>JALIRH010000004.1:8489367-14401588 GCA_023055505.1 Callipepla californica brunnescens
ATCCCTTCCCTTCCCTTCCCTTCCCTTTTCCCTTCCTTCCTTTCCTTTTCCTTTTCCTTTTCCTTTTCCTTTTCCTTTTCCTTTCCTTTTCCTTTTCCTTTTCCTTTTCCTTTTCCTTTTCCTTTTCCTTTTTCCTTTTCCTTTTCCTTTTCCTTTTCCTTTTCCTTTTCCTTTTCTCTTCTGTTTCTGGGACTAGGGTGTCAGTAAGTACCTGGAAATATTCACCAACCTTATCCTCTCCCAAACAATTCTACCCATCCTGCTAGCCAACCCAGCACATCTGATACAATTCCTCTCCTAGTATACCTAAAAATGAATAACAGTGACAACAACAAAAAACACTTTCCTTTTCTCTTATTCACATATCTCCATTCCTACACAGATAGACTATATAAGTATGTATAAAATGACTGGTTTGGAAGCTTTGGAAAACACAGAATCATTAAGGTAGCAAAAGACCTCTAAGATCATCTAGGTTCAATTGTCTGCATACCACCAATACTGCTGGCTGAACCATGTTCCTTAGTAACACATCTACATGTTTCCTTGAACACTTCCAGGGATGGTGACTCTGAGAGTTCCTTGTCTGCCAGGAATAATTTAAATATTCTTCTAATACTAGAAAAACATTAAGCAATTAGAAGGTATTAGTGGCTTGGAGATGATGCATACAAGGAGGAAGACAGTCCTCTCTGCAGTCATTCATCCATTCTCCAGTGCCCATCCCCTCCTTCAAGAACCATGGAGATGTGGCACCAAGGGATATGACTCAGTTATCTTAGTGGTCTTTTCCAACCTAAACAGTTCTGTGATCCTATTCTAAATACTCATCCAGCCCAAAAAAGTGCACTAGTAGTGGCTGTGCCTTCCTTGTGGTGGTTGGGGCACCTAGTTTCAGCCCCCTGTTATATGCAGCTGCTCTGACATTGATTTCAGTGAGAAACAGGTTGCATTCAGAGCCTTCAGGGTGCTTACCCCCAGGAGCTGCTTTGTCTTTTGAATAATGCAATATACATAATCACTGGCTGGGACAGCTTTCTACCTCATCACACCAGTTCTGTGCCTGTAGGGCTCAGCTGAAGTCAATGGTGTTAATGTTGACATAAGACTGTGATTATCAAGTGGGAAATTAGTCCCATAACTTGACTGTCCTCTACAAAAAATTTACTAAATGGCCATAATGGTTTTGTTTGTGGTACGTGTTGCTCATTCCTGATTGCACTTCTGCCAAGTTGTATTTTCAACTGTAAACACTGGCCTCTCAGAAAATTTGAAGTAAAGAAAAACAGAAAAGATGTTCAAAATAACGTTACAACCTAATTTAATTTATCCCCTGGTAATTGCATTTGTAGGAAATGAACAATGCAAATAAAACAGAACCCAAGTCCTTCCAGCCATTGCAATTGCTTGCACATGCCGATACACTGGCTGCAGCCAGCACACAGTTAAGTCCCCGGCCACAGCAAGGCTGTGCAGCTGGGGTTACAAAGCCTGAGCATAGCTACAGGTCATTCCTCAGCCCCATGCCGTGGGTTTCTGTCCATAGGGGCCACCTCTGTGAGCCCATGCTCCCACTGCACATTGCTCTTCCTTCCATGCCATCCCCACTCATAATGCTCTCAGTATCCATCCATCTACTTCAGATAGCTGCTCTGGAGGAAACCTGGCTGGACCACCACTCACCAAACACAACAAGTGGTGCAATTGAGTCCTATCTCCTGGCCCCGCTGCAGTAAGATTTTTTCACCTTCACCAAATCTGAACCGTATCCAAGTGAATCCTGCTGAATTTGGACCTCAATTTGCAAAAGCTGCGGGAACATTACAAACGAGTTTGACATTCAGCAATTATGTATATGGTTTTTGTGGCCATTTCTAGGTCTTGGGGTTGATTGTAAACCACACCATCCTGACTGTGTTTCAAGTATTTGATAATTGCCTTTTTTTTCTTTTGTGCTTTCTTGTTGAGCTCATGCGTGTGTTGCTGTTTATCATGCAGCAGAGTTTCTCCACTTTGACTGAAGAAGCCCCAGACCCACAATCAACTCATGCAAACCCCTCTCTGCACACATGCGCTTGAATACAGATTTGCGTGTTCGTATTTGCACAAGTCTCTGCAACGTGTCCCCATCCCATGAATATTTCAGCAACTGTTGTACCTGCCCAATTGCTGGCCAGCAGCAATCACTAGGAGGATTGCTGCTGCTGCCAAAATAAACTCGTGGTTTTTATTTGCAGGAGGACTTGTAAACAGCATTTTTCTGAGTGTTCACCCAGTTCTAAGTGGAACTCCCTGTGTGATGAATGCTGTTTACAGCACAGCTCTGTTTATTGTGAAATGGAGAAAAAAGGTAGTTTCTTGCGCTTCCCTGCAGCACGCCAGTGATATGTGGAAGGTATGGCCCCTCCTGCCATCACTCACACAAAAAGCTGTGCTCTGCTACACTGAAAGCTCGTACGGATTTTCATGCCTTCAGAATAGAAAGCTGTAAGGAAGGTAAATAAGGAAAGTCTTACTCTAGCTGGAGTAGCTTTGGCAACTTCCCTCAAGTGTCCCCATGGCTTTGCCACTCGTGGAGCTGTTAATGGAGAGACCCACACATGCTGCAAGCAATGATGAGCCACATGTGTTAGTGGGTTCAGAGGCAGGGAAAGCTCATCCCCTGAGCAGGAGAAAAGCTGAAGGCTGAATAGGATCATGCAGGAATGCCAGCTCGATTAAGGCCACCGCCGTGAGAAATCCAGAGTGGCTCTTGCAGTGCAAATGACATCATTTCTGATTTCTGAGCCCTAAAGCTGCCTTTGTTCCCATGTTTGATGCGGCCCCAAGGGTTGGTTCTCCCCCAGCACTGCTCCTGGCTGGGCTGAGAGCTGGGGGCTACAGAGCCCTACTGTGCAGGGAATCCTTTAGTCTTCAGCCTGCAAAAAAGTTGCTGGCTTTAATGACACTTAAACACTCTTTAAAAACACTTCAAGCATGTTTTCTCTTCTTCTCTTCTCTTCTCTTCTCTTCTCTTCTCTTCTCTTCTCTTCTCTTCTCTTCTCTTCTCTTCTCTTCTCTTCTCTTCTCTTCTCTTCTCTTCTCTTCTCTTCTCTTCTCTTCTCTTCTCTTCTCTCCTCATTTTGTTTTGTGTTTTTTTTTTGTTTGTTGTTCCCTTATTACATTTTTATTACATTTATTACATTTACCTACTTCACCCATTCTTGCAACTGAGGAATGGCTTAAACACTCTTTTGACATAGTCCCTCAAAAATGGGTTGCTCTACAATAGTCAATGAACATAGCGTGGGAAAAATGCATTAATACTTCCACTGGTAACAGTGAAGATGGCTATAAATAAACCCTCTATTACAGTATTTATATAACATTACATCATATAGCCACTTAAAACTGAGAGCAATTGGAAGTGTTGAATAATGTAAAGATAATCACCTCTACATTAGTTCCACTGTCATTGGCATTATGCAGTGCCTGGTGACATCGCTGTACTCGTTCCTTCGCCCAGCGTTGCGTGACATCGGTGAAGGCGCTGGAAAATCTACGAGCCCTCTGCAAATGACACACAGCACTTTGCAGAGCACATGCAGCTCAGCATTATATAACAAGGTCACTTCCCTCGAGAATTTTGTCAGTGCAAGCTTTCCTTTTGATGATTTCATTCATCCAAGGTGTCCATTTCCTGAAGGAGGTTTGCTTCCAAGCAGCTGTGTAGGTGTCCATCACACCAGGTATCAACATCCTCACACATGCAAAAGGGAGGCTTGCAACATGGCGGCCAACCACACATCCCATGAATCACTTCATGTTGTGATGATGGGGCATGCTCCTGCCTGCTTTGGAGGCTTCTCCACACAGAGATGTGGCTGACAAAATCTGGCAAATGGGATGTTCAGAGCTTGGCAAGAGTGAGCTAGAGTAGTGAGAGTCCAAATCATGTTGCCTGAATCTGGTTCTAGGTCACGTGCAGGACTTCCTCCTGAAACAAATCACATTACTTAAAAATCCTAGTAAATCATACAAAAGTGTCATAATTCATTTTGTTGTTGTTGCTCTTCCTCCTTTCGAGGGGGAAGGGCGAGAGGAGGGGAGCGGCTGGATCCATGCTTGGCGTGGCCCTGCTCAGACTGTGGCTCGGTTTCTTGCTGACTACGGGTTCCAATTTCTTCCGTTTTGATGAGCTTCCCCTGAAACCAGCCCAGCATAACAAAAACCCTTTCTCTCAAGTTGAATGCCTCACTGGTGGTTTTCATGGCAGGGATACCCATCTCGATTACATTGTGGTCAACAGCGATCCGTGCCTCGTTGATTGTCACTTGTCAAGTGAGCTCCTGTGTGGCATTTAGGACCAAGGACGGAGGAGGATCTCCACCACAGTGGAGCTTGGAAGGGGTTGTTCCAAAAAGCAGTCATTACAGATGTTGGGAAATCACTTCTCTGAGCCTTGTCCTCACATGACATATGACCAATTTCTGCACAAAGATCTGCAGTCAACTTTTATTGCAGTTCAGATTCAGCTGCTTCTTTGATTTATCGCAACAATGCGCATTCAATATCTTTCTTCTGATCTGGAGGCCAGAAATATAACTCTACTCATATGTTTGTATTCTTAGAATTTGGGATTTCACAGATTCAGAAACTCATTCATAGATTCACAGGGTTTAAGGCCAGAAGGAATCATGAGAACATCTGGTATGACTTCCTATATTTCAAAGCCATTTGGTTGCAGCGCATTAGCCCAGTACCGAGCCCAGGCATTTTGCTGCATTTTCCAGAAAAACATCCAGCTCCGGACGTACTGAGATAAGGGGATGTGAACATATCGAAAGCTGGAGTCTCACCACCTCACTTGATTTAGAAGCTCACATTAATTCAAAAATGTGCCTTGTTTCTAACACACTTTTGTTTGGCTTTGAGTCCAGCCATCAGTTCTGTACCTTTCCCTGCTTTACAAATGAACAGCATTGCCTGGCAAGCTACTTTCTGTAACATTGGAGGATTTTTTTTGACTGTCACTGGAACTAAACATCAGAAACATTTGTAAGTCAACTTTACTTCAGTTCTGTCTATTTAAAAAAAATTTTGCACCAGTGCTTGTGTTATTATTTCGTTATAAATAATACAGAGAAAATCCACTCCATAAAAGGAAACATAACTTTGCCTTTCAGAAAATGTTCAGGAGAGATCTTGGGACATTTGTTAAACATTTTTCAGAATACTCTCATTCAGAAAAAAGAACAGAAAATGGACTTGCTGCTGCAAAACACAAACTGACTTTTCTTGATGAATCAAGGGTAGTGCAGTGATTTGCCTTGCCAAAGGGCTTCTGAACACCTCACTCATCTCCTTGCATACATGAATTGTACATTATTACTCTGTCCCCATCCCATTTTGACATGCAGACAGAGCTAGATCTGCGTCTCACACCACAAAGTCATATTTGCCAACTCTGAATGAATTGTGCAATCTTATTCTGCATCTTTCTTGTTTTTCAGCAGCTATACTATTCTGCGGGACTCCCTATCTGAAAGGGCTTGACCATTGTCACAGTTTGTCCTTCTGGCTATCTGCAGAGGACAGACTTTTCTCACCATTGACAATTTACCAATTTACACCACAAGCCCTTTTTTTTTTCTCTTTTCCTTCTCCTTTTTTTTTTTCCCCACTGTTATCCTTCCTTCTTTCTGAATGGGTAGACATCTAAATGCTACATAAATGGCCTTCAGAAAGAGATTCATTTCACATTCATTTTCTGAACTCTCTGACTTTCTCTTCTCCACCTATCGATATCCTTTGGGATTCATTTTTTAACATATTTAATAAATAATAGTGGCAGAGCTGGGAAGAAGCAGATGTTTATCTCGCATAGATTTCTCCATCTTCCGCAGCACATGAAATACAACAAAAACTCTCTCCAATTCCCCTTGAATTCTTCCCATGACTCTACTGCCCCTGCCAGAAACCAACACCTCAGAACAGATTTTCACCACCTTCACTGAAGGATCCTTTTGACTGGGTGTTCAAGTTAAAAGCACATGTATTTATAATCTGCCGTAAAACACATAGATAATCACCCTGATTCCTGAAAAACCACGAAAGCTGGAAAGTCTAATATGTTTGCTTTGCAAAGAGTGGTATGATAAGCAGTCACCCACTTATTCCTCTCATTTTCATTCACAGGCACGTGCTTTTTCATGACTACCTCTTTTTCCATTCACAAACAGCAAGCAGCACCCAGAACTGTGATGCAAACAGGTGATACAGGGCAGCTGCACTTAGGCTAATCTGATATCACAGTGCCTATCTTGCATACACAGCAGTGGCAACCAGACCTGGAAGGAAGCTCTGGGGTTCCCGACACAACGGATGTCAGTATCATGATATCCATTTCATGAATCAAGGGTACCCAAATGCAATGTTAAGAGAAACATGTCTTTGTCTCATTTTCACTGCAAGGGGAGCATTTGGACCTAGGCAGCCTGACTGGCTACAAAACAGGACAGGACTTGAAGCCCATGGGAAAGCCTATCACTTCTGGAAAATTCTGACTTATTTCTTTCTGGCTATTTCTGCAGATCCATCACTTGATTTAACAGTTGCACAACCTATACTGCTATCATACCATCCCCACATGGTTTCCACCAGTTTTACAGGTGGAGGCATGGGATACCAAAGCAAAAGAGAAGCCTTAGTCACAGGGGAAGCCCCTGGTAAAGGCAGGATTCCACCTCCCCTGCCCATGCTGCCTCTTCCAGTCTTACAGTGGCCAAGGGAGAGCCATAGCCAATAGCTACTGCAGCTGTCACCAGATGTCCAATGCACTTCAGTGTGGATGTGTAGGCTCAGTCTCTTCAGAAAATAAATAAATAAATAAATAAATGGGATATAAAATTGCTGTGAGGGAGCCAAAAGTGGGTTGTTTTTTTGTTTTTTGTTTATTCTTGGCCTTCTTGCTACTTCTGTGGGAACCCAGTGGTATTGTTTCCAGAAGGCTCAGTCTCTGTCACCCAAGTCTTTGGCATGTTTGGGGACACCCTTACTACTTCCCTTTCCTCCCCTGCAGAAGAGTCCAACACAGCTTTGACCACAAAGCCCAGGAGGCCTTGGAGTTTGTCTGAAACAAAAGAAAAAGATTGCGAAAGGCGGTGGTGTCAAATAATGCTTCCATTTAGTAGGAATTTTGCTCCCCTTGCATTCCCAGGCAGCACCTGCTGTGTGAGGCTCTTGGCCAGCTCCTCTGAGCCTCTGTGGTAAAACAAACAAAAACAGCAGGGAAAAAAATTCCTCTTTATAACGCCTGTTATCCTCAGGCTACCTTCCAACATGGCCTCACCTCCCCATGTCGATGGTAACTCTCCCGGGAAACATGATACGGCAGGGCCAGAAAGCCTTGTGCAAATGGGCAGTTGAGCAATGGAAGAACAGACCCTGTCTTATCGAAAACAAGGCAGTTTGCCTTCTCTTCCTTCATGTCTAAATGCAGGAAGGTCCTTGCTGGTGTCCCAGCCAAAAAAAAAAAAAAAAGGGAAAAAATAGGGATGGGCGATACTGGGATGTTAATATCACACTGCTCATCCTTCCCAATGCTAATAGCTGTAAGCCAGTTCTTCTCGTGTGCTTTACTGTTTCAGGATTGGAAATTGTTTTGTGCCTGGGAGCATGGAGCCAGCTGTGCTGACAGAGCTCACTTCTACCTAGTGTCTGGTGACAGAAGCCTACCTGCCCACCCCCAGCACTGTCACACTGCTGAAGGGGACCTTCCAACACTTAGCCTTCAGGAGATGGGCTGATTTATAACAGGGGAATAACAACTTCCCTGTCACCTATGCTCTCCATCACCTCTGCTTGCTTGACTGAGGAAGAAAAAAACCTTTCAGGACGTTGTTTTTGATGCCTCTGCACCTTTCAGATGAAAGATGCTCTACAAAAGGCTCCTGATTCTTTTGCAGGCCCCTTTTCTGAGCAGCTGTGGTTGGTGTTCCAGCATACAACTAAGAACATCACGGAAGAAATTCAGCTGCCACCCAGAGACTCTCACAGTCCAAGACTGAGGTACTGGTTCACTGTCTCGGTAAAAGCCTTTATTTCTGAACCTACACCACAAGACATCACTCATGTATTGGCCAAATCCAGCAGTGGTGATGTCAGGGCTGCAGCTTCTCAGGCATGGCTGTTCTCCACCACGTTATGAGACAGGATGAACAGTGGATGCTCGGTGTTGGCTTTTCCACTTATGGACAAAAATCCAAGAGGGAAAGACTTTTCAAAACCAGCACTGAGCTGCAGCCAGAAGTTTTAGATTTGGTAAGGACACCCGCAATTGGCAGCGTGAATCCAAGCAGCCCCATCTGCTTGTGGCAGCTGGGACACTGTGCCAGCACTATTTGCTCACATTCCCATGAAACCCTCCTACCCTGTTAACGCAATCCTAATGATTTTGGTGCAGGTTGCATTGCTCATCTATCACTTCGTTTTCTTCCGCAGAAAGCTTAACACTGGTATTAGCACTAGAATTACCGAGTGGCACAGCCGAGAAAGCTCCTAATAAGCCACCTGCCATAGTCCTCTGTTCCTGCCTGCAGGAGCAAACTTCCTGTGTTTGCGCTACACAAGCACATGTCCTGCATGCAAGGATCTCCACTGAACAGGCGTTATCCAGTCAGAATTTCTTTTCCTGACCCCCTTCCCCCCTTCTACACCCCTAAATCTGGCCACGGCACATTTGCTCTGCTTCACAGCTCGGTAATTTCAGGCTAGAGTTAGCATTTAACCAGTCAGAATGGTGCAAGCCCGTATAATTACTGCTGGGATTGTGCTGCGTCGGCCCCGTGTAACGAACTCTCCTCAAATAACCCAGCTTGAATGTCAGAGCCCGTGCTGTATTGTGTTTCACATTCTGGCTGTGGGAGCCTTTCCCCAGCAGGAGTCAGGGTAACAAATCCCTCGCTCTTGCGGGAGGGCCCCATAAAATGAATGATGCTGGATCTCACGCTCCTGAGGAGGTCTTGCCTGCTTCAGCCCTCACCACATGGAGCAGGAGCGGCCAGAGGGGATAGAAGGAAAGAAGGGATGGATTCTGCTCTCCCCCTAAGTCTGATTTCTCACATTGATGTTTAACCAAAAAAATAAATGAATAAATAAAAACAGAGTGAACAAACACACAGGCTGAGCTCGCACTGAATGCATCTAATGGAAATTCTGCACGAGTACTCCCAACTGAGCTACAAGAAGCACGAATCTCAGTACTTCTATGGGGTGGTGACAAACAAGACAGTGTCCTATGCACATGTGTCATGCCAGGCAGCCCTCCTGGAGCAGCTGAAGAACCCTGTACCAGCCCCACCAAGCCAGAATCCTGTACTCCCCACTCCTTTTTGCAGAGCAAAGCTGCTTCCCCAGCTATCTCCCGTCTCTTGTTATCTTGCTTCCCTTGTCAGACAGTGAACTGTGAAGTGGTGGTGGAGAGAAAAATGATCTCTAACCTAATTTCCCCCCCCTTACAATTAGCCAGAACTGTGCTTTTTATTTTTATTTTCATTTTCCCCTCCCCACTTTCTAAATGATTAATAAGACAATTTGGTCCCTAGCTTCTGCAGTGAGGAGAGTGTGCTGACAAAGCACTGCGATGCCTCTTCCAGGTCACCCGGCAGCAGGCCATGTCTTTATGAAAACAGAAAAATTGGAGGGACTTATTTGAGGAATTTGGAGACTGAGAAGCAGGAATTTAGCCCTTCAGACCCTGGCAACTGCCTGTCTGCAGTGGTCTCTGAGCACCAGTGTCTGCCATGGAAAGGAGCAGTGCTTAGCAGCAACCTGCAAGCTTTGAACAGAGAGATTTCTCTCTTATTTTGCTGCATTTATTTCAAATACACATCCAATGACCTTAACCTGCTGTACGTGGTATGAAGCAAGCTGGCTCCAATGGCAAAACACAGCCCTGTAACCATCCTTGGCAGCAATCATAGAATCATTAAGGTTGTAAAATATCCCTAAAATCATCAGGTCCAACTGTCCACCTATCACCAACTTTGCTCACTGACCATGTCCCTCAGTGCCACATCTCCACGGTTCTTGAACTCCTCCAAGGTTGGTGACCACCACCCCCTTGGGCAGCCTGTGCCTGAACATTTTTTCTGAGAAGTTTTTTCTAATATTTGACCTGAACTTCCCCTGTGCCCTATGCTTGAGCATTGTTCCTGCACCTCTATGTGTACCTCTCCTGAGTCTCCCAGGCTCCTGCTGTGGCGGATAGAAGGGAACTAAGGCCAAGTAAAGCCTCTTCTTCTGACTAGTTCATCTTGTGCCTGTGCCTGTTGTATGGCTCATAGCTCAACTTAGCTAAGAGACAGCGCTGGGGGCCCATTGAGTGGAAAACCTACCTTCAGAGCCACAGAAGCAGCAGCAAATCCTTCATTCCACCTCTGCTTACCATCCATATAGATTTCAAGGCTGCAACACTTGCCTAAAGTAGGCATGTACAGGGATTGAGGCTCTCCCAGCTTCACATAAAGAGCATCGTCCCCATAGAGTTCTGGTGGCCCTGGTCCCATTAACCAGCACCCAACCCCAGGGTATAGGGCTATGTCAGCCCACCTGCCCCCTGTCAGCCCTCTGCTATCTGTTCCAAGGCTGGCCATTTCCCTGCCCTTTCCAAGAGGCCTCCCTGCTCCTTAAATCTGTCTTGAAAGAGCCGTTATCTGTCCAGATGTTCAGGAGGGGGAGGCTCCAAGAGGAGCACTCTTCATTACCTCCAGCAAACTCTCCTTGCTCTGACAGACACTTCCCACTCCTCCCATGTTGCAGATGTCACAGTCTGCGGGGCTGCTCAATACGGCCTTTGGTGTGGCTGCGGGAAGGGGAAGCAGCAGTGGCTGCCCCTGGATCTCCAAAGCACCAGAGACATCTCACTTATTCATGGTTGCCACTCAATAATTCAAAGCTCGCATACAATCGTTTATTAAACGCTAGTTTTTAGACATCACTATGAATTTTTTACTGTAGTACCTCCCAGGAGCAAGTCTGACCAGGCTCCCGTCATGCTCTGCGAACTGCAAGCAGCCAGGGAGGCTGAATTCCTTTCTCTAGGAGTTGACAGTCCAAATAAACAAGGCAGACAAAGGAGAGGAGGGGAAACAGAAGCTCAGGGGAGGTGAAGTGAGTTGTCCAAGGTCACGCAGCAGGTCAGTGCCAAAGCTGGAAGCAGAGCCTGTGCTGCCAGCCCCTACTCTTGGGCCTTATCTCCCCTGGGGAAGATGAGGTGAAAATAATTTATGAGACAAAGAGTTTCTATCACATTCCTCCTGGCACCACGAGGTTCTTCAGCTTGTGCAAATAAAACACAGACAGACAAAGAGGCAACTGGGCACCAGTTGTATTTTGGTTTTCTAGGTTTTTGTTTCTCCACATCTGTAATGTTAGAAGAATTCTTTACAAGCTCAACTAACCCACCATCTGGGCAGAGGTACTGACTGGGTGGAGCAAGAGCACTGCTGTGGGTCACTGGTCTGGAGGTCTGGGCACTGGGTTATGGGCTGGAGGTTCCCTGTCTCCCCTGAGAAATACAAAAAGCCAGCAAGGAAGCAAAGCAGCATCCTTTGGGACTTGACTGCTCTTTGCCTGGAGCAGAACTGTTTGTTGCATATGGTACTCTTTCAGTCCCAATGGAGGCATCACTGCTTTCATGCTCCGTAACTCATTTTCATCTCTTGCTAAAGAAATTGAAGGTCCTGCTATATGCTGCCTCCATCCAGAACAACACACCTTGCCATGGAAATGCTATTATTCATCACTACCTTTACTCCCTCAGGCCACAGGGTGTTTGTATAATTGTTACATGCCTCCTTTTCTTACTATACAGTTTGTTCTCACACTGTTGTGGCATGGAGGGAGGGCTGGAGGTTCACCTAGGACTTCTGACGTGAACATGAGTGGCCATGAAGTACTTCATCCCGAAGCCTTGCCTACTCTAGGAGGCAAAAACCTTCCCCAAACCCATCTGCCCTCTCTTCCTGCACTGCCATACTTCAGGGTGCATGCCTCTGAGAAAAGCTGTGCAAAGCTGGAGAAGGGACTGTTCTTGTTTTCATAGACAACTGAATGATCTTTCATTAACACGTTAGACAAAGGAAAGTCCACCTCCCTGTCCCCTGCCCTTTTAAATTAAAAAGTTAATTTTCTTGCAGAGCAAGGAGATTCTGATCAGCTTGATACAGGATAGACAGGTGGAAGCTACTCAAACCATCCTGGTTGGGTGAAACGTCACTAAATGCTATTGTCAATTATCTGCAAAAGGTTCATTATCTCCCACATAATGTTTCATTGCTCAGTTCCTGGTAAGACATGTATCATGCATGCCCTGGTATAGCCCTGATGCTCTCAGGCTTCCCTCACCCCATTCAAGGCTCAGGAGGTTCTCAGGGCATGACCAGGACTACAGCAGTATCACAGGAGTATACTGTAGTAATGCAGGGGTAGGAGAGAAGATGGATAGCTCAAGAGCCCCCAGCTATGCTGTATGATGTCTCTGTGTGGCAGAATACTCATATCAGTCCTCCTTCTCAGCACTCTGCCTGATAAATGAGCAAGAAAATGGCACAGAAGTTTAGCAATGGACCCCCAGAAAGTCTCAGTGCCGCCTGAAGGTTGGGTTATTAGGTGCCGCACATGGGGGCTGCCACAAGGGTCTGACACTGCCTCACCTCTCTCTACCAGGCTCAAGCAGAGGCAGAGATGTAGGCAGGAACCACTCATTTTGTCCTATGTCAGGCTATATCAGGCTATTTTCCCTCATCCTGAAACGTGAACGCAAAGCACAGATTCCAATATGTTTCCTGAAGCAATGGCCTGGAAAGAAAAAAACCAAATTGCATCCTAGCAAAAACTCAAGTTTTGTTAAATTACTTAATTGACCGTAAGAAGAAAAAACAAACAGCCGAAAACATTTGACTGGAAAATCCACAGAACTCTTAACAGAGTCCCAAAGCACATGGTGGCCTCCTGTTTCCGAGGTCAGACCTGAGTGTACCTGCAGGCTTTTAGTCTAAATTCTCGATTAGCTGGTGAAGTTGCCCTGCCCCATTAGCTCATCTCTGACAGTGCCAAGCACTCTGATAACCCTTGGTTAATGTGAAACATGAACGTTCGGCTACTTGGTGCAGACAAGTAATGAAAAGTGCTGGGATCATAATCTTCTGTCAGTGTAATCTGGCCTAGTGCCACTGAAGTCATCAGAGAGTCTTTTGACTGATCACCTGTGAACAAGAGCCCCTGGCCTGGATGCTTGTTTGAACCTTGCCCAAATGTTATGAAGGCCTGGAAATGGCAAGAGTTAACCAGAATCAGAAAGACCGGTTTGAGCAGGGTCAGAAGTACTGCAAGGCAGCATTCCTCAGGGTATTTCGGTGTCTCTGCCTCCAGAATCAAATCCCAAAGAGGGCAGAGGAATGCAAAAGTTGGAAAAAATGTTGAATGAACTTTTCAAACTCAACAGAAGGGTCAAGTGTGGCTTGGCTCCAGTCTCAAGTGAGGAATGGGTATGGATCGTCACCTATGGAGCAAGTTCAGGTGTACTTGGTTCACATATAACGTCATGGCTAACAGCCAGAAGGGACAGTGAGGCAGGGGACTGAATCTAATCCTCACTGAACATCTGACAGCAACAGGAAAAAACATTTGGTTTAGCAAATGTGTGGCTCTCAGCAGTTTCAGTTCAGCAAAGGGCTGAGACACCCACTGCTGAGCAGTGGCACGGATATCTTCCTGCAGGACTATGGTAAGTGAAGTTCCTGTGGCCACAGCCACACTGTGCTGGGACACCTGCAGGACACAGACCCTGCTGTGACATTTGGGGTGCACCAGATGTAGGGCTGCTCTTTAGAATCTGACAACCTCAGCTCAATCCTCTCTGCTGCCAACAGCTCCCTGTGTGCTTTGGCAAGAAGATATCTTATAAGAAGTCCTCAGGAGACTACAGCACTAAATAAGAGGAATGGAGGTAAGGGAAGGATGTCATGTAGGTAAGAAGGATGAGAGTTGTGCAGAAATGTCCATTCATCCATTTCAAGGCAAAACTAAGGGTTCTTCTCATTTATGCACTTCTAAATTCACATAAGCCCCTTAGCAGGAAAGCCAGTGCCTCTTGGAGGTAATGCGAGGTGCTGCTTTAACTGGAGAAATACAGACAGGTCCATGAAATTGGTCCCCCTCCCTCCCTTGATCACTCTTCCCCCTACTCATGAAAGACTGATTCTGCTTGAAACAGCAAGCAATGACAGAAAGGGAGTTTAACCATTAATATGTGTGGACAATGGTTAGAGAGAAAGCTAAGTCCTCTGGTTATACCTAACCAGCTGGGTTCTTGTTTCGGTGCCATTTTGTTTTTAGGTGTGTTTTTCTTGTCAAGGTGGCTGTCTAAAGTATTTCTGGAAATTAACGAGCCAGAGGAGAATCATCACTATGGCCATGTCTTCAGCCTGCAGTTTTTGTGATATTCACAGTACATAAAGGTCTCATCCTTTCGCTATCTCGCTATGGCCATGCAGAAGAGGACTACTAACAAGTTTGCTCCAACAAAAACACCCACGGGACTTCCCCTGTTTCTCAAAGAAACATCTTCAGCAACATCTCAAGATCCATACAGCAGTTTGTGTTTGTGCTGAAACCTGGCTTTGTTCTTCAGCCATCAGTTTAGGATACCCAGAGAGTAAAAGAGGCAGAAAAAAGGTGCTCTGATATGCTTCTAGTTTGTGTCTGAGTTGCTAGTTGCCATATAATAACAGGAACAGAATGTCTGATTCACTGACCTTAAAATACCAAACCTAACAGTGCTAATAGCCAGGGATAAGGGTTGTAGAGAGTGGCTGGCAACTCCTTGGGGGCCGCCATTAAATTGGCATTTTGGAGGTAGTGGTCAGAGCTTGCAGTCAGAGAAATTACTTTAACAAGTTCATGCCTACTTCTTCTGAGCCTCTTGTGTAACATGCAAATTGCTTTGAGCACTGACAAAAACAAGTTTTCAGAAAGATCAGCACTCCCAAGCTCATGCAATACTAAAAGAGGGAACTGCAAGCCCACCAGCGAGGCCTCCAGCTGGATCCTGACCTCAGCATCTTTTTGGTAGGTGACAACTTAAAAGTGGAAAGGACAAGCAAAGGAATATGAATGCACCAAGAGACAAAGATCCACCTGAATCCTCTTCTCAAATGCGAGCTGAAACCCATAGCCAACTGTTTCAGAAATTCCAGCAAAGTTCAGAGCTCTGACACGGTCCATATAGCCTGGAAACTCTTAAATAAACATCCTGACTTCTGAATTACATAGAAGACTGGAAGCAACCTCACCTCTTGCTCAGATACCATGTGAGACTTGTAGCTTTGCCAGGTAGGGGAAAAAGCCTGCGGGCCACGTGTGGCTCACAACAGCTTATACTGCAGCCCATCCCCTGCTCCTTGCCATCATAGCAACAGTTCTTCCCACTGAGTGGCCCACCTGAGCTCAGTCCCATTGCTCAGCAACAACCAAATCATCAGCCCAGGGCAATTATTCTCTACTCAGTGTGACCCAGGCAACCTAAAAGGTTGGACACTGTAGCACTGTGTTACTTGGTAAAAAGCAGGAAAAATATGTATTTCAAAGGAAATATATCTAGGGATTAAAGCAGTTTTGCTGAACGTGCACCAGCAGACTGTTGGTCTTGCTTTGGACCCTGCAAAACCTCATGGGCGTGCAGAAGGTTTATTAATACAGAAAACTGCCTCAAGCTCTGTACCCCTGACTCTAAAATTTGACTATCTTAAAAATGCTTATCAACATAGAGATGATCTTCATGCCTGGCATAAAACCCACTGTTTCCCAAGTGGCATCTGAACACATGCTGTCTCTGTTCTACTGGTCTCAGCCTGCATGGCAGCTCAGTCTCAGGGAGCCGGGCTGCAGCTGGGGCCAGGACACCGGTCCCCATGTCCTCATGTGCACACTACCACGATGTGCAGTGCGAGGACAAAGAGATCATTGCTCTCTGAATAATCAATATGGCAAGTGGGAAACTGTTTCCTAATCCTGTGAAAATCACCAGAATCAGGGCAAAGCCAGGACTTTGAAAACTTTATCAAAGCTTTAGTTACAATGAATACGTTCAGAGATCAGCAGCAAGAAAATATTATGTTTCAGTGTTGACCTTTCCCAACTTGTTTTGTCTTTTTTTGACTTCACGTTCCCTCTGTTTATAACACTATTACTGAACCTAAAATACTTTCAGTGCAGGATTCCACAAAGTTGAAACAACCGAGACTGTTTGCATTTGCCACTATCAAAACTCAGATTTGTCTTCTTCTGATACTTTGGCTCTGGGGTAACCAGCATTTTCAGGCTAAAAAAATTGAACTGTTTTGAAGAACTTCACTGGAGAATGAGTCCAAAGAAGGGTCTTGTGGCTCATATGCTGTATATGCCTGCACAGAGGCACATAGCTGCACTGTAGAACAGCCCGCATTGCCATGCCTGTTGTCATCCCTATGACTTACTATAAAAAGGACCCTTTTCCTGGCTTCAGTGGGCAGGTGCTGTGCTGCCAGGGGGAAGTACTGGCAAATCCAAAGGCATTCAGCAGCCCTTCAGCCATGAGGAACCTGTGGTGGGATGCTGTGGGCTGCAGGATGTGCTTGCTAGGGAGTCTCAGGTTTGCCCTTCCTCCCTGTGCTCTGGGTGAGGGGCAAGGAGCCGGGGAACGCACTGAAATACCTCTTTTCCCCAAACCGTGCCATTTTCTGCTGCCCTGTATTCCCATCTTGATAAACAAAATGCAAATAGCTCAAGCCAGTCCAATCGCTTCCTCCCTCTGACGGGGGAATGAGCTCAGCAAGCCCTGGTGTCTCAGCCAAATCCTGCGGGGGTAATTTAATCGCATTCCTGCTCTGTCTGCCTCAGTTCCCCCACTTGGCCGTGTTATGTCTCCACGCTTCCTGTTGTGGCATCCTTGGCATTCCCTGTGGTGCTCACAGCCGCATTGCTTCTCCCCATACGTCACTGCCCAGCTCCTGGCCCCACGAACACGCGTGCTATTGGAGACATGGGGTGCATTCCTGGAATGGATAGGAAAAACATTTGGGTCTATCCAGCCCAGGAAGTGATTTGTGTGTCAGTGTCATACCAGGAGAACAGAGTCCTGGGGAAATGCTTAGATTTAGAACAGACTTGATGAGATGGATGGAATCTATGATCCAGGAGGATGACTCCCTCCAGGTGAAGTTTGTTACTGAGGTTTAGTGAGAGTTTTAGAAAGCTCACAGGTGTTGAAGGCCATTGTAAAAAAGAAAACAAACACCACCTAATGAGCAAATTAACAGCACATTCCCAGACCCCATCAGCAAGGGTTCTGCATGGGATCCTAAACAATGGAAAAATCTGTTCTAGGAATGTTCAGGGAACTTCTCAGGATGTGATTTACTATTTTTCTTCTTAGTGCACTGAAATATTGTGCATCACTGCAAGTACAGTGTCTGCTTGGTGCCCAAGGTGCAGATACTACAAGATTCTGAAAGAAAGTGTCTAGGGGTGTTCAGGGGGAGTTGCAAGGAATGAGAACCCCTTTGGAAAAATCCAGTTGCAGCCAGTATCAGTGTCTTACCTCACTGGTGGAAATATATCGAATACTCGATTTGCAAGATAAAACCAAACTGTGCACACTGGTGGGTCTCATCCACATGAGCAAGAGCTGACTTCTCTCTTTGCAGGCTGTTATGTTCCACTGGGAGATGAAGTACCCTTGTGGGGTTGTAATCCACTATGTCCTTTCTGCAGTTGGGCTGTCAAGCAGAATAGCAAAATGCTGTCCTTCTAGCTCAGCTGTGATGGAAAATTGCCTTCTTTTCATCCTCTTTCTGATTATGGGTTCTGAATTCTACCCAATGTTCACAGAATCACAGAATGGCTTGGGTTGGAAAAGATCTCAAAGATCATCTAGTTACAACCCCCCACCAAGGGCAGGTTACACAATTTGCCTGGAGTTTTGGCTGAGTCCTATGAAATGATAAAATATTACTGCACTCTGCCAAGCAAGTCATGGGTATCTTCCTGACACAATTCATTCACTCCACAGTTTCTAATGGATGCCTTCAGGGTGAGATTGTTTTAGATCTAATCTCTTACAAAATATGGATTTTTGTTCTGGGGAGCTTAGGATCACAGCAACATCCATCAGAGGACCCTCTGCATGAGGAGCCCTTCTAACAGTGGATGTAGTGGAAGGAGGCAATCCTGCACAGATCAGACAGCTGAGCTGCAGTGTGGACGTAGCTTCAAAGAGTGATGGAATGGCTGAGAATACTGATACTGAACCCAGGAGACCTTAGGCTCTGGGAAAACTTTGCAAGTAATCCCTCCAATAGATGTAAGCAAGAAGCATTTTAAGAACTGGATGGACTTTCCTGACCTTGGCTCCAACAGCCAAGTCTCCCATCACTACAAAGAACTCCAGAAGTGATCACAAAGGTTCTCACAGTGCAGGAGTAGCACTGAAACAGTCAGGACAGAGTTTTGGGGAGGAGAGGTATAGGCACAGCTTGGCCAGAGATTTGTTTGATATCTCTGTTACGGTAACTTAGCAAGACTTATGTAATGACTAAACTAGCATTGTCACAGGAGTCTTCAAAAGTAACGGGCAGTTCAGAGATGATGAGCTTTACGTTAAATATGAACACATACTGTAAACTATGGTATGAAGAAAGGCAGCAAGACACCAAGAAGGCAATGTCAAGCCCTCACAACTCAGAGACTTGGAGAGTTGGGAGGTGTGTAGATATCCCTCATTTCAATTTGCCAAATGCAAGATAAGAGATTGGATGCGCAGCAGTAGTCAGACTCTGGTACTGGACTTGAAGCTACCTAAGGCCATGCTGAAGATGTGTAAAGAGCTACAAACAAGCTAAAGAGGAAAATTATTTTGTGTATGACTCAGGTATTAAAATGAGTGTTTACACTTTGCTGATAATCTCTTGGTACCTCATTTCCCCTACTACGGAATTAGGATAAGGCACTGCTCTTATCTCACAGGTAAACCACAAAGATATGCTCAGTAAAGGCTAAGTAACATTTGTGAAGCATGGAGACCCTATGGTGAGAGCATCGTGCAAGCATGCAGAAACTAGAGCTGAAGTTATGACAACATTTTCTAAGTGGGAGACATTGTTCTTGTGACAGTGTTTACTTACAATGACTTTTATCTCTGCAATGCCAATCAAGTCACTTAATTATGGTATTTGATGGATGCTGGGGCAGCACAGCCACAATTGCTCATTGTCAGGCTGATACAGGGGTCATGGGCTTTGCCAGGCTTGCGATCAAAATGCAAAAGAGCCCCTGTCACATCTGTCAGTAAAAGAATCATAAATTTACTAATTTGGCTTTGGTGTTGGGTAGTAGCTGGTGCCACCTTTATCTGTTTCTTCTGAGAAAACAAACCCATCCCCACTGCAGCGCAGCCATGCTGCAACACACCATTAATCTTCACAACATGAGACAGAGCCTTCGGGGACAGCAAGGGAGGGCACACAGCTTTATGGGGTGGGTCAGTGGCCCTGCAACACCCCCACTGCCAGAGCAGGGATGGCTTGGTGGAAATGGCCAGGTGATGCTGCTGAACCAGACCCAGAGAGCCTGCCACAGCTGTTATTTCAATGATAGAAAAAAATGAATTGATGTACTGGGGCTCACCCTTAATCCTTGAAAATTTAGTATCCTGTCTCCAGCACTAACTAGCCCACAGTTCAAGAAAAGGGCAAGAAGCATCCAGGAGGGATGCTCAAGAAAGGGGCCAGAAAAATCAGACATAAACCAGCTCTGATCCTTGCTGTAAATGACAAAATATCTACTGTCAGCACCCCAGCATTCCCACTTTCCCTGCTCCTCATGCAGAACAGTGGGGTTTTCCTTCAGCCGCTCCTCTGGGGCTGGCAGAGCGGAGTTGAGAGGAGTGAGGTGCAACCACTGAACCACAGCCTGGAGGTGGGCAGATAGGGCCCAGGAGGAAGCAGGGGGAGTGGGTGGGATGGGCAAGGGGTGACCAGAGAGAGAGGGAGCAGCATGGACTTTATTCTCTGGCTGCCAGAATGTGAACATTGAAATCTCTATTTGGATCTGGATTTGTTGACACAAAATCAACTGCCTGGATGTGGGGGGATGGAAGAGATTTACCTGCTGCATTCCCGGTGCTGTCTATCTCAGGAACATAATTCTACAGAGCAGTTGTATTGTATCAGCCTGTCTCTTATCTAATGTGTAACCTCCTGGACCGAAAACATAATGTACTGTCTATCCTTTCTGAGATAAAAATAAAGCATATAAAAACACACACACACACACAAGACCAGGCCAAAAATTCCCTTTGGGGAACATACTGTGACTAGATAAGAAGGTACTAGCTGGCAAGTAGTTACCTCTTCTTTTCCTAACTGGGACACCCAGAGAAAAGCTGGAGCTGGGGCTGCTGGAGGGAAAAGGCTGCAGGGAAGCAGAGCCCAGGCCAGCCTCCCAGGGCCAGCAAAACAGTCTGTGCTCAGCTTCTTGATCCTTCTGGGTTCCCTCTGTATTTCTAAGGGAAAAGAACTGCCAGTGGAGAAAGGCATCTTTCACAAACAACACTTAAGACAACAATTACATGGGAGCTCAAAAACCAATATAAGCCACCAGTGCTCCTTATGAACATCTGATGACCGATGGTTTGGTGACATGCAAAGCAGCAGCAGTCCCCAGGCCGTACCCTTATACCATTTTGCCTGCCCTGGAAGATGTGCTGTATTACCCACCACATCTGACAGATGAAAGAACAACCCAAATCTGTCCTCAAAATAGCACTGACACTATCAGAAGAAGCTCCTCAAAACTCCACACCTTAGTCATAATCTCTATGTTTCTAAAGTAGCAGCAAAAAACACACACAAATTTCTCCCCACCTTAACTCTTCTGGCCATTGAGCATTTTCTGGGAGAAAAACATCTAGAAATCCAGCAACATTTGATTATATTTTCGATTTGTTCCCTTTTGGACCTGACATGACAATCTCAGTTGCATCCTGCCCCTGCCTTGGCACTTAGGTACCATATCAAGGATGACTTTTTATAGACACATGCATGACACAGCTGGCAGGAAATTCTGCCCATTCAAAGCATTGCAGGCCTTGGAGAGGGATCTTAGGAAACATCCTCAGCACAAACCAGCCTAGCCAATGAGTAACACATACAACCCAAAAGAGGATATTTCATTTTAAGAAGGAAGAGACAAAGCATTTGATTCAGAAAATGTCAATATTACATATTTGGACATTTTCTGTGTTGTTGATATTTCTAAGAAACAAAACAAAATATTGAAATTCACATTGGCTTTGCCAAAAACACTGGTTCCATCAATATGACATTTTGCAGTAGGAAACAGTTTTATGCCGTTTTTATCCCCTTGTTGACAAATGTTGCGCTGAACACTTCAGAAAAAAAAGAGAGGTCATCTGACTTATGCTGTTAACAAATGTAGTGTGCACACATGAGTCCTTGCATGTGCAAGAACACCTTTGGTTTTCGCACTGGGAAAAGGTGCTGAAACAGGAGAGCCTTTGCCTGCAACTCACTGGGGCTGACACCTGCGATGGCAGCTCCATCCCTGGTGCCACCCAGTCCTGGTGCTGCCCTGCAGGATGCAAGCTGGTCAGTTGGACCCTTGGCACGGCCAGCTCCATGTTCCTGCAGTGGGCTGTGAGAAAGGACAGCGTGGAGGCAATGATTAACACAGGCTGCACTGCGGGCACCGATCTTCAGACCATTGACTCACTGAAGCATACTTCCCATGGGAACTCTTAGTCCTGGCTAACCTGAGGCAGTACCAATTCAAGCAGGCAGTATATATATTTAACATGCTTAGGAACATACATCTAAAGCTGTTTTATACACATTCTTTTGGACCGGTCAGCAACAAAAACGTCCTTACAGCTGTTCCTCCTTCCTTCCTTTCTTCTCTCTCCAAGCCACTTCAAAAATAAAACATACTGGCCTCACCTAACCCTTGCTGAATACACCTGTTCACTCCCAGGTCCATCAGGTCTTGTGTCCCAGCAATCCCACATCTTGTGAGCTTCCCGTAGGCTCCCAGCATCTACTTTTCTCCTGGCTCCCTGCGATGTGCTAATAATGTAATAGGAGGAAAAAGGCTTGCATGTTTCCTTATTGCCAAGGAACTGGTATCTGGTACCAAGTCACTTTCGTCACCACCAGCCACCTTCGTCATCAAGCTGAGGCTTTGCATACATAATGCATTTCATTGGTATGAATGGCATGCTGAAAGCTATTGCCCAGGCAATAACAGCACTGGGAGACCACTATCTAATGAGGATGATCTCAGGAAACCAAGCCATGGCCACAGGGAGTTTGCAGGTCAGAGAGAAGACAGATTTCATGTCCCAGACCATTGCTCTACCCACATGACTGTTCCTCTTCCAAACTAACACCACGCTTAATTTGGTCTGTGTTGCATGATCGATTCCCACTAGCTACCTGGTACTTTTCCTGTTCTCCAGATGGGGACTGAGCCTTTTGTAAGAGAACTCACACTGAACAACAGCAGTTACAAAGAAGTAACAGTTTGACCCCAGAGCAAAATCTTGCTGCCAATTTCCATGGTGGACCAAGACCGTGTTTCACTAAAATAGGTAAGGACTTGCGCTGGAATTTGGTCTTGCTCAAGATCAGAAAGACTTTCTCTCCAGGTTAGGTCAAAACCCAAACAAGACTAAATCCTCTATGAAAGAAGAAAAAAAAGAAAAAATCAACCAACCAAAAAAAAACCCCTCTTCATTTCAAATCTGGTCAAGACAGCTTGAGTGTCTTTACATCACACTTTACAGTAGCTAATGCTCCACATTTTTTAAAAGTTATTTCAGGATATAAAAAGTTTTCATCCTAAAAATGTTTCAAGACATTTGGAATTTCAACAGAACTGCCTTCTCTGAAGCAAAAAACTGTTCTTCCCATGCTTCTCTTAACAGCCCTTGTGTAATTAAGCACATAGCACAAGAGAGGTGCTGGAGTGAAGGGCCAATCACATCAAGGTTCACACTGACCAATACCAACATCCACTTCCCAGAGCCAGCAGCAGGAACACAGATAAAGTCAGGGAGTAGCAGGAAGGACATATTTAATTCCTTGAGGCTTACACCTCCTGAGCAGAAGGATCTGGAAGAGGGATGGATGCACCTCATGTAGCTGCGAGGCATGGGCAGGCCTTCTGGGTTTCCAAAGCTTTCTCCTACCATAGCAGCTGCCAGCTGAACTGGACACCAGCTCAGGGAAAGCCATGATGCTAAAAGGTGTTAAAGCCATGGGTCCAATAAGGCTGAGCCAGAGCACCAGGCTAAAACCCCTCCACACACATACAAACACACAAAAAGGCAGTTCTCAGAACTAGGCTAGCACAGTTTTTGCTCAGAATATCTTAATGCTTAATTCCAGTGATCCCAGTGGCTTTGTGAGCATATCTAGCTAATGCAGCAGTTCCACGCTTTATCTCAACAACCCTCTTCCTCATGCTTGTACAGCAGAAGGGAGCCTGATGAACTGGATGTGATACAATGCCTCACATCTGGTCTGCAAAGCCCACGGTGTAGATAAAAACAAAGACATGCTCATGTGTATATGACTGGAAGCGTAACAGCAGGCCAGAACTTGGTGGATGGGTCAGATGTGCTTGAAAGAGCAAGATGATGCCGTGGTCAAAGTGCAGGACTAGTCACCTGCATTAACTTCTTGGCTTTGTCACAGATTGCTGCACATCTCAAAAGCAAATAAAGATCTGCACTACCACTTCAGACAGGGTCTTGTCCTTGGCTTTATCTGTGCAAACCCCCTGCTTAAGGTCCCAAGAGGTTGGGAGGGCTCCCTCTGTATTCACTCAGTGCTTCTCAAACACAGAGGAGTGAAGACTGTAGTCATGGCTCACATAGCCACAGCACAGTCCACACTGAAAGAAGGAAACAGCAACCAGATCAAAGTATTCGCTGAAATGAATTTAATCCATGCAAGTCCACCTGACTTGCAAATAAATAATATCCTTCCTGAAACAATGTTTGAAGGCCCTCTGGATGAGCAGCCAGCCAGAAAATCCCAACCAGAAAGAAGGTCATCTTCATATGTGCAAAGAGGTAAAAAGAGGAAGGCAGAGATGAGAGGTGAATAGAAGCAGCAATCACTTGAGGTGATTGACTAGACATAGCAAGAAGGGAATTTTGGATGAGATAACCAACAATGCAGAATAACGAATCCTGAGGGGGTGGCAAGAGATTACCAACACTGTTCAGAAAAGGAGGTGGCATGTATGTCACAGCAGACATCACAGCCATCCTGCAGAAGCACCTTCATGACAAGAAAACTGTTTCCTTGGTAGTAAGTATAAGCAAAAGTCTTGTCAGTAATCTAGTCATTTAGCAAAACCTGTGTATTCAGCCATTATTGCCTTTCCTTATAATTTTTCAATTAATTTTCTTCTACTGGAAATCTGAAAAGACTTCAACAGCTGAAAACACATCTTTCATTTTCCAACGGAACCTGTAAATTTCCATGAAAAAAGTCAACAAAAACAAACATTTTGTCATTGACATCAACATTTTCCAGGGAGGAGGGAGAGGAGAAGGGGAAACATTATTTTTGACAAGGTCTACTGATTGGCAGAGCTCTTTAATAAATAGATCAGGCCAGAGTGCAGGACTCCAGTCCACATGGCAGAGCTACTGGTCCTTGAAAGGCTGATAGAGATCTTGTTGGCTGAGTTTCCCCCTGTGGTTGACAGAGCATTAGCTAAAGACAGGATACAGGCAACCAGTCCTGCTGAGAGGGACTGGATGCCAAACCAATGGCTGGCAAGATCTTTAAAGGCTTAATGACAGAAGGCAAATGCTCACATAGAGTGGAGAATTTGTTAGCTGGGGAATGGCAGACTAGCCACATACTGTAACACTAGTTTTCTCTCAAGGAGTGAAAAAGAAAAAAAGGAAAAAAAAAATATAGGAGTAGTTCTGCTCTGTAAATATTTCCAAGGTGGCTATAACCTTCCTCCAAAGAGGCAAATCCAACATTAAACACCAGGAGAATAAATCAACTAGAAAGACTGGCAAAAGGCTGTGAGTCTAAATTACAGCAAGCTCAAGAGGAAGCAGGGGGCTGCTCAGAGAGAGTCAGTGAGAAATCCAGCACATCTGGTAGGTACAAAGCAATGCCCTCTGGGCAAACTCAGTCCTGAGCCCACCCTATGCTGTGCACAGAGTTCAGCAGAGAAGGGTCTGAAGGAAATCCGGCGGGGATAGACGGTGGAGAAAAACAAAAGCAGGTGAATAAATGAGAGGCAGCAGCACAAGAGCGCGCAGCTGCTGCCTCCGCTGGCTCAGAGGATGCTCACCCACACCCGTGCCGGCTCTAGAGCAGGAATGAGGGCTGGACACGGCACGTTCCCAGCTTGGCCAGCAATCCCACAGACCTTGCGTGAGAATGCCGGAGCAGTCATGCGCAGTTCTTCCATAAAGCTCAATGCACTCCGACAGCGCTCGACTTTGAGGGCTCCCTGGGACCTAAAATCAATGCGGGGCATTCTTAAAGCTCCCCTAAATGTCCGTGGGGAGGGGGCAGGTCTGATCACTGGCTCCAAGAACAAGAGAGTTTGAGCAGATCTCTGGAGAAGAAAATAAAAGAGTAGCGTGCAGTCGATTTTCCTGTTGATTTAGAGAAACTTGCCAATCAAGCATCCTTTGGATGCATAACAGAGTGGGTTGCAGCCAAAAAGAGTATTTACAAGAAAATGTCCATAAAAAGAATATAGGGTCTGAACATACATGCAGAGACACTGCATGGAAAGCAAGCAGGAAATGAGGGCAAGAAGCTGCAAAAAGAAGAATATGAAAGGTTTTGTTTAAAAGGAGTTGGAGACAAAAGTAGGTCAGGGACTGATACTGCTTTGTAGGGATCTACAGGGGATCAAGTCACTGGCATTGCAGAGCAGGTATCTCTGCTGAACACACCTGGGTGTGGGGCTATCAGCATTGGCACAGTCGGGCTTCTCTGGAAGCGTCACAGCAGTCTGGACATCAGTAGGGTTCACGTAGGTAGTTTCCTGGGGTTTGGTCATGCACCCCTACCAGAAGGTTTCCCAGCACAGAAACACATCACTTTCCTTCTACGTTTGAACAGTCCCAGACCAATCCTTCAACCTCTGCCTGGACTTAGGCTTGAGTTTGTCAGTATATAAAATGAGAAATCCAAACATGGACTACAAACATCCCAAGTAAGAGAAATGCTATCAACACGTAAAAGTTTACTCCACCAACACTGGAATACTTTGCAGTATATGTTCCTTGTAACACTGTATTGCTCATCTCTTGCTACACTGTGTTTTGCTGCTACTTTTCATAGTACTATTGATGAAGCGATTGCCATCTGTAATTCAGTGTAGAAGAGGGGAAGGAAAGCACGCTTTGGGGGGAACAAAGATGGAACAGGAAAAAAGGGGACATATATTCAAGCTGGATCAAACTTGGAGCTCTTCTTAATGCAGTAGCTTGTACCCAACAATGGTTGGGAAGGTGCAGAACCTCTGGGGAAAGTTTTTTACTTGACCCCCAAGAGAGCGAACAGTGATGCTTCACATCCCCTCCACTGCTCCCTAAAGCGTGTGTTGGTACGGTGACAAACCTCTGTCCCTCAGGCTGGTGACACCCATCATGGACTGGAAATGGAAATGGGTTCACCCCTGGTACCTCTCCACACCAGGAGAAGGGGTGCAAGGAGAGTGTCTGCAGCACTCAGTGCTGCCAGGATGAAGACAGTCAGGGTCAGAGTCCAGTTTGAAAATTTCATAAAGAAGCATTTATAAGTTCTCCAGAGTGGATTTAAAGCTGGCTGTGGATACAGTGACTAAGGCTGCGATCCTCAAAGGTATTTAGGCATTTGACTCCCCATGCAAGCCAAACCTTTGAGGATCTGGGCTTCCACACAAGGGCTTTCTACCTAAGCAAGGATGAATAATAGTTTGGGCAAAAAGCACTGGCCACATGGCCCTCCAGCCAACATGCTCCTAATAGCTTAGATGCTCTAAGGCAGGTAGGTGGGTTTAAGTTCCCCACATTCTCCCTGTGCTACATCAGTTTCCCAAACATCCCAATATTTGTGTCTCTCTGCATTTCTGGGAACATACAGGGAAACCTGTGGACTAAGGGAAGACCAGTTCAGCTAAGGGAACTGAACAAAGAGACGCTTCCGTGCAGGACTGAAAGTGTACCTTGGGGACAGGAAGAACCTTCCAAGCACACAGGAGAAGGAAACGTTTTAATTTCAGGTGGCTACTGCTTCGATCGGTCAAATGTGCATCTTGGCTAGAGTTGACACATCCCTATGAAACATTTCAGCTTCAACCAGTTTTATCAGGAAGCTTTTCCTGGGGAAGACGACTGACTGATGCTGTTTAGCTGGTGTTTAGGATGTTGGCTACACTTCAAATCCATGTTCTGCCTGATTCAGAATGATCTCAAAAACCTCTGTGAACAGAAAAAAAAATGAGGCTGGGAGGTGATGGTTTAAAAAACACTGCACTGGAATGTTTCAAATATGTCAAAACCTTTTCTTTCTTTTTCTTTTTGAAAATGGGAAATTCATCAAACCTGACACTTCCCATGAAGAGTTCTGGCTCCGATGAATCGGTATATTTGAACACCCCTGAGCCCCCCGCCCACTTTCACTACCATTTCAGCCAAATATTCTTGGCTGGTTCTAATTATACAGCCATATATTTTTATGCACACATACACCCAGCGTGTCCACGGGAAGGCTCAGTAATCACAGCTTGGATGGGGAGGGAAGTGTTGATAAGACCTTAGTTGCTCCACAGAACAGCACGGAGAAAAAAAAGACAAAAAAAAAGAGGTCTGAGAGTTCTTTTTTCTCTCCACCCTTCACCTCACCCTCCCAGGGCCAGCACCAGGAGCAGTGCAGATGGCAGCCACATGCACTGCCTCTCTGGCCCTGTCTCACCCATTCTGCACTTCTCTAGTGCCCTCCGCAGGCTTTGCAGGAGCTCACCTGTCCACCCAGCTGCCAGACACCCAGGGCCCAGGTTGGAAGGTGAGAAGTGCTCTCTTCAACTACCCGAAAGGAGGTTGTAGGGATGTGGAAGTCAGCCTCTTCTCTTGGGTAACTAGAGGCCACTGCCTCTTGCCCTATTACTAGTTGCACTAAAGGAGGTTCAGGTTCATGTCTTCTCAGAAAGAGTGGTCAGACACTGGCACAGGCTGTCCTGGAGATGCTCAAGGACTCAGGAGATGTGGCACTGAGGGATGTAGTCAGTGGGCAGTATTGATGGTAGGTGAACAGTTGGACTAGATGACCTTAGAAGTCTTTTACAACCTTCCTTAAGGTTCTATGATTCTACGTGGTCCTTTCCACACCTAACAGGAAGTGTGGGAATCCTGAAGTCCAGGAAAGTTATTTACTTGATGATGAATTTCACCATCACACTACAGGAGATGCTTCAGGATCCGTGCATAATAACCCTGAAAAAGGCTGAAAACACCTACAAAATGCCACATGCCTCAGATCCTGAGGCCATCAAGGGTGCTCAGCACCCAGTAGAATGTGTCCAGCATCTTTTGTGATCAAATCACTGCTTCAGGGATGGTAGGAAGCATTACCTGAGCCCAACTTCATCAGTAGTTTCCCTGAGGCTTCCTATGCCACACGCACCCTTTAAGGAAGGGGAGTAGGGGAAAGGGTTTTCTCTGTGAATGATGAAAAGGTTAAAGTCGAGAGCAAACAGGCAGCCCAGCACTGCCTTTAACCCTACTTCATCAGGAGAGACCTGAGAGTCAGCCAAATCTACCAGTTCTAGGAAATTTCTTTAAAAAAACAACAGACACACACACACAAAGGTGGTGGAGGGGAACACCAACCTATTTTCACAAGAATCTGTCCTTGATTAGAGCAGCAACATGGCAATGGGGAAAGAACCGATTAATCAGCAGTGAGTGCAGAAGAACAAATACAAAGGAAAAAAAAAAAAAGCGTATTTGTTCAGGGTGTGATAGAGAGACTTCCAAAGCGCATGGAGACAATTGGAAATTAAGTCTATTGAAGCAGAGGCATTTGCCACTCGGTGAGGAATCAAAGGGCAGACCCGGGGAGGGAGGAGGGTGGGGTGGCCACCCCGGGTAACCACTGATAGACAGGCTTGAGTGTGTGACCTCTCATAAAACCCTTGCATATTGTCTGGAGCATAAGCTGATTTCCACACACGGAGGTTCCTAATGAAGATGTCCTTCAGGAGGCAAGGGGAGGAGATGGGGTAATGAAAGCAGCCTGTTTGCCAAGCAGATGCTTCCCCCCACCTTCCCCCTCCCCTTGAAGGTGACATGGATGTATAACGGGTGAAGGGATAGGAAAACATGCAGTTCTTCTAACTAAAGGACTGCCATGCCAGATGCATTAAATCCAAACTCCCCAAGGCTAGGGGCTGGAAGGAAGGTCAAGGGTCCACACAGCCCCAGCTTCTCAGCACAGACCAGACCTGGGTAGCTCCTACTGGCTGGTTTGCCTCTGCTTCAGCAGCAGTTATCATCTGCCTCAAATTGACCTGGCCAGAGTTTGAACCAGTCTGAAGAGAGATTTATTAACCCTCACAGTCGGAGATCAATAAATAGCTTCCTCTCAACGGGCAAACTGCCTGGAATACAAAAACATGAAACGAGCCCACCACCAATCTGCTCCCACCCCCCTTCAATGAAAGGATGCTCTAATTCCCCAAGTGACAGCAATTTCTAATTTCTGTATCGTTTTGAAGCCAACTGTAATATTCACATCTAATTACAAGGCTCTGGATAGCTGCCATGAAGAATATGGCTGTTAACAACATGATTTCTACACTTCTCTGGGGTCATTTGGAAACTCGCTGCACTTATACTTCCCTTTGCCTCTACCAAGCCTGTGCTAGTCACTCAGATACACCACATGTAAAGAGCAAAGCATCCATGAGGTTCATGTAGGGGAGCTAAGAAAGAGCATGTGATGCTTCTGAGGTACTGAGATACACTGAATTTCACCTACTCAACTCTGCTAGGGAGAGATACGGTTCAAAGTGGGGCTAAATGAATGACTAAAATCTGCAGTTTGTTGATTATTTCAATTGAAACTTCAGTGGAAGAAAGGGAATATATATATATATAAATCAAAAGTTAAATGCACATTTGATCTGAAAGCAAGAGGCAGGGAAAAAGATGGACCAATGCTCTAATAACCATGCACCACAGGACATATTCTGTTGGCTCAGCGGACATTTCCACTTGACTCTGAGTAAGTCACAAATACAAGATTTTTATCGAGATTTACAGTGCATTTTCAGATTTGCTGTCCATGCCTGTAAACAAGAAGGCGCCTCTTTTGGTTTGAGAAGACCTTGAGCTGCCAGCATCCCAAGGGCTGTGCCAGAGATCTGCTCGCCCTCTGCCTCACAGTTGCCCTGGACATTCACTGTCAGCCACGGACACACACTCACAGTGGGCTTCACACTGAGTCACCCCAACTTCTAACTTCCCAATCCTTTCCTACACGTTGTTATTCTTACTCACTGACTCCCACCTCGCATCATTCTGTTTACAAATGCTCCTGGCTGACTCGAGGCTCCTCGCACATCTCCCTCTCCCAGAATACGATATACTTTATTTTAGAGATGTTTAAGAGCTCACGCAGGTGGTAGCCGTCAGGAATAGCTCTGTGTTACTCACTCCTCACAGGCTATGCAGGGGTGTGACAACACAAGAAAACCCTCCCTGGTAAATCAGATCACAGCTTCTGACAGTTAGTGTTTTAAGACATACTCTAGCCATAGCTAGAGCTTGGCAGGAAAGACTTTCCCTTTCTCATAAAAGATTTTGAAATTTCAAACAATGCTCCTCTCCACATCAGAAAGAAATTGGAAGGAAATACTGAAACTGCTCACAGACCACTAGGCAAAAACAAAAACTGGTACCGATAAAAATAATTTCCAAATATTTGATTTGGATTTTTCTCTGTTTAATCTCTCCTCTAGTAAAAATTAAGTTGAATTAAAAAAAAAAAAAAAGAAATGTTATTCCAATGTTGAATAAATAAATAAATAAACAAACAATGCCAAACCTCTAATCAGTTAAAGAGAAAAGAAGAGAGAGAGAAAATTGTTTCAGAAAACTTGTAACCTTTTTGTAAGCTGGAAAATCTGTTAAAACCATCCCTTTTCCCACAATTTCAGTTTGAATATATTTGCTTTTTGTGGCAGAAAAAAAACCAACAATATATAAAACATATAAAATTATTTTTCCAAACAGTTCTAGCAATGACTTCATGTTTTGCAACACTTTTCAAGGTGAGATATATTCCAAAATAACTTCTGACCTTGCCCAGACCCTGAAACCGAAAGGATCTGAAGGTGTTAGCTGGTGCAAAGGAACTGGTAGACCCAATGGGTTGACTGGGAAAGAGAGATGTTCTAAGCTGGACCTGAGCAAAATGGCTGTGACAGCAAGGGAGATTTACCTCTCCTGTTCTGAACCTAGCTAGTCCTGTTGCAGAATGTGTCCATCCACAAGGGATATGGCACAGAGTGGGGACCTCATGTAAGCCACAAATTCAGCAGGGGCTCAGAGGATAGCCAGAGATCCAGGACTTACCCTGACACTGGCTGTAGTGTACTTTACCAGTGGATAAATAATGTCACTTAAAAGCAATTTCCACAATCATTCCAGCATTTTTCATCCAAGTTCAGTTCTTGATGGGACATCTGACACTTTGTAAATTCTGAACACGGATGCGATAAGGGTGGAAGAATTAAGAAAAAGAAAATGGTCGGCAGATAGCGTATAAGACAGCTGCCTTGTTGATGTAAAAGGGAGGTTGCCAAATAGCTTCCGAGGGATGGGACAGTGGTGTGACAGACATTTCTTCAGCAGAGCTGGCAAATGGGGACAGAACATATCCAGACTTGCACACAAGGGCTTCAAGGATTCACTGGCCCTGACATCTTCTCCCAGAAATAGAAGGAGACATTCTGAAAATCACATCCCCGTTGACAGGCCACTGCTGTACCAGTCTGACTTCAGCACCTGCCTCTCCCCTTACCACTGCCCTGCCCTTTGACAAAGCCTCACATCTAACTCTTGGCCATTGCTGACGAAGTATCTAATATATCTCCTCCAGCACAAGCACAAGCAGCTGGAACCTCAGCAACAATTAACAGAATACATTTTGAGGCCCACTTTACATGGAAAATCAGACTTCATGATTGTTGCAGCTCCTTTTGGCCGTTACAAATGATCAAGATTTTGAAGTCTGACATATTTCACTTGCACAACTCTTAATTACACTAGCGAGCCTTGTGACTTTCTGCTGAATGCACAACACATACCTAGTAAACATTTTTGGGTGGTTGGTAGAGTGTTCTGACAACTGCCAATCTTGCTGGAGGCAGGATTTCATGGAAGAGAAAGTGTTTAAGACACACATTTGGCAAAAACACCAAATTTGCTGGGGTCATTCTGCATGTTGACTGTTCAGTAGAGACCACAATGAAAAACAGGAAAACTCCAAAACCTCATAAGACCATAAATGCCATATTACATAAGACTAAATGTCCAAGGAGCGCAGTATTTTTAGTCTGACAGTAGCCAGTAGTGGGTATATGAGGAAGAACATAAGCAACAGGGCATGAACAGATTTTCAGCTTCTAGGAAATGGCATTGCAGAGATAAAGCAGAAATGGGTGTTGGGTCCCTTAGGGAAACCAGGGCACATTTGGAAACCTCCTCTTGCCCCACAGAAAAAGTCACACAGGGAAATGTGCCCCAGGGCAGCAAAGAAAAAGCTATAAAAGACTTGGAGCCAGATTCCAGCTAACCACAGTGCAAGGCTTTTCGTCAAGCCAATGCCTCAGCTCCCACCATGAGATAGAACTGTTACATCACTATGGAACAGGGACAATAAAAGTATACCATGACTGAAAAGTCCTGATGTGTGAAGGACAAGGACCACATGGACCAGCTCCAGATGAGTAAGGCTGTACGGATGTCACCTTTCAGTCATTTTCCCTTTGGTGAATGGATTTTAGCCCCAGTGACGTGGAAGTATTGCTAAGATATTGTTCATTATGCAAATAACTTGCAACTGCCATCCATTGTACATTATTTCTTCTCCCTTAGCCACCATTTATTTCCTTTTTAAGAAAGACAGAAACAGCTGCCTTCATCCAGGCAAGGGAAGGACGCAAGACTTTTGCCATCTAGTCAAAATGAGTGAATCATATCGTACCTAAATTGCTAATAATGGGAGACCGGAGTTTATCTGATGGGATGATTCAACATTGCACAGGGGGCAAAATTTAGGAACTCCTCAAAGCATCTGAGCACATAAAGGGAAAAGATATCTAATAAATCACTCTCCACAAACATTTCACATTCAATTAAGTATCACACGAGCCTGAGTTTGCCCTACCCAGCTCCTTTACTAGGTCTTTCTTCACAGAAAAACCTGACTCTTGATGCTTGATTTGTTCTTGGTGGGGAAAGCTGAGCTGTGAACACCTTGTAGATAGGGAGGAATCTCAACACCATAAGTGTCCAACTGTTCCGTTAATTGCAGCTGACATGCATCACTACTGGACCACCTTTCCCTGAAGTAAAAGGGCACTAGATTAAATCTGTCAGGTATTAGAGGAATCTCAGTTCTAATATAGGTAAAACCAAGCATCACTTTCTGTTTATAGGTGAACTATTCCAACTAGCATGCCTCACCATCCCAAAATGCAATCTCTTTCCAGACCAAGCCACTGTTAGCATGCCAACTTTGTGGTGACCACAGAGGGGATGAGCAGATCCAAGACCTCCTTAAAACTCCCAAACAATAGCTCCACTGTCTGAAACTACAGCACTTGAGATTTGAACTTGAGCCTTTGTTGAAGACGCTGTGGACAGTTTCAGTGTATTTGGCTCAATAAAGCTGAATCAGAAGTTTGCAGGTTAGTATAGATGAGGTCAGACAGCCTAGCGATGTCTTCCCAGTGTTAAAATCTATGAACTTACAGGAAGTGAGTATGAAGAAATTTAAAAGAACACAGAATTGTAGAATTCCCTGAGTTGGGAGGATCCATAAGCATCATTAAGTCCAACTCCTGACTCTACATAGGACCACCCAAAAATCAGACCATATGACTGAGAGCACTGTCCAGACTATTGTTGAGATCATCTGGGATACCATGGTCAGGCATTGCATGCCACTGTTTTGAGATTATGGTAATCTAAAATGGAAACCACATCCCACCACGGAGGCTCTGGTCTCACCACTAAAAGACCAATGGCAAACATCACAATGTTGATGAGCTTGGAGCTCCTTTGGGATGAAACATCCCAAAAGCTGGGCCAGAGGATGGATTTCAGGGCCAGACTGCCCTGGCAAGAGGTAACACGGAGGAGCAAATGCACCTCAGATCTCAAAGACACCAGATCTTCTGCCATTCTCAGCTTATGTTGGGAATGAGCATTCTGCTGTTTTCCCATTTTCTCCTGATGAAATACACTCAGACAGAAAATGTGTTAGGCTTTACTTACTGCCTCCATGTGCCTCATTTCTTGAATTTTCTATGAGATTCTGTGTGTATGAGCATACATACTGACAACGCTGGAAGAGGAAAGAGTTCAGTTATTTTGAATGTACCTGTATATTTCCTAGTTTTCAGAAGTTTAAAGGTACATTAATTTCTCACTTCCTGCTCAGGATTAATCCTTTATGCACTCTGGAACAATACAAGACACCATTAGGCAACATTAACTTCCCACTGAAGTTTTTGGCATGTGATGCTGTATGCTCTAATCTATTTGCAAATTAAAAGCCAATGCTTTGCACACTTCAGTGAAAAGCCAGAGGCAGCCTGCCCCACTAGAAAGGTCACCAGATTAGGACTCAAGGGAACTCTTCGAAGTTCTGCCACTGATTTACTGCTCAATCATCTTAGCCAAGTCCTCTCTTTTCTTTGTGCCTCTAGTCTTCCTCTCATTCTTTGTGTTTTCTATTGAAGCTACAAGATCTTCAGGGCAGGAGCAGCCCTCTTGTTATGTGCTGGTCCTGTGCCTTATGCAGTGGCCCACCCTCCTAGCTGAAGCACGCCTACTAGATGCTACTGCAACAAAATAATTCAGAGCTTTAACAGTTTAAAGGAGTTTGGCTTTCACTCTGAGGATCTTCAGTCTCTCTCTCACTTGCTTCCTTGATACAGAGCAGTACAGAAGAGCTGCCAGTCACCAAGAAAGTGACAAAGTTCCCAGCCAAAGGGTTAAAAGAATCAACTCCATTAGATAAAGAAGAGAAAGATGTAAGAGGACCTCATATCATATTGCAAACTAGGTACTAGTTAATCAATAGTATTCAAAGGTGAAGGCCATACGAAGGAGCCAGAAACCATTGCACAAGATAAGTAAAGTTTAGTGAACAGCAAGCCTGATAAAGCAAAGCTTTAACTATTTTCTGTGAAAAGTTCCACCTTTCCTTTAACCTGGCTCTGGAACAGGGACCACATACACTGGTCTTCTCTGTGACTGACTCATGCACTAAAGAGTTCAGTGGAAGCTTTGAGACCAATACATAGACAATACCTCTTTATTGCCCTGACAGTTCATATGTATGTGTTACATATAATTCCCTTATTCACTGGACTCCTGATCCAAACTCAATCCAAACTCTTCTGGTAAAAGGGCTTGTGGGCAGTTTACTTTCTGTCCAATGACTTCATTGCAAAGGATTTTTTCTTTCTCTGTTGAGCTTGCCATGTGCAAGTTTTCCTTCCTCTTGTTTCCCTCCTCTTGTTTCCCAGTTTCTGGAAATAATTTGTGGTTTGGAAATGGAAATGTCCTTATAGGCTTCAAAGAGCAAAAAGCTTGCCATACCAGATTAGTCCACTGGATCCATTTAATCTGCTCTCCTCTTTTCAGCCATGACCAACACCTGGTACTTCAGAAAACAACACAATTTCATAGTGACAAGAAGACAGTTCAGTTTCAGACACAGTCTCTTCCTTCTCTGAATAGATAAGGAGCTGCTTAATCATCTTTCCCACTTCTGCCCCTCAACTGCCCTAGATGTTATAGGAGGGTTCCTCAAGGAGTCAACTAAAGGACAAGCACAGATCCCCCAAAAGGATAAAGAGAATTAAGGGGGCAAAGTACATCAACACATATCAAAAAAAGGGCTTCCCAAAACATAACACAACAAACACAGCTCAGCCCCTTCCAGGACTGGCTTGGCTTGCTTTTGCTGTTCAAAGAAGTTGGCAAGCAAATATTTATTGTAAGAGACAGAACAGAAGCCATAGGGGAAGTACTGAAATCTGGGGATAATTCACAAAATCCTGGCCTGCATTACAGAAGGAAGCTAGTGTTATGCATCTTTCGTTTGCACTTTTTTTTCATACTGTTGCTGGTTTAAATAGATAAAAACAAATTACTGATGGCCACATCTCATTTTCACTAGCGTCTTTCCTGGCTGCTTTTAAGTTAATAAGAAGCAGGTATAAGACAATGCAGACATTTTTTGGCAAGTTTATTCATGTCAAGGTGGTCCTGTGGCTCACAGACAATCCTGCTGCAGTACATGGGACATTTGTTCAATAAAGTAAAATTCAGTATTACAAAAATAACAGATCTTGTTTCTTAAAAGACTACAATTTTCCCTAGAGATAACTACTATGCTGCTCCAGGCCTGGTGGCTCCATATGGTCATGACAGGTCTCTTCCCATGGCCAACCAGGAGTGGCAAAGTCACATCGCTGGACTTTGTGCTCTCCCTAGATACTTGATGTCACCTTGGCAGAAAGCCACCAGGCAGACTGTCTGCAGTCACCTCAACCCAAGCTGGGCTTGCACATCCACATGCAATGGATGTAGATACCCAATGGCACCATTCTTGGAATGAAGGAAACCCCAAACATAAGACATCTTCCAGAGGAGAGGACAGAATGTGGTGTTACATTGCCATCTTGTGGAGAGCTCCCACTGGAAACAAAGAAATAAAGATGGCTGACTAACAAGTTGTGGCCCTACTGCCGCCATCACATTCCTCAAGGACACCTATAATGAGCTCACGCATGGCTACATACTTGTATCCATGCAGTGGCTCAACAGACCACTACACACTGTTATTCCTCCTCCAAGTGGCAGAGTCTGGGAACTTCATGAAAGGCCTGAAGGTCCTATGGGTGGACATCATTGTCCCATTGCTTTACTGCCTGGATTTGCAGAAACAGCATTAAAATTGAGCATAGATGCAGCTGATGTGAAACAAGAGTCTGCTCCTAGGCCAATCTTTAGGAGCAGGAGGCTGTTACCACAGTTGCCGCTGGCTCCTGCAGTACTGCTATCTCTACAAAAGAAGAGCATGGCTCAGCTCTTTGAATCTGGGCTTCCACACGCTCGAGGAGGGAACGAAGGAAAATGCATTTCCTTTTGTTAAGCACAGAAGAAGCCTCTGGTGGAAATGCTTTTTATATTAGTGATGTCCCCAGAGAGGGTCAAATATACAAACCCACAACATGCTCCTCCTGTTTGTATGATGGAGTACTGTGCTGACAGATTGGAGGAGAATTACTGACAAGTGCTACCATGTGGACTTTTACAGTGATGCCTTGTATTGATTCCCATCTGGTGATGATGTGCACTTTTGCGATTGCATTGACACTACGCTCTCTCTTAAGAATCTGCAGACTAAGTTTTTGGAACGAAGAGCATAAGCATTGTTTATTATTTATTCAGCGCTAAGGAGGTCTGTGACTTTGCAGGCCTTTACAATTACAAAGAGAAGAAAACAAAAACAGCAAAAAGAAATCACAGGTCCCTGCTTCAAGGCCCTTAGCAAGAGAAGTTAAACATGATACAGTGAGGAAGGCAAATCCAGAGAAAATGAGTGGGTGGGTTCCAAGAACAACAACGTATGAAAAGCATGACACATGCATAACACCTTATTGCCTGAGCACTACATTGGAGAACAGCAGTGTCTCTGGAGGAGGGAAAATAGAGCCAGAACTGATTAGAAGGAGGAAGTTGTCCTTCCAGGTCATTGACTGTCAACCCAATTCTGCCCTATCTGGAAGTAAATAAACCTAATCCCTCAGAATTGGGGAACATGGCAGATCACACTTACAAGCATTTGAAGCGTGGGCTGAAGTTTTCAAGACTGCAAGAGAGAGGCACAGACTTTGAGTTCAGGGAAATCTGATACCTCCTCAAAGAAAGGGTCATGTTTTTTGAAATGCAAGAAACAGACAACTGTGGAGATGCTGGCCAACAACAACCAGACACAAATGCCAACATCTCCCAATGGGAGTAGAGGCAGTAAATTTGAGCTCTGCATATTTCTGATGGGTCTTCTGCTAAACCCCAATTGCCAGTAAATTCAATGTATTTTAGAAATAGACCTACAGAGATGTAAAACTGCTCTGGTACACAGGGGAAACACAGCCTGATACCTTTGTTTGGACAAAGGTTAATCTGATAGAGGCAGAGATACAGGCAGAGTATATTTGTTTTTCTGCACAGCATATAATTTAGTATCTCATGAGATCTTAGTTATGAAACAAATTCTTAGCACTGTGTGGAAATAGTAAGGCATATATCAAACTTACCAAAATGTTTCAGTGACAGATCTCAGCTACAGATAATGAAGTCATTAATGGGAGAGGCATTATACAAATGAGATCATTATTAGCGAGATATTTTAGGAAAGTGGTTGTTAGCCCAACAGTGCTTAGCATTTTCAACAACAAAGTAGAGAATACAAAACCTGTGATAGTGGTATTTGCAGATGATGTACAGATAATGAAGATAGTAAAGAACAAAGAGGACAGGTTGAATCAGGGGGATACATGAACTACTTGCTTCAATTACCACAATCTAACACATGCATTTCACTGAAGGCATGTGAAATAAATCATAGCTGGCAATGAAGGCTGAGATTCAACCCTACTCATCTCCTGCCCATAACAGAGAAATATCTAAGAGCCTCGTTGACTTAAGCTTCCTCAGTGAAGACAAAATGGCACTGCCAGGAGGAAAATCTGTCTGAAGCTTGAAGAGTTGAAGAGCTTACTCTTCAACCTCAGTCTCGCAAAGCACTGGTTCAGCAAACAGCATGAAGAAAGTAAAAATGAGCAAAATTCACATGAAATTTCAGGGCAGTGTTTTGATATCTACTATTATTCACATGTGTATGAAAAAGGAATTTTTGAGTAAAAACAGGGATGTGGTTTTGTCCTTGGGTCATCCACTACTAAAATAACTAGAAGAATTGTATCCTCGCTCTGGGTGTCCCAAACTCAAGCAAGATATGGATGTCTTAGAGTTCAAAGTAAAGCCACAGAAGTAATCTTGTGAGAGGTAACAAGCCTTAAAACACAATGAGTGAAAGCTTTTAGCTGAGTTGAGTCAAAATGTGCACTTTTAAAGATAGGTACTTTAGTGTACAGATGATGTCTTAACAAACCAACCAGTCTTTCAGTCAGAGACAAAGTCTTCAGAGTGATGTTAGACAAATGCAACTTTGAATGAAGCAGGATATGATTTCCTAGCTGCACATATAGTTCAACATTAGAGACATAATGAAACCACAAGCCATTTGGAATTTGTCAGATGCTAACAGACATTTTAGCATTCAGACAGCTAAGATTACATGGAACTGCTTAGGTTTAAGAGCATGTCCTTGGACAGTTATTGTGAAACAGTAAGTGCATGGTAGCTCATCATCTTAAGGTAACCTACTCTTGGATCAGTACACATCATAAGACGTTCACTCTGTAGCAGCTCCCAAGAAGAAATCTGTAGTCTATCTGTAGCAGAGGAAAAAAAACAAAACACAGAAGCTCACCACTGTCTACACCTATTAGGGATCAAAGGAAAAGAAACCTCAAATAGAAATAACAGGAGTGTTAGGAAAAGAGGGAAAAAAAAAATGAACCAGCACATCTTTATACCAAAGCAGTAAGATTCACTTACTGAGAATAGGGATGGACAGCTCCATTATGAGAGGCTTAAAGGCTTCTGAACCACAGGATCTTCATGTTGTCCTACAAAATTATTCCAGGCTGCCAAACTTCACCTTGTGATTTAGATATTCCTCCCAAAAAGTTAAATAATGCCTGTCTGAAGAAACAAGTCTGAGGAATGGCAGCTCTCCTTTGTCTGAGCTAATGGTCTCACAAAATCTAAAGGCATATATTTCAATGGCAGCTGGGGCATCCTTACAATTACCCCAGCGGAATATGACAGCTTTACATGATTTTCTCTGCCCTTATGCTGCTTCTTAAGCCCCTCAGAACTTACAAGCCTTTCCTATTCTCCATGGCTAAGACTCCAACTTTCTTCCAGATAATCTCTACAAAGCAGTTCCACATTCCCTACACATAAATCCGTGCAACCCTGCAAGTCGATCATGTGGGGACAACATGAAATAAATGGAACTGAATATCAAGACAACACGAAGGAGATTGTTCTTGAGAGTATTATTCATTTCCATATTTAATTCATTACATTCTCCCCCCCTTTTTTTTTTTTTTTTTCTTTTTCCTTCTTCTCAATTTATATGGAGCTGCAACACATTTTCCAGCCTGCTGTGCTGGAATGCTGCAGCGTCAAGGGATTTTGTGGTTAAATGTAAGACCTTGTTGTCATATTGTGCACTGGGCCTTTGTCCTCAGGAAACTGACAACTCCAAGTTAGATAACAACTAGTAAATCATCATCTTTGCTAGGGTGTTTGCAAAGGCAGGTAGGGGGGCAGGAAGAAGATATTTTTCTTAGAGCAGGACAAGTGAGAAATCTTTCTTTCAAGGGATTAACAACTTATCTGACCACCCACTTCTGAGATCTCCTAAATCACTGTCTTTCCTGATACTGCCATTTTTTTACCTGCTTTTCAAGTTGGAAGAGGATATTTGTCTGGGAGGACTCAGCAGGGTGCAAAATGCAGAAGAGGTATGGATCAAAAAGAAGAAAAGACAGCTTTTCCAGTGTAAACCAGAAGCCAACCTAATTTTGAATTTCAGCAACAATCATTCATTATTCTCTGGGGTTAAACTTGCTTGGAAAGCCCATGGGAGGAAGCCTACACTGGCTGGTTGTAGGGATCGGATAAGATGACTTAACACAATGTGTTTTCTTTTCCAGTCTTGATTTCCCATGATTTTTTAATAAGCCAATCTAGAATCAGCTAGTGAAATTTCTCTCTTTTCTAACTCTTCTCCACATTTACCCTTAGCATTATGGGACTGACCCATAGTTTTATGTTCTCCCCTTAGAGAAAAAAAATTCAACTCCTCCCCTATCTGGGAGTCAAGTAACACACCTATACTTCAATCTTGAGCAGTTTATACCTCAAGGCAGCTGAGGTTCCACTTGAACACTGGTAACTTTCTCTTATTTGTATTCATCTGCATATGAAGCAATACAATCCCACAGTGGCATGTTGATGCACATAGAGGAGAAAAACAAAGTATTTAATGCTAGCCAGATGAAAGAAGGAAGGAGAAATAATGGAGGAGGAAAAAAAAAAAACAACAACAACAAACAAATCAACAAAAACACCCTGAATTCCTCCACATTCTCCTTTGGTAAGTTTTTCTTCTGAAGCCAGATGTTAGACAGATGGCTTCAAAGTGAAATTGTGCCTACAACTCTTAGATAGTCTGAGGGTCCTGCCTTGTTCATTTCTGTGCTTATTTGGAAAACCACAGTGATGACTGGATGGGAGTCACTACAGATTCATAACTTCACTGTACAGTGTGGAAAAAAATAAATAAATCACTGCTGTGACATAGGTTGTCCTCAAAATACAGCAGCCTGAATCTGAAAGCAGAGCAGGCTGGGGAGGAGAGGCAAGTCTGAACAGAGCCCTTCCATTGCATTTCCTCTTCTGGAAATGTCCATAGCTTTGACGTTCAGATGGTAGGAAGTGGATGACAACAAAGATTTCCGTCACCTTAAAAATGTTATTCTCTGAGTTTCTTTGTTTTACAGTATCTCTGATTTTCTTTCCTTGGTGGAGGAGTGCTAAATCTCCAAGCATTTTGCCAGCCAGTAAATTCTAGTTAGATCAGCTGTGATATTTCATTTCAAAAATTCCAGGATGTTCTGCTTTGTTCTTGGAACTTAATTTCACCATGGTTCCAGACGCTGCCTGTTCTCTGCCACTTCCATTACTTCTGAACACTTGGTCACCCTCTTTACAGCATCCTCTCATTCCTACATGTCTTCCATAACAGTTTCAATTCTTAGTGCAAACAACCCTCACTCTCCACGTATTCCCTTGACCTCCTTCTCTTCAACAGATCCCCACAATTTTGTTTGGAGGAAAAATTAACCTACCTGCTCTTTCAAGCTCCTGCAGACTGCATGCAACCCAGTAGCTGTGATTCACATAACCAGATCACCAACTAGTCAAAGCCAGGACTATGAGATTCACAAGTGTCCCACACACTGTGAAGGGGCAAGACGTTGGCTGCAGGAATAAGGACCCACTACGTTCATATTTCTACCCAGCACAGTGAAGTGAACTATCACTTGTCTCACTGTAAAACAACTGAGAAAACAATAGGACAATACAATTTAGCTTTCACGTTAAGGAGACAAAGTACTCCTGCTATTTTGGCTTTCTCCCTCTATTCAATCTGCTACTCATTCTACCTAAAGCAAGCACCTTTTTGAATCTGATGCATCTTCTCTCCATTTCTGGTCTTTTCAGGACAAGTGCTTTCTATTATTTTGCACTTGCACATCTATCCAAAAGGCATTTCTGGGTCTGGAAACATCAGTACTAATGTCATCATGAAGATGGGAGGAACAGGAAGCAGGAGAGGGAACAAACTGATAACGGATATTTTGTCTGAGACGAAGGCAAGGACAGAGGTAGGAGAGAAATAACAAACATAACAGAAAAGGGATGGTGGAAAACTCAAAACAACCTGTACAGGTCTATCTGTACAGACTGTGAGTGACAAGTGAAAGCTGCCCTATGTTCAGCCAACAGCAGTCACTATCCACCAAAGGGAAAGACAACAACACCAGGTACAATGTTAAGAGCATGGATCTGACTTCGGGGGGGAGGGATTTATCTGCCCACAATATTTTTTAAATTGCAAGATATGCTTTACTTACTGGCAACTGGAATCAACAAAATATTGAAAAGATACACAAACAAATTTTTGTTACAACTCCATACCTTATTTCCAGAACACTCTTGCAACTATCTGAAAACATACCACAAATCACTCCGAGAATATTAGGTGACAGTGAAATAGTTATGACACAAGACCTGTCTCTAAATGGAATTCTTACTGTTTTACACATCCTCAGTATTAGTAAACAATGTATTTTCTTGCTCGGTTGTTCATACAGAGCAAACACTGATCAAACCTGATTGGCGGATCTTGTTTAGCCTTTAACTGACCCACATACAGTTTACTGGCTGAAAGTCTATCATGAAGCAATAAAAATGTTACACGGGATCAGCTGTGCTTAAGAGCTTTGTGAAAGAAGCGTATTTTGCAGGAAGTACTTGAAAGATGAGATAGAGATTGTTTAGTGTGCAAGGGATTTGCTCCAAAGCCCACTGAGGATGATGGAACAACTTCAATTGATTCCAATGGTCTTTGGATCAGAACCAAGGAGGGAAGAACTAGTGCCAGGCATAAAGGGCAACATAAAAGAAGGCACAAAAAATGAAATTCAGATTCAGAACTAAATATGGTGGGAGAAGTCCCAACCATACTGAAGTCAGAGACCTTTTTTTTTTTTTTTTTCTCCCCAGTAACTTCAAAGGGTTAGGACTTCTCCAAGCAAATTGTTAAATGACACTGTTTCAGACCTATTGTTCAAATGGTTCTGCAGTGGTGGAAGGTCCCAGATCCAGACATTCTCACTGGCACAATACTACAAGTCATAGCACTTGTTCTTCAACAATCAAGGAACCATGTCTAATTAGAAGAAAAATCATCTTCTGTGCCCGCAAGGTAGTGTCCCTGACGAGACAGCCTGTGTGTGCCAGCTGTTGTGTTTTTCATCTGTCCCATTACACCAACATACTTATTTAATACAGACTACTACCATCAGATGCCAGCAGCTGTAGCTAATCGGCATATGGTTGTTCCTGATGAGAAGCTTTTCAGATCAGAATATGTCAATCCATCAAAACCAAGACTTTTGATGGGGGATGTACTTCAACCAACTCCTCCAGTTTTAAATTCCAAGTTTGTTTTTAAAATAAAGCCACTGGCAGTAAAAGACTAAAATACAAAGAAGCTGATATCAAAATCAAATGTTTTAGCTGATGCTAGAGGAAAAAAATTCAAAACTTGGGTTTTTACTTTGTGAAATTTTTTAAATTTTGGCTGTTGGCCCAAGTTTAAAACACAGGTTCAGTTAAAAAAAATTACTGAAAATGTTCACAGGATAGGAAAGCCATTTCCTGCCAACTCTATATTGGCTTACAGTTCTGACGCATGCAAGCTGGGTTTGAGTTAGCAGATTAGGCCCAGATCCAAAAAGGGACCTAGGCACTTAAAGTGGGACTGAGGTATGCGAGTCCCAGACAAAGGTTCTCAGTCCCTGGAAACCACTGAGTTTTCAGAATTAATAATTCTACTTTGGAGCATGCCCCAGAGCACCTCAGCCTCAACAGGCATCTCCACCTTCACCTCTCATCAGGCTTCCCCCAGCTCCCCTTCAGCACGCCCACCAAAATCAGGTCCCTTCAGACATGCAACAGCAACATCACTCTTCCAAAAACACAAAGGGAGGAAGAGGTGGTACCACCTTATCGTACAATAGCTCAGTGCTTGGAGCACACACCCAGGCAGAGCAGGGAGATTTCCCTCTCCCGGCAGCCCGGCTGAATGCCTCCCTCTCCTCTGCTGTCCTTCAGCCAGATACAAGAGGGAACCAGAAGATGTCCTTTGGTCTCCACTGACAAGTTTTGCTTAAACACTTGCTCTCACCATTTTCAACACAGAAATACAGATAGCATTCTCAGAGGGAAGAGAAACCCAAAAGCCATGTAATTTTCTCTTCATGAGAGATTTCTGGATTTAAGGCATTCCTGTGCTCATAGCATTGCTGCCTCAGGCAGCTCCACAATGAGCAATTGCCTTTCTGCTTCCCATCCATCCCCTCTGGTGGCTGGTAGCCCCACCGAGAGGACTCAGCCTGGTACACAGAGGCCTGCAGCCTCACTACCGCTGCATAGCCAGAGCTGGGAGTTAGGCTTCCTTGTTTACATCTCTTCCTTTCTTTTTATCTTTTCCACCCCCTTGCTCCCCCCCTCCCCCCACTTAGTATAGAATGTTTTTTAAAAACAAGTGCCTGCATTTGAGCTGCTGCAAACTCTTGTTTCCTTGGAGAAATGTTTGTGCTCTTTAACTTAAAGAATTTCCGAAACATATAGGAAAGGAATTTCATAAACTGCTCATTGAAAAACATTCCATACATTCCCCTCTCATCCAGAGACACCCGTGTGTGGTCTCCGACAAGGTCAGGTTTGGGGCTACGTAACGGGGACACAGATTCCAGTGCTTGGAAAACAACAGATACCACAGAGTATGAGGCGGGGGGGCTGTTGGGGGAAGACCTCGTGACTCCCCTGTGCTGGAGGATGGGAGACCACCGGAAAGCCAACAGACAGTAAACACCATGCGTTATCCCAGGGAGGAAAATCCCAGTGAGAACCTCCCGCAGATCTGTTGAGCGAGTGACATCAGACACTGTGCTACTTAGGAATGGAAAGAAATGATGGGAAGTCAGGGGCTCCTGGTTATTACTTTACCTAAGAAAGGGGAAGACACCAAGGAGGTCATTTAGAGGCAGACTGGATGCTTAGCACAAACACTGTGATGCCAGGTAAGGGAGATGGTTACAGCTGCGTGCAGGGATGGAACGAACACCCTTGCTGCAGATGGCCTCCCCTCTGTGTTGAAATCAGGGACTATCCCTTGGGGGTGCTCTGAAGCTCTAGGAATGAGTGCTCTGCACATCTTCAGTTTACACTGTTTGCAGAAACCATAACATTGTTATTTCCAAACCGAGTAATCTGAAACATGCCAAAGGCACCATTCCTAATCCACTACGATGGACATGACTCACGGCAGGTCTTAAAACAAAATTATCCGAAGAGAAGAAAAAAAACGTACAAGGAAAATGGTCTCTTGGAGAAAGTCTTTCTCTAGTACCTGATGAAATGTCACAAGACGTGTTTTATTACACAATTTTCCACTGAAGTTTTCATGCTATAATGGATTTCTGAGTTTAGATCAGCTGGAGATATGTCAGCTCACAGGAGGTATTCTAAGAAAGTCACATACACAAGCAAGCCTACACTGGAAGCCCAGGCTAAGTGAGAATTGATAAGCAAGTCGATAACTCTTCTTGCTCTGCTTACCTTATATCAATATGCACATTAGCATAGGTAATATATGATCAGTGGTGCTGTGAAGCAAGACTATTTCAATTTGGTAGGGTACTGCTGTTATTTTCTTAGTGCTCTTCAATAACCACAAGGCTTGCACAATGCAATGGTGATCCAAACCTTTCTACCTGCTCCCCACGTCACTCCTGCAGTTAAGTACATCTGTCACCCTCAGCCATCATTAAGGAAACTTAAGCTCAGGTTATTTGTTCTTGCTTTAAGATTTAGCTCAGTTTCACAGAATCACTTGAGTTGGAAGGGACTCTTAAAGGCCATCCAGTCCAACTCCCCTGCAGTGAACAGGGACACCTGCACTAGATCAGATGCCCAGAACCCCATCCAGTCTGACCCAGGGTGTCTCAAGGCATAGGGCATCCACCAGCTCCCTGGGAAACTGAGCCATTGAATCACTACCCTTAATGTAAAACAAACAAACCAAAACACCTCCTTCCTCACATCCAGTCTAAATCTCTCATCTTCTATTTTGAAATAATTTTCTCTTATCGTAACAGATCCAGCTAAAGAGCCTCTCCACTTCTTTCTTATAGCCTCCCTTTAGATATTGAAAGGCTGCCAACAGGTCTCCTGGCAGTCCTCTCTTCTCCAGGCTAAACAGCCCCAGCTCTCTCAGTCTGTCCTCAGAGGAGGTGTTCCATTCCTTGCATCATTTTTGTGGCCATCCTTTGGACATGGTCCAACAGGTCTATGTCTCTTCTGTACTGAGGACTCCACATCTGCATGCAAGTGAGTGCATGGGGGGGGTGGGAAGGAAGCTTAGGTTGGAAATAACAGCTCTTTAGTCACCTTTACAGAAGTATCTTGTTGCAATAAACTGACTACAAACAATAGCCTTTCTAGATTACTGTAGCAAATGACTAGATATAAGAAAAAGCTGGAAACAAACATGCATTGACAACATTACAGTTGCTTAAACCCTTTAAATTTCATACCCTGAGTCGGCAAAAAGGAAATGCAAGGGACAATTACAAATATCCAACTTCATCTTCACTGGATGAAACAGCTGGCACAAAGAAAGTCCTGCTAGTAAAGCACAATCGAGTACACTTATTGCTGCTGCCGAAGGTTGTCTATGCTCTCCTGTTTGTTCTCTTCTAGCTCTTTATAAATTCAAACCAGCTATTAACAATATCCATTAGCTTCTCCAGAAGATTATCTCAGCTTTAGCAACTGGAATGCAGGGATTAGAAAAAAAACATTCCGTTTTGTTTTTAATAAAAGTATATGTTGATTTAAACTGATGGCTTTTAACATCTGTTGTGCAAGTCTTTGTGGTAATAACCCTCAGAGATTGTTGGAGAAGGAGATAATTTAGTAGGTAATAAACATCAGTGATTTCATTAATAAAATATTCTAGCACAGACATTACAAATGGGAAGAAGTGAGACATTCACCTGCTTAATAACTACATTTCTGAGGCTAAAACCCTGGCTGTTGGGACAGCAGGAGGTGACCCAGTAACTCTCACCCAAGCAGCAGCCATGGCTACTTCAAGAAACATGCAGTGGAAGAAGAGCTGCATTCAGGGCCCATCACGAAGCTCCTGACTACCACCATATGAGGCACTGATTTCAAAATCCCTTACCAACATGGAGATGTTCTCAGTTCCTGACATTGCTTTAACCCAGCTGACAACACTTTCTTGGAGTGCTGGATGACTGTTAACTGGAAAATGGTGACATAGATTGAGCAGAGTACAGAAAGCCACTTTGCCAACTGCTGGGTCACTCAAGCAGGCCCAAAGAACCACAGTTCCTGGCAGAAAAGCTGAAAAACCTTCTGTAGGAATCTTTTTGCCTTCCTCCACAGGGAAAGCTTTTGAATGCTATTTCCAGCCAAAACCAAATTTCTTCTGGAAGTCGTTTTATTGATCATTTGCGTGTGTTGAGGGAGACCAGCTTTTAAGACAGAAGTTAAAAACCTCCTAAAAACCTTCCAAATAAAAAAAATGGTAACGGGGAAGGAGAGAAAATTATTTTGTGGATGAGGTTATCCCTAAGGCCTTCACAGATCCAGAGACCAAGTGATGGGGAAATGCCTCAGGCCACATGATAGCGTACGTTTTGGTAGCCTTTCACACCTGCTTTTCTTTCCCTGCACAACAATGATGGATCCCAATGCAATATGGACCTAGGATTGCATCCCCGCATTTGGACACAATCAAGGAGGAACAGTAAGTCTTTTCCCTCTCCCCTCTGTTATCTGCTGGGCAGGCACCAGGAACAAATGAGCTCTAGGATGTGCTCCTCCAGCCTTGACACTGTCATGGAGGCCAACCCGGCACGTGCAGTACTGTAGCATTTATTCCAGCTCAATGCTCCCCTGCAAAAAACAGATGAAGGGAGAGTGGTTTGGGCCAGAGTGTGCTGAATTGAAAGCATCTGAAAAGTTGTCTTTCCTTGTGGCTTTGCGGCGAGCATAAACATAACAGCTTAGGAAACTCTTTTTGGGCTGTGCTGAAGGATCCCTTTGAGGCTTCCTGCCCGCAGCAGTTTCCTCCTCAGCAAAAGGCTGAGAGGGGCCTCTCGGTGCTGGCTCACCCAAGACACTGATTGCTCTCTGCTATCTGGGGTCAGGGAAGGGTGGTGTAGCAGGGTGGAGTTTTCCCTTCTTTTTGATGCCCAGGACCAGACCCAGGCTCTCCTACAAACCTAGAGCCATGAAGAACAAAGAGCTATGCAGCTCTGCAGGGAGATGGAGCACCTGCCTGTCCCCAGATCTCTCTGGCTGTCTGTGATCTCCAGCCAGTGTGATAGAGGACATCTATCTTTACTAGGAAAAAGTTTGATGAAGATGTGTTAGTGTGACTGACACTAAGTAAATGACCTGAGAGAACAGGATGGTTTATACATCTTCAGATGAGCTCACAGACCAGTTTAATGGCAACACTATCTTGATATGTAAAATTAGGCGTAAAATATGATTTCTATGCGTTCCCTGGAATCACATCTACTTGGGTTTGGTTTTTTTTTTTTTTTTTTCTGTTTTTGCTTAACGTGTTATTTAATACAACCCTAGCATTTTCTCCCAGTGAAGACAAAGCCAGCTATAGCCATTAAGACTACAGCTAGAAAGGGAAGGAGAGACAGACCACTCTCTTTGTTTAGGAAGATGCGACAAAGTGTCAGCAGTCTCAGCCCTTCAGAAAACTGTTACCCAAGATGTTTCATTCAGGTGCTGGCTCTTTGAATCTTTTGCCACATGGTTTCCAGAAAGAACAGGCTGTCTCTTAAGTCAGAGATGAATGAAGCTGCATCTGAACTGGATAGCCAACTTGTGCTATGCTGCATCCTAAAGTTACAGCGATCGCAGACATGCAGCACAGAACGCGGCAGTAGCAGATGCAGCCTATGGTTTCCATTCCATGACCATGAGGTTGTGTGGAGAAGACTGCCTTCACAGGAGGCTGAGGCACAGACCTAAATCCACTAGTTAGGACAGAGTTTATCTGGATACAACACAACATGCAGCACCTTCTCAAGGGCCACTTGTGACCTTGTGTCCCTGACCATCCTACACAAGTTCTGCGCTTCCTGGACAGCACCACAGAGCTCCCCATTGTAATACTGTCCGCTTCCCATGAAAGGAACACAGCGACTAGCAAAAACATTCTTTATCCATCAAACCCTGACCTGCATGAGGATAGACCTAGTGTTATTCATAAAGCTGTCAAGAACTGTCCACAGATTTTATCAGGTATTCTACGCAGAAGGAATAACTCCTGAAGCTGTTTGAGAATATATCAGGGAGGGAAACCCCTCAGTGCCTCTGACTGACTGCATTCTGGCATTTCAGGATGTGGAAAAAAGCATCACCACTTCCAACAATGATAACACAATCCAGCATCAGTCAGAAGATGCTATTTTTGTTTGTTGGTTTGAAAAATTGTTTTGATTCTCTTTACAAGACTAAACAATTATTTAACCATCTAGACCACAAACAAAGCGTTGGTAAATATAGGAAAGATTAGCTTATTTATAACGACTTCTGCCAGTAGCTAAATGCCACAACAATTTTCACCATGGAAGTTTTCACCAGGCAGGTCCCCAACAGCTTCCATTAGCTTCTGCACTCGGCATTGCGGGAAGCAATAGCACAGAATTTAAAGACATTTACAATTTTAACAAGCCATTGAAAAGAGTCACCGAAATGCAGCATTTTATCCCTCAAATATTCAAGCTGTTGATTTTATTTCCAGATACCTATTGCTTTGCAACTGTTGCTACCTTTCTGTTTCCACAGGAATGATCCCAAAGCTACAGAGATCCCCAAGTAAAGGGCATGGCTGAGGCCAGACCCATTTCCTCAGCTCCCTGGTGAGTCAGCGTTCACACTTTACAGCAAGGAACCTACATCCAAGAAACGTATCTGCAGTTCAGTCCATTATAAGCCACACAGAAGAGAACAATGAAGTGAAATGGTGAAAAAGTGGTCAGTAACAAAGGGAGATCCACAAAAAAAAAACAACAACAACCTTTTATTCTTTCCCATGGACTGGCCAAAGCCCTTTGATCCAATATAGCTTTAATGAGAAGGATGCCTTGGCTGTCCCCAGGCACACAACACCGCTGCTGCTGGTGGACTAAGATGCCTGGGGACCCACGCCACAAAAGAGAGAAGGAACCTCAGCAAACAGCAGTTGAGGAGGACATACAGTTTTGCTGCTTCTTTTATCTCCTCTTAACAGCCTAATTGGAGTGTAATGAATTTGGGGTTGGTGCTCTCTGCCAGGCTTGCTTCTTTGATGTGTTTTTGGCCTCTGTGCTATAAAAATGTGATGGAAACCAAAACCAAGATATTACACCTCCATAAAGTGTCTCTGGGTTTACCATAAAATTCCACCGTTTGTTCCAAATGGCCAAAGCCACTAACAGGCCCCTTCTAGCCAAGATGCTTGGGTAATGAATAAGAAGCAGAGAGAGATGCCACTGTGAATCAGAACTAAGAATGTGTGCTAATAGTAACAGAAGTGGATTCCAGGCTGTAATGTGGAACAGAAGAGCACTGTGATTGTGTTCCTCTGCAACTGTGTCCAGCAGGACCTGCTGGTGACATCTGAAAGCCTGCAGTGGGATAGGAGGATTTGGCAAGGTAGGTAGCATTCCTAGGTCATGCCTACAGGGCATCTTGAGCTGGTCACACTGCCATTGATCAGGTCACTTCTGCACATAAGCACTTCTTGTTCTACTTGGAATTTGGATCAGACCACAATTAGGTCAGTGAAGAACTTATTCCCCACTAAGTCATATGCATTTATACTTAAAGAGCTCTGTGAGAGCCTACACTTCACCTGTACCTTAGTCTTTCTCCCACCCTATGGGCATTGTTCCTCCTCAGCCTGTGAGCTGTCCTACGCTGTGATAACAGATGCCTACCAGGCCCTTTCTGGCTCTCAATGGGGCTTTCCCACTGGCAAACATTAGCCACAATGCATACATCTCTAACACACCAACTGCACTGGTTTGAACTTGAGGCTGCCACCACTGCCTGCCATAGCCCTTTTCCAGTCACCATCCTTGTGACAAGGAGGACAGAAATGCAGATAACATATGAGGCTCTGAAGGCTCTTTCCAGAGCACATCCCACACCGCAGAGGGTTTCTCATCACCTCATTTAGATCCCTCAGGCCCATGATACATCCCCCCTGGGAACACCTGAGAAACCTGCTGATGCTTAATGATCAAAATAGCAGAGGGCCCCACATGCAGCTCATCTCCAGAGATGCAAAGGCATAAATCATGGAAAGTTGGTTTTGAAATTGCTCCACTAAATACGCGTGTTCACCTGTTTCTATTCAAACATCAGCTAAGCAAGCTCACATTTGATGAGCCAACTTATCTACCCCAAAACTCACAGAGCCCAGAGAAAAATTCAACTCATATCTGTTTGCCTGTCTGCAGTGGTCTAGCTGATGATAAAAAATGATGTGTGTGCTTGGAAAAGTTCTGGACACTGATAGTTCACTTGCTTGCAGAGTATCTAGGGCTAAATTTTCACCCTATTTAAATCAGCATAGCCACATCAGTTTTAGGGAAGCTGCCCTCAATTGACAGATGCTGGGAATCTGGCCCTGAGCCGGACTCTTCCTAAAACAGTACTTACCCTCTAACTGCATGTTTGAGACACAGGCTGCTGATAAGATACACTCCTAGTTAAACACAGCCCTCATTCTGCTGTGATTCACATTGAAGAGCAGTTAACTAGTGCAGCTGTTTTGGACAGAAGCCTGCTCTTCACAAGAAAAGCATTTTCTGGACTAGGTATACTTGCATAGCTTCGTCGATAAGCAAACTGTATCCTCAAATCTCAAGACAAACTAGGATCCCAGAGATGACACTAGAGACAGGGACAATCCCTCTTTTTACCTTTCAGTGACTGCTTTCACTTTAGATCCATCAGATGCAGAGAGGCATTTTCTGCCTCGCTCATTCCTGAGGTGCGAGTCAGAGGAGAAATCAAGAGGCTACACAACTGAATATTAACCCCATGTCTCCCCTGAGTCCTAGTGCCTTGCTCACTGCTTCCCGGGACTGTCACTTGCCCAGGGCTATGAGCACACCAGACCATACACGTGCAAGCAAGCGTACACAGCTGAAGGGCTGGAACAGCTCCTTTTTCTGAACATCTGGACTTACACATATAAACTACTCAACACTCTCATCCAGAATTACAGAGTCTTTCATATCTTATCTCTCAAAAGCCACTTATCGGCCCACGGCTTTCAGACTGCAGCCTCTCCTGTCTGCCAAAGTGGAACCCAGCCATGCACAAACACGAACAACAGCAGCCCCTCTCTCCTCTCCCACGCTGATGGCTGCAGCTCCTCTGATGAGGGCTTGAACTTCAGGGACAGTGAGAATAGCTCCATCTACCCCACAGCCTTGGGCTCAGGGAAGAACTCGGAAGGGTTTAACCACAGGGCAACACATCACCAGTGCAGGAATGCCTCCTTGTATCCCAGGGTGAAGAGGGAGACAAGTTAACAGCACATATTTATGTTCCATAATAGTGATGGACAATAAGAAAATACTCATAAGTGAACACTGAAACATGTTATTACTCACACTGCTGCCACACTCAGAGGCATTAGGCGTATCTGTAGCCTCTGTGTGCTAGGTGCTGTTCAAGCAGATACTGAGAAGACAGGTTTTTGCACATAAATTAACAGTCAATAAAGGGAACTCGTCAGAATTTTTGTTTAATAAAGGTTTCTTTCTAATAAAATATTCCTTTTGTTTTCAACTCTAACAAAATGCTCAAGACAAAGCTTCATGAGAGGGCTGACATTTTGCAACCCTAGTGAAGGAAGGAATACCTCTTCACTGGTTTTGCTCTCCCATCTCCTTTTAAAGGAAAGGAGCAGAGGAAGGAATGCAGGAAAAACTTCTCAGTTTCATAACCATGAAAATACTCTGTTTTTTGCATTCATTGGGCAAAACTCTTACTCCTCCTCCAAACTTTTCAATTCTTTCCGTGAAAATTCTGAAACAAAATGGAAAATTCTTCCTCCGTGTCATAAGAGATGACATCACCAGATTCCACATTAAGCTAAAAACCTGTATTAATGCTAGAGGATGAGATAGGAGTTCAGACTTTGCAGCAACAAGAACCACAGCAACCCTTCCCTTAGCAAGCAAAAGGGGCTGGGGCCATGTAATACGGGAAGTGGACAGGAATGGGGCTGGAAGGAGGAAGGCAGCGACATTACAGCAAGGAAAAGTATAAAATAAACCAAGATCATTGCTAGCTCTGGACCGGCCGAGCTAACACTGTATTTCTCAGCTGTATGGACTGCACATGGGCCGTACATGTTTTTGTTCAGTCCAAGAGAGGTCTGTCGCAAGAACAACTGTCTCCGTTGTTGTTATGAAACCAAAGTTCAGGCACAACTCTCAGCCGACGGGTCTCGTTCCAGCGGCCGATGATACAGCCCAGAGAACGAAGATAAACCAGATAATCAGGCACCCTTGGGGAAACAGTGGAAATAACATCCTTAATAGCAGTGGCAAGAGGAGAGGGTACAGGTGCCATGCCGTGCCTTCCCCAAGCGTCCCCCAACCCACATGCACTTCGGCCCCATCAGGCAGTCCTTCTCTGGCAAAAAACATGCTTTCAGATGCTGCTGCCAAACCTCAGAAATGTATATTGCTGTTCTGGCTATGTTCAGGAGGAAGGGGAAGGGAAAGCAGTGCGCAATTTTCAACAGTTTCTCCTTGGAAAGGGGCCCCCTAATTTTCTGAAAGGGGCCATGGAGAAGGAAGAGAAAAAGAGAGAGGCTCTGTCCCACTTTAATCCCTTTTCCCAAAGTAGTTATACATGGAGAATTCATGATGGAGTTCCCCCTTTGGGCTTTGAGCCTCAAATCATTTCATAACACACAGAGCCCATCTGAAACCTTTTGATCACGTCACTTCTGAGGTTGCTGTGTTTATGGGTGTAGCCGCGCACACAGGCGGGTGGGACAGGGAGCAGAGGCACCCTGTGCTCCGCGCACCATGCCAATGGAGGAAAACAACCCCAAACACAACAAAATTGGAAAAAAAACAGATTAAAAAAAAACCCAGCAAAACGACTGCAAGACAAAGACTGTTGATACTGCTGGTTTCTGTAGCAAGAACTCGGCAAGTCTCCACACTGCTGGCAGGATGGCTCTACCTGGGGCCTTGTGAATGGCTACCAGACTCGACCAAGCCTAGTGCAAGGACTCCTGATCCTGAACTGGCAATTACCCAGGCTACACCATAGCAAGCCAAATGAAGAGCTATGCTCAGTTCAGTGGGCTGCTTTGACTTAAAGCAATCTTATTTCACCCCTTTCACCCTGCAAGCCCTCTTTATTGTGGGGGAACCAGAGAGTTAGGGATTCCAGCTACAACACTCTATAGACTTGATTCCCAAAAAATACTATTAATTGTTCCCGTACTTAAGTCATTTAGGATCCCACAGCTCAGCCAAAATTATTCGGCTGACCAAGAAGAGTGGAATCCTCCCTTCAGGCTAATAGGAATGAGGTGTGCAAGCCAAGCTCCTCAAAGGGATCAGATCTTCTTGAAATCAGTGTTCAATCGTATTAATAAGAGTCTTCAAGGCTCTGGACCTAAACAACAATGCCCTAAAGAACAAGTAAACATCCAGCAAAGTTTTCAAAGGTGACTAGGAGACTGCATTTCTGGAAGTCTAAGCAGGGTTATCAGTCCCATGGCAAATTTTATTCACTGCTGGTTATTAAACCAGTACTTCATTGGTTTAATTAAAATCCATGGTAAATAGAATTACTTTCTCCAGTGCTTTGTATGGACATACTTAAATGCATTTACTTCCATTTAGCTAAACTTGGTAACTGACTCTTCTAAATGTTTCCACATGGTGGCTTGGAGTTTTTTTTTTTTTCCAAACTAAATCAATTTTAAACCAATTTTCGTTACATTGGTGGTTTTGCATGTCCACAAGCCCTGCGGGCCTCTTGGATTGGAAAACTTGGCATGAAATCCAGCCCAAAAGGCCAAGTGCTGAAACCCAATGAAAATGAAACCACCTCAATCTATAGGGGAAGCTGCCTGCCCGGGCTGAGAGCACGTTCCTGGGGCATCGGTCCTGCATGGATCAGGGGCAGGCATAGCCAAAACTTGCCTCTGGACACAGCCACCACTCAGCCCCCAGTAGTTCTGGGATTTGGCAGCAGCGAGCTCAAATCCTGGCCAGTGAAAAGCTCTTCAAGAGTAGCCCTTGGGACAATCAAAATCTGATCAGGATCCTTTTTTGTTTTGTATTATTTATTTATTTTATAAAGTGGCCTCAAGCTAACTGGAAACCTGGCCCAGGGCTTCTTCAAAACCTGGCCCAGAGTTTTCCTGCAATTCAGCCCAGGTTTACAAACTTGGCTGGTGTTAGGTTTATTGCACCTAGTTTGGGGCTTTGCTGTGAACATTTTGTGGAGATCCAGCTCTTGAAACTAACTGGGCTCTGCTGTTTTGAGCCTGGACCAGCATCCCTGGTGTTCATAAACTGCACCAATTTATTTACTGTCATGTAGAAAGTACTTGAGGGTCAGCAGCTATGTTTTCAAGGAAGAGGTCACTTGTGTGCAATTAATAAATCATTTCATGAAATCCAAATGCATGAATTGATGAAGATCACTTACTACAGGGTTTTAACTTATCAAAGCAATCTTTCACACTGCTGAGGAGACAGATTTGCTGCAGTCCTGCATCCCGACCCACGGTGCCTATATTAAGCAAACCTCAAGAAGTCTTGGAGGAGCACCTAGCACCTGAGCTACTTCAAAATAGAGGCAATAGCTTCAGAAGAGAAATTCCTCCTGAAAGATAACAGCTGATATGAAGATATTCTGTCTCCTTGTAGATTTATGGCAATGAAAAAAAGCCAGCAATGCTTTTGGTTTCCCAACATTAGCACTTCTAGTACCTCTGTTGCTGTGTAAAACTAGAAAAGAATGGGTTTATTTACTGTTGAACTGGTATTCTTTCCCCACAATATACCTCAAAAATGGTGACCACTCAAAGCACAGCCAAGCTGGCTCTTGTCAGAGGTTCAACATGGCTCTTATTACTGAGGGGAGTGTGGTCATGTTGCAGAGATAGTGGCTAGGGAGTCAGGCCACTGTTCTTGGCTACCCTGCTATCCTACCATGTAACCTAGGAAAGTCACGTCTTGCCTCCACAGCTTCACGTTCCTCACTATCCCACGCCTCTTGGCTATTTAGGCTGCCAGCTCTATGGTCCAAAGCCTGTTTCTTACTATTCTAGCTACCACCATAATTACGAGAATTGGATACATGCTGCTTCCCACCACCCCTTCCCACAGAGATTTATTGGAGCAACTCCGTTTGTTTGCAAAAGCAGTGGGGCAGAGATGTGAATGAAGATGTTCTCTCCATGGAGGTTTCCACACTGCCTTTTTATCAGGTCCTATGCTCACACCACACCTAGGGACATCCTCATATTTGTCACTGTTACTTTCATTCCCATCCAACGACCTCCGGGATGACTTGCAGTCCTGTGACTTCATTTGCACACGTGCACAGCTGACACCACATCAACTTCTGCCATCCCTACCTGTAACATACATGCGCTGCAAGGGACAATCTTCCCCATCACCCAAAAGAAAGACCCTCAGCATCTTCCCCCCAAGGGGCTGCAACCTGGTGCAGCACAGTTTACCAGGGATAGTTGACACAAAGGCAGACACTTAAAGGACAAAGAGCCTGCGGTGTCAGGAGGAGTGTTACACAAAGAGAAAGAGTCGATACAACACTGGCAAGATGACCATATAGGGAACTGGCAGAGAGGGATAAAAGCTTAACAGCAGCTGGCTGCCACACGCACTAGGACACACTGCCTTCACACTTTTATAAGGCACTCCTATGGTTTGCATAGATACGCACATATATATCACATATTTGAAGGCTAAAACATGAATGCATACATGCTGGGCAGACAAAGCATGAGCGTGTGTACATATACATGTCACCTCTACAGTGGGCATGACAAGTAGTGAGGAGAAAGTAACAGCATGCACTCACAGCATCTGTCTTCATCTAGCCCACCTGAAACTGTGCCCAATTTCAAATCCTGCAGGTTAAGTCGGCACAACAAGCTGGGATTTCATGCAGGCAAGACAGGCAGATGATCACACTGAGATACTGCCTATCTCAGCATCTTCTCAGAGCTTGGCGTCGTGTGTTTTATCAACAAATAACATGTCTTTATCACTGCCAGCCCTGATGAACCACTGTAGCTGCAGACAAGCAAGCTGTGTTTGCTTCTCTTTCATTTGTCATCAACACAATAGCCAGCCAAGTCCTCATTCCAGCATCTTACTTGTTGGTAACAAACAGGCAAAAAGCTGAATTTCAGCTGGCTGTGCTAATGCAGAGGCATAGGTAAAGTGAAAAAGCCCCAACATGAAAAAATTATCACTGAGAAATATATATCATAAGAAAGCTGGAGTTTAAACAACAAAAAAAACAAACAAAAAAACCACCTCAGACTGGTTCAGGTGTCCACTTGGCACTTTTTGGTCTTTAAGACTGCGGTGTATTATAGGCTTTTCCTTCACCAACATACTGTCACATCCAGATTGACATGAGATTTGCACACAGTTTGAAGAGGTTTGCCCATTTATTCCCAGATAGCAGTAACCTTTTCCACGCCCTTACTGAAAGCAGTGAGGAAGAAGCCTACACCCCCACCACATCCAGGACCATTGTGAGGTTTGGTGGCACTTTTGAAGCAAACACTATTCTGAGAGTAAAGGAAAGTAGTCACTTGCTTTCTACCATTACCAGCTCATATTTTGCTGCTGTCTGACTGCAGGACAGGAGAAAGTGAGACTGCTACAGACGCTGATGAGAACTCATCACAGATGTAACCATAGCGCTTAATGCACTCATTTAGCATGCAGGGACCAGTGCGCATACAGTAAAACTTAAGAATAGAAGACGGCTCAGATTTAAATGACAACTTAGTCAAAAGGGGATCGAGAAATCTTATATGAGCATTCGGCTGTTGCATTCAGGGGCCATTTCAGATCTGGATCAAAGCCCTGTTGTTAGCAGGGCACAGAGCTCAGGGCAGACCACAAGGGGAAAAAACAGGGAAGGAAGATGAGAAAAACCACCAGCAGGAATATCTCTGGAGTACGATAGAACGCTGCTGAAAGGGAGGAACATTTCTGAAACACGAGCGCAGAGATAAAATCTATTCTAAGGTGAGGATCAGCTAAATATGTCAAAGGCCTTTCAGCACAATCTCAGCACATGCAAATAATAAACAACACATTTACCAGTGCCTCCTAATTTATTTCTGAGCCACACCATCTTGCAAATCTCCATCTGCCTCACTCACAAACTGCCCCAACACCAGTGCAGAACTCTGCAACCTCCTTTCTGAGATACCCTCTGATTAGGAGCCCAGCAAAACACAAGGCACATGCTTCAAGATGCTTGACCAAATATACCCATTTCCCAAACGGGAAACGCTTCACAAGCTGCCTCAGTGCCTCAGAGCACGTGAAGCAAGGGAAGGAAGAGGAAATACAACCACAGAAGCACACAGAAGCCAACACAATCAGCCCTGGGGTTGGGGAATCCCTCCTTACACATATACACACGTATGTATATATAACCACGCTAGTCACTGCTATGGCAACTAACACAACAAAGATATCCTTTTAAAGGCCCTGTGGTAAGGAGGAAAAATATTTTGCTATATATATCGTTGCCTATTGACGTCAAAATCATTTGAAATAAACTAACCTTTAAGCTCGGGTGGCTCCGGTCGTCATTTCTCCTCTGCAGGTACTGAAATTACGTTCACGTCACAATGAGCATCTGTTACCTTTAACGGAAAAAAGTAACCAAAGAGAGCTGAGTCAGAAAGTTCTCTATCAAACAGTCTCCCACACCCTCACCAAAGGAAGACAAAAAATAATATCTAAAACCTAAGAAGAGCTGAATCCCGAGGGTGTCATTTAGTCACTCTTTGGGCAACACCCATGCTGATGTCAGAGGGAAATTGCCAATTTTGGTAATTAGTGAAAATGAAGAACCTGGAGTCAGCTGTGACAATTTAATTCAGCTGAATATTCGAAGAGTTCACTGGAAAAAGGCAAGCTGAAAGAGCTGAGTCTGGGCTGAGTTGCAAAAATAGAACGCTCCATATGAGAGTGATTTTAGGAACTTTGCTCCCACAGCCAAGAGCTTGTAGATCAGAGCAGTTCTACCTCTGTGCATGTCAATGCAAAGCCCTGCACCATGGGCCTTCAACAAGACATTCACTCTCTGCACTAATGTCAACAGCGCAATTATTTTTATAACGACACTAATGAATTAGCAGCTGCTATACATCCAAGAAATACAAGTGAGTGGATTTAGAAGGCAGAGTGGAAGGTAGGGAATTTAGATGTTAATTTGCAGTGGGCTGCATGAATACATCCTTACTGAAGGAAAAGCCAACAAGCATAAGCAAAGCAGCCCTGTAAGTTAAAAGGATGGATGTTGGTAGTAGTCCACACAATTGAGGCATGAGGGCATCTTTGGCATTAGACAGCTCTATCACTTCTTTCCCAGTGCACAGAATTATCAAACACAGCATCTCCTACCTCTTCCCACCACCTAGGAGATAGAATCCCACCCTTAACTTGCTGTGCTCCTACCTAAAAATCACCAAGAACTAGGGGAGAAACTTGAAGTCATTTTTGTCTTGGTGAGGATTTTAGGTGGCTTGAAGAATGCTGATCGGCCTGCACATCCTACCACAACAGTACAGAGCACAAGCTAGGCTATGCTTCTCCCACAGATATCAGGGATACTTCAAAGAAAAAGCATTTATTATAATTTCCTGATAGTAAATCTCTTAACACGGTGAGCTTGAAGAGATAAACAAATACAGCAAAGGCAACGAGTCACTTGAGCACTGTGGGCTGTTACATACTATTAAGTCAACTGCAGTCCCACAGTGAACCCACTTGCAAGGTGCTACTGCACTGATTTTGGTCTGTTGCCCTCTCTCTTTCTTCCCCTTTGGTATATCAAGCTACAGTCTACCAGTAATTCAAGAAGACTTGAGTCAGTCTTATGAAAGGGAATCAGCAGTTCCATATTCTTCTAGAGGCTTAGGACTATCCCTTCTCCTAGGTCACTTGTCTTCCAAGACTCAGAATTGCTGCAGTTCTCACCCCTCCTACCCATCTGCCAAACTCACCTCTGAGCACAAGGAGTGAGAGGATTTGAGTTACTCTGAGGCTAACTGAGATGTACGGAGAAATCATCTCTAGTATGGGGGTTCCTTGGTTAAGCATGGTTATACACCTCTACAGTACCCTCATGCTGTTTAACACCTAACTGCAGTGCATTATGATATGTATCCTAATTATTCCATATCTGTTATTTCTCAAATTCTTCTGCAACCTCTCATACCATCAGCCATCTCAGCTCTCCCTACAGAGCTTTCCTGAAGAACTTTGAGTACAAATTTCCCTTAACGGCTCAGCCTGAAGCCTAAACTTGTACTGACTATGCACCAAAGAAGAGCCCCCAGTTATCCCTCAACACCTTCCAGCCTCTCTACATACCTTTTCTCATCAAAACAACAAAAACAGGCAGGCTGAAGACCTCATCCTCCCCCTTTCTTCATATGTCTATATCACATAATTCAGGAAGCCAACATACTAACACTTCTACTAACTACAGCCTGCCTCAACTCTGATTCATAGATGCTTTCAAATAAGCACTTCTACCTTAGTCCCTTTCTGGAAAACATCTTTCTCCACCTCCATTCCTACATCCTTCCTTCCTAAGAAGTTGTGCAGAAAACAGCTCTCGCTACCTCTTTCTCTTTGTATTTACACCAGGTGCCAGCCCCTCCCACCAAGCTAATCAGGTCCAGATGGGTTGTGCCCTGTAACAACGTTTTCAAAGGAGGAGCCACTCCCCTACTCAAGGGCAGCTGCTGGAAAACAGGTGCATCTGAGACAGGTTTCTCTGAAGCCTATGCAAGTACTAGATGGTTGCTGTGCACAAGGAAAAAAAAAAAAAAGACAGTTGGTGGCAGAACAAAGTGGTTGAAAATTTTACCAGGAGTGAAGTACTAAAAATATGATAAGCTTTTATAGTACTCCATGCTCTACCTAGAAAGCTATAGGATATCTGTAGGATGAATCAGACAGGCAGCCTTATGTCTGACAGCTGTTAGTCCTGAAGTGCTTGATCTACTTGGCAGGGAGAAAAGCTAGCTCTGATACCACAGGCCAGAAATCAGAGGAATGCCTTTTTCTCTACCCACAAAGAAGAAACATATAAGTAATATGCTCTAAAGCAACTGCACAAAGAAGGCTGGCCACAAAATAACTTACCAGTGATCTCAAGCTGTAGACTGAAACAGGTTGCTTTGAAGATGTCTGCTGAAGCCCCTGGTTGCAGCCCAAGAGTGGTTAAAATCCAAGAGAAAAAGAAATAAAGAGGGGCTCTGGGCAGGCATGGATTCAGGGGAGCCATTTGTCAAGAGAACTGAAGTCGAAAGGCAGTGTGGAGTTCAAAGCCAGCGTCCAGCAAAAAATGGTATGCAGAGCTCCAAACTCTGCCAAAACAAGGCTGAACAAAGGCTTGGAAGGACAAGTGCTGCAACACAGACCCTGTCATGTGTGCTCGGGGTGGGCAGCTGCCCCACTGCCCCTATGATCTGCTCCTGGGATTCAGTGAGGGTAGTGCTAGCAGAGATAGGCAGGCAGAGCTGCCAGCTATGGACACAGGAGAGGTCGTATCTAAAAGCTAATGGAGGCTGTGTTGCCTGAACCTGAAAACACTATTAACTTAGACACCAGTGCCTTATGCTAACAAGGGTGCATCTTTTACAGCTGTACACAGCCTACATGTATACATACATACAAACTGGCCATAATGAGGAAAAGAGTGCTGTATCAGGATCAAGATACCCATCATTCCCTTGGTTTTATTGACCGAGAACATAAAAGCAATTGAGGACCATGGTAGGACTTTTCCTCAGTAGACAGAGAGCCTTAATTGGAGGAGACCTGAAGGCAATATGAACAGCACACTTAAAAAAGCTCACTTTGTCTGAAGGCACACAAAAAAGGTGGAATTGGAAGTTCAGTCTGAGAACCAAATGGCAGATGGAAAGACTAACTTGCTTCTCATTAGAAAGAAAAAGATGGAATCTTCTGCTTCTGCATGCTAAAGCATTAAATACGCTAGAGGACGATTATCCAGAAGCCTTTGAGGATACAGTGTACGCTGGTTCTTTTTTTGTGCTGGATGTGTCAGCAAGGTCTTGGCAGGCTGTGGGGAAAAAACACACTGTCTATAGAATTTCAAGGTTGTCACAGATCAGTAACCTCAGTTAAATTCTGTTACAGTCATTCAGAAATGACCCCATCTCTTCTTTCATCTTAGGAGTTCTTCTAGTTTCATCCATTTGTTCCCTTGTCTTCCTTTTTTGTGGTTGTTCTGCAAAGCAAAATACCACCGTCGTGTTCCTTGCATCAGTGCAGCTTCACCGGCATGGACCCTTGCTGGGAGGTTTGCCAGGTATGTCACAAGGTCACTGGATGGAAATGCACTGCCACAGAAAAAAAATGTCCTGAAATGCAGTGCAGAGGACTTGATGTAAAGATGAGACATTTAACCATTTCTCCAGGTCGGTTTATGAGCTCTGCAAATCAGAGTCCTCCTGGGTGGGTGTCAGTTGAGTTGGCCAGACCCTCAGTGGATATAAGTTGCCATAGTTCCATACAAATCATCTGGAAAATGATACTATAGTTGGCAAACTGCTAGGGTAACAAGTACACCACAGGGCAATGCCAGCTAATGCTGGCCGTGGATCTGGTCCATTAGCTGTACTGGTTGTATCGACTTATGTTAACATATTTGTGGCTCTGGTAGACCTGGAAAAAAATGACATTTCTATGAATTTGATGAGAAGTGAAACATTTGATGCCTTGATCTTAAGTTTTCTGTCTTCCACATGAAACAGAGGACAGTGTTTCACAAATGCCCTTCTCTTTTTTCCCCCTTTTGGGGCAAATATAGGAAAATGTGTTATCTGTGGAATTTCAGAGCCTGTTCTTTAATGCAAAACACACACACACACACACACACACACAAAGCAGGAATAGTATTCTCTTGGAAAAATTAAGATTAAACTTTCCCAAAGCCAGAATAACATAATTCTGTTCTTCTCCTACATATTCTATACATCTCCAAAAGCCTTGGCGAGACTTTGAAGGGCAGGTGCACATTACAGCTTTCTCACAGTTTCCACCAACAATACTTTCCTTTGTCATTCATTCTCTTACTATTTTAATGTTTGCAAAGTGGGAAAAGGAACATGTCCCCTCAAGGAACTTAGATTAACGAGGCTCTGTCCATGTGAAAGGATGTTCATCTCTCAAAGAAGGGCCATGCACATTACTAATAGGTCTATCCTATATCACCATTATTTACCACGTGGAGGTCTGAGAGTGGTCCCTGCTCAATGTCTATCTGCAAGAGATAGTACAGGCATCTGTGCTCTACATTATATACCACACAGGGTTGCCAGGTCCAACTCACTAGGAGCATATTATCTCAGTGTGGAGCTGCACACTCTGCTTGCACCCTCTGGGCCCTAGTGCGTGCACAAGGGGCTAGAGACCTCATGCACCATACTGGGCTCAGTTAACACTTACTGTTTGGCATCAGCTGGGGATAGATATGTGCAATGCTTTATTCTCTTCTGGTGTTTGTTCCTAAGCCAGCCCTAAGCAGTCTTTGTGCTGGAGGCTGCAGCAGTGGGTTTAGCAGATCACCTGTGATAGGGGACCCTTATTTTTAAGCTAGAGGTGAACTGAAGACATGAGTCTGCCAGCTCATCTGTACAACATGCTGGTGCCAGATGGTATATAAACATGTTTTCTTATTACTCAAGAGGGGAAAACAGTTGGGAAAGCAAAAGTTTTTTTCTTTTTTTTTTCCTTTTGCAAAAATTTAAGTTAATGAATGGAAAAAAGCAACAAACTTCTGAAATTCTTTTCGATAAACAGGATTTCTTCTTTAGAAAAAAAAGAAGAACTTGGCAGTGCTGAAGGCTGCTACTTCTCATTAGGACAAGATGATGGTATGGCAGGAATGCAGGACAGAGGGGTGCAGATGTGTGAAAGCATTTAGGAAAAGACAACCAGGGATTAGAGAAGTGCCTGTTCCCAAAATGGGTTGATCTGAGGTAAAGGAAACCTTTGGGATAAGAAGATAGTAAACCCCCTCCCCCCCAGCTTTAATAGTGGATATAAACAGTTTTACAGTATTTCCACAAAACAGAAAAAGAAGGAAAAAAAAAAAGAAAAGGGTTTCTGCAACACACACATGTTCCCCATTAATTAGGAAGACTGCTGTTAACAACACGTTGCACCAGAGCTGCCAAGAACTGTCAGCCGAAGGACAGGGAAGCCCATAGCAAAGGCAGGCTGCCCCCAGGGGGGGCTGGGGGGGAAGCAGTAGCCAAATTCCAGCTGGGCCAGTCCCTCCATGGCCATGAGGTGCTGGGAACAGCATGCAGTGGGGCTGGGGGCACAGTGGAGCACCCTTGAGCCCCAGTTCAGGTTTATTCCCCTGCCCCTTCCAGCTACAGACATTTTCCACAGAAATCCTGGCGATGTTCACTTTTGGTTGAGACTTTGGGACTACTTTTGGCATTTTTAAAACACGCTTAGGGGAGGTGCCTTCTACTTTTATCCACATAAAGGATCTTTATTTCTATGTATTAACAGACATTTAAAGAGGAGAGGAGGCAGGGCAAGGAGAGAGCTGCCTTACACTTTGATGCAACTGTAAAACAACACAAATTTACATCCAAGTTTCTTTTCCCCTTAGCAGGCTCCAAATATGCCCTCTGGTGCAACACAGGCCATCTCTAGCATCCTGGTTTTCTTCAGTGTGGCCTTCACTGGGACCAAGCACTGAGGTCTGGCTCTTATGCATCTCCCACCTTCACACCTCCCAAGGGCTGGGAGCAGCTCCATCCTCCTAGCAGACCTTCTTGAGTCATGCATCCTCCAGGCGCCCTGGGTGCCGGCTTGGACTCCCCGCTGGATGTGACCAAGGTTGCGCACTGTTATGTACACATAGTACTGACTCACGGCGGGATGAAAGTGGGGTCCTGAACCATTTTTTCCTCATTAAACGGATGTTGGAAATAATGTCGCAACGATGCAGTGAAGTTCAATGTGGGGCCTTACAGGAGGGGGAAAAGATCTTATTTTAAAAGAAAAATTATTTCCATTGCACTAAAATTCCCCAAAGACTCCCAGGCATGGAGAGGTGTCCACAGGCCCACTCCACCAGCATGCCCCAGTATGCTTGTCTCCAGGTGGCCAGCCCTGCTCCTTGTGAGGATGCAAGAGGCTGGCCATGAAAGTCTCCTCACATCTTCTGGCCTCTTCAGAGGTTGGTGACGATGTGCTTGTTTTGGATGTGCCTCTTCGTACTCTGCAGGAACTGACAGGGATTAGCCTCTCCATCCTGTCCCACCTCCATGAGTCATCTGAATTTACTTACTGTCCTTTGTCTCCTGGTTCAGGGATCCTTAGAGGCTGAACATAGAAGTGCTGTGATCTCAATGACCCATTAATCTGGGGGCATCCTAGCTGCTGCTGCCTTTGTTCTAGGCCCCTTCAGCCTCACTCACCCCAGGGAAGGCCTCCATTACAAGTCTCCATGGCAGGAGCAGGCAGAAAGGGACGGCTGAAAACCTCTGTTCCAATAACCGCCTTTGAATGAGGTGGTAGCATTTCTTTCCAACAGCACTGGGATAGAATAGAATCCCAGAATCATTACGGTTGGATAAGACCTCTAAGATCATCTAGTCCACCTACTATCAATATTGACCACTAAATCATGTCCCTAAGTATCACATCCACCTGTTTCTTGAATATCTCCAGAGATGGTGAGTCCATGATCCTCAGCAGCCTGTTTCAGTGCCCAACCACTCTTTCTGGGAAGAAGTTTATCCTAATATCCAACTGAACCTTCTCTGGCACAACTTGAGGCCATTTCCTCTCATCCTGTCACTAGTTACCTCCCAGGATGCAAGCCTCTTAGAGTATACATCTATATCTCACAAACTGGGCTACCAAAACATCAAAAGCACAACACTCTCAAACATGATGAAAAGTTTTGTGGACCAGGACACCTTGCTGTTCTGCCTTTCCTTTTGAATCCCTAACTCAGCAGTTTTAAGAGGCTTTGTAGATGCAACGATGGCTGTGAAAATTAAATACATTCAACACAATCTCTAGAAATATACGTGGAGATTCTTGTAACAGTTGTCTGAAGCATTGCTGTCTTGTCTATAGAAGGTCCTTTCAAACACACTGTGAAACACACTGGTCTGGATTTTCAACACTGTTACACGGATAAGGCAAAGACAACAGAAGGGCTCTATTTTCAGATTATGCTAAGACTGCTTTTCTGCTGACAGTTTTCCTGGTTGATGTCTTGAAGGAAGAGTGGAGAAAGACCAGAAGCATCAGGAGTACTGAATGACTAGAGCATAGCAGACACTTTTTTTCCAGGGTTGAAGTCAACAGGAGCTCTCTGACAGCATGAATTTAGGACTTCTGCACACTTCTTGCATCACCTGCTCTTCAAGGCATCACAGTGCTGTTTTGCAGAATGGATTCTCTGGCTTACAGTTAGAATTCTTCAGTTTGGGATAGTTTATATTGTGGAAAATATAATGGGTTTCTGTGGAAAGCAGACAATTTTTCACTTACAGACACACAATACTTTAAATTAACAAACTTTCTGAGGGGGAGAAAAAAGCAGCCTATGTGAAACCTTTCAAGTACATCTTCAAATATACCTTCTCCTAATGACATTTGAAAAATCTAATTTACCAGTTGGGGTATGTTGCAAGAACCAACGATTGTAACAGTTTGATATCTGCCTTGCTTCAGCCCTGCAGGGGGAGGAGGTTTGGCAGAAAGCACAATTGTCACGCGGGAGCCTCAGCAATGAGTCGTCTCCTGGCTAATATTCCCCCACTGCAATGGGAAGTCAAACCGGCTAGTAGCCACAGCAACAGCCCAGGATTCTGAACTATCACTGTGGTTATTTCACATCACTTCGGGGCTACCCCAGTTCATCCTGCTATCACCCAAGACATTATTTCATAGGGAGTTCATTAAACTAGTGCAATTTGATACATGAATAACACCCACGTTCATTTTAGCAGGAATCGCGTTAACTGAACTTCTGCCTGTAAATGTAGAGAGTCAAGCTAGGACAATGGCACGACGTTAAATCAAAACAGCAACAGACCATAGTCCATGGAAGCAGAACAACTGTGTACCTTCTCTCCATTATCCCACCTGCAGTACCTGTCCTCCTAAGGCAAGCAAGTAGAGGCTACAGCATCCATGACCCTACAACTCTCACGCAGAAAAGTTACAAACCACTATCAGCCCTCAACACTTACTTCAGGACCTTGACCATGAACAGAGAGGAGACCAACAACAAAACTACAAGTGTCCAGGTTTCCAGGACACATTATTGCAGTGGTTCAGTGGTGGTCTGCTGGAGCCCTAGCACTGCCTCCAACACCAAGACAAGAGTCTTCCCCCAGTACTTCTGGGTGATGCTTCCAACCAGTTTTCTTTCCTGGGTGACAGCACTAGTGCCAAAAAGGCCAAGACACTCCTGAACTTCATGCCAGTGCTGCAGAACAGGAGATCCATTTTCATTGCTGCTTATTACTCTTCCAAAACATATACCAGATGACCTAGAGCACATTGCCTCCCGTGCCAAATTACTTAATACGACTAAAATATCAGGGCCTGTTCTGACCAAGAAATACATAGGTCGCTCTGAAAGTAATGCCTCCTATTTATTTCCATGGAAACTACAACAGATATAAAGAGCACAATAACACCGTTTGACAGAGCAAATTCTCAACTACAAAACACAATTAAGACCAATATTCAGCTCTGTACACAGTTCCCTGGTCATAATTCACCAATTCATGCAGATGAGTTCCAACTCAGGGTATTCTATGATTCTGTGAGCTGATCAAGATCCTCTTCGTTTCATGACATGGCAGCTATGCATGGCCATCCAGAACATGGCTCATTTTTCACGTAGCTGCTGCCAGTGCTGAAACACACCACCAATTGCTTCGCTGTGATTGCATTCCCTGGTTGGTCTCCATAAATGTTCACCAAGCACTGACAAATGTCAGTGGGTGCCATTTTTTCTGCACAGGGGAATTCAGTGACGCTCCTTTCTTTCTTCTACACTGCCTGATGCCACTCTGTCAAACTGCCCCACTCCTGCCACCTGTAACCCAGCAACAACACTTAGCAGAATCTTGATGGGAAGGTTGAGCCTCTGCTGTCATACCACCAACATCCACATCTGACGTAGTGGGCCAAAGTAATAAAATAGGAGGCATTACTTTTGGAGCAGCCATGGTAGAAGAAAATACAAAGAAACCATCCCTTTCAAACAACAGAAATCAGCAATTTCAAAAGATGAGGAACCAGATATGTGTTTCAGAGAAACTAATATCGATGTATTCTGCAAAATTAATAAATAAATAAAACAAAAATGGTGTCAGTGCTTTCCACAATTATCCAAATTCCTTTGCAGAACCATTCAAATTAAAGAAGAAAACCAGTGTTATTCTAATAGAACAAAGCATTACTTTTTTTAAATACCAGGTTGGAAATGCAATTGTAAAAGAGCTAGAAAATCGGAAGCACCAAGTTTAGAATTTATCTTGTGCTAATCTCTTGCTCATGTTCCACTTGGGATTTTTTCTGAGGTGTTCCCCTACTACAGAAGTGCTACAGGACAGCTCTTGAAAGTCTCTCTCATTTCTTTACTACTGTAGGAGACCCCATTTTATTCTGCAATCTTTCCTTAGCAGCTGGAGAATACGCAGGGCAGTGATATTTCCACCTAAGATCATCATTTCTCTTAGGAAGTCAGAAAATGGAGATAGCAGCTCCCATTATAAATATCACATGCCTAAAGATCACTTCTGGGTGCAAACAATTTCAATTCAGTTTCAACTACTGCAATTTCCCTGCTAACAACTTCTCATGTCTGCATCCATCTCGAATGCGAAGGCTCACTGGGGCACAGCGTGGGTTGCTGATTATTTATCTGTCTGATCAGCCCAAACAACCTACCCAAGCAGTTTTCCAAGGGCTGTTTTCTCAGCAGCTTGAAGGCATGGCTTTTCAGCATTACTCGCCCTTCTGCCTGCCTGCTCCTTAGCGAAGATGTTAATTCAGAGCAGAGCTGGCAGCAGTCCCCTGCCACCCCAGGGGGTTCCTCCTAGCAGCATGCAGGCAGTCATTAGGCTCTGACTATAGTCTGTCAGCCCGTCCAAGTCACTGGTCCCTCGTCCAAACCAAATGGTTATGCCACCTCATGCCAAGTCATGCCATAAAATAACAGTAGAAATAACTTACATTTTAAATCCCCAAAGGCAGCTACTGCATCAGACTGACTGATTAGAAAACAGGCACTAAAACATTAAGAATGGAGCCTGGGGCTCCTGCTCTCAACAAAGGAACAAAAAAAGTGCTTAGCCAGGTGCAGGCTAAATCATTTCAGGTGCCTAACCGATGCGACTAATTTAGGATCTTTAAGCAGGCAAATAATAAGCTGCTTTGGCTGTGAGAAGCTACAGGTAAGGTGCATTTGGATCTCAGGTGGCATGAACCACCTTCCTGAACACCCACCCATCTTCTTCCATTGCAGTGAGCAATCTCGGGGCATTTAGGGCCAGGGGACTGAATCTGGGGTGAATGTGTACTGACTGATTTGAGCAACAGGTTTTTTTAAGAGACTGGAAAATTAACTTACGTTTAGCACAAGGGCATGCCACGTAATCTTCAGTCACTACCACTGTGAGCAGAATCCCATGGAAAGATGTACCTGCTGTAAAAGAAATATGTCATGGTAAGAGGAAAAAGAAAAAAAACATACCTTGGAGAAAAAAAATTCCAATAAAATTATATTTTTCCCTCAAATCGAAATACATTTCCTTTTTTTTTTAAATGGAAACTTTTTCCAAAGTCTATAGGGTTTCAAAAGCAGAGAGGGTACTCTTGAAAAGGGATTTTCTAGTAGCAAACCACGTCTGTAAAAATGTGTACATAGCTCTCCCAGGGATCAGTATGATTCAGTGCTGCTTGAAATCTCTAGTAGCTATCTGTAGCGAGATGGCAATATTTGGGTTATTTAGACTTCTTCTGAATATGGATCATTACAAATAGCTCATTATGGAGCATATAAAATGAGGTGGTAACTGGATAACTTGACAACAAATTATTTTCACTACACACAAGTGCACGACAATCTATATTGGAAAATGATAAATTAAACCATTCATATGCCCTGAATTTGCTGTAATCTCTCAAGAGGGGAAAAATCTAGGTTAAATAATGGGCAACTAAACAAAGACATATGTTCAATGTGCATCACAGATCAGTGAGGCAACGAGTCGTTGGAAACGCTGCAACAATAGCTTTTCTGGAGCTGCCAGCTGAACTGAGAAAGGCAGACACTTCTCTTTCCCTGATAAACCTTCTCCGAGACCCATCTCTCCTTCCACTGCAGTCAGGCACAGGCACTGCCAGCGCCGCAGGAGGAAGCACCAGTCTGCTGTCTGTATAGGTGCAGAGACTGTTCTGCTGCTCAGATTGGCAGGGGAGTTTGGGAGAGGTGCCGGGGGACCCAGAGCCTCCTCTGGCAGCCCTCAGAGCTGCGGGAAGGTCCCGCTTCCATGTCGGGGCCTTCCCACCAGATGCCGGCTGGACGTGGGGCAGCAGTGGCCAGGGTGAGCTGTCCCTGAGATGCATGCGTGGCTCTGGCTCGGCTCTTTGTCTGTGCAGGAGGGGGCCGGCGGAGGGCGAGCCAAGTCAGAGCATAGCCAAGCGAGAATGTTCTGGCAGCCCTTCCTGGCGGCCTGAGCAAAGTTATTTATCACTTTGTGCATTTTCCTTCTCATCTGTGTACAGCCGGCTCCAATGGCTCAGCTTGCGTTTTGCCTCGCGGAGCCAAGCCAGTCCCTTGGCTGCGCTCTGTCTTGGCTGTCCATTCACGCCTTCTGTCTCCTCCAGCTCTGCCTGGAGCAGAGCAGGAGCAGAAATTAGGGGCAGGGATCTATCACCAAGCAAGAGATGGAAGCACCAGGAACCTGCACCGATGGCAAGGAGCACGGCTCTGCCCCAGGCCAATGAGCGTGCCATTTTCCCTGACTGACACTGCGCACGGTAGCTTCTATGTGCCCAGGCAGCCTCTGCTGGGGACCTCCAGTGCCTGCTGATGGCTGTGAGATGTTTTCTTCCACTTATTTCAGGGATCGCGCCTTCGTGCTGATTTTTCCAAATCATTGGATGTAACAACAGTGAATTTCCAGTGAATTTTTCCAATTCTATAGACTTTATTTTCCATAATGCTAGTGTATTTTGCCAAAATGTCTAACTCAGGCATCTAAATCAGGCTTGAGCATTCAGATGCTTACAAGGGTAACACTTGCTCTTGATAAGGGCTCACCACATTTCACCAAACACTGAATACGGCAAAAAACAAACAGTATCGATGCAAACACCATCAAGTCTTGTACCACCAAAGGTCCAGGCTACAGTCCATCCTGCCAAAGACAGAACTCCTGAATTCAGATGCCATTCCTCTCCTCCTTCCTGCAGTATTCTCTGGGGTTCACATGTTCAGCAACACAGCTCTCCAAGTAAATGGGCAATCTGCATCTGACTTTGCCAAGCTTGGTGCAACACAGAGGCTGATTTTTATACTGAACTTTGCACTCCAGAAGTTGGTGGGAAATTCCCATCTACACAAGGCTGGATCTTGCCTACCTTCCCCTATCAAAGCTGGTCCCAAGAGGTAAAAGCCTCCCATTGTTTTGATCAGATACTTTTTCTGATTGGTAGATATGAATTGGAATGAAGCAGGGCTGAGGTGGCCACCTGGTCTGCAGTAGCTTCCCAGAAGCACTCATGACAACAGAGTGTGTTCAGCAGCAGCTTCCCATCATGACCCCCTATTTGCACATGCTGAGAACTTTCCAAAATTGGGTTGCAATTTCTGCCTGAAGGTAGAAGAGGAAGTTGAGTAAAATCCCTTCAAGACCTTCTGAAACGAGAATGAAAAATTGCATTTTCCTATTGTAATAAGAATTCTAACAGTTTTTTTTTTTTCTTTTTTTTTCTGTGTCAAACTGCTTGAAATTTGAAGCATGGCATAGCTATAATTCTTGTCCAAAACAAGCTGAGGACAACAATTCATGGCTGACCCCCCTTGCTTTTGCCTGGCTCTGACAAACATCCTACAGGTAGGCCAACAATTTGTTGAGAAAATTGTTCAGAATAGTTGTGCCTATTTTCTACTTGGGAGTTGCTTGGGAACAGGCTCAGATTGTTTGCAATGTATCTAGGGCTTGGATGTACTCACCAAAGCCCAGCTTTGCTCCATCCTCCTCAATTTTTATTTTAGATCCTTGCTCCATGAATAATCTCCTTGAAGAAAATATCCACGAGCAGACGAAAGGACATCTTTAAGTAAAGAATTTGTAACTAAACCATTTATACAATGTGGGTTTTTTGTTGTTTTTTTTTTGTTTTGTTTTTATAGCTGGGTCACAAGCAGATGATTTATCAGTGTTACACGTCTGTTACACATAGCCTGGTGTATCTGAGGTCCTTAAAGATGTCAACCTTTAATACCTTGCACTGAGTGAAGCCCTATATTAGGGCTTCACTCAGTGAAGCCTTTGGTTGGCACAGAACTGATCACCCCATCTCCATACAGCTCCCACCTCTGGGCAATTCTGTCTCTTGGTACTAGACCTTCAAGGTCATTCTTTGGTCCCATTGCTTTATTAAATTCTACTTAAAGTGATTTAATTCTGTGTTTTTCGCCAGAGGAGGATGTAGAAAAACAAACAAAACATAGTACCAATGTGAATATTCACAATTAATGACAACACTCTAAAACAGGAAGGTTGTTTCTTGGGGAGGGAGACTGGTGTTATTTTGAATGAAGGAAAGAGTGCAAAGATCTTGCAATGTTTGCTATAAATGGGTTGTTATGGTGAACATTCCTGTCAACAAGTTCATTAGCTCAGAGATCCACGAGTGAACAGAGACCAAAATATGTGTTTAAAAATTCAAGAACAGATTAATGGACAATATTTTGCAATCTTTGTCTAGCTTTGCTTCTCACTGAAAATTAGTAACTTTACTCCAGGCCAGATTCAAAGAGTCTTTACTCATGCAGAGCAGCACCATGTTTTATGAGTAACCCTGGTGATATTTAAGGCTGTATTTTAGAATAAGACTGGAGTCAAAGTAAGACAGTGGGAGGCATGGGCTGAATCACCTTGATTAATCAAGTGTAAGATTATTGTTTTTGTAAGCATATATATAAATAAACATAACAGGAGTAAGGAGGGATGCCTGGATTGACAGGCATATAAGAGAACTTATTTTTACAGCATACAGCAGGCTCCCCTTTTAACAGAAGAAGACAACACCCAAATGTTACTTAACATCAGGAAAAGGGGAATTCGCACCTTCAGAAACAATAGAAAATCAGGCCATTTTGTGGGTTTTACTCTCAACAGTTCTGGCTGCCTCCTGTAATATTACATAAGGTCTACGCTGCTCTTCATAGAAATGATAGATGAAGATTTCAGAGCTGCCCAAACGCTTTGAAAGCATATGGTCCATTTTCCAAAATAATAGGATCCTTGGGATTCTAAATCCCATTGAATTTCAGCACTTCTGGGAAAGTTCTCATTAGCTTCTAAATCAGGACATATTTTTTTTTCAGTATGCTATGTTCCCCATTTCATTTTATCTCAGGACTCCAGCCATGACAATACATCAACAACAACATTGTCAAAACGTAGCGTTAAAATCAAAAGCGCTGTTGCGTTTGACTGCTCTATGAAAATGCCTCCGAGACCCACTGTGGACTACTGACATTACCAGTGAGTGAGGAAGGAACCAATTCAAAGCTCACTGATGTAAAGGAAAGTCCACTCATTTCTATGGCCTTGAGTTGGACTTGGATCAGGCCCTGGAAGAATAAGGATGACATAAAAATAACATGACGCGTGCCAGATTCACCAATATGCTCTGATGTTTTGCCCAGCCCAGTGATGCAAAGCAGATGGAGCGTACTGACAATCCTGGCCCACTTCAATCAGTTATTCCGTCTCTCGTATTAGTTTTCATCAGCCGTTTTATTCATGGCATAAATACATTTATCTCATTAGTGCTTCTGCTACAGTATTTCAGAAGAAAGATCACCACTTTTTAGCTTTTATCAGAGAAAAAGATGCTATACTTTATCACCTGGTCACTAACAATTTTCAGTGGGGTTTCTAAGATCCTCATTAGCATGCCCCTGAGTTTTGCTGTCCTTTCTTGGGGCTTATAATAAATCGAGTTTTGTTGTCTTTAACTGCCGTAATCCTTCCACCCAAACAAATCACAACTGCACAGTTCCACAGTTATACCCTCAAATAAGACATTGAGGAAATTATTTTGCAAAGTACTCGTGCTCACCTTTAAGTTTAAACAGATGTTTAAATCATATCAAAGCTACCCCAAAATAAGCATTTATATATTTTGCTGAACCGATGCCAGAAGATGCATTTAACAGAAACTAGTCTGCTATAAAAATTACCCTGCTCTGTCTCTACCTTGCCTATTCTTACAGAAAAGAAAAGGGCTGAAATCCACAGGGGAATATTTACACATGAAATGTTTTTGCACTCGGTGTCTCAGCAAACAGAAAAGGCATGCTTTGTCTAACATTATATGTCAGCAACAAGGGCCTAATACCGAGTTTTTAGTATGCACAGTTATTATAAATACAGGCATTAATGTACATTAAAAGCTGCTGAACGACTGAGAACTTAAGTAGATTGGACGTTGTCCCTCAAAATGAAATAATCTATATTTGGCTGGTAATTCATTTCTTCTGAGAGGGTATTTGCTTGACTCTGCACATATTCCTCATTGCAGAAATAGCTTGGGTGATTGCTGCCTGGCTCTAACATCTAGCCAGCTAACCCGAGAGTAAGTGTTAGTGCTGAAAGGCCAGATCTGAGTTTCCATATCCCCACTGGATACATCTCCAAAAAAATGTCCCAAACAACCTGGATAACAGCTGCACTGCTCGGAGCTTGCTCACTGGCACAGGGATCTGACTGTATCCAAATTCTCCCCCTGAAGAAAAAGGATTATAACACTCATCATATCTCACTTGTCATCTGTCCGGACTGTAAATGGATTTGAGGCAGGAACTGTCTCTCTCTGTCTACAACAGCCCCACCACAGTCAAGTCGTAGCCATGTCTGAAACATCACACATCATAACTCTTCTTCCTTTGGACTGAACTGCAGTTTTGCCATGTTTAATTTTGTCCTATCACTCCTAACATTATAGCACTTGGCCATGTTTCCTCTCTCCTTCATTCTGTTTATTTGTAGAAAGGAAGAAATGCCACAGGATAATGGTTTTGTGCAGGCTTAGGCAGAGTCAAGACGTTGCTGGAAAACAAATACTGAGAAAGAGCTGAGACGTTTATTTTCCTGTCGGGATGCAGTGAAGCTAGTATCGTGTCCTATCACAGCACATTTCAATGTTGCTGCACTAGTACCACCTCTAGACCCAACAGACCAGTGGAAGTCCAACTATCCAGACCTTCAAGAAGGTTTGCAAGCCCTAGACTCGGCTATTTCATATAAGACGCAATGCAGGTGCAGTGGATAAATGGCTGAAACTCAGTGGAACTCCCCTAAATAGAACATCAGGATTCAAGTCTGCTTTCCTTTACTATGTGAAGAAACAGACTGTTGGCAAGGGACAGGATGTGGTGCTTCTTTGTAAGCTAACAGCATAACCACTACCTCAAGGAGCTCACTGATTCCAAAGCAACCCATCCATGAGAGTGATTTCCCAAGCTATCTCTACAAGTCCTTCTGGCTTCCACCACGCCTGGTCCCATGCCTAGGCACTATGGGAAAAAAAAAAAAAAAGAAAAAAAAAAAAGGTCTAGGAAAACATCTCTGCATGATAAGTGGGCTATGCTGCCAACCCTGTTCAATTTGAAAGCCAGTCCCTGCCCCAGCTGCTTCACTGCTTCCTGCCTTACATCACAGCCACACGTATTTATCTACCTTGTTTATTTTTGGAGGCAGAATATGTTTTACGTGTTTGTACGACGTAGGGTAAAGCAGCATCCCCCAAAGCTCTCCATCCAGACAGGCTAGTGAAACAACTATCCACTGTTTCCGTGAAGACTCTGCCCAGCAGCAAGAAAACCAATATCAAGAGATCATTCAAAAGCACTCAGAAACAGCCACTGGGGAAGATTTAACAGGCTGTGATGTAGGGTCTGTAAAACATGTTTGATGGAGCATTTTACACTGCTTTAGATTTGGAATTCTTTGGAGAGTGTCTGAGGATTTTTAAGAAACAAACATGAGCATCTTCCACCATGCACATATACATACACACAAAAAGCTCATTCATCGCACAGGAAGTCGGCATCCTGAAGCTCTGACCTCAGCTCACTCATATTTATCAATCATGTTATAGAATCAGTGCACACTGAGCAGTATTTGGGAAGTTGGCTAGGGTGGGATTTCCTTTCCTTTCCTATTCTTTCTCTTCCTTTCCCTTTCCCTTTTCCCTTCCCTTCCCTCACCATCTAGGGAATTCAAGTAAGATGGGATGTGGGTTGGGCAGGATCTAACAAGAGCTCTCAGCTCACTATAATGAGGGGCTGTGGTGGTATCTTAATTGGATATTTGGAGTTCCTTTCCCTGGGGTAGGTTCTCAGAGTATTTTGAGGTTGTGTCTTTGGAAATTTATAATAAAAAAGGTATTTTTGCTGCTGTGCGGATTCTTCACATCCTTGCCTCTCAGTAGTCAAGTGAGAACTAAACCACCAGGCAGGATGAAACCCCAAAGGGATCATCCAAGTTGCAATAGCATGAACAGGCGAGACGTTCAGTGTCAGCAAATCGGTATAACTCCCTGGCAAGAACAACCCTTCCTGAGTACTTCAGCGGGAGGACAGAGCCCTACCACTGTTCACCTCTAGGGCTCCAAAGCTCTCAAACTTTCACGCTACCTACAGGAAAAGCCAGGATCCAAATATCCATTCTCTATCCCATGATGTTTTCACAGAAAAAAAAAAAAAAAAAAAAAGAAACAAATGGGCTGAAGAGATGTTTTGATTAACTTTCTCAGCTCACCCTCAGTTATTCCCCTGCACATCCACTGACAGCTGCTCTGAAATCTTCCCGAGCTTCATGATCAACCTTCTCAGCTTTCCATGCTCACATGTTGGTGCAACATCTCCCACACACTTTCTATGTACTCCAAATGCCTGTGCTTGAGCCTTGTCAACGGAAAGGAGCACTAATTGCATCTCAGTGCTCAACATGCTATTAGCTCCTTTTCTGAACCAGGGATCCCCCTGACCACAAGCAAAGCGCTTACAGTTTTAATCTGGTGGCAGCTGCCTTAAATTATGTACCATTGCATCCAAACCATCTGCAGGTTGCTCTGCTTAGCTCCATTTACCAGACATTAACATGCAAATTAGCAACTGAGCCTTAGAAACGTGCCCTCCTTGTAACACCACGTTAGCTGCTCCTATCGCTGCCAGTGCTCACAGCAGGACTGAGGCACACTGCTGAGCAGCACAGACCTCTAGCAATTCTGCTTAGATCTTGTAGTTTATTATACAGTCAGAGATATGCGACTACTTCAGACAAAACAAAATCAGAGCCAAAACTTCACTTAATATCTCCAAAAATCCAAATCTTTATTATGAGTCAAAGAAGATTGACTAATTCCATTGATTTTAAACACATTCTTTGTTACTTCCTCTCTGCTGGAAGCAGATACACAAAGGGAAAAACCCTTCTGATATTCTCGCAGCCTGACCTAAGCTGTTCTTACAAGATTTCCAGTTTCTGTTCTGGATCAAAGACATGCACTATGCAGGAGCCATCAGCAGGGACAGAACTCAAGACTTCGAGCAGTGAAACCACAGGGCTTGGGATTTCTTTTCCTTTTGGAGTTAAAGGGCTAATATGGAGTAAATCTTTACAGCTTCCTTTAAGTACTAGAATTGAGACTGCCAAGCACCACTGAGACAAATGAGCATAAGGAAAACCAACATACTGACTGATTTGGACAGAATATATTACATCAATCTTCAACAAGTGGACTTTTCACTTAGATTGCTAGGAGAAGTCAAGGATCTTGTATGCATCTAGAACTGGACCCTAAAGCCAAACACGATCCCTGAGAGGTCATATTACTATCCTCACTTTATAGATGAGAATTTGTAGGTACTTGTTTGCAATTACAGTTTGGGATATCTCTCCGGACCAAGCTGAAATTTGCATACCTTCAGTTTAGTTCATCATTTTTCTCCTCATTTTTATGTTGCTCATCTAGACAATAAGCTCTCCCTCCTTCCTTCTTCTGTACAGTAAGGGATGAAACAAAACTTTCATGGCAGCTGGAGCCCCTTGGTGCTATTAATAAAAATGATAATAACAAGGGAGGTTTGCAAATTAGCAACCCTTGCTACAAGCAGATACACCCAATTTAACACAAATCATTGCAGGCTCTTGCCTGCTTATAGTGGCTATTTTAATCACTGGTGACTAATGCCTGTGAGGGCTATTCCAAGGTTTGACGTGCCTCAAGCGCAAGGAAAAAAAGCGAAATCTTGTGAGGACCAGGGAGAGGAAGAGGGCGAAGGAAGAAGTTGGCTGAAACCGAAGGCTCATCTCTATAAAGCGGTCAGTTCGTACCACCCATTTAGCTGCTGTTGCTGCTGGGGTCACTGGCTAATTCCTCTTTGAATAATAGCATGATTTCTCTTCTTCTGGTGTGAAGCTAAGAAAAACAGCCATGCTCTGGAATGCAAACAAAGGCTACCTGTCCCTTCTTTGGTTATGGAAATGGAGGTCAGCCTTTTTATTTTCAAAGGGGATGGAGTAAAGGAACTGGAATGCCGCTTGGCACACCACCCAAAAGGAAATCTCTGCTTAAATATTTGACAGGAAGAGAAAAAAAGAGAGGACAGGAAACAATGCAAAGGGTGGGGGGGGGGGGCGGGGAAGGGACCTTGTGCTTCATGCAAAGCACAGCACAGGCAGAAGGAAAAAGGCTGCATGGCAAATGACAGAAAGTCTCACTCTGTCTTTCCAGAGCACCTTTCTAAGGAGCAAAGGAGGTTTCCTGATGAAGGAATGGTGACCAAAGCCACCAAGCATTGAGTCCCTCAGATAAGCCACACATGTTTAGCTAAGTGGCACTACTGCACTTTTTTCATGGAACAGATTAAGGTTTACAAGCACTTGTGTCCATCTGACAAAATCTGGATCGCATCATTGGAACTCTGTGAAAGAAATGCTTCCTGAAAACGTTTGGAAAAATTATTGATTATATATATATATATATATATTTGTAGAGGACAGAGGGCAACAAAGACCTAAAACTAGCAGGTTGGACATATATGATCTAGAGCATCCAGTCAACATCATTATTTATGTAAAGTCTATCAGATTTGTAATTAATATGGGCATTCGGGACTTCATTGTATTGCATTTGAACAACCAGCAGCAGAAAAGCCCTTTACTCAGGACACACGGGTAGAAAGCTACCCATGAGTATCTACTACTACTTCCCCCAGTACCTGCTAATTTTGTAACAATGGAGGAAAACCAGAAACTCACCAGGACTAAGGTGATGAAGAACTATAGAGGTACAGACCAACTCCCCTGGCAGACAAATATTGTAAATGCTGAGACAAAAAAGAATAAAAATACAGCATACCATCCTGGCCTTTGAGGGCTAATGTGCATAGCAGTTCAGCTGCTTTCAAACAGAAAACATGGGGAGAATGATTCAAGTCCTCTAATTGGCTTTTCTATTACAGCATCGCAAACACATATATACCTTGTGGCACTGTAAAATATTTACATTCACTTAAGTTTAGCTCTATAATGTTGGAGGCTCCAAACAGGACAGATAATAAACAGCTCCTTCTTATTTTTGTTATTGTTGTTGTTGTTTTGGTTTTGTTCTGGTTGTTTAACTAGGGAGTTACACTTTTTGGTTTATTGCTATTGCGGCTACTGAATATTAACACCGTAAAGCCAGTTGTCTTGCTGCCATGGACTTATTTCTTAAAGTCTTTTTTTCTTCAGTACATGTTTGTTTACCAATGTGGCTGCAGATTGTTGGCTAAGATCTGCAGACCCCTGGTGTGGCTACAGGAAATATTTCTAAAGTGTTCATTTTCTGAGAAGTCTGCAGCATAAAAGCCATCTCTTTCCACGAGGATTCTGCATCAGCTAGCTGCACTAGAAGCGCTTTCTCTGTCTTTTCCCTCCTTTCCACCTCTGTGTCCTTCCCAAAGGCGTATTTTGGAGGTAGCAAAAATTTCACCTCTTTAAGAGTTGGTAGCTAGGAACTGTCTCCATCCATCCTGTGTTGGAGCCAAAATGCAAGTCCAACTTTCACTCTTGCAGTTCTCGAGTTATTCCACTTGGCTCTTTCAGTTGTTACTGTCTCTATAACTCTCCTTGAACAGTACAGCTGACAGTAGGCTACCTACATAGAGCTGTGCTTCACAGACCAGACAAAGACCTCCTGAAGAGATAAAACTGGAAGTTTTGTGAGTGGCCCTGGGATAAACCAGGGAAACATGCCCTACAGCTTGTTCTGGCTTGCAACTTGCCAGGTACTCCTGGCTACAGCACCTTTTGAGGTCTCACTATCCTTGCACAGGTTTTCAAGAGAAGTTAGTGTGCTAAGATGTAGCATCCATGGTTTCTAAAAGAGCCCTCTTGGAAAGCTCATCTGTATTTAGGTATAAAAGTTGCTGTTTTGGAAAACTGGTCTTATCAATCAAGGAGAACAGTAGAACTTTTGTCTCCTTTGACATAAGGTGTGAATTTTGCAAATTCTACAAACTCAATTTTGCTGTTTTACTGAGGCCTGCAAGGTGATGATGAGAACTTGAATTTCCCATTTTTGTCACCCAAAGATGCAGAGGTTCCACATGCAGAGCTATATCAAAACCAGGAGGTTCCAGCTCTAACTCAGCTGAACTTTCAAAGCTGCCTAAATGATTTGGAAACCTAATTCACATTAAACTTTATGAGAACTGGACATCAAAATTCCCTAGGTGGCTTTGCAAAACACAGCTGTAACTAATTGCTGTGCAGAAAGGTTTGGGGAAAAGATTCTGATCTAGAAAAGGAGAGAGCTTTCAATGCCAAAAAGTTTTTGCAATAGATCCTCACATGGAATCCACCGAGCTGATTCTGGGCTACCTCTTCAATGAAGTAAATGGAGCCATTTTACAACAGCTAATCCTCTCTGTGTAACTCTTTATGCACCTGCAGAGGTTATAAACTAAGTGGGAAAAGGAATTTCTTCTGCTGAGTTTCTAGTAATCCCTGCCGCTGCAAACTATGGGGCTGATAGGTTGAATAAATCAAAACGACTGATGAACAATTCATGCCCAACTCATTCCCATTGAAGAAATTGTCACATTCCATCAGTGAGGCTGGTAAAATCTGTGACCATCTCAACCCTTATCAAGCCTTAATTTCTTCTTCCTGTTTTGGCAATAATTTAACGTTAAAGGTCACAGAGTGAAACGCTCAGAGTCAGGAAGCGGAGGAGTTCTGATTTGATAACAACATTATTTAGCCCCACGAAGCCCCACTTGGTATTTTCTCCTCCTTTGTTCCTTTTCAAGACCACGATCCATCTTCCACTGAAGACAATGGGGGTGTTTCCACTGAATTTAATGAGACTTGGATCAGGCCCTAAATGTCAGTATTACTCTATTAATATTTATGCTGTTGGAAGCATGTCAGAAAATATACAGGATGTGCAAAGTGGCTGAGTGAGCTGTAAGAATCATAAATTTCCCTGACTTAGTCATTTCTTCAAAAATCCTTAACATTTCTAATCTAACCATGGTAATAATAAAATAGCAGGATTCTAACCGTCTCTTCTTACTGTACAAACTGTAATCTGAGTTTGCTCTAGAGCTTAAAAATCATCTGCTTTGCAACTCCCATCTAGCTCACGTCCAATCTCCATCAAACACACACATATGCATGTGTGCATATGCATGTGAATATATATAAAAATTATTTTGGAAGTTGCACATTAAGCGGTCAAAATTAAATGACTCAAAACCAACAAGCCGTATGATTTACAGTGCCTAAAGAACTTTAGCTTAGCAGCCTTCAAAGAGGGGAGCTGAGCAACTAAAACTGTCATTTCAAGGCACCCACAAACATGACAAGTGGCAACGACTCTGAAAAGGTTTCTTCAGGCTGTTTTCCTTGGGGTTTCCTCTTGACGTGAGGAAAGAGTCAGCAGTGTAGCAACAAGGGGAGCCTGCTGGCTTGCCATGGGAATGACTGTCAGTGCAGGGTGTGTGGCAACCACAGTGGTCAGACCCTCTTCAGGCTGCTGCTCCAACCTCCTCATTGCTGGAGAAGTGATGGGCAAAACAGTCCCAAAGGCCTGGAATTTCTGTTTTCCTTGACTAAGTCCCCAGCTGGTTGGATTCCTCCCTGCCTCACCACCCCTTCCCAGCGGGCAGTGCTTGCCTGAGTGGGTGGAGGAATGCGGACAAGCTCACAGCATAATAGTCGACTGACCACCAGGGCTGCAGAGCAAGGTCACTGGGGAAAAACAGGCATTGAAGAATGCATCTGAGCTATGCCCAAGCTATGCGGGAGGAGGCTTTGTCTCCTGTGTCACACTGAGCCCAGTCAGTGCCACAGACAGGATGACAAGGGGCAGGGAGGAATGGCAGGAGACACTCTTAGGGACAACCTGGAATGGATGGTTGCTGGGTACAACATCTAAACCTGTTAGCTACCTGCAGGTTGGCCCAGACTGAAGGATATTGTGAAAGAACATGGAAATCACTCACAAATGAGCTACAAAGAAGACCAAAAGATTAATACAAGCTAATTCTGCTGTACTGATGGAGAAGCACTGCTTCCAGTCTCCAGATTAACTCACTGCAGGTTTAGAAACACACTGAGTTAGGAGACAAAATCATGGTTGAGGTGGAAAGGGACCTCCAGAAAACATCTTGTCCGACCTCGACTCAAGCAGAGAAAGCTCTACAATGTTGCCTAGCTATCTGAAAAAGAAATCCAGGAGACTTTAAATGGCCACAAGACACCTGTGCATATGTAAGCAGTTTCCCAGGGAAATAGGGGCACTGCTACATGTTTGAAGAGCACAGAAGTCAAAATGAGGAAAAGCTCTCCCTAACCTCCTCTCGACGATATCAGAAGTAGAACATGAACACACTTCTACACTCCAGCTTGACCCTTCAGCCACTTTCATCATTTCTTGAGATTCCCTCATTTCTTGCATCTCTAAACCTTCAGCTATCCAACTTGGAAAGCACAAAGCTAGGCTGGGAAGGGTGGTAGGGAGGAGAAAGCAACCAGAAAATGTGCCTTTGTACAAGCACAGGGCTACATACACTTTGCTGATTAAAACCTCTCTCCCAAATCAGAATTCCTACCCTGAAGTCTACCAGATATTGCCACCAGCATAGCCGTTTTTTCAGCAGTGTATAGTGATGGGACGAGGGGAAATGGTTACAAACTGATGCATAGGAAGTTCCGCACAAATGTGCATGGGAACTTCTTCACAGTGCAGTGATAGAGCACTGGCACAGGCTGCATAGAGAAGTTATGGAGTCTCCTTCTCTGGAGACGTTCAAGACCGCCTGGATGCCTACCTGTGCAACCTGGGCTAGGGAGCTGCTTTGGCAGGAGGGTTGGACTCGATAATCTCTAGAGGTCTCTTCCAACTTCTACAATTCTATGATTCTGTAACTTTCTTCTCCTCCCCAGCATTCAGCAGCCTAAAGGTAAATTTCTCCTTATATGAGCTTAAATATATACACCAAGCTATGTTTTCTAGGCTTATCACTATTTGTTGTTTAATTTGCTCCAGGAGTACTTTGGTTTACTAAATGAAATAAGGTTAGATGGCAAATGTAGTATCCTTTGTTAGACCTATTGATATTGCTGACCTTGCTACCTCTCTTTATGTAGAGGATCACAGCCACAGTAATAGTTCCAGAACAATTCACCTTATCTGTGAGCAGAAATTTCTCACAAAACAACTTTTCCTACTGGATCCACAAATAGAGCACTCTCTAAGGAATCCTAGATGTAAGAGAACATGAAAACAACCAAACCGGAGAAAATCACTTTGTCTCTAATATTCTGCCTCCAACAGTGACCAACATCAGATAATTCAAAAAATGCCAGAAAATCCACAGCTGGATGGATTATCTTTTGTATTGAGGGGGTGAGCTCTTCCTAGGGGCAGTTTCCTCTTCTCCTGTGAAGCCAGCAGCCCAACTTCTCAGCTTGAGCCTATCAATCTAAAGACCCAAATCTGAAAGATCCATTCCTTGAGGGACATTTTTGTTGGGACAAACTTGACAGCCTCAAATCATTTCTCATGTTGCTAAACAGCAGCCTATGCAAAAACAAAATCTAAGAAGCTGGGATTTTCAACAGAGCACAAAATATTTCTCTCGAGATGCTGGGCAGCTTTCAGCAGCATGGCCTCTTTGAAATTCCCAGCCCATAGGATGAAGGAACAAAACAAGCTTTTGTACAAAACCAGCTATTGTAACATTACTTTTTATTTTTCAAAGTATAGCGGAGCAATTAGTTCCGCAATGCTTTTGGACGGGTGTTTTATCACTCTGGTGATGGGTGAAAGGGCAGGAAGCAGAGGGACAGGATGGAATTTGGAGCATGACCCAAGTCCTGCCGGGACACGGGGGAGGGACGCTTTCCAAAAAAGAGAATACTTTGCCATTGGTAAGCAATCCACCTTGCTTCCACATATTGTGGATCCAACCTTGCCCCTGAACATAACATCTCTTATGAAAATGTGCATTGCAGCCTTCTCCAGTCTGCTTCCCACTTCACTATGGCAGAAAAGCTAATCCTCGATGATCTGAGTTTCACCAAAAATAGATCTACCCCTGCCATTCAGACAATATTAGTGCAGTGGAAGTTAAGGAAGAATCACACCCGGTATTTCATTTTGGCTGTAGATTTCCTGTGGAAACAGGAAGATGAAGTATTTCATGTGATGGGATGTATCACAGAAAATACCAGCTCTCATGACTGCTAGAAACTGAAGACTGAAGTAACAGCTGAAACAATACAGCGGTTCATATCATTTGGGCACAAAGTTTTTCCTTTTTCTACAGAGTCAACACTTCCTTCGGGAGAAAAATCCCAGATCAGTCCTCCTTTCTGCGCACCTGTAAAATGACACGGTGCTTCAAAAATGCAGTCTTCAGTATTTTTTCTCCATTTGTTTTCAAGGAAAAATCTAATTTTATGGATCTTGCTTTAGAGCGCCTTACAAGAACTTAACTCTGAAAGCATTAAACATGACTCAGAAGTCTTGGGTAGAACTAAGTCAGTCTTTGAGAAGTTGCTTATATGACTTGGGTTAGTATTTCAGATCCTACAACAGTTTAATGCATATGAAAAATATCATTCCCCTTCAAGTGTTCTATTTAAATAAAACTGTCATTTTCAGCAGCAATACTTAAGAAGAATTTGTGCTGAAGGCCAAATAAGTCATTTTTTTTTCAGCTCTTTTGGAGCTCTTCCATTCCAGCCATTCACTAAGTATTCATTGATCCTCCTTGAAGTCCTTATCAGGCCTGAAATTATAACACAACTTTAAACTTGAGGATTTTTGCCTAGTTTTCAGGCTTACGTTGAGACGAACTCTATGTTTACAGTTAATCTCGACCACCAGTAGTTCTTTCAGATACTTTTTTGTTATGAAACATAATATGCAAGGAATTTAAACAAAGGTGATATATCTGCAAATGACCCTCAGACAGCATGATCTCATCTCTCAGCTGCTCAGCATTTGGGAACAGGAATTAAGTTTGGTGTCCTTTAGCAACAGACCAGCAAAGAAGACAATAGATACCGTTGGAAACACAAATGTACTCTCTCAAGCCTGCCACCTCTTTTCCTTTCCTGCCTCAAAGTAGTCAGAAACAGATATTTGCAATATTATAAATTGATGAAGTAAGAGTGGGGATGTAAGCAGTCATTTTCTGGTTTTGAATGAAAGCAAATGGTTAAAACCCAATTTTACAAACATTAACTGCAGAATCCAAAGAGGCTATTACCAACATCATCACAAGCTCTGTTACAATTGAGACATGGTTTTGGGATGTTCCTATGAGGCAGCTGAAACCATGCTTCCCCAGAGGCATTAGCTCATGAGGGAATTCACTGCCAACCCTTGGCTCTGGCTGCAAACCTAGCACATGAGCTGGGGACCTAGTTTCTCTTCTCAGCCTACATTTGATGTTTTAAGCACTGTAGACCAGGGATCGTCTATTTCTTTGTCTAAGATGAAAAATACCCAAGACAATAGGATCCTGATCTTCTTGGGCATCTAAAATCTACTGTAATACAAACCAAAAATTAATTCTTTCCTGCTGTTACTGAGACTTTGCTCCCATTCCAGGCTTGAACCTGGTTAAGCAGGGCCCTATGAAGGTATAACAAAGAAGAAAAAGTGGGAGAACTAATGAAACTTGGTACCCAACATACTTAATAGATCCAACAAGCTTTTCTCCTCACTGAGGCTACACATAAGATGATCTCCCTGGGTGACTTTTGTGACTAAGTGCTAAGATTCATGCCCTCTGATCATGTGTCTCCTCATCAGTTCTGAATTTTCATTCTATGTGTTGGAAATGGAGTATCATTGAGATCTCTACTCCTTTTTCACATTAGGTTGAAACCAGCTGAAAAGTCCTGAGGAGGGAGATAGATGGACAGATATACAAGCAGCAGTACAAGTTCATACAGAATATATTTACACAGAGCTCATTTCCTTAGGAAAGTGGGTAAGAAAATACATAAAATCCTCTCAGCTTTTGGATGCTGGAATTATATCTGGCCTGGTGTGTCTACACCCAACTGCTACAGCTGCCGAGTTAGGAACATGGTCACTAACACACAGAAGAAGTTGTGTCCTGCTATCTCTCTCAGAGGTTGCATTAGGACACAAAAAGCTGATGCAGATGTAAAAAATAAAGAGTGGCCTTACCAAGGCAAGCTGAAAGTTCATAATTCAGTATCTTGTCTCCAATAGCAGTCACAATAGACACTCCAGGAGGCATAAAATTCAGCAGGCGTATTTGAAGCTTTCCTTTGCTGTCCTCTTTTCAACAGTTTTTGCTCAGCAACTTCTTGCAAATACAACAATCACTATGTTCTTTATCTCTGTGAATTTCTCTTTGATGAACTTCTCCCCTTGAACTCCTATGAAACTGTAAGTAACAAGACAAGTTTGTTGGGATACAGGTTTTTCCCTGGGTTTACTGAAAATATGAGACAGTCATGTACTGTAGATCTTTGGCCTGCTCAGTTCTGCAGCCTCAGAAAGGAAGCAATAACCATGTCTCATGTCACTCTTCCTCTCCTGGGACTCTGGCACTGGCAGAGAGAAGCTGAGTGGCAGCTCAGCATATGGAAGTCTCAGCAACTCTCAAGCTACACTGATTTAGGAAGAATTAAACCCACAAAGTCTTCAGATACTATGCAAATCATGAACACACAACAAGAGGCCTTGCCCTTCTGCATTTTAATCTACCAAGATGAAGAAAAACTTGCTGAAAGGTTCTCATTCAGCATAGGCTGCATCTATTGGGGGGTTTTCCTGGCACAACCAGGCTATGCAAGAACCTGATTCCCTGCTGCACTGGAACTCAGAAAGCCAAGTGAGCAAACCCTTCACATGGAGGTCTGGCTGCACGTCAGCCAAAAGGCAGATAGGTCCTGAGTGGGTGGCTGAACACCTCTGTTAGCTTTTTGCTTGTTTTCCACCATTCCCTCCCCAGACAGGCCCCTGACCCAATTCCCACTGAAGCCCACAAAGGTGACCAATATGCCTTAGGAGCTGGATCTCACTCAGTGTCCAGCCAATGTCCAGCCAAGAGAATGCCACCACCTGTCCTGCAGCCCAGAGCTCAGCACAAAGCCATTGGGCCTCCTGCATTCTTCTCCAGCTTAGCGGGCTGTCCAGCACCAGCCCTGGCACTCACACAGCTGCTCAAATCAGATATCACCATCCAAGCAAGGCATGATTGTCATCAGCCCCCAGCACCTCGACCTCTCCCTCCCAGCAAGCCGCAAGAGCATGCCACATCTTGTGCCCATATTTTCTTTCCTAAGAAAACCCCGAGAGACTCCTCTGGCACAGCTCACATTGCTGGTGAACAGCTCCCTCCGGCTTCCATGTTTACATCATTGTGGTTGTTAATTTGAGAGAAGCCTTTTATTTTAGACACCCCCCTCCCCACCCCCTCTCCCTCCACAGGGGGGGAAAAATGTGACCTTTAAGATTGTTTATACCAATCAACAAGAAGGCCTTGCACTGCCAGATTCCAAGAAACACGAGACAGTCTTCGAGCTGGAAGAGGGAGGGGAGCTGGGCAAGGAGAGGGAGCAACCCAGGTCAGGAGTTCATAGACAGGATAAAGCAGAAGGCAGAGTGAGGAGACGGGTGGCAGGGCATGCCCTTTCCATTCAACACAGGCACTGACAGCCTCGCAGATGGCATGCAGCAGGCCAGAACACTGTTCCTGTGTTCCAAGGTGACAGGAGAAATGAGACGGTTGTGAGGGGTGACCTTGAAGAATTATAGAATCATTAAAGATGGAAATGACCTCTAAGATCTCCCTGTTCAACCACCTACCTATCATCAATATTGCTCTCTAAACCATGCTCCTAAATGAAGGTGCCCATTTCTTGCTAACAAAGCCCTTGGGGATCTTCTTCCGGCATTTCATGGAGAATCGGGAGACATCCAGGACAAGTCAGGGCAAACAGAAATTATTGCAGTCCAGTTCTGCAATCTGGTGCCCACTGTGATGAAGAAAGTGGCTTGACATGACAAGAAGGAAGATGAAAATATTTTCCCACTGTTTAACGCAAAAGTAAATAAATAAGTAAATAGACAAGCATTCAAATCCAGGAATTTTCTTTCGTTGCCAGCATTCGCCTTCAAGGGAGTAGCACCACAAATTTTTTCCTACCACTGTGATGAGCCAAACAAGCAAAGGTTGTGGCTTTGGGGATCCAGACTTCAAGCATCCTAACAAGCAGAGGAAGCCCGGTTTGCTAATTTGCTCCACTGGCATGAAGGCTATGGGGGCCTTGTGAACAAAATGCCAATGCAGCAGTTGGGAGAACTCCCCTCAAGTTCAAAGGCGCCCATGCCCTCATCCCAGTAGGTTCACGACCAGGAGAGAGCCAAGGCATCGAAGGGGGGACAAAAAGAGGCCAATGAGATCAAGAAAAACTGCAGGAGGACAAATGTGGCGGGGTAGACAGAGATGCTGTGATATAGCACACCGCTTTTGGGCAGCTGGCCCAGCTCAAGGCAGGGGTTTTCAGGATGGAGGTATGTTTCTTCCTTTGAGTCTGCTCCCTAAACAGCACATCACAGTGGATGTGAAGTTCAGCCCCAAGGTATCTGGCACAGAGTCAGCAGCTTGACGGTTTCAGTCACTTTTTTGTGGTCGAAGCTCTCTACGAACCTATATATTTACAATTACAGGACTAAGTCTTGTTCTCATTTACACTTATCTTCTCCATTGGCTTACACAATATAACCAGAGGTGGTATTTGGCCTATGCATTGCTTTTATTTCTTTTGTTGTCTGCCTAGATTCATTATTTATGACCCATTAGATACATTTGTTTGTTAACTTACAAACCTCAGAAAATATTTTTCATGAAAGACTGTATTTTTAAACAACCATGTCGCCACTCCTCTATTAGCACTTGAGGATTAAATAAGACTGTGAGTAGTTGTTAAATAACAGTTGGTTACTGAAACACATGTACTGAGGTTTTGGTCTTCCCATTATTGAGGCTAAAGAAACGATGCTTTTTACAACCACACTGATGTTGCCCAGCTGAATTCTTATTTCAAGGCACATTTCAAATGTTGAATTTTAAATCACCACATGGATTTCTCACCCATACCTTCAGCAGCTTTGGACATGCTGCGAAGGAGAAAAGCAGACAGAAGTCACAGCAAGTTGTGCAGAAGTCAAATCTGATCCTTTTTTAAAATATAATTAGTTGATTGATGTGGGTTGTTTTTTTTAGTTTTTTTTTTTGAGTTTGAGTTTGGGTTTGTTTGTTTTTTCTCTCTCTCTTTCTATTCTTTCTCTTTTTAAAGCAATTCTACTGCATACTGATTTTTCTGCTGGGTAATACAACATCTAGGATTTGCTTGCTAGGACAGTTATCCCATGCAAGCTGTGCACAGCTGCACTGTTGGTGGAGTTAGAGTTGAACTCACTTTCCTTGCTTGACCAAACCACTGGAAGTCTACTTGTGAAAGGGAACCCACAGAAACATTTGCATGCTGAGAGTGCACATGACATCTCTGATACCTAAATTCATACACCTACCAACATGCTGTCTGCAGTCTGAAACATGCTCCTGTTTCATTCCTGCATTGTCTCATGGATGAAAGAAAATGCCAGGAGAGAAAGAGAGGGCTTACATATAGCCAGCAGTTGCTTGCTTTTCCCTGGGTCCTGTTTTCAATATAAGCGTTTGGTTTAGGTTATTGTTTCTCCTTTTTCCTCGTCATTCATTCAAGCATTCCATCTTGCCATGCAATTGGAGCTATTCAGCTCTAAGATAAAAAGGTTGATGATGCTCGACCAAACTGGGTTCCTTGCTGACATGGACTGAATCCTGCTACATATGATTTAGCAAATACTAGTTCCTTTGAGAAATTATTCTCCATTCAGTTCCTCAGCAAATGTATCCTGATTGGATACAAATGAGAGAAATGAAATGCAGATGATTCCCTTTTGGCTGCAGCTCTGGGGAGGCCTATGTAGCATGTATATCTTTGGTCAACTGTCTTCTGATTCTGTCGACAGATGTGTAGTTCCTTCCTACACACATCTGCAAGCATCACCCATCTTTCCTCTGGCTACTGAACCACTAAGACAGAGAATAAAGGAAAACAGGCACTTCTGTCTCTCTAGTTTTCAAGGTCTAATTATGACAAAAACTGATGAAAGTCACAGTAACCTTGTTCCTGGAGTCAGTTCACCCTTTGGAGTAAAAATGCAGAGTCAGCCCTGCCTACATATTGCCAAACTCCATGTACAGAGCTTCCCGTTTGCTGGCACTGACTCTTTAGAAGTGCCTATGCAGTAAGAAACACCAGGCACAGAGATTTAGCTGGAAATCAACAGAGATCTTGTGAACTACCACTTCTGCTTCTTTTGCTATTTTGACTTCTCTCACAGCACTGAAAAGTCAGAAGGAAACAACGTAAAAGGAAAGAATGCTCAAAAAAACACAGACATTGACACAGCAAGAATTGGGTTCCTCTTTGTTCCCCTAGGTACTAAGATATCAAACCCAAAAGCATATGCTTGCTTTTTCAAGACCTTCACTGGAAAGTTTTTCCTTCATTCTATGGCACTTGTTCATCATATCACAAGACAGTGCATACCTGCATCAATGAAAAGATTATCACAGAAAGGCCAAACACTATCTTCTGTTCCACTGTTAGTCTATCAGGCTAATCAGCAGAAAACACCATAAAAACTTCCTCGTTCAGTTTTTTTTGCCATAAGGAGAGGCAAACTATACTCCCTCTCTATCAAAAAAAAAATGCCTGTCTTTATGAGACCTCTTGAAATAAGCCAGCCTATAGAGAATATTACGTAAACAGATAAATAAAGAAATGATCCTAATAATAAAACTATTCCCAAAACAGAGTTGGAAATCCCCAAAAGCAGGACAAGGCTTCTGTGGACTCAGCATGGAATTTACCCCACTGTTAAGTCTGAAAGTATCTTGCACACCATGAAGATGGATGGTAGCACGAAACTGGTGTAAAGGTAGATTACATTGTCAGTCTGGTCCACGGCCAGAATCTTATTCCACTCCTTGTAACCTAAACCTGCAAAGGACTAATGTAAAAATCTAATGTTATATCAAAGCTACCTGATACCTCCCAAGCTCTGTGAATCAACAGTCTTTATAGCCAGAAAAGGGGCTCAGAGCTGCACTGCATTTGTGACCATATTCTTAAATGTCCAGTTTAGGTAAAAGAGTTTATGATTCCCAGGCTATGATGGATATCCTAACTGCAACCACAGCTGTAAAGACACAGTCAGGATTATTTTGAGCATCCATCACCCACCCAACTTGAGCCTTGTGTCTCATCTGTCATCTAAGTAGGGGGTGCAAATCTCATTATAACCACCAGAGTGAGTCATGCGTTACAACTTCTGTGCATGTCCATTACACTCAAGAATAACCTCCCAGGTCCTCCAGTGGGAATGGCAGAGATGGATGGAGATCTTTCTTTGATCTGGGGGGATTCTTCCTCTACCTTCAGTTTGTCTCCAGTTGCCTCCAAGGTCACGCTGTCAGGACAGGGACAGCACCTTCCATTGCATATGAATCTAATATCCCCTCCTCCAAAACCACAGTCTACACGTGTTTGCTGTTACTTCCAGATGTGTCCACAACTTGAAAGCAGTGATTTGAGAGGAAAAAAAACATTCAGAGCTAGCGGAGCTGAGTCCCCCTTCCCCTCCTTCCTTTTCCTTCAGCATCCATCCAGGCTGTCTACAAGGTTGACACCAAACTGTTCAAGGGGACTCAGTATTCACTATGGAAGCATCTGCACATTGAAGGATTAGAGAAACAAAGCAAATCTTCCTCTCCCCATCATACTTAAATCCTCTCTTTCAGCTCCCTGACTCACAATTCACTCCTAGAGATCTCTGGCTAAAGCTCTGCTAACAGATAACTAACAAGAAACTCATTTGGTGTCCTTCCCCACTCTGGAATGAAACGGATGTCTGCAAAACAATGGAAATGATGGCACTGACTGGAACTAGATTGCCTCGATAGATGCAGCAGCACGTACAACATTAATATATCTTAATCCTACTGTTCTCACTCAGGCAACCCTGACAGAAGGCTTGAGCTCTGTACTGCAGACATCTCCAGCACTGGGTCTTTCTTCAATAGCCAGACTGGGGGTCTCTTTCAGTGACCAGTCATGTGAATTGTGATCAGCAGGAATACAATGTCACTTCTGTGGGGTCCTGTAGGCTGTGAATTTTCCCTTGAAGAGGACAGAAGGAGAAGGGAGAAAGGAAGCAGCATTGTTCACATGCATTTGTGTTCACCCCATACCCTGAACACTGTTGGTATAGGAAAGGTTCACTCCTGATTCTGGGAGTCATTCTCAGAGCAGCTCTCTTTCTCCATCAGCTGGCAATGGCCCACCCCCTCCGTACCCTGCACTGTGGGAAGTTAATTTAGAAGCCAGCTTTGCCATCTGTGGACTACCCCATGCTGGGAGAACCCTCAGCTGGGGAGATCAGTTGTCTTTCCAGAGCAGCGCAAAGAAATCAGAGCGTGGGAGAGAACACGGACCCAAGAATCCAAGTCCTTAGCAAACTTCTCCATCCATCCCTCAGACTCCACCTCTTTCATCAAAAGTACCTAAACGTGTCTGTATAGTGATGTATGCTGTTGACATCACAGCAGATTCACAGAGCAGTCCGCCTGCTGCCCTCAGCTGAGTCATGACTCAAGAACAAAGGGGATTTTGACCATTGTTATTTTATTATTTTCATTATTTCATTCATCATCTTAATTTCCCTCTCTTACTCTTGGCGAAAGGAGAAAGAAAGACATACACACACATACACACACACAAAAGGAAAAGAGAAGAAAAAAAAGAATGAAAAACCGCCAACATGGTCAACATCTGGAAACTGATTTCCCAACCCTAGAACAAAGAGCCTTGAAATTGTGGCTCCAAGTCTCCTGTTTGTGTTCTCCCATTATGTAAAAAGTCCTATAATAAAATCTAATAGACAAGAAACCCACGAGTAGGCAAGAATAATTTGGAATTTATTAGCAAATAAGAGCTGTTTGGAAGTTCATGTAGAACTGTACATTGGGCTTACCAAGCCATTAAACTATACACAAGGGCATGAGAAATCTGCGGGAGTACGACAGCTTTTGGTTCCAGAAAAATTATCCTTATAGATCAGGCTTGGCTTAAATAACTTATTTAATCCTGGCTAAACTACTTGTGCCATTTCTGTTACTTTCCACATTCAGAAATATTGTTCTTACCAAGGTTTAGTGCAGTGCAGGAATGGGGAAAAAAATTATGGAGACAGAAAGAAAAAGCTAGGGAAGAAAAGGGAAGAAACACAATTTTGAAATCATCATTTTTCAGTGAACGAAGGGGGAAGAAGCAGTTCCTGAAAGAGTTTAGAACATCAGACAGTTTTAATAGGAGGAAGTTTCTTGAAACGGGTTAACAATCTACTACTGACATTTAACAAAAAAGATTTTGCAAGTCACCAGAAATGTTCATGTGGGAAGAAATATTTTCAGAAACATTCAGTTTTTAATTTAAAAAAACTGAAACCCCATAGCATTTCAATAGAAAAAAAAAGAAAAAAAACAACATGCATTGTTGAGAAATGGCACAGTGCACCCCACTGGGACAGAAAGAAATGCATTAGTAGTTGAGAATTGTTGAGGAGAGGACAATTATTTGAGGGCCACAAAAGAAGATGTTCCTTTGACCTGCTCGATCACACACAGACATGCTCAAGATCCACAGGTCCTTCAGCTTCTTTCTCCCCTCAGACCCTCAGTTCAAGTCCCCTGAATGACAGTCCAACACACGGGCAATTCATGGACAAAGGATTTCTCCTTTACCCCCTAGCTAATGCAATCTAGGAAGAGACACCTCAACTACGTGTGCATGAATGAGGCCACAGTGTCCAACAACATGTCTCCCAGTCACAGACCCTTTTTTTCCACCCCCTCCTCCCTCTGATGCTACTTAGCTGTGCTTATGTTCACTGTTGAATCATTGGACCTAGCCATTCATCTGGGCCCTTGGGATGCGTTACAAGGATGGAAAGAGAAAGGCACTGCTTCGTAAAGCCTTCCAAGTATGAGGGAGAAAAGATTCCTGGAAAATCTGGTTAAGACTGTCCAAAAAAATTCTTCGAAGAAACGTGGCAAACTGTATATAGCTATTTACGGTGGAGATGGAAGTTGGACTACCCCTGAAGACAAGCAGTTGCTGCCCAAACAGCGGTCTTAATCATCATTCCAGTTAGTCACTGAAAATTAAACTCACCATAAGTAGGTGGGGGAAAAGGGCTATTCCAAACAAATAGCCTCATTATTCTACAGGAACTGTTCTAGCTCATATATGTTTACCTACACTTGCATTTAAAAAGAAGGCGTTGAGCCAAACCATGGATCCAGAACTTGAATTCTGAAACCAGACTTCTTTCTCCATGAGTGGAATTGCTCAAACAAGAACAGAATTGGTCAAAACAATGTTTTTCTTTAAACGAACAGTGTTCTTTTTTTTTTTCAACAGAAAATTAATTTATGAGCATTTTCCTCTCCCCTCAAATTTTTCTAATTTTTCAGTTAAAAAAAAATTCAGCTTTGGTCTTAGATTTGTTTTCCTTCATTCTTCCTCCACTGCCTCCATTTTTCATGGCCAAACAGAATGAAAGCAAATGAGAAGGTAGAGGGATAATAAAGAGTATTTAAATAAACATTTTATGTCTTAAAATTAGAACTTCTGAGACTTTTTCCATTTCTTCTTTGAGATCAATTCCAATTTTTGCCTTGCTTGCATTTTTTACTGTCAAATCACAAAACAGAACTTTTTAGGAGTGCTGTACAAAAGGACTTCTGAATTACTTGCAGAAAATACCCTGAGAACATGATCTGCACTGCTCCTACCTCCCTGAACACATCCTGACCACGCAAGAAATATTTTTGCTACCTATGGATATGCACAGGTCAAACACAGCCCAGGTGTAGTACAACAACTCATTACACTGGCTACCAATATTCTGCTTTTCTTTGGGCATTTTAATGGCCAAAGATCTCAGAGGACATGCATGGGGCAAAACAATCCTCTGTGGGGACAGAAGCAAGGTCCAGCCCTCCTCCTCACAGGAATCAATGAGAATGTCTGCCTTCAGCATATTCATGGAGTCAGGGTCTTGCCCAAAGTGCATACCGAGGGAATGAATCTCGCAGACATTCTCTCTGCTTCATACCAAAACATTCATAGTAAGACCAGGCGGCACTCAGCAGCAAAACATTGGCAAGAAGAAATACTAATAAAAGACTAAGACACTAAAAACATCAAGAAAAACCTCCCAGAAGAAACAAACATAAGAACACGCTGCTCATTCAATGAAGAAAAATGCTAACAAATGAATGCTGTCTCATGATGATATTGAACTATTTACAGGAAGAGCGTGCAGAATTTTGGCTGGCAAAGGAGAAAACTATCCATCACAACTATTTTCTGTGCAGAACAAAGGGGAGAGGAAACAGAGAAGGAAAAGTGGGAGTATGAGGAGAGGGTGAAAAAGAAGGAGAACACAGATGATGGAATTGATGCAAAAAAGGAAGAAATGGGGAGGAGTGTTGATTTAACACGAGGAGGTCTCGCTGCTTGCTTCACTGTTTACCTGCCCATAGCCAGTCACTGGCATAAACTGCATATAGACTGCATAGACTTCCCTTTCAGAAGCAGTAGATTAGTAAGTCTGCCATTAGCATGAACAAAATGTTCTTAGGTTAACTGAGGCAAAGTGAATGCAAAGGATATGCCAGTTCCCACTATTAATTTGTTCTATATTCCTGTCATTATAGATGATTACATGAGTTGATTTCACAGCCTGAGCCTTCCTCACCCAGTAGCCCCAGTGATTCATGACACTTTCTGTCAATGACTACATCTTGTTGCATGGAAAATGCTCTGGAGATACACGTGCATGTGCAGTGACTCACTTTGACTTCTTGGGTTGACATTTGCAACCTGAGCCAAGTCTGCCAGCAAGACAAAGCCATGTCTTGTGAAGCTTCCAAGCTGCACGGGTGGGTATTGAAGAATGAAGCAAACAGAAAGACAGGAGAAGGCAGCCCTCAAGGATTCGCTGCCTGCAGCTAACAGCTGAGCACACTGGCACATGAACATGCACAAAGACACAGGCTGGCTCTTCCCACCTCCAGCACCGCAAAACGCAAGGCACATAGTCCATTTTGATGTAGTAAGTAAGGAAAACAGAAGTGCTCTGCACAGTTCTTGAAGACCACGAGGAATAACATTCCAGAAGTTCTCTGGAACTGAGACAAGCCTTTCCATTTAGAGAGAGGAAGATATTTCTGAATGGAGAGTCAGCAGAGAGTGCAAAATGCTGCAAAAAAGCCTGCACCGGAAGAGGAAATACTGCATAAAGTAGCAATCAACCATCACTCAGAAGGAATACGCAAGACAGACTGTAAATCTATGAACATGGAACGTAGGAACCTGCAACCTATGCACCAGAGCAGCTCACACATATACAAGACATCATCTTTCTATAGGTGTGTTGGAAATGGAAGCTGTAAACAGATGATTAAAAATATGTTTTCTCCTCCTTTTTAGAGGAAGCGGGACTGAGAAAGTACCCTAATCAGACTTCTCAACTCCTTCTGCAGTCCTTAACCAGTTCTTTCTTTACAAGACCAAAATCAAAAATCAAAAATAAAAGAAGGATCTTGGAAGCGGGTGTACCACAAACCCAGTTAGGCTTTCTGCATAAAGATTAGTGCACTCAGAGAGATGCCCAGGATGAGCCCAAAAAGAAATGCTTCAAGGAGATATCTTGTGTGAGCACTGCATTTTTAGACTGAACCAAAGAAGTCACTGCAATCCCACTGTTTCTAGTGATTTTTTTTTTTTTTCCTGACGGGATATAAAAAGGGGGAGGGGGCAAAATTCAGGCTATTTTGTTTTGCTGAAGGAAATCTGAATTTTCAGTTTGAAATGAGAATCTATCTTGATATAAGCTCATTTGTTTTTACAAGTATTTACTCCGGAACTCCACATGCTTCCTTCAACGTGAAAAAATAATAATCTTTTTTTTAATTCAGCAAAAAAAACAGGAACAAAAAACAGGTTTTTGGATTCCTCCCATCTTCCCTGTCATTGCAGTCACCAACATAGCCAACCTCTGTTTATTTCTAAAGGTGATGCACCTGCTTCCACACAGCCTGGAACTAAGACACCCACAGGAGTCTGTCAGCCACAGCACAGAAAACCTCCTAACAAAAGTGTAAGAGGCCACGAGCAGTGCCAGAGCTGTGCTTTTAGGCCTGCTCCTGCACAGCTTGCAGTTGTCCTGTTGTGTCATGTCATGGCTACAGGGAAGTGTGTCTTTCCACATCATTTTGAACCCTCTCAAACTGGCCTTGATCGCACTAGACAAGGAATCACCACTGCTGTCCATAGCACCTATTTGCTCATGTTTTGCCAAACCAGCCACGAACCAAAGGCAATGCTCAAGCACTCAGTGGAACCTTGAACGGCACTGTAATACACTCGTGTGCTCACAAGGACACATGAGAAGGCATGCCAGAGCCAGACTCCCCACTGTTCCCCAGGGAACGCTACTCACCACAGCCAGGCCCCTTTCCTTCTGCATCCTCTGGCCCTGCTACAGCAAGTGACACCCATGCACATGCCAGGCAAGCCATGCTGCTTCCCTGGCTGGAGTTATTTGTTACCGTAGATCGATACCAAATTAGAAAAAAAAATAAAGTTCTCCCTTGGGCATCACACAGTGCATTCCAGTTCCTCTCCAGTCACTGTTTGCCCAGTGTTTTAAATACATGAAGTATTATATAAATGCTAACTATTATTATAATGTTCCCCTCCTTCCAATCAACTCCCCCCACAGACCCACAGACATTCCCCACCTCCCATTTTAGCATGTCCATGGCACCAGAAAATACCCTGTTTTCATTTACCCTGCCCTTTGCCACACGATCCCAGCCCTCAGAAGCTTTAAATAGTCTGCATTATTACGAAGGCTTGTTAGAACTTGTCCCTAATCACTCCAGGAATAATCCTTGATGCCTTGTTTCAACCCATGTGTAAATGTCTCTGCGACTACAGGGCTCAGGCCTGCTCCAGTCCTCCCTAGAAGGAAGTTAGGTAGAGCTCAGTGCCTGATATGGGACGACTGACACATCTAGGGGGCCACATCCTGAACCAAGCCCTTGTGCCTATAAACTAAGGCTATTTTCAGTGAAACCTTGAAATGGAAATCTACTTTTTATAAAATACTGGTTTGACCATATTATGTGTTGATGGATGATAAGTAACAGAAGTCAAGCTGCCCTTCAAAAGCAAGCACATTGAAAACAGAGCATTGCCTCCCAGAGCCATGCTTGTTCCTATGAGTCCTGGGCCTTGCAATGCTCGTGAGTGCACGTGAATTCTTGTGCTATACACTGAAATGTAAGTGCTCTCAGGACTACAACCCAGCCCTAAGATGGTGATGCAAATAGCAAAAAGGAAGACAGAAATCTAGTGCTTAATAGATCTGTTTCTCAAAGCTAGTGATTATGATTTCAGCAGCATCTACGGGAGAAAATCCAAAGCAGAAATAAATCTGCCTTTTTGTTGTTGTTGTTGTTGTGTTTTTTTTTTTGGTGTTGATTCCAGCTGCAAACATAGAGGAAAACAAATCACAATGTAGCATGATGGCACTGAGTCTAACCATCTCAAAGATGGAGCATCAGATAGGGCAAATAGACAACCAGATAATTATTTACCTGGGGTCACATTAGATCCAGGATGAATCTTCTGGTGTTAGGAAATTCTTGCATTCGTATTATGTGTTGACAATGTCTCACCAGTTATGTTCTCATGACAACATATGCACTAAAGTGGGAAGCGAGAAGCAGCTGAAAAACACCTGCTAAAATAATATCATGACAAAATGCCGTTATACCATGGCTCAGCACAGAGCCTGCCCAAACATATGGCCTTCATGTTTTAGGATGATCTTGGAACATTTTGCTAGGCATCCCACCATCTGGTGGGATCCCACTACATGTCTCCAAAGGGACTAAGAAGAACAGAGAGGATTTGGGTGTCTGTCTTTCATTTCCCAAAAACTTTACAGGTATCAAAAAGAAGAGAAAGACTACTCTCAGTCTTTCGGAATCAAGAGATGCTGATCATTGCATCAGTGTGATGGTCTGGGGATTGAAATTGACGTATCTCATAATGTAGAAAGGCAGGGTTTTTACATCAATTCTGTTGATTCGGCAGACTACCGAGAAGACAGTGCTTGACAAATAGCTGGGTGAAGGAGGGCAGCAAATGGAAGGAGATACTGTGTGGAACCATGTGGACTGAACCAGAGAGAGGTGTTGAGCCTTGAGATGCTAGAACAGAAGGCACAGTGCACGTTCTCTGAGGTGCTACATCAAATTGCAGACCAGGGCACTGAGCAGGGTAGTTTGCAGCTCTGCCTCCCAACAGAGGTGTAAGCTAACAGAAGTGCTGCAGCAGCGGCTACAGAAAATAAAGTAGTGATCTGCTCAAGGAAACAATTTCCTTCAATATATGCAGGGAAATGAGACAGAAAATGGGTCCCCATAAAAAAAAACGTGCAAAAGTAGGTCCTATCTCCAGTCAGACTGCATAATGCAGAAATTCTGTAACAAGCAACTATTCCTAGAGAAATTCTCCTTGAAGAAGAGCCTGAAGACACTGTGAGCACAGCCTTATCCAACGGGTGTCCAAGCAACAGCTCAGAGGTAACTCACACTATTTCACCCTGTAGGCATTGCTGAGGTGGACAAATTGGAAACTCAGACCCCCTGCAAGCTACAAAGACAGGCAGATGGTTTTTGAACATGATTCATGGCCCAGAGGGTAAGAACCTAGCTCCTGTTCTACTTATGTGGTCCAACCACCCCCTGAGGTGCCTTCTCCACTTCCTCGTCCGCTCTCAGCACTTTGGCTGCCTGACTCAAGCCCCTCGCTAAACAGCAAATTTTACACAATGATGGCAAACCCTGGAAACCACTAAATAGCAAGCAGGCTATGAGCCCAGGGGAAATGTACAGAGAATGGCAGATGGGGAACCTGATGCTGCCTTGCCACAGCTCTGCTACTCCAGCACACAAGCATGACATTTTACTCATTTGTTTGGATATTGGTGAAGTCTGGCATATATGAAAGACTGAAGAAGGGTAATCAACTTTATCACTAGACATGCATATAAAGAAAAGCGCAGTTCTCAGTCGGAAAGAGAGTAAAAGCTCACCTAGGGCAGAAAATGAAGTCGGATCTTAGAATTATATAATCATTAAGGGTGGAAAAGTCCACTAAGATCATCAGGTCCAACTGTCCGCTTATCAATACTGTCCACATCCCTCAGTGCCACATCTCCACAGTTCTTGAGCACTTGAGTTCTTGATAGTGACCAGGACTACAACCCAGCACCTCCCTGGGCAGCCTGTTCCAATGCCCAACCACTCTTCTGGAGAAGTTCTTCCTAACATCCAACTTTCAATAGAGGTGCTACAGACAGAATTTTCAGTAACTGAAAACAAGACAAAAAACACCCTTCTAAGTTATGAAAGACTGAAAGTTGTTGTCTAAACCCATATAAACAGTTGAGGTAGTTGCGGCTGAAACTGAACTTACAAAATAGCAGTTTAACTTCTGGATGGATTAAGCATCAATTGCCACTGCCACGCAGTTTGTTAGTTATTAGCTATAGTTAACTACTGTGTTCTTGGCAGGTTATCAGCCAGGAAAGCCACATTCTCTGCAAGCGTAAAAAAAACATACAGAAACAGTCGAGGTAAAACTGAGTGGGATTTTGTACATGAGACATTGTAACATCTTATCAGGCCCCAGACGCATGAGATCAGAAATGCCAGCTGGAACCCACAGAGCTTATCTGGGCATTCAGAAGTGTAGGAAGAACAAGAGCCAGAGGAGTTTTATTCTATATGAATCCATGAATGCTGCCATTGTAGATAAGGAGCAAAGTCCTTGGTTCCACTAAGTCAATGACAAATCTCAGTTTGACTTCATTTGGGCTGGGATTTCCTGCCCAGCATCCAAGTGTAAAAACTGTACTAAGCACAGGAAACAGACAGCAGAAACTACTGAGCCCACACAGGGCTACCAGCCGTGCTGGCTTCAAGGCAAGCACACACCCACCTAGGTTAGATGGGAAGGATTTCTGTTCTGCACTCAGCCCAGGTTGCTCTTCTGAGGCCGAGGGTCAAGCTCTTTGAGGGGCTGGAGGTCAGGTCTGGTAAATCAGATGTCTTCCTATGAAGTTAACCCCAAGTCACAGCTCATTTCCTATTAGAGGAGGCTCTGAGCTCACCCAGGGCTCTCCAGTCCCTGGGGAATTGAATCCACAGAGTTGTTGTCAAATCCAGAGATACACCAAGAAGAAAAAGCCACCAGACCATGAACAAAAAGAAGAAAACAAGCAGCGATTTGCCAGAGCACCAGCCTACCATCTTACAGAAGGCACCAGCTCATAGGAAGGAGGACAAAGGCTCACAGCCACACAGAGAGGCTCACAGCATCCCAATGCACCGGGGACAACCTTTTGCACAGGAGGAATGAGGAACGTCACGCAGACATGAATACAGCCTCCCTGTCCTCTGAAGGCGGCCACAGGCTACACTTGGCAGTGGTAAGATGCAGACCTCAAAGTCAATAAGAAAAATTATATAGGCATCATGCTGCCAATACAAAAGCAAAAATTCATTGCTAAAATCCCACCCTACCTGCCTGGGGGGCTTTAGATACTGCCATGAGAGATAACAAACTTCAATCCGCAGTTAGCTTTAAGTCTGCTTTTAACAATAGTCCACTTCTCAAGGGAAGAAGACAAGCAGTTAGCTGTTTTCTTTTGCCTGAGTCTCACAGAGCAGCAGATCACAACAATCCTGCTGCAGCCGTGACAGCGAGGGAGGAGAGGAAGGAGGGACTCCACAAGGGTGTCGCAGGTGCTGTCCCACAGGCTGCCAGCAGGAGCCACACCAGGGCCGCCAGTGGCTTGGAGAACCTCCACCACCTCCTCCCAGCCATCTTAGTGACCTTCCAGCCCTCTGGACTCAATGCCACGCAGGATGGGGTCTCCACCAGCCAGCCCTGCCACCACTCCAAGGGATGTGAAGACCTGGTGCCATGAGTAGAGAGGGTCAAGGGCTGTTTTCACCCTCCATCGGTGCCCCTCTCCTTTTGGCCGGGTGTGTGGGCTTCTTACGGTGCCAATTAAATGCACGCTGGGGCCGGGGTGGAGAAGCGGCGCGCCGAGCCCCCGTCTCGCTGCCTCCGTACTGTCACCTTCCATTAAGCAGCTGGCGGCTGGGACAAGGGGAGGGAAAAACCAGCAGTGTGTTTGGTTTGCTGTTTTTGTGGGCACTTTACAACTTCAAAGGCTTCCCTCTGGTTCACAAGGGGCAAGGGGCAGAGGTCAGTAGGCACAGTTTGACCTCCCTTTCACCTCCTCCCCAAAAGGGAGAGACACACACACACAGAGGAAGGAGAAGAAAAGGAAGACAAGATCCTAGCAAACACTTTTATCCTCTAATCTTTCTTCGCCTTAGAGCTGTGGAGGCTTTGTCCAGCAGGCAAAGTGCCCTCCAGAGTCTGACACTGCCACAGCGGGCTCTTCTTCCTCTCCCAGTAAATAAAACAAGGACAGCAGCACCACAGAATAGAGAGGGAAAAAAAAATACTGCTCTTGGGGGTGGCCTTTTTTGTGTGTTTTTTGTTTTGGGATTGGTTTTTTTTGGCCCCATTTAGATATCCATCCATTGACATATAAGCCGTATGACTGCACATGAGGGAGGGAAGCAAACAGGCAGGATTGTTCAAGATCCAGCCTGGGACATTGAAAAATATATTTTCTTGTCTTTAAAGACAAGCATTGTTGCATTTCTTCATTTATTTTTTACCAGCGAGGTCGCTAGCCTGGGGGCATTGAGGAATAAGTTCGAGTTTCAGAAAGCTCTCCGCAGCTGGTGATTATATCCCTTGCAGTGCCTACAAAGGCATTGGGAAAGCAGCAGAGAAAGTAAACAGTATCACTTCTGGGGACGGAGAGGGAGAGGAGGAGGGGGGCAATGCAGGAGGAGGAGGAGGAGAAGAGAGGCAGATGAAATTTAAACTGGCGACCAGCCCAGCCACCAACTTAAAACAATACAGTGAGAGGAAGCCAAAAAGGAAAGAAAAACAGAGAGGGGTGTGTGCGGAGACACGCTGTGTGTGTGAGCGTGTGTGTGTCAGTCGGAGATGGAGGGAGTGCAAAGCAGAGCTAGAGCACACAGAGGAAGGGATGAAGTCGGGACCAAGGTGTCAGAAGCCATCTCTGGGAGTCTCCCACGAAGCAGAGCAGCTGCAGTGGGCACAGTCACCATCCCCAGTGTAAATGCATCTGCAAACATCTCCAATGAGGCTGGCAAAGCACAGCTGTTTACCTCTCAAGAATTATGAGAGAAAAACCCCAGGGTCTAGGAAACAACAGTCTCAGCCTTGTCACCTCTTGGCATCCTCATTCTAAAAGGAGCAAGAAAGTAGTAGGAAGATCCAGACAGAGAGATAGCAGCCAATGCTCTGGGCTGACACAGCTCAGATCTGCCTTTCACTTGGCTCTAGGAATCATGCTCCCACTCAGCTCAGGACAGTTTCTGGTTAAGCTAATGCCTTTCTCAACTATTTTGCTTTGACAGTATGGGAGAAAATGCAGAGTCACAACTGGGTGGTGCTCCAGAATTTCAAATGTTTTGTGTTTACATCACAGGGCACAAACTAAATGCAGCTTGGTCCAAGCCTGCACGAGCATGTACAAGCCCTCCTCACACAGATGGGTCCTGGATGCTGGCCGGGGCTCTGGCCTCACCTTCCAGAATAGGTCTGGCTAAGCTACATCTTCTCTGGTCACGTTGACCGTGATCTCACTGGAATGAGGTTAGTCATCTTAGCATAGGGAAGGGAGAGGCAAGCTTTCTGCAACATGCATGCTTCTGGAAAAGGCTAATAAGCACTTCTTTATAGATGCCTATACAAAGACCTAGGCAAAAACGCAATTGGAAAGCCTATAGAGAAAGGCAATGTACCTTAAAAGGACCAGACTTGCCTGCTCTTTGGGTTGCCCATGCAGCTTTCTGCTATTTTTCCCACCAGGAAGATCAAGCATTGTGCAGGTTGATGTGCAGTTCTCCAGTAATCACTCTCTCCTCCCAGAAGCACGACTGATTTTAACATGCAAGCTGCAAGCCCCAGATAGGGCTCTCACCTGACAGACAGTCCCCCAGCTCTGCTTCTGGTTAAGCTCTAGAACGTTGTCGGGTCTTGGTAAGATGGGCTAGTGAATTGCTGTGAACATGAAGTGCTAGCTACTCAGTACATCACTCTGCTGAAGTAAAGTAATGCTCAAGGGCTTTGATCACATAGAATCTTTTAGCTCCTGGTGCTGTTCCATACTCGTGAATGAACCATTTTTCCATATCACCCAGTCCAGAACCAGGCAAGGCAAACAACACTGACAAATGTAACAAATAGAACTGCACTCTGCAAAGCTTTCTTCTGTTCTCCTTCATCCAAGCCTTTGTGAAGATTTGGTATGGATTCAACTGATCTGGCAGCTCCTCCAAGGGCTTCTTACCCTGTCTCCCTGACACTAACTATAAGAAAACAGGCATGGAAAATCTGCAGTAATTTCATCCGCTACAAATAACCCCTCCAAGTATAGACTGATGATAAATAAGATCCTTGGGATCCTAATTAGAGTGGCAAATAGTTAAACATTTCTAGAAATAAGTTACTGATGATTCTGAAATACAATTTCAAGTTTCTACAACAGACTTCCTACTGACCATGCACTCATTACTCACAGGCAGTTTTGTGCTTTAATAATAAATGTTGTAAAATCTGGTTAGATGTTAAGAAAACAAATTCACCTTTAACAGTTAGTCAAAGACCAGAAAAGGTAGTTCAGAGAGGTTGTGAGGTCTTCATCCCCAGAGAGGCTTAAAATTGGGCTGGACAAAGGCTTGGACTCATTTGGCCCTACTCTGAAAGGCCTTGGAGGAAATGACTTCCAGAGGTCCTTTTCCAACCTATATCAGTCTGATCAGAAGGTTCATGTCAGAACCCATCCAACATTCATACAGAACTTCACATCCAAATTCAAACATCAGCATGGAGGCACCCCTGTTGATGGGTTTCCAGTACAAATATTGCCATGGTTATCTTCTGATGAAAACAAAGTCAGTGCTCCTTGTCTGCTTCCAAAGAGTAACCAAGCAGTCAAATTGAAATAAAAGATCTGAACGCTTAATGCCTCCAGGTACTGAATCTGTGAGCCCATAGCCAGTGGGCTCACATTCATTCCCAACCACATCCAGACTACAGAATGTGGGTCAGACAGCTGAGCCCAACAGACAGGCACTAACACACTGCAGGTGACCCTTCCACTCCCAGACAGGTGTGCACATAAAGGACAAAAGCAGATTACCAACCTCCTCTCCATCCAAACTTTGATCAAAGGCAGTCTCTAAAGGACAGTTCCATTCCTACAATAACAGCAAATTGCCTTTGTTTCAGCCTAGCAAGCCCATGTTTACTATTTTTGCTAAAAGCACACAGGTATTTTTGGAAAGGAGATGGTCAGGTTTTACAGCAAATGTAGTGTCTTCACCTACCTGGACACATGACTAACATATATAAAGATCACCATCTAGTGGCTTATAGGCATGATACCATCGGTGTTTTTTGTCTGCAACTCTGACGACCAATAAAGCTGTTGTTACAACAGATTACAGTGACTCTTACATTCACCTCCTCCACACAAATACAGACAGACTAGTTTCTAAGATGTCCATCCATCCTTCCCTGAACAGATCCCTTTCCTCATCTTTTCTTTCACACCCTTTCCTTCAGCTCCCCTAAACAGGATCTGAGCACACAGTAAGGGATTTGCATCTTACTTGAAGGCATGGAAGCTAGATGCCCCATGTAAACTAGTCAGACTCCTATGGCAGCTAACAGAATCAGATGCAACAGGAGTTTGCATCGCATCCTTTTGAGTGGGACAAAGCACACTGTGAGAAGACCTGACATTTCTATAGACTATTGAGGTACTTCAGGCTAGATTTTGAACATTTGAGGGAGAAGGGCAGATCGGACAAACCAGAGCCTTGAAAAAATGGTTACCCAGCAAGCACAAAGGCTACTGGAAGACTTGCCCGGTGAACTTCATATGGGATAGTTTATGCCAGCTCTCTTCCATTTGCCTCATTGTAAAATCCTTCAGGTTGAAATGTTCCTAAAACGTTCCCTTCACAGAAAGGAAGATGTGCAAGTTCTGACAAAACTTTTGTTTCACTGATATCAACCTCATGAGCTGTACTCGTTGTTCTATAATTATAGGTGCCTTTCTGTAACCTTACTTGACTCTGATGGCCCTAGTCCACAAACTATCCCAAAAGTTAAGTCCTCTGCTTGACCATGTAGATCATTCCTAAAATATCACACACAAGCATTTACTTTAGATACATATCTAGGGGATTAAGTACTACAAGCACATGGGCCATATATTTTAGTAGCACTGAGTGCCACCAAACAAGGTCAGATTAGAAACTAACAGAGGTCACATTTTGGTTCTAGACTACCTCCTCCAGGGACTCCACAGGAATGGTCTACTACATTTTTATCAATGCATTACAGTTGCTTAGTAACAGTACCAAACTATCTAAAGAGCTATTTTGATGCCCCTTCATGTCATGTTTCCAATTTTCCAGGTTGCTCATGTGTGAAAAATGCATACTGCTTTGCTCTGGTGAGAACAGAAATTCTCTAAACAGGCAATCTGGAGCAGGATCTACAGACTTATATAAACTTCTTTACACAATATCAGTTATACTTCACATCTCTAATGGGCTCCTTCAAAGCTTTAAGCCTACTTAAAGCCCCATTGTGAGCAGCTGCCACTGATCCACTGAGTTTGCATCACCCAAGATGAAAATCCAGCTACGCATTACATAAATCTGTGGTTAGCTGGAGATAAAAGGAACCAGAGTTTCAAAATCCATATTCTTTTGTCAGCATACAAGATAAGCAGACCTGTGATCTGTAAAATAGAAGAGAAACCACTTAGAGAAGCCTCCATATTTGTAAGGCATTCCTGATGCATATCTCAAGCTGACAGAACTATACATCTATGCTAGTCAGCTAGACTCCTGTTATAACCTCTGGAAAAAATTGAAGTTCTATAGAAGGAAGTTATCTTGGACACTTGATGCAAGTTGGAGCAAATGAACCTTCGAAGGTACCCATGCCCTTCTCCTTAGGGAGTACAGAGCTTAGATAAACAACTTCAAAGGTTGAGGTTAGAGAGGAACTCCATGCTTTGTGTTTTTAAAGGGATATAGTATCTCTTCGTGGTCTTGAGATCTAATCAGTATGAACAAGAGGGTTATGCCACAGTTCATCGGCATTTCCAGTGGCCTCCAGGGGGCTTTGCATCCGGCCCAAGCGATAGACAATTTTCCATAATCTCAGCAATAGCTTTTGTGGGACTTAAAGGCAGGTCCCCTGCAGACCAGAAGTAAGACTCAACTCAGTAGGCCAAGAAACCACTGCATGCCTTTAGCTAAACTTGGCTGCTGAAGGGCAGTTCTGGTGGGGTGAGGCAAAGAAGTGCTATTTTCCCTCAGGAAAGCTAGCTTTATTTTCTAAAGGTTAATGAGAAATAGAAGAAAATTAGGCTAGCCAAAAGAATGAAAATAAATATTTTTTCTTCTTCTTCTTTCCCCCTCGTTTTTCAGAAAAATGCATGGCTTTGGTTTTCCTGCAGGCAGTTGCTTCATATCAATGTACCATGTGGTGACTCAGACATTTTGTTATTATAATCCAAGCCAAAGGGGAGATCTGTCTTACGAGATCCATGTCTCCCCCCTGTCTCTCCATACTGTATGTTTTCCTGAGTGAGGGGAAACAGTCAAAACTTTGAAGACAGTTCACACTGTCTTTTGGCAGGTTGTATGCTGCCTTTTCCTTCATCTAGCACAGCTAAGAAAAGATCAGGTTTGCAGTAAGTGACATGTAGCTTCAATGGCAAAATTTGTTACTCACTCCCATAAAGCAAGGGAGCAGACAGGACAGGGAAACTTCAGAGCTCCTAGCACAAAGTTAAAGAGGATTGTAAGGAAAGGGGCTTTGGTAAGAGCATACAGCCCCACAGCTGCAGTTGTTACCTTCACTCGGCTGGCAAGAAATAAAGTGTTCAAATGCAGAAGCTCCAGTGCACTCAAAATCAATGTGCAGAAGAACAAAAAGCACCTGTAAATCAGACTGCTCCTCTTACAACTCCCCCGTTCTATAAAAACCTTAACTGCATTCCACTTGCACAATCAGATAGCACCACCAAAATCTTCTCATTACGTAGCCTGAAAACACTCCACAAGGAGCTGAGGAAATTTTTAGTGACGAGAGTGCAATGCACAGAAGTTTCCTGAGATCCATCCCTCCAATATAAACCCACGGAGAGAGGCTTCTGTGCAAAACTGATCTAAAACAGGGGAAAATCAGTGTTCCAGCTAACAAGTATGTTTCCTAGACACAGGTCTGCCTTTTGAACTCTGAAGCTTTTGAGCATTATGAAGACTCAGACTACAGGGAATACACCTGAAATGCATTGGATAGCGTAAGTAGTTTCAGAGAGAGGCTACACAGAAGTTTGACTGTGCCTGAGTGGCGCACAAATCAAAGATGGCTAGCAAACTCTCAACCCACATACAGGTGGAATGTGAGAGCTTTTAAAGTTTAAGACAGTTGTTGGATTGGAAGATATATCGGACAGTTCCAAAAATGAAGACATATTCCTTCGAATCAAGCTACAAGTGTTTCCTAAGAGAATCCCGTAATAATTATTTGATCTACTAGATATCTGTGGCACTTAACAGGCACCTTCCCAGCAACAGTGTTTCTCTAGCACCAAGAGCACCAGCCTGCTTTGCCCAGCCTATTCTGAGAGCCCAGATGTATGTGACTAAAGAGAAAGTTCAGTAAAATTCCAAGTAAAATTCCCAGCCTTAGGTGCTCCCAGTGGGAAGGGGGGGAGGAGAGAATAGTACCCACTGCACTGCAGGAAGGTTGGGCATTTGAGCATACTACCCACATGAGCCAAAGATGTAGGATAAAGAGCAAAGGAAAGGTTTTGAATAATTCCAGAAGTCCTTCCACTACCTCACTTCCAGATAGATATGAAGTGACAACGCCCTGAAACAAAGAAACACAAATGAAGAGAACATTATCAGATTACTCAGAACAATTTCCATTTTTAGTAGCCTAGAATCTATGACTTAGAACAGCTTAGAATTCAGCTCTTGGTGAATTCTCGAAGTTGCTTAACTCTTTCAGTGGTGCCCCACGTGCCATTATGACAGGAACTCAAAAGCATCTCTTTTCACAACTGCAGACAGATTTAAAGAAGAGAGTAGATGACTTAATAGACATAGCACTTTCTCTAAGCAACATCACTATAACCTGAGAGTGAGGAAAAGCCAGAGTCCAGACCTGCCAAACTATTTGAGATGGAATATGAGCCCACATCATGACAATAAGTGAGAGTATAAAGACACAGAAAGAAATACTGTATGTTTTAAGAAACTGGCAGGCGCAGATTCCACATTTCAGTGTTTTGGCAGCAAAACACAGTTTGTTCTGGGACTTCATATTCAAATCCCCATTGATTTGAAGATACAAAGTATCTTTACTAACAGAACTTCGGCACCAGAAGGACAGTTAGCAAACCTCCTGATAATATTGTTTTTGCTGTCCTTTATAAGCACACATACCCTCTTTTTTTTTTTTTCTTCCAACTGCTAGTCACAGCTGTTAGCTGAACAAGCTTGTAGAGTCATATGTTTTCTGTTGTGTCTATTCAATTTTTTTTTGTACAGGAGAGCTTGTTGTGTATTTAAAGCCAGTCAGTCCTGCTCTATTTGGTGCTCAGTGTATGTTCTTGAACATCCTCTCACTCAAGGCTAAAACAAATCACAGCAGCTTTAGGTATAGTAGGAAAACTATACAGTATCCATGCAGACCATCAGTGATCAACATGGATCAAGCAAGGTGCTTGTCACATGTTCTCTGCTTACCTCCAGAATGGTTTCCAACAGAAGACAAAACAGACAACACCAAGCATTCACACCAAAATCTATTCTGATGAATCAGTGTGGGTATATAATAATGCAAGAAGTGATGCAACTATGAGCAGAGTGCCCATGAAAAGTCCTCCCCTTGCTATAACTCTTCACATGTTAATGAGTGGTTTGACTATCACTCAAGTATGCAAAGACACAGTCACAATAGATGCAGATGCACAAAGACAGCAGAACAAGAACTTGATCCAAGCCATGGCAGCCACGAGCAATAGCTGCCAAAAGCATACCAGTCCACTGTGACAGATACTGCTGTCACAGTCCATTTTAATAGCTCATGAGAAAGATGTTAGTGGAGAGCAGTTAGTGTCACTCTATCTAGGATTCACTAGGACTCACATAGGGTCATATATCACATTAAAGCAGTTCTTCAAGGAACAAGAAAATAGAGTCAAAAAGAATAGAAACCTCTTAAGAAAAAACAGTAGAAGTTACAATGCAAAACAGCACAAATGCATAGCAAACCACTCCTTTGATACAGCATGCTGCACTCACATTAGATAGATTTTTCTTCACCCCAAATTAGTTGATATGTGGATAAATGATGACAACACGAACCACAAGACCAAAAAATACCAGAAGTGTTTCGTTTTGAAAAAAATACCAAATGATCACTTAGCTCTTCTATAGCTTCCTGCTTTCTGAACCAAAAACAAGCAGCACAAAAAGAGACTGAAGTCTAAAGTAAATAAAAAATTTCCTGAGAAACCAAAGACATCACAACATAACAAATGAGTCTGAAGCCTACTGAAGAGCTTCAATGCTAGAAACTCATAACCAAAATCATTTTGACCAACACACAATCAGCTTTAATCTGTGCTACTCTTACCAATTTCTCTATTTAAATCCAGCAATATCTCAACACATACAGACAAAGTTATGTTCTTGAGCATCTGAATACATTCAATAATACTTATTTCAACTTTCATTTATCCCAAGACACTCAGTTTCACACACAAAAATTAACCGGAGATCCTACGTTTTGTTAACCAGACTCGCAGTATTTAATGTAGATATGTTTCAGCTGTCTCTTACTGATCCAATTCCATACCCCAAACAGACTAGGTGCAATCTTAGGACTAATATATCAGCCACTCAAACATGCTTTCACACCATCAGCATTTTTATCTCCTATCTGCTATCTCTCTTTAATGAGATCTCTTTTCTCTCTGTTTCTTTCTTTACTGCACAAAAATTAACCTTTATTTTCATATCCCCTTTACTAGCAGCTCCTTTCCTCCACCTGCTCTTTGTGGTCTTCTGCTTGCCGAGAGAACTGTGTTGCACCTCTAGCCCCTTGTATGCACAAGCACACTAGCTGAAGACAAGTGGTCCCAGCTGCAATTCCAGGCTTCAAATTCTCTCTGCCACGAACACCAGCTGTTCCAGGTCTACATAATGCGTGCATCACCTACAATCTCTTGGAGTGTTTGAGCAAACAGGCTCAGGTCTGGCATGCATCATGCTCTACAAGAGTTTCAGCAGTATCCCTAGGAATGAACGAGGGCAAGCGACAGCAGCTCTACCTCCACTAACAGCTGCTGCGTGTGAACCAGTGAATACACCACCTTCAGCCAGTGCAATCACCAGTTCAGATCCCTTCTGTCATTCAGAAGTTCAGAGTTAGACAGATTTTCTTGTTTACAGGGATGAAGGGAAATGACTGCTCCCATCTCCATGTTCTTCTTGACTCATATTCAGAATACAACATTGCCATCACTATCAGTACTTCTTCACAATATCTCCAGCAGGAAAGGGAGAAAGCAAACATGCTGGCTTCAGATTTCTGGAATGGCCAACCACTGTTAGCATGCTTCTTTCAAGCTGAGAATTGATGTATCAGAGACTTGGGTATCAGTAGGAGCCAGAAGGTGCAAGGGAAACCACTATGTCTGCTACTTCACAAAGACCCAGGAAGGAATCAGAGGGGAAGGATGACATGATGAAAAAAAGCTCCACAGAGCAAAGGCGCACGGCAGCCCACTCTACGAGAATATTTCAATTCAGTTAATCCCAACATCTTGTATCATTCAGTGCAGAGTATCATCCTTTGATGATGAGGTAAACAAGCAGGGAAAAATGAAAAGGCAGCAACACAGCCAAAGAACCAAATTAATGGAAAGGGTACAGGAGAGATCCAAAAATGCTGAGAATGTCAAAGAGAGACCAGCCAAGATGCATCGTGAAGAATGCATTTTAAAAAGTACATCAGATCAGGAAGAATGTAAGGGTTAACAAAAGCCAGATAATTTATAGGAGGAAGTTCACTACCACGTTGCCATCATTCGGGTGCACCCAAGAGGTCAGATTCTCTACTGACACTGCATCGTTGACTCCTGTAAAACCGTACTAATTTGCGCTGCTGATGAGATTATACTGAGGCCTCTCTGTAACTATCTTTTCTTATGATTTAATATTTACTGGTAAAACTCTGCTGAAGCCAGTAGGGCTGTTAGACTGAATGCAAAACCAAATTTTTCCTCTTTCTATCAAGCAAATATAGAAATGCGCCACTGTTGATTGTGGTGAAGGGATGATCTGAGGAAATTTCCTCTCTTCTGGTATGGTTATGCCTGTTCTCTTCTCTACATTTGGGTAATTCAGTTGAAGGCTTTCTAGTCAGGTAAAGGAGGTCCTGCAAAATAAGTTAGAGAAAACCAGAAGTTTGGCATCAGTACCAGCATCCTTCTATGAATCCTCATGCTGAATCTAGCTTTCTGAAAATTTTGTCTTGAAAAGTAAAATAAAATTTCTTCTCATGCCTATGACAGCAACTGTGAATATTTTCCCATAGTCCACCACATGGACTAAAATCCAAGCAACGTGGAAATAGATCCCTTGATGACAGCTACAACACCTAGGCACTGAAGGATAGCAGGCAAGTGCATAGTACCTCCCTATGAAGATGAGAAACCCCTTACATACAGAGGGAGTGGCCCAAAGTTGAGCACACGTGACCCTCTTTAGAACGGCATCAAATGATCTGCAGTTCCACCTGGCCATCTAGTAAAATTTTTTTCATTGACCAGAGTCAGAACCAAACCCTGCATGATGGCACAAGAAATCTTTGTCACCTTCCATTTCTTTCCTCCTGCCTTCCCTCGCTTCCTTGAAGTCAATACTATGGTGGCGATCCTGACAGCCCAAAGGCACTGTGTTTTGGAATCCTTTTCTATCATCAACACCACTACAATCTAGTTAAGTACGGAGAAAGCTCAACAACCTTGAGGACTCACCAACCACTCAGCTATTGTAAAAGCAATGGAAGAATCTTCAGAAAACAGACTGAGCTTACTTAGGAAACCAATGGGCAGTCTCTCAAAGGAAAACAAAAGAGGCAACAACAAAATTACAGTTCACAAGAGAAAGAGCTGAGGAAAAATTATTGCAAAAGTACAAAACTGCTAGTGTTAAGCATGCTGTGAATCTGTTTACCATGTATTTTAATCATGTAACTGATCGGTCCACTGTAACATACACCACATGTTGAGATAGATGCAGCAGATAAAAAAAATCAGTCTGATTTCACACAGTAAAAATGTGTACATGCAAACAGAAAGATATTAAATGAGTTTCATACAAAGCATTTCTTCTTATCATTTTAAATGCATATCCCACTTGTTCAGCCCAGTTTGAAGCCCACTTGAACATTCTGGGACAGTCCCAAATCCCATACGGGTCAAGAGCTCACTGACTCCAGTGGGTGTTGGATCAGCTCCTACGAGATCCAAATTCCTGTAAGGACTAGTGTTTCAGCGCGGTTGGGTCTGCATTCCATACAGAATACACTGGAGTTACACCATGCTTACAGTGTAGCTGCAGTGTAATCTTAGAGCCAAACATCTACAAATACAGACTCAGAGGGAAACTGGTAGCCTGGATAACCAGCAAGTACAAAATACAGCATTATCTATTGTCTACCTCCATCGAGGTCCCTGTGAGGCATCACCGGCAGTATTTAGCTAGAGCATTTTGGCCCCTTCTTATCCATTTGAATCGTTAATCATTCATCCTAATTATCTCGGTGGTATTTTGTGCTCCTCCCCCACCCACGCTGCCTGTCTGTTTGTGGTATCCATCTGCTGTTCCTAATCATACACTTGGACTGCGAGATCTCGGCAGAAAGGGCCATTTACTCATGACGTGTGCACAACATTTCAGGCACTCCAACCTCAGTCAGCAGTGGAGACCCTGCATTACATCTCACCGCAAGTCCCATTAACTGATTCTGATCGGCAGATATGCTGCACATGCACAGGTACATGCACACATAAACGCAACATGCAGTACGCATACCTGCATGTCTGTTAGAAATGCACATACACACAGCCAAAGTCGACTAGAGAAAGAGATGTGCCTGCAATCAAAGCAGGTGTCACTGAGAGCAGGGGAAGGAGAAACAATGGGGGTGTGATGAAAAGTTTCAGACGTGAAATTTTAGCAGAAACTATCTTCTGCCTGCTCACCCCCTCTAGCTGCAGCCCACAGCCTTGCAGCACTGGGCACAGCAGGAGCCACTGTGTTCCAGCACAACACAGTTGCCCGGTGCATGGAAAGAACCTTTCTGCCTGAGATGGTGCATAATGAAGGGGAAAATCTAAGGTTTCATGAGATCTCGAGACAAGCAGTAAAGCTTGCATGGATTTCCAAGTGAGCAGCACAAAGGAAATGCTGGCTTTTGCAATGCTTACCATACACAGAAGGGAACGGCAATGTCAGCAAGACTGAGCAAGTACAAGTCTTCCCTTGCGTTCAGCCACTTGTCATTTCAAAACCTCCTTTAGGTTTGTTGGATACAGTAAAAAAATGTTTTGAAACAGTTCTGAAATGTGTTTCAGTGGGAACTGTACCTGTAATGGAATATTCAATGGGAGCTGGCCTGGAATTAACTCTTAGACAAAAATTTCCAGCACTAGTTGCCTGCTATCAATACCATTTACTTTCATGTCTGGCTTGCTGAGACGCACTCTGAATTTCCCATTATCACAGACACATAAAGAACAAGGCAAAGGTAAAGCAACCTTCTCTCCTTTCTTTCCATACTGTGAATCAAGCAGATTCTCACCCATGTAGAATCTGTCAAGCTCCAAGATTTAAGTCCAGTCTAATATTTAAGCAAAGATAGGCAAAGCCTAGGAGGCACAAAGTAAGTCCTTGAGTAAACCTCTTCGCTTCAGTGCGCCAAAGAGGAGATATCCCCACAGCTCGGTCTGTCAGCTCCCTCCAAACCCCGTTTCTCACCCAGAGATATCTGGGATGAGAACATCAGGGCTGGAAGTACAGGCGGCAGTTCTGTACCTCAGCAGGGGCTGAGCATGCATCCAGCACCTGCAACCCAGGCCAGTGGGTCTTGGAGATGCGAGCACTTTCCATCACCTGCAACATCGACTCCTGCAATGGAAAACTGAGGGGTCTATCAGCCAGGACAAATAATTGATTCTCCCATGAGGAGACTCTCTCTGTGCGTTGTGGGAACAAAAGACTTTACTCTGAAGAACTGTCATTCTCTCTCCAACACTTCAACAGATTGGACCAAGGGACAGAAAGAAAAAACATCAGGACAAGACACATACAGTGTGTCTGGTACATTGCTAATGACTATCATCTGGGTACAACAACGGTAGGATGAGAAACTATTTCTTAATGCACACGGAGCAAAGGAAGCCCCTTAAGCAAACATACCAGCAGAACAATTAGATGGTTAATCACAACGTTGGCCATGAGAGGGTTTCTCCATTTTCTCACTTCAAAGGAGCAGTAATTAATAAACAGTGTTGCCTCTTCTGGAGAGATGAGTCAGTCCCCTGCCCACACTGGGGTTATCCTCACTGCTGCTGCGGCTGCTCTGAGCATGTGAGTGTTCCCTGGGGAGCAGGAGCGCCTCATGGAGCTTGCAGAGCTGTGCCAGATCACACAGTACTGCCCTGCAGGGCCTCCCCCTAGCACGCTGGGAGGGCTCAGAGCTCTCCTGCACCATAACTACGTCTCTACAACAGCCTGAAAAGGAGGTTGTGGTGAGGTGGAGGTCAGCCTATTCTCCCAGGTAGCAGCAATAGGAAAAGAGATAATGGTCTCAGTTGCACCAGGGGATGTTTGCATTGGATATTAGGAAAAAATATTCTCAAAATATTCTCAAATGCACTGGTACAGTCTGCCCTGGGAAGTGGTGGAGTCACTGCCCATGGAGGTGGTCAGGAACTGTGGACATGTGGCACTGAGGGACATGGTCAGTGGGCATGGTGGGGTGGGCTGGGGTTGGACCCGATGATCATAATGACCTTTTCCAACCTTAATGATTCTATGATATATGCTCCCAAACTCAAGGTAATGGCCAAAGAAGAAAAGCCAGTGAATAGATCAGAGGAATTCCCTTGCATCCAGACCCTAAGTAGGACAGCAAGCAAGTTGAAAGACATCAGCATATACCAGTAAGTTTAAAAGATGAGTAGATCCCTGTCTGCTTTTTACTCAGCCTAGTAAAAGACAGCATACATACATAGGGTATCGTGAACTAGCAAATGATAAGAATCCTTCTCTCAACAGTGACTAGCCCTGAAGTAATAAACACAACCCAACCAGAAGGTAAGCTTAGGCAGTTAAAAAGCACTTGATCTAAGTCCCACCTTCAGAGGGAAACATTTGCAATTAGGAAAGGCAGATGGCTCCCACTCTTCCTTCCTACTACAAGGACATATGCAGGTCAGCGCTTTGTAGCACGCTCCACTTTTTAGTAAGGCAAAGAGGACAGAAAAGGGTAAGAGCAGAGGAGCCCAGGAAGTGGCAGCAGACAAACACACAGTGTTACTGTTGCCTTTCTCAAGAGAGACACCAAAGAGCTGGAAAATGGAAGGGGAAGCAGTCCCAATCTACCAGCATCAACAAGTCTGTGCATGTAGCAGGCAGAAGTTAACAGCTGGCTCTCCAGAACACACTGCACTGCAATGACACTTGATCTTTTCAGATGTTCTCATTTTCTTCATCACAGGGCTTCTTCTCTGGTGCAGCTCCAGGTGGGAAGAAACAGCCACAGAAGAGTTAGCATTGCACAGCAGGGCCTCTGCTCATTTCCTGAGAACTCGACACGTTCTGCTTGTGACCAAACTTGGGCTGGAATCCCAACTGATATTTTAACTTCAGCTTCAATGGATTTCAAACTTCAGACACTTAAAATAACTCCCTGACATGCACTCCACCTTCATTTTGGCACTTTCTTTTGTGTACTGTATATTTTATTTTTTTATTTTTTACACATTCCTTAGCTTTCCCAATGGCAGCTATTGAGTTCAGGATGGCATCTTGGTGAAGGAGGACACCTGATCCTTGGTGAAGTCTGCAAACACCAGACTGGCTTGACAACTCTGTGCACAATAATAATCACATTCTCTACTTAATGAGAGACAGATGAAGTGGTGTGCCATGTTCTAGGAGATGTTTACAGGACAGAAAACATTGGAACAACCACATGGCTTCAAACCAGGCAGTGATCTACATGAGGAACTTGATTTCAGCAGTCATCAGGACCAGAAAATAAGCAGTCTGCAAGCAAAAAGGATGCAAAAAGTCCTCTAGTTATGGGAGTTGATAGAACATTTTACCCACACAGGCTGCTTATTTCTCCAGTGACGCCATTAGCATGCTGAAAGTTTATCAAGGAATCATCCAGGCAGGATTTTACCTAACACAGGTGAGAGCTCTTGCATTTCCTTTGTGTCATATCTGTCAGATGTTTGTCTTACAACACACAGATCATCATGGAACACTTGGTCTCAGCCTGTAGGCTCTCCTGTGGTGCAGGTGACACCCATCACTCAGATGCACAGCACTGAAGCGGTTAAGAGATACTGGCCTTTCCTAGGTGACCACCTTTCTCAGCCATCACAAGGGGGATAAACTCTCCAGAAATAAGGATTCTAGAGCAAAAGCCCAGTGAAAATGTTGCACATGCCTTTGTTTGGCTCTCCCTCCTCCTGGAGCTTGATCTGAGAGCAAAGAATGGAAATTCAAAACAAATAGTAAACAAAACCAAGCTCTCCTATGTGTACACACAGGCTTGCTTGGAAGTTCCTCAGCTAATTTTACTCCATTTTTTTCCTCGAACTAAAATTATTATTTTTTCTTCTTTTTGTCTTTCCCCACCTCAGTAACAAGAAAAACAAAGGATCAGGGGGAAAAAATTATTTTTAGAGGAAAACAAAATTCCTCCACAAAGAATGCTTTCTCCTATGTCATGGACCTGTTCAGCTCTCAAACTCCAAGTTCAACAAATGAGGCAGGCTAGTCACACCTCCTAGCAGTTTTTTGTCAGTCACCCGATCAGCATCCATCTTAAACATCACTGCTCCCTCCAGATTCAATAAGTAAGTCTGTTATCGGATGGTTCAAATCAAAGCCCCAAACATCTGCAGAGTTTGGCTCTAAGTTATGGTCTGGTCTGAGCTATCACAGGAATTCCAGTTTTTCCTGGCCCAGGACTTGTCGGCCATTTACAGAGTGGAAACAGGAGTCAAAACCTGTCATCGGTAGATGAGGGAGAGGAGAGCAAATTCTGTGCAGGCTCCCTTAAGTTCTTGAAGCTAGCTTCCCTGCTGGCAGAAACCTAGCTTAGCTGCAAGACAGTCAGTGGAACCACATGGATTCACACCAACCAAGTATCTATTTCATTATTATTATTATTTTAAAGAAAATCACAGAACTCCAAGAAAACTTGACACTGATTAAAATGCAATTATTTCAGGCGTTCAGCTTACAGTGAGAGGACAATCCCAGTACCCATCAGAGAACTCCAAGAAGTCCTCCAAAAGTGCAGACGCCTGACACCTGCAGTACCTACTTGCTGCATGCCATCCAGGAACCCAACCCCTGCTGTGCTTGGTATGGCTTAAGCAGATGGCAAAAAGATAACCTTTTCTTCCAGGCAGTTTGAAAATCCCAATTTACAAGACATTTCCTTATTAATCAGAGAGGATCAAAAAAAAAATGCAGTTGTGGTTCTTGAAGGCCTGTAAGACAATCTTTGACAATCTTTGCCCATGGTATTAAACCATTCCCTTCAGGAGAACATAGAGAGGAACGGGAGATATGGAGGCAGCTATTCTTATGCCAGGACAGTGTGCCATCACATCAGCTTGCTTCAGTTTCATCAGAGGTCACAGCATTCTGACGTCACCTTTTTCAAGGCCAGGTGATCCTGTCACAGCCTCCATGTCTCCTCACCCACATCAGTCCATAGTGGACTACATTCTTTTGGTGAAGAGTCCTAGAAGCAGAAGAAAATCTCTAAGGTCTGACTTCTTTTTAAAAATCAGAACTATACAAATTGACTCTCCTTATATGTTGTTATGGTGTTTGTGTAGGTTTTAGACATCCTTAATGTACAGAGCCAAGAAGCAAAACTGTTTGGCTTTGAGCTGTCATTGAAATGAAAAGCACAAGCGGAGTCTGTGGTGCTGAAAATGATGGGGAATGGAGCATACAGTATTTCTCTCTGGAAGTAATGGGTAAGCCAGCAACATAGCTATTCTTCAATCACCCTGATTCACCATCGGGGAAACTGAGGCAGTGGGCAGTAATGCACAAAGCAGTGGTAGACAAGAAGAGAACATCTCACCTCAGACTTCCAGCTGTTTGGCTCTGCCTACCAGACAATCTTGGTTCCTTGGTAAATAATGAAGCTGTCGCATCCAAATGTTATTTTTAAACCACGAGCATTGGGTTTGGCACAAACTCCAGCAAAGCACAGCACGACCAAGGGAGTCCTGAGGAACAAGTGACCTGCACAGATGGAGCTGCTTTGGGGAAACTTTGCTGTTCTGCTGGATTTGTGCAACTGGTTGAACGGGAGCCCAGGCTCCAACTTATCAGCTGCACAAGACCACAGAGAGAGGCAGGCCGATGACACAGGGCTGTGTGTGGGGCTGGATCCATCAGCCACCACCTCCTTCACCCCGGCCTCCTGTGGCCCTGGCCGTGCCGGCCAAAGCCATAGGAGGGCAGCAAACCCTTGGCAGTCCTGTGGCTTCATTCCCAACAGGATCCTCTTCCAGCCCCTGGCCCTGGACAGCCAGACAGCCACACAAAGCATATTGGGAAGGTCATCGAGGACTCCACTAGGGAACAAAGACTTTCAGAATCATTTTGCATTGGCCAAGGGTGACCTCCTCAGCTCCTTAGCCACAAAGCCGTGTGTGTAGGACCACCAGTAGGGCTAGCCGGGCTCTGAGAAAGCGGGCAGGTTGTATAACACACACTGGCGTGCAGGTCACAACCTTAAGATCCACACTTCCACATAAGACTGACAGGGCATGTGGGGTGAACCACACTCAGAACTTTCATGATTGCATTGCAAGAGAAGCAGTTCAAAGACAGCAAAACTACCTCAGATTGAAAGTCCATTTACTTCCATACCCAGCTCCCATGGTGGCCAGCAACAGAAACGGAGGAAGGAACATAATAAAAGAGCACACGAGAAGTTCCTCCTGCCCAGGATGCGCCCTGCCTCCAGCAGTAAGCTGCACAAGTAGTTTTGTGGTGCCTGTGTCCATGCACTTCCCTCTCCTGGCTGCAGCTTTGGCACAGAGTAATCCTGCCTTCATGAAAGAGAGCCAGAAGTTGCATTTAATCTGTTGATGCAGACAGAGCTCAGACGCAAGGAGTAGGTGAAACTCTATGAATCTGAACACAACTCCCTTGCCAACTGTAATGAATTAGCCCTCAAATGACCCTGAATCTCAGGGTACAGACTTTGTTTCAAGATCCACACTAAGGATGCCCTAAGCACAAACACTTCAGTGCCCAATGAAACTCACAGCAGAACTTCTCTCCTGGTAGGAGAGGCAGAACAGGAGGAAGACACACTTATCCAAAGTAAGGTGACTTCTCCAACAACCCTGGTGGCAAAACTGAGATTCACTCACAGCTATTCTGACTTCCCAAGGGGGATCCACACTGTTTCTTTCCAGCTTGAGTTTGCTCCTCTCCACCCAATTGTCCTTACTAAAGAAACTTCCTACAGTGCCTTTTAGGCAGCTGTCAGGTTTGGATGAGTGTCTACACTCCACCAAATGTTCCCCTCCGTGCTGCTTCTATATGTTCTCTTAATCCTGATTTCCCGCTGAAGTAAAGAAGGAACAAGTAACACAGATAGAGATCCTTTTGCTTTCAGCCTCCTCCTAGGGGAAAAAAAATAAAAATAAAATAAAATCCCTCCTTTTCTGTCTCCTGAAAAAAAGCTGGTTCCCTTCCTTCCATCTCCTAACCACTCTGCTATGCTTCAGACACAAGGATAACCCTAGGAAGTAGTGGACAGGTAACAAATGGACCCACCCTTCTTTCTATTTTTCTCCTTATCCAGGGAAAAAAAAGCAAAACAAAACTTGGTCCTACCTATTTCCCCCAAGCTGCTCCATCTTAAATCAGAAGTTTTTCTCCTGTCAGACTCTGAGCACGCTCTCCAGTTGCTGCTCGCTTGCACTAATTGCCTCCCAGACTAAACAACCTTATCCCTGCTCACCTGCCAGCTCCACTCCCGCCTGCTGAGCTCAGAGGGAAGCACAGCTGCCACACCAGATCCCAGTGCTAGAATGGGCTTCTGGGGAGGAAAGGAGAAACAATGCTACAGCAGGGAGAGAAAGGAAAAAGAAGAGGTTTTGGGACTGGGTTGAGAATGGAACCTTCTGCTTAGTTTAGCTATGCAGATGCCCAGGTTGAATGTAGAAAAAGAAGGGAGAATGCCTGACCTCCTGCAGAAACGTTCCTTGCTCTGCAGTCAGAGCTGCACTACATCAGGCTGAGTGACTTCCATGGTCACAAGGATCTAAAGATCCAGGTAGCACAGAGGGTAACGATAGGAGTCCACGCAGAAAACTTGCAAAGTGTTTGCCTGAAGGTACCTGACTTGCAATTCTCACAGACTTCACAAGCAGAATACTGCTCTCAGAAATACTAAAATTACACATTTCTTGCTCTAAGGGATCAATGGTGGAGCTAGATAAAATTTTACCCAGCACTGCTCCCAGTGGTGGGGAACAAGGCTAGGTATGACTGCAACAGTACCTGGAGTTTGGTCCAAGAAGTTTCATTGAAGTCTTTTCTCTATATCCTGCAACCAGGTTTGATTACAGAAGAAATCATCACTGGTTTCCTTCCCTTGCCCCAGTAAAACATCATGCACCATCCCTATTTCCTTCATAACCAGGCTGTTCTAATGAAAAATAAATAAATAAATAAAAGCAGAATTATGCCTGAAAGATATGCTACACAAAGTTACCTCCGCGGATCCAAAGTCCTGATTCCTCTTGGACTGTGAAAGCAGCCACATCTTGCACGATTAGGAACGTGGAAACTGCATCCATCCTCACAGTACTTGCCTATGCCTGGTTTCCACTAATTGCAATCGCACCACAAGTAACAGGAGCCACCAGGCCACTCTGCTGCCACTGCCAGTACTGTCCTACCAGACAGCTCCAGGAGGGGAACAGAACTGACCCACCGTTATGGTGTAACTAGCAAAAATCCATCCTGCCCTAGGAAACTCTGCTAAATACTACAGGCCACAAACAGGACCCCAGAGTGCCTTTAACAGGATTAAACAGTGCTTGAACTTCACAGTCCATCTTCAGAAATTTAAAGACAGAGTGCTGTAGCAAGACCCTGACACCATGAAGCAGCCAGGTGTTGCTGTCTTATACCACAAGTGGAGGATCTTCTCAAGGAAAACAAACCAGAATGGTACAAAGCCACTGCAGTGATACCTAAGACTAGCATCAGCCGCAGGAAAGGGAAGGAGCTGTGGCTGGGCTGTTTGTGTTCCCCTTTCATCCCTGCCTGACTCCCCAGGAGTCACTGGGAAACAGGAGTAATTTATAATAAGCTTTAGGCTGCTCTGATTTATTCTGGAAGCTGAAGCCAGGTGCAAGGAAGTTAAATAGCCAGCAGTTCTTGGCTTTTGCAAGGGGAGTGACGCACTAAACATTACAATTCCCGAGCGTGACATTTTTAAGGCTTTGTCTACAATGGGCAAAGGGAGTACAACCTAACATTAAGACTGCATACAGAAAGGGATCAGCCTTTTGCAGGTAGGATGCACCAATCCTTTACCTAGCTGCAGACACTGACCCTGGAATGCAACTCAAACCATGCTGGGGTATTAGTAACAAATATAAAAAGCACAAGAAAATACAAAACAAAGACAAAAAAAAAATCTACATTCTCCAAACTGAAGAGTTTGAGGATATTTTTTCCTCTAAGCACTTTTGATTTCCTGAAACAACACGCAGAGAAATAGGCAACACCAAGTTAGTTTCAAAAAGCAGAACTGCAGAAGTTATTCATTATCAGTAGGACTGATTGGAAAATCAGCCGCTGGCTCGGTGATTTTGTTCTTCCACTTACAAATTGCTCACAAACGGAACCTAATTTTTCCCAAGTGAATCTACAGCTTTCAAAAGTATACCCCTGCGGGTGCAAAAGCCCACAAGCATAATGGGTCAGCAGTACCTAACTCCCTTTGACTTCTTTGAATAACTCAGCCTTCCCCAGCCCATTGAACAAAACCAGCTGCTCCGTTAGAGTTACTCGCATGCTTCCCACTTGGATTTTCACTTGTAGCGGTTCATGGCACATCACTGCTCATCTGCCCTGCACAGTTTGATTCTACACCTTGACTGGATGACCAAAGGCTTTTAAATAAGAGGATAAGCAAGACTGAATAATGAAGAAGTCACTTACAGTTCACATTTTTTTGGACAAAACAAGCTCTTGAGCTAAAGTTTGTGAAGCCCTTTAGATTCATAAACATTTTCCCTACTGCTCAAAGGTCATCTGAATACTCATAAATAATCAATAATATAACTCTTTGGGGACCAGCAAAGCCAAGTCAAACTGAGAGTTTGCCAGCACCTCCACAATACTGTTTATTCCATTAGTGCACCAGACCCTATGCTGGAGCACTTGACTCTGTCCCTTCTAAATGAAATGAAAGAAGTTGAACAGAACTCGAAATCCATTTGAATGAGTCAGAGTCCCACGTGATGACTGTCGCCTTGCAGACCACTCTGCAGCATGCACTTCCATCATTCTGCGTGTGAGATGTCAAATCACTCAGTTATAAACCCACTAGATTATAAATACTAGCATCCTGTCTCAGTGGATTTGAGGATTTCTTTTTCTTTTTTTTTTTTTTTTTTTTTTTTTTTTGCAGTGATGAAGTTTTAATTCAAGCCTAACTCCATCAAAACAGCAACGTTACTCATTGTTTCAGAAGCGAGTGGGTTTGGTTCCAAGCATGCCAAAAGGCAGAGGGAGGGAGATAGCAAGGAGGAACAGCTAAATCTTTTTGCTTCTCTCCTAGCACCATTGCGAAACATTTCTCTGAAACACAAGACTTGAGTTGCCATGTTTTAAACAAACCACGGTGTGTTATTGCACTAAGCTTCTGAAATGGGGAATGCAGGTCAAGAACTTTTGGATCTCTCAGATTCTAAGGTAATAATGATTCAGAGCTTGTATATCTGTGCCTTCTCTTTTTCCACTTCTTTTCCCCTGTTTTCCTCTGTTCTCGTTCCTTTTTCTCTCTCCCTTCCCCCTTCTTTTCTCCCCTCTCTGCTCTTTTTCTCCTCTTTCTTTTTTCCTTCCTTTTTTTTTTTTATTTTATTCTGCATTATCTTTGCTTTCTCTTCTCCCTTTCTTCTTCCATTCCCCATCCCATCCTAGCACTGGAAAACAGCTGCACATTGAAACATCAAATAAAATGCACTGAAAAGCTCCCTTATGTATATTGACACATTTTTCATTCTCAGCTTTTCATTAAGGACACAAAACAAGTATTCAAAAAATGTGTGTGCAGACAAGTGTGCATAAACACATCCGTGCACAAATAGCATGCGAAAACACATGAAAAGCGTGTTTGCATGCGTGCTTCTGCCTGCATATAGTGCTCTTTCTTTGACAGCCTTAGGGAAATGTGCAAGCTGGCTCCTGCAGGTTAGCTCCGTCCATTACAGACCGTGTCAGGATGAATAATGGGGGCAGGCAGTTCTGCCAGAGGGTCATGGAACAGCAAGTGCGTAGAAAGGCAGGATTGTCCAAGGGCTGCACACGGTATCAGCCTGGGTTTGAAACGCGGTGCCGGACAGAGACAAAGATCAAGTTATAGCCTCAGAGGCCAGAAGAAGCATAAGGCCCCTTTCTGCTGAGCTCTTGCAGAGGGCACAGGACTTATAGAATCCATAACTCTGGAATTATAGAATCCCACTGAGGAACCCTCCACAACAGGAGAAGACATTTTTCCCCTCAGTAACTGAAAGCACAAAAGCATTTCAGCAGGTATTTGAACTCAAGCCGTACCTTGGATCTTATAAACACACTGTTCTTGGTCTAATTGAGTCAGAGGATTTGGGACAGATCTTCTGCTGATGAAGGCCCCCTCATTTTAACTATTTGCTACTACATAGACAAAGATCCAGCCATAGTACAATACGGCAGCTAGCAGCCAGAAGTGAACGACTATGTCCTGGTATACAGATGATAGGCTATTCCTCAGACTTAAGGGTATTTTTCCTGGAAACCTCTTTCTTATGTATCTTTGCTCCAGCTAGTGAAAGATGAACACATTTCACTCAATACTTCAAACCGCTAGAACGGCGTATGTTTGAGAGTTCAGCAGAAACCTTCTTAGGCCCAAAGTTTGAACATGAAAGGCTGGAAAAAGCAGTAGAGAAAAAACACCAAGGAAAGGTTAGCACAAGAAATAGAGCAGAGAGAAAAATCCAGATGAAAAAATACATTCACTCCATATAGTATTATACCCACAAAGGATGTTATATGCCAGGAGCTGGAAGCCCTCTAAGTGCCAAAATCCAGGTCATTCACGCAGCAGTAACTGGTTCCCCTGAACATGGTCATTGTGACACAGCCAGTTTTTTCCACAGGACATCCCAGATCATTCTTCCCTGGTCCCCATCCAAACCTGAATTTTTCTGCCTGTCTCCCACAGCCTGTCCTTGTTCTGCCTCCTACTGCACAGCTGCTTCCATAACAGAGTTTCCACTTCTCTTAGACAAGGTCTTGCTTGAATTCTGAACGTCTTCTTAGTACCCTGATGATCTTCGCCTCATCAACAACTTCAGCTGCTTCCCCTTCTCTCCTGTGCTCTTTCCATCTCCCAGTTCCGTCCTTCTAGCTGCTTTCCCAAGAGTAGACTCCTCTTCCACACTGGCTTTCAGCAGCACCCCACAGTAACAGCAGCAGGCTCTTCCTCAGCCTCAGAAGGTTGTACACAACCATTCTAAAGATGAGGAGTCTACTTTAAACAAGTTTTCTAAACTGCTGTGGATGCAATCCACGTCACTCCTATTAGGCACCTACTGATTGAACACCTCCAACTTCCTCCAGAGATGATGGAGGAAATTTATCTCAGAGAAACCAGACTCGCACAAAAGTGTTTTCTCTTATTCTTGAACATGGCTGAACCATTTCAGCTGATGCAATCCCCTCAAGAACTCAGCCTGAGTCATACGCATGGCACCAAAAATGCCAGTGAGGAAGGTTAACCGTTGGCAAAGTCATAGCAACCTTGGGCCTTTCAATAGGAAATGCTGAGCAACTAGAAATAGGTACTAGTCCCACCTCCACATCAAACAGGACATGAGGAGGCAACTCTACCCTGCCTTGATGTTCATCACTATACAGCATGGCATCTTTCTTTCTCCTTACAGAGGAAATGCAGCAAGCAGACAATTGTGTTTGTCCCTCCTGAGGAGAAAGAGGGAAGGAGGAAGGGGGGTGGGAAGGTTTTCAGTAACTTGGAATTCAGTTACAATGAAAAATAGGCATGAAAAGTGACTTTTTGAAGCCAAAAACTTCACAGGATTCAACAAATCTTCCAGTTCTATAGGATATACAGATACGTATCACTCACAGTAACATTCTGCAGGCTCCAGACTATACTGCATTACCAGGCGGCTTTCTGATAAATAATGAGGGAGCTGCTCAGTGTTTAAAACAGATTGCAGCGAGTCCTTCCAGAGCAGCCTGCAGAAATGCATTGTGCATCTGCATGCTTTAGCGTGGGGAAAAGGGGGAGCTTTGTTTCTTGCACAAAAGATAGTAGGACCAAGGAAGTGATGCTTTCCCTCTACCTCAGTCTAGGTTAAGTCAGCACAACACTGAATTGTGCCTTCAGTGCACACATAATGAAATGCACTCCCACAGGCTCAGCCTTGCCTCCTATTTCACTGGATGCTTAGCAGAGTCCTACACTGAGCCTCAAATGCTTTTTGGGTGATGAGTTTACCAGATATTTGAAGTTGCTTTGCTAGAGCTTCACAGCACTCTGGCTCATCTGCAACACAGGAACAGGCCAGGATAAACCTACTTCTATAGTCTATGCAAAAAGAAAAAAAAGAAAAAAGAGAAGGAGCAAGAAAGCCCAACCTTGGTGCCATTTACTTTTGGAGATGGCACCACAGATACCACAGTGAGATATTTAGCTGTGGTGGTGAGTCCCATCCACTCCTTTGCTGGGAGCAAGAAGTATCTGTCTCTTGTTATCAGTAAGAAACGAAAGAGAATAAGTTAGACAACCTGAGAATCTTGCAACACACTGGACGTTTCTGGATGCTACCAGACTACACCAGAGAGCTTTATGAACAGTTGGCCAAGCTGAGACAGGCCTGTTCTTCAAGAACAATTGCCCACAAGCTGCTCCCAGCCTTCTTATCCTAATCGTGGCAGCCACAGCTGGTCACATTCAGCAGGAAGCCCTCCTCTGCAAGAAGGGATGCCCAATGCTATTACAAGGGAAGCGAAGGAGGCCAAGATGTCTTTGGATGCTGGTTCACAGCAGGTTGGTGATACTTCTGCCTCACAGGAACAGGACAGGGGCGAAAGGCTGTGGTCATTGAAGGTCCTGAGAGTTGTGCTGGGTGAAAGCCAGCGAGATACGGGTGCTCACAGGAAGACAGGCTCACAGCTAGCAAAAAAGCCTTCGATATATGATATAGCCAAGAAATCCCCTCCGGAGGAATAAGCCTGTTCTGTAAGCAGCTTTCACATAGCAGCCTCGGCTATACCTTCCTTGGCTGCTCCAGAGCATTTGCCTTGGAAGATGTGGCCTTTAACAATCAAAATACCAAACACTTCAGGTTTTATTGCAAGCCCTCCTGCCCTGGAAAGAACTGATGAAGGTCCCATTGTGCTCCTAGGCCTGTGAGCTCCAAAACTTCATGCCTGTGGCTTAGTGCCTATAGCAGCCACGCTCTTCCACCTCTCCCCACAATCCCACAGCCCCCCAGAGGAGCTCTCTGACTCATGGCAGACACTTCTTTTTCCCTCCGTTTTCCCCTGCATAGCTAGCTTCATGACGTCCAGGAGGGATTTTTACCTCCCAGCAAACAAACAAGACAGCTCCTGAGGGCAGAGATGCCAAGGGTCAGCCCCGATGGGAGCCAGCACTGCCACATCCCATTGCCCACACTTACAGAGTGATTAGTACTCTGACTTTGAGAAAGGTGCAAAAGGGCTAGATCACCATTGCCTTGCTCATTGTTTAGTCATCCAAAGGCAAGCTCAATTCTTCTGTCACCATCCCATAGGGCCTCCCTGGAAAGCACAAGAGCTGTGTGCTATGTCTTTGTCCTACTGTTTGACATCTTCAAGTCTTCCAGTGCTGCTTGTGTTTTCATCTCCTCCTACTTTTCCCTGCAAGGAATTCCCATTACCCATGACCAGAGCCTGTGCAATAAGCCAACACGCAATCTTTTTTCTTTTTTTTTTTCTTTTTTTTCCCTTTTTTTTTAAAAAAAAAAAGGGAAGAGCAATGTCTAAGTCCACTACTTTATTTAGTCACTCATAACTCCCCTGCATACAAATCTTGGGTCAGGGTTTCACAATAATGGAGTAAGGAGACCTTTGTCACCCCCCCCTGCAGGTGAGCTGGTCCCTCACCCAGTTTAGTGGACAAAAAACTCAGCAAGGACACAGCTGCCACAAAGCATGCCATGAGTGTCACAGGTCACAGTACTGAAGATCACCCCCAGGTTATGCCCTATCAGAGCACAGGATGAGCAGGAGACAGAAGGAGGTCTCCATCCTGACAGGCTTTCTTCCAGCCACTGCCATACCTAACTGGAGGAGCACAACCTCCATGCAAGAGGCTGATGAGCAAGGACTGACACCCCAACCTGTGATGAAGGCACCCATACCATTGGGAAGCTACCCCTCCCTGACAACAACAACAAAAAAGGGTCATTTTTCTTCTCCTTCTCTCCTCCTCTCCCCCCTCCCTTTCCAGAAAGCCTTGGTTTCATCCCACCGTGGAACGAAAACAAATGTTCTAAACCGCAACATTTTTCACGAACCGGAATTTCTTGCAGTCTGGCCAGCCCTGGTGGATCAATACCAGGCATTTCTTTCCTCCTCTGCTCTGGCCTTTCCCTTCCAGCCTCCCCCCCGCCCCACTCACCGAGGGGAATAAGGGAGCCGGAGGTGTCGAATGGAGGAGTCGGGAACACTCCAGCTCAGTTTTAAAAGGGGCAGAAAAAACACTGGCGTCAGCCAGAGCACCAGGGCAGGCACTGAGACCTTGTTTAGGATTTCGCAGAGACTGTCCCTCGGGAGAGCTGTCTTCCCCACTCACAACCCCCCACCTCCCCCCCCCCCCCCTTTTTTTTTTTCTTTTTTTTCTTTAATGCATGGTTTTGTTTGTAAGTTAAAAGTCTCAGGATCTGCAGTCTTTGAAGCGTGGTCAGCCTGCCAGATGGAATTAGTCAGTGCCTTTCAGTCGGAAATCCCAGGCAGATGAAGCGGGATGGAAGGACAGTGTTTTTCTCATTTACCAGGAAACCCTCTGTCTTGAGCCCCACAAATTCAGCCAGAGACCTCCACAGGACCCCAAAAGCAGACAGGGCTGAGAGCAGGGAAGCAAGCAGAGGACTGAACCTTCCACATGCGTAAACTGGCGTGGCACTGCTGAAGTCAGTGGCCCCTGAGCAGATTTATATTGATCAAGATCCAGCCCAGATGTTTTTGCTGGTATTTGCCTGAAGCTATAAGATGTCAGCAGAGTTTCCTCTGCCTAAAAGCAGTGCTGAATTTGGCTATCCTCACCCCTGACTCATACCATCTTTCCATCTCTTCCCATCATGGCTTGTCTTCCTATTCATGGACTTCTCAAGGTGAATGCTCCTTCTCCCAGGTAGACAGACTCCTGTGATATTCCTGAGCACGTCTTTGCCTTTCTCCATACATGCCCTCAATACTATGTCCAAGCTCATGAACTCAATTACCATCTTTGAAGCTTTAGCATTCTGTTTTCTCTTCTCTTCTAAGCCTACCCTTCATCATTCCCCTGTCTCTTGTAAAAGCTTTAGGTCATTCCTCAGGCAGTCCCCTGAAAAAATTACACTTGGAGAACATCCACTTATTTCCACATCACCCAAACCACCACACAAGAGGAGAGTTAGCACTGCTTGTTCCAAACATGCAATGTATGGATGACAGCTCATCATAAACACAGAGTGACATCCATAGATGTGGGAAGAGCACACAAGTGCTACACTGGAGCTGACAGCCTCCTCGCAAGAGACTGGTGCTCATCACTTAGAGCTGAGAGCTTGCCTTCATTTCTCACAGAGGTGGAAGCAGCAGAAAAGCTTGATGTAGAAATGCAGTAGTGCTACCAAAGCTACCACTCAGACCCACACATAGAAGGATTTTGTTTTACCTTTGGACTCTTCAAATCTCTACCTCAACGATGTGGTTCATGTAGCACACCATCAAAGCAACCGCAGTTCTGGGGAGAACATTCAGGCAATCAAATGCAAAGAGCATCCAAGAACTAGTCTGACAGACCTGCGAAAACTCATGCTTCAGAATTTTGGCTGAGTCAACATATCATAAAATGAGCCCAAAAGGACTAGCAGTTCAGATTAATAGCACGAGAGAGATATGATGGGCAGCCATCACTTGTGATAATTGCAGGGAGGCCAGTTCGCGAGCACGCTGAGAGGTGCATGTTTTCATGTAAGACTAAGTGGGTTCTATCAATTACAGTCAGGCCATAGAATATTTCACCAACGAAGCTACAGAAAGATCCTTTCTAATACTGTATAATCAAGCAATGAATTGGGCCTTCTATTCCCAGAGAACAACACTGTTCTTCACACATGAAGCATTCCAGGGGTCTGTCCTGCCACCAAAACTTTCACATGCCAGTGCAAATGGGCAGAGGGGACACCAACACACAACAGTCCAGAAATCCTGAAGCAGATGATCTCCATGCTGATAGAGGCTCCCATCGAAAAGAGGCATCTTGCTGCCGCATGAACCACAAGACCTCTCATCTCAAATAAGCAGCAGCCCAAAACGCTCACAAAGATCAAATTTATCTCCTCAGGGCCAAGGCAAGGCTGGGGACCCCTCAGCAGTCAGGAGGGGGGCACACGTTACACTGCTTGATTGCAAACAGAAGTAGACCAGGAGAAGCAGTATTGATTTAATTCACTGGAGATCTAGTCCCATTACTTTGTGCATACTTAAGGCCATTGTAAAGCTACTGACATGGCCCAGAGCTGGGCAGAATATGAGTAACTCTGGTTCAGAGGAAGAAGCAACAAGAAAAGAAGCTAAAAGGTCTGAAACCAGGAAAACAGGCTTGTTTACCAAGCCAAAAAGAGTGCAGCATATTCCGAGGCCAAGGGAATTATTCTTGCAGCGTTACTTTGCCTTGGCTACCTGGCCACTCTCACATAAACAATGGAGACACACCAAGAAAGCAAGGAGACTTCATAGAGGTTATAAAAATATCACTTGTGTAATTAGACTGAATCAAAACTCATGACTTTCTGGTTGGAAGGAATGCTTATGCTTCCCCTCTTTTACTCCTTCCCCCCTACCCCCCCTCATAAAAATCTAGATAAACAAAAGCCCTAGGATATTGGATAGTTCCTCACATATTGTTTTAAAGGCAGGAACAACAACAACAGCAACCACCATGGTCAGGAGGAGTGACTGAGCGGTGTTGCAGAGCCCCTGTTTTTCTGCTTGCAGGAGCTGTTCTCACCCTTGCTCTGTCCTGAGCGACGCCTGGCTGTGCTTCCTGTCCCACAGAGGGGATACCATCATGCTGTTAAGTGCCTCAGTGCTTTTCCCACCACCACGGCACTGCTTTGTAGGTGGGTCACATAAATAACTGCAGCAAATTGGATTTAAATTCCTACTTCTCTCCTAGACTTCATAGGCGATTGACATACTCCCTCCCTATAGATGGATAACTGAAAACAGAAGAGGGAAAACAGTGTTACAAGCTCCTCCTTCTTGAACTCTGTGAGGCAGGGACTGCGAGCTGCCTTGCACAAGAAGCACACAGACCTGGAAGAGGCTGCTTGCAATATCACCCCCCACACCCACATTCACGACAGCCGCTAATATTCACGCACTCTGTAAAACCCTTTGAATAAAAAGCATGAGTGTTGCCAGTTTTCAGCTTTCAAAAAATCTTGTGTGTGGCCCTAGAGCAGAATGATATAGGCTTCAAAATAAAAAGACTTAACCAACCCAAAAGTATTTGGAGTATTTTTCATCTGTTTTCTCATTTAGACCCTCGAGGCTTCATGTTTTTAAGTGAAGTTGTTTTCTTCCAAGATCAAGAGAGCTGGAAATGCAAGTTTAAAAAAAATAAATAAATAAATAGAAAGCTGAGAATCTCATTAAGCCTCTTGATTCCAGGAGCTCAAATAAAGACCACAAGTCTCAAGTAAAATCCACAAACATCACAAGCTTCATGATGATATTCAACTAGAGATGGCAACATTCAGTAAGCACGAGATGATAATTCCCATCTCACTGGATCTGCTTTTATTTTCTTTTTCGCACCTCAGCTCATGCAGCTACATTTCTCTTCCTATACAGACTTAATTTCTGGGCAAATGAAATGATTCCCTACCATAAGGCAGAGGGTATAACCCTATCTATCCATCAGTTGTATTTAAGATTCTTTAGTCCTGGAAATTTCCTGAAAACCAATGGTTCAACTGATGGGGGGTGTGGGGGAAGCAACTAACGGTCCTAATAAGAAAAGCTGCATCAGGAGTCCCACATTTACCCCTTCTGTTAGTTTGCTGGTGATTAGCTGTCTTCTTTGCACCCTGGTTGTGTTTTCCTCAGCCACTGATGATGGATATGGGGGCAGGGATGAGGGGGCAGACCTGCAGGAGAGGAAGGTCTGCACTGATTAAACCAGAGACTCTAAGAGGGAGGAAGAACATGATCTGTTCTTTGGGTGTTCTGACCAAAACAGTGAGTGGGTTTAGCAGGAAGCATCAGGAAGTTTAGCCCTCAGCCTTGCACAGGAGCTCCTCTTGCTATTTGCTATTTATTTTATGCCAGGCAATCACAAATAGAAAAAAGAAAAGAAAAAAGCAAACAACATTTAGAACAAAGACCTTACTTCTGCAATCATGGCAGCAAAAACTCTTAAAAGAGAGAAAAGATTAGGAAAATAGCAGTTCCTCCCTCCTTTGTACATTTGGCCCTAAACAGACTCTGAAATCATGCTGTGTTAATTCACCAGTAAGCCTCTATATGCTGCATAAAGGAATCTCACTGAGGGACGTAAGACACGCAGATTGTAAATAGACATATCATCGCTGCCTTCTAGAGGTGAAATCAAGAAAAGATAGAAGGGCAACACACTACCTCCAAGTATTAAAATACAGGCAGTTTTCACTGCTCTCAAAAGGTGTTGATCCAATGAAAACATGAAATAGAAGTCAACGGATCTGCGTGGAAAATATTATAGCAGTCAAATAGGCTGCTCCAATAACACTACCTCTACCCACAGGTATGTTTGAAGGAGATGGGGAAAGAAGGGAAAAAGAGAGAAGGTTCTGTGCTGAGTATCTGAGAAATTTTGGCTTGTTTGGGGATGAGGGTTTCTTTTTGCAGAAATCCCACACACCACCAGGGAGCTGTGCAGGATCCACAATGCCAGAGACTGATGGGTGGTGGAAATATTCCTCATGAGCCACTACAAGCAACTACAGGGCTTTCCAGAAACCATAGCAAACTCAAATTAGGGCCACTTACATGTAACAAAGTCCTGGCCCAGCTGTTTCTCCATGCTAGTGGCAGAGCAGTGATCAGCAAACCCACACTGCACCACTCCTCCCTGAAGATCATTTGTGCCACTAGCTTCCATACTGCTTCCCAGCCTTTCACTGAAGGGCAACACTGCACAAGCAAACAAGTCAAAATGAGTTTTAGGTCTAAGAACTCAGTATATGGGCTCTCTCAGTCCAAGGAGCAACAAAATCAGTTCTGTAGGTCACAGTGTTCCCTCTGTTTCTAGTCCCCCTGCACGCATGCAGAGGTCCACGTAAAGCCAGACGCCTCCCAGCATACACCATCTCTTTTCAAGAGGACAGCAAACAACCCTACAACAACCTTCTGGATACACAGCCATACGACAGATCTAAGAAGAGCAGATGGTTATGTACAGCAAGGAAACCCAAGGTGCTGTGACAGTAGCACTTTAGCAGGACACGGACCTGCTGCAAGATTCAGATCTAAAAAAGCAATGCAGTATCTCAGCTTAACCCATCCTTCCCTTGAGAGTCAGTAGATACGAGAGACCTTGCAGTATGATGCTGCAATAGCTCTACAGCACATTTGTTGTCTCATCCCATGGACAGCTCCTGCTAACATGATCCATCCCTTATTTTTACATGCACCAAAACACACCAAATTCCTTCCCTCCCCCTCAGAAATCCAGCGCTGGCCTAGCTTGCTGCCTCCCTGTTGGACAGCTCAGTCCTGCTGAGCTCATCCCCATCAGTGCTGGGGAGAGATGAAACCAGATCCTGGAGTTCTCTGGCTGGAAGCTGGTCTCCCTCCAGGTCCCCAAGAAATCCTTTGCGGTCACAGAGACGTCACCACTGAGGTGGGCTCTACCTCAGCCCAAGTAGGGCTGCTCTGGTTGTTATTAGTTGTACTGGGGATTTGAAGGACAAGGAGGCATCAAGCCAGAGTCTACTACAAAATGCAGCAATCCTACGTTTGTAGAACATGCATCTGGCCTTCATTAGTTCTTAAATGGTCCAATGTGGGTAGAGGAATCAGAGTGATGGAGGGGAGGGGAGCTAATGCACTGTGTACTGAATGGGGCAGTCACAGGAGACATTCAAGCTTTTTTTTTTGAAGATGTTTCTCATCAGGGAGCATTTTATCCAACATGCGCACATCATAGCATCAGCAGGACCACGCGTAGGCCTACACACATTTGTGGGACAGATGGCCTCCATCAAGGGCTTGGCCTTGAAATTTCTCATGGTGGCCATCCCAAACATTAGGATGAGAGTCAAGCACGGCCAGGCCAAGGAAGGACAACGCAAACACAGTCATGAAGCAATGCCGAGATCATCTCCCACCCCACCAAAAGGAGGCACCCGAATTCAGCATGCCAACACCCTTCCAGAGCAGAACTCAGAGTACAAACGTGCTGGAGAAATGAGATGCAAACACTCAGTAACTTCTTCCAGGCATTTCTATCTTCTCTCACAGCCCTAAATTATCATTAACAAGTGAACAAATGAATGCTTGACCAGACACGCTTGCCTATGCTTCCTCTAGGAGGAAAGTGTTTCTCCTGCCTCGAGGACACAGGGATGGCAGATTGAGCAAGAACTTCCAGCTGATGAGGATCAGAGTCCATCTGTGAGCGTGGCTATGAGAGTACATCAAAAGAGTGATTCAGAATGTACGAATATCTAGCTAGGTGGGTCGCTGAGCACACAGCTGAGTGTGTTTGTGTGGGCTGCAAAGCACATGGCAGAACAGGGTGCAGGCAGCCAGTGGATAAACAAGTGTGTCAGAAGTGAAAGGACACAGTAGGGAACTGGTTCAGAGGAATGAGTCAAGAGCTGTGTCAAGTTCTGCCTTCCATTAAACCCAGGATGTGCTATGGCTTCACTGTGGCACAGCAGTATAAAGATAGCAGAGGGGAAAAAGGGCCTCTATCTCATATCTCCTGGGAGGCATGTGATGGAGACACTTGCACTGATTTGGTGTTCCGAAACAGGGCAGACCTTCTGTTGACCTGACCTCTGAATGAGCAGAATGGGAGCTGCGGGAAATGACACTGTAAACAGGAAGACTTGAGATAAATAAGAGACAGTGGGGAAAGAGATTCATTTAAAGTGGCAGTTGTATTTTAGCTCTGGTTCCCCTCTTGTGCTCTGCTAGAAATAAAGGCCCCCACCCTTCTCTGCTTGCCTGCCAAGACAGCACATGCTTACAAACTTACAACTCTTTCCTAGCTGATGTACAACTCTCAGCATGCCTCCGCTAACCTCTCTGCTGAAGCTGTCCAGGAAAACGGGGAGAACTCACATCAACATGCTCCAACAACCTGAAGAGAAGGTAGGCTTGTCTTAGGTGAGCTAAAGATACTGCATGCAACATCAGGATGCATAGTGCCTCACTCCCAAGTGGAGGTGTGTTGGACAAGATGCTGCAGAAACGACATAAGACGGGGCCTCACCATAAACATTTAGGGACAATGAAGCACACGAGGGAAAGGTGACCAGCTTTAAAAAATGTAGTACAGAGCCCACTCCTGGCTCCATTCAGGGGAGGACGCCTGTAGGACGCAGACCATGGACCTGAATAGTTTCTGCAGATTCAAATTTACTTGGTGGAACTGATACAGCAGTTCTCATATTAAGCCATTTTAAAACACAACAAATCTACATTCAGATACTGAACATCCACAGCTTTTTGCTCCTATTTCCAAACACACACTGTATCTATTCTGATGCATTAACAACCAGTAAAATGAAAAAGTGGTGGGGATCTTTTGGTCAGCATTTTTGTTGCATTCTCAGAACTGGATGTTCCCTGCCTAGGATGAGATTTTAGTCCTACAATTTCTGATCACGCCTGTTGGCAACTGACTTCCCTTCACTCACCTCTTCCCTGATCTCTTCCATGGGGGGAAGCAGTAGAAGGCTGCGTCCCACATTCCCAAAGCAAAACACAGACCCATCACAGGACAGTTCCCAAGTAGAAGAAGGAATCAAACTCATTTACTTGGAAAGAAGCATACACACCAAAAAATCCTACCCAGTCTCATTACAGCAAACCAGTTAAATAGGCTAGCTAAACAAAATACAATTAGGTTTCCTTTGGCCAGCCTAGGACATATGGTATTCGTCAGCCAGTCGTGTTCCTCTCTCAGTTCTGGCAGGAGATAGGTAACTTGTTCCAAGCAGTAAGAAAGCTCCTGGAAAGTCAGCATGCTGAGCAAACTTTTGGAGGGGACCTTGCCGGGGATATAATAGTTCACAGAGACACAGATTTGACAGCATCTCTTCTACATTGTTCAGCTAGACTCCAGGCTACAGTGCCTCTGGCTTTGGTACATTCCTGGTTTGCATTGTTCCCCATGGTATTGCATCTGTGAGTCCTCATTTGCACACACGCAGCTCCAAGCGCTCCTACCAAGCAGGCAAGGAAAGGTGTGTGGATCTGGGCTCAAAAAAATCCTGAAAAGGCAAGTTGAATCAGTGACCAGTACACCAAGCCCTTTAAGTTACCTTTTAACACAGATTGAAAATGGCTGCTGCCATCCAAGAGTGGACCAGTGGGCAGTTTCCAGCAAGGAAACAGCAATAAATGTCACTGTGCTGTGTGGAAAGGAATAGCCTCTGAATTTGGTTATCTACCAGAAAACCGCATGAGGAGTCTGGCTCAGCACTAGGAATATTTCGCTCTATTGCAGTTTTGCAGTTTACAAATAAGTTAGGAAAGAGCTGATTCACAGAGAAATGATTTGACAAGGGGAACTGGAGAGCTTGCTGTGATAGAGAAATGCCTGTGAAACATCTGCCCCAGCAAAATCAGCTACATGCATGGGAAAGGGAAGCTGATAAAGGGCTATTGGGGTTTATTCCAGTAATAACAGAGGCTGTGACTGGAAGCAAAAGGAGTACTTCCCACCATGGACTGCAGGCCTGAATGAAGAGTTTCAGCTACTTGACCCTATGTGGTTCAGCCTTGTCACTGCCAGGGCTACTCTGATATCTCCTGCAAAGGTTTGCCTTGTCTGCTATAAGCTTCACAGCACACAGCTCTCAGGGTCTTTCCTGTCACACCACTATCTTTTAGCACTCCTTGACTTTCCCCCATCCTCCTTGCAATTCTAAACCTTTTGTGGCAGGAGGTATTATGCCATTCCTAGCGTTCTTGCATCCAAGACAGGCTTCTGTGTGTTCTCACTGCATCCACCACAGAGTCCCCTGTCAGGTTTACCAGCATTAAGTGCACTGGGAAAGCATTTCCCACTCTTCTTGTTTGCAGCTATGAATCAGCAGAACTTGCCGCAATCACTAACAATGTGCTGGAGCTGAGGTCTAAAGGGCTTGCAAAAACCTTTGATTTCGTTCCTTGACTGCTTAGCCCAATCAACTACAAGGCACAGACAGGGCATGTCTTTGGGGCTACTTGCACTCACTCATCTCTTTCACAAGCTGGCCTATCAGATGTGTTACTCTTGTTCTAACTCAAGATTAATGGATGGTATTCTCCACTGAGGTCAACAGGCATAGCACGTTGTTCACAATCACTTTTGGCACGCACTGCACTGATGCAGTCAGCCAAACTGCCTGTCCTTTGCAGGGAGGAACCAGCCGAGTTGTACTTCCAGGAACTGGAGAAGCCACTGTGGCTTCAGCCTTCGAGAGCATCATCCATCACCCATCCAGGAGCTCCACAGCATGAGGAAGAAGTGCATCACCATCCCCTCCCTGCTACTCACAGATGAGTGCAGCTCACTTCTGTTCTTACACACATCACAAAGACCCCAGTGGGCCCTGATCATTGAGGGCTATTCATTTCTTTCTTACTCTCAAGTCTTGCACAGCAGTGCCCTCATGGGCTTTCCTCATCCATCATTGCTGGCAATTTCATCCCTGTCTCTTGCTGGGCACTTCCGTCCCATGCCTTTGAATTGGCGTTTTTCTTTTCCCTCAAAGGAGCTTGTAACATTTACTGCATGGCATAGGAATCTCTGGACTGAACTGAGTCATGGTTCAGCAGAATTAGTCCGGTTATATCTTCTTCGCAGTAGGAAACCGTACATACTACAGCTGTCTTTCTGTTTTCCTGTTTAAACACTCGCATCTTCCGGCAACGCTGCCCTCAGCAGCAGAGCAGCTGGGGTGCACAGCTTCCAGCACAGCCGATAACATGGCTGCTGCCAAAGGTTGCGTGCAAGGCTGCTCAGAGCAAGATGGGACTTCACAAAGTTTCCAGTCATTAAGCAGAGTTACAGCATTTGGCTCCTTCAGAGTTACAGCAGGCTCCCAGTATCTCTCATTAACACCGGTTTACTACTGCCCTTCTGGGAGGCAAGAATGACATTTCCACCACGATGAAGCTTTCTAATGCAAACCCTGTGCATCGTCCCGGCGTGCCCTGCTCCCAGCTACATGACTCAGCCGGAGACCCAGCAGACCACAGCACCCTTCGGAGGGCTGCTTTTAGCACACTGGGACTCCACATATTATTTAGGTCACTTCACACATCGGAAAGTATCACGCAATGCTTTAAAGGTCTTCAAAACGGCGCAGCAGATCAACAACGAAACCACACATACAGGAATCTCAAAGGACACCGTTATATTGCCTAAGCCTGCGTCGGCTGTTTTCAACCTGCTGTGCATCTGGGATTCCTCTCCTGTCCCGTCACTTCATTGAAGCCACACAACTTTACGCGAAGGAGCCCAGTGCCAAACATTCAGGACTGCGCCCATTGGCACGGCCCAGAAGGGCATGCTACACAAGCTGCTCTTTCATAGGGATGTGCATCTCTGCAGCGAGTGAGGTTTGCTTCCAAAGACGAGCATGTGCAAACACATGCCACGCTTGTTTGTTTTCCCACAGGCATTACTCAGTCATATCTGCTACGGGAAAAGCATTTATATTCTGTGAAAACACCTAAGCACAAACATATTTATGTACACCAGCAGAAGAATTTCAGAGCTCGCATTAGCCACTTGTAAATGACTGTACCTACCTCGCTTTAAAAACCAGCCCAGCATGCAAGTCAATGTAAGCATAATAAAAAATAATAGGAAACAGACAGGCAACAGAATTAAGAGCAGCAGCCAGCTGGGATCTTCTAACCAGTGACATCAAGGGATTGCTGAGGTAATACACTGATGGGTTTTAAATTAACTGTAACCACTCAGGAAAAAGATCTAGGCGTCACTGCGGACAGCTCAATGAAAACATCTGCTCCATGCACAGAGGCCATAAAAAAAAAAAAAGAACAAAAAAATGCAAGGTTCAATAAGATAAACAATACCAACAATGTTATAAATGCCACCACATAAATCAATGACATCTTCACATATCAAGAAGTGAGCTGAAGTCTGTTCATTCAGTTCCAGATCAGGGATATCAGAAATGAGTCCAAAGAAGGATGCCAGAAGTCGTTAGAAGCACAGAAGGGTTTCTCAAGGTTATCAGGAGGGAAGATTAAGGGCTGGTTGCTAAAATAGGTTATACTAGAAGTGCACAAAATAACAAGAGACACCATACAGGTTTTTTCATTTGCTCTTATACTGAAAAAATAGTCCCCACCAAAATATTCCCCAAAATATGATTAAAACAGGAAAAACAGCTCACCAGAGCCTTGCAGGTTGCCCAGTTAACACATGGACCTCAATGCTATTAGATGCCAGGATGAGATTGGCTGGTACTCCAAGTGCAATCTGCTATCCCTCACTGTGCTGCCGCACCATGAGAACCAACAAAGCATGTATGATGCATACACGCCTGCTGGCTCATGTACCTCAGCAGTCATTGAGCTCCTCCTGGAGCTAGGAGGAGATGCTGGGCAACCGGTGGCAATGAAGAAAGCCAATGGGGAGCCTGAGACAGCAAGACCGAAGAGAAAGGTTAAAGGATTTCTTAAACATGCCCAGAAGAGGAATGCAGGAGATAAAATGCTCATAACAAACTGTGAAAATGCAGAGGGGTATCATGTGCCATTTCTCCCCTTTGCCCCACACAAAAGAAGGGAAATCACAATGCTGACCCCTCTGACAAGAGCAAGCATGTAGGCAAGGATGGCATAAGCACCCTTAGGACCACTGAAACAGAGTAATTTTTCCTTAGCATTCAGGGACTTTCCCTAGGTTCTCCCCAAACGTATTAAAGAGCAGTCCTGGCTATTTTGTGAACACATGGGAAACATTAAAGCACGACAGCGCTCAGCCCCAACCACCTTACCCACACATCTTAAAGAGCTCAATGCCATCAGCTCTTCTGTCCATCAGTATGCCTGTAGAATGTTCATGGCAGGGTTTCCTGAGTTTACACGGGGCTGGCAATGACCTTTTTGCTTCACTGGTACTGTAGATGTCCACACAGATCTCAACTGGGAACATGTCACCACATGCAAATACATGGCTTCCCTCCATCTTACCAAGAAGTATGGAGGGTCACAACAGAAATAATAAAGAAAAAAATAACAATGAACAACTCCCAATCTGCCCATCACACAAACCATTCTTCTCCACTCCTCTGAACCCCCATCCCACCTGCCCCTCTTCCCCAGCCCAGTGGGGAACTCCACCAGCAACACAGCACACACAACGTCATAAAGCCACAGAGAGCAGGGGTAAGGAAGGCTTTTCTGTGCAGCCAGCATTTCAAAAGGCACAGTACATGCTGTATGCTCAGTGCTGTCAGACTCCGAGCATGAATTCTCCAGTGTTTTAGGAAAAAGGTAAGGCGAGGGGGAAGTGTGAGAGGGGGGGAAACAGACCAAGCTTTGTGGAATTCTTTTATACAGTCATACATACGCTCTTAAAAAGAACATACTTTTTTCCTGACCTCAAAAAGACAATATTATTTTATTATTTCACAGAGACCTATTTCCAAGAGTGGCCAAGCTATTTCTACATGAACTGGTGCCTGGTTGAGGCAGAGGCTGTGAAGGGGAAACCCTCTCTCCAAGTACGACATGGAAATTCCTTGACCTCAGCTGCACAGCCGATCAACACATCTGTGACAGGCCAATAAAAAAAGGCAAAAATATCTAAGTGGCCAACACAGATGAGGGCAGGTGTGCAAGGGAGAAGGCACAGCCTGCTTTTTCCAGGCAAAAGGCCTGATTAAAAAAAAAAAAAAAAAAGAGAGACATGCAGCAGTGGGCAGAAGAGAAAAGCAAGGCAAAAGCAAAGGTAATGAGACATTAGTCAGAAAAGCAAAGCCTTAAAAAGGCAGGCAAACAGGTTCTGATTCATACTCTATGGTCTGAAGGTAAAAAGGCAGGGTGACCGGGCAGGGAAGTCCAAAAAAAAAAAAAAAAATTTATTTTAGGCTACGATATCATTTAGTGCATTTCATGAAAAAGGTTGGGTGTTCAGACAGAGTCATCATTAGTCTAGACCTGGTAAGAATCAAGTAGCAACTACCCACAGACCTGTAGGCTACGCTGAAGCTGTGTTCGTTTCCATGGGGGCCACTGGGGAAACTGCTGCTCCTGCCCAGCCCTGAGGACATGCCAACCTGCTATCTCCTTTAACAGACCCTGAAGAAGCCATCACAGAGTGAAGAGCTACACAGCATCAGCCCACCAGCATCAACTTCACAAGCTGATTCCTTCATTTCGTTCTTGTAGGACAGGATACAGCTAATGCAGCTGAGCCATCAAAAAAAACAAAACACCATAAGATCAGGACTGAAACCTTGCATTAGGCAAACCACGTAACTTCTCCCTGTGGCAGCAGCAGATTGGTGTGGCCCATAGCCCCCTCCCTCATTTTGTAACAGGATGAGATGCGCCATGCAGTCAGGCCTGTTGTTATGTACACAAGCTCAGGGTGCTTCCACAAGACACAGGTGCAGACTGCTCTCTCTCCCTGGGATAGGTGTCAGTCAGGAAGGATCTCACACTGCCAGAATCATTTATCTTTTTCATGGCCCATTCCCAAGTTAACAGCAGGAAAGAGGATTGCAAGGGCTGGACCACAAGCCTTCTCAAACTCCAAGCAACCCACACAGAGCAGAACAGCCAACTCAAAAAAGCCACAGTGCTGTCTGTAGGTCAATTTAGGCGCACACACTGGGACAGGGATGTGAGCTTCTTAAGTTCAGCCACAGCTACAAACCTTATTATAATTGTGCGGATGTTTAGGAGAAGAAACCATACCCCATGCACCTCCTTCATTTTCAGTGTCCCAAGAATCCTCCCTTAAATATTCGGTCTTTACAGGAGAGTGATGCATGCGGCGTTTTTTATAACTTATTTTTTTTATAAATAAGTTTGCTGCTAGTTTGATACTGTACATAATAGATAAAAGTAACCACGCATAATTCAAACTAGATCCATGCTCTAAGGCATAAAATAGAGCCCAAGCCCAGCTCACTTTCAATGAGTCAAAGAATCATTAAGGTTAAGATCACTAAAATCATCCAGTCTGACATCATTCCCACCGTGCACACTAAAGCACGTCCCTAAGTACATTACTTCCACATTTCTTGAAGACCTTCAGGAATGGCAACCTCACCACCTCCCAGAACAACCTAATACCTAACATCCAACCTGAATTTCCCCAGATCAGTTCAAGACCATTCCCTCTTATCTTATCACTGCTATGTGGGAAAAGAGGCCACCCCCACCTCATCACAAACTCCTGGCAGGTTATTGTAGAGAGTGATAAGGTCTCCTCTGAGCCTTCTCCAGAAGAAACAGTCCCAGTTCCCTCAGCTGCTCCCCCTAAGACTCATGCTCTGGACCCCTCACAGCTTCGTTATCCTTCTTGCAGTGAATACTGAACACAGTACTCAAGGTGCAGCCTTCATCAAGGCCAAGTACAGGGGGGTGGTTGCTCCCTGCCAACTGTTCTATTTCTGATTCATGCCAGAGTTCCATTGGACTTCTTGGCCACCTAGGCACACTGCTGGCCCACACTCAGCCAGTTGTTAACACCCCCAGTTCTCAGAAGCCCCATCAGATCACTCTACTGCTCATTAGCTACAGTTTAAATACCTCCTTGATTTCTCTGGAGAAAGAGAAGCCCTATGAAAACCAAGAGTGACACTTAAGGAACTTAGTTATCTGTGACCGAGTCCCCCAACACAAGTTTCTTCAAACGCAGCACACTTTGCCTTTCTTACCAGGCACCTAGATACTCATTGCCATCAACCCAGTCTCTCCTCAGTCACCTGTCCTAATGTTAAACTTCTCAAGGTCCTCCAGCGCTCCCAGTCTAGGGCAGAAGTGTATTTATTAGGGCAAAATGAGCAGTGTATATGAATTAGAAAGTGAGTCCAGACATTTCAGCTCAGGCTAGGAAAGCTTGTTTTGCCTAATTTAGAGGCCATTCAAACATTGTGGGTTTGAACATTACCGCATTAGTGTTTCACTTAGGAAAAACTGTGAAGAAAAAAAAAAAGAGGTGAAAAGAAGGAAAAAAAATCTAATGGAAACATAAATAGGGTATAACGTATATGGGGCACCCACTTGTGCCAGCACAGACCTTCTAAGCCCTAATGCATCACACAGACTTCCCTTCAGATAGAATTCCCTTTAGAATACTTAAAAAAAACCCTTAGTCACCACAGAGAGGTGGAACAAGCCAGAAGAGGTGGGTACACAAGCCAGTGACACCTGGTCCCCAGTACTGACATGTCTCCATTTGTGTTTATCGATCAGGGTCACATAATTCAAGAACAGAGAGCTCATTTGCAAAGCTCCAAGCTCCTCAGACCACCTCTGGTGAAGCACAGCAGTCCTCTGTATCAACCAGACATGTCACAATTTCTCTATAAATACCACTAATTGTTCTTTAGCTTTATCCATCCTTAGCTGCACTTGATTGCGTGTAGGACTCTAACTAGCCCAGCTTTCTGGAAATAATTAGCATATTTTATTTTACATCCTTATTCTTTTGTGTCTCAGTAATTTGCATGAGAATTACTTAAGCGGGGGTCCCTTCCAAAAACAAAATGACATCGTATCAGTGGCCAGGTAAGAATAAAATCTCTTGGTTCAAAACCTAACCTTAACTGAGAAGGCAGCTGTCTTCCCCAGTCACACCTCAAAAGCCACAGTAGGGAAAGATGCAAGACATCCTTAGAGCAATGAGTGAAAATGAGTAGAGCACTTGTAGAGAAATAAAGAATGCTGGTTGGACTAGATAATCTCCAGAGGTCCCTTCCAACCCCTACAATTTTGTGATAAGCAGGCACTGGGGAAGGAACATAAGGAACTGCAAGAAAATGGCTATAGTCATTCATCTGGTCACATTAAGCCAGCTCCTCTGTCACAGAGGATCAGAGAGTGGTTTGGGTCAGAGGGACACCTAGTTCCAAACTCCTGCAGTAGGCAGGGATATCTGTCACTAAACCAGGATGCTCAAAGCCCACATCCAACCTGATCTTGAACTCTTCTAGGCATAGGAAACCCACAGCAATCTGTTTCTGCGCCTCACCATCTTTGTGGTGAAGAATTTCTTCCAAATATTTAATCTCAACCTATCTTCTTGTCGTTTAAAACCACTGCCCCTTGCCCTATAAAAACTCCCTGACACAGTTCCTCTCCAGCTTTTCTGTAGGCTCTCTTTAGGTACTGAAGGCCACAACAAGGCCTCCCTGGAGCCTTTTCTTTTCCAAGCTGAACAACCATCTCTCCACGGGAAAGGTACTCCAGCCCTCTGTGCATCCTCAGGGCCTCCTCTAGGCTTGCTTTAACACTTCAGAAGAAAGTGGCAAAAACAAACAAACAAAGACATAAAAGAGGCAGAAGCCAGATCTCCAAAGAGATTTTCTTTCACATCGTACCAGAGATTGCTTTAGGTAGAAAGCTCAAGACAAGAAATAAAGAAGTGGAGGACTGGCAATAGATTCCACTTACCTGCCTGTAAGCCATGTCCAACAGCAGAGCACAGCCCTAAGCATCTCTCCTACCAGCAGCAACCTGCAGCCCTTGTGCTGAGATCTATCAGCTCAAGAAAGACCCAATTCTGAAAAGAAAACCATCAGCCCTTCTCCCCAGGCTTTTAAAATGCCCAGCACCTGGGTGCATTCACACCTTGCTCCCATTTCCACCTGAGTAAGCCCTCCTCATCTCTAAGCACCATCAGCTAGGGTAAATGGGTTGCCTTTCCTCTCCAAAACCCGCAGATAAGCTACTTGGCACCTTGTTACATATTATATCATCCTTTTCTCCTGATACTCTTGATGCTTCCACAGCTACTACATTGCCACACAATGTCAGTGGGGCTGCCCCAGCCATGGCCCTGCTTGCAGTGCTGAGGAAGTTGTCATAAGCCCTGGATGGCTATGACCCCATGCAAGAGGAATCCCTTTTCTTCTCCATAGTATCTCTGACCCCCCCCCCCCCCCACCTAATCTACGTTGTTGTTTTTTGTTTTTTTTTTTCCTGCCCCGTATATGCTTTCCAGCTCGTTTCCTCTTGCGGTTCTCATTTCCCGCTCCTAGGAGGTGAGCTCATGCGTTTCTCAATTACCAGCCAAAGAAAGGGAGAGGGAGAAAGCAATCTTATGGAAACAGATGAAGTCATGCCTATATAATGCCATAATATGGCTCACGCTCGTGGAGCCACGATACAGACGTTGCTGCTCCCAGCCCTGGCAGGGACACCCTGTTTCCCAACGCTACTCTCAGCCTTCAACTCAATCTTTTCCCTCTTCACACCAATAACACGTTGGGGACAGCAGAGCACCTTCACCTCTCGTCCCCCTTCTCCCCTTGTTTGGATCCTTCGCCCTTCTGTCCACTACCAGCCATCCCCTCTGGTCTTTGAGTCATTCACAGCATGCCACCGAGTGAGTCAGGGGCAAGCCCACAGACTGCATGCAAGGCTCCGGCACCACGCGCTCTGCCTACGGCTCTGCGAACGCCAGCGAAGTTACACAAGGGAAATCTAAAGGTAATTAAAAGCATAATGGAAGGGGTTGTTTAGAAAAGGTGGTGGGGAGGAGAGAATAAAATTAAAATAAATAAAGGAGTGTTTTAACGAGTGCAGCAGTGAAAGCGGGATTAGAGGGGCCTGAATGGCATCTCTATTTCCCGTACGGAAAGGAGCACTGCCCGGTGCAACCAAAGCTGACAAAAAAAAATTAGCTGGGCCTCAGGCTCAGAGAAACATTTGGCAAGAAAGGAAAGAAGGTAATTGCTGCAAATGGAGACTAATTCAGGAAGCAGCCAGCCCTACACAGGGCTGGTTCTTTCGCAGCTAGAGTGCTGCGGACGCTTTGTGAAGGCTGGGCTGAAAAAAACACACTGAAATCTTGGAGAAATTAAAAAAAAAAAAAGACAGAAAATCAACACATCTCTCCTTCCCATGGCTCACACATGTTCAGCATTTCTTTTCTCTTCTCACCCCCTAAGGATGCCAGGGGTCCTAGCCAGCCTTGCCTTCTCTGGTCTGTCCGATGGCACAGAGGGAGGTAGGCAGGAGCTCCCAGAGTGGGGGCACGTCCCTCTCTCTCCATTCCCCGGGAGAGGAGTTGGCTGGAAGGTGAGACACGGGGCACGGAGGATGTGTTTACTCTCATAACACCCCTGTGAGGTGGGGAAGTCATAGCCTCATCTGACAGATGAGGAACAGAGGCAAAGCAAGATTAAAGGATTAGCCCAAGGTCACGCAGGAAAAGTTTGTAGCAGAAGTGGAAATTAAACCCAGGTCTCTTGGTCCAAAATCAGTGCCTTAAGCACAAGACCAGACTTTCCTAGAGCTGGTCAACCTTTTATATTTGATAGTTTGTTTTATTTTCAAACAGAAAAACAGTTTATTTTCTAAATACACATTTTCATAGAAAAGGGAGATGGAGAAGCTCATTTCCTGGAGGGAGGAGATGCTTAAGATCTTATTTATTTCTTTTTAACTTAACTTCTTTCAGGTTTTAGTGTTTCTGATGAGGGAAAAAAAAAATCCTGCACCAATTTCAAAGCACAGGAACATTTCTTTTCATTCATAATTCATCATGGGAAATACTTTTCACTTGCCAACCAGTTCTGCCCTGCCTCTCTTTACCTTACAAAGGCATTTTTATTATTAATATTTTTTAGTAGTCTCTACTAGCTTAGAGAGTTTATACCTTCTAAATGGAAGCCTTTGTTGGATGACACTACCATCACTAAAAAAAAAAAAATATCAGGTACCTTACAAGTAGGCACAGCCAACAGGTCCCTGCCTTGACCTACTGAAGCTGCAGGGCTAAACTCAAGGTAGACCTCAGCTGCTGTAGACTCTGCTTCTCCAGCAGAGAGAACCACCTCCACCCCAGGTGTTTTTTGTCTGCTGCTGGCTCTGACACTGCCTGTCTTGTTCCATGGACTGTGCCACCATGTCCCATCCTTCCTGAAACACCTCCCTTATGGGGCTGGAAGCCCTTTTGTCCCTTTCCCTTGCATACATGGCCAGCTGTAGCCCACAGAAGCACAACCTTGCACGTGACCAACCAAAAGGCAGACAGCAGAAACAGGCAGGGAGCACGGGCTTCCTTAATACAGAGCCTCTCTCCAGTTAGAAATTCAGCCCTCACCGAGGCCCCTAGGAATTTCCCATCACTTTCCAAAAATGGGAGGTTTTCGCCCCAAGACACGTAGCAGAGTAAGTCATATGAAGCAAATGTGATCAGAGGTTGGCATATTTAAAGGTGACTTAAGGATCCAGACACCCGATTCTCATGAAAATAAATGGGAAGCAGTAGGCAGAAAAGGGCTGGCTTATATTCATGCCAACCAAATGGTTAAAATTAGCCATGATCGGTAAAGAATTATGAAGAAAATGTGGAACACTTACATAAAAGCTGAGTTTTGCTCAGAAACAAAGATTTCTTTTCCTGTAATTGTGTTTAATGATCTTTGAAGAACAAGAGGACAATCCACAAGGATGACTACCACCATCACACATGTTCCTGTGACAATGTGGGAATTAGACTGAAACAAAGACTAATACTCTATCCTTACAAGGCAGTTTCACTCCCAACTTGCCCCTCCCTTTACTTGAAGACTTACACAAGCAGAAATACTTCTTGTATCAACAAAATTGAAATACACAGGCCGCTCCAAAAGAAATGCCTCCTATTTGATTATATTGGCCTGTGATATCAGAGGCAGGTGGTGGTGGCATGACAGTAGAGGCTGAATCTTCCCACCAACCAATTCCATTATGTTCTCTTGTTGTATGATAGATGATAGCAGAAGGCCAGTCTGACAAAATGGTGCCTGACATGGAAATGTGGGTGAAGTAAAGGTGTGGAACTGAATTCCTCCAAGCGGAAAAAAAAAATGACACCCACTGACATTCATCAACACTTGTTGAACATTTACAAAGACCAAACAGTGGGTGTGAGCACAGAGAGGCAGGGGGTGGTGTGTTTCAGCAGTGGCAACAGTGGGGCACCTCCACACGTGCAGATTTTTACCACCATAGCATGCAAGCTCTTGTAAAACTCTGATAAAAATGCATAGCTAATGGTGGTGACTACACTGAAGAATAGTGTTTCATAGCTGAAAATTTGCTCTATCAAATAGTGCTACTGTCCCATGGAAATAAAGAGGAGGCATTACTTTCAGAGAAACTATGTATTCCACCAGCAGGAAAGAAAACATTTTAAGCTTATGACTGCTACCAGTCCAGCTTATTCCATGTCCTGCAGATATGTATACTCATAACACAATGGTTTTGGTCTCTTCTTCAGTTCCTGACACAGTTGAGGGTACATGGCCCACACAAGATACCCACCTCTTTTCCATGGGCTGGGTAGGGCTGACCTCCAAACAAAGCTCTGTCAACTCTCCTAACTCACCCTCAGGCATCAAAGCCTGCATTCTGAGCTCCAACAAACTCCACCAGTCCAGAGAGACAAATCAGTGTTAATGTACCAATTTTTACTATATTTTGCAGGTCAGGTACGGAAGAAATACTTAAAGGGAAAGTTCTCAAGCCTGGAGCTAGTGTTACAAAGGATGAATGCATTTTTCACTTCTTTGTCCCAACTTCTAGGTAAGATGAAGTGAATTCCTGGAAACTGAAGGGTTTGGACACTACAGTTGTAGACTTGGAAAAATACTACTTCTGGCTATGATGATTTATTTATAGTTGCAATTAAGGACAAAAAGGCTCTTCAGAGAGGGAGGATGAAATGGAAACAAGGCCATGCCCAGAAACCTAAGACTGTGGGGATTCCCAGAGCAAAATGAATCAGGGGACTGAGTTGCTTTCTATTTTATTTTTTTTAATTGTTATCTCTTTATTGGCTTATCTGGCCCAGGACTTTGCAGCAAGTGTACTTCTGGGCTCTCCCTACGGGCTTTGGAGGTGGGTCAAAAACTCAAGTGAGACTGGGGATGGATCTCAAGCTCATAAGAATGGCTTGGTAGACTGCAGGCTGAGAAAGGCTGCTCCACACCTTACAGCTGGAGCTACTCTCCTCTTGGACAAAGGACTGGTAGTGATAGCTTTGGGATGTGGCAGTGGATGGAAAGATAAGGGCCAGAAATCACCAACTGGCCTGGAGAGTAAGAAAGCGTGAGAAGGCAAGAAGAAAGCCAGAAGTCCTTATATCAAGAAAAAGAAATAGTCTGCACACGGTAGGATTCTCTCCATTACAGGACTTAGATTTACAGTCTGCCAGGCTATATATTATCCCTGCTCCTAAAAGAGTGGGTGCGGTACAAACTCCCAGACAACCTTTTGAGCTGGAACTCTGTAGATGTCTCATCATCTCTTTTAGATCCAGTTTCTGGCCCTGGAAATATCCCTCATTAAACAAAAGATCTGGCTCAATTTAACACCACTTTGGATCAAACATAGGAGGGGGGCACTGCAGGCTAATTCAGACAGCAAGACAGCAAAAGGGAGGTGCTGTCCCAGGGACAGTCTTTTTCCTAGGAAAAGTTTCAGAAGAACTATTACAGCTTTACTAGAAGAGACATCAAAGTCACCTCTGTTTGTCTGTCCCTCTGTCTGGGCTCTCATACCTCACCTTCCTCCTCTGGACTGCTGTGAGAGCCCTAGACAGCCTGCTGGGTCATTAACATGTCTAAGTGCATTCAGCTAGAAGAACGCTACAGGTTCCCTGGTCAACCTGTATTCCTCATGTTTACTTACTACATTCCAGCCTGGAAGAGGCTACTACTCACTGTTTATATACACTTCCTCCAACCCAGGTTTTTCAATCCGTTATTGTTGCTGACTTCCACACAGTGACAGGGAGCTGCACTGCACCGTCTCCATGCTGTTTACGCAGCTGATCTCCTCCACCAGCAGCTGGAGCTTAGCAGCTGCTCACAAATAAAGCATTAACACAGACTCTGATCCAGTATTGCCTTGCACAGAAACCAATCTGTGCTCTCCAGTTGTGCTGAGTTGAGCACAGGTGATGTACAGCCTTTTTGGAACATGGACAAAGGTAGCAGCAGTGCCTCTCTTTGGCACTGTAGACTGTGCACAGCTTTCTGTCACCAGGCAGGACAGCTAAGGGCTACAAAGGCATCAGCACTAGCATGTTCCCCACACACCAAAACCTTTCAAGGAGGGATGAGGTAAAGGGCTACTTGTCAGATTTCCTCTCCAGGCTTCTGTGGAGTGAGCAGTACTCGCTTGTGCCCATGATACATCCATGAAACTTTAAAACCTGAGTGGCCGTCTAGCAGCAGGTATCACAAGAAGCATGGCTAAAACCGGTTGCAGAGGGCTATTCAACCCCAAGTGAAGACAGAGCAGCACCTGATGAACATTAGGTCACAAGATTTAGAGAACTGGCTGAAACTATGAGGAATTATCTGTGTCTCTGATGAGCATGATGCACAACAGAGAGAACAAAGCAAACTTAGTACCTAAATTAAGTAAGCTTTTGGAATTGCATAAGGAGTAAAAGTCAGGTTAGCAATCATTCCCAGGAAAAAAAAAGGTTTGCAACATAAATAATGAATAAATACCACAAACATTCGTAAGCACAGAAGATAACAAAGCAAAGATTTAAGCTAATGTGGATTTAATCAGAAACAAATTGCATCCAACCAAGCTAATTTCCCTCTGTGACAGCCTCGTGGATAGCAGAAAGGCCCTCAATGTTACGTGCCTTGACTTGTAAAGCTTCAGATGCATAACATCCTCATAAGACATCAAATAAATGGTCTCAAATAAACCTTCCCATAGCAGATGCAAAACTGACTGGTAATATAACACTTGGACACTAAATATCTATGGGTCACTGTCAGAATGGAGGGATTAACCCAGTGGAATTGTACTGTGTTTGTTGTGAGTCCAGCTTTCTTCAAAGATTTCTTTAACAACATGGGCCATGAGATAGATCGCATGCTTGTAAAACATGCAGCTGCTACGAAGCTGGGAAGGACTGCCTGAAGACAGGGTTAAATTCTAATCTTGGCAAAGTAGGGAAATTGAAAAAAATTGGATCCCATTCAGTAGAGATAAGGATAGAGAAAAACTGACAACATCCCTCAGAAAAATATGGAGAGAGCTGAGATGGACTGCAAGCTGGACATGAGTCAGCTCCAGTTTGTTGCTACAAAGAAAGGACACTGTCCTAGGCTATACAAACATGAGATCAGCCTGTAAACCACCACATGGAGCAACCCATCTGCACTGCTCAGCATACAGAGCCTTAGCTGGAGCAGCCCACCTAGTCTTGGGACATCGAACTTTAGAAAAGATGTAGACTGACTTGAAATTATCTGAAAGCTTCAGGAGGGATCAAAGAAATCTTGACCTGCAAGGAGAATTGAGGCTGTGCATCATAAATTAAAAACTCATCAGGAGGCAGGGCACAGCAAGAGGCCTTGGATTTGTGAAGAGCCACCTGCTTTCCTAACCCTGGGACAGGATGATGTCTGTCTGGGAAACAGCAGGTGATCACCGTGAGCTTCAGGAAGGCAGCTTGGTGGACTCCATAGAAAGTTGGGGCACTTCTCACAGAGAGCATGAGCTAGCACTACCCTTTGCCTCACTGAGCTCATGCAGAAGTCCCAGTGGAAGGCAGGCTCTGCATCCTGCGAGAGCAGCGTGGCCACAGTGCGTGAGACCCTGATTGGAAACAGGCCGCTCCTCACATCTCAGCTCCGCTCCTGGCGACGTGCAAGTTTCCTCATTCCTGGATGGCCTCCTCATCCCAGACGAGGGAGCTAATGTCTGGGGAAGACCTTTAGCATTCATTACAAAAATGTTTCCATCCCCTCACTGGTCTCTTCTCACTTCACCAAAGCATACAGACAATTGTATATTTCAAAAGCACCCACCAACTGTCCCTGACGGGCTCTGGCACTGCTCAGATGCTTGACTCAGCTCCCATTGCCTTCAATGGAAAAGGCTTCCATCGACGGAAAGCGCTCTGCTAGCTTCAGTGGGACCTGAACGAAACCTCAGACAAAGCCATGACAATGATGTGCAGAGCCTACAGCCTCCATAAAAGTGACTCATTGGATTTAGGAGCAGCGGGGAAAATACAAGTGGAAGAACATTACACTGGACTGGAATCATGCACAGCAAGACTAAACTGCATTACTCTGGGTTTTGGAGGGACCTCCCCTCTCCAGACACCCTAAAGAGCAGTGGCTGCTCTCCTGGGGAAAGGATGAAATGCGGGTTTGGAGCATGCCATGCTCCCAGCTGGAGGGAGAGAAGTGTCTCCAAGCACAGAGTGAGGGGCGTCTCCAGTGCTTGCAAAGCCTAGAGGAAGGTCCAGGCAGTGAGAACAACAAGCAGCCACTAAAACCCCGTGGAATATGAAAGGAAGAAGTAAGTAAAAGCAGATGGAGTTGTGCCACAGAGGGCTCTTCCCTCACATTCCCAGCATACCAGGAACGGTCACCTCCCCTGCCCAGAACGGCTCTGTCCTCACTGAACTGGGCAACTCCGCTCTCAGCTCTGTCTGGCAGCCTCTGTCCACAGGGAATGCTAAATTTCACAGCACTGACACACACACTGCAGTAGAACTCTTAACCACCTCCCTCACCCCAAAGCAAATCCAATGGTGCTGAAGGCCGGGTGTGGATAATGCACAACACAGATACAGAAGTGAACAGGTCAAAAACCTTTGGAATTTCATGTTGTGCCATGTTTTTTCAGGCGGGTCTAAACCTCACCACACACATCCTGCCATCAATTTAAATATTACTTAATGCAGAATTTTACATGAATTCAGTTACACCAGGGCATAAACCTATCTGACTGAATAGGATTCGTTTGGCCAGAGATACTTGACAATTCACTCAGAGAATTGTGCAATGGTTAAACTGATTTTTTATTTTTTTATTTTTAACAAAACATACGCTTAACAAATGCATCTTTGTATATAAGCCAATCTTAACTAGAGCCTGGTCTGGACTGGAAATGCATCTCTGTATGTTGCAAACCCTGGTGTGATTCCACTATAAAGATGACATGGCAAGCACAGATCACATCTGTCCTCTCACTGAGATACTGGTGTTACTTCATTATGATGAGCAGCCGTACTGCTTTAAAAGTAGTGGCCCAAATACAGTGGTGTGGGTTTTTTTGCACCAATTCTCAGAAAGCAGGGATCAATGACTACATGTGAACCAAGACAACCATGCAACAGTGGCACTAGATGATTCTGATTTCACTTGCTTTCTGGAAAATACTACATTCAAGCCAGGCCAATAAAGGCAATTGAGTACCCAAGGCATTTTTATCATTCATTAAAGATGCCAAATTGCTGTTCCAGTTAACTTACTAACATAAAAAACAGCACATTTTCATTACTGGCTAATTAGAAGAGGTCTTACTGGGCCTGTTCCTCAAGCCTTAAGGAGGAAACTAATAGAAATGTCTGGGGAACACCAATAAGGCCTTTGCAATTTTCAATATCTGCAGCCATCACAGAAAGCCTTCAGCAGCACGAGAAGCTTGGACTTCTCTTGCTGGCAGTCTATGGCAGTCCATGAAGAACAAAGCGCAAACCAATGTAATTTCATGCAAATCTTTAGCTAGCTAGAAGCAGGGAAGTTGTGCTGTGGTCTGCACAGCAGATGATCTACCCCAGAGAGCATTTGCCAGTGTAGAATTCTCCCATCATCACAATTTGGTACCAGTTAACAATAATGGTTTCTGAAGGATAAAGGCTCAGACCAGGCTCATCTCAACACTAAGCACTCCTGCTTGTCAATCATCACTCACGGAGACTACAGAATGAAAGGCAAAGTCATTTTTGAGATTTGAGGTGATTTGAATATTTGCACAATAGCTACATTTCATCACTTAATGGATGTATTTTACCAAAAGTGACGTTGCTCTTTGCTATGCCCATGTGGGAAAGATGGGTCCAGGTGCTTAAAATTTAGTGCATATTTGTAAGCCTCAACAGAGAAATAGCGCAGGATGTTCATTTCTCTACTTCTGGCCACTACAGACTCACATGTGCAGCAAACAGGAGCACCAGATCCTCCCAGAGATTCCCTGCTGTGACTCCAAACAAGCTGGGACATGCAGACAGTGCTTTGGAGGCTTGTCTGGAGAGGCTAGATCATTCTGAAGAACAGGATAGCCACATCAGCATGGCCCATAGCCAAGCCTGGCCAGCTGCCTGAACTACTAGATCCACTGCAGTATTACACTGACATAACTATGTCCCTCTAAGAACCGCAGCTACCTTGGGCATCCCTGCAGGATGCTGTATCACACAGGGTAGGGATGCTCCAAGGGACCACACAGTCTAAGCAGACAAAGAACAGGAAAGGAAAGGGAGAAAATAAAGTAACCTGCCTGAGGTAATTCAGCTGGTCCCACCTCAGAGGTCGGTGCTGCACCCAACTTGATCATGCTGTCAGTCTGCCAGCAACGTACAATTTAAACCACTCATATGGTTGCTGGCACATTGCTAAGCAGGAGGAAGACAATAACATACCTAAGGATAACACAATACTGTATATGAGATAATGCCTAGAAGGGCCCAAGCCTTGTGTCTTTTTTTTTTTGGTTATTACATCTTTCAATGAATTTCCTTATGCATGCATGTTTTATATTGAAGACAATATTTGTTTGCATAAGAGAGAAGATTCAGTAGACTATTTTCTTTTAAAAAATAACCTTCCAGATCGCCAGAAAAAGGTTTTTTTTTAAAAAAAAAAAGGATAAACCAAAAGCAAGAAATGTACACAGTAAGAACATAGTGAAATAACAGAAATAATAGGGAGAAACTCATTTTTAAGGACTGCAGATTAACCTTGCTTTTTCTCTACCATGCTGAATTCTTGTACATTTTAATAATCTGTTTCTCTGCTGCATACAGTGAATGGGAGAGAAAAGGCAAAAGAAGAGATCATACGAAGGACAATTCACACGATCATCACTCTGCTGATCTGTGCATTACCATTCTATGGGTTGAGATGAAGAAATGAGATGAGACAGGACTTAAAGCTGATCCAGAGATGATCCTTCTTTAAGGATGCCTGGATCAAGTTCTAGCAATGTGTCAATAATAGGCATCACAATAAGCTGGGTTTCTGTGAGAAAATCAGCAAAGCATGACCAAGCAAGAGTAAAACGACCAAGGTGGTCCTCCAAAGCGTAGGGCCAGAACTCAGCAACTGCAGCCAACAGACAGTAATTGCACCATAATGCACTGTCTGGATTGTTTTATTGAGATTAGGAAATAATATTCTACTTAAAAATAAAGAGCGGGTCCACAAGGACACAATCACGGGTATGACATCACTGGTAACCCCCAGAACATGTGCATTAGAGGGAGACAAGCTTCACCATTTTTCATTGCATCTGCCACTTCAGGCAATAATTCATCTCTTAACTCTGGCTGAAAACTCACAATTTTACGGGAACCACAAATCAAGTCACTGCATATTTTAAAGGCTGACAGAATTATTTTTTTAATAAGATTTCTTCTTTGATTAAAATGCCTTCCTTTGCAAAGAAAAGGGAAGAAAACTATCGTTGTCTGCAGCAAAACAGATACAGCAAGTCCTACAGTAACATTTGACAGTTGTGAGCTTTTTCTGCATGTAGTAAGAATAGTTGGAGAAAAGGAGGAAAAAAAAATCAAAGAAATGTACAGTAAGCCATAGAAAACACGAGAAAAATGATGTTACAGAAAATACAAGTCAGAGGAAATATTTGAACAGCCAGAGAAATGTCATCACGCAGTAATGGCAGCAGTCTACAACTGTTTGCAGCACTGTTAAACCAGGAGGTGTAACAGTGACCCAGTTAGGCCAAATGACGATAGGAAACTGTACCTTGGATAGGCCCCATTAAAAATAGAGAGGTTTGTGTTGCACAGGACTGTTCTGGAGTTCCTGAGCAGACAAGCAGTGAAACAGACTCTTCCGGGCTCCCGGGCTCCAAGTGACAGCGAACAACATATGTTAGGAGGGTTGAAACAAAATTAGAATAAAAGGAAAGAAGTTTGGAGAAAATAAATTTTAAAAATAATTCTGGAAGAGCAGAGGTCTAGGCAAGGTTTTCCTACACATCTGCCCATTCATGCTAATCAAAGGGAACTCAGGGTCTGTTCTACAGCTTCTTTAATCCAGTTTTATCAATTTGTGTATCTGCCTCTCCACAGAAATCTTACCTGGAAAAAAAAACCAGGTAATTTCTTCAAAGCTATCTTTGAAACACTTTTCAAGACTCTGTAGTAAACTCAGGGTACATGGTGCAACTAAACGGCAAGTAGCATACCCTACATAAAAATATCTTCCCTCTGGAAATTGCATCCCCCCACCAGAATACAAAAACACAAGTACCTTCAGAAAGCTCTGCACCCTCTGTGACTGAAACAAGGCTAAATCACCCAGTTTGCAGTTACAGGACTCGAGCTTCTGTCACTCCAGACTATAAGTGGCAACTGAAGCAGTGAGAGCAAAGCAGTTAGCAGTCAGACAGCCCAGAACAAGTTTTGAAGCAGATGAACAGCGCTTAGACACGGTGGAAAATCCAAAACAGGCCATAGGCAAAGGCACAGTGGCAGAAGAGCTCAGGAAATACTAAGCCAGAGACTACAGAAACAATACCAGGAGCATCCAGGAGGTGGGAAAGATCAGGAATCTGCAGAACAGGTGGTTTTGGAAAGCTCCTGTATGTGTAGATTTTGGAGAAGAATGAGAACTGAAAGCAGACCTACAGCAGAAGCCAAACAACTGCCAACATTAAACACACTCCAGAATATCAGCTCCTCTCCTGTGTTGTTGCTGTGCAAAGACACCGAAGCTAAGGAGGTACCAACCATGGTATTCAGTTGCTGCTGCCACAGGCAAAAGGAGATAAGAAGCTCCGATGATGCTCACCAAGGAAGGGCATGAACTGTATCACAGAAGTGGCAAACTTGTGTAGGTTAGAAAGAATCCATTTGCTCTCTTCACTACAAATGCCTTCCAAGATGATAGATTAAGAGGTAGAGTCATTCACAGAAAAATTCAGGAAATGACAGAGTAAAACTCTTCCCTTCAGTCAGTAGGGGCAGATTCTTGTTAGCAGAAGCAGTACTAGTCTATGGCTAGCTGCAACAGAGACTAATCAGAGCGGCAATGGGAGAGGACGTAACCTATTTTGTATACAGATCCATATAGTAAAGCATTTTGCATACAGTCTCTGAAGATGACATCTTCATGGAGAAGACACTGCAGAGTATTGTCAAAGCAGGGAGGACAAAAGCCGTGTGATGTTTTCCTCATCATCACATTTTCCTCTCATCACATGCCATTGCAGTTACAGTTTTCCCCACAGCAGCATTTCTAGCCAGTGTTGGTGGTGATGTAGACAGGAATGTTACAGTCATACAGATTTACTTTGAGAGAAGCCAGTTGCCGTGCTGAGAGGCCCTGTCCCATTCCACAGAAAAAGCAGTTATGTATGTTCAGCACACATCCTAGTCTGAGACACAGCTGGGCACCAACCAAACAGGTGCAAAGGCACCAAACACCACTGTGCACCAGTTCTGGTCTTTCTCACCCATCTACAGCCCAATAACACATACCACGCTTTGCATTGCCTTATTTCTCTCCAAGCACATACCGTTTTCTGCTCGGTCACACAGTGTGCTGATGTACACACTCTATACTTGGTTAGACAAGGAACCACTTTGTTAAAGCAGTGCACTGAAACACTTGGGCAACTCATTCACCTAACCCAAGAGCCCTGGCTAGTAAAACAAAACTAGCTAAAAACTTGGAAGACAAACATACGCAAGAAAGATCACATCATTTCTTACCCAACCTTTCTCCTGGGATCAGAGAGTACAGTTGTGAAACATACAGAATTCTGTTTCCTTCTTTCCTTTCCTAAGTTTCTGTCTGAGGGCTTAATTTTTATTGGATGGTGTTGCAAACAAGCCAGCGAGGGGATTCAGGAAATGTCTCTATCCCTGATCCCTCACAAACACGTCCAAACATTCTTCAATTGGTCTTTGGAAATCATCTGAAGAAAATGGACTGACTCTGATGTGGACATGGTTAAAAGCTGTAAGAAGCTGCCTAGGCTGGAATGGCACCTACAGGCTTAGTGTATTTACATTAATCAAGATTCAATCAAAGGCTTATTGGCACTCTAGGTCTGCATGCCTGCATTACAAATAGCAGTAGAGATTTCTGGGATGGTTTAGTCAAGGCCTTAGCAAAACTTGCAGCGACAGTACAAAAGTACGTAAACCATATAAGGTTACATACTTCATTAAATGTTAGCAATATGCTTAAAACTAAAACTATGGCATGCCCTTTATATACAATTTTGATTGTCTATAATCCGTGTCAACACAGCTGTGCTACAGACCTCCTAAGTCACAGTTAGCAAGTCCATCTGCTTCACTGAACTGTGCCTAGTTTTCAAATAATGGCGATTCCTTTAACATTTTATGGTTCCTGACTGTGAAAACTGCCTCTTGCGTGAGCCAGTGTCAAAATCTGACTAATGTTGCAAACTGTGTGGTGCAATGTGATTTTGTTGGCAGTTGGAGGAACATAAAAATGTTAAGATACTTCGCAAAAGTTACAAAAAGGAGTCACTGAATAAATCTTTTAATCTCAAGTAGCACGTACTTCATTACATCAGCATTTTTCAAGGAATGTTCCTATTGTCAATGAAAATTAGCTCCAAGAATTTGAAAGCATAAGGACTTAACAAGGGAACCAGAAATTCTACAATTACGGCCGTTGTGTCAAGCATTCTGTAAAATACCAGACTTCTGGAAACCTGGCTCTTCCTCTTTACAAACACAAGCCTTTACTTCCCCAGTACAATCAAAGCAGGAAGATTTTTGATAGCTCTCAGACAAACGTCATCATGCCTATCTGTTTTGCTCTGTGCTGAGGAAACTTCAATGGAAGAATTATAGAATAACATCCCAATACCAGTGACTGGACTAAATTGAGAAGTAATGTCCTCAAGATGAACCAGAAGAGGTTCAGGTTGCATGTTAAGAAAAAATTCTTATCCAGCAGAGTGGTGAGGCACTGGCACAGGCTGCCTAGGGAGGTGGTGGAGTCACCTTCCCTGGAGGCATTCAGTAACTGCTGAGATGTGGCACTGAGGGACATGGTTAGTGGGCATGGTGGGGAAGGGTAGGGGATTGGACTTGGTGATTTTAAGGGACTTTTCCAATCTCAATGAATCTATACGATCCATGATTCTATGACTAAGACTTGGGACCTTTACTCCCACAATATACTCCCTACACACTATTCAACAATAAGAGTTTATAATACCACTCAGTTATTTCGTATTTTCTTCAACAATAGTTGCTATTCAACTTTTTAAAGAGGTTTAACTATATGAAGACTTTGAAGAGCTGATAAGTTGTTTCTGAGTAGAAGGCACACAAGCATCAAACTCTTATATGAAAATTTTTCCTGACTTACTGACCTAAAAGCACATAGGACAACTTCCCAACACCACCCTTGACTTTATTTGAACATAACGTCTGCTTGCTTTCAGAATAAATCCAGCCAGTCTCTAATCAAACCTGGTTTATCCAAAGTTAGCAAAAAGCTGTAACAGAATATTGCACAGAAGCAGGTTGCAGCTTGCCTTATAGAGAAGTCAGCATTTCTCCATAACAACAAGAACTTTAAATAACTCGGTCACATAAGACAAGAGGCCATGTAGCTGCTGCCACTTGAAATTACCTTTTGTTTTACCAAGCTAAACAAATCCAACCTATGTGCAGACTCAGCAATAGCCAGGGACACTTGCTCTGCCTGATACATGGGCACCAGCCAGTGCTGTAGGTGTGCTCTTAGAGACATTCTGCTGCATGAGTTACTGTTATCCATTTTGAACTTCACTCTGCTCCTTCCAGGAAACCTAGACATTTATACCTCCAAAAGACAATTTTCTCAGTTATTATTTCAAGTAGAATGAATAATATCTGGCCAGCTCACTGCTCAACCGAGGGAACCAAGAAAAGCAATGCAGTTGAGTCAGCAGCTAGGGCTATTGCTCATAAGTGGATGCTGAGTTTACACCCCAGACCAGTGTAACGTACGCGTGGAGGCCTGCCTCCCTCTGCCACGTGCATAACGGGCTCCTTATTACTAAAAAGCCCTTTCTGCTTGTCAAGAACTAACCTTCAAGATGACATAAGGTTTTCTTTTAGTGTGAAGGACAAGGTGAAGTTGCAAGCTTCACAGCTTGGGAGGAAGTAAAGATACAAAGAGACCAACACCCACAGAGCATCTCTGGGGTGTTTTACTCACCTCTCTGCCAAGCAGAAAGGATGATGAGTGAGTGTTCCATGCAACACTAAACCTCCCCAGCCCTCTGCTGTTCTCCTTAAAATAAGGGGGTAGAACAGCCAAAGCAGAAGCCATCATCTCTTACTCAGGCTCACTTCCCAGCACAGCTGTCAGGTGTGTCGATACAGCTCTTCACAACATCTGCACCATCACACTCAGAGCTTTGCCGAAGGCACAACTAGACCATTAAAAAGTGATAATTCAGGAAATAAACTATTTTAAATGGTCCACACCTCTCCCACTCTGCTCTTCTACTTTCTCCACCCTGCTCCCATGGTAATAAACCCATGTACAATTTCCCTTGTGAAACTTCAGATATCCAAGGCAAGTATCTTGTCACCCAAGCAGATTCCTGCATGAATGACTCTGTCAGAGGTAAGAGCACCTACATCTATTGCAAGCCATAAAGCCGCCTCACCAAAAGGCTTTTTCCAGTTCTCAGAAAGACAGCGTACTTGGGAGTAACTGGAAAGACCTTGACCTGGACGCAAGAGCCCAGTGGTACTGCTCAGGCTGGGATCAGAGAGAGGCAGAGGCAGCGCTCCAAGAGGACTGCTGCAAGCCAAGATACACACTGAGACTTGGGACCTGTTTTAATTATTGTTTCATTTCTTTCACTGCTCAGGAACATGTAACAAGCTGAAATGTGCGTTGTGCCTGTAAACATTTACTTTCTTTCGGTCTTGTGCAATGCTATGTCTCATTCTCTTGGATGCTGCCTGGAATGCAGGAATAGCCATAACACATCGGCTGAGCAACCATTGACTTAGCTGTCCGTCTCCGACAGTGACCAGCACAAGCTGCTTCAAAGGAAGTTGCTAGAAACCCCATACTGGGAAGCTGTGGATTAGGTTGCTTCTGAGGGAAGTTTCTTCTCTCTGCCACACAATTCATGTTTGACTCACACCGTAAAAATCAGGAACGTCTGCCTATCCATCCTCCAATTTGTTTTCCAAGTCAATTCATGCACTCACGGTGCCTCTTACTCACGTATTTGCCAGGAAGAAAAATTCCTGTTGGTGGTGTGCTGCATGGCGTTGCACAGGTTAAACATGTCCTGCGCTGAGCACCACATACCTTGCACAGTCAGACACATGGGGCTGCAGCTGCCGCAAGTCTGATTGCACACAGACACAGAAATGTGAGTCAGACCCAGTGGGCCCCGAGGTCTCTTTGCCAGGCCAGATCACAGATGCACTCTGGCCCTTTGTACCCACAGCCTGCAAGCACAAGGCGTCTGGGGATCCTGCCCCTCTCGCTTACCAGAACAGTTGTTTTTAAACAGCACAGGAGAATGGGCATGCACACCATCAGTGACTTGTGATCTTCTCCAGGCCTTCAGCAGAGAAATTACCTCGCAATTTGGCAAACCTCAGCAGATGCACAAGAGGCCAGCTGGGGTGAAGAGTCGACGGGTCCGGGAGCGCGGGGGCCTCCTCATTCCTCCCGGCAAGGCTGCCTGCCCCGTGTTGAAAAGGAAGGGAACCTTTGCCCCTTCTTCTCAGTCCGCAGGAGCATCTGTAGGACTGAAACCAATCAAAGCCAGCTGTGTAAAATGAAGGGAGGGCGGGGAAACACTGATTATTATGACTAGGAAAAACGCTATTAAAAAAAAATAAAGAAAAGGGAAAAACTGATCCCATATGGGAGACAAATGAAATATAAATGCAAAACAGGCCATTACGCAGTGTCTGTTGTAAGGCTGCTGCATTGGGGGCTGCGTTCATGTGTCGAGATGCCGTGCCTCTGGGACCTCTGGAGATGCCCCTCTGCTCTGCCGTGTGGTTAATGATATTTTGGACCATGCAGAGCTGCGACCAGCACCAGGGCTGTTGATCAGCAGCCCTTTCAGACTGAGCAAGAAGCTGGTTTTCTCCCTCACAGACACACATGGAGAATAACTTCAGGTCTGCCAGACCTCATCATTCCACCAGCCCTCTTCTGCCTTAGCCGATTATTCCAGGCAATTTCGCTGCTGGCTTCTCACTCCTCTTGAGATGAGTTATTGCCCTCCTCCACTCCCACTGGGTCGCCCACACGGCTGCCCTTTTGTCATTCCGCTTCTCACTCTGCACTTCCCCTTCTTCATCAGATCATCTCCATCACCCGCTCCATCTGCCCACCCAACATGTGCCCTTCAAGCTGTTCCTGAGCTACAGCCAAACCCCTACAGCCAGGCTCCCTGGGGCAGTCTTCAGCAACAAGGAGGCTTTAGGGGTGCACGCAGCAAGCACAGTCCAAGCTCAGCCCCCTTGTACACTCCCCAGTGTAAATTCTTACCCTATGCCAGCCATATTCCCAGACTCACTCACAATGTTCCTGGATCAACAGGGCTGAAAGCCAGCTCCTTTTCCACCTCATTCCTCAGCTGTTTCTTCTACTGCTCTCGAGGCACAAGGACAGCCCGCGCAATGGGTGCTCACTTTGTTGATGGTGCTGGTGATCATTCATCCGTAGAAAGAAAAACTGGAGGATAGCAACATGACTTCTCATGTTTGTGGGCTGTGCTCCCGAGAGAAATAAGACACACCAGATCTTAAGGGACAGATGGTTAAAGGGTGGCTCAGTCTGCCCTACTCTTGTAATTCTGTCAAAGACTCACAGTCTTTGGTAGAGTGTTTTTTGTTTTTAAGAGGCTCCTGCTCATATGTATGTCTCAATGTCTATTTAAAGGACAAATAAAGTTATTTCTCGCCTATAATGCAGAGAAAATACACAAAAATCTTGACCTCAGAATTCAATCCACAGAAAGAGAACAGAAACCCTTAAATAAAATCCAAAGGAAACCCTTCCTTTACATTTTTGGAGTCCAACTCAGCTACAGTAAAGATCCCCTGTATCTGCTTATATGAAGGCAGAAGACACTTCAGCCATTCGGATGCACTGCTCTACAGACATTCCCACATCTGGCTTCATCCACTCTGTGCCAGAGCCTGAGCAACTTGTACCTGCTTTTTGAGTACGTTCAAAGCACTTCTCTTTGGTGTGTGGGTTTGGGGAAGAAAAGGAGGAGGGAGAGGGCACTTAAGACATTACACTTCTCAGTACTAGAGTGTTCCACAACATGACCAGAGCCACAGCCAAATGCATTAGACCACAGCACTCCCAGATCCTACTCAAGAGTCTTCATAATTCCTCTTTACAAGCCAAGAAAAACAGAGCAAGCAGAAAACAAATAACAGTGAGCAAGCAGGAGTATTTGTCCCTTACTACAATGGCCTTAAGCAATCAGAGAGGTAGGGCTGATGAACCTTTAATTACTTGTGCAATAAGGACCTCTGTTTCCAGCATTCCTTGGCAAGAAGGAAGTGGCTGGAGCAGTCAGGGACCTGTTATGTTCTCCTCTCCCCAGGCTTGAAATCAATATGAAGGCCCCTCACCCAGCTGGTCGCAAGTTTCAAGATCCATTCTGCACAGAGGTTGTTTATAGTTATTAAAAACAGTAAAAAGAAAATGCAATAAAAAATAAACAGCTCTTTTACCAAGGAGCTGTTACTGAACAGCATGTCTCCACAGCTAAGGTGTTCAAAGCTCCCACACTACTTCTTCCAGACAGTTCAAAGAGATAGAAAAAATAAATAAATAAATAAAAGCAAACTAGAAAATTAGTCTTCAACCTCAGTATACTGATATTTGGTGTAGTGCATCATCCTCAACCATAGAGGGAATGGAGGGGACACTTCTCACTATGGGTCCCTAAATGGCAGCCAGACAGACAGCAGGGGTGCTGAGGAAGTGACCGTCCTTGGGTAATTTCTACAACATAAAGCCAAGGCAGAAGAAGAGATTAAAGAACTGATCCCAGCTCAGCTGAGTAGTCCACAAGTGAAGCAAACTCTCCTGATTCACAAGCCACAGAAATGACCTTTCCTTTCAGGGAAGGGTGCTCACTACTGGCAGCTGAAGAATGCAGAAGGTGCTACACCTTCCCACACGGTCTAACACACAGCTAGACATACTCTAGGTGAGCCAACTGACAAACTTGCCCTCTTTCCCAAGTTCTGTCTCGGCTGGGATTCCGAAATTTGACAGAGGCTGATCCAGAGGTCAGGAAAAGAAAACCTGCAAGAGACAGCTCACTGGCTATTTTGTTTCCCAAGGAAATAAGACTCTTCCTATCCCCACTTCCATCCACTGGAGTTGGCTTATGCCTTGACACATGTGACACTGATGACTTCCCATAATTCTCGTTCTTTTAATATTACTACTAGCTCTCTTTGATATCTTGGTTATCCACAGAAACAGCCAGAGTGTGTCTGCATGCAGCAGTTCTTGGCCTTGACATTTTGTGGCAAAGAATTGCACAACACTGAACAGCTCAATGTTGAGTGAAAATAATTCTGTGGCAGTTTCTATCTTGCCCTCTCTTTGTTTCTTGTTTCTTTGACAGTTCCCACTCGCATACATAGTAAAGTGAGATCTTCCTTGGTAGTCCATCTCTAATCACATTCCCTCTTGTTCTCCCCTCGTCTAGAATGATCATTTATGGGCTTTTCAATCATTTTGCACAATGAGTTTTATTTTGCTTCCTCAACCACAGTCACAGCTGGTTCTTCAACTCCCCTTCCTTTTGGATGCTGAACAGCACACAACATGGTGTGCCCCAGGGATCCTTAACAACACAGAAAGATGTTCCAGGACATCAAGCAATTTTCTTATTGATTTAAACAGGAAACAGATAAAAGAATCACAGACTGTCAACTCAAAAGCAGACAAATCATTCTGCCAGTCAACATTTTCTCCTTTCTGCTGTGCACCAAGGCTGCAGAGAACAGATCAGTGCCAGAAAAGAGGTGCTTCAAAAACAAGACTGAGGTTACAGGCAGACCCATCTGTTTCTGGTATTTTATAAGCCAAAAAAAAGGGTAAGGAAACTACAAATGGCAGAACACAGCATTACTCTCAAGTCTGTTCAATTCGAATTATCCATCATTTTCACCAGGAATTCCTGCACATTGAAATAAGATGTCCACTTCATGAGCACTCAGTGCTTCAGAACCCACAATACATGTGAAAGAAGCATCCCAGGGGACATTTCCATTTGTCAACCTAAATAAATCCATCTCCACTGCACAGCACCCTTATTTTTGTCCTTTTCAAGTTATTACTATTGTAGGACACAAGGAAGGGTAGCAAGACAAAACTACCTCACCTATTGAGATGCCAGCTGAAAGGAAGCAAACAGAGCAATGCAGGTCTGCATTTCCTTTCCTCCAGCTGGGACACAATCTACTAAATCCAGCTGTAGAAACTGTGTCATTCAGAAATTGACTGAATCGTGCAATGCACAGCTCTGAAAAAGTCCCCTTTAAAGCACTGCACTGCTAGACCGAAAGGCTGAGTTGGGCTAATCTGCAGGAGGCTCCTTATGGCACAGTTGAATTCACCTCAATGTTCAGGGCCAAATTCATTTAGGAGGTTAACAGGAAGGTGGTGAGACTGAATCTGAAAGCAACCCACCAGTAAAGACCCTACAGGCAGAGTGGATGAAGGTCACACACCGCAGAGCAGACAACAGATGCTCAGAGCCTCTCAGGCCCCCTCGCACAACCCTGTAGAGGTTTGCCCAATGGGCCCTTAACAGTGAGACCCACCTTTTGAAGTCGTGGCACAGTTATACCTGCAGAATCAGTAGCAATGCCAGGCCCAGCATGGACTGGGCAAAGAAGCAAACGAAACAACCCACAGACTCCTTCAGTTGTATTTCATAAGGCCTGGAAAGTTCCTCCCCTTCTCCTCCCCTAGCCCCTTCCATAAAAGCTTTGCATGCAGAGCGGCGTCTCTTGGGTCCCTCATTCTCTTGAGCAAAGTAAACAGACCTCCCGTGCAGCAACAAATGAACAACAAACAAACAGAGGGAGAAGAAAGAAAAAAAAAATCTTGCTGCCAACGTGGAGATCTTTTCAGTATGCTGAATTTTTCCAAAAAAATAAAAAATAAGAAAAAAAATTAAATGTACAAACTATGCCCCAAGGGTGACCCTGCACAAAGCTTTCTGGCAGCTCCAATGTCCTCCAGTCCCCCACACACCACGGCAGCCACCTCGCCTTTCCCCACGCTCTCCCCCCGATGCACGCGTACACATACAGAGCCCGAAGAATCCTGGCACCCAGACGGCTGTTTCTTTTTCAAGCGTGCCAAAACAAGCTAAGCTCCTAAATCCTTTTTAGAATCTGGCCTTGTGTGGAAATCTGTTTGCCTCCATCCTATGTTTATTTTCTTTTGTTTTCAGGTTTGTTAGCCCAAGGGCAAATGTTGTTTCTAGCACCAGTTTTGGTTGTTGAGTTTTTTTTTGGTATTTATCTTTCAATCAAGTGTTCCTCCTTGCAGGGATAAACAGGATGTTTAGAGACTCTGGGTATGATGACCAGTCTTTGACAGCTGTTGTGACACACCACACACTGGGTTTGCCATGTGTGCAAGCATTGGCACAGCTCAGTCTGCAACAGTCTCTGTTTGAGAAGAGGGACTGTTTGACCTAGGAGGCCCTTCACCAGCTCTGCATTTTCAGCACAGGCTCATTGGAAATGCACCGTATGATCCAGAACAACTCCCTGGCCTCTCCTCTCCCTCAGTAAGGTTCTCACTCGCCCAGCCCACAGTCATTCTGTTTCCAGAATGATCATTTCCTTCATTTTGCTGCGCCTTTACCTGCTATGCTAAAAGTATGCTCTGCCTCTCAGGAATCATTTTTTTCCAAGATACTTACAAATGGACAACAGTCAAAATGCTTCAAAACCACACTGATTCAACAGAGGGAGCTTCCCTGTCCTTTTTTTTAGAAAAAATTTTTTTCCAAGCCTTGAATCATGACACTGACACTGGGCTGACTCTTAATCCCAAAAATTAGGAAAAATGAAGCACTGATGGCATTATGTAAGGGCCAGACCCCAAGGAAGACCTGTGTACCAAGAATACAATGTGTGGCCTCAAGATGCCTACCAGCCACCACAGAAGAAAACACAATGCCTAATTCAGTACTGCACAAATTCTCCAAAATCGTAATCACTTTCCATTCGTTGCACTTGCTAACTGTTAAAGGCAGGAAAGGGACAATAATTAGTTATATTTTGAAACTACAACAATTAGTTTTGCACATATTAGGCCACAGAATAAATGACAATGAGATATCTCCTGAACTCTACAAGCTGGGTGTGCCCACAACAGCAGCACACACTTTGATAAGCCTCACTATATACAAAGAGCTAAATTCTGTCTAAACAGCCATAAATTACACCAGAAGAAATGGCGCAGCTACGATGTCATCTCAGCTATTCTAAAGCCTTTCCCATTTAAAGAAAATAATATTTATAAGAATTACCTGTCTTCTCCACAAACACATGAATCTTAAACAGTACTGCTCATGTTTCCCCATTACAACCACTTTAAGAAATTCACAGGTCAGATGACAATATGCTACTTGGGCCCAACTTATTTAAGGAAATTTAATTTGTCCTGCAATGCTTGCCAAGTTCAAGCCTTGAAATCCACGCCAGGTAACAAGTTTCTAGCTGATACTTGATGGCATTCAGTCCTTCCAGCAAACAGTGCTTTCTGTCTGCACTCTGTCCTGATTCATACAGTAAGCAGATGTCCCCTGCCCAACTCTTACCTCTCTCTTCAAGCCATTCTACAAACTGGTGACTTCTGAAGAAGCCTCACATTATCTTACAATGTGAAAATGCAATAATTTTCCAGATTTTTTTTTCATATAATTAAGATAACCTGAACAGATCAGGTGTTCTCCAGAAGTGAATATTCTCCCACAGCAAGACAACTCTGGGCATAGTTTTCCCACTTTTTTTTTCTTCCATTCAAATATTTAGCAACAGTGGAACAACAATGGATCAGACTGCTGAATACTCTTCTTTTGGCAGATGTGTAATTAGGGAGTCCCAGTACAGAAGCAGACATCTGAAGCTCCAGATTACCCATTCCCAGTCTTATCTGTCCACAAAAGCAATCAATTTACCCTCCCTGCTATTTGGCTTTCCACTGTACTTAGCTATTTGTGATGGGATATTTGCTAGATGCATCATGAAGTTGTATTTACTTCATTTCTATCATTTATTTTACTTAGCCTTTTCCCTTAACAGAGAGGGAATTAAAAAAAGAGTGTAAAACTGGCCACTAATTTGCAAGATACACTTCAACTTTGACACAGGGTGGCCTATATATAGAAAATGGAACTCTGAGACTAACCACTTACCAGCTGAGTTGCACATAAGCCTTCTGAGTTCAGTCTCTTGATGAGAAACATTTACATTCTCTTAAGGACATGTAGTGAGGTTCAGGTGACAAATGGTTAGAAGACACAGGAGTTTTGTCACCTGCCACCTGCACACACCCACACTTTTTTACACGATCCACATGGAACTTAGCATTCAGCTGAGCAGGAGCTACAGCGCAAAATTCATTTCAAAGCCATAACGTTAAAGAAGGGACTTTACGAAGTCGCTGTCTCTGCAATTCATTTTGGTTTGATGTAAGAAAATAATAAATACAAATAAACAAAAAGCAATTGTGTGTTCCCTCTGAAGCGTAATAGTATGGTTGCAACAACTCTCATCATAGCTGGGTGCCTTTCTGCACCAGAGTGGCCTACGCAGGCAATTGCGCATCTGCTGACTGTTCTAGCACATAGCTCTCTTTGGGGGGTTGTGCACGTACAAAGGGGAAACATCTCCCCTTCATGTCAGAGAAGCCAGCAGCTGCAGAGCTGCACACGCCAAGCGTGGGATGTGGCTTCTCCTGCACTAAAGCAAATGTCAGCCTCAACCAAGTCTTTACTTTGGTCCTTGGAGAAGCTATTCATGCTTACATCTGAACTCTTGGCCACAGGTATGGCTGTTGACATTGCCAAGGACAGCTTGACACCACTGAAAGCAGGGCTACATGTGACTTCACAGGATTTGCTTATCCCTTCCATCACCCAGAACATCAGGATCTGTTGGAATGAGCACTATTTAATCAACACAGCTACATAATTCTGAGACCTCACTGTCCTTGCTTCACCACTCATCTGTTATGTTTCTCTGTTCATGACACAAACCCTGACTTCATATACAAGTGTTGTCTCCATTATCATCTAACCCACCTGTACAGCTTGGGGGACAGGATTTACGAAACACTACGTATATCAAGAACTAGCACCTTCCCTGAAACACATGTCAATGAGGGACTGGGAAGGTCTTGGCATCTTTGTAACCACACTCCCTAGTGAAATCTGAGCATCAAAGCAAATGGGAATTTGAACTTCATTTTTTTTAATCTTACCTTAATTTCACAGGCACATTGTTTTAGAGGTGGCTGGTAACATTAGTTCTTTCACTTAAGCAGCTTGAGTATCTGCCAGAATTTGGTTGTAACGACTTCATACAGACATGGATATACTCATCTCTATTTCTTTCCTTTTGTGCCACTCCAGTCAGAAACCTGTTTTGAACATGAGCTAAAAATTAATCTCCCATGGAGAAATCAAAGTAGCAAAGCACGGTAGACCTGCCCTGTAACTTTTGATACTCACTCAGCCTAGTGCATATTTGGTACTGCAAATAAACTCCTCTCAGCTTGGGTTCTCAGTGCCAGTACAGAAGCTGGTGACTCCAACCTCTCCTGAGGACCATAATAGGGAAGGCAGAAAGCCTGGTGGTTAATATCTCAACTTGCTGTTACACCTACCACATGGAATACAGCCTCCCTTATCCAGAACTACCACATACCTGACTGTTGGCTTAGTCAAGGCTGGCCAACCAGCTAGGAAGTTGTATGGCAGCACTAGACGAATTCTTCTCATTTCTCTGTCACCATGGTAAAGATGGAGTTACCTAAACTGGAAGCTAACAAAAGGAAAGTGATGAAAAAGCAGCAAATTCTGTAATACTGAATAGGAGCAAAGATCCAGACCCAGCATGGATCAACTCCAAACTGAAAAACACCCCCATTAATAAAAATTAAAAAATAAAGTAAAAGGAGAGGCTGGGTGGAAAGCTAGCAAAAGTGTATACAGCAGAAGAGAGACCCTTCTGTCTAGACAAATTCAGTCCTCACACTTTAAAATTGCAGGCCACCTCCTGATTTAACCCAGAGTTCTACACGTCACTACAAAACTCTGGAAGTGTTGGCTTTGCAGATATGCCAAACACAAAAATTTTTTTCAGTGAACTCAGTATTTTTCCACATCTACTATTGTAACTCTCCTGGCAGGCTAGGATTAGCAAATCCTCCTTTATCTCCCTCCTCACAGAGAGCATCTCTCTGTTTAAGCATCAGCTAACTTACACAGATCACCAAGCATGATCTTCTTTGGACACTAGATAAAGATGGGGGTGGGAGAGACACTGAAGCTGTAAGCAACAAACTGCAGGAGACGTACTTCTATGCAGAGAGGATGCAGCAGGGAAAAAGAGGCAACTAATGAACAGAAGGGGGTGCATAAAATCTTACTTGGATTGCCTCTCTGGGGAACAGCTGTTCCCTTATAAACATCTTGCTAGCTGTCCAAACAAGAAGTTCAGACACGGAACAATAATGGAGAGCGCCCGAGTAGATGTGTTCAAGGAAAGGGCTCATTCACTACATTGCCAATTGCTCCAAGTGGCAGAATTCAGAAGCTGAGGAAACATGAGCCGTATGTTTAACCCTGCATGTGCTAGCATTATACCTAATGGCCTGCAGAAACACATCCTTCCTTCTCTCAATGATAAAGTCCTCCCCAGCCCTCCTTTTTCCTCTGCTGTTCCTGACACACCATCAGAGCACATTAATTGACAAAGGGAAAGAGAAAATATCCTCATCAAAGCAAGGAGAAACAGCTGCAGAGCCAAGAAATGAAAAACCTAAACGTGGCAGCCTTGAAGGACTAAAAAAGTTCTACCACTGCCCTGGCACCAGCAACTTGGAAGTAAAGAGAGGTGCACCAGAAAAGTAAAAAGAGTCTTTTTACTACTCCAGAGCACAAAACAGTCTACACTTGCAGAATCGTTTTTATGCCAATACAACTGTGTCTACACAGGACTCCTGCCAGCACTGCAAGGTAGCTGTGGGCAGGGGAAGGAATATTAGCACAACCGAGCCCTTAAATGTTCCTAGGGCAGACTGGTCACAGAAGGCAATTAACTGCATTGCACAAAAGCCAGCAGAGACTGTGCACCACCTTTGTCCATTTCTTGAGGCTTCTGGGGATCACACACACACACAGCTGTAAGCCTATCTAATAGAACCTGCATCCAAAATACCACATAGCCAATAAAGGAAGGAGTCAAAATCAGATCATGCACACATGTCCAGGAAAGGGGGTAGCTTTGGAAAGAGGGCAATGCACAGGACAGCAAAACACAGTAACTGACAATAATGGAAATCTATGTCCTGACCCTACAGTTTAAATATCTACAACTTTTTTTCCAACCTCAGCTGTCCTGTCATGACTTCTATGCATTCAGTGCAAAACACACTTAACCTGGGAAACAAAATGTCTCCTACTCAAATGACCAGTAGAAGGAAGAAGAAGTACAATGACACTCTCACAATCACAAACAACAAACGATTTCACACTGTAGAAATAGCCCCCAAGTTCAGAGGAAAGATCTGATGCAGCCAGATTTATTTTACCTTTTTAATTCTTTAGGGCCATTTTGTTGTAGTTGAGCACAGCCAGGGAAAAAAAAAAAAAAAGAAAAAACACAAAAACACACACTAGCAGGCACTGCTCAGGAATAAACCCTCAGTCATTATGAGAAGAGTGCAAGTTCAACTGAATAAAATCCCTTCGGGCCTAAAGAAAGGCAGCTGGCTTCTTGCATCAAAGTCCAAACCAATCAGGCACTCCGCCTCTTCTGGGGTCACCCTTCTGGCTCTGTTGCTCTTTCTCCATGAACTTCTTCCTGAAGTCATCAAAAGGCTCAGTTTCTGAGTCTTCTTTCTCTGGAAAGAGGTTGGGAAACTGAAAGGTTTTCCCTTGACCCTAAAGAGAAAACAAATGGTCAAACAGGCATTCCAGCCTTTCTGCAACAGGTATGACCCATATCCTTACAATTACAATTAAAGACCACCCTGAAATTTCAGTCAGTGTGAAATAGCACCTCTTAACTATCTATATCTCTTCCCAGCACTCTCCCTGAGATGCACACAGATCCCTCCCCATTGAAAGATAACTTTCTGCCTCTTCTCTTTTATGTGGACATTGTTACTGGCAACTTTCCTTATGGAATGAATGGTCAGGAGACAGACAACTCTTCAAAGACATTGAAACCACTCAGTCATACAGTAAAAGCAAGATTAGCAAAATAAGCAATTTTGTTAAAGTCACACCATCAGGGAAATACACAGCAAAGCAAGCATTCATTATGTTAATACTTAGGATACAAGTAGTAGTTATAGTTGTTAAAATCTCATATGGGATCAGAAAGAACAGATCTAGCAGCTGTTATTACAGGGTGTAATGTGGGAACACAGAATAACAGATATCAGAGGTTTGTTATCAACTGGAATAGAGTCTACAGTGTAAAATAATTACAGTGGGAACAATTTGTCTAATCCATCACTGATGAGATTAAAGTGATTACATCTGCATCAGTCATCCTGCCTAAAAGACAAGTCATTTTAGTGTAACATCATCACCAGATCTATGTCTCCCACTTGGAAAATAAACATTTCCTTGGTCTCTGGTTTTTATCTAACAGCAGGAAACCATTATTCTGTGGAAATGTTCTATCCCATTAACATTATCTGCTTGCTTTTTAGTGGCGTTTGCACTAAGCACAACTTCATTAAACTCAACAATATCATCCCTTCCATTCCTTTGCATCCCATATGGGACTCTGCATAATGAAGCTCATAACTGATAGCACATAATTCATAACTCTAAAATTATTCTCCAAAACACTTACAAATCTTATCATACATTAACTTCATTGGCAGAACACTACACAGAAATCTCAACAATAGCATTTAATTGCCTTGGATGAAAACAGTTTTTTTTCAGATCATCTACTCTTCATGTTTGTGCAATAAACATAACCAAATCAGAGGCACAATTAAGAAACAGCTCTGCAAAGGGGATGAAATGTGCCTTCCACAACACAGCTATCTGTATTACACTCTGGGATCGGAAATATGACATAATTGCATTAAAAAAAAAACATAAACCTGCCACTGCGTCCCTGACCTTGTTGAATGTGTGCTATGTTCCATTTAGCCATACACACTCAACACGGTCGTTTACAGGTGTGAAAGAATTTAAACCTCAAGCATACGTTTTGGAAAGAAAAACCATGACTTATCCCAGTTGAACTTATCCAGACAAGAATCTAGGAAATATCAACTCATACCCAGCAATGCTCCAGTTGTTTTTGTAGTGCATACTTCTTGGGGGTTTCCTAAGAGCCTGACCATACTACAAAAACAACAAGGGAGCTGCTGTGTACATTGCTCCTTCCTAGATTCTAGCCTGGATAAGATCAACTGGAACAAATCATGGTTTTCCTTTCCACGACGTACACTAGGGAGTTTCAGCTCTTTTGTACCTTTCAATTACCAACAGGTATGCTTATAATAGCTGTCCTATGACAACTGAAGCACAGTTCTATTTTGAGGTACAGAAATAGGCATTATCAATCTCCTTGAACAATCTCCAAAGCTGTAGCCTACTGAAATTCTTCCTCCAGTGGGATCAGCAGCAAACACCCTCGAGGCCAAGGGCTGCCCAAGATGTTAGCACACTGAAGCATTTGGAAAAGAATTTGTTTACATTACAAAAAAATCACTGTTTTAAAATATACTGCAAGCAGGTTGCTCAGCCCTGCGGTACCTACAGAACAGACAGAGCTGATACTAAGGAGTCATCCATCCGGGAGAGGAAGCCATTTTAGCTAAACACATTGGAAAACAATTCAGAATAACATGGTAGGCATACCACCTACACTGAAAATGTGAGAACTGTTCATATTGGTTAACACTGTAGTATGAGGTTCTTGTTATTCAGCACTTCCATTCTGGTATGCCTCCAACACCAAAGCACTTCTCTTATTGGCAAATGAAGGAAAGCTGTCCTTAAAGCACGCTAACAATATTCATGGTAATTCACCAAGCACTGCAAAACAGTGATTATTTTTAAAAGAGGGCATTAAAAAAATTAAAAAAAGATATGCAAAGAGGGTGTAGTGAAACCAGGCGAACCTTTCAGCTGTTTATCAAAGTGCTCGCAGTTCCCATTTCAAGGCTGGTGAAAGTCAAATATTGAGCTGAAAAATGTCAATCCGTATCTGGAGCCTTTTAATAAATCAAAATCAGCACAGACAAGTTGGCTCTTTCCAGCTCTTGTTTTGTGAAGAAATTCTGATCTTGGCTGGCAGCCAGACACGATTTGAAACAGCCAAGACATTACACCCTGAGAACTGAAGGTTGATAAATCTTTAGTAACAATACTATGCAGTAATACTGCGCTGTAAGACTCTGTGGTGATGAAAGCTGTATGAAAAATAGCTGTAGTGCATGCTCAGTAGCTAGTTTTCAAAAGAAGCCTGTATCTTGGGTATTTCAAAATTGCAAAAATACCAAGAGGCATCAGCTTACATAAAGTGTTGAGAGTCTATCCAAGCATATTTATATTTGCTGTATCTTCAACATGATGCCAGAGGCCACCAATGTTTCAGCTCATACGCCACCTTCTCAAAACAATGCCTAGCAAAGAAATAGAGGGGTCCTCATTCCTTTATGCAACTCTGATTAAGATATACATTTTCCTTTGTAACAAAGTTTTCCCTTCTATACAGCAGTCATTTGCCAGCTACACAGTAAATGAAATCCTAACCAAAATAAAGCAAACAACAGAATTGCCACTTAGTTCATGATTTTATGTGGTTTCCAAATTGACAGAACAAGAACTACTGGCATATTCACAACCAGGATGCAAAACTTTGTGCTCTTATTCCTAGACCTTACATTTGTTCAACATTTTACCTTTCGCATGCCATTTAACTGAAGTCGCCCCTTTCACTGATCTACTGAAATTCATAAACTGACACAGACTCTAAAAAAACTAGGATCTGGTCTTCCTTTACAAGTTCTGCCAGCACAGTTACCTCAATTGGAAGCACAGGGAAAGTGGGAGAAAGTGAGAACACCCTCCTATCTGACAGAAAGCGCAGCAAAAATAATAATAACAGGCAATTTTGCTCAGATAATTTAGTTTGTCTTGGATTTGGATGGTGAAAAAGCTGCTTTACTGACATTGCAGCAGTGTGAGGTGATATCCTTGGAGTCTGTCAGGATAAGCTCTCCCTCCACAACCCCCTATATGAGGCCTTGAAATGTTAAAGAATAAATAAATAAAGCAATGAAGTCATAGAAGCATTACAAAAGTACCCAAAAAAATAAAGTCAATATGATGTTTTTACACATTGGTATTCTCAATTTAGGGTCTTCCCAGAGACCTCCCTTTTTCCTAGGAATTCTAAGGTTGTATACAAATGAGATGTGTGGTCCTGTGTTTAGATTCAAGAATTGGGAACCATTCAACTTCTCTCCTGCACAAATCTAATCTTCAGCTTTACCCAAATGTAAAACTGATTTATATACAGGGTCTTTATTCGTTTATTACATACTAACAATCCTTCAAGATAACAAGTGACCTAAACACTGAAAATATATTTTTAACTTACATTACAAGTCTTACTGGTTATAAAGGGTGAAAACACACCTTGCTCCCTGAGTTTGTAGGAGTTACAACATCAAGTGGTACAAATTGCTTCCATTCATTTTAATGGGAGGTTAAGTGACCGTAATTAGGCCTATGAAGTCAAGTGTTAGCCTTTCCACTGCTGAGCCTCATGTCAGAAAATTGCTGGAAGGATTATCCAGCACAAACTCACTTGTACTTTTCTGACCTTTGAGTCCCTTCAAAAGTTTAGGAAAAGGAGGTCAGCAAAGATATTATTGTGTAGGAATGACGCAGCAAACACTGCTCGTGTAAACAACTGTGAGGTCTTTTGATTATTTAGATAATTGAAGCACTTACTACTGTCCTTCAGAATTAGTAGAAAAGTGATGTTTATAGTATCGTTAACTAAAAAAATGTTGGACTCCCAACAGCACGGGACTCCGTCCAGCAGTAGCAGCAAATGCAGTTAAGTTTAATAATCCAGTGCATTTCAACAATTCTCCTACTATTGCACATGGTAACATCTGATATTAAAATGTATGGAAAAGCAGCACGCAGAAACAGCTTCAAAACCCACACAGGAATAGTAGAGCAAACAGGGCATCCAAGTTGGCTCTGAATTCATTACGTGTCACATCTGATGTGCAAATGGGTTAATTACTAAGAATGTACAGGACACTGAAGGCAGGGTCTAAGGAGCAAGCATTTGCAAAAATGTTCCCACCGGTGCCATCATTCATGTAGCTAAATAGGTGTTAGTCCTAACGTTGACAAGGTCAGACTCCCTTTTACAGCCATCTCCATTAGATTTCTCAAAACAGGTTTAATTAAAAATAGGTCTGGATTCCAGAGGCTTGTCTACAGTTGAGCTCCCACGGGTGCTAACACCTGCTGAGCTAAACAGTGAGAACAGTGAAGGAGGAGGAGGGGATGTTGTTGCTTTTTTTTTTTAATTTCCATGATGTTGATGTAACTGTAAAGTTTACCAGTGGCTTCTTTTTATTATTATTATTTTTTTTTAAGATCTTTTAAGTAACATTAGGATAGTTATAATTTCATCAGATAAAAGGTTGCTGTTTTAGTTACTTGGCAAGGATATATAGATTTGATTTCCATTAAAAAAATAAATTAGCATTATAAAGCAGGATTTGATAGCAAAAGCAAAAATCTCTAACTTAAACCTTTCTCACCACATTCCAGAAGGGGGAAAAAAGGCAGGCAGACTCTGGAATGGCAAGATATTGTTGATCCACGGCCTTCTATGATTTGAGGTATTTTTTTAGTGTGAAAATATTGTGCTTGGACTGGTCACGTATTTGTCCAGTTACAGCCTGAGAATAAAGTAAACAGCTCTGAATCTCCAAGAAATAGTATTTGGAAAAGAAAGGACAACAATTCTTCCATGTGGAGCAGCTGGGGCACTATTGTGGCACTTAAGGGTGTATCGACTACGACTTTCAACCTTTGAGAGACTTGCAGTAAGTTAATGGATGTGTACATTGTGCTGGAACACATAAGATGATGTTTTATGAAGAAAGCAAGCAAAAGCAGTCATGAGAAATATGCTCCATTACATTCAGGTAAACTACACTAAAACTGCTAGTGAGTCTTCACTGGGAAGAGCAATACTTCCACCTAGTGGGCAATACAAACACCGACTCAAGACCTTCCAAAAACAGCTATTTTTCCAGTCATAAGCAGTTTTAACTTGAAACTGGATTAATGAGAGAAAACACAGCTGGTAGAAATGGTGGGAAAGCCCTGCTACTCTGACTCACGGCAGATGCAAAATAATTCTCATTAAAAAAGGATTTTACAGTGGTTACCAAACTTTCCTAAATTAGGCAGATACTAACAATGGACTGCATAGGGCCTGTTTTGGCCTGAATCACACCATGAATGAGAATGAAGGCAAAACCTTCCGTTTCAGAAACAAGCTGGCTTTCTGGCCTCGCCCAGCATTTAAAGCTGGTGTGAACACAGAACTGGGAGCTCATTGAGACAGCACAGTGATGAAAAGCAAAGAACAAATGAAAAAGAGAAGAAAAAAAAAAAAAGACAGACACACCTAAAGATTAGAATTCATAGGCAAATACAATAACTACAATAGAAGGAAAAACAGTAAAGAGCCCAGGAATGAGGTGAAGGGAGAATATGCTGTCCACTTAAACAGTCGGTTTTCTCACCTAGGATGCTGTACAACAAAAACTTAAAAGGTGAACCCCTAATTCCATTCACAGCACGGGTGAAAACACAGCATTCTATAAAAACTTAGAATGCTACTGTTGGATAGCAAGGGATACTTGCTCTTTCAGGAACCAGGAGTACTCCTCAGCCATAGGACCACAGTTCTACACAGTGCAATTTGTCCTGCAAACAAAACAGGGGCTAGAGAGCAATTCCCAGTACTATTGGTGTACAACTGCTTCCAGTACTACACAATCCTCCATCACACTGCAGTTACATATACGGTGATGACAACTACTCTAATCTGAGAAATTTAATCTGAAATAAATGCACGTGGGAACTGTCCTTAATGAGTGGCTTTCCACAGAAATACAACATTTTGCTTTCCATTCTTTATCCCTGAATTTGTCTGTGGGTTGCAGACTGCCCCCGTTTTCGACTGAGCAGACACAGAAACAAGACCACATTAAATACGGTAAGATAAAATTTGAGAGCTGACCAAGGTTCACCAGAGATGCATGTCTGCTTCAATTTTGGGAAACAAGTCTCCAAAAGCACAGCCATCACCACCAAGGGGCTGTGACAATAGGAAGTACCTCTAATTCCCAACTAAGAAACCATCATCCAGAGAAAGTAACCCATAAGACAAAACGACTCCTGACATTCAATTCCTAAGCTGTGTTCTTAATACATTAGTCATACCCAACCTCTTGCAGACAAAAACCTTGCACAGACAATAGCCTTCCCTCCAAGAGGGGGAATCTGTCCAACAAAGCAGTCTTCCTTGAAAAAGGCATGTTCTCTTTTCCATCAAAACACAAGCCATCATCAAGAGGAGGCTGCCCTCAACCCAAGAACCAGTAAATGTTAGTCCTAGCAGAAACACAAAACTGTTACATTCTATTAACATTTATCTCATGCTGTCCTTTTTAGATAAGGGCTGTCTACAAAAAAATAAAATAAAATAAAACAGGAGTTCTCAATTTTCCTTCCACACCTTTCCCTAAAAGGGGCTTTAAAGAAAAACTTCTAAAATCATTTAAAGTCTGAAAAACTAACAGCATTTATTTATTAATCCCCATTGTCTGTGCATCTTCCATTTCATCACAAGTCCGTGTGAATTTTTATACAGTCTTTGAACTGTTAGATCATGCAACTTTCCCGCACACTCACTGTGTCCCAGGACGGAGTAACACCGAGGTTGTGTTGCCAATAACAACTTTGAACTTATGGTTTTACAACCATAAATAGCATTCCTTTAATGTAATTTCAGCATGTGAAAGGTTTTTCTTTCAGGGGTGGCATTTCTTTTTGCCTTGTAGCCAGGTGAGCCCAAGAGAAGTCTGAACTATAATACGCTTCTGTTACGAAAGAAACTCGTAAGAACATGAAGCTCCTTTTCCACTGGGCAACCAACATAGGTTTTAGAACCCAGTTCAGCCACAAAGCACACTTATTAGACATGACTAAGAGCTCTCCAGGGAATATGCCTTAGTCTTCTCAGAGATTCAAAGAGCTTTAATAAAAAGTTCCCCATCCTTACAATATATTCTTTTACTTACTGGACATTTCAGCAATCAACCGCACAAGTCATGAACTTTGAAGAGTACAGGGTCGGTGTGAAACTCACTGGCAAAGCAACACCATATGACATCAGACCATAACTTACATAGAAGCCTCAGACAAAAATAGAACTTGAAAACTACCATTTTGTTTGAATTTGTTTTTCAACTAAGCCATTTAGTTCAGCAAATGTCTTTTATACATTCTGGAATGCATTAAAGAAAAGTCTACATTAGAGGACTGGAAGAAATATTCAGTCAACTGGACAATTCACTAAGCATTATTTCCAGCTTGGCTGATTAACAGCTCCTTCTTCCTTCCCTGCAAGCATCCATGTTAACTCACCAGCTGTACATAGGCGACCTTGTAATCTGGCTTCTTCACTCTCCGATTCTTATGGTCTCTCTTGTTGTTTGCACCTGCAGAACAGAAGAGACCCACTTGTAACTACAAAGGAATTCCAAGTGACTTCCAAGTACCCAAAAAGCAAGACCAGGCTGAAGGGGGGGGTCTCACCAATCTTCATTTTTTGTTAAGATTGCTGTTATTTCTTCAATATCAATATGCATGCTACACAGTAGTACTGCAATTACTAAAACATACTGAAGTTGATAAACCTTGCTCACGCGTCAGATGAGATATCATCAGACTCAAACTGCTGACGTGCTTTCACAGCCACAATAGAAATTTTGCAAAGCAGAAATTCTCAGTGGAGGGCCAGATGAAATAAACCGTCCTCCCAACACTAACAGCTTTAGTCAAATAATGAAGAAACGTCCACTAAGCAGCTTCAGACTGCTCAATTTTTACTGCTCCACTACTGAGAATGATCTATCGTTGTACACATCAGAAAACTACACTCCGTATCTGAAAAATAAAAACAATCAAAACAGAGCACCTTCACTTAATGTGCTCAGAAGTTCATTTTAATCCCTGCCTATAAGAGGATTAAAGCTCTTGAATTAGGAGACATCCTAAACCTTTCCTCCTCTGTCCCTAACTATACACATAATACCACTTCTTTAAGCAGTGAGTTACAAGGACAAGTAAAAATACTTTCCAGTGCTGTTGGAAACTGAATGTTTTTGGCATAAAGACTTAATTTTAGTTTCTACATAGGCCTATTGCAGATGATCTTTGTTCTCCTTCTACTCTTCTATATATTCCAAGTTCTACAACCTTCTCTTGACGCTTTATCTTTCCCCATTTTTCACTACTACTGCTCTTTTTACCCTATGTCTTTTTAAAAATCATCCCTTCTCTTGGGATTACAAACACTTCAATGAATTCCTCTCCTAGTCAGTGCATGAAAAAGAAGAATCCAAACAAGGATGTCCTAACCAATAAGTCACTGTCCATGTGATTACTGCACTTTCTGCTAATCAAAAACGTAAATGACATAAAAATTATATTCCTGACTTTGTACAGCATACACAATGCATTCCGGGAAGCTCTGCAGAAGGAAGCACTCATATGGGAATGTGATTTTACATAACCCTAGCCTAGCTTAATTAGAGAAGAGTCCCTGTGCACCACGTGTGAGTTCAAGATGACTAGGAATGCCTTTTTTTGCTGTTTTTTTCTTTCTGTTTGTTTTCTGGGGGGGAACTGTTTTTTTGGTCAGTTTGTTTGTTTGCTTTGGCTGTTTTTGTTTTTTGTACAAGTGTCGTGCAGGGAAGCAACACAGTGACTAGATACATAAAAGTCCATAGCAGAAATGTGGTAACTACAGGGGAAAAAAGAAGACATTTTGTTAAAATGTGTTTCTGATATAACCTATTTTCTAATTGAGTATTTTTTCCCCTCTACACACTCTGGCTTTTGTCAGACCATAACACCTTCTCCCTATGCAAACTAGGTAATCTCATGAAGCAGCTCCTTCTGAAGCAAGTGAGACACCCACTGGTCATGGAGAAACGGTACCAACTACAAAAGCATCTGGCACGGGTCAGAAAACAGACAAGATTTTAAGACTTTTCAAACTAAGTTTTTAAAAGAAAAAGCTGATGTAATCTAATCAAAGCATTCATATATGAAGTGGTACATATGAAGCAGCACACGCTTGCTTTAAGGAACAAATAAACAGATGAGCAGGGAAACTGTAACCATCCCTTTGAATTACTCAACTGCACTTACCATACTGTATCCTGGTCCTCACAGCAGCTACTGGCACATTATAGATTTTCTCAAGGTAATTCTTGATATCCACTTTTGTCATTCTAAGCAAGGAGATGGTATTTTGGGGAAAGAAAGAAGCAAAGGTATGAATACTTGATGACAGGGTAAGAAAGAAGCAAAAGTATGAATATTTAACCGAACTCAAAACAGAGCCAGAGTAGCTACAGGCATGTTGGCAGCACGGAATAAATTTGTCTTCGCCCTTTAACCAAACCGAGGTAGATTCAGCCCCACCAGGACCGCCACCTGGCCCCTCATCCCCTGAGGCAAAGAAAGAGCTGCTGGCTGGAATAAAAGAGCAGGGGAGGGCTGCTCGCTCCCGGGGCCGCCCTCCGCCCGCACTCACTCCATGGAGACGCGGAACTGCACGGTGTCCTCAGGCTGCGGCACGCCAGGCCGCACCGCCAGCATGAAGAAGTTGGGGCGGAAAATCCGCAGCTGGGGGCCGCCCAGCTGGAACAAGGGGTACCTGAGGGGAGAAGACGGCCCGATAAGCAACCAAGCGGCATCACTACACCGCCAGCCCCGTCTTTCCTCCCCCTCATCCCACTCCACGCCGCCCAGCTCGCTCACACGACCCGCTTGCAGCCCGCCGCCATGGCCCGGAAGTGCTGCGGACGCAGAGAGGTGGCGGCGTCCCGAGGGCAGACGGCAGCCGCTGGCGCCCCCTGCCGGCGCGGAGGAGCGGTGGGAGCCGCCTCAAGGCTGCCCCCTACAGGCACAGTGGGGTGCATACGCAGGTGAGGTTAGAAAAGCCCACTGAGAACAGCAAGACCACCAACCCGTCCCCCCCGACCCCACTGAGCACACTCAGTGCCGCATCTCCACGGTTCTCAAACACCTCCAGGGGCAGTGACTCCACCAGCAACCTGGGCAGCCTGTGCCGTTGCCCCACCACCCTTTTGGAGCTTTTCCCTAGCACTCAACTTGAAATGTCGCTTCTCACAGGGATGACCGTAAGCAGCCTCATTTTTACCAGCCCCGCCACCACAACAAGGCCGCCTGAAATTTCCTGGAAGTCCTTGTGACAGCGCTGTGATTTCCTTTTCCTCACTGTTCACGGCAGCATGTATATGCTCACGGCGAGACAGAGAACATAAGCTGGCACTATCAGTTCAGTAGGAAACCAGGTGGGAAACCTCTGGTCAGTTTCCTTCCAATGAGGTGCCTCCAAGATTGGTGAGGAGAGCAGCTCTACACAACAGCTCAAGCCCCACATTTGTTAGCAGCTGTTCTGTGTCTCCAGCCCCGTTTGATATTTGCATTGAAATAACTATGGAACTCACTGGATTTCAATGCTGTAAGTTGATTAACTGCCTCAATAAACATTTCAGCGTAATATTTGAGTTAGAAGTACTCTGTGCTGTGACATCTGCATTTAAGAAATGCTATGTGCTGAAAGCTACTACTTCTGTGGATTTATTCATCCACGCCCAAGTCTTTGATTCCTTTCATCACTCAAAATTTTAAGTCCGCTTCAACTGCATTTGGCTTCCAGACAGGCATATAGATTATAAGCTCCCTAACAACAGAGTTGGATTTTCTTATCTGCCTGCATGGAGGCTGTAAAACCAGCCCTGAGTCCTGGTTTTTGGTTAACGGTACTGAACCTCATTCCCACTTGCAGAGCCATGTCAAATCTCGCTAGATAAGCATTTGGTTTAACCCCTAGTTGCCATTAAGTAAAATACAAAACACCATTCCAGAGAGCTGTTGTTGAAGTAGGTACTGGTTGCGCTTTATTTACAAAATCCAGAGATTTGTACACAGCAATCTACAGGACAGCATGGGGCTGGTGTCAGGAGGGTAAAGAACATGCTCAGCAGGAATTGAAGATGCCAGCAAGGAGTCTCCTCAGTTCCACAGGGAACCTGCTTCCTTTTGACTGTGGAAGCCACCAGACCCCTTCAGGAAGAAGAAAAGCAGCAGCAATAGCCAACCCAGGCTGATGTTGCAATTATAGTTATCGCTGAGGCGTGGGAACACAAGTGGATTGTGAAGGAAGAAGGAGGAGACCAGCAGGGTTTCGGCACAACACTAGGGGCCATCCTGCCTGGTTCTTTACTTCCAGCGCCCACCAACTTTGCCTTTGGCTCCTGCCTTCTTGCTGCTGCAATGCAAAAGGCAAGAAAAACATGTCAGTTTGAAGGAAGCGGTAGGGCTTTCTGTGACCACTACTCATTTCTGACTATTGGATTAGCAATGAGCTGCTTTTACTTTTCGCATGCTGGGCACACCCATTATAGAGCACATCCTGAGGAAAACATTGTGGATGTTGTGGAAAGAGTTTCTACTTCAGAATCTTAGTGAAAGGCCAGGATGTGCATTCCTGGAAGAGGTGTACCCTTCCAGATTCCTGCATTAACAGGACAGAAGTCCAAGCAAACTCAAAACTAAGCAACAAGGCTACTCTGCCACAGATTTGAAGTTTCCCAAATCCAGATTTGCTTTGATCTGGATTTATGTGTTTCTAGAGAAAATTTTCTTCTCATCAGGGAGCTCTTGTCAAGTTCCCCAGATGTCCTAGCTATCTGGAAGCTGAGATAACAAGCTAAACAGTAGTTTGAACACAACTAAAAACTGTTTCACTCTAGCATAGGCAGAGTAACTTCTTTCTTAGAGCAAGTTTCCAAAACAATTCAAAGTTTTTAGGCCTCCCATCGCATTGATATTCCAGTCTTGCTCATACTGCATGTGTGAGCAGCCCAGCTACAGTTCCCACACAAAGCAAATTCTCTCCAAACAGTATCTTCTTGCATACAGAAGAACAGTCCTGCATGCAAGCCACTTACCTTCTGACAGAGAAACTGGCATGCCTGGAACCACAGAGGGACCAGTCATGAAGTTAGTCGGGTTAGATTCTACAGTGGCCTCCATAGGCTAAACCTTGTCTTTTGGGGCACAGCATACTGCCAAACCCATCTCACACACACAGGACAGTGAGGCTGCTTCTTGAACAGAAAGCACATGCAAAATGGGAGCACATCTTTGACATGGAAGAACATAGGGGGCAGGCACATCATAGTGGGGTCTTGCCATCAATAAGGAAGCAATGACTTCTCCAGAGAGCAGAGAAAGATGAAGACACATTTGGAGAGGTTTCTGTAGCACTGTCCCGTCTGTTCCAAGAACACTAGCTATGTTTATAGAAGGATGTAACACAGTGACACAGACCATACACATAGTGGATACTTTACCTTATGACCAAGTTAGACTTGACCTATTTGAGAAATGACCTTTTGCATGACAGACAGTTGAAAGTTCTCTGCTTATGTTAAATTCATCTTAGTGTTCCTTTCACCAACTTTCCCACAGGCTCAAAATCCTGTATAGGAACTCTATAGCTCCTCAAATGAAGGCAGAGTCCTTTTATCCCCACAAACGCCTGTAATGTTTGATGTTACGCCTAACCTTTAGAATGTGCTTAAGGAGATTTAATGAAAATCTGAAGCAAAAGGATCACTTGATCCTCATATAACACATCAGCAGACATTGCTTTGGAATGCTACAGTCTGTTTTGGATAGAAATTCAAATACACAGAAATCTCATGAGCTGTGGATTTCCCAGTGCAACCTTTTCAAATATTGTCATACTGTGCTGAGAATGTATCATACCTTTTGGGAAACAGTTATGCATAATTAGTACAGGTTGCAGAGCCGCTCAAAAGAGCAGCAACACCCAGGCAAACCACTGCACATTTCTGCAGCTGCACATTCTGTTGAAGTTTATCAGTTTACAGCTATGTACAGAAAATACCACAGGACCATCCAGTCTTATGTTTGGCACCTACACACATTGTGTGATGAAGTGAGGGAGGCAATGCCTGGTCATTCCTATCAGCCAAAGATGTCATCAGAGACCACCATTTCATCCTGACATAGCTCTGTTTAGATTAGGAAACTAAGATCAAATCCCACCAGTGCAGAGTTCTCATCCTTTGCATCTCTGTAGCTCCTCTATGTCTGCTACTTTTCTACATGCTCTAGCTCCCATATTTCTTCTAGCCCTAGTCTCTCACAAGTTCACTACAAACATGTAAAATAGTTAAAGACACGAGACTCAGAAAAAACAGATTAAAGAGAAGTTATATGAAGAAGGAAAGTGGGAGGAAAGAGATGAGTAGATGAGTAAAAAGAACTTGTAACAGTAATCCTGTGATGTTAGTTTTGTTACACACCATTCTTAGCAATCACTTGTTTACTCTTCGTAAACAAGAGTTGTATTTCCTTGTGTATTCAAAGCATCTGAGTCAGATGTTTGAAAATGCCAGCAATTAGCAGATGGAAATTTTGCAGGCATGGTGTGAAGAAACATGTTTTTTATTTACTAGCTGTTATGTTCACTTCATTTTGCCCTTCATTTTCTCAGCATGAGGCAGAATGGGAGTTACCCTTCCATCTTTAGCCTCATTTTGTTGCAACAAGAAAATGTTGTTGGGGCTGAAGTGGCTACTTTGAACACTTAGAAGATATCCCCAACCAGAAGCGAGGAAGGGGATATGAGTACTTACTGTTTCTGAGCCTGATCAATCCGGTTCCTGAGAGTGACAATCTGAAAATAACACACATGACTAGGGTTTTTAGGGATAAAGATTCTTTGTTCCATCACAGAGAGGAGAGTTTTACCTGCTGAAGTGCTGGAAATGGGTGCCTGTGATAGGGATTAATATTCCCTTTGAAATAAAAGCACACTCTTTCTTGAAGGAAATGTTGCTCCTTGGCAATAAACCTTAAAGCCAATCACACATTTTAAGGGAAAGAAGAACTAGAATTTCATAATCCTTTCTAGTGAAGTCCCTATCCATGCAAATTAATCTACTCAGAAGTCAAACTGCAGGCAGATGAACTGGAATGAGCATCATCCTGACCAACTGAAAGGCTCTTTCAGGGCCTAACCCCATATATGAGTTGATCTCACCTTCTCAATCTTTCTCTACTCCTACATTTTAGGAAAAACATAAGCTTGAAGTCCAGTAGACTTTGGAAGGGGATATTAGGAATGGAGTCCATGCATCCTGCCAGAATACCTTTGTTAGCTGGCAGTGCAGGAGGTGGGAAGCCTGCAAATGTCACCACTTGCCTAGTTACTCATCTAGTTAGAGCTACTCATCTAATATTAAAGGTGCTGAGGATGGCAATATTAAGGAGAACTTCAACAACCGCGTGGAAAAGGTTGGAGTGGGGGCTCTGAACATCTTCCCAAGCTCTGTTGGTGACTGCAAGCCATTGGACCATCTGTCCGAAAGATGCTGTCTAACTTTGTTTTGCCATGGGTAGACTTAGATTTCAACCTGATGGGTGGAAATCAAACACCTACCTTTTGCAGCATAAGCACATTCTGGCCTGACTTAGCATCACACTCCTGGCACATAGCCCTGGACTCACTGCTGAAATCCCAGGACCTCCAGTGCAGTGGAAAAGCCCCAGAGATGAGAGTGTGACAGGGAGTCCTCTTGCCCCTTCACCTTCTCATTTGTAACTAAGTCAAGGTTCTACCTAGCTTTTTTCTTGCAGAAAAATGCACCGCCCACAACTTACACTGTGCTCCTGCTTCTGGTATACTTTCCAGTTTTCCAAAGTTTTCCACTGCCTCTGCATGTCCAAGAACCAACGATCCAGCATTTGAACATTTAAAGCAGTGTTTGATATTTCCCACAAGCAAAACAAAAATAAGTCATACGTTCAGGTTGGTCCAACAACTGATATTTCCCGAGTTGTTTCTTTCCATGGCAAACAGACAAAATAAAAGACTGAAACATTAGCAGGAACGGGACAATACAAGGAAGGAAAGAGCAGCTCCTCAGCTGCTTTTGTACTTACTCATGGAATTTTTAATATCTGCTGCAGCAGTTTAAGTTGTTTATTGTAACTGGCTATTTTTCTCAGGTGTAGAGGGAAAACCAGCTCTCTCTTCAAGTTGACCCAAGGACTTAAGACTTACCTTCACTGACAACCTTGCCATAGTGACTATAACATTCACTTTCCAAGGAAGCATTAAAGAGCAATAGATTCTAGAGCTGAAGAACAGCTCTATTCCTGTGTGTTCCAATTCCTTCCTTCATCTCTCCCTTGCGACCTCACTCATCTCTCCTTCATTCTCTTTGCTATTTTCACTTACCTTTCTCCTCACTTTCTTTTCCTGCTGTATCATCCCTTATTCTCCCAACCTTAACATCTCAGCTGCACACTTTCCTTCTACTTCGCAATTATGTGCACTCTGTGGCCTTGATTTTCCTTATCAGTTACCCATCCATTCATCTGTATACAGACCTAATTACCATAACATGTACAGCATAGCTTCCACTGCTGTATTTCGCACTGTTTCACACTTAAATGACCTGCTATCCTTAAGCTAACCCTCTTCAGCATTTTGGTAGCCATGAAGCCATGGGGTGAAGATTCTTCCCATACTCCATATCATTTTTTTCTATAAGGTGCAGGATGCTGCTCGTGCATCCCTAAGCTTCTGCTTCTGTCTCAGGTGTGTTGCAGAGATTCCTCCATGCAGATAAAAGCAGAAGTCTGGACAGAGAATTATTTGTAGAGGTGAACTGAGTGTGCTATCTGCTCAGTTCTTCTGCTACAACCCTGTTAGATCCTGACTCTTCTCCTAAATTTCCTCATCTCTTTTCAAAGAAGACAAAGGGAGAGAAAAAGGAAGTGAAGGGAATCACAAAAGACCATTTTTCTCTGTTCTTTCTGCTCTTGGAGCCAAGTGCCAGTTTCTGTCTGGCGCCTGACCTCTGACCATGCTGCAGGCTCATGCATTTGGTAGCCTTTGCTGCTGCTGTTACACAGGCAAGTTCATTGTACTTACAACTTGGAAAGCTCCTGCAGCCTGCAACGTAGTGTTAAAATCTAAGAGAGATTGAGATAATTACATTGGTGTTGCTCATTCCCTGTCAGTGTGTGTCTGTGTAATTGGGAATTAAAACTAGAGCAGTAGGATTTCTCAGCCACTGAAACCTGATGTAGGTAACTTGAGAAGGAAACCTATCCACTTTGTGTTACCATATGACAGTGAAGTTAGATGCTCCTGTCTGGAGACTGGTTTCAGTAACTCCAGAGAACTCAGTCCACAGGAAATCTGTCTGGGACAGGTATAAAACTTAAAACATTCAAGTATGAAACCAAAGACTCTTAAAAACAGTACTTTGTGATGGGGATGAGTGAATTGATGCTTCACTTTTTTGTACCACAGTTACCTATAAGATAAACAAGAATGAGCAAAGTGTTTGAGTAAATGCATTTTCCATTGACACTGGCTTTCCAAGAGGGCACTGAAAGCCTTGAGAGTAATCAATGAAATTTCAGCCTAAAATGTGAAATTCAGTGCAAGTACATCAGGAGAACTATAGCTCCAGGCGCATTTCTGCTTAAAAATTCCAAAGGATCATTGGAGAATCAAATGATATAGCCTCTGTATGGCTTTTGTCAGAGGATTCACAGAGATTTTAACATTCAGGAGCTAGTTTTGTTAGAAAAATGGCTTTTCCACTCACCTCATATTTTTTCCTCTTAATTTGCTCAGCAAAGTCATACTTTTCAGTCTGCAGCTGGTATAACCAGTCCCAGAGTTCCTTGGCCTTGTCCCTATAAGTTTACAGGGAAAGGGCAAGAGGAGAAACACATCACATCAGTTATTTTCTACAGTTTTCACATCACTATCAGTGAGATATTTTACATTTTATTCAGTTCCATTCACGCATTAGCCCACCAACTTCTTCTGACCTCTGAAAGCTACTTATCTCTGTAGGTTAGTCAAGGCCACACTTCCTCACATGAGAATGTTTTAGCGTTCTACTCTTGCATGTACCGCACACTAATATATTTCTGCCAGATCTATTTTTTCCCCTAACTTGTAAGGGCAGAAAAGAGGAATTAGATGAAAATGAAAAATGTTCAATTGCCTCAGAGATGAGCAGAGCAGCTGCCATTGTGCAATCTCATCTGCTTCAGGGCTGAGTTTTAACTCCACTGTATAGAGTCCAGGTCATCAAGTGAAGACTGCTCTGCACCTGATCACTCAGCTCCCAAACCTCCAGCCTCAGTGGTATTCTTACTTGTAACTCAGCAGCTCTAACTACCTTGGGAACAATGAAACAATAGAAACTTATCTGTGGGTTTGTTCATCTTACTTCAGAGCTGGGTTTGAAGTCTGTGACTAGTTTACTGGAGGACATCCTAATTAGGACAGGCTGACAGGCCATTTTAGCAGTATCCCATGTCACATTTCCTCCTCTGCTTTCCAGACCAAACAAGAGCAGAACTTGATACTGTTCCTTGAAGAATTTCAAGGAAAGCATCCTCCTCTCTCTCTCCTTCTTTTGGTAGAGAGGACCCCAGGACACTTAAGTCCAAATTTCAATGGATTGCATTACGTTAAGCGAGGATAAGCATGTTACCTCAGCTTGTCTTCATTAAGGTGGTCAATGTTCAAAGGCTTGCGTCTCTCTGCCAGGACCTTCTTCTTTGTCTCTCTAGCTGTTTGCTTCTTCCCTCTCTTCTGATCAGCCTGTTTTCATAACATCAATTCATGTCAGACTGCAGAAATGCAGGCTGAATGAAATAAATTCAGTAACAGAGCATGTAAGACAAGCTGCTAGGGATCCAAAAGAAGGAAAGTCTAGTTCTTTCCTCAGCTTGTAATAAAGGCTCTTTCTTGTCAACTCAGTGGTTTAACACTTGATCCATGCATTTACCTTTGCCAGATAGCTACTGTATGTGGCACCCATAGAGGACAGAGCCTTCTTCTTCTTGAGATCATCTTCAGCTTTTCTCTTGGCATCTTCTTCCTCTCTCCGTGCCTTTTCCTCCTGCAGAGTGCAAGACATAGAAGCAAGTTACTCCAACAGAGAGACTCAGCTTCTCTAGCAACTGATGTCACTGCAGGGAGTGTGATTGGGTGAGATGTGTGTGAGCACTGGCAGCTCCCATGTCCTGCCTTTTATTTTAGAGGATGGTCATTTCTTCTCCAGACTGAGATAGACAGAACCTGTAGTTTCTTTCCATCTCTAGAAATCAACTCCACACGGATGCTGGAACTAAGACATGAGGATACTTACCGCAAGCCGTGCCTGACGCTCCTTCTCCTTCTCAGCCCGGATTCTCTGTTGCTCTGCTCTTTCAGCTCTGCGCTTCTCCTGCAAGAAGCAGTGACAGAGGCTTGAATTCAGCCCTGTGGCTTCATCTGCCTCTCGCAGTCCCTACCACCAAGAGTTTTGATATGCAGAGAGTGAGCCATCAGCTCCCTATCCAGGAAGTTCTGGATGGGGTTGACATGTAACTACCAGGTGTAAAATGGGGATAAGTGAGAAAACAGGTGTGGGAAGAAGCCATTTGGAGGTGACATGAATAATTTCTATGGATGGCAACACTATCAAAGTAACAGGATTAATGGTTCAAATTCTCATCTATATCTCTCATCTAGCACCACGGATGAGCAGTACAAGGACTCACAATCCTCTCCTTAAGGGCAACCAACTCTTCTTCTTCCTTTCTCCTGGCCTCAAAGTGGCTGTCAATCAAGGCCTGCAGTTCAATCAGGTCTTTGTTCTGCCTCTTCTTTTGGATGTCCTAGAAGAGGAGCAAAAAGCTCTCAGTAAGCCTGTAGCATGCTAGGAACTCCCAGCACTCTGCCAACACACACACGCACACAAACAAAAACAGAAAGTGTTACAGTTATCTAAGGGCTAGCTTCAGTGGGTGCTGATGCTGGTCAGAGACATTCAGAGGCTCATCAGGTGGTGGTCAGGAGCCCAGAAGGGAACAGAATCCACAACTTCTATTTCACTGCACTGAGTTTAATCCCTAGCTTTGCTTGGCTGCCTCCTGTGTACAGAGTTCAAAGTACCGGGATGTGAATCCTACCTGAAAATGCCCCTGCATTTTTGGGTAAGGCAGACATTTCTGCAGAGATTTTCAACACCAGAAATTCTTCATTTCTATGTCAGATTTCTAGGAAAGTATTTGAATCTCTGTTGTTAACTTTTTTGTTGTCATTTCAGGTAGAGTTTCTCAGCAACAGTTGAGTATAGACCTGCTTTGTATCAAACTGCTCAGTAACTTTCAGATAATTTACAGTGGTGGAACAGGGGATCTTAGAGATCCTAAATCTCTGGCTCCTTCTGCTTCAAATATTCAAGGAGGAAAACCAACCAAACAAAGATTTTGTTTTGTCCATTTTAACCACAAATGTAACCAGAAGCCTTCAGAGAAGAGAGGGCAGTCTTGAATGGAGAACAAGCAGCAAGCATTCATTCTATCCTGGACAGTATCTTCATCTGTATTCAATATAGGTGGAGTTATGTGGGTTTACACATATGTGTACCTCAGTTACAGACAGACAAACACATGCAGCCTCAGGAATACTTACATCAAAATCTACTTTCTCACCCTCCGGTATTTTAGGAGCAGTTAGCCTGCAGAGAGACAAAATCAAAGAGGAAAGAGGGGAGAAGGAATACGAAAAGGGAAAATAAAAAGGGGAAAGAAAAGGAAGAAAAAGAAGTGAGAAAAGAAAGAGAAGAAAGGAAAGAGAGAAAAAAAGGATTTTCATGTTAGAAAATAGGCACATTCAGAACTGATCTGCCCTTGAGAATGATTCTGACAAAGAGAAATGCTAATGAAGATGCAGAGGTGTGAAACAGCAAGTCAATTAAGAACTAATCCAGAAAGCTCTAGAGACCTTAAAACTTCATGGAGGCTTATGCAGAACAGAGAGTTGTCTGTAAAAACCCTTTCCATTCCCAAAATCTATGACCATTCCCTGCTACAAAGAAACACAGTAGCCCACAAAGCTGTCAGTGCAGTGGTGCACTCCTTGTTCTGCTTGCTTAGCAGAGTGGGAAAAGAAGGCACTGGAACCCAGAGCCAGAAACTCCTTGGGAAAACTTAGTTAAGCCCTAGGCAGCCCAGGCCAACATTTGCCATTCCTCCAGCTGTCAGCAATCCCAGATGGAAGGGTAGATCCCAGCCTCAGGCTCTCAGAAAGAATTTACTGCTGAGCCACCTCATTTCTACTGGAAGTTGTGGGACATAGACAGTTTGTGATTTTTCCAGATCTATGAAGAATTGGTTTGAAGATCCTGGCCAGTAATTATTGTTAAGGCGTCCCCTGGCAGGAGCAGATGTCCTGGAAAGGCATGCAAGGCTTTGCATGAGGGAGGTTTCTACACAGGTTTCTGATGGCCATTTGTGTAATAGACACTACAGGCTTCTGCTGGATCAGAAAAACCATCACAAAGTTTTGAAACTCTTCATACTTACTTTATTCTGGGCTTCTCCTCTGTATTTGGAAGCATGGAGCAAAACAGGAAGGGAAAAAGAGGGAGAACAGTTAGAACAACAGAGATCATGCCAGCTGCTAAAGCAAAAGGAGGGAAGAGAAATTCAATCTTAGGGGAAACATCCCAAAGAAACTGGTTAAATTGCAGACACTTCCAAAAGAAACATACAAACTCACATACCCCTTCTGCTAGGAGTGAATCTGTTTTTATCCTTTAAACAGAATTTGGCAGAAAAGAATCAAGAGATTGTATCAAAGTCCCAAACGCAGCATCTGGAAGGCAGTGCTTTCATGTAAATGATAAATTATTTTTCTCAAAATCTCCTGACCAAACTCTAAGGAGGACAGCTGGGCATTCAGGTGGAGGAAAACATTCCTGTTTCAATCAGCCCTTCATTCACTGAAGTTAGCTTGAATTTATAGTAGTGTCACTGATAAAGCAGGCTTGGTCAATTTGGATTAAATGCCTGACATGGAGGCCAGGAGGGAAAAAAAGCCTGATGCCACATACCTTTTTCTGTGCCTATTGACTCCTAAGACAGCTTAGGACACTTATCCTGGAGATGCTTTGGTGTTGTGAGGAAAATGTTTCTTTTTCTGTTCAGTGTGGTGCCCATCAAACCCAGCTTGGAAAGGACTTCCTCTCTTAGTGAGCAAAATTTCTATAAGTTGTAATGGAAATAATCTTTGCATCTCCAGAAAAGGTATAATGCCCTGAAAAGAGGGCTAAGCCATCAGAGAGACTGGTATTCAGAGGTGTACCCCTGCAACAAGTGACCTTTTCCTGGCTCTCAGAAATATGCCATCTTCAGAAGTTTCTTGCTTAACATTTGTGCTTGCGATCAATCCTCCTCCCTGCTGTGCTTTTTATACTTTAGTTATTAGCCACGGTGTAATGCCAATAAGTTCAGCACTGTTATTCTCACAAATAGAGGTGAATTAAACTTACGTATTTATTCTGGCCCGGTCTCACAGGGGCTCAGATTGACTTTCATAACCACATGCTACGTTTGAACTTTCAGGGATGTTGGATTTTGCTGTACAAGACTTTCCCTGTGTTGCTTCAGTGGGAGGAACGGAGGTTAAAAGCTCACAGACTATTAAACCTGGTAAAAACAGACAGCTTTGTAAAGGAAAATTGAAACCTGTCTCCCTCAGAAGTGGGTGCATAAGCCTGGTTATCCATATCAAGATACAGAAAGATATTATACTATCGAATATAATTTATTATACTGTATGGTATTAATTTTGTCAAGTGCTCATTTGCATCCATTTTGGGACTGACTGTGGAAACCAGGAATAGCAAGGGGAACAGACAATGAAATAAAAGTAGTAAGGGAGAAAATAGCAAAAACTGATACTAGAAAATATTTAGTGGAGCTGCTTGCAAGAAGATTGGATAATCAAAAATGGAGGAAATGACTGGAAATAAGCAACTGGGATAACTAAGAGAAAAGAGGTGAGATCTGAATTTAAAAGATCAGAAATAAAGCTTTCTTTTCTCTCACACATCAGTTTCAGTAAAGAAATTTTTGGGGGCAGACACTTCCCTCATTTACTACAAAAACATTGCCTACTAAAACGTATTTCAGCAGAGGCCTCTAAATGCCAGAGTAACACTAATAAAATAAACAGCATGTAATTAGATAAGTTTTAAAGCACGTGTATAAAGAAACCACGAATCACACTTGAAGAGGCAAAAATGTACTTATGTGTTTCTTCAGTTAGTTTTTAAATCATTTTTCTTTTCAAATAGTCAGTGAGCTTGTTAAAACTTCAGTTACATTGTTCAGTTTTTGTTCTTAAATCTGGACAGTGGAAGTAGCTACAATTAACCAGTCTACCAGGGATGTTAATTCACACAGGAGTCACTTCCCTCCTGACATAGACAGGTAATTCTCAGAAACATTCCTGTTTAAGTTAAGTCTGTTGGTTAGTAACACTTCAGAGAGAAAAAGAAGAGAGGAAACGACGGATTTTGTTTGTTGACCTTGAGTGCCAGGATTGACATCTGTCTGTCAATGACTGGGTGAATTTGGCTTCAGCTTCCACCAAATCAGCATTTTAGATGTAATTAAACCAACAAACAATAGTAATAAATAAATAAATATATAAACAAAAGGTTAGTTTTCTTGGAACAAAAAAAAAATAAAGTAGTTAGGATATTTAAAAGTGCCTCCAGAAAACCAGAAAAGGGGAAAACAAAGAAATAGCAGGATTTATTAAAAAAAAAAAAACAAAAACAAAAAAACAGTAATTAACATGTCCTTTGCAGTGCATAATCCAGCATGGTCCACTCTGAATGCAGCAAAAGGAGCTCGGAGATGTGATTTCTTTTGAGATACCCCATCTTTCATGAGAGAGTGAAGGAACTGGGCCAAAATTTATTGGTGCACAGGAATTGTAGTAGCAAATTCCTGCTCTTGGTGGTGGATTTTAACTGACCTTGTGCTCATTCTGCCCATGAAGCATGGGGCTATGACAAAATCCCCATGCACATTCATGCCTAAAGAAAGCAAGAACCACTGGAAATCCAAGTTCACTGACATGGTGATTAGAGGTAGAGTCTCTGAATTTCTGGTTTCCAAAAGAGTTGGTTCAAAGAGAACACACACCACAGTAAACACAACCTTTCATTCTCCTGCTCAATATCTGAGACATTCCCACCATGCTCCTCTTTGTGCAAATCCATCTGACTTGTCTTTGCTTCAGTTATTCTTAAACACCCTCCTTTGACCCACTGTTGAAAAGCAACATCTCTAACCCATAATGTATCCTTGAAAATCAGTATGCTATTAAAAAAATAAGAGGAAAGAAAGAGAAAAAGGAGAGAAAGAAAGAGGAAAAGATCCCATTTTGAAGTGAACAGTGATGTGAGAGGCTCTGAAAGGTCCTCAGAGGTTATCCCTAAAATAAAAATAAATAAATAAATAAAAAACAAAACCTGAAAAGCAAGAAAGAAAATTAAGACAAACAAAAAGAAAAACAAAACTGGAAAACACAGAAAAACAAAAATGGTTCCCAGTAGTGTTGGGCTTTGTCTTTTCAAACACATGGCCAAACATTCTAGGGGTTGAGGCCATCAGAACAAAATCTAGTTTCCTCAAAGATGTTCAGAGTCTGTGAAAGTATTTCTACACCTTTAAACTGATATTGCATTTCTCTCTGGGGGCTGAAGTTACCTGCCCACATACAAGAGCAAAACCGACCCTTCATAGACTTGGTCCTTTCATGATTTTTTGTTCCTACCAATGTGCTCCAGGGCCTATTTAACCTGATATTTAAAAATTTGGTATCTTGAGCAGCAAATGGGTTGCTCCATCAGTCTGAATAAGGTTATTCATATGTTCTGTGCTAAGAACAATTGTAAGTGTGTGGTAGGAGCAGAAATTTAAATATCTGCAGGTTCCAGCCTGAAGAGCATGACCTTTGAGGCTGGATGAGGAGGCATATCTACACAGGGCCCAGCTACTTTTTGAATCGTGCCACTAGAGTTAAGAAGACTTATTATTTGGATTGGAAGGTTATGATACGGAGAAGAGCAATACACAGGATCTATCTGAAAAAGTAGAACAAGCTTCTAGAGCTTGGATTTCACCATCTGCTACCCTAGTGAGGATGTACAGAGTTCTCAAGATTAACTGGATATACATAGTGATTCTTTGCAGCAGATAGGTTTTGGCCCAGTTCCTGAGTTTAAAATCAGGTAAGGAACAGAAACAAACAAACAAAAAAGAGTGAGATGTTAGAAAGATGACTTTGTTGTCCTAAGACAACACCAAGCTACCATCATAGTATCCGCCTTCTTCATCAGCTGTAGATGGAAGGATAAAAGCAAAAGAAAAGAAGCACAGTAGTCAATCCACAACCAGCACTGTTGTCCTAAAAGCAGCTGTCCTTGCTCCCTCCCCATTATGCTGGGAACCCGGGGCTCTCTGGAAATCAAATGAAAAGAGGAAGCAAAGAGAGAAGGGTATCTGTCTCTTTACAGTGACCATGCAAAAATATGAAGGAATAATAAGATGCAGTACCTTTGCAAATTGGGATGTTTTAGCCAGAAATTATTGTGCTTAATATTGTGTCTTGTCCTACTTATAAATTGCCAAATTGTGAACCAGTTGAAGTTTATGGAAGTACAGAGTTGTGTTACTTGTTTACTGTTTTGCAACAGGTAAAGGTGTGTCCTGTAACGTACTCCACCTTACATTGCTAAGCACACCTGGAAATAACAAGTTGTAAACTGAACTCAACAAATATCTTTGTACCTGGCAGAAATTTTGTTTCTCTAGCTGACACTGAAGTACTATGCTTCTGATCTTCGGAATCATTCTATACGAAGTTCAAGAGCAAGTTTTATGAGAACCAGAACAAAACATAACCTTCTTCCCATAGGCTTTCCTGAACATCTATTATTTTGAAAGTTGTGGTTTTAGTTTTGTAGAAGGACAAAACAATAGCTCCAGAGTCAGACTTATACCCAAATCCAGCACTGTTGGGACTTCTCGTATCCAAACAGCAGCTAGATACTTTCATGTGAATGGGAACAAAATATCCAAGTCCCTGAACCATCAGCTAAGGACTCACTCTTTCACCTTTTCATCTCTCAGTCCTATCTTTCCAGAACAACAAACTACATCAGCCCTTTGTGGAAAAGACCTGAGCCATGCTCAGCCATGCGTTGTGGGTCATTATTCAGTCAGGGCTTTATATATACGTATATCCAAGGGATGCAGTGACCTACAAGCTCCCAAGAATGAAGAGCCTGAGGTCACTGCAGTGAGGCTGAGACCACAGGATCCACATTGCTGTGCTTGTTTTGTGAAGCCTTTTTGGTTAGCAAATGTATGACTCTATTCTCCACATTTGTCCACTTCCCTCCCATGCTACCTGTTCTCTTGAACAAGGTCAGCATTTTCAACACCGTTTCCCCAGCTCTGAAAAAGAAAAAGGATGAGAGTCTTTAGCGGTATCATCACATACCTTCTTCAGGGGCTTCTTCTTTGAGCATCATGGTGTGAGAGGTGATGTAAAGACAGGAAATGGGAAGAAAGAAAAAAAGAAGAAAACAGAACAGATATTTAAAGTTCTTGGAAGCCTGAGGAAGAGACCAGAAAATGCACGAGAGGATGAAAAATGAAGTGATTAGTGAATTAAGGCAAAGAGAAAAGGTATCTGGAGAGACTGTAGGGAGTTAAAGATGCTGGAAGGTTAAAGAAGTAGTAAGTAGGGAGATTAAAGGAGAAGAAGGCTGCAAGGGATCATTATGGTTAATATTTGTTTCTCTTGCTTTGTTCTCTTCTACCAGCCCAGGACTCCTGTTCACATACACTCACACCTGTGTTGCAAATACACAGAGTAAATCAGAAGTCATGTCACATACCTGACTCATGAACTTCATGTGTGAAGTGTCATGGAACAAGATGCAATGGAAAATAAGAGAATGAGAACGAGAAACCTGTTATTTCACAAAGCAAAAGAGCTTTCAGGCCAAAGGGGTGGAGAAGCAGAGAAGAGAAGAGAAGGGAATAACTTTGAGAAGTAAACCTGAGAGAAAATAAGTTAATTACATTCGAAATAGCACATAGAAGTCACAGGAATGGAAAGGAATTTGGAAAGTGAAACAGATCTATGATAACAGCACAATGCTTTAAACAAAGCACTTGTGAGCATTTTATGCATAAAGCACAACTTGACAGCACGATGTACCAAGGTCTACCTTTGCTTGAAATATGCACATGAACATAGCACTTTCAAGGCACTATCAGATCCATTCTTTTCTACAGCAGCATTCCAGATGACTCAGATCAGCATTATGTATTTGGTAACCTACTGAAATACCCGCTGTAACTCATCAGCAGCACTCCGCTAACTTTCAGAGAAGTTCAGTTCTCTGTTATGGATCTACGATTCATGCCATTTCCTTCCTTGAAGACAATCTGGATGGTTGTGTAAATTTACTGCTCTGCTTCACATTCATTTGCAATGCAGATTCTCAGATTGATTACTTCAGAGGAAGAAAATGTTGATTAAAGTCTGTGCGGGTCTACAACTCATTCCTCTAATTTCAGCAAGGCAAGAATTGATTAGTGGTGCAGATCTGAGGGACAGATTTTGATTTCCAGCCATACATGCACTTCTGAATATTTTGCAAAGCAGGTATAAAAACAATGCAAAATCTCTCTGTATTTATGTTCCTTCTGCTTAGTGTCAATGGGTCAAATTCTGCCCTGAGATCTGAAATGAAGCTTTCACTGTAGGATGAAATATTCATTTTCACATCACAGCACAGAAATTAACCCATTCCACAAGGACGTATTCTGCTGGTCTGCTCTTTCACAATAGCATACACGTCCCCTAGTTTCTAATAACATTTCCAAAGTAGAAAAACAATATATGTACAAAATACATGCAAGGTATCATTAATAGCTTAGTTATCATCTGCCATCACCTTGTATTCAATTCCTATGCATGCTGTCCCAGCAGGCAGGCACTGGGGAGTTTAGAAGTTAAATCACATACCTGGAGGGGGGGCTTCATTTAGTAGGAGGTGTCAGGGGAAAAGTATACAAAAGGAAGATAGAAGAATTAGAAGTTATTCAGGAAGGAACCACCTCAAACTTAGGTAAGATCAGGTTGAAAGGGGTTTCTTTTGCATACTAGGTTATAGGGAGAGAGTTAATATGTGTGGAAGAGGAGAGTATTTACGGTGGGGTATGAAGTACACAGGGAGGGGACATCATAGAAGTGAAGAATAAAAGGAATTTGAATGCTGACGGATTGCAGCCATTTAATTCATGCAATTATAGAGGTACTGGACAATATCAGTATCACTGATGACCATTAAATTTAAAATAAAACAATTTCACAAGTGTGCAGTGTGACCTGTTTCAGCTGTATGCATGCCCTTGTGGAAGAGTAAATATGAGAATGACTGCAGGGAAGTCTTGCTTGGGGTGCGTCTTTCCTTTTGCATCTGAAGCTGCCCCATCTGAAATCCACCACTGGCAGATTTGGGGCTTAGCTCCACAGAAAAGAAAATGTTCAGGTCTACACAGTGTTTTCCCTAGACTTTTGGCAAGATCCCACTGCAGTTGCAAATAGTTTTATCTATTTCCTACAGAGATAATGAATTTCAGGGAATGGATTGATTCTTCATGACTCTGGTTTTCTTCAACATCTTCAAATTCCTATGTGCAGAACTGCTTCAGATTAACACATAGAGAATTTGATATTGCACTGCTGGTTAGATGGAAAAGTGCCAGTGAAGAAAAGTAAAAGAAATAGGGCAAGAAACACAACAGTGACAGCTCTGAACTCATGCAGGACCAGGCTGTGACAGCTGAGATGTGTGGGACAAAGGTAGCATTAATGCCATAGAATCTAAATACTAATAGAGCAATGCGAAGAGCTGCCAGAGGTTCTCACTGTGATCACATCACCTTTATAAACCTTTCTCTCTGTTACAGACAGTTCCAAGGGAAAAGATAGCAAGGGCAGGCTGTAGGTAAGGCCTGACTGTTAATCATTTGCACAGATTCCAAGCTGCTAAGTGTGTTAAAGACCAACATATAGGATCAAGTAAGTTGCTCAGGTTGCTTGAGACTGCGGGGAAAGAGAATGTAGAGAATTCAGAGTAGCTGCTGTGGAAGCAAGGTGCCCCAGCTTGAGCAAGCCACACTCAGGAAAGCAGGTGAAAATGAAGAAATGTAGCTAAAATGAGATGAGAAATGAGAACATGTGAGAACAGGAGGGAGCTGGTAAGCAGCACACATACAAACGTTGAAGTGTTAAGTCATGTAAAATCAATCAGACATCCCCACCAGCATCAGACACTGAAAGATGCTGAGCTGGTCTCCTTTTGCAGACTGTAGAGGGGGATAACAGGGATGGGCTGCCCTGACATGTGGCTGATCTCAGGAAGCTACCCAAAATGGCATAGAATCATTTACACAGTGTAGAGGATGCTACAAGTTTTGTTTCTGCTTTTCCACAGAATAAACCTTGTAACTTTCCTGTCTGCAGCCCAAGGAAGTCTCTAATTCCACTCAGCGGCCATCACTACAGCTGACATTTTAGAATACCATTTACAGAAGTATTATCACATTTTTCATGCATCAGTTAGCTCATCCTCATTAATATTCATCACAGGGTAGAGGGAAGTATTACTGATGGAAGGTTTAAGGAAGCTGAAGTTACAGTTTATCGTTAATGTTGGTGCTTTTATCTGGTTCCTTCCACCATTTTTGAATTCCTGAGTATAATATTAGAGTTACTGGTTTCATCAAAAATCAGAGTTCCAAATGAATACCCATATTGCAGACCTCATATAAATTTAACTAAGGTTTTGTCAAAAAATGTTTTCACGATCAAAGGTTGCAGAGTTATTAACATTTCTGAAGCAAAACTTCTCACTTTTTCACTTTTTGCCTAGTGATGATCTCTCATCTCAAATTTATCTTCGAGTTGCACTATATATATCCCACGTTATCTGACAAGTCAATGCTTCAGAACTATTTCATTTCAAAAGTCAGAACTCTTCTCTCAAGGAAAGATGTAAATCATTAAAATATTGAAACAAAACATTGTGATCCAACATCTTGCAAGGCTTTTCTCTCTTTTTTTTTATTTTATTTTTTTTTATTTTGCTATGTTTTCACTTTGTCCCATTTCAGAGTGCAACCCAATTGTGAAATCACCAATTGCAGTGGAATCTCCAGCACTCAATAACCCTTCACATTGACGCAGAGGAATTCAGAAGTCACATACCTGATTCATGGACTTCTTTAAGAGGGAAGTAGCAGGTGAGGAAATGCAAAGAAAGATAAGAGAATTAGAGCACGAAGGAGAGGATCATTAAAAAAAAAAAAATCTCACTTTTTTTAGCCAGGGTGGAGGGGGTTAACAGGATAAAAGTCAATATGATTAAAAGAGAAATATGAGGGGAAATGGATGTCATTCAGAAAATTGTGTGGAGGCAGGAAGGAGTGTGTTGGGAGATGAGATGCAGATGAATGACAGAGTTGTGTTAAAAATCAAATACCATCAGTTGGCACACGGATTAACTTGTATTAAAGTCAGGTCCATCACCCATAGGTTTGAATAAGTGAGAAGGGCACAGACAACCCCTCCTTATTCATGTGCATAGAAATCCCAGCCTCTGCAGAAATCAGAGGGCTTGGATGAGCTGGGACCTATTTGCCCAGCAGCCCAGATTTCACTATTGCTATGGACACACTGGTGCAGGACAGTGAACAGATCATGTTCCTGCTTGCAGACTCATGGGATCAAATGTGGGCATCCAGAGAGGGGCTGGAAGCATCATTTAAAGGTCAGCAGAGCTGGGCTGGTGGGAAGATGCTCTGGCAGGCATGATATATTACCATCCTGCTGATCACACATGGCCTTTCCAGAGCTGGCATTTAATGCACGATATAAAAACAAGCACAACACAATCCTGCTATCCCCATATTTGGGAATTAAGTATTAGCCCACGAAAATACCAATAGTGGTGGGAAAAGAAACAAGCAACCATGTTTTGTTTGTTTTCCCCTTAATGAGCATTATTCTATAAATACATTTTAGCCAAAATGATTATACTTGTTCTGACCCTTAGAAAACCAAGAGTGATGGTGTGTGACCTGTGGTGGCTCATGACTTCATATGAAAAATCTTTGTGTCAGTATGCTTCTGCAAAATTCAGATTTGTTCCTATGCAGTGACTAGAGCAGGTGACAGGAGAGAGCATGAGGCTGAGGGATGTGGAAATGCCACAGGGCATGGCTGTCCCTTGTCCAGTCCTGCTGGAGGAACTGCTTTGGGGAACACAATCCCTTTTCCAACTGGTGTCTGCACACACAGCCTGGTTAGGGAAATCAGTCCATGGGGGTAATAAAAGCAGTGCCAAGCCCAACCCAGCACAGCATGCAATTGATCGAGAGAGCAATTGCAACAGCAAAAACTGACACATCCCATTAACAAGCATGCATTACAGGACCTTTTCTGCTCAAGCATTGATGTGAACGGCTTGCTCTTAGCTCAGTATATATACAAGATATGAAGAGCATGGTTTATATGTTTATATATGTATATGTATATATATAAACAACCATGCTCTTCATATCTTCATAGATTCATAGATTCATAAGGTTGGAAAGGACCTACAAGATCATCTAGTCCAACCATCCTCACACCACCATCCCTACCCTTCAATCCCCTTGTCTTCCAGACAGAAGGGCTGTCAACTAGATCAGAACAGCAATTAATACTTATTATAGACTGTCCTACACCAATGAAGCAGCTCCCAGCAATCATGCAGAGGATATTTTCACATCCTCTCCTCTTCAGCCACCTCCAGAATTCCTGCACATATTACAGCTCCAGACATAAACAGGAATTTATAAATGATGGCACATACCTTCTGCATGAGCATGAGCTTTAGTGGGTGCAAGAGTCACAGAGCAGAATGCAAAGAAAGGCAAGAGTGTTAGGAACAACACCCATACAACAACCTCACATGCATACAAAATGGAGGGGAGGGGAAATCTGACAATATATTGTAAGGAAAAAGAACAATATGGATTAAAATATATACATATATACAGAAAACAAGGGCACAGCTAGAGACAGTAAGAAGGTACAACTGATTTAAGTGTCAAATCAGATGTCATTCATGTTAAAGGCTTATTACTTCATTTCTGGATAAAGCACACAGTCACACACTGCCAAAGCTCACCCAAGCTTACAGTGGAAATACAACCTGAAGCCAGCATCTTTTGGTGGCACCAGGTTGCACTTCCTACTATGAAATGAAGGCTTTGAAACGTCAATAAGTCAAAATGAAGAAAGCCATCTTTAATCATTTACAAAGCTAAATCATATTTTTAAAAAATTGCCTGTTGTTTTATTACACAGCAGGCTTTGAAACTAGTAACAATGGTTTGCCTCACAGTGAGACACATGCAGTCTCAGAGCAGAGGGTTTCCATGCTTTCTAAGAGCTTCAAGTTTCACAGCAGCTTGACACTTTGTTTTCATGCAACTATAACTACATAGTATCACTGGGACATCGATTGACAAGATACAGAGTGAAGGGAGTATAGAACCCAACACAACTGCAAGTTCAAATCTGCACTCCTATGCCTGTTTCAGCTTAAGTCTCATTAACATCTCACATTCTCTTGGCTATACTAGTGCTTACTCAGAACAATGGGAATTTGGAAGTCATCTCACATACCTTCCTCATGATGAGCTTTAGTGCATGGAAGAGTCACAGAGCAGAATGTAAAGAAAGACAAGAGCGTTAGGAACTGCAAAACAACCTTGCACTCACACAAAACAGAGGGGAGGGAATGTCTGAGAATGTGGTTAAACAAAATAACATGGATACAAAACTCACTACTGAAATTGAGGGCAAGGCAGCCTGAGATATTATGAATAGAAACCTGATTTAAGAGGCCATATGATATGCCTTTTTTTTTTTTAATGCACATTACAGCATTTCTTTATTCATATTCATAAAGCATACAGATTTATACCACCAAAGCACAGCCAGTATCAACATAGAAACACAACCTGAACCCAGCATGTTTTGGTGGCACAAAGCTGTGCTTACGCCACGAAAAGATGGCCTCAGAACTCCACTGAATCAATATGAAGAAAATCATCTTTAGTCATTCACAAAGGTAAACAGTAAAGAAAACATTGCCTGTTGTTTTATTACACAATGGACTTTAAAGCTAAGTAATGTGCATGTGGAAAATCTGCCATAGGAACACCAACCATGAGCAGACCCACAGGCTGACCAGGACCTGGCCCAACCCAACTGGACATCTCCAATGATTTGCCTCCCAATGAGACACAGGCAGACTCAGAACAGAGGATTTCCATTTCCCAACTGTCTGACACTTTGCTTTCATGCAACTGATACTACATAGTATTACCAGGACATTAAGTGTCAAGACACAGTGAAGGGAGTGCAGAACCCAGCGCAGTTGTGAGTTTAATTCTACATTCCCATGCCTATTTCAGCTCCTGTCTCCCTTTAACATCTTGTGTCCTATTGCTCATTCCAGTGCTTACTCAGAACAATGGGAATTTGGGAGTCATCTCACATACCTTCCTCATGATGAGCTTTAGTGCGTGGAAGAGTCACAGAGCAAAATGTAAAGAAAGACAAGAGCGTTAGGAACTGCAAAACAACCTTGCACTCACACAAAACAGAGGAGAGGGAATGTCTGAGAAGGGACTGTGGGTAAATAAAATAACACAGATACAAAACTCACTACTGAAATTGTGGATACAAACAATAAGAAACATTAGGAACATAAACATGACTTAAGTGGCCATATGAGATGCCATTTGTTTTAAATGCACATTTCTGCATTTCTGGATAAAGCAAAGACTTACACCACCAAAGCACAACCAGGCTTGCAGTGGAAATACTACCTGAAGCCAGCATAATTTTGGTGGCACGAGGCTGTAAATATGACCATGAGATAGTGGCCTAGAAATGCCACAGAATCAACATCAAGAAAACCATCATTAATCAGTTACAAAGATAAATCAAATAGAAAATACTGCCTGCTGTTTTCTTACACAACAGGCTTTAAAACTACGAAATGGGCATGTGGAAAGGCTGCCATAGGAATACCAGCCATGGGCACATCCACAAGTTCACCAGGACTTGGACCAACCCAACTGGAAGTCCTAAAGAGTTTGCCTCTCAATGAGGCAGCCTCAGAACAGAGGATTTCCAAGCTTTCTATAAGCTTTAGGTTTCCCATCAGCTTGACCCTTTGTTTTCATGCAACTATTACTGCATAATGTCACCAGAATTAAGTGTTAAGATACAGAGTGAAGGGAGCACAGAATCCAACACAACTGAAAGTTCAAATCTGTACTCCTATGTCAGCTTGAGCTCCCATCTCCCTTTTACATCTCGCCTTCTCTTGAATAAATCAGGGCTTATTCAGAACAATGGGAATTTGGGAGTCATCTCACATACCTTCCTCATGATGAGCTTTAGTGCGTGGAAGAGTCACAGAGCAGAATGTAAAGAAAGACAAGAGCATTAGGAACTGCAAAACAACCTTGCACTCACACAAAACAGAGGAGAGGGAATGTCTGAGAAGGGACTGTGGGTAAATAAAATAACACAGATACAAAACTCACTTCTGAAATGGAGGGTACAGGCAAACTGAGATATTATGAATATAAAGCTAAATTAAGTGGCCATATGAGATGCCATTTGTTTTAAATGCACATTTCTGCATTTCTGGATAAAGCAAAGACTTACACCACCAAAGCACAACCAGGCTTGCAGTGGAAATACTACCTGAAGCCAGCATAATTTTGGTGGCACGAGGCTGTAAATATGACCATGAGATAGTGGCCTAGAAATGCCACAGAATCAACATCAAGAAAACCATCATTAATCAGTTACAAAGATAAATCAAATAGAAAATACTGCCTGCTGTTTTCTTACACAACAGGCTTTAAAACTACGAAATGGGCATGTGGAAAGGCTGCCATAGGAATACCAGCCATGGGCACATCCACAAGTTCACCAGGACTTGGACCAACCCAACTGGAAGTCCTAAAGAGTTTGCCTCTCAATGAGGCAGCCTCAGAACAGAGGATTTCCAAGCTTTCTATAAGCTTTAGGTTTCCCATCAGCTTGACCCTTTGTTTTCATGCAACTATTACTGCATAATGTCACCAGAATTAAGTGTTAAGATACAGAGTGAAGGGAGCACAGAATCCAACACAACTGAAAGTTCAAATCTGTACTCCTATGTCAGCTTGAGCTCCCATCTCCCTTTTACATCTCGCCTTCTCTTGAATAAATCAGGGCTTATACTGAACAATGGGAATTTGGGAGTCATCTCACATACCTTCCTCATGATGAGCTTTAGTGCGTGGAAGAGTCACAGAGCAGAATGCAAAGAAAGACAAGAATGTTAGGAGCTGCAAAACAACCTTGAACTCATACAAAACAGAGGGGAGGGGATGTCTGAGAATGGACTGTGAGTAAATAACACAGATACAAAACTCACTTCTGAAATGGAGGGTACAGGCAAACTGAGATATTATGAATATAAAGCTAAATTAAGTGGTCATATAAGATGCCATTTGTTTTAAATGCACATTTCTGCATTTCTGGATAACGCATAGACTCACACCACCAAAGCACAACCAGGTTTGCAGTGAAAACACAACCTGAAGCCAGAATTAGTTTGGTGGCACAAAGCTGCAGTTGGTACCATGAGATGGTGGCCTATAAACTCCATCCATTACAGGAAGATGAAGAAAGCTGTCTTCAATAATTCACAAAGGCAAATATAAAGGAAACATTGCCTGTTGTTTTACTACACAGCAGGCCATAAAGCTACAAAATGTGTATGTGGAAAGGCTGCCATAGGAATATCAGCCATGGGCACATCCACAGGTTCACCAGGACTTGGGCCAACCCAACTAGGGGTTTAAAACATTGTGCCTCCCAGTGAAGCAGTCTCAGAGCAGAGGGTTTCCATGCTTTCTAAGAGCTTCAGGTTTCACAGCAGCTTGACACTTTGTTTTCATGCAACTATAACTACATAGTACCACTGGGACATCGATTGACAAGATACAGAGTGAAGGGAGTATAGAACCCAACACAACTGCAAGTTCAAATCTGCGCTCCTATGCCTGTTTCAGCTTAAGTCTCATTAACATCTCACATTCTCTTGGCTATACTAGTGCTTACTCGGAACAATGGGAGTTTGGAAGTCATCTCACATACCTTCCTCATGATGAGCTTTAGTGCATGGAAGAGTCACAGAGCAGAATGTAAAGAAAGACAAGAGCGTTAGGAACTGCAAAACAACCTTGCACTTATACAAAACAGAGGGGAGGGAATGTCTGAGCAGGGGCTGTGGGTAAATAAAATAACATAGATACAAAACTCACTATAGAAAGAGATGGTACAAGCAATCAGAGATATTAGGAATGTAAACATGATTTAAGTGGCCATTTAAGATGTCCATTGTCATAAATGTTCATTAATGGATTTCTGGATAAAGCATGCACTTAATACCATGAGACAGTGGCCTAGAAAGTCCTATGTATCAACATAAAGATAGCCATCATTAATCACATACAAAGGTAAATAATATATAAAATACTGCCTGCTGGTTTATTATACAACAGGCCTTAAAGCTACAAAATGGACATGTGAAAAGGCTGCCATAGGAATACCAGCCATGGGCACATCCACAGGTTCACCAGGACTCTCAATGAGGCAGCCTCAGAGCAGAGGATTTCCAAGCTTTCTAAGAGCTTTACGCTTTCCAGCAGTTTGACACTTTGTTTTCGTGCAACTATTACTACATAGTATCACCGGGACATTAAGTGACAAGACACAGGGTGAAAGGAGTGCAGAATACAGCTCAGTTATAAATTCAAATCTGCACCCCTAGTCAGCTTGAGCTCCCATCTCCCTTTAACATCTTGTGTCCTTTTGACCTCATCCAAGCTTATTCTGAGCAATGGGAATTCGGGAGTCATCTCACATACCTTCCTCATGATGAGCTTTAGTGCGTGGAAGAGTCACAGAGCAGAATGTAAAGAAAGACAAGAGCGTTAGGAACTGCAAAACAACCTTGCACTCATACAAAACAGAGGAGAAGGGATGTCTGAGAATGGACTGTGGGTAAATAAAAAAATACAGAAAACTTACTACTGAAATGGAGAGTACAGGCAATTGTAGTTATTATGAATATAAAGCTGATTTATGTGGCCATATAGGGTGTCATTTGCCCTAAATACACATTACAGCATTTCTGGATAAAGCACATAGACTCTGAAAAACCCTGTCAGCTGCTCAGAGTTGGTCTGCCCCTGTTATAATCAGATTGACACGTTTCTCCTACGTGCCTGTTGCACAAAGCTTTGTAAATGCAAAGGGAACTAGCCCACCCTTTGTATCCTCATACTCATAGCACCAAGACCCAGACAAATGAAGTACAAAGGGTTGGTTTCTGTTCCTGCCCTTTTTCCTGGTGCTGCAGGAAAACACCCTGCAGAGAACCAGCTGAATTATTTGCCAGTATTCTCACAGGTATAACTAATAACACCACAGAATGCAGGTGTTATTACTTATATTATATATAATACTATATATTATAGTCTATAACTCATAATATATATGACATACTATATATAATATTACATATTATAGAATATGTACTGTGTAACACGTGGCTACACGCATACCTTGCCACAGATGGATTTTGGCTTTAAAATCCATCTGAACATTATCTTCCAAGCTTTGCAGGCAAAACCAGTTGATTTGGGATATGGACCTTAAGAGCTACACCTCAGCTGCTCTATGGCTGGTGTTATCAACAACCAGGACTAACAACCAGCCTCAGAGCCTGCTGTGGGCTGAAGGAGGGGATGGTGCCCACATTTCCCATGCTATTCCCTCCCCAAAACCAGTGGAGGTGTTAATGGAGACACAGGGGAATGGGGTACCCATGGTGGAACCCCAAAACTTCCTCAGATGCCTTCCTAAACCAGTTGATCATCATGTGGGAATGAAGAGACTTGGGGGAATAAGTGTTTTCAGGTGAGGTGTTCCTTGTCCCAGCATCTTTCTCTTCTCTCTTGTGTTCTTCTACATCCTTGCAAAATGATGGGCACATGGACACTGAGCCCCACAAAGGGCAGAGCTGAGATGTACTTTCACATACCTTCTTCGTGGACCTCTTCTGTGGGTGGCAATATCATGCAGCAAAGTGAATGGAGAAGAAAATTAAAACAGATGTATTATTTAAACATTTTTTACGTTTTCCATGCTCCCAGACCATTATGGATAAAAATACACAATGATGAAATTACAGAATGAGAAATATAGTATTATGGAGTTATAAATGTTACTGAAATATGGGAGTATGACCACAAATAAAAACCACAACAAAGTCACCCACTAATTTATCTTTATTGGAGCTGGTTGAAATATCCTAAGGCTGAGTTTTGATAAAATCTTAACTGATTTTTTATTTTAAACTTGTTTCTTGAACACTTACAGATTCACATTCAACATTCACAAAATTCTGTATCGTTAAAGAAATTCATTTCTGAATTTCAAGAAATGGATGTAAATTTTGCAGAGTCCTCCATCACTTCTCTTTTAACTTAAGATTTTGGAGAGAGGATTTAACACCTTCGTTGCAAGAAAGTTACAGTTAAATAAAAAAATAAAAATAAAAAAGACCAAACCAAATAAATATTTGCTTCCATATATAACTACACACTTATACACACACACACACACGTATACAAGTATATACATTGTATGTGCGCCTATATATAAAAGATCCAGTTTCCTACCAGCTCAATAAGTGACATCAATTGCCGTCATTGCATTGATGTCTGTGGCTCAGGACTGTATCCTAACCACCAAGTGTGAATTGTTCACTCTGTGCTTTTTTGCACACATTCTTCCTCTGCACCAAGAGAGAAAGAAAACAGAAGCCATGTCACATACCTGCTTCATGAGCTTCAGATGGCAAGTGTCATGGAACAAGAAGCCAAGGCAAACAGGAAAATGGAAACAGAGAACTGTTAGAAACTGATATTCTAGTCAGGTAAGGCCTGGAGAATAAGTGGTTAGAATGAGATGGGAAGAAGTTACACGGGGTGCTTTATAAGACAGCACAAAGGCCAAGCAAAACTGGGGAACAGTACAAAGATATACATTAGAGGAAGTGGCCATGCAGATAAAGAAAAGTAGGATAATAGTCACCTGCCTTTTAATTTCAATTATTGCATTATTGAAACTCAAAAGGAGACAGTAAGGGGAGGAAGGAGAGAGGCAAGAAGTACGTCTCCTTTTAGGAAGGCTTGTCTGTAGGAATGACACCCTTTGCTCACTCTTTGGGCGTTTGACAAGATGTGAAGAAGGATGGAGTATGAGCAGCACTGACACCTCCCCCAAGCTCTGCCCCTCTGGGCAGCAGTCACTGGAAACATCTCTACAATGCACTTGGCACCTGCACCTGCTGCTCTTGGGCCCTCAATCTTCCTCTCTCCCTGGTAGCAATGCTGAGGGAGATACAGCTATGCCTTAGAGCAGGAACTGTGCTGAGCAAGCTCTTCTCTGTTCCCATCACTGTTGATAGCAATTACTTGGTGGCAGCAACCTTGGGGGAGCTAGCTGTTCTGTATAAAGGCCCCAAGATAGACATCACTGCAAATGACAGTCTCAGAGGTGGGCAATATGGGCAATTGTGCCTCCCAGAAAAGGTTTTCACTTGACTCTTTAGAAGATGTCTTGGACTCTAAAGTGAGATTTTGAGAGAAAGTAAAACGTCTATGGATGTGCCCCAGAGTTTTGTCCTTATTTCAGATCCAGTTACCATGGGAAAAATGAAGGATGACAACTGACAGCTAAACTTGCCTGAACACGTCAAAAGTGTCCATCAAAGGAGTGATACATTTCCAGAATCTACCTCTCCCTGCTGGCTGTAAGCTCTGAAACAAGTTTGGTGAAAAAGCTCAGGTGTATGAGGTGCTATTCATACTCCATCTTTCCAAAACCTCCTCCATGTCACTATCAGCTTGTCAAATCACCTTTTGCCAGCTAACGGTGTACTGAAAGACTTCCTCTTTGTCAGTCTATTCTCTGCCTCACCTTTTCCAGACTTCCCAGTACCCTGCCTGGCCCTGGCCTGGCTCCCTCAGGAGCCAGTCAACTCACTCTCCTTTTCAACGTCAAGAGTCAGCTACCACATTTATTACCATCCTCTATGGTTCCTATAAGTATTATGTTTCATCATAATGTGTCTACACATCATGGTCCTAGTTTAGTCATGTTTCAACTGACAGATCAAGTGTTTCAGATCACCTTTAGTGGCAAGTGTCAAAGAGAGGGGTCACATACAGACAAGGGAAAGGCAGAACCAAGAATCTAGGAAATATCAGTTACATTCCAAGAGTTTCGTTACCTTCTTCTTCGTATTCCTCTGCATTGAAATAGAGGGGGGAAAAAAAAAGAAAAAGCAGACAATTATCAGCTTTAGCACCGAACACATAGCCAGTGACAGGTGACACATCAGAAGGATGTGACCCATGATAAAATCCTTTAACTTCACATGGATATGGGCAAGATGCCCTCAGAGGGGTCACTTCAAAATCAGAAAGAAAAACAGCAAACGAAGCTCCTTTGAGAAAAGGGAGTTATAACATGGGAGGAAGGTGATATTGTACTGATTTTTTCTTGGGAAATGGGAACTCAGGTGTACAAACATGTTAGGGGAAAGAGGTGGCAGGGAGGTCCAACGAGTTAAAAAAAAAAAATACAAAACAGAAAACACAAAGAAAAGACATATGTTTCTATGCTGCTTGTGCACGCCGGGTTTCTATGCTTTAAAACAGAAATTATGCCTACAAAACTATCAAAATAAATTGCCAGCAGATGGCAGTGTCCCTACAAAAAAGAGCAGCAACCCCACACAGACAGGATATCAGCTTGGGGCTGAAACCCCAAGGCCAGTCCACAGCACAGACAGACAAACACTGACATGCAAAAAAGACTGTTAGAACTACACATATTTAGACATCGGGTAAAGCTAACTATACCAGCACTTTTAAGTATAAGACCAAACATTGGCAAAAATGAGAATATAGACACAGTCAGCAAATGTTACAGACAGGGACAGAAGAAATTAGAGGTTTTGGACTTACCCTCTCCGTGCTCCCTGTAAGAGAGAAAAAAAGAATTGTTTTTGAAACTAGATAAATTTTTATTCCACGCCACATTATTGCCAGGCTGTGCTGAAGAAATCCAACGCACTTCTGTTTAAAATCTATGTTGTTTGGACAGGGCACAGCCAAGCGAGACTGAGCAAGCGGTATGTCGTATAGATGTTGCCTTAAAATGTGTGAATTTAATCTTTGGAAGTTTTTGTTTGTTTGTTTGTTATTTAAGAGTTGGCTGGACTTAATGGCCTTGTAGTAAGGGAAGCAGCTAACTGACCTCAGCAGGTCTGCACTTGAAGCCTCTGATGCTGTGATTGCCCTATGTCTCCCCTCTCTACATACTGATGTATAAATAGCAACTTATCTCATTGAGCTTGGACACATTACTCTGAATTTGTTAAATCAGGGCAGAAAGCAGCTTTTCCACCACTCTGTATTTCATTCAGACTCCATTATGAGTAGCACCATGGCCACCAAGGACAAGTGGAGCTGGGTCAGAGTACCAGGAATTCTTCCCCTGCTGTATGAACTCCAATGGACCCTTTGACACCAGGACCCCCTTCCATGCTGCTCAGTGGCTTGGGGCTGTGCATGGGGTGACAGTTGCCTCCCATCCTCATGGGAATGCCCCAGGGCAATTCGTGGACCCAAGCAGAACATATGAATGCGCAGGCAGCTCGCTCTCTACTTACACTTCCTCGGTATCAGACATGTTGGCAGTGAGTTTCTAGATAAAAGATGAAAAGAAAAAGAAAAAAAAGTGTTATTAGCGAGAGAGCCTCCTAAATAATTCCAAGGCAGGAGCAGATGGGTTGACATTTGAAGATGAAAAAGCCAGGCATCTGCTTTCCCACACAGCAGCCAATCCCCCACCAACACTGCCATTTTCGGAGTGCTACAGACCCCTGCCAGCCAGGTCAGATGAGAAGTGGAAAAGGGGAAAGATCAGCTGGCAAGATGTGCCTATCAACTCAACCACCCTGGGGGGTGAATCTAAACCTGGCTTTGAGTTACAAAACCTCCAAGGTTCAGGGAGATGAGCACAGGCCATGTCCTCTCACACCTGTCTGACATTTCCATTGCTTCAGCATGATCAGAGAAATTTTGTCTTCTTCTACTCTACTAGAAGTGGGAAGATCCAAAGAGCTTGAAAATATAATAATAATAATAATAAAACAACCACACTACAGATATATCCAGAGATAACTATTTAATTGTCAGCACACAGAAACTGTCATTAAGTGCCTTAAGTAATAGTGTCTGGCTTACATAGTTGATTAATACATGAACAATGAGCTGATTAATTTAGGATGAAAACTGGCCAAATGCATGGTTAGGCAATCCACATCAATCTAGCCAATTGTACTTATTACAACACATCTCACAGCCCATGGCAGACACAAATCCATCCATAGCACTTTTCTGGCTTGTGTTTGAGCACACTGCAGTGCAAGGCCACTGCTCCTCTGAAAGCCCTGCCTGCCCTGAGGCTGGGGGCAGGAGGTAGTCAGGGCCCCTTCAAACTTCCTCCAAATTGGCAGTAGGTCTTAAAATACAAAGCCAGGCTCCTCTTGGCTGGGAAACCCAAACCGTGACTTTCACAACTTCATTACTCAGCTGATATATGAGAGATGTCTTGAAGGAGCAGGTGGACTGATTTAGGTTCAAAAGGAACAACTGCAGCTCAGAAGCTTTCTATTTCAGAGGAAGGCAGTAATCCCAGAGGCTCCAACTCTGCCCTATAAGGGATCCTTTCCATTCCCCAGCAGTGACCCTGAATACCACTCATTAACGCTGCTCGTTGACACCAACACGATTTAAAAACTCATTCTCTAAACAGGCTGCATTTTCAACCTCCTCATATACCTCAAAACTGACCTGGAAATCATACCAGCAATGGCTGTGTTACAGGTGGGAGGATAGCCTGCTGCTAGTACACACAAGACCTGGGTTCAGCAGTTTCTTGTTGCAAGGCTTCATCTAACCTATACCCAGCATTGGCCACGGGCATCACATCTATTTGGGAGTAACCTCAGTTCTGCAAAAGGCTTTTAGAACCACAGAATGGCTTAGGATGGAAGGGACCCTAAAGATCATTGAGCTCCAACTGCTTGCTTAGGTATAACACCACCTCTCGTCTCTCTTTATCTAGATCATCCAGTCTTCATTATTAAGGTTTCTTCTTGCTGTCTGCAGAGGGGCTAGCAGTACAATAGCATTGCAGTCTCACTTCAGCCATCAAAAATTATTTGAGTTAACATCAGTAACACTTAGCAGTATGTTGCTTTCTGCAGTGGGTTGGTAGAGATTGTCCTGGCAAAGGCCCAAGGAGGGAACCTTTCAGATGACCAGCTGTCAGCTTCTACTGAAGTATGTGATCTGTAGGACTCGAGGCAATGGCCAGTCCTCCCATGCTTTCTGCTTTAATGTGCAAAGGCAGATTTCATTCTTCCCAAGTTGGATGGAAAAAAAAAAAGGGGGGGGGGGTGCTAAAGAGCTTTGGGCTAAACTTTCACTGCATGGTACAAAGAGTGATATTGCTCTATGCTGGAGAAGAAAACAGCCTGAGAGACCTACATGTGGATGCAGAGAGAAAATATTTGGTGTGGGCATGTAACGCAAGGCATACTGTACTTTCCAAGGCAATTGATGTCAACGGGAGGCTTTGCAATCAGGCTTGCTATTAACAGTTATTGGAATGAGCTCATCCACTCTCCAATTTAGCTCTCAGGACTTCTTGCTGAGGGTTGTCACACTGGTATTCCCCTATGCTCTTCCATATTTGTTAATCCAAGCACTGTGACAGCAAGTGGGACTTGACATGGCATCTGCCCACATGCTAGGAAAGCCAAATGAGAATGCCAAATTTTCTTACACCCAAATGCCCCAATCCAGAGGTGCTTTCCAGGCCCTAGATAAAATGAATCAATAACAAGCCAAGGACAAAACCATATAGCTAGAAAAATACCCTGGTCAACTTGAGCGACATGTGTGAGACAAGAAATGCTTTTCAATTCCTGCACCATCCACATAGCTAACCATGTCATCAAAGCAGCAAATAATACAGAACTGTATTCACCCCCAAAAGGGAATGAGGAAAGCAATCCACTAAGAACAGTATATATTCTCTTCACTGAAGGCAATGGAAAATCTCCAGCTGGCTCAGAATTGCCCTTCAGTAGAAATTACATTACACGCAGTGAACGCAGCCCAAGATTAAGGCTGTTAGCACCTCGAGGCAATAACTGGTTTTTGTTTATACAGTGGCAGAGAAAAATGGGGTCTGGACTTGACTGAGGTTTAAGGATGTAATAAAATCAATTAGTTAATAATGCCCACCATCTGAGATGAAAGCAAAACACAGTTTTGCCAGCCTGAGCTTCCTGACTTTTCTCACCCCTTCAGGTGAAAGTAGAGGTTATTTTTTGCATTTCATACAAGCTCAAAATCTGAATTATGTCATTTCTAGATTTATTTGCTTACATTCTTCAAGCCCTGGTGTTTGTTCCATTCAAAAAATTAAATTAAGCCACACATGCTCATTTGCTTTTCCAATAAACAGGGATGTGGTGGTTTTATTGCTTCCCCTCCCAGTTGTCAGGGCAAATGCCCTCTTCCTTCTCAGCCCCAAATGGCCAGGGGCCAGCTCAGCTCATCCTCTTCGACCCCAAACACTTCTGTCCTTGGCCAAAGGAGCAGAACCATCACGTCCCAAGAAGCATCTTAGCAGCTGGGAATGTGCCTGCCTGCCTGCCAGCTGGAAGGAGGAATGGGCTCCCTTGCACCTCAAACCTATCCTTGGAAATAACCCACCACCAGCCATACAAGGGAGACAAGGTGGCAGGAGCACTAGAGAAAGGAGGGAGGAATAAATTGGCCATGCATGGGCAATGGAACAGCGCTCAGAGCAGGGTTCAATCTACCAAACAACCATGCTTTCCTGGCAGGGGCTGTTGCAAACTCAACGCATCCGTTATTATTACTATTTCTCTAATGATGTGTATATATATAAAGATGTGTGTAGATCATAGATTTCTTCCATTCATCTCCTTCATTTCTGTAAATATTTTCCCAAATATTTTTTTTCCAAGTATTTTTTGCTTAACATTTTCCCGCAGAAAGTGCTTCTCTCACTGCTGAGATTGAGTAGTGGAGCTCACTTGCTTCCCTGTCCTCCACAACACAGAGCAAAACACCAATTATTGCCCCAGAATTCACCCTTTTTAACCTTGTCTTCAGGTGTTGCCTACCTGTTGTTTGGAGCTGTCCAGAAGCAACAAGGCTAAAATTGAGAGATCAGCTGTGCCTAATTGATGTCCCTTGCTCTTGCCCCATCCTATCCCCATGTGGCTGGCCCGGCAGTCACCCACAACCCCACCAGCATGCTGGAGATCCTCCATGTCACCCACGCCGGGGATCAGGCCAGAAAGGCATAGGGCTTTGAAGCCATACTTATAGTAAACATCCCAGAGCCACGCTGAATTTACTCATCTACCTCCCCCTGCAGAGGACCCTTCCCTAATTTTGTTCTTTCCATGGGAGGAGTGGAAGTTCTCAGTGGCTGCATTAGTGCTTCTCTGCCCTCCATCCCCCCTACCATGGCCATGCCTTTCTTCTGGGGACACATCAGTATTTCCATCTCACTGCCCAGGAGTTTTCCCAAACACCACATGCACCGCTCTGACCCCAAACAATACCACTTCATTGGCTCTAGAAGTGTCTCTTCCCCCTTCTACTGACCCTCACACCCAGGTTCTTACAAGTGACACAGTGCCCCAGCAAAGTGGGTAAGGAAAAGTGCCTTTCCCTTAGTGGGAACACATCCTATGCAGGATCCCAGATCTCACAGACCTCGAACTCTCCCCTTGGGATCACCCCTCCATTCAAATCTTAGCCTCAGTGCATTTCCCAGCAAGGTCCTGCTTACCTGGGGGTGTGGAGACAGGCACGGAGCTCCTTGCGGAGGGGACGGGCTGGGATCTGCGAGAGTCCCAAGATGCCGCTGCTCTCAAGTTATAGTGACATTCGATCGTCTGCAGGAGCCGATTGGCCCCCAGCCCCCTGCGATGGGCAGGGAAGGGAGTAGGGTGAGGAGCGAGGGAAAGGGTGGAAAAAAAAGTCATACCATGTATAGGAGCAGCTAGAGGGATTGCACAGATGCTGCTTAGATGGGAGGGACATGTTCGGAGGAAAAAACAGCAGGGTTTCTATATTTACACTACCACTAGGCAAGCAAAGCTTAAAGAGGGGTATCTGAGGCAAAGGCACCTCAGAAATGAAATGTAGTGCTGTTGGAGCTCCATGGTGTGTGGTTGTTCCTTAAAACATGACTGCGGCACACTGCTTTCTGCAGGCTCAGTGTACATCAGCTAACTCTACACCCCCAGCCAGGCAGGGGCTCTCCCTGCTGCCTTTGAAGTGTGAGTGACTTTGAAGTCTGCAGAGAGCTTGAGGACATTCAGTGGTGCTCAGGGGGTGCACGAGAAGTCAGCAGCTCATAGCATGTGAAGTTTTGCATGTTAACACTCACCTATCTCTTGCTAAGGGTCCTGCCAAGCATCAGAGTTGAGGGAGACCTACACCAAAATGCAGGAATACAGCAGGAGAACCACACAAGAGTGTGCCTGGTCACAAATCACAGTCAGAGCCTTCTCAGCATAATATAAAAGCGATATTTAAGTAAGGACATCATATGGCAAGCCTTGAGTGGCTACACACCCCAGCATGAGATTAGGAGCCTTTAGGTGAGCAGAGGGACCCAATGAGCAGCCCAGAAACATGCAAGGTTTCACCAGCTGCACGAACATGCCAGCAGAGGCTCACAGTGGTTTGCACGACCCACAGGTCATGGTTTCCATTTCACTGCCACTTGCAGCTTCAGTCCCCATCCCCTCCTCCTGTCTCCCGTTGGCAGGCAGCCTCTGCCACACAGACTGTACCCACGGTGTGCCTAGCAGATGGGGCACCCCTTTCTCCCAGCCTGTAGGAGCAGAGAAAACCTTTCAGAGTTGCAGGACAAGTGATATTTTTGGCTTGGCTCACAGATCAATTCCTGCCCGGTCTTTCCCTGCCACTTGCAGGAGGGAGTCCCCGCGTGAGGATGTAGAAAGCAGATTTTAAAGACGTGGAGCAGGGTGCCGCAGCCTCCCATGCACCAGGTAATGTGCACGAGCAAAAATCCCCTTCTCCCCTCCTTGTCTCCTGCAACCTGGCTTGTGATGAAGCTTGTGTTACCTGTTGGGTGGGAAGGGGATAAAACCACTAGGTTTGCACTCATGCTCACTGCCCTGCTTTGGGCAGGAGGAGCCTGATGGTGGCAGAGCCTCAGCAGCACCCGCTTGGTGACTGTGACCAGGAATCACAGACTGCATTTCTCCAGAACACCAATGCAGCCAACTAGCTTTCATGCCACGTTTTGGGCTTTGCTAAGCATTTTTGCCATCTTGCACTGGCTCGTTCCCATAGTGCTGGTTGGGCACGACTCCAAGAAATTATGTATTTGCCCAAACTGGCAGCAGAGCAAGGATGTACTGGAGGGGAGTCCCTCAACTGCTTCTGCTTTTATATCTCCTGTAGAGCATGCCTGTCTGGCAAAGGTGCCATCAGCCTCTTTCACTTATCTTTCCTTCTGCATTGCTTTTGCTGCTGATGGGGAGTCTCCATTCAGGTTCCCCAAACCAGGGTGCACTGACAAAGCTGCATAAATGCAAAATTAGTGTTGACAGACTGTGGGATGGACAGGCAGCAGAGTGTTCTGACCTGCTGCAGCTCTTGACTTTCTGCAGTGTTACTGGGTTGAATGTACTGGGCTTTGTACTGTGCACCTGCATAAGCATAGAGATGCAGGAGACAGATGCTGACTATGATGGAAAATAAGTTATACGTAACTTCGGTTTCTGAAGCACACCCTTAAATCTCACATGCATGTCTGTGCTGATGTAGACACATCGATATAAGATGAAAGCTCAGCTTGGTGTTATGTAGCACATTGTACTGTCTTCCCCATCACCAGGATACTTATGACCATCCCTAAAGGATGCCTGTGTACTGTCTGGATTTCCTCCACCAGGAGTGCTCATATCCATGCCCACATCCTGTCCTGGCTGCCTTGAACTGCATACTGTATTGCCAGTGCTAGCCTGGTCTGACTGAGGGGACCTGTGCCATCCATCCCTTGAGCAAATTCTTGCCTGACACCTGTGTTCTTCCTTTGCTCTGCTACCACTTGGCTCACAAGCAAGGCTCACCTCCCACAGCCCAGTTCAGTGCTTCATCCTTTCTTCTCTTTGTGGGTCTCACTGTCAGCTTTGGCATGTAACCATGATCCTCTTCAGTATTTGTTCTGTATCTTAGCCACATACCCCTTATATCACCTCTTGATGCCATACGCCATATTCACAGCCTGTGTGGCCAACAAGAAAATACTACCAACCACCTCACAGTCCCTACTCATAGCATTGACCAGAAAAGGGAATAGACAATTGCTGGCATCCACCTTTCTACCAAAACCAATTGGATTTTGCTAGGTGAGGGTGTGGAAAGCACAGGTCTTTGGAGACCACCTCACATACCATGATTGTACCAAGGCTGTACAAAGCAGGCACCAGCCAGGCTCTCAAATTGCATCAAGCCCACCTACCTGCTACCCTCAAACCAGAACCTCATATTCTTTCATGCTGACATTGTTTCCACACAGGAGGAAATACAAAACCAGAGGTTGAGACTGAGACCCAGAGAAGTTTCCATTGGAAACCTCTGCAGCCCTCAGACCCTGAAGTCCTGTCTGTAGCACAACTTCACATTCCTTAAAGACTGTAGAGTTGGTAAATAAAATGAGTTATATCCTTGAAATAAAACAGGTGAATTAGGGTTAAAAAGGAAATATCTTACTCCTGATATGAACTTCTTATTCACCAATTCCTGATCCTGAGCAAAAAAAAAAAAAAAAAAAAAAAACCTGAAACCAATCCTGCCTGGCCATAGATTCTCCTGAGATCCTTCTCCAAACAGCTCTGTCCCTCATCCTGCACTTGCATCTTCATGGAGGAGCTAGAGGCACTTTCAACAACATGGAAATGGTTAAGCCACCCAAAGTGAAACTACATGCAAGGAAAAGGTGTTTTACTTGCATTTTTCCATTATTCACCATCAGAATATTTCTTTGTTGGGTTTGTTTCTCCCTTCCAAACTCCTATCTGAATGCTTTCAAAACAAAGTATTTTGATTTTTTTGCATGATTCTGCTTTTGGCACGCTGGTCCATGTGTACAGACTTCAACAATGGAACACATGAAGTTTTCCAGGAAAACATGCTGATTGAGCTGATTGGGGAAGGGATGTGGTGTTTGTTTTTCTGGCTTGTGACACTGTCAATTATATACTTCTTACTGTGAGTTAGGGCAGGCGGTAAATGAGAATCACAGAAGGCATTTGGTAAGGGATGCTAAATTCTTATCCAGGTTTCTCCTTTTCTTCTCTTTCTTCCACCCCAGAGAAAGAATTTCTGCAGAGGGCTTTGATCAAGGTTAGAGCAGTTGCCCTACTCTCACTGAAACCCACTTTCCAATTTATTTGAAGCAGTTGCAACTAAGAAGGCGAAACAGATAGTGACTAAGTAGCCTCAGAGAAAGGACAAAGTACAGATAAATATTTTCTGTTCCTCAGTAAAATCCAAAAGCCTTTTATAAGCAGCAGGTCAAGTATAGATCAGAATAGCCTTAAACTTTAAAATCAGCTCCTCTATTTAAGTGCCAGCAGGTTGCTGCCATTTTCCTAGTGATGACGGGATGCTGGGGAATGTGCAGCACAACTCAGATGGGATGAGCAAAGGCCACACTTCTCTTGGTCTCCTCAAATGCCTTGCTTGGCATTTAGGGTCAGGATCTCTGTTCTCAATATCCTGCAGCTTGTCTCTCTTCCTCCCAGTTGAAAGGGACCAGGGCAGGGCTCATACCTCTGACAGCAAGCATGCCAGCACCCAGACATTTCTACAGCGCCCCAAGTGTTCCTGAGAGAAGGCTTTCAGGCCCAGATCTGCGGGAGGAACAAAACGCAAGACGACAGGAAAGCTGAGAGCAGAGATCCAGAAGCCAGCCTCTGAATGCCACCTGTTACCTACATTCATTTACTTGATCTGTAGGAAGCAACTGTAGCAGTCAGGAAAGTGTAGGATGAGGGCAGCAGTGGCGTGAGGAAGTTATCAGGCTATGGGAAATTCATAGAATCATAAAGGTTGGAACAGACCACTAAGATCATCTAGTCCAACCATCAATCCAACATCACCATGCCTACTAACCATGTCCCTCAAACTTGCAGGCATTCATGCAGAACAAGGTACTTCATCAAGATAGATAAGTATTTGTGAGTTTGTGTGTCCCTGAGTCCTAGGGGGTGGCTGGGGAATATCACAGCATCAACACCTTCTCTTGATGGTTGCTCCATGTTGCCTCCAAGATTCAGAGGTCTAACAAGGAGGATAAAAGGTGCCTAATAGGCTGTCATATTATATATATGCATGCCTCCATCCATCCTCCTGACTCTGCTGTTCAAATTCCATCCGTAGGGAGGAATTCAATCGGCACTTAAAGGAAGACACAAACATGTCAACCCTTCAGCCAGTAGGAGCTTCTGCCCCTATCTTACCATGTCAAGAACAAAAACTGCATGCCTACATAAGAAATAGGGATGGATCTGAAGACCTCCTACTTCAGTGCCAGATGCAAACATAAGCCAACCTTATGCATTATTCATACACTTCATCATTCATACTTCATATTTGCTGTGAATAAATTCATTAGACTGATCCAACTTCAGGGTGCAACGTGTCCTCATGCATTTTCAAATTCTTTTGAAGTTTTCTCACAGTGAGTGAGTACTCACTCTCTCCTAAGATTCCAGTAGGATTTCCTCTGGTTGTTACTGTCCATTTTTTTTTCTCCCTGCAGTGTTTTCAGTGTTGGAGATGCATAAAGTCACTAGCATTCCTAAAAGACCTTTATAGTCATCGGGCAAAGAAGAATTAATTGCATTAGGGTATTCACATGAGGACTGAGAACCTCCTTGAAATCCTCCTGGGGGTCAGAGCAGAGCCAGGCATGATTTTACCATCAGTGGTGAGGCAAGAGAATCATAGAATGACTTGGTTGGAGGGGATCTTAAAAATCATCTAGTTCTAACTGACCTCTCCCTTCTGTGGGGGGGGCAGGCTAGATCAGGCTGCCCAGGGCCCCATCCAACTTGACTTGAATGCCTCCAGAAATGGGGCATACACAACTTCTCTGGGCAAGAGGAAGAAAGTTAACAGAGTTCCCCTTCAGGAAAAGAGCCTGGGTAGGCCAGATCTTTCCAATCCATGGGATAGTACATCTTACTGACCATCAAGTACCTTTCAACATCTTCTGTGGAAGGGTCAAAGTGGAAGGAGACTCCTAAGAAACGTGTTAGCCCCGAAATACCAGCATCTGCATGGCTACCATGAAAACTGGCTTCAGCAGATGGGCCACAACTCTGATGATCACATGAAATACTCATCTTTCTCAATTCATCCCAGAGTGATTGGAAAACAAGCTAGAGATGCACTAGTGCATTGAGTGAATAGGTAACAATGTAGTATTGGATAAGACTAGGACTGCAAAAAAGCCAACTCTGAAGGCAAACATCTCAATGTTTTCACAATTTATGTCCAAATTGAACATACCAAGCTTAGCCCTGTGCATTTCAGCTGACTTGGCCCAATTTTTGAGTGAAACAGAAGTCAAACTCCACAGAAACCTGCAACTCAAAATTCACCACTGCCTGTCCAATCCCTCAGCTCCGAGTCATTTCTTCTCTGCTCTCCAGCACAGCATTTCCCAAGCTTGCACCCTCCAAGTACAGCACATGCTATGCCAGGAACAAGCAAAAGTGGAGCCAGAACTCATGCTCTTCCACTCCAGGGACAGTAACAACCAAAGCACAGCTTCAAATTTGCATTTTTCAACCCTGCCTTTTGCAAAACAGTAAATCTGACCAGTAAACTTGAAAAGCTGCCAAATGGTTTTACTGCCTGGAGCTATCCTGCTAGAATATCTATCCTGGCAACATCACCATCATCTGCCCTTCACCTCTTCAGTGCTTCAGATGCCAAAATTTGCCGAGTCGAAGCAGGGAGTATGCAATGGTATTATTCAATAGCTCATCTTCACACTTATTTTAAGCTGTGGAACTTTTATTGCTTTTAAAAACTAGTCAATTTTTTTTTTTTTTCCTCCGAGAAATGTCTGGTACTTACTGGCTACTGTAAATAATTTTATTTCTTTTCCCCCATATGGTATTTTGAACTTACCTACAGGGCTCTACAAAACACAGGAAAACAGCACCTGAAATGATCTTGAAGGAATGATGATCTGTCAATTTTGCAAACAAAACATGATGCACCCAACATGCAAGTGATTGTATATGGAAACAAGTTACACATCAGTAAGTACTGAATTTCATTTCTCTACACTTAATATAAATCCCTGATTTTTGCAGTGTTCTATCCCTCTATTGTTTGACTGTTTGCTGTGGGAAATATTCTTGTTCCATCTGCTTTAGACTTGCCCAAAGGATTCAAGAGCTCCAAGTCCATATCTTCTATTTAATTGAAGGACAAAGAGTACATGCCTTTAGCACAGCCATCACTTGCAGTTATTAAGAAATTAAGCACCTTTCTGAAGTTTATGATCTACATCAAACCACTTCACTACAACCAAAAACCTCAGTAGACCCAATGCAAAGGCACTGAGAAATCACCTGCTTGTTATCGCTGTCAGGATCATAGAATCATTACGGTTGGAAAAGATTACTAAGATCACCAAGTCCAATCATCAACCCACCACCTCAACCACATTCCTCACTGCCACATCTTCATATTTCTTGAACACCTCCAGGGACACTGACTCCACCACCTCCATGGGCACTCTGTGCCAGTGCCTCCCCACCCTTTCAGGAAAAATTTCTTCTCTAATATCCAACCTGATCCTTATAAGGAAGTCCATCATTTTTAAGCAAGTACTAAGCCTTATTACGTTTTGTCACTGTCAGATCTGTCCTTTATCTACTTAGAAAACAAATACATATTTAAGATCATCTCATAGAATTAGGAAAAGCGTATATAGCAGGCAAGAGACAGCAAGAGACCAACTCAGAGACTTGTCCAGCAACAGATCAGCTGCTGCCTCATTATTTATAGCCTCCCTGCTCCTTGGACTTGTTTACTGCCCTTCCCTGAGGTGCCGGTGGGAGGAGAAATGCTGACATTCAGACCCAGATGCCTGAGAGCCTGACCTTTCCTTCTGTAAGCACATTTCAAGGGACAAAGTCACTGGGAAACTTTAGACTTTTGCATCTACCACCTCACTGAAGGCCCAACGTGGAGCTGCTTTAAAGAGGTAGGAAAGGATCTCTTAAATAACAAGCATATATATATGAAGACAATTATAAAATGAACCTATAACTATTTTATGCCTGGAAAGAGAAGCAGATAAGTCTAGCCCCAGACCTGAGACAGAACAAACACAACAAAGATGTAACATCCAAAAGAGCCTTCACTTTTCCATCAGCTAAGCTTTCCTCAAGTTTAAACAGAGCTGTTTTACAGCCTGTGAGAAATAAGTATTGCACTATTATCAGCCATATTTCCCAATTGCATCTCCTATTCGCTCCAATTGACAAGTAGTTCCAGTATTACTGTAGAAGAACAGATGATATGCAATAGCACATTCCCCCCCTGCCTAATCCGAACAAATAGGATGGAGACAGAAAAAGTTGCAGAGAAGCAACACCTTGAAGTGTTTGTCACTGTCAGATCTGTCCTTTATCTACTTAAAAAACAAATATATAAGAGCATCTCATAGAATTAGGAAAAGCATATATAGCAGGCAAGAGATAGCCAGCACACAGAGAGCCCACACTGGGATTTGAGGCCCCTTCTCTAGGCACTGCCAATGGGGTGGTGAATTTGGAAAACACAACAACATAGGACATAACCAGACACCACACAGGACCCAGGAGACAAGACTCTTGTCCACCAGACTCTGAAAATAGGCTTCACAGCTGGAGCAAGACCCTTACATCACAGTAACCCACTTCCACTCCCCACCAGCACCTACAGCACGTGCACACCACATTACCTCAGGAGGAGGAACAACACCTCGTAAAGTTAATATAATTGTGGAAAACTTTCCCCTAGCTGATTCAGATACCTCATAAAGAGCTACACGCACCTGCTTCAAGCCAGTTCCCTTCCTGGTTTCTCCAGAGGCTTTCTGTGCAATCTGCTCACTTCTGTAGCCAGCACCTGAATTATTGCAGCTGTTTCTGTTAAAGCCACATAAGTTCCACATGGACTTTAAGCGAGGAAATACGTCCTGCAAATTAACCCTCCTTAGCACAGGTATCTCACACAAACAGCCTTCAGAGCTTTTCTATGCTCTCCAAGCTGGCCGGATGTGCATCAGTAAAAGAATGGACACCCTCTCCCAGCTAATAGCAGGATAGAGTGGAAAAAAAGCAGTTTGCACCCATGCAGACACCACGCAGGGCTGATTACAGGATGCCTTGATGCTACTGTTGATGTTCTGGTCTCACTTGAAAATCACAGTTTGGCAGAGGAAGGATTAAAAGAAGATATGATCAGATGTCATACGTGAATCCTTGAGTCCTACCTCCATGGTGAGGTGAAGCAGGGGACAAGGGCAGCAGCAGGCAAAGGTCAAAGCAAGAAAAGAGATTTCTCTTGCAAAGAAAAACAAAAATAAATGTCAAGAGCTTCCCCATTCCTAACACTTTAGGATAGCACAGGCAAGGATTCTGCAATCTATATGCTGTCTCTACTCCACAGAAATGTTATTATCCAGAAGGTCACCTCCATAAAGGGTTTTTCATTAGATGGTTTCAGATAGGAGAGTCAGCTTATTAGTGCTGCGTGCCCCTGCAGACAGCTGCTTTGACCTCATCTCAGATGCACAAGCAAGCTATAGAGCAATTTTTATAGCTGACTTCTCCAGTGCTTTTAGTTGAAACTTGATTTCAAAGGTCTATTAGCTAAGGAGTTGAGCTTTCTGCCTCTCCTAGATGCTCGCTCCAGAAAATCTTCCACACACTGCTCCGCCTCTCCCCAGAGGCCACTCACTCCCATCTTACGGTCATTCTCCCCACTCCCTAGTGACAAGGAAAGTAGCAAGACACTCTTAAACTGGGCTTCTCTTGTGCCTGCTCATTTTCCAGCATGCATCGAGTTCCAACTCTTCTCATCATAGTCCGGTGCTTCTTCCCCTCATACTTTTTCTCAGAGTTGCAAGGCTCTTGGAAACAGTTTGTTGCAGGAACTCCTGCATCAAAACTCTCAGAGGTGCCATCATTACAACATCTTCCTCATTTTATTAAATGCTTACAAAAAAATTAAATCCAGAACACATTGTAAATTGAAGCAGAAGCAAGTTGTAAAACTATGTTGAGAGCCTTTGTGAGAAGAGGATAGGAAAAAAATACTTCAAGAAGAGCTCCTCACCTGGAGAAGGAGTGCTCACCCCACGATTGGCAGCAGAGGGGAAGGCAGTGGCTTTTTGAAACAAAGCTGCTGCCACTGTCAACATGAAAGAGTGGCAGGAACATCTTGGCATAGCTACTTAGTTGTGATTAAAGGATGATATGGGAACTAAATAAACAGGACTAAATTAAACACAGTTTGATGTGCACACAGAGATGAAGGTCCCTCAAAGCAGATGTTGCAGTGCAACATCTTCATGCACAGCTGGCACCAGCGGGGTGGCACAAGGTCTACCCATCACTCTCCTTTCCAAAACCAATTCCTCCACTGGAGATCCCACAAGCTTCCCCTCTCGATCACACAGCAGAAGCCCTGCCAGTCGGGCAGGACAGCAGGTCCTTCTCTTTCAGCACTTGAAAAAGAAGAGAGAGGGAAGTTACAGCCTCCCATCTCCATGGCAAAGCCATATTTAATTAAAGGAAAAAAAAAAAAAAAAAAAGTCAAAGAGTCATGTAGAACGTTAAAAGAGGAACTGATTCGGCTGGTTGATCCATCCCTCACAGCCAGCTGGAGGCAGAACGGGGTGTCCTCACCCCATGAGGAGTCAGGCTGTACTGGAGCAAACTGACATCAGGCAGGAGAAGAGAAATATCCGTTGATTATCTTCTATGGAGCAGAGGAAGTTGTGGCATTGAGAATTGCATTGAGACAGGTCCAAGCTCAGCTGTAAGACAAGAAAACATGGTTAGGTATATTTTCAGGTTTGGTATGAGGAAAAGTTTATTCTCTGGAAGAGTGGTCAAACTGGCACAGGATACTCATGCAGATGATGGAGTCACCATCCCCAGAAGTTAAAGAAACATGGAGAAGTTGTGCTGAGGAATGCAGTCAGTGGGCAATATTGGTGGTAGGTAGATGGTTGGACTGGATGATCTTAGTGGTCTTTCCCAACCTTAATAATTCTATAATTCTGTTCTACCACAGGAAATACCCCAAGCTGTATCATGTTTAACTCTTTAAGGTAGTTTTATTCCACCCAGCTGATGCCAAGCAGAAGGAAGCAGGTGCTCCCACCAGCCTCTCTGACCCAGCAGGCAATTAGCAGGCTTCCTCCCAAGCCCAAGAAAGCCACTTGAGCACAGAGCACGTTTCTCCAACCCCCGGCAGCCACAGCTCTCCACCCAGGACCATCTGCAGTCGTATCAAGTTCCTGCAGCTCTCGATGCACTCTGTGTGCGACAGCTGGTGTTGCTGAGGGAAAATGACTTTTCCACCATGTGATGGATGGCTCCCCTGTGCCGACACACTCCCTGCTGCTCCCAGTTTTGGAGTGATTGTGGATGAAGTGGGGCAGAAGGGTGGGGAACTCCAGATGGGCAACCTGCCCTCCTCCTCACCCAACTCTGGGGCAGCTTAACCCCCAGGAAGCCTCTCAGCTCAGTTTCTTCCTAGTCCATCATGAACACAGATACCTTCAAGTTGTATACCTCCCTCCATCCCCAGGTTTTCTGATCTAGCCTTTCTGCTAATAACAAAGCAGGTTTATCTTTCCCTGTGCTTTTCTTCATTATGCAGCAGGGGGAAGCCACACACAAGTCTTGCTAGTGGCATAGCCTCCTGTGCACAGAGCTCTGCAGGAGGATCATCAGAAATAAATAAATAAATAAATAAATAAATAAATAAATAAATAAATAAAGCAAAAAAAAGCAAGCATAACAGAGGAGACAAGTAAATTAGAAGCCAGCTTCCTTTCACCACCTTTAGCATCTCTGCCTCTCCATCCAAGCATGCAGATACCAGCACAGCTAAGTGCCATGGAAGCTGCCATCCATATAGTCTCCAAGATCCACATCACAGCAGGTTTCAGAGGGATGCTGCCATAGTAGCAAGAGAGATTTCAGGAGCACAAACCACAAGCCCTGAGGTTACAGGGCACAAGCCTACAGCTGACTCTCAAAACAGAGGGAAAGCATTTCTGATGCACGCAGACTAGACCTGTCTTTCTTGTTCCATGAACCTTCATGCCTACCTCAGCAGCATCTTACAAAGTTCACAGAAAATCCCAGGCTGGATCCTCCCAGGCTGGATCCCACTCTGATCTATGCAGGAAGCTGCATTTTTCCAAGATGCAGCAATCCATAAGACAAGGAGGCACTTGGAGCTGATCAGTAGTTGGGAAGCCCATTGCCCTGCCTATTTAGTATTCCCAACACAACAAGCCTTAGCAGTTCAACCTCATAATTCTGGCTCAGTAATGCAGCTAAACCACAGTCGTTTGATACAGGCTGTCTGTGGGACCACAGTCTGAAATGTATGAAATCATTCCATATTAAATCCCAACACCAGGTGAATGTGACTAGATCACCTAGCAGTAGATAGAAACTACCCAAACAATTACTAATCAGAATAGAATTGCACCTCTGTGGGTACTCTTCAGCTGAAACATTGTGGCTTTCTGAGCAAGAAAAAATCTAGAATATCTACAAGATAATGGGGGGGGTGAAAAGCAGATATACAATGGAGCAAACTCTTGGCCTTCTTTAGAGCTGGTGTACACTTGTTTCCAGGAGCAGCTCTCAGAATAGAGCAAATCCTAATACTAGCCCAGTGCCTAAGGCACAAAGCTGATAAGCTGCTGGGAATGCCCAACAGTTGTCACCCCAGCTTGCCCAAATCCTTTTGAGCCCCCTCGCCAAAATGCTGGGAGTTTTATCATACTGCAGCTAAAACAAATGCATTGGCTAGGAACAGTGAAGCACTTGCTGGGCTCTGCCTGGACCATGCCCACCACAACTTGTGCTTTGAAGGACAGCTCACTCACTCTCCAGTGCTTTTATTTCCCACCCCTCCTTCTCGTTTTTGGGGAAAAGGTCATCCTTCTCCCTGCCTTTCCATCAATAACTTCAGCAGATACAAAGAAAACACGTAGCATTCAAGGAGAAATACCTTTTTTTTTTTTTTCTGGGGTGGGCTTCCTGCACTGTACGTATCAGTGCAAACCCCCATCTCTGGATGGATGCTTAGGTTGCAATTTCACTAACCAGAGCGGAAAGCATGCAATAGCCCCTGTGGACAACCCTGACATCACCCCTTCTCATCTTCCTTATTCAGGATGCTCAGTCATATCCTGCACTGGGAATTAAGGGACTCTAATTTATGCTTCATTTCATAGCAAAACTCAGCAACTCCACACTGAGGAAGAGCCAGAACAGAGTCAGATTTCTTTCTGGAGTCTGCCAAAGCATCGTGGCTGCAGCAGAGTGTATGGTGCTCCCTAGACTTGCTGAGGAGGAGAAAGAGGAGAACCAGGACTAGTTTTCCTTTGCTGTCCTCAACAGCAAATCTGCACAGTGCTCAGCAGAAAAGGATTGGCAGCACTGGGGAAACACTGCTCCAGTGAGTTAGTAATAGAGACGAAAAAAATCAGATATTTCTCTTCCCAGGAGCAGCACAACTTTGGCTTAAAGGGGTTCCAGGTGCAATTCCCACTGGTGATTAGACCCAGTCCAACCTACAATCCCTTCCTCTTCCACTGAAGATTTACTTCAAGGTAAAGGGAAAACTAATTTTTTGTCTCAAAGGCTGATGAGCGCAGATAGAGGAGGTTGCAATCCTGCTCAATACAGAAAAGAAACACCAGAGCTAGTGTTGGGACAAAGCACTTTCTCACCAGATAAGCACATCTTTAAGCCCTGCCTTACACAACAGGGATGCCTTTCTGCTATCTAAAAAAAAAATAAAGCCAGGATAAACTTTGACTCCAGTGATGCACAAGTTTACAGCTGTTCTGTTGTATGCAGCACTGTATCAGATTATCAATAGCTAGAAACTGGAAAGCTCCAAGATACTTTCAATTTGCACCTCTGGGGAATGTTTCAGAACTCTAATATCTTAGAGCTACACTGTTTCTCCTAAGTTATGCTACAGGTCATGCTAGGACTTGCCAAGACACCTCAAAGAACCTTTGCTAGATTTTTCACTAATGCCAGGAGCAGGAGGGCTCCAGCTTTGGCAACACAGCTTCTCCTGATACATCTCTTGCCCTGGCACACAACCCTTGAGACTGGCTGAGACCACCCTAGGAAGATAAGGAAGTCAAGTCTGATGCTCTTATCACATAGTACTGATTCCATGCTTGTTTTTAAGTGAGGAATAGGAGGTGATATGCATGAACACTCTGGAATATAGCCCAGGCCTAAGCTAATCTCAACTCTAAGCTTTATGCTTTCTTCTAGGAAATGACCATGCTGATCACGGTATCATCCTCCATCCAGCCCACTCCCATCCGCCACCACGCATCTCCCCCTCCCACCCTCCCAAAGCCCAAGAAGGACAACCTGCGGCTCCAGCAGCTGCTGAAGAAGGCTGCCAAGAAGAATGCCCTGCTAGCTGCAGAGCAAGCTAAGTCTTTTCGGTCCAGCCTCTCCCCAGTGAATGAGGCCAGCTCTGATCTAGAACGCAATGGAAACGCTCCCCAAGCAGAGACCCCCAGAGGAGCAGCACCGGGCCCCACCAGCCTCCCAGTGCACCTCTCCATCAAGCCTATCACCCACCACCGTGTGCACTCCCCTTTCCGCAAGAGCAAGCCCTTTGTGCTTAAGGTCACCGAGCAGAGACGCATTGCTGAGCACCTCAGGCTCACCATCCCCACAGCTGAGTCCCCACTGCATAAGTCAGGTGCTTCCAAGGCTCCCCAGCAGCTTGAAGGCATAGATGCACACCTTCCCTCTCCAGACAACCCTTCAATACTCATTTCCTCCCATCCTCCACCTTCCAGCACACCCAGCAAGGAAAGGGCGCCAGAGGCCACCTATATCACCAAGATGCACACTTATTTCCGCAGTGTCAAGGCTCCAAGATCCAAGACACCAACATCATATCAGACCCAAGCAACATCTAGCCATGAAGACAAAAGACCTTCCTCTCCATCACCTGAAAAAAGTGGCTCTGAACCATTCCCAAGGCAGATGTCCACCCCTCTTGCCAGCAGCAAGGCCCCAGATCCTACACTGCAGCCTATTCTCCCTCATTCTGCAACGGCAGAGCCTCCTAACCAAGCTCCCAGATCTACCTCTCCTAAAGAGACCATCGAGGCCCCTTCACTCAAACCCAGCACCCCTGATAACCACTCTTGTGAAGTTACAACCCATGTAAGTGATGCAGAAATATCCAGATCAGAAAAAGCTCCTGAACTGCCCGAGCAGGATGGTGAGATTCTGAAACCATTGACACCCAGCACACCTTGGAGGCCAGAACACCCTGAAACAGCAAGCCCTGCACAGGCTGGGCCTGCCTCCATAGACACAAAGGCAGAACACACTGTGCAACCTCAGCCAACCCTCAGCTTGCCAAATACCAGCCCTCCTCTGCAAGGCAGGCCAACACCAGTGGAAGACTCAAGGCCTCTTGGAGCCAAGGGCAGTGGCTGGCATCGTCTCAGGAAGCACCTGATAGTGCAGCCAGAAGCACCCAGGTTCCCAGAGCTTGAGGCAGAAAAACAGGGACAGGAGGAAGGGAACAAGGAGAAAGACAGCTCTCTAAGCATCAGTCAAGACAGCAGACCATTTAAATCAAGAGCTACAAAGATGTGGGATGCCATTTTATACCAGATGACAGTCAACAAGGAGAGGAGGCAGGAAGCAGAAGAGAAGAAAGCACAGAAAGAAGAAGGCTTCTTTCTTCCCCGCCGTTTACCAATCTTTCTGCATAAGCCACGCTTTGATGCACGGAAACTGAGAGAGCTAGCTGCCAAACCCATGACAAAGATCACCACTGTGTTTGAGGTAGGTCGGTATGGAGCCAGGACAGACAAGGAGCACACCAAGAGCTTTAACAGAACAGCATCAGGATGGTCAGTCAACTGAAGCCAAGGTACTCCAGCATACCCACTGCTCCAGAGGGTCCTACAGGGCACCAAGCAACTGCACCTGCAACTAGGTCATCTGCCTGGCAGAGCCAAGTGTAAGGAAAAAATAAAATAAAAGTAAACCACCTCCAAGACAGCAGCCTCATACTGAGATTTTAAAGGTTACTCTATGTATAATCTTATATGTCATACACACCACATCCGCACGTCACAAAACAAAGAGACAGACACACACATCTTCAAAAAAGCCAGCAACAAACACTAAGCAGTAGTATGGGACAGCGATGGCACAGTAAAGACAAGCTACTTATGGAAAAAGCCCCATTTAGAATAAGATGACAGAACTTGAAGGCAGGAATGCACGCCTTCACCCAAAGCAGAGGCAAGGGACGGCATAAGATCTAACCCATTCTGCTTTCATACAGCTGTTCCCCCACTGGAAGAGCTGGAACAAACTAGAAAGTCACAGCACACCAAGACTAATATTTTTTTGTAGTAATCAATTTCTGCTATGTATATTGTTGTTGTTGTTTTTAAGTACATGTGGGATTATGTTTTCACAACAAAAGCCTACTTCAGCACGTGAGCATCAGCCCCGATGTACTTAATAAGGTGCTGTTGTCTGGGGTATCACTGTTAGTCCAAGTAAGGCTCATTTTCAGGGGCAAAATTATGATACTTGCATATCTGCTAGTGCCTGATGTCTTGAAAAAGAACTGTTTAAAACAAAATCCCTGACACCAGTCATTCATAGAAACAACTGTCCTTTCCAGCATTAGTCACCCCTTTGCATCTGAACACCACCAGGCTTATAAGCAAGAAAGCTGGTGGGCAGCTATTTCTGTCTCTCAGGGGACTTTGTCATTTGCTGGGATGTTCCTACACAGCTGATATAGGATTGCTATGTTTAGCTTCATAGGAAATTGGATATGTAACTCTTTACATTCTCTTCCCATACAGAGCTGAGTGAAATTTCCCCAGGCTGAACTGTATATAGACTAAGGGGTAAGGGAGGAGGGGGAAGGTGGGGGTAAGGTCCTCTTGCCATTTTGAAAACTATCATTGCTATCAGAAGAGCTGTTATAATCAGCTCTTCATGGAAGTTTAAACTTTGGTCTTATCCTCTCTTTTTTGGAGCCTCTTCTATTTTTTTCCCTTGGAACAGAGAAGAAAAAGCCCAAGTGTGTAGAGCTTAGATTTTTCTTCCAACTCCAGTTCCACAAGAAAATATTGAGAAAAGGTAGATTGGAAATACCTCAGCAATGACAAGTGAATCCCAGATAAACCATTGTAGGATAATTTGACATGTTGTAACACAAGGTTACAGAGAAAGATCCACAGAAACAGAAATTCTAATAGACTGCAGCTTATAACACATGACATGCTTAACGTTAATGTAGATAAAGATGACCTTACAGTGATAAAATGGCATCTGGCAGTAGTACAAATAGATAACTACGCTCAAGAGTCTGCATTCACAAACAAAATAAACAAACAAAACCCCCAATTATTATTAAGAGTTTAACTGTCCAGAGAAGATTGTTTCAGAAGCAGTTGGGCTTTAACCCACTTTGTCCCTCAGTGACAATGATCTGGAATAAACCGTGCAATGAGGAGAGGTTTCTGTCTTGCATCTGCTGGTCTTCCCACCAGGCTGCATCCACAGTCAACTCCACAGGGATGAAGGATGGAGAACTGCTGCTGGGGAGAGCAATGGAGAGGAAGCACAGGAAGGCAGAACTGACTCTAGTTCAGCCCCTAGAAAAAAAGACAGAGGCACAGAGCAGGTACAGAGAGTCCTGCAGACAGACTCTGGCACAAGAGCATTGCAGACAAGAGAACAGATGCCCAGAGGCAATGGGAGATCACCACCAGCTCCAAATGAGAAGCCTTCACAGCATGTCCCAGCCTGAGCTGCTGTGCAATGTCAAACAGACTCAGGCAGATGGAATGAACCTAAACCATCATTCGGAGAAAGCCTCAAGGTCTGTAGCCTGCCCAGAGGAGCTGCAGCTCAGTGGGGAAAAGAGAGGAAAAATGGTACCTACATGCAAGTTGATTAGATGGTGCTCAGTGAGGGATGTGGGCGTGAGCCAGGAGGACTGGGGAGCAGAAAAGCAAGCACAAAGGGACAGTACAGTATGGAAAAAGGATGGACATCATTATGAAGGAGAGGATGTGGGGAGCAGAGACCTCTCAGCACGTAAAATAGACAGCTAAACCTGACCTTAAAACAGATTTCTGGAAGCTATGAGCAGAGAAGCAAGTTGAAGATGCGTGTTCTGTTGGTTGCTGCTTTCTTTGAATCTAAAAAGGTAGCTACAGTCAAGCTTGCGTTTGTACTACTGCTTACCTCAAGGTGGCATTCAGGAGACCTTTTCTAAGCAGGCATCACATACAAAAAAAAAAAAAAAAAAAAAAAAAACACCCGAAACTCAAAAACAAGAAAGCAAATACTTAGTGCTCAGCTCCTTGAACAAGGAAAAAAATAAAAAAGTAGCTCAATCCCCAGAACTCAGAAACAAAGGTGTTTTGTAGCAGACCGAGCTATTTATAAGCTTGGCTATGAAATAAAACTTTTTTATATTAGAAAGAATGAGCTTATTTTCACCCGAACAACATATCCCCTCTGCTCAGTGCCAGATGCTGCACAGTTGAATCCAGCTAGCTATTCCCTCCCTCTATTCCATCCCTCCTTATTGACACAAACCTCTATTTTCAGTAACTCCAGATAACACCAGTATGTCTATTAGCATAAACACGATATGAGCATGACCTCCAAAAGTCATTTCAACAAGCCACAGACCCGACTTCACCTCTTCCTATTGCCACACAACCAAGGACAGCCCTTTCTGCTCTGTTGATCCACCCAGCACAGCAGATGCTCCCATCCTCCCCACCACAACCCTTCTGTGAACTGGTTCCAAGAGGTCACTGAAATCATTACAAGTTATTTTCCCCTTAGTTCAATAAATCAGGGAATTAGACTTCAAAAGTATTTGAATTTCAGGATTAAATCAGCCCTCATGCTCAGCCAGAGCAACTTCCAGTTATAAGATTCTTCTTGCAACATAAGACCATAAGAAATCAGTAAAGAGTCTGTTCCTTTGAACCAGCAGAGATAAACAGCTTGTTCTGCAAATTAAACCAATGCAGGTATCCACCATCCTAGAATTATCAAAAGCCAGGAAACAAAACAACCCCTCACTGTGCTCCTCCCAGCCCCAAGCCAGGCAACCGCCCAGAAGCAAGGCTCCAGCTGTTACTATGCCATACCTTCCAAGTTGCCTCTGTTTGGCAGAAACAACCCCGATGTCCCGCCAAAACAGCACCAGGAGTTTGTTGCAAGGTCATAACCCACCTACCTGGTTAATGGGTTCTCCAGGCACACTACTGCTCTGTGGCATCATCTATCAACACCTTCTTGTACTGGCCATGGCCCGTCGCAACAAACTTGTACTTCTTGCCAGAAGGATTGGACTGAACAAGAGAGAAAGAAATAGAGTCTGCAATTTTCTCCTTCAAGTTATCAATACCAAGTAATTGAAGCCAAGGGAAAAAAAAATGCAACAATTGCCTGTAATCCCAGAGGGCTTGGAGGCAGTTGGGCTCTGCAGGGTTGGTTTCACCCATTGCAAAAGCCAGTTGCATTGATTTCATCCCAGAAGCAGTACAGATCCAGGAACAAACAAAATGCTTTGATTCTCTCTCAGCCCAGATGACTCGAGCAGCAGCTGTTTGCTGCATTTTGCCATTCCCACAAGCATACCAGCAGGCACAAAACCCCAGATCCATCTACAGCTGTTGATACTATCTTAAGCCTTGTTGTGGATGTTTTTCTTTACTCTCAGGATCAAGAAGTATAACGAGAGCAAAGTAACTTGTGTTTGCAGTTCAACTTTGGCCTAGAAGTCCAGGGCTACCAACTCACTGTCTGAGAACAATGAGGCATTGAAGAGACTCTTTGGTATTACTGGTTGTAATAGGATTCTTGCCCCCATTTTCACTAGGATTGGAGCTATACGAGCTTTTCCAAATCTTCTGTGTGCAATTGCACTGACAAATGCAGGCAGCCTCATTGCCAAATCACTGCCTCCTCAATGCTTCCAACCTAGCTCAGAGCCCTTACTCTGTTGTGAAAAAGAGAAGGACTTCCATCCTCACACAGATATTAACTTACCTTTATATTGGTCTCAGGTTTGGGATTGCCCTTCTGTTCCCAAAGGCTTCTTTTACTCACAATGTCTCCAGCCACGATATCCTGAGAAGGGTATACAAGGTTCTTACTAGCTTTCACTGTCAATGCTACTGGGTGTGCCTTCACATCTCTTTCAACCCCACACATCTGACTTCCTTCTATACTTTAAATATTACACTGTCTAAGCTAAAACAGCTGCAGTTAAAACCCAAGAGTTGGAAAACTTCTTCCTATTAGCAATATTTCCTGTGTTCCTCTCTCTGTTCAGTGAGAGCCTGGATCAGAGATCCAACATAGTTAAACATAAGAAAATAAGCATTTCAGACATGTTAACAACAAGGCATTTTTTATGCAGAAGGAATTTTACTCTCATAAACACAGATTTACAACCCATGTGTTACAGAATCACACATACTCAAAAAAAAAAAAAAAAAAAAAAAAAGCAACACATAGTATTCTTTACATTTTCCAAATTAACAAGAAATCACCTTGGTGATTGACCCATCTTTGCACTGGAAAAAAAAATGAAGTTCAGTCCCAGCGCCTACAGAATAGGTATACAGTTTCCATGCCAGTTAATTTACTCCCACTGCAAAGCAGAGCCTCAATCAGCATCCAGGAGGCTTTCCCAGCTACACCACTGGGGAAGAATTCAGGTCAGAAGCTGAGATGGTCACCTGCACAAAGCAAAGCACATCCTGCAAGAGTGCAAGAGTCTTACCTTGCAGGCTGAGGTCTTCACTGCAGATTGGGCAGCAACCTCTCCAGACTCCCAAAGACTTTTTGTGCTTGCTACCATCATGCTGGTGGTGGGAAGGTCAAGAGAGGGCTGTCGGACAGGCTTTGGAGCCTTTGTGGATGTCTAGAGTAGGGATGGAAAACTATCATCAGCAAACTTAACAGCTCTGAGCATGTTGTTTTATTTTAATTTTCCCCCTCTAACTGGTGCTGCTGCCCAGGAATAAGAAGCTGCAAAAGGAGACCTAAAGGACATTGCTGATATGATTCCCTGACAAACACTGTCACCTGGTAAGCAGGGGACACAAGGAAACAAGGACAGAGCCATTCATAAAATAAACCTTTACACTCTGAAGGGAGACAGACAGGAGAAACTGCTGCTCCCATTCAAAGGGAGATGGTTCTATTGTCACAATCCTTGATAGTGAGACTAAGAGCCATGGTAGGAGAGCAACACCCTGCAAATGGGGCACCACAGAATATGGGGACAGGCAGCACAGCAGCTCACCTCGATGGCTTGTGTGTACTGCTCCAGTCTGTCATCTATCTTTGACACAGGCAGTGGAGGCTGGGACTTCTTTATGCTGTTACTGGAGATAAAAAAAAAAAAAAAAAAAAAAAAAAGTGATAAGGCAACATCCTGAAGCTTCAAGCAGATGATAGAGCTTCAAGGGACCCCATTTACCCTGTCCCCACAGCAACCCTGGAAATACCTTTTCTTTATTGAACGGTTCAAAGACTCAGTTCTGTCTGTGATCTGAAGTGGGAGAGAAAAGACACAGATATTACTTCTCCGTGGACCTCATACAGATCATATAGGCCACATTGGCTGACCACACTGTAGCCATTTCTTCTCTCCCTCAAACAGATTTGGGGCTCAAATGCCTCAGTCTTTTATTTTCATGACACTCAGAGAGAAAGTGAGTATTTCCTTCTCTTTTCCAAGGCAGACAAAAGCCCCAACCAGAAGCACCAGTAACAGTAACAGCCCAATCACTTTAGCATACAAAGTAACAGCACACAGCCTGACTGACAGTTGAGACAGCAACTCAGGACTACCCTGCTCAAGAACCACATATCTTTCTCAGACACTTAGTTTCCTTGCTGAACAGGAGAGAAAGTGGAAAGCCTGGAAAGATAGAGATAAACTAGAAATGCTGTCCACAGCTACTGCAAAAGTGGAGCCAAGAGTAAGAGCAGCACAGACATGAGTTATGTTGGCTTACATAGACACACAGACAGGCTACTTAGCATGTGGAGCCACCTGCAAGGCAGCTCCTCAGGTCAAGGCTTCAGGGAAGGGAGATTTGCAGAAGACTCTCCTGTGCAAGAACACGCTGACCAAGGCAGGAAGGCAAGCAACCACTTCAGGCACCGAATGAAGAAGACTGAAACATTGCAAAACCTCTCAGCCTTTTTGTGCTCCAGAAAGCAAGAAAGCAGAGATATGAACACATTTCAAATCAAGAGGTAGCTCCTACAGAGACAAGCCGCAGCAACCAAGTGGCAAGGATTCTCCCCCTGTATACGACTGCCTGCAGCATGGGAAGCATCACCTTCCCAGTTAGCAGAGAAAAAAAAGTGCTAAGTGCTCATTTTAGGAAGCTTTCAGAATGCTATTGCTAAATTTTAACTAAGGAGAGCACAAAACATTGTCATAGGAAGGATATGCTTAACAGATGTGCCAGAATCTCATGACCCAGAGAAGAATAGCAAAATAACAAATTAATAGCACAGCCCTTGCTAATAGAAATGCACTTTGTGAGGTTCCAGCACAACAGTGAGACAGAGCCCATCAGCCCAAAGTTTCTTCCAAGCAAGTTCTCAGCTCAGTGCTTGCCTCCTAGCCAGAACTTCAGAGATTGGACTGCCCATTCTTGCAGCAAGAGTTATATTTCTCTGTTTCAAAGCACTCTGAAGGCCAGAAGAAATCACACAAGTTTACTCAACCAACACCAGAACTCAGCTCACAAGCAGCCTGGGACAAAATGGGATCTGTACAAGTCTTTCCCTTTGCCCCCTCCATCCTTAGAAAGACCCCAAGCTCATTTTTCCTGAATGGCTTAGTTTTCAGCTCTGTGTATGTGTGAGCTCTGGCATCACTGTTACATGAAAACAAATAAACAAATGAAGCCACAGCAACTGGATTTCTGAACTTTTCCCTGGGCTAATCCTAGCAACAGCAGTTAAGCTCAGGTCAGGAAACTGTGTGCTTTGCAGTAGCAATTGCAAGAATTTCAGTGCACAAAAGGTGCTGGGAGAGTTTAATCACATTTCCCCACTCTTTGGATCTGCTTTGGTTACCCCCAGTGACATTAGCACTGGGTCTGCATCCAGAACCACCCTTTCCTCCCTCGTTTTTACTTGATTTTAAAGGTCTTCTCCATAAACAACTAGATTCTGGCTGTCATAGATTATGAAATCTTCCTCTTAATATCTATTTACTGTTGCAAGAGGAAGTGCTTATACAATCCTCCCTGAAGGAAATATTGACTAAGAAACAAGAAGCATAAATCCGAATGGATTAGAGAAAAAAAAGAAAAAGAAAAGAACATCAACAGCAGGTTAACAAGCTACAAACTACCAAGGCTCCTCATCGTTTCCCTCTATGCAATAATCGGGGAGTTCAGGGCTTACAGAAACAAAAAAAAGTCATTTGCTGAACAAACAACTTAAGTGCATCTATTGTATGTAAAAGCTCACGCACTGATCTAAGGATTTGCGCAAAGTGCAACAGAAGTCACACAGTGCAATTCAAGAGGTATTAAAGAGCAGAGGTTTCACAAGAGCATCTATTCAGACATGGAATTAAGGAAAGACAAAATGTTTCAGAGATAGGGAATCCCACTTCAAAAGAAGGGTAAATGATACTTTGTTTTATGCTGAGATAGGGAAATCCCAGGTTACCACAAGCTCAGGGTCACCTCCCTTGCCACAAACCTTGGTGGAGCACACTGCAGTGTGGTCCGAGCACAGCTCCTCCTCATCCAGACTTACAGGGCTTGGGGCCTTTGTGCGTTTTCCTGGGGTTTCTTCTTCTTCATTTCTCCTTCTCTTCTTCTCCTGAGTGCAGAAAACAAGCCAGGAAGTGAGACTGGTCACTGCACTTAAGATTCAAGAAAACTGATTTTCAAAGCAACGCAAGGTGTAGCAGTGCATCAAGTCAAGGGTGTGACAAAGGCCAAGGTGAGAATATTAAATTCAGATTTGAGAGCTCCTGAAGATCTACTTACTGTTGACAAAACCATAGGAGAAGCAGTAGCACTTCTCATCTGGGTATTGCATGGGTATGACTAACACAGCACAAACTCTGGGAGTAGACACACACCCTCACAAGGGAAAACAGTTGCATCCATGAACACATGAAGGTACTTAGACACAAGCAGCATCATCCCCATGTTATGTCATGGCAGCACATCCACATGGGCTCAACACGCAGCAGCAGGGAACAAGCACTGGCACATGTTGCCTGGAGACCATGGGGTCCTCTTGAAGTTCTCCAAAAGCTGCCTGGATGCAGTCCTGGGCACACTGCTCAAGCAGGTGCTGGGTTAGAGGGACCTTCCCACCTCAACCATTCTGCAATTCTGTAAACAACTCAGCTGAGAATATAAACAACCCAGCTCCTTCTGATCTCACCTCCTGCTTGACTCTCTCCTCCTCATGCTGCTCTGGGACGTGTTCTTCCTCCTGGCACAGCCTCTCTTCTTCCCTAACAACCACATCCTCCTCCTGGACCTCCTCCGGGCCCTCCTGGTCCAGCTGAATCTGCTCCAGTTTGACCTCTGCTTCCCTCACACCGCTGTCCTCTTCTTCATACAACTGCTGTGGAGATCTAGATGTGGAGGAGAGAGGTCAAAGAACCAAAACATGTTGTTATGAGCCTAGAGACACCCCTCTTTCTGAGATTTTCCCTAATACCTGACCTTGAACCTCTTCTGGTGCAACCTAAGGTTATTCCCTCTCATTCTATCACTGTTAACTGGGAGAAGAAGCTGACCCCAACCTTTTCACAACTTCCTTTCAGGTTGCTGTAGAGAGCAATAAAGTCTCCTCTGAGCCTCCTCTTCTCCAGGCCAAACAAACCCAGTTCCCTCCATTCCTCCCTGTAAGAGCTGTGCTCTGGACCCTTCACAGCTTCACTGCCCTTCTCTAAACACACTCCAGGGCCTCAGTGTCTTTCTTCTAAGGAGGGGCCCCAAACCGAATACAGTTAGGCATCCATGTATGCATTATGTTTATCTATGTCTGTCTCCAAAACTCAGTATTACCACTAGAATAAATGAGACCTCTGCTTTACCAAAACAGTACCAAAGCAGACAGGTCTTAACAGAAGAACCAGGCAGGAGCTTTCACAAGAAGATCCCTATGCATCCCAGAGGCTGTAGAGAAAAGGCTCACCCATATGCTTAAGCAGTCAGTTTTGCAAAAGCAGAGCAGCCCATGCCTTTGGGAACAGTCTGTGAGAGCACTTAACCCAGAGCCCTCTCTGGCTCAGATACGCACGCTGGGATGTTATTGCCATCTTACAGTCCCAGACGGAGAATAGCTTTCTCCTCCCATCTATTTCTTAGAAAATTGCCAATGCTGCAGCAGCAAGGCAAGAGCTGGCTAACAGAGGGCTGACTCACTGCTTCTGTATCACCAGCCAGCACCAAACACAAAGGAAAGTTCAAGCTATGCTTTTCTCCCACCCCTCTGCAGCAGGGAAGGCAGCTCACAGGACAGCCACCTTCCAGCCCTCCTCATCACTGACCACATTGGAAAAAAGGCTGATGTATACACTGTCTCACTGGGCTTCTTACTAATCATCCTCCCACAACAGCACAGTCACCATCAACAAACAGACTCCAAAGGGCTCATGACCCAGGCAACTTTTTTTTTCTAACTAAGATGCCTCAGCCAACAATGCCTCCAGCTATAGAGAAAGATCACGATAAAGATCTAAGCCTATAGATATGATGTAGGCAATAAGATGCCTTTGGCACATCTGCATTTAAGACAATGTGGTTAGTTCCACCTTCAACTAAGAGGAGATGGGATTTAGGAAACCCTACCCACAGCACCACTTGTCTGATAAGAAACGCCTTGTGTTGGGACAACTCCTACCTGCGCTCACACTCCAACCTTGTCCTCAGATGAGCCAGGAAGAAGGGCAAAGCCACTGAACAGACTTTATAAAGCACAACCATCAACTGGAGAGCCAAACTTTTGCAAAAGATCACTCACAGGAAACTTAGAGGATCCTAGCCTCTCCAGCCAAGAGCAGCAGGCTCTCCCCAGGGCTGAGCTCTTTGCAAGGAGGAAAGGGGCTGCAGAAAAGCAGCTGGGGCTGATGGCTAATTGCTCCCACAGCTGTGATAATCAGCACTGCCGTGAGCTGCTCCAGCAGCCCTCCTGGGGCTGAGACTGGGAAGGTACAGCTTGCAGTGATTGCATCAAGGAGGAGGCAAGATCTGTTTACTTGTTCAGAAGTAAATATTAATCTTACGCATTTTTCTCAATCCCTTGGGCAGAAAAGGGGTTGTGTCATTGCAGAACAAAGCTCCCTATAAAATTGGGTTGCTGAGAGAGCTGAGTCACAGAGTTCACATGTACATATGTGGTGTCCAGGGCAGGAGACATGGAAAGAGTTTTGCTCATCCCAGTGAGAGGAGATAGCAGAAGATGGATCTGGTGCTCAGCTCCTGGTCAAGGACACAGGAACCCCTCAGCACTGTTTTCCACTGCTGAGAGAACTGTTGAGCACAAGGTGGGCTGGGGCCATAACACCCACAATGCTGACATGAGCCAGGAAGCAGCAATAACATAGAACAGCTTTTTTTTTTTTTTTTTTTTTTTTTTTGACTGCCTGGATTATGTTAGGGGCTGTTTTGGCCCATGCAGCAGCTCAGGTGGCTTAAATCCACTGCTGTCACTCCTCCAAACACCGGTGTCCTGGCCAGCTGCCATTGCTGAGAGCACAGAGCTGAAGCCAAACACCCCAAAGCCAGTGTCCATCTCTCCCCAGCAGCTCAAATAGCAGGCAGAGACAGTCCATCCCCATTCTAGCCTGTGCTCCAGACCCTGCTCTTTGTTCTCAAGGCACAGTCTGGGCTCAGTCACCTCTCCTCAGGGTGCTGGGTGGCTCAGCTCTCTGCCTTACCCACCTCTGCTTGCGCTGCTCCAGCTTCTGGGACCAGTCGCTGAACCCCTCATCCTCTTCCAGTTCAGAGGTCCCAGAGGGCTTAAAGTCATAGCTGAAACACAGCAAGGAGGAAAATTAGGATGAGAATGGTGCAAAAGACTGTACCAGCTCAATGTCTCCAGCAGAAGCACCCCATTGTCTGCCTGGTCTCTGAGAACACAAGCAGGTGAGCAAAAGCAGCACATCAAAATGAAGGAGTTCCATGGTTTTCTTCTCTACTACTACAGCTCGTTTAAACTAAAAATGTTTCGGATTTGGTTCCCACTTATCCTGAACTTATATACAGCCTCAGACAAAATAAATCAGTGGGAATCAGCCTATATAGAGTGTGGATTAGGAAGGCAAGAATACCCAATGACACAGGCACAAGTCCTGGGCTTGTTCCTCAGGTTCCCATAGAGCTCTGAGCACTCTGGCACCTGGTCTATGAAAGAGTAGTGTTCCAGCCCCACCTGCAAGCAGCAAGAGATGAGAAGGTGAGGATGAGTGATGTAGGTGTAGCTTTGCAATGTAGTTGCCCACCACGTTGCAATCCAGGCAGTGACATAATTCTTCCTCACCTGACTTCATGCTGATGACTCAGAGGTGGACAGAGCCCAGACTTGTTCTATCTTGCACCTTCCCCAGCCCCTGCACTCACTGTAGTTCAAGCCTCTGGCATGCCCAGCCAACTCCAATTGGCTCCAATTGGTTGGGTGAACTTCAGCCACACCAAAAGTTGCTTTGCTCCCAGTCATGGGAGAATGGATAGAAGGGAAAACCATTTTCCTCCTCCCTAAAGGAGGAACTACGTCCATTCTGCAGCCCACTGCCCTCTAACCCCAAGAGCGCATTCCTAAGCTGTGATGACAGCCCTTCCAGCCTGCAGATGTATGGATGGAGGGAGCAGCAGCCCTCCTGGCTCCCACAGCTGCCTGCACCAGACGCAACCTCGTCATGCATGAAAACGGTTGTTCCTTCCTCACATTCACAAGGAAAATCAACGATGGGATAGGGCTCCCTGATGAGCACCCACGTTGCAAGCATCAGCTGGGGGAGGTGAACTGGGTTGTATTTCCCACTGCTTGAGTAGGAATAGCTTGGGGATGCCCCAACTGAGATAACCTTGTTACAGTCAGGAAGGGATATCTGTTAGTAAGTTGGCTGTAGGGTCTGGTTGGGGACGTCCATCCCCCTCGCTCCCAAGGCCATGCATAACTGCTGACTATGACAGTGGGGAAGAGAACAGATACAGTCAGCCCTTGGGTACCACCAGTATGGTCTGCATTCAGGACCCTGCAGAGCTCAGGTTTGCAAATCCACCATTTTATTGGTTCTTTCCTTTATTGTTTGAATGGGGGAAGGGATGAAAGCAGCGATGTGAATGGGATGCATCCTGCGCCGGAAGCTCTGAGGGAAGGAGGGGGTTGTGTTTACATGAGAGAGAGCAAAGCTGTGGGAAGATTAATGGCAGGCTGACCCTGGCTGCGTGAGCAAGCCCAGGTGGCTGTCAGCAGCTGCAGAGAAACCAGGGGACAGCCAGAGGAGCAGCAGTGTCCTTCCCAGGGACACCCAAGTTCCAGAATAAGCACGAAGCCAAGGCAGACGCAGGGGAGTTTAGTTCAATTTTGCTGCAGGGGTGTATATACATGGGTATTTCTTACTGGTTTTCCTGTGCTGAACCTGCACTCTCCATGCAAGAGCCAGTGCCATTGAAGTCTTCCTCTGCTTGGGACCTCAGCTGTTTCTCGCGCTCCCGTCGCCGCCTCTCTCGTGCTGCTTCCTCCTCATCCTCCACACTCCACTGTGCTGTCAGCCTGCCGAAACAGAGGGAAAACTCATCTTAATGCTTGAAAATACCCACAAAGCTGCTGGGACAACCCTCCCAGAAAAGTGGGAGCTCACTGCATGAGGTCTATCAACTGGTTCTTGAAGCGATGATCCTGTCCCTTGGCACAACTCAAGATGGACCTCGAGTTCTGTGTTCATTGTTGGGCCCCTCACTACAAGAAAGACATCGAGGCCCTGCAGCATGTCCAGAGGAGGACAACCAAGCTGTGAAGGGTTTGGAGCACAAGCCTTATGGGAAGTAGCTGAGGGAACTGGGGTTGTTTGGTCTGAAGAAGAGGGGGCTCTCTACTGCTCTCTACGGTGACCTGAAAAAAGATTAAAGAGAGGTGAGGGGCATCTTCATCTCCTAGTTAACAGCATAGGACAAGGCGGAATGACCTTAATTGCATCATAGGAGGTTCAGGTTGGATAGTAGGAAAAACCTCTTATCAGAAAGAGCGGCCAGTTATTGGAACAGGCTGCCCAGGGAGGTGGTAGGGTCACCTGGAATACCTGGAGGTGTTTAAGAAATGCGTAAATGTGGCACTCACTAAATAGTTTATCGGGCACGGTGATGATGAGTTGATGGTTGGATTAGATGACTTTAGATGTCTTTTCAACCTTAATGATTCCATGACTGTCCTGTTGCAGCCCTTTTTTCAAAGGGTAGAGTTTCAGGAGCAGGCCACACTCTTAGTGGAATGGGTGAAGTGTGAGCAAGGGTGGGCTTTGCCTGCAGGAGAACCTTTCCCCAAGGAAGGTGCATCTTAAAGCATCATTCCCTGTGATGTTGCTTTGCACCCCAGGAAAAGGGCTAGGAACAGGGTATGGCAAGTAATATGGAGATATGAGGATGTTGTAAGAAATCCCATGGCCCAACCTCATGCACTGAATCTAGGCTCCGCAGCCTAGATCTCCTGGTGAAATCTGCACTATGGAGCCATCACCCTAACAGCTGAGATGGCCATGCCTAAATCAAGGCAGGAGCTGTATCCTGCTCCACTTCCTACCCCCCAGCATGGAGAAGAAACCTGTGCTGGCTTCTCTCAGCCTCAGGGTGCCTCTGCCAGCAGGACAGCCGCCCACCCCAAGGAAGCGATAAGGCAGCTGCCGCATTCCAGCTCAGCGATAACACTGTCACTCAGGTTGCGGTACCCATGGCCAAAGCTGGCACTGATGCTCACTCACCCATCCACTCACCCAGCCCCTAAGCGGACTGGAAGGCTATTTCCCCTTGCTCTCGATTGGAACAAATAGCCCAAAGCCACCCGGACCACAGCCAGACCCCCTCCTCATCCCCCATCATATTTATTGTTTTCCCCATGGTTCCCATAGAAACCCTTGTCTGTGGGCCTGGCAGGAAGCCACAGTGTTGTTTTATTTTTTTTTTTTTTTCTGTGTGTGTGTGCATGCGTTTTATTTTTTTTAATATATAAATGAAGTCATTCATTAAACTCTGCCACGATTTCCCTCCCCTGTGTGACAGATCCAGAGTGCCTCCAGTTCTGAACAGATCTTAACCCCCTCATACCCAAATTGTCCCAGTTACCAGCAGCAAAGCCCGCATTTCTCCCTGAACGAATTCAATTTTCATTTAACTCCACACACCCCAGCTTCCCAGAAGGTTGTTGCAAGGGGCTGTAGCAACTCAGGGATGTCCCACCTGGGCCATACACACTTTGCACATCACCTCAGCCTGCCATCCATTGTGTTTCTCACTGGGATGTGACTAATCCTCTCCCCATGATCTCACCAACTCACTATTCTGTCACTCTCAGTGGACTCAGGACAACACCAGGGGATACAGTTTCAGGGAGATGCAGCTTTCTCTAGGGCAGGGGAATATCACCCCCATTCCCAATGCCAAAGGGTGAGCTGGCATCTGAGCTACCTATGGCCCAAATGATGCTGCAATGACAGGTATTATTGCTCACATACTTCAGGCAGGAAACAGGTCCCCACTGAGCCCCTGATTATTTCTGTATCAGAGATGTTCTGCCCAGCATCATAGAGGTCACCCATACTTGGTCGATCAGCAGCAGTTCCTTGGCTCAGAAACACCACTGAACACCCAAACTCGCTTTACTGGCAGATTCAGAACTCTTTCATGCTCAGACAGGCTGGCAGCAGAGTGATGTTTAATAAGTGATGCTTAGGAGCTCAGTGATCCAGCCAGCAAGCAGAGGGAAAATGATTATACCTCTTCAGCTGATCTAGTAGCATAAATATTTGTTTCCAATAAAAACAAACAAACAAATAAATGGAAAACAAAACCTTGGCGAAGTGCTCACATGTGGGTCAGCTGCAGCAGTTTGTTGAACTACAAACTGACTGCATCCTTTTTGTTTGGAGCACTCCAACCCTATGTCAGCCCACTCTGATATGCAGAGTGGGTCAACTGTTAGATTTTCTTTTCTTCTTTTCTTCACCTCCCACCAGACCCCAGCCAAGGGAGTAGTTTTATTTCCACTCATCCTCTCACATACCTCCTGCAGAACAGATAAAGGCAGCTACACTCCTCATGGCCACCAATACCTGCTCCAGACAAGCCAGCATTTCTAGAATGGTCACATATCCTTTGGGCAATTCCTCATAAGCCCTTGAGGAGCTTATAATATTCACGTGAGAGAAAATTCTGGCACTGAGCTGTATTTAAGGGAAACAGTGTAGACTTGAGGAGACTTCTGCATGGCTCACAGCACAGAGGAAGTTTTGCTGGCCCTAAACCAACCTTCAGCACTAAAGCTAATTCCAGAAAGGAAAATAAAATGCCTCCCAGAGGCTTTAGGCATTGCAGATCTGTGCCAGAACATAGCAACCCTCTACCAGCAAACTCGACATTCCTGTCTTCTGAGCTTGCTGGGTGCTGGGCCAGGATGCTGTTGACTTTGGTTGAGGCCTCTGTCGCATATGCTGCCCCACACACCCAGGGGTCATGGGGAAAGATGCTTCAGGAACGGGATTAAAGAGAAGTCCGACACAATGGCTGGTATTTCCTAAAAGACGACCCAGTGCAAACCCTACTGCCAACAAGGGTAAAGCTCCTGCGAAAGTGATTGGGCTAGGCTCAAGCCCACTACCTCTGAAAAAATTCCCCACAAGAAACAGGAGTCAACCCATTGTCCTCTTTGTTGAACTTTAGGGAGAGAAAGAGACCAGACACCTGTGCAAGACCCCTTCCCCTTCCTACAGAGGGTCATTTGAGTTGGAAGAGACCTTTAAAGGACATCTAGTTCAACTCCTCTGAGATGAACAGGGACATCTACAGCTATATCACGTTGCTAAGAACCTGGTTCATCTCAGTCCATTGCTCTTTTCAGTCTCTGTTGCCTTGCCATGGTGCTAGGTACAACCTCAGTGCCCTACTGCCCATCACAGAGAGAGAACCATAGACTCTAAGTAAAGCTCTTCCATTACCACCCAGCAACAAAAGTTGCCTACCCAACATAAAAAAGAACATGCCCCAGAACTGTCAACAAGTTAATCCTGCTGACAAGTAGAGATGCTTTATTTCATACTGCATTTATCATCAGTGTATGAAGAGCCAAGTGTGACTGCCGGGGTATCAAAACTTACTGCCCATTCTTGCCACATGAAATGAAAATGACACCCCCAACCCACAGCCACATTGCCGTGGCTATCACAGTTCCAATTGCTGCAACTCACTGGCTAAAAGCAATGTCCCAGCATCCAGCACTTCCCAAAGATCTAAGACACAGTTTATCCCTAAATATACGAAGCCTTCAGAATCTATCCCCACGTCTAAGGGCTCACCATGAAGATGTTGGGAACTGAGCAGAGGTTCAACCAACATCCTAATCTCCTGATTACTGTGCTGCCAAGGGATTGCTGCTGAACAACATCAAGCATGGATGACCTCTGTGACACTGGACAAAACATCTCTGGTACAGAAATAACCAGGACAGATGGCAAACACCAGTTAGGTTTCTTGGTGGACATGTTTCTCGGGCTGAGAGGTAACGTGGCTTAATAGCAAAGATTACAGTAGGGCAATAATCTGGCTGGATAATGGAGGGGTCATGGATATCAGTACAATATAAGGCAACTGGGAAAGAAATAAAACCAGAAATGATGATGTCACAGTCTGGAGCTTATTTCAGTGTTGTCTCAGGGGATATGGTGATTCCAGCTCTGAGAGATTGCCTTGTCATTTGAAGGCAGCCAGCAATGCTCCACAAGCCTCTCCCTCCCATACATTCATGTAATTCCTCAGCTGCATCACCCTGTACACAGCCCAGGCTACAGAGTTTTAACAAGGAGGGGGTGCAGCAAAGGGGAAAGAGACAGAAAAATATATAGATGCTTCACCCTAAGCCTGTTTCTCATACCAAACTTCCCCACCCATTCATAGTTTCTCAGCCTTCGCCACTTCTCCCCATTTCGTTCAACAGGAAGGCAGCTCCATCTCCCATCTCTGCAGACCATCAGAAGCTGGGGTGTGGAAAGGTGTCACACAGGAGCTGATAAGGACAAGCCAGGGCAATTGAGAAGAATAAGATATGGTCTGAACTTTCATCAAGCAGAAAAGGAAGAATACCGTAGGCAGCGTGGCAGGGACATAGCCTCCCCTTGAAAACAAAAGCAGCTTGTCTTCCTTTTTTTTTTTTTTCTTTTCCTTTAAAGTGAATCTGGATTTATCTTCATGACAGCATATCTCATTTCTGCTCAGAGCAAAACAAGCAGATACACAGCCATGCACGCTGGGTAACTTTGGTGCCACTCAGGAGGTGCAGGTGAGCTGTACCATTGCGCAAGGTCCCTGGGAGGGGAAAAGCCCACCTTGGAGCTGAGGTAGAAGATAGAACCAAAAATAGTTGCATCCAGGTAGACGGAGGGGGGGCAGGGAGGGTGCTTCCAATACAGTCACACATTTATGGAAAAGGAGCATGTGCTGAGATATCCTTTTATTTTTTTTTGGACATGGGTGAGATAAACAGATTTTCAAGGAGTCTCAATTGGACTTTTCAGAGTGTAAAATTCTACCCCATCACCAGGTGTCTCTCAACTAGGATGGAGAAGAGGACAGTTCCTGCCCTGATGGGAGCATCCCATCAGCAGCCAACTCATGCAGCAATCCTGAGGTCACTATCCTTAATGACCCATTTTTATATCTATTTCTTAATTATTTTTAACCACAGCAGGCTGACTCCCACCAACTCACTTACAAGATGATGAATTGCACCCCCAGGATCGTGTGTCCTTCGCACACAGATATGCTGGTGCGGTAATGTATTAACATCACCGGTCTGGAATTTGGAGGGAGAGCGGGGGAGAGAAAGGGCTGGAGCTGGAACCCTCCCAGCACCCTGCACAGGCTGCAGCACTCAGTAGGTGTGAGAAATTGGTGCCGTGTAAGACCCCAAAATGTGGCCTTTTCTCACGCTCCCTCCATCTCAGCTGCACTGTTCAAGAAACTGGCGTCTGCCTGGAAAGGAGGAAGTCTGGGCTCTGTTTTTGGAAGGGAGAGGCACACCAGAGGAGAAAGCAGACTTGTCAGAGAGGTTCATCTTGGTTTACTGAACTTGGATTTTTTTGTTGTTGTTGTTGTTATTGTCTTGGATAGGAAAGCATCCACAGCCTCTGCTACCTTGTGCTTAAAGGATGGAGGAGAATAATGCTTTGCCACTGCTCAAAGCTAGGATTAAAGGCCAGCTTCACACCAGGCACGATGTTTCCTACAGCAGAGCCAAGCTGCAAGGACCCACCAGATTGGTCACAAGTCATTTGTTTCACAGTGCTCTTTCCCCAGACCCTGCTGCCTGGAACAGCAGGAGGGAGCTCCCTGCTGGGACAGGGACAGGAGGTAGCAAGGAGGCTGTGGGAATATGTCTCTGGGAGAGAGGAGGTTTTCAGCATTTACAGTCCTCATTGAGGAGTTGAGCCGCAACAGGAACCAGGGTCAGCAACAAGCCCTCTACCCCTGCTGTGCCTTCAAGAGAAAGCAGGCTTGGCCCCAGAATACTGAGTGCAAATGTTATCCTTCAAGCACGTCAGCACAGCCTCTCATTGTAGGCAAGGGAAACAGAGGCACTGCACATCACTGGCTGTCCTTTATCTCCCCATAGAACTAAGGGATGCAGCTCCCGGGTTTGCCTGGCATCTGCTCCAACTTTCTCAATTGAAAGAGACAAGTCACACAAAGGAAAGGAGAATGGGAAAAACACTTTGGGAAGCGGAAAACTTGTCACAAAGCAGCCCAGCCGCCAAGCTTCAAATCACAGAACCACAGAATCATCAAGGTTGGGAAGGATCACTAAAATCATCTGGTCCAACCCCAACCCATCCCTATCATGCCTACTAGCCATGTCCCTAGTGCCACATCTCCATGGTCTTGAACGCCAACATGGACAGTGATTCCAGCACCTCCCAGGGTAGCATGTTTCACAGCATAACCACCAATACAAGATTTTTCCTAATACCCAATCTGAACCTCTCCTGCTGCAACTTAAAGCCATTACCTCTTGTCCCCACTGCTGCTTTTGCTGGCCAAATCCTTCTGATATGCATGGCAGAGCTTCACCCCAGCAGAGGGTGCAGATCACCCAAGCCCTACAGTTTCCATCAGCCCTAAATATCCACTTGCATCAGGGCTGATAGAATCCCAGGTCAACAGAGACACAATCACATTAAAAGAAGCATACATCTCTTTCCTTCCAGAAAAGAAACATTACAATGCATGGCAGATATAGTGCTCCCAACCAAGAAAGACCTAGGGCCAGAAGAGGCTGGGAGTGTATCCACATGATACCCAGAGGGATGGCTCAGCCACTGCCGCGGAAAGGAAAGAATCAGCTCGCCACACCAGCCCACAATCCTAGGAGCAGGGGTGAACATCAGCAAAGAGAAGCTGCTATAACCCACATGATAACCACCACATCCCATGCAACAAAACATGGCATCAGCATCCCTCCTCCTTCTCCCAATCTCTTTTCTCTCCAAAGCACCACCCCCTTATTTCTTCCCAAGCCCTCCAAGCTCCTTGTTCCCAGCTCATTGCTTTAGAGATCAAGTGGAAATAGCAGAGCAGCATCTTTCTTGCTGAGACATATCTTGGCCATCTCCAGGAGATATTATGCACAGACAGAGAGGGAAGCATCACACAGAGGTGGGCAAAAACCCAGATCCCCATCACACTAAGTACACATCCACCCACACACATCCCCCAACCCAACCACACATCACTATGTTCCTGGGGGACAGAGCCCATACCCTGCACGTGGGGGTAACAGCGTCCAGTCTCTATCATCCAGTTTTGGGGAGTGGCAGAGCCATACTGCTGCTGATTTACAAAGAGGCTGATTTGTGGGTTAATTAACCAGCCATCTTCTTTTGTGAAACACTCAAGGCTCGATAAATAGAGGGAGAGTAGAATTCCAGCAGGAGCTGATAATGAACTGAATGAATCGACATGGCATGCGCTGGATCCCTATCTTATTTATAGGCATTCATTAGGAGGATAAGGGGAGAACAGACCATGATAACAAGATAGGGAGGCTAGTGTTTGGGGAGGACTTCAAAAACACAAAATCTCAGAGGAGCATGTGGTTTTGCTGATGTTACCTTCCTACAAAGGAACAAATATTTCTCCAGGGACACCCTGATAATGAGATCGTGCCCAGATAGGGATGTGGAGGGAGAGGAATGAGTGAGGCAGGCAACACTGACAGACCCCATGGCTCCCTCTGGGCAGTGCAGAGGGCACATCCTTCTGCTTTTTGCTAAGCAAAGCGCAAGCCAACAGGTTACCCTGCCAAGGATGCTGTGGAGACTCAAGGGGGACCACGACACTACATCAAGGAACAGGAAGGTATGTCTGGCATCACACTGGAATCCCCGAAGCTTACAGATGTGGCTCCAAACAGCCATTTTCACTCTTGTTTCTACGTCAGCTCTGAGCTCATGCACATCAGAAGAGCCTAAAACCTGTGCAGTGTAACTGTTCTGCCTGCAGTCACCTTGGGATAGATGAAAGCAGAGTGGGAGCTCAGCAGTCTTCACAACTCTGTGTCTTGAAGCCAGAAGCCTCAAGGCATTCATAAACAGAAGAAGCTTGCACCTCACTGCAAGGCTTAAGGAGGAAACAACTGCAAAAGAGGCTGTGCTCGGAACAGAGACTGCCTGCTCTCCTACATGTTCCTGTGAGCATTAGTGGGGTTATTCAGATGCAGTGGATTAAATCCCTCACACATCCTCACACCCTCCCTCCTCCTCCCCCATAGCCAAGGCTGAAGAACACAGCCCCATTGCCAGACCTCGGCCAATTGAAGGGGAAAAAGCCTCGATCAGAACAAACATCAGTGCAAAGTTCCCCTGGTAGAAGCCAGTGTGAGTTAATGGGATTACAAAAAGTCCCAAGCCAAAGGATGAGGAACTTGGATACACAGTTCAGGAGAGGAAATCACCTCTGGCTTAGGCTGAGCCAATTCTGGACTCCCTTTGTGTGCACAAGTGCGTGTGCTTCCCCTCAACCTGCTCATTTCCCACCTCAGAAAGTTTCCCTGCCACCCCCCTATGTCCAGGGGGCAGAGATGGGGTGGCTGTGGGAGCCCACATCCCTCCCACAGCACAAAGTTAATTCGGGAGGTGAGGTGTAGAGCCTGCATTACTGGCTGGGGGGATCCCACCGTGAGAAGCAAGTCTGAATAGTCCCACCCTGGCACCTCCCACTGGAGCTCAGCTGCACAGGGCAGCCTGGAGGTGCCCGACACACTTTGTTCACCCTGTGCTCCCTTGTTCTACCTTCCGCTCTCTCAGGAGCTCAGTTAAATACACAGAAATGAGCAGCCCAGCTGAGAGCTCAGCACAGAACGAATCCTCCCAGCACCAGCTGCTAGAGGAGGGTTCTGGGGATATTTCCAGCTGAACAGCACTGAGCACACAGGAGGAACCCCAGTGCCAGCGCACAACCTAGCCATCCTCCTGGGCTGTAGATGGGAACAGACCGCAGCCGACCGCTGCCTCATGCCCCGGCAATTGTACATGGAGAGGAAGGGCCAGAGCACTGCTGGGATGCGCTGCATCAGCCAAGCAACACCAGCTTGCAGAATTAGAAACGCACATCACCGTAAGCACAGCACACATTTCAGGGGGGAAAAAAAAGTCACCGTCTCAGGTGAGTGCCACGGCGCGGTTGTGCTCAGTTATTCCAGTTGTGCGCTCCTGGAAAATCCATCAGCAAGTTCTGCTCTGCTTTTCTCATATTGTTCGGGAGATCTATTCTCCTTCCTCACAACTCACGGCGGAGTGGGGTAGGGCAGAAACCCGGCGGATTTCGGGGGTCGAGGAGACGAGCCGGGGCGGAGGGCCCGCGTCCCCCCGACCACCACTCACCTGATAAGGTTCTGCAGGCCCTGTTTGCTGGAGTTCCTCCGCAGCACCGCGCTGCTCATGGTGCCGAGCCCGGCGGCCGGCTGCCGGCTCCCGCAGCCGCTCCCTGCCCGCACAGCCACCCGGCGCCGCGCGTCCCCCCGCCCCGTCTTCAGGAAGTTCTGCAGCTGGTTTCCTTTTGTTTCGGCGAGCCCCCCCTGTTCCACCCCCTCGTGTCTCCTCCACCTCCACCTCCTCCTCCTCTGCCTGCTGCAAACGTCAGGGAGAGCTCCGGGAGCAGCGCTGGATGCGGGCTGGGTGCTGCCTGCGAGCACACTACAAAGCCGGCGCTCTCCGGGCTGCTACGCGCTCTTCTCCCATCCCTCATTCATCCTCTCCATCTCTTCTCCTTCCCCGCTTTCTCTTTTCCCTTCTCGTTATCTTCCTCCCTCCTCCTTATTTTTTTTTTTTTTCCTTCCACCCCTTTCTTTTTCCCTCCCTCCACCGCTGCTTTCCCTATGATAAAAATGAAGAACAAAGCAAGCCGAGGGCTGCAGCCCGGGCTGGCAGCTTGTGCTCGAGCAGGCAGCAGTAAATCACTGCCGGTCCATTCACATCGGGAGAAGCCTCACCTACCAGCGCTCCCTGTGTACCCGGAGATGAACCAAGATCCGAATTCACGCAAGAGGGCCTTAGTATCCTAGAATCATTTGAGTTGAAAGGAATCATTAAATGCTGCATAGTTCAACTCCCCTGCAATGAACGGGGTCACCTACAGCTCGTTCAGGTGCTCAGAGCCCTGTCTTGCCTGACCTTGGGGCATCTCAATGGATGGGACATCCGCTACCTCCCTAAGCAACCTGTGCCAGCGGTTCACTCTCCTTATTGTAAAAAACTTCTTTACACCCAATTTATATCTCCGCTCATAGTTTGAAATCATCTCCCCTTGTTCTGTCAGAAATGACCCTGCTAAAATATCCGTCCCCTTCCTTCTTACAGCACTCCCACCATTAGATAATGAAAGGGCACTATCGTATCTCCCAAGAGCCTTCTGTAGTCCAGGCTGAACAACCCCAGCTCTCACAACCAGTTTTAGTAGGAAATCGTTTTTGTAATCCTCTTCTGGATGCACTCTAACACACCTGTGTCTCTCCCGTACTGGGGGAAAGCCCTTCTTGTGAGATGAGGACAACAGCTGAGCTGGGGGCGTGCCAATGAGTTGCACCCTGCTCCTGCTCCCAATACCCCCCTTACCTACCCAAATGGCTGATTTCCCCCAGCTATCAAATTGAAGGGGGAGGGGGGGAGCGGGGGGAAGCAAGAAGTATGGATTGTCTTTGTGAAACCCCAATATTTCATGAGTGACTGACTGATGAGGGACCAATAACACTGCCACCTGTGGTGCTGTGCTGCCAGATGCAGATGTCTGCTCCAGCCTTCACATTGCATTGGCATGAGATTAGTGTTTGAAAAAATAGCTCAGCAAATAAAATAAGTCTTTTCCCCTGACTTTGCAGGTAAAGACCATGCCCTGTACCAAGCTGACACTTACCTGGACTTGTACAGGTTGCTCCAGCCCTACCTTATATCCACGCATAAGGGGGAATCATAGGCTGCAAAAAGACACTAAGATCAATTAGTCCAGCCATCAACCCATCTTCACCATGCCCACTGAGCTACATCACCCACACCACAGCCTGCCCTCCTTCCCCCATCATGGATGGGAATACCTGCCTGTCTCTGAGATGGACCACCCTTCTCTCACCCTCACCTTCCTCCTGCTTTCAGCTCCTCTCACCTAACTTACTCATTTCTTTTCAATCACTTCTGCAGAAGAGCTTGCTGCCTGAAATAGGGAAGTTGCCCATGCAGTACACCCAGACACCTCAATAAAAAGGAAGCATACCAAGCTCAGATCAGAAGGATGTACCTCCCCTCCTTCGCTTCATTTCGAAACAATTTGTTACTTTTTCTGCAGGTATTTACCAAACTTCCCCTTGGTGATCATAAGAACAGAACCCTCAAAGCACAGACACTGACTCTGGCCTAGCTCTGTGGGCTCTTTAGATGCTGTCCCATTGTATTTTCTATTTCTAAATTTGGGGTTGGTGAGAAGATGCAAAAGATTTAACAAAAAAAGCCTGTGATGTTCAGAAAGAGCATGTCCCAGCCCCACAGTCATTTACAGGAGCTATAAGGCTTAAGCAAGTGAACATACCTTCTAATATCACAGTTGCCCACACATTTAGAATGAAACACACATCTGCAGGACTCTATCATAGAATCATTAAGGTTGGAAAAGACCACTAAGATCATCCAGTCCAACCATCAGCCCATCCACACCATGCCTACTGAATCACGTTCCTCAGTGCCACACCTCCACAGCTCTTGAACACCTCCTGAGATGGTGGCTTCACCACCTCCCTGGACAGCCTGTACCAATGCCTCATCACTCTTTCTAAGAAGAATTTTTTGCTGTTATCCAGACTGATGCAACTTAAAGGACACTTCTTCTTGTCCTACAAAGAAAACACCCCCAAACCTGCCCATGATCTGAGCCAGCTGAGGAGACAAGGTGGAAGCATGACCACACTGGAGATGTATGCCCTCAGTGAGCAGGGCAAGGAAACTCAGCTAGACAAGGGAACCCAGGCCAGAGAGAAACCACAGCACAAGCGCCTACTGGACTAAGGTGAAGCATCCACTTGGAAACACCAGAAGTAGAATGAGGAAAGGGATCTCTGCCTTGCAGCTGGAGAAAGAACAGTGCAAGGGAAGTCCCTTTCCATCAGCCTGCAGCTATGCAGCCTGCACACGGCACCCTCACCTCCCACCAAGCCCAGGGGCATCAGCCCCAGTAAACCAGTGGTAAGGACAGTTTCTCATGTTCTTTCACAGCAACAAACCTCATGGTTCCACCAGGAAGCAGGCAGAAATGCAGCAGACACAGAAAAAGAAACAAAGAATTCATTCATCTTTTTTTTTTTTTTTTCTCCTCCTTTTGGCACAGTACAAGCTAGGAGAACTGACATAATTCCCTGCAGCAGAACTGCACCCAATACACGAGTAGAGGTGCCCAGAGCACTCAGGAACATGCTGCGGGCCACCAGAGAGCTACACTGAGCTCTCACCAGCAGCTGGAGAAAGAGAGAAGGTGAGAGACCGAGACGGAGCAAGTGGGGCTGGGCTGTGGTGGAAGGAGGGCAGGAGTCCCAGGGAGATAGGGCTGCACCAGTTCCCGTTAATTACACAATCGCTCTGCTATGTAGGACTGATTGCAAAATCAGTTGGAGGCTAACACATGATCTTGGGAGGAGAAAAGAAAAACTGGAAGAAAGCACTTTACTGTTAACAAAGAAATACATCCCAAGAAGTTTCCCCCACATGTTCTGTAGGTTTCACCACTGGGTCCCACTTAGTGCAGCCCAACTCATTCCATCAGCACTCACTTTCAGGCAGCCAAACTCAGAAGCCAAAACAGTTAATCCCAAGGAAATGGAGTGTCTAGCAGCCAAGAGCAGCACATTGTCCCCTTCTCACATTAGCAACCGCCTGCAAGCTCCAGAAGCATGCTGTCAAGAGAACAGCACATCTCAACTGTGTGTTTAAGGTGGGGGTACTTGATTTCTGGGGAGGAAAGAGCAGGAACTGAAAACAGAGGAGCCACCAGCTCTGGTGAGCACTAGAAAATGCCCTGGAGCGGAGCAGAAGGATGCAAAGTTGTGCTCAAGGTAGAAGTCAGAACAACCAGCCCCCTGTAGGTGTGTTAAACCTGCAAGGATGCTCCCAAGCCAAAGCATGACCCTGTGGCTGTTGAAGGAAGTGAATACTGTGGGTGGAAGCTGTCTCAGCAAGAATATTTGCCTGGTCCACAGGCTTTGAGGAGCCAGGAGGTACTGGGGAAGGGTTATGCAGATACAAGCATGGTCCTGAGCTCACTTTGCAGCACATGGGGCAGTCCCACAGGCGAGGGATGTCAGTGGCTGCACGAGTGCTGGCTTGCAAGGAAGAGCTCATAGCACTGTGAGCTGAGTCCCTTGAGTCAATACACATCATGTCATCAGGCTGAAGCACTTGGCTCAGTAACAGCCATGACTTTCTTCCTATGACATCCAAAGAGGCAGAAAAAGAGAAAAGAGCAGCCCCCACTCCTTACCCTGCCACTGCCCTCTTTTCTGCATGCAGGATGGAGGAGAGACCAACCAAGTTCTGTCCCCGTGGTACATTTTATGGGCAGACCTCAGAAGTAAAATCTCAAGGGTCCACTTCATCACCCAGGGAAAGGGAACCCAAGTCTACAAGCCTGGAGAGGAGAAGCTTTGTTCCAGTGATGATACATATGGGAAAAACGAAGGAGCTGCAGGAGAAGGAAGCAACAGGAAAATAACAGGGAGAAAGAGGCCAACAAGGAGGAGGGTGTGAGCACAAACCAGAGCAGCCCAGCACCATTAAGATCTGAGGTGTCCAAGTGACTCAGCTGAGATCAAGCCAGCACAGCTCTTGCAGCATGTGACATATCTTTATGCTAAATAAATAAAGCAATTGGGAAAGAGATAAGAAAACAAAACAATGGTGTAGATAAGGCACTCCTGGCCTCTGCAGATTGGTCATTACAGGGCAAACAAAGAACTATTGGCTTCAAGGAGACCAGCTCCATCACTACAGGATCCATCTCCCCTGCAGGGCCACGCAGTGGGGCAAAGTTCCAGTCTGGATGAATATGCTACAGGCAGCTGCTGCCAAGATCATACCCTCTCTAAGGACACTAGCAAATAGCTATAAAAGGCCTTCTTACAGGATCACGTTGTCCTGTTGCTAGTTTTCAATGACAGAGGTGATCTCTGCCTAATCCCTGCTTCATGCTGCCAGGCTGCTGCTCCAGCTGGGGTCAGTCTAAGGGATAGAAAGGCATCCATGGGTATCAGCTGCCAACTCCCATTTCCAAGACACCTTGTTGGAAGATATCTAACCTCAGATTGCCAGCGTCCATCCATGCTTTCCCTACTGGAGCTGAGCAAAAAGATGGGAGCTACTATGAACAGACAAAGATAAGCAGCATGGCACTGTGTATCCAAGAAGCCTGAGCCCAAAGTATGCCTCTACCAAGATGAGAATAGCTGTTATTTGCCCAGAGTCAGCCTTCATAGCAAGCTGGGAAAAGCCTTCCTGTCATTGCATCGAGAGGGAGGGATCAAGGCAAACACCAGGGGGACCCAGAGCTGCATGAAGGGCTAAGTAAACCGGAGTAAGAAATGGGAGACAAATACCATCCCAAGGAATCATAGAATCACTAAAGTTGAACAAAACCTCCAAGATCACCTGGTCCAACCATCCACATCCATCATGTACAACACTTCCTGAATGCCTCCAGGAACAGTGACTCAACCACCTCCCTGGGCAACCTGTACCAGCACCTAACCACTCTTTCAGAGAAAAAGTTTGTCCTACTACCCAATCTGAACCTCCCCTGCAACAACTCAAAGGAAGGAGAAGCCCTATCAGAACAGGGGAGAACAAACTGAATATCACAGTAGTCTTTCCTTGGAGCACACTGCTGTCACCTCCTGTTACATGGAGGTTGAGTGTCAATTGCCAGGAGGCATTTATTTTGAGATTATTTCAATAATCACAACACTTATCATTATACATTTTATTGGGTATGAGGGAATCTGCCCTTCACAAATGGATGGTGGTTAAGATTGCTTGGAATAGGTCAATAGTTCAGGGATTTTTTTTAATGCTAATGGCTCTACAGCAACATTTCTCTGGAAAGGAAACTGCATTTGGAGCAGAAAAAGCACATGTATGCGCATGCACAGGAGAAGAGTTCATATTTTCCATCCATCTGGCAGGGACTTGATAAAACAAATTGCACATACTGTCTATTTAGCAGCAGCAAGCAACAGATATCTAGAGCTAGGAGAGGGGCTGCTTGGTAAAGCAGAAAAAAAAAAACAAAAAACAAACCCTTGCAAAGGATCTGCTTGCTAAATGAGCTTGTAAGGGAAAAAACCAAAGACCTCCAGCTGGTGCAAACTGTCACAGCTTTATTGCAGGCAGTGGGATGGCACTGATTTAAGCTAAAAAAAAACATTTGGGTCTGTACTTCCATACGATAAGAAATTGGAATAAATTTGGCTTCAAATGAAGCAAACCTTGCACATCTCAGGGCAGGTGTTCCCATGTGTCTCCAAACTGCAGCCTCCTGGTACAAGCAAGTCACCAATCACACCAATAATAGAAGAGCTCTGACTATTTCCATTCATTAATACACCCAGTGGGGTGCACCCGTATTTTCTCTTTGCCCATGTAGTCCTTGGACGGTCATCGCACACTGCTCCCTCAAAGTAGGGAAAATCCTGACTGCTGCCAGCCACCCTGCCACACACTGCCCTGCAGAGCTCCAAGGAATCCCCCTGCAGACCTGCCCATGAACAAGACAACTCTGAGTGCTGAAACCTGGGATTAAGACACTCCGGCAGCTTCCTCACACATCTGGTGCATGTTAGGAGGGATACACTGGCAGGGAAAACACACTCAGGCTCCAAGCAGGGCTGGTTAACCCCTTGGTGACTGCATCTCCATGGAGCACCCAGAGAGCACGAGAGCTGAGAAACACCTGGTAATAACCGGGAGAGCACAACTCAAATCTCAGCAGCGGTTTTGGAAACTTGAAGCAATTCTGTTGCCTAAACATAGGTGTCAAGTGCCATTGGAGATTTCCAACCCCTGGCAGGTGTCCCAGTAACGGATTACCCATAACCATTAACTGACACAAGACAAATCCCATGGCTAAGGTATTTCTTTCCCCTCAGTTCCCTGGCCTGACAGTAGGGAGAACCCTTTCTCCTTGCACAGTGTGCCATGGGTATAGACTGCCAATAGCAGAGCATTCACCAAGCTGATAGGATGCTACTCTAGTACATATCACACTGGGGTCACACCACATAGAACTGAATTCCTAGCAGTGAAGGTGCAAAATTCCCTATTAGACAGTACATCCTTATACTTGCTTTCATTGCAAGAAACCTAGGGGTTTCTCTTCATGAAAGGATTGAGGAAACACGACAGAGAAACACCACACAAGAACCTAATCCTCATACATTTGGCTTCAAAGGATGCCACAGCACCTCAACAGTGAGTTCAGTGACTCAGTCCTAGGAGGAGCTTGTCAGATTAAGGATAAGAAAACAGGATGATGGGGATGATGAGTGCAGGGCTGGGATGCTGGGGAGGTTTGGTGTCCCACCAAACAGCAGAAATCCTTCCCCATTGCAACAATGGGTTTTGGTAAAGCCTCCTCCCTGGCATCCTCTGGGTCTCCAGTTGTCCCAGTCCAGCCTTTCCCCACTCTGCTTTCACACCCAGCTCCACAATAAGCTCTCTCCAAAATCCACAGAGAAGAGTCTCCCAGCAGTTTTGGAGCCAGATTTCACCTCAGAATGTTTTAAAACAACCTGCTGGAAAAACCCACTTTTTTTTTTCTTTTCTACAGCCTTCCAGCCAGCACAGTTTCATGCAGTTAAAATTTCCAAATAAGACCTCCATGGCAATCAACTACTTAACAGGTACACCAAACCCATGTCTTTACATGACAAACTAGGCTCAGAGGCAAGCTTTCCTGAAAGTAGAAAGAGGCAGTAAAGGCACCTGATATGTCCCTATAATTAGAGGCAGCTCTTTATCCTCAACAGCTCTGCCAGAACACCTATATCCAATATGGAAATACTGAAATATTGCCCAGCCTCATTGAATTTTTCAGCTGAAGTCTGCTGGCCCTCCTTTGTTTGTTCTCCTCCTTTTCACTCCAATGCACCCAGCTGGATCAGACTTGGACCAGTTACTCCCATGCAGGGATCAGCCATCCTTTTCCAAAGGAATTCAACGAGCTGAGGACTTTCCCCATATCAGTTTTCCCGGCCAAGCTCCTTCCAGCCACGGGTATACTTAGCAGTAAGAGTCATCTTAGCAAAGGCCCTTGAGGCTCCTCCAAGGATCTAGAGAATTTGAGACAGCTGGGGTGAGGAAAAGCCTGGGGCTGCTGGCACAGCAGCACCCTTCCCTTGCTGCTGACCATACAAGGGCTGCTGAGGGCTTCCTGCAGGGGGGCAGGGGAATTCAGGAAGTGATCTCTTATCTCACAGGCCACAGCCCCACAGCAAATCCTGCTTGTGAGCCTTGGGATGTCCTACAGGGAGTGAGGTTCACACCACTCAATCTTCCCATAGAGCAATGGCAGCTCATGAAAGAGCATAACCCCAGCTTGAGAAGAGTTTCTGCTTAAGGTGAGAAGATCAGAGAGCTAAGCTAGCCTCAGAGTGAGAAAAAGTAGCCCTAAGCAGCACACAGACATTTCCTCCCTCCATTTTGGGAGTAGAAATCATGAGAACCTAGCAACACTTAATTGTGAGCAAAAGCAGGAGAAGCTCAGAGCTGAATAGGAAGCCATTACACAAATCCTCCACAAAGGAGGGATATCAGTTCTCTGTGTTTTCCAAAACAGATGTTACTTCTACCTATTTTTCTCCATCATATTCAGTTTTTCATTTAAATTCAGCTGAAAAGGAAGGTCCTCACCACCCTTCAATCAACGCTCACACGTGCAGCTTCACAACAAGTTTTAAGAAGTTTCATTGCTATAGAACAATGCACTTCCCATCTCATTTATGGTAAATTCCAGCAGTAAACAGAGAAAGGACAAGCCTGGCTCAACCTCAGCAGCTTCTGCTTCATGGCCCCATCTGAGCCAATGCATCACAAGGTAAAGACTTGTCTATCCCAGATATCCCAGCACCTGCTCCATTCTCCTGCTTGCTGCATAGAGCACTGCCTGGGATTGCACTTGCCATGCTGAGCCATCACCTCACTCCCCCAGCAGCAAACTCCCCCCTTTGTTTCTACAGACACAACTGAGTTTGCTGTGGCTTTGCACCTTTTGATGCTTCCAGTTAAGGCTTCAGCCAAGGCTAATTGCTGTCAGGTGTCAGCCAAAACACTTGCTGCAATCAGTAGTGATGGGAGATGACACACCTTTCTCCTCTTATTGTCACTCGGGGTGTTTTTCAATCAGTGTGAAGTGTGCTGCCTTTGGGAGAAATGCTAATGTGAGCTTTGAAGACGGAGGAGAAAACTAGCAACCCCCCAAGTTCCAAGGATGCTCAGCTTGAATCCAGAAAGTCCCAGTCTGAATTCTTTTGTGTGATTTTTCAGCCTAGTTTACCTCTGCCTCCCTTATTAGGGACAGCTGTAATTTGGTCTCAGCTGCTACTTTTTTCCCTTTTAACCCCCATGGAAAGCTGTTTGCTGTGGAGTGAACAGAGCAAGAATTTTACAATCTTTGCTGATAAAGCAACAAAGCAGATCAGGGGAAGAGAGAGATGTGTAAACTGACAGAAGGCAGCAGACAGCCTGAAAAATGTCCCAGTTAATTCAGCTTACAGGAATAGCCTACACAAAAAGAAATCAGACCCCCAGAGCAGCATCACATCTCAGCCCCATCCCACAGCTGCATCCAAAGTCACAAGCCATAGAATCATTTTAGTTGAGAGGGACCATTAAAGGTCATCTGCTTCAACCCCACTGCAATAACTGGGATGCCTACAGCTAGTTTTCTTAGAGCCATGCTTAGCCTCACCTTGAATGTGTCCAAGGACATGTCAGATGAAGGTCACCTGAGCCGTAGCACAGATGGCAGGTAAAAGCAAGAGGGGTTTGCACATTCCTCCCACTTCCAATTTCCTCTCCACCAAAGCCCTACATCCATGCATACACAGTGAGAAAAGAAGGGTCTGTCCCCACCTCATCTTAAAGATGGGTTTCAATAGCAAAGCATTAAGGCAGGTCTGGCTCTCATAGCCAGATCCCTCGCTGACCTTGTATGCGGACAGGGCTAGGTTTTCCATTGGATCATCACCCCATTGGCCTTGAAGTTCAATGGAGATAGGACCTAGGAGAAGACCAAATCTCTCTCTATCTGGAAGGCCAAAAGCATCTAGCCACCTTTATGTCCCATGGATCCTCTTCATTTTATCCCCACAGTCTTCCTTCCCCACCATCAAACCCAGCTCCCCATCCTCCCAGATTCAGGGACACTGGGCACCTCAGACCCCAGCTTCACCTCTCGCTCTCCTGGTAGGATTCGTCTCCCACTTGATCTGTGCCTCCTGCACCCTCCTGGCACTCCTCAGGGTCCGACATATCCCCTCCTGGGTGGCACAGAGGGATGATGGAAGAGGGTGCTGCCGCTGCTGCTTTGCTCTTCCTGTGCTCAGCAGAAGTGAGCTGTGCCGGAAACTTTGTGGGCTGAAGGCTCAGGGGGGATGGGAGAGGAGCAGGCGAATGCAAATTATTATTTTTTCAACAACCATTTGGGTTACTTTAAGGTTTTGTCTGTCAGCAGCCTCAAAAGTGGAAAATGTTAAACTAAGATGAAGGGACAGCAAGAGGAATGGTCATTCCCCCCCAGCAGCAGTAAGAAGGGCAGCCCATCACTCCCCAGAGCCACCTGTATTCTGGGGAAATACTGCAGCCCTAATCTGCAGCACCCTACAGTGCATTGGGCACCATTTCCACAGACACAAAGGTAGTCTTGATCACACACTCCACTTTGGGCACTCAGTATATGCTACCCCTTGCTCTGAAAATGGCTGCTCTGCATTGCCAGCATAGACTGTGCGTCCCCTGTGCCCAGGCTGAAAGCTTCTACCTTTCAGCTATCTCCTTGCATGTCTTGTTCTAGAACATTCTTTCCCTGTGCAAGGCATTGGAACAGGTTGCCCAGGGGGTGGTAGAGTCACTGTCCCCCAGAGGTATTGAAGAAATGGTAAGTGTTGCATTGAGTGATGTGGTTTAGTGGTCACTGTGAGGATGGGTTGATGGTTGGACTAGATGATCTTAGTGGTCTTTCCCCTCATTTTCTGCTGCCCTTTGGGCCAGGTACCATTGCCACCATGGATGGAGGCCCAATGTAATCTCCCAGGGCTTGAATATTTCTGTATCTTTAACTACAGGGAAGCAGAAGCCAAACACCCTATGCATAGAGAGAAATAAAGCCCTGTTAGACCCACCCCTTCAGCTCCTGGCAGAGGCAGTCTGCCCACCCCCAGCTCAAGCCAGGCTGCATGAGATGCTGTGTGCCTCAACACAGGGTACAGACCTTGTTGTCCCAGGAAAGGTGCCCAAGGAAGTAGTTTAGACAGGGATAGTTCTGGAGACTGCTCAGGCTGTGACCTTTGCAGCAGGTCTCAACCCAGAGAGAGAAGGCTGAAAAATGCTGCTTGCTCTAGGCCAGATGAAGAACATAGAGAGGAGACAAAGCCCAGCATGACAGGCATAAACTCTGGTGCAAGGATCAACCAGAACCACCAAACAAGAAGCACTAACTCCTGGCCCACAGGCACTCCCTGTGAAAGAAGCAGAAGCAGGAGGAGGTAGAACAGCCAACAGCACTGCGGCATGACCTCACCCATTTCCTTCCTCTGGCAGATGGTTCCTCACCGCCCCCCCAGTTACCATCCCTCCTTTCTGTCTGCCTTGGTAGCTCTTGAAGTGCAGCAACTCCTGAGATGGGGGACGCAAGGGCTGGCAATGAGTCAGAGAATGGATCTTCAGCTTAGAAGAGAGATGGCCTTTCCAACCCATGACAAGACAGAGATGAAGAGAGAGGGAGGCAGGGGAGCCCCCTATGCTGCTGAACTCAAGTCAAGCAGCCTTCCAGAGGAGATGAGCATCCCCAATGTGTTCCCACAGCCCTAGGCATCTCCAGCCCCACCACGGCAGGCCACATCCCCCTCTCCCATGAAAGCTTTATTTACACTGCTGCTTCCGGACTGCAGCTCTTCACAAAATCAGAGAAACAGCACCCAGTCATTGGGTTCAATGCATGGTGAGGACATGTTGAGGTTCAGGACAGGGATGTGGCCATGCTGACAGCTGTGGCCGTGCTCAGGAGGGGATGGAAGAGGGTAGAAATGGCAAGAGTGGAGAGACCAGTGCTTAGGACTCGCCAGCCTCAAACATCTTCTTCCTGCCCTCCATGCCAGACTTCTCTTCAATGTTCTTCCTCCAGTCACCCACATCACGGAGGTCCTTCTCCTGCAGAAGGGATAAGTGCATGATGAGGTGAAGCATCGGGTAACAACTCATCCAAACACTGCCCTTTCACCCATCCACCCATGGTAACCTCACCACAAATGCTCAACATTTCACCTCCCCTGGAAAACTTAGCTAGAGACTCCCAGTTCCACACTCGCTACATGTCTTTCAGGGTTGAACTCCATGTTTACAACCACATGGGAGTTGGAGAAGGAAACATGGGGCAGGAAGGATGTTACATAGACAGGCTCGTGCTCTGCCCACAGGGAGATCTCATCCCCCAAAGGTGGGAGCTTATGCCTTTATGGGAGAGGGAAGCAATACCTTCTCCGTGTCCTCCTTTTTGACTTGCTTCAGGTTGGCCCTGAGGTCCATGTTGACCTTGTGCTTGGAGCCCAGCAGGGCACGCAGCATGGCATCAGCAGACATGCGGACACGGCGCAGGGGTGGCCTCTTGAACTTGCCCCTCAGGTCAAACAGCTTCTGGCTCAGGTCCTCCAGCTATGAGGAAGAGAGAATCAGGCAGAAAGAGCAGAGCATGAGTTTTGCGAGATGGACCATGCACCAGTGAGCAGCACGGGTAGGAACAAAGGATGATCTGGATGCTCCAGTGGATGCTCACCTCCTTGTTAGTCTTCTGCAGCTTCACCTCTGTGTCATATCTTTCCTCATCCACTGAATCTATCTTGGCATGAAGTTTTTTGCACAGTTCCTGGGAGGAAAAGTAGATGGATGTTGAGTAATACAACACACCAAGCAATTCCTCTCTCCTGACTACTTGTACTCTGTCTCTGAAAGACCCCTCTACCTATGAAAATCCCAAAGGCTGAAGAAGGATCAGGCCACAGTTCAATACCAACAGATCACAGATGATAAAATGTATCTTGCAACCCAGCTCCTGGTCTTTGTGCAACCACCTTCACACAAATGCAGCCCCTGTGCCCTTGCACTGCCAGCCACCACTCAAAGCATCCAGGGTGCCAGTCCCTGTCTCTGCCTCCATGGTGAAGGGACGCTCCCAGGGACAGGAAATGGTCAAGATAGGAAGGACAATCTAAATGCTGAGTGGTGGAGCCCAATACTTTCTGAAAGGTCTAAAGGAGTTTTTACCTGAAGTTCTTGCATGGATCCTGGGAGGGACAGAGGAGGGCAATGCTCTGCCAGGTAGTTTTGCTTTTCTACTTCTTTAGCAGCTGCTTCTTTTTCTATTTCAGTGACAGCAAGCTGGAGCATAGCACTCTGTAAAGCAGCAGGAGGAAGATCAGCATGGGTTTGGGGTCAAAGGAGAACAGGATAGGAGCTACCCATGTTCAAAATACTAGCATCGCTGAACAAAGAGGGCTGATGGGGAATTCTGGGAAGCTCAGGATGATGCTGACCCCAGCCTCCCCCCCAATCAGAGTCCTGCTGTAAGGTGGGAAGGTAAGGTCCACCCAGTAAGGTGCAGGAAAGAATATGGAGAACTTCATGTTTTGCATCATGACCTTCCCAGGAAGGAGAGTGCCAACTGTTGGATAGGAGATGGGATGGCTGGGACACACGTCACCCAGCCCCAGCAGTGCCACGTACCTTCAGGTGCTGCCGCCGGGCGGTGGCTGCCCTCCTCTTTTTCTGTAAGAAGGAAAATGAAAGGTAAGTTATGATGCATTCCTTCATCTTTTCCACCACCCCACACAATCCCACATCTTGCCACACATCTGGTCCCCAAACCAGCTTCATCTTCACCTTAGAGAAGTCATGCAACATTAACCAGAGGAATCTTGCTCGGGTTTCTTACAGACTCCAAGACTGGGGCTTGTTCTCCTTCTGAAAAGTGCTACCTTGTTCCAAAGTGCTTAGCTAGAGTTCCCTGGGGCACTGGAGTAGTGTGCACACAAGGTGCCCACTGAACATCAGCACCATAGGTGGGATTTTTTGCATCCCCCCTGCTGGCAAACGTTATGCGGCCCCGGAGTGGTTCGGGAAACGCTTCCCAGCACCATCTCGTGGCCGGCTAGGGAAACGGGAAAGTGGGAAAGCATCCAACTGCCAGCAAAGGCCCTTGGAAAAGGATTTTGCTCATCCTTCCCTTCTTCTCCAGAAGGGATCAGAAATGCCAGGTCATGAGACAATCTTTCCTCCCGCCACTCCACAACTGCTTTTCCTAAAGAAGAACTACAAAGTGAGGATCGATGCTATAAGCTCTGCTATAGGGAAAATCCCAGCAGGACACTCTTACCTCTTCACTGTGCAGGGAGAGCAGATGGACAAGGAAGAGAAGGAAGAGAAAGAGGAGAAAAAGGGAGTTAGCTTCCTCATTGGAAACAAGCAGAGGAGAATGTATGTAAAAATTGGTATCTGAACAAAAGTTTTAACAGCAGCAACACACTAGAGACAGAAAATGGGAACTTACTCAGACATCTTGCTTTAGATGGTTGTGAACCTGCAACAAGAACCAAAATAATTCACAATTATTCATGCTAGCATTAGCTTTCTTGGTTTTAAAAACAAAACAAGATTCCCCCAGACACCAAAAAGAGGAACAACAGCTTTGCTCTTATTTCCCAACTTCTTCAAATTTCCATCACGGAGGGAACTGGGCTGCGGTCTATAGATGAAAGGTAAACATGTGCCAGCTCACAGCCTCATGTGCACTGGGACAAATGCTGCATGTCTGGAAAAGGAGAGACTGTGATAGAAGTCCCTTTACGCCTGTCCTGTCCTTGGTTTCACAATGTACCACTTAACACAATGAAGTAAGAAGAGGGAAAAAAGCTATTTTACACCTGATGTTCTCTCATGCAGTTCATAGTATAGGGCTGTAGCAAACTCTGTGCAAACATAGCAGACTTCAACCTTGTTGTCTACCAAATGGAGAAAACAGCTCTGGCACGGTCATGGACCGTGAATTACCTCAAGACTGGGGAAGCTTTGGGCACAGGGAAAGGAGTCAGGCAGTGACTGCAGGTGACAAGGACTGCCAGCACATGTTGGCATTGGATGGGGCAGGGGAGAAAACTCAGCACAGATAATGAAGCATAGAGCTGAAAGCTATTGCTGAGTTGGCAAAGTTATGGAGAGATTCCTCAGGGAAAAGTACCTTTCAATACCAATTCTTCCCCATAGATGCAATTTTACTCATCAGAGCTCCTGCTCATACCCACTGATGGGTACAGCAGGAGCATTGGCCAAGCCCAAATGAAGCCACTCCCTTACAGAGAAGTGAACCCCCTCCTAACACACAGCAATCTGCAGACCTGGGAGGCAAAATGTTAACAGGGTCGTTGCCCGAAGAGGAGGTAAAGGCTGCAGGGCCAAGCTTCCCAAGGAAACCTTATCCTGGAAAATGTGCGGGCACAACACATTGCTGGAAGAGTGGGGTGGGGGGGGGAGGGGGAAGTGCTTCTAAAAATGGCCAGGGAGCTGCACAAGGAGATGCAGCTGTCTCCTCAGATGCAGCCAGGCCCCATGACTCAGGGAGGTCGGGGCGATGCGAGGCAAAAGCCACCACAGGTGGATGAGGAGCAGGAGCTATTTTTGCTGGCATTCCCATATCCGTGCGCCCACATTACAAGCGCAAAGGGCGTGGGGAAGCAATGCCAGACCAGCTCCATAGCAGGGTATGGTCAGTAACAGGGACTCCAGTCCTTGAGTTGTGGAAACTCAGGTGCTGAGGGGCAAATTAAGGATGAAGGGGCTGCACACAGCAGGCAGAGGAAGGGGTGCAGATGGGGAGAATTGCAAGTTGCCACAGAGGAGGATGTTTTTCCTATTGGGGAGGAGTTAGGGAGGTGAAGGCAGAGAGCAAAACCAAGTGAGGATGAAACCAAAGGGAAAGAAGGCAGCTGGGAAAGGCAAGAGGGAGAGCTCTTGATGCACAGACCCTCTGATCAGCACCCCCATCTCTCCCAGCAGGTCACCTCACCAAGCATTTATCTCCCCAACACTCAGGTGAGCAAATCTGCTTCCCTGCCACCCCAGTAAGAGCAAGCTGGTCAGTAAGAGACATGCATAAGGGCTCACCCGAGTCCGGAGAAGGAACAGAGAACCCCGCTGGCTGGCCAGGACTGACTGGCGAGCCGCAAGCAGCTGGCCGGGAAAGGAGGTATAAAAGGGCTTCTCGGATGGCTCAGCAGAAAATCCATCTTCTCTTTAAGGGCATGGAGACCTTCTCAGACCAATGGTGTGCAAGAGTCGCCACGCACCTCCCTTGGCTGGGGCAGGCCAGGCAGCCCCGCAGGAGAGGAGCAGTTCTGCCCTTGGGGAATGCTGGCTGGAAGGAGCCCTCAGCATACACATCACCCCACCAACATTCAGCCATCGGCAGCATGTAGGGAGAGCCATCCCCGAGTGAGCCATTCAGAGTTAGCATCTTCTTTTAACCTCAGTTACCACACAGAAAAATATGTGCAGCTCCTTCTCGAGTGAATTATTCTAATATTAGCTGTTTTTATTTAAAAAAAAATACAAAAACACTCAAAGTTATGGAGCTGCTGCTGGCTAGGTCTATGCTACCAGCAAGCTAGGTAACCCCAAATCTGCTGAGGTGTACCCCAGACCCACTTACTCATGGCACAAGAAGCAGATGGAAATGGCACTGGAAGTATTCAGCAGCAGCAGATGTAGTGTGTGTGTGTAGGGGATCCCATGGAGACAAGAGCCCAAACAGCTTTTGTCCTCCTCCCACAGCCCAGGCGCTCCCTCCCTTGTCAGCCAAAAGGTTTTAAGCCAATTCAGATGTGACCGTGACAAATTTTCCTCTTGGATGTTACAGATAGCAGCAAACATGCTGCTGCACACTTCCTGTAGCATCATGCACACAGTGCTGCAGATACGGTAAAGGAAGACTAAGTGCTTGAGATGGGACTATGTCCCACATGGGCAAGGCTGGGTCTGCTCAGGATTAGCCATGCTGAAATGTTGAGAGCTAGATAGTTTGGGTAGTGAAATCACCACAACACTGCCACATCAGGACTCTTGGTGTCACTTCATGGCCTGCAGATGAGAGATATCACCCTGCAGATCCTCCTGAGTTGCCTGCCTCTCCCAGTACAAGCCAGTTTCTCAGAAAAATAAAGAACAGAGACTAAAGTAAGTACATTTGGAAACGGACAGCAGCCACTCTCAGCAGCCAGAAGCAGCACTGACCCATTGAGGAGAAGTTCAGCCACTTCATTTTTCACTTCAGTACCAAATCCATAGGCCATATTTGGCTCTAAAGTTATATCAACTCTTTATTACCCTTTCCAAAGATTCTCTAGTCATTTTCTCCAGCTCTCTACAGAACTAGACACACAGTTATCCCACCAGTCCTTCAGATAGCAGCTCTCCTTTCTCTTCATTGCTTCAGGTCAATGCAGTGAGTGGGTTGAAGGAGCACAAGAGAAGTTCCATGAACCAAATGTTGGTTAACAGATGTGTTAGTAAGACAAAGGAGTCCTAGAGGTCAAGATGTGGTAATAGGGTGAGTGAAAGGCCGAATCTCTCAGTCTGCAAAGAGATTTCCCTGAAGCTGCCTTGCAGAGAGTTTAAACCACAGGGCAGCAGTCCTTCAAAAAAAGAAAGGGGCCCCAGATCTAAAATGAGGAAGAAACCCAGTGAGCAGCAGGAAGAAGAAAACAAAAAACAAAACACAACCCAAACACAAAGCAGTAGTTGACATTAAAAAAATAACAGCAGTTTCCAAGTGAAGTAATGCAAGTGTTTGAGTGATAAATGAACAAGTTCCTAGCAGAAAAACCCAAGGAGAACGTAAGGACGCTCCAGGCAAGTCCTTCAGAGAAAACTGTGAGCAGTCAGCTGCCTTAGCTCTGTGACAATGAAACATGAACACAAGTATTGTGTGGGAACCAAGAGTGGACACAGCATTCGAGTTTTGGTACCTTTCTCATGCAGTAGACGATTAGCCCACCCCTTTCCCTTGCTCTTCTCCCCTCACGCTAAAGCAATGCACCAGGGACATGGGCCACCAATCTCAGAACATTCCTACCAGCCTGCAAAACCACCCAGAAGGAAAGGTTTGCACATACAGGAGGTTCTGCACTGTGTTGTAAGAGACAATCAAACATGACACTTCTGGACCAGGTTCCTCCAGGGAATCACCACATGATGGAAGCACTAGGCTGATGGATCCACACAAGCTGTCTCTCCTAGCCATCTTCCCACCTTTACACTGATGTTCTCCTCAACATCCTACTAGTATCAAGTGGGCAGGGACTATGAGTGACTAGTCGAATGTGATACCAGATGACTACGTCTAATTTCCGAGGAAGATACTGTTGGTAAAAAAAAAACAAGCCCAGCAGGCCAACAGCAACTATGTTCACAGTAACAGCTCAGACAGAACAACTGAGCAATCTAGTGGCTGACTCCTCTTTCCCAAAAAGAACATGAGACTGAGGCAAATGGAATCGCAGAATGGCTTGGGTTAGAAGAGACTTTAAAAGATCATGCAGTTCTAACACCCTGACATGGAGGTGATATGTACTTGCACCCTTGGGAACAAAAGTTACCAAAAGTCATCTTCACCCTGAAGCACAGGAGATTTCTTTACACGAGGACTGAAAAAACCTTCAACCTCTCCTTAAATGAGCCTTTTTCCCCTTGCCCTCTGGAGTGTCCCTAAGAGCTCCACATAGTCTACTTCTGCCCATACCAGCCTCTAGGAACTGCTGCAAAGAAAGGTTATCACCTTTGCATCTTGTCAGCAACTGTCCTACATACCTCACACTGACAGTCATCTAATTTGCCCATAAGATGGAGTTAAGGCTATTTTCCTTTTGGCTTTTCTTCACCAGCCACTGTGCCTGTTTAACTCCATGCTATCTTCCTTGACAGGGAGTGCTTCAGACATGCTACATTGACACCACCAGGCTGCAGAGACATCTCCAAACGCACCAGTAGGTCCTGATGGCACTCTTGGATTTTCAATGGGTACCGTGCCCTCACAAGTTCGTAGGCTGCCAGCAGTCTCATGCTGTGCTTGACCATCAGGTACTGGATAACACAGGTTGGGGCTAAGGAGTAACCATCCCTGCAGTGAATGAGAACACGTTTCCCTTTCTCCATCAAAGCTTCGATGCACTCATTGATGACCAGGAAGCATGGCTGCCTTATTTCATGAAGATTTCCATGCAGGAAAGCCTGGATGTCAACCCTGAGACGTGACCAGTTGTGCCTGAATCCTCCCCGCCCACAGGTGCAGGGAATGATGCTCAGGCTGTGGTCACTGGGCAGGCTGCTCATGTCAATGATGCTGTCAATGCCATTTGTGCACAGTGCCCGACCACTGTAGGCCGCATTGAGATTTCCCAGGTAGATGTAGTCAGTTATCTGAGCAATTATGGGTCCTGTGAAGGAGAAATGTACAGATTCCTCTGATTTGGGGCCAGGGGGCTCTTCACAATGACAGCTCTTCCTCCATCTCCCCCAGCAAGATTTCTTGGAGCCAGCACAAGGCAGAGGGCTATAATCAGGCTCAGAGCTCCATGATGATGGTGAGAAGAGGGAGAATTGGCTGGAGAGCCCAGTCTTGGAAAGGGAGTCTGATGGAAAAGGCAGAGAAGAAACAGATGCGGGACTAGATCTGAGGACACAAGAACGGGATGCCACCTGCAAAACAGGTAAGGACATGTGAGACAGCAGAAACTCATTCCTCCATCTTCAGGGACAAGGAGACATGAGCTGACATCTGGACTCCAGCACATCAGTAGATACTAGAGACCCCAAAGAGACCCCAAAGGCCTTGCACATCACCCAGACCATTTCCATGGACAAAAGCACAAATACACTTCAGTGTTCACCTGTAACTGTTCACCCCGGAGTGCTGTGCTGTTGGAGCAGCCATCTCCTGCTGACACTGGTGATAAGGAGCAGTGAGTTCCACCAGGCTGAAGGGCAACAGGCACCACATCCTTGCGCTTCTCTTCACATGCCTCACTTCTACTTAGTATCAGGTTTGGACAAGAGGCTGTAAGAATAATGCAAGTCAATACAGGCATGCACAAGCACTCACACATAAGTGCTTTCGTGAGTAGCAGGAACATCCACTTCCTGAACCTCAGCCTCCAGCGATAAGAGGCTGTGCTTGTAAGTGAGGAGTCCTGAGCTCAGATCTCACTTCTCACAAGGACTTTTCCCACTTCCATCACAGGCAGATAACACAGAACATGCCTTAGTCCCTACCCTTGGAAAAGCCAACAGCTAACACCTCTGCCCAACACTGAATTTGTGCCCTGAGCAGCTGATGTATCTGGGAGGTGATCCATCCAGCATTCCCCTGGGATAGTATTACTGCAGTGACTTGACACCTGATCACACTCCTCCCTGGATCCGTGCAACTTCAAACGTTGCTGAAGACCAGAATGAGTGTCAGAACACGTCTGGAGAACAGACTGAGACAGTTGAGTGCTTAAATGAGTACAGTTTCAACATGTCACCACTCTCAAAATGTCTTTTAGGTGGTCTGTGCCAAAACAAAGCAGCAGTGAGAATACTGTGCCAGGGAAGGAAAAAAGAAAAAAGTGACCATAAAGCTCAAAAAACAAAGGTAATAAAGCGCAGAACTCTTCCCTTTCCAAGGTTAGTGATTACCCTGCAAAACAGTGGCCAAATCAGTTACAATTCTTTAGAAATTACCAATTTTAAGCCCAGTACTGTTTCTGTTTTTTGTTGGTTTTTTTTTTGTTTGTTTGCTTTTTTTTGCAAGTACCACATAATGCAATAAAACTCATTTTATAGAACTCTGGCAGCTCCAGAAACCATCAACAACCTCATCTACCTGTGCAACGCTGAGAAAGAGCCAGGGGAGAAGAGAGCTGCAGGGAGGTTGGCCTCTGGAAGGTCTTCCGAAGGTTCTTCAGAATCCACCCTGGGAAGGGAAGAGATGAGCTCAGACTGGAGAACAACCCAGCCTCACCTTTAAAGAATACTGCCCATACCCAAAAGTCAGGGGTGGTTTAGCATGAGTGCAATCATAGCAACACAGCAGGGAGACCTTCAGGAATTTTCTTCTGGACTTCGCAAATGTAAACATGTCCTCTTTGATATCCAGAGTAACGTTCCCCATTGGCTTTTCATAAAGCCAAGTATTTTTACTGGGTTGGCAAAACCTTGGCTCCTGCGCTCTGAATTTTAAGCAAGTGAAGAGAAAAACGTTCCCCAGTCCAGGCAAACTCAAAGGTTGGATGGGCCTGCATCTGAAAAAGCAAACTCTGTACTCACACCAGGCAGCGGGAATGTGGTTTAAAGGGTGCAGTTTTCCTCATTCTAAACAAACGATGAAGGGTTCCCAAGGTGCCCATGCTTGTTGCCACCAACCAGCTGGTTCAGACAGGGATGTCTGTAGTGCTCACATTTACAGGCAGGACGATGGAGCCCTGGTTCAGCTTCACACTTGTTTGGAAACCCACCGTATTCCCGGACAGCTCTCATAGGATTTCAAATAAAATAGGGGTTTGGTTGGGTGCTTTTTTTTGTCTTGTCTTTTACAGGTTGAGGCTTTGTTTCAAAACAGCTGAACTTTTACTCACAATTAACTTCAAGGTGTCAGATCTGCTCAAACTGATTCCAATGAGTGCCCAATTTGTGTGAAGCTCACGTGGCTGGATGAGAAATCCCCCCTTGTTAGCACGCAGGCACACACTCACCTGTGACACCATTCTTCTTTGGGGAGCACTTCTTGCCCTGCAGCATGAAAGCCACCACATCCTCATGCTGCTTCCCTGATGGCTCCATCCTGCTGAGACCTGAAATACGGAAAAATTAGAGGTTTAGGTTTTTCTGTCTGACTACAAGTTTGGGACCAAAGGAGCTTCTCAGGAGCAGGAATGACCTCTGCATCTGTTATCAGTCCTGGGTTGTTTGGGGAAGAAGGGGTCCTGAAGACACCTCCATGTCATGAAACTGACCCAGAAGCAAACTAAAATCATAGAATTGTTTGAGCTGGAAGGGACCCTTAAAGGCCATATAGTCCAACTCTGTTGCAATGAACAGGGACACCTACACTAGATCAGGTGCTCAGAGCCCCATCCTGCCTGATCTTGAATGACTCCAGAGACAGGGCTTCCAGCACCTCTCTGGGCAACCTGCACCAGTGCCTCACTGTCCTTATCAGAAAAAAACTTCTTCCTTATATCTAGTCAAAATCTCCCCTCTTTTAGTTTGAAATCATTTCCCCTTGTCCTATCACAACAGAGCCTGATAAAGAGTCCGTCCCCTTCTTTCTTATAACAAATCCCCCCCCCCCCCCCCCCCATAAGCCCTGCTAGGGCAGAACACAGCAGCAGCCAGGATGCAACAGATGGAGTAAGACAGAAAAAAAGGTAGGAATGGGGAATAGGAAAAGGGACAGGGGATAGAATTTTTATTTGTTTTTAATTAAATAAGATTTTTTTAAGACGTCCATTATCTGCAATTGAACAGTGAGTATTTCTGTAACTAGTTTAGAAGGTGACAGCTAACAGAATCCAGATCAACGCACCTGCAAAGAGATTAGTTTTATTTACCCATAAATATTTGATGTGTCCTAGCTTTCAGTTTTGAGCATACATCTTTAGAGAAACCACACAGAGGAGTCAACCTAGCTGTCGCTTAGAATCAAAACCTTTACAGACGATAGATCCGTGAATCACTTTCTTCAGATGCATACTTCCCTCGAAGCTCAAATTGCGAGTCACACAGGGAGCCGAGAGCACAGCATTCCCGTTATGGAGGCACCCGGAAGGGAAGGCAACGGGGGAAGGGGCAAGGGATGGGAAAAAGAAAAGGGATCAGGAAAGTGGGAGGACGGGAAGGGGCTCCTTGCCTCTGTGAGAAACCGTCAGCCGCAGCCGTCCCCTCCCCACTCCCCCATAGCTGCATCACAAAGACTCCCACGCTCCCTCCGTGACCCCACGCTCCCCCCTCTCCCCCTCCCCAGGGCAGCCACCCCCACATCGCGCAGGACCCTGTCCCAAAGCATCCCCCCTAGGCGGGTGTTTTACCGTGGGCAGGGGCACGCGGCCAGCACTGCAGGGCCAGGACCTCCGTCCCCCCCTCAAGCAGCCCCACCCCGGGGAGCAGCAGCTGGGCAGCCTGGGAGATGTAGTTTCGGTGCTAAACGTGGCCCAGAGCTGCACCGTGGGAGGCAGTCCTCCACCTCCCCTCCAGGATGGGGGCACTGACTTTTTCCACTCCTGCCTTGCACGCCCCTTGCACTGAGCCTACACATGCCACGGGCCCCCGCTGCTTTTCCAGGCAAACAAAAGCAAACCATGCTTTGCCTCTGGGTTTCAAGCCAGAAGGCATCCTGCTCTCGGTACTTTGTTCCCCTTTCTCTCTCTCTGCAACCACATTAAAAATGTTCCTTAAAAGAGAAAGCCGTGATTTGCATAAGAACCTGCAAGTCCCAGAGCTGAGAAGTTTTAAAAGAGGAACATGTCGCATGGCAAAGTTTCACAATAAAATGGAGAGATACATATTCATTAACTAGCATCATTATAAAACAGGCATGCTTGTTCCTTGAGAGGGAAGCTTAGATAGTCTCCAGTGTTTAGAAACTGTGAGACTAGCCAAAAAATCTGAGCTGGAGGACAGCCAGCGCATAGCCAGGCTGAACGATGACAGCCCGTAATCATTTTTGTCTCACAGCAGACAAATGGTGACAAGCACGTATAACGCTCAGCATTCGCCTGTACTCATTTCCAGGCTGATTTCTTGAAGTACAGGGAGTCATAAAATCACAAACCTCTCTGGGAGGGTCTCCTTGATGTCACCTGCCCCAGTTCCAAGCAGGGCCACCGTTAGGGCTGGATCTAGAGCAAGAACTTCCTTGAGGATGGAGGTCTCATATCCCACCCGAGGTTTGATCACACTCAGGATTATTTTCCTCTTCCACTTCATAACCAACTGCATTTCTCTTGCCATTTGCATTTGTGTCTTGAGGCTTTGCAGCCAGACACACCCATGGCTTTTTCTTCTTGCTGGTCAGCAGTGTTCAACAGACTCCTCTTGCTGCAAGTTGCTCTATTTTTATTTCTGGTGAGTCTTTGTTTCCTCTGCCAGAAGCCAGTAGAAATGAGTCCAAATTGCAGAGTTCTGTGCAGGGTCTGGGAGTTCTCCTTGTATCCTGTGGTGAATACAGTCTGCCAAGAGCAGACCTAGGCATGCACCACAGCAAAAGGTCTTTTCTCTCTTGCATAAACCTCTATTTCTAGAGAAAGAAGGGTGGATGAAGAGGCAGAGCTCCAACTGGGACCACTGATGACACAGAGATCCAGACTGTCCAACATGTACTTGCCCTGCCCTCTAGATGCAGACATGGGAATCCAGCACTGGAACATGCTGAGATTTCACCTTCAACTAACATTGCCCTTTTTTTGTTGTTTTGTTTGTTTGTTTTTTTTTTAATCTTCCACTGCAGTATGTTTCTCTTCCTCCAGAAGCTTATTTCCATGCTCAATCCTCCAAGTGCACAAGGAATATCATTTGGGCAAGAGGCACAACAGAGATGGTGGGACATAAAAGCAGCCTTACTAAGGCATAGGAACGTGCTGATAGAGAGACAAGGAGAACCCAGCCTTTCTGCCCACCAGGCTTGGCACAGGACAGAGCCATCCTCCTTCCCATGAGTAGACTCCCATGTGGGCTGTGTTCTCTTGGGTTAAATTAGTTACCATCCCCACCCATTCACCCTTCCCTCTTGAGGGAACGCATCAGTAGAGGGATTTATGCTTCACCAAGGCTTACCTGGAGCACTAGTAAGCCTGCCCCGATGAGCACTTACTCCTTGGGTCCTCAGCTGCCCTCAGAATTCTCACCCAGCAGCTTTCCCTCCTGCATCACTCCCTCCAGCTTGATTTAAGGCTGAGGCTTTAACTCACTTGGCATCCTTCTGTAAGTATTTCTCAGATGACTGATTTACCCCTCCATTTCATTAAGGGCACCCATCTTATGCTGTTCTCCCAGCAGAAGTCACACTCTGCTTGTTATAGCCATTCACAAACAACCCCGTAATTTCTACCCCCACCATAGCAAAGGCAAAGCCTTTATTAGCAAACAGGCACAGTAGCTTTTTATAGTTAAGCCTGGGTCATTAATCTCTATCAAGAGCTTCTCTAATCTTCTTCAGCTTCACCATATTTGTTTAACTCTCTGATAGTCGCTCCATGGGTCTTGGAATAATTGCAGATTAACCGCTTTTCAATATTAATGGCTCTTCATTAATGCTTTGGGCTCTCCCCACTCCAGAGTCTGCAGCTTCCCACAGGCTGCCTAGTGCAAATTACTTTCCTTCTGAAGTTTGAGGCCAAATACAGTGAAATGAGTCCAAATCTGTGTGCTATGGCTGTTTTTTTAGGAGAAGGCTAGGAGAAAGAAAGATTTTCCTTGTGTATTTTGGAATAAGGGCAATTCCCTTGGGAGGAACAAAGTGGGGTCAGGAAGTGTCTGTGCCAATCTAGCTTAAGTCTTCTCAGCTGAATTAAAATTCTCTTAAGAGCAATCCTGTTCCTCATTAGCTCATTGAAATACTACTTCAGGGAGCAGGGAGGCTCCTGAGGTGCTGCTAGGCTGCAGAAAGCTCAGAGGATCTACCCCAAAACAGGACAGATCTTTACTTACCCACTTCAAGGCACCACAAAGAAGGATGTGAAAGCACAAGCAATCCCCAGTCTATATGAAACCCACCCAGAACTGACAGGAAAGGCTGCAACTCAGCCTTAGTGAGCAGAGCATTCACAAGGTGGTTTTGTAAGGGAGTGGTCAAGCACTGGTTGGGCTGCCCAGCATAGTGGTGGAGTTCCCATACCTGGAGGTATTTAAGAGATATATAGACATAGGACTAAGGGACATATTATGGTGGTGGGACCAGGTAGGTCAAGCAGATGGTTAGACTCAGTGATCTTGAATATCTTTTCCCTACCTATGATTCTATAGTAATAATCCTCTATTCAAAAAATAGCAAAGGACACGGTGTTTTTCCATAAGCTTAGAGCTCTCTGTATTCATTCCCTAGCCTGTGAGTGGCTGAGACAAGCCACTTCTGCACCGGTGTCAAACCCTCCAGAATAACCCTGGTGTAGAGCTGCATCCAGACACCTCTGAAAACCTCCAGCCTGCCCAGATGAGAATGAGCAGGGTGTGCCAGAGTTGCCTCTTTCTATCCGGTGGTCAGAGGCAGCTTGAGGTGGGACTTCAAGCCCAGGGCCTTATCCACCACATCGGCAGGCTGCAGGCTGTGCCACTGGGCGAGGGGACGCCGTGGGTTGGACAGCATGTCTGACCAGTGCCGCAGCTGGTTACCTGTGGCCCGGCAGCCCAGGAAGAGTTTGCCAATGGGCTCATTCTTGGTCACTTTGTCGTAGTCCCAGACGGAGATGACCACATCCACATTCTGTTGGGAATACAGGAAAGGCTGTCAGTTGGACCCTCATCAGAGCAGGGGCCCACTCAGCCTTGGGCACTGAAAGGAAACCCACCTGAATCTGATTGAAAGGCACCTCAAAGACAAACACTTCATTGAAGTAAGGGCTCAAGGTGTTTTTCTTCACACTTGTCTTCTTCTTCTTCCACTTCTTCTTGTTCAGTATGAGATGTACCTTGACAAAAGGATCTGAGGAGAGAAAGGACATGGCTCCTCACCAAGAGTTATTGAGGTTTTACAGTTCTGAGTGCTATCATTTAGCACCAGGCAGAGAGATGTGAGCAGACCCTGCTACCTGAGAGCCCGTGGGAGTCCATCCGCTTCAGCTTCTTGGCCTCCAGGATGAGTACCGTCAGCTTGCCAGTGCTGGGGACATAGCGCAGTGAGAAGCAGATCTCTCCCAGCCGCTCTTGCTGATAGAGAAAGGGGTCAGTGACCTGGAGAGCTCAAGGTGGAGGAGACCCACTGCTTTCTCTCAGCGTGGGGTGGTGGGAAGATAAGCAAAATACCACAACCCTCCCCACGGTGTGTCCCACCTGCTAGGACCAACCTCCACTTTGCTGGCTACCACTAAGTCGCTCCACTGCTCGATGATGTGCTGCAGGCTGACACTGGCCAGGGGCAGGCGGACCTCACCAATGATGTCGTGCTTGGCAAAGCGGTTGAAGTCATAGATCTGCATCACCAGTGTGGCCTCAGACATCTCTGCCTGGGGCAACTGCAGGGGAAAACCCAGCAACCCAACCTTACTCCCTGCTACATGGGATGGTAAGACAGACACAACAGCAGGTCTTTCTATCCCTTTGCCATCCTGGTAGCAAAAGAATCCTCAAGGAAATCATCATCAGCTGTTGCTTCCTACCTGGAAAGTGAAGCTCTCATTGAAGATGGGGTTCAGGGTCTTGCGGTAAACCTTGGTCTCATACTTCTTCCTCATATCAGATGTCAGGTAGACAATAACATACGGATCAGATGTGCCCCCATTGTCCATGGCCTTCAGATCAGCTGCCTGCTTCACGCCAACTTTCAGCTTAAAAGGAACAATGCATGAGGCTACTGGGTGGAGGACAGTGACAGGTGACAAGCAAGTGAGTGCAGCAAGGAGGATGTCATCCCAACATTTCAGTATGCCAGATGGGTGCAGAGGTGCACCAGTATGAATGCCTGGGTCCTGCAGGGCACCAGAGGACCCTGCCAGAGCCCAGCCTCACAGCTGCCTCACCTCCTGTGCACGGAAGTTGTACTCCAGGGAGTACTGAAGTCTTCCTCGTCCTGTCACTTCTGGGTCCTGCTCCAGGTCCTCCATCTCAGGCTGCACCTGTGATAAGAGAGCAACACAACCCTCAGAACAGGGTTTCAGAGCCTTATGTGTTTCCCTATACCATGCTGCATGGATAGGATTCACAGCTCTGCTGCAAACCCACGGCAACAATGTTCCCATTCCTGCTCTCCATCCCAGCATGACGCATCATATGGACCAATTTGCTCTAAAATCTGGTTTAAAAGAGCCTCCCCCACAAATCCCAGCCCAATTGTGTATCTGCAAACAGTCCCAATGCTCAGAGCTTGTGGTGGGAAAATGGGCATCACAGAGCAAACCTCCCTGCTAGAACAGCAGGGGAAAGAAGAAAGCAGGACGCACAAAGCTGGCTGTGGTGGAGCCACTGAAGGTGAGCAAGCCGACTTTCTCCTTTTTCTTGGGCTTCTTCTTGTCACAGCAACACCTGATGATGCAGATGAGGAAGAGAAGGAGGAAAACAGCCACTGCTACTGCCACGGCAACGAGCGCCCATCTGGGTACTGGTGTGATGAGGTAGACAAAAGAGTTAAAATCAAACACCACCACAGAAAGTGCATTTACAACCCTCTCCTCATGCTTCAGCATTACAAAGTTGTGTGTTGGGCATGAGCTTAAAATACTGGAAAAGATCACTAAGATCACCAAATCCAACTACAGTCCATCCCTATCATACCCAGTGAGCCATGACCCTCAGTGCCACATCTAGCTATTTCCTGAACACCTTGCAAGGACAAAGGGGCAAGCCCAGCTGTACTCACATGGAATGTGGCTAGCAAAGCCATCAAGGAAGCCCGGTGGAGCTGTGGTGGTAACCACTGGGCTAGCAGGGAGTGGAGAGGCTGTAGCCTGGATGTCCATCTCCGGTTTGGCCATGGCAGGATTAAAGTGACCTGAGAACACAAGCAAAATGAACAGGGTGGGGATTTCATATGCAGAAGTTCATGTGCTGCTAGTAGCACAGAGTTCTAATGAGAGTAAACACAATTAAAATGTTAAGATAAAGCCCAGCATAAGCATTTAGGGCTCGGCTGCTTCAGAAATGAAGCGTGAAACAGAGCAGAGCAGTTCCTGCGGGCAGGGAAGGCTCTGCTAGAGCAGTCTTTTCATTTAATCCCCATTTCCTCTCTGCAGCCAATTCCTGATATCATATAGCCTCTCATTTTCCTCTTGTAGGCTCAGGCTCAGCTCCATCACTCCAGATGTGCCACTACACTGGCTCACAAACAGAGCCAGCCTGACTTGTGCATATGACAACCCTGACACAGGTTAAAAGCAGGCTTCATATTTGAACTGGGCTGGGGGAAGAGGAGGTGTTATTATTATTAATGGGTACTTCTTGTGTGAACGTCTCATTGTAACCAAAACTTTCTTCTCTCCTTGCTTTGGGTGACCAGCAGCAGCAGGACCAGGTAGAGACTGCAGTTGGTGCAGCTGGATGCTGAAGCTGAGGACATCTCATATTAGGAACCTCCAAAGAGATCAGAAAACACCCCCTGTAGGCTCCAGGAGGCCAGCCTCTATCTAACCACAGCACAAGGCACTCCTCCCAGTGCTGTGACGAAGGACGGCAGGTATGTGTGTGTTTACCCTGGCCACACCAGCACCATGGGGCTCCTCACGCAGAGATGCTCTTTACTTTTTAAACAAAGAAGCTTTGCTGTCTGTAGCTGCAGGGGTGAAGAGCTGCTTCCTATCTCCACTGAGGCAGCAGGATGCAGGACATATGACTTGACTAGAGCCATTTATGTGGGACATCAGGGATGCAATCCCAGCTCACAGCCTTCCCACTGGGTTTTTATGGCTAGTTCCTCCCGTCCCTGCACACAGAAATCCAAAGCCTGATGGTGGATCTGTGCTTAAAAAGGCTCCAGGCTGCAGCTTCAGGTTGTGGCACTGGGTGGACATGGCAGCAGGGGCAAGCAGGTGCCCATACATCACAGATTCAGATGTTTCTTCATGTTTTTTCCTCCAGATCCTAAAGGACTATCTTCCATCAGCCCCTGTTAAAAGGAAAACTCATCCTGGCTCTGGGGGTGGCCCAAGCTGCTGTTTTGGGGCAACGTAGACATGGTCTGGGAACATCAAGCATCCTGGCTTCTGCAAAAGGATCTAGGGAGCCCTGCCCTTCTCCCCTAAACTCAAAACCAGACTTACCACCGTGTCGCTTCCAGCTTCAGTCCCCTTTCCTCTCTGCGTGGGCTCCTGCTCCAAATGCAGTACATGGCAGAAACATGCTGGGGACAAGAAAGGCCCCTGCCAGGAACGGAGCTATGGGCACAACGGAGACACTGGCTTTCCCATGCACAGCAGCCCAAACTGGAAAGTCTGCTTTGCCAACCCAGGAACCAGCAGGCCCCACCTTCCTGCTGACCCAAGCAGTGCTCACGCAGGCGAAAAGTCAGCAGGGAACTCCCAACCTGAGCAGGAAGCAAAACCCATGCCCAGCAGCAGTACCATGGCTTCATGCACTTAGTGCGAGGGACAGGTATATGGTCAGGGGCAATTTCAACAGCGTACTCATTCTTACACATTTCTTCCCTTGTGGTCCTACTTCACAAAAGAGAAAGAGGTGATGTGAGGATATTTAGATGCCAAAAATTCAGCACTCAGAGGGCAGTGAGACACTGGAACAGGCTGACCAGAGAAGATGTGGATGTCCCATCCTTGGAGGACAGACTGGATGGGACAGACTGGACAGACATCCCTGGAGGACAGACTGGATGGAACCCTGGGCAACCTGAGCTGATCGGGAGCAGCCCTGCCCAGGGCAGGGGGTTGAGGCTGAGTGAGCTGTAAGGTCCCTCATAACCCAAACACCCAAACCATGCTGTGATTCTATGACACTTTTTGCTCTGTATTAGGAAGAGGTAGAAGACACACAGAAGAAATACATAGGGGCAATTTGGGATAAAGGGAACACACCGAATAAAAACACTCAGGGAAAGAAGGTTTGCATATGTGTGCTGAGTACTTCAGTGGTGGTCTCTGCTGAGGCCAAGCATCTTGGTGAAGCAGAATTGCATGGCAGCGCTGCAGCCCATGCTCTTAAAGTAAAGTGCTTAAAGTAACACGTGGTAATAACCCTAGCTTTCTGCACAGGGCCCTAAAAATGGCACAGCAAAGTTACAAATGTAATGAGCCCTACGCACACCCCACAGCCTTCCAGGCTACTGAATAGGGACTCCTATGCTTTTTGGTCAAAAACACGACAGCTATGCACATGAGGGCTAGGAAATGAGAGATGTACCTACAAAAATAAACCTAATTGCAGTGCTTGCGGGCAGCAAGCAGAAATAGAATAAAAGCTGGCCAGAAGGCCAATGTAGAAATGCAGTCAGGCACACAGCCAGCCCGCAGGGCTGACTACAAATCCCAGCACACCAGGGGAAGGGCTGCACCCAGTACGCAGCTGCCTGCTTCCTGCTGGCCCCAGAGAGATATAAGCGGCAGCACCTAAGTGAAGTGGGGCAGAGAGGTGGATGCTGCTTTAGACAAGGAAACAACGCTAGCGGTGAGTTCAGGCTTTTGTTCTAGTAAGTCCCAGCTGCTTCTTTTCCAGCTGGAGGCATGTTGTGTTTGCTCTCTGCTACGCTGCAAGGAGCTGTAACCATCCACCTCGGATGCTTTTCTGTGTGTATATACAAATATACACACACGTGGTGCTTGCATTGTGTAGGGAATGTGTATAGAGATATATGTATATGTATAAAACCTGTATGTAAACAGTGCTATAGGCAGATAAGGAGGATTGAGAAGTCAAGCTTGGTCTTTCTGATTTCAAGGGACAGAGCAAAAATTAATAGGCTTTCTCTCCCTCTGCAGAGAGCAGCTCGGCTCCACCTCCTTTCACTTTCACTTTAAGAAAAGGGTAGAGGAGCCCCAAGAACATAGCATGTGTTAAGAGCTTCCACTTGGATGAAATCTCTCCAGGGGACATCTGTCCCTGTTAAGATACGGGCTGGTGGCTGTCACCCCACGGCTCTGTGGGAGAAGAATGTTCCTCACACAGGATGTGGGTGGAAGAAGCTGCATGATTCTTTGCAACACAGGAAAAAAAGGAGCATCAAGCTCCTCTGACAGATCATGCACCTATATACATTACACAGATAATCTATTATATATAAAATCTGTAATATATAATACATACAGATCCTAAAATATATATATCAATTTCTACATACCTCCAAAGGGATCAGTGGATGGCAGGTGTCAGCCCTTTCTGGGTCTAGAAGTGGTTGCTCAGCTCAGCTGCATGATCATGCCAAGGGCAGAAATGCAGCCAAAAGGGGAATTCCAGCCATGCAGTGACAGCTCAATGTAGTGGGCTCATCACTCTTAATAAAAAGCCTGAAAAAATGAGGTGAGGTAGAGGAAGTTTGAAGTCCTCCAGCAGCAAGCACAGCAAGACAACAAGGAGGATGAAGACTACTCCCTGTGCTTTTCTTCTGGTCTAGGCACACACAGCTTCCCATTCCACTGATCAAGTAGCACATGAAATGGGAAACAAGGTTTTAACTCCTTTGCCAACCCCAGCACATCTGTGCAGAGCCATCATTGCCTCCTCTGTGACTCAGAGAAACCCCACAGCATATTGGTAGGAACTGTGGGAATGGGAGCCATTCCCAATCCACAGGCTGAAACCCTCAAGTCCACTTATAGCACCAACCACTGCACAGAAATGAAGTATATGGTGAGATGGTAATAGAAGCCACAGGACCTGGGTGTATAAAAATGGAAGCACAGAGCTCCCCAGGACTGCAGTCTGGCAGGCATGGGTAAGCCCAACCTGCAGAGATACCTGTGATGTAGGGCATCCTGCACGTGCAGGATTGGTGAGCGCTTGCTCACCACACATCTCAGCTTACTTGCATCTTTTACATATGCAAGCAGTCTTTAACACAGTGATCTTGCTTATATGTAGACAGAAAATCTTTCAGACAAACACTACCAGGAATTGCAGTAAGAAAGCAAGCTAGAAGGTCATTCATTACATGCATCAGTCCACTTATGCATTTTCTCTCATTTGAGGCTGAAACTGGAAGATGGCAGAGCCTGAAAGCACAGTCATCAATACCGATGTGAAACAGGTAAGAGTTGCTCATTACAAATGCTGATCCCTAATTTCCAAAGCACATTTTGAAATGCCACTGCAGATGACACAACCTGAAACTTTGGTGGCCGAAATTGTTTGTGCCTTGGGTTGCTCAAGTGACACATTTAATTTTGGAGTGAACAAAGAGAAAGCAGTAGTACAAAGAGAGCTTTCATCAGTCTCTCCAAAGTGGAGATAAAATAAGAATCAAAGCACCAGGATATGTAGGGAATGCCAGAAATGCTCAGCTCAGCACAAGCAGATGACTATGGTGTCTACAGCTGTGCTGTGCCCATAGATGCACGAATTATGAAGTAATCCTCTTCCATGTCAGCTCTCCTCAGAGTACATTGCACTTACCAGATAGGTTGACGTTTCGCAACTGCCTGTTCCAACCTCAGTGACTTGCAGATGAAGATCAGGCTTGGCACCTCTTCATGAAAGTCTCTCTGGCATCAGAGCCAGGAGCCATGCCACGTGGGTGATGCTTCCAACACCCAGCCCCACCACCCTGCCCCACCATCCCAAGGCTCTTCCATTGCGTCCCCTCAACCTTTCTTTGATCTCACCTTGCAGAAAGATCCCAGTGAGGCGCTTGTCATTGCAGTGACCACAAGAGCCATCTTCAACTTGGAGGAGGAGCACCAGCTCTACCTGGAGAAAGGAAAGGAGGAATACATCAGGCACCAACAGGCCAACCAGGATAAGCCCCTGTCCCCAGGCACAGCCTTTGCCTTCATCCAGGTGAGCTCCAGAGCACACATCATTCACAGGGCAGGGTGAAAACCCAGTCTTTCTGCATCCAGGTCTCATCTGTCATGGCTCCCACCCATCTACCCCAGCCAATGAGCATGTGATTTCTGAAGATCCCTACAAAAAGGTCCTGTAAAATTGTCTGTTCCCACAGGCAGCACAGTATGTGAATGAGAAGATCCTGGAGAGTAACCCAGCAGAGAAGGGCCTCTTTGACATCCTGGTGCTCTCCAACAACAGCCCAGAGAGTGGCGTGCGCATCATCAACAGCGCCAAGCACTATGGTAAGGGTGCCCATCCCTGGGTTCTGCCCCCTCAGTGTCCCCTCCCCAGTACTGCATCCATGGGGAATACAGAGCCAGGGGAAAGGATGCAGAGACCTGGGGAGGTAAAGGTCTGCTGCAAGAAGGACACAGCTCCATTAACAGATTTTGCTCATATTCCCTGTCCTAAGGCCTGGAGATTTCCAAGTTTTGCTTTGTCAGTGATGAGGACTCCACGCAGTACCTGAAATCCCACAGGGTCAAGCTGTTCCTCTCAGCTGACAGGACAGATGTCTGCAATGCCCTCCAAAGAGGTGTGTCTTCCTCTACATCCCACGACCCCATATCCACCACACTGCTCCCAAGTGTCCCTACTGCAAGAAGCAATACCAGAACTCATTCTGTTATGTGGGAGAAGGGACAAATAACATCCTGGTCAAACAACATAGCCTTTAGTGGGTTTTTTTTTGTTTGTTTGTTTTCCAGTTTCCACCTGTAGCCTGCAAACACCAGGGTTTCTCAGAAGTCTTCCTAATTAACTAAACTGAGTGCTCTGTGTATAATTCTGACTACAGATCTGCCAAGGGCTGGTCATTACATGCCTGATGTTTAAACCTTGTAATGACTCCCAGGGCTTCGTGAGGATGTCATAGCCATTTTGTTTTTTGCTACATACAGAAAGAAGCAAGCATGTGCTTGACCCAGATCTAAGTATGTGCCATTCCTGACAGTTCTAATGGGGTTAATCTCCTTATTAATTTGCTTGGGTATGTGCACATCAGCTGACCAGGGTCCTTCAGGTCAGGAGCAAGCCAACCAGAGCCAAGACTTTCCTTAGCTATGAATCCCAAAGCCTCATGATGATCACCATTGCTGTAACAAGTGTCTCATCTGGGGCCTCAGCCCACAGATGAGGGCAGGCAGGGAGCAGCTTGTAGGAAGAGACCTGTAATTAAGCCAATTACCCCAATCAACTGGAGGTGCCAGTCCCTATTACTCACAGCACGGAGCACTAAATCTGGGCATTAGCACCAGGCTTGGCAGAGGAACTGAACACCAGGAGGAGGGCCTCCCATGCATTAACACCCCAGCAGCCCTCAGTATCCATCCAGTAAAGTCAGCAGTGTTTCCTTGTGCTCTCTAAGTAATTCAGCCTTGGAAAGGCCAGGATGGAAATCATCCTTGATGAGAGCCCATCCACATCAGTATCTTTCTGTAGGACACTTGTGGTGTGAGATGAGACCACAGAGAGGAGTTAAGCACATGCAAGATACCTCAGGACATGGTATCTCATGTTCTTCACAAACCCATCTTGCTGAATCTCACAGGGGTCTCAGCAGCGCTCATCTTCCAGCAGGAGGTTCAGGCCCCCAGCACCCCTCTGCGTGTGGTCTTTGATGGAGATGCCGTGCTTTTCTCTGACGAGACAGACCAGGTCTTCCGGGAGCAGGGCCTGGAAGGAGCCATGCAGTATGAGCGGGCAATGGAGGCCGTGCCCATAGGAGAGGTGAGCAAGGTGGCCACAGCAACCACATCCTCTGCTAGGGCTTTGCCAAGGGCAGCCAAAAAAGCACAAATCTTTATCAGTTCCCTTTGCATTTTTACCAGTCCTCAGTCATTAGAGTGCCTAATTTGGAGTCCCACTAACAAGAAAAAAAAAACTCAGATTGAATAGGTTAGGCAGATGTTTCCACCTCTTACGCACTCTCAAGTGTTTTGGTGTGCTTACAGGGTCCCATGAAAGCCTTTGCCATGCACCTGGGGAAGATACGCAAGAAGTTTAGCCAGGAGGAGTCCCCCATTCGCACCTATCTGGTGACAGCCCGCAGCGGCCGGGACATGGGCATCCGAGCCATCAAGACACTCCGGGAATGGGGTCTGGCCATTGATGAGGCCTTCTTCATGGATGGGGCTCCCAAGGGCCCCATCCTTGCTCAAATCCAGCCCCATATTTTCTTTGATGATGGCCTTCATAACATCCAGGGGGCTCAAGATGTGGGTGTGCCCTCTGCATGGGTCCCCACATGCTGCTGATAGACTAAGAACCTGCAGCCTTCCTTCCCTCTTTCCAGCACATAGGACTGAGCCAGCTGAAAGCAAACCTGGTAGAAAGGGAAGGATTTTCTAGCTTGCAGCAAGAACCTCAGGGGATAAGAGCAGTGCACAAGAACATACCAGCTACCAGGGAAGACCTGACACTCAATCCTGCCCTTGAGACAAGACCCTCCAAGCTTTAAGAGCCAAAAGATACAACCATTGCAGGAATAACAGACACCCTCTCAAGAGACCCACACAGCTCCTGGAGCAGCAGGATATAGACCAGGGAAAAGGCTGCGATATAGGTCCTTCCAGGAGAGGGCACTAGAGACAGTCACCTACAGTAGTAACTAACTAGAGAACAGAGCTGCATGTCCTCACCCCGCTCTTCTGAGCAGCAGTAAGGGCCAAAGCCTGAGCTTAAATAGGGCCGTGGGTGGAGGGCATAGGTGGAGGTCTCAGATGTGCCTCTTTAGGGTAGTTGGGTCCTGAATGTACTTAGAACCCTGATGAGCCTGGGGAGGAATGCCTCTTCTTTATCAGTTTAGACTGTTTCTAACGGTTTCAGACAGAAAACAACCCTTAAAGCTTTCCCTGTAGTGGAAGTGTCTCCTTTTCTTCCCAGAGCTGGATGCTAGGAATTGCCACTAGAGGCCACTGCGCTGCCTTGCTGCTTACCTGTGCTGCTGGGGAGCATGGTGGATACCCAAAAATGACCACCAAAAAACAGCAATTTGGCTCCCACTCTATCTTGAAACTGTTAAGTTCTCTTCACTGCATTAATTTCACTTCCATTTTTTAAAAAAGAGAAAAAAAAAAAAAACAACTGAAATACAGATTTCAGGGCAGACTGCCGAAAAATAATCAGTTTTGTCTGTTCTTGTTGTTTTTAAAGGATTTGTCATTTTCACTGGTGCTTTTTTCCCCCAATAAATAAGTAAATAACAGTTGTGATTTGCTGGTGTCTCTGGTGAGCCTGCTTAGTGCAATATCTCCGAGCTGCTTTGCAGATGTCAGGGTTTTTCATCCTGTTCTTACACAGATTTACACGTGGGGCACATCAAGCTGGGCTTGATGCTGCTAGGATCACAGGAAGCCTTCAATGGGCTTTGGATTAGCTCCCTGCAGAGCAAAGGCCATCAAAACCCTCATCCAAACCTCAGAAAATGCCAGAATTTTTAATGTGACATAGGTGAGTCCCCATCTTGTGTACCACCACATACCTGAGTGTTAGCTGCCACGTATTCCCACCCAAGAGACTTTTGCCTACTGCACCACAGAGCTGTGGCCGAGGCATGCCACGGGATGAGTGCTCATGTTCTCATCTGTGTGTCTGCTGCTCTGGTTTCAGGGCAGGTCTCACTCTGCAAGAAGAGCTGCTGGAGGAAGTCACCTCCAAAACAACTTTTTTCCAAGTCTAGATGCTGAAATCACACGTCTAAAAGTAGCAACATCAATAACATCAGCTCCTAATCATTTGTTAATAATGCTAAATACCTGTCAGCCTCAATCACTGAGCAAACATTAATTACAGGGTGTTCCAAACAAGCAGAGACAGATGTTCGTCCCACTTCTGTGGAGGTCAGATATGGTCAGGCAAGGTGGCCCAGTGTCAGCATTTGACCTCGCTCATTGTGCAGGGCTTGGTGGCATCTATAGTGGAGACCTTGGCCGCCCCATGCTGCTCTGGCCTTTGCTGATTCTGGTGTGGTGCTGGAGGATGAGTCAATCTCTTGTGCCCGGATGAAGCTGTGAATTTAACACTGGTTCACACAATCACTTGGATACGGGGGATTAGCTGAGTCAAGGCTCTGGGGACGAGAGCACGTGAACAGTGGCAGGGTGCAAGGTGCTGAGGCAAGGGGAACACACCACGTGCCTTCCTCCAGCATTGTCAGGAGGGAGGATGACAATGCAAAATGTGCCCAAAATGGGGAAAAAAGAAAAGGAAGCACAGAGTTCAGGGGATTGCATCATATGTGGCCAAGTGCTGCTGCTTTGGGCCATTGCCTGTGGCTTTCCCCACTCTGCTCAAAAGGTGGAGTATCGAGAACAGCCTACAGCAAGCACTGCTTCATTAGCCACCTGCTGCATGGGGGAATGTCTTGCTTCCATCTTACAGACACCTGCAATAAATTCATTAAGGGTTGGGACAACAATGCTGTCATCATTGATTGGTACAGTCTTCGTGTCTTGGCTCTCCAAGGCATTTCCAAAGGTGCAGAGGGGGATCTTGCACTTGATTTTGGCCATTGCTTCTCACTATGTTTTGGCATCTCACACTGTCCCAGCCAAAACTACCAAATACAACTACCAGGTCCTCCCTGGGTATTGACACAACATTCATGGGACACCTCCAGGATCCTAACTCTAAGTCAAAGGGCAGATAGATCTGGAAATTAAAAGAGAGAGATGGTCCTAATTAAGCATGCTTGGAAGTGCATCTTCTATAGTTTGGGGCTTTCCCGTGGAGTTCAAGGGGTCTCCATGATGATCACACCCTGCTCTGCTCCATTCCCTGGCATTTATCTCCCTGGTGCCCCCAGGCGTATTGCTCAAGGGATGTGATACAGATGTATCTGTGCTAGTACTGCCCATCACATCCTGGCGTGGGAGGCAATGAATTGATGCCATCATCAGCACTACCATCCATCCTGTCAGCTATTCCTCCCTGTGCACTCACACACACATGCACACACACACACACTCACACCAATCCCTGACAAAAAAAAAAGCCTGGAGTGAGGCAAACACTCGGAGCTCCCTGGACCTGGGATGGTCCCTATGGTGGGTGCAAGGCAAGTCTCCAGAGCTGGTGGCTGTGGGGGCAGCAGGACAGGGGTGGAGAAGGATGTGCGAGCAGCCCCCACAGCGCAGAGAGGCTTTGGGTGGGGCCACGAGTACAGAGGACAAGGGGATGGGAGATGTGATGTTTGGCTACAGTCCAGCATGGAGGAGGCACTGGGGCAGTGCATGGGCTTGAAGGCATGTCCCTAAGCATTTTGCTGAGTAAAACAGTTTATTGTGGAAAATAACTAAGGGAAAGAATGCAAAATCTAGATGATAAGAGGTTCTCTCCCTGCCTTGGCCACTGGTGAGCCGTCCTCACCTGACACTGGGATTAGGGTTTGATATGAGAGACGTCAAAGAACTACCACCCAGCCTAGCTGCGTGCCATCCACACTTATCACAGAATAGAATCATAGAACCTTAGAAACCTAGCATGTTCCCAAGGTGATTTCAGCCATTCTGGCAGCAGAAGGATACGTGCACAGGATCCCAGCCAGCTATGCACTCAAAGCACCCTCAAGCAGCTGCCTGATAGCATGAGGGCATGGGGAGGGGCAGATACCCCGCCTGCTCCGTCACAGGCAGCTCTTCGCTCCTGCCCTTTTGTTGAAAACATGCCCTCTGTGAATTTTCCAAGAGTTTAGGAAATGGCATTGGGAATGGGTGAGGTCCTGGCACTGTGCAGGGAAAAAGTTTCCATGGCTGCACTCTGGGCTTGGGGCTGGTAAATCAGCTGCTGCTAATCAGCTGCAGCCATCAGCATCTGCACTGCTGGTGCGCAATTACCGCGGCTTCAACCATTTTTGCCCTATGCATGCCCAAAATCATAGAATCATTAAGGTTGAAAAAAATCACTAAGGTCATCCATTCCAACACAAACCAAACCGACCATGCCCACTAACCATGTCCTCAGTGCCACATCTGCGTATTTCTTGAACACCTCCAGGGATGGTGACCCCACCTGTGCAGTCTGTGTAAGTGCATCACCATTTTTTTTGGAGAAGAACTTTCTCTGGTGCAATCTGCAGGACATGCCTGGTCCTGCTGCTGTCATCTGCAGAGGGGACCCCTATCCTGGTGTGTTGGAGCCAGGGTCCTCCTCCATCCCTCAGGGCTGAATCATCTTCCCCCCCAACACACCTTGAGAATTCACAGGAGGTTGTGAAACGATGGCCCCAGTCCAGGGGCGCGTCACTTGCCGCCCACATCCAGTGGCTGATCCAGCACACTGCTTGCCTCTGGATGGAGTTGAGAATAGGAGTGTCTCAAGCAAGCAAAACCTTCTGTGTTTGCATCAGGACAAACGCCCTATGGAAATACTGAGGGAGCACAGAAGTGACACAAGGCGTCCTGTGCTTGCTAGGGCCAACAGAGCCCAGCACAAGTGCATCAGTGGCAGCTCTGATGGCCCCAGTGCTGAGGGCTGAAGCTGGATTAAGCACTCTAGAGACACCTCAAAACTCGATGTGACCACCTGCTCTAAGTGCACAGCCCCATCTGCTTTAGCACGAGGTTGTACACCCAGTCAGCAGCCATGGGATGCTGGGGTAGACTGGTTGGACTGGAAATGGGTGCTGAGGAGCTGTCCCGTGTGCAGCCTTGGGGCCAAACTCTGGGTAGGGTTCCAGCGCCTGTTCCTTCCCACTTCAAATGAGGGTTTGTGCCTCTCCCACTCCACCACCAGCAGCTGGGAGAGCCTCGAGGGGCTGTAGGCGGCGGCGGGCCCATCCCCACTGTCTCTGAGCCCACAGGCAGGGCGGCTTTGCCCAGGTGGGACACGAGGGGACACCACACGTGGTAGATGGGACTGCCTCGTGATGCCCCAGCACCTGCAGCAAGAAGGGGACTGAGAGCACTCAGCCCTTCCCCACACTGGCTGAGCAGCCTTTGCTGAGTCATGCGGCACTGGGATCTGCTGACTCATGGCCAGCAGTGCTCCCGGCCACGTGCCTGCGGGGCAGGAGGAAGCGGGGCTGGCTGGCACCCAGGGCCGCTGGACTAACGGGCCTCGTGGCTGGAAACAGAGCGGGATTTGCAGGGCAGCGCATTTTTCTTTCCACCCTAAGACGTCGGCCTGGCCCTGCTTTGTTTTCTCCAAAAGAAGCTTACAGATTTAGGACGCTTGAGCTTTGGACAACAGTAGGATTTATCCTTCTGAAGGATGGGGCAGCGGGCTGCTGGGCTTTGGCGGACATTAGAAATAAACAGAATCACGGGATCATTAAGGTTGGAGAAGACCACTGAGATCATCCAGTCCAACCCCCATCCCATCCCCACTATGCCCACTGACTGCATCATCCCCATGGCTCCTCAACACCTCTTGGAGCTGTGACTCCACCTGGGCAGCATCACTGCTTTGATGGAGAGCCCCGCTCCATCAGAGGAGGTGCTGGATGAAGGCTGGGAGAGAGGGGGCAGGAGGGGGAAACCTGGTGCACAAAAAGACCCATTGCAGCCCTGAGATGGGCTGAGATGGCAGAGCGGAAAAAGCGGGGGGGGGGGAGGGAACAACAGCTCCAGCTCGTGACTGCTCCCCCCCCTTCCCCCTCCGGGGCTGAGTCACGGCCGCGGGGTCAGGCGCGGGCCCGCCGCTGCTGCCCCACCCCCACCCCGCCCCAAGCCCGCCCCGCCCCGGGCACGTGACGCGGGGCCGCCCCGTCAGCTGACGCGCAGCGCCGGGCCTGGGGCCGCCGCTACAAAAGCGGGGCGGGCGCCGCGATTCTGCTTTCGGGGCAGTGCTGCGTCGTAGCGTTCCGCCGGCATGGCGCCCCGCGGCCTGCTCGTCCCGCTGCTGCTCCTGCTCGCCGTGGTGGGGCCCTGCGCGGCCCTCATCAGGTGAGGGGCTGTGGGGGGGATGGAGGGCGCGAGATTCGGCTGCTGATTCATGGTGGAGCGGGCTGACCCTGCTGAGGTGGGGGCTGCTGCCGCTTGGGGCTCTCGCCGCCCTTCTGGGCTGGGTGCTGTAGGTCTGGGGTTGTTTGCCCCACCTGTGTCCTGGTGGGGCCGGGCCACCTTCTCCAGGGGGTGGGAGGGGTGGTGGGCACTCACTCACTCACCAAGAGTTCCCATAATGAGGTGCTCTCCCCTGCCCCCACAGGATCCCCCTAACCAAGTTCACCTCCACACGCCGCATGCTGACTGAGGTGGGCAGCGAGATCCCAGACATGAATGCCATCACCCAGTTCCTCAAGTTCAAGCTGGGTTTTGCTGACCTGGCGGAGCCCACCCCGGAAATTCTCAAGAACTACATGGATGTGAGTACCCGGCCGTGCTGCCCTGGCTCCTGGCAGAGCTGTGCCACCTGCTGCAGCTCAGAGGGCTATTGCCAAACTTTCAGTTGCTTAATGTCATTAAGAAGTTAAAAATAATAAGCATGGTGCCACCACTGTACTTGCTGGATTTGCTGCTCTGTGACCTAGTTCCTTCTTTCTCACTAATTGCTGTGCACAGTAGTTGTGTGTAGGGGCCTGCAGGCTTGGTGGTTCTCCTAGCATTGCTGTGCTGCACTCTTGTTATGCACAAGTGCCAGACCTGTTCCCCTCTTTCTGTGTGGCCCTGGGATGATCCTCTGGTGGATGCAGGGGTGTTTCTACACCCAGGTAGTGGAATTAGCATTGAAAGGAGATCCTGGATAGTGCAGATGAGATCTTATCACAAATGCATCTATCCCACGCACAGCCTTCACCTGGGGACAGGGAAGGTGCTGGTCCTGCACCCCAGGCCCTTATCTAGCCCCATCTCATCAGGAGTGGCTGTGGTTGTTTGAGCAGTGGTGTTGAAACCAGCCCTAGTGTGGTGTGGGGCTGAGGTGCTGTGCTGCCAGGACCTAGGTGTTTGCCCTGCACTTCAGTATGCTGAAGCACTGCCAAGCTAAAGAGCTGTGCTGAGAATTCAGGTGTTGCTCCAGAGCATACACAGCCACAGCAAAAATGCAGTCGTGGGTTCAGGAAGAAAGAGGAGGTGCCCACCCCAAGTGGGGCATCCTGAAGCAGTCATAAGAACCAGCCAAGCCTGTGGCATGGGATAAGTGTCTGCTGAAAGTCTCTGAACCTAGTAGAGCCTGAGAAAAGCACTCACTTCCTGGAAGGAGGTGCAGGAAACAGCCACCCCATGTGGTCCCCACAACTCCCTTTTCCTGGTCTGTGTATGGGATTTATGGTGCTGTCATGCCATGGCCCTGCAGTGCAGCTGATTTGGCTGTTGTTCACAGTAACCTGTGTATGGGTGAGTTTAAAAACCCCATCACTCAGTGAGGATTTGACCTTGACAGAGTGGAAGATTGTAGTGAGTTATTTTTAGGTGGGGTGACCCCAGAGGTAGTGGAAGCAAGCACTATCTCCCCACCGCAGTTAGTGGCAATGAGTTATTAATTACTCAGTGAGAAACCAAGTGTTCAGGAGGTGTGCTTGGAGCAAGCAGCTCTGGTAATCCTTTAATCCTGTTCTGGGGCTTCCTCCCCCCGATCTGATCACACCCAACTTGAGCACTGGCTTGGCTCCTGCACCCTGGAGCTCACCAGCAATACTGAAACCCCTGGGGCAGCAATGGGTATAGCTCCATGTGACTTGAAGTTCCTCCCCAGACCTGCCAGCACAGCAGCTTCCCAGCCAACTTGAGCTGTTCTGGCTGTCCAGCAGTGCAGGTGCTTGTGCTGCCTTCCTTCTGGCTTTTTTCTCCCCTTTGTGAGCTGTGCTTCTGCCTGCACGCCTTCTTCCCTTCCGTGCTTTTAGTCCTCCCTACAGGTGCCCATCCTTCTTTTCCTACCCTCTGTAGTTATGTTTGGACATTGGTGGAGCCCATCACTCTCGTAAGTGGGAAGGTGGTGTCTCCATGAGAAGCTAGTCCTCTTTTTTTTTTGTAGATGTTATGTTATTATTTTCTTTGCTGTTGTATTTGCTTGGGAGTGTCTGTATCACCAGGACACCCCCCCCCCTCACTCCACCCATGGGTGTGGGTACCAGACAGGGGTTCCTTGTGCCCATCCCATGTCACCGCAGCAGTTATCTCTCCAGCTCAGTGTCTGTGTGGGATGTACTCCATCATCACTAGGCACCTCTGCTCAGAGGGCTCCTTTCTTTTTTGCAGGCCCAGTATTATGGTGAGATCGGCATTGGGACCCCCCCACAGAAGTTCACAGTGGTCTTTGACACAGGCTCCTCCAACCTCTGGGTGCCATCAGTGCACTGTCACCTGCTGGACATTGCCTGTTGTAAGTGTTGCAGCTTGTTCTTCCCTGCACGGTGCAGTGCCAGTGCAGAGACCAACATAATGATCCTGCCCCTGCCATGAACTAGAAGCCCCTAGCTTGCATCATCATCATGTTCTCCTGCTGAAAGGACAACTTGGTTAAAGCAGAGCAGCTGGTAGACTGCTGATCCACCTGGAGGGAGGGAGGAGTGTGCTGAGAGCAGAGGTCTGGGCTGCTGCCAAGCCTTCCTTGCCCTTCTGGTTCACACCCTCTCTCCTAAAGCTTCTCCCTGTTGCCCACGCTTGAGCCCAGCCTTTCTGAGCAGCCTTGGTCCTGTGGCTGGGAACTATTGAGTGCTACTCCAGGTTGCTGGGTTTCTCCCCAAGTTATAGACTCATTTCATTGCGCAATGCTTGGGGGGTGGGGGGAAAGGAAGGCAGCTTCTTGCCAGATCTGATATAAACTGTCCTAGTTTCTGTTTTATTGCTGCGTGGAGCATGTGACTACCTGTTTATGGGTTTTATAATTAACGCAAACCAGGTAATCACTCTTCTCTGTGATGTGAACATCTAAGGAATTACGTTATTTTCATGGTTTTTTTATCTGCTCTGTGATGTTACTGTGCCATAAGCCTCCACAAATGCAGGTTTCAAACCCAGCTATGGTTAAATGCCATAAGGAAGCCCACCATTTGTGCTGCTGAAGTGGCATGGGGAACCCCATGGGTCCAAAAAAAATAAGTGTGAGAGGTGACCTCCAATGGCTGTCAAGGGCAGAGAGGGAACCTAACTTTCTGCCCTGTTTTGTACAGACCTGTAACGCAAACAGCTTAGGTTGTGGGAAAACAATACTGTTGTCTAATGTGCCCTGACATGTTAGTCCAGGCTCTTAATGCACTGTGGCCAAATCCTATTGAAGTGCCAAATTGGATCTCCACACCTGATCCCCAGACCTTCTCATTGCGTTCAAGCTGGCCCTTGCAGCACCATGTGCCTGTGTGCCCTGGGAGTGCTGTGCTGCTGGGTACTGAGGAACAGAAGTTATTTTGTGGTTAACAGTGGGAGGGCAAACAGAGCAGATGGTCCTGGTGCATTTGTGAGGTGTGTTTTTCTTGTGACTGAAGTCTGTTTGAGGTGCAGAGGAACATTAATGCTCACGTCCATCTTTTCCTTTCCCTGCCTACAGTGCTACACCACAAGTATGATGCATCCAAATCCAGCACCTATGTGGAGAACGGTACTGAGTTTGCCATCCACTATGGAACTGGTAGCCTCTCTGGATTCCTGAGCCAGGACACAGTCACAGTAAGTAGTGGCCAAGTTTCCCCCAGCCAGCTTTTGGGAAGAGTACTTGAAGCAGTTTGATTTCAATGGATCTCACTTCTGGAGTGTCCCACTTGTATCGAGCATGCTTCAGTGACGTCTCCCTAAGTGCTCTGAAGTGAGAAGGTGACCGCACTTGAGGTGGGAAAGGGGGTCAGCAAAAGTGGAGCTGAGCAGAAGCCACACTTGTGGTGCACTGCAGATGTGCTCCAGCCATTTTCTTGACCCTGAAAAACTCATATCTGAACTATAAACCATTATCACCTTGTAAGCTGCTGGTGATGTCTGCCTTGCTTCTGGCTGATATCCTGATGGCAGTAAGTGTTATATGGGCAGCTGATGGCGCACAGAACATGAATAGGCTCTATTGCCCTTATGGAGCCAGCCTCATCCTGCTCCTGTGTGGAGTGGTGCCTACGTCTTTAAATGTCTTTGGGGATTTTCCATCAGCAGTGATGGTCTGGGTGGAGGTAGCTGGGCCACTGATAGCTTCTTGTCTTAATTCCCTTTTAGTAAATGAAGGCTGGTCACTTTGCCCTATAGAGCATGTGTACTCTGTCCTTGGGACTTCAGGTCTTCCCTGGGACAAATGTACTTGAGTGTAGCAGCTGCTGGAATTCCGTGGCACAGGTTACTGACTGTCCTTGCTGGGATAAGGTTGTGTGTTTGCCTAGGGGAGGGAGCCTAAGCGTTGTAAATAAGCACAGAAATCCAGAGCTTCTCAGTTAGTTTGAGCTGGAAAGTGTTAGGCTAATAATTTCATTGGAATTGGAAGAAAAGTATCCATGCTAAAGAAGAACTTGGAGTTTTGTGCAAGCAAGTAGTAAGTGTTCTGTAGCTTATCTGTGGAGAAAGTAATTTGGAAAATAGATGGGAGCTGTGTTCTTCAGTAGGCACAGAAAAACCTCAGTGAGAAAGCAGCCACCAGTCCAAGCCTTTCCATGCTTCCTGGTTTACTGAGCAGGCAGAGCAGTCTGCCTGGGCCCTGCTGGCTGCAGAGCTGGTGGTGTGGCAGCAGTGCTGGGGGAGCTGGGATGGGGAGATGTGGAAGGAGCTCCTGCAGGCATGGAGTGAAGCAAACAGTGAGCTTTATTGTCCTGTGAAAGTGTGGGCTGGTTTAGGCACTTTCCGGCTTAGTGAAGTGCTGAAGTGAGTCAGAAGGAAAATTGCAACTTTTTTCTGTAATTATCACCCTAATGCCTGCTTGCTAATTAGCTCTCTGCTTCCCAGCAGCACAGAGGAAGAACTTTGTGCCTGAGCTTGTCTGGGGGGGAGTGAGGATGGCTGTTGGCAACCAGCACAGCTGGTAGTGCTCAGTTTCTGTGTGGGTGGGAGCAAGAAGAACCTCTTGCATGGCTCCTGGGCAGCACAGTGCTTCCAGTGCAGCAGAGCAAAGGGGGATCAGAGACCTTCAGCTTGATCACTATGATGCTTTCACTGTTGGCTTCTTCCCATAGGCAAGCTTGCAGTCCATGGTTTTGGAGTACAAACTCTCTGAGGCAGCCTCCAGAATTGCTGTCTCATTTCCAGCCATCCAAATGGGTGGAAGCAGCCCCAGAAGTGTGTAGTTGCACTGACATCCTACTGAGGGGCAGTGATTGGTGGGTGACCCAGAGTCCCTCTGCTCTGTTTCATCTTAGAGAGGGTGTTGAGCAGCGGTCTTTTGCTGTGGAGGAGCAATGCTCTGTGTCACCATGCTCCCACTCTGCTGACTGGCTGAAGATGCACTTGGGTTTCAGTCCTGCTGAGGATCAAGCACAGTTGGGCAGGTCTCCATGAGCCTGCTGAGATCCCACCTCCAGGTTGTCATTAGCCTCTTGAGCTGGAGGAGGAATTCAAACCAACCCAATCTTATCATTGTTTTCCTTCGCTGGAAGCCTTATTGATTTTTGAGCTGCTGCAGGACGAGCTTTTGCCCTGTGTGAAGGGTGGCCCTGCTGTGCATTTTCTCTTCAAGAGGCAGAGCAATTGCTGTTTGAAACAGCTTTTGAAGGCTTTAGGACTTGCAAACGGATGTGTTACTGTGCGCTGTTCTGGCCCACATCCTGCCGTGTGGCTTTTAGCTTTTGCAAGGCTGACTTGTCCTTTCCGATCTGTAGATACCATTAAAGCCAGCACCGCCTGCCCAGTCACAGTCTGTCTAACCCTGAGGGGATGTTTGTCATTTACAGGGATCATTATCTGCCATTGCTGTCTGCCATCAGGTGGGCGAGGCCGAGCTGTGCAGTCCAGCCTTGTTTACTACAGGGCTGTTTTTTAGAGCTCTAGTACAGACACCAAAACTGCTTATGGTGAGCCAGAAGCTGGGCAGCTTTTGCATTTCTTCCTGGGAACTGACCCTTGTGCTATCTCCAATGTGGAGAGGAGTTTCAGCTTTCCAGTGGGGAGTACTGGTCCTTCTAATGACCTTTGTGTTTGCTTTACTCTAGTTACTATTTCTGTGCCAGCCTTGCTTTCCTTACTAGCTCTTCCCCTGCCACAAGAGGTCTGTGTGAGCTGGTCTCTCTTCCGGATGTGAAGCAATATCCTGGGAATATTTCTTGTATTGGGGTGGTTGTGATGCTTTTTTGTGGAGGTGGGGAGAATTAGTGGTCCCAGCTGGGCATGGATGCAGTGCCCAGGAGGAGGGACATGGATGTGTTTTAGATACCTGGAGTGGGGAATTGTATAGCACAACTGTATAGAAAGGATAAAGTAGGCAGTAAGGGAAGGGCGATAGAGTGGGGGAATGAGGTGATACGTAGCTCTTCCTCATTGTAGAGAGCTACAAAATGGTATGACTGATGCCAGGACACATTAAGAGTCTGAAAGGGTGAGTGAGGTGGGCGATGAGTAAAGGGAAGCTCCTGCACACAGGGACATACAGTGTTTCATAGGGACTTGAGGTGCCACTGGATGGCCAGAGTGAACTGTTCCACTAAGAAAGGTGGTGCTAGGTTGTCGGTTTTCTGTTACTGTGTTATTATGCAAGGACAAAAGCATGGTGGTAAATGGAGGGATCTACAGCTGGTGTTCAGCAGGGTCCCACTTCCACCCTAGTTCTTTGGATTATCTCTTTTTCACTAACTCTTTCCTTCTGTCCCATCTACCTACAGCTTGGTAATTTGAAAATCAAGAACCAGATCTTTGGGGAGGCTGTGAAGCAGCCAGGCATCACCTTCATCGCTGCCAAGTTTGATGGCATCTTGGGCATGGCATTCCCGAGAATCTCTGTGGACAAGGTCACACCTTTCTTTGATAATGTCATGCAGCAGAAGCTGATCGAGAAAAACATCTTCTCCTTCTACCTGAACAGGTACTGCTGGGTGTAGTGGTGCCACATCTTTCTGTCAAGACAAGCCCCAGCACTCCTGGGGAGGTCTCAGCAGGGTTGTCTCACTGAAGCAGGAGGGCTAAATGTGTTGTTCTTTCTTAGTATGAAGTAAGGAAAAGTGAAATAGGAATGCATCCATTTTACTCTTAAAGAAGCTGAGCAGACCTGCTACCTGACTTCTTCAGAAGTGAGAAGGTCTTTCCAGAGGAAAAAAGTAAAAATAAAAAGGGCTGCAGTCCCAAGATCATATGCAACTAAAGCAGCCCTTGTTGCTTGTCGACTACCTTGCATGTGGCGTAAATGCAGCCCCAGCCTGCTGCTGTTATCCACAAGCCTTGCACTTGTCACCTACATAAGCACTGATGATGGGGCTGGTCCTTCCTCCCGTTCTAGAAAAGCCATCTACTGTCTTGACCAGCTGTTGCCAACCCTAGGGCACCTCAAGCACCCACTTCAGCTCAAAATGGAATATATCTGGGGAGGGGAGAGCAGGGAGGGCTACTGCTAGAAGTTCCAGCACCAGCCCTCCCCCATCACCATATTTCTTCCCATCTGCTCAGCAGTGATCTTTTATCTGACAGTAACCTTGAGGATCTAGCTCTGAGGCCGTTGGCTGCAGTGGATTTGGGCACAGATACTCTGCAGGATGATTTGGAAAATATTCCAGTTTTTCCCTTCCCTATTTCAGAATACTTGTCTTTGTATTGCTATATTATAGGGCAATATAAGTTGTTTGTCTCCAGTATTACTAATGCTGTGCTTCACCTCCAAATTCTCCAGTATGTTTTGGGGGTGCATGGGGGGGTTTTCTCCAGCTTACCCCCTGATGTTGGTGATTTTTTGTCTGTCTTTGCAGAGATCCCACAGCTCAGCCGGGTGGTGAGCTGCTGCTGGGGGGGACTGACCCCAAATACTACAAAGGTGACTTCAGCTGGGTGAATGTCACACGCAAAGCCTACTGGCAGGTTCACATGGACTCGTAAGTCTCACTGCACCTGTGTGCAGGCAGCCCTGCATCCATCATGCCTGGAGTAGTGCTGAGAGCCTTTTGTGTGTTGCTGAGTTGTTGGCTGGCAGCTGTGGATGAGCAGGATGCGGCCCCAGGAAGGCAGCCCTTGCCTGAAGGGCACGGTGCAGCAATCAGTGCGCATTGTTGGAGGCAGGGGGAAGGGGAGCTGCCGGCCAGCCCTGCTGTCTATTCTGAGCTCCCCCACGTGATAGGAGCTGAGGAGCAGGCTGTGATCAGTGTGTGCCTCTTTCCTGAGGGCTGCTGCCCTCCCTGGTGCAGGGTTTTTAGTTCTCACCTTCCCTAAGCCATGCTGCATTGGCAAAGCCTGCAGAGATCAAGGCTGGAAGGTTTTATCTGTCTGCACCACTGTGAAACTCGATGTGGGTGAGGAAGCCAAACAACTCCGCCCCTGCCTTATTAATGTATATGAATCTTTCCCTTGCTCATAACCCTCTAAAGCTGTCTTAGCACCTGGCTAACACTTTGCTTTTTAAAGCGGTGTGGGCACGTAAACCCCTACTAGCACACACAGCAGCCTAGGCTATCTGCAGAAATGCAGTCATGCACCGAGGCACCCATTTAATTTCAGACATGCAAGGGCTGTGTGGAATCATGGGGTTCTATGTGTGGTAGAGAAACAACCCTGCTACGTCAGGATTTGAGCATCCATCCTTCCCCCTAGGTCTTCCATGGCTGTCTCTTGCAGTCCTCCCTGCCTGTCTATATAATGCTCAGTTGTCCCCTCTTTAGTTCAGTTATCTGTAGCCCATGCTGGGGCATCTGTAAGGGTTGTCTACTCCCTGGACATCTCTCCCTAGGGTGGATGTTGCCAATGGGCTGACTCTTTGCAAAGGAGGCTGTGAGGCCATTGTGGACACGGGCACTTCTCTCATCACCGGCCCCACCAAGGAAGTGAAGGAGCTGCAAACAGCCATTGGTGCAAAACCACTCATCAAAGGCCAGGTGAGGTTACTTTGGATGTAATTGTGTCCACATGCTTTTAGAGATGCTGGTGTGTTGTTCTCTGATCCCAGTCCTTGACCCAGGAAAAGCCCCTAGTACAGAGAGGACCCTTCTGTCCTTGCAATGGAGGTGGGGCCAGCAGAAAGCCTTGGTGCTTTGGATCACTTCTGCCTCTCATCTCTGGAAAGTGGAGGAGAGGGATGTGAGTTGCGGCTCAGATTCACGTTAATGGGAGTCCAGAGGCACTTTAATTACAAATACATTTAATGCAAATGACAGCCCATCCCTGCCAAGTATTTAACCGTCATACTTAATCTCCCAAGGTCGTCTTCCTGAAATCCTGGAGGGATGGGGATTGTAGGGGCTCAGCAGAGTTGGGTCTGAACCTGCCATCCTCTGGCTCCATCCCTGCAGAGCTAAGCAGTCTCTGACATCCTTTGGTCTCACTGCTCAGTGCCCTGGGTGGTAGCAGCACACCTGCCCCAGCTCAGTCTGCTTTGGCTCTCTGAGATGAACAATGTTTGGGGAGGATGGGGAAGACATGACTGTTCCAGGTGCGTGACTGTGCTTTCCTGAGTGCTTGGGAGCGTCTGTCTGATGCCATGGCTGCTTCACTTGCAGTATGTGATCCCCTGCGATAAGATCACGTCTCTGCCTGTTGTCACACTCATGCTGGGTGGGAAGCCTTACCAGCTCACCGGGGAGCAGTATGTCTTCAAGGTACGTCCAGGGGAGCTTTTGACAGCTGTTTCTCACCCAAGACCTGATTTTTTTGCTTGGACCTAAGCAGTGGAGTCCAAAAATTCCCAGAACAGCAAAAGTAAGCCTGGACCTGGCACTTGATGGTGGGGGGAAGCCTGAAAGATTGTGGTGGTGGCAGTGGCTGGGTCCAGGAAACTTCTCGTCCTGCAGGAGCAAGCCCTACTGTATATGCTCCCTGCTCACAGAGAGGAGAGAAGGAAAGAGTAGGCAGTTCAGAGCTTTCTATGGACGTTTTGCTCTTTTCTATTGATAAATTCTGTTATTGTTAGTCCTGCCTCCTCTTATAAGAGGCCTCCAGCCTGACATGGGAATAGCTGTTGTCTGATGTCTTGCAAAGATCACTTTGCAGTTTCAGCAGTGGATTTTACTACTAAGCAGCTCTTGCAAGCTGTGGATCCCGGGCTGTGAAAGGCTGAAGTGCAGCTGGGGTTGGCGGGTACTGTTTGCAAATCTATAAGGCTGAGAAGAGTTGGGGACTTTTGGCTGAAGCTCTTGTTCCTCTCTAGGTTTCTGCGCAGGGAGAGACCATCTGCCTGAGTGGGTTTTCTGGCCTGGATGTCCCACCGCCTGGGGGCCCGCTCTGGATCCTAGGAGATGTCTTCATTGGCCCCTACTACACGGTCTTTGACCGTGATAACGACTCTGTTGGTTTTGCCAAATGTGTCTAAGCGCCTGACCCTCCCCTCCCCCCTCACTGTCTCTGCTACACACAAACACTTGCATACAAACACGGGAGCTGTAGAGAAAGATTATCAGGATTAGAAACCCAGTCAGTGGGGAGAAAATACCAAAACAAAGGAATTCAACTAGATTTAAAGTTGCAAGGAAAATAGTCATTGTTAGTGTCCTGCTAGCTACTTTTCCCCTTCTGAGTAAGCGGTGCAGGATAATTCTAGTTGATAACACCAGCTGGAGTAGCCCCTTGCTTACTGTTAGATCTTCCAGTATTTGTTTTTAAGATATACTCTCAAAGCTGAGTCAGCCCTCTGTGCCCCCCAGTTCCCCTGGGGAGACAGCTGGCTGGCTCTGCTCCTGCACAGGGCCTGCCCTGGGGCTTCTTCATAGGGAGAAGGATGGAGAAGTCAGGTGGTACTTCTGGTTCCTCACTGAAGCGAGGGATCAGGTTCATCACCACTCTAATGGGTGAGGAAGCAATTGTTAGATCATTTCTCCATGAGCTGGTGCTGGCTTGGTCCTTGGAGATTTATCCTGGGCTGAAGCAGTAGGGGATTGTGTAGCATGCACAGTTTTGAAGTTAAGGGGCTCAGTTTGTGTGTCTTGTGTTGTGAAGGCACTTGTGAGAGCAGGGAGTGTGATGTCAGCATGCCTGGCCTGAGCCTCTCAGACCTAGTAGGGCAGGGACTTGTACGAGGGTTCCAGTCAGTAGGACTTGGGAAGTAAGAATACAAAGGGGGGGTGTGGGGGGGGTCACAGTAGGTTTTAATACAAGTCACTTGATTTCATGTCCATGAAGGCCCAGCTTTGTGCTGAAGGCTGAGCAAAGCCACTAGACCCAACTTCTCTTGGGTTTGTTGAGCTTTTCCCAAGTTTTCCTTCCTAACTTCATTCAGAGCCAGTGAGTTGAGGGTAATGTTTCCCAAAGCAATTAAATGATCTATGAGCTTATATCATGAGACCTTTAGGAAATGCTACTCATAGTGTTTTGATTGTCCCTAAAATCAAGAGATGGTTGGCACAGACAGCAAGGCTTCCAGGCAGGAGTGTGCCACAGATGCTGTAAGCTTACATTTACACTACCCTACCTAGGGTACATACTACATAGGCTACCTACATTTTCCCCTACGTAGTCCCAAAGCCCAGGGTTTAACGTCCTCCCTACCTGGCATGTTGTTCCCATGTTACTAACATCAGCAAGATCTGTCTGTTTGCCCCCTGTGCTGCAGACCAAACAAAGCACTTCCTTGTTTTGGGGAGGTGGTAGCTGAAACTTTCATAGATCCACATCTTTACCCTGGGGATCCAAGATCTGGGCATGTGAAGCTGTTTGTCTCATTAAGCTGGCATCAGTAAGCATTAAGCATACACCAGGTGAGCAAGGAGACAGCAGTAATTGGGAGGATGATGAAGTGAATTTTCAGTAGAAATCAGAAGAGTTTTCCAAGGCACCTGCTCCATGCTGAGAGGAGAACACAGTCGCTTTGCATCAGGTCCTGAGGTTAGAGAGGTGAGGGACAAAGCTGAGGGTGGCCTGAAAACCACCAGCAGGTGAGTGAATAAATAGGTGATTAGTCAAAGTGAGGTACACATGCATCATCCCAACAGTAAGTGTACTGTGAGCTTTGGGGTAGGGGTGGGGAAAAAGTCTGCAGGCGAACTGCGGAAGGATAGCTGCAGACAGTGAGCCTGCAGATGTTGTCTGTTTCCACCTACTGCAGTGGTCCAGTTGGTGTTATAACTGTAACTCATGCTATGGAGGTGTCTTTTGTGGGCATCAGGGACCTTTGTAATGTGTACATTGTCCTGCATAACCCTGGATGTGATGTATCTGCTACTCCCAGAGCTTGCTTCTGCCTGCTCACAGACTTGCAACCCTGGATCTGGGTTCCTATGGACACATGTTGTTGATTAAGAACAGTGCATTACTGGGAAAAAATTGATGCTCCAGAATCAACAGCACCTTTCTAGAGAGCCCACTTCTTGTATTTACTTGTCTGGAACACCTTGAAGTCCTGCTAGACCATCTGCAAGCTGCAGGATTTACCGGGCATAGTGAGATGGCATCTTGAGTACCTGATTGGTTTTTTTTCCATTTCTTTCAGAGCTGATATGGGGAATATGGAGGGGGACAGAGGGTTTTGAATGTTCCATGTCAGATTTCAGTAGGCTGTGCACGTCAGACAGCAGCTCTGGTGGATATGCAATGCCTTATAGCCTCCCTGGTCACCCAGTGCAAAGCTGTTATCATGGCCCAGAGCCATGCCCCTAACGACATATCATGGGATAGGCTGGAGGAGCAGTTGGATGTGACTATATTTGCAATACAAATCATGGTCTTCACCAGAATGGTTCTCCTCCCTTTGTTCTTTTATCTGCGTTTTTAAACCAAACTCTTAACTGTGTGACTTTTTTTAAAATCTAATTTGCTGTCAGAATTACTGTCTCGTCTTAGAAAATTGAATGGAAAATACACTATTCCCCCCCCTCCCCCTTAAACTGTCGGTCTGGTCTTTCCTTAAGCAGTTTGAGGTGCTGAGGGCCTGGTGTCTTCCAGACCTGAGGTCTCAGTATTGCTGGTAGCTCACTTGCATGGATTTGTACATGTTTCAGCAGGTTCCCTTGGTTAAGAAAACATTCTGGCAGGCTGTTTTCTCTGTATTTGTGTAGTAAAAGCAGCATCTGCAGGGTGACGTGAGAGTTTCATCTGCTTGTTGCTCTTGCTGCTGGGACAGCTAGGACAAGCTTTTGCTAGGCTTTGGACAAAGTGTGGTCCTACAGTGGCTAAGACAAGATTCCAGTTTATAATTCTAGTTTAAAACCCACTGAGGCATGGAATTACGTTCCCAGAGCCTGGTGATGAAGACCATGAGGTGTTTTCTTCTTTTTGGAATGTAGCAGAAATCCCTTTCTCTTGCTTGGCTGAGTGGCTTTTAGTCCTTGTGCTGCCGTATGAGAGCTGAAGATGGTGATGCAGAATGAAGGCCCCATGTGCCAGGTGCAAGATAAGAGCTAATCCCTGCTTTGGGGAAAAAAAAAAGACAAACATCATCTACATAAGTAAGGCAGATGCAGCCAAGTCCCATCCCACTTTCTGAGTGCAGATCTAAGCATGCAAAGAGCTTAAATGATTCCCTTATTGGCATGTCCAGAGCCTCTATTCCCCCGAGATGTCCTCATACCCCAGCCAACCCTTTTCCTATGTTAAAGGGGTGGCTATAACCCAAAAGGGTTGGCTGGATCATGAAAACCAACCGTTCGGCACAAGGGGAAATGTCATTGATAAAATATGAGGATGTTGTTTTTGCAGTGGTGATCGTGCCTGAGCTGTTAATCACACTGTGTTAGACACAGTGCTTCAGCAGGAACAGTCTCAGCCTTGATCTTGGCCAAGAGATGGGGAAGCCAAGAGCCAGGCTGTCCTCCTGTGCTTTACCATGGGGAGCAGAAGGCACCCAACCCGTGAGCAGCCTGGACTCAGCCCTGGGTTATTTTACTCACAGTCACTCTGGTTTGCATCACTCCTCACTTACTGCACCACCTCTGCAGAACTCCATCTGCGTGACAATTTGATGGCTTACTGTTTATTAAAGTGTCTCCGCTAATGCAAAGAGGATAAATATTTTCCTTCCACTGCCCCTCTGCAGCAGGGTGCCTGGTCTGATCCTTCCTCTGTTACCTCTGGCATTGCCAAAAGCCTGCTTCTCCCCCAGCCTGCAGGGAGGGGAGTCAGACCTGTGTTTATGGAGGTAGCGTGCTGCTCTGGCTGGCGCAGCAATTTGTTGCATTCAGAAACTATTTTAATAACCACGAATGACTAAGCACGTTGTTTGGGACTGGTGACTTCTTTTTCCGCTCTTTCTTTGATCTGTTTATTTTTAGGTTCCTTTGGGAGGGGAAAAAGAGTGGAGATTGAAAGCCAGAGGACAGGAGAGAGAAACTCAGGGAGATGGGATTCACCTTTCCAAACTGCAGCCCACTTCAGTGCTTGTGGGGTTTGGCAACCCATCGAGGGATTTCCAGGGGGGAACAGGAGTGAGCACAGGGGTTCCTGTGGTCTTTCTCTGTCAGGAGAAGCAGGGTGGAGTCCTGCTGATGGCCTTTCTGAAAGTTGGACTAGGATTTGGGGTGGAAGTCTGAGTTCTCTTAGGTCTTAAATCCTCCATTGTGCTGTAGCACGTGCATCTCCAACATGGGTACAGGATTGTTTTGAGGTAGGAGAACCCCTTCCTGTTGTGTAGTGCTTGACATAGCGGGCTCTCTCTCGTATACATATATGATTTTTGAAAACCCACAGAAAATAGGAGTATACAAATAATGTATAATTTTGTATTATTCCTATCACAGAACCAGGGTTAGGTTGAAAGGGACCTCAAAGCCCATCCAGTTCCAACCCCCTACCGTGGGTAGGGTTGCCACCTACTAGATCAGATTACCCAAGGTCCCATCCAACTGTCTTCAAACCCATCTTCTTCCCATTATCACATGCCCTCCTCTGTTGATGCTCTGCTTCCAGCACCACCCTGCTGCCTCCACGTCCTCTACAATTTCCTGCTCCCTCCTCATCCTCTATCCCTTGCTGACATTAGGAAGGCAGCAGTACACAGCTTCTGCAAGACAAACAACAGGCTCATCCTGGGCTGATGCAAACCTGTTGTTTGTAAGTGGAAGAGCCAATGGCATAGGAGGACGTGAGACACAGGTGGGGCTGTGCCCCATCCGGACTGATACCCATCCCCAGCCCAGCACCATGAGATGCCTCAGGGGAAAGTCATGAAAGGAATTTGGGATTCAGGGGAAGACAGGTAACAGGCAGACCTTTGTCTTGTCCCTCTGGTAGGCACCAGTAGTTAGCCAAGCTGATGCTGTGTGCCCCTTAGCCACGTGGTTTGGTCTTTGATGTCCCCTGCAGGTTTGGTTACACCAAATAAACCTGTTAGCCCATTACATTTCCCCCTTCATTGTTTGCCTTATTTCCCAGGGACTATTAAAGACACTGATTTTGGATGGGACCTTGTGATTCCTTCATGATCATTTTTCACCGTGCAGCTTGAGTTTTCAGTCTGGGGCCCTGAATGATTAACAGGTACCTCGAACCTTGTAATTTGTTACCATTAGGAGAATTAATGGCGCAATCAGAAATTTTGTGCAACCCAGCTTATTTACAGGGACTCTATCCAGGATCCAAGCTGGGATTGACCGTTGCATTGGCTTTCCAGTTGGTTCCAACACACAGAGCAGCACTGTGGAATTTAGGACCTTCTCAGCCCACCAAGCCATGGGACAGTGGCATATCTTAGGGCAGGCAGCAATCTGCCTGCAAGGGGTTGCATTACTGCTCTTGGAGCCTGCACGGTTGCAGGCTGCTAAAAGCTGTTCAAATAAGTCATTGTTCCCGAACTCTGCACGCTGTGGACAGGCTTAAAGCACTTAGCGAGGATTTCCTTTCCCCTGCAGGTAATGCCTGCGTAAGCTTTTATTTTACCCAGCTCTTTACAAGCCTTAGTGGCCCATCTGCAGAATGTCTCTGAGCTTTCTCTGCTGCTCTTCTGCAGCTGCCATCACAAAGCCACCTGCACCGGGCTGGCCTGCAGGGTGACACGGTGTGTTCCCGTGCCACTGCTGTGTCCTCCTGAGTGACCTGCCTGTCCCTGCAGCTCCCTGCCACAGCAGCACCCAGATTTGGGTTTCCACACAGCTCTCGTGGCATTTGGAGGCCCTTTTTGTGATCCTGTGCCAGTGGCCATGTCCAGCTCCTCCTGGCCTCATCCATCCTTCATGGCATCCCCACTGACCACCCCCAGAGAAACTACAGACCTTGCATCGTGCCACCCTCACCATGAGTTCTGATCGGTGCCCACAGGCACTATCACATTTCCATCTACCCAAGGGCTCAAGCAGCACTTTTTTCTCCACCCTTGCCCCATGGTTTTCTGACACATCTGTGGGATTAAAGCACCATAGTCCCTGTGGATGATGCTGGAGGTGGGGGAGCCAGCCAGCTGCCCCCACTGTGCTGCACCCCATTACAGGGGGCACAAGCAGGGCAGTGGGGCCGAGCCCTCCCTCTAGAAGCACATTTGGGGCGCTGCCCATCCCGTGAGTGCCCCCCCTCCCCCCGCCCCATTCCCCAGCTCCAGCGGCGAGGAAGAGGCAGTGCTGAGCCGGATATGCTGCGGCTCCCGCAGCCCTCCCTGTAGTGTCCCCGCCGCTCCTCCCGATGCCTTCCGAGGAGACGGATGGACGGACGGACGGGCAGCGAGAGGTGCACCGCTCTCCTAATCGCACGGCTACGGAGGGGGGCGAGGGAGGGGGGGAGGCAGCCTCTTCCCACCCCCTTCTCCATCCCCTGTCCTCATCCCCTCTTCCCCTTCCTCCTCCTCCTCTTCCTCCTCCTCTCCGGCCACGATATTCTCCAAAAGGGAGGGGGGAGCTGCTGGCAGGTGGAAGGGATGGGGGAATGCAACCCCGGCAGGAATCCCGCAGAGGGGAGGGCTCGGCGAAATGATAACAATGATAATCACGATGACAAAAATGATAACAAAACCACGCCGGGAGCGAGCTGGGGGGAGCGGGGAGGACACGACGCTGTGCCGCACTGAGCCGCCTCCCGCACTGCCCGGCACAGCTCGACCGCGGCCCCTGCGCTCCCCATCCCGGGATGGGACGGACGGCAGAAGGCTCGGACAGACCGACAGGCAGAGGGACAGACAGACAGAGGGACGGACGGACTGAGGATTGCGGGCGGGGGCAGCGCGGCGGTCTGGCAACTCTCCCCGCAGCACTCTCCCCCCCCCCCCCACCCCGCGCCGCTCTTCCCAAGTGCTTTTTGCGCTCTAATTTGTTGCTTTCTCCTCGCTTCGCCCCGTGATCGCCCCCTGCTCCCCGCTGTCCCCCGCCGACATGCAGCCCCGTGCCCCCGTGCGCTGCCCTCCCCTTCCTCCGGGCCCCCCCTCTCCCCCTCCGCTGCCCGCTCCCTCGCTCCTCTCCCCGCTCTCTCCCCCGCCTCCCGCTCCCTCCTTCTCTCTCCTGCCTCCCCCCCACCTCTCCCCTTTCTTTTTCTCCCCTTTTCTCATCTCCCCCCCCTCCATCCCCATTTCTCACTTCACCAGGGCAGAGCGCGGTGACGCCGCCGCCGCTGCCGCCACCACGGAGAGGACACAGGACCCCCCCCTGGGCCCGCCGTGCCCTTTCGACGGGGCGGCCTGGGCCCCCCGCCCCCCCCCCCGGGCCCCCGCAGGGCTGCTTCGCCTGCATCGCCAAGCCCCCGGCCCTTCGGCACGCCTCGCCCGTACTCTCACCCTCCTCTGCTGTGCAGCTGATGGAGAGCAAGGGCTGCAAAGGGGACAGCCTGCGGCCGGCGGGCCCGTGCAAGCACTCGGTGGAGAAGAAGACCATGACCAACCCCACCACCGTCATCGAGATCTACCCCGACACCAGCGAGGTGAACGACTACTATCTCTGGTCCATCTTCAACTTCGTATACCTCAACTTCTGCTGCCTTGGCTTCATCGCTTTGGCCTATTCGCTGAAAGTGAGTGCTGAGCACCGGTGAGAGCACGCTGGGGCCGGGGGTAGCTCATATGTGTGCCGCTGATGCAGGAGGTTGCGCCGCCGGCTGCGGGGATGGCAGCGGGGAGGTTGCGACGTGGTTTGGAGCTTGGGTTGTTGTTTGCTGAAGAAGGGGCACTTGGACCAAAGGCACCTTCCCAGTGATGCATACCACACAGGTATCCCGCACTCTGGCACTTGGTCCCTTCTTCGGGGCTGGCAGGGACCTGGTAGGATGAGACGTGGCAGCACTGTGCTGTGGGGCAGGAGCCGTAGGTGCCATCAGGCAGGTTGTAGTGGGGAGAGGTTGCCAGGTACAGGGTAATGCTGCTTCTTTGCTTCTTGCCCTCTCTCCCACTAAAATCCCCAAAAGACTAAAGCTGTGGGGGGAGCAGCCCGGCTGGGATGTGAGATTCAGCACTGGAGCATCCAGGAACATCTCAGGAGCTGCCATGGGAAAGGGCCTCAGGCTGCCCTTCTCTTCCTAAAGATGGGCCATACACACCCACAGAGAGCCCACGGCTGCAGGGCAGCCCTGTGTGGGTCACGCTCTGGGGACAGGCAGCCAGCTGACGCGTGTTGGCAGCAGTATTTAGCAGAAGGCCGGCGTGCAGCCTGGCTTCGTCACAGAAACAGATCAATGAACCCCAGGCAACACCAGGCAGGGAGTGCTGGGCAGCCCTGGGCTCGGCCTGCACCGGCCCCCTGCCTCAGTTTCCCTTCTCTGAGGTTGGGGTTGATCCTGTGCAGGAAGCCCAGAGAGTTCAGGTTTTGCATCTTCAGGGCACCACATAGCTACGCCAGGTTTTCCTGCGGTCCCAGTGCTGCAGACAGGAGTGGGGCAAGGACCTGCCTGAGCCATCCCATGAGCCGGGGGTAGGAGAGGCCCTACTCTGCTCCTGGAGTTCTGCAGTAACCATGGCTCCTTGCCTGAGGGGAGCACACAGCCCTTGGAAACAGGCTGGAATGTGGCAGAGGGCAGGTGGGTGCTGTCCAAGGCTTGGCTGGGCTGGGTGCTGGGACAGAACTGGGACTGAACGGGGTCACTGCAGCAGTGGCAGCAGTAGATTTGGGCTGAGAGGAGCACTGGGACACTTTGTGCCCTGATCCCACAGGTGTCTCTGCAGGCAACCCAGCACGTGGCAGCACTTCCAGCATCTTTAGCATGCTCTGAGAGCAGGTGCACACCTCAGTACTGCGCTGGTGTGGGGCATCTGGGTGCCTGCACTGCAGCCTGGGACCTGTCTGGGATCCTTGAAAAAAAATGCCAAAGAAAGTCACCAAGGTATTTAACGTCTCACGCAAAGAAATATATGAACTCAGGTAGAGTGAAGGCAATGCTATCCCAGCCAGGTGCTCCACGTGACCCATCAGGTGCTCAGAGTGATACCGTGCTGCACGCCTCTCTGTTTCCCCCGTAGTGGGACAGGTGCTTGGCAGCCGTGGCTCTCAGATCATATCCCTCGGGGCTGTTTCTGCACCTCAAGGTCAGTGCGGTGGAGCAGGAGCGGTGTGCCAGCACAGAGCTGTGTGCACTGGGCTGGGGCAGAGGAGATGAGCGACAGCACTGAGGGAGCCCTCAGGTCACCTCCCTGCAGGCCCACTCTGGCACACTGGGTTCTTTCCCTTTGATCAGGAGGCACTGCTGCAGCTCTCCCGCACCGTAGCTCCGCGGGCTGCCTTCTTTCCTGGCTCCCCACAGTAATGATTGGTGCACTGGGGCACAGTGTCAGGAGCTCCTGCTCTGGAGCTCTATCTCTAGAGAGCACTGGAGGAAGCCAGCACCTCTCTGGGCACCAATTAGGTGACGAGGCAGGAGCAGGGATGAGCTCCATCGCAGGAGCTGTGCTCGGACTGCACTGACATCAAGGCAGCAAGGCGCTCCAGCGGCTTTTGGAGCCCACCCGGCAGCCCGTGTGGCTGCTCTCAGAGCTTTGCTGCCAGCAAGGCACATGGGTGATACGATGGCTGGATTTGCTCCCGGCAGATCTGTGGAGCAAATAAACCCCAGGATTCGCTCCAGAGCAAAAAGCTCCTTACATGCAGGGAAGCAGAGCGCTGTGTGGGAAATGGGTTTACAGCCAAACCAGCCTCTTCCCAAAGCGTGCTTCCACCAGCTGCGGGCTGAATACTAAGCACAGGCTGCCTTCAGCATGGCCTCATTAGAGTCGTTATCAACAAACCATTTGTCTCCTTGAGATAGCTGACACAGCACTGGTACCCACCCGCAAGCGCCTGCTCCTGAGTGAGAGCTGAGCCTGAAAGCTGAGATGGGAGGTGGGAAAGGAATGGGAAGTACGGGGATGGAAGAAGGAGCTGGCTTATAGCTCTGGTGGAAGAGGGATGGAGGGAGGTGGATATGTGATGGGGCTGAATGGGGTGTATCTCCAGCACAGCCCTCGTGCAGTGCTCTGGGGAAACCTCACAGTCAGCTGATATGGGATAACCATCCTCACCTATCTGCTATCTCCATGGGAAGGAGGGCCAGAATCCCAGGATAACTTCAGGCAAGGTGGGGAAGATCAAAGTGATGATGATAAGTAAAGTGTCTGGGACTGAGGCAGCACCTGATCTGGGGTCAGGGGGTTTATACAGCCCTGGGGACCTGTCCTCACTTTCAGAAGGAAGGAGACAGCTTCCAGGCTCAGACTGCAAGCAGTCTGGAGCAGGAAACACCTCTCATTGTGCTTGTGTGCTGCAGGGACCCCGTCACTCACCTGGAGCTCACAGACAATGTAAATGATAATGGCCAATATGGGATATTTGCATAAGGATGACAGCTGAAGTCATAAGGTGCGTGGGAAAATAATAAAGGAGAAAAGGAAAGGGCCACGCCAAAGGGGTTGGCAAGGATGGGAGATGCATGCAGCCAAGGAGGCTAGGGGCAAAGCTAAGGGCAAGAGGCAAGACACGGGCTGCAGGAGATGGAGAACATGCAGAGAAAACTGCTTGCTGTGGGGTCTAAAGGAGCAGATGGGTGGGAAAAGGTGGCACCAGGAGCCCATCAGCAGGGGGAAGGAGCCCAAAGCAAGGTTGAATTTGGGGCAATTCTGGGAAAGGGAGATGGCGGGGCCAGGGAGAAGGTAAGGCGATGGGAGCTGGTGTGTGGCATAGGAAAGAATGAAAGGTAAAAGCTCTTGAAGTGAGCTGGGAGGGAATCCCCGGGAAGAGAGAAGCAGGAGGTGAGGAGGTGGGAACATCTCAGGTCAGGAGGATCTGGTCCCACAAGGGTACAGCAAGCAGAAGGGTGCAGAGCCTGGAGCACCAGCCTCACTGGTCTGCATGGTTTGGGATCCTCACCGTGATGAAGTCAGTATCCATAGTGGAGTCCCTGGAGGTGTTCAAGAGCCATGTAGATGTGGCACTGAGGGCTGTGGCTCGGTGGGCATGGTGGGGATGGGGTAGGGTTTGGACTTGATGTTCTTAGTTTTCTCCAACCTTTATGATTCTGTGATTCTTTGAAGGGGAGCGTGTCCTGGGGCTGCTTTTCACCTCAAAGTGCCCACTCCACCAAGCTGGGGCTCTGCATCACTCCAGGCTTTCAGGAGAATGCAAAACTCACAGAACCATTCCTGAAATAAGCCATCCTGGGCACAGAGCTGCTGTAAAAGGCTGCAGGATTGTTATCTTCCCTGAGGTCATCTCCCATCCAGGCAGGCCACCAAGCCAAGCACAGCGTGTGACAGCCAGCAGCACGGTACTGAGCTGGGACTCCCCTGGCATTCACTCAGTGCCAAGACATAGAGAAAAGGTTTCTGTCAGTGCCTGCCTGCTGTGCAGGTCCTTGTGCACTCGACTGACCCCACTGCTGCTGGTTGTGCTCAGAGCCCCTCGGGAAGGGTGACATGGTGGTGTGAAGCTGCATGGCCCAGCAGGACAGAGGGTCTGGCAGCCCATCCCTGTGCTGGGAGAGTGATACCAAGCTTCCAGGAGAGCACTGCAGGAGGGAGAGAGGGAAAAAAAGGTGGCTGAGACGTGGTCTGAATGTGGTGCAGGACGTTTGCAGCAAGCTCCTGGTCGATAAGAGGTTTTTCATGTTTCTAGGAGGACTCTGAGGCTGCTGCAGGATTTCACAGCCTGCCACTGACACCTAGCGTTCAGCCAGCAGCACCTTGCTCGTAATAGCAAGCACGGGGGTGTGAGCAGGAACACAACCCTGGAGCCCTCTGGCATGGAGCGAGCAGCATCGCACGTGCTGCACCATCCCAAGGATGCTGCACGAGAAATTGGGCAACATGCCCCAGCGTCACATCCTCTGCGTTCCGGGTGCTGAGTGCCATCTGCGAGAGGTTCGGTGACGGGGATGTGGCTCTGCTGGAAAGGAATGGGGCACGTTCCAGATATGAGCATCGCCATCCCTGCCTGGTGACGCCACTTGTTGCCTGGTGATGCCATCCAGGGCTTGGTGATGCCATTTATCCCCCAATGATGCCGTCCGCTGCCCGGCAGTGCCACCTGCTGTCTGCTCTTGTCATCGCTACTCCTGGCAGCCTGGAGGAGGTGGGGACGAGCAGGTGACAGCCGTGGGAAGTCCATGGTTGTCCTAACCTGCAGGATAACAAGGACAGGGAGTGATACCGTGCCAGGCAGCAAATCCCAGCGCTGCCAGGATGGAGTGGCACGATGGGAGGGTGTGTCAGCACTCAGATCTGTCAGGGGATGCGTTATTACTTTTATTACATAATTTTAGTGTATAGTATCATGATGCACCTCCCAATTAATTTTGTTTTTCTGCCTCAGGTCCGGGATAAGAAACTCCTCAATGACTTAAATGGTGCAGTGGAAGATGCCAAGACAGCCCGGCTTTTTAACATCACCAGCTCAGCCCTTGCCACCTTCTGCATCATCCTCATCTTCATCTTCCTGCGGTACCCCCTCACTGATTACTAGCAGGAGGCAGACAGCAGCGCCGCCGCCAAAATGCCTCTATGACAGAAGTGTCTGCAGTTGTTTCCTGTAGCAAGGACGTGAGAGTAAAACAACTCCACCGTGATTGCAAAAAAAAAAAAAAAAAAAAAGTAAATAAATAACAAATAAATGAATTTATCAGCCCAGGCAAGCGTACTCTTCCTGCCCCCAAACAGTATGTGGGCTGCTGTAGGAAAGGGTTTCACTTTTGCAATTGTACACGGAGGAAAAGAGATCAAGAAAATCCTATTTCATGGCAAACAGAGTTGTATAATGAGAGTGTGCAGAGCTGTGAGCTAAGCGTGATGTGCAGCTGGATGCACGGCCGTGGAGAGCTTTGGGCTGCAGACAGGGCTGGGAGGAAGGCGGCATGCCCGAAGTCAATGGGATGGCCAAAGCTCAGAGCATATCAAATGTGTTCAAACTGCCCACGGCCCTACAACGTTCTGTTGTTTACCTTTTTGTGATTCAGTTCTGTTGAATTTCATTCATGAGCTGAGATAACCATCCCCGGAGGGCTGAGTGTTAGGGTGTTGGTGTTAGAGAGCCCCAGTGCCTCCAGGTCAACTCCAGCGCATTAAAGGGCAACTTTTTCCTTGGGGTCACACAGCAGTGCTGAGAACAAAGGCACCTCCTGGAGAACTCCATGCGCTCCGTGAACCAAGTGCTCCTGTATTTCTGTAACACAATCAATAAAGATACCTCTGATATCCGCTGCTGCTGGGTCAGTTATCATAGCATCACAGAATCACTAAGGCTGGAAAAGACCTCTAAGTTCACCAAGTCCACCCCACAACCCATCCTCACTATGCCCACTGGCCATGTCACTCAGTACAGCATCTCCACTCTTCTTGAACAACTCCAGGGATGGTGGCTCCAGTTCCTCAGGTTGTTCCTCCCTCTTTTCCACAAAGAGAAAAAGGATGGACAACACTGCATGCTAGAGTAAGGGACAGGATGAATCATCCATATTTGATGTGCTGCGTAAAAAAAAAAAAAAACACCTTGTATTTCTTGAGTTTTTAGGATGAGAGGGCTGAGGGGATGCTACACGTTCCTGAGCCCTTGGGATATGCCAGTCTCCAGGGATGGCCAAAGAGATGGGCAAAGAAGCAGAGAGTCACAGCCCACTGGCAAGAGGCAATGCTTGTTTCCCCAGCAGCTGCTTGGGGGGGCAGGCAGGAATGAGGGATGTAGGAAGATATGCACCCAGGTTGGAGGGCCAGGACTGTGTTGACCACTGTGGTGCTTAATCAGAGTAGGGCAGAGCCAAGGCAGACAGAAGGCAAGCTCCCCTCACCTCTGATACTAGAATGAAGAGCTGTAGTCTGAACCTTGGCTACCCAGCCTGCATGAAACATCAGCCCTGTGCCATCGGCCCCAGGCCATAGTGTAAATGAATGGCCAGGCATGGGATAAAATACAGCTCCCTGACCTCCTATCTAATTGCATATTCTGCATCTGTCTCACCTCTTGACAGCTGTTAAAATGAGCTCCTCAACACACAGCAATGCCAGCTCTATTTCTCTTCTCTGCTTCTCGTCGCAGCAGGAGGAGGCAACAGCATACACCTCAGAGCAGAAGTGTGGGGCGAGGTGTTGCAGCATGTCAGCAGTGGGACAGTGCCCTCGGGGACACCAGGACTCCTCTGGGCTTCGTCTATGGGGCGGCTGTGGGCAAAGCAACGGGCTTTTCCTTGACCTCTCGAAGTCCAACAAGGAGGACAGAGTCCTTGAGCTTTGCCCTGGTCACCTCACAGGTGGTTTTCTATGTAGAGAGCCCCAGCCTGGCATGCAGGATCAAGGCTGCTCAGATAAAGCCAGAGCTGAAACAAAGCTGGGCACAACCCAGAGCCATCCCCCCTGCCTCTAACGACTGTGACAAATGAGCGTCATCATCTCTTCCCCCATGGGCCGCCCCAGCCAAAGGAGGACAGTTGCTGCTGTAATGAACTGGGGGAATATTGCACTGACGCTGCAGCATTTTTGCATGCATCACAAGCCAGAGATGGACAGGCCAGGCTATTATTAGCACCACCACACTCGGTATTTGCTGTCAGGAACACCCACGTTGGGAGAGGCATCTCTGTGTGAATGCTGCAGCAGGGCTGAGTTGCACCAAAACCTGCAGATGAATCAAGCACACCTTCTTTGTTGTAGCTTGCAGAGAACAAGGGAATAAAAAGCAGCAGCCAAATAACACTGCGTTTTCTTCCTTTTTTTTTTTTTTTTTTTTTTAATGGTGCAAGAACATTCTGGAGTGGGAGAGCTTGCCAAGGCTGCCACCAGCACGGCAGAAGGAAGGATTTGGGGCTGCTGCTCTGCCTTTTCACTTCTGCCGCTCACAGCTCCGCTGGGTGCGCTCCAGCTCACACCTTTTCTTGGCTGCGAAGACACAGCCTCTGTTCCATTCAGCAGTGGGAGCAACAACCGAGTGGAGAGGAGGGAGAGAGGAACTGTCAGATGCCTGAGAAGCCTTCTGATATCTGGAAGGAAGGGCAGTTACATCACTGCGTGAAGATTTCAGCAGCACATCAGGAGGCCAAGAGGTCTGGGCACACTCCTGAAGTCGCTGTGTGGGACCTCTCAGGGTGAAGGGTGCCCTCGTGTGAGAGCAAACACCACACACTTACGCAAGCCCGGGGCTTGGTGCTGCCACCTCCGCACAGAGGCTGCTGAGCCAGTTTGTAGGCAAATCCCAGCTGGGTTGAACTGGTTTGGATTTCCTCCCAGCAGCAACCGTGACCCCGTGACTCTCCTACGTCTACAAGTTGGCTGCAAGAAATAGGGCAGGAGGGAGAGCAAAGCTGGCACCCAGTTTGAGTAATGATGTTCAGCCCGGCTCCAGCATCCTCAGCTTCCCACGGGGCTGAGCAAGCAGCCCCCATTTTGCACAAGGCAGTGCTGGAGCCCTGGCTCCCCAAGTCCCTGTCTGTCCCCTCCAGTGCTGCTCCACTGAGCTCTGTGAGCTGGAGTTGCAGCTTTGCTCAGTGCCACTAGGTCCCGGTTCAGGGTTAGGGTTCAGGTGCAGCTGCAGCCATGCGGATGTGGGGGAGCAGCGGGGTGCTGGTGGCTCCGGGCAGGATGGGTGCTGTACGGCCCTGCAGTGCCCAGCTCGCCATGCAGGGAAGGGTGGGAGGCACAGATGGCAGCAGATGCTCTCATCGCTGAAACTGATTTCAGCAGCATAGAAAACGAAACAAAAAATCCTAGCAACTGATGAGCAGCTGAACAAAACCATGCACAGGGGCAGAGAGAGAGTCCGGAGCTGAGAGCCTTCAGCCCTGTGCAGAGCTGTCTCCGCAGAGCTTCCAGCATCTCACAGCGTGATCGCTCCATGCCCGGTACAAAGGTACGGGCTCCTCCCATCCCCTGACTTTGACTCATGCTCTGTGCAGAGGGATTTTATTCAGTGCGTGTTTTGGTGCTGTTTTAACTTTATCCTTCAGGCAGAGCTGCAGAGCAATCGCTGCAGCACCCAGCCGATGAATGGCACTGCGCACACCTCCAGCCTCGTACTGCCCCTCAGTGGTGTATGTCTCCAGCAGCCGAGCACCGGCTGGAAGAGGCTTTTTGGGTGCTTAAAACAGCAGTGAGTCGGGGAAAATGCCTCTCCTTCTCGGTGGACTCATCGCTTCGGCAGAAATGCGCATAGTTAGAGCTTTGCACTTGGCCTGAGATGGCAAATACGGGTCTTGGAAAACGTTTGAGCAAAAATTTATAACGTGTGCAAGTGCATTTTGCATTCAGAACACATCGCTGGGACGCAACCAATCTTCGGATGTGGCTGAAATAGGAGGAAAAGGGAGGATAAAAAACAGAATGAGGCAAGCGGGGCAAGTTCTCCCTCAAACGCTTTTTATCCGAAGCAGAGCAGCTCCCTCCAGCGAGGAGCAAGCGGCCGCAGCATCGCTGCTGGGCGCACAGTGGGGAGGGTGTGCGGGGGGAACCCAGCCCCGGCAATGACAATGGCCGCACATCTGGTGCCCGGCAGCGCGGCGCTGCTTTGTTCTGCCACCGCGGCATCATCCCGGCTAACACCGGCTGCCCCCGGGAGCGTACACTGAGCCCTTCTGTCCCCCCCTTTGCTGCCGTGGGAGATGCTCTGCGGGTCGTGTCTGACCCCGGGCCGGGACAGCCCGTCCGGGAGCGGCGTGGCAGAGCGGGGCTCGGAGATGCTCGTTGACACCGGGGTCGGAGAGAAGCTGCAGGAACGCCCGCCCTTCTAACACGGCGGTGCGCAGGGGTTTCCACGCCGATAGGCTTCGCGCTGCTATTTGCAGCCAGGACAAGAGGGCACCGTGGCCCCTCGTTGCTCTGCGAGGACTTAAGCCGCGCACCTGGAGAGATTTGATTCTGAACGCCCGCCATCCGCACCGGCGGAGGGGAGGACGGCTCCCTCGGTTTCACTAAGCGCCAGCATAAACCCTAAAGCCCCTAAACCCTAATCCGCCTCTAAACCGGAGCATCCGGACCTCGGGAAGGACGGAACCGACGTGACGGCGCTGCGGGGCGCGCCCGGCGCGGCCTCCAGGTGGGACAGGTGTGGCGCCCGGCCCCGCGGGCCGCGCTCCCTCAGCCCGACCGCCGCGGCTCCGCGCCCGCGGGGTGACGTCACCCTGCCGAGCGCCTCCCGCGCTGATTGGCTGCGGGTGACGTCAGCGCTGTGTGGCGGTGGTGGTTTTTTTTTCCTCCCTTTTTTTTTTGCTTTTTTTTTTCCCTCCCTCCTTCCCCCCCCCCTCCTCCATCTCTTACCTCCCCCCCCCCCCCCCTCTCTCTGAGGCATGACCTCATCGCCGGCGCATTCCCGGCTCGCGGAGCGGCGCGGAGCAGCGCGGAGCTCGGCATGTGGGCCCTGCGGAGAGGCGCGGCCGTCCGCGCCCGCCGCACCGGGTCAGTGCGGGCCGGGCCGGGCGGGGGCGGCCATAGAGAGGGGATAGGGGCGCTGCGAGAGGGACGCGGTGGGGCTGTGGGAGGTGCGGCTCTGCCCGGGTGGGTATTACCCGCACCTAGGTTTGCGTGCGTTATTATATTAGGGTTGGGGGGAGTGCAGGTGGGAGCGGAGCATCCTCGGCCGCGGTGCGAGGCGGAGGTTGGGGGGGGTAGGCGGGAGCCGCGGTGACAGCGGCGCGGTTTTCCGATGCCGGAGAGGTTGGGGCTGTCGTTGTGCCCTCGGTTGGGAGCGGAGCTGCACGCACTGAGCTGCGCGGTGCGGGCGGTGAACGCGTTGTGCGCCCTGCTGAAATCATCCCCCCCCCCCCAGCCCCCCTCACATCCCCCCTCACATCCCCCCTCACATCCCTGCCAATTCTCTGCGTGCAGAGAGCCGGTCGCGTTCCCGATCTCGGCGATGATTTCCCTTATTGATAACTAAGTTCCTTCTCCTTCCTGCTCTGCCTCATCCCCCCCCCCCCAACACACACACACACACACACGCACACCCCTTTCTCCTCCCCCAAAATTAAATTCCTGAGCAACAGCAAAAGCTGATGTCAGTGCCTCGGCTCGCATCGGGAAGCTCCGCGCAGGTCGGTGAGGTGCGGGATGTGACGGGGAGCACGCGGTGCGGGTTCCTTGCGGACGTTTGGGTTTTCTGGGCACGGTATTGCGGTGTCACCCAGGAGGGGGACCCAACCCTGCCCCCGGCACCAGTGACCCCAACGTGATTTGGGGTGTAAAGGCACGGATTCCCTCCGGCAGCGGTTGGCAGCCCCGGGGAGATGCTGAGCTCTGTGCCCGCAGCCCGGGGCCGCGGTAACCTTGCGGGCAGCCCCAGGAGTGCTGTGCGAGGCTCACCGCATTGTCTGCGCCCGCGCTGCGCTGCGCAGAGCTCGGGCACGGCTGCAGCTTTGTGTTGGAAGGGCCGGCTGTGCGGTGCTGGCGGGTTTGGGCTCGGCGACGCTGTGCACGGCTCTGCAGGAGAGGTTGGTTGGGTTCGGGGCTGGTTCCCGGTGTGCCTTTGTGTTGGCTGATGATGGTTCCCAAAGCAAAACGAGCTCTGCGCCAATAAAACTCTCCTGCCTGTAGCTGGTTGCGTTTAGGGTTTCTTGCTAAGATATCTCCGTGGGCTCTGCGGATGTATTCTTGCCAGTTTTGATGGGCACAGGCTTTCATCCACCGTGGGTTGTCGTCCCTTCCTTGATGCTAGTGAGAGGGTAGGGGGGACTTGGAGCCAGCGTTGCCAGGTGTCCGATCTCTGTACGAGACTCCCTGCATGGAGATATGGCAGACACCGTGTTTGTGTGCTGGGTGCTTTTGCTGGGGCTGGGCACCTTGCCAAGGAAGACACCGAGGTGCTGTGTTTGGAGAGGTTGCTGCCTAAAATCCAACACAGTACAGTTATTACTGTCTGAACCCCCGAGAGCATTGGTTATGGCTCCTCGTAGCATGCATCTTGCAAGGGTTTGGCCCTGCAACCACCTCCCAAAAAATCCTCCTGGAGGAAGCTACAGCTTAGCGGGGTTCTGGAAATGGCTTCTCACATCACCCACTCCATCCCTACCCCTTCCCTTGCTCCAGCTGCATTAATCTACATAATCAAGATGAGGTGTGTTAAAGGTGCCTTCTCCTTCTGTTTGCTTCTCTTGCCTTTAGGTGTGCCTGCTCACGGGGATCAGAGGTTGATCCCTGCTGCACGGCACAATTGGAGCTGGGATCTGCAGCTTTGACTGCTCTCAGGTGCAGAGCACATACACGATATCTGGGATGGGAGCAGGAAAAGGAGTTGCTCCATGCTTGCAGCCTTGGTTTATGGTCTGGGCTTGTAGGACACTGCCGTCATCCTGAAACAGCTGTAGCGAAGTGAATCTGCTGGGGAGCATGGTGATAAAGAAAGGAGCATGCAGGTGCTGGCCCCTGGGAGGAGTAAGCGAAGGCTGAACTGGGACATGCAGGTAGTTCTCCCCTCCATTATGGTTTCTGTGGCAGAGTTTAGGAGAGCTTTTTGCAGAACCCCCAGGACTGAGGGGTTCTTCTCTCACCCCACTCTTCTCTATGCTGTGATGCAGCAGTGCTCCACAGCCCTGTGATGCCGTCATCCCACGGGGGAACACTTGCGTGTGTTCTTCTGCATCTTGATGCCCTCTGGGCTTTAAAACCTGTTTTTCAAGCTTTTAATTTCTTCTCTGCAGGTGCACCTGTCCTGCCTGGTGCGGGGTGGGAAGGAGGCACCTGATGCGATTACAGGCAGACGTGGGGAAGGGAGGCGAGTGGCCTGAGATCACTCATCAGATAAGGGGCTAAATGAGTGCTCACAATTTTCTCAAGCGTGCTGGCAGAAACCTGCGCATGCGTTGCGAGCAAGGTTAGAGCACAGAGAGAGAGTGTGATGGCTGCAAAAATGGTGTCAGAGGCTGTCTTCAAATCCAGGCAGAGCTTGCGGTGTGATTGTGTGCTATGCCTGGCTGTGAGGTGCTGGCTTTGCCTTTTCCTCTGATGGAGGTGGAGGGGAACATGACATGTGGCTTTGTCACATCCCTTGAGAATGATGCTCGGTGCTGAGGTAGATGTAGCACTTAGGGATGTGGCTCAGTGGGCATGGTAGTGATGGTGTATTCGATGATCTCAGAGGTTTTTTCTCACCTTAATGATTTTATGGTTCTATGAATTGAGCTCTGGTCACAAGCGAGCACCTCGGTGACTCCATCTCCTCTTTATCAATGAAGTCATGGAAAAGCAAACAAACTCTTATCTCTTCCAAGAACTGGTTGTAGGCTTCCTACCCCAACCTTTGGGTCGGTGCCATCTGTGAGGCTCCTTTTGTTCTCAAACCTTTCTGCTTTGAGAAGCCCCTACTGTAGGGTAAAGCAGGGTTGTACTGGGGCCCACAGCTGTGCTTTTTGATTCATCCTCTGGGAGCCTTCTGGACCCTACTAAACCAGGGAACCTGGACAGGTGTGCTGCAGGTGGTCCTTTGCTTTGCTTACAGATTGTGTGGGTTTTAGTGCTGCTGAGGACCTCCAGTTTTCAAAAGTGATCTGATGCTCCTGAAGATAGGTACAATTGGTACTGGGGGAGTTTCCAGACTGCGCTGTATGATGGTGAAATAAGCAGTGCCCTTTGCTCTGGGGTTAGAAACCCTTCCTCAATTCCATCTTTTCTTCTCGTTCTTCTTACACCTTGTTTGTTGTGCATGGAAAGCCCAGCCCAATGTATGTGCATGACTTGCCTGCCTTTGTTGTATGTTATTTATTTATTTTTAATCAAACCTTCAGGTTTCTTGGGGCAGAGACCTTGTGCTCAGGCTTTTCTCTGGCTAATCTTGGGATGCACTCTTGCAATTGTCAGAGGGGTGAATTCGGGGGAGCCTCATTTTTTGAGCCTGCTGACAACTGGGAATGGGTCTTCTGGTGACCAGGACAAGGTGACATGATCTGTTGTTGGAGCTGACCCTGCACTGGGAGAGTGGTTGGCCAGGTGAGCTGCTGAGATCCCTTCCAACCTAAATTATACTGTGATTCTTCCATACCTGCCTGCCTTCCTGGTTCTCCCTGGCTTTTGTAGAAGTCTGGAGAGGGCTTTGATGCTGACACCTGCTGCTGCTGTTTTCCCTGATGGAAAGCTGGGAAGGTGATCCTGTGGCACTGAGATGTGATGCTTGGAATTGTTCTGTGGGGTGACCTGGGGACAAACTGCCTCCTGCACACCAGAGAAGATGATTGCTGGGGGGTGGAGGGGCGGGGTGGAAGAATGCAAATCTCTGACTGGGCAAAATCTCCCTAGACACATCCTCTTGTAAAGCACTTGCTTTTTACCATTAAAAATAGATTGGTGCACTTTCTGCTTGCTTGCTGATGCTGATGCCTGTAATTCTGTGTCATCCTTGCAATCTCATCTGCTTTGAGCTTGGCTGCCTCTTTGTCTGGCACCTGAGCAGAGTTCATTCAGCAGTAACCGATCTAGAGATAAGTGCAAGCTCTCGTGTGGTCCCGCAGGGATGGAGGGAAGGTGAGGAGCCCTTATCTGATGCTGCTTAGCTGCTTGATCAGCAGTCCCGAAGGGTCACAACTTGATGTGTTTGTGGATGCATAACGGTCAACACCAGTGATGAGTTAGACCTTCTGATATGGAAACTGGCTAGAAGATGTGGAAGATCTGTGTATATTGTGATATATCACTCATGTTTGGAACAGGCTGTCCAGGGAGATGGTGGAGTCACCACCCTGGGAGGCACTGAAGAAAAGGGTAGGTGTGACACTGAGGGACAGATCAGTGGTCATGGTGGGGATGGGCTGGTTGTTGGACTAGATGATCTTACTTGCCTTTTCCAGCCTGAATGATTCTATGATTCAGCGTGTGGATAGAGGAACGGCTGACAAACGCTTTGACCCTCTCCCCCAACATGTCACCTCAGACTGACCTGATGAAACCACTTGGCAATGAATCATATTAGGCAGAGAAGGAAAGAGTTGGGTAGAGATGCTGGTATGGGCTCTGCCTGCCTTATGTGCTTTTCCTAGATAATGGAAATCCTTTGAAACTTGTAGTTGGTGCTTTCTTGTTGTGGCTAAGAAAAGAGGTAGAGCCCTGTTTGACACGTGCTAGTTCATCCCAAACCTGTGAGCCATTTATCTATTGTCGGCATGCAGGAAGCTTAGCAAACCTTGGACCAGGTCAGAAAAGCCTTGAAAAGTGTTGGAAGCCACCTTGATGGATGTGTCATTCCACAGAAAATCAGCTAAGTTGAATTTGAGTTGAATTTTGGGTCTCCAAAGAAGAGACAGCTTCAATGAGCATAGGGTGGCATCACTGGGTGTTGGCCTATACTGGCTGGAAAACTGTGTTAGAATCTGCCTCTGCACCTCAGCTTACACTGGTTGAGATCAGAAACTGTGTAAAATGTGCCAGAAGAAAGAAACTCCTGTTATTGTTCTTCAGTGATTCTGGGAGCCCTGGTTGCCATTTCCATACAGGGACTTGTGGCACAGGGCAGATTCCAGCAGATTTGCTGGGTGATTGCTTCAACTTCTGTGCTACTACCCTTTACCTCATGTGTGGCTCTCTCAGACTTAATTTGTCACTGTCCTTACAAACTGAAAAGGGGATGTTTTTATCTACCTCAAAGAACCACAGCTCAGCCCAGTGCTTTCTTTTCCTTAGCGTGTGGGTATCATGGGAAAATAGTGTGAAGGTCCTGGAAACCCTTTCTTCAGGAGACAAAAACTGCACCCAGGAGATATTTATGGCATTAGGTGTTTTAGGACAAGAGACCAGGACCAGCCCTGCTGAAGTATCTAACTGCATACCTTTCTGGTCTGCCTTTGGCTGATCTTACTGCAAAAAGGCAGATGAGATGCTGGAGATCCCAAGATAAGCCCATGGGATGGTCTCTGAGCTTGTCCAGTGGAAGTGCAGCAAGGGTGGGGACATCAGGCAGTGGGGAAGCGTCCTTTGGACTGGGTTCTACTTCTCCTGTGCATCATTTACGACAAAAGGTAATGGCTTTAAGTTGCTTCAGGGAATGTTCAGGTTGGATATTAGGAAAAATTTATTCCCAGAAAGAGTGTTGAGGTATTGAGGTGGTGGAGTCTCCCTCCCTGGAGGTGTTCAAGAAAAGGTAGATGTGACACTCAGGGAAATGATCTAGAGTGGTCAACAGTCATGGGCTGATAGTTGGACTTGACAATATCAGTGTTCTTTCCAACTTCAGTGATTCTATGTAGACTGTTGTGGTGTGTGCCAGGCTGCTCAAAGGAGATGTGTTCAGCTCTAAGACCTGAACCTGGCTGGCTCTCAGCTTGGCAAGAGGAGGATGGAAATTGAATAGCTTTGGTATTAGAAAGCAGCATGCATGGGAGCTCCATCTGCAGCATGGGCAAAGGCCAACATTAAGTGTCTGTCTTGTCATGGATAACCTTTGGTCTTGTAGACTTTAAAGGAAAGCTTGTGGTTTATGCTACAAGGGAAGACCATATAAATAATCTTAAAATTAGAGAAGTCTAAGAAGGGGAAATAGTGTCCCTGTCATCTAAATCTGGCAGTATAGCTTGCTGTTCTTCCCTGTTGGCTTCTCCTGCCCCAGCAGCACTTCAGAAATCATTCTGGGAGGAGCCACGTCATGACCATCACATACGATGTGGGCAGGCTGGGGGGTGGTGCATTTGCAGCTACAATCCACCAAGTGTTGCTGGCACAACCCATGTTCTGGAGCACTCATGGTGGGCACAGCTGGAATGCAAGCTTCTGTTCCTCAGCAGCATCCTCCAGTGACGATGCCTTCCTCCACCATCCTCTGGTGGTAGGGTGGCTGCCAATTCCCACGCCCTCTCTGCACGAAGAGATGTGCAGGTGCTCTTGTCTTGGGAAGAAGGCACCCACCATTCATGGGAAATGGTGAATAGGGATGTGAGGTGAACATCAATGGGGCTGTGTGAGGTTTCTCCATCTTGGGAAAGCCTCTGTGAGTCTAAGAGGATGAGAACAGAGCAGTAGTCGCAGAGGAACAACACAGTGATGTTATCTCATCTTCACCTCCTGGGAATCATAGACCGTCTCTCCTCCTCGTCCTTTAGCTTCACTGGGGAAAGGCAGATGAGCAGCCTTTATATCTGAGCTAGTGAATATGGTTAGTGATGGTTTTTAACCTCATTTTAAGGAAGAGAAAACAAAAACAGGTACTGTTTCTCCATCTTAGCAGAGAGATCTTTTGTTCTCTATTTTATGTCAAGAAACTGCTAAGTGATTGGCAGCACTTCCAGCGTGGCTACAGCAGGCACCTATGGCTTTGTCCCAGTGCCACCACGGGGGATTATTCATGCTTCAAATTCCCCTCCCCAGGAGAGAGCTTGCATATCTCACTGGGAGATTCTGTGCAGTTCTCAATGCTGGGAGGAAGCAGAAGGGGATCAGTAGATGGGCTGAGCTGCAAAGCAGATAGGATGGGGTGAGGAGAGGCATCCTGGAGCTTTGCAATGGCCCGTCTTGCCCCGTGCCGCCGTTGGCTGGGCTGGAGGCAGCAACTCGAGCATCCTGCGGGGTGTGAGCTGAAGGCACTGCGGTAGCATCGCCTCGGGCCAGAGACGCAGCCGTTGCCTGGCAGCTGCGAGTTTCCAGGGAAACCAGAGGTGCTAACTTGTTAATGAGCCCCGAGTCCCTGATTGCTGCCGCAAAATAATAATAATTAGTAATAGTGCCGTGTTTTAGGAATCCCTTCAAGCAGCAGGAGCCTGCTGAGGGGAGTTTGCTAAGTGCCCAAGCACTTGAAAGAAAAGAGAGGATGGGGAAGGAGGTAGGACGGAGAGCTTGGCACAAGTGCAACATTTACATCTTGATCTGTGTCTGGAGAGCTGGGAAACAGCAGGGTCTTTCCAGAGTCCTGGGTGGTAAGCCTGGGTCTGGTGGAAGTTCTTCAGGAGTGGCTGCTTTCGGGGGTTACCTGGGAATGGCAAGCGGGCATTTCTCGGTGGTGACACCCCTGAGTGCATGCTCTTGGATCCCCAGGCTCACTTATGTGATTGAAACGCATTTGAGAATGGTTTAGGTTGGAAGGAACCTTGGAGATCATTTAGTTCCAACCCCCTGCTATGGGCAGGGACATTTCCCACTAAACCAGGTTGCCCAAAGTCCCATCCAACCTGGCCTTGAATCTACCACTTCCCTGGAGTTCGATGGGATCAGAGCTGCCAGTCTCTGGGATATAATTGTTTCCTTAGTTCTATGCTCGGGTATGTGTGAGTGCTTCTTTCAGAACCCCTGTAGCCAGCTTTGACCCTTCACTCAGCATCATCTCTGTGCAGCCTGTCTCATGAGGCAGTTCATGGCACCTCCACGTTCTCCACCAGCAGCCAGTCATACCCTGTTTCTGGTCTTCAGCTTCATTTTGTGAGTTCATTTCCTTTGTTAGGAGCAGATTTTGGAGGTTCAGCACAGATCTCTGATGTCTTTTGAATATAATGAGTAGCAGTACACCCAAGGTCTTTTGTTCTGTGTCCTTTGCAGGCTGGGAGGCTGTTTTGCTGGAGGTATTCTTCCTTTTCCTCTGCATCTTATTCTCTTCAGTCTGTGTTTATTTTGAATGGAAACGGGAAACAACAGTAGAAAGAATTGGAACAGGGATAAGAGGAGAGGAAAGCTTGGAGGAGTAAGAAGCTGACCTGCCCAGTGCAGCAAGGGGAGTAGCTGCTGATCTGGGTCATGGGTGGAGGGAAGTTAGGGATCTCCAGAACACAATCACAGGTGGATCTGCCAGTTAGTTGAGGTTTATGATTGCTGCAGGGACATGCTGGCCTTCCTATTAACATCTTCAAGAGAAACCAGACCTGTGCCCTTCCTGTAGCCACATATTTCTGCTGGGGCCTTGTGCAAGATGAGGAGTTGAGGAAGTGGCCTCCACCTCAGTGACTGTTGAGCCAATGCAGGGGTGCATTTCCACGGTCCTTCCTGCCGCAGGGACAGACGTGGGCCAGGGTGTGTTTGGGGTTTTCTTCTGGACTACAGGAAGAAGGTTAAAGCCAGGGAGACTCCCAGCAAGCAGGTGCCTTAATGCCTGTGCATTAAGTCTTCTGCCCAGCTTTCCATCCCTTAGCTGCAGTATGGCCCCTCCTGTTTTGCTGTCCCCATTCAGCTAAGCCGTGTGTCCATCTCCTCATTACAGGCACTCCAGGGAGAGGTGGGATTAAAGGATTATGGTAATGTTCTTCAGGAACACTCGAGAAGATTAAGATGGCTTTAATAAACTGATAAGCGAGGGACACAGCTATGTTTCTGAAACCCTAATTTAGGCCCCAGGTTAACCTTTTTCCCCTTGTGCTGGAGGCTGGTCTCTGGTCAGTGTGGTGAAGGAGCAGGTCTCTTACTTCAGCATTGCTCCTCCATGGCTGCGTTCCTTCACTTGGCATTTGCACTTTAGTTGTCCAAGAAAAGGGCACTATGCAAGTTCAGAAGGACCCAACTCCTCCTGGGCTTTGTTATCTCCCACCCTGGGCAAGGTTCCAGAAGAGGGGAGCAGAACGACATTGCCTCTTTCCACCTCTTCCAGGTGGAGCTGGGCACAGGACCTGGCTTGCTTGTGTCACCTCTATCTGCCACCAGGTCTGACTGGCAGTGCTGGTATAGACGGATGTTTGTCTGATTGTTCTGCAGGAGGGTGGCTATTAGCGCGGAGGGAAAACTCCTGTTGCGTCTTCTCTGACTGCATCCACCCAAGCTCTTGGTCATCTGTCAGCACTTCATGCATGGAAAGCCTCTCTCGGAGCAAAGGAGATCAGGGATCTTCTGTTCTTCCCAGGCCCCCCCCCCCCCCCCACATAGTTCACCCGTGTTCGTTATCTGGGGAGCAGATATCCTGTTATCTCTGGAGATACTGTACAACATGTCCAATGCATTGGATCACTCCTTCCTGTCACTTCAGCCTTTCATTCTTATCCCTCTGCCTCAGCATTATCCCCATCCTTTTTGTCTGTTGCCTTCCTCTGCTTCCTTTTATTTCTTGGATGTAATTGGAGGAGCCAAGAAGAATTTGGAGCCTGCTGTCCTGATGGGGAAGGGAAGCAGAAAACGATTTGGGGAGTGGGGTGTGAAAGAAAGACTAGGGGGGAGGAAGGGGGGGGGGGAAAGCTGGCTAATTTGCATCCTTTCTGAGTGCCCCGGCTCTATAGCCAAGGTACAGCAGGGGGTCTTCTGGCAAGGCGGCAGCGACGTAATGAGGTGTGTCATATCCCAGCAGGAGCCGGCCTCGCTCCCTCTCACACCCCCTAATTAGAACTGTTTCAATTTTTAAGCCCCCCTGGAGGAGTGCTGTGGGGAGGGGGAACTGTGAGCCGCCTGCTGTGGGGCCAGGGACAGCAATGCCATAATGCCACGGGGCTGCAAAATGCTTTGTGCCAGAAGGGGCCACCATTATTGCAGCTTTTAGGGGATTTTTCTTTTTTTCTCTTGAAGTTGAACAAACGTGTTAGCAGCATGTATGTGTGCAGGGACATCTACCCCCTGCTTTGGAGAGCAAGTCTGTCAACCCAGGGAAATGGGAGGGCTGCTAATGCTGAGATTGGAGAGCTGTAGATGCTGAAACCCCTATCCTCATGTTCTGCAGCTGTATGTCCTTTTCCCACAAGCTGGCTGCATCCTTCACGTATGGTGATAGGTAGCAGAGGTCCCTGAGTTGGAGCGGACCCTTAAAGACCATCTGGAACAAATCCCCTGCAATGAACAGGGACTAGATCAGGTGCTCAGAGCCCTGTCCAGCCTAACCTTGAATGTATCCACAGCTGAGGCATTCACCACCTCTCTAGGCAGCCTGTTCCAGCACTTAGTGTCTTAACTGAGCATCTTTTCTTGGGTGCCCTTGCACTGCAAGAGCTCGTGATGAGGGAGCTCCCAAGAACTGCTTCTTGCTCTGAGTGGGGTGACTCATAAGCCTGCTGTAGTCCATAGACTAAATCCTGGCCCTGCAGAAGTCAATGAGCGTCTTTACGCTCGCCTTTTCAGGCATGGTAGTCATAGTCTTCTTAATTCAGATCATTAAAGCTTCCATGCAACAGCTTGTGGGTTCTTTCTAAAACGCTTTCTGGAAGAAACAAGAAGAGCCTAGTAATAGCCCTGCTTATTTTCTGAATGGCTGTGGCAGCATTAAAACTTAATGCCATTAAAACAGGCCTGCAATGACGTGTGCCATTAAAACCTAAGAAGACTCCCTGACCAGATCAATCTTGTTGACCCCATGAGCTGCTCTTGTAGCAAGCTCAACCCTCCTTGGCTGCTAAGATGGAGCCTCGTATCTCCCACTGTGCATGAAACCACTTCTAAAGCCTGCACAAGACAGGTACCAAAAAGCCACAGAAAGAGCATTCTTAGAAAGTGCGGCTGTGTCCTTATCCCACTCTTCTGAAAGCCAAGCCCTAGGCACAGCGTAAGCATCATGATAAGTTGAGAGGGAGGTTCAGGTTGGATATGAGGAAAAAATCCTCAGTGTTGAGGCACTGGCACAGGCTGCTCAGGGAGATGGTGGAGTCATCATCCTTGGAGGTGTTCAAGTGCCATGGGGATGTGGCACTGAGGGATATGATTCAGTGGGCATGGTGGGGATGGGTCAGTGGTTTGACTTGGTGACCATAGAGGTCTCTTCCAATATTAATGATTCTATGATTTTGTCATTCTCTTGTGTGTTGTCCTGCCACCTGACCAGTTTGTCTCTACTTTCCTTTCTCCCCAGGTTCAGCACCATGAATAGACAGACCAGGCGCTAGCAGCGTGAGGAACCCAGCACGGTGCTGCTCCACTCACACCTTGCCTCACTCCTCGTCCCTGTGGGGAGACGGGTGCTGGCAGCCTGCCCTGCCCTTCTGCCCCGCTCGCCCTAGAGTTATGGCTGGGGACAGACTCCCACGCAAAGTGATGGATCCAAAGAAGCTTGCCAGCCTGCTGCGGAATGGAGCAGAGGGCACCCTGGTCATCGATAGCCGCTCCTTCGTGGAGTACAACTCCTGGCACGTCCTCAGCTCTGTCAACATCTGCTGTTCTAAGCTAGTCAAGAGGCGGCTCCAGCAAGACAAGGTCTCCATCACTGAGCTCATCCAGCCCACCTCCAAGATGAAGGTATGGGGATAGGGGATATCTCCTTGCCAGGCTGGGGATATGTATGCCTGCAAAGCCATTGCCTGAAGGGGCAATGTTGTGCAATCTGTACCCTCTCCTGCACCCTGCTGTCTGTCTTCTCCTCTTTTACACTACCTCCCTTCCAAGAGCTGGAAGACCAATGGCCACGGGGATCTCCTGGGGGACTTGTTTATTGCCCCCTCTCTGGTGACATGCCCTCCCCAGGCCAGTCTAACAGGTACGTCAGCCTCAGGAATTGCCCTGTGCTGGCAAACAAGCCCCAAAGCCTTCCTGGAGCTGTAAGCTTAATCCCTTGCTAAAAACTCTTCCCCTCCCCTCTGTCATCTCTAACTCCATTCAGGGACATGTAATCCTCCTCCCTTGTGACGCCAGGAGCTCTTATCCAGTGTCATGGCATATTATCTCTCCCGGGCTCCTCTCTCTATCTCTCCCCGTTAAATAATAGAGGTGGCTCTGAGCCATGGCTGCCAGCCGAAATAGCGCTGGATGCCCCCGCGGTGGCCCGGGCAGGGCCCTGCCCTCCATGAGATGCTGCTGTCAGTGAGGCAGTGGAGGGCGCCTTGTCCCCTCTGCACCTCAGTGCCTCAGGGTCCCTCACCTCTTCCACCCAGCATCCCCAAAGTGCTACATCCCCAATGAAGCATGGCTTTGGCACTTTGGGGTGGTGCTGCCCTATGCCAACCCGCTATCCCACCACTGTGCTCCTGCTTTTCACATTCCCCAGCTCCCCCCTGCTTGTAATTTTATGGCAAAGCGAGGGTAATTCAGGCGATTAATCAAATGCTGGGCCCAGCTGGAGCCATCTGCGGCGTGTTTCCCCCCCCCCTCCTGCCACCCCACGAAGCCACCGCCATCCGTATTGGCTGCCGGTGACATCACCCTGCCAGGATCAAGGAGTTGGAAGGGGGGTTTGGGGGGGGTTGAGGGGGGGCGGGCAGGCTTGCTCCAAGCTGCTTCAGCAATGCTGTGGGCTGGGTGCTTTGGAGGGGATTGAAGAGAATGATTCCTGAACGGCTTGAGCCGTTTGCAAATCCCCAGGAGAATAAAGCAGGAATAATCAGTTTTCACGAGCTGGGAGCCAGCGTGGTGTGGCTGCCCTCCTCCCGGCGAGGGTCACCTCTGCAGTGGCCGCTGTCACGTGAAGCGGCAGCAGCAAATGCACTGCGATTTTGTAGGGGGGGAGAAAGAGGAGGTTGGGGAGGGGGTCCACGAAGAGTTAAATGTCAGCTGATGCTATTCCGCCTGCAAGGCTGCAGTTCAGCAGCTGCAGAGATGCCGCAGCAGGCGGCAGTGGCTCCCAAAGGATGCTCCTGCACCAGCACGGGTGGCTCTTGTCCTGGCTCTGTCCTACCAAGGATTGTCCCCAACCTTCACGGTCATCCTGGGGCTGACAGTGTCCCTGTGGAAGGAGCAACCACTTCCTCCCCACTTTTGCATCTCTATGCAGCTGTCCGTCCTTACGTGGGGATGTGATGCTGAACCCTGTCTGGGAGGGGACAGGGAGGGACAGGGGCATGGCTGGCGCTGGGAGCAGATGGCAGGAAGGGTGACATCAGTGGTGCGATTGTCCGGCCCCATTATTTCTCCTGACGGGCCTCCCGCCCTCCTCCTGTTTCCTGTTCTCAACCAGAGCTGCCAAGACAAAGGCAGCTGGGAGCACCACCGTGTGCCCAAAAGGATGGGGTGCTGCCGAAAGCCCAGCTCAGCACACTCCTTCCTTGCTTGTGCGACCCCAAACGTCCCAGCCCTGACTGGCATCAGTCGCCTTTTGCCCATTGCCTGATCGGGCAGCACAGTTTTCCATCCAGTGTGACAGAGGGTGCAGCTCACAGCCCTTTGGGATGCTCTGGTTTGGGGCAGTGCTGCAGAGTAACAGCAAGCATAAGTCTTGAGACAGGGCTGCTTGCTGGGAAAGAAGAAATGGGGAAAACCAGTATCCCTCTGCCCTTTTATTGCAATATGCTTATCACCTGCCCGGGAAGCGGGGAGGTAGCTGAGGTAACTTCCAATTATTACAGCAATAGTCTTCCTTGGCACCTTGCTACCTGCACTGGTTTTGTTTTTAAACCCGATGCCAACTGGAATTATTCAGCTCCTCAGTGCCATTTCAGGGGAAGAGGTTGTGGGAAATTCCTGCTTGGGGGTTTATTTTGATTTCTGGAGGGAAATGCTGAAAAGTTCACTTCTTTAAGATCTCCTTGGAAAGCCTTCCCACATCTTGACCTGTTCTCTCTTTCTGAAACACAGCTGTCTCTGGGAATGGCTGTAGCAGTGGTTCGAGGCTTGACAGCAGTCTACTGGGGCTGTGGGGACATGTATTTGTTTACTGGAGGAGCCCAGCCCTGGAAGCAGCTGCTTTGCTCTAGGGAAAGCCGGGGCTTATTTCTGAGCCCTGTGCCCGGCTGCTTTATATGTTTATGGAAGTGGTGTTATTTCAGTGGAGTGATTCACTGTGTTTTGAAACAATATGTGACTGAGATGTCTGGGGTAATTGGGATAATAAGAATACCTTGCTCATATCTTAGCCAGGATCACCTGGAGGGCTCAAGCTGCTCTGCACGGCAGATAAGTGCCATCTGGGGGTACGAAACCACTCAGTGCCCAGAACAAAATGAGGAGATATACATGGGAGATACCTCTAGGGGCGGGGTTGGGCTCCCCAGGAATGCCCAGTGGGTTCCCAAAAGCTGATGCTCCTTTAGGGCTTGGCTATGGAGACCTGGGTGACTTGGTGGGACCATAGCACCTGTGGTAGGAAATGGTTGGAGGTTGGACTCAGTAATGGTGGTTAAACTCGATGAGGGTTGGACTTGATGATCTTGAAGGCCTTTTCCAACCTAGATGATTCTAGAGATGTGTGAAATACCCGTTCCATCTGAGCCACGGGACTGGAAATGCCAGCACCGCCACATGTGATGTGTCATGAATCCTCCCTATGCAATGCATGTTTTTCTTCAAGCTAGGGTTTACCCTATGCCCATTTCCGCAGCCTTTGCCCCACCATGCTGGGCATCTGTTTCTGCAGCCGGGCCGTGCAAGGCCGGCGCTTGTTTGGCATTTACATTGAGTGAAACCTTATAACTTTAATAAGATGTAAACCGTGTCACACATATCTGCCGTTGCTCAGCAACCCTGCAGTAATGGCCAAAACAAAGCCTCCCCTTGCAGAGGGAACACTAAATCCTATTGTGGGATAATTCTGCTCATCCAGAGCTGTTATCTCCCCTGCTGCCCCCCATGGCCGTCCTGGCTGGGGTGTGAGCCCCTGCCCAGTCCCCTTCTTGCCTTGCTTTTGGGGAGATGCATTCATGGTGTTTCAGGCTCAGATTTCAGGACAGTGTACTGTGGTGGAGGGTGAAAAAAGCCATGAAGAATGTCAGTGGCACTTCTAGAAGTGGCGACTGATTTTATTCACCTTACACAATTTGTAGTGTCCTATTTTAAAATTCCCCATCCTTTCCTCTTCTCTTTCCTCACTTCATCCTGCTTACCCACATGGCCAAATTTGTTTCCCATTGACCCAATGATTTCTAAGGGCTGTCCTCAGCCCTGTGGTGAGTGCTACACTTGGTAAAATCCACATGCACTACAGTTTTATTGGGATGCAACTCCCATTTCAGGATGGAGGAGAAACTGCTTGGGGTGTCAAAGCAGCCCAGTTGCAGCTTGAGGGCTGGACCTGCTTTGGGAAGATGTCTGCACACCTCAGGGTGCTGCAGAAACCTTGCCAAGGAATTGGGAGGATTGATTTTCAGCACTGTGTTTGTGATTGTGCTCATATCTGTAACAACTCAAAGATGGTGAGATAGGTTGTGTTCCCTCTGTGGAATGTCATGTGCAGATGTGAGTCCTGAGTATCTTTGATGCCAGTTTTTTGCTGTTCCCCACAGGTGGAAGCAGAGGAGCACCAAGACGTGGTGGTTTATGACCAGAGCACGCGGGACGTGACCGGCTTGGCTGCTGACAGCTTCCTCTCCATCCTCCTGGGCAAGCTGGACAGCTGTTTCCATAGTGTCTCCATCCTCACAGGTAGGAGCAGAGCCACTCAAGAGCAGCAGTGATGATGGTTATGATGATGGTTATGATGATGATGGTGGGTGGCGGTGGTGCTGTTGGCAACAGCAGCATTGTAGGATGGTGGGGCCCCTTGGTGAGGTTCTGTGTTACCATTTCATTTGATGCTTGTGCGGTTATTGTGGATTTATGGTGTTGTGGCCGTACAGTGCCTGTGATGAGCATGTCACCTAGAAGGGAAAGCTGAAAGTTTTTTGGGGGTTTTTTGAAACCCAAACTATTCTATGGTTGTACGCTCAGGCTGTATACCAGAGTTGTGGTAGGGGAAGCAGAAAAATAATGGGAATAAAGCATCCTGTTATGACAGTTAGAGGATTTCATGGGCAAGCAAAGACTACGACATCACACTAAAGATAATTAGCATGGAGCTAACTGAGGCCACTGTCTGAGATTTTAATGTCATACCCAAGGGTGCATCTTGGTTTATAATGCCAAAATGGAGAACGCAGATTTGGTTATGTCTTGGAGAGCGAGTCTACTTCATCACCAGGACAAGTCAGGAAGGAGCCTTTGTTGCAAACCTAAGAGAAGGCCATGCTTTGGTCCCTTGTAAGGACGATGTCACTCACTGACACCTAGCTCATGCAAGCAAATAAACGTCTCTGGTTTTGACAGCCATCTCTATGCTCCCTGGCTCTGGCACCGAAGACCCCCATGCAAGTTTGTGTCTGCCTGTACTAGGTGTGAGATGAAGTTTAAGACCCCCAATTAAAACCCGTTTATAGGCTTCTCAGACCTTCCCTTCCGCCCTGCCTTCCCCTTGCTGAAGTGCTCAAAGAGTTGCATTCCCAACTGGTAATTGCTGAGGTTTTGGCAAAGCCTCTGCTGCTCCCTGTGCCTCAGGATGGCAAACCCCGTGGCCTGGAGCCTGCTAATGGGGAATGCAGGCTGTTAATGCATGGAAAAAAAAAAAAAGAGAGAAAGAAAAAAAGGAACTGAAATGTAGCACACTGGGTCATGGTTGCTGAGTTTTATATGGAAATCATGACTCAAAAATGCTGCTGAAAGCATCCAGAGGGAGGCTGGGCACGCTTTCTTACACATGCAGTTTCCTCCTTGCTGTAATGTGGGCAGGAGCTGGGATATTTTTGACCCAGGTCTGCAGTGCCTGGGAGGTCTGAGGGGGATGTATGTGTGGCCAGAGCCTGACCCCTTGCCAGGCCTGGGCTAGGGCCCTCCTTGCCTTTCAGGTGGGAGAGCATCTCACTGAGGCATTGGTGTCCATCCTGATCTTGCTCTCATCCATGTGGCATCCCCATGCCTTGATCCAAGGAGATGGGGGATCACGAAGAGAGCCCAGCCCAGGCACCTCATCCTGCTCCAAGCCATCCAAGTGCCACCCTTTCTTTCCATCCCGTCTATGGCAGTGGGCACGTGCTGAAATTTGGAGAAACCTAAAACTCACTAAAAGCTGCAGGGAACTGAGTCTTAGGCATTCCCAAACCAGTGTGCCTGCCTTAGGCAGCCCCTAAACCAAGCTATTTGGGATCCCCAGCTTGCATTGTCCACAGCAGGGACAGGACCCGTGAGCCCCAAGTGGGTGGCTTTAGGCTCATCGCTTTTCATTTGTTTCAGTGTTCCAGAACATCACATTTGGTCCTTGTTGTTCGTCATGTTTGAATCAATCTACCTCAGAGCAGCTGGTGGAGGCTGGGGCAAAGCCCCAGGAACCGAGGTGGCAAGGGTGAGGGCAGGGACTCCTCAAGGGTTAAAAGCCCCAGAGCAGCAATTCCAGCAGGGCTCAGAAGGAGGAATCTGAGTCAATTATTCCCAGTCTTGGAAATCATCATCATCTCTTCTTTCTCCACACCCCCCCCTTTTTTTTTTTTTTTTTTTTTTTTTTTTTAATTGTGTAAGTATAAATAGAGCTGCTTGCTGCCCTCCATCCGTGGGAGCAGAAAGCCTGTTGATTTATATGGTTTTCCTGACATCACATGAAGTGGTGGAAAACTGAATGGAGCCAACATTTTTCCTGCATTACGTAATGCCCCCTCCCTCCCTCCAGCCCAGCTTTGCTATTCCTGCAGGAGCCTGACTGTTCTTTAACCTTTGTTTATTTCAGCACAAACCCTTGCTTTTTTTCTTTGCTTTTTTTTTTTTTTTTTTTTTTTTGCTTTGCTATTTTTTTTTTCCTTTGCAAACTCCCGCTTTGTTTTTATTAGCAGCCATTATCTGTTTATGAAGCGGCAGCAGACTGGCTCCATCGGTTGCTGATGGCTCCAGCAATGGCAGCCCTCGTGCTGGAGCCCAGCCAGCACCACGGTGCTGAGCGGCTGGGTGCTGAGCATCACTGCTCCTCTGAATGGAAACAAACAAAGCCAAATGTCCCTGACCTCCTCCACAGCTCAGCAAAGCGGTGAGCGAGGGCTTGGGATGCTCCTCCGGATGATGCTTGCACAAAGCAGGGCTCTGGCTCCTCAAAGGGGGTGGCATTTGACTTCCCTAAGGATGTTCCAGTTTTTCAGTGGTACCAGTATGGAGCGAGTAGGATGCTGGTGGAGAGCCCTCAGCTTTATCTTTGCAGTGTCGCACCGACCTGAAACTGGCCCCTCGCTTGCTGAGCTCTGGTCATGAGCTTTTCATCTGGCTCCAGAGCACATGTGAGATCATCTTCGGCCCCCTGCCCCCCTCTCCGTTTGTACCAATTCTTCAAGGAATGTTTAAATTTTCCAGTCCTGTTCTTTCTAAATTTGGAGCGTCTGTTTACTCCCAGGATTTGGAAAGAATGTAACAGTATCATCAGTGAGAAATCCCTCCCATGCCTCTCCATCCTCCTCCCACCAGGCTTCTTGGCCCTGCTGGTCCTGGCACAGGTCTTTTCCAGCCTGGCGGTGTCATGGCCAGGGACAGCGATAGCATTTGGTTTCAGCCCTTGGTCTTCCCCATTGAAGGTGCTGGGTTTTCATTGAGGAACCTCTCCGGTGGAGTACAAAGCTTGGGTGTGTCCTAATTTCACCCAAAGCTGCGGAGATGACTCGCCTGGGAGAAGCTGTGGGCACAGTTATGGGGAATTGTGATGTTTGGCAGATAGTGGAGTTGGGAGTATGGTGAGATGAGATTTATATGGGAAGTTTCATCATCATCTTGGTGAGGTCTCTCCTCTTCCTAAGGGGTGAGTGATCCTTTCCCCAAGGAGCTGAGAAGCAGAGATGAGGAAAGGCGCTCACTCATCATCACCACTCAAGTTTAACGATGGCTGCAGCATTGTAACTATACAGTGATCTTGATCTGGAAGGGGCTGATCTCATCCACAAGCCCAGAGCAATTATTGAGGAGGTTTGAGAATGAGGGAGTTTCATATTAATCTACCAAAGCCAGGTGACTTAAGAAGAAATATACAGTGAAGGGGAAAAAAAAAAAAAAAAAAGGGGGGGTTGGAATTTAGATTGCAAAAGCTGACCTGAGCTACCCAGCACCAACTGAGCTCAGCACTGGCTGAAACAAGGGCCTAGGGGATGGTGGTTACAAAGAAAAGAAAGAGCATTTTGGGGGGGGTGTAGGGTTAGGTTGTTTTTTGTTGTTGTTTTGTTTTTTGGGTTGTTGTGTTGTTTTGTTTTTTGCTACATTGAGGCAGTCCTAAAAGGAGCTTGAAAAATATTGTCTAAATCCTGAGGGAGAAAATACCCCAAGCACACATATGTTTTTGTTTAGCTCAGAAGATGAAAGGTGGCAAAGGCAGCTCTCTTTATTCCGTGCTTGCTGTGGTGGGTTTGGTTCCCACAGAGCCTCTGCTGGGCACGTGGGTCTGAGGATTCTTGTGGAGGCCAAGTGTGAGGGCTGGCTTAGGAACCCATTGATTGTGAGGCCTGAGAGCATTTGTGGGCTTCCTGTGTGAATCCAGCAGATAGACCCACAAGAGTTTTCCTCTAAAGTTCATCTAAAATCTACTTCTGTGAAGGAAAAAAAGAGGACAATTGGACAAGTGTGCCAAGAGTCCCAGAGGTAATTACACTCTGCTTTTCTCAGGAGATTAGTGATGGTGCACAGGAGGGATACCTGCAGTGACTCCTCTTTTGTGTGCTTTAAATGGTGGATGTTCAGAGGGATGGATGCAGAGCATGGACTATGTGGGATCACAGGGCAGGGTGCTACAACGCTGGTTGCCTTTAGGATGTTGCTTCAGCCCCATTGCAGTGGGTACTGGTTTCAGCTCCAGTTACCCAGTCCAGAAGGGTGAGGTGGCCACTTCTCACCCCACTGCCAGGGTCAGGAGATGCCTGCGAGGGTTTGGGCTCCCATGGGACCATCGACCACATCCCTGGGAGGGGTTAAGCCAGGTCATGTATGTGCGAGCTGATTGTATTCCAGACCTATGCTCTAAACCTCCCTGTTTAGCAGTGCTGTCATCAGACAACTTGTTTTCCTGATTCTATAATTACCCTGTGGAGCTTCCCTTCCCCCTCCCGGACGTGTTTTCAACATTTGGACCCAGAAAAGGCGAGCAAAATGGGGCAGAGAGAGGAGAAAGGGCTACAGGGGTTCAGCCTGCCTGTTGCTGAGACTTCAGAAGTCATCACTTAATTTCATTTCTCATTTCTGGAAAGCTGCAGGGCAGAAAGAAACTTCCCCAGGAGGAGATTGCAATGGGCAGGAACCCATGCCCGGTTATGATTTCCTTCCTTCTGAGAAACCTGCCTCCCCTTTTCCTGAGGCCTTGGCCTCCCACATGCAAAGGTCGGCGATTACGGTTCTTAACAGGCCCTGGCGCTGGGTGGGGAGAGGAAATGCTGGCTGCAGCCCAGAGGACCATGGGCAGGAGGGAGCAGGGAGTAGGGCTCTGCTTGGGGAAAGGTGCCCACAGGTCCGCTGCCTGTACCTGGTAGGAGGAGACTGCTGCCTTCCTGCATTTATATGAGAGTAGGAGGTATGTGGGTCAACATCCCACCTCTGGCCCTGACTAGAAAACTGGGTCTGAATGAGTCTTGAAATAACTCATGCCTAAGGCTCTTGCAAACCTGAGTGAGTCTGAACCCACTGGCAGCCAGAGGAGAGCAAGGGAAGGCGGGTGCATGCTTGTGATCTGCTGGGGGAGCAGATTGATGATGGCATTCCCAACTTCACCACCTACTTACTATTGCCACTCTGCGTGGTCTGGTGATGACTTTCACCCTCAAAAGTTTCAAATGTCCCTGGAAGTGTTCAAGAAATGTATAGATGTGGCACTGAGGGATGTGGTTCAGTGGGCATGCTGGTAACAGGTGATGGTTGCACTTGATGATCGTAGTGGTCTTTTCCAGCCTTGATGATTCAATGGCTCTATGAAATGCACTGGGTCACAGGTGGACTTTCCGCAAGCAGGGAGATGCCAGTGGTACTGGTGATGGAGCTGGTGATGGTACAGCAGTGGGGGAGGCTTCTCTGTCACTGGCAGATGTTCACACTGCCCGTCAGCATCTGTTGTGTCCCATTTCCCACGGAGGTGGTGGAGTCACCATCCCTGGAGGTGTTCAAGAAACGTGTAGGTGTTGCACTGAGGGGCATGGTTAGTGGGTATGGTGGGGGTAGGCAGATGGTTGGACTAGATGATCTTAGTGGTCCTTTCCAACCTTAATGATTCTATTCTAGTCTAGTCCGCACCCTCCATTGCAAGGATGGGGGTGGCAAATGTGGGGCACCACTGTGAGTGGTGGCACCTTGGGCATCATGGGGAGTTGCTGCAGGAGCTTCTCACTGATGGTTGCTTTTGGGAGAATGTGGCTTCTCGCTCTTTCAGCCCCGCTGGAGCACGTTTTGAATTTTCTCCAACCTCTGCCCCACATCTGATAATCATCAAGCCATATTTGTTACAACAACAAGGCTCATTAAGAGGCAGGCTCCGCTCGGGTGGAAGGGGGGAGGGGAAAGCACTTAGTTAATGCCGATGACCTCATCTCATGTGATGTCATTCAAAGGAAAAACACTGAAGTCACTCGCATATGGCTCAGCCTGGGGTTTTTCAGCCTGTAAAGCTCCAGATTTTCAAAGGCACAATGCATCTCCCCTCCCCCCTACCTCCTCCGCTTACTATAATCCTGAATGATTTTCTGGAGGCCTGGGCTCAGACCAATAAACTAGTAACAAGCAGCATAGAGACGTATTAAGGAGTCTCACAGGTGGGAAATGGGGGATGTAAGTAATTCTGTCCCCCAGGACAAATGGAAAGCAGAATGTGTACCAGTCTCCACTTGCCTCAGAAGTCCTCGGGCAGAGAAAGAGAGCCTACTGGGACTGGTGAGGACTATTTGTTAATGCCACCTTTTGTAGGTATCTCCTCCAACTCATGATCTTGCTCTTGCAGACAGCTCTGGGGTGAGCCATGAGCGGTCCATCACAGATGCCTTGCTCCTCCTGTTGTTTGAGAGCAGTCTGGAATGGGCATTCCTCGTGGCTGATGGACTTAGGGATGGTGGCTGAGGATGGAGGAGGAAGAAGAGCTGGCAGCAAGGTCCCGGGCTCTGCCATGCAGTGGTTGCCTGTTATACACCAGAGGATAATTGTATCTTTCCACCTCAGTTTCCCCTTGGAATGGAGGTGGTGGCATTTCCCTTCCCTGTGTTTGGGTTCAGAGCTACCCATCCCATGGATGTGCATTGTTCCTGTGGCACGGAGATGGGGCATGGCCATGGGGTGCCCACCAGCAGGGAGCAGGGATGAAAGCGGGGGCACACCCCGTTTCCTTCCTGGTGCTTCCTCCCTCCAGCCCCCTGTCCCCAAATTAACCCAGCAGGACTAACCCCAGCATGTGTCCTCTAGCAGCAGCTGCAGGGGGGGGGAGCGTGGCTGCATCCTGCGAGGAGGGTGGGAGGGAAAAGAGCTGTTGTGCCTTTAAGCAGCGAGCAAAGCATATGTCAGGCGCGCAGCCCCTGAGTTATCCTGCGTGTCTGTGTGCTGAGTAAGGAATGCGGTTGCATGCCTGACCCGTTAGCTATGAGCCGCCGTGGTGGATGGATCAGCGGGGCTGCTGCTCATGTGCTGAGCTCATTCAGGCTGGAGCAGGAGCTGCACGCACAGGCAGCCAGCGCAGCTCAGGCAGGGGAAGGGGCAAAGCTGCCCTCCCCAGCCCATCTCCCCTCTTTTTAGCTTTCTCTGAAAGCTGGCGTCGGGGGAGGCTCTGTGGGCTGCTGCTTTGGCGAGGTGGCGTAGGGTTTTTTTTGGCCCTCCAGCTGTTGTTTTGTTAGGGCGAGAGGTGCCCCCGCGAGCCGCAGCTCGGCTGCCTGGATGCCTGTGGACGTGATGCTCGCTCCCTCCGAGGACCAGTTCTGGACAGACGTGCATGAGGGGCAGATGAAGCTGAAAATAAGGGTGCGGAGGATGAAGGAGAGCAGGGACATGCGAGGTTTGTCCGGCGGCCGGCTCCTTGCCTCGCGATGCGGACGGAGGGGGCGGCGGGGGGCAGCCTAGCCCCAGCTCTACGCGGGGATGGAGATGGGGAGCGCAGCGCGATACAAAGAGAGCGGGCAGCGGTGAGACGGAGGTGATGAGGAGCGAGAGCACGCAATGGGTGGAAGCCATTTGGGAAGCAGCGGGATGTGAGCGGGTGATGCGAGGATGCGGGTTCCATCCCTCGGGTTTCCCCTATGGTCCCTGAGGATGCCGCATCCCCGGTGAAGGGGAGCGGTGCAGGGCTGAGGGTGGGTGAGGGCAGAGAGATGTGCAGGGAGCGATGGATGGAGCGGCACTGCGGCTGCCGGCGGAGCCATTTCGCTTCACTCACGCTGCTGCTGCACGCCCAGCTGTGGGTTGGTTGCTTTCAGCAAAGGGTTCGGCAGCGTATTGCTGTGCGTGGTGAAGGACGAGCAGAGGAGGGAGATATTAACTGGAGCAGCTTAAAAATCTGCCAAGCCCAAGATGACCTAGATTGCCAAACGGTTGAATCAAGAAACTTCCCCTCCATCACCACTTAAAATGGGAGCCTGCTAAAAGTGCTTGACAGGTTTTTGTGGCACGAACCGCATAACCCAGCGATGGTGTCATTGGTAATAAGTCAGTCCTGGAAATGACACATTTTCCTTTACATAGAACGAGTAAGGTCAGTCCAAAGCAGCACAGTCACTGGAGGGAAATGAAGCCCAGCAGCTCTGAGAGCGTGACCGTGTTTGTGTGGGTGGAGGGCTTCCTTTCTGCTGCTTTTCCTTCTTTTATTTTTTATTTTTTCATTTTTTAAGGAAGTTCTCTGCTTGTGCAGTGGGAGCAATGGGGTGGGGGTCCAGGACTGATCCCCAAGGTCACCCTAAAGCTGCTGGGGGTGATGCTCAGGGAAATGGGGAATTCACGTGAATCAGGAACAGGGCTGATTCATCGGCTTTCTCATTGCACCCGTTTGGAAAATAAAAGGAGCCAGTGATGGAGGTGATGAAATACAGAGCTGAATGAAGGGAGGATGAAAGCAGAGCCTGAGCTGTGGAAAGCGCAGGGGCTGGGCAGGATGGAGGGAGGGTGGCAGTGCAGTGTGTGATGGGCAAGTTCCTCCGTTGCACAGAGATGGGTGAAAGTAGGAGCTGGAGGGGTCCTATGTGCACAGCTGGCTGTGGTAGATCTATGGGGTCTGTGCAAAGACTGGGCTTTGCAATAATGAGTGCAGAAAGCATGCTTTGCAGTGACAGGCAGTACAGTAGGGAGGGAGCCCGTCCATTGCTGCAGCCAGGAGATGGCAGCTGGCCAGGATGCAGAGCAGTGAGAATTCACCCAGCGAGGCAGCACCAGGCATCGCTGCTGTGGGAAACAGAAAGGGGAGAGCAGGGGGAAAACTCAGCCACTGGCACCAGGAAGCTCTAAGGAAGCCGGGAGCTTTCCAGCGTTCAGTGAGTAATGGTGACAGTAAGCAGCATTGCATCACAAATGCCCGGCTCAGCTCCCACCCAGCACAAGCAGCAGGGAGCCAGCGCTTTGCAAGGAGGGATTTTCCCAGCGGCTTGGAGGATGATGTGCGCCGTGCCTGACCCTTCTGCCACCCTTCCTTCCATTCAACCTGCCGCTGAGACAAGATTCTTCTAACACCCCCAACTCTTGCCGAAATCTCCCAGAATTCCATTTTGGAGGCTGCTCGGCTGCACCTCAGCCCAGCAGTGCCGAGATGTATGCTGGCGCGTGTGCCTGCTGCCCCTTGCCACGTGCCACCCTGGCAGCAGCTGCTAGGACTGCAGGCATCTTAATGAGAGCCAGGCAGAGCCTCTCTCAGCCTTCTTTTGGGAGGTCTTGGGGGGTTAGGGGTCTCCAGCACGGCATGGCAGCATCCCTATGCTTACTGAGCTTTTAGCCGGTGGGCACTGGGGCTGTGCCAGACTGCTGCAAAAGCTCTGGCACCTGCTTGGAAACCCCCAGCAGCTTCTTAATGTCTGCTATAGGGACAGTGAGGGTGGGCTGTAAAGCACCTCTCTAACACCTGCTGTGAATCTCCTGCCTGCTCCTGGTCTGGGTGCTCTATCCTCCTGGATGCTGCACAATGGTGGCACAGTGCAGGGACATGTCACTTCTTCCTTGCCTCCTTCTGGGCAGGCTGTTGTGTTTTTGCCAGAGTTGGGGCTACCATCTGGGGCTGGAAAATGTATGAGGTGTTGCCAATGTCCGCATCATGAGCTGCATTTCCACCTGTAGGTGACAGGCTGACAGATTGGATGATCTTAGAGGTCTTTGCCAACCTTGGTGATTCTATGGTAAAGTGATGACAGAGAGGTCGCCAGTGTCTCTCTCAACCATATCAACCTCTCTCTCTTACCCATATCCCTGGCACTAATGCAGGAGCTCTTTGTTGCTAACAAATCTAGCTTCACTTGGGAGTATTTTGATGCACAGCAGGGAGAACCTGGTGAAGATGAAGGTGCAAGTGGGTTAGTGGTGTGGGACATCTTCCTTCCTCTGCTGCCCACCAGATACCACCCCAATCCCAGGGTCTTGCAGTAGGGCTGCAGGTGATAGTGTCCAGGATTATTTCTCTGGGGGCTCTGAATGAGCCCCCGATATTTAGGGGCTGTTTTCACCCTAAGCTCTCTTCTGGTGCTGCCTCATGTCTTCCTTCTTTGCTAGCAGCTCCTTACAGGCTAGTGGGGAGCATCAAGAAGACCCGTAAGCACTGATGCACATCAGATAGAACTTCTTCCTGAGTCTAATTCTCAGTGTGCTAAGAGAAAGGAAGACCACTGGGCTCAGCTGCTCTCTCTGAACAAAAGCTGGGATATGTGGCTTGGGGTGCAGAGGGGAAAGCACAGGTATCGGTGGGAGCGCTGCCAGGGACACTCACCGCCTTTGGGATTGTTTGGAAGAGCTGCTTTGCTTTCTAAAAATGTAAGGCATGCTGGAGCAGCCGGCACAGGCGGGGTAAGTGCTGCTGTGGGGTTGGACCGGCAGCGGGTACCCATCTCTGAGCAGCTGTGAGCAGGGTAGAGGGCATGGGGGAAATGAGGACAGGAGAGATGGTAGAGCAGCCTGAGGAGGTTTGCTTGGGGCCAACGAGTGGCCTGTGCCCGCACTACTGCTTCCAATGCAGGGGAGGCCAAGGGGGAGAAGGCAACGCTGGCATGTCCCAACCTGCTGTAGCGATGAGGTCATCCCATGCTCATGGCTTTTGAAGAGGGATTTGAAGTTGTAGGCGGCCTCAGGCAGCTCTTGATGGGTACAAGTGAGAGTGAGAGGCTCAGAAGCAGAACACTGCTCTCTCATGCTGTATGTGTGCCCCACTCCCCATAAACACACTGGGTTGCTCTGGACCCCACTCCCCACTCCCCCCATCATGTCATTGTGCACTAATCAAATCTGTGTCCTGTTACACCCTACACACTAGCAGAAGGCACACTTTCTTCACCATGCAAACCTTTTTCCCCCAGCTTCTCCCCACGTGTGCATGCAGCTTGAGCAGGGCAGTGGCACGTGTGCAGGGTGCTGATTTACGCTCCTTGGCAATGGGGATGCGGCACTGGGGCAAGTGGTAACCAGAGCTGTGCTGCACCTGTGCTGGGCCTCCTTCTTTCGCTGTGATTTAATGTCCCAATTGAGAGGTGATGTCATTTCAGAGGGAGCCAGGGAAGAGGAAGTGCTAGGGAAGATGATAAGGTGCTTTAACTCTTTGCCTCCTGACTCAGCCAAGTTTCAAAGCTGAGCCTTATGTTAGCCACCGGCCAGGGGAATGTAAGAGAGAGGAGGAAGGTTGGCTGGAGAACATTTTCTGGGATCAATGCAAAGCTGCTACCCTGAAGGAGGCTGTAACTTAGGAGATGCAAGGAGGTGGTGATGGAGAATGGTGTGAGCATGATTTCATGCCCAGCTCTGCTCTGATTTCCAGGAGTTTGCTTCAGGATAATCAGCTGTACTGCCACAAAGTCATGGGAAAGTTATACTGAATGTGCCAAGTCTGCCCTATTTCTGAGAGAGTAGGCTGAACGGAGCAGTCATTAGCGAGGGCTTGTTAAAAGGACTCATTCCACTGCAGAAACAGACAGTAGCATTGAACCCTGTGGTGCTGGACCCAAAGACAGGGACTTTTAAAAGGATCTCGTAGAAATACACAGGTCCCAGACAAACCCCAAAGCCTTCACTGCCCTTTGGGTGATGTAAAGCTGCATCTGCTCATTTTTATGACTGGGAAGACTTCAGGGTATGCTGGTTGGGCTGTTATAACCCAAGATCCCCTCTATTGCAAAGAAGTACTGTTCAGGTGTCTTCTGCTGGAGGGGAATGAGGTTGGGCCACCATCTCACTGTACCCTAGGGAATAGGTTCACTGCAAGAGGAGTCACTGTAGTCTTCCAGGGCTGGCAAAGAAGTGTTCCATGTTTCCTTTATCACATGCTGTATTCGGCTACATTGTGCCTCCTACACAGAAAGGAGAGGCTGCAAGCTCAGATTCCATTTCAGACTACGCTGTTAACTGTAGCTGAGTGTTTTACACTACAGAGCACAACTCCAGAAATTGAGATAACCAGTGCCCTTATGTGACTATGCATGATGTGCAGCAGCGCTTTGGGTTGCTACAGCAATGGTTGCTGCTCTGCTGAAGTCTCTATTCCTGCTGCTTAAGTGGGAAATTGGCTTTGGGGCAGGTTTGTTCTCATTTAGACCTTGCATTTGATGGTGCCAGACGCCATGGCATTGTCACATGCCACCTACTGCAGTCCTGGCTGGGCATTTTCTCTCAATAGTGGGCTTTGATACGCTGAGATGGTATGAGTAGCTTCTTGCGGAACATTGGGCACTGCTTGCTGTCACATTCTTCAAGGTCAGACCATGAAAAATGGTGAGGAAGTCTGTTCAAGAGAAATTAATTTTCTCCCCTTCTGGCAAAACGTACATTGCATTCCCCTCTCCAGTTTTGCAGGCTCGCTTTTCTAATTAGCGCCACCAGGCAAAGCAGGCCAGCCTTTGGCTAATGGAAAGACAGGAAATCTGAGCACAGTATCACTGCCAGACAGTGAGCCAGCTCAAGTGCAACAGCCTACAGGTAGCCATGTGGTACCCTGGTCAGAAATCCCAGGCTTGATCTTGCTCAGTGCTAGCCCATCGAGTCATCCTGCCCCAGAGTTTTTTACTAGCAAGAAGTGACTGTTGTTATCCCCAGTGGGTAGGCAGGTTCCTGTTGTTCCTGGATGAAGTAGTGAAGACCAGGAGGTGGTGCAAGGCTGTCTCAAGTTGCACCAGAGGAGGTTTAGATTGAACATCAGGAGAAATTTCTTTATGGAGAAGGTGGTCCAGCATTGGGATGGGCTGTTCAGGGAAGTGATAGTGTTCTCATCTCTGGAGGTATTGAAAAGGTGTGTGAACGTGGTGTTAAGTTCAGTGATGGTACTTGGTAAGTCAGATTGATCGTTGGATTAATGATCTTGAAGGTCTTTTTGAAACCTAGATGATTCTTTGATTCTAAGATACCTCACGTGTGTGTTAATATCCAGCGGCAGCAGGAAAATAAGAGCTGGGTCTTCTGTGCGTGTGGCACAGTCATGGCAATATGCCTGCACTGGTTAACGATGGTTGTTGGATTTTTTGTTCTGCAAAGCTTTGCACTCATCATGGGCGATTATCACCATTTCCTCCCCAGCCCTCCAGGTGACAAGTAGTGCTGGTCCCAGCCTTGCTGCCATGAGCTCAATGTGCCTGTTTTCTCCGCAGGAGGCTTTGCCACCTTCTCATCCTGTTTCCCGGGGCTCTGTGAAGGGAAGCCAGCTGCCATCCTGCCGATGAGCATCTCCCAGCCCTGCTTGCCCGTGGCCAATGTCGGCCCTACACGTATCCTGCCACATCTCTACCTGGGCTCCCAGAAAGACGTCCTGAACAAGGTACAGCTCCACTGTGGGGACGCATCTCTCCTGTCCTGTCTCGGACAAGGCTGGTTGGTGACTCCTCCAGCTGCTAAGAGTGCACAAACATGGGAACAAGCAGCTTTGGGCAGGGGCTTGTTCAGGAGACCAAAAGGTGGGCAATATTTGGCTGCAGGGAGAGAGGAGGAAGGAGTGATGCTGGAAGGACAGCATCATGGTGTCATGGCAGGGGAAGAATTTTATTTAAAGGGAAAATAACAGCAAGAAGAAAGAGGATTTGCAGCTAAAATGCCACTGGGCATCTTCCATAGGCAGGAGGGAGCCAGGCAGACATCCTTGCCTGGGGCAGGAGCGGGTAGAGGGACAGGACAGCAGAGCAGGATGGAGACAGAAAGGAAGGAGGAAAAAAACAAACATACATATATATGGAGTAGAATGAAATGAAAGAGAAAAATGACAAGAATGTGATCTTAAGAGTGGGCTGGCTCTGTGGAGTCAAGGTTGGGTTCTGTGGAGCCTGCTGGGGACAGCCCCTCTGTGAGCTGGGGTGGGCAGGGGCTGGACACTAGTCAGCCACAGCCACAATCTCCTGAGGACCAATGTCAGGCAAGAAAATTATGGCTTCCTTTCTTCCCCGTCTCCTCTGAGGGTTTTGTTTGTCTTTTGGAGCTGTGTTTTCTGCCAGCACTGCAGTGTGGTAACCAGAAGATGCTCCATTCATAGGCAGCAGAATGGGATCAAGTACAGAGGTCACATAAAGGTGATGCTTCTCCTCTCCAGCATGCTGAGAGGCAGCTTCGTGCACACCTTGACATATGGAAGGATTCCTTTACGTACAGATTTCTTTTCTTCTCCTGTTTAACTCTGGGTCTTCCCTGAAACAGTTCAGGTCAGGCAGCTGACATGAGCATTTTCTGTTTTTATATGCAACCAGAAAATACATATTCTGATGGGAAGGGGGAAGGACAGCCAGGAATTTTGTGTCAGCAATACATGCAGATGAAGCTGTCTTTGCCCTAGGAGGGAGAGAATGGAACTTGGTGTGGATATAGCAGTATGCACCCAGCAAGCCAGTTCCCTAAGGGGGGATCCCTAATGGATGGTCCATGGGTCACCCCCTTAATGCAGTTTTTCATCTGATCACTGTTATTAACATCTCTCTTACCTTGTAATTTTTTTGACTTAAAAATATGGGCAGTGATGGTGGCCCCTGAGTGACTGAAGCAGAAAAATCACAGAAAAAAAGAGCCAGGTTCAATCCAGAGTCAATAAGAAGGAAGAGGTGGTTCCTCTTGAGTTATCTGAGGTATAAGCCTTGAGTTATGTCCTGAGTTAAAAGTTACTAAAGCCCAAAACGAGTGGTTCACATGAACCCCTTGAAGGCTAAAATGCAGTACAATTTAGTGAAGAGCAGTGAACTAATAAGTCTGTAAGAACTCCTAATGCTTTTCAGTGTGGGTTGGAAGTATAAAAAAAAAAAAAAAAAGACAGTGATTAGCATGGAGTGCTACTGATAACTCAACCAGCTTGCTTGGTAAGGTATCTCTCCTCTCTCAATGGATATTTCCTAAGCTTTCAGTGGGACTTTTCATTGGTTTCCTTTCTTACTTTCCCATATGGAGCACCTTTCCAGGATTCTTTGGTCATGCTGAGGTACCAAAGGAAAGATCTGCTGAGTTACAAACCTGCACCATCTAAATGGGCACATCCCTCTCAGCCAGTCTGTGCTAAGCATCAGTTAGGCGGCATCAGCTGGTGTACCAGCCAGGGCAAGGAGCAGTACAAGACCCATGGGAGCAAATATTGGGATGGATAACACCCAGGATTGTGTGGCATGGCACATAACTGAACCAGTCTTTCCATTCCTTCTCTCCCACCAGGACTTGATGACGCAGAATGGGATAAGCTACGTCCTCAATGCCAGCAACTCCTGTCCCAAGCCAGACTTCATCTGTGATAGTCACTTCATGCGCATTCCTGTCAATGACAACTACTGTGAGAAGCTGCTTCCCTGGCTGGATAAATCCATTGAATTTATTGGTGAGCTTTCATTATGATACTTACAGACCCATCGGTTAGCCCTCAAAATCTGGACTCTTCTGTTCTCCACCGGCCTATTCCCAGCAACTCTTCTCCTTTCACATAGAGGAGCTGAGTGTTGAGGAAGAGAGGCTAGAGTCATTTTGCTCACTCTTTAACCACATCAACGCTTTTCTCTCTGTTTTCTCTACCATGCTCCAGACAAGGCCAAGGTGTCCAGCTGCCAAGTGATTGTGCACTGCTTGGCAGGGATCTCCCGGTCAGCCACCATCGCCATTGCCTATATCATGAAGACCATGGGTATGTCATCTGACGACGCTTACAGGTGAGCAGTCCCCAGAGCACAGGGAGGGGTTGTGCTGGTGTGCCTCAGTCCAGGGAAGGAAAGCAGGCTGAGCCCAGAAGGAGGGAGTGGTTGCTCCTTGAGACTCTGTCTTGCCTTGGCTGAGTACTGGTCAAACCAAACCAAACCAAACCACCCCTTCAAATAGCAGTGATGGAAGCAGTAAAATGGTGTGCAGGCAAGCAAACCCCAAGAATCTGAGCAACCCCAGCTTTAGCCATGGAAGCCCCAGGGCTCCCCAGTACCTCTTTCTTCAGAGGGTTTTAGATGTTGTCTCTTCTCCCCAAAGAGGCTACGAGAACAGAGGGTGACTTACTGAAGGACCAAATACCAACCAGGGCTGTCTGTGCCTCTTGGCAGGTTTGTTAAGGACCGCCGCCCATCGATCTCACCCAACTTCAACTTCCTGGGCCAACTCCTGGAGTATGAGAGGAGCCTGAAGCTCCTTAAGGCCCTGAAGGCCCAGGGCGACCGGGGTGAGGGAGAAGCCCCTCAGGACCCAACCGAGGTGTCCGAGGCTGGCAGGCACCCTGCACCGTCTACCTCAGAGAAGGTTGAGGACGTACCGAGAAGCACAACCTCTGCACCCCCACCCAGTGACCCTGAAAGGCAAGGTGGGCCTCCCAAGGTCTTGTCACCCACGGCACTGCAGCAGGGGCTCAATGGCTTGCACCTTTCCTCAGAGCGCATCCAGGACACCAACCGCTTGAAACGCTCCTTCTCCCTGGACATCAAATCCGCCTACTCCCCCGGCCTGCGGCAGGACCCCCCAGGCCTGCCCAGCACCGGGGAAGCCCCCAAGCTCTGCAAGTTGGACAGCCCCTCGGCTCCCAGCGGCCAGTTCTCCCCAGTGCCCGACAGCCCCGATCGGCCCAATGGGCCCGACCTCCTGCTGGAGGCCAAGGTGAGGCAACGGCGCAAGCACCGGCACCAAGCTGGCTCACCAGCCCACGGCCTCAGCCTCAACGTCGGCTCTGCCCGCAAGAGCCCCGGGACGGAGGACAGCCTCCAGCCAAGGCTCAGCCTGCCTGGCCCGCAACAGGCCTCCAACAGTTCCTGGGGGAGCGTCCACCTTGAGTCCCCCAGCACCCCATCCTCTGAGGGAGGGTGGTACTTCGGCACGGACTCGGCTGGCAGCAGTGGCAGTGGCACCGGCGGTGGGACGCTGTTCAGCAGCACCGGCCCGTACCCCCCGTATGGTTGCAATGGGATGCCAGGGGGCTGTGAGATCAGACTGAGGGACAAGCAGCGGGCTGAGGTGCGGGATGGGAGGCACAGCTGGCATGAGGAGGCTGGCGCCGAGAAGCAGTTCAAGAGGAGGAGCTGCCAGATGGAGTTCGAGGAGACCATGTCCGAGGGCAGGTCCCGGGAGGAGCTGGGCAAAATAGGCAAACAGTCGAGCTTTTCAGGCAGCATGGAGATCATCGAGGTGTCTTGACACCCATGGTGGGTGGCTGGAGAGAAAGGGGTGGGGGGATATTTAAGATGGGGAGAGATGCAGGGAGGGCGGGTGGGGAGTATTTATACCCGCGTGCACATTTTCTGGAGCACGCACATCAAAATGAAAGTGAAGAGGAATGAATTCAGAGTCAGGAAACATCACGGTGAATGCTTAGTGTCCCACCCCACACCCACCCTTGTTCTCCCACCCTAGCTGCCCCAGCTCTTGGTGACATCACCCAGGGCTTTTGCACATGGAGCAGTGATGGGAGAGCAGCCCTCAGAGCACCGTACTCAAATCTGGGGTGCAAAATTTGAAAGGGAAGGGGCAGAAATTACCATTTGGGGTTGGGAGAGTGAGCAGAGCCTGCTCCTGGCTGGGATGGGGTGTGGTCCCATGAGGACAGAGCACAGCATCACTCTGTCGAGGTGGGGAAGAGGTAACCCAGCTATCCCTCCCCACGCCCCAGTGCACTAAGCATGTGCCCCCGTGTTTCTCTGGCTGAGTATCCTAAAGATGCTGCACTAGAGCAGCCCTATACATATATAAATATATATTATATATAATATAAAGAAAACACACACACACAAAAGCAAAAGGTAAATGGTTTTACTGCGATTTTTATTGAGACGTAAATAATATTTCGATTTTTTTTGTTGTTGTTTTGTTTTTAATTTATTGAAGCTGTTTCATTCTGGCAATGATTTGCAGACAATGTGGGGCGGTACTTTCAGCTCTATTTTTACTGTGTATGGTATTTAAATCTGAAATACGAGTTTCTAAGCAATATCTGAGGCCTGTGGCTCCTTCTATAGATCATGTTGACGACAAAGATTTTCTCCCATTCCCTCTGAGTGCAGCAAAAAGGGGACAGAAATCTCTTTGGAGCACTTTTTCTAGAAATGAACAAGTGAACAAGGAAGCCGTAAAATTTTAAAACACAAACTGAGCCAGAAAACTCCCTTTCTGGAAGCTGCTGCCGCTTCTTTGCTCCCTCGGTCCCTGTTTTCTTTCCCTACCCCATCACAGCCGTCATTCCCATCCTGGCCATCATCCCCTTCCCTCCCTTGTGCTGCCCTTTCTGGCTGGAGACAGAGAGGAGCGAGTCACTCAGATGGAGGGAAGGGTGCTGGGCATCCCCAAGGATATGCATGGAAGGAGAAGGCATCCAGTGCCACTGCAGCACCGGGAGGAGAGGTTGGTGGTGGTTGGGATTTGATCTAAGGGGTGTCTTGCCTGACCTCCCCAGCCCCAAAACTCTTGGGCTGAATTTTTCTTGGGAAAGGTGTTTGCAGTGTCCTCCTTGCTTCCTAGCTGTCCTCACCAGTGGGGAGCCAAGACCTTGCAACCCAACACCCAACTTCAGGCTTGCTGAGAAGCTGCTTTCTGGAGCTGTAGGCACTGAGCTGCCTCTGCTGCAAAGCACACCTCTCCCTGTGGCTGTCTTTGCTTTCTCCCTTGTCTTGTGCTAGCTTGCAAAGCTAATACCTCAGGGGTCTCCATTTGTGCTTGTCTGTGTCCTGTGTTATCCTTGGAGCATTTTTCTTTCCTGGATCTACTTTTTTTTTTTTTTTTTTTTTGTCCCTTACCCTTGTTCCTCCTTTTGTTGTTCGTTTCTATCTCTAAATCAACTTACACATGACAAAAATAAACGATCTCAGGTTAAACAGTGAACACAGCCCAGAGGCATGAGGAGCTGTGATAGAGCAAGGAGGAGCAGCTTGCTGCTCCCTGACCTCCTCTGCCTCCATCTGGGTGCCTGAAGCTGAGACAAGCCTGTCTAGAAGTTCATTGCTGTCTTCAGGGTGGCTTTATTCTTGCTGTTTTACAATGAGTCCATGTTGGGGAGTTGGTACATGCTCTCACTTGGTTCCCCAAGGTCCCTTGAGAGCACAACGCCATCCATCATCGCCATCAGCAAGCTCCTCAAGCCAGCTCAGTCATGCTGACCTGAACCTTGGAGTAGGTAGAAAGAGCATTCCTTCTCTTGGCCTTGCAGCTGCAAGCTAACCCTGTGAGTTGAGAGGGTGGTGATGCTAGTAAAGCTGTGCTAGGGCTTTTCCTCCTCAGCTTTCAGCCACATACATCCCTTTAGTTACTGCCTGCTCAGCCAACCTCATTTAATGACCACCTCATTTACAGTCTACTTTTTCTGCTTGTCATTTTTGCTGTGTTTTCATTTAAACTTGAGAAATTTCCCCCTCCTGGCCACAAAAGGAAGACGAAATCATTCTGTACCCATCACCTCCATCTTAATAGTTAGGCAGCTCTTCAGGAGTTGCACTCACTGTAGGGTCTCCCAACTGGGCATTAATTTACAGAAAAAGAATGACGGGTTGGCATGGTGAGGCAGTAGCAAGCACTCACATAACTCATCCCATTAGCTGGCATGGTGTGTTACAAGCACAAAAAAAAGCAGCTGAAGTGTGTCAGAAAGGAAAGGGTGAGTGTTGTAGATGAGACTCTGAATGTCTGCAGAGGGATGTGTGGTTTGCGTTTTGTCATCTCTCTACCATGCCTCAGAATGTTTCTCAGCTGTGCTTGAGGCTTTAGGCACTATGGGCTCCTCTCTTCTCTGAAACCAGAGCAAAGGGAAACCTTTTAAGATTCACAGATAGATCATAGTTGCTAAGATACATTCATCACTCACCTCTTCAGTCTTCTTTTGAAGTCCTTCATGTTCACCCTTCCCCTTCACGTTGGGTGTGTGCACTAGGAGCCCTCTTGTGCAATGTTTTAAGGCTACATCTAGAAAATACCTTGTATTGCAGCAGTCCTGCCTGGGCTGGGACTAACTGCCCATGCTGAACCTGAGCCACGAGGGTCACCAAGAGGCTTGCAATTAATGTCAGTGATTTTTCAAGTCTGCCTGATGGACCACTTCATCCACAAATCAAACAGTTATTGTGAGGGTGAATGTTTTGGCTGGTAATCTTCCCCATCATCTTTTGACCAAGACTTTTTATGGGCTCTTGCAGCCAGACTACTCAACCCAAGTTTCTCTGGGACCTAAATGGTCTCCACCCTAATCCGATGAGGGTGGATTTCCTTGTAGTGGCAGAAGTGAGAGCTGAGGAGGGAAAAGGTCTCTCCTTTCAAGGGAGGAACCATCAAGGCTGGTTGATCACTGCAGCTGCCACATGCCCTGTGGTCCAGCACACCCTACTGTGTCCACACCAGCATCATCTCTGATGCAGGAGTGGTGGTGGTGGGGCTTTTGACCATATGAAGGATGGACCAAAACACAGCTTTCTTTCTGGCTAGAAGGAACATCACTCCAGCCTCCTGCTGTCTCCAGGCATGAGCCCCTCAACTGGATCCTTCCCATCCACAATTTGGGGGCTGAGCAAACCTGGAGGGAGGGCAGTGCTCAGGTTGGCAACACCGACCCAGAGGCTTGGGTCAGAGCAGGCTCGTCCCCAGCCTCTGTGGCAGCGTCCCCAGCCCCTGCTGCCTTCCCAGCCCTTCTCTTTGTTTGTTTCTTTGGACGTTTGTCCCTGTTTCGTCTGCCCCTTAGGAGACTGTGCCCCACAGAACCCCCTCCCGCTGTCCCATTTCCCCTACCATTCTTAATACTAATGATAATAAGCTATCAGTGTTGTCATTGCAATCTATGAATGATAGATTTAAGTATTTATGATTATTATTATGATTATTATGGTTATGATTATGTACTTTTTTGCTTCTTACTCTTTGTATGTTGCTCCTTGTTTCTCTGTTGTGAATAAACACAAGGCCCCATCTCACCTTCTCTCTGCTCCCAAGCCAGAGGAGGCAAACACAGCCCCAGCAGACCCTTGTCTGAGGTTTTGGAGGGTGGTGCTTCCCAAGGACATAAAGACAACCAAACCTGGGGCAGATCCATTCTCTTGACTCTTCCCTTCCTTCCTGCAGCTCCTCTCCCCCATACTGCCATCTGTTTGCAAGGGGCAGGAAGCCACCAGCACAAGGAAAGGAGAATTAAATGGCAAAGCATAAAGCTTAAAGTGTTAGCCAGAAAGAGTGTTGGCCTGGCATCCAGCTCACGGAGGCAGCTCCCTCCAGGTCATGTCCCTGTCACCTTCTGCTGGCTGCTCTTTAAGGCTGCAGCTCTGCCTGGGTGGGTTTGGGGTCTGCTGGTGCCTCTGGTTCACAAATTCTCCACTCACCCCACTCAGCCGAGCCCACCCACTGGCTTTCCATCCCAGCAAGGTGCCATGGGCTCTCCTGGTGTGCGTCCTCACGGTGCCCGTGCCTCTGTTTATCTGAGGCTGATCAAGCAGGGTGCCATAAGCAGGCAGAGCCCTGATCTTATTTTATCATTACACAGTCCAGGGGTTTTTACATGGCTGTAAGGGGAGTATTTTGCTATGAGGAGACATTATGGAAAGGGAAGAGGAACTCCATCTGCACCATGGTTTGAAATACTCTCTGTTCCATGAGCCCCATGAAGAGTCATCTTGACCCGGGAGTTTTAACAGTGCCCTTCCCCGCGCAGCCCTGACACGATCTGTTCTGTCACTTCTATGCCTCCTCGTGGGTTGGGCTCGTTCCCATCACCCCGTGCTGAACTCATTCCCGAGGCTGCTCCAGGACCAGAGCTCAGGTCTCAGCCGCAGGGAGCCCCTGCAGAGCCCGGGGTCCCACTCCGGCATCACCCTTCCTACCTCACCTGTGCTTGGATGGGGTGGGAGCGGGCAGGGTCCCTCACACCACAGCTCAGCTCCCGCCAGCATCCCCGCAGGATCCAGCCCTTCCTCTGAGAGCACAACACAGGGATGGGGTCTGCACCCACCGCAGACACCGTGCAGGTCCTGAGCAGGGAAGAGATGCTCCGGCTGCTGATCCCATCCGTTGCTGCGGGTGGGACTGAACACAGCTTGTTTTGCCTGCTCGGACTCAGAGAGACATCCTGCCTCTGCCCCGTCTTTATTTTATTTATTACCAGAGGCTGTAAGCAGCAGTGCTTCTCTACCCTCTCTTTCTTTTCCTTTCTTTTGTATTTTGGAACGATGTGTTGTAATAAATACCCAAATAGGTGTTTTAACAGCTGGTGTCGGCCTTGGTTTGTGGGGGAGCTGCTCAGGATGGGGCTGGAGGGTCCTGGTTTGGAGAAGGCAATGCTTTCTTGGCTGCATCTACCAGACCTGATGGGGAGCTGAATACGCAGCCAGACCCACATGTATTTATAGGGCCCTGCAGCTGGAACACGATTAATTCAAAGCACCAGTTCCAAAAAGCTGCACGCCTGCAGACCTCAGCAAAGAGGGGACATTCAGCCTCAGCAGGTACCAGGGTTGCCCCACTGCATCCTGTTGTCTTCTAGGACCATCCTCTCATCCCACTGCAGTCGCTGAGTACTCTCTTCCCCACGTCCGTCCTCGTGGTTTGCACAGCACAAACCATTACTGCAATGAGAAACCCAGGAACGTCCTTTTTTCCAGCTCTTGTGCTTTTATTGACTCAGAATGGCTGCCAAGCCTATAAATAAATGTTCCTTGAGCTAAATATAGCAGCCTCTGAAATAGGGCTGCTGTCTATTTATTTATCTTGTGGTCTCTTTGAAAGCTTGCCAGCCAGCACCACCTCTACCTTCTCTTTGTCCCACCCCAGGCTGTGGCCACCCACAGCAGGGGCATGGGGAGAAGGGGTCACCCAGAGGCACCTCTGTCCTACAGGTCCCCATGGCCAGGATGTCCCCGCTGGGGTCACTTCGCTCTGAGATCCTCCAAAGGACACCTCCTCCTCCAGCCCTGTTAGTTGTGCACTGATGTCTGGGCTGAAGATACGGGCTTCACCCCTCTGAGGCAGAAAACACTGATGGAAAGAGAGGTGAGGACTGTATCCAGGGAGGTGGTGGAGTCACTGTCCCTGAAGGTGTTCAAGAAACGTGTAGATGTGACACTGAGTGACCTGGTTAGTGGGCACGGTGGGGGTGAGCTGATGTCTGGACTAGATGATCTTAGTGGTCTTTTCCAGCCTTAGTAATTCCATGATTCTTGTGCTGCAGACGCTGCTGTAGCAGATATAGGATGCCTCTTACCTTGCGCTGTGACGAGTTCATTGGAGCTCTGTGCCAGCAAAGGGGAAAAAAAAACGTCACTCCCTGGAAAGCCACATTTGCTCCTGGAGCAATCTGAGACATTAATAATGCTTAGCACTTAGAGGGAGTTTTGCTAAACATGAGCTAATCCTTACAACACCCATGGGAAGGAGAAAAGTAATTATTGTTATTGGGCTTGATTTTTCTTTTCCCATGTACCCCTGCAGATCAAGACCAGCTCTACCAATCCCAGGTTGCTCTGTAAATCAGAGGAGGATCATACTCAGCTCAGTTTTTGCAAATAGGAAACCTGGAGCGGAGATGGTAGGTTATTGCCAAAGGCCACACAAGAAGGTAGAGTGTGTGGGGGAAATCCCAATCCCTGATCCTATCCCGCCACAGGGTCCTGGTCCACTCACGGGCCCTCACCAGCAGGATTCTTTATATGGGAGTGAGCATCCCGTGGAGAACCAACCTCATGGGGAGGTGGGTACAAGCTTCCTCCCACCATCAGCCAAGCAGAGGGGATTGCAGCATGAGGGATGCATCATCCAGATGGCAGGACGCAGCTTTATGGGCACAGGCAGTGTGGAAGAGAGAAGGGGTTGTCCCCTTTGCTGGGGTCTCTAAAGGGATTGGGGGCTCCTCAGTACTGAGGGTGGGTTTTACTGGCTTTATTTTGCTCCCCGGCCACACTCTTCTCTTTGGCTTAGAGCCTCGCGTTCAGTGTCTGAGTGGAAATACTGTCTGTCAGCAGTACCCAGATGATGTCATTTAGTTTTCCAGGCTTCTGGGCTGAGCCAGCAACTTGAGTAAGTATGACTAGATGGGCTTTATTTAGGAACCCAAGTGCAACCAAACCCAGGTCTTCGTGGCACCCAGCAACGGGTCATGCTCTCCACTGTGTCTCCACCACTGCTGCAAACTCAGCCCCACTGGGGACAGCAGGATGCTTTGGAGAAGGGCCTTTTTGGGAAGCCAAGCTGGCTAGGGTGGTGGGAGAGGATTCTTTAGGGAACAGGAGAGGGGTGGGAGTGTGGTGGGTGCCCATCATCGCTCAGTCTGGGCTTCCCTCTCAGCCATGCCCTGCCAGCCCTCAGGTCCTTATGGGCAATGCGTATGACCATGTCCCCAAGGTGCCACCATGTCCTCAGGTGCTCTATTTCTCCACATGCTCCCTGAGAAACTCTATACGAGCATGGCAGCATCCTCACCCTTTTGTCTGCCATCTCGGACTGGGCTGCAGTAAACAAGCATCATGCAGCCCTGGGTTCTTTTTAGTAGGAAAGCAAATGTTTTCACCCCTCCTCCTCCCACAGATACCCCTTAACCTGCCTCTTCTCCCTCAGCATCAGCTCCTGACAAGTGAGGAGCTAAGAATAGCCCTGCTGCTGGCTCCAGGCTGGTGCTGTTTGCTCAGTGACTCAGAGCTGGCCAGGCAGGCACTTACTCAAAGGGCCCCATTACTCATATGTCTGCATCGCCCCAAGGATGGGGTTTGTGTCTTTTGCTCGCCTCTCCTTTAAAGATGCTTTATTTATTTCTTTTTAATCAAGCTGCCTGCTGCAAAGAGAGGTCATTATCCTGCTGTGGATTTACCACTAAACATGTTTGCCCCAATCTAAAATGCTGCAACCCGCATTTATCATGCTCACGTGCCAGCAGCCCCACACTTCTGCTCCTGGGCTGGGAGGAGGCTGTGTGGGCATGAGAAAATGCCTCCAAAAAATCACATTTTGGAGCTTCCACACTGAATGCCAGCATGAGGCTGGCTCTGCTGGATCCAGCTACCCCTTTGGGTGCTCTCATCCTGCCCATAGCCACCATTAATTGCAGCTTTCCCTGCTCTCTATCCTGGGCCTCATCAGCCAGGGGATGCTATGGTGTCTGGAAAACACCTTGGTGAGTTACAACAGCTCTCCTCCTCTTTAACAAGAGCCTTTGATGACCAAAACTGAAAAGATACCATCTTCCCCATCTGGTTTACTCCTCCGAGGTGGTGGGGGCAGGCCCTGCTGCACCCACAGGCTCCTCGGTGTGCGCAATGTGCTGACATTATCTCCCTGGGTCATTCCACTTTGGAGGATTACCTCACTGAGAAAACAGGCACCGGCATGCACATCGGTGCACACCCGTCTCAGGCAAATAGATCCACCCCCATGGAAACAGGCACATGGGAAGGTGCCCCAGAGGTCAGGAGATACATGAAGCGAACCGGAGCAGGCGAGGATTTTTTGGCCTCTGTGTGCTGACAGCAGGGAGGTGGTGGCACAGCGCAGGGAAGAAGGAGGCTGCTGTCATCCATCCAACCACAGGTGGGAGAGCCCGCAGCCCGGCAGGGACCAGCCTGGAGCAGCCTCTAGCGGCAGCTCCCTCAGCCCAGAGATGTTCAGCCACCAACGTTCCGCCTGTGTACACCAGGGGGTGGGAAGAAGAGCACTTACTGGCATCCCAGCCAGTCCCCTACATCAAACAGAGGGGCCGGGTGTGGTCCCCATTTCCTCCCAGTATGTGTTCCTGTGTCCTGAGGAAGAAGCACTGCTTGGCAGCCGTTCTCTCTTGATCAGCCTATCCTTCTAGTGTGAGCAATAATACTGCACCTTTCAGCCCTGCAGAGCTGGATTTCAGGCTTGGCTTCAGCAGTGCCCCAGCATCCCTGGGCACACTGCGGTGGTGCAGAGTCTGCCTGGGCATGGCAGACTCTGTGGTGCCCCAAGCAATGGCCAGACTGCCTTGTCTCCAGACAGAGAGCATTAACCCATCAGAGACAGCCCTCAGACCTCGCTGATGCCAAGCAGAAGTGCATCATAAAGTCAAAGTGCTGCCAAGAGCTGCCTCTCCCTGCCCTGCCTTCCCCATTAACTGATGCATGGGGCAGTCATTAGGGACAAGGGCCAGCATGAGCATGACAGACTCAGGCTCTGCGCAGTGATGGAAGAGCTGCTTCAGCCAAGTTCCATCAATGGGCACTTTGCCTCCAAAGCCAGGCAGGAGCACTGAGGCTTCTCAGGTAGCAGGATAATCTCTTAGGTCAGGGGAAGCCTCCTTCTCTACAGGCATTTAAGGAAGTATATAAGGGATAGAGATATTAAGAGGTGTGAGTATGGCACTAAGGGACACATTTTAGTCATGCTACTCATTAGGCAAGCTTGGTGGTTGGAATTCGTGATCCTAAAAGTCTTTTCCAACCTAGGTGATTCTGTGATTTTACATCAGAGCAGACTGAAGAGGAAGCTGCCGACAAGATAACCCAGGGATGTGTGAAGAGACATCCAGCACACGTCACCTTCATGGTCTCACCAGCTCCACCCTTGACAACGGCTCAGCTGCACATTTGACAGCACCTGGCCAACAAACAAGCCTTCATTCCCTTCCTCATGAGAATAATGCTCTGTGTGCAGAGAAGTGGTGAAAAAAAGATCCTCCTAGCATGCTCTGCCTCTCCATCTCCTGGGGCTGTGCCAGGCAGAGCTGCTGACGGATGCAGACAGTACCAAGCCCTTCTCCTGCATGGACTGGCTGCCCTTGGCTCTCACATCCACTGAAGCCATTAGCAATGAGCTCAGCCCTCTATTATTGCTGATCCGTGGAGTCTGGAGACTCTCAGAAGCACAGCATCGATTTACGTCTCTTACACGTCCCTCTCAGGGCTTCAGTTTCAGGAAATCTCTTTGCCTCTCCTCTCTCCTTTGCAGTCCCCAGGAATGCTCCAGGATGCTGGATCTGGGAACTAAAGGAAAAGCAACTAGGAGTGCAATGAGAAGAATGAAGGCTTAGCAAGGCCCCTTACTTTGTCTGTCTGCATGCTTTATTCATCTTCCTCAGGACGGAGGAGGACATCTACCCCCCAGAGAATCTGTTCTTTGGTAAGCCAGGAAAAGACACAGTGGGAATTTCAGGAATGCAAAGCAAGCCGCAATCTCACAGACAGCTGTGGTATGGGTTAAGGGTGGGAAACACCTCGTGTAGAAGCTTAACAACAGTCCTGCTGCTCTCTGCTCTTCCATGGCATGGCCTTTGTAAAGGCGATGTGCCCAGGGCAGTGCTTTCTCCTCCCTCTCCCAGCCTGGCAGAACTGCCAGCATGGCTTATGCTGACCAGTAAACAGATGTCAGTGTTGCTGTACAAACTCAGATAAGCCTGTCTGTCTGCCAGGGAGCACTCCCTGCTGGTAGTGACCAACTCAGCAGCATCCTGGTACCCTAGAAATGAAATCCTGGTGAGGGCAAGGGCAGGCAGAGGGCAAAAGAGATGCTCCTAATTTTTATCCTACCTGGGCTTGGAGGACAGATGTGGTTTTTCCTTTGTGTCACTGTGCACACCTAAGGAGCCAAGGGCCCTGTTGTGCTGCATGTTTTCTATAGAAATGGATCACAAGTCAGCCCCAACATTAGTGCTAAAAGCTTGCACAGGCAGTCGGGTAGCACCACGAAGAACAACAGGGCAGTCAAAAAAGAGCTACAGCCAGAAACTTCGTCACCTCCTTGAGTTTCCTTTCCTAGGTAGGAGAGGTTTGCTGCCCAGCCCAGCATCTTATCAAGTGGGTTGCCTCATTCCCCCTGCATCCCCAGGAAGACTTTCAGGTGCCTGGGTACACTTCACAAGTGACTAGTGATCAACTGCGAACATGCCAAGCTGCCCAAAGCAGTTGAGATCAAGCTCTCCCCTGTGTCTATCAGCTCTGCCTGTTAAGCGGTCTTGCCTTTGACAACGGGCAGATTAAGAAGCAGACAAACAAGCACTCAGTGCTCTGTACAGGCAGCTTGCACTGCTTGCAGCCATTGGGAAGGGGAGATGTCCAAGGTGTGATGACTCAGCCATGGCACCACTGGACTCCTGCAAACCTGAGCAGTGTGTCCTGGACAAAGCTGATTTACCCTCATCCCAGCCTCCTACATTTCACACAGCAGCACATTCTTGCATGCAGGAGCCAGAATTTAGCTGACTCCTTGGACTTAATGCCCTCAGAGCTTTGAGAGACAGAGGAGAAAAAGGACAGATCACTTCCCACTGCTAACCCCGAAAAGTAGACATGAAACAAAACCAGCCTTCATTGGCAGCATTTACTGCAGAAATCAATACTTCCTATAGATAGAAAAATCAATGAAATGCGACTTACCAAATAAATTCCCATTGGACATGGCCCAGAAATAAACCACCTGCATCAAGAAGGCCTGACATGGCCAAACCCCAGTAATGCTAACCTCCCCAAAGCCTCACTTTCCCTCCATCAGGACCACTACCCCAGCTAGAAACGGTGATCCTGATTGGGAATAGCTGTCACAGCAACAGTCCTCCTGCGCCTGCAGGAGCTCACAGATCTTCTGACGGCCACCAGATGGTGCCATTGAGTCTTCTTCGGAGGCAGAGCCCCGATGACAGCAAGCTTGGAGCAGGGAGCATGCAGGTTCCTCGCTCCAGCTCACAGGAAGGGAATGGAGCCTGACTGCCCACCTCCGGATAAAACCAGATAAAGAGATTCCTAGCGTAGGAGCTGGCAAGGCAAGGCATATTTGTGCTTTCTGTTTTTTCCACAGATGTGAGCAAGATTCTGTGTCACCACTTGTGGGTTTTGCACCGGTCCCGCAAGGTCGGCTATAATCCTGCAGTGATGTCAGCGCAGGAGCAAGCGATGGCAGCGTAGGAGATTTTCAGTCTCAGTTTCCTCAAAGTAAGGTGTGTTTTCTGCTGGAAAGTGTTAGAAAAGAGGAACTTAGATCGATCAGGAGCAGAAATGAAAGACCAGCCATGTTAGCAAAAGCTCCTTTTTGAGCACTGTGGGACACTGGATGCTTTCAGACAGCCCCAGAGAGCTCTCACTTGGGAGTGACCTTCTCCCCTCCACATCCCCCCACTCCTTCCCCTTTTATTTTTAGCACAAAGCACAAGGCAAGAAGAGGCTTGTACACCAAGGCACACTGCTTGCAATGTTCTCATCACATTTGCCATCTCCCCTCCAGATATGGGACCAGAACCTCCCAAGCTTTTAAGTTATTGACTCTCGTTGTGGTTTTGTTATTGTTATTGTTCTTGGTTTTTTGCAGTGACCAGAGCCTGCCATCCAGCTGAGGTCTTTACCTGGCATTGCAAATAGGCATGAATAATAAATGACCACATTCTATTCTTGTTTTTCTTCGGATTTTAATTGTGCAGGATGAGAGAGAAGAAAAGTGGTAGCAAGCAGAAGAAGCCTGAGAAAGAGGGAGGGGAGGAATCATCACTATTGCATTTAGTCAGTGATAAGAATGGCTGCTGAGCTGGACTGAGTGGTTTCCAAGTGCAGTGGGAGCCAGCTTCAATTTCACAGCATAATCATTCCCGTGGCCTTAAAATAACTTCTCCCTGCCCCCAGGGTATCGCAGGAGCTGGAGCACCGTGTGTGCCCCTTCCCTGCTCGGCTCCGCATTCAGCACTGCCTTATCGCTCTCTAGGGGCTGTTGGGAGAGCAGTGGCATTGCATGTGTCACACCAAGGCATTGAGCCCTGGAGCAGAAAGGGGACATTTTGCAGACCTGTGGTCTCCCCAGGAGGGCGGCAGGCTGGGCAGAGCTCTGGCTGTTTGAGCTCATCTTTGGTGCCAGCAAAAGAGCAGTTTCCCCGAACTCTGCTCCACTGCTATGGGACCTCTTTATTGTCGGGGCTAATTGCTCATGTGAGATGTACTTACAGAAGCGGCTGTTTGTGCAGAGCGCAGTAGACAAACAGACTCCTGTTCTGCCAGGCACCCTTTGTAATCAGAGGGGGCTGGGAATACTTTAGTGCAGTCATGGGAGGCCTCACTTGCACTGCCAGCATCAATCCTGCCCTGGGCTGGACGGTGCTGGGGGATGCTGAGCTCCATCCCACTGCCCTGCTCAGCAGTAGTGACAGTTCAGAGAAATTCCCCAACCCTGGAGGTGTTCAAGGCCATTTTGGATGGGGCCCTGGGCAGCCTGATCTAGTGGGGGGGCAGCCCTGCCCATGACAAGGGGCTGACGCTAGGTGGGCTTTAAGGTCCGCTGCAACCTAAGGCATTCTGTGATCCTATGATTCCCTGCACTCAGACCTCTGCTCGCTCTCATACACATGGTGTGAACAAGCCACATCTTGGCACATCAACCTCGCTGTCCCCATGACTTGTAAATCTAACACTGGGTAAAAGCACTAGGGACTCTGAAAAGCAGACTATGGACATTCTTCAGCTGTACATCCACTGCCTGCTAGCTATGGTATTTTTTTTTTTTTTTTTTTTATCAGGTGGAGGCCTAGGGGGAATTTTGCCACATGTGAGAGAGATAGATCGTTAGGAAAGTAATGCAAACAATTTCCGGCACTGTCTCCATCCCCTGTACGATCAGTGGGGATGACTTCCAACTACGTGCCTGCAGGTAGCCCACAGTCCACCTACACCAAATGGATATCCCTCTGCCTGTGTAAAGATACACCTCCTGTTACCCACCTTCTGTGCTTTTCCCTGCTCTGTGACAGGTGGTGGGCTGGGATGAGCTCAGCAGTAAGAAAGAGCAGCACCAACTACAGCAGATCCGATACATCAATCCTGATATGCTGCTCCTTTTGTTCTTTCAGGAAGAGCCATTATTCCTCAGTTGGAAGAACAGAGAGATCTACCTAATTCTGAGCACTCCCAAGCAGTGAATGTTTCAGAGCATTTACATGTCAGCTCTCACAAGATGTTTGATGTAGAGGGAAGTGTTTCTTTTTCCAGATGTGGAAACTGAGGCATGAGAAAGGTACTGCTCAATAACACTCAATTAGCGAGGGGAAAAAAAAACAACATAGAAAACAGTCACCACTGGTCTCGTGCTTTAACTTCCACTCATAAGTTGCTCTGTAAAAGAGGAAATGTCCAATCCTTCTGTCCTCCCATGACTGGGAGATGCAGAAAAAAATTTACCCAGGGATTTACTCTGTCCAGCATATCTGGAAATGCAGACACCCAAGCATAGATTTCCAGTATTACTTCCTGAAGTTTTGGCACTCTATAGACATCTAAATGCAAGCCATATTTCCTAGCTAGTTGGGCTATATACAAATGTATATGCCTACATATACACATATGTATCAGTCTGGTCTGGTCATCAGCAGGTTGATTGTCTTGTAAGACTATATCTAAAGTGTGTTACTATTATTGGCAGCAATCAATACTTAGAACCACTCATAGTGTTTATTAATGAAAAAAAAACAATTGAATGTTCCAACCAAGAAGAGACATTGTTATTAATATCCAGCATGATTAATGATCACATTGCAGGTAGGCCCACGCTGTCAGACTCAGGCTCTTTACTTTTTCTAGTGGCTCTGCGGGAATTTGAACCATAACATGTTTCATGCACAGGGACAAAGACGTTTTGTCCCAGGGAAGGAATATGTGGATGTTTTTGACTTAAAGAGCCAGTGCCACATTCAGAACTTCACAAACGTGCCATTTGGAACCCAAATCCATTGCTCTGTCATGTCTTTCACTGAACGTATATTTCTCCTTTTAGCTGAAGATCTGGATCTAAGCAGCAGCTTTTCAGCTTGCTCAGATGTTTCACCCCGTTGTTACGGTTGTCAAAGCATCAGCTCTGAGGCCTCTTGGCTTACACCAAACATTGAGTTGTGGAGGTGGGATTGGTGTTTCTGATGCAGTATGCCAGCAGGTGAACAAAGTTCATTTCCACTCCTTTTGCTCTGCCGCCTAGGCTGATGTTTGCCCACCTGTGCCTTGTGCTTTTCCTGCTGCAGAAGGCAACGGCAATAAAGTCAGGCAGTAAAGTTGACACAGTTACAGAGAGCCCCGTGCCTTGATTACTTCCTCATAGCCATTTGTCCTTTGCAACACCGCTTTATTACTTGCTGGGCAAAGAAACCAGCTGAAAAGCCAACACGCAAATCACCTATGTATGGCAGATTGTGCCTGAGCTGCTATCAAATACTCTATTTCGTACAAATCTGGTCACAGGAACTGCAGGAGGGAAAAAATAAGGAAATAAAGCTTCAGGATGGCTAATCCAAGGCAGCTTTTAGCTGTGCTGAGCCACCGTGGGCACTGCAGTGTCACTCCTCAGGGATGACAGGACCTAGAAGAGCCTTTGGGTAGACTGGGACATCCTTACCACCCTGTAATTTCCCTTCCTACCGCATCAATATGTCAAGCATCAGCTCTTGTTAAACATCTTTTCTCTGTGTCGTGCAAGCACTTGTAAACCACTTGCCCTGAAAAGGACCATCCTTTTGCTATGATGTATAATATAGTGTCTAGCACAAGTGAGTCCCACTACCTGCCAGGCTGTCTATTGTCAAAGAAATAATGGCTGCAGTGCATTTTTCAGATGGTTTAGAAACAGAAGGGGAATTACAGGACAACCGTTGGAAACTGCTCTTGGATTCACACACATCTGCTTTTTGAGATGCAAACACTGAGAGGCCTCAACAGGGAAGAACATGAAACGCTGGGTCTCACTGAAGGATTCCTGGGCTTTTCAGTGGCTGAGGGGAAAAGGAAAAAAACTGAAACAAACAGTAGCTGTAATGTCATTTTGACAACGGATAAAAACAGTGAAATAATAATCGTAAGTGAGATATGCATGAATGCCTCATGACATTGCAAAGTATGATAGAAAAGACTAGTAAAGTAGATGTCAGCTCTCTGAATTGCTCTTGCAGCATTAATTCCCTCCGTGCCAGTTGCTGTATGTTTTCCTTGATATAATCAGGAGGAAAACATCTAATCTGACATGACAAACTCATTGTATTAGGAGTCATCTCTGCTTTAAAACATGTGTCATATGACTGAACACCCTGCCCGGGGTACAATGCGCCCCTCAGTAAAATCGGGCAGAGCTCATCCTTAAATGCCCTGCCAAAAATATTCCCAACAAAGGCCAAGAAGAAAACATAATTCAAATGAGGGACATCTGTTCCCTAATGTTTGCGGATAATGACTGGATCAAGTGTCTGCATAAAGGATAATTATTTTCTGCAGATGGTTTGATCCGATATTTCAAACATCGTGCAAGATCTCTGTCCCAGCCGCTCTGTGAAGTATGTGGGGTCTTGCTGGCGTGAGACCTCTTTCACGCTTTCTGATTTTATCAACGCAAAGGTGGGTAAGTGTTGAAGTTAAGAAAGGCAAAACGAGGCCACGTATGCGTCGTGCAGATTTCAGAGGGGAGCCCGTTTGCAATAGGAATGGCACAGGATGGCTGATCCTCGACCAGCCTGCAGAAGTCGGTGCTTCCCTCGGGAAGCTGCTGGTCCCAAGCAACAGCGATCTTGCCGGGACACCAAGCATGCGGCTGTCAGCCACCGTACGGGCAGTTCTCAATCAACCTGCGTCCAGATCGCATCGAAGCCCGGGGCAACCGGCGCGAAGGACGTCACCCTCCCGCATTACTGCACACCATGAATGACCACGGCTGCGGAAACAACGCGCTCGGACGTTTAGAGAGGAAAAAACATTGACGGCGCGGAGAAAAGCACCGCACTACACTTCCCAGCGTGCACCGGGCGGCGGCCGGCAGCGCGGCCGCGGGGAGGGAGGGGGGCGCTTCCGGGTTGGCGGCCGGCGGGGCGGGGCGAGCGCCGTGTGTTTACTTCCGGCCGCCGGAGTGCGCGAGTGTCAGAGCGAGGGATCCGGCCGCCTCGCGAGCGGAGCCGCAGCCGGGCAGCGCCCGCCGGGCCGCCGGCCAGCCGCTGGGGCGGGGACCTCATGAGCGGGCGGTGAGAAGGACGCGGCGGCCGCCGGAGCCACCCGGGGCGGCGGGAGCCAGCCATGGACTGGCTCATGGGGTGAGTAGGGCCCCCGTCCCCTCGCGGAGCGGCCGCCCGCCTTCCCACGCAGGTGCGCGAGGGAGAACCGTTGGGCGCGCGCCGCGGGACGGCGCCGCGCGGGGTGGGGTGGCGGGCCCGGGGCGCACCGCGCAGGGCGGAGCCGCTGGCTGGTACGGCCCGCAGGGTTGTACGGGCGGCGGGAAGAGGTGCGGAGGAGCTCGGCCTCGGCCGCCGGGACGAGTAAAGTTTTCATTCCTTTTTTGGCCGCGGGAAGGGCGGGCGGCGCGGGGCGCAGCGCTTCCTGCCGGCTGAGCGCGGGGATGGGAGCGCGGGGGCTCGCCGAAACGCGAGCGGCTTTCTGAGGGGAGCGGGGGGAGGCTGGGAGCCAGCCCGCGCCGGGGGCTCGGGTTGCCCGGGATTAGCGGCGCCCATTGCGCGGAGAAGGGAGCGCTCAGTGCGGGAGAGCGCGGTGCCGCTGGTGGCGGTGCCCTGATGCGCCAGCGCTGTCTGAAGGAGCGCGTTTGCTTGCCGCTTGCATGAGCTGTGCTCGTGACCTGTGCTTAGGTGAACTGTGAATAATTCTGCTTCCAAATCACATGAGCGCTAGGTCTGTGCTTCAGCTAAACTAGACTCACAGTGATTTCTGCTGCCTGCAGATCTTTTTTTTTTTTTTTCTCCCTTTTTTAAGCAGTGATTTAATCCTTTGCCTGAAAGCCATCTTTGTCACCTTGGTTGTGTGATGTGCCTAGAGATACAATGCAAAAACGCCTTATGTCACAGTTGCTAGATTTGACCTGTTAGAAAGACTGTGTACACGCTTGCCTGTGTTGCCTCTGATCTGCAGCAGGACTCTTGAAAGCGTGGCACTTGCTAATTATCTTCAAACCAGATGTAAAAAAAAGCACTCTTGAACCAAGTGTCAGTACCAGATCTGCTTGACTGCAAGCTTGGCCCCTCAGTCTGATGGATGTGAGCGCTCGGTATCTGTGGAGTGGGGTTGTCCTGCAGCAGAACTGGAGATGTGTGAAAGGAGATGCCTTCTGTGCCGTATGTAGCAGTTCTTGTCCTGCAACCCTCGACCTATTCTGTGTTGACGTGCTCAGTGAGCGTGGCTGGTTTTGATATTTCTTTTCATAACAACCATACAGCACAGGTGGCTTGTTTGTTTTCTTAGTAGAAGCTGAAGTGTCAGAGCTGTGCTACAGTTAGAAAAAAGCTGAACCCGATGCTTGGCAAGATGTTTGTATCACCCAAAGTGGCTCAGTTATGCGTTGGTACTTATTTTGTGCAAATTACATTGTAAAGCAGGAAAGAATCAAAGCAGAGTGTGGCCATACTGTCAATATGTTAAGATATCAATTTCTTCCTGAGAAAATATTTTAGGTTTTTTGAAACTGCTGTGAAAAAATTGGTATTGCTGCACACTTTTTTTTTTTTTTTCCCCTTAGTGTGTGGATCCATCATGCTGGAAAAAGGCTTGCCTGCTTTCCCATTGTGTAAGAATGGATCCTGAGTCACTTGTACATTGTGTATTCATTCTCAGCTATTTCCTGATGTGTTTCTTGCTTGACCAAACCCACCACTGCTCTTCTTAAGTCTGAGTTTTGTTTGTGGATTTCTTTAGGGGATAGGAGATGTGGTGCTGCAGGAAGGGAGAGCACTGATGTTTTGAAGGGGAAAGGAGAAGGAGGCCTGATAGGCAGCTTAAGAAAATGCCCACATTATTCCTGTTGGCAACAAAGTGTAAATGAAAACATCCTTCTGGCTGTTTACTGAGAAAGAAAGTGAAGACGTTTTTCTGTCTCAACAGAAGTCTGAGTAATGTTGCTCACTCAGCCTTTCTCCACTGAAAACTTCAGCTGTTCCGTTCCCTTATGTGTGAAGGGAAGGGCAGCAGAAATAGTGGGAAGATAGCTTGCTCCCAGTAACCTCTCAGATCTTGTCTGCTGCTTGCTGTGCCTCAGAAGAGCAAGACGTATTGCTCTGCATCTTGGTGTTGACACTCATGGTGACTGTCACTCTTTGCTTAACGAATATTGTCACTAATAAAAGTACCTTGATCTTCCTTATTCCGTACTGTTATAGTAATGTGCTGGCTTGCACTTGCAGTTTTGTGTGCTTGTTCACAAGAACCCATCGTGTTATCAGCTGTGCTTTCATAATGTTCAGTGTAAGAAATGCTGCCTGTATTTAACTTCATATTACTGAGATATCAATCTTCAAGTTAAATTAGGCAGCAGTAACAAGTTGCTTCTGTTCTAGGTCTCTACCCTTCAAGCTTGTCGCGTTTATCCTGCAGAAGATTTAGAGTGCGATCTGCTTTATTCCTTACTGGTCTTCCCCTCCACTCATGTTCTGGGGTGTGGGGGAAGGGTGAGTTCTAATCATACCACAAAGGGCAGCAGCCCAAGTGTCTCTGATCGCCTCAGAGTGCTTAATATACAAAAACGGAAGCTGAAGCTTATGAACAACAGTGAATTTATTATGGATTAACGAGCAGTTACAGGCTTATGTGGTCGCACAGCAAAACTTCTCTGGATGCTGTTTTGTTTGGTCAAGTGCTTCAAAATCCAGTTAAGTTGTAGGGAAGAAAGCGGAACAAAATGGGCCGTTGGCACGTTACAATAAGATCTCAATTTAACATCAGAATAAACCCAAAGTCACTTCTCTGGTTGGTTAGTATCTTTTATCTTTCTAGGTTGGTTAGTTTATTTTCTTTCTACTGAGTGTAGCCTTAATAATGATACTGGTGATAGGCTTTGGCCTTTTCACTGCTCTTAAAATATATATATTTTTAAAAAAGCCTTTTTTGTTGTACACAAAATATTTTCAATGCGATTCACACTGGAGATCAGTATTGCATAAAAGTTTTGCTCATTGGTATTTGATGGAGCTCTATATTACTCTTTTAAAGAGATTCCGAATTCTTGTGTTATAAATAGCGCTGGTTGTTCGTGAAGTTCAAAGTAGCAACAAGGACAGGCATTATTTATTCAGTTATGAAACTTTTAAATTTGGTTTTATAATTCATAATTGCAGAGGAATAGGAATTAGGAAAGGGGAAGAATTAGTGGTACTAATAATCCTGACTTGGCATTATGCATTTGAATATCTGACTGCAATGTCTGATTCTGTAACAAATTAGTCTAATCGAAGGAGGATTGTGTACTGTCATTATTCTATAAGCTGTCCCTTAAAATACTTTCCTTCTATGCTCCTCCCTTTCCTTTAAACCAAGAATTACCTGTTAAAGCAAAGGTGTTATTTTGTGCTACGTCTGTGCTGTAACTGGAACCATGAGAACTTCAACAGTTCAACATGGTTGTGTGTCAGAGGATGTCTGTAGATGCATATTGAACTGGAAAGGAGTTTCTTCTGCAGGGATGAGCTTGGAGGGCTTTGTATAGGCAACTGGAAAGGCCTTCATCATACAGCCCTACAAACAGGGACTACTAGTGGGGAAAAAAGTCATCTTTAACTATTTCCTTTACTTCTATTAAAAAAAAAAAAAAAAGGTGAGTGGCTTCTCAATTCTTGCTCAGGTGACTGTGAGTACAAGAGAACTTAGGCATCCTCAAGAAGTGAAATGCTGCCTGTAAACTCTTTAGGGAAGATTCTTTAATGTTGGGTGTATATTACCATTCCCTCTGCACCAGAGGATGGTGTTATTCCAGGATCAAGGTAAGCAGTGACTTGACAAAGGTACAGGAGAGAATGGGCTGTGTGTGATAGGGATTCATTCTGTCTTTAGTGTAAGTTGTAGCCCTTGCTGCTCATACTGTCACAGCTACCCATATTGTCATACCATTCACTGCTCAATTATGTGTTCCTTCTTATGTTGCCCTGGTGATGTGAAAGGAGAGCTTGAAAATGATTGAAAGTTATCTTTTTCTCATATCCTGGCCAAACTACTTCCATATCATCAGCTTTGGGGATGGTAAGAAATCAGTGGCTTAGAAAGATGAGGAAGAAATACAGACAGTAAAAGAAAGAAGCAAAAAAAATTGTGCCTGGAGAGGGTACAGATATCTTCCCTCTGCTCAGGTGCTCTGTGGCCTGCTACCATAGAGCAAGTGGATACAGCTGTAAACTGAAAACTGTATAATCCAATAAGTCAGCCTTTATGCTTGCAGATTTGTCATGACAGTTAATCCATTGGAAACACAATGTGTAAAATGCTGTTTGGTATAGTCTTCATTTGACCAGGACAGGTAGTCAGAAAGCAACTTGCATTCAAATTCAATCATTTAGAGCATATGCTGTGCTAATGATTTTTAACAAGCAGTGCAGGAGGTCTTTTTCAGCCTACGTACTTGTAGATTTGTCCAGTGCAGAAGGCCTTAGCTGTAAGTATCAAGGCACTAAAACAAAACTAGCGGATCTTCTGTGTCCCAACAGTGATTTTGAAGGCTAATAGGAGAGCAGTGCATCCCGTTGTTTTTGCTGTCTTCCATGCTGCGTTTATGGCAGTGTCTTCAGAATACTGCCCAGTTCAAGATATACTCTGGTGAAATGTGAGCGATGTTATTGTACATAGAAGTCCTAGCATTGAGCTAAAACAGCTGAGGACTAGAGGTAAAAAACACAGTGTTCCAGTTCTGAGTCAGTAACAAGTCCAGTATGCTAATTTACAGCTGTTAGGCTAAATCCTTGTTGCCTTTGAATGGGATGCATTAATTGTAAGGAACACATCTTGTAGTGGGAACAGAGAGAAATTACACTGTTTACTTAGCTGTCAGTTTGTCTTCTATATAATGCAGTTGAACTGAGAGTAGTACTGCTGTCTTTCTCTAACAGACCTTTATGTCAAGGTATGTAGCTAATAATTTTCATTCTAAGTAATGCTTGAAAATTCCTAATTAAGTCTTTCTACAAAAAGGAAAAATGCTGGAAGTTCTTCAGCTGCTGTAACTGTAAAGAATGCTTTCCCCCTTCAGTCCTCTCCAGTGAAGAAAGTCTCCTGTCTTTACAAGCCAGACCTCCCCCCATAAGCCCTTCTGCAGCCTCCCACCAATCACAGCTGCACTGTGTGTATCCATTCTGCTTTTTAACTGACTTCATGACAGGTGTTTCCCCTGCTTTGCATTCTCTGCAAATTCTTGGCTTTGTGCGTTGTTTTTCCCTGCTTTGAAGGAGCTGAAAATAACTTGGAACCAGTAAAACAGATATGTCCAGTCCCATCGTGCAGGAAGTGTTCGCACGTTCCTTATTTATTCCTGTTCATAGGTGTAACATCATTACTGGTGGGTCCCCAGATTGTTCCTCCCAGTTAAGTCTAGGTCTGTCTGTGAGCCAGTTGCACTCAGCTCACTGTTTACCAGCGAGACTTCAGTTTTATTTCCTGTACTTTCACCAGACATGAGCCTTATCCCTGCTAAACCAGAGGTTGCTTGTCAAAACAATTTATATAACATCATCTACAAGTGAAGGAGTATCTCAGATACTAAGTTGTAATATTCACATGATATATGTATAATGGTGGGAAGATACTACTTGTTTGATGACCAAAGTAACTCTTGTAGCTGTAGAAGAGGAATCAATACTGGACAAGAGGATCAGTGTGGTTTAGACCATTTAATTGTACTCTTACTTCTCTCTGGTTCTGAAGGGGTTTGAGTGCATTACTGAATATGCTACGACTGCTTTTCTGCCCTATAGTGAAACAAACACTAAAAGATAACTGCAAAGGCCTTTTCTTGGAAATGTCCTGGCATGATTAGTTATCAATTTCTTGCATTTGTTGGCAGAAATACTGAAGAAACCCTACATTTTGAAACCTGTGTTACTTTAGCAAACCACTGAACTTGTATGAGTTAGGCAGTTACTTGCCTTCGGTCAGTACAATGTATGTGAATCTTGGCTTGGTTTTATAAGGGCGTTCTTTTTCCAGCAAGGATTTTATTTAGGATAAAGGATAATATATCAATCAATATGAAATTGATTATCTTATTTTAGGATCCTTAGTAAAAGAGTTGAATGCTCAAAAAGAGAAGCAGTAGTTCTTCCTAACATATACCTGCATGTGTTCTCTGCTGTTATGCTGGCTGGTAGGGTAAAGATGCTCATCTAGCTGAAAACGAATCTTCTATTTCCCTTCCTGTTTTTCCTCTCAAGAATAGTTCTCATCTAAATGAGTTCCTGAGGCATGTTTGTGTGACCATTTGAGTGATGTAGATAGCTCTAGGGAGCTGGTGGGAACATAAGGTTAGGAAGAAGAGCGTTACTTTTCCATGGCAGCAAGGATTTAAATCAATTGGTTGTAATTGTGAAATGGCATGATTGCTAGTGGTAATATTCTGAAAATAATTAGTGATTATCTAATGATGTATTCTACTTGAACTGTGTGGAAAAACTGCAGAATCTGAAAATATGAGATGCTCTGACTGGTATCTTGGAGCAGATGTTGGACTCAAAACTCTGTCAGACTTCCTATGAGTTTGTTACATTTAGTTTTTGGCTAAATGGTATAGTGAACTGGATACTTAAGTATAATTCATAACTTATAATTTACTCCAAATCAGTTTTTATTTGTGTGAGAGAAGTGCTAGCTCTTCCATGATGTAGATGTGAAGGTTGCAGAATTTTGGGTGTCTGGCTGAATCCAGAGATCTGATTCAAGGTGAGTGAGAAGCCTTGTTCTACATCATGGTCTATATAGCATTGCCATACTTCACTGGCATTTTCCATCTGTTACATCTACTGGATCTGGGCCCAGAGCATGAGTGCTTGAAAGAGTAAAATGAACAGGAGACTGTAGTTTTTAGTTAGCTGTGTTTGAACTCAGTTTTGTTAGATCTCTGTATTCTGCAATCACTGCTGACTTAATAAAAAACTTTGTGGGTCTCTGCTAGTGGAATGCTATCAAAGTAATCGTGCGCTTCACTTCTAATGCATGTTCTGCCTTCTAGAAATGGTGATAAGGTTGTGAGATTATTAAGTTCAGTTTCTAAACACCCTCCTTAGTAGTTTTCTCACTGGTCTTATTCTGCAAGAACAGCAGAAATTTAGCCTGTATCCTTCAGTGCGATAAGCTTCATAATGCATTATTTTATTCTTTTTTTTGCAGTCATGATGTTGATGATATTACTGAATATTGCTACATGAGTGAGACTGCCCAGGGAAGAATGGTTTCGTGACTGACTGCTTCAGCACTTTGAAAAGTTGCACTCAAGGAGCCTCCCTGCTCCTGAGGTTATGTGCAATAATTGAAAATAATTCAATTTTTGAGTTATAGGGATGAGTATAACTGTGAATGGCTGAACAGCAGTACTGTTATTTTAGTGTTCAGAGGGTGTGAGGGGGGTGAAATAGTGACTTTCACTGTAGCTGGTCTTGTACCCTTACTAATTTCTCTCAGTTGTACGTTCTTCACCCAATCCACAAAGCTGTTTTCAGCTGGAGATTGGGACTGAGTGAGCACTGAATGTACGAATTCTTGAAAAAAGGAGAATCTAGATGTATTTTGTCAAGGCCATGAAGAATGTCAGAAATTAAACTTGAATCAAGACAGGAATGTTTGTCATAGATAAAATTTCTTTTTTTTTTTTTTTTTTTTCCTCTGAACATTCAGGGTAAATTTATTGAGCTAAAATGTAAGCTTGCAGAAAGGTGTGTTCTCTTGCAACCACCTTTGGTGGTTAGAGCAAAGTCAGAATGATCCGGGCACGGTAACCCAAGCTCTTCAGAATGTATCTGCATGTACTTTTCTTCCGCTGTACAGGTCAGAAAGGTGTGTGTCGAATGCTTTTATCATCAGTATTCATTGAGTGTATCATGGCTGTTTCTTCTCTACACTGAAACAGATATGAACAGTTGGGATTTCGACCTGGGAAATTTCCTGGTGGTTGAACGTACAGAACGTGCGTGAAACAGATTTTGCAGAGGGGACTTGGAGGCTGGTTTTTTTTTTTTTTTTTTTTACTGCTCAATTTCACTACTTTAATGCTCGTTTATTGTAAAATCTCATAACTTACAGACCACCTTCCTTTTGTATGGTGCTTTTTAAAACAGGGAGTTGTTCAGGAAGGACTTGGTGACATAGAGTATATCTTAACAGGTTATACAAAACTGGATAGGGTTGTGGTTTGCTTCTTTTTTTCACAAGGTGTTTTGTGTCTGCTTTGTGGATGGGACCGCTCTGACTCAGGTTACAGGGGAAACTCGGTGGTTTCAAGTTTGTGTCAGGTCTGATAAATTATAAGTAGCTTTCTTTTCATTCAGTCTTCTCTCTGAGGATAGGCAGGTGTTTCTGGAACTCCAGTCTGTAACCTTCATGATTGCCATGTCTTACAGAGTGCTGGTGTGACCACTTTCCAGTGGTTATAAGAGGATAAAGGGTTAATAACTTGTTAGTGCAACAGATGTACCTGCGGAAGGAAGAGAAACTTTAGGACAGACCTGTATCTCTTATGTTAATAGGCTTCCTTGAGCAAAACTTCATTAGAACTAAAACTGTGTATTGGCTGGGTAAATCTCACCTGCTAATTTAGCAAGGGGATGGTATAAATATATATATATATTTTAGAGTTGACTAGCCTACATTCAAAAAGCCATGTATGAACACTGATCTTGCCATTAGTAAGGTTATCTGAATTTCTTTTAGCAGAGGAGAAAAAGAGAGAAGAAATCGGAGAATTTGCAGGTGCTGGTTTAGGGTATCCAGATCCTCAGACAAACCTTATTCTCTCCAGTATTTTGTTTTCTTTTGTTCTGCAAGTCATACTTTCTTAGTTTATAATTTCTGTTTGGGGTGGATGTGCTGCTGTGCAGTCCTAGCATACTTACTGGTTTCTTCTGTGTTTTTTTTTTTTTTTTTTTTTAAGTAGCGTCAGGCTGATTGTTGAAGTCTAATTCCTTTCAGACTGGTAAAAGGTGAATAGAAGAAACAGTGAAAATGGTATAGAAGACTAATGACTGTTTAGTTCTGTTCAACTATAGTATTAATCTTTCAAGATAGGGGCACCAAGCAAAAAGCTAATGGATTTTCAAACATTAGAAAGAGTTTCTGCACAGTATTCCTCTTCTTGATTGATATCTAGCAGTAGTTATCCTTTTGTCCTTATTCTACCCCTTTCTCATTTAATTATTGTGTCTCTACGGGTTATGAGTGATTTTTGAAGGCCACCCTCACATTTCATGTATTATTAATGTTTCTTTCTAGATGCATTTGCCGTATTGTCTGGCATATCATGGTTTTTTGCTTTGGTTTACAAGTACTGTTCAAAATGCTGAATTTAGTGGTTAGTGTTCAGATAGCCCCGGCGTGTCTGTAGTGAGGCTTTCTTGCCCCACCCTGTTGAATGTGGTTGTACTTGTCCAAGTTACTTGAACCTGTTGAGGCTTGAGCTGGTGGTGTAAAACCACGACGGGAACTTCTCTTTGAAAAGGGGCCATTCTGTGCTAATACTTGTCAAATGCAGCTAGGTATTTAGCTTAAAGATTGTAGGCAGTGTGCTTGGTTAGCTTTTTAGAAGAATAACCTCTGGTTTTACGTTGCAATATAAGGTTGTTCTTGTTAACCTTGTTTTTAAAGTTGCTATGTTTTCCAGGCTTGTATTCCAGGCAGCAAATGCCCAGTCATCACTAAAATGCAGGCAGCTCTTTGCTGTATGTGGTATAACTTTTCAGGTGGACAAAATATTATTTATATATATTCACAGGCCTTTTCTTTTCCTCATCCTTGTTAATGGAATCAAGGTTCTTGTTTAAATCGTGTCCGTCTTGGTTGGAGGTGGAGTGAGTGCTTATTAAGCTTCCTTATTAGGAATACATGGAATTAATTGTGTTAATGCAGAAGTATTTTTAGTTTTTGGTTTTTTTTTTTTAAGTAAATAGAATAAGAAACAGTAGTGAGTATCAGATCTACTGAATTGTCACGTTTGTACATCCTGTTCTAAGAAATGGATGCTTCTATTTTTCAGGAGACAAAAATCTGTTGGGAAGGATGTACTTTATAATAGTCATTTCTACTTGTTTAGTGTGCTAGCTCTCTTCAGCATTTCTGAACCAAGCCAAAAATGTGAAATAAAGATGTTAAATATTTCTTTGGGCATATTCAGAAGTTAAGCAACCTTCATATCAGCTTATTCTGCTGACAGCTTTTGTGAAGGTTTTAATGTGTTTTAAAGTGTATGGTTCAAATTCATTCTTTTAAATAAAGCTTTTTGCATGAAAGCTTTTTCTAAGTGGAGTTTAAAATTAAATAAAACTTTTGAAAGCAAACCTGGGGATGCATGAGATACATCACCAGAGTAATGGTCCGCAGCACTGAGAACAGCATTCTTTCTTACAGTGAGCAAATATAATTTGAGCAAGGAGAAAGCAAATATTGGAAGAAGTGCTTGTCTATATAATGCAGCCTTGCTAGCATGCACATCATCATTTCTCAGTTGTTATAATAAACAGTAATAATTTTCCAGAGTTGCAAAGACCTTGATAGTTTTATGACAGTACTGAGCACAGTAGTATGTTATGTAGAGCAGTTACCCCCAATTGAACTGGAGCACAGAGAATTTGGATCCTGCTGATTTCAGTTCATACCTGTGTCACTGACCAATAGGAACAATTTATCATTCATCTAGATAGGTGTCTGTGTCATGATGTGTCACAGGTGCCTGTTTTGCAAGTGGGTGCTTGCAGTCTGTTACTAGTGTACATCACAGTATGCTGTCTCCATTGGGATCCGTTGTGGCTTTTAATTGCCTGTAGCTGTGAACTTCACTGTAATCCCTGTGCCAACAGTTCTTGTCCCATGGCTTTTATATATTTATCTAATCATGGACTTAGCACACTTTTATTTTTAGGTGTGGATGTGGTTTCAGTCTGTCACTTTACAGGCAAAGGTTCTAGTGCTAGTCATGACAAAAATCAGCGTGTGCAATTCGTTGGTCTTACAAGTCAGGCCTAAAGATACTAGTGATTTTTCTCAAGCGAAGAAAGACAGGAACACAGGTGTCTTTTTGAATGATGTGAGACCAGAACTTGAGAGCACCTAGCCACCAAATCAGCACAGCCTTTGTGGCCAGTGCAGTGCCTCACTGGGAAAGAATCTGTTTTGAGTCTGTGCTTGATTGTGTGCTCTGCCACTTCTTTGAAACTAGAATTTAGTAACTTTTTCTTACTATTTTCTTACTATATTGATCAAATACTCCAGAAGTCAAACTACTCATCTGTTACATGAACTGTGGAAAAGTATGTTGGACTTGGAGGAGGATGAAGGTTGTTGTAATGAAGGAGCACCAGACTGCATGTGCAAACTAAACCCACCCAGAAATTTTTGTTCCTAGCAAGGTGAAATGTGAAGATTTTTCTCTATGTACCTCTTAATTCTGCAATTCACTATCCTAAGTCTTATTTTTTCCTTAAATGGTACGTAGTTTTACTAGCTAATTGCAGAGAGTTAATTTCACCTGCTTGATATTAAGCACTGTAGGGGAGCTGTTAGGTCAAGACCTGAACTGATAATTAAGCACCTGGTGAAAGGTGTGGCTGACCTAGGAAGTATAGGTGCAAGCAATTCCCGTGCTCCCCACCTGACAGGCGGGGTGGACACTGGGCTCATTTAAGGGCTAGCCTCTGAAGGGAGAATATCTCTTAAATGAAGGGCAAGGCCTGCAAATGGGTGTTCCACACACAGCTGGAGACCCTCATCACTGGCTGGTAAGTGAACTTTCTTCTTGTATGTGCCTGTTGGTATTCCCAGTAATAGTTTGCCTAGTACTGCAAAGAACTTCTCAGATGCAGTTTTGCTGCTTTGCAGGACAAACACTTATTTTAAGAAAAAAATAAAAATAAAAAGGAATAGGTAGAATCTGTTAGCTAAAATAAGAGGAATCGTGCATTGTGGCTTTGGTGTTAGGTGCAAGATGTTGCATCCTTATAGAAGGGTGGTGCCAAGGTAAGGTCCTCAGTGTGTCTGAGACTGTCCCCTTGTTCTTTTGCTAGTATGTGCTCTATTACATGCACTTATTGTGTGCAAAAGAAAAAAGAAAAAAACAGGATTAAGCAGCTGTGACAACTACTAATCCAAATGAATCCACGTTCTCACTGAAAATAATAATGTGGCTACTTACAGGAGTTATTGCCGTGGCTTGTTTCTCTAAGATCCTTGGAGACTTGCAAAGTGGGTGGAGTGCACAGGACATAAAGCAAAAATATTGAGAAACCTGTCCAGAAAGTCTAATCTCCAAGGAAGACAATGGTTATCATAGCGTCACGAGCTACTTGTTAACTGGAGGTTGCTAAAACAAATACTGTTTTAAAGTGACAGCCACGTGAAACTGTTACTACTCTTTATTCTCACTTTGGATTTGCTTTTCTGCACCTTCCTTTTGGAGTCTAGGAGTAAAATGACTATGTGACTATCACAGCAGGTCCTGTTTCAGACCTTCAAAGAAAGAATGAGTTTTCTGGTTTGTGTTACAAAATCAAGCCGAGAAGAACTTCACGTTAACTTTAAGCTTAAAGTAAATACTTGTTCTGCTTCATGTGGAAAAGCAGCAGTGAGCTCAAAAATGGAGCATCAACGTGAAGTGATTTTACAAGGCAGCTGACTAGCTAGCCTACTTTGACAACAAAGAACAATTTTGATGTCTTGCATAATAATGGAAGATGGGAATACTAATAGGAAGAATTAGGGTGTATAGCCTGTGTTACACCACAGGTTTTGAACTGCATAATTCACTGAGGTTAAATGTATAACTCTGTAAAGATTAACCACATGAGCAAGAGTGTCAGCGGTTGTGCTAGCTAGGATAATATTGGTTTTAGTCCATGCATCAAAGCTGAGCAGTTAAAGCTGAGAAAAGATTTCTCTTGGGATACAGAGTTAGCAATTAGCTGTGTTTTGAGAGATTTATGGAGCCTTCTGAGTCACTCCAGTGTTGTATGTTATCAGAAATGGAATATTGGGCTTGCTGGACTATGGGTTTGTATTATGCATGGTGCTGTGATGTGGAGGTAGATATCCAGAGTGACTTTACATAACAGCACAGTAAAGGTTAATCTTTTCTTCTGCTTGCAGTCTTCTTTCCTTACAATGTGCAGGAAGTTGAAATGCTTGATAAAAATCTAGTCATTACAGAGGAACTTAAATTTGAACTAAAACTTAAACTAACTTTTAAAACGTTTGTACTGCTTAGTACTTCTGTGAAAAGAAGCAGGCTTTAGAGAAGTGTGTTAGTGACTCAATTTTTAAGCTTGAAAAACTGCAGCAGGTACCAGTGGAATGCTTCTGCAACTGTTCTTGAGATCAGCACTTTGTGCATTTGTATCTCCGTGATATCTGTGAAGGAATTAATTTCTTATTTTTAAGCTTTTTGGTCTAAAATGAATGGTGTCCAGCTAATTTTTTTTTTTTCCCCTAGGTTCAGCTGTCTTGTTAGAATGCTTCATCCTTGGGTTCATTTTGAGCCCTGAATTACAGCATCTGGTTCTTAAGTGTGCTGAAGTCACTCTTTGTTGTATTTCCCGTTCCCTGTTGTTGAAATGTCACCTTTGGGACTCTGACTGTCATTAGACATATGTTATGATTATAGGTCATTGTAATGATTAATGCAGTGATAAAGATGTCAAAAGACAAAACTGTTTTTTGGGAGATAAGTTTTGGAATATTACGGAATTAGAAATATCCCTGTGTGTTAATACTGAATCACTGTGGTGTGCTTTTCTTTTGTTATTAGTTGTTTAGAGGTGAAGATATATCAACTTTTTCCTTCCTGCCATGGAGAGAAGGGAGAATTAAGATGGAGTCTGTAACATGGGCAAGAATAGAATGTATATCTGGGAATAGAGCTACTTGATTATGTACGTAAGTTGTGTTACTGTTCTGCCATGATTTTTCTTATCTGTAGTTGCTTGCTCATCTGTTATAATGCTTTTTCACAAACAAGTATCTTAGATTGAAGATGTGTTTGCAGAGATGCCAGATGGTACACTGACCTTTGTCTTCTCCACTTGAATCTGTAGTGCTTCCTAAACAGTGTAAATACTTAGAACTTGCATTCTCCTCCTGGATATTCTGAGCCGAAGCTTTATAATGAACTTCGGTTAGAATTTAAAGGGTTGATTTATTCTACAGTAATCTTCTGTGGTTTTCTTTTTCTTTTTTTTTTTTTTCCCATTATGATGTTAATATTTAAGCAGAGTTTTCTATTTACAGATCTTCACTAAGAATTGATGTAGCATCTGGAAATGTGGAACAAAAAGGTTATGGATTGAAGTTGCTTTTCTTAAATGTAATTGCTACTTAAAATGGTTTAAACAGTAACACAGATAATCTGTTCTTTAAAAGGGGAGGATCCTTGCAGTGTTGGTTTTGGTTTCAGTGGGTGCATGTTTTATTTTTTTTAGTTTTTGCATGTGTGGAAGGACAATCTAAGCTTGTGGTATAATTATCCATTGTAATTTTAAAGCTTTATGGTTAATAATGTGCTAGGTTACCATTCCCAGCTTTCTTTTATGTACTGTTAATGGAGAAGCCTTGTTCAGGAGACAAATAGTATCTAACTAGATGAAGTAAATGTGATTCTGCTGGGTTCTACAGAGAGTAATTCGTAACAAAGCAAGTTCAACCAGCTGAGTTGAATGTTACCTTTGTTGATATAGGGCTGGGCGTAAATCAGGTTTATTTAGTGGTAGGAAGTGACCTTTTTGTATTCCTCAGAACTGGGCATCTGAAAACCTGCAGTTCTTCTGTGGCTTTGTTCTTGCAAAACCACTGTGTGCACGTTAACTTATTTACGGCTTTTATGAGAATTTGTGCAGGATTAGCTAACTCAGTTAAAAATCTCATGTATGAGTGCCCAATGTCTGTTTTATACTGCAGCCCTTTGCAGTGAGATCTCTTTTTCTCCTAGATACAATAGAACGTGTTCAGGTATTGTATGCTCCAAAATCTCTTGGGGAAGATTAAGTGCTTTATCTTGCAATTAAGTTCTTCTGAGGAATGACCTCATCGTGTACCAAGGGAGCAAATGTTGTAGCAGTAGCTGTTTTGAGTCTATTATGGAAAGCTGCACAGATGAATGTTGTTGTCTCCTTCATCTTTTTTTTTTCTAGCCAGACTAAATTTACTAGAATAAGTCAGTGAAGAAGTTGTTGATAAATTCCTTGAACAATTTTTAAACAATTCACAACTGGGAGGTGGGGGTGGAGGGGTGGGTTAAATAAAAAGGCTCCTACTTCCTCTGAAACGCTGTGGCAGAAATGTTTGTAACCTCCTTTATAGACTTCCGTATGATACATTTTATCCAAGAAAAAGTTACATTGCCTCACTACTTTTGGCACGGCTACTTCAAAGAAGGAGTTGCAGGTTTTCAGGAGGGAGCACTCTTGCTCTCCTTTCTGGATGGTGTTTTTTCTCACAACAGAGTGCAGTATTGAAGAACATAGCCAATGTATGCATGAACTATAAGCCTTTCTGAAGACTTAAAAATAAAAAAAACAACTTAACGTTCACTTGTTAGATTATAGCAGTGAGTGTTGTCAGTGTTTTAGGCACTGCGCACTAATTTGTGTTCTAAAGTTGAAGTGACTGTACATATGCACAGTAGCCTCTGGTTACTTTAGTTCTCATTGCCACACCTGTGATGGAGATAACTTTTGCCCGGTTTCTGACAGGCAAATACAAATTCCTTATGTGTATGTCGTTGTCGTAGCTTCTTTGTTGTAGCTTGATATTACAGGAACAAAAGAAAGCAAGGGACCCTAGTGAGAATGTTAGGGAGGGATGAACAGAGCCTTGTAGCTATGGAGTTAAGCTGGGCTTCTGTTTTAACTGCCAGTGTCATCTTGATTTATGCATACTGGGGATGCTTTTAAACGAAATAGGAAATAAGGCAGTCTGCTTGTGTTTCCTGCAGGGCTTTTTGGCTTTGCCTTCCGGTTAGGCAGCAGCATTTGCAGCATCATCTTGTCATTCTTTCCACTCACTGCTGTTTATCTGTATTGCCAGCTACAAGCTCAGACCTTCATTTATCTCCCTTCCCCTTTTCCAAATTTTCCTTTTAAGATTACGTTGAGGATATGCATATGAAAAAAATCTGTGCACATCTTGTTTTCAAACTGTTATTTCATTCAGTCTTGCACTCCTGAGAACGTGGCTTGAAGGATGTCTTGTGCTTGGATCTGGCAGTGATTGCGAAGGGAATATGTACTTTAAATAGCATAAGAGTTTAGCAGCCAGCTAGATAACTTTGATTTATGAATATGTAGCATTTAGGAGTATTTAGTCCTAATGCAAATGTGATGTTGTCTAAATTGTTTTCTATTCCTTTCTCTTCTCTCAGGATATATGTTAAGAAAAAGTAGGTTTTGCACATTTCAAGCTGTCTCTGTGAAACACTGTAACCATTAATGAATTCCTGCAAATAAGAAGTAGAGCAGCAGCTTGGGAGAGAAATATGAGTATCTCCATTCTGTTATTGGTTATTTCAGTTGTGCATATTGCCAAGGCAAGCTGGCCTGCAGAGCTGTGAAGGGTTAGCCATGTTGTCAGTGTAACCAGTGTGAAGACAAGCATTCTTACGTTACCAAGCACTTCTGAGTAGTCTGTTGCTGATGGGTGACATTGTTTGTGATTCTAATAGTGTAACAAACTGTTGTTGACATTCTGAACTATTAAGTATTACTGCATATGTTGACTAAAAATACATTCATATATTTTTGCTTATGGGTTTGATACAGAAGCAGAATGATTGATGGTCATTAGGTATTACAGAAGGATTTTTCACACTGTACTTAAGTAGTTCTACTAGGTAGATGACTGGAATTAACCCCTAGCCTTGTCTCGGTGATATTTAGTATTAAATTGCTAATACAAATTACTGATTAGGTGTCTTCCTACTCAGAGAAATAAACTTTCATCTCCTTTTATAGACTGCTGTAAAACAACCTGTGGACTTTTTGTTACTATGCTGCTAAAAAGTGCTTTAATCTGTGTAAAAAGCAGGTGAGCATGGGAGCTTTCCTGATCCTTTAAATGTTTTGTCTCTGCTGTTGATAAAGGAGATTTTCCTATAATACTGCAGTGAAGTAAGGATTTCATCATTTGACCCTTCCATGGTGTTTGTCACTCATTTTTAATACTGTGTGTAGATTTTTGTGCCGCATCACTGAGAAGCAGTGGGCTTTTCTATTTACAATAGTCTGAAATTTAGGTAATTTTTTCTTCAATCTTTGAAGTTGAATATACTGAATTAAAATGCAAATTTATAGTGTTGTGTAGCTTTTGTTTAGTTTCCTTCATCTTTTTTCCAATTTATCCTATTGAGAATATTTTTCATCCTTACTTAGAAGTGATGCTAATGTTTGTCACATAATGACTAAATCTGCTTTGGGAAGTTCCTCTTCCTAATTCCCATCTTTAAAGTCTTTGTTATGGTTCTAATTAGTAGATATTAGCATATGTATCAAAATGCGGAATGTTCAAGTACTTATTTGGAAAATTAAATGCTAGGTTTAGCTCATCATTCTGTATCATTTGGATTTATATTGAACAAAAACATTAGCACACTAAATTATGAGACTTATGAAAACATGGCACAAAATCAACAGCAATGGAAACCATCTTATGCATGGCTGTTCCTCTTGTAGCATCCATGCTGCTTTTCATGACTGAGAGTGGTGAAAGTCGCTGGAATTAACAACTTGGCACTGGAAATGTAAAGGCATTGAAATGTTCCTAGGGTACTGAGGAGGAGATATGCATCTGCCCTATCTCAGTGTAAAACAAATATAACCTTACTTTTGCTGGTTTTAATGATGTGCTGCTCAACGGATGTGTTGGTATGGTTTGTAATAGCTACTGGTGTCAGCCAAAAGAGGAGGCATCAGCCGTGGTGAGCTCTGGCAGTGCTGGGAGCTGCTCCTGATTGCTGCTGCTGCAGTGATGGAGGAAGTGAGGCAAGAGGTACTGACTGCTTTGGGAGGTCTTTGTGTTGTAGGCTTGCTGTAAAAGCCTTGAGTTTTTGAGTAATTGAAAGTAGTCACCCAGCTGTACCCTGCTCTGGTAAATAGGGAAGTACTGGAGCAATTGCAGAAGCAAAGCTAGTTTTCAGTTATCCTTCTCAAGTACTTTTAATTGCTGCTGATCTTGTGAGAGTTTGGAATGATAGGTTGGATGTATGTTAGAGTTTTTTAGGAATTGCTTATTGACAGGATTTAACATGCTGTGCCACACTTCCCATAAATGCAGTATTTTTAGCTGGGATTTAGCCATTCTAACCTGATTATAATTTCTGGAACAATAGTTTGTATGTCAGCTTATTTTCATTGAAGATAGGCTAGATCACTTTTGCATCTAAATTGCTTTGCTACAGTGGAAAAGTGAATGCTTTTTAGACACTTGTTTTTATTCTGTTACTGTCTGTGGTAATAGCCAACAGGAAAGTAACCTGTAAGTTACATCTCTTGCTGTTTTTCTGCTGACCTAACATTTCCCACCTGGGATGCAATATATCCTAGGGACTGGAATGGATTCCCTTTGTGGCTTATGAGATGAAATCAGCCCTTTACCAAAAGATTACAATAAACAAAGCATATAGCCTGTTTTCAAATGTGGCTTTTACCCATGGAATTCTGCTCATTGAATATGTGTCTGTAGAAGAGCAATGTCCTGTTCTCCCTCTCTGTGCTGCAGATGGCAAATTGGTTCTGGTCAGGGAACAAAGAGAAGCTATCGAGTAGGATGTGCATTGCTTGCTGTCTATTTCTACGTACTCCCAGCCAAACACTTTACAATATGAAAATCCAGTGTGTAACTTAAATCAGAACCATACTTTACTAATATAAAATGACATGAAGTTCTCAACTAAAATCAGTTATGCCGTTAAGTTCTTAATTCACTTTCATTGCTGGTTATACTTTGTTTTGTGTGACTCACTGAAGATCACAATAATTTTGTTCAACCTGAAGTTACCTAATTGCTTTTCAGAGTGTATTCACTCTTCTGATCAAGTGACTTAGTTCTCTTAAAACTTCTGATATTGTTTGCTTTTTTTCAGGACCATCTGTGCGTATGGGGCGTGATGGGCAAGTGTATCGATACACTTGTTACAGGACCAGGAATGCTGCATTCAGCCTGGATGCTTCAGTGGTCCCTGGTGTACTGTGAAATGCAGCCATGTAGGTTTATCAGGAGCAGCTGTTTTTGTTCTGTGGACAGATCCATCTGGGCTTGGGCGGAGAGATATGGTGGCTTTTAGAGATTAACTGGTGACAATTTTGCCTGGGAAGTGTACCAAGTTTTACCAGAGCTAATGTAACAGAAATAGGAGATGAAAAGGGACAGGTGAGAAAAATGTGAGCCCTACTAATCTTTGTGTCGGTAGAAACCTTAAGGATTTGGTTATCTGCACTTGGTTCTAATTGCAGCCTTGATTAGAGGAGTGCCTAATGCTTCCTACTGCTGCAAAGATCTGGCTGAGCTGTTTCAGGCATTTGGATGTGCAAGGCCTTAAATGAGAAGTCAGAGCAGCTGTGTCCTTGTGCAGGCGAGAGAGAGCTGTCTGCTTTATTGGATTACCTCTTGTCAGATCATGGTCATGCATGCTTTTTAAATCCCTCAGGGCAGAGAGGGAGTGCCATAGAAGGAATGGCTTATTTTAGGTAAACTGATTAAGACCACAGCCTACTTCTATTTTGCCTTTTCTGTTGAGAAACGTTGGAATGTTTTGTGAGAGAGTAGTGTGACATGTTCGTGTCGAGTTGTTTTTTTTTATAGAAGCTGTGTGACGAGTATGAGCTGGGCAGAGGGCCTGCAGCAGGCTTCATTGATTTCTTCGCCTTATGTTTAACTTCAGGAAGTGGTGGGTGAGTGGGTTCCTCTCCCTCAAAGAAGGTTTCCTGAATTCTGCAGCTTAGACCCTTGCTGATACAGCACTGGCTGGTCTGGGCAGTGTGGGAATAATAGACGTATGTTGGGGCTGTAAGATATAGTGGCAATTCAGAGGAAAAAAAAGTCTCTCCAGAGGAAAGCCTGTGAGGTTTGAATGGCTCAGTAGTTGTAGGACAACTCTGTGTTGCAATTAAGAACCTGTCCTCTGTGTTTACTGTCTCAGTCAGCTTTATGTCGAGAGTTTGGCAAGTGATACCACTGAGTTCTTAAGAGCAATAGGTAAGTGCTTGGAAATGTTTTTTAAGTAGTGCTTTTTACTGCCTCAGAACACGGTCATGTATGAAAAGATTGATTTTGGGCTGTGGGACCACTGGGGTAGAAGAGGATAACATTTTTCTACATTAGCTCTGCCATTATCAGAGTACCGCTGCTTGATCAGATTATCATCTTACTCAGATTATCATCTTTCAGATGATGGTTACAAATCATAATTTGTAGAAGATGAGAATAAACTCACTATGATAATGAGTAATCCCAGATGTAAGCATAAAACTGTGGAGTTTCAGAAGCGTTTTGGAATGGGTTTATAGAAGATTACTGGTGAGGAGACTGGTGGCATTTAGATGATTCTTTCATTTAACAAAGAGGTCATTGAAAAACTTGGTTTGAACAACTGATTGACATGAATAAATGTTCTGTGTTCAACTGTCTCACCTGCTTTCTAGAGTGAAGGCTTAAAAAGTCCTGTAGCTTAATTGTGAACTTTGCAGGCTTTTTCCCTTCTCCTTGCTGTGCTGTGCTCTACCCAGTGTAATTGGGAACATTTTATAATGGTAATGAACTTGGCAAGGGAAGAGCCTTTTGCCTGCTGCCAGAGTAAAGCAAACAAACAAATCAGGAAAACAAAAGTGGATCCCTCCCAGTCCCCTTCACGGGTTTCATGGAGTGGCTGGCACCGCTGACCATACTGGTGGAAGGGTGGAATGTCCTGCTGTGCATTCCACGCAGATGGCCTGGAACCCAGCCACCCCAGCAAAGCAGAAAATACCATGTCCTCAGCCATGCCACTTGTGATTTAATTGGAAGTGGAGCTGACTTAAAAAGTAGCTCATCATCAATTAGTGCTGTTTTTCCTGTGTTTCCAAAAATTACACAATGGTTTTGCTCTCCTGAATATTGGCTCTGACCTTTGTTTACTCAGGAGTAGCTGAATTTCTCTGCCAGACAAATCTTAGCAGAGCTTCATCTTAAAGATAGGGTCTTTCCTTTTTGGGGCACCTCACTTCTCAAAGTCGTAGTATCTCCATCTGAACTGAGCAGAGGCATCACCTAAAGAGTAGCTTTTTCAGTAGTCACCTGTTGCGTCTCACCTGTATATTGGGCCTTCTGCTTTCAAGGGTGGTGAAATGATGCTTCCTGTGTGAATAGCAGTGCTGCTCCTTGGGTGCATTAAAGACAGCTAATTGTGCTTCTGAACTGGTTTGTATTTATAGCTGTGGTGATCAATACTATCTCCTGATAAAATACTCAAATTGCAGTTCAGAGTTTCTCACTGCGACTTTATGAAGGAAATTACATTCGCTTTTGATTTGAGATTGACTGTAGAAGTGTGCTGATTCTTGCGGGATCATCTGAGTGTATCTTACATATTGTTGTCTATACAACTGCATGCAATAACAGCTTTGTGTTGCTAATCAAATCTGCAGGTAGCTTGAGAGAGGAATGGATCCTTTCAGATTTGTATTGTATTATTTGTATTGTTTGATGAGTCACCAGTAAGGAAGCAAAACACTGTAACCTTAATTGAAGGATGCAATAATGGTGCTTTGTAGTTATTTAGCAGGCAAAATCTGATGCCATTAAGGAAGTAGAACACCCTGTCCTTAATTGAAGGATACACTAATGATGTTTTGTAGACTTTTAATAGGCAAGTCTATGATTAGAGTTATGTATTGTTTTAGAATCTGGAGAAGTTATTTAATTTCACAAACATTACCTAATCTTAGGAAAATTACATCACTTAATTCTACAGCATTGTTGTTACACTGTCAAGTGCTGTCTAGTAGTGTAATGTTTCCTGAATTTCAGCAAGAAATGGGTTCTCACAGGTGGCGGAAGTGTAAAGCTGGACTGTGGCTTACATTAGAATCATAGAGTAATTAAGACCTCCAAGATCATCAAGTCCAACCTTCAGTCTGTCCAACACCATGCCCACTGAACTGTGTCCCTCAGTGCCACATCTACATGTTTCTTTCAACATCTCCAGGGACAGTACCACTGGCCTCCATACAGACCCCTGAGGAGCACCTCTAGTGACTGCTTGTGAGTTGGATTTAACTCTATTCAGCAAGACACTCTGGGTCTGGCCATTGTGCCAGTTTTTTTTTTATGGACATCTGTGCAAGCCATGAGCTTTCAGCTTCTCTAGGAGAATGCTGTGAGACAGTGTTTTACCTTAAGTTTAGTCAGACTATGTCCACAGCCTTTCCCTTGTCTTCTAGTTAGGTCCCCTGGTCATGGAAGGTGGTCAGGTTGTTCAAGCAGGGCCTGCCTTTCATGAACCCATGAAGGCTAGACCTGATATCCTTGTTGTCCAGCATGTGCTATGTGATTGCATTCAAGGTTGTCTGTTCCATAACCTTCCTCTCAGACTGAGAGATCTGTAGATCTCTGGGTCTTATTTCTGACCCCTCTCTTATGGATGGGTGTGATGTCATGTTGTGAAGTCTCCTGTCATCTTCTTTTACGTTAACTTGTTTTGATTGCACAGGTTTCATGCTAGTGTTGGCTGTGACTATGCTAGGCCTTTAATGTGAAATATCCTTTCCTCAGTTTACCATTGTTTTGAGATACAAACAGGAGGACAATGTACTTGCAGTCCAATATTAGTGTTTACTTAGCTGTCTGCCGCAAAGCTCTTTTCTATTTTTTCTTGTGTATATTTCATAATGTCTGCTTTTCTAAGATATCCAAAGGGCAGTTAGTCACTAAAGCCACATTAATGATGGATAATTATAAGAGAAACATATTGCCTGGAGCCTTCTATCCTAATATCACCTTTCTGCTTGCTATGGTTAGAAGAGTAAAAAGTACATTAGTCACTTGAAAAGGGCAGCAGTATTAGCAAGTCATGTAGCTTTTCCACTGCTCTCAGCATCCTGTGCAGTTTCCCAGGGGCAAACCTGAAAGTACGCAGTGTATTGTCACAAATTGCTGTGTCTTCATTAGCCAGAGCTCTTCCCTGGGATTTGTAATTGTGCTGTGCTGAATCTATCAAATAATGAATTTTAATAACCTTAGTTTTGCCATTTTTCCCAACAGTGAATCAGTTTATTTCTGCCTGAGTTGCTTGGAGCAACATCTGTGCAGCTACACCATCAAGACCCTGTGAGACAAACTGTCAGAGTTCTTGTCCCTGGGAAGGACCTGGTGGCATGGCATGGCAGCTGATGCTTCCAGCTGTGCTGTCATCTACTGGGCAGAGGAGTTGCTGCTGGCGTGGGTCTGTCCACCTGCTTCAGGCCACCAGCAGTCAGGTGCTGGATCACTTCAAGGGTATTTTCAAGGAGGAGCAATCTTTGAGTTGTTTCCATGACAGCATAGGAAGTATTCAACTACTCTTTTTTTCAGAACAGATAGGTCTCTGAACTTTGCTTTCTAAGAGTACAAGAAAATGTAAAAACATACACAAGGTTACATTTGTTTCCATGTATTGTACAACTCTTCATAGCTCTCTTTATAACACTTCTGACTTATTCTTGCCTCCCTTCTGTCTCTCTGTATTGTGTTGTTCACATCTATTTAAAATGAAAGAGGGGAGATCTAGACTGGATGGCAGAGGGAAGCTTTTCACTAAGAAGGTGATGAGGTCCTGGAATGAGTTGCCCGGAGAGGTTGTGGATTCCCCTTCCTGGGAGGTTTTCAAAACCAGGTTGGATGTGGCCCTGGGCAACCTGACCTAGTACATGACTGGCAGCCCTGCCTGTGGCGGTGGGGTTGGAACTTGATGATCCTTGAGGTTCCTTCCAGCCCAAGCCATTCTATGATTTGTTAATCCATGAGCTCTCATGACAGTACCGTGGCATCAGTCTGCTGTAATGCAGCAGTTCCTAGCAAAGAAAAGCATGTGTGGTGAAGATCTATGATATCCTGTTCAGTTGAGAGCTGGGAAGCATTTGTACTCAAGCGTGCACGTGGATTTGAGAGGGCATACTTTGTTCTGAAGTATGCCAGTTTTCAATAGTCTTCTGTAATAAAGTTTGCCAGTTCATTTGCTGGTAGACTGAGGGTTTGAATTCTTGAAATAACTCCTCTGTGAAATAAGAAAGAGGAGGAATCCAGAACAATATTTTCATCAAGGTTTTGTTATAAAAATGTGTAAAATAAGAGGTAACAGAGTGATGCTAAATATGAAAGATTTGGGAGTCTTTTTTTTAAATTCTGAAGTGCAGGTTCCTCCTTTTAACCATGCTCTTAAATAACTGAAAAAGAGAGGGGAGTGGGTGTGGATTTGGTACAGAACAGTGTCTCATATTGGAAGCACACAGTCTCCTGAGCCATTTCCAAAGCTACTGGATCTTCAGATAAAGAAATGAGCAAGGGAGATGTGGAGCACTATTGTTAGAAGTGAATAATGGCTTTTTAGTAGATGTTTTTACATGGACATGAGAAATAATCAGTCTTAATCCTTGTTGTTGTATTTCCTTTAAGTAATATAACTCTTAAGGTCTGCAGGGTACTAGGAAAGAGAAATAGGGAAGGTGCTGGCATACTTCCTGACTTGTAGAAGTGGCTTGTAGCAGAGTAAATATTTGCAGGCAGGACCTAGGACTTGACAATTGATGGCACGTGCTGGAGAGAATTCTGAATAAGAGAAGTCAGATATTTTTCATCATTAGATAGTATTTAAATACCTTATTTAGCATAGTTAAAGTAACAGTGACAAAGATTGTTCCTGGAAATAGCTGAATTTTCAGTCTCAGAGCCTGAATCAAGTACAAAGCAAGTGCCTTAGGTTGGAAGGGTGGCAAAAAATGTGCTCTGTTTATGTTGAACATGAATCGCTAGACCTGTCATAGAGAAATGAATGTCAAAAGGTAGTTAAATTTCCACCTTGGAAAACATTTCTAAAGAGGATGGTTAAAATACTTTGTAACTTGCTCCTTCCTTATACTTCTGGAGAGGATATTTGTACTGTTTTAAATACTTGCTAGAAGAATTGACTGAATATTAACAAACCTGGTATGAACTACTCTTTTTAGAAACTGAGCTGTTCTTGGTGTGGCAAACTGGATTATTAAGTTTTGACATGCTAGGAGACCTCAGGTGCATCTCTCCATTACCTGTTGTCTTTTGTATCTCTAAAGTGATGACTCCTGTGTAAGTCTTGGAGATCTTCAGTAAAATTATTGATGTGAGACTTGGTTATGGTCATGCCCTTGAGATACTTAGTCTGAATCTTACTGAGCTAATAAGAGGGCTGGAAAGCTGGTGGCTATGATAAAACTAATTAAAGAGAGGAACAAATTAGGTGTGGGTTTTTTTTTGGTTGGTTGTTTCTCTGTCTTCCCAGAATGGCTTTTAGCTCAACGTGGCTCTGGTACCAGCGAATGCAGCATACTTCTAATGTTGGAGATTTATGGCACACATCAGTCCAGTCTGTGGTAGAGAAACACAGAATAGGCTGATATTTTTTTTGGAGAAATTCTTTTTTAACACAACTATAGTTTTGTCCTCTGCAAAATGAGTAGTGAAGTTCATATTGTGTCTTTGCTCCCCAGTTTCAGACTGTGCCACATTGATTGCAGCTTGTTTTTTTTAAGTGTCAGTGAGGTTATACTTGTATGAACTTTACTCTTATCTGTTGATTTTGGAGAAGCTTTGCGGGTGTTGGTTTCTTCAGATCTTGGTTACTCTATTGCTGAAAGACAGCCTTCCTTCCCTCTCTTTCCTTACTTGATGGTGTGGTTATGATATGCATTCTGCCACTCTCAAGGAGAAGGTAATGTACTCTGACCTGATACTGACATAATGACCTGCAAACCAGGCGGCCATGAAACTAATTTGCCTTTTTCCAAGCAGGACTTAAGCTCAGTCTGGAGTAGTAACTGCTAGCTTTTGCTATTTGACATATCATTTTGGATTTACCTTTATTTACTCCTAATTAGTAGGTGATTTTATTGATGATGAATCAAACTGAGAGTGGTTTTGTGGCTGATGTCTTTTTGGTAGACTGAGCTACTGAAAGTAGCTCACAACTGTGGGTTGTTCAGTAGGCAGGACTTTGTGTCTGCAAGATATACTCAAGAGCATGCAGAAGACAAATAATTTCCAATTGACACTTTGTTTATATCAATTGAGTTTCTTTTTATTTCTTCTGATTTAATATCCACCTGTTCTATTTTTTTTTTTCTGATCCATTCCACCCATCGGTTAGTGGTACATCTAGAGAAGCTATAGGCAAAATGGTTCTGGAGAGAGAACTGAAGTGTTCAGAAGCTGGCCTGGTGCTTCTACACATTTAATCTGAGTGCTCAGTACCTGCTTACTGAGGCTGGTCAGACATACCTGTGCAGTGTACGTAGTTATTTTCTCTCTAGAACCTGTTCTTTTCAGAAGTACTTTGATTAAACTCCTTTCTGACAGAATGAGTTCAGTAAAAAAATATTTATAATCAGCACAACATGTCAAGAGAATTCCAATCTGTATTTAAACAGGGGAGGGCAAGATAAGGCCTGAAGTTTATTTTATGCAAACGCTGCCTGTGGAGAGAACGTTCTTTTACTCTTCTCATTTAGCAAGGATAATGAACACAAGGTAAAATCTACAGTGACTGCTGGCAGGGCACCTAAGGGATGGCTCATAACAGATTTACCTTTGCAGCAGCACTGGTGTAGACCCAGAGAAGGAGCAGTAGTCAACAGAAACTTTTCAGCTGCTAGCAAGAATCAAAACTTGTCAACTCAAAAGTATATTTTAAAAATGTGTATTTTGTGTATCTTTCATACTCCTCTGTCTACAGATAAATTTTTACTATGGTATTAGTCTAATTTGCAGAAACAATACAGTATACAGTAATGAAGAATCCAAGCACTTTGGATTTCAGCTAAGAAGAATTAACAGTAAGCCATTTGAAGAAACAAACAAATTTCCATGCTGTGTGGATGCGTATGTGGGGTTTGTGGAAAATCAGACTTATACAAATAGACCGAAATTGACTTTTTTTTGAAGCTACAGTATCAAAGATGCTTATGTTTTGATTTACTAGTTATACAACAGAACAGTTAATTATTATTACTGATATGTAATGTATGTAATAACTGATCGTGAGGATGATAGTTTGAAACATAATGATTTCAGTTGGGCTTTGTTTATACACTTAAAAAAAAAAAAAAAAAGTAGGAGTTGGCAGTGGAGATACTGCTGCATTTTGTTCCTAAGTTATCTGTGAAATGCTACCAGGAATTTAAGATCTATCTGGCATTATAATAAGCTGGATGAGTTCTGGCAGCATTTACAGTTAAAAGGTCTAGACAGTGTTTTGAGTACTTCACTTTTCAGGGCAAATAGATCTCCTTGCTGCTCATTTTCAAGGGAGCCTCTGAAAAAGGCAGTGATACAGCAGGTTTGTCAAAGGAGCATAGTTTACCATCTTGGCTGTATTTATTTTTTTGCTTAGAATATCTCCAGGGCTGCAGTGGAGGGAAGGAAATGTGACACTCCCAGGTCCTGTGGCTTCAGTTTAGATTTCTATCTAAGGTGTTAGCCGGGCTTTAAGTTTCTTATCATCATTTCACAGGTAATGTGATAACAATGAACACTTTTTATTTTCACTAATAATTTTTCCATGGCAGTCTGGGACATACCTCTCCAACAAGGGAATTATATAGCAAATAGAAAATGTTTAAAAAATATATTATTTTGAAGTCACTTTTTATCTTAAAAAAAAAAAAAAGAAAAAAAAATATATATAATACTCTGATTTAAAAAGCTGCATCATTATCAATTTCTAAATTAGCCTGTTAGATAACACATGATTTAAAGTGAGCATTTTTAAGGTTGATTTCCATCTGCTGTGGACTGCTGCCTCTTCACAGACATTTTTTTTGCGGACCCCAAGAAGGCATTTCTTTGAAAGATCTAAAGAAACAGTTTGTTTCAAAATGGAAATTACTTCAGGATTGGAACTCTGAAGAGGAAGACTACTACAAACAGTAAGAATCCAAGATATTAATTCATCTCTTCCTGAATTTTAGATGAATTGTTCTTCGGTTTCTAAATTAAAAGCCACGTTTCTGCACATCGTTTAAGAACACCACTTGTGTATGAGGTGCACCTCATTAGAATGTGAGATTTCAGTGAGATCTGAGACCTGCACGAAGTGGAAACTCTCCTCTTGCCTTTTGCTTTGCTGCTGCCCTGAATGAGAAGCTGGGTAGCTACTTAAGCTTACCAAGTTGTAAACGGTATTCCTCATAACAAGCTTGGGAGGAGAATTTTGTTCTCCAGATGTGCAGTGAGAGATGGAATGTGTTTTTGGTCTCTGTGGGGAGGTGTCAGCTTTGATTTTAACAACTGGGAGTATAAACCTTGTTGAATATTCCAAAGGAACATTATGCAACCTCAGGCAAATGAAGAATCCAAGCACTTTTGGATTTCAGCTAAGTAGAAATGTAATGGCAAAACATTTGAAGAAACAAGCTGAAATCTTGGTGCTGTACAGATATCTGTGGGTTTTTAGGAAAATTAGACTTGCACAAATGGACTGAACTTGACTTTTTTAAGCTATACTGCCAAAAATGCTTATAGTCAAGCAAATGAAGATGAGACATGTTTACATACAGGATGTTGCTGCTTATATCACTAGTATCATTCTGGAAGTGTAATGAGAATGAGAGGAAGTGGAGCACTTCCTGCATTAGTTTCTGTGGCTGCGTGAAGGGGCTCTGTAAACTGCAGCTGTGTTACGTGACTGATAAAAGTTGTTGGGCTGGGATAAGTCTCTTGAGATGTGAACCAATATACCTCTGTGCTGCATGCCTCATGCTTAATTTTTTATTAACCTGCAAGTCAGGAGAGTAGTAATAGTGGCCGAGTATGCCATTTGTTTTTTTTTTTTTTTTTTTTTTTTTTGCATGCAATACATTACTATCGCATGAAATGTATTTGTGCTGAACCATGTCCCTGAATTGCCTTTTTGGGAAAAGCTGTTTATGTAAGCTAACTACAGGAATGAGGAAAAGGTCTGTAATGTGGGAGAAAGAAGGGATTAATGAGAACCTGTAACATATCTGTTATCTGTGCAACTTAAGGTCTCTAGGTGAGAAAGGGATAAATATCAAGTTGGAAAGCATTTGCTTTCTTTGGGGAAAGCTTGGGATGTATGTGGTATGGCAGGGAGAAGCTGTATTGCTTACCATCCTTGAAACACCCAAGCTATTTGCATGCAGTTGATTTCTAGATTTGGGCACTGCTTTTAATGCTGTGTTAAGTTGATGTCCTGAACAAGGCTTGCATTTGACTCAGGTCTTTTAAAAACTGAATTGGTGAAATGTTAGTCAACAGTGTTAGTCCTGTCATTTCAGTGTTTGCTTTTCACAATAGTATAATGGTTTTAGTGAATGTTTCAATTCAATCAGCTTAGTGTTACTAGTTCCTCTGAACTTAGAACTTTGCATGATTTTTTCTCAAACAGGGTTGAAGACATTGAACTGTAGGGCTGAGGGATAATTTTGATTTGGATATGCTAGACATACATTTAAGACATAAGTAAAAATGAAGACTGTTTCTCTTCCTCTTCTTTAGGGGTGTGGTTTTGTACCACATACAGACTAGAGGAAGTGCTTGCAGATTTAAAAAAAAAAAAATGCTTTTTTGTTCGTGGATGAGAAATATTACTGTGTACATTAGTGAGAGCTTTTCAGAAACTGTACAGCATTACAGATTTAATTGCTTTGGCTTTGCTATCTGACATGGATCTTTCTTTTGTTTTGAGCAATCATAGTAATCAGTCCAATAACTTAGAATCGAATATTCCCTAATGATATTAAAAAAAAATAACAACAAAAAAAGTGAAATTGCTTGCTGCTTTGAGTATTTTCTGAGAAAACAGTATCTGTTCCAAATTGACTTGATTTTCCTGTCATTGTATTCTACTGCAGGTGTGGTTATCCTGGATGAAGCTGGGTAGAGTGGGTTGCCAGGAAGCCAGCAAGGGGAGTGTGTTTACCTTTTATACCAGCAGTGTTTAACATTGCATGTACCACAATAACTGGGAAGGAGACCTCCCTTTTCCGTGCAGAATATGCTGGATTAGGTCACTCTCCTTTAAGGGTACAATGCTGACATTGACAATTAGCCAGACATAGATGATTCTACGATGAGATAATGATTGTATTTAATGTAATAAACATGTAAATCAGACTAAAGATGAGGCTGGCAGTTAGGCTATAAAAATGCTCATTCATTATAATGAAACAAAATTCAGCAGAAGTGGAATTTGTGGAGTCCAGCTGTTTCCTTTGTGTAATTCTGTAGATAATGCAGGAAATAATTGATATAAATATGCTTTCAAAAGATTGCTTATATTTCCAGGTGCCTTAAAAGGTTGGACATAAATTTTTCCATCTGTATTGCTTTCCATATGTGATGTAGCCTGCATGTTTGCCTATTTTTTTTCTTCTGTTAATGTCTTTCTCAAATGTTTTATTCAGTGACCAAAAACGCAGATTTCCTCTTATTTAAGAGGCTTATTCAGGACTTGACCCTTCTCCTCACATTATATCAGGTAGGATGACTAAGCTGGGTGTCAGTTCTTTGGCTTCTCGTTTTCAGCTGTTTTAGCTGTGAAAGCATGGAAGTTCAAAACCAGTCTGCCATTCAGTTGCATGTGTTACAGTTCTTTTCTATCACTATGTGAAGATGTTTTACTAGAATGCTGATCTTCACAGGCTTCAGAAAACACATCTGTAAGGTCAGGTGGAGTGGATGCCAAATTGGGAAGAGGTTTTCTTATGTTCATACACTCACAGTGAATTTTGAAATCTAAACTGCTGTTTCTCTCTGTTGCACCAGTACTAATTTCCAAGAAAGGGGCTGAAACTACTGTTTAATACTTGGTCTTAAGAGCTTTCTTTAGGAACCCACGCACTGGTTGAGTATTTTAAACTCTAGTTTTGTGAGTGAGTGTCTGTTCTCTCCTTGACCTCTTCTGCTGAAGTGGCGTTTGGTTCACATAATCTTTTTTTAGATGAGAGCTGCAGGCACAATAAGCATAACTGCACGGCACTTCATGTGAAGTCTCTGGGAAGGACTGTCAGGATACTGGCTACAAAATTGTTTGATGTCTCTAGTTATTAAATATGTGAAAAGTATGTCAGGCAACATACAGAAACACCAGTCAGTGAGTCGTGTAATCTGTCTTTGCAGTTCACACTTCCAGCCTGACTTACTTTCTTTTAAACATAGAGGCCTACATGGATTAAAGGTCACGGTATGTATTGCTGTCAGAGTACATAATTACAGCAGACTGGTTTGTTTTGTTCTCTGTCCTTAATCAGTGCGGGTTGTAATTTGTATGAAAGCTGGAGATGGATGTATGTGTTTCTTTTTGTTATTGTACGGTGAAATGGGTATTAATTTGTTGTGGTTTCTAGCTTTGTTCAGAGTTCTCATACTGAGTGAACTGTACACCCAGAATGTGCTTCTTGTAATGGTACTGTTTGCACGTGGCGCTCTCTGCAGCCTGGCTGTGTGAGTTAACCTTTTTCTTAAATGAAGATTTGCTCTTTTAACTATTTATGATGGAAACAATATGCTGAAAAGTAGATTTAGAATATGCTTCCATTCATGACCAGCTCTCCCTCATGGTTCCTTGAGAATTTAATGAATTTTTATTCCTTGTAGATGTAAAAGTTATACGTTTACTGCTAGCCCTTTAATATGATAAGAAAAGTGCCTATGTGTGTGGGCTGAGTAGTTCAGCAGGCATCACATTTCCCATGTGAGGAAACTAGAAGTATAGCATCTGAAGATGGGGTAAAGCATGGTGAAGCTGACAAGCAGAAAAGATATTGCTGCTACAGCAAGGCAAGGGGGCAGTGCTTAGTCCTTCTGGATAGAATAGCCTGGATGCTTCTGGATTCTAAGGAAAATTGCTCAGAACGTTCTTTAGTCTCAGCAATTTTTATTTGGACTAGTTAAGTGTGCTGTTGCTTCTGATGCTGTATATGACTACTCTTGAATGTGATGATTGATGTGCAAGGAAAGTAACTCAAGGCGTTTGGTGTGAGTTTGTGTAAGGGAGCACAGGCAGAAGAGTGTAGGGGGTAAAAAGAGTTGATTCGGTTAAAAAATAAAACACAAATTTGAGAAGCCTTTCCGATGGGTTTATATGGGAGTAAGACAACTGTGGCATTAAAACTTCTTTGTATTAGATATCGTGTTTAGACAGAAGCTTTGATTTCATGATGGCAAATTATCAAAGCTTATTTTAAATGAGATTTTTACGTGGCAGTGGTGACTGCTTTTACTTGATGTGCTATTTTTTCAAATCTTTACTATGTCAGAGTTATACACCTGCAAGCTTTTGACCTCCATGCAATGTGTAGTTTTTATGTATTTTGGTCCTGGCCTGCGAGCTGTAAAATCTAAAGCTTTTATTTTTTAGAGTAAAGAGTGCTTGAAGTAGGGTGCTTTTCTGTGTGTTGTTTGTTGTTTAAGGTAAAACTATGAAGTTTTTTGTTTTTTTTAAGACTGCAGTATGGGAAGGTAAGGGAAATTACTTTATGTTCTGCTAGTGTATATTTGATCTCTCCTATTGCTTTGTAAAACTCTATTCATAAATGTAAAGTTTTTGTTCTATTACATATGGGCTTTTTTTTGTTTTTGTTTCTTTTGAGGAATCTACAACAATGAAAAGGTGTAGGGGGCTTCAGAGAGGCTGCAAGCATCTTCCTTGCAGTTAAGAGTTGCCTTTATATATGTGTGTGTATATTAAAAGGGGCAACAAGAATCTGCTTTGTACAACCTGAGATGTGTTATTTTCTCTGAAACAGGAAGACTGTCCTTTCCATGGAAGTGTTGCCTGAAGTGCTAGGTCGTTTAGTGTTGGAGCAGCATAGTTGAGAGAACAGGAAGAATAAAATATTCAGTGTTTTATAAAACAAACACTCACTTTAAAATGTACAGGGGCTGTTTAACATCTACTTTTAAGATACAGAGTTGAAGGGTACTGTGCAGCAAGGGGTGCGACTTCACCTGGCCAGGTGAGTTGTGAACTCTTCTCTGCTTTCTGGATGAGCTGGTTGCTGAGCTGTGCTCCTCCTCTGCAGGTCAGGGCACTGTGAGGCCAGCAGCATGGGATGATGGCAAGGAAAGGAGGTAATGTGCAGCTATGGGAACTGACACACCACATCCTTATACTGACTTTGTAAATCTCAGCTGGAGATTTTGGGTAGAGATGCAGGCACTCTGGGCTTTGGGTCTCCAGAAAACAGGCAGGCTTCTCACATGATGTCTCCCGTTAGGAGGGTCATGCTTACACCTTTCCTATAGGCCCTGAGTTCAGGCAGTCCATGATTCAAGCAAATACGTTGTTCAGCCACATCAATTTGTTATCATGTAAAATTCTCCACAATCAAATTTTGTTCTGTATTTCAATCCTTAAGTGGCACAGTTTTCAGGATGTTGTAAACGTCTAAATCTCCAAATGGGGCAACTGAGCTACTCTGAAAGTAGAAATGTTTCTAGTGCATGGTTTGTGTTAGAGGAAGCAATGTAGCTGTGGATGATAATCAATTAGTAATCATGACGTAATCATTAATTCAAAGTACTTAATTGGTGTGGATATATGCCCTTAAGTATCTTGGTTTTACTACACAAAAAAATCACAACACTGTCACGTGACTAATATACTGCAGATGACAAAAGAAAATCTTTAAATATTCTGAGGTTATTTTGCAATTTCTTGTTTGTTATTTGCTTTCATGTTGTCCACTAAAAGCGCGAGGGACATGTGCCGTGCCTTAGGAGTCTATACGAGCTGATGTGGTATTATAGGATGTTGACTCTAAACCTATTTGTTACCTTCGTGGCCCTCATGAGGAAAAAGCAGCAAGAAAGAACTGAGAAAATAAAACCTGAGCAAGTTAAAGGCTTACAGGGAAGTCAGAAAAATGGTGTATATATGAAGCGGAGAACTAGAGTGGTTTAAGAGTTGCTGCTGTTTTTATTTTGTGCACAGCTCTTTCAGTAGAGGGCAGCGCTGGTTCACTTTCTGTTGAAATTCAGAAGCTGCACAGTCACACGCAAATTAGTTACACTGTATTGTTCTAAATACTGACTTCAGGAATGGCTGAAAGTAGACCTTAAATTTAAAGGTGCTAGTAGGTAACTGGAGGAGGACTGGGAATGGTTTTCTGTATAGCCGTGCCTAGCCTGCATCAATGTAGTGCAAGGTTTAAGTTCTAGCAGTTTGTCTGTCCTTAATGGCACAGTTGCTGTGTCTTTGTGTTGTTAGTCCATCAGCTGGGGAGCTACAGCACATCTTCCTGTGACGGTTTTCTTGCTGAATGAACTGTAAGCCCGAAGCCAGGAGGAAACAATGAGACCTGCTCTGGACTGCTGTATCTGCTTTTTCAGCACCATGTGACTGTGATACGGACATAAAGTAAAAATAGCTTTTTGTTTTATTAGTAATTTCTCCCTGCTTGTCTTTCTGCTGCAGTAGAATGCATTTAAAAGTCTGTCTTACTGTGTGACTGGCAAAGTAAGTGTTAAAACGTGTTAGTCCTATTTTTCCACTGAAGCCTATTGGTATGTTACAAGTAATGTCCACAAGGAGGAGCTTTAAGGCTCTGCAGCTGAGAATTTTTCCCTTTTAACTAATAAGCAGAAGGATGAATGGATTTACGGAGTCTCTTAAAGCCAGATATAAAGTGACCACTTCATTGTTTTTCAGTAAAGTGGGCGGACTTCAGAAAAATGCAACAAGATCAACAGATATTTTGGACTTCTTAATGTGAGTCTCTGAAAATAATCCTGTAAAAGAGCATGGGAAGGACAGGTTAAAAATAGCTCATTACTTATTTATTCTTTTGGAATTACTCCTTTCCAAACTGATTTCAAAAGTAGGCAGAACTTAATGGGGGGGGGGGGGGGGAAAGCACTAGTAAAAGACTTGCTAAATCTTCTTTTACTGGGAGGAGTGTTTCTTTTTTTCCTTTTTTTTTTTTTTTTTAAACAGTCCTACCCTAAAAGAAGAGGAGGAAACATTAGATAACAACCATTTTGATAGATGAAAGAAAGGCAGAGAACATTTTCCTTTCTTTTGGCCAGCTGTCTTTTGGAAAATGAGATATGTATACTGCTTCTCTGGAAGAGTATCTTTGTTTTGTTTTTCACTGCACATGCTAGAAGTTGTATCTTGCTGAATTCTGGAAGAGTGCTACCTGTATTTCAGGCTGTACTTCAGTAATTAGCTGTATTGAGCTTTTGAGTATCCTCACTATTTTACACAGCCATCTTGTTGGAAATCCCCTGCTGTTAATTATTGCTGGAATGGAATTCATCATCTGTTCGTTGTGCTGCTGTTGGTAAGGTGATTTTGTATATTCATGCACTGGCACAGTCATGTGTGGACATGAGTTGTGCAGATATATGAAAAGAACTTGGCTAATGAGGGGGAAGAAGCAGCAGAAAACCGAAGTCAAGTGTGTCTCCTGTCCAGCTTTTCTGCCTGAACTAGCCTTTTCTGATGATAAGAGATGTTGGTAATGTACTTTTACCACATATCTGGCACAACTTGAAGAAACAGTTCACTGAGTATTTTCTACAAACATTTTTGTCAACTCTCTTTATATAACTCATGTTATACTCAGTATCTTTGAAACATGGGAACTGATTAGTGCTTTTTTTTTTTTTCTTTGTCCATGGTCTTAGTTGTCACTTTGTGCTTGACTTGAGGGGTTGTTTTTGAAGGCTGTGAAACGTTTTCAGATAGTGAATTGTGTTGTTTCTTTATGCCTTGCAGATAGCCTACTAGTAAGTGAGAGATGGGGAATTTTTTTCTTGATTTTGTTGTTTAGGAGCTTCCAAAGTAAAATCCTGAGAAATTTGGAATGAAAACTGCAGATCAAAACTGCATATCCCCTTTTTCCTTTTTAAAATTGCTACCCCTTTCTGAAGGCCCTTTTCTCTCTCAAATTTTAGATGCAGAAAATGGTATATGGCAAGTGGAAACTTTTTTTATACTTAATTACATTGTGTTAAGAGGTTTTCTGGTTGCATCCTACTACTGATTCTAGGCTGTACAGACGCCAGTGGCTGAACCAGTTTGTAATGCTTCTGGATCACACTGAATCTGCTACAGATCTGAATTAACTCCTTTTTAAACATGAATGTGTTTAGAACTATAGCTTTTTTTTTTTTTCTGCCTCTTTTTTTTTCCATGTATTCTTGCCATGCAGATTTGTTAAAATGACAGCCCATTGCTAGCTGAGTAGATATATCTGTTGGTGTGAAAGATGTGGCAGGCAGTTTGGACAGTTTTTTAAAGAGCCCTGCCCTGTAATGAAATGTTAGGTTAGATTTCTGAGCCACAACCTCAGAATAGAAATTTAACTTCCCTTGGAAGGGAGGTGGGGGGGGGGGGAAGAGAGGAGGTGATGGAGTGAGTTTAAAATCAGTGTGGTCTCTTTCTTCCTTCCCCCTCCTCCCCCCCATGGCCCATTCTCCACCTACAATCTTAGGGGACTTGCGGTTGTATTTGGGCAGGGATTTTTGCCCTTCCCTCTGATTTTGCCAACGTGGGTTTCCAGTTTTCAAAGGCTCTGAATACTTCATCCTTTTGATTTCTGACGCAAGCAGCAAATTCCTTTCGGTTCTGAAGTCAATAGCATTATTGATTAGTTTAAAAAAAAATTCTAGATGTAGGTTTTTTTTTTGTTTGTTTTTGTTTTTTTTGCATAATTCCTAAGTTTTCTAACAGTGAGTGGTTCTGTGGTAGTCCATTTCAAACTACAATGACTTAGGTTTGGGATTATTAGGGTATTAAATTTCTCACACAGACTTAACAGAAACAGAGTTTTTAACTGGGAGTTTCTTGGTGACTGGTTATAATGAAGCTAAGGATACTGAGGGTACATTTACTGAAGCATAATATTTATATTTAATGTTTCTCAGGCTGATACACTGTTGACAAAAATTCCCTGTGCAGGCAGTTTGGAAACATTTCTCTGTTTGTAATAGAATACAGTTGTCTTGGAGCAAAGATTTTCTTAGCACTTACTAGGCAAGCTTTATTTAAACAAACTTAGGGTTGCTATTTTGATATCATCGTACCAAAAGCTTCCACAGAATACACATGGAAAGGCACTAAGTGTAATCTAGCCATCATTTGGGCTGGAATAAGCAGTCTGATTGTTTGTTGTCCCTTTTTCTACAAGCCTTATATTCAGAATAAAACATGAAAGAAATCCAGCATAGTCACCTGCTTAGCTTCAAATCATTGTGAAAATCCCTCTGCAGCCTGCGAAGAGAGAAGGCTGGTTCAGTCAGCTTTTAGAATAGTGGAAGAGGTAATGACTGGCAAGATGAATGCTGGCTATTATAAAGCTGCCTGTGGCTTCAGCATCTGCTTTTTTCACATCTTCCAGTCCACAGCATTTCTGCCCATATTGTGTTGTGTTATTTTTCACCTTACTGGTAGACCTAGGTTCTCATAATACTGATAGACTAACAATATAACTTTTGTTCTTTCTCCTGTGTTCCCTTGTCCTGGCGAGAGACAGCTGCTCTTGGGAGTTGAGTGCATTGAATGTGAAAATAAGTCTACACTGTGATGCAAAACCCAAGGTACAGGAGTGTCTCATTGTAATGATGCAGTTTACTTTGCTAACGTTGAATGACTCTGTAGCTGATGGACTTAATTTTCTGTGATTTTAGTACCTGGCTCACTCCATCTATTTTATTAACTAGCTCCTAATAACTACGGTTTATGGGTGCTCTGTAACTGATTCCAATTTTAAACACCATCAGTTTTCTTATCAAATTTTTAGTTCTTAAAATCAGGCAATCTTCCAGTAGAGGCCAGATGTTGGTTGATATATAAACTAAATGGAAGCAGGAAACATTTCTAATGACACTTCACCTTTTATAGTTGGTTTAGAAAGTAAAAAAGGGGAGGAAGAAAACAAGAACTTAAAACCAGTCCATCAGCTACGACTGATGACTATAAATCACACAGCAGACATTTCGTAAGAGGAGATAAATCCTGATTAGACAATCTCAAATGCTTCTGGGAGGAGCTGTGGATGCTATCCTGTAGTTAGCATATTACTCTAATTAGCAAATAGTTCACACCCCATGAATGAAAGGAGTTATCTGAAAGTGTTTTGAGTTTGAACTATCTGAAATTAGTTAAATCTCTAATGCATCTCTTTGATATCTGTGTGCCAGAGGGAATTGGATGGTAAGATTACTTTCCAACAATGTACACATTTTAAGGAAAATGAAAATGGTGTATGTGATTTTAAAAAACTGTCCACTTTCTAATGTAAAGAATTTGTTTTTTAAAGTATCTTGGGAGTAGTAAATTTTCCTCATGATATTCCTTGGATGAGCTTTGGTTAAAATGAGAATGATTATACCCTCTTACCATGTTCTTATGAATGCAGAATGATAAAAGAGAGAGGAGGGGGTGGTGATTTTTTTTTTTTTTTTTTTTTTTTTTTTTTAATATACTGGGATATGTTCTTATGCTGTTGTGCTCTGTCTTCTCCCTTCATACTCCTACTCCAGCTGGGTTTTGCTGAAGTTTTATCCAGGACAGTCATAACTTGAAAACAGTTCATTGCAGGATGATAGTCCTTACTGAACATGATTATGTAAACTACTCTTTCTGTCATGTTTCAGAACATCTGCTGTAGATGACAAGATCAAGAGGACAGAAACCTATCACCTACATGTTTCTTCTGTATTTGCTTGTCAGAATAACATCTGCTTTGTATGTAGTTCAAAATGAAGCTCTGGTTCTCCATTATAGCGTTGTGTAAGACCTCCTTCCATTGCCCTTTTATTGGTTTTCTGCAGCATTGTAGGGAGTAGATTGTATAAAGCATGCCCTGGAAAGCAGAGCCTGCTAAAAGGTTTAAGACAAACTTGTTTGAAGACAAAGAGGGCATTGAGGGGAATTCTAGAGAGGGACTGAAGGGTTTTTGCAGTGCAACAGAGCCTTGTCTGTGCAGGACTCAGCCTGCCTCTAAGTTCCAGCAGGCTGTTGAGAAGCAGGCCAAGAAAAGACTCTCCAAGACCCCGTTCTCTTCATCTGAAGTCTGCCATCTGGACAGAGGATGGCTAGAGGGTTCCTGGAACATATAGAAAGGAATCTTGAGGGCTGAAAATAATTGCCAGTGGAGACAGGAAGTGTCTGAGACATACAAAGGTTGGAGGAGGGGAGCTGCTGCATTGCTGCTCTGTGGGTCACAGTGGTAAGGATGGGAGGCAGATGAGGAAAGTCTCTCTGCTATACGGAGAGGTGCGTAAACTTTCCTCCAAGGCCTAAACCCGCTCTCCATTTACTGCCTCGTGTGTATGAGAGCATTTCAGTTGTTTACTATAAAGATCTGAGTGATTTGGGTTTCCCTTCGCTAGCAGGAATGGGTGCTTATGTTTGCAGCTTTTGGCATACCGGGAGTTTTAAGTCTAAAAACTTCATAGACGGGTAACAACTTGTCTTAGCTTTCATATTATTGTGGCCGTGCTTTAGTTGCCACAAAGCTGTTACTGCAGCATGGTGTTTGGTGCGATCTGCTGCAGTCAAATCGAGTGATGTTATGAGCAGACTATGCTGCCCTCAGTGATTTTTCTCATGTGGCACATTGAAGGAGTAGGGATGTATTTTTTTTCCTTTTGTGTTCTTTAATAACTGTGATAAGTTCTGGAAAACAATAACTTTTGTGGGTTCTGAATGTGGCATGGTCTTTGTGATCAGCTAACATTTCCACTCTGAGAGAAGTACCTCACCTGTCTTTTCTTTCTATCAGAGCCTTTTTATACTTCAAGAGAAATCTTGTGAATTTTTTCATCACCTGTTACGCATTTTTAAAGGTAACAATCCAAGTGATAGTGAATAGTTTTGTGGGCTGAAGTATTATGTTTATATGAGGTAAGTTTTTATACTCAAAGTGTTTCAAAGAAAGTGGTCATGAAACAACTCCTATCCTACCAGGAGGCTTCTTCAGTGTTTGTTGTGAATGATTGTGCCCAGGATTTCTGGATCACTCATTATTCTCTAAGGAACAGAGGTACTTGTCTCTTAGAAGACCAAGACAGTGATTCTTGAGGAAACTAGTCTTTGAAAAAGAACTATTTTCCTTCAGTTAAGGATTCTTAAATGTGTATATCACATGAAGAGGTTGGTACATCTCATTACTGATCTTGCAAGTTGGGCGTGCACTAAGAAGCAGCATACGCTGTCTTACTTAGCTGAGCAGTAACAGAAAATCTAATGGTTTAAGAAAAAAATTTCCCATGCGATTATTTTCACAGTTCGTGTGATGGCATACTTCTCAGTGAGATCACTGTGGGTTGTTTATGGTTTGGCAACTGAATGGGGGCATGATATGTAAGAACACGAGGTGCAAGTTTGGAATGAGAATTGTTTCATTAAAATGACAGAAAATTTCTGATTCCTCTCTGTAGTTGCTCATATTAGTGAACAGTCTGTTCACTAAAGCCTTGTTCACTAAAGCCTAATGCTTTAATGCTGTCTCCTGGTAGCTAAGAGGCCAGATACCTAGCTGACAGAACCTGTAGACTGAGATTTCTAATTTACATGTTGATCAGTAACTCCATGTTGTAGAATCTGTTAAATGCTATATATGTCTAGAAATGGAAAAAGTAGATCCTTCTACAACATCTTTATTCTTGTAAAGTATGTCTTTCTTTCCTTTCACTCTAAATGACTTGATATATCATCACTTGCAGTTATCAGTAAGGACTTTAATTATTTTCTAGACATTACATTCAGTTAACGTTTGAACTTGTAGTTGGGGGAAGGGAAGTGTGGGTTATCTGGGCTTGATAAATTATTTGTGAACATAGCTGTGTAATGTTGCAAAATGGAGTACCAATTTACACATTTTTCTCAAGAGCATGATGCATTTAAATGAATAGTAGGTAACATGTTCTCTACCAGCTCAGTATCTTATACAGAGTTTGAGTGAACAGCAGTAAGATGGATTTGCAGATATAAGTCCTTGCAAACTTATTCCTGAATTTCATTAGTACTTTATGAGAGTGGTAGTTTGCCAGGAAAGAAATTAGAAAAATCTCTTGTGATTTAAATGAGAGTAATCACTGATTCTTTGCTGAAAATCTTTGTTTTTCCCCTTGTGAATCTTTTTTCTGATGTTACTGTAAATGCCAGGATTTTAGCTGCAAGTTCCGCAGCCATAACCTTTTCTGTCATGCGGTGCATATAATTGGAGCAAAGCGCAGTATGACAGGGCAGATCTTTCTTTGGATCTGAGGAAAGAGCATGGAAGTGGCTTTAGCATAGTTTTGAATTAGGCTTGAAAAATATCCTGTCTTTTTGAGGAGCTTGTTGAATTGTCGCCAGTGGTTTTCACTTCTCTGTCATGAGGAAAGTTGTGGAGAAGTTCTTTTAAATTGAATCTCTTTGCCCTATCCATAGAGAGGGGCGAAGCATAGTTTAAGCAGATGACAATACTTGTTTCTAGTGTGCTTAGTCAAAACTTCTTCCAATTGCTTTTCTTCTTTGAGTGTTTGCTGTTGTACCTTCGTGGAGTTCATGAGAAACAGATTTTGTGGATCAAAAATGGAATTTTAAGATAGTTGCAGGTGAAGGATATAATTTTGTATTAAGACCCAGGTAGAAATTCACACGTGCTTTCCTCACTGTACATTATTGCTTTGGGCTTACTCGTAGCACAGACTGACTCTTTGCCATGAATTCCCTGTGATAAGCAGGATTGCTTCTCAGTGACTGCAGATAAGGGTAGCGATTCTATTTTGTGGGTTTATGCCACATGTGTGCTCTGAGAATGAGGGGAAGATGACCTTTCAAGTAGGCTGGTTTTTAATGTATGTATGTGGGAAGAACCTTGTTGCATGTTGACTTGGGAGTAATCCTGGTCAATAATAGTAAAAAGTAGTGACCTGTATTAACAAAAGTCCTGGTCCTTAATATGGCTGTGAATATTATTGCACTTAAGGACAGGAATGGGGCAAGGGCTCTGGCTCTGGATTTGTGTTGTTCCATGGGTGTTTGCATAAACATGTAGTTGGATTTGAAGCTTCAGAAATAGAGATAAGGTAACTTTACTCAAATTCCTTGGCATATGTTGTTGTGTAAGTGCGGCGTATGAGGAGGATGAAATGCAGTCACCCTGTAACAAAACTTTGAGAGCTGCTATGTCTGGTATAGGATGAGAACTGGCTAGTGCTCTAGTAAAGACCAACAGATTGCTAGAGAGCCCCATTTTTTCACCCCTTGAAAGAAATATGGAAAGGTGTATTTTTAAAAGGCTAAGAGTAAATGTGAAAGCTAGAAAGGGAATACTGTACCTACTCAGAGCAAAGTTTTACCTTACAGTCGTAGAATCACAGAATGGCTTCAGTTAGAGGGGACCTTAAAGGCTATCCAGTTCCAACTCCTTGTGATGGACAAGGTTCCCAAATGTTAGATTGGATTGCTCAGAGTCCCACCCAGCCTGGCCTTGAGCACCCCCAGGGATGGGGCATCCACACCTCTTCCAGGCAGCCTGTGCCAGTGCCTCACCTCCTTCTCAATAAATTTTTTTTCTGTCATCTAACCTAAAACTTCTCTTCTGTTTGAAAACTGTTCCCCTTTGTCCTGACACTATTAAACAGGTGAAAAATCAGTCTCTATTTCCCTTTGAGTACTGGAAGGCAGGAGTGAGGTCTCCTGCCTGTCCCCCTCAACTTTTCTTCATACGGGAGCTGCTCTTTGCAGCTCTTGTTGCCCTTTTCTGTACTCCACATGTTTTTTTTGTGCCAGGGACCCCAGTCCTGGATGCAGTACTGTAGTTGGGGCCTCATGATGGCAGAAGTGGAGAATGGTTACTTGCCTCACACTGCTGGCCAAGCCTTGTTTGATGCAGCCCAGGATGCAGTTGGCTACAAATGCGCACTGTTGGCTCACATAAAGCTTTTGTTCCATTATCTGAGCAGGATTGATCTCAATGAGTTCTTCTCAATCTGCATATTCATCCGGGATTGCCCTGACTCGAATGCGACACCTTAAATGTGTCCTTGTTGAACCTCGTGCAGTTCACCTGGGCTCACTTCTTAAGCCTGTCCACATCCCTTCGAATGGCATCCCTCATTTTATTTGAAAAACAAACAAAACAAACAAAAATGAAAACAACAAAACAACCCCCCCCCAAGACCCAATAGAAGAAACTCAATGTAGAAAAACATCTCATGTTAGCCTCCTCAAACAAAACTCTAACCTGAACCTTCCCCCCCCCCCCCCCCAAAAAAAAAAAAAAAAAAAGTTAAAAATGCAACCCCACTCAACACTTCAACTCCCAGAAGACCAAGATCACAAAACAAAAAGTGCATGGTGTTTCACCTCCCATGGAAAAAGCTCTGAATCCCCCTGAAAAATGAAAAGCCAGTCTCTGAACTCAACTGCCTCAAGAACTTTCCTGAACCCCAAATACATAGAACAAGTGAAAAATAACTGTATCTCTAAGACCACCTCCCTAAAGGTGGTAGGGAATGCAAAGGATGACCCAAGCAAATAAAAAAGAAAAAAAAAAAAAACTCCCTAAAACTACTTTCCCAATTCCCTTAACAAATGGCACTGAACACAAATAAAATAAAAAAAACACCCAAGAACACTGCATCCCCTAAAAACAGACCAAAAAAAACCTCTTTCCCCCCCTTCCCCCCAAAAATATAAACAGTTGAGAAAACACTCACTGTCTCGCTCCCTGAGTAAACAGAACAACAAATGAAAAACACATCACCAGCACAACCAAAATAGTTGTGTGCCTGGCATGGGAAGCACGTGGGGGTTTTGTATGCTTTTTGTTTTGTTTTAGTGTTGTTCTTATTTTGGGGTGGTTTTTATACATATATATTTTTTTTTTGGATGGAGATGATATTCTATATTGGGATATTTGTTAGGTTGCTTTTGTTTCTGGAGGGACACTGAGTTTTCTTCTGTTCTCGGAGTTTTTTTGTTATTTCTTTCCTCATTGTTATTTTTGGGGGGATGTTTTCTTTTTCTGAGGGACATTTTTCTCTTTAATTATCTGATATTAAGTGTGAGCTGGGTGAGGGCACAGTGTGGAAATGGACCATTTGGGACTACTCAGGCTTCTATTGTTAAAATCTTAGACATTGCAGAGGTGTCCATTACCTCATCGTTAATTATGCCATTTACCTTTTGAAGTTCATTTGCAAATTAGTGCAGTTTTTGCTTGCATCCTGTTCATAGCACTGTAAACAAGACTGCTTATTCCTGTAGCTTAGAACTTGAATTAATAAAAGTTATATTGATCAAATTAAAAATCCAAACCAAACAAATATTAATAGTAGAAAGCATTTATTGAGTGTTAGATATCTCAGAATAGCATGTAAGGATGATTTTTCTTTTCTTACTTCTACTCTCTTTGCTGGCTAGGCTTTATATTGCCATTTTTTGATCATTTTGAGAAATTCAGTTTAAAGTAAGTTTACTGTTTATCTTTGAAATTATTTCTTTTTCTGCTACATTAGAAATACAAACTACTAACTGTGTTCTTGTGACCCTAAAAAGTATGCTTTATGCTTTATAAATCTGAGTTTTAGGTGAAATGCCCAGGGTGCAGGTTGTGAAAGTCCATGGGTTGGGCTGGAACTGCTTGTGCAGGTACTGGTTCTCATCTTGAAAGTAAGTTCTCAGCCTCTGTGATTTTCTGTTGTTTCATCCAGATCGCGTTAAAGGCAGTATATGATAGTAGTGTATCTTTAAAGTCATGTAAGATCTACTTTTTGTCCCTGATGCTTTTAGGATGTAAGATGTATGTAGGGCTAGAACATGTTACATAAGTGAAGATTGAGAGATTGCTCTGGATTATAGGTTTTCCCTATCCCCTGAACTAGGCAGTTTGCTTTTCAGTGGCAGTCAATAAAACCAGAAGTGTTACCAGACAGCAATTTTACAAAGCTTGAATAGTGGTGACAGTACAATTTTATTTTCTGACTTGAGAACGGTAAGATAAGAAGTAAGAATCTAGTGATGCGTCTATGATTTCTCTTTGAGAGCTAACCTCAGTAAAATCTTTAAAGGAAGTATATGCTTATGCATAGATGAGGGAGAGAAGGGCAGTTATTCAGAACTGAAATGTAGCTTCTGTCATGAGAGAGGTATTTTGAAAGGTACAAGACCTAAGCAAGTGAGACTTCAGTTGGGAGCTGAGGACTTCTAAGTTTTTTCTTTCATTTGGTGCTTGGCTTTACACTTCAGGTAAGAAAACCCAGGCCTTCATGCCTTTTCAGTTTCTGGCTGTCAGTGTGGCCAAAGTGTAGCTATTGGTGGTTTGTGCTTTGGGAAACTGTGATACTGAAGCTAAAGATCTCCTTTCACTGAAATTTTGGGTAAGATGACCTACCCTTGAGATTTGACTTTGCCTTAAAGATGAGACATCTAATGGGTATGCATAGCTAGGTGCAACAGATTCTTCATTCTGATTCCTAATGCACGTGTTGGGGAGTGCAGCATTTAGAACTCCAGGTCATCTGAAGTTGTAGCTCCAGTATTTTGAGATTACTGGAACTATTTCACGTTTGCTGCTGTCCCTTAACTAGTACATTGAAAACGTACAGTATAGATGGTACTCTGTGTTTTGTCTGTGGTGATGGAGGAAGACAGAAACAGCAATGAGATCTTGATTCAGTTTCCAAACTGCTAAACTTTACTTGCTCTGTGTAGCTCTTTCCTCCTGGATTTCTCCAATTTGATGTCTGTAACAGTCAGTGATGGGACTCGAGCAACAGATTTAACCCTTTTTCTTTCTTTCTTTCTTTTTTTTCCTGAAGAGCTATGTGAATTGGGTCGACTTGGGTCGAGTCATCTTTCCTTGATACAGGAGTGGCTAGGATTATGCAAATGTATGCAAGGACTTTTATGGAATACTTAAGATTTTGTGAAAGTATGAATAGCATCAACTGAAGTTTGGTTTGGTCAGGCCTTTGTTAGAATTGCTTGAAAACCCCAGTGCTTAAATGATTTATGTTGCTGCCTTACATTGACTCAGTAGGTATTTTTCACTAAGCACTCAGAAGTTATTTCAGAATGTGCATTAATTGGCAGAAATAAAGTTAGTTTTGTTTGTTTTGAGATAGCCCGTTAATTCTCTTCGGTCTGAAAGTATATCACATAAAGTATGTCTGATAAAGAACGCTAATAATGTAGGCAGAATGATATTTTTGAGAGTTGATGATCAGAATTTATTCCAAAAATGTTCTGTTTTCCGCTTCTCTTTTCATACTGTTCAGCAAATGATAGATTAATTTAAAGCCTCTGGTTATAGTTGTCTCCTGTAATATGTTTGGATTTACAGATTCTGTTGTTAATCTTTGTTGGCCTGTATCCTCCTCCCACTACTCACAAGCTCCATTCCCTTTTCTGGGGGGAGAATTCATAATCCCTTTTGGTCAGGACCAGATGTATTTAATGCTTTTGGAAGGTTTTTTTGCTTGGATTTGTGCTTGAGAACTTTTTTCCCTGCTGAGGAAGACAGTAATTGTGTGCGAGTTGCAAAAGTAGCACTTTGGGTGCTTTCAGGTTTAAATTAATTTATTGGAAGTTTGTACGTAAGAGCAAGTGAGAGCTAGACTGATGGATTCACTTGAATAATAGCTGAGACTGACGCTTCAGTGGTGACAACGTGATTAATATCCAACCGGTGCTGCTGAAGGTGTTTTCCTTGCAGATAGAATGTCTAGCAGTACGGCTGTTGCCTTTGGTACTTGGTGAGCCTCGAATGCTAAAAATCTTTGTATACGGAGCTGAACGTTGTGTACTGTTTCATTGTAGTTTAGCAAGGTATGTGATAATGAATCGAAGAGCGTTTCCCATCCCAAGTATGCATTTTTGCCAGGTATTTGTCATGTTTGAACTAGGAACTGCAAAAAAAGCAACTTGATTGCTGAGTGTTTCTCCCATTTTGCACGTCTAAATGTTAAACTTACTTATACGATTTTATTCAGAAATCTCTCTTTACTTGGTAATGTTTGGCAGTAAGAACCTGTATGTATAGCCGGCAGTTGGGAATTCTGTTACTTTTCTTTACTGTATTGTGAGAGGACCGTTCTGAAGTGCCATTGAACCACAAAGTGACAATGGCATGATTGAATCCTTGAGGAAACTGGGGAAGGATATGCAAGAACAAGCTCATGATCAATTATAAAATGAGATTCTGAGAGTAAGGGCGTGACGCTTTGAATATTTAGTGTTTCAGTACTTGAACGTATAGCTGTGCATTCTCTAAACAGTGTCATTATTTGGTTGTGTTTCCTGATAGCTCTTATTTTTGTTTGTTCTTTAAAGAATTTTCCATTCTGTGTATTCAAATAACAGCTTTCTGTATGGGATTGTGTTTCATTATTAAAAACAATCTAGGTTTCAACTTGTTTTAGTAGAAAAGTTGCATGCAAGTTTTAGCAGCTTAATGAGAGACTGCTTAGCTAAAACAGACCAAAAAAGCCTAAAGAGGTAAGATATGCAGTAAAAAACATTATACATTTCTGCTTGTTTTGCAAGCTTCAGGGATTCATGTGCATCTGATCAGGTGTAGTTAATTTTAGCTGAGGTCTCTTTCTCAGAAATTTTTCTCCTGTTCTCCCTCTGTGGTACTTGCCGACTTCTCCTGGATTGTGTCATTAGCTAAATTCTGCAGCAGAGATTTTTATACCGACTGGGACTTGTTGGGTGGGGCATTTTGGTGAGTTGTTTCCTGTTCTTGGACTGAAGGGGCAGTGCCTGCTCTAAATTACCTGCTTGCTGCTTTTGCCAAGAACATCAATCTTCCCTTATATTTATTTTGCTTCATGAGCCTTCTTTTGAGATGGACAGCGTTCCGGGGCCTGATCTGAATGGGGGTCTTCATGCTTCACGGCTGTCTGCCACAGTCATATAAATAGCTGTTGTCCGCGTGGCTGGTCTCCATGCCTGTCTGCACAACCCCGGGCAACTTTCACCTCTCCCTCAAAAATCTACTTTGCCACAGTAATTTATGTTAATGCTCTGTAAGGCGCTCTCTTTAACACAGAAATATATTAAAAATTTATCTAGCTGCTTCAATTTTTGAAACTACACATCATTTAGAAGGTAAAAACAATGTGATTAAGCACCGTGCAGCCTGATAACCAAGTGTGCATTACATGAATTCTTCTGGGCAGCCTTTTTAAAAGGAGATCTGCCCATGTTCGCTTGCTCCAAACGTGCCTCCAGGAAACTGCCCGAAGTGGGGGATCAGAGCAGGCAACGTGCCAATGACTTGAGTTTCAGACAGTTTGGCACACACTGAAAGCTTGTTCTTTCCTGTGTTAAGCCATGGGCAGATGTCCATTAAGAATGATGAGGCAAAATTTATATGTAAGCTTTATAAAATGCCTTTTTTTTTTTTTTTTCCTGTGCTCTTACTTGAAGTTTTGTGTGGGTGTGTGTTTTTTTTTCTTAATTTACAAACCCTGGCTTTTGCCCTTGTCCGGTAGAGACTGCTCACCCACCCTTTTCCGTTTCCAGGCGGATTGCTTTTCTGTTATTTCAGTTCAGTAACTTTCTCCAGCACTGTCCTATTTGGCTTATTATGAAGGGCTCGCAATAACCCTTTCAGTGCTGCTGTCATCTTTCCCGTAAGTCAGGACAGGCTGTTGTATTCTGAAAGAAATACATATCTCCTCTTAGAAGTAAATAGAGAACGTTTTGAGTTATGTTTTTTTGTTTGTATACAGGGAATGTAATGTGGCTTTTGTATGTTGACCATTGTACTTTCCTCACACAGGTTTTCTTATGCAGTACTAAATCAAAACCCTCACTGAAATGGGGTTTCTTACAAGCTTTGGCAAAGAAATGCTTTCTTAAGCTGCGGCAACGCTATCTGCATGTGCAGAATGAGTTAACAGAACTTGGGTAAAATGTTTATTTCCAACTCTGTCTCAGAGTCAACTTTCCTCTTCTCCTCTTAGAAGAGGTCACTTCCTTCTTTGTTGTCTATTCAACATCAGTTAGTATTTTCTTCTTTCTCTAATATTAGTATTTGAAGTAACTCTGAATTAGCTAAGCAGTTAAATGAAGTGAGCCTGCTTGGCTCGCTGTTTGTTGCGTTGATGATATGTGAACTAAAGAAGTGTTGCAGGTATTATAATCAGGCCAGAAATGTCAACTCAAACCTGTTTCTTCTAACAATTCCACATTTCACTGATTATCTCGGAAGTTAACTTGACTGGTCCTTAGGTGTTCGTTACGATGCAAGACAGTAGAAGGCAACTAAACATTAGGTTGTTAGGTCTTTTCCACGAGATGGAGTAAGCTGTTCTCATCAATAGTGGGCTGTGTTCCAAGTCCAAATACAAGTTTTCAAAAGTGTTGAATGGAATGGGTCAAGAATGTGTGTACAAAGTAATAGTCCATGCTGTAGAAGTAAATTTAACACCTGTGGAAAAAGTCATGGCTCTGGGAAGTAGGGTGCATGTGGGCATACTGTCTCCTCTCTTTCCTGACCAGATGTGGAGAACTGAGGTTACTAGTGAGTGTTTCTTTTTAGATACAGAAAGATGTTTCATTCATATGCAAAACATTCTCTGGATGAATAATTAAGCTCTGAGTGTACTGTAATCCTTTCCAAGAGTAGAGGGCTAGCTATTCTCTTCGGTACCCAGCTTTTTATTTGACATGTACATTTCCTTACTAAATGGAGATTTTTTTTTTTATAGTAGTTGAAACAGAGATCTTTTAATGCTGTTTTCTAAGTAGCAAGTGGCTGGGAGACGGCTGAACCCAGTAAATCATCCATACTAATTTCTCCTACCTAAAGAACTGTATTTGAGCTAACTTCAGAACAACTGGGCCAAATAGTCCTGTTGGAATTCCCCTCAGAAGCAGAGTAGTAATGGGATGAATGTTAAGCCTGGGAACAAATAACCTGTGACGAAGTTTATAGATGCTGCTCAGGAAGAGGAGAAAAGAGAAGTGGGCTGTCAGAATGCTTTATTTGTTAGAAGGGACTTGATAGAGGCATAAAGATATTTTCCCTCCTCCCATATGTTTTCACCACAGTAATGATGATTCAGCTTGCGCGTGCTCTCTGGAATGTGTGCATGTGAAGAGAGAGGAGAAAACTATTTCATTACATGCAGCTAATTGAAAATACTGTAGGAAATGATGTGTGTAGCATATTGCTTCACCGTAGAGTTGCTGATTTCAGCAAGACTATTGTCCTTGTTTTTATGTTAACTTAAAATAAGGGTATTTTTCATCTTTGTTAACAAAATGCGTTTTTCCAGAAAACCTTTCTGAGGCAGGAATTTGTTTCTCCAGCAGTTGGCAAGTACACTTTTGCTGTGTTTCTTTGGTAAGTGCTTTTGTCCGTGATAGCATTTTGGGATCCCAGCATACATGTGGCTGGCTCAGGCTGTGATTGGACGATTTATATTTAGTTACTGGTTTCTTATAATAGTTTTCAGATGGAGATGTCAAAGAACGCATACCCTTGTGCTTCTGTAATCCTTGAAAGAGTGTGAGGGAGTGAAAAGGAAAAAAAAAAAAAAACAACCAAAAAAACATTGATATGTTTGGGTAGACACAGTTTGGAAAAAGCAGCAGCTGCTAGCAGCAATGGAATGCTGAAATTTCATTTTAAGAAATGAGGTAGCCAGGAAAAACAAAATGCTTATAAAATCAGTGTCTTCATCATTTGTTTTTTGCATCCAGACAGGAGCTTAAAAAAAGGAAGCTGGGGAGAAGTAATTCTTTAATTAAAAAAAGTTGTGATCCTGCAGTTCACAATTGTACTCAACTGAGATTTAGTAGTAATCACAGCACGTCATGGTAACTCGTGTATTCTGTGGTGCTGGTGTGCTTCCAGTAGAAATCAGTGTGTATCCAAAAACCAGTGCCATATATGCTTCACCTTTGGAGAGCTTGAGTTCAATTAAAACTGAAGACATAACAGATTCCTTTTGAGTCTGGGTTGAAGACCACCTGTAAGAAGGTTTTCCTTAGTTCTCAGACACAAAAAACTGACTAAGTTTTGTGTTGTCTTTCAGATTTGCTGAAGAGATCTTTAAACTTTATTTATTAATTATGGTGGTATTATTTCTCCAAATTATTAATGAAATCATCCTGGTTTTCTCGCTGAGCTTCTCAGATCAGTTCTGCTTCATCCAGCGCTGGCAGGTGGTACCTGGAGGCACCAGATTTTGAGCTCTTTAACCACACTGAACCTTCCTTGGCTGCTGAGGGATAGCAGGACCTGGCTGTGCAACACGAAGGATCAGGACCCAGTGCCAGCAGCTTGAGGACAGGATCTCTTCAAAGCTGGTGGCTGAGTGCAGGAGATGCAGTGCTTTTTCATGATGTATAGTAAAAGCAGAGTGCTTTTACCGCTGTGGTAACATTGCATCTCTTTGCAGTTCTGTCCAGTATAATTTCTAGGGGAAAAAATCAAAAGCATATTGCAGTCTGCTTGGCTCAAGCTCATGTGGCTGGACAGCAGTTTCCATTCTTTAGTGGGAGCAAATCATAGAAAGCCAGAATTGGATGAGACCCATAAAGGTCACCAGTTAATCTCCAGCTCTGGATTTGGATCATCTCAAGGGCCTACAGTAATCAAGACTCTTTATCTGTTCCTTTACTGAGAAAACAAACAAAATGTGCAATGCTAACCTGTTTTATTTCTTGCTTAATTCAAATCCCTGTGTTATGCACAGAGCAGGAAGAACATTTTATTTATTTTATGGCAGTTTTTCATTCTTGGGAGATGTTATGTTGTTTTTCTTCTGTTTTCTCATCTTTGAGGCGGATAAATCTTCATATTGGTGCCCCCTGGACTCCAGCTAATTCTACATACACCTTCGTCTAGCGGTGAGGAGGGTTGGGCATATGCTCCAGTTGAGTCCTGATAAATGCTTATAGCTGTTTTATATCTGAAGGAATTAACATACTTGTACAGCTCAGACTCATTCCCCTTTTAGCAGCAGTATGACACTATTGATTTCTTCAGCCTGTAATCCCTTGCAACCTTGTTTTCTTTTAGCCTTTGTGTTCTGATCAGGTTCTCTATTGGTATAGTTCAATACACTTGCCTGCAGCACCTAGAAATAAATCAGTTTGCCTTCTGAAAATCCAGTTTGATAAACATAGCATCTTTAGTTATTTGGGCATTAATAATAATAATAATAATAATAAATTAATAATAGTGACATTTTGGACCCTTCCCATTGCTTCCCCCTGTTTAGGTTGTAAACATTGAATCAATTTATTTGGCTAGCTTGTAGTTTTTCTGCTATCCTAGAGTATCTAGGCCACAGTTGTTTCAAGATTAATTTTAAGAAGTGCTTTTCATATGATTTATTGCTTGGGTAGATGTTGATTTGCTTGCAGCTAATGATCAGTGATTATCTGCCGTACTGTTTGCTCTGTGTGGTAGGTCCATTGCTCTGGTCCAGGTGTTTGGGCTCACTGCTGTCGGGGAATGGCAGGCTGAACAGGAGAGGAGGCAGAGCAACCTGATGGCAGGCAGCACGAGCTGCGATCTGTGTGGGGCAGCTGGCCTAGGACTGAGCTGCTAGGGGTATTTTTCAGTTTTGACTTGACTTCAGAGCTGCCTGGTTCTAACTTTCTGCGAGGAGAAGAAGCTGTTAACTCCAAATGGTTTGTCCCTTTCTAAATGTGTAGCTTCCAATTTGATCTTAGAGTGGAGGGAAAAAAAAAAAAAAAGTGAAGGTAGGGCTGAATTCCTGAGTGATAACCACAGCAGGGCTCATGCTAAGGAGGGAATTTATCTGAAGCAGTTTTCAGTCTGATTAGAAGAAAAGCAGTTCACCAATAAAACGGTTTTCTACTGCGTTTATTGTTGCAAAAGCAGGGTGTGGTTATGGTACTTGATACTTCAAAAACAAACAAAAAAATCAGTTCTCCGCGATTTTGTACTGCTTTTTCTCAGTGGGATTGGAGATGCTGTGGGGGGTGTGCTGGGGCTGCTTTACACCTCCAGCCTCTCGCTGGGCTGCGGGCAGCTTCCTCTGGCTTCCTGCTAATTGGCTCCACTGGCGGTTTCTCATTGTTCCTTGCTGATGACTCAGAGAAACAGGAAAGAGATCCCCTGATTAGCAAAAAGCATAGCCACCTAACAGGTGCCTGCATTCTGCTCTAGCAAAGGACAAACGTCCTCAGTCTGGATTTTTTCCTAAGATTCTTATCTGCGAGCATGAGGCTCAAGAGGAATGGTTCATACACGCTGATCGGGTAAGAGACAGCCTGCATCCTCCTTCAAATCCTCGTCATTAAAGCTGCACAAATACAGAAGCCTTGCTTTCCCTTCTAGCAATAGGGTGTGTAAAGTAACAACTCAGCATTCTGTCTCAAAAATAAGAGGATCACTGCGTGTGAAATGTGCAGCTTATTTAGCTTGTGCTCTTTAGCATTTTGTTAAATGTGCTGTTGAGGTGTCTGTTTGTTGGGGGAGGGCTGGAGCTGTCTGTGTGTGAAAATGGGGTGCATCTCATCTCAGAGAGGAAAGGAGCACTGGCTCAATAGAGCTGCTAAAGCATTAGGATCTGTGTGGCTCCTGAGGAGATGCCAGTGGTAATTATTTCAAGTGTTTGTCAGCAAGTAGCCCATGCTTTTGATACAAACGGGTGTTGCTCATTAAATGTGATGCTCCCTTGATAGGGGATATAGATTACTTTGATTTTTAGGCTGACTAAATGTAATGCGGGTAGTTTTGAGTACTTAAAATCGTTCTGAATTCACCTTGAGTTTTGTTTTATTAAACTTCTCTCTGATTGCTGTTAAATCAGTAACGGTGCCATTTGACAATACCATTCTTGTAAAGAAGATAACTAGATATTTCTTGTGTAAGTAAACTGTTTTGTAAGAATTGAAATCAGAGTCTTATAAGGTGAAGTCACTTTTATTATAATTGCACATGGTTTTACTTACGCAGATGCACTGTATTTCTTGAGATGATATAGGTTTTCTTCAGCACAGCATACCTGAGCTGAAGAGGACTTGCATTTCCATATTGCTGTGTTAACTGTTTGTTAGTGCCTGGTGCTGACTTGGCAAATGGAGAAAGCTGTTAGTCCTGAAGTGCCATTTTCCTCTGTTTCTTTAAACCATCTGTAATGAGTAAGAGTGGTGATAAACGCTCTGTGGTGTGATTGGCTTAGTGCTTCATCCTCAAGGAGCTGCAGTGTATTCAAGTCCAATGTGGAGGTCAGCACACAAATACCTGGTGCCCTGAAACTCACAACTTGTTGCACTGTTGTTTGGCAGCCTCAGCACAAGAAAGCAGGACAGGTGTGCATGTGGATCAGATTAGAATTGTTTGCTAGTTGTGGCCAGCTAGTCTCTGCCAATTTGCCTGCACTAGTTTGCAGAAGACCACTTAAGTTGGCAAAGCAGCAGTCCTTTATATGCTTAACTTTGATTTTTAAGAAAGTAGAATCAAATATTACTGTTTTTTTTTTTTTTAACAGTAGTCTAGATACTAACATTTTCTATCTAACTGTCCTTACTTTTTTTAATAACTGTAATAAAAAGTTCCACTACCTGTCTGCATGCAAAATCAGACCTAATTAAAGGTTACTATCCTGCAGGATTTAGTTTTAAGCTGTAAGATGAGCCTGTCTCTTTCAGTAGGACTGAGTTTGTAGCAGATAGAGGTTAAGAGTACATTAGTGTTGATGTTTTTTTATTATTAGTTTGGCACACGTTTTTGACCCTGTGAGAGATTATCTGAATTTAGAGAATCCGTTAAGAAATGTTTTTGAAATGCAAAATTTAGTTGATAATACTTATGCAAAGGGAGTTTTTTTAGGTTTTAGTTGTCCATGGGAAGCAGTTTTTAATTGATTTGAGGTTTATTAAAAATGAATGCATGCATGGCATAAAACTTACTGGAATTGAATTGTGCAAGATCACCCCGTGCATCTGTTTTGCACCTTGTTCTAACTTGCAGGATGCTGCATAATCATTTTAAGGAATTTCACTTGTTGTGGCCCAGTGCATACCTGGCATTATGTTTTATGGCAATCATATAACTGGAAGTGTTATATTACACAGGGTAAAAAACAGTGGCACCCAAATGTTTGCATGAAAAAGAAGCTTCAACTCTGAGTTTGTGGGATGCTCTGATATTATCTGATTCTAACGTGCTGATGTGCTCTACTCTATTAAACAGCAGATGCTGAGGAGTGAATTTCTCTAATTAAAGAAATTCCTTTTATGTTTATCTCCTGCCTAGATAGTTTAATAAGGCAAGGCAGTGGAAAAAGAAGTTGAAATATGTTTTCCTGTTCAGCCTCAACTTCTGACATGTCAGCAGAAAGGTTTGTTTTGATCTTTAGGGTTTTTGTTTGGGACAGCATGTTCCGCTTGCCAGGTGGAGCAGCACCCTGTCACACAGGTCACACCAGGCGATGGGAGCTCAGTGGTTTGGAATGCTGCGGGACAAATACAAGCTTCTGCTGCAGCAGATAGCTGCACATGGCATGAATGTGGTCATAGTGGGATTACTGTTCACGGTATAGCACCAGAGCTGCCAGCTTCTGTTACTGAAAGAAGTAAAAGTATGTATTTGGTTCTGCTACATGAGTGATTTGAAGTAGTCAGTGTGGTCAGAGATGAATTTCCCATGCACACCGTGAAACAGACAATATAATTTTAAACTATGTATTTAATAATGTTAAGTAACAAGAATTGTGTGTTTAGTTCTGCTCTATCAAATGTGACCAGATTTGAGTTTTTCCTAGTTGCTGGGAGATTGGATGCTCGCATTTTGGTTGAGGCAACCAAGTGGATGCACGATTGGAGAATCTCAGTCCCCTAGAAAAAAGGGTTGTGTGAAAACTTGTGCATCTTTTGCAGTAATGTGTTAACTTCTGATAGATATGCATTCAGAAATCTGGTAGAGAGGAAAGCTGGAGCTGTTGGAGAGGGTACAGAGGAGAGACAATGAAGATGATCAGGGAACTGGAGCACCTCTCCTGTGAAGGCAGGCTGAGGGAGCTGGGCTTGGTCAGCCTGGAGAAGAGAAGGCTGTGAGGAGACCTCATTGCAGCCTTCAAGTATTTAAAGGGGGATTATAAAAAGGAGGGGATCAACTTTTTACAAGGGTAGGCAGTGGTAGGACAAGGAAGAATGGTTTTAAGCTCAAGGAGGGAAGGTTTAGATTAGATGAAAAGGGGGAAGTTCTTTACAGAGAGAGAGTGGTGGGGTGCTGGAATAGGCTGCCCAGAGAGGCTGTGGATGCTCTGTCCCTGGAGGTGTTCAAGACGAGGTTGGATGGGGCCCTGGGCAACTTGATCTAGTTCCAGATCTGGAGGTTGATGGCTCTACCTGTGCTGGGGGGTTGGAACTTGATTCTTGAGATCCCTTCCAACCCAAGCCATCCTATGATTTTATGAAAGCGTGAAATGCTGTGTTTGCAGCCAGCATCAGTGCCAGTGCTGCTGGGGACTGCTTGCTCAGATTTCTGGGAAAGTTTGCATTTACCTTGTGATGTCAGGATCTGAGAAGTCACATAGCCTGGCATCTCCCTCCCCCTGCCTACTGCTGTCTCGGCTCCTTCTGAAAACACTCTTGAGTTTTGCTCCCCAAAAAAATCCAGATGGGAGTGGAACCAAAGTATTTATCTCAGGACTTTGTCTTCTTGAAGGTGATTATTTATACAGTCAATGTCAGAAACAACTGGTGCATGGAAACAAATTTGATTTGGACAGGGAAAAAGTATTTAGGAATATTGTACTCGTTAATGGTGTTCAGCTGACTGATAAAATATTGTTGGCCCCAAGGTCTGTTTCCTCTGCTCTGAGCCACTGATGTAAACTAACGACTCTTGATTTTGAGCCAACTACTGAAATTGACAAAGAATTTGTTTTTCTTATGCTCCGTTCTTGTACTGACGCAAAACAAGCCAGGGAGGAAAAAAAAATTTCGTATTTCTTTTGCCCAAATATGTAGAAATAAGGACATAGTAAGCGTACTTCAGAAGACTTGTTTTTATTAAGCATCATTGCAACTGCAGGAAAAAGAAAATTAAAGGATATGACAAGCAGTTTGTGAAAACCTGTTAAAATAGCTCATCTGACAAACAGGTAGTATGAACACACAAATATCTTATCTGAGGAGAAGCAGCTGTTGAAATTGCTTTATACTGCTTCCAAATGACCACTGTTTCTACACTTAAAGGGAATATCTAAGGGTAGTAATACAGACTGTTATCCTTGGAAAGCACAGCAAACATTGTGACAGCCTGTGGCCAAAAATGGGGATTAACCACTTCAGGTTTTGTTGAACTGGGAATTCATTTTTGGTGAGTCGTCTTTAAAATGCTGTATGGTGTCAAAAAAAGGTGAGCTGAGATATCATGGAAGCACTGCTGCCTCAAGGGGATCCTGCTGTGTTCTTGGTCAGCCACAGTTTGTGCTCCCATCACTTAGAGTTTGCTCTTCTACTTGCTGAAGTCAGTAGTGATTCTCCTTGCCTTGCAATACTAAGTCAATGACATACATCATTACCTTCAGGAATGGGTCTGTTTTTACAAGCATTGTGGATATTGCTTTTGTAAGTTGTCCTCTACTCCTCTGGCTGTTCTTTTAGTGTTTGTCTTGAAGATTTATCACCTCATGTTTTCCTTGATTCATTTTTTTTTTGCATGTACAAGCAGGCAAAAGTAGTCAAAGCACTTTTCATTAATGTATGCATAAAGATTTAAACTTTAAGCCTTATATGGTGAAAGTGTTATAAACTCAGTGTTTCTAAATAGGAGATTTCATTAGAACTTGCACTGTGAGTCATTATTGTGTTGTATTAATAGAGCTATTCCCAAACATGGATTTGGAACTGAGCCTTCTTTATGGTGAATGCTGCAGATGACCAAAGAAAATATACATAGAAATTAAATACAGAGTAGTTTGTAGGTAGTCTCTTCGTCAAGCAGTTGCCTGGATTGGTGAAGTGTATATAGTATAGACAGGTGGTGTAATGTAGTTCTGGAATGGAAATACTTCATGTTAGATACTATAGCAGGAAAAATGATTGGTTTTATGTGAAAAAGTGATTAAGGAAGAACAATCTCAAGCTACAACATAGCAAGGTATGCATTTTAATTAGCATAGAATCAGAATGGTTTGGGTTGGAAGGGACCCTTAAGATCATCTAGTTCCAACTCCCTGCTGTAGGCAGGGAACACCTCCCTCTGGAGCAGATTGCTCACAGCTCCATCCAGCCTGGCCTTGAATGCCTCCAGGGAGGGGGAATCCACAGCCTCTTTGGGCAACCTGTCTCAGCACTCTCCCAATAAAGATTTTCTTTCTAATATCTAGCATAAATCTACTTGCTTCCAGTTTAAAGCCATTTCCCCTCATCATGTTACAACATACCCTTACAAGAAGTCCCTCCCAAACTTTCCCATAGGCCCCCTTCAGGTACTGGAAGGCTGTTATAGGGTCTCTCCAGGATAAAGGGCCCCAATTTTCTCAGCCTGTCTCTGTAGAGGAGGTGCTTCAGCCCTCTGATGTCTTTGGCCCTCTTCTGGACCTGCTCCAACAGCTTCATTTCCTTCTGGTGTTGGGGGTCCCAGAACTGGATGTAATAGTTCAGGTGGGGTCTCATGAGAATAGAGGAGCAGAATCATCTCCCTCAAGGTGAACTGGACTGATCAATTAGTTTCCTGCTAGTTGTAATATTGGAACCTATTAATCTGTAGACATATATTAATTCCCATAGGTTATGTCTGCATGTAACTAACAGTAACACCTCTAATAGAAACAGAAAATCAGTTCAGAATGAAGAACATGCTCTTGTAACCCTTGTATGTGTATATTCTCCGACTTCTTTTTCTCAGTAGTGTATATACTAATTGGAAATACTTCCCCTTTAGATACAAAACAGTGTTGTGGCAGAAATTCAAGGAAGCTGTCATCATTGTTTTTATACAGAATCTCAAGGTGTGATAAATGCTCTTGTTAGGATTTGAGTGTTACAAAGGGGTTGTGACATTAACAATGTTGAGCTAGTACAGGAACAACAAAATACTTAATTGACACTTAACCTTTAAAAAAGAAAAGGAAAAAAGAAATTGGCACCTTCTGTGTTTTTCTGACGGCACTTACTGAAAGTAAACAGCCTTGTTGAATCGTAGGATCTTTTAGTTTGAAGGAACTCTTCAAGGCCATCTGGCCCAACTCTCCTACAGTGAGCAGGGACAGCTATACTAGATCAGGTGCTCAGAGTCCCATCCTGGCTGACCTTGGGTGTCTCAGGGACAGGGTTTCCATCGCCTCTCTGGGCAACCTTTTGTCAGTGCTCCACTACTCTTGCTGTAGAAAAACTGCTTTCTTATCTAGTCCAAACTTCTCTTCTTCTAGTTTGAAACAATCTCCTCCTGTCCTGTCAAAACAGTCCCTGCTAAAGTGCCCGTCTCCTTCCTTCTTACAGCCCTCTCCCCCTTTAGATACTGAAAGGCTACTGCTATAACATCTCCCTGGAGCCTTCTCTTCACCAGGCTGCAAAGCCCCAGCTCTCTCAATCTGTTCTCTTAAGAGGTGTTGTGTCCAGGAACATGGAGCATGGTCAGGGCTTATAATGAAGGCAGTATGTATGTGCAGCAAGAAGTATCCACTGAAAGTAGCCATATAATTTATCTATTCTGTACCAGAACTATTAACATCTTTTATAGCTCATTAATAATAATTAGGGTCCACAAATTAACTCCAAACTTTTATAAGAGTCACTGTGTATTGCTGATCCAATAGCTTGAGCACACAGGCAGTTCATTTCTTTTTTTTCCTCTGAGATGCTCTAACTACTAGAGCTTCTAGTTGGGATATGAATATGAGATCGTAATGAACAAGTGTATTTAATACAGCCAGTTTAATAGCTTTTTCAGTGAATTCAAGCTTTCCACTACAATACAATGGGAGCTTGTTTTTCCCCTTTAAGTGCTGTCAAACAATACCTACAATAATAATGATGTAATTTGAGGTTTCTTTACTCCATAGCTATATTAAGGATATTTTTTCAAGTATGGTCTGCTCCAAAGCCAAGAAAGAAAACCAAAGCAAATCTTGTTAATCACTTTTTTTTTAATCTTCCAGTCCTGAAACTCTTTCCTGCCAGCTATGCTGGATGAAACATCATTCATCTCGCTTTACTGCTAGCTCAGCTAAAAGAAAATGTGGATTCTTTATGACGTGTGGGAAAGAGCAGCAGCAATGCTAAGGGATGCTAAAGATGAAGCATATGTCTTGGCAGGAGAGATTGTGATGCTGAATGTTAGGTAGCTGACAGCATCACACTGTCATTGCATGTGTCAGTTCTTGTTGGCTTGGAACTTTATTTCATTTCATGGCAATCATAAAGCTGCATTACTCCAAAGAGATGAACTCATTCTTTTTTGCAGACAAGTCTTTGCTTTCCTAGTCAGCTTTAAATAAAAGTGTATTCTTGATACCATAATGTTGCAGTTTTCTGAGGGGAGCTAAGCCTTTTTGTTATCATCTTTTGATTTTTTGGAGCTTGTTGGAGGATTTTTGTAATGATTGATACTTAGCACTTCTAAAGAGAAACTACCACATAGTAATATTACTCAATATTTTTATTGAGTAATATGCTCAGTACTCTCACTGTTCTTAAGATTATTTAAAAAGTCATTCAGCTCTTAAAAAAAAACAGCTGCTGTCTGACCTTAATAAACAAAAAATGAAACAGTTGTTCAGCAACTGAAAACAATTAGTTTTTTTTTTTTTTTGACTAATGTTAATTGATATCTTGATGGTTGGAATATGGCTTTTTGAGAGAAATTGATTCTCATCCATGCTAAATGGCTAGAACATTCAGTACTTTGTGGGAAGGTGGATAACTTATTGAACTTAGTGTGATGTAGTAGCTGAGGAGGGATAGCTTCAGAGGAGGCCAGCTGGAGATAAGAGCTGTACCTTAGCTTGCACAACTCATGAAATACCTAAGTCTGTGGAGGTACCAAGCACAAGCTGTGCAACTTTGCTTTTATGTTAACCAAGTTGCCAGAGGAGCATTTCTTTTATTGATGCTGATTGTAGTGACTGCTGATTTTCTGAGGGATCTTTCTCTTTGTGTTCTAGAATATGGATTTAAAAAGCACTACTTGCTGGGCCTGGAGAGTGGTGGTAAATGGAGTCACATCCAGCTGGTAATTGGTCACGTGCAATGTTCCCCAGGGATTTATATTGAGGCCTGTCCTGTAAAATACCTTTGTTGATGACCTGGATGAGTGCATTGAGTACACCCTCAATAACTTTGCAGATGACACCAAGGTGGGGAGGAAGTGTCAATCTGCCTGGGATAGTAAGACAGCCCTACAGAGGGATCTGCATAGCTGGGATGAGGCCAATGAGATGAAGTTCAACCAGACCAAAGTGCAGGACCTGGCACTTGAACACAGTAACTGCAGGTGACACTACATGCTTGGGGCAGAATGGCTGGAAGACTGCATAGAGGAATGAGTCCTGGGGGTATTGGTTGATGCTTGGCTGAATGTGGTGAGCCTGCAATGTGTCCAGGTGGCTGAGAAGGCCAACAAGATCCTGGGTCATATCAGAAGTAGTGCTGCCAGCAGGAGCAGGGAGGTGATCATCCCTCTGTATTTAGCACCAGTGAGGCTGCACCTTGTGTACTGTGTTCAGTTTTGAGCCTAACATTACAAGGAAGGCACTGAGGGCCTGGAGTTTGTCTGTAGAAACTGGTAAAGGGTCTGGAGAAGAGGCCTTTTGAGGAGCAGCTGAGGGAACTGGGATTGTTCGGTCTGGGAAAGAGGAGGCTCAGGGCTGACCTTGTCTCTCTCTACAACAACCTGAAAGGAGGTTGTGGCAAGATGGGAGTCATCCTCTTCTCCCATATAACTAGTGATAGGACTAGAGGGAGTGGCCTCAAGTTGTACTAGGAGAGATTCAGGTTGGATGTTAGGAAATGTTTCTTTTCCAAGAGTGGTGAGACCCTGGAATGGGCTGCCCAGGGAGGTGTTGAAGTCACCATCCCTGGAGGTGTTCAAGAAATGTTTAGACATTGTACTGAGGCATGTGGTTTAGTGGGAAATGTTAGTGTTAGGTGGACAGTTAGACTGGATGATCTTAGAGGTCTTTTCCAACTTTGGTGATTCTGTAATTTGTAAAGCTTTATTTTTATGAGTCTGTAGCACCTTGATAATGGATGAGTACTACGCACTAGTTTTGTTTCCTTCCTGTCATCCATCATAGCAGGGACTGACAGATGTATCATGTAGGAGGATTGTGGTTTTAGAGAAGTTCTTGTGACCTGAAAGTTATCTTAGTGTAGGTCTATGTAGCTATATTCAAGCTTCAGGGTATGAAATGGCTTCTGGGGAAGAGCAGAAACTCTGAAACTAATGCCACTGCTTTTCTTAAGGTGACTTTGAAGCCCAGAGCAGTGCAGTGAGGGTTGTTCCACACATGACTCTGTGCTGTGATGCCAGATGTGGTTGCTGATCTGGGAGTGGTTTGTTTCTTGCAGAGCTTGCCTGCCCCAAATTCCTGACTGGTCCCCTTTGTTGTGTGAGAACCAACTGTGGTGCTCCTTCTTGCTGTCTTCACAGGGATTGAGAGGCAGAAAAGGTAGGCAGCGGTGGTAAAAGATGAGGCAGATAAGCTGAAAATCTAGCTGGGTTTGAAGCCCTGGAATGGTCGGAGGGCTGGGGATTTTGGTGTGAGGTGTAGGGAGAGGAACTGGCTGATAGGAGATGTCAGGGTATGTGCATGGTGCTGCATGTGCACTGATACATGCCGAAACTTATGGCATGAATGCTGTTGTGGAGGAATACGTGAATTGAGCATGTGCAAATTTGTGTTTGAAGCACATGCTGAAGAAGAGAAAAACATGATTCAAACAGTTTTGAGAGCTGCTGATTAATTGCAGTCTGTGAATGTGGGAGCTGTTCTCCGTATAGACGGCATAAACCATCAGAGCACATTTTTCTTCTTATTTATTTTGCTAGATAACCAAACAATTTGGGATCTAATCGTCTAAGAATTATTATTTTAACCACTCTGTGCCATCTCTGTGTGAGGAAAAGCTTTTAGAAAGCTCTAAACCTAAAATTAATTTAGAATATATTATGAAAATGATCTACTGTAGACTTGTGCATTTTAAAAGTAGGGTAGGACATGCCATGAAGGAATGGCAAGCTAAGGGTGCTGTGTTCTTAGTATTCACAGATGATAGGCAGTCGTGGTCATATTTCAGTGTCTTCTGTATCGTCTGCAGCTGTTCCCACAGGTTCAGCAGGAAGAATTTTTTCCTAAGCTGTTTTTCCCCCAAATTGCTTGAATGGCTGTCCTTTATTCACATAAATAGACGTGAAATGCAGTTCTGGGTTTCTGCAGGAGGTGTTCAGGAGAAAAAAAAAAAAAAAGAAGACTGGCTGGTAAGTTTCATAGAGCAGTAGGTTATTTCAGGATTTTCTTTGAGTAGCTCATACGCACATTTTCAGACTAGCTCCTCAAGTTCTTTTTCAGTGGAGTGTCTGATCCTGCTCATTTTTTTCCCCTTTGTTTCTGATGTGTGATCCTGCAATACACGTGATCAGCAGGAGCATCCACATCTCAAAACGTTACAGACACTTAGAGTTTTTAAGTGACTTTAGAAAATTGATGTGATTTTCTATCCTAATGATTTCACCTTGCTGAAGTGGAGGTGTAGAATTTTTCATGAGCTTTTGGGAGTAATATTCTCTATTGATATCGTGCAGTCTAATTTATAAGACAGGGATAAAACATCTGGCTACTTTATAAGGAGCAGAAGAACTAACTTGTGCAGTTATGTAAATGGACATATTTCCTTGCTTTCGTTGCCTTTTTGTAAAGGTAAATAAAGTCTACGCAGGAGTCTAACCTGAAAACTCTGATAAAAAATAAATGACTTTGCGCACTTATAGGTAAGCCTGTGTGAAATGTAAATGCTTGAAAATAACAGCACTGGGGCGGGTAAACACCAGCGAGCCTTGCCATCCTGTTGCTTACCTTAGAATAATTACTGGTCTGCATTTGAAGAACAAATCTCAATGTTGCCAAACTCCACCTTTTTCCTGCCCTGACTGTATGTGGGAGAGTCTTCATAAGAATTTATTTCCTGTTTCCCAGACGAGGGAGGGAAAAAATGTTTTTTTCTCCTTGTTCTGAAAAACAAAAGCCAGGCTGTGACTGTGTACCCACATCAGCTGCTCCTGGGGCAGCCTGAAAGTGAGTGTACGAACAGCTGAAGGCTGCAGCCAGCTCCTAGCTTCAACCTTTGCCAAAGTGATACACAGTCTGTCTCATGGGGACTTACCCTGTAAGTTTTCTGCAAGAGAAGCAGTACAAAAGGTGATTTAAAGAAAAGAGCTGGACTTATCTTTTTATTAGGACACTTTAACACAATCTCTGAAGCATAGAAAAATTCATAAATATCTTCCCTCTTGGTTATCATTATTTTGCAGGACGTCATCCTATGTTTGCAGTTCTATGGATTGTTTTTGTCAGAGACTGTTAAACTTTGAAGTTTTTTTGCTAGTGGGGCAGTATGTCACGGGCTGTTAGAGATGGTTATAAATTAGTAACAACTCTCTGGAAAGTTGCTGAGGGACTAAAAGTAAAGTTAGTCTGTTCTCCAGTGAGCGTGTGTTGGAATAAGGCGGTGTAATTTCAACATAGGTCTATTTGTATCAGAGGATTTAAAGTTTATAAACAAAATGTTTCTTTATGAGTATATTTTGTATCACCCTTGGGAGAGTAATTCTCTGTTACCCAAAAGAGATACTTCAAGCCTCCTACATGCCAAGGTTCAGACTGAAAGAAAACCAAGCTCGAGTGTTGTTTTCACTTGGAGTGCTCTTTCATTTGCAGACTTGGAGCAAGGGTGATGCTTCTCATCAGAAAACTGCAAGCCTGGGAGGGGATCAGTGCTAGCTTGTCTGCTGTGCTTCCCCAGCTGTTCTGATGCCAAAGTGTGCTGAGCAGCTCCACATGGATTGCCTTCTCCAGTTCCAGCCTCCTATTACTCCAAGCATTTTCCTGTGTTTGGGAACTGTTTTGACTACAGTGGCATTTAGCACAATATCCTTGCAGCATGAAACATTAGATATCAAGAAGCTACATGTAATTTTTCTCTCTTTATTCTTATCACGCTCATTCATGGGAACTGATATGGCACTGCATGTTGAGAATTGTCTTTTGTTTGCAAGCACATGTGAAGCTATTAGCATAAGCATGCAGTTTGATGCTGTAGCAGCAATCCTCCACTGATAGGGGACCATCCCTGGGCTGTTTCTGCTGTTTCTCTGACATACCCAGTGATACCCACAGTGAACTGGTTCACAGCACTAAACTAGCAGGAAATCAACAGTATGAAAATGTCATATCCAGTTGGCATGAGCACTGAGTGGGAAGCATTTTTCCTCTATCACCAAAAGATGCTTCACTGAGTTTTAGAAGATCCTGATTAGCTTTCTGTGTTGATAGACTACTGTAGTCCACGTTAAGTGGGATCACTGGCCTTCCTTAATTGACTTCATAAGGACTATTTAAATGTTAGTGTACTGTAGCTGCATTTTTAGAGATTCGTGCTTAAAAGTTTTGTAAAGTATCTGAATGTCAGTCTAGATTGGTTTCTCAGTATCCATTCAGCCAGCTTACGAACAACTATGCAGCTTTTGGATTCTCTAATATTTATATTGCACAGAGCAGATGTTAGTTGCTTTCATCACAGTGCAAGGCTGTTTCTGAAAGGTTGCACAAGTAGAACAAATGCCAAGCTGCTGATCTGTTTCTCATTGCCAATCTGTTTTTCCTAATCAACAATCTGCTAAGAGAGAGTTGTGGTACAAGAGCAGATGCATACTGTACAGGAGGACAATGTGGTTTCCTTTGTTGCGTGGTGGGAGAGCAGGGCCTTTTAAGTTCTGTTGGCAGTGATTATATGGAGTGGAAATGAGACAGTTAAGTGAAGCCCTGAAGTGGGGAAACAGCGGTTTTCGCTTTGGGAGAGCATCAGGTGTTGAAGCTGGGAAGCTTGTGCGAGCTCCAACTTGCATAACGGCAATCTATCTGCCTTTTTTCTTATCCATCAAGTAACCCAGCAAACCTTGAAGTACACGGAGAGTGCTTCTGGTGAGGGTGGGCATTGTTCTTTTGTGAGTTCAGGAAAGGATATGTTTTCTTCAAAGTTACATGTTCAAAGTAGCGTTGTTTGAGTGAGACTAGGACAGTACTGAGGGATGAGGGGCACAATGTGTGTTGGCTCATTCTTTGCTGCTGTTGGAGTGTTTCCTTGTAAATAATGTGAGAATTTGCTGCATGAGTCTGAGGAAGGGGTAGGAGAGAGCAGGCAGCAAAGCTGGACTGAGCAGCTTTCTGTGCTAATGGCCGTGTTAGCAGATGATAAGGCACGCTTTAAGTTTTAGGCCAGATCATCTTCCCCTCTCCCTCCTTACTGGGTCCCTCGGGTCAGATAGTCTGGCTTGAATCAAATACTACTTTTGCTCAAGGGTATTCAAGGATTACAGTGGAAGCAAGCAGTGGTAATTTTATGTGGAAGAGGGCATAACGTTTTGCTGGTTTTTTTTTCTTACAACCTAATTTTGAATGATCATGTTGTAGCCTTTTTACCCCACTCTTATGATTTTAAATGAGAAGGTGAAGAAAATGGATTAAAAAAAATAAAGTTTACATTTTTTGAGGTTTTTTAATCAAAGGTAGAGCAACCTATCTAGGATGGCATGGTCTTAATTGTTGCTAAGCTTATTAAATATTTACAAAGAAAGGGCAATCTCAAGTTTAAAGCTCTTCTGTCTGGAGAATGAAATAAAACTCATGGTTTTACAGTTTTGTCTTTCTGTGCTCAAGTGAGTACTAGCATATTTCCCAGTGCCTTAGGATGTAGACATCCTCAGAATTTGTAAATGTTAGAAGCTTAAACATTTTAATTTTGTAGCAGTATTAAATGAAATAGTGTCCCTTTAATCTGTTAGGGAATGAAGACCCAGATAAGGTTCTGTGTGCTGGTTCATCCCTCTTAAAACTTAAAGAATATCTCCAAATCTTTTGATCAGGCACAGTTATGTTGTCTTGAGCAGGCACTTGGATCCCTTCTAAATTAAAAAGATGGGAAAGATCTGCAGTATTTAAAGACTAGAAAAGAAATTGTAATATGAGGTGCAAGGGGAAAGTCAAGAGAATATGGTATCTATCTGATAATCAAAAAAAAAAAAAGAGGAGAAAGTGATAATCTTGCAAAGAGAGTAACAAATTTAATTGGAAGCTTGAATGAATGTTTAAACTAGGGGGCTTCAAATATTCAAAGGATGTGTGTTTTAAGAACGGATGTGACCAGCTATTGAAACAAGGAATCACTGAATGTTACTTTTTTTCATCCTTGTCAGATGTACCAGTTAAAAGTAGATGCCTTTCTGGAAGATTTGCTCTAGTTAATGAATCCTTAGGTTCACTCCAGGAATAATGAGGTGGAAGTCAGACAAGAACTGGAGGCTTCTTCTGGTCCCAAAGCCTACCTAGCTGGTTATCATGGCTTGCTGGCACGTAGCATACCCAAGGACATTGACTCTGGAGGCAGCTTCTGTGACTCACTCCTAGTTGTCCCTACTTTCCCCCCCCCCCCCCCCCCCTCCCCCGGGCCCCTGAAATGTCCAAGGCAGCTGCCTTGTCTCAGCTGCTATCTTCTGTGGACTCCCAGGCAGGAGGTAGGTGGCTACATCATCCCGTGCACATGCTGTGTGTTGTTTGTGCAATCCCAGTAAATCAGGCTCGTCTGGGAAGTGTCAGATAAGTACTGTGGTGAAAAGCCCAATGTACCACCAGAAGAAATGTGTGACTCATCCAGGGTGTTACCTGCATGCATTTTGTCTGTGCTCCAGATGTCTTCTGGCGTTTGGTTGGGGTGTGAAGAAGACTTCTGAGTGTACACCTGCACTGGAAGAAAGTCAAGCATAGTTACAGGCAAAATAGATTGTTTTGTGTTTTAACCAGTACAGCTTGCTTTACTTGGACAGCTCAGAGGCATGGGTGAGGGGTGAATTTTGTGTAAATCAGTGTGCAGAGCGCAGATTTCATAGGAACTGCAGTGTCTACTGTGGCAGCCACTCTTCGCTTATGTGCTGTATTTGCATGGTCAGAATATCTTCTTGGATCAAAAAAAAAAAAAAAAAAAAAAAAAAGGAAGCATGCTTGCATTGGGAAATAATTAGAACAAGCTACAAAAACCATAGTGGGGAAACAACTATTTAGTTTGTCTACAAGGTTAAAAGAGATGAAGTCAACTCCAGGAAGGGGTGTGCAATGCTGGCTGTAGCTACCTGATAGATCTCATCTCTATTTAAGCTTTGAGATGTGATAAGTATTGCATATTTTGACTGCTTTTAAAAACATTGGCCCCCAAGAAGCCATTATTAGTGGAGACAAAGCAATAATCATATGAGGCAAAAGACAAAAGGAGCTGGGAGTTATCAGCATGTTGCTACAACTGAATCTGTGCCAATTTATTCTTTCCTCAGCTGGCTGTTTGGAAGGTGAAATTTTATCTGAGGAAGTTGGTTCCTGGAGAACTTAACAAATACTCAAATGGTGAAGCAATATTTTGTCCTGTGTCTTTTTGTGTTAAAGCTTTAACCCCCTTTGTTTAGTGGTCCCTTCCCTATGCCTTCTCTTCTGTGCTTGGCAGTGCAGAAGGGTTTTGCAGTCTGCAGCACCAAGCATATTTGTGAGTCTGGGGTTGGGGGCATGGGTGTCCAGCACCGTTAGGCTGATGTACAGCAGAGCTTCACTCGTCTGTGGAGTTTGTTTCCCTACTGTATTTTGGCATGTACTCAAGTAGTGAATGGATGCAGATATTGTCTTCAGTAAGATGGCCTCTTACTAGCGTCGTTATAAACTTGGTCATGTCTAAAGGCAAGCAGGGAGATACTTTGTGTAAGAGCTGCTGGTTAGCAGGTGTACCAGTAGAGCACTGCCAGCAGCGTACATGTGGGCAGCCTCCAAGAATGCGTATGAAAGCTTGAGAAATTCTAGGACAGTCCCCTTTTCATCTGAATGGGTGTGTAGAAGTGAATTTCTTTTCTGAAATATTAAGGATGTTTTGGAATTGATGCCAGTTTTACACCTGCTTTAGCCTCACCTTATGGAAAGTTAAGGCAATGGTGGTAGAGAGAAGGGAAGAAAGCATGTGAAGAAAGCTGATGCAGAAGACTCGATACAGTTTTAAATACGATGACAAAAATAAAGCTACTGAAATAGAAAGATAACTGTTCCTTTCCTGAAGTAAAAACAGTGAAAAGATTGATGGTGCCGCCCATGTGCGGGTGTGTATGTGTTTATGTAATGTGGGAAAAATTTTCAGCAAAACTAAGAATAGTGGCTAAATGTTTGTCTGCTTAGCATCATCCTAGCAATGATGCAATCCTCAGCAAGACGTACTATAATGGTACAGGGAAGTTGCTATTTGCATAGTGGAACACAATGTTTGTTCCTTAGTTTCAAATCATTTTTAGAGCCAAATGTCAGACCCAGTTCACATACTGTACTGGAGTGTATTTGTCTGCTGCGTATAACGCACCTTCAAAGCGCTGAAACAGCTCAAGGTGCAGGATGGATACACAGTGCTTGCTTTCACCTCCCCTGTAAGGGACCTAGAAAAGTACTGAATGAAATACTTTAGGTAATGTGTATTACTTGATTGTGGATAAAATTTGACAATCATTTCTCCCCCTCACAGAGGAGGACTTAAATATTGACTTTGACAGCTCAGAGAATTACTGAATGTCCAAAGAAGTCTGGAGTTCTCCTTCCTTTCTGTTATTGCTAGCGCTTTCTTTTGCCACTTGCCTGCGTGCGTGTGCTAGCAGTAATGCTTCAATTTCAGGACGTTTTTCTAGTTAAAAGCAAGTTTCATCAGATGTTAATAACCAAAAAAAAAAAAGTTAAAAGACAAAGCCATACACAGAAATCCCAAACAGATGACTTTGCTGTGCTCACCATAGTTGTACTCCTCAGGAGCTGAATAGAAATTATAGTATGTGATGCTATCACTCATAATTTGGAAGATACATCTATCATAAGTAGACATTCCTCTCTAAGTTTCCAGGTCTTTCTTAACTAGAAATATTCTGATCCAAAAAAGGAATCTTCTGATGGTTTGAAATAATGTAATGCTTTCAACTACTTGAATTATTTTTGTATGGAGAAGTGATTATTTTTTCCCCATATATCTTACCTTTTTTGGATGTTCTTTGATATACTACTAGCATGATCTCACTCAGTGCTCTTGCAGAGATGTTTAGAAATGTATTGGTGGGATCACTGCTTTTGTTTTACATTCTTGCTTTTTAATCCACCAGCTCCTTATGAACCAGGGAGCTTCCATCACGGTAGTGCAGTGCCTAAACATGGAAAAAAGTGTGCAGTAGCCTTGGCCTTCAGGTATGTTATCCTGCCACTCAGTATCTACCCTGAATTTCCAGAACAGCTTGATATCATGTTCATCTGATCACAGTAACTTTTGTTAAGTGCTCGTGGTATTATACTGGCTTGTCACCTGCTTCAGGCTTCTGAACTATTGTGGCTTTTGGGTTGGGTACTAAATGGTGTTGTTTGGGTGGCAGAAGCTGTTGCTGGCCTCCTCTAACTCTCTTCTGTGCTGGGATCATGAAATTAAATGAGCTAGGATTCAGCATGTGTGTTTGGAGTTGTATGTGGAGTGCAGATGTGTGCTGATCTGGATGTGAACAGAGTTGAATTTGTGCCTTCTGGATTGTGTGGCCCTGTTCTTCAGAAGTAGTAGCTAAGTGATTCCTGGCACTTAAAGGATAATTCCAGTGAATAGTTTCTCCTGTTTAATCTTGCATAATGTAAGCTGTGTGCTTCATATTTTATAATGTGTGCCTGGAGAAAAACCTCCTAGAATAAATTTCACGCTTATTTCCTGAATTGTTTTTTTCCCCAATGCTGTCATCTAAATGTGACATTACTAGATAAAATCATTTGCTGTACTAAAAAGAAGTCATTATGAGCGCCAAAAGGGAAAGAAACTTGTGTTTCCTTAGTGGCTCTCTGTCAGTCTGGGAAATCTCGTCAAGTTCATTCCCAGCATCTCCCCTTTTTTCCTTCTGTGCCTTTCCCACTCAAGCATAGATAGCCTTGACCAATAACTGTGCTTACGCAGATACCCTCCTTTCCTGTGCTGATTACACCTTCTACTCCTTAGTCTGGAGTTCTCTGCCAATTTGTAATTAGGGTTTTGTTTTCAGTGCCGTATTAACCACGAGTCTGTGAAAATAGTTGTGTTATAAAACTTACAGGAAGGCTTCTGTGCATGTGTCACAAGTAGCTCCAAATATGTTAAATCATCCCCAGGGAAAATATCTAAGCCAAGTTTAAGAAGTTTTGCTTCTGTAGGAAGCTGAAGGTGAAGCAAATTTGGGGGAGAGAACGAGAAGAACAGGAGTATTTCATTTTAGCCTTTCTGTATCAAATGCATGTTGTGCTCTTCTTTCTCTGGAACACAGATTTAAGCTTCAGAATTAGTGAAGTAAAATGTAAGGAATAGTAAAATTCAAGACGAAGCTCTTGTTATCTGTAGGAAAGAAGCAGTAGTGGCTACAGTAGAAACGAAGCATATCACCCTTCACAGTATGCTGTAAGCACCCCATGCCGCCTACCAGCAGGTACTGTTCTATAAGACTTCAGCCTCTACTTCATCTGTGAGGTGTGTCAGAAGACAGCTTTTTGGGGCTCTTTCCTTCTCAGCTCCCCTGTACTGAAAGAAAAAGGTTTCATTCTCCCAGAAAGATTTTTACCTGTCACTTTCCTCCAGTGTCACCCAGAGTTATTGCTAGGCTCTTGCCTTGCAAACTGCATCTATTTGGATAGGTAGTTTTGTGAATGTGATAGATTGGAGCTGTTTATCTGCAAATATTTTTCTGTTTATTATTTTTTTTTATATAGTTATGCCAAGCGTATTGGCTTGCAAACTAGTAGGAGGAAAACCATTTCTTAAGGCTGTATCATTGTGGTGTTGGTTTTGGAATGAACTGTGTAACAAAGGTAAGGATAGGGACTGCTTCATGCATCATTGAAATGGGGTGCTATGCAATTGGGTATGTCAGCTTTGCATAGAAAGCAGAAATCGTTCCCTGTTGAGAATGTGGAGACTTTAGTTAGAGTGCAGTTATCCTGAGACTTGGCCAGGGATCGGATTTTTAAATTTTTAAAACAAATGGGTTTTATAACATTAAGTTTTCGGTGATGTTCCAGCCCCCAGTCTGGATCTGATACTTCTCCCCAACTCCATGACAAGTCACCGTCTCAGATTCTACTTCCTCCAAACTTACCTGGTAGAGCTGCTCAGGAGACGTGTCTTTAGCAGAGCGGTCCCTTGGGGGCTAATTCAGGAGGGACGACTGGAATGCAGGTGATAAAAATCCTCACTGTCTTGCATCTTGCATCACTTCTCCACCGTGTAATCCAAGCATTAGCATCGCATTCTTTCTTAGTAGCTCTTGGGTACTTGTTCAGTGCTGGTAAAGCTGAATGTCTCCTGCTAAGCTGCTGTTAACGCTGCTTCCTTCACCACTTAGGTGTCTTCAGCTCTCATCTTTGTATGCTTCTTAATGAACCTGGGTTAACTTGATGTATGAAGGGATTTCAGAACAATAGGTGTGCCTACATGTATGCCAGAAATACAATGCACATGAGATCATGGTTTCTCTTGTTCATACAGCAGCAGTCACTTTTTTTTTTTTAAGTCACATTTGAGTTGATCTGAGTTCTATGTTCCCGTTTTGTGCATCCTTTCTAAAATCCCACCATATAAACTCATAGGAGATCCTGGTGAAGCTTTCCCGTTATTTTGAGGTTCTTGGTGTTGCTGTCAGGGGTTGATTTTTTTCAGGTTAGAGGTTAGGTGAGAATATGTACTCTTTTTCCTCATTGCCCATTGCAGGAAAAACCCTGCACCATTGATAAGGTCAAAGGTGGTGTTTGCAGGGGTGAGAGACTCAGGCTTGCTGCATTACCAGGGTTTTCAGTAAAGCAGCGGGTGTAGGTGCCATGTCACTTCTAAAATTGCTTCTCTTAAACTCAATCTGTTATGCACAAACTTTCCAAGCTGTGTGTGGCCACTGTGATAAGGCTTTTATCGCAGCACTGTGTGGCCAGGAAGAGCCATTTCTCATGCCTCTATCTTGAGAATAGAGCTCAAGGTATACCCTCAATCTTATTTCCCTTCTGCTATGACCACCTCCAGACTGCTTTTTGGAACTGTGAGTTGACGTGGATTTTGGGCAGGAGACAGACTGAAAATGGTGTGTGTGTGTGTGTGTACAGAGCAGAGCTTGTTGTGCTGTTTTTGCTGCTGTGCGAGGATTACTGAACAGAGAGCAAACGTAATCTTGGTATAAATATTGCTTACTAAGAGGATAACATGTTTTCATTGCTAATTTTGAGTGGTTCCAGAGTAGTGGGGGTGCAGCAGAAGTGGGAAGTGTGCGTGGCTGTGTGGTAGCAGGGCACACTGAAGTCCAACAAAAGGACTAATTAGCTAGCAATGTTGAAACACTATGTCAGGCAGGGAGACACAATACATTTCAGTTTAATTTGAAACAGAACTTTACAATCTGCCGTTACAAAGCCTCATTTTCTTATATATAGGTGCTGAGTTGTACTTTAAGCAAAACAATGGTTGATTTCTCCCCCACCCCCAGCATTGTTTGCTTGTTTGGGCTGATACAGTGTGCTTGACAGTGCCACCTCGTTGTGGTGGCTGCTTTACACTTAATTTTTATGGGAGCCTAAAAGGGGCAAATAAATAGAAAATTGTGCAACTGTTGCTTATAAAATCAATTTAAATACAAAACGTTATTCATAACGTTTCTAAAGACCATTCCTTAACTTGGTAGTCAGCTCAGGCTTTAACAAGAAGTTTGAGTGGCAGTGACCACAAAGCTTGTTCTCTCTGGTCCTTACAGTGCTGGGATCGGTGCAGGGCCCGTGGGTTGCCCTGAGAACCTATATTCATGTGTAAATGGTGGGAAAGGGGGTCCGCTCTGCCCGCAGCATTGTTCTGTGTCCTTGCTGTTTCTGATGTTAGCTCACCAGAGCTGGGTGGAGGTGTTGCTGTTCTGCAGTTGGAGCAGCTGGTACCCACAGGTGTTTCTGGTAACATGTTCCTGATGACTTCAGTGCACTCTGGGTCATCTTTGAAGCCTGGGTGGTGGGCAGGGGGATGCCTAGGGAGCTCTTTGCTGCTGTGGAAGCCTGATTTGTATCTGGGTCTGGGCATAGCAGTTGCTATGAGCAGGGGTGTTGAGGAAGTAAGTGGATAAGCAGCTACTGGTGGATACAGATAGCCAGAATATTGGGCAGCATTAAGACACACACTTTAGGAAGTGCAGGTATGATCCCTTTTGGAATATGTGTACATAGAGATCATACCAGTAGCTGCATTTAAGTGAAGGCACTGCTTTTAGATAGAGTATTGCTCTTTCTGGATACAACAGCTTTCAAGTAAACCTAATTGTCTGTGCATATGCTCTGAAATCTACTAAAACTTAAGCATCCGTGCTGCACGTGTTTCAAATTATTGTATGCTGGTGCCTTATAAATGAAGCGTACGTGCTTGAGTTGTGCTTCCTACTATTATCTTGTTAATTTTTATTGTTTAGGAGCATTTAAAATTGACTTTGAGATTCTGAGTTTCCCCACAACTTGTGTAAAGTCTGGTGACATAAATGAACAGCGCGCAACTGAACTCAAAAGGGGTAACTCTTGAATAGAGGAGCTGGTCGGTGAAGGAAGGGCTAAGAAGGGAATATATGGGTAGAGAAAGTATCTGTTCGATGCAGAAACCAGCAAAGCGGAGAAGTGGGTCATTTATCTAGGTCAAAGTGAGAAGATAGCACTTGAAAGCGAGTTTTTAAAGCTGCTCTTTTGGTCCTAATGGCAGAGCATCTGTCCCTGAACTTGGGCCCCCGTGTGAGATCGTTGCAGCTCCACCTCTGCAGTGCGTGTGTGCAGCCCTCAGTCACAGAGGCCAGCGCTCCCAGCACAGCACCGCAGGGCTGTATTTATTTTGGTTTGACCTTGGGATTTTTCTTTAATTTACTTTGGAGAGACAGGCTTTCATTAAAACTTAAGCTGCTTTATGTCACAGGTTTGGTGTTTTTAGGATGTTTTTTTTTCTCAAACAAAATTCTCTCTGTGCAGATTTCACTGGAGACCAACAAGGTGGCAGCTTCCCTCTTGGCAGGTGTTCTCCCTCTGCATACCAGCACTAATGCCTGCAATGTTACTGTGACAAGGTGGTGTTACTCTGGGAGAGGATTGGGTGGGTGCTGGGTTTCTCAAAGGGCGCTGGATAATCTTTGGTGTGAAGCTCAGGATTGTGGAGTGGAAAGCTGAGCTCTCTTCTCTGAGCCGCAGGCTTCCTGTGCCTATCAGTGAAGCCATTAAAGCCCTGTCTTAAATGGGCTTCTTGGAGAGGGGGAATAAAAATAGATGCTTCGTGAGGGCACAGATGCTTGGCCCGCACGTGTGGCTGAAAGGCAGCAAAACACTGTGCTGCCTGTGTAGGTGCTTTGGGACAGAGAAGTATGTATTTCTCCGAGTTGCATCATGTGGCTGCAGTCTGTTGGCCCTGTGCAAGTAGCAGCCATACTCTTGGTTGAGCTGAGCAAGCGGAGCTGATGCTGGGCTGCTGTGGCAGTAATTGGAGACATCTGTCGGCCTTCTGCTTACAGGTGGTGCCACTTTAGCAAATGAACAGAGCCGTTCCCTCCCAGGGCATTTGGCGTTGCAGGTGCTCGTAGGGGCAAAGCCCACACAGTACGTGGCAAACTTGGCCGGACAACTTGGCAGATATTTTCCAGCGAGCCCTGTTCGCGCCCGTCTGTGCGGATAGGAAACCTCGCGGCAAGCGTAAAACCGCCGCTGGGGCGTCACCGCGGACCTCCATGCCGCGGGCGCCCCTGGGCCCCGTGCCCCGGGCGGGCCGTGCCCGGCGGGAGGCGGAGCGGAGCGGGGCGGGCCGGGCGGAGCAGCCGCCCCCCGCTGCCCATTGGCGGGGCCGGGCGGGGCGGGCGGCGCGGCCGGGGAGAGCGGCGAGAGGCCGCGGCGCGCAGAGCCGTGCCCCGCGGCGCCCCGAGCCGCCGGACCATGGTCGGGGATCAGTGCAGCCTGCCCGCCGAACGGCCCGTCCTCGCGCAGAGCCCCAAGCCTGGACTGAGCTGCAAGATGGTGCTGCAAGCGGTGGGCAAGGTGCTGCGGTAAGGAGGGCTCGGCGGCCGCGGGGAGGGGGAGAAGGCGGCGGGTGGTGTGCGCTGCGGGTTAGGGTTAAGGTGCCTCGTGCCGCACGGCGACGGCGCCCTGTGCTGCCGTGGGGTTCCGCGGGGCAGCCGGCGGTGGAAGTTAGAGTAGCGGTGGCTGCTCGGGGAGAGGCGAGTGTGTCCGCCCGTAGTGCTGTGGTCCGGGGCTGCCTCTGCGCCCTGGGAGCCGGGCTGCCCGGGCACAAGCAGACAGCGAAAGTTCTGGTTCTCCCGGATGAGGCGTCTGACCGAGACTCCACACGTGCTTTGGCATGTCTTGTGCAGGAATGTCGTGTAAGACGAGGGGAAAAAATTGCTCATGTGGCTCAGGAGTTGCGTGAATAGTGAGACGTGTATGACTGCTGAGACCAAAACCAGACTCTTTGGCAGAGGACGTGCAGTAATATGATTCGGAGGAGTTCAGACCCGTCCTGGTTGCAGGGAAAAACATCACCACAAACATTAGGATTAGTAGCCTTGCTCTTCAACAACTGCAGTTTTTTATTTTGGCTAAATGCGGTTGGGTATTTTCTCAGCTGGATGAAGAATGGCAGCGCTGCTCCAGAAAGGAGCCTTGTTCCTCCAGCGTAACTTTATTTGGCAAGCTTTCATTTGTCCCCGTTCCTACTACTGGTTGCCAATTGTTAAATGTTTGTCAACAGAAACATTATCCCTCTCTTCCTCTGACTCATGCCTTCTCTCCCCGGACGGGTTTGGGGAGCTGTTTATTGAGGTTGGGACGGAGCTGCCGCGTCAATGAGGCACGTTCACTGGTGCAGGCTGCTCCGTGAGAACCGCTCGGAGCTGCTTTTCAAGAAGTGCTGTGTTACGCTCACACTTTTTCTGTTAAAAAGAATAATAAAATTTTCCTTCCTGTAGAAAACATCAGTTTAGGGTACTCGGGTTTCTTTCCTGGCGCTTAACAAGGTTAACATCCATTCTTGGTATTTTTGGGGGGGAGGTTAACACCATTCAATATGGTGTTACACAGCTGGTCATATCATAAAATCCCTTGGCCAGCAGCTTGCTATTCATGCTGGGAGCCTTTTGAAGTTCTTGGTAGCTGCTCTGTTGGCAGCACTCCCAGATGTAAATAGATGGGTGCCTCTGCGGGGAAGCGGTGCCAAGCCTTTTGTTCAGCATCTCTGGCAGTTTATCGTACGGCATAGGTAACTTCCTGCGACTTCAGCAGCGGGACAGATTTCTGATTTGTTCAGTGAGCGCTTTTTCATAATGCATAACAAAAGCTCTTCCTTTCTGCTGCAACTGGAGTACGTGCAGAAGTTGCACGTAGCTTTATTTGCTCTTTCTTCTTGATGTTTCTTTGCTGTACACGCTATGAAACTATGTCGAAAGCAGGAAAAAGTTGCTGTTTTGTGTGGAGTATTTTGGATTCAAATTAGCAACGAACTGTCTTGCAGGTGTTACTGGATGGAGGTGATTGGTATTTTGAGGGATTTTTTCTTTTGCTTTAATATGTCTTTTCATTTGGAGTTATCTCCTTCTAGGGTTTAGAAATGCAAAGTAACAAAAAACTTACTTTAGATGCCAGACTGGTTATCTTTTTTTTTTTTTTTTTTTCTTGCGTATATGTGTGGTTTTATGGGTGGTGGTTAATTTTACTTTTCAGTTTTTGTTCTGTAAAAAGAGAAACTCCTGTTCTGCTAAGAGCTCAGGCAGTGTAAGAGTCCAGTAACTGGCTAGGAGTCCACATCAATACCGAGTCACCACAGTGTCCTCACTAAAAAATCAGAGGCTTAAGGAAGTGGGAGCCCCACAATGGTAGAAAAGGGAGCCACGTGGGACCTGTTTAGGTTAACAATGGTGGCTTGCTGGTGCCAGTTGTGGCGGGATTTCTTGAATGTGGACATCTATGAGCTTTGTGCACTTTATTGCTGGTAGGAAGGAGCAGGATGCTTGAACACATAGCAGAATGCAGAGGTGTGTTGTCACTCTGGTGAAGAGTGCCTGGCACTCTTGCTGACATAGATGTTGTAGGCGTATGGAGTTAAAGATGAACCTATGCTTGTTGGAATGGCTGACCATCTATTTCAAAGTATGTGCAGGGCAATCAGATACCACTTTTGAGCTTGAAATGCTGCTCACCGGGTTTCCCATCCTCGGCACAGAAAATGAATCAATGGTAAGTTTTGGGTGAAGCAACTTTTCTTGTGTTGATCAGGCCTTACCACGGCATGGGGATGAAATCGGAGACATCTTGTTTGTGTGTAGCCTGTTGCTATGAACAGCCTACTGTGCTTCAGTCCTGTCTCACGGGCAAAACTGGGAACTGTCACTGTCACCTCTCCCACCCACTGCACCGTTCCTCTGCAGGCCACCGGGCACTTGCAGAACGTCACATTTGAGAAGGGGCAGAGTGCCCATCTTTTCTCTGACTTATCCTCTGCTTCTGTCTCTCTGATGATTTACTGGTTGATGATTAGAAGGCTCAGTAAGATGCTGAAGCAGCACAACTTTTCTCCGCAGTGAGCCCTTTGCACAGTAATTAAGGAGCTGTGGATGCCTGTTAAGTAAGGTGCTGTCAGAAAGCTTTCAGTATTCCTGTTCTTGATGCTCGGTGACGTAGGTCGTGGTCCTCCTGGTTGCTGCTGCCAAATAGTGCCTGAGTCACGTGCCAGGAGCAAGAGTAGCCACAGGAAAAATGGGTGCTGGGAGGGAAATGGAGGGTATTAATGACAATCAGCAGCCCATGTATGTACCTGGGAAGTGTTGAAAAGAGTGTGGGGAAGGAAACTGAATCAGAAAGGGCAAAAAAAAAAAAAGTAACAAAAGCAGCAGATGTGTTCTCAGCCTTTTTAATTAATTTTTTATGAAAGTGACTGCTAGGTTTGTTACTCTTTTAAATTATTAGTGATTCAACTATGAAGAACTTCGGAGATGCAAATATCTTTCATCATACAGGCTAGCAAACTGTATTTAACATTTAAGGGGTGGAACCAAGACTCTGTGCTTCTAATGATTAAAAAAAAACAACTAAATTCCATTGGAAAAGTGCCACCTCCCCTTTTAAATTAATCACAGCGCAGCTGAGATGAAGTTGTGTGTTCCTTAGCCCAGTGCTTAATTAGGGCTTGCATTTCAATTCAGATGTTTTTGAAATACGTTGATCTCAGTTTTTCCCTTCTCGTGGGATGAACTGTGTGTAATTTTTTAGCCTGTGGTGGAGGGGGGTGGGGGGAGAAACAAAGCACACCAAAAGGGATGTAGTTGTCCTGTGTTTTTTTCCCTACATGTTGGTGATTCTAGAGAGAGGCAGGAAAAAAGAAGGGAAAAAGAGTAGTGCAGAAACCTTAAATATTGTTCTACTTTTAAAAACTGCTGATGAATATGTGGAAGTGTGCTTTTTACTGGCCTTGAATGGCCAAAATGGAAGGAAAAGCTCAGCTGCAGGAGACATCTCCCCTTCTTGGTCCCCACAGGTAACTGAGCTGGTTGTGTGAACAGGCAACAGCTGTTCAGAGCCATGGGTGGGGACGTGAGGACGTGGTTTGCATTGCCTGTGTCAGAGGCAGAGTCTTGATTCAGGTGCTCAGGTACAGCTCGGGTCCTGCATGGGTGAATTTCAGAGAAGTACTTAGCGTAACTCTACCGTGTTTGTCTTTTCTAACCTCCAGTGAAACCTAGGCCCTATGGGATAGTTGACTAGCAACTGTGGATACAGGGTCACAGAAGGGGAGTGATGCAGGCTACAGAGTTGTGATACTGTTGTCTAATCACTTCAGATGAAGAATGGTACTTTGTATGTACATGTAGTCCAGGATGAGTATGGGAATAGATAAATTATAAGAGACTTCTGTTTTACAGGGATGTGCAGGGATTGATTTGGAACCCAAAGCAAAGTACTTTCTGTGTAGGCATGGTTACTGTGGACAGTACTAATAAAATGGGATTTTTACAGTTGCTTTTTGAGAGTGTAGCAATTTGTCTTGAGATAATGTGATAAATGATTCCATCGTAGAAGAATTGACAAGCTGCTGTTGGCATCCTGGATGGCAATAGATATTCCTACACCCAGTGCTTTGAAATTAAAAATTATTTTCCTTAAATAATTCATAGCAAGATCAGAATGGAAACAGCTCAGTTATGACATCGGGTTTTGTTTCTCCATGATCTTGCAGTCATCCTAAACATGTTCGTGAAACAGGATACAGGTGGGTAGAAGCAGAGCATGTTTGCTGAGTCTGCCTCAGCTCGCGCAGCCAAGTGTGTGTGGCACGTGTGTATCAGCAAGGCTGGAGTGAGTGTTAAAAATCAGTCCATTCATATCCTACTTCGGGTTGAAACTTCTTTTGATAATTTAGTCCAACGTACAGTATTTATAAGTAATTAACACTACCTAATCTGATTAATGCACAAGTTGGAGGAGGGTAGGAAGAAGTGAAGGAAGGGAGAAGGCGGTGCGCTGGGAAGGGGCTTGTAGGCAAAACCATGTCAGCTATTTTTATCCTGTGCTTGTTCCTTCTCCCTCCCACAACTTTCCATTGTACCAAAATAGTTCAAAATGTTTATGGTTCAGGGCAACTGACATCACTAATTGTCCTGCTGTGTCTCGCTGAATATTTCTGTAACAGGAGGTGATTTCTTTCTTGTTCACTGACATCCACTGGACTCTTGCTGTGCTACTTGGGAAGGACAAAAGGCACTGTGGGGCAGCAACATCTTGTGCTTTGGCAAGATGTGACTAGGACACGGGGCCCTGTGGGTAACTCTTCCACGTGTCTGAAAGCATGGATGGGCTTTGGGAGATGATTCTTTCACCTGAGCATCCTGGCCCAGAGCAGGCTGCAGAGGACTCACCCAGCCAGGACAGACCCTTCAGAGGGTCCCATCCTCAGCTGAAGCACACAGTTCTGTGTGTGTGGGTAGTAAAATTGTTTCTGGTGGGGGCTGCAAAGTCGGTCATGTTTTGCTTGATACTCAACCCTGTCACAAGCTGTTGGATACCTCTTTCAAAGACATCCAACAGGCTGCTCTCCTGGAGCTCAGGACTTGAAGCTACACTCTGGAAAGAGGCCGTGTTCCTTGAGCAGACCTGTGCAGCCGGCACGCCTCCATTCCTTGGGATAGTTGTCAGTTCATTTGCTAGTGTGCACTGCAGGAGTGTCACGATCCTGGTGTGTTTATGAAACCTTCTGAACCAAGTACAGTGTACTAGCTTAACGAAGTTGGTCTTTCTTCATTCAGAGTTATTTCACAACATTGAGCTGTAGAGCCGTATTTTGGTTACGTGTTCTACATCCGGTGAAGTGATAGCCAGAGGGAGATGACTGCTAGAATTCCTCTGTGTGTCGAAATAACCCTGCAAGGTATCTTGAGGGCCTGTATGGGATGGGTGTCTGCCTGAGGATTAACAGTGTTTTCCTCTGTTTTAGGAGCATGAGTGTCCTCCTTGTGTTCTTCTGGAAATTCCTTGTGGGCAGTTTAGGAAGAATAGATTTGATTGTAATCTGAAACTTCTGGAATCATCCACCCTTCTTTTATCATGTTTCTTTGGTATGCGGCTGTTTCAGTGTAGGATTTCCTCTATGATCTTAGCTACTGCTTGTTTCTGCCTGGAAGATGATTTCAGATATATATGCCCACAAAGTATGAGCGTATAGCATTCGTCCTTCTGGGAGCTGACTACAAGTCTCTTTGTCTCTACTTCCTCTGTTATAATAGCCCTTTTTTTTTTTTTTTTTCCCGGTACTGCTCTTTATGGAGAGAGAATCTATTTCACACATGAAATTTTTATGCTGTGCTCTGTGGTATCTTACAGTGCACCCCGAGTAGATTTAGTAGTGTGGGCATCTCCTTAAATAGGTAAGACAATCTCTGTCTGATTTCCTATTATGTACTGTTATGCATCTCTTTCCCTTTCTGTGACTTCACCAAAACTGAGTTAGACAAAGCTTTTTTCTCTTTTTGCTGAGAAGTTCTTCCTAATCTGTTTTCTTAATCCCTGATGCTGTGGAGCTCAACAGAATCTTAACAAAGACTTTGGCAAATAGTTCCTAGAGAAGATGGAACTTTGCTTTTGAGATCAGACAGCACCTAGTCTCTGGAGGGAGTAAGGTGTTGGATGCGTGGATTAACCCTTTCCTCTGTGGAAGCAGTGGAGTTCATTAACAATGGTCAGAGGGAGGTTGTTCAAGCTTGCCTGAAAATGCTGCCCTGTTAATTTTGTAAGTGAATTTCTTTCTGGTACTGAAGCAATTGTAGAAGTGCTTTTGCCCAGACAATGGGTTGGCTGTAGCAGCTGTTCCCCAGGTGGAAGGAACATCATGGATGTCTCCAATTTCTTATATTTTTAAAAAAGGAAGACTCAGCAGTGAGTGCAGCTGTCTGTCCTCAGGAAGGTCGGTAGAGATGTAACAAACTGACCAGAACTCAGTACCTGAACAAAATAATCCCAGCAGGCCATGAAGAATTGGAGTTGATGAAGAAAGGCAGCTTGGGATTCTTTGTGGTGACTTCAACGTTGAAATGCCAAGAGAGATGGCACTGTGTCCTTGTTAGCTTCACTCATGCTAGATGCTCACCAGACTTGCTATTAATTCCAGTGTGACCACGTACCCCATTTTCAGAGCACCAAAGACTTACAGGCACATATATGCTAAGAATCAGCACTTTGCATTTGGCAAGATGAGGGAAAGAACAGTTTTGAAGTAGGTTATTCTGGTTCCTCACTGTGCGAAGTCCTCAGTTACATCACTGTCCTCTTACTCAGAACAAACATGCAAAGTGAAGGAGTCAGGTAAGCGTCCTGATCAGCTCTTTGAGTTGGAAGGGAAATTGCACCGTCTTTGTTGTTTTTCAGCATTCATAGCTGCTCTTTGCATCTAGTTACATCATCGGCAGTTGTAAAGAATCTGTTAACTGATTTCTGTTACGAGCTTTCTAAGAAGGATTTCTATTGATTTTTGAAGCAGGAACTTAAGTACTGAGAACTGGATCACCCAGTGATGATAGGAAGCTGTTCTCTTGAGAGTGTTCCTCCCTCGTTAGCAATCATCTTTAATTTCTTCACAGTGAAACTACTGATGCAGCTCTGCAACAGTAAGCACAGTTAGCTCTTTACAAAGCCACTGTGATCTGCCTAATGCTGCCATGAACTGAAACAAGCAATGCAGGCTGTGCCTGAAGAGACTTGGTCTTGGCCACCCTCTTGATTTGAGGCACGATGCTGTGTTAGAAAGGCTACTGTAAAAGCGCATCTTCACAGTGGTGTTTGGGGTAAGAACCTTAGCTATTAGTCTCTGCTTGTATGAATGGAGAAGCTGTAAATTCATGCAATCTGTTAAAGGTGTTGCTTGCCTTTTGCATGTGCAACTGAGGGAATGAAATGAATTCACATGCAACTGTTCATCTCATTCTCATATTTACTTAGAAAATTACTAGTCTTAACCAGTTCCTTGGTTGCACTTTCAGTATTTAATAATAATATTTCAGGAAGCTGTTGAAGGTAACACTGCAAGTTTGGATCTGTGTTGTTTCTTTGTGATTGCCCATGGACTGGTATGTGTCTGTAAAGGTGCCTCTACTTTAGCTTTCCATTCTCCCTTGGAGTGTCCTGGAAAGTAGTAAATCAGGGTTGGAAATCACTGCAGTCTCGTGAGTTAATTAAAAGTGGTAGATCTAACTGTACAAGTAATTAAAATATTCTTCACCCTACTATTTTTATCGGCCATTCAGATATTCATTACTTTAACCCATAATTCTGTGGGGCTTATATTTTGAATAGATCTGATGTCATCTGTTGTACACAGAACAAAATGTAACGTTGTAGGGAAATGCTGAGAGGGCTGTGTGGTACTGATGACAAAACTGAACAAGCAGTGTTGCATCATTCTTCTTCAAAGTTTAAAAATCAACTAATGGCTACATTAGCAAATGTTTTGTACTTAGCATTTGTTAATGAAGATTATGCTTTAATTCCTTTTACCTTCAACTCTTACCCTGTGAGGAGATGCAGTTTGTACCCTCTAATTAGGAATTGTTTTTCCCCTTAATGAGACACTTCGTATTAAGGCTGGAAGGTACTGTTCCGTTATCACAAGATCTGAGCTATGCCAGGAGAGGTTGGATTTCCCTGAACTTCCTTTTACATAAAGAAAAAAGACTTCAAGAAGTGGGCTGGGGATAAATCTTGATCCTTAAAGCTGCCATTGAGTGAAAACTGACTGTGACATGTAACTTCTAGCAATTAAATACCTTTCCTAATAAAAGTTCTGTGGGTTACTTAATGTAAGAGCTGAGTTTGTACAGTGGATCTGAATTTCTGGTGGAGCTGCTGCTTCACATTGATCTTTTTGTCCAACCTGTTCATTAACTAATGAACTCTTCACGACTGTGTGCAAAAAGATACATGTGTGTGCTAGCACAAATGCTTCAAGTTCACAGGTGCAGGCATGCAAATTTGTTTGTGAGTGTTGAAGACAAGCTGTCGTTTTTTCCCATCCTATATATCTAAGACTTTACTGAAGCTCCTACACAAAAATGAAAACACTGGAAGTAGTTACAGTCATGAGCTATGAGTGCTGTCACTTGTGCCCTTGCTCTTTTCTGTCCTATTAAATCCTCTTATGGTTTCAGATGTACGCTAGGCTGTTCTGTGGAAGATTCAGGCATTGAAATCCTGCTTTACTGTGTGATTACATATTGGTGACGTTTTCAAAGATGTAACTGTGTGTAATGAAGTAGCAAAACAGAAGGCAGGACTTGTTCTCACTATTCCCAACAAAGCAGGCAGCGTAGCCTTCCAATGCAGGGCACGTTTTATGCCTCAATCCCATCTTGCCCAGTCCTGCCGGAAGTCAAAAAGACAGCCCCTGCTGTTCCTTGCCTCTGGGGAGCTGGGGTGAGAGGCAGCAGCCGCAGCTGAGCTCAGCTGTGAGCTGACATGTCGCACCATGTTGAGAAGCATTCATCTATTGGGAGCACTGACTCACAGTGAGTATTCCCATTAGCTTCTCGGGCACTTTATCTTGCGGCCTGTGTTGCCACCTTTCGTACTGCACAGCGTCGTTAGCAAAAGGATTTTAAAACCCTTGTGTAGTTTTTAAAAGTTCAGAAGTATAAAATTCAGTTGACAATACATTGGCATTGTATGTACCTGTCCTCTAAAACATAGTATGTGGGTAAGGTGGTGAGCCTGGCTTGCATCTCTTAACACACATCCCTTATTGCAGATTCTTGTTAGGCTGTGCTGGTACCTAAATCTGTTGGCACTATTGGATGGATGAATGTTTTTGTGGGAAAGGGGCTGTGGGGAAAGTCAAACACTTGTGTACAAAGACAAACCTGTCTGCAGCCTGGTACTCTGAGCAGAGCAGGCTGCCCGCGTTTGTGTATCTTGGGCTATGCAGCAAGGAGTCTGAGCACTGAAGCCAGGTTTCCATGGTGAAATAATTCCTAGCTATTAAAGCACAGTTCTGCTCTGAAAAGCAACTCTGTGCAAGCTACGTTCTGAAATCTCACATTTACGAGGCCGGGAGGGTTCCAAATCAAATTTGCTCAGAGAAATAGAAAAGATACCTTTGCGATCTGCCAGCTCTCGAGTTTGGGTTGGAAGATAACTAGCAGCGCCTTCAGTGGTTTATGTGCTCTGGTGGTGAACTCCCTCCCTGCAAAGGTGGACTGAAACGTACTGCATGTGCTCTTCTGGGAAGATAACAGAGTTGCATCAGAACAACCAGGGGGAGTGGTTGCTGCCAGAACTTAAATTTAATCATAATGCAGAAGTCAAAATAACTTTTAAATGGATTCCAATGGAAGATTGCAGCAGAGAAAGTAGTAAAAATAAATCACTGCTGAATCAGTTTAGTGTGAAAGCACACAGGCAATAGATGTGTTAATGGAGCAGTTTCCGTGCTTTTAGTGCAGTATGTTTTCTCTCACTTGGCAAAGTCAAAAAACTTGGAGGGGTGCAGGCATATTTGGTTGTTGCTGGTTGCCTGGGTTTTAGTTCCTCCTTGTTCTTTGCAAACAGTTTTCCTTGGTCTCCAGTATTTCAAATTGTGTTGGAAAGAAACTGCTGTTTTGAATGATATAACTTGTGTTCAAGTTTTGGTGCGGATTACTTGTTTTTGTGGTTCTTTGTCACAAGTCCCTCTGCAGCACACAATATCTGCCTTTGTCTGCTCTCAATTAAGAGCCCATCTCCTCCTTTATGTGTGTGTTTTAATTACAGAATTTTAAGCTATGCTATAGATCTCTGCCTCGGGTGGAGTTGTTGGTCTAGCATAAAACACGGACATAAAGCTATTCATCTCTGCTGCCTTTAAAGGGACGTACCCAGTTCAGATATAAATCTTCACATATGCAGATACCTGTGCTTAGGTGAGATGAATCTTATTCTGAATACTAGCAGCAGTGTGGGAGCATATGCAAGCCCCTCAGTGGATGGCTAAGGAAGAATTTGTGCTGCTTCAATAGGAATGACCTTTTCCTCTAAGAGGGACAAAGGATACAGTGGCATCCTGGTGGCTCTGGAGTATGTGCCTGGGAACTAAAATGAGCTGCCTGTTAAGGAGACAAACCCCAGAACACAGGACTCCAGCTTGTGTTTGCAGCTGAAGTATTTCAGAAAGGGCCGGGCGGAGATGCTGTTGGAAAGCTGCCCTGTGGGATTTCACAGCAGAGCCTCTCTGATCCCTTTGTGCCCCGTGTGCTCTGAAAGTACCCTCCTGGGGAGGAGTTGCTGCAGCAGGGGAGAACAGCCTGAGAGACACGTTTCCAAGGAGGTCTTTGCTCTGGGTTGCTCAGGTTTGGGGTTGCTTTGTCAAACAGCTGGAGAGTTAAAAACATAGACAAGAGGAAAACACCCCAATTCTGTCACATACTCAGGGCTCTGGCACCTATGACGCAGTGTTCTGCTCTATAGTTTGTTCTACGCATGGGATAAATTCATTGTTGCAACACTCTGAATCTGTGACCTACTGCATCTCTTACAGCAGATCTCATTTGGCTCCGTGTAAAGCTCTTGGGTATAAACATTAGGAAAGATTTGTCTTTTTACTTTCCTAATCCTCAGATTACCAAAACTCTTTACTGTACTGACTCACTTAGGACAAGAATTTTGCTGAGACTTTGCTTTGGCATCTTCTGGTTTGGCTGTGTGAGGGCATTTTTGTGTGTAAAGGTAGAAGAGACGGTTCAAAATGAAAATGAATGGGGTTAGATTGTTTTCTATCCTTCTGCTGGCTAGTGCTTCCTTCTAAATTGCATCCCTGGCTCCCAGGAGTGATCTGTCCTTCCACCCTGCATGATGCCGGAGCTCTGTCCCCAGTGGCCCTCCATTTGCTGGCTGGAAGGGAGCTGGACCTGCGTGAGGATCCTGCATCCAGGAGGCCCTCCTCAAAGGCAGAAGGAGAGCGCAGGTCTGGCCTCTGCTTCGGGGAGGAGTTCTGGCAGGTACGCCTGGAGAAGAAAGGAAGCTCTAGTCCAGCGTGTTTTTACCGCAAGAATGCGCTCTGCGCATTTTTGTAGTATTAACTGAACTGTTTGCAAGCCTGGCCTTGCCTCTGTATCCATTCTTCCCAGAGCTGCGTTAAAGAGAACAGGGAAGCCTGAGCAAAAGGGAAGGAGCAGCAGCAGTACACGGCCATCAGCAAGTACCTGAACATTCCAGCACTGGGCTTGAGAAGGTGCTGCCACGCTATGAGGGGCAAACAGGGGTCAGCACGCAAAGGGTATGGGAGGGGGAGGTCTGAGGTGGGTGGGGATTCCTCCAGAAATAAGGGGAAGGCCTGATGTCCTGGAGACAGAATTGCAGGTGCCCTTTGTTCTCTCTGCTTTGCCAACAGCACCAGCTGGAGCTCAGTTTGGCCCTACAGAGTTGTTCAGGGCTTTCTGCTGAGAAGCAGCATTATAAAATAATGTTATGGCATTTGTCATCCTTAACATGCCTGCCATGCCTTGGCACCGACTGTTTTCAGTGCAGCATCCGGAGCCTCAGCAAAGATTCCCTTTTAAGGCAAAGAGCCACTATGAGAATCCAGGAGAAAAAGTTTCCCTGGCATGTAGGGCACATTCTTCTTCCCTCCTCCCCTTAAATAAACCATCAGTAATTTTTAAAAACAGAAGAAAAATGAAGAAGCAGGACCAGAAATGCTGCCAAAGACATTTTATTCTGCGCAGCCTCCTCAGAGCCGCACCGTACCCCAGCCCTGGAACTAACCCAGGGTGGGAGCTGGGAGGAGTGGAGCTGGGGTCACAGGGGTCCGTCAGAGAACCTGGGCTGAGAGGGAGCACAGCCGGTCTGGAAATGCATCGTCTTTCCTTTCTCAAGCCCTGGAGAGATGATCTGACCACAGCAATCCGTGAACAATAGTGCTGCGTGGTGCAGTGGGTTTGGGCTTGCATTCTCATACCTTACACGGCCTCCCTTCCCATGCTGACGTGTTTCTGTTTCCCAACCCTGAGCGTGTACGTGTACACCCAGGATTCGCGGTCTGGCTGTGCTGGCATGCGGCCTTCTTGGCTGAGGGCTTAGCACTTGGTTAAAGCAGCACGTGGGGGGCTGCAGAAAATTCTCCAGAACCTGTGTAGTTTTAAAGGGGGAGAGAAATGCAAATACCATCTCTCCCTTTCAACTATGCTGCCGCCCAAATGAGACTTATAATTCCAATTTTCTCGTGTTGTGTGCAAATAAAGACGTTGAATTCCCAAAGGGTGATTTTTAAGGTGACTGCAGCCTTTAAGCCTTCAGTCCTTGCACCTATCAGAGGGAAAAGGACTGTGGGCCTTGGAATAAGGATGACCAAGTTAGGAAAATGGACAGCATTTGTAGCTGTTGTGTAAAAGCTGGCGTAACCCGCTGCTTTGTTGTTCTTGGTGTGTGTTTGTCATTGGGAGTCAAATCTTCACTCATAAAACCGTTTCCTTCCTGCTGGGGATAGGTTCAAGGCTCCCATTGTCACGCAGAGTGTTCCTAACCAGAAACTAGCTGAGAACTTCTTTCCAGGAAGCCATCGTGGGGAAAAAAGGGAAGTAAATCTTGGAGCAGTTAGCCTGCTTTTCCTTACACAGCACACGGGTGGCTGAGAGCTTTTCTTCCCTTTGCGGAGGGGGAGCACATTAGAGGAAAAGAGCTCATGCATTCAAATTTTTAACTTCCACGTGTTTTTCCTCTCCTGTTCCATGTGGCTCTCAAGAAGGATAAGGGGAGAAACTGCCATGAAAAGGCATTTAAATCTGAATGACAACCCCACATTCACTGCAAAATGGAAAAGCTTGAAAGTGGCCGTAAGGATCGGCCTAACAGATACTGTTCAAGGCTGGCTTACTGCCTCTCTAATCGCGTGCTGACTTATGTTTTAAGAAGCTCACCCCCAGCCTCAGATTACTAAGAAAGCAGGTTTTGGCAAGAGTGCATCTTATTTATTTTTTATCTTAAAGCATTTTCTTTTTGTGCCACGCTTGTATGCATTACTGTGAACCTTGGACTCTTACTCTGCTGTTGCCGGCGCTGACAGAGTGTGTCGCAGCTGGGAACCACTCTTCTAAATCTGCTTGGGAGTCCTAGGATTGTAGCAGCCGACCTGGGGTAATAAATTGCATTGGTTATTTAAAAAAATGTTAGCAATATTAGCGTTTAATAAACCACTAGCATCACATCTCTTCTGAAATCGAACTTGTAATGAATATGGCCCACATGGTTAAAGCCGTGGATGCCTGGTACAATTCCGAAGCGATGTGAGGTCAGGCTGGGCAGCATGTCCACACTGTGGGCATGGTGTCCCTGTCACATCTTCAGCTGTATTGCCTTGCTTCCTTCAAAGCAAACTGTATCAGTTAAAATTGAAGCTCTTCTTTAGCATTTGTACCTTTAATAAACTTTGAACCTTAAATCTAGTGTTTGCTGTGGAGTGGGAATAATACTCCTCCCCTACGGTTTTAGAATGGAATTAATGCATGGATAGAGCTTTGAAGATGCTCCAGAGGAGGTTTTTTTGCACCAAGGGACCACTGGGCATCTGATCAAGAAGGAAATGAGAGAGATAAGAGAAGGATCTTGATTAACTGAGAGCGGATAGCAAAGCAACCTGAGAAGCTGGTGTTTGTGCTTGAATCTTAACAAGGCAGTTAGGCCAGGAGAAAGATCGGGATGGCCCAGCAGGCCTGATACTCGCTGGGGTTGTCTTACACCTCTCGCTCCAGTGAGATCCAGGCAAGTTTCCAGCTGCTGTGTTTTCTCAGGTGAACACAAGGCTGAGCATGGCAGCCTGGGCAGTGATGAGTGTACTCTGGCTGGAGCTGGTTTGCTTGACCTTCTGTTATGGTGCTTCAGGTGCGTGACCTCTTACCATCTCTCATCTATCATCTTTCTCTGGATCTTCTTCCTGGATGTAACTTGGCCTTTGGCGTCTAATATGAGTGCCTAAAGCCAAACAGAAACAAACTTATCCTGAGACTTATCTGAAGAATTCATTTGTACTCTGCTTTACGTGTCCATAAAAACTGTTGAGTGCCATCTCTCCTTGGCTTCCCTAACGATGCTCTTTCCTTAACTAATAGTGAAGCACCAATAGAAAAGTTTGGGACTGAGCTCCCCGTGCTGTGTAACTGCCATTGCTTCAGTGCTAAGACACGTGTAGCAGAATTCTGTTTGTTTTTAAGAAAGACATAAGTAAATATGGATCGGGACTTTTGCTGGCTTTAGAATGTGGCCTTTGGTTTTGTTTTTAAGAATGCTGTCCTTCTTGTGGGCTTATATGGCACTTAGCTCCATTTTCCAGTAAATAGGCTACAGGTGGTGGATATGGGTGTTTCCTGAGCAGAACAAAACAACTCTGCTGTTCTTGACACATTTCCTTTCATTGAGAGCAGGATGAATGTACTGTTTCTGAATGTGCTGCTGTGGTGTTCCCTTATAAGGGTGTCTGGGACACCTCAGAAATGGCAACGCCGATTTTGTGTGTTTGTGTGCTTTGAAACAAAAGACTGAAGGGAGGACTCTTGAGCATAAGTGCTTTGCAGCTCACAGCAAAGTGAGTAACAGTCACTTCTCTTTGCACGTTTGGAGTTGGTTCCAGGTGGATGGTGTCTGCTTCCAAGCCTGCAAAACAACGGGGAGCTGGGCCTTGCTGCGGGTTTGTGATGCTACTTGTGAGACAGGTTCTGTCTTCAACAGAGGCAAGGCTTTGGGAAGGGGCAGGGCACGGGCTCCTTCAGGAAGCTTCTGTTTGAAACGATCCAGTTCCACACTGAGGCAGCTGTGGGAAGAGTCAGTGTCTGTTGAAAGATGCTAAGTGGCTGCATGTACTCATCCAGCAGCGAGCTGACGTCTGTGTGGAAATGAGGTTGGGTGTGTTTGTGGTTCTTTTTTCTGGTGTAAGGACTGCTCACAGTTGTTGGCATTAGCAAACCTGAGGGCACTATCTGGCGTTGAATTGTTGTTTCTGTTCTTGAGGTGGAAAGGTGATGTTGAAGTGAGGATGAGGTAAATGCAATCCACTTCTCTTCACTGGAAGGCTTGCCTCAGCCTCCTGCGTCTGGCTTCCTCCCATGGTTTCCCTCTGCAGTCTTGGCTCCATGACAGTCTGTGACCTCTTTGTCTCTCTCTTCCCTCCTCCTCCTGGAAGATTGCTCTTTGCTGACGTGGCACAGCCCTGACCTGAGGCTCTCGATTTAAGTATCCTGAAGTAAAGCAAAGGTACACACTCTGTTGTATCCAAGCTGTTCCTCTTGTCCCACATGGTTAATGTGATTTTTCAAAACGGTCTTGTAAATTGAAAGCATCTTCTGCTGGAGCATTATCAGTTATAGCTCTCATTTCTTAAAGAAGCACCTTATCCATCACGGTCTGAATCCTGCTCCTTTCCCCAACCAAGCAGCTGAGAAAACCCAAAGCTTATATTCTGGATAGACCTTAATACTGTCTCCAGAGATGTGACAGGTGCAAAGATGCCACTTGGAGCACACCAGGCTTGTTTTTAGCAGTGCAGGAGTGAGGCAGCTTGTGTTTGGAATTAGGCAAATTGGTGGCCTCAAGGATTTTTTTTATTAGCTCAGGGCCAAATGCGTGGTGTCAAGTGGGTTTGTGCTGTTTGCTGTCAGGGTAAGGTAGTTTCAAGTCTTAATGTGGTAGTCCTGCAAAAGGAACAGGACAAACATGTAGTGTTATATATTCTGAAGTCAGGTTACAGGTTATCACACGAGGCTGTTCCTTCTTGCCATCATGTTTTCCTTGGGTATTATTTCAAGTTCTCTGCAAACCTGAAGCCTCACGCCCAGGCGTAACATCTTTCATACCTTCTTTAAATACCTTCAAGGCCCTTCTGCAATTCTTTCATGGACATTTCTTATCTCCCGGTCACTTTTACATGATGAGGTTCAAAAGCAATCTTGCAAATATGAGGGTTTGAAGACAAGAATACGTAGCTGAGAACCAGGATCTGCTTGTCTAAGTGACTCTTCAGTGTTAAGAGAACTCAGCTTTGAAGCGTCTGACTTCACGTGTCCTAAGACATCACCTTGGGCAGCAGCTGTGTGAACCGTCCACGCTGCTTCATTAAGTCAACCTGAGGGATACGGATCTCGTGGGCTTCATTTGGATTGGAATGCAGCGCTGTGCGAAAAAAGAGATGACAGAAAAGGTGAAAGAACAGCAGCTACGTGCTCAGCTGGTCGTCTTGAGTACCGGTGTCAGTTTATTCTCCTGCGGCGTATGTAGTCTTGAAGAAGGCGTTCAGTCACAGGTGTCCTCCCTCACTGTGGTGCTCCTCATGAGCCATCTTCTCTATACTGGAGACCCCCAGTGGTGGCTCCTGCACATCCATGACTTGAAAATCTATTGAATGTGTGTGTGTTGTGCTGCTGTTTTCCTTGATGCTGCCATTCTTTGCCCATCTTGAGGTCGCTCTGGTGGCTGGGGAGAAACGTGACGAGGCGCAGTGAGAGCGGTGTCAGTGCTGGGGGCTGGGCTCTAAGCTACACTGTGCCTCTGCCCACCTAACGCAGTGCTGAGGCTGCACACCACGAGCCGTTCTGTGGGTAGGGTTAGCATTAGGTCGTGCATTGGGAGGGAGCCCTTGAGGAGAGAAATCCAAACAACCAAAGGTTCTTTGGGAAAAGCAGTGCCGTGTAACGCAGCGTTCCAGGAAAGGTGTGCAGCTCTGTCACAGAGCAAAAGCCAAGTGTGTGTGCAATCTGAACACGCTCATCTGCAAAGGTGGGCTTGTCATGGTTTGCACGTCCATGAAAACCCACTCTTAAAGCAAGGAAGCTTGGCACTGATTAATCCCAGCATCTCTTCCACGTGTGTGATATCGTGTACCAGGCGTTGTCTCACTGCACTTGTCTCCCACCATTAAATAGAGCTTCTGTTTCCGATCAGGTGGGATTTGAACGGCAGAAGCACACGGGTATGCAGCTGTTGGAACACGTACAGCCTGAGTAACGCAGTGCTGACTTTGTTCCCATGTCGGTACTGCACCCCCATCCCAGGAATACCAGCTGTGTTTGGTCTATAGTTCGAGCGTGTTAAAAACAGAGTGGGAGGAAAACTCTAATCATTGCAGCAAACAGTTAAAAATAGGAGATCAAAAGGCGCAGGAGGACATAGAAGTAAATGTGTGTTATGGGATGCCATTAGTCTGTTTTTATAGGCTCTGGTGGAGGCTTCTTTCATGACACAGCTCTGCTCGTAGCTGTTGGTGCTGGATTGGAAAGGGTTTTGAGGGAGGAAAAGAGAGAAATCTGATTCTATTGTGTCAGATGCACTGGGAGCTGAGGAAGCCAAGCATTGTCATTGCTTCTGGAGTCACCACTGCTCGCTCCCCGGAACCTGAGAACACAGTGGTGGAGCAGTGAGTGATGCTGTAGCTTTGGAGCAGCAGAGCCAGACGTTGTGTGGAAGCGTTTCCCCAGATGGAGCTGTGTTCTGGCAGCAGCCCGCTGTTCTGCAGGAGGTGCCTGGCTGTGCAGGCAGTGCGCTCACTTCAGTTGATCTCCTTTGGGCACAGCACCGTTGTGCTGTCACAACTGGTGGCACATACAGGGACAGGCTGCCGCTCTCACAAACATCGTGCAGTCAGAAGGGCAAAGGAACTGCAGCGTGCAACATCTTCCCACTAACAAGGGAAAAAAAGTGAATTCAAATGTGCTTTCTGAGAAACTGTTTTGCTTTATTGAAGGAGCGAAGCTGAGGGGAGAGAAAGCAGGAGAAACGGAGTGAACACGATGCGGGCGTTGGGGTGAACAGACTTCTTTCAGGTTTGAGTGGTGAAGGTGACCCTGTCTTTTCCATCTCTTGCAGGAAGTCCAAGGGAAAGCCAAACGGGAAGAAGCCAGCGCCGGAAGAGAAGAAACTTTACCTGGAGCCAGAGTACACAAAGTCCAGAATTACCGACTTTGAATTTAAGGAGCTCGTGATGTTACCACGGGAAATAGACCTCAACGAGTGGCTCGCCAGCAACAGTGAGTACTCGGGTCGCACAGCTCTTGACATTGCTGCCCACAGCCAGGCAGGCATTCATTCACTGCTCCTTTTTTTGTTGTTTTACTGTTTCCAGCACTTAGAGAAACACGCAGTGACCATTTATGCTTAGTGCAGAATGCACGTCATTATACCTTGAGCAGCAATTAAGCTGTCTTATACCCAGAGCAGCCCGCCCAGCAGCGGGGCAGCCTGGCTGCGTTTCCTCCTTCCGACTTACTGTGGCACCACAGGCACTGAGGTTTCTAACGCTCTTTTGAGGACTCCTGAGGGTTTCCCCTTCTGACTGCCGCACCAAGCAGCAGTTCGGCATGTTTCTTACTCGAGCTGTTGGTCTTACCAGCACTGTAAAAGCTGTAGCTTAGTAAGACTCTTCAGGAAGTTAAGCTGGACAACCAGAAGTTCAGGAGTCTTTTGAAGTCAGATTTCTTCCAAGCTTTGGTGGAATTACAGTGCATTTAAATTGTAGGCAGGCTGGGACTCGGCACGTGTGAGCGACCGCTGTAACTGAGCACTGTGTGGACACATCTCAGTTCTGGTGTACGCCAATTCCTCGTGCTGCTGCTTCACCTGCCCATCTGACCTGCAGCTGTGACCCTTCTCATTTTTATTTCTAACAGTGTGGTCATAGCGAGAAACTGCTTGAAACTGTAGTAGAGAAGTTTATAGTGGCTCGTTAAGAAAAAGCAAGGGGTCCCAGAGCAGCATTAAAACGTGAATAGCTCAGGAGGTTTTTGAAAAGCAGCAGTGTGCTACTTTTCAGCTGATCTTTTTTCGAGGGGGTGCGTCATTAGGACTGCTTATGTTGTTTTGTAGCCACTGTGTGTTTTGAGTCGGACTTCAAAAGAAGGTAGAAAATGGTTTGCCTTCAGCTTGTAACAGAGTATTCAGCTGTAAAGGTGAGGCTGATGACAGAGACACTTTCCAGTCTTGCTACTTTGTGAGTAATAAGAGCTGATGCATTGGAGCGCTTTCATCTTAAATCAAAACAAGAGCTTTCATGCTCTGTACCTCTTTGTTTTGCAATTCATCATTAGACTCATTTAACCAAATCATGTTTAAGTGTGTGTGCGGCTTAAGACTCTGAGGTCACTTCACTCCGTGTGTTTAAGAAATTGTCGGTGTCCGAAAGAACTTTATTTCTGAATTTCTCTGTGTTTGTTTTTCAGCAACAACTTTCTTCCATCACATCAACTTACAATACAGTACAATCTCAGAGTTCTGTACGGGAGAGTCGTGTCAGACCATGGCAGTGTGCAATACGTAAGTCAGTATTTACTGCTACAGGTTTCTTTCCGCAGAGCCTCGAGGGGAGCTTGGGGAAGGATATTGGAAGGAGGTGGTCCTGGGCGGGCAGAGCTCTTGGCGCAGTGAGGACGCGGTGAGGGCGGTGTTTGTGTGAGGCACCAGGAGGACCGGATCTTTGGATCTCTGTCCGTTCGGAGCTGGTTTTATCAGGTCACATCAGAGAGGCAAATGACTGTGTGTAGCTGCAGGGATGGGGAGGAGAAGGAAAAAAGAGAAAACTGTCCGTACTGGTAACGCTGCTGAGGTGCCAGAGAGGGCAGGGGAGGATGAATGAGTTGCAGAAATGTCAGAGGGTACTTCGTGGTAGCACCAGGCTGCTCACAGCCAACCTCGAGCCTGACGTGAGTCAGCAGCTCTCTTGCCAGAGCCCCTGGGAGCAGGGGGCACAAGTGGCAGCTTTCAGAGCACAGAAAGTGGATTTTAAATCCTGAAGTTAATGTAAGAATACATCAAACACACATGCTGGAGAATGGGCGGATCTCTAACAAGAACTACCTGGTGCCTAGCAGGGATCCTTGCTTTAAGCACCACACATCTTGCTGGATCACACATTGGAAGATAATATCAGGGGCTTTCTTTGACAGCGCTCAGGAGAACACAAAGTGTACAGAGGGTATTTTCACGTGTAGAAGTTGGAACGGTAAGTGTGGGCAGAGAATTAAAAGCCATGTTAGAGGCTTTGAAAGCAGGCTGGGTAGGAAGCGCTGTGCCGCGGCTTCAGCTGCAGGCTGTATTTTGGTGGTGAGGACTGATCGCACAGTGCTCCTGCTCCTATCCTCTGCTCTGGAAAAAGGAAAATGACACTATTTGGGAATAACAGGAAGCATGTCTGCACTCGTGTGAAACACTTGAAAGGTTTGTGCTCAGCAAAATATTATCCTCCTGTGCGTGGAGGAGGTGACTGATGCACGTTTGCAAACTGCAGGCTTTGTGTTCCATTCTTTTGTGGAGTGTGGGTTCCCCTAGCTCCAAGCCTCAGTGCGGTTCAGCCACGAAGGCCGGCTTTGTGTGTGCTGCCCCAAATAGCTCCCGTGACGGTTTCACACAGCCCTCGCTTGCGTGTTCTGCCTGTCCTGGCTTATCTCTTTTGGAACATGCAGAACCACCTCAGCGCTGCGTACTTGTTCATCTCCAATTCCAGCTATGACAAAGCTAGACGTTCCCTCCATTTTGTATTAAAGAAAAGTCTCTCCCTAGTGAGGGTTCTGCAGGTGCACAATGTGGTGGAGAAACCGCAGCTGCTGAGATTTACTGTGCCCCCGACTCATCTGCCATAGATACAGTGTGTCACAGAAGCGTTAGAGCCGGCTGTTAACTGACCTGCCGGGCCTCCTGGCTTTGAGTGAGCAGGCGGTTTGGAAATGAGCACATGTACCTGTGGGGGGTGGTCACAGAATGACGGTTCTTGGAGCAGGGGCTCCGTTTTGCCACTTGAGCGCTTCGGTTCCAAGTTCCGCCCCTCGCTCCTCTCGTGTGCTTTCCCTGCCCGGCTCCATGAGGCCGCCCGGGTCTGTTCTGGTGCTACCCTCACTGTGTTACACACTTGAGATGGCAAACTAACTGAAAACAGTGCTGTCTCAGCAAATACTCAACCCCGAGTTTAGAGGATGCGCAGGCAAAATAAATGTCAGGCGCACTTAAAGATTTCAGGTAAGGTTGGAAGGTGTCAGAGGAGCGCTCCTGCTGCCCTGCACGAGGGGCACCGCTGGCACGGACACACACAGCAACCTGCAGCCACGCCGACACGGACTGCAAAGGTGGGGGTGGGGGGCACTGAAAGGTAGGTGGGCTTACACACACACACACACACACACACAGGAACACTTGCATGCACACCCTCACACAACACCCTTGTACACACACACAATCACAAGTACACAAACGCACATGCACAGTTGCACAAACACACTTGTGCAAACACATGAACTCACACACGTGTACATGCACAGACACACTGAGACACACACGTGCACACTCATGTTTGCACAAACACTAACACTGGGACACACACACACTTGCTCAGGCACTCACACACACTTGCATAAATACTTGCACAATCACATGGGTACAAACACTCCCAAGCATGCACTTGCAGGAACACACACAAAAGCAGACACTTGCACAAATGCACACACACGTGCACAAACACTTATGCACTCATGCTTGTACATGCATTCCTGCACACACTCACAGTTGCACCCACAGACTTGCACGCACTCTTGCACACAAGCACATTCGTGCAGTCACACTCACACAAACATGCACACACTTGTGCTCTGTGGCACTACACGCATGCACACTTGCACACTTACGCACTTATTTCCAAACTCACACGCACATACACTTGCACACCTAATCACACACAGTCACAATCACATTTGCAAACAGACATGCACAAACACACATTTGCACACACACACCTACTTGTGCATGCAGTTGTGCACACACGTGCACAAATACACTTGCACATACACGTGCACACACCCTCGCACACTCACACACCCTTGCACAAACTGACACACTTGCATAAACACACACACTTGCACACTCACACAGATGCACCTGAACTTAGCAGTTTGCACACACACACAGTTGCACACCCTTGCACGCACTCATTCTTAATCACATTTACACATACGTACTACACTTGCAGTCACACATACACTTATGAACACACAAACTTACACAAATATCCGTGAAGACACACAGTTGCATGAACACACACTCAGTCATGCACGCTAGCACACACTCATGCTTGCAGATACTTTTACACTAACACCATTGCACACTTGTCACATGAACACACAGTCACACACGCAAACAGTTGCACAAAGACATGCATAATCAGACACTTGTGCACACACACACACTTGTGCATGCACTCAGATATGCACAATCACAAGTGCACACGTATGGGCACAAACGCATTCACAGATTCTGGTGCACACACACTTACCCACTCACACTCTTGCACAGACACACATACCCTGCACACCGTCATGCAAAATCACACTCCAACACACGATCATAACTGCACACTTCTGTGTACGCACATATTCACAAACACCCTTGCACACACACACACACACACGCACACACACACACTTGAGCGAACACCCAGTTGTGTGCACATACTCACACTTGCTAAATCACTCACAGTATCACAGCTGTGCACTTGAGCACACACACACATTCACTGACACCCTTGCACACACTTTGATACACTCTTGCACAAAACACAGTAGCACACACACACGCACACAGACTTACACTTGTACATTTGCACACACTGATACACTTGCACACACACTGCACAATCTCAGCTGCACACTTATGCACACACATATATTTGCAAACACCCACACACAGAAATGCATACACTTGCTGTCTTGCACTCACACTCACGTTGTACTTACATGCTTGCATGCACACTTATACATGCTGACACACACTCAAACACACTGACACACACTCACACGCAAACACTCATACACAGTTGCACACATGCACACACTTTACACACACACACTCAAGTCTCACACTCACAGTCATACTTGTAAGTCACACACACACTTGCACTCTCTCACATGCACACACAACACAGTCACACTCAGACTCACACACACTTTACACACTTACACACTCAGACTCACGCACGTTCTCTCACAGGCACACTCTTACATTTACAGTCGCACATGCACACTCATTCACACATACTCTCAGTCACGCACACTTTATACATTTACTCTCACTCATACGCACTCCGTTGCACATATACTCATACACAGTCTCACATGCAGTCACACACACTGACACACACAGTCCCACTCTCACACACTTATGCAGTCATTCAAGTGTCACATGCACACTCTTTACACACTACACCATCATACTCATGCTGTCACAGACACTGCACACTTATTCTCACACACACAAACTCATATACACGCAGTCACACGCACTTGCACAGACACACTCCCACTCAGACTCGCACACACACGCTTTACACACACACATGCTCACACTCACTCAAATACACGCAGTCACGCACACTCACACTTGTACACACTGACAGTTTACACACTTATGCACTCAGTTGCACACACACTCATACTCACACACTTATAATCACACTCAGTCTATACTCATGCAGTCATACACACACACGTACATTCTCACTCTCACACAGTTTGTGCACACACTCACACAGATGCAATCACACATGCACACAGACTCACACAGTCATGCACAGACTCACTCACACAATTTACACACACTCTCAGTCACACACACTGTTACACACACTCGCACAAGTGCACACTCATGCACAGTCACACACCCTTTACACACACACACTTACATACATGCTTGCTCTCACACACTCACACTTACACTCACAGTCACACACTCAGTTGCACACATGCTGTTACACTACTCATGCTCTCCTGCACCCCAAACTCACATACATGCACACGCATACACTGAGACTCACACACACTCACGCTTACTCTCATACATACTTGCACACACATGCTCACCCACACTTTACACTCATGCACAGACACAGTTGCACACACACTCCCACACACACTTTACACATGCTCCCACATACTCATACTACATGCCGTTATACACACTCACACACTTTACACTCTCAAGCACATGCACAGACTCACTCTCTTGCAGTCATGCTTTTACACATTTACACTCATGCACATGCTCACTCGTACACTCACACTCATACACCCACTCATTTGCACATACATTTGCACAGTCATTCATGCACACGCTCACTCTCACACGTGTACACCATTACACTCACGCACTTTTACACTTATTCACAGTTGCACACTCAGACTTGCACTCACTCACACTGACTCTCACACACACGTACACATTCTTGCACTTGCACACTGCGCAGTCACACTCGTGAACACTCTCTCACACACATGCTCATGCACACGCACACTTTACGCACTTACACTCTCAAGCACACACACACTCACACCTCAGACTCATGTACACACACTACATATACACCGTACACTCACGCATATCTCACTCACATGCACACTCACTCACACACCCACTCAGTTGCACATGCACTCATAAGCGACATTACAGTTGCACACACTACACTTTCACTGTCACACATACAGTTACACACACACCTCAGACTCACATGTGTACTCGTGCAGACACTCACCTGCACACTCACCCTTTATGCAGTTACACACCTCACTCGTGCACACACACACACTTGCATACCACTCAGTTGCACACACACTTTACACGCTCTTTCTCACAGTCACACCTTTACACTTACACACTCTTGCACTCAGTCACGCCTTTACACACACGCACACACACGCTCTCACACACACTCACCATTTCACTCTCACAGACTCGCACTCAAGCACGCACTCAGGTTACATACTTATTCTCCTGCACACAGTTGCACACCACATACGCACTGTTACATTCACACGTACACAGTCAGTCACACTTGCACTTTGCACACTTACACTCGCACGCACATCCACTTTCACATGCGCAGCCTCGTACACTCACACTTTACATACTCAAGCATACATACTCAGACCCACACAAAAGCATTCACTCCTACAGTTGCTCACATGCACACACTGTATGCACTTACAGTCACTCACACAGTCTTACGCACTCACATGCACACTGACTCACACTCTTGCACACAGTCGCACACACTCATGCATACTTACAAGTGTCACACTTGCACTCTCACATGCATGTACACCAATCACACACACACACTTTACACACTCAATCACACTCAGACTCACAATACATGCAGTTACACACACACACACTTAAACTCTCATATGCACAGACTGACATTCTCACACAATCACACTCAGCCTCCCATGTAGTCATACACACCGCAGTCACACACGCTCACACAGTCACTCACAGTCGCACATATGCATACATGCAGTTACACATACTCCCACACACTCACTCACATACACACAGGCACTCTCACAATCACACACACGTACATGCTCTCGCACACACACAGTTACACAGTCACAGTCACTTCACAGACGTACACGCAGTTACATTCACAAATGCACGCACGCTCAGTCACACACTTTACACAGTTACACTTTCACACGCACATACACCACAGATACACACATACACTCACAGGCAGTTACACACACACATACAGGCACGCACACGGTTGCATACATGCATACAATCACAGATACCCTCTACACACTTACACATGCACTTGCACACACACACACACATGCTCTCTCACACGTGCGCACTTAACACCCTCACCCTTGCATGCTCGCTCAGTTACACACACACTCAGACTTGCACTCATACACTCGCACATGCTCACGCTCAGACTCACATTCAGTCACACAGGCTCACACACACACAGCTGCGCACACGCAGTCTCACACAGACCTGCACCCAAGTTCACATACCCTGTGTGCACACACCCATGCACACTCACACTCTTGCACGCACTCTGACACTCAGCATGCACTCAGGTGCTTGCACACTTGCATACTCACACTCCCACACTCGTGTACGCACACACTCCTGCAGGGATTCCAACTCGGGCAGAGACACACATACAGACAGGGACACACAGGCGCCCTCCCGATGCGGTGCTGTGCTGATGTGTTTGCTATGGCTCTTTTTCCAAGTTTCATTTCTTATTGCTCCCTGTAAAGCAGTTAATCACCTTTCTGTGCCATTTAGAGCCGAGCTGCGGACTCCAGTGTCTCTTCACGCTGTGACAGCTTTATGTTGCTGTAATTTTGCCTGATACGGCACAGTACTGTCCCGGTGCCAGCAGTGGAAAGCAGTTTGCCCCTGTGCCCCACTGCGCCCTTTGATGGCCCCAACCCGCAGCTGACAGCGTGAGTGGGAGCTGCTTATGGGTCATGGCACGCCACGGACTCCTCTCTTTCTCCAAGACACATCAAAGCTCTGTTCACAGCACTTGAAGCACGAGAAAGACAATTAATTCTAATCAATGGGACAGTCCTTGCAGTCAGCCCCCTGCTCTAAATTCCTGTTTTGCGTTATTGTCTTAACGTTTAAGATGAGGCACAAAGGGCATGCGGTGGAATGCTGGAGCAGATTTGTTCACTTCATCTTCCTGTCAGTAAACCTGCAGTTTCCAAACTGTGTCCTGTAACTAAATTTCAGTTATTCAGCTTTGGTTTTCCATCTAGGGACAGCTCTAAACCGCACTGTTTTGTAGTTGAGAGTTTCTCCAGTCTGAGAAAAGTGAGGCACAGACAGTCCTGTCTGCTCTTGGCACCCAAAATAAGTCAAGGACTGTGCTTCTCCAGCTTAGAGCTGGTCTGGATAAAGGAAGAAGACGTAGCTTAGATTTGCACACTACGCTGCATCAATAATCTCTAAGTGAAATAAGCTTTTTATGCCTGATGATGTCATCCTCTTTCTCCCATCTGTATGCCCTGTTGCAGGCAAACAGTGGAGGAGAGAACAAGCACCGCATGCTAAAGATGAGCCCAAGTACTTTTCAGTTGTCTCTCCCCTTTAAGTTTGAGCTTACTTCTGTATTCTTTCCTTTGGTCTTCACATGTCCTGGTATGTATTTACTCTCTTCATACCACCACCCTCAGCTCCCTCATAAGTCTTTCTGGGCAGTGAAAACACACCATCAATTACACATTTCCAGTTGCTGTGCAACTTTTTTTCTTTAGTGGCTTCAGACCCAGCCACGCGTAACGCTCCCCTTTCTGAGCGGTACCTGCAGGTGCTTTACTCTATTAGTCCTGTAGGCAGAGGAAGAATATTTAATCTCTGTCTCCCCTGAAGGGGACAAAACAAGCAAGTATCCAGAGGTGTCAAGACATCACAATGAAGAAAGACAGACATGGCAAAGCAACTGAAAAGAGCAATGCACTGTCTGTTGTTCAGTCCGGTAATGAAATAGCGGTACACCTGCAGCTTAGACTGTCTGAAGTGAGAGTTCAGGAGCTGGAACTCAGCTAACTCAAATGTGACACTGACAAAACCAACACTTTTGCCCACGTTCTTACCTGTCCAACATGTGTTACTGTGTGCGCCTAGCGCCAGGAATAGCTGCTTTTGGTGGCACAAGTGCTCAATTAACCATGCTTTAAAGAGGCAACAAAGGAGGGAACAGAACTTCAGTGCTGTTCGGGTTTTTTTCAGGTGTCTGTTACAGTCACTCAGAGAATGGTTCTGTTCTGTTTTGGCAGCTGTAGCTGATCCACACGCATGTGGCTAAGAGGTGCAGTTAAGGTTGCTTTTCAAGAGCCTCACACTATGCCAATGGTTCCCGTTGCTTTTAAGATCCTACAGAATTATGTCCTGGTGGCAGAGCCAAAAGTAAAGTTTATGGATTCATTTATGGATTCAGGGAACGAAGGAGAAGGGTTCTGCGGTACATGGTTAGGGACGTCCAAATGGATCGTGAAAAGATTCCCCACATAGGATTTTGGAGCAGGATTTGTTAGAAACAATCCCAAGTGCCTCAGAGCTTTTCCAGCGCAGTGTTTTGGAGCCACCTGCTGCCTGCTCAGTGATATTACACTACAAGATCGTTTTGTGTTGTTACACATCAGATCTCCTGTTAATCCTTTTTTAAGGCAACAACAGTACCTTCCTGTGCAGCTTTGTAGGCTGTAAACCCCCAGTCTGACATGGAGAAATAGTTATTGCTGCCTCACCAGGGCAACTCACCTTGGAAACTTGACAGCAGGCTTTTGGGGCTTGTTGGAGACAGGGAGAGGCAACTCTGACTAAGAGATGGTGAGCTTCTGCTGTAGAACACACTATTGTGAAGTGACTGCGGCAGCTAGAGGAGACTGCCACTTCAGAAACGTTACAGTGCTTTTATATTATTTAGAAACGAACCTCTTAGGAGTTCAGCCGAGGACCCAAGGTGTACTGTCATGACGCTGTCCGTTCTCTCCACAGGCAGTACTACTGGTATGATGAGCGGGGGAAGAAGATCAAATGCACTGCTCCTCAGTACGTTGACTTCGTCATGAGTTCAGTGCAGAAACTAGTGACAGATGAGGACGTCTTTCCAACAAAATACGGTATGCTTACCTTCGGGCAGCTGCGCTTACCTTAGGGCTCTTTGTAAATGCTCCAGGTGAGCACTGACATTCAGCATATATATTAATACCAGACAGTTTTCATACTTTTTTATTTTATAAAGGGTTATTTTAGTTTGGGTCCATTCCTGCAGTGTCAAGGACTTACACTTTTAGCATATGAATTGGGGTGAAAAATCTGCCAGTCCTGCCTCCTTGGCTAATATTTCACCACTGTACATCTTCTTCTTTAAGTGCCTTGAGGTCTTCCAGGAAGCAGCCTGTTCTCAGAGAGAACGTGGCTATTAAAGGCAGCCTGCTGCCACTAAAATGCAACCTTGTTATTTTATACAGTTTCCTTTAGAACCCTGATGCAGAGAGTGGGAAATAAAGTGCATTGCCAGTAACGCGGCTCGTCTGCCTAACATGGCCTTTTTTCCTCACATTGCTTAAGTCTCCATTCCCCTCTGCAGACCAAATAAGAACATGATTTTTAAGGACTGAAAAAACAACAGAAAAGTAACTTGCACACAAATTTGTATCTTAACAAGACAGCAATGCCTTCAATTAAAGAAAAGAAGGCTGACAGCTGCAGAGCAGAAGTTGCCACAGATAGGCTTGATCAGGGAAAAAAAGTAGCTGGTTTCTTATACCTCTTCACTAGGTAACTGAGGTTACCTACTATATATTAGGGTGCTTTTCTAATGGCATTTACTTAGAAGCATGTGAAAGAAGGCAGTGCCTAGTAAGCTAGCGGCACACGAGGGCTGCTGTTTTGCTGGTTGTTAATACGCTGATTCAGCAGAGCAATGGGAGCCTTTCGTCTAAGTGATCTGTGAGCGTGGGCAGGGCACACTGTAGGCCAGTGTCATACTTCTTACTGTCCATCACACAGAGAATTTTTATTGTGGCACTTCCAGCATCACGAGCAGTAGTCCAGTCACTGTGTTACAGTGAGGGCACAGTACTGCTCTGGCAAGAGTAATTCGGACTGTGCCTGATGGAGGGCATCTGCTGCCCTTCCCCGCTACTTTCCTATTTGAGAGCATTTCAGTAATGAAATCACGTAAGCCTGCCACGTACTTCAGGTTCTGTTTCACAGCCTGTGAATTGGCTGCCAACTATACTGTGCGCATCCCGTGGAAAAATATGCTACTCCTGAGCTAGCTGTATAATCTCTTTCTTTTTTTTTTACAGCCAATAACAACTGTTGTTGTTTAAACACATTACCTTTTCTCCCTGATCTTTAACGTTAGGGTTTAAAGTCTCAGCTTTAAATAAAAATGCTTGAAACCGTACCTCTGTAAGGTGAGCTAGTCATACTTACCCAGTTTTGCCAGCACAAGTGCTGCTATGGGACTCAGAGCGGAACTCAGCCGGAACTGCCACCGTGTTTCTGTCTTCCTTCCAGGCAAAGAATTTCCGAACTCATTCGAGTCCTTAGTGAAGAAGATCTGCAAGTACCTGTTCCACGTGCTGGCCCATATCTACTCCTCACACTTTAAGGAGACTTTGGCACTGGAGCTGCACGGACACTTAAACACGCTCTACACACATTTTATCCTATTCATCAGGGAGTTCAACCTGGTGGACCTTAAAGAGACCACCATCATGGACGACCTCACAGAGGTCCTCTGCAGCAGCAGCGGGAGCAGCAGTAATGGGAGCGGCAACGGGAGCAGCAACAGCGCAGGAGCACAGAACCACGTGAAAGAGAGATGAGCCCTCCCACAGGATCAAAACTAACATTAAAAACAATATTATATATTACGTGTGTATGTGTATGTATACGTTCAGATATACATACGGGCATATACAGCTATGGAAGCTGAAAGAAATTATGCTGCCACCACAGGATGCATAGTCATATGGGACTGTACGGAGCTTTGGTTTCATGCGCCACCTGGCAAGAAGTTGCACCGATTTTATTTTATTTTCTGTCCACTCCTCCTTATACCTGTTCAGATGGATGGTGAGTGCTGTTTTTAGAGAAGAGCCAAGCCTGAGAGTGGGGCCACTCTTATTTCTTTGTTTTGTTTTGGTTGTTTTGGTTTTTCTTTCTTTGGTCAAGTGCAAGCCCTCTGTCTTCCTAGGATGGTGGTCTTGCCGTTTTAAAGATACCTATTATATTATAAGAAGTGACTTTTACTTTGAAGTGGCTTAAAATGCAGATTTGGGTTTTTTTTTGGGGGGTGGGGGGGTGGGGTGTTGTTTTTTGGTTTGGTTTTACATAGACTGCCCCTGACCCCTGCCAAAAACTTCCCAGTTGAGTGCATCTTGCCCTCTGCTAGCTTGGAATGGGAAGAAACTCCCGGCTTGACTAGAGTAGCAACTAGGGGCTTGCTACGTGTTGAGTGGGCATGATTCTCCAGTTGTTACATCTACTCGGCCACAACATGTGAATGTGCAAGAGGATCCACAAGCCTTTCTGCTTATTGCTCCTACAACGTATATGCTCTCTTCCCTGCTCCCTCCGCCTCCTCTTTTTATTTATAAAGATGTGCCTGGGAAAAGAGTAAGATCAGTGGTCTAAACCAATGTGCAAGAGCACCACCACGTGTTTCCCTTTGGACGGAGGCCCGGGGAGGGAGGAGAAGGGCACATTGAGTCCGTCACCGCCTGTGCTAGAAAGATGACTGTTGGCATAAAATTATATTGTTGGCTTATTTTAGTTCATCTGTTCTATAATAATAAAAACAAATCTATCAGCCGTGAGCTCTGTTTTTGTGTTTGCAGCGCCAGAAGTCACTGGAACCTACCCCCAAAGCTTCCCTTTCACTACCGAATGCTGTCAGCCCTGTTGTCAGCCAGCTTTACCAGCAGTTCTTTGTCTTCCACCCTGGAAGCCAGCATTCACAATCACTTCCTTGCCTTTTCTTGTACTGCCAGGAGCCTCCTCTCCAGGTAAACTTGCAGACTCCGAGGATAAGTGACACACAGAAAGAAGCAACTTTCCTGTTTGTACACACTTTTAAATTCTTTAAGTCTAGCGTGCTCACTGATGCTTTGCAGCAAATGCAGTATCACAGTGTCCGCATCAATAACATTACTCTCTCATTTGCCATGAATTCTGGCACTCCAGATTTCTAGTTGGGAAGGTACCCCATTTGGCTTGCAATTGCTCTACCAAATCCGTAGCAAACAGTCTTTGTGAACTGTTTGTTACTGCTTTTGAGGTACACACGGCATCAGTAACTGACGTGGCACGAGTCCTAGGAAAGCTTCCTGAGCAACTTCTTAAACTGCATTAGCAGTCAAATAGAAAGGGGAGATGGAGAGCAAGCACGAGAGCAATGGGAACAATTCCACTGAGAAAACGCAACTGCAAGAAAGCACAAGCAAGCAAGGACACAGAAGCACAAGAAAAAATTAAGTAATGTAGAAGAGGGACCACAGGGAAAGGAAGAAAAAAAAGCATAAATGTGAATAATGGGAAGAAGTTACAAACACGAAGGGAAAATAAAGCACAAAGGCGTGAGCACAGGAAAAGGGAAGTAGAGAAAACGAGCTTTGTCAGCCCAGGGCTGACAGAGCTTTGTCAACCCCTTTCACACAGGCTGCAGTACGTTGTCCATCAGCACAGGCACACTGCTGTCCTGCTGACCTAATGCTGCTAGCACAGTCCTTCCTCACCACGCCGTTCTGCTACTGCCACCATAGCCAGGTGAAAATTCCCATTCGCTCTTCATTCAGTGGCCTGAGCCCTCCCGTAACAATTCCCTACAATAACGTCTGAAGGGAAAAAACTGCCCTGAGTTGTCTATCAGAATGCAGCAGAAGCCATGAGAGCAACAGCATTTGTAAGGCCCCTGTACCTCACTTACCGCCCGCAGCGACAGCGTGCAGTGGAGATTGAGGTAAAAAAGAAACAGTGAGTGCAACGACCCAAGTCCAAATATTTCTGGTAATCATCTGCTTGTGAAAGTGCACTCACGGTCTCAAAGAAGGGCAGTTAGTAGTGCAACACATTTGGGAAAGGTTGAGCTGAACAGGAGGCAGTTCGACTCTCCAAACCAATTTAGCTTCACGTTGGGAACCAAACCCTACGAGTCATAGCTGTGAAATGCAAGGACGGCAGTTCTTCGCCTTCCCAGAGGGAGGCACGCCCGGAGCCCACACCATGACAGACAGCTGCAAACCACTGCGTCAGCCACCAGGAACCAGTGAAGTACCACACTGCATCCAGAAAAGCCAGGTGTTGTTCACAGCAGCTGTCCTGAGTTTAACCTGCAGACATTTTACATTTGTGAAATACAAAAACTTCATTTAGCACAGTAATTTTTTTTTTTTACTTTATTTTACAACCAGCTTGTGAGCAAACAATGCCATTCCAGTGTGGCCCACCCTTTTAGTTGATGAGGAATAAGGAAAAACACTGAAATAAGTGCCAACACTAACATTCTTCTTGCCACAAGAAGCGTTACTGTAAGGATCAGCCACAGAGTGCACATGGCAGTGGTTACTGAATTACGCTGCAATAATGTAAAGAATTGTCACAATGTCTTCAAACTCAGCCTGGGTGATGGCACTGAAGCCTGCAGCAGTTCCCCCAGCAGCCACACTGAGCACAAGAACGGGGCCCAAATCCCATCTCATCTGAAGGAGGGCATTAGGTCTCTTAACACAAAATTGTTGCTATCTTAAGGAAGTAAGGGTGTTCTGTAAATGGATCAAAGTGCTGCTGAAACAGCAGAGCTACCTAATTACTCCAAGTCCAAACCATCCTCCTTCTAAAGATCAATTAAGGGCTATGCTATTGTTGCACAGCTGCTAAATAAAACTAAAGAGATAAACAAAAAGCGCCAGAAACCTTCTGAGCTGTGCCCCCCAGCACGGATGCCTTTTGAAGGCTTTGTCTCATCAGATAAACTCTCAGCTTTACACTTGCCACTGCAGAATCTCTAACAAATTTCCAAGCCTAGAACTACGGCAATGTAAGCTCAAGCCATTGCAGAATGAAGGTGTCCTCTTAAAAATAGCCCCACGTGTGTTTCACGGGGCCACTTTCCTGTCCACTAGCTCGAGCAGCTAACGTTCTCTCATGTATTAGTGCAAGGTCCCTTACATGAAACTCATCAGATAACTCAAAAGAAGCACAAAGCGTGTGGGCTAGGCAGCCTCTCTGGTCAGCGCAGAGCAACTCTGCAACAGCAGCTCATTCTTATGGCATTATTAATGATGGAAAAGACCACTCAGATCATCTTGTCCAACTAACTGTCAACCCATCACCACCGTGCCTACTAAACATGTAGGAACCTGCTTTGGCAGGGGGTGGGACTCGATCTCTTGAGGTCCCTTTCAACCCCTATGATTCTATGTCCAAGCGCATCTGGCAAAACACTTGTGCTTCTGTGAAAAGCCACTGCTGCACCTGACATTAGGAAGGCTTAAAAGACTCGTGCCCAAAGCAAGCACCACCCGTAAGGGCCGTAAAAGGAAACCCGAACAGGGAAAACAAACCAGCCCAGCAACACAAACAAGCAGTTCAGGGATGCCCAGCAGGGCCGATGCACAAGCTGCTGAAGGTAGGTGCTCATTGTGATGAAGCAGCACGGCACAGCAATGCTGTGCCACGTGCTCACAGAGCAGGAGCCCCCACACAGCAGTTACCAGTCCCACGCTGCCACTTTCTGCACAGACTGAACTTAAGGTCCTTACTGTTTCTCACACCTGAAAGCTCTGAGTAGGTAAGTTTTCATAAATGACTTTTTTTTTTCCCCTTCCTGATTGGACTTGACTAAGTTTCAAACAGAAAACTAATTTGCAAAGGATTAACTCCCAAAATCAATTCAAGAAACATCCTCAGTGTTCGTAAGCATTAAACTGGTAGGGTATCTCAGGCAGAAGGGCTGCTCCTCTCATCTGAATTCTGGTAAGACAAGAAAATACAGAAATGGATCCCCAGTCTCCATCTTGGCTTTTCATTTTGTTTAACTGTGCACTAATATGAAGTGTTGCACAGCCTGTATCCTGACAGAGCACCACGAGGCACTCAGCCTGGCTCTGGGTAACTCCAGGTAAGGGGTATTTCACTGTTCCGAGTGGAAATGCATTGATTTTTGAAGTCCTTTATAATCAATTTGGGGACACTGCTATTGCAGCCAGAGTGCTCCCATCTGCCCATTAAAAGCATCTGTTTTTATCCAGCAGGAGAACCTCACCTGACTCCACTAACAAAGGACAATCCAGATAGAAGCAGGAACTGATACTGAAAAATCCACAGGTATTACATTTACACAAAAATCTATAAGAAATCCTTAATATAAAGAACTATTGAGTTCCTTCCAACCAGGTTTAGTAACACTCAGCAATTCCAGAAAGTAGACCTGAATCCCTGTGGCTACAGAAGCTGATTAGTAAGAGCAAAAATCAGAAGCAGAGGACAAATTGTGGCTGAAAATCAGCTGCACTCACTAGGGCAGAACAGATAAACTTATTGGTTTGTTTTTTTTTAATGTCTATAAATGTCTTTAAATAACCAAACTGGTTTCAAACCAGTTTCAAACTAGCTTAATTTACGTCCTCAGAACAGGTGCTGCATTGCAATCAGAGCAGCCAGGTCCTAGCATTTGTCTGACTGCAGCTGGGGCAGGATGCTCCTTGCACATGAGCACCCAGACCTCAGTGAACGCTATTATTCATCACTGCAAACCCTGCTTTTCATAGCAGCGGCGCTCACAGCCTGCAGATCCTCCCAGAGCAGATACCTGCTTCAGCTGCCCTACTGCACCAACTGAGCCCACAGGGCACAGCGAGCCCCTCGCTGCGCTCCCACAAAGATAATGAATGCTCAGGAGTAGGTACCAGGAAAAGCAGTCGGGCACTGCGGACCAACACTTGTAGGCACAAACAGCCAAACGAAGCCAAATGCTCGAGCAACACCTGATTGCGACCTTGAACCAAGTTATCTTGTGGCGTAACCGCTGCTTAAATGTGAAAGCAGGACAGTCACCTCAATCCATTCAGGCATTCTGATTGGATTACAAGCGCCCCGTGCTTCATTATAATCTCTCTGATGAAGGCAAAAGTGAAACCACAGCTGGAGGAGAGAGATTAAAACATTTCTTATAACAGTTTAATTAACTGTTATTATTGGATTCACATTCCTTTCTGATCCAGGTGCTCCGCAAATAAAGAGCATGGGTTCTTCCTAAGAGCATTGTTGCTCTTGCTGCTGAACGGCTTCTGCTCCAGAACATAAAAAAAGGGGGCTTTTTCATTATGCCAGGTGCCCATAATGAAGTAAGCTTAAGTAAGTAAAGCACTTTTTTTTTTTTGCCTGCTCTGAAGGTTGCAGCCACTGGCTGGCCTCTCACACACCTGGAAGATGGCTCTGAAAGTGATTCAAGGGGCTACAGCTGGCCCCTGGTCGTCACTAACCAAAGCCAAGCGCCCACATGCCGGCAACGTGAAAAGACTGAAAGCTACAGTGAGTTGGTCACACTTAGAACTGCCACACTGAAGCTATGAGAAGGGAAAATTTCTTAAGTTTTCTTACATTTTCACTCCTCTGCAGTGTAAAACGCACAGGGACCGCCATCATAGCAGCTGAGCTGAGGGGCTTAAAGCAAGCCCACTTTCACCTACAAGACTTCATTTATATCTCAGAAGGGAATACCAGAAGTCAGCCCTCCACTCCCACGCAGCACAGCCACAAACACAACCCACAGGAGCCCTGTGTCTGTAGCACCGCCAAGGAGCTTTTTCCCTGAGCAACACCATGTTGTTCCCCTCTTAAAGCTGACAGCTTAGTTATGAAAACCTGAGTGCTTTCTCTGGGACCGTGCGATAATGCAGCAGCTGTGCCTGCTCCTGTACCCTGAACCTATCTGAGCACACAAAAGACCAGAGGGAAAGGACAAAGGCAGAAGTGAAATCTGGAGCCAGAATTATTGTTCATTTAGAATCAGATTTAAAGCTTAACCCAGCAAGGCCAACGACCTCGCACGAATTTCCAGCAGCTGAAGCAACAACAATCCGTCTGTCTCTCTTCAAATGTTTAAGTTCCCTTTCTATGGCTCACTGCCATTACCTTTGCCATATTGATTTGAACAATTCAATCTATTCAGCTTCTTCTAATTGTCCCGGTTTAAGCTGGGACAAAGTCAGCTTTCTTCACAGTGTCTGGTACGATGCTATGTTTAGGCTTAAGGAGAGAAAGTGCTGATAGCACCGCGAAGCTTTAGCTACTGCTGAGCAGCACCGAGCCAAGGACGTTTCAGCTTCTCACCCTGTCCTGCCTGCGAGGGGGCTGCGGTGGCACAAGGAGCAGGAGAGGGAGGGCACCGGGACAGCTGGCCTACACCGCCCGAGGGGACACCCCACGCTGTGTGGGATGATGAAATCCTGCAGATGATGGGGAGAGCTGACCAGGAGGCAGCCACCCCTCTGGGACCGGGTGGGCAACCTGTGAGTTCTACCTCTTTTTTGCCTGCACTGCTCCTTCCTCAGAGCATACACAGCCCACGGGATGCCCCAATGCTGGCCACAGGCTGCATTTCGTGCTGCCCACACAAAGCTCCACGCTCCCCAGGAAACACACGGCAGCAGCACACGGCAGGGCAGGCACCGGTGGAACGGCAGCGCATCAGCACACTACCTCAATCCAAGCACAGCACCCTCCTGTCAGGGCAACTGTGAGGCGGCAGCAAGGCAGGAGTGCTGTCCCACTGTGTATTTCAGTGCCTGCAAATCAGTGGGCGAGGGCTCTGGACCCGGTGCAGTGCGTCAGCAGCACGTCAGCCTGGAGCCGGGCCAGCTATCGCTGCGCAACCACATCCCACACCCAGCTCTTGGCAGCTGTGGGGGATGCTGCAGGCTGCCTGCTGCAGGAGGAGTTACCAGGCTCCACACCGCCAAAAGCTCGGCTTCCCCATACCACTGCATTCAGCAAAAAAGAGAAGTAAGAGATGTTTTAAAATATTCATCATTTGGAGAACAGAAGCACCGGAGGGACCTAGCCATGCACCTACTCCCAGACTTAAGTGGCAATCCTCTGCTGAGGTGGTATAGTCCACACAGAGCAACCAACAAACCCGATAAAAAGACAACAATCTTGGTGATTTTGGCTGCCTTAACAGTTTCAGAAGAACAAAACAGACCTCAGCTCTCCTAGAGGCCTCCTCACTCGGCTGTACCCCTGTACTGCAAAGTTTCACATAAGGCAGAACACAGCACTGCATATATCACCCCTACAAATAAATAAATACAAGCCAAAGACGTACAAACACAGCAGCACAACCAGCACAGCCCTTCTGAGAGGCAGTTCCTTCCCTGCAGCCGGACCCGCTGCACCACCCCAGAGCTCCTGGCAGCCCTGCCCTGCACACCGCAACGGCAAAGCCTTGAAGCAGCTCCAAGCTTTTCTCCCACTGCCAGACTGATGCAGGCCCAGCTGAGGTGCAGAGAGCAGCATCTGCCATGTCAGCAGCTGCTGAGTCATTCTTTGTTAGCACAAGGTAACTAGGAAAAGCAGGTAATCGGGGAAGGCACCTCCAAAGGTCACCCTCCTGACCCGGAGGACAGGACCTTGGGTGACAAACATCTATTTATCTATAGCTGTAAATAAAAACAAGAAGTACAACACGGGAACAGCTCACATGGAGATGCCTTCACAGGCCAGGAACCTTGCGTGAATGTGTACAGCTATAAGCCATATGAGGGTCTCAGTCAGGACTCCATGCTAAAAAAAATTAAAGAAAATAAGTTTTCTGCATGTCCTCAAAGCATCCCCAACTTGCACAGCTCTCCCAATGCAACCATCAGCTCTGCAGCAAATAACTTGTAAGCTTCTGTTTCCAAGAGTGCAGAAATCACTGTTGCCCTATCCCATTTATATACATAAGGCCTGACTGAGAAATCAGTCATGAACAGGATTACACCGAAATCTAATTTCAGCTAACGGCGGGGTGCAGGGGCCTTGGTTCAGCCTCATTTCATGCCTTCTGGAGGCTGGCTGTACTTCATGAATGAAGATGTTCACAGGGGATTTATCCAGACAGAACAAACACTGCAGTTTGAAGTCACTGTCTCAACGTGAATACCCTTTCTAGAGCGTGAAACTCTACTGCAAGCACTGTTGCTTTCTCTGACACACTGTTGCTTATCCGTTGTTACATCTGCAAGCACTCCCTGCCCCAAGGCCCACCTCCTCCCCGGACCCGCGGTGAGAAGCGTGGGGGAAACGCGCCTGCTAGTCCTGCCCGTGCCCGAACAGGAGGCGATGCCCAGCTGCAGGGCAGGAGCCACAGCGCAGACCAGGCGGGGGCAGTGAGGAGCAGGGAACCAGAATCTCCTTCCTCTCCCTGCAGGCACGCCTGGGGCAGGCTGCCCTGCGAAGCTGCGAGCAGGGCTGGGACCAGCCGGCAGAAATCCCACCTGACCTCAGCTACGCGTCTGCCATCCACGGGCAGAGCCGTCCTCCCAGGCAGCGCCCCGAACCGCAGCACCGGCAGAAACACCCCGACTGCATGCGCACTCGTCCTGCTGCTGACAGCTTGCGTCTTCCCTGACCTTGAAGCCGCGTTATCTGCCTCGGCTGCTAGAAGGCGATAATAGCTCCCGACAATAGCAAGAGTCAGCTCTGAGCCGCTGGAACAGGAAATCCCATTTCTCAGGCCCTTCAAAGCCTGCCAGCCCGCCTGGCACAGTTTCTCTCAGCAGCACTCAGCAAGATTACAGAACTAAAAATAACCCACACAATAAGTTGTGCATTAAGGAGAAGAAAGGACTCGCCCTCAGCGTGGGTTTCCCTTCCACTTGTGGCCTCTAGTGTCCCCAGCCAGTTGAATTGCTCAGGTTTTGTTCTCCAAATTAAGCAGGAGCTGCAGCTGCTGAAGTGGTTTTAAATAAAATAAGGAGATTAAAGGGGACAACAAAGAGCTAAGACGCTTTCCAGTTTTTAAACTAGTGTCTCCCTCCCCTCTCTGTTTTCTATAATAAGAAATTGCAAACTAAATCTGCTTCCTTACCTAAGCAGCCCGTGCTTCTTCCAGGAGCCCAGGTACAAAAGTCAGCGCATAACACAGCTGAAATGAAACAAAGGTACGAGTCCTGCAGGCAGGCAGTGCCTGGGGGCATCCAGCTACGGTGTAGAAGGAAACCTCCGAGCCTGCTGGGTATAAAGGCACTGCCCGACCCAGCAGGAGGAGAGGCACACCTCCTAGCAGCAGCTGCTGGAATTAGCACGGCCTGCAGGGCTTACACGGGTGTTGCTGTGCGAAACAAATAACGGTGCTCTGCCCCTCACTAGCACAAACCGGTAAGGCTCAGCCACCTGGATCAGACCACCGAATAGTGAAGAAAAACCTTGTAAGTTTTGCATTATTGCTGTCAAAAACAACCAACTCCTTTCCCAGCTCCAAGCTGACTCTGCACACACAGTTACACACACAGTGCAGTGAACAACGGCTCTCCTTCAGCGTGAGCACGTTTCCACGCATGCATTATCTGAACAGAACCCACAGGTAAGTGTGTGCAGGCAAACAGAAACGCAGACTGGAGTGTCACACAACTGTAGGGGTTGGAAGGGACCTGCAGAGATCACGGAGCCCAACCCTGTGCCAAGCAGCTCCCCAGCCCAGGCTGCACAGGTAGGCGTCCAGGCGGGGCACGGACATCTCCAGAGAGGGAGCCTCCACCACCTCCCTGTGCAGCTGTGCCAGCGCTCCGCCACTGCACTGCGCGCAAGTCCCCTCACACAATCGTGCAGAACTTCCCTTACCCGTACGCGACCGTCCCCGCTTCCCCCAGGAGCAGACAAAGCAAACCGGAGCAACGGTAAGCACGCACGGCGCTGCACACGCAACATGGCTCCGGGTCGCGCCCAGCTCTCCTCAGCCGCAGCACGCCGCCACAGCGGCGCGGAACCTTCCAGAAGCTCCTACCTGCTCCGTGCCGCCGCCCTGCCTCGCGCCCAACGGTCGCGCCGCGCGCCGCTCCCTGACGGCCGGGCGCGTGGCACTTGCCCATAGCGCCCCCTAGAGGCGGCGCCAGGCCTCGGGGCGCTTGCCCATAGCGCCCCCTAGAGGCGGATCGAGGCGGGCGGCCCCGGCCCGGGGTACTTACCAGGCTCGTGGCACGGGGACAAAGAGGACACGCCACAGCTCATATCTTTACTGAATGAATTTATTGGTTTTTGAACTAAAGTTGCTCACAGTTATTTAACAAGGGATACATCAGATTTTTTGTTGTCCATTTTTAAACCATTAAATAACGTCAGTTTGTGTCTGTATATGTGTGTGTGCGCGCGTGTGTGTCTTCAAAGTACAAAATAGGAAGGGTAACAAGAGGTATTGCTTTCGTTTATTCTTATATCTTGTGTAAGTAATCCCCTTCCTGCTTGTACCACGTGGGTTTTGCTGATATAGGTATTTTTTTTTTAATTATTATTATTATTTTGTATTGAAATCCCAGCCTTTTGTAGAGGTACAATGTAACAGAAGCATCAAAATCTATACACAAGGGGAAGAGAAAAGAGGGAAAAGAAGGACGGGGGTGATGGGAGGGGAGCTCGGAGGAGAAGTAGAGAGAGGGCGGAGGCAGGAAAGACAACGAAAGCAAAAGAGACTAATTTACAGCAATGTCATGCAATTAAAACTGCCCCCCTCTCCTGCACCCTTGCCTCCCCCCCTCCCCAGCCATCACCCCCCGGTGTCTGACATGCACACAGCAATACGAGAGAAAAGGTTAGGAGTAGGGAAAATAAATAAATAAATAGAACGGAAACGGAAAATAAATCCCTCCCGCTTGGGGGAATGGGGAAACGGGGCCAAAGTCAAAGGTCTTTGCCCCACTTGTGTCTTTAAAAATTCTTTTTTAATCTTCAAACCTATGTACAAGTAAAACTGGTCCGAGAAGGGGAAAAATGATTAAAAAAACCAACGACGACAACAACAACCAAAAAGAACTCATACAACATTATCATTTAAATAAAAAATAATCTTGCGATACAACATACACCCATAGGAACCCAACGAGCAGCAATCGAAGGTCATAAAAGAGCTGAACACTAATGCTAAGCCTACATTCTTAAAATCTCAGTCAAGAAGTACTTCTCACTGCGTTTTGTCTTCCAGGCGTAAAACCGTGTTTGGTTTTTTTTTTCATTTGTTTGTTTGTTTGTTTGTTTAACCTTTGAACTTGGGCCAGAATAAGTTACACTTGGTCACGTAACTCCTGAGGAGGAGGAAAAAAGACGGCCATTCTTCTTTCTCAAAGTCACAAGATGAACACTTAACGGGGTTGCTGCCTCTTTTTTCCCCCTCCTCCGCAAAATAAATAAGAACCAATGTTGCCTCTACACAGTTATTAAACAGAAGATATATCTAACAGCTTATTTTTTAAATATATATATATGTATATATAAATAACCAAGACCTAAGAACTGAAATGACAAAAAAAAAAAAAGGTCCCCATCCACCCAACCCCACCCTCCTCCCCTTCAAGAAAAATAAAATAAAAAAAACAACAACAAAAAAAAACCAAACAAAAAAAAACAAACCAAACAAACAAAAGACCTAAAACTTTATAAAAATATCTTGCAGTAACTTTTAAAGTTTACAGTAGCTTCGTGATTAAGTCTCCCACTGCCCTGACTCCACCTTGTCTTGCTCAGATGAACGAAGTGCCGGTGATTTGCACACACACACACACAGGAAATAAAACCCAAGATAAGTCTCTTTCCTTCCTCTTCCTCTTCGTCTTCTTGTTTTTCTTTTTTTTTTTCTTTTTTTTTCTTTTTTTTCTTAAGAAAAAATTCACCCAAGCCAACGAATGGAATTGGTAACTTAAAGAAATAATAATACTGATATCAATGCAGCACTAGCAACACAACAATTGCCTCTAAATGCAGGGTGCGGTGGAGGCTCCAGCTGGTGGAAGAAGGTCCCAGCGCGGTGGCACAGTGGCAGGGAGCTGACAGATGGGGAGGAAGGTGTCGAAGGAGGAACAGCAGTAGCAGCAGCAGCAACTGTGCCTGGTGGCAGGAGAGACAGTCCTTGGCAGAGTCTTGTCCCTCTTCTTTGCTACCAGAAGTTGCCTTTTCCCTAAGTTTTCATGTTTTGTTTGTATGTGTTTATTCGTTTAACCCCCCCTCTCCCTCCTAAGTTTACTCCTTTCCCCTTCCAGCAGGTCAAAAAGCAAAATGAGACAGCATTAAAAACAAAACAAATCAAAACAAAACACAACTATTTTCTGTGTGTATATATATATATGTATGTATGTATATTCGCATCAAAATATACACACATATATACATGTATATATATAGATATAAAAAAAGGGGGCGAAAGAAACAGAAAAGGCGGTGGGGAGAAAAAGGTTAAGAAAATCCCGTGATGAAGCTCCCCAATATCGTCTTGGTTCAACGCTTAGTTTTGAGTTGCTCCTGGCTGGTTTCTGATGAGAATGCGCTCTGGGTTCACGCAACACTGTGCTCCCGCTACCCCATCTCCTTCCCCACACCCTCCCGCTCCAGGCTGAGATCACCTGCGCGGACAGAAGCTGCCAAGGGTAAAGGTTTCACTCCAACAATATGCAACCTCCTTTCAGCCCAGACTGTGCAATCCCATAACTGAGCAGATCTCTCTTGTGGAGCACCAAAAATGAAAAAGAGAGAGAAGAAAAAAAGAAAAAGAAAAAAAAAAAAAGGAAAAAAAAAAAAAAGGCGTGCGTTGGGGAGATGTTTGGGGAGAAGTGGGGGAGAAACCCACTTCCTGAAGGGAGAGGGGAGGCTGGGAACCTCAAACAGGACTGGTCCTTGGACAGTCTACATCGGTTGCCTTCCGTCAACAAGTGTCCGCAGAGCACAGAAGGTGAAGCCGTGGCTGACATGTTAACTTTTCGGGATAATTCCTGGTAGCAGAGCGGAAACAAGTGGTGTCGTCAGAAACACAGAGAGAGCATGAACAGAACAAGAAACAAACCGAAAGAAAACAAAAACTAATAATAATAATAATAATAATAATAATTAAAAAACCCAAAAAATCAGGAAGGAGGAAAAAAAAAAACATTCAAAAAAAGGGAGGAAAAAAAAAAGCAATTAAAAAAAAAAAACACAACCCAAGATCTGTCGAACTGGGTTTGTCATCTGTGCTACCTTTTCTTTTCTTTCTTTTCTTTTCATTCTTTCGTTTGTTTGTTTTTGTGTTTGATTCTGAGATATATATTATATATCATATATAAATATATATATGTATATATATACAGTCATTCCTTCATACAAAATTTGTCTATAGACAGTTTTGTACTGTTGTGGCAAGGTATATACATCCTTCTAGTTTAGAGGCTAGCTTGCTAAGGAATATTCTTTCATTCTTTCTTGCTTTTTTGTTTGTTTGTTTGTTTGCTTGTTTTTGTTTCTGATTTTGTTTCTAAGTTATTTAATTTTTTATGTGTTTATTTAAGGTTGGTCTTGTAGGCCGACTGATGAGACCATCTTTGCCTTGTCTTTGCCAGCAGGGTACTTATTGTCTCCTCTAGACCCATAGTCATTAGAACCGGAATCGCTCCGCTTGCTGTTTGCGCTATGCTTGGTTGGCGTGCCGGGGGGATGGCTCACCTGCCCGTTCTTCTCGTCTGAAAAAAGTTGTTTAATTACGTCAAAGAAGTTACTCAATGGGCTGCCTGGGTACACAAAACAGAGGAGACAAAAAAAGAAAGAAAGAAAGAAGAAAGAAAGAGAGAAAGAAAGAAAAAAAAAAAAAACGAGAGGGAAAGAGAGAGAAGAGGAGAGAAAGAGAGAGAACAAACAAACAAATGAACAATGGGGTTTTTAACGAGAAGAACATGATGAGGAGATCCAGAGCCACGTGCGTGGGGGTGTGTGGGGGATGGAGACAATGAACAGGAAGAGTGTTTGGGATGGGACACCTACAGAAATAAAGAGGCTGGGAGCATCAAGCACCTATGGATAGGTCCTAGTTTTGTCCTGAGTGGGTGGGTACAGCTGTCTCACCTATTAAGAGGATGCAGCACCACGTAGCTGAAATACATAGTTCAGTCTATTACTTGCACTCATCTGGCCATTCCGTACTGAAACGTCAGTGAATGCAATGCGGGATACAGGCAAATCTTGTCTTGTTGTTGCTGTTACAAACACCATTGTTGTTTTTTCTTTTCTTTTCTTTTTTTTTTTTTTTTTAATGTGGTTGCCAATTGATACTTTGCTTTGCAGCCCTGCTAAGTTAAGCAGCTGCACTGGGCATTATGCTTTTCTGCTTGCATTTTGTTTCTAAGTCTCTTTGCTCGCCTTTCGGACACTAAACCTCAAATGCTTAAGTGCTCCAAGGGAGAAAGTGTTTGAAGAAAAAAGTGATGGCTGACATGACTACCTCCATCATATGTGTGGTGTGTGCCTTGTGCTTGCAAGCTTCTATGCATCTTCAGATCCTTCTTACAACAAGCACCTGGAAATGGAGATACTGAATGCTTTGTAGAAGCAGGCTGTTGTGCATGTAAATATTTCTGGCGTCTGCCAGGGTCAAGAACTACTTTCTCATTGTCCTGAACTTATTGTTTTGCTACAATACAGCCTCCAGAACACAGACATTCGTGTCAGTGGATCTAGGAACCACAGAAGGATGTAGGACTGCATGCTGGTGGAATAGGTATCTCATTAAGCCAGCCAGAGAAGCAGGCTGTAGAAATAACATGGGTTGGCACTGTACACATGTTAGAGTGCAATCTTCTGTGCCATTTGAAAAAGCCTTTTTGCTCACCATTTCACCTTCTGATTAAATCCAAAATTCACTTTACCAAAGCCATTTTCTAGTTGGGAGCATGATGGACCACAGATGCACCTCCAGGGGCCAAAAGGAACAGACAGACCCTGGACTGACTGCAATGAGTCTTCTTCTAAAGCCCTCTAAATGTGGGCATCTGAGAATTCTCAATTAACTAAACACAAATATTATGTAAAGAGCCTTCATGTACTTGACTAACAGCTACGTACCGGGTTTAATTATGCAGCTCCAAGAGGGTTATGTGCAAAACCTTAACTGGTCCTCAAGGGCCAGACAATCTTCTTTTAATTCCTGACTGCCTTAAGTCCAGTGCAATGAAAGAACCAGCTGTGTTTCAGCATGAGCAGTGTCAATCCAGGAACAGTCCACAGAGGGTTCATGGCACAACAGCTTGGGCTGGACCTGCTAATAGGGATGGGATCTCCTCACAATGACCCTCTGGACTGAAGATGAGACCTGTACAGCAGTTTCCTTTTTCATATTCTAGTTTTCACTGCAGTAATGTGTACACCTCTGTGCCTCTTGGACCTCCAAGCAGCAGTGGTGTGTGGTGTTATTCCAGACCTGCGTCAAAGGATGTGTGGAAGGTCATACCTGAGGCAAAGCTCTGCTGGGCTACAGAGGGAAATGGACCAGCTGCTACCACAAAGGTAGTCTTTGTGGGATGTTTCTAGTACCTTGTAATTTTCTTGGATTAGGGAATTAATCCTGATCAGACATCTGAGGGGTCACACTAAATTCTCGAACGTTGAAGGCACCATTTTTTAATCTAACCTACACTATACAGGTGATGCCTGCTCGTGACCATTTAAAAACTCATGGTGCTTTTCTCAGTATTGGGACTGTTGGCTCCATTGTTACAATAACTTCAAATCAGCTGATTTATACCCCATCTAAGTGATTTCACCTTCCAGCTCCCTGAAGGAAACAGGCTCCTTGTTTCTGCCTTGCAGTGATGTGGTACGCTGTGAAGAGCGGGACCTTTCATTCCTGAGATGGCATCATTCAGTCCAGAGCAAAGAGTTTTCTTCATAGTAGAGATCCCCATTCACCCACTGTTAGTGGAGGCTGGTGGCTTAGTAATATTCTATTTCTTTTCACTTTTATTACACGCATACTACAGTGGGCAAGTACTGTCTCTGTGTGGTAATAAATGAAGGACTTGTAGAATGCTTTCTTACTCTCTAATGGAAGATGCTAGACAGACACCAGCTGTTCATGTGCAAAGAAAATGAAAAAAGATAGTACTTGTGCCCTCCAAAACTGTATCTATTACTCTTCTTCTGCCCCATGCTAACCATGTAGTTGCTGCTTTCCTCCGCATGGTAACAGGCATTGAGAAAAATCACATGGCTGGCATGCTAAGAAATGGATCTCAGTCTCACTCGTCTAACTTGTTCCTTGCCTTCCTGTACTTGCTGTTTTGTGTTTAACTCACCTCTGGCCCCATTTCTGTCTATGTGTTCAATTACACCAATGCCCCAAGCAAATGGTTGTTAGTTTCTGGAAGGGCATTGTTCAGATAACAGATTTCAGAGATGGGTCTAAACAAACAGCCAGGAAAAACACCTAACTCAATTTCTGGCTAGTATGGGAAAACCTACCAAACTCTCAGCTATTTCTGGGTCAGAACTCTGTGAGTTCCACCTGCCACCTCCCACATGCATGTAAATGCTTTGGAATGGGAATATCTCTTCCAGACCTATAGCTTCTAATTCACCCTAAGCCACTCTGAATGCATGCTCATTTCTGCTTCAAGAGAATATTCTTCTTCAATGAGAAAAAAAAAAATAAAGCCAACACTCAGCCTTGTTTGCAGGAATGTGGACAAATCTGGTCATTATGTGGCTTTGGACCCCTCATCCTCATAAGCAAATGGAGTCAGCAGAGAGAATGAAAAAAAGCACTGAAAAAAATGCTGGAGAGGGAAAGACTGCTAGGTTGGGAGAAAAGGGGAGGGAAGTATCTCTAGTTATTCAGCTGAGCAGTTTATTCAACAAGCTTAGAGGGAAAGAGGAGGGCAGAGAAAGCAGCACTCTGCAGGAACTGGGAAAATTTTAGTTTCTACACAGATAAGAACAGTGGACAAAAGTACAGCTTGCAAAAAGGGAGCAACAAAACATTTTTTTAATTGTATGTAAATATCTGGTATTTGACAAGTTCTGATACAAGGTTTTTAATCATTCTTTTAAAATATGCAGCCCCTGTTTCATCCACCCTTTCTCCTTCCCTTGCCCTACTGGCTTTCAAGTACTTGGTGATTTACTGCAGCAAGTGTATTTAACAATCTGCCTTTTCTTTGCCTGTATCACTACTGGATTTCTTACAATCAGCATTTTTCAGGTAAAATTTTAATGGGAGGGAGAAAATCCATAGGGATATTGGAAGACAGCTACTGAAAAATAAAATAGGCCATTCCACTAACCCCTTCCTTTCTTTGCCTTTTGTAGTGTCTGGACTTGTAATTAAATAGTTGGTATTAATCCTTTCATATCTTGCTGTTCTGAAAGGACTGATCCTAAGCCAAGCACTACAGACAATCACACTGATGCTATCGACACGACAGCTTGTTAGCCCACGCTTGGGCTTGTCTAGATATTGGTCTTTGAACAGACAAAGCGTCCTCACATTTCTCTCTGGGGATATGTAAACATAGGTCAGCTATGCTGGAAGCATGAAAATGGCGACTGTTGTTGCTTCTTTTAGTTTTCAGCTGCCTTTGGGCTTATGCGGCCAGTAAAACAAGACTTGACAACGGAGGTTATAATTGTTAGAACAGCTTTTTCAGCAATCTTCCACTCCTAGTGTTCAGTGCAAAATATGTGATAGGCTCTTAGACCTGCAAGCCCGTCTGGGGGCCTCAAAAAGACTTTCTTTCTTACTTAAAAAAGTGAGATGACATCATCCCATTTCCCCCGGACAGGGATGAAAGTTTGGCTTACTGATTTTTCAAAACTTCCCAGGCATTTCATGCACCTGTAACTAAGGTTCTTTCCTCTTGAGAGCAAACGTTCATCAACATAGAGCAAAGAAGGCATGAAGGGCAGCAAGGGTGAGAAACTGAGACAGTTCAGAAGCAGGAAGGGAGGTTCAGAGCATTAGGTATACTTCTGTTAGGAGGAGATGGATATGTGCATTTCTGAGTTAGTCCAAGGAGCTGGATGCTGCAAGATGGGGAAGGGAATGGGTTTGAAAACAAGCACTGAAGCTTATGAGAGGGTCATGTATTGAAGGGACACTAAAGAAATAGATTGGTGGAGAAGGCACTAGTTTGTGGACCCTGTGTGCAGTTCTGTCATGGCCAAATTCCTCAAAATAAGTCAACAGTGAATGCACTTTAACACAGTAAAAGGAAGAAATGGCTGCGAACAGGCACTAAGAGGTAAAAGGAAGCTGGGCAGACATCTTGTATCAACCCTCAGAGTACTCTGTGTGTCATTCGCTGTTCTGTAGTGGTGACACAGGGGCTAGGAGCAAAGTTGAACTGGCACATTCAGGTTAAGAGAGGAAAGAGAAAAGAAGGTGATGCACTCCAGGTACCAGGAGTGGCACTGGAAGAGGATTCATCTGCTCTGACCTTGCCACAACTCCCAGAGTCCTTTACACGAAACTAACAAGTAGGGCACAAGCAGCTTCTGGACAGGCTTGGAGGCTTTTACCTCTAACTGGAGCCTGCTCTTCTGAAACATACTAAGATACTCACATAAGGAAATGGTCCTGTTTTGATTCAAGCAAATGCAACATTCTCACTGACTCAGTGAAAGCAAATTTTCTTGTCCTGTGAAAACATCTCTCTTACAGCTATAATGACATTTAATGCACTAACCTTTTTGGTGCCAACCACAAAGTTGATGACTGCAAACATGTCACCTATGGAATTATTCTGTGCCTTTCCTTTCTTGGTAGCCTGGTAAACTTTTAATTCCTGCATTTTTAACTTAGGCTTTGGGAGAAAGTGAATGGCAAAATACTGGTCTCCACTGAAAAAAGATACACTTTGTCAATCTGATTTCCCATATTCCTTCTCTAGTTGCTTTCACATCCTTTCTGCCTGCCTTTGCCTCTGCTACTTACAACACAGATTTCTTTCCCTTGATCCCATGAAGGGTTTTTTTTTTGTCATTGTTGTTTGTTTTTCTTTTTTTTCTTTTTTTTCATCCCTGCTTTGCTCTTTATCTCAACTGCCGCCATATTTTCAGTGAATCATAGTAAAAATCCAACTCTTTCCACATAATGCACCAAAACACTTTTTTGATGACTGAAAATCCACTCCCTTTCAAACCCATTCTGCCACTTTGACAGAGTTCTAGCCCTCTTTGCTAAGACTAGGCATGTTTGTTTGCTTTCAGTTGGCAGAGTCCATTTGTCTTCAATAACAGAAGATGTAAAATACAGAACCCACTCTAAGACGATATGCACTGCAAGAGATGAAGGAGATGTAAAAGCGGCCTGTTTCTCTGCTCCTACAAGATTATGTAGAGGTTTTTCTCCAGAACAAGGAGCCCTTAGCCTAGGCATTCTACAAAGGCAAATCAGTGAGAGGCCTCAAGGAGCTCACTTATTGCCAAAGAAGACTACACAAAGACTTTCTGCTCAACTCATTTAACGTAAATTGGATGTATAAGGTTTCTCTCTATGATGGAGAAGGGTGACTGAAAGGCTGTTGCAACATTGTGCTGGAAGCCATCACATAGAAGTTCTTCCTAGACTATGAACTCACCCTACACCAGCTGATGTGAGCAGAAGGAACTGCTGAAATCCCAGGAATGGTGCTTCCCTAAAAATATAGGAAGTTTGAAAAGCTTTTCAGGAAAAAAATATGTGTTTTTTTCATTTGTTAGATTTTTGAACTATCATGATAGATTGCCCTGAACATGTTCTCCCAGTATTTTTTTTCCCCTCTAAATTATATAATGAGATGGTCGTTTTAGTTTTGGTTTAGGACTAGAAGATGGGGACAGACTGAGTCGGCAGTACAACTCGAGTTTCTTAGCAGGACAAATAAATTGTAACTGGGAAAGACTACTTCCAAAAGAAACAACGGAGCTTCTTCAGAGCCCATGGCCTCTGGCAGTAAAAGAGCCAGCTGATAATAGTGTTTGCAGAAACAGACTGCTGCTCGGAACTATGCAGCTTATCAGACACTGTCAGCACAGGTGTCCATGCAATTGGTAGAAGGTGGGAACTTTCAGTTGCTACACATCTGAGCAGATTCAAACAACAGATCTGACATGTAAATACTCTATAACCTATCCTTGTTCTAACACCCCTAAAACATGCCTTTTCCTGTGCAGGAGAGATTCCACTCTGTCTTGTGTGTTTTCTCTCTCTCATATACATGCAAAGGAACTGAAACTCAGGTCAGCCTCTCCTGTCACAGGCAATATAACTGAGACAGGTATATCTTGGGTGATGAGTTAGAGAATGGTGAACATAGCCAGCAAAAACCCAAATATATGAGGCAAATTTCCTAGCTGCTACCTTCTGCAAAGCTATGGCACAAGTAATTAATTAGAAATCAAATCTCCATTACTGATGAAAAACTCTAACCACTTTATCATCACCACATAAAACTCAAAAAAGGAGACATGATGATAGAGAGGAGGAAATCGTTCATTTAGACAGCTGGTGGCACTGAAAGAGCAGGCAAGGATAGAGCTGGGATGAAGAGATGCCAGGTTTTCTTGTGGAATCATGCTGTTCTGGCAAATTGGCTGGTAAAGGACTCAGCCCAAGAATTCTTTGTATCTGTCTGTCCTTTCATGAAGATCTGCCTGCACAAGTGTGTGATGAGAGGGGAAGCTGATGGTCTATACTCATAAAGTCGCAACAGATGATATTATTGCTGCTACCCGTTCTCTTAAAGACTTCAGCTGCTTCATTCAACCTTTTTTTTTTTTTATTTCGGTCCATAAAAATGTCAAAAATATATTGGCACTTAATAATACAATTTTTCCCTTTCCTGACAGATGGGTGTTTATGTGTGATCTTATGGGCTTTAAGTTCTCAGACCTGTTCCTAAGGAAAGAAATGAATTGTGTATGCTGGAGAAATGTTAATTCCCCATTTCCTTTGAATCAATCAATCTCTTCAAAATACGATTCAACCTTCAGGAGAGGCCATCTCAAATTCACCTCGGTACAGCAAGCAAATATTCATGTGGAATATCCTGAAGTACTGCTTGACATAAATAAAGTACTGTTATCTTAATTAAGAGAGAAGTGTGTTTTCTGTATCAGATATAAACAAAGAAAAGAGGAAAAGATTTTGTATTGGGCAGTAAAAGTCTGCCCATAGGTGTCAAAACAGAATCTGACATATAACAAATATCTTAATACATCTGGGATCATCTTTAGTGCCAAGTTGCCATTTTTATTGCTACCTTCCTCGACAGCAGAAAAATATGAGTTATGAATTGGAAAACAAGTTCCTCCTGAAAGCAGCACTAGAATGAAGAGATACAACTACTGTGTGGTGTTTTTTGGGGCAGCAAATAACTGGGAAACCTGGATTGAACTCTTGGAAAGTCTGACTCATCTAAGCTAGCACAGTTCACACATTATGACTGAATATGTGATATTTCAGGTGGGCTTCCTCCTTAGGTCTTTCATTTGCGTCCCAATCAAGAATCAGTTACACTCAGAAAGACCAGCAGTGAGCACATTTATCAGAAATGCAAATAAAGAAAGCAACGTTCTGACAACCTCACAGTGCAACAATGGTGAAGAGAATCCTTCAGCTGTGAGGGCAGTGTGTTTGTTTGTTTGTTTCTGCAGGTCTTAGAGTTTCTACCATCAGTTATGATTTCATGAATGCAAATCACCAGCCTTCTCTTCCATCAAAGCTCAAATGGCTACTCTAAGAGAAACAGACTTACTACAATATGAATCAGTTCTGAGAACATGAAGTCCAGATTTCTGTTGCTCTAAGTAACACCAGGAGTCTCTAAGTTACCACTAAGTTACATGCTGCGATCCTAATGCAATGCAATCAGTTCTAAACTCCAAAATCTCTCCTAATTCCTCAAGTAGCTTGGGATGCTACTGAGATGGGCTTGCATCTGTGTGCTGAAACCACTTTTGCAAGGAGGTACGAGGAAAAGTCTTTACTGTGGTGTAATTGTTCTGTGTGCAGAGATGATGATTGGTGATGGTGGGCAATGTAAAGTGTCTCAGAATAGGAAACTATTTTAAAATTCTAAATATATTCTAAACATCAGAAGCAAAAGATTTCAGTGAGATTCACTGGAAAGATACGAAAAGAAAAGTGGATATGCTGTGCTTCCGCTTTGATCAGATCATTTTGGTGACAGTCACTGGTTCACATAAGGATCCATAAAGCTTCTTACAGTTTTCAAACTGTAATAAGCAACATGGGATGTATAAAAATAAACAATATGTCTTCTCACTACTATTTTCTCACAGCTATGATCTAAGATTTTGCAAGAAAATAAGCTTGTGCAGTACCAAACACAATAGCAAGATCTGACTGGTGCTGTGCTAATTACACAGTAATTGTCTCCCAGTTTCTTGGAAGTGTCAGTGATGTAACTGAAAACTTCTTGAGATTCACGAGGGATGGAAAGCGACAAGCGAAGAATGCTTTACTTGAAAATAAAACTCAGCCCCAGACAACTACAGTGTAGAGAATGGGAAGTTTACAGGCTCCCTGGTAAATGCTTCTCAGAGGGTAATGTGAAGAATGAGACAGGCTTTTCTGACCTTTCTGCCAGCAGCCAGCACTTTGGTGCAACGTGCTTCCTGAGGACTCTAAGAAATTAGAGATGGCTGGGAAAAGGAGTTATCAAAGGCTATGAAACAGCTTTACTACTGATTCAACCATCCAAATAAACTCTCAGCTCACTTATTAAAGGCCTTAAAGTCACCCAAGCTCATAAAGACGAACTCCTTTTTGAACAAGGACTAGAGAAAAGGAACTGTGGGATTCTATATGGTATTATATATCACTGCCTCCAGATCCAGCACACTCAAACTACAAAGCTTGACAGTTTTCTAGTTTGAGTACCTGTTAGAACCTCAGTGTTAATCATACAATCCATTCTTTAATGCGATAGACATAAATATCAGATTAGATGATAGTAAAGAGGTCTCTCAATCCTGCCTCAAAAGAATCTGAATCTAGCTTACCTACTTACAGCTGTGTTGAATTTATAAGGCTTAATGGCAGCACATAAAGTAGTAACGCTTATTTGTCACTAAACTGATTTGGCTGTGAATACACAAGGGAAAGATCAGCTAAACTGGAAGGCGCCACTTCTACAGGCAGTTTTCAGGTTATAGATACATTTTAAATGTAAAGGGCTAATATGAGGCAAAACTATTCTTATACACAGATACTAAAGACTTCAGAAAAATCAGCTAAGTCTTTCTGACACTAAAAATGTTCCTTCCCCTTCTGAAATGGATGGAAACAAAATAAAATATTGCAACCCTGTGTGCATTTCAACTTAATCATGAGACAAACAATTTCCTTCTCTTGAGAAACATGAAGAGTTGGCAATAGTTTTCCAGTGCATACAGATAGGACTGATACAGCAGCAGCTATGTCATATGGACATGGGCAGCTCCTATGACATACCTCTGCTGTCCAACAATAACTGTTTTTCCATGCTAATGGCTACACACAAAATCACTTCTCATACTGATGGTGACTGCTAGCAGAAGACAAGTTAATATTTAAAGGGCTAAATAAATTTGCTCTGCTGTTAATTACAATGGTTTATTCGAGTGAAGCGATATTCCTCATTCGCACCACAGCTTTCACATAGCTAAGCCTGGCATACAATCTCTGATTTGCTCTTCCTGTTCCAGTATTACCTCTTGAAAAATGCCCTTTAATGCTCATTCTCAGAATGTGGAACAAGGATAACATCACAAATCAGCATAGTTTTTCTTGCACTATTGTCTGTTTCTATGTGAACACTGTGCCAATTCCAGAGGACTATGCCTGTCCTCAAAGTCACAGAGGATGGTTTGCCAATTCTAGGCTAATCCTGCACCATTCCCCTTTGCTCACCTGACTAAAAGTTAGATGAGCTCTCCTGTGCATTAAACAGCTCCTCACACATATGGGAGCGCGGAATTTAGCACAGTGAACGTCACCACTACTTCCACTTCTTATGAACACACCAAAAGGAACTTGATTCAAAGTAAGCAGCTCCATTACCTCAAAAACTCTACCTTTCTCTTCTCTAGATCTATATACATGCTTTTCTCCTCTCTAGATCTACATACATGCTCTGTTCATGCTGCAGCTGCCAGAAAACAGTCTCCCTTCTGGCCTTCACCTTGCTGTCCCTTGCTAAATGGATGCTGACACTGTGACAGCTGGAGGACCTGAGCTGGGAATGAACAGTAATGCTCTATCTAGAGAGTGCAGAGGACTAGCTGGTTATCTGTGTAGCTTTCTTTACTTGCAAGCAATCAGCAGAATCAGCACTTCAGTATTTTCATATGATGTAGATGTCAGATCCAGGCAAGAAAGAAAGGCTTGAGGAAGAAGAGAGATTGGCTGTCTGATGCCTTCAAGATGAAGCTGGAGGTCTGCCTACAAATTTAATGAGTCTTCATGAAGAGATCAGAAATAGAGTAAACAAGAAAACTCAAAAAAGAAATCATATGAGCTCTTCTCAGAGAAAAGGAAAAAAAAAAAATTCCAGCAAAGCTGCCCTTAAAGGAAAAGAGATCATCTGAAACACAGAACAATTTTTGCTCGCAGTCACACATGCATCAACCCAACATTATCTCCACTGTGACAACTTGACGGCAGAACAACTCCAGAAGAGCTTCCCTCAGTTTACAAAGAGATGACGCAGGAGTCACAGGTCCAGCTGGAGAGCAGTACCAGCACAGTGATCATTTCCTCAACAGCTTGTGTTCTTTCCACAGACATGTCTGAATTCAACCAAGTTACCAGAATGTCTCACAAGAACAGATTTCTCTTGTACAGAACCTTTTCATACAAGATATAAGAGAAAAAAAACACACCCAATCTTATAGCACTTGGGTATTTCCACCACTGTACTTGGGAGGAGCCAGTAGGGCCACAGGCACAGAAAGAAAGAATATAGTTCATGTGTGCATACAGAAGAAGGAAGGCAAAGGAACAAATTAATCAAAATTCATGGAACCCCAAGCAAGGTGAGATGCAAATTTTGCAGAAAACTCCTCTTATTTATTTATTTATTTTCTTCTCATTCCTAACAAAATTCTGAATCTCCAAACAGCTCACTATCCTTCAGCTAGAAACACAACACAGTTCCCCAAGACCAGACTGGAACTATGATAGTTAAATGTCTAGCTAAACTTCTGGTAGATAATATGCAGCACATTTTATGGAAGATTTAAAAGGGTCTTACCCTAAAGATACACGGCGAAGAAGGGAGTGGATGCAAAAGGGAATTAAATAACAGAGGAATTCTGTCTCAATAAATTGAAAGGAGACAGCAGCTAGCAGGGCAGCATTCAGCTTCACTGCTGAAAAGGGACTGAAGAATTATGAATCAAAGGCAGTAACAACACCAACAATTGGAAAAAAAAAAAAAAAAGGGAAAAGAAAAATCACTGGTCTGGGTGACAGTGAGGGAGGGAATCAGAAGTGCAACACCACACACTTGTGCTATGAAGGGGAAAGCCATAGTGGAGCCTGTGCATCTTGTGCATGGATGGGGAGGATCAGAGTAAGGGGTAAATGCTTGTGTCCACTGGGTAAGAGAAGGACACTGTGGGCTGTTACATGTTGGGCGGTCTTGAAAAGAGTGTGTGAGAGCGGGGATAAGGAAGGGGAAGAGGTGGAAGGGACAGGGCAGTGCGTTGTTATGTTGCTCAGCAGGGGCTGGGGAAGGAGAAAAGGCAGAAGGGAAGGAAGTTCTTACCACATTTGGAAAGTCTGCCAGTCATCAACTCCATACAGTTAGTGGTGTCTAGATCATAGAATGGAAAGAGGAGGGAGGGAGGGAAAAACATAAAAAAATGGTTTCCATACCCCTGTGCATAAAGTAGTAACTTAGCGCATTATTACTTGAAGCAGGAAACATACACATCTTGGAGTTCACACAACCCAGGCCAAATTCTGCCACCCACTTTATGACAGTGCACACCTGTCCACAGGACTGGGAGTGGAGCTTGCCTCAGTCCTGCTGCTTCCATCTACCTCTTTATCATAGCTGTGAGTATTTAGGAGATGTTGGACACATTCTCCCATTACAATAACAAACTAAAAGCCTTGAAATACGTTCTTTCCCCTGGACAGTTTTGCAGATCATTCTGCAGCACACAGGCAATGTCCAGTCAGCTCATCTATGTACATCAAAAGTTTGAGGGAAGGAGAAAATGCAGCACTGTGCTACTGGACATGAACAGGTGGCTACTTATATGACTCAGAAACACCTTTTAGACCCCAATGCCCAAGTCCTCAACACAATTCTACCCCTATCATTCATATGTAATCTCTTCTTGCTTCCAGTGGCACTATTCACAGGCAATAGAATTAGCTCTAGAAAGGGTAACAGAATCTGTCTCTAAGACATCATTGTCCACTTTGTGCATTGCTCCCATTGCCACAGCCTCTGAGTGCTTTTAACTCAGGTGCAATAAGCAGAAAGAGCTCTACATGTAAGCTTCAGTGCAGAGAGAATTAGCCCTATTTGTCCACTTTCCTGCAGAACATGCAGGCAAGCAAGACCTGCCACTGTCAGCTAGAGTGCTCTGGCAGTGGGACCTCAGCACTGCGTTGTTGAGTGCTGGGCACTCGCCGAGGAGCCAGCAGGTACCAGTCACTGCACTCAGTTCAGTTTTGGGTCTTCTCCTGCCTCTAAATAAACACCCACATAATAGAAGAAATAGGTTTCTTGGAAATGTGCACATATGTCCCAAATCCCAGTCTGCCAGGAATCTCCTACTATTCTCTATCTGCTAAGCAGTCTGCACGAGAGAGGGTAGGACCACTTCTAGCATTCATTTCCACAGGAAAGTAATTTGTAAAGGGGAAGAAGGAGTGCTTGATACGCCTAGGTATGCTGAACCCATGCTAGAAGAGCATGGATGTGTTTTCTGATGCAGTCAGGCCCGTGTTCCTATTATCACCAGGGAATGCAAGGAAGAGGGAGGACAGGTGCCTGGTCACAGTGATGTACTAAAAGTATCTGCAGAGATGTTACATCCCCAAGGCTGAAGGCAGGCTGGCAGAGCCAAATGGGAGATGAAACCCAGGGAAGGGCTCCCAGAAAGTCACAAGACTGAAAGAGGGAAGGGAAAACAGAAGGAGGTGAAGGAGAGGATTCAGGATTTGGAACAAGGCGTCAGATAGGCTGGGAGTTCACCTGTCACGCGATGTTCTGACAGAGTAGAAAGCAAATTAAGCTCATAAAAAACATTTCTCCCTGAAGATGCCTAACAGGTTTAAGCGCTTACAGCTGCTGATTGAGTCAGTGACAAGCAGTCACAATCACAAGCTTGTATTGTTTTGCTTTTTTTTTTTTTTTTTTTTTAGTAACTTGGAAAAGTTAGCCATCTGATGCCTTGTAGTAGTACTTCCTGTCCAACTCTGAGGCAGCTACACCCAGCTGCAATAAATACAGATCTATAATGGCATGGCTCAGAGCAGTCACCCAGTTGTCAGCAAAACCTATGCTTTGAAAGAGCACAGAAAAACACATTAAGAGCACGGAAAGTCCAAGTATGATTCAAAGACTGTTTCTTACTCCCATTATCTGGAATTTATCCCTCTAGTGTGTCCAGACTGGCCACACAGTAACTAGCAGTCTAGAAACAAGAAAGGTAACATTTAGAAAATGTCAGAACAGCTAAACATTATGACCAGTTTAGTAAGATTTTCCTAAAATTGGTATTTCTTTTCATTTGTGAATTTTTAACATAATCATCCCTTCGTAAGCTAACACTTCAGAATTGCTCTTTTTTCTTTCTCCATCAACTGCAGTCAGCATAGCTCTTTTCAGTATTTCCTTTAAAGCCAATTGTGAAAGAGGTCTATGTATATTAACCATGTGATTAGAATACAAACTGACAGACCTACAACAGAAAAGAAGGATTGTAACATTGGCTTTTTGATAACGTAACATCTTGGGATCTGTACCCCATTTTACTACTAAAATATTAATTGCAGGTTGTAGGATTGTTTTTGATGGACACAAAAAAAACCCAGCAACTGTTTTGAAATATAAGACCAAGGAAAATATCAAAGGACAATTAAGGAGACCCTTCACTTTTCTTTCTTGGAATGTTAAGGCTCAACTAGAATTTGTGCTCTCAATATCGGCACGCCCACTTTGAAGAAATGCACAGTAATTTATTTCTATTTGTAATGTCTTCCCAATACGTGATCAGCAGTTTTCTCCCCATTCCTAAAGAAGAGCAAACATGAGCATGCCAGAAACAGCAGATAACACACACCTCCTGAGAGACTAACAGAGTTAATATGCCTTTAGTTTATTTCTTATAATAATTAATTTACTACTTCTTTAATTTCCATAATCTTGTAACATCTGCTTTAAAAATATTCTATGAGAAAAAATATTTCATAATTTTAAAGCAGAATTTTCATTCTTACTAGAAAGCCTTAGATTCTTGGCAGCAGGCTTCTGCTCATGGGTAACAACCCAGTATCCGTGGGATCAAGGTGTTACGTGAGGTGAATAATGTCAAGGTCCAAAGGCACTGAGCTCCCTGAGAAGCACTGATGGGTCATGTAACCCATTTAATGTATGCTGTTTAATTTTTTAATTAAAGCAGAATGGCAGTGCCAGAACTCAATCCTTCTGATGATAAGGCAATTCCTTGTTTCATAGGAATTGCTGGCAGTCACTCATGCTTCAGCTTTTACCAAGACTCTCTCATAAATGACATTCAGTTTAGTTCATTAACAGATAACAAATGATTTGGTTAAAATGAGACCTTCCTTATTGGAACATGAAAAGGTCAAACAAGCTCTGAATCCATTAAAAATCCCTAGAGTTCTGCCAGATTTTCTTTCCTGATCTTTTTTTTTTTTTTTCTGTAATCTGTATTTCTGTCCTTAACAGATTTCACTGTCAAACAGCCTAGTTTGTGATGCTTCTGATACCTCTGTTACGGTGGCTTGTCCCAGCCCAGGAAATCTCACACAAACAACTGCTCTCCTGAGATTCCAATTGCAGGGCTAGGTCCCAGCAAAGCACTGAGCATGTCCTGTCAGATGCTTATTGTCCCCAGCTGGAATTTCCCACTGTTTGGGTGCCTACTTGAAATGCACAGTTCTCCTATCTCCAGAATGCTCAGATTTCTTTCTCCATGCTTTATTTCAGGACTACTCAGATAACTGTAGTGAGGTCTGTCAAAAAATAATAATGCTGTTGTTTAGCAAAATAAATCAGTGCTCTACCAAACCAATCAGGCATTACACGGTGCCTTTTATAGGTGGGAATTATGACAGCAAGACAAAGTGCTGTCCCAGATAGTATGAGAGTGGTTAAGACATGAAGGAATGCAGAAAACAAGGTTAAGGCAGGACCTGGATGAGCCCCAGATAAAAACTGAACAGTAGTCCAGTTCCAAACTGGCACTTACATATTCCCTTTTACTGTCTTGACAATAATAAAATCCTTTGACACTTGGAAACCATTTCTCACTAATCTTTTTGGTAGCTATCTGGCAGCTCACAACACTTGTGGACTATAAAGATGAACACCCAGAAAGTACAAATCTCCAGCAAATCATTTGGAGTCACCTGAACATCTTCTTTGTTTCTTTGAGACATAACACTAGCACAGTAAGAGAGCTCAGGTGCATATACAGAAGAAACGTGCCATCAGAAAGGATTAGCTCTGTCCTATTTTGAGGTTGGATGTGATCTCTAAACAATTATGTTGATGAAAGGCACTTCCATCGGTAACACCTAAAAGTTCTGAACTTTGAAATGCTGATGGTTAAAATCTGACACGAAGCCAAGGAATATAATAAAGCAGAAAACCTACTACAAAGAAGTTATAAAGGCTACTTCAGCACAGCTGGTTGCCTAAAACATGGGAAAACAGGTTAAAAGTTGGGATGAACAGCACCCCACACATAAAAGCAAAACCTAAGAAGGCAAGAAAATATTAAGAAAATAAAACCTGATAACCTGTGAATGAACATGGATGGCTTCTGCGTGTCCCCATTCACCAGCTGTTTCTATTACTCTTTTGTGCAACAGTGTTGTGGAGGAAAACAGATTACAGTTTAATGAAAAGTGTACTGGGCTGAAGCAAAGGCAAAAAATCTGTGTTTTTTTTTTTCCTTCCAAAGAGATCTCTTTGTTCCACCAAAGGGCAGTCCTTCCTGGGCATTACCTAAGAGCAGATTCTGAGTACGGTGCTCCTGGATGGAGTGTTTATCTACTTGTTTCATGCCAGTCATAAGTGTGCAGGCCCTTCCAGCACCTACACTGCAAAAGATTTCACATCCTGAAGCATCAAGGTAGAAGGCTGATATGTGGCACTAAATTTGGCCAACTGGACAGTGGCTTTAAAAAGTATTAGATTAGCATGTGGGATGGACTGCATTTATTTACACATTTAATACGGCAAGGAAGGGAAGCTGTTTTCCTCCTCCAGAATATGTCAGAAGAAATAAGCACAGTCAGTTTTACGAAGGGAAAATGGAAGTGAATGCAGGGAAATCCACGGGTAAAGGAGATTACAAGGTGCTTAAGTGTGACATAGAAACACATCCTCCTAAATCAGGTACGTATGTGTACACACTCACATACACACACACAGATGCATGGGCAACATGACATCTACAAACACTGTTGTGAGCTGGAGGAAATGAGAAAGAAGAAAGTGTGTTCTGAAACCCAGGCAAGCCGGCTTAGTGGGCTGGCATGCTGCATAACAGATCAAAGAGGAGCAGGAGAGAGAATGACTGTCAGTGCCATATTCTTACTAGGCCTTGCTGTCCTATTTCACCCTGTTTTCATTTGTCCTGTCCTTCTACAGGTCTCACTTTACATGCATGCTCCCTTCACAGGTAGCTGTTATCATCCCACACGTAAAGGCACCTGAACCAAAAGTCAGGGGAGATAACTGCACAGAAGGTATGTCTGTGCACAGTGAGCTAGGAAAATCTCCAGTGCACTGGCACAGGAACAAACAAGTCAGCACTGCTGGTCAGAGCCAGCAATGGTCCTCAAAGCCATGGAGGAGGAGAGTCAAAGTGAACCATGAGCTTGTTCTGTTCCAGATGGGGACTGCCTACAGAGCATCCTCAAAGCATGGTTCTGAATAGGTGTTCAGCCACCTTAAATTCCTGTGCAATGTTCAGGGCTGGGAATGTGGGAGAAGAAGAGAAATGGAGAAGAATTTCTCTTGTTTCTACATGAGTAAGAAATGCTGAGCAATTACATGGCAGTTTCCAGGAAGCCTTGCACAGACTCATTCAACCAGAGCCACCCAGCTTGTGGTTGTTCACCCAAGGTGCTAAATGACCTCCTTCCAATTCCTTTATCCATTTATTTTCCCTTTCACTTTGGATGAGAATGTGAATCATGGGACCTCCCTACTCTGAAGCACAAGTTGTTTTTTCCACAGTAATTACCTCACTTCCTTTATCTCTTTTCCCCGGATTCTTCTCCAAACTGAATTTTTCAGGTTAAATTATTTCTCTCTTCTTCAAGAGAAATGCATCTTGCTGATCAGGATAGATGACAGATACAGAACAGTCTGGCATTATATCTCTTGTGAGCTGCCTTGTCTAGATAACTACCTGGATGACAGAGTTCTTGTTCTTAACACTCCACGTGGAGTTATGTTTTCCTTGTCTTTAAAGATCAGGCTGCTTTTCCCTGCTAGAATGAATTACTCTACTAATGTAGATTTAGGCAATAGAAAGAGACTCTGTGTCTATAACATAATTTCTCCATTTCAGGATCAGAGCAAAACTGTAAGCCAGATGCATTTCTCACAGCACAGTTTGCCCTAAATGCCTCTGAGCCTCAGTCAGATGAATGGTTTTTATTCATGACTTTCTTATCGAGATACCCTGCTTCACATGTAAACGTGCAACAGAATCCAAGTTTTTCTGTATGGCCTGAGTAGCTAGCACATGCTAAGGTAAAAAAGTTGAGAGAGATCACATCATTTAGGTTTTTTTTCAGTTTTTTCCTCATAGAGGGTAAGGGCACACTTCCTTCCCAAAGAGGCAAGGAATGGTTGAACACTGTTCACACAGGAGCAGTAATGTGAAATGTAACTCAGAGAATGTTTTTTTTTTCTCATTTAATTGCCCTCATTCTCACTGGGCCCCAGCATTTCCCAAGAGGAAGAGCTATTAGAAAATTCTGTCTGCTTCCTTGAACTTTATTTTATTTCAAAAGTTCGCATAGCAAAAATCGGAGTCAGCCTTAGTTCTAATATCCTCACCTTTTCTGTTTCCTAAGAGAATAACCCATGTGCTGGGCACTGTTGCAATCCAGCATGCAAAAGGTCAGGCAGTGCTGGAAGGCAAAAGTGAAGTGGAAAATAATCTTTCCTGAGCTGAGCATACTCTTCTGTCACATAGTGAGCTCACACTTTTCTAGACAGTTATTTTCTCTTCAGCTGTTAAAGCCACCCTGTTAGGCCAGAAGGATGTAACCCATATGTGCAATGAGCCAAGGAGATCTAAAACTTAACTGTATGATCCTACGCTGATTTCATTCTGCAATTTTGTCTTGGCTGGTTCACTCAAAGGTAAAGCACATAACTTGGCTTTTACGTATATATCCATACTACCTTTTCCCATGTAATGGGAAAACTCTTCCCATTCCTCCTGTCTTTTCTTCCTGCAGCCTCCACTCTCTCCTTTGTTCCTTCTATCTGTACGGCCTTTCTGCTTCTCCCTACTTTTCCTTTCTTGAAGCATTTCCAATAGCTAAACTTCCTTACGTTTTCAATTTTCACCTTCTTCCTTTGTTACGTGTTCTTAAAGGATAGAAGAGCCAACACTGATCTTTTTCTTAGTGCCACCACTAGTTGTCAGAGTGACCATTTGCTACATAATGATGGGATGAGGCCAGTTTCTATATTATCATCTCAGGCTGCCTGCAGATTTAGATTGATGTCACTGCACAGGGCCACACTTGTAAGCCTTTCTTTACCACCACGATAAATGGGAACTTATTTTAAAAATCAATAAAATGTAGCTTCTGCAGAACCTCAGTACATGACTTGTGCCACCACAGTACTGGGCCAAGAATATGACCACACTACTGAAAACTATTAGCCACCTTCTGACCATCTGAAAACACTGTAGTTAATGGCTAGTTAAAAGTAGCTCTTAACTTCCTTCTGTGACCTTCTGAAGTTGGAAGTTTCTAATGCATGCCTGAAGAGTTTGAAAATCGGGTATCTTTGAGACTGTGTCCCTGTTCTGGGAGCTTATGGAACTTGAGAAAATCTGAAATATCAACTGATAATGCAGCCTTTGATGGAGAAGTGGGCAAATGGCTCTTTGGGCGGGAGGAGGGCAAAAGCTGTTCAACTGGGGAATGTGCTGGGAGCGTTGGAGTGGGAATGAGAGGGAGGAGTGGGGTGGGTGCAGGAAATTACTGCTCTGTCTGAATGAAGCTAGGTTCTTGCTGTAATCAGAGGGATGGCCTCCCACAGCCTCTGGTACTGAGAGGCACTTTGTCTTCCTGTCCTTTCTGAAGCAACGTGCTCAACAGTAGAAACTACTTACCTGATAACTGCTGCACTGAAGGCTGGTCATGTGTGCTTAACAACTGTGCCTGAATGGTTTCTACTACCCTCTTAAAACGACGGCTTGGACCTGTGAGGAGAGAAGAGGCACGAATAGCTGTGAGAGGAGCATGAATTGAATCCTCATTTAACACAGACTGGAGGGAAAGGGTCACAAACATCTTCCCTTCTGTCTCATCCCCATAAGTGTACAGACAGTATAGCTGTGCTTCATCTGAAGGCACAACTTCGAGGAACTGTTATGTCCCAATGTAAATATGAACTCTGGGGTGTTGGACTCAACAAAAGGAAAGATGGCTTATTTTGTAAAGACAGAAAGGGTTGGGGGCTTCTTTTCCTTGTTATTTTAATTTAACCTTAGTGTGTGTGACATGCAATATGCCAGCAAAAAAAGAGAGATCACATATTTCCATAAAAAGGGAGAAATCCTTGGCCCACAGTGCCCAGATGAGATACTGAGGCCTTTGAGTGAAACAGGGGAGTATTACAGGGAAGTATTTTGAATCTGATGTGTGCACAGAGCAGCAATTTTAGTATTAATTATGGTGGTGATAATTTCACCTCCCTCCCACCATTTCCATTACTACCAATGCCATTCTTGATCCCAATATCCTCCTTTTCCCCGCTGTTGGAATCTTCCTCTGAGGTCAAGACAGATATATTCCTTGCCCTTGCAGAAACATCTTGGCAGGCCTCCACATCAGCAAGGACAAAACCAACTTGCACCCATGTTGAAGCTTTCCCATGGTTACCTGATAAGAGTGTGAAAGTGACAGAATAGATCCCGTTCTCCTTCTGCGCTTCTCCCCCTTCTGTGTATGTTATGTCCACCTGGAACTTCACTGGCTTCTGGAAGACAGCAGGACCTCCTGTGGACTTGTACTCTGCACGGAAACTTGTCTGTGAGATGACACTGTGACTGAGGCTTGGAATCTGAAACAGGTTGGTAGAAGACAGTACAGGCAGTGCACAAAGGAAACAATTGCAAAATTCATAACATTTGCTGGTTTTTCTTCTGGACTTGAATTCGTGATTCTATGCTATCAAAGAGATACCAGGACAAGTAGCAGACACATAGACAAGTATGCATAGACAATATGCATACTTACCCAAACCCCCACACCCCTATAAATACATAAAACTCTCATATCTGCATCATCAGACATAAGGTAGAATTTCACAACTGCCCAATTTTCAGGCAGGGACCAACAACGGATATTGCCAGAATTTTACTTACTCTCACATTTTATTTTTGTTTCACAAAGGACAAAAATTTCAAAAAATCTCCCAAAATATTTGCAAATCTGGCCTCTAATTTAGGAGGAAATAAGAGGGATGTGTTCTTCAAGGTGTCCTTAAGGACTAACTTATCAGGCCATGACAATACATTTAATTAGAATTTCTCTGTAGAGGTGATTCATAGAGTTTGGACACCACACCACATCTCACCCCACAAACATGGGGTTATGCACACGATCACCAATATAAACAGCGGTGCACATTATGCTAAACCCTCAAGCACAGCTAAATGCTGTGAAACCAGTACAGGAACATGGCTGCTTCAAACCAACCTCAGATGGATCGTTTGATGTTTGAATGTTTGATGCATGCTACGCACACACTCTGTATGCCAGCACTGTGTAAGAACAGTTAAAAGGACTGTATTTTCTTTTCTGGAAGAAATTTATTGCAGCATCATAAAGACTAAAAAGGAGAGTAACATTTTGTGGAAAACAATACCAATTCAATAAACTATATAAGAAATTGAGCTGCTTTCTCTTTGTTCTATTGGAAAAAAAGATGTCACTGTGCTTCAAACATCCTTGCATTTAAAAATCTTTCAAATTAAATTTATTGTACTGTCTTTTTCCTTATTGGTACTTGCAAATGGTGGGAATAAGGAGTTTCTGCAGAAAAGAAAGGAAAAAAAAGGAACATTTTCTGCTGCTCAAGCAGCAGACTATCCTGGATGTAAATAAAGAGTATCTGCAACAAATGAGACTCTGGTCACCAGAGGAAACTACCATTCTATCTGCCATAAAGCATAGGAGAGAAGATCTAAAGTAATAAATGCAGACATGACACAGGTTTTTGTCTGATTATAGTGGTTTAGAGCACAGCCAGGGAGGCCAAGTCTTTCACATAAATGGTGATCCTAAGAGAAGTGTGACAAAGCAGCAAATCGCTGTCTCAATAATGTACTCCCAGTGTGCTCTCACTGCACTGACATTCCTAACACTGGCAACCTGGAGACTGCACTTTTCAGAAGGCTGAAATATTTTCTAATCTTACAGAATATTTTCTACAGTTAAAAAATTAGACAGAATACAATGGAGGCCTGAATCAACACGACACATAAATCAAGTGCACAGAGGATGCACCTGAAGGAGAAGGGGCCCTGCCCAATTACATGGCACAAGGAGTCCTGGATCTGACTGAGCAAAGCATCCAACAGGCAGCTTGGCTGACTTACCGACAGGAAAGCGTGGACAATATCAGCCTTAATGGAGCTTAATGGTTTGTCCTTAATGACCACAAAAATCTGTTCTTCTTTCTCCAGATTAATGAAGTTACCAAACCAGGATTTTTTGGCAAGCCTGATATGATGACAAAGAAAGAGATGGTTTAGAATACTGAGCGCTACTTCTTAGGTACCTCCCAGAAAAAAAATAAAAATAGAAGTAAATAAAAACTGCGCAAGAAATTATTGGCAAATTCCAGTTGCTATATTATTACAACAGGTGGCTCACAGAGTCTAAGAAAATCCCACTCACTTAGTAAAACTGTTTAAGTAACAGTCCACACAGTGTTACCTCTTGTAAGATGTGTGGCCAGCCATGAAAAAAACAGGAGCAATGGTAACTTTTATATAAAGCCAACACACTAATTAATATGCCACATACATAATTAATACACACTGGTCTCTCTGAAAGTAATGCCTCCTATTTATTTCCATGGAAACTACAATAGATACAAAGAGCACAACAACACTATGTGATAGAGCAAATTCTCAGCTACAAAGCACTGTTTTTCAGCACAGTCACCACCATTACCTATGCTTTTTCACTACCTATGAACAAGAGCCTGTGCGCTGCGCTTGTAAAAATTTGAATCAGCAGAGGTGCCCCACTGTTGCTGTAACCACTGAAGTGTACCACCCATCACCTTACTGCTCTCTTGCACTGGTTGGTCTCCATAAATGTTTAGAAAACATCAATAAATGTCACTGGGTGTCATTTTTTCCACATGGAGGAATTCAGTGATACCCTGCTGCTTCATGTGCACTTCCACGTCAGATGCTATTCTGTCAGACTGCCCCTCTGCTGCACAGCAACAAAATGTAACTGAATATAGGTGGGAAGGTTCAACCTCTACTGCCATACCACCTACATCTGTCTCTGACATTGTGGGCCAACATAAGAACACATGAGGCATTGCTTTTGGTACAGCCCTTGTAAAGCTGGGAACATGTTTCTGAGATGTCTCTAGGTATCTCAATTTTTGTGACAACAGTGGGTGCTGTTAGCACATCAGTTTAAGTTCACTCCTGCCCATTTCAACCCCTCTGACGTTTCTGGACTTGGAAAGTTCCATTCCCAAAGGCATCTTCTTGGAGTGACAGTCGCAAGCTCTAAGTTTCATTGGCCCTTCAATCTGCCTATGAATGAAATCCACTACTACCCATAGAACCAGGACAAAGATTTTTTCATTCATTAGACACATTCAAAATGAGTTTAACAAGTAACAAATTTTGGCCTTCATCTCGGCACCACACAACACACAGCACAGGCTTTCCACTGACAGCACTTCAACTCCATCATTCCTTTCAGCATCAGATGGTGGTTTCACCATAAAATCAAATTGCTCTGTTTTCACACTGATCATATCAGTGTTTTTGTTTTTGTTTTGTTTGATGCACTTCAATGAAACTTAGTTTTAAGTCAAATCAGGTAAAGAAAAAGTGGGACATTTATGTTACTGAGGGAAACTGCTCAAAACTTGGACGTTGCGCCTCTGAGAGTTAAGGCTTTGAGGGGAAGAAAGATGCCATCAGCCACGAGTATCACCTCCCTTGACCTGCTGGTCACACTTGATGTAACCCAGGATATGGGTTAGCCCTCTGGACTGCAAGAGCACGCTGCTGGCTCATGCCGAATCTTTCAATCAATCAACACTCTCAAATCCCTCTCTTCAGGGCTGCTCTCAAGCCATTCTCTGCCCAACTTGTGCTTGAGATTGACCCCACCCAGATGCAGAGCCTTGCACTTGGCCATGTTGTACTTAATGAGACTGGCATGGGCCCACCTCTCAAGCCCGTCCGGGTCCCTCTGGATAGCATCCCTTCCCTACAGTGTATGAACTGCACCACTCAGCTTGGTGCTGTCTGCAAACTTGCTGAGGGTACACTCAATCCCACTGTCATGTGGAATCATGTCATGTTTTAGCAAAGAAAAATTCAGCATGAAAAGCCAGAGATGAAAAGACCTACCATTAACAAGTTTTTCACTTCACTGGGTATTTTATAATGCCGTGGCAAGCAATAGGCTTTCACTTTTAGGTTATGTTCTCCACTCTGCAGAACAAGACAATCTACAGACCAGTCTCTGCATGAAAGGAGAGCCATCTGCACTAAGGATCGCTGTGCACCTCAACAAAGTGCTAAACAGCTAGTTATCAGGTGAATCCTTTCCTACAGCAAAGATACAGAATGAAGAAGGGCAAAGAAGAGGCGAGAGAGGAGCATGGAAACAGCACACCTCAGCTGTTCAAATAATCATTTGCAACTACCCATTACAGAGAGTACAAAAGGATTTATATGCAATTTGGTAAATCACTGCCCCCCACTCAATTAAAGTGGGCTGGAAAAGTCACTCCCTAAAATATTCAGAGGCAGCTGTAACTAAACCAGTAAGCCAAAGATTAGCATGGAGAGCAGTAAAGAGAAAGGGCCTCTCATTTAAATGGGTCGTTAAGGATCCAGGGTTAGAGTGTGAAAGGAAATTACATACTAATTAGCTCATGTGTCTCACACGTACCATAACAACTCCGCAAGCCCCCAGAGAGCTGGGGCAATAGCTCCCTGCATGTAAGGGGTCTATGCTCATTAGTAAATCTGCACCTGGTTATCTATCTAAAATGTCTGGTTGTCTTAGGCTGGGATCTATCATAATCTAAACAGGACTTGGCTGACGGGACTCCAGGGGCCCAATGTATGTCACACATGTTCCTTGGAAGCTGAGCTTGAAAAAAGCATGAATATTTAACTGCAGATCTGCCATCTTAAAATACTACTTTTCATATTTGTATTTTTGCTAATGGTTTTGTGGAGCCTTCATTTATAGGTCTCTTAATGAGTGCAGGTTAAGAAGGCCACAGAATGCAGGGAGGTTTTCCCCTGTTCAGCTTGGAAACTTGGTCTGGAGTCTGCAGAGTGCTGCTGGGCTCCCTTCTTCAGCAAGGCCATCACCAGTAACACTGACTCTGGAATATTCACTGACAGCCTGGGCTACGCTCCATGCAAATCACTAGAATTCAAGACATAATTTTGCTCAAGTTGCATGAGACAAAATAGATGCCAATGGTCTCTCCTCTTTCTGGAATGAACAGGATCAAGACAGAGCACGCACGTACTCACTTTTCTCTTTGAAAATGTCAGAACTAGCTGTGCTTCTTCACAGAGAATAGGTCCGCTGAAGAAGTCACTTCAGAGTGAAACCATACAGTAAGGGTTTCCCTTCTCTTGAGGTGCACTAAGTACTAAGAACTTGGATTAAAACAGGTATGATTCAAAGATCCTAGCGCCCTTCAAAATCAGGCTATTAACAGTGAAAACCACCATTTCTTGTGATGGGAAGCCTCCTAATGGGGAGGGAGACAGAAGATACGTGCGAGGCTAGGTCCATAGATTACTCTTGGGAATCTTATCAGGTGTCCAGCACCAGCTCCAGCAGCTTGAGCTATGTTTCTTTAACTGCCATCCTTAGCACATTTTCTTGGACTTTTTCAAATGAGAAAGAATAGCACTACCCAGACACGTCAAAGCGTATTATCTAAATATTAGGTTTTGTTAAATGAGTGGCAGTCATTCAAGATTGCTGTAATAGATCAAGGACATATATTTTTATTGCTCAACTCATGAGGTCAATAGAGCTGTTGATAAGGATACCTTATTTCTTACAGAAAGAAAAAAATAGCAGGAAAAAAACTAGACGTGGAAGTGGGCACTGAGCAATGGAATATCTACTGTTAAAATGAAATACAGTTCATTATTTTTTATGACTTTTATTATGTTTACTGGAGGGAGCAGCCCAATTGAACTCATTAATTTGGCAATTATACGAAAAAAGATAAAAAGGGCCTTAGGCTTTGACTTGCATCCAAACTGCCTGAAATGATAGGCGCTACTTCATTCACCAGCTTTTAAAGGGTGAGAGGGAAGTAGAGAAGGCAGTAAATTTACAGAACTTCTACCAACATATGTGCACACAAAGGTGAGAGGAGAGGATACAAAGAGAAGAAACTTAATTCAGTGGATTTTCTGCTTTAACAGCCTCAAAAATAATTGAGATGAGAATATAATGCATTTATTCTATCAGGATGTATTAATAAAATGAATTTCTCTCATGCTTCTCTATTAGTACATGCTCCAAAATGTTGAAAATACAATTTATTCAATCTTTTCTTCCTGATCTTCTTTTACTAACCTTTCCTGTTCCTTACTCCTCCCTCTCCTGCAGTCTTTATCCCTCTCCATTCTGCATCATTAGAAATAGATAGCACATACTACATCAGTTACATGCCAGGTCTGGGGAAAGTACCATTATCACCAATTACAAAACTTTAGGCCCACAATTTTCATCTACGACTCATGAATTTATTTCACACAAGTATTTTGACGAAAGGCCAAATTGCCTTGGTTGGCAGGGAAAGCCTATGGGCATTGGGTGCACAAACACAAGCTGTGAAAATAAAAAGGAATAATTTGGCATCTGTTGCATATATTAGGAAATGTTTGGAGCAGCACTCTCTGGCAGGGACTTCCAAACCTGCCATGCAGTGGTGCACATTTGTGCCATGAAGTGGTTGAAATGTGCATGGATTTTAAGTAACAAGTCTGGTGAATATGAAGCAGCTTCTCCACCTCCCAGAGTTGCTGTCCAGAATTAAAACTGCACTTACTATCCCAGCCAAAGATTCCTCTGAATTATCTCAGGAGAGGTTTCTACACGCTATCTTGAGGATGCAAACTTACATGTGCTAAGAGAAAGATCCTCTACTGCATAGTTAGTGCCAGTATACACCACTGACTATCTCCAAAAGTGATGTTCTTGAAAATGAAATGAAAGAAGAGAACAAGACTACTGAACTCAGCAAGCCACAAGTAAAAATGAGGTGGTTACCATGAGACTGTTTAATTGTCAGCTGACCCCACAGCCACTACTGAGGTAGATTTTATCTCAGGCCATTAGCAGTGGGATTATTTTGACATCTTTGTCCCACTCGTGGTTTTACCTGACTGATTCAGAGCAGAAACAGCCCACCCTATAACATTCAGGCAAGGAAATGATATTGGTAGGTGGTGGAAAAGAAGTAGAGTACTGATAAATTACTTACTCTGGGGATGATTCTGGGGTTAAATTGGACATTTCTTCTGGTGTAGGTACTGCCCATGCACACACAGCCAAAGAGAGGAAGGGAGAAAAGAAATCAGTGAATCAGCACACCCTTTTTTTCTGGTTCTATAACAATGTAAAAAAAAAGTGACATTGCACTACCCTTTCATCTGGCCATTGCCTCTGCAGACTAGTTCTGACATTTAAAATGGGTCATGTGCCTCTAAATTATTGTATTTAATGAACTGATACATTTCAAGGATTGTTCTGCCCTTCCTTAATTCACTAGAAAATCCCAAACATCGCACCAATCTGATTGACTTAAAATTTGTTCACTATTACTTCACGAGTCAGTTCTCATTTATGCAGTGAGACCTTATGCAAAGTTTCCTTCAGTCACTGAAAATATGAGGAATCCCTTTGGAAATTTCAGAACACAATGTAAATGTATGAATCTCCATACCACTTGAAGCCATTCGCTTCAAAGTCCACCCGGCTGAAGCTGTCACTGATGCAACTCTCAGCAGCTCTCTGGGCATCTCAGGAACAATGCCCCTGACAATCACATTCCAAAACCTAATTCTTTAATGGCTGTAAACCTGCTTTCTCATAGGATTCTGGCACTGGGATGGCTGCTGATCATATCTGAGGACAATGCATGTGACTTTGGGTGCCCTTTGCCTGAATGCAAAAAGCTACCTGGAGACTGAAGAAAACAATTTTGTTGATCTCAACACTCTAGAGACTCTTAAAACTAAAATAGGCCAGCAGAAATGAAAATGCTGATTGTATTAAGGCAGCTTTTACACCAATCACCAAAGGTAGTAAAAAAAGCACTAACAAAGATCAAACAAGCTGTACATCAGAAGGACAAGTTCAGCCTATCGTCACTGGCTGCCTTTTTTTAGCAGAAAGCTTGGCCCATGGCTGCAGAGAGGCATCATAGCTCTAGGCTTGCTGGCAAAATAAGTGATGAGCTAAAGATAAAATGTTCTTGCATTCTAAGAACCATGTCAATGACATTAAGGTCTGTACTACTCAAATGTGAAGAGGGTTCAGGAGATCCTGTTGGAGCAGGTGCAGTGGATTTACAGAGTCTGGTGACACACACTTTGGGCTAGCACTGCCTGATGCTAACCCCGTCATTTGCTGTACCAGTATTCAGTTCTTGGCAGATGAAATTTGCAGAGCCATAGAGAGGTATCAACTTGCTGCTGAATGGCTGCCCAGATCAGACCCACTCTGTATGTCTGGGCAGAGTACTCACCTTGCAATTTCCGGCGATGGAAGCGAGGAGACCCCAGGAAACTATTCTTGATTGAGTTGAGCCGTGTCCTCCATGGCATTCCTCCAATGCTGGGGCTGGATGGTGGTGTTGGGTTGGGTGTGCCTGCTGGGCTCTCCTTTGGCGTATGGACAGGTGTCCCCTTGGGGGTAGGGAGGGGACTTCCCCTTGGAGAGGGGTGAGGGGTGACCTGTATGATGGGGATAGATTTGGTGCTTGGGTCAGTACTAGAAGGGAGTAATCTAACAGGAGACATAGGGTTGGTCTGCAATTTAGGAACAGCCAGCTGTGGGTTAAAGCCGGCAGCAGGTGAGCGGCCCTGGGCATTCTGCCCAGGGCTGTTCTGGGAAGAGGGCGCGCTGGTATTGCTGGAAGGGAGTGGGTTGGATTTAGTAGACTGGAGTGGTTTTTCGGCCAATTTGCTCTTGGATGGCAAAGTCTGCGTCTTTGGGTTGGGCTGAAGTGCTGGCTTTGGTTGGAGTACATGTCCAGGCCTGGAGGCGTTCCTACAAGCATCGGGGTCCAAGGAGACTTGGGGTCGGGGAGAGAAAGGGAGGTCGGAGGTCTGAGGGGGGATGAAGAACTTTCTGATAGGCTACGAGACAGACGCAGAGTGTCCATGCACATCAAAAACAGTGAAATACGCATAGAGCGGGCGAGCAGAGAAAGGAAAGTCAGAATAAAATCCATCCGAGTCACAAAGATGCATCATGTCACAGGGAGACACAAGAGATGGAGGTGAAGGGGTAGTGGGGGAGGGATTTTGCAAAGAAACAAAAACGAACAAACAAACAAAAAACAAAAAAAGACATGCAGTTAGCTGGGAACACAGCATCATCAACAACAGCAGCAGCGGCAGCAGCAAGAACAACAGTGTCATAACAGGCTTCATCATATTAACCAACCACGTGTCAGCAAAGGAAAACAACAGAAAGAAAAGTAAAACAAAGGAAAAGTAAAAAACAAAATGAAAGAAAGTAACCAAGAAAAAAGAAGAGAGAAATGTCATCTCTCTGGGATTGTTCTGATCGCCCTGCAGTGAGAGAAGCACAATGCTTAGGGAGGTGAGGAAGGGGAAGAAGAATCACTGAAGTCACAGACAAATTGAGATATGCCAAGAATGGGACCCTCTCTTTCAGTTCAAAGTGCCCATGTGCAAACCCAAGTGGAGAGATGGAATTCAAAACAGGTGTGTGATACATACGGAGTGGTAGGTGAGACACAGAGCTTACTGCACACACCGGTCAGAACCTCTGTCCCTCCTCTTTGCCCCTGACTCTGGCTAAGGCACTTAGCTGCAGCCATCCGTGCAGAAGGAGGGAGGGAAGGGAGGGCGATGCCATGCTGGCATCTGGCCTCCTCCTCTGGCCTGGACGGTTAAGCTGCTCAGCATCCGCTTGGGGTTTCACAGCACTCAGTGCCAAGAGGAAAAAGTGATCTCAGCTCAGTGCTTAATTTGTGAATAGCAATAGCAAAAATTTCAGAAAGGCCTGGAAAAATCATTTATCTGGGAAGAGATGATATTTCCCATCAGTCTTTATGCATCTCCCGCAACATCCCTCATGCTGTCGAAGGACAGCTTGACAATCGAGATTTCTGCCATAAAGTTACAGCAATATTTGACATTAAGCCCCAGTTCTGTGAAAGAGTAGGGAGGGACCACTGTTTGTAAGATACAGCTTAAAAAAAAAAAAGGAAAAAGACAATCACAGCTCATAATCCATCACTGAGCTATCAAAAATGGGATTATGACTTTTTTTTTCCCAAACAATAACATTTAAACATGTTACAGGTATTTTGGGAAACCGTTCATATGGAATCAGCAAACGGCAATACACAGACTTGGGAAGACAGAAGCCTTTTCAAGGCACAGTTGCAAGTAAAAGTCACTTTTAAAACAAAATGAATCTCCTTATAAACTATTGCTTTTAACATCCAGATACTTAGTACTGGTACAAGTACTGGCAGAATTTTAAAAACAAACATTACCACTTGAGCTCTTTACCTTTGGTCTGCATTCACCTTCTGATTTTTTACAAATTATTAACTATCATGAAGTATTTGTCATCTTTGTTATTATTGTTATTATCCATTCTGAACATTTAGAAGCTCTAGTCAGGTAATGTTCAGATATGCCATGTAAATGCAACCTTGTCTCAAATGTCAGGTAGGCACACGCAGTAGTAGGTTTACTTTCTGGGTTTGATGAATTAACACAATGCTGCCATGTTTATAACTTGCAGAGATGTATTTATGGCAATGTCTAAAATCGTTTGGTCAGAACTTCCTAATGACTTTGAAGAATTTAGGGTTAGGACATTAAAATTAAAAGAAAATCACTTCATCAAAACATTTGTATTATTATTAGAATTGTAGAGGTAAAATCAAGTTCGACATTTTGGTCCATATTGATCACCAATGAGAAGGGAAAAGGAAAAGGAAGAAAGTGGTCTATTTATGAAAGTCACTATCAGTATCTGACTACAAATCATCTGCAAACAACTTCAGCTGATAAAAGTCACAAAACTGTTCGTGGCGAATGTTTCCTGGCAATTTTTAAATCATATGTGTATGACAATTTGAGAAACAGATTTGAAAGATACAAATCAAATTAAACTCCCACTTCAGCCATTATGAATCTGAATGGGCACCCTTCATTAACACATTTTTAGTAGCATAACAAGAACAAGATCAGGTCTGTACTTCAGCTGGGGCAATAGTGAAAACCATTAGCAAGATCCTCCAAGATTTAACAACTCTTAGTTGCCCCTGAATTCAATTTCTCATAGAACTTTACCTAAGCAGTGCATACAGTGAAATGTGCATTTGATTTTTAAAGTATATTCTCTTCCAATAATCTAAGATGCTATTAGAACATAGGTAAGGACTTAAAAAGAAATTTTTATACCAACATTACCTTTCAAGCCACAAATCTGACCTACCTTAAAATGGTAATGATCTGCAGAAAATGCCATCTGGCTGCTAAATCCCTTTGAAGACTATTTAATCAACTGCCTATTAAGTAATAATGTTAAGATAAAGCAACTGTGGGACAGATTTTGTCATCCTTATTCTTTGATGTAGTCCTACTGAGATGTCAGAAATTGATCACAAAAAATCAGTTAATGAGATCAGGCCTAAGGTTTGCAGTTCTGGATGCTTATTTTATACACATAACTGTTTTTGCTCTTTTTCAGTACATTCCGTGGTGTTATAAGAATTCTCAGATATCTGCTACATTCCACTGCCATTGAAGAGGTGCAGAAATAAGGAGGGAAGGGAAATGGATCTTCACTGGTTCCTGGCACATTAAAGGCAAAATTTGCAACTGGCATAAATATGTTTGCAGTCTCCTATGCCTGTGTAATCATTGAGAAGAACCCAGAATATGTTTCAGAAAACAGTGCCATCAAGCAAGGAGTTGGAAGCTTTACTAGCCTGTTAGCTGACACAAGATTGTCTTTATATTATACACCTTACCAGGGTTTTACGATACCCTTAATTAGTAAACTTTAAATTGTCCCTTTTGCTGGTCCTCAAATTTGTGAAACTGATTTTATTTGACTTTCTAATCCAAACTACTCTGTGGCAAACTGAATTACGTTGACTGCAGCCAGCTTGATGCTCTGCTGTAGCTTGATTGAAAGTAGCTGTGAAACAGTTTCTGATTTATGGGCTGAAACCATGTCATATACAGACCTCAGCTGGATGTAGCAGTGTTTAGTCATAACAGTGTTATTCAATGCACTTTTGAGATTGAAAAAGGACAGGGGCACAGTGAGATCCCCAAGGTACCTTTAATAGTGTGGGGAAAATATATGGTAAATTCTCAGCTTGAATTTGTAGATAACATTTCCCTCACCATTCATGAGAATTTACTAGCTGCCAAGGAAAACCAAAACATCCCAGCTAAGAGCCATGGCTCTGCAGCAACAGATGTTGAAAAGCATCAAGCATGTGTGAGTGAACTGGACCAACAGATCTTGAAGCAAAACCACTTACCCTTGGACTGCTGAGAGGACTGGTGGAGAGCCCAGACGAAGCTCCGCTGATTGACCGAGACCTGAATGGACACAATAAGAAAAAGGCCCTCAGAAAATGTGAACAAGCAATAACCCTGAGCACCAGCCACTGCAGGCACAGGAGTGAAGTGAGGAGAAGGAGGGAGACTGTCACTGGAAAAGCACAACTCTTTCCTCTCACTACTGTCACATTTTTCAGTTGTCCCACCCTCAAAACAAAACTCTAAGAAATGCTGACTGCTCAAGGAGGAAGCTATCATCCCTTTTCATTATGGGAGTTGCTATTTTCTTTCTGTCCATCAAGCACTTGAAAACTACCGTGTCTGGCCTGGCAAGTTGAACTGCTGAATTCAAAAAGGACTGTCAAGACACACATGCCGGTGCTGAGGACTCTCTCCTACACAGTGCTGGGGGTCACAGAATGAGATGTTCTGTCACAAGCAACATGGAAAGCCACCGTGTGTACAAGGCAAAAAGGTAAGGGGTTCCCACAGATATTAAGGAAAAAAGCAAGTGTTCAGGACCAAGATACATAATTGTTCCCTATGCAATGAATTCCCACTGAAATCAAAGTTCACACTGCCTCAAGATTCTCCAGCTTCTCACTGATGGATTTCACAGCTCTGTTCCCCAGTAAGATTTCCTGCTGTTGAATTAAACAAGCTAGGTTTTGTTTATGAATAATGAGTTCTGCTGTTATTGATAACTTCACTAATAGCAGGATAACAGCCCAGGTGTCCTTAAAAAAAGAAAAAGCCAATCAATAGAGAATCAGCTGCTTTACATGCTCACAAGGCCACCTGCACTGTAATGCTCTTATTCTCTCCAGCAAAGGCCATCTGAAAAATGTGAGCTGAAGACAATAAAACATATGAATGTGCTATACTAAAACAAGCTGAAAGGGCACAGGCCAAATGAACAAACATTTCAGCAGAACAACTTTTCAGGAGGAGGGCTGCCCATTATGGAAAAACCTCTATGTGACTCAAAATGAGTAAGACCCAGAGGTAGCTTTAAATAGAAAGAACGTTGTCTTAAAGACTGAAACAACTTACAGCAGAGGACTTGGCTAAGAACCTAGTTGGTCAACAACCACCAAGCACATGCCAATTTAGCATATCTATCAATGTTTCACCTATACTAACAGCAATGAAAGCAATTTCTTGTCTTCAGGTAATGAACGTGAAAAGGTAAAATCTTGCATATGCTTGGAAAGCTGACTGTATGTGTGCATGAGCATACACATATATTTAGAACTGATGCAGGTCAGATAGTATCATCTTACATATAATGGAATATAAAGGAAATTTAAAGCACAAATTGTCTTTGATTACTTAACTTCTTAATCTGTTTTAGAAGAATTCTGAAATGGACTCCCAGAATTTTACTCCTAAATAAATTTGAGTATTAGCATTACTAAAAAATGTGTGAACTGCCTAACAAGGGGTAGTTCCAGGAAAAGAGTACGTTAAAGCTGAATACAATGGTAGATATTCTCTCTGTATCCTCTGCAGAAACTACTCACTGATGGCTTTCCTTCTATCTCCTTCCAGTTTGTCCACCACCGGTAGGTAAAATGCAGAAGCCCAGACCTGGCATGCTTTTATTTTGCCAGATTAAATCTAAATTTGCACCATGAAAATCTGAGGCACTCATTCTACGCAGAATCTACCTCCTTGTACCCCGCCACAGTCTGCTCATGACAGTACTGTAGACAGAAACTAGAAGCTAAGTCTTGGCACTTAATTTAACTTAAATTTGCACCATCATAATATGAAGTGCTCATAAAGGTTTATGCAAAGTAACTTCAAAGGGAGAAGTGTCTGCTCTGCTTTCAATAGTCTATTCTGTGTGCCTGTTCTATAACTGAAATAGCTGAGTGCAGCACAGATGTGTCATGCATATGGGAAGTCCATTTGGTTAAAAACTCTCTTGTATGAGTCATCAGCAAAAGCTTATTCCAAACCATAAATTACAAGACAAGCCTATAAATTACTTTCCACAAGATTTGAGAAGCATTTAGGTGCCCAGAGATGCAGTTAAACACCTATTTAGGAGTTTAACTACCATTAGGAGATGTTCCCACCAACACTTAATTGTTGTGGGAAGGTCCTCTCTGACACTCACCTGAATTCCAGGATACTTGATTAAAAGTTCCAATCTGCTATTTCCTCTTTGCAATCAGATGTTTCCAAGTCCTGAATTCTCCCCTCCCAACCCCACTGCCTTCTATTTTTTACAAAAATGATCACACACATAGAGAGGACAAAACACGGCAGTCCCACCCTCCCAACTCCCAGTTCCTTATTGGAAGCAATATCTGAAAAAAGAGTTGTTGTGTACTGTGTTTTCATCCAGCCTAGGAGCCTGAGGTAGGGGACAGAAGAGAGAGTTAGTGTGATATCCTCCTAGAAATGCATTCAGTATCCACATGATTGCTATTGAACAAATTTATTTCTGTTGCTGATTTACATGCAAAAATATATAAGAAGTAGGTCTTAGGTCTTATAGCAAATCTTAGTTTGTCCACGCTGGAAATTGTATAGAGGAGCAGTAAGAAGAGTTTAAAGAACCCTGGGTTAATTTTAAGTGTTGGGGTGAAAAGAAAGTTGTACATCATCGAAACTTTTCCCTTTTACAAGAATATGTTGATATGGAATATGACAGCCAGACTGAGAAATTCTTCCTTGCATCTTCTCCAATTTAATAAATCCTGCAGAATTTACCTTTACAAATGTGACACAGTTTCCAAGCTGGCTATAAAAACTCATAAGGGCAGCAGATTCTATACTCCAGTACAAAAATGCTAACAAGCGAAAATGAGAGATTTTTCCTCCCAACGAGATCACCCTAGCTGGGAAATACTGGAATTCATTTTAAAACAAACGCACAAACAAATAAACACATGCACTGCTCCTGTATCTCAGAGTCAGGTGGACAGAACTGGGACAGGGCCAAAAGAAAGTAATGAAAAGGTTGCATTATGCAGAAATGCTGCAATGGAAAAACAGAGAGAATTTTGATCTGTATCCCTCTCTCCAGAAAATAAAGGTATGAAGCTGTACAGGCAGCACGTTAGTATGGCAGACCCTGGATGATCTTACATGTGGAAAAAGGAGAAAAATAGGAAATCATCTTACATTTTTATGGCTATGCACTAACCACATTTAGTGGGAAATATCTATTAGTGAGTAACCTCCTCCGAGTCTCTACAGGCATAAATGTCATTGGAAGTATTAAATCTATAATTATTCCAATAGCTTACTACCACACGCAATAAACTAGGTATCTATGTACGTGTGTGACTCATTTTGCTCTGTGTTTTGCATTGCTGTATGCTTCAGCATTAACTCAAAGGAAGCCATCAAAAAGTTGTTGGAAAAAACAAACAGAAATTTAATGCAGTTGCTCAGAGAAAAACCATTCTCTCAAACACAACTGCCACATTTAGGACCCAAGAAGACTCAATTCCCATTCAAAGTGACGTCATTGCTTTGCCAAGCATGAAGGAAGGGAATGAAAATACATCTGTCATTAGGGATCTAGACCCAAGTTCTAGGTAGGGGTATCCAAAGAGAGCACTCAAAACGTAAGGGGGGCACTGAAGTCATTGTGGGCTATTCCTCCCATCTCAAAGACAGACAATAAGCAGGAGACATTTGAGCTATGAAAGAAAGGCCAAGCACTGAAAAGAAATGTGCATGTGTGGGCTGCAGCTTGTATATGTGATGCCTTTATACCTTATTCAATCTATTACATACTTCAATCACAAGGACCTTTGTTTTAAAGGAAGTTCTTACTCATTTTAGTCAGCTGCTATCATGTAAGGCCCAATTTGTGTTAGACCAGTTGATCTCTTACTGGTAAACACAAGGAGCTGGAATCCAGTTTCCAGCTGGTTTGAGAGAACTGCCATTCTTGCAAGCTCTAAGAGCAAAGGGCCGAAGCCTGACACTGTTGAGGTGTAGGCACAAGAAGGAAGAAAAAGCAGCTGACTGGTAACCACAGTACACAAATAGTACAGTGCGGAGCACCTCTACATAGCCCTTCACCCAGATTAATTTTCAAGTGCTTTAAACAGTGCATCAGCTAGTATACACCATTGGAGTGTATAGGCCTTGCAGCCAGCATTAAACATTTGGGTCAGATCTGGCATTTGCGTCCTCTTTGAATAACCATCTCACAGAAAATTTTCTTACAATAAAAAGTGAGTTTGGTACCTTGTTGCAGTCCCAGCAGAACTTGCTTTCATAGCACAGTTTTACTAGGATGCTGAATACAGTCTTATAGCTGGTCAAGCTGGAGCCATGCTTTCAAGAAGGGGAGCCTGCAGCATGCATGCAGCGTGCAGTAATGCATCTGACTTGTGCCCCTGGGTGAAATGCCTTCAAAATTCTGAATTAGTTTGATTCTGTGCACAGTTATGAAAGGCACAACCAAAATATCCAGCCAATTTTTGTTTGTTTAAAGCATCAATTGGGTGGCATTTGATACTCCTCTTTTCTCGATCACTCAAGTAAAAATAAAAAATTGTAAACTGTAGTTTGGGGTATGAAACCCCCCAAAATAACCCAAATTAATAAGCAACAGTGAACATTCAGGCACTGTGTATTACAACATTTCATCACTTCTGCTCTTGGGTGTCCAAAAGATACAAACTGTATTCCTTGCTTCCTCACGCTGATCTAGGGAGTTAAGAATAGACTACTTCTAATGCTACTTTGTCTTACAGTCCCAAGTGTGCAAACAATACCAACCTTAAGGCCTTAACAAACTTCTGCTCATGTCAGAAGGTCTACTCGTGGTAATGCCCTTTGGGAATGTGAAGCCTTTAGAAAAAGCACAGGGTGCTTTTTGACTGCAGGTGTTGATAACACACTTCTTCCTTCCAGCTCACAAAGAGGGCAATGTTAAACAGCACCACTGCCCTTAACTGGCCAATTATACTACATCATCATCATTTATAAGCAGTTTAGAAAGAATTAATAAGTAGTGTTACAAACACGAGAAGTAAATGTTACTGGTGCTAATTAGCTTTCTCAGTTTGTACCTTTTCATAAGCTTTTACTGTAGTCTGCAGTTATCTATTACAACATTTTTATTAAATTACTTATTAATAAATATTCCCCTTAATGTTAAGTATTTATAAATAGAAATTTAATTTGAAGTGGGACTGCATTCCTAATTGTACCTATATCTTCTTTATTGAAAATTGAAAATAAAGAGCTTTGAAGATATATCTGTCTCTAGGGCCATCTGTTCACCTCCTAAGAAAACCTACACTCAAAAGAGAAAATACCCAGCTTTTTTTTTTTTAATAACACAGATGGGACTGAGCTTTATCTTAGAAAAAAAAGATAAAAGGATAAATTAGGATCAAAGGTAACTGGAAGGTACCAAGAAGATAGAAAAAGTGCTAAATAGAGAAGGAGGAGATATTCTCAGGTGTTCTGGTACCTACACAGTGTCTGAGATTAGTTCTGTGTGCCCACAGACATCGAAACATACAGACAAGAGAACAAAAAAGAACCCCGAACTAGATTACATGGAGTGTAACTCCAACATAAAAACACACAAACACACATAAAAGCACCAAAAATGCTTCTTCCCACATCTCTCTCTGTCTCCCTGCTGAGAAGTCTCATTCTCTGAACTATATCCACCTGTACTGTATTTGTAAAGTGCAAATGAAAAGTTTCTCTACAAGTCATAACAGGCCCCGCAACAGGAATAATCCAAAACTAGAGCTTACCCCAATGGATCAGCACTCGCCATCCTCGGAAAGAGAAAATGAAGAGAGAAGAAAAAGAGAAAGAAAGAGAAAGAGGGGGATGTGGAAGCAGGTGGAGAGAAGAGTAGGAAAAGCAGAGTGAAATACTGTTCGGAGAACTGCATGGTCATAATTACTGCCACAGGTGCCTACATCTTCAGAGACCAGGAACACTAGGGGGACAGTTTGATTCACTAGTAATAAACTTTTGTCTTGCTCACAATAATGCAGACACACCCAACTTTGGCACTGGGGAATATGGAGAGGGACATACTAAGGCTGTAGAAAACCCTTTCCAGCCAAATCCCAATGAGAACAGTCAGCAGAGCAACGGGGTTCAGACTTCCTGCTGAATTTCTTTTCTGACTCTGACATTATGCACAGTTATACCAGACTGTTATAAAGGAAATTGTTCTTTTTGTCCCCATTTTGCTCAGTGTAGTGTCCCTCTGTCCCCCAAGCTGGCCTGGTAAGAAGTACTTCTTTGCCATGAATGAACTGTGAAACATATTGGTTATTAAAGCATGCATTTCTGAGCCAGCTTGGGAGCCCAGGGTACAAGATTGTAGCTCAAGCTGTGAATCTGCTTTGATACTGGCTTATTAGTCATGATGGTCTTTGAGTCAGGAATTCAGATCACCTAGAGCATACCAGCTCAGCAACCCAGCACTTATCTCTGTGGATGCCATCTTGTGCTCCAGGATCTCATTTTTCATTTAAAATAAATTCAGACTCTGGCTCTTAAAGGTTGCAAGGGAAATCTTTCAAATGTGAATGGAGAATAAATCAATGCTGTGCTGAAAAGAGTCCGAAACAGCAGCTTTAAAAGCAGAATGAATCTCTAACATGTTGACTTTGATGACAAGAGATAATCAAAAACTTGAAGATTCTTTTTTTCACCAGTAACCAAAGCACTCGAAATAGGAAAGAACAGTCACGTTTTCAGGGGTGCAGGTATGGAAACTCAGGAAAGCATCACCACTTTTTCAGATTAAGAAAGATTAATTAGGAATAAAGAATATCTGGTGTATTATTAAACCAAACAATTTTTAAGTCAGATGCTGTGCTTTTTTCCTCTCTGTCTCTTTTTTTCTCTCTCTCCCCATTTTCAGTAACAGGCTCCCAAGCTGCCAGAGCTACCTCTGGCTGGGTGAGGAAAATCCATTTTCCACAAGACGGTCACCAACAGAAATGCCAAATTTAATATATGCCCAGTAGATTTCACAGTTTCCTGCTCAGTGCAACTAGCCATGCTTCCAAATACAAAAACATTGCAAATGCTGGGCTGGGCAACACAAGGCAGTTTTGAGGAAAGTTTAAAAAGTTAGAATAGAAAGAAAAAGCCATTGTGCTATGCATCAATAGAGAAGTGGAAAGAAGCATTATAGTAAGTTCTTTTTCATGTGCTTGAGTGATACTCCATTTGTATTTTGGTCTGGAGTACAAATTTGGTTAAGATCTAATTCATATATGTATATATATACAAATACATAAACATTGTATACATCTGGGGACAAATACTGTCCTCAATTGTACCAGTACAAATCTACCTGCAGTGATGTAACTGAGAAGAACAAATCGACACCCATTGTAGCGCGTGTGTATATTTATGCAGCAAACACACCCATAACCAAACATGCAGAATATTAAAATGTAAGTAGAATGGGTGCAATAAAGTTGATTCATTTTTCTTTCAAGTCATTTTCCCAACAGGGAAGGCACTTAAGAGGTTAACAAAGAGAATGGAAAGCAACTTGACAATAGGGAAAAAGAAGAGGCAAATGAGGTTCAAAAAAAAATTGACAATCCCAGGACACAATAGACCCAGAAGCGCAGACATGTGCATTCCCTACAATACTGAAGCAAGTGAACTACGGAGCTGCAGCAACCCAGATACAGAAGAAGAGAAGCGCTGAAAGAGGGGGTGAAAGTCAGAAAGAAAGAAAAAGAAAGGGACAGTGGCCTCAGCTACTAAGACAACCATGTGCATCTAGAGGGAAGGGACCCTTAAAGATGCAGTATTCCTTTAAAAAAGACATCATAAAGTTGGATAATTAAATGCTGAACAAAAATTTAATGGCCATCAGGATTAGTTGTCCTCATTTTGCCGGGGATCTCTTCACTGCCTATCTTTTCACTGCCTATCTCTTCCTTTCTTGTGGCTGTGCACAAATGCAGAATTCAGTTCCTCTCGTTTTCACACCACTGAGGTCCCTCATCCTAACTAAGAGTGGGAGGGCGGTGAGAGAAAAGTGAATGTGATCATTTCAAAATCAGCCTGGCCTTTCAGTGAGGAGGACCACGATTGATCCTTGTGACTGCCCTACCTTTTTCCTCCTGCACTCTGAAAAACAATACCTTTGAGAGGGAACACGAAATGACTGCACATATATAAGGTGTTCCCCCAGTGGCTACTGAAGAGTCATCTCCTCTGCTCCTAACACAGCTTAACAGCTGTTAGAGAAATACAGAGGGATCATGACATCTGAAGGACCCTTCTCACACCACAAATGCAAAGGCATCCCTCTTACCGGACCTAACTTTTAATTACTGTGAAAGAGCTAATCTTTGGAGTAGTTTTACACTAAGTGCTAATACAAGAAGTGTCGCATGTTCAAGAACAGAATTTACATATAGGGGGAATTGGAGGGACGAACATGTTGATGGCAACTGTTTGAGGAAAACTCAGCCACTAAAGACTGTGTAACCACTATTTCTTTATGGCTCTGATACTTCAAGAGTTTTCTAATGGTTTGGGTTCAATTCTTGTACTTAGGTTGCTGTCTTAAAGAAGGTGCCTTACATACGTGAGGGACAATCTTGTGAGTGCTCTGTATTTGAGGTTCACTGTGGCATGTTCAAGGTTTGAAACACTGTCCACAAAGGACTCAGTCTACAAAAAGCCAAAAGAGACTGTCCTTACATCCTATAAGACTTCCTTGGCTTAAACACTCCATTTATCTTTAAGTAGAATGGATACTAAACAGAGAAATGGAAAGAAAAATGGTTAGCTGAGTCCTCAGGTTGGTTCCTTTAAGGAATTCACCACTTTTTTCTTTTTGAATCATATGAAACAGTCCTAAATATTTAAATGCTGATTTTGGATAAGCTGATTGTTTGTCCAAAATGTATGAACATTACATTATGATGAAGAATTATCCATTGGGATGACAGCTTTTGACATTAGAGAAGAATTCTCCTCCTCCAAGACTAAAATTTTAGGAATTCTATGTCCACCAACAACCTCCCCCTAAGTCTAAATTTTTTTTGTTGTTCATGGACCTCATGAGACCCTAAATCTGGTGACCTGTACGTCTTCCACTGTGCCTCTATTCATAGTTGGCAGCTACTCTTCTTGTTACTCTTCAGCATCTGTTAGACTGCCAGACTGGAATCATCCTCCAAAAGCCCCCTCTTTCAATCACTTTTTCCTCTCATGTTCTCTGATGCAGCCAGGACAGTCTTAAAGAGCTTGTCTCTTACACAGAAGTACTTAATTTTTTGCTCCTATCAGTCAGGATTCCCAAAGTTTCCTACCATTGCTCTTGCTGACTTGGTTGTACTACTGTTTCTAATGCTGAGAATGGAACATTCCTGTCTCTCCGAGCATTTTATGTTCCAGTCTTTCCCAGAGCAGTTCCGGCAAATACATCCTCTAGCATGGGCATCCTAACTCATGGCAGAACTGAACTAGAAGTAGCAGAACGATAACATTTTAGTGAAGAAAATAGTACAGTCACAGGCTGCATTGGGGATAGCCTCAAATGTAAGGTATTGTACAAAACTATCCGTAGTGTGGGACTGTAAATACACCACTCTCTTTGTTTCTTTCTAAGCAGGAACAGCTATGTCCCCATACAGAGAAGGTAAGTACTGCATCTTTAAGGTCTCAGCAGTGAGGTAGAGGAGAGGAACATATTGTCAGTGTTTATACCTTTCTTCTTTGTTGAATTTGGGATTGGCTTCAGAGATATCCAGGCTTTTACTGAACATTGTTTTACTATGGCAGGAACAAAGTGAGAAAACAGAGTTACTAGTGTGGACATTTATAAAAGAGAGTCACCTGAAGCAATGTTGGACACCCAGCCCCCCAACCCATCCTCCCCTTTTTAAGCAATGCTCTGAAAACTTTCTTTTACTTTACAACTATAGATTAGGCCTACATACAGCTAAAGTTCATTTCCCCTTGTCTTCTGAGGTCTAAATGACTTCCCCCAAACATACTTGTAAACCCTGATCTTTATCCAGTTGAAAACCCAGATACAATCTACTTTTGTCACATTGTCCAGGACATACAGAACATGTCTGAAAGCACAAGTAGCCAAAGCACACATTACTCAGACTTCTCTAGAAGACCTCAACACTAAGCATGACCTGGGAAAGAGTTCGAATTAGGACACAGGGCCCCTTTACCACTCCCACCTCTTTTCCCCATAATCTTAGGTCTGAATCCCTGAAACTTAAAAGAAAAATCCTTTAGGCTTTGCTAAGGGTGCAGTTCTCCATAATATGTTTCACTGGTAAAATGCTTCACTGTTTCACAGAGCACTGCTTCCTAACGTTAGCTGATCTTTCACGCAAGCTATCCACTTCAGATATTTACCAGAAGAAAACAAACAAAGCCCATTTTAGAACAGGTTTTGGACTAAGACATGCAGAGTTGCTGAAAATCTCTGGTATATCCCCGAGGGATTCTAGCTCCCACAGAATTTTCTTTTGTCTGTATGATCTTGGTCCAAGGGACAAATGTGCTGGTGTTAAACTGAGCTAAGAATCTACCTCTTTTATTTTGACAATACAGTGAAATACCACAAAAGCAGAATCAAGTAAGATGCAACTATGAACCTGCCGGGTGGACAGCTGGGAGGGAAAACCAAGAATCAGGTGTTTGTGCATATGAATTTTGTCATTCACAGTCAAAGATCCAATGGAGACCACTTGAAGAGGTCAGCACGAATATTTCAAGGTTTCAGCAAGCTCAAAAAGCAGCGTTTGCATTGAATTTTTCTCACACGTTATTCGAAACTAAGCCACTAATTGTTTTTCACCTAACACTTTCCCGGTCTGTATGGCTCAAAGCTGCCAAGTTTCAAATCTCAGTGAAAAGATGTGCCCTTAAACAAGCCCAGACCAAATGCTTGTAGAGTGTCCACTTGGTTACCAAAAGCACAGCTCATCACACAGACACAGTTATAACATCAATCCCCCTTATACAACAAAACACCTGCTCACTACCAGAAAAGAGGACATGGGACTAAATCATGACACATGGGCGTGTTCTGCCCATGGTTAGGAGAGTCTGCCTACTGGTTAGCTGAAGAAAGAAGCAATGGGTCTGTGTCTCCAGATGTTTGTACTGGTCATCCGTGTCTAAATAGGAGGCCTGTTTCCACAGTCCACCTCCCTGTCTTTCTAGTATTATAGGATAAAAGCACTGAACAGTCATCTATCCAGACCACAAAATGTTATTCTTAAAAAAAACATCCAATTCTGGGATCTAAGGTCCAGCACAGGAAGATCCAGTCTTGGTGCGTCATTTCATGGTAAATAATATGCTGCTAGCCTTCAAAAATCCTTCAGTCTTGGTGGAAGGCACTTGTCTTTCTGTTACTGACTGCTCTGACAGATGGTGCCCCATCAGCAATGCATCGTCCCCAGACAATCCCTATGTAGTGGGGTGTTTGTTAATGAAGCCAGTTCACGTTATAAAAGACTGTGCTGCCAGCAACACAAAATGTGCCATTGTCATCTGTGGATGTAGAATGGTATGAGTTATGGAAGCTCAGACATGGAATACAGTACTATCTTCCCATCAACCCCTTCCAAAACAAGCACTACCAAGCTCATCATCATCAATCATGGTGTTATTACATCCCTTCCTCCACCCTTCATCACACCTTTATGTCCAAGCCTGTGCTGTGTGCTATGCATTTCCCTACATCTCTTTTGCGGCTGGAAGGTTTCACTTCCTCTTTAAAGCCAAAGCCCTTTCTTACTCATGTCACCTGGATATGCACCTCCAGTGCTCTGCACTCATCTCAGATCTTTGACTTTCACTGTTTTCTCATCCAGAATTAAGTAAGATATTTAAAAGCAAAAGATATGCACTGTATAATGAGACAGTTTTGCTTCTTCAGCATTTCTGAATTCAAAGGCAAAGCTGAGAGATGGAAGGTTTCAGTCCTCAGAAAATCTCAGAATCAATCTAACACATTCTAGGCGGGTTGAACAAGACTGGATCATTATCTTGGACTGTTCATCTCATCACTTCCTATTTGTTTCGCCCAGTTGGACAGTTACTGCAAACAGCTGCAGAGTACTTCAACTCACAGGCAGTTTTGGGGATGGGGAAAGTGATTCCCCTCTGCCTGGTTCATCTCTGTGCACTTTATGGCTCGTACGTCTACCAGGTACTAGATTAAATACAGAAAGTTGAATAAGGAGTGAGCAACTGTTTGTCAGTGTTATGTTCATCCTTATCACTTTGAGGCCTACCATGAAATTTCCTTAACCCAAACATTAAATATCAGAACAAACCACACACTCAAAGACATGTTTCCAACCTACACTACAGCAAAAATCTTTCTGTCAGTCTATCTCCAGGCCACATATCCAGTCTGAAATAAGTCCTAGAAGAATCCTGAAAATCACTTTCTCCTCACTGTAGATAGAACTGTTAACAGTTGCTAGCAAAACCTTCTAGCAGTTCTAGGGGTCTCTGGACCAGAAATTATTCCCTGTTCTTCACCCAGTTTTTAGTCAGTACAGGGAGTTTCTAAGCAGGCACAGCAGGCTCCTTTTGAGCACATCTTAATGGCTAAACAAAAATAATCATGTCATAAAGCTGAAACAGAAGTTACAGCATCATCAGCATATATATATATACACACACATATATATATATAAAGCATTAAGTGTTCCTTAATACTGATTGATTTATATGAGTGTAAATCCAAATGTGTGTGCTTCCTTTAGGATAGACATAGTGACTGAGGAAGCAACTCCCATGGTTCACATAAGTGAACTTCCACAGTTCACTCATTTCATCACAACCACCTTGAGGAAAAGCCATTTTCTTCTGCTGTCTCCCCACAACAATAACACTTCCTCTGAGAGAAAATAGGTAAAATTACAGAACTTTCATCAATTTAAAGACATGTGGTAATTTATGTGGGTTGGATTCATGTTGGCTCTGACAGTACATTTTAAAGATATCCACAGATGCCTGCTCAGGGCTTTCCAGACTCCAGCTATTCTAACACAGAGGGTGAGGTTCATCTCATTTAACTTCAAGTGCCAAAGAACTAGGCACCTAATCCAAAAGCATCATCATCTAGATTCCTGCTGTAGGCTACAGAGACAGAGAAGAACAACTAGAGCTCAATTAATCCTAGCTAAGATTGCTGGAACAGCAGACACATATCTGAGATCTCCCAAAGACTTCATCTGTCCCCAGTGCCTACAGTGACAGCCTGTGTGCCGAGCTTAGACTGAATCCCTACATTCTGGACAATTAAAATGAGGTGAGATGAATTTTGCCCAGAGGACATAGCAGTTTCCTGAGCAATAGCTGCAAGTGAACAGAAATCTTAAGTTCCTGGCAGGACTTCTGTTCCTGTGTGAATAAGCACTGCTGGCTGCCAGATCACATTGTAAGTGTGCTTGGAAGTTGTTACGAGTGCCGCTGTGAATAGAAAAGCTCCACAGCTCCTCTGTACATATGACATGTAAGAAAGCAACCAACCCAGACAGGAGGGACTCTCAGCTCCCAGGTAAAGGAGGGACCCACCTCTGTCCATGTTGTGCCATTTCAATAGCTCTGCGAGCAGGGACTGGGGAGCCGCCATCTGTCACACTGAGAACCTCCATCGACTTCCTTTCTGGTCGCCGCTTCCCATGCCTGTTCAGCATTGGGGAGTCCACACGCTTCCTGGGGGGATCTTTATGAAAAGAAAACACTGTCAGCTGAATTCGGCTGTGACTTACCTCACACAGGTTGGCTAAATCCTCTCTCAAAAATCTCGCTCTCACACCTCCCCTAGGGACAGTTATCTTGGAGATGAACATTTGCACTCTCTTCCAAATCTACAAGCAATAGGACATCATAAGTTGCAATCCATCTGCAGAGAGAAAGAGTATTACCACTGAATGAATGAGCACTATAAAATAAAGGCATGACCAAAGCACAGCCTGCGCAAATTACCTTACCAAGCTGATAACAGTAATAACAAGATAATAGCATGGGCTATAGCAGAAACTGTTAGCCAAAGTGTGTGCCATCCAGGGATCCTGGATATGTACTCAGGTTTCTACAGCTTGTTTTCCATGTCCATGCTAGCAAGATTAAATGTAACGCAGCGATGTAAGTACACTCTAAATTCAGACTTGTATTTGTCTCTGAAAACACACTCTTGTTTTCTGCATCTTTCATATTAGATTTCAGGTTTTCCCTGCCGTGTTATGTATCTCCTCCTTCAGCATTACAAATGAAACTTTCTGGACTACCTGAGATAAACCTCCAATGAAAGCTACTGAAATTTACCTCAGAGGTCATCATATCACTTTTAGTGCTATAGTAACTGAAGCGCTTTATACTTTTTATTGTATAACATTTCTATGAGGCATCGAAGTGCTACTTTCACTTTGCTGAGTGAAAACTGAGTTATAAGAATGAGATACTTAAAGGCATTTCATTTCTAAAGGTGCAGACAAACAATTACTGCAGCTCTGAGAGGCACCTAAATTGCTCTGAAAATAGTCTTTAGATACCAAACAGCATGACAGCAAGTGTTCCAAGGTGACTTGCCAAATCATACACACCTCCATGGTGATAAAGGGAATCAAATGCAGACTTGCTGAGTTCTTTTATTACTAATATATATGATGGCTTCTAAACAGTAGAACTAGGAAAGCAGAAAAATAAATAAGGGAAGATTTCCCTTGCTTTGGTTGGACAATTTGAGTTCCCTGCTTCTATTTATAGACACATTTTTAATTTTATCAGAGAGTGATTGCCTTTAAGAAAAGGCATCCTTTACTTCTGCAATTAGACAGAAGCTCAGAGTGTCCAGCCTTTAGGGCTCCTTCCTCTGCCAGGATTCCTTTTCAAAATTCTACCATTACTGCATAGAAAGATTATATTATTTTTATGACCCTGCCCTCTTCAGTCTTGGCCTATTTGCTTGCTTATTCTCTCTTATATTATGGATTTTAGAATATGATTTCTTCAAGGCAAAGCTTATTCTTGAAATAATGAATACGAGCAAGTATGGCCCAAATGCAAATGAGTCGGTGGTAGCAACTGAACTTATGACCACATAATGTAAGCATTATTGTGTTAATAGTAATAATTACGTTAAAAATAAGTTAGAAAAGAACTGTATCTTACTCTATTTCAAGCTATGTTCAATAATAGAAAAGTGGTAGAAAACACTAGCAAGAAAAACATACTGTGCATAAAGTTACAGGAAAAACGGAGAGAGATAAACCTAACAAAGCAGTTGTACTGGGAGACTTCAGCTGCACATACATGAGCAGTCAAAAGTGAACTGGGACAAGGTTAGTCATTTCAAACTCCCGCTCTCCAAACACATTCAAAGAACAAGGGATGACCCATCCTATAGAAAACTGTTAATATAAGAAGTGTGACTACAGAAGAGTAACACACATAACCAGAATTAAATCGTTCGTTATCCACACAGAGAGTTAGTACGAAGATTTGCAGAAGGATACCAGACAGCATAAAGGAAAGGGGAAGAGTGCAGCTTGAAAAGGAAGAAGTAGGAAGATGATGACAAAGAACAAAGAAGAGCAAAGATGAAGTCAAAAAAAGGAGATGAGTAAGCTCAGACTGCATCGAGGTTAGTTAATAATAGAGTCTAAATAATAAGAAGGAAAATGGCAAGAGAAACTGTCTATGAAAAGAAATTCTTAAAGGCAATTTCATCCATGCATGTTCAAAACAAAACACTTTACCAAATGGAAATTCAGCCAAGTGATACAAAAGTGATGGTTAGGCTAAATATAAAGTGGACAGTAAAAACAAGGTAAAAAGGAATTTGAAGAGGAATGAGCCAAAGACTTGAACAACAGAATTTTGTACAGACAGCTTGAGAGAAGGATAGTAGCCTGAAGGACTATATGGGAATCGACAGCACAATTAAGAAGGATAAGGATGTTGCTAACAAGCTAAACGATTATTTTATAACAATCTTTGCTGCTCAAGATGCCAGAAGGTTTCAATTTCTAATCAGTATTTTAAACTAACAAACAGAGGGAATAAGCAAAAGGAGAAGGTTGCGAAACACATCGATAAATTCAACAAGAGCAATTCACAAGGGTTTAACGGAAAATACATCCAAAAGTCTGTACGACTGTTGTAGAGCTTCTAATTGCGGTATTTCATTCCTCTAAAAATTGGCTACAAACCTATACTATACATGGCTGAAGGTGGCAAGTACTGTACATGTTTTTGAAGGCTCTAAGTAAGAAACCACAGGGTACCAAGTCTGTCATCACTGTCAAATCTAAAGATACTAAAGTACATCCTTCCATAAAGACTGAAGTGGTAACATATAAGAACAGTTGGAGATTTAGCAGCAGTACAAGAATTAAAAATAGGAAAACCTTCAGTGCACACACTTCTGTTCTTGAATCTCTGGAAATATTTCCCTGGGAAACAAAAAAAAAACAACCCATTCAAGTCCCAGTCTAGATATTTGATAGTTCTGGAGATGTATTTTCTTCTTACTTCATGTCACAAAAGTGGAGACATTCTCAAGGATTTTTACAGAGAAAGAGCCTAGGTAATAATCCAGTTATAAAGCCATTTATCTGTAAGGCAGAAAATAAAGGTTCAGTTTCTGAGTTTGGATGAGGCACTAGATCCTAATATGGCTATTCGGGCTGAATCTCCTTTACTCTGATTTATTAAGAATCTCCACTCCACATGAGCCCTTTGCTCAAGGAGACATCAGTTGACACATATGTATTTTTCTGAGAAATTTCTTGTTTCCTTGTTTTCAGCTAAAGAAAACAGAACTGGACTCACAAGATGGTGAGGGTGGCCCTCTTCTGATCCCTTTGAGAAAGCTTTACATAGCTGAAGCATACAAAAGAGATACCAAAAGAGAAAGTGCTAATCTAATGTGGACAAATCTTTATTTCTACCTGCTTCTATCCCTTCCAGGGTCTAACATGCAAAGAAGGAGGAAAAGGCAAAATAAAATGAGATACAAGAACTCAGGCAAAGCACAATTCTCATGATTGTGGTTTCTTCAAGCTGCTAATATTATATCCATTACCTTTTCTCTGCTCTTCTCTGTTTGTGCAAAGCCATTCCTAATGGCTAATGATGAGATACTCATCAGAAGCATGACTGCTCTTAATTAAACCTTGCCCCATGTTCTCAGAGATACTGCTGCGAACAGAGGAGGTGGAAACCCCCTGTGGAACACAGAAGACAACTAAAAACACTTAAAGAATAATGCTCAGAGTCTAAAATGTGCCAATGCAGCACAATGATACATTCAGAGTAATGTTTCCCTGATGGGGAACATCATCATCCCTTGTAAAAAATAAAAAATCAGGAGTGGAGAATAATTCTTCAGTTCAAAGCATGAAAATACTTCGGCATGAGGAAGAAAGAGATATGTGATGCATTAAAGACATAGGTGTGTATTCACTTACATGCTGGATAGGAAGATTCTAGTCACCCTGATTTTCTTATGACAATAGCATTTCTAAGACAAGATGGTGTCTTTACATTGCAGGATAATCTGTGTGCATCAAAAGCTGATGTGTGAAGTACTAGATGGCAAATTGCACTGAGCAATGGAGTTCTGACTGGAGCACCTGTGCAAGCACATTTACTCATCTTTGTGAAGACGCTTGCTGACATTCTTTTTGCAGCTCCATTCAGGTAAGAGTTTAAAAAACTACTGCGTTGGCGTAGAATTTCCATTTTAACCCCCTCAGATGAGATCTCTCTGTAAAATTACAGGTCCAGCAGCCTTGAACTGTGTTAATGTAATAATTCAATTGAGTATTAACGAACTTACACTGTCCTGTAGGCTTGGGAGATAACAGGCTTTCCAGTTAAAGAGCATTTTGCCACTAGCCATCAAATGAGAGAAATACAAGACCTACAAATCACAACTCTACTATATAAAAATGCTATTTTGGGCCATTGATAGATGTGACTAATGCTTTTTTAGTTAAACTTCTGTCACTATGCACAGCACGAGTCACTTACATAGTTAGCTCCTTAGGGGAGCATTTTTCCAGTTTTCTGTCTATATTAATGTAGTCCTCAGTGATCAGCAGTATTTTAAAATACTAACAAACAATTATTCAGGAATAAAATGGTATCACAGGAGCTTTATAAGATATATAATCTTGCTGCATATTAAACTTTTAACTTTTTTAGATAATCTAAAAACATGGTATTATAATTTATGTACTATAAATGGGTAGATGATACTAATTCTTCCAACAGAGGATGTGTACACATATAACTTTATAGAGATGTAATGAATGGTACAGTCTTACTAATAGAAGTCCAGGAGCAGCATTTCTGCACCATTGCACACAGATTAGTAATCAGAAAATTCTACCTACATTGCTCCTAAACCTCATCTAATTGCATAAAGGCAGCCTGTGGGTCTGCATTCAATTTTTTTTAAGATTTCCAGCTCAAGAGCAACGAGGATGTTTCCATGCTGCGATAGATATGTCCTGAAAAATGAAGCCTTTGAGTTTAAACACAAAACAGATCTGCCCACCTTTTTTCAGGTTTCAGGATATGAAAAAAAAAAAAAGGGCAAAGAAGTAGTTGATAAGGGTTCATGGTGATAGAGATCATATCTGTGATACCTATTTCATTTCTAGGGGGAAGATCCTCATCTTCATGACTAGGATACCTCTCCTTCCGGTCAAGCAGAAGAAAGTAAATCATTTTCTCTTGGTTTTCTCTGAAAAAAAAAAAAAAAAAAAAATTAAAAGAAAAAAAACAATAGGTAAAGAAACCATTCTTCTCAAACATTTACAGTTATTCTAAATAAGCTGGAAATAGCCATGTATTTGCTAGCTAGATGCAAATTTCACAAAGCTTTTGAGAATCCTGATGCCTTCAACAAGCAGCTTGTGAGAGAAGAAAATACAATTCCCCCATTACACATCTGGAGTAGAGGCACAGGACAGGTAAGGTAATGCATCCACACAAAGCACAAATGAAGTGGTAACAAGGCAGGTCTCATGAGCCCTTAAGAGCTTTTTCCACTATATATCCCTCATAGCACATCAGGAAACACTCCAACTCTCAGCAATAGCTTGATATTGGGAACAATTTGCCAGCAAAGGCATATCCAACACAAAGAGCAGCAATGATATCTCTCCATTCAGACTGCATGGACCATCTTTTCATGAAATGACCACATCTGGCAGCAAGAGAAGAGACAGCAATACATTTCCACTGACACAGTGTTAAGAAAGGCTCAGTGACCTCTTGTTTTCTCCCAGCACTTCACTGGCCATTGGGCAGTCAGAGGGTGGGGTATTGACACAGGTCCCTCCCACCCACAGACATATCAAAGTCATCTCCACCTTTCCCCAGGCCAATAAACATTCCAACCCATGGACACCCAAGTGATATTAAGTCTGAGCAAGTGCTTACTCTTCTGACAATAAGTCCTGTAAGAGTTTATTTCGGTCACGGAAGCAGCCTAACGAGTGCATGCTATCTAACACGTCTGGATCAATATCCTCCAAGGAAGGGAGAGAACGAATCTGCACCTTTCGAGGGATTGGTTGCTCTGGTTCTGGCTCATTCTTACCCCCTCTGCAGAGAGAGACAAGAGAGAGAAATGGGGGAGGGAAAGAAGAAGAGAAAAGAAACATAAGTTACAAATGAACCTGCATTCTGAAACACAGCCTGCAGCAACAGATGGAAATAGCTTGTTCAAACCCCACTGAGAGCAGATCTCACAACCACACAGATACTCTCTTCAGAACAAACTGCCACGAAGGCTGAGAGTGATCAGCACCTTGTGGATTTGGGTCTTTTTATGAGAAATGCCTGCATTCAGTCAGAAAGACAGTAGGAACCTCACTTACCAGTGCCCTCATAATTTAAGCAGCTGTTCAGCATCCTAATGCCAAACATTTACAAAACACTACATGATTTTAGAGATGCTGTCTCATCAGCAGACCAGACCTCAGGCTATCAGGCTGAAGAGTGCAAGCTGAACAACTCCCTTTCAAAGAACAAGCTGTGAACAAAGCCTCATTTCACCAGTTCTGATTACATGAAGCATTGCAGCCATTCGTACTTGGAAACTTCCCACTTGAGAGACTTCAAAGGATTTGGGGTGAAACCAGGCTTTTTATTTACATGCCAAAATATGACAACTTCTGCTTCTCTTCAAAACAAATTCTGTCCCAAGTGTGATGCCTGAAGTCAGTGGAAAACCTAGGAATACACCATCAATGGTAGAGCATATCACTCTTCTAAAAGTAGTTAACACAGGCATCCTTCATAATCCTCTCATTCCATTTACTAGACTCAGGAAATATTCATTATTCATTGCAATTAAAAGCTCTGGCTACAAGAAACGTGTCAAAGTGTCAGGATATCTCTAACAGTCTGAACAACATATATTTCAGGCACCCTGACAGTCCGTTGCTTTTTTTTAGCTGGGCAAGGAGCAACTTAAGTCAACTCTATCCACCTAAAGACTTGAGTTTGGTGTGATGTTCTGTGTGATGCTGAAGCTTTCATCTGAGTGTGAATGTGTGACTGGGGGTTCAAGCTCCCAGGGTGGACAACAGAAATTGGGAATAGCTAAAATGCATCAAATGACAGTTTGATGTACATGGGGCAATGTTTGGACAAAGACATGCTTTTAATACTAGCACAAATTCGGAACTTATTCACCAGGCTTAAAGTGCTCTGGACTCAGATGCAAACTGTCTGGGTAACTTCAAAAGAAAAGCAGCTCCAATTCAAATGTAACCCTAATTTTTCTTGAATAGGTCAGAAAGGAAGTAAAGAAATACCATACGTAAAAGATGGAGGTCTCAGCACCTAAAACACAGCTTCTAATGACTCCATAAGTCTCAAAGAAGTCTCTGTCTCTTGAGAAACGATGATCTGGTCCTGAAAACTTAAGAGCTAAATTGGGAAATCCTGTCCAACCAAAGAAATGCCTTACTTCGCGAGTGCCTTGTCTTTAGGAAGTAACTACTCTGACAGCTGGTTATTACTCAGAGTGTGTCAGGATTTAGCTCCCAGCAGGTTAAAAGCAAAGACTAGACCGTAGCTTTGCACATCTAAAGCCAGTGATGACCTTGTCATTAAGGAAAATTCTTGTAGGACATACCTTTGAACAGCAGGTGAGTGGTTTTGTTTTCTAATGATCTGGAGATCCTTTTTAGAAGGAACTGACCTCATTAATCATTTATTACATTAAAAGCAGAGGCCTTTAAGGTAATTTGAGAGATTAGAAAGAAATTATAGTTTTTAGAAATTCACAGAAAATCCAGGTTTCCTACTAGTTGTCCTAGTCTTCAGCAAGTATCACCTACAATCATCTTTTATAACCACCAGCTTGGGTGCCATTTCTGGAGAGCACAGCTTGTTACCTCCTATGCAGTGAAAAGTGGCTTTTCCTTATTCCCAGCACCTGGTCAGCCTCAGACATAGGCAGGAATATTCACACCTACTCATCAGAGACAAGAAAAATCTGCAAAGAGGTGCCTCGTCATTTGGCAATGCATTCAGTGCTTCAGGAAATGAAAATCACCAGGTCTGTGCTATGATTGGCATGCCTGTATTGCCTGTTCCATTCTCAGTCTGGTAGAGTGACAAATTTGTTGCATTTCAACCCACATAGACATCAAACAATGTCACCCGATGAATACTGCAAATCACGTATATTTTTTAAAGTCTTGCATGAATGTAACTGCTGCTTTAAAACCCTGCCTCTTTTGTGAGGAACGGTGCATACAATGGATGTGATTCCAGAACAGGGCAGTCTTTTTCAGTCTCTCTATGAAATTCTCTCGTGGATCTCATTGAAATGCACATTTACATCAGAGCAAAGTAAAGCAGCACTGGTACCACTGTTCTTCTGTTTTTTGTAGATTTGGTGTCTTCACAATTAGGGTAATAACTCAGTGTTTCAGAAGCATATATTTATCATAACAGCTAATTTATTTGCCCTCTTGTTTTATTAAAAAAGTGAAAACAGATTATTTATTTGCTGATTTATGATAACCTGCGATTGAGGTAAAAATAAATGATTTCAGTTAAAAAAAGCTTAAAAAGCCTCACTGAATTAATTTGGGTGGGAGAGCAAGAAGAACTGGAGGTTGGTGATGAAAGGTTTCTGTTTGGTTTCTCTTTTTTTTGAGGGTTGTGAATCATTGCTTCAACTTTCAAGACCTTTCTGTCTGCAGAGACTGCAATTAACTTCTTCCACAGTTTCACAAAATTCTGAATATTTATTTGAAGAATCAAATGTAATGACTTATCATGTTCTGAGTGCAACCTCCAACCTCCAGGTCAGTAGCTTATGTACGATAAAGAGTAAAGACTTTACATAGGATAGTAGTTATAAATGAAATAGAGAAAAAATGAAAGATGTGAGCAAAACAGCCACAGTGTTAAACACTTGTAACCACTCCTTCTCTGCCAGCATAAATATTTCCAGGCAAAATGAATGCAAAGAGGCTGTGAAATGTTATCAGATGAAAGTAGTAGAGTTTTGGAGGTGCTAGGGTTATTCAAGACTAAATTTAGTCAAAGGAGGTTAACTTCCTTAGGTCAATCCGTGGCCAGTAGAGAGAGCAGGAGAGAGACTCATTAAAAAAGCTATTTTGAGCAGGAACTCTGCTTTAGGCAATCTGAACATTCTTCTGAAGGAGTCTTTCTCCCTCTTCATTGACTGTACTGGGAGTGTACGGGGAACTAGCTTTTGCAAAACTCAGTTTATACTTACGAGAACAGCATTAGATGCCATTTCCATTGGGGCAGAAACCTGTTCACTGTGCCAGTCATCAGAGGATCTGACCTTCATAAGAAGTACATGAAAATGTTTATGGCTACAATAAAAAATACCTGCCTAGTTGTGCATGTAAGCCTGGGAATACTATCTTCTGACTGGTAAAAACTTGCAGGTAAAAATCTCAGGGGTGGTTAGAGGAATAATAAAAGCAATCAGTGATATTTTATTTCATTTCCTATTCCACTTCTGATCGTTTCACAGAGAAACTGAACACAGCTGATTTTAGTCCATGAAGAAACAAACTGTCTAGCTTGATACAAACAGATTTTACTTCTGAAATTTCTTGTCAGACGTTACAGGAGAGCTAATTAGAGATATTCCCTCTCAATTTCTTCTACACTCATCCATGAGAACTAAACAAACAAAAAAAATAAATAAAAATAAAAACCTTGCAGCAAACAGGACTCAAGACCTTCTCTGATTTTAGAAGGTGCCATGTTATATGGGAACAGTAGAGAATGTGGAAAAGCCACAGGCAGAGTGCTACAACCATTTCAGGCGAACTAAGACCAAAACATGTTATTCTACAAACTGTTGAATGCCCGATGCCCTCGGGTCCTATTGAAGTCAGTGAAGCCAGCAAGTGAACGCTGCCCATTAGATAGATTTAGAGAAAACAAAACAAATCAAAACAAAGGTGTTTCTTTTTCCTGGTGACAGGCTTAAATATCAGTTCATAACATCCTCAAATATTTCCCAAGAGCAATGAGAGAAGGATTATGAAGGCAGGACTTTACTTATCACCCACCCAGGGAATGTGTAGGTACGCTGACACCCAGAAGCATGTATCAGAGTATCATTTCCTTATTTAATATCCTCAGGTTAATCAAGTTATCATGAGTATAAACAAGAAATGTTATTTACTTAGGATTATTGAAACACTGTAAGGGATACACAGAGTGCAAGGTCACTTCTAAAAGCTATCAATCTTCCTTATACCCAAACCACTCGACAGGTGCATTCTTTTCTCACAGACCTCCCGCTTCACTGTCGAGACTGCTGCTTTTAATCAAGTCACAGAGCTACTCTCACATCAACAGGTTACAAGGTCACAAGCAGCCTCTTAGCTTGCTGTGAAGGAGTAGGGATTTTGAGACAGAAAGGCTCTTGCTCACAGGTGCTTACTTATCAATATAATCACTTTTGTTTCTACTTCAGAGAAAAACCAAGATGCCAAGAAGGAACAAGCAAAAGCTTTCTTGTCAAGAAGGTATTACAAGGGATTGCCTGTATCACTTGAAGAGCAAACCAAATATGGCTGTTGTTTTTTTCAAACTGTGGTCACTTTTAGGTATTGTTTTATAACAGCAAGTTGCTGGACTGAACATCTTATTCTGAACAATTGTTAGTCTCTGTAAACAAAGTTACTTGAAGCTATAGAGATGAAATTATACTTGTAGCAGAGGGTAAAAAAAATCATATTAGATGCCTTCCTGTTCTCATCCCCTTTCTCCACTTGTTGAAAACTGCTCTCAGACTCCATTGTTCTCTCTTCAAACATCACTAGCACACCAGCTTTCACAAAATGATCAATACTGATTGCATGCAAAAGCGAATTTAAAATGAGTTACTTACATATACCATATGTGTTTCTGAATATGTTCTAGCTGCAAAGAAAAGAAAACAGGGAATTAGTTCTGCAAAACGCAAGAGGCAGCTCCATAAGATATCTCAACTCAAGATTTGTCTCTAGTAAGAAACAAGTCCACCACTCTAGAGCTGGACCTATGTAAATGCCAGGAACTTCTCACTGCAGAAAGACCACACTCATCCTCACCCACCCCAATGTACATGAGGCTATAACTCTGGGAAGAGGTACAAGGCAGGAGCAAATCCCAAGAGAATACTTAAGTACAAAGCTTCACAGGCAAGTGTTTTGGCTGTTTGTTTTTCCTATTCCCTTCCTCTCTACAATCCAAATGAAGCTAATAAATTGCTCCCCTCAGTATGTGCGTAATGACTGACTGTTCACACTAAAAGTTCTTTTCTAGTTTTGTTTTGGAAAGAGCGAGAGAAGGAAATACAAACTGAAATAGATAATATCCATAAACAAAATAAAATGTATACCTGTGACATATTCTGCCAAGACCTATGCTTGCTAGATTTCACATTTACCATTAAAAAAACTAAATACCCAGTGGAATAAGGTTTCATGTCAAAAAAAATACTATGTATAGTTCTGACACTCAGCGTTTAGGTGCAAATTTCTTTTGCTTCCCTCTTTTCTGCTCCATACATGAACATTTTATTATGTAATGGAAGACTGACCAAAGCTTAACAGTGGCTTTGTCCATCATGTAAAGCAAATGCCAACAAATGTGCTACATGACCACATATTTCAGAAAGATGGAGGAAAAAAGCAACAGCTTTTTCTGAGAGAAATCCCAAACTGTTCAGATTATAGCAGAACAGCAGAACCTTCCTAACCCACTTATTTTTTGAAGCATTGTCACAACAGAAGAGCAGTTTTTAAGGACAGCTAGAAATTATTCATTATGGGGATGATATTTCTTGCTTTCCCTTTATGAAAAACCTCTGCACGTGCAGAACAACAGGCACACTCACTGCTAACAGGCTTCCGTTTGTGCAACATGAGAGCGAGAGGCAGTGGAGAGCTGGAAGGAAATTTGAGCTATAAGATGAAGCCACAGGCCCATTAAGCTGGTCCAAAAGAATGGAGACAGCTGTACTGTTCCTATTACTTTCCACTCCAGTTCCAGAATAATGAGAATCGGGGAGCAAAAAGGAAAAAAACAAACAAAAAAACAACAATAGAGGAATGGACAAACAAAATCTCAGAGATAGAGAGCAAGTGTTCACTGCACAGATGAGGGAATTAGAGCCCTCTGTGCTATGGAACAATAGCTCCTTGCTTGGGAGAGCAAGAAGATCTCATGTCTGCTTTATATTGGATCATTTTTTAAGTGAGACAGGGCTTACACTGAGAACAAAGAAACGAGGGAATACAGCTTAGAAAAACATGACCGAAAGTGAGACCAGTGTGTCCTGACATCATGTGGTTTCCAGACATAGGAACTGTGGGGTTAAAACTCATGGTTTTAAAATGGTTTGTTATCAGGTGCATACTACGGTGCAAATCTGCTAAGGAGCGAACCTTCTTCACTTTGTAAAACCACTCTGTAAGATCACAGAATCCCAGGACCTCTGGGTCCCTGTGGCCCAGCCTCTGCTCCAACAGAGAAACCAAGAGCTGTCTGCCCAGGCGGCTTCTGGAGATCTCCAAGGAGGAGACCCCTTTGCAACCTCTCTGGAGAATCTGTGCCAGTGCTCCAGCACCCACACAGCACAGAAGTGCTGCCTGATGGCCAGAGGGAACCTCCTATGTGTCAGTTTGTGCTCCCTGTCTCTTGTCCTGGCACTGGGTACCATTGAAAAGAGACAGAGATGCATCTCTGCTCCTTATTTCCTATACAGCACATGGAGGGTTAGAGATGTTAATGATTTCAGACAAGATGCAGATGATACAGCTAAGCGATGTCCAAGCCTCTTTCATGCTTGCTTCTTCTGCTGCATTTTCTGTCTCTGTGGGTCACATTTTTCTTTTTGACTGCAATATGCAGGAAAACAGCACTTCATTCCGTAAGTCTGAGAGGGGGAAAAAGAAGGGCCACCAGTTCATGTGTTAGTCACAGACCCCCTGGGCTACTTCAGAGATGTCAAACAGAAATCCCTTCTGCCCATTCCTGCTGATCAACCTCCTCCGAGCTAGTGACCCCACAGCAGTTTTCTAAAAGAGAATCCCCCCAGCACTTTGATACACATTTATTTGAAGGTGTATGAGAGCTCTCATGTGAGAACACAATGGCTGCTGTTTACCCACACATCTGCAGTTCCATCCACATCAAAATCATTGCTGTGAAGCACTCAGGGATATCCCAGATATGAATAGAACTCTACAAAAACAGTTTCTATTCTGATTCAAATGTAATTGCATTGAAATGTTATTACAAGTGCGTGCTGGCTGCTGCCAACATCTTCACTGTTTTTTTAAAGGTAATTAATTAATGCTTTGTTGCTTTTCATCTGCATTAAAGTGACAGGAGGGTTATGGGAGGGCGATTGGTTTTGACAAGGAGAAGTCTGTATGCTTTTTACTATGCAATGCAGGGGAGGGAGATACACAGTGGGAGCTAATCTCACTCCTCCTGTCTTCATTTAAAGACAATATTTAAATGCATGTAAGTGACGAAGGCATTTAACAGCCCTTCCCAGAGGGTTCTTCTTGCTATTTGTACATGAGTTTGCCAAATTTAATGCCATTTTATGGAAGTTGTTAAAATGCTGCTTCCTAACATCCCCTAGCCACCGCAGGCAATTGCCTCACGATGCCACCTCTGAAACAACAAAACATGTTCAGATGCATTGCACAGGCACAGTCAGAGGAGAGATTCTGCAAGATGAAATGCTGCAAGAGAAGGAGTCGGGGAATTCCTTCATAATGGTTTTAGACAAAAATACTTCCTATACATATTAACCTTGATTACTGAAGTAGCATTGAGGATGCACGCTCATAAATCCACTTCGATGTAAAGCTGTACAAGCTCATCAGAAAAGGAGGTCTCCTCCCCCGAGGATCTTACGTCTGAATTCTAAGACAGGGAACAACAGATGGAGACAGACAGGCAGATGGAAAACAAGATAGTGCGGTCTATATCCTCAGCACTGATCTCAGCAGAGTGGTTGCCAAGCTGAAAAGTTCTGACCTGAAGAAAAACTTTCTCAAAGTCCATAGATAAGGATGAGAGCTTCCGAGCTTGAACTCATGTCAGGTTATGAACTTCTCTGTCCAGAAAACAAACAGTTTCAAACCTATCCGTGCATTAAATCAACCTACATGTCAGATAAATCTTCTTTAGTCAGAAGATTCTCTGGTCTGAGCTTTAAACTACTCTATAATCTCAAGATACAGGCTTTTCCTGACCAAGGCATTCAAGCTGATAGCACAAACAACGGTGGTAGAACTATCACCTTCGTCAGTAGCAGCAGTCATACTATAGCAGCCTCCAGGGACCCCAAAGAGGGCCAGGTATTGCTACTGTAAATACTTATCATAAGAACAGGACAGTGGCAATTAAAAGCTTAGTACAATTAAAAGCCAAAGTACATCAACTGGACAATTGCCTCCACTCTACAGGCGGTAAAGCTGGACAATTTGAATGATGCAATAGGCACCTTACCAAAAGACCTTCTAGGAAAATGAAGGAAGCAGGATCAGTTTTCCCTCAGTTGTTTTTTCCACCATTCTTTAGATGTTAAAAAGCAGTAAAGATAATATCATCACAGCATACACTAGACTCCAGGAAAATAAAACGAAGTAAAATAAAATAAAATAAAATGAACAGCAGAAAGGAGAATCTGAAAATTTGGGTAATTTAACTTGGCTAATATTTCAGCCTTAACATCTAAGTGGACATCCAACACAAGCCATTTTATTCTGAAATGAAATGTCAGCAGTGGGAACAGTAACAGCTTTATGACAATCCCTTGTTCTGCAATAACTGATCTGCTCTGATCCCACACTTGACAATGCTCACTCATCTCTTACAGGAAAGTGGACCAAAGCTCCTTACTCTCTCCTCTTTGCCTTTCTGTTTTTGTGGAAGAAAACAATAGACAATGCAAATGGATTCCACCACAGGAACTGTAATTCTCCACTGCAGAGATGCTGAGTCATTGGAAACCTCCAAGGAAAACACATTCACTTCTCAAAGTGCACATAACTGAAAGGAATCGTATCCTGCAGTACTGCAGGCACTGAGAGCTCTCATTCTCTTCCATAAGCCTTACTAAACCTAAAATTACTTCACTTTTCCCTCCTGACAGTATTCCTGCTAGAAAGCTGTCCCCATATCCCATTGACAGGGTTAGAATGCCTCTTCTCATTTCCAGTCTAGTTTCATGTAAGGCTACTTGACATACATTTGTTTTCATGCCAGGTATCTTCCTTTAGTTTAAAGCTTTTCTCCCTGCTTATTACCTCCAGCGTGTACGTGGATGACTAGTACATTCTCACTCAGACATCATGTAGGTAGACTAAGTCAAGCATTTTTAGGCTGTGCTATTCAGAGAAGCACACTCCAATTCCAACCGCCTCAGCATTCATCCTTTGCAGTACTGCCTGTTTGATTTAATCTTTCCTCAACATGGGCACACCCAGCTCTTAGGGTCTGCTTTTACTGAAAGAAACACATGGACTCTCTTACCTAAAGCATGCTTAGCTGAACAAACCTAGTAAAGGACAGCAGTCAGGCACATCTGACTATACATCCTTCTGACTACATGTGAGTGTGAACATTATTCCACTATGACATAATGAAGTCCTCTTTCTATAAATGAACCATATACAACAAAAAGTAATGCCAACTTCTTAAGGTGGGAAAGGAGCAGCAACAATATTTCTTGAGTGCTCTCCTTTCCATTAATTGACTCAAGCTGTAACATTGAAGCCGAACGATGACAGTTGAACGTGAAAGTTAGTTCTGTTTTTGTTGATCATTTTAACAGATGGACTGGGGAAGGTGTGGGTGTACTGTGAAATGGCAATTACTGCAGGGGGGGAAATACAGTTGGATGAAAAGGGAAAGAAAAAAAAGATACAAATGAAAAAAAAAAAGAAACAAAGCAGAGTAGGGAAGAGAAAAATAGAAGAAGAAAAATCCTAGTGACCTTATAATCACTATATTTTTCTGCTGAATTCACCAGTAAGATATTGAACAAATGATCAGTACCTTGGCCCTTATCATACCCAAGCCACAATTTTGCCCACATTTTTTATATAAATATCAGATTGATTCAAGTGAGAAATTTTCTAGGAATAGCAGCTTCCAAATAAACCCACACTTATATCCTTTTTTTTTTCTTTTTTTTTTTTTTCCTCAGGACACAGCTAAAATAGAATTCAGATCTCTCCTTGAAATGAATTACATATTCCTTGATCCTGTGCAGTAAACAAAGGGCTCCATTCTGCCTGGCACTCTAAGTAACCAGAACGCTAACAGCATAGAAAGGGAAGTGTGACAGCAGCAGGGACAGCAAAGCAAGAGACCCCATAATAATGAAAATAAGATTGCAGCTCGTAACAAAGCACTACTCTTTTTTCTCTCAGCTCTCAGCTCTTAAATGCATTTTATTTCAAATTCTAATTCACAATCCACTGTTGAGTACTTGTCAATAACAATTTGATCTGTTTTTTTTTTTTCTTCCTCCCTAAGGAAATAGCTTCTTTTGAATCAAGAAAATAGGGAGATCACTATAGGACCTTGATTTACCTTAATGCTTCCCTTTCTCGTGCGTGTACAGTCTCTGCTGTATCACACAACTTCAAACCATCAGCCACTATTAAGAAACTGAAGTGTTATCTGACAAAACTGAACCCTAACAGTTTGGAGAGATCTAATGTCTGCTGATCTGTGCTCGTTGGCATACTCAAGCCATCTGCACTAAGATCTTTGAGAGAAAAATAAGAACATTTCATCTGTTCCATATTGTGCTGGTTTCCTGAGCAAGAGCAGCAGTCTATGTATCCGGGAAGCAAAAGGCAGCACACTCACAATTCAAGGTCTGATCTATCCACCCATCGTGGCTTTACCCTCTGTTGCCTTGTCCTATCCAGTCTGTGAGGTAGGGGATACTGTTGAATTTACATTACAGAAAAGAAACAGACAGACAGTGGCTTAGTGACTTGGTCATAAAGAACAGCTCTCAGGCCTCAGGATACAGTCCTTGCCACTGCAGAATTCTGTCCACAAAAATACTCAGAATAAACAATTGTTCTCATTCTTTCTTTAAAATTTTAACGAAAAAGGGCTTTTAAGGTGCCTAGTATATATATTTGGTTTTATATCAGTGCTACTCCTTTAATAGAACGTCACAGCTACTAGGTTTGCAAAGGTAAGGATACCAGTAATATCATGAATAACTTTTCACCTACGTCACCAAACAGATAATGACCTCGTTTTGTTAAGAACAAAATAAAAACCTGGCTGCAGCTGTCAGGTAATAATGTAAAGAGAGTTGTGAAGGCAGTTTAAGTTCAAGTTCACTTCTTAGCAGACAGGTGTCTGCATCCCAAAAGCACCATCACAGCTGGTGAAGACTGATGCTGTTGTTAGTAATCTCAGCAGAGAGGCCAAGCACCGATCTGAGAGTTTATTTATAAATATTTTAGCAGACTGAAGAACCAGGAGGAGTTTTAAATTTACATTTCTTTATACATACTCCCACTCAGAATCTGTGAGCTTAGTAAATCTGTATAAAATCATCAGCAGAGCCTGACAATAGGATTTACAAGGGCAATGTACTCATAAGAGCTGAAGTCTTCACTGACAAGCAGGCAAGCTTGCTTTCCAAAACGACTGTAACTGCTAATTTTTTTAATTCCCCCAAACATTAACACAGCGTTAATGAAGGATACAATCACTACGCAGTGCTCACCCGTGCAGAGCACTCTGTTGTAGTGATGGGATATATCCTAGCTACAACGACGCAGTGCTGAATGCGTGGAGCCCAGCACTGTGGGCCTAATCATGCTCAGGACCACAGAGCACAACATGAAACAGCAGATCAGAAGGCACCTGCTTTGAAGGCTGCTAGAGGATAATGCAGAGTGCACACAGGATAGAACACAATGCAGCTGTGCAACGTGAAGTGAGAATTCACACTTTTTGTCAGAAATGTAAAAAGAGCGTACTGTGTTCAGCAGCAAAGCTTCAAAGAACAGTCCAAATAGTTCTGACCTTCAAACAATTACATCACGTCCCTGACAAACTGGTACAGCCACCAGGAGAGCCAGACTACCTAGGTGGATTCCAAAATGTGCTAATGGGTCAGTAGCACTGTGATGAGATTACGAGAGAGTCATTCTAAATACACACCGCAGCATATGAGGAAGAATTATGAAGACAGAGAAGCAACACAAAGGTAATCTGGTCCCATCACTTATAAGAGAAGGCAACTAGCCTCTTTCCAAAGACTCCACCAGCTTCACTCACACTTTGCTCAGAAGGAAATGCACAAGAGTGGCAGTAAATCAAGTTACTTTAGTTATTCAACTGTAACTGCAAGGAGGTGACAAAGCCTTGATCACGTGACTTGCAGCAAACGCTTTCTTACCGTGAGACGTTTCGAGGCATCCACTTCAATCATCCCCCGCAAGAGGTTCTGACAGTCCGGGGGGATAAAATGTGGCATGTGGAACACTCCACGTTTCACCTTCTCCAGCAGCTGCCGCAAGTTGTCGTCATCGAATGGCAGGGCACCCTGCAGGGACGTGATGGATTTGTGGATGGGAGAGAGAAGGGAAAGGGAGTCGGAGAGGGCACAGGGAGAAAAGCCAGGATAAACACAGTGAGAGAAAGGAAAAGAGAATGTCAGCTCATGAAGTACTATAATAAGTGAAACAATCTTTTTATCCACAGAAAATAAATAATTTCTTAGTGCTGCTGTATTTTCTCTAACATAGGGAAAAGCAGAGGATACAGGGTTTTTTTTTATTAAACCTTTAATTAGAAAATGACTGCCAGTAGAAAGCATAATACATAATATGAAATTGCCTTTCCAGGCAAATTCAGCAAAGATGCATGTATTCAGTTAAATTCAGCTCAAGCTTTTGATCTGCTGGTGTTCCTCCTGGGCATACTTTCACTGCAGCAATGTTTATCGTCTCCTTACTTTTAATCTTCCTGAGACACGTTTATTGCAGACATTGGAAAAGAGGTGAACAGCGTTTGAGAGACTTTCAGTAAAGAATATCCTCTTTCTGATGGAGCAGTGGAATGACACAGCTGAAAAAAAGCCCTAACCAGCATTAGCCTTTTGGAAGCAGCAGACATTCTACCTGGTTAATATATTCCATCCAGTTTCCATGCTGTGGTCAGGTCATCAGTCCCCATTGCTTCCCTACTGCAGCTCACTCACATGAAAAGCTAGGGGTTTTTTTAGCTCAGATTTTGAATAGATCATCAGCTGGCCACAAAAAGCAGCAAAAGGCCTATCCTTGCTGCAAGGACAAAAAGGAAGAAAATAGAAATCTTCAGGATAACTCCACTGACTGAAGCCAATATCCTTTTATAGCAAGTATGCACTTTCCTTGATATTCTCACTTCCCTCTTTCACTATGTGCTGAGCTTCCTTGGCTTCCAGAAAGGGTTGTGGGAAGCTGCAAGCTGTCAGCTGCTGTGATAATGAAGCTTTCAGTTGTTAGTGCTGGCACTGTTCTTACTACAGTTGAGTACTGCATCTGTATAGGCAGGCCTGTGTCCATGGTTTACTGAGACCAATAGCTTAATTTTCAGAAGCCTTGGAAAGTCCATCTGATGGCAACAACTACTGGATGCTGTTTACTGTTGTTCATTCAAGCAGCCATGAAGAAAGAGCCCCCTCGTCTTCAGCAACCGCCCTCTTGAGTTACCTGCTTTTTTCCTAACAGTTCCAGACTCATGGGAAAATCAGTTCTGATAGTTCAGTACTTTGGCTAACACAATTTGATCCACAGTGAAGTCAGCAAGGCTGCTTTGTGGCATTTCCTGAAGGTAACAACTACAGCTCTTTTATTACTACCACCTGTTATTATAGCTTGAGATTTTTTGCAGGGTTTTCCTGACATAATTAACTGGAGAGCTCTGTCAATAATAGTCTCATTTCCTTCATTTTGCAGGCTCATGCATATATAGGGGAATATATGAAGATGCTTCCCAGCAACAGAGAGACACCAAATCTTGACACAAAATCCACCTTAGAAGGAAAAGTCCACTCCTACCTATCCCGATTGTCTTGCCTTTTCTTACAAACTCAAGACATCACAGTAGGAGCTCATTTTATAACTACTTTATCACCTTTGCAAATAGTTGGTTAGGAGCAAGAGATTCCATGTGATACTTAGTGGGACACGTAAAATTCTTCCCATGCAGCTTCATCATTCAAAACAAAAAATAAATCCAAAATTTAAAAATGTCAATGAATTATAATTGCTCAAAATAATAGAAGTGGTTAAGGATAATTGAAGCACCTTACGCAGAATATTACAAGATATTTCAATTCTAGACATTTAAAAAATTATCAGTGTAATTTTTGGAAAAAAAATACTTTATGCAAGTATTTTAAAATTATGAACAGGGTCTAACTTCAACAGTTTTAGCTTCACTGAACAAGTGCTTCTGTCAAAATAAAACATTTCAGTGAAGAATTAGTAACTGAGTATACTAATAAAAGTAAAAGAACAACAAAATTTAGCTTCAGACTTCTTATTTTTATAATTGCAGATCATCACTTAAACTATTACAAATATAAAATACTTAATGGGCATTAAATCTATTCTCGCCTACACCATTAATTCTGCACATAGTAATGTCATCTTTATGTCAGCTTATATTTATATTTTCCTACACTTTACCATGGGAATTGATAACAAATGCCAAACCTATTTGCTTTCAGCTGGACATCCAATTATTGTATTCTTGGGAATGTTACATTATGCTGTAAATCAGAATAAATACCACAGAGAATTGAAACTTCGATCAAAAGATGGATAAGTTACAAGATACTACATTTTGAATACTAAGGAAAGTATTACAAGAGAGCCAGATGGAAATGAATTTATCCTTTGTACTATTGGCTCAGTTGCATATTCTCTAGTGAACTAAATTAAAATATAGCTCAGTACCTGCATGAAACAAAATTGTTGCACTCGAATTTTCTCTTGATAAAAGACTGCAGTTACTATATGCATATAGCTAATGAAATGTATATAGACATACAGCAGAAAAAAAAACACCTCTTGTCCAAACCAGCCATGTTTAATCCTGTGAAGGGCAACTCAATTGACATTTTCAGTATCTTAGAGTGGCACACCCTTTTGGATCAAAAAATTCAGTGTGCTTCAAATGGGGCTGCAGTATTACAACACAGCAAATGATATTTATGGAGGCAAGTCTTTGACACTTGTCTGTGTTCTCATGTGCAGGGCAGCTGCATTTCAAAGCAGCAGTGAAATATTCTTCATGCTTTTCCTCTGGGACTGATGTAGAACTAAGAAGAAAGCATGCAGTTGAGAGGTACAAAAATAGGAGAACTAAAAAAACCCGTATCTGTACATGATGTCAATAGAATCACCATTAAATCCAGCAGCATTTTTGAATTTTCCCTTCTTTTTTTATAAAGGATAGAGCAAGGAAGATGACTCACCACTAGCAACGCAAATAAAATGACTCCACAGCTCCAGACGTCTGCTTTCCTTCCATCATACTTTTCTCCCTGTGTGGCAATGACATAGAGATTCAAAGATGTGCTCACCAGTAAGTGAATTCATTATCCTCAAAGAACAAGAGGGGGGAGAATGGAAAACCACACATTTTGATTCTGACACCAGCTTTGCACGGTGGCCTTCCCAACTAGGAAGCCAAGACACAGCCCATTAATTGATTTTTTTTAACGAGCACCAGTTTACAGACTTATCTAGGTTCTGCAAGAACAGGGTCACAAGTAGGAAACAAAGCAGGAATGGCTGATGACTGGAAACTTTTTAGTACTGGTCCTGAAACAGAGGTGGAGGTGCATTAAGGGCATCAAGACTGCATCTTCCTCTTCCCTATTTCTTCAGAGAGCTTGTCACCAGCCACATTATTTGTGAACTCATAGTACTGCCTGGACAGTGACTTCTGTATGTGTCTGGCTTTACATCAGTGACATGCTACAAAAGGGTGATACGCTACCCTTGAGACCCCACTTGCATTCAGCTCTGAAATCTGCAACCCAAGGAGGACATAGACCTGTTTGAGCAGGTCCAGAGGAGGGCACAGGATGAACAGAGGGCTGGAGCACCTCTCCTACAAAGACAGGCTGAGAGAGTTTTTCAACCTGGAGGCAAGACCTCACTGCAGCCTTTCAGTACCTAAAGGGAGTTTACAAGAAAGCTGGAGAGGAACTCTGCAGGGAGTTTTACAGAACAAGGGATAACGGTAGATTTAGCTTAGATATAGGGAAGAAATTTTTTATTGTAAGGGTGGTGAGGCAGTGGAATGGATTACTCAAAGAAGCTGTGGATACCCCCTCCCTGGAAGTGTTCAAGGTCAGGTTGAACAGAGTTTCAGCAACCTGATCTAGTGGGAGATGTCCTTGCCCATGGCAGGGGAGTTAGAAATATATCTGATATTTAAGGTCCCTTCCAACCCAAACCATTCAAAAAATAGAAAATAATAAAAAAGAACAGCTAAAAAGGGCAGGGGGGGAAAGGGGGAGGGGGAACTTTGACACTGTAATATTCAATAGTTATTTTAAGAAGACAAAAGGAATAGTAGGGAGGGAAAGCATAGCTCCTATCGTTTAAAAGAAACCAATATCACTGACAGCCAACTCCAGTTCTTGTGCTGAAATTACAGCTACACCAGGGAAAGAAAGGCATAGGTGTCTCAAGTGGAAAGATCAAGTTAAATGAGGCTTTTCTGTCTGATAACATGGCACAAACGCATTGTGAGAGCAACACAGGATTATTTCCCTCAGATGGCTGACGTGGCTTGATTCAGCCACAGTTACGTTTATTCTCTCCATTCCCATGCTGTCTATTTTGGATGGATTTCCTGTACAGTGGGTCTACCTGCACATACGCAATTAGTAACACTTTAAAGAAAACATACACCGATTTTAATCAACTTACCCGGATAACTTCAGGGCAGGCATAATGCGGTGATCTGAAACACAAAATAGTGAGATGAGAGAGTATTTATGAATCTTTTGCGTTTCCATTTTGCTTACCAGAATCAGGAAATACACAGAAAGTAAGTTTGCAAAAACAGCCCTTATTATTACTTCAATGAGAATATATTTCTCAGACAAACTCAGAAATGGCCTACAACCAGTATAATTCAACATCCTATGGCCCTAATATGAATTTCTTAAAGGGAATGGAAAAGAGGCATATTGCGATTGTAAAAAATCCCAGCCCTTTGCCACTTCACTTTCACTTGGCCATACACATAACTAGAAGGAAGGCACACAGTAAGGTCTTCCAGGAAACAAAAAAACAAAAGATAATAATGTTTTCAGAGCCAATGCATGCATCCCCAAACCACGTCTTGCACCTTTTCTGCTAACAGTGTTCTCAATTACTCCAGTGGTCATAAAAGCTGCAAGTATACAATTTCAACATGTCACTTTTTTTTTCATTAAAAAAAAACCAACAAAACAAAACACCGCACAAAAAGGATGGACAACAGTACTGTTACTTTTTGAGCTAATATATTCTCTTCACATCCTTCCACCCATCTATCTCTTCCTTGATTCTTGGCTGAGAATAGTTAATTACTTCAACTTGCCAGGTAATCATTTTAATTCCTAAAGATTATAGCCACGGCTATTTATTTTTATAGCCCTCATTAAAGTAACTTGACAAGTAGAAGGGATGCAAACTGTCTGAGACCTGTGTGCAAATCTCACTATTGTTTATACTGACACCTCCCAGCAGTCCCTGAGCCTGTCTTCATTTGTGCATTTGTTTCTTGTGACAAACACAATCATGGCTGGGCAATACCTGTCTCACAAAGTAATGAGCAAAACAGAAGCACAGCGAGGTTAGCATTGTGCTAGGATGGTACTTTAATGCCCAGTGAGACAGTCCATTAATTACATTTCCATACACATTACACTTACGGTAAAATATCACCCTGAGTGCATGGCACATCTGATTTTTTATCACAGCTCTTGGCAGACTGCGATAATATACTTGGAGTACAACTAGAACTGCAGCTACCTTGAATACAAAGCTTAAGCAAGGAGAGATTAAATATAACTGATCCCCCACAAACTTTAGGAAAGGTAGGACTTGGAAGTTTAGCATACTAATAACACTTCTCCTTCAAGAGGCTATCACAGGTATCATGACTAGGTCTGTGCATCCAGTACTGATCTCAGGTCTTAATTTAGGCCTGATTTTATAAACCTTGAAAAGCCCATTAAGACAAGAAATGTCTTGCCTTGGAGATCTGGATAGAGTTGACCTTTGGATGCTCTGGGATTCTGGTCAGAAAGCACTTGTGTCTAGTGGTGAGGACAGACCCACTGGGCTCTTTTGGTGGCTCTGTCTCTGACAGCCACAGGAACTCAGATGCATTTTTAAAAGTTGCTGCTGGCCACAACTGGTTGAAAAAGGTGACCAGAACCTCATCATAAGCCAGTTGCTCTGACTATAACAAAAGCAACACCAGAGCCACAGTCATATTTCTCAGAAGTTTGCAACTCCAACAAAGATGGATTTCAGAATTCTTAATTGCAGATGCTGAGCTATATAACCAGCAAATACCCTTGAAAAGAAGGATGTAAGTATTGTGAAGACCACGAGATGGGCAGATACCCAGTTATGAATCTCAGTAGCAAATGCACTTAAAACATTTTACTTCCCTGATGTTGAGTGCAGTGGAATCTGCAAGGTGTCTTTCAAGACACTGGTGAAATTATGCTAAACTAACACAATGGGTGGAGAAAATGTTACAATAAATCATTTCAACAAGTTGGAATGATTTGATCATTCTACAGCTGCACTGCCACTGCCCAGAGAGCACAGATTTCTGGCACAGTCACTCTAAATTCTTGCCAGCACACACTATCAGGATATCTGCAGCATTATCTTGGCAAACAGCTCTAAACAGGTTCCTCTGGCCAGCCAGAAATCTGTAGAAAACTCATTTCCATGCTGCCAATCACAAAGGACCTTCAACAGCTTTAAAGAGGAAACTAAAATTTCACAAAAAACCTATTTATCTTTCCATATAGTCCTGAGTACTTCTTTGGCTCTTATCAATAATTATTCAATACTCAATATATTCCCTGCCTCTTCCTCTGGGCCCTCTCCTCATCTTTCAGCAACATCTCTGCGCAGCAAAAGCCACAATTTGTCCTTGATAATAAATGAGTATATGGCTCAGCAAGATCAGGAAGCAGTTGCTGCCTGAGGGCACTGCTGCAAAAAAGCTCCAATGTTGGCAGTGTTTATTTCAAGGGCGATGCTGACTTTCCTGGGCTAGTCTGCCTGAGGCAGGAAGGGCTCTTTGAATGGCCATTCACAGCTGTGACTCTTGGACACAGGAATCTTAACACATCTTGAGGGCCCTTAGCAAAACATTTACATGGGACTCTGACCAAAGGAAATAATCCAAAGAGCAATGGTGAAATCCACTACAAGTCCAGAAAGGGGTCGTGCAATGGGAGAGATACATTCTTAATGCACCTATCCTGAATCTCATCCGAAAAAACAAGACAAGGAGTTCTTGATCTTGACACGTTGATATGGTAAAGCTAGAGCAGAAATGAGACAACCAGTGCTGTATGTTCAGTGCCGATGTGATGTGCCTCTGATTTGTGCAAGCAGTTCTGACCTCCTGTCTCAGTATACAGGTAAGAGAGAACTGCACAGTGTGCAGATAAATCCACTGTCTGTGTACGGTTTATGCAGCAACTGTTTTTACAGAGAAGGTTGATGAGGGAGCATAGGGAAAGCTGTATAATCGTGCTCTATAATGTGACAAATCATGTATTGCACTTCCTGACAGACCCCTTTAAAGATGAATCTCCATGTTTGGGTACTTTGGATCCATGCCTTAAAAAGATACTACTTGGGGAAGAAGAAATGTTTTTCTGCCATTCTTTACACCTCACAGCTGGAGGCAGTATATCTGTAGAGAAGGAGGAAGAGGTCTTGCTCTCTCTTTGCTTGAAGATAGCTTTATAAAAGAGGTGCACTGAAGCCCTCTTGCGTCAGGCTGTTTTTGCTGTTGCTCAGATGCTAGAGCCCCTTCTTAATTTCCCCCCAAGTTAACTGCTATCTCTTATTTGGCTTTTGGAGAGAGAAGCCACCCACTAGAGTTGCCTGTGCGGAACACTGTGCTGGATAGCAAAGGCCTGAGATGAAGGGGAACACGAGAGGAGCAGCAAAATAAAGAAAGGGAATTAGTCACAGGAAGGATGCATGTTAGAGCATCCTGTGGGGAAAGCGACAGCCACAGACCACACAGCAAAGTAATGCGGGGGGGGACTGAAGAAACAGTTTCAGGAGCACTGGGTAGTTAAGGCTGTAGAGAAGGCAGTAACTGCAGGTAGGGCTGTAATTAAAGTAGTAGCTGTAGTTAAGGCTGAATGCTATTTTGCAATTAAAGCTTCAGCTCTGTCATTTAGCACTATATGAGAAAACTCAGCACCTAGCCCTCAGCCATCTTACAGCTGTTTACTCCTCGAGCGCAAATAGACTTTCTGTGAATTTGCAAATCAGTTCATTAATTAATAGATGAGTTCAAATTATGAAGACTTAGATCCTTTAAGAGATCTTAATTTAAAAATTGAAACAGATCCCTATATTAAAAGAGCATAAAGAATGCAAAGCGCATTACTCAAAAGCTACGAACTGCTGAAGCAAAGCCTGGATAGGTTACTCTGTGCTCTGTGGATACATGAGCATGAGGCAGTGGGTCTGCTGCTGTCCACAACGCGTCTGGTTTATTTTTGCAGAAGCTGGAAAGCCAACGGTCAAGTGAGGGAGGTGTGGTGCCACCAAGGACAATACTGTGATGAGGCAGCTGGTTGACATGCTGGAGAATCAAGCTCTGTGCCTGCAACACAGTCCTTCTGTGAATGTAAATGAAAAGGTGCTTTAAACGGAGGCATTCACAGCTAATCACAAGCTGCAGGTTCCCCATTTTTGGCCTAGTGAATATTTGTAAACCTAAAATGCTGTGATGAAAGTACTACCGAGCATCCATAGCAAGGCTTGAATGTGGTGAGGAGAGATCACAAATGAATCCATAAAACAAAGGATGAGAATAAATCCAACATTAAATAGATGCTTATTCAAAAAACTTCGCACCACCAAAGCAACAAATGAAACAAACGTTCAGTGGAAAAAACCCGTATAAGCTCATAATTAATGGACTTATCCGAATGTACATGCGTATTCTGGGACTGAGTTAATTTTGTGCTAGCAATCTAAAAAGTAGCATATCTTAAATTCTCAGCACTTAATTTTGCAGACTTACAGCCCTTCTAATGCACCCTGGGATGTATTATAGGTAAGGCTTGTACTTGCACTTATTAATAAGGTTGTCTGATATTTCCCTTCATAATCCTCATTTTAAATTGCTTATGACTTATTAGCAATTTAACAACTCAGGGATTTTCTTTTCTGTTTGCCTGCTTCAGTCTGGTTTCACGTTTGTGTCCACTACTGAAATGTTATTTAAATTAAATATGCTTTTTCCCTTAAACAGTGAAAATTTGTAGCATCCTTAAATGTGAAGGAAAAACTCTATGATCTATTCACGTTCTCTGGAAAAAATTATTCAAATGCAACCACTGGAGAAAGGGAAGTTTGTATTTACTAATGGAAATTCTCCAGAGAATCAGGATGAAAATTCAACCTGCACTGGCAATGCTTCACAGAACGATTTTTTTTCCTGAAGCTGATAGGACAAACTGTTGTGACTGAGGTTGTCACTGAGTACCAAACTTTGAAACACAGTACCTCTAACCAAGTGCACAAATAACAAGAGTTAGATTGGAGACTGAGAGCTGGGAAAACCAGGTAGGGGAAACTCGAGCTGGAATCTAGTGAGAAAGAGAAAAGAATCTGGGACACGGGACCAAATATGGAGCAAAAAAGTTGGCAAGACCGGAGTGGAGTGGAGAACAGGGAAAGAGATAGGAATAGAGTGCTAGCAGTGGGAATTCTTAGTGAGATGGGATAAAAATTACGAATTTTGGCATTTATTTCCTAATTTTAAGAGCCTAAATTTGCTACACTAACAATACCTGGATGCAGGACTATCGCATTTCTCTACAGAAGAGAAAGAATACGTGCAGCACCATGCCTTGATATTAAATTAGAGATGGAGCTTGTACACTGTGGTGTGCAGCAAGTGAATTCTGCTCATCTGAGTTATCTCACCACAGGCGTGGCAATAGACCAAATACAAGAGGTAAGTGAATTAGGAGCTAGATGATCTCTGACAGCATTTCTAACAAACACACACTGCACTGGGTGTTACAGATATCCTGAGCTCGAAAAGAGATAGTACTCAATTCTAACAAGAAATGGTTGGGTTGTTTTTCTGATGTTTATGGGTGGGTCTGCAAAATGGAGCCAGCATTTGCTAGGGAGAGCTGAGAGCAGTGGAACAGACTGTGCTGGGGCTGGAAGCTGCAATTTTCTCTTCCTTCATTATGCCACCGACATGCACAGTGGCTTTCTTCTCACTCAACAAAGTTAGAAGACACAATCAACATCGTTCCTCCCACTTCTCCAGGGTTTCCCAACAGAGACACTGACAGGGGAGAACCGCTGTGTATACGGTCAGTTAACTGTGGGCCTGTACTGACTGCCTCTTTGGGAGCTGTGTCTGGTGCTGGAGAAAGCGACCTCTGCACGTTGGCATGGTCTCAGCTCGTGTTTGTTTGGGATCAAGAGGTTCAGAGCCAGCACAGAGACCAGCACTGCTGTGGGGTTCTCCATCACCTGGTGGCCTTCCTGAGGGACATGGTGCTGTCTCACAGTAAGTGAAATGGAGAGAATCGCAGAGATGGAAAAAATGTACTCTGTCAGCTTCCTGTAAGGAGCAATGGGGAACTAGGAAGGATCATTACAAACTCCCAAGAATTATAACTCTACGGTATCCCCTACCAATCCTTCAATTCATGTGCTCTTTTCATTCAAGAGAAGCGAAAAAAAGTTGCTACTTTTCCAAGACTCCTATAGATATAATTTCAGACTATGTTCAGAGCAACTTGGGCACTATAATGACCTGTTAAAATTGAGAACTGAAGCACAGAGGGGTAATGTGACTTGTCTAAGACTACCATGCAGCAGAGGCAGAAATCAAGCTCAGATCATTGAGGTCCAGAGGTTTAACCATAAGAAACTCATTCTTCTTGCCTGGTGACGAGTAGGAGGGATCGTTCAGTATCGAACATTCTGAAGCACTGCAAGGTATTGTGCTGGGAAGAATCGCTGTTGAAAGAGATGAGGGATTGCCTCTGCATGTCATTGCTTGGAAGAGACGAAGAGATCTGAACTATAAAGCAGCATCCTACCACATCCTCCATTTCCTTCGTTGTCTGCTGTTTGCTCTTTGAACTCTCCTGCATGCAAAGGCATGCAAAGATTTGTTGGGTCACTTTGGCATTTCAGCGGCTCCCTCTCCACAAGACTGCCTCATTGTGCAGTTTCTTCAGTTAGCAGAACTATTCCCACAGCTTCTCTTCTCCTCAAAGGTCTAAAGATACATGTTTAAATCTATAGCTTACTCTTCCGTATATATGTAGATATGCAAGATTTGTGCAATACAGGCTTTCAGTAGTGAGGATTAATTGCAACCAAGGCCTGACTGCAGTCTGGCAGTGACAAACGATGTCAACAAAACAGCCAGTCTATCCCTACCTCCCTCCCCTACACACGCATAACTGGACTGAAACTTTGTCATTTCCTCCAGGCAGCCACCAGCACTGCAGAAAACCATGCTGGTCTAAGGAGTAGCTCCCATCAGACGCTGGCTCTGAGGTGAGCAACAAAACACGTGAACAGCTTTGTGAGGCCAGTCAAGGATCTGTGGTCAAACTTTGGACTATACTTAGCAGTTCAACTGTGACAGCAGTGGATTTTTGGCTACACTCTAACAGCTCCGCTGTACTGACAAAGTTCATTGCATCACGCTGCTAAACCCCATCTCATCCTCCCACTCTGACTGACAGAAATACCTGGTGAGTCCTTGCATAGCTGTTGATGGAAATGTTACAGTTTCATCTCATTATCAATGTTCACAGCACAGAGAAAGCCACTCTGAAAATTAACTTCTGGGTGCATGGAGGAACCTTCATTAAAGTTTCATACCTCAGCCATGACTTGGTCTGTTTTGCTCCTTTTCATGCTGGCTGAAAGTACCAACTACAAGGGGGAGGTTAAATTGTTGCCTTGAAAATTTCTGAGGTTGGTTAGTGTACGCTTGTAGGGAAGGCGAGACACAATCAGACTGCCTTTCTTTGTGAACTTTGTGCCACACTGTTATATGCTCCTTCCTTCCTCCCTTCCTCCCTTTTTCTCTTTCCTGCCCAAATCAGATAGATCACAAGACACCAGTACCAGCCATGCTGGGCTCCATGCCAGGAGAATTAATGAAGTGGTGTAATAGCTCACATGGAGGCCTAGTGACTGGCACCGTACTTAAAATACATCTGCAAGGCAGGAGATTGTAGCATTGCTTCTGTGTTCTGTATATTACAGGCATGTCTCTTCTGTTCCGTTGATTTCTTTATTGGTGCATTTTAAGGCTGCAATAGTGGGGGCTGGCTCTGCTTGAAACATGGAGACTTGAATTCCAGCACTGCTTACAGAAAGGATATCTCCCATTGCGACTCTAGGCTTGGATGGCACAGACTGCTGCTACCATGAGCAGGAAGCCTACCAGGATGGTTCCCAAGGAGTTTGAAAGATCGTTCGGGGCGATGTGAGACTGAGTTGGTTTTTGTACTTTTTGTTGTTCTATTTTTCACAAAAGGAAGGGCGAAAATTTTCTTAAAAGAGCAGAGATCCTTTGTGGTAACTGCAGTGAGGACTTTGTTTCTTAGTCCAGAGGGGAGGTTTGAAGGCAGCTGCAAGCAACAAATGTGCAGACTCACAGCTCCTTGTTTCTCATCTGCGCTGGTAAGAGGTCAAATCTTGACACAGACAAGGAAGGAACGGGTGCATCTTGATATATTCATCAACCACCATTCAATCATATCATCAGCTTCAAACAATTTTGCAATTTATTATTCAGAACTCGGAATGCAAAGCTGTGCAGCTCAGGACTGAGAGGCAGTGGATGGGCTTTAAAGGGAGCCGGTATGGCTCAGTGTCTACTCTGAATTGCCTTGCCTCGGGGCACAGACTGCAAAGATGTGTACTGTAGCAGCCTGAGGATGGAGATAAGCTGGAGTCATGCGATTTATGCTGCCAAAGGCCAGGAGGAGTAAGTGTGTATGGGAGGAGACCCAGAAGTGCTGGTTCCTTCTGCAATTCCAGTTGCTGAGCTTGCTGCTGTAACAAATTGAGACGCAGCTAAAAGCTGGCATGGTGGTGCCAGGCTGCAGCAGCTCAATGCAGCTGCTGCCCTTCCCACAGCTCACTGCAGCAGCACACTGCACAGCCAACGCAGCACAGAGTCGTGGCTTTGGGGGACCACAGGGCTTGTGGCATCCCTAGAGATGACTGTGATCAAAGGGTATTGCTCCTGAAATGCTCATCCTGTCCTCAGCCAGGCACCAGGTCTTCACTCAGCTGCTGGGCTTATTGCTGGCTCCCTTGGAAATTCCTAGAAAGCTCCTGCTGGCAACTGCATTAACATGGAAATGTTTTTAGACTGCCCCTGCGATATTCCTCCAAGCAGACTCCTTTGTATCTGCATTCATGCCCTGCCTGTAATTGCAAAGGACCCTCTGCTGCCTCCCTGTCAATCCTGGATGTGAGCCGAACGGAGCATAAACAGGAAGAGCTGCAAGCAGGCAGCCTGAACAGAACATGCAAATTCCATTTCAGATGCCCTAGATTCCCTTTTTTCCCATCTCCTAGTATTTTAAAGCCCCTTCTTCAAACAGGTTTCTTTGCTGCTTTCATTTTCCAAATATCATACATCCAGAGAAAGCAAACACAAGCCAGCCTAGGCAGATGAATCCAAACCTGAAAGCCTTGATTTTTATATCCATATGTGACATCTACAAAGGCCTGCTTTTCACTGTAAAGCACTTTAAAAAAACACTGTATTTTAGCTATCTTACTTACTACATACATGTAATAAATTTACTAACTTACTAGCAAATAATGATGCACAATGTGAGCGTGCAGATCTTCCTCAAATCCCCTCCTATTGATGCCTTTTATGTCTGGAATCTGTCAATGAATATTTGCGATATGCTCTGAGACACTCACCCACAACTGGTTTCTAACAAGCTGTCCCCAACCTGCAGTGATGCCATCCCGAAGTCTGCTATCCGAATATTGTTCTTTTCATCCAGCAGTAGGTTTTCTGGTTTTAAGTCCCTGTGGCTGTAAAGAAAGGATCAAAATGCAAGTTAAATTATCCACGACAGCTTTGCCACTCCAAGGCTTGTATTTTTTTTTAATCCAGCATAGTATCCAAGCTATTATATTTTAATTGATGTCAATCTTATTCTCTTCCAGATAGGAGAAAACACAGACCCAAAATTCAGTCTTTGCAGTACTCTAGACCACCTCCCAAATGCCCTCTCCTCATGAATGCAAGGTTTGAGCTTGCACTGTCCTTGTAGGAAATGAATAATAGCAACGCAATCTGAAGGAGTGTCATGGTTTTATGATTTTTGTTGTATTGATGACAGGGAGAGGCTGAGGGAAACTGGTAGGAGGAAATTTTCAGTTTGAATTTAGGGCTGATATACTCCATCAAATGCCAGCTTCTTAAGGTAGGAGTGAATGCCGTCAGTACATTCCTTTACTAGTAAACAGTATTAGTGAAGTCTTAGATAAAAAGCAAACAAACAACCAACAAACAAATGCTACTGCAAAAACCTCCTATTAGGAGTTGTCTACTTAGGCATATGGCTTTGAAAACATTTTGAGCAGCTAGCTTCTAATGGAGAAACTTCTTGAATCCATCACTGCTTTTAACTGAGAGTATTAGCAGCAGGAAAAAAAGAGAGGATTCCCTTCCACCCAGCAAAGCCTGATTCTTTCACTGTTAGGCAACACGGGAACAAGCAGGTGGCCATGACCTTCAGGATGGTAACTCCTGTTTTAAATCAAAGAAAATGTATATTGACTAATCTACTCATTTTCATTACCTGCAGGCAACACCATTATGCACACCCATCTGTTTCTTAGTACTCAAGTAGCTTTGTACAAATGTTACATTTACTTCATTTTATGCCCCAAACCGAAAACCCTGTACTAAAATTGAGATGACTTTTTTGCCTTTTTATTTGCAGCTCTTGAAGAGTCACAGAGATGAGAGAAGGACTTTAGGCAGGCTGAAAAAGCACTCTTTTCTTGTCTTTACTTCTAAGAAGGCAAAATGTGAATCTTTGATGTCTTGCTGATAAAAGGTGCAACTCTTGAGAAAAATCTTCAAGGCAGAACAGTCAGTTAGGTGCCCTGTTAGAACACAAACCTGCTGGAAATGGCCAACTGACAACACGTGTGAATGTTTGCAGCAAACAACGGCCATTTGCTTCAGTGCTTCCATAAAAATTTACCTGCCCAGAAACTGAAGACTCAGGGTTAGCATAAGCTAATCCAGCAATAGCCACAACAGAGCTCAGCCTCAGCTTTATGCCATCTCTTCATTTTTCAACGCTCCTCTAGCGCTGCTCACGGATGCAAGTGTGATTACACCTCTATTCACCTGTAAAGGAGGTGGGACTCGACCCCCTCAGAGAAACATACAGAATATGACCATGCCTTGGAAATGATCTCTGATCTGTACAGAAGTTCAGAACGATCAATTAGGGACAACTTGTAAATAATGCAGGCTAACTTACTGCAAAACCAGAATATGCTGTAATAGGGCACTTGGGGACTGCAATAGATATTTCCAAAGGAGACTTCCATTAAAACAGCACACATTCAGAACAGATACTGACCATTTACCTTATCACTGAGCCCTATGACTGTCATTAAGGACATTTAAAATGGCCATTAAGGACCCTGCCTTTGATGTGAGCTAGGAAATCCAACATCAAGGTACAATGTGACCTGAACGCAGCACTTTTCCAAACTTTTGTTTTGTCTTCATTACAAAACATCTCACGTTTGTTCACGAGAATGGCGCAGCAAAAGAAAATGTACAAACACTGCCCTTCCATGCCTCAGAGCTAGCAGTCTCAGCAGACCTGCCTCAAAGCCCTGGGCAGAGCAGCATGTATGTGAGCCCTGAGCCAGCTTCACTCCCAGACCACCCATAGTGAAAGGGATGGGTGAAAGGAAGGGATGACACCTTTGATAAAGAACATACTATTCACCATGGGAAAGTCTCTTCACCATTTCATCCTGAATTCTCACCAGCTGCTATCCACAACACAGGCATTTTCAGACTTGAATTTAAGGGAGGACCAAATAGAAAAATAAAGTTCTTGTAAAGTGGCAAAAATTTTTGCCACGGTAAGACAGAGGTTAAAGTGTGCCAGCATCCACACATCAGATGTGGGGTGAGCTTCCCCTTGTGCTGCACAGTGCTTTTCCCTGAATGATCAACCAACCTGAACGAATGGTAGTCTTTAGGTAGAGAATGCTTCCAGCTGGGACATATCCCTGCTTTCTATCTTTGTAACACTTTGAATCTGGGACCACCTTGGGGACAGCAGTGAGGCCAAGAGCCTACACCAGAGTGGCAGAAGTAGCATCACTGCCACAGGGAACAAGCCTTCCTCCCTGTTATTTGCATTGCCCATCTTTCTACTGCCAGTTTCCAAATGCCAGAAGGAAGGGAGAGAAACATATGGGAGTAGGGAAGGTTTGTTACAATTTACCTAAGAGCCTATTTGCCTGGCTGGCCTTCTGAATTCATATTTGGAAAGAATTCTCTTGTGCCAAAACGAAACAAAGCAAAACAAAACAAAAATCCCACTGTACGTGGCAATTACTTGGCATTAATGGAACATTGCAGAGTAAGTGCATTTAATTTGGTCCCATTCCAGCTGATCTCTCTGGCTCTCTCTGTCTTATATGACCACATCAAATCCTCTCTCTGCAGGTGGAAAAGAGGACTTGTTACCTTTTGATTCTTCTAAAGTCTCTAAAGCTGTAGGGGCTTTAGTGCATGGCTAGAAAATCAGTATGGAAGAAAGCAACTTATTTTGTGACAAACATTCATCTCAGGTCCTACATATGCTGAAGAAGAATCTGAAAGGGAAATACAGTCATGCAGAAGTCACTGAAATCCGGACCCAGGGCTCACCCCAGACAATGGAGTAGGAAGTCAGTTGCACAAGCTTGCATGCAGCAGGTTTTTGAAGGGAGATCGTGGGAGTGAAAGGGAGCTACTAAATAAGCTATGAGACTGTCAGGCTCTCTGCAACATTCCTCTTTTACAGAGTACAACAAAAGCTTTACAATTCTACTGCAGCACAAGACGAGGATGGGGAGAGAGAAAGAGATGGAGGACTGAAGAAAGGGTCCGATGAAAATGGGCACGATTCTCAGAGGTGGTGCAGAGAAAATGAAAGGCACACACATTCATTAATGTGTTCCAACTTCACATTCGCACACTGGCCAAGTTTACTCTCTGGTCCCTCCCAGTGATGCTATCCAGCAGCTCCTCCAGCTCCCTGCACTGCTTCTCTTAGCCTGCCCTCCTGCTCTGGGAACAGCCCTGGAGTGGCACTGTAGACAACTGCAGCACAGTAAAAAATGGAAGTAAAACAACCACCCTCTCCCTCTCACCCTGGGTTGGTGAAAGATTTTGGGTGTAGAGACAGATTCAAGATCTTGGATTCAAGGAAACTACGTCACTTGGCACAAGATGATGAACCAACCCATTATTTTAATGTGATTTTTGAGCTGCAACATTCCTATCAGTTTCTATGACAACTCATTGTAGGTCATAGATTTCTAATCCACGAAACCTCCTAATTGGTGTAGTTGCAGGTCATTTGTACTAATCAAATTGTTGGCTACTTTGCAAATGCTTTTTTTCACTGACCCCAAAATCCCAGAAGGGACAGACCACAGAATAATTGTTCTGCAGTACATTTCTTAAAAGTGCTTAGCGGAAGCCTGATGTGATGCAAATAATTTATCAGTGCTAATAGTATGAGAAACAATATTTTTAATTTGCATGAGCAGAAAAGGCCTTTTGTCTTATTTTCTCTTGCTTCTGCAAATAAGATCCAAATGTGTAACTGGCATCTACCTACAGAGGAATCTTTGTTTAGAGTCATGGTTGCTATGCTTATATTTAGTAATACTCCACAGAATCCTGCAGAACAAGCAAATATAGCTAGGAAAAAGAACAAGATCTCTAAGCATGTCAGGAACCCAAAGAAGTGCTTGAATGACTGAAGTCTGTTTTTAATACCATTATTTCTACTGATGTATTAATATATACTGCCCCTCCCTAAAAACCTTGCCTCAAAACATATATTCATGAATTCCAAAGACAGAACAGACTGTCAAGTCTGATCGCCATGAATGCACTTGCCAAAGGATCTTACCTGGTTATGCTTAAAGTAAGACTACGCCACTTTTCAGTTTCCAGTGGCTTATGGAAAGAAAGAAACTTAAGAACATACACATAGCTGAGCTGGTAACTTTGTCTGACATTGCAGCTGCTGTACTTAATGCTATTTCTCCAGGTTTGTTTTTGTTTTGTACAAGGAAAATGCTTCAATTCCTCACTGTTTGGAGTGAGTCTCAGTCCTAGATACGCAGTTCCTGGATTCAGGCAGAGATTGGCAAAACTCAGTTCTTATCAGGGAAAGAGGATACCTTTCTAATCCGATGGTCTGAAAGAAAACTTCAGAATCTAAAGACTAAAAGAGTCTTTAGACTCTTCAGACCCCAGAAGAAATACCAGAAACCAACATTATTAAATTCCACTTTTACACTTGGAAGCTTTGAGTCATAATTTCAAAGAGTCCAGCTACAGTATTCTTAATTATTTGGCAGATCATCTCTGCATCCTCCTTATAAATGCAGCAAGGCAAAGCAGGAGGCACTGGGAAGGTGGTACAAACAGGACAGGTTACTCATGATTCCTGGCATTCTTTGGCTTTCTCTGCTTCTTGAAGGCATCCCAGATTTCTTTGTAAAAGCGTGTTTCCCCTACTGACAGTGCTCTGCAGCTCCTGCCTGCAGTAATATACGAGAGATTTTAGCATCACTGCTGTGAAATCTCTAAGTGCTATTTTACAAGGAGCCATTTCCCCCCTGCACCAATGGTAAGAACACAAGGCAAAGCCAAACAAAGCGCTTACTCATTGCCTTAGCCCTCTAAGTCACACACCCCCATGCCTATGCACACACACACACAGACACACTTCAGCAAGATCCTTGTGCGTACTCAAGCAGGCATAGCCCCAGGCAATAAAAGGAGAAAGGGACCTCATAATTGTCATTTATCAATATTCATAAAGAAACTGCCTTAACCCCTCCTGTGCATGCTATGAAAGAAAAATAATAAAAAAAAACCAACAAAAAAACCCAACAACACAAAATGAAACCCAACCAAAATAAAAATAAAATGAAATAATAATCTTGCTGCTCATTACCACGGGGAATTTCCTCTCAATGTCACCACTGCCCTGTGCAGTAATTGGCATTATCTGTTATCTCTGAAGCCGTAATAAGGTTTGCCACGGGGCATTTTCTGTAATCATATTTTTATTTGTCAGCTTGTGAGATACAGACACCAAATATGAGCTTGACCAAAGCGCAAACCCAACACACAAAATAAGGACGCAGCCAATCCCAGCTTTTGGCGGTGATGTCACCCGCAGCCAATGCGGCACCCGCCAGCTCGCCGTGCCCGGCTCCCACCTCCTCCCGTGCTGCAGCATTCCCCTGCTGCAAATAAGAGCCTCTTCCTGAGCAGAGCAAGGATTTGCGACCTACCCCACTATTTGCTCCCGTATTCTTTTACAGTAATTATAGGCGGTGTTGAATTAGCTGAGAGCTCTCCCGCAGTATGGATGCAAGGTATGCAAAAGGATTATTGATTCGCAGCACCCAGCTGAGACATCTTAAAGGTACTGATATAAGAGAGTAGACACCCATTCTTTGGTAGCCTAGGAAAAAAATCGTTAGTTACATCCAAACCCTCTGTACTAGCTAGCGAGGTCTTACGTCCAAGGGATTCCAGGTTCCTCTGCCATTTCTTGCATCACTTCTGAGCACATCGGTGTGCTGCAGCACAGCACAGAGCTCTCAGAGCTAGCACAGTGCTTGCATCACTGAGCTCACCATTCTGCTTGCTAGCTCAGGCAAAGCACCAGGGTAACACAGATGCACTGTTTGCAGGATCGCATCTAATACCTCTGTGCAGCACTGCTTTGTAAAAAGAATTCCTAGCACAGCATGGGAAGCCCTTATGGAACTGGGAAGTCAGCTATCTGTGGGCTTTTTCCCCACAGGTAAACGTACCACCAAACTCCATGTGCCTCAGAGTGAGATACCTCAAATCTTTGCACCTAGTTTCTACTAACTAAAACACGAGGACTGCTCTGAAAGTAACACCTCCTGTTTTGTCATGTTGGCCCACAACATCAGAGGGGGCTGTTGGTGGTACGGCAGGAGAGGTTGAACCTTCCCACCAGTGTTTCATTCCACGTTGTTGCCGTACTACAGGCGGCAGCAGAGTCGCAGTCTGACAGAACGCCATCTGATGTGGAAGTACAGATGAGGCAAAGATGTATCACTGAATTCCATGTGCAGAAAAAAGTGGCACCCAGTGACATTCATTGACACTTGCTGGATGTTTACAGAGACCAGCCAGTGGGTGTGAGCACAGTGAAAGCTGGACTGCATGGGCGACATTTTCTTAGCAGTGATGCCATAATAGCAGCTGTGAAACTGTGGATCGCTTCTGCTGGTGCAGATTTCTATGAGAGCAGCATCTGGCTCTTGTTTATTGCTGATAAAAATGCATAACTAATGTTGATTCTGGTGAAAAAATAGCGTTTTGTAGCTGAGAATCTGCTCTACCAAACAGTGTTACTGTGCTGTTTGTAACTGTTGTAGTATCCATGGGAATAAATATGAGGCATTACTTTCAGAGCAACCTATGTAATAATGGGAAGTTCCTGCTTGTTTAAAAAACAACACGAAAGCCATGAAAGCATGCTCAAGCTCCAAGCCTATTCTGCTTCCTTGTCTGAGCTGCTTGTTTGAAGATACATTCTCAGACACAGGTGCTCTCTCCATACTGAAAAAACTGCTTCCAGCAGAAGCCTTTTATTGATGCAAGCATTGGGGAATCCTTTCTGATTCTTTGGCCCATGAATCCCAATGCATTCTGAGAGGTGAAAGCTGAATGTGGCCACATACTGCTGTAAAAGCAAACCACAGATGCTTCTCTGTGTTTTGGGAGGTAATGGAAGAAGATCAGATGATGATACGGGTCTAGGGACACCAGGCTATCAATCCATTCTGCCAGTGAGTTAGAGGCAGCCACGTTTAGTCATTAACCAAAGCAGGAGCCTTCATTTTTCAACGTGGTCATAACTGGATAACCTGGCTGATGAGATGATTTGTCATTTCACTGCCCCACGACAGGACAAGGTCAGGCTTCATTGCTTAGGAAAGCACATTAACTTTTATACTCACACAGATGCACACAAATGTATTTATGCATGCTTCGATTCTCGAAAAGGGTTTATGATAACTGTTCAGAGTATCACACAGAGTCTAGTATAACGCCAGCCACACAAGTGTCAGAGTGACCGGCAGGGAACGCGAGCTTACAATTTACTGCTAGCTTATACAGCACTAGACGTTAGTAGAGTGGGATTTGGCAAGGAGACAGGGGATTTACTTCTAAACAAGACTACTGCCTACAGTCCAATATGTTTAACAGAGGAAAATGGATTCCTCAAGAGAGACGTGCACTCTGCCTTGGAAATTCCACATATCCTTAAACCTGCAGAAGTGCTTGTCTGTCATGTTGACAGCCTCACCACGAGCCTCGCTCAGTTTATTATTCAGACATGTCATGAGGCATCCAGCAAAAGCCCAGAGGACTGATGTGAATGTTTTCATAGAAACTTCTGTCCCAATTGTGAATCATATTTCTCTGGAATATTCATTTGAAAGAATAAATAACTTATTTTCAGTTGTACTTAAGTATTATTTGAGGCTTTCTGGATCAGACCTCTAAGTGTGAAGCCACGTAGTGAACAGAAACATCTACGTATGCAACCTGCCAGTGGTTACACTGCCCAGAGTACTTAAAAATAAAAATAAAAATTACAAATGTATGATTTCCCAGCAATTATGGTGATTATAAGAAGGTGATGATTCTTCAACCCAGTTGATTAGCAAGGAAGAAAAATTATGGAAGTCACAGAACAAAACTCATCATGAGAGTCTGCCAACAGAGAAAACTTCCATTTGCTAGTCAGAGCATACAACCTGCTCTCAGTTTCTCTGGGAACTTCTCTGACTATTATAAACCTGCCCGTCCCAGGCAGGCACTGTCTTCAGAGCCTTCTCAGCAGGATCTAGCATCTTTGAAGTGCCACTTCCACTAACAGTATAATCTTCTTAACTTGGGCTCCAGAAAGGCACAGATTCCTCTTTCCATTTATTAGAAATTTGCTCCTTTCAAATTAATATTGTCTGTTGAAATGAGTCAGAGATGCACAGGGAGAGAACTGTAAAACCTTCAATGTTTAGGCATCCATTTTTGCTGTGGCCATTTGTGCTGCAGGTTGTCTGGTATGTCAGTTCTCAGCGCAAAACGGAGGGTGACAGAAATCACTGTATCATCGCTGAGAAGCATCCACACAGTGATTATGCAAACCCAGCTACTGCAGCACCTAACAGCAACCCTGGGCCCCCTGAAGAGGGGAGATCTGTGTCTGTCTGTGGCTACAAAGAAGCAACCACGCAGACACAATGCAAATGACCTCCCCCAGCCAATCTTACTGGGAGGAGCTGCATTTCTGAGATACAAGCAGGTCAGCAGCTGTGCACAAACTGTGCGCTCAGGCTCATCACAACAACTGATTTCAGTATAAATTAAGTTAGCTAAACTTGCCGAAAATTAAGTGGAAACTGGTCTGATTTAAAACGCCACCTGAATGAGCAGGTTAAGCCACGCTTTATGGTAAAATCATCCGACGGAGTTAGTAAATATCAACTGCAGACACATCAAGCAAATTTGTCCCTACTGGAAAGGAAATTAAAGGCAGCAATGACTCAAATGCCCAGAAGGGACTCAGTCAAAGTTGCCAAAAGCCAGCAGGTTTCCAAAAACTGAAGGAAACCATAAAATGAGTTGGCTCTATTGTTATCTGTCCCAAGTTTCTTCAGGGACTCATTTCGAAATAGTGTTTGTAATTCTCAGTTATTAGCAAGTGCCCCAAAGAATGATGGAAATTAAAAAGCTTCTCCATGGTGGTTTTGGTTTTCCTGATTAAAACATTCCCTGTGAATGAATTCTCTTCCAAAGATAATGTTCTCCATGAAATGTCTGCCTCTGACTGGTACACAGTCTCACAAACAGCCAAGAATTTTAAAACGTGCCAGCATTTTACACAATGCCTTTACAGCTTTACAACATTGGTTACTTCACAGTAAGTAAAAGTGTCAAGAAATAAGATGCTTTTAGTATGTGCTTTTATGTTACAGGTAATTCCTGGTGGAAATGACTGTACTCACCATATTGAATGACTATGGCAGAAGTCTAAAGCAGAGATGATTTGTCGGAAGAACTTCCTGGCTTCTTTTGGTGTCAATCTTCCCTTTTTTACAAGATAGTCGAAGAGCTCCCCACCTGACACGTGTTCTAGCACCAAGTACCTAGAAAGAAAAGCCAACAAAGTCAGGATTTGTGAGTACATTACCATACCAGCCCCTCACACACAGCTATGGACAAACATTTTTTACATTTGGTCAAGGAGAACGCTTCTGGAAACACATGAAGATAATCAGAATTTTAAAAGAAAAAATGATTAATATTTTTAACAGCGTTCCTCTGCATATTTCACGCAAGCCAATGATTTGTAACAAATCAGGGTTTCACTGATTTATTGCATGCAGTGTTCAACAATCTACTGACTGAGAATCTAAAAGCCAAAAATGCCTCATAAGGCCAGGAAGGGGAAGAAGAGAATTATCAGGTACAAGCCCTCATGGCAGCTCTTTAAAGCTAATGTGGAAGGCTCACATTTCTTAACCAAGCTGACAGTTCCTTTATAAAACAGCTTTGGCAAAGCTGTCCTCATGTACTGCCTCATGTTCTGCCTTGGACACCCGGGACCCAGACAGATGTCAACAAGCTAGAGGGAGCTCAGAATAAAAAAGGTGAATAGTTTATATTATGAGAAAATATCAAAAGAACTACATGTGTGCAGCCTAAATAAAGGGCTTCAGCTCTTGCTGCTGAACAGCAGTGATTTGCAGGAGCAGCTGTTCCCCCCCAACTCCCATGTGAAGAATGAGACACTGAGCGAATAAATGCGGCACAGTGGGGACCCAGGAGTGAGAGAGGAGACCCCAGTCCTCATACAGCACTCCTGGAAATCAAGGAGAGAAAAGTGAAATCTTCTGGAAGGAGAAGACCTGCCACGGATGGACCACCTTGTTGTTGTTAAGTGGATGTAATGAAAGGAAGCAAAATAGAAGAAAACTAAGCATAAATCTCTGTACATGCTGCCTAACAGAGCCTAACAGTTTCCTAAGGAAGCTGTGCAACACCTTCAGCTGAACCATTTAAAAATAAACCAGATGTAATTTGGACAAAGCCAAAGACTTCTGTCAATGACAGGACTGTCTGAAACCTCCAAGGACTTCTTCCATCTCCATTGCTATTTGTTTGAGAGACATCACCAGAAACTGGCAAAGAAGAGCTTTTTACAGATTTGGTGAGTGCTTCTGTGTCCCTTCTTCCCAGCACAGCAGACTGGGCTGAACAGTGTGTGCAGTATAATCTCCATCTCCTGCTGCTTTGCTTTACAACCAACTAGCTTTACTACTAGTATTAATCCAACTCTTCAAATTTGAGAGGACAGTAAAAAACATTAATCCATACTTCCTTTTCTGTACTTCAAGCAATGTAATCTCAGAGGAAATCTGTGAAAATGAAGGAGGAGAATCGTTTTATAAACTTGGGAGCTTAATAATTTCTGTTTTCAAAGTTTTCCAAGGGATGGAATAGTTGATGGGGTCCATGAAAAATAAAGTAGTAAAAATAGTCAAATGGTTTAATAATAACAGCATCAGCCTTCAAGTTGCAAAAGTGGGACCAGAGCTCCTGATTCATCTGCAGCTACCGTGCTCCAGCCATATGTTGTATCCAGCCAGCAAAAACAGAAAGTGCTTTCCTTTCAGAAATGCAGCAGAGAACGCAGCAAGGGACAGACAATAAGATTGTCTTGACAGCTAGATAAGTAGGATGAGAGCAAAACAAGGCAGACAAGATGAATTTCTAAACTTTGGGGAATTTTAACTATAGTTTCTGCATTTTTAACAAAATAAAAAGCAAGTTATGAAAATATGTCAATATTGACAATTTTGCATTTAAGCGAGCAATGAGAAAAACCTTGACTTAAAAATCACATTTGAAATATCTAGGTTACCTTCACTCCTGGAAGAGATGGGTACTCACCAGACTTGACAACAGGAAGATAACCATTTAATCTACCTTACTCTTTTCCAGCAAGATACTGAAACAGGCAGAAGAAAGCTGATGTGCAGTAGCCATGGGTGTTCACATTTTCAAGTTCCAGCCCTGACTTTCCAAATCCTGGCTAACAGACACTCCAGTAACTAGGTTTGCTATATAATTCATTCTTTCTCTCACACCAGAGACAGATTTGGCTAAACATCCTGCATGGCTGACCCAAATGTGGCAGAGAATCAATCCTAAAATTCTCCTTCACAGCTCCTTCTCTAACTGTGCCCAGCAGAAGCTGGACACAGCAGTGCATCCTGCTCCCAAAAATCAAACTGAAAGCTTCTTTTCTCTTCTGCGAGGAATTTCATGAAGATGATGGTGGCTACAGGCATACAGAAAAGCCTCTACACTTGTTTCAAATGCACAGTTTTGGAAAATTACAGACCCAGCACTTCTGTCACCCACAGCAGGAACTGCAAAGCAATTTATTTTCATCAGCATCATCTTATTAAAAACACTCAACAAAAATGCACTGACATGTTGTACAGAAAATAAAACAAATTGAAAGACAGGAAGCATTTACAAGGTTATTCATTTCTGCTTGCCACCCAGAAGCACCAGATACAATAATGGAAGTGAACAGGGGAGAGCATCTGAAAAAGATTTGTGCCTATGACAAGTCAAGGGACATAGAGAAGCACAGCGACGATGTATCCTGATCTGACAGAGCCCTAACTTGACAGGAGTGTGAAGGACGACAAACACGTTCCCCAGTGGTCAAGTGCAAGAAATAAATGCTGCAGGGATGGTTCCACAAGCACGATATGGTTATGTTGCATCTAGCATTTCTGAGCTCAAATTTGCAGCTGGTCACCCGCCAACCCTATTCCCTACAGTATGATGGGTTTTTTTTTAGGATAGCCCCCAACTAGGATATTTTTGATTAAACAAGGGCATCATTCAGCACCTGACTCCATCTCTGCGGAAGCCAATGTGGCACACTACATGGTGCAGCAGCAGTACGCATTTTCCAAACAGGCCAGAGAAAGGGGTTTAAGTAGTTCCAAATGCTGCACCAGTTCTACCACCACATAGCTATGCAATCCCCATTAAATGCTATGCATACTTATCTGTACCTCTATATGTGTAACTCCATAAAAGAACATACACATTCTGAAAGGCTTTCTACTTTTTCAAGTAGAAAAAAGCTAATGAAAGGAAGAACAGTATGCCTACATTAGACTGATAGCAACGTCCTACTGTAAAAAATGTAAAAGAACCCTGCTCTGTGATAGCCATTGAGAAGAAAGCTCAAGGAAAGGAAAGGCTGGTGGCACATACCCCTCCTGCAGGATAATACTGAGAGGGGTACAGTAGGACAAAAGACACAATGTAAGATCACTTAGCTCTCACCTCTTGGATGCTCAGGGCACACACCAGCTTTGCTAATCCTTGTATTACACATGGGACAAGCTCGTGAGTAGTAATCTCCTAAGTAAAGTGACTTGCCCAGGGTTACAAAGTCACCAAAGCCCAGAGCTGGGCTTAGTCCCTGTGGTCTCTTGTCCCTTCTGCATCATGTTGTCCCCACCCCCTTCCCCTCTGCTTGCTAGGACCCTGGAAAATCAAGAAACCGAAAGCCTTCTGCAACTTGTCATGAAGCAAGTGCGTATGATGTTAAAAATAAATTACTGATTAAGGAATTTCTTCATTAGATACATTCATTAAGAGGCTGCAAAAGTTTTCTGCAGGTCACAGCTTGCTTCCATAAAGACAACAAGGTTCAAGTCTTGCACGATATTCCTTCACACCCCTAGTACAAGTCAAGACATACAAAAAAATCTCTGACAAAATTTCAAAGCTTCAATGAGATGAGACTTTCATCTTTCAAGACAAAGGAGCTCCATGTTTAATACAAGAATGATTTCTTCTATTGGAGAGAAGCAGAGAGACTGGGTGCAGAAACATTTTGACTATTCCCTTTGTCATTTTTTCCATCTGTCTACCAGTATCACTGCTTCCCCAGTAAAAGCCAACAAGTTCCTAACCTCAAATGATCTAGCACATATCATATTAGAAACAGACGTGCAGCTTAGAAAAGGATAACCTTCCTTACTTCTTGTTTCACTGCAATGAGCCTACACTCCTTTGTTTCTTTGTTTCACTTTATTTACTCTTCATTCACTCTTTTAGCCAAAAAAAAATAATAACAGAAACCAAACAGGATAGGAAAGGAGGGACGATTTCTGTATGTGAAGGAGATAGAGTAAGCCAAGATGAATATGCAGAAAATGGCCTTTGACCACCCTTGCGCCCCTCAGATTGTGACTATATTAGGAACCAGCAGACTCCTTGTGACTGACAATGGCTTGTTCTGTAGCTTGGGCTGGAAACATAACAAAAAAGCACTACACCTCTCCTCCTCATTGCCCCAAATTGCCTGTATGCTGCAGATGACAAGATATGACAGTGCACAGCCCATCAGTGACACATCATGTCTGCACCTGACACACTATCTTTCAAGTTATCTTAGTCTTTTCCAAATCCTGTGTGTCAGTAGGTCTCCTATAAACACAGCGGATGGTCTATTTTCCCCTGGGAACGATCAGTAAATGTTTGATAATCAACAACAAATTTAAAAGTAATTTGACAAAACAAACATAATCCATCATACTTTCGTTATATGTAACTATGCTACCAACCTGTTCGGGCGGTGAGGATTTGTGATGCCATTACCAGTAGTTAAAAGATCAAAAGCTGTGGCTTTTGTTCTGAAACACAGCAAAAAACTTGCAACATTTTGGCTTTCAGCTAAAAAAATCAGCACAATTTTCCTCCTTCTCTCCTTAATAAACTATGATGTTGAATTTAATCTCTAATGTCTTTCGTTGTCCTAGAGTCAGCTCAAACACCACAAGGCTAAAACAGAATTCTGCCTCATCACTCTGTCCCACTTCTTCCTTTATCCCTAGAGGAAACACTGCTTGTTTGATTACGATTCAGGCTTGTATTGTGGGTGTTAACTTTGACTCAGGCCCTCTTCAAGTCCCTGCAACTTGGTTGTATTAACATCTTACAGATGTTTTCTTTATTAAGATCTAAGATAATGATCTTTCTATTGTAGAATCATAGAAGAGCTGATCTGAAAATAATGCCTTCTGTTTTATGATGATGGTCCACAACATCAGAGGCAAATGTTGGTGGTATGACAATACAAGTTAAACCTTCCTGATGCTACTCTGTTACATTTTGTTGCCATTTGTTGATCTTTTGTTTTCGGACAAAAGATCCGAATCCCATCACTAAACCCTCAGTGAAGCATGCCCCTCAGTGCCTTGCTCACACCTCTGGATCGCCCAATCCAGCTTTGGGAATGCCACGTTTCCCTGGAAAGGCCATCCCAACATTTGACCACCTTCTCCATGAAGAAATTCTTCCTAATATTCAATCTAAACTTCCTCTGGCACAATTTGAGGCCATAAGTGGCTACAAAATCTTGTCTAATTTTAGCTAGACAAGTTCTATCTTGATTAATTTTTCATCATCTCTTTCATCTTGATATATTCTTGCCTCACTGTTAGCAATTCAGAGTAGGTATCAGATAATCTCTGCACTACCATGTACTCAGCTTTTCATTTTGACCACTCCTTCCATGTCTCCACTATCTCCTCCTTTTTTATACTCTACCTAATCCAGGCTAGCTGCCTTCACTTCCAGGTCCCTCCTGCCCTCTCCCTGTAATCAGTTTAAGTTCTCTTCCTCGGCCTTTTGAGGTTGACCTCTGCCTCTGACCAGCCTCCACAGTCAGCTTCCACCATCCGTTTGTTAAATTTCCAGGCAAACAATTCTGTGCTTTTACAACACTGTCTACACTTAGAAGGACGTTGCTGTTACTAACCACAGAGCTATGTCTTCAGCCCTTTCCCGAAGACAGTTCTTTGCCATGAAGCTTGACAACAGCTTGGGCTTCCCCCTGGTAAGGCTTCCAGCCTGTTTTGTGTTTGGGATTACAAACTGACCAGTGTGGAGATTCTCTTTTTATCCCCTTCCTATCCACTGCCAACACGGTAAGGCCATTTTCATGGTCAGACTGCTGTTGTGCTATCACATTACAAAGGAATCTCTTAAAACAGATGCAGAAATAGTTTTGGTGACAATCCCTCCTTCCCATCTGGTGCTCTACGCTACATTTTATGAAGGGGTGTCTTCCCCAGGCTCTGGGGAGCTTTGAGGACTAGCTCACAGACCTCCTGTTGAGGCAAAATGCTATCTCTAAAGCAGGAGTTTAAAAAATAAACAGGCTGGCTCTGAGCAATACCTGATAAAACAAAGAAAGACCATCTGGCACAGAAAACACCAGGACCACGCGTTACCAGATATCTGTGGCAGAATAATAACAACAAACATCCTAGTTATGATTTGTGGAAGCTGGCTGTAAACCATTAGCAAGAATGGTGTGAAATACTAAAATTGCTGCCAGATGGGATAGCCCACAGCAGCCCATCACTATGCATCCTTGTGTGGGAATGCAGATCCTATTTTCTTAGCCTTAGAGATGAAGAAAATGTATCACACATTCACAGCTACACAAATTAGAACCTCTAGGGCAACACAAATATTTATTACTATGAAAGCATTAAATGGGTAGAGCTCTTTCAAGGAAGGCTTATATGGAAACACAAGGTATTTCAGGTAAGTGCTACAAATGCCAAATAATGAAAGCCTTGTGCTCTAGGGATGGTAGTCAATTCACACACCTTCTCGTTTTGGTCAGCAATAGATGGTTATTAGTTTAGAAGAGCATGTATTAGCTGCCTGTTAGGAAGAAGTTAATAATTATTTTTTATTGTGGTACAATATTTACACATATGATGTACAACCTCAGTTAAAACTACGTATGTAGGTTGATCTGAATTTAGACACCACTGGGTAATGTTCTAGGGCTTTTACTAAGCCAAAAGTTAGCCTGGGTATTTATGTGGCACTGGCTAGCTTTTAAGGTGTGTGATGTCAGAAGTGCACTCCAGCAAGATTCACAACCCAAATGCACCATAAGACAATGAAAATCAGTAGAATCCCTGCCTTTTTTTTTTTTTTTTAATGCCCAAGAGTTTACTGCTTTGTGGTATAATGACTATGGGTAAGAAACTATATGAAATAACTACATCCGGTGAAATGCTCAGCTACTCTTTTCATTTCGTGTTATAGTTGATTATTAAATGAAAATGATGAAAATAACACTTAGACTAGAGAATGTGGCATGGACTAAGACAATTTGGAGTTGATACAGATATCTAAGCAATTATTGAAGCCAGGGACATAAGTCAGCAGGAATCTCCTTTAAAAAACAGGAACATCTTCAGTTCTTTCCTGTCCTCATATTTATTGGTGCTCATATATGTAAAAACTTCTTCAGCCATTTCACAAAAGTTTAGCCCAAAAATCAGACACAGACCAAAGGGACTACACCACAAATGACATGTGCTAGGCATCATCACCCATCCTGATGAAGTCTGACTCACCTCACTGTAGCCCAAAATCCCCTGGAGATGATTCACGAGAAACTACCTACTCCTTTCAGCTAAGAGCTACAAAACTCATCACATTTCACAGCTTGTGAATAAGCAAGAGATCTGTCTAGAATGAAACTGACACAGAACAGTCTTCAGAAAAGAAAAAGCCCTAGCAACTCCTCTCCCATGACACCACTGTGTAAAGTGTTCTCTCGGCTGTATATATGTAACGACATATGTGTAGCAGGGAAAGAGTTAAAAGCTGCCTAGCTCTGACTGACATGTTGTAATTCCTTGACAGCATTTTCACTGCACTGTTGTCTATTGATTAAATAATCTCTATCAGATATTAAGTCCCTTGTTATTGGCGCAGCCTATAAATTATTCAGGAGTTATATAAATTCTTATGGCGGGCATGAATTTTTAAACCCTAATTTGGCACTAGGCCAGGAACTAATTTTTTGGTTTTTTTTTAATAATATTTTTCCTCACCTGCAAGAAAATGTGCATGAAATAGAATGCTTTTTCCAAAATAAAACAACAAGTTTAACTACAATCTGCTTGTTTGAGTGGAGATTCTGACTGATAATCCTGTTTGGACATGAAGAGGAAAACGCTCTGAAGTGGGCGCTCTGAAGTGGGGAAAACTGGCGGGAAGAGCTAATGCTGTTGTGCCCAGTACATATTTATGGGGGATGAAAGGTGTTTGAGCACTGCTGTCGTGGTGTGTAGCCACATGTGCCAAGGCATGGCAGCATCTCCTGCCAGGGCTCAAGAGATGGCAGAGAGCGGGCCAGAGCGATCCTCCTCACAGGGTGGCAGAGCTGAGACAACACTCGCCACCTCACTGCCACAAGCCTGACAGAGGCCGCACACTTCTGGGTTTTACTTCTGAGAGCTAAATGGCCCTTCCTTTAACAACCAAAGCGCAGGTACACACAGAGTTACCTGCTGAGGCCTGAAAGAGAATTCTGGCAACTCAGTATGGATGTGGAGTTGCATCTTCACTTTCACTCCTGTCAGAGAACTGCAGCACTCTGGGCCTGTTTCCTCCCAAGCCACGGGAGGTACACAAACACACACTGTCGGGAAACGAGGAGAAAACACGGCCAGATTTTTGTGCAGAGATTTCTAAGGCCATGTAGTGCAAGCTGCAGCACTAACCACCAACCTCACTCCTGTGCAGGCCCAGCTCCGTGCACAGCTGGCATCCCTCCGCACCCGCTCCCCTGGGGCTCTCCTCAGGGCCGGGCCCACCTGCGACGCACAGCCCTACACACGCTGGCTCTGCTCCTAATGCTGACTGCCTTGCCGCCAGCCACACGTACTTGCAGTTTGTGACAGGACTAAAACAGCTCAGCAGCAGAAGAGTCCGAAGTAGGGGGTTATGAATATTTCTCTTATTTCTCATCACAGCAGAGATTAAACATTATTTTGCCTTCCAACCATGTTTTGTTTTCTTTCCCTGCATCCGCAGCATCCAACACCCCACACCAAGATCACCAAGAAGTGTACCTATCAAGAAACTGATTTTCAGTGCTGGGCTCTTGCAGCCACCCCAGCGTTCTGAGCCCTCATTCTGCCTTTTTCTGTTTTCCCCATGGGTTGGTTGAATGCCAAAATTTCATGCTACTGGTAACATAAGAACAAGCAGAACCTTTTTCTTCTGTTTTTTACATCCTCTGTCACCTTACAATTAGCTTTCAAGAAAAAAGGAACAGAATTTCAGGTAAACCCTGCAGGAAAGGACAGCAGCATGAACTCCTCTGCAGATACCACCAAAGCTGTTAGTCTTTGACACCTGCTGGCAGTCAGTCTTGTCTAAGCCAGGAATGTGAGCTGTGTGCAGGGAGGAGGACATTTTAATTTTGTTATCTGTCTCACTGGGAAGCACCTTCACCTCTGAAATCAGGAGGTGGCATGTTGTGTACATTGCAATGAGGCTTGGGCACCTGCCCAGAGCTAGCACTGTGCTGTTGAATGATGAAGGGGAACTGTTGTGCTTGGAAAAAGAGCTGATGAATGCATGGTGCATTTCAGAGAATGGGAGACAATGCCAATATTCTGATGTCCACTCTCAAAGCACTCTCTCTGCTTAGAACAATGAATAAGTTGGACACCAGAGAGATTAAAATAAATGTTCCCACAAAATTAAAAAAAAAGAGGTAAATATTTAAAAATGCATGGATATATAATTAAATGTGTATATAAATGTCTCTATGAACCTGTAAATAGGAGTGTACAGGCATATATACAGACATATTGATAGAAAGGAAATTGAGAAATACAAGTACAAACAACTAAAAGAAAAAGGGCATGGAGCAGTGCAATGACATCTTTATTCTGTCTTATTCCCACTCCCTGCCAAAACTCCCGTAATTTAAACTAAACAGATGACGAAATGAGATTGAACAGATAATGTCAGCCCTGTCAGGACTTCTCCAGAGTTAACTATAATACTCTGACATATCTGCTTCAGAAAGGGAAGGTCCTTCTCCTCTGGACTATATGACAGCATTTACATATCCATGCTAACAGCTCCTCCAACAGAGGGGTGATTTCTTTTATAAGATCAAAAGAAAAGCTGAGTTTACTGCCAAAAAATAAAACATAGGATTGCTTGCTAGAAAAAAATATGAGCCAGAAACCATATGACCAAAGGAACGTTTCCACCCCAACACACATTAAAGAATGTTTAAATCTCAATTTTGCTGTCACTTCAATTATTTCCTTAGTTCATTCATATTTCTCATCAATTCCTGACCATCTGAACTTGGTTAGTCATAATTACTGGCACACACTCAAATTGTGGTGGCTTATTTGATCATTCCCCATTAGGAATCAGCAAAAGAATTTCTTAAAGAACTCTAGGCTTACCCAATACCAGGCTGCTTTACCTCATTTTCACTCTTTAAAATGGGAAGTGTTATCCCCCTGACCATCCTTCCAGGCTGCTTTGTCTATTAACATTATTTGTTGTGAGAGAGGGAGGCACTGATTGCCTATAGCTATTTTTAAATTATCTGCCACTGTGGGGTCCCAGTTTTGCTTGAATGCTGTCAGTGCAATCACACAACAAATGTAAGATAGTCCAATGGTGTGCAATAATGGTATTTTAGCCAACATCATGTGTATCTGGGATGGTGTATTGGCACACATGGAGAGAGCTGCTGTGGAGTGCCATTTTCCCCTGTGTACATAGAACTGTAGTCCATGGCATTATGGTTAGGTATGACAACTCAAAATGCAGAATACAGAGCTCAAAGTCTTAGGGATCATTACCATTTCCATCTTTCCAACCATCTTGATTAAAAAAAAAAAAAAATCAAATGGAAAATTACTACTAGGTTATTACAGATATGCTAACAAAGTTATTATTTTTTAAAACTCATTTATAGTGTTAAACAAACTGCATAAAAAGAACTTGATTCATGCATGCATTAGGAATCTACTCAACTAAAGCCTCTTTTCACAAATTAAATCATAAACCAAAAGTCAAACATGACTTGTGAAATTAACATTTATCGAGGAAACACTCCTTGGTGATGCATCGTGACTAGTCTTTGGCATCTGAAACATCACCCATAATTCACAAGCCTCTCTGAAACCATGCCACTGCCGTTACTGTTGAGATGGCAGGCATGATGGAAAGGTGCTGCCACAACCAGACAGCAATCCCTCTTTTGATGCTGCTGAGAACCAGAGGTCACTGTGTCTTATTTGGGAATGTACGTGCATCCTCATTTCTCATCCCACACACATTTCACCCTAACACAGGAACTCTTTTCCTCTTCTTAGATTTATCCAAGGCTATGGCTGCTTCTAATTTTAAACAGGGAGGCTTGGCAGCCATTCTGCATCATGCCCTTTCTTTAAAATAGTGACTAATAAAAAATGAATTACAATTAGGAGTCATTGGCAGTTTCATGGAATCAGTGTCTTTCAGCAGAGGGATTCGGTGCTTTTGTGGGTAGAGGCAGACAGCTCAGTCTCACAGAGCCAGGAGCTATGGCACAAAGATGATTTTGTGTGACTGGTAAAGCCTGCTTTGGAGCCCAACATATCTAGAATCCAGGAACTCCAGGCACAGGTTAAAGACATGGGATGCTTCCCTTTCAAGGTGATTTTCAGCAGGAAGATAGCGTATCTACCAGGAAATACAGACATTTTTTTTGAAGTCTTCATGTATGACTATTCCCACTGCTCTGAGCACTAGATATTCTTGGCTTGGAGCAAAATATGCCCCAAGCCTTTTGGGAGGAAAGAAGGATTACTTTAGCTCAGCTGTTGCCTTCACAGGTGTTTGAAGTAAGAAGAAAGCTTCAGTACCTCTACACACCTACCTGGAATACTTTATGCTAGTATCCATGTGTTCGTGTGCATGTACATCTGAATTACAAAACATTCAAATAAACAAGAATATACCTTCTCTCTTACCCAAAAGAAAGCTGCAGGCCTGATTTTAACCTGTCTTAAAAGAGAATAAAGTGGCATGTACACTTACAAATGGCATCAATTCTTCCTTTTCAGGTTTAAAGGAGAACATCCTGCCTGTAAAGCCTCATATGTGCTAACGTTCTCCTGCTCACTGAGCAGACTGCATCAGATCTGGCCCTCTTGTTTTCAGCTGGGGCAAACCAGGCTTAATGGAGCCATGACCACTTATGCCACTGAGAACAGAGCGCTCAGTATGCAGCTCAGAGAACATCTGAGCCAGCCTACACCACATGCTTGCAAGAGTGCACTTTGGCAACCCCACTTCACTTCCAATGGCAGGCTCTGCCCCATAGGAGAATGGGGAATCCAAAACAAATTACTGACTGCCCCGCTAAGCAAACCTTTTGGCACAGAAGTCTCACTTCCTAGAAAAGGAATTCACTGGTCTAGTAACAAGGCTGGCTGAAAAGTCCATGAGGGATTGTTACTTCCATTTAAAACACTTTCTTTGGGTAAACAGCTATTCCCTTCTTGTACTATGACATTGTGGAGAGGTCACTGTAGGATGCTGGCTTTTAAAAATTGTTTAATTCTTTTAAACACTCTCTTCTACTTGCAACAACCTGCTAAAAAGATGAAAATAACATTGAGTTTCCTATTTGTTTGCCCTTTCCCATTTGGAGAGCATTGATTTTTTTTTTCCTGTTGTGCCAAGATTAATGTGGCCTGTTTGTTTGACAACAGATTCAACGTATCTAGTGCCCTGTCAAGCTAAAATGACTCTGTCTGTCGACAGCATCCCTGCCTGGCACTGTGATGACCTGAAAAAAGAAGGCTTTGCTTGTTAACTGTCACTGCAAAACCATATTTCAGTAGCCTTTAAAAACGAAAACTGTTGCTGATAGTATATTTAAAATATTGCTGGCAAGCATCAAGAGATTCAGTGGAAACTATTAGGCAAGGAAGGATATCCAAATTATTCACTTAACATTCTGTCATAGTTCTGATTGCAAATGTTTCCAGATCATACAGGTACAAATCTTCATCCTCTCATGCTGTTTGATAGAGAAAACATTGGTTTGTCCTCCCTCCTCCATTTTAAGTAGAAAAAGAAACAGCATATAAGCAAAGTACAGAGAAGAAAATGAGAAAAGTCAGTAAAAAAAAGGACTGTTTCTTCCTCATTTAAGTATCGGATATGGACACCAGTTAAGAGTGAAAATACACCATGCTCTGCTCCTCTGAAAATGCCAGCAAGGTTCAAAAACCCTCCTCTCCCTCCCATCCTTCCTCCTTCCCTTCCCCTTTCTCTGGCAAAAGCCAGTACCAGTAATACCTACAAATATTTTTTATTTTCGTAAACGTCATGCAGCTTTAAAACATGGGGATGCTCTATCAACTTCAGGATGGCTATTTCCCGCTCCACCTGGAAAAAAAAAACAACAACAAAAAGAAATACAGAAGATTAGAAGCTAGATATCAGAATGCATCACATATCATAACACATTTTCTTACCACTTACCCATTTCCCACTCCTCTTCATACGCATAGGACTCTTCAACTTATAACAATACATAATGTTTAACACTAAAATAACACAGTATTTTTAAATTATTTGGTCTCAGCACTCCCAGCCCTGCAGGGCAGAAAACTGGCCAAATTTCAAAGTTGAAAGAAGTGTCCCATATCTATCAGTTCATGCTGGGAGCTATAGGAGCATCTGAAGCTATTGCTGCCTCACCACCAAAAGCCATGACATATCCTCCAAGTACAGAAGCTCCAACATGGCACTGAGAGCTCTCCTGACCTCTCATATGCACGAGTGGCCACTCTGCACTATGCATTGCATGCTCCATTGATGTGAGAAAATCCCCATCCTGAAGAACTGGCAGTGTATGTAGGGAAGAAGAAGGGCAGAGGGGTATTGTTATTTTAGAGCTGCAGAACTGAGGCAAGAAAGATAAAGAAATAAAAGAGGTGACATAAGAAGTACAAGTTACAACAAGAAATTAAACCCAATTACTGGAGCTTTGGTGTTCAGAGCCTTAAGTGTTAGACCTTGTTTTCTCTCAATTCCCAATCTGCCCAAGCACAGCTACTTCTAAGAGCGTGTCTTCAACGCTGAGTTAATAAGTTGTGACTAAGTCTCTGTAATTAGCACAAGTCATGTTCTTACCCAAAATTCCTATCATGACTGCAGCGTGGTTTTAACTTGAATTTACTAAGGGTATTCATTAGAGATGAAGTCAGTGCAGCTCCTCAGCTGCTAGCAAAATTGCTCAGTGCTGCTCAAAGCCACACTGTGACTGCTCTGATTTGACCTAGGCTAACTTGAAGGGAGTTAATGCAGCACTGTGGAGACTCCAGATAACCAAAATAAATTCTCCAACAGTGCGCAATCTAAGCAACATAGAGACTTCCAGGAATCCACAAAGACAAGAAAATGTCATAAAGAAGAAAACAAGAACAACTAGGTAGGGCTTTTTTTTCCGTTCTTCAAATAAATGATTATCCTGAAGCTGTTAACCTAACAATCCAAACATTAACAAACTACAAAAACATCCCTGAACATCTCAGCAGGGCTCAGACAAATAATCAGGAACTTGTTCCAGTATAGCCTCAGTTCCTGATGTCATTTAATTTCCTGAGATATCATCCTCTACTAAACCTGAACACAGACAACTTTCTTTGAGGGCTAGTAAGATACTCAGCAGGAAATTAGAAAGTGTTAGTTTTCCAGCAATAAAAAGAGGAGAAGGATCTTCCAGCATATTGGCAATCATGCAGATCTCTCTTCCTCAACACTACCACACAAAAACTTCACGCTTGGTCTTCCTCACGTATCAGGATGGAGGAAAAGTGTACACAGTACCCGATACTGACATCTGTGTAGGCATAACTGGCTCATGATCAGCACTCAGATGAAAGCCATTTATACAAACAGGGAACGAGAACTGGGTAGACCTCAACTGAACATCTACTCCACTGAAACAAATGGCAGGAGAGACAATTTATGTAATTTTTGTCTCCTCTTCAAAAAGACTTGTTGCTCTTTTACCCTCTGGGATATGCACTGATACTTGCAGAGGGCTTGCTGAAGCTGGATTAGCTTCAAGGATGAGGAAAAACAAAACAGAACAAGTGCCCACTCCCATCACAATTCTCCAGCAGTAACCAGATTCAGACACTAGCATCACGCACCATCACTGCTCAGAAGCATGAACTCCCACAGCGCAGTTCCCTTTGGATGAGACCAGATGCTTAATGGGGAACACGATCACTGCACTAGCTATGGCAGTGGTCATCCAACCTCATTCTCCATCCTCTGAGCTTCCTGCCTGCGTATAATGGAATTCCCTGTAGAGCTGCTAAATGACTGAATTGGAGATTCACTTCTGAAAAAACTCTCAGTGGGTGCTTTGGCAGTGCACGTTCAGACCAAGTGAGTGATGGATGGCAGCATCCCAGCAGGGTCCTGCTTGCTTACTGTCCTAAAGCAAGAGATGAGGCAGTGATTTATGAGCACTGCTCATAGAAGGAGCCTCAGTTACAGCACTGCATGGCCTCTGCTCAGTAAGAGAAAATCAGGCAAGAAAGCAAATACCCACTTACAACCTACATACTTAGGTTAGAAAGCTATTAAAAGGAAATATCTCAAATTACTTTCATCACTTTAAGAGTGTGCCAGGTCCTGCACATATTTTTAACTTCCTGGAAACTAAATCCCCAGAGGAAATTCAGTTTCTGAGGTCTTGACTTCAAGCAGGGTATGCAGAAAACATCCAGCTTGATGTGCCTGTGGCAGCAGTGCCCTGCAATGTATTCAGTCACATGCTGCACGTCGTCAGTGCTGGCCACAGCCTGCTTTTCAGCCTACTACCTTTTTTCTAGCTGTAAACCAGGGATAAAATCAACCTACCCTTCAAAGTGGGACCCTGTACAACCCTTCAGTGAGAAGGAGCTTTACGAAGGAGAAGTGTTTATACTTCTCACTGTCTGAGCTCATTGACAAGACACTGGTAGCTGTATTATTTCAACAAGAGAATCCCAGGTCTCTGAACAGGTGAAACTGTTCTTCCTCAAAAATCTGATAGCTGTGCCCTGTCCCTTCTCTCTTCCAAAGAAATACAAGAGTTCCCCAAAACCACTTGCTCGAGGTGATTGCTGCAACTGTTTTCTTTGGATGGCTCTCTTGGTTCCTCTTCACACAGAGAAGCCAGAAATTGTTACGTGCCAGATACACCGTAGATCTCAACAATGATCTGTTCACTACTGATGGTGGATCTGGCACCAACGGAGAGGTATCACCTTTCTGCAAAAGAGGAGAGGCCTTAAAAAGCAAGCAGCTTTGCCTTCTTCCCCAGAGCTCTGCCTGCTTTTGTGCACTCCTGCGCTTTCAGGCCATACAGCGCTGTCCAGCTCTGAAGGACAGGAGAGCATAGAAACCCTGCAGGGTTGTTTGCTTTAATGCAGAAGCAATTACCAGAAAGCAGGCCAAACTCAGAACAGCCTGTCTGGGGAGGCTCAGAGTCTGTGATAAACAGTATACATAGAGAAACATTTGCATAGTCGTTAAAAAAGAAGAAAAAAAAAAAGTGGAGCCCTCTGAATCACACAGACACCAACAACGTGATGGGATCCCAGCAATAGCTTGGGCTGCCTCATACCAGAGCAGGTTATTGACTGTGCAGCACTTCAATGCCTTGGAGCTAAGGGGAAAAGCTGTGAAAGGCTGTGCAGGGTAAATGGAGACACACTGCTAACTTGTAACCATGCAGGTGCCAATTAGAGGCTTTAAAAATCTATGCAGGAGGCTGATTTGACAGGATGCTCCAGTGATTCAACTAATGACAAAGAGCAACATGAGGGCAACACGACCCTTAGAGGAATACTGCAAAGCTCCACTTCCTCTCTGCCGCCTCTACTTCACCCTCCTTCTCTCCCAGAGGAATCTCTTGTTTAAACCCATCTCATCAGCACAGTTTCCACTGACAAGTGCTCTGCTCCCTTGCCTTCCAAATCACAGACAAGCAGGGTGCAAATTCACCTACAAGGCAAGGGGAGCAGGTGGAGGGAGCCATATGTGTCATCTTCATCACATACGTCTCAGTGGTGAAGAAAGGTTCCTTTCTTGAATTCACATTCAAAAAGGTGATGACCATCTAAGTTAAATTTTCTTACATTTCCATAATAACAGAAAGGAAAAAAAAAGAAAAAGCTATTTTTGAGATCAGAAGAGAACAACATTAAAACAGAAATAGTGCTGTACAAGTAACTGTGAGCATGTCCCGTGGGGATATCACTCTTCCAAACGAACTTCAGTCATAACAATAATGTAAGCAATATCGCATTGGATTTCTTGCATCTTTACATTCAATGAAAACATAAACAGGGTAGAAGTGGAAAAAGAACTGTTTTTAAATGATGAAACATTACAAGATCTTCCTCTGCAGCTCTGAATTGAATTGATATTTCACTTAGTGAAAGTGGCCTTTCATTACATTTATCCAAAACTTCTTCAGCAGGCCATTATAGAAGCAAATGGAGAACCACAAAAGTTGGCTACTTACAAGAGATATTTCCTGCTGCTATTCTAGCCATTAGCTTCAAATTTCTGAATATAGCGAGCCAAATTCAAAGCGTATTGAAGTCAACAAAAGACATCAATTGACTTAAGTGGGCTTTGAATCAGACCTTCTAATGATCATTAAGTGGTATCTGGAAGAAATCTTCTATTACACAATTTTGACTAATTAAATGCTTTAACATGAATTCAGGTTTTCTGCTAAGTACTAGTAATTACGAGAAGATTCTATAAAAAGTGGATAAATGAGGGGAAACTAGATTTAGATACACACAGAATCAGGCAGCTAGACAATACTGCACAGAATACAACAAACAGACAAAATTACTGGAAAGCTGAGCAATTCTTCATTTTATTGAAAGCTCTATTATGGGCTCATTCTATCACAATTTTTGTTTGCATGCGTGCTTCTCAAAGTTATTTCCCCATAAATGAAAATGAAAATAGAGGTATGTGTTAGAAGCGAGTGAGCTGCATATTTGATGTTTAAATCTGCATGTACAAACTTTTATGTCATGAATCTATGGTAGGGAAACAAACTGCTGTTATAATAGAATGTCAGCTTCTACTCGTCTTTATTGAAACAAGTATTTTTCCTTAGTCTCTTCAAATTTGCATCGCAAGAGCTGCAATGAATTTCAAAATTTGGCATAATGTCTGAGAGTATGAAACCGGCTGAAGTGTCACGGTGACTATTTTCACCATGTCCCTTCTGCTGGCTCCACCATACCTCCACAACAGGTGAGGACACTTGGTCTGGCCTGCTGATTTCAAGGTTCTGAAGAACCTTGGGGTAGTGGTTATCTGATCATAGAAAATCCTTCCCAGGATGGTTTAACTTTGCAGTTAACACCTGCAGCATTTCTCAGTGCTTTGCCATAAGGCTACTGAGCACATACAGCCATTAGACTTATCGGCAGCGTATGCTTCTTTAAGAAGCATCAGGCCTTCATGCAAGGGACACTGATGGGAGCTGACAACGAGTGGATTTATTCATTCAGCACTTGAGATTATCTGCTGCCTGGTGGTACACAGCTAGCAAGTGAGTGACGCGCAAGGTTCTGCCAGCAGTCAGCAGAATCAGCCCCTTTACACCGCAAGGCAAAGAGCGTCCCGTCACCTTGGTGAGTGCCTCATCCTGGCTGCCAACACCAAGCAGCACACGGGACTGAACACAAACCAACAACCTCTCTGCAGGGGAAAGGACCCGATATTTTACTTGCCTTTCCTCCTTCCTCCCTTATCTTGGTTTTTAACTTTGATGTGCGCTGTGCACATCAGAATGCTTGCACAGCTGTTTTTTTCATCCGGGAAAAAAAACCAAAACAACTCATGTGCAGCCCAGTTTGTTATGAGAAACCCATTACTCCAAATCAGCAGCCACAGCCAAGCCCTTCTGAAGAGTGACAGCTGCTGCTCCAAAGCTGTCCCTGCCACCTTAACTCTGTAGTGCTCACCCCAAACTTAGAAACTAGAGCAGCACTGTAGGCGGTACTCCCCTGAAGCTCTTCTCCTGAAGGACCAATAAACTTACACTTGTGACACAGGCCTCATAAACAATCTTTCTTTTTTTTCTTTTGACTCTTTTTGCGACAAATACATTACAGAGCACACCAACAGCCTAAGAGCCTGGTGCAGTTCACAACTCATCTATCACCAGGAGAATGCACTGCCATTCAAATGCCCTGGGGGGAACAACCCTCAGCTACAGGAAAACAACCACACGCTCAGAGGAGAAACAAGCTGCAAAACTGAGGAGTATCAATAGTTCAACCTCAAATAATACAAGTGCAGAGCTCCAAAAAAAAAGGGCTGAGAGGGAGGAATAGAGACCTTACAGATTTAATGTGGCAGAACCAAAGACAATGCTGGAATGTCAGAGCTGGAGATGGTGGAGGAGGCAGAAGTTGCTGAATTCCATTAAGGGAATATGGGCAAGCACAAGAGTTGGTACAGCATAGCACAGCATGTCCTGCCAAAAAATACAGTGCAGAGTTTCTGAAAGCATTGGTTGAAGCATGTGATAAGACAGAGGAGCTCCCAGGAGCGTGAGGAAAGGCAACGAGACGGTGCAGAGATGCCGGCAGCACCACGGACTGGATACTTCTGGGAGCCCATCAGCAGTAGGGAGAGAAATTTAAAAGGACACTTTTGGAAAAACTTCAAAGGATAAACTCTACCATTTCCTACATGTCTCAGATAGCCTCTTCCTATTCCCTGCTTTCTTCATTAGTCATACTGGCCTTGTTTACCTCCTCGGCATTGTCTTACACAAACGTCCTTTACACTTTCTCCCTAACACTCTTCCTGAAGTAATCAATAGAATAGATGCTGTTTCCTTCTCTAAATCTTTCCTTAATAGCCATCTCAAAGAAGCAAGGCAAGCAACAAATGCTCCAAGAGAGGGCAGAGTAGCTGGAGCTGGAGCTGAGATCAGAGGCAGAAAGCCAGAATCTATTGCTGCTCTGTGCTTCCACGAAAAGCGTAATGACACCAACCATTTTGAAGAGTGGAAAACCTTCAATATGAATTTTGTTATTCTACTGTATCCCTCTGCTTTTCATTTTTGCATGCCACTTGGCTGAGTATTTGTATGTACTTGTATGTTAAGGTCTCGTCCCAGCTGAGTTAAAAAACCTAAAAAATCTAGAGAGATTCTCCACCTCCTATAGCCCCACACAGCTGACATCAAAAGAAGCAGAGACTGAAGGACCCACTGATCTCACCCTTGGTCCATTTTCCGAACATGCTGTTGAAGCTTCGTGCTTCAACTGCACCTCCCAGAGGAGCACAGTCCCAATCAAACAGCAGCATGGACCTCATCCATGAACTGCAAGAAGGCCAAGGGCGACAAAGACCCACAAAGTTCATTGTTTGTATTTTGCTCTGCAATAAAGAGGGAGCCTTGAGGAGCAGCCTGGCAGTGGCAGACAGATGAGAAGAGAGATGATTTGATGCCAAACTGGGGAGCCAGTGGCTGCGTGTTCAGGGAGGTCAAGCAACTGCTGGCCTCCCTGCCTTCTCCAGCAGGTTTGCAGCAGTCAGTAGCACACTGCAGCGTGAACAGCAGACCCAGCTTGACCTGTGTCAGCTCTGTGTTACCACTTCTATGTTCAGCCTGGTTTATGTACAGTGATCCCAAGATCTTATTGATGATGCTGACATTAGTTTCCTTTATCCATAAAATAGGCACTCTGAGCAGTAACAAATGCACTAGTTCAGACACTGCCTCCCCTGTGGTATCTGCCCATGCATCTCTGCATTTCCTCAGCACAGATTTCCTTGAAGGAGAAACAGTAAGCGAGGTCCCACCCGAGGCTCTCCCAAGGATCAGTCAGTCTCCTATCCATGCATTTTTCTGGAGTAAAAGAGATGTGGATTATGAATCCGGATGATAACAGTGAAAAGGAATTAATATGAATAACCTTGGGTCAAATTTTTCAGTATTTCATTTTTGATGTGGGTTTCTCTCGACAAATGTGATCCCTTTTATAGACAGTAAGGCCTGAAAAAATGGCTGTCTCTCCATAAAGAAATGAATTAGTTCTTCAGTTTCAAACACCTCTGACCGCTAATATACATGTGGGATTATAACCTTTTAATGCAGAGCCACCTCAAACAGAGACATGTCTTTTCATATCTTTCAAGACAGGACTGAACAGCATAGGAAATCAGCAGTGACCTTGAAATACCTTCATCTCTGGACTATCTGCCTGAATCTGGCCAGCAGCAGAAAGGCTCAAACCCTGGTAACCTCAGTTTCTCGGTGACTCTCATGGTAGATTTATCTTCATAAACTCAGTCCCAGTCTCAGGTCAGGAGTAGACTATGGCCAGACAGCTCAATGGATATTGCAGACATCTCCCCCTCCTGCAGCTACTGTGCCTCGGAGCTGAGAAGTGACCCATGTTTTCAAGATGATACTAGCCCTGCTGCAACAGCTTTCTCCATGGTGCCTACCCATTCTGTTTGTTCCTTTGACATCAAGGAGGCAGCAGAGACAGCAACGCTGGCTGGGAGTCGTACTCTGGTTTCAATCTATAGAAAGGATGCCAAATGTGGCAGGAACTGCAGTACAAGGCAAGAGGCAAAAAGAAGAGAGAAATAAAGCTGCACATTTTGCTTCAGTCTTGAGTCTGCCTGTACTCACTCCCTGTCTTTCCCCAGGGTCAGCCTGCAACAGAAGACATTATAGCAAGACTTTGTACTCCCCTCAGTGAAGCCAGCGTCTTCCTCTGTTTTGTACAAGCAACAGAAGCTGCAGAAAATTAGTCGATTGCTGCCATCAGCATCCAGGATCTCTCACAGCTGGGAGTTAAGAGATCAAAGACAGCAATGAAGGAACATTTTGTTTCTCAGCTATTTTATCTCTGCTCTTCTCATATTCCTCCCATCACACATCAACCCCTTATTGCTGGAGGTCCTGATGACATCTTGCAGCCGATCAACATCACTATCAGGATCAAGAAACCTCTTGGCAAGGGAGATTTATAAACAACACTGTAAAGAGATGCTCTCAAGCATCTCTGAACAGGCATCGAGGATAAGCACAGTCATTCCTTCCCCACATTCACCAAATCTCCTTGAGAAAAGAGAGCTCAGGCAGCTCATCCTTACACAATGGTCCAGTCAAAACAACTCTAGTTGTTGAAGCAATAACACGAAGCAACAGAATGAGCACTCCACTCTCACCCTTCTCCCTAGTCCACCAAAACCCATAGAACTCTCAGACAGCAATAAAATAAAAGTATTAATATCTTAGATGTTTACTGAACGTGGCAAAGCCTGGCAAGGTAATAAATGCCCAAATGAATTCAGAAACACACCTTAGAAGCATACCCCATATCCAGACTACATCTAAGTCTTTCAAATAGCCACAAACTAGACCGGAATCAAAAATTCTTGACAAAAAATCTCAGAGTCTGACTTGGTAGGTAGCTGATAGCTGTCCAGCTACAGAGCCATGCTGTGGGAAAGAAGTAGGTGGGCTTCTCAAAGTACTTTAACTTTCCCAGATTCTTGGTGACACATCCCAGAGACAATTGCTTTCTACAGACAGTTCTGGTGTGCTCCCTTGAGGTCTTGCTGAGACTAAGCTGAGTATGACATCTGCATGACTTTCAGCCCCCCAGCTTTGCTCTTCAGGAAGTTGTCTTCCACAAAAAGAGAAATGACCAAAGTCTGCTGCCTTCAGGAAACAGAATGGCATCCTTCCTATTTTGGCAGAATTAGATACTCGCAGATGATTAACAATGGCAAGAGATTAAGAGAGAAAAACAAGAGGAATGACTTATAAAGTTTTCAAGCATATTCTCCAGAGTCAGATATAGTTTTTTTCCACATCTTCATTATACTCCCCAATGCATTATTCAGTTTGCTTGGACTTTTAGGAGCACTTAGCTTTGGCCTATATCTTTACCTCAGAGTCTGTGGTACTCTTCCTATGAAATGAGACCAGAGTTAGCCAGCAACAAAAGGCAAATTCCATCTTATAGTTCTTTGTCCCTAGAGGTGTCTCGTGCAATCTAAGGCCTGCCTCACTATTTATGAAGCTGCATCTAGAACACTGCTGTCCAAATCCCGTTTATACAACTCCGCAGTATTTCCAAGCCTTTCTGGGTCATAAGACAGCTCTTTAGCTTTACCAGTCTAAACTTGAGCTGAATCATTCCCCAAGTTAAAATAGATTATCTTTGCCACACAGTGACAGTCTGCAGTGTAGAAAATTTCTCCCTTGAATTACCTGAGTCAACCACATTTTTATGACTATATATACAGTATACTATGTATGCTGCAATGCAGATACGCCCACCAACACAGCATTATTGCGTGGAGACCAATTAAATGAATGCATTTTAAACCTGAGGAAGGTGGTATTTTCATTATTTCTACAGATGTTGTGAGCTCTGCATCTTCAGAATGGTTATCTTTGAGTGTAATTGCTTACCTGAGGCTCTCCCTATTCCTTCATGTCTGCACTACTCAACATACCTAATACAGAGCTGAAAGATACTTTGCTTCAACACTTTGTTATGTCAGGAGATAATGCATCTCTAAGGAAAGTACTAAAGACAAAACAATTACATACAGGAAGCTACAGGAAAGTCCAAATGATAACCAAATGAGTTTAATTCTCTGAAGAAAACAGGCGTGGCTAGATACGCTTTCTGTAGCTATTCCTGAAAGCAGAAAATCAATCACTGCAAAAACAGAAGAAAATCTGAAAATCGAAGCTCACTTAAATCACACCATCTTAGGCCTGAACATCTTAATCCCTTGCACTTGCCAAACATTTATGATAACGCTTACATGTGCAGAGTAAAAAGTGCTTATCAATAGTTTACTAGGAGCAAGCTAAATTTGAAAGCAACAACAAATGAAATGGACAGCTGGGATAGATCTACCCACCTACACATTCAATTTTTCAGTATTTTCCACCAGAGTTCACATTCATCAGTCAGCTGAACCTTGATCCCAGATGTTTGGAACATGCAAAAATCAACCTGTGAACCAGGGAGTTTTCCAAGACACAGCAATACAATCACAACACTGTTTTGGAATGAAAAGGTGAGGGATGACAGACATGCCATCCTCTCTCAACAGAAAAGAAAACCAATTACTTCTCTTTAGAGGAGACATAATTAGCTCCCATCCTTCCAATGGAGAAAGCCTTCCATTTCATGAAAAGCTTCTGCTGCCTCCCACGCAAACACACATCAGAGAAAACTCCACCAAAACCCTGCTGAGGCAGATGCCGTGCTGAGGAAACCCAGCAGCAGCCTCAAATAGGAGGAAACAGTGCCTGTGATGCTCAGCCCTCATGTTTAACCCTGACTTACATAGATGTAAGAAGTCAGGCAGAGATGCTGCCCTTGCACCGTAGAGAATCTAGCAAGATGGTATGCAAACCCTCAAGATATTTAGGGGTAGCTGATAATTACATTATTATACACTGACTACTCCAAAAGTAATGTCTTCTATTTATTTCCATGGAAACTACAACAGATACGAAGAACACAATAACACTCTTTGATGGAGCAAATTCTCAGCTACAGAGCGTTACTTTTTCAACAGAGTCACCACTGCCAGCTGTGCATTTTTGTCAGTTGTGAACAAAAACCTGCATGTTCTGCTTGCAAAACAGAGGTGACGACTGCTACTGTCACCACTGCTGGCATGCACCACCTACTGCCTCACCGAGCTCATACCCACTGGTTGGTCTCCAGAAATGGTCTACAGAAATCAAGCGTCAATGAACGTAATTTTTTTTCTGCATAGAGCAGTTCAATTCCATTCTTTTGCCTCATCCATTCTTCCATGTCAGACGCCATTTTGTCAGACTGCCCCTCTGCTGCCATGTCACACGGCAACAAAATGTAAGGGAATATTGGCAGGAAGGTTGATACTGTAGGCAAGGATTATACTGTATCACATTGCTGTGTAATATGAATTTACGTATGGCTCAGAAATTTAATTTGTGTACTGTGTACCTTTCCTTAAGCTGATTCCTGCACTGATGCAGCAGTAATCCCTATTCACAGCCCCTCCTCTATGTAGGAAATGAGCACTGCAGGTAAAGGATTTGCCTTCAGTGGCTTGTTGCTAAACAACATGGGACAGCAGGGTAATGCTCTTTCATTTATTGGCTCTGAGAACTAAGGGCTTCTGCAAGGCAATCTTGCAGGGTATGCAGGAAAGCTTTATGGCAGTTTGCCTCAAACCCACCTCACATTTTTTTTGCCAAAGGATAACATGGAGAAGTACTTTTTCTTTTCAAGGGTCCTAAAATTACAGTTGGGTGCCATTCAGTGGGAAGGGATGAAACAGTAGGTGACAGGGTGATCTTCAGAGGCCAGCCCCTCTTCTCTGCAGAGTTCTACATAACTGTTAAAGAGAGTGGAGGCAATTTTCCCTCCCTTGATCACAGCTGTATTCCATCCCAAGTGAACAAGTAGAGATTTATCAAGAGTTCTGTTGTATCCTTTGGTATCACTCTGCTGCCTATACATTCCTGTATTTAGAGTGGGTTAATACTACACATACAAATTGGAGCCTGATTTTGTTTTGGAGTGGATCCCTTACATCACCACAGAAGCCACTCAGTCATGCTCTACAAAGTCTCAGGGGCTGTGAGAGCCTTTTTCTGACTTCTGCTTTTGCATTCTTATGCTTCTAAACCATTAATATTTTCTCTTCCACACTACTCTTTTTTTCTGAGGCAGAAGTGATTTTTCATTGTGATTGTCCACGCTCCTTCCAGGGCACCCATGGACACGAACCTGTAGAAAACTTGTTACTTTAAACAGCATTTGAAGTGCTTGCTTTAATCTGCTTCATTCTCATAATAGACTAAGCTCTATTTGAAAGCCACAGAAGACAGTGAAGTGATGCAAGGTGAGGGAAAACTATGCCGCAACTTCTGGCAAACAGTACGAGAGAAATGCCTTTAGTATGAAAGCTCTTGGTGGCCAGTGTAAACATTTCTGGTGGCAAAGCAAGAAATGTGGACAGTGCTTACATCTGACTCGTTCAACATGCATTTTGCAGAGCTGCTTCCAGTGAGATTCTTTTGGACAAGTCTTCATTTACCCAAGGAGACAAGCACTGCCATTCCTATTCTCTGCAGGAACAGTACTTGCTCAAGAAACTCAAGATGTCTCCTCAGGGTGTAATTTAACACTCTCCAGGCATCCCAAGACCCCTGAAGCACTGTTTTGTCTCTGATATCTTATCTAGCTCATGATCTGCAGATGATCAGTCACTTAAAGCCCACAGGAGAGAGGACTGCTGCCTACCCACGGAAAGCCTGAGTTCATCAGTTATAGCTTCAAACAACTGAGCAGAAGCTTCACATCAGGAAAATAAATACAGAACACAGTTCTGATACATTCTCGTTAGGGAAATACATGGCGGTTCTTTAAATCAGAAACAAAATAAGCAAAAGAGGAAAAACAGCTAACAGTTCTCCCTTGAAAGCACTCTGAGTACCTTCAAATATGACAACATTTCTCGTTGAAGGAAAGGGAAATGTGGTGCACTGCTTTGTCCTTTCCTTGCTCTAAACTCATCCTTTTCCATGGTACGTTCATCTATGTCCTAACCAGTTCCCAGGTGGCCTCCAGATGGAAGGCAGCACTGCTGCTTAGTTCCTCAGTGGGGTTACTCTGCTGAGGTCATCCCAAAATTCCCTAACTGCCCCACCTGCAGCAGGCTTCCTTCCCCTAGGAGTGCGTGATGCTACCCACGGACCCAGGACCTCAGTGGTGTAGCAGAACTGTGAAAAGCTACGGAGAGTTTACATGAATGAGCGAGTCTAATTTTCAAATTTAGGCCAGAAGCAGCTCGCCCAGACTATTTTTTTTCTCCTTCATACTGATTATTCAACCGAAAGGGTTTTCAGATGACCTGAGGGGATTGCCTTCATGGGTGAGTGTGCACTTTACCAGAAGCCCTGTTTGGCAGAATTACTTGATTATAAGCGTTTTGCTTCTGTTGCCCTTGCTGCACACCTCCCTTCCTGGCTTCTGGCCATCTCCAAGTCCTGTGCTAACTTCTTTTCACAGCACACCAGGGACCCAGCAGACGCACAAACTACGTAGTCGAATGATTGCTTTGTGCCCCAGCCACTGCCAAATATCTTACTGCACAGCCCAGACGAGCCTACACACAATGACCTTTTGCTACAGACAATCAGCATCTCTTTCTAGAAATGCCGTCATTCTACTTGAAATGCCACCTGGCTTCTGCAGGAGTGATCCTAAACCAGCAGAGCAAATCAAGCAAGGGGTTAATACAGGATTTATATTTTGTTTTCACCCAGGGCTGGAGTATTCCTTTTTTATCCTCCCCTTATGACACCTTTTAAAATTGAGTTGCTTTTTTCAGCCCCAAGCCCACCTAAAGCCAAGGGGTCAAGCTATGTTTCTCAACTCCTTTGTTCATCAGAGCAGTACGGGGGCGGGAGATAAGTCTTCGCCAAAGCCACTGGCACAGGCTGATGATGAAGACATCAGCCCCGCTCAGAGCTACTACCTCCTGCGCACTCAGCTCTCCTGAGACACCCCCCAAGCTCCGAGGTGCTGAGCAGCCCGCCTCTCCCCGGGGTGTCCCCACCAATACCCCGCAGTGGAGTTCGTGCTCTGCTCCCTGCACCCCGCCTGGCTGCTCATTGATCACTCGGGATGTGGCTGCTGCTGCCGCCACCACAGACACCTGAAGACTGAGGATGCTGTCCCCTCCTTGCTATGCAAGGCTCTTCTCCCCACCCTGACTGCTTTTAAAGGGAAACATCCTTTTTCATGTGTGCTGCAAGACAGGAGTACTGGTTCTTACATTAAAAAAAAAAAAAATGTGACAAGGAGTTGCACTGCAGTACTCAGAGAGGCTGTGTGTGGCTCTGTTACCATAATGTCCTAGCAGAGTCAGGGCATTACAACGTGTGTTTGAAAGTAACATGCTATGCAAAAGCCCACTGTAATCTTTGCAGAATTGGACCAAAGACTGCGCCAGTTTCCTAGTACAGGATGGACACGTGGAAGTGCCAGGCTTCTGGGAGAAGCACAACAGCTACTCTCTTTCAGTCCCTGGAGTACAAAACTATGGGAAGCAAAACAAGTCAGAACGCTTGTGAGGTTATTTTAACTTACCCTTGGAGATGGGCACCTTTATCTCTTCTCTTTCTAATGCAGCAGAGAGTCTGAGAAAGCAGGCTGTGCCCTTCAAGCTACCAACAAACATAACTGCTAGGCAAAATGCAACATATGACACCAGAAGGAAAGCTCTCTCTCAGTAATGGCTTTTCCAAAACAAAGATCAGTCAGACAAGCATCTCTGAAATGTTAGGCACGTCCTCATTTTTCAGCTAGTCAACAGAAAAATGAGGGAGCTCCATGTGACCTGATGTGTGGGTACAAAGCAGATGCAGTGATGTCAGAGCTCCAGCCCCTGTACAACACTGACGGAACATAAACACCAACAACAAACCCTTCAGTGTCACAGATGACCCTTACAACGTGGTGATTTTGTCCAGCTGGACAAACAGAAATCAGCAGGAATTCAGAGAGATGCTGCAAATCCTCCAGCAGGAATCCCCTTAAGGAGAAGAAGTTCCCTGCTGGCAGCTCTCCCGTGGGTGGCAGCAGCACATAATGCCCACATTTTCCATAAAGTTCAGTAATTTTGTGTTATCCACTTTAAATACTCAGGAGACAGATTTTCATCTGCTGACTTCTCACAGCTGAGATTTTAAGAAACCTCTCTCCAACAAGGCACTACATGAAATTGGATTTTCAAGACACTCAGAAGCCAGTGGATGCTATTGTTGACTTGGTCTAACATAAATCTGGTCTAATTATGGAAGCTGAGCTCCTGTAGAAAATCTAGGTCTAAACCCTAAACTTTGGAGGCACTGAGAGGCTCCCACCATAGCTGGGAGTAATCGTCACTTTACAGCAAACATGTTCCACATATCCTCAAAGAAGAACACTCAAACGAACACCCAAATGTTGTACGCATCTGCAATGTCTGGCATAAATACACACATAAAAAAGATAATCTTAAAAAAATAAATAAAAGGTGCAAACCTATGCACGTAGATGCATAGTTCCAAATTTGAATCTGAGTGAAATCTGCATCCAAACCCATTTTTGACATGTTTCTAAAAAAATGATAACATCTGAGATTAAAAAAAAGAAAAAAGGAAGCCATACACTTGTATAAGGGTCTCACACCTTGACCTGGATTCACTGGATCTGGCAGCATCCCCGTGACAAGCTGTCATGGTTTTGTGATTTTTTGGTGCTGGTATTCCACATCATAACATCATGTATTGCATTAAGAGTTGGAGAGCTAATACTCCAGCTCCATAGATCATTGATAATTCCAGGTATACCTGTCTCAGAAGAGAAGAAGCACTACATTCCCCAGAGGACTTTGCGATGCTTTATATTTTTACATGTTTTCCGCTCAGAGGGAACAGATAAAAACCCGTGACCGCTGAGGTATACCTGGTATTGACAGGTATACCTGGAATTATCAATGATCTATGGAGCTGGAGTATTAGCTCTCCAACTCTTAATGCAATACATGATGTTATGATGTGGAATACCAGCACCAAAAAATCACAAAACCATGACACAAGCATAGCACCAGCACCACATTGCTGCGCCCAAGGGTGCACTTGGAAGGGCATGATGTCCAGGCACTGACTTGGGACCCAGAAAGTCTAGCTTCACTTTTTAACTTTTTAAATAGCTTTTTTTTTTTTTTTTTCCTGGATGGGTCAATCTCTCTGAGCCTTAGTTGAGCACTTAGAAAATACAGAAACCGAGATATTTGACTTTTCTCACAATTTTCTGCCCTCATATATGCATTACATGTTTAGACTGTAAATGCTTCAGGTCAGAGATGATCTGACACTGTTTTCAAGTGCATATACAATGCTAGCACATTGATAACAGTACAGAACATGGGGAGACACACCCTTCACCTAACACAGACAGAAAATGACATGTCAAACACCAACTGTCACTGCTACCTCAACTTGCAGCCTCCAGAGAATGGAGTGGGGTGGGGTGAAGTCTGCAGCACATCAGATGGAGCAAAAGCACGCATCAACAGCTGGGCACTGACTGCAGCTGGCTCTGGCATGCTCCTTTTCTGCCCTGGCTCCACACTCATCTCATGAGAACAGCAAGGAATCGGCAGTCGGCACCTGGCCTCCTACGTCAGAAGCACGCAGAGACACTGCACACCGCTCCCAGCGCCTCATTATCTGGGAGGGAGGCAGACAGCATCACAGGTAGATCGGTGACAACAGAGCAGGCTGCACGCTGAAAAGCCGGGAATCTTTGTCATGACAACAGAGAGAGCTGTTAAAAGTCTACACAGTGCGCAGGGAACTGCAAAGCGAGGCAGTGCTTTGGGTCTGCTGCTATCAGCAGGGAGGTTCTGGCAGAACTGCAGCAGCAAGTGATGGTTTATTTTTAACAACTGCTTCTAAAGCCAAGGCTAGTGATTTTGTTTGTCACTTCTTATTTCATCCAACGCTCTAGATGGATACTAGCTGCTTTTGCAAGGCTTTATTCATTTATTTATTATTGTTTCTCCTTGAAGCAGGGACTGCAAATGCTGTGATAAGAGGACTGAAAGGTTCGCTTAGTTTCAGCTGCAGTTTCCCTAAGTGCTTCTGTGTCCCCTGCTGAACTGCTGTTTTATAACACTGGAGGTGGAGCACGGTTTGGGGATATTCCACTGCTCTTCTGCCTCCATCACAAAGGCATGCCGCCCCACACAAAGCATCTTCCTCTTCTCTCCCTTCTCCCTTTCCCTCCTGCAAATGGGCAGCAGTCATCATGAGAGGAAGGCACACCATCACCTTCTTCAGGCCTTTCTACTCACATACAGCACCTGCACCACTAGCTAGGCATCTCTGCTCTGCTCCTGCCCGGTGTCCTCCAGGAGGCACAAACACAGCTTGCTACAGACTAACAAGCTGCATCGTGAACTCCCAGAACTCCCAGAATTCAACACTTCAAACTAATAGAGGGCAGTGAAGTGTCTGCAGCTGTAGCTCAGTGGTCTAAGGAGAAAGCTCCGCCAGTTTGTGCCCCTTCATAACGGGCACTGAGCACGCAGGGCAAGCGCAGTAAGACCACAGAAAAAAGGCTGTGCAGGGAATGATACAACACAAGTGCTGGGCTTTGCAGTCCGTAATTGAGGTGAGTCGGACCCTGAAGAGCTGAGCTGCTTTAACTGACTTCTCTGTGCTGAAGGGTTTTGGGGCGCTCCGTGAGGAGCCAGGCAGCCGCCTGGTCAGCGGTGCAGGAGGCAGAACGAACCACTCCTGCCACCCATCGCTGTGCGTGTCCTGCAGTGCTGGCAGGAACAGCTTATGTTTGTCAGCGAACTAAGCAGCTGTGACTCCAGCACTGCACTAAGGGCAGGCACAGGCAGAGGCAAGGTGCTGCTTTTAGAGCTATTTCACTCAGACTGGAACCATGCCCCGAGCCCTCAGGAGCCAGTCCTTTTTGGAAGGTGGTACGGCAGTTGCGGTGCAATTCTCAGCTGAGACATTAGAGCCGAGCTACATTCTGAACCACTCTTTGTTGCCATCTCTTTGCAAGCCGGCAGCCTCCACTCCCTCCTCCTCTTCCCAAAACTAAAGCTCCATGATGTAAAAACATTCCTTTGGGGCTGGAGGTAGAAAAAACTAGGACACCACAGTACAGAAAACGCTCAGCACTGCATGAAATATTCACTATCAACTGAAACAGGTTTACCCGGAGGAGAGTATGATGAAGAGGAAACGGGGAATCAATTTCACTGTCCTATGGTTTGTTATTCGGGCTTCTTCTCTTCTCCAAATAAGCTAAGCTTTTTTGGAAGCTTCTGTCTGACCCAATTCTCATTCCCTTGCTTTTCAGTCCCTCTAACCCTCCTGTTTTATGAGCAAATCAACATGCATCCTTAAAGCGTGATCCTGAACACTGCTGCTCCCCAGAACAGGACTAAGAATGTAATGACGCATCAGTGAGAGGAGAGAGCATGTGCAGTCGGAGCGATCCACCATTTGAGCATCAGAGGGGTGAGGAAGCACCAAGTGGTGCCCACCAGTCCCTTCAAAAGCTTTCCTGTTCTCTTAGAAGAAACAGAAAAAACAAGCAGGATCAGGGTGTTCCAGCAGCACCATGGGAAAAGGGAGAAGACCAGGAGAGGTGAAGAGATCGAGAGTTAGAGCTGTGGTTTTCCATAGCTATCCTGGGATGGGAGATGGAGGCAGAGCTCAAGTGCCCTGTCCATGTGACATGGGAGTAGCATCCATCCGTCTGCCTGGGATACAGCCCCTGTGCAAACCACCTCCCCAGGTTTGTCAGCACACAGTGCATTCAGACACACATACGGGAAATTACACATTTAATTTTTTTTCAATGAGGTCTCACAGAGAACGGGGCTTATACAAAAAGCCAAACTCCCATACAGACAGGAAAAAAAAAATGCTACCACTGAAAGCTAATCTGCAATGAATACATTTTCCGCTCAACCAAACCTCAAATGTGTTTTATCAAACAAAGGAGCTCTTTAAATGATCACCTGCTCCAAGGGGCATTTTCCTAATGACAAAGAGCATGCGTGCTAGACGTACCTTCCACGATGAGTGACAGAGGGCCAGACCATCTTACCAGAACAACTACAGGGAAGCTATGCTTGCCTCACTCCATGCTGGAGCCATTTTGCTCGCTCGTGCTGCACAACGGATGGACCGTCACATCTCATCCCTCAGAGACCCTCTTACTGCCTGTTGGGGTCCTATGCCGGTTCATCAGGCCCATGGAGAACACCAACACGTGTGACCTGGATGTCAACAGTCAGTCCCAAATTTACCAATGCCACACAAAAAAGCAAGATTCCCTCATTCACCTCAAACGGGGCTTATTGTTTACATTTGATTAAGACAGTACTGATGAAAATTGGTTTTTAAAATGCTTATCAATTACCATTTTCTTATTCCTATGTTTTTAAGGCCCCACTTAACATTGTGTTTTTGTGTTTACATGTATCACAACAAAGACAAGACATTTTTAGCCTTACCATGGCTGTGAAATGAGCTGCCTGGAAATCCCTGGGCAGTCAGGCTAGTCCAGGTTTCCCAACAGGTGCTGACAGTCAATGCTTATGGAAACACATCAACACACGGAGCAACAAGGAGTGATCCCTTCCCAGACTGTGTGCCCCCCACCTTCTGGCAGTCAGCAAGGACCACTGGACCTGGAGTCCAAAGGGCTTTCTCTACTTCTTGAACCTCCACATGCTTCAGGCACACACTACTTTGTGCAATTTCATGTGTTTTATTCACTTCAAACCTCCTGCCTCAATCATTTAACTGATTTCCCTCTCATTCTGGTGGGCCATTCTCTAATCAAAACCTATGCTTCTGTGATGGTCAGCAGCAGGCCAGGACTAGGACTCCAATTTCTAAAAGTATTTGGGAAAACAGATGACGAATACCCACACTTGACTCAATTTTTAACCTTTACCCCAGTTCATTTACTTCAGCAATTCTGTACTTGGTAAAACCAGCAGTGTTTTCTGTTCCATTAAGCTATTTGTATATGATTATATTATGTCCATATATATTATGTCTCTCTCCACAAGGAGAGAGAAGTCTTTTTCTATCCATTGATGGGAAGTTCTTAACTAATGATGTTAGCTTTCCTCACTCTCACTTTCCTAGAAAAGTTAATTGTTGGAAAGAAGTTTCTATAACCAAAAGCAGATTATGACAGAGTGAACGGATGGATAACAACAGGTAAATGCTTTCCCTAGCAGAGCTGGAGGGAGAGGACGAGTGGAAAGAAGTCCCAGAAGAGCATCTGTTTGTATCAGTGAGCTACGCTGGTAAGTATTTGCTTACCTACAATGCTCTGAAATACATACTTAGTTTGGTTTTTTTTGTTTGTTTTGTTTTATTTTTTAACTACTTACAGTTAATATTTGCTTTTAGAAATAATGTTTGACTTTATGATCTGGTCACTTGCTCTTTTGTTTTAATTAAAATATATGAGAAGAGCTTTTATGCAGGTGCTCCCTCTGAACAAGGTCACTTCTACGTTGTGCCCTGAGAGAACTGATGTGGGAGGTGCTGAGGGTGACTCCATCCATGAGGACCACAGCTGAACAGTAGTGCTGTATTTGAGGATTTGCACATTTCCACTGCACAGGGCTGTCACTCTCCAGACTAGCTGTCTCACCAGGGGATTGTGCATTTGCTCTTCCTGCAAAGTCAGGAATATGGAGAAGTCACACGGCTACTCTTCCATTACAGCATCTGCTGGACAGAAACAAGCAGAGCCTCACTACCTGCACGAACAACTCCTCAGCTTGTCTCTGGTGGCTTCTGCAAGAAAAATCAGGAGTGTGCCCAGGGGTCTGCAAACTGCTTAAAGAAACACTGCCTAATTCCTATATACTCTGCAGGTCCTATTAAAATCCTCCCGGAGAGAGTCACAAGCACAATTAGCGCTGGTTCCAGTAGCACACAGCTGCATCCTGTGATAAGCAGGGGATTGAGTGCATGGCAATGCAATTTGACTCAGCCAAAATGGCTATCACTGGCACTGATCATCACTACCGTTTCTTCTACTCATATGCTGTCACTGTGCTGGCAACAGCAAACTTTACAGGGAATAAGCACACCTGGGACAGGGCAGAATTTGGCAGGCACCTGAAACTCAGCAGATGTCAGATGTTTTATATAGCATGCATTTTCCCTGGAAAGTCAGTCTGTTTGGATAAACATTCACTGATACAAATGGAGACACCAATCCTCCACCTGCTAGCTGCACCATTTGGGAAGATCTGGCCACAATTGCTTGACAGTTTTTGAGGAATCTCCTCTGAGGGAGGATCTATACCCTTTTGCCTCCAAGCAGGAATCAGTATTGCACGATCCTCTACGGACATCCTGGGACTACATTCCATCATTAACTGCAGGCACAGGAGCCAAGCTGAGCTGCCTGCCTCAAATTTAAGGCAGTGTTCTGGACAAGGAAAAGCACATTATATGTGAATAATAGCATTCTATTGCTGACCAGTACCTCCCACATGAAAACAAGGAATTGTAGGGCTGCCATCATCTAATATTATTTTAAGTGATGTCTGAAAAGGATCTGAAGTGAAAACCATTGCGTTTGTTTGTCATTTCCCTTTGGGTTAGCCACTCATGTGTGCTTCCTTACAAAGAGGGAACAATCATACTGATTTTGTAGGAATGCAATTCATTCCTACAGCTTCATTTATGAATTCTTCATGGGATTCCGGTGGAGATTCATTCATGATGTTTTGCAAAGTACTGTGAAACTGTAGTAAAACATAGCATTCTTGTAATGTGATACTGGAAGAAGGGCATTACACCACAAGCAGTATCTGGTTCCCTCTCTACCTCTTCCACATACCTTCATCAAGTGATGTACCTGATGTCACATTCACCTGACTTTTTTTGACTACTGGTATGGTTAATTTTTGGAGTAAGGATTGCTTGTTACTATCTATTTGTACAATACTACATTCATGATTCAGTTAAATCCACGGAAACACCACAAAAAAATAATGTCAAAGAATATCATGTTCCCTGTATCATTCTGTTTACATATCTTAGACAAAAAAAAAAAAAAAAAAAAAAAGATACTGGATTAATAAGTGTCTGTCAGAAATACAGAAGGCCAGCCCCCGTGAAGCTGCCCAAGGAGAGCTCTGGAGATAAATAGCTCAGCTATTTCTATCTGGCACACATTGTTCTATGGCATTATTAATGCCTGCTGCAAACTTGTCTTCCAGTGGGTGCCTTCTCTGGGATCAGTGGGTGTTCACAAAGCTTTTCCTTTGCAGAAGGTGTTAACAGCACTGCTTACAAGCAATATCCCCAGTGTCTGTATTGTCATGGGGATTTCTGCAGATGGCTCACAGTGATGACTTACTAATTTATTACTGCTCTCTGCTCTTCTTCCTTCCCTTCCCTCGATGCAAGCTCTCTCAAGCATTGTCCCTCCTTTCCTTTATCTGTGGCAGGCAACTTGCATTAGCAAATGGGGGGAAGCTGGTTTGAAGGAGATGGGTAGGAGCACCTCAGGTGCACAGCTTAGGGGTGAGCGACTGCACAGCTGTAAGTCACACACATCAGCCTTGGATTAGATAAACTGGCAACCAGCCATCAAGACAAAGTACCTCCTTCTGAATTCAGCAATGTCAGTTGTCACGATGTTAAAAAGAGATTGAGGGAGGGAGAGCAAGAATGGCACAAGCTGGTGAACATATACAAATAAACCAAAGCAGACAGATAGAAAAAGAAGTCAAGGATGATATACACTAAACATACCCTGCCGCTGCAAGATCAGTCCCGCTGACCTTAGCCAATGATTAATGTTGCTTTAGAGCACATACAGGTCTGTTCTTAATATGCCTCCCTTTGGATTGCAACTGGAAAAAATGCCATTCAGGCTGTATGGGAGAATTTGTGAGCACTGAAATGAATCTTTATTGCCATTTAAATCATTTTGTTTCTGGCTGTATTTTAGGGCTGAATTTCATAGTGTGCAATTTTGTTTCTTGGGACCAGGTATCATATCTTTGTACAGCAAAAAAAACAACGGTAGCTCCGAATCAGTCAGGCTGCCTGAAGGAAGTGGAGAGGGACAGTGCAGACAGGAGCTCATCAAACACACAGAATCTTTCTTCAGCTGTTACTCTTCCTGACACGATAAGATACATCCAGCAAACTATTTGCAAGGCACAATGAAGCCATCATGTAATTTACCAGAGAAATTTGAATGGAGAGAGTTGTGGGGAGAACGTCAAGAAGAGAAGCCTGCAGGAGGGAGCAATGCAGCAACCTGGAGTGACAGGACTGTGTCCTGGAAAGGTTCCTGCTTGACTGATGCAAAGCCACAAGAGAAGCTCTCTGACAACAACCTATGTATCTCTGGACCACATCTTGCGTAGCTCTAGCTAACCCACAAGCCAATGAGATATGTGAGAATGTTTCAAAACTAACAGTGGTCACAGGGTCTAAAACATCCTCTTTTTATGTGCTTTTCTTACTGAGATTTGCTTTTACATTCCTGCATTTGTAGTATCTACTTCCTTCCCCTTCTCCCCTTACTTGCTTTGCATTTACGAGCAAATCACAGAGAATTCAAGTCGTTGAGTTCTGCTCGATATATTTTTAATTCATTTCACAGCTTTACCAACATTCCAGCAAATTCAAGGATGCCTCAAAGAGGGAGACTTTAAGGAATACCTCATGTGAGAACAGCAGTCAGCCACTAAACCCTGGTCACAGCTGTCCACTGACTCCCATATAAACGTGGCATGTGCGTGGCCTGAGACAAAATCTAAGCATATTTTTCCCTAAGGAGCACTGCCATCAATTTCTGTCACCATTCTCTACATGCACCTGGGCACCAGCTATTTACACCAGTTGGCACTTCCAGTCATCCAAATACTTCACATAATTCATAAGCCTGGAGCAGTAAACACCCACCTTCCTGCCATTTATATCTTTCCCCAGGAGAGCTCTGCTCAGACACAGCACTGAGGTTTCTGCTTTTTACCCAATTTTCCAGCTGGGTTAACTGAGGCATGCTGAGGTCAAGTGACTCGCCCAAGGCCACTCAGTCAGCTGCTTAGCCAGCACCACATCCCTGGCACCAGCCGACTTAGGGACATTTGCTCCAGCCACTGGATCATAAGGCTTCCCTCTGAATTGTTAGATGGTGTGCACAACACCTACAGGCCAGAGCAATCTTTGACTTCCAGCTGTAAGATGTTTGGGAAGGGCATGAAGTTAGCAGGAGGTAGCACGGTGTGGATGGAGCCGTAATGAGGGTGAGCGCAGGTGTGGGAATTCTCATTTAGGAGACAAACAGCTGCTCTTGATGGCAGACGGTGACTATAACTGATTATTTTTAATAAGAATGACTTATAAGTATGCATCAGAGCGCTATAGATAGATTGAACCATGCAACTTGCTGAAGACGTGCCTTCCTCAGCTCCTAAAAACAGTGAGTATCAATGGGAAATCAGGTTTAGACTATGCTGGGAACTCTTAATGGCTGACCTCAGTTCACAAGAAAAGCAGCTTCCCCCAGAGAAGAGAAAGAAGCTGTGTCATTCTATAGCTATAAGTTTTATTAATAACAGAGATGTGGAAAGAGAAAATTTCACAGATTGTGCTCAGAGACTTTTCCTGCCTTTTGGGAGAAGCCCAACTAAATGCCTTTCTCCATTTATTTAAAATACATGTAGAGAAACGTGTCAAATAAATGCTAGGAAGAGTTGTGACAAATCAAAGCCAAACCTGCTCTGTACTGCTTGCAGTTACTCTCCTTGAGCCCCATAAGAGATTATGAGAAATAGCTTACTCATTCCTTAGGATTGATAACTTTGTGGCACAAAACCAGGTGTAGATCTATTAGGGATTGTACAGGTACATGATGTAGTTGCAGTCACACGGCTGTACTTAATATGAATTGGGAACGTGACCAGATCACGCTCTGAAATTCATCATCACAAGCCTCTACTTTGCAAGCATAGTGTTTATGCTCCTGTTTCTATCTCTTTACCTTTGGTTTCTCACAGAGACTGGATCTTTCCAAAGAAGATCTTTCCTCTCTAGAATTTAAAAGACAAAATACTTTCTCCTCACATCTACATGTCTGGACTCTTCTCTACATGAGAAAGTAAATTTTTAAAAGAAACCACCACTCTTGTGCTCTGCACAAGGAGCAGACTAAAGATTTTTATTTTTTAATTCAGCATAATTTTGAGAGGGTATTACATTCTATGACAAAAACAAATCCTTTGTTCAGAATGAGATGTTTAACATGTGGAGCAAGTTCTGAGGCAAGAGAAGCTCATGTTTTCAACAGCTATTCCAGCCAATCTATTTATCCGTACAAATCCTATAACTAATCTCACAAAATTTCAAATAACCTGCAAAAGAAACAGTATTCTTGCCTGCCCCTGTCCAACAAGGAGACTAGCATGTCTGCCCACACAAATCACCACTGTTTGACTAAAATCTAGACCCGAGAGCCAAGACTCTAGACAGGTTTTCTCTTTGACTCTCAGAAAGTCACCTTGCTTCCCACTGCTTGTCTTCAGCTGTAAAATAGGGAACATTAACAGTGCTAAAGATCCACCACAAAATATTCCCCTGAACAAAAGCAGACACTACCAAGGGGTTAACAAGGTTAGGCAGCTAGTGCCTCTCTCTCTCTTTATCTGGTCTGTTGACAGTACTTGCTTCCATATATCCACTTTTTTGTTTGTTTGTTTTGATTTTCCACAGCAAAATCAACATAAATGATCCCCATGCCTGCATCTCAGAAACTCCTGTGAACAGACTAGCGTATTAATTTAAACCACAGATAATGGTAAGCTGATGCATCTGATGCACATTCTGTTCTGCTACCTCTGCAGTGAGAATTTAATGCGCATTGAGAGAATATAAACACTTAAGCCACTGTAGCCATTCACTTAGTAATGCAGGCCTGAGCACCTAGCCCTGGCTGGTGGGGATTGTGAAGACTAGACTCTGACTGTCTCGTAAATTAGATTACCAGTAAAATATCCAGGGAGCGTTTCTCTTCTTCCACATTTGGCCTCTTTGTCTTGAGAAGAATATCATTAAAAACATGAGTTGATTTAGCACATTATGAATCCATAAGAGAAAGAGTTGAGAAACAGAAGTTTTACGGATGACATGGAAAAGATGGATGCCACCAGAAAGCACACACCTGCAAAAGAAGAGATCCAAGTACCCTCTGAGCTGCAGCCCGTGAGTTACAAGTGAAAGCTTTCAGCCCTTCTTCCTGACCTACACCCTTTGCCTTCAAAGAACAAGGCTACTTCTGCAACTTCTGTCAGCATTTCACTTTTGACTGCTGTCAAAATAAATAAAGAGAATCCAGTCCAGGGGTTTTGCTCAGTAAGATGGAGCACTGGTTCTTTGGCAACGACCAAAGAACAGCATCTCCCATTTCCATATAGCCTGTTCCACTGTCGGCAGCTCTAGTACCACCTCCATTAGAGTAAATTAGATTGAGAATGGAAACGGATTGACAATCACATAGGCAAGAATGGGATACTGCCACTGCAGTCATCCACAACAGTCCTTTCAGCTTAATCAAGCTTGTGCACATTTGTAGTTCCCACTCATTGTATCTGATTTTACGTAGGACATACTTTGAGTAGCCACTATTATTATGTAAGAACAAAGAAGTCAGACACTGCTAATGCCAGTGGAGATGCCACTGGTCACTCTGCTAAGTCTTTTGCTCGGTTGCTACCTGGTCTTCCTCAGTACCCTCAGCCAATGACATTTTTTCATTGGCACAGGGACTGCTGTTTTCTGTCCATGGCCACTAGCACTGTGAGAAGAAGGGCATATGCTATTCATTATTTACCATGACAAACTCTTCTTTTTCCTATTCTAAAATTTATGGCCAGTCAACAAGAGAGTAACATGGAATACAAACCAGGAACACTGAAGATAGAACAGCAGCAAATATGATGACTTTTCTAATAAAATGTTTCTGAAAAATTACTTTCAAATGGGTCATTGAAATGTGGACAAAAAAGTGGATTCATGGAAACCTCAGTAAGTTCACAGATCAGCACCTATATCAGGAGTCACAGAATGGCCTGGGTTGAAAACAACCTCAAAGATCATCTAGTTTCAACCCCCCTGCTGTGGACAGGGTCACCAACCACTAGTCCAGGCTGCCCAGAACCACATCCAGCCTGAAAAATGGAAGCAGAAATCAGACCAAAATCTATCATCAAATTCATCTGAAATGAGTATCATTACCAATTCCGCTGAGGAACATACTTTGGGGAACCTTGCATTTAGGTCAGCAGGAAAGACAAGAGAGATTAAAAAGGCATTTCCCATTTCACAGTTCTATCGTGAGCACAACTTTAAGTCAGAAATATATCTACCCTACCTAATTACTACAGAAGGTATATTGCAACAAAAGTAATGTACTGATTTGTATCTTACTGACTGCCGAGGAAGGAAGAGATTAATTGTACAGAGACCTCTAATACCAGGCAAGCACATCACTGAAATAAAAATGGAAACCAGAAAGGAAAACATTGGTGGGAAGCACCAAAACTGCACTTACTCTGTTGCATAACACAGAGCTGGCTGCTGGCTGGAAGGATCCTCCAGTGCACATGCACATTCTAACTGGGCACGGTAACTTGGAGTATACACCCAGCTGCAGTGATTCACAGGCTAGCACATTACATTTGTGCTGACAGAGGCAGAAGAACTCCTGGAAATGATGCCAGCTAGTACAGGGCAGATAGCAAATGAAGCCTCCTAAAGTGCTTCAGATTGGAAACTGCATCCTCTTCTGCTGCATGGACAATTGTCTGTCTTCTATTAGGATAACTTTCCATTTCTGTCACAGTTTTCTTGATGTAAACACAATTCTCTGTGAACAACACAGGTATTTCCCCCCAGTGGTCTTGGCTCACCCTTGGTGTCTAGAGGCAAAATATCTCCTGCCCATAAGTTATAAAGTTAAATAAAAGCTAAGCATCACTAAATGGAGTAGTAGATTCTGCACTAGCAAAGCAAAAGGCTTTGGAAACAAGTCCCTTCTCAAGCAAAACATCTAACGCTTTCACATGATATTTTCATTCAAGCTGAAAGCACAGCATTTTCAGAAAAGCAGATGGAAGCTTTTAAGGATCATTGAAATCAAGACAGGTAAAGTTTCAGCACTTTTCTGCAATCCGTACAGTGAGGAAAAGGCTACAGAGAATGTAAGTTAGAATCCTGAATTGCCTCTATTCAACCTGCTAATTTTTAGTGCCACATATTTAAGTACTCAGCTGCGTGTTGGTATCTCAGATTAGTGTCAAACATTTAAGGATAATTTATCTATTTAAGACAAACCTATACTTTATACTGAAGAAGTGGATTTTTAAAACTGTGTAGTGTGATCGATCCCCATACTAGATCAAAATGTAAGACAATAAGACAATCAAATGTAAGACGTCAGGCTTTGAAGGCTGAACTTGAGGAGAAAAATGTATTTACATCTGAGGTTGTTCCCCTTCAATCTTGAGGCAACAGCAGGACAAAAACCAGTCAACCACGTAATAATTTCTTCTGGTTGAACACGTACACACGGGCATACAGAGAGCACAGCACTGTAGACAGACTTCCCACTCTCGCTATCTCACCTTTAATCCAGCTCTTGTGGTGCAGAGCTGGCTGTGATGCTAAGGGTCTGTGCCATGCTGCACACACAGTTAAAGAGCTGTTGTGGTGCTTTTACATCTTCTGTAACAACCACCTGCACTCAAACGTGGCAATATGCTGCTGGTATTTATCCCAGGCTTTGACTTCTGCTCCTGCTCTGCAGTTCACGATCATCAAGTCAAAACCAAAGGCACCGACAATTTACTACAGACAGACTAATTTTTCTTTGTACTGATAGAAAAAGATGACTCTTGCAAATTTTCTTTCGAAACCAATTGGAACTGAAGTTACTGGCTAATTATTTTATTCCTGCCCATGTCAATGGGATTAACTTCCTCCATAAGAGTGGGAACAGATTTTTAAAATACTGAAAACAATTATTAGAATAAATTTCCAAAGCTCCAAACTGTAGTGAAACACAAGTGCTAAAAAAAAGCATTTGGTACAAACAAGTCCAACTTGATTAAAACTTCAGAAGCTGAGGGACTACAAACAATTCTTTTATGGGAGCATTTTTTTCAACAGAGACTAAGTAAGAAATGAATGACAACGAAATATCAACATCGTGTGTTCATTCAGCATAACTAGAATGAAATAGATTGAAAGAAATTAAAAATAAATTTCAAGACTATAAATTAAAGGATGCCACAGAAGGTATGTAAATTGAATGCTACAAGGTCTTGTTTTTTGTTTACGAAGAATGTGTTTTCAGTTTGATGGAGAGGCATCATTACAGAGGGAATTTGAGGCATTTTAAACAGCAGAAGCACTCATTAAGAATTCATTTTTAACAGGAAGACTGAAAAAAAAAAAAATTAAAATTAATGAGCAGGATGGGGGGGGGGGGGACTTTGAAGATGACAGCTTCTTGCTAAAAAAAGGGCACTCTTGATATTAATCACAAGCAGTTCACATACATGCATTACCCCTAACTCCACTATCAGACTCTCCAGGACTAATTCACAGCTGCTTCGTGTTCACTCTGTTGCAGGCTCCCTGGCAAAGCATGCAAAGCACTGTGTGGCCCTTCAGCCACTGTGGCAAAAAAGAGGAGGAATAAATCCCTGGGCAACGAACCCAAGAGCTTCAGTATTCCTGCAGTGACAACTAAATGAAACCTTAAGGAAGAGCTACAACTACAGTCTATATCAAAAGCTCAAATTTACTACAGTAGATTCTGATCAGGAAGAGCGCAAGGACCTTTCCTGAACTTCGATCAGGTTTCTTCTGTATGTGACTGAAATTCAGCTGTCACAATTTGTAATTTGCACATACCAGCTTCTAAGCCTCTTTAAAAATCTGACTGGTTTAGGAACTCAAAATTGGGACATTAGAGAGATTTTCTCCAACATCCTTTGCTATCCTTTAACCTTAAAAGGAAGAAAAGCACTTTCTTTAAATACACCAGTACACACACATATACAGGCAAGACAGCTGCAGCGCTGCACAACAACATGCTGAAAATTCACTGTTGTGCAACCACCAATTCATTCTTCAATACCATGATATGGTAAGTTTCAAAGAAAACAATTTTGTTTCTTTCTTTTAAGTGCAGATAAGGGTTTTGGGGGCAACTCTGCTTCAGGCTTGCTATGAAATGCAGTAATGACAAAAAAGGGAGTATGGGAAAGACTTCACTCTCTCTGGATCTGTTACTTTAGGTGAAGAAATAAAATTGAAGATAGGTCTGGAAAATGAGAGACTTAATCCAGGTTGAATCGCCACTGGTAGTGGTAATGCGGAGGGCATCCTGGGCCAGTGTGTGACACAGAGGAGCAAAAGCATCAGTGCAGAAATTACTGGAGTGGAACAGGAATTGCATGAAGAAATCTGAAGGGATGAGCATTTGATGCGTTATCTCGTTTCACAAAGAGAACACGATGACAGATCATTTCATGCTAGCATCTTCCTTACTAATGTGCGTTGTTTCGGGGTGATATCTCTCCATGCTTGGCCATTCCCACTGTCCTCTATAAGTTGCTTTATTTCTTGTTCCCCATGGGAAGCACCAGATAGAAGAGGTGCCCTGCACATCAGATCATCACAACTCTACCGAGAGTTATTTTCAGTGTGACTGAAAATGATGTCCAGATCTGGTCCAAAGCCCAGTGAAATCAGTGAGTTGGAGATCAGGCCTAGGTAAAGCCTGAGGTCGTTCAGAGATCTCGGGAGTGTCCATGCTGGAGAGAGATGGCCCAGCCAGATCCATACAAGCTGCTTAATGAGCCCCAGCTGCACTGATAACAGCCGTAACTTTTCTGTCCCCATCTGGGCACCTTCAAAGTGAACTAGGATGTTCTCTGCATGACCCCATGTTGCACTGTGTAGGCATACACCGGCAGCTCAGCTGATTTTGCTTTGAAATAATAACAGCAGCAACAAGAAGACAGTTTACAATTATATGATGATCTCTTATTAATATTTGTCCCTTTAAGGTTTGGCATATTCAGCAACCATGTATGAAAATGGGTTGAAAAGACTGCATGAAAATTCTCCTTTAGGACTCAGCTGACCCAAATACACAGTTCTCCTGCTCTGAATTCCTCTATTTAGTGCAGGGAGACAAAATGCTCTGTTTTTCTCACTCTCTCTCTTGCCTTTTTTTTTTTTTCTTCTATAATGCTGCATTGCAGGACCAAATTTTCTGATTATCATGTAGTATCTTATTTTGATTTTCCACTTCCCGAATTAAATGCTTCTAGTACTCTCAGGACAATCAGGACAGATCTGCCTCCTATTAGGAAGGTTCTGTAACAGGTAAGGTGAAAAGCACACGTAGATCAGGAAAGTGACTGCATGTCCGGGTGCTACCAACATGACTGTATCAGACAGTGGCATGACAACACGTAACTAAAAAAGCCCTTACCACACAAACCCTTATGTAGATGCAGTGATAGCAAAGAAACACAATTTTTACTGCTTTAACTTGCCTTGTGTAGGCTGAGGGTAACCACTAATGCTGCATTCCCAACAGCAGTGCTATGCTGGCATTGCATAAGTATTTCAACAGGACAGCAGGCACAGCTTTCAAAAAAAAAAACAAAAAAAAAAAAACAAAACAACCCCTCCTCTTGCTCTCTACTGCGTATCCGTAGACAATTCTGCAGAACTAAATGACACAGACAAAATTTGAACACGTTTATCATCTCTGCAGAATAAGCACAGGCATGACAGAGTAATATCTGCTTTAGCTCCTCTGTCATCAATAAGGCTAGCCAACTAAACTTCAGTTATGTGGAGGTAAGCTTCTACATCTTCACTGACTGAGTGAGCTTCCAAAACTAGCATTAGAAAATCCTTTTTTTTCCCACTAGCAAGTTGGGACATATTTGATCTACAAGCCACAGAGAGAAAACAAAAAGGGAAACTTAAAATGGCATTGGTTTTATAGTCACATTTAGAAGCAAAGTCATACTGCAAAACTGGCTCTTTGTGCTCCTCAGGAAACCCACACGAGCATTTAACAACTGCAAGAACATTCAAGGTCAAAGGCTGAATTTCATACACAAAAGAACTGGCTTCTGAAAGCTGATTATTGCCTTGATTTGCTGGATCAGTATATGCCAGCTGCGGACCTGCTCCTATCATTCAGCAAAGCACACTCTAGCTTTCAAAACTCGCAAAGGAACTGAAGCAGAGAAAAACATGCAACCCCACAACAGTATAGAAGTCAGCACTAGTTAGAGTGTACTTCCACCAGTCTAACCCTTTGCCTGCTGCCTCACTGCGAGAGTGTTACCAAACTGCTGGAAGAGCACGAGGCAAACTGTCCTCAACACAGCAGATGCTGCACATGTATCGACATGATCTTGACTGAAACTCCTGAAGTCTAATCCCAGTGTGCCTCAGGATCAGTGAAAAGGCAGAACATTTCTGGGAGGTCAGAACTTTGTTCCAATATGCTGGGCCAGTATCCCACGGTGGTGCAGGATACCACCCCTCATGCAGCAGTAATGAAACCTCAGAAGAGCACTGTTTGAATTGAGGGCTGCTTAGTCTTCTACAGAATTGGCAGTCTTAGCTGAGGTGAGACTGTCACATGTAGCTGAAGAAGGAAAAAATGCTTCTGGTAGGCCAGTTAGTTGCTCACAGTACTTCTGACAATGCTGTGACATAGAAAACTGCTTGGAAAGTATGACATGTTACTTGCACAAAGGAAGAGTAAGGCTAGTAGGAAAGGATGAAACTGTCAGTAAGTATATCACTTGTTCAGGTTATAGTGGAAGGAGAAAGAGAAGGAAAACCATGGAAATTAGCTGTGGATGTTCTCTCAGGCTACAGCCAGAGCCCAGAGTGAGACAGGGAGCAGATTTCTCCCGTTTTTTTTAAAGAAGTGAATACTGTAGCTTCAGGTTTTGGGGGGTAACCAATAGTTTATACTGCTGCAGCGCAGGAGTGATACATGCAAACAGAAAACTGTCCAATTTTCCACTAGCTCATCAGCATGCAGAATAACAAAAATGCAGTGCAATTGCAGATTCTTAGCACCAGGGAGAGGAAATCCAAAAGGATGGGAAGACTAAGGAATGCACAGCATACAGTTTAGAGGTTAAACTGCTCCGGCAAGAAGAAAGTATAGCTTTTGTCTATGATAAAGTGGTTGATTTTGCAAAGCCAGGCAGGTATCAAGAACTGGTTAATTGAGGGCAAGAGAGAGTGAGAGTAAAAAGTGAAAACAGAGCAGTCAAGGGGATCAAAACAGCTGCCACGAAGTCTGTTTCCCCTTAGGATTTCTGGTTATCATTTGAAGACAAATACACTCTCCAACTAACTTACTCTGCACAGTTCCCTGGAAACGCTGCTACCACTGCTGCCTAATGTGCTCAGGTGACTCTTTACCTGTGTAGAGTCTGTTCAGATTGTGCATTAGGACACATCCGTTGTTATGCCCAATAAAAAAAAGAAATACAGCTGTGACAAGAGCACTGTATGCATATCTTCACTTATCCCTCACAGCAGATGGCCAGCAGACATCCCAATGCAAGTGCCAGCGTTAACAGTGCGTACACATGTAACAACGGGTGTACCAGCAAAGAGGAATTAAAGGCAAGCTCTCACAAAGATGGAAAATCTTGCTTGCTTAGGTTTTGCAGCTGTGCAAAGTTGAATGAAAACAGCTCCTTTGATAAAATAACATTATCTTACAAAGTTTGCTTTCCACAAGGCTGCAACGCTCCCTCCCCAGGAACTAAATCTTTATAGATTGCCAACATGTTGTACATATTGCTGTTTTGCACTGCAGTATATTTTTGGTGTCAAAGTTGTTACCTGTATGCTGTACTTATAGAGGCACGGCTTCAAAATACACATGAATTTACAAACTAATGATTAGAACTTATTCCTGTTCTACCATTGGGTGAATTCAAGCCTATGGGAAGAGTCTAACATCCAAACCCACGCAGTCTATGCCCTTTTAGTGCTTTGGGTGCGATGTCAAGATCCCACAGAAATCTTCCTGTTTCTTCTTGCATCACTGTGGCACACAGAGAGAAGGAGGTGCCCAGAAGCAAAGAACGTTTAGCATAATGAGTCGGATGGGTGGTCAGCAGTTTAAACCAGCCACTTGATGTTACTATAATGAGGCCTCAGTTTAACAGTTGTTCTGCATGCACAGAAAATCCTTCCATCCCAAAGAAATCACTTAAGAATTAAATGAATGAAAATCAAATCATCTGTTTGAGAAGAAAGATATTATGGCTTGGAAAATGTATATAATGTGTGGAGAAAAAATGCCCATGGATGAGTAAAAATTACTTACAGCAATAGGATCAGAAAACCTCAAACGTTTATCTCAGGGACGAGCACTGTGTGAATAAAACTCAGATTAAGACCTGCAAATACCTGCAAGTTCTGCTGAATTCAGGAGTAGGGTCACAGAATCTTTTGACTTGGAAGGGACTTTTAAAGGTCATCTAGCCCAACCAGGGATACCTGCAGCTAGACCAGGGTGCTTTGAGCCCCGTCCAGCCTGACCTTGAATGTTTTTAGGAATGGGGCATCCACCCCCACTCTGGACAACCTGTTCCAGTGCCTCAGCATCCTTATTGTAAAAAACTTCTTCCTTACATCCAGTATAAATCTCCTCTTCCTTAGTTTGAAACCATTTCCACTTCTCCTATCATAACCACCTCCGCTAAAGAATCCATCTCCTTCTTTCCTATAGATCTCCTTTAGGTACTGAAAGACTGCTGTCAGGTCTCCCTGAACCCTTCTCTTCTGCAGACTGCACAGCCCCAGCTCTCTCAGCCTGTCCTCAAATCCTTTTAGGAAAACTCAGAGCTTAATTTAGTATGTTTTATATGTGTTTTGAGCACAGAGGTTTTACTTGAAAAAGAATGAAAGTTATTTCCATTATGGTTAGCAGAATTACATCGCGTGCCACTTCCTCAAAGGCAATAAACACCGGTTCTAAGCTGTCTCTTGCATCAGTTAGAAAATAACACTCTAGCATCCATAACCTTCTGTTGAATGTAGGACCAGCAACTTTTCTCATTTTCACAACTAACTTGTTAAAAATTCCCAGGAATGTGTCTTGTCCATAAAACCCTGAAATGCATTCTTAACTTCAATAGGATTTAAGTTTAGGCTTTAAGCTTAGGATAACTAAACATCTCTATATACACATTGAATTTATCAAAACCTTTTTTCCAAGCTCTGAATTCTTCAGTTTTGCTCAGGTCTCTCATTTCTCCAGTTAGCGTAGTGATGTGAGTCCAGGTATTCACAGTCTTTAACGTAAGAAAAATGCTTAAACTACTGATATGTACTTGGTAAAATATTATAACTTCTAAAATTCATATCTGCACATGCAAATAAAAGCAGATGATTATTCTGACTAGCTGTTAATAACGTTTTTGTTAGGTCAGGCTGCATTAAACTCTGTATTCTGTTACACTGGAGTTCACAGATTGACAAGAAGCCACTAGCCATGACAGCAGTACTTGTGGCATCCAACTTTGTTCAAGTTTTATAAACTTTTGAAATAAAGGGACCAGAGCAAATGTACAGCTCCTTAGGCATATGGGGATATTAGAAGACCATAGCTCTATGCTGAACTGGGGTCTGAGGACACAGTTACCAGTGCTGCCAGACGGATTATAACCACAGCAGCTGTGAAGGGCAATGGCTGGAGGGTATTCTGTAGAGAGCTGCACACAAAATGCTGAGTAAAAACAAGAGAATGAAGCTAGATTTGCAATGGTGAATTGATAATTACAGCAATGGGGAGGAAGAAATAAAGGACAATATGAATAGTACTGCTGGTCAAAAGATGTGTAAAAATAAGGGGAGAGAAAACAAGCATCTCCAACTGAATCTGCACCTGCAAAACAAGTTGAAGAGAAGCAGACTGTAATGAAAAGGACAGCTGGAGAGATGATATCAGAGGATGGAGGTCAAGCCTCTGCGAGAACCAGCAATTTGAGAGAGTGAGAAATGAGAGACTCAGAAATAGCTAAAACCTCCTTAGAAGAGCTGTGAAGGTACGTCAACATATTCGTTATTTCATCCATAGTCTGCTAGCTAGCTGTTCCTCTGTTTACAGAACTTTCTCTATATTTAAAATTTGATTTATATCGACCACTTAAATCACAGAAATTCAGTAATCACATCTTTTATTCCAGCCCAGTGTATCTGTGATCTCACTTCCAGCATTCTCTCCTATGGACTGCTGAGATCTCCTCTCAGGACTCCAGGCAGTCTCTAGGAAAATGTTCTTCCTTTGACTGCTAACGCGCTTGCTCTCCTGTTGCAAATGAGACGTAATCTTTACATCAGTTCCTTCAGGCTGCTTTAGCCTCAGAGCACCCTCTACACAGCAGCCTTTGAACCAGAGTCCTTGACCCTCTTTGTGTTGCTTTAATGCTAACTTTACCCACTGAAACCTCTATTCTTTATATACTGCTCCAAAGACTCTCAAATTTAATCATCAACTTTATTTTGGTGATATTTTTCATACTGGATTTTCCTGATGTGGTTCTTACAGTCATTGACTGATTGTTCCTACCATGAGGCTGAAGTATTCAATACCATCTCTGCTTTTCTCCAGAGTACTTTTATTACAGCTGTTACAGACTGTTACTCAGTCTGGCTGTGACTCTTGATCAACTTGTTTCATCACATCTACACTGGAGTTCAAGTTAGACACTAGGGAACAAATAAAATCACTGGGAGTGTAATAAAGTATTGGTATGGGCTATCCAGAGGGGATGAGGAATCTCATTTCCTTCAGGTTTCCAGATCAAGACAAAGCCACAGTTCATTTGACTGAGAGGATGGATTATATAAATCCTCACTTGTCCCTTCCAACCTTTATTTCTATGATTCCATGCATTACCTCCAATATTTCACTCTATACTCTGCTTAGGAATTGTAGCAATCTGGCTATCCTTGATTTCTCCTTCCATAATATCCCCTCCCTTATGTATGTAGTATGTAGTCAGCTCCAGATGCCTCATATCCTGTAGTGGAGATGTTCTGGTACTACAGAGCAATCAATTCTGCTATTTGCATTACTCTGCTGCCCAGAAGGGGTTTGGTACTCTAGGTATCCACACGCAACTACTCCTTCCTATAATCTGCACTTCTTTATCCAAGTTCTCCCAACTTACACCCCTCTAATAAGAAGAGAAAATATGATCACAGACAAAAGAAAGCTGTGTGCCACTCTCTCCTCTGCCCACCAATCTCACTTATTAGTTTGTTATTGTTTTGTGGATTTCATAAATAAGAGCTTGATTTAAAAGGTAGAAATGAGCATACAATAAACATATAATACCTAGAGGACAATATGCACTCTCATACTGTCTCTTCCCTTTCTGCTTTGAAAGTAGAAAGTACTGCTTGGATAATGAGGAACAAACAAGAGGTTAATAAAGGACAGATGAGATTTAGGAAGGAAATTCAGGGACAGCTGAGGGAGAAGGAGTAAAGAGAGAAAACTCATCAAAGAAAAGAGATAAGAACATTAGATTGAGGGGATTTATTTCAGTGTCTTAGGAAGGAAATATAAGAAAAATCACTAAAAAATAACTTTAGCACAACATACTTTCCATCTGGGGGAAATTACTCTGCTTCTACTAAAAGCAAGTACTTTCTGCTGGACCACCTCCACCCACATGATGTAGACATGCATGCTGTCCTTCTTTCCACAGAGCAACAGCCACTTCCAGTCAGCTACAAGGATCCTAATGGACAACATGATAGAACATCCGGAACACCATGAGATAAATGTTATCTGTTCCAGAAGTAATGCCGCCTACTTATTTCCATGGAAATTACAACCGGCATAAAGAGCACAATAACACTATTTGATAGAGCAAATTTTCAGCTACAAAACACTCTTTCTCAGTATAGTCACCACCATTAGCTATGCATTTTCACCAGCAATGAACAAGAGCTTCCATGCCACACTTGTGAAATTCTGCTCCAGCAGAGCTGACACACTGTTTCACAGCCGCTATGATGGCATTGGTGCTAGGAAAATGTTGTCCACGCAGTTCATCTTTCATTAGTCCAGACAGATGGAAGTCAGAAGGTGCCAAATCCAGACTATACAACGGGTGCAGTAGGACAGTCCAGCCAAGACTGGCAGTGATCTCCATGGTCTTTAAACTGGTATGGGGCCTGGTATTATCGTGTTGCAAAAGAAAGATTGTCTTCTTCTCTGGCTTGACTCTGGAAGTTTGAGTCTTCAATTCAGTCAGCATCATTATGTAGCTGTCAGAGTTGATAGTTTGTCTGGGTTCCAGGAAGTACTGAAGGATCACTCCTTCCCTGTCCCAGAAGACATTGCATATCACTTAACCCACTGAGGGCTGCACTTTGTACCTCACATTCGATGGGGAATTCATATATCAGCACTCCATGGACTGCCATTTTTACTCCAGTTCGTAGTGGTGACATCACATCTCATCTCCAGTAACGATGCAATCCAGGAAACTGTCACCTTCAGCATCTTGGTGGTTCAGTAGGTCCCGAAAACTTGCATATATTGTTCTTCCTGTTCCTGTGTGAGCATTTGTGACATCCACCTGGCACAAGCTTTCTGATAATGTAATGTTTCCACCATTGTTTCCAACACACTGAAGCTGGCATTCAGGTCCGTACACAGTTCTCTGTCCGTAGTTCATCTATTCATGCAGATCTGAGATGCTCTTTCTTTAACGGCGTGACAGTTGTTCATGGCCATCCAGAACATGGCTCATCTTTCATGTCACCCTTGCCACTGCTGAAATGCACCACCCATCACTTCACTGTGTTGCTATCCACTGGCTGATCTCCATAAACATTCAGCAGGCGTCACTGAATGTCAACAGGTTTTCCACATGAACAAATTCAGTGACACACCATTGCTTCAGCTGCACTTCCATGTCAGATGCCATTCTGTCAGCAGAGGCGCAATCTGACATTTGTCACATGGCAACAAAACGTAATAGAATACTGACAGGAAGGTTCAACCTCTACCATACCGCCACTGAACATTGTGGGCCAACATAATAAATGGGAGGCATTACTTTTGGCATAACCCTCATAGTTTACTGTTGATTCTTCCCAGATTCTTCCTGTACTTTTGCAGCACAACCCTGTTAAAAAACTGCTTCAGATGTAATAGGGAAAGCTAGTAATGTTCCCCATTTCCTTGTTCATTTGTTATGGCAGTTTTTACGCATTCTGGGGGCTTTTCATCTTAGTCATATGAAGTTCTACAGCAGCTTCTTGGGATGTAGAAAAATAAGCTAAATACACACCCCATTAAAAATCAAGAGCATTTCTTACGAGCAGACATGAGAAGAAACTAGGTGTTCCTGTCTTGTTTATACATTTTGCTATTATTTATTTATTGCAGATAGGTCTGCATTTGAGAGAAGCAGATGATGCATGTTTCTATGTTCCAAAGCTGCAAAATAACTAGAAGTAGAAACAACTAGAATCACACTCTCCTGTGCTGCTCCTTGCAGCGCTGACATTTCCTTACCACTTTTCCACTGAATGTACAGAAGAGGTGGCATTTGCTGCGAGAGCTGCAAGCGTTATAAGAATGCTTCTGCCTGTGGTATATGGCAGAAAAAGGACCAGGAACAAGTGGTTATGTATTTCTTACATCAGATGTTTCTTCCTGAGTGTTGACAACTGCTCCCAACTGCCCCCAGCCTTACCAAAACATTCTAAAACATTATTAGGAATGTTAAATTTAGCAGAAGCTGAAGCATTGGTCCCTACTTTCCAGAATGGACTGGGATTTTGGCTGCACGACTGAACTATCACTGAACACTCGTAAAAAGCCAGCCAGCTTCTGGATGTGGCACCCTAGAATTTCTTGCCATTTTCTAGAGTCCCCTTTTCCTCCAGGGGAAATGCATGATAACATAACAGAGATGTTACTGAGCATTACAATAATTATCTGCTGAGACTGGAACAGATGCAGAAGTTCAAGATTAAATTCATTCTCTCCTTCCCAATGATTTGCAGAGAATTACGGCAATATCTCTATTACTGCTCTCACAGCACAAAGCCATTGCTGCTGTCTCCTCATGCAGAGACAGAGCACACCATGTTACATTACACCGTATGGATCAAGAATACCAGGTGTTCTGACTGAGAAGTGATTACTTTTTCCATGTTGGAGCAGAATCAACCATGCCACAACTGCAATTCCATCACGGCATGGTAGCTGGACCTACAGAGCACAAGCTTCAGTTCCCACAGCATTAATGCACCTGAAGATTCTCTTAAGAGATGGAAGAGAAACACCATTTTGTAACAAAATATGTCCCCTCCATATGTGTAGCATGCGTCTCCAAGGGAGGACAGCAGCAGAATGCAAACAACAGTTTATTGCTATAGGAGTGTGGTTCATGAACAAACTAGCATATTAGATACGTGCCCACCACAGGCTGGGCACCTCAGGACACCAGAATGAAATGTAGTGAGTTCAGAGACAGCAGCTGGTAAAAAAGGAAAAGCCCAAACTCCTAAAAGCTTACTACTAGACAGGTCAGCCTGCTCCAATGGCAGCAAAACAAACCCAGATCACATTGTGTCCAGCTCCAGCTGACACTTCTGAAACTAACGATTATATGCACTGGGATTGAGCTTTTGCAGATTTTCCTGCATTTATGCTAACTACATAATAGTACAAACCACAGGAGTAAAGCCAGTAGAGCCTGGTTTACATTTAACAGATTGACAGCAAAACGTCTATGTCCGATACTAAAATGGAAAACAAAAAGAGCATGCACCTCCTGACTGGCAGTGCAATGCCTGGCCTTAGCTCACAGTTGTGCCAGTTAGCATATCCATTAGGTGACATTTTATTTGGGCTAGGAAACCCTTGTAAGCTACACTAGGCTAAGAAATCCTGGTGGTACAAAGCATCACATAGTTGTTTCAGCAAAAACAAAGTTTTTATAAACAGGGATGGACTACATCCCTTAAGTGGGATGGATCAGTATATTGATGTTTGCTGTGGTTATTCTAGAAGATAGATGCAGGGTCAAACATCTGAGCCAGTTCTAGTCTCAGTCAATCTACTTAAGGATTGATGTCCCATTACTGCTTTTGCTCTTGCTCTTCTGATGTAATGCTGGTTCTCTTTCCACGAGAAAAGATAAAAAGGCTCAAAAGATTTCCAGACAAGACTCTGGAATGTGAAATACAAACTAATGTGAAATAAAGTCTTTCCATCTGTACATATGCAAAATAAATAAACAAATAAATAAATAAATTAAGGCAGAAAATACACACGAATATAAAATGCAGTCACTGAGACTCATTAATGAAATCAGTACACGCTGTGTTGCAGCACTGAGGTGTCAGCATCTTCCTCTTTCTGAACTGTTTACAAACTTCTGTAATGATGCTGAGCAAACTCGGGCCTGGCAGAATCACAAAAACAGGAACCTGTCCTAGTATGACATAAAGTCCTGAGCTGTTATTCTGGTGTTTATAGGTATGATTTGGTCCATCTCACACAAAACTCACACTTCTGAGCACACCTGCATTTCATTCTTAGTTTTGCTTTCTATCCAAGAAGAAATTGTTTGAGGAAGAAAAGGTTATTTTTCATAAAGAGATGTAGAACTTAAAAAAACTCCATAGTTCAGGCCAGAAACCACGCTCCCTTGCAGCTTTGAAGTTATTTGTTAACTCCTTAAAGATTTGGGGAATTATTTTATTAATTTAAAAAGCATTTCCTATCTGTAAATGCAGTCAAATCTGACAATTCTACGCATGACTCAGCTAGTATACTCTCTTCAGTGGCATCCTTTCTTTCTCTACAGCTTGGGACAAATTTCATTCTATATGTCTTCAGACTGATTAATTAAACATACTACACAGCTGGTTGAAATACTGGTAGAAAAAGTCAATTAAAAGAAGTAGCTTTAGTTTGAACAAGATCAAAATCCTTTGCTTTTCAGCATTTTTCACCAATCTTCAGTGAGCAAAGGGAAAGTGAGAAAGTTTTGAAGGTACTATAGAGACTACAGCTCCAGATTAAAAAAAAAAAGTTCTTGCCCTTCACGGTAGCTTCTACTGGTTATTTTTCCTGGGACACTGAACCAAAAACCTGACAACAGATAAGGACCCTGGTGCTTTCTGCCATTTCCCCATACAGTAACACTTTGTAGGGCCACTTCTCTCTAGCTGAGGACATACTGTGCCACAGCTGCATCCTGCAAACAAACAAAAAGGATTTTTAGTGGCTGATAACTGACATCAGCTTCCCAGGAAGACAAGGACTGAATTGCAGAACACATCTCTGAGAGCAGTTGTTGGTCTGCTCAGGTAGTAGGGTTACAACCAAGCTAAATGAATGGCAGATGCATTCCTTGACTCTAGCTAGCTCTAGATGGACTCTGAAAGAAATCTGCCGCATGACCAAAGCAGCATGCAAGTATGGGAGACACTCTGTGTCTATGTTTTTGCACACAGAGGGCTGTGAGTAGAACACATCTGGTAAAACAAAGATTTAAGCCAGACAGCTACAATACGAGCCTGTGGAATTAAAGGTAGGGTGAAAAAAATTGGACCAATTATTTTTATACCTTCCCCAAATGCATCAATCTATCATGCTAACTTTAGAAAGCAAAAGGCACGGTGCATACTTGACAGGTTTGTTCCTCTGACAGGTACACCTTGTGCTCGTGATTTCTGTTTAATTTCCGTCCTGAAGAATACCTCAGATTGTGCTCCTTGTGGGTGTGGTAGAAAGTGGGGGTGGAGAGCGATTCTTCTCTGAAGGAAAATACAATTATCCAACTTCTTTAACTGCTCAAACAAATGACAAGTGAATAGGCTTCTAATGCTCCCTGCCAGCACCAGTTTAAAACACAGCACTCTGCATTATACATTCAATAACAGATCCCTAGTCCCAAACCCCCTACAGCAGAAGGGAGACAGGGAAAATAAGCTCCTTTCATTTTCCTGTGTTTTTCATACTGCAAGGTGCTTTTTTTGTCTCTTTGAACTTAGAAGACAGACACACATGAGGCTGTGCTGTGCTAAGTGTGCTGCTGCTGGAATATAAACGAGGGCCAGAGAGGCAGGGGTAAGGCGTGTTTGTGTGCTCCTGTTTGGTGGGTGCCGATCATTCCTGAAGTTTGTTCAGCACCTGCACACAGCCAGACACACACACGCTCCTAATCTGCTCTCTTTCTGCAGATAAGCAAGTGGTAATGCTCTAGGGTTAAAGATGAGCCAAACCAAGGGTGACTGCATGTATCTAAAACAAGCACATGCAACAAATGTGCAAGGGAAGAACCATGTAAGCATGAACATACTCATCTATACCAGCAACTTCTATGTTCAACAGCAGGTAAAGACAGGAATATCGGAAAGTACATGTGTGTTTGGGGGAAATTTAACTTCTATCACAATTTTTCTTTTTTTTTTTTTTCTTTCCACAGATACAAGGTCATCTGGGTTGTTCTCTTCCTGCAGCAATATTCCAACCAATCAGAGGAATCATAGATTAGAGCCAGTAAGTTAGCACAGTGTTTCTTAATCAGGGAGCACAGGAAAGTTTGGAGAATGCCTGAAAGCCTTTTCTTTGGGACTTCTATTTAACACATTTAATCAATACTAAATAAATACAACTTCCCTTCTTCTTTGCTGCTTTTAATACAATTGTCTCCAGCATCTTGTGTTCCAGTATACCAGATCAATTTCAACCAATTTCAACAATAAAATTATATGGTCTTATTTCTTTGTTCATTTGTACCCCACTGTAGGGAGTATGCAGAGGGATTCGGTAGCAGCTTAACATAACATCCACTGCAATCAACAGTAAAACACTCAAATGCTGCAGCTTAAAGAAAAGAAAGGTATTACTGAAGATAGTTTATATATATATATTTATACACACACACACACACACACAAATATCTGAGTTGGTTATATTGAAGATCTTATGTTTGTATGACTTCAGTAACTTCACAAAAACTATCTTCACTATGATCAAAGCTGAATTGAAACAAAGTTGCCCTATTCAGTCCATTCCCACTCCATCTCAGATTTAGCTTCTCCTTGATGTTATTCTAATCTTTTGGTAATCATTTCTGTAGATCAGGCCTCGAGTCAGCAGCTGAAAGCAGCCAGGTCAGCCAATACTATGGTCTTAAAATTTATCCTAGAAGTCTGAAAATGAGATATCCCAAAGCGAAGATGTTGCTGTCAAGAATTCCCTTCCTTGACTTACCTTGGCGGAGTCTAGATTTCTGCTTCTACAGACAGGCTGTACAAGCCTCTCTCCTTACACTCCAAATAGAGATAAGTGACTTTCTATAGATCTCAAGTACGTGATTAGAAACTCATAGATTTATGGATTTTGAGGCCAGAAAGGCTGTTTTATTAATCTAGTCCATGTTAATGCACAGCATGGATCAGGAAATCACTTTCAAATACTTTCTGCCACAAGTCCAGCAGCCAACATTGAACTAAGATCTAGGATTTAGGAACCACGCAGCAGTTGTTTAATGCAAAGCTTAATTTTCTTTCTTTCTGAGGAAAAAAAAAACAAACTCATCAGAACTCTTGATTGCTTGTTCCAATTAACAACTTCCTCCAGTGCTCAAATAGGCTGAATATTTCTACTTTTAATCTACCTGCAGCTTCCAACTATTTGTTTCCAATAAGCTTTCTGCCCCTGAGACAAGAGTTTTCTTTGATTATCAAATGCCTATTCTCCTTATCAGTATTTACAAATCGTGACTAAGTTCCCTCTTAACCTTCTCATTGATAAACTAGTCAGACTGAGTTCCCTCAGTGTCTCATTAAGCATAAGCTCTGATTGTTTACTTATTCTCTCAGATCTTTTCTGAAATGTTCCCTATTTATAAAACATTTTCCTTGAAGAATGGATACCTTGACCAGACATGCTGCATTTTCAGCGATCTTTGTAACAAAACAGTGACAGTTATTGCAGGGCTTCCCACAGCAAAGGGAGGAAAGAAAAACTAAAAAGAACAAACCCACAGAATGGTACGAAAAGACAAATGAAAAGGGTTAAAAAGGAGGCAAAAATAACTAATAGAAAATGGAGAAGGAAGGCATCAAAGTTAGATATGATGCAAAGCAGTACCTATTTACATGCATGCTTTACTAAGTTATCTTGCTCACCCTAAGAAGCTGACAAATGAACATGCTACTCATCCCTCCATTCAAATGTTTCAGGTAATTAGTGATTTCTGATGCTGATGCTTGCATGATCCTCCCTGATGGAGGACTCAGTTTTAGAAGTAGGACTCATTAGCACCACAGGGCTCTAAAACAAGCCCCCAGCCCCCCAAGAAAATATAAAAAAACTCAGCACCTTTCTTTCAAGCCAGGTCCACAAGAGAAGTGCAGAAAGGACTGTGATTCTTTCCATCCCCCAGCCTTGAAATACCTGCCTCGCTTTCAAGGCTGGCACTGAAAGATTCAGAGTAAACAAAAGGCTCATACGCACAAAGCACACATATGGAGCCCTGGGCTTCAGTCATCAAGCCTGGGACATCTGTGTCTTTCTCACGATGTCTGCGTGTTCAAATAATTAGTCTGAGGCCAGCTGTCCCCTTCTTGGTCTTCACCCTTTATGCTCCCATTGCTTCTACTATCACTGCCCTTCCAAAGATTATTTTGTCTGACAGATCACCAAAAGATAATCTATTTCTTTTTTGCTTCTTCTTTGGATGGAGGAACTAGAAGAGGAAAGGACTCCTGACTCTTCCTTCCCAGACCCCTCCACATTTCCAAGCAAGCTTTTGCCACATCAGAGGAAAGACTGACTTGAATTCTCACATTCAGATGTTAAGAACAACAAATGCCTGTGCTGGTCCTGAATGCAACCATCAACAATGAGCCTGTGTGCTCTAGGAGCACAGTTAGCTCATGTATTCTGGGCCCAACTTCCTTCTCCCTAAAGCAGTGATTCAGAAGTAATTCAGGGAAATTAATGAGCCCTTCCTACTGTTTTGTGCCAGAGCATGCTAAATCTACCCAGGAGGCAGGTCTCAGACTTATTGAAAGTAGAGCTGAAGAAACCCAGCCCAAGTACTTACAGTTGTGCAAAAGCAGCAGTAAGAACAGAACCAGGACTTCCATTCTCATCTGTAAAATCTGTAGTTCTGCCCCTAAACAGCACTCCTAAGTAGGCCCCAACTGGAGCTTGGAAGGGAACAATGCTCCTCAGCCTCAATGAGCGAGCCAGGACACACCAAAGCAGACAGCTTGCGTGTACAGCAAGCAGCCCCATCCTCAGAAAGGGCACAAGTACATGGATGAGCCATTTACTGCAGCCTGCCTGCCCATGTATCATCTCCATAGCAGCAGTTCTGTTAATTGAGACCAGCTGCTTCAACTCCAAATTCTTCTCTCCAGAAATATTGATACTACTACGTTATGATTAGAAAGCACTTTACCAAATGCCTCTCAATTTTGCACAGCTCAGATGAAGAGCAGCTGCAGAAAGAAGGGACAGTTCCCTGACTGTACAGAATGAAACAAATGCTCACTGCAAAATCACTGGAGAAATGAAGGCTGTATGAAGTAAGTCAAAATAATGATGGCAGGAGAAAGCAGCCTGCTGCATGTGCTCATGCCTGTCATTTTTGATGTTGAAGGGACTGTGAGCAGACTTCTTCCTTATGCTCTAGGATAAATAGCCACAGCACCGCAGTTTTACAGCTTCATGCGGCAGGTGTGCATATTTGTCAGATCCAGTTTTTCTGTCCAAGGATAGATTAAAGCAAAACCCATCAATCTGGGCCTGGCTTGGAATTGCTGCTGTGGGGTTGATTCGGCTCCAGGGCCTGTTCTAAACAGCCCACTGGCAAAGAGAGTCACTGTAACCAATAAACTAGTGGGAAGATTTGTGAAGTAGGAATGCCACCACATCACCACGACTTGGCTTCATTGCTGACTGTCTCCCTGTGGCTGCTGACTCCATGCAGCAGGCTGTCAGCTGGCTGCTTGGCAATGGTCACACTGGGATTGCCGAAAGCTGAAAGCATTTTTCCCCATCAGCTGGGCTAGATTACTGGCTAAGAGTACAGTCAATTCCAAATTCACTTAGAACTCCCAAGCCCCGTCTCTGACCATCAGACACAGGGTATTCCTGAAAAGACATCTGGTTACCGTGTTTATGCAATAACTGGGCTAACCACTTCAATCCCATCTGTTGTCCCAGCCTCCTGAGTACAGATAACAGAATCCTTGAAAGAGAAAATCTGGCCATGAATGGTCTGAAATGAGAATCGTGATACAGTGCCTGGCTTCCTCCTGAGAAGGATGTTGTACAATTTTACAGAAAACATGGCACTCTTCAGCACGCGGCTGTGTAAACAAGGGCTTAACACATCACTTCATTACTCAGATTTTCTACTACAACTGAGGTAATACAACAAAACAAAAGCAGAGAGATCACTTTGCTATGCTGTGTGATTTGCCTCCTACTCTGAAAATCAATGACATAAATAAAATCTTTTATACAGATACCAGACGCATCAGCCACCTCTCAGCCAACATAACACCCATTTTTTTAGAAGCATTCCTACTGTGTTACTCTGGAAAACATTCAAAGTTTTTAGAGTTTCATTCAGATTTTACCATTTACACACTTCATTCATTTTCACTGTGTTCCACTCATCTAAGGGAATCTCTCTTTAAAGCTGCAATTTTCTTACCTACTTCACTTTCTAGTTTCTGGTCTGTACTAGAAGACTGCTTTAATCTACAGTACTGCAGGAGACGGAATACTTCAATGGAACTCCAGAAGGGTAAGTCTGAGCACATTACCATTGAATATAAACTTTACATCTAACATTCGCTGACTGCATGTTCCTTTAATCTCCATTTTCTTTCTGTTCCAAGTAAGGTTGCCGTATTTACTTGCGACAAGTAATAGCAGTGGAAAGATATGCTGCGTGTGATAACAGGGAAGTTACCTGGACTTGGCATGCAGATCCATTAGCACATTTTGCAGGTGACAACTTGATGGCATTCTGTTGATTGCAGAAGTTGTGCTCCCCCACCCAAGCTGAACTTAGCCTCTCAAGTCACCAAATCACATGATTAAACTCTTATGTATGTTTTTTTGTATTTTAATTCTTAGATTTCCAAGATCTGTCAAATGACATTCATATAAGGAGATGCATATCACAAGATTAGGTAAAAATGAATGAAGCTGTTCTGTGTACTACAGTCATTGGGACTGCTTGATCGCTTCCAATGACACAGCTCTGTGGATTATTAAAAGAATTACAACAGTTCACAACACTCATGGATCTTGGTGCATCAGACATCAAAACCCATGCAGCAAGAGTAAGCAGTAGAAGCATTCAAACAACAGATTTGCCAACCTCACTTAAATCTCTTCCTACTAACATGTAAATGCCTTGGTCTGCAACATATTGCAACCACTGTGCACTACTCCAGCAGTGAAAATCACGATGCCCAATGCACAGCTGCCCCAGCAGAGAAGCAACAACTCTGCAGCTGACCGCTAATTTTGTTCTCAAAGCACAGACATACGCTCATTTCATTTCAGCTGCCCTAACCTCCCCCATAACTGAATTATTTTTATTATGCTCCGCACAATCCTAGTACTGACAGGGATGTTTGTTAAACATAATTAAAGATATTAATTTTGCATGGAACAGAAGACACAGAGCCAAGAACTTTTTTGTTTTTTTTTTTAAATCTCCTATTAGAAAATTACCTTCATTAGCACTGACTCGCTGAGCTTCTCTCTGTTGACAATTTTTATCGCAACCTTCTGACATGTGACACAGTGAACCCCCAACTTCACGAGCCCTGTAGGAGAAACAGAGCAAAACAGAAAAAAAAAGAACTGGTTAGAGCTATCCACAGTTGAGATTTTTCCTAACAGTACATTACTCAGTAGCTGTCCATTTATATTCAAACAAATTATCATTAGACCCTCCCCCTGCCAGATGAAGCCTTGTGAAGAAGACCTAAGCCCGTACTGTGACCACCTGGCAGTAAAGCTGCCAACATCCTCAATTCTGCTGCAGTTTCTACCACCAAAGCTGTATTTTTGTTGAAATATGTACCAGCTATCACCATTCAAAAAGGGTTATACCAGTAAAAAGTAAGATTCTGCTAATTTAATTGCATTAGGTTTGGGGCTTTGCCAACATCTGACATCAGTGAAAGCTCAGAAAGCAACAAAACTAGATGATCAAGCGTGTGCAGTGTACAAATTGCTACATTACTTTTGGCCTTTTTAAAACTTTCAGCACTTAATTACTCTGTTGCACGAAATTCATGCTGTGCTGAATACCACAGAGGAAGGGAGGAGCAAAAGTACATATTGATCAACATCAAGTTCTTCTTACTTATTAATTTTTACTATATCTTTGTTAATATCTATAACCCCAAACAACTTTATGGTGTAGACAAATGGCCACGTTTGGAAAAAGATATGAGTATTCCCATCAGAGAATCAGATCAGGAGGACTGAGTTATCAAAAAGTATGGAATAAAACTCCAAGAATGAAAAGAAAGAGGTAAGTAAGAAAGTGTTATTGTCTGCAGAACTTTGAACTGAATCTGCTGATTCACATAAAAGTACATCAAGAGATCTCTCCCTAGCCACTTAAACATGGTCTCCTGAGCTCCCAACTCCACCTCCAGCAAAAAAATTTCTACCCTGAAAACTGTTACTTTGTAGGTCTATTCAAGTGAGACCTGCTTTTTGTTGTTGTTTTTTTCTCCCTGCAGCTCTTACTCTCACGGTTGTGCAGCACCACACCTAACAGGCTGGATTCCGTCCCACTCCACAATGCATCCAATTGTCATTTAGTTTAATTCAGTTATAACTCCAGGAAGAAATGGCACCTCCTCAGTGTCAGGAAGGTCTGCTGGGCTTCACAGAGCACTTATAAGCAATGATGTTGCAAGGAAGCAAGGAAGTTCAGCTTGGCTTGCAGCTCCTAGGCATTAAGATCCTGACCTTATTCTCTGTCCCAAATGCCAAAGCCAAAGACATTGCTTTATTTGTAAAGTGGACACAGCAGATCTGCAGCCCAGAGAAACAACTTCACACTTCGAGGGATTAAATACGTAGAACACTGCCTTACTTCAAACTGTCCTCAGAGATCTGGAGTACCCAGCCATCTCCTACAGTACTTTTTGCTACAGTTAGTCACTGATGCTGAACCATTAACCACAGGTTATTATGCCAAGAAATAACTTTCCGATTCACTTTCTGTCCTCTCTCTTTTACGGTGCACTCAAAATCTTTGAATATTTCCAGTCCTGTAATTTTCCACTCTTACTTGGTTGAATGCTGACATCCTCACTTTCTGCTATTATGTGAACAACTCACCAGAATTAAGGACACAGCACACTGACAAACCTATTCAAAGCTATGTCTGCTCAATAGATGTATGATATTACCCGTAGCACCACAGGGTCTGTTTTCACTGCACAGAGCACTTGCAGCCTCCCTTCTGCAGCTTTGCTTTGGCTTTGCCCTGTGTGGGCAGTCACTGTCAGCACCCCTCTACTGTGAGCTCACGCTGCTTCAGTCCATGCCCATTCCTTTACTCTGCTTCCATCACAAACCACACTCTTTGCATAACTCCAATTTCCCTCCTAACTCTTAGGAGAACTTCCAGCACATCTAGACTCTAGGATCTGTGACACAGTGCTGTACTATGGTGTTCTGCAGCCATTATTTTAAGAGGGCACCAAAGGTGACAAACAGCTGCTTCCTCTAACTGGTCCCCCAACCTTAAGTGTACATGCTTTTGGAATCTCACACTTCAAGACTTGATTCTAAATGTATTTCTTCCCAAATTAAGACACGTGCCCCACTGCACTCAGCTATCTCTAACCCTTATTATCCTTACCCTCACTGAAGCATTTTGTCATAGAGTCACAGACACCACAAATCTCTGGGACACTATCAGACCATACAGGCAATCTTCGCAGTGTCCTCTGCCCATCTTGCTGCTAATCTACCATAGAAACTCAGAAAATAAGAATAAACCATTCTGCTTACTCTGGTAACAAAGTTCAACAACTTAGAAGATTTTATACACCTTATAAAATCATACCGATACTGTCCCAGCGATTTCACATTGAATTAATTTCATCAGTCTTAGGAAGTCTTTTCTGATTTACAGCAGGGTGACAGAGAACAGAATGCGAGAATGCATCATCTAATGTGTTTTTCCATTTTTCCATAATTTACATTAAAAATTGGAAAAAGAAAACCAAAAAACTACACTGTCACTGCTATCTGCTTTGTGGGTAAGGAATCCTAACACAATGCTCCAAACAGGCCTAGACAGCACTTTTCAACATCCAAAATTCAGTGAATATAATTCTAAGATAATTGCCCTGCTTGTGTCTCCCTGTTTACCCCTTCCTTTTGACACATGCATGTCAGTGGAGCAAAATAAAGACCATCTACTAGCTCATCTCTTATATAGGCTAAGGTCCTCCTGCTACTAAGAGAAAATCTTAAATGAGCTTGGGAAAAGAAGAACTTGTGCCCTGAACTTCAATTCTGGTCTTAGCAATTCCAGCCTACTGAGTCACAGATGAATTATGGTCGTTTGAACCCCTGTGGGCTTCTGATGCCCTTTTACTGGCAAGGACACGTTATGTATCAGTGTAATGAAATATCTTTGAAGAGAGTAAGAAGAAACTACATGAGTAAATTGCTGAGCTGTTATTGAAATGAGAAAGAAAAGCAATGCAAGCTCAGAAATAAGTGGTCACGTTGCTATTTGCAGGGCTAGCGACCTTTCAGTTCTTCTTTGGCTGCACACACAGCTGATGATGAGCACCTCAAGTGTACAGCAAACCTCTCATTCAGATGTGTCAACAGGTGAAGTGCTTACTCATACAGCCTATCTACACTTTCTGCCCAGCAAAAGTACCCAGAGAGAACAACCAAGGCTGCTAAGAGGATATTTTACTTTGGCATGGCTTAAGACAAGTCTGCCAAGGCGAGAGTAGGCTGTTTTGTCTTAGGAGCTGTGAACACTGGGCTGTTTCAGACCTCAGCCACTTAACTGCACAAGAAACAGCCTCATAATTTCAGGCTGGGGAGTAAAGAAGAAAAAATGTACACACAGAAAAGCAAGGGGATGTGTAAACTAACATTGTCTTTTCATTTATAATTAAAAGCCACAAGCTGAAAAAAAACACCAAGCAACAGGGACTCCAGACAACACAAAGAAAAGATGGCACACAAGGAAGAGCATAGGGAAGCCTGCAGGCCTGCTGCATCTGAACACAGCACTGACCTGCTAACAACCACGCTCGTGCCATTTTTTGCTAGGAAGTCCCATTGTGTGGATGTGTAAAGATGTACAGATCTTTCCTGAAAAGGACAGGAGCTTACATGATGAGCAAGGGAAAGATTTAGGTCTGCTATACAGGTGGACAGCCCACCCTGAAGCAGCAAATACAGAATCACTTATTTTACCCAAGAAACGTGTGTTGCAGAGATGACGACACAAGCTTTCCCTCCAGAGATGAGCACACAGCCATCCCTGTGGCAACCATCTCCGTGTCTTTTCAGACAAGGACAGGACTTCAGAAAAGTCCGATGTACCTCTGCCTTACACTGTGCGTGGGAATTTGCTCTAACACACACTAAACACAACAGAAACAGGTTGGAGGTGGTGCTCTTTCATAAGAACTCCACAGGGACGTCAACAGCAGCACAAGTGAACACAACTGGGGACAGGGACACCTTGCTAATGAGCCCTACTTTGAGAACTAAAACTTGGTTCTTCATTAGAAAAAGAATTCTAGACACAGGAGAGATCTTTTTTTCAGTCCTGTCAAAAGATGGAGTCTGCCAAAGACACCGGTCTGAAACAAATGATCATTTTGAGAGAGAGACTAATAAATCCTAAAATAACACTGCAATTTAAATGTAACATTCATGGTATATACAGCGTTGACAAATAATGTCCCTACAGTCTTTCAGAAATGTTAAATGCAAGTAACTCATTTTTAATCATAAGAACAGATCTACTTCTAGAAGTGTTATAAAATTGCTACATTTGCTAATTTTAATATATGTAATTTCTGCATTGGAAAAATAAAGCTTTTTCATTTTCTTCTGAAATAAAACCAACCCAACGCCCAACCTGTATTTCTGTCGCAGGGACACCAGGCCCTGATTTCAGATCATCTGCCTGGCTCACGTTGCTTGCTGCTCATTTCACAACAGAGCACACTGTCAAAAAACTTATCCTCTCAAAGATGTAAGCGGAAGGCCCTGCTCTGGCCGGTAATATCTATTTTGGCTGGATGAGCAATTAAAACGATGTCTAGAGAGAAATATTATTCCTAACTGAGTTAGCTAATTGCCAATTAATTCATGTCAATGAATACCTAGCAAATGTTAATCTGAGCACTGCAGGAAACGAACACTTGTGGCTTACATCGGCACACAGACTGGTACTGGTAACCAACTATTTGAAATCAAGGAGGAACAAAAATCTCAGTCTGAACCAACCCAAGAACACTGCTTTTTAAAAGGCTCAGTGTGCCTACACAGTTCTTGAACATGATCTTTGTACATACGGTCTTTATATACAAGTAATTTGATCCCACAAACTGGAGATTAATGCTGTAAATCTTAGAATTATTTACTGATGCTCCTTCCTGAAAACTACATGCGTTGCTATCTGCAAGATCTGCAAACCTTCAAGGATGCCAGTTTAGAAAATCAATCCGTAAAGCAAATAAAAGCATTAATATAACTCAAGTGAAGCATAGAACAATGCTTAAAATATAATATTCTTGCTTCTTATTCTCAACGGTTATTTTCTCAAATGCTATGGTTTCAATTAGGTTTGAATCAGTTCAGTTACAGCGTCCAACTGCTGACTGCAGTGAAGTTAATTCAGATCTACAACAGCAGAAAACAGGTTAAAATGTGGCTTGCAGCAACACGATTTCCATAGCCGTAAAATAAGGATAACAGCACTTACTTAATCCTTCTACAGTCCTTGCAAGGTAAGTGATTAATCCTTACAAGGAATGTTGAAAAGGGAGGGGATGGAGTACAGGACACTATGCAAGTTTTACATACTACAACATATTTGGAAAAACATCTCTTAGATATTCTTTCAAAAGAAAGGTCTAGATTATTTCTTAGTAAGAGTTTCCATTTTATGTCTCAAGCTTTCTAGCTCACACATTTCTGGTTTCCTACAACATGCATCTTATGCACTTCTTAGCTGCACTACAAAGAACTTTGTTACAGGTGTCCTACTTCTGGGAACCAATAATTGCCCTTAATTACTCAGCCTTCTCATTGAACAGATGTTTATTTTTCTACAGCATATTGTTATCTCAAATTACTGCCTTTAAAATAAACAAAACCTTATATCGAACGACACACAAATTACACAGTATCAATTTATAATTGTTTTAAGGGGAAAGGAGGTATAGGGCTGTCTAGAAATCTGAAAGAACGAGGATGGAGCAACCCAGACTGGTAAGGAAATAATTCGACCATGAGATATTCTACACAGAGACTCTAGTGCTAAAATGCTGTTTGGAGGGCTCACGCAATAACTGATTCTAAATTGAATAAAGTGTAATTACAGTAGGACTAAAGCCAGAGTTCAAACGCTCAGCAGGAGCAAGGAAGATGTTCATCAGTGCTGGTATTCACGTGCCTCAGCTGAGAGCACAGGGAAGCTGCACGCGCAATTGTTCCAGCTCAGATGTATTCTCCTGAGCTCCAAGCTCTCTCAGACATGCACTGACTCAGGCAGCAGAAGGGATGAACGCCTGAGCTCAGAGATTGGTGAGAGCGATGCAACAGCTCAGACATGATGGGATCCACACACCTGATACTAGAGAACAAGAGATACAGACGCATACTCAGAGACTCAGCAGCTCACCAGGAGCAGGTTTTATACTGTATGCCTCAGAGATTATGGCAGGATCATCCTCCAAGCTCAGCAGGATCAAAACACACAGAACCAACATCACCTCTATTGATTTTTATCTTGGTCTCTTTCTTAAATATTTCATAAATCAATACTTCTCAGAAACCCTTCGTGCCTGCTGAATATAGTGAAGAACGTGACTGTTCAGCCCCTTCAACACACATCTTTCCCATCTCTGTCCACACCCACGAGTCTACAGAGGCCCCCCAAGGAGCTGGGACACACACCTGAGTGGGCTTTTGTGAAATTCTGTTATTCCACCAGCTAAGCTTGAGCAAACTCCTCAAGTCCTCCAGGAGCTGTCAGCAGACTGTGATGCCCAGTGAGCTGAGCTTCTATTTTACACCAAGTCTTTGTTCCCACATGAAACAAGTGGGCGACTACGCTGTGCTGCCACTGGAGAGGTGCAGAGCTCAGCATCCTGAGCATGTATGAAGGCATCTGGCAGCACTCTCACCGCCAGCAGATGGGGAAACAGGAAAGGGGCTTTGCAACTTGAAAATGAAAAAGAAAATAAAATAGATGTACCAAAAAACAACAACAACAAACAGCCAAACAAAAATTCTCACCACGTTGCCATTATTAGCAGACATCTGCACAATGAATCACAACATCCAGTGACCTACAGAGAAGGCTTGCTAGGCTAATAAGGAGGAGACACTGTGCGCAGGGCAGGAAGAGATGGAAAAAAGATGGGAGGAGAAACTGTGGAGAAACTTCCTTACATGCTCTTCCAGCTGATGCTAATCCCATTTTCTAAGCTCATTTCTATCCTCTCTCACCACACTTTCCACCCTACCTTAGCCTGCCTCCTTCAGGGAGTCCTGCCGCCCTTTTGACCCTCCCATCAGCCAAGATTGTTTCAGCTAGGTTATATGTATATTAAGAACTTAATTAAAAAGAAGGTTAGCACAGAAAGCCTTTACACAGAAGACAGAGGTCACACTCTTCACAAGATTAGGTTCACCACAGAGCACTTCATCTACCCAGCTCAGTGCTGACACAGCTTACCCTGGCCTCTGACATCTCTTAATCACCAACTGACAGATTTCTAACAGGATTTGCACTCGCTGCTGATACACTGCACTTCAGCCATGGTTCAAGGAGTAAGTTGGCTTAACTGTACGTGCGCCTAGGAGCAAGGCACCAAACAGCCGGTCACGTGCACACCCAGCACGTCCCTCTTCCCATGAATTCCCAAAAGACCTGGTGATGGCATTGGGATTATGGCTCATAGCCGGCCACTGACTAACTTCAACAGTAAGACTTTAGAAACAGAGGGAAAGTAAGGAGACAGCTCAGCCTCCAGACCCTGATTCTGCCTGAGAGAAAACCCCTCGCTGGTCAGTTAGAAGGAGAATGAGCTTCTGAGCAGAGCTGCAGGCTAGTCAAGGGGATGTGGGTTGGTGACAGAGGCAGGGTGGCCTTGAGGCTGCCAGAAGGCCAAGTGGTCAGGGAAAGGTTTGGGAGCTTCCAGCAGCAGCCTTAGGGGCCTGCGGAACACAGTTCTGTGGGATGCTACAGAGATCTCACGGCACAATTGTAAAGGACTTCTTTTACCATTTTCTTCGGGAAAGAAACTTTCTCCATATGAAGTATAGAACATCTAAAATACAATTTTCTTAAATAGATTGAATATGAGAAAACCTAAACTTCTGGCTCAGGCTAATGGGAAGAATGACCATCTGAAAACTGACCTCTGGCTTAAAAACAGTAAAGCCAAAGCAAAAGAATTAAAGGTCAGAATAATTAGACTATTATCATTTTAATGAACAGAAACAGGCATACAGAAACCCCAGTAGTCAGAAGTATTTTCCTCAATGTGAGAATAATGGCTCAGGGCACAGTATGGAGCTGAAAGCATTTATCGACTTCTACATCAAGAAGAACAGAAACCACCTGCTCATGTAATACAAACTTCACTACAACTGATTCACTGTGTTCCTTACGGAGAGGAAAGCATGGGGTCATATTCAATACACCTCTACAGAAAAGGCCCAAGCTCCTCATTAATTTAAGGTAAGGCTTATGAGAAGCAATGTAGCACCTGGAGAGTAAGGTCAACTGTGCCTACACAGAGAAGAAAGAAAATAAAGTGAATTTAATTTCCTTTCAAAAGAAGGATGGTTGGATAAATACAAACATGCACAACCCAACCCACCTTCTGGTACACAGCTTCATCACTTGGAAATTCATACCAGCTAAGAATGTCCTGAAATACAGTTCAAAATCCAATTCAGGCAGGAGCTGTTGATTACGAAAGGACAGTGGCATGAGAACTGTGCTGTCAAAACGCATCTTCGTATCATGCTTCTGTTCCAGGATTTCTATGTGACAACTAATAGCGTTACTGGAAGATCCCACAGTGAATTTTTCTCTTTTGGAAGAATTCAGGGGAGGGGATGGTGAGCATCTCCCCAGGTCTGATCTAAAACCCAATCAGGTCAATACAAAGACTCATTTGACCCAGGAATCTGCAGATCAGTTTCTCCATCAGTAATCTGTGGCTATCCAAAGCTCGATTACTCTAATGAGCATTTCTACAGACGAAATATGGCAGTGCAGAAAAATTTGGTTGTGGAAGATCTCACAGCTACATCAAAAGTAATTGTTTTCAATAGTTAGCAAGTTGTACAACTCTCTGTATGCGTTCGCTGTCATTAAAGCAAAACAAATTTGCAGGGAATGTTGCTTTCAAACCTGCAGAGCCTTTTATTGCTCCACTTTCAATCAGGAACGGGTTTTGCCTTTACTCATACTAGTTCTGTATCGGTATAAGCAAACCATCCTTAAATTTGGCTCCCACAAACGTTAGTCCAAGCCTGGAGCTGAAGAAAAAGAGTGAATGTGTGGTTCTAGGCATCAGCAGAGGACCTCATCTCCAGGGCTTTTTCCTCTGTTTGATTGCTTTCTGTTCTGCTACTATTTGTATTTCATGGTTCCAGACAGCTAGTATGAAGTGTCAGAAGACTCAAGAAGATTCAATCAGAAAAATCAGCTTAAGAAGAAGGACAAGTTGTAAGCCTGGATAAGTAGATAGAAATAAGCAAAAGATCAGTAAGCATCTTCTCTGTACAAGCTACAAAGTCTGGGGAAAAGTTAAAAATACCATCTCTCAAGAATGATGCTCCCACATGAGGACCTGGTTCTCTCCATGAGTGCACAGGGATGGATCCCACTGACTTTCTGAGAGTTATCCCCAGTTCCCACCAACTAAGATGAGCTGCAGCTCTGCCAGCCCCTCCCATGAAGCTGCACAGCTCACACTGCAAACAACAGCCACAGAGGAGCTCAGCAGTGAATCAAAGCCACTCACACTTGGAAGAGGCAGCTCAGAAATAACTGAGATTGCTGCACCTGTTAGGTGTCCCAACATACAGAGGTAATAAATACACTGAGATAATAGACTACTACCCAGCAATACTGTCATTAGACAAATCACGTATCACTTTCCACAAAGCCTTAAGGGATACTGCCTGCAAAGAGCACAGAAAATATTGTCTTGCGCTTATGAACATTACACACTTTGGCTTTATATTACGAGCCTCCTAAATGACTAGAAACTGATACGATATTCCTCACTTGTACTGCAGGTCAGGCCACTTGTACCTCAAGGCTATGGCAAGTTGCATAGTAAGAGTCTCTTCCTGAACAAGAGAATCATCATCAGCTGGATACCATTTATCTGGCATGACAGGTATCTGGCAGAAACATTATTTGCCCGTGACCCACTGAGCTCCAGATACTAAAGGCTAGAGAGCTGCAGTCCAAATTTTATAATAATAATAATAAACAACCCCACCAAACTCAAACAAAAAAATCCCACCAAATGTGTAAAAGAGTAAAAAAGACTTTTAAAAAGAGTACCAAGAACTCTAACAAAGGACTAACAAAAGAAAGCGTAAGTCTTTAAACAGAGCTGGAAAGCTTGATTCTGGTAACTCAGTCTGCAAAACAATGAGCGTTGGTAATTTGGACAAAAAACACAGCTAAAGTGACCTGTGTAATGTCACCAAATGGTGTGACAGTACAGCATAAACATGGGATCTGCTTCCTGAGATCCAATCCTAGTCCACAGTGTGAGAAGGCTGGATACACACACACAAGAAATGAGGGCTGATTTAAACTCACAGATTTCAGCTACAGAAGAACATGCCCTAAGTTTCCTGAGGTTGCATTCTTACTTGCAGGTACACGACTTCTGGAGTCCCCAACACCAGATCTCTTCCCCTCCCTTACACTGGGACAGAAGATTCAGCAGGCTTCAGGAGATGAAAAAGCAGTTTTGCACCTCACATGAGGTTTATCCTAACTAAATTGCACTTGACTGGAGTTGTACTTGAGTAAAGCAGAACTGGGAAAAAGTAGAAGGTGCTTCCCTCTGGTCAGATTAAAGGGAATTAACGTACATCTGTGGCCGTGCATGAACACAAGCTGTCAAAAATGAAGAACTCCCTCTGCCAAGCACACCAGCTTTAAATCTCAGTAACAGCTACATAAGAAACCTGAAATAAAGAACTTAAACACAGCGGATGGTGAAGTTCCTCTGAAAACCTCAGTCTATTTTCTCTGCAGCATATTTCATTCAACTTCCACCCCTGCAGCTGCAAGTGAATGTTGCTGTGTGCTGTACCAAATGCTGTACAGAGGTGCCTTCTGAAAGCACAGTGGCAACCGAGCTAGGGAACACCAGAGCAGCAACATCCAGCCAGCACTTGGTGGCAGTGTACTAGAAACTGGATAAAGAAAATCAGGGCAGCAGATGGGCAGTAATTTAGCAGCAGGGTAAAGAAATAAATCAAATCTTCTCTAACATCCTGCTGGATTTGAGCTGAACTAACTAGCACTAACAGTCCAAAATCCACTCCTGAGAAGCAAAATAAATAAATAAAAATCTGTAACATGATGTTGGTTACAGGGTCACAGAATAACCCACAGTCATCCAGGACCTTCTGAGATCATGAAGCCCACAGCCTCTGCTCAAGCAAGATCAGCTAGAGCAAGAGGCCCAGGACCAAGTGCAGGTGTGTTTTCAGTAATTCCAGAGGGAGACTCCCCAGGTGTCATCCTAATTTCAGGTAGAGGTCCCTACTCAGTACAGCTCCCAGAACAATGCTGCCCAATTTCCAGAGCCAGAAACATCAGGTGAGCAGTAAGAGTAAAGTCTCCAGCTATGGATGCCTGACATACTGTCGCCCCTGTTTAAAACAAGGAGTTCCAAAATGTTTTTTTTTCTCTTTATGTTTGTTTTGAAAATGAACCACTACAGTTGGATACAAAACAATGATTAAGACTTTTTTTTTTTAATCAATTTTATTTCACTTGGATTTCCAAACCAACTAGAAGGTAATGCAAATTACAAAAAAAAACCATTTGTGCATCCACAGGGAGTAGAAAATGCCTGTCATCTACCAGTAATGCAGCAAAAATTCTTCAAGGAAGAATGCAAGAAAATGCACATTAAATACACTATGGTTTTAGTGAATGGGCAGTGGTAGATAGTGTTGTCTTAACCACAGAAAATAAATACTGAATTTTGTCTAAAGATTTTTTATTATTATTACAAATTGCAACCAACCTACCAGGATGGCTACCAACTCAGAAATTAGCCTACTGTTAGGAAAATAGTTAAAAAGCACAAGTAACAAATACAAATGAATCAACAAATGAAATCATGCTTTCCTTCTTGCTGATTTAAACCAAAATGAAAAGCTATATCTAAATCCGGGTGATTGAAATATGAGCGAGACTCATCAGTTCTTCAGATAATTCTTCCCTTCAAAGCTAGAAGATCAGCCCCAGGTCAGAACCTCACAGGGTGCCTGCTAAAGCAAAGACTCCACTGCATCCTTTCAACTTCTGCACTCCTGCGTCAGCACCTGAAGCCCTGTTTTACGGTTCAAGGACTCTCTCCTAAGCTGCTGCCAAATGTGAGAATTCAGCTCTTCATGCTGGAGAAGTAGGAGTGCTATGGTGGCACTTGAGTTGAGCTCCAGCTTTAAGCAGAGCTTCATAATCTTTAAAACAAAGAGAACAGTCTGTGAAGTGCTGGAGCTACTGAGGTAAACCAGGTGGAATCAACACTAGCCAAGAAGCAAAGAGAGATTCCTATTTACATATAAATGGGAATTTGCACTCTTACCCCCTTCTCTCGTGTTCACATGAGTATAAGGCTTCAAAGCATAAGGCATTGTATCCAGGCTGCTACAGGCAAAGTCTAACATTATGACACGTTTATAACACACAAGGAATATGATGCCGTAGAAAACAACTATTTTCTCTAATCATTTTCAAGCCTCATAAACATACTTCAGGACTATTTCTGAAGATAAAATACATACCATAATAGAGAATTAATTATATGAATGAGAACCCTGTGGAATTGTTACCACTGTTTATATTGGAAGACTCAAAGCAAGACTAGGGCTCTACGCAGATAAACATCACACATCCACATGTGCCAACCTCTCCTTGGGGTTGACAGCCAGGCTCCACGTAGGCAAGGCAACCAAAGGGTATGCCTAATTATACTCTATTTCTCTGTTTGAAAATCAAGACTTCAGGCATGAAGAAACTGGGTAACTTGCTGAAGGTCACAATGAAGCCCTGTGGCAGAGCTAGAAACCAAGGATATACCATAATCACCTTTTAAGTTGGTGCACATAAGAAAAGCTAAGAAGTGGGGGAAGAGGGGTGGAGAGATCAGAAATAATTGGCCATCATTTTTATTAAATTCCAGACAACATTCCCCTCTGCTACATCAGGATAAAAGCAGGAGAATTCTATCTGTGCCACTAGATCTGTTCCAAAGTTACAGCAGAAAATCTGGCAACAAAAGAGGAGTACTTGCAGTGTCATATGTGAATGCATACATTTAGTGCAAGAGCTTTCAAATTTATGATCCATTAAATGAAAACAACGGCAGCAAAGAGATTGCAACACTGCATTCCAAATAGAAGAAAACATGCTCATTTCCAGAAGCAACAACAAAAGAATAGAAAAAGCCACAAAGGAAAATCCCTCTTCTCTCCCCCATCATTTCACTCACTGTTCCCCAGAAAAAGGGCTGCTCTGTAGCAAAATGACAGGCAGCATCACCAGAACACACTGTTCAAATGGAAAGAGTTAAGCTGGCTGAAAGACTGCATCAGGGAGGGGATGGCAGGGATGTGAGAAGCTCCCAGTGCCCACACTGGTATCTTAGCACAGCAGCAGAATGGCTGCCACAGCTCAGCATTAGCTCTGCTGGGTTGACTGGGGACAGGCTCAGCTTCATGGCACGACTGAGGCAGGCTCAGCATGCTGCATGTGCTCAGGATTGAGAAGGGCTGACAGAGCTGCTAAGTGCTCCACAGAGCAGCGGGAGTACTGACCAGCACACGTGGGAAGTACAGTACAATAATCTCCCATCTGCACGGTACGGCTCTGAATCCCCTTCTTTACAGCTCAATAGGTGCATCTGCTGACCCTCTGATAATCCTCAACATTGTTTAAAATGCAGATCAGTGGAGATCATGCTTTTTCTCTCCCATTACAGCCCATAGCCTAATAAAAGCTTTAATCACACACAATATTCTATCTCCTGCAAGGGCTGCTGCCTCATTCTTTCCGCTTTGCTTTTGTTTGGAAACCAGACCTTTGTCAGGCACCAGCAGCAGAAGAATATAATTTTGCAACATCAGGTCTGAAGCCAGTCAAAGCGCTTATAACCTCTTCCAAAACTGTGCAATTGTAACTAGAAAATTGTGACTATAAAAGGTAAACAGCAGGGAGCTCAAAATATGGGAACCCCCTGAGAAAAGGCATCCTAACCCCCTGGATATGTGGCATGATTTTAAATGTAAAAAGCAGCATCAGCAGAGATCCCTCCGTGTCTTTGTCTCCTTAGCACTGATGCACGACAACTGTTTTTGGAAGTCAGAAAGCTCAAGAGCTGCAGAGGAAAACCAGGACTGGCTACGTGACTGGAGGTTGAGAACAATTCATTTATTCTATGCACAGAACATATACATAAACAGATGTACATGCAAATGCTAACCTGAAATAACTAGCTCTTTCCAGTCAATTCTACAGCCAAACGGTTGACCCCATAAGCCAGAAAGCTGACAGGAGCAAGTCACCATCACAGTTCAACTGCAGTTAAACCCTGCTCCAGCTCTGAATCTTCTGGGGTACGGTTGCTCAACCGAAGTCATTCTTTCCAGGGTTTTTGCCACTACTGTATGTCAGAGGGAAAGGCCAGTCTGGAATTCTTCTTAAATACATTTACTCTTACTTTTCTTCCCCAGGAATCTTCTCTCTTGCAATTAACTTTACAGTGTAATGCAGTAAATCTCATCCCTCTCTGTATTTATACACTGCAGCAAGCCAGACATGCAAAGGAGTGCATGCCTGTCTTCCACAAATACACAACATGTGGTTGAGAGGAAGGCAAAGGAAGCCTTCCCGTGCTCCTATGTTCCAAGAGTTAGACACAAACATGTTCACAGAATCATAGAATTGAGTTGGAAGGGATCCCCAAGGATCATCAGATCTTGGCATGCCCCAGACCTGTGGAAACTGCATCTGCTCTGGGGGACCCTGCTGTGCTAGGCCACGTGGGCAGCACAGAGGGTCTCAAACAGCACCTGAGGGCAGATGCAGGCCCAAACCATTCAAACAGCCCCTGCCCATAAAATACATGTCATCTGTTCATTTATGAAGCGTGGGCAGATGCTGGGCTAGCCACTCATTTAGCTGGAACCCCAACATGTTCTGACCTATTTCAGCATCTGTATAGAAAAGGTTAGAAGCAGCAGTCCCATCCTCCAGAGCCTCTTCTATTTGAACTCACTGCAGTCCCTAACAGGAACTCTGTCGGCCAGATTTGCTGATCAAGGACAGCCCAGCACGTGGCCCTCTCTGCCAGTTGCCATCACAGCAATTAGAGGGGAGAAGACTAGCGTACAAGCCACTTCAGTAGTGCACAAATGCATATATTACTCATCTTATTATGTAGACACAATGTGATTTTCAATTAGCTGTTTAACAGTATGATCGAACACAAAATATTTTAATTATGTATTTCATGGACATGCTTCAAAGGTGCTGTTTCAATCTCAAAATAATTAGCTATATGCATGGGAAACTTAGTTCCAGAGGGCCCACAGATACCTTCCTTTTTGAAGATCCAGACAGTTATGCGAGTTTCTTTTTAGTGCAAAGGGCTGCAGGCATAAAATAACTGCATTTAATATATCTGTCTGGAATTAGAGGTGCCTGTGCACGTGTGTAGAGTCAGGTTCCTGAAGAAACATGAGAAGTGGTCAGTAGCTGCTGTATAATACTCTTGATGTTTCCAATTAGCCCTCTGTCAATGCCAGGTCTTGTGAGGAAGTCTCTGATGAAGCATCACAGGATGTGCACCTTTGTGTGGGTACACACCTTCCTGCAGACTGCCTGAACCAAACCCAGGAACGAAGAAGTGCAGCAGGGCTGAAGGGGAGGCTGTTACTTACTGTAACAGTGTTTTATTTGGTGTTTGTACAAGCAGTAGGAAATAACTGCCTCCTGGTGAAAAAGGAAGAAGGTGAAGAAGGCAAGGAAGATGATATGAAACAAGTTTTCTCCAATTAACAATGCCTCCTGAGACTACTTACACACTGTCCCCTCCTAATGAGGGCACCCAAAGTCATAATCCCCTTCTATAATTAACAACAATAATTGCTAGTATATAACACTATGCCTTAACGAAAGGCACTATGCGAAACATAAAACATTTATGTCTGCACTTTGTGCATATTAGATGCAGAACATGCAAGGTTCACAGCAAAAAAATCTGTTTTGTTCGTACTAGAAATACCAGATTTCCATTTCAACTGCCGGCTAAAATATCTCAGTACTCCTAACAGAGGCCAAAGAGAAGGTTAAGTTCTGGCAGTGCTACACATGCCTTAGTGTGTGCAAATTGATTTTCTTACTATAAATAGCAATGTCTTGAAAGACTCCACCTGTCAATGATCTCCACCAAGGTGACCAGACAATATGTGCCTCAACATCACTAGAATACATATATATTTAAATATCTCTTCTATGCCTGCTGAAAATAGTGCCAAAAGAATTAGGACCATTAACTGCACTGGTAGAAATAGCAAGCATAAATGTTGCCAGAGGATAATTAATGCTACCACAAGCAGAATGCCATATGACATCTCTCTGAAGAAACAGTCAACTTTTCCACTATCTCCTCAATAACTCAATTATCTCTGTCAAAGTCAAGGCAGGGCTCTGCCCCTTCACATCCTTTGTCATATGTATTTATCTCCTCCTATATCACAGCTGTCCTGCTGGCCTTAGGAAAGAGATCCCTCGGTGGAAATGAGGCCTGACAGGAAAACAAGGCAAAGATTTCGAATGCAAGGAGGCATCTTTTGCAATTAAGGGTTCTGTTTGTTTTTCCTGTAGGTATTTATAAGAGGTTTGTTTGTTTGTGAAGTGAAGCTACTGAGCTTCAGGGAATCATTTCAAAAATTGTTACTTCTTCAGATTTCAAAAGATTTTCCCACTGCAGAGTTTTCTGTAAATTACCACAGAGTGCATGGAAGGAGGAAGCACGTAACTCCAGCACATGTAAGATAGCCATGGGGTACCACCGAGGCAGAAAGCTAAAATTTCTCCATGCATCTCTGCTCGTTGCTAACAGGATTAGCCGTGTGGTCCTCACTGTCATTGAAAATGTCAGTGAATCTCGGTGGCATCAGGTGCCTGATTTCATCAAGGACTGGCGCTTCAGTATGCAAGACACAGTAAAGCAGATTAAAAAAACATTCAGTAACTCAAAACTTTGGACAGTTATGTGTTGTAGTTTCACATACACTTTAAAGTCACATAAGCTACAAGCAGTAGTTCAGCCTCCACGTCATCACCTGCAAGCATTTTCTGGTTCATGTAGGCAAGCAACTCACAGAACTGATGCAGGTGAAAGCCAAGCCAAGCCAGGAGGAAAAAAAAGGTTTAACTCACTCATTTCTGCACACAAATTCAGCTCACAGAAGAATCACACAGCCTATAGGGGTAGAAAGGCCACGTTTCCACTCAGCAGGGCCAGCTCAGCCACACTGCAGTGTACATACACAGTGCTACATCTACTGCTAGAGAATGCCCAAATTCATTTCCTTTCTCTGTTACAAACTCCCTCCACATCAATAATCAATCACTTTCCAAGCTTCAAATTCCAATCCCATTATTTCCTTCATTGGTTCTTGTGCTTGGTGCGTACAGTGCTTATCACAGGGCAACAAACAAGCTCAGCAATCTGTACAGCAACAAGTGCAACAAATATCAAACTCAGTCTGAAATTGTAGGCACCACTGCACTATAATAAGATACAATGGTAAAAGGAGGAGAGCTGACAGGTATGCTAATCCATGATTGAAAGCTGTAGTAACGTAATGGATGTGATACTGCTTCTCCTGGAATATGAGAAGAGCTGTGTCTTGCATATTGGGCTCTGGTGCCAAATATGATAAGTAATTTTTTCAGTAATATGGCTGACCATCAATGGAACAAGAATACACATTCTTCTAAGGCTCAGAACTGTATTCCCAGCCTTACGGAAACTGTCCTATGGGATCAGTCATTTAAATGCATAAGTCAACATGGACCTAACTACCTTCACAGCTTTCTGAATCTGGATGTTGATCTTCCTGTGCCTTTGTTTATTCCATTGCTAACATTAACCTGCCATACAGAAATACTAGAGATTAATGCACTCAGATTTGTACAACATCACAAGTACCCCTAAGGTGGTTTTGGAAAAGCTCCTTTTCTTTCTCTGTAGAACTGAGAGGAAAAGAATTTGCTTAATTTGCTATTTCTGATTATTCAACAGCAGCAGCCATTCTGTGAAACCCACAAATTCTCACTGACCAGTATGCACTAGTAACACGTCCAACAAAAATTGACACTTCAGTCTTCACTCTCAGAATGCAGTGTGCCGCAAACACCGGAGCAAGGTGTTTCAGTGAGCTACTCCGCTAAAATTACCCTTTCAAAATCACAGAGGTACAGCTAGATTAAACATGGTTAAGTCAGGTCTAATCAGACATGTCATTTGTAACTGCTTAAACTGATGGATTGTTTGGTTAGTGATTCCTTTTAAAAGTTGCTTCTTCAAATTGAACACACGGCAGTCAGTCTGTGCTGGCTACAGTGCATGAGCACATCTTACCAAGATACAAAAACACAATATTTTCTCTAACCTCTCAACGCAGCTCAGAGTTCCCTACTCAAATAAGCCACAACCACACAGTGTAACTTACTGACAGCAAATGTCCTTATTGTTTGTCCTTTATGACGTTTTCTTCTCTTCCATATTAGAAGTCTTTCCCCATTCTACTTGGAAATACACAAGCACATCCTTTCTAAATAACACACCAGAGTTTCCAGCAATGTAACAAATAACATGCAAGGCTTTGTAAGCTATGTATTTATGTTCGTGACACTGACAGCTGTAAAACAAATAAGCTCATGTCAGTAAATAAAATAGATGCAGCTGGAAATATGCATGATCTGATCTTGGTTAAAAGCATGTGAACAAGGAGAAGGCTAATTGAGATTAGTGGAACTGCTTATTAGTTTGATCAGTACAACACAGAGTGGGCTACAAGCACCCTTTGTAAGCAGTTGTACCATCACCCACTGGGATGAGCTGATAACTCATCTCCTCAATAGAAGGAAACTGCACCAAAGATTTTATCCAACTCAGAAAACCAAAGGGCTAAAAGCTGCATATACTACACTCACTTGCAGAAAGGAAAATCTACTTTTAGAGCTATGATTCCTACTGCTCAGTCTACAGATTAATTTTAAGCTTATTTTGAATTAAAAAATCCCAAGGAAATACATTTCAGTCTACAGAGCAGAAAGACATCACCAATTAATAACTGGGATCCCTTTACTGGAAACAGTCAAGCTCTAAGCTTTCTGTGAAGGATATGGAGCACATACACACAAAAAGATTATGCAAATCAAAACCCATCGGATTGCACAAACAAAAACAACCCTGCTACACACAGACTAATGTTACAGTCTTTATGATGGCCACACACCACGGTAAACCCAGCTCTCACAAAATTAAAATATGATTGCATCTTTTTTGAGCTGCTGAAGGAGGAACTATGGCTACACACACGCACCACCATGGCCAACTTGCCAACATAGCTCTGAGAGTCACTTACCCCTAAGCAGCCTAGCTTGACTTTCACCAGCACTGCAAACAAACACGAGGCTATAAGGTCCAAAATTAGCAGTGTAAGCAAGAGTAACCCCCAAGCGAGGTCCTAGCAGCAAGGTGCCACAGCTTATTGGCTCTGCCTCAAATCTGTCCAAATCAGATAGGAGCAGTGGGATTTATTTTTAAATGAATCAAATAAAAAAAACAAAAACAAAAAGAAAGAGTGCAAGCTGGGTGAACATAAGACTCTAAGGTAAGATACAGCATTTTGGAAATCACTGGCCATTAAGCATCTAAATTGCCACAGAAGAGACTCAGCATGTTCTCAATCAACCTCCCTTGCTTGCATTTCAGAAAGCAAAATTCATTTCAGATCCATCTGATTTTACTTACAAAATAAGCAAACATTGTTCATTGTGCAGCACTGAAGTTAAATGAGAGTAGCTGAGAATAACAAACATCAGTTATCTTTCCACTTCTAAAGAAGTAGTTGTCCTCTAAACCAATTCCATGTCTGAACCATTCTGCTATTATGGACATCATTTACTTCTTCCCCATCAAATTGTTGACTTGCTCTTTAGTCAGCCTAGATTAGTGCAAGTTTACATTAAAAAAAGTGAAAGAAAGAAAATCTAAATCTCTGCTGATTCCCACCTACTTGTCAAGCACCTGGAATGAGCGCCAGAAAGTACCTTAGGTGTGTCCAACTTGATCTACATATCATACTCTCTCTACATCCAATTCAAGGAAATTGTGGTGGCGGGGAACCTCCCCTTCAGGCAAACTCTGCTAAAAGACTTCAGTAGCACTCAGCATCTACTAAGCTCCATGGTTGTATTTTTTTTTTTCTTCCAAAAACCTTAAATAATAAAAGCCAGTGAACAGGCAGCAGAGGCAGCTAGGAAAGACGTTTCATAGTGAAAAGCATGAAAAACTGTCCAAGAGTCACAAATTCCACTTTTACATGTTCTTAACTGGGGACTGTGTGTTTGCACTTCCCTTGGAAGATGGAGGACTTGTCTCCCTATTCATCCTGCTTCCAACCTCCACAAATGCAAACCTCTGATGCTTCCAGCCCTCTCTGCTGTGTCCCACCTGCACATAGAGTTCCTTCAGAGTAGCTTAAAAGGTCCACATAAAAAGTGAAGTAATAACATAAACTTCTAAATCATACCAATAAATTACAGCAGCCCTGAAGACCCTGAAAAAAAGAGAGAAGCAGCACACATTGCTTCAAACTCAAATTTATTTAAGCCATGGCAGGAATAAAGATTTGCCTTTGGCAAAGAGGGAAGACTTGCATTCCACTGCCTGCCATGTAACAGGGCTAATCCATCTTTCTACACATCTAACTGTACCTATTCTACATTAAACACAGCTAATAAGCTAAGTGTGAAGCAGAAAGAAACAATCTAGTTCAGTTTCCTAGGGAGAAGAATGGCTAACTGAGCCATTCTCAGGATTGCACTTGAAAATGAAAGAGCAGCTCCAAGGCCTGAAAAAAAAAAAAAAAAATCACCTCAGCAGTAGCTGTTCAAAGAGAGATCTTAAAATCTCTTATGAATAAAAGTTATTTTTGTCTAAAAAGAGGATGTTCTCTACTGCCTCCCAGCCTCCTCTCAAAAAATGCTGACAAAGAAACATCAACGGTTATGGCACTATCAGAAAGTGCCTGCAAGGACTTGAGTTTTGCAGGTGAAGACTCACGATCAAGAAACTAGGGGGTCAAACCACATCATTTACTTCAATCAAAGATCAGATTAAAAATTCTCTTTCTGAATCTTGGGTCTAGAAACACTAACTTGAAGTAGAAGTGACAGGTAATTGCAGATCAGCTTTTTCAGCCTCTTTTCTAATCTGACGTTAACAGAGATGGCCAGGGAGCTCAGCTGCTGATGAATTACTGTAAGCCCAACCCAGCAATATACTTAACCAAATTCCAGTCAATGATACTTTAGAGATAAGCAGGCCTTTAAATGAATAGATTCACTTTCCTACAATCGAGACAAAGAAAGAGATCTATAGCTACTGATTCACAATACATTTCATTCGAGATTACTTTTCACAACCCAGATATTGGTAGCAATAAGATATTTTCACATTCACCATCTTTCTGTTCAGAACACTATTAAAACAATAAATGAAAAAACACATTCTTTCTGAAGCCTATTTTTACATTCCTCTTTGCTCAAAGCATGCTTGTCACTGCCATTGGCTTTTCAGAAGAATGTTTTAAAGTGTCTAATTTTAAATCTTTTCTGTTATTTTTGCTTTCTGTTCTGCTTGACAAGCCTGAAGAATAGCAGAAGTGCAGGGAAAAAACCACAAACAAAAAGCCCCATGTGGCTAATACAGTGTTTGATAAAATAAAACCAGCTCAGATAGAAGGTTTTTTTCACCCCACAACATGCAGTAACACTCTCCCTGGAAAGATGCACTTCTCTTCTGGGTCACGGAGCCCTCTGACTGTAATTTCGACTTAAAAAAAAAAATATACCAAAACCCTCCTACTCTTGACCACTTTATCACAACATAGCAGTGGAAAACATCTAGGTCATGTAATCATGTCTCATCCAATTTGGATGCATTTCTTCCAAGGATATAAATTCATTAGAGACAGTTTGTAAACAAACATATACACACACAGGAAAAAATATGCAAACAGATTCTGTCTGCTCACTCTGCATGTATATGACTACTTGACCCAGAAACCAAAGGTATCACCATCTAGTCACTGGGTTAAAATCATTCACCATAAATAACTCAAGAAATTTTGCCTCTCATCCAACTTACCAAATGTTACACAGCTTTTCAGCTTTCCCTCCAGTTTATTTATTCCTCAAAGCAACCCTTAAAAAGCAAGGCTGGCATAGCATTTCTTAGTATGAATTGGTATTTCATCCCAGGGAGAATCCCAGTGGCCTCCTGGGGACAACTCTTCTAGCACAACAGTAAGCAAGCAGCACTGAGGCCACCAGCATCTAACACGGCTTCCAAAATCAGGAGAGTGGCTTAAGGAAATCTGGCCATTTGGACTTCTCACAGAAAGCTACAGCTTTGTGAAGAAGTAGAGAACAACACCCTGTGCCCATGGGAGGGATCTAAAGTACTTCCAGTTCTTTTGCTCTTAGACACCTTTCCCTTGCCCAAGACATCAACTATAAAAAGCACTCAGCCACATTAATATGATGCCAATCAAAAAATACATATGTAAGATTTTCTTTTTGTAATTTGCAACCAAAATCCCCTCACATACCTGAGCAGTTTCAAAAGTCTTTTTTAAGTCACCGATACGTTCATCAGATCACCCATGCCAGGGTTCTTCTAAGGGAGCCCAGGTCCAAGCACTGCACCATGCACAACTTTATTATGCTAAAACATCCTATATGGATTACTGAATTTACTGGTAATTTTCTGTAATCACTACAATCAGAGACACAAAGTAATTAATTGTGCATACACACTGCTCTTGCTCATACTGCTGTCTAGCACAATTAATTACCCACGCAAGGCTTGGAAAAGTTGATCATCCCATTATTCCCTGTTGTCCCACAGGAAGCACTCAGTAAATAACTCTGAATAAACACAGTGCACATGTTAAGTAAACGTTCTGCTGTCCAAACCTCTCCATTCATGATAACAACAACAAAAAAAGATAAATATTTATGGTGTTTGGTGTTCTTCTGCTAGCTAAACGACCAAGAAACCATTTAACTGAAGATAAACTGATACAATTCTTTAGTATACGCCATATTTTATTCATAATTCCTGTAGAAAATTCTTGCAACCTGAGATACTGATGTTTATTCAATCCAACTTATATTTTGTTATCCAAAACAAACCACACTTCTCTGCCATATGCTCAAGGAGCACAGGGAATCCTACACTGCCAACATTAGGCACTCTACCATAGTTGCAGTAAGCATGAGATATCAAAGGATGCATTCCCATCTGCTTTTGAATTTTGCTTTAACTAACAAGGCTAATAAGTTTCCCAATTATGTTTCCCTTATGTTCCTTTAAGAGTAGCATGCAACATGGCTAGGACTTTCTGTTCACAAAGACAGTAGGAGCAGCAGTGTAAGGACAGATAGGAAGCGTCTGAGATCCCTGACGGGAAGACAGCACGCACTGCAGCCTTCAAAGTCTCAGCCAGAAGCAGCACTGCTAAGGAGGTGCCTCAGAGGGATGACGCTGGGCACAAAGGCTTCCTGCAGGCTCCAGCAGCTTTGAGGGTAGACTGTAAGACGAAGCCCTCCTTGGGTGAAGGACCATGTGGTTGAACCACTTTGGGAACAGCCCAGAGACTCAGCTGTGATGAAGACAGTAACTGCTGTTTTCCCAATTGCCCCTGCTCAGATAAGGAAAACTAGAAAGTCAAGCCAAGTCAAGTGACCTTTCCTCTGACAGCTACTGGGTGAGACAGCATTATCCTTCTCTGAATGTGTGGCACGTAGGATCTACAGGCATTCAAAAAGACTGCTTGACTTCTAGGTGCTGGAGTATAGCTTCTAAGGAAATGAAGCTCACAGTCTTATTTCGACATCTCAGTTACACATGAACAAATGGCACACATACATATAAATATAAAAATAGATAGAAATACATACGACTCAATTTGCATGTTGCAAGGCAGATTCAGACCTACTGTATTTAAGTAAAAACATCTTAAAATTTTTCTTATATTTTTAAAATATAAGTATTGAAACACAGGATAGCCATACGATTCAAAGGAGCTCCTCGAAATGCCAGTTCTGTATGCTTTCCTAAATTTAATTAAAAATAAAACAAATGCATATTTTACTTTTTCTTTACAGTAATTAATACACTGGGGGCTTAAGGACCCTTATTAACACTGCGGGAATTTATGTTTGTGGTAGCAGTGTTGTTCTTTTTTTTTTCCTTCAAAAAGATATTCACAAATCAGAGGAGAAACTCTTTGAAGTATGCGGTAGGGACTTCTGCCCACTCCTTATGCAAAACTCTACCAACATCATCTGACCGAGATGCAGTTTTCCCTGCAGCCTTCAGCAGCATGAATCTTACATCAGTCAGATGTGGGGGGGTGGAATCTCAGCCAGCACTGTAGTTCCACTGCAGAACAAGATGAGAGAAGTGATGCTCTCAGGGGTTTAGCAATTCTGAGTGCTTCTCACATCACAGGTACCAAGAGTGGAGCCCAGCTTGTGATGTCACCAACCTATGATGCATCACAATCCACATACGTGTAAACTAAGCTGGCAGTGAAAAGGTGTGAAGAGTAATTTTCCTTTCACTGTAAATAATGTAGTTAGGAGACAAAAGCTCCTCAAGACCTCCTCAAGTGTAAGTCACTGAATCTAGATAGCAAAGGAATTCTAATACATTACTCAAGTATACAGAAATGGGGAAGGTGGGCAGTCATTTTTAGAAACAGCACAAAGCATCTCAAAAGTTAGTTTCAAGTTCCTGAGTGACAGGGACTTGAAAACCTGAGATCCTGGCCCTGGAAAAGGCAGAAAGCATCCAGGTCTCAATTCAGTAAAATATCCAGGCCCACATCCACCCAGCATTGTGTACGCACCCACAGCCACTCGGAGAAATCACTTGAGTTGGATATTGCTCCGTTCTCTCCACACTTCCAAAACTAGTAGAAGGCAATGACGCAAAGTTAACTGGGACCACTCAGGGCAGTCAGTACAAGACAGGACTTCTGATTCCATGAACTGCCTTTCATCTCTTTGCCAGAAAAAACGAAGGAGTAGCGTTTGGATGTATGGTCTGGATAGAAAAATCCGTAGCAGTGAAAGTCATGAAAGCGTATATTTCAGAAGTAGTAGCTGCTCTGGTGAGAAATGCACCACCCTTTCAACCACCCTTTCTGTGATGGTTTCATGGTAAATGAGACATGTTTCTCCAGACATGAAAACAGGTCATTAGAACTCTATTTTAAAAACACAGACGGATTCACAAAGAAAAGGGAAGTGCAGATAAATCTACGAGAGCCAAAAGGGCACGCTTTTCTAACTTGGTTCAGAAGATGGCAAGGGAAAAGAACATTTTTTACTGTTTTGTCTACACACACATCTATTTTGTTCTGATTACACATGGCCAGCATTGAGACTTTCACAAAGTCTAAGCCTTTGACTGTCACATGCCTTTTGAGGAATGAGCTACAATCAATACCTTGCACAATGGGAGACCTGAGTTAATGCTTAAACAACATGGAGAATAAAGAACTTAAATTCTCCCATGTTACTTGTAAAGGCACCTCAGTTAAACAGGAGCAGAAATAAACACGGGTGTTAAGAAGAGGAAGGAAAAAACTGCTCTATCAAACTACCCATGCAGTTCTTACTGTTCCTGTAAACCAGAAGAACAGCTCTCCCAAGGTGATATTTGAAGTCTTGGATTACTATATTCTGATCAGCAATTATGCCTTGCGATCCCAAATAATTTTTTGCTTGCCCTTGGGCTATTTGACAATGAAGTATGAGGCAGGAAGGCAGAAGCCCAGTTCTCATGAGCCAGGTTGGTGCTTCAGGGCTGAGAATAGCAGAAACCAGTTTTGACAAGTTAGCCATGCAAATATTATGTGCCAGTGGTTGAGCAAGTATCTCCGTGCTGCTCTCCTGTGTCACTTTCACAGAGTCTGATACATTGCGACATCCTTCATATCTATAGTTAAGCTAAACTCACTTCAGTCATGGCATAAAACAAACAAAACAACCACCAAACTCCTAGCATTTCAGCAAAACAAATGCTAGTTCAGAGCAGCAAAATATTTACATGCAAATCCAGATACTCACCAAAGCGTGAATCGCAAAAATCTTTGGTCACCTTACTGCCAATGCCCCCAGCAGCCTGGCACTACCTTTCTGCTCCCTCTTGCAGCCTCCATAGCACACATTCTTTACCTTAGCAGACACTGGGTGCAGGTAAAGCACTGCACTACTTCAGCATCTTTTGGTTGTCTGTAACTAGAGCTAGGGACATTAAGTATACTTACGTCACACAACACGGCCCTGCTTTCTCTTTGTCAGCTTCTGGGCATCACCATACTACAGATAAACTCTTACAGCAGTCAACTAGAAACAGGAATGAGAATATTAACCTGCAACAACTGGATTAGGTCTCACACTGTAATTAGACATACAAAGTTTAAATAAATTAACATTTGCCAGAAGAATTAACCTCTCCTTCAATAAGCACACTTTTCCAGCCAACACAGAAATTATATACCTGCTAGATGGAGAATGAAATAGATCATTTGGGTGACATTACCTTGAAGAACAGAATGGCATTATAGGCCAAAAAAATAAAGAGTTCCACAAAGAAAAGCACACCAGAAACAAGGATTACAGCGGTTCAAAACCACATTTAAAAACAAACAAAACAACAAAAATAACACAGAGGCCATCACAGCCTATCTGGTTTCCTCTAAAAGGTGAATGAAGTCATAACTGACTTGTGCCTTGAATTTTATGCCCTTTTCCAAGCCCTTGAAGCAGTGTTTAGACATGGAAGTAAAGCAGCAGAGGCACAACACATTTGGGCATCCAGAGTGAAGGCTTGACTGGATGCACTGAATTCTCTGCCCTTCAGAGGTGAGGCTGAAAGCCACTGTGACATAGGACAGGTAATCTGCCACAGCCAGAAATCAAGGAGGCTCCCTCCATCAGTTAGTGACAGGCACTTAACTCTGTTTCCTTCAAAGTAGGAAACAACTTGATCCTACAGCTTCCTAGCTGAAATGGGAGCGCACTCCTTACACCAGCCATGTCAACAGCACTCTTATTATCTATACATACAGAGAAGTGAACCTAGAATACTCCTGGTAGATGAGAAATACTCTGGTAGACAAGTATAAGACGGTCAGGTAGACAAGTAATTTTAAACTTGGTGGTAAATTCTTCCTTTTGCAACAGTTTACCTTTTCAACAGGTGTGAAAAGTGTTCAGCTTCATAAAGATCAAAGATATATGTCAGGTACAATACCAAGAAAGAAATGAGAGGGATGGGAACCACTAATTTCCAGTTACATTAACCCCATTCTGCTTCAAAGATTTTTATTTTAAACTCTTGAGGGGTATTAGAAAGCTCCAGCTTGGTTTCTCATTACATTCTCCCTGTGTCATTGCACCTAATAACACAGAAAGCTTTAGAAATGTTTTCAGTTCCATTATTTTCCCCTACTAGATGCCTCGTTGTTTAATAATTTCATCATTTTACAGTTATTTGTATTCAGAATAATCTGTTCATCAAATTCAAATACAACAGCACAAAGCGGGGGTAGAGAAAAATAATTGTTTAGTATGGTCTGGAGTAACAACTCAGTTTAATATGACACAATTCAGTAAAAGAAAATGTAGGTTAAGTATCAGGAACCATCTCCTAGCAGCAAGAACTACCAGACTGAAAAACACCTCCCCCCCATCACAGAAAAGAAGAATCCTTTTCTCTTGCTTTTGGAACAGGACAGAGGTTGGCAGCAGAGAGTATAATATTCAGAGCCACTTGTGAAAGGAAGGTGACTTAAACCAGCTTCCACTTCCCTCCTATCTGAGAGACTCACAACCTGAAAGGAGAAAAGCCTGTAAGGAGCATCTCATAACCCACCTCTGCTGTCTGCAGAGCCCAGACTGCCACAGACACAAGGGCCAGAGCTTGTCGGCTTCCATACAGAAGTCAATGGCAACACCTTCATCAGCACACTGACACTGGGAACACTCAAACACAGTCCTGTATCCCAGCTGGGAACGGGGCATTACACGAGCACATTTAAGGACCTGTTTCAAATTTACTCAAATTGCAGATGCTCATATTCCTATCCTAAACTTGCTTCTGACTTCTGTGCCAAACTGCGCTTTCCTGAACTGCAGTACTTCTGTATAAGATGATTTCTGTAATCATCTATCTATATGCAACTACAGAAGTATATTATCTACTGAAAAATCTTATATATTTTATTAAATTACAGACAATTAATATTTATTAGTAAATCACATATCATTTATCTCCTATAGCCACTATGTTCTGTGCTTCGTGCTTTCTAATTCATTGAGGGAGGATGCATACTAAAAACTTTTCTTTTTTTTCAAACTCTGTGAAGTTCATTAAGTGAAAACAGCTCTCAAATGAAGAACAATACAATGTGATCACCCCTGAAAGAGAAAAAAAGAAAAAGAAAGTACTGTGCATCTATTTATTTATATTTATCAACAGATTTTAACAAACTGATTCCACAATAGCCACAGAAATTTTTGCCTTCATTTTGTAGGTGAGAAAACTGAGGCTCACAAAGACCACATGACTTGCCCAAACCCACACAGTAAAGGTAGCAACGAAGATTCACATGTGGTTAGGAACATATCTAATTTATTTCTATCTAAGATTTTATTACACACTGGAGCACTGTATTTCAGTTCTTTACAGTACTTGCAATCAATAAATCCTCCTATTTTTCCTGTCAGATGGGATTTGTGACTTTCACCATTACAGAAGTCGAGAAATGAAGACACAGAGGTATATGCTGACTTGGCCAAAGCAAGCTACCCAAGGGAGCTCATGCCTGAGGCAAGAACAAAACGGGACCTCCAGGGTCCCAGCCCTTACCTTCATGTCACCCCTTCCCTATGAAATGCCTTTTTCTTATTCCCTGTTTCCTTTTTAAGCAGCTCTGATAATCAATGAGATTCTCTTAGAAATTCTTTCACTATACTTTCCATCAAAAAGGCACTGATATGTGCAAGAACAAAATCAAACAGATATTGGGAAAATGTGAAAGAATTGCACTGATTCATGAGACCACCACCAGAAATGGGGAAAGAGAGAGAATACAGTCTAAATACATCTCTCCAGATGAAACCAGCTTGCACTGAAGTTTTCTCTTTTACCACTGCACCACAGTGGATCATTTTCTATTGTTAAGAGGCATGTCTTGCAGTTACAAAATAGCTCTGTAACTGAAACAGCAGGGATGGGATAAAGGTAATTCTTTTTCAAGCCCCATTTCAGAGTGTTTTACATAAGCTTGTCATTCCATGTGGCCACTCCCTACAGTATGAGGGGAAATGAAATCTGGGCTACCAAGTGTTGCCTGGTTCAAGCATCATTTCATCACAAAGTGTTACATGTATGACCAACCCCTTAAAATCTAGCTGACTCGCATTCCTACCGCTTCTCTTTAATTGTCTCACAGGGTGAGCACAGAAAACTCTGGCACAAACAGACCTAAGGAAGTCTCTGCTTGCTGCAGAGTGCCTCAGAGACCACTTCCCAGCCTCTGGGTACTGAAGCACGGTGCAAGAAAAATTGCTATGCAATAGTAAAAGTTGACTTTTTTTTTTTTTTTTTTTAAACCTTTTACTCCAGCAAATAGCTCACAGAAGACCAAACTGTTTGATGTTTTAATGTTGCAATGTATATCCCTACGGCATGAGCTGGATTTAAGGAACTAGCTACAGCTTTACTCAGTGCTTACAGTGATCAACCTTAAGTAACTTCATGGTGTAAGGATGGCACAGAAATAGCATTAAGATGTGGCCAGAGGTGAGCTTTCCTAACTGCTGATCAAGGAAGAAAAGGCAGGCCTGCAGCCAGCTTCTGAAACACCCACTGGGACTGCAATACATCACAGTCTGAGTCCATGTGTAGTCAGGTTACACAATGTGCAGCTGGCCGACAGGAATGAACCACCCTTTCATATTTCCCTGCAAACACCCCTCCCTAGTCCTCCAAATCACCTTTACAGCATGGGGAAAGGCAGGAACCAGCTCCGTCTCTGCTGGCTTAAACCTCATGTCATCATGAGCATTTCACAAAGCTGTAGATGGCATTGCAGTGAGAGCAGCCCCTAAAACATAAAGGCATGCTTTCAAGACACAACTTGCCCTGTTATTTGGTCCTTCTCAGTTCTCAGTTAATTGTACAATAGATCACTTTAGCAGCTAGCAACCACGACAGACCTTCTGGCAGAAATCCTGTCCTTAGTTTAAAAATAGCATGAGCTGAGCAGCAGCAGTCCTTCATCCTGTAATGGCCAGGTACAACACTCCTAAAGCACCAACACACACAACTCACTGCGATGCTCTGCAGGACAAAATGGAGGTGAAGTAACAAGATCCTGTGGTAGAAATGGACTTGAAAAAAATGGCTTATTAATGAATGAGCACTGAATCAAGTCAAATGCTTGTGCTGGCATAATGGCACACTTGAGTAGGGACTAGAATTTGGAGATTTCTCAGTCATGTGATAACAGAGTTGAGGCACTGCACTGGAAATTTTTTTCCTGGCACATAAATTGTTACTCACGCCCTACTTCCAGGATCTGCACATGAAAGCTTTCAGCGGTGATGGGCATTTCAGTTTCTGAGGAAAACCAGAAGGATGCATAACATCAACGTTTTGGGCTGGTATAACCTCCCTTCGAAATACAGCCCTTAAGTAGCCATTTTATCTCCTGTTTTTCATCTATGGTATTTGGCCCAAAATTTATCATTTTCTTTTAATCACTGCCATAAACTCTAACTAAATATTTTCCAAATCACTTCCTTGCTTAGGAGCTAAGCTGCCCTCATGCAGCACACCTCTGCTGGTCGTTAGTTACCTGCTCTAATTGCATACTGCAGATGAGAGGGAGATTCCAAACTCTTCCTCTGCTGTGGTGCCTGATGGGCTGAAGCTCATTTATGACATTAGGGTTTTATTCGTAATGCAATATTTTTATTACACATTTCCAAACCACAAAACAATTTAACGATAAAATTATCAAGATACAAAACCTGTATTTTTAAAATTGCCTTCTGCCGCAACCATCTCATTACATTATCAAAATGGAAAAACTATTAAGATTAAATTACGTTCTACCATCTACTTGCTGCCAGTTGATTATTTATCATTTTTTCTTCAGCTTAGACAATGGATGAAGACAGCCACACTCATGCTTGTTATATTTTAAGCACTGAGCTGTATTTCCTGTTTTACAGAGAATACTTAGACTAAAATCATCCAAATTCTTCCAGTCCTGTGTGCCCCCTACCAACTTCCACATACAGGAAAAAGTGTGCCTGGTGTTACTGTAGATGCATTGAAATTCTTACCGTGAAAGATCAATTCAATCTTACAGAGCTTTGGAGGCCCAATTCTGAAGCTTCATTTGCTTTGTTTGTTACTATGGCTAAATAGGCAATTTTCTGGTGCCTCAGTTTTCCCAATTACAGATAAAGGCAAGGTTTCTTTTTGCACCTTCCTTCCTGTTCTCAACATGTTCACTTCATGGTATCAATACAGCATCAACATAATCATCATCCTACGCAATATTACCATTTACAAGCTAAAATTAGGAATTTTGCTTTCACTAATCACATTCCTCCAGCATCTCAGAAAAGAAAATAGAAAGTACAAATTCACCTTTCAGCTAGAAGAGAAGAATAAATACCCAGGACACTGAAGTGTTTTTCAGAATTGACTGAATCCACAAAAAGTACAGATTTAGAATTACAATGACAACTCAAGCATAAACGTAATGAAAACTGACAGTAAGTAGGTGTATTCAATCCAGGAAAGATAAAAACAGTAAAGAGTGATGTAGGTAGAAAACATTCTGAAACGTAATCGAGAAAATAAAATCAAATGAAGGATTATTCTTGTTTGTAAAGAATCTTTTCCACAAGAAATGGAATCAGAACCCATGAATCCAAAAGCAGTGAGGCAGCCTACTGAACCAGGCCACATGTGCTTTTATGGCACGAGAGAGCTGAGACCCTTAGAGTAGAAACAAAAGCTGCATATATGAATGGACTCCTTTTTAGACTCCACAGATTTCTTATCGAAGTACTGTCTGGACCAGACATTGCTTTTCATTTTTAGCTATAGAAACCAGAGACACTCAAAGCACAGCCTCAGTCAGTCAACATGTTCCTCTGCTCTCACCTTCCACGTGTAACAGGCTGCGCTTCTCAAGTAAATCTTTTGCCAGGCTTCAGTAGGTGTTAAGACCTAAATCGCCAAAGCATATAAGTACACTCCTTGTACTAAGCCAATATTCAGCTCCCCTGTTAAATGAAGATTTAAAACGCTACAGAAAACAACCCATAGAGAACTAGGCTGCATCATTCACAGATACCATCATTCACAGATACCCCCTAATTTAAAAAAATAAATCAAGATATTACCATTGCAATTCTTACAGAAAGTAAGTTTTGCATCTTAGCAGAAATGCACTTGTTGGCAAAAGCAAATACAGAGATTTCAGCTTGTAAATGCTGAAAATGACAGCTTAGATTGCTGATGAAAATGCCACCTCAACCTTAATCATAGCATTGCTACAGTAGGACTGTAATGAAATGATAAAGTGGCTGCTGGCTGAGGGGACACAGAGGGTTGAGTCTAGTAGAAAAGACATACATGAACAGACATTTCTTTGCTATTCAAAGACATGAAAAAAAAAAGACCAAAAGCATTACATCCTCACATGAAAGAATTTTGTCTCTATATAATTTCAAAATGGAAGTGCCAATGCTATAAGTATTAATACAACTTTCAAAGGTTTAAAACAAAACAAAAAAAAAAAGGGGGGGGGTGAGCAGGGGAAGGGCAGAACTAAGTGCTCTTATGGCAGACTTATAAGAAGAGGAATCATGAAGATTTACTATTTACTTAACAGGATGGATGTGGCACATGAGCAATACTCACTATTTTGGATGCCAGAACTGTTAGTGTGCCAAAAATTAATACCGTAAAACTGTCATTAGCACTATCAAACATGCTACACTCACTAACAAAAATTGTTGCTTTCTCCACCATTAAGGCTGCCTTTTGCTCTCCATACAGCCCTGTGACACACTTCGAAACTTCTGTTTAATTTTTACTTCTTCATATGGAAAAATAAAACCATTCCTAATGCTTCAGGAGCATATAACATTTTTTGGTTTTGTGACTTTTCTAGTTTTATGCTTTTTTACATTTAGACTAACAGTGGAAGTTGGAAAGTAGCAGAGAGAAAAAAAAGAGCATGAAAAAAGCAGTTGTTACTAACGTAGGTCCCCACATTCAACGAAGACACTTTCAGAGAAAATTCAGAAGGCATTTCTCACTTAAGAATAGACCTAAAATGCAGCTTCACAGAAGTATCTGTACACTTCTGTAGAAAAAAGGGAGCTTGCGGTGTCAGGACCCTCCTGTAATTTAACAAGAGTGAACATCCCCTCCAATCTGCTGTCATGAACTCCCAGCACTATGGGCCTTCTGCTGTATAAATGTTCTACCATTGTTTACTAAATTCCAGCAGAAACACTCCAGCGTCTGCACACTGCAGGAAGCACAGGGAAGTCAAAGGGACCTGCAGTGGGTCAATCTGCTCTCAGATGGGGGGAGAAGAGCAGGTAATTGCCTGAGAGCCAGGTGACCCCAGCAGATCAAGGAATTGCATCCGCAGCAGCAGTTATCATCACCGTTTAACTGGGAGGAACTAGAGACTGCTTGGGAGTAAACTACACAAAGTTTTAACAAAGTTTTGAGTTATTTCACACTCCCACAGAACTGTTTAAAGAATCTATTAGCTATCTTACCACAGGTTCAGTGGACAGTAAAGAAATGACAAAACATTATTAAAATATTCAAAACTATGCAATGAACAGTACAAATAATGCTGGAAAAAAAAAAAGATAAGGAAAGATGGCAAGAAAGATTTTAGAACACTTTTCCAGTAGTATTGCTGTGGACATACAATAAAGGAAGCAAATGCCTATTGAGCTGAAGCTTGATAAATATTTGTAATAAGATCACTGACATGACTGTCTAAATACTGAAGTAGTAACTTCAGTTACTAGAAGATTCCTTCTGCCGTGGTTGAAGCTGATTATGGACTTTTGTAAAAACAGTAAGTTGAAAATATAAAACTTCTCTTACTCTTGGAAGACTATACTTTAAAAATGCAAAAAGAATTATTGGGATAAGCAGAACTGAGATTAATTATCTCTAGACAGGTGTTTTCTGGATTTCTGAGGTAAGTCTTGAACAGAGACATCGCTGTGCAGCATCCATCTAACTGTTCAGCTACACTGAGCTTAAAACTTGGTGAACTTGCCTTCTGCTGGACAAAGGACAAGGCAAACATCAATTGCACAAGGTAAAAAACATACTTTTGACAGAAAAAAAATGCTAGAGTATATATAATTAGTGGCAGAATTAAGATCTGAAGAAAGACGAACAGAAACTCCAGCTGAAAAGGGCAAGAGAATTTCTGATCCTGCCAGCTCCACGCACAGGCAAAAGACAGCGGCCAGCAGCAGACTCAGGCACATTGCCATGCCAGTGACATATTGCCAGTTACTGCCTTGCTTCACATCAGTGCAAAAAGAAACCTACCTAGAAGGGCTGCTGGTTAAATGTTAGTTTGTTTATGCAATTATTTGACACTAAAATCATCGCAATCCTAAAAACCAAGTCACTAGAGCATTAGGAAACAGTAGTTGGGATTTACTACTACTTGCGACTATTTTGTTTAATTTCCTCAACACAAATCTATTTACCAAAAGCAACAAGAGCTGACACAGCAATTTGCTTGATTACAGCAAACTGTATTTTTCTTTTTTTTCTTCTTTTCTCTCGCTTTTTTTTTTTTTTTTTTTGAAGAGAAAAGAGACCGAAAACTTCCAAAAAGAGAAAACTCCCAGTCTGTCATTTCTTTTTGCTAGCTATTGTATTCCAAAATCTAGGGCTGAAAGGTCAGAACTGAAACCTGACTTTTGAACTTTCTATAACTACAAAAAATTGACTTGGATGACAGACCCAAACACAAGTTGCCAGTAACAGCTTTCATGAGTTGCGAGTATGAAGGAGTGCGAAGAATCCACCTCAGCTTGTTTAAAGATGTAATGCTTTGGGGACTGTTAACATTATTGCAAATCTTTCTTTCATGCCCAAAAAAGAGGGACAACTATGTGGTAGAAGAAATAAGGTAAAGGACTGAATTGTCATCAGTGAAATGCAGAATTAAGAGGCAGTATGTATAATTTCAGTCCTTGATTCTGTGCAGCTCACCTCAGCCTCTCACACATCCACATATATATCCTGAAAAACAAATTACTCTAAGAAGCTCCGCTGCAAACACAAGCCAAGTAGCTGTAAAAGAATGACAGGATTGATCCCTTGGTCATAATGAACTATACTGTCTGCCAAACCAATTGCTAAAGGCTTTTTTTTTTTTTTTTTTTTTTTTTTTTTTTTTACTATTTTGGTGCTTTTAACTCTATGTTTGCATTAAGCAACTACATAGAGAAATCGGGAACTGGATGTTGCTGAGTTGCACTCAATGATCCTTATGAGTCCCTTCTAACTCAGGATACTCTATGATCATCCTAATGCTTCTAACTGCAGGCGACCCTTGAAAACCAGGGCGTACAAATAACCTGCTGGGAATATCCACTTCTCAGAGTCAGTTCCAGCTCCCGGACACCTGTAACTTTACCATAATTAGAATTGTATTATTTTTTTTTCTGCGGTGTAACACAATTGTTAGCCAAGCAATTTCTATGAACTAAAGACTGCCCTGAATGGCAATTTATACTTTAATATGCTTTTCAGCAAAACACAACAATGACTCAGACTCTGAAGACAAGTTATTTCCTTCAAAGAGGGAAATAAATAAATAAATAAATAGTGGAAAAGCACGTTTTATCCTGCTGCTTGCCCAATCCTGGGGAACGTTATTAATCACACAATGAATGCCACTATGAGAGAAGTTGCTCTCTGAAACAGGTGCACAGAGGACTCATCGAGAACTACCTTTAAAGCCCACTAATCAGTGTATTGCTGCAAGGGACCTTCCTGGTGTGAGGATGGTTGGACTAGATGATCTTGTAGGTCCTTTCCAACCTAATGTATCTATGAATCTATGAATCTACTGCCACAGTGACTGAGCTGAAGTTACAAAGTAAAAATAACTGCTGTCTGTAACCAGCAAGTTGTTCTCCCAGTCACAGAAATTCCTTTCTGTTTCAAAGGCTTACTATTCCTGAAGTTTTTTTGTTTGTTTGTTCTGTTTCTCCCCTTCCCTCCCCACAGCTCACTGGCACTGCTTTATAAACCTGTAATTCTCTATTGCACTAGAACTGAGCAAATCTATTCCCAGAAAGGTACAGACAGTTACTTCTTTGTTTTCGATAAAAAGAAAATGAAATCAAACTGTGCTCGTTCAAGAATATGGAATAGGAGAGTATATAATTAAGTCAGAAAACATAACACCTCCTGATTTTTATATTTGGTGAGGTTCCTATGTTCCTCATGCAGCTCTTTCATACTTATCTTTCAAGTCAACTCTTGTTCTAAAGCTAGCTTTACTGGTGGGTTTTATTTTGTGTGTGTATGGGGGGTGGGGGGGGGGGGGGGAGGGGGCAGAGAGAGGCAGCAGGACAAAGAGAGAGGGCTGTATTATAAATCCCTGAGGCCTCTAGGCACCAATGCAACACAACCACTACAACCCTAACAACACAGACAGAAAGTTTCCATAATAATCTAATAAACTCATGAAGATATACCGATAGCCACAAAGTCTAGACACACTCCTTGGTGGTGGCAGCAGCTGTTGACATCTTGACTAAACATTACAAAGGCAGTGTTTGGCAGATACAATCATGCCACTAAACTCAAGGGGCGACAGAGATGTGAATAAAAGTAGTTGTGGCCATAGTTCATTCCATCAGTTAGGCTATGGCCAGCTGATAAAGATTACAACTCTTTCTTGACCCCACTAGAAGGCTTTCAAATATCATGAAATACCGTTGCCCTGATCTTGAAAAGAGAGCAGTTATAAGGGAAAAAATGACACTAGCTACTCACACAGACAAGTTTCTTCTTTTAATGTTTCTAGCCCCTATTTACCTTGTTAGTCTGGAGTATCCTATCTCTGTGTTCCTTAGCAAAGTAAAGTACTCGGATACTACAAATCACGGTCATTTGGCTTGAATTTAACCTGACACTGTTTTATCATTGCACCTATTACCAAGTGCAATGATGTAGCAGATCTCCAGCCCCAGCAGAACCGCAGTGCTCCTCTCTCCGAAGTATCCATCCATTTTCCCACAGCATACTACTAGAAAATGTTACTTAACATACAAGAAGCTGCTTTGATTTGTAGCCTGTTCAAAACTGCAAGTGTCAACAAAGTTACCTGAAATTCCTGTCAGAAAGGGTCTGATCCTACAGCACCCATGGACGCCAGAAGGAGTGTCTGCACAGGCTTAGCACAGGCTAAAATCCTGAAAAATACTGCTGTCTGCTGAAGAGTGATGAATCCATCTGGTTGCCAGAAAAAGCCCTGATGCTTCAGTGCTGTGGTACAGACATGGAATCAACACTTAATGAAACAGAAAAAGTGTTAGACACTACACAAGAATAGTTTTCATAAAAAGCTGGAGGCCATCCCATACATATTCAAAAGGACTTAGATAATTTATTTGACCTGTGCTCCAGAGCACAGAACATTGCTTCTGGTTCATCATTTACAATGCATAATGGCAAAACATCTCCACTCTGCACAGCAGAATGAAAGTAGAATACATCCTACAGAAGCATTTTCTTTTTTCTAACTGAGAGGAGAAAAGGAAGGTAATTAAAAACTAATAATGAAACTACTATAAATTACAAGCTGTATGAGGTCCAGATCACAGCGCAACTTCAGATGTAGCATTAGAAGTCCAGAGAAGAAAAGAGAGCCAAAGGAAATGCAGATATGAATAAATAAAATCAGGCACTCATCATACCTTCTACTTGTGCTTGGGGAAAGAATACTGCTACGCTACATCCTAATTTACTATGGGCTGTATAAGTACTTGGGGGCTGAAACCTTCACAGTGGTCTTCAAATGTGTACTATTCAGGACAGGTTGTAAATTAGGAGACAGAGATCCTGATTAATGATGGGACTCCAGAAAAAATGATGGAAGATATGGGTATAGCAACAAGATAGGAATTATCACCAACAGACTCAGCTTAGAAGTCTCCCAACTCTGCTGCTGGTGCATCCATGTTTGCAATACTAAATTGCAGCTGAGCAGCAAGAAGGTTTCAGCAATGGGGAAAAACCTGCTTCAACTTGCAGTGACCGTGCACCTTACCCAAGGAACCCATGGCAGTGTGGGCAGCATGACGGGCAGGGCACAAGAGGGCCTCCTGCCAGGTACCAGCTCTGCCAGCATTAGCACAGCACAGGACATCTGGTGACTGACGAGGAGCCACTGATCCTAAACATGTTGTGTTAAGCCATTCATCATCTTTTAACTCTCTTAGGTTAAATTGACACAGCTTCCAACAAGGCCTTAGCCTGGGTTTTCCAGTCCCAGGACAACGTGTGCAGCACTGATGACACAGGCCAGCAGTCTCAAAATGCTGACAGATGTGAAAACTAGAACTCAGATTCTGGTGCTCAATAGTAACAGTGCCTCCCTGTTGTGTATTGATGCCTTTAAAGCTGTTGTTGTCCCTCTTGCTACTGCTTGCACACACTCTAACAAACCTTGGAGGAAGAGGTGCAGCTCTTAAGCCATTACAAAACCTTAAGATTAATGAAAGCTAGGAGCAAACGCCAAGGAGAGGCAGAAGTGATATATTTAGGCCCACTTGTTTAAATCAGCCAACACAAAGGAGCTAGATAATATGAGGAAATTTGTCTTAAAGTCTTAATCTAATAAACTTCAACAGTCACGCAAAAAGATGAGAAACTGCTGACTAGCCTCATCTAGCAAATTCCCTAAACCTATCAGGAGAAAAATGCTCTCCTTCTACAGTTCAGAAGGAACAGATAAGACTCACAAAACTGCAGCTGGCACCTATTTATTCTTAGCCATTGAATTCTTCACATATGCACAATGCCTGGCATGATAAAAGGCATGAGAACTAAAGTACAGAAAACTATTAAGTTAAAGCAGCAATCCTATCAAGTACTTTATTCTCATTTACCACAGAAAAATGAGGCTTATGGAAACTTGCTCAGGACTACACAGGAATTTTCCAGAAACAATGAGAAGAGAAAGAGGACCCGAAGCCTCCATCTGTTTCTCCTCCCCAGCTATCTTTAGCATGAACAGCAAGATGGCACATGTGGCCAGTAAAGAACGTTGGGAGATAACAGAAGACACTGAGGTAAGAGAAGACAATCCATAGATTCCACACAAAAGGATGTAACAGTCCCTGCCCTTCAATTTCCCATTAAAAACAATAAACATTTCTTGACACTTCCTCCCAACTCTTCTTTTATGCCAAGCAGCTAACGGAAAGCGTAATAATCAGTGCATCACAAAATATAGTGATAGAACGAACTTCCATCACAACGACAACACAACAACCTGAAGTATGGTAAAACGGTTTTTAAAACTGCATTTCACAGAAGTCCAGAGGATGTTAAATCAGAAGCAAGAGCTTGCTGAGGGACCAACAAGAACAAAAAACTCTGACCGATGAAAACAAGGTAAATGTTGTTTAACCCACTTCAGAAGCACGGCATGAACGCTGATGGCATTTTCCCCATGTTGTTCAGCAACAAGCAATTCTGCTTTTCAGAGAAAAGAAGTTGTGCTCATTAACAAAACATCAGAAAATAAATTGCTACGCTGCTTCCTTTTGTTAGATGTCTCTGGTTATTAATTGTTTATTGCTGAGTGTTTCAGCAAGGAGGTCAATTCCACTACTGAAACCAGCACAGTTTCCCATGTAAGGGCTTATGGAGATGCTCAGACAGCATGGCAACTGGGCATCTTATTAAAATGTATAGAAAGATACTTCAAATAAAAGTCCAGATCTACACAAGTTCTTTGAAATAAATCAACTAAAATATTCAGTTTTCTTTTCCTGAAAAGCCTTCAAGTATACAATAACGAATGTGTTTCATATTAAAAAAAATGTTTTAACTTACTCAGAAAATAGATTTTGCACTGCATATATCAGAACAGGAGGCAGTGAAGATGACTGAGCTGTCATTATTCTAACTCCTGCAATTCTCCTAACCAAGAACTACATGAAGCATGTAAGCACGTTACCTAGCACAGATAGCTCACAATGCAAGCAGAGATGACAGTCTGGCAACTGATTCCTTTTTGTCCACAACCAGCAAATTCCAAGACAAAAGGTCCACGTAAACTATTGCTCGTGCACAGAAGTATCTGCGAGCATTTTCCTGCTGTCAATCTCACTCCTATTTTGTTATTCTAGAATTTCTATTATGTTCCAGCCCATGGATTACGTACAGCAGAGGAAACTGAGACCACAACCCATGGCACTGTTTTGGAAAACTCCCTGGCATCTCAGGTGCTTGATTTCAACAGGAGAAGCCAAAGAAGTATGAGTGTGAATGGATCCCTGCAATTTATAGGCCATATCAATTATTAAGTGCTGGGTGTGCTTTTAGCACCATCTCTACATCCCCAGCCCGAGATTCTTTAATCGTCCAGTATCAGAGAACTCATATTTCAGGATATTTGTTCTCAATGCTTTGTGCAGGGCATAAAACATTACCCCATTCTGCAATGCGATCCTGCATGCTGGAAAGAGGAGAGCTCATCACCCTCTGCAAAAAGAAACAACGGATGTGAGCAAATGATGATGGTACAGAGAGATCATCCACAGCTTAACAGGCAATGGCCATTTGACAAGCAACATCTATTGCACCAGAGATAAAAAGGGGTTCAGACCAATGTTTCATTGCCCTCAAGGCTACCAATGATCACTTCTCAACGAAGAAAATCACCAGCTTAACTAGGCTTCTCTAGTAATCTTAAAAAGGGGGTTACCCATTCTCCACCCGCCCTTTGCAGCAAACACTTAAAGCACTTTCTGCAAGTCTGACAATGAAGGTGTTTTGCTTTGATAGGCTCGCAACACAGCAAGAAGCCAACTTCAGCCTGTGAAGACACAGGGCAGAGGCTGATTAGCAATTCTGTGCAGGTTTCCTATCTTCCATCACCGTTCTCCCCTCCCCCTTTGCACTCCCTAGGGAGACCGGTTCCATATTCAAAGCAGCCTGGGGTCTTCAAGCAGAGAAATGTGCATGATTTGTACTTGGCATTAAAGCAGGGAAAGAACTCCAAAATTATAGCAGCTGCATCCAACCCCTGAGACAGCCCGGCACCGATAAGGGATTCAGAGGGTTGCATAATTCATTTCACCTGCAGCAGTAGCATCAGGGGAGGTTAAATGTGTCACTCCATCACAGAGAGGCGATGGGTTGGGGGAAGCCTTCATCATTCATCCTGTCAACTCCACACCTCCCTTCGCCTCGCATCAGTGGGGGGAAATGGGGAAGATTTTCTATAAGCATATGAACAACACAGTTGGGGGGACATGATGACCTTATGAGTTTCCCCTTCTAATTCAGGAATTAATTGTCAACACCTGCCCTGCTTCCCCAACTCACTCCCTGTGTTCCATCCTTCCCCCAGTACAAAGGGCCTCGTCCTGCAAAGCGTACTCCAGTACATAAACGCAGTGCCCTCCTGCGATGTATGCAAATGGCATTGCAAAAAGGTCAGTGCTGCAGGATGAGATGCCCTGTCCACAAACATAGATGCCTGTTCAACATTGCAGGGACATTTTTCCAGGAAACATACATTTCTCACTTGGTTTTCCTCGAAAACAAAGCTATTTTCTCTCTTTCTCCATTTTTTTTTCTTTTTCTTCCCCCAAATCATTTCATTGGTTCTTGTCAAACCTGAAGGTGTGGTCTTTTATAAATAAAATTTTCTAAGCAGATCTTCTCCCCAGCCATATTCCCACCTAGGTTTAACATTCTACCCTCCTTTGTTGCATTATTCGTCGGAATTCAGCTAGGAGCACTTCAAGACAGGATGTGCACCTCCACACACTGCACCGGCTCACCGATACTCGCACTCATGTACAATAAATAACAGCTCGCCTGTGACAGCGCCTTTGGGAATGCAGTGATCTCACCTCTGGATTTTCTCTCGAGAATTCAGCTTCTGAGGGATTTCTGAGACATGTCATTGGTCCATGACCATTGTGCAATAAATGTGAAACTGATACCAAAGTAAAGGAAGAATAAAGGCAATGCTTAAGCTTGCTGAGAAGATGCCGTCACAAAGATAGGCTAGGTCCTTTCTTCAAAGTACAAGGGTGATTAATTTCCCATCACTTCTTTCGTAAATGCAAGCAAACCAGAGAAGGCTTTTCTAAGAAAAACAAGCATTTAGATGCTTCAATTTCTGCTATAAATAAATACATGGAAAAGCAGCAAATATCTTGAAGATTTTAGAAACTAAGAGGAATATTTTCACCATATATTCACTATATATTTCACGTGATTCAAAGAAAGCAAAACCAGGGTCAACTGAAAGAAGTCCACAATTAATGACTGCTTAAATTCAAAGCCTAAAAAACAGAAAGCATGCAAGCCTTTTCCTTTCTCTTTTATCTTACAGAGCTTTCTAAACAAATGTAAGTATTGAGAGATGTGCTTATAGCACTGTCTGTATCTACAGTTTAAATCTTCACGCCTTCATGAAAAATGAAGAGCTCCCTCTGTTTCATTCTAGAAGCTACAAGCTTAAGGAAAAAAAAACACTCCACTACTCTCCTGCAGGAGAATTTGGCATAAAGCATTCTTCTATGTCTTGACAAAGATAAAAAGCAGTCTCATTTAGTGCTTTTAAATAATAATAAAAAATAACAAACAAGTATTTCAGTAAGTTCCTTTTCATTCCTTAAGCCTCTGTCTTTGGCTGATTCTCCCTGTATTTTTCCCCCAGTTCATGTTGGAGAGTTTGGTAGCGGCGGGTCTCTGGCTTCCTGTTCTGATCTGTCACTATTACTAATCCAACCACCACCACAGAACACAGAAAGTGGAAGAAAGCATTCATAATGAAATGCCTACTAGAAGAAAGACTTTTGTTGTTTCTGCCAGCTACCTACAGCTCGTGGACACATATCCGCCAAGAAAATGATACATCAGCATGTCTTTAATTCAAGGCATCCTTTACTTCTAAACTCACTTTTCACAATTAGCCCACAGAACAGTAGGCAACCTGAACACGATGCCAGTGGCATAAGTCTAAAACAGATACAGAGACGGATGAAGGGAAGAACAAAATGCTGTGCCACTTCATCCTTCAGAAACCACTTAGCCAAGGGCAGGCCTGGTGCTCTCGCTTATGACACCAGCAGTGTGACTCACAGCTGTGAGCCTCTCACCGAACTCCAGTGGGATTTCAACAAGGCCCATAAGAAAACAAGTTCAGTTCTGTTTCATGGCGTATATATGTTTAGAGGTTCCAGCCTGGCAAACAAGGACAGTTTGCCCATAGAAAATTACTTCAGAATGTGGGGCACCTTCCAGTTTATTTCAAAATAAGATTAAATCGCATTACAGGAGCAAGCACAGCAGCCTAGGACTGAGCTCTGCACAGCACCACAGAGCCACTGACCCAGGATGATAGCAATCAACCCTTTGTTCCTGTTGTCCGTGGGAAGTATTGAGGCATGCAATTTCCTGAAGCACAGCATGCACTGAGAATGCTGTCCCTACAGCCTCACCTACACTGCATGGACCGACTTCATTCTCCATCAGATGTCCCAAATGGCACCATTATCATGCTCTGCCTGTGTCCCCTTGACCAACTGGACAAACTTGCAACATCCCATCATGCACAGCAACTGTGGATACAACTTGCTCAGAACATCATCTACATGCCTACGTTCTTGAAAACCCCAGAATACTACTGAAGTGGTGCAGCAACAGCCATTGTGTATGCCACTGAGTTAAAGCCTTCTAATTGTGATCAAAACCTCAACATGGAAGGAGTGAAAAGGAAAGACCACTGACTTCAGAAGCTTAGAAATGAAACACAAAACAAATGAAATAAATAAATAGAAAGATCTGGATACAGAGAGAAGGAGATTAAAATAAGGGTAAAGTTATATAGATCAGCTAATCACAATCAACTGCATGTTTTAGCTTCCACAAGGAGCATGAATAAATAAATACCATTAGCAGTCCCTGGTCTGCTGCTAAACCTAGCCATCATTAGCAAGCTGATTGCTGCCAGGCACCAAAACAGGAGTCAATCTTAAGGATGTCTTGAAGGAGAGGAGACGATGTCAGGTGGGCAACTGTGCACAAAGGACACTGCCACGGGCAGTGAAGGAAACCAGACAGATAAACATAGCCATGGCAAATAAATAAATAAATAAATGATTAAAAAAAATAGAAGGAGAAAAAACAATGAGCTCTGAAGGAGGGAAACAGAAGCTTGAATTTGATATAGTAAAAAACAGAGTAACTGGAAGATTCAGAGAGACTGTGACATGATTGGAGTGACAGGCGAGGATGAGTAGTTTAGCACACACAGAGCAAAGTGGGGATGACAGAGGAGGTAGAAGACCAGAGGAAAAAAGATTTGTGGGAGGGGAGAAAGGAAACAGAGCTGCAACTATTAAAATGCAGGAAGATTTTCAGAATAAAGCTTTCAGCTGAAAGAAAGAAGGAAGCCATCCCTCCCTGAATTCGACTCGTGATGTTCTCCAGTGAGAAACAGCACTTAAAAGTTCCTACGTCAAAGATCTCCTCACCATCTTAAAAAGCCCTAAAAAAGGCAAAACGTTCAATCTAAAGTTGGTAGTAGGCAGCTGAAGAGATCTTGTATGAGAATTAGTTACCTGCAGGCATTCTCTTTCAGTACTTTCTTTGTTCAAAAATCTGAACAGCTCAATCAACAAACTTGCTTATGAAGAACTATTCCAGAGAGGTATACATAAAGATGACGTGATGGGTAACAAAATGCCTTTCTTCACATTTTTTATGTATTTATTCAATCCTGTGATCTTCCAACTACATTAAACATTGTCTTACTTTAAAGACTTGGAACGTGAATAAGAGATCGAAACAGCAGATGAACATTGGTTTCTCTTCTGTAGTACAAACTTGCCAAGAAAAATGCTCCTTGAGAACCCAACTCATTACAGGTACAGAAATTACAAGAACAGTAATGTGGAAGTTTCCAAAAATAGGCAGGCGTCATGGGCACCTAAGAAAGAAATAAGGGGGAAAATTACATGGAATAATCTCTAAAGAGATGTTATTACAAGAAAGACTCCAGTTAAGTCTGACTCTTTCTGATCACCTCTTCTGTTTTGATGGCACCTTTACTGCTTCTGCATTTTAAAACCATTTACTGTCTGCTGTGAGTGCAGTAGAACCCTGAGCCTTAGATTCAGTACTTTAAACCAGACCATGGGTTCTCACCAAATACTGTAAAATTACCACGGGGAAGCAAAAAATACACCCACGAAGGCAAAAGAAATCGAAGAGACCAATGTGAGTTTTCACCTTTTCTCTCTCAGAAGCACTGCAGTTGATGCATATGATGAAGTGAGGCAAACTTACTGTTAACAGCTCAGTGATTTTAAGTGTCTTGTCTAGGCATGCATCTGGGACTGCTGGACAGCATCTCTTCTTTATTTGTTTTTAAAACCCTCTTCTTTTTCTTTCTGAAACTCATCTCTGAATGTCATGCCCACGATCATCTATGAATCCAACCATGACCATGGATCTTCTGCTCTGAGTGGTTGTTCTGCCTTCTTTAGCACTGCTGATGGGATGGCATTTAAACAAAATACTAAAAAAATATCAGTGCACATGAGCAGAAAGAGAGTCCAACAATAAAGCAACCAACTCACCCGTGTAACTCCAGACTCAAGCCTGTGAATACGTTCTGCTTACTTTTCCAAGTAGGAAAGCAAATGCAAGATACTGAACAGTAATCAACCAACAACAATTCTAGTCCCAACAGGACAACTTTTTTTATTATCACTGTTCTCAGGTGGCTATATACAACCACATTTACAGGAAAACAAAGTCTACAGTCTCTTTTACGGTAAAGAAAATGAAGTGTCCAACATGAAGTTATCAGAGTCAGACTGGAAGTCTGAAACAGGAGGGTCTGCACAGGTCAGAATTTATATTGCTGAAAAATACAGAGTGCCCCTCTGCTTCAAAACACAAACACACAAGCATTTAGAAGCATCTGACTGACAGAACAATCCAATTGCAGTGATCATCATTTGTTTCTGCAATGTGTTACCCTAAACAAGAGCTTGTGGGTGCTCATGGCAGTACAGGCCATTAGAAAAAGACTGAACCTGAAAAATCCACTAAAGCAGCACAGTGTCAGACAGACTGCTAACACTTCACCTTGGTGCATTCAGCTGCAGGCCCCAAAACATACTGCAGTGCACAGCCTTCTTTGAGTAGGACTTAGACTAGATGAATTAATGTAGAGTGTATTTACTCTACGTTAATCTCTTGTGCATCTAGGAGTTAGTTGTTTTACCTGAAGATCTCTGCACTCTTCCCTGTTTTTTGTTTATGTATGCCAGTAGTTCCACCTCTAATTATGAGTTTAGTTTCCCAGTGCCCTAAAAGAGCATGAAGCACAAGTACTACCAATACCTTGCCTGCATTTCACATCTAGAAGTACTGGCAACCAAAAGTAAATTAAATCTTAAGAGATATCCCAGCTACAAAACTCATTCTACCTCCTGCTAGTATGTTCATACCTTTTGTAACCTACATAACTTCCTTATAGCTCTGACACAGGAGCAGCACTGGTGCTGGACACCAGACCAGGGTCTGCTTCAGAAGCAGCTTTTCCAAAGGACTGAAGGAAATAAGAGCCCACAGTAGTTTCAACATTGATGTGACAGAGCCTTCCTCATCACAGAAATGGAAAAGGGTGGCAGCTGTCTATAAGCAACTGCAAAAATCACTCACTTCTTATAGGCCACATAGATCTATTGATGTTCCCTAGCTGACAAAGCTCTTCTCACTAATACAAAATGTCATGGAAGATAGCTTCTGCCTCCTCACCACACAAATCACAATGGGGGAAAGTAAAGGGTTTTAAGCATTCTCCGAAGCACTATTCTGAATCGCATTTCAGCTCCATTCGTCATTACTTCAAAACTCTTGCTTACTCTTCTTCCAGCTCTTCCTTCCTTTTTCCAAAGCCCCTGGGAACAAAACATTAAGTGTAACAAAATATCCACACCTATTAACTAAACCAAAAAAGTTCTTTTTGTCTGAGATCGGGATATTGATGAACTGGGGCCTTCCAGGACCATCACTTTGATGCTTTCAGAAACATCAAAAGATCAGGCTTGTTATCAACATCATTAGTGCAGCTCAAAGATGTTTAGTACTTCAGCACACGCAGATAATGCAGCACAGAATGCCCCAATGGACTTTGCCTTGTTTTTATTCCTTCTTTTTTTAATTTTGTTTTTAAATGCTTAGCATTTCTCATTCCAGGCCCCTTGTCTCCCTCCCAGCCTGCCCCATACTCATTAATTCCCCAGGAAAGTGCTCTAGCACTGACCTATTCCTCCTTACTGAAGGGAATTCAGTGAACTCAGCTCTTACCCCAATAAAGACGTAGAGCAGTTCTTCCGCAAGTGCATACTGCCATACACTGAAACACCACATGCCCCTTCAAATATCTTGCTGAAATGAGTCAGAAGTTTGGGCTTTGTTTTCTTTGAAGTGTTGTTTTTCAATAAAGTTACACACATCAAAAAGGATTTGAAAAGAATACAAGGGGAAAGAAGCGGAATTTGGAATCCTCCAGAGGAAGAACGACAAAACCTGTTGAGTTCTGCCTTTTAATTTGGGGGAATCTGCTTCCAAGCCTCATTTCAATTTAGATCACACAGGCAGTTAATACAAAAACAGAATACACAGGTGTTTCTTTGATATGAAAAATGCCATCAAGCCCACAGCTGTAAATATCAGACACACAGTAACAAAGATCACTGCTGTTGTCACAAAACCTAGGGAGTGATCATGACACATGCACATAATCTTTTCCATGTGCACCCAAGAGGTGGTACAGGTACTGCACAGTTAACGTACAATACAAGAGAGTTTCAGCACATAAACTTCCCTACAAAAACTCAATAGGACTAAATTCCCTAACTGGACGAAAGTCCTGCAGCTAGGCTCCTCTCCCAGTCACCCTCAGGCTTCCTGGCAGCCAAGACAGGTGAGATGCCAGAGACCAAAATGTGATTCCTAAGCTCTGACTCTTGTTTGGCTCTTCCAGGTTCCATACTTATCCTTGTTGCCACAGTAGTGGCAAGCTAACAGCTTTCTTCTCCAAAACAGTTACTTTTTGCTGAAAAGACAGTTGCCTTATGCACAAAAGCATTGGGACTGGTCCACTGATGTTGACCAAATCATGCATTTTAATTTTAGAAAGCTGGCATGAGGCTGAGCTTGTATTGTGATGATCATCCTCCCCATCAGCTAATAAGAATCAAAAAATATTCTTTGAGGACCAGCCAAGCAAAGAGATTTATTTCAAACTATCAGGCTTCTTTTATTGCAAGCAACATCATTATAAAAATATCACTGCATGAAAGGATCTACCAGTGACAAAAGCGATACAGGCCAACTCCGCTCTGCTGTCCTTCATTAAGCGGTTTCATGTAATCATCTGCAAGAACTAACGCCTTCTGTACTCCTCTGCCACGAACAATGTATTTCATCCGATTCTCCTCCATAAAGCTATCAAGATCTATTTAGTTATAAGATGCACAATATTTTTATAAGGCTGCAATGCTTTCAAAGGAGAAAATAGAGCTGGTCATCATACATCGAGATAGACTTTAGGGTAGTGCAGAAAAGCCAGGATGGTGATGAAAACCCAAACAGATTATATTCCTCTAACTTAGGGGCTTTGTGGGCTGCAGTCTCTCGCTGCTCTGTCTAGAAGTTGTGTTGTTAACATTTACATAAACTAATGAAAGCTTGACTGTAACACTGCCCCTCCCCAGCTGCGTGCTCACAGCTCCATGAGTTGTAGTAGATGCATTAAGGTTGGCATGAGCATGCTCTAAGAAAAGCAGAAGTCCTGCAACACCTGGGACAACTGAATGTTTCTTCCTCTGTTATCTTGTTGTAGAAAGCTTGGATCCAAGTTTAACACAGCTCAAATGGTTCTGGAAGGTGTATAGAATACATTTAAGAGAATATACACGCCCTTCCCATAGAAGCATGGTACACTTCAGTAGGAGCGCTCACTAATGACACAGAGCAGAAAGGCACAGATCAGATCATCAGGGAGCACTTTGCAGGGCCAGCGAGTAGCAAGTATTGTACAGGACAGACTATGCAGAAACTCGCACAGTAGTTGCCTGCAGGACTATATGCCTGACCTTGCAAGGACCTAGAGTAAATATTTCTCACTTGAAATTATCCCTCAGACAACAAAATTCAACCACAATGCTTTCAAAGTACAAAAGGAAAGACAGATAGGACAGAATTTTTATTAAGCGATTAGGGGGAAATATTACTGCAGAATCCATCTGTCACATGCTTTTAATAGCACAGTGGCCACGATTGGTAGCTTCCAGAAGCGCTGTATTGTTACAGGTGTAGCTCTGTGATATAAATAGACCACTCTATAATGTGTCTGCACTCTGCCCTTTGAGGACTGTGTTCTTCCTACCATTTGATACACTCGGTTTAATAGCACATTGTCCAGAATTGCTGAACAACTGGAAGGCTGCCACTCTGCACACCCCACACGGATACTTTTGGCTGACAGTGTGAGCAACAGCACAGCTCTGCTGCTCGAGAGGATGGGCCAAATCCAGAGCTTTTTTAGGCTGATGTACACGGTCTGCTGATCTCTGCGGAGTCATGTCTCTGCATCCTGGAATCTGGGACAGACTCTGGGTACACAGCAGCATCAAGGGCAATGCTGTGAAACCTGTATCCATCACAATACTAAACAATGCATCAGAAAAGACCACGCAGTTTGCTATGCTGTTTGCAGCAGTGGCTAAGAAAGCTACTTAAAATATACAGCTACAAAAAGCTACAAAAAAATATACCTCACAGCCCTCTGGTTCTGCACTCTGACCTTAAGCACAGCAGTGTGACCTGATGTCAATAGGCATGGATCACTGGACTTGAGGCCTCAGCTTTATCTGCGCTTGTGGCAGTGGCCTGCTATATCACACTTACCCTCCATAATTCAGTTATTTTGTCTGCAGAATGGAATTAACAGTATTTGCTTTCCGTACAAAATGCTTTTAGAGCTATCTTTTACAGCTGCTACATAAAAGCATTATTACTAAAGTCATTGTTATGAGTATATTTAGGAGCTCTGCATGTGAAGTGCCAAAGTACATTTCTAATGTCAGTGGGATATCAGAAGTCCCCTTGTCTCACTGGAACAGCTTTAATGAGCTACTGGAAGCAGTTCAGTACATGTTTCTGCTGCCACAGTGCTGCATAACTTCTCCATACATCAAACAGTCTTGGAATATTTACCTTTTTTTCTCTGAACTCTCTTGGCTGCAAAGATACAAAGGCTATTGGTACAACCGGCAGCGTGCCAGCATGACAATCTGGGCAGCCTAACAACTTCCTGCAAGACGTGTGAAGATAAGGTGGCATACAGACAATGGGAGGCAAATTAAATTCCCCAAACTCAGTCCTTCTGCGAGCTGGAAATTAAAGAATTATGGTTTTGTTGTGGAACCACTTTCCGGATCAAAGACTTCATGGAGACATAAGGGGGCACGGGTTCCTATTTCACTCTCCCTTACTGGTTGTCTCGATGAAAAGATTGAGCGGAAAGAATAGCCAAGGGCTGTTACTATGTTATTCGGAAATCCTCTTGTTTGGATTATTCTCAAGCAGTTATTTAAAAATGCAACAACTAGCGAGGGTTGGTAGAAAAAGAGAATTCCTCCATGACACCGTCAGATTTCCAACACAGAAAGAAAAATACTTTCTTGCTCCTATGCCCTACAATGCCCTGACAGTGCGGGAAATTGAAAAACAGATGGTGTAACTAATAGGAAAAAAATCATGTTTAGGACAAAGTGCGTGCTTGCAAAATCTGCGAAAGACGTTACTAATTTCACAGTTCATTCTAAGAAATCCCAGAATACAACCAAGAAATTTTCTTGTGAGTTAACACAAACAAGGAACAAAGTTTGCACCCGCAACAAACCCCTGCAGTGTTTGCACCTGACCAGCTCACCAGCAGCGCTTTTGGACAGATTTCTAATTCTCTGCTCCTGCTGTCTCGCAGTTTCTTTTCATGCACTGCACCACCTAAATGCACATGCAGACAAGCACATGCTTAAGCAGGACAAACTGCTGGCTGCTGCATCGACAGCTATCCAGGAGAAGCAGGTACTGAAGGAGAAAGAGAGAAAGCCGCAGACAACATTAGCAATTTCCTCCTCTGAACATGTCCACAGTGGAACTGTTTACTTGTAAGACACGGAAATGAAACAACGAGCCTTTCATTAGCATTCAGATCCATCTGAAATCCAAAGATGTCGTTGCAAAGCCTGTCAGTACTAACCATCTGCATCTGCGCTAGGAACAAAACACACAGACGTGAGAGAGGAAAGCACAAGTGGGATTCTTTCTGCTGGAGCCTGCAGAGGGAAGGAAAGGGAGGCAGAGGCACATCTCCCCTGTGAGATGCTTGCAGAGACTGATTCAAAGGCAGTATGCCTGCAGGTTCCCTCCCCCTGCAACAAACCTCGGGGGGATTCTTGAATCGAAACAAAATCCATCCTTCCAAGCTGTTCAAACAGTACTAGCGCAGAAAACTGTGCTAAAATAAATACACAAATGAAATTGAAATTACCTCAAGGCAAGTTAACTGAAAAGTATAGGCAAGAGAGAAGAAATAGAGGCCACCAGCTTCAGAGGAATTGCACCATCTTAGACCAGCTGTGATACAGGACTAACCGTGGACAAAATGCAGTGTTACACTGAAGAATACTAAACAGTGCTTTATGGGGCAGGGGAAAACGCAAAACCACTGAAGTGAATTTTTTTAATATCTTCCCCCAAGGTCTCTTAGTTCAGTCACTCCTAACTCCTTGATTTAATCTCTCAGCTCTTCCATTTGTAATCTAGAAAATGCAATACTTCAATAAAACTCTTCAAAATGTACAGATAAAAATGCTAATGCAGATGCAAATTGTTATTACTGTTTATTAGTGTTGCTCTTAATGAGGACACTATAAGGATATCCCTCTACTCATTCACCACCAAAAACAATCTTACTTTTGACTCTAGTTAGGACTTCCTGCCTGAGAGTTGTGCAAAAATGGCTAAACATGTGATGCAACACAATATCTGCAAGCTAAGGAGATCAACAATTATATTACAATTTCTTGGAAAGAAAAAAAAATTCTTGACTAATCATAGCAACTACTATTTGAAAATCTGACAAAGTTCACTAGAAGCTATGGACTCGAGTCACCCACACAATCCTGTTACCATGTGACAGCATAACATAATCAGAATCAGTGGTTTCACACAAACATTAACAGGATTAACATACTGGTTTATCAGCCACTACACACACAATTCCCTGTACAAAAGAAGGGTTCCCATCAGTGGGATAAAGCACGGCAATTACTTAGCAATACATGGCAATACTACGCAGCCATTTAAGACCCGGGATCAAAGACTATAATTACATGCAGGAAAAAATGAGAGGGGCATTCTGGCCAGGTAGAACAGCTTCCTTTCAGATACTGAAGTTACTAACTCAACAGCAGTTACATTACCTTTTGATGCCCATGAACAGACAGAAGCTCGGCACAACTTGTCATTTAAATTCCCAAGATCCTGGATCAGATTGTCATACTGAATCCATGTAAAAAGTACTGCCTCCTGATTTAGTGACCCCACTGACAAAAGCAGAACTTTCTTTTAGGACAGACAGGCTAAGCCACCACTGACCTCAACCAACCTTGTTTAACGTATAAAATTTAAAATGTGAGGCTGCCTGTTGTCTTAGAAAGGATCACAAAAACAAATTCTGAAGTACTACCAGAATCCAGAGTCACATCACGCTGTCACAGAACTCATTCAAGGATCACTACCATCGAAGTCAAAGCTTCTAAACCATTCAAAGGGATTTGGGGTAAGTTCTGTGCAAGTAAAGCATGCCTAATAACACAAACAAGATTGCACTTTTCATATACACAGCACAACCACAAACCTACTTGGTGTGCAGAATTGTCAGCTTGACGACACCTCTCCTATCCTAAATGTAAGCCCCTCCAAACTCTCTGGGTATGCAGAACTCTTCCACTCACACCCCTGTACCCTGTAGCTCCCTCCTTAACCCCCAAGAAAATGCGTGTTCCTTCCCAATGAGTTCAGGTCTCTGCAGTCATCAACATCTACCAGGTCTGCCTGCAGAATTGCCTCCTGCCTGCCCACCCAGATGCAGCCCTTTGGAGAGATGGGGATGGTGTTACAGAGTGGATTAAGAAAGTAATGTTAAGCGAGTCATGTCATTACTCTAGGCTTCCTCACATTTAATATCCAAGTACTGGAAAAGAAGCCATGACTACTTCCCAATGGGTTCATTCCTAACCTTACCTCAGGCAAAAACAGACAGAAGCACCAATGGGGTTTTTAGATTTGAAATCTTTACTCACTGAGTTATAGTAACATCTGCCTGTAGATCCAGTAACTAGCACAATTACTCTCAAAATAAATAAATAAATAGAAGGATCCAAAGATCAGTCATTCAGCTTTGTATTCACAAGTGTCTCCCTGATCTGGCAAGCACAGGCACACATCAGTTAAACTTCATCACTAAACAAAAGGCGGCGCTGAAACCACCTTGAGCTTTGGGTGGTAGGGAAAACACTGGGATTAAGCTGACACACAGTCCCAGGGCAGAGACTGTAAACTAAGTACCAGTAAGTACAGACAGATTTCAGGAGCTTATTCTTCATGTTCAGCAACATTAGATTCCGAGCATTCTTTGCATGCCATTAAAATTTAGCATTAAGAGTAGGAAGTTGATCAAGATCTAGATTAGTATGGGTCTGACTTTCAAAAAGTACCACTTCAATATGTGAAATCAACGGAGAGTATCTAAAATTTGTCATCAAGACCAGACTGTTAGATGAGCATGGGCTGCCACTATAGTTTGCAAAGTCTATAAAGGTAAGCTGGCCAATTGCATCATTAGATGTCAGTATTGTATTCACCATTTTGGGCAACAGTAAGTGTTTAGTGTTAACTTAAGCCTTGGTTTGGATCTGAAGGGGAAGGCTTAAGAGACAGGGGATATAGAATATGTATGTACTGCTGTTAGCAGGAAACCCTGGAGCTAGATGATAAGTGGTGTTATTAGAATATGTTACTCATAATTTTCAGCAAGCATGAGCTCCTACTTTAGGGAAAAGGTTAGAGGAATGCAAATTTAAAACAGTAGTTAGGACAATCAAAAATGCAGAGCCAGAGATGTTGCTTTCTATTCCAAAATAGTAAGCTGAGAGCACACAAACAGCAAATTTTAATATTTTGTGTGCAATCTATAGGCAGCAGTGAATGCTGGTAGGTTTGAGTTTGGGACAACTAGGAATGAAAAGGCTTGGCTTACTTCACACATAGGAAAATTCTGTCCAACAAGCCAAGGGAAAATACCAATAGATTGAAGACTGTATTCCAAATTCAGGGGCAGCGCTAGTGGTCTGTTGTTCAAAGCTACACATGTACTGCTATCTTACACTCAGCACTGGAGTAGCTCCTCAACAGCTAGGCTTAAAGCCTAGGTTGGGTACAGAGTCTTCGGTAACAGAAGCAAGATTACAACTTCTTGTTTGAAGATTTGTAGAATTGAGCTGAGGATGAGCATCAGGTGACTCGAATGTCTTACAATCGATGTAGATGAGCACCTGATATATAATCAAACCCAGTATCCATGAATATGAATTCACAGATGAATCAAACCTGGAGTTAGGTTTTGGGTTGCACTCAGTATGACTTGCATGGCTGAAAATACTCCTTCCTTCTGTGAGGTCTGAGGAAATCAACTCTTCTCTTTGGGAGAGGGTCATCTTTTTCAGTTTACCTTATTTTTAAACCCAACGTTGTGGTCATGCTCAGAATAATTTGGTCTGCAAATGTGAAGAACTGTTAACAGTTTCCTCACAGCTACAATTACTTAAATGATACTAAATCTTAGGGTTAGTGCTGGTACTTAGGAAAGCAGGAGCTACAAAGCTGAAGTGCTTCTTTCCCTTCATACAATACAAAGTGGAAAGTAGACATAAGCAGATTTAAGCAAGAAATTTGGGTCAAGTGTAGCAATTTGAATTTATATTCTGAACTAAAGTCATAATTAATGTTTGAATTGGGTGCTGCAGAGTGTTAATTATTAATACATTTTCTTGGAGAAAATAATGATGAGGACAGGTGTCAGATTTTAACATCTGACCATTAATTTTGGATAATCAAGCTGTTGTCCATTTTATACTCACACATTTTACCAAGGTTCAGCAAAGCACGGTAAAAAAAAATAAAATGGAATTACTGTTACATTTTGAAAGGTACAAAGATGTAATTTGTCTATCATACTTATAACGCTGGAAAACTGGTTGGTACATACTTTATACTGACAGCTAAAGTCAGGAATAGGTTATGATACCAGGATGGAAAGGTCTGAAAACTTCCCTGAAACCAGTAGAGGTAAATTGAGGGAAAGGATGATTGCACTTAATTATTTCATTATTCCTAACTTGGAAGTAGCTGTGGACACTTCAGGTTTAACTGACTTAAACGTATAGATGGGAGTACAACCAACACCCAGAGAATACGGTTTGGGATCTTTAGACATGGTAGATTTCTTTCTTAACATAAAAGGTGGTTCTATTAGCTTGTCAGAACAAGCTTAGGGCTCCTGTAAATTCATTTGCATCCTACGATCCTAGTTTTTAAGGCACCAAAATATTTTTTCTACACATTCAAGAAAAGGGTTTGGAACAGGAGCAGGGTAATGGTAGTCAACATCTAAACCATTTGTTTTGCACAAATCTGAAAAAAATTCATTTGTATCACTCCATTTTCACAAGGATAAAAATAGATGCAATAAGAATGCTCTGCTCTACAAGATCAATTCAGCACTTTAGTGCTTGATAGATAAAATTGCTACAGGTCTGCTCTCTGCATGTCTGAAATCAAATAAAATATACTAATTCACATATAATTGAATTTAGTTCAGTGTTTTGAAGGCTGTGGATCTTTGAACTTTCTTTTGTCCCTTACAGAAAGTTCTTTTCAAGTATTTCACTCTTATTGTAATTTTGTGCAGAATTATCTTCACGTCTTTTTCTACTTGAGAGATGCACAAAATGACAGAGGTCACCTTCAGATTGTTACGGAGTGACAAACAGGAGTGAGATAGGGGAGCCAGAAAGGACTGAAACATAGTAAAAGGAGATGTATTACTCTAACCACTTTTGCAGGTGTCCAGGCATATAAAATCCTGGCACAAATCTACTGGAGTGCTTCAAGGTATCCTGAATTTCAACCTGAACTAATTGGGGAGAAAACAGCATAACAATTTTCTGATTCTTTGAAATACCAAACTGCCTATGAGCATTTCATGAAAAAAAAAAAAAAAAAAAGGTCCTGAAAAAAAATTATCAACAAACTTGATCTCTATGCAACTTAGGAACAGACAGAAAATGAATGAGAAATGCTCTGCGAGTGAATGAGGTCATACGCTCTGAAACACCAATTAAAGACTTCAAAAGCTAAAACAATAGCATTCTGCTAAGTGCTAATCCTTCTATTTAAGAGGAAGAAGGCTGAGGGGTAGGACTGTTTCAATTATTAATATGACCCCATGCTAGTCTGCTTCATTGGAACAATGAAATGAATTATAGTGAGGGCAATGTTATTTTAAATTACTCTCAACAAGGTCTGGAGTACTCACTCATTTCCATGGGTTGATGTTTATGTGCGTTCATGCACTTCTCTCACATACATACTTACATACACACGTATTGATTAATTCAAAACTATTTAACATGTCTAGAAGAGAAAAAAGTTAATTATTCAAAGAGGAAATTCACACAAGAAAAATAATCTCTCTACAGGAATGCCTTTGTTACAAAAAAAAAAAAAGCTACAGCTCATAAGCCCTGCAGGCAAAGCCCTGCATGACGGGAGACAATGAACTGCCATGAAGAATGGCTTAGTGAATGAGACATGGGGTTAGGATTCAGGACACCTGGGTTCAAGCCCTCTTCAGTTAATGATTTTCTCTGTAACTTTGAACAAGTTGCTTAATTTATTACATCTGTTAGTTTCTTCTTCATGTAATGAAGATAATGGCTTCCCATCTCACAGGGTGGTAAGTAGAAGCTAATGATTCAATGATTCCAAGGCAATAAGACTATTAATTATTGTAAATTTTGTTCGGTCAAGCAGGCTTCAGAAATACTCTTCCACAAATACTGCTCTGGATATGCAATGTTTTATCTGTCACAACTTCTTCCTATATGTTCTGAGTCACACACTTTTACAATGTAGAAAGTATAAAAATATTTGAAGTACTTCGTCTTGCAGACAGGAATACACAAAGCACGACTATCTGAACCCCACAATAACCTCTGGCATTCAGTTTTTCTACATCTGTCATACAAGCTGACTCCCCCTGATGAGATCTCCCCTTCAGCTTGGTTCCACTTGAGCCAATTTCACTTTCATGGAAATCAGCTTTGCTGGACCTGCTTCTTCAAAAAACAGTAAACACTTGCAGTAAAAGTCACATAACCCAGGGGAAGAGAGAAAAAGCTGATAAAGCAGTATATATGTGAAATGCATATATATATATATATATATATATATATATATATATTCCCTTGGAACTGCAGATGCCCAAAATAATTATTTCTAAAAATAGTAATGTTTCAACCAAGCACTCTATAGCAAAAGCAGATGCTAGCCAGTGCAAATGCCTGCATTCACACACCACTGCTTGCGTAGGGCGATTTCAGGTACCCACAACCTTCATCATATTCTTAGCTACATGTAATTAGGCACGCCATTGATCTGGTCCCAGTGTTGCTTTTGGAAACATCTACAGTTTCCCAAGATGGAGAAAGTCCAAGAAGCATCACTGCTTCTATCCCTGTTGTTCAACATTTTAATCTATTTCTCTCTGCTCTTCATTACATCATCATGCATTTCAGACTGTCAGCACTTAACACAAAGATCAAAACTAGCAATACAAAAGCTGAAACAACCCCTTTTCACATCAGCAGACTGACAGCTCAGCTATCAATCTGCACAGGTACTCAACAGCAGAAAGACAGCTCAGCCAGCAAGCACTGCACAGCTACTCTGCCCATCTCCTTCTCACAAGCATGTGTGTTTGTGTACAAGTAACGTAAAGCAATCCTTTTTACTTCTCTTTTTGCAGCTTTCATCGGTGCAACACATAATGGCACAGCCTACCTCTATCGACAGAATGAATATTAGCATTCCAGTGCTTCAAGCACTTTCCTTAAGACAGCTTTTACATTTTTCATCTCCTTTTTTGGTAGTGTAGAATGGATTTTAATGTCTGATTCATATTCTGTACATAAAAACAATGTTCCTATCATTCCTAAACCAAACTAATGGAGACCAAAAAATTACAGTTTTCTGCTTGTTTTAATCTGTATTTTTCTGTTCTATCACTACTTCTCCTCAACCTAAAAACAAACAAACAAAAAAAAACACCTCTAAAATAGTGCTACTAGCTACAGAAAAGCAAGATCATTTATCATTCCCCAAGCCTGAATATCAAAAATAGCAAAATGTCAAAGTATTTGCTTTAGTTTATCATTTGGTATTTTTTTAGAAGAAACCTGTTTTTAAAACTCTCTGTCTCCATCATTATTTTACAAACCTTGAACATCTGCCAGAACAAAAATACAAGGTTTCAAACTGTTAGTGCACAGACTGAAAGACACTCTCAACCACCATGGACCATTCTTCTTGGACCTGACAGCGGGGGACTGTGTTTTGCACAGCACACAGCACTGCTCAGCTGATGGTTCTGTATTTTACTGAAAATATATAGCTGGATCCCTGACCAGGAGTCCATTGGTAGTTTCCTCAAGCACCACGGCCCAAAAGTAGAGTGAGAAACACAAGTTATATTTATAAAGTCTCTCTTGCTGCTTATCCTGGTTTCCTTTTTCTCCCAAACACGTGGGTAGAGCTAATGACACTGCTCTGACTCAGTAAAATGGTTCGATGTGGATTAGAAATTTCCTCTTGAGAAATGTCACAGAAATGCTTTGCAGAATTCTACCAAGGGACAAAGTCTTCCTTGCACGTACAGGTGTGTATTTCTTTCACCATAACAAGATTTATGGTGAAGCAATTGAAAACAGACTGGCCTTATATAGAAGTTGTATTTTGAAAAGATTGCTGCTTCTTTTCCTCTTTAAAAACCCATCAAACATTTAGTCCTCCTGCCATCTCCCTAGCAACAACTTTTTCAAGTAGATGCCCTCAAGCAAACAAACTCAGGCTCTTAGTTGCAATTTTAACTTGCGTAAGTAGCCATAAAAGATTCAGCCTGACTTCTGAGCTGAGGATTTCTGGTTTCAAAGAAAAGCTGGCTACAGTGTACTAAATCTCCTGCTTGGACAAAATGAAAGCCTTAGAAAGTCCTGACAGAGCACACGTAAATAATGCTGTTCACTATGTACCTAGACCTCTCCTCACAGGCAGGGCGCAGTGCTGATGTGTGCAGGAAGGGCTTCCTACTCCCAGCTATAGGATGGATGACAGGGAACACACCTGCACGCTGTCCATCAGCTACGCAGAACACAGACTGACAAAACACAACATGGTTCCGGCAGCACAAGGAAACTTCCACTTACTTTACAGCACCTCACAGAAAGTTACTCAGCGGAACCATCTTCCTCATTCTGCCTTCATTAATTACTGCTTTCATACAAAACACCCTGTCTCTTTTGGGCAACAACTTTCTTAAGTAGCTAACAATTACATTAAATTCACCAGCTCAAGGAGGAGCATTTTACCAAACGAGCCATGAAATCCATTTCAGTTTCCTGCCACTATGTCAGAAACTCTATGTCACCTTTAATAAAATTCTCCAAATGAGCATGCAGATAACTAAACAACGTGACATTTCTAACAGTGAGAAGGCAGAAAACCAGAAACAATCATATTAAGAAATGAAGGGGGAAGGGGAAAAAGCAGGACGGAAATATCTTGCTCCAAGTAAAATCTCGTTACATTAGGATCTCACACTCTCAAGCAAAAAGACTCTTAGGTCTATGAGTAGCCATGTGCCAGGCTTCCTATTCCACTTTTAATGAGATCACTGTAATAGAGGACAGGACTAAGTGTGAACCAAGTGATTCACACCACTTAGTGAATTCTCTAAAAGATAACAGAGCTGGAGGATTTTGAGTAACCCAAGCACTCCCAGACAAAGAGAGAAGAAAGGAAAGTGTCAGCTTTCCAAAGTGATTTTCAAAAAGGAAGGTGGGAGTGTAGGGAATTCACTTATTTTATTGAAGTGACATCCAGGTCACTATCTTATAATTAGCATAGCAGGTCCAGAAAAATTAGCGTAAAGAAGTGGAAATGATAAAGGTACTTGAAGATACTTTGACTACATTCACATTCATAAGATGTGTTTCTTATATTGAAAAATATTCATTTGTAAAAAAAAAAAAAAAAAAAAATGTAACAAGTATGCTACAGCGCATAAGAGAAAATATTGAAAGTAAAAAAAAAAAAATAAAAATCAATCTTCTTCACCCCAAAATGTATGAAGTCCCCGCATTCTCCCCCCCCCCCCCCCCCCCCCCCCCCGCCCCCTTTTTTTTTTTTGGTAATAAATGGATCTAAATCAGAGTGGGTATCTTCAGCTAGTTCACTTTGTTATTTCCTGTTTTTCAATCAGCTCTAATCCTTGGCTGGAGACTTGAATGGAGCTATGTCGATTTATATTAGCTAAGGATTTCGTGCATCGTATTAAATGTTTCCCAGTGCAATCGCCTCTCTAAGTAATTAAAACAGTTCACGCAAATAGCAACAGACTCTGTATTTCAGTTTCTTGGCTGATCCTAGCACAGCCAAAAGGGCTCCAATTTCCCCCAAATGAATGGATTGGAACATTTATTTGTACACTGAGACTTCTAGTCCCATACCCATGGTGCCTACACACTTTTGCACACGAGGTATATTCCCTTGAAGTACAATGAGAAACACTGATGTGTAATTTATAACTCGGCCTAGTTTGATGAAGTCATGTAAGTATCTAATCAAGCAGTCCCCTTCTGCTTGTCCAACACACTGCGCTCCACAGAATCCAGATGTCTAGACTAAATCTGTACAGTATAACCAATTACAAAGCTTTCCTCCATAGAATTCACTGCTACCTCTCTGATACTTCAAAGTGACCTCTGTCATGAGAAGTGAATGATAACAGGGCAAGAGGCAATATGGTTGGCACCTTGATAACTCCCAACCAGCTGCAGTGAGGACTGCAGGGATTAAAGTGATCAGAGTTCAGTTTCACTAGGAAAAGGGCAAGGGGAAGACAAAATCAAATATTTTCAATTTTCACTCTAGTTCTGTTTGCTTTAACTCCATCATGGGTTTCATTACAACACAGTGAAATCTGTACATAAGAAAAAGGTTTTATATTTGTTTTAGGGTCACCTCAATCACTGGCTGTGCTCACAAATTCTCACCTAGAACAGAAATTTAGACTCTCTGTCAACAAACTGAATAAACTACAAAAGAAAAATCCATTATTTTATTTTACCCTTATTATGCAAAATACACTCTGATAAATCTTTGCCTCATTGAGAGAGAAGAGGCTTCACTTTGAGTCTGAAAAACAAGGCAGAAAATGATTTAAAAGAAAAATTAGCAGCACATCATTTTGGATTTCATCTTAAGCCACAGTATCAACAGAATTGATGTTTGTGTTTAATTTTTCCTTTGATCAGTGTAAGTCTGGATCCAGCCCCTTACAAGCAAGATCTTTCCTGAACATTATGTTTTTTATTTGATTTATCTTTATTGCTAACATCTAATCTTGATCTGTTCACTTCTCCATAATGCAGGCAATGGCAAAACAACTGTGTAATTAAGCAGCCCAAGTCAAGGAAACGGTAACAAAGAGACAGGGGAAAGAATGCAAACCAGCAACCACTGCCACTCATATCTGGTGTACAGCAATGAAACCTCTGTCCTCTGCTTTCAGAAATGATTTTCAGTATTCATTTTCGAGGGAAGAAAGGGGAAAACCCATGATTCATCTATGACACCGTACCCAGCATGGTCTGCTTCACGGTCTGCTTCAGGTCACTCAGCACAAAACTGTTTTGGAGACAGAGACAACTGCTTCCAGCTCCTATTCAGGGATTTTTACTGGGCATGCATGGTGATTGAAATAAGCCCCTAAACATCTTCACAGTATATCAAAGAAATTAGTCTTTTATCATACAATTGATACAGAAATAGCCAGATGGATTAATTTTTAAATCTAAAGAAGTTATTTTAACATACATGTGTGACTGAACTTATTTACATAAGGAAATAAATGCTCAGAGCACATAAAAATAAAACAGTTGGTTACAGCCTCTTTGAAATCCCGGCCGTGGCATGAAATTCTCTCTCAAACATACACTACGTGATGCTGTTCAACCACTCACCAGAAAGTCAGTGTACACAGTTAACCCCCCAGCAGAACAGCAACACTGGAATTGCCTTCATGCACTCCACACAACTTCTGCAGTTTTACAATCTTCTCACTGTATACGAGGCTGCCAGAGCTTTTACAGATGCTTGCAAACCAGCCAGTGAAAAGAATAAGCACATCAGAAGACACCCATGAACGGAAACTGGCATCACTGCAAATTCTTCTGTGTGAAAAGTTATATGAACAAAAAAGAATCATGTGAACTGGGTGGCAGAAATGGACATAGCTGTATGCCAAAGAGAAACAAAAATTCAGAATTCAATACGCAGTATTGGAAAAGCCCTGTATTTTGTGGTGAAATAAAAGCTTGGAATCATTGGCTTGTTCCCATCTTTGTCACTGACGCACTTTTATCTCCAGTTTTGATCCCACTGCTCTGTTCTACCAGTAGGAGTCAAAGGTTGGGCTTCACTCCTCACTGCAACTCATGGATGTAAGGTCCGAATTTCAGAATCGCTTAACACCCTGACTCCAAGTTCAGGCAACATGTGCCACATGTATTCAAAATTCTCTGAGGGAAAGAAAGAAAAAACACAGGGAAAAGAAGAAACCAGGTCTCCAATGCTTACCTAAACTCTTTGGGATGTTGTGAGGATTAATTAACTAATGCCCATAAAACCTTTAGAGATTCTCAGGAAAAAAAAACACAACACTGTAGACGTCAGAACAATAACTCAAATAAAACGTCACGTAATCTCTAAACGCGTTCTGGGGAAATACCAGGCTTGCAAATCACGAAGAGAAAGCACGCTGCCTAGGTGGAAACAAGAGCAGTAGATAAAATGCAACAGAATTTATTCCACCAATGGGACGAATAAAAAACTTGGCTATAAAGCTAAAGAGCTCAAAAAAGACTTCATTTGTTTAGAACACATATAACATCTTTCCCAGAAGTCAAAGTTCAGTGAAAATTAGAGGAATATGTCTCTTCTGCAGGAACCAGACCTTATTTCCCATGACAGCACAGAAGCAGGACAAAGGCAGGAGCGAACGAGCGGACGGCAGCACCAGCTGCCCACCATTCTCGCCCCCGCCCCTTCCCCGCACGCATGTAGATTGCCATCTTTCACCCGATTAATCCTCTCCCAGGACAGATTAACGCTTATCTGCTCAATATCCATCTGCTTTGTGATTTCTGTAGATTGTAACCAATCCCAAGGCCTTATCAGCGCCTCTCCCCCCACAGGCAGATGGGAAAAGATGGAAATCATCGTGTTCTATTAGCGATGGCAGTGACAACGGGCTGACGCAGCTGCCCCTCACTCTTGTTTCCTCATTCAGGCTCTGCAGTACAAAGATGCGAGTATGGCAACGCAGGCAGAACCACCTTCTCCCTCTGCTAGCTCTCCACTTGAACAAATGAATTTACAGAGGACAGCAAGAGCCAAACTCTCCTTCCGAGATTTCATACAGGAGCACTATCTCTGCCCCAGCAAAAAGATCAGAACAGATTACAGAGACAGGAAGCAGAAAGGAGAGCTTTGAACTACTTAGATTGAGGCATTTTAGACATCTGTGGATACACAGTACAGAAACAGCAGCGTTACGGCACGATGCTCTGCTCTGACAGCCCACGCTTGTGTGTGAAGCAACACAGGCCCATCATTTGGACCCCCTTCCTCCAGCTCTTCTGAGCTGGGATGCACATGTCCTTTCATTCAAAACAATTACAGGTAATGTGGGAAAACAATATTTTAAGTCGTGCAGTTTATTTGCAAAGCAAACGTCTTCAAAATACACCTAAATGTAGCTATGGCCTTTACGTTCCCACAAATGAAAAAAATTGATTTCTGCCCTTCCACATCCCTTGCCCTTTTGTGTTCAGTCTCCAGGAAGACTACTGTAATGATTTTACTTGCAGAAATGGAAAGGGGGATGTGAAGAGGCATAGACATTTTAAAGAAATGTAATCCCCTAAAGAATCTCTCTTCTCTTTAAAAATATCTTAGTGGCTCCTAAAGCTTTTCCTGATACTGTGCATTCTTCATGTGTTTCCTCTTCATTCTGGACAGTCAGGAAAAAAAGTACCTTCAACTGCACCTGCATTAAAATGGCTAGACTAGACAAATCTCATTCAGAAATAACTAATGTGATTAAAACAAATCCAAACAAAACTACAGTCTGAGGGGGTTTCAAATACTTAGATCAAATTGCTCACAGTCCACAGACAAAGCAGTGATTTCTAACATGCAGTGCAACAAGCAAGTGCTTGCTGAATATCACTTTGGCTGCCCACTGGTAATTAATTAACAGAAACATCTATAATCCCAGTGCACAGACACGGCAATATTTAAAACCTGCGTGAATATATTCTTAGCGAACACAGTCCCCACGTGCAGTAGGACGTGTAAACCTGAAGTCATACCCAGCATAGCTAGGAAACAGGGCGGGTTTCCTAATCTGATGGTGAAATGTGGTGGATGCTTAGTAAAATAGGGCAGCACTATAAAACTGCCTATGACACTAAGAGGAAGGCATGGCATTTAAGTGTCTTCTCCCTGTCTAGGGAGAAAAATTAACAGAGGTTTAAAAAAATACAAGTAACGCCCCAACCTGAAATTCTTGCCAGAAAATGGGATCTCCCATCTCTTGTCACATTAAATAAGTCTATGGACTCTTACCAAATCGAGGCAGGTGAGTCCTAACCTCCAGGTACACAAGCACTCAGTGGTAAATCTACTGTTTAAAATAACGAAAATTAAAGGAAAATGAAAGCTGCAGACACCGCATGTAAAGCTGACATGCACTATCTGGGGATGCAAAACAGAACAAGAGAATATAGTATTCTGTTTGTAAAAATGTCTTCTGAACACACGTATAAAGCTCTTTCTTCCCCAGAAGGTCAGCTGTGTTCTGCACCCAAACAGCAGAGCCCATTAAGAAAAAAAAAAAAAGCACAGTGTTTTTAATACCATGGAAGGTCACCGTACAGCAGGTCAACAATCCTTTCACTCCTCCCGTGACAGTCTATTGTTCCAGTTCCTTATGAACTAAGGTGATGGTTGGTTGATACACGTAATAGGGCACGATATTGATCTGCCTCTGTTCTAACAAATATGGACTCCTCGCTGACGTTGCTAGGGTAATAGAGTGCCTTACAATTCACAGTATACTGATCATCATAATACACGTGAGGTATTACTTATTCCTTTTTTTCCCCCACAGATGAGGAATGAGGTACTCAGGCAGCTGTATCTCACTGTTTTTCACAAAAGAGACACTTAAATGTCTTTATGGATCTTGGATTTTGTGAATAGGAAAAATAATTCACAGAATGAACCTACTGACAACCAGGGTGTCCTGCACCCTGCCCACTGGCGTGGCCCTCACCTGCTTTTTATCATGCAGTGAAGGCTGAGCATGAAAGACCTATGTTAGCTCCTTCCAGTAATTCTTCACAATCATAGATAGACTCAAGGAGCAAAAGAAATGACTAATAAGGAAAGGAAGAGTAAGCCTGGAGCTCTCTCTTCACATAGGGCCCAGAACACGGATACTACACCGGGGGTAAGCTTCACAAAGGAAGGAACTCAACGAAATCTGGTCTCACGGTGTGTTTGCATCCCATGACATGGTGAACAACAGCAGTAAGAGGGAGGTATAAATTATTCACTAAGGAAGAGAATCAAGTTAGGTTACTCTACGTGTCTAGAAAGAACGTAGCCTTAATGGGCATTCCGTGAGGTAATTTAGATGCCCTGTGCGAATAAAGAAGCTGTGCACGGGTCTTGTCTTGATTTAGAAGAGCACTTTGGTACACTCACTGTGCAAGTGCTGATCACCTTATCTTCTGAGATGAAAAGATGCAGCTCCTTAAAAAGCCAATCTAGAAAATAAGGTACAGCTCTAATGGGATCTGGGAGACTTAATATTCCTGCCCTCCACCAGGCAGGAGGAAAACGGTCTCACAGTAGGACACCATGGCTCTCAGAAGCACAGGTATGCATTATGAATGACTGATTTAAGGAGTCTCAGCAGAAGACATCCCCCACAACAACATCGCTGCGTGTTCTTCCTCACTATCTGTTTCCCACTTCAAAGCTTGTAAAAATAATGTAGATAATAAGTAAATGTGCATATATTTTTAAAGAGTTTTTATCAAGGCCTGAAAAAAAATAAGAGGCTTTCCTTTGAAAGAATGTAGGTGGAATTAAGCTTCAACTCTTGCCAAGTAAACATTAAACACTGTGAAAAAGAAGAAAGCCTCTCATCTACAAATCAGTTATCTATGAGTTCTCTAGGCTGCAATACATAGTGCTACCGTGCATATTCCATTGTTTTCAGGAAACTTCCCATCTATGCTCAATTCTTAAAACCTAACTTCTGATTGTAGCCCATTTCAGGCACGTGCAGGTTGATACCTATTACATATAAATGCTCTGACTGCTTTTTGCTTTGCTTACTAGTTACCTGTTAAATAAATCTTCTGAAAATGCTCTGCTACCCTATAATCAAGTTTTAGTTAAGGACAATAGGTGAAGGAGGACACCCTTAATGCCATCTGCCCAGATTACTCATTCTTCAATTCAACTGAAAGTTTCTAGAACGTGGTTGATGGATTTTTTTTTTTTTAACCCTACTTTACTGGAAAAAGTTCCACACTTCTGTGGAACACCATGTCAGTCACATTATGTGATCTATTTCAGTCTCTTTCTAGTATTACCTTGATCTCTTGTTTGCTTCACATCGAGTGACCTACCAGCCACAGTTTCTGATACTCCAGTGTGATATAAGAAGGAGAACAGCATTTTGGGTTATGCTGTATCTATAAAACAATCCTGCGGCCAAGGCTATTGCCCACTTTCAGTGGGCTCTTCCAATCTGGTTCTCATACTAGATGTTCTCTTTCACTCTATTAAGTGACAGTGCTCAGGTAACATTCACACAGCACCTGCCAAACTCAAGCTCCTGATTACAAATTCTACTGCCTACATCACCCATCTGCAGTGAGAACGTCAAACTACAAACACAGCGGTCAGCGCTGTACGAAAGCACTGGGCTTCAGTTATAATCACAGCTGCCTTCTGCTGGAGTATCTTTCCATCTTTCCAACCCTCCTCCAGCTCTTTCTCAATCTCTCTGGAATGATGTAATCATTCCCCAACGATATCTTACTCTACTCATGAGACAACTACTTCCACAAACACATGACATCTGACAATAGTTAATTCATGACTTCTTGACAAGCCTCTCCCTTTTTTCTATCTTTCAATCTTCCTCAGTCTGTCTTTCTTCCATGCCATCTTGTATAGCACAGCCTGCCAGTTAATACACATCAAATTCTTCCTGCAGCACTCCAATTAGCATCTCAAAACATAACTGGCCTAGAAAAGTAGACTAACTTCAGCAACAGCACAACACCAAGGTTGTTCATGTCTACTGCCCTATGTTGTATCTGTTGTACCTTTAGTCTGTCACCTCTCCGCAGTCTTTGTCCTTCCCATCCAGCCTACCATCTCTTTACACAGCTAGTAATACTACATGCAAGCAACAGCATGGCTCTCTTTGTTCTCATTTTCAATTCACCAGTGTGAGAGATGCACAGTCTGCTGCACTGCGTGACTTGTCAGGTCCTCCTGGTCTCAAGTGTGTCTTGACTGCTGATGCTAAAAAAAAAAACAAACTGGGCAGCTGTCAAATTTCTACAGCCACCAGATATTTTCTTTTCTTCAAAAAACAAACAAGGCTTTCAGATGACAAGCTTCAGACTATATTTTAAGTCAAGGTATTTTAAATTTTCTCCTGTACTAGAATACTATACTGAGCATTATTTAGTGGCTTTGTCAACTGGGATCCTCACTCTTGTTAATTTTCCACTGTTGTTTTGGCACAGATATTGAGCTATAGGCATTGGTCCATATTTCCTACTCTGAGTATGCTTTGTAGCTTTCCATCTGCTCGCCTGACTGGATGGATATCTAGGAACAGTAATGGTACTGACTGCTTTGTCCACATACTACATTAAGGTCTCACTGAGGAGTAATGATGTCATTTTGCACTATTTGTGCATCAAGGATAGGGTCAAAAACAGGAAGACAGTAGCTGGCTAGCCCCTTTAGGAGTTTGGCTGTACTATTTCCTTTCTCCTCTCCGAAAGTGCTGAACGTAAAATTTTTACTTCCACAGGGAAAAACTTGATAATCCCCTGGTGGGCGATGCCATCTGTTTGCTCAGGAACACATCCTTACATCAGAGATATACAGAATGGCATGATACACAGAGTTCTGGGCTCCACAGAGCGCTCACCAGCGGGCATCCTCCCCACATGGAGTGGTCACGCTCACAGTCACCGCTTTATCTTCTGGTAGTAAAACAATTTAAAGGATTTGAGTCTGTTCCTACTCACTGAAATCAACGGGGTGGTAAAGATCTACATTAGCTGAGGAATGGGCTAGACAGCTCCCAAAGAGAGACAGAATTGGGCTTAAAATAGCCAATCCTTAAGAGGTCTTTCTGGGTAACAGCAGTTCTAATACAACTGAAGGAGTAAGGGGACACAGTTTGGAAGAAAAGACCAGAAAAGAGGTGAAGGCAGCAGAGAAAATGTTAATATTATGCAACAACGACTACTAAATCATACATTCCCAATGGATGTTCTCAAGCGTATATTTAATTGATATTCATACATACCTCCAGCTAGAGCACTTACTACTTTGTTATGACTTCCAGTTTACAGCATTATAGCATATGGAGAGACGAAACAGCTAGGATTCAGCACTCATGGAGTAAATCACCCCTGCACTCCTACCTTTCTTTCTATCTGCACTTGACAATATAGCCAAAAGAATTGCTTTTTATTTTAAAAGTTATATAGAAATACAAAGTATAGAAGTATGTTAAAAATATCTAGCCAATAAAGAAGCAACTTACTGTTTTCCTGTTGCAGTTAGTACACAGTATGTCACCATTAGGGATGCTTAGATTAACTTCTGGAGAGAAACTTACTTTCCTTTGTCAAACCACTATAGCTTTCACAGTGCAAACTGCAAGCAAGTTTGGAACAAGCAAAGACTTTAACGTCTTTAACTTCCTATATAGCTGGGCATCCTTGACAGAACCAGATGACAGTCAAATCTACACAGAAGTCTCTTTGAGCAGTGTCGGGCATTTTAGAGGAAGAATTATGGCACTGCCACAAGAAAGCTGTAGTCCTAGCAGTTCCAAAGTATACTTGTGATATTGAAAATCTGCAATTATTCCCATAATTTTCTTATTTAAGTGTCCAGAGCAGACAGTGGCTGTTATTCAGGCAGTAGTAAGATAGCAGTCCAAAGTTACTCCCCTCTTGCCCTTCTTTCCACTGAAATTACTGTATATAAAGCAGATGTATTTATAGTACTGGTAATTATACAGCTCTAAATACATATGCAGCTGTGGATCTAATTTTGCAAGGTGCTTTGTGCTATCGAACCTCACCTAACCCCATAGGAGTTGCAAAGCAGGAGGAGTTTTGTGTCTTCCAGGAGTGAAGACTGAAAAAGCAAAGTTTCTTCAAGTGCTCTAAAAAGTATCTATTTATTTGTCTGTCTCTTGGACAAATACTGTTGAGATCAACATCTATTTATTTGTTTTTAACCATTAACAAGAAACATACTATAATCCTGTTCCTTGAAAGGATCGTTTTCTAATTACACGCATAATGCAGAAGGGGGAAAGCCTAATAGAAGAGAGAGGAGAAAGATACAGTAACTTCTCCCACTGCTAAGGTCATGGCAACCTTGACTGCTATTTTAAGGAAATAAATAACATCCCATCTTCTAGAGCTTGATACACAACACTAAGGCCCATTTACAAGCAACTCTATGAAAATCTTACGTTGTGAGACACTAGTCACTTCAGTGCAGTGCTCATGAGACACATCATTTGCACGAGAGAGGGGACAGAGTGGAGGGATGGCACAAGGAATAAACGCCCACGTCATTTTCAAAACACATTCAGCAAAAATTTCCTTTGCTGTTACTGGCTCCAGCTCTGAGTTTGGAAAGCCCCAGTCCCTGCTGCCATGACCCACGCTGATCATCTGCCTGTACAAAAATGAAGCCAGGGTGCAACACCGCAGACCTGTGAGAAGCTAAGTGCTACCATGTAAAATTGCTTTGCAATGCATGTGCCCTGCTCAAAGCAGACTGCTCCCTGCACCTTCAGCATCAGAAGGGATTTAATTTCCCTGCAAGGGCCCATGAGAAATGAACAATACAATGTGCACAGTGGGCATAATCCTTGACTCTTGTTGACGCCACACAGAAATCCATTCTGTCTTCTTCTAATCCTTGCGCACAGCCGAAGCTCGCATGATGAAGCTGAAGGGACAGGAGCTATTTATAGCCTTTAATTTCATCCTGCATCAGTGGATTTTCAGGCAAGGGAAACAGAGCTTTTAGCTTGTTTCCCTTTTTAACCTGTTCAGTGCTCACAGCTTGAAGAAGTCAAAACAGGTTTATTTCAGAGTCATTTAGTGGTTTAGGAAAATTAATACACAGAGAGGGACTGAAAACACTACCAGTTCAAACTCGCTGTTTACTCACAGGACAGGAGCAACGCAGGGTCCCCCACTGCTGCCCCTGCAGTTGTGTAGGTGCACTGTAATGACAGAATATGCAAATCACTGGAGACCATCATCATTCTGACCACTATGTAGGCAGGCTGCCAAAAGAAAGGCACGTATACCCCCTCTACTCTGGCTCAGCCCTTGATCTCCATTTTTTGTTTTGCTTTCTTTCTGGAACATACAACTGTAAAGTCAACACTTCTCCTGTTCTCCACTAGCACATTTTCAACACGGTTGCACCACTATAGCAGATGAACTTCACACAGGTTCACAGAGAGCTGCCTGCATGAGATAACAGGCTTTTAGAGAGAGCAGAGCCTCTTTAAGCCTCCTAATCCACATTGCACACAGCAGCACCAGCCCCTTGCACACGCACCTGGGTGAACAACTCAGAAAAGCTAAGACACTTCAGGAAGTTCACACTTCTTGTTTGCAAACTGTAATTTTTACAAGCTTACTGCCTATTCACTGCTGTTTGTCATTATTTTTGCTTTCTGTGATTTGACATTCCAAATCTAGGATGTGGTCTACTTTGTTTTGTTAGGCATGACTGAACGAGACAAGGGATCCTTTTCCTTTTCCTTTTTTTTTTTTTTTATACAAACATTTCTAGTAAAACTATCACCGAACATTAATTTGCCTTTTTGTTGATGAGCACCCAACAATTCAGGGGCCTAATAACGAATATAAAGTATATAGAGAAAGAATATAAAAAAGAATGAACAAATTCTAATTAACATTCATGGCGAACATCAATAATTCAAAACCAGTCAGCAAGAAGCAAATAAACAGACCAGGAAGAAAATTAAGAAAAATAAAATAAAAGGAAATATATAATAAAACCACATGGCTATGTTCATCAGCCTGGTGCTGATAAGTCAGTATTTCCATAAATAATTACTGTATTTACCACAGTGGTCACAGTACACAGCCATTGCTGGTTGGCCGCTTCCAGAACACTGAGCTGGTGAAAGGGGTAGCAAAGGGGTGCCTAAAAACTACATGAGCCCAAGGAGCAGGCTTTGTCGTGTCTAAAGATGTCCTGGATTGGAAATCCCAAACTCACACAGTGTTCATGAAAAAACAAAGAAAAAACAAATAATGAGGCAAACCTAGGTAGTACAGATCCTTCTAAAAACAGCAGCGTGGCATCAAAAATGGCTGACCTGCAGAAAGCCATATAAACAGAGGTGAGAAATGTGTGCTGAACTACTGCACTGCATTTCATGTAAACACAAACAAGCAAACCTCCAATGCTCTGCTACAAACCCCTAAAAAATGCGACCAGTCTTTGAGACCTCCTCACATGGTGCACTAAAAAAAATCTTTAAATGTTTAAAGCTTTGTGTGTGCCTTTTCTTCCTCCAACCAAGAGCACAGAAGACAACGCAAATATCTGAAAAAAAACCAAACCACAAACAAACAACAAAACAAAACGAATGTATCCTTTCCTTCCTTTCTTCTCTCTTCATATTTCCCTGTCCTGAATTTCCTGTTTCTGAAGAGCGTCTGCAGGAGGACATACTCCATTTTTAAAACTCAGCTCAGTAAGCCTGACAATTCAGGGCATATAACCAATGCAGTTCCACCAGAGTCTTTACCAATTGTTACCAGCCAGGTATGTTATTTCATTTCCTCCCTCCCCTCTCTTTCTTCTGCAATTTTTGAATCAAATCCCTTCTAGCAGGGATCACAAATCCACACTTACTTCCTACCCAAATGTTAATATTCACACTGAGTAAGAATCTTAAATCAGTTTACAGAACCTAAGCACCCTATTTGCCACTGCCTTTCATTGAAAATTGGTACCTTGGTCCCCCAGGAGCTTAAAAAAAAAATCCCAAAAGGTAGTCAAATGCTTCTTTCAATTACACTGGCAAAGAATCAGAATTATTCAGAAGGGCTCCACAGATATGTCACAGATGCAGTAACTTCAGATTTAATTTCCGTAGAGTGGCATGTACAATATACCTTTCCTGACCTGCAACATTTGAGGAAGTATTGATCAGATAGAACTACTGGACTGGAAATAAGAAAGGATTTTGAGGGGAGATACAATCATTAATGCACATGAAAGTATAATGTTCTATTAAAAAACAACCAAACATGTTTACTGCCATGACACTGCACTGCTTAAGAGAGAGCACCTCCCCTGCAAACAGCACCCTACCACAGTGTAGCTGTTCTGATACCCAGTTAATGTGAAACACATAAGGAAAAGAAAGCTTGTGGATTATTCCTCAATCCTACCTAAATGTGGACTGCACAAAAGTGGTTCATACACATTCCTTATCCCTCAGCCTAGAAAAAGATCTTTTTCTTTTTCTATTTATACATGGAATAAACAAAGAAAGGAGCTCCATGAATCCATGAAGAAAGCTTACTTTAACAGAGAAGAAACCCTGGAGAATGAACGTGCTTGAGGAAGGGGACTAGATTAATAGATACACACAGAGATTCCATGATCTGATTTATTCCCAAAAATAAAAGCCAATTTTATATGAGTTTGTTATCAAATCATGTGTGAAAGGGTCAACAAAATTTAGATAAAGGCTTGTATTTTAATAAAGAATTTTCTCACTCCTCATTTACTTGCCCTTAAATCTGCCTTTTGTCTCCTACCAGTTCTCCCGAAGAGGTCACAATCTTTCAGCTGTGACACCCATGCCTGCTCCTATGGGGAATGGTTGGCAATATCTTCAATATAGAGTTTGTATATGAGTTTGGATGCAGAAAGTAGTACTCTTTGTGTTCTCCAGCTGGGAACTGCAGTACCACACAGTAACCACATGTCTGAACTGCATTTGTTGGGGAGTAGTATGATAGTATCCATAGTAAAGAATTTAGCCTATGGTCAGCTAAATCCCAATTAGTTTGCATAGTGTCAAACCATGATGCTGAAGTGAAAGACACGTATAACAACACTGTTTGAAAACTACCTATGGACAACACAATTTCTCTTCTCTAAGAAGTATATAATCCTGTTTCTGAAGCATACCAGCCTCTCCCTGAGGACTACTCCCTCACTTTCTCACATTAGTACCAAGAAAAAAAAAACCTGCAGATTGTGGAATTTCAGCAATTTACAGCACGTATCCAATCGCAAAAAAACAAACTTGAAGATGTGTCCTGCACATCTGCCATGGCCCCAGAAACAAAGGGTAAAAAAAGTATCTAAGGTCTGCAACAAGATTTCCACTATATACGTTGTAACTATGTATGTGAAGCATAGCATCAGGCTACAAGCAGTTCTAACATTCGAAGCAGATGGCAAGAAAGACCTTGGATTGCCAAGTGTTAACAGGGTTGTAAATCACTGCCGTAAAATCAGAGATTAGACATGTAAATGTCTGTTTTTATTTCTCTCTCAGTATGCACAGGATATATCTTATATTCTACCCATTATTGTAAAAATGCATTCCTTTCAAGAAGTTCTTCATTTATGTTCTGACTTCACAACTGGCCAACCCCCGGTATTGCTACTTCTCCCGACTGAGTTGCAGTTATTAGTCAGAGAAAATAGGCACACTGCAGAAGGAACAGACTAGAGATGGACTCGAGTTTTCTAAATGCTCTCAAGTTATTACGGTCCTATGAAATTCCCTCGTGAAATACAGTAGAGGAAACACCACTTTCTTTCTGCTTCTCAAAACATCATCACCTTTCTAACCCTTAAAACCTTCCCTGCTTACTCAACTGTCCAAGCCATAACTAACTTGAGACTCTAATCACTGCCAAATAGCAGTTTGCTAGCTTATCTTTTTGTGTTCAAAAGACAGCTGAAGTCAGTAAAGCATTATCAGCTGATAACAACAGCTGTGGATCAAGATTTGTAGATTCCAGAAAGGCCACACTCTCACCTAGACCCACCGTTCTACTTCAGTTTTACTCTAGATTCATTTAGTGCACTTCTATGAGGGGCTTTAGAAAATACTTCTGTTAATGGCAAAGAAAAAAACACAAGAAGTCAGCACTTAACTTATTAATTCTGCTAATATTTCACAATGGAAAATTTAAAGCTAGAGAAAAAAAAATTGTCCAAGTTCGTTTAAAAAAAAAAAAATCTGACTTCAGAACTCCTATAACTGTTGGTCGAGATGGCCCAAAGATATATTACCTTTCCTTTTCCTCACCAAGAGATACAAATGTCACCTTCATTTCCTTCCGTCTCCACAAATTCAGGGAGCTTAACGCTCTTCATCCCAGGATGACTCCCAAACATGCTGGGTAGTACACTTCCACATGGAGACTATCGATCTCTGCAGCTGTATGAATATCAAAGAGCCAGCAGAAATCCCACTGCTGTAAGAGAATCCTATGGGCTGGGGGCAGCCCCATAGGAAAGAGTTATTTGTACAAGGCTGAGCAATGAGAGCAACTTTGGAAGTATGACTGCATACTAAAGGCTAAAGAGAATCATTTCATAACCCGAAACAAAATGCAATCAGTTTCTTCCATAAAAACAGTATGCAGTTCAGTCGGCATCCAAACTGTCTGGAGTTTAACCCAACAAAGCATTGCAGGAAGTTTTTAGCATGAGCCATTCAAAAAAATGTCTCCCATGTCTCCAAAGAACAGAAAATGCAAACTCTAAAAGGGCCGAATGATAAGCTCCTAATGGCCAGTACTTAAATCTTTTTCTTAATCACTTCTTACTAGCAAATTGGTTTTCCAAAGTATAATAACTAATCACCATGATTTAAAACAGTGGTCTGACATCAATGAAAGATGCTCTTTATTATTAAATCTATAAAGACACTAAAAAGTTAGTCTGGTTTTTAATCCTCACTGATACGGCACATAAAACAGCTAAAGGATTCCTACACATTTTGTAACAACTAAGACACCAAAATCTCCAGTCAGTACACAGCTGCTTCATTAGGACCTTCAGCTTAGCAAACAGAAACAACTGCTTACTGCGATTGTACCCGAGCTCCTATATCTTTCAAGAAATCTAACAACTAAATTATTAATTTAAATCAAATGAGTTTACAATGTTGCTTCATAAACTCAGTAAATATGAAGAGAGTTCCACAGGAAAAGACGCAAGGAAAAAATGTAATTTAGAATCACTGTCACCCTATTCAACAGAAATCAATGTAAGCGTTAATCTAGGAGAATTATTCCATGAATCAACAACGTATTGGCCAGATAAATCATCTCAATAAAACATAACAGGTCTACACGGCAATTCAGCATCTAATTTTCAGTTTACAGAATAAAGGGAACAGGCAAAACTTAAGAGGTGAAAGTAAGGATAAGCTTACATTAGGAATGAAAGGGAAAATTGGATTTTCTTATTTGTCACAACACAAAAAGACTCAACCCAATTTATTCCAAGCATTGTCACACAGATGACATTGTGACATTAAACAATAGCCAAGTGTATCATGTTGCACTTGGAATGGGGCCTACTCAATTTCATTAAAATTCACGTTCGGTACATTTACGATTAGATTCACAATTCATCCTAAATTGATTACAGAAACCCTGTCAAAGTAAAAACCGAGGCTCTGACCTTGCTCTGCTAATAAAAACAAGAGCAGTAGTAATTCCACGTCAGGTAACAAACGTGACTTTTTCAGAAGCAGACAAGAATGAGATCGCGCACGCGCGCTCGGTGGAGCAGATGGGCAGGCACACACAGGGGCACAAATCTACCCTTGTGCGCACAGTCACTGCTCTGTCCTCCAGAGAAAGCTACACCCACTTACGCTGATTTGATCTGTAGATTCTTTTAGAATCAGATCATGCTGTGCAAGTCCACATAACCTCACCAAAACCCAGTGGGGGCAATGCCAGTGGAGAGCAAAGAGGAATCTGGATCTCACTGCACCGTTTGAGTGAAGGGTTTTACAAAGGAGGGAATTCCTTTTCTTCCAGTTTATTTAAATGCTCTGCAGTTACTATGGTTACTCTTAAGGCATTTGAAATCTCCCTGCATGATGCAATTGGTGAAATGACAAGGCACAAAAATTGATGTTCCTGTGAAACAGGCTGTTCATCCAGGACGGAAAACTGCAGGGTTGTAAATAGCTGATGCTGAGGATCTCAGATTTAGCCCACTGCTCCATCTCAAACACCAGCAGTGCTATCAAATTAGCATTTCCACTGTAGCTCTCTCAGTGACATGGGGCACAAGTGCTTTTGTTTCAACAAAGCCCACTGTGTTGAGCTCACTGCGTTGAGGCTTTAAGACAATAGAGAAACGTCATTCAAAGAGCAGGAAACAACGAGCTATTATTTATCTCATTTATCTGGCCTATCTATCAGACGGGGAATAAGAAAATCTTGTTTCTTTCACACATTATGTCATAAACTGCAAAAGAGGCAGCAAACACTCTCGCTTCTCACTCTGATGGCTGCAGTAGCTGACTGAGAAGAACACACCCTCTGAGTATTCCTGTTTGTCCATTTTTGCTTTTTTGTTTTTTATCTCCAGATAAAAACACCACAACCAGTGTTACAACAAATTCACACTAAGACGTAATAAATTAATGAACAAAACATGGGAATACACAAATACTTACTCATCCCTCCCTGACACATATCAAGGTATACAAATACCAAGGTAGATATGTTCAACCCAATAAATCCTGTCACTTTAACAATTTAGAAAGTATTGGAGTAGCATTTTTCCCCCCCCATTTTAATTCACTAACCTGCTTCAGGCCAGCTACTCAGTAACTTACTTACCATTGCTTTATCTTTAAATTGATGTCATCTGTGACAACAAAACAAGTAGAAAGGTGGAGCAGAAGGAAACGTATCCTGAATATAATCTAAACAAGGGATTCAAGTAAGTGTTTTCCATTATTAAAAGGAATCAAACTGTTACTTTTCCAAACTAGAAGCCTGCAATATTGATTTCAATAAACACAAATGGAACACAAAACAGACAGACCTGCTCGTTTTATTCAGCAATTAGGAACTAGGTTCAGAAAGCCCACATTCTGCCCTGTAGCAGAAGTTGCCAGGACAACAGGGAATTTCATCGGGGCAATTTCAGGACTTGATTCTACAACATTAATGCCCCTACCTGAGAGCTGGGCCATTGACTTCACAAGCCTAAGGATGAAGCTTCCAGGTGTCAGCTCATCTATTACATCTCACAGAATAAATGCCAACAAGAAGGCTTCTGGCAGCAAGGACAACAGACGTCATGGTTAAAAGCTACTTACTTGATGCTCTAGAACTTCTTATGGTATCACCTCTCAAGAGGTGTTTGTGGTTGCAAATAATTTGAAGTTAATGATCCACTGTGCGCCTAAGCACAAGCCAAAATTTCTGAACAAACCAGAAGATCCTTTAGTGAACTCTGCAAAGTGAGAGGTTGCAACTCCTTTTGACTCATCTCCAGTACATGTTCCTAACGCGTGCAGGTCAGGTAAGCACAGGAATGAAGCCAAAGCAGAGAGGTACTGAACATTTCTTCAAGTATTTCCATAGCATGCTGTATCGTTAAGCAGCAGCAGGAACATGAAAACCCTGGTTTTACAGCAGCTGTTCCTGTTCAGCAGGCAGAAGATGGCTGGCAATGCTATATAATAAGGAACAGCAATCCTTGCATTGCCAGTCCAATCTTACCCTGTAGAGAAGGAGCCAAGGAGGACATTTCCCCATTTCCTGTGCCCTCCAGATTACTGCAATGTGAAGATTACATTCAGTTCTTCACAGCCTAAGTGATTCTGCTTTGGAAGGCATCTGGCCAAATGACAGCCCAGAAAGATTACAAAATGTTCAGGGAGGACAGCACAAAATAAAACCTTGTTTCTAACAGAAAGAACATATATATATAATATATATATATATAGATGGTGTATTGAACAACTGTTAAGAGACTCTCCTATGCCAGGAGCCTCACTGAAATCCTCTGTATTTGTATTTTCTCTGTCTTACAAGAGATGAATAATTCTTTAGTATAAAAATAAGAGTTATATTTCCCCAAAGACATGGTGAACTACCATCATAAACACAACCAGTATCTTTGATCACAGGAGTATTATCTACAGTGTAATCTGTCACACATTCTCATCTATAGATCTTGCCATGCAGTCCCATAGGTTCTTCAAAACCATAACGTTACAGCACCAGGGAATACTAAGAATAGGTATTAAAAGCAAACCACCAAAAAATTCCCTTAAAAAACACCCCCTGTGAAGCAATTTCAGCAACCATAAAAAGCTAGAATTAATAGTGAGTTGATTTAGGAGAGAGATTTCCACAGGATTACAGACAAAATAACCAGCTTTCCAAAGAACTATTTGGTAATTTGAGAACTAAAGACACTACTTTTATAACCCAGACCAGCAGAAAGCCTGCCACACTTCAGATTCTATGTTTTATGGCTAAGGCTTTGGAATGCAATGGAAAGCTCACCACAGACACTGAAAAAAAAAAGAGTGAACCGATACAAAGTTCTGGAAATTAAAAGAGTAATCAGCCATCAGGCAGAATGCTGCAGAGGAAGTTCCTACCAATGCCCCTGAATACTAATACTGCCCAAGGTATGCATGCTGCTCCTTTTTGTCTGTATATGATTCTTAACCTGTAAGAAGAGTGGGTAACTGAAATATTTTCAATGTAAATTATTTTCTTAAATGCTTCATCACCACAGTCCCCAGAATTGGAAAATAAAGTAGCTTTTTTTTTTTTTTTTTTTTTTTAAACATTTGCTTCCTTCTTTGTGGCCATTTTAAAAATTAAAACAGTATTTCCCCCCGTAGTCCCAACACTTCCATCTCACACTCCACAAACATCTCCTCATATGCTGCTTATCAGCTTCTCAGATTCTGTTTGTTTACTCTGGCAAAACTCACACTGACACAAAAGAAAATTAAGCTCATGTAGTGCCTGCAACCTTACATTTAAGATCATCAAAATCACTTCACTGAAATTAATGAAAAATAGAAGATTAAACTGTTGCAAATTCTCATTTATATGGCATTATGTCAGCAGGAAATAGTTTAGTAACACTGGCAAAATGTGAAAACAAAGGACACTGACCCTCTGAAAGGCAGGGCATTGATACAGTAAGGAACTGACAAATGCACCCAATCGAAAGAATCCAAGATTCGGACAATTCCATCCCTCATCCAAGTCAATATGTCCAGATATAATTACGCTATAAGTATTTGCTTATATTTCAGTGGTCACAAAGAATCTCTCGTGGAGCCAGGCATAAATGTACAGACAGGATCCTGAGCATGCTGCCACGCTGTAACTCACTCAGTTTTAGATAAAGATAGAAATCTGAAAGCATTTGAATTTGGAGCACTCTACTGCAGCCATTTTGGTAGGATATTGAGAGCAAGGTTCTCATCATCCCTTTTTTAGGAAACTTAAATATTGTTCAGGACTAATACAATAGCTATGGATTATAATAAGACATTTCCATAAGACATACAAAGATATCTATGTATGTATCTGTAAGTACATGAGCTCCCTAGTACTACACCAGAGGTGCAAAAGAAACGATTGTGCACATAGCAAAGACTTTACGGAAGTACAATAAATCACAAATGAGAATTAAGAGTATTACTTAACTTTTCCTCTGACCCAGAATACAAGGGATCAATGTCTATGCCTCCACACATGCGTGTATACACACATGCACACGTTTTTCCTTGCCTGTCAATAATAGAGAGAGATGTCTCAAGAAGGGCTCTTCAGTCCCCCGACAGCTTTGACAGCCGCTGTCATTACAGCTTATCAAAAAGAGGACACCGTACAATACCAGTATGTTAAAATCCCTTCCTCACTTCTGCCCTTTCCTTGACACTTCTTATCATTTGCTGCCAATACTCCTTTACTTCGTAGAATCATCACTTACACATCATTTCAAAGTAAAATTTGTAACAAATTACAAGCCTTAAATTCTGTCACTTATAAAAACTCATGCCCCTCTAAAATTAATACGAGTACTACCTTAACCAAACGTGAAGCTGCAATAATGGAAGCTACAGAGAAGCCATGAGCTAGATATATTTGTACTTATAGAAAGTTGAAAAGCCATAGCAAGTGAAATAATACTTTCCACAGGTTCAAAGCAGAGCTTTGCTGGTTTCAATCAGGATTGAATTCCACTGCCTTTTCTGGGCTGGATCCATATTTGAAGGCCCATGCAGACCTCCTGTGAAAATGAACTAACAGAAGTTAAATAAGCTTTAAAAAAAATAGCTTAATCTTAGATTAGTTCCTATTTCTTTACAACAAACCACATTATATGCGAGTTGGAAGAAAAAAAAAAAAAGGGGGGGGGGGGGGGGGGAAGGTAGAAGGACTATGAGAGTTTTTCCTCCAACTCAGATTATACATACATTTCATTAAATTGGTTCTCCTGAACTGGTTCCAAAGATGCTTTCCCACCTCTCTCACCGGTAAGAACAGCTTTAAGCTCCCACAATGGGCCTATTCACTCCACCAATGAACAAACTGAGATGCACTGCATAGAATATTCTCAAACATACTGATTTTAGTAAGTGCTATAAATCTCAAATACCTTTGGGCATTAAGTCTCACCAAAGCTTTATGTAACAGAGAAGTTTCAGTGAGAAAGTAATGGACTTCCCACCCCAGGTATGATGCTTCAGTCAGTGTGGCACACAGGAGCTCCAGCAATCAACATTTTTATAATTGAGAAAAAAAAGAAAAAAAATCTCCAAAAAAACTGAAGTTTAACTCACAGCAATGTCAGAGGCTTTCTCAACAAATCTGACAAATCGTTCAAGATCTCTGTGATCAACATAATCAATGGTATTGATTTCCTCACTTTTTATGGTACCTGATTGAAAAAGTAATACTTGTTCATTTATGAGGTCAAGCAAAGCACAGGCTGAATTGTGTTTCAAGCCCCACCACAGCGCTCCCGTAGTACTGAGCTCTGAGAGCAACTCCTCAGCACAGGAAGTCAGCCAGGAAAGGAAGCTGTGTCTATAGAGAATGTCCACAAGTGTTCTACAAAACTAATTACAACTTGGCTGCCCTATCAATTAGAAAGGGAAAGACTCAGATGTGTTGATTCCCTGATACAATCCACCCTGCAGCAAAGCCAAGTAAATTTATAATGCCAGGACCACACACCCAGTGTAGCTCACTAAGTGCTGTGCGAATGGCAGCTCACTAAGACCCTCAGGCCTGCAGTCTATCACACAATACACCAGCCACCAAGCCACGAGACAAAATCCAAAAAAGTTTGTTGTGAAAGAAGCACATAATTTCCACAAGCCGCTGAAAAAGTATTGTTTCACCCTGGCGTATCATGGTGCAGATTACTGTGCAAGATGACACGAATTCACCAAACACCACAAAACCATGACAGATGCAAAACAAAGAAAATCATAATGCTTTGAAAAGTAAGAAAGATGACAACCAAACACAGTCGGTGTAAAGACAGGATTGGTCCCTCACAAAGCTAGCTTTAAGATGCTACACAGCAAATTTGTACCACTTTAGCCCAGTACTCTTAACTCTGTTTTATAAGATCTCCAAGGTTCCCGAAGGTTGTTCAACAGAACTTCAGGTGCAAGTAGAAAGCAGAAAGTAGAGAGGAAATGATGAGAATGGAGATTAAAAAAAAAAAAACAACCAAGTGCTCTGTACTACCTTCTGCTTCCATATGTTAACCTGTTCCTCTCTGCTCTCCACTTCCCTTTAGATAGTCACAACTAAATAAGTATTTTCATTGCTACATAACTGAAGCCACCTTTCTCACAGACTGATGGAGAAAGCCCAGGTGGTGCCTGGGGACTGCAAGCCCTTTGGTGACAGTTTAATTTTGGTCAGAGAAGTCAATAAAGCATTCTCACAGAAGTTGTTACTGACTTTGACCAAGCCTTGGGAAAAGAGATGTGATCTTTCATTTCAGAAATTAAGGTGTTTTGTTTTTGTCTTTTTTAGGTTGATTAGTTGAGGGTTTGTTTCCCACCCCACCCATTGCTGATTTAAACTTTTAGAAAGAGAGCAAACAAGTTAAAATAATTTAAAAAAGCAAGAAGTGTGAAGCCCAAATTGCAGTGACCAAGAAGACTAGAACATTAGGTTCTGTTGCTTGACGAACACCATACTGAGTCACATGGACAGCAGGGAGCAGGGCTGTGTTGCCAGTGTTTCAGGACACTGACCTGAAAATCAGGAAGGCAATTAACATACGTCCAGCCTTCTTGCCTCATCCCTGTGGGTTCTGTTTTTCACAGCAATATGTGAGTTTCTATTGGTTAAACACATTTTCTTCCTCTTTAAAATTTAGACAATCTTTTATTTAAAGTCTGGCAATGTTTTTCAGAACATACAGATGTTATCATTATTTTAATGGAAATATTCTAACTAATACTAGCTGAGGCACACCCCCAAAGAGTATAATAAATACTAGTACATTGCACAGTTCTACTTTCCTGTCCACGAATCCTCTTTGTGGTGTTCAGTGAGAGTGGTGGTTTTACCTCCAGCCTGTTTTATACCCATATTTACACAGTGGATTAACGTTAACTTAAACACTTGTTTCATACATTCTACACACTTTAAGTCAATGGTCTTTGAAACTAGGTGAAACAAGGCATCACCAGAGTGAAAACACACCTTCCATGACAGCACTCTTTGAAGATCAACAGCTCGCAAATGCCTTCTACAAGCTGTTCTGCCAAGCTGGACACAAATGGTGTATCTTTCTAAACTGCTATGAAGAATCTGTATGATTAAGTTGGAGGCATTCTAATTTTTGCTGCATTAATAAAATATGCTTTTAATAGACAGACTGGTAGTACTAACTTCCAATGCCAAACAAAGTGTGCTTGAGATACTATTACCATAATACCATAGAGACAAGGCTCCTATGGAAATGTAAGTATACAAGCAACATTTAGCAATAGATGTAAACACAAATGTGATCTAAAATTCATACCTTTACAGTATTTATTTTAGACATTTGTATCTAACCTTCCCTTTAACCAGTATGAATTTTAGCACTGCCTGTGCAGAAACAGAAATAAGCCCTTTGTGAAGAAAGGCCCAAAGCCACATTTGCATAATGCTTAAGGAAAACCTGAAACAAGGATAAGGGAGCAGCACGTAACTGCAAAGGGCAAATGCAGTAGCTAACGGGAGTTACCGTTGTAATCCTATATTGTTCTACTTGAGAGAAAGATTACTTCTCCACTACACTTGCCATATCTAAAAAAATTGCAGCAGCGTGTCCAAGACACAGCAGAGGTAAAGAAAACAAACCCAACACATGCACGCTTTATCATCGCTTCACTTCATCATCGACTAGAACACAAGAAAATCAATAAGAATCCTATACGAACACATCCACCATAATAAAATATGTGGCTTACATATATCAAATCCTAACAAGTGTGCCTGCATGCTCAGTGGAGAAAATCACTTCATAACATAATCCCAGAGGAGAACTAAAGCCAAAAAGGTGTCTAAGGAAGCGACAAAACTGAATGATGTAGCCAAAGTATTAAAAACAAGAACAATTCTCTAATAATATACCAGATTTGGCAAGTCAACATTCTTAACCATTATTCTATGACTTAGTGAGTGCCATGCTTCCAAAGAGCCATATGTATTTTTGTCTGGACTGGAATCCGTTAACTCAGGTGACCGCTATCTATTTCTGTCCCTCATTCATCTGATTTCTCCCCAAAACAATCAGCATTAACAACCTGTTTGGGCCTCAATCACCTCCTCTGTATGGTGAGTGCACTGCATCCTGCACCAAAAATTGTACTGGGAGGTGCAGCTCCATGGAGCTGGAAAATTTAAATCAGTCCTCACCTTTGCTATGAAGTCCTATTAGTCTCCAATAATTCCCATTAAATGCAAACGTAAGTAAAACTCCCTTACGTAATTCATTTAAAAATTACATAGAACAAAATCTAAAGTTTGCCGCAGTGACTTTCAGTTATTATGATTTGACAGTCTAACAATCATTTGCTTATTATTCTGTACATTGTGAACTTCCTAATGAATTATTTCTGTGACTTGAAGGCAGAATTTTGACAGTGCTTTTCATACTGAAGTCTCGTGTTTTCAACTCAGGATCTCTCTCAAGTGGTTACCTGTAACCTGCTCCAGCCAATAATCCAAAATATTAAAGAGAATGACATTAGTTAGAAAATCACATTACCATAGGAAAGATACAAATCTATTCCTGTAATTAGTAAGGTTGTTGACTAGGAGACAGTAGAGATGATTTAACTTGTTTGCATCTCTAAAATCTGTTCTATTGTCTCACTTAGTTCACTGGTTTGTCTTTTCTCTGTCACTTTTTCTGCCCAGTCAACAAGCTCCTTCTTTGCAGTAGTGCACACCCTTTCCTAGACATAAGACTTTTGTTTAACAAAAACCAAAAACAAAACAAACATCACCAGAACTGAGACAGAAGACATTTTAACAAAGTGATAAGAAAACCAAAGAAAGAATGGAGATGAGAATTGTCTCAGTATTGTGACCTCTGAATTTCTCATAAAGACAAAACACAACAGAAAAATATAATGTAGTAAAAAAAAAAAAAAAAAGGCAGTTACACCATTAGATTGTTATTCACGTTTTTCTAATCAGTTAAAACAAATTCAAAGTGAGAGTGTCCCTTAAATGCTCACCTATTCCAGTTTCCTTGATCTTGGCCACCTGCCTATCACCCAGATTGCTTTTACAACATCTGTTAATTGAGCTTTCTTTTCACTGATGTCCTGTAAGGCCAGAGACACTTCTCAAATCAATTCCCCGTGAACCTGAATCAATTTCTGAAGCTCACCACAACAAGGGAGAAACATTTTTTCTTTGAGACCAGAGCTGGTCATATGCCTTTAATATATTTCATTAATTTTCCCCTGTAATTTTACGTCAAGCTTCAGACCTATTGCAGACAATAACTCTCACATATGCTTATAAAAGCCAGGAGCAGGGCATGAACTTGCATTACAGGTATTATAGCAGCAGACATTTACACAACAGACCCCTTCTATTGTGAAAACAATGTGTAATCCCAATTTCTCAGCTAGATCCTGACATCTGGGCATAACTTCTCACAAAGCACAAGCCCATGGATTAGTTTTACATCATATAAATAGAACCTGAGCCCCTAATCATGGTATTTCAAGATAAAGAACAAAATCATGTGATTTCTTGGGCTCAGGGTAGGATTAAGTCAGCTTCCAGAGAAATAGCTATTGTACCCAGCAAGATGAGCTTTCTCTCACCTAAAGTAAAAGGGAATGACATACAATTTATTAACAAAAGTTTTCTCAGGAAACTCACAAAGTGTTGCACTTCTATGAGGATCTGCTAGGATTTGTACTGGGCATATTCACATCTTCGTTAGGAACTCTGTTCCAGAAGGAGCACACGGCCAGATTTAGACCTACACTCATACTTCTCCTCACGGAGACAGGAAATTTTGCTTCCTCTCTCCAGAATACTAATTTCTGGTTCTTCATGGACAGATCTGAATATTAATCATTCTCCACTTTTCATCAACCCAAGACATTTTTGTGTGTGTGATATTTACTACAACACTCTCAGTATATCAGAAAACGTGTCACTTGGCTCCTTCCTAGAGCTCTTAATTGTAAGGCTCAGCAGTTTCTACTGCCACCAGGTAAGATGGAAGATGTTTTGAACTTCTAACCAAAAACTTAAACTGCACAGCAGCTTGAAAGCACCTCTCCACAGACCCAGCCCTCCCGAACGAGGTCTGTCCCACAACAGCTTCATGCGAATGGAGCAGCAGGTTCTAGTAAGATGACAAATTATTTTAAGAAGTTGAGGACGTGTAATTATAGTAGATGATTCCTGGTTTGTGCTCCGATTTTGGATACTAATCATCAGTTATATGCCTCAAAGTAATGTTTAATCAACATCTGGGAACAGAATGGAAAAAGACTTGGGGAAACTAGAAAAAAACAAACAACAAAGTATCACATCAACCAATTCCTAATAGTTGCAGTTTGGATCAGTACAGGCACAGTAGTTCATTTTCAAGAGCACCCAATCCTCTTTTCCTACTAACAAATTATAAGCCCTGTCAGCTTTTTAATTGGGTGAATGCTTTTAATTATATACTTCTTTAATGAGCATGTACATTTTATATACAAATACGTACACAGGCACTCTCATCTACACGAGAAATAGGGGTGCACTGATAAAGACTTCTTTCTTTCTTTATGTGCCTTTCAAGCATCAGGTTCAAGCACAAGGGAAACTGAGCTTCTACAAAAAAAAAGAAGGGCGTTTTGGATGAAGATAATTGTGACATCTACAGCTGCACAGAGACAAACCAGGGAAGAACTGTGATCAAAGTGGAGCCACCTGAGTCAGGCCTCAACCCAGAAAAGCTTTTGCCTGCAGAAGTTGCGACATCCACAGTCACCTTCTGTGGGGTTTTCCCCCCACTCTCGTAAAAGCAGGTTTTAATGGCAGGTCCTTCTAACCACAGGTTTCTGCTTTGTAACAACATCAAGAGGATACCTTCCCTGTTCTGACTCTTCCAATATCTCTGCTGGAGTCACCTCATGGTGGTGTGTAATCCCAACACAGTGCTGAAATGGAGAACCCAGATATGCAGGCAAGTTCTGCAGACAATAATCTGGTGCCGTATGAAACATCTTACATCAGATCTTCGAAACAGTTGTGAACATACGTCTCATTTAAGGAGAACATATTGATCTACCTCAAACATAGGAAAGAATAAAAGCCTGGTTCTTGTCAAATCTACGGGTGCATCATTGCATTTTCAGTACTGAGAGCACTAATTACTACTTCTTAACCTTCACATATTCATGAAGAGATATCATTAAAACAGTCTCTTCTTCCCAGTTAAAAAATATCTGTTCACAAGCAGCTAGAGAGGCTATTTTATAATTTCATTATAATGCCCTCAGTTTTTGTAACAACATTTATGTTGGTAATTTGTACACAAATATTAGATTAATACCTCCTGCTAAGCATGCTTCACTCCGCTCTTTCTAGATTAAGTCTCTTGAAGTAGGCTTACATGCACAAGAGAGCTTGTGAGCTCCTCCACACACGAGAGCGGTTACAATGTTTATTTCAGACACCTCCCTAGTACCCTAAGTTCATTTTCTAAGGAGAATGGGAAATTAACCCCTGCTGTAAAAGGATACCTTCTTTATTTTAAGAAAGCATCTACTGCCACCAATAACCGGCTATAGCTGGTCTCCTCCCATTTTTGGGCAAACTCCACAAAGCAGTGAAAGTGCAGAGACCTCAGTGACATTGGAAATGAGAGAGCGTGGCCACCCATGCAATCAGCATAAACTAATAGGATGCTTCTGACCAGAAGTGACATAGATTCACTGAAGAACAAAATTAGTTTGCAACATCAGCCTTCAAACAGATCTTAACACAAACTCAAGTTAACGTGAAAGATTTTACTTCCAGGAATAGTTTAAGGTCCCACAGCCCAGCCATCACCCCTCCTGTTTTTAAACATACAAAGAAATGATGATGTACAGAAAAGCATGCCTAGAAAAGCACCTGACATGCTGTTGGCTTCTCTTTGTCTGTGTCAGACCAACACAAATACAAGTGAATGCAAAAACAATGACTAAAAAAGTGTCTTCAAGAAGAATCCCATATTTCCTACTTCAGGAATGCAGCACTAATTCCATTTCACATACATCGACGACCTTAACTGCAAAATTCCTGACTTGCTTCCAGACAGTGCCATACATGCCATATCCATTTCCCTGAATGTCTCATACTGTTTCAATTTACACTAAAGCGATAAGGTTTTAACTCATGCATTCACTCAAACATTTCTGCAGGCACTAAGGTGTCGGGCAGCGTCAACATATACAGTACTGCAGTTATATTAATACAGAAAAACAGGAGAGTCAAAGATGGAGAATATTACATTGCTCTAGTTCTAAATAACAAAAAAAAAAAGGTTTCCAAAGCACATCATAGAAAGAAATTCCATTACTTTTATCCTTGCTCAGTATTTGTTATGTTCAAACATTTATATACCACAAAGATACCAGAACAAGGAGAATACATCAAGGTAGCAAAGATCCTCCACAATTAAAACCAGCAACCACTGCATGGACAAAGATGTTTTTAGAATGTTAAAGAAGTAAAGAAGAGAAAAAAATGCATTTTTGATCAAGAGCTATTCCAGATTGACAGAATTACAAATATTTAGAGACCATACATAACTCATAGCTACAGAGGTGTGAGAGAACTTCACTGAAGGCCAGCCCTGTGCTGCCTTACAGGCACACAGAAATTCACTAAACTCCCATAACCAAACGGGGCCCTGTAAATCATGAATAACCTTGGGAGAAGTTGCATACAACAAAGTATGGGAGGGACTGAAAATACATAAATGAAAGTTATACTCAGTGCTGTGTAAGTGCTTTATACCTACAGAAACGTGCTCAGTGTTGTACAAAGTGTTAATTAATCCCCCCTTCTCTCTGAGCTTATTTTCCAGTTTCAGTACTTCCAACGTGTCTTGGAAATACTAAATTTACCATAGGTCTTCTACAAAGAAGGCCTAGAAAGCAAGACTATAGAGCAGAACCTTGCTCTATAGCGATGATTCAAAATATAATACTGCTCTAGTCTAATGCTTCCTGGCATAGCTGAAGGCACTCACATTCCAGTAAAAATAAGAACTAGTTAGACACTTCACTGAGTGTCTAAAAGCTCTTTAAAAATTAAATGCTGCATATGCAATAGTCACTTTTAATGTCACCCACAAGAGAAATGTTACTGTATATGAAGCCATACACGACAACTGTTTAATAACATATGGCATTATATGAATCTATTTAGTTTTTACTTAAAAACCAGATAAAAGAGTCCATTTGATAGAAATTCTGGTCAGAACTACAAAACATAACTAATGGTTTGAATCAAATTCTTCTGAAGGTTTTTCCCTGCTGGCACAAATAATTCATGAGGCTTTTGGAGGTAAAACAATGCACCAATAACTTTCAAATGGGAAATAACTCACAAGAAGAAGGGTGGAGAGAAGTATACAGCTACTGAAGAGAATCTGGAACTGAGATGCTCAGCTAAGGAAACAACTCATGTGGCACGCTGCTAAACCTATGGGGGACAGCCAATCAGACACAGGTCTCTAACCACACTAGCAGTAGTAATAATAGAGTTTGTTTATTCTTGTAGCTCCTACAAGTTAGCTAAACAAAGTTTCTTGCAGTGATTCAGATTACAAGGGCTGAACATGTACAGAATGAGCACTGCAAGGGATTGATTGAGGAGCGTGACACCTAGCCACAAAGCTAAGGGAAAGGAGAAGGTGCCTGGAATACAGTGGTACAACCTGAAGGTGGGAAAGTGGACAGGATCAAGAAAAAGCTGACAAGGAAAGTAGAGAAAAATACAGACTTCAAGCACAGAACCACAAAAACCTTAGGCAGAAGCACAAGCTGCTCTCTGTATGGTGTCAAGCCTTTGTCATTCACTTTTGCAGCTGTTATGACCAGCTAGTGCATGTCTGTTTGCTGCCAGAAGCCATTCCCTGAAGCCATGCAGTCAGGTTGCAGGGGGAGGAGGCACAAGCATTGTCCTAGCACTACCTGCACAGTTTGTGTCCTCAGGCTCCAAGTCCAACAGAGAGGGAAGAAGCTGTCAGTACTGACCAGCTAAGAACGTGTTTGACTCTGCCACAAGTCTTTCACCTGTTTCCAGTCACTTCAGTCCCAAAAGACATACTGACCAACTTGAATGTTATCAAAGACAGATAAATAGCATCTGCTTGGAAGGCCTGTTCTGTGAATATTTAAAACTAAAGCATGACCAACGCTCCAATAAATAAAAAAATAACTCCCCCCCCCAAAAAACCAAACAGAAAAAAGACCTAGATATTCAGAGCTTGCCTAAGCAAGAGAACAGTAAAAAATAAAAATAAAAAAGGAAAAGCCTGGGTTAATCATAGGCATCAGTAATAGAAACAAATTACTGACTGTGCGAAACATAAGTATGAATGAGAGTTAGCAAATAAAAAACAGCCAGTGATGTGACAATACAGACATAAAAATCTAGGAAAGAAACGGGAACTGTTTCACAGTCTCCACAATAAGAGACCAAAGCTCCACTATTCCAAGTTCTTAAAAACCAACTGTAGGCAAGGAAAAAAAAACACTTCTTTAATTAAAAAAAAAAAAAAGTCTAAAATACATAAGGATTTTCCAATGACAAGGTCACCTGAATGATGCAAGTTAACTTCTCTAGTACCTGCCTGCTGATTGCAATTTGGCTGAAATACATGTATTGTAGCCTATACAGATTTAATTGAACACTTTTGTTTGCTAAAACCTTTACTTCAACATTATTATACATTTCCTTTATAGCACAGCTTGATTGAATATGCAGATGATTGAAACAGAAAATTAAATCAAACTCTACAGCACAAAGGGAAATGTTAGAGAAAAGTTTTTGTAATGTAATGAGATCATACCATTAACGCTCCACCACCTGCAACTCACAAGTCATTTTCTTTCTTTAGGGGATACTGTCCTTCAGTCACATACATGCTTCACTGTGTATTACAGATAATGTATATAGGGGACTAAATGAAAGAAACTGCACTAAGTACTTCATGCAAGATAATGGAATGGATATACGATATAAGGGAGAATCAGCATGGGTGAAGAAATCCGCTTATCAAGCCTTCTGCAGTATGCCAGTTATTTAAAGTTTAAGCATTGCGATCTAGAGAGCAGGGGTAAAAAGAGGAATTCTGAGGAACAAGGTTACTCAGTCACTTTACTAAGGCTGTGTGATAAACCATTACTTACATTCCCCATACCCTTAATTTTCAAAGACTTACCTTCCCCCAAGACTCTAGGATCTCTTCTGAAGTTACACCAACAGTGAGAATGATGTCTTTGATGCCATTGCTACGGCAGAGGTGCAGAGCAGGAACTGGGAATGGTAGCATCCAATTTAATAGATACATTTACATGGTGGTAAAGACATTTTATCATTCCAAAACACACAATTCTGTCTCTTAAGAGTACCCTTTACCGTCAGACAAACACGAGTAGGAATCCAAGAGAAGGAAAATCACCACTCTGGAGCGTATATTATTCAGCTGCTTTTCATCATGGAAAAGATTTGATCAAAATCAAAACATTTTGAACCTCCAACATTTCAATGATTTTAATAAGAACTGGATCAGTCTTTTTTCTTTTAACTTCTTATTTAAGGTCAACAGATCTGAGGAAAAAAATCAGTTGTTCAGCTGTCCTGACTCAAATGCAGAAAAGGTTTACTAAAATAATGTCAGTTGGAATGAATCTGCACAACCTGTGGCTTCTGAGACAACACAGATACCCACAGCATTGACTGGCACTGTAGATGTTACATGCACATATGCACACTTACCCCTTCACTCCAGCTGCAAGGAGAAGCTGATCTGAGTTTGGTGCATGAAATCTCAAGTTCATAGAATTAATCTAAAAGGTAAAATATTACCTAACAGAGAGAGAAAAATAAACCTGATAGGGGATATAGAAAAATTACAAAAGACTGTGTATTCCTGATGCTGTGCCAGAGCTGTGAACAGGCCAACTTCTGTAGGGCATTATTTCCCTTTGTTGTGACAGATTTACATCTCTCAGGAAACTGCTCCCTTGTCAAACAGCCTTCATGCAATGTTAGAACACAGCACTAGTAAGAATGATCTTATTTTGGAAGAATAAGCGTTCTTACCAAACACGGCCACACAGGCAACCAAAAATAAAAGCCAGGAGCAAATCCAGGACCAAAATGTCTGCCTCCTCACCAGCTGACTCATAACTGATTGCTTACACGCCTTCTCTGGAGATGTTCAAGACCCGCCTGGAACCCTACATGTGCAGCCTGGTCTAGGGAACTGCTTTGGCAGTGGGGTTGGACACGACCTGTAGAGGTGCCTTCCAACCTCTACAATTCTGCGATGCTGTGAAAAGCCGAGATCAGACATATGACATTTCATTCAATGTCTCTCATCTTTCTTAAAAGAAAAAGAAAGTAAATAAGCATACTGCTACTCTAACATGGCTGAACTAAAAAAAGACATTTGCTGCATTTATGGAGGAACAAGGGTTGGAAGCACAAAGAGAACCACTTCGGTATGTTACTTAACAAAAAATAAAAGTAAAAATAAATCCCCAAAGACTGCAACAAAGCTGCAGTGTATGCCCTCTCACTCCATCCCCTGCTACCTCAATTCAAAACAATTGCAGCTCGAGGAGGGATAGGAACTCACATTTCCTTATTACAAAATACTTCCTATGGGCTCCCACATGATCCACCAATCCAAATCAAAACACCAATTTGCACTGAGACTGTTCTCCTGTCTCAGTAGATTTTTTTTTTTTTAATAAATACTAAGATGTAGTTAGAATGACTGTGTATTTCTGCAGTTTACACAAATTTCAGGCCACTCGCAGGTCATGCCCTCTCTCCTTCTGTTAGAGCTAGTATGTCCTTACTCAACATGCAAAAATATTACAATCTGGTATCTTACCTTAACGGATTTTAAAGAAAAGCAGCACACTTTTAACAATTTATAACAATTGACCTGCTTGCTAGTAATGCTGCAGAACATCCCAAATAAACAGATAACATTTCAAATGATAGTCATGGTGGTAACATACCACAGAGGGATAAAATAGTTTTCAGAAGGTTTACAATATCTCCCAAGATTACTGAAAGAGTTATCTAAAATAATAGAAGATTATTCCTGCCTAAATACCATAAATACTTCCCCGTTTCCTGCTATTCAGATGAACAGCTCTGGGGATGCTTCCCAAAGCAACACATTTTCATGCTGCATTTAGTTCTGGATATTAAGATAAAGAAGGAATATTTTGAAAATAGTGAAATACAACTTCTGTGGGGATTCACAAACACTGCTTTGAAGATAGCTCTTACAAAGCTCAGTATTGACTGAGATACTTTTCAAAAATACCACCAAATCTCATTACCACCAGTAATACATTTTTACTGATAAGACAAAGAAAAAGCACCACTTCTAGAGCAGATATCACAGAATTCAGGGTCTCAGTGGCTTTTCAGAGTTCTATAACTGCTTATAAGCAAGTTTTTCTGAGAAGGGCGTGTCTCGAATCCTTTCTCCTTTAAAGCAAATCAGTTTTACCTCCACCCCTCTCCCATTAAAAAAACAACAAAACAACCAAACCTTAAATTAATCCCCTCTGCAGTCTCTTAAAGATAACAGTGCAGATTGTATTATACATACCAACTTCGCTCCTCAGAAAATTGTTTTAGAAGCAGAGATACACTACAGAGAATATCTTACTCCAGCAGATACACTATTGACAGAAAGGCTTGAATAAAGAAGAATATAAACTTGGCCAAAATAGTGTAACTGCCAAATCCTCCAGGGCAGCACTCGGTCACAGAAAAGTTAGCTTTATTTGTGTGAAATGTGATTACCAGAAACTCATATGAAACCAGTTGTATTAGATGAATGCATCAGATTTCAATTTAGTCACTGAATTCTGCATGTGTGACTGACATAGAAATCTTACTTAGCATACGAATAGGAAGACCACAGCCAGAGCTCCAGTACTCACATTTTTCACTGAAGGAGACTTACAGAGCAGAAAAGCACATTTAGGCAGCAGAGGTTGGATTCCCCCATCTGCTACAACATGGATCAGACTAGGCCGTACTCACATTCACAAGTAAACTGATGCAAGAGAAAGTGATCACTTGACTGAGATAGTAATTGCCAAGCCCCTGACACCTACCAGTGCCATACCAGTTCAGGCATTTTATTTCACAATAGATGAGCCAATGCCAGGAAATAACCAGCCCAACATGAATGGCTTGCTAGGATCAATCATCAGTTCAGATCCTTGAAGATCTCATCAACAGTAGCAGAACAGTCTTGGTAATACTTCCTTGATAGCAAAATATTTTAAGATTTCTGGAAGAAAAGCAGTGATCAGTGGTGTAGTCAGAACTATATGGATACGTTTAATATTATTCTAGCTTCTAATAACAACAAGCAGGAATAAACATGAACATTCATACCAACATCATGACCTTTTAGGCATGCACACTAAAAAAATTCAGCATTCAGAGTGCATGCGTTTGAATCACTTTTGAACAAGAATTACACCAAGGAGTGTTGGCTTTCTACTTGAGAGAAAACCTTCAGTATAGAAAAAGCATTAACAACCCATGCATACATACACACAGACCCAAACAAATGGCTCCCAAACAAAATTTCCATGCCAGGCAAAGCCTGCAGTTCCAGAGCCTGATCTTATAATTGGGGTCTTCTTGAAACTACAGAGAGCGATGCCCAATTTCACAGTCTGGTCATGGTGAAAGAGGAGAAATTTCACAGTTTTAGTCTGAAAATGAGGAGCAAAGGGAGAGTGGTTTGGTAAGTTTAAGGTGTTTTTTGTTTTAATTACCATACATATAGTGCTGATTTTATTTTTATTTTTTTTCTCTATAGATGTTTTAAGATGCAGAAAGCACACACAACAAGGTGTCTATTTGGTGAGCATACCAAGTGTCAGTGGTCTAAGTCAAACAGCCAGTCTACCAAACAAACCATGGAGCCAGAAACAAAAACACAACGTATTCTTCTTCATCCCTCCTGCCTTCAGTCTTGTCCCGTCCCCTGTTACCTTCAGTATCTGAACACATTCCATCCCTGCTGTATATGTCAGCAATATAAATCTCTTGGAGAATTCAGGAACACCACAGATGAAAGGGAAATGTTTTCTCCACCAGAAAAATGGAAAGGCTAACCCATTGTGTGAATATTGCAGTGGCAGAAAAGCTTTAGCTTTAATGAAGTAGAAAGGTTTTGCAACATTTCGTAAGAGCAGTCACCCCATATTTGTCCACAGCCACACACACATCTGTTCACAGCAATACAAACAGATACACCTTTATAGGTTGTGCTAACTTTTGCTACCTACAGTTTGCTAGAGAGCAGGAACCACAGGCTGCTCTGTAAATCTTATTCTAGCAGAGTAACAGATCTCTCCTACTAAGGATTAGGGCAAGGTAAAGAAGATTTCAGAAGTAATCCATAACACCCATGAAACACATCCATATTGCTTGAACAATAAGGGAGACCAAACTGCTTTGCATCAGCAAGGCCTGCAATGCTAATTCATCTTCCTCAAACACAGCATATACTCCTGAAAGAGAAGAAAAAGGATGCAAATGATGGAATCTCTTGGGCCAAAATCACGCCTTCAGCTTGAAGGTAGTTCCCTCATCTTCACCAAAAAATTATCACAGCTTTTGAAGATGAACAGTCCCAACCACCTTAAGGAGTTCTGGCATAGAAGTTACTAAGAAATAAATTTCATTTGTTTCCTGTCAAAATATATTTGTACATCAGAACTTTTACAGCTGTCAGAAAGATGCAAAGATCTTTTTTCTTTGTGCTTCTTCCAATTTTGCTTGCTACATCCCTTGTGAGAGCTCAGCAGGAAGCCAGGCTCCTTGCGGCACCTCTTGGAAAGGATGGCAAACCTGAAAACTAGAAGTCTGCATCCATGGGAAATTCCTATGGGCCTGTATTTATAATAGCAACATTCACATTTAGAAGATATTAATGGGGAAATTTATTTCCCTAAGTCTTGTAGGGAACTAAGAGATTTTATCCCTCTTTTTTTTTTTTTTTCCTCCTGTAGCCAGCAAACAATAGAATCTGCAGCCACCAATACCCAATGGATAAGCCAGAATCGTTTTTAGAAACTCTCCCCATTTGTCTCCAAATAAAAGAGCTACACCTATGGCTCCCCAGAAGCCTCCAGTGAATAATAACATGTTTTAATACAATAACACACCTCAGCCAAGAGCAAATGATGATCTTCCTCCATCAAAAATCATGAATTATATTTGAACACTTTCCAAGTCACAGTTTCCAATCCCTAATTAGAATGAAATTTATACACAACATTTCTTCTTGTGCTACAGATAGTGGACATTCCTAACTAACCACGGCATCTTTCTTCAGTACCTTCCATACCACTCAGAGACAACAAATACATTTTATCACAAACACAGCCTCAATACAGTGCAACCTGAGCACCACAGAGATTAGTTTGATCCTACACCATAACACAGCTCACTCGCATTAAGGTGACAGCAATAATACTCATTGTTTCAGCCGCTGTTGAGTATCACCTACAGTCATACACTGAAGAGCAAACCTTCAGCATCAGTGCCCGAAAACATAGTGCTGACTGACAGAGCCTCACTCCCACATGGCAGCTGGCTAATAGTCCCAAATTCTGAAACACCAAAGGAAGCTGTAGCTCTGTAAAAGACAGGACCGGCCCATTTGAGCATTCAGTGGCGAGCAGCTACTAATATCCAACTCATCACCTCCACCCCTTGCCAGATCTTCAATTTCCCATCCCTCTGATCACTTCTCCCATTTCTTCAGTTACATACCAACAAACCGCAAAATATATGAATACACATTCTTAGAATATTTAAAACTAGATCTCCATGCACTGTCAGGTGCTGAAATAACATTCCTATCGCTGTGCTCTGCACCTCAAAGCTGTCCTGGGAACTCTGGACAAATTCTACGCTAACTGCCATAAAAATGAAGATGAATTGGAGAATTCTACCCTCCATTTTTCTGACTGTCAGTAACCTTTCATCTTCAATAACCAGTGAAGGAACTGGACAAAGAAATTAGGAGGGAGGGAGAAGAGTAAGGAATGAAGCTTTTTACAGATAGAGAACTCTGACAGATCCAAAATTGATGAAAAACTGCCTTTCCCCTGCAGACAAAAGCAGCAGTGCTCTTCAAAGGTGTGATTTGCCACTCATCAGCTTCATGACTAGCACAAGGTACAAAATGAGAATAAGAAAGGATTTATTACCTTCTTTTTCAGAGTCAGTTTCCTCCATTCATTTCATCATTATTTGTGTTATGATACTATAAAAGCTTCAGTCAAAATCAAGTTTTCCTTTCCTCTTGAAAGGAAGGTTCATTTACTTTCATTTTACAGAATGGGAGCTAAGATGTACAGAATGGTGGATGAGTCCAAGAAAACAGTTTGCAGAAGAGAGAGAAATTCCAGTAAAGAATCCCCAAGACACTCACAATAACAAATATTTCTTACCTCATTTTACTGAATTAAGTAGAACAGGTTTTAAATGTACAAGAAACAGTTTTGTCTATACAGAGATGTCACGTGCACTAGAAAGAAATTCTTTGCTCAACTTAGATGTGCCCCTCAAGACAAAACCTTTTCTTGGGATGGCTTTACTTTGTCGGGTGGCTACTAAGAATGGGAGGAGGACAAGTAAGGATAACATGATTAAATCCAGATCTAGTTAGAAAAAGAGGACTTCTGTTTTCTTGAAAGATGAGTGAAAATTAAGACCTCTTTTTATTTTTTCTATTGCTGTTTCTGCAAAGCTGAGGAACTGCACACCATACAGAATTACACTTTTTTTTAGTACAGAGTTCGAGATAGCTTCAGTTGCAAATAAAGTTCAAATAAGATGATAGAGAAGTGCATTAGGGAAAGGGAAAAAAAAGCAACAAAAGGCCTCAATTTCCTACACTTCCTGAACAGCTGTAGCAGATATATTTATGGATTATATTGTACCAAGGAAAGCAGCTTTAAGCAATCTAACTGGTTTCTGTGAAGCATTCTGAAGATGGTGTCGGTTCTGCTACACGACTACAAGAGCAAATGCTCAAAATTGTTCAGATGATTACCTTTCCTATTCCCCTCTCCACACAGATATTCTCCCTCAGACCTTTTTTGAATGTAAGGATCCATAACTGTAAAAAAAGTAACTGTTTCTTCAACTTGTAAGATAGGCTAAAAGTTTCAGTAAAACAAGAAATCTTACAGGAAAACAAGATTTTTTACTCTAGGTCTAGGCTGTCTCATCAGAAGACATACAGCACCACAAAGGGACTAGAAATATGACACAAACCAAAAAAGTTCAGTAAGCTTTAGAACAAATCACAGAGTAGTTGAGGTGGGAAGAGCCCCCTGGAGGTCACCTGGTCCTACCTTACTGCTCAAGCATGAACACCCAGAGCACACAACTCAAGTCTGTGCCCGGGTAAGTTATGAAGATCTCCATGGAAGGAGATGGCACAACCTCTCTGGGCAACCCGTTCCAGCACTCCGGCACCCTCATGGTTTACCCCACATAACATTCCCAATTCCAGCACTAACTTCTCTCTATCTTTCAGCAACTCAACCTCTCCATTTCTCTGCTTGAGAAATAAGAATTGTTATACACACAGTGCTATTATGAAACCAAGACTATAATTTCTAAAGTGCTTTGAGATCCTTCAGTAGAAGTTGCTATAGAAACATACCTAGTGTGTTATTAATTGTGATTAAGAAACTGAAAATGCAATGAGAAAGCATTCATGTGCAGGGTAGGAAATTCTTATCTGAAATCAGTAACAGTACAGAAATAAATATTTGCATTCATGTGAAACATACATGATGCACTGCTGATGCACTAAAATGAGACTGTAGTAGGAAAGAAAACACTAAAATATAGTACTCAGGTTACGTTTGGAATATCAACATTCTAATAATTTGTCTTTTGCTCAGAAAAACCTTGTCACCACCTCACTGTCACTTCTGAGCAAAGTAGGCAACCTTAGGAACTGTTGTAATCTTCAGTTACTGATAATGATTCTGTATTGAATACTGATAAGTGTCAAACAGCATTACTGTCTCTTTCATTTCAGAAGGTGGACACACCAAAGCATGTAGTAATTTAAGCTTAGAATTCCTAACACTATGTTGAAATCAAAAACATCCTCATTGCCATTAATAACTGCCAGTTTACTCAGAGGATGAAAAACCCAAGATTATAACAGCAGGGATACGGTGACATTCAAGTATATTTGGCAGCAAATTCATAAATGAAGAGCAAGAGAAGGAAAGAGGAAAACCAGACAAAATTCTGGTCTGGCTTCTTTCTTTTTTTTTTTTTTTTTTTTTTTTTTTTTTTTTTTTTTGTGGTTGGTATGCTGGATGTGAGTCAGCAAGGTGCCCTCGCAACCAACCATATCCTCAGCTGCATCAAAAGAAGCATGGCCAGCAGGGCGAGGAAGTGATCCTGCCCCTCTACTCTGCTCTGGTGAGGCTTCACCCAGAGTACTGCATCCGAATGAGGAGTCCTCAGTGCAGGAGAGACACGGACCTGCTAGAGCACGTCAAGAAGGCCACAGAAATGATCCAAGACACACAACTCTCCTACAAAGACAGGCTGAGAAAGCTGGGGCTGTTTAACTTGGAGAAGAGAAGGCTCCGGAGAGACCTGAGAGTGGTCTTCTAGTCCCTAAAGGTGGCCTGACTCTTTATCAAGGTGTGTTGCAGTAGGACAAGGGGAAATGGTTTCAAACTAAGGGAGAGGAGATTCAAACTGGATATAAAAAAAAAAAATTCTGCTTTTTTTTTTTCCTTTTTGTTGTTTGTCTTTTTTTTTTAATAATAAGGGTGCTGAGCACTTTTTAACCCTTACATGAGTAATCTAAGGTAAAGCAGATGAGGACAACTTTTTCTTCTCCACATGGAAAACTCAAGTTGAGATAGCAGGTATGATTTTAAAGTTCTTATTATTTTTACATATTAAATTCTGTGTGTGAATGCTCAAGATAATAAAATTGAGCTTTTAAAGACATATGATTTGAACTGAGGTGCCTGAAGACATTTTATAACATCAAAGTAGCTAAGAAATACATATGGAATACTAAATCTAACTTGCTGGAACCTTATTTGAGTTACTGTCTTCCTTGCTTTCATGGCTTTGGAGACTGTAGTTCCAATTAAGCTTTAAACACTGGAATGATAAGCAGACCAAGAACTTAGATAGTAAAATACAGCTTTCGACTAAGATTACTCTAGCAACTCAGACACTAGATCACAATGAAAATCTGCAGACATCAAAAAAGTAATTGAATACTCAAAACAGAAGAGTTTGAACAGACATACTTCTGTTACTAAGGAAAACATCAACAAAAGACACCATTTAATTTCAGAAGAACAGAAAAGGACCAAATAATCACATAACTTAAGTGTTTCTGGCTAACCTTTCCCGACTTGCAGCCAAAAATCAGTATTTAACCTCCTCAAATACAAAGTTGTCTACAGGAAACCTTAAACAACTAAGCAAAAAAAAAAAAAAAAAAAGAAAAAATCAACAAAATAACCAGGCGATGCAGATGCCACATAAATGACAGGCTCATGATGACAAATAGAACTATTTGGTTAAAAAACAAAACAAAACAAAACAAAAAAACAAAAACAAAAACAAAAACAAAAAACAAAACCACAACTTGGTACATCCCTATGGCTAAATACCAATTTTAGAGCCCCGGACCATATAGACACTTAAGGAGCTGGAATCATTCAAGCTGGTCCCTGGTACTGTGAGAGTAAACAAGGCACTTATTGGCAGTAATGGCATTTATTACATAGTAGCCACTTAACTGCAAATCTTACCTTTTATCTGTTACATAACTGCAGCTTGCTGCATTATTTAAATTTGAAACAATACAGTAGTTTTCAACGGGCTTTCAGATTTACAATAAAGAAAAATCCATCAATGCAATTATAGCCACTAAAAAAAAAAAAAAAAAACACAGAAAATTAGGAACAGTAATGTTTTACTCTTCCCCTTCACCTAGAAGCAACTTATAAGGTCATGTACTGAGAAGACGCATCTAATCAGAATGAACTCGCACCTAACTTTTTAATGAATCATTATAATGGGGTAGGAGCTTTGTAAAAAGATAGTGTGGTAGTTATCTGATCAACCAGGCTGATAACAAAAACTAGTTCAGCCATTACAATCAAATTAAAAGACAAAAAGCTCATTTCTAATACTTACATTGCAGTTACATGTGTTATACTACTACTAAACTGTGGAAGGGGCTTCTGTGCACAGCTAGAGAAGCAGCAGTAATTAGCATAATGCTTTTTTTGGTTCAATAATTAAAATAACAGCATACTAAAAGCTGGTGCCCCATATGGAACTGCAAAAGGTTTTCCAAGAAGGGAATAGAAAACTGGCATACAACACTCAGCATCTTTACAAAAAGAGTTCAAATTGTTTCTCGTGTGTTGTTTTTTGTTTTGTGTTGTGTGCTTTGTTATGTGTGTGTGCACTGGCTTTTTTTTTTTCCTCCCTTTTTTTTGGGGGGGGGTAGGGGGGAGAGTTGGAATATATTTTGTTGTTGTTGTAAGTTCTTCAAATACATCATGCATGCATATCCAAGTATTGATATTTTCTAGCTGTATTTTTTGTGTAGAAAAGATTTCCTAAAGTCTTTGCATTACTGTGACCAAAACAAGGCTTAGCTAATCCACTCCTCCAGGCAATAGCCTACATCTATAAATCAACTCTCTGCCCCACTCCTCACAGATCAATGTCACAAGCAAACATCTAGGGAGCTGCAGGGAAGCCAAGCTGGTGACTATGTTCAAACACTCCAATAGGTTATTGAGCAGTCGTGTTAGATGCTGCAGTCCAACAGATCTGTTACGTTTCTCCCTATGTACGCCAGAGTGTTTCACAGTAGTTCATCGAGAAAATAACAGTACAAGGCTTTCTTACTGCCTTGTGATAGAAAGAACTATTTAAAGATCAGTAAGTCAGAGACTTAGAGTAAAAGTTTAATTTTTTTATTGTTTAAAAAAGAAGGTAAAGAAATGAAGAGTTACCAGCATATGACATATAGAAGTCACAGAATAACAAACCCTTCTTTAATAAATGCTCTTTATGGCTTCTTAGCATTTTTTTTTTTTTTTTGGTGGATGGACAGCAGCCTCTATTGATACCACAGTCACTGGCATTTTCCACAGAACAAAATATGGAGAACTGCCTCTTCCTTTTTACAGGTAATACAAACACCAAGTGCTCTAGTTACTCACTCAGGTCCCACAGCAAGAGCAACTAGGAAAAAAAGTAAAAGGCTAATCAAATAGGACAAATATTGCAACTCTGGTTGCTTAGCCATGGAGAGCAGTATGGAAACATTTGATGGCCCTGTTAGAAGTGCAGAGAAGACAAAAACCAGAGCTGAGGATAGATAAGCGGGAAAATTTTTTACAATCTCATCTGGCCACAGATTAGGCTCAGGGTGACACAAATCAAGGATGCACTCCTTAATTACGGAGCATGCTGAGCACCACCTACAAATCACTGGCTAGACTGAAACTTGCAGCAATTGCAGTGCAAACAGCAGCTATCATAACCCCATAAAGCCACCTCTTGTTTATGAAGTTGAAAACTTACAGCAGAAAGAAACTATGAATCAACTTTGACTAACAAAAGCATAGCTCGCACATCATAAAGATAAGGAAGAAACACTTGGCATCTTTATTAGATGACCCCTCATAATAAGAAGTAAGCTAATCTTTGCAGAGTCATACTTCACAAGCACCTCTGCAGAAGACTGGCGAACCTCAGCAGCCTTGCAGCAGGCTTACACATTTGTGCTCATCTTTCCTCTGGTTTGGCTCAGCCCAATGCACAGGCAGTGCTGCTTAATGCTCTGCGAGAGGCTTTCAGTTCTTACTTAACAAAGCTTTCCTCCCACATGTCATATGTATTCAGGCTACAGTCTGTTTATCTAATATCTGCCTCTTTCTTTCCTTCTCCCCCTCCTCCTGCTTTCCACCCCCTCGTCCCCAGAAGAGAATAACCATAATGTGCCTATCGCTTGCAGAAACAGACAGCTCAGCTCCCCCTTGCCATCTGGTCATACTTTGGTCTCTCAGCTGTCGTCAGCATATGAATCCCGTTGTTTTGACTAGTGGGGTCCCAAGGAACAAGCAACAGTGCAGATTGCAGGGAATCAGGATGCCCTTTTCTCTCTTCCTTAAACCAAAAAGCAACCCACATAATTAATGAGTGGAAAGATGTTTGTGAAATACAATAGAAGGCACAATCCCTCCACCTTTGCTTACGTGATGGGGATTGTGCCAACCAAACCAGGCTATTTTGTAACTCAGCAAATTATAGTATCCACATATTGACTGAGCTTCGGTTCACATTTTGCTGCCTTCGTCACCTGCAGGTGATCGTCCCTTCCTGCTTACTCCTCAATCTCTTACCTCTAAAAAATAATAATCATAATAATGAATCAAAATCAGGCTCCCACAAAAAGGTAAAAATATAATCCTTAATCCACGAGAATACATCTTTTAAAGAAAATGGGAGATTTTCAAAGATACCTAGAAGTTTGAAACTGATTTGTAAAAATTGGGAAGAATAGGAAGAAAGTGTGGCTACTCAGCTTAGGAAACAGAGGAATTTCCATGAACCCCAAATGATCAGCATTACTTATAGGTCTGAACAATATTAAGAACTTATGATGAGTCAGTGAAATAATTAACATGCTTTTATTTTTTTTTTTTTGAGAATAAAGAGTCAAAATTGTTTCATCACCCCATTTACTGAAAGCGTAGCAGATGACAGTTCTGAACAACTCAGCAGCATTAAGAATGAGCCCTGTTGGTCCTGGGAAGCAGTGAAATTGCTTCTGGTGAATTCTTTGTGATACCACGCAAAGCATCATTAGGAACACCAATAATCATACATAGGGAAAAAGTTAACTCACCCAGTGATCAGGTCTCTGGCTACAGAACGCTCCTTCTCAAGAAGTGGCCTCCATCCAGGAGACGTTCTCCTTTTGGAGGCTTGCCCTTAAATGAGCCCAGGGAGGAGTGAGCCCAGGGTAAAGCACAGGTAAATTGCTTGTACCTTTGCTTCCTGGGCTGCCACACCCTTCCCCCAGTGCTCAATCATCAAATCAGGCCGTGACATAACAGATCCCTTACAAGCCCCCACCAAGATCTGAGCAGAACAACCAGCTTATGTCTCTTTTGCAAAAATAAAGTCAGTGAAACTCTCAACGTGCATCTGAATCTTTCTATGCCAATATTTCAGTAGGTTCCTCTGAGGACTGCAAAAAGTAAACAGCACAAGACTTCACGTGTGCTCTCAGAAAAAGCAATAACACAAAGTGTGTTTTAGAAGCACTGCAGAGCTTAAGAGACAGCTTCAGTTTTTCACAGCCAGTTGAGGACAGTTCAACAAAAACCTTGAGATTTTTCTTAATCACACTTATCAAAATCCAGGATTTATGCAAAAAAGTTGCTGTTCTGCCATTGCATCATAATTATTCACCTTGTGACATTTTACTCAATCAGGAGTAGGAGTGTCTTGCACTGCAGCAGCTCAATACACTAAGTTCATTAGTCCAGCAACTGCTATGAACTTAAACCTTCATTTTAAATGTTGGCTATTTTATCATAACATATGCAAATAGATAAAAAAATATATAATTTTTATTACATTTACATAAAACACTGCACTTTCTCTCATGAGATATTGAGACAGAAAGGTATAATGAAGCTTCCCAGAACAGCAGCTAGATGACTCAACTGCAAAGACACAGTAAGATTTGAGTCCTTTGTCTGTCACACCTATGGCTATACAACAAAAGGTACTGTTGGAAGCAGCTTTTTCTCAGCTTTCAAGAATTCAAAAGTATGGTCAAAGCTAAACTTTCAACAAGTAACGCAGTAAGGCTTATATCTTGCACTTATATTGTGGCAAGAATCTGCCCACTTGAATGCAATTAGAGAAAACCAGGCCTCCGCATTGCTTGGGAATCTTCTTCCTTCAAGATATTTACAGTTGTGGGCAGGTTTACCCAGGCCAGATGCGTGCCATAGGTTCAGTCTATAGGTCGTTGACCTAATAAGATAAAAGTTTAAGGATGCTTGCAGATTGCACTGATAGCTCCCATGGCTTAGTAGATGTACCATACACTGCAGAACAAACGCTAGAATTTCCAGGTGTGGATAGTCTACAAAAAGTTCACGCAGGCAGGCAGCTTTGAAATGCTTCCTTCAGACTGCTGCAGTATAATTGCAGGAGAAATTTTTAGTACCACTACCCATGCAGTACCTCCTTTAAAATTCAGCTCGACCCATTGAACAACTGTCAAACACCAAGATTTAAAATGAAAACTTGCTTAAGAACCGTACAGCATTCTCTTCTCCTTCACTAAGTACAACAAACAACACAGAACAAAAACTTCCATCTTCTGAATTACAAATACCACCCAGGGCTGTCTGACATCTGGTGTCATTTAGAGCAGCCCTGAGTTTTGGCTATTTCCTACCACAGATCATCTTGGCACTGAAAGAAGTCACGTCGTCAAGCGTGCTACTACCCATGCTGAGGTCAGCTCTACAGCCGAAGGGCATGCCCTACTTTATATTCAGCAAGATCCACACCTACTTTTATTCCCCCACAAAATACATGTAAAATGTCCTTCCTCGGTACAGCAGAATGACCTTTAATTCACATAAAATATGTATGTATACTTATATCTTGCTATAATTCTTTTCAGTTTTCTTCATTTTTTTTTAATTTTTTATACCTATGCTATTTTATGATTAGCTGTAAATCCCTTGGGATTTTTTGATCTGAATTCAATAAACCACAAGTCTGAGAGCAACCCTCCGCCTCCTAACAGATAAACCAGCATGTAACCCCACTTCTTATCTGCTCAGAGCAGCAGCCTCTCCCAGCCTCCCATACAATCAGGAAATATATTTCTTATCAGTATTAAGTCAAGCCTCTGATGTGCTTGTCCCCTTTCAAATGTCACCACCATTCCCAGTCACTTTTCATTCTCTCTTCCCCCCCATCTTGTCATTTACTAGGGAAACATTCTCCGAGAACTACTGAAAATTGCCATGTTGCAAAACCATATATGTGAGAAGTATTCCCCTGTTTTGTCCTCGGCACCAAATGACAAGTCACAATGAAGAGCCCCCAGTCATTCTGGCTATTGGGGTAACTTGTGGGGTGCAGCAGCAATACAGTGCAGCTAGCTCTCTTCATACAATCTACTCACGCTAATGAAGATATCTAGGTTCACAACTCTTCATTAAGACATCCTTAGGTAAGCAGCCAATTTGCCTCCCAGACTGCTTTGGTATAAACCAACATTTTACTGCAGGGGGTAGAAATCACATTTATTTGCAGTGAAACTCGTAACATGAAAATTTAATACCAAAGTAATTCAAGGGATTCAGAAAGACTGGAAGCCTATTTTCAAAATATATCGAGGATCAAAATGAGTAAAGGAAGCTGCCTGTTAGTCCTAAAATTAAGAGCAACAAAAACAGGCTTATCCTACTTCAGAAACTGTTGTGCATTTGGCAAAGCACTGATGTAATCTTTACTTCTCCAGCTGGCTGTATGACACCTGGCTCAGATAAGGTAAAGCAGGAAAGGGGAGAGAATTCCAGTTCCCAGAACTGCATTTAATCATCCAGGATGAGAACTATGCCTGTGAGTGCTCTGCAGATGACTTCTCACTCAGCTGTAACTTACTGTAAGTGAACAGAAATCTTTACGTAATACATTATAGTCTTATAACATCTAAGTTCACTGCAACTTCCACTTTTTTAAAACCATTTTTCCATCCCTTAGTTCCTGTAGTAGTTACTCAGAAACGAGAGACAAGATTTTAGATATTACAATGACTAATATCTGCATAACACAATGCAGTTGGTTAGACTGTTTGGGACAATCAAGGTTAGAAACTCTTGAAAGATACTGTAAAGAACAAGTTCACCCAGAGTGATATTCTGCACAATATCCTGCCTAACGAAGGATATCCTGCCCCAAAGTACTTCTCTGCAGTAAAGCTTTTTTAGAGGTGTGTGTGTGTGTGTGTGTGTGTGTGTGTGTGTGTGTGTGTGTGTGTGTGTTTAAAAATCAAAATAAACAACAAAAATGATAACAAGTAGAAGTGCAAATATGAAAGCATTAGTAATAAACTCATTCCCACTGCTACATATGTCAACACGGAGCTCACACGACCTCTGAAGTATTTCTTCCAGAGTTACACTGTTCAGAGGCTGCTGCTTTAAAGAAAATTGCAGAGGGAGGAATTTGCTGCTGCACAACTCAGAACCAGGTCTGATGAAAGCCTGCTGTACTATAGCAACAAGGAGCTTAGAAGACCTTTACAAAACTGTCAGAAAGATGCCAGTAAACCTTTAAGGACCATTTTGCAGAGTCATTCTCAACTAACAGTTAATGATATGCTCTCTCCCCCTTATAACTGGTTGGTGATAACCAATTGAAGGAAGGAACACTATTTTATGACTCATTTGTTTTGAAATTTTTAAGATGGCTTTTGACAACAAGCAAACTGAATCAATAAACCAAGATTACATCTTTCTTTTCATCCTCACTGATCTTCTCAACTACGCCACAGCTCAGACAGATCTCTGTGTTATTTAGTCTGAACACCTGGATACATCATAGTCCACCATTAAAAATAAAAAATAAAAAATCACATTTTGTTCCCTCACACAAACTGAAAAGTTACTTCAATTTTCTTAAGGAGTACAGAATTTAATGCTCGTGTCAATTTCAAATTGCAACTTCCAGAACTAGGCTACAAATAGTATTTGTCTTAGCCAGTATGTATTTTATTGATTATAAGACATAAAAGATATATAAACACATATGCTCTGTGTATAGATAAATATTTCAAAGAGATGATTGTCTTTTAAAGTGTTGAAAGAAAACACAAAAAACCCTTTCAAGTTTATAAGTGTTTCAATAAATTCAGCTTGGAAAATGCTGGACAGTTCCTTTGGTTTGCCTGAAGATTTCCCAATCTCACTCACAGTTTTCCCTCAGCAAAATAAAATGTTTAGAGATGAGTAATATGAATATTACAGGAGAACTGAAAGCTGGAGTAAATACAGCACAGCCCATCGCAATGCTAACATTCCATTAACTGTATGTACAGCATCATCATACCTACATTTGGGACTACTTTTAAACGAGCATAAATGTAAAAATCAGTATTAATGTTATGCATATATTCAACGTGCAACGACAAACAGAAACAAAAAGCTGACTAAAGGGTGCATGATCAGTGAAAACAGGTGAAAAACTTTAGCACTCTGCCGGGCATTCAGCATTAGCTGCTGCAGTTTAGGAAATGATTACCAAATCATGTCAGTAACACAATAAGTATTGTAGTCAAAAGAGAAAAATAACGTTAACAGTATAGTTTTATGATAACACTTGTAGTTTGACAAAGGCACAGAAAAGGATTTAGAATAAAAAAGTTTTCAAGCATATTTTTGAGCACTGGCAACTCCTATTTCAAAATAAGCACAATAACCCAGTCAGTGACAAAAGTTGTTTTAAACTTATTCAAATTACGCAGAGTACTGCATCAATATGCAAAGATTTTTATATATTGTGCAAGAAATAAAAATACATTTATTTTTAAATTACTCTGTTTGGCCTCTGGCAGTATTTAATATCCATGAAGTTTAATATTCAGAACGCCAGTTTCTCAGTAGCAACCGCTCAGCTAGGATAAGGTTCCCTTGGAGAGCGAATCCCAAGGTATTTATATAATACAGAACAGTAACAATTATCATCAGATGTTTATTCCAGCTTAGTGAATCGATTCTAGATCTCTGCTGGTTGAACAGTTGAGAAAATAAAGTGTTCAAGAGTGAGGTGAGAAATAAAGAACCAATAATTTATATTATCAACCTGTGTCAGATACCATTCTTTACTGTGATAATAACACATCTGTGTTACAATTTTCTAAAAGTCAACCTGCCTTCCACCAACCCCAAAAACAAAGAAGCCAAACAACAGGCACGTCTGCTCTACAACTCTTGGCACAGCTTCCTGCCATGCTTTTAAGACCATATGCTCACAGGTAAGATCCACAAGGACAGAGATACGCAAACCATAAATTCTCCTTTGTAAGACAACTTCTCTCACCAAGAGACAGAGCTTTAAATGGAAATCCCTAGTATTTTCAAATTTAATTCAACTTCATTTTCTCCACTCATAACCAAATATGAAACAAAGGAAGTCAAAAAATTTCTAGCAATCACATTTTGAAAATAATTCATCATCCATCAAGAAACTGGTACAGATTTTCTCTGAAAACAAAACAAAAAAAAAAAAAAAAAAAAAAAAAACCAAAAAACAAAAAACCAGCACACTAGCACAGCAACTATACCAGTATCCATCTCAAAACCCAGCTTCACCATCACGGCCTACCTCTACTTAGAGCAGAAAGTGAGGAAATACAATTAATTCAACTACTGCTCCCTTCCTACAGTGATCAGATTGCAATGATGTAGAATAAGACTGATATTGTGTATGTTACTGATTTGCTGGGGAAACTTCTATTAGTGAATAAATGGCATGGTCGAGCTCTGCTTCAGCACTCATTTTCAATTCATGATGCAAGACTGGGCTAACATAACAGGGAAGCCTGCACAGGAACAGCTTCCAAGAGAAATTTCTCACTACAGTGTTTTTCTAGTTGACCAAAGAGAATTCAAGTCAAGCTACTTCACAATGAAACTAGCAGAGGAGTGTTCTGAGCATCCTTTAGACTCCCCCGTTTCTCCAGCTACAGGGAGAAACTATTTCAAAACCTTAAACTGTCCCACAAAACATAGCTTTAGCAAGTCTCACTGGCAGAGCAAGTACATCAGATATGACATGTAAAAAAGGCTGCATTAAGGTTGGCTCCTCTTCAGGTAAGATGCAACTTCTCTAGGGAAAACAACAACCACAGCAAACAAAATGAACAAAAAAACAACAAGCCCCCTTTTGGGTGCTTCTTTATTACTTCTTCCTGTGAGCTCAATTGTTGCATGCAGCCCTTATCCTGGCCTCACATTTCTAATTCCCCTGCAACCCATCAGGCTCCTGTATGGCATCCCTGGCAAGGCTGCAAATTGCTCTCCGGAAGCAGCAGCCTTTCAGTCCTTGTGAAGTCCACAAGTCCAACTCAGAGACATAAGAAAGAATTGTATTTCAGTCAGTGAAGCTAATAATTTTCTGATAAGGAATCCACATAGGTGGGAACTCGTTCCAGAGCTGAGACAATCAGGAGAAAACCCCACAGTGAGAAACTGGAAATTAACTGGAATAGGATACATTGCAATCTCTTCATACGTAAACATATTGTTTAAAATATGAAGCCTTTTAGGCTGGTAAAATAGCTTGACTTAACACGAAAGTAATTTACTGAGTCCAGAAGCTTGCTTGCAAGGTCCAGAACATGCTCCACACCAGACTTCTTGCAGTTCTTCTTCCAAACACAGCCCATTATGGAGTTAAGCATCCAGCACAGCCTGCCAGTTGTTCTAAGCTGCATACCCAGCTATTTCCTTTCAGCAATGATTTATCCTTTTCCTCTAAAAAGATACATCCATTTTTATTTTCTTCCTAAACATGACAGGGGGATAAAGAGACTGCAGGAGCCTCAGACACAGCACTTATTGGTTTTGTGCTGTTTCACCAGAATATTTAACTCATGATGACATGCAAGATAGGCAAAGACCTTCTGATATGCAAGGTCATTCCTGAACCACAAATAATATTTGCAAGAGCCTCAAAGTCCCTAAAATGCCATGTCAGAAGGCATCTGTCACTAGATAACAGGAGCTACAGATTGTCATTTAAAGGTCCTATAAGTCTCCTCTCTCCCTGCAATTTTACACAGATTAAAAAATAAAGACTTATAAATAAATCAGAACAACATATAGAATACCCAGTGTGTGCAGCAGGCAAACACACTAAACCATGCCTTACACATATCCTGAAGCCAGCTCTTTCATGGGGTGGGGAGAAAAACACACTGGAGAGAAAGTAGGCAGTTACTCATTAAATAATCATGGTTTTTAGTCTAAATTGCTAAGAGTCATTACGTGTTCAGCAGATGCTACTGTGCAAAACTAAATCCACTAAGATACCAGTATGTTCATCGCTTTTCTGTCCCTGCTCTACTTTGTAAGAAGGATTTCCACAATCAGACAAGCATCCACCGAACAGCTGGGCACAGTTTGCCCATTTTATAGCAATCAGTGATCACTGAACCCATCAAGTCCTTTTTCCAAGCTAGAATCTTAAAAATAAATAATAACAATAACAGTAATAATAATAAACTTGCAAGGAAGAAAGAAATTCTCCCATCTGTTCACATATTTTTTACACTGCTTGTACTGCAGTTTCATTCAGTTTCAGTATTTTTTGCAAGGAGGAAGATTTCTCCCTCATTCTGAGGATACAGAGAGACTTTATCTCATCTGACCATTTGCTGATATTTTTGGCAAGCAACAAAGATAAATCAAATGTCAGCGAGTCCTGTTACATATGATGATAGGCTACACCTCAATTAAAAAAAAAAAAAATCTCTAGCTTCTGTAAGACACCAGCCTGCAGCCCTCAGAGCTGTCTGTGTAAGGAACAGTATCATCTCTTTACAGGTGACAAAACGGATGTATCAGTATACAGGACTCAAAAATCAGAGATAACTAAAGAAACCAGAATACCTAAACTTGAATCTGGCGATTTGCTAAACTCCCTACAAAATCTGCACGAAACAGCAAAGAAATTGATTTTAATTTTAACAAAAGCAAGGAAGTAGATGGACAAAAATAAGTAACATAGATTAGTCACTTCTGCACATTTACATTTAATGTTTTAGGCCTTGGGAAAACACTACTGACTCACTCTGAAGGAAGATACATTAAAAACAGAAATATCAAGAACAAAAAAAGTAAAAGTCAACAGATCTCTCAGCACCTGGGCAGAGTAGTTGTGACCTTTTCAAGCTCAGGATATCTCAAGCATCCAGCAGACTGCTACTTCTGTGTTTTCACTGTGGTAGCATACAGCCACATCATAACTTTTAAGCTACAGATCACAATACGTTAGCTTTGCTGTAAACATTCTAGATATGGCATCAATGCTTATTTCAGTTCTGAAGGGGTTAATAGGGAAGTTTGATCCTTTGTGTTGCCCTAGGAAATACACAATACATCCCCAATTAATGTGACAGGACACATCAGTTCATAAAGGGTGAAATTTACCCTTGCACAGTAGGCTAGTGTAAGATCAACGTATCACTTGAGTCACACTTAAGCACTTGAGGATTAACAGCAAAGCTTGGTGGACAGACAGCATGACTGTAGGTGACATTCAGCATTAACTAATGCACAATAGAAAGAATAACGCAAATCAAATGTATTTTGCTCTTAAATGAATGGGAAACATAAAATTACTTGCCATCACTTCGGATGTTTTAGTATCAACTGGATGTGCAGAGGTAACCAAAGTGTTAAACCTCAGTAAAGACCCATTGCACAATGTCAGACAGGAGGATTCTATATATGGAAACGATAAATTAAGAATGCTCACTTCTTATACTACCAGGTTATGTGATATCTGGATAAAGTAAAACAGAACAATTAGAGAAGGAAGTAATAGGAGAAAAGTATCTCAATGTTATTTTTATTTCATTCAGGAGTTTACACAACATATAAGCACAGACAGTAAGCTGCTGCCACATAATATCACAAGGAGTTTAAAAAGATCTGTAATACAGATGGATATTGGGAATGGATTTGTATCCCTGTATTAAGAAAAACCAGCCAAAAGATAAGCTTTGACACGTCCTGATGGAAGTCAATTACAAACCTGCAGATACCGGGGGAGGAGGGCACAGCCTTTCTATTGACAACTCTAAAGTCAGCTCAGTTGAGAGTTGTTTTTTTTTTTAAATGTTGCAGCAACTAACATCTACTACACCACACTAGAACAAGACAGCCCTCAAGTCTGATACCAAAATAACTTTTCCCACAAAATTCTTGTTGTGTCCATCACGAACTAAGTCGTTTAAAACTCTGTGATTGCAGTGTAGAGATAACCAAGACACTTGTAAATTAGGAAGTGCAGGTATCCATCTGACACACAGCAATCTGGAGACGTTCTTCTTGCCTGGATATTAACTGCAGCGTAGACATACCCAAAGTTAAGGTGAGAATGAAAAACTGGCATTTGGATTTCACAGTGTCGGCATGAGATTTTGGACAATATCTGATGTTTGTATTACAAAACAGATCCTTAGAGTTTTACATCTTACACAGACAAAAAATAAGTGTGGGGTTCTGTTCAGTTCTAGAATAAATATTACTTTTCCCCTACAAGTGTTCTACTGAAGCTCAAAGGTCTTTAAAATCCAGATTTAAAGTAATAGACAGTACCTCTTCAACTAGGCAAGTTTAACATACACAGCTGTTCATTCATGTTTATTAATGCAAAATTAACATCTTCTAGATTTTCTAATGAAAAGGAAAGTAAATATAAAAAATTAAGTCCTGATGAGGATATAAGTAAGTACAGGAAAACAAATGAATAAACCTTAAATGAAGGATTATCCTTACTTTCTCAGAGATCTATTTCCAGCAAGGAACTGAACTAATGACCTTCCCTGCCTTACCACCTCCTGCTGCCAACAGTCAGATAAAATAAACCTAGTCATATAGATTTTTATCAAGATCTCTGGAGGGAAAAAGAAGTCATTTTTGAACTACAGGCCAACTATAAGAATTTTTTTTTTTTTTTTTTAAAGTCCAAAGGTCAATTTTCTAAGGCAACTGTGGGTAGTACTGAGTAGCTTAGAACAGAGGCAGAATAGAACCACAGCTTGTATACTAACATGGAAATACAGCTGCTGTAAATTCAACAATCATTTATTAAAGGAAAGGAAAGAAACAGGGGGACACTGCAGAAAAGTTTTTTCAAAGGCAAAAGCAATACATGACTATTTGCAGAAAGAGTGTGATATCTTATTCTTCTGACACAATAACCTTTCACAGTATTTTTCTCCCAACTAGCAGTGTCTGAGAGAAAACAATATCAAAGTCCTTTCTCAAATTTAAAAATCTATACACTCTGCTTGTTAAGGTCAACCCATAACAAAGGTCAGCCAGTCCACTAGCATAGAGTCTAAGGCCTTCCACCAAATGATTCCAGTTGAGGACTGGAGTCCATGATGTAAGACTCAACAGACTCAGAACAGTTATGCCATTGTTGCAACAGCATAAGCAACACGTCAATGTGCCTGTGAAGAGAGAAAGGCAGTGGGCTTCTTCATGCACTCACATACCCTACTTCTAAGGATATTCAGTGTAATGACACTTTTAAGGATATTTAGTTTTTCAGGATTGTAAGTGAGCTTATAGTCAACCAGACTCCATGATACAGAGCTTGCAGCCGCACGGATCAAGACCTTTCCATTCCCTTTGAAATCCAAGTCTGGATTGCTTCAGCTTGTTTTTCAATAGACCAGTTGCTTTCAAATGCTACAGTTCGATTTTACAATGCTGCTGGCGAGGCTGGGAATCAAGCTAAATCCAGCTGCACCCAACAGACAAAGTTGCCACAGGGAAAGAGTGAAAAATCAAAGGGTGAGCAGTAAGGTGATCCTATACCACTGACCTGCTGAACGCCAGACAATGAATAAGGTTTAATAAAGCATCAGATGAATAAATAAATAACAAGTTGCTTCTGATCCTATCAATCCTTGTTACTATAGGAGGCAGAGATGGGTTTTTTGGAAGCACAAAACTGGAAGTAAAAAAACGCTGCTGCATATGTATTACCTTTTAGTCACTCACTTACATTTCAATTACTAAATGCTTATTTTCAGCAGTATGTCATTTTAAATAAGCATCACAGTTGAAGATAGGAGAATGTATAAGGTTAGGGATTTTTTTGGTACAGCTTATAATCAAATCTCATTTGGCTAATATTTTCACGTATATCCCTTACATTGAAGCCCTTGCTGAAGCTGTTTAGTCTACGTGTAATTCAGAAGCAGAAAGCGTGCAATGCTCTCACAGCTTTCTCAACACAGCATTGCACGTTTGTGTACAGCGGTTCTTACACAGCCATTAATGAAAGACAATGAGGTTCACACTAAGACACACAGCTCTGCTGCACCAGACTACCACTGACCCAAAGAAGCTACAAGAAAAAAGAAATGTGTACAAAGAACAAAAAAGTGACCCAATTTTATGGAAAACTTTTCATATAAAACAGCCTCTGGACAAAAGGCAAATAATGCGTATCAGATGACCAGGGAGAAATTTAGACTCTCATGTAAGCCTGTCATAACCACAGAAAACAAGAACTCGATGACAGCAAAGCACCTGTTTAAAACCTACATTTAAATAGTGTTTTATATATTACCTGGCTCATATTACACAACCTGCAGAACGCAGTGAAATAGTACTCCTACATACACAACTTCATGACAGAACTGTGAAGATCGTATTACCAAACACACCCAACCCACAAACAGAACCAGAGCCCATAAGAGGGCAGCTTCCTTTCCCATCTCAGTAAGTTGCAGGTTAGGGGACAACAGGAAATAAAAATTAAAAAGCGCACTTCAGACAAACATTTGCAACATGAAAAGCACATCAGGCTATTGACATTTTAGCTGCTTCTCTGCTAAGGTGAGGAAATACAGTCTTAGAGATTTAATTCCTCCTAAGATACGTGCACTGCTACACAGAGACAAAACCCAAAGTTTATCAAGTTCACAACTTTACTTCCAGCAGTGACCAAAAACTACTTGATTTCATTTTTAGGTTAGTAATAAACAGGTTGAGATTCTCACTAGTCAAAACATCAATTTAGAATAATCAAGGGGGATATATCCTTTATTTGAAATACAGCTCCCTTTTATCTAACCTCTGGTTTTGTAATTCAAAGTATTTATTTTTAAATGCTTTGAATTGGCATACACTTGATAAAAAAAAAAAAAGCACTGAAGGAAATGTGGAGAGCTCAAAGAATTCTGAAGTGGCCCAGCACTGTTCACTTCAGTGAATTTCATCCTTGGTTTGCTACCACAGCCAACAGAACATGAAAAAAAAAGAATCCTCATTTGAAATGGGTGATAGCAGTTCACGGGAAGACAGCAAATTCCACAACACCATAGACCATTTTGTTCACGTACTGATGATTCATTACTGTTTTCTATAGAGGAAAAAAAAATTCAACTTGAAAAGGAAAAGAAAACAAGTTCCCTGATCCTGGCTTTTGTACTCCTATCGTTTTTATGGACTGAATGCAAAAGAAGTTAGAAAAAGAAATTAGACCTTTCAGGTTTTTTCTAATGGAGAACCTAACGTTGTGGTTTGCCTGTTGTTTTTACTGTTGCTGATGATTTGGTCAGTAGTTGTTTGTTTTTTAAACAGTACCTGAGTACACTTGTATTCATCCTCCAATAACCGATCAGTAAACTGCTGAAGCCATGTGTTACCGTGTCATGTGTTTTTAAACCACACACAAAAAGCTGAGTAAACAAAAATAAAATCATGTTTCAGAGACTGTGGGTTACTCAAGAAGCACTAGCGATGCCTTGGCCTCCCTTTCATGTTTTAAAAGAACAGCCCTAGGGTGACTGAAGCTCTGTATCTTACACTGAAAGATGATCCAGAATCTCCTATTTGTCTTATCCTTTATGCCAAGACATTTCCACTACTCAGTTCAGTGGGTTTGTGCCAAAATGTATTTCTTTATAATTAAAAGCAGTAAAATATCAAGTAAGTTTTGACATTCACTGACATTCAAGATAGGGGGGTGGGGGAGGAGGGTACATTCACTTCTTTCTAGTCTTCTTTCATTTTACTTACTTCCTTTTCATATTATGTTAACTGCAAGAATTAGAAGTCAGAATTTGACCCATGCCTGCAACATAGAAAACCATGTAAAACTGGCATTAAAAGAAAGAAAGAAAGAAAGAAAACACCCCCCAAAAAATAAAAAGCCCCCAATGAGTTGAGACTTATATCTCCAAAATTAGCACGGGAAACTATATTTTCACCATGCATCTTAGCTCATCAATGGATAACGACTGGCAATTATACCAGGTGACCTAGTAAGGCCACAGGTTTACACCATTTTCAGTCCACAGAATGAATGCAAAGGAGACACACCCTACGACCATTACCTATCACTTAAAATAACAGATAAAACTTACTGATATCAAATAAATTCTATTCTAAATTGTCAATAAAAAAAATTAACATTCAGAAACAAATTCATTCAGTAAACTTTGTTTCACTTTTCAAACACACAGCAGATCTCAAACACCACACTCAAATAGGTGCCTTTTAAAACCAACTTATGTAATTGTAGCTGAACAAAAAATAATTCAATTTTAAATAAAAGCTTGTTTTCTTCCCCTTTCAAAAATAACATAACCGTGGGGTTGAAACATAACAGAACCCTATGTCTTCTTACAGAGTACTTTTACAGTAATATAGTTGCAGATGCATATGGCTTTGAAATTTACTATAGTCCTGAAAATGAAACAAACTACATGTGTCCCTGTCATAACCTTAGTTCCTGAAACAACCTACACAGAACTTTGGGTTACCATCTCAGAAATAATGAGTAATATTTTACTTTACCCACTTTCTGAACTCCCATTTTAGCTGCCCAGTACATCACATCATCCTTCAAAAGAGGGACTAAGTGGAACTCAAATGAGAACTGACTCTAATGCAGGCAAAAGGATACATTTCACTGATAAAGCACTGATCAGAGGATTCCCCTTCTCCATTATCTGAAATATTTTTCCAGGCAGAAACCTGAAACATAACTAAAGGTAACGCCCATAACAGACTAGTAAGGTCACCCCTTAAAAAAAATAATTCTTTGATATTTGAACTTTTGAGTTCATCACTGGCCTCCTCAGAAACGCCTGCATTCCTGACAATTCAGCCAGTCTGCAGAGTACCCCATTAACCTCACACCCACTTCACACCAACCTATACCCTTTTCCGGGCAATAGTTCTGTCAGCTGAAGCTTACTGAAGCAGCATTTGGTAAATACCACTTGGCCAAATAAGACTGTTGCTATTATCAAGTGGGTGCATTTATTAACCTTGCTTTGCCTTTTACATTTCACTTTCAAATTCAGATGGGGGTGGATGAGGTGAGGTCTGGAGAAAGGAGGAAGAGAAGACTCAGGACTATAAAGCATTGTAGTTTGAGGCATTTTTTAAATCTTTCTTATCTGTCTCTCAGAATTTCCAATGACTCACAAGAGGAAAAAACAGACAACAAAACAAGAAAACTCAACACACCACCAGAGGGCTGTTGGCTACAGGAAAATGAAACTGCTGCACTTTAACACTTCAGTGTAATTCCGTTGGTTCTACAGGAGCACAAACAAAAGTGATGAAGGTATAAATCTTTTGTAAGTAGAACACAGAGCACCACACAGGCATAGGGGTTTGTGTTGTTTTGTTTTTTTTTTGTTGTTGTTTGTTTGTTTTTAAACTCACTGGCATTTTGTTTCAGAGATCAGGGACAAATGTCCCCAAGGAAAAAAAAAAGCAACAAAAGTCAGCATAACCACACATTGTCAAAATGGAAGATCAAAGCAATTCTTCTATTTTATTGGATAGTTAAACCAACTTTTGTTTTATGTTGCAGCCACAGAGATTTCAGCACTCAGAAATCAAGACTACAACAATTAGGAGGAGAAGGTATGGGAAACAAATACAGCACAAAAAGTTATCATCACCTGGAAAGACAAGGATGTATCCTGATCTCCTATGTCATCATGAGATTAAAACCAACAGATATATATTAAATGAAATGAAGGTACGCACATGAACACCAGGGAAAACAAAAACAAACAAAAATAAAATACAATAATAATTAAAAAAATAATAATCCAGCACTACATCTAAAAAAGTAGCATTATCCCAGGCCCTTCCATGCTGTTTTCTATTTCTTAAAATGGTATCACTACTATCTGGCTAATCCTGTCAGTCCCAAAGGAGAACTTAAGCACTATCTTCGTTTTACAGCAGAGCATCATGAAAAACAAATTAACTCAGCAGACACTCCACCCCAAGTCAATGGGGGAGCCTTCCAGGGCCAGTGACAGCTACATAGTTATTGCCTCTGAGTAATCTGCACTGTACTGCACCAAGACACGAACAGAGGCTGTTTTGCACAAATGCTTCCACTGCTCTTCCCCAAGAAATCACCAGTCTAGGACTTAACAGCATTTTAGCGAGCATAAGAGTACAAACAGGGATGCAATCCTTTGAGAAGCTGAGTACCTTTAATCCAATAGGAACTGAGAGCACAGAATAATCTTTCACAGCAGATTTAGAACTCCACAGGATAAAGCACAAGGTTAGTATTTTGAGCGTATATGAAAGAAAAAAGTAACCCCACAGTGAAATTATACACACTCTTAACTGTATAATCCATTGTACACAAACACAGCTTATCCACATCAAATATACCACCTTGATTTCTAGCTGATGATCGTTTGTCACCAGAGCAAAACAAAGGCAGAAATGGCACGAGTACATCATCAGGTAAAGATGGGAAAGTCTGAACTTCTGCTCAGGGCAAAGATCTCAGCCGCTCAGGTAGACTTACCCAAACTTCACACAGCCTGCAGTGCCCTATTTACCTGTGCCAGGGTGCTGCTATCACTCCTCTGATTGCAAGATAGACATGTCATTTGATCAAAATCCTTTTCCTCGGCATGTCTTCAGTTTCCACCTGTACAGTGAGGAGAACAAGGCCTGCCACACCGGGGCTTCTCACCACTGGCAGACTTGGTGGAAATTTGTAGTAGACACTCAAGAAGCAAATATGAGGTTAACTTTGTTGTTCTACTCAATCTTTTCACAGATGTTTGAGAAGCAATCTGTGAACAAACTAGTTCCCAGGCCACAGGCACAAAAGCACTGAGAACAAATGAGCACTGGTGAAGATGAAGTGGCTCTCAGCTGTCATTCACCTGAACTGATGGTGATAACAGCAACGATGATGACAGTGTTACAGCTCAGACCTAGAAACACAGGTGTCATTTGCAGCCTTTCCCTTGAGAAGGAAGAGCCACCTGGTAACAAGATGGCAAATGTCCAACTATGCTAGTAGTTCGGCCATACCTGTCCCTAGCAAAGGTGCAGCAATACCAAATACAAGGATATCTTCTGCATACTGACATATAATGCAAACTGGTCAGGCAATTTCAGTATACGCACGTGACAGAATATCAGAGAAAAATTACAGCTTAAAGTATTCAAATCATTTGCCTACCTTAATTTTTCTGTTAGACGAGCAGACAGATTTCAGCTTTCACGAAAAAAAGACAGTAATTTCTAAAATGCTGTGCCTCTATTCTCAATGTGAATTGAATTCACTTACACTATCCTTCCACTTTGTGCTCTAATTCACTTGAATATTCGCTGCAGAGATGTATTCCTAGGCTGTTCTTAACTAGAACACTGCCAGAGGTCTGCCTCTACTATCATCAATGAGAAGCGAGCTCATGGGTCAAACTCCCCTCTCAGACAAACTTGAGCAGGGCCTTGAAGTCATTGGGGCCGCACAGATGTAACTGAGTGAGGAATTTGACTAATATCCTCAGAACGATCAGAAAACAACCAGGAGCAAAAAGAGATGCAATTTCACGAACATGAGCAATGAAATAAACCACAGACCCAGAAGAAACACAGACCAGGAAAAAAAACAGAAACATTAGGAGAGATCCTTCATGTTACAAATAGTATGAATTCGTAAAGCCTGATGAAAATAGCAGCGGTAAGTTTGTGGAGGAAAAAGAAAAGGCACAGATTTAAAGAGTTTCAAAAGCGAATGAAGAACTGTTTAAGGCTGCTGCTCACACAGCATAAGGATTCTTAAAAGCTGTGCCACTCATGGCCGTGCCTTTTCAAAAAAAAAACACAAATGCCTGCGTTTAATAGGCCTATGGCACTTGTGTCATTGCCAAGCTGTAATATAATACTTGGCTTTGTCTATGGTGACCATTTTTGTACAGACAGGCATTGCAAACATACAAACAACTCTCAGTCTTCCTCTCAGCTTTCTGTAGGAAAGGACTACTTCAAATACTGCCACTATACCAAAATGGATCCATGGAGGAAATACAGTGAGGGCTCCCTTCTTCCCACACTGCTCAGTCATTGAACTCAGCTTGGAAACAGAAAGGCCGATTTCAATCCTCCACTACCCCTGCTTTGCACAGCTTCAGTAGCAGCAAGTAGACAAGAAACCAGCTTATCAAGACGGATGGAGATTTTCACAGTATTAGATCATAATGTGGTCTAGTCTAATACTCCTTTTTCCTCTCACCTTGGACTTAGAGTCTTAATCAAGGTGAGGGGCAAAATTCAAAGAGTATCTGTGCTCCAGTAAACTCAGTCTGTCACAGCAGAATCTCACCACTTTCTAAACTAAACACAATTCATAGAAGCTGTACTGTTGTTTATGACAGCTTTGCTTCAGCCCTATTTCTTAAGGAAACAAAATTTATATCTTCAGGTTGTTCGCCTGTAATTCCTTCTATATCATCAGAAAAAGTTAACCAGCTTCAATGAAGTTTGAAAGTACAAGAAAAGTCCCAAAGATTCCATACATTTCATACTGAATGCCTGAGGAAGAAGGTACGAACTATTGCTCCCACATAGGAAGGAGAGACTGTGTTTTAATCCTTACTCTCTTTTGAGAAAAAGTAAGAAAACGATTAATGATGAAAAATAATATTCACAGTACAGGTGAAATCATAAAGGGTCTCATTCTCAGAAATGTAACTTAACAAAAACTTTTCTGAGAATTTCCTCCTAAGGCCTTTATCAGTTCACTCTAGGGAATTGCAGCCACAGAAAGAACCAAATATCTGTCTAGCATCCTCTAGATGAGGATTTTAACTTATGAACTAGCTGGTAGGTTGAAGCAGCAAGGTAAATGAAGTAAAAACAGACAGCCCAAACTTCGAAAGGGAAACTGTACCTCAATCCTATATCTGATGACAGCAGAACATCTCAATGTGATGGCTAAAACCACCCAGCAGTTACAACCTGAAATGAATTCAAGAGCTTTGGAATAGAGGGGATGAAAAGATCCCAGTAAGACAAAAATCTGAGCGTCAAATCAATTCACTAAACATAGAAACAGGTCACAGTTATTAAAAGAAAGCCACATCGTCACTTAACGAAGCTTACCCTGGGCAAATGGAGGCAAGAACTCAGTTCCCAGCTAGCAATGAGTCAGCACAAAGCGCAAGAAGTTTTTAAACATGTCACACAGTCCATTTCACTCCACAAGGATCTAGAACCTGAAGCCGCCTTTTTCTACTTAAACTGGTGTTTTAATTTAGATGCATAAAACTGTTTTCTTAGCATAGTCATATGATAGCCTAGCTCAAACTCAAACTAGCTAAGCTCAAACTAGAAGAGCAGAACGTTGTTAAAAAAAGGAAGCTATACATCATCGCATTTATCTAGAAATACGTTACTGTGCTTTCTCATGAACTTATATCACCATAAGGCTGACAAGCCAATGTCATGAACAAGGTCTACAGGTACCTCACCAAGGACCAATTAAACATTCACTTTTACAAGGTCAGTATTTGGGGAGAAATTTATGTTGCTAGCCACACACAAAAAGAAGAAAGAGAGTTAGAAAAGAAAAAGCTAAGGTTTTCCACCAACAGCCCCTGCTGGGTCAATCTGAAGACCTGGCACATTCTCACATGCTGCTGAGGAATGACTCTTAAACCTTCATCAGACTTAAACTTGTAGGTCCAAGAGTAGGCTTCAGAGAGACAGCAGAAAACTAACAGATTTTTTGTCTGGACCAGTTTGCTTTTCCCAGAAATGAGCTCCTCCATTATTTTTGTTCTGGTCAATAGTGCCTAATGCCTAAATGACAGAGGCACTCAGCACACGGCGTTTAAGGCTGAATACACAAACAAATGATGCCGCAAAAGCAGAACTTGTTAATACATATGTAATGCGTATATATTTTTAGGCATAATATCTACATTACATCACAGATGTTTTTTCTCCAACATTAAACATACACTGCAAAAGATGGCAAATAAATATCGCAATAGCCTCAGGATACAAAGAGAGTATGTTGTTTGTTAAGCAGGAGCAGGAAGCCAGAAGAAATGGATGCCTAAAAACAGTCTCCTATCCATTTATTTATTAAACTGAAAAAGTTAAGTACTTCACTAGAAATATTATTATCATAGATGTAATTTCCACCTAGCGTTGGTACACTTAAAAGAGAGAGATGGTATTCACATGTCTTAAGCCATCTGATGTTCATTTCCCTTCTCACTGCCCTCCAAACCCAGTATCAGCCCACGTTCACTGTCAGACCGTGTTACAAATCTCTCTATCAGTTGTTTACCAGCAACAAACTCCTTTAGTCAGGAGCTAGAAAAATTACACACTTTTTTTTTCCCCCAAATTCCTTGATTATCAGATCACTCATCAGTAAGTAGATGAGACATAGCAAAATGCAAAAGAGCCTGTTAATGACTGAACAAGGAACAGTCCCTCCTAGGCCAAACCCTTCCAACACTGCAGACGAAGTTTAAAGAAGGAATTGAAAAATATTTTAATATTAATATGCTATTACATTTACGTAAAGAAGCCAACAGAAGGAGCAATAAGAGTGAAACACAGAAGCTGACCAGCAGAAAAATTCAGCTACTAAGACTCTAAAAAGAGTCATTTAGGGCAGCTTCAATTTATGTCAGTTGATTAACCAATTGACTTCACATGGGAAGTTAATACTATCAGCATTTGAAGAAGATCACTCCCTAAGCATCCATTTGTGTGTCTGCCTCGACTCCATCACTATGGAAATCCACCTCCAGGCTTCATTCTCTTCCCATTTTGACTGTTCTCCTACATACATACTATGTTTTTCATGATCCAGTACTCCAGAAAGCATTAATTCCAAATTCTCACTCCTTTTCAAACTCAGTAAGCTTTCATCACCTACGTTTGTTACATGTTACCTACCTACTAATTTTGAGGGGAATATCAACATTTATTACCACCTTTACAATTATTATTTAACTCTATAAAGCATATAACATTAAAGACACTGTAAAATACAATGTACAGAGCAAATGTGTGGTATACTAAAAAATATCACAGCGTTAGAGAACCCAAAACATTCACTAACTGCTCCACTGCAATTCATAAAAGTAACTGTAAGGATTCATTTAGAATACTACATTTGCTCATCACACAGTCACAGATTTTCTAGGAAGAAGGAATTTTTCCTCTCTAAATAAAACTGACCTCTAAACATTCCTCATTTCTCCAAACTCTCTTACAGATAGCTCTTTCCACTACAGTGACACTGGGACAGTGACAGAAAGAAAAAAAAAAACAAAAAAAAAAAACACTCAAACAGCACAAGAACTCTATTTGAAAAAAATCACTGCTTCCATATTTCCTGCTGACATCTGAAATGTTGATATATAAATAATCATCTAGTCCTACTCACTTGACAGTGTATCTGAATTCTAACAACTCCTGGATGAGAAAGCTTACTGTGCTTTACAAATGAAAACAAACATTCAGAGCCTACTCCTGTTTCAATAAGTCCATGATAGTTTTGCTACTTATACCAGGATAAAAGATTGATGGCACCCCTCCACAAAGCTCATAGAAGGACAAACACTCATAAACGTTTTCACTTTAGAGGACAAAAAGAAAGAAAGAAGAAAAAAAAAGCAAGAAAAAAAAAAGTGCAAGTCAGAAAAGGGAAGTTTGGACTTGGAAGTCTGAACACAAGGCACAACTCTCAAGGTAATACCAGATTATTTCAATCATAATGCAGGAAAACAGTATTTGCAAACAATCAGACCAAAGGTACCAGAAGTTAAGAGCTACTAAATCTCTGAAAATTCATAATCATCACTGGAAAATCCATTAGGTTTAAGTGACTTAATCTTCCTGGCAAAATTTCACAATGAGATTGTTTTAAAACTTCTAATGCCCTCAGTACTGCCTGCAATTCTGTATTTCTAGCAATACTGTTACCTCTAATATTATCATTAATTAATCACTTAAGTCCTCACAAACTATCATGGAAATAAGGTGCAGATTCACTGTTTTGAAAGTGATCCTCATAAGGAAAGTAAGAAATATAGATGAGAACAGGAATAGAATTTACACTTAAAAATAAAAAAATAAAAAAGGCCATGGAGAGAACCACAATGATTAACACATCAATAACCATATATTCAACTAGACAACTAATCTGAATAATGCAGAACTTCTTCAGAATTCTCCATAGTGGGACAAAAAAATAATATAGTAGTATGGATTAAAAGGATACACTTTGTTTAGCCTACATACCTAAAAATAGATAAATAAAAAAGCACCACAAAACAGGCTTCTCAAATCACCTCATCTACCAAACGCTCTTCCAATAGATTTGAAGCCTTCAATTGCAACCAAGTCTGACACACACACACACAAAAAAAAACAAATTTCACTTTCTGAGGATGTCACAGAAACAGGTGGTTAAAGCTCTGAAGAAACATCCTGTTCAAGCCCTCGCTAAAATAAAAAGAGTATTGAATTTGCTGAGACTCAACTGTAATGATCTCTCTTACATAACCGAACAGCACACTGCTGAACACCTTCCTGGTGGCTCACACAGACAAGACACATAAAAGAAATAGCTGTAAGTTACATGGTATACAATACAGAAAAGAGACTCCTACACTTTTTTGAGAGCCAAAATGACATGAGTTTCAAGCAGAATTCTTTGTTGGGAATGCGTGCACGACTGGGCTTGAGACTGAATGAAAAGCATAAAACAAAATGGATCAGCAACATTAGTTTTTCTCAATAAGATTATCTGAAAGTTAATAGGGTAACTACCACGTAGGTTTGGTGTCTTATAATGTGTAGACAGAACAGTGTTTTGGAAATCATCTGCAAAATGATTTGGTGCCACAGCAAACTATGATGCCAAAGTTCACAAGGCAAACATCAAATGAAAATACAAGAAAACACTGAAATTCTGCAGTCCTTCACAAGAAACAGTACTTGAGTCCCTCATCTTCAACAACAGTGAACATTTACTAATGACTGCAATCAAAATTACTTTTTAAAGAGTTCTGAGGGCGAAATAGGATTAATGGGAATAAAGGAAATGCATAAGCAAACATTTTTGTGAAACAAAATTAAATAAGAGAGGAATATACAAGCAGCTGACTTCAAAAAAAAATGAGTGGCAACTGGAAAAAAAAGTCTGAGTTGGGAAAACTAAAACAGGATTTCATGTATGATTGGGGTTTCTTAAGGTGCACTGTTTCCACGTGTGTTATTGTAACGTGACACACATCCTTTTCCTCATTACTGTTAATTACAATGGAAACCTCCTATAATTAACTGTAGTAGAAGGTAATTCAATGAAACTTACATAAACCAACCCTTCCTCACACATTCACAGAGAGAGAAATAACCTTCTGCACTAACACTTCTGTAATAAATAAATAAATAAATAAATAAATGCTTTGAGTATGATAATTCAAATTATGCTGCTGCTTCTATTCCAGCAAAACCATTTAGATACATATTCCAGGAAATATTCATCTGGCTGTAAAAAAAAAAAAAAAAAAAAAAAAAAAAAAAAAAACAAGGAAGACCCTCACACCCTTCACTTATTACAAAAGCAAACAGGCAAACGAAAACCATCTAACTACAATACTCACATTACACGTTAAATTCTTATGCTATGTTATTCAAAATATTTTTCCGTATCTTCTCTTTCATTCCTGCTCCCAGCAAGGGCATAAGCACATATCTTTCAGCTCTGCCTTATGCAGTCCTTTTCTGACTTCTCCAGCTAAGAGGTCTTCATCGTCTCTTTGTGGCATCGGTCACTCTCAGCAAGCTTGAGATGCCAGCACATAATGCTACTCAGGACAAATTCTACGTACCTTATTTTGAATTCTGATCAACACTTAAAACAGCAGTTTATACCCACCAATATTAATTAAAGGCTTTTTCACATCAGTCTACCTAACCACAGCCAGATGTTATTAGGTTCCAGTAATGTCAGAGATAGAGCACCTGAACCTCTTTGCAGAGACCAGTAAGCTGCTGGTGGTAAACACTTTCCTCAGGTATTAAGAAGGTAATTGGAGAGAACTTCATGGAGAGCAAGCTAGTTATAATTCTATTCACCACCACATTACCCCTCCACGGCACCCTTTCTAAGGCTGCCTTCAACCCATGAACCCAGGGTCCACTCCAAAAAACTATTCTTTTGATCTCAGTAAAAGCTGGTGATAGTGATTCGTATAATATTAATATACCTGAGAGCAAAGCTAAAGCTGCATACCTGAAATAATAATTAGCTTACACCAAATGAAACCGTGAGTACAAAGATCACTGCAAAAGGGGTAGAACTCTGCAACACAACTTACACTTTCTTTCCAGTGACCACTACACTGTGCCAAATTTTTTTCCACTTTCCCATCCCACAGAAAAAAATGTATATGCATTCCAAACTGTTACCTTCTAATCTTCCAAGCTTTAAAGTCAAGCTCTAAGGGAATAATTGCAGCCACTGTTTTTCTCGAGCTATCTGCCACTGCAGCCCAAATTCAAAGTTACACACCATGACGACACAGCATGGTGAAGGAGGCCCTCACACTGCGCTTGTTGTCATCTCCCTAAAATGCTGCAGGTTGCTTGCTTACCCTCCAAAACAAGCAGGATGAGGACCAGCTACGCATCACACACACTGTTCATGGCATTCTGCATGCTAGCAAATGTGATTAGCACAGAAAATGCGAGAAGACCAGAAGGCATCTTTCCATATTCAGCCATGTATGCTTAATACCGAGCTAGATTTCACCTCCGTGCATTATTCTGATGATCGACAGTGGGTAGAGCAAGGAAGACATAGGCTGACATCAGCTACTTTTAAGCTCTTCTCTTCTTCCCCTCCCTCATTCACCACCTCCAGCTTCTATGACACCACGCATTGTGCATTTATGTGCACTCATGTGTGCAGGCAGCGCAGACTTATCTATTAAGATCAGTTATGTGGTAAAACTGCAAAAGGAAACTTTCACCCTTGTCCAGGTGGCTGAAAAACTGCAGAGGCCAACAGCAGCTTCTAAATGCACGCTCTCCTCCCTCCACCCCCACATCTCTAATCACTTAGGAGGAAGATAGGAAGATTAGCAGAGAAGAAAAAAATAACCAAAGCTGCAGATAACCCTTTAGGACCACAACGTCAGGCTATGAGATCTGGAGCAAAAGGTTAATGCGGTAGTATTTTCAGGAATCTTAGACAATTGTGTTTTATATGAGAGGGAGGGCTGCTGAGAGGCTAAGAAAGGGAAAAGGAAATGGTGATGAAGACAAAAATGTATTTGTCATTCACAGCTGGCTCTTTGATTACCTGGAGTATCCAGGAAAAAAGACAACCAAAAGAAATAGGACAGGTTTATTGTCAACATACTGCATTTTTTTGGTGGAGTATTTTCATTATCATCAGAGCAGATTTTAATAAGAATACAGCTGCACAAGTAAGAGCTTATTGAGCAATGCAAATAATAAAGGTGGTAACCAAAACACTGACAGAAAGCTACCTTTAGCAGCTCATATACTGAAAAGGATTAAAAAAAAAAAAAAAGAAATATAAATAAAAGTCACTTTCACTGGAAGACAATGTCATCCTCATCCCTGTCTCTGAACGGTTGCTATGGGGTTGTGAAGAGGAGGGGAAAGATGGGGGGGGTTATAATCAATCATCTCAGAAGAGCATTGCTTCTTACAGAGAAAGATCTGGATTTTGACTGTGTCCCTAAGAAAATTGCGGACTGCAGAGCTGCTGCCACGCAGGGCAGTGAGGAAGCAGGCAGAGCAGAGGCAGCAGCTGGGGATGGAAACGCCTATTAAAACCTTTAGACAACAGATGGGCAAAGCTCGGCTGGGTTTAAAAAAGAAAAAAACAACGCACACACGCACACAAAACCAACAACAACAACAAAAAACCCACCCCACCACAATGCATCATGTTTTATTGTCCCACCATAAAGAACAACACTTAATACACACATGCCCAAAGAAGCCCCCCTATGGTTGATTCCCCCTTTCCCTGAATTATCATCTCAAGTCTCAATCCACTTCTGGGGGGGGGGGGGTCTCCAATCCAATGAATTTGCCAGATCCCCTTGCTTACTGCACCTGTTACTACCAAAATAAAATAAAATAAAAAACATTTGGGCTTCTTTTAAAGGTTTTCCTTCCAATTAAGGATCCCCTGCCCTTGAAGAGAATATGCTATCTAAGCAAGCAACAGCAAGACCAGATCTTTAACGCATTTAGAGGATCTAATTATGTCATGTAGGGCAGAAGCACCTGCTCTCTGCTAATTCCCACCACTCTGTTTCCTCTTTTTAATATTTCTTACCATTGTTCCATTCAAGAAGATCTGCTGGGGTGAGTTCATAAACAAGCTTTAAGAGAAATAATGAAATAACCTCCCCTCCCCCTCATCCTTCCTATAAAAACATAGGATAACCAGAATTAATTCTGCTACTGATCCTCTGTTTTTCCTTTTATTTCAGATGCTACACAAAAAAAAACACCAGCTCATCCATCCATATTTGCTGAATGCCCAATGCAGTCAGAGCCACAGACATACTGTATATATTTCCCACCACCACCACCAACTGCACCTTAAGGACTACACCCTTTTCAATCATGATGTCATGAAATACTGCTGGTGACTCCCCCACTACCACCACCACCACCTCCTTGGTACTACAGGCTGTGAACCCTTCATTTCAATATAATTTGATTAAAAAGAAAAGACTTGTAAGTAGGGCAGAGAAGAAATTGATGTGAAAATCCACCACAAGCAGATCATCTATTTTTTCCCTCTGCATGCACTCTTTCTGCCATCAGAACAACACCCATTAGAAGGAGTAAGGAACATAAAGCGTCACTGGGCTTTTTTTCTTCCATTAAAAAAAAAGGAAAAAATAACACGAATATCAAAAATAAAGCCAAAAATCCTTTATGATTATCATCTTCATTAAATCAGCAAATGGGAAAACCTGATCCCTCACACATCCCATCCCCAGCACCTCACTGGCTGCTACAGCACCTTCCCCGGCACGGGTGCTGCTGCAAAGGAACCAACCTGTCTGTCCTTTTCCTAGGGTTTTCTCCAAACGATAGGGTCCAACATATTGTGCATGTTGAGCTCCGCTGCCTTCTTTCCCTGTTGATGTCATTTCTACCTGGATCTGTAATTCTGCAGTGTGTGTGTGCTGATGAGCTGGAATTTCTCTCTGCAGTTCTTTAAATTCCCACTTTGCAGCTGTGCAAGCAAAGCACTCTCTCTTTTTGCTTTAGTCCACTTGGTTGCAGATTTTTCTCTTCCTCCTCTTTCTTTTCTCTCTCTCTCACGTGCCTGCTGTCTCGCTGGGTCTGCCTGGGACGCTGATGTGCGAAGGAGTTATTTTGATGTTCAAAGAGGGGGATCTACGATCCAAGCCCAAGGAGCATGATGCTGGTGATCTGGGCTCCGCACGCCTTGTTCTCTCTAGGAGCTGTTCAAGGGAGAGCCAGAGCTAGAGCAGCGGAAGAGCCGGGCCCCGCACTGTGACTGACATTGCAAGCAGCCAATCCTCTCGTCTCCCACCTCCTTCTCCCCTCCTCCTTCCAGTACCTTTTCTTTTCCATCAGCAGCAGCAGTTACTGCTTCTGCCTGCTACAGAGCATCATAATCAATGGTAACAACAAACACCCCAAGTTTATCAGTCTATTGATAAGGCACTATTAAATAGAATTAAGGAGCGTGATATTTTAAATTCCAAGCACACACATTTCTTTCTTCTGAATTATACTCCACTATGCAGCTGTACCTCCATGGTACTGAATAAGGGATGTGACTGTGACAGGAAATAGGAAGGGGAAAAAAATCTACTTCAGAAAATTCATTTATTCTGTTTGATTCTGAAGGACCTGATCTTCTGTGGGTTTTACCCTTTTAATAGAGTCTTTTGGGAGGAAACAAAAAGAAAAAATAAAATAACAGGAAAGACAGGGCCCATCCTGTAGCTACTGAACTCAGTGACAGACTTGCTTTTGAATTTGATGGCAGCAAGCAGACTTCACATCCTTAGGTGAACAGATCAAAAATGGCATGGCTGCTATCTTCATTATATCAGAAAATCCGTTTTTTAAATAGGAATAGGAAAGGATCCTCAGATCTGCAGATAGTACTCTGTAAGGCTCTATACCAGCACGGTAAGGAAACCTGCACTGTTTTCATCCAAGCACTTACACGCATCTTTAAAGTCCTAGCGGTTTAAGAAGTTTGTTATGCAGAAACCTGGGTACTTTCTAGACTCAGGACCATACAGCAGATTAAGACTCCAGGGCTATCAAGCTGGAACTAATAACACATAAAGATCCATTTTTACCTTCTCTTCTCTGCACTGCTCCATACAGAAAACTAGTCAGGACGTCCTTTCTGAACTGCAACCAAGGAATGCACAGCACAGATTCTTCAGTCATAGAGAAAAGCTATGTCAAGCCTGTAAAAGAATGACAGAGTAATGAGAGGATGAAACTTGGATGCACCTTATTTATTTTTGTCACTAACTGAGAGCAAAGGCTGGTGACATTTTCAGGGTTACTTTTTTCTTTTTGAAAGAAGGATATATTTTTTAAAGACTTGTATCTACGTGAATCGCTTGCTTAAATAAATGGGAATAACACTAGAAATTTGCTCTGTACCTGTAACACAGGCAACACAACTCCACACAACAGGTCGAGGAGTAAAAAGATGAGGAGGTGTGAAAAAACCAGGCCAGCAGCATGACGCTATAAACTGACTCCAAGGTGTCCTCCTGCCTGCCTCGGGAAACAACAACCCCAAGGCTTGTTTTGACCTTCCTCTGCTTTGCACTTTATGGTTCGTCTTTAATTACTTCCAGAGCATGCTGTTACAGATGCCTGCCAGAAAACCCCAGCAGTGGTGCACCCAGTGCTCTGCTCCCCCTTTGACCTCACTCACCATGTGGGGCTGCCTGCTAATGGCTGCGCTCCAGCTGAGAGGGCTGGCTCTACCTCCCAACTGGTGTTTATAGATTCATAGATTCATAAGGTTGGAAAGGACCTACGAGATCATCTAGTCCAACCATCCTCACACCACCATCCCTACCCACCAAGCTACTAAATCAAATCCCTTAGCACCTCATCTAAACGCTTCTTGAACGGCGTTAGGGACGGTGCCTCAAACACCTCCCTAGGCAGCCCATTCCAGTGCCGGACCACTCTTTCAGAGAAAAAATTTTTCTCAAATCTAATCTAATTCTTCCCCGGCGCAACTTGTGGCCATTCCCTCTTGTCCTGTCATTAGTTACCTGGGAGAAGAGGCCGACCCCCTCCTCACCACAGCCTCCCTTCGGGAAGTGGTAGAGTGCAAAGTGTTTACTCTCCTTCCCTCCCGTCTCACTTTTGCTAAGCTCAAATAATCATTTCTCCAATCTTTCCCAACACTGGGATAGCATTTCCCTATGCTTGGTCCTCCTCCCCTCTGCCCTGCACCACTAGGCGGAGCCATGAAGCTAAGGAGCTGAGGGGACAGGGTGCTGCAGGCCCTCCGAGTGCCCATGGCAATATGGCGACCGCTCTCATCTGCGTTACAGGGTGTTTGTATGTAGACAAAGCGTGTCTGAATCATGGTATTAATAGAAAGATGAGCAATCAGGCAGTATCGTCCATAGAAGAGCCAACTTGTGTATTCTGCAGTTTGCTCCCATTGTGCTTTGGGGAAAATAACTTAACAGTTCCCTGAATATTACAAATCCCTACTTTCTGCCGCAAAATATGTGCCAGTGTCACAGCCGGAATAAGAGCAAAAAAAAAAAAAAGTTATTTCATATGACCCTGACTAGGAGATCAGTGAGTTTAAAACAATCAAACACACGCACACACAGTCCAAACACTTTTGGTGTAATTTAGTTAATTGTTCTTTTGATTCCAGAAGAGTGTTCTGCTATATGACCTATTGCAACAACATTGACCTTTCATTCTCAACTCTTCTTGAGAAAATATTTGGACACCTCTTGCTTTCTGAATAATCAAATGATGTTTATTTCATCTGCTCATATAGACTAAAATCCTATTTATCTATACCCCTTTGATATGAAACTCACTCCTTTGAATCTAGGTTATGTCCCCCTGGTGTGAATTACTTATACAATAACTCCCTCAATTATTTGAAGCCCTGTTTATCCAAATGTTTTGATGTTCCCAAAGTATTTTGAATAAACAGGGCTCTGCTGTCATTGGATATATCAGATATCTTTGGGGATGAATACAGGATGATTTCCCCTGACCTTATTTTGTATAATTTTGTGCTTAAATGCACAAGTAATGTAAACTTAGGTGTATAGTGCATGGACACCAACTTCAGCACTTTTAGTTCTTTCCCCATTAATGATTTTTCTTTAGTTCTTATTAAAGGCCTAAATCCCAGTAATTCTGCTCAGGAAGAACTCAACGCAGATGCACGTAGAAGTGTTGCTTGACTTAAGGAGTGAATATTAAAACTCTTTTTTTTTTTCTTTTCATTTTTCAACTACTCCAATTAACACTAGCTTGTAACTTCACAGAGCCCTCATTCATTCTTTTGCTGTTTGCCACTACCTTTCTTACTGTACCCGTGAGAATCTTAAGGGTAAAGATCATGAAATGATGCAAGAACTGGAGAAAAAAACAGGTTCATAAGGTCATAATATACTATTTTTCACTTTTTCATTTGAATGTATTCCTGGAGTTACTAAAGAAGCAATTGTCCAACTTCCAATAAAAGGCATCAATAATTTTTTCATAATTAGCATAGAATGAATCAATAGTCTTCTCGTGGTAAGAACTTAACAAAAATTAGGAGTTTATTTACTATTAGAATAACCTAATAGCTAATTCCAATGATAAGGGCATGTTAAAGACAAATGGTACAACAATATGCAGCATTTTCAATGTCAATATCTGCTTTCTTGTTATCAGTATTCCATCCACACATCTACGGACACATGATATCTTTGATAAATGGTATTTGGAGTAAAATATTTTGCAAATTGACCCCATTGCTCATGTACATCATCAAATCGAGCCAGGAGTATGTACTATCTTTCAGCATCAAAGCTGTTGAGATACTGTAATACCTACACTGAGAATAATGATATAAAGCAGCCATATGTCCGAACAAACAGCCTAAAATTGAGAAATTATTCCCTTTGGAGTGGGTAGAAAATCACCATCTTCCTAAGAAGCCTAAATAAACTCTAAGGAAAGAAAAGGACTTCAGTAGCTTAAGTAGATGTTGTTTTAAATTTTTAAAATACCCTCACATTTCAGGCACATTCTAGCAAGCATTATATACTGGAGAACCAAAACTACTTAGCATTGGCTGCTGAAAGACAGTACTTTTGCTAAGATTCCCACTTTAACAGCTCCTAAACTGGTCCATATTGCTCAATAGAGGTATACTGTAGAAGTAAACAGACACCTTGGAGAACTGCTGTTACTGTTGTTATATTAATTTTGAATTTATCTTAATTTTTGTCATTCAATGTAATCTAGTACGTCATTTCAAGTTTCAGCCAGAAAATGAAGAGTTAGTTCCTTATCTACATAACATCTTTCTTTCATACAAGGCTAAGGTAAAAGCGTGTAAAATGTTTAATAATAAAATAGATGACAGCAGTACAAAGACTTAAAAAAGATGCTGGAGAGATAAAGAAGAGACATTTATATTTCATCTAAACACCAAATACAAATGACCAATTTTGCCATTTTCTTATGTAAATAACAAGTCATCAACACATTAGTGAACCTAACAGCCATTTAGTACCTCCATACCTTCCATTGCATGAATATTCTTTTTCTCGGGAGAGTCCTGCAATTTAGGGGTCCATCATCTGTATGTTTGCATGCTTTAGAATTTCCTGGGTGATCTAAATTTCCGTTCACTTCTTGAGATATTTAACTATTGATAAATGCTCAAGAACCTAAACAAGTAAATAAAACTATAAGTGAGACACCGTTCTTAAAATCCTTCGCAGCTCCAGCTGCGAAGTGACTGCTCGGGAAGAAGCCTAAAAACAGTAGAGCTCAAGGACCAAGAGCATTTGGTGCTTAACAAATAGAAAATAAGTATGTGAAAACAAAAACACTTTCCGGCTGTTACTTTGTGTTTTGGAGCAATTCCATCCATTCAGCTTCTTTCATAAAATGTGCGTGCAGCCTGATTGCAAGCTGATGGACTCTTCTGAGTGACTATTGAGCAGCTATAGTGAATTCTATATCAACACTCTAACAACATACAGCAAACTAGTATGTCAGATATTACAAAAAAAAGCAAATTTTCTATAGTTTAAAACGGATATTTCAGTGGAGGATTCAACCAGCATTCTAGAATATCTGTACATTTCTCTGCTGAGTATTCAAGGAGCCCAAGAAGTTTTGACTGGATTGAATAAAATAATAATCCTCTAGATCACAGAGGATCTAGAACTAGTGAACTAGTGAAAGTAAAAGGTACAGTTTGGGTTAAACATGTACAGTGGTTTTAACTACCATGTGCAGTGTCAGATTTTGATGAAAAATTAGCACTAACTTTACAACTTCTTGCATGTGTGCACATATGAGTGCTCAGGACAAGCCAGTAAATTTATTTATTGGGTTGACAGGAACACAAAAATGAACTAGAGCAATGCAAGGTACATGCATTAGAGTAAAATCTATCATGCCAGATATCTGAGAGAGGGGAGGGTGCCACTGCTGCATATACCCAGGTTTAGCCACTAGCAAGGCTGAAGATGCATTTCAAGCAGACAGGCACATATTAAGCACATGTTTACATTGCACAGATATATGTTGTGTATCTACTTGTCTTGTCACACAGTTAACAGATATTCAGAGCACTCACATAAACACATTCAACATCAACAGCTTCATCCTGCAACTCTCTCTGGCTGGAAGACCACTAGTGGGAATATATATCCACAAGGACCTTGTGGCTCCCTGCCCAACACGCGGCCTCTGGATCCCGGTCTCTCCAGTTGCTGGCACCTTGACTTATAAATCTGCATGGCTGCAGCCCTCCTCCAGTTTCTGGTTTGAGGCTGAATTTTAACCTCCAGCAGCCTGCAATTTGCTACGTATAGTTTACGCATGCTACAGTGCTGCACTATGAATCTATTACGTGTATCAAACATTTCTCTACAGACAAAATGATTTGTACTCCCACGTGAAAATTTGTTTCCCCCATCTTTGATTTCTTCCCTAGACATCCCACAGTATGTCCAGTGCAATCCCAGACTGCTTTTTCCTTACATCCCATACTGTCCCCCCACCTTGACATTAAACCACAACTATTTTAGACCACAAGGTGACTGGAGCTTCCTTGATTTGAGTTTCTGCCCTCCCTTCATTTTACCATGTAACCTAACACTGAGGACATTACTGTGTAGGGTAGCTTGTCTTTTAATTACAAGAAGCACTTGTTTCTTTGTTGCAATAGCCTGCCATTCTTACTTTAGGGAAAATTACAGAAATGATATTTACGACAAGGACCCTAAGGCATGTCATACCTCTTGGAAGATAGGATGTGTGTGGCATTTGACACATAGTGGGAGCTAGCAAAGTCTATGGATCTGTAGTGATTTAGCACATCTGGGGACTGAGAAGAGAACATCCAGCCTCGGGTTCCTGTAAAGCATTGAAAAGAAGAGTTAAAGGTAAATACATACAAGAGATTGATGGCAATGGCTAGATGATAGAAGGGTTCCTTGCTCCATAGAAACATACATTCCCAGGTATTTGGTAAAAGATGAACAAAAAGATTGATGAGATGAAAAAGTGGGACTTTGCTTTTTGTATTCACAGCAGTCTCTCAGAAAACAAAAGACATTACTCAAAAAAGAGTGCCAAACTAGTCAGCAGGCAAATAGCAAAAAAGAGCCAAGAACCTGAGGCCACTATGCACCAGTGAACAGATCTATATCTATTCATCACATCGCCACACGTAGCAGTAGCAAGTGCAAACGATAAGCTTTTAAGGAAAACAGCTCACGTGAGGTTGTTTCTTGACCTCCAACAAAATCTGGGGGTGAAAACTGCAAGGCAGGTGAAAGCTGGCAACAGCCAGCACACCTGGCAGCTGAGTTGAGTGCAAACCAAAAGGAAGAGTATCATCTGGTGAGGAAAAGGAATGAAACAAGAACAATTTGAAGGGTAAGCAGGATGTTGCTCATCAGAAGGCAAGGACCTACAGGATTCTTCTACCATCAATCTCACAGGAAAGATCTGAGATGTTGTTTTGAAGATTTGCATGCTGAAGCTTATTTGTCGTTGCATGATTGGTCAAAATACCAGCTTCTATTGCAAATGAAGAACAACATCCTAAAAGTGTATTTCCCAGCTACCTCAGTAACTTGTTGAGTTGGAAAAAAAACAAAACAATAACAACAACAAACAACGAAGGGAGAGGAGAGGGAAAGGGGGAAGAAAAAGGAAGTTTAGGAAATGAAGTTTTGAAGTTTCTCTGGAACCATTTAAGTATCAGAAAGTCGCAGTTCCTAGTTCCATAGGTGATGCAGCTTTTCAGAGAAAAAGCCAGCCTGTTGGGAAGCCCTCTAGCAAAATAAAGCAATACATAGATGAAAGTTACCAGGATAAACAAAATCTGAAAAGTAAAGTGCTTTTTAAATCCCCACCTGCTGGTGATAAAAAATGCTGAAACAAAACTGTAACACTGTAGTAACTAAGTGATTCGGCAGGAACACAAAGATAGTGTTCCAACTGGTCGAATAAACAAACTTCAGGAAGTAGGACTCTGTCCCCTTGCACAGGTTTTGCATTTGATTTACTGCGTGAGCTTGGACAAGTCACTCTGACCAGAAATTCCCAAACCAATTGAGTTTATGTAGCATAGATATTTGCTACTCTGCTGCCAGAGGTCCTGCCCTTTTAAACATTGCACCTGTTTAAATTAGCTAAACTTAGGTAGCCCAAAATTCTGGCATCTAGGATCTCATTATTTGCCCTTAGTTTCCCTTTCTTTGTTGTCTTCTTTTTCAGAAAACATTTCTAGCTTACCTAATGTATTATTTACAGCGAAATCTTTGAAAAGGATCACTGAAAAGTTTGAAATCTTAAAAAGATTTCTCAGAAATTATTTTCTACTTTATATATATATGTTATTTTTTCTGTTTATTTGTTTGTTTTTTACCTGGCTAGAAAAGGGAACAAAAAACACTCCAAGAGCTGGACTGAAGAATAGTGGGTTTTTTTATAGGATCAGTTATCTGCTGAACTTCTGAACATTTTTACTGAAAACCTGGTAAGCAGATGCTCTGAAGAATGGTCCACAAAACCCATGAGAGTAGCAGCTCATGCATTAGAATTAGTACTGCCTTGAATTTTTTCATGCCAAGGCAAAAGTTATTTCTCTCAGAAAAGCAGTAAATCAGATCACCTGTTCTTTTTTCACTGTGGTTAGTAGGTCACACACACTTAAGGATAGATTGTGCCCTCTAGGCACGGACCTGCCACAGATACAGTACAGTGTGTACTGTAACAAGAGTCACAGAAGATCTGGGTTTGTGTGTGTGTGTGTGTGTTTGTATTGTTTTGTGTTTCTCTCTGCCTTTTCCACCATGATCTTCTTACATCTCTTCTCTACACCATCACTTTTTGAGTGTCCAAAACTTTGACAAATGCTGGGAATATCACTGAGAATAAGGATGCAACACTGTCCCTTTGAAAGCTTTTTAGAAAGAAAATTGCAAATTCCTTCCCTTTTTGTACACCTGAATATGATTTAAAGTGACTAGGTAGGGATCCACTATTAAAACCTCAGACAAAAAGCCTGCAGATTTCACACATCCTTTGTTGTCACCTGGGATAATACACTTTCCTCTGTTTTTTTTCTTTTCACATCTCCTGAGATGGAGCTAATTGATTTCAGATTGGCAAATATGTTGTAGCAGAAATGCTAAGTAATGGCTTGAACCAATGACTGAGCACCTGCTGGGAAGGCAGGGCCAACTCAGGGGAGCTCGGGTGTGTGCAGAGTACCTGAGTGACTGGAAGGGTTGGAGCAGGATCCACCCCTTCCCGAACCTCATGTAAGTGTTGGCAGTGGAAGTAAGATTGTCTTGTTGGAGTTTCCCGTGCGTCTGAGGCCTTGTGAAGGTAAGTAGCTTTTTCTTGTTGTTTTTATGCCTACGGTTGTTGTATTTGAACAAGTCCTTGCTTGCTGCAGTATGAAACCTTGTGTTCTGCTGTTACTGCTTTGCCTTCCTTTGTGTTGTGTATGTTAAAATATAAAGTGAAAATTAAATGTGTATTCTGAAGAATTTTTCTAATTTTGCTATGGTGTTCTTTATGGCAAGATAGAAAGGCCTTCCCTTATGGCAACAAGCATGTGACACATTTTAATAAAAAGGACTTTGAATTCACTGTGCCTGTCATCAGCTTGTTAATGTTAATGAAAATTACAAGGGTGTTCTAATAGGTTACACAACCCCTGATCAAGTTAAAAGTGTCTCCAGGAAAAAAGAACAGTGTAAGTGTCTGTGCAGTGTCGCTCCTTCTCACAGTGCTTCAAAAAGTGTTTTTAAATATCAACAGAAACTTTGTAGTTTTATAGCGGTGGGCATTTTCAAGCCCCAACTCTTTCATTTGGTAACACTATCTATATTTAAAATGTCAAACTTAAGCTATGCTTCCCAGCGTGGAAGCTGAATATCAGTGCATTAAGGAAAGTTTTATAGTATTGATTAACTGCAACCATTTGTAGAACTGATGAAGAGCTGCGTAAAATGTTTATTCTGACTTTGAGATGTGGGTATTGTGCATCATTTTTATAACGTGTAAGCCAACAATGATATACTTTGTTACTGCAGGTCAGAACAACTTCACCTCAGCAGATAAGTTATGGAAACTAACATTAGTAGTTCTAGAACTTGCATGCACAGGAGAAGAGAGGGCATAAAGGAGATAAGTAATTAGCTTTTCCTATCTTTTTCTGCTTCTAATAATAAGAAAAAAGAATAAAAGCCAAAAAGGACAAGTGTGTGACTTGCATGGGAAGAATTAGTAGTGAAAGAGGCCTAAACTGGAATGCAGGAAGTGTGCAAAATACCTGTGATGAACTCAGTTGGCATTAGTGTTATGTATGTCTTAGAAGTCTGAGGGACTAGGTCCTGATCTTGTGTAAATAGGCTTTTTAAAAATATTTCAAGTCATCTAATATCAGTGGTGGTAAAGTCAAGACTTCATCTTAAAATTGTTTCAGTTTTGATTAATGTTTTTAAAGGAATTCCTACTGCATGTATGTTTTCATGTCAGCATTTTGCAGTTCATTGAGTTTTATGGTACAATTTGATATAGGGGTCCAAACTTGATTGAGAGTCGAACAGGCATGAAATATGCCTCACCTAGCAATGACTCTCTGTTCTTTACAAAAATAAAGATGTCAGAAGAACAGATGAAATTATTTATCCATCTTCAACCAAAATAAGGTTGAGGTTGGTTGTTTTGTTTTGTTTTATTTATTGCCGAAAATCATGATACCTTGGTGCACAGAATAAAAAAACTTTTTCCTAAACTTTCGTTACTTAATCTGAGTTCTAAAGTCTTTATAATGTATCAGTGGTGTGAAATCAAGCCTGACTCTCTCAATGGAGTCAAGTAGAAACAAATTTGCCTTTAAAACAGAAAGTTGGGGGAAATCTAAAAGCCGAAAGAGTGAAGATATTGTTCTTATTTTCACAATAGAAAAAAATATGCAAGCAGTAACAGTTAAGTTTCTTTTTATTCATAAGCACTCTAGAGAGAGCACAAGGAGAAAGGAGCAGGGACACACAGTAAGACAAATGAGAAGACATACAAAGATAGGGAAATATTTAGGTCTGTACACAAGCTATGCTGATTCTTTTGCAATATGAACATATTTATATGTGGCAGAATTCTGGCTAGCTTTCTGACAGCAACTCAGTTCTGTGTATGAGCATAAGTCAGATGTTTGAATACTAAGGTCACCTAAATTTCCATCCAACCTGTAAAGATTTGTGTAATTACATGTCAGAAACTTCTTGCCTTCTCACGCAGAAATCATGCGGGTAGCTCTTCCAATATTAGTGAAGGTAGAGTGCATTTAATCTATTCCCAGTTACCCTTACAACTGTGAAAAATAATATGGCATGTTATCTTCGCGTTCTGTATTCTCTAGGGCATGGTCTTAAAAACAAACGCACATAACTAACTTCAAAAACAGAATCTCATTGATGGTTCTCTTGGCTGGACGATGATCTTGGATCTCACAAGAAAATAGCAGCAATTCTTTATACAGTGGCTTCTGGTTTGGCACATTTATGAGGTCTGGTACTTCCTCTATGTACTTGAGACTGGTTTTTTTTTTTTTGTTTGTTTGTTCTTTGCATCTTAATTCATTCCCCTATCTTAAGGCACCTAGTGCAAATGTGTATGACTTCCCTCTAGTGGTCACCGCGGTAAAGTCTGAAGTCTCTGCTGTACACAGGGCGGAGGGGTCCTCATCATTACAGTCAGGTTTTAAAGCTGGTAACATTAGGAAACTGTATTTGTCTGTCTGCACTGAAGCCTGTAAGTGTGCGGAAGAAGTCCATTACGTACATGTGGGTTCTTGTAGCCTGCAGGGGTACGATATGTGTGAGGGAGGTGCAGGTAATAACTCTGATGCTAAAACAGGGCATAAGATCCTCTTTGCTTATGTCTGTGACTCCTCGGGGAGTGGAGCCCCTTCAAAATTCTTCTGGGTCTTCTCTGTTGATTGCTCAGGTGTTTGCACAACAGATTCCTGTTGCTCCATCTAATCATGATTCACTGTCAATCACATTTCAGTGCTGGGAGCAGTTATTTTCTATTATCAGTTCTATTTATGTGATGTATAGCTCTGCCTGAATGCTATAGAGATCTAGGAGTATACGCAACGAGCTGGAGAATCAAGCTTGTCTTAAATTAATATTAGCAACACTGACCTCACAGACCATATTATTTGAAGTAAGAACTTATAAAGCTTACTGTGTCTTCTTGCTGAAAGAAACTCCTCTGTCCACTAAATATGTAACTTCCTTTTAGAGCAAAGTCACTAGTAAATTGACACAATTGTTTCCTTTGTTTTAAAAATTCTAATGGCTATTACCTGTTCTCTGAAATATTTCATAAGCATGTATAAGTGTCTTTCCATCATGAATTTGATAATCATGTGATAACAAACTGCAGAAGACCTGAGCAGAGCCAGTTCAGCTTTCCTGATAGGACTAATGCCAAAGCTATAAGCTAATGTCTTGGTTCTGTTGCTTTAACTTTAACTCAGTGGCTTCATGCTGCACCTTAAGAACAGCTTGTATGCATTACTCTGCTCAACTGTTCATTTGATGATGATATAGAACATGGTGCATCAACGGACGCAACCAGTGTTGTGGACAATCTGTTCAGACAATTGCTGTGTTGAAGCTTTTGTGATTCCCTGTAACTTCCCAACTACACTGGTACAAAAAAAAAAAAAAAAAAAAGCACTAGCAGAGTATTTTAGGACAGATAAGAAGTGAAAAGCCACTAACAAACTGGCTTTACTGCTTTTGGGTGGAATGGGTCAAGGCTCTGGGACAGAATTGCATCTGAGGGCTTTCTCACTTTCCTTCAACTTCTGTTATCTGCAAGTAACAAGGTTTTAGCTTTCTTATCTCTGTCACCGTGGAGACCATGGTTCTTTCAACTGTGCTATGCAGCTAAGTACCCAACTTCATGATCCAAGGGAAAATATCACTTTCAGCCTACCAAGGACACAGTGTGGTTGGGAGCACGAGGACAAGGAACCAAAATGAGAAATAATCTAAAAAATAATTGCAGATAAACTATTTTTCTATGCTGTGGTATCTATTCACAGCAGTCTTCTCCAAAATAAGTATTTTTTTTCTCTATGGAAATATCAGTTTCTGATAAATTTGGATTGCTCTGAAGCTAGAGAGCTCAGCTTACAATCACAGAATCACGGAATGGCCTGGGTTGAAAAGGACCTCAAAGATCATCTAGTTTCAACCCCTTCTTTGGGGTAAGGTCACCGACCACTAGATCCGGTTGCCTAGAACCACATCCAGCATTGCCTTGAATACCTCCAGGGATGGGCCATCTACAGCCTCTCTGGGCAGCCTGTTCCAGCATGTATGCATGAGAAGTACTGTATTATAGAAGTCAGACTGTGAGATGAAGACATAAAGGAAAATCCTTCTCTAAAGAATTCTGTTGATGTTTTATTTCTTTATTTTTCCATGTCAAGCTCTTCAGATAACATATACATTGTATATTTTCAAAAGATGCCTGCTACTCTTAGGTACAATGACATCTTAGGTCTGATGATGTTTTTAGGATGGGATAGAGAGACGTACAATTAGCATATGGTGGAGAGTCTGATGTTTGATCTGTAGATGGTGGTGTTGCTTTATGGGAGTTCAAATTTAGTGGAAATGGATGACTTACCAGGGTGTAGATAGTGGTTAACTGGGCAAGGAGTAGCTACTAAATAATTTTTCTTTGGCTGAAAATAGTCACTTTCCTTCATCCTTAACACACTTGCTTATGCAACAGATGAGAAATGTGAGCATGTTTGAATGCTTTACTTTCTAGCATGATTTACCAGCAGAGCAGAAGAGGAAATTTGGCACGAGCGGAAAAATCCCATTCAAATCCCAGCAAGAGGTTTACTCTATCAGTACAGTACTTAAGGACAATTCTTGTTATTTTGCCTTTTTAATGTAAACTGTCATACTTCAGTTAGGTGGTGGTTTAGGTTTCGAAGGATCTTTGAGTAGCCTTGGGTTTGGTTTCAGTCAACATGTAGGCAATTTGATTTGCAGAAAGTCTAATTTTAACACCCACTACAGTCAACTTGGCTGAGTTCTGCATTTCTGGGAATCCCATTGATCTAGCATTTTAATTCTTCAGTTTGTATACAAACTTTTGATTCCAGTCTCTCCTTGAACCTACACAGTCACTGATCACACTTAAAGGGATTTTTATGTACTTCATGGATTAGAACTTCTCTGTAGAAATGTCTGACTTCAACAGTAACTTATTCCCTTTGATCTACATGGCAGAAAGGAGGCAAGCACTGAAGCTTCTGGGCTTGCTAGATGAAGGAAACACTATTTTCAACTCTAGTCCATAAACTGGTAATAAAGTGGCTTCCTTGAGGGAGTCAAACAGGGAGATTTTAGGGTAGACTGGAGTCCCTTGGTCTTTCCAGAAAGATTTCACCTTTCCTGTGCTTTAGTCTGAAGGACATTAAAGAGTAATTGGGAGAAGGGTGGAATTAGAGATTTTGAGAATGAATCATAGAACAGCCTGGGTTGAAAAGGACCTCAAAGATCATCTAGCTTCAAACCTTCTGTCCTGTGGAGCCAACCACAAGATCGGGCTGCCCAGAGCCCTGTCCAGCCTTGCTTTGAATGTCTCCAAGGATGGGGCATCCACAACCTCTCTGGGCTGTGAGAAAGTCCTCAGACTTCAAACAATCACGTGTACAAGTTCAGTACCACATTCGAGTATGAACTTTTGAATGAGGTGGTTAGAGCAATTTCCAGACAGGGAGAGTACTTAGATGTCACTCCTGGGATGTTCATTTCAGATGTGGTGCTTAACCTATGTTTTTCCTCTTTCAACGTGCTCTGAAGGAAGCCTACATCACCCCAGCTCTTCTGGGGATACAGGGGAAAAAAATATGGGGATGTTGGTATGAGGAGCTGTCAGTCTCTTAGGCTGTGGTTTTGTTTTAATCCCTGATGACAGGGCTTGCTGTGTCCTCCTGGCAGTCACTATTCAGCTTAATCATCATTTAAATTGCAAGTCTGTTACTCTCCTGAGTCTTCATTCCAGCTAACAGTTTTATAGTTGCTTTTTCCTGCTCAGACTAAGACATTCAAACTCCTCTTTCATTTTCTTTTGCTTGATCTTCTCAGATGCTGACATATGCTAACTTGACTCAAGCTTGTCAGTAGCCTAAATAATCGTAACAATTGCTGACCTTCATTTAATGTCTTCAAAGAGGGGATTTTTGGTATTTTTTCTATCTGGAAAGTTGGAAGTATCTGTTATTTGTTAGGAAGTTTATTCAAGTTCATTTTGAAAGTATTGCAGATGATAGATCTCTGGTAGAATCCTGTTTTTAATTAATTTAACTTAATCTACTTAATGGATTTACTTGTAAGTTACCAGAAAATTCATTTGGAGCTTATGTGCTGTAAGTTTAGGGATGATACACGGAGTCTTTTTACACACTGCATAGAGGCTGAGTCCTTATTTTTCAGAAATAGCAATGTTTTAGAATTGTACTGAGCTGCATATTCACAGATTTTCCTGCAAATAGTGCTAGATTCATTGTAAGGTTGCAAAGCCAGACAGCTTAGATTTTAGGAAGTTGCTTGCTTTAAGCTGATTGTAGTAAAACACAGTCCCGGTTCAGATTTGTTTATTTTTCAGGTGATCATAATGCTTTTATTGCTAGAGTATTTACTTTTGGATAAGTAACGTTATTTTTATTCTCATTGCTCACAGGTCAGAAAGTTGGGTGTTTACTGAATATTAATCAAAACCTTATAAAAATACAATTAGTAGTTTTCATTTAGGTTTTTCTGTCTGTGGTACTTATCACAGTATCACGCCAGTGCTTTACACTTATTTTCTCCTGCAGCATTTATTTTTATTCACATCCTCCAGATGGAAATTGAGACAGAGCGATTTAGATGCAAATTGTTTATTCATTTTGTGTTGGGCATTATAAATTAAATAGTTTTCATTGAAGCTAATTTTAGCTGCAAGTACTTAGCGCATCTGATCAGATACTTAAGAAGTAGGAAGTAATTAATGAACCCACATCAAACATGTGACTTATCTTGCAGCATGCATCTGAGGACTGTCACAGGGAAAAAATATGGTTTCACAGGGTATTCTTGATTACCTTAAACATAAGTCCATTCCCTCTTCTTCATAATATCTGCTACTAAACTACCAGCCTAAGCAGCAAAAGGGGGAATGTTTTGGGGAACCAAGTAAAAGCAATGAAATTCCAACAGTTGTATATACAAAGAAGAATTGCTATTCACTTGTGAAGAACATAGGGGGATTATTTATTAAAGTTATTAAAACCAGACAGACTTCTTAACTCCCCAGTTGCAATCAACTGGAACCCTTTTCCTATAGTTAGTTGAGTGAGAACCAGCAATGTGCCCTGGCAGCCCAAAGAGCCAACAGCATCCTGGATGCACTAGGCCCAGCACTGCCACTGGGTGAGAAGGGATTGTCCCACTCTGCTCCGAGCTGTGCTGCCTCACCTCAAGCCCTGGGTGTAGTTTGATTGCTGCAATATAAGGAGGACGTAAAACTGTTAGATAGCGTTCAAAGGAGGGCTGCAAAGAAGGTGAAGCTGCCAGAGTTCAAGGAGTGCTTGGACAATGCTGTCACACACAGGGGTTGAATTTTGGGTGGTCCTGTGTGGAACCAGGGTTTGGACTTGATGGTCCTTGTGTGTTCCCTCTAATGCAGGGTGGTCTGTGGTTCATCCCCTTTATTACCAGAAAGGGGCCAAATGTCTGTTTGAATTGGTATAAAATATTCTTTGAAATAAAATTGATTTGCTTCATTTAGCCTTGTTCTGTCAGTGGGAACTTAACTCAGAAATACTCAATTTTTGGCTACCATGACTCAGAGGAGTAATTCTCAAACTAAGTTGAAGTACAAAAATGATTGTGTGTAAAAGTAAATGCCACTCTGCACACTTATCTGATAATGGTTTATATCAAAGCTTAATATTGTTTATACTCAAGTGAGCTGTGGCTTAATACTGTACGCAGTTTCAGTATGGCTGTCTGTATTTACTTGTTTAATGAAACATGAATCTTGAGACCTTTTCCAATGCTCCTCCTTCTGAAGAAACTCTTGCAAAGTGGAAGTTAAACATTCCTGGATATATAATGAAATCATGTATTAGGCTTTAATATTTATTTATTTATTTATTTATTTTCAGAATTAGAATTGTATTACACATCCAACACTGTATGAAAGACAACTTGGGTGTGCAAGTAGTCACAATAAAAAGCTCTTCAGATGAAAGCAATAGGAAAACATTGAGCAATTATGCAAAGTATTCAAGATCTGTATAATTCTTGCATGGAAATCATACTTCCATAACTCTGCCTACTTTACTGAAGTAATATTCTATACAGCAATTGTCAACATTTAGCTAGTTTGAATTTTGCTATGGCTGTTCTTTTCAGTAGGTGTGATCTAGATCCACAGAAGCTAAAGGGAATTTTTCAGGTGAAAATCAGCCCAGTATGCCGATCGGCCTTCATAGCTTGCACATTTTGATGTAAACGAAGCAGTCTGTATACCCCATTCTCCAGTCTGAGAATTCTCCATTGCCCAGTCTGAGAACGGTGCTTTCAGTATGGCTAGATTCAGAACTCCTTAGAAGAGGTCAAAAGAGTATAACATGGTTACAGTGTGCCACCATAATAGAACCAGTTTGGACCACCCTTTCATTTGCAAACAGTTGCAGAATGCCCGCGGTGTTGCAGCTGATGGCTAGAAATTGTAGCAGGGTGAACCACTCTTGTTTTCCAGGAGGGAAGGACTCAGACTGGGTGGAGCTGAGGCAGTTGTGTCAACCGGATCTTCCTGTAGATGGGATGAGATTGCATGAAGCTGTAAGAAACCTAAGCGCACCTGCTTTGTACCAGGAAAGCATTACTTTGCCTCTTGCCCCAAAGCGCTAAACACACAGCAGAAATGAATATAAGTTCATAAAAGTTGTTGCGCAGAGAGGCTGATGCTCTGCTGATCATTCCTACCCAATGGGCTGCAGATATTTATAATTCGTAGTAAAACTTTTCTGACCAATTCCTTTTTCTTCTATAAAATGCAGATCCTGTCCAGGTATCTGCAGCCCTTTATCCTATCCCTGTGAAAAATTTTCAGTCCATGACCTCTTATTTATACTCTGACAATTCCTTCTGAAGTGCCCCTAGAAATCTCCATGAGGACAGTTGCAAAAGAACCAAGGGATGTTCCCTCTGGTAACCATATCCTATAAATTTAGAGATTTTCAGATTGATCCTAGTATTTTAAATTCAATCTAAAAACCCTGTAGCAGCTGCTGCAGACCCAGAATTATTGGTGTAATAATTTTATCATGATGATACTTTGGAAACTGTCTGTAGACTTTTTTTCTGCTTCAGTTTCCCAGGGGCATTAAGGTAAAGCCCCACGCAAAGGGTAATGCAGCTAAGTAATCTGGAAGCGGTAGAAGCAGGGATTACTGTGGTGGGGATTAGCTCTGAAAGAGTCACACTCTTCATCATGTGATATAGATGAAAACACAGATAATAAATCTGACTGAGAAAAGCTTTAGCATCTTTTTATTTTACCTAAGCAGTAGAATTCATCTGGCCTCTTTCCAAGCTAATGAGGTCATCATGTAGGACGCTTTCATGATGGCTACCCTGGGCTAGGAATCCAGCCCAGCCCTTAACTGGTGTAAATCAGCTCTGTTATCTTCTTTCTAAATTGATATGTACTGTCATTCCCAAAGCCTCCAGTAGCTTCAGGAATCAAGCTACCATCCTCAACTTCATATGTCTGCTTCAGGACAAAATGAAAGTGCTTCTCTTAATGCCTATAAATCCCTTGTCCTCACCCTGCTCATTATTACAGTGTCTTGAAATTCAGCCAGAATGCTTAAGTAACTGAGGAATAATCTCCAGAGTTTAAGAGATCTGCAGTAAAAACAATGGGCAAGTGATCCCTGGAGTAATGGGCTCTGTGATTCTTTTTTGGTTATGCTGGTCCACAGAAGCTTTGCCGGAAGTTAAAACAACTGAAGCAACAACTGAGAAAAGCTTCCAGCCCTACAGTTATTGCTAATTGCGTCTTTAAAAGTGATAACTTTCAAATGTAGAGGGGGAAATTTGAAGGAGGATGGAAAGAACTGAGTTTTTCTCACATAAGCCTGTCTTATCCTTCCTGTTAGATGTTGATCTGCCCCTGCACTGTGTTGCTTTCTTTCCTCCATTTGGGTGTTAGTCTTTTTACTAAAACACTGTAAAATCTAGAAATGAAGGGAGCAGATTTTTTTCCTTATGAGAGCTTCTCAAGCTTCATCAAGTGTTAAATAGACAGCTCTAGAGATAACTGCACTATTTCTACAGACAAGCAACTGGTTGCCCCTTCCTTGGCAGCTAGTTGTTTCACTATTGCTGAGCTGAGCAGATCCATAAGTCCTGGATTTGCCCAGGCTAAAGTTTACATCACATTTAAGTGACACTACAATTACAACATTTTATTCTCTTCCCTTCTCAGCTTTCAAGGATGCTTTCTATGCTACCTCCTTTAGCTTTCAAAGTCTGCTGATTTCTTGGTTCTGTTTTAAGTAGAGCAGCCTTAAGCATCTTTCTTTCCATAACTCATTTATTTCCTAAGCAGACAGATTTCTTTCCCCCTGGATCTTTCCAGTTTTCATTTTCTGTCTGTCATGGCTTTCAGTCAGTCTACGTGACAAATCCTCTCTCACTGTGCTCCCCAGAATCAGGCTTTTGATCCTGCACTCAGCTGTGTCACCTCTGGGCTTCCAGTCCCGTAACCTGGAAAATACAGCAATGCAGCAAGCACGACTGAGAATAATCCCTGAAATGGACTAGATAATACCTCCTGCAATTTTCCCCCAAGGTATACACATTGATATTTTAGTTAAGTCATATTCTGGAGGAAAAAAAATATATAATTATTTATATTTTATATAGAATTATATATTATTATATATTATATATTATTATATATAATTTTTATATTATATATATATTATATATAAATTATATGAAAAAATTATATATTTTTTCATATATTATATGAAACGGTGCTGAAGCTCACCTATGAAGTTTCTGTAGCCTGGTATTATGAGTCCCTCAGAGGGCAAAAACTGGGGCATAATTTGCTTCTGTTGCTGAAAATTGACAGTGATTTTTTTTTTTTTTTTCTGGGTAATGGCAGGGAAAATCATTCTTCTACTACATAAGCAAAACTTAACTGCACTCAAAGGAAAGCTATTAATCCTGGAACCAATCTGTCTCATGCTAGTAAAAATAACTAGCATAAGGATATATTCTGAGGTCAGAGAAGCTACAAGAATGTACTTAAAAAAAAAAATAAAAAGGCCTTTTTTCTTTTTGCTGGGATCCCCAGTAATAATATGAAAATAGAGGCTAAGAGTCTGTCTCCACACATCACAAGCTTGTCATTTCTAAACTTGCTAACCTCAGAAGCAATGAGAACTAACAAGCAGAGGAGCTGGGAGGCCTCGGCTCTACTCCTGTTTCTGACAGTGACATAGTAGATGACAATGAGGAGATCATTTCACTTCCATAAGCCAGCACTTGCCTTTTCACCTTTGGTCTTATTGGTCTGTAAATTCCTTGGTCTCATCGGGACCTTCAAAGTAGTGTCATGATGTAAGTTATAGCAAACTAAATCCCAGTGAAGACTAACTCTTAAAAAAACAAACAAACAAACACATTAAAATGGGGTTTACACACACAGGAATAACTTCAAAGAAATATTATCAAGACGCAGTTTATTAGCACTAGTATTACGTAACTCTAGAGCAATGAGGCTGTTCTGTTACCCCAAGACACATTTGTCACCAACAGTCACAACAGTTTCTTAAGATGACAAGAGATCAGTCTATCTAACTTGCAATTAAGGATTAAAAAAAAAAAAGAGGCTTGATGAAAATATTTGACCTTAATTTAAAAAAATAGCACTGTGGCAAAAAGCAAACGAAGTGCATTTTCAGTTTAATTAAAATGCCACAATTACAATGTAAATAATTATGCTTTATTAATCATCAGCATTCAAGCTTGAGACTGCAGTGATATAAAGATAATTAAGTTGCTGGTGCTCAGGTTGGCTCCTTAATAATTACATAGTAGTTAATATAGAATGCTAACTAAAACTGGGAACTTCTGCACAGCAATTATGTTATCTAAGGCTGCTAATTAGTCACGTTAATTTAGAATTACTTTAGTTTCCTGTGTAGGCTACGTTTGCTAAACTGCAAGTGCTCACTGTCACTTCTGTCTGATATAGCAGAACTGGTCCTCTCTTTGTCTTTGTGCAAATTTCAACAGAAAGATGTTTCTCGTCATCAAAGTGGTCTGTATAGGAGGCAGATCTGACAGAATCTTATTCTGAGACTGTTATTTGTCTGGGATGTGCACTTGCCAATGTGTTCATAGCTCAGAATGGTTAATCATTACAAGGATCCTTCTGCTTGTTAATGTCAAGGCAGAGTCCACTTTATATTTCTAAGTTGTTCCTGTTGGTACTATTTCACAGATGGAAAAAATGAGATTTTTTTTTTTAGGAGTATAAGAATGACCACATTAAACTATGCTGAGCCTAGGACAGATCAGAGGCAAGATACAAAAGACAGGTAATTCCTATGTGAACTCATAATTTTGAGGCCTGTGTTTTAAGTCTGGACTCCTGAGTCAAGATATGGGCAAGGAGCTGTGAAGCCTGAAATGCCAAATCAGTTGAGCTGACTGTAGTATAAAGCAGACTTTGAAAACAGTTTGAGTGCACAAGGTTTCGAAGGCAAAAAGGAACTGAGAAAATATACTGCAAGGGAGAGTGAACTGGTCGAAGGGTCACACTTGTCAATGTAAATTTCTCCAAAAATATGAAAATACAGTTGAGGAAGATTAAGGAGTAATTTTCCTGTTTATGAAAACATGATTGCCAGGGATAAAATGGACATAAGATGGAATAAAACAGAGGTGTGGCCTTCTTTCAGATGATTCATCTGATGGTTTAGCTGTCTTTGCTAAAATCAGACAGAAGTTTTTAACAGTGAAGTGGCACTGCATATAAAAATAAGGTATACCAGGGGAAAAAAAGGTATGTAAAGGAAAAACAGTAAATTGTCTTTTGATTGTGCCCTGGCAGTTAAGTCAACTTTTAATTCTGAAAGCTCAGTCCCTGGGAAGGAACCAGATTATAGTGGGCATCTTAAATTGTGTTGAGTATTTGTCACACAGAGGAGACACAGCACTGCAGTCCTTTCTGGATGCCTCTAGACAGGTTGGATAGAGATACTGGAGTGTACTTGGGAGAAGGTTGCTAGGGTAATGGAGGGAATCTTCATCTGTGTTGTATGAGGGGAGAGGGCTGTGCTGTGCAGGAGAAGGAGCAGAGTAAAATCATGGTTGCTGGCACCTTTATTTGCACAGGCCTGCATGGGAGGTAATTGCAGCAGAATGCGGTTGGGGTTTGGTAAGTTGATGTCCTCATCACCTTTTACTCCATGACACCCAGTTTGAGGATGGAGGGCATAGCTTTTCTGACCCTTCCCATTAGGTCTCCTCTTTCCTTTACTTCCTCTGACAAACTTGTTTATCATATTCACATTTATATGCTAGGATCCACAACAGCGTTTGGCCAGCCCCCTCTGCTACATCAGCTAAAAGCCTTTGAGGATTATGGTCAGATTTCTAAACACCAGACAATCTTCTCACATCTGTAAAGAAACAATCTGAGTGTGACCAACACAAAGTTGCAAGGAATGTCTTTTTTCCTCTCAGAATTAGGGAGACAGATTAGGGTTTTAGTAATACTAAATACTGTAGTATTACTACAGTAATACTATTGCATTATCAAGAGCTTTAAACCTTGATTTATGTATTTTTTTAATGAAAGTTTATATTTTGAGTGCTTCCTTCTAGTGTGAGAATAAGTTTCTAAAATGTCGTGCAGAGTTTGTTTGAAAAGGTACTGTGGTTGTGGGGATTTTCCAGAGATGAGAGTGCAAAAAAAGAACACCTCCTGCTTTACTCAGCCCTTATATGTGCAGGAGTTATTTCTGGTATCAAATTAATGCATATGGGGAAACAGAGCTCACTTTGGAAGTCATCAGGCCTGTGAAATAATATTTTTTTTTGCCTTTCTCAGAAAGCCACCTGAGTGGAAATATAGAATTTAATCTTGGCATTATACTTGTGGGTTTGCCTCTCAACATATTTTTTTTCACAGAAGCAAAAGTTATTTTTCAGACAGCAGACACTGCTCAGAGGGGCAGACTACTGTTTGCTGTGGGCCATCTCAGATCTCAATTTAACTTTTCCTGAGTATCCACAGCTCCAGAGACCACTCATTTGAACTGCTCAATAATTATTACTGTGGAAGTGCTGAGAATGAGACAGGGTGAGTGAGTTTTTCGGGCTGTCCTCTGGATCTGGTGCACCTTCAGTGTTCTTTGAAAACTAGAGAGAAAAAAAGCACTCTACATCCTCAGATACGTAGAAAATGATCCTGGTCATCACTAATCTCCCTTGTGGAGTCACAAAGCATTTTGTAAATGTAAGTTATTACATCACCCTTGGAAGATGGATATCACACTGTAGATTCACCAAGGAAAACAAGGCCCAGAATGGTTAAATAGGTTAAATAAATCAGTTAACAGGAAGTTTGTGGTTAAGACGTAGACTCTAGAAATCTCTAACAAGTTTCTTATGCTCTAATTGCTGGGCGGCTGCTCTGAAGGAAATCTTCCCTGAAGCACTGCTGATTTACAACAACTCTCCTAGCTATCTGCTGCAGACCTTCAGGTTCCTGTTTGAGTTTGATTATTTTCATCGTCAGAGGCAATGTCAGCAGATCTAGTCCATATCTTTGATCTTCATGTGCAAGCAAAAGGGTCTGTTTTAGGAAACTCACCTGTCATTTGCTAGTTGTGTGTATACTACCATCAGTATCAGCACTTCTGTCTGAGAAATTTCTAGGTGAGCCACCTAAAAAGCAGACCCTGCATGGGAGCTCAGTCCAGAAATTTGGAATGCAAAATGCTCCAAGGCCTGAACTGCCCTGCACATTTCCAAATGGCTTTTATATACCACTGGGTAAGAGCAATTAGCACAATTCAGCTGATGTGCCACGAGGTCATGCCTACCTTGGTTATGTATATTTAGCTCTAAAGTCCTAGCAGAATGCACACTGGGTCATTTTGAAAATTTGAGCTTTTTTTCTGAAGACAGGTCAGCTTGCATCTGCTTCCCCTTCAAATCTTCCTTAGAGTACAGACATCTGGACTTCTTCAAAGGCACTGAAGGCAATTTGGCATCCAGCTCCAAATATTTCTCAAAATCTTCTCCGCAAACCCTTAGAAATACAGACTCTTGTGTTCACGCTGTTCTCTGTATACTGAAATCAGTGGAATTACACTGCTGTAAGATAGAAGTGAGGAGAGGAAATGGCCCTGTGAGAGGCCCTTCTGGATAGCAATGGTGAAAATGAAGCCGTTAATCATCATACTGCATGGTGATGAGACTCTGCTGCCAGGCTAATAAATACTCTGATCCAGCATGGTATGGATGCAAAACCAGATGTGTTCTTGTCTGCAGAGACAGCAGAGGGATTTCAAGGTCTACAGTGGGTCTGCTGGAGACAGAGGAACTATTAACAGTGTTAGCAATTTGAATAGTCAAATTGATGAGGGGCTCAGGGAAAATGTCAGTAAATTAGAAAGCATTAGAGGCATTTTGAAGAGCATTAAGGTTGAGAATTTTGTTAAAGGATGTGTTGTTACAAAGATGACTGAACCCTGTTAGAAATTGAAAGACGTTTTGTAATATCACTCGATTGAAAGAACAAGGTCACACATATGTCTGTAAGTGCACACGCACTCACGTGCACTGATAAGCTTTTAAAAGAGCTAAGTTTCAGACAAACAAAATGAGAGCAAGAATTCAAGCAGGACAGGGAGTTGAAACAGAAGCTTTTAATTGCTTCCTGATTGCTTAGGTCAAGTGTTGAATACGATAAAAGGGAAAGCAGAACAACATGATTTTCTGTTTGATTCTCCCTCCTGCTGTTCTCTGAATGGATATGGTGAAGCACTGAGGAGGTAGGTAGAGGAGAAACAGGTTTGGAGAGAGACGAGAAAGAAAAGCCTCGAGTTTTTATTTTTGTGGATGAAAATCTGAAAGGTTTTAGAGCTAATTATTTCAGGAAAAAAACAATTTTGTATTGTCTATGTACTATATTTATGTTTTACCATCATCAGCAGGAATTATCCATCTCTGTAATGTTTTGTTAGCTCTTGATGGCCACCAGTTAATTTGGTGTTCAGCTGAAAAAAATAAAGCGAGAAATCAACATGGGGCCAAATCTTGTTTTCCTTTCCTTTAACACAAACAGTCATTTTGTTGAATAAGAAATGAGTTTAAAACATGTACTTTCTTATTTTTCTTCCACGCATTTTATTTTAGGATTTTATTTCTGAATGTTCCCTTAGATGTGCCAGGCCCAGTTTGGCTCCAGTGTTACTCTTTGGTTTTGCTTTTTTTTTTTTTTTTTCTTCCCCTTCAGATAGCAAATTAGAATTTCAGTCTTCTGCTTTAGCAATTCCAATAGATGAACTGATGTTGAGTACAGTTACTTATTTTCCAACCTTATGACAAACCACTGTGGCCGAAGGAGCAACTTCTTTCCATTTTGGAAGCTGAATCTTCTTATCCATTGCAATATTTGCACACTGCTGTTTATAGGAGTTTGTCTTCCTTTCCTGCACCAGTATACAAACAGGCAGGGAGGCTGCACTTTTGAAACAGCCGCGAGGAGTCTTTAAGAGGCATTCTAAAGCCGTGTAAGGAGTCATTAGCAGGGTTTTTCAGTGATTATCACTCTCCTTAGTCTCCCTTGGGTTTGCGTAGCTGGTGGAGTGCCACTTTAGTGAACCTTAGCTGCGATGAGCAAATCCTGTACTTGTTAAAATGAGTTGGGACGTAACCTCAAGTCTCCCTAACTATGTTTTCCTCCCATAGAAATTCACTGCACGTTTCTGAAACTCCTCACTCCCTGCACCCTTTTTAGTAAGATGTTTTAAAGGGCCATTGTTCAAAGATATTTTAATAAAAGTGAGTCACTCTACATGCAGAGCTGCTCCATATCCCAGACTTATTGAAAACAATAAGGGTTTTGCACACTGAAAACAGGGCTGACAAGTCCTTTACAGTACAAAACACACCACAGTCTTCTATGCCCCTATTCCCTCATCACCCCTACAGGATGAATGGATGGTCTCATTCAGGAGGGCAGTTTTCTGAAGCATTTAAGAATGCTGTTATTATTATTATTATTATTTTTTTTTTGGAGGGCAGCTGAAGTTGCCTTTATTGATACATGTGATATCCCTACAGGGATCTAATTTGCAGCACAGGGCTTTGTAATTTCATGCTAGAACAGCATAAAATGGAAGAATAACTCATCCAGGAGGAGGGGGTTATGTAACAGTAGTGAAGGAGAATCTGCAGAGATAGTGAAGATCCTCAGGAAAGTCATGGTGCTGGTTCTGCAGTGCTGTACACTGGCTAATTGGTTTCAAACAACAAGGAAATATATTACCAGCAAGCAGAAAGAAGAGAGGGAGGAAAACAACTCAGTATTAATGCAGCTCACCTTCTAAACTTTGAGACAAAAATACATCTCACAGTTGAATAAAATCCTTTTGTTTTGCCCAGGTTTATTAATGCTTGCTTTTCCTTCTTCTTTCCTTTCCCATAGTAATACCAAAATGTGACAAAAACAGGATCTTTGATATCATTGGAGTGCATCAGCAATCGTGAATGAAGAGTGAGATGATTGGCATGTGGATGCACACAGCCTGTTAAAAGCCCTGTCGCATAGGGACAGTACATTTGTGGAGGCACAATATGCTGCATTGAGGATTTGGTGTGGAAGTGTGAAGTAACGGTAACTGTAAGCTCTGCTCTGGAAATGACACTTGGTAATAACAGCAAAAGAACTGCTGACACACAGGAAGAGTTTTGATGAGCTGGATTGGGAAGCCTCATTAATTATTCCATTACGTGGTTGCTCTAATACTGCCACATCCTGGTAAGAAGGTTCGAATTCTGCAGCCATACCATTAACATGCGCCTCTGGTGTCAAGGAGCAACATAACAAAACAGGAGGCATTACTTTTGGAGCAGCCCCCATTGATCACTGTGTGCAGTAAAAGCTCAACAGAGAGTTCTCTGACTCAAAGAAGATGAACAAAAAATTGCAGTTAGTGAAACTGGAGTAAGTGCTGATGTAACTGAAAGTGGCAATGTGCAGTGCTTGATCCTGGAATGTACATCCCTGCTAGTTTACTAGCTTCTTTTTTTCACCTGTGGGTCTCTTTGCAGAATGCACCTTTTCTCGATACTTTGAGGAAGAGCTTGGACCAATTTAAAGATGTAAGACAGTTCAGTATTTTTTCTTAGGTCGGTTATGAAAGGGCTTTCATTACTGGACATTAATTCACACAGTGCATATTTATGCTTGGCTGGAATCTTTTGTTTGTATATTGAGAGACAACAGCCACAGGAACTTTTTTTTTAATACAAATAAATAAAAAAATGCCATTTTATGGACAGAAAATTAAATCCTAAAGAGCAACATGGCAGCTGGCCAACTGGTAATCACGCTGAGCCTTCAGAATTATCCCTGGCATTTATGCACAAAGCAAGCAGATGAAGCTTGCCAGCCAGGAGCCAGCAAACAAGCAGTACACTGAACAAATATGATACAGGGAGAAAAAAAAAATCTACAGTGGCAAAAGGAAAGCTGTAATTCCAGAACAACATTTTCAGTGGTGATATATGCAGCAGCTTGCCATAGTGGCAGTGAAGAAAAATTCCAGAGATGAAAAGGCTAGAACAACCCCTTAATCTCCTTCATGCCTGTCCTGTGTGACAAGAAAGTCTCCCTTTGAAATGAGAAGAGATACAGCCTATAAGAGGAAAGTTTGAGCATAAAGAGATTGGGCAACACTCAGAGGTAAGGTGAAGTAGGAACAAAGAAGGTTTCTGTTTAAGATGCTGAACTGTGACTCAGAGGAACTGAATTTTCTTCCTGCATCCTTCCTCCTTTTCCTCTGGCAACTCACTTAATCTCTGTATGTCAGTTCCCCAACTGAATAACGAGGCAGTAATGCTAAAAGAGTGTTTCTTTTGATACTTCAGAGCATTTATTTGGTTTTGGTGGAGGTTTTTTGTTGTTTGTTGTTGTTTCCTTTTATTTATTTATTTATTTTTAACTTGAATCTTTTCACAGAACTGAGGGAGGAAGCAATACGGTGTATAGCTAAGAGTAGAGTGGAGGCGGGGAATATACCCTCACAAAAGAGAAGTGACAAAAGGCTGAGAGTAGGAATCTTTTACCCAGGATCAACATCCAACATACATGCAAAAAAGGTTTAGCCAGAGAAAATGCTTTGTGCAATTAGGAGCTAATCTAAATAGAGGCTCTTCAGTAATATTGTATTAGATAATATGAATTGTGAGAGGTGGACTGCCTATACGAGGGCACTTGTGTCACGGTGGTCTGAATACGTTACCTGGTGGTTCCTTGAGTACTGAGGCTGATACTCTTTCATTTTTGTCACCCAGAGCCAGAAGGAAAGCCAGGAGAAAAATGACTGTTCACTAGGGGCACAGGTAAAAATGAAATATGGCCATAAAAATCTATGGGAAGGGCAAACTGAGGTAGATCTTCAGATCAATCTGTTGCTTTTATTTTTCATCAGATCTTCACCATCAGCTTCAGCTGCTGTCCTGTATACATAGCACACTTCAAGTCTGAGGGTGGCATATGTAAAACTTCAGAAGCTTCCATAGCAGCTGATGGCAGCACTACAACTTGCAAATCTATTTTTGATAAAAACTGAGTTTGTATAACATAAATATCTGGTGAACAGAATTGAAACATTTCACTGTTTCTGATAAATTGTAGTATTTACAAATGATACAGAAACAAGGTTTATCTGTTAAAGAACCAGCATGAGCCAAAAAATAATACGTGCAGAACTGTCCTTTCTACATTCTGCTGACTTTACAAATGATCAATAGAAGGCTCAGATAAATCGATGACGTTTTTGCCCTTCCCATCTTCATTGTAGGAAAAGAAAATTACATGCTTGATTTTCACACACAAAAAAAGCAAAGTCCTATTTTTAATTCATGCATTTTTTCATGTTCTGAATGTAGCTGTAAGACTGAATTCATGCCTGGAAAATCTCTGCAATTACAGTCAAGTGACAACGCCTTTCCATTGAAGACACTGGATGTGCCAGGAACTGCTACGCAATGCCACAAGCAGCAAAGCTGAGCAGGAAGTGACTTGAAACAGGTATATAAGTGTATGTGTTACACAGACATGTTTTGTCTGTATGGTATAGAATCCTTTATTTGCAACTCAATACGACTTCAGCTAAAACTGCATTTAAAACTGCCATTCATTGCTTTTAAACATTAATTTTAATCATCTGAGAAGTTTACATGTGATGATGAAGACTGGCCTTTTAAATCCTCCTTGTTTCATTTGTACCCTAATTTGATTTGTTACTTCTTCTGATACTCATTTTTCCTAGGTGCACTCTTGCAGACAGCTTGAGCTATACATGGGGTCTCATGAGGATTCATGTGCAAACCTACTTCTGCCCTGATCCTAACCAGAAGACCAACGCTTTAATGAGTTAGTGATCAATGTGACTGTTAACCTGAGAAAGTGCAGGCCTGTGCTACGCTGTCCTATCCTGTCCACACAGCTTGGTATTTTGGCCTGTGTTGTGCTGCAGCAGGGAGGACTTAGCCTGTTAATTGTAATGAAGGAGCCTGTTGGCAGCTCCCACTTGGCATCAGTGCCTGCACATCACGTATTTATCTTACAGTGAAGCAGCATGTTTACTTGTGAATGTCCTTTTATTGACAGGAGAAATTATGAATTGTTTTCTATGGTAGTCTAGGAACACCTCAAGAAAATTTGTATTACATTGCCATCAAACCTCTCTATGGTTTGGGTCTATAACATATGTTATGTCCTGACTGGAGATCTACACAATGTTGTACAAACCACAGGTATGAGAGTGATAGGACAAAGGGGAGCAGATTTAAACTGAAAAAGGATATTTAGATTGGTTGTTAGGAAGAAATTCTTTACTCGGAGGGTGATGAGGCACTCACTGGCACAGGGTGCTCAGAGAACTGTGGATGCCCTGTTGCTGGAGGTGCGCAAGGCCAGGCTGGATGGGGCCCTGGGCATTCTCATCTGATGGGTGGTGAGGCTGCCCATGACAGAGGGCTAAAAGTCCTTTCCAACCTAAGCCATTCTATGACTCCCAGCCTTTGAAGGGATGTAAGTTTATCTGCAGTATCTTCTTTTACCTTATAGTGCCAACTCCAAAAGAAAGGAATTCAAGTTAATACATAACAAAGTCCTGAGTGATGTTCTTACATAAGAAAATACTTTCATTGCTCTAACTTTCTCCCATCTGCTAAATGATAGAAAGAATGAGGTACGCTCATTAAATACCTGGTTTGTAATTTCTTCCTTAAATTGCAGTATGCATATTACAGCCTGCAGTAAGCACTGAAGATTTCGGCTGTGCTCTGACCTTCTGTGCTGAACACTCTTTGCATGCTCGCTGCCACAGAGAACCTGCCCCCAGAGGTGCAGATTTGTAACATGTCACAGGTATGCTCATATCAACATGTTTGGAAGTGAAGAGAACGCATGGTGACATCAACTTACTTACCAAGATCTCATAGCCTAAAGAAAATGAACTTGGATCTTCAGCAAGTGTTTAAGATGAATACTGCTCTTCCATTTATAGCAATTTGCTCTAAACACAAAACTAGTACTTTATTAGAAGTCTCCCTTGTACAGAGAAAATAAGCTGCTTCTTCACCCAGGTTCTTCTTCAACCAGATACTCAAGTGACTAAACACTGAGGTGGCACCTTGTAGGGTAACATCAAGTGATCAGTGAACAGAAATAGGAGTCCAAAACTATTTAGCTATTTGAAATATTCAGCTATGTACAGATGTAGGCTTGTCTAGTCCAGATGTTTGAGAACACTGAAGCTGCAGCCAACCCAGAATATGCTCTTCTTCAATACAGCCTCTGGTGCCTAAATGGATTTGAGGCTTTCAGAAGACCGTCTGTGTGTGTTGGTTGCTAACTTCAAAGGAGGCTGATATCTGACCCCAAAGAAAACAGAATCAGTACATACGATAATCCTTTCACTGCAGATGCAAAATGTATTTGTGCCCCCAAACCTGCCACATTCAATGAGAAAGGCTCTGGAGGAAAGATGGAAATAGCACATCAGGCCATTGTATTATCTGAAAACAATATTTTCTTAAGGGAAAAGGCTAGGGACTTTATTGAGTAGATGGGGCTTTAGAGCTGACAAATGCCTCTAGCGCATGAATGTGCTAATAAAGTTAGTTGTGCACTGTTTGGAAAACAGCACATTTCCTCACAAGATTTGCAATTAAACATCTAACAGAAAATAATGATTTCCTTGCAGGCACTTAGACACCAAATATAAAGACACAGAGGGAGATCCAACTGGAGAAAGTGCCTGCTATTATATGCTAAATATTGAAAGCCACAGCTATCTATGAGTCCTAACATCCACTGTTGATTATAAGACTAATATCTTTAAAATTAAAGTACCCAGTGGGAGAAAGTGTGACATTTAACTTGCACAATTCCTTTCACATACAGAAGTGGTGCTTCTTTTCATAAAGAACATGAATTGGGAAGACGAGAAATACAGCATATTGATTTGCATGTATATCATCTTGCTGAGGAGGAACAACAGATTAGCTAAATTACAAAGGAGGAAAACTGTATTTTGCTGCATATAAGCAGAGATTTCTATAATGAGCTTGAGTAAGCAGGAGAGCAGTGTTTGCTTGCATGTGGATTTCTACCCACTGCAAACAGCATGGGCAACTGTATCTTTTGCTTGAATCTGCTGGAAAGTTTTATTATGTTGAGCAGAGAGCCACACTGAACTTATACGAAATATCAGAAAAAAAACCATGGGAAATGTGAGAACACACCAGGTGTGAAGTGTTTTGAAGACATCCAAACAAATTTTTTTAAGGAACTTTTTGCTTCTTCCTGCAACATTTCACTCTTATTTTTCATTGTTGTTCTTCTCCTTCTTTGTCTTAATTTATGTCGAGAAAAAGCAAACTAACCAAAAACCCATTGATTCACTTTTCTGAGAAACTTTTTCTTAAATAAATAAATAAGTAAATAAATATGGTTATAGGCAAGATTCCTACAATAATATCTGCTTATACACTGGAATTGAGAGTAGTTACAAATTCGGATATTGTAGCCTAAAAGGCTGTGTGTCCTTCTGTGAGACTAGAACAGCAAAATCTATGCGCTCTAGTCTCTACTTTCAGATGAAGACTTCTGAACTCCTGTTTTGTTGTTGTTGTTTGTTTGTTTTTTGTTTTTTAATGAAGCTGCAGGGAATTCTCCTATTTAAGAGAGAATCTAGATTAAAAAAAAATTAAAAAAAGATAATCTAATTCAGTAAAAAGACGTGAAGATTTCCTTTGCTAGGCTTCTCCCTAGAGAAGATAGCAGCTTCTCTTTAAATAAACAAACATGTTGATTTATTCATAATTACTCTGGGAAGATCTTTTTGCCAATCAAACATAACAGGTATATGTTGCAGAACAACTCCACAATGAATTGAGAGGATGCAACCAAATAAAAACAAACAGGTCATCACATTTAGGCAAGAATAATGAACTGCAAATATAAAAGGTGAGGAAGGACAGGCTAAGTAACAGCATGGCATAAAATTATCTGAATGTTAACATAGATAATAGGCTGAATGGGAGTAACCAGTGTTAAGCAGCTGTAAAAAAAAAAGGAAAATTCTGCAATTTATACCCAGTGTTATCACCTACAAAATGTTTAGTAAATCTTCAGCTGTCCTTTGAGCTATTGGATGCTGCACACAGTTTTAGGTACTTCAAGGAAGGTACGACCTACTTAAAAATATCAGCAGAAGACAATAGTAATTACCAGGCTTCATCTGAGTATAATCATAAGGAAAGGCTGAGATAACAGTTTAACGTTTAGTCCAAGCTTCATTTGCATTGCTACCATTTTCTTGGTGCATTATAAATACACCTTGGGAAAGGCAGGGGGGGAACAGGGGAAAGTGGGAAAAAATTCTTCCCTACGATTGTAGATTGCTCTCCTGCTCTGAAGCAGCTGCTGTCAGAAATTGTTTTCAAAGAACCTTTGCCTCACCTCCGCGCTGAATGAGCCTACAGAAAAAGCTGGCACGAGCTTGATTTGAAATGAAATAACTCCCATTTTAGAGTGAACTGTGTGATGAAGATGTAGTTATAAAATAAATAATGATTCAGCTCTTTCAGCTCTAACTTTCAATTTTGTCCTTATTAAGTTGCTCAACCAGGTGTTGAAGCCAATAGAATTTGCTTTTTCCCCTGTTGGAAAGCTATTTTGAGTGCAGCGTGACTGAAGAACAGCCACTTATTAGCTGCTCGGCTGTGCTTTCGGCTTTTCTGCTAGAATTCCCAGCAATTGCTTGAACAACACATTTGCCAATACTCATCTAGCTCAATCAGTACCTATAACGCTGGGGTATGAAATTATGCGGTGGTTGCGGTGGCGGTAAGTTGCCTGCTGTTTAACGTCTTTGTTTCATGGCCTGGTGCTGGGATGGATGCAACGCCAACTTTGAGCTTCAGTTTGTATTCAAATCTTTCTCTCCTCGCTCTATCCACTTGAATTCCCTTGTAGTTTCAGTAGAGCATGCATCCTGGCAGAAATTCCTCGGTAATGTTAGAGTTGCTCACTGCTCATGCTGGAGCTATCTTTCCTTCGCTGACAAGGGATGTAATCCATCTGCATCCCAACTGGACTGCGAGGATTAATTAACGTTTGCAATGTGCTACGTGTTCCTTGCATGCTATTGAAATGGAAATTATTATTTGTTACAGCCAGTCTGCATGCCATATGGGATTTCCACGTTAGGGTTTCAACTCCGTTGTGCATCACCAAGCTTGAACTGGTACCATGAAGAAAAGATTAGCATTACACTCAGTTGTTGTGTATTTGGTGCTGTATCCACTGTCTAAAGACAAATATTTCCTGAGAAGCAGAGCTCAGCGCAACTGGACTCCACGGTCTTTTTCTGTAGCTAAAAGCTTGCAACATCCCTTTCCATCTTCTGAACTTCCACACCGGTATGGGTTGAGTCGACAGAGTACTGCATCCCTTGGAACTCCATGTTTGCTTGTTATTCCCTCCAAGTCAGCTTTGGGAGACTGTACAAGAAATAATGGTAGAATCTGGCTCTGCATTTTGCTACAGATGTTTTTCCCCATGTAGCAGATTTGTACATTTGCGTTATTCCTAGATCCTTCGGGGACTCAGTAACATGGACTAATCTTTACTGAAACTCAAACCAGAGGTACAGAATACATGGCCGTTCCACGATATTCTTGTATGTTTGCAAGACCTACAGAACAGAACCTAAAACTTACTTTGCTAGTTCGCAGGGCCAAATGAATTTGTTGCTATTATGCATCAGCTTTAGTTCAGCTCAGAGCACATTTTAAAACGCTTCTTTGACATCATTCATTGCAAGCCCTTACAAACAAACCAGCTTTAAACGAGTTTGGGCACTCCCCTAGTATCATGACAGACACTCGTCACAGACAGAGAAAACAAATAAAATCAATTCACCCCATTTGCTTGCGAGGGTTCCCTGGAAAAGACCAGCTATGAAACAGTTTGAAATTAGCTTCCTAACTGACAGATTCTCTTTTGTTTCTCTCACAAATAAACAGGGATGCATGGCTTTCCAAAACAAGCACCGTTAAAGAGTTACAGAGAGTTCTCACCACACAAATTATTATTGTTTATATTAATGTACAACTGACAGGTTTCAGTTTTATAGGTGAGACCCCTAGCTGAGTTCAAAACTCATGCTGAAAGTGAGATGCAGTCTCAGTGAGCTTCCTGTACGCTCACACCCCTGTAGCATTATTCTTCTCAACCTTTTAAGCATCCTTTATGATTTTGTGGACAACCACAAAGCACATATGGCAGTATCTCCATTTGGTCAGAATGTTACAACAGATCTGTTGAAAGCAAAGTTAAATACAAAGAAAGTAAATAAAAAACACTAGCAAGGCAAAAGATGTAGAGGAATGTAGGAAAGACAAAAGGACAAAAAAAAAAAAAAAAGGTTTGGGGAGGAGAGATTATGGGAGAGACAGGAGAAGAACAGGGACAGATAAAGAAGGGACAAGGAATGAAAATAAAAGAATGACACAGGAGAAACTGACATTAGCGTTTTTATTACAAGATTAGTGCATGTTATTGTCATTATAGCTTCTCTCTAATTACCTTTCAACCTTTTTTCATATGCATATTACATCCATATGCTGCAAATAAAAGGGTTTTATGACTTTTGTTCTCTCGCGTTTCCCATAGCTTACATTTTATTTTAATTACTACATCGATATCAGATGCTTCACTTAATGCTCTTGCACCAGTGCTCCCTATTTGTGGTGATAATTCTCTCGAGGAAGCAGAACCACCTGTCCCGTGGTTGCAGGCTACTTGCTGTTGTCGTGGACGTCCACTAGATGGCAAAGTTGGTATTTCTGTCGAGTTAACAGGCCACCTTCAGGTGATGACTAACCCAAGGATAAGTGCGTGGGTTAAAAACGGCGATGAAAAGTCACCGAATAGCTTCTCTGTGGAAAAGCGTGAATTTCCTAGGACTAATAACAAAACAGGGAAATAATCAGTTAGAAAATGCTGATGCTCTCAGGAAAGCACGATGTTCTCTTCAGTCTGCAAATCTCTGAGTGAGAATGATTGGTTTTCCAGTGGAAATGAATTTTATGGAGATAATAATATTTGATCGTGCCTAAACTTCTTGAATTACTCGAGGCTAGCCCAGGACTCCTCAGTTCAAGTGAAATCCAAGGTGAGTAGCTAAAGCGGGCAGTTACAGACAGCTGTAATTTCCTAGATTGTGTACTTGCAGATGTAAGAAGTGCAATGAGGTTTGTTACCACTTTCTCCCTTCAGCACGCCTTTATGACGAAGATTGTAATTATGAAGACAAGCACTCATTTTATTCCCTTTCCTTGGTGGGGTTTACATACTATTTTGACATCATTACTTCAAGAAACTTCTATCGTTCCCTCACTGAAACTTGGTCGCACATACATCTATCAGCGTGCAAGCTTCATACACACGGGCCATGTACCTAATGTTGTCAGGTGCATTTATTTCCAGATTTAGCTTTTTGTTTCTATCAGCAGAAGCAAGGGAAAGATGATTTGCTTCTTTAACAACTCTGTGGACTGAATTGAATTCAGCTTCCAATAGAGGAAGCGGTGACAGCGATAACGGAGTATCAGAGCCTTTCTCTGCTGCTGGCTGGTTAGCTTGCATCTGGCATCAACTATATTCGTTCAATGGCTCCCAATCAATTATATCCTGTAGTACTCATTCTTCTGAGTACCAAGACAAGCAAGAAGAAGAGGCCGCTCCCACTCCATGTAGATGAGATGGTAGTGTGAAAAAAAAAAGTCAGTGCTATATTTGGAGCGTTCCTAATTGCGCTGTTCTATTTCCAGCTGCCGAAACTCAAGCTAGAATTTTAATTAAGGGCTAAATCCTTGCAGCAGATCCTAACAACAGGAAACAGTGATGTTATTTAAATAGGCTTTGGAACGATCAGATTTTATCTCCCGAAGCAGCAGTCAGATGAATATTAAAGCCGCTTTGTTCCTCCAGAAGGAGCAGCAGCGCAGGGCTTGCTGAAGGAGGTCACCTCTTCGCGGGCTGGGACAGCCATGAGGGCACGGCCGGCCCCGGCACACGCCGCACTCGGCAGCAAGGCTCTGCGCTCCCACTCGCGGCAGAGGCGCTGCGTGGGAGCTCGCACTGCAAGACGCTTCACCCGCAGCCGAAAGCCAGCCCCCCCCTCAGCCTCCTCCCCGTATTCCCAACGGCAGCCGCGGAAACGCAGCCCAAGGGCACGGCGTCGGCGCCCGCAAGATGGCGGCCGCACAGCGTCGTTTCCAGCGCCGCAGCGCCCCCTAGCGGCGCTCTGCGCAACGCGGCGCTGCGGGGCCCGCAGAGCTCAAGGGCGCACGCGCGCAGCGCCCCCCCTTCTCCCGGGGGCTCCCGGCCCGTTGGCGCATGCGCGCGTCGGCGGCCGGCTTTGGAAACCGCCAGAAGGGGCGGGGCCGGCGCCGCGGTCAGCTGACGCGGGCGCCCGGTGCTGCGTGACGGTTGGCGGCGGCCTTCGGAGCGCTTAACGGGAGCGGAGTGGCGGCCTGGCGGGGCGCGAGGCGGGGGCTCGGCCCGAGGGAGGCGCCATGGCGACCACCGTCAGCACCCAGCGGGGCCCGGTGAGTGCTGCCGGCCGCGCCGCCGCCTTCGCCCTTGGGCTTTTCCCCTCGACGGCCCTTGGGTGGCTGCGGCCTGGCGGGCCCGGCTGCTGCCTCTCCCGGGTGGGGAGGGGAGCGAACGCGTCCGCGCTCGGTCCGCTCCGTGCGTGAGGGGTGCGGCACCGCGCGGCGTTTCGCCGCTCTGCCGCCGCCTCACGCGTGTGCTGTTCCTGTCCGGGAGCGGCGAGCGATAGCTGCGAGTGTGCATTGCTCGGCAGGTGAAGCAGGGGGTTGTTTCTCCGCTTCCTCCTTCCCCTCTCATTAATCTATACCGCTGTGTTTAATTTCTTAGAAACGCTTTTGCTAGGTTTGCTTTCTTCTTGGTGGTCGTTGTCTGTACAGACTCTCTGAGAAGGCCAGAGTTGTCAAATTACTCCTCTTAAAAAGCAGAATCTGTTATCACCTCGTGCTGGTGATGCTGCTTGACTGCCACTTTAATTCCTTGGAGTGCCTTATGTGTAAGATCGTAAAGAATTAGTTCCCTTTACGATTATTTTTTACGATTGCTGTGCCGTTGGAATAAGTTTTCAGTGGATAATTATGGTCAAACAGTGAGTGAAGGTTTTTACCATCTGTAGTGGGTAACTGCTATTCCTGTGTTCAGCACTCGCAGTCCCCAGGGGCTTGGTGCTTGAGAGCTGATGGTGTGACTGCGCCCAAATGCTGCTCTTTCAGGATGTAACAGATTTTACGAACAAATAATTATCCGACAGAAGTGTTCTAAAGTAGCTTCTAGTTGGTTGATGTTTGGAAAAGGCGGGGGAAATTGTACTGGTATGGGAGGAGTGGGCTGAAGAAATTATCCAGACCAGTAACCAAAGCAGGCGGCCGGTTGCAGTCCTGATTTGCTGAGGCAGTGTTGTGCTGATGCTGGCAAACCTCTGTGAAATGGAGGGGCTCTTTTGCTTTTTGAGGGAAGTTTTACTTGTGCTGAATACCTTGATGGTAATTCAGTCTGTTAGCGTTTAATCTTGGCTTCTTTAACTTGATGTTGTCCTCTTGTTGGGTTCAGATGAGATCCTTGGAATTGGCCTCAGCTTTTTCTTTAGTTCTTATACGCTTCCAGCATTCTGTGTGCTTTCCTTCACCTTAATGCTTTGGAGATCAGGATAATTTAAAGTAAATTTTTACTTTATGCAGCACTAATTAGTTGTCATTCATAGGCGAGAATGCTTCTCTGAAGAGCAGATGGAATTCCTTTGTAAATGGCTGCATTACAAATGAATAGCCACTAAGTGGTGCTAAAGGACTGGGAAGCATTTTCCCTTCAGTGCTGCAGGACATTTCTCCAGTCTCTGAACAGGCAACAAAATATTCAGGATTGTTTATAAGAAGGCTGCCTATGCTGCTCTACCACTGCCAGTCTTGTTCTTATAACCACGCTTTCTAGCTTGAGACTGCTTATTCAGTGAGAATTAAAGTTCTGATTGCCCTGGAGTTTTTCAGCTGAAGCATGGCTGGAATCCTGTTTGCTAATGGTAAATATTCTGCTAGAATACAGATATTCTGTGCTGTTTTCATGGTGATTTATGATATTTTAAGAATGGTGCAGCTTTGGAAATCCAGGCTGCAGCTGAATATAGAAAGGATGCAAAAGGGTACTTTTTTCAAGAGGTAAGTATCACTGAACAGTCTGGTCAGGCTTCAGGTTAAGCCTGGAGTCTGAGACCCTGACACTGCATGTTGGTGATTCTTCCTCGAGCCCGGCACGCTCAGAATGGATGTCTGTGATTATTTGCAGTGCTGACAAGTATGTCAGGTCCTCCAAAATTAGATGGAGTGCCAAACTAGGGCTACTTGGCTTTCTGCTCCACTGGCTTCCCTGTTCATTTCTGCTTCGGTTTGAACTGTTCTGTCGGGCAGCCTGAATGCGTGCTTAGTTCTCTTCCTGTTTTAATACTGTCATTTAACTACATGAGTATTGTTATCTTTGATTTTAAGTTTTGTTTTGAATATAGCTCAAGAGTGCTGTAAACATGTTTTGAAGTTAGGTGTTTATTTGTTCTGTCTTTGTTACGTAACTCATTTTTGAATATGATTATTTCTGCCATAATTAGCCCTCAAATTACAAAGTGTTCCCCTTCTTACTAAAATAGCATAGGTTTGTTGTATTTTTTTCTTTGCAAAAGCTGTTTTTCTTTATTAATGGTTGTGCTTTTTCACTGTGGGATGTATTTTGTAGATCTTTTAACTATGTCCTGGGTGAACTTAGATCTGCTGAAAAAATCCAGAGGGAATACCTTGTGACAAAATATTGTCAGGACTAAATGTGGTATGTGTACCTGGGAAGGGGAAAATACTGTCTGAGCAGTGGCTCATAGATAGTCACTTTCTTTGCCTCCATGTACCTAAGTAGGTGATAAATTGTTATCTGTGCCTGTCCGTGCTGTGATTTTTGTGACAAGCCTGGTGTACTGTGGTTAAAGCTTTAATGGTGAGGTGAGGCCCTTTATTAGGGAGGAAGATGGTAGGATCTCTGAGGAAAAACCTCCTGTTTCACTTGGACAATTCAAGTTTCTTCTTGCCTTGCCATCTCATAAGAAAGTTTGGTCTGTTTTCTGAACAACCTCCTTGTAGTTTCTGGAAAGCTTGTGTGAAGTACGTGCTGACATTCCTTTGCTCTCGATAAATCCACAGCTTCTCTTTTCAGATCCTGTGCAGCCGCCCTGTTTGTGGGCCGTCCTGGTGGACCTCTGCTGAACTTCTGATCATCGTTTGTGGGCTGCAAGGCCTCAGTCTGGATGCGTGATTCCAATATGTTCCCTTAAGAGTTACAGGAGAAAGGAAATAATCGCTGTCCTCAGTCTACTGGCTTTTGTTTCTGTGGTGTGGTATGCTGCTAGACTTCAGCTTGCATTCCCACAGGCATCCCCCTGCTGTTCTGCTAGATGTTTCTTGGCTGTCCCACTGCCAGGTTATTTTCTCTCCAACCCACCAGACTTTGTGCTTGTTACTGAATCTTGTGGGGTTCCCGTCAGTGTATTTTTCCAACTCAGGTTATTGGCTGTGTCCTCAAACATACCTCCATTCCCCTCCAAATTTTGTATCATTCTTGAAGCTGAAGATACGTTCTGTCTTCTTTTCTGGTCACTGATAAGAAGAGGTATTAGGCACACGTGTTAGGTCTCAGTACAGACCTCTGGGAAGCATACCATTTAGCCAGCCTGCAGCATCACTGGCAACTGAACTGCAGTTTCTGAGCTCGGTCACGGAGGAAAACTACATCCTGCAGTCCACCCCCATTTGAGCTGTAACGGCCGACCTTTGGTACCAAGATGTAGTGGGTGTGTTTGAAAATTGTGGTGAGCGGTCTTCCTCCTCTCCTTGCTTACAGGTTTTCAGAGATGGGTGTGATGCCTTTCTCAAAGTTTTGAGCACTTTTTCTGTTATCTGTGATCTTCCAAAGGTAAGAGAGCTGCCTTGGGAAGTAGTATCACCAAGCTCCTTCAGCACTTTTGGAGGCATCTCGCAGTCCCAGTTTTTCTCTCCATGTACAAAACGTAATTCAGCGTTCTCTTATTCACTTAGTTGTTCGTTAGCAACAATAAAAACATTTAAGGAGATAAATAGCTAAGAGAAGGTGTCCTTCAGCTCTGTAGCCAGAGATTTCTCTGAACACTTAAGGTTGGGAGTGTGTGCCTTTCCTATTCCTTGCTTTTGAGGGGTTTACTGGCGATATCTTTTAAGAATTTAGTTATGCTAGCTGTTACCAGCTTCTCAGAATGTCTGTTCTGCATTTCCAGTATAAGAATGTCGCTTTGTGAAGTAGCAGAACGACCAGAAATCATTTCTTTCTTTGTCTCTTTTGGAAGTTGGTGCAGAGGTTGCTTTATATATTTTTATTTATCAGCGGTATTTGGATGACTTTGAAAAATCTCATGGCTTTTTCTTTTTAACTTCTCCCACCATGATGCCTGAGTGAGTTAAGGTTTCCAGCATCCATATTAAGATGCTTACACCAAATGCTGTGTGCTACTTTTCTGAGGAGCTGGCAGAGGGAGCTTGCACATATGGGAATGTGATTTTAGGGCTGCAGCTATCGCTTCTGACGATGTGAAATCTTTATGATGTGTACTCTTAGATGCTAAAAATTCTGAATTTGAGACTTTTTGGAGGTTGTCAGGGGTTGAAAGGAGCCCGCTGTGCTGCAAATGCCATTGCTTTGTTAGTTCTGGAGCTGTTGCAGATCTTTCCTAAATGGAGTGTTCTACTTTAAAACTACTGATTGCTGAAGACGTTGAAGTGTTACTGTATAACTAATAGATTTGCTGTAAATAACGTAGGTAATAGCTTTTAAGTTATTTGTAGAGTAAGTTCCTTCAGAAAGCAAATTATGATGAGGGGTCCAAATGTGAAATTTAAGTGGCTATGAGAAAATACTACTCAAGGTGCACGTTCTCTGGTTGCTCTTCTGAGAACTGTATTTCCAGCATTGTGACAGTGCGTGATGAATGCCTGAAGTGTTGCTCTGTGAAAAAGAAGCTTGATGTTTTGACAAAACAGTAGTGTAATGAACACGATTAAAGCATTCACTTTATGAATGTTGTCAGTTAACCATCCAGAAGGGAACATTGAAGTGTTTCCCTTCAGTAGAATTACTTTTTCAGCGTGGAATTTTAGGATGCTTATCAGCAGAAGTGCTTTTCTTTCCTATCTCTCCCAGTAGCCCAGCAGCAGGCATCCAGCACTTCCTCTTCAGTGGCTTTGATACACTTCCTCTCTGGTATGTGACTCCTACTGTTGCCAGGATTCCTGAGGCTCTTCGACAGAGCCAAATGCATCTCTTGCCAAATCACATTTCATATGACTGTTGCTATCTCAAGGATGCAATCTTGGCATGCAACCGCTGTCTAATCTTCAAAAGCTATGTCCTAGGGGCCTCGTCACTTCTGACAGTGTGTCGTTCTGTAGGCGTGCATTTTCCAGATACATGGTTGAGTAATCCTGTCTGAGCTAGTAATGTAAGAAATTGCACTGTCTTTTGTCTTAATATATTATGTCTTTATTAAATATGGAAGCATCTCTGTAGGCAGCAGAAGTGAGCTTATTTGTTTTTCTGTGCTACTGTGTGGCAGAGATGCTTTCAAATTTTTCTATCTTAATGTTTTTACTATTTTAAATTCCTGTGGTTATCTGAAGTCGGAATCCCTCCGTTAGTTTGAATATGGTAGGATCTGATCCCAAATTTGACAAGGTTAGTTGCAGGCTATTTTTAACACTGAAAAGCCTTGAGACATCTTAACTTCTCTTGAAGGATTTGTCTTTATGACTTGTTCTGAGGATCAATTCTGAAAGCGATGCTTTTGTGTCCTACCGTGTGCCATGTATTCTATTTATGCAGCTTTAAGTTTGCACTAACCTATGCTGCAAATGTGTTGTTAAAATATTTGCGGTGTCACTGAGCAGCAGCTTTCATGGTAATGGCAGCATATCAGACCTTGTGGTCTTTATTTCAGTGCACTTTTATTGTGAAAGCAGTGTGCTATGTCCTGTCTCAGGAATAATGAGTGATGAGTAAGTGGAAGAGTTGGGCAGCATCAGATGTCACGTGAAAATGGGATCTGAAAGTCGGTAGATTTGATGTTTGTGTGGACTGCTTGAATGTTCAGTTGAAGAACAGCCTTGGATTTGTATGCATGCAATTTTATTTTTTTTACAGAGCTTTACGTTGGAATTTAGTATTTTTGAAAGTGTGAGAATATTCTTCATGTGATTCAGCACTTCTGTCATCATTTACTCTTTCACGCTGTCAAAACCAGAGTAAAATATGGAATCTTTGTTGTGTTTTTTTGTTCCTCTCCTTTGTTCATTATGAAAGTGGGAGATCTGAGTTTATTTTTTTTTCTTTTTTCAGGTGTATGTTGGTGAGCTTCCTCAAGACTTTCTTCGTATTACTCCAACCCAGCAGCAACAGCAAATCCAGCTGGATGCCCAGGCAGCTCAGCAGCTACAGTATGGAGGGCCAATGAGTACAGTAGGCAGACTGAGCATTACTGTAGTACAGGTATAAATTACCAATACAGACTTGAGTCCTTTTTCATCAGTGACCACAAAAGACTTTGTGTCGAATTTTTGTATTAAATTGCTTGGTTTTTAGAAAGCAAGTAAGTTTCAAAGTTTTTGTAGCTTCACATTATTCTACGTCAGTATTTTTTTTCCAGTTTTGTTTCTTAACTGTGTAATGCACGGTGCAGCAATTTTATATAAACCCTGCTATGACAGTAGATACTCTCTTTTTAAGAAGAATTCCTGTAGAAGCACTGAGTACTGGAAGACATCTGCAGTTTTGAGATGTTGAGGGGATCTCCAATTAGCTTACATATTTTTCCTTAGATGCAGCTCAGGGCAGCTGCTTTCTTTTAACGTGTTTTGCTACTTTTTCCTTTCTGCAGATGCTTTCTGCAGGTTTCTTATTAATTGCAAGTACATAATCCAAGCTTTTTAACGTCTGCTTGCTCTTTTGTTATCCCTTAATTGATCTCTTGGCAGTACTGAATTATTACCTTCATTATGCATATGGAAGTTTTAATACTTGAAATCCTGTCTTAGCAGAGTTCTGTGTATCTGCATTAACAAAGCAGATATTCTTCGTGTTAACGTAATGTCTTATCAATTTAGAAGTCTTTCTCTAAAGGCATACTGAAGGTATATTTAGTGACAAGCCTGGTGTACTGTGGTTAAAGCTTTAATGGTGAGGTGAGGCTCTTTATTAGGGAGGAAGATTGTAGGATTTCTGAGGAAAAGAGATGCTGATCTTTCCTATGTGTTTCACTGGTCAGTTTACTCCTTCACAACCTGTATTCCTTCTATTCTGAAGACTGAAGGGAGTGCTTTTCCAATGTTTGTTAGTTCTAAGGTTTGCTCAGTTCAGTTACAGCCCTTTCTCTAGTTCCAAGCAGTTTTCCAGTCTTTGTTCAGAAGCTTTCTATGATGTGGATTTATTTGAATAAGAGAAGAATGTTACTATTCTTTGAGGCTTCAGTACCTTTTTTTCTTTCTCAGAGTGGGGAACAGATGTTTTGGGTGAAACCTCAGGACTATAGGGAAACAAAGCATTTATTAAATGACATGGCACATTGCTGTTAGCTGTCTAGTTTTCTAGCACTTGTATGTTAGTAAGTTGTTCATCTTTGGCTATTTGTTATGGTAGCTGAAAGTGCATGGTATTTTGATCCTATCACTATGGATCATAGAAGTTTGTGGAGCTAGGTCAGAGTTCAGACAGGGTGATGTTCAAGGTGCTGTTACATCTCAATTCAGCTGTGTACAGAAACAGTCAGATGATTCCTGTTTGTGTAGGTCAGCAGATATTTGTGTTCAGTGCTAATTTATATTTTAGAAGTTGTGAAAACAAAAATAAAGTTACATGTGTAGTCACTTCAGGAATGAATTCTGATGGCTGTTCTTGCTGTCTGTGAGTAACCACTTGTTAGAGATTTGAAAGTTGAGGTTAAGGGAATCTCTGGAGATTTAGTCCAAGGCCAGTCCCTTAATCAGGGATTAGGGCACATTGAACATCCAGGGAGAGGCTGAGAGAGCTGGGAACATCTAGCCTTGAGAAGATCAGGCTTGTGCAGGAGTATTATCAGTAGGTAATTCCTTCCATAGGGTATTTCTGGAGATTAGTTATCTCTTGTGGTGACTGAAAAGGCCGTAAGAGGAGAGGTGCAAGGAGCGCAAATTGAAATAAAAGATATGATCAGAACAAACTTTTTATTGTGAGAGTTGTCAAATATTTAAACAGGCTGCCAAGAGAGGTTGTGGAGTCTCCATTCTTCAAAATATTCTGAACTTGCTTGACCACAGCACTGAGTGTTTGACCCTGCTTTGTGGAGGTAGCACAGACTCACTAGAAGTCCCATCCAAATTCAGTCATTCGGTGATATTTTTAAGGGTGATAACCCTTAATAATTTCAGTGGCTCTTTGCTGATTTAGTTCCCGTTTGTCCATGTCTTGTACTGGGCAGCCCGGAACTACACAGGAAAGTACTGCACATGTGGTTCTTGTCAGCTCTGAGCTCCTTGGCCTGCTAGCTGTGTTCCTGATATAGTCCAGGAGTCGGTTGCCTCTGCTGCAGGACTGAATCACTGGATTATTTCTAACTTGATGTCCACCAGGAGCCCTGAGATCCCTCTCCAAAAAGCTGTTCTCTCTGAACAAGAGTGCTGCTGGAGTCTTGTGCGTGTGGTACTTGGATAGGAGACTTACCATGGTGTAGTTAACCTGTGGAGTGCAGAGATCTAGTTCAAGTCCTTTGTGTTTAAATGCCAGTTAAAGTACATGGAACAGTATGCACTATTTCTGCTACTAATAAACTATTGAAAGGTCAGAAAATATTTTTAGAAAGGTAATTTTCCTGCTTTATTTCTGTAGTTACAGAGCAATGGAAATGAATGTTTTTATAGTGAAAGGACATCAGGTAACTTCAGATTATATACTGTATCTGTCCTTCTTGTACCATTGAACTTAAGTTGCCCTCTGAATTGTGTAAAGTTAAGTATATACTCATATCTTATTTCTTACCTTTCAGATATAAGAGATATAAATAACTGGATTTTACTCTAATTGATTTCTTTTCACAGCAGACGTTGTGTGATATTATGGAAACTACATTATTTCTTCCCTTTAAATACTTCAGTTAAAGAGGATGGGCTACCTGTAATATTAGTTTCACTGGAGGGCAGAAATCGAGGCAAAACTGAATGTAATAGTTTCCTTGAAATCATGTATCTGCTTGTTTTATTATGAGGTAACCTCAGTTTTGGTGAGGATGTGTACTCTCTACAGAAGACAGTTTAAAAAGATAATCTTGTCAAGTCTTTCCAGGCACTTAATGGTGTCATTCATTAACTTTTCTGTGTTTAATCTGAATGCTGTTCTTCTGAAATTTTGGCTCTATCTCAAGTTAATATATTTCTATTTGATGTCTGATTCTTCGTGATCTAATTGTAAACACAAGTTACTGTGCATGTGCATATTACACACGTAAAGCCCTTTCTTTTTCTTTTTTCCAGGCAAAATTGGCAAAGAACTATGGAATGACCCGCATGGATCCGTACTGCCGGATACGGCTGGGGTACGCTGTGTATGAAACCCCCACTGCACACAATGGAGCCAAGAACCCTCGCTGGAACAAAGTTATTCAGTGCACTGTTCCTCCGGGTGTGGACTCCTTTTACCTAGAGATATTTGATGAGGTCAGAACATTGATACTGCTTTCCTTTCCTCGTCCCTTATTTGGGCTGAAGTTTGGGTGGAATAATACAAGGCAGAATTGGAGTTAGGAATGGCTGTTTCTTAGCTGTGCTCTCTGGGAGACAGTGCTAATTTTTCAGAGACTCAAGATCAGTGATGTGTAAGGCTTTGCCCTGCTCTTAGAATGTCAGACCAAGAGTGCCAGATGCTCTGATAGCATTAGCAGAGTTCCCTGCAGATGAAGAAAGCAGGGGTGTTTGACTGGTACCTGAGCCTTTCTTCACTATCAAGATGTGCTGCAGCCTTACATTCTGTACTGCCCCTATTAAAAGTAGCATGCTTATACATTGCTGGTTTAGCCAGAAATTCTTTGTTCTAACCCAGAAAGAGGTTAACTGCAAGCCCATAAATACTGGGAATAAACCAGTGTGTAGTTACTGGGAAATTGCAAGTCCCTTAATGTCCACTTGCATATGTTTTACTTAACACATAGTGGTGATAAATCTAACTCACAAACAATATCAGTTTCTCAGAGATGATGTACATCTGATTAACACCTAAGTAATCTGCTCTGCAAACGTTGCTTATTAGAATTTATGACAGTGCTACTCTTATATGTTATTCTGCTAGATGTTGTTATTGGCAGCAGGGAGTATGTGCCTTCATGTTAACTGTTCCACTTTAGGATATTGACTTTGACTTAGAACGAACCATTGTTCTCAGGTGATATAAGCAGCTACATTTGAGGCTAATGCTATGAATTGCCTTTTTTTGCTGCTCTTGTTGCTTGTTGTGTGAGTTTTAACTTGCCACTGCAGCAGCTGTGCACTTATTACACAAGTGAGGCTTTTGAAGGCTGTTTAGTGATAATTGGTTGAAGTTCCATTACTGCAATGGAGGAGGTGCATCAATGCTTATTTCTACTCTGGAGTTACTGGAGTTACATTTTAAATGTAAACAGAAACAGATTCTTACTTAGTAATGTGACTGCTCATGAGTGGTTGCTGCTGACAGATATAGACCTGTTGAAGTACTTTCTGCCTTCTAGATGGGATAGGAGCCTGCGTTCTGGTTGTTTCATCCAATGGACACTTGAAATATTGCACAGAATGAACAAAAATACAGAAGTACTTTATGTCAATATTAATGTTCATACAACAAAAAAGCTTTTGGTACAGTTTCTCACAGTATCCTTGGCTGCATACGTGGCAAGTGCATAACACAGTGTTAGAGGAACTAGCTGATGAGTCAGGCTCTGAGTTACAGTAAATAGATCAGGCCAACAGATCTGTCACCAGTAGGGTTCCACAGGACTCTGTTTTGGGATCAGTTCTGTTAAATGTTTGTGTAAGTGATGTTGACACAGGACTCAAATGCATACTAAGGAAGCTTGCTGATGATATGGAATTAGGGGAAGCTGTTGACTCCCTCAAGGGTAGAGAGCCCTTGTGGAGATCTTGACAGACTAGAGGGCTGGACAGTCTCTAACCACAAAGCTGTAACAAGAGCAGTGCCACGTTTCCCACCTGGGATGGGGAAGCCCTGGATGCATGCACAGACGAGGGAATGAGAATCTTGAGAGCAGCCCTGCAGAAAAAGGATCTGGGAATTCTGGTTGACAGCAAGTTGGATGTGAGTCAGCAGCGTGTCCTGGCAGCAAGAAGGGGCATCTGTACCTTGGACGCACCAGGCCCAGCACTGCCAGCTGGGTGAGGGGGTGGGGTTGGACTGTTCTGAGCTGTGTGGCCTCACTTCCAGTGCTGTATTGCAGTTCTGGGTGCTACGGTATCAGAAGGGCACAGAACTGTGGCATATTAGGGAGTACATGAAGGAGAGCAACAAAGATAGTGAGGACTTGGAGTGGCTGAGCTCACTTGATTTATTCTGCCCAGAGAAAAGAAGGCAGAGAGGTGACTTCCTGTGAGTCTGTATGCTGAGATAAGCTGTATTTAACACATACAAGTAGATAGCAGGAATGTAAAATGGAGCCTTTTTTTTCCCCCTCCAGCGAGCCTTTTCAATGGATGATCGCATTGCTTGGACACACATTACAATTCCTGAATCTCTAAAACAAGGAAATGTGGAGGATGAATGGTATAGCCTGAGTGGAAGGCAGGGTGATGACAAGGAAGGAATGATTAATCTGGTGATGTCATACACGGTAAGTCATGTTTAGGGTGGTAATGAGAGAGATAACAAAAGGAGACATCTTTGATTAAAGTAGGAGTATTTCCAATGTATCTTACAGTTATGCTTGTGTTTGCATTTAAAATATTTATACTTTATTTTGGAAATAGACTGACAAAAATATTAAGGTAGTAAATCCTTCTTGGTAAAGTAGTAAATGAATATTTATTAACAGTGCAGACATTGTTTTAATTGGTGTTTTTTGAATTGTTTTAATCTCTACTCTGCTTTGTTTAGTCTTTGCCAGCTGCCATGATGATGCAGCCCCAGCCAGTGGTTCTGATGCCCACTGTATACCAGCAAGGAGTGGGATATGTACCTATAGCAGGTATGTTTTCTTTCATTGAAGACTAAAGCTTCCAGGCAAGGGGGTTTTTCAGAGATACCCACCAAGTTTCTCTCCCTTGGAAGAGGGAACTTCACCTGATTTCATTGATGTCATCCTTGACTATTTTTCCACAATAGCAGAGAAGAGGAAATGAATTAACTGTAGACCTGATTTTAGTTTTTTTTTTTTTTTTTTTGACTTGTGAGTTTGAGAGAGATGCTTAAGTTTGGATTAAAATGACTATAAAGTCAGAACAAGTAGCGTGTAGTTTGCTCTTATTGAGTATGAAATGTAGACTTAAGTCTTTATATAGCTAAATACACTGGGACATAGTCTGTCAGATATTGCATGGTGTGAAAATGGTGGCAACACAGGTGAGAAAATGCTCAGACTTCAGAATGCACATCAGATGATTTGGGTGGTCAGAGCTGCAGCTAAAATTAACTGTGTAGAGATTGTTTCCTGTGGACCTTGAAGGTGCTCCGTTGGAAACCTGCTACACAGCCCATGAAGTGTTTAACATAGTGAATGAAAAATATTAGGGAGCTCTCAGTTAATGGAAGTGTATCAGGAAAGCAGTTGTCATTTGTCTTGATCTCTGCAAAATAAATTTTGGACTTCTGTAGATACGTTAACCTTGGTTTTGTACTTTTACTGTCAAAAGTGAAAAGCTTCGAGTGTATAAATAACCATGTGTTTACTCAGCAGTTATTTTAGAGCAACGTTTGTTTTCCTGTTTCACTTACAGCTCTTAAAAGCTCTAGTTTAGATGTGAATTCAGCAAGATAGTACTTCTAATGAAATGATCTTGATATATTTTGAGTTTCTTTGCATGAATGAGTGATAGAGTGTGGGACACGATTGCAGTACAGAGAACTGGCACAATATATATTTCTTTTAAACTCAATCCAGAATTGAGTTTAAATTTCATTCTCTGAAAAAGCAAACTTCCACAATGGAAGTCTGGATATTTAAGAAAATATGCCTCCTGCTTCATTTTTAGAGTTAAAGCAAAACATAGGAGAGTTTAGTTACGTAGTTAACTCCCTGATATAAGTGTGTGGAATGCTCCATTCAGAGAGCCGTTATCTCTAGAGCTTAATTCTCAGAATTTAAGTGTTGCTTGCTTTGTCAGCAAATTAGTCTGAAGTGTTGTGTGTATTCTGAAGTATCACTCAACAAGAGGTAAGTTTCTGTGGCTTTTCTGTTTTGGGGTTAGGTTATCGTTTTACTTGGAGATTCATCACACCCCTATACACTGAGGCAGTTAGTAGACCTCAGTATCTTGTGTGTGGTTAAACAGGTGGTTGAATGTTAAAAGCTATAGGATTTCCTGAACAGATCAAAACAATACTTATGCTTTGTAGTTACTGTGCTAGTCAAACTATAAACAGTGGAAGTGAAGCGGAGGCTAATGTCAGATATTACTGGAACTAGGCATCTGACTGAGCAGGTAAAACTGAAACTAGACCTTCAGAGTTAGAAAGGCAAGTGCAGCCATATATCCTGAGATCAGCATCTTGGTGCTCTGAATTTTGTGATGACATTGAGTAGATTTTCAGAAATACTTAAAAAGATTTGGACAAGGGAACAAACAACTGATGTTTCTGTGCATGTGATTGTAATGCCTGACATTTTATCATGTGAATATTTATGCATCCGTTTTATCAGTGTATGCTGGCATATCTCCCTTCTATGAAGATGCAGCATGTTTAATTACTGCTATGATAATCTTTATTAAAAATTCTTCCTGACGCTAGAACTTACGTTTGTAAAACGTGAAGTCCCACCATTCCATTTCAGCTTCTTGTTCTGAGAACTTGAATGTAATTCCCTAACTGTATAAACACTAAACTAGCTTAATATAAACCACCCTTCAGCTATTGATGTTTTGATAAGTTTTTGAATAGTACTCTGCCTTGTGTTTACTGCTACAGAATTTGTGGGCTCTGTGAGAATTTCTCAAAGCTTTTGCCTGTTCACTAATCTAATGACTCACTCATAATTGAAAGGATGGTGAAGTTTGGTCTCTCTTTGCAGGTGACTTCAGAATACTTGTAATGTTTCAGACATAATTATATAGCTTAAAGAAGGGCAGTGGTAGGGCAGCGATGTGTTCCAGAGAAGTATGTTTACCTTGTTCTGTCCTTTCAGTTCCAGTTTTCCTTTTACCTGTCCACTTAAATGAGTGTGGATGATAAAGTCCTATTTATTTCCTTCAGAAAACTGGCACAGCAGCACTGATTAACCTACTGCATCTGGAAGGGACAAGATTTAGCTGTTGGGAGATGGAATCTGAGTATTGTTGAGATGGAGAATAGGTTCAGTAGGTGGACTTGGAATGCTTATCCAGTCCAGTTAACAGTTACTTGTGGAAACTGTCCAAAACAACTGAGCTTTGAAGTGAGACAGTAGTAAGTCAAACTTAGCAGTGTCTTTAAGGGCTGCACTGCAGTTTTTGTGGATAACAGAAAATCATTTAAAAACTTGGCGTACGTGATGACTAACCTTCTAACTAAGGTTGAAGCAACTCATATTGCTCATACAATATTCTTGTACTGTGCCAATGCATTTTGAAGGGTTTAAAAGCTAAAAGATCCTGATACCAGTGCTAGTTGCTGCAAACTGTGGTTGCAAAATGCTGTCTGAGGAATGGGTTTGGAAAAAACCTGAACTTATGTCCATGTCCTAAAAGTTGGCTTTCGTTATATTCCCTTTTACTCATGTACTCTAAACTTTAGTCAGGTTAGTGCTGTAGAATACATAGTGTGGTACACTGGTTACTAATCAAAGCTGGTCTTTGAGCAGGATGTGAGAAGCACTGGGCTTAACATGGGTCATTCAGTGAAGCTGTGTTTCTTTTCAGCTAAGTTGTGACTGGATACAAGTGTATTTGCACTTGACTTAACAACACCTGTATAAAAAATAGGTTAAAAAAATTTCCAAGGCTCGCTCAGAATGTAATGTCCTTTGAGGCAAACTTGTATGTGTACCTCCATTACTCCTTTCTGTCTCTGTATTGAGTTTGATGGGTTAGTTTATGAAAGTGCTTATTCAGAACAGCGTGGATGTTTGTTCTCTGTGGGAGATAAGCTACTAGGCATTTATGGCGAGGATATTTTATTTTGAAGTACGGTTGTTTTTTATTTCAATAAAAGCAGCCCATCTAGGAGGCTTTTCCTGATGCTGTAAGAAAAAAAGCTGTGAGACTGAATCCTAGCAGTGTTTCATTATTGCTATTAGCTAGTGTTGTTTTTATTCGGTTACCTCAGCTTATCCAGCTTTCTCCTTTAGAAACTAAATGTTTCATTTCCTTTTAAAAAATAGATTAATGTTTCTTTCCCATGTCTTATTCCTTTTCCCTTGCCCTTTCATTTCCACCTATCTTTAGGGCTTGAATACTTTGCTCTGGGTAAGTTTCCAAGCTCTCTTCTCACTCCCATCCTCATTGATTCAAGTCTATGCACGAGCTTAATGTAGACAGCTTTGCTTACATAACAGCAGACTGTATCACAAGGTGTTTCCACTTGGATGTCACAATAGAGTAATTGAATGCATTTCATGAAGTTGTTAAAATCCTTCTGATCCGTGGAAGGTTCCTTTTTTTTCTGTTCAACTGCAATGTGTAAGGATAGAAGTAATTGGTGACTGATAGTGTTGATGGATAAATGTGATGCTAATACTCTTCTGAAATTGCTCTGTGCCGGTGAGCTACTCTTGCTGGCAGTACTGGTTTCTTGGATGAGAAACTTTTAGTCTTACAGTTGTTCTTCCCCAAGATTTGGGGAAAATGAGGTAATGTTGTGACTACTTGTGAACTTTGAAGTGAACAACTCAGCCCTGCAGTGGCATTCTGATAAGACAGCCCAGCACCTGCCTCCTTTTACTTCTTAAATTAGCCTTTTTAGGAAAAGGTAACACTTCATCAGTGTGCATCTTACACACACCGTTTTAGATTCGTGCCAAGTGAAGTATCTGACATGATTTTAAAGGTGAATTACATTACAGAAAATCATTTCTCTTCAGTTTAGGCTTAATGTAATGTGGTACATCTGATTTTTGAACTGCACAGAGATATTGTGACATCCTTAACTTCAGTCTGAGCATTGATGTTCAATCAAGTATGTTCAGAAAATCCTAGATTTATGCTTTGTGGGAGAAAATGCCACATGTTGACGATCTGAATTCTGTAAAAACACTGTAAATGCAACAGATATGGTTGCCACAGCATATTTAGTTTTGTCAGAGCAATGGAGCTGTATAAACTCTGAGGGTTCATATTCTTTGTGTCACCTAGCTACTTGCTAGGTAAAAAATCAATATTAAAAATACAAGTAATGGCATCCATTCTGCTAGAACTTTTTTCTTCCTGAGGCAAATAACACTAAAGCCTACTGGAATACAAGTCTTTTGTCTAAAAAAAAAAAAAAAAAAAAAAGTGATTCTTTTGTCTTTATGTTAAAGAATTTGTGCTGAATTGGTTCATGAGTTAATTGTGGAAGGATCATCCCTATACGCATTACAGAATAGTAATGAATTAATAAATTAAACATGGGGTGCTTGACTGAACAGTAAAATGTGTGTGTAATGCCTTGTGTGCAGCTGGAAAGTGCTTACACTCGTAAGGCTTTGTTGATGCTTCATCACTGCTTTTAGCAACTGACTTGCTGTACATACTTGCTTCACTTACTGGAATGCCACTGCTTATGCCAGCATGTTTGCCATTTCCATTTCACTGAATTAGAAGACAGTGCTCCATTCTTCTGATACCTAACAGCTATTATCTGAGAGCAACACAGGAGCGTTCCTTTGTGCTTAGAGGATGCTTGTGTGGTTTCATTTCAGTCTTCACCTGTTAGTGGAATGAGCTGCTTAGTATGTAGAGCAGCTTTTTACTGAGCACAGAAAAAGCTGAGGTTTATAACTGTGTTATCAGACTATCATCCATAACTGATATACATATGTTAAATTACAGTGGGTGTAAGCTTATGTTTAAGTCTTGCTTTCTATTTTGTAAATCAGAAATAATGGATGCTTTTAGTCTGGGGCTTGGGGATGACAACAAAGACAAGAAAAAAGTGCTCTTCAAATTGGTAATATTCATTTTAATGGAAAATATTTATTCTGGAAGTACTTAAATATCACTGATACAACTTCCATTAGTATAGTTTGAATGTAGAGAGTAAAGTAATTCAAGAACTATAAACAGCTGAAACAGAAACGGTGTTTGAAAAATCGTTAGTGTAAAACAGTACTGGCAAGAGAAATCTCATCTCTGAAATCTTTAGGCTGAAAACAGTTACTCGGTGTTGCCTGTACAGATATCTAGCCTCATAATTATCTTTTTTTTTTTTTTTATGAAAACCAAGAGAAAACTGTCACTTTCATGTTGTGTTTTTTTTTTTGTTTTGTTTCACAAAAAGCTATAGGATGTTGTGACACTTCAAAAGGAACTTGATATTTCATTTGGCTTGATGATCTGGCCTTTTTTATAGACAGTTCTTCAATAGCCTGTGCTGATAGCTGGATAGTCTCATGGTGCTGATAACTTATTAGAGAAAGTTAGGAAACTTAAAGTGAAGCATAACTTGTATTGCCCTGTTCTTTCACTTTGCAACTTCAGATTTGCATGGTTTCGAAATTTATATCTTGTAAATGCCTGTAGTATTTGTGGGAAGAGTGAAAAGGGAACTCTGAAGCATGCTGAAGCTCAGAAGAGGCAATCTGAAATGCTGCTGCTGCCAACGGTTATTGTGTAAGGAGCTGTATTTGCAGTGTTGGTGAGGACTGCTTTGTGGTTTACCTCTGGGGTACAACCATGATCTGATTTGCCAGATGGTCAAAGAATCTGACAGTGCGTAAACAGAACCTGGGGGAACGTGATCCAAATGGGCTCTAGAGCTTCTTAAGCCAACTTTAGGTTGTTGTGGAAGAGACTGTAGATGTCTTTATGAAGAAATGTGGTACATGTGGCTGGGCAGTGTGTGGGTAACAAAACTAGGTTAAGAAGGGACTTCTATTTAGATGCCAGTATGAACTGTTTTAAATACATGTAGCCTGCACTGCGTGGACTTAAAGCACCTAGCTTCCTTTTTTGCTTCTATTAAGATTACAAGGAGAATTTTAAATTGGGAGATTGAGCATTGAAATGCTTGCAATTCAGTAATGTGCCCCTGCATAGAACTGAATAGGATTGAAGTCCAAGTTGAAGGAAGAAATAGCAAAGAACGTTAAGTAAAACAACAGTTGCAGTGCCCTGTCAAATTGGATTCAATTACAGGGCACTGTCAACTAGAGTTTGATAATAAGTTAAGGTGGGATTTGGTCATCCAGCCATGAATACATCACTTTTAAAAGCTAAAGTAACTGTACACATTAGCAAGCATAAACAAACACAAACGTGGAAAAGCTCATACCTCGGGAACTATAGTTGTCCTATGATTATGTGACTAAGAATGATGTGCTCACCTTGTCAGCTGCATTTCTGACCTTGTCATTTGTGAAGGAATCTCGTAGCATGAAAGCATAGGAATAAAAGTCGTTTTGTGTTTTAGATCTTCAAAATAGCTATGAATTCTTTGCACAAGTTGTGGAACTATCTCATATCACTAAGAGGGATGTAACATGACATACTTAGGTAGATGTTAAAGTATTATGTGTAAAGATAAATTGCATATTTGGTGGTGCTTCTTTGTCCATCGCTACGTGTACAGATCTGAGTTACTGGAGACTGTTCCATGAAAAGATCAGGTGAGTGGTGTACAGAGAAGTGGATAAAATGTCTGACAGGAATTAGAGAACAAACAAGACTGTATTGAGCTACTGTACGAAGCGCTGACACATTTGCATCACGGAGAACCGTCTGCATCATGCCCTATTGTAGAAACAGTTCAGCAGAAATGAAAAATAATGCTGAAATGTGCAGGACTGAGATAACTGGGGAATGGCTTATAGAGTAAAGGTCCGTTGTCAGAAGATAGAACAAGGGCCTCTCGATGTTTTTGAAGAACTAATACCACACATAGAACAAGTGGTAGTTTTTCAGCAACAGGTGTAGTCCAAATTAATAATAAAAGTTGTCGAGTGAATTAAAGGAGCTTTTGTCTAGTAGTTGATTTTAATAGGAATTTAGAAAGTCACATTCTTAAACTTAATAAACTGACAGTAATTCAATTTCACACAGCAATGCAAAAAGTCAATTTTGTACTCAAGCGTGGGTACTTGAAGGAGTAGCGTGTACCCTTCTGGTCTTAAGGGGAATTGTACTTTTGCTGCTTTGTGGCTTTGCAGGAGGAACTGGAAGGAACTTCAGCCAGGGAAGGGCATTTGCTTGAGATTGATACTTGTGTGTGGTCCAGTCCTTTTGCAGACACGATTTCCTTTTAATGCGATGAAGGTTGAATTTTTGGAATGTCTACTTATGGGTTATGTACATTGCTGGTTTAAAAAGCATCAAATATAAATACAGTAGGGCCTAAAATATGCTTAGTATCTGATTACTTACTCATATATAAGCCTGGTTGATACAGGTTGTTTCTTTATTCCAAGCTGTGCCTATTGCCACATTGCTTACTGCTTCTGAAACGTAACTTGGGCAGAGAACCAGTTCCAGGAAAGTGTTTTCTGATTGCAGCAATCTTTGCAGTCTCTTTTCTAGGGTACGTGTCTTTGTTGGTGGGTTGGTGGTAAGGGATGGACCACTTCCTTCTTCACAGTTGTTAATTTTTCTCTCGTGTGTTGTTTTGGTGTCTTTTTTCCTGCATGCAGGGATGCCTGCCGTCTGTAATCCTGACATGGTACCTGTGGCGATACCACCTCCTGCAGTCAATCCTCAGCACCTGTGTAATGAAGAGGACCTGAAATCTATCCAGGACATGTTTCCCAACATGGACAGGGAAGTAATCCGCTCAGTGCTCGAAGCCCAGAGAGGGAACAAGAATGCAGCTATCAACTCCTTGCTTCAGATGAATGAAGAATCATAGAATCACTTCTGCGTTGTCCGTTTCCTCAATGCCACTTATTCTTACTTGCCAAGCCAGGGATTTAGCTAGAGGAAGAATTTCCTAACAGTTTGCTGTTAGTGTGTCCTGTATGCAAGAATATATCCTCTTTTCTCCTTGAACATTTGGATCTTTTCACTTTCTTATGCTAAACCAAGTATGTACATGTAGAGAATGTCCTACAGTTCAGCGCTGAAACGTTTCTGATATCACCTGTGCCCAAATTGGCTGTATTCTGAGGGAATAATGCTGCTTTTTTTCCTTTCTCTCCCTCTCTTCAAAAACTTTAGTTCTTTCTATGGTTCTATTCTATGATTCTTACAGAATAACTCTATGCAGTACAGGATTTACTACTGCCTGTCAGATAGGAAAAATTGCTTTTCCAAGAAGGATTTGCTTCTTAAACAATTTATTTGCCGAAGTATGTGGGTTTAACCAAGCAACCTGTTTATAGCAGAAATTAAAAGAAAGGCCTGTTCCTTGTCCTGTAGTGGTTAGCTGTCGCTGTGAAATATTCAGCTGCTTGTGGTTGATGGAAGACTTTTGGTTTAATAAGTTAGGTTTCCAAGGTTGCGCCTGTTGGTATTTCTCATGAGCATCTTCCCTTCAGTGTAGTCACTGAGCAGCAAAGCAGTTTATTGCGTGTATTTGGGACTTTTATCACGCTATAGAATATGGTTATATATATTATCTGTAAAATCGTGACGAATGACTTTAACTTGTGCAGTCTGCTGCCATAGCAAGAACAGGACTGAGCCCTAATGTACTTGTACTGCTAATTCTGCGTTCCCATGACCATTCCCAAGGATGAACACAGAAGGAAAGATTTTGTACCTAGAGAATTAATGAAGCTGGAAAGATTAGAGGTATTGCTCTGGATTTAAAAAAAAAAAAAAAAAAAAAAGTAGAAATCTATGATCTGTTTAAGGCTTCTTTCTTCACATCTATGTTTCAGCAAGATTACCATTTGATATTAGTAGTCAAACTAGTGTATTTCTTTATGTCATTTGAAATCAGAAGCTTGCAAAACAGTCTCAGAATCTTTGAATGTCATTGAGTTGCCCAGTGACTTGTTGATTGTGGTTGCTGTAGTCACAAAATGGTTGAGGTTGGAGGGTACCTCTGGAGGTCATCTGGTCCAACCTCATCTATTTGAAACAGGTGGAAATAATTATTTGCAGGAGAAATACAACATATCTGACTTAGTCTGATCCTCGGAGGAGGTTAGAGGTTGCTTGTATTTATTATTAGTGTTTTTTCCAGAAAACAGTTCATCTTGGAGCTGCAGGATCTTACAGTCTGCACCAGTTATCCTGTTGGATAAGTTTCTGCAGTGTCTGTTTTTGTGGATGATAAAGTAATGCACTTTAAGTAGTATGTACCAGTTTGTTTCAGTGATGTGCAATGTTGCTGTTTTACCTTTTTTTAATGTTTGATTTCGATACTTTCTACAATAGCCATAAACTGTTACATTTTCAAGAGTTGGAATGAATGTACACTTAAAATCCAGGCTCTTAACTCATTCATGAGACCTTTAAAGCAAAGTCTAGAACAGGGAAAAGGGACTTCTGTTCTCTTTTTTCATCAAACTTTGCTGCATGTCACACTTAATGATGTTTTCTTCATATCTGCTGAAGAGCTGATTTTTTTTTTTTCCTGCCTACATATAAGCCTACATATAAGAAACCTTTAGGTAGTGCTGGTGGTGAAGTATGAATATTTATTTTTTTATGATGAAAAATGATGCTGAAACTTTTAAAATACACTATCCAAAGCTGTCTTGGTTCCTGATCTAAGATTGTTTGGCTTTTTTTCATAATAACAATGTTACATTTTGTTCCAAATCCCACTGCAGTTGTAAATTTACCCTTGAAAGCGTAAATATCCTTACACATCTTCCCATGGTCTTAATGAGATTCAAGGGTACAGTTTTTGTGCTTTAGTACTAGTGTCCCCATAATTTTATTTTTTCTAAAATAAAACGGGTGTTCATCAAGAGAGTATTCTTGCACCTTCCCTACAGTTACTGTGGGTGGTGTGTGAAATAGTATGGAGGCAGTGGGTCTTTGTCTTCGTAGCACAGAAACTTGACCTCGTTGCCCAAGAGGGTAAATATGTGTCAAGTTTTAACTCTGCTATCTCCAGGAAGACCTCCCCTGTGCTGACTTTTACTCAACGTGAATTTATAGAGATGTAACAATTCAGGGAAAATGTAAATATTGGATTTTTTTTAATATTAAAATGCTGGGATCCATGATGACAGCTTTTTATGAAAGCAGCAGTCACAGTTCAACTTAATGGCTGGTAAATTGGGCTGCATCCTGTGACAGTTCCATTTCAAGGACAGAATAACACTTTTCAGCTCTAACCATGAGAAGGAATATTGGGTTAGCTAGGCTTATGCATAAACTAGGTTCCAGGCCTCTGAGCAAGCTATAGCCCCTGTTAAATTTGTTTGTTGTCATTGTTAGTTTCATTTATGCAAACGTTATGCAAAATAGGGGTAGGTGAGAGCTGAAGACAGGAGATGTAGGAGAGTTATGGCCAGTAGATGGGTTTCAACATGTTAAACTCAAATACTGTTGGGATTTTTATCTTGATTTACTTAAGCATTGTAGCTGAAACTTTAATTTCAAGATCTCCTCCTTTTAGAAACAAAACACTGGTCATGATCCTGCTCAGCTTTTCAGCATACATAGCCTGTAAGTCAGTCTGCTCATTCAGCTTTGAATTGGAAAGAGGTGGAAAAAAGGTGGGGAGTAGGTTGGTTTTCCAGGAGTCTGTGAAATAAAAGCATTGGAACCCAAAGTCTGATTCTTGATCTGAGTTGTCACTGTTGTAGCTTTTGATGAAATGCGAATGGGATGATGCTGTTTGACACTGTTCTTCTGCTCAACAGCTTCAGCAGCTCAGAGCCAAAGCCAGATGTAAAAGCCTGGCGCCTGCTAGAAGTGAATGCTTTTAGTACTAATTTGAGTCCTGCCAAGAGCCTGAACTTGCTAAGAATAGGAACATTTTTTTGTCTAGCTAGATCCTTGCTGCTTTCTTCTCTACTGCTGTTCGCATCTGTTGATGGTACTGAATGTTTTTTCCCTTTCAAATGTTACTGCTTGTTTGGTTTATCTGTAATAACAATACAGAGGATGTTTATTTTGCTGTAATAATCTGAAGACATTGTTTCTCTCTGTATTGAGGTCCAGTGTCCAAATGTTTCTTGCACTCTAGAATACATCAACTTTTTTGTTCTAATTTAATAAATGTATCATCTAAATGAAAACGTATTATGTCTCTGTTGGAGAGGACTTCAGTTTCATCATCTATAGACTGATACAGAATTCGTTGTGCATCAGTTACTTTATTTTATGTGGTCTTGTATATTTGCTAAATTGCACTTCAGTTCTTAGAAATGTGATCATCTGGTGGGGCTGGTGCAGTGAATGCTCACAAGCATTTGAAGCATTTCTCTCTAGGTATTTGCCTTTCTTTAACACTTCCAGGTGCTGCTTCTTCAAAACTGTTATGATATTGCAGGTCTGGAGGTAGTGGTGTCCCTGTGGAAAGTTAGGAAATAAAGCTGATGTAGTATTTCAGCTACAGGACAAACAGGCATTACCTGCTAGTTTTCAATATATTAATGAATTTTAAGGATTTGATTTACATCTTTTTTTAATTCTGTTGTTAACTGGAAGGCTACCTGAGGTCATTTTTCTTGTTCAGCAGCGTTGCTGTGCTTGAGAATTAATGAGCTACTAATGGTGCTTTCCTGTAGCTCTGAAGTGGCAGCATCTATCCTCATTTATGTTCTAAAGCCTTACTGTTTACTTTCACGTTTCTGCAGCACACTGAGAGAGTGTGGCAGAGATGCTGAGTCCCAGCCTGAAGCAGTGATGGAGCACCTGGTGGGAAGGCAGGGCCAACCCAGGGGAGCTCAGGTGTGTGCAATGTACCTGAGTGATTGGAAGGGGTGGAGCCAGGATCCACCCCTTCCCAGACCTCATTTAAGGGTTGGCAGTGGAGGCAAGGAGATCTTGCTGGGGTTTCCTGCGTACCTGAAGCCTTCTGAAGGTAAGCAGCTTCTTTCTTTTATTTCTGTGCTTACTGCAGTTGTGTTTGAGCAAACTCTTGCTTGCTGCAGCCTGGGACCTTTCTACTCTGCATTGTTGCTGTGCTTTCCGTTGTGTTACAGAGGGCAAGTTGGAATTAATTTACTTAAATGTTGGAAATGTTGGCTTCCTTGTGATGGCTAAAGCATCTGCTTAGGATTTCAATGTTTATTAGCATTTGCATTTCAACATGGGTTACACACTGATGGCATTTGGGAATCTAATAGAAGTTGATGTTTAAATTGTTGAAATATCTAAGTACACTGGTGAAAACAGAGCCTCTAAGAAAAAAAAATAATAGGGATTTTTCATAGTTGGAGAAATGAAAAGCCATGGTTGCAATATTCCCTGTTCCGGTTGTAAGTTGTAGCCCAGTGAAGATTACAACTTTCCTATGTGTTCTGTGGGTTTGTTCAGAAACTCAAGTTGGTCTGTTTTCATACTGTAGTTTGAGTATATCTGAATATCCACTAGATATTTTAGGCACTTGTAAGTAAATGGGCAACATTCAACTTAAGTTTAAGGCTGGGGTAACTAAGTCCTAAGATGCTCGATATAGTATCAAGCAGTTCATCTGTGCTTGGAGTAAGTGTTAGAGAAGCTACAAGCTTGGATTGCTGGGAATAGTGTCAGCTCCTCATATCAGCAGAGATGTTGTCACTGAGTTCAATTTAGATCTGGCTTTATTTCATTGCAGGCCACACAGTTAAGTATTGCAGCACGAGTGGCTGTGGGTGCTGGTTGTGTTTTCAGGTGTCTTGTTCATCACCTGGATTTTCTTGGTTGGTAATTAACAGTGTGTATAAAGCATGCAGCCACCTGGATGCTCATTTCATTTGAACTATCAGTCCTATTCCTGTTAAGGCTCAACTGCACAGCTAAAATAAATCAGCATATGGCCTGTAGTGTGAGGATTGAGATCCTTCTGCTTCATTCTAAGTATTTTCAAGTGCTGGGTTCTTTTTTCCATTTGAGAAGAAAAACCCAGAACTCCCTTGAAACTGAAATGTGAGTTCAGAATCTAAGTAGGATGGTACCAAAGGAAATGATCTTTTTAATGGCAAGGGTGTATTATGGCAATATTTCTAAATGATGGTAGACTTAAATATTCTGTGGAAGCAGTCGGTGAGAGAACAATCTGGTAACCTCTCTAAAGGAAATGGAAGGATGACTTGTGTGGCTCTTAGGGTTGGAGCATGTTTATGCAGCATGGAAGCAAGGAGCAGCTAAAAGCAAACTTCAGGGCTTATGTCCGTGTGGCATAGAGTCTTGGTCCTGAGGGACAAAGGTTCAGCCTTGGTGGTGAGTGAATGGTTTGGAAGAATATACTGTGGTTTGTGTCTTACTTTTGAAACACTGTGGAAGTGATAAAATAACTTGAATACAGCTCGGGCCTTTGAGCTACTCCACAGGTTTCTTTATGAAGGTGATCCATTACCACGGTCTTCAGTGGAGGAAATCAAACAAAGTGAGAGCAGCTGGGAGAGGTCAGTTACTTTACTGCAGTGATATTGTCTGCTGCTGGCAAATAAGCGTGAGCATAAAGACTAAGTTGTGACTGTGTGTAACTAGCCACAAATTTGCTCTGATACTCAGTGTTTCAATGCAGCATTTGCTGTTTTTAATAGTTGCCTTTATGTTTCAAATAAGAATGATTCTGTGTTGAGGAATGCAGGTTGGGAGGTGGTCAGGAGAGACAAGGAAGCATATGCAAAATAATTCTCAGTCTCTCTACTCCTTTGTATGGGAAAAGGCAGACTTCAGGAAAGGAAGAAATGAACATTGATTCAAGGTTCATAATGTTTTAAGAACTGAAGCTATGATTATTTTTTTCAAAAATAATGGATTAATGGTATAATTTGCTGTATAAAGATGGTCAGGATGCTGTGTTTTAGTAGCTTCTTCTGATGGTGTGTAGTTTGTGGCCAACTCTGCATGCTTCTGAGTCCCCAGGATTGTGAAATTGTCACATCTGTATGATGCTTGTACATCTGGCAAAGCCCTTTTGCACATAGCTCCTATTTGACAGAACTGCAGTAAGTCTGCTTGTGTAAGCTACTGTGGTGATGCTTAGAGACTGGGAAGCTGAATGAGTGGCTTATCCTGCTGGCAGTGCAGCCTTGAGGCTTGGGAAATGACAAGTGTGAGAAGAAATACGAAAGTAAACATATCAGTAGCAGTGTTCTGGTATAACTTGTGCTGTCCCTTGGAGATGAGGATCTCCCCTCTCTCAGCACATGTTGTGTGTAGTGGTAAAATTAACCCCATGCATTGCTGGGAGACAAGTAGGTGACTTTGGGGAATACAGCACACTCCTTACACACAGTGGTGTATTGTACTATAAACGTGGGAAGTGCTACCAGTTATCAGTGAGTGAGGCAGATGAATGGAACTCAGGCTAAAGTCAACGAAGTATTTCCTTAGATCGCTGCTGTGAGAGTCTGCTTCGGAATAGGAGGAAGCAGGAAAAATGGCAGTGAAAGGTGGCGAGGGAAGAGATGTTGGTTGGTGTTTTTAAAGGGAAATCTGTTCTTGTACCTTTCCTCCGAAGCTTAAGCCAGAAGCAAATCCAGGGGATTTGCGCTTGAAGTAAGCAGAATTCAGGAGGAGGCACATGTGGAGGCTTGGAACTAATGCTACACTGCTATTGCAAGTCCAGGGAATGTCTGTGTGAAACAGAAGCAGCTGTACAGGAAAACACAAAGACGTGCATTTGTTTGATATTCAGGAAGTAACCATCTTTGTTAAAGTCATTTATGTTCTACATGGAACTCAGAAGTTGAAATGATAAAATGCATGCATGACTTAACATACTTGGAAATAAAACTAAACCTACGTTCTTAGCAGCAACAGACAAGTAATACTTAAAACACCAAGCAGTATATAATGTCAATCCTGAGCTCTTTTTAGTGGGTTGTTTGTTTTTTGTGAGGTATCATATTAATATGAAAGTGCAGGTTTTTCATCCTATATTTCGCATAGTCAAGTATATTGATATTTCACTCAAATTACTGCAGCAGAGCATTTAGCTAGATGAGGCAATGGGAAGAATACTTCTGGTGAAGTCATTTAATTATCTGACTGGAGCTTTCATTTATATGAAGACTTCTTCAACTTCAGAAGGGTGGCTTTCTTTGTTTTGGTTTAGGATGTGGAGCAGCTGTGAATATAAAGTTTTCTATCTTGTTTTTCACTTGTCTTCTGGATCTCACTAGCCGGACGCCCAGCCTGCTGCTTCACGTGCCAGCTTGTTTTCTTCTTAAACAGAGAACCCCACCTCTTTGTCACCGGACTTCCCATTATTTAGACAGCGAAAATAAGTATCAGTCACCAAAACTGAAAAATGCTGAAAGTTTTATTGATCAAATAAGAGACGAGATGAACAGGAAAACAGTCTCTTCCCTGTCACCAAGTGATGTCTTTTAAGAGCATTATATCCATAAAAATGCCATGCAATAAAACTTTCTCTAATCATAGGAGCTGAGTGCAGTGTAGCTGCACTGTCTTCTGCTGTTGTTTTTGGAGCCTTTAAGACTTTTCCCAAAATGTCAGGGTTGTGGTTGTACTGATACATAGTGACATGTCTGCATAATGTACAGGAATATATTTTACATGGTTACTTATTTTTACCTTGAAAACTGTATCACTTAAATAAAAAAATTACGCTTAAAGATGGTTTTTGGGTGTTTTTTGTGGTTTTTTTTTTTCTTTTACAAGTAAGAGAAAAGAAAAGGTGCTAAACTGAAATATCAGTTAAAGAAGGAGCTCAAGTTATTTTGAGGAGGATATGGTTCTGGCTTTCCTAAGATGTATTTCTGTTGTTGTTGTTTCCACAGTGATCATGCTAGTATTTGACTGATTTTTGATTGGTAATCATCTGCTGCTTGGGTCTGTGAGCTGCATGCGTTTACACACTGGCACTGTTCCACGTAGACGTAGTTATAGTTGATGGTTGTTCCATTTTGGCAAGTCAGGGTCACATCTCTTGTGTGGCTGCTGAGCTCCTGGCAGCAAGTACAGTCATGCTGCATCTGGTTTGTTTCAAGAGAATACCTGCATGCCACCAGAAGAAAAGATGTTCTCTCATTAAACGTCTGTAAACAGGAGCATCATGTGAATATGATTTTAATACCCTAACTTTTTGGGTGCGAAGCTATTCTTGCTTTCTCTGGTTTTACTCAAGAGATGCATGAACATGTTAACTTTGCTGCTGCTGTGTGATTGGTTAAGAGAGACCACAAATATAAACACAGCTGAAGAGATTCTCCGCTACTGTTTTTTGAACTTACATGGAGGAGCCAGGACAGGTCCCTTCGCAGTATGCCAACTCAACAGCTTCAGAGGATTCGCAGTCTTCATGTCTGATCACAGTTTTTGTGGTGTACGCTTTGCAGTTTGTAGCTTTGAAAGAACAGGAACAATATAAACATGCTTCAAATCTCTAATTCAGTACCTCGTGCTAAAGGAATTTGGAAGGGTATGATGTCTCATTACTGAGACTATGTACAGGATGAGACAGTAGGTGGTACTGTAGACAGATTTCAAGTGGTTTTTTGAGCTTGGCCGTACAGTGTACTTAGAAGATACAAGCTGAGGATTGAGTGTCAGTGGTTTCATTTGTGGTATTCACTATCCAGCAAATCTACTTTTTTCTTTTGAAGAAATGGTGTAGAAAGGTTAGTTTTGAGTGAAAGCTAGGTCAGCAAAGAAACTTTCCTTCCACTCAAATACAGATGAAGGTTGAATATAATTATCTGTAAGAGGAAAATACGGTGTTACTTACGTTTACATATCTTGCAGCAGCCATCAGGAGTAGTCTCTATTTCATCCTTTGCAGAAATAAAGAAGGATTTGCATTAAAGCATGGATGGCAATACTGAGTGTGTTAACAAGATAGCATTACAAGCACTTAGCAGAAAGCTTCTCTGCAATGAATGCAGAATGAAACAATGGATGTCTGGCTGTGTCATCACTGCAGGAATCTTCTGTCATTGTAAGCTCATGTAAAAATACTCAGCTTCTCTTTAATACTGTTGTCATAGCAACATTATTTTCATTCTGAAAGTGTTCCTGAAACTTTAATGAACATAAATTGTTTCATTCTTCCTCACTCCCTTTTCCCCTTGTTTTTTTTACACTGTGTTCAGTAAACGCTGAAGTGATGAATACTTACAGGATCACACTCCGTTGGGTTGTACTCAGGGCATACTCTTTTAGTTTGAACTACAACAAATTGATCTTCAATTTTTTCACACTTGTACTGGCTACAGGCATCGAGTGGCAGACTCTCATCAACCTAAGATTTTAAGAGAAGAAAAAATATATATTTTTTTCCATTGTAATCAGGTACTGGACACTTACTTCAAAAATGCTCAAGTTCTCACACCTCAAAGATTTTTAGCTGAACTTGAAGTTCTTCCAAGTGGCAAATGAGAGAAGCCTAGTTTTGCAAACTATGGCTGTCTTGAATGTTCATACTGTAGAACTTAGGGACAGATTCTTCCAAACAAGGGGCAGTGGGCACACACTGTAACACAGGAAGTGCCATACAAACACAAGGAAGAACTCATTTACTGTGAGAGTGGCAGAGTGCTGGAACAGGCTGCCCACAGTCTCTATCTCTGGAGATGATTCAAGAATTTCCAAGTCTACGGTTCAGAAACTGAAGTTTTTAGTTTGTAATAGTGTAGTTTTCGGAGTCATTTCAGTGTTAAATAAATTCTTACTGGGAAGGGATATATTGGCTGATGAGAGAAGGGAAGTATTACTTACTTCGAGAATGTATGTGGTGTTGTTACCGAGTTGAATTCTGCAAGCTACTTCAATACACTTCCCACAGCACTCTCCATCCTTAATCTTATATTCATGACCCTAGTTGCAAGAGATGAAAGTATGTTGAGTTGATGATGAAGGTTTCAATCTTACTAGAATACTAATAAATGAGAGCTGATAGGGCATCCCAGAGAATCTTAACTCACCAGTGGGCAAGATGTTTCACATTCAAGCTCCTTACACTGCATAATGTGTTTCCCAGTCCATAGATCTCTCTCAGAAGTGCAGGTACAGTTCCTACATGAATCAATTACAGACGTGCCAATCTGAAAAATGGGAAAGAAAAAGTGTTCATTTATGAAGTGTCTTTATAACACAGGCGAGGGTGAAAGAAAAGCTGTGTACCATTAGGGTTTTTGAAATGCATGTGAGCAAAAAAATCTGGCCTTATTTGTGGAGGTTCACAGGGTTATTTCAAATAGCATTTGAGCTCAGGCAATACACCAGCTCTTTCAGAAGAAGTTATTAATTCCACAAATGGCAGAAAGTGTTTTTTTTTTTTTGTTTTTTTTTTTTTTAAAGAAAGTACATCATTAAGAATGATGCAGTCTTGTTTTAAGCTTCTTGACAAACAGAGTTTAGGGTTATAGACTGATGTGGATTGGGAAAAGGGCTTTTGTTGTAGAAAAGGTATGTTTCATTTCTAGTAAAATGCCACTAAGTATCAGATTCTCACCGGATATATTTTGTCATTAAGCACACAGACTGGAGCTGGCCCTGAAAAACAAACAAAAATCAGAAATCTCAAACTGAGAGTGCATGAGAAGTTAAGATATTACCAAGTTTTGTTAAAACCACAGAGTTTATGGAAAACTTGAATTCAAGCTCTCAATGTGCACAAACCAGCATAGCTGGATGTTAAGAATGTATCTTTCGATTAGCTGGAAGAGTTGAGCAGAGATGATGCCAAACTTGAGCTGAACGTGAAAAATCCCTTTTTGCCCTTTCCATATAGGTAGGTTCATTTCCAATTAAATTAGTTACTTTCTGTTTGAACCCTTTAAGACCAGTACCCTTCACAGATGCCTTTATATACTGATACCATATGACCTCTCAGAATAGATCCTGGATATGTATTTTTTTTATTGTAGTAATGCAGTTTGATGGCATGGTAGATTACATCCCTGGCTTTTACAGAGTTACTTCAGACTTCATAGTTCCCTTGTTTGATTTGTTTCAGGCTTCTTTTACAGCTGCTTTTCTTTTTGAGTCTTTTATATATTTTATATGACCACTGGATTATAATTTTTTTTACAGTACCATAAGAGTAATTAATATTTTTTGTACATCAGTAGTTCAGTTTCTAATTATGATTTACTTTGTTGCTTTGTGTTACCTGCTTTTGTAGTAAACTGTGCTGGCTCGTTATGTTAACGCATGTGTGTTTAGCTGTGGACAGACTAATGTTCATGTGCTTCAATACTATGTTATATCAAGTACTTGAAGGCTCGGAATATTACTCTGCTCTTCTACCCATTCACTTTCTCTGAGTAGATATTGAAAATAACATTTTGTTTCCAGCTGAATTCGTATTGCATATTTAGCTAAAAATGGACGCATATTAACTGAGTGAGAACAATGTAAAGAAGGTTCTGGTGTTACCGTGATAGATGTACAATCTGCTTAGTTGTTAACAGAAGCACAAAGGTAATTTTGCATAGTGCAGCTCGGTGCATCCACTGGTATTTTTAGTACTTACGGCATTCAAGTTCAGGACAGCATGGGTCTTCTACTGGTACTACAGGTAAGGAAATAAATCCTATGCCACAGACTTCTTCCAGAGGATTTTGGCATAGGAGTGGCTCACACTGCGCCGTACCGTTGAGTGGATCACAGACACATTTCTGGCATTGACTTGTCCATTCCTCTCCAGGCTGAAAATACATAAATTATTTATTCTGAAGTGCCCCTTCAATCTAGATATTCTGGGCCAACTTGGCTTAGACTCTCAAGCTTAGTATGGATTCCAGATTAAAGTTTTGTTATCATATAGTTTCAGAGCTTGAGAGCAGGCAACCTGAGAACAATAAAACAACCATCTTCTCTGTAGAAAAAAAGGCACTGTAATATTTTCATAGCTAGTCCACTTATTTTTACAATGTTTGAATATCTTTTATTCTTAAAAAGTCACTGCTATGGTAGTGGTGAACTTTTCTATCTGTAGATGCTTAAAAGCCTGATAGTTGAATTTTTTTTATGAGGATGTTCTACTGTGATAAACTTTGTTACTGAAATACACACAACTTGATTTGAATTGGCTAATAGAGGATAGGAGTTGGACTGTTTCTGCAATGGTGCTATTTTAAAATAATGAAGGGAATCACCTTTCGTGGAGGGTTGACGTCAGTACAGTTTCTTGGTAGTGATGTTGTGAGGGATGTTGCTGCGGTTGGTGAAATAGAAGGAATGATGTGTTCTGTGGATGAGGAGGCTTGTGTTGTAGTTTCTGAGGGCACTGAAGTTGAAGGAGTTGTTACAGGACATGGCCCCTTAAATGGGGCAATTTCGCATTCACTGCTGCAAAGTGCATAAAAATGACATCCAGCCTTATCTGTTCTGTTGTAAATAACTTCCCCTGTAGAGGAAAAATGAAAGAAAAGTTAAAAGACCGATGAAAACACTAATAAAAGGAAAAAAACCCCACCAAATATTGTGAAAACACGAAGTGCATTACTCTGTTAAAATGATTAATCTACTTAAGATGACATTGAGTGATTATCAATTGAATACGCTATTAAGGGATCCTACTGCTTATTCAAATCATTGTAACCATTAAGTAAGAAGCTTACCAGGAGAAAACAAATCACCAAACACGTGACAAAAACATGGAGTTGTTTCAGTAGCTTCTGTTGTGAAAGCTGTGGTGAGGGAAGAACTGGAGGCTGCAGAGGTGCTTGTAATGTGGCTTGATTGTGAAGTACCAGCTGTTGAGAACAAAACATTGTTTATTTCAAAGCACACCATCTGGTTATTGGAATTGTTGTAGGAGTCTGATCAGAGTCTGGACAAATTAAGTCAATGTTTGGTTGTGTTCAAATATATGATGACCCACTTCACTAAGTAGAGACTGTGGAAATCTTATAGCTCTACACCAAGTATCATCTGGGATTTTACAAATATTAAGACTTCTGGCACTAATATAGTTTCAGAGTTGTGGTCATTACCCTGGTCCAGGTAATAAATATTAAAAAAAAATAAATATAAACCATGGAATCTGCTAAATGACTTTGCATGAGCGAATTCTTTGTGTTAAAAGAAGCACGAGTGATAGTAGAAGTCACAGAAGATAATTACAGCAATGACGTTCTACCAAATTAACAGCAGAAATAGCTTTCCGATTACACAATGACATATGAGAACTCCTCAAAGTAAGGGATTGTGCTGTAGTCTGTGTTACTACAGTGAAGATTGCTACATGAGTGAATATAGCTGAAGAGCTGAGCAGTAATTTGATAGATGTGGGGATAGTGAATGCTGTTCCAGAAGCCGATGTTCTGGTACTGGTGGCACTGTTGATAGGTGTGGTTGTGACAGCGGATGAATGTTCAGTCAAATTAGGAGAAATCTGCTTAGTGGCAGAGCTGCTGGTCTATGAAGGTGTGAGGATGGTGGTAGCTGTACTTACTAACACAGAAGGAGCAGTCTTAGCAGTGCTGGCACTGCTGGTAGGTACAGCAATCTTTGAACTTGGGGTTTCGATGACGGTCATACCTTTTGTTGGAGTGAGTGAGGTCCTGGTGGTGCTGGCACTGCTGGTTGCTACGGTGGTCATCCCTGCACTTGTGGATGCAATGGCAGTTGAAGTTTCAATCATAGGGAGTGAGGTCTTGGTGGAGCTGGCAGTGCTACTAGGTAAGGTGGATTCTGAACTAATGGATGCAATGGTGGTCGAAGTATCAGTCGGAGGGAGTGAGATCCTTGTGGTGCTGGCACTGCTCATAGGTACAGTGGTCCTCCCTGAAGTTCTGGATGATATGGTGGTTGAAGTTTCAGTTGGAGGAGGTGAGGTCTTGGCAGTGCTGGCACTGCTAGCAGGAACTGCAGTTGTGCCTGCACTTCTGGATGTGATGGTGGTTGTACCTTGTGTTGAAGGGGAAAAAGACTTGGCAGTTATTGTGGATGGGATTGCGGTCGTGCCAGTTGCTGGAGGGCTGGTGGTCTTGTAGACTAATGTGGTGCTTCTGGTGGTGATCTCAGAAAATGTGGGGATGGCAGAAACAGTAGCGGGTGTCTCTGTGGGCTGAGTTACTCCAGGAATTGTGGTGGTCCCTGTGCTTGTGGTGGTCGAAGTTTGAATCATAGGAAGTGAAGTCTTGGTGGTGCTGGCACTGCTGGCAGGTGTTGTGGTCGTCCCAGCACTTGTGGATGTGATGGTGGTTGAACTTTCAGTGAGGGGTGGTGAGGTCTTGGTGGTTCTGGGACTGCTGGTGGATACTGTGGTTATCCTTGCACTTGTGGATGCAGTGGTGGTTGAGGTTTCAGTCGTAGATAGTGAGGTCCTGGTGGTACTGGCACTGCTGGCAGGTGTTGTGGTCGTCCCTGCACTTGTGGATGTGATGGTGGTTGATGTTTCAGTAGCAGGGAGAGTGGTCTTGGTGGTGCTGGAACTGCTGGGAGGTATTGTGGCCGTCCCTGCACTTGTGGATGTGATGGTGGTTGAGGTTTCAGTCGAAGATAGTGAGGTCTTTGTTGTACCGGCACTGGTGGATGGTACGTTGGTCCCAGCACTTGTGGAAGTGATGGTGGTTGAAGTTTCAGTAGCAGTGAGAGTGGTCTTGGTGATGCTGGTACTGCTGGCAGGTGTTGTGGTCGTCCCAGCACTTGTGGATGTGATGGTGGTTGAAGTTTCAGTAAGGGGTGGTGAGGTCTTGGTGGTGCTGGCACTGCTGGTGGATACTGTGGTTGTCCCTGCACTTGTGGATGCAGTGGTGGTTGAGGTTTCAGTCGTAGATAGTGAGGTCCTGGTGGTGCTGGCACTGCTAGCAGGTGTTGTGGTCGTCCCAGCACTTGTGGATGTGATGGTGGTTGATGTTTCAGTAGCAGGGAGAGTGGTCTTGGTGGTGCTGGAACTGCTGGGAGGTATTGTGGCCGTCCCTGCACTTGTGGATGTGATGGTGGTTGAGGTTTCAGTCGTAGATAGTGAGGTCTTTGTTGTACCGGCACTGGTGGATGGTACGTTGGTCCCAGCACTTGTGGAAGTGATGGTGGTTGAAGTTTCTGTAGTAGGGAGAGTGGTCTTGGTGGTGCTGGAACTGCTGGCAGGTGTTGTGGTCGTCCCAGCACTTGTGGATGTGATGGTGGTTGAAGTTTCAGTGAGGGGTGGTGAGGTCTTGGTGGTGCTGGCACTGCTGGTGGATACTGTGGTTGTCCCTGCACTTGTGGATGCAGTGGTGGTTGAGGTTTCAGTCGTAGATAGTGAGATCCTGGTGGTTCTGGAACTGCTGGCAGGTGTTGTGGTCGTCCCAGCACTTGTGGATGTGATGGTGGTTGAAGTTGCTATTGTGGGGGGTGGGACTGTTGTAGAACAGAGCTTTTGGTCACAGCACAGCACCTTGACCTGGTAGTTGAAGCACATGGGGTACTTGGTGCTCTGATCCTTGTTTCTGCACACGAGCCCCTCGTTGAGGCTGCAGATGAGTTTCTGACCCAAACTCTCCAGGCTCCTGTTAGGGTAGTTTTCAGCACGACACTGGATTTCCTTTGGCTGGGAGCACAGGTCAAAACCGGCGGCACGGATATTTGCAAAGGTCTCAAAGTCTCCATCCTGGCTGCCAGAGCCTGGGAAATCCACATCAAACCACTGTGTCCAGGCACACTGAGGTTGGCAGGTGACTGAGGGGGATGAAGGGGCAGTAGTACTGCTGGGTGCGGTTGTGATGGCAGTTGTGCTGGTTGTCTCAGGAGGAGTGGTCTTGGTGGTGCTGGCACTGCTGGCAGGTGTTGTGGTCGTCCCTGCACTTGTGGATGTGATGGTGGTGGTTGAGGTTTCAGTCGTAGATAGCGAGGTCTTTGTTGTACCAGCACTGGTGGATGTTACGTTGGTCCCAGCACTTGTGGAAGTGATGGTGGTTGAAGTTTCAGTACCAGTGAGAGTGGTCTTGATGATGCTGGTACTGCTGGCAGGTGTTGTGGTCGTCCCAGCACTTGTGGAAGTGATGGTGGTTGAAGTTTCAGTAGCAGTGAGAGTGGTCTTGGTGGTGCTGGCACTGCTGGTGGATACTGTGGTTGTCCCTGCACTTGTGGATGCAGTGGTGGTTGAGGTTTCAGTCGTAGACAGTGAGGTCTTTGTTGTACCGGCACTGGTTGATGGTACATTGGTCCCAGCACTTGTGGAAGTGATGGTGGTTGAAGTTTCAGTAGTAGGGAGAGTGGTCTTGGTGGTGCTGGAACTGCTGGGAAGTATTGTGGCCGTCCCTGCACTTGTGGATGTGATGGTGGTTGAAGTTGGTATTGTGGGGGGTGGGACTGTTGTAGAACAGAGCTTTTGGTCACAGCACAGCACCTTGACCTGGTAGTTGAAGCACATGGGGTACTTGGTGCTCTGATCCTTGTTTCTGCACACGAGCCCCTCGTTGAGGCTGCAGATGAGTTTCTGACCCAAACTCTCCAGGCTCCTGTTAGGGTAGTTTTCAGCACGACACTGGATTTCCTTTGGCTGAGAGCACAGGTCAAAACCGGCGGCACGGATATTTGCAAAGGTCTCAAAGTCTCCATCCTGGCTGCCAGAGCCTGGGAAATCCACATCAAACCACTGTGTCCAGGCACACTGAGGTTGGCAGGTGACTGAGGGGGAAGAAGGGGCAGTAGTACTGCTGGGTGAGGTTGTGATGGCAGTTGTGCTGGTTGTCTCAGGAGGAGTGGTCTTGGTGGTACTGGCACTACTGGCAGGTGTTGTTGTCGTCCCTGCACTTGTGGATGTGATGGTGGTGGTTGAGGTTTCAGTCGTAGATAGTGAGGTCTTTGTTGTACCGGCACTGGTGGATGGTACGTTGGTCCCAGCACTTGTGGAAGTGATGGTGGTTGAGGTTTCAGTACCAGTGAGAGTGGTCTTGGTGATGCTGGTACTGCTGGCAGGTGTTGTGGTCGTTCCAGCACTTGTGGATGTGATGGTGGTTGAAGTTTCTGTGTGGGGTGGTGAGGTCTTGGTGGTGCTGGCACTGCTGGTGGATACTGTGGTAGTCCCTGCACTTGTGGATGCAGTGGTGGTTGAGGTTTCAGTCGTAGATAGTGACGTCCCGGTGGTTCTGGAACTGCTGGCAGGTGTTGTGGTCGTCCCAGCACTTGTGGATGTGATGGTGGTTGAAGTTTCTGTAGTAGGGAGAGTGGTCTTGGTGGTGCTGGAACTGCTGGGAGGTATTGTGGCCGTCCCTGCACTTGTGGATGTGATGGTGGTTGAAGTTGCTATTGTAGGGGGTGGGACAGTTGTAGAACAGAGCTTTTGGTCACAGCACAGCACCTTGACCTGGTAGTTGAAGCACATGGGGTACTTGGTGCTCTGATCCTTGTTTCTGCACACGAGCCCCTCGTTGAGGCTGCAGATGAGTTTCTGACCCAAACTCTCCAGGCTCCTGTTAGGGTAGTTTTCAGCACGACACTGGATTTCCTTTGGCTGAGAGCACAGGTCAAAACCGGCGGCACGGATATTTGCAAAGGTCTCAAAGTCTCCATCCTGGCTGCCAGAGCCTGGGAAATCCACATCAAACCACTGTGTCCAGGCACACTGAGGTTGGCAGGTGACTGAGGGGGATGAAGGGGCAGTAGTACTGCTGGGTGCGGTTGTGATGGCAGTTGTGCTGGTTGTCTCAGGAGGAGTGGTCTTGGTGGTGCTGGCACTGCTGGCAGGTGTTGTGGTCGTCCCTGCACTTGTGGATGTGATGGTGGTTGAGGTTTCAGTCGTAGATAGTGAGGTCTTTGTTGTACCGGCACTGGTGGATGGTACGTTGGTCCCAGCACTTGTGGAAGTGATGGTGGTTGAAGTTTCAGTACCAGTGAGAGTGGTCTTGATGATGCTGGTACTGCTGGCAGGTGTTGTGGTCGTCCCAGCACTTGTGGATGTGATGGTGGTAGAAGTTTCAGTGAGGGGTGGTGAGGTCTTGGTGGTGCTGGCACTGCTGGTGGATACTGTGGTAGTCCCTGCACTTGTGGATGCAGTGGCGGTTGAGGTTTCAGTCGTAGATAGTGAGGTCCCGGTGGTTCTGGAACTGCTGGCAGGTGTTGTTGTCGTCCCAGCACTTGTGGATGTGATGGTGGTTGAAGTTTCTGTAGTAGGGAGAGTGGTCTTGGTGGTGCTGGAACTGCTGGGAGGTATTGTGGCCGTCCCTGCACTTGTGGATGTGATGGTGGTTGAAGTTGGTATTGTGGGGTGTGGGACTGTTGTAGAACAGAGCTTTTGGTCACAGCACAGCACCTTGACCTGGTAGTTGAAGCACATGGGGTACTTGGTGCTCTGATCCTTGTTTCTGCACACGAGCCCCTCGTTGAGGCTGCAGATGAGTTTCTGACCCAAACTCTCCAGGCTCCTGTTAGGGTAGTTTTCAGCACGACACTGGATTTCCTTTGGCTGGGAGCACAGGTCAAAACCGGCGGCACGGATATTTGCAAAGGTCTCAAAGTCTCCATCCTGGCTGCCAGAGCCTGGGAAATCCACATCAAACCACTGTGTCCAGGCACACTGAGGTTGGCAGGTGACTGAGGGGGATGAAGGGGCAGTAGTACTGCTGGGTGCGGTTGTGATGGCAGTTGTGCTGGTTGTCTCAGGAGGAGTGGTCTTGATGGTGCTGGCACTGCTGGCAGGTGTTGTGGTCGTCCCTGCACTTGTGGATGTGATGGTGGTTGAGGTTTCAGTCGTAGATAGTGAGGTCTTTGTTGTACTGGCACTGGTGGATGGTACGTTGTTCCCAGCACTTGTGGAAGTGATGGTGGTTGAAGTTTCAGTACCAGTGAGAGTGGTCTTGATGATGCTGGTACTGCTGGCAGGTGTTGTGGTCGTCCCAGCACTTGTGGATGTGATGGTGGTTGAAGTTTCAGTGAGGGGTGGTGAGGTCTTGGTGGTGCTGGCACTGCTGGTGGATACTGTGGTTGTCCCTGCACTTGTGGATGCAGTGGTGGTTGAGGTTTCAGTCGTGGACAGTGTGGTCTTTGTTGTACCAGCACTGGTTGATGGTACATTGGTCCCAGCACTTGTGGAAGTGATGGTGGTTGAAGTTTCTGTACTAGGGAGAGTGGTCTTGGTGGTGCTGGAACTGCTGGGAGGTATTGTGGCCGTCCCTGCACTTGTGGATGTGATGGTGGTTGAAGTTGGTATTGTGGGGAGTGGGACTGTTGTAGAACAGAGCTTTTGGTCACAGCACAGCACCTTGACCTGGTAGTTGAAGCACATGGGGTACTTGGTGCTCTGATCCTTGTTTCTGCACACGAGCCCCTCGTTGAGGCTGCAGATGAGTTTCTGACCCAAACTCTCCAGGCTCCTGTTAGGGTAGTTTTCAGCACGACACTGGATTTCCTTTGGCTGGGAGCACAGGTCAAAACCGGCGGCACGGATATTTGCAAAGGTCTCAAAGTCTCCATCCTGGCTGCCAGAGCCTGGGAAATCCACATCAAACCACTGTGTCCAGGCACACTGAGGTTGGCAGGTGACTGAGGGGGATGAAGGGGCAGTAGTACTGCTGGGTGCGGTTGTGATGGCAGTTGTGCTGGTTGTCTCAGGAGGAGTGGTCTTGGTGGTGCTGGCACTGCTGGCAGGTGTTGTGGTCGTCCCTGCACTTGTGGATGTGATGGTGGTTGAAGTTTCAGTCGTAGATAGTGAGGTCTTTGTTGTACCGGCACTGGTGGATGGTACGTTGTTCCCAGCACTTGTGGAAGTGATGGTGGTTGAAGTTTCAGTACCAGTGAGAGTGGTCTTGGTGATGCTGGTACTGCTGGCAGGTGTTGTGGTCGTCCCAGCACTTGTGGATGTGATGGTGGTTGAAGTTTCAGTGAGGGGTGGTGAGGTCTTGGTGGTGCTGGCACTGCTGGTGGATACTGTGGTAGTCCCTGCACTTGTGGATGCAGTGGCGGTTGAGGTTTCAGTCGTAGATAGTGAGGTCCCGGTGGTTCTGGAACTGCTGGCAGGTGTTGTGGTCGTCCCAGCACTTGTGGATGTGATGGTGGTTGAAGTTTCTGTAGTAGGGAGAGTGGTCTTGGTGGTGCTGGAACTGCTGGGAGGTATTGTGGCCGTCCCTGCACTTGTGGATGTGATGGTGGTTGAAGTTGGTATTGTGGGGGGTGGGACTGTTGTAGAACAGAGCTTTTGGTCACAGCACAGCACCTTGACCTGGTAGTTGAAGCACATGGGGTACTTGGTGCTCTGATCCTTGTTTCTGCACACGAGCCCCTCGTTGAGGCTGCAGATGAGTTTCTGACCCAAACTCTCCAGGCTCCTGTTAGGGTAGTTTTCAGCACGACACTGGATTTTTTTTGGCTGGGAGCACAGGTCAAAACCGGCGGCACGGATATTTGCAAAGGTCTCAAAGTCTCCATCCTGGCTGCCAGAGCCTGGGAAATCCACATCAAACCACTGTGTCCAGGCACACTGAGGTTGGCAGGTGACTGAGGGGGATGAAGGGGCAGTAGTACTGCTGGGTGCGGTTGTGATGGCAGTTGTGCTGGTTGTCTCAGGAGGAGTGGTCTTGGTGGTGCTGGCACTGCTGGCAGGTGTTGTGGTCGTCCCTGCACTTGTGGATGTGATGGTGGTTGAGGTTTCAGTCGTAGATAGTGAGGTCTTTGTTGTACCGGCACTGGTGGATGGTACGTTGTTCCCAGCACTTGTGGAAGTGATGGTGGTTGAAGTTTCAGTACCAGTGAGAGTGGTCTTGATGATGCTGGTACTGCTGGCAAGTGTTGTGGTCGTCCCAGCACTTGTGGATGTGATGGTGGTTGAAGTTTCAGTGAGGGGTGGTGAGGTCTTGGTGGTGCTGGCACTGCTGGTGGATACTGTGGTTGTCCCTGCACTTGTGGATGCAGTGGTGGTTGAGGTTTCAGTCGTGGACAGTGTGGTCTTTGTTGTACCGGCACTGGTTGATGGTACATTGGTCCCAGCACTTGTGGAAGTGATGGTGGTTGAAGTTTCTGTAGTAGGGAGAGTGGTCTTGGTGGTGCTGGAACTGCTGGGAGGTATTGTGGCCGTCCCTGCACTTGTGGATGTGATGGTGGTTGAAGTTGGTATTGTGGGGGGTGGGACTGTTGTAGAACAGAGCTTTTGGTCACAGCACAGCACCTTGACCTGGTAGTTGAAGCACATGGGGTACTTGGTGCTCTGATCCTTGTTTCTGCACACGAGCCCCTCGTTGAGGCTGCAGATGAGTTTCTGACCCAAACTCTCCAGGCTCCTGTTAGGGTAGTTTTCAGCACGACACTGGATTTCCTTTGGCTGGGAGCACAGGTCAAAACCGGCGGCACGGATATTTGCAAAGGTCTCAAAGTCTCCATCCTGGCTGCCAGAGCCTGGGAAATCCACATCAAACCACTGTGTCCAGGCACACTGAGGTTGGCAGGTGACTGAGGGGGATGAAGGGGCAGTAGTACTGCTGGGTGCGGTTGTGATGGCAGTTGTGCTGGTTGTCTCAGGAGGAGTGGTCTTGGTGGTGCTGGCACTGCTGGCAGGTGTTGTGGTCTTCCCAGCACTTGTGGATGTGATGGTGGTTGAGGTTTCAGTCGTAGATAGTGGGGTCCTGGTGGTACTGGTTGAAGTTTCATTGAGGGGAGCTGAGGTTGTGGTGGTGCTGGTACTTCCGGCAGTAACTGATGTTGTTCCTGGACTTGTCGATGAAATTGGTGTTGAGATTTCAGTATTAGGGATTGTGGTCTTTGTAGTGCTTGCACTGCTCGTCGGTAACGTTGTCCCTGCACTTGTGGATGTGAATGCTGTTGAAATTTCTGTCAGAGGAGGTGAGGTTCTCTTGTTGCTGGTAGTTTCTGTGTGTTTTGTCTTTAGTGTTTCCGTAGTTGTGGGCCTGCTTATTTGTGTAGTTAGTGCAGTTCTTACTGTGGGAGGAGTCGACGAGGCTGTAGTGTGCGTTGTGGTAGTAAGGCTTGCTGTTGACAAGGCTTCTCCAGATGTGGCTGTGACAGTGTTTTCTTTTGTTGATAGCTCTGATGTCTTTGTTACTGATGTTTCAGGCCGAGAAATGGTTGTGCTTTCTGTTTTTTCTATGAGATTTGGTGATACTGTAGGTATTCCTGTTTTTTGTGCTTCAGTTCCTATTTTTGGTGGTGTTGGTTTAGTCTTTGTCTCTACTGTAAATGTTGATTCTATAGTTGTTGATGTTATTTCTTCTGTTTGTCTCGGTGTTGTAGTTTTTATTTCGGAACATGATTTGTAGCTACAGCATAATACTCTGATTTGGTAATTGTCACATTTCTTATCTTCTTGGTCTTTGTTATTGCATTTCAATTCAGTGCTTTTATTGCACTGTATTGTTTGGTTAAGATAGCTTATCATCTTATCTGAGTGCTCATCTACTCTACATTCAATGCTGATCATGTTATGACAAGCACTGTTTCCTTTTCCTTTGATATTTTGAAATGTTTCATTGTCTCCATTTTCTTCTTCGTTTTCAAGCTTTGTCCTTTCATGCCATTCTGACCACTCACATACATACTTCACACACACAGTTTGCACTGATGTTGGTGTTGTCATTTCTGTAATTCAAAGGAAGAAATATAAGTTTCACTTTATAATACTAAGGAAAATGACATGAAAAAATTATTCATCTTCCATGTATTTTTATGTTATACTTTTAGTTTGTATGTTAATATAGTATTTTAATGAACTTGCTTTGACAGTGCTTAGTTTCACTTCTAAGGTAGGTTTTCATCTCTGTATTTTCTCATTTGTATTCTCCTTATTACTATTTACTTGTAATTGCATATCTTCATAACTACAATGGTTTTAAAATATTTTTACAAGTTAATGACTTCTCATTTTATTATAAAAGTATGGAATATTTGCAAATTTATTACATGAACATGTAATATTTAGTTTATGTAATATACATATGGAATACATATATGTTATTTCTTATTTTAATGAGATTTCTGATCAGAGCATTAGCATTATGTAAATAAGCATATGAATTATAAACCAGTTCCTTCACATGAATGTTACATCCACTTAATAGAAGACTTAATTTGATTGTACAGTTCTTGCTGTAGTATTGTTTGATTCTGCTGAAATTTTTATCGATTTCTCTCAATTACATGGTCAATATAATGAGTTAACTGCTTGAATAATATAGATTGTTAAAGATGATCAGATTGGAAAGATCCCAAAAAATGGTTTAAAATAATTTGAGCATTCTCTCAAAATTATTTTCTCATCTTCTGCTTATGCTAATGTGGTCAGTAGTTTTTAAAATGTCAATAACTGTCATTTATGTTGGTCTAGAATGTTTTTTATTTGCAGGTAAGTGAGATTCTGTAAAGAGTAAAGGCTTGTAAGTTTCACCATTTTTCAAAACAAACAAACAAACAAACCAAAAAACAGTAAAATAGTGGAGACTGATTGTGAGAAATACTGCACTTTTCTACCTTTTTAATTATGTTTTTCTTTTAAGTGACTGAAGCTGCCAGATGAGTTGGTTGCTTCAGAAGTCAGCAGTTTCAAGAAGTGTGTGCTGATGGCCCATCCCCTTCAGGCAATTTTTAATCCCTTCCAGAGATTTTTCAGTTATTTTAAAGAGTATTCATGCATACCTGTGTTGGGTTGACTGGTAGAAAATGTAAATGTAGTAGTTGGGGTTGTTGTGGTTCCACATTCAAATATATTTCTGTTTATTGTTCCATTGACATCACACGTTGCACTGAAACACCATCCAGTTCCGTCTGTGGTTGTGTAGATGAGTTCATTATATTTATAGGTTTTGTTTTCATAAATGCAGTTACATGCTGTAATTGATAAAGTTATTGTCAGTCACCTATGAAAACATAGTATCCTGCATCTAATTTTGTTAGCAATGCTTCTTAGCTGTCTTACCTTTATCATCAAACTTGCACTGTAAACCTTCTGATGTGCACTCGCTAAAATAAAAAGCAGAAAATACATTTAATTTTTTTTATTATACACTAATTTAATTGCTATCATCTTTCTGCTGGGTACTAGCATCAAGAAACAGACAACTGTGAATGACAACATAGTTGATTTATGTAATTGCATTTAATGGGCCTCGATTCCAGCTAAATAATGATTGCTTGTTCCACATTACTGAGGTCATTTCACTCTCCAGAGCTATCAACATATGGGCTGAATAAAGGCAGGTCTTATTTTTTTTTCTTTCTTCTAGTGTGGATCATTGTCTGAACTGACTGCATCATGGAAAATCCACTTCTTACCCCTTTCAATTTGTTAACATCAATTTATATCTGTTTACTCATTGAGCATGCAGTTAATGTTGGTTTTCGGGTTTTTTTTTCTTTCTTTTTTTTTGTTTTTTTTTTGTTTTTTTCCAAGATTTTCCCAACCCTTTCTTTACACTGAACCCAAGCTTGTATATAGAAGTGAAACTAAAGATTATGCAAAGTTACAAGTGGAAGTCCTAAGAAAAGCTACATATAACTTTCCTTGCATTTGTTTTTATACTAAAAAAAAAAAATGCTAAAAAGGGAGCATCTAAATATTATGGGCTGTATAAAAATGTAATAAAATCCCTGGAAATAGACTCCTTATTAAAAATACATAATTTTGGAATGATACTTTTTCCTCCGTAGAAATGGAAAATAGAGGAAGCTTAGTCTTAAAGCACTTACTGTTCTTCTTGTATCACTGTGCTGAGGATTTACAACATAATTAGGAGCAAATTCAGCATAACAAATAAATGTAATAGAACTATATACTAGTTAGTGTATAGTAAGAAAGTTGGGTCTGGTAGAAAGGCCAGGCAGCATAAAACTCATGAAACAGTAACATGCAGTTTCCCATTGCTGGTTTAGTCATTTTTCCTTGTGCACAATTATGTTGGTGTGTTAAGCCTTACCATAATTGACATTTATCGCGCATATATATCTTCCCATCTTCATTATCGTAACAGTCACAGAGACTAACGCACTTCATCTGATCCTCATGGAAATACGGCTTGTCTGGTGGGCAGTTGGGGTAACAGCCTGAAAAGGAAAGGGCATATAGAAGGTTGAAAAGGTGTAAAGAGAAGGTGTGAACTCGGGAAAAGTTTTGTTTGTGTGGGGTGCGTTTGCAGATCGTGTTTTTAATAGCTATGAATTTTACTATGCATTTTTTTCAATAATCATAGGAAGTAATGCAGAGTACTAACGTTAGCAGAGCTATAAGGAGCGCAGATGTTTATAACTGTGCTGTATCTCCTTTCATGTTGATACAGTGATGTTGAAGAGAATTAAATGGTGGAAAAGCAGCTGATGGAGAAAACAGGCTCCATTAAAGACTATTTAAAAGATTATAAACAAATTTACCACTTAAGGATACTTGCAGCTCTTCTTACCTTCTAAACCTGGCAAGTTATGGAGGCATTTCCCACTTGGGTTCCTACAGGTCTTCATACAGGAGGCTCCACAAGGCTTATAATGCCATTCACATTCTCCTTGTTGATTATAGTAATCACAGAACAGTGCTGAAGAGAAACATAAATTCAGACATGTTTAGAAAAAAAAACCAAGAACACTTCTTTTGAGTCATGTCTGTTCAGATCCCTACCACACGGCCTTGAACAGCCTTGAAAACTGAATGAATAGGTAAAAGTGTGTGACCATCAAAACCCTGTGAAAAGTCTACACAGTGCACTTACAATGCATATACATGAGATAAACAGAACATGTGTTCAAAGGTATCAGCAAGGAATTGCTGCATATTTAACTACGCTTTCAGAAGATGTGTATATAAAATAAAACTCACGACAGATTGATGGGGTTCTCCAGGCTATACAGACACCAACTTCATTACATGCTTGAGCATAGGCAGCTACTGCTGTACAAAAGCAATCACAGTCTCCTCCAGAGTCACAGGCACAAGCATCTGTCACACATGCTTGATAATATTTTGCTGGTTCAACCTGTCATAAAGAAATATTACACTATACATTCTGCCTTCTAAGTTTTCTTAACTTTGCTAGACTAATTTTCTTAAAATTAGTATCTCAGAAGGCAGGCCTACATTGGTAATTTCTTTTGTTATGTTCATATATACTGTTAAACAGTAGAGGTAATGCCAGATAATACATCCAAATCTTTTGACACAGTTTTAGACATCTACGCTTGTGTCCCAGTGAAAGATTAACTTCACGTTCCCAAGCAGGATTAGGCAGCCACACCTGAAGGTCTCTAGCAGTGGGAAGAAGTAAGGATATAGGAAGAGCACAAAATTATCCTGCTTTGTTGGTATGTACTGTCAGTTAAGCTTCATTACTACCCCAAAATGTTGTTATTTCATTGAATTTGTGTTCATTACATGGCATATTTTACCCAAGTTGCACCATATGAAAATATATAGTAATTCTAAAATTGCTGTTCTTTCCCAAAAAGTCGGTACCATTTTCTACATAGCCTACTATTTCTTACAAGTAGGCACTATGAACCTGTTCAATTGCACAAGATTTAGACTGAAGTTAGGCAGTTCCAAGTGAAACATGCTCTCTAATGAGTTAGACATTTATGAGAAAATGTATGAAGAGAGCCTTCATTTTAGCTTCGCTAACACACAGGCTTATACTTTACAGAGTTAACTCCTGCCCTAGTGATACCTGTGAGTGACAGGCAGCAAAGACATTGCTGTTGATGATGCTACACTGTTTCTCTGACCAGGACTTTCGATAGGGGTTGGTAGAGCATGGGTCCTGTACGGAAGTAGCATCAGGACACGTGGAGGATACTTTCCAGCTGTTTCCAAACTCTAGGACATTCTCCACTACAGACAGACTCCTCGTAGTGAAGTCATTGATGCCATTGCCATCATAATTTCCACAGAGGCCACAGATCTGGCCCTGCAAAAGGAAATAAAATAATGATGGATGTGAGAAACTGAAAGAATACATGAAATTCAGCTTAGAGTGTGGTGCCGTTCTGATCTAACTTTACCAAAGGTTCCCATTGAAGATATTTTAGGTTTAGATATTCTGGAAAAGCAGGCATCTGTTTCCTCAGCAAGAGAACATGAGCACTAAGGCTACAAACAGCTGACTTTCCTGAGCAACACAACTGTCTTGGTAATTTTATGCATTTTTGAGGTACATCTTTAACAAGGGAAATAAGGACTCAGCTGACAATGCAACAGTGCTTTTCAATTATGCTTAGTTTTATGCAATAGGTGTTCATACAAAAGGCAGTCTTACAAAGCTGTCATAAGTACTGCAGTCCTCCCTTATAACCTCCTCATTTGTTATGACAGCTGACAGATGGAAAAAGAAATGACATTTTCCTTGCATTATCAAAAACACTTCATTCCAAATTTCTACGTGTGAAATGGTGATAGGCTGTAACAGATGCTAAGTTTCTGTGAATCTGAGGTTCATACTTTCTGTCCATAACTTAGCACTTTTTCATATATATGCTTGAAAAATACGTAACATTTTACATAGTGTTATACTCCCTTGTTCTTGGAGTGCAATATTTTAGATGTGTGTGTCAATTTGTACTGGAAACAATGGGTAATTTTTCAAGATCAAGACTACTCAGTTGATTTCTACACATGTAGCTATGACAATCTCAGTGAAGTCTGATAAGCTTTACCAAGATTCAGAAGTAATTTTAACAAAGCCAAATCCACAAAAGCAGTCTACCAACTCGAGTTCTATCAGGCCAAATAGAAACTGAACACTGCCTTAAGAACTCTAAAACAGCAGCAGAATGTTTACATGGCTTCCTAAGGTACTAGATGAGTGGAAAACAACATACGATGTCCTGCAGGAATGCTAGAGAAATCACCTGTTTGGGATATTGTTTGAGTCAGGTAAAAAATTAATATTCAGTCCCAGTCTAGACTAAAACTGCTAGTTCCACACCTTAAAATCAGGGCTCAGCTTGATGAAGATGCTGGTTTTCTTGTCCCACATGAGGATCACTCCACTGGTGGTATCAATCACTGTGTACATGCCTATGTAGCGGACTGTGAATGGTACTTCACCATCTTGTCCTCTCTTTATAACACTGACTTGCTCCTCACTGAGTATCAGTTCATAGTTCTGAAACAGGGAAAAGGTGATTAGAAAGAAACCTAATTGCTACAGTTGTACTAAAACCATTAATGAAAATAAGTCATTCTAATGCAATAAATCTAAGCAGTATGGTTCAAATTTCAGCTTCACAGAATTGTGGTAAAAATGTATTTTAAATGGAGCAGATTGCAGGAAAAAAATGATGTCATGGTAGTTATGGAGGAACTACAGTGCACAGCATGAGAGAGTATTCTGACATGATCTGTCAAATTTCTACTACAGGCAGTTTTCCTGTAGAGCTGTAGCTTATCCAAGATTAGTATAAGATGGCTTTGTAAGGGTGGAATAGACAGAACGCTGGAAAACTACCAAATATTTCACCTGATTCTGGTTTAAGATTAATTTACAAGTTGATTTCCTTTTCAGAACGTTTTCTCCAACTTCCTTGCAGCAATGGATATCCTGACTTCTCCTAAGCTTTACGTAGATACAGAATAAAACTGGTCTGTAATGCAATATCTATGTACCTCTAAGAAAACTTTGATAGATTTTGAGCAAGTTGTCCCAGTGCTGCCACAGGGAATATTTTCAGTGATAATCTGTAAGGTTCCATTCACTGTGTCACTGTTCCCGCAGTGGTTCTGAGTAGAAAATAAAATTAAAAAATACATTATTTTTCCAGATAAGATCAAGATTATATTACAGTTTACTTTTGTTAAGTATCAGTACCTGGACTAGCGTGTATTCACAGTTTCCATTGAAGCTGAAACTTTTGTCATCAAAAGTAGTATAATGCCCATCTCCATAAACAGCACAAGTACCCAGACATTGTTTTTTGGTGCATTCCCACTTTCTATCCTTGCACACACTAGGAATGAGAATTAAAGATATTAATAATAAAGTAAGTCAGTGTCTTATACAGATGTATCCCAAAAACTCAGCATTAGTTTGGCATCTCATTCTTGGTAAATGTTCTACTGATTCTGAAGTTAAAACAGTCTTTACATTTCCCATGCGAAGTTGTGTTCTGCTATTCCAAATGCATGAACTGCAAAATAGGGTAAAACGTAATGGACACTATCCTTCCAAAGGCTTTCTACTAGTTTGTGCCTCAGCTGTCTGCCTGCAACAAAAGTAAACTTGTTCATCTTGGCAAATCAAAACCTAAAAGACCCATCAATTGATTGACAGTCTAAATCTCTCCTTGCTACTGTACAGTTTAAGATCTTTTTTAAAGGCAAATGATGGAACCACGAATGCAACTTTCCAGAAAATACATACCAGGTATTGCAGTCAACATCGATCTTTTCCCCAGGTTGGTATGTGGCTCCATTGTGAATACATGGACATTCCTCTTCAGGAATGCAACCACCATTCCCATCTGACACAAGCCCAGATGGGCACACACAGCCAGATACACACTGTGTACTATACTGGAAAGGTTGAGAGGAAGATACAATTTCAGAATGAAATAATCACAGTAGAAACATGAAGATTAGATAAACTTAAAATGTCTTTATATGTTCTTATTTTGCCCGGCTTAAATAAGAGAAGATGCTGACGTACTTCTAGGCCTCTAGAAAAAAGGGGAAGTTATTAGCTACTGATTTAATAGCATACAAAGCTGCTAAACATTTGATGTATTCTAATCCTAAATGCACTTGTGAAATGTGAAATATATTGGATCTTAAGACTTGCCCTGTGCTAGCTAAATAAGCCGTATGCTTTGTGATGGGTGGTTTGTGAATTGAATGAATGGAGCTTTAATAAAAAAGTAAGTAGATTTAGTTTGTTTGAGTGAGTTGCACCGAAAACAATGCATCTCTTGTGGTACTTATTCATGAAATTACACATGGCAATCATGCACATACATGGAGAGATATAATTAGATGTGTAAGAAATTCACAATTGCACCATGGTATGGCAAGGAATGATTATTTGCTGTAAGCTGGATAGAAGCAGTTTTCTCCTAACGAAGTAAAATGAGTGGTAAAACCCTCAATATTTTCACTGGTAATTACTCTTATGAATGGTAGCTGAAGAAATTTTGACACTGATCTTACAAAAGTTGTATGTTACTTCATTATATTTTGTTCCGATGATCCCATTTTTAACACTTTATAACATGTCTTTGGGTGTTTAGCATAGGAACAAAGTATCTGTGATGTAGACTGTCAGTAGAAGTGTTAGATCAACTATGACTGTAACACAAAGATCACAGACAAAATCTGAAAGTGTCATTTCATCCAGACATGACTTACACACTGCATATCCAGAGTCTGGCAGCTTTTTTGACACTCTGCTCCAGTTGTTCCTGATGTGTTGTTTGTACAGTCTAAGTAGAACATGGGAGATTCACAAACTAGAGGAAGGAAAGAAGTGAGAGAAGTAAGAAATGGCATTTATTCCACAGTTGTAGCCATAAAAAGCATCTAGAAATTCTCTGGATTTTGTTCATTTCAGTTAATGAGGATTGCTGTCCCTACTCAGTCTGCTAAATAGGAATCCAATTGTAGATTCACTTCAGAGCACTGAATTCCCAGAGCCTTCCACAGTCTATCAGAAAAAAATCTTTTAAACAGGTCTCATTATGGACCTAGGGTTGCTTCTGCCTTTTATAGTGTAGAAACACTTCTATTATTTAAAAATCCATTAAGAAATATCAATTCTACCAAATATTCCTGTTCAAAACTTGGCACAGAGAAAAAGACAAGAGTGAGATTAATTAATTTATTTTTTAACCTGGAATTTGATCAGGTGTTCCAATGCAATTCAGTCTTCCCTGGATGCAAGTGCTGTAAGAGAGGAAAAAACATTACCTTTTAACCATGTATTGAGACTGAGAGCTACCTGTCAAGTTTCAGTACTTTCTAAGGAATAAATTGAATTCCAAAATACTATTTGAAGCTTATTTACATAGTAAAATGCATATAGCATTGCTTAAAAGTTTTGCAAAATCTTCCCTTACCATACAAGCCCATTTTCATGGACAACTTCTCCAAGTGGTATGGGAGATCCTCGATAGTAACAGGGGCATTCCTTAGCAGGCACACATTTGCCACTTTCGTCCATATAGGTTCCATTGATGCAAGTGCAGCCATCAACGGGGACAAACTGAATTTTGCATGTGACATCAGGCTCACTCAGAGAGCGACATGTGGGTTGACAGGAACTGATGGTATAGCTGTAACTTAGGGATTTGGGACATGAGGTGGTGTACTTTGCTTGAGAGAGTAAAAAGAAAGAATGGGTTTGTTAATTTCAGATGGCAATCTTTGTTGAGAAGAAAGAAACAGTAGGTAGTAGCAATAACAGGTAAACAGTAACATACAATTCTGTTTATGTTGCATCTTTCATATCAATGTTTTTCTGAACATTTCCAGAGTTAGAACTGAAAGCTACTGCACATGTGGATTAAGTCAAGTCATATATGCAATAAGGAATATATTTTTTCAAATGTTATTTTGTTAAGAAGCCACCATTTGGTGCTGCTATTTCATTTTTCTAGTTTTCTGGTTAGTATTACTAATGTTGTTATTCTAATAGATCACATTTATCTCTGTGACTCCATGTGATACATAAAGGTGCAGTTAAATTCAAAGTTGTGCAGAAACACGTGGAGGCATGTCTGTAACAGCAAACCCTTTCCTAAGCAATTTCTCTCCCATCTGTTTAAATTTACTTTTGCTAGCAACGGATTGAATCTAAAAGAACAGCAGAGAATCACTTCTAGGAGTGCATTTAACAAAATCTCTTTCTCAACACAACGTATCTTTCTAGAATTCAATAAAAAATTTCTGACCAGCAGTTTTTACTGATGGGTGCTCAGGGAAGGAAATAGTGAAGAATACTCACAACAGACATCAGTCCTCCATCCATTTATTTGGATTCCTCTTGCAGCACAAGCTCTCACGTAGGAAGAAAGGGCTGCACACAGACAGCCCTCACTGTTTTGACAGTTACATGTGTCAAACATGCAGTTCTAGAAATGCAAGAAAAAATAAAATCTCAACAGTTCTAAGACTGACAATCAAGAATTCTCCTACACTAATCCGTCTTCAGATATGCTCAGTCATAGACAGCACTAGAATAGCTTCATTATTTCTAGTGGGAAGAATGAAGCTAATGGGAACCCATTTCAGTTATTATTGGGAAATGTTAATTTTAAAATCTGTTACATTTAGCAGCTTCATCTGAATCTGTAATTCTGAATATACAGCACAATAGCATGTTAAGGTTTATTCACACTACGTGGTCTAGATATATCATTTCGTCAGCATCAACATCTGAGTCATTTATAGTGAGAAGAAAGACTGACAACACATTGTTAACAGAATGATGATTTATGTGCCAAGTAGTTAATAATAAGATAAAGGTTGATGAGGTAGCAGTTAACTGCAATTTTCAAATAAGCATTTGACATGGCTTTGTGCAAACTTCCTACCATGTATACCCATCCTAGAGAAAATAGCTGACTTTGCACTTGCAATCAAGTAAACATGATAAAGCCAAGACTGACAAGTGAAATAAGATAATGCTACAACAAAAAAAGCAGCATATTGAAAGAAAGAAATGCAGTGCAGAAATAAAAATGTAGGCATTGCATAAAACTAAAGATATGTCTGGGACAGTGTTTCCTGGTAGCTAGTTGTAATGAGCCTATTTCTATTGTTTCTAAAAGAGAAAACAATCTACTGACATACCGTGTAGTAAGCAGAGGGATTCAGTGCGTTATGACAATCAGCAAAAGGTCCTTCAGTGTTAGTTAGAAGTCCACACCAATGCTGAGCATATTTTTCTGTAAAAAGAACAAACCATGCAAATGCACATTACTCTTCGTACTTCATTAGTCTCATAAACCTACTGCCATGACCTAGGATGCCGGTTCTGAAATTACATTAAATCTATCCCCTTCTGTCTTTCTTCACTTGGCTTGTTGTCTAAGATTATTAAAACTAAAGGTGCATTTAAATGAAGTTGCTGAAGATCATGAATACAGGATTTCCAAAGATGCTCATGTGATCCACTCCTCTGAACTTATACATTCTTTCTGTTATCAGTGATCACACGGTTTATTTCAGTTATGTCTCCAGGACTCTTCATTTACATAGCCCTCATGTTCTCATTGTGAATATTCCGATTTCAGATGTGTTTCCATCAAACATACAGTTCTTTATTGTCTTATTTGTGTTTTCTAAGAGTTGCATTTTATTTAGCAATGAGAAAAAATAATCTAGAAAAAATTATATAAAAGCAAACAAAAAAAAAAGTTAATAAGCATTTACCATTATCAATGCTGAGTGCACAAGGGTTCTCAAAACTTCCCTGGATATCAGGGCAAGTAGCCTGAGTTTTCCATGTATTAGCAAATGCTGCTGCTGTTCCTTCAACCACTCCGCTCATTGCCTTAAAGTCATCAGTTTGGACATTATTGAAGTTTCCACAGAGACCTGTTGAAAACCAGTGAAAAGTTTATACTGTTTGTACTCAACAGAAGACATTTAGCAAGATGTTCTTCAGTTTCATTCACTTACCACAGGTTTGGTTTTTGAACACAGGGTCTAACCGCACAAACACTTGCATGATGGGTGTGATCTGGATTTCAACCTGGATACCCATATTTGTGTGCATGATGATGAAGAATGATGAAGGTCTAAAGATGGTGACATTTGCTACAAAAGAAAAATCAGAATGATTGCTTTCTGGAGGAGGTCACATGCAAGAAAGATAATATGAATAATCATAATACGAAGGCTGCTCTAAAAGTAATGCCTCCTATTTTATTACTTTGGCCCATGATATCAGAGGTGGATGCTGGCAGTATGGCAACAGAGCTTGACCCTTCCTGTCAGTTATGCATTACATTTTGCTACTGTGCGACAGATGGCAGCAGCGTGTCAGTCTGACACATTTCTTTTACCTTGCTGAAAAATACTGTTTTGTAGCTGGTAATTTGCTCTATCAAATAGCATTATTGTGTTCTTTTGTATCTGTTGTAGTTCCATGGAACTAAGTAGAAGGTATTACTTTCAGTGACTTATGGACTAGTGTTCTTGAACTTCTATTCCAATTTTTGCAAATTCTATGGTAAAATGATGACAATATTTGCAAAAATGACTCATAAATAGAAATAAAAATTTTCTTGTATCAGCATTTTCATATGGCTACCAAATTGTTTACTTTCTTTGCCGTCTCAGTATTAAACAGTTGAAGATTACTCTTTAGAGAATAAGAAGGAAAAGCTGTATAGCATTAAGCATCGCAAAAAAAAACCCAAACCAAACAAAAAACACCAAAAATCCACTTCTGTTACTTCACTTCTAAGCTTGAATTGCATAGAATGGGGGTTCCACTCCACTGAACAGGGTAAGCAAGCAGAATTTGGAAGTCAGAGATAATAGGTAGAATTATTAGTTTTTTTGAGATATCGGCAATCAAATTTCTGCAGTGAGAAGGAAGTCAAACTTACAGTGACCAAATCAGGACAATATAAATACTGTTTGCTTCTATTTGAACTCATTTATGCCTGTACTGTCTCATATCTCTTTCCAACATCACATTTCTAATGTAAAAGCACTCGTGTGACTCAGAAAGTATTACAAAGAGCCAGGGTTTGAACATGCATGTTTTGAACAATTCACAGTTCTCCTGTCTTCTGCAGTTTAAGCCAACAAGCATGTGTGGAGTTGAAGTTCTGAGCTTAGCATTCATAATCTCTTAGAGAAAGAATACCTGCTGAGATTGGCAGCTGGGTATAGATGGAGTTCACAAACACACCACCATCAGGTTTGACCTCAATGAGCTGGTAAGGAAGAGGAACAACAGGTAATCATGTGAAGGCTTATTGTAGTCCAAACAGTAATAATAGCGATGACTAGGGTGAAATGTCTTAAGAGCTGCTAATTAAAAGGAGTTATTTTTATGATTCCAGCTCTTCTTCCTCTTTCTACTTTGTGCACTTAAACTAATTTTTCTTGACAAAGAAGAATGTTTTTTGAACAGTCTTTCTCAACTGATAAGTGAATTCTATCATCTTGGTTTTTATGAACAAAAATTTATGTTGAATTACACCCATTACTGTTGTACTTGTAGCTTCTAAATTACTAACATATGTATCTAATAGGCAGAAAATGTTATTTTTTCAGCTTTTTCCTACTGAATGTCCACGAAGCCAAATCTACTATTTCATTTTCATAGCAAAACTAATTTATTTTCACTTGATGAAAAACTAACATGTACTTATCCCATATGCGTAAACAAAGTTCCCTAGCTGATAAAGGTCTAGATGCTTTCCTCCCCATGTTTTTAATAGTTTTTTTCTTATGCTTATTTTGAATTCTTACAGTTTGTCCTTTATTCAAGCTGAAAGTTACTGTCTTTAAGCATGTTTCAGTGTCTGTCACTCCACATTTGCGTAGTTCTACCAGGATGGTGAATATTTCATCTTCACATTGCTGAAAAAAAAAAAAAAAAGTCCCAACAGTTATTCAGTGAAAGGCCGAAGAGATTACTGAAGCTTTCCCTGCTGAAGTCTTTCTCACCTCTGAAAAAAAGTATTTATTTCTGGAGAAGATTTAGTCTCTTCCAAATCTCAGGCTGTCTTTGGCCTACGATTCAGTTTTGCCTTTTGTATTGATCGGGAACAAGTGAATTTTAATCTAGTTCTGCTTTTTATTGATGATACCGCCCATATTCAGAAGTTTTACTCATGACTACTTCTAGTGTTTGATTCAATTCTGTTATATCTCTCATGCTTCTGGAGTTGGTGTCATTGCTAGACAAAAAATTTGGACCATTTTCAGGGAAATAGTAATAATGAGTGATATATATATATATTAGACTGAATTGTGCAAATGGAAAAAAAAGAATACAAAGAAAAAGCAGGTCAAAAAGGCCAAACCATTTCACTTACATATTACTATAACAAAAAATTTTTATGATGATGACTTTTTTACTTCTTTATTTCTTTTGACACATTTTTATAATGGTTCAAAACCCAAACTAAATACATCAATTGACTTGAACTGATTTATCTGTATTTCAGCTTACCAGAAAAAAAAATATTAGTCTTACTTATTAAAGATTTTTTTTTTTGAACTGTTAGTGCATTTTTTCAGACTTGGAATACCATTTGGTCCAATACTGTAAAATACAGTAACAGGGCAAAATTATTAAATGCAGTAAGATAGCTGGAATAATCATACTGAAGAATGTAGATTAAGCAATACTTTAAAAAGAGAGTAGTCTTCAGCATGTACTGTATCACAGAACTGGAAATTCCCTGGAAGCCACTATATACTGTTTCGTGACATCCTAATAGCTAGCTGATAATTAAGTCATTTGAATGGCAGAATACATTTCAGTAAGCATCTGATTAACTGAAGCAATTCAATATACATATGTCAAAAGACATACGTTTCAAAGGTGTTCATCGAGATCACCTTTCCTTTCCACAAGCATATTAGGCTGTATAACCAAGTATTATCTGATTCCCACCTTAGAAAGGACATAAGTGCAGTCTCCATAGACATCATAATGCTTTTTATCATACGTAGAAATGTGTGAGCCTCCCTCTACTGAACATACTCCTGGACATGATTTGTCTTCACAAATCCATTTCCCTCCATTACATGAACTGGAAGAGACAGGACAAACTTAGCTGAATAATAGTAATAGCAGTCCAGACTTGCAGGAATTACAGTGACATTAGGTTTAGTACTGATTTTCTCTTTCAATCTACAGTTTGAATACACATTAAATCCAGGTTTAAGACTTTATCAAATATTGTGAACGTGTGATGCAAAATATTAAATTGAATGACTCTGATATGCATTCACTTTGCTTGTTTAGTTCTAGTCCTTTTTTTGAATAGATGAACTCAATAGCAGCAGGTGCTGTATGAGTAATTGCTTGTCTTCTGTAGTTAACATAAAACATAATGCCAAATGAAAATCTCTTCCGTCTTCTTGTACAAATGTATAAGAAACTATGAGAAATGTGACTCCACATCTACTCCTGATGCAGAATATATCTGTTTTCTAAGGTAATGTGGTACTGTACAGGTACAGGATTAATAATTGTGAAACTGGAGTTGTGTAGCATCTCCTGTTTTCTTCGGAGAAAATAAATATTTGCAAATACGTGAATTACTGCAACTTCATTCCCCTTAGAGAAGTCCAAATGTTTGAACAAAATAAACAAAAAGAAAGCACTTGAATTCACTGGTGAGAAATCTAAACACTGTAAATCCTTACTTTGATCACCTTGAGCTCAAGTGCAAAGACATTTAAGGCTGTTGCTAAATAAAACAAAGAATGTTCTTTGGGGTTATTTTGGAACTGTAGCAGTCAGTTAAATACACAGATCAATTACTGATGATGCAATTGCAAACAATAAACCATTAAATCCATTAAATGTATTAGAGGAAATAACGAGTTAAGAAAATGGCAAGGGTTACCAGGAATAGCACTGCTCTGAGAAAGAAGTTCCTGGAGCGTAGGTGTTGCCATTGTAAATACAGGAGCATTGCTGACGGGAGATGCAGCCAGAATTGTTTATGTCATCAAAAACGGTTCCTTAAGTTAAAAACAACAACAACAAAACTTAATCAATTAAAGAGACATTTTTCATACATGGGAAAAATAATCATTTTTGTCTGTTACTAAATACTGCCTTGTAGACAGATCTGCAGCTGCTGTGAATTGTCAGAGATATACCAAGGATTATGCCAATTTGCAGACTTTCAACCTTTGTATTCTTAAATTCCATTAGCTTTTTACTAAAGGAGGCTTGTTGAAAGATTGGCCTTGATCTGTTTGCTTTTCTGCTTTCCTGCTTTCTAAATATTGCATGTGCATTGGCAGTTAATTCAGATGTCTTTCCTCAGTTGATAAATGATAAATACTTATCACTTGCAGCTGTGAAAAAATGCAAATATAAGGGCCTTAAGCCTCACTGAACCTGCCCTGTTTATTTTGAGATCAGAGATGTGAGTATGTAAGAACTTGCCTGGGGGGCAGAAACAACCATCCACACAGTGCTCTTCACATAACTGAGATCGTTCAGGATTAGTGCATGTGTCAGTGCAGGGGGAGCTGCATTCCGAATACTGCATGTTGTGAGGACATGTCTTGGCTGAAATGTTAAAAAGAGGAGAGATTTTTTTCAGTCCAGTGTTCCTCTAGTTCACTTCATGTGAAAATTTCATTTATGTTTTTCAGCTAGATTGAAAAACACATTAAACCACAGACCTACCCCTACTTCTCAAAATCTTTAAGTTTATTCACTCAGATCCGTGCTTTACAGTTGAAATTCCCTTCTCATGACAGTGTCCAGAAAGACTCAACTGGTGGCACAAAGACTTAACTTCTGGGGACAAGAAGTCAATGGCCCTGCAAAGCTAGCAAGGTTTCTTTTCAGGAAAGATATCAGATATCATCGGAAGGGCAAATAGTATCCCAGTGGATTTTAATTTGAAACGAACGTTGGTGACAGTACCAACAGCTACACCTAACGACATGCAAGCATTTAATTCAGTGAAAAGCTCTATGAAAATTACAGTGGTACAAACTCCTCAAACCAAGCTAGAGAAGATTAAACACTAAGCCAGCCAAAGACAGTTAAGACTCAATCAATCAATCAACCAACTAGGGTAAGAAAATATCATAGCCATCATGAAAAAAGGAGAGAAACAGAAATATAAGTGAGCAAATCACCCTCCTTCCTCCTCCTATTTGCTTCCTTCATAGTCCGAACTTGTTAAATAAGGCTTAACTCTTGAGTAAGTGTATCCATTTAAGTGACACTGTTAAAACCAGTTTGTATTAAAACCGTTCTTTCTCTTTAGTGGTCTTGCTGGAGCTTATACATCAGAACCCCCAGTAAATGCCTATAATTTCCAGTGCATGCTTAGCATTATTTGAAAACTTGTTTCTTTTTATTTACTGAGCACAAAGTAAAGGCATCTCTACTGATACTTACGGCACAGTTTTGAGGTTCTCCAGTTCAGAGGTTCCCCACCAGCATGAGCACACTGCCGGGAGTATTCAGCAAAGGTATCACAGATACATGAGGCATTTTTTAACTCTTCAGAGCGGCACAGGTCCTTTTGGCAAGCCGTAATATACTCACTAACATTCACTAGGTCATTACAGTGTGCAAACGCGGTGCCAGTCAATGTTTTCTGACATATGTCATCCTTGGGAGAGAGAAAAAAATCTGCTGGATTGTTCTTTAATAGAATTTCATATCCTCTTTACTTACTATTGCCCAAGGTCTTTTCCTGTTAACCCCTCTGAAGCTGTAGAATGGTATAGATAAATGTGAAAGAAAAATTAAGAAATAATCAAAAAGATACTTACAAAGTTATGTGTGCAGTTATCAGGTGGGGAAGGAGTAGGGTCTTCACAGTACTCTGTTGGACCATCCATTTTCTGCATATTCCCAAACTGTAAGGCTGTCAGTCTGATATCTGTGCAAAAGAAATTTAATAATGAGGGTAGTGTGATTCTTTTTGGTCAGTGCAACTTCCTAATATCTTTTTCTCTTGCCAAGAATTTTGTTTGAGACCAGCTAAGGCAGCTAGTTCCCTCGAGTCTTTTTATTTGATCATCATCCCTTCCAAAGTAAATGATATCACTATCTACAAAAAAACATTAGAAAACAATTCTCAGCCTACTTCATCTAGATGCAAACTAAGATTTGAACTGGAAAAAACAAAAACAAACAACAACAAACAAACAAACAAAAACAAAACAAAAAAAACCAAACAGACTGCTTTTAAAAGATAATTAGTCCATTCAGGGAAGGAGAAAATAATTAAAACAAAGATGTGTACAATGGAGACTGCTGAGATACAAGGTTTGGGAAAATAGTCAAATTGAGAATGGATCATATAAGAGAAGATGGTATGTAGACTATGCGTATCAGAAGGCAAATGTGGATATATTTTATGGAATAGGATTATGTATTCAAAATTCTGACAGTGTGTTTAATGGACTCATTAATATAGACAAAAATTCTATTTCCTGGGCTTTTCAATTCAGAATCGATATGTTACTATTAGAATTACTTTTGTGACAGAACTGAAACAATGAATGTACTGACTAGATATTACAACTATATTTCATTTTATTGGATATATTTCAATATTATAATATTAGTGAGAAACTGGCTTTCACTTTTAAGTATTAAATATATTATCTGTTCTCTGTAGTACACAATTTTCAACAGAGATTGAATCATAACTTCTGAGTAAATCCTTTAACAGGATAGGTAAGAGGAATGATGTTGGTGTTAGTGCTGAAAGAATGTAAAATACATGCTGAAGATTCCAGAAACCAATCTCTGATACTGAAAAAACTTACTGTTTGAATAGAATTCATTGTAAACTGGAATGCCGTTGAAGTCCCCACAAAGACCACAGGTCTGATTGGCATATTTCTCATGCAGTTCTAACTGAAATGGTAGGCAACAAGTTGATAGAAGTTAGTATGCATGTTGTAAAATATATTCAGGATCACTGACAACACTTGCACCTGCTGACCCTATTTTTCATCAGAGCTATATAATTGTATTTAGCAATCTAATTTAAACTTGAGAGATAGAATGAAGAGTTGTCTCGGATTTGATTTACAACGTAAACTCCAAATTACTGATGTAGATTTAGGTTTTCACTGTAATTTCTTTAGAGCTCCCAAACTTTTTCTCTCCATTCTTTAGAAAGAAAATCAAATTCACAGCAAAAATGATGTCCTAGCAGAGAAATTCTCCTCAAAAATTCTATTAGAAGAGGTAAGTCAGACCTGAAATGATGGTAATATATTAAGGACAGTGAAAGTGTTTTTTTCCACCCCATTTTAAGTAGAAGTCAGCTATCAATGAGAAATAAATCCACATAATTTTCTTTGGGACTACCTGGATGCAAACCTATCTTTATTAAGGAAAAACTGCTCGGCAGTACAAGATGCAAAGGCAATAGTAACTCCTGAACAAGTAATAACCTAATCAAAGATTAGCTTTTTGGGCTCTGAAGGTGTAGACAGGTCCAGGAGCTGTTCTTACCAAGATACTGTCATGTTGATTCCACATAAATACAATATCTGTTTTGCTGACAACTTTCACATAAATGCTGCTTCTCACTATAGTAATTCCAGCTTGGCTGTATGGCAGTTGAACTCTACAAAAAGGTAGAAGAAATACTAAATATTTTCTGATCCAGTTGTTTAATAAAGAGAGAAATAAGGCATGTGTGTTCCAGCATCTTACTAAGATATCATGCAGTGGAAGAAAAGCAATTAAAAAAAATAATTAAAAATAATAATTAAGAAACAAAACGCTCCAGTACCATTAAATGTGGATTTGAATCCAACCTTCTATTTTTCACAGAAATTTTGTTTCTGAGGTAATCTTTGCAGGAACAATTAATTTGCTGTGACTGGAATTAACTTATTCATTATTTCTATGGGTAAAATTACCAGATTTATTGAAGAATGCCATTTTTTCCCCAGTATACAAAAAGTACCTGGCCAATTTGAACAGACAAACAAACATCAGTAGTTATCAAAAAAGTGTATGAATAAACTCACGTCTTGCTGTTGATCAGGACAACATCCTTTGCTAGCTCAACAGCTATACCTTCCAGTTTTAAGGTAATGTGCTGGATTCTTGGAGCATTTTTCACCAGTGTACGCCTAATCTGGATGTTGAACTCTTCATAGGCAGCATTGCAGTGGGATGCAAAGACATAATTACAGAGCCCAGGGTGGTGGAAGATATCTCCATCAAATGTCTTGAAGTGGAAGTTGCCCCAGGTACTGCACACACGGCCATTGTGAGCAGGATTGGAAGCTGCGAATTTAAAACTAGCTGTAAAAAATGACTCACAATTCCTTGCCTTAACATGGTGAATCATATTGTTTAAGGCTTCACTTCCCTTTATATTCTGTCCATTTATCCACTGTAACAGAAGTTACCATGTATTCATTCTTCATCACCTGTCTGCTGTTCATCTCATATATCCCTATAAATGGTTGTAGTTATATTCAAGTAGATGATATAGTTGTTCACATTTCATACAGATTTCAAACATACGCTGTTTTTCTTAACTGGACTCTTTTTCCACTTAGGATTCCATGACTTCTTTTACCAGTGCATTTCATGCATTTCCCTGTTTGCATTAAATTCCTTTGCCGACATCCTCTGAAACTGAATACTTACTGAATACATTTCATTTATTTAACTTACGTGTTATTACTGGATTTGTCAATATTTGCTGGATGATTTTCACCTTGGATGAAACTGTAAAAGAAGGAAAACAACAAATTAAGAAAGAAAACCAAACCTAGTATAACAATACAAAAAACTGCACCTAAAACTGACCTAGAAAGAAAAGATTAACATGTTAATGACAGTGTTAAGCCTGGTGTTGATACATACAGGATGTGAATCGGGTTAATGTGCATATTAAATTTCAAATTCAGACTGGAAAAAAAGCAGAACATGTGGCCACATGATTCAGAACTCAGCTACATCAAAACTGTCCTATTCCTGTGTTCTGTTTCAGTGATTATTTTTGTACCTGTAGTTAAACAGTTAATGGCTCAACTGTATTGACTGTTTTCCAACTGAATTCTCCTTCTCCCTGTTCTGTCCAGTTTTGAATTGTGTTCTATGCATGATCCATCAGTCAGAGGAGGTATTGGCAAAGAATTTTGAGAGACGGAAAATTAACACTATCATGCTTAGAAAAACACTTGATCCTGTGCTCCAAGTTTGATGCTCTAAGCTCTTGTTTTTTTAAGTAAACATGTCAGGCACTTCCCACTTAAGAAAATGGCTACAGCCTTACTTTATGAAAGACTGAATCATCCCAGAATGAAATAACCATACCTGGAAAACACTAACTAATGCCAACCTACAACATGCCAAGTCTAAATCCTTGGAGGATATGGTGATGAAATGACTCATGTTTGAATCCTGATCAGGATTAAGTGAATGAGCACTTCTGGTGCCCAGAAAACTTGCCAGTAAAAGAAGAGCTGCCTGTGCAATTTAGTTCTAAGTCCCCTTTCTCCTTATACAATAGATGGAGAGAGTCCACAAACTCAGATCTAGATTCGTAACTCCACCATACCGAACAAGGAAGGATTTTTACTGGAAATGCTGTCCATGCACACCATGTAAGCAAATCGAGTACTTGATCTCAGAGCTGAAGGGCGCCTGTCTGAAGGGAGTCAAACTCCCACTCCCAAAGAGGAACCCAGAAGGCTCCTAACTTTGGAAGGGTCTTCTGGGTAGCTTCACCACTTCTAGAAGTTGTTCCATTGTCTGCAGAAGTTTCCTTTCAGCCCTAAGCTTTTGTTCTTTTCTCATTTACCTTTATAAATGACTGTTAGTGACATATGAAAAAGTAACCTTAAACTTTTTCCGCTTTCTGTTGGTCTTTCAGTATCACAGATAATATCATTAGGTAAATACATTTGTATCATTGTAATTGTTGAGAAAATATAACAAATGCTTCTGTGAGTTTTAATAATGGGACAGGATTTGCTTTCACTCAACAGATTCATAGGAACTTCAGTGGGCATAGAATCATCCTTACTTCACTTAAGAGCCAATAGTCTTTAAAATATTGTGAATATTTTAAGCATGAGAAAGCATGAGAAGTTTTGTAACAGAACAGAACAGTATATACATGTATTTTAGTCTGTTAAATTTTCTCAAGGAAATACAGGTTTTTTTGGTTTGTTTTTGTTTTTTTTTTAATAAGCAAGTATTATTTCCAAGGAAATTCTAGCTGTACTAGTTTATCTAGCAATTGCACAATGCCATGCTGTTGATCCTTATAAAAATAGGTCCCTATCACTTCCAAGAATATACAAGGTAATTCAATCTTTGATTATTTGGGAAGTGTTACAAATATTTCTGGATGTACCTTGTCAAGCTTCTATCCAGCTGCTACCCCATACACACAATTCTCATTACAATTTATAAAAGTTGGAATTTGATCCCAAGCATAAAGTTAGGGACAAAATGTTTGAGAATATTCTGTAGTCAATCAGGGCATCTGAATGTATTTTCCACCTAGTGTGATTTAAAAGAAGAACCATTTGCTGGATTTGGTCTGACTACTCATTTTTCAAAGCAATTTATCAGGTTAACGTTGCACAGTACAAATAACTTCCTTGTTCAAAGAAGGCCTGAGGATGTTTTGATTGACACTGCATAACTCTAAATGTAAATGTAAGCTTACATTGCAGGTGACTTGTACTCTTGTGCTTAAATCAACTTAGCAGTATTTTAGTGCTTATTTCATGTAACATAAAGTGGCCTAAAATTGTATTTACACTTGTTAATGTTTGGAAAATGATATGCAAGATAAACTAAAAAGCAATCTTTAGATTTTAAAATGTTAGCTGACAGGGCAGTATATGAATGGGACTGATTTAGCAAGTTCGTATTCATGCAAGTAATTTGTATTTGAACAGTGAAATTAATTGAACATGATTAAATATTAATAAAATCTGCCAAGATTGGCCTCAATTAATGTATTACAAACAAGAGGAAAAAAAAAAAGAACAAAAACGATGGATTGCAGTGCAACAGATCAACCTTCAACCTCCCAGTGCTTTTCATACTAAAGATGAACAATTTATGTAAATATTATATCTAATGTTCTATCAGTATACCATTCATAACTGACAATCATTGCCACAGGAATACATTCTTCTAGACTCTTGCAAAGGAATTGGCAAGAGTAATCTGGTATTTTTAACTACCAGTTAGGTGGCAAGATACTGGAAAAGACTGACCTGTAGCCTGATTCAGCCACTGGAAAATTCAGTGCTTTAAATTTCATAAAAAGATCAGAACATTCTTACTACAAAATGTAAAGAAAATGAAATGCTTTTGTAAGGCTTAAGTACTACTGAACAACTGGGACTTCAAGACATGAATAATGGCTCTTTTTTATTTGATTTTCAAGACTACTTTTCAAATATAGTTATATTCAGTGGCTTGGGGCAATGTGAAATTAAATCAGTCCAGATAATAGCCAGACACCAAATATTTAATATAAATTTAAAAAAAAAGATATTATGATGACCTATTTAAGTGCAACCATTTGTTAAGCGAAACATTAAAATGAGTTTAGTCACTTAAAATATATTATTAGATCTAAACAGTAATGAAAGAATAAACCCCTTACCTATCTGATGGGTACAGCAAAGTGCTAAAAGGAAAGCCCATTCTGGTAACCATGTCCCCCTGCCAAACCCCATCTTCAGTGGAGTCTGGCAGAAGGATGCCAGTCAAAGGTTGGTCAGGAAGAATAGTTCACCTGTGCTTTCTCAGTCTTATATAGCAGGTGACTTTGGCTTCAGTCCCAGATTGATTCAGATAATCCAGAAAGGTGGGGTTTGGGGGATTTTAGCTAATGAATAGGTAAACAGAGGATGCTCTTCCTTCCTCTGCAACTGGCCAATGGTATTTGCATTCTGGGAGGAGTATATGCATATACGTACATATATTTTGTTAAAGCTCAGCCTAGTAAAGAAATATAACATAACTGCAAATTAAACACAACTCCTCCCCCACAAAAGAAAAGGTCCTAGAACAAACAGAATTTGATGATGCTTTACAGTTACGCACATGGCATATAAGTAACTATTTTAAGTTTTTCAATACTGTAAATGATGCCAGGCATCTCCTTGGCAAAAGAAAACATAAAACCAACAAATTTCTGATTTCTGAAATTGGAGGAGATGTGGAGTATTTCAAATCAGGGGACACACAATTAAGAAGTTCCCCTGTGCCATTTGGGCCAGTTAATCTTGCAAAAAGAAAAGACTAACAACCTTGACAGGTCCTGCATTATCACAGCATCATACTGAGTATGCCATGAAAAGCTCTGACACTCAGAAGCATTGGGTGCCCGTTTAAGGAACATTGATTAAGTCAGCTTTCACTTGACTATATTATAAATTTGTTAAGAGATAGGTTCAGACCTTGGCATCTACTTTTGAATTTGCTGCAGAGTCTGATTTTGCCTTCTAACTGAAAATATCAGTAATTTCACACAGCCAGGTAACCTTACCACAGCTTTGTAGGAGAGAAAAGTTTAACATGTAAAGTGACCTGCGGTCACTTTCATTACCACTCCCGTGTAATTCCATTCCTATCCATGGGGAAATGAGACCTACACCTCGGGGAAACAGACAATGAATCAGGCCTATTAGGCCTGACAGTTAATGTTTAACACTTTTTTTTTCCTGAATGTTGACTTTCTGCAGTTCTACTGCGTTATCATTTCAAAAGCATGAATGGACGTATACTTCAATACGGTCTGGATTGCTATTTGCATCACCTTCTTTCTTAGCTTGACATCAAAGATAAATTGCTCTGGGCAGATTTCTCATTGTATTTTCAAGTTCTTTTAAACTGATGTTTGGCAAAAAAAAACATGTACAGCCCAGCACCTGGTATACAGATAACATTTGCCCTCATCTTCAGTCCCCTGATGGTTAACAAGAACAAAGGTAGCTGATGAGACTAAAAATCTTCATCATGAGAGAGCTGCTGCATAGTGGGGAATTTAGCAAGAGGCATCTGGGAGACAGAATTGGGGTGGGTGAACCGCAGGAGAAATAAGCAGCTAGGATGCGTAGAGATTGCAGAAAGAACTTTCTGTGAATAATATGGGGAGGTACTGTGTCTGGTCAGATTGAGTTCAGCAGTCTTTACTGGCTTTTCTCATTTCTGCTGAAGCAGAGGAAGAAGACAAACTCGGGAAGGTGTCCTAATTGCAAAACGTGAACATAGCTGGATGCCTAATTCCTGTGGGTTCTTATGAAAATCCTAGCCTATAATTATAGATTCAAAAGAATCCCAAAAGAATAGCGGAGTATAATCCCATACTCCATTAGGGTATTACTGAACTGAATTGTGTCAATTTTTTCAGCCCCTATTTCCACTTTTGTTTAGAACTAAACTTATTGGATCCTCACTCACTATTATAAAATAAACTCCAAAATGTATATTTATGGACTATTATCTGGACTTTTGGTTTGAAATCAGTAGTAGCTTACTATGGCAAGCTTAGGCTACTTAAGTCAACATATTAGCCTGATGCAGTGTGGAACATGTTCCTATCGAAATATCCAGGATGTTTAATGAAGTTACATCTTCATAATCAGTAGTAAGCTGTTTACACACCCTGGATTTATATCTTCATGCTTCAGGAGATGGGGAGAAAAGAAAAGATTGAACTTCCTGCCCATACAATGTTGTTTTATTTTGTGCCAACAATCATAATGAATGTAAATTCATCTGTACATACAGAAAGCAAATTATATCTTATTTACGTGACCAGTTAGATGTATTAAATAAATACTCAAATGTCTCACTTATTTAAACAGGCTACCCACTAAACTAGGCTTTCAGCAACTACTGTGCATATACCTTTAGCAACAGGCTACACGTGATCCTTGGAGGTAGCAGAGCTTTTCTTCTGCAAATTTGATATCTTATGCATAACTGAGATGTGGATCCTCTTCTTTTTAATTTTGGACAGTTAATTACAAAAACTATTCCTGTAAAGCAGACCCTGTAACTGCCTCAAAGCAGAGATTTCCAGGCATTATTTAGACCTTTGAATGAGAGAAGAAAAAAAAGTGCAATATTAACGAATAAAATTTTATTTAATACATAGGAGATGGTGCCTTTTAAGGAAAGGTATTTCTAGAGGTGACTTAGATCCTTGTCCTTCAGCAGATAACATTAATAGTATTAAGTGGCATTAAAACCCAATGCAGATGTCTTTCTAACATGATGACAAATACATTCCATTTTATTATATTCTGTGTTCTGTACACTTAGGAAAAATCAACTCAAAGTAAAATGGAATAAAATACTGTAAAATCAGAGTTAGAACACAAACCCATTCTTATATTTATTTTGCAACATTGTGGCCCAACATCTCAAGGAAGAGTTAAAGATAGAAAAAACATCTTTCAAAGAAACAGCGAATGCTGTGCATTTTGCTCACTTATTAAGAGTTCACAGTGAAGGAGCAAGACCTTGCTTCCTTTCTCAGTTGCACTCGACTCTGCCTGAGGGGAAAAACAGAGTATCAGGTTCTTCTCATATTACTTCAAAACACTTGGAAAAAGTTTCTTGCTTCTCATGGGGTAAAACAGAGCAAGGGACTACTCTACCGATAAATGGAGGAGTTTTCTGAGGGCAGAATTAGTGATTTTGCTACTCATCTGGGGAACGTGAGGTACCTAGGTGCATCAGTGGAATCAAGACTGGATTTGTCTTTTGCCCTATCTCTTTTGCTGGAGTTGTTGCTTTTCAGAGTGCTACTGCTGCCAAATCCTTTCTTATTTATAACATTTTGTGACTGGAACAATACATGTCAACCTTGAATATCCAACCTCACTAAGTGTTTCTAACTGCACACTGTATAGTTCAAGTTGCATTTGTAGGTGTTCTTCAAAGATGTTACTCAGTTATTTTACTGGGATGGTTATGATTGCTACTGCTCAGGCTGAAATTTCTATTCTGCAAGGAGTAGTGACATTCAAATGGTATTCCAGTGTTCAGCTTATCTAGCAATACAGGCTCTTTCTCTTCCTCTCTATACCTCAAGGAGTGGTTACAAGTAATAGTAAGAAAACAAGTATAGCAGAAATTTGGGTCACTTAATGAAATACAGCTTATAAAATTTTGAAAGTTGATATTATTACAAAAAGTTTACAAGTTTAGGTATTTATTGATCACATGGGCAGTTTCTCCAAGTGGTTCCTGTAGATTAAAGAAAAAGCATTTGGAGGACTTCAAAGTCTCTCAGTGTGATGAAAAGAACTTACCTATGCAGACAGGGAGGAGCAAACTCACTTTTTCAGCTGTGTAAGGGGAAAGAAACTCCAGAGTCAAGTTTACAAAGTGTTTTAATAACGTAAGCAGCTGTCTTCACTGTTAATGTACACCAGGAATCCATTAAAGGGACACAGTTTTCCTGGTGCCTGGCACTAAAACAAAGCACTTTTGTTTGCAGGAGGAAATGTTCACGGAGGTGTTAAAAGCATTTTTACTTTTTTATTTCCTGCATTTTTGTCTGTTTTTCTCAGTTTTTAATACCGTGCAAAACCCAAAACCTTATCCTCACGTCTCAGGGCCAAATACCATGGAAATTTAATGTAGGATAGCTCTATAAAATTGGAATAGATAAGCTCTTTCACGGGAGGTTAATGGAGATGAATTACAAAAGCCAAGGATCTGGCTGACAAATATTCTATTTTCTTTCCTCTAACAATGGATGGCCAATTACAGCAGTTGTAACAGAAAATCCAAAATAATCACAAAGCCCGGAGTGGCTTAGGGTGAAAGCAGCCTTAAAGATTACCTAATTCCAAACCCCCTTCCACGGGCAGGCCTGCAACCCACCCTATCTGACTACTAGGGCCTCATCCAGCCTGGCCCTGAATACCTCCATGGATGGGGTATCTACAGCTTCTCTCGGCAACCTGTGACAGTGCTTCACCACTCCCTGAGTAAAGAATTTCCTCCTGACACCTCACCTAAATCTCCCCTCTTCGTTTAAATGTCTTTCTAGGTAATACGTGTATATATACACTAGAAACATCAGCATTGCAATCTGAAAATAGTCCACGTAATGTATGAGTGGCAAAGTAAGGTATTTAGAAGTCAGGAAGTGATAGTATCAAGGCTATTACCGAAACTAGAATTCCTTTTCCTTCTGTGTTCAAATTACAACTCCATTAGGTGTTGAGAACTTCCACCTCCTCACAAGCATGATAAACTAGGGACCGCTGGGAACTTTGTAACTGCATTGTGCTTCAGATCTCTGAAATTCTTTCTTACCATGTGAACTGGGAAAATCAGCTGTTTTAGTTAGAAGACAGGAATATTTATTGTGGAAAGCAATGTAAAGTAATGACAGAAGGTTTGAAATTAACATAAAGCAAGTTGGCATTAACTTAGCAGAGGATCCAGCACACCCTTCCCACCTGGCTCTGTAGAGATACAGCCACTCTCCTTGGCTCGTCCTGCTATGATTTTTTCATCTTTCTCTCATTTTTTCCTCAGCAACTTTTTTCTTTTCCCCAACAATCAGCAATTGACTCACCAGGGTTTTCTTTAACAGCCCTCCCTGGGAAATCATGCTCACTATTCACCCCTCTTTCAGTACCCTGTTAACTTGCTAATTTCCCCCTCCTGAAAAGTCATACTGCTACTGTGGAAGACTATGGTGGACACAGTCTGGTCATGGGCTCCTTTCCCCTGTTCTCTTGCAGTCTGTTGCCTGTTTGGTACAACATATCACACCACCTGAGAAATCTGAGAGGTTTTTCTACAAGGAGAGAGTGTTAAACTCTTAAAATGAATGGCAGATGATTTTCATATTGTAAATGGTCACAACCATTGTTTAGTTTGTTACAGTAGCTTTAGAAATGATTACACAAGGTACTATGAAAACTGGAAGAAAATCTCTGGCTATGGAGACTGGATAATCTAAACAGAAAATCAGTGATAAAACAGCAGTGAAGGTTAGAAGAAATGAAGTAACTTACTTCATTTGTCAGTGACAGTAGTCATAGTTTCTTCGTTACATAATGATAAGCACACAGTTGTGCCGCCTTCACATTTTTGCATGTGTTTTAAAGCATTTGGAAGAGGAGCAGGTAACTGGTATCTTGATCTGACAGGCAAGGGAGAGCTGTCACTCTGCTCACCTGAACCAAAGGGAATAAAAGATTTAAGAAAAAGAAATGAAACTAGTACCTTGGCAACAATGGATTCTGTGCGTATGAAATTCAACTAATGATATGTACTCATTTGCACTGTGGTTTCCAAGTGCATCAGCTCTTATTAAGTACACAGCTTGCTTGACGTCTGAGCAGCCAGTCTACACCCTAGGTGAACTCAACACCCTCTTTCTCATTCCCCTGGATTCAAATGTTGAGAGTACTCAGCTGTACTTACTGAATCATTTTTTCTTTAACATAATTCTCATGCTTAAAAAAAAAAAAAAAGGATGAAATGTTAATAACTTTGCTGCCTGAAAAATGCTGTGCTTTCTATCTCAGTATTTTTGATTGTTGGGTGTTTTTGTTTGTTTGTTTGTTTCAGATGAAAGCATAACTTTTATATTGTACAGACCATCTGAAAACTCTGCTGGTAGATTTTCCCCCATCAGTATTTGCTTGTGATGCAATTAATTCTCACAGTATTACAGTAGTACTGTTAGTAGCTCTCAGTTGATTTGGCTGGCTGGATTGTAGTTTTACTTTCCTCTTCTGAACAGTGCTGAGGATGCCTTTTTGGACAATAGCATCACTGATCATTTGTTACTTATTTGGCATTCACTGTTCTATATGTACTGAGCTTTTGTCTCATCTGTGTAGCTTTTCTTCCTTTCATAAAGTGTTTATTCCATGGGATACTAATAACTCAGCTTGGAGAAGGCTCAAAGGAGACCTTATAGTGGCCTTCCAGCACCTGAAGGGGGTAGTTTCCTTCTATTGTGAGGCTTTCTCAGTTCTGTCTGACAAGTCATTTCAGCATCTGCCCACAAAAAGCTGTTCAGATGCGAGTGTGCTCATTAATGCTGTGTATAGCTCAATTCTTGTCAGATAAATTTTATGCTGCCTCTCGATAGGTAATTATAAGTTCAGTTTGAAGATTATATGCAGGGGTCAAGCTATAAATGTGACTCCTGTCTACAGTGCTCATTACATTTAGAAGCTCAGCTGAATTTCTGCAGTAGTTAAGCTTATTATCTCTTGTCTCCTTGTCTATACTGTTCTTCTGATTGGTGGAAGTTACCTGGTATCCAGACAAGCAGCAATTCAGCAATTCTGTTTTCACTTCACGGCTCTTCTGCTGCATTTCCTTCTCTACCACTCATACATAGTAGGAGACCAATCTACAGATTGAGAAAAGTCTTATACAGACTATGTCCTGGAAGAGCCTTATTTGCAAACAAAAGCATAATATAGATAGTTTTGTTGTGGGCTACAAAGGGAGTAGTAGAGCCCATCTGTTTCAAGAAGACTGATGCTAATGGTCAGTACAGATGATCACAGTGCATTTTATCCTTCTGCTCTCCTCTGTGACATCCTGGTCTAGCTGTCTAGTTTAGGTGGGGTTTCCAGGAAGTTCAAATCTACCTAAAGCACAGCTGCTTGTACCTCTGATTCTCTAATTTTCCCCTCATTCTGCCTTGGAACCTTTAGGACCATGACAGTGAACCAAGACAGTGAGTGACCTGTCTCTAAACTTATACTGTTCTTTTACATAAGGCATCCATCATGAATTCAATTATATTCTGAAGTTTTCACAACCATAAGAATCAGTCATTTTTTGATGTTGTGGGCTGCTATTTTTCCAAACTTAGGAGTAGATGCACTGAAAAATACAACTTAAATTATGTATTTGTGGCATGAATATTCCTAGAGGAAGCTTCTATGATTTCACATACACTCTTCTTTTCTTCTCACAGAATGTCTAGATGCTGCAGGAGCACCTGCTAGCCTTAATCCCTGCCTGCTCCATTCCTTCTCTTACATACACATTTTACATAGCAAACAATTTCAGAGGTCCTCTTTAATATTGAAAAATCACCATGAGGTTTTTAAGTGCAATTCTGTCTGCTCAGGGAGAGAATCAGTGCTCTAGTTCTACATATAGTCATTTTTCAACAGTGTATTTTTTACTGCTGAAGTGAGCTTTAATTTTAAATCTTTCCTTATAAATAGAAAGAAAATGTAAAATAACTTGTACGTGGTTTAAATTAATTGCTGTTCTGTTTTTGGTATTTAGGGGCCAGGCTTCATTTCTTCTCATCACTGTGGCATACATCAGCAAAGAAGAATAGAGTGTTTGTATCTTTAACAACTACACCTCATCTAAACTTAACTACATTTTAGGACCACATTCAATACCGATGGTAGCTATCTGTAAAATCACTGCAAAGAACAGTAATGCCTACTCTTTCAGCTTTATGAACATGATGAGCAAAATTCTGATCTCATTTACATTCTTCTGTGTTATAGACTAAAGGTACTCAGGAATTCTGCTTACAGATAAGCCTGGCAATAAGATTCACTGTACTATGAAACTAAATGCAGATAGGTTGGTATTAAAGGGGCTTAATGAAGTCAAGATTCTGAAGAATTAATCTGAGATACTGATCAGTATCCTAATATCTGTCCATCACGGGTTCTTTATGAAACTTATGTCACTGCATCATACATAAAAGTCCTTGAAATTTCCCATCAAACTGAAAAAAAAATGAGGATATCTGTATTTTCATTATGTGTTTTTTAGGGTATCCCTTACTCATACTATCCTATGATGATGTAGCTCACTGGACACGCCAAACTAATTAATCATTAATTAATATATCCAAATTGTTGAATTTAAATCAGTATTCCCAGTGCTTAGGATCAAGATGAGCACTTTAAACAAGCTGCAAAACTCTCCCAATTCATTTGTTGATGGGATCGGTAAAGCACGCGAACTGCATTTGATACCACCTGCAACTCATTTGAGATTCGTAGGAAGCAAACACTGGATATTCTGCCTACATCTGATCATGAAAGATGATCACAGTAAGAAACTTAAAGTATGTTGCAACATATGTTGTTAGAAAAAATATGAAAATATATTAGCTCTTGTATTCAGTTTGAACATAATGACGTTGAAGGAATTTTTGGGGACTCTTGAATGTAAGAAAATGTATTGTTAGGTTTACACCAAACACCTGAATTTTGAAGACCATGGTGCATGCAGTATAAATACACTGGATAATCCTGTAGGTTTTTCCATTTTATGCTATTGTGCTCTGAACAGAAGAAACATCCTGCACATAACAGGACATGTACAACAGGGCTTTGGGAAATAGTTTCCAGTTAGACCACTCATGAACTGAACAACTGAATGAGCTTATTCTATATTGTCAGAGATATTAGCTTCCCCTAAGAAGACATCTGGTTCTAGAATTATTTGCTAGAGTATCTGTGGATCAAAATGATGTAAAACTTCTGAATGGAGCAGCACATTTCATACATCATATTTTAAAACCAAAGAGAATAGAATAGAGTGTGAGGAAACTGTTCATGGTTGTTCTTTTGGGTGTATCTGCTATTTTAGCTAATATTTGCTTGCAAAAACAAACAAACAAAAAGAATATTTATATGTGTAATTTAGCCAGTTTTGAACTAAAACTTATTTTAAAAATCATTTTCCTCAGACCTTTTTTCATTCTAAGTGCTAATACGGAAAAGCTGTTCCTGCAGGCTGAGGCAGGAACATATTCTAAACTGATTTTGCAAAGAACACTTTGGGAAAAGAACAGTGCTTAGGTATTTCTTCTGTGGTTCAGAGATCCAGACAGCTGAAGTGATGACAAAGATCTGTGAGAATTAGTATCTTTCTTACTAAAATAGTTTGCTAAAGTGTAAGAATTTGCATTTGTATTTATTGTGATTGATCTTACATATCCTCTACTCTTCACAGTTTGGTAAGAATTGGATCTGTGTAGAACATTACTCACGTCTCACATGAAGAGACTTTCTTGGAAGCTCACACAAATTTTATTATTCTTTAATTAAGTATACTTTGATAATGATTGTATCCTCTTACAGACTGAAGTACTAATTAGGCAAAATGCTTCCTATCCCAAGTTCTGTGCAGACTCCTTGAACCAGAATCACTGCGTATCCACTGATATGAACTCCTGAACCATTAGTTACAGATTAGCTAGAGCATAAATGACTAGTTTTGATCACTTCCTGAATCCTTCATGTGAAAGATTTACCTTATAGCACTGTCAAATGTGATTAAAACATTTTCCAGGCTATGACCATCTTTCCAACTACTACGACTTTGTCAACTTTAATCATTTAGTTGACATTTTACAGACTTGTGATCTACTTGCATCAAATATTTTTGGATTAAGAAGATGAAAACACTGCAGTCAAAATGATCCAGTTGTTCACAATGAGTCAAGAGAACAAACTGCTTGACATGTTGTTTAACATGCCAAGGTGTTGCAGCATATAGGAATTTGGGAAAATCTTGCTTCTGTTTAAAAAGGATATCTTGACAACTACATCTGCAAAGCAAAGAACTACTTCATTAGAATTTATCAGAATTCAATTTGTTCATCCTAGGCTGCTATTTTTTCAGCTCAAGGAGATCTTAATATTTCTTTTGTATGGTAAAGCATTTACTGAATGCCAAATCAAACTCTTAACCTTTATATAATTCTGTAGAAAAGTAAACTGGATACTAGGAAACCTTTCTCATAAATACCTAAGATCATCTTTGTTTGGTCTGCTAATATGTTGGGCCTCTTTTTTTTTCTTCCGAGAAGAAGGGCTGCAGCTAAGTGGCTGCTGGTTTTATTCAACATGAGAACTACAGAACTACTTTCACCCTCTTCATTTACCATAAGAATAACCATATTAGATGAAAGGAAACGTTCATCCAGTCCAATAACAAATCTGTGACAGCAGCCAACAGTGGACATCAAGGAAAGAAGTGAACAAGCACAAAGTAATTAATTCTGGCAACTGCCCTCCTATACTCTAGAACTATACAAGTGAGGGGATCCTAATGTGATGCCTCTGAGTTGACCATATGTATGGCTTTTTCTTTTGTTGTTGTTTGTTTGCTTGTTCCATTACTCCTTTCAAGCTAAAAGGGGATATAGATCATAGTTACAGTCAATGCGGAAATGAAGCAGACTCAAAATGTGAGTTAAAAGACCTTGAAGACAGACCCATTTCATTCTCTTCAGGACATTTTGTAGCTGATAATTCTTGCCAGCAGATGAGCTACATCTTCAGTGTTCCTTATATCTTTGCCATTTGTTGTTGCTGCCTTCAGCACTGGGCTACAAGAGTGATCACTTATTACAGAAGACAATGGGAGATTTAAACTGGTACACCGATGAGAGGAGAGGAAGAAGTAGGACCAGGGGAAACATAAAGGGAGAATACCTAGGAAGAATGAGTGAGGGGACAGAATGCAGAGAGTTGCTGGAGATAAATGGGAGAGAAAGATGAGAATAAGTGTGGGGAAGTGAAAAAATGAATGGGATAATACAGCTGTTTATAGCTCTAAATAAATTAAACACATCTAAGACACTGACTAGCCTTTGTAACTGAAAGAGTTAAACATCTTGGTATGAATAACTACTTCTGCGCTGTTCTGGGCAAGCCATGGAAAGGACGTCATGCTATTGAATTTTATTTGTCTTGGAGGTGGTGCACGGACATCCTTGTATCTCAGCATCTCCTTTAAATGACATTGCTTTCTGGAGTTTAAGAAAAATTCTGTCTCTAGCCAGCTTTAATCTCTCAGCTGTTTGACAAACTCTGTTTACTCTGTGAACACTGGGACTAGCATCCTAAAACTAGCTAAATAACTAGCAAAACCTCAGTTTCAGATATTTGGCTGTTTCCTTTAAGCTTCACAAACAGCATATGTAACCCTAGATGCCTATTACTGTTTTTCCTCTCCTCTCTTCCGTGTCTTTATATTACATTTTATCTCCAAAATTTCTCAAGTTTTGTATTTGGACAGCACAGCAGAGCATAATTGTATGCCATTCTACTAGAGGCACCACCATGGCTTAATAAAAAATCTAGATAAATAATAATAGGACAAAGAAGAGAGATGTAAGCAAAATAAATTGTAACGTAATTTGGCAAAGCGTGTATGGCAGCGTTTCAAAGAACTGACTCCAGAGCACAAGAAAATCCTGATCTGTGTGAGTAAAATTCTTAGCTGTTAGGGTAACACTAATGCCAAAGCAAGCATTTAGTTTATTCTGAAATGCATATGTTCCCACATTATATTTCTGAGTAAGTATGTGGAATGGAACTGGGTATTAAGTGTAATCAGGCATTACAGATGCAGTTGTTTCAACAGAGCTATTCACGAGTTTTGAGTTTAACAAACTCTCAAGAAGTTTGCTGAGCTGGCAACTAAGAATCAATAACTCAGTCTCCAAAAGTAGATGTTCTTAATGAAACAAAATCAGAAAACAGAAGAAAAAGCATCACCCAGTGGAGGGTAGGAAAAAGGGAAAAAAACAAAAGGGAGAAAAGAGTCAACTCATCCTTCCCTTGCTACTTATTCCCTTCTACTCAAAGTATTACAAGATATTTTATGGAAATATTTTAATCAAAACTCCTAATTTTTGTACTCTATTCCCATACCCTTCAAACGGCTACCAGACTGAATGCCTTGACTGCTTATATTGTGATAGTTTCACTACAGAGTACACTTTTGATGAAGATTTACTTTAGCTACTAGCAATTGTTTTACAAGGCTCTGATCTGTCAGCATGTGCATTGTGCTCAGGCTGAGCCAAGACCACACCTCAAGGACATTTTTAGGCGCAAGGCTGAAGGTAACACAAGTCATCCACAATGGCAGCCTCTGTCTAACTGTTTGCTTGGTATGGATTCAGTTTGTGTGACACCTGATAAATATCTAAGCCTTTGTCAAAATGAATAGATCTATTAACAGGGCTAAAATGATGATGACTTTCAACCTTTGCAGAACTCAAGGACAAAGCTGCTTTTCCAGTTAGAAGGCACACTGTGTCTGCTAACAGTAGCCAATGATGTCACAGGCACGGTCAGACATGAAGAAATATAACATCAAACAAATTTCAGTAAAATAAGCAACTACCACTGGCCCAGTTTCCCCAGTGTTAGTATCAGAGGTACCAATCCTTTATGCTAGAAGCAATATTTCAAGAAACAGGAGCATTGCCAGAAAGCATTTACAGATAAAATGCTGACTTACAATTTGTCTATGTGGTTGTTGCAAGTATGTGTGTTACATGCAATGCAATCATGCACAAATGTATGCTCTACTGGAAATTTTAAAATACTGTTGCACCAGTATAGCTAGTGAGAATGACTCCAAGTTCCCTTTTACATGTATCAACTTATCTATTTTACAGTAACAGTACAAATAACTTAGAGTGTCTCTAGTGGCATAGAAATACATGGAGGAAGCAAGACATTAAACACATTGCTAAAATAACTGCAAGACTTTTCTTCAGGTGTCTATGATACAAGCATTTGTGCACTGAAAAGTCTGCCTAGTTTTTTTCTAATTTGAACCATCTAAACTTACAATACACACTTATAAATCTTATGTAATGCTACCTGTGACCTTAAAAGACCACATAGATTTCAAAGAAGTAAGAGTAGCTCCAGACCAATTACTGAAAGGAGGAGGAAAGAAACTGGTTGATTTAGAAACAACAAATGCACTCTTTCCTCATAGATCATTTCCCCTTTGGCATCCTTGTAGACTGAGCACAGAAAGTATTCTTAATGTGAGAGTTTACATATATATAGCACAAAGCAGATTGCCTAACACAGCTGAAATATCTGAGTCACACACTAGATTACACACAAATTTCTGGGAGAAGGGAGCAAAGTAATCTGTAGTGTCATAGAAAACACTTATTTTGCTATTGTATTGTACAGAACTTTGATAAGATACACCTATTATGTTAATTGCTGATACAAAAGCAAATCAAATGCACAGCAGTGAAACTTCCTATGTGGATCTGAAAGCAGACAGCTTTTTTCATAGGAGACAAAACAAACTTGGTTTCAGCTTTTCAGAAAAATGAAAGCGCATGGTTTTGTTTTAAAATACATTTTTAAAGATAATACACTAAAAATATCTATTTAGAAACTTTAAGAGAACATAGACACGTCATTAAAAAAGAATTAGTCCGTTGCCATATCACATAATGTAGGGAATGCAATATAATCTGTCAAAATATGCATTAAGCATCATGATACAGTGGATATAAAGAATAAAATGAGGAACAAATAACAGGAAAATCAGAGCCTTGAGAAACGTAAGGAAGGATAGAATTGCTATTTTACTAAGATGTCTTATGTTCTGATGACTCCTTGTGAGGTACCCATTGATCTTGATGGGCTCCAATTTTACAGTCAGGATTAATTTGTATGAGACACGAGATTCTCAGTGGTGTCAGAGCACAGCATGGCATACCTTCAGGAGAGGAAAAACACTCTGAGCCTGCCCTGAGCACGGTGACGCCTTGCTTTTAGGCAGACACCGTGCTGAGGGTCCCGGCCAGGCTCGATGCCCGCGAGGGAGCAGCGCAGCGCGGTCCCTTCCCGCCGAGCTGCGACCACGGGGCCGTAAGATGGCGGGCGCTCCGTGGGGCTCGCTGTATTTCTCAGTCCTTGTCACCGCTTGAGGACACTCCTCGAGCTCGGCGGATTTCGGGTTAGGCCCTGGAAATGGGACAGCCTCCGTTTGCCGGCCACCGTGGCTGTGTTTTGCGTGCACGAAACTCTGCAGAGCTAGCGAATATGGTTGTTCTCCACTCCCAGACTGCTCTTCCTCCCTGAACAGATGGAGCACGTTCCAGTGCATTTTTTTTTCATCCCTTCTCGTTTCATCTTAACCTTGCAAATAAAATGAAATAAAAAAGCGTTCGAGGAGTGATGTGGGACTTGGTTCTTTGTTATTTAATGGCATTTGAGACTAAGTTCTGTGTGAGGAAAAAATCTCTCTGTAGTTTCCCGAAAGTCTCAGAGGTTAGTCATAGAGTGTGTTTGTATTTTACTGTGAGGTAAGTGGTCATCCTGCTGCTACATCCACAGCAATGCAATGCTGGCTGAGTTCTGAGACACCCAAGGTGAGGCAGGACAGGGCTGTGAGCTCCTGATCTAGTGTAGGTGTCCCTGTCCATTGCAGGAGGGGAGGTGGACCAGATGGCCTTCCAGGGTCCCTTCCAGCTCAAACGATTCTATGTTTCTCTGTGTCTTGAGATACAGACTACCTTTGAAGGTTCTCTGTTTTTTGATGGCTGTTTTGTGTCAATTTCTGTTTCAGGTGTGCAAAAACGGCTTCACTGAGTGATGCAAAACAGTTTCAAAGTTTTGTGAATTTCGGTGGGAGTTCAGCTATTCTGCAGTGTGCTTTGAGCCTGAAGAGCTGAGAAGAGGACAGATTAGAGTAGTTCATACAGTCTTTTGATCAGTTGATATCTTCCTTGTTGCCAGGTAAGTCTCTGATTATTTAAATCAATTTTATGGTGCAGTTTTATCACTGGAAATCTTACAGTAATTTCTTTATAAACAAAGATTTGGCTGACACTTCGCACATTTAGTCTGTACATTTAGTATGATAAGGCAGCCTGTCAGATCAAGCATTCCAGTGAGAGGAAGACTTTGTTGTTTTCTCTGCTACCTGGCTTTTTTTTTTTTCTTTTTTTTTTTTTTTTTTTTTTTTTTTTCTGTGTCTACAAAGGAGCAACAGAGCAGAAGTTTCCTCTCTTTCCAGCTGTAACTGTGATGACTTTAGTATTCCGGTACAGTGGAAGGGCTCCTTTTATGGGTCAGTTGTTCCACTTACAGAAAGGCACATGTAAATGTGTGCTACCTAATGGCTTACTGAAGAGTATATGCTTTTCGGTGGCACTCCTCTACCTTCAAGCACACTGTTCTTTTCACTAAGATGGTGGCATAGATGAATTCTTCAGAAGACAATGTAAGAGCAGATCTAAAAAGTAAATGGTGAGCTAACAAGCTGATAGCATATTCATTTGTTGCGAAAAGCTGGATTCTGTGAAGTCTTTGCTAAATATTTATACTCTGCTGTGAATCTTGCTCAGAGATCCCTTTTCTCCAGGACTGGAGCTTAGACCCAAAGCCTTTCAATGCTTTTTGTGGAAAAGCTTTGTGCAAAGTGAACAGTTTCTTTGCAATCTGTGTTCCAATGGTGACCAGATAGGGAGGAAAAAAAAAAGTGACATATAAATAAATCTTGTTATGTTTTTTAGAATGAATGCCCATAGATTCATGAAATAATAAAGAGCAAAGTTTATCATAATGACTGGAAACCAACGCACTAGTTGTTACATTGCTTACTTCAAAGTGCTTTCAAATAAGCCCTTTTGAATGAACCTCTTCACTTAGTTTTGTAAATTGTGAGCCTAGAGCCCTCTTGTGTTAGTGTTTGTATAATGCACGTTAATTGTAGTAACAGAGATCAATGGGACCTGCGCAGTATTCTGACCTATGTCAGTAAATGGCTACCAAGCCAATAAGCTAATTTTTAATTGACTTTAATAGTTATCTAAGGTTTAAAAAAATTAGTGATTTATTTATGAGAGAGCAACTGATCTAATTCATCCCAGTTTTTAGAAAGGGAGTTATTTATTTACTTTGGAGCTAATACCGGATCCTTGTCAGCAATATCTCAGAACAAAGATAGCTCTTATTTATGTAAAGGAAAATTTACGGAGCCTGTAATACTAGCGACTCTTAATTTTCATCTACCCCATGTATTGCTTAATGCTGCTCCAGGAGTTGTTGTAAGTCATTCCTCTTGCTCTTGTATGCACAAAGCGTGTTGTGTCCCTGTTCTCCTTCTCCTGAATTGATAGTCTCCATTTTATCTTTCTCATCACAGGAACTGTATGTGTGAGGCTATTCCTTCTTTCTTCTAGGCAGGAATTCCAGTGCGTCCTCAGTCACAGAATCTGCATGCCTCTATAGTTTACCTTTGCTTAGGGTTCCCTTCCTTGTTTCCTTGCCTCCTTGCTTTTTCATGCCAAGACCAAGGTCTGTCTCTTCCTTTGCTTCTTTTTCTTTTTTTTTCTTCAGTTTTTATGCCACATGGCCATTTGCTTTTCCCTTCTGCAGAATGAGCAGGAGAATAGTTATTTCCCAGTTTACCTGGGAGGAAGGCTCAGAGAATTTGTCACTCACCAAGTTAGCCATGAATTCGTGAGTAGTGCTGCATTGGGAAGCCTAATGGATTTGGTGGAAAAAAAGGAAATGTGCAGTAAACCACCTGGGCCTCACTGGGAAGCAGAAAAACCTGGGAACTGGAAGTTTTCTGAAGAGCCAAAAATCAGACAGTGAAGTGACAGTTTGTCAGTAGGAAGCTGGAAGGAGTTCAGGCAGATTTTTGCCAGCAGGAAGTAAGAAGTTACCAGTGATCCTCAGCGACGAGTAAATGCTCACTTCTGACTGGGAGGTAAATTAGTTGTTCCTGTTCTTTAAAAGAAATGTGGATGAGAAAAGCAGCCTTATCTGCAGAAATCCGTTACCCAACTGCTTCTGTTGTTACAAGTAAGAAACAACTGTTACTGAGTTGTCCAAACTGTGAGGTGTGAAAAACTCATTATCCATTTTTATTTTTAAACTATTCCCTTCTCTGTCCCAAGAGCAGTCATTTGTGAATTGTGTGAAAATTGTCATTATGCAAACTACTATCAGGTCTGTGGTAGCTAGTTCAAAGTACAGCTGCATGGTAACTTAGAATTTGTAGTTTTGCAACAGTGCAGTTTCAGGTTTTGTTGAGATTTATGTATGTTTCTGTGGGCACTAAGATATGAGACTGACTGGATAGTTTGGATAGTTTGTTAGTCAGTCAACTTCTAGAAATAATGTATGTACAGACCCAAAATTGTGGTCGCTTACTGATATCTCAGTGATGGCATCAAAAAGAATATACTTGGAACGCATTCAAAATCTGCTTTTGAGGTTTTTTTCCTCATTCAGAGAAGTATCAAAGCTCTGTAGGGGATTTGAGACTACTGTCTGGATTGACTTTTACCTGGAGGTCAAAAGTGTGTCACAGCTGATATGAAACTGGGGGAAGTGGCTGACTCAGCAGAGGTCTGTGCAGCCATCCAGAGGGATGCCTCACAAGAATCACATGAAGCCCAATAAGGAGAAATTCAGAGTCTTGCACCTTGTGGTGGAAAACCCCAGGCACCAGGACACGCTAGGCACCAGGACATGCTAGCCACCCAGCTGAAAAACAGTTCTGGAGAAAAAGATGTAGGAGTCTTGGTAGATATCGAGTTGAACGTGTGCCTTTATTGCTATTCTTGGCTGCATTAGACAAAGCATTGCCAGCAGATCAAGAGAGGTGATCCCTCAGTTCTGCATTGGCGAGGCCACACTTTGAGTGCTGTGTCCAGTTCTGAGCCCTCCACTACAGGAGAGACCTGGACATTCTTGAAATAGCGCAACACAGGGCCAGAAAGATGCTGAAAAGCCTGGAGCAGCACTCCTATGAGGAGAGGATGGAAGTTGTGACTGTTCAGCCTGGAGAAGATGAAGCTCAGAAGGATCTCATCAGTGTCCACAAATACTTGAATGGAAGTTGTGAAGAAGATGAAGCCAGGCTATTTTCAGTGATGCCCAGTACTGGAAGAAGAGGAAATGAGCACAAACTGGAACACGAGATATTCCATCTACTGGACAGCACTATTGTGCTGTAGAAGTGCCTGATCACATGTTGCCCAGAGAGGCTGTGGAGTCTCCTTCCTTGGCAATCTTCAGAAGTCACCTGGACATGGTCCTAGATGTCCCTGCTTGAGCAGGGGATTGGACTACATGAACCCAGAAGTCCTTTTACACTTCAACCATTTTGTGATTCTGTGAAGCTATTGGTGCTATTGGAGCTATTCTGTGGTAGAGTGGCAGAAGCAAAAATTTTTTAGGGCCAGCAGGGAATGATTCAGAGAAAAAAATGAGGAGACATTCTGTAAAATGCTTAAAATTTATTAATCATCATTACTTTTTTCATAAAGAACAAACAAACAAAAAAACAGTATTTCAAAACAAAATGGAAGAAGAAAATATACCACACCCAGAAAATATGTCTAAGACTAAGAAATTGGGTAATATTAATTCTGGAAGAAATGGCCCAATAAATCAATTCTCCAAAAAAACAAAATAAATAGCAATAGTATAACTTTTTAAAAGCTTTGTAGGAAAGAATTTACATATAATATTATTATTACTTTTGTTTACAAAAGTCCTTCATATGCCCCTGTTGGCTATATATATATATATATATATATAATTCTTCTGTAAACAGTTAACCACAAACAAACAAAAAAATTCCAAATTTTCATACAGTTTCTATGCTGGTGATGTTATGTAAACAAAGAGTAGTATGCAGCAGCTTGTCATTATAGTATCTTTCTTTCTTTCTTCTTTCTTTTCTTCTTTCTTTCCTTTCTTTTCTTTCTCATGAGAATAGGTAGGGAAATGCCCTAAAAGTTGTTTATAGCATTAAATTTTATAGCTTTGAGAAGATACGTCTTTTTGCAATCTAAGTTTTCCTTAATGCGAAAAAGAGAGGTACAGTTTTCTTTCTCCTAAATTTTAGCTTTTGATCAGTCTCAGTAAACTGAAATTAAAATGTTCCACAGTAGTTCAGTACATCAATGGAAATCTTAGATATTGTCAAGAAGTTGCAGAATGTAATGACCAGCAAAACTTGATTTCCTATGGAGTAATATTTATTCTGTACCAGTGCAGTCTATATTGTGCTACCGAAGGAAAGCCTCAAGCCAGAAAAGAATGCTTTTCTAATAAAGACTGTGTGTTATCAGTCTTACAGTTTAGCAGTTCTCATAAGACAAACAAACTAACAAGAAATATGAAAATGATCTTATACTGTACCTCTAAAGTTGTAAAGAAAAGTCATGAAAAGCTGTATGAGATATAATGGTAAGGAAAGCTGAAATAATGTAGACAGACATATAGAGCTTGTATGCAGAAAATACATCTGTTAGTCCAGAACTGTAGCTGCTTTTGACGCTTTTTCCAAGTGTTTGTTTTTATACATATTCAACTTGTTTGGCCTCTCTTTAGTTTTAACGTTGGACATTCCCTTTTTCTTGAGAAGTCTTTGTCTCATATTTTGCCTGTTTGCTGTTGTTGGTTGGAAATGTCCTGGGGAACACACTCAGCACCCACGCAGCTGCACTGGTCCACGTAGGTGTATGAGTGATCAAGGTAGGTTCCATCACTGCATGTCAAAGTCACCTTTCTTACACTAGTCTGGATTTCCTGACAACATGAGCATTTATGTTCCATCATGTTTGCTTCTTGAGAGTACCTGTTTGCAAAACCAACAAAAGAGAAATATTCAGAAATTGTGTGAGAAATACCACTGCTCCTCACAGACATGGCTAAATATAACTAGAAGTTGTGTGTTTGCATGTGGGGATATGTCTTAATGTTACCATTCTTACAGTAGTTTGGTGACATAAAATTTGTTCCTCGTTGTAAAGATGGGTAAATCTAGCTCTTCATTCTAATCTAGCTGATGTCCCTTCTCAAAGGCATGAGGTTTGGAACCAGTCCAAAATGAGAGACTAGTATGAAACAAATAACCTCACTTTTGTATAGGCAAGATCAAAACTCAGGACCAGTCACTTAACAGTCTGTTAAGGCCTGGTGAGTCTTGAGGCAATTAAACTAAAATAGAATCATGTCTGTTAAAAATTCTGGTTAACCTAGTGGGAACAGTTGATGGCTTGGTGAGTGTAAGACATTGTAGAAAATCAATAGCAATTTGTTTTCTGCCAGTATTGTAACAAGTAGAAGACTGGAGAATACAGTTGTCTTTTATACCACTTACCTTGAGTAAGCATCACAGCTGCCTTCACAGTATGTCATCTCAACAGGCGCAGAAACACATCCATGGTATTTGATGACTGTGGTGGTGTTGTGCTTCTTGCAACCTGATGTTGCCACAAACCAAGAGAAAATAGGTTAAAATATTTGTGTATACAGATAGATATATTATAGACAATCCTTAGCTGCAAACTGAGATGGATGGAGCTGAGATAGGAAACTGTCATGGTGTGTTTCTCTTTTAAATGCTTATGGATAAATCTTGCTACTTGTCTTTACACTGAAACTAAAATTCCCTTTCTTTTATGCTGCATTGGTGTAGGATGTAGAAATATAGAGCAGTGCTGTAGCAACTGTTCAATGCACACCCAACTCCCAGAACCAGCTTTACTTTCATCCTTAAAGGGAATGAGTCTATGGAAGTTGGAGAATAGACATAGTCTTCTCTATTTCACTAAAAGGTTAATATTTAACAGTATGGGATGGGAAAGTTCACCATATCCATAGGGGGCCTAAATGTTCTGTTCCTAACCAGGTGGTATGGAGAACACTGGTACCAGTTTTGGTCTTTTCACCTCTTCTGTCTTTGCTTCTGCCACATGGGTTGGACTAATACAGCTAACAAGGCAGATATTGTGCTTTTACTCAAAATTAATGTTACTTACCTGTTGGTGGGATTGAGCACACTCTACAACAGCCATCGTCTGATAGCCTGGTGTTGTCCTTGAGTGGGGAAAAAAAGAAAAAGATAACTCAGTTTTCATATTCACGTGATAAAACAGAGGCTTTCCCTGCATTGTAGGGTTCTCTGATGCCAGAAAATTCTGTGTATTGGCACAGAATATGATTTCAAGCAGATCTAAGCATTAAGGGCATGTAGCTACTACTTCAGGGTTTAATAAAAATTCTTTGCAAACAGACGTTGAGGGGACTGAAACTGCTTTCATGTCATCAGAGTTCAGTAGTAAAAATTCGGAAATAAAGCTTGCAGCACACACAGGATATTTTGAGGTACCAAAATCAGTGTATATTAAGGGTTGTGTCAGACAGTGTAACACGTACTGACTCCCCAGATGTCTGGGGCTGGTTCTCATATTTTCTGAGGTGTACTGAGTGAACTGAAGTAGCTTGTTTTCCTTCACCTTTGCTCTTAACGATTGGTTTCTTAAAAAAGAAATTATAAGCCTAAATAATTCAGGATTAAAAATCCCATTATTTTCTGGTAATATTCTCGCTCCTAGACACCTGTTACTTCTAGGAATCCAAACCATTACGCTGACCCCTTTTCCCTAGTACCCTGTGCTATCTTCTTGCCTCAGTGAGGATGTATTGCCATTTGAAATTTTGATTTGTTTTTTTTAACGTTACATTTGATGGGGGACAGTTTCAGAGACGATAAAATCAGAGTTACATCCTGTGTGATGCTCCTGCTAGGTATTTTCCTTGGACACCGTGCTCTTACTGGTGATAATCACTGCAATCTTTTCAAACAAACATGAGAGCTGGTAGACAAGTACTTACAGGCTCACACAGATCAGGGTTAAACTGGGGACAGCTTTTCTTTGAGATAACTGTAATGAACTGGCCATTGTATTTTTCACATGTGTAAGTTGTGCAGTTATTACCAGGTGGGCTCCAGAATTTTCCAACCTGAAAGTAAATTAAATAAAGGTGAATAAAAATCTTCTTGCGTGAAAGTGAAGCAGAACACCCAAACAACTAGTATTCTATCATTGCTGTGCCCTGCAGCTTGCTTATCCTGAATAATGTCCTTGAATGCTAGTAGTTGCTTATCATAATGTCATCCTACTGTCTTCTTCATTAACTAAGAAGCTGCAATTTTATGTAGACATGATCATGTTTTTTGTGTGCGTGGGATAAGTGAAGACTGATTTGAGTTCTAAGTTTTGCTGTCAGAATTTATAATGTGCCCTAATCGTACTCAGGTACGTGGTAGAATTGCAGGTGTTTTTACCAACTAGTCCTGTTCTTGAGCTTACAGCTCACTTGAGATTGGATATTTGGAGCAGAAACTGCCTCCACAGATAGAAAGACAAAGTTGAGCAAAACTGGTGCTAAGTTTTTGAGCTGAAGGCAAATAAAAAAGAATTGCTTTCATGTATTTTTCTCTTCTGATATTTAAAAGCCATTGTTCAGTATCAGAGTTGCTTCCAGAAGTCTCTGTTTGCCTTGTGGCACAAAGTTCTGTTCAAGCCACGTGAGCCAGTTCTTTCCCATCTGAATAGGCAGTATTCTAACATAAGAAAAGACACTGCAAGTAAATGTGATGGAGGCAAGGAAAGGAAAGAGTTAAAAGGCAGACAGAGTTCACCAAAAGGAAACTGCAGCAGGTTAGTTACCTTGAGCACGTGTGTAGAATTGTCTTCCATGACCACTATGCAAGCCTCTGCCTTGCATGTGCCACAGCACTTTCCAGGTTCCTCGGTATATTTGTAACCCTATTTTGAAAGAAACAGAGACAGAATGTAATTGAGCCGGGACACTGACCTGAAGTGGCAGATATTTGAACTGAGCAGGCTAGGAATTACTGACCACAGAATAGCACTCACCGCTGGACAGTAGGTGTCACAGGTAACAGGCTGGCACTTGACAGCAAACTTCTGGTGGCTTGAGTAAGAGGATTTGGAGCAGGTGCAGCTTTCACAGGGGCCTGATGGGACCACAGTTCCAGGCTAGGGGAAGACAGGAGAAAAGTCACTATTAGTAATAGCAAGTTACTTTGTGTATGTACAGCACAGACAATTCAAGGCTGAACTATCTGTAGGCTAATCTATCCCTAAATTCAATTTTGTTTGTTTAATTAAAGCAGAGTTTCTGAGCTTCTGTTGTTGGTAATGTCCATGCTGCTTCTCATTTTGAAAGGACATTATGCTAATATTAAAGGAGAGCAGAAAATACTGTTAAATATGGGAAGGGTGCTGATATGCTAATCTCAATTAGAATGTTTTCTCTTGGCCCTTTTTGCAAAATGGGGTCTATGATACGGGTCTCAAAAGCGTTGCCTTGTGAATCTATGAAAATTTTTATTTTTATAGTGAGTCACTTTGTATACTTACTGCATAGTAGGTTTCATTGACTACACAGCCATGTCCTGGAAAGAAGGAAGAAAGACAGTGTCACAGAAGTATAAAATTGAAGAAGCAGAAGTATGTGAAGAAACTGATACTTTATTGGCTCTATGACAACACTGATTAATTACATCTTTTTCTTTTAAGGGCTTCGTATTCATAACTCTGAGTAACGCAATGAAAAAGTTGCGTGGTACTTACTGCATTCAAAGGTAGGGCAGCATTTTCCAGGCTGTGTTACTGTAATTATTTCCTGTCCCTCTAAGCACTGGTTCGTGATCTCGGGGCAGAGGCTTGTGTTGCAGTCTGTGTGATGTAACAGAGGACAGCAAATTACAAATTTTTAATGAGCAGTTTTGTTTTGCATGAACTTCAAAAGTTTTTTCCAGTAAGGCAAATACAGTGCTGTAAGTAAAGGTCTGTGCAAGTTAGTTTAATGACTGTTTCAGTATATTTGTCCATCTATTTTCCAAGTGAAAGAGCTTTTTGATAACTTTTGCATAAGAAAGCATTGGCTGAGAGTAGAGTGATGACTGCTTGAAAAGACTTATTTCCAAAGAGAAACTAATTAGAAAATCAGAGTTCTCTGAGTTTCAGACACTCTCTTGAACAATTTGTAGAAGTTTGAGAGATATTAGGATTAGAAAAAATGTTTATGCTGGTCTTTGAAAAATAAGAGGTTGTTTCAGGTGTTGGCAGTGTTACAGGTTTTTGTTTTTTTCTTTTGAACATTAAATTACAAATTTACAGCTACTTTCCTTTGTCTATCAGTGAAAAATTGTTTCATCTTTAAATTTGTTCTATTCAAGCATCTAGTAGATGCTTTGTAACAAGGCTCTGGGAAGCCAAATGAGGGAGAAAATTGTTATGAGGTCAATGCAAAGTATATATTTAAAAAGAAAAAGAGAGAAATTACTGCAGTAGTTTCCCAAAACGAGTATAGTATGTTGCCCACAATGAAGAAGTGAGACAGTACTTACAGCACTCAGTCCTGGTACAGCATGGGTCTTCTGGCATCTGTATCTGAACAGGCATGTATCCTGGTTCAGAACAAGATACTTGCTGTGGCAGAGGACATTCATGTTTTGTACAGTGCACTTTAAGAGTATATCTGTCACAGACACATTCCTGGCAATTTTTCGTCCATTTTTCTCCTGGCTATATAAAAATAAAAGGGAAAATAAATGATCAAAATAAAATCTTTTCTGATTGTTTTATTCATAAATACAGTGATAGCTAATTATGTCAACCTTTTCATGGTCCCAGTATTTTTAGACTTGTTAAGAAACCCTTAACGTGAAACAGATTAGGAGAAGATCCTAGAGGCCACCAAAGGTTCTGTGGATGTTCATTTGTTTTTGTGAAACGCTAAGCAAATGTCCTCTTGCTTCACCTTTATGTATCTGATAAACTGCAGTAATGGCTATACTCACCCATCTGGATGCTCCGTTTGATTCTCTACAAGCTGAAAAAACAAAAAAAAAGAAAAAAACATAAGAAAAGGAGACTTATACTACTGACAACTGACAAAAGGAGTATGTGCAGTTTCAAATTAAAATATCGTGAAGATAAATCTGGTGAGAAAATGAACGTACAGAGCAGTTCATATAAAATGATAGAACACTTCCATCTTGCCCAGTCTCATGTGAGTAAGAAGATGGGGAAAAGGCTGTATTTTCTATTATTCTATTTTTAGATGGGGAGGCAAAAGGACTAAATAGGTTGATTTGTTCATGATCTGACTATGTAAAAGATGTCAGGTTTCCTGACATTGTTAATCAGATCTCCTCTTTAACAATCCAGACCTCGGTTCCCTAAGCTAGTTATAGAGTACTTACAGCATTCTGAGACACAGATGTTGCTGTCTTCGCTTAGCAGTATCTTTCCTTCAGGACAGAAACAGCCTTCAGTTACTCCATAGCCAGGATGGTCAACAAAGCTGGGGTGAGAGGAATATATACGTATATGTATTTGAGTACCATGTTTTTGCAGTGAAGCTGGAGAGATAGGCATGTAAAGAAGGTCATCATGTCAGATACAAGGGAGACGAATTTGTATTTTGCAGAATGCAACAGGAAGTGCATATTCATAGCAATGATTTATATCTATGAATTTTGTATTGTGAAAATTTATGAGATTTAATTATGAAATAGTTCTATTTTGTAAGGAAAGTGGGTAGTTAAAACAGAAGAGGGGAAAAAAAAACAAAACATTTGTTGGAGGCTTTTTTTGGTCTTTTCATACCTTTGGCTGCAGGTGGCAGGATTAATGGACCCACATGGCTTGTATACCATATTTGCTGGACAATTGTATGCTGTATGGAAAAAGATGAAAGGTGATCAAAAATTGATAGTAGACTGCAGCAAAAAGTGACCCTGACTTTACAGCCTTCATTTGGGGTTTCTGTCAGTAAGGACGTCTCTGTATTTTTGTAGGTAAAATGCTATAGTCAAGTGTAGGATGCAAGATATACTTCCTGAATAAAATCCTAACTGCTACTGGTTTACTCATACATTTTTGAGTTTTATAATACTTACGACAGGTATTGTTTGTCTTTCCTCTCCAGTCAATGCAGACACCTCTAGCAGCACACTCTGTAGCATATATTTCTAAACTGGAACACTGCATGGATTCATCAGCTATGCGACATCCATCAAAAACACATCCTTTGTAAAATGGTTCTGGTGGTATCACATCATGGCATTCTGCAAAAACTCTACAGACAGAAAAGAAACCAGAACAATCTGCTCATTAAATAAAATCTGATCATGTGTGGCATTTTCCCAGTTAATGGCATGTTACTCTGCTTTAAGAGGAGTGTATTATGAGAAAGAGAGTTAACTATATGAATGGCTGCTAATGTGGAAGAATCAAGAATGGAAAGATTAGGAAATTTGAAGCTCTGCTTTTTTGTTTGTTTGTTTGTTTTGTTTGTTTGTTTCTTAAGAGGCTTGTGGTTATAGTGTTTGTGTTAAGTGTGCGCAGTGTTTCATCAGTCTGACACCAGAAACTCGTTGAAGAAGGCAATTGCATTAGGTAGATGAAAAAGAACACTGTAAGTACCTGAGAAACAGAAAAATTGGATAGAATAGCTTGCAACTTGCTAGACACCACAGCATGCATGTAGATGAGGGTCTTTATAGATGATACGGCTGAAAAACTTTTGCTAGAGTTCACATGAGTATAGGAAATATTGCCAAAAACAACCTTTGTTGGTGCTGATATTTTTGGAGCTTCATGTTTTACATAAAATGTATGAACTGTGAAGAACTTATTTGGCAGAGACGTTTCTGTCTGTTCTGTTATCCTAGTGAGTAACTAAATTCTTTACTTTCTGGACTAAGGGATCATTTTACGTGTAAGGATTCATCCTTGTTTTAAAATCGTGACTAAGAGTGAGTAAGTGTGCCCTGGAAATAAGGGAAGGAAAAAGATAACAGAAATGCATGTGCTAACAACCCAGGGCATATGGACTTGAATGCTTGCTGTCTCCCTCATTTTCTAGTTTCACTTCTCCTTGATCAGCTATCATTGGGATGCAAGTCCTTAAAGAAGAGCAGTTTCTTTATCAAAGGCCTTTTACTGTATATATCCTTATATTAGGCTGATGTTTTCAGCAGTGATCCTGTGATAGGATTGTAGTTCGTATCATTTCATGAAATACTGAGACATTTCTGCGTAGAAAGGGCAAGATCATTCTGGTTGGTGGTTTTTTTTTTTTTCTTACCTGCTTATGATAAGCTTGCAGAGTTCAGGAGCATGACACTGTGGCCTTGCTGGAGGTGTGGTTACCGTTGCTGGTGGTGGTGCTCCAGAGCATGATGTGTCATTACCAACAAGCCAGTGATGAGCCATTTGGGGACAGGAAGAAATGATCTTACCACTTGGCAAGCGGCATTCATCTCTTTTGTTATTTGTACATGTTCCTGGAAGATAGTAGAGAAGTTATGTAAGTTTCATATGTCACATCTGCAATGCAGAGTCCATTAGTGTGCTGATACTAAGTTTAGGTGTGATGTGCTCATGAGATGTATAATCCTCTGCTTCATGAGGATTCTTTACCATGGTATGAGTTTTAATTCAGTTGAGGAATAAAAACAATCAAATCCAAAATGCATACTTGATATCAGAAAGCAGTTCAAAATATCATCCCTATCATCCTCTTGCATAACCAGCGTGAATAACAGTAGCCATGGAGGGTGGGCAGAATATGATTAGTGCATCTGTCTTACCGCACTGTCCTTCAGTATTGTTGCCAAATTTGCTGTATGGAAGTTTCACGGAAAAGATCAGCCCACTGAAGGTGATGGTTGCACCAATCTCTGGTATTTCTACAATCATATTGATACCAAGCGTGGAGAAATAAATGCCATCTTTGTGAAAGCCTGGTTGGACAGTCTTCTTGTTAAAGTACATCTGAATGCAGAGTTTAAAAAAAAATAAAATCAGAATAAGCTTCTGCTTCTGTTTAAATTACTTTTCCTGTTTACATTATTTTTTAAAAACAATGCATTTTCTAATCTTCATAATCATGAATAACTTTGTATTGTTGTACATCATATCCAGCTCCTATTTGCATTGCAGTAACAACATAATGCTCTTGTCCTCTCTGTGATCTGATATTCTAACAAGCTGTATTTCAGGTGAAAAACAGTAAGGCGTATAGACCTTACTTCTCTTTTTCAATAACAGAGAAATTAAGAATAAATTTATATTACCACATTGGTCATAACACCATTCACGGGTTCCCGGGTCAGCTTCACTGTTGCAGATTTGTAGAAAATAATAATGGATTTAGGACAAGAAAGTCCGTCTTTCGAATCACAGTAATAATTCTCAATGTGAACACGGAAGTGGTCATATTTAGGCACAATCTGTTTCACCAGAACGTAAGTGCAGTTTTCAAGGAAAGTGTAGTAGGTTCCATCAAAAGTAATATAGTGAGGATCACCCCATCCACTGCACACACCTGGTATAGAGAAAATATTTAGATCAACATGAAAATAAACATAGAAAGATACACTACAATTTCAAATGTAACCTTAGGAAAACAAAATTCCCTTATATTCTGTGCAAGGTTTTGCTTGTTTTCAAAAATGTAGTTCCTTAATCTACACTTACATTGACACTCATAGTGATAACAGCATCCGTTTTCATCAGGTACCAATACTGCTGGATATTTGTTTGCACAGGTAATTTCCTTTATAGGTGGGCACACTGTTTGATTTACTACAACTTTATTGTTTCCCTCACAGATGAGTTCTGTACAGTTGGATAATTTGAATCTCTGGCCAGGCTGAAAAATAAACAAAAATTGCTTTGACGGTAGTTTGCAAACAGGTATGAATTCTACTAATATTTTAATAAGATGTAAGCCTCTATACTAGTTTAGATTTTTCTATACAGAAAAGAGTCAAAAAGCACAAGAAAATTTGCTTTTTTATTTCATTGAGATCTGTTTCTTGTGCAATGCAGTGCATTAAAAATGAGTTTTACTAGCAGTGAAATAATAACAAAAGTATTGCACCTTTCTTAGTTTACAAAAAAAAAAAAAAAAATTGAAGACACATAGAAATTTTATGTTACATATTGACCAGTAGCAAGAGTTATTCTGACAGTCAGAATATATAGGAATGTCAGCTATTCCTTTCCTGTACCTTTCTGGTATAAAATAAGTGCTGTTGTTATTTCAGAAATCATAACACAGAAATTACATACCTGTAGGGGAGGGTGAGTACTAGAAACGCAACCAGGAGGAAGAATTGGATATGATGTTGTTATGGTAGGTGTGTGAGGGGAAGAAGGGGTTATTGGAGTAGTAAAATTACAGTCTCCAGTGTAGCGTTCAATTGTACATGTTTCAGTACACCTGGCATAAAATCTACATCCATCACTATCCATTGTGCTGTAAATCAGTTCACCTGAAGAAGGGAAAAAATACAGTCAAATAAAGGGAGAAAATTAAAAGAAAATCTTCAGATTGAAAAAGATGTTACATTTCCAGGTGTCCTGATTTCAAGTGAGATAGAGAGTTTTTTTATCCAAGAAACCGGTGTGGTTCTATGTTTCAGATTTAGCATGAGAATAATGTTTATATTGCTAAGCAGTACTTATACTATATAAAAAATTATTCAGCATTATGTACTGCCCTGATTGTAAGAAAACTGGGGCTGCGCAAGAAACGAAGAGTTTCTTCCAGAGTGATGTTTCATTCTATACGACACAATACAGAAACATAAAAAAAGGGAGACTTGGGGAAAAAATATTGCCTTTCATTGGGAGCTGGAAATTGGCAGTGTTCACGTGCTAATGAAAATGTGCATTTGGTAATGGTTGTTTAGTTCACATTATTCATCAATGATTTTTTTAACTTATTTAATCATGACTATAAAACAGAACTCTCAAAACAACACAGAGCATTTTTCTGTGGAGGTTTGCACAAATTCTGGAAGGGAAGGAGGGTAAAAGGACTGTACTAATCGTCCATATATAAGATTAAAAGATTGTGCAAGGAAAAAAGACAGATAATATGAGAATGAATATAAGAATGAATGGGGAGAAAAATGTTTAAAAAAAAAAACAGATTGCATACAGAAAATGAAAAAAATAATAACACTAACCAGGAGAATAAATGAGGTTTCCAATTCTACAGAAACATGGTGTTGGTATGGAGGTAGTTGTACTATAGCTGGTAGACAATGTAGAACTAGTCGCTGTGATGATGGGTACTGTGGAGGAGGTGGCCGTGGAGATGGTGGTGGTGGGACTGGTGGTAGCAGTTATGCTGGGCGGGCAGATGGGGTTAGGAGTGCAGCAGAGGACGCGGATCCGGTAGTTGAGGCACATCTTGAAACTGCCGCGCTGGTCTTGGTTCCTGCACACCAGTCCGTAGTGAACGTCACACTGCACAACCTGTCCGACCTGCTCGATGGAAATCTCGGGGTAGTCCTCCGCCTGGCACTCAATTTGTTTTGGCTGTTGGCAGACTTCCTTCCCGGCAGCGCGGATGTGCTGGTAGGTTTCAAAGTCTCCCTGGCTTGTCCCGGAGGAGGGGAAGTCCACGTCAAACCAGTCGGACCACGAACACAGTTCGGGATGACAGATGGTGACGTGCTCCGTGGTGGAAGGTGAGCTGGAAGTGGAGATGAGCGTAGGCGTTGGCGTGAGGGTGCTGGTGCTGCTGGAGGTGGTTGGTGTCGTTTCTGAGGAGTAGGGCGTTGCGGTGGAGGTTGTGACAGTGAAGATGGGTACTGTGGAGGAGGTGGCCGTGGAGATGGTGGTGGTGGGACTGGTGGTAGCAGTTATGCTGGGTGGGCAGATGGGGTTAGGAGTGCAGCAGAGGACGCGGATCCGGTAGTTGAGGCACATCTTGAAACTGCCGCGCTGGTCTTGGTTCCTGCACACCAGTCCGTAGTGAACGTCACACTGCACAACCTGTCCGACCTGCTCGATGGAAATCTCGGGGTAGTCCTCCGCCTGGCACTCAATTTGTTTTGGCTGTTGGCAGACTTCCTTCCCGGCAGCGCGGATGTGCTGGTAGGTTTCAAAGTCTCCCTGGCTTGTCCCGGAGGAGGGGAAGTCCACGTCAAACCAGTCGGACCACGAACACAGTTCGGGATGACAGATGGTGACGTGCTCCGTGGTGGAAGGTGAGCTGGAAGTGGAGATGAGCGTAGGCGTTGGCGTGAGGGTGCTGGTGCTGCTGGAGGTGGTTGGTGTCGTTTCTGAGGAGTAGGGCGTTGCGGTGGAGGTTGTGACAGTGAAGATGGGTACTGTGGAGGAGGTGGCCGTGGAGATGGTGGTGGTGGGACTGGTGGTAGCAGTTATGCTGGGTGGGCAGATGGGGTTAGGAGTGCAGCAGAGGACGCGGATCCGGTAGTTGAGGCACATCTTGAAACTGCCGCGCTGGTCTTGGTTCTTGCACACCAGTCCGTAGTGAACGTCACACTGCACAACCTGTCCGACCTGCTCGATGGAAATCTCGGGGTAGTCCTCCGCCTGGCACTCAATTTGTTTTGGCTGTTGGCAGACTTCCTTCCCGGCAGCGCGGATGTGCTGGTAGGTTTCAAAGTCTCCCTGGCTTGTCCCGGAGGAGGGGAAGTCCACGTCAAACCAGTCGGACCACGAACACAGTTCGGGATGACAGATGGTGACGTGCTCCGTGGTGGAAGGTGAGCTGGAAGTGGAGATGAGCGTAGGCGTTGGCGTGAGGGTGCTGGTGCTGCTGGAGGTGGTTGGTGTCGTTTCTGAGGAGTAGGGCGTTGCGGTGGAGGTTGTGACAGTGATGATGGGTACTGTGGAGGAGGTGGCCGTGGAGATGGTGGTGGTGGGACTGGTGGTAGCAGTTATGCTGGGCGGGCAGATGGGGTTAGGAGTGCAGCAGAGGACGCGGATCCGGTAGTTGAGGCACATCTTGAAACTGCCGCGCTGGTCTTGGTTCTTGCACACCAGTCCGTAGTGAACGTCACACTGCACAACCTGTCCGACCTGCTCGATGGAAATCTCGGGGTAGTCCTCCGCCTGGCACTCAATTTGTTTTGGCTGTTGGCAGACTTCCTTCCCGGCAGCGCGGATGTGCTGGTAGGTTTCAAAGTCTCCCTGGCTTGTCCCGGAGGAGGGGAAGTCCACGTCAAACCAGTCGGACCACGAACACAGTTCGGGATGACAGATGGTGACGTGCTCCGTGGTGGAAGGTGAGCTGGAAGTGGAGATGAGCGTAGGCGTTGGCGTGAGGGTGCTGGTGCTGCTGGAGGTGGTTGGTGTCGTTTCTGAGGAGTAGGGCGTTGCGGTGGAGGTTGTGACAGTGAAGAAGGGTACTGTGGAGGAGGTGGCCGTGGAGATGGTGGTGGTGGGACTGGTGGTAGCAGTTATGCTGGGTGGGCAGATGGGGTTAGGAGTGCAGCAGAGGACGCGGATCCGGTAGTTGAGGCACATCTTGAAACTGCCGCGCTGGTCTTGGTTCCTGCACACCAGTCCGTAGTGAACGTCACACTGCACAACCTGTCCGACCTGCTCGATGGAAATCTCGGGGTAGTCCTCCGCCTGGCACTCAATTTGTTTTGGCTGTTGGCAGACTTCCTTCCCGGCAGCGCGGATGTGCTGGTAGGTTTCAAAGTCTCCCTGGCTTGTCCCGGAGGAGGGGAAGTCCACGTCAAACCAGTCGGACCACGAACACAGTTCGGGATGACAGATGGTGACGTGCTCCGTGGTGGAAGGTGAGCTGGAAGTGGAGATGAGCGTAGGCGTTGGCGTGAGGGTGCTGGTGCTGCTGGAGGTGGTTGGTGTCGTTTCTGAGGAGTAGGGCGTTGCGGTGGAGGTTGTGACAGTGAAGATGGGTACTGTGGAGGAGGTGGCCGTGGAGATGGTGGTGGTGGGACTGGTGGTAGCAGTTATGCTGGGTGGGCAGATGGGGTTAGGAGTGCAGCAGAGGACGCGGATCCGGTAGTTGAGGCACATCTTGAAACTGCCGCGCTGGTCTTGGTTCTTGCACACCAGTCCGTAGTGAACGTCACACTGCACAACCTGTCCGACCTGCTCGATGGAAATCTCGGGGTAGTCCTCCGCCTGGCACTCAATTTGTTTTGGCTGTTGGCAGACTTCCTTCCCGGCAGCGCGGATGTGCTGGTAGGTTTCAAAGTCTCCCTGGCTTGTCCCGGAGGAGGGGAAGTCCACGTCAAACCAGTCGGACCACGAACACAGTTCGGGATGACAGATGGTGACGTGCTCCGTGGTGGAAGGTGAGCTGGAAGTGGAGATGAGCGTAGGCGTTGGCGTGAGGGTGCTGGTGCTGCTGGAGGTGGTTGGTGTCGTTTCTGAGGAGTAGGGCGTTGCGGTGGAGGTTGTGACAGTGAAGATGGGTACTGTGGAGGAGGTGGCCGTGGAGATGGTGGTGGTGGGACTGGTGGTAGCAGTTATGCTGGGTGGGCAGATGGGGTTAGGAGTGCAGCAGAGGACGCGGATCCGGTAGTTGAGGCACATCTTGAAACTGCCGCGCTGGTCTTGGTTCCTGCACACCAGTCCGTAGTGAACGTCACACTGCACAACCTGTCCGACCTGCTCGATGGAAATCTCGGGGTAGTCCTCCGCCTGGCACTCAATTTGTTTTGGCTGTTGGCAGACTTCCTTCCCTGCAGCGCGGATGTGCTGGTAGGTTTCAAAGTCTCCCTGGCTTGTCCCGGAGGAGGGGAAGTCCACGTCAAACCAGTCGGACCACGAACACAGTTCGGGATGACAGATGGTGACGTGCTCCGTGGTGGAAGGTGAGCTGGAAGTGGAGATGAGCGTAGGCGTTGGCGTGAGGGTGCTGGTGCTGCTGGAGGTGGTTGGTGTCGTTTCTGAGGAGTAGGGCGTTGCGGTGGAGGTTGTGACAGTGAAGATGGGTACTGTGGAGGAGGTGGCCGTGGAGATGGTGGTGGTGGGACTGGTGGTAGCAGTTATGCTGGGTGGGCAGATGGGGTTAGGAGTGCAGCAGAGGACGCGGATCCGGTAGTTGAGGCACATCTTGAAACTGCCGCGCTGGTCTTGGTTCCTGCACACCAGTCCGTAGTGAACGTCACACTGCACAACCTGTCCGACCTGCTCGATGGAAATCTCGGGGTAGTCCTCCGCCTGGCACTCAATTTGTTTTGGCTGTTGGCAGACTTCCTTCCCGGCAGCGCGGATGTGCTGGTAGGTTTCAAAGTCTCCCTGGCTTGTCCCGGAGGAGGGGAAGTCCACGTCAAACCAGTCGGACCACGAACACAGTTCGGGATGACAGATGGTGACGTGCTCCGTGGTGGAAGGTGAGCTGGAAGTGGAGATGAGCGTAGGCGTTGGCGTGAGGGTGCTGCTGGAGGTGGTTGGTGTCGTTTCTGAGGAGTAGGGCGTTGCGGTGGAGGTTGTGACAGTGAAGATGGGTACTGTGGAGGAGGTGGCCGTGGAGATGGTGGTGGTGGGACTGGTGGTAGCAGTTATGCTGGGTGGGCAGATGGGGTTAGGAGTGCAGCAGAGGACGCGGATCCGGTAGTTGAGGCACATCTTGAAACTGCCGCGCTGGTCTTGGTTCCTGCACACCAGTCCGTAGTGAACGTCACACTGCACAACCTGTCCGACCTGCTCGATGGAAATCTCGGGGTAGTCCTCCGCCTGGCACTCAATTTGTTTTGGCTGTTGGCAGACTTCCTTCCCGGCAGCGCGGATGTGCTGGTAGGTTTCAAAGTCTCCCTGGCTTGTCCCGGAGGAGGGGAAGTCCACGTCAAACCAGTCGGACCACGAACACAGTTCGGGATGACAGATGGTGACGTGCTCCGTGGTGGAAGGTGAGCTGGAAGTGGAGATGAGCGTAGGCGTTGGCGTGAGGGTGCTGGTGCTGCTGGAGGTGGTTGGTGTCGTTTCTGAGGAGTAGGGCGTTGCGGTGGAGGTTGTGACAGTGAAGATGGGTACTGTGGAGGAGGTGGCCGTGGAGATGGTGGTGGTGGGACTGGTGGTAGCAGTTATGCTGGGTGGGCAGATGGGGTTAGGAGTGCAGCAGAGGACGCGGATCCGGTAGTTGAGGCACATCTTGAAACTGCCGCGCTGGTCTTGGTTCCTGCACACCAGTCCGTAGTGAACGTCACACTGCACAACCTGTCCGACCTGCTCGATGGAAATCTCGGGGTAGTCCTCCGCCTGGCACTCAATTTGTTTTGGCTGTTGGCAGACTTCCTTCCCGGCAGCGCGGATGTGCTGGTAGGTTTCAAAGTCTCCCTGGCTTGTCCCGGAGGAGGGGAAGTCCACGTCAAACCAGTCGGACCACGAACACAGTTCGGGATGACAGATGGTGACGTGCTCCGTGGTGGAAGGTGAGCTGGAAGTGGAGATGAGCGTAGGCGTTGGCGTGAGGGTGCTGGTGCTGCTGGAGGTGGTTGGTGTCGTTTCTGAGGAGTAGGGCGTTGCGGTGGAGGTTGTGACAGTGAAGATGGGTACTGTGGAGGAGGTGGCCGTGGAGATGGTGGTGGTGGGACTGGTGGTAGCAGTTATGCTGGGTGGGCAGATGGGGTTAGGAGTGCAGCAGAGGACGCGGATCCGGTAGTTGAGGCACATCTTGAAACTGCCGCGCTGGTCTTGGTTCCTGCACACCAGTCCGTAGTGAACGTCACACTGCACAACCTGTCCGACCTGCTCGATGGAAATCTCGGGGTAGTCCTCCGCCTGGCACTCAATTTGTTTTGGCTGTTGGCAGACTTCCTTCCCGGCAGCGCGGATGTGCTGGTAGGTTTCAAAGTCTCCCTGGCTTGTCCCGGAGGAGGGGAAGTCCACGTCAAACCAGTCGGACCACGAACACAGTTCGGGATGACAGATGGTGACGTGCTCCGTGGTGGAAGGTGAGCTGGAAGTGGAGATGAGCGTAGGCGTTGGCGTGAGGGTGCTGGTGCTGCTGGAGGTGGTTGGTGTCGTTTCTGAGGAGTAGGGCGTTGCGGTGGAGGTTGTGACAGTGAAGATGGGTACTGTGGAGGAGGTGGCCGTGGAGATGGTGGTGGTGGGACTGGTGGTAGCAGTTATGCTGGGTGGGCAGATGGGGTTAGGAGTGCAGCAGAGGACGCGGATCCGGTAGTTGAGGCACATCTTGAAACTGCCGCGCTGGTCTTGGTTCCTGCACACCAGTCCGTAGTGAACGTCACACTGCACAACCTGTCCGACCTGCTCGATGGAAATCTCGGGGTAGTCCTCCGCCTGGCACTCAATTTGTTTTGGCTGTTGGCAGACTTCCTTCCCGGCAGCGCGGATGTGCTGGTAGGTTTCAAAGTCTCCCTGGCTTGTCCCGGAGGAGGGGAAGTCCACGTCAAACCAGTCGGACCACGAACACAGTTCGGGATGACAGATGGTGACGTGCTCCGTGGTGGAAGGTGAGCTGGAAGTGGAGATGAGCGTAGGCGTTGGCGTGAGGGTGCTGGTGCTGCTGGAGGTGGTTGGTGTCGTTTCTGAGGAGTAGGGCGTTGCGGTGGAGGTTGTGACAGTGAAGATGGGTACTGTGGAGGAGGTGGCCGTGGAGATGGTGGTGGTGGGACTGGTGGTAGCAGTTATGCTGGGTGGGCAGATGGGGTTAGGAGTGCAGCAGAGGACGCGGATCCGGTAGTTGAGGCACATCTTGAAACTGCCGCGCTGGTCTTGGTTCCTGCACACCAGTCCGTAGTGAACGTCACACTGCACAACCTGTCCGACCTGCTCGATGGAAATCTCGGGGTAGTCCTCCGCCTGGCACTCAATTTGTTTTGGCTGTTGGCAGACTTCCTTCCCGGCAGCGCGGATGTGCTGGTAGGTTTCAAAGTCTCCCTGGCTTGTCCCGGAGGAGGGGAAGTCCACGTCAAACCAGTCGGACCACGAACACAGTTCGGGATGACAGATGGTGACGTGCTCCGTGGTGGAAGGTGAGCTGGAAGTGGAGATGAGCGTAGGCGTTGGCGTGAGGGTGCTGGTGCTGCTGGAGGTGGTTGGTGTCGTTTCTGAGGAGTAGGGCGTTGCGGTGGAGGTTGTGACAGTGAAGATGGGTACTGTGGAGGAGGTGGCCGTGGAGATGGTGGTGGTGGGACTGGTGGTAGCAGTTATGCTGGGTGGGCAGATGGGGTTAGGAGTGCAGCAGAGGACGCGGATCCGGTAGTTGAGGCACATCTTGAAACTGCCGCGCTGGTCTTGGTTCCTGCACACCAGTCCGTAGTGAACGTCACACTGCACAACCTGTCCGACCTGCTCGATGGAAATCTCGGGGTAGTCCTCCGCCTGGCACTCAATTTGTTTTGGCTGTTGGCAGACTTCCTTCCCGGCAGCGCGGATGTGCTGGTAGGTTTCAAAGTCTCCCTGGCTTGTCCCGGAGGAGGGGAAGTCCACGTCAAACCAGTCGGACCACGAACACAGTTCGGGATGACAGATGGTGACGTGCTCCGTGGTGGAAGGTGAGCTGGAAGTGGAGATGAGCGTAGGCGTTGGCGTGAGGGTGCTGGTGCTGCTGGAGGTGGTTGGTGTCGTTTCTGAGGAGTAGGGCGTTGCGGTGGAGGTTGTGACAGTGAAGATGGGTACTGTGGAGGAGGTGGCCGTGGAGATGGTGGTGGTGGGACTGGTGGTAGCAGTTATGCTGGGTGGGCAGATGGGGTTAGGAGTGCAGCAGAGGACGCGGATCCGGTAGTTGAGGCACATCTTGAAACTGCCGCGCTGGTCTTGGTTCCTGCACACCAGTCCGTAGTGAACGTCACACTGCACAACCTGTCCGACCTGCTCGATGGAAATCTCGGGGTAGTCCTCCGCCTGGCACTCAATTTGTTTTGGCTGTTGGCAGACTTCCTTCCCGGCAGCGCGGATGTGCTGGTAGGTTTCAAAGTCTCCCTGGCTTGTCCCGGAGGAGGGGAAGTCCACGTCAAACCAGTCGGACCACGAACACAGTTCGGGATGACAGATGGTGACGTGCTCCGTGGTGGAAGGTGAGCTGGAAGTGGAGATGAGCGTAGGCGTTGGCGTGAGGGTGCTGGTGCTGCTGGAGGTGGTTGGTGTCGTTTCTGAGGAGTAGGGCGTTGCGGTGGAGGTTGTGACAGTGAAGATGGGTACTGTGGAGGAGGTGGCCGTGGAGATGGTGGTGGTGGGACTGGTGGTAGCAGTTATGCTGGGTGGGCAGATGGGGTTAGGAGTGCAGCAGAGGACGCGGATCCGGTAGTTGAGGCACATCTTGAAACTGCCGCGCTGGTCTTGGTTCCTGCACACCAGTCCGTAGTGAACGTCACACTGCACAACCTGTCCGACCTGCTCGATGGAAATCTCGGGGTAGTCCTCCGCCTGGCACTCAATTTGTTTTGGCTGTTGGCAGACTTCCTTCCCGGCAGCGCGGATGTGCTGGTAGGTTTCAAAGTCTCCCTGGCTTGTCCCGGAGGAGGGGAAGTCCACGTCAAACCAGTCGGACCACGAACACAGTTCGGGATGACAGATGGTGACGTGCTCCGTGGTGGAAGGTGAGCTGGAAGTGGAGATGAGCGTAGGCGTTGGCGTGAGGGTGCTGGTGCTGCTGGAGGTGGTTGGTGTCGTTTCTGAGGAGTAGGGCGTTGCGGTGGAGGTTGTGACAGTGAAGATGGGTACTGTGGAGGAGGTGGCCGTGGAGATGGTGGTGGTGGGACTGGTGGTAGCAGTTATGCTGGGTGGGCAGATGGGGTTAGGAGTGCAGCAGAGGACGCGGATCCGGTAGTTGAGGCACATCTTGAAACTGCCGCGCTGGTCTTGGTTCCTGCACACCAGTCCGTAGTGAACGTCACACTGCACAACCTGTCCGACCTGCTCGATGGAAATCTCGGGGTAGTCCTCCGCCTGGCACTCAATTTGTTTTGGCTGTTGGCAGACTTCCTTCCCGGCAGCGCGGATGTGCTGGTAGGTTTCAAAGTCTCCCTGGCTTGTCCCGGAGGAGGGGAAGTCCACGTCAAACCAGTCGGACCACGAACACAGTTCGGGATGACAGATGGTGACGTGCTCCGTGGTGGAAGGTGAGCTGGAAGTGGAGATGAGCGTAGGCGTTGGCGTGAGGGTGCTGGTGCTGCTGGAGGTGGTTGGTGTCGTTTCTGAGGAGTAGGGCGTTGCGGTGGAGGTTGTGACAGTGAAGATGGGTACTGTGGAGGAGGTGGCCGTGGAGATGGTGGTGGTGGGACTGGTGGTAGCAGTTATGCTGGGTGGGCAGATGGGGTTAGGAGTGCAGCAGAGGACGCGGATCCGGTAGTTGAGGCACATCTTGAAACTGCCGCGCTGGTCTTGGTTCCTGCACACCAGTCCGTAGTGAACGTCACACTGCACAACCTGTCCGACCTGCTCGATGGAAATCTCGGGGTAGTCCTCCGCCTGGCACTCAATTTGTTTTGGCTGTTGGCAGACTTCCTTCCCGGCAGCGCGGATGTGCTGGTAGGTTTCAAAGTCTCCCTGGCTTGTCCCGGAGGAGGGGAAGTCCACGTCAAACCAGTCGGACCACGAACACAGTTCGGGATGACAGATGGTGACGTGCTCCGTGGTGGAAGGTGAGCTGGAAGTGGAGATGAGCGTAGGCGTTGGCGTGAGGGTGCTGGTGCTGCTGGAGGTGGTTGGTGTCGTTTCTGAGGAGTAGGGCGTTGCGGTGGAGGTTGTGACAGTGAAGATGGGTACTGTGGAGGAGGTGGCCGTGGAGATGGTGGTGGTGGGACTGGTGGTAGCAGTTATGCTGGGTGGGCAGATGGGGTTAGGAGTGCAGCAGAGGACGCGGATCCGGTAGTTGAGGCACATCTTGAAACTGCCGCGCTGGTCTTGGTTCCTGCACACCAGTCCGTAGTGAACGTCACACTGCACAACCTGTCCGACCTGCTCGATGGAAATCTCGGGGTAGTCCTCCGCCTGGCACTCAATTTGTTTTGGCTGTTGGCAGACTTCCTTCCCGGCAGCGCGGATGTGCTGGTAGGTTTCAAAGTCTCCCTGGCTTGTCCCGGAGGAGGGGAAGTCCACGTCAAACCAGTCGGACCACGAACACAGTTCGGGATGACAGATGGTGACGTGCTCCGTGGTGGAAGGTGAGCTGGAAGTGGAGATGAGCGTAGGCGTTGGCGTGAGGGTGCTGGTGCTGCTGGAGGTGGTTGGTGTCGTTTCTGAGGAGTAGGGCGTTGCGGTGGAGGTTGTGACAGTGAAGATGGGTACTGTGGAGGAGGTGGCCGTGGAGATGGTGGTGGTGGGACTGGTGGTAGCAGTTATGCTGGGTGGGCAGATGGGGTTAGGAGTGCAGCAGAGGACGCGGATCCGGTAGTTGAGGCACATCTTGAAACTGCCGCGCTGGTCTTGGTTCCTGCACACCAGTCCGTAGTGAACGTCACACTGCACAACCTGTCCGACCTGCTCGATGGAAATCTCGGGGTAGTCCTCCGCCTGGCACTCAATTTGTTTTGGCTGTTGGCAGACTTCCTTCCCGGCAGCGCGGATGTGCTGGTAGGTTTCAAAGTCTCCCTGGCTTGTCCCGGAGGAGGGGAAGTCCACGTCAAACCAGTCGGACCACGAACACAGTTCGGGATGACAGATGGTGACGTGCTCCGTGGTGGAAGGTGAGCTGGAAGTGGAGATGAGCGTAGGCGTTGGCGTTGAGGTCGACGTTGTGACTGTTATTGTTGTAGTGTACGTGGTCTCTGTTTCTATTTCTGTACTTGTTTGTGTTGTTTCTGTTGTTTCACTATGGATATTTTCTGTTTGTGGCGGTATCGTTGATATCGTTGTTGTTTTATGTTTTGTTTGTATATTTGGGGTATATTCTGTTGTTGGTATTTCTGTGTACGGTATAGTTTTTGTTTTTGATGTTGTTGAAGATAATGATGTCGTTGAATATGTTTTTTGTGTTGTTTCACATGGTACTGTTATATTTTTACAGCATTTAAATCTGACTTCATAGTTGTAGCAGATCGGTGGTAGCTGGTCTTTATTGTAGCAAATCAAGCCTTCTTTAGTGTTACATGTAATGTGTTGCTCCAGGAGTTTGTATGGTGTATTAGGGAATCTTACTGCTCTGCACTCAACAGCCTTTCTGTTAGCACAGAGTTTATATCCTTGTTTTCTAATATTATCTGGAGTATCAAAGTCTCCATCGTTGTATCCTGATCCTGGGTAACTGACATCATACCATATAGACCAGTCACACTCTTCTTTTACGCAGAAAGATGGTGTCATTTTTGTTGTAGCAGATTCTGTAGTAACTGTAGATTTGTATGTTGATGTTTCTGAGGTTGTCGTACCTGATAATTGTGTAGTGGTAGTAATTTCCTCTGGTACAGTAGGTGTCACATTTGTTTGGCAGTGGCTGTAGTCATCACAACAGAATACTTTTATCTGATAATTTAGACATATATGAAGTTCTCCTTTTTGATCTTCATTTCTGCAGATAAGTCCAAATGTTGCATTGCAGTGGACAACCTGGCCTATTTCTTCAATAGATTTATGTGGGTATTTCTCTGCTCTGCATTGTATTTTTTCAGGGTTTCTGCAGATTGCTTTTCCAGCAGATCTGATGTCCTCGTAGGTTTCATAATCTCCTTTGTTTTGCAAAGTTGGGAAATGGACATCATACCATTTGGACCATTTACACTTTGGTTGGCAAGGTGTTGTGCTGCTTATTGTCTCAGTGGAGGTACTTGCTGTTTCCGAAGAAGTACTTATTGTGACAGTAGGACTTGTTTCTGTGGTCACAGGTGAAGTTGTGATAATGGTACTTGTAGTTGTCATTTCAGAAATTGGGGTATGTGTGATCAGTGTTGAAGAGCATGGAACAAAAACACAACATAAGATTCTGATTTCGTAATTGTAGCACATAGTTGAAATTTGATCTTTGTTGTAACATATAAGCCCAGCTTTTGTATTGCATTCTACTATTTGGCCAAGGTCCTTCAGTGGTATGTTTGGAAATTTCTCTGCTCTGCATTGAACAGCCTTTGGAGCTCTACAGACTTCATAACCTTTAGCTCTCAAATCATTGAATGTTTCAAAATCTCCACCATCAAATCCAGGTGTTAGTGGACTTCCATCATACCATTCTGACCAGTGACAGACTTCATGAACACATACTGTTGTCGTTGGTGATGATGTAACTGAAAGAGTGAAAGAAAATACTTTGAAATGTAGAATACATTCCTATATATTTTTTCATTATACTAATTGTGCTGAAATTTTTTAGCATCATTAGTTGCATTGTGAGCCTGTAATACGTTATTTTAGCATGGTTAAAGTTGAATATCAAGTAGAATGGAAAATCCGTCACCTAGCGGTTTAATTTACTGACAGGCCCTGAACAGTCACTTCAAAGAAAATACTGTGTTTTAGAGATTGCTGAAATCTGACTCAGACACACTTAATATATTCTGAAGAAAAAAACCTCATTGGTGTATATATATATACCAATATATTGGTTATATATATAATGTTTGATTCAGTGCAATCGCTTGATTTTTTTATCTTGTTTCAGTAGTTAGTAGTCTCTCCCGAACATCAAGTGTGGTGAAAAGAAGAGCATTTCTTTCACTGGTACATTTAATTTTCATTTCTAATTGATTTATTCCTTATTAAATACATTGCATTCCCATTGCTTCTTCATTTGAAGCTAAAATATCTCTCATGCAACATTATTAGTACCTCTTTGCACTTTAGTTCTGATCTTAAGAAATGATTTCTTGATCAGAGAGCAGTCCATAGGATTTTGCAGACAAATTATTCATGTGAAATAGCTGGAAAATGGCTGACAAATACCAGTTGTGTTGATGGTTTCTGAGATTTCAAAACTTATAATTCAAAATTTTGTATTGAACATATATTTCATTAAATGTGGTCATAGTAATTAGAGATTATCAACCTCAAGTGTACTGGAGAAGAATTCTACAAGTATTTCACTATCTCAATGTCATTATCAGAGCCATCTTCTTAGTACTGTAATTACACATATCATGAACCCTATCAGGAATTCTATAGAATGTGATCATTCTATAATTTAATAGTAAAAATAATGAGTGATCTATTATTTCAGGTATAGAAATAGTTACAATTGGAGATAATAGATCTCATACAGTTTTCTTACAGTTTGCTATGAAAACAAAATAATTGTGTCAAAAGAGTGTGCAGTCGTTTCTATGCTGGTGTTTTGGAAGTGTTTTTATTTTCTGTATTTACTTGTATTAGTTTGATCAAGTATTGACTAAAATCCAACACTCATAAAAAATGATACTTAGTGGCTATGTTTAACCCAGGAATGCACAGAATAAGCTCTTACGGGCTATAAGATTATACCTGTGGAAGCAGTGGTAGGTGGTGTAGTGCTGAAGTGAAATGTTGTTGTCGGTGATGTTGAGATTGGACAGTCATACACTACTCTTTGAAGTGTTCCATTGGGACCACAGGTTGCAACAATGCATCCTCCTATGCCATCTGTAGTATTGTAGATCACATCTGTATAGTGGTATGTCTGTCCTTCGTAAGTGCAGACACATTCTGTAAAACAAGAGAGGATATTTTTCTTTGGTGTCTGAAACACAGAGCAGGGTGCTTTAAATACATTGTACTTTTATGAAAACGTTTTTGCCAACATACCATGTTCATTGTATTTGCATATTTTGCCACTGTTTGTGCATTCACTGGAAAAGAGAAAAAAGGAGATGATGAATCTGAATGTATTGGTTAGTAATATCATTTTACTGTTTCTTTTTTTGTTATTTGCTGTTCGTTGCACATTGCAGTGTAGAAGGACACTAACTTCTCAGTCAGATATTCAGTTCTTCCATACAGATCCAGGTTAGATAGGATCACTCCATTTTGTGGCAAGAAAGTCAACTCTCATATGTCATCATACTAAACCACGGTATCCTCACTGGTGATTTTAGAGGCAAGTCAAAGATGAGGAGAGGGGTGATTAGTAACGTTCTTGTCTCCTTGATAGCCACACATTTTTTGGAAAGGAAAGTGCAGCAAAAATACAACTTGAGAAGGGGTCGTTGTATTACAGATGTTGACATTCTCTACACAGAGAATTTGCATCAGATTTCCGACAAACCACTAATGGGAATGTAGTTTTTAAAGAGAATTTATCTATTATCAGTTAAGAATTGAATCCTGATATATTTATTTACATTTATATGACTAAGGGCATATGTTCACTGAATAAACTTAAGCAAATACAGATATGTATTTAACGGTTCATGTTTAGTATTCTGGATGGCAAATGTGAGGCAGTCAAAGCCATCTACAAGCTGCAATATGTAACATGTAAGATGAAGAAATAGTCAGATGGGCTTTGTGCTAAACTCTTCACCACTCTGGCTGCACTGCTTGCAGTATTCATTTATAGCTATTTTAAAGATCGTAAAGTCATAAAATTGTAGAGTGATTTGAGTTAGAAGGCTATCTAGTTTCACCCCTCCTGCCATGGGTAGGGACACTTCCACTAGACCAGGTTGCTCAAAGCCTCATCAAACCTGGCCTTCAGTACTTTAAAGGATGAGGCATTCACAACTTTTCTGGGCACTGTTCCAGTGCCTCCCCACTCTCATAGTGAAGAATTTCTTCCTAACATCTCATCTAAACCTGCCCTATTTTAGCTTTAAAATGCTACCCCTTGTCCTGTGCTCTTGGAGAGTCCCTCACTAAGATGTCTCAGGACAGTGTTAACTGCTTCACAACTGGTTCTGCTAACTTTGTGCTATTTGGTAGAAATCTTGACAGGACTTTCCCAACAGGTATAGCTATATTTATGAATTCTAACGGAATATGTAGGAATACTTGCTGATTGTTACGACTAACAGAAATGAGTTCAAAACAATTAAGAATAGTTATTTACTAAACTTCTAAATAATTCCAAATAGTTACTTTAGGGATATCTTTAATAAAAGTCCTCAGATTATTTACAAAATTATTATTTTGTTTTGGTTTTACTTAATAATTGTAATAAAAATGCACAGTGACTAATAGATTAATCTCTCTAAAATCAAATGTTTCATCATGTCATCTTTTACATTCCTGTGAACAGAAGAAAATTAGACATTATTCAGCAGCCTATGACTGGCCTAGTTTTTGCTAGCAAACAAAAAACCAAATGTATGGTGAGTTAAGTACTGCAACTTTAGGCTCAACATTTAAAAATCTTTTTTAATCCTACCATGACTGGCAGTTCTGCTTTGAAGGCATCTGCATTCCTGGCTTGTAAGTTTTTCCATTCTCATAGCAACCGCAGTCAGAAACACAGGCCATGGTTTCTTCATCAAAATAGGGCTTATTCTTTGGACAGTGTGGATAACAGCCTGCAATAAATAAGAGTCATATTGGTACTGATCTTTCAAAAGTAGAAGTAACTCTATAGTCTGCTAATATCTGATCTTGTGAAATTATTCCATGTGATAACTGCAATATCGGATAACCCTCCGTTACTGCTATTTCACTGATTACAGATTAAACTTTGAAAGGATTTTGACTTCATCTTCACTCCAGACAAGTGTATGATTCACTGGGGATTTAGATTGTCTTTGAATTCCTGATATAAACATTTCATACACTGAGTAATCTAGATTTTGTTCATCTTACTCTTTTATTTTTTTAATAAGTAGAATGAGATATGCATAACTATGTTTACCTTCCAAACCTCTCAACTCATGAAGGCATTTCCCACTTGGATTATTGCAGGTCTTCATACAGGGGGCTCCACATGGCTTGTAGTGCCACTCACATTCCCCCTGTGGATTGTAGTAATCGCAGAACAGAGCTACAAGAAGGAGAAATGACAGAAAAGGTTCTTTAATTTAATTTTATTTATTTCCATTGGTGTAAATTTTCTGGGTAGAAGTCCTGTGTCTTCAGCATAATCATGTAAGTGGTGAACAGCATATTGTCTTATTTTTCTTTTAATACTATTGTTATACTTTTACAACATTTTGAAGACAGTAACATTTTAAAGCAGAGAACGGAGTTACACATTAAGCGTGCAAAATAATGACCGTCAAGTAAATAGGACACTAATTATATACCGCTGGTAAAGTTACTGGCAGATGATTTCTTTTTAAGTAGATTGACTTCCGATGATTTACTCAAATTGCTTTGGGTTTTGTGTTCTGTTGTTTGTTTGGTTTTGGTTTTGGTTTTTGCTATTACTGCACTGTTTTTTTCGGCTCATTTTTAGGATACAGAATTATCTCTTACAAATACAATTTTATCTTGCTTTAGTTCTTCCTACTTTTTGTTGTTGTTGTTGTTGTTGCTTTCTTTTTCTCTGAACTCTTTCAGAAGGAAGTGGCGTGAGACTTACGACAAATGGATGGGGTTCTCCATGAAATGCAGATATCCAGCTCATTGCACGCTTGAGCATAGGCAGCTACTGCTGTACAGAAACATTCACAGTCTCCTCCAGTGTCACAAGCACAAGCATCATCCACACATGCTTGATAATATTCATTTGGTTCAACCTGTTGAAGGAAACATATGAGTTTTGTTTCCTGCACTTGTCCACTTTTAAAATGTGTTTTCTGTACTAAAAGAAAATATCTGAAATTGGCCATTCTGTATATTTGAGAAAGATAAGATAAGAAGACGCTATGATAATATTTTGAAAAATCAATGCGGCTATTATTAATCAGTCATAACCATAAGAATAATTTGGTGTTAAAGACAGTTGCTGATAGGTTATTATTACATTACTATGTGCTAGCACACAAGTATACGTATCATGTAGTTGATCTTTATATTAACAGCAAATGACACCATCACAATTAAAACATATCCTGGTATTTATCTGTAATTGTCCCTTCTGTTACACAAAAAAAACCCTTGTCCAATGAATTTTTGTTTTGCTACCAAACGGTACTAACTGAGGGAATGGAGGTGAAAATCCTTTCTATGCAATCTCACTAGAACATGGTCTGACTTTGTTAGTCCAAATCCTAGTGCATTTTCAACTATCCCACATAAAAACTGATGTAATCTCTAGCTTAAAATAGCTTCAGACTGAAGTTTTATCATACCTGGGAGTGACACTTTGCAAATACTTCACTGGTAATGATGCTGCATTGCTTCTGTGCCCAGGATTTCCTGTATGGGTTTGCAGTGCATGGATCTTTGGTTTGATTGGCATTTGGACAAGTAGAAGACACTTTCCAGCTATTGGCAAACTCTAGCACATTTCCTACTACAGACTGACTGCGCGTAGTGAAGTCATTGTTTCCATTGCCATCATAGTTTCCACAAAGGCCACAGACATGTCCCTGCATGGGAATAAACATAAAATAACAGAGATCAGTAGGTGCAGATTCTCAGTATCTGTGAGGAACATATCCCAGGATGAATTTTATTTAAAACGAGATGGGCCTCTTCAGCAACAGTCTTGGATGTTCCTATAAAAAACTTCCATGAAGTGATATCTCTAACTTATTCTTAGGATTGATAGGGAAAGAAGCAGAGTAGGCTTGTGGTTTTTGTTCTTAATATCGTAAACTTAGCACTGAGCTTGTTTTATCTAATCCTAGATGAAACTTCAGCAAAGTATGTGTTCTTGAAGGAAACTACTGATACCACTGCTGTTATGCCATTGTTGACTACCATAATTTCTGGAAAATGTACATACAATTTGAGTCAGAACTACAAAGATAGTAGACAATAACTGCTATTTCAGTTGCAGCCTAAATTTCCATATTTCCTTTTAAGATAGAGCATGAAAATGGACCAGGGAGTGTGCACTCCAGATTTTGGATTTTAAAATATACCTGAAAGCTGGGACTAAGTTTGATGAATATACTGGTTTTCTTGTCCCACATGAGGATCAGACCAACGGTAGTGTCAACAACTGTGTAGATGCCCATGGTACGGATTTGGAATGGCATTTCTCCTCCAGGTGACCGCTGGATGACATCGGAGTGTCCATCACTGAGTACCAGCTCATAGTTCTGGGACAAGAAATGAAAAAGTTAGAGATCAATTTAAAAAGTCACCTATTAGGTCCAGTTTCTTATATAGCTAGTAACCATTTTTGAAATAATAATTACATTATCATCAAAATGCTGTATTCAGATATCTCCTGTTAATCTGTTTCTCTTCAAAAATCCCTCCATTGCTTTCCCTGGTGGAATTGTTCGCAGTGAGCGTGGAAGTGTGATAACATTTTTACTCTTTTGGGAAACGTGTTATGGTGCGATCTATCTGGGACAGCCCAACAGTTCTTCCAGCAAATTAGGCTTGGAGGGAAACTTATTGAAGAACATACTTACTCCCAGGAAAACTTTAATGGACTTGGAGCAGGTAGTTCCTGTTGTGCCACATGGAATGTTCTCAGTGATGACTCTGAAGGTTCCCTGATTCAAACCTTTTCTACCACAGTAGTTCTGAAACAGAGGAATGATATGTTATGTTAATGATGCTCTGTGATGCAGTATACAAGAATTACAGAATAACAGAATCACCATGGTTGGAAAAAATCTCCAGGGTCATCTAGTCCAACTCTCTACTGCATACCTACCACCAATACGTCTCTGCTAAACAGCATGCCTTAGTACCACATCCAAAAGTTTATTGAATGCCTCCAGGGACAGCGACTCTACCACCTCCCTGGGCAGAGTCTGATTGCTCTTTCAGAGAAAAAATCTTTCCTAATATCCAACCTAAACCTTCCCTGGTGCAACTTAAGGTCATTTTCTATCATCCTATTGCTAGCTACTTTGGAGAGTCATAGAATTGTAGAATCACAGAATGGATTGATTCAGGTAGTTGTGGAGAAGGAATCTGTTACCTGGATCAGAACATATTCACAGTCTCCTTCAAAATCAAAGCGTTTGCCATCAAAGGTGGTATAATGCCCATCTCCATAAACTGAACAGGTTTCCAGGCAAGGTTCCTCAGAACAGTGCCACTTTCTGTTTCTGCATGTGCTGCATAAGATGAAAGGAACTCAAAATGTAAAAAACAGATGTATATTAACATACCTATTTATATGTATACATCTATATGCACATTTTTCTGTTTATAGTTAAAAAAATGTTAAGCCGCTGGTGAAAGAATAAGGTTTGTTTATTTTCAGAAATGCAGCAAAGCTCCGGAGTCTTTAGAATTTACCCAAAGACAGTGTTAGTTCATGATGACATGAATAATTTGGGTTAGAAAAAACTTCAGATGTTTTTAAATCTTGTTGGGTGCACTGAATTATTGGTATTGCCCAAGACGAAAAAAATGAAAGCTTTCTTAACTATAATGAGTATGATAGCATCTAAACTACATTTTTATTCTGACCGCATGCAATTTCTGAGCTATGTGCCACTTTAAAAGCAGATTAGTATGCTTTTTAGGTATAATGGTCATGAGTGGGCCTTATTTTTTGCTTAATTTATTATTTTATGTAGGATTCTTTCCTACAAATCTCAATACCACTAGAGTGGAAAGCTGTAATTCAACTAGATATTAAACTATTCCCTTCCAGCTGCTTTAAAATAATGTTTCAGTATGCTCTTACCAGTTGTTACAGCCAACTCTGATTGATTCTCCTGGGCGGTAGGAATCTCCATTGTGAACACACGGGCACTCTTCAGCAGCTATACAGCCACCTTTGCTATCTGATACGTAATTAGGAGGACATATACAGCCAGAGACACAGTGGGTTTTGTACTGTAAAGACCATATAGAAGATGTGACTTAAAACATTTCCCTGTTGGAAGAGTCATCTACAACTGGTAAGCATAAAAGAGATTTAGTTTCTTATTCTTTCAATTGGGTGTACAGATTCTGTACTTACACATTCCATGTCTAGAGTCTGACAGCTCTTCTGGCACTCTGCTCCTGTGACACCAGCAGTGGCATTGCCACAGTCAACATAGACCATAGGAGGTGCACAGACTGGAAGAGAGAAAAGCATGAGAAATATGAAATGAGCCATGTATTAATATTTTTGTGCATTTTGGTTTTATGTGTGTGCCTGGACTGTTCATATAAATTAATGTCCAGTTAGCTTCATGAAACACTTCATTTCAGTGAAGGAAAAAACAGAAAACAAAGACCCTGTTTTACTTTGCATGTTTGAAGTGACTGGCTTTTAGTACTTTAATTTTAAATAAAATTTAGAAAGGGTAGTCATTTTTCTCCTCAAGTTCACTGAAGTGAACAAGTAGTCCTTTCCCCTGGGTAATCCAGGAGGTAATAACTTGGTGTTTATGTCATTTGAAAGTGATAACAGTGTTTTTTTTTTTCTTACAGTCATGGTGTGTTATAGAATCATTGGTTCATTTTCATGTTTGATTTCAAACTTGTAGAATTTGTATCATTATAACAAAAAACAGAACTGAAAAGGTTGAAGGTGTAAAGGGTAGATTAAATGAGATCTTAAATAGTATGTTACCTGATGGTGATTTCTCTCCAATGCAGCTCAGCTTTCCGTAACTACAAGTGCTATAAAAAAAGAGAACGGTGTTATGTTTGCTTCTCTTGCTGAGTTTCAGTTTCCAAATTAATTTGAAATAATGGAACAATCACTGTGTGGAGAAAGCTAATTTTTCATCAGAATAGTTTGCAAAGTATTTCATGTTACAGAAGACCAAAGTACAATTATGTTCTATATATGGACAAGCCTGATCTGTCCATCTGTCTAATTAATAGTTGTCCTTCAGAATGTTCCAGATTCCATTCATAATGTTAATTCTAGTCAGACTGTCAAGTCTTTATCACCTTCCACTGTGAAAGAAGTCTTTTATGGTCACCGATGAGAAATTTTGTTGCAGAATAAGCAAGTACCTGGGTGACAGTTTGTCTGTTAGCCAAGGTTAATTCACCATAGTATGGTTTGTTTGACTGCTATAGTAGTCTAATTTAAAACATGAATAGCCTTATAATTTTTGTGTATTCTTTTTTTATGTGTTGAATTCGTTAGGAAGAAAAATTAATTTGATTTGAATAATTTGGATGGGATATATGTGGTTTCATGATTGCCTGTATTCAATCTCAATCTTTTCTTTGCAAATCTCTTACCAGACAACACCATTATCATTAATAACTTCCCCAGAAGACAGAGGCATTCCTTTGTAGTAACAAGGACAGCTAGAAGCAGGCACACATTTGCCACTTTCATCCATGTAGGTTCCATTTACACAGGTGCAGCCATCAACTGGGACAAACTCGATGTTGCATGTGACATCAGGCTCACTCAGAGAACGACAGGTAGGTTGACAGGAATCCACATTATAAGTGTACTTCAAGGATTTTGGACATGTGTTGATGTATTTCGCTTAAGAGAATAAAACAAGGTGAGTTAATTTAAGAATCAGTGTAGATATAAATGCAGTATTTGAGGTGAAGTACATAACTTAAAAAGTGGCATTATAGGTAGATGTGCTTTTCTGATGTCCTTAATAGTGTTTGTTTTTTTTTTTTTTAACTGACAAAGCACAATTTTCCCCTATAAATGTGTCATAAAATTTTGTAACAAATTCTCTTGTTTATATTTCTACCTGTATACTACTTGTCTTATATGGTATGTGCTATACTTAAAATTTTCTCTGGGAATCCCATATGTTCTGAAAGCTTGTTTGTGGGAATGTTTAACCATTCGTGATTGTTTTCAAGAAACGAAGGGATGTAGAACTTACTGCAGACTTTGTTCCTCCAAGCATTGAGGAGTATTCCTTTAGCAGCACAGGCTCTGACATAGCTGGAAAGGGCAGCACACATGCAGTCCTCAGTATTCTCACAGTTACATGTATCAAACATGCAGTTCTAGGGAAGGGTAGATGACATAATCTCATCAGATTGTCATTTCAATGCTATGGCTCTTTAGACTTAAAAGTGTCATGTTCATTACAGCTAAAAGCAAATGTAATTCATATACATATAAATATAAGCACATGCCTATTTTTATTTTGAAGATTTCCTTAAGCCCTTTCAGAAAAGATTATTTGCAAGGAGAGATAGTAATCAGAGGCCCTCAGTTTTAACTTAATTTTCCTTTTTGTTGTTCTTTACTTGTGCAGGTGGTGGTAGTTTTCCCATCTACTTTCAATTTGTAGCCATAGTACCATAAATAGTGGAACAAGGAGTAGGTATTTAATGCCACCTGACTTTTATATCTCTTCTAGGCTCTCTGAGTCAGAGGAATAAAGGAAAAAGAGTCATTTAGTTAATTATTAAACTGGTAGGACCATAGGTTGAATTCTGGGAACTTTTTTTTTTAACAATCCATTTTCTGCTTTGTACTTTCAGTTCTTAGTTTCTCCATAGAATGTGCAGAAAGGTGCCAGCTGAAAGCAGCTAGGCTAAGGACCACTTCAGCTCCTTTTATCTCCTTTTATCTCAGAAAAAGTGCCTTCTCTCATTGGACTTGATAAAGAATCCAGGCAGTTCAATCTCCTAGATTAGGAGTGAGAAAACATCTATACATTTCACTCCTTTGAGTGAAAAGAGATAACCTTACAAAATAGTGTATTATGATGTGTAGATAAAATGAATCCTTAGCTTTCAAAGAACTATCATAAATGTGTCTTCTCCTGATTGGCATCTTATTCTCTCTGGTGTCAGCATCAGTAGTCTAAGTCTCATTCTCTTAAGCGTGGAAAAGTTAAGAGCTAAGTACCTTCTGGTAAACTTCTGGATTCACTGTAGAGTGACATTCAGCAAAAGGTCCAGTGGTATCAGAGAGCAAACCACACCAATGCTGAGCATAATTATCTGTGAATTTAAAACATACAAATTAATGTTGCACTTCATTGCCTAAATTCTTGTTTCTATGTAGTGATTCTTCCTACAGAGAAATTAGAGGGGTTTAACTTAATAGAATTCAGCTCTGTATTTCTGTAAGTGTTAACAACATTTTGCTTCATCTATACAAAAATAATTTTTCATAAACTCAGTGCTCTAAATTCGCAGTAGTTGTTGTGGAATAAACTGTCATAGATGTATGTTGATAAAGAACAATCACATTGTGAATCTAAAGTACAATAGTTTATCTTAGAAAAGTGGCTGTGGATGATGAAAACTTAAGTATTTCTGTGGTTGGAATTCTTAAGATTGAGGGAGTCTTTCATGAACTATAAATCTGGTTCATAGTCTGACAGTGGAAGGACCACAGTGAGTCCGCCAGCCTTCAGTTGAGCTATGCACGGCGTTTTTCCTCTTTGACAAGTGCTTTCCAGGAATAGATTCCTTACGTGCTGTATGGTTCCAGTTCCCTTTATGTAAATTGGCAAAACTAACGCTTTCATTAGCTGAAGGAATATTTTTGAAGATCCAGAATATTGAACTACTTATTAATTGAAAATTTCTAGTGTCTGCTGAGGAAAATAGCATGTGTTTGTAAATTGTCCGCTGTTACTTCGGCTAAATGCTTTGTGGTTTATGGTATTATTTCTTCTTTCTATCTTAAAAGAGAACAGAAGAGTTTATTATATCCTGAGCTTACCATTTTCTATGCTGAGGGTGCAGGGGTTTTCAAAGGTAATTTTGGCATCAGGACAATCAGCCTGAGTTTTCCAAGTATTGCCAAAGGCAGCTGAAGTACCTTCTATTACACCACTTATGGTTTTGAAGTCATCTGTCTGGATGTCATTGAAGTTTCCACAGAGACCTAAAACGAAGTAGATAAGCTGTGAAACAATCCTGCAAAATCAAGCATACTGATGAAGGCAGTTGTTAGAATAAGATCACTTACCACAGGTCTGCCCTTTCTGTGATGGGTCTAAGTTTATAAAAAGTTGCATGAGAGGCACGATTTGAATCTGCAGCTGAAGACCATAAGTTGTTTGTAAAATGATGAAGAACGATGATGGTCTGAAGATGGTAACGTTTGCTGCAGACGAAGAGATTTAAGATAAACAGTTGAAACAACTTTTTGTTATACAGGAGAATTACACAGCTGTGTGTGACCTTAGTTGTTGAACTGAAAAAAAAATGTATAGCATTTCAAATCCTGCACTAAAATGGGCTGTCTTTACTTTAAAGAATGAGTATGTAAAGAAAACTATGTTTTTCCATCATCTATTTTAAAATAGAAGGAAAGGCATTTTTGTTCCTATCTAAATGACCACCTTTGCTTAATGAAAATTGTTGAACATGATTTAGTGGTAGACTCCAACATGAAGCTGTTCTGTCATTTAATGGTTTACTTTCTGTTCAGGTGCAGCAGTATCTGGGAAGATACTCTCCAATGAGAAACGCCGCAGAAGTTTTCCAAAGGAACTTACCTGCAGAGAAGGGCAGCTGTGTGTAGATCATATTCACAAGTACGCTGCCAGAAGGCTGGATCACGATGTTCTGCCCACAAGAAAAGGCAATGATTATCAAGCACGTTTAGTGAAGGTAAAACACTTTACGAACTTAGTATATCTAGTATTATTCAAGATAAAGGGAAGGAGCCGGAGACAGGGGAGGGGAAGGGGAAGAGGAAAGTTGGTGGACTCCAGATATGGTGGTTTTCAGATTCCCATACTATTTCTTTAATGTTTATTACAGAGATCCATTGTCTGCTAAAACATACAACTAAATGAAAGAAAAGTATGAGGATTTTGGCTTCCGATACATATCTACTTTGTTCTTTTCAAAAATCAAATGAAATAAAACAAAAAATCAGTCTGTGCTGTTATGAGTCAGTTGCGTACTACTTGGTTATTAAGATTGGAAAACATCAGTGCTTAATATTAGCTGTCTGCTACTTACAGTTTGTCCTCCACTCAGACTGATGGCTACACCCTTGAGGCATGTCTCAGTGTCAGTCAGACCACACTTGTGAATGTCTCCCAGAACAGTGAATTCATTGCTGTCACAGAGCTAGAAGAAGAAAACAAAATAAGTCCATTGTGCTAGAAAGATCACACTCAGATGGTATTATTATTGAGGTGAGCCTTATCAATGCTGGCAATTCCTTTTTCTTCCTGTTCTTATATTCTTGCCTATCTATTACATAGTCAGCAATGTAAGCTCATGCTCAAATGTGTTGCATAGTGGAAGCTGTCCATTCCTTCTGACATTCAGTGGCACAGTAGACATAATAAGCTAAACATTATTGCTTCCTAATGTTTAGGTAGTTTAATCTGCTAGAGAAGGAAGAAGTGTCCCTTTCTTGTATGTTTGATTATGATGTATACCTGGGAAATAAATGTTTTCCAATCTTTTCTGCAGTGAACAGATTAAAAAGCTTGATGGTTTGGGCATTCTTTTAAAGGAAAACTGCAGTTTTTCTCTTGGTTCTATTTTTTTGTTTTTGTTTTTTGCAGACTGTTCTGTGAGCTATTTTCAAAGTGTGGCTAATGGCCAACTTATTACAGAGAAACACACAGAACTCATTTTCTCGGTGTTAACAATACAGCTGAAGACAGCTGAGATACGGAATTACTGCTATAAGAAATTGTAATCTTAGATTTTTGGGCTTTTTAGATCTTATCTGTCCAGATTAAGGGTTTTGGTGTACTTCCAGGGCCCCTGTGAATCTAATTTTACAAGCTGAGGTAACAGTTGAGGTAATGAGAATGTTTCTTTCTCAGAAATAGATAGTTACAAAACATCAGACAGGGAATATTTAATTAAGAAAAAGGAAAGTGTAGAGGCTGTTCATGGAAACTGTAAACTCAGTGCAATTCTTAAACAGCAATCAAATAGATAAGAATACTAAAATATATTTATTTACTACAAAACTATCAGAAAATCCATTGGAATCTATTTAAAGTTCCATGTATTTCCTTTAAATTTCAGAAAATGATGTAATTACCAGTAGTCTAAATTAAACATCCTTGTATTTAATGAAAGTGGTTTCCTATAGCATATCACTTCAGCAAAGAAAGTGACTCCTTTTTACCTTGGTTAGGACATAGCTACAATCACCGAAGAAGGAATAATGTTTTTCATCAAATGTTGTAATGTGGGAGCCTCCTTCGATGCTGCAAGTCCCTGGACATGATTGGGTGACACAAGTCCATTCACCTCCAGCACAAGTACTGAAATGAAGAAGGCATTCTGTAACCTTGGTAGTGCGTGTATAAATTAAATTAGACATAAAGGCACCTTAATTTTCCTCTTAAATCAGTGGTGATCACGCTGCCTTCTAAAGAAAATAAAACCACGTTTCTTAGAAATCTCAAAATAAATATCATTAACATATGATATTTATATTAATGATATTTTTAACATAATGTTTTTGATTTCCAGAAGTTGGACAGAATTCAGTTCTTTTGAAACTGGCATCCATTCTGCTGCATATGAAGGGTTGCCCCTATTGCTGTTGGTATGACTCTAGTGTTACACAGTGCTGTAAAGAATGGCACATGGTAATTCACATCTATAAATGGCTTTTTCAGCCTCTATAATTTGAATGTGCTTGTTTCCTATAAATGGTTAGCCTTGACATTATGCTTAAAATTGTGCTTCCAAGTCTGAGGAGATAACATGTAAAAAGCTTTTTAAAAAGTGTAATCAAGGAACTTCAGTTAATAGATAGTTCATTTGTTTTTAAGGAGTATTTAGTAATTTTTCTCTGTCTCCAAAATGTTCAGCTAACACCCCTAAACAAGAAGTATGAGAAAGGGATTATGTTACCATGATCTGCATTTAGATGAGAAGGAGGTACCAGGAGCATAAGTTTCGCCTTCATAGGTACAGTGGCATTCCTTACGGGGAATACAGCCAGCACCATTAATGTCATCAAATACCATTCCTAGGGAAAGAAACTGTTAGGCATTCTGTGCACTACAGAATCTGCTTTTGTTTACATATCTGTCAGATGTATGAAGCATTTTGCATTTCTCCTGCACATGGAAAATTGTAAAGCTCCTTAAAATAGTAGGATGCCAGCTATGGAGAGAATGAAGGAGCTAGGCTTCACTGGAATACATCTGAAATTCTAGGATTATCTTAAGGAACTTCTAGGTAAAGTCCTTTCTGTTATAGACTTCATTAGATTGGAATTAGGATTAAAACTGTTAGAGAACAAGGTGGAATAGATGAACCATTTATAAGATTGCCTGGGAACATACTTGTACTGTAAATACCAGTAAACAGCTCAGTCATTAAGTACATGTGTCAGGCCCATTTGGTGTTTGAAAGGGTGTCACTGCTGTCTACATCAGCAGTCATTGCTGTCTACATCAGCATAGAACTGATGTATGTATATCAAGGAAGAAACATAGATATTACTGTGATGATACAACAACGATATAGCAGGAATAGATAAAGAAAGTTTTAGTGGTTTTGGCTGTGAATGAAGGGTATGAAGTAACTTGCCTGGAGGACAGGTGCAACCGTCTGTACAATGATCTTCACAAAGTGCCGATCGTTCAGGGTTGCTGCAGGTGTCAGAGCAGGGTGAGCCACACTCCTGGTGTTGCATGTTGAAAGGACATGATTTGGCTGAAAGTAGAATGAGTAGAATAGTGCTGACTTTTCCTTTGAAATGTTGCGAAAAGAGTATTTAAAGTCTAGGATGTTTTCTGTAAAGATGTAATGGACAACATCCAAGTGTAGGTTGCAACATTTTAGACCTTCAGAAATATATTGAAAATTGTAATGCAAGATTCTCTAAACTTTTATATCCCTGAAATCTTGTGTATACTCAAGCATAAGCTGATTTCATGAAAATTATACATACCTTTACACGCCTATCTTCTTCAGGAAAAAAGTCAAATATTAGAAGTTTACTGTATATAAGTGGACAGAGTAAATGAAAGTCTCTTCCAGATATACTTACGACATAATTCTGAGGTTCTCCAGTTCAGAGGCTCTCCACCAGCATGAGCACACTGCCGGGAATATTCAGCAAAGGTGTTGCACATGCAGAAGTCAGCCATAGAGGTGTCACAGTGGCATAGGTCTTGTATGCAAGTTTCAATGTAATCCTGAACGTCCACAAGTACATTACAGCTTGTGAATGCTTCACTAGTTAATACTGTCTTGCAGATAGAAGTCTGGAAAGGAAAACAGTGAAATAGTGTTTGGAAAATGTAGCAGGGGTTATTTCATTTAAGGCACGAAGCAAAACAAATCAGAAGTCCATCATGTACAGAACCCTGTCCAACATCAGTCATGAGCAAATGTTTAGGGAAAGATATATTTAGAAGCTTTGAAAAACATGTTATCACAATGGGACAAGTACTTGTGGAACTCCCTTGATAGTTCCCATATACTGAGTTACTTTCTCAGGTGATTCCACAAGCATTATATAGTTTCTTTGTATGTAGACAATTTCAGTGAATTCCTTTTTCATTTTAAAGTGTCCAGTCTTCTCTTGAACTCATGTAATTTTTATTTTTATTTTTTGCATTTACTTTAGCAAAGAATTAAATGCTAAATTTGGGAATATTTTATTTCCAGACCCATGTCTGGCCGTATTCATGCTGTAATTTTACCTATCTTAGCAGCAGCTTCTCCAGGCAAAGAGAGAAAAGGATAATGAATGTTATACTGAAAAAAGCAAATTCTGAAAGAGAGGTTCTTACAAATTCAGATGAGCAGTTTGTCAAAACAGCAGAAGGAATAGGGTCATCACACTGCTCTGTGGGTCCATCTATCTTCTGCCTATTCCCAAACTGAACGGCAGTCAGTTTTGCATCTGTATAACGTAGACAAAGTATTAGAATTATATTTACTCCTTGACTAGCTTCTGCATGGAATTATTTTCTTTTGAAACACTACCCATTAAAAACAGTGATTTAGTGATGATATCACTAAAATACAAAAGGCAAAAGGAGGTGAAGAAGGCATATAAGGGACTGGAGCCTAACAATTTAAAAAGTAGGTTAGATGGTTTTAAAAGATCTAACAGTGATGGAAACACCTTAATACATCTGGTTGCTGTGACTCTATTACATATTACAACTGACATCATAAAAATACAGACTGAAAGATATATAATTACTTTTGCAATTAATGTAACCCACTTTCTATTTACTCTATACTGCTAAAATAAATAAAATCAAAGTGCCAAGACATAATAATGCTTTTTATTACTTTGTGAAAAAAACTCGTTGTTAGTTGGAATTCCATTGAAGTCCCCACAAAGTCCACAAGTTTGGTTGGCATATTTCTTATCTAGTTCCACCTAAAAGAAATGAGGAAAGTGAGTTTAGGTTCACAGTAATGTCAACCCTGATGGTTAGATACACTGTCCTTACGTAGTCAAAATTTGACATAGGTGTGCTGGTGCAGACTGTAAGATGTGGAAGGTCAAAGACCACCAAGAAAAGCTTCATCTTAGTCTAGCCCTGGAACTGTGAACATCTGAGTATTGCCAGGCCTGGAATCTGAGTATTTCACTGTGATGTGGGAACACTATAGTATGGGGATATATTGATTCTCAGTGGGAAAAAAGGGAAAACTGGAAAATGACTGGAATGTAGATTTGTTTCCATACTGAACATAGAAACAAATCCATAAATAATTAATGTCTGCTCAACTAATTAAGACTGCAAAAATTTAAGTGGACTGTCTTCTAATTACAGGCTTTCTGACACTTATTGGATATTTTCTTACCAGGAGGGCATCCTCTTCATTCCAAAGGAAGGTCAGTCCTAACTTGGCAGAAACTTTTATATAGCTGTTGCTTCTCTCTATCAAGACTCCCATATGACTGTAGGGCATCTGAATCCTGGGAAAAGATCACCATAATTCAGTGGGAGCAGGGACAGAATATCCATTGAATATGCAAATTGATACCCATTCTCACTTTCAGAGAAGCTTCAATACACATAGATGAGGAAATTAGCCAGAGCAATAACTAAATACAGACAGCTCAGATTTGTTAACATTTGGCTGTTTTGATTGTTTCTTTGTCAACAATAGATCAGCCTTGCTTTCTTTACTGTTCCTTTTGCTTATTTCTGTTAAAGGTAAAATGTTGGCATGTCTTCAGTTACGCTGATCAAAAAAAGTGCTGAGATATTCTGTTTTGCAGACAGTATGCTTCAGGGTATTGCTGAATACTCCTTTAAACCCTTGATAATGAACGGATAAACTATTTAGGCTTTCTGTGACATGAGTGCAATTCATGAAGTTGTATTGAAAATAACCTTTAGTCTAGGTTGCTGTAAGTAGCTGCCATAATACACAGATCACTCTGAGATAGCTGTCCAAATATTTACCCAAACATTTGGACAGGTTTCACACCTTTTGCCAAAGTCAGTGATAGCATTTCTTCATAGGTAGGAGGTTCCCAGATTAGCTAATTTAAAATAAGCTCAGTTGCAACCTATAGTTGCATTGTGTTTAACTGCATTTCTCAGTGCAAGTACAGGAACAATCAGAAATTCCTCACAAGGCTCCTGTTCTGGTAAAATTAATGACAGGTAGAAACTTAAGGGGTAGAAAGGCCTAATACTTTGAATCCAGCTTCAACAATCAACTGCATATACAGACAATCATTGCAGTGGGGCTGCATCTGCGATGTAGCTCCTCTGAACAAAATGCACACAAGGATAATCTGCAGAAGTTGCATGTAGCTCACTGTCAGGCCCTCTAATTTTTGTTGATGCCTCAGGAAGGACCTGACTCCTTCAGCTGGTTGGGAGCAGTATCAGATCAGATGAAGAAAAAGTTTGCTTGCTCAAAGAGCTTTCTGGGAGTGAGAGCAGTCCCAACAATTCCAGTTCATAGTAGAAGATGTGAACGTACTGTTTGCCATTGACCAGGACAGAGGTGCGGGTCAGTTCAACCACTGTTCCTTCTAGCCTCAGGATGACGTGAGTGATCACAGTAGCATTTTCCACCATGGTGCGCCTAATCTGGATATTGAAGTCCTCATAGGGGGATTTGCAGTTGGATGTAAAGATGTAATTGCAGACTCCAGGGAAGTAAAAGATGTCCCCATCAAAGTTCTTGAAGTGGAAGTTACCCCATGTGCTGCATACACGGCCATTGTGAGAGGGGTTGCCAGCTGTGGATTCAAAATGAGCCATAAGAATTTTCTGCAATTTGCTGTAGATCCCTCCATTTACTTGCTTAGGTGAAATATCTCACCAATGTTTTGTACACGTTATTATTTCCCTTACTTTACTAGAAATATCATGTGTGATTTATGCCAGTATTACATTTATAAGTTTTTTTCCACAGCTTCATTATATTATCAAAATACAGACTGGAGGAGATCATGCCACATGTAGATTATTCCTATTACTGGATTAATTGATTATTTTTCTGGTTCATTTTTTATTTTATGAGTCTGAAAGATCTTATAAAATACATGAACCTGTTTAGTTTGATCCAGGTTTTGTGTGGCACAAATACACGCGTATCTGAGCCGTGACATTTGTTGCACTCACCCTTTACTTTCAGCGTGTTTTGAAGAGGTGGGATGATTGTTATTCCATGGGATTTGGAAACTGGTGAAAGATGTAAGAGGAAAGAAATGATCAAGTTTAATCTCATGAGAAACTCTGAAAAATGGCTAGAAATCGCTTAGCTTCTTTAGTGTTATAACATTTCCTAGTTCTAGTTACACCCCAGTGAGAATTTCCACAAGGTTTAATTGTTGCTTTTTATGCAGTGCTTTGTATTCTCTTTCCATATGTTTCACTAACAGCCAAATTTCAAAGACAGCGCTCTTTGGCTGGAGTTCTTATTTATGTTATTTGTTCAAGACTCCCATCTGATGCTGGCCTTGCTGATCTGAACTCAAAAGCAGTATGATTGCAGTGTTGTAGTAGTAGTGGAGAAAAAGCCATGCTAATGTCTATATCTGAGCCTTCACCTCTCACTACATTTAGAAATAGAAAGCTATTGAAGAACCTTAGAGGATGAGAAACAACAGCTGTTTTTTTTCTGAACCTAGTCTCTTTCTCTCTGCTGAGGATGCAACTTGGAAGAACCAGCTGCGTAGTAAATTCTGTAAAGCTTTAAATCATGTGTTCTTCATGTGAAGTCTTCTGTTCATAGGATCCTGCCCTAAATTTTCTATGTCCAAATCCAATGTTTTCTCTATAGCTCCAGCTATGAAGAAGATAGAATACTTAGAGAACCTACTATATATTTTTTTTTACATCACATTTTGAGGATTTGCTGCAGTTTTTCCCTTGACAGTATCAAGATTGTGGAACACAATGACTTTCAAATTGTAGGCTGTGGAATATCAGCAATTGACTTATCTATCTAGACTGAAAACTAGGGCAAATCCATGATTTTGGAAAGGCAATTTTATTAAGTCTTGATGTAAGGATTTTAAGGGGAAGCACATAAACCACCTTATTTGATAATCTATTCCAATCATTAAATGCGCTCTCATGAAATAATTTGAGATATACTTCCAGTTTGAGTTTAATACTTTTTTAATTCCTAGCTAGTGATTTTACACATTGCCAATAGCAGTGCAGACTAAATGATTAATTATTACAACCTGTCATCACGAGTATACCAGTTGGCATTTTATCTTTTCACCCTTATTTTGCTGTGTACTATTACGGTGTTCCAGTATGTGTCATAAAACTGTTTCGCATACATGATGATTTAGTGCTTAGTCATTCTAATCTTTAAGGTAGTTAACAGTTCTGTTATTCTCACTTGTGAGTGTTGTGATCATATTGACACAGCATAAAAAATGTGTCTTTTATTACCTTCTGTCAAATACCTAGGTGATATGTATGTATACACACCCCCTTCTGAAAATACACTTTTTGATAGAAAGTATGTACCTTTCATAAAGTTAAAGATTAGATAACTGTATTACATCGGTTGACCAGATCTACTGTGCTAGATCTTAGAAGTTAGTTCTCCAGGGAGCTGCTGGGACTTAAATATTTTGTAGACAGGTTTTTTTCTCTCCATTTTATTTATTTATTTATGTTTGTTCATTTATTTGTAAAGTGAAAGTAGCTCCAAGTCATTCTAGGCCCACTCTATGAATCTGCATTTGTATCAATTTAACTTGGGATAAAATATTAGAAATATATCTGCATAAAAGTACTTACTCTTTTGTCGCTGCAGGAACGATAGAGAATCATAGCTTAATTGTGATTGTTGTTCATTGCCCTGGGCTTGAACTGCACCATGGAGAGTGAAAAAGGAAAGTGTTAATGTTTAATTTGCGTGAGTTCCTTCATTATTTTTTTTCAACTACGTTTGTTTAAATTGCGTAAGTCAGTATATAAAAACTGGCGAAGCTGTGGTTTCATTTGCTGGGGTCTAGACTTACATCAGGACCTCTGCTCCATGCAACCATGATGACCCTATACCACTTCCTGAGCTTTTTTTTTTATTTTATTTTTTTTGTAGGCTACTGAAGTATTGCAAGGAAGCTAACAAAAATGTGCTAGTGAGAATATGAGCAGAGCCTTATTCTATTAACTGTCATAATATCACCTTGATACTTCGTTACACATTTCAGATAAATTACTTAATTTTCTATTTTATGATTATTATGTCCTTTAATCATAAGTAAAACCCCTTGTCTATCCAAAGGACCTTAAAATTAGTTCCATTTTTACAGGATGAACCCATTTTTGAAGAGAAGGAGCAGTCTCTATCTTCTGTTACTGAAAGCCAAAGGTACTCATTATTTTACTTTTTCAAGCACTTTTTATAAAAAGCAGCCAAAAAAAAAAAAAAAAAAAAGCTCCCAAGCCACATGCAAAACATTCTCTTTCCAGCAGTGAAATCATTTTTCAGTCCATTCCCTTAGAGCTTCAAAGTAGGAGTACACACAAAATCTGAAGGGCCCAGAAGGCATTTATCTTGTTGAGAGTTTGTCAGATACAGGGTAGGTTGCAGGGGAGGCCATGCCAGCTGGAAATAACCATGAAGGCAGACCAAGCTGACTGTCTGTTGTGTCCCACAACAAGGCAGTCCATGGGTAGCACCACTAGAGGGGCTAATGCTGAAATTAGAGCTGAAGGGCACTCCATAAATCCTTTCCTTCTTGCACCAGCTGGGAATCTGCAGTTAGGATTGGAAGGACACATTATACTGCTTTTGGAGATGTGAACCAGTCCATGCTTCTGAGTTCCTCTCCTCCGTTCCCTGTCCTCAGAGTGCTTATTCTTCTTTTTCCATGTATACTATGGCTCCAACACTATCTAGTGCCACATGCTTCACATGTATTGCATTTCAAGGTAATACTACAGCTAGCCTTCTGATGGGTTACTCCTAGCACTACTTTTTAAAATGAGTGGAATTATCTGGAGGTAAAAAAAAAAAAAAGAAGTAATTCACTAGAATTTGTCTGGAGCCAAAACACATTAAAAACTAACACTTGTCTCCTTAGTCTTTAAAGGAAGTTGACAGGTGGAATATGAATAAAATAGAATAAAAATCTGTGAGTATTAAATGCTTTTTTGTAATATTTAAGGCAAATCTGTTTGTTTGCACACCTGGAAAAAACAAACCTCTGCTCTAAGCTTTTGTAAAATCTCATGCTTAAGGATAAATGAACATTTAAAATATAATGTATAATATTTTTCAAGAAAAATCCCTACTGTATCATTAGCTGGTAAATCAACAACAAAAAGAGTCTTATATAATGCAAGCAGATTCCACTAGTTTATTCTTTCTTAAATGTGTTTTTGCACCTTTTGGTTTGTATCTTTACAGAATATGCACTTTCAGAGGCTCACATCAAAAGTTATATGTCAATCTTGAGGTACAGTGGTAGAAATATGAATTATTCCAGATTGAGAAAATGTGTTAAGAACATGAACTAGAATATGAACATTGAAGACACTTAATTTCCTCTTCTTAGGAAGGAAAGTATTTGTAACAGAGAAGAAAATTTTTCATAAAGGTATTTGTTAGCTTTGCAAAGCCAAGAAAAAGGTTTCAGACTCTGAAGCAGGTCATAAATTCCTTAAAATGGTAAAAATGGCAAGCAAGTAAATCCTCCTACCTTTGATCTGTATGTAGGCAAGTGCTAGTATTGATATCCATAGTGGTATTTTTGTCCCACTACCTGTGCCCATCTTCTGGAAGTCCGGTAGAAACTACCGAACAACCTGCCTCTGAGAAACTACTGGTCTGCACCTGAGTTTTATATAGTGAGAGAGCAAGTTTTGGCTCAGTTCCCAGATTGCTTCACAAGGTCCTTAAAAGGTGGGGCTTCAGATGTTTTACTTTTCTTTTGCAGGTGCACAGGTAAATAGAGGATGCTCTGACTTCCCTAAGGTATTTGCACTGTAGGAGGAGTCTTCTTTCTACAAGTCTTGCAGATGAAATGTCAGGAGGTGAACAGGAAAAATTTTTGCTCAGGCTTAGTCCTCCAAAATTGTTAATATTGTAAGATAAATGTAATTAAAGGGACTTCTGAGTGATGTTTGTGCAGGATCTTGGAATGAAGAACTCCACATTTTAAAAATTTTCCTCCTTACAGTTAAAGATGACAGCTTCTCAAAAAAAACAAAACAAACAAACAAAACAATCAAAGTTCCATCGGACACTAATTTTTAATGAGTTTGCACCTATGTGTGGAGCTAATTTGCCTGTGAAAACTGGAAAGATTAGAAGCCATCTAAGGTCAGCATTTATCCACAGGACATAGTGAAAATCCTTCTGCTTTAGACAGTTGGCAGTATGAACCCTTACTTGAAGATTCTTTCTTCTCACATGTGCAATTTCAGCAGTTTCTCCTCTTTGTGAACATGATCTCACCATAATAAATGAGATGAATTTTTACAGTTAAAAATATATATTCTTTTTACAGTTAGAATGGATATATTTTTCATTATTCCTTTACCTAGAGACACAAAAAGACTAATTTACAGGAATGTCCTTTGGAATGTTCAGTGTTTTAGTAACAATGAGAGAATGAACAAGGTTTTGTGAATATGTTAAATATTAAGATATATTACTATAGTGAACTAACCTTTTAGAATGTTTTACCCTGGGCTGTAGATGAACAGTTTTTCAGAATGGGTATGGATTGAACAGTTCCTGTCAAGAGGAAAGTACTAAGATGTTTCCCATATTCACTGAGAACAGGACAAGGTGTAATAAGGTGTAAAGCCGGGAGTGGCTTCTGGGTTAGACAATGGGGAAAATAAATTCTTTTTACATGTCTGGTGAAGCACACGTTTGAGACGTTGTTTGAGGAGACTGTTGCATTTCCATCACTCGTGTTGTTTAAGAGCAGTTTAGACTAACACCTGTAAGGATGGTGTCAGTGTAACTGATGTAACTGGGCAGGGGAATTAACAAGATGGCCATTTTAGATTCCTTTGAACCCATTTTTTTCAGAAAAATATTACTATATTCTGTCTTTGGGAGCAGTAGTAGTTGAATAATTAACTTCATTATTAAGAAGGGAAAGTAAAAAGGCACTTTTTTTTTTGTTTTTTTTTGTGATCCGTAGAAAGAAGCAAGAAATAATCCTGTTTTTATTGAGTGTTTTAAAATTACAAATGAAAGTGACATAAATAAATAAAGTTGGAAGTGTTAAAGAAGAGAACTGGTCACTTTCGGTCATTAGTACCCCTGACAATTTCACTGACGTATGTCAGTAGTGTAGAATTAACCTTAGTGTTATCTGATTGAGGAAAAGAAGATGGTTACAAAATACTTGCATGTATGGAAATATATGAAGTACAAAATTAAGGGAAATGTTACCACCTTAGTTATCATGAAGATGAATAGCTGGAAAAGAAAAATTTTAACGAAGTTAACTGGTGCGTAATTGAAGTCATGATAAAAGGAAAAAATAAGGTAAACTCATCTGGCTAACAAACTAAGGTTTATTAAGTGATTCTGATGAAGTAACACATCAAAGTGAGAGGGAAAATATGCTTTATGAATCATTACATTACTACCACTGAAAAATCAGTTAATATCAACAGTTGCTATGCTGTGGTTTCAAATACACAGGTTAATACTTCCTGTATGTTCAGGGAAGTATTATGACGTCTCTGAAGCCCCAAATTTGTCACTATTGATATTCCCTTTGTAAGCCATCATAAATTAGGCCTAAACAGATTTATACTTAAGTCTTATTACTTAAATGTAATTCTTTTGAACTCTAAGACACCGCCAGAAGTGTTTGCACATATCTGCATTTTCTGTTACCGATTATATTATTCCCACACTCCTAAACGATTACTTCCTTCATTAATCTTGCCAAGTTAACTTTCATTATCTGGCACTGAGTCTTTTCAGAAATTATAATGAAATGTATCAAAATATATGAGGCTTGTGAAAATAATTTCCAAATATTTATGATAAATTAATTCATTAGTATTACTGATTATTCAAATGAAGTTGTTTCTCACCTCCATTCACTCAATAGACTTACACAGGCAAGATTGAAGAGTATTTTTTAATTCCTCCTATTCAAGAAAAGAGAAAACATTTAAATACTGAATTTCAAATACATCTATGCTCATAAAGTAACTAAACTTTGTTTCCTGGGAGAGATCTGAAACACCATGACTGATGTTGGCTAGGTCAAGTGAACAATAATGTTAGCATTAGCACAATAATGTGACATTACCGCAAGTTCCCAGAGTAACCTTGTTAGTAACTAGCAGAGGTGTTTTTCTTGTCAAAAAGCATTCAGAGGTTGAACAGTTCTGTTTTAGCCCATTTCTTCCTTCACACCTTCTCTGTAAATCCAGGTTGTTGCTCCCATGACTTTTGCATACAGAATAACCCTTCCAGTTACTGACTACATCTGCCAGCTGGTTTTTCACATCAGCTCTACTTTCAGTCATTGCTGCTCTTCAGTCTTCATTTCTTTTCTTCTTCCTCCAGTATCCTCTATCTTTCTCTTCTTGACATACCCACTCTCCTAGCTTTTGCTTTCACCATATTTGTCCTGACTTTTTTGTCTCCTACAATGCAGGGAAAACGGAGAGAGATGTCCTTCAGGAGCCTGTAAGGTTCTGACTGGCCATTAAGAAAATCTTATTTACCATGAAGGTGGTCAGACGCGGGAACGGGCTTTCAAGGCAGGTGGTTGATGCCCTATGCCTGTCAGTGACCAAAAAGCATTTAGATAATGTCCTCAGTTGTATATTTGAACTTTTGATTGGCCCTGTCGTGGTTAGGCTATTGGACTTCATGATGTTTGGAGGTTTCTTCCAACAGAACTGTTCAATTCTATTCTTTTCTATTTTCCTCTATAGGAAGCAGTTTAATGTTTGTGTTTCTTGCTCAGAGTTCAAACATGACAATAGGCATGATGAAATAACAGAAATGCTTCTTTAAAGCAGGGAAAGAGAAAAAAATGTTATTTTCTGCAGAGACAGATCAGTTAATGCCTTTTGTGAGCTTGTATTCTAAAATCAAGCCCCATTTATTTGCTTTGGTTGATCTTTGAATCCACAGTGCTGTTCAGTGCTCATGATTCTTTTAAGACAGCATTTCCATGAAGATGCCCAGAGTGCAGTTTTAAATGCAGGCATTTTTAATGTTACCTACGCTTTCTCCAGAAGTATAGGAGATAGAGGATGTGAGCAACATTGTTCCTTGAGGTTTATGTAGCTATGATCTGCAATTGCAATTGTCTGAAATTAGAAAATAACAGAATTTAGACTTATCCTAACATTCTTCTCTGTTGGGCAAATGAACTGTGATCTAGTATTAAGTTTTCTGATAAAATATGCATTATGTAGTGGCACATGATTTTTCCAGAAGATTCTTACACAGCTGAACCTCTGTGGTTTCCACTTCACAGTTAATGAACAGCAGTGCTATATTTTATTTATCTCTACTCAGTAGTGGACCAGATCTTGTTTACTGGTTCCTATTCACACTCTTCTCTGTAGCAGAATGACTGATTTCCTCAAGTAAGTCTCTGTGGTGCTATCACTTTAGCAACTGACTTCTTCACAAATTGTTATTACTAAGTGTGATTTTACAAAATTATTGCAGATGAAGAAACACAACTGAAGTATGGTCAGTAGTTTTACTAAGTTTGGGTATATGGTTGAAGGAGTATCTTTTTTTTCAGAGTATTTACATACCATGTAGCATGGCTTACATTGGTTTTGTCAGTAACTCAATGCTCAGCATTCCTACACATTCTGTCTCAGTGTTTCAAACTAATTATCCAGAAGATGAAGAAAGTACAGTGAAGAATTGTGACTGTAATTTGGTACAAATCTTTTAGCTGATATCACCAATGAAGTTTATGGAACTCAAGCAGCCTGATGATACTGTCCTTGTTCTTTTCAGCATTTCCCTCATTCAGTCCGTTCAATTTTAAGTGGTCCAACAAAGAAACAAACCAGGAAATCTTTCAGGCTATATTCTTTGGTACTTAAACTTAATTATTTACCAAAAAGTCCCTACTCTGCACTGAGTAATAGAAGGAACTGTAGAAAAAAAGTGTGCATCCTGCATAAAGAGGAAACAAGTGACAGTAAGGTTGTCATGTCACCTGCAAACATCCACGATCTCTCTGTGTATAGAAAGGATCAGTACTTAATCCTTTTTACAGTTTGTAAACACAAACATTACAATTGTGCATATTGATGTTTGTGATTGACTTTATAGACTAGAATACACATGTGTACACACATACTTGAGCACAGGTTTACATTGTGCATCAGTGCGTGTTGCAGATATCCTTCTGCTAACAACAGCCAAGATAAATTTATAATACTAAATAGGAGCATGAATTTGCAACTAAGTGAATTTGCCTTTCTTTGAGGCACTGGCCCTGCAGCATTGTGCTTGGGATCAGAGCTGATATCTCCGAACAGGACTATATGCTCATAGTGGCAGTGCTGAAAACCACTGAAAGCTGGACGACTCTGTTGTGTACAAAAAAGTAAAAAAATCAGTCTTTAGAAGCAGGTGGTAATGTTTACGGTCTCAGTAGAAATGCAGAAATAAGCAGAGTGACTAGTGCAAATGTGAGCTGGTGAAAGGGATGGCTGAGCTGAGCAGTACAAAACCCTGGAAGGAACAGTAGTGATGCACAACCTCGAAAATGTCTGTGTATTGGAACTGGTGGATATCATAATGATAGGTTTGTAATACAAATAGAAAGTTGTAATACAAATACAATAGAAGGAACACACTGTCTAAAAACTGGATATATAAATTTTTATGTGTATATATATATAACTATGTATGTATATATACCATTACCAATATATGAACTTACATGTACATTATCCATACTGATACAGTGAATTATACAACTGCTTCCCAAGGTGCTAAGGTTTCCATCTTCCTTTGTGTTTTTCCAATTTCGTAGTTTCTGTAAAATGTTTGTTCTTTTGCACTCATAAAAATTCCTCCTTTCTTTTTCCGCCTTAACTGCTTATTTTGGCAGCAGGATGTTAGGAGAGTCTCAGACAATGAGACTACATTTGTCACTATTTGTAACTGGATTGCAATCAACAATATTGAGCCAGCAGGCTTGTTCGGTTTACTTTGTTGGCTTCACATGCACATTTTTGTGGAGATGTGAGAAATATCTGAGGGTTCGATGCATGACGTCTTTTCAATGTATCAGAAATTAAGTCTATTCCTACATGGCAACATCTGCTTGCCACATTCATTTCTCAAGACCCAACTTCTCCAGACAATGCTAGGGTGGTCTATGGACCACAATCACACTCACACATTCAGGCTTGAGTGCAGGTTCACTCTCCCTACAGCAGGTTCATGAAGCACATCCAGTGAAATAGAAGCCCTGTGAATTGTGAGATCTGATTATGTAATTGTAGATTGTGTAATACTGCATATGCACAAAGATGGCATGTTACAGCTTCAGATACCCTACAGGCATTATTCATATAGACAGTACTTTCCCAGTGAATCTGAGTAAGTCAAGAAGAACTTCTCATGAAAAATCCTCATTTCTCTGGGCTCTGTGTTGTCACTTATCGTGGCCTGTGGTTTTTTGATATTTTCTCCAAATATGCATCATGGAGGTGACTAATTGGTGTGCATGTTTTGCTAAGGCAAGTTGTTGGCTTGCTTATCGTTTTGGAATGTCAAAGTATGATATAAAACAAAAATGCTGTCAAACTTGAACAGCTAGGCTTGCTCTGAATTGAACATTAAATACGTCATTGGGTGAATTGTCTACTGACCTTTTTATAGTCAGTTTTGGGTTTTATTGTTCAGAAAACTATGAAAATCCTTATCTGCTTTGATTTGTTGCTGCGAGTAAATGAAAACTGGTGTTCCATGTTCATGTTTTATATTTCAGAACAGCATTGAGTGATTTTGCTTCCCATGACCTGAAATGCCTGACGAAGATGGATGACTAAATGAATCTGCTCCTTCTGTTCTTATAATCAGGCATGTTTTATTGATGGCAGTGTGACAGTCAGTCTTCAGCAGGAATATGGTGATATAAGCTGGTAGTGATTGCTGTCTCTCTTGTCTAGTTTTGACAGAGTATAACTTCAGCTCCTTTAAACACTGTATTTCTGACTGAATGAAGGCAGAATCTGCATTATTGTTAACCAGGTGTACTGAGAGAGGCCCACGTAGACTTCAGAGCTAAGGGGAGGCTTTGCAAGCTGCTAAATGGAAAAATAATAGTGGATTACAAGCTGTTTGTGGTCACCTTAAAAATTGAAACAACAGCATTTCTAGATTCCTTGAACTATGTCAAATTCACCTAATTTTCATAATAAATTACTTCCTAGAGGATAGATACACCTTTTCATTATATTATCCAGGTTCTCAAATACTTGATTTTCTTCCATATCTCTTCTGTTGACATAGTAATCATTGTGGTAAGAAGAAATATGTGGATTTTTTTTTGTCTTTTTTTATCTTTCTGATACTTTTGTCCTGCATTACCTTATCTTGAGACTTACTCTGTGTATAGTTAGTTCTGATACATGCTTGTGGAGCAGAGCCATTATACAGATACAGAACAGAAAACCTATGATTTCTTTTTGTATGCCACGACAAAGCACATTTATCTCTTGTTTATATTGCCCCACAGCTAGCTTTAGGGAAATATCTTTCTATCGGTTGTTCATGTGCCTTCAGTGCTTCAGTCCGTATTTTTACGATATGGGATAGAACAAGGATAATTTGTGCTAATATGTATTTAATGTCCTCATTGAAATATGTCATTTGCAGATGTTTCAATTTAATGACTGAAGTAATAGCAGATATTGCTTATTGGTGAAATAACTAAACTTTAATCTTGAATAATTTAAAGTAATGTTGTGGAAGCAAGTTTTTAATTGTTGATTCAAACTAAGCTCAACACTATTATACTTTCCTGTCTTACTAAAATGGGAATGTTGCTTTGATGCTTCTGGAAATTTCTGCACACTACAAACACAAATTGCTGTATTAGAGCAAATAAAATACGAGATAACGTATCAAATGTAGATCTTAACTGATAATACCTTACACTTACTTTTCAGTGAACATCAGAGTACTGAAGAAAGTTTGTCTACAGTGGAATTTATTAGAAGTTCATAAAAATGACTACAGAGCAGATTTGGTAAGAGGCTGACTTTTTTTGAAATTGAAAGTGGATTAGACTTTTTAATAAAGTTTATCTCAGATTAATATTGACACAAAGGGTTGTCTTCTATTATTGACTTTATCAATGCAATAACATTTTTGATAGAGAAAATGAGGAGTCCTTTTTTTCTGTCTTTACAAGTATTAAAAAATAAATCTACTAAAATCCCCAGAAAGTAATAGAAAATGTTGCTGTATGTTTCATAGTAGACAGTGAGCAGTTATGCTTTCTGAAACAATTGCAACCCGGGAAGCTGTCCATCTCCATGTTCTCTTTTTGGCTGACAAGAAGAGAAACAGGAAAAGTAAGTTTGCTTTTATGGTGTGGATCCTGCAGTTTTGGAACTCCTTTGTATGCTCATTTGTTTTCTCTGAATCATTAATGCAAACAGGTGGAGAGCGCTTTCTTTTCTTACAGTTTTTGGACTGAATTCAAGACTCCAGGAAACTCAAGTTTTCTGTGCTGGTGTACTTTCAAAGTACTTCTGAAGAACTCAATGGAGCTGCACAGAACTAAACTTGAGCCATGCTCTTCCAATGATACTCAAAACATTTCCTAATGCATTTCAAGGTTCAAAGATGCAAAGCCTTCAGAGATCATTGTAATAATTTTTGCTGAACCAGACTGCATCTGTAATTCAGACTACACCCTCATGTGTTCATTTATCCTTTGGTTTTTTTTTTTTTTTTTTTCATATTACCTATTTACATTTGATTTAGAGCATATCTTTTAAGCTAATGTCCCTTCTTGACTCAAAGATTCCCAATTGCAGACAATTGTCTCCATCTCTTGATAAGCTGTTCTGGCTGTTATATATGCAACATTGCTGAAACACAATCTTATTTTTGTGAAGGAAGAGTCAAGAAGCATATGTTCATCAGTCATTGAAGAGTTGCACAGCTGAGTGGTACTAAGGCAGTTTGCTAAAAGACTGATGTAGAGATTTGGCTAAAGTAGGTTTGACTGCCTTGTTTTCTGCTCCCAGGATGTTAGTCCTCTTTTATTTCGCCCAAGTGAAGTGATCAAGACAAAATACTGCCTGTAGGTGAAAGCAGTAAGAGAAGCTATTCACTGCATAGGGAGTAAAATGGGTTGCATGTAACCAGGGGCTTTTTTGCCACATTGGAGTTGTACAGTGGTTACTTCAGCATATTCTTTTAGGCTTTATGATGTATTCAGATTTGGTGTAACCACTGCTTATCAAAAGACATTCCACGAAGCCAGAACCTAATCAAATTAGAAGCAGTTCATCATGGCTTGCATGAATTCCTTGTATTTGCACTGATAAAAATAGCTGAGGAAATTCAAGGTGTTTTCTTTCTGTGATCAGTTTTCCTCATTATTACCAAGTTGTTCCAAGCTGAATTTGTAAATAGGAACAGGAGAACACAATGTAAATTCTATACATTTTCCGTAGTACAACATTATAATAGCCTAGATTGTCAAGTAGTAGAAACAGGTTTTGGTGTATTTGACCTGTAAAATCTTATGATATTCAATTAAGCTTTACTTATTGAATAATTCCTTTGCAGATATTCTCAAAGCTTATTATGTTGTTCTCAAAGCAATAAGCAAAACCCTTGCTCAACTTGCTCTCAAGCGTGCAGAAATTAATTATTATGTTTTTGTATGCAATGCAACCAATTAAACCTCGTGGTCCTGGGAGGTGATTCACCTTGATAGCACTTTGATAGCCTATTTTTCCATGAGAGGAACAAGGGGAAAATTCCACGGGCTCGTAATATAGGCCTTTTTAACCTCTTAACTGCAAAAGTCCAGGGAGGGGATAGAGGTGTTGTGTTAAATAAAAGCAGATCTGCAGAATTGGCTTCTTGTTCAGAAGCTTAAAATTTGGAGGCATTGAGGGGGTGGTTATTTCTACTCGTAAATAAAGGGATAGGGTAGAGACACCAGGGAAACATGGTCAGAGCCAGAACTGCAAATAAAGAGGTAAATAAATGGGTCAAAGATCCTTCCCTTAGGTAAAGAGAAATTACTGTTTTACACTTTACAGTTCCAGTGTGTAAGATTAACCAGGAAAAATCCCATTAAGATCTTAAATGTACATCAAGCCCTATCCACTGTCTGGGGCAGTGCATAACAAAATTCAGTATTTGGTAACCCAGAATAGCAGGTTAAGTGCTAAGAATGGCAAGAACTTCTGGCACTGATGAATATTTTAAATACCAATACTCTGGGTTTACATTTCTATCACTCTTCCATTTGACATTCCCTGAAAAAAAAAGGTGTTCTAAATCTCAGATCCAGATTCTGTAGTGTGAAAACTGTCGTGTTTTAATGAAATGCTGGAAGTCTGAAGCTATGCTTTTGTTGGCAGCCTTCTTGACACATACTGAATCAAATGGGGAAAGTAATATTGTGATACTCTGCTTTCGAGAAACAGCTCCAGATAAAAATCTTCTCAGCACTTCTTTTTGTTTTTGTCCCCAAATCTACAAAGACTACACTTAATTGGAAATGCTGCCTCAGCACATGCTCTGGCAGGGATTTTGAGAATTTTCCTGTGGCCCCTTGTGGAAAGTTTCGGAGAAAAGGGAGGAGAAGTGGAAGGAAGTATCTGGTAGTGTAGTGACATTGCATCTTAGCTCTGGCCACAATCCCAGAAGAAATTTGCATATGGCATACTATTTCTTGAGGGTACAGAATATTGGTTAAAATGAACCAAGAAAGCACCTTCTGAAGAAACAGTCAAGAGGACCAGACTGATCTGAAGATGTTATGAACAGGTGTCTTTTTTCACGTGTCTCTACCCTAACCTACAAATAACAAGGTTTCCCCTCACAGTTCATAATGCATGTGGAGTTATGCAGTTGTCCAGCTTACTGGCAGCTATTTCATGTCCCCAACACTTTGGTTCTCATTAGTATATCTTTGAGTGCATTATTTGAGGATAACCATAGGCTGATGGTGATTTCTGATGCTGTTGTTGTCAGCAGGAATCATAATCATAATAAGAACCACTGGTAGTTACAGATTGAAGTATAATTTGGTAGTTTTTCTAATAAGGATGATGAAGCTGCAGTATACATTCCTGGTAGCTTGCATGTAAAAGATTGTGCAATAGTACTTTGAAAGTATAGGAGTTTCAAATTTATTCAATAGTAAACAGGAAATAACTGAATGGAACTTAGTATGATGCTATTTTACTAACAAGCTAACTGGAAATTATAGCAAACTGTATGCCATTTTCTTGGCTGTTTTGTGGTATCTAATTCTCTCTGCAGTTGCAACCCCAAATCTACTGCTGAAATAATTTGTATGCTCTGGTGTTTATTTTAGATACCTTTTACAGTTTATCTGTATAATTTTGACGCCTGTCTATTTTTCCAGTGTACCTACTGACAATCTTGTATCATCAAGAAACATCATTATCCAAATCACGAATTTGGAACAGTGACCAGAACTTTTCTACAAAGAGCTAACATGGTTTGATATCAAAAAGCACAGTTATCTCTATTATTTTAGGGTAAGTGTTCCAGTTTTATGTATAGGCATGTACATTTGCAGATACGTTTAACTGCATTATTAGTAATTTTTTATTACTAATATATTGTGAGTTATAAATTTTCTGTTATTTTCATAAATAATCAGTTTATAGAACTGTGCTGTGTAGGCAAGTAACTGAAAGGAAATTTGTCAGGTTGTGGTAGAAAAAAGTACAAATCTCTCACTTTATTTTACCCAAAATAAATACCAGGCTTTCTCTCGATAATAACCAGGTAGCCCATAACCGTGGATGTCCTAAAACTGGAATTCTAATTCAGATAAAATTTCACTGGTGTCAGGTACTACATGGTTAAATTAACTTGTTTCTGTAATGATTGTGGGGTGAAAAAAAAAATTCTGACAGGGTTTCCTGGGAAATATGATGCAAATAGATGAATCTTTTATTCCTAGTTGTGTGCTGTGGACGTATAAGGAAGTTAAATATCCTGAGCTGATAATGAGAGTCAGTCAGTGTACATGCTGAGCATACCAATATATGTTTCATTTCTTTTATGCAACAGAAGAGACAAATGGTACTGTCTGTCATGGGTAGCTGGAAGTGATGTTGAATATCATCAGTATGAGCTTCTTTCCTAACTGACTAAACAGGGAGCAACAGACCTGAAAGGAAGTGTTCTAGCTGATTGCCATGAAGTAGTACAGGGATGGCAAGAAATAAACAGAACTCTTGGAAATCTAGCTTGCTGCTGGACATGCCCCATGTTCTTTACAGAAGTATAATCACTTGCAGATCAACACCTTTCCCTCAGGAAATGTAACTCTGTTTTGATCCAAAATACAAAGTTAGGCTAAGATCTAGATTCTGAAGTGTACTGAGTATGAGATACTGTTCAAACTTACGGAGATGAAGTTAGAAGTCAAAGCCAAGATGGAATTAAATCTGGCTAGGCAAATAAAAGAAAACAATAAAGGCTTCTGTAGGTACTTTGTTGTCAGAAGGGAGACTGGAAAATATGGGTCAACTGCTGAATGACTTGATTACACAGAACATGCAAAAAGGCTTAGATACTGAATGCTTTTTTTTTGCCTCAGTCTTCACTAGAAAGACTGCCTTTCAGGAATCCAAGGTTCCAGAGGCCATGCTGGAGAAACAAAGATGTATATTTACTGGAAGAGGATCAAGTACTTAAGCAAATTGAACTTCTGCAAATCCATGGGCTCTGATGGAATACACCTATGACTGCTGAAGGAAGTGGCAGATGTCATTGCAAGGCCACTGCTGGTAATCTCTGACCAATTGTGGTGATTTGGAGAAGTGTCTAAAGACTGGAGGGAAGCAAATGATGTCATATACCTGGACTTGTGCAAGGCTTCTGACATAGTCCAACATGATCTAGACAGTGGGATCAAGTGTATCTTCAGCAAGTTTACTCACAACACCAAAGCTGAGTGGTGCAGTTGATAGAGTGAAAGGAAGGGATGTCATCCAGAGTGAGATGGACAGAATGAGAAGTAGGACCATGTGATCCAAGAGACGTTCAACAAGACCAAGTGCAAGGTATTGCACTTGGGAAGGAGCAGTCCTGTATGTGTATACAGACTGGGAAAAGTACTCCTCTAGAGCAGCCCTGACTAGGACTAGGGCATCCTGCTGGATGAAAAGGTGGATATGAGTCAGTAGCATGTGCCAACTGTGTCCTGGTCTGCATCAGAAAAGGGCTGGCCAGCAAGGACAGGGTGGCGATTGCTCCCCTCTGTTCTGCCCTTGTGAGGCCCCAGCTGGAGAGCTGCATCAAGGCATGGTACCTCTAGTACAGGTAGGATGTAGAGCTGTTGGAGTAGGTCCAGAGGGCCATGATGATGATCAGAGGGCTGGAGCACCTCTCCTATGAAGAAAGCTTGAGGGAGCTGTTCTTGTGTAGCTTAGAGAATAGAAGGCTCCAGGGAGACCTTGTTGTGGCTTTCCAGTACTGTAAGAGTTTACATGCAGGAGTGGGACTGACTTTTTACACAGTCTGATAGTGACAGGACAAGGGGGAATGGCTTTAAACTGAAAGAGGGGAAATTTTGGTTAATATCAGGGAAGAGTTCTTCAGAGGGTCCCTACAGGCAGTGGATGCCCCATCCGTGGAGATGCTCAACACCAGGTTGGATGGGGCTCTAGGCAGCCTGATCTGATGGGTATCAGCCCTGCTTGTTACACATTTATGGCAACCAAAGGTTTGTTATTTTACAATGCATGGCTCAGATTATGTGTCTGATAGAAGTGAAGTGTTGGGAATTCAGGAAAGATGGCCCACTACAAGAATAATGAATGAAGAAATACAGGAGGGGAAGGAGCTGAGTGACTGCCAGTCTTGTAGAAGGATGCAAAAAGAGTTGAATGTGTACAAAGCAGATGAACTGCTGTCTCCTTATATAAGGAGATAGAAATATCAGTCTCAAGACAAAACTCTTTTCTGCTAGACATGTAAGGGCAAAAGATTCCTGTCTTTCACAAAGGTCTTGCAACAAAGGAACAAAACAACAGGCTGCAAAGTAGTCTGTGGATGGCAGGCAGGTAATAGTCTACAGGAAGCTAGATAGCGGTCTTAGAAATAGATGCAAATGCCAGAATGCACTGAAGCAGGATATATTGTGCAGCTGTTCCCTAGAACAGAGAATTCTTTGAGTAAATATTAGCAAAGAATTACCACAGGTGTTTATCCAGGACCAATTAAAAATGGACATGTGCGTGAAATCAGCTGATCTGCTCAGCCACTGTACACCTGTTCTCTTAGAGACATGTCTTTGACTGGAAGGAGCAAGTGCAAGGCTGAAATGCCAAAACACCCTGTCACAGCCTGTTCTGCCAGGCTTGCAGTGTTGCACAAGACCCTCATAAAAGGAGAAACTCAGGAAACTGCGTGCAAAATGTGAATACCCTGCAGGAAAAACATCTGCCCCCACTAAACATTTACCTCCAAGATGTGACTGTTAAGGCTGGGGCTGGGTCAATGAGGGAAATGAGTTGCATTTGAACCTATTTACCCTCCAGTTATATATGTTCAATCAGTCACCTATAGCAAATGTTTCACTCTGTAGTGACAGGCCTGAGCCCAGACAAGACTCTTTTTGTAGAAACAGTTCTTCAATGAATGAGGTGATAGGACCCCATAAACCTCAATTCAACATGTATTTGCAGTTCTATGGTGATGATGAAAGAGGCTTTTGGTAGTCACAGTTCATTGCTCCTTCAACAGCCACATCAACAAATAGCAGCATCCGAGGTGGTCTTGATAGAGACTGGTTTCTTTGCCTTTTTTTTTCCTCAGTAATGCTCATGAAACCAGATTTGACAGTGAAACACGTATCACTAGTTCTCAACTAGTGTTCTATGTGGGAGTGAAGATGTGATTTGGACCATAGAACAATCTCACCTGAAACATTTCTGGGCTTTCCATCTTGACTGTTTTAGCACAGCTAACTTAGGGTCAACTCCTGCCCTAAACTCTACCACACAATTACTTTGTTCCCGTCTGATGTCATAACACAATGTGATGTAAACAAGAATTATGTTAATGATTTATAAAGAAATAATTCACATCCACCTGTACACAGAGATATAGTCAGAGATCACCAATTAACCATATGGGATTGTAGTTCTCTGAATTGCTTGAAGAAATAAAGTTGTATCAGTTTGAGGTTTAACAGAACAGTCCCTGCTCTATATCAGCCCAGGCTTGTTGTGTATATGTAGATGAGTGGTGGATCTCTGGGAGAAAGCAGAGCATCTCCAAATGTTTCCTCCCTCTGGATATTTACACTAATTACACTTCCCCAAATAAGACTGAAAAGGTGCATAAAACTTAACAGATGTAATACACATAGTTTAACTATGTCTGAAGTCTGTGTCACAAATATTAAAGTCTCCCAGCCATCAGTTCCCCAAAAAATTCAGATTAAAACCCAAAGCTATTCCATAAAACAGTTTTGCCTTTTAAAGGATACCTGGCTGTGCTGTGTTTCTATCTTGACTGTGCAGAGGAGCAGGACCAGTAGCAGGAAAGGAAAAAAGCAGGAAAGGAAAAAGCAGAAACAAGTCTTGAAGCATGCAAGCCCCCCACTGAATAGTTGTTTTTGCTGAGATACTGATATTGGACCAAAGGATTTTAGCACAGTCAGTATAATTTTCTGTATCTCTGAGAAGATAGAAGTTATATTTCCTATTAGCTATAGTTACTGCTCCTGATTTTTGGGAATAAGCTGATTACTTGGTGACTTGCATGTTGGAAGATGCCAAACTAGAAGAAATATTACACCATGGTATTACCTTCATAGGTAATTATGATGAGATGTGGTGTGTGCCCTGAACGTAATAGAATAAAGATGTCAAAATAGATTACCGTGGCTCTGCATACTTTATATCCCAATAGAATTGTGTTTGGTAGCATACATAGGTCTAACATCTTGTGCTACTTCCTGTTCTCTAGAAAACATGTAAACCATTTTAATAGTTAATAAAACAAAAGCAAACTAATTTACTCTTCCTTTTTGTATACTAATGTGTTAGCAAATAGAGCTTGTATTCTCTTATCTGGCTAATAAAAATGTTAGGGGTGTATAGAAATGTAGAGAGAGAAGTACTTTTCTTTTACAAAGAACTTAAGAAAGGTATAAAAACACACATATAAAAAAAGAGTACACATATATGAAATCCATAAACAACGTAATAAAAGGCTTGTTGTAGGTATTTGTATATCATACATACACAAAGCCAGAAGATCATTAAAAGAAAATGGTACTTAGAAAAATGAGAAGAAAGTGTCATTAATTGAGAAAACATCAAGCAGAAAGTTTCTTGGCTTAAAATAAATTAGAAAGCAGGAATTCATGCATTTTAAAATAAAAAAATATTGAAAGAGAAAAGAAAATAGGTACGTGAAGGAGTAATAGAAATATAGCTTAATTTGAAATGAATTCATTCGAGGACAAAGTTAATGGAAACAAATTGTGAAAGAATCTTCTTATATTAACTTTAAGCAGAAAAAAAACTAAGTGAATATAAAAAAATAACATTCAGGAACAAAGATTATAGTTATAATTATGGTTCTTCCTTTCTAGACCTGCAAAAATTTCCCATTCCTCTACCCCTTTCATCTAATCATTTTAAAGCACTTTTTTGTTAATATTCCATACTATAATAATGTTAGACAATCACATACAAGTGTTTCTCCAGGTGCCCACTACATGTAGCTCTAACTGTAGTGCTGTGTATTAAAGTCCATTAAAAATGGACTTCTTCACCCACTTGGAATTTTCATTTCTTCACCTCTTGCTCTTTTGAAGTGCTACGTTTCAGTGTCCTTTTAACTCCACCAAATTCCTTAGCTTGGAATTGTAGCAGGTATTGCTCAAGGAAGAATGTAGGCTCAAAAAATCTTGAAAAGTCCACTTTATAGCTTTAAAAGAGTAAGTGTTCATAGTCAAGTCTGAGTAAATATTTGCCCCTAGTAGTGGAATATACAGGTTTTATTCTAGGATACTAATACTTGCTTCCTTTGAAGCCAGGAATCTCCATTTGTCTGAAAACAAATACTGAACGAGGAACCTCACAGAAGCCTACACTCTCCCATTGTCTGGAAGATGCTGCTTCAGGGGCCTCAACAAGATCTTGGTTTTCATGACAGCTGGTTAAGGTATGTACTATAGGTTGGTTTGGGGACATTATAGAAAAAGTTGTTATCCTCTGTTCACCTCTGCAACTCTTTTCCTTTCAAGTTCTGTTCATTTTAAAGTAGGAACCACTGCTGTAAGAAAATATTTACAGGGTAGAAAATGTGTTGGAAAATCACCTTTCCAGTGGATATGTATGAAAGACATATAAGGGGTGTCAAATAAACATCTTCATTACTTTATTCCAGCAGTCCTTTCATATTTTTGTGAAAATGGTAATGGAAAAAAAAATTCCTGAATTACTTCTTGTGACTATAGTATTATATATTTTATATCTATAAAAGTAAAAGAAGTAGAATTTTTCTCCTGTTGTCATCTATTTTATATCTTTTGATCACATCCTTGTCTCTGAGATGATGTTCCTGTGATAGGTCTGTGATAAACCACCAGGGTGAGAAAGGAGCTTTAGCTCTTTGAAATGATTGTAGTTAAATTTGTGTTACACCCTCTGTGATCTGATAACAGCAAATCCAACACGCAAACCTTTGCAGAAGGTAGGTAATCCACTTATTTCCAGACTTGAACAAATATTGACAGAAAACATCATACTTGTGGGTAATGTGCAACCACACTGATGACATGTCGGAGCCCTAACTACAACTTGTGTGTGGAAATACTGCATGTGCAGAGCTTAGCTCCGTTCTTCCAGCAGCATAATAAGGTTTTCTTTTACATTCAGATTGATAAAGTCAAAGGAACGGCACTGAGCTTCCGGGGTTGAGCATCAGAAGTTATTTCTGAATGCTGTTGTAATTGTGTTTGCTACAGAAACAGCGACTTCAGTTGTAGCTATACTGCGTGTTCCAGTCAGTTTTTAGGTGGGACAAATGGCTTCCTGCCAGCACCTCTCTCCACACTGAATAGAGAGGGAACAAGAAACCTTAAATCCAGTTTCTGGATACGAGAGACTCAGTTATATGTTTTTTGTTGTTTTTTTTTTAATGTATTGCACATAATACCTGACTTCATTTTGGTTTGAATTTTGGACCAATGCAAACTAGAATGCAAGTAAAATCCCTTCTGTAAAATACTTTTTGGAAAGTAGCTCATCTGGTTTTATAGATGCTAGACATTTTGACATGATGTCTATACTGAAAGTATTCTACACTTTGGGAGGACTGTCATCACGTTTTTTGCTATACAATGAGAAGTTTGAAAATTGATCTTTTTGTAATTGTGATGGTCTGAAGATACACAGGGCAAATTTTTTAGAGAAAGGCACTTATTCAGTATGATACTTATTCAGTAGATACATATTCAGTATTAAAATCCTCAGGCTGAATAATTCTCTCTCTAGCTGGGAGAAAGATGGATCCCTGCAGCTTCTTAAGTTGCATAACATTACTGTCTGCTTCCACTCTGGTTCTTTAGCCTGGAGGTCCAGACAGAAAAAAAGAGATGTTGAGTCTGAGATGCATCACAGAAGTTCAATAGAGTGAAAGAAAGGAGAACTGCTCTGTTATTTTTAGAAGAGAAAGTGTTTGGTTTTAATCCATCTCTAATTATATTCCATAACTTGCCACAGTGAAGTTGCAACAGTATGTTTTGTGAGGACCAGCATTTTTTACCTCTTTGGGTAGATAGGAAGGCTTGTGTCCTCCTGATGCCCTTGGCTTAGAACTGCTAAAGGAAGTCCGTAAAGGAAAGTCTTCTCTTATCACTTGGCATTTCTGACTGGCTAATCTGATTTCAAAGAATAATTTTTTATAGGAGTTCCTGGTTCAGATCCTCTTCCCTCATGAAGCTGATGTCAAAGCATGCACAACAGTAACTGGATGAGCAAGTAAAGCTTGTTGTGTTCAGATTCAGATATGCTAACAATTTACTGATTTAGTAGTTAATAACCAGAGAAATAACAACCCATGCAAAGTTATTGGGTCAGACAATCTGACTTCCTCCTACTCTGACACCAAAGAACAAGTCTAGGTGATGTTCAAAATCGATGTCAATGTGAAGTCTCCCTATCAGGAGATATTCAATATCCATCCATACAACCTGTATTACCTTCTATCGGGTACCTGCTTTAGCAGGGAGGTGGGATTAAATGATCTCCAGAGGTCCCTTCCAAACCTTATGATTCTGTGTGATTCTTTGTGTGTGATTATGTTTATCTGATACCCTTAGCTAGGTAAACTTATAAAAAACCTGTATTTTCTCGCTTTCAACCTCCTCCTTTATGTCCCATTGCTACTTATATCGTTTTATTGTTCATGCTGTCTCTTGCAGCATGGGTGTGTGAGTGAAAGACAAGGATACCATAAGCTATTTGGCTAAGTTCAGCCTCTTCCAGGGTAACAACGTGGAAGTACTTCACTGAGACATATTAAAGACCCACCTTAGGGTGTTGTGTTGAGAGGAGGATCTACAATATACCCCTCACAGGATCAAATGGTTATTGTTAGAGCTGTGTGGTGATGTGGCCACAACTTGGACAGAATAGTCAGTATTTTCCGTGTGTCTTCTCTGTGTCCCAAATCAAATGCCCAGTTCTGTTTTTAGAAATATATATTCCCAACAACATATAAAACTTTTTTATAGAAAAAACACACCTGTTGTCACAGAAAGAAAATGAAACTTTTTACAGTTCCTTCACGTGGTTTAACCTGTTTTTTTTCCCTTTTTCTTTTTTTTTTTCCTGTTCTTTTTTTTTTCAATCAGCTAAATGTAATTATACCTCTAAAGCATTGACTTAGATTCATAGATTCATTAGGTTGAAAAGAACCTACAAGATCATCTAGTCCAACCATCCTCCCACCACCATCCCTACCCACTAAGCTACTAAATCAAATCCTCATCTAAACCCTCATCTAAACGCTTCTTAAACAGTGCTAGGAATGGTGCCTCAACCACCTCCCTAGGCAGGCCATAACTTGACTTGATTTGGTCAAGAGAGACAGGCTTGGGAAAGTCAGTAATTGGACTCTTGTTCTTATTTACTCCAAAGTACTAAGGTAAAGCCTTTAGGGACTTTATTCAAGCAGTCAGTATTTTTACACTGTTACCCCTGGGGATCCTTCTGACAGCTCCCATCACTCAAGGTTAACAGGGAGGAAGAAATCTTCTGGGGAGAACACAGGACTCTATTCTGCATGGCTGTTGTACTCAGAGCTCTTGGGGTCTGTTGGTCAACTGTCTGTGTGCATGGGTGGTGGCAAGCCATATTCCTTTACAGTAACATTGACAGTACATCCATTCCCTGCAGAAAAAAAACTTATGAGAGGTGGGCCACTTGCATCCTGTTGGCACAGTTCGCAACAAGGGTTGTCTCAGTTTGGCTACTTTCCCTTGGAGAGACGGGGAACAGCTGTGCAGGAAGTAGACAATGTCCACACCATCTAATGCTTTCTCCTGCCCAGACATATGGTGAGGTACATAGCTAGGTTAAAGGAATGCACAGCAAGGCTGAAGTCAGTTCTACTCATGTACATGGCCATGTCACCAAATGAGGGCTGCCACAACTTGTGGGCAGTCTGGAGACATCCCACAGCTGAGGTCTTACCTATACTGCTGCCAATATTGCCAAAGTAGAGAGACACTTGAAATGTCCACCTCTTGGGCAACAGCCCCACAGAGCAAATAAGAAGGGGGCTGATTTTCTTGCCTGAAAACTTTAAGAGGTTTGTTTTTCAGAGTTAGTTCCAATTCCTACCAAAATATATTAAGATTTCCATTACTTAAGAGTTTTAATCTTTAATTCCTCTATAAAAAGATTTTAAACTCTTTTCCACTGATAATTCTAACACAACCCATATGTGGGCTTGTTGTTGTATCTGTTATTTTATTTCCCACTACAGCTTTTCATAATTTCCTTTCTAAAAGGAAAGCAAAACTCCTTCTGGCTCTAGAAGTCAGAATCTAATATGAGATGCCAAATTTTAGCAGTGTGATAATTACAGGGGAGGGTGAAATTAGTTTCTGGACATACACACTGAGCTATGACTTCACGGTTGAAGGCATCATCAAAACAATCTCTGGCTGCCAAACCTTGTTTCTTCTGGAGCAGACTAGCCACATTCCTGCTGGGAATCTCTTGATTTGAATTTCCTCTGGGCCCTGTATGAGGTTTCTGTTGCCCAAAGACATAATAACTCTCTGTTTTGGTCCTTTTTCAGTCTAAAAGGCACAAATCAGTGAGAAAGGAGGCAAACAGTTGAACTGAATTTTGAGCATGGCACTAGGACATTTGATGATTGGATAGTGCTAAGAGACTGCATGGAATACAGAAAGCTGGTCCTGACGTTAGCACCTCCATTCTCCCTAGTGAGGGAAACTCCCAAAGGGAGGTATCTCTTTAATTCAGATTTTACCCTGGGTGGAGTTAGTTTGTTTCCAAAAAGAGCCTGGGAGTAAGTTGGCATTACTTGCAGTATGAGCAAGCAATTGAAACCATGTCTGAGGAGGGAATATGAAGGACTAGAATTCAATTAGATTTCTTGCGAGGGAAGACTTAATGTAAAATTTTTCATGCTCATGGTACCAAGGATCTGGAAAAACTAGACTTGGGAATATTTTTTTTTTTCAGCATTAATTTTGTTTCTGTTCTGCACAGACTTCTCTGGCAAACACTCACCATCAGTTTATTTTAGGCCTCCAGAGCCCTATTAGTCTTCAGGCTTTCAAAGCCAAGGGTGAATTTTATCCAGGTAACAAACACACAGAGACATCAGTAGTCTTCTTTACTGCAGTATCTTTCTACCTGGAAATCCCCATTTCCTTTTGTTCAACGTATGAGCAAACATTTGAAGCAATAGGGAAATGCGATACGACAGATCCTTATGGCAACTTGTTTCTCTGAACAGAAACAAAGTATTCATTAGTAATGAAACATATGCTTCCTTACTCATAAGCGGTTGAGTAGTTTCCATTAAATGCATGAGACACGAGGTAGCAAACGGGGAGATGTTTTTCAGGTCCAGTTTCCTTTACAGAGTATGTAACTATAGATATATCTAGTGCATCTACACGTGATAAGAGATACCAACTTGATAATGCGAAAGTTTTCAAATCAGCAGGTTGTCATTCACAGCTTCTTCTCTAGAGAGACTTTAGTTTTCTTCTGTTTTTTTTTTTTTTTGCTTGAAGCAAGCTGATATGATAATAAGAGTTCACGATAGAAAAGTATTTTTCTTTAACGAGAATGTTCATTTTTTTACTTCATTTTAATTTCAAGTTTGGTGTGCTTGAAAACTTTAAGCTTGACAGTGGATTTCAGGCGTTATTTCAGAGTGATGCAGAACTTCATGATGGCCACTGTTATGCAGCTAAGCCAACCACATAGTTGCCTTGGCCTTTGGCAATAGCTTATTTTGTCCTTCTGTACCACTGATAGTGGGAGAAGAATTCAAATGTGTGAAATGAGGAGGTGAAAAAGGATTTAATGGGTTGTTTGCTCTTGTCTTACTTTATTGTTTACCTGTATTATTTACTACCGCAAAGGTTATTAATTCAGACTGTGTTTCTTCCAGTCAGCTCAAAATTGTTCTGAATTTCTCTAAAAATACATTCATTGCTTTCCTGCAGGCATAAAGATTATATCATAAAAATCTGTTGATTGAGTACCTCTCTCAGGTTCTCAAAATTAGCAGTGTAACATTCTGTGTAAAATTTGAGCAGCGTAACTTGCTCTTTATGCCAACAAATCTGAGCTCTAAGGCAGTGGCCTTGGAAACCTGTAAATTAGGTCGTTCTCCATGACCATACAAAGAGTTGCCTTTCTTTGAAGCTGATAGCAATGTTATAATTAAAGACAGTTACTGTTGTGGGAAGCCATTGGACTATGGTTCAGTTTGCACTGTACAATGTAGCAGTTAGATTGTGGTAAATGACAGTCAATAGAACTAAGGCTCAGAGTTGCTTCAGTGGTGGAGGTAAAAGGAATTTACCTTCAATATTAATTATTCAAGCCATTGAGTACCTGTTGTACTTCATTATCAGGATAAACCTCTGTAACCTGAGATTCTCCAATTCTCATTTGGAAAATATAAACTTTGTTTATATCTCACTTATATCAACTAGATGAACTAACCTTCTTTCAAATTTATTACTACATTGGCCTTTAATGTGACACACTTAACCAATTGATACAAAGAACTCCTTTGCACATGCATAGTTAATGAAAGAGAAAATTTAAAAGTAAAAAAAACAACCAAACAAAAAAACCTAGCATAGGCATTTGAATTTTGAGATCACAGAGCAGAAAAGAAAGGGGCTGTTTTTCTTGACTAAAAACTTGAAGAGGTTTGCTTTTCAGAGTTAGTTCCTCATTCTACAAAATTATCTAATCATTTCATTACTTAAGAGTTTTAATCATAAATTCCTCTATAAAAAGATTTTAAGCTCTTTTCCACTGATAATTTTAAAGTGAGCTGTATGTGGGCTTGTTGCTACGTCTGTTCTTTCATTTGCCAGTATAACTTTTTAGAACTTACTTTCAAAGATGAAAATGAAACAACTGTTCCACATCATTATGCCAGAACTGAGCAAAAAGGCAACAGAATGCAAAACGAAAAGTTCAACACAAGAAATAAGAAAGTAAAAATAACCTCTCATCTTATTATTGTATTTGTCCTAAGGAGGGAAAGAAAGGTTAAATTGATACAGTGAACTCCTTCGCATATGCGTACGTAATGAAACAGGGAATTGATTTGCAGCCTTGCTGAAATGACTTTGTAAGGTCAGTGGAGCTGCCAAATCCCTTCTCTCTCTCTCTCTCTTTTTTTTTTTTTAACTATTACATTTGCGTAATTATTTGTTTAATAGTATTTTAAAAGGCTTGAAAGTGAAACGAAACGTTCCTAATACACTCACAAGATGTTTTAATCAACTGAAAGATTTTGATTCTGTTTTAAAAAATAATCGCAGAAAGATAATTGTTTACATGCGGTGATTGGTTCTTGATTTACATCTTGCAACTTGCCCCTATAATAATACCTAAAAATCTTAACTCTAAGGCAATGGCCTTGGAAACCTGTAAATTAGGTTGTTCTACATGACCTTATAAAGAGTTGCCTTTCTGTGAGGCTGTTAGCAGTGTTGTGTGTTGAAAGCAGTTGCCCTAATGGGAAGCCGTTGGACTGTGGTTTAGGTTGCACTGTAGAATGTAGCAGTCAGAGGTTGACCAACGACAGTCAGCTCTGACTTAAAGCATTAGTAGCTAATGCCAATGCCAACACTAATATGGATTATAACTAGTTAATTAATGTTTGAGTGGACTTTACTACGATTCTTATACCTATTGACTGAATTCCTTGGTTTTGTTAATGGACTCAGTCTCCCGTTGTCTTCATGAGAAAAAGTGGTGAATGTCTATTTTAACTAATAGAGCAAAATTAAAATTATTAAAAAAAAAAAAAAAAAGGAAGCTAATAAAGCACCAGTAAAACAGCAAAGAATTTGGCACCTATGGGTTGTAGAAAACCAAAGGAAAGGGCTTGCCAAATGTCAGACAAGAATTCAGAAGTTATCTAAGTCTGATCTCCAGCCTAAGTCCAGGCCTGGCCAGAAGCTGTTTTTGAGATAAAACTTCAGTTACATGGGAAATACTTCATTCACAGTACTCATTTTTTCTTTGTTTAATGTGGGAGAATTGTTTGGCAGCTAACCACACAAAGCTCAGCTTTCAGAGAATGCATTCAGCATAGCTACATGAAAGCCTCGGCTGAGGCTGTGCGGCTGTTGAAAATCAGTGGAACTAATAGTTGTTTACAAGAAATAAGAGCTTGGTCTCAAAATGTCACACTGCTTTACCAAAGAAACTGTATCAAATCATGATTAGCCGAACTACTTCTAACAGTAACCATAGTTTAAAAGGGGGTTAAAACAGCTTTTTCTGAAGGTCAGAGGGGGCCAGAGCATTCACCTTTAAGTAAACTGCACCTACAGTATCTTTAGACCCTATATTGCATAGCATTGCCTTTGTGCTAGATATCCTATTGACTCTGTATGACTCATATTTTATGACCTCACTGGAGAGATAACACTTTAATTTGATAAAAAGCTACATCAATTAAGAAAAGCCCTGCTGTCTGATAACCTGATTAAGAGCTGAGTACTCAGGGTGGTGTTGTGGGACCTTTCATTTCTAATCAATTCTGGCTTCTTGTTCAGCCCCTTTGTGGAATTATCCAGCCTTTGGCAAACTTGCGTATGAAAGATGCTTATTGCACTCAAAGATAAATTATTCTTTATTTGTTCACTTTCCTGCAAGGTGGGGCCCATCTGCTTGTAGGGATTAGTTTACTAACGACTTGGTATCAGAATGTTCATTTTCCATTTGAGTACTTTTAGGACTTCTGCATTTTTAGCATCTTTAGAAATCAAAAAAAGGAAGAAAAAAAACGCGGTAGCATAGAAACTTGGGCTTTAAGATCACAGTTTTACATGCGTGATTGAAAGTTCTATGACCAGAAATGTCAGTAATTCGTATGCAATTTGAGAAAACATCCAAAATCCAGAAGTGGAAGCAAGGTTTTCATTGTTTATGTAATTCAGTGACTGTAGATTGCAAAATTCATCAGTTATTTCCACAACAAGGCCAAAACCTTCCCTCTCTGAAACTGTTGTCATACTCTGCTATCAGAAAGTAATGGAAAATTTGATACATATTGTGAGACATGCTATTAAGGTTTAGACACGCTATTAAGGTTTATGTTCCCTTTTCCAAGGGTGGAAACATTTGTGAAGAAAATGCCATTAGTTTACTTCATAATTTGGTTCTCCTTTTTCTGTTGCTCCCTTTGAGATGTCTAATCTTCGCATCAGTGTTGAACTTTTGCTAACACGGCCTTTAACAAAGCACCTGTGTAGAAAGGAGATGTGTCCTTTTTTTTTCTGTTTCAATTTGAACACAAAAAACTTCTGATAGCACTAGTATAGATATCAGTGAGATTTTGCTCCTTGGTAACCAGCAGTGTTTTGTGGTGGCAGCAGGACTTGCAAGTTCTGGGAGCCATTGGTGGGGCAGTGGAACTTGGGATAATCTGTCTCCACCCTGCCTGACAGCATGCATGCAAGGCAGAAAGCACTGGGCTTTTTTTGTTTGTTTGTTTTTGTTTTTTTTCCTTTTTTCCCATTCCCCTTTTTGTCTTTTCCTTTCACTTCTCTTCACTTTCTTTTTCCCTTTCCCCTCTTTTTTTTTTTTTCTTAAGGCTGAAACCCATCTGTTACAAATCTGTTTCTGAGCTTACTTCTGCTGTTTGAATGGCTGCAGTTTTACTTTGTGAGCTGAGATGCAGTTTGGAGTTCACTCTGATAGTGAACTTTAGCAATTATTCTATAAGCAAACAGATGGCATCTCCCCTCTTAGTGCAAGGCTTTATTGTTCTCAGCCTCTCCCAGAACCTCCCCATTTCAATCCAAGTCCTTGCGTCACTTCTTAGATGAAGTGTGGATTAAGTCATCTTAATCATAGCCTTTTTTTGTTCTCTCTGGTCCCTTTCATATTTTCGGGTTTCTCGAAGCAGTGCTTAAGTGGAATAGACATCTGGAATACAATACTAAAATAGCTTTTTTCACAAAATCTTAGTTGACTTACCTGAACAGGATATAATAGGTATAACTATGATGCAATAATGTGTAAGTATTCTGTGTTCATACATCAATCACATCCCAGTAAGCATTTGAGCAGTTCATAATTTTACAATATTATATTGTCTTCAGAATAATTTATGTGGGAGCCTGAAGGCATAAAATCTGATACTGCTGTAAAGCCTCAAAGGTTGTGAGTACCAAAAGAGTTTCTGCAGACTTTGGAGAGCATGAAGCCAAATGCAAACAATAGTGCTATGTAGATCATGCATAAAGAACTACAGTGGGCATATACAACTACAAGCTAGGCTCCCAGAGTCTTTATTTTAAATCCTTACTTCACCAGTGACTTCTTAGGACATACAGTGAAAGTGTCTAACTTTGTGAAAAGGGAAAATGCATGACCTGCTGTGCAGCAGGCTTTAGCCTTGTACCACCATCTTCCACATGGGCCCTACCATGGTTTGAACTGGGATGCAAAGACATGTAGCAGTGACAGTCTGCTGAATATATATGTACAATATACTGCTGATTATATATGTATAATCTTTGAGATTATATTGATCGTATCATACTGTATTATACCTGGATATGTACACATGATTATATGCACATCCATGTACAAGCAAAGGCAAGGAGGAATGTACTGGCACATCTGTAAAAAAGAGGCAGACTTCCCCAGTTAACATGGTCACAGTGAGAGGTAGTTAACCAATAGTGGTGAGAAATTCTTCAGATGTACCGTGGGTCTACGTGGATCCCAGATGCTTGCCTAGTGCACTGGAAAGCAATCTTTAGCCTTAGTTTGTGGAAAATACACTATTTTGTTTACCCAGGCCAAGGTGTCCACAGAGGTTTCAGCTCTTTACGAGTACCATTGTGAGAGCACAAGAGCTCTCTATCCCTCAGTAGACGAGATCAAGTGGAAGAGGTGGGAAATTGACATGGCTGAGCAAGGACTTGCTGGTTAAAGTGGAGGAAGAAGAAATGCATAGGCAGTGGAAGCAGGAACATGTGGCCTGGGAAGAATACAGAGATGCCATCCAGACATGCATAGATGAGATCAGGAAAGCCAAGGCAAAAACTGAACTTGGAAGATGTGAAAAATAACGCGAAGGGGTTCTTTAGATACATTGGTCAGAAGGGACAGACAAAAGAAAGTGTATCCTTGCTGAGAAGGGAGAACTGGCTTCAACAGACATGGAGAAGGCTGAGGTACTCAGCAAGTTCTTTGCCTCAGTTTTCACTGGCAGTCACACTTCCACACCTCTCATGTCCCTGAACTTCTAGGTGGAGGTCGGGGAAGCAAAATCCCTCCCACTGTAAGAGCAGAGCAAGTCCAAGATTACTTCATGAGACTGGATAAGTACAAGTCTATGGAGGCTGGACAACATGCATCCCAGGGTTCTGAAGGAACTGGCCAGTGTGGTTGCTAAACCACTCTCTGTCATACTTGAACAGTCATAGCTATCAGGCAAAGTCCCTGGTGACTGGAAAAAGGGAGACATCACTCCCATTATTAAGAAAGGGAGAAAGGAAGACCCAGGGAACTACATGACAGTGGGAATCACTTCTGTGCCTGGGAAGATCATGTAGCAGATATTTCAGGAAGCTGACTGTGTTAAAGCACATGCAAGATGAGGAGGTGATCTAAGACAGCCAGCACGGCTTCACCAAGAGGAGATCACACCTGAACAGTCTGGTGGCCCTCTGTGATGCAGTGACAGCACTGCTGGACAAAGGAAGGGCAACTGAAGTCATTTATTTGGACTTGTACAAGGCCTTTGATACAGTCCACATAACATAGTGGATGGGATCAAATACGGTTGCTGCACAGTAAATTGCATGAAGCATCCATGATCTTTCACTTATTATATGTTGTGGGACATAAACCAATGTTCACATGCAAACTGAACCAGGAATATTGCAGACATAACAAGTTGCTATTTTTCAAGAAGTATACACCAGGAAAGAGTCAGGTCAGGACCTTTTTATCAAACAAATGAGGTCAGTGTGCATTTATACTCAAAACAGCAAATAAAAAATGGAGGCTGTATTTATTGGTTCTGGATTTAAACAGTAAAGAAATGTTTAATTAAAACTAGAAGGTGTGAGACCAGCAGTTGTGGAGATCATTGTAAATTGTACACACGCTGTTCTTTTCCTGCAGTTTGGTTTCTCTTATAAGTGCTTTTACTTATTTATTTCCCATGGATTTGTTTGCCAGCTATGCAAAACTTAGACCATGTGGGCATTTAAAAATTAGCTGTATTGTTGATGAACACTGGGCAATCTGTCCCTGCAGAGATTCACTTTTCAAGTAATGATTTCTTTGTTAGATAATGTCTTTTATAAAATTATGGTATGTTTCCAGATGTGAACATTTGTCTGTCTGCTCCCCAGAACATTCGGTGGACCTTTTTGCTGATTTCAGTCAATCTTGGCAGATGGCTTAGTTGCTTAAAGACATTAAGTTTCTGTGAAGCTAGAAAAGTAGTCAGATAAATAAAATTATGCAAGTTCATTAAGATATCTCTATTCTTCCACTACAGGAGAAGCTTCAGTATGAACCTTCCCCTTATTGCATGAGAAATCAGCAAGAGAGTTGAACATCAGAATGCTTATCTGCTGGAAAAAAAAAAAAAAAAATCATTGATTTCATCACACCTGAAGAGCCTCTGTGCTAAAGGGTCCAATTTTGTGGTGTCGAGTAAGATGTATATACTGAATTAAAGTTGGTGCATCTGTAACACTCTTCACTTGGATGGATGAAGTGAGTGCAGTTCAATTAAAATTCCATTAAATGTAACTCAGATAAAGTTTCCATGTGCTAAGACAGAAAACCCCAGGACACCAGACCATATTAGGTCTGATGCCTGTTTAACTACTGTTAGGGATTTTTTTTTTTTTTTTTTTTTTGTCCTGGAATTAAATAAATCTACTTTGGTCATCAGTCATCATGCAATAACGTTCTGAATGCATTTAATAAGCTTCCCTTTTAGCCTTGGTTGGAAGCTGTGCTTTCTTATGCACTTACTTTCTAGTAGCTGTGAGTTGTGAAGGCTCTTTAGTTCTCCTGCCTTTTATTCCCCATCCTCCCTTCTCCCTGAGACTGTGTCCTGTTTGTTTCACCTAGCTCTTGATTAAAGCTCATTCTCAAAGGCAGTTTCCTGGCAGTCTTTAATGTTGTAAAAGAAAGAGACTTCTTTAATATGCAGCTACATGAAAGTTCAGTCATAATGACCGCTGCTTTCAGGAAACAGGTCTGCTCTGTCATTCCTATAGTGAACAGAAATGACTTAATTCTTCTTGTAAAATCAGGTTTGAATTCGTATTAGTGGACAGGTACTATTTCCTCAGCCAAGTGGGGAAGGATAGTGGCATTTCAGTTGGTTTACACTACCAGCTGCATAGATTTTATCACAGATTGTGGCATAGAGGTTCACATTCTCTTCTTGGTTATGTGAAGCAACGCATTTGCAAATGGCACCTCAGTAAATCCTTAAGCAGATGAGAAGAAAGATCAGCAGCCATCTGTCAGTTGCAGCGAAAAGGTTTGCTGTTTCAGCTGGGTGAATAACGCTGAAACTCCCTTGACGTTAGCGCAGTAGTAGAGATATGATCTGAAATATCAACAGTTTGTGTCTTCAGAGTTGGGAACAGGGAACAAGCAAAGATTGTTGATCTTTCTGCTGTCAGAGAATACAGGAAAGCAGAAAAGAATGTCAGGAATCAAGCAGCTGAGAACAGGTGGAATAAATTTCAAGGCAGATTAAAAATTTAAGGGGAGTGTAACAGAACTGGTTTCACCTGAAGATAGTAATTACTAACTGATAGCAAATGTGTGCTTCTGTTACCCAGAACAGCATCAAAACCCTGAATTATTTACAGGTCCTTCTGTCCGTTTGGTTTGGATAATTCTTGTGGGTCATTCAGAGAAAACATTAAAATGGTTAGAATTGTTACACCACGGCTGCGGCAGGATGATCTAGAATTTGAGTAAATTGTGTTTCTATTCATCTTACCCATTTCTGATTATTATTTTTTTTGTTTCTACAGGTTATGGACTTTGTGAGGAAGATTCTTCCAAAAATGGAATTGAGAAAGGTAAGTGAAAGAGAAGCTTGGTATTCTGGGGAAGGGAGGAGGAGGGATTAATAGCGAGTTGTGGTTAATTGTGATATCAAATGATGTCTTTATTTTGTTGGTAGGAGGAAGGTGACTAATATGTTTTTTCTTCTTACTGTAATGAAGTACGAACTGTATTTGTCTTACTGACTTATACATAGCTGATGCCTCCGTGCACTTGTATTTCGCATAACTGTGACTCATTTATTAAATAGTAACCTTATTTATATTATTTCTCTCAACCTTTTATTTTATCTGTCTGTTTATCTAAGGAGGCAACGCTTTTTATGAGTTACCAAACAGAAAACATGTTGAACAGATGCAGATGGCAAAAATTATGTGAGAGAAGTAAACAGAAGAGAAATAACTATATGGTTATCAATCTCCAGTATGTGTAGGCAGATGCAGCTCTGCAACCCTTACCCTGATTGTCCTAAGACTTATTTTCTATCTTAGTGAAACAAAATTATTTGGTATGGGGGAATTCTGGAGTTCTTTGTCTACTTTTCTGGCTTCTCTACGCTTCTCTACCTCACTTCTGTCAAAAGGCAAGAAAAACTGGGTATGCCTTGAAGTAGGCATCTGAACTATGAATAACAGGACGTATCTGAAGTTGTTGTCAGCAACCCTTGTTCTTTCAGTTTCATTAGGCTTACCTTGAGTTCTTAGCTAGTGGAGGATCTGGTCTCTTAAAACATTTTGTTGTGATATGCACCATGCCAAAGTCTAATTCTCCACTGTGAGGTTTTTATGAAGGTTTGCTTTTGATGGCATAAATGTATACCAGGAAAGCGCTATTTATTTCCTCTTTCTGGTTCTAGCTTTGTGTTTGTGGGGTTGTTTAGTTAGGTTCCAACAATGACTGAGGTGAAGGTATGCACAGAGTCCCTAAACATGCCTTTAATAATTGTACAAACTGGCTAGGTAAAGTCTGTAATACTGAGAAAAATGGAAGCAATTCTGCCATCTGTCTCTCCAATCAAAAGTGGCAGAAAGTGGTGCTGAAGAACAAGAAAGTGTATAAACATATTAGGCAGCTACAGTGAGATGGATGGAGAAAGACAAATTATTTACGTACATAGAAAGTTGGGAACATTAGCATGCTCTAGAAGCTAGGCTGGAATTTTAGGTGAGAAAGGAATAATCTGAGCAAAGTTTTCTACTGTATATTCAAAAACAAAACAAAACCATGAAGCTTTAAAGAAACTTCTTTGTTAGTTTAATTTTTCAAGCTGTATTTTCCTTTTCTTTCTTGGATGTTGTTTTCTTTCTATGTCTGTATAGGTTTAGATCTATGCACGTGATAAGGTACGTGCTTCTAGAAGAAATCTACTTGCATTTTTTAATTTCAGTCTCTGTGCCTTAAATCTGCATGCTTTAAAGCAATGTATTATTAAAGGGAATATTTTTAACCTTTTGCTCTCTAAATTAGACACTGTCGAGCATTAAAGAAACCTATCTGATTCTGAAGTTTACTTCAGTGCTCACAGGGGGAGATGTCCTTCATTGGGGTTTCAGAATTTTGCTGCTCATCTCTCCTATTCACACTCTGCACTACCAGCATCTTTTACTTCTTTGTATGTTTTGTCTCTCAGGGTTGTTCCTCTTGGAATATGAGAAAGAGATACTAGCAATCTCTGAAGTACAGTCATCTTGGCTGCTGGCAGTCTGAGGTTTCTTGGAGTTGTTGTCATGCATGCATGTATTGTAGGAAAACACCAAGAAAACATTCACAGGAGAGTGTGTCAGACTAACTCTGGCAACCAAACTTGCCAATCCCATTAAGTTGCGTTTGGCAATGACTGGTCAAGTAGTCCCTCCCAAGTAAAATGTGAGAAACCTGACAAAACGGTGAAGTCATACCTCGTTTATGAATAGGAAAAAACCTCTTTTCCTCAAGCAATGAAGCTTGAAGGTTTTTATAATATTATTTTCAGTAGCTGTTTACCAAACAAAGATCTGATAGCCATATGGGGTGTGGGACTGGGGGCTGCAGAGTTCTGTTTACTGCCGTTGATGTGATATTTACTGATGAATGGATGTTGATGTTGTAGCTGCCACATAGCTGAGCTACATAAAGGAGCTTCTGTGATGCTTGAAGCAGAGGAAAATGCAGTTTCAAAGGATATTCAACTAAGCAGTGGAAATGTGGGGAGTAACAAACTTTAGTAAGAGATTGATCTTTCTGGTGGAATTCACAGTGATGAGTGAGCAATGACGAATGCTGTGTATGGTTGTGCATGTTTCCTTGTGTAGGAAACTTTGTTAAACAATAGCCTGATCTTTTCATGCCTTCTGGTCTTTATGTGCCCCTGAAGTTAAAGTTGCTCATATTCCTTTGTGCTCAGGACATAGAAGGCTGGAAGGTAAATACACTGAAATGTTTCAAACCACCTCAGGTCAGTATCTCAGATGAACCAGTGAGAGCCTTGATACTTCACACTGCGGCTAGGCTAGGCTAGCTTTGTCAAACTCAGAAATAATTCTAGTACTGTAATGTAGTGAAACCAGACTGAGGCCAGTACTTCAGCTGTAAGTAAACGTGTTGGGTCAAAGGCATAAATGTGCTACCATTCACGTAAGTGGTGTTGTTATCAGTTTGCTCAAGTGCTGACTCTTAGCTTACAACGCTTGGTTTTTGCCATATAATGCACTCAACCTCGAACAACTGCTTGTAGCTGTAAATAAACACTTCAGATATAGACCGATAAGTCTCAGAGTCACAAAACCATTTTTGTTTGCCATTTAAGATTCAGTGGCCTGGAGAAGAAGTAGATAAGGAAACAGATGTTTGTTCTTTACGAGTAGATTCTTTTTATGCTTGGTAGTTCATGCAGACTTCATATAAATGCCAGATAAACATGGATGGTTTCTAATTCTTGCTGCATAGTACTCAAAAAACAATGCCTTCAAGGATTTATGTATCTTTTTAGCTGTCCTGTCAGAAGGGGAATATTCAGGTAATCTTCAGGGCAGGATTGTGAATTGTTCCTTCTTTATGGAGTTGAAGCCCCTATTCTCACTGAGAGGTGAAATTATGTCCCTGTCCCTCATTGCAGGGACAGGTGCCTCAAGGTAGAAAAGTCTGGCATCTGTACAAGACCTGCATGCCTTTTGTACTTCATCACAGCACAAAAAAATTCTTCTAAGCTTCCTTTCCCTTACTGCTATTATGTAGCTGTCTCATTCACAAGAAAAGATTGCTTATTCAGAGACTTTCAACACCTTATCTTGGCACCACTATTTCCCATCCTCCATTTCAAGGACTGGTACAATGTCTACAAGTGGTAGTGATTATGGAAACCTGATAATTGTTTACCAATTCCTTATAAAATTTAGGTAGTTTACAAGAAAATCTACTCCTTTTATATTCTATAGTTCATATAGAAGAGAACTTCCTACGTAGTGTACACCCAGCGGTACTCAGCTTACACTCGGCGTGTTCACTGTCAAGTTCTTAATGCTCTCAGTACATTGCATGAATCACTGGCAAATGACGTTCCATTTCCTGAACGCATGTCTACTTTGCTGTCACTCCAACAACAATGAAGTTTGGATATACCACAAAACCTGCGTAAAAAGAATGTACATTTGTCTTTACTGCTGCAACTAAAAGTATCCAGATTTTTTAACGTAGCCTAAAATCTCTAAGCATATGTAGTGTCATTCAGGAGGAATCCTTTTGCTTAACGAGCAGCCTGATGAACTCTGATTTTACAGGTCCAGACAGGTCATCTTTCCTCTGTAGGAAGAGGTGGGCATCTCTAGAAGATGGTTCCTCTCTCTTGGGGTGACTCAGGTTTCATGAATTGAAGTGCTTTGTAGTCTTACTGCCTACCAGTATCCTCAAAGTGAAGTGAAAAGAACTTCCTGCGTTGTGGTTGCTCCAGTTACCTCCAAATTGGGGCAGAAACTGTTCCCTATGTGACATGAGCCCATTAGGCCTCATGCCACCACTGAAGGTCCCAACACAACTCTGCAAAGAGAATGACTGTGGTGGATGTTGTCTGATGTGATGCTGAAATTAGAAGCCTGTGTCAGGCTTTTTAATACATCAGCATATGAATGTAGATGGTCAGCTGGGTGCATGGAGGTATTTATTCACTGGTTAGAGCTTTTAACTCTAATGGCCTTAGAGTTTGCAAACAGAAACCAATTAGGGTTTGAGCAGTTTTGCTAAAAGCTACCTAACTGCTCAAACAGAAAAAGAAAAAAGAAAAAAAAAAAGGGTATAAACATTGAATGTGAGGCTAAAATAAGTATATCATGGTTTACTTAAGTATAAGAACAATCACATGACTACCTTTAAAGGAAAAATATGAGCATTTAATCTTGTAGTTCATTCATGTGGTAAGATTGACATCTTTCTAAATTATGCAGTAAAGGTATTCAGCATCAAATATCCTTTTAAGTCAGGCAGTATTTGCAGGACATTTACCAAGTTAATATTTGACAAAGTTTCTAGTGATTCTGATAATATAGAAGTGATGTAATTAAATGTTAGCCAATAAAATAAGGAGTATAAATTACAGAACCAATGCAAGTACTTTAAAAACATATATATATATATATATATATATTTTTTTTTTTTTTTTAATAATTAACTCTTCATTTCCAACATCTGCTCTTCTTCCTTCACTTAAGCAAAAATCTTTGTGAGTTTGAGGGCAGTTGTGATATGATGCTATTACTGGAAGGCTCCAGGCTATTAGAATTGTTTAAAAAGGTTCCAAATGAACTGCAATAAATATCATGATTCTATTGAAATATGATACTGATTTTTAAAATTAGCTTTTTTCACTAACCTACTATGCATGTATTTCAATACCTTTGCATTGAAATTAGTTTGAGTTGTTTTAGAGTCTTATTTCTGTAATTATCTTTTCCATATCGGTAAATCTTGTTTTTGTTTAGGTTGTATATTTCTAATATTCTTAATATTCTGTATGCATTGACACCCTGATCTTTGATTTGCATTTTTTGTAGGCTTTCATGACTGCTATCCTTGTGTGCATATAGGTAAAATGCTTAACTGGAAAAATTTACGGGTACCTTTTAAGTCTGGTTTCTGACAGGCTTGGAAATGACAATCCTGCATATAGTATCTAGAGTAACTGTGGCATTCTGGGACATAATAGTGCTTTTAAAACACCTTGTGTTATCTTATGAACCAAGTTTTCTTTTAAATTTGTCATACCAGTTTGTTTTAACCCCCATTCCATAAATTATCAGCACTAACAGTCACACTGCAACCACTGAACTGATGCTGAACATTATTTTTTTCCAGAATTTGGAAATACTAAATCTTCAACTAGGTATATATGGTAAATACTACCTTAATGCATTTGAGTTTGGTGACAGCTGAAGGCAAATACTCACAGTTTAGTTATATTTGCTGAAAAGCAGAGGCAGCAAAGTAGTAAACTCATGAGCACTATTAATGTAAGTTTTTTATACCGAATACCTGTACTTGGAAAAAATATAGACCTGGTGCAGTCACATTCAGCCAGTCTGTATTCTGATTATTTCCCTGTAGTCCTAATTTTTTAAGCTGTTTTAAGACTTGGATTATTCAATAAATAGAGCCGTACTGTCCATGTGAACTGTGTGTGTATATATACATACATACATACATACAAAATAAGTAATGCACAGAGCAGCTACTAAGAACCTGCTGAGCCATCCCCAATGAGCAGACCCTGAGCAGTGGTAGCCCCCTCTGGCCAGCTCCCCTTTTTTACAGTTTTTTCACATGATGCCCTCTAGTATGGGGGGACTCAATGGGTTGGTTATTTTTGCAGCAGATTTGCTTTGTCTACACATTGAAGTGAGATATTTTACTCTGGCAAACATACATAACATGGATATAATTTGAGTGCTGTTTGATGTTTATTTCTGTACTAAGGGGAGCCTCTTACAATAGAGCGTATTACCTTTATGCTGCTGCCATAATCAGAGTGATGCTAAGGTCTGTTCTGGTGCAGAAATAACAAAACATGCCTCAGGATAATATCAGCCATTATTTTTCTGAATTGAAATGAGGAGTATTTCTCTGCATGGTCTTATGGATGAGGCAGTATATGATAAACAGGGGAAATTATTTTATGTATATATGAGTAATTAAATTGCAATTATCTAGAGGCTGCAGCTTATTTTGCGAGTGTAGTCACCCAGCTGGCACATCTTTTGTCCTCACCTTCCAGAACTAGAAATGGCACTGTTTTCTTTTTTTTTTTTTTTTTTTACTTGTATTCTAATACTTACTTTATATTGGGAGAATATAATTCACGTAATCCAGTATTTGTCTTTTTTAATAATCTTTTCTGCGCTACATCATTAATGTGTTGCATGTTTTAGTTTCTAGATGACTAATAATGTGCATTATAGGCTTTCAGATACTCAAAACTTCTTCCCAGTAGAGTGATATAATATGGACAAATAACAAATAACTCTATGCTGTTCCAGCCGTAACAGTGAGATTCAGTCCTCATGATCCCTTAATCTAGGTGTGCAGATGGGAAATAGTTTCTCTTTTACTTCTCTGACTATGCATAACACTCAAGTCGCACAGAGTGATCATTCTCCTTTTGGTATTGTATTTACGTTGCTGACTCATGGGTGACAAGAGATATTGTTTTCCATCGTGAAAAAGAACAGAACCATGAGGAAGTAGTTGCATCAAAAAAAAAAAAAAAGTAGGAGTTAGATTGTAGATTCTTATCTTTAGTAACCTTAATAAGCCTCACTACATTGAACTGCATGTTTTTGCGTTAACAAAACTGAATGGAAAAAGTATGGTGTAAAGGATCACCTCCCAGTTAGATCTGTGACAAGATAAATATTTTACAGATATGGCTGCTATTTCCTGAGTGGGATTAATAAGGCAGAAGGAAAATTTGACTTAATCTTACTCCTTACTGGATATTTGCAACTGTTGTACAAGAAACCTTTGTCTCTGTAGTTTCTGGATGGAATCAGTGTTATTCAAGCAATACAAACCAAAACAGTGTTGAAAGATGAACTGTTTTGTAAGAGCTGGGGGCTCATGAAAAGGAGCTTGTGTAAAGTAATGCAATATAGCTAGTTTTTTCTCAAATATTGCTCAATTTCATTACACTTTTTTGTCTTTTTTTCTTCTGTTTTGAGAGACCATAGTCGTAGAATGGCTTGAGTTGCAAGGGACTTCAAGGATCATCCAGTTCCGACTTCCTCATGCTTATCTGCTTATACCTCTGAGTAAATTAATCATTTTTTTTTTTTAATAGTTAGATTATCTCCAAAGGGGCTCAGACTTCCATTTCCTCAAACAAATGTCAGTAGTTTCTCCAGGGCATCAGCCTTTCCTTGTTTCAGCCTCCTAGATTTCAGTTACATCATGATAAACATTGGTTGAAACTGATAGCAGAGAAAATCCTCTAACATACAGAATACTGCTGTATTTAGGAACTTCAGTGGAAACATGGTTGTTCAAATGAATCCATTTTTATATTACTGATGTGAGACTTGTAGCACGTCGTCTATGTGCAGATATAGATGAAACACCTGCTAGCTCATTTTGTTTTGGTATCTTGTTAATTGATCAATGTTTTTCATAAGTATATGGCCAAAGAATGAACAATGTACACTATATTCACTGAGATCAATGGAAATATCACAGTGATATCGCTGTCTTTTGTTGCATGTCCCACCTGAGGAAGTAAAGCTCTCACCCTTGATCTTGCAATAGAAAGATAACTTTTTTCATAGTAAAAATTTATTATGAAAAAGGCAACACAGTTGCAGAGGTCACATTCAGTTACTTCACTGGCATATTCTTTTTCTACAAAATCAAAGTAAAGCATCATCCACATTGTTCAAATGTGACTGATAAGTAAATAAAGCTGTTATTGGATTAGTTGGCTGAAGAAAACCAGCATCTGGTTTCTGTAAGAAGTTTCCAAATTAATTTTAGATTGTCCTTCCACATGGAAATCTGATGAGGTGTCACTTTTAATCAAAAGAACTTAGAAGCGTAATAGACATAGGCCAAAACCTGTTGAGCCACTCTTGTATAGTCACGCAATGCTCATTTACATTATCTCATCTGTGATTAGGTTACGATACATGCGTGTTTCCATGGGCCTAGTTGTCCTGGTAAAAAACACTGAACCAGCAGCAAGGTGTAAGTAAATATCCATAGAGATTAAATGATGGTGTGTATTAGTCAAAGTAAATGCCAATGTAGAGTTAAGGAAAGGTCTTCAGAAAGTTTCAGCTACGTATGTTGCACTTTCCTAGTCTGTCTCAGACTTAATCACTGAATATAACAGGGTAACATTTGATATTTTCAAGATGATCTCTACATTCCTAAGTATACCTTAACTATACCAATAATACTTAAAAATCTGGAGAAGTACTCTGGACTGGAGTAATTTGCCATGTATTCTTGCTTTTTTTTTTTTTTGGTTAGTTGGTTTTTAGAGACCCTTAAGGCATGACATACTCAGTTTAGTAGGAAACTAAGTCACCTTTTATCCCAGCTTTGGACATTGTTGTCATCCATCATGTGGATAACTAGAAGAAGATGTTTTGCTTGAAAGACAATTTTACAGGTCAAAATTGAAGATTAAATTCAATAAAGCAGAAGTTATTAATCCCATGGGGGCCTGATTCCAGTTTGGAGTAGTCTTCATGACTTTGAAACTTGCTGACTATTTTTTAGCTATTGTGCTACTCTTATTATTTTCTCTGCAGAATTTCCTCTGTTCTCCGTGTTTCCTGTGAAATGGAAATCACCAGCCCACACAATATTCTTAAATTGTGAACATAAGCTCTAAAGGATGAATGCAGTAGATTGGATAGTAGAAACATTTACTGCAGTCATTTTTATTTTGTTTCTGGTCCATCTTTTGTCCAAATTGTTTAGCACTGCAGAGTAGCTGGACTAAGGAACCTAAAATGCCAGTATTTTTTCTCCAGTTCTTTTCAGCAGTAAAAATCATGACTTTAGGAAATGTTTTCTAGAGGAAGCTAATACTTCGCAGTTTTTCCTAAAGTTTAACCATTGTCCATAGCGGGGTGATTCAGTAATTACATTCTCTGAGGAATCTGTGCTTATGTGTTCCTACCTGGTTTTGCATTGTTCTGCTATGCCCTTAAAGCTGTAAGCGTAGCACAAGTTATGCTGTCCTCAGTGTTGGCCTTGGGCCAGTATCTGTCGTGCATCTCAATCCTAAGCTTTTTCACTTGACCCCTAATAGCCTGACTGTGATGGGAGGTCTGTTCACCTTCACGTAGCAGGCTGACCCTGCTGCTGCTGACTTTCAATCTGCAGACTGTTGGGAGTTCACTCACGTGCAGATCTTAACACAGAACACTGATGGAAAGGAATTGCACAACTCATGTTTCTAGCTTCTGACCTGTCAGAATGCTCTCTCTTATTCTGTATGAAGAGGGATGCACGGAGAGGAATCAAGCCTTTGCAGACATTCCTTTCAGAGATGGATATCACATGGAAGGGGAATGCCCTTTAGGCATCCTAGGGCCCTTGGCAGGAATCTTGGTGCTGACCCAAGAAAAAAATGGGGTGAGTATGGGTTCAGTGCAGGATATAGGGCCTCATGTAAATTGTGGATGGTGGCTGGTGGAAGGCATAACAAGCCAGCTCTTATCAGCACAACCATAGCAGCACAGACATCTTCTAAGAGATCTTCATTCTTTGGTAACTGCAGTAAGTGTGTGCATTGAAGTCACGTTCTGATCTTCTAAAATAAGACCGAATATTTTGGGCATACAGTGTTTCAAGTCCTGTGTGGACAAATCAGATTATGTATCCTTTAAGCACATAGCAAAAGTGCTTGGCTCTCTGAGGGCAAGTTAGGCGGTTCTTTGCAAATATGTTGCAGATGCAGCATCATCCTGTTCTCAGTGGTGCAAAATGAGTGAATTCATCTGGCAGTAGCTCCAAGGATTGATGGGAATGGGGAATGCTGGAAGCCATGTTGCCAAAAGAGCAGGAAAAGTATGTGGAAAATGCAAGGCTGTAATCAAAGTTGATGATGGTAGCAGCAAGAGTCCTTGTGAATCTGACAGACTTTGAATAAAACCTTTTTTTTTTTTGTTTTGGTTTTTTTTTGGCATTTTGTTCTTTTTTTTTTTTTTTTCCCTCTAAAAAATGGGAAGTTAAAAGGTGGCACTTGTTGTTTTGTTCTTTAAACATCTGTGCTCTCTGAATTCCTCTTATTCTGGGCTCAAACTAGGCATGTGACAGCACTGGCTGATGCTTTGCATTTCAAAGGGAGTTAACCAGGATTTTGAATGTCTGTTTTGATATCCTAAAACAAAGATAAAAATGGTATTTCTAACAGGTTAAAATTTACATTTAGGTAATACCTTCAATAGAATCACAAAATTACATACACACTGAGTGATAAAGGTATGAAGACACCTCTGGGTCCAAACCTTGCTGGAGCAGGGTGCCCAGGGCCATATCCAGGCAACTTCTGAAGATTTTCAAGGAGACCCCACAGCCTCTGTGCAGCCAGTGCCTGTGCTCCTGCACCCACACAGCACAGAAGTGCTTCCTGATGGTCAGAGAGAACCTCCTGTGTTCTAATTAAGCCCCTTGTTCTGGCACCTGACACAGCTGAAAAGCTGAAAAGAGCCTGGTCCATCTGTTTTGCAGTCTCCCTTTGGGTTTTTCTTGATAAGGTTTGAGTCTTCCTTTCTCCAGGCTGAACAGACCCAGCTCATCTTCTCATAGGAGAGGTAATCCAGTCACTTCATTGTGGTATCTTCAGTGTGCTGGACCCTTCCCAGTATGTCTAGGTCTCTCTTGTGCTGGTGGGTAGGGATGGTGGTGTGAGGATGGTTGATCTAGATGATCTTGTAGGTCCTTTCCAACCTTATGAATCTATGAGGGCCTCAAACTGAACACAGTACTCAAAAATGTAGCCTTGCCAATATAGAGTAGAGGGTAAGAAAGATCACCTCTCTCTGTCTGCTGGCAAAATTTTGCCTATTGTCAAGTGGTGATGCATAGAGCATGCTGCTAGTTACTAATCTCCAACTAGACTTTGCACCACTGGCTCTCTGGATCCTGCTGTTCAGTTTTTAATCCACCTCACTCTCTGTTCATCCACGCCGTACCTAAACAGCTTCTCTATGAGGATCTTACTGGATACAGCGTTGACTTCCCTACTAAATTAGAAGAAGACAGTACGCACTGCTCTCCCTCTTACCCATCAGGCTGATGATTTCGTTACAGTGGCTTAACAAGTGATTTCACCTTGGTGAATCCATATAGACCACTCCTCGTGTGCATGGAAATGGTTTATATAATTAGCTGTTCCATCACTTTCCTGAGGATGAAGGCGATATGACCAGCCTTTAATTTCCCGCATCTGCCTTCTTGAAGCTATGAGTGACATTTCCTTTTCCTGAGTCTTCACATAGTTCTGGTTGCCCCAAGCAAGCAAAGATGATAGAGTGGCCTTGCAGTCACCTTTGCATCTCCCTTAGCACTTGTGGGTGTATCCAATGAACTTGTGAACGTCTAGTTTGCTCAAGTATTCCGTGATATGATTCTCTTCTACCAGATGCATATTCAGTCATTCAGCCTAGCTTCTGAGATTCCTTTCATCAAAAGGGGTCCCCAAAATGACTCAGTAGTATTACACTATGCAAAAAAGCATCAACACACAAACAGCAAAATGAAGCCAGAGACTTGCATCAGATAATATCTCATTCCTTGGGTAGAAATATGCAGAGATTTAAACTGCATGCCACAGGCTTCTCAGGAATTTGTGTTTATCTAAAGGTTCGTAGCAGGGGAGATGTCATAAAAGGCAAATGCCAAAATGATAGGTAGAGGAAAATAAAAGCTTAAAGGACGTATTAATGCTTCATGTCCTCATCAGGCTTTGCCATCTGTATTTAGCCAGCGTTACTGCTATAAATATGTTTACGCCTTATCAGATTGACCACAGAGGTTAATTAAACTTCTTTCTGGATTTGACATCTTTCCAAGAACGTGTAGCAAATGATTTGTAGAGGCTAGTCTGTTTGATAGAGGTAATGCAGTTATACACAAGAAAAGACAAATCACGGAGGACACGGTAGTGAAAACCTATCAGAGATCTGCCATAAAAAGAGGAAAGAGGTTATATGCGCATAAAATTTCCTCCTGTGAATGAGAATGTATACTCAAAGTCAGGCTCACTCACTTCACGACAGACCTCACAGTCTTTAGATGCCTGTCATAAAGCAAACACAGCTGGTGTTGAGAGGATGTATGAAAATCTCAACTTTCCATTTAGTGCAGTGATAGCAGGATAAAGTTCTAAAGTGACTGTTAGCCGTCAATAAGCTCATCAGTGCTATGTAGGTAGAAGGCCTCATGAAAATGCTGATATCTGTCTCTATTGTTGCTCGGTAGAAATCTGATAAATTTCATATGTCACTGTACCCTGCTGTATTTTACTTTGTGAAGGCATTTTCATTCCCTCTTGAATGGATATCTCATGTAAAACCTTTCCTGGAGAAAGTTCATCCAGAGCTCATGACACAGGAAAGCATGAGCAAAGCATCCTAACCAGGGACTATAGAATTAAGGATTTAAAAAAGGTAGGATGTAGTTTTTGTTGTGTAAATTCATTTGGCTGAATCACACATATATTAAAGAGGAAAAACACCCCAAAACCAAGCACCCTGTCAAATAGAGGGGAATACCAGAAAGGAACTACTGCACCCTTGCCTCTGCTCCGTGGTAGTACTTCTGAGTCTTAAAAACACAACTTGAAGCCAAAACATGCATAAAGGGGAATGGGAGTAAACAATTGCTTTCTATTGTCTCCTTCAGCATCCCTGTTCATGAAACTATGGGAGGGTATATCAAAGCTGTTAAGTCTATTTTTAGGATTTCTCCTCTAAATTTATATCATCTCTTCTGCAGGGATCAAACTCCATCTTCAAGTCATTTATTTTTCTAATAGTCTTTTGTGAAACCGTTAACAAATCTGGTCATCTCAATGTCGTGGCCATCTCCCCATTGTCTGATGTTTTGCCTACTTCAGTTTTCAATTTGCATCATTTTTCTTTGCCTTGTTCTTCTCCTCCCGCCCTTCAGACTCCAATCTTTTATGTATATACGATAAAACATCATCACAACCTTTGAATCTTTGGCTAAGTAAGTTACTCTCTTTTTACTTATTTTAATAAACTACTTCAAAGCCTTTAATCCTTCTCAAGAGAGAATTCAAGTATTCTACAGAAAAAGAGGAAGATTGAGCAGATCAGACAGTAATGGTGTAAGTGAGAGTGGGAAGAGGAATTAAACCATCTATACATAAATTCATCTACCATTATGTGTATAAATTAGTGTATTTAGGCAGAATTTAGTTTTTCTTAACATAAAATATCTCTTTACGTGTAGTTAACTGTCTCAGCCTCTTATCATACAGAAAAGCTGTGAATAAAGGTCACTGCAATGATGTTTCAGTATGACAAAGAGTTATATGCAATCTCTGTATTTCTGTTGGAAATAAGAGCTTCTTGCATTTTTGTCAGGGTTCAAGAGTTCCAGTGGGAATACTCATGGAGACTTGGTAATATTCCAAGCATTGTATTTTTCCTGCATTATTAAGGTCACATTTTGCTAGCTCTTTATCATCATCTTGATTTTGTCTGCCCAGTTCCCCCTTACTCAGGTAAGCTACCTGAAGTTTAGCCAAATTAATACTGCTTCCCTGTTTTTGAATGAAATCTGCAGACTACTACTTATCATACTGAAATTTAATCTTTTCAGATTTTGTCCAATTCAGTGCACTCTTTAGTGCTGCAGAATTAGGGATTTCACATGTGGAATTAACCTGTTAGTTTCACACTGCATTACCGTAGCAGCTGTTGCAGCACATTTAATGATACTTCTACTTTTGGAGTGATATCTCCTCTATAGTTTAAGAGATTATAGGATCCTGGCTCTGAGGTTTAAAAACAAACAAACAAAAAAAACGGTACTCAGGATTTTACTGTTTTACTTCCCCACCCTTTGTAGATTTGCAAGTTCTGCAGTGAAACTGACAGCTCAAAAACAAGCTGAGGTTGGTTTAGAGTGAGGGACAACTTAGGATAATGGGATGATATATTGAAAAAATGGTTTTGAATGAAATATGTGGTGGCTTAATGAGAAATAAGCACCTCAGTTCTCTGTTGCAAGCTAATCTGTTACTGTTAAGCCATTGATATTACTGGCTTTCTAAGTCTGAAATAGCTCCCATGACAACTCACATTTAGCTGTAAACCAGATTATTTTGAATATAGGAAAACAAAGCTGCAAACATAAAATAAAGGACTCTTGGCCATTCTAATGATGTAACATGTTTTTGTCAGTAGCCTTGTATCTTCTAAGTATGCTGGGCAAAAAAAGTCATGATTTATGGTACCTTGACCCTGAGAGCTGTCACGTAAGTAGTGACTACGATGCAAACAATATGCTGTCGCTCTTAACTACTTAGGCTATAGAGCAGGTTTCCCTGGGGGAAATAGCAACCTCACTAACCCACAGTTGATCACGTTCCTTCACTTCTCTTTTTCTAGTGCACATGCTTGATGGATTTTTGTATAACAACTGACCGTTGTCCATACTCTTATTTATCTCCTGCCCTCCTGCTCTGAAATGATTCCTGCAGGAGTAGCCAAGGATTTCTTCCTGGTGGAAGTCTCTCACAGTGAGCTCTATATTCATCTTAACTGATGTTTCTCAAGTCTTTTCAAGCCCTTCTGTATCAGTAGGATTTTCATCCTTGACCTGATGCTGCAAGACAGAGTCCTGGCCTTGCATATCCATCTGATGAACATTGCTGTACTCTCTACAGACAGCACAAAAGTGGTCTTAATTATTAAGGTAATACCTACTGGGAAAATTGTTCTACATAGGGGTATTCACTGCTAAGAGAAACCTAGTACATACTGCTCAGTAAATTCTCTCTAATTCCTCTCCACTCTATGAAAAAAGATATATATATATATATGCAGGATAGAAAGGGTAGGACATACTTTCATGAGGAATCAGGGACATAGTTATGAGAGTGAAGTGAGTGGAAGTGGTGGAGCTGACTGCTAAACCTCTGCTTCCCTGGCTAGTTCAAATGTCAGATGTGAACATTCTGAGCAGTCAATATCAACCCATTGGGTTGCCTCAGCTATGCTTCATCCAGTCAGTCAAAGCAGAATCTTTACCGTAGACTTGAACAAGTTTATATTTGAACAAGTAAGATTTTCTTCTGTTGGGGCATTTCCTTGTCAGAGCACAGATATGCAAATATGCAATCCATTGTTCATTTCTGTGGAAATTTTATCTGACTATTCCCTGTATTAATCTATGACTTAATCTCCCCTTCTACCCCTAAAAGGAACTAATTAACACTCATCAATGCACGTTTACTGTTGCATAACATATAATGATAGTGCTTGGTTAAGCTGTACTTAATCAGGATGTTTTTAATCTAAGAAACAAATTAAGAAATGTTTTCTTCTGAAACTGTGGCTGAAGAAACAATAAGTGGGTAAAGATAGAGAGGTAGAGAGGTTAATAGTGAAGGTAGAGAGTTAACAGCGTTGTTTTCCAAGTCTAGCAGTTTAACAGTACCCTTCTTTGTAATTACCCAGAATTCATTGGAATATCTAATCCATAAAGAATGGTCTCATTTTCCTGGGTCTTACAATATTGACTGTCTCTGTTATTGTATTCAAAAGTCTTATTAAGGTTGGTAGACAGGTAGAGGTAAAAATCAGGCTAAAAAAACAGTAAGTCAGTAGGTAGGAGCTGTCCTTAAACAAGTTAAGCCTTCATTAAGTGACATTTCATCTTTATAAAGTAGTAGGAAGTACAGTAGGAAGATCCTCAGTGTTCTGACAAGATTGACAAAGGATTCTAGAAAAGTGTAAACTTGCTATGGTAGTTGGGATTTGGCAGCTCTGTGGGACTAAGAGATGGCATCAGTGACTGCTCTGAGAAATCAAAGTAATTAACTTGACATTTGCTAACAGTACAGCTGAGCTTTAGTTCCCCAAAGTTATGGAAAATTTCCATGATTGTGAAGATATTTGCATTTTTATGCTCTTTCCAATTTTCAGAGTCTGTAATCTCAAAGCAGACCCATCTCAGGATTTGTTGTGATTATTGCTGTATCACTGAATGTAGGTGCAGGTCAGACCATGAGCTTTGTGGATGAAAAGGGGTTATAAAGTATGTCTTTTCAACAGGGAGCATGCAGAAGAATTTGCACGTTATCTGGAAAATAATGGCAGGAGTAAGAATGGAAGATCAAGTTTGAGGTCTACTCCTGATGAAGTCCCTTTCAATATCAGACCACAGTCTTTTGGTTTGAAGGCTGAGAAATACTTTGTGCTCTGGAAGTCAGATTGGAGCTTTGCCAAGTATCTTTAAATGATTACTGAGAGCAAATTCTAGTTAATGGATGCCAGACTTATATACCAATGAAATAGGAGGGCTGTAAATATGTTCTGTCTGGTGTGGGCACTTGACATGAGGATACTTAAATTAGGTTTTGAGCCAGTGGAGACTCAAGGAGAGTAACACAAGGAGAGCTGTGTCTCTAATGGACTAAGCTGCTTTGGTAGTGTACTGACATGATGTGGAACCTAAGGGTCTTAACACACTATTATGAGTAAATGACTGAAATTAGGTTGTAAAAACTCAGGGTAATGTTCAAGATAACTCAAGTTTTGACCTGTCCTGTACAGATTAAAACTGGAAGGGGACCACAGGAGACAAAATGTAATTTGACAAGCCAGAAAATTCGTAGTTATCTAAGATCATATTGAAACTGAGAAGCCTCCTTGAGGTTTGCAGCTGTAAACTACTGCCTTAAGACCGGAAACCTAGGAGTTTCTTTCATGCTTAAGCATTATTAATAGACTTGAAATTTTATCTTCTATTTCATGCTTTTTTTTTTTTTAAACTGTCTCTTTCTAATGTCTGTCAAGCAAACTTGCTCTCCAGCTCTTCTTAGGCACTTGGCTCATATAAACCTAGGAGGAGATGGTGCAAGGATCTACATGTTGCTGTACATCAGACTCCACAAAATTTGTGTCTAATGTTGGCCTTATGCCAGCCTTTGATTATGCAGGGTAGGTCAAGCAGTAGGTTGTATTTTCTCATTAAATGAGTTTAAACCAGTGTTCCCATGGAACCAGGCTGCTGACTACCTTCATGAAGAATGTGAGCACTTAAGAAGTCATCTTAGTGACCTTAGGAAGAAACAATTATCTAGCAAAGGACAAGGTGTGGTGTGGGAGAGAAAAGAGACTGAGATCTGCTGGTCAACAAGTCAGTGAACAGACTCTCATGTTTTGTTAGGTACTGGGGAGTCTCTGTCGCTGTTTCTGGAGGTATTTCTTTTAGCTCTGCTCATTGTCTTTTCTAGAAAGAAATTTATTTTTGAAGATGGTTATGAGTAACAGCTGCTGCTATATTGACAAAGCTGAAAACATCTTTCTTTGAAGAGGGATTTAACACAGTGGATAGACATTTTTAGTGATTCACTGCTAAGGACAATTTCGGTTACTCCTCTTCCAAACACTTAGCCCTCTCATCTTCCAGTGTCCTTTTCCACTGTTAGCACAGAAAGATGAGTGAGGCTTTCACATATCCACCTAGCACACTTCTTCCTTCACAGCTCTGCAAATCTGATCACAGATTTGAAACACTACGGCTCTGACTACTGGAGTTAAAACTATCACCATTAGTTATATCAGGAGGAAGACTAAACAACCTGAAAAGTTTCAGTTTACTTGGAATTGTTTGGAGAAAATTACCAAAATATTTTTTTTTCTTAAAGTGTGAGCAGACTATGTACCAGTCTCAATTGCCTATAACAGGAAAAGTTTTTACTTTCCTCTTTGTGTGCAAACCATTAATCCAGAAAACAATGCCGCAATTCTTAACATCTCTCCCTCTTCTCAAGTAGCTTATTGCTATTTTCTCTTCATTAACTCCTCTACCTCCACAAGTGTTGTACTCCTGGGGCTACAACACCTTTACTGTGAGCATGGGCTGCCAGGCCATATGCTGTTGCTGAATTTGCATCACAGGCACAAGGTATGGGAAGGAATGAGTAGACAAATAAAGATAAATGGTGGGAGAGGTAATTCAAAAGGAGCTTAACCTCTGCAATGTGCAGATCCCTATCCTTCTATGCTTTTTTTAGTGAAATAGGAAAGGATCTTATCTGGAAAATCAAAATACAGAGTTTGAGTAACTTCCAAGTTTGGTTGGTTTTGCTTTCAGTATCTGGTTTGTGAAACATCTGAAGTCTTTCTGGCTTGTTTGAGAGAGGGAATGGGTTCTGGCCTGAAGTGTAAAGAAAATCATGTGTATACATAAGCTCTCTGTTTAGTAACTGAAGATGGTGTGTGTTAAAGACCTGCCTGGATGCCTACATGTGCAAACTGGTCTAGGGAGTCTTCTTTGGTGATGGGGTTGGACTAGATGATCTCCAGAGGTCCTTTCCAACCCTTACAATTCTGTGATTCTGTGTGTAGTTTAAAAAATTCTGATTACTCTCACTCAGAGCTTTATAAGTTGCAGGTCTTCTCCTTCATTTTCCTAGAGGGAAATCTTAGATGATAGGAAGATCATCTAGTTCATTCCAGACTCCTTATTCTCCTGAAAGATAGAAGTGTCCAAGACAACAACACGAATAAACACTGGTGAACGATTACTGAAGGGAGATCTCATCGTATAAGGGTAACAATGCATGAAATGAGTTGGGAAAGGCAATGAACCTTGAGGGGCCTTTCACCTTCGGACTACTTTTGAATGTCCTTAAACTGGTTAGTTTACACCAAAGACAGATGGGTCTGAATCAGAGCTGGATCTTTCTTCGTGATGAATATTTTATTATCTGTTTCATGTTAGACTGTGCTCCACTGAGTTTACAGAAAGTCTTGTTCAACTGGGGACCAGAAAGGGATGTTTTTAGCTTTTTTATTATCATATTATATTTCAGTGACTTTGCTCTTTTTGCTCTGGTTTTCCTTTGGAATAAATGCCACAGACCAATAGCAACTCTGGTTATAAGCTGTTCTGATGGTGTTCTTGGCAATGAATGCAGAGACTGGAAAATGATTGTACTGATGGAATTTCCTCAATACCTTTAGCATTAGACACAATGGAGAGAACATGACTTTGACGTAATAAACCCACTAGGATATTTGCTTAAGGCCAGCCCTCCATGACTCTAGAATGTAACTCAATCAAGAGAGGGTGGGTTAGGAGCACAGTAATTTGTCTTTTTAAAGGAGAAATGTCCGTTTTTAATTTTTTTCCTGAAATATATAAAGCTTTAGGATCTATATAGGCAATAGGTTGGCAAACTAAGAATCATTATTAGTATCGTTATTAGGTCAGATGTTGTCCTTCAAGCACTTGATAATTCTGATATAGGATCAACGACAAAAAAATAAATAAATAAACTAACTTCCTGGTACTGTGTTTTGAGGTCACCAGACTGCGTGTTGTGACCTCTGGCAGTGTGGTTCCTGCTCTCTCCCTTCTTTCCCCGACTTCCTCCGCTCTCACTAATACAAATTAATCACCACAAACCTGTCTGAAAGAAATGATAGCAGACACTTGGTTCGATACCTGAGGGCCAACTGAGCATGTGCCTAGAAGCTAAATACTCCTATGAGCATATCATCTTACCCTGTAAATGAGTAACCCAAAGCCCCTCAACCTCTCCTGCATGGCAGCAGGCTGGATGACAGAATCTCCCCTTGAATAGGGGTGCTTCACAAGGCTATGCCTGTGCAGAGATCCTTTACGCTTTGTCAAGACACCTTGTCAATACAGATCCTTGGAAAGTGGCTCATAGTTTGTTTTAAGCTTGTTAGCTTTGCTAAGATTACATTTTAGCTTCATTGTGCACGTTTGGTCCTTTAGACATAAACCATTGTCTAAGTCCGGGACAAGTGGATCCAGCCACACCTGGGCTCCTTCCTTCCATGGCTCAAGTTTAGAAACAAATGGGGTCCACTCTGAACCTCATGACTCAACAGGAGGGTCTCCTATGCATGTGTATTTAACCCTGCTCTCTATGCAGCAAATTGTGAAGTGCATCTATCCCTCTCAAATCTCACTGAGTTGCTGTTAGGTGACTACATTATATCAATGAATATATTCCTGCTTCTTTCTTATGAGTGAAGTGTATAGTGTAGTTGTTTCCGTCTGCGATGTGACCCTTCAAAGAACTGAGAAGTTTCTCTGTAAATGTAACAGGGCTGCTTTTATTTTTGTCTTATAACTGTCTTTACCACCTCCTACTGACTCCTGCTTCTTGCACTAAGCCGTAAAGGAGTGGTAGATATGAGTCTGGATTTAAAAGAGGTCACATGTAAAGAACTATCAATGGGTGACTGGCCCAAAACCTGGATGAGGAATGACTAAAATTTACTTTTCTAAATGTGGGTGGAGTCTGGAGAAACTGAATTTTCCTAAGAGAGAAGTAAAATTTTGAGATGGGTGGAAGAGTTCTTAGATAATACTGAGAGCCAGAGGATATAGAGGGCTAAGCAGAAGTAAATTTTGGCAGTCATCAGTAGGACTAGCCAGACTTGTCCAGGGCTGCATAAGAACCACAGCTGTGAATGTGATAGCCTGATGTGGTTTGGTGAGGAATAGAGATGACTCACAGGACTACCTGAAAGTCAGGACTCCAGGCAGTGGCTTATCTCATTTACGCCTGAGGCTATCTGCAACTAATCCATGGTCTGGAATGAGGTCCTTTGTATAAAGTAGATCATTGTGTGGCTGCTGCTCCCTCTCCACACCAAACACCACCCTATCACATGGCCATGAAGCATAGGAATGGATGAATTTTTCTCAGAGTGCTCCCAGCTGGTGAGGAAAAGGAGAATGGGCAGTGCATGCAGACCTGTAAAACACTGCTGCCAAAGCTCCCTCCCTTCCTTCACCAAGTAGCTTTTTGTGCTGTATAAAGAGGAAATGTGATGAAGTCATATCGATACCTAACTCGGGTTGCCATAAATCCCGAGTGTGCACTGAGCTGGAGCTCCTGTAGAGCAGATGGTACCTCTGTGGGTGGTGATGAGAAAGCAGCACTTGATCTATTTCAGAGCTTCTGACAGGGGAACTGTGTCAAGGATATGTAACTGAGGGACAAGGGGGAAAGCTAGCTGTAAAATCCTCACGTACCTGGGGAAGCTTAGAGCCAAATGGGCTCAATGTAGTGTCTAGAAGCATTGGACTGGGAACTACCTCCTTCTGTAAAACACAAAACCAAGACACTGGTCTGTTTCTTTTATTTCACCTGAAGGAAAATGAAAATGCTAACTGCATGGCTGCAGAGTGAAAAATTTTATCACTGCCTTTGAAAACCGTAGGATGTGGAACAGAGAGGGTTTTCCCCTTGGCTCGTGTGCCAGGAGCAGTATGTAGCATTATTTTCTAAGAAGTTCAACAATCTTCTAGCACTGGAAAAGAAAATCTTAACTGCAAAAAAAAAAAAAGAAAAAAAAAAGGGAGAGCCAGAATGTATTGCACAGGAATGAGTCTAGCCAAAGTAAGCAAAATCCAAACAACCCACACTTCCCAAATTATCTTCCTTTCCTGCTTAATGCACTGTAAATGAAATTCAGTTGGACTTTTGACATTACTGTGGGCTGGATTTAATCCCATTTAAATTGTACATGGATAGGAATTGATGATAAAGCTATATTGTTTGAACAAATAGCTCACTTCCTTTGCAGTAATTACTGTTGTTAATGTATTAATAACGATAATCATGTACTGCACTAATAATAGTGCCTTTCTTCACCAAGAATCCTAACATGCATGTGAAATAAAACTGTACTGCATTAGCAGTCTTAACTGAAAACATCCAACATCACAGTTCTTCCTGTAAATCATTCTTTAAAACACAGGAAAATTAACTTTACTACCTAATATTGCACTTTCAATACCTTTTCTATTGTAAAAATATGCCTCTGCTTATTCCACTGTAGCGCTTATAAAATGCTTTCTGCCAAAATAAATCTGCAGAACATCTGCAGCATTAGTCTGCCTTCCTAGGGGAGCCCCTCATTTCTTTTCAGTGCTCCATTTTATTTAGGTTTGATTTTCCTTGATTTTCATAAAACCAAGAGAGAACTTGGTGACACAGACAGACTGCTAATTGAACAGTAGTATTGTTCAGTGCTTTAATTCTACCATTACCACTGACACGTTGGGTGCACGGAAAATGTGAGGTAAGGCTTCATTGTTCAGTCTTGAGTGAAGCAGGAAGGTCTATGCTCTTTTGACTCTAAAGCTATTCGAGGTCTGTCCTGTGTAGAAGACCCTAAGCAGCACTTGTTGCTTAATGCTATTAGACTACAGGTCCTGATTTAGGCTAGCTGTCTCAATTAGAAATAAGTGAATAATCCTTACATCCTTAAGACAAAAGCTGTCTTAAATCTAACTTGTGGACAAAAAGCTGTGATCTAAGTAAATAGTTCTCTAATCTATAAATAACCTTTGGCATTCTTGATGAAGTAAGCTTGCAAACCGCTTAAAGTTTTGTTTAGGTTCACTGGAAGAGTCAGAACAGAAACTAAAATGTAAGGAGAACTGTTTAAAGGAGCTCGGTCTGTCTTTAAGTTCAGAAGTAAAAAGTTGTTGCAACAAACTTAATGTGAATGGTTCCTCTTACTGCTCAAGGTTTAAACAAGGATGCTTTGGAGGAGTTAGAAACTGCACATTTAAATCCTTTCCGCCAGGTATGGCATTTATTAGTGATGGTGAATTGATAGTGTCCCTCCATTGCCCTTGTCATAGAATCATAGAATGGTTTGGATTGGAAGGGAACTCAAAGGTCAGCTAGTTCCAACCCCCTGCCATAAGTGGGGTTGCCAGCCACTGGATCAGCTACGCAGGGCCCTGTCCAATCTGGATTGATGCTGAAACATCTCAGAGTGATAGGGATAAGTGTACAGAATCTGTGCTACTGCCTGAGAGTGCTGAGACTTTTTTCCTTTTAGGACCTGTGATTATATTACTGTTAGCCGAAGTAGATAGTAGAATTAATCAATATTGGTTTTGGTTACAGGAGCTGAATCTACATGAGTAAGCAAAATGGAAGTATGAATGCTGGCATCTATCCAGGATGCCAGGTTGTTAACACTTCTGTTAAAAATGCTGCAAATGGTGTAACATCCAGCACATGAGGAAGAATGGTAAATGCTGCCTGAGATCTCATATTACTTGCAGAAGGCGTGCAGAAACTTAGCAGCCGCAAATGTGTATCTCCACTGTTATCAGCTCATGTGGTTATGGAAAAGTAGGAGGGTTCATGTTTGATGCTCTCTGTAGGGCCAATAGCACAGTCCCTGCCTTCCTTCCCTTTCTGCCTCTTCTGAGCTCTTGTGCTAAGATTCACCACTATTCCCTGTGTAACCCTGTTACTGCAGAATAAGCATACACCTGTAGATGAAAGTAAATCAGAAAAATGGTTTTTGAAGCTGGAAAGAGTGTCTTTTTCTGAGTTAGCTCTGTCCGTGGACCACTCTTTATTTGCAGATAAGAGCAATCATCCAGGAAGCCAGTCGGTGACATGCAGCACAGTTTGAATTCGTACACACGCCCTTAATCCAAATTCACTTCCGTGAGGAGATAAGCTTTCAGTAAGTTCACTAATCAACCTGTACGAGTGGAGAAAGCAGAACAGGAGGTTTATTTTGCTGCTCGGTTTATTTTCCATGATTTACATTTAATTTAAGTCAAAGGTAAAATGAGAGAAGCTCTCCCATGCTAATTTCCATCAGAAACGTTTATCTTCTAACAAGCCAGCATTTTTTTATAAACACAGACAAATTTGAGTCCAAAACCCTGAACACGTCAATGTGGGCTGATGTGCAATACATCTGACAAGCTTAGAGGCAAACCCTCCTGCAGCTATCCTAACTTTTGGCTCTGCAGAACCCAGTGGTGACCATGGTGGGTCACCAGATGAAGCTGAATTCTTGTAATGCTGCAGGGAGTCTTTACTAAGATCACCAGGAGAATGCATGGAGGAAGCTTGATTTTAGTCCATCCCTTAGGAAGTTTGTTGTGCAGGAACTTTTCCAGATCGTGAATCTGAGGCACAGTTCAGAAGGGAGGAGATGGTTCTGTCGTCTGTAGTGAAGGTTCTCCTTAAGTTTGGGTCATTCTCACTCATCAGACGTGGTTTGTCTCATTAGTGCTCTGTTAGCAATCCAAACAAACACATGGAAATTCTTTTGCATCAGTATCTTTCTGTGGTATTGTCCTTTTTGTCTTTCACTGCTTGTGTCTTGAGAGACAGGACTTCTCCAGCCTTGTGCTGCTACCCAGGTAGCTTCTGTCATTTACACTGACACCACACACGTACTAAATTAAATTTGTTCACCTTTGATGTCAAGCTCATTCACACATGGTGAAAAAGACTTGGGGTTGGAACACGGGCAGGAAGAAAAAGGACTCTGATGCCATAAAAGTTGTTCAAAAGCACTTGCTCAGTTAGAAAACATAGAAGTTTTGTCTGGTAGCACTTTGTCCTGGATTCAGAAATGCAATGACTTTAAACTGTAGCTGCTTCCTTGTAATTAACCAAGCACAGAAACTGAGCCCATGGAAATTGTACAGTAAACACTACTGCTTACTGGCATAGTGGAAAGAACAATGAGAACACAGAATCCCATGGTAAAGCCTAAGAATAACACAATTTACTGTATTTTGGGGGTGATTCCATTGTGCTGGTATATTTGATTTAGGGAGAAATAGATGTTTTGATCAACACAGAAACAAATTCACCCCTGCCATTATGTTTGGGCCCCTTTTGAGCTGTTCCATGGTCAGTGTTTGCTGAAGTCTGCCTGACCAGTTAAGCAGGAGGTTAGCTATGCTGCAGCAGACCTGTGAAAAACAATTTAATGATTTATTAAATCTATTGAATGCAGGTTTTGAAAAGCAAACATAGTCCATTGCAGGAACACTATTAGTGGCAAATAGCAATTTGCTTCATTAATGTTCTCCTCTGACACCTTCCAAAGCATGTCAGAATACCACTGCTGTATGTAGCACTTGGTTACACAGGCTGTGCTCTCCTGAAAAAAAAAGTAAGGCCAATCTAGGATGAAAGAGATGCAGTCATCTCCTCTGCAGTACGAATACTTGAAGGGAGCCTCTGATTTTGTGACTGAATTTTAAACAACAGGTAACCCAAAAAACAGAGATGGTCTTCCAAGCTTCCACATCTCATCAGGCCCAGCAAAAAAGGCCGAGTCACTTGATTCAACTTCAGGCCTTGAGATCTGCAGTGTTGTGATGAAAAACAGGTCACAGATAAGATAAGTTGACATTCAGTGATACTGCTTCAATTAGAGTAGAAATTATAAAGCTAGCACTGGAGGAACATGTGGCAGCTGGGTGAGGAACGCTAACTAAGGTTGTAAGCTGTGCTAAATGTTCAGTTTGGCAAAGGTCCTGGATGTGTTTTTGTAGCTATGGTGTACGTCAAGTCATATACTGAAGGCAAGATGATGAAGTTTAACTTGGCTGATCATATAGAAATATGTCAACAGTCATGAACATATTGTTCAAACAGGGAAGATGGACTTGAATGGGCACTAAAAGCATCAACATGGCCCTTCTGACCTATGCCACTAAAACTCTTGTCTCTGGTCTACAAGGACATTTTGTTAAGAACCTCAAACTAAGCAAACTCTCAAGCTGCCAGATCCCTTTTGGCATCCAAAAGGAATCATGCTAGGTAATCTCTCTCTCTCTGTTGTTCTTCATCCTAAGCCCAATAGGTTTTTTGCCTTTGATGTTTCCTAAGAAAAACTGTTTCAGAGCCTTTCAGTTTGATGGCTTACAAACTGTTTCTGATTTCCAGATCAGGGAAAAAGAAAAGCAAACACGTTTGCAAAAGCTGTTGATCATTCCACCCACACTGTGTTGACTTTCTGGGTGTAGATGGTCTGTGCACCAAAATATGCAAATTGGCTCTGTATCCTTTACCTAAAAAAAAAAGCTCTCTCAACACCAGATGTTTTTGGTTCTCAACAAACATTATTATTTACAGTCACGAGGATTATGGTTGTATATAGGAATTAGAGAGTTAGAAAAAGGGATTACATGAAATAACATGATTGCTATGCAATCACATGGATTAATGTGATGCTTTATTGTAAACAAATGATTAATTCTCTCTTAACACAGGTGGGATTTGCTTTCTTATCTTTTTCTTCACTAAAGTTCTGTTGACTTGAGCTAATTTTGTCCTAGTTTATGTTGGCCTAAATAAAAACAGAAGAGTACCCAGTAATATCTGCATTGCTTCAAATAGATGTTAAAGGTAAAATAATCAGCAATACTTAATATTTTCTCTCCACGTGCATATGCTAAGCAAAGGAATCATAAAAAGATAGTAAGATGTTCTATAATTGATTATATAAATGCATTAGGAGACTGCACCAGTAGACCCTGGTGCAAACAGAAGAAAACAAATACACCACCTATGAGGAAATCAGAAATTAAGTCTAAAAGAATGAAGAAATATTTAGAAGTAATTTAGTATTGCTTTAATAATTACCATAAAATTCTCATCATTCTGAACATTCTGACACTTAATGAAATGGAAGGCCTGCGAGCATTTTATCTTCAAGACAGATTTAAAGGTCATTTTTCTCTATGTCATCCTTACATCCGAAACTAATTTCCGGTAAATGACAAACACTTTTATCTGGGACTGACATATGGTTGGCCTTTACTCCTAGGTAACAGTGATAGGACGAGAGGGAATGGCCTTAAGTTGTGCCAGGGGAGGTTCAAGTTGGTTATCAGGAAACATTTCTTCTCCAAAAGAATGGTGATGCACTGGCACAGGCTGCCCAGGGAGGTGGTGGAATCACCGTTAAAGAATTGCAATGTGGCACTGAGGGATGTGGCTCATGGCGGGGTGGGCTGATGGCTGGACGTGGTCATCTTAGACGTCTTTTTCAGCCTTAATTATTCAGTGGTTGAACTATGGATTTTTTCCTTAACGTTGCACATCTGTGGTTGCAGTTTAGTTGTCTCTCTATCAAAACGTGAGAATGCATCTTGGTACTGTGAAGTGTAATATGAATTTTTGGCTTTTAATTGTGCTCTCTTGATTGTGTTGTTATAATTGCGCTCTCTTGATATTGTAAAAGAAAGATCAAGGCCTGCCAGAATGAATGAAATAGCAATTTATAAAGTTTTGTTTCCGGAATGCTGACAATACCCCTGATATAATTTCAAAGCCTGAGCACAAATGAATGCTATGAATATAGCAATATAATAATCTAATCTAAGTCAAACAGATTTTTTTGTTGGTTTTCTTTTTTAAATCACTTCTGGAGTTTTTTTCACCACAGCAGTTTGTCTCATTTAAAAATACCACAGATGGTTCAGATGAAGGTTATTTTCTGAGATGGTGTTGCAAATCTTTTCAAACAGTGTGAGAGACATGGATTGAGTTTGAAATGGAAGTGCAGATGGTAGAGGAGCTGCAGGGGCCTTTGGTTAACCCAAAGCTTGAGTTCAGATGTGAGAGTGAGGAGGACTTCCCAGGACCCTGCAGAGCTGGCCACCACAGCTGGGCCAAGGGAAGGATCCGCTCTTCCTCAACACAGCTGAACCTTTTAAAATCAGCTTGGCCCAGGGGCTCTGCAGTTCCTCTTCTGAGAGCTCTCCTGTTGCAGTTTGTTATTTTATTTACTAAACTCCAACTGAGTGGATTGGGAAGCATCTGTTTTGTTGGTTTTTTTTTGTTTGTTTGTTTGTTTTCCATGGGAGAGCCCTTTCTGCTTTGAAAACATTCCACTTCAGCAAATTGGCTGATCCTGTCACACCATGTTTGTCACATCAGCACACCGCTTTCCATGTCAGCTCATACCAAATGCCAGACTGAGAGAGAGAAAGGGCTTTTCTTGCTCTGCAATCCTGCTGGTGCAAGCATTAATTTCACTCTAAGGGTTGTCCTGAGCCACCGCATCTCTCCAGCTACAGTGTGAACTGAACACATAATGAATTTGTATTTCCTTAAAGGTAAGCTGTGCAGCTGAAGCACAACCTGCTAGGATCCATTAACAACAAAGATTACATATTTCAATGTTGGCTCTGTTGTTTTGACTGTGGGAACAAGGAGAAACGGTTCTTAATTACTAATAATCCTTTGCATGCATTATTGACAGACTATTTTGTTCACATAGTTGGAGCCTGCTGTGTTTTACTTGCTCCATGCACAAAATATTTATCTTTGCTGATGGTGATGAAAAGCTTTTTTATGCATTGTTTTGTTAGGAGAATCTTTCTGATGCAAAGTAGCCCATCTTATGGGGGAAATGAAAAACAAAAAATGTAGCTCACTTTTAATCCTGTAGTACCATAATTAAAAAAAAAAAAAAAGCTCCTGAGTTATCCCAGGTTTATATAGTAGAAACTAGGAATAGAATCGGCCCAAAGATATCAGGAAGGAGAATTTAAAGTGATTCAGTAGCAGTGAGATGTAAGCACACTGTGGAAATCCCGGTCTCTTTCATGGTGGTGTAAGGCTGGTCATCAAATGCAATAATGACTTATTTCTTTAGGATTTTGTTGTCAAGTGCCATGATATCCACCTGGTTGATGGTAGATCTTTGTGTCATTAGCACTGAGCTCTGCTCTCTGGTGACAGTGACAGGACCCAAGGGAACAGCTGCATCGGGAGGGGGGTCAGGTGGGGGTTGGAAAAATGTTTCTCTGCTGCAGAACCTGAGGCATAGAACAGGCTCCTCAGGGCAGTGGGCACGGCCCTGAGCTGCTGGAGATCAAGGAGCATGTGGACACTGCTCTCAGACCTAGTGTTTGAATTTTCCATGGTCCTCTATGGAGGCAGTGATTGGACTCGAAGATCCTTGAGGGTCCCTTCCAGCTCAGGATATATAACTCTATGATACTCTTGTCTGGGGTACAGAAACACTATTTCACTGAGTCTTACTTTGAAGTGAAAAATCACCATCAATTGCAAGCCACTTAATTCATTAGTTATTAATAAAAATGTCAGGAAAGTTGAGCATTCTCTCATGCAATGCTCTGAAAGCAAAATATGAGACTGCTGGGAAAAGTTTTTTTCTTTTTCTTTTTCTTTTTTTTTCTCAGATGTTTTTCCACTCACTGATCTTGAAGGAGGGAAAGGCTCCTGTTTGTGCCACAAATCTTTGTATGACCAGTAATTGAATACCTAATTATCCAATTATGTAAGTGTGGATGTGGGGTGAGAATGTGCCTGAAACTGTTTTTCATTTCAGGAAGGCTTAAAGGACCATTATTATAATATAGTGTGAGCAGAACAACACCGATTAAGAAAATGTCACCGAATCAAATGCTGGAAGTTCACAGATGTCCAACCATATTCACTTGGCACTGGAAAAGAACAAACACCCACAGTGACACCACAGGACTGACCTGGTTCTCAGTAAGTAGTCTCTACATGTGCACTTCATTCTACTGAGCAAGTGTTGCAGACTATAACAATTCTCTGAAGGTTTTCTCAAGTCCCATTAGAGGAAGGGCATGATGAATGTAGCGGGTTCTGAAAACTTTTCCTGGGTAGCAACTTGGAGAGCTACAAGTAAGGTGGGGCACTTGGGGAAGTAAAGAGAAACAGATCTAGGGGAAAAGCCAATTCCAGGCAATTAAATGGCAGTGTAGAGCAATGACTTGCTGGCATGGCTACATGGCACTGCAGTGGCCTTTTGTTTGTAAAACAATGCTCCCCGAGGGTCAGATTAAACTCTGGTTTTAAGCCAGAATTTTATGGTATATCAGGAAATGGATTGATCAGTACAGAAAAATGTCTGGATACACAAAGGAATGAAGACAAGAAGCTGTAAAGGAGCAGCAAGGGACCTGCCTCATGACTATCTCTGAACAGCAGTGTAGGGTGAGGCGGTGAAACAGGGGAAAAAAAAAACAACCAAACATTTCAGAGCTTGAACACAAGAGAGTTTATACACTTCCTCAGTGATTTTCAGAGACTCAAGCTAAATCTAACTGATGTTTAAAACACATAGGAATGGCCACAAATTCCCTGGCTGTCAACTTATCCCAATTCTAAGCTCCTTTTCATTTGCAGGAGTGATGCTAAGAGACACTGAGGTAGTTTAAAATATGACTCTCTCTGTTGCATGGGTGAGGATAAGGAAAATTCCCCCAACTACATTAAAATAAAACACATAAAAGGGACTAAAGGTAAAATTTATTTGACCACTACAAATGTTAAAGGTAAGTGAGATGAAAACCACCCCAAAGAGTGCACCGAATGTGATGTAACTGCTCTCACTATTGTTCTTGTTGGATGTCTGGGTGAAAGAACTTTCACTGAAAGTTCTGAGGATGGTTGAGATGTTCAAGTTAGGACACACAGTTGTAAGAATTAAAGGTAAATTTCTGAGGCACTTCTCATTAGAAATGTATATGCTGATGTACATATACATCAAATTCTTACATGATTTAAAGGATTTAGACAATGTACAGGTATACTTACCTTAGACTGCCTATGAAGTCAAGAGTAAGGGGAGAGCACTTCCATAGGTGAAGAGCATATAAATTAGCATTAACTACACTGCAAGTTTACAGTGCCTTAAGTCTCAGATTAGATGCATATTTATTTTGCCTGAAGGTAGATGAGATGAACTGTGGTCTAGCTACCCTGTCGTACTTCTACCCAATCATATCAGTGGGAGACCTCACTGGACTGTTCCTCTGGGAGATCACAGTTAAATAATTTCCTTCCAAACAAAAAGATTATTTTTAAAACAGACCTTCACAGAAAGCAAGCTTGAGTGATGTGGAGCTATCTATAAACAGAACACTAAAGTTGGATTGACAGGAAGCCACCGAATTCCTTTTGAATTAAAAACAACAGCAACATTAAATTTAAGCCAGTATCAGTTAAACTGTCATGCAGATGAAGTTTGTCTTCATAGCTAGAGAAACATAATGTGCATAAGAAACTAAAGCTTTGTAGCTTCCTGATCTAATGTTGGCCTACTTTTGACACAAAGTCAATTGGCTGTGCACGCATCTGAGCGTGTTTCTTTACTAAAAGAGGAACTGGTGTAGTCAAAGAATTAAACTGATGTGAGAATAGCCTTGTACAGGGTAAGCTAATACTTAAAACCCATTGTTGTCCTAGAGATATTGAATAATCAGATCTCTTGAAGTGTAAAAACCAGAAAGATTTTCACAAGTGATACCTTTGTTTTGGTGTCTTTGGAAAAGTGTCACACTTCTTTCTTGTAGACAGTGTTTGGTATGCCTGACAGAAGCAAATGTAGCACTTTCAGATTCACAAATGGAATGTCATATACCAGTGCAGAAAGTTTTATGAAATGAAATGTTATACTTGCATAAAAGAAACAAGGCCCTATCTTCATCCTTATTTGAGATCATAAAGAAGATAGAAACAAGGCCAAGAACATGTACTTGAGCACAGAAATCAGTAGAAGAGTGAGCCACAACTCTTACCCAGTGCTTGGTCTCCACCTTACTTGAAAAATGATCCACTGAATTTACCATGCCATTTTCTTTTCTGTTTTGTAACTAATCAGGTAACTTTCCAAAGTGATACTTACTTAGACAATTTTTTTCACATTTACATTGCAAATTTCTCATTCTAATAGTTAAGCTTCTGCACTGAAATAAAACAGTTGCAGCATTCTTTTAAACAATCCCTTCTGTATTAGAGGGTGTGTACAGTTCACGGTCTTTGTTTTCAACTCAAGATTATAGATACCAGAATAGATTGATACTGATACAGCACACTGTAGATAAAACTAGGGGTCTGATTGTACAGGCAGGGGGTTCACTCAGTGGAAAAGTCAGTAAAAGAACAGTGCCTCTGCTCAAATAAATATTTAGAGCAGACTAGTACTTTACTTTTCTTATCCTCTTTGCAAACACCAACAAAATCCAAACAAAAAAATAGCTAAAGTAGGTAAAAGTGGGAATTAAGCTTTTCAGGCCACATAACCAACAAGCAAATCGGAGTTCACACTGTAATGACAACCCAGCACAGTTCTCATCAGTGACATGATAATGTCATAATGATTTGTTCAGCTGACACAAGGCAGTATCTCTAGCAAATATTTATTTTAGTAATATGGGACAGTACTTCCTGGTATTTTTTTCTCAGAACTGCTCAACAAGTGGGAGTATCATCCTCTCATAATAAGAAAAGAATGGCTACAAGCTAAAACCAGTTGAGCCCTGGCCTGACTGGCTCATCCCAAGGGTGGTTCTCCTGGTGCTACTCTAGTAAAGTGGATGCCAGTGGAAAGAATCCACGTAGAAGTGATGAAACTTGGAGCAATGCCATTGATTTTTCTTGCTTTATGCTGGGGAAATGTTTGATTTGCAGACTGGTCGCCAGCTGGAAGAGGTTCTCTGGGGTACAAGTGAGTGGCTGTGCATGCACATCAGAGAAACAGCCAAACAGGTGTTTTTTTTTTTCTGGGAGAGCTGGCTGTGGTCATAACTTGGTCAACTCTGGTCATACTCCACAGGCCATGTGGGGCTTTCAGGCTGAATTTTGGTCCTGTGTGTTTGTGCATGTGGTGCGAGGGAAGGTGTTTGACTTGTTGACTGTCTCTGAGTGGAGGAACCTTAAAGTCTGCATAAAAGTGACTTCACCTTGCTGGCTACATCTCATCTAACTAGGACTCTGCCTTCACTACCTGGCCCCTGGAGCTGTAGACAGTACAGCACGGGCCAGATAGATGCCAGACTGAATGAGTAAACATAGTATCCAAGTTAGTTTGACGGGAGAAGGGGAAGATGAGGTTTCACATGTTCCTCTGTTTGAAAGCACAGTGCAGAAAGGAATAAGCTGTTCCAACTCTAAGCTAAAAATAATTTCACTTGCCTAAAAAGCAAACTTCATGACAAAAAAAATGAACAGGAAAGTAATCCTTTCAATCAATGGCATCCTCAGTTTCTGGAAAATTCTTAGCACCAGTAAAACACACATAAGAGCGGACTTCTAAGTGTACGTTATAAGATTAATTTGCATTTTATGCCCTTCTCCCATCTGAAGATAAAGCAGAGATGGAAAGGATTTCCACTGGTATTCTACCTGAGCAGTCCTATTCAGAACGATTGATTTGCAGGGCTTACACGAGTTTGTTTCTGAAGACTTAAAAGCCTATTTAGTCTTCTGATGACAAAAAAACACTTGAGAATGATTTCTTCCCCCTCAGGGAAAGGCAAGGAGGAAGGAATGTTCTTCTTCCTTGCTGCTGTTCTTTGCATTGCAAAAGCAGGCCTGTGCTTGATTTCTATCAGTAAGAACATTATCTGGGCTAATGTGCAACTTATACGTGTGTCTGACATGCAAGCAAGTGCAACACGTGCCTTCCAAGGGAGTTGCATTGCACTGACTGTTATCTGAATTATTTGAGGATTTCTATCATTCATGAGCAAACTGGTCTAGTGATTACAACAGAAGTTGGGAATAGAAGGTTGAGTTGCAATTTGTTGCCAGTAAACACATCTTGTTGGGTTTTTTTTGCCAACGTGTACCACAGATGCCTGCACTGTGTTATTCCAATTAACTGTTCTCACTGCTACTGTTAGGAACACCCAGCTTTCACTGTTTTTAAAGGAATAGAATGATGACAAAGGATGGAATAAACCTCCTCTGAGTTCAGCTGCCTCTTCTGACTGCAGTGGCTCTCAAAATGCCTGGTGCTGCAAAATTGGCACCTTCCCAAAGGCTCTTAACACACCAGTTTCTGGTGGACATAAATCATTCCAGAAAGGGGCTGGAGAACTGGTTACTTAATACCAGCTGTGCTGAATCCCACAGAAACATAATGTGGGCTGCTTTACTGCATCACTTTGATGATCCAGTAAGCGAGGACCTATCAGGTAAGGGTGAAGAAAGATTTATGTCATTCCATTCCCGTGCCTATTAAAAGTCAAGGATTCCAGTAGTTTTAAGATTGGTTACACCTTAATGAAACAGTAAGCTTGAAAGAAACACGACATCAACTACAAAGATTTATTATGAAAAATAATTAAACAAGAGATTACTTAAAGCTCAATAGCTGCAGCATTTTTAAAAGTTAGAGCCCTTGTTAGCTGCTGTGTCAGTTCACAACTGTGGCCTTTGAAAGAGCTCCTAAACTCCTTCTCAGCAGGTTGTAAGACACTGCACTAAGTCCCGCTCCTTAGTCCTCTTTCAGGTCACAAAAAGCCCAGATTGCTCAAGCAGCAAAAACATCCGCCTTACCTGCATGCTCTGAAGGTATTGCTGAAGTATTTTGACTGCTGTCCAGATAAGATGCTGTCACAAACAGCATGTCCCATAGAACATTCTATCTGGAAATACATTACTCATAACACAAATCATAGTCAGACAAGGAGCTGTGGATCAGAACTTCAGTCTCTCACCAGACACATAGCTCCAAGTTTGATTTGGCTAATAATGAAAAAAACAGTGAGATGGCGTTCACAAAGTGGATGTGAATATATCAGTATTGTAGTGTACACTTAAAGCGTGTTTTTACACAGCTGAGGTAGTGCTTTCTGTGTAGAAGTTAAAAGCACCTTGCTTTCCTCCAGTGACCCTGATTTTTGTTGCCAAAGTAGGCACAGGACCACAGGGGAGCAGATCACCAATGTACTCCTGTGCTGAGACCCACATCTCCAACTGAACCACCCCTGTACAAGTGATTGCTCTTTCCCTTCTGAGGAAGATCAATTGAAGCATCTCATTATGGTTTTGTAACATCTGCTTTCTTCCAGCAGGACTTTTGAAAGGCATGAGCTTTCTCTGGAGGGCCTTGTGATAACCTGGTTGTGATAACCTTGCCCCTTTAGCAGCATTTCTGAAGCAAGAGAACGAGTCCTCTTTGAAATGCAGTTTATTCTACAAATATTTAGAGCAAAATCTTCAGCTGATTTCCATACTGTCTATTATACCAGAAGGAAAAGGCACAGAAGTATGGTCACCTGAAGGTTACTTACAGCTGTTGTCTAAACTACCCACTTGCTAGAGAAGCATGAAACAGGAGCTGAAATATCTCCTTTAGTGTCTACTCATGTTCTCCTCTTCGGACATTTGGTTTCCACACATCCACATTCATCCACGTGCACATATGTGAATTTGAGTGTCTTATGCTCTGAGCAAACCAGTTCCACCTTCTCTACATGACTCCTTTTTTCATGGCAGCAAATGCATTTATGTTCCATTTCATTGTTCTCAAAAGAATACCTATAGAAATGAGATTTGCACATCAGTCCACCCATTGTTTTCTTCACAAACCAGTCTGTATTTGCAACTCTAAACAGAGGTACTTCTAATGAGCAAAGTAACACACTTTTTGCTATCTTTTTTTTCTGCTTATTCGTAACAGCCTTTCCCCAGGATGCTACTAACCATGCAGGGCCACATTCTCTGGGATCAGGGAGGAAAACTCCAGAAACTTGGGAGATTTGGGATTTAAGCCTACTGTGGCAATATAGAAATGAACAATTCATGTAGACGAGACCAAAGAGCAGGGAAAAAAACTCCATCAAACCCCATAACTGTTAAAAAAGTGAGTAAGGACAGGAAATTAATAAATTTAGATGGTCTCTTTTCATGACTAAGATAAGGTACTCCTATCATAATAAGGATGCTTTGTTACATTGCTAACAGCTGCTGCTCTGCACACCCAGTTTCCCAATCAGGAAACTTCTTTAAGCAAGAAGCCAGAAAGACCAGACACAGGAAAAGGTTCTTACTTACACGGAATAGGTACTGCATGTCCCCTCACAGAAAGGCACTGGGACTGGAGCAGCAGACTTACAGTGCTTGTGAACAATGTACTGCTCTTTCACGCTGCGTTTGCATTTATGTGGCAGGTCAATACCTGTGGGAGAGAACACTGCTGTTAGACTGACTGACTTCTTTAAATGGTGGAGTAAAAGAAATATGGAAAGAAAGACATCTCCTGGGAAGCCAAGGGCAAATTCTACTATAGCCTCTAAGTGCAGAACATAACAAAACAAAACACATACACAAAAAAAAAAATAAAAAATAAAGAAAAATCAACAAGCAAAAATCAAAAAGAGAATGCAAAGAGGAACTACTGCAGCAAAGCAATTCCCCATTTGTCTGGATACTTCTCTGGAGTGTGGCTCAAATAAAGACTTATGTATGAAGTTCACGTAGAGGTGCTGCTGAATGAAGACAAAAAGGAGAGGTAGTGTTTTGTTAGCTAGTTTGTATTATAATTGCTATAAGTGGTGCTTGTTAACATTTAAGACTCTGTGACAACCTCTAGTTTTAGGGTGGATGCTACAGTGTCCTTATTGCAAGAACAAAACAAGGCTTTGAGCCTCACCTATGAGATACAAAATAGCTCTGCTGATTTATAAACAGCCTTCCATTCCATGGGAAGTTCAAGCTCTCAATGCATACAAAAGGGCTACAAGCAGTGGAAACCTAGCCATACTTGGGAATCAGTGATTTAACACACTCACATGTCTTACAGCAGCCATCTGAAGTCACATCAACAGTCCCCTGTATTGAAAGTAAACCAGAGAAGTTCAGATACTCAGGTCTGACATGCACATATTGTTAAGCAGCTGGTAGAAACAAGGGGAGTTCAGAAACATACCCTCATCTTTAACCAACACACCAATTCCTCATCAGAGCGATTTGTGTATGGTGTACCAGTCTTATGCAAAACAGCTTTAAAAAAATCCATCAGGGAGTATTCTTCTCTAAATCCACTCATAAGCCAGGTGGGATGTTCTGTAACAAGTGCCTTACCTTACCTAGGTTCTGTTGAAGCCAGCTCAAAAGAGGCAACTCTCTAAAGCCTTCTAAAGAATGACACCTGCTCCTGAAGTCAAACAGCCTGCCTACACAAAACCTACCCCAAAGGTAATTCGGGTCTCGTTTCACTGTGATCCATGGTTTCAGTGATGACTGACAGCCATGTCACAAATGATCCCCGCTATTCATCTATTGTTTCTTTGCTTAACAATGCAACACATAGCAGAAGACAGTGTTCATCATTTCCCCCAAGTCTCCATTGTAAGAAAGTTATCACTTGTTCACTTCCATTTCGTAACTTTGGTGTTTCCTAATTGATGAAAACTCACACTGTCATTGCCCATCTACTCTTCTCTTTGAAATTCCGGTGCTTTACGTCACAAGAAGTGTGTGAGTTGCTCACTAATACTTCCTGGGACAGTCCATTCAGGGTTGAAACAGCACATCTCCTTCTAACGGGATGATCAACTCGGAAAGGCCAAGAAAAAAGTGAAGTGACCCATTTGAAAGAATAAAGAAATCTTCCAGAGCAATGGTGTGGCTCATTTCAGAAGGCTTTTTTTCTACTGCTAAAATACTTACCGGGACACAGTTTGATTCCTCAAATGGTAGGCAGACCTTTACTGTACTTGTCAAGGAAAACTGGCCCCCAGATTTGCTGCACGTGTACTGAGTACAGTTATCATATGGTGCCTTATAGCTCTTTCCAACCTGAAAAACAACAGGAAGGATAAATAAATCATAACATGTTATGACAATACAAACAATAGTGCAATAGTAATACAGTCAGTACTGTCACTGGCAGAGGGGCTGCGATGTTCCAATCAATCTGATAGTGCTTAGATGTTCATTTCACATCTACCAAGCTCACTCACTACCAGCCTCCACAAAATCCCTTTTCTGGTCACCTACATAGCTGGTGGCAGAATGAATGGAGGTATGAACAGAAATGCTAAGAGACACCACAAAGCACAGAAGGTACATCCGGGAATATAGGTGGAATGAAATATAAACAAAGGAAAAATAATTTTTCTACAGGATTTCAACTTTTTTAATAGGTGGAAGAAAAGCAAATAGTTTGAAAGAGGAAAATAATCTTTGTAATAGAGGTTAATGGATAAAAGCAAAACCTCCTCATGGTAACCACCTTTTAAGTGGAATCATAAATATTCTATATTGGCACAGGATAAGCCAATTGCAATGTAAATTGTCAAGGAATGAAAGGATGAAATAGAAGAGATGCAGACCTCAATTGCTACCAGAGAAGAAATATCACATAATAGCCACTGGGTGAGACAGCGTCATTAACTGTTCACAGCAATAGCAGGAGGTTATAAAAGCAAACAGCTAGCCTGAGGCTCAGCTCACATCTATGCAACACGAAGCTGAGAAGACCTAGTGCACTACCTGGGTGTGTTGCCAAGGTGCACTATGTACACTATAGCAGCTATGCAACTATCTATTTCTGCCCCAGAAAATTCATAACAAGTGTTAGTACAGTTACATGGCTTGCTCAAAATATTTAGCCCTGTATCTCCAGGCCAAGATAATGACTCTGTTTCCAGTACTGGAGCAATATAATGTGAAGCCAGCTCACTTATCTCTGTAAAAGCAGTATTACGCAGTGTCACCACCTCCTACAAATCTCTCCTCTGCTGCATGCCAGGAGGAGGGAGTGACACGATTTTCTTTCCTGACAGAGAGAAGTTATTTTCAAGACAGTAGTGTCTGCAAGATGGGCACAGCAAAGAGAGCAGTCATACAAATTCTGACATTTACTTTGGAAATAATATAGGTATTTTTTAATCTCCTGAAGGTCTTCCCAGCCTCAAAATGTATGACACTACTTCAAAAAGCATTGCAGTCAATTCACCTTAACATACAAAGCAAGGGAGTGCTCACCTCAATGGTCACACTGCCAAATGGAAAGTTTGCCACACAAGCCACTTGCTCACACTGGCTGCAGCATTGACCCTCCTTTTCCACGTGGTGGAAACCCTGTGGGAATAAGGCCACCATTTAGCTGTGTTACCTTGTTCATGAAACGCCTTTGGATCAAAGACACACTGGAGATAGCAGGGGAAATAAGACCACTTCTGTTTTCCTTTAGAAAGCCGTTGGAACCACTTTAAGCCTGACAATTAAAGCTGACAATTTCTTTCCCATTTTGAATAGTGACCTCTGGGGCACTTCATTTACCAAGTAGACCCTGTTTTTGGCTACTCTTCTTTTTGCTAGCACACAAGTTAGAACAAATAAATTAATTCATCACAAGATTATTTGCAAAATCTACCACCAGTGCTTGATCTGATAGGATTATTCACCAGAACTGTCACTGCCAAACACATGAAGATCAAGCATCAGTTATCTTCTTCCCTGTGCTTCAGGTATCCACCAGTCACTTAACGGATGTGGCTGGCTTCAAGATAAAGGATAATGGTTTTATCCATTTTGTTAGGATGGGTACAGAGTCTAGCCTTATCTGGTTGAGAAAGAGTAGGAACCATTCTTTGCTTATGTTCAGTAACAAACTGAGCAGTTTGCGTACAGACTCTCAGAGTAGTGTCTGGCAACACATGAACAGCCATGCAGTTTCTCTATAATCTTAATTCTTGAGCTGAAAACAACACCAACAGAATGGTATAAACATCATTTTTAGCAGTCAGCCTTCTCCTTGACAGCTTTGCAGCTGTTCACCTCCAGGGCATCTCCCCAAGGGTAACCTCTTCAGTTCGCTAGAGCAAAAATAGCCAGCACTCTAAGAAGGACTTGCTAAAAATCGAACAGATTATATCCTGCTATCCTTCAGTGAGACAGCACTTGTACTGCCCCAGCTTTACAATACATCCTTTGAACATCCCCCCCGTTGGCTGTGTGCAGTACTGACCTGCTGGCAGGTGGTTTGGCATTTCACTGGGACGCACTGGATGCGGTTGGTTTGTGTCACAGCATCCTGCTCGTCTGTGCACACACAGTCTTCACAAGAGTTTTTTGTCACCACTGCCCCAGGCTGGAAAGATAAAGAAAATCAGAGAGAAAAGAGGCAATAGCAAGGAATTGGTGGGTTGTGAAGAAATGTATGTCACCTGGACCACTGAAAATTAATGATTATGCTCAGTATTTATTTTTGGCAGAGCTTCCTGGAAAGAATGTCTCAGATCTTTAATTGTGAAACTGACGTTGTTGGTATCACAAAATGTGCACAAGGCTGACACACCCAAGTGCACTGAACATATTGCGTGAGTTGTTACGTTGTCTCATAAACTCTGTACTTCATTTGTTCCTCAGTTTGGTCTAGTTATTAATCTTAAAGCATCTAATGAGCTTTTAAATTTGTGTTCCATCACAGTTCTGACTTTTACACTCTAAAATCTAAAGATCTCTAACAACTGTCTCATTTACTGAAGAAACTACTGATCTCCAGGATTACCCATTCATTAATATTTCCTGTAACAAATAAAGTTACTGGCAGGGAAATATTAAGGACCACTTCAATCTTGTTTCTCATGTGCTTTGGCAATAACAAGTTCATGAAATTCTGATTCAGCCCACATCAACCTGTGGAAAGAAGTGTCTGGAAGAAGACCTACCTTAAATTCAACTCCTTCAGAAACACATACACCTTTTGGTACTGTAAGAAAAAGAAAATGAAAAGGAGGTGCTAGGAATGATATAACCACTTATAGTACTCAGCTCTGAATTCTTGACGCTTTAGAGAAAACAGAGTAGAACTGAGTTTATTTGCTAAGCCTCCATACAATAGAAGGAAAAGCATGGCTAGTACACATTGCTAACTGTTATTCCAAAGTCCACGTGTAACATCTGCTCAGATGGTATGCACAAAGTGTGGGGTAATTCTATATCCTGGTACCAATTTGCTTTATATAGTTCTACCCATACTTGAAATTAGTTGAGCTTGTCTTTATTGTTAGCCACCTTACTAGTTACTATGTAGATGGAAAGTTGGGTGAGGTATGCAATTCCAAAAACGCAATTTGTCATCAGAACTTCTGGATAGGTTCAGTGCAATACAAATTCAGTATTTGATCAGTCACTTACACACTGATTTCATTGAATATTATCTACAGAGAACTTACAGCATTTAATCTTGCTCCACAAAATGTTCCAGGGAGGGAAGGGGAGAGGCTACTTCTTGTCATTTTGACTCATATAGCAAAACTGAAATAGTTCAAGGAATTAAAAATCAAAGAATCCTAGAATGGCTTGGGCTGGAAAAGGACCTCAAAAATCATCTGGTTCCAGCCCCCTCTTGTGAGCAGGGCTGCCTCCCACCAGCTCAGGCTGCCCAGGGTCCCATCCAGCCCAGCCTTGAGTGCCTCCACAGATGTGGCATCCACAGCGTCTTTGGGCAGCCTGTGCCTGAGCCTCACTGCTCCCTCAGTGAAAAATTTCAAAAGGGCATCTTACAGAAAAGTGGTACTTACTACAGGAGAAAATAGGACAACAGCCATCCTCTGATATAGCTACCACTGGCTGGAAACCTAAGTCGCATGCTGTCTTGTTGATAACACAGGTTTTTATATCACATTCTGCAATGAACAGTGGAGATAAAGTAAGCAAGACCATCCTGTTCAGGGGTTTTATTTGCAGCCTAAAGCTTGAACATCCACAAAATAAGTGATTCTCAAACCAAACATCTTTGGAGGTTGGGATTTGTTCAGGTTAAGTTTCTTGAAGCTTGATCTACTGTAAAGCTCTTTTATCAGCAAACAGTTCTAGCCCATGTTTCTCTTCCCCCACTGGATGTCATTTCTAACAAAATACACGTGCTCATCTCAGAGAAAAAGAGAAATGACGGAGAAAACCTTTAGATTGAAAGCAAAGGAGTTAGAGTGAAAAAAACCCAACAAAAAACAAAGAGGCAGTGGTTGAGGGACAGAGACAGAAAAACAGGAAGATGCAAGGCAGAGCACCCTGCTCTGAGCAGTGCCCACAGGACATCCGAAGGAGCCCTATGGATCTTTCTTTGGGAGTATGAAGAAATGAGGAAGAAGGAAATCTCTCAATACTGCCAGGATCCCTTATCCTGCAGCCTCCTATGGATGTTAGGAATGAATGTCTGGGGTCTGAGTAGACTTATGAGGAGGAAGAATCTAGTAGGTCATAGCACTAGTTTAGAATACAAGCTGAACCAAAGGAGATCTCTGACAGCAAGAGTAAAAATGACTACTCCAGTGTGCTTATTTGAATCTGCTAGCTCACCACAAGGCACACAATGCCAATTGATGACATGACAGCACATTAATCATTGACGTACCACAGACTGTCTCTGTGCAGCATGGATCATCCAGACGTGGTTTTATTTTGCGTACAAAGCCCTCTTTGGTGCAGTTGATAGGTGGGGATTTAGCACAAGGGCGGGGGAAGCAAGAGATATTCAAGGTCTCTTCATCACATGTACAGTATTGACAGTCATGCTCCCAAGCCTCTCTAGGCTGTGAAAACAATAGAGATAGTCATTAGAGAAAAAAAACTAGAAGCATTAGATGAATGAATGAATGCCTGCCTGCTATGATGCATGGTCTGGGTTGCCCTATTCCTATATGCAGGAAAATTAGAGTTCAAATTCCAGAGGAAGAGAAGAAAAGATACTCCCTGCCACTTTCCTTTGTAGATTTACATATTACCAGATGGGAAATGCAATGCTTCTACCAGAAAAGTGATTCCCACAAACTGCTAGTTCTGTTTCCATATCTCTAGTAATTAATGAAGTTCTAGACACAACAAAATCTGCTGCTTTCTTTTAGTATAAAGTTAGCATTAAAGTTAGCATTTTCCTTTTCCTTACCTGTTTTATTGATCCATCTTGTGCAGTGCAACCTATCAAACAAATTAGATTCCGTTACTGATTACTGAACCGGGGAAAACAACAGAAGGAGCAGGACAGGAATAGGAGGTTCTTTAAATCCAGAAATGGACACAAAGAGAAGGATTAAGTGTGCAAATTCACAGGTTATGTAGTCAAAACAACTTAAATATCCCTGTCTTTGATCTCTCAAACGTTTCACTTGATATGTAAAAGTAGGAGGAAACTGTTGATCAGAAGCATTTCCAGCCTAGCTAGAAAGGGTCTGTATGAAGGCCTCCCCCATTTCTTCTGTACCCAGAACCCTTATGTGGGCTTCTACACAGGGTCTTATCACCTCGCCTCATCCCACTTTCTGCATTACTTCTTACCGCAGACAGAAACACAAATTCCATCATGATCATTCAGCAGAATATTTCCATCAGGGCAGTAACATCCCTCAACAAACACTGGTGTGCTGTTTTGGGAGGGGGGGGTGTCCTTAACGACTTCTCTGCACAATTAAAATATAAACAGAAATGAATGAGAGACAGAAATGTGCACAGGGACAAGCAGACACCTAAAACCCAAGGGAGTGCTATTTTTGAGCCTTCCTTGGCACTTTTCAAGTTGTGGACCTTTGCCATAGGAAATGACTCACCTGCTGAAGCAAGTGTTTCTTTTTGCTTCCCCGCATGGCTTGTAGACCTGATCCCGAGCACAGGTGGCCTCTATAGAGCATCACAACACAGGGGTTAGAAAGCCCAGGACCACTCGTACCCTTCAGTGCATGATGGACAGGCAGCCAACACGGCCCAAGCTCCTGCCCAGTGAGGGGTCCCTGCATCTTCAGCAAGAGGAACCTCATACATTCTGTGTGCTTGCAACAGCACCAGCGGTGCTCACTCAGAACCCGAGCAGTGAGAAGCTGTGCATTGCCATCTAGTGATGAAGTTGTAGCTAAAACGAAGGAGGTAAAGCAAGAAATGTCCCAACCCACTCCTCTGTGAGCTTCTCGGGAGAGCCCATGGACCTGATTCCCACTTGTTTTGCACTATTTCTACACTGCAGTTTTTTATTTTTACTTTTTTCAATTTGTCCCCATTTTTCTCAGGTCCTGAGCAGCTAAAGAACTATTGATAAGGAGGAATAGAAATGGTTATGTAGGTTAGGAAAGATCAGATGGGAGCCACTTCTCCATCAGGTCTTTTCCAGGCTTACCGCACTGCCCGCTCGCCTGCCCCCTCCAGTCCACACAGACCCCATGGAGCCCGCACAAGGCTGCATATGTCTGCAAGCTCTGGCACTCTGTGCTTGCGTGCTGCTGCGAGCACCTGCTGGCCACACATGCCTCGTAGTAGGGCTGCGGGGGGACCACGTGGTGGCACCCAGTCAGGTTCCTTTGCAAAGGAAGGAAACAGATAGAGCATTTCACTTCCTTGGACTACTTGGGTTAGAATTCAACTCATATCTGAACTGATCCCCACTCAGAGAAAGCATCAAGGGAAAACTACAAAGACAAGTTGCTGTGATTGGCAGTACACGTTCATTGAATGGTGGGGCACTGGCACAGGCTGCCCAGGGAGGTGGTGGAGTCATCATCCCTGGAGGAGTTGAAGAACTCTGGAGATGTAGCACTGAGGGACATGGCTCAGTGAACAATACTGCTGGTAGGTGGTTGGACTAGATGATTTTAGAGGTCTTTTCCACCATCAATGATTCTATGGCTTAAGTAAGAGTGAGCTTTACCTCCCATTCTCTACAGTGTTTTGAAACAAAGCAATTTTACATTGGACTGTGATGTGCAAAGAAGAGTCTTCTGAGCAGCTCATGACTGTAGTTTTTATACATTAACGTTCCAATATCATCACGGTTGGAAATCCTGTTTTAAATCACCACACTATTTAAAAAACAGACATATACACTTGCCTGCTCTATTCTGACTGTATTCCTTTTCATCTAGAGCATTCAGATAGATGCTGAGCATTAGCCAGTTTCTTATTAACTTAGCAAGAAATGACAGGCAGAGTGCCAAGCAGCAGACACAGTTAAGGGAGGTCTGATGCTGCTGCAGCTGAAAAACACCTGCCAAACTCGGGAACATTCACACATCAGTTCACTGCTCAGTTTTTCAAGGTACCCTAGAACTCATTTTCATTGTGTCCTATAAGCAACTTACCCAAGTCACATAGTTAAGCACAAAATTATCTTATGGACTTACTATTTGGCCTCTTTGGAAGTTATCTTACCAGATGATCTGACACAGCTCAGAAGGCTCGCAGTGCTGATAATTTTCAATCTTAGCTGCTTCTGAGACACTTGGATTACAGTATCTGTTGGTAGAAACAGGGACTTTCCAATCTAATGCCATCTCTTTGAAGGACTCAGTGACTTCACTGTTCCTCTTCATAGCATCATCAGACTTCTGGTTGGTACATGTACCTGGTTGTAAAATATAAGCAAAACACCAGTTCAAGGTTGTTTGATCTGTGTAACAGAAATCACTGGAGTTGTAAAAATTTAGGGACATTTACACGGGGACAAGAGAAAGAAGGAGGAAAATGTATTGCATTCTTTACTGTCACCTGATGAGTACACTCACCACACAGTCCCATGGTATTGTTATAATACTTTCCAAAAGGGAGTTTTATGTAAAATGCAAGTCGACTGTAAGAGACATAAACTTCTAATTCAGGTATTTCAACTATGATGTAAAGGCCAGAACTGGTTATCCTGATACCGTTCTTGGAAATGTCTGGAATAACTTTCTTATCATTAAATAAAACCTGAAAAAAAGAGAAACAAAAGATCTCTATGGACATTCTTCTGCTGAATAAGATACACAGTTCGTGTAACTCACAAGAGCACAAATTCAGCTCTCTCAGGTGCACAAAATGGAATCTGAAAAAGGCAACCCTTTAGGCAGTTCCTGATTATTTTTCCTTTTTAATATGTTGTAATTTGCACCTAAATACTTACATCAGGACGAAAAACAAAATATCTTTAAATTGTGTGATGATTTCAAACTTTTGGAGCATGCAAAGTTTTGCAAAGTTTTTTGAGAAAAAAAAAAGAGAGAGCAAGGAGGCAATTTAACTGCATTTCCTACAGTTCTATTTTTCTCAGGGTTCATCCTTTGACATGGCACTAGAGTAATGGACTAGAGCAAAGTAATGAGAGCTCATTTTAACAAAATACTTTACCAAATTTGTTTCTTTTCCATGTTCCTTCGCTTGCGTCAGAATAACAAGAGAATTGGAGTGAAAAATGAGGAGGGACATTGAACATACTGCTCCATCTGTGGTACCACAATAGTAGTTGTCTATGTGAATCCAGAACTTTTGAGAGTTGGGCTGAATTAACTCCACGAGGACGTATGTGCAGTTTTCTTTAAAGTGATAATACGTTCCATCAAAAGTCACATAATGCTCATTTCCCCACCCACTGCAAATACCTGGAAGACATAAACACTTCAAGTTTAGTTTCTCAGCTTCAAGATGGTTTTAGTTCTCTTAATCTCTTTCTGCAAGATCTGAAAAGACTAGTTTGGTGAAGAAAAGCAAGCACAGTTTTATCTACTCTTAATACCTATTGTTTAAGGTGGGAATTCTGCTCCATTCCACCCTACTGAATCAGTACAAACATAATACAGATGTGGACCACATAGATTCATCTTGCTCAAGGCCCAGCTGAATGTAACCAAAATTTCACAAATTCACTTGTCACAGTACTTACACTGGCACTCGAAGACTTCACAGCAACCGGTTTCATCATGGTGTTTCGTGAATGGGAAACCATTTACACAGAGTTTCAGCTGCTGAGGAGGGCAAGTGATGCTGGACAGTTTAATATTATTTTCTTCTCCCAAGCAAGTGGCAATCTGGCAGTTTCCAAAGTTCCATGATTCGTTAAACTATTGACAGATTAGAAGAGAGATGGAGAAGAACATAGCAAAGTAATGTAACAATCACATGCACCAACCACACTCCCTCAGATCCCTATCTGGTATGGCATTATTTACTATTCACTCTTTCTCTGCAAAGAAGAAAATTTGAAGCATATAGCAACCAGTACAGCTTTGAAATCATCATTTCTACAACATTTTGTGCATGTCTCAAGAATAAAGTCTGGACTGCTTCTGAGAGTGTGATGTGGCTAGATGTGGCTTCCTAGCTGTTCTTTAGCTCAGGTAACTCTGCCTGCCTACAGTGCTCTAGCTGAAGAACCATATCTTCTTTCAAGTCTCTCACCCTTCTGGGAGGAACGAGCCCAAGACAGTCGCTCACAGGAGCCAGTGTGGTAGCAGGAACTAGGTGTGTTGCACTGGGAGCAGCTGTTGGTGGACAGGCTTCAGAGTTTGGTTCACAGGTCTCGAGGGTCTCAGTTTGAACGACTTTACACTCTGCCCAAATTAATTCAATCTGGCATGATGCATTGCAAACGGAGTAAGCACAATGACCTGATATATTCATTGGCAGAGAAACGTTTTCTCCTGTAAGGCCAAAACCAAACAGTTAGCACTGAATTGCCCTTGAAACTGGTAAATGTTTGCTGTGAACCCTCAAGGTCTATGGATCACAGGTCGGACACATACTCAGCCCTGCATGGAAGTAACTAGGTCTGCCTGCACCTGATGGCCGCATTCAGTGTGTCTGTCTGCAGATCCTTGAACCTAAGAACTGAATCAGGTCTCAATTCATTCAAATGGAAAAGGCTGAGGGAATGTCACAGGTGGCAATTCTGCATTTCTTCATCTCTTCAGAAAGTACACTGGTGGGAATTGAATATGAGGCCAAAAAGTGAGAATATTGAGTGTATAACTGAGTGCATCTGGTCTTCACCGAGACCATGATAATACACGTTCAGGAGCTATGAAGAGATGAAGAGGAGCCTTCTCTCCTGTAACTTTGGAATAGGAATGTGGATTACAAACCTGAATCCCTGTGGGATCCAGGGCTTGTGCTGGAGTACATTAAAGTTAACATCTAACATAAGCTTTCTTACACCGGGGGTATCCAAACCAGGACTGTGTTACAGGATGCAGGTAAAAAGCAGTTTTGGAGGTGTTAGTTACAATTCACAGATGTAACAACTTCTGATAATGTGTAATTTGCAGCAGGCTGAATCATCAGGTGCTGGAGCACATTTATCTAACAGTACATCTTCCCACATCAGTGGTGCAGAAAAAAATAAATTGCTTGGTTTCTCACCCATTTGTATCAATTGTCCATTGTCAGTGCAGAAACAGGGAGTGGCTACTGTTGATAACAGTGGTGCAGATGTTACAGGTTTTAGAAGTTGTTCTGCAGGAAATTAAACCAATTAATATCCAAAGCCTCAGCTACTCTATATTCAAGTTCAATGGCATATCACAATCTCTACATTTACAAGAGAAGGAAGAAAATCATTATTATACCTCCACCACATTCTGTACAGGTTCACACTAAAAACATTCCCTGTATTTTAATAGCCCCCATATACACACACTGTATGCTACTAGGGTAATGCACACACTCCTCCAGGTGTGTGCATCAGGTATCTTTATGTCTCTATACTCTCTTCTGTATAGAGAGTAAGCCTCCTTTCCACTGTCTCTTATTTTATTCCCAAGTCTTCTTGACTTTCTAATCCCATAGGACTTCACCTGACTTTGGAGAGGTGACTTCCAGTGGCACACCATTTTGTTCTGGAAAGGCTAGTTGTGAAGAATCTGTTGATTTAAATACAGATGGAACATTTAAACATTAAGAGGCCACCATGTACTGTACTCTAAATAGTTCTTTTCTAGCTATTACAGCATTATATGTCTTATTCTAGATGTTACCACATATAGTAAACAGGAAACAAATAAGCTTACCATCAAGTCTTCAGTTCATCCACTCACTTAACAGAGAAGCTCTGTGTCAGTTTTGATTGCCTTATTTTGTACAATTTGCTACCAAAGGATAATAACTTTTTAATCACTGATTTTTTTTATTTGTTTATTAGGCCATAATCATGGCACAGCTTCATCTTCTGATCTTATTATTTTTATTTTCTGTTTATTCTGTCCCCTTTGCTCTGCAACTTGTATTTTGTGAAGAGATGAAACCACAAGGTAACTCTATTTTCTTGTTCCAACGAGTCATTGGAGGCTGACTTAATCCAATGTAGAAAACAGTACAGTAAGATCAATAGTGTGAAATAACAGGTGATGAGAAGGAGGAAAACAAGGTTTAGAACTATGAAATTTTGAGAATAAAAACAGCAGAGTGCCAGTTGTGGAAGCTGTGTTGAAAAATGGCTGAAACTCTCTATCTTTACTATGACTGTAAGGATTTTAAAAATTACACAAGATTACAGATTTGATAAAACCACCACCCAGCCTCATAGAAATGTAGTACCTTGTGCTGGTGCCGATGGTGTACTGCATGGGATGGATGTTTTAACGATCACTCCGTTAGGGCCACAGAAAGCATTACCACACTTAGTCCCATCTGTTTGGCTGTATATAGTCTGATTTAATGAGTAGGTCTTCCCATTGTAGCAACAAAGGCAATCTGAGGTAACAAAAGAGTAAATAGTGTTGTACCAGAGAACACTGCCTCATAACATAAATATAAATGAGAAAAAAATCTTACCCAGGATTTACAGTTCTGTAGCTCATATATGCAAAAGTTAATTACTTGCCTGAAAAACATTCTGTTTCTGCTTGAGAAGTTGCACTGGGAGACTACCTCATTTTTTTAGTGAATTGGAATTTTTTTGTTGCTGGTTTTTCTTGGAGTCAGCTTATTGGCTGGTGGAAGTATCAGAACTGGCACTGTCCTTGTCCCACCCAGAGCACAGGGATATTCCCCCTTGGCAGGGAACATGGCTGGGACTACTGCTTTGATACTGGTAAGACACTGGTGCATCCACTACCACTAGTGAGGAGCACGCAGCAAGAAACAACTTCATTTAAGTATATAAGAAACGCTGCAATTTTTTGAGAATGTGTACTCAGGAAGCACAAGGAGATGTATCTGCATTTCTGTAAAAAAACTCAGCAGCATTGAAGGAGTGTTGTTAACTGAGACACCTTACATTTTGAGGATGTGGCTTCTCCTATACATGGGAATGAACTCTTAAGCAAGTGTGTCCCTGAGGCACATAAGGCTGCTCTTAAGCTAGCTGTCTAGGCTCCTTACATAGTTAGAGGATAGAAAATAGCACCTCTAGAAGATTAATCAACAGGTGATGTTGGGTTGTTCCAGTCTTATTATCACTCAAGGAAAGGTGGGCACATATTACCTTTGGAGTCTGCAGTACACAGCTTCTCCTCAGAATCGCTGAAAGTAAAGACGAGAGAAGACTTGTTTTATTGACTTGAATCAGTATGTGGAACTGTGTGTGAAATGGTTTCTGTCTGCAGACAGTATCTGCTTCCACAAAGAAGCCTGCTGCTTAAGGTGTTGATGGTGGTTTCTGACATGATTTCCTGTGAGCATACAGTGCATAGCTTTCCAGTAATATTGTATCTTCCTTTGATCAAGTGACCTACCATGAAGTGCAGTCAGGGAGGGAGACGCACTCTCTCCTCTCCTCATCAAAATATGGCTCGTCAGGGCTACACTCTGGGTAACAGCCTGGAAAGTTCAAGCAAACAAAACATCTTTAGTCTGCTTCACGTAGATTTAAGGCGATCACATGAACACCTCTATCAGATGCAGACTTTATCCCAATCTGACTGTGATCCAGTATGAATATTCTTCATTTTGCCATTTTCCATGTCCTCTTTTTCCCCTCTCCTCTGAAAGTTTTAATTAACTCTGTCAACAGACGATTGTTCTTCACAAATTTAGACTGAGTGACCTTGTATCTCTGCCCAGTTTGAACGTAACACATACATTCTCCTACAAATGGCACTATTCCATGAGGAGTGAGCCCCAGGCAAGGCATGGTCAGTGAGTTTCTAGGGCAAATGAGATATTATGCTGTGGTAAGACAGGAATCTTGATGCTGAAGGCATTTAAAATCAGATAGATCTTCAACAAACTGCATCAAAGTCAAGGAAGAATTACCTTCTAAACTGTTCAGTATGTTTCCACATTTTCCTTGTGGGTTCCTGCAGGTCTTTAGACAAGGTGCTCCACAGGGTTTATAGAACCACTCATGTTTGTCAGGTGGATTGTAGTAATCACAGAACATAGCTGGAACAGAAGGGGGAAAAAAAACAGACCTCTGAGTCTCAGGCACTGGGAAGGGTTTTTTTTCTGATTTTTGCAAACAAGATCTTACTAAGTCACAAACATGTCGAGACATCAGAATTCTGCTCTTCTTTCTCTCCTGTGTTGCCAAGCTCTTGCACTCTTTTCTGTGTGCATTTCCAGTGTAATACTTACGGCAGATGGCTGGCGTTCTCCAGTTGATACAGACACCAGCTGTGCTACAGCTTCTTGCATAAGCAGCTACTGAAGTACAAAAGCACTCACAGTCCCCTACACTGTCACAGCCACAGAAGTCAGAGACACAAGATTCATAATATGGTATTGGATTCACCTGTGAAAATACCAACAGATCTGTTATTACAGCTGTACCTCTTGCTCCACGTTGTAATAAAAGGGCTCTGAATTTCTGCTATCCCTGGCAGTTTCTTCGACAGAACTGTCTGTGACAGTCTGGGCTTGTCATGACAGAGCTAGGATATATGACAAGAGGTACTTTTCTATTTTCACCTGTCTGGTAGGCTTGGACTTCAAATCTTCTCTTTCTTATTTGTGTACTGGCATTTACAATCATGTGTCTTTCCAGGTGTAATTTCTGCAGGATTAAACTACCTGGCTTTGGGTTCACACAGCTACACAGTCCCTGCGCTTTCTAATTGACAGATTGAGATGGAGTATAAAATGAAATTATATTTCCACTGAACTTCACATTTTGTGTGTTTTAACCTGTGTCAGCATGAGCTAACCAAGGAAATCAGGCCAAGTTCACTCCTTAAGCGACTCATTAAACTGCACTGAAGCCTCACATAGGCATTCGTATTAAGAATTAGCACCTCTGTTTCAGTTTAAAGTAATTTGACGTGTCTAAAATAAACAAAATAATTTATTTCTGTTGGTAATTTGAATAAACTTTCCCAAGGATACTCATAAAAACAGCCCTATGCTGTTATCTCTAGATGTTATAAACTGATAGCCAGCTTTTTCCATCTGGTAGCCAACTATTATCCTCTTTGTCCTTGATTACTCAGAACAGGCACCGCTGTTTCCCCAGTGCCATACAACAGGATTTAACTGCCACAGCAGTAAGGGGAGGTTTTGAGAGAGGTAGCCCCTGTTCTCAAGGATGTTGTGTAATAGCCTTTAATAGTAACAATTCATGCATTAATGTGCTGCATAATAGCATCAAATACTGGGCGTGAAAGTACTGATGATGGGAGAACAAAATTACCTTACTGTGGCATGCTTCAAAGACACTACTCTTAATGATGCTGCAGTGCTTCTGTCCCAAGGCAGATTTGAAAGGCTGATCAGCACAGAGGTCAGTCACGTTGATATTTGAGCAGGTGCTTGTTATTTTCCAGCTGTTTCCAAACTCCTGGATGCTCATTTCCACTGACTGCCCTCTGGTTGTGAAGTCATTCCTTGAGCGGCCGTCAAAGTCCCCACAAAGGCCACAGACTTTTCCCTTAGTAATGTGCAGTAAATGGTTTGGTTATTTTAAGTGTAGCCCACTCTTTGACAGAAATAAACTACAGAACACGTCGAGGAAAAATAGCTGCGAATTTCTAAACAGACACCAAAATATGTTTTAGAAAAAGCTGTACTGGAAGTGACAAGATCACTCTTTTAGCCCACAAATACTGCAAAATGTCTGGTTTTACTTTTGGCTCCCAGTATTTTGAAGCATTTCATACCAACTGAATGATGACACAGAACACAAGGCACGGACCACTTGCTGCTTCTTGCCCACAGGACTGAACACTTCTCAAGCCCTGAATTTCAAACTGAGGTTTCAGTTCTGGGTGTCCGATTTTGAGTTTGAAATTGTAACTCAGTCTGTTCGGCACCTACCTGGAAAGATGGTGTCACGTGAACAACAACTGTTGTCTTCTGGTCCCACATGAAGCTCATCCCTTGAGTTGTTTCAATCACAATATAACCTCCTCTGAGATCCACCTTATAATTCTTCTCAGCTTCTGGATTGGTGGCTATCTCCTGAATTCTTCCTTCCAAAAGCCTGATTTCACTGCTCTGCAGGGGTCAAATATGTTGCATGGAAGGAAACCAAATAGAAAACTTAGGGTAGCAGTTCTGATATTCTGTTTCTTGTCTTTCATCTCACTTTTTCCATAGTTCTTGCACTACATCTTGGCCTATCCCAGGACACGTGAGCCACAGACAAGACCCATTGAGTTCAATGGGAAACATCTGCCCATGCATGACAAGTCTTACTTCATGTTCACATAAATTGTCCTCGTTCTAGATGAAATCTATTTTGCTGGCACAACAGCTCCTGAGTGCACAGGTAATGGGGCATGGCGGAACACTCCTTGTCACGCCACTTTCTTTCACCCTACCCTCACCCCCCACTCTGAGATAAATTTCTTTGCTCGTTTGTGTTTGCTTTGGGAAAAAGCTAAAGCTGAGCTGGAAGGAAGAAACTCTTCCCTCTGTGGTTGACATCTGCGCTGTACACAAACCATGGCACAGAAATATACAACATGATCCTCTAAAACTATTTTTTCCACCTATGCACCACTAATATCACAGATGCACACATACACACATATGTAAGCAGAGTGCTGTTGACACCCCTTCCCTGTTCAGCCTTGATAATACCAACTATCTACATCCTTCCCAGCTTGTCTGCCTTTGCTTTCCAGCTATTTGATTAACATAGGTACTCTACAGCAACAACTGAGTTGGAATATAAAGACAAACCACATTTAACTGCTGCAAAATCAAGACTACAGCTCCTCAGTTGGAACTGATTCTAGACAAACCTCAAAAATCAGTGTGATCTTTAGGGAGCAGATGGAGAGTGACTTCCCACAGGCATTGTTCTGAATTACAATTCGGAAGGTGCCAGCATCCATGTTATTGGGACAAAAATCCTTAGAAAAATAAGGATAATAAAATAAGGATACAGTAACGTTGTATTGGATCTTTTCATGTAATTACTCAAGTCTTAAGCATCATCAAGAGATCTAAATACATCAGTCTGACTTCTGCTGCTTTATTATGAGTCCACTAAAACTCCAGGCATTTTAGAAGAAGTAGTAGCTGAACTGCTCATACTTATTTGGCCAGAAATTTTGAAGAAAAAAGCTGAGGTAAAAAAACGAGCCTCTCATAACACCAATCCTGCACAGACAAGAAGTTTTAAATACCTTTTTCTCAATAATAGCAAAAACAACTGTGATTTGGAGACAAGAGTGTCTCATTCAGCACTATCTTATTGTGTGTGATAGTTGTACATGAACTGAGATCCATATGATAACCTTTCCATGCTTTTGATGAAAAAAGGGATCATAGAATCATTTGAGTAAGAAGGGACCCAAACGGCCACCTGGTCCAACTCCCTTGCAGTGAACAGGGACACCTACAGCTTGATCAGGATGCTCTGTCAATGTTCTGTCCCTACTGTCACTCTTGAATGATCCAGAGAAACATTTAGTTTTCAATGCTACATTAATCCTTTCCTTTTGCAGATGGTAGAGTTACACCAGGAAAGGGCAGCCCAGCCCAGGAGTTAATCATTTAGGATCACACAGTGCCCTCTTGTGTCATTTCTGAGGGTTAATTGCTTTGGTTTTGAATGGACGATATGGATCTGCTCTGAGTACAAGAGCAGGGGGGTTAAGCTCTGCTCATGAGTGTTCACTGTTTTGCATGAAGCAGCCTTTATAGAATCATAGAGTCGTTTGAGCTGGAAGGGACCCTTAAAGGCCATCTAGTTCAACTCCCCTGAAATGATCAGGGTCACCTACACTAGATAAGGTGCTCACAGCCCCGTCCTGCCTGACCTTGGGTGTCTCCAGGGATGGGACATCCACCACCTCTCTGGACAATCTGTTCCAGGATCTCACTGCCTTTACTGTAAAAGAATTCTCCCTTAAGTCCAGCCTAAAATGCCCCTCCCTTAGTTTGCAACCATTTTCCCTTGTTCTATCAAACTATTTCTCAAACTGAACCCTGAAGCATAAGCTGAGAAGAGTGCATGGATAAGAAAACAAAAAGTGAGATACCTGAGCTAGGATATAGTCACAGTCTCCCAGGAAATCAAACTTCTCCCCATCAAAGCTCATGTAGTGCCCGTTGCCATACACAGTGCAGGTTCCCTTGCAGGGATTGTCAGTGCAGTTCCACTGCCTTTTGTTACAGGTGCTGGGGGGTGAAATGCAAAGGTTTACTGTCTTTGTACAAAGTGTGTTTTTTCCTCAACTGCAAACATAGGTTGAATAATGGAAAGCTGAATCCTCTGCAGTTCTTCAAAATAATCTACTCTGAGACCATGCCATATAATGGACTGCTAATTACAAAATTCATGTTTTCTACCGAGACACATTGTGTATTTTTATTCTCTTTTTTTCCTATAAATATCACAAAAATCATTAAGGCCTGACAGCAGACAGTGGGGATTTAAGATGTAAGTTCAAGATGAAGAACTAGAAAATTCAACCATATCTGACATACCTTGTGGCCAGTTCTGTTCCTGATCATGGTGTGAAAACCAACGCTACCTCCCACCCTTCCCTGACAGATCACCTCCAGCTGAGGGGCACCACAGACAGAAAATGTTAGTTGTGATTCCCTTAGCACAGATACTCTGCAATTATTTTCCCTGTGTGCGATCCATTCTCCTAAGAAAACAAAGACCTCACTGCAATAAAACCACTTAATGGCCTCTGGGAGAACAACAACTGCTTATCAGGGTTTGGCCTCACATGTTAAACGTGTTGCTTGTACCACTGATAATCAAACCAGTGTTTCTGGCTCTTATTTTCTCACTAAATAATGGGTAAGGATTCAAAGAATTTTACCCAGCACAATAAATAATATCTGTGAGAACTATAGCAGCATTATACCAGCAATTGGAACAACGGGAGTACTCCTTTGTGTTACTGGGAGATCTGATTCCAGGTTGCTGGAAGATCACTGTGGTTCCTCCTTCCTCTATATGCAGCCCTTTTCTGGGAGTGAGCTGAGTCCCACAGATATAGACCCCATTCTTCATTATGCAGCGAGCAGCCACAAAACAGACTGCATGCAGCTGGGATTTCTAAAGCTGGAGTGGAAGCACTTTGTAAAAAACAATGGAAATTTTTTTACTTTTGATACCCGTTCCCTTAAGTAAAGTACAGGCTCATGCACTGTGATACAGAGAGAGAGAATGTTTCCTTTTTTGTTTTTACTAGGTATTCGATGGCTCTAATGGTGAAGAGAAAGGCTTCAAAGGCATCCTGCCCCATGGACCTACTATGCACTATTTTGAACAGCCTTTGTTACAAAACAAGGCTCCCTGGAATAACATACCATGTGTTGCAGTCAACTCTGATGGTTTCACCAGGTTTATAGAAGTGCCCTCCATGGACACACGGGCATTGGTCTTTAGGAATACATCCACCACTGCCATCCAACACCAGCCCGTCGGGACACATGCAGCCAGAGACACATTCTGTGACATACTGCATATATAAAAAGTTAATACGAGGCGTGTATTAATGCACAGAATGTACAGCAAACCAGCAGAAGCATTAGTGCTAGATGCCAAGCTTTTTGGATTGTCTCTCAAAATGCCATGCCAGTAAGTTAGTAACAATCAAGCTACAAGCGTCACAGCTAGGTGGGTAGCTGCAGCTGCTGTGTTATCAGTGCAGAGATTGGTCTTGTGAACAGTGTAATCTGTTACCGCCAGCGTTTGTTCGGGACAATCACACATGCACAATCACGTCGTCCCACGGTCCTGATAGGAGGTGAAGCCCTTACACAGTGCATGTCCTGCGTCTTACAACTCTTCTGACACTCTGACCCGATGGCACCAGGACCCGCTGAGCTGCAGTTGAAGTAGTACATAGGAGCTGGGCAATCTATGGGATGAAGGACATTGGAGGAAGGTCATTTGGTGAAAGTGATAAGGATGTCATCAGCCACTCTGCAACCGAGTAGAGCATTTCAGAGGGCAGCATATGTCTCTCATTTACTGTTTCCATTAGCTTTCCCTACTGTCAACAGGGTGAAAGAGGCAGATAGCCTCTGAGCTTTGGGAAATACCTTCATCTTTTAAAGAATTCATAAATACTGAGGACATTCTTATAAAGACGACAACATTTTTATAAAAACAACAATTAATTATCAACAACAATAACTCGCACATTATAGGGAGAAAGTAAATAATGCACAGAATACTAAAATGCTACAGAAAGCAAGAGATGTACAGAGAAACATTATAAATGCCAGCTGACACCATGATGCTATTATTTAACAAAAGCTCACCTTTTACCAGGACAGTTTCTCCAATGCAGTCTAATCTTCCTTGAATGCATTTGCTAAAGAGATTCCATAAAATGAAACACATCAGCTCTTCACAATTGTCTCTCTCACTAGAGAGAGCCTCTGCAAAGCTTTGCTAGTAACACAAATAACAAATTCCCATCACAATTAATATTTGGTACAGATGCGAACTGCCATCCCCAGAAGGAAGATAAGACCTAAAGATGAAATTCTTTTCTTTCATCTATCACCAGTTTAGTGTATGCCTTTTCTAAATCAAGTCTTTCCTAAGGATTTGTTTTTCACTCTGTGGGATCTGAGTAATACCTTCTTAAGTAAAAGGCCTCCTAAATTACTAAGCAAATTTGTATCTACAAAGTAGTCAAAAATTTTCAGAGAAAAATCCAAGAGTTGGAAGAGAGAGAGAATACAGACATCTAAAGATAAAAACGGATTGTTTGCATGATTCAGCCCTCTTCTGTTATTTCTTTGCATTTATTTGCTACCCTGAGCTGGTTGAAAATGAGGAAAAGGCACTTGTTTCGTGCAATAGATGCAAGATAATTACCTTACTCTCAGTATTTCCATCCCCAGTTTTCTCCTTATGTTTAAAAACAGATTTTGCTTTTTTTCCCTTGGGCAATTTTTTTTTAATAGTCTGCAGAATGTGTGGGGGGATGTTTTTGACTCCTTTTCATATTAAAGCCAGAAACTTTCCTCTCAAAGCCCCTGTCTTGCTCCCAGTGTAATCAAGTATTTTGTGACACGACAGTGAACTTTGCATAGAGACAGGTCACAAACATTACACGTTTTAAGGTTCTTGTTTGCTAACAGGAATATAGGATCTTAATCTTCACTGTGGCTGCCCTTCCTACCAGAGGAACATTTGCTTTGGTAAAATCAAGCAGAAATTAATCACTATTCCTTACAGTAAAATGACCCCATTCAGGGATTAGAGCACAGACTTCCTCAGTGAGCCCAGGTGTTCAACCTTTGCATCATTAGCACAGCTTACCACAACAGTTTGTCTTCTTGGAAAGAGTTGCCAGGCTGAACAATCTTGCCTTTGTAGTAGCAGGGACAGTCATCTGGAGTGACACATTCCTCCTCATCATTGAGGTAGGTCCCGCTGGGGCAACCGCAGCCCTCCATAGGAGCAATCTGAACTTTACACAACGGATCAGGTTCATCCAGTGAGCGGCAAGACTGGTTGCAGTACTGCACGCTATAGTTATAAACCATAGTCTCAGGACACTCCTCAGAGGGATCTTTGGAAGAGAAATAAAAAATGGATGTATGGCCTTCTCTGTGCAATCACCATTCATACTGTTAATGCAGCTTTCTGCAGATTGAGATCCATAAATGTCCGTTTTCCTAACCAGAGCACCTTGTCTCACAGTGGTCTGGGAGAAGCCTGCTCACATAAGGCTGCATAAAACTAGGTGAGATTGAACAGTGAAATACCCAACAGGGTATCTCTTGACTGAATAAGAGAATTTGTACTGTATTTGTAAAATTTACAATTCCATCTTATATCAAGAAATGAAACCACTAACTTCTCACTTCTCCACATAGATAAAAATGAGTTTTCTCTCCCTACCTAGTGATTTATTTGGGTAGGAAACAAAAGTGGGAGAACTGAGCTATATTATAGGGTTAATTTTGGGCATTAAATGGGCAGTGATAAGGAACTCTCTTCATCATTTGATGCTAGCTCTTCTTTCTATCCTTCAAAGAAATGAGAAACCGAATTTTTTAAGCACCCTGTTGGATCAATCAAACAGTTAAATACCAAAAATCTATAGATCTCAACTAAACCTGTAGAATAGTGAAAAGGTGATTAATCTTTTTGTGCTAACAAGAAGTATTACCTTCAAAACTCTGCCATAAAATTTGCAATAGTGATCTGTAGTGATGATCAAGTTGTGTAAGGAAATATCAGGTCTGTGACTTTTAAGAAAGTTTGGCATCTAGATTCCTCTGAAATTCAATGAGATCTGGAGACCTGGTCCTTTTGCACCTCTTTTTGTCTCAGATCCCCAAAGATTAGATCCATTGCTTTGTTTTTCAGACATGCACAGAGGTACCAGAAGGTACAGGGTGGTAGCTTACGGGGAACTGTGCTAATCTTTGAAGCAATATTATCACCATATCAGCCATAGGCTCCATGCTTAAACAAAGCTCTGTATGGTTTTCCAGTCAATGACCATTGGTCGCTTTCTTAGATTAGTTTGTGTGCTAGGAGTGTGTACACATGGAAAACCACCTCCGCCAACAAAAGCCAGTTGGTTTCCTGTTCTCAGCTGGAGCAGGCACGATATCCCATCTGTCAGTTAGGCATGCCATATTTTCATACTTCATAGGAGTGCTATGAGGATGCAGCAACTGATATACATAAATCCCAGTAGGTCAAGGAAGAAAGATTAATAAAGTCCTTGAACTCAAGTTTATGTCACAGTCCATCTGATATACAAAAAGATTTATCTGAAACAGTGTTTTAATTGTTAATAATACAATTTCTAACAAATGTGTCTCCTCTCTCTCTTTAATTATTTGTCGGGAAAAGATCGATTTTGGTAAAGCTAGGTTCAGTAAGGAAAAGGTTATTTGGTTATAATACCCACTGTCACACGTCTGTAATCTTAGATTACGTGTATATCACAACTGGAGGCGTAAGTGCAGAGCACACAAGCATACCAAAGAAAGTTTCAAGGCAGCATGCACAAAGAGAACTAGAAAAACAGTGCTGTGATTTAAAAGAGACTACTAATCCCAGTAACAAGTAGCTCAACTAATGGCCTGTGCTTCCACTAAGGACTGTCATATATACGCACTGCCTTCTGTTAAGCTAGTGGGGTTTTCTTTTTCATACACTCTGCTGACTGTGTTGTAGCCACTCTGTGCAGTATAATCTGTCTCAGATTGTGCCTGCAGCACAGCACAGCTGCACACAGCTGGTTCACAGCTGCCACCAGTAGAAAGGGCACTGACAGTGACTGTTCTGGCCCATTTACTCCTTCACTCCTGAATAGCACAACCTTCAGTCTCATCGTAGGCATGCTCCCAAAAGATTATTTCCTCTTAAAAAAAAAAAAAAAAAAACAACAACACAAAAAAACCCCACAAGACTAAAATGATCATGATGACTAAGGCATTAGCACTTTTCTCAAGGTTACTGTGCTGAATTAATATTGTCATGAGTCAGGATTCAGACCCATGTTACAAAATTGTCTTGCTTTGGTGTAAAATATGTCAGTTATTCTGTATTGACAACAAACTCTCGATAGACAAGAACTATCCAGTGCATAAGTCTGCATGACTCTAGGATAATATGCTGTAGACTGCACTGTATTTCCTTGTAGTTATTTCAGCACAGGTTTGTTAAATGGTTCTTACTCCAATTTTCCATGCCTTCTACAAAGTGTGAGCTGAATTGTCTCTATTAATTATTCCACCTAGCCTCTAACTCAAGTAATGAAATATATCATAGCTGCATCAGAGCTCCATAAAAATCACTCCTGTTATCTTTCCTATTCAGATAAGTTATTAAGAAACCCATACATTTATTTTCATGCTGAAGTAGGCAAGTCTCATTTGAACTATCTGGTATTTAATGGAAAAATGGAAAAATTCATACTAAAATTCAGAAACTAATACTCATTAGTTTTACTCGCAGCTCTGATAGCATCCCATAACAAATTCTGGCAGTATCATGCAAATAAATATATATCTGTGGGCTCCTAACCCAAGATTTACTGACTATGTATGTGCTCAAATATACACTTACATTCAAAGAAGCTTTTATTTATTTGTTAGATAGTCCTGAGATGAAAATACTTTTCAAGACTTTCACATTCTTAGAAAAAAAAGCAACATGCATTTATTAAAAGTTATAGCTTGAAAAAAATGCAATTAATGAGAATGATATCATGTGCATAGCCAATGGCCTGAGACAGAAATGCAGAGCAGAACTGTAAAAAAAGTCTTTCAGAATTACTATATATTGGGAAGGGAATCCAAAACTAAGCTAACTGTGACTCCTCGCTGTGATTCAATGCAGAATTCACCTAATACGATACACAAGGAGCATGTATCCTAAGAGCTTCTTCATGAAGTGTACATTAAGTGATACTGGCAGGTAGAGGTTTTTAAAGGGCTTATATATGCTTCTTCTGTTTTTCAGAGATCTATGACCTGACTGATCTCAGAAGCTACGGGCTGCCACAGACTGCAGTCTGGAGAGGTTCCCCTACATCCCTACTCAAGACATTACAGGATGCATACCACAGATCCCCTGCCTCCAGTCCTTAAGGGTGATGCCTGCTGCAGCACAGTCTCTGGAGTAAGTAGAGAGCACGCTACACAGTGCAGCTTCACTCTTCTCAGCATTACAGGTGTCATACATGCATCTCTAGGGGACAGAAAAGGACAAGGCTATTATGCCCGGTTCACAGAAGAAACAAGGAAATATTCAGCAATTTAATGGGGTAAAGGATAAGCCATAGTTAAGTGAGTTATAGGTATCTGAAGACACAGTAAATTTTGTGCAAAATTTCAGGCTCAAGTATTTTATCAGCAAGCTGTATCTCACACAAACTCTACATGAATTCTCTGCACTTTTTGCAGGAACTGCTTTACTACTCATAGAAATGTGGTAACTTGCCAGCTCATCAGCAACGTTACACAGCTAAGCACCAAGAGCTGTTATGCCTGCCCTGCATTTGAAATACAAATAGAGTAACATCCTTCCACAGTAATAAATGGAATATAAACATTGTAAAAGTAGTGTATATTCTCCCACTGGATGTGAATTTTAAATGAAATAATGAGATCAAAACCCCTTGGCTTGATTCCAAACAGAAACACCGATTTATCTTTTCAAAGACTAAACAGTATTCAAAACCAGCAAACCTTATTTTACCTATTTTTCCTCAGGATCATGCAACAGAACTGTCAGTAATGGCAGTGCTGGTTGTGGAAGACAGGCACTTAATCAATACTTTCAGGACAGCAGGCAGAAAGACCCACCGTATCTTGCATAAACTCTCACTTTATTTTTCTCATCAGCATTACTGAACTTCTTTGCAAACTCACATTACTATAACCCATTACACTCCTGAAAACCAGATCATTTCCCTGTCAGATCAGCTTCTGGATGAGAACAAACCACTGATTTAGACCACTGCCTTACCTTGATGTACACAGAAGGGTCTACAACAGAATGGCAGGCAGCAAACGAACTGCTTGTATTAGACAGAAGAGCACACCAATGTTGGGCAAATTTTTCTGAATGGGAAAAAATATTGTCCACAGTCACTCAAACCACATTACTACTTGAATTTGTTTTCTTACAACCTATCATACTGTCCTAGAATGTCCTGAAGTGTTCCAATGACGCTGGAAGGAAATAGAGGGCATAAACATATGAACACATTAAACATGGTTGGATGAGTGAGCAGTTGTTTTCCTGAAAGAAAGGTTTCACCTTTCTGAGTCCTACCAGTATTGCCATGGCTGGATCTGAAAAGAACTTCCCCATTTTCATAGTTTTCAATTAAACTTGTCTAATTCTTTATGAAGTACAGTCAAGGAATTACACAAAGCATATCCTAATAAGTGAGCTTTTACTGTATATGGTAATAGCTAGGATGTAAATCGAATATACATTCAAACCCAGTGAAAATGAGAATCTGGGCAGGACTAGTACAGCAAAGTGCCTGCTGAAGTCAGTAGTGATGATATCTTATTAAGTCCAGCACAGCTGTAGCAAGCTAGGTTGATGAAGATTGGGCCCAAGTGCTGACAACCAGTTACGCTCTGCCTTAAGCCTAAATTGCTGTCATTGATGTTGTGTATGTGCTTTTCAAGTCATCAGCAAAGAAGGTGCTGGCTCTTTTTTCCAGAACTGCATATTTTTGGGGTTTTTTGGTTTTTTTTTAATAAAAAAAAAGCAAAGCTGTCACCTTAGAGGCTCACAAAAAGCAACGTGTTCTCTCTAGAAATAGCCTCAAAGGCAAAGACACTTGATGTTTATGAGACTTCTAAAGCTTTCTCAGTTATTTATCCCATGAAAATTATTTAGCACTGATAACTCAAGGATGAAAAGCCTGCTACCTTTATCCACACTGTTTGAACAAGGATCTTCAAAGCTGTCCTCGACATCAAAACAGCTGGCTCTGGTTTTCCAAGAGTTACCGAAAGCAGAAGCTGAATCTTCCACAGCTCCAGTGACTGTTCTGAAATCGTCAGTCTGGATGTTATTGAAATTGCCACAAAGACCTTGAGTGGGTGACAGTAGGGATAAAAAGAGAGGAAGAAGAGGAGGAAGAAGTCATAATACAAATGGGAAATCAATGACTTCAAGATAAATACCCTTAGCTCTATAGTGGTGCTTGCCTGAAAGAAGCTAATTTTCCTGATGTCCCCACAAATCAGACAAAACCCTGTCTCTAGTGCATAACTGTTATCTCCTGTATTACTTATTATTAGTGAGAGCTGCTTAAATATGCTTCAGTAATCACTAGCAGGCATTGAAGTACCTTCCCAAAAATTTATAGTCAAAGGAAGTGGCAAAAGCAAAACAAAATTAATTGGAGGGATCTGTTGTCAACCAATCACACAGACGGGAAAGAGACACAAAAAGTTTAAATGATGTTAATGGGAGATTGGTGGCAAAACCAAGAACAAGAACACTGCCTGCATCTCACAAGACTCTGATGATAGCGTGCTTTTACAGAGTCCAAAAGATCTGCACACACTAAGCGTCACAGAGCTTCGGCAAATTGAAGGTTTTAGCCAATCTTTTGTTTCAGAAATGTATAGATTTAATCATGGGTTCTAACAAAAAATATCAATACAAAATCAATTCTTTTGTTCACTTCAAGTGATAGATAAGCAGCTACGATTTGTTTAAGAGTGAAGTGAAAGGATAAAGTGTGTCCTACCAGATGTGCGATTCTGATAAGAATGATCAACTGTTATGGAGAGCTGCATTACAGGCTTCATTTGCACTCGAATCCGTACTCCAGTTAAGCTCAAGATTTTGATGAAAAACGTAGAGGGTCTGAAGATGGTGATGCCATCTAAAGAGGAAACAAGTGAAATGGAAAAAAGTACTTTCAGACCTTTATGAAGCTGAGAAAACAAGAACTCCCTTTTACCAGTGCATTCAGTTTAACACAGGAATCTTCCCAGGAGTCCCAGACTATATCCACCTAAATCAGTGACCTGATAACAGGCAGGATCAGGTTCTTCAGAAAGAGGAGCAGGAATCAATCCATAAATTGATGTAGGCTATTCTGAGAAAGCTGTGGAGAAAGATATCTACCTTTGCTTACTGGAAGCTTCACAATGAAATTGTTCATGTAGATATTCCCACAGGAACAGATTTTTATAGTCTGTAGGGAAAAATAAAAAAGCCCATGGTTATGAATGCACATGAGGCAGGCAGTTACAACCTGAAAAGCTTCCTTAAGCATTAAGAAGCAATGTCTTCAGAACATGATTACCTCTGGGGCAAATATAACTCAATGTCTGAATTCAATACAGAAGCATAGAACAAATCTGCAGACAAAACCCTCTCTGCCAGTAGCAGCCTTGGCTAAGTGTTCTTGCATACCTAAGAAGTTAGCTATCTTTTTGAGAACTGCACTCAAGTTGCTAGGTGTTGTCTCCCATCCATCTCATTGGATATGTAACATACCCATTACTTCATTTCTTGCACTGGGGAAAACCTCAGGAATCAAAATTTTTGTAAAAATACTTGGGTCCTGTAGAAATCTCCATCCTTCAAAAAGAAATAAATGAAAAGTTTGAAGTTATAGAAAAGATGGGGAAGACTGATGAGGATAGCTTTGGGCCATTCACCTCTGAAGAAAATGGAAAAGAAAATAACTCCTGCAGAACAAAACTAATAAACACTAATAAAACTAATAACATCATCTGTTGCTATTAATCTTGCATTCTCGGGACCAAAATGGGTCCACGTTATTAGAGAGAACATAAATGAACCCTGTGAACCTGAATGAAAGTGACATTCTGTGTGCCAGCTAAAGGAAATTACTTACTGTTTTTCCTAGTGTGACTAAGACATTCTTTAAGCAAGTCATTGTCTTTGATGTCCCACACTGGATGATCTCTCCAATCACCACGAATGTGTCGTCAGTGTTCTGAAAAGAGGTTGAGAAAAGGAATGTGCAGATATCATTAGCATGATGTAAAAAAGGAAAAGAAAAACGTTATGTCTCAGAGGCTAAAATGTAAGATCTGGGGCATTTCATTTCGGACTGCAAATTGCTGTATTTCACTTCCAAACCCAGTAATGTTCACTGTTTCCCCTTTACTCTTTCCTTGAATCAACCTGTGCAGACTGTGTATGTGTAGAGTCACAGTCAATTTTTGTGAAGGAATCAGCTCATCCACTTCATTTCTACAGTCACACATGAAGAAAGCTTCAGGATAAATGCTTTAATCTACATTAATATATCCAATAAGAAAATGAATTCATAAAAAAAAGGATGTAAAACTGTGTTGAAAATGCAAAAGTTTGATGCTTAGCATCACAATTGAACTGTTGTCCATTGCAAATAGAAAAATGCACGTAGTTTAACAACGAGTATGTATTCAAGTGCATTGCTGGACTGAGGCCATTTAATCGAACGAAGTCACACCAAGGTAATGCTTCATTCTACTCTATAGAGATTCAGGAGTGAAATGGGAGATTGTTCATACCTTAGCTAAGACATAATGGCAGTTACCATGAAAATTGAACCTCTTATTATCAAAGGTTGTTATATGGAATCCTCCATCTATACTGCAGCTTCCAGAACAAGGCAGAGAGATACAGCTCCAGTGGCCTCCTTTGCAAGTACTGTACAAACACAAAAATGAGTACTTAGAATAAATATAGCTGCAAAGTAGCAAAGGTTGAGATCTATATCTGATTAGTTCCTCTTTCTTTGTCTCAACAGCTGCTTGTTATGTAGCTGCTTTATAAACCCTGAGGAAGGAAGATTTTATACTAGACCCTTGAAGTGAAAAAGTTAAGTGTCTGTCAGTGGGAGTTAATTGCAGTGGGCTTCACACTGTATCCTTCAGAGACACTGAGCTGGTCAAATAAGAAATATTTTCCAGGGCCTAAATTGCCCACTTCACTTTTTAAAAGAAATAACCCCTTCAAGAGGGATCTCACCTCACTTCATGCTACTGATGATTCAGCAAGTTGCTGTTACAACTTTTCAGAGCCAGACTGTGGAGGACATGGCTTAATAAGCAGTTTTAAAAATTAGAGCTGTTAATGCAACAGGAGAACAGCCTGGCCAGGTTACTTCAGGCTTTGTGAGGACTGAGCCTATGGCTAGATGGGAACCATTCAGAGCCCTTCCAAACTCTGATTTTGGGGAGTATTTCCTGCCTTTGAGAATAGCATAGGAAATACTTAATCCAAAGGGATGTGCCATCCGCTCCACCCAACCATGCACCACAGAGTAATTCTTTGTGATCCAAACTTTGGAACAGCCCTTCAGAGACAGCAGTGGTTGGAAAGCTACTCATTAGCATGGAATGACTCTTTGCTACACATTAGTGGCCAATGCTTCAAAACTAATTGGCAGAGTCTCATTCTTCTGCATTCTGGTATCCCAGGCTTCATACTTGCTGGCAATTCCAAGTGAGGGTGATAGCAACACGTGGTTGAGGGTTGCCTCAAAGTTTTTCCAAATGCTTTTGCTATTCAGACCCCAGTTTTTGCATTAGTGCCATGATTACTTAGGATGTTAGGAAAAGCAAAAAGGTGAAAAGAGCAGAATGCAGCTAATCAGTGCTCTCCAATAACTGCCTCTATCTTGTTAGTGCAGTCAAGTTCACAACATTACCAGTTTTGGCAAGGAGTGGAGTAAGTCCCTCCAGAAGAGTAGACTTTGCCTTGAAACATACAGGGACAGCTGTCTCTGGGAACACATTTTTTACCACCAAGGTCATCAAGGATAGTTCCTGTTCAGACACATTAATATTCCTTAGTAAGTATGGGAAACACCACAAAGTAAGATCAAAACAAAAACAAAACAAAACAAAAAAACTTGTATAATTCATGTTTTCTACAAATAAATGGGTGGGGCATGTTTCATCAGAAGCAGCAAATCAGGTTCTCTCACGCATTAAATGACGTAAAAGAATTTTCAGTACAGTTCAAATGAGAGCAACATAAGATCAAATATCCCAGAGTATCAGTGAGCAGGAATACCAAGTGCAAGTCTGCAAGGATATGAGCCAGTTTCCATCCATTTCCAATAGTGAAACTAAGAGATCAGACCTCAGCTTCTTCATGTGAAAGACTGCTCACACATGAACCTGCCAATGCATTTATTCTAAATATAACATAACCTACAGCAAGTCTTATTCTCCACTAGGCTACACATATGCATAGACTTGTAACTGGAAGGCACTTCATCAGACATCCTCATCTACATCATTACTACTGAGAACCACTCTCCTTTTTCCACATCTTTAGAAAAAATGTCCTTTCGATCCCCTTCTCCAGCACCAGGATCTTGAATCTTTTGAGATTTAGTTCTTCCAAGACCCAGCTGGACACTTTCCTGTGCAACTTGCTTTAGCAGGGGCTTAGACTCAGTGATCAGTAGTGGTCCCTTCTAACCCTTACAGTTCTGTGATTCTGTGAAGAAGGAAGTTGTTAAGTTTTACTACCAGAAACAGTTTATTCATTGATATTAGTGTAAAATCAGTCAGGAAACAAAAAAAACAACCCACTAACTGAAAGAAAATGCTCTCCTTCTTTGCCCATTTGTGACCGACTGGAAGAAGCAAGCTGCCTTACCAGGAGGACAGAAACAACCATCTGTGCATGGAGCTTTGCATATCTTGCTCCTTTCTGGGTCAGCGCATGTGTCAGCACAGGAGTTTCCACATTCCATATACTCCATGTTGCTTGGGCATTCCTGATCTGCAAAACCAAAGAAAAATGTGGTATGTTAATGATGAATTTATGAATGCTCAAAAATGATTGCATCACTGCCCAACTCCTTCTTCCTCCCTTCTCCCAAATCTTGACTGCAGAACTTTTTATTCAGATGTGTCATGTCATGTTGCAATCTAAAAGAATGTCTTACAAGTGCTTTTACTTCCTCTTTGGAGAAAACAATACTGCTGGTAAATATTAGTTATTTAACATTATTTTACTAGCTAGAGGTTGGCTGAAGTCCTGATACCAGCAAGACAGCAGGATCCCTAATAACTAATTTTTGCCTCAATCAATTCTCATTCTGGCATTAATCTTCCATCCTTGTCAACAACAGCTGCTTGGAAGAACTGCCTGTATTTTTCTTTCCAGAATTACAGCAATTTCCTGTTCGGTAGCTGCAGCTGAGTAGGAAAGCAAAGGATCAACTAAGAACAGGTATGTTAGACTTCTGTGTTACTTCTTGAGACTGCACATCAAAATTTTAAACAAAGTTAGCTGTGAATTAAATGTACATTGTAAAACTCAAAAAAAAAAAGAAAGAGAAGATGCTAAGATACAGTTTCTAATTAAGGAGCAAAATCGAGTTAAATTTGTTGGAGTTTTTCCATTAACAACATTTCTGCCAAAGTACTTCTAAAGATTTGAGTCAGTGTAGTTAAGGAAGCTTCTATCTTTGCTCTGCTGGGATTAGGATTCATTCATATATGTCTAACATCCTAAACTCTAGAGCAGTACTACTTACAGCAAAGCTCTTTGGTTCTCCATTCCCCAGGGTCTCCCTTGCTGAGGACACAGTCTCGAGAGTATTGGTTTAAAGTGCTGCATATGCAGCTGGAAACCAAATCAGAATGAGAAGAATTAACCACACAGTTGCACATATCCTCAGTGCAGGTAGCTACATAATCATCAAAAGCAACCACTTTGGGGCAGTTTCCAAAACGGGACAGAAGTTTCTTGCACTTTTTTTTCTGAGGGAAAAAAAAAAGAAAAAAGAAAAAAAAAAAAGAGGAGGAGGAAAAGAAAAGGAATAATTGACATTTTACCAACTGTAGACTGATGGATGTGAACCCTAACTTCTGATGACACAAGTCTGTGAGTCACAGGAGTCACACAGAACTCCAGAGGTCATCCAGTCTAACTTTTTGTTACAAGGTTCTTTTTCTTGGACTGGATGTGGTCATAAAATTGCATATTTTCCCATTTATCTATTTCTTTAACACTAGAGTAGATAGCCCTTCAAGTATAAGATGACATTTCTGTTCTCTAAATAGCCCTTGTTTCAACACAGTCATTCCAGTACTTCAGTATTTCAGGAAGGTTTATACTTCTTAGCCACACATACTTACATATTTACTGCATCTACTGTCATCCTCTGTAGGATGTCTTCCAGCATGGTCATCTGGCCTCACATCAGGACATTTTTCTGATGGATCCTCAACTTTGTGAAAGTTCCCGAACTGCCTTGGGTGCATTTTATACCCTGCAAAATCACCAGATTCATCTGAATAACTGCCTACAATCCTTTAGATCAGTTATTTTGCTATTAATATGTACCTCATCCTTACAAATCTTTACCAAATGCCTCAATTTAACCACAATACAGTACATAACTTCCTGGTATAAAACTTCCATTTGGGTTAGGATCGGGAATCTGGCATGTTTCTATCAAGAACTGCTGACAGTCTTGGTAGTGAGACTGATGACCTTTCTGTTACATCTCATCACTTTCAAAAACTTAGGTTCTTTATGAGCACATCTGATCTTTCAGAAATTTGTATTTGTATGTGTAATGGTCGGTCATACAGATCAGTTTGCATTACACTATTGCAATCGAAAGTGGATGTACATGTAGAAATCCAGTAACTTGCTGTTTCGTACATTATAGAGAAGTTGGGATGACAGACACACAATATATGTATTACACCGAGTATAGGGATGTACTTTCTCAAAGCATTACCAGACACTTGACTCTAGATCTGAGAAATCTTTCTGACAAAGTCTGAAATTTAATGATTTAATTATTTAATTATTCTTTCTGAATGGTAGGTGACAAGATTTTTTTTCATGACTTAAAAAGTCCAGATATTACACTGTCATTTACACACTATTTGCCTCAGTCCTGCAGCGAATACAACAGGGTGCAGGCTTCTTGCCACGCAGACTGCAGACTCAGCAGTTTGCTGTGCTGCCCTCCTTCCAGCTCAGAGCTGCATCTGAAGGTGTTGGTGATGGCACCGCAGCTTCTGCAAAGATGCTCAGTGAAATCTACCTGGGTCACCCATGGCTCTTCTGTTTCATTACATAGCCAAAACTAGTCACACCTGATACATAACTGTAAGGTGATGAAAGCAGAAGAACAGAAGTACAATCATGCCTCATTTGAGACTGCAAATTCCTTAAAGTTTGGTACAAACAGTGGGAAACTTGGCAACACTGCTGCATGACAAGTGGGCAATAAAACTGGGTCAGCAAGGTTTGAGAGACACTTGCAAGCATTCAAGCAGCAGAGAATCTCAAATAATCCCACAAACTTTTAAATTGCTTCATCTATGGAAATGTTTGGGTATTTCAAGATTTCTGTCCAGAAACCTGAAACCACACATAGAAAAAACAGATACCAAGTTTCATGTCATGTGTAACACACTCCTACATTCAGCATGCTGGGCTCATGGCCTACCGTCCAAAATTAAATCATTCTTCTTATTGCCATCATAGTTCCCACACAGACCACATATTTTCTCTTTGTATGTTTCTTCCAGGTCCAGCTAAGAAAGAAAAGCAAAGAGGAAACTCAGGCTTTAAAGGTTTCTTCTCCCACCAGCAGTACATTACCACATGACTCTCCATAGAAGAGCACAGTGGCAGAAATGCAGCAGTTACATTTTCCATTACAATCCTGTCATAAAACCTACAGACAGACAAGCTGAATTTAAACAGGAAGATGATTCTCCAACAACTTGCATTCCTACCTATCAAACAGCCAACTGAAGCATGCTTAATGCTGGACTGATCTTTGGTCCAGTGCCTCCCAGTAAACACTACTGGATAGATAACTATCCTGATGCTGAAAGCCGCAAAGAATTGGTTTCTGATCAGCTTTTAGCAATATCCAAGTTTTTTTTCCAGTTCATAGGCTAAATGGAAAACTTCACACAATCTCTATGAAGGGATCTGCCTCGCATCACTTGTTCTGCCCATACACAGGGCAGCAGAGACAGGTTAACACATTATGGCTTTACTAGATAGAGCTATTGCAACTTATCCCTTACATACTTGGTGGGTAATACTGGCCTTGCTCAGGTCTAGCTATAAATGGCAGTGTTTTTCCTACAGGTGTGTCAAGCTAAAACTGTGTCCACTCCACAGATGGTACCTATGATGTCTCAGGTATAAAATAGTACGGGGGGGGAGGGGAGGATGACAAATAGTTCATTAGATCCTGAATCACCACAACTGCTTCCTGATATAGATATTTTTTTCTTCTCCATTCACCTTCTACTCATTTTCTGTCTCTGAACTGCAAAACAACATGTTTATTTAATCTCACTCCTGATTGAAGAGGATAAATGCTCACACTCAGAAGAGTAAATACACCACCACTGCAGATGGTATTTTGGAGTGAATATATATAGAAGAATTTTCCCATAGCAATGTCTTGGAATGAGAGATGCCAGGATCTTCTCAAATGACCACACAGATTGGGTTTCCACATAAGATGTGCATTGGGAAAGAGCTGGAGTCACCTACTGTGCTCCACATAGGAAACACATAACTATAGAGATGCTGTCTCCAGCGTTAACAGTGGCACCTTTCATAGTGTAAAATTGCCTAGGGAGGCCTGGGCATTGCAACCCCACTCCCTTGGGCTCCCACTGCCCCTCAGTTTCTTATATTAACATGGTGCCTGCATCCCGCTCTGCTTTTCCTCATTGATGGAGTTCACTAAGAGAAAAACAACTAACTGGCTGTTCATACTAGGAGAGTGTCAGCCCAGTTCCACTTGAGAGTCAGACCCAGCTTGGAGGTGACTTGGAAGTATGCACAGGTGTCCTCAATCAGGATGCTCTTCAAGCTGAAGGGCAGAGGGATCCTGGAAATTGGAGAAAACAAAACAGATTACATGGGAAAAAAAAGAGCAAAATAACATTAATAAAAAAATCAAACCTTCACAGAGATACAGGAAAAAAGAAAAGTCAAAAGGAGGCAAATGAGCCATGGAGCTCAGCCTTCACACTAATGCATTAAGTTTTAGTATTATCACCTTGTCTATTGTGATGATCTAATAACCCACAACACAATTCTGGTCATGAGCATGTCAATATTATGTCAGCCACTCTATTGATACTGAAGTAGCTTTTCTGCTTTATATGAATTGAAGATCTAACTCAGTGTTACAAGGAGCAAGATCCCAATACTGGGATATTGCAGCCCATGTAAGGATACCACAGGCTCTCACAATCTCTTCAAACTTTTCCTTGTCACTTGGAAGTTACAGCAATATTATCATTTTGCTACCAGTGCATTGACGTGACTCAGACCTGTGTTACTTTTTGATCTCACCAAGCCAATTACTGCTCACTTCCCCAAAGCCTGATAAATAGATCAGAAAATGGCTAGAACATGTGACATTTTTGCCTCTTTGATTTAGGAGATACGTCTGGGTGATGTTATTGTATTTGGTGGTTTCTGGTCAGATATCAATAGAAGGTAGTGTATAATACTTGTGATTTTCTCTCCAGCAAGATTCTAAGGGTTCCTCCCAGAGCCAGTGCCTCAGCCCATCATCCCCAAATGCTGGGAGTAGGACACTGGAGTGTTTTGTGCTTCAGATCGTTTGTTTTCAGAGTTTGTTTTCAGATTGCTTTCTGGTTTATTTCAGACTGAAATTAAAGATGTGAATTTTGATTTCTGGAAATTCTGCCCTTTGTGTAGAAGACATCAAGGTAAGCTGCGATCTGCAAAGGAGGGCCACTTCTACACTGATCAATCTGGAAATGGTAAACTTTTTCTAAGGATGGTCTGTTCCTGAATAGCAACAAACAGTACTAAGGTTAGCATCACAGAAATAATATTTTTAGAAAAAAATTCAGATTTTCTACAAAATTGACTTTATAAATAAATCATTGATTTTATCTTCCCTCCTCCCCTCCTTGAATAAAAAACATCATCAGGAAGATCTAACCTTATGCCTTTTCTAAACATGTTGTTGCTGACCTTTGGAAGCTGTCATTTATGTACTTCTTGACCATCTCCAATACTATGGGCTGGACTTTTCACAATACACTGTTCAGTGTGCTATTACATATGCAGCTCTTTGCTTCTCTGCACGGTGCGATACCTTTTTAGACAGATCACCCCTTGCTAATATCTAGCAATAAAAACACAGTGCTAGAAAGCAGCTGTAGCATCTTTACTTACTGGTTCCCATTCACTGTGATGCCTGACTCTTTCACCTCCAAGATCACTCCGTCAGTAGTGACAGTGAAGTAGATCAGGTGACTGTTTTTGTCACTGCGCCTGATTTGGATGTTGAAGTCCTGGTAGCTGTCATTGCAGTGAGAAGCAAAGACGTATGTGCAAGTCCCAGGAAAAGTGAACTTAACGTGGTCAAATGTATGAAAGTGGAAGTTGCCCCAGGTGGTACACTCACTCCTACCAACAGTGGAGACCTGGACTAAGGAAAGATTAATAGCATCAAGGTTAACAATGCACCTTGTGTGAGCTGCTTTTGTTGTTGTTGTTGTTGTTGCTATTTAAAAATATTAAGGGAGAGGTTTCTGAATTCAGAAATGTGAAGTCCTGGAAGATACTTTGGGAATTACTTTGACATGGATCTCGTTTGGGAAGGAGATCTCTCTTAGAAGTTCACGTCAGAGAAACCTCCAGTATGACCAGATAATCCCAGGCTCCTTTGAAGCTAACAGCGAGAAGCAAAGGAGACTTTTCATTCCTGTTTTACACATCTAACCAGTCTAGGAGTCCCTCCAACACTGCCCATTTCTCTGTTATCTGTAAATGATGGTGAGGGGTGCCAACTTAGACAGACACATAACTCTGGACAGCTGTGAAGTGAGAGCTGTCCCCTCCTGTCTGGCTAAATCTCAGTTCTGCCTTGGAAATCACACCCCTTAACACAGTCAACAATTTAGTCTAAAGTCTTGAACAGAGTCCCTACCAGGCCACGCCACAGATTACCCGAGTTTTCAGAAAAATGGCAGTCTCCAGTCTCAGCAGATGAGGTTGCCACTAGCTTCAAAGTTCAGTTCACAGCTGCTTATTTTTCATCTCATACAAACACATTTCTTGGAGCTGAGCTGTATCTCTGTCAGTGGTGTTGATAGGAAAGCTGCTCCAAAAGTAATGCTTCCTATTTTATTACATTGGCCCATGATGTCATAGGCAGATGGTGGAGGGACAGCAGTAGGGGTTGAACCTTCCCACCAGTATTCCCATGTTACATTTTATTGCCATGTATCAGATGGCAGCAGAGGGGCATTCTGACAAAATGACATCTGACATGGGAAGTGCACATTAAGTAAAGGTGTGGCATCTGGCTCTTGTTCATCACTGGTGGAAAAGCATAGCTCATGGCGGTGACTATCCTGAAAAAGTGTTCTGTAGCTGAGAATTTGCTCTGTCGAATAGTGCTACCATAATCTTCATAGCTTTTGTCATTTCCATGGAAATAAACAGGAGGCGTTACTTTTGGAGCAACCTAATACTTAAAGTGCATGTAAGACGTCACTTAAGAAATTATTTTTCATACCATTGATGCATAAAGTAAATGTGAATCAAAGAAAGCTACACAGAGAATTAAATAATTCTTGCTACATTGTGCTTTTGGCATCTCTTCTGGGCCTATCTGAATAGCAAGTAAAATGAGCAAATTTCTTTGCATCCCTGCACATTTAGGAATATCAACACAGCAGTTTCTTTCAAGATCAAATCAGAATCAGCCATTGGTATATTCAGAGAACTCTAAAATATTATAAGATGTTCATATGTAAGGAACAGCATCTTGAAGTCAGAATCATGAGACAAAAGCTCAAGTGACAAAAGGTTCTTACAGAAACAGCTTCTTAAACAGATTGGCTATAGGTGTTCACAGCAATGAAGTAGAATAGTTAGCACTTTTGTACACAATAATGAAAGGAAATCAGATATTTTCACTCCTTCTTGGAAGTGTAATTGCTAGAATTACTAAGACAGCAGTAGCAGTCAGATCAATTGTTTGTTTATCGAGTGATTAGGAAAAGTATAAGATATCCAAAGCCAAACCAGGAGGTAACAGTGCAAGAGAGCACAACCATGTGATTCTTCCTAATGAAGGAATTCACACTGGTCAACCAAGCCTAGCAGGCATTATATAAAAAATGTATGCAAAATGTTTTAAAAAGGGCAGCCCTTTTTTAAGATGCATATTACATGCAGAGAGTCTGCTTTCTTAAGATCGGTCATTTAGGACATTAAGCAGTTGATACACGAACCAGTGTTGGAAAAAAAATAATGAGACAAGAATAAATGACTTAAAAATGACTTGAACTACTTAAATTAAAGATGAGAAGGTAAAATGCTAAACAGTATCTGGCATGCCTACAGTTCTTACATGAGTATGTTACATCTTTTCATTTAACAAATGTACTTGTCACCTAAGGAGATCAATATGCAAACCAAGAATCTTAGAATTTTTTCTTACCTATCTGAACTGGTTCTTTCCCTTTGCAAAAACTCCAAATGATGCAGAAGATCCAAAATGACCTCCCCTTTTTTATTTCCATCTTGCCATGAAGTGGTAACTTGAAAATCCTTCCCGGGAAGTGTTTTTTTCTTGGCTTATAGGCAGATTTTTATAGTCCAGGAATTTGGCGTGAGAACAAAACATTGATGGCAGGGTACTTGAAAGGTGGAGCTTCATTCATTTTTCTTTCAGTTGTCCATGTTCAGCACCAAACAACCTTCTGTCTTTTGGAAAAAACAAGTATCCATTTCTCTCCTCTCTGTGGGGATGGAGAATTGTCCTTAACTCCTTTCTTTAAAATGCTTGTTTTGACTTTCATTACAGTGCTGATTTTTCTTTAACTAATAGTTGTTTGGTTTTTTGTTGTTTTTTTTTTTTTTTTCTTTTACAGCACTGGGTTAGTAACAAGCAACCATTGCCACTTTTTACAGTTTTTTTCTGGTTTGCACATCAGCACAGTCCTCCAGCTCAAGGAAGTGTTTGTTGCTTCTGCTATCTTGATGAATATATTTTGAAAGGTTACAACTAAAAATATTGTAAGGTCAGGCATTGCGTACACTCATAAAGAGTCATAACCATAAAACATCCGGAGGGTCATGTTATCTAAATCGAAATCTTCCCTCTTTTAGTTTGAAACAATTTCCTCCTGTCCTGTCACAGCAGACCTGTCCTCTTCTTTCTTATAGCCCCCCTTTAGGTACTAGAAGGCCACTAACAGGTCTTCCTGGAGAAGGAAACATGACAAGAAGAAATTATTTCAAACTAACAGGGAATATTTATATCGGATATAAGGAGGAAGATTTTTACAATGGCAGTAAGGCACTTGCACAAGTTGCCCAGAGAGGCAGTGGATGCCACATCCCTGGAGATACCAAAGGTCAGGCAGGATGGGGCTCTGAGCACCCGATCTAGTGCAGGTGTCCCTGTTCACTGCAAGGCAGTTGGAACAGACGGCCTTGAAGGGTCCCCTCCAACTCAAATGATTCTATGATCTAATCTATGTTCTACTGTAGAATAGTTATTAAATATCCTGTCATAGATGTTTGATGCCAGGAACTTCTGTGACTCCTGTGGACATTTACTTGATGTGTTGACACAAGCTGTCCTTCATCTGACACATGCTTAGGTGGAACCACCTCTGACGGACAGAAAGCCTCTCACCCAGACAAAAAAAAATCCGGCAAACAAGCAAATAAGACGTTCTCACATGTTCAACTGCTCCATGCTCCTTTGGGAATGCAATAGTGCCAAAATGACACCCAAAAGGAAGTGAGCAGGAATGTGGCTTGAAGTGGACTTAGGTTTCAGCCTTTTTGCAAGTCCTCATGCCAGAGCAGCCCACAGACTTTTATCTTGTTGGCAGGCAGTAAGCCACCCTTAAGGACTGTGCCTAGCTCACCACTTCACCAAGTCTTCTGGTATGAACAAAGTTAAATGTCTGAATACTACTCCCCAGTTCTTGCGGTCATTCCCCTCACACATTTCTGAGCCACTTACTCAGGTGCAAACATCTGCGGCTGCTGCTTCTATTAAGAAAGCCTTAAGAAAGTCCCGCACTAACAGGTGAGAGCATTGTGCAGTGCATGAAACATGAGTTCACGTTACCCCTTTCCCACTGTCTGTGCCTCATTAATTCCATTGTCAGACGCACTCGAGGCAGGGCACTACTGGAAGGTAAAGTCTGTTCTTGAAGCCATGCCATTTTGGCTGCTGTACAAACCGATAGACTTCACGGCACCAGAGATGGAAGTTATAGATTTCTGTTTCTTTTCCTTTTAATCGTCCTTCCCACTCTTCTCCACCCTAACAGTTATGATGTAGGACTACGGGATACCTAGCAAATAACATGTGAGAATATGACATTGTAGTTGTGAGGATAACCTGAAATCCCATACAGTGCAGCAGTAACATTCAAAGCCAGCAGACTCTTACAGTAACTTTCAGATTGAGTTTTGGTTGATGGAGCCTCCTTCTCAATTTTCCCAAACGAAGCCTACATTCAAAACCTGAATGTAGAACACTGTTAAGATACTGCTCTTTTGTTTTTAAATAATGGTCCTCTTCCTTTCCAATTTCCATATAGGCAATCAGTACATCTATTTCATTCACACTGATATGAGAGCATAAAAAAAAACCACACCAAGAACCCAAAGATCTGATTCCTAACTTCAGAACAAAATGCCATTATCCCTTATGGGTGGCATAAAAGCAGCATAAGCCACTTAGAAAACAGTTGCTAAAGATACCCTTCAGATTAGAGTGTCCCTTCCATGACAAAGACATGGTGAGACTGGTCACCACAGCTTCCAGCCCTCTGTCTCCTACATGAGGTTTGGGGCATGACAGAGTGGGAGGGAGGGATGAGCTGAAGCACGATTTTACCTGCAAGCCCCAGTTAGCTCATATAGACCTGGGAGGAACATTAGCAGCACATTTTAAAATGATGACCCAGGGACAGACAGAACAAAACAAACAATTCGTCGAACCCCCATCCACTTCAGCTCCATTCAGAAGTAGCATCAGACACCTGGCTGATCCCTTGTGCAAAAAAAAACACAGACCCAGGAGATCCAGTCCTTTTGCTGTGTATCATTTCTTACCTCTGCTTGTCTGCTCTGTCAAATTTGCTATTCCTCTGACACTTCTTGGTGAGCACAGATCCTCTGCCAGTGACTAACCAGAGCTGCTGCTGTCAGCTTCTCTGCAGAGAACATGGGCTACATTCCTTGGAAATCACTGGATGCTCCTCTTCCCTGTAAACATTTTAGAGCTACTGATAAGCGGAGGATAAATGCATTTTTCAAATGAAATTTTTGCAGGCAAATGTGGCAACACTGAGGGTTTCAGAAGGAATGTGTGGTAGCATTTAGGAAGGAAATTTGGACCAACAGGTGATTAGTGAATATGCTGGTCTGTTACAATGGAATTGTTGCTACAGCAAGCATGCAAGTTATAACTAATCCCCCTGTAGTGAAACACTGGGAAAATATCTCTTTCCTTTATTGGGCCCTCCAGCTCATGAGGCCTTCACTCAGGTGCAGCTGTACTATCAAAAAGAACAATTCCTTTTGGCCTCTTTACAGCCCATTTCATGGATCATTTGCCACTAAGGGGTATGTGATTTTAGTAAATGCAATTGGTAAATATTAACTCAGCTTCTTTATCGCCACTGACTCACGGGAGATAAACCGTCATGAAGGTAGTGTAATACATCAGTGACTCACATCCCACAAGCTTGGTAAAGGGGCAGTCAAACTGGAGGCATCTTGGGGGTCAACACCACTTGTACTCACCAACTATACTGAAATCTAGCAGTTGCATTTGATTTGCAACCTTCTCTCAAAGGGTGATCCCATATGTACTGTAACTATCAAAGCTACCACATTTTTAATTCTTTGTCCCGAGTGAACCCAAGTGCTGGAGGTTTTGGCCTGGAAATCCTTTACTATTCTAGGCCTTTCCAGGCAAAAGTAGCTGTACTATTTCTTACACCGTGTATCCACTGTGAAATTGCGTTTTACCAGCATTGCCTAGATGATCACTAGAGAAATGCTATCTAGTTCATCAAGAAGGTAAAGTTAGCTAGGAAAATGATTAATTAGGAATTGGTATCAAGCCCTGTTGTGCTGACAAGATAACATCTGAAATAAATTTGGCAAACTATTTTGCATATAACTGATGATTACAACAATTTTTTGCACCTTCCTAATGGCCAGAATAATTCAGCATGGATTATGTTTTTTTCCTTGGTATAATCCCATAAAATTTAGGGAAGATTCAAAGATTTATTTGGTTCATTAAGTTTGTATCCATCACACAGTTTGAATTAGCTGACGGTATGAGGTGAGCTCTAACAGGCAAAGTTCATTGTCTATCAAAACACATGAAGAATGCCTTTGGTATTTCAATTTTGGTAGGAGATGGGTGGGTGTTTTCTTACATTTTTTGCTTCAAAACAACAAGAAAACAACTCCTTAACCTCTCATCTCATTTTAGGGTTCCTTTCCAGAACTGATCAAGGGCATCAGTTACTCCCATTTTGCAAGGAATCAGTTCAGCTGCTCCCTTTCTGTTTTTTGTTGTTGTTTTTTTTTTTTTTTTTTTTTTCCCCAAGAAGATGTAGATCTTTCAAAATCCATATCCACGGATTGCAACAACATGGCCGAGTGGTGTTTGCGCACACAGGTCTCATTGACCTATTGGCACTTCCTCACTTAAGAAAAACTCCCTGCACAGAAAGCCATCTTATCAAAAGCCCTTGGGCTTGCTCTACCCAAAAGATTTTTCTTTAAACAACTTTCCTGATGAAAAACATGGAGTATCAGAATGAAGGAACCTTTGGCCCCATTTGGGGGAGGATATGAAAATTCTGCTTTAAGAATTACAACTTCATGGGTTTCAGAATAGAGCAAACACTACCCCCTCCCCGTAGCAATTTCTTCCCTCACGGATGCCAAGACAATGCAGAAAAGGCCACTGCATACTTAATACCAAAGACAGTATAACTGTGAGATTACATGAAATTAGGCATGCAGTCACCAACTCCACCACACTGAAAGTTACTAGAAGCCCAAAGAAATGCAGGATTTGACTTACTATGTTCCTATTCAAGGCCCTCAGGCCGTCTGTGTTTTTAAGAGGGAGCAGGAGTGTACAGCTCCCACAGATACTTCAAACAAAGAGCAAAGAGTCCTCAACTACACTAGTCCAAAGAGACAGGCTATTGAAATGTCACTGCTGTGCCAGGTCACCAGCACTGTGCAAAGCTGTGTTCCTCAATCAGAGTTCCTGTTGCTTTTGTTAACTGCTTAAAAAGAGAGCTGTGTAAAGCAACATCAACCCCAGCTCTACTTGATTTCTAGGGTAGCTGGATATATATTTCTTCACTTATGTAAGAAGAAAGAGCTTTCTTCTCCACCTCCCTCCCCACATGCTTGCAAATCTTGCCAGAACATGAAAATCTGTGATGCTTCTCTTGTCATTAAGTCGGACTAAGCTGCCTGGGAAAAGTCTATTTTTCTGCTGCTTCTCTGAATCAAGACCAGCATCAGCGTAGCTGACACTCTTAACTAGCCCTTCCTTTTAGCCTTCAAGGCAAATGAGAATGTTTTACCTGCCAAATATACCACTTAGTTCAAGAAACACATAGATGTGGTACTTGGTTTAGTGGGCAATATTGGTGGTAGGTGAACAGTTGGACTAGATGATCTTAGAGGTCTTTTCCAACCTTAATGATTCTATGATTCTGCAATACGTCCAGGAATAAATTTCCAGGATCATTCTTAGAAGGTGATCTTTGTCTACTACATAAATGAAAACAGAATCCTCCCAGAAATCATTTGTGTTGGAAATGGAATTTCCTCTCACTAGAAGATTAGTGATCTCATAGAACTAAGGTAGACTGACAGCAGTTGGGAGAACACATTTTTTTTCAAAGGTGGAGAGGGGGGCTAGCCAAAAGCATAGCCAGATGTGACATACAACGTTTTCTGTCTTTATATCAATCTGCAACAGAAATATGCTTCAAAAAATATCAAAAATACACTGAGTTCTGCTATTTTTTGTGAGTTTTCTCAAAGTTTGAGCCTTAGAATAAGAAAAAAGTACAAGTAGGTCTTTTTACTGTTCTAGAGACAAGTTTGTAAAAGGAATTCAAGTATTTTATGTTTAAATTCTGAAAAATTGGAATGTTAAAGGAAGCCCAGTTAGAAGGGTGATGTTGAAAAAAAGGGTATAATGATTTTCTATATTGGTGATAAAGCTTATATAGCCTGGCTGGAAGTTAGTCTGCGGGGCTGGCAGTTAAGAGAACAGAGATTTACAGTAGCCTTGGAAGACTGAGTTAATTTAGGAAATCTGGATTAGGAAGGGGGCTGCTTAATTAGAACTTGTTTTCCATTAAAATACACCCCAGTCTCCAAAACTACCGTCAGAAGATGAAATATTAGAAATTGCATATCAGCTCACCAGTTATTCAACAGTATTTCAGCTTTTTGTTCGCTGCAATTTTCTTTCCTATGACTTTAGAGTTTGTCAATCTCTCTCTGCCTCCTCTTTTCACAGTATCTGAGTTTGCTTTGCTACACAAGCTCAAACAGTGTATAACAAGCACCATAACTACATGATTATTTACTCAGGGCTTTGCCTTTGCTGAAGTCCTTTGATTGGGGTTTTATGTGCAGAGTACCATGTGCTTAGTTCAATGAAGTTTGGTTTAGCAAAGTACAGTTCAACAGTCAACACATGGAAAATTCTATCTTGCCCTTCCTCTCCCATGGCATAAAATGATTATGTCCTAATATTAAGTTACATAATTAAAGAAGATAGCAATTAGAACAGAAATCTTTTCTTTGTTTTCCTTTGCAGGAGGTAGTTCTTGTTTTGCATGGGGCTTATTCCTCCACTTCTGAATCCCATCCACCTCAGCTCAGATAGCAGCAGTGATTTTTTACACACTGGTAACAAGCATTTGGCTTTCTGGCCTTAGAGCTCTGAAAACAGTTGTCCAGCAATGGTTCATAAAAGAACTGCATTCACTTTAACAAAAAACCTTCTGAGAAGTTCTCCCTCTGTTACTGGGAGAGTCATATGAACAGCACTGAATTTTCAGAGTAGCTCCAGATAACTGGAAAGAAACTGTTTAAGATTAAAACTGCCTTGGAGAAGACACCAACTGGGAATAAAACCCATGTACTTCCAGACATGGTGCATGCCACAATCACCTTGCCTCCACGGAAGCATGTAAAAAAGACTCAGGAATACTTGTGTACGACCTCAGCTTATCAGAGTGGCCAAGTGTTTCAGAGTTGTACTAGAGGTCCCCTGCTGCAGTGCCCTTGTGTAGCAATGGCACGTACTCCGAGCTACAGTTAACCCACTCAGTTTTGCTTCAGCATACTGCAGCAGTCTCCTTGGCTGGGCCTATGCTGTAACACTGCTTCTGCCTAGGAAGGATTTGCCTGAGCAAATCTGAGTCGGGGACTCAAAACCTCAGCTTCTAGTAAGCAAGGCAGTGATCGTGATTTGGATAAATTATAGCTTTAGCCTTTGCTTAGGATGTTTCAGCCTGCCATTATTTGCCCTTCCTTTCCTTAGCCTATGTGTCTGTGGCAGGGGGGTTTGAACTTGATCCTTGAAGTCCCTTCCAACCCAGGCAATTCTATGATTCTATGATCAATTCTGTGATCAATTCTGTGTTGTGATCAAATCACAACAGAGCTATGATTTTTTTGTTTGTTTGTTTGTTCACCAGAATGGCCATGCAGGCTCAAGCACTGTAATGAAGGCTTCAGGTTCATATTCAAATCCCATGCTTAATGGAATTTTGTTTGTCTCCAGCTTAGGGATAGTATGCCAAAATGAGGTCAAACCAAGCAGCACTTGTAGAGCAAAAGCTAAGGCTCTAGTTTTGGTCCCTTCAAAGTTCCACTTGCCTCACAAGAATGTTTCCTGCTCTTTCAAAGCAAAAGTAAGCAACTGGAGGATAAAAGTAAGAAACAAACCTAATGGAAGCTCTTTGCCACCAACTGAAGTGGTGAACTAGATAAAAAGCATAGGAGGAGAGGAACACAGTTCTCAGATACGGAGACACACCAGTGTTTCAGCCAACCTGACACCCAGCTGAACTCTGCTGGAGCTTTTGCTGCTGTTTCTTTTTGCTAGACTCTGGAGGACTCCAGACTTCCTGGAGGACAGAGAAAAATTCTTGGAGGACAGCTCATTTTCTTCCAGTTCCAATACTTTTTGCAAAGTCAGTGCCCTTTTATGTCTTGCTTGGGATCAGAAGGTTCCAATACCTCCTCTGTAGCCCCTTAATGGGCTAACACAGCTTTGTGTTCAGTTAGCCTCCTGGGTTTTCCAAATAAGGATGAGATTGTATCCTGCAAATGCAACAGTTCTTGCTTAAGAAATTAAATAGTTTGTGGGTCAGGAAGGGCAAGTCTCCATTTGCTTTCAAGGGGACTGTGGGAAGGACCAAAACCACTGCTCACTGCCACTATTACCCTCTTTGATGGTATGCACATTTAATACTTCTTTCCTTCCTCTCTTGTCATCCAGTTTAATACAGGTGTGAACTGAACTGCAAAGTTCTGAGGTGACAAAGAGTGCAGAAAGGAGGTTTGACATGTACAATTTGACCTGGAACTGCAAAGCACTTGTAAGTAAGAATTCTCTGACAATGCCTGCTCTCGGGAACCTGGTTAGAGGCAGCACTGACCCAGCAGCAAAACCAAAGGGGCTGCTGAATTCCTAAGCACTGTAAAGAACACCATGTTGTGCACATTCCTACCAGAAGAATTTATTTTAATGCTTACTAAAAGTACATAAGTTCAGTGGGGGAAATATCTGATATTCTCAGAAGCAGACCTATTTACCTGGTAAAATACAAACTCCCTGATGTAGGCAGCAGGATTTTTTTGTCCCTGAAGTCATTTTTCATTCTTAGCCTTACACTGCCCTGTAGTGGCAAAGCCAAAATCTGCAGTGATACTGGTTACACAGAAGCTTTTAACTTCCGTAATTAGAACTAGTTTGCCCATCACTAAGAGGGACAGAAAAAAACCTGCAGTGGCATTAAAATGACACTACAGAGTTGGAATAATTTCTCTTTTTCATAGGAAACAAGACAGATTTGCTCATGCCATGCATCTGCTTGTCTCCAGAAGCTACTGACCGACTCCAGCCATATTGAGCTACAAAAATGAAGTCAGACATCGTCAGATTTTAAGTGGTCTTAAAACAACTCAAGGAAGAGAATGGATATACTGCCAGCTCAGAAGCTGCTAGACAGCAGAGAAAGTGAACTGATAAATGCCCCAGAAGAAAAGTCTCAGTCATATCTCACAATGAACCAAGAAACAGAAATCCTTAGAATCCCACGCTGAAGTAGAAATCAGGCTTCATCAGAGTTGGAGCCTGCTACTTAAAGTGAGTATTCCTTCTTCTTAGATCAGCTATCGCTTCCCCGAGCTCTATAAAGACAGTATTCGGAGGATGCAAAATGTCCGGTGTCTTATTTTCTGTACATCCGTACTGGTTTCTGTCTTTCAAGCTGTAACACATTCAGCAGGGCTCATAGCAGCATAGAATGGTGTCAACAGTTCTAGTACTTCAGGTAGCAAAGATGCTTGTATTCAAGTTGGTGGCACAAGAAGAGTTACTTTTAGCTCTCAGAATAAGACAACTACTGCTCATCAACAGAGGCAAAAATAACACAAAATGCAATGTTTGCACACAGCATGTGTGTGTTACTCTAATTGTACTTCAGCTGTCTTAGCTGTCTGGCTCTCAGCTAATGTCCTTCAGCTACCTTTGTAATGAGATCAGATAAATGGGCATTTCAGAATGCAGTTCAGTTAATCTCCTTTGGTATGAGATGAATGAATGTTGAAAATGGCTATGTCGCTCCATTTCCTGTAGGGAAAGCCTAGATATGGACATCTTTTGTGTGAAGGTGGAAATCTGAAGACCTCCTACTATAGCACTAGTTATATATCCTTCAAAGTTCAAACAATGTGACTGAATTTCATATTCTCAAAGCCAAAGGACTACTATCTTTGTGAAGATACATAACTGTGATGAACTGAGACCTGATGCCAAACTAGAGTGAAAGTTTCTCAGTCATTTGAATAATTTTATGATGCATTATTCTTCTTGTTCTTCTTCAGATTCAGCAATCATAATCAACTTTTACCCCACCAGACAGGATCCTCCAGACAGGGAATAGTTCAGTTTTTAGAGAGTTCCAAATTGATATCGCAAAAGTTTTAAAAACACATCAACAAACTTCCTCTGACTTGAAAAAAAACCCACTTTCCTTCTCTTTTAAAACTCAAACTCATCTAGATAGTACATGAATAAGCACAAAACCCATGTTTTTTTTTAAATGTGCTTTTAATCACTCAGAGAAAATAAGTTGATTAAAAAATGATCCAGAGGGGTATGCAACTTGGAGGAAAGTTCACCGTACTTCTGTACACAAATAAATAGAGCACTGTTAAAAATAATCAGAGAACATACAGGATAAAGTAGTGGGGAAAAGCTAAGTTCAAAAGCTATCAAGGAAGATCAGTGTGGTGCATAGATCCTTTAATTGAGAGCTGTTAGTATTTTTTCTGCTTCATTTTGATGTGAAGCTGATGGCCCTTCTCCTGTGATTTTGAGTGCTCTCATCATTTTCTTCTGTGCTTTGAGACTCACTAGATTCTGAGGTTACACACTGAGTGTCCTGACAGCCGCAGCTTTCCACATACACATACTTATGTTTAATTGAGTCTCCAGAGGGACATTTCAGTTCCACTTCCTTCATGCTAGTTCGTACTTCCTTGCAGCAGGAGCAACTGTGTTCCATAGAACTGGCCTCAACAGAGTACCTGTTAAGATGGAGAAAGGCAACATCATTTTGTGCTAGAAGCCAGCATACAAAGGAGAGAGTGAAGACAGGTACAGGACTCGCTGTGGAAAGTTTGGTTCTGTATGCAAAAAAGCCATATTTGGGGCTGATGGACAGTCCTAAGCTCATCTGACAGAGCAGTAGTTATAACAATATGAATTTAAAATTCGTTGCATTTGGATGAGGTTTTCTTGTAAAATACATATCTTATTATAGTCTAGGTCTCACTGAAGAAACACAATGAGTTGCAGGAGTTCTGTTTCCTTATATTCCACTCATCATCCCAGCAATGAGAGATGCTAAACACACTGTATCAAACAACAAAGGGCACATGCAGCCCTGAGCTGAGAAAGAAAACTACTTGTGGCTACAATGCCACCTACAATGGCATCATATCAATGGGCTACGAGAGCTACAATTTTATCAGATGAATAAAAGCGTATATTCCAAAACAGGCAGTGTTAACACAAAGAGGAACCAGCGGCTCCTTTTGTTGCTATCTCACAATAAAAATGTTTTCTGCAGCATTGTGTCCATCATCTTTTCAAATAACAATGCTAACATGCAGAATTTGTCAATATCAGCCTATAAACTGTGCCAAGAACCATCCTTCTCTTATGCTTGCATGCAGAGGCAGCTCCAGTAGGACTCTAAGACTGTAAGGTATTTGAAAATATTAATAAAACCCTCTGGTTAACTGTGGCTCAATCTTGAGTAAAGGCCAGTTTTCTTTCACGTGAGGTACCCAATGGTATATGCATCAACAGGCAGTAAGTGAAAACTTATTCGGGGATTTAGAATTATCCTATTGTAACGTGTTTTAATAACATTATACCATGCGTCACACTAGCCCCTTTATTGTAGATTTGCAGAGAGTAACATTTAATTAAACTACTCTACCAACACTACTCCTAAGGCATTTTTTTCTCACTTTTTTATCGTATAAAAATTGTGCACGTTTGAAACTTTCTTTAAAAGATGTGTCTATTTCATTTCATATGTTAATGTATATGTCTGTATGCTATCTCTTGAGAGGCAGCTTTTCAGCTTATGAAGGATTGATTGCTCTTTGGTCTCATTGACATTACAGGAAATAATCCATGATCTCTTGCAGTGACTTCTATCCAAGACAGTCTGACACAAACGAAAGACGAGGCATCTCTTAACACAGGTAGAACCCTACCACAGCTGTCTTAATCCCAATGCAGTGTACTAACCTCTTCTGTTTTTTGTTAAACTGAATCAACTGCTGAGTCAGAATTTTCATTATTTTGTGCCCTGAGTTTGACAGCTGATAGTTTCAAGTCTTCTGTTGTTCTGTAGTCCATCAATTTATTGCTTCTTTTACATAAAAAATGTCAGTGGCAGAATTTAAATCTCATTGTCCAGTCAGTTTACTTACAGTGAGAAAGTTCCACATGTTCCTTCACATTCAGTCAGGACAACTCTCTCCGGAGAACGGCAGTTCTTATAGACGATAAAGTCTTTTCTTTCACGGACAGAACATGGTGTGGGGCTATCCAGAAGTGCACCTAAATGGAAAGATTAGCAAATACTTCCAGTGAAATAGCTCCATATTTTCCCTGAAGTTCAGTCTTTCTGCTTCAGTTTAACCTTCCCAGACAGATTGGGTACTGAATGCTTACAGTAACAAGCATAAATACAGGTGCACCTATTTAAATACAAACATATCAGACTCTGAATAATAAAATGGGCTGATTTAAGAAGAAAATTCATTTCCTGTATTGTTAATTCAGGTATACTGACATACTTACAGGTTTTGCAACAACCATTAGGTAAGAATGTAACAGTTCCCTAAAAGAAGAAAAAAAAAGACAGGAAAAATGGTATTACTTTCTTTCCTGTATTAAAGAGGTTTTTAGGCCAATAACAGAGAAGAGCAATTCTTCAATGGCTAGAAATTACTAGCTAATACTCTAGTACTTACCTGAATAAACAAACATAACAGTCTATACCAGACTTGAAATCTATCAATTTACTGAGGACCGTGGAAATACAGATGAAGTTTCAAAGGAACTCTACAATAACCATCAAACAATTACTCCAAAAAATTTAAAAATATATTTTCTCAGAGACTTCTTTTCTATACTTGTATGATACATAGTGTTACTGCCTACTGACTGGACAGCTTGTATTTCTGTGACATTCAAAAAACATGGTTCTTTTTTAGGTATGACCTCTCACAAAATAATCAGCAAGTACTTTTATCTGAATTCTGAGCAGTTTTTTTGACTACGGAGAGTTGCCAGAAGAACCTTAAACTCTCAGCCAGCAATCTTATTAAATACACTTTGTAGGTCTGCACTTAGATGAAACAGAAATACGTGCCGTTGAGACAGAAACTTCACAGAATGATCACCAGAGTCATTGAGACATATTATTGGCAGTTTGGTGGTTGAACTAAACTGAAGTAATTTGTGCATTAAGTAGAGGGTAGTTTTCTACATCAACTTACAGGTTTGCAGCTCTCCTCATTGAATGCAGGACAGGTAATCTCAGATGTGGAAGAGATAAGCTGGTTCTTGAGACTTGTACAACTGTAAATGGTGCAGTTGTTGTAAGGATCATTTACAAACTCTCCAGGCTGCAAATGAAATACAAAAGGTAATAAGAAAAGGTGAAGGGACCTCAGACAAATCTTCCTCTTCTCTGAAAATGACTTTCATATTATTTCTCAGTCAATTTTGTTTAGGTTAACAGCAATTTTGAATACAGATTTTTGTGTACATTGTAGCATGCAGCAAGTAGAGAGAATCTGCAGTTTAACATGGGATTTCCCTTGAAAAAGAAAAATCCCTCTACTTAGAGTACATTAGCAATACTAGCAAAGTCATTGTGTCCATGAATTTTGCCTGGGGAAAGATCCAGGCAATAAAATTGTTTCATCCGCAGGGTTTTCTAACATTCTTCACTACACAGAAACTAAACAACAGAGAAAGCTTCAAGCTTCTAATCACCACTAAATAAAAAAAAAATAAAAAAAAACTGCAAAAACCTTCCCATGATATTACTGGGTTGGCAGTCCAGAAAAAGTCTTTCAAAAAATTTGATTTCATTAATACTTCCTTCAGGTCAAAATATTGCAGATTGTCTTTGCAAAGTTACAGAAAGCCTTCTCTTTGAAAGAGGAAGTTGACAAATTTGGTAGAGAGGTAACATGTAAAGCATACTTACATTCAATATGAGACTGGAACTGTGTGATGTATGTACAATACACTTCGTCTGCACACATTTTCCACAACATTCACCTTCTACATCTTGCCGTTCATATCCCTAGATGTTAAAATTAGATAAAAATGACAGCATTGATAGGTGTACTGTGGAGAAACAAGTAAAAACACACTAACCCATGAACTGATTATGCCTTGAAACATACTCTAGAATTGTGCATTTCTGTGCTAGACTCCACCAAAAGTTAAGAAAAAAAAAAAAAAAAAAAAAAGCAGGCTACAGATGGAATCAGCAGAAACACAACGTTAAGTATAACTAAAAACTAAGTACCAATTCCATTAAGTACACTACAGATATTTCTTAGCTAATCCTCCCAAGCTTAACTGGATACTGCTGGTTACACTGTCAAGCTACACAAAACAGATTGCCCAAGGACGGTCAGTGTCCATTATTTACTTGTATTCTTGCTTTCAGCTCCCCATACCTAACACATGCAACATGGTGATCACAATGTTTTTTATGTACATGGGTGTTTTATTTGTTTCTTGATTTCACATTTGTCACTTACTGGTTCACAATATGTATTGCATGGAATATGTTCACAGGAGATGACATTCAGTTGAGTGCTGATGTTAACTTCATTAGTGCAGAAGCAATTGTGGCACTTATCAACGAAGACTGAGGAATTAGGCTATAAATTTAGAGAAGCAAAGGTTCATATATTAACGAGATACAACAAGTGACAGACAATTTTTAATTCCCAAAAAAACCACTAGACCAAACAATGGAATAGTAATCCATCATAAACACCACTGGAAATATATTTGTCTAGATGTTTATGAAGACAATATAATTAATATTGAATTAAACTTCACATGTCTTTGTTGAAGTCCTACAAAGCAAAGATAAACTGAGATACTGAAAGCAAAGGAGTCATATAAATATATGCAATAAAATAGTCACTAGACCTTAAAGAAATTATTAGGGATCTATGTTTGTACAGAATAACCCTTATTTACAAATCTTTTCATTTCTGAAAGCAGTGTCTTAAATTAACATAAAGTGCTAACAGTAAGCATGGACTGACATTTTAAAATGCATAAACACTTCACTCTGAAGCCAAATCTCTCTCTGGTACTGACATTTAAAAACAACTCTCTATTCACAGCAACCCTCTCAGAAAATATTTAGACATTATTAAGCTGATAAAACCCTTAAAAAAAATCGAAAATTTCTAAGATTTTGCTTCTACTGGATAAACTTCCTTATAGCACTTCTAAGTATGCTGAATGGTCTTTTTGAGCATTTTCAGAAGACTGTTGAAATATTAACTCACCAAGAACTCAGCATTCTGATGTACACAAACGTTCTTGGGAACTGTTAACAAGAAAGGAGTGAGGCAGTTACATGACAGAAAAAAAAAGTCCTTACTCCAACTCTAGTCACACTCATTTCTTCCACAGTGAATAACAATGCTCACATTCAAATACATTGGTCATTCCACATTTCTGGTAGCAGATGTGGCATACATGAAGTACAAGAACAAATACTGAATGTGAAAAAGGGAGGATGATTTAATCCAACATACACAGTCCAGTTCCTAGTCAAGAGTGTCAATGTAAAAGTTACAGGAAGATTCCTGTATCAATTATCAACCATCTGTCTTCTCTTGGATACACTAACAAGGACATTTTGCTATGTTAAGCTGAGTCCACAATCTCAGTAATTCTGTAGCTGTTTTTACAGGCACCTATAACCAGGAAAGCTGCATGAACTTTATCTGATGTCACAGTTGTAATACCATGGTATCAGTAAACGAAGTTTGTAGTAACCAACTAATGGAATCTGACTGCATTTATTACTGCTTTCATTATTAAAATTTCACTAAATCTAATATTAAATTACATAACGTATGATGCTAATCATTTAAATATATATTTCCAAAGGACTTACCACACTGGTACTGAGGACAGCACTCATCACTGGGAATGTAAGTGTAAACTTCAAATCCCAGTGTACACTTGGGGGGCTTAGATGTGCACAAACTTGTGTTGCATTCTGAAAATAAATAAATAAATAAAAAAGGAATAACACAAAAAGTACATTAAGTCACAGGTAGGAAGAGGTTATCTCTCAGAGTTCCCATTTAAGCACTATTTCATTGCTAGGGAATATTCCAGACCCTCACAAAAGAAAAAAGTTACACATGGAGGATGCATTTTTCCCAGTAAATCCAGTCACTGGATCGGAAAATGTACTTGTTTATATATTTTTTTCTAGTACATAATAACCTAGTGAAAGGGAAGTGTCACAATTCTTTGCAAAGAAACAGTGGATAACTACTACAGTTCTCTCTCTCTCTCTCTCTCTCCCTCCAAGATTGTAGGCAACTGTTGCAAAATAAAAGCCATGCAGCTACAGAGAGTTCTAGGATCTAGCTGAATTTTGTTTGAAAAAAATTTGATTCTACTCAAACCTCAAACTCAAGAACTGTAGATGCAGTTATGCTGAATCCCAGAATAGATAATTCCACTATGTTTATCCACATTATCCACAGCAGTATTAAAACATATTTTATTTAACACTGGACAAACTGATTTAAAAAACAACAACAACAACAACAACAACAAAAACACATTATTTCTTGGCTACCTATTTCAGGTCTCTGATGCTAAACTAGTTCTTTTCCTTTCTGTTTCTAAAAAAATAGAGAAAGGAATATAAAAAAAAAAAAAGCATTAACTCACTGCAAGTGAAAATGGGGCAGCAGGGGTCTTCAGAGTTGACTTCACTGACTTCATAGAAGCCTTTCCCAGTACAACTCCTCTTATTTTGTTCAGTACACTTGTGAGGCTCACATACAATACCATTTCCACCTTCCAGGCAAATACAGTCCTGGCAGTCTGCTGTAAACTTTTCTCCAAACTGTTATTACAGAAAATAAAGTGAGTGAGTGCAGATTTACCAATTAAAAAGAACAAAAGTAAAAACAGGAATGAAAAGCTGAGGAACCACAAAACTGCAGATTACTTTCTTCTCCCCATACCCAACCTCGTCTTAGAATACAAAAGCAAATGGCAGTGTACCTCTCTTGGTATCATATCCAATCCAACGCAGCCTGTGAAAATATCAAAATAAATCTGCATTACTAATCAGGTAACTGTAGACATCTTCACTGTATGTTGTATGAATATCATATACAGTCAGATCTACACTGTACGCATCAGAACAGAACAAAATACGAAACAAATAAGTACCCAAATGAAGTAGTAAAACTCACCACAGGTGTTTACACAGACATCCACACCAGAGTCAAACAGCATTGTACCATTAGGACAGAAACAGCCTTCCACTTGTTTATCTGAAGTTCCATTTTGTGGACTGTATGAGACAAAATGTTCAGAGGAAAACCCTTACTATCATAGGCACACATAGGAAGGTTAAGCTGAATAACCATTTACTGAAAATAAAGTGCAAATAATTGGTACTTCTGAGATTTACAAGTTGTCAGTGTTTGTGACAAGCATCTATAGTTAGGATCAAGATAACAGTGGTAACAAATAAGACAGTTATGACAGGAAGTTGGCTGATTTTTCTCAGTCACCTGTACTTCAGATATGGCTGAACAGTTTTTTGAGATGTAACTAACAGTGGAGGAATTCTTTACCTTGACTTGCAGGTTGCCTCCTGAATAGGACCACATGCTCTATATTCTTTATGTTTGGGACATTCGTAAGCTGGAATGGGAAAATAAAGAAGAGGAAGTACCCAGTAAGAATATCATACAAAGTTCTCATGACCTTATGCCAAGAACTTAAACATTAACTACTCAATTGCCTATGTATGTTTGACAATCTTGAGAAGCAAAGAGGTTAAACAGATATCAGACTCATGCCATTCTGCCACGGAGATATAGTACCATCATTTATATTTAAGGAGATAAAGACAGGAAACAATGTATTGATTACAATTTTTTTCATAATTTGGGTTTCTTTTGTAAAAGTTCTCAAATGGGAGTGTATTCCTACCCTACCATTCTCCTTTGATTACACTAAATAAATGAGTCATCTGCCAATACCTGCAAAATACTGGTATATAAATACCCCAGTTCTCTCAAACTCTCTTCACAAAAAAGGTGCTCCAACCCTTCAACCATTTTTGCAGTCTTTCCCTGGATCCATTTCTATCGGCCACGTATCTCACTCATACAAGGCACTCCAGGACTGGATGCAGTACTCCAGATGCAGTATTCCATTACCACCTAGTCTGTTCTGATACTGGGGGCTGTTCTGCTCTAGGTACAGAACATTGCACTTGGCCTCAATTAATTTTATGAGGCTCCCATAGGTCCAGAGATCAAGCATGTTAGGGTCCATCTGGATGGCATCCTTTCCCTCAGACTTATCACCTGCAAACTTGCTGAGGGTGCACTCAGTCCCACTATCTATATCACTGATTAGCATTTGTACTTTCCCTAACTACCATGACTTCTCAAATCTGAGGGAATGTGTTTTAGCAACTACATCAGCCCGTTTCCTTTGCAATATACTTCATAAGGTCTCATGGACTTGAGTACATTCCAGTTCCAGGAGTTGAGAGATGTGGGAAGAGTGATTACCAGAGAAAAGTGAGGCTTTTCTGACAAGCAATACTTGAAGAAGTCCATCTTACTCTTCACATTCCTTGCTACATTCAACACCAATTATCCCTTAGCTTTCCTGATTCCATCTAAGTACTGTCCCTGTATTCTTCCCAGGGCACATGATATCAGTTCCACTGCCTATGCATCTCCTACTTGCATATCAGTTCAGTAAGAAGACAGACATTCCAAAAGATGCCACTAACTGTTGGAAAGTCCTGGTTGCTGGAGTTCCGCAGTAGCTGGTTCTATGCAGATCCCTGTGAACTGACAGCTGGGGCAGCCAGAGCTCCCACACTCTCACTTGGCCCTTTCATTAGACCTGCTGTGTGCCAGCCAGCCCCTCTACACACAGCAGCGGCACAGAAAGCTCCTCAGAAGCCCCCCAGGCACCTCACATGCTTCAGCACCTACTGCTGCTGCTAGCACCAGCTTCCTGAGGTTTGAACTGAAACAGGTGAAATGTAACTTCAATATAAGATTCCCTAACAGTTCATGATAAATGCCCAAATACTTACAGCAAACACCATTGGTATGACTTCTCCAGTCAATGCAGACGTTTTGATCAGCACAGACAGAAGCATATATCTGCAGACTTGAGCATTCCAGGTCTAAGTCGGGAAGCGTACAGCTATCAAAAATGCAAGCTGCATAGTATCTGTCAGGCTTAACAACATCATGGCACTTCTCGAACACACTAAAAACAGAAACATATGCCATTATTAGTTACTGAATAATACGTAACTTCTCCAATGTGCTTAGCATGTTATACTGTGGCAAAAAGTGACACTTAAGGAGATGTAAAAAGGGATTATTACTGACAGATTTCCACTAACAGTTGACTAGATTGTAACCTTCCAGCATACTTTAAAATATTCTCTCTCTCAGCTATGAAACACCCAGGCACCAATATTTTCACTCCAGGAGCTACATTAATATTATGAAGTGTACTAATTAGCTATTTCTCAAACTAGATTTTATCCGAATTACTTTTTCAAAATTACTAGGTTCAAAAAACTAAGATTTTTTTTTCAGCTGGTCTCTCTTTGCTGCTAAGTGAACATGGACAAAGACCAGAGAGTGGGAGACAGATAGCACAAAAGAATATGAGAGCATGAACTAAGGCTAAGGAAGCAGCCAGAGGGTTGTGGGTAAAAAACATCAGCAAAGGATGACATTTAAGAACAGCAAAAGAAACAACAGAAAGAAAGAGCTACAAGAGACTGAAGAATAATTAGAAACATTTTTACTGAAAAATGAACCCCAAAATTGTGACTAATCTTGAAAATCAAACGCTTATGAACACCAGAGGAATGCCTACCTTCCCCAAAGAAGCTCACAGAGGGAAGATTCTTTGCAAGGCTGCCCTGTTGTTGTGCTAGGTGCTTTTGTAGGAATTAAGCCTGGAGAACACTGTGGTTTGGAGGGATCAACAACTTGCCAATGATCTGCCATGGTTTCACAGCTTTCTGCAATATTTCCATTTGGCAACCTGCAGTCATCTGCTGTGTTGTTATTGCAAGTGCCTAAAACAAAGGAGAAAGAATTCACTCTCAGATTCATTATAAAATGCCACTCATCTATGCACTATCATGTTCGTAGTTTTCTGAAAGTACAAAAAAAAAAAAAAAAAAAAGCATAAGAATAAGCCTTACCACACTGTCCTTGAGTGTTGTTTCCAAACAGGCTGTAGGGCATTCTGATAGAAAATGATAAGCCATTGAAGGTCACATTCACTTTAAGTTCAGGAATTTCCACGACACGGTTTATGCCTGACTGATAGACGCTCAAGCCAAATTTCTTATAAGGCAAAGCCACAGCCTGTTTGTTTACAGTCACCTAGTAAATAAAAGAAAACAAAAAAGAGACATACATTTCATTTTACTTTATACAACTATTGTGTTCATTACTTTGCATTGGAGATAAAAATGTGAAGATGTTTAGTTTATAACAAATGTCCCTGTTTTCCCTTATATGATATTGGAAAGTCAAACTTGCCTTCTCCAAGTCAAAAACATACTATCAGCCATTAATAAATCAGAATACACTTTGGAATTTAAATGCTCTGCAGATTTATTAGGGTGACTATGGCATTGAGTACTGCCTAATGCAGTCCAGGATACTATTAACCTTTTTTTGTGGTGTGTTTACTGCAACCTAATTTGTAATACTCTTACACAGTAATGTTCAGTACAAACTTGACAGAAGTCTAGACACTTCTCACTCAATTTTGAATCCCAAAGCTGGGAATTATATTTACCAATTAAACACATAAGAGACTCTTCTCTGAAAAATTATAGAAGTAATACCAATCAAAGCTAGTAAGAATTGCTTTTTAAAACGCTTAAGCCCAGTTCTTTAATTGCAGCGTCTAGTTTTATATCATATCCTCCCATTCAAAATCTAATCTTTTCCTTTCTAACACTGAATAAATTTCTTTTATAACCTTAACTCTTAGCAGCTCATCCACATTTACATATTTGTGAGGGAGAACACACTGCAAAGATTTGTAATAAAAAAGGGAAGAAGTTGTTGAATTTTTTTCCCAGTGTTCAGATTCACAAAAGCATCCCTTCAATGCAATACTAGTTAATAAACCAAGCTGGATTAAAACCTAAAATACACATTCAATATTCAATGCTGTGAATGTAATTACGAGCTTGACAGTTTATTAATATTACTGTCAATAAATCAAAGGTGACTTTTTCCAGTACCTCTACTTCCAAGGTATTTGGTTTTGCTGTTACAATGCGCACTTCCTGAGTCTCATGTCTCACAATGAGTGCTCGTGGACAGGAAACTACATCCCTTGTGTCACAATGGTAGTTGTCAATGTAGACACCAAAGTTATCAACTCTTTTTTCAATCTCTTCCACAAGAATATATGTGCAATTCCCTTGATAGCTGTAGTACAATCCATCAAAAGTCAAATAATGTGGGTCTCCCCAGCCAGTGCAGTAGCCTGAAAAAACGTACAGCCAGGTTAGCTACTTATGATAACATCAGATAACAATCTGATCAGACTACAAATAAAATCTGTGTGTGTGTGGGATTCATCTATTCTAACTTTAAGAGTTTAAATATTTAAAGTATATCTGTCAGTACATGAGCACTTTCCTAGAACTTATCGATAACAGAAAAAATCCAGGGACTGTTTATCAAACTTATTTCTGAATGACAACAGAAAATAAAATTAATCACACCCTAAAAGTACCTTTACAGACTGCCTAGACAACTAATACATACACAGATTTGTAGCCTATAGATGTCTGCATCTGGACTTTTAAAACCTACCTTAGGAGAACAAATAGTTCTACAGGCAAGACAGTAGCATAGATATGATGGAAATCAAAGTAAAATCCCCCAAGTTAGCCAAAACGAACCAGTGAAGCACTCTAAACAAACCAACACTGGAAGTCTCAGGAGCACATCTTGCATAGTGTTTGCCCCCAGTAAACATCACTGCTCTTTAAATTTGTACTGTTCCTACAGGAAATAAAGAATTCCATAAGATATTATACTTACAATCACACTCCCAGTGCCAACAGCATTGATCATCATCGATGACTTGCACAGGAGCAAGCCCATTGGAACAGGTGGGTTTAGGAGGAGGCTCACAGATTACTGGAACGAGCACAACAGTATTGTTTTCTACACATATAGCCTTGGTGCAGTTACACAGCCACCACGAATCACCTGGCTGTATTTGGAAAGATAAGAAAGAAAAGAAAAAAAAAAGGAGCCTTATGAAGCAGTGAGATTGAGTCAGACTATTAATATTCATGGCTGAATACCTCCTGAATCAGACTATTAACATTTTTGGCTGAATACCTCCTAAAAAGTTTTAAAGCACTATGCGTTTATTGGCAGTTATCTTCCCAACAGATGTCTGAAACTGAGAAAGAACAGCATTCAGCACCATTAAGCTAGATTTGTTCTAAGCTGCTGAGTGAAATGAATAATTAATGCAGCTAAGCCAGTAACCAAAGAGGGGAATTGCTTTTTTTAGTTTCATTTGCCTAAAAGTTACATGTATTATCTAATTTCATCACCTACTTTATTCCTCTCTAGATCAACAGGGAAAGACAGGATATGATCAACTCTGTTCTACAGCCGTCTGCTGAAGCTACAGTGAAAACCAACAATTTGAGGTGCAATGTATCAGATCACTATATGAATGCATTGTGAATGTAAGCATTTTTTCTGTCTTCCTTGATCTTCTCAGCCACTCAATTTTTATCCCTGCAAAACTAGAACTTTCTGAAGAACTGTGAAAATTCATTAAATCTGGTGATCTGTTTCAAAGTTAGCTCTTGCAATCAGACTAAACCGAGATAGACTTAATTTAGCCCTGTGTTTTATTGGGCTGTACTGTAAATACAACACACTTCTCATCACACAATGGAACTATTAAAAAGCAGATATAAGCAAAGAGAGTTTAGTGCCTCTTAACCCTTGGTTTCCTCCTCAGAAAAGCTTCTGAGGAGAAAGAGAAGGATTGAGCTGTAATCTAACACCTTGAATAAAGATGTTGAATAAGGATGTTGTAAAACTACCCATCCTTTAATAGCTATTATCATTATAAACACTATAAAATAAAGGTTTACTGGAAGTCAAGCTGATACCCAAGAAAACAGGAACAAACTAAATGAACAGACAGTTAATTTCTATCCAGATTAATACACACACTCTAAACATGTACCTAGACTCTTTTCAAAGCACAATGTTAAAAATACACAAAATTAAATTCACTAACCGCGTAAGTTTCATCAGGTGAAATAGTACAATTAAAGCTGGAACTGGCAGTTGAACTTAAAGTACTGAGTGTAGTAACTGTGCTATACGTAGAGCTTCCTGAAACAGTGACTGTACTTGATGCCGGAGTTGTCCCGGAAGTAACAGTTGAACCAGAGGAAACAATTCCAGGCATGGTAACGGTGGTAGCAGTGACAGTACTAAAAGAACTAGAGGTTGTTCCTGAAGTGGTCGTAAAAGACTTTGTAGGAGTTGTTCCAGATGTTGTGACTGTCGATGGGACTGTTGAAACTGAAGGTGGTGACATACTGCCAGATGGAGTCGGTGATGGAGAGGATGCTCCTGTTTGTGTGTTAATGGGTGTAGAAACTGAAGCTGTTGAAAAGCTCTCCACCACAGTGGATGTACCTTCGGTGCTAAAAGAACCTGTAAGAATAGTACTGCTGTACGAAGACGTCCCTAAAAAAACAAACAGTTAAATGGTTAGTACCTGCTCTAATATCATACAAAAAGCACAAGGCAAGGGTGCTCATAGAAAATGACATTTGAGCCTAAAATAGCAAGTCTAGACAACAAAAACCAGGTGACATGGATAGAATGGTAAGACTTAGGGAGGTGGAGTGTATTATTGTGAAAGCAGAGAGATAACAATTCCCAGTGCATGAAATCATGGGACCTGTATAATCCACAAATGCTTTCAACACAAGTCACTGGTCTGACTGACACTGAGAAGCTCAAAGAGCAAACTCAGCTCTATACTTCTCTCAGGTCTTCAAAACCACTCTCTCACACCTGCCCAAGCCATGCCAGTAAATTCCAGCTCAATTACAAGCTTCCTACTCCAAAGGTACACAAGCCTTAAGGCAAGAACCCTCAGAACTGCTGTACACAAGCATGTTACAAATTCTCTAATATACAAACAGACCAGAACCAGGAAAATCTGTTTGCTCTCTTACACCACAAGGGAGAAAGAAGACGGGACTGAAAGAGAATAACCACCAGCATACAAGACAAAGGCTGTGGAAAAAAATGACAGAAGGTCTAAAAAGCCATGAAACAAGAGAATTTGAAAGAACAAATCCACGAAAACCAGTCCACGGCCTTTGAAAAACAAGCAACTCAAGGAAGATACACATTCCAGCTAAAGGACAAAACTGCGCACTAGTAATAACACCAGATCAAAGCAGACACAAACATACATAAGAAAACAAGCTGTGACAAGATTAGAAAAAAAAATTTCTACCACATGTAGAGCCAAACAATAAAAAGTTCCATCGAAAGGAAAAAAAAACACAACGGAAAGAGAAACAATTGAGAAAAGTTTGGACATCAGCTCATCAAAGGAATGTTCAGCAATTAGACGAAGTCTCCAACAATGCAGAAAGCTGAAGACCAGGCACCCAAAGAAACTCACCTCTCACTCAAAAAGGAAACACAAAACAGCACAGAAAGCAAATTACCTTGGAACGTCAAAGTTTGAGAAAGTCTAAAAAGGAAAGAAAACAAAGAAACATAAAAAAAACCGTGACAAGTCATTACCTTCCGTGGTAGTGGCTGGAGGTGTTAGCGAGGTGGTGGGCGTAGGCGTGGGTGTGGATGTGCTGACAGTGGTTGGGCTGGAGGAGGGCGTGCCACTAACAGGCGTGGTGCTCGTGGTGCTGCTCACAGTGCTGCTGGAGACCGTCGTGACAGACGTGGTACTGGAGGGTGACCCAGATACTGTTGGTGTGACAGGGGTGCTTGACACAGTCACAGTCGACGTGCCCGAAGTAGTGGGACCTGAGAAAACACAGGGATTCATTGTTGCAAGAAGGCAGGAAAATTGCATTTCCTCTCCATCTATGCATTTCCCCATACAGCTCATCCAACTCAACTGCCAGAATCCCAGGAAGTTCATACACCAGGCAAGCAATATTGGTCACACTCAGCAATTACACAGCAAGCTTCCCAACAGATTACATGGCAGACAAAAGCAAATGCATCTACAATGAAAAACGTTACATCTAACCAGTGTACTGCCTAAACTATCAAAGAACAAGGAGTCAGCATCCCCTCAGCAGCCTCAAGTCATTCCCATAATCTTTTGCTGCCTTCCTTGTTTACAGCTGGAACAGTCTATTCCAGGAAGAGACCTCCCTTCCCTTCTGCAAGAAATGCTCGGTCCCAATTTGAGGTACTTTAAGCACCTCAAAGCAGAATGAGCAAGAATTCCTCTCTGCACAAAGCTCGATGTGGCGTGCTAAAGGGCAAAATAATTTCTACGGCCCTTACAACTTCTATGAATGAAGCGTTTTCCAGAAAGACCAATGGATTCAAAGAGGAAATAACAGAAAGCGTGAGAAGTAGCTTGGGGCACCTAAACAAGAACGAATATCGAACAAGGAATGTCTAGCAAGGAAATACATAAGAATGTGGCCAGACATTACCTTCCTTGGTTGTGGTTGGAGGTGTCAGCGAGGTGGTGGATGATGGCGTGGGTGTGGATGTGCTGACAGTGGTTGGGCTGGAGGAGGGCGTGCCACTAACAGGCGTGGTGCTCATGGTGCTGCTCACAGTGCTGCTGGAGACCGTCGTGCCAGACGTGGTACTGGAGGGTGACCCAGATGCTGTTGGTGTGACAGGGGTGCTTGACACAGTCACAGTCGACGTGCTCGAAGTAGTGGGACCTGAGAAAACACAGGGATTCATTGTTGCAAGAAGGCAGGAAAATTGCATTTCCTCTCCATCTCTGCATTTCCCCATACAGTGCATCAAACTCAGCTAACAGAAGCCCAGGAAGTTCATACAACAGGCAAGCAAATAGCCTCAATCTCTAACATTAGTGTCAGTCAGCAACTACACACCAAGCTTGTCAACAGACAGAAGTAAACACTTATCCTATGAGGAATGTTGCAGCTAACCACTGTGTGCCCCGTGAAAAATATGTACAAAGAAACACTCAGCAGCACTACAGCTAACAGAATTCAACCTTATCATCCTTAGGACACCTTCCTTCCTTCTCTACTGTTCTCACAATACACTCCAAGGAGTGACCAAAACACCCTCTGCAGAAAATCGTGATGCCCTCCATGAGGTACTTCAAGCACCTCAAAGCACAATGAGCAAGAAAGCCTGTCTACAAAAAGCTGGTCGTAGCAGGCTGAAGGTTGAAAACATTACTGCAGAACCCTACAGAGTGAAAAAACAAAGGAATTTCCCCAGAACACCAGTGCGTAATTCTCAGAGAAAAAAGAATACATGAGACCCCGTTTGGGGTTCCGGCACAAAAAAGGGATGTCGAGCAGGGAAAGTCTACAAGGAAATACATAACAATGAGGCCAGGCATTACCTTCCGTAGTTGTGGTTGGAGGTGTTAGCGAGGTAGTGGGTGATGGAGTAGGTGTGGATGTGCTGACAGTGGTTGGGCTAGAGGAGGGCGTGCCACTAACAGGCGTGGTGCTCACAGTGCTGCTCACAGTGCTGCTGGAGACTGTTGTGCCAGACGTGGTACTGGAGGGTGAACCAGATGCTGTTGGTGTTACAGGGGTGCTTGACACAGTCACAGTCGACGTGCTCGAAGTAGTGGGACCTGAGAAAACACAGGGATTCATTGTTGCAAGAAGGCAGGAAAATTGCATTTCCTCTCCATCTATGCACTTTCCCATAACGTGCATCAGAGTCAACCGCCAGAATCCCAGGCAGTTCATACACCAGGCAAAGCAATATTTGTCTCATTCAGCAAATACACACAAAACACTCCTTCAGCTTTCCTTGGAGACAGATGCAAACTTCTCTACAATGACAATTGTTACACAGATAACCACTGCATGCACTGCCTAAAACATTCAAGGCAAGGACTCAGCAGCCCCTAAGCCGTCTCAATTCATTCCCATTATCTTCTAGAGCCTTTCATGTATCCTGCGGTCACGCTCTGTTCCAGAAAGGGGCCTCCCTTTCCTTCTGCAAGAAATCCTGGGGCCCCATTTCAGGTACTTTCAGCACCTCAAAGCTGAATGAGCAAGAATTCCTGTCTGCACAATCTTGATGTAGTGCGATGACAGACAAAATAATTTCTACAGAGCCCTACAACATAAAAAAAAACAACAAAGCATTTTACGCTGAGGACCAACGCATTCAAAGATGGAATAACATAAAGCGACAGAAGTAGCTGGGGATATCAAAACAAGAATGAATGTCTAGCTAGGAAAGTCTACAAGGAAGCATACTACAACGTGGCCAGACATTACCTTCCGTAGTTGTGGTTGGAGGTGTCAGCGAGGTGGTGGGCGTAGGCGTGGGTGTGGATGTGCTGACAGTGGTTGGGCTGGAGGAGGGCGTGCCACTAACAGGCGTGGTGCTCGTGGTGCTGCTCGAGACCGTCGTGCCGGATGTGGTACTGGAGGGTGACCCAGATACTGTTGGTGTGACAGGGGTGCTTGACACAGTCACAGTCGACATGCTCGAAGTAGTGGGACCTGAGAAAACACAGGGATTCATTGTTGCAAGAAGGCAGGAAAATTGCATTTCCTCTCCATCTATGCATTTCCCCATACAGCTCATCCAACTCAACTGCCAGAATCCCAGGCAGTTCATACACCAGGCAACCAATATTGGTCACACTCAGCAATTACACAGCAAGCTTCCCAACAGATTACATGGCAGACAAAAGCAAATGCATCTACAATGGAAAACGTTACATCTAACCAGTGTACTGCCTAAACTATCAAAGAACAAGGAGTCAGCATCCCCTCAGCAGCCTCAAGTCATTCCCATAATCTTTTGCTGCCTTCTTTGTTTACAGCTGGAACAGTCCATTCCAGGAAGAGACCTCCCTTCCCTTCTGCAAGAAATCCTAGGTTCCAACTTGAGGTACTTTGAGCACCTCCAAGCAGAATGAGCAAGAATTCCACTCCGCACAAAACTCGATGTAGCGTGCTAAAGGGCAAAATAATTTCTACGGGCCTTACAACTTCTATGAATGAAGCATTTTCCACTGCATACCCAGACATTCAAAGAGGAAATAACAGAAAGCGTGAGAAGTAGATTGGGGCACATAAACAACAACGAATATAGAACAAGGAATGTCTAGCAAGGAAATACATAACAATGAGGACAGGTATTACCTTCCGTAGTTGTGGTTGGAGGTGTCAGCGAGGTGGTGGGTGATGGCATGGGTGTGGATGTGCTGACAGTGGTTGGGCTGGAGGAGGGCGTGCCACTAACAGGCGTGGTGCTCGTGGTGCTGCTCACAGTGCTGCTGGAGACCGTCGTGACAGACGTGGTACTGGAGGGTGACCCAGATGCTGTTGGTGTGACAGGGGTGCTTGACACAGTCACAGTCGACATGCTCGAAGTAGTGGGACCTGAGAAAACACAGGGATTCATTGTTGCAAGAAGGCAGGAAAATTGCATTTCCTCTCCATCTATGCATTTCCCCATACAGTGCATCAAAGTCAACTGCCAGAATCCCAGGAACTTCATACACCAGGCAAAGCAATATTTGTCTCATTCAGCAAATACACACAAAACAATCCTTCAGCTTTCCTTGGAGACAGATGCAAACTTCTCTACAATGACAACTGTTACACAGATAACCACTGCATGCACTGCCTAAACTATTCAAGGCAAGGACTCTGCAGCCCCTAAGCTGTCTCAGTTCATTCCCATTATCTTCTAGAGCCTTTCATGTATCCTGCTGTCACGCTCTGTTCCAGAAAGGGGCCTCCCTTCCCATCTGCAAGAAATCCTGGGGCTCCATTTCAGGTACTTTTAGCACCTCAAAGCTGAATGAGCAAGAATTCCTGTCTGCACAAACTTGATGTAGTGCGATGACAGACAAAATAATTTCTACACGGCCCTACAATATAAAAAAAACAAAGCATTTTACGCTGAGGACCAACGCATTCAAAGATGGAATAACAGAAAGCGAGAGAAGTAGCTGGGGATACCAAAACAAAAATGAATGTCTAGCTAGGAAAGTCTACAAGGAAGCATACTACAACGTGGCCAGACATTACCTTCCGTAGTTGTGGTTGGAGGTGTCAGCGAGGTGGTGGGCGTAGGCCTGGGTGTGGATGTGCTGACAGTGGTTGGGCTGGAGGAGGGCGTGCCACTAACAGGCGTGGTGCTCGTGGTGCTGCTCATAGTGCTGCTGGAGACCGTCGTGACAGACGTGGCACTGGAGGGTGACCCAGATGCTGTTGGTGTGACAGGGGTGCTTGACACAGTCACAGTCGACGTGCTCGAAGTAGTGGGACCTGAGAAAGCACAGGGATTCATTGTTGCAAGAAGGCAGGAAAATTGCATTTCCTCTCCATCTATGCATTTCCCCATACAGTGCATCAAAGTCAACTGCCAGAATCCCAGGAAGTTCATACACCAGGCAAAGCAATACTTGTCTCATTCCACAAATACACACAAAACACTCCTTCAGCTTTCCTTGGAGACAGATGCAAACTTCTCTACAATGACATTTGTTACACAGATAACCACTGCATGCACTTCCTAAACTATTCAAGGCAAGGACTCAGCAGCCCCTAAGCTGTCTCAGTTCATTCCCATTATCTTCTAGAGCCTTTCATGTATCCTGCTGTCACGCTCTGTTCCAGAAAGGGGCCTCCCTTCCCATCTGCAAGAAATCCTGGGGCTCCATTTCAGATACTTTTAGCACCTCAAAGCTGAATGAGCAAGAATTCCTGTCTGCACAAATTTGATGTAGTGCGATGACAGACAAAATAACTTCTACACGGCCCTACAATATAAAAAAAACAAAGCATTTTACGCTGAGGACCAACGCATTCAAAGATGGAATAACAGAAAGCGAGAGAAGTAGCAGGGGATACCAAAACAAAAATGAATGTCTAGCTAGGAAAGTCTACAAGGAAGCATACTACAACGTGGCCAGACATTACCTTCCGTAGTTGTGGTTGGAGGTGTCAGCGAGGTGGTGGGCGTAGGCCTGGGTGTGGATGTTCTGACAGTGGTTGGGCTGGAGGAGGGCGTGCCACTAACAGGCGTGGTGCTCGTGGTGCTGCTCGAGACCGTCGTGCCGGATGTGGTACTGGAGTGTGACCCAGATACTGTTGGTGTGACAGGGGTGCTTGACACAGTCACAGTCGACGTGCTCGAAGTAGTGGGACCTGAGAAAACACAGGGATTCATTGTTGCAAGAAGGCAGGAAAATTGCATTTCCTCTCCATCTATGCATTTCCCCATACAGTGCATCAAAGTCAACCGCCAGAATCCCAGGAAGTTCATACACCAGGCAAGCAATACTTGTCTCATTCCACAAATACACACAAAACACTTTTTCAGCTTTCCTTGGAGACAGATGCAAACTTCTCTACAATGACATTTGTTACACAGATAACCACTGCATGCACTTCCTAAACTATTCAAGGCAAGGACTCAGCAGCCCGTAAGCTGTCTCAGTTCATTCCCATTATCTTCTAGAGCCTTTCATGTATCCTGCTGTCACGCTCTGTTCCAGAAAGGGGCCTCCCTTCCCATCTGCAAGAAATCCTGGGGCTCCATTTCAGGTACTTTTAGCACCTCAAAGCTGAATGAGCAAGAATTCCTGTCTGCACAAACTTGATGTAGTGCGATGACAGACAAAATAATTTCTACACGGCCCTACAATATAAAAAAAACAAAGCATTTTACGCTGAGGACCAACGCATTCAAAGATGGAATAACAGAAAGCGAGAGAAGTAGCTGGGGATACCAAAACAAAAATGAATGTCTAGCTAGGAAAGTCTACAAGGAAGCATACTACAACGTGGCCAGACATTACCTTCCGTAGTTGTGGTTGGAGGTGTCAGCGAGGTGGTGGGCGTAGGCCTGGGTGTGGATGTGCTGACAGTGGTTGGGCTGGAGGAGGGAGTGCCAGTAACAGGCGTGGTGCTCGTGGTGCTGCTCATAGTGCTGCTGGAGACCGTCGTGACAGACGTGGCACTGGAGGGTGACCCAGATGCTGTTGGTGTGACAGGGGTGCTTGACACAGTCACAGTCGACATGCTCGAAGTAGTGGGACCTGAGAAAACACAGGGATTCATTGTTGCAAGAAGGCAGGAAAATTGCATTTCCTCTCCATCTATGCATTTCCCCATACAGTGCATCAAAGTCAACTGCCAGAAACTCAGGAAGTTCATACACCAGGCAACCAATATTGGTCACACTCAGCAATTACACACCAAGCATCCCAACAGATTAAATGGCAGACAAAAGCAAATGCATCTACAACGAAAAACGTTGCATCTAACCAGTGTACTGCCTAAACTATCACAGAACAAGGAGTCAGCATCCCCTCAGCAGCCTCATTCCCATAATCTTTTGCTGCCTTCCTTGTTTACAGCTGGAACAGTCCATTCCAGGAAGAGACCTCCCTTCCCTTCTGCAAGAAATCCTCGGTCCCAATTTGAGTTACTTTGAGCACCTCAAAGCAGAATGAGAAAGAAATAATCTCTGCACAATGTAGCGTGCTAAAGGACAAAATAATTTCTACGGGCCTTACAATTTCTATGAATGAAGCATTTTCCACTGCATACCCAGACATTCAAAGAGGAAATAACAGAAAGCGGGAGAAGTAGATTGGGGCACCTAAACAAGAACGAATATCGAACAAGGAATGTCTAGCAAGGAAATACATAAGAATGTGGCCAGACATTACCTTCTGTAGTTGTGGTTGGAGATGTCAGCGAGGTGGTGGGTGATGGCATGGGTGTGGATGTGCTGACAGTGGTTGGGCTGGAGGAGGGCGTGCCACTAACAGGCGTGGTGCTCATGGTGCTGCTCACAGTGCTGCTGGAGACCGTCGTGCCAGACGTGGTACTGGAGGGTGACCCAGATACTGTTGGTGTGACAGGGGTGCTTGACACACTCGGAGTGAAAGTAGTGGTTGTTGTCGGTGAGGGGGACACAGTTGTGCTTGTTTCCTCTCGCGTGGTTGTTGTGGTAGTTGTGGTAGTTGTGGTAGCTGTGGTAGTGGAGGTAGTTGTGGTAGTTGTGGTGCACTCCGGACTTAATGGAGGAGCACAGCAGACTTTGATCTGGTAATTCAGGCACATTGGCACCACTCCCACTGTGAGCTGATCCTTGTTTTTACAGATTAGTCCTGTGTTGACATCACATTCCACTTTCTGCCCTAAATCTTCTATAGGAATGTCTGGAAATTTCTCTGCTCTGCATGAAACATTCTCAACCTTTGTACAGTTCCATGAAGGGATCTTATTCTGAATAGTTTCAAAGGTCTCATCGTCACCATTCTCCGGGCCATACTGTGGGTAACTCACATCAATCCAATCCGTCCAGATGCAGTCCTCTGGGGGGAATGTGCAGACTACTGTAGATGGACATCAGAAAAAGTAAACAATCAGAAACAGGAGCTCTACATTCAATAGCAAGAGGTGAAAACAAACGTGAGGATTGTGCAGTCACTGACAGTGGTAACTGCCATGCTCCCACCAGAACACTAACCCATGCAAGGGAAAACATGCATTTTCCAGTAGAGAAAGGGCACGCCAGCAGCAGAAAAGCACAGAGGACAAGAAGGAGAAAAAAGGCAAGAAGGTCAGAAAAGCCATCCCTAAAAAGCACCAGGAACCAAAGGGTTACAAAAGGAAGCGCCATGCCATATCAAAACAGGCTTCCCACATAGAATGCTCTCTCCAGCTGAAGGACAGCATCACACAGCAGTAAAAGACAGAATTTCAGTCTGAACAAAGCTTATTCTACAAGGCTAAAGGATGATATATTTTCTGCAGACCCCTGCAGAGTAAACCAACAATGGACATCCCTGCTCATTACAAAAGAAAAAGCACGAGGCAAAAAACATAGCACACCTGCATGATAAAGGAATGTCTAGCAGGGAAAGACAGCAAGGAAATACATAACATCGCGGTCAGACATAAGCTTCCGCACCTGTGGTTGGGGATGTCAGCGAGGTGGTGGGTGATGGCGTGGGTGTGGATGTGCTGACAGTGGTTGGGCTGGAGGAGGGTGTGCCAGTAACAGGCGTAGTGGTCGTCGTGCTGCTCACAGTGCTGCTGGAGACCGTCGTGACAGACGTGGTACTGGAGGGTGACCCAGATGCTGTTGGTGTGACAGGGGTGCTTGACACAGTCACGGTTGACGTGCTCGAAGTAGTGGGACCTGAGAAAACACAGGGATTCATTGTTGCAAGAAGGCAGGAAAATTGCATTTCCTCTCCATCTCTGCATTTCCCCATACAGTGCATCAAAGTCAACCGCCAGAATCCCAGGAAGTTCATACACCAGGCAAGCAATACTTGTCTCATTCCACAAATACACACAAAACACTCCTTCAGCTTTCCTTGGAGACAGATGCAAACTTCTCTACAATGACATTTGTTACACAGATAACCACTGCATGCACTGCCTAAACTATTCAAGGCAAGGACTCTGCAGCCCCTAAGCTGTCTCAGTTCATTCCCATTATCTTCTAGAGCCTTTCATGTATCCTGCTGTCACGCTCTGTTCCAGAAAGGGGCCTCCTTTCCCTTCTGCAAGAAATCCTGGGGCCCCATTTCAGGTACTTTCAGCACCTCAAAGCTGAATGAGCAAGAATTCCTGTCTGCACAAACTTGATGTAGTGGGATGATAGACAAAATAATTTCTACAGAGCCCTACGATATAAAAAAACCAAAGCATTTTACGCTGAGGACCAACGCATTCAAAGATGGAATAACATAAAGCGACAGAAGTAGATTGGGATACCAAAACAAGAACGAATGTCTAGCTAGGAAAGTCTACAAGGAAACATACTACAACATGGCCAGACATTACCTTCCGTAGTTGTGGTTGGAGGTGTCAGCGAGGTGGTGGGCGTAGGCGTGGGTGTGGATGTGCTGACAGTGGTTGGGCTGGAGGAGGGCGTGCCACTAACAGGCGTGGTGCTCGTGGTGCTGCTCACAGTGCTGCTGGAGACCGTCGTGACAGACGTGGTACTGGAGGGTGACCCAGATGCTGTTGGTGTGACAGGGGTGCTTGACACAGTCACAGTCGACGTGCTCGAAGTAGTGGGACCTGAGAAAGCACAGGGATTCATTGTTGCAAGAAGGCAGGAAAATTGCATTTCCTCTCCATCTATGCATTTCCCCATACAGTGCATCAAAGTCAACTGCCAGAAACTCAGGAAGTTCATACACCAGGCAACCAATATTGGTCACACTCAGCAATTACACACCAAGCATCCCAACAGATTAAATGGCAGACAAAAGCAAATGCATCTACAATGAAAAACGTTACATCTAACCAGAGTACTGCATAAACTATCAAAGAACAAGGAGTCAGCATCCCCTCAGCAGCCTCAAGTCATTCCCATAATCTTTTGCTGCCTTCTTTGTTTACAGCTGGAACAGTCCATTCCAGGAAGAGACCTCCCTTCCCTTCTGCAAGAAATGCTCGGTCCCAATTTGAGTTACTTTGAGCACCTCAAAGCAGAATGAGCAAGAATTCCTCTCTGCACAAAGCTCGATGTAGTGTGCTAAAGGACAAAATAATTTCTACGGCCCTTACAACTTCTATGAATGAAGCGTTTTCCAGAAAGACCAATGGATTCAAAGAGGAAATAACAGAAAGCGTGAGAAGTAGATTGGGGCACATAAACAACAACGAATATAGAACAAGGAATGTCTAGCAAGGAAATACATAACAATGAGGACAGGTATTACCTTCCGTAGTTGTGATTGGAGGTGTCTGCGAGGTGGTGGGTGATGGCATGGGTGTGGATGTGCTGACAGTGGTTGGGCTGGAGGAGGGAGTGCCAGTAACAGGCGTGGTGCTCGTGGTGCTGCTCACAGTGCTGCTGGAGACCGTCGTGACAGACGTGGTACTGGAGGGTGACCCAGATGCTGTTGGTGTGACAGGGGTGCTTGACACAGTCACAGTCGACATGCTCGAAGTAGTGGGACCTGAGAAAACACAGGGATTCATTGTTGCAAGAAGGCAGGAAAATTGCATTTCCTCTCCATCTATGCATTTCCCCATACAGTGCATCAAAGTCAACTGCCAGAATCCCAGGAACTTCATACACCAGGCAAAGCAATATTTGTCTCATTCAGCAAATACACACAAAACACTTTTTCAGCTTTCCTTGGAGACAGATGCAAACTTCTCTACAATGACATTTGTTACACAGATAACCACTGCATGCACTTCCTAAACTATTCAAGGCAAGGACTCAGCAGCCCGTAAGCTGTCTCAGTTCATTCCCATTATCTTCTAGAGCCTTTCATGTATCCTGCTGTCACGCTCTGTTCCAGAAAGGGGCCTCCCTTCCCATCTGCAAGAAATCCTGGGGCTCCATTTCAGGTACTTTTAGCACCTCAAAGCTGAATGAGCAAGAATTCCTGTCTGCACAAACTTGATGTAGTGCGATGACAGACAAAATAATTTCTACACGGCCCTACAATATAAAAAAAACAAAGCATTTTACGCTGAGGACCAACGCATTCAAAGATGGAATAACAGAAAGCGAGAGAAGTAGCTGGGGATACCAAAACAAAAATGAATGTCTAGCAAGGAAAGTCTACAAGGAAGCATACTACAACGTGGCCAGACATTACCTTCCGTAGTTGTGGTTGGAGGTGTCAGCGAGGTGGTGGGCGTAGGCCTGGGTGTGGATGTGCTGACAGTGGTTGGGCTGGAGGAGGGCGTGCCACTAACAGGCGTGGTGCTCGTGGTGCTGCTCATAGTGCTGCTGGAGACCGTCGTGACAGACGTGGTACTGGAGGGTGACCCAGATGCTGTTGGTGTGACAGGGGTGCTTGACACAGTCACAGTCAACGTGCTCGAAGTAGTGGGACCTGAGAAAACACAGGGATTCATTGTTGCAAGAAGGCAGGAAAATTGCATTTCCTCTCCATCTATGCATTTCCCCATACAGTGCATCAAAGTCAACCGCCAGAATCCCAGGAAGTTCATACACCAGGCAAGCAATACTTGTCTCATTCCACAAATACACACAAAACACTCCTTCAGCTTTCCTTGGAGACATATGCAAACTTCTCTACAATGACAACTGTTACACAGATAACCACTGCATGCACTTCCTAAACTATTCAAGGCAAGGACTCAGCAGCCCGTAAGCTGTCTCAGTTCATTCCCATTATCTTCTAGAGCCTTTCATGTATCCTGCTGTCACGCTCTGTTCCAGAAAGGGGCCTCCCTTCCCTTCTGCAAGAAATCCTGGGGCCCCATTTCAGGTACTTTCAGCACCTCAAAGCTGAATGAGCAAGAATTCCTGTCTGCACAAACTTGATGTAGTGGGATGATAGACAAAATAATTTCTACAGAGCCCTACGATATAAAAAAACCAAAGCATTTTACGCTGAGGACCAACGCATTCAAAGATGGAATAACATAAAGCGACAGAAGTAGATTGGGATACCAAAACAAGAACGAATGTCTAGCTAGGAAAGTCTACAAGGAAACATACTACAACATGGCCAGACATTACCTTCCGTAGTTGTGGTTGGAGGTGTCAGCGAGGTGGTGGGCGTAGGCGTGGGTGTGGATGTGCTGACAGTGGTTGGGCTGGAGGAGGGCGTGCCACTAACAGGCGTGGTGCTCGTGGTGCTGCTCACAGTGCTGCTGGAGACCGTCGTGACAGACGTGGTACTGGAGGGTGACCCAGATGCTGTTGGTGTGACAGGGGTGCTTGACACAGTCACAGTCGACGTGCTCGAAGTAGTGGGACCTGAGAAAGCACAGGGATTCATTGTTGCAAGAAGGCAGGAAAATTGCATTTCCTCTCCATCTATGCATTTCCCCATACAGTGCATCAAAGTCAACTGCCAGAAACTCAGGAAGTTCATACACCAGGCAACCAATATTGGTCACACTCAGCAATTACACACCAAGCATCCCAACAGATTACATGGCAGACAAAAGCAAATGCATCTACAATGAAAAACGTTACATCTAACCAGAGTACTGCATAAACTATCAAAGAACAAGGAGTCAGCATCCCCTCAGCAGCCTCAAGTCATTCCCATAATCTTTTGCTGCCTTCCTTGTTTACAGCTGGAACAGTCCATTCCAGGAAGAGACCTCCCTTCCCTTCTGCAAGAAATGCTCGGTCCCAATTTGAGTTACTTTGAGCACCTCAAAGCAGAATGAGCAAGAATTCCTCTCTGCACAAAGCTCGATGTAGTGTGCTAAAGGACAAAATAATTTCTACGGCCCTTAAAACTTCTATGAATGAAGCGTTTTCCAGAAAGACCAATGGATTCAAAGAGGAAATAACAGAAAGCGTGAGAAGTAGATTGGGGCACATAAACAACAACGAATATAGAACAAGGAATGTCTAGCAAGGAAATACATAACAATGAGGACAGGTATTACCTTCCGTAGTTGTGGTTGGAGGTGTCAGCGAGGTGGTGGGTGATGGCCTGGGTGTGGATGTGCTGACAGTGGTTGGGCTGGAGGAGGGCGTGCCACTAACAGGCGTGGTGCTCGTGGTGCTGCTCACAGTGCTGCTGGAGACCGTCGTGCCAGACGTGGTACTGGAGGGTGACCCAGATGCTGTTGGTGTGACAGGGGTGCTTGACACAGTCACAGTCGACGTGCTCGAAGTAGTGGGACCTGAGTAAACACAGGGATTCATTGTTGCAAGAAGGCAGGAAAATTGCATTTCCTCTCCATCTCTGCATTTCCCCATACAGCTCCACCCAACTCAACTGCCAGAATCCCAGGAAGTTCATACAACAGGCAAGCAGATAGCCTCAATCTCTAATATTAGTGTCAGTCAGCAACTACACACCAAGCTTGCCAACAGACTTCACTGCAGACAGAAGTATACACTTATCCTATGAGCAATGTTGCAGCTAACCACTGTGTGCCCCGTGAAAAATATGTACAAAGAAACACTCAGCAGCACTAGAGCTAACAGAATACCGTCTCATCATCCTTAGGACACCTTCCATCCTTCTCTACTCTTCTCACAATACATTCCAAGGAGTGACCATTTTACCCTCTGCAGAAAATCGTGATGCCCTCCATGAGGTACTTCAAGCACCTCAAAGCACAATGAGCAAGAAAGCCTGTCTACGAAAAGCTGGCCGTAGCAGGCTGAAGGTTGAAAACATTACTGCAGAACCCTACAGAGTTAAAAACCAAAGGACTTTCCCCAGAACACCAGAGCATAATTCTCAGGGAAAAAAGAATACATGAGACCAGGTTTGGGGTTCCGGCACAAAAAAGGGATGTCGAGCAGGGAAAGTCTACAAGGAAATACATAACAATGAGGCCAGGCATTACCTTCCGTAGTTGTGGTTGGAGGTGTCAGCGAGGTGGTGGGCGTAGGCCTGGGTGTGGATGTGCTGACAGTGGTTGGGCTAGAGGAGGGCGTGCCACTAACAGGCGTGGTGCTCGTGGTGCTGCTCACAGTGCTGCTGGAGACCGTCGTGACAGACGTGGTACTGGAGGGTGACCCAGATGCTGTTGGTGTGACAGGGGTGCTTGACACAGTCACAGTCGACGTGCCCGAAGTAGTGGGACCTGAGAAAACACAGGGATTCATTGTTGCAAGAAGGCAGGAAAATTGCATTTCCTCTCCATCTCTGCATTTCCCCATACAGTGCATCAAAGTCAACCGCCAGAAACTCAGGAAGTTCATACACCAGGCAACCAATATTGGTCACACTCAGCAATTACACACCAAGCATCCCAACAGATTACATGGCAGACAAAAGCAAATGCATCTACAATGAAAAATGTTATATCTACCCAGTGTACTGCCTAAACTATCAAAGAACAAGGAGTCAGCATCCCCTCAGCAGCCTCAAGTCATTCCCATAATCTTTTGCTGCCTTCCTTGTTTACAGCTGGAACAGTCCATTCCAGGAAGAGACCTCCCTTCCCTTCTGCAAGAAATGCTCGGTCCCAATTTGAGTTACTTTGAGCACCTCAAAGCAGAATGAGCAAGAATTCCTCTCTGCACAAAGCTCAATGTAGCGTGCTAAAGGACAAAATAATTTCTACGGCCCTTACAACTTCTATGAATGAAGCGTTTTCCACAAAGACCAATGGATTCAAAGAGGAAATAATAGAAAGCGTGAGAAGTAGATTGGGGCACATAAACAACAACGAATATAGAACAAGGAATGTCTAGCAAGGAAATACATAACAATGAGGACAGGTATTACCTTCCGTAGTTGTGGTTGGAGGTGTCAGCGAGGTGGTGGGTGATGGCATGGGTGTGGATGTGCTGACAGTGGTTGGGCTGGAGGAGGGAGTGCCAGTAACAGGCGTGGTGCTCGTGGTGCTGCTCACAGTGCTGCTGGAGACCGTCGTGACAGACGTGGTACTGGAGGGTGACCCAGATGCTGTTGGTGTGACAGGGGTGCTTGACACAGTCACAGTCGACATGCTCGAAGTAGTGGGACCTGAGAAAACACAGGGATTCATTGTTGCAAGAAGGCAGGAAAATTGCATTTCCTCTCCATCTCTGCATTTCCCCATACAGTGCATCAAAGTCAACTGCCAGAAACTCAGGAACATCATACACCAGGCAAAGCAATATTTGTCTCATTCAGCAAATACACACAAAACAATCCTTCAGCTTTCCTTGGAGACAGATGCAAACTTCTCTACAATGACAACTGTTACACAGATAACCACTGCATGCACTGCCTAAACTATTCAAGGCAAGGACTCAGCAGCCCCTAAGCTGTCTCAATTCATTCCCATTATCTTCTAGAGCCTTTCATGTATCCTGCTGTCACGCTCTGTTCCAGAAAGGGGCCTCCCTTCCCATCTGCAAGAAATCCTGGGGCTCCATTTCAGGTACTTTTAGCACCTCAAAGCTGAATGAGCAAGAATTCCTGTCTGCACAAACTTGATGTAGTGCGATGACAGACAAAATAATTTCTACACGGCCCTACAATATAAAAAAAACAAAGCATTTTACGCTGAGGACCAACGCATTCAAAGATGGAATAACAGAAAGCGAGAGAAGTAGCTGGGGATACCAAAACAAAAATGAATGTCTAGCAAGGAAAGTCTACAAGGAAGCATACTACAACGTGGCCAGACATTACCTTCCGTAGTTGTGGTTGGAGGTGTCAGCGAGGTGGTGGGCGTAGGCGTGGGTGTGGATGTGCTGACAGTGGTTGGGCTGGAGGAGGGCGTGCCAGTAACAGGCGTGGTGCTCGTGGTGCTGCTCACAGTGCTGCTGGAGAACGTCGTGACAGACGTGGTACTGGAGGGTGACCCAGATGCTGTTGGTGTGACAGGGGTGCTTGACACACTCGGAGTGAAAGTAGTGGTTGTTGTCGGTGAGGGGGACACAGTTGTGCTTGTTTCCTCTCGCGTGGTTGTTGTGGTAGTTGTGGTAGTTGAGGTAGTTGTGGCGCACTCCGGACTTAATGGAGGAGCACAGCAGACTTTGATCTGGTAATTCAGGCACATTGGCACCACTCCCACTGTAGGCTGATCCTTGTTTTTACAGATTAGTCCTGTGTTGACATCACACTCCACTTTCTGCCCTAAATCTTCTATAGGAGTGTCTGGAAATTTCTCTGCTCTGCATGAAACATTCTCAACCTTTGTACAGTTCCATGAAGGGATCTTATTCTGAATAGTTTCAAAGGTCTCATCGTCACCATTCTCCGGGCCATACTGTGGGTAACTCACATCAATCCAATCCGTCCAGATGCAATCCTCTGGGGGGAATGTGCAGACTACTGTAGATGGACATCAGAAAAAGTAAACAATCAGAAACAGGAGCTCTACATTCAATAGCAAGAGGTGAAAACAAACATGAGGATTGTGCAGTCACTGACAGTGGTAACTGCCATGCTCCCACCAGAACACTAACCCATGCCAGGGAAAACATGCATTTCCCAGAAGAGAAAGGGCACGCCAGCGGCAGAAAAGCACAGAGGACAAGAAGGAGAAAAAAGGCAAGAAGGTCAGAAAAGCCATCCCTAAAAAGCACCAGGAACCAAAGGGTTACAAAAGGAAGCACCATGCCATATCAAAACAGGCTTCCCACATAGAATGCTCTCTCCAGCTGAAGGACAGCATCACACTGCAGTAAAAGACAGAATTTCAGTCTGAACAAAGCTTATTCTACAAGGCTAAAGGATGATATATTTTCTGCAGACCCCTGCAGAGTAAACCAACAATGGACATCCCTGCTCATTACAAAAGAAAAAGCACGAGGCAAAAAACATGGCACACCTGCATGATAAAGGAATGTCTAGCAGGGAAAGACAGCAAGGAAATACATAACAACGCGGTCAGACATAAGCTTCCGCACCTGTGGTTGGGGAAGTCAGCGAGGTGGTGGGTGATGGCATGGGTGTGGATGTGCTGACAGTGGTTGGGCTGGAGGAGGGAGTGCCAGTAACAGGCGTGGTGCTCGTGGTGCTGCTCACAGTGCTGCTGGAGACCGTCGTGACAGACGTGGTACTGGAGGGTGACCCAGATGCTGTTGGTGTGACAGGGGTGCTTGACACAGTCACAGTTGACATGCTCGAAGTAGTGGGACCTGAGAAAGCACAGGGATTCATTGTTGCAAGAAGGCAGGAAAATTGCATTTCCTCTCCATCTCTGCATTTCCCCATACAGTGCATCAAAGTCAACTGCCAGAATCCCAGGAACTTCATACACCAGGCAAAGCAATATTTGTCTCATTCAGCAAATACACACAAAACAATCCTTCAGCTTTCCTTGGAGACAGATGCAAACTTCTCTACAATGACAACTGTTACACAGATAACCACTGCATGCACTGCCTAAACTATTCAAGGCAAGGACTCTGCAGCCCCTAAGCTGTCTCAATTCATTCCCATTATCTTCTAGAGCCTTTCATGTATCCTGCTGTCACGCTCTGTTCCAGAAAGGGGCCTCCCTTCCCATCTGCAAGAAATCCTGGGGCTCCATTTCAGGTACTTTTAGCACCTCAAAGCTGAATGAGCAAGAATTCCTGTCTGCACAAACTTGATGTAGTGCGATGACAGACAAAATAATTTCTACATGGCCCTACAATATAAAAAAAACAAAGCATTTTACGCTGAGGACCAACGCATTCAAAGATGGAATAACAGAAAGCGAGAGAAGTAGCTGGGGATACCAAAACAAAAATGAATGTCTAGCTAGGAAAGTCTACAAGGAAGCATACTACAACGTGGCCAGACATTACCTTCCGTAGTTGTGGTTGGAGGTGTCAGCGAGGTGGTGGGCGTAGGCGTGGGTGTGGATGTGCTGACAGTGGTTGGGCTGGAGGAGGGCGTGCCAGTAACAGGCGTGGTGCTCGTGGTGCTGCTCACAGTGCTGCTGGAGACCGTCGTGACAGACGTGGTACTGGAGGGTGACCCAGATGCTGTTGGTGTGACAGGGGTGCTTGACACAGTCACAGTCGACGTGCTCGAAGTAGTGGGACCTGAGAAAGCACAGGGATTCATTGTTGCAAGAAGGCAGGAAAATTGCATTTCCTCTCCATCTATGCATTTCCCCATACAGTGCATCAAAGTCAACTGCCAGAAACTCAGGAAGTTCATACACCAGGCAACCAATATTGGTCACACTCAGCAATTACACACCAAGCATCCCAACAGATTACATGGCAGACAAAAGCAAATGCATCTACAATGAAAAACGTTACATCTAACCAGTGTACTGCCTAAACTATCAAAGAACAAGGAGTCAGCATCCCCTCAGCAGCCTCAAGTCATTCCCATAATCTTTTGCTGCCTTCCTTGTTTACAGCTGGAACAGTCCATTCCAGGAAGAGACCTCCCTTCCCTTCTGCAAGAAATGCTCGGTCCCAATTTGAGTTACTTTGAGCACCTCAAAGCAGAATGAGCAAGAATTCCTCTCTGCACAAAGCTCGATGTAGCGTGCTAAAGGACAAAATAATTTCTACGGCCCTTACAACTTCTATGAATGAAGCGTTTTCCACAAAGACCAATGGATTCAAAGAGGAAATAACAGAAAGCGTGAGAAGTAGATTGGGGCACATAAACAACAACGAATATAGAACAAGGAATGTCTAGCAAGGAAATACATAACAATGAGGACAGGTATTACCTTCCGTAGTTGTGGTTGGAGGTGTCAGCGAGGTGGTGGGTGATGGCATGGGTGTGGATGTGCTGACAGTGGTTGGGCTGGAGGAGGGAGTGCCAGTAACAGGCGTGGTGCTCGTGGTGCTGCTCACAGTGCTGCTGGAGACCGTCGTGACAGACGTGGTACTGGAGGGTGACCCAGATGCCGTTGGTGTGACAGGGGTGCTTGACACAGTCACAGTCGACATGCTCGAAGTAGTGGGACCTGAGAAAACACAGGGATTCATTGTTACAAGAAGGCAGGAAAATTGCATTTCCTCTCCATCTCTGCATTTCCCCATACAGTGCATCAAAGTCAACTGCCAGAATCCCAGGAACTTCATACACCAGGCAAAGCAATATTTGTCTCATTCAGCAAATACACACAAAACAATCCTTCAGCTTTCCTTGGAGACAGATGCAAACTTCTCTACAATGACAACTGTTACACAGATAACCACTGCATGCACTGCCTAAACTATTCAAGGCAAGGACTCTGCAGCCCCTAAGCTGTCTCAATTCATTCCCATTATCTTCTAGAGCCTTTCATGTATCCTGCTGTCACGCTCTGTTCCAGAAAGGGGCCTCCCTTCCCATCTGCAAGAAATCCTGGGGCTCCATTTCAGGTACTTTTAGCACCTCAAAGCTGAATGAGCAAGAATTCCTGTCTGCACAAACTTGATGTAGTGCGATGACAGACAAAATAATTTCTACACGGCCCTACAATATAAAAAAAACAAAGCATTTTACGCTGAGGACCAACGCATTCAAAGATGGAATAACAGAAAGCATGAGAAATAGCTGGGGATACCAAAACAAAAATGAATGTCTAGCTAGGAAAGTCTACAAGGAAGCATACTACAACGTGGCCAGACATTACCTTCCGTAGTTGTGGTTGGAGGTGTCAGCGAGGTGGTGGGCGTAGGCCTGGGTGTGGATGTGCTGACAGTGGTTGGGCTGGAGGAGGGCGTGCCACTAACAGGCGTGGTGCTCGTGGTGCTGCTCACAGTGCTGCTGGAGACCGTCGTGACAGACGTGGTACTGGAGGGTGACCCAGATGCTGTTGGTGTGACAGGGGTGCTTGACACAGTCACAGTCGACGTGCTCGAAGTAGTGGGACCTGAGAAAGCACAGGGATTCATTGTTGCAAGAAGGCAGGAAAATTGCATTTCCTCTCCATCTCTGCATTTCCCCATACAGTGCATCAAAGTCAACTGCCAGAAACTCAGGAAGTTCATACACCAGGCAACCAATATTGGTCACACTCAGCAATTACACACCAAGCATCCCAACAGATTACATGGCAGACAAAAGCAAATGCATCTACAATGAAAAACGTTGCATCTAACCAGTGTACTGCCTAAACTATCACAGAACAAGGAGTCAGCATCCCCTCAGCAGCCTCATTCCCATAATCTTTTGCTGCCTTCCTTGTTTACAGCTGGAACAGTCCATTCCAGGAAGAGACCTCCCTTCCCTTCTGCAAGAAATCCTTGGTCCCAATTTGAGTTACTTTGAGCACCTCAAAGCAGAATGAGAAAGAAATCCTCTCTGCACAATGTAGCGTGCTAAAGGACAAAATAATTTCTACGGGCCTTACAATTTCTATGAATGAAGCATTTTCCACTGCATACCCAGACATTCAAAGAGGAAATAACAGAAAGCGTGAGAAGTAGATTGGGGCACCTAAACAAGAACGAATATCGAACAAGGAATGTCTAGCAAGGAAATACATAAGAATGTGGCCAGACATTACCTTCTGTAGTTGTGGTTGGAGATGTCAGCGAGGTGGTGGGTGATGGCATGGGTGTGGATGTGCTGACAGTGGTTGGGCTGGAGGAGGGCGTGCCAGTAACAGGCGTGGTGCTCATGGTGCTGCTCACAGTGCTGCTGGAGACCGTCGTGCCAGACGTGGTACTGGAGGGTGACCCAGATACTGTTGGTGTGACAGGGGTGCTTGACACACTCGGAGTGAAAGTAGTGGTTGTTGTCGGTGAGGGGGACACAGTTGTGCTTGTTTCCTCTCGCGTGGTTGTTGTGGTAGTTGTGGTAGCTGTGGTAGTGGGGGTAGTTGTGGTAGTTGTGGTGCACTCCGGACTTAATGGAGGAGCACAGCAGACTTTGATCTGGTAATTCAGGCACATTGGCACCACTCCCACTGTGGGCTGATCCTTGTTTTTACAGATTAGTCCTGTGTTGACATCACATTCCACTTTCTGCCCTAAATCTTCTATAGGAATGTCTGGAAATTTCTCTGCTCTGCATGAAACATTCTCAACCTTTGTACAGTTCCATGAAGGGATCTTATTCTGAATAGTTTCAAAGGTCTCATCGTCACCATTCTCCGGGCCATACTGTGGGTAACTCACATCAATCCAATCCGTCCAGATGCAATCCTCTGGGGGGAATGTGCAGACTACTGTAGATGGACATCAGAAAAAGTAAACAATCAGAAACAGGAGCTCTACATTCAATAGCAAGAGGTGAAAACAAACGTGAGGATTGTGCAGTCACTGACAGTGGTAACTGCCATGCTTCCACCAGAACACTAACCCATGAAATCCTCCAGGGAAAACATGCATTTTCCAGAAGAGAAAGGGCACGCCAGCAGCAGAAAAGCACAGAGGACAAGAAGGAGAAAAAAGGCAAGAAGGTCAGAAAAGCCATCCCTAAAAGTAGTTTCCTACAAGGAAACATACTACAACATGGCCAGACATTACCTTCCGTAGTTGTGGTTGGAGGTGTCAGCGAGGTGGTGGGCGTAGGCGTGGGTGTGGATGTGCTGACAGTGGTTTGGCTGGAGGAGGGCGTGCCACTAACGGGCGTGGTGCTCGTGGTGCTGCTCACAGTGCTGCTGGAGACCGTCGTGCCAGACGTGGTACTGGAGGGTGACCCAGATGCTGTTGGTGTGACAGGGGTGCTTGACACAGTCACGGTCGACGTGCTCGAAGTAGTGGGACCTGAGAAAACACAGGATTTCATCATTGCAAGCGGGAACATTGCATTTCCTCTTCATTACCCCCTACAGTTCATCTTACTCAACTGCCAGAAGCCGAGGAAGCTTATAAACATGTCAAGCAGAAATACTCGTTTGTAAAATTCGTGTCAATCATTAATTACACACTAAGATTTCCAACAGCTTTCTTGGGAGTCAGATGCAAACACTTCACCTTTGACCATGGTTATAGCTAATCATAGCATGCACTGTGAAAACTCTGCACAGAGAAGAGCTCAGCAGCACTTCAGCCTGCTGAATTTAATCTCCTCATCCTTAGGCACCTTCCTTCCTTCTTTATTGTTGTCACACTATATTCCAGGTAGACACAACTGCTTCTTCTGCAGGAAATCAGGGGAAGCAGTCCATCCACAACTATCTTTTTTTCCCTGTTATGTGGTTCCAATACAACCACACTATCTGAGATCCATATCTCACTCACATCTTGAAAACCATTCTCCCACAGTTTCCATGACACATCATTATCTCCAACTGCATTTCCATCCTTCTCAGGTCACCATGTCACTGGCAGCCTCCTTCAAAATTCTTCTCAACAAGCATTTAAGAAATGTTTCATGATCCAGACAAATGCGCCTTAGAAACAACTTCTTATGCTCCTTCAGCATTTCACATGGCTGACAGAGAAGCACAGCTAGCACCATATGGTCTAACTCTTATGAAAAGCTGTGAACTAACAGCAGCTGAAGCAAGACTGTCACAAACACAAGCACATGGCTCTATACAAGACACCTCACAATTTGAGTCTTCTCACCTGAAAAAAGACAAAATCTTCCAGATGTAAAAGCAACACTTGCCATCAGCTAAATACCCTGCTTAGACAATCTGATACTGGATGAATAAAATTCTCATAGGACTTGCAGTTTGAAGGAATAACAGACTGTCTTCCTGGGAAAACTGCACTCTCCTCAAAGCACAGAACTTGAGGGCTAGCTTTAGGCACTTCTTATCCAACTAAGTTTCAGCAGCCACTCCCAGCACTCATCCCATTCAGAAAGCCTATGTTCCTGTGCTTGCAGACCTTCATCTCTCCCTCTACAAGGGAACATGTGACACCATGACTAGACAATTACCTTCCGTTGTTGTGGTTGGAGGTGTTAGGGAGGTAGTGGGTGTTGGCGTGGATGTGCTGACAGGAGTCAAGCTGGATGAGGGTGGGACAGTAGCAGGTGTGGTGCTCACAGTGCTTCCACTGGTGCTGCTGGAGAGTGTCGTGCCAGAGGTGGTACTAGGAGTAGACCCAGTTGTTGTTGGTGTTGAAGCAGTGGTGCTTGACACAGTTGATGTCCATGCTATTGTTGTAGTGGTTGACTGTGACACTGGTGTGCTGACTGTCGTGGTAAATTCCGTATCTGGTATACACTCTGGTTTGTTCGGTGTGCAGCAGATGCTGATTTCATAATTATGGCAGTATGAAATATTACTCTTTTCTTGATCCTTATTGTTACAGATAAGCCCTGTGTTAACATTGCATTCAACTTTCTGCCCTAATTCTTCAAGGGAAACGTTAGGATAATCCTTTGCTCTGCATGAAATATTCTCAGCTTTCACGCAGACCCAGGAGGAGTTTATTTTGTCAAAGGTTTCATAGTCTCCACTATTCACATCCGATACATCTGGTTGACTCACATCGATCCATTCGGTCCAGATGCAGTCACAGTTTATTACTGGGAAACATCAACAAGAGTAACATTTAGGAAGAGAGCAGACAGAGATAACTGACCTTAGTCCCAAGCACAGTTACTGGTGGTTTACTGGGCCTCCACTGCACACAAGGGTGCACTCTGGGCTCTGCTACTCATCTGCCCTACTCAGCCAACTCTGGCCACAACAAAGATCATTAGTACGGTCATACCTCCCTTTCTGTGCCCTACAGAGCACTCTGGGACGATATCAGGACTTAGGCACTGTTGAGCTATGTGTGTCTCCCCATCATAAACATAGCAATTCTGTTTGGGGCTTCTTGTATGCAAAGAACTTGCCTAAGGGCAACACATGAGGTAGAGTAAGATCAAGCAGCAGCTACTCTCACAACTCTCACATCTGCTCCAAAGCACATTACCTGGGCAAATCCAAATACAGGAAAGGATTACCATCACAAAGCAAGCAGGCACTGGATGCACACTGCTGCCAAAACCTCGAGCTGCTTCCCAGTAGCATGGGGAAAGCTGGAGAGCAACTCTGTCAGACCCTTGCTGCCCAGAGTCTCACTCCAAGCTAAAGATAAGCTGTTAGCTGAAATCTTTCCCCAGACCCTTCCAGGGAAAAATCAGCCTTCAGAGAGACAGAACTGAAGGTGAGCTGTTGAACAGCCCAAGTTAATCCAAGAGAAGGAATGGAAAAAGTCATTACCTAAGGGTATCCGAAATGACACTGCCCCAGAAAAAAAATGCCATGTCACACCATGTGTTTATATGCTGAAGCACCATAAAAAACAACCTTGCACTCAGGATAATCAAATAATAGGAACTGACATCCAGAAATGTGTGCACTTTCTCTCCTAAATGGACAGCTTAATACCCTAGAGCTCTAGAGACTTCTTTTAATCTGCATAAACTGTTTTCTTTAGAGTATTATGATGAGGACATACATTAAGATACCAATAGACAATTTCTCCCGTGGCAAGGTAAGACATGACAACACAGAGCAAAGAATTACTTGGTAGTGAAGGTGGATGAGGCTGGGTTCGGGTTGCTATTGTTGGTAGGGCTGTGCTTGTAACTGTTGGAGTGGATGGTGCTCCCTGGGTGCTGCTGCTGCTGAAGGGTGTCATGGTGGTAGTACTGGGAAGAGACTCTGATGGAGTTGGTGTGGGAGCAGTGGTTGATACTGTGAGACATCAACAAGAGGAATAATAGTGAACAGCAGTGACAGAGAGAACAGGTAGAGATGCAAGCATATTTATGAATGGGACACAACAGGCACTGACCAGTAGAACTTAAATGCCAGAAATCTACAGCTGACTGCGCCCAGTCTCACTGCAGAAAAGGCCTGTGTTATTTGCCTTTCCTTCCTGGTTCCAGAAAGCAGATTAGGGTCAAATCAGAACACAGACATGGTTAAGACACACCCATTTCTACTGAAGAGCACTGTTACATTGCTTTGCTGAGCTTCTCACTAAATAAAAAATACCCACCAGTGGATAAGATGGAGAAAAAAAGCCCTGTGGTTCTTTCCATCTCATAACACCTCGCTATTTCACAAAGTAAGAACTGAGAAAGGAAGCTGTGGTCAAGGAACAAAGTATGCACAGGGATATGTTTTTATCTGAAGTTTATGTAAGCTCTCTGTGGTGCAATGGCAGCCTGAGGAACAGGTTCACAGCAAGTGGCATCTTGCAGGGTGAAACCATTCTGCAAAGGCTGCCATGGGAATCCTTTCTTCCTAGATCTACAGCTAGACAAGAATCACTACTGACAGAAAGTGAAATTAAGAAATTCTGCACAGTTCTGCACAGACAGTGCCTAAAATGATAACACACCAAATCAAGGCCTACTCTAATTTCACACAATGGGTCTTCCTGAAAATGTTCTCTCCAGAAAAAGGACAGTGATCAAAAACAGCACAATAAGACTTCATGCCTGCTCTATATCTGCTTTAAGTAGCTTACAGCCCATTATTCATCATATAGCAAGGTAAGAAAAGAGAATATTGGTCTGCTAAATACCTGTGGAGGCTGAAGTTACTGGTGTGGTTACTGATGGTGTGGGCTTGCTTGTGGTTGCAGTGGGTGGTGGTACGGTGCTAATTGTCGTCGACTGTTGGGTTGTAGTAGTGGGCACAGTTGTTCCAGTGGTGACTGAAGTTGCAGTTGGTGTTGGACTTGGTGTACTTGTAGGCTCACAAGGAATTTCACGCCATTCACAACAGTTTACCCTGATTTCATAATTATAGCAAAGACGCCAGATACTTGCATCTTGCTCCTCATTTTTACAAATGAGTCCATATGCAACATTACACTCCACTTTCTGGCCAAGTTCCTCTAAGGTTTTATCAGGACTCTCTTTAGCTCTACATTCAATATTTTCAGGAGCTTCACATATTTTGTCTCCATGTTTAGTTCTTATTTCTTCATAGGTTTCATAGTCACCATCATCTTTTTCAGGGTTACTAACATCAAACCACTCAGACCAATCACAGATTAATCCAAGGCATGGAGCTACAAGAAAAGACCCAGGTTCAGTGCCAGAGCTCACAGAAGACATTCTGAAAAGTTCGATTCTGCATTCAGCTCCATTAAGGACTAGAACAATTACATTGCAATTTGCCATTTTTGCAAGATAAAAGAATTCTACAACTGGTCAATGACCAATTTCCTCACCAAGTTTCTTCACCAAGGAGCTTTGCATCACCAATCTGGAGCCTCTAAAGGTCTTCTACCTCTTTATACTTATCACATTTTTGCGATTTCTCTTTTTTTTTTAATATATGTTTTTGTTGTTTTAAAAATGTTTTTCAGTAGTGGCCACCCTTTAATTTACTCATCCTTTGATATTTTATGGTAACTAGTTTTTATACTTAAGACTTACTTGTAGTTACTGGAGTACTTGTAGTAACTGCAATAGAAAAAAAAAATACTGCATCATCTGCAAGTTTTATAAAAACATATTAAACATCCTAACTACAATTTTTACTGTGACTACTGAAATAATTTCGACCCTCCACAGAATACTAAAAAGACAGAGTTCTATGCATTACTAGTCACAATTGCTTCCATTGGGATAAATAAACTTACAGTGTTAAAATCTTCCTCAGTGCAATGCAGTAGAATTGTTTGCAAGTATCACTCTAGCTTTGTCAACTATGATAAATCTGTACTCTTGTACATTCTATCTTTAAAGTATTTTCCTTAAATAAAATTCTTTTCAGATGCACATCTCTGTCGAAAACTTACCCCTAGTGGTAGTGGTTAGAGTACTTGTACCAGGAGAGGTTGTAATGGTTGAAGGTGAAGTAGTTGATGGACAAAGATAAGGAGGTTCAGAAACTAAAGATCCATTTTCTGCACAGACATATATTGTGCATATGTCACCATTCGTTACTGTTGCAACAGTTTCTCCCACATCATAACTTGTTCCATTGATGACACAAGGACATCCTGCAAGAAAGAGTTCAACATGCATGTTTTCTATTAACACTATCAGAAGAGGACTATAGCAAAACAGAAGTAAAAGGTAAAGGAAAAAAAAAAAGATGCAGATTTGGCAGGGATACAAATATTTCAAATGTATCACGTGCTCCTTTGAGAGCTTAGATTAGAGCTTAGATCTATCATCACACTGATTTACCTTTATATTTATTGGAATGGAAGCAAATCCAGCAAAGCTGTGTATACAATAACTTTGGAAAAACAGATGTACAAACCAGGTTTAAAAATACTTTGAGAGAAACTGCAACTGAAGTTCACTGTCTGATACTCTTCTATGAAATCACACATCCAGAGAGTGTAAACTCTTGTAGTGAAATCCACAAGTTTGGATAAAGGACATTGGAAGAAACACTACAGGGTGTGATTAAAAGATTGAACAAGAATTACTAGCACCAGGATTCAACAAAATTGCAGTTAAAGTTTCTTTGGGCAGAAAACCTTTGTAGATATATAATGGTTCCATGCTTTCTCCACCCCTTACCCTGCTTTTTCAATTAACAAACAAAAAAACCCACCAACATCTAAAAACATGATTTACCTGGAATTCGTGTACACTCAATGGATCCTGAGGGGCGACAGACACTAAAAGCAAAAATTTCAAAAATTCAAATGTTACAGATACTTTATGGCTAGCAGAGCCAAGAGCACAAAAGTGTACAATTTTGTCACTTGGTCTTCATTCATATTACTGGATATGTTTCTGACTGTAAATGATTGTTATCGTTTATGACACTTTCAAGAGTATATTTAATGATTCTACTAACAGACATATCAGAAAGGCATGGTCATCCTGAAATCTGGATTATTATGGGTCTGGAAAACTATAGATGAAAAATTTTGAATCTGTATGTAGTAGAAGTGGCATTTCTTAAGATTAAATCTCATCTAAAATAAAAGTCATTGTTCCTCAGATTTATATATATAATATAGAATACATTCTATTTTATAAAATATATATATTCTATAAAATCTATACAAATAAGTTGCATCTCTGCCTACTAAAAACATGCTTGAGGCCTAGCAAAGTAAATGAAGCGTTCAGCATACATAAATTCATTCCTGAATTACTTCAAATGTATTTGCATTTTTACATACCATTTCGTACAGTTCTCTTCCGTTGGTATTTCTCCACCAATGATAACAGGATTACCATTGTGGTAACACCAACATTCATCTGCAGCCACACATTCATTTGTCTCTTCATTATAAATGGGCTTCTCCTGAGGGCATCTGGGGTAGCAACCTGTTGATGGCAAGTAGCACAGAATACAGAGTGAAAAGAAGTATAATGAGATAACTCAATGACAGGATACATTCTGAAAGTAAATGATTCTCACTGAATCAGGAATAGGTAAAGAGATTAAAACTTCCCAACTGAAATCAATCCTTGGACACTTAGCCACTTCAAAACTTAAGCAATACTCATTGATTATTCTGAGAAAAATAAATAAGAATTTAGTCATGAAAACTAAGAAATTTTTTTTTTCTTAGTTCAAAATACTGCAGCAACCTTTATATTCTGTGGGCAACTAGTAATTTTAACACAAAGAAACTGTCCTGGTTTCAGCTGGGACAGAGTAGATTTTCTTCATACACTAATATGATGCTATTTTTGCTTTTAGGAGAAGAACAGTGTGACAACTTTAGTTGTTGCTGAGCACTGCTGTACAGAGCCCAGGATGTTTAAGCTTCTTGTACTGTCTTGCCAATGAAGTGGTTGGTGATGCCCAAGAAGCTGGGAGGGAAGAACACTAGGACAGATGACCTGGACTGGCCAAAGGGATATTCCATAAGAGATCACGTGAAGCTATAAAACTGAGGAAATTTGGCCAGGGCAGGTCTGCCACTGCTCATGGACTGGCTGGGTATGGGACAGGGTTTGGTGAGAAACTGCACTTTGCACTACTCATTTTGTAATACACACATACAAACGCACACACAAATATGTGTATAAACATATCATTATTATTATTTCTCTCTTCCATTTCTGTCTTAGTAAAAGGCTTTAATCTCCATCTACAAGATCTTCTTTTTTTCCCCCATTTGTTTCTTACACCCCACTGGGAACAGTGCAGTGTATGAGCAATTGTGTGATGCTGAACTGCCTGCTAGGTTAAATCGGAACGTTAACATACTGCTTTTTCTACAGATATTAAAATGTGATCACTATATCAATAATCCCTTTGTGAAAAATATGGAAATCCATTCAATAACGAACAAGTTTTCACTACATTTAATGGAATACTAGAACTTCTTGATGTGTCATCAGTAGACCAGGTATCTCTACCACAAACAGAAAATTTATCTGCATTTTTCCATACCCTCAACCAGTGACACAAGCTCCATTTGCAAAAGTTGCACATTATCTTTCAGTCCTCATTGCATTTCTCATGCAAATACTTCTAAAAGCTACATCCTGCTTCCAAACAAACTCTAACAAAATTTGAATCACAATTACACAAAACCTTCCTTAAACTGTCACTTCACACTGAAAGACTGTACTAAAAATGTTCTAACAAAAGTAAGCTTACCCTACATTTCCAATGAATATAAAATAATAACAATAATTTAGAAAGGTAATTGGATGGAAAAGCAATTAGATAAATAATGATCTACCTTCTGACTCTTTCCAAACCTTTTCAATACAACCCGTCTCAAACTATAGGGTCAACTTTCTTTTTGTATTTTTATTTTAGTTCCTGCTTTTTAACATATTAACCATCAGTTCAAGGATTAAAATCACAAAGCCAGATTTCTGTGAAGGACAAAACTATGCCTGTTTTCTCCAACTTTATTATTCAGTAAAATAGAAAATACTTGTAATCTCAGCCAAATTTTTGGGTTAATAGCAGTTCCAATAACATGAAATCCTTCTCCAGTTATCAAGCATATAAATAATATTCAGATTTTGAAACAACCACCAGTAACTTCTTTATCATGTAAAAGGTTTTCCACATCTTGAAAAGTTCATAAAAACTCTGTACTAATCCTACATTTCAGAATATTATGCAAGCACAGACTTAGTTTTGGGGCTGTTAGCAATGTAACTATCACACACTGATATTAATAAACAATAAATTAAATTACATGAAAATTTATTTATGACTGGAGACAGAAATCCAAGAAAACAGAATTAAGAATATCTTTATCTTGTCAAGCTAATCCACAATTGTCAAATACATTTTGACAAAGTTTTATGAAATGGAAGACTGTAACAGCAAGGAATTTATTACCTTCCAGGTATGGAACTGAAAAGTTGGTGCTCACATTATAAATCATTCTGCAAGTCATAACGTTGCTGCCACAAGGCTCGTAGTGCCACTCGCACTCATTACGAGGATTATAGTAGTCACAAAATATTGCTGATAATAAAAAAAGGAAACTGATTAACAATACAGCTGTTACAATTAATCTACAAGTTCAGCTTGAAAAATTGTCTTGAGGTACAGGACTTGGACTTCCTTCTATTACAACATAAACACAGGCCATGTCAAAATTTGAGATCAAAATCTAGCATCTTGATATTAAACACCTAAGCTGCAGGAGGAAAATGTTTGATTAAAACCACACAAAAACGCAAGAATTAGCAATCATTTAAATTTAAAATGAAGAGTAAACTTCTGTGAGCTTTCTTCCGCTACCTACTAGCAAATTTGTAAAATCTCTTGCGGTGTATGCATTCAAAGTAGCTCTATTTTGCTGTATGATGTGGGCTGAGTCACCTCCAGTAGGTCAAGAACAAGTGTATGGATACAACAAAGAGGAAGGAACTTTTCTGTATCACCAACTTCTTACTCCTGAAAACTTGAACTAGTGCTTTAATTTTGAACCAGAATAAATTTTTACAATTGAATTGGCTTTCCTGGCATTTAGAATCTCAAAATGCAATTTTGACATTTTTGGGAGAAGGAAAATATAATTTAAATAATGTTTTACATTATTTTATAATTTCTGGTATGACTACTACTAATGAACACTGCTTAATACACTCAATACTGATGAGGTTCACCTACACAGGAGTACTTCTATATACTTTTTAAAAAATTGAATTCTGAATAATTTGTCAAAATAAAAGAGAAGATAACAGAAGCTGTAGTTCACCCATTATCAAGCAATACAAAAGGCCCACTTAACACCTAGCCTTAAAACTCCTAACACCACCATCACCCCCCAAAAATTTAGGCTAAATAAAACAGAATTCCTATAAAAAAAATTTACTAGTTCTGATTGTTCCCTGAAATGCTGTGAAAATAAGTCACAGAGCACAGCAACCACAGCCCTGAAGTATTCATAATTTATTTAATAGGGTCCCTGACAGCACACAGGAAGATATAATTGTGGTTAGCTGTTACTCACGGCATATATCAGGACTTCTCCAGAAAACACAGGCCTGAGCCTTGGCACATTCTTGTGCATATGCAGCAACAGCAGAACAGAAGCAGTCACAATCTCCACCACTGTCACAAGAGCAGGCATCATGAACACAGGCTTCATAGAAAGGAGATGGGTTCACCTATTGGAAAAAGAAATGATGCCCCACTTCATCTCAGAAAAAAGTACACTTCATAACAAATACAAAGCAAATAATTTTGTGGTTGCCAGTTTTTGGAGTTCATCCAGTCACACATAAACAAAGCATTTCAACATTTTTGCTTGGGACTGGAGAAGGAGAAATTTGGATTGGATTTTAGCTCCTGAAGAAATTAATATAGAAACACAAGTTAATGAAAAACCTATTCCATTGTGACTTTTCCACCATGAAATAAAAACAAACTGTTGTTAATATTGGTATACTTCAGGAACGAAAGAAGAAATAGAGAGGTACTATGGCAATTCAGGGCACAATACTAATAGCTAAGCTTGTCTAAACTGCAGTCAGTTATTTCCAAGTAAATCATTTCTGAGGTTTGAATATTAACAGGAACAGTGGTCTCTTTAGCAGTCACATTTTGAGTAAGCATGCGGTTCTACCAGAAGATGGATCTGATGACTGCAAGACCTCTCAGAATATATAGCCGTGACATTTTCTCAACAAGAGATGGTACAACTCCAGCACAGATATTTATTCAAACTAATTTATGAAGCTAACCTGCAAAAACGTGATGATAAATATGAGCTCTTACAGTTGAGGCTGCCACCTCTGCTGACAAATTCATAGCACTTGTAACTCAAACTACTTCGTCAAGGCTAGCTGAGAAATGTGCTGACACCTCTAGTTATACTGAAGATTTAGCCAAAGATAAGTCTACTTAACTATTTCCTCATTTCTGATGAACTAGCTTTTCCTGCAGTAACAGAAACGCACTGTGTTATTCCATAGATTAATGCCATCTACAAACCTTGGAATGACAAATTTTAAAGATTTCACTCAGGATAAGGCTGCACTCTTTCTCTGCCCAGGACTTGCGATGTGGTTTCAGATCACAGGGCTTAATCTCTTCTGTGACATCAGGACACACAGATGACTGTTTCCAGGAATTCCCAAATGTCAAAGCAGTTGCCTCTTGCAGCCCACTCCTGCTTGTAAAGTCATTGTTGGACGTGCCATCAAAGTTGCCACACAGACCACACACTTTCCCCTGTAGAAGTAAATGATGGCTATTAAATATATAATGGAAGTGAGAAATAGACTCTCATAATAAGAAAAACATTCACATTAAGAAGTACAACAGACTCTCTCTGTAAATTACAGATTTTCATCTTTACTTGAAAATCATTTATACAGAAATTAAGCTTTCATTTGACTGTGTACTCAGCAAACTAATCAGCTGCCATGTTTCCCTTCTCTGAAATCAACTGTACCTACTGTATTTCTATGCGTCACTTCATTCCACTTATAACACTGAAGAGTGGCTTAGCTTCTTTCAGCTGAGAACAATGAATTTATTTTCCATTATTTATTTTCTATTCTCAATTATTATATTGATAACTTAAGAGCATTTCATTATGCAACTAGCATCATTTCTTCATCCATGAAACAAAAAAGAGGTGCTAATTTGTCTTGAATGAAAGAATTTAACAACCTATCTGCAGTAGTGAATTGTTGGTAGTGCTAATTAAGGCATACCAGTTCTCTGAAGGAATGGTAAGATCCTGTTATAAAACCTTGCAACTCCTAATTTAGCACAATGAACATAGTACTCCATAATTCAGCATGCTGATTTTCAGAAATCCGTCCCATCTCCAGACATTGCATGGGAAGTCTGGTTTACACCCAGGGCTCAGATTCTATACAGGTTTCTGAGTGTGTACACAGTCAGTTCAGAACCCGATGAACTACTCTGGATGCCTGGCTCTTAATATCTGCAAACTCAGATATCTTAAGACACTTAGCTTTACTGCAATGATATGCTATGCATCTTCTGTCATATAAGAAATTCCAGTAGAACCCCATCAAGGAGTGAACATCAGCTAATCATCAGTGTGTAGATTAGATTTAATCTGTGAATTAAATTCTCAGTCGGAAAAGATTACCTACATTCCCTCATCTCATTCACACTTCTGTTTCAGAAAAAGACAGATTCTAACTTACTTTATAATCAGGAGTAAGTTTGATGAAAACAGTGGTCTTCTTATCCCAAATAAGCATCACACCATTGCTAGCCTCAATGACAAGGTAGAGACCTACTGTCCTGTTCTGGTAATACACATCATCACCAACATCTCGCTGAATTTCTTTATAATCCTTGTTCTCCAACTTCAGTTCTGTTTTCTAAGTGGTAAAAAGATGAGAAAAATAATAACACTAACTTTTACAATGAAATAAATTATTAAATACTCACAAGAGTACAACTCAGATCAAACATTATTTTTATAGTCTTTAACCTTTGCCTATTATAGCTGTCTTTAGGGATCTGGCTTTATATCTCAGTACATTTGGAGCACTATTTTCTATGAAATACTTGAATATACACTCACTGAATGCTCATTACTCACCCCTATAAACATTTTAATGGCCTTTGAGCAGGTGACTCCTGTTGTTCCACAAGGGACGTTCTCCGTGATGATACTGAATGAGCCGCCAGAATTTTTGTCACCACAGTAATCCTGTGGACAAAAGAACAAATAAGCAAAAAAGATTGAGTAGAATATTTAAACTTTATTTCAATTTAATGATAATACTTAGAAACATCAAAATATCCACAGTATATAAATTTTTAGTACATACATACATGTATTTTTATAGATGCATGAACAGATACACATACATGTCTGCATGTATATAATATGCAAAGTCACATGTATGACAAAACTTCGGAAGCGAGCAGTACAACAAATCAAATGAGGTATCTTCAAATTTTTGTTTTGTAAACTCAAAATGTTGACCTAGATTATGATGATAAGCTGTTAACTCTCACTATAAGCTAGTCCTTTTACATGCAATTTATGAATCCTGTAAAAGAAGAAAACAGTCACGTAAACTTGACTATGCTAATATACAGAATTTATCTTGGCCTAATCAGCAGTCATCTCAGGAACAGTGATGACAGCCAATAAGGAATAACAAAATCAGAAAGGAAAACAGATCTTCAAGGCAATCAAAAAGCACTCTTAAGATTCTAATTCAGTCCTCATGAGCATTACCTGAGTAGCCACATATTCACAACTTCCATCAAAGTCATAGAATTTTCCATCAAAGGTGATGTAATGGCCACTTCCATATATCATGCAAGTCCCATAGCACACGTTTTCAGTGCAGCTCCAGATACCTTTCTGGCAGGTACTAGAAGAGAGCAGAAGAGTTAACTTTTCAGATATCAACAACAGCATGTTGTTTAGAAAATTGCAGAACGTACCTGATACATGATAATGTACACAATATTCATTTTGATTTTACTTAGTGTCTTATGTATCAAATTCAATACTTTAGCCTATTTTAAGTTTATAACATGACTTTTAGCTCTATCCCATTTTTAGATTCTGACATATTTTAGATCAGTTAGTGATTATGTCTAAAATATGAATATGCCTTCCTAATAAGAGATGTCTACCGAAAGCAGAAGTTGCTAGTTATCCTAATATTCTCAATACAATCTGTATATATAAAAAAAAAAAAAAAAAAGTATGCCTGAAAATAAAGACTTTATACTTGCAGCAATCATAGCTACTGTATGACTATTAATTTACTACATGGAATATATTCTTGAAGAGAAATACAGAAAAAAACCATACCAGGTGTTGCAGTCCACAGTTACGCTCTGTCCATGGTTATACCAGTCATTGTTATGAATACATGGGCAGTCCTCTTCCTCAACACAGCCCCCTCTGCCATCATCAAACAGTCCTTCAGGGCACACACAGCCTGAGACACACTCACCCTGATACTAAGGAATACAAAGAAAAATTGGTCCTTCAGGAAAAAGCACTAAATTTAACATCTTCATTTTGGTACAAAAAATATTTATAACGAAACAGTCCAATGACAAATTGTTTCATAAGGCTTTTCTTTCTAGGTCCTTAAGGTATTTCATTTTCTTTTTTGTTGGTGAATTTGAATTGTATGTTACTTGGGTGGTACATCTCTTCTAAACTCCCACATAAACATAATGAAGACAAAAAAAGAAGGTGGTAAACAAGAGTGGAATTGCAATGATACTGGTAGCAGACTGAAATCATTGGGGAAGAAGAAGGAAGAAAAGAAAGGGAAATGAAAAGTGTTAGTTACAATTGCTTCTTCTGAAATGCTGTGTTGCACTGTGTCATTATTAAAATACTGCATAAAGAAAATGCAGCCTGGAGAATAACTGAATACTTACAAGATCATTTTGAGAAGTACCACAGCGAAGTTGCACAGGTGTTTGTGAAGTCCAGCCTGGGAATGCGTTGCAGTCAAAGTAGGTTTTGTTTGAAGTACATTCTGTAATATCTGAAAGGTGTATTGTTGATTTCGGTGAATTAAAGAAAACCAAAACAAATGTGAAGGATGGTAGTCATCGAGACACAAACCCTAAGTAATGTCTATCCTTGTGGAGAGAGAACAAAGCGAAAAACATGCAACTGTTTCACAGCAAGAGAAAAAAAACTAACCAGCAAAATAAATAAATGGAGAATTCAAGAGGAAAGTGCAGTCTCGGGTTTGGGGGGCTTGGGTTGTTTGTTTGTTTCTTTTTTTTCCTTATTTTACAGAACGTCACTTACTTTTCATTCTCATTGTCACTGAAGTACATTGGACCTTCGCATTTCGGCAAACACTAGGAAAGAAGTGAAGAAAGACAAATTAAAAAAAAAGTAAGCTCAGTGTCTTCAATTTAAATCTAAGCAAAGATCTGCATAACTGATGATATTTCAAGGTGAACTCTATTGGAGTGCACTCATGAATTCTCACTTGGAGGAAAGGTGTGGAGAGATCTTAGTCATAATGCATAACAGTTATGTTTTAAGGAATGAATGCTATTCTATTAATCAATGCTTTGCAATGTCTCGGTAAACAGAAAATACTTTTCATCAAAGCCTTAATATGGATACACAATAAATTACATTGCAACAAAAAGATACTTTGCTCAACATGAAGATAGCATGAATCTTATTACCAAATAGCTGACACTTAAAAAGCAAGGGCTTTTATCCCAAAAAACAGAAAGATACAATAAAACATACCAACGTTCTCCATCTTTTGTAACATATTCCCCAGGTTCCAGGTATGACCCCTTGTAATAGCAAGGGCATTTGGAGATGGGCACACATGTGTCTTCGTTATCTAAGTACATATTATCTGGGCAGCCACAGCCATCCACAGGAGCAAAGTCTTGCAAGCAGTATTTTTCACCATCAGCAATAGAACGACAGGTTTGCTGGCACATTGTAAGATTGTAGAGGAAGATTTGATTTCCCGGACAGGCAGACACTTCATCAGCTGAAGGAGAAAAAAGTAAACTCAGATACAAGGAGTGGAAGGAAACCTTGATATTTCTATTTTGGTTTCTTTGGCTGTAACGGTAGTGATAAAAATCTTGCTTTTGATTCCACTGAAGTACAAAAATACCATAACCCATAAGTAGTACTAGTCTAATTTAGCTTATCCGTTGAAGGTTTCTTCTTAACCGCTACCAACAGTTGCTACTTTCATACCCATTTATTTCACACATTGACAACCAGAGACAGAGCACATTAAGACAATCCCTGTGAATATTGTACTGGTGATGAAAGGCAAAGACAGTGACAAAGACACAGATATGCAAAGACAATGTAAAAGCTACAATCCATCCCTGAAGATGGACTCAGTCAAAGATGGAAAGAGCATTATTTAGAGTAGGGAAAGGTGAAAATGAAAAATACTGCTTTCTCAGTTTGAAATGTGTGTCGCAAACAAATAAAAGATAAAGAACATAATATGAATTAATAAATATTACAAGCATTGTCTAATTTAATTTCATAGGATGTTTCTAAGATACTTTAGATCCCTTAACATCAAGATTACTAAAAACCAAACAGAGAGAAATCCTGTTCATTGCTGGTGGCTAATTAATTTCACAGGAATCACAGTTTCATTACTTACAGCAGACACTTTGCCTCCAACCACCCATTATGATCCCTTTGAAAGCACAGGCCCTTGAATAAGAGGACAGGGCAGCACACAAGCATTCCTCACTGTCCTTGCAGAGGCAGGTGTCGTATTTACATCTCTGAAAAAGGAATGGAAGGGTCAAAAGGAAAACAATTGGCTATTCCAACTTGGTTGCTATAAAATATCCTGTGCACTTTCTCTGTTGCTGTTTTTATTAATTCCCATGATCTGAGAATTATGGAAGGAATGAACGAAGCCCAGAGACTGAAATTGATGCTTCATTTCATTCAGAATAAAAAGCCAGGCCTCTTGAATCTTTATAAAGTAGCTGGCCTCCTAACAACACTTTCCATGAAGGATTTCAATATCACCCTTTCTCAGTTACAACTTAAAAAGGCAGAAATCCACAAAAATTAAAAAAAATTACTATGGCAAACTGTTAACCAGATCTATGAAGATACTCAAAAAAACTTGAGCTCAGATGGGGTTCTAAGAATGTTGCAAAGACAGGAATTTCTTCCTTTTTTTTTTTTTTTTGCTCAGGTAAGCATCATTAATACTTCTGTGTATACCTGTACCTGTTGAATCTTCTTTCCAGTTTAAAAAATAAATAAATAAAAGGAAGAATATACTTCTATTAAAGGAGCACTCCATGAGAATCTCATGACAGGAGATACTTTGGATGTTCGCTATGCAGCTTGACAAACCTCTGCAAAAACTTCACCAGCTATTATGGTCACACTACTCAATAATGTCTCAAATATTTGAGCCACGATTAATGCCTACATCATCCGTCTGAAGTAAAGCAGTACCAAGAAGACTGCAAGATTACAATACCTTATAATATTCTGAAGGATCAGTGACTGAGTGACATCTTGCAAAAGGTCCCTCTGAGTCTTTCAGCAAAGAACACCAATGCTCAGCATAATTTGCTGCAAAAAAAAAAAAAAAAGAGAAGAACTGTATTACATAATTATATTAACTAAATTCATTTATGTTCCTCGTGCTATGTCTAGTTATATTGTTACATCAATAAATGCAGTGTAACAATACAGATGAACTCTGTGAAGCAACTACATGCAGTCACTGTATATGTACTTTATGATTCAGATTCAGACATCTAGCAGTAGACACAATCATAAAATCAAAAACTGTATCTTACTGCTACAAACTGCCTACATAGAACTGTGACAGCCCTTTTCATTTGGGGGTCATCACCGTCAAGTTAAACATAAGAAGAAATAATACAATATACAATTTGCTTTTGCAGACAAAAAGAAAAAGTGCCCTTGCTTCCCTGTCTTCTATCTCAGCATTCCACACCAATCACAAGTAACACTTTCAACCCAATTTAATGTGAAATCAGTGCTGATATGCATACGTACTTAAATAAATGAATTATTAGTTTGGCAGTCTGCTAAAGTACATCAGTGCCACAGTACAAGTCTTCTATGCCAGCTGCAGTAATATACAGCAGCTCTTCCTGTCAGGAGCCAACAATTTGTCTTATTAGTATGCTTACCACTTTCAATGCTGAGACTGCAGGGGTCTTCCAGCTTTTCTACTTGGTCCGTGCAGGTGGACTGAGCTTTCCATGTGTTAGCAAAGGCAGATCCTGTAGCTTCTACCAATCCACTGGTTGTTCTAAAGTCATCACCTTCCATTCCATTAAAATTTCCACAAAGACCTATTGAAAAAGTAAACATTTTCCTTTTTACTCATTCTCATTCTGCAATACAAAGAGACAACTGGTTATAAACACTGGAGACAGAAGCAAATATAGCTGATCCCTCAACCTCAGCGTTGATGCTTACTGTAAGAACTGAAGGTTTAGAAGACCTATTTTAAATCTAAAATCTTAAAGGTCAATAGCCTTCATGACCATATCTTTATTTCAGGAGATCATCCCCATAATCTGATATTAGGAAGAAATTCTTCATCATGAGAGTCGTGAGGCACTGAAGTAGGCTGCTTAGAAAAGCTGTTAATTTCCCATCCCTAGAAATGGTCACGCCAGGTTGGTTGGGGCTTTGGGAAATGTGATCTAGGGGAATGCGTCCCTGCCATGGCAGAAGGGTGAAGCTCGATGAACTTCAAAGTCATTTCAAACACAAACCATTATGTAAATCTATTAATTAGTACTCAAGTGAAGAATATATGACTTAACATCTGTGGAAATGCATGAATTTGCTTCCTATCTCAGAGGACACTTGCCTTGAAGGTCTTGGACTGACTGATCCGCAGTCACAAACAGTTGCATGACTGGAGACAACTGAATCTGCAGCTGAAGCCCAAAAGAAGTTTGTACAATGAGGTAGTAGGAAGATGGCTTGAAAACTGAGAAGCTAGCTGAAAAACAAAATATAAACTGTGCTGTAAACACACACAGGTTGCTGAAAGAAACAGTTTTTATTAATTCAGTAGCCTAAAGATTACAAAAAATCATTGGATTTAAATCACACACTGCCTTTTTCATATTGCTAATGAAGAAGTGCTTTCATATTGTAAAAGGATGACAGTGTATAGATTAACATCATTGCCTCAGAACAAATTGCAATGACAGTCTGTGACTCAGCATAAACGTCTCTGAGAAACTGAATGAGCAGATATTAAATCAAATGCAAATGTACCTCAGCTGGTTATAACATGATGAAAAACAAAATGATGCTGTGCATTTTCTTATATTTTATATGAAGAGCAAAACATAATCAACCCATTACAGAACAATCACTAGAACTGACATCTAAAATCAGCACAGTAGAGGAACTGGATTTCCTAATTGCTGATAAATAATTTCCTATAGCAAGTCTACAATTATATGCCCTATTTATTAGACAGTCTATTTTATTGCCAGGAATGGTTTAATTTCTCTAAACTTGCAGCTAAGATGTTGTAACTTATTTTACACAAGTATTCATGACTCTGTCCTGTAAGTGAATAATTAGCTGTGTCAATGTGCTGCAGAAGCATATCCAAAAAGCATGACAGAATGTAGAAGCTCCACATTGCTTCAGAAATTACTGCAGTGCCTCGCAGTTGCTGTTTGATAATTACATCCCACCAGCTTCTGAATTAGGTCATATGAGTCATATTCAGAAAGTGCCTATGTCTACTGATTATTTAAAAAGATGTATGCCAAGCTAACAGGGGAGATAAGAGACAGTACATCTGTCTTTCCTGCTTTGGTTAATATAGCACTTACCTTCAGCCAGGCTTTCTGCCCATGGACAAAAAAGGCATGGAGAGGAAATGGAAGCTTGAGCCTTAACATCACTGAGAGCCAAGACATGCCCACATCATATACCCAGACTTGGAAAATTCTAAATGCCCCTCTCTTTAGGGAAATTGACTTATTCACTTTAAGTTTAAGCCATGACAATTTCTCTTTCCCAAGTTACATGCTGTATCAAGAATGTGAAGGGACTTTTTTTTCCAGTTATCACCTGAATATTGTAATCAATCTGTCCATGAAATTCTCAGTAGAAGCTATCAAATCACATTTACCTCAATATCATTCCAAATTTAATTCTTGTTTCAACATCTGAACAAATTCCATATGCCTGTCTCCAACTTTTGGCACTGAAAAAATTCAACCTCCTCTGGAGAATCAGGTGCATGACAACATGTAAGGCTGTGATCCTTACCTGACACATGAGGCACATTCACTGTCATCTCATTCAGTGACACACTGCCGTCTGATCTGAAAACCACCACCTGTATAAAAGCAAATGGAACTGATGAGGTTCCAGATATTGAGAAGAACAGAAATTGAGAGAAAAAATAACTTTTTAAGAGGGGAGAGAGAAAACATTTTGCACATTTAGACTGTGGCTAGAACTTAAAATTTTTCTTTGAAAGGAAGAGTCTGTCTTAAAATTGAATGTAGCAGTGGGCCTGTATGATAGAAGTAAGGTTTAGTCTTCCTATTCAGTGTTTTGACTACATCTCTCTAAAACAATATATAACAAGTAATAAAATGAACTGTCAATTATTAAATGCTTTGGTCACTTAGTAGAAGAAGCAGAAGAAAATATTGTGCCTTCAGGATACAGAGCTAGCTCTGGTTTCCTACAAAAGCAATGGTAATGGTAAATGTAATGGTTTAGTGTGATTCTGTCACAGTTAGAAAGCAGTTAAGCTTTATCATAAAATGCTGGTTTGTACACACAGGAACAAAAAATGCTTTTCTGATTTGGTTTGGTTTCTTAATTTTGCTGGCAAGGTCATGGAAGACCTGAAACATGAGAGAAAAATCACATTTATGTATGTAAAATTACATATAAACATAGTATAGGTATTCCTGCAACCAAACATAATACTTAAGGAGACTTTACATAAATATGAATCAGAAATGTAGAAAAGCACTGAAGATTTCCCGTCACTTTCATTTACATTATTAGTGAATTAAATACAAATATTCACATAGGTTGGATTGTATGAACATTCAAAGTTTGGGTGTCTTCTGAAAAAACTCAATTAGATCTATCAAATCAATCTGAAGAAAAGTAAGATACCATGAGGTGAGAAAGGATAGTACTCTCTTTCTCACCAGCCTGGAAGACTGTGAGACATGGCAGAGAGCAGAGAAAGAGGAAAATGTTAGCTTATTTAAAACTCAGCATTTGCTCAGCTGAGGCCTCTTTTGAACTTCCGAGGTGAAGTCTTTAGGTTTTTTTTTTTTTTATCAGTCACTCTGAGATCTGTCATTCACCCTTTTCGAACGACTTCGGAACAGTCTGAGATGTATGCTAATTTTCAAAACACCCAGCAGAACCCAAACAACACTTACATTTTTTTTGTCATCTACTAACAGCACAACAGTCTTCAAACAGGTCTGTCCATCTGTGGAGCCACAAGGAGCCAGCTCTGCCAGGAGGGCATGAGTATTATTCACAGTACTCTACAATCACAGGGAAATAAACACCCATTAGTCCAATCAAAAATCTCTCACACAAGATGATTTCCAAAGTAAAGACTAAAATCAAAGGTTACAATAGATATTGCTATAGAACTTAGCTATTAAAACCTCAATTTTAGCACTAGTTTCATAAGATGAACTCTCTCTCTCTCTTTCAAAGAAAAAAAAAAAAAGGAATGGTTCAACAAAATCTTTGGAAAACATGCACCAGATATTTTAGGGACAAATGAATGAAATAGCTGCCAAGCTCTTTTCCCTATCTGACTCTGACACACAGACACAGAAATATCTATAACAGATCTGACTAAGACATTCCAATCCTGAGAACTGCAGAAATTCTGTTGCCTACCTGTCCATGCAGTCAGTATGCCTCTTGATTTTTTTTTATACATGAAAGACTCCACCGTGAAATGACAGCATATGTAGCCCGCTAAGTGACTAAGGAAGACACTCACTGCAGTAAGTGCCCAAGTCCTTCCATGGGGCAATAATAGCCCTTCCTGAATCTTCCAGTGAGGCTTTTAACATTTGCTTCCCTCATCCCATAGAAGTGGAATAAAGCAACAATTCACAGCTATTCCATATGAGAGCACAGACACATTTAATGGCTTAGAGAAAAGCTCTACAGTACACAGTACCTTGGCCAACACATAGTAACAGTCTCCATGGAAGGTGTATTTCTTCCCATCAAAGGTAGTAATATGGGAACCTCCTTCCACTGAACATCTGCCTGGACAGGGTAAATCTTTGCACGTCCATCTTCCTGAATCACAGGTGCTACAAACAAACAAAAAATAATCCAGAAATACATGTATATATTATAGGAACTGAAAGCACTGAAAGCATCTGTACAGCCAGCAAACAGCAAGCTATATCAGTTTTGTGGGTTTTTTTTATTTAAAAATTAAAACTTTGACCACTTCCTAAAGATTTCCCTCATTATATGCCATAGATGCAAGAAAATCTTTCAGAAAGGCTATACAGATGTGTAACGTAAGTTTAGAATGTTTTCAGGAAATCATCAAAAACTAAGTGAAAGTCTGAAAAGGACAGACCCATATACAGTTGAAGAAAGGAGGATGACTGTGACCCTTACCATTCTTCACATTCATTAGTAATGGTTTCTCCAGGTGAATACCCCTTTCCATGGAGTTTGCAGTAGCACTGGCTAACAGGTATGCAGCCATTTTCAGTTATATCATCATACACAGTTCCTGTAAAGCAAAACAGCAAACTATTACAGTTCCTTCTGAAATCAGCAGTTTCCACAGAGGAGAAATACTGAGATTAGGGACACACTCAGCTTGACACAGAAAACAGAGGCAGTGGTTACCAAAGCCAAAGAAAACCATTTCTATTTTTTTGTAACACAGGACACATGGAAAATACTTTGAACTAGCTTTGAAAAGTCTGTCAATCTGTTTACATAATTATACATAGATGAGAAAGTATATAATAACAATCTCAAAAATTTTCATATTCAAATTTTTCAGACCTAGCATCCACTGCAGGCTGTCACTGTATTTTTTTTCTAAGATTGACAATATGTCTTAGAATTTCATTCAAAATAATTAGTAGCACTAATAATTTTTAAAATATAATTTGACTTCATCTAATATCTTAATGATGACCTCCCTTGCTAGTTTTCCTGGTTTTGTTCTTGTTTTGTTTTGTTTGTTTGTTTCTTTTAAAGACAAGTAAAAACAGTGCAGACATAAACATACAAGAACTGGAAACACACTTGCCTTCAGGGCAGAAACAGCCATCCATGTAGTGTTCCTCACAAAGGCTGCTGATTTCCAAGTGTGAGCAAGTATCCATGCAGGGTGAGCTGCTTTCTCGATAGACCATGTTGCTAGGACATGTCTTGTCTGGAAAAAAAATGAGGAAGATATCTCATTTTTTGAATGTTAAGTCCATTGTTCATCAGAAACCACAGATCGTATGACCCACTCACTTCACATAAGTGGTGTCCCAAGCAAGGCTCCATTTTGCCAAGTATTTTTAATATTTGACTGTTTCTGAACTGCTTTCCAGTTGCTTTTTTTTTTTTTTTCCTCCACTTTCTCCTTTTGTTTATGAACTCTCTTACCTACAGCATCAGGTCTCAAGTTTTTTAACGGGAACATAATTTCTACTAGCTGAAAAAGGTTTCTTAATAACAAAGGTAATAGAAGAAAATGGAAAGAACATGATATGCAGTCTATTCAACTACCAGTATGTAATTTATGATATATACCTATAACTTTGTAAAAGAATAATTTATTTAAATGTTTCAGAGCGCTATACCAATGAAATATTTGTTTATTTATAAAATGATGCTTACAGCAAAAGTTCTCTGTCCTCCATTCACCCGGCCGGCCACCTGCATGTGAACACTGGCGAGAATACTCAGAGATGGTGCTGCAGAGGCAGAAGGCGTCCTCACTTCCTTTACATGCACACTTGTCCTGCATGCAGGCTTGGATGTATGTTTCCAGATTAAGGCGTGACTGACAATCAGCAAATGCAGAGGAGGTCAGCAACTTCTCACATTCATCACGCTGGGAAGGAAGAGTAAAAGTATTTAAGAGACTTGTAAGCACCTGAGCTTCTTAGACACTTCCTTTTCTGGTAATAAAAACTATAACCTCCTGATGAACTACATTTACACAAGAAAGGAAGAAGAAACCATTTGCCCCAGAATGTATAAAGTCTTCCCATCTCTCCACACACTAACATCTCACAAGGATGCAAAGATGTCTCCATGTGTCCATGAAAGTGAAGTTCACATGCTTACTCACATGCTCATTACAGCTTGGGAGAGCCTGAGTTTCATCAGGGTCTTCACATGCATCATTGGGCTTGCTGATCTTCTGTAAATTCCCATATGTAATTGAATTGTAGCTTGCATCTGTGAGAAAAACAAAAAATTAACAGGAGGCCTTGCTAAGAACAAAAAATAGACAAGGAACATCTGAATCCTGAGACTCCACTGATAAAGGAGAACAGTTACTATGATACAAACTCCATCGCTAAGATATGGATCTCTGTTCTGAATTATGTCTATTTTAAGCATACTTAACAGTTTAAACATCATAACAAGAAAAGAAGGGCAGCAGAGAAGAGATGATGATGCATCTGGACTGAAAGAATCATAGATCAGGAAAGCAGCACTGGCTCATAACGTTCACTCTGTGACAAACACAGAAATACCTGAAATAAAATGCCACCCCCTCCTGTTGTGATGCTCCTATAAACAATGCTTAAGAGCCTATATTTTGTGATAACTGCCACAAAACATACGGTATACATATACATAGTACACAGAGTGTATGACTCACCTGCACTAATAAACTCATTGTAGATTGGAACTCCATTGTAATCCCCACAAAGACCACAAGTCTGGTTACCAAACTTGCTGTCCAGCTCCACCTAGGTAGTGGAAAGAAAAGAAAAAACAACAAAAAAGAATTACCTGGAGCACAGAGACAATGTTTAATTCAAATATGTTTAATTGAAAGGGAAGTTGTTAAATCACAATTGATAGCAAATCCAAAACTCTCCCAGACGTTGCTTCTTCACTGCAAATTAGTTTGTAACAGTTAAGAAACACATAACTGGATGCAAAAAAGTAGCACACAAGAAATAAAAATTAAAGAAAAAACAAAAACAAAAAAACAGGCCTGAAGGTCATTTGTTTTAATAACGACTATAAACATCATGGTGATAAAGATGAAAAGGAAAACATTCTGTAAATTTAAGTTATTTTTCCTTTTTTTTTTTTTCCTTAACTGCTGGGATAAAATTTAAGCCATGTGGAAATTAGGCAAGTAGATGATAGCAACAATGGCAGTTTTCATAAAAGACACAAGAAGGAAAATGAAGATCAGATTGTGAGGGTGTTACATCAAAAGCATTAGTTATTATTCAGAAAACTACTTCTGCCTTTCTTTTGAGTAGTAAGATCATCCGCACCCCATACTACAAACTCTATCACATTGCAGAGACAGGAATTTTACCTTTTTAATATTATATATACTATAAGTGTCAGCTGGATGAGTAAGTCTAACACTCTAGCTCTGTCCAGTCTATGAAATTCTATTTCTGTTCAGTCTATAGAGGTCTGTTAAACACAAGAAATGTTAATAGAAAATAAATGGATTTTACATACCATCAGCGCATCTTCCTGATTCCATATCAGAATTAGGCCTATTTTGGCATAAACCTTGGTATAAATGTCATTGCTCTCAATGAGCAAACCAGAGCTGTAGTAAGGTGTCTTGACACTAGGAAGAAAATCAGACTTTGCATTAGTACAAAAATATAGAGTTACTTGAATGTCTATTATGTGCCAAATACTCTAATGAATGGAGAAACCAGCCTCTATCACATTTATAGGCCCTATGCCTGTCTCTGTTCAAGAAGCATGTGGACAACACCCCTAATAATATACTTTAATTTTTGATTACCCCTGAAGTAGTTAGGCTGTTAGACTATTCCACTCTGACCCTACCTGCATAAGATGTATTGTTTTAGTGAAACATAATACTCTATCTTTTTGAAAAGAAAACTTACTGTCTTCAAGTTGTAAAACAGTATCAGAGGTAAAAGGATCCCTGAGAGCACAGAATCTTTAAGAAATAAAGAGGAAAAACAAAAGAGAGCCAGGTGTCTTTAACTTAATTAAAGGAAAATCCATCATCATTTTGGTGTTAATAGAGGACATTCAAATGTTTATTAATAATTTACTTTTACCAAAGAAGTAACAGCCTAAATCAAAGTTTTCTATACTAAAAACTCTGGCAATCATTCCAGACAGATTGAATATTCCTTTAAAGATATCTTCCTCTTCAAGAGAGAATTCAAAAAGCACAGACAGATGTGGGGATTGCTAACAAAAGTGGCAGAAAAATATGAACAGAAAGGAGCAGGTTAAGAGGAATTCAGTACTTTGTTTCAGTAATTAGCCCAGTAGTATTCAGTTGGCAGGACCAAGCTTATTAATGCTGACAGTAAGGCATGTTCATGTGACAGAAGATATTTTGCAGAAGGCTGAGTATAGATGGTTTTGTTTGATATATCAATTCATGAGACATCTCTCATATACTTGCCTACCTGTTTTACAGTACACTATGTCACAAGTCACATCACTGAAATTCATTCAGCAATAAAGGCACTGTAGCAGGCAGCCTTAACCTATAAAAACTAAAGAGCTGGAGTCTGTTCAAACAAAAATAGTGTACCTAGAACCCAGACAAAATAACCAGTACATTTTCTACCCATTTGCCAGTACAATTATTGTCTACCAGGATTCATATCTGTGCACATCTCTGTGTAACTAGTGGTGTGACTGGGAGAATTTCAGCTCTTTATTACCTATAACTGTGTTACTTCCAACTGTTTACCTCAGGTATTTTTCACGTGGCCAAATCATTTGTGCATAGAAATACTAGGCAGGAACTCAGAGACCATTATTTCTTCTGTTGGCCACACTGTCCATCCTTTACAACGAGGCCTTAAGAGATTGTGGTTTTAGAGAGGGATTATAAAACATTGGGCAACTTTTTACCTCAGATATCACAGAGTGGAATCTCTCTCTTTCTTCTAATACCAGGACATTCTACTAACCAGTGGCTCAGTGCCAAAAGCCAAATTCATAAATTTATCTGCTTTACAGATTTTGCTTCAGTGGTGTGAAATGCTGTTTTTTAATATAGAAATGGATCATATGCCATTTAAAGAGCAACTTGGAAATTAAGTTCTACATAAACTAAATACTGCATACAGCAAAAACTGGTTCTACAAGCCTCTGTTCAGAAAGGATCTATTGTTTTATGAACAATATTTAAGATAAAAAGAGGTCTGGCTCAAGAAAGGATTTCTAAACATTTTTTGTTGATCCCTTTTTAAGATCTGAGAACAAGAATGCATTCTGTATAACTTCATGTCATTTTGTTATGTGTTCTGGTCTGATGCCTGGAAAACGTTGTATCTAATTTTGAACAGCTCTGCATTGCAGTGTATTTCACATTTCAAATCAAAAGCCAAGGTCTGGACAAAATCCAGTCCTACACTGAAAATAGATTGTTCTTTTTAATTACTCTAAGACATACTAGTATATCTTTCACTCTCATCCTGCAGAATTACGTCTTAATCTATGAGTTACTTCACTTCTTTCAGTCTACGTATATATAGACACAGAGAAAGGTTAGGTTAAGACACAACTTGACATGAATAATGGTGTCAGACTAATTCCCTGTGTGACCGTACTACAGGAGGAGCTTTGTCACAATGCATACTGCCACAAAGAAATTCCTTTTTTTGATCTACACTTTACCATAATTGCAAGAAGAATGGTTACTGGACTTTAAGGAAACACTTATGAATAACAGAAAAATACATGTCTACTTCCAGGAAAATAAGAGAAGATTGCATAGAAAAGGTTTTACTTCTGAGGATTTGCTAGACAGACTATTTGCTAATATAAACACAAGGTGATACCATAAAACTAATGAAGGTACATCATTTCACATCAGTGAAAGATCTGGCTCATGAGCTGCATTTTGTTTCCTGCACAAATAGAAAAATAAAATTCACTAAAGCCTTTTCCTGTCTTGCATTTAAATCATTTCTACCTGTGCAGAAATGAGCGTTAACAATAAAGCCTTTTCCCAAAGCCGATTTCATGGTGGATTTCTAGTTTCTTGTTTGTTTGTTTGTAGAAATGCTTTTAGCCACTATCTTAAATGGTATACAGTCAGATGTGAAAAGAATCAATCCTGTTTTTTTCTTCCTAGTACCATCACACTAAAGGCACTTACATCCGTCCATCCACAACAGCCAGTTTGGGTTTGAGGTACACCGTGAAATCCGCGATTGTTATCAGGATATACTGGATCTCAGGGTGGTTATTGCTGTTCAGAGCACGTTGAATGTGGACAGAGAAATCCCTGTAAGAGTCTTGGCAGTCAGAAACAAAATTATACTCGCACATGCCAGGAAACTGATAGATATCTCCATCAAAAGTTTTGAAATGGTTGTTCCCCCAGGTGCTGCAGACATAGTGGCCATGGTTTCTTGTCCTTCCTGTTAAGTTATAAAAAAGAAATAGTCAGGAAAGAGAAATGAAGAGCTGGAGTCAAGAAGAGTTAAGTGTTGCAGTACAAAGGAGAAGCCATTTGCAATTATACCCATGGTGACTCCACAGATCTCAAGTCTAATGAAGAGTCTGCATACTAAGCAGAAGAAATGCAAATATCTAAAGGAAAACAAGAAATCAACAAAAACTGTTGGGAGTAGTCCTCACTTGAGATGATGGAACTTGCCTGCACGAGCTGAGGAAATTTACCCTCTGACCACTAACAAGCTGGTGCATTGGTTTGCTTTGCCAAACATATGAATTTATTATGAATCACAGTAATATTTCAGCAATGTTAAATATTCCTAAGAGTTACTTTCTTCTCTGATGCAACATGCACTAGAAAGGAAACAGCATTATGAGTCCAAGAAAGTGCCACAACTCCTCTGGAGGGCAAACAGAATTTCTATTACCACAGACCTCTGCAGGAGGTAGGGCAGAGAACAACTGTGGTAGCAGAGAAAAAAAATAGCAAAAGAAATGCTCTGAAATTCATTCCCTCCCCAGCCATGCTAAATATCAAGATGCTGCGTATTACAGCTGAGCATAAAATCTGAGCTTACTTGGGAAGCTCACCAAAGTAACAAGAAGATTTACCACTCATCTCCACTGGGCTTTCCTGCAATATTTAATTTGAGAAAGCAGAACCATCATGAGGATGTCAAAGTTATTGTACTTTGATGGTTAGCAATAACAATAGATGCATCCAGCCTCACTGGCACTACCAAAGCTTATGTACTTCTCTCTCCGAAAGGAAGGCTACGGAGAGATTCTCCCAGAGGCCACAACCAGGATCAATGCAAGACTATTCTTGTATCACTGAATTCAAGGCACAGCAAACCAAGATCAACATCCCAAGCCCTATCACTGCACAAAATTCACAACCTATTCCTATAAAAAATAGTTCATAGTTTGAGAGTTCCATTCCAATACTTCAAACAAAGATAATAACATAGAGTAAATTAGAGCTTACAGCAAAGGATTATTCATGGAATGACAAAATGAGCTTTGTCCAATGTTAGCACATTGACTTTTGAAGAAAGCATTCATATCATTCATATATGTTCCAAACTAATCAAGTAAAGCACAATCATCTGCTTTCTTAATTGCTGTAACAATTAACCTACAAAATTCTACGTATTTTCCTTCTGTCCAGCAGTTGCAATACCTAGGAAGCTCTCAACATATGGAAAGAAAAGTAACAATGAAAATATTTTCCAGGTACCTCAAACTAGAGATTAGTGCTTTAGATACCAATCACTCCAAAGAGAGCAGTATCTACCTGTGTTGGCTAAGCCATGCAGCCCTGCTATTTGAAAGTTAAAGAACATCAAGAGACTCCATTGTGATATTTAAATGCACTTCCTCTTTCTATCTCTGCAATGATATTTTAATTCTCCCCTCTCTCACACTTCCAGGAGGTGATCTGCCACCCAACTATTTCTAGAGCTTACCTTTTCTTATTTCATTCGTACTGGAAAGGGCCAGCCAGAGCATAAAAAGGCTGGCAACTCTTAGCCCCATGGTGGCTAAGGTGGGTGAACTGTGAATGCCACTGAAAACATTTCTTTATATAATATCCACTGATGCAATTGATTCTATCACGGGGAGGAGATACAAAGGGAGGAGGAAAGAGGAGGGGTAAAAAAAAAAGTAGGTGTGCTATTTACAGAAGATAAGAAGTAAACAGATAGGTATTTTTCAGAATAAATGAAGGAATTTAATATAGAGGAAATGGTATAATATTGATTCAATGATCATACAATTTTTTATTGCTCTGTTTCTTTCTCCTACAGGATGCTATGGTTTAAAATCCTTCTAATGCTCATACCAAGCTTAAACTTCAGTAATTCCTATAACAAACTGAATTCTGGAGAGACGGAAAAAGGAAATCCCTTGAATGAAGTTTAGAATGAGATACCCTCAAGCAATGGCTTCAAAGGTAGAGGACTTTCATCTGTCACTGTAACACAATAATTTCTGTAAGCATTAAATGACTCTAATGAAGTTCCTTGTAGACAACAGTAACACTTGTAAATAAAAGTTACAAGGAAGCCCATGGTAAAATTATTTTGCAGACAGCTGTTGGACTCCATTTATAAAGATCCAACGTCAACATTTTACCCAAAATGAATTTGAGCTGAGATGTCAAGAAAAGTTCAAGGAATTCACAGTACAAGAGGTGTTCTACCAAACACTGCTGTGATGCAACAGAAAACATCAAGAAGAGTTGTAGTGGCTCTCACAACATGTTAAGCTATAGTAAAACCAAACACTCCCCATTCCCCTTCCTACAAAAAAGGGAAAAATTAGACAACATTGCTGTTCAAGCCAAGTGAGAATTCAGGTTTCTTTTCAGACAATTCAGGTTTCTTTTCAGACAATTCGTTCTTGCTTACCTTCTACATGAGTGATACATTTCCAGTCTACTGTCTCTCACCAGATCACACAAAAAGCTACAGGCTCAGCATTGCTTTATGCAGATAAAAATGCAGAAGAAAGCAGAAAACAGAACTAGGTGCCAGTTTGGAATCTTGCTTCAGAAGCAGAAGATTCCATATGCACTATATTTAGCTCTGACAAATTCCTCAGAGATGTTTCTGCAGCTCTTTGCAGAAAACCTAACACAGGCTTGTTGAGGTACAGTAAAATTATTTCAACAGATCTTTCAGTACAGTTGCTATATAGCACTAACAGTTCACATTGTACAGCTCCCAGGTCAGGCTCTACTTTCTCACCAGAATTTTCTCATTGCAGCGTCATTACAACTCTAATCCTCTTAATTGCTCTGAGTGCTCCTTACTTTCATTGCTCAAATTACAAGTAAATAGAACTTCTATGATATTTTGTGAAACACAAGGAAACTCTTCACTTAGCACTTTTGGTTTCTCAAGTTAACTATTGAACACCTTTTTGTCATGGAAGCATAGCTTTTAGCTGTCATTTTCTTTTTTCTTTGCAGTTTTTATCACACAGACAGCCTAGAGTCACTCCTAACACTGTCCTGTTTCCTCTCAATAGTATCAAAAGCTTTTGGGCTTTCTGCTTTTCCTATTTGAGGATGCATGCAGAGTTGCACTTCTCTCACCCACACATAGTGTATCTTTCACTTTACGGTCCTAATTGCATTTTAGTATTTTCCCTTCTCTGCTGTGAGAGTCTATCACTAGTAGAACATATAATTGGTTTTCCTTCATGAAAAATAAAAATAAATACAGTCAGAGCCATTTAGAATTAAATATTCAGTGAAAAAAGAAATAACACCACCTACAGAGAACTCTCTCTGATGGTTACTTTATCAGGTCTTACTTCTCATGACACATCAGAGGCATCCCATCTTGGAATTTTCTTTCTTTTACACCACAAAAGCTCTCTGTTCAGAAATGTTTTACAAATTTTTTTTATACTTGAAAGATTTTATTCCCTACTTTTCTTTTCCTCCCTATGTTTTTCTAGATGAAGTCCTGTCTGGAATTCCTGTTGACTCAGAAGAAAATAGGTCTCTAAGACTAAATTCATATACAGCCTTCAGAAACTTTAACAGCAGTTACACAGCAGAACTGACCCTTTTTCTATTAAATTGAATATGTAATGCTCATAGGTACAAATTGGTAACCTCTTATTTCCTCTTCAGGTTTCTTTGCCACTTCCTCATCTGAAACAAGCCTCATTCATTTCCGAGGACTGTGAAAGGCAATCATCTTTCCCCTAAAGATGTACCATCCCTCAATTCATCATTTTTTATTTCTGTGCACAGTGCAAGATGCACTTTTTTAGTGGGTGTTACGGATAGTTTTAAGCCCTTGAAGAGCACCTCATAACCAAGCAGTACTAGATATTAGAGCCTGATTTTCTCTGTCCCAACTCCAGCCTGCCTGTACACTGGGCATGATCCTATCTTGGGCTACACAGACAGAACAGCATCCCTTCTCCCCTGAAGACTTCTCAGCACTGACCCTTATTCTGATATACAGGAAGCTTAGCTCACTGTGAAACCCCAACTTGGAGAACAAGAGAGAAAAGCGTGTTTGTGAGCCCACTTGTACAGAAACATACTCAGGTCATCATAGCTGTGATTATCTGGGAAGTGAGCATAGCTCCTTATCATCACTATTCATAAGTATTCATACTCTTGCTAGCATTGGAAAATATCCTGAACTATAGCTTTCATTTCCTTATTGCGCCAGAAAGGCAATGATCCTGTCTACCAGCTGCTTTATATGCCTGTCAGAAACAATCAGTAGTTCAGGTACACAGTCATAGCTTGCTTTGTGTCATGCTCAACCTCACAACTTGTGGCTTTACTAATTTTAATCAAGAAGAATCTTACAGTTAATGCACAGATACACATCCGTATTTCACTATAAATTGCTTGACAATCTAAAATAACCAAACCATTTTGGAACAAAGATAACTGCTTTACTGTTAGCATCTTTCCTTAAATGTTGCGTGGATTCTCTGCTACTAAACCAATATCAAATGTTTTCCTAAAAGCACTGAATACTGCACGGCAATTATGTTTGTTACAGCAGTGGGTGGAGAAGGACATATGAAAAAAAAATTGCCTTCTGAGTAACAGTTGCATGAATGTATCAAGAGCTTCTCTACACTAAAACTTTTGTGACAGTATTTCTAATCATCCCACCAGCACAGCTGTTTTAATGTTTATATTAACTGAAGTTGAAATTTATTTTGCAGTATACTTTTTGTTGTTAAGAAACCCAGAAGATTGTGGTTCATTTTGATTCACTGCAGGAAAGAGTGACCTATACGAAAACTTTAAGGTATTTTATGCGTAAAAAAAAAAAAAAAAAAAAAAAAGAAAAGAAAAGACCAAGTTAGGCTTACTGTTCTAGGAAGAACAAATCTTTTTTTGTGAATTTTGAGTCTTCTTGTATTGGTTAACACACACCAAGAGGAAGTCTAATTTCAGTCCTGTCACAGCAATGACCAGAATGACCCCTGTACAAATCCCTCAGAAATTAAAGGATCAGAGATCAGCAGGGTCGGTCCATCTGGTCCAACTCTTGCTCCGTCAGGGACACCCAGAGGAAGGTGCCCATGACCACGTCCAGATTATCTTCAAGGTGGAGACCCTCAGCCTCTGACTGTGACAGACCCCCAGTACCTGCACAACACGGAAGTGCTTCCTGATGGTCAGAGGAGTGCCAGTTTGTGCCCACTGCCTCTCTTCCTGGTAGTGGCACTACTGAGTAGAAACTGACTCCATGCTTTGCATCCTCCTTTCAGGTATTTATGGACACTAGTGAAATCCCCCTGAACCTCCACCAAACTAAACACCCCCAGCTTTCTCAGCCCCTCCTCACAGAAATGCTGCTCATGTCTTGATGGCCCTGCACTGAACTCTGTCCACTTTGCTCTTGATATGGGAGAACAGAACAAGGCACAACACTCCAGGCGTCAAGGAGAGGGGATGCATCACCTTTTCAACTTCTAGTGATAATTTGCCTAACGCAGCCCATAATACCATCATCCTTAGCAGACAGAACATATTGCTGGGGTCGTATTCATTACAATTATATACAGTCATTAAAATTGTTCTGTCTTTTCTTTTGTATTCCTGACTTGTTGCTCATCACAGGCTGTCAAGAAGCTTTTCATCAGTAATGATGAAGACTTTCATTACTGAAAAACAGAAAGAACTCCAGGATTTCATTCTGTAACCTGTTAGCATTTTACCTGATCACACAAAGCCATCTGCATGCCTGCTCAACTGCATAACATACACTACACTCCACGTATCTCATGTTCCAAATTCCCTAGCAACCATCCGAAAAAAGCTCTGGCAAAATACAGTCAGATAATGAATAAAGAGATGCTTACAGTACACCTTTATGAAAAGGAAATAGAGAAAAGCAGCAGAATACTGAACAGAGGTGGAAGAGTCTTAAAGCAGTGAAGCAGAAGTAACAGAGATGCTTTTCATTTGTATATATTTAATATATTTTCAAGAAGATTAAACTCAAATCATCAACTTGAAATGGGCATGTCTTTATAAGGAGGTACAACTAATATAAAATCACCAAAATTAGCAAGTTTATGTTTTGTATCTTTCTAGAAACTAAGAACTAGGCACAAAAAAATGTGCCATAATCAGCTTACAGTCAGTCCTCTCAGGCATTCAAATGGACACAGCACTAGCTGCTATTTTTACAAACAATTCTAATACATGGAATACCCATCTTAATGTATTCAGCTAACAATCTGTTTCCTATGTGCATAAAACCCACATAATTTTGACTGACTTCTCTCTCCTACTGGGACATCATATCATACAATTAACAATTTTGATTTTATTCAAATGTATTTGATGTCTGCTCAGACTAATCTCAGCAGTATCACCAATTTCTTTGTTGCGTCCTTGAGCAAGTCTTTGAGTTCTTGCCACTCCTTCATATCCAGACAAACAGATTTGTGCAAGATGTCTGCCTAATGTTAGCTGGAGTATAATTTTCTTTAACATGACCTTCCTTAAATGGTTTAGTATAGAAATTACATCCATTTTCCACTTGTAATACTTCCTTCTTTTAGTCAGTAAATCATCCTCTATTTTAGAGACAAAGGTTGCAAAACTCTGCATTCTCTTCAAATAAGTACAAATTGAGACAAACGTGAGACACAACAACTGAGGTTTAGGAAAGGATGCTGTAAGTAATAATCTCAACTATTAAACTTCCTTGCGAACACTTCCTTTCTAGAAAAAGGTTTGTATGGGAAAAATCTCAGCAGGACAGCTTCTGTTGCAGTACACATGGAAAATACTTGAGCATTTTTAAAAAGATTACTGTGGTTCTCATTGACTCCAGCATCTGTGGGTTTTAGTTCAGGGAACTGGATGTTGCCATGACGGGATGAAACAGAAAGGGCATAAAACAAACATCACTCCTCATTCCTTTCTCACTGGCAAATCTTGCCTCAGTAGAGTGGGTTTTTCCTAACTCTTTATTCTCTATCTATCAAACATTGGAAAGAAAATTAGTGGCAAAATATGCATTTTTCTTCCACCATCCTCTTAAGAAACTCCTTCCCACCCCACCCCCTCCCCACAGGAAACAGCTCATAAAGAAGCTGGGAAATGTTCTATGCAAAGCAAGTGCACCAAAACCTGTGTGCTCTCTGGATGAAGTCTCACATGAAGAATTTGAAAAAGAAACAAAAATTAGCTTGTGCAGTAACTCTAACTGTCCTCCATCAATAGTTCCTACTATCTCCTTGTCTCAAAATTCCTGATGACATTTGGAAGTACGACTGAAGTAAATTCACACTTACTTCTCATTTTCAGGTATCACAGGGAATCTATGTCACTTTACTGCCACGAACAAAACCACAGAGCAAAACCCTTTTCTTTTCCCTTCATTTTTGCAGTGGTACGTGGATAGAGCTTAAAGGCAGCGTTTACTATGAATTACTTTTTAGCTTTCAAAACTTGAATTTTTGAATGACCCACCAAAAATTAGCTTGAGTGTCTGCTAATTACAATATTTTCTCATGTTTCACAAAATGTCACATCCTAATTATTTGGCTAATGAACTTTTCCCACCTTCCTAAATTCTCAATGAATGGCTTAGCTAATGCTTCCATGGACCTCACTGAGTTTCATAAATTTAAAATCCAATATTAACAGCTTAGGTAAACTGTACTTTGAGCAACAGTACAACAACAGTGACGGTTTCACAGGATCGTTGCTGTGGAAACTTGAGACAACCTGCATGAATATTTCAGCCAAGAATATTTAGTCTTCCTCATCCCACTACCATGGCCTACACTTGCCATAGTTAGGGTAAACTTCAACAACTTCTATTATGTAAACAAGCAGTTACATAATTTATAGTGCCTACTGTTGCGTGTCAGGGGAAAAAGCTACGTCAAATGCAAGAACGCATCTGATTCATATCCGAGCCTTCCAGCTGCTATGCACTTTTTTTTATTTAATGAAGTTATTTTATTAACTTTTGAATCATCAGAAAGGCAGTACTGTAAATAGAGTGTATTGTATCAAGGAAACATGGTGAATATAAAGGTATACACTGAAGAACACTGAAAGCTGCAGCCTTTCTCACAGCAAACGAATGAAACTTTTGAAGGAAAATACTTCTTAGGCCACCCAACACTTCCATATTATTTTCCAGTTTCTGTATTTATTTTCCTTGCACTTGCAAAATTTGAATTGGATAAGAAAATAAACAAAAAGAAAAGGTATTCATTTAGTTTCCTTTCTGCATTCCTTAATGCTTCTTTTTAGCTATTATTATTATTTTTTTAAGTGTTACTTCTCAGAAGTCAATCATCTGCACCATGAAAAGCCAGCAGCGAGACTGAAATTCCATGCCATCCAATGATGTATTGCACCTACTAGGATTACCTACATTGAAATTTTGGAAAGGCCAGAAGGCCTGGACAAAAATATGATTTCAAGACATATGCAAGAAAAAAAAGAAACCAAAGCCCAGAACTGCTATCCAGACTACCAGAACACTCGACAGTTTTAATATATGACTCCATAAAACTCCTATCCCAATATTTACAGCTACAGAATTAAACATGCAGCCGAGACACAGAACCACAGAAGTATTTAGGCAATCCACAGCAAAATAGGTTCAAAATCACATTCACTCATCCAGTACCCTGAATAAGTGGCTGCAAGAGCAAAGTAAAAACAATATGCAATAAAAAGAAGAAAGAAAAAGAAAATTATGTCCAGATTTGTCCAAATTCTAGCTATTTCTTATGGACCCTAACTAATACCTTCACAGACATGACCTTTTACAAGAACATAATCTTTATAGTGTAGATGACTGAGTAGCAGCACAGGCTGCCCAGAAAAGATGTGGAGTTTCCTCTTTGGAGAGCTTCACAAGTCACCTGGACATAGTTCTGGGCACCCTGCTCTCAGAAGAGTTAGATCGGCCGATCTCCAGAGGTCTCTTCCAACCTAAATCACTCTGTTACTCTACAATAGGTGTTCCCTGTCTTTCAGAAAACAGTTCTGTCTCTTCAAAACAGCTTCTTTTCATCCTACAGCTCACCAATTACTCATTCAGAGAAGAGCAATATACCTGAATGTGTCCTGGGGTTCTCATATTCACATCTATTGTAAAAATACTCAAGTCTCTGAACTCTGGGGCTCCCTCCTATTTTTGGAACTCTTCAATTTTGCACATTATACTTATCAGTTTCATCATTCCAAAGACAAGAAAAGTGGCTGTGAGGGTGGCAGAAATTAGAAGGATGTACCCGTGAGCAGAGATCTTGTCTCAGATAATCCAAACACTTGGTACACAGCAGCGGTCACGTCCTGGGAATAGCAACTTTGGTACGGATATAAGCGGAAATTGTTTAAGATTATTATCAAAGATATTTCTAAATGTATGCAAAGATTTAAAGAAAAAATAGTTAATAGTTGTCTTTTGGCCTGAGCAATAAGACTTAGTTAAATATGCCACAGCAGACTGCTGATGTGTTGTGAGGTAAGAGAATGTGCAGATACAATAAAATTATCTTTCCCTGTGTAGTTTGAAGAACACTTTTTTTTTGGAGGGGGAGCAACGTTTTAATATGTTGAAATCATCTTAGCAAAATATTTCATAACAAATCCATAAGGATGACTACTGCAAACAAACAGCTTAAACATGCTAAATCAAAAGCAGGTTCAAGAGAAAAATGATATTATCTTCTGTGTACTTTTCCAAGACAGACAGGAGTAGAGCTTCCAGTTAAGAACAGTAACTCATTAATATTACTTCAAGCATTGCTCTAGTCAGGGAAATACATAATAAAAAAGCTTCCTTACTTCTGCTGTGGTGGGATACTCTTGGCTGGCTACCAGACCCCTCACTCAGCAACATTCTCACTCCCTTCCTTCAGATAGGCAGGGGGAGGAAATAGGATGGCAAAGTTTATGAATTTCAAATAAAGACAGAGAGATCTCTTATCAGTTTCTGCATCAAGGGCAAAACAGACTTGACTCAGGGAAAATTAGTTTAATGTCAACTAAAAAATAAAAGTAGAATGGTAAGAAACTAAAACAAAAGCTAAAAACAATATTCCACACCGTCCCCCTTCTTTCAAAACTCCACTTCTTCACTCCTGATTTTCTATCTCCTCCCTAATCAAGAGTGTCACAGATGGGATGAAGAACGGGGCTGGCAGTCAGTTCCTCTCTGACAATCTTTCCACCTCACAGTTCTCCCTTGCTTCAGTACAGGTGTTTCCCACAGACCGCATTCATTCACCAAGCGCTCCAGTTTGAAGCCCCTGCCAGAAACCTGCTCCAGCATGGCCTCCTTTACACAGCTCACAGTTCTTGTCAGGAGCCTGATTCAGTGTGGTTACTTTCCACACGCTGCAGCTTTCTTCAGGGCATATCCACCCTCTCAGGCATAGGACTCCCCATGGGATGGGGTGGATACCTAACCCTAACATGGCATTCTACGTGGCGTGCTCCAAAGAGGCTCTTTCCGCAGGCTACAGGAGAATATCTGCTCCAGAGCCTGGAGTACATCTTCCCTTTCCTTCTTCTCTGCAAGATATTTTCCAACACTTTTTTCCACATTCCTGTCACACACTGCTGCACAGCATTTTAAATTTTCTTAAACATATTTCCACAGAGGCAACACCAACCTCACTGTTGGGCTCAGCTGTGGCCTGTGGTGGGTCCACGTGAAGCTGGCTGGAAACTGTCCCTGTTCTCTTTTCTTGAAGAAGACTGTTTTGATAAAATATCACTTAAATCATACTTCTAACAATCATCAGAAGAAAAATAATCTGGCAATGTTGTATTCATTTAGGAGTAAACTTTCCTCAGCAACCCCACTGAAGAAATTTTTGTGAATCCAGGCACATGATAGCAAAATTCCACCCTCAATTCTTTATTTTTTCAAACTTTGTTCTTATCACCACATCCCATGCACTGCATGAATGGTGCAGGCAGTAATTCTGAACTAGTATAAATTGGTTTTATAAAGTTTAATACTATTTGTATAGTCTTGTATTTTATCTTAAATCCTGTTAGATAAATTGAGTTAAAATAAGCTGGTAAACAAAGTGTACCAGAATGAACATGGAAATAATTGATGCTTAACTTCTGGCATTTACTTTCATAGTAAGCTAACTAATTGACTAAGAAGGTGTATCCTCTCTATGTGAATCCTGAGAAACTATCATACAATCTGGTAACTCCCATTTCGCAAAGTAAATCTAAAAACTATAAAAGTAGTCTGATGTGAACAGAAGATTAGTGTATGCTACTGAGTCACGGTCTGTAAGCAAGTTAGCTGTATGCACAGTCTACATGAGCTTTACAAAAAACATTCTTATCTGATTAGCTGGAAGATAACAAAACAGAAACAAAGATACTTAGTGAAAATGAAGTTTCTAGCTTTCTACACAATCTGTAAACAGGTATTCATATTAATGCAAGACAGATTTGTCACTATATGCCTAAATATTGTCAATGGAAATGGAAAAATATTCCTACAAATTCTTCAATACCACCACTCATTCATCTTCTCACAAAATCTTACAAGTAATTCATATCTGGATCTGCTTGAAACACAAATTGCCCTAAAAATATTAGACAAAACTTGAAAAAAAACCAAACAAACAAAAATGAAACAACAACAACAAAAAAACAGATAGAGAAAAGAAAAACAAAGAGAGTCTGATCAGTACTGCATAATACCACAAAGCCAAGAAACACGTGGCAATCAACAGGTAATTCCCAGGAACTGCTCTTGACCCAAGGAAACTGGTGAAAGCACGCAAATGATCCTGAAAATTGGCAGTTGCAGACATATTTCCAGGATAAACAGTCTGATCTACCAGTTCTACCACTAGTTAGTTTGCATAACTTCTCTGTAACATCTCTCAGAGACATGGCATACAAAAAGATCCCTCTATGTATATTCTGCATAACTACCGCAGGACGTTGACAAAGTCATCTCTTTGATTGCACGTTTATGGAATTTGTTCAGTTACTAAAACAGCAGTATTCTTGAGCCAAGGAGTCATTTTTATTCATATCATCAACTTTTTTTTATTATTATTATTTTAAAAAAATTAATATTTAGCTTTAAAAGTGAGAAATACCCAAGGGAAACTAACAAAATAAGAAGTCTTCTTATCGCTGTTCGAAGGCACTGTATTAAATGCTCAAAATAAATGACTATCATGAATCAAAACAGACCAAAAAGAATTAAAAGGGAGAACAAAAGCCAACATGGACAAACAACACTACAGTAGAAATAAACATCTTACAAACAAACAAAAGGAAATCAGATAGAAATGGTAACAAAAGGTATGAGCTTTGATATAATGAGGCAAGCTTACAGGGGCTTTGAGGAGCAGTCAGTATCTTAGGTCATCAGAATCAGTAACATACTGCTCAGTTATACCAGAAGCAGGAAAACTGCTACTTAATGAAACCAGAGAGGACAAAAAAAAAATCAATCAATCAATCAATCAATCAAGAAACCGTAACTGTTGAAATGTTAAATGCCTTCCTTCTATAAAAATCAGCCCATCCTACAAAGCATATTATAGAAGCAGAAAAGAAAATAAAGCTCAGAATGGGATGCATTCCCTGAACCATCAAGAAATTTCCTTGTAACATTCTGGTGATATGTTAACCAATTATAAGGCAAATGGTTTTAGATCTATTTCATGGACTGCATAGCTCCAGCCACTTTTCTTCTACGACATTTTTTTCCATCGCTAAGTGCATCTGTTACATATTAAATGCCAGTGAGTATGGGTTATATCATTAAAAGGCAATAACATCCAGAACTAGGTAATGCTGAGATCCACACAGTTTAAAATCACAGTATGAAACTCCAAAAACACTAGCAGAGAGAGGTAAATCATCATGCATCTGACACAAAGTTACTAATTCACCAAGTAATGACACCAGGACAAGATATACATATCAAAATCATATTTACAATGAACAAGAGAGAAGCACTGAGTTTTGGAAAAGTTTTATTACGTGCATGACTCGCTCTCAATGAAAGACACTATATCCTGTCGAACACTCCTGAGATGCTTATACGATGGCTCTGTCCCTGAAAGGTATCACAGAAGCATAGAAAATGCTTCAGACCAGCTGTCACGTCTGCAGCACTTAATTTGTTCACACAGCTTCTTTGCTTCTGCTGACCATGTGCATGCAAAATTAACAACACAGATGAATTCTGCCGCCTGACCAAAACAGAAATACCAATTCAGTCAACACCTAAAAAAAAAAAAAAAAACCTGCTAAAGGTTACAGATGACAGCAAAGACTTAGCTTACCCTTTAATACATTCTCAGAATTCAAGACATATGATCTGAAGAGAAACTGTAAGGATGCACTAAAGAAAAAAAAAATCTTAGTGTTATGAACATGAATGGAAATAGGTTTGTGTTTAAGCAGAAGCAGTAGAACAAAGGTTGAAAGAACAATGACAATGAGGAGCACTGCTCCCAAGGGATAAAGCGGGAGAGTGTTTTTTCACACCAGGAAGAAAAGGCCAACAGTCCGTTAAGACTACAGAATAGGTAACAGCAAAGATGCTGCACCCTAGTATCAGGAGGATGACAACAAAGAAGCATGACGCTACATATACCACTACTTTTCATGTTTGTTTGTCAAGAAAACTAGCTAAAGACAATAATCCAAATGAAGAAAAACAGACAACAAACAGTAATATGATGTAAGATCCATGAAAGCCAAAATCCCATCTTCTGTGGGGAAGGAAGTACAGTCAACAAAACATGTATGGCACAAATATTTTTAAATTTGTCACTACTGTTTTCTAACTTCCAGTTGGGCTTGTAATGCCCTTCATTGGGCCCTGGCCGTGGTGCTGAAAACAAAGCCCAGGACAGGCAATAGTTTTCTGCTGTTTTCTGACCTGCAGGAATCAAACGTAACTCCTCACTGACAGAGGCGTTAAGCCAAAATCTCATCTGAAGTCAAACAGTAAAGTTCATCAGACGTAAGCCATTACACATCACAATGCATTCAAAGGCTTTAAGAACCAATGATCATAACCCAGACAGCATTATTCCTGAAGGACAATTCAAGAGCAACACACTACCGCCCACACATAAGGAATCACAAACTGCAAACATCCAAGGAACTTAACACTCTTAAGTACTCTCTCTCTGACATTTCAAATGATGCAATCCCCACAGCCCTTCAATTAAAAGTAGTGAGGTATGCAGACACCTAAATAAGGTAATATAATAGGATAGCTGTACCTCATGTAACAAAAGAAATTTTGATAGATACTTTTATCAAGCTTTTTTTTTCAGCGAGTTGGGAAACATCATCAATGTTTGCAGCCAAGTGACACAGCTTGACTAGATTTTTCAACAGCAACAAAAAAAATCACAAAAACGAAGCACTGTCATGAAGCAGAGGTTAAGCAGAAGTAATGTGCAGGTTTTAAGAAAACTCTGCATGAGTAACAATTAACTTCTTTTTTTCTATGCTCCACAAAAGCAGAAACTGTTAATCATGAACAAAAAAAAGGCTGGCCTGAGAATTCACTGAGTAACATGAACACTTTACAGAAAGTTTGTTTATTCATCAAATCACTTCCAAAAATCATTTTTGGCCCTATTTTTTGGTAGTTGTGGAGGAGTGCTGCAGGAGTACACAGGAGTTCATTTTTCACCATATCTGGGGGGGGGGGGGGTGAAAAAAAGAAGCGTGAGAAAAAGCAGCAGCAGTTCTTCTGAGGTGCTCCAAACTGTTATTTGAACTGTAGTGCATGTGCACTACTTAAGCAAACATATTTTCTGTCTCATCCACTTTCTCTGCTTTGAAACCCTCCTCTACTTCTGCCTCCCCATGTTACACATATAATCCAAAGTATATTAACATAGCCATAACATGTAACAGTATGTTCCCTAAAGCAGGATCAGATTCTGTGCCTACTATAGTACTGTGATTTCCACTCATTTTTAGATAACTTTCAGCACAGAAAAAGGGCTGAATCTCTCTTTGGGATACCAGAAAAACGCATTAAGAAGGAAAAGATGCACCAATATTTAGCACTTTCTGCCAAGGCTGGACTTGTGAAATAAAAGCCACTCTTCACCCCATAGGTACTGCAAAGCAGAACTCTCAAACTGAGAACAGTTTACTCCTGCCTATTCCTTCATAGTGAGATTTTATGAAATTAGTGGGTACCCTGGCAGCTTTCTTTTTCAAGTTTCATTTCTCAGACAAGACTTGCCTTTTGACCTCTGCTTACATGCTTAGTAAATGTATCAGAATCACAAACTAAGCTGCTTATGTACACAACAGTTTTTATAGATGCTAGCGCTAGTTCCTTCTTACGTCATAAAAGTTATTTCAAGCTATTGAAAAAAGAAACTAATAAAAGTCATTTTAAAAGTCAATATAAAACTGTATTTTATTTATCATATAGATATTGGTTTTTCCTGTCAAGAAATCAAAAATGTGATTGAAAGATATTGCCTAATTCATTTGAACACAGAGACGCACACTTTTATTACCTCTGGTCTTTACTGACATGCCTGCTTTCTGAAAAATACTTTTTATTTCCTTAAACCTATCTGCAGATTACTCAAATGGTGCCAGTTCCAAGAGCTACCTCCGTATGGTGTTCTATTCATTCTGAATTCCAGAAGTAATTTATATTCCACTTATTAGCACCTACAGGCTTTGAGCAAGTGTGAAAAAGCATTAAAATTTTCTTACCTTACTTTTAATTGTGCTGTGTATATACAGTCACTATGACCTTAAACACATAGCACTCTTTACTGTGTAACAGGCATCTATACTTTGATAGCACCAAAGCTAGCCCGTTTTGTTGATAACTTCATTGCAGTGAACTGCCAGAAACAATCTAACACTCTCCTCAGCTAAAAGTGAGGGAAATGACCAAACAAAAAGATGGCGATTATTTGAAAAAATATATATAATTTGCAGTAATTACAAATGCTTCTATATGCATGCACAGACCCTTCAAATTGGAACCATTCATACCACACACTTCCTAGTCTGTTATAATGATTTCAGTTTCTTAAAGCTATGGTTGAACAGGAACTAGAGATCAGGAGATAATCAAATAGAGCACACCTTTACAGCTTAGCCTTCTCTTTTTATATGACAACTTAAAGACAAAGCAAAAGAACATTAACTCAAACGCACTTAAAACTGCACGCACACCCAGTTCTAAAAGAAATCTTAGCAGGAACAGTAATTTTTCCTAGTGATTGCACATAAAGGTAAGCATGATTGGAGAAAAGGTTAGAAGACGGATACTTAGGCTGCACGTAGGAAGCAAAGGAATGCACACGAATCAGGTTTCATGGCTGGCACACTACTGTCACTGTAGACCATTAATCTTCTTAATAACTGTTAATGAGATTTAGAGCCTTTTTATATCTTGGTCAGAAATTCAAAACCAACTTACATAATGGTGCTAGGGTTAAATTATTCTGGCCTTAGTGGTCTGCACAGGAATGTGGTGTTTTCTTTCTAGCTCTTGTAGGCAGCAGGCATTCATGTTACTCAAATCACAATCAAACGTAGAAATAACACGGATATTTTCCCACTACTACCAGTGGTTAATGTGCACCAGAAAAAAACACATTGAGAAGGACTGAAGAAGCATGAACTCATACTGACTGTATTATATGATTTCCATGGTTGTATAAAGCTTTCTTTATTAAGATTTTTAAGCACACAACTGTAACAACTTATTCTATTCCTTAAACACTGACATGGTTTTTCAATTAAAAAAAAAAAAAAAAAAAAGATATCACATATTGCAGTGCACACATTCACTTTCGGAACAGTGAAAACAGGAAAATAACAAACTTTGTCCACAGACAACATTCTTACAGTTGTACACAGCTTGCTGCTTGCACAGTTACCATAGCAGACACCTCATTTCTATCTTCACCAAAGAATTTCTGCCTTCCAGAACTGCAGCATACAGCTCAACTGGTAAACAATTTTTCATTTGCATTTTCTCTTTGTAGAGAAAAGCACCTCTGAAGCTGGATCACTTGGTGCAGAAAAAACTCAGGCTGACAGTTCAGAAGAAGCAATTTAAAAATTCTTGGAACACTGTAGTAATATTGAGATAATGAAAATGAAAACTCTTTTTGCCACGGAGTAAAAATGGCACTTATTGAAGTAGCTGCCAAGCCCAGTGTCTTGAGAGGAAAAAACAAGAGATGTTCTGAGAGGAACTGAAGAACTACCAACAGCTGCTTGCCTCAGCAGACTGAAAAAAAAAAAAAAACAACAACCATAACATTGTCTACATGTGGAGTTTGCACCTGTCTCTATGCTTCTGATGGGATTTATGGCAAGTTCCTGGTACAAGGAAAGGGAGTTCCAGTTTTGTAAACAACGCCCTTCTCATAATTTCATGAATATAGGATTCTGCTAATCGTTTCCTCCAAAAATTTGCTTCTGCTTGTACTATAAGACAGTTCTAACACATGATAAGAAAACATTATGTCATGTAATAGAGCAGACCAATGAGTTCTTACTGTGACTCAGGGTTAAAATGCCATACATGTTTTGTTGCACAGTGTGTTTTGTTATAATCATACTGAAGTGACTATTAAAATGTGAATCAAAAAGAATGCTCAAAACAGAACTTGCAAATGTGAAGAGAACAGTATTATTTAGTTGATACCTTGGACTTCTGGAAGGTGAACTTTGAATTATTCAGGAAATTGGTGGGGGGGGGGGGGGGGGGGGGGTCCCCTGAGATTCAGTCTCGAAGTGTAAAGGGGTCTGGGACAGTTTGTTGCTTGTCAAGAAGGAAGTCGTAAAGGTGCAGGAGCAGACTATCCCCCAGATTTTCCATAAACCACAATGTTGACAGGTTCAAAGAGTCAGTCAGGCACTTGCAGATACTGTGTATCACCTCAAGCTCCCCCGGAGTAGTTGGATTCAATAAACAATGCAAGCACTGTGCTGCTCAGTCACCTGTCTTCCCAGATTACTGGACTCCCTCTTTCCTACTGTCCGTCTGGTTTACTGTCTGACTTCCTTACAGCTTTTTAGCCTCATCAAGAATGGAAGGATATGGACAAATATATACAATTTGTGTTTTGTTGATTGCAATATAAATGCCTGTGTATATTCTTCCATTCCTGCTGTAGCTAAAAGGGCAAGGAATTCAGATAGTTAATCTATATTTGTGCACACAAAAACACATATCCCACATATAGATATATGCACACGCACATTCCAGATGGCCGCAATTTTGGTCATGATGACACTTTCTCAAGATATATTTTTAAGTCTTCCGAGGCTGCAGCAGACATAACGTTTCTCAGAGCCTGTGGTGGCCTGAGCCTGACTGCACAGTGAGGAGGAGTTAGGTGTGTTCAGAGCATGCCACACATACCAGTCTCTTTGGGAAGTTTAAATGCGAGTTCGCTTAGTTCCTGGATTTATATAGTACAGAGGAAGGAGACAGAACACGTAGGCAGCTTAAAGTGAAGTCACTGATTAGAAAGCACGTATATTAACACATCTTCAGATATATAGTATATTCCGCTAGACACCTCGGGCACAACACAGCATTTTAGGTGGGACTTGTTGGACTGACAACTTTTAGAGGTCTTTGTGCTATTTTTGAGATAATCTTCAACACTCTAATGCCATTTTATAATATCACAACAAACCTTAGCAGAGTACCATTCCTGGGGGTCCAGTACAGGAAAGATGTTGAGCTCTTGGAGAGGGTCCAGAGGAGGGCTACAAAGATGACTGAAGGGCTGGACCACCTCTCCTACCAAGAATGGTTAAGAGATCTTGGCTTGTACAGTCTGAAGAAGAGAAGGCCCTGGGGAGACCTCACTGCAGCCCTCCAGTACTGGAAGGGAACTTAAAAGCAGGACAGACATGATCTGTTCATGACAGGAAAAGGGAAAATGGCTTTAAACTAAAAGAGGGGAGATTTAGGTTAGCCATTATAAAAAACTTTTTTTTACTCAGAAGGTGCTTGAGGTGCTGAACAGGCTGTCCAGAGAAGCTGTGGATGCCCCACCTCTGGAAGCACTCAAGACCAGGTTGGATCAGATCCTTGGCAGCCTGGTATACTGGTCAGTGACCCTGCACATGGGAGGAGAGGTCTTTAATGTCCCCTCCAACCTAAGCCATTCTATGATTTTATGATCACTATGTTGCAGTTCACTAAGTTCTAAAAACACTTTATTCAAACAATTTCAGCATTTCCAAGGAAGAAAATCAGTCCACATTTTGTGCAGCCAAGAAATAACTTTTTGAAGTGTTGCATGTAGGTAATAACCACTTCTCTCACCGTTTTAGCAAAGTGCATGATACCAAGGATACCCTTACTGAAGTGCAGTGTCTTCTAAATCTAGGTGAGCAGTACACGCACCAACATGTTCTGCTGATATTAGTTATGGATTCATTTCTGAAAACCACAAGGAATAGTATTTATGCTCTAGCACAATAAATGGACTGGCCAACACAATAAATTAATCCAAACAGCAAGTGAAATATTGATAGGATGATCAAAGAGGTCTGTCTTTCAGGAACAAAACACGAATGACAGTCCATCCCAGGTGTGTAACCTAGCTTTGCTAACAGTGACTTTAAACATAAGACAACATACAGGAGAATAAGATTTAGCTATCACTAATTCATTTTGAGACATTTTGGGTGTTTCCAGCAAGTCTGACAAAAAAAAAATTAATAGGGGGAGTCTGCCCACTGAGCTTGTAGTTTTTACCTCACTGATATTGTTGCTGCTCTAGTAAGTACTGCCACAATTAAAACTGGAAAGATTCCATCTACATATGAAGAAAAGTAAATACTGTTAGACTTTGTGCGAGCCTTCCTAAAAATTCATAAGAGTCAAAAAGCTGAACTTTGCTTGAATGGGAAAACAAAGTGAACAACTGAGTGAAAAGCACTAACCAAAGAAACTGCACTGCCAGCTTAGAAGGTGAGAGAACAAAAATAAGAATAAGCATGAAATAATCATGTGAAAATAAGAGTATTGTCTATGCTAGGATTTCAGCTGCAGTAATAGTTCACAGAGTGCATTGCATTGTCAACCTAACACACTGAAAACATACTGTGTCAAACCACAGAAAGATCACGGATAGGGGCTAATTAATTGCTTTTATTTTTCTCACCCCAGTTCTCCATAAAGAACATAGCAAAAAAAAAAAAAAAAAAAAAAAAAGACTTTGACTTGCATAAAAGAGATTTTAAAAAAAAATTATTTTTCAGGAAAAAGAAAAGTCTGTCCTAGGATTTGGGTCACCCAGTTTTCTGTTTGTCCTCTCACTCCCATCACACAAATTCTAATTTGTTCTTTTTCCATTCACTTAACTCCTTTCATCCACCTCCCTCAAGTTAAGCATACATGCTTTAGCTTCCTGTTAAAACGTGATACAAACTCCTGTTACCCCAAAGAGCATCCACCTTCCTCCTGGGCCTAATGGTGGGAGCTCCCCTTTTGCATCCTGTTATTAGAAAACTGAGTGGATAGAGAAGCAAAGAGAAGTCTGACTCATTTTCAATCAGACTGGGGGTGTGGAGTGTGCCAGGAGGATTAGCTTTCAGTTTCAGCATTGCTTCTCACCATGTTTTTACTTCTATAGGAGATTTAATACTTTATTTAATACTTTCTTTCCAGTATATGTGTATCCAGATATTTCCCTGCTCATTAGAAGAATGGCAAATATGATTATTTCATTCTTACGACAAACAACTGCTTGCACTAGTCCACATTATCTGATATCCAACAACAACAAAAAGGCACTTCTTGGTAATTTTAGCTTGAGATATAGCATTTGTATATCCAGAGGAGAAAAGTCTGACATGCCATTTCCAACCAAAACACCTAATTTTATCCTGTAGTTGGTAAAGACGATCAACATAATACTGCTCCTTCTCAAGAGCGAACAGCGCACCATCACGTGCTCTTCAGTGCCCCTCTGTGGTTACTCATGAAAAAGCTTGCCCGCAGCCTCCTAAAGGCCAGAGGTTGCAACCATCAGCATCCCACGGCCTACATAAAATCTACAAAAGCAAGCAAACGGGAAGTTTTCTTTATCTGTCCCTCATGATTAACACTTTCTGAAAAGAGGAGGAACAATATCATTTACACAGTGCTCAGAAAGCAGCGTGCACAGGAGCTGAATGAGGTTATAATAAAATCTGCTTCAAACAAAGAGGAATCGTTTTTCTTATAAATCTTCCTTTCACCTTTTTCCAGCTTCAGCTGATCATCTGTTAGAACAGCAACAAGAATAGAATTTCAGATGTCCCTCACATGATGCAGTACTCTGACATACACACAGGTTTTTACCTTTTTTTTCCTGCAATTCCAGAAATTGTACTGAGCTAACAGTCAGAAACAAGAAAAATGGGATTTTCAAAATGAATCTAAACTTACAAAAAACATACGAGTGTAAAACACAATCGTTTTTAAAAGGGCCAGTGGCTTGACAGAAAGGATTCAAAATCTGCCAGTACCCTCAAACTAGAATGAGGTCAGTTTCAAGAGAAATTTCTCTCATACTAAAAGAAAGAGCAGCAGAGTCTGAGGGTCCCATTGTCTTTAGCTACACTGCTGAGACCTCTAACTGAGGTTAGGAGGGACAGAAAATCCCGCTTGCTTTTCAGTTGACGACAAAAAAGAGCGCTGGACTGAGACACAGGGGTAACAGAGGTGCAAGCTTGTTCTATTCCTGCAGTTTTCCAAGGCAAAAAAAAAATGTATTAACACTAAAAATAGTGTTAGTACTAATAATATAATACTAATTAAATAATCATGATCATACTTAATATTATTGCTTTGTTAAATTCCTTTACAAGGCAACAGGTTCTTAGCAAGAAAAGCATTTGTCAACATGATTTTCTGACAACTCGTTATAACACAAACTGCACACAGAAATAATTGGCTCACTGTACTATTTATGACTGAGGTCAACGGCTTAAACAGAGGAAAAAGAGACAGGAAACAGCAAGAGAGCATGCAAGCTTCATCAGCAAAGTACCTGATCTCATCAGCAGTCTGTTCTCTGCCAGTAGATGGCATCATTACTTCTTTTTAGGAAAAGGATTCAAGAAAAAAAAATACCTGTAATAGAAAAAATCTGGCCACTATATACTTATTCTTGCACTTTTGCTTAAAATAGAGTCCTTTGCCTTAGGAGCTATTTTTGTATCCCACTGGACAGCACTAGACAAATAGCACTACACACAACCTGACCATACCAGGATGCCAAAAGAAAATACTGAAAATCCTGAATCGCAACCTAACAGTAGATCAAAGGTCTGGTAACTGGTGGCTGTGAACAAGATGCAGATAGGGAATTTACAGACACAGTACCACATGTAATTCCAAACCTACAACCATGTCCAGGTACAAAATAGTTATGTCATTTTCACATACAAAAACTGTTCCTACATTTTTTTTCCCCTCTTAATACATCCACTCAGGACCTTAATCACAGTATTTGAAAACAAGTATTCTATTTCTAGAACCAGGTGTTAAACTATGCAGTAACTAATGAATAATCCTATGAAACAATTTCTAGTACAGGTTAATTTTAATTGGAAATGCCGAAGTTTGGCTCTGTATGAAAATATTTTATTAAAAATGCAGACTAAATTATTTTTGGAAATAAAAAATGATACTCTGTAAAAAACAAAAACAAACAAACAAAAAAAAAACAGCTTATGCCTGTGCATCAGTGAAATGAAATCAGTTGTATAAAATTGGTCATAACACATGAACTTCATTGTCTCAGTGGTTTGGACTTCTTAAGTAAAAACTTATTTCTCTGCTACTCCAGAGGAAACACGATATAGATTTTAGGCAAAAGATGTTTGCCACTCAATCTGAAACTCAAAGGTTTCTCTTGGCTGGTAGCTAGAGATTCTTTAATGCGTTCCAGGTCTTGTCCTATGCATTACAATTAAATAATATATTAATATGATAGTTTTACAGCATATGTACACTGTATAATTAATGCGTCAATATATATATCCTGTATTATAATTGTTAAATAATATACCATTGACATATTGTACATAAAGCCACACTTCTCCAGCACTGCAAAATCATTGATCTGCTATCTTCTATTTTCTTTACCATAAAGCAAACTTTAGAAAAGCTCTGTACGCACTATTCAGTCCATTACGAAAAACAGCAAAAAAGGAAGAAATATGCTTAGTTTAGCAGAGGCAATACTCCTAATTTACTCTTGTAACCAACGGTTAGAAAAAAAAAAAATTATCTGCAAGTTAGCACCTTTCAAAGGGCCTCAATTTTATACAGAGCCCCATACACTTTGCATCCTGTCATTTAGTTTCAACAGCTGTCACATTTACTGACACCAGCGGACACTCCTCCCTGAGGCTCTTAGAATTTAGATGTTTTATCCCACATCTCAGTTCCTGAAAATGATGACATAGGAAGACCAAGCTGAACATTTGGAATAACTGATATCTTGACAAGGAGGTAACCTCACTGTGTTCCAGCATTATTCAGAAGCTGTTCCACAGCACTGCTTAAACACCAAAACTGCATTGCTTTATTTTAGTGCCCTTCATATCCAAAAACAGAACACAGGGAAAATCAGCACACCTTGTATGATTTCAGATTTAACCAATTTAGGTTTCCTATATTACAGCTCCATCAGAGCAATTACTGGAACCAAGCCTATAAAAGTACACAAAACCATCCTAAAATGACCATTGGACAACTCTGTCCTAGATCCATTCAAATAAATTCAGATTCAATCAAACAGTTGTGAAGACCAGGAGCTGAGAAATCTCCTGAAAGAGTATAAAAATGAACTTGTACACTAGACTGAACAAAAAGAAGGTGGCAGAACCATGCTTTCAATTCACACTTTCAAGAAAAATATTTTAAAATATTAACACTCACATCTGAATTTGATATGATACAAACCACCAGAGAGCTCTCTGTTTTACAACACTGAAATAATTTTGAAACTGGAATCACAGAATGATTGAGATGGGCAGGTCCCTCTGGCCCATCTGATCCAAACCCTGCTCGAGCACCCACAGCAAGTTGCCCAGAGCCGTGTCCAGGTGGCTTTTAAAGATCTCCAGGGAGGGAGACAATACAATAAAAAATAAGCCCGCAGGGACTCACCTAAGAAAATGGATTTCCAAAGCTGGATGCACACAGATGAAATGAAGCTTTTTGCTTATTATACCTCAACATTACGTGGGGCCAGTAAATCAATTCTAGCTAGTTCCTAGACAACTTTTTTGCTTTACAGGCCAAGACGTGTATTTATAAGCATACTCCTGCAGAGATTTTCAATGAAATCCATTTATATATAATCTTTTTCTTCTCAGATATCTGGAACTCCTCCACTAGAACTCTGCACTAGCTATTACTTTTGCTTAGAAATATTACAGAAAATCTTGAGAAGGAAAAAAGGAAAGTTAAAAATGCGTATTTCGTGCTAGGAATAATTCCTTCATTCTGGGAAGAATATTTACTGACCACTAAGACATAGTTATATCTGGTATGAAGTTCATGAGCTCTTTATATCTGAGGAGCAACAATACAAAGCTGTTTTGACAGTAACATGTGAAGATGTCATCTGCAGCACCAGTTGAGAGAATATAATGCCTCAGAAGACAGAACTCTGTCAGGCCCATTTTTCACCACACTGAGACACCAATTCACTACTGGGATAGAGAGAAAATGTTATTTATGATGTCTAAAGATAACTCCAGGCTAAAGGTGCTTGAGTCACCAATCAGCTCCACCTGTCTCCACATACCAGAACAGGTTTATCTGCAGCTCCTTCCCAGACGTCCTGGCTCCAGAGCTGAGCTACTTAAAGGAATGTTTCTCAAAACCCACACAGCCTCCCAGCTCACAAACCTGCAAATTCTCCTGCAAGCACCCTACTCTGGCTTTTGACTGCAAACTCACTGGACCCACTGCACAGGTGGAAGAGGCAAGAGGTGGGACCTTCAGCTCTTCTGAATAAAAACTAGCAGTGCCTCAAGAACCTTCATATGTAATTCATAAGCACAGTGGTTCACTGTGATCAGCTCTGTGCAGTTCAATGATCCACTGTGACACTGTGTTAGCTGTAGCAGCTGCTTCCAGCTTCTCACTGCGACTGTGTTCGCTCATAGGCAGCTTTTCATCCACCATTATTTCACTGCCTGCTAACAAAGAATAGATGCTACGAGACAGGATAAATTGGATTAACAGAGCTGCAGGTAAAACAGAGTAATTTTATATGGTATTATAATCTACACATTAGATTCTGCATTTTATACTGTCATTTAAGCTAACCTGCTTTAATTCACCTTCCATTATCTCAGACTGGGAATGTCATTTTTAAAGATGAACTGATGTGGGGAAATACACTGCACATTGGAAATTACACCCTTATTCCTAAGCCATATAATTTAGAAGAATGTTTTTCCCAGTATGACATCCAACCTCTCAGAACCCAGGCCAAACACTCCCATAGGGCCATAAAGGCCAGAAAAAAATCTAGTCCAACCATCAGCCCATCATCATCATGCCCACTAATAAATGTCCCTCACCTGATGCACTCCGGCATTCATATCTAGCAGCTACATCACCTCCAATTTACATCTCACGAAACAAGTGAGCACGTGATAATTAATGATGGATATAAGCTTCGCTGGAAGAAGACAAATACCAAAAGCATCACTGCACAGTTGCAGAGCATTAGTTGTATCAGAAATATAGAAATGTAATTAATTAGTAAGGAGAGGAGGAGCTTGACTGGGACATTTTAAATGCTTTTCTAATGAAAAGTAAATTCCTGCCCTATAGTATCATTTCCAGAAAGTTTTGTAGGAAGCTCTCTCTCCAGCAGTAACGCCAACAGGTTCCACAGCCTGTAGGCACTACAGCTGAAGAGAGAATTCAGATTTTCATTTCTTCACATAAACAGTGAAACTGCCACCATTCTCCTCCCTTGCACTGTGGGAAAGTGTAAGCGGCAGACAGCCTTTATACAGCGTCCCAAAGATAAAACTATTTGAATAAACATTAAGCAGCAGTATCCTGTCAAAATTCACTGCCAACTTACAGCGAGGCTGAAAAAATAGAGACATCACACAGGAAATTGACCTTTCTCTGGTAGGAATTCATTGACCAAGGAAAGGGAGAAAGGGCAGGAAATCTGCACATAGTAACATCAGCCTCTCTATATCATCATTTGCTCCCTATATTCTTGTGCAAGACCAAAGAATACAGACTCAAGTTTGTTCCCTTAGGAGGATGATAGATGCCAGTCTCATGCCCTCTGTGACCTCTAATTAGCTCCTATGTCAGTCAACTGTACTGATAAAATTCCAGAATCCAAGAGAAAAAAACAAGCAATAAAACAGCCTGTGACCTCTCAATGTTTGCTATTTACTTTTCTGCAGTAATATACGTGGACTGCTGGTTTCCCATTGGCTTTTGATTGCATGTATCCAATATTCTTCAAATAGGCACTCAAAACAAGACACTACGAACTACTACATTGTACAGCATACACCATGATCCAGGTCACTCACAATAACTAACCCGAGGGCACTGTAAATTATTAACCAACTTTCTCTCTGGCATTGTTTGCAGTTCTACAATCACAGAACCACTGGAATTGTTGCCATCGCCAGAAAACAGCTTGTCTCAGGATATTATTCCAGGGTACTACCGTTAGGAAAAGCTGGTTTATACAGACCTCCTTGTAATATTCTTAACAGGATGACTTTCAAATATGGCTTTTCAAAGCTTCCAGATTTAATATTTGAAGACACTTCCTCCGTGTAATCAGTTGTCATCCAGATTCACTGCCACGAAGCAACTGATTAGCTGATTAGTGACTGATTATCTAATATGGAGTGTTTTCTCAAGAATTACAGAATTTAAGTTAATCAAATGCATTTTTGTCCCAAATACACGGTATAATACACGATACAAGTTTCTACTTCTGCCTGACATAGTAGGCAGACACATACTGGAGTATCAATGGCTCTGAAAGAAAAAAGGAGCCATCACACTATCAAAGCAGTGAATGCTGACTGCAAAAATCCTTTGCAATGTTTCTGCGTTTGTTAAAGGTAAGACTGACTTTGCTCCAACATAAGAAAGAACTGCTACTTACAGAGGGAAACGATCAGGGATTTTACGTTTTGGAATCATGACATTCCTGAAGCAGCAACGCGGTGGAAATACCAGAAGGGCAGGAGCTCTACTATCATGCAATGATGCTGTAATTAAAAAATAAGAGAAAAATCAGAAGTAATACGAGCATGCAGTAATAACTCTAGTTGTGAGTTGTCAAAGAAAGCAATGCAGCTGATCTCAAAGGAACATGGAAAGGCAATGACACAAATACAACTCTGTAGCATACTGCTGCATGCCTTCCTTGCCCTGGCACATTAGAGGCAGAAGTCAGAGACATGGCACAGGGACTAATTAAAACAGAACAAGTTAGTAACTTATAAGTAAACTCCTCTTTCAGTATATTGGCTTCAAGTTTTAAGCACTGAGATGTGTTGGGTGTTTAGTACTTCTTGTTTTGCAGAATACTGAAGTAACAGAAATATAGTCACACTCCCTTGCTGATCATCTTCTCTGGTCTGGTGCTACATGAAGTTAGTTCACTAGGACTTAAGATCTGTTTAAGCTGCTGCCAAATCCATGAATTACAATAATTCTGATGATAACAACACAAGTACAGTTTCCAGAATAACTCTTCAGGATTACGCCTGCTTTTATAGTTTAAAAATTTTGAACTACAATGTGAGCAGGGTACAGTATAGAGATCTTCTCATCACCCAGATGTCCCAGGAAGCTCCAGGATTATATTTCTAACAAACTTCTTTGAGAAAAACGGAGTTTTACAGATTTACTTTCAGTCACAAGTTACTCAGTGGGCAGAAAATGTTCAAGCAGAAAGAACTTATCTGATGACAACATACATAGAGTCTGGCAACTGCAAATGCCAAATGTTCCCATCAGTTAAAAAAAAGTAATTCCATGTCTCAGAACAGATTGCCTGGCATTGCTCAATATTATGAACAGTAATTTCACTGTCTATTAAGAGTTGTTATAAGAACTGTATAACAACGATCCTGTCTTTTCCTGCATTCTTTTTATAACTTCCAAACAGTCACCACATAGAAAATACTATCCTGATGAGGATTACTGGCCTTATTAGACTATGAACAGTTACAAATATCGGAATGGTGTTATTACTTAGAAATACTATCTAAAATTAACTTTTTATCTGTTTTAACAGAAATAAAAAAAAAACAAAATGGCTTCTAGTTTATAGGTAATGGGTCAATTCTTACTGACAAACATCTACACTTCACAGGCACTGCAAACTGCCTTCCTCCTCCCCTCCCATATGCTAAGGGGGCATGCAGGACATCTCGCTCAATTCAGACAAATATCTCCCCTTCCATTTCAAGAACAAACAGCACAATTAGAAAAATATTAATGCACATCTGTGACATGTCTCTCCTAGGTGTAATAGGATAGCTTTTTGGTCAGTGAATGGGAATTTCTTGCAAAAGCTTTTACCTGCATTTCAAGCTCTGATAAATAAGTGGGGTATTTGTGGATCTGCTGCATCTCTTGACAAGGGAGAGGCAGTTCCCTTTTTCTGCAAAAGCCTGTCACACAGGGCACGTTTACTCAGACTCTAGAATTTGTAAATAAACTGTTGCTGTATGTAATCACTGGGAAAATTAAATCATACTTTGCAGACTAGAGGGTGATGATGGCTAAGGGGAAAAGTAAAGAATCTTATCACACTGAACTCCAAGATTACAGAATGTTTGTTAACTGTTAAAGGAATAGAATACATGAGGAAAAGGTTAAAAACCTGTCTCAATACCAACTCCAGATAGCTGCTATTGCTTTTAAGCTCCTGAAATGACAGAAAGAAATGACTCACCCACAAACTAAGAGCATATTATATTGAAACCCAAGTCTTGTTTCTAGCTGACATTTTTAATGCAGCCCACATCTCGTAACAAAGACTTTAATTTATGAACAAGTAGAAAGCCACACAAGATCTGATATTTAAAGTTTAACAGTAGGTTTCTGGAAGCTAGCCAAATATCATGAAAGATTTGCTCAAACTGTGAAAAAAATAACACAGAAACTACTTACCCTGATACAATGGTGTGCACAACATAAAGGTACACAGATCATCATTACTCAGAACTATCCTACTGCCTAAAATGCATTTCATTCTGTCTAAATTGCATTACACTTAGGTTTTTCTTTTCTCTTTGATTTTCAGCCAAGCACCTTAAAAATTCACCATGATAGCATTGTTGCCCAGTGTTTGTAAGGTAACAAGAAAAACACAGTCATTTGGGTATTCTTTCCAAAGTATTCATTAGCTCTTAACAACCACTATAGTGTCACAAAAGGAGGTTTTAGCTGAGCTCTGTAAAAATCACCTTGCTTTTCCATAACGTAAACTTTTCAGGCACTGAAGAAACAGACACGAAACATAGTTCACGAATATGGTTTACTTTAATAATATCACTTGTCTGCAGTTTTTCTTTCAGCCAGACAAAGATGGTCTGCTAGCAGCTTTTCAAGGCACTCTCTGACTCCAAATCAAACAAATTAACATCTATATTCTACTGGTAGTCACACACACCTTTCCTGCAAAATAATACTTCCCTACCCAGACAATCCCCACAGCAGGAAACTTGCAGAGCTAGATCTTTCTCACGAAACTCTGGGTCCAACTTTAACAGAAATTCAGTATTCACTTTTCTCCAAAGTAATTAGGGCAAAATGAAAAAAAAAATATTTTTCCAGCTGTTTCTTTTACGACCTGATTAATTACGGATAAATCCACACTAAATAAGGTAAATTCACTGAAGACAGTGATTTGGTGATGAGATTTCTACAGACAACTTCCTCATTCACGTACAAGCAGGAATTCGAAACAATCTAAGCACCAACCATCAGGCACACCTGCTCTTCAGCAGTCAGCGAGCTGCACAGCAGCCTATTGCTTACTGGTACTCAGAAACATACTGCTCACGTTTCTGCAGTTCTTGCATCACCAACTACAACGTATTCACATGCGTAAATATACATTCACAACCAGATAAATGTTGCTGTGCTAAGCCTGCGTAAATCCAGGGAGCAGCTCCCACGAAGCAGTAGAGCTTGCCTAATATATGTTGTTTTCAAAGACAGAAGTGAGAAACATTTTATATTCCCCACAATAATTAATTTGCACATAGATGGAAGAAAAATAATTTTCAGCTTTCCAACTCAGAAATTCCCAAATCAGTTTTCACAATTGCATATAAAATATGGGCAGTGCTGTAACTGTGCTGTCAAATGTGACAGCCATTCTGTACTTCGCAATATTTCAAACACCATCCAAATGCAACCATACAAATGTCACTTCTGCTGCAGAACTTTATAAATGAAGCAATATTAATCAATTAATGGACAGGAGAGTGTATGCAGAAGCAGCCAAGTCTCCCTGAGGATTTCAATAGGGAGTTCTGGGTGGGCAATCAAGTTTGAACTGCAGAGCTGCCAAGGCACACGGACTTTCTGTACGATAAAACGGATTTCCGGTCCCACAGTGAGGGAAACTGAAAAGCTTTTACCTATAGTCAGACTAGTGAAGGTTTTGCTACTATACGGCCTGCAAGAAATCATTTATCAAATCAATTGACTTCCGATCACAGAAAAAAATACATATATATGATTAGAAGGTGATCATCTATATCTTCAGAAATTTGGAATGGAAATATAACACTTTCCCATGAATCACAGTGGCACAGAATGGTGCTCCCCTAGGCTTCTGGATAAGACAATCTATCCAAGCCTTTCATGCAGAAGAGCACCCAACCATGTGAGTTAATGTATATCTGAAGTGTAACTAAGTATCATTACAATTACTTATCTATCCCGAATTCAACAGACTAGAACTGTAAAAATATCTCCCTCCTCCTCCTTTACACTGAAAAGATTTTCTGCACTTAACAAAAGATAATTTTTTTTCTCCAAATTAACTCCTTACTTGACAGGCCAGATGACCTACTCTGGCAATTTCAGGGCTTTGTTTTTTCAAAGAAAAATCAGGACAGTATTACACGCTCTTCAGAGATAGCAGCACCCATCAGATTTGATTCTTTCCATCCTACCCTTCACATTTATACAAGTTCACAGATCATGCAGTACTCCAATGATTGCAACTTTTGTTATAAACAGATTCCAAACACGATCACAGGTTACCATTTGCAAACATGTATTCAGTACAGCAGCCAATCCTCCTTTAGCTCTAAAGGGACAAATCTCAGAATGGTCAACACTTCCTCAAAGTTATTACCACACATGAAGATGCAGGAACTACTTTCTACCAGCAAATTATTTCTCTCAGGAGAAATGGCCACTGATCTATAGTGCCCACACAGACTTCATCATAGGACTGCAGCTCCTGTGCCTGTTTTTCCTCTCCCACTATGCCCATTTGTGGCATGGCACAAGAAATCTAAAGTATCAAGTAAGTTTCCTCGCAACTGACAGAACAGTGTTAATCAAAGGCTGCTTAGGAAGTACCAAGGAGCAGGTAGGTGGCAGCAGATGTCAATAACAAAATTGAAGGGACTATAAAGAGATTGAATAACAACCTATTCTAAGCAGAAGTCACCTTGTGCAACTCCAGAAAAATACTGCAAATTACTATTAAGTCATAGCACTTCAGCCCTTCCAGAAAAAAACACAAATAAATAAACAAAAACAAAGGGAAAGTATAAAGCAACTAGTCTCAACTATTCAAGCAACCAATAGTTACTAGACAACTGTAATTGCTCTATTTAAGGAACTACTTCTCTTATACTTACTGAAGAATACAGATACAATTGACTGGAGATATGCAAACAAATCAAAATAATATTAAATAATTAAAACCAGCCAGAATACCTGACATAGAGGGAAAGTGTTTGGTGCTTTGTCTGAGATGTTTCCAGGAAAAGCTGTTTAACTCCTTCATTAATAATTCAGACAGAGCATACCCTCAGGCAAGTTTGCAGAGAGCACAAAACTGGAAGAATGGTTGATACACCAGAGAACCCTGCTGCTATCTAGAGGAACACTGACAGGCTTCTTGGAGAAATGAGGAGCATCTCATAAAGTTCAAAAAGCAAAGTCCTTAATTTGGGAATGAACAACATCTGCTGGTACAGGCCACCCAGCTAAAACAGGCAGAAACCAATCCAGGAATCCTGGTGGAGACCAAAGTCAAACGTGACCCAGTTACATGCCCTTGCTAAGATGGCTAACAGTGCTCTGTGCTGCACTAGAAGGAGCATTGCCAGCATCACTTTCCCTCACCTCCAATAAAACACCCCATGAATAGTGGCTCCTCAGTACTAGAGATGCATTTACACATTGGAAGAGCCCAATGAAGGGTCACAGAGATAACTAAGAGCATCACACCACAAGGCAGAGAGCTGAGACTATTCAGTCTAGACAAGATACGAATCAGCGTAGATCTTATCAACATATATAAACACCCAAAGGAAGAGTGCAAAGAGGATGGAGCCAGGCTCTGCTCAGCGCTTCCCAGTAACAGGTCACAAGGCAATGGGCACAAATTGAAAAAACAGGAGGTTCTCTGTGAACCTCTGAAAGCATTTATCCACTGTGCAGGCAACCAAACATTGGACAAGATTCCCAGAGGCTGCAAAGCGTCTTGGAGATATTCAGATGCCACCCAAACATGGTGTACTTGGATGCCTGAGCTTGATTTGGGGTTGGGATGGATAGACCCCCGAGGTTCCTTCCCATCTCAGCCATTTTGTGATTCTTAGACATTTTTATTTACCCACTAATTTTACTTCTAGCATTTGTAATAAGAAGGAAATAAAAGTGAAAATTATGAGAACAGGAATCAATAAGAGACATTCTGAACTGAAACCCAAAATTAACGGCAATCTTAGAAGACTGATATTATTCAATAACACATAGATAGGACTTTATGAGTAAAATACTGAAAGTTCCTCCACATAGCAAAAATAAAGTGATTTTTTTAATGGCCCCTGGATATAGTTACTTATAGTGCTGTAGGAAAAAACAATGTTTCCATCCTTACAAACCACCTAAATTACTTCAAGCCACAATCTTTGAAGGGTAAATCTAATATTTAGTTGCCAGATAATACCTGATAACCAATAATATTAAATAGAGTAACACTCTACAGACACACAGCATCCTTTATTTTTAAATATAACAGGGGAACTAGCTCAGATCCAGTAATATCTACTGAGTATTAAAATAAACTAAATAAATAAAAAACCAACAACATTATTTTAATCAGTTCTTATATCAGACATCACCTTTACTCTGAAAGCTCTCCTTACAAGCAATTCAAGCAACTGCCCAAAAGAAGTACTGCCAAAAGATGCCCTCTCCACACCTGCTCTGCTACAGAAATCTAAATACATTTTCTGGACAAATAATAGGTATAGGATGAGATACACTTGGTTGTTAGGCTAGTAGCATAAGAACGCTGAACTGAACTCGAAGAGACATCACAATCTAGCATGATTAATATCATCACTGAATGCAAATACTAAATGGTGACTCACTGAGTGCTAGCAATGAGCAAACATACTACATATCGATTGCGGAACTGAAGTCCTGGACACTTACCTACGAGTAAATATTGACAATTACATAGAATTTCTATGTAATTCTATGAAAGGTGACACTAGAGTTTATTAACATACTTAGAATCCTGAATTGCATAGGTAAGGACACATTTACCCTGAAGAATAGTCTACAAAACAAAAACGTTGATTATTTCATTTTCTATTCCTGGCCTAGAGCTCAAGAGAACGCAGCATCTTTACATGCTTGATTTAAGACGTTTTATTATTTGACATCACATAGGTAAAACAATTTTAAAGGAAAGCATAAGATTTTTTTGAATAAATTACAGCAATGAATTTAAGAAAAATGATAACCAATGGTTGAGCAAGCAAAAAAATATATATATAGGTATCACATAACAGAGTTCAGTTTGATGAACTGCACTGATATAAATAACCTTTTCACTTTAGTTTAATTACTGTAACATACCACAACAAGTCGTTTCAAAATTGCAGGCTACCAATAAAGAAGACTTAGGCTCAAAACAAATTGAACAAACAAGAACAGATGAGGCTTTTGTTCACAAAAAGGATGCAGTGCCCTTCAGGTTATAAACAGCTGTAACACATTACTAGACAAAGGAGCTTAATGGCTTAGTGGCTTTTTTTGAGAAATTCTCATAGTTCGTGACCAAATTTAAAACAACTGTGGTAAAATTTGTTGTTATATTCAGTCAGGTCGATATCGCGCTTGCAGAGCAGAACTACAGAAGCGCATCAGGCAGTGGCAAAGCACACAACAGACATAGAAAATAAACAGTGGCCTAAAACACCCAGCTCACACAGGCCAGTATCACAGACAGACACTTCTAACAGGACGGATTACAGCACTGCCCAGTGCTTACCTACTATTTTTCACTTCGCTGCACATGGTGACAAGCCAGAATGCACACGGTCCCTCTGCAGAATACCTGAATCCAAGACAGCTTCAAGGAGCTCAGGCTGAGCACAGGTACGTGCACACAAAATGACAACCACTGGCCGCAGAGGAAGCATCTAGAAAGCAGCGAACGAGCTGCAGCTGAAGGCCCAGAGCACAGCTGCCTCTGCCAGCTGATGGGAGAGCCTAGCTCACCCACCCATGGTCAGAAACTTCCCCACGAGACTGTGGAAACAAATTCGTATTCAGGCAGCTCCTCTCCTTCTGAGGGAACATCAACCCTCTCAGCGCACAGGGAGGGAAGATAAATTTGAAGACTAACCTTTATGTGCTTCCCCCATGATTGAAAAAATAATAAAAAAAAAAATACAAGTCACACAAAATGTCCACCAAGCCACGTCAGTCCATGGACCCCAACCAATTTTTTTTTTTCAATATACAGCGGGGAAAAGCACAAATCTCACACTCTTTTCTGCAGTTTAGCCTGTTTTATAGTGCCCGGGTGGCAGCTAGATAAGCCTGAGAACAGATTCAGTATCAGATATCAAAATGTCACAGATAATCACCAAAATCTTAGCTTATCGCATTAGAAAGAATAGAATTATACCTCAGAAAATTCTTGATATCTTTGAATTGCCTGTCTTTGCACTGATATCATTAGAACTCTGGTGTTCAGTAGGTGGTGGAATACTAGAGCAACTTTCTCATAACGTAAGTAACTGACTTAGTCCAAAACCCAGGGCTAACTTCTATTTGTATGTTGCTATAATTGTGTACATTGGAGAACACTGAAATAAATAGTTCAAGTCCTCAAGCATTAAAGGATATTCTAAAATGGTGAATTATATTTATCTCATTACTGAGATACCTTTTATTTGTATCCCTGCCAACAAGAATTGTAGTCTGTTTTTATATGGGACATTAGAAAGAACCTTCATGCAGTATGCCTTCAAGCAGTCCAGTGGTTTCCCTATTTGACTTTGGGAAGATCATATAAATAACAATTGTCTTGTGCACATATTGTCATGAGAATGGCCAAGATTGTTTATCTTGTTTGCTCTGAGATAAAGTAAAACCTCCTCACCAATCTAGTACATCATACATATCCTATGTTATTCGTGTTGCCTACCCATACAATTTGAAATCCTGTTCCATGTCCCAGTCCTTATCTTCAGCAGACTCTTGTCTGAATTTATTATTCCTAAGAGACAGTTGAAAGCTCTGGAAAAAGGCTGTCATTATCAGCAATGTTCTTCCAACTAATCCTGGTATTCTTTTCAATAAGCTAGCCTATAGGAGGAATAAACTTATCCAGGACACAATTAAATATGATGGCAAGAAGGCCTACCATAATGCTTCCTGCTTGTCAAACAATCTGCAAGGCCTTGACCTCAACACTTCTATTACGTTTAATAATGATATGGTTTATTTAACCGAGCAGGCAACACAGTACCACATAGATGTTTGTTCACTACTCCCCCAAATGGGATGAGGAAGAGAACTCATAGGTTGAAATAAAAACTACTTACTAAAATGGAAGAGGTAAATGGAAAAAAAAAAAAAAGGAATGATAATAATATATGCAAACCACAGAGCGTTATAATTCCTTGCCACCCACCAACTAACCAATGCACAGCAGCGGCACTACAACCTTCCAGCAATACATGGTCTCGCCAGCTGACGTTCAGCAGCCACCAAGCAGCATCTGCCCTCCGGCCAACTCCCAACAGCTTTATGGCCTTCTTCCTAAGAAGGATACAGAATAACCCTCAGCCTCATTCAGCCACCTGTCTGGGCTGTACCGTGCCCCCCCTGCTGTGCTACAAAGGCAGTGATTCCTCCCAGTACCTGGCCTGGCTCTAGGTGTGCTTCTAACATGCAGCAGTGTTGGTCTGCTTTGTGGTGTTTTGGCTGCAACCAGGACAAGTGGTCTTTATAGAACAGCAATTCTCTAAAAGAAGAGCCATATGGCATGCTTCTTTCTTGTCTTGGTGACATAACTTGGCACATGAATAGTTTTGTTTCTTGATGTGTTCCTGGAAGAAATTCAAAAAAGATTATGAAAGTGACGCAGCAGAAGACAGGCTAGCAGTAGTGATTTGTCGAAGTGGAATATGCTGTTTGAAACTAAATCTGGCTTAGTCCTCAAAGCAAGGATGTGCACAAAAGCCAGCTTCCTATGTGAAGCCTAACAATACAGAAAGGATGCCCCAAAAATAAAGTCTCTTGCATGTGTATTTGTGGTTTTTGCAGGAGGAAAAAGCATAACTTGAACAAAGTAAGTCCTTATATCATTTTTTAACTCTATAAAACATCTGACATCACAGTGCTTGTTTACTGAAGATTCAGAGGCTGCTAAACCACAAAGTAACCAGAAATACGAGCTTCCTCGGTGGAGGTGAGGAATACATGACATTCCTTTGAATCTACATGTCTACAAAGGCCCCAGTCCACCACACACACAGTGAAGGGTTGTAGTAGTTAGTGAGAGTATGTGTAAACATGGTAGGTAAGATCAAAGGAGCTCAAATAAACTGGGTTCTGCCTGGAAATATGTGGAAGATAGATAAAGATGATAAAAGAAATGCTGAAGTTCCTCTTACTCTTTTTTTGGAAAGAAACAGAATGTAGAAACAATTCAGAAATCATTTTTCCACTACTTTACAGACTTATAGAGAAGTATTTTTGAAGTGCATGGGAATTTTATCACAGATTTTAATATACCTGTACACATGGGAATACTAGTTTTGTTTAATTAAAAGTATGTAAATATGGAAGCAGCTCAACTTGCCAGATTTCCCACAGGCAATTTCAAGTTCTCATGCCACATGTTCTTAAAAAGCCAATATTCTACTGTTGGTTTCTTGAGAAATAAAGTTAGGTACACTGTAAACTGCTCAGCAGTCACAGGGCTGGGAACAACTGTGACATTAAATGAGATGGAATTATTGACATCATACATTACAAAATGGAAACAAAATTTGGCACTAATTTTATTCCCTTGCTTTAAGCCATATTAAGCACTCAGATTGTTAAAGGCTTTCAGTTCTATGTAGTTGCCATTGATGAGACTGCAGCACAGTATTCTGGACTTGCCAGGGAAGTCCAAAAGAGCTATATGGATATGCATATACATACAGGCATGCATATATTTGTTTATGTATACAATAAGCTTTAATAAGTATTTAGCAATAAATGATTGGACTCGTTAGGAAAATGTCAGCATATTGCACCCTAGAAAATACATTTGGCAGGTATTTTGTTTCTATTGTATTTTAATTATGTAAAATACACACATATTTTTGTTATTCCTCCCTGTCTTTGCTCTTACAATGAAAACAGTGAGAAGTTAGGGTCAAATGAAGTGGTGGAACATGTACCTGAAATGAAAGCAAGTCTAGAAGAAATAAGTTGTTAAAATAACTGCAAATCAGTCGTAGGTACTTCCAACAGTTTGTTCACAAATAATTAGACTATAATTAAGTCTGGATCCTACCTAAGCTCCTTGAAATATATTTCTTTCCTATTTACCCTGTACATATGTATACAAGACACCCATGATCTCAAGTTTGAGGGATTAGAGATATAACAACATGGCACAATGCAGCAGTTCAGTAATATATTTTACTCAGCTAATGAACTAAAAATTAAAACTGCCAGAGCAAGGCAGTTATTCTTCTTAGTTCTCACTTTCTAACTGATTTTTCATACTTCATTACACTTAATCTTTTTTAGGAATCTCATAGTATTAGAGAATTACGTGCATCTACTTACAGAGAGTTTTCAGATGGTGGGTTTTTTTTTCTTTCTCACTGGAAAAACTGTTGTTACTGTAACCACAACTGATAATAGCATTTAGATTATATACATTATACACAGAGCTTTCAAATATGAACCTATAGCATTTCTTAAGGCGAAGACTAAGAACAAAAAAATGACAGATTTTATGAAATTCATAATACTGACAGGTTTATTATACATGAAAATAAGTATAAAATGTCTGCCAGTAGTCTCTCCATGCAGCGATGTCTTAATACATGAAATGATCAACTCGTGGAAGGAGGCACAACATAGCTCTCCGGACTGAGGGGCTATGCAGCTATAAATAATTGGGATGCAAATTGCCAGCTGATATGTTTGTACTATTCAAAAGGAGAGAGATGTAAAAATGATGCAAGTTGTTCATTCTCTCTTCAAGTGAGTATACGTTTCTGTGCATGCATTGCTTTACTTTTCTTCGTAGGTAGTGAGTGCTTTTTGGCCATAGAACAATTGCAGTATAGGTCTTTGTTCTTCAAACTATGTGTGGAAGCAGCCTTCATTAATCCCTCCCCACTTCTTCATCCTCACCTTTATCTCATTCTCTCCCCAACTTCATTTCTTTAGAACTAGATAGGAGTTTCCTAATTTAAGAGCTAGAAGTCACTAATAAATAAGTCATATCTATTCTAACATGGTTTCAGCATTCAGAGAGCTTTGACAAACTGAATACCTTCTTACTCCACAAGTCAATTAAAATGCATAAAAAAACAGAAAAGGTCAAACTGTATCAAGTAACAGGTAAACAAAAAGTATACACTTAAAGATATTATCAGACATTAGCATCAGTTGGAGACGATCTGTTCTAAAATGCACACACATTAAAGGACAATGTAAACATGTTCACGTTATTGCTACTGACTTGCTGTTCCCAGCTCTTAAAATTTGTGCAAATAGAAATTCTACTTCCTCACTAGTAAAGGTCAAGGCTTGTACTTCATGGATTCCTGGTTCACAGTATATTTGCTTTCCATTGTATATCTGGTAATAAAGACTGATTATTAAAGACTGTGATGTAACAAGTGGCAAATAAATTCATTTTTTTCTAAATCCAGTTTAAACATTAATTACAAATGCAGCTGTATATCAGTCATGAAGCTAGTAGGTTGGAGAATTTGAGCTGCTGCTTCTTCATGTGACGTAATTAACTGAGTTCTAATTAAGCCACACACATTTGATCTATAGCTGCTCTCATGTTAAATGCTTTTCTGTTCTTTAGCTGTTGCTGTATGGAGTCCAAATGCCCAGATTTGCTGATGTATAATTCATAGTTATGTCTGTGATTCCTTTGGAAAAGGAATACAGAGTAATTGCTGAAGCCTAAAAGTGGAGTAAACATTTACCTGCGCTTTGCCAAATTTTGGTCTTAGGATAAAATATTCTCAGTACTAGTACAATCCAGAGGAAGAAAAATGTAATTAATGTCAGCGCGTTCTCTTTGAGAAAAAGAGGTGCACACCAAGACTTAAAAAATCTAATCTGTCTGTGAACTTTGATATGCGATCTCACAGATAGTCATGAAATAGCAAGGAGTGCCTTTATTTTCACTACTGGAAGTAAATGAAAATGAGAGAACCAGTCCTCATCCACTGACTAGTTAATCACTAGAAGATAAACTTGGCTTTAAGATACTCTGCAGAGATTTTCTTCATAATTATAGGATTGGAGGGAAATGTTGCAATTTCTCGTTCCACAGCTGCATCATTCATACTGTGTTTTTCTGCCAGTACTAAACTGACCCAACTTCATAACGAGGTGTTACCAAACTCTCCAGCCCACACTGCTTCAGTTGTCAGAATTCAAACTGGTTCAAGTACAGTGTTAACAAGACAGAATTCAGGAGTAGCGGAGCTGTGTAGGTGATAAGAGAAAATGGAATTTGCCTTCTATCTGTCCCTATGCACAGGATAACATTATCTGAAAACTTTCTCACCATGGCAGGCCTTGCTTTATTGTTTTGTTGTGTTCCATGCACGCACACACACTCACAAAGTGTTTTACTCCAGAAACACTTCAAATGTTTTGTCCAAGTCTGTCATCAGGGCTTACGGATATGCTTCAGAGAACTGTGGGAGTGGCAGGCTTTCTCAGCCTCTCGTGCTGGCAGTGTACTAAGAGTGAATGACACAAGTTGAGGTCCCCACAGCTACAGCACTGGAGATATTCATCAAAGTGAATGCCAGAGGCATAAAGCCAACACGGGGAGGTCTCAGGCCATTGTCCTAAAACAAATTATAATTAAAAGTTAAGTGCAAGTTAATTAAGTATTTACCACTTCTAGAAGCGAATGTTTTCAATTATTTTCTAGTGGTTTTTTTTTTTTTATTTCTTTTTTCTAAACAAGTATATGGGAAAGACTTGACTTTACAGTTGTTCAAGTACAAAAGCCCTTTCAAAAGCACTTTTGGAAAGGTGAAAGAGCGCTCTCTGATAGTTGTTTTTTTTTTTTTTTTTTTTCTATCTGTACTCTGTATCTTTCAGTTTATATTCAGATTTGATCTATATGCACTTTGAAACAAGAAATGAAATTTTGTACAAGGCCCTTAGCCACTGTGTCTCAGTATACTGCAACAGAACATAATTTGCATCATAATACAAATCAAACATCTAACTATCCGTAGTCAAATACCTGAAGTCAATAAAGAAGGCACCAGATGAATGTCAGCCCTAACAATCCTCTCAGTGGAATTTTTCTTCTGGTCTGTGGGTGATGTATTTCATCTCTTTTGAAGATAATCTGATTACAGAACAGTGCCTGGATGACAAGGAGAAGAATTATCTTGATTTTGGTGACCAGAAGGATAGCAGAAAGTGAAAAATTGGATTGGTGGATTGCTTAGTCTTGGGTGGCACAATCATACTGAACTTCTAGATACTACTTGGAGGGCAGAGTTGAAGTGTCTGAAGACCATGAAGAGATGAGAGCAGAAAAGCACACAGTATCATTAATATTAGGGGATTCTGAGGCTGCAACATAAGCTGATGATAAGGACATAGTTGCAATTTTTTTTGTCACTATTTCTCAGTTAAAAAGATGTGTTTTTTTTACCACTTTTGGAACATTATCTGAATATTTATCTATTTTAATGTCAGTTTCTTGGGAAAGTATCTTGGCAGCAAGCGCGGTCAGCTGGCTATGTAGCATCTGCCTGCTTGAGTGCCTGCCAGCTTCTTGGAGAAGCACACAGGGGCCTCTGAGATGTGCAATAAGCTAAGCCTACAGAAGCAGTAGTGTGACTTAGTTTTGTGCAAGACAGTAAGGAGAAGCAGGCAGACAAAACAGGTAGAGTATGTGATACTTTGTCATTTCATTCTCACTTGACAACCTGGCCTAGTCATTGCATTCCTCTTTTCTTCCCAGTCATGAGTTCACAGTACCGAATTTTCTGGCCTTTGTTCAAAGAATCATATCTAAAATACCTAATATTCACTGTTTGCCATGTTGTCAGTATTTTCCCCTTTAAGCTACCTTTGAAATTTGTTTTTTAAATTCTAAGACCAGTCATATGTGATTGTGTTTTACACCCTAGAAATATTTCTTTCTAACTCTTTCCGGTGTGGTGGAGTAGTCAGTAATACCCCACCTTTTCCCACCAATACGCATATAAAAGGGTATTCAATTCTTTTTCTGTTTGCCCATGTCCATGACAAAATTCTAGTTTATGTTAATACAAAATTCTCTTTATATAAATAATCTGCAAAATTTTAATGAGAGATGCAATCATCTAAATGTCTGTTTTCCCAATAGGATTTTACTGTTTCTGCCTTAGTCAGCAGAGTTGACCTAAAATGCATTTTATGCAACAATTCTATTTTTTCAATTCGTCCTCTGAAATATTTCAAACATCTGTATTTGTAACAGATACATTCAAATATGTATCTACTCAAACAGTGATGATATGAAATATAGAGTTACCTCCTGACGGCCTATACCAAAAAACTTCTCAAGATGACCCTTTTCATTAATTCCACATTCCATTAGCATCCAGCAATAGCTTATGACTCTCCATAGCATAATGCATGTTACAAAACATTGCTTATTTTTTCCCCTGAAATGGCAAAAATATTTTTTTTTGCCTTTTCAGTCAATACCGAATGTCTCATTCATATGGAATAAAGATAACCTTATGCTCTCGAGCTTCATTTCACCTTATTCTGAAACTGTTTGCCCAATATATTTAACAGTTATATCATTGAATATAAATGATATTATCAATATTCAATATTCTAAATATCATCAATATTCTTGATAGCATGAATATTCTACAACATTTATTTGAAGATCGGTCTTCTAGGATAATTTGGAAATTAGGGTAGATGTACCTACAAGACTTGTACTTTGCAAAATAGTCTGTTACTTATATAAATTGTTTTTACTTTCAATACACATAACTTTCGGCTTAACATAAATTATTCTGATATTTCAAACTCTTTCAGAATTACGCATCATGCTGGAAAGTAAACTGTAGCTAGCTACTGAGAAATGTGTACCTAGCTATATATACAGCCAGCACCATCTCTGCTCGCATGTTATGAAGTTATGAGATTACTAAATCAATTATAACGAGTACATGGAAACAAAACTAACATTAATTAAGGGTGTCAGTCTCTCATTAGAAAAACAAAACGAAACACCAAAACCACAAAATTGAATGAATGCCTCTAAAATAGCTTTTCCTGTATCCGCAGCTGGGAAAGTATTTGTTACAGAGCTGTTCCGTGTAGAATGGCAATCTGATTACTGAGCATTTACTCACCTTCCGTAATCCTACAGCACATTTTTTATTCTTGACCCATAGTTTTGAATTGCCTGGTTGAATATACTTGTAGCTGCTGCTTGTAACTTCCTGCACCTCCAAAGAGAGCTCCCTAGAAGATGCATGCAATATTTCAATATTGAAGACAAAGATCATTCTCTCATTACTGCATTTAATTTTGAAAGCTCAATTATTTTAACTGTAGTGAGGTGAAATCTGTGAAAAGGTTCTGTAAACAAGAAAAGGATGCATTAGGTGCCACAGAGTCAAAGGTTATTAAATTATTCTTGTATCTGACAGGTGAATGCTTTTAAGACTAGAAGTTCACTGTCCAGTTGAATCATGGGATATGCTACTTGTTATTAAATTCTTTCTTAAATGTCATTTTTGACTGAACAGATTTTTGTTTGTTTGTTTGTTTGTTTTTGTTTTTTTTCTCATTTACATTAATTTATTCATTTACTTTGTTTTGTCATGAGGCAGATGTAAAAGGTTTTCAGCAGATATTCTGGAGTTTGGGGTTACAATTCTATTATCAACAGCCTTATATTTTACCCTTCAGTTAGAAGAAAGGAGGTTAAAAAAAAGGGGAGAGGGTGGGAGGAGGAAGAAAATGAAGACCTTCATTTTGAATTAAAGACCTCTGTTTGAATTATGACAATAGTTTTATTTTAATAAAGGATATAGTCAGGTCTGAAATTAGGTTAAAGGAGTTTTACTGTCTCTTCTGCACATCTTCCCATTACTCAGAAGGGGTAAATCATGATGAGGAGCCACTTTTTAAGCAAAATGATAACAACTGAAACCCAGAAATGTAATGAGTTACTTTCAGTATTGCATGGGTGAAAGATTGGAGAGGGTAATCTATTCCTTTTCTATTTTATTGGGAAACTTCAGCTATTTTTTTCCTAAACTAATTACTGTGCTATAGAAAAATGACAAGATCAAGCAAGTAAAGTTATGTCTGTATTCTGTCAGCTCAAGGGTGTCAGTGTTAAATGAACATATCCTGCCTCTTCAGCACTGCAGCCCTACTGTGGGGAGATTTAAGCATTATAGAACAGGTGCTACTCTTTTGGGATGTTGGTGGAGATGATGAACTTGTCATTTGTTAGAACACCATAGTTCAATGGCTTTCCCAGTTCTGTGACATAGATTGCTCTCTGCCCTTGGCAGTGCTAAGATGCTACTCAAGAGCCTTCTTAGATCCTCTACAAGCTTAAGAAAGAAGTATCACTCCTGTGCTTGTACCAAGGGCAGCCCATTTTACTGAGGTCAAGTTTATCATTCTACTTGAAAAGTCATGCAATGCAGAGATGAATAGAATCAGTAAGGAGAGCGAATAAAAGACAATAAGAGAAGAACTAATTAAAAAAAAATAATAATAAATCTAAGATCTAGATCTCCATTCATTCATGTCATCTCATATCCAAGCAGTCTTCCCAGCACTTCCAAAACTCCTGTGTTTCTTTCTTCTGCTATGTCTGCTGGTCCAATATTGTTCTTCTCCTTATCAGACATAACTTGCATATTGTTGATCTCAATTGCTTTGAGGAATAATATCAAATTTGTTCAGTAAATGAAGTTCAATGTGATTGAGACATTACAAATGGAAATTATTGTAAAAGCCTTGTAAGAATGATAACACACTGGAAAAAGTTTGTGTTCTCTCTTTTCTTTCAAAAAGGCATTTAGGTGTGCTGAGCTTGATAAAGAGGAGATCCTGTTTGGCGGGTACTTTGCTGCTACAGTTTCTGACAGCCATGGGAATGAGGGAGGGCATTGGAATTCTGCATATAAAGCATCCAGGCTTGAAGAGGTGAGCCTAGAAAGTGGCAGCAGCACTGCCCATTTGCAACAGAGGAGGGTACTGGAAATATCTCTGTGGTTAGGGCATGCATCATGTTTCTGACAGCACTGCTACTCATCTTCTACAGTTGTCTGCAATGTGCTGGTAAGTCTAAAATGCCCACTTTCCTCTCTATGTATGATTTGAGGGACAACATGCATGTATTGAGACAAATAGTAGGAAACTATTGTAATATTGAACAGTACAGTTCAAGTCTTGCTCTCTCCTTTCCCGTGAGCATCAAACATAACACATTTTCTTTTCCTTCACCATGAGTTTAAGTGCAACTGTATATTTAATAAATACATAACAAATAGTTTTTTTTTCCTAACTTTTCAATTTTTATACATAGTTAGTGATCTGTTGGACCTTTACATAAAACTAGGATGAAATACAAAAATTATAATATTCTCCCTAGCAACAGGAAATGCTTCTTAATAGACTTACATTCTGTTTCCAGGATGCAGAGTGCCTTCATCTTTCAGATGTTCTTGATGTTGTGTCCTACTCATGTCAATGTGGAAGCCCTGAAAGAGATTGTGTAGAATTTTCAAAATCTTTTCCCGTTGCTGTGCAAACTTCAGAAAGGCTTTAAGTGTGTGCTATGTGATGACTTTCTGTTTTTTAAACGAACTCCTATAAAGAATGCTGAATTGGAGTACATTCAAATTATAATAGATTTTTACAAGACTCTGTTCCTGCATATATTACTCAGTATAATTCTTCGGTCTTATAAAATGCTCAATTTTCATCTAACCCATCTGAATATAAGATGATGGACTGTGATTTTTCACACAGACTTGACAAACAACTTTATAGCTACTCTGCCTTACTAGTTCCTCTTCCTGTTGTATTTTCAATGGAGCATGAGATGACATCACCCATGGTTTGCCATTGCCTAAGATAATGTCATTTTTTTTGTATCTCTTCAATAGGTTCTCAGTAATTGTCAGTTGTCACAGTTCTAATTTTAAGAACATGTTGCAAGCTGCTAAAAGGCATACTTCACTTACTTTAGTTTGAACAAGTTAAATTTATTTTTCCTGTATTGTATTTACTACATTTAACAGACCATATAGTTCTAATTGCTTGAGGGCACATATTACTCTTAAATCACTGACCTAAACTGCACCACTAGAACTAAAAAAATAAAAAAAACTTACTCAACTCTTTTGTAGACTCTTAGAGCCAATTTCTAATCTCATTTACATTTTTGTAAATCAAATTTAACTCTGTTCACTGCATTAACACTGCTGTAACCAAGATCATGGGTTCTAACCCCAAATGCAGGTGCCTATACATTTTAATATACATGATTTCCTGTATTTGGTGAGTAGATATATCACTATAAACATTAATCTTCACCATCAACTGGAAAATTACTGCCAACCCCTACACAGCCACAAACTTTCTACATAACCTTGGCAACTTCAGATAGGGTTTCATCTTTAAAGGATTGTGTTTTGTAGGATGGAACATCTGTTTAATTTAAGCATAAAGACCTGAAAGTAGAATGTAGAATAGCAAAGCAGTCCTTTCATTTTGGGATGTATCAACATATTTAGGCTATGAAATGTCATGCTAGGTTTGAGACCATGCGAAAAAAAGATTTCATTCTGTTAAGTAAGCTTTGAAATCTGACAATTTTTGGAGTAATATCTGAATCATATTATAAGATATGTTGGCAAACAGGCAGGATGTTCATTGTTTCCAACTCTAGATCCAAGTCCTGTCTATTCAGAATGAATTAAATCATAGCAAGAACTCCAATTCTTCCTCTAATTGATCTGGATTTTGAGCCTATTGCTAGCTGGAAATAGTTCCTAAAATTGCCAGGATAATTTTACTGATAAAGAGTTACATGTGAGAAAAATAAAGTAAACGTTTAGAATAATTAATGTAATTATTTTAATAGTTTCATCTGACAGGATACAGACTGGCAGATAGTCAGCAAAAAGCATTCTGTTTGTTTTAATACCCATTGTATGAGCAAAATATTAAAGTGGTGTCACAGCCTTAGGTACTTTTAATACAGCCCTTACATAACCCGTGTGGTCCAGGATAATTATCACCTTCTTCCTCTTTTTTAATGTAAATATAAATCCTGGAGTATTTGTAACATTTCATAACTGTTTCACTTGCTTAGACTTACTAACTTTAAGTTTGAAAAGATAACAAATAAGCTTTGTAAACTGTCTGTTCTGATCTAAAATATTTGCCCATTTTGGACTTCCTGATTTACATTTACTTTAAGGCTAACTCTCACTTAAACTAGTGCTTTAGTCATATTTTCGGTTCCTACAAATCAAATATCCTCTGATTTTACACACTCTTAAATCCCTTGAATATAGTGCTTGTAGTTTGAGATTAAAACTCAGTAATTGCAGAACTATTAACCCAACAAGAATAAAGTAGATTATACTAAAAAGTAGACCAATAACAGAACAAGTGGAAACATGAAAATTGAGATGTTCAAAAAACCATAGCCACAACTCTAGATGTAAACTGTGCCTGTTCAATAGCCATGCAGATGCATTTTGTAGCTCTTTTTGATGTGTTCACTGTAATGCATGGCTCACTAGGAACATGCAAGAACAGAGGAAACAGCATGGTGTACACCATGTGACAAATACTACCTCCTGTTCAACAGTGCAGTGGAGTCTGGAGAGTCTGATACTGTTTGTGAGCACTGTGAGAGCTTTTTTCTCTCTCTCCATTTTTGTTTCTGTATGGAAATAGAATCTTACAGAGCTAAAGTATATAAATTGTTGGTAGGCCTGGCCTGCTTTCTGTGACTTTTGTCATAGCATACCTTCATATTTTCTCTGTTGCAAAAGATCCTAAAGATATAATAGAGAACTGTATGTTTTCTACAGGACATTTGTTTCTACCATCCAAAAAATAATGGACCTGAAAAACTTCAAGAGTCTTTTTTCTTTCAGTTTTCTTTGGTTATCTATGTCCAGATACTGACTGTGTGAAAAGCTGGCTTCATGCATCCCCTGCTTGTATACCTGCACAGGACTCAGTGTTCATAGTTTGCCCATAGAAGCCCTTTTCAGCATCTTACACTCTTCTCACTTCCTTAGCAGGAAGAGAGCTGCTAGTAGTGAGAACCTTTGGGTACATATGAGAACACAGTGCTGCTGTGCATGTGAAGGGGAACTCGTGTCAGAAAAGAAACAATACTACTCTACATTTGCTATGTGTTCCTTGGCTTTGTATTACTAGACATACCGTGAATTCAGAGTTGTGTGAAAGGGAGCAGGTAACAGCTTCCATCATACTTCCTGAACAAGAGCAGCAAAAGTAGCAGCTAGGTCTGGGAATTTCTCACTCCTCAGCTACAAATAGCATGAATGTAGCTATAAAGAACACATGGGATATTACTTTGTCCATAATTTCCCAGTTTTGGCTGTTCCCTCCACTGCATCTGCTCATGTGATGGACTAAGAATTCAGAAATGTGCAAAAAGATTTATCCCATATGTTTTTAACAAGAAAGGATTTGAAGCTTAAGAACAGGAAATCCCGTATTACATAGGATTTCTGGCAGTCTTTGGACATTTTATTATTCGTAGAAGAATTCCTATTAGAAGTAGAAATATTTGGTTTTCTACTATAATTGTCAGGACACAATTCATATGTGCTGACCATACTTTGGCTTGTATAATATTTAAAAATAAATTAAAATAAATATAATAAAAATAATTTACCTGTAGAATAATTAAAATATATTGTCTTTTTCCTCCTACAGCTTTTGAGGGAAATTATTGGTCCCATTTTTTTCTCCAAAAACAGAAAGAAACCTTGCAAAGAAGTAAGTATCTGACATGTTATTTAGTGTTCATGTTGCTGCTCTGGCAGACGGCTATATTCAGCATCAGTTCAATATTGCAGGAGACATGGTACAAAACACACACTAAAAATAAGTTCTTGCCTCAATAAGAATTGTTTTTAAAGCATTAATTTAGAAATTACAGATGAAGAGTTTTGCCCATTAAAACATGGTATCGTTTTTTGTCTGGCTTTGGTAAGTTTAACATTAACTCGAATATTCTTTTGTCTACCAAACTGTGTTTTTGATGCCAAGGGACAGAAGAGCTATGGGCAGTTACTGTAGCTTTCAAGTGATGGGATCCAAATTTAGAAATTAGTTTTTGTGATCCATTTGATTTTCCTTCCTGCAGATCACTGTCCTTCAATAGTATCTAAGAATTTAGGAAATTGATTCTTTCGAATCATTTCTAAAATCCAGGAAGTGAGGTAAAGTTGTATATGTATAGATTTGAGTCTATGAGATTATTTTATAGATTATGTTTCCCTTGTACATAAATTTGGTGTGGGAACAGAATATGGAATGTGTCTTCTTTATTCTTATAGTCAGTCCTGATAATTTCACAGAAGTTCCCCCTCAACTGCTGAGAAAGTTTGTGTGCATGCATCCTATTCTGTAATCAAAGTTGACTCCAGCTGCCTACTTACTGCAAATTTGTGCTAGTCCTTCTGAGCGTAAGAAATACAAGATGCTAAAATACTGTTGTACTTGCTAAAAGCACAAAAAGTGAGATTACTGCTCCAAATTACTACAAAAGGTTAGCTATCAGAAGTACTGCTAGAACAGTCAATATAGCTGTTTCTTTATAATGTCATAATTCCCTAGATGTCACTTGATTAAAAACTGTACTTAAAAGACAAATATCTGTCATCTGATTTTTAAGTTTTCCTGAATTATTCACACTCCCATACATATTATTTTTTTCTGATAAGATATAAATAAATCCAAATAAACTGCATTCTGAAGGCATTCTGTATTTATAGAAGTGGACAACTATTGCACTCTGACCGTAATCATTCCCTGGTGTGCTCTGAAAAAGCTGGGCTTTTCTGGTCACTGTCAGTTAAGCACAATATTGAACCGGCTAGGCTTGGACATGAAGGATCAACGATAACAATTAGCCGATTCCTATTTTCCAGTTAGACGTTCTGGACAGCCCAGAAGTATGGAAGAGGAGTACTTTGTGTCAACAGGTAACAGCTCATTGGAAAACAGTTTGTTCTACCTGAATAAAAACAACAGTATTCTGTAAACATTACATCACTCTTAAAGAGAAGAAGTATGTTTCAGCTTTAAAACAGTGAATATAAATTGCAGGCAGACTTTGCTAACCTTACCTAAGTTCTGCTTCTAAGTTATACTCTCAGATACCTCAGCTTCATAAAACTACACAAACAAAATTACTGAACAACAAAAGCAATGATGTAAGTCTGGAAATAAATAACAAATGACAGATTTCACTTACTTCAGTAGTTCTGTCAACTTCAGAGGGACTGCTCAAATGCTCTAAGTAGGTATAGAAATGTTTGTAACATCCAGTGCTGGAGTTGTATCTCTTTTTTTATCATTCATTTTAACCTCCTAAAATCTGTCCTTTCAGACAAATAGTGATCAGTAAAAATGAAAAGTGATTATAACTTTCCCTGTATTTACAAAGTTGGCTTGAACTTTATCACACAAACACAGATTCAAGTAAGCAGGGTCTTAAAAGTGGAGCTTTGAAGACCGCCTATGGATGTCTAGCAAAATGACTGCAGTGAACTCATGATACTTAACTAGGCATAGATAGCCCCATAAATATTGTATCTGTTATGCTAAGTTACCTCTTCAGTAACAAGTTGCTGCCTTTACAAACAGATTAAGTAGACTGGAATAAGGTAGTTAACATTTAAGTCAGCCAAGGAGATAGAATGATGTTTCTGAAGATAAAAAAGCAAAGGAGCTCTCCTGCTTACATTAAATAAGAGTACTGCTCTTAATCCAACTGTTTTTTCATTTCTTCAGTAGAAGTAAAATTTTAAAGCTACAAAAACTTCTATAGAATGTTGTTCACATTATTAACCTGGGTAGAAATATAGTAGATTTTCCTGTTATTTATGTTTGATATGGCATTCAGAATGAACAGATGTACCACAAGTAGGCCTAAATCAATTTTTCTCATTTATAGTTTTGAGCAAGGATTCCTGTTCTACCTGGGGCGGAGGGCATTTTTCAACCTTTGATAAATATCAGTATGACTTCACTGGGACTTGCAACTATATCTTTGCAACTGTATGTGATGAATCCAGTCCGGACTTCAACATTCAGTTCCGCCGTGGGCTGGACAAAAAAATTGCAAGGATCATTATTGAACTGGGTCCTTCTGTCATCATTGTTGAAAAAGACAGCATTTCTGTCAGGAGTGTCGGGTAAGATTCTGAGAAGAAATGAAAAAAGTAAGCAAGAAGCAGTTTCAACAAAGTGGCCTATTTTGTGCCAAAAATGAATGAATAAATCGTAGAAGTTAACACATCTAAACAGACTACTCAGTTTCTCTTCTCTCACATTACAGTGTCATCAAGTTGCCCTATGCCAGCAATGGAATACAAATAGCACCCTATGGGCGCAGTGTTCGTCTTGTTGCCAAGCTGATGGAGATGGAACTAGTTGTCATGTGGAACAACGAGGACTACCTCATGGTTAGTAAAATGTTCTCATGAAGCAAAAAATAAAATTATTACTGACTTAATTGGATTGATAAAGGTGCTTTTTGGATGAGCTTACTATTTGGGTATTTATTTCCTGTTTCGTCTGTTAACCTTCTTGCTTTTTATACCCACGTTTCTTTCAATTCCGGAATTGGTTGTTAAGAAGAAACTAATGTTGAGATCTGTGGATGTTTTCTTGAATTCTCTTCTTTCCTGAGGATATTCCAGCAGCATAATACACTATATTCCAGTGCATATTTAACATACAGTCTAATTATTTTCTTTCTTAAGATTTCAGAATAATTTGTTGATTGTAATCAGAAGCAGTGTTACCACTTCACTATCTATAGCAATAAATGAACAAATAACCTCTCTCTGAAAGGAGATTTTCTTCTTGTAACACTGAATTTCTTAAGGAAATGCATGAATCCAGAAATTCATGGTTTGTCAGCAAAGTTACAAGACGAAACAGCATCTCTTCCTTTTCTGTTTCTCTCCATAGCCTGCCTCAGTTAACTGCAAATGTCTTAGAGTCTTGTTTTTCCACTGAATAAAAAAAATCACAACAGTCACTACATGCTGATAAGGAAAGGAAGTTACTGCTTTCAAAACTCTTCATCCAGTCAAGTCAATGATATTAACGAGAAGGATCTCCTTTAACTGGATTCTTGAACTGAATTTGTTTGAGAAAGTAGTACTTTGTAGACAATTTCAATTTGGGTGATTCTTTTATATGTTTTCTTTAATTTTATTTTAGGTTTTGACTGAAAAAAAATACATGGGGAAGACTTGTGGAATGTGTGGAAATTATGATGGCTATGAACTAAACGACTTTGTGAGTGAAGGTAAGATCTAACAGCAAATCACGTGGAAGGAGATCTAATCAGACTGAGTCAGGGCAGACTTTTAATTCTGTATTTGCATTGCTCTGACTGCTCATTCAGTTTTAGAGTTGAGTAGAGCACTCCCATACGTCACCAACAAACCTGCCATACAATTATGCCATGCACAATGATTTGCTATGGCTATAATGTCATAGGTTTTTCAAACAAGTGATAAGATTTTAGAAACAAGCAGTGAGAATCACACTTTCTCACCTAGCCTTTCAGAACAGTCAGGGTTCACAGCAAGTCAAAGTGAGTGAAATGACTACACTAGACTGAAATAGGAATGAGGCTGTAATAAAAAGAACACAGTGGACAAGAATATTGTACAAAAGAGTATTGACAAGTATTTTGTCCAATAAGGATGAAATGGGAAGAAACTCATTGGTGCTGAGGGTTTGACATCCACTCTGTGATTTAGGGAGCACCCTTCTCACTCACTCTAACTTGATCTGTTGGACTGATTCATGAGCAGGTGGAGCTCATTGCCTGTGGACCTAGAGCATATACTCTTGTGTTGTTTTTTTTAAATCTGTATACCAAGGCCAATCCACAGTGCAAACCAAATAGAGCCTAACAATGATAGGAAGATGTGCTTAAGAAGCAAACTGCTAATCTGAACTACAAGGCTAGTGTGGAGGCACTAAATTGCACAGTAAACAAATTTCAGAGTAGTATTTCCAAATGCAGTTTTCTATGCGCAGAATTGAGTTCTGAAAATATTTTTTAGATTGTGATGAATATAACTGTACATGTAGGGGAAAATATAAGAGTGCAGGATACAGTGAGGAGGCATGAATTAGCACCTGGTAAAAGATTTAATCACTGGTAGTAACTGATATCTTGTGAGGTATTCGAAGTGATAGATTAGGTAATAGCCCATTGAGATGATCAAGGTTATAAAACTACGTTTAACTGAAGAGATTACAGGTGGAAGGCAAAATAACTAGTTGTTATCAGGAAAAGAGTATTAATAGCGAGTTCTGCAGTCAAAGAGTAGAAACTCAATTTTACTACATCACAGCAGCAATTAAATGAATCCAGGGGCTTTTTCGTGACAAATTATAACCCTTCAAATTACAGGTAAATTGCTGGATGCATACAAGTTTGCTGCATTACAAAAAATGGATGATCCATCAGAGATCTGCCTATCTGAGGAGATATCAATTCCTGCCATCCCTCACAAAAAATACGTAAGAAACTTCTTGGATTTTCTGCAGAAAGTTTTTTAATAGAGATAGAAAAGTAGAAACAACCAAAAGAGAGGCAGTGGTTTCATAAAATCCACTTTCATGAAAATTGATAATGTTAAAAGCTATATAGCATGAAAAAAGAAAGGAGTTCTTTGCAACAAAATGTAATTTGAAAAAGGCTCGGGGGTTCTTGAGTATAAATTTGTACCGTTTATATAAATATATCAGCAGTTAGCTCACAGCCTTCTGAAAATTCATCACAGGAAATTCATGGGCTTTAATGAACTTAGTACTGAACAACTACCTCTTGAAATTATAAGCTGTAGAAGCCTGAAGATATTCATAAAAATTTTTAATATATTGCCAGGTAAGAGTATTCACAATAGAATGAACCACTGTCAGTTGCTATAATTTCCAGTCCTAGATGCAAAGAAAATCATACCTGAAACATGATGAATTTGTATTCATATTTATATAGTTGACCAAAGGTAGACACTTGGTAGCAGCGAAGAACAGAAGGGTTTCCATTTCTTAGAATCTGCAGATGTAGGAATTAAAAAATTCTTGGAATGAATCTTGTTTCACCAGGGAAATTGTAATTGTAATTGTAATTTCCACATTGAAGAGGCGTTTCTGTGGGTCCTGTGAGAAAGATAAGTTTGTGAAGAAGAGACTTACAAATATTGTACTCACACTGAAAAAAATATTTTGATTAGGTGGAGAATTTCTGTTGGCTGGAAGGTTTAAGCTTTTTACATTCTCTTTGCAATGTTATACTTCAGTACACAACATTAAATACCAAATGCATCCCTAAAGGGGAATCCATGTTGATATCTCCACATAGTGGCATTTGTCCAGGAACAGGTTCCTCTCCCTGCTGAATCACCCTGAGACAACATTCTCTCTGTGATGTTCTCAACCATTCATAGGGAGATCAATGGCATTGAAATAATGGCTACTTTTCAACTTATGAAGAAGTGGATCTAATTCCGCATGTCATGCATTCCCTTCAATTTGTGAGTGTTTAATGCATTTTAAGCTGAATATGTATTACTAAACATTAGAGGGAAAGAAAAAGCCAACAAGAAAATCACAACTACCAAAGATTTCCTTTTCTGGTTTTCAGATTGGGAAGATACTACTAGGATTATTTATTTTCTGTTTTTATTTAGGCTGTAATCTGTTCTCAGCTGCTTAACTTGGTGTCACCAACCTGCAGTGTTCCGAAGGATGGGTTTGTCACTCGTTGTCAGCTTGATATGCAGGATTGCAGTGAGCCAGGACAAAAGAATTGTACTTGCTCTACACTGTCAGAGTATTCAAGGCAATGTGCTATGGCCCATCAAGTGGTGTTCAACTGGAGGACTGAAAACTTCTGCTGTAAGTTCAGGTGTTTTATACATGCAGATTGCATTTAATTTCTGCCATGGGTAGCAAATTGATAAAAATAAATTGCTTTGAGGGGAACATATTTCTTTTTACTCCTTGAAAAAATCGGTTAACTTGAAAAAAACTTTTGACATTGGCTACCATTTAGATTTTAGCATAAGAATAGTGAAATCTCATTTTTAGTTTCATTTTTGCCCTACCTCAATGTCTTGTGCTGTATTCTTTTGTTCTTCTGATCTTCGTGTGTACTGGCAATGCTCTTTTTTTTTCTACTTACCAATGAGATTTTTTTCACTCTTTCCTCATACTTACTGCAAACTTTCTCCTCTTCTAATTTGCATTACTATGCCCAAATCTTTTAATTTGCCCTTCTTTTTGGAGTAATTTTTCTTCTTCTCCAATATTATCTCTCTTACATAAATTGTTAACCCACTTTATTTTTCGGTTGGTTTTCAGTTGATTTTAGTCCTTCAAAATAATCAGTGTCTACAAAATGCCCTGAGTAATTTATAAATATTAGTAAGGCACAATATACATTCACAAAACTGTATATTAATTCTTAATAATCATAGAGAAACAATAACCCAGTCTTCTCTGAGTCTTAGCAGTTTTCATGCTGCGTACTGAGGCAGGGTAAGAGACTATTAATGCTAGCTTTCACGAGATATTCTCCATCCCCTGTTAGAGATGACTGATTCTTTTGTTTACACTTTACAAACCTTAACACTTTGCACTTCTGTTTGTTGCAGCTGTGGGAAAGTGTTCTGCTAATCAGATCTATGAGGAGTGTGGTTCTCCATGTATTAAAACCTGCTCCAACCCTGAGTACAGCTGTTCCAGTCACTGTACCTACGGTTGCTTTTGTCCAGAAGGTATCATTTCTATACTCATCATATCCTAAATGATCCACAGAAATACTTCTGGTGTAGATTTAGTCAAGCAAAGTAGTATTCTAAAACAATGAAACAGTAGTGCTGCTAAAACTGCCATTTCTCATATAACAGAATATAACCAGAGTCTTGAATAGTCACTCTCATTAAAGATCATTGGTATGTAATGGGATCATTACAAGCTACTTTCTCGTTTTTCTGTACTGTAATATAAATGGAGTAAGATTTAATTCATTTTCTCTGCTAAGCAGGTATCTAGCCTTTCACTGTGTCAACAAAAGGTAGTATACCTCTGAGAAGTTCTGCAATATTAGAAGAATTTTGTAAAACTCCTTTAAAATTGAAAAACTGTAACTACAAAACCGTTTTCATCATTTCCTGAAACTTCAGAACTTAAATATTTTCCCAGGTTACTGTGATGTTGTTTTTTAGATCAATATTACCAGCAGTTTATCGAAGTCAAAAGTAATTTGCTGTGGAATACACACTTAAAACTAGACTTAGAAAGCAGAATGCGTCTGTCCTTCAGAATTCCCAACCTAGTTTTAAAGTGCCAGAGAAAAGATAAATGGAAAAATATTACATTCAAGTTTAATGCTACTTTGGATTAAATTGAAATTTGAAATGAAGAAAATAATATGCAATTTCATTTAGCAAAGTAGCCAAACTGTTATTTATCACTTGCAAAAAGTCAGTTTTATTTTGGTTAAGGGAAAATGTCCTGTGCATTATATGTCTAACTAGAGGTAGTGGCTGTGCAAGAAAATCATTCCCAAACTAGTTTTGGAAGACAGCAAATCATATTAGTTTTAGTATTAAGTGAAGATACGGAAAAGTGTTCATAATGTTTATCTTTGGCAGGAACCTTTCTTGTTGACATCTGGTTTTGGAAGGCTTGTAATTTATTAATGCTCACTAGAGATATGAAGAAGTACTTCTGGTTTGTGTTTTCTCTGGCAGGAACTGTTCTTGATGACATCTCAAAGAATCGAACGTGTGTTCACCTTGAGCAGTGCCCGTGTACTCTGAATGGGGAAACATATGCTCCTGGTGATACAATGAAAGCAGCGTGTAGAACTTGGTGAGAAGCAACAGGTTCTTTAGAGGATGGATGCATTTTTAATTAAATTAACATGTGCATGTCTTATTTCATGATTCATCTTGTAGAAATACAAATGCTCTTTTAGGTCACACAAATCAATAACACTTTTTGTTTACCTTCTCTGTTAAAATGGAGGTAAAATTAATATAAAACTAATATTTGCAGTTTATTTCTGTCAATCTTAGCTGCTCAAATTACCAAATCAGTCCTGAAAACTATGTTTGAATTCTGTAACAGAAAATAACTATATAAGACAATATTTTTTTAATTTTGAAATTAATTTAAATGTAGAATAATTGTATGGCAATTCTTCTCTTAATTATATATGTTACATCTTATGTACCAACCAACTTACCAAGCTGATCAGCTGCAGAAAAACCTCCACACGGAGGATCAAATCGTCTTTGCTGATAAGAAATGACTTGGTATGAGAATAACCTCACACAGAGTTTATTGTTTTCCTCAGTAAATGTACAATGGGTCAATGGAACTGTAAAGAATTGCCCTGCCCTGGAAGGTGCTCATTGGAAGGAGGCTCCTTTGTTACCACATTTGATTCTAGATCGTACAGGTTTCACGGAGTTTGCACTTACATTCTTATGAAGGTAATTTCTTAAAATCTAGAAACACACAAAATTAGATGGATATACATCTAGTCTGTCTTCAGTTTCCTCTTAGAACACAAGCTGAGGTCTTCCAATGATATGCATTCATTTCACAAATAATTTTTACTCTAAGAGTTGTACCTTTGCATTATTTTCCTCCAGAGTTCCAGCCTGCCACACAATGGAACCCTAATGGCTATTTATGAAAAGTCTGGTTATTCTCATTCTGAGACATCACTTAGTGCTATCATTTACCTGTCTACAAAGGTAAGCAATCCCTCCACAGGTTCTATCCAGCTTTTCAGTAATCAAGCTAGCAAAATAAATATTTTAAGTTTGAGCAGAAAGATTATGGGGAACAGATACTTCATGCAAGCATACACAGTAAAGATCTTTGCTGTCTTCTCAACTCACAAAGTTAGGAGTGCTGTGCAGAAGACTACAGTATTTCTGAAATGAAGACTGAAAACAGTATGGAATGTGAGAAAAATTGAGTCAGTCTTTTCCTATTATATAGGTCACTGAGAATACTGTTGCTTAAAGTAAAGAAAATACAAATACCACCGGTACAAAAGTTTACTTTGGATTCTGTGTCCTTTTCATACAGGACAAAATTGTGATTTCTCAGAATGAATTCCTTACTGATGACGATGAGCTTAAGCGGCTACCTTACAAATCAGGTAAAGAAAAGAGAATATATGTAAAATCCATATGTATATTAAATGCCCATTTTACATCACACAACCCAACATCTTGATGCTCACTATTGTTAGTGACAGTCAACAGGTTTTATAGGAGAATTATAATCTTTTACACTGCATCTGCCCCTCTGTGGGAACTTGAATGTGGAAGGAAAAGAATGCTAGGACATTTAAAATCACTACTTCAACAGTATTCCTATGCTTCAATATCTCTATTTTTAAACATTTTTCTTTTTTTAGGAGACATTACTATTTTCAAACAGTCCTCGATGTTCATTCAAATGCATACAGAGTTTGGTCTGGAACTTGTTGTTCAAACATCACCTGTGTTCCAGGCCTATGTGAAAGTCAGTTCACAATTCCAAGGCAGAACACTAGGTAAGAAATCTAGTCCCTGTGAGAAGGAGATAATTCAGTGAGTGTAATTTCTAAAGTTCAGTACTCAGTCTTTAAGCTCTTATATCTGGATTCAAAGAAAAAAAAAAAAAAACAAATATAGCTGCACTGGAAAACAGACATGCTAAGAATGTTTCTGTTATAACTTTAAAAATCATCAATGGGATTTGATAGATTGCATTTTTCATGTGAAATACAATACTGTTGTTTAGAATTGGGCACACCTGAATCTCATGAAGTTCAGCAAAGCCAAGTGCAAGGTCCTGCATGAGGGTCAAGGCAATCCCAAACATCAATACAGACTGAATGACAGATGGATTGAGAGCAGACCTGCAGAGCAGGACTCATGAGTACTTTTGGATGAAAAGTTAAATGTGAGTCAGCAGTGTGCGCTTGCAGTCAAAGCCAGTTGTTTTCTGGGCTGCATCAAAAAAGCAGTGCCAGCCTGTCAAAGCAGGATCAAAGAAAGGCCACTAAAATGAGGGCTGGAGTACCTTACCTATGAAGAGAGGCTAATAGAATTGAGATTGTTTAGCTTAGAAAGAGAAGGGAATAGGGAGACCTTATTGCAGCCTTCCAGTACATAAAGGGGACCTACGAAAAGGATGAAGAGAAACTGATTGCCGGAGTGTGTGGCCATAGGATAAGGTGTAATGGTTTTAAAAGAGTAGATTTAGATAAGGCATTAGACAGAACTCTTTGCTTTGAGGATGTTTAAGGTACTGAAGCAGGTTTCTCAGAGATTGTGGATACCTCCTCCTCAAAAGTGTTTAAGTTCAGGTTGGATGTGATTTGAAGTAACTTAATCTACAGAAAGATATCCCAGCTCATTGAAGGGGGATTGGAACTAGATGATTTTTAAAGGTTCCTTCCAATCCAAACTGTTCTATGACTCTATGATCTGTTTTTTAATATGCATTTTTCAGTATGTGTTGTATTAGAAAGTAAAGGGCCAGTGAATTATCTTGTGTAGTCACTACATCTTGTAGCATGTGGAGAGTTCTGATTACAAAGTGCCTTCACTGTACACACAATAAGTCATTCATGAATACAACAACTTCTCAGCTTATAAGTACCAGATGGAGATGTCTGTTTTCATCGTGCAACAACTTTAGCTGCAAAGGCATATCCTGTACTTTATTTAACTGTTGAGAATTAGAGACGCTTTGGACATTAAAGATGTCTAAATGTATATTCTTGGTCATTGCAGATTTATATACATAAGAAAAGATACAACTCAAAAGTTTTCAGGTCCTTTCTCTTTTATCTACCTTAAAACCATTGAAAATGCATTTCTTTTCCAGAAGTAGGATTAAAAAAATTTATATGAATGGATATCATTGAATGTAAGTGAATAATCTTAACCCAAGAAGGCAGAGAGAAGCTCAGAGATATATATTAATACATAATTAAGATTCTCTGGCTATTTGACCAGTTTATACTCATTGACATTCCATCTGGAACTTCTCAGTATTGTAAAATAATGAAACATAAACCATTATGTACACTTTTTTAATGTTCATCAATCGCATTTCTGATGTTGTTAGGTTTGTGTGGTAATTATAATGGAGACACTACAGACGACTTCATGACTAGCATGGATATCACTGAAGGAACAGCTTCCCTATTTGTAGATTCCTGGAGGGCAGGAAATTGCCTTCCTGCTATGGAGAGAGAGACTGACCCTTGTGCTTTGAGTCAGCTGAACAGTAAGTAGATGATCCTGTTGTTACCGATCTTTCTAGCTAGCTTCCTCTCTCACTTCCATAGACCCAAAGAGTATTTCAGAGAACCATAGGCTGAGATGATTGAAACTCATAAATTCAGTCACCAAGAAGATATTTCTGACTTCCAGAGTCTACAGCTAGTGAGAATTTATCTGGGATTGAGATGATGAATGAGAGCTTCTGTTGATTTTGCCAGTGAAATCGTAATGTCTGTGGATGTCTTAGAACATCAGCAGTGATGTAACTAAAATCCAGGCTTTACCTTTTCAAGTCCCTAAAGCTAGCGGTATTAAAGGGTGCCCAAATAAGCTATTTGAACTAAAGGGCTGTGCTGCAAGACATATTAAGTTGTCCTTTTATTCAATCCATCATTGCCAAAATCTCAGCTAGAGTAGCGTGCCTCATTTTGCTGCTAGAAAGCAAAATTACAGTTTGAGATAAGCAGTACCAGCTGTAGGGAGTGAGTTCAGAGAAGGCTGAAAAGAATATCCTGTGGTCTAAAATAAGTGATCAATTATGAAAGGGGACAAAATACACTAAAAAGGGAGAATTTAACCAAGAGAAAAATGAATGGAGATTCAGTAGTTCTCAAATCTGCTAAAATGGAAATAATAGTGCCCTCCATACCACTTTAGAAAGAATAAGATACAATCTGCAATATATTCAAATTTTCTAGTAGATATATTTTTTAATTATGGGCGTAAAACTGCTTATAATGATTTCATGGTTGAACTTCACGATTTTGAAGGTTTTCTCCAACCTAAATAATTTTATGATAACAAAGCATTTGAACAGATTGCCTGGAATGTTAAGGAATCTGTATTACTGGAGGTCTACAGCAATAGTTAGTCAAGCATTAGTCTATACAAATGTAAGCATTTCTGGTATTTTTTTGGCAGGGTTATAGACTAGGCCAGCCTTTGTGATGCCTTCCAACTCTCTAATTTATAACTGGCAGGACAAAATCTCCTCCTTTCCCTAACTTTCACTGGTATTTCATGTCCATGACTTTGTTTTACGTAGAAATATCTGCTGAGACTCATTGTTCCATTCTGACGAAGAAGGGTACAGTGTTTGAGAAATGCCATGCTGTGGTGAACCCTACTCCTTTCTACAAGGTAGGAAATTAAGATACATGGAACACAGAGGAAGTACAAAGATGGATCATACTGAATTCATATACAGTGTGCCACTCATTTGGGTCAGCAATGCATAGAAGCTAAGAAACAAGCTTCTTCATGTTCTTTTTTTAAATAGAACTCCATTATAATGGAAGTCTATTTGACCCTATACTACCAATGCTATCCCTAAAATTCCATGAACAACACTCTCAGACATATTTCTTGAATCTGGGGTGGTCCTATGCAGAGCCAAGAGGTGGACTCCATGATCCTGTGGGTCCTTTCCAATTCAGGTTTTTCTATAATTCTAAGAATGAGAAAATATTTTTGCATATGCTGCAATTTTCCTTTTCAAAAAATGTTAACTATGTAAAGAATTGGTTTTCCCTGCTGCACAATTGAGTTTGTTATATTTGCCAGTCTCCATGAAACATTTTGAAAATTAAAAATGGAAAGCACTGAATAAATTAAATTTTTTCAGATTTTATTCACGTGTATCAGGCGATTGATCTGATCATTTTCATCTGTTTTAGTTATGCAGTAATATGTATTTTTCTTGACTTATCTCAGTACTTGTTGGCACATTTAGTACTTCCAAATACCTGCTCACTAGTAACAGAATAGTTCCCTTGTGTTGGATTTCAGAGATGTGTCTACCAAGCCTGTAATTATGAAGAGACCTTTCCTTACATTTGCTCTGCTCTGGGATCATATGCACGAACATGCAGTTCAATGGGTTTAATCCTTGAAAACTGGAGAAACAGCATTGACAATTGCAGTAAGTAACTGAACCAGTGTGTTTCTGCCATCAGGTTATTGCATGCATAAACATCTACTAGAAAATGCCCACGTTTGCTTCACCCGTGACAAAAACTGAGTAAGAATGAGACAGTATTTTAAAACTATGTTAGCCATTAAAAAATAACTACTTGTTGCTTGAGAAGACCAACTAGCAGGTATAAAAGCCACATTCACATGAACTGATGACATTCAGAATCATGTGATAATATTTCTGCAAAATTTCCCCCTGCATTATTTCATTCCAAGATATACAGAGGGGCTTTAAGATGGCATATAACATTCAAAAACTTCCAAACAGCCACACGGCTGGTATTAAGGTGTGCTCTGCAATATTGTTTACTGCAGCTGCTCATTCACAGGAAAAAAAAAAAAGGAATAGCTAGCCTTAAGCGTTAAAGTTATTTTCAGAATATATGCAGCACATTCCTGTGAAGTAGTTATCTTTCACAGGGAAAAAGCGAAGGAAATGAAGTTCAGCATACACTCTCCTCTTGTTTTACAGCCATTACTTGTACTGGCAATCAAACATTCAGCTACAACACTCAGGCATGTGAAAGGACGTGCTTATCACTCTCCAACCCAACCCTAGAATGTCATCCAACTGACATCCCAATTGAAGGCTGCCATTGTCCTAAAGGGATGTATCTGAACCACAAGAATGAATGCGTTCGTAAATCTCATTGTCCGTGCTATTTAGAAGATAGGAAGTACATCTTACCTGATCAGTCAACAGTGACCGGGGGGATAACCTGGTGAGTGCATCAGATTTAAAGATGAACAAACATGAAATGAAGAGGTGTCTCCAAGTTTCTCTCTCGTGTGCCAACCACAGCAGGATGCTGAGCACCACACAGCCTCTCACTCCTCCTCAGCAGGATGAGGAAGACAGAAGGGCAAAAGCAAGAAAATTCATAGGTCAATATAAAGACACTGTAATAACTTTCTTTGTTTTTAATAAACAAAAAACAAACTTAGTTTGTAAGCGGAGTGATGAGCACAAAGCAAAACACGGAACTCATTTACTGCTTCTCAGCACACAGATATTTAGCCATTTCCAGGAAAGCGGGGCTTTCTCTGATTACTTGAGAGGACGAGCGCTGTGAATTCAAACGAGTACCCTTCTTCCTTCTTTCTTCCAGATTTATTGCTGAGCACAATTTCATGTGTTATGGAATGGTCATTTGGGGTCAGATGTCCCAACTGTGTCTCCTTATACATCTCCAGCCTACTCACTGCTGGAGCAGCATAAGAAACAGAGAAGGCATTGAGGTTATTTAGCAATAGCTACAACGTTTGTTTATCGATGTTATTTTGATCACAAATCCAAAATATTGCACTGTATAACTGCTTTTTTTTTTTTTTTTTTCCCAGCTACTGTGTTAATGGAAGACTAAGTTGCACCGGCAAACTTCAAAATCCCGCAGGTATGGGACTGATGTGGCTTACTTTGAATAAGTTTTTTTCCACTATAAAATTGTGAATTCACAACCTATGTTTGTTTTTCATCCTTTCTCATAGAAAGCTGCAGAGCTCCTAAGAAATATCTCTCATGTTCTGACACCTTAGAAAACAAGTACGGAGCTACATGTGCCCCTACTTGTCAGATGCTGGCTACTGGAATTGAATGTGTAAGTTTCACAGCCCTGCGATATTAATCCTGTAGGAGAGGAAGAACTTGAGAATCCTGGGCAGAATTCAGTTTCTTTTATTGAAATGAAGGGAGATAGTTCTTCTAACAAGATGTGACTAAACAGCAGTCTTCTTTCCACAGAACATGGTCAATAAAAAAGTACACACATTCAGAAATACGAATAAAGGAATTGAATTAAATGGATTACAGAATTAAAAATCTATTACAGATTATAAAATATGACAATCACCTCTGGCTCAAGTACTCTATAAGCTGCATGTCACTAGAAACTCATTAAACATGTAGTATATGCTTTCCATTCCATTCTTTCCAAGGTATCTGCTGTTGAAGATTGTAGAGTGCAGGTAATTGTAGAGTGCTAGGTGGACTATATTGCTAGGTGGACTAACTATGATCTATCTTCATAGTTTTTTTTACCTTTTATATTAAGGAAACAGACTGATTGAAGGAATTGTAATGTAATAGACTACCCTTATAATAAAGAAACTTATATTGCATTCTGTCTGAAAGACTGTTAGCAATGATAGACATTTCTCAGAGTCTTCAAGTATGTTTAGTATCTCACACAATAGGTATATCTTATAATTTCAGCGTAAATAGTAAAATGATCAGTATATTAGCATGAGGGAATTCATAACATTGAAATCAAATTAAAAAAAAAGAACTGGGTATAGAGTCACCCTTAATATGAATTGCACACAAGACAAAATGCATCTTACGTTCCTTTTCATTTTGTAATCTGTTGGTCTTTGCCAGATTCCTACTAAATGTGAATCAGGCTGTGTCTGTGCTGATGGGCTATATGAAAATCTTGATGGCAGGTGTGTTCCAGCTGAGGAGTGTCCTTGTGAATATGGAGGCCTTTCATATGGAAAAGGTGAACAGATCCAAACTGAATGTGAAATCTGGTAAGAGTCAAACCATTTCCCACTGCTGAACTTCAGTTTCACTAATTTGTGCAGGTATATAACAAAAGCATTTAGCTGGCAGGAAAGTGTGGAGCAGCAAACACTAAAAGCTGAACAGAAGGAGTATAGTGACAAAGGATAGAGGAGGTAAAGAGAAATTAAAAAACTTGTCAGTATGTTTGTACACACGAATATGACAATGTGTATGTATAAACGAAAGAGTCATGATCTACTCGTCAGTTGTATTGGCTTCAGGGATGTTTGTGCCACCTCTGTATCTAAGGAATAAGGGCATCTGTTAGGTCATCTAACTGTAAACTGCATAAGGTCAAGGATTATCAACTCCACCTAAATAAAGATGAGGGCAGTCTTCCTTCTTTTCTGTAGGTAAAAACAGCCTCCCAAAAAGGTTACTTGCATCTCTTCAGCTGCATTGTCATAGTACTTTATTCAATTTCTGGTTTCTAATCTAGAATTAAAAACACCAGCACCCGAAACATACATAACTTTGACATCTGTTCTCATCAACGACTAAAATAAATGAGCTTATATCCCTAGTTCAATGGACAAGAAAACAAAAGAGACTTAAGATATCTTCTTCATCATGGATTCATTTTCTCTGCTATCCATAACTTTTATTCACGGATCTTATATGAAATGAGACTTGCTCACAGTGTGCACCAGACAATTAAATGAATGTTGCATATATAAAAATGTATGCATGTTAAAAGAATTAACTTAAGGTGGTATTTCTTTGGAATCTGATCATGGTTTCTCTTTTCACTCTTAGCACTTGCAGAAAAGGCAAATGGAAATGTGCTCAGAAATCAAGATGTTCCTCAACATGTAATCTTTATGGAGAAGGCCACATCACCACTTTTGATGGACAGCGCTTTGTGTTTGATGGCAACTGTGAATACATATTAGCTATGGTAAACTGCATCTCACGGATGCTTTTGGATGTATCTTAATATCGAGAAATACTTTGTTCTAAATGGCTGATGAAAGTATCCTAGGGTGCATCCATATCCAGTAGAGCACTTCGAATCTTAATGAACACAAAAAGTGTTTTCTTATTTTCTGCATCCTTAAAATTTTAAAATAAAAAATGTTCAGTTCCCAAAATGAAATTTTTAATGCACATGCAACCAATTTCAGACTAAATAACATTTAAAGTCATTGATGTGCACATCTTCTGTACCTGTCAACTGTGTCTTTCAGTGAAGTGATGTCAACTTGACTAATGAATCAGAGGTCATCACTATTGCCTTCCAAAACAATGAAATAACTAAGTGTAACTTAAGAAGCAACTTTTTCCATTCTGACTACAAATATGAGGGTTATACAAGGAATAGAATGGTTCCATGGTTCCAAAACCATGAAATATTCTAGGATCTACCTATTAACAACCACCAATGGACTATTTCTCATTTGAAAGTAAATAAAATTGCCCGCTGTACTGAAAGACAGAATTGCAGTCATGATGTGTTCAAGCTTTCTATACTTCTTCATGCTTACAAGTTGGGAGACTTCAGACACAGAGTCTATTAGATTTTTTTGCATATGTTTTGTTTTGTTTTGTTTTGTTTTTTAGGATGGCTGCAATGTTAATAGACCTCTTTCCTCTTTTAAAATTGTTACTGAGAATGTCATTTGTGGAAAATCAGGCGTTACATGCTCTAGATCCATCAGCATTTACCTTGGGGTAAGAACTTCCTTTTACTGTTATTCAAGAGAATGGCCATTTAAGGCCATGCTTGATTTACTTCTAGAAATGTCAGCTGTGTCTTGCCCGTGCTTAGCATAGAGCTTCAGTGTTATTAGGAAATGGCATAATTTTTATCAGTTCTTATGTCAGTGTTTCAGTCCTCCACCCTCTTGCTTATAAAGAAGTCATTAAATTTTAAACTTTACCCACTCTGTCATAAGGCAGTTATTTTTTCTCCCAAACTCAGTCAAAAATGCAGCTGACTAAAACCAAGAAATTGTTATGATGGATGATCTACAAAACAACACCACATTTCTCTTACTCCAAGGTAGTATTTGCCAGTCCAAAATACATCCAGATCTCTACTATTTTACTATATATCTGTAAAATTACAGCAGTGAACAGTTATCTTCATTTCCACTGCAGTCTGACAGCTTCCAAAATCAGTTAAAGTTCTGCAGTTCTCAACTGCACTTGAACACTAATGCACAGCAGTATCTTCTCACCTTAGAATCTTTTGTTGTAATAAGAGAGAAGTTGATGGACAGCTGAGGTTTTACCCCAGTGAACAGTCACTGCAAGCAGTACGTGTTTGCCACATTACATTATTGCCAGTTTCAGCTCATCAGTGCTGCGCTCAGTTTCTTAAGTGTATGTTCCATACAAACCTTTCTACTGATTCTCTAGACACTGAAACACTAGGGTATGATGAGAACAATGTTTTGAAGTGCACATGAGAGTACGAGAGAGTAGAAAAGCCCAAGTGATATACTGATATTGCATCTTTTCAGTTATTTCTAACACATGAAAGTACATCTTTTCTACTCTGCTGGCTGCATACAGATGTCAGTAATATACACATAAAAATCAATCAGAATGCTAGTATATCTAACAGTGAGACCGTAACAGCATATTTTCTTAATATTTCCTATGAAGATTTGCATATAAATAAATAATTAAAAAAAAGGAAATAAAAGCCAATTATTTTAAGATAGAATAACAACCCAAGGAAACTTGCTTACCTTTGAAGATCTTCATTGCTGTGGACAGTAAGTTATTCCAAAGTTTCTGGCTACTGTAAAAAATGACAATATGGTCTATAGCAGCACAGTATCTGGTCTGCAACAATGTGTCATGGGAAACAAAAAAATCAAAGCAAAACAGAAACTTGATTATTTATAATGTTACGCAACTTCACTTCCAGAACTTGACTTTTGTACTCCGAGATGAAACCTTCTCTATTTCTGGACAAAATCTTCAAGTGAGGTATAATGTGAAAAAGAATGCCCTCCACCTGATGTTTGATATCAGTATCCCAGGAAAATACAACATGACTCTTGTATGGAATAAGCACATGAACTTCTTCATCAAGATCTCCAGGGAAACACAGGTACAGCAGAATAGCTTCTTCAGTAAACAGTACTTCAGTTCAGATTTATCTACTAGTTTAATGACAGTTATCTTGACTCTGTATGAAAGCAAAGGTTACTAGTTATTATCTCAAAAACAACAGATATTTTCACTAAAGGCTGATTTTTATGTGATTACCCTTCAGCATTACAGGAATTTTTGGAGCTGTATGCAACAACTGCATGTTTTGGTTGAATTTGGTCTCTTAAATTATGACAAATTACACTTGAGAGGAGAAACACATCCACTGATGAACAGGACCTCATGCACAGTTTGCAAAGAGCGTACAAGAGTATTCGGAGATCACAGTCACTAATAAAGCAGTAAAAAATACCAGTAATTGAAAGGGAATTGAAGTAGTTGCAATCAACTGACAGTACTTTCATTTCATCCAGGAAACTATCTGTGGTTTGTGTGGAAACTATAATGGCAATATGAAAGATGATTTTGAAACCCGAAGCAAGTACGTGGCATCAAATGAACTGGAATTTGTGAATTCTTGGAAAGAGAATCCTCTCTGTGGGGATGTATACTTCGTAGTGGACCCCTGTAGCAAGAACCCTTATCGTAAAGCTTGGGCTGAAAAGACATGTTCCATCATAAACAGTCAAGTCTTTTCTGCCTGTCACAATAAGGTGAGAATTAATTAGGCCTTCTCTTAATTTATAGGTATTCTCACAAAGTGATCACGTTCCAGCACTTGATTTCCTCTTCCTTAATATTTTCTAATGGAATATATGTAAAATATTTTCTGGCTCTCATTCATGTTAATCTTCATCCTTTCTAATTCACACTTTACCAGCCCTTTTGTAAGCACAAAATTCAAACATGAACATGAAGCGATTAGTTAAAAGTACTGGAGTGAAAAAAGGAAGAATTCAGTATCAGAAATTAGCCATTCTGTTGAGGTTGGAAAAGATCTTCAAGATCTTCAAGCCCAGCCCTCAACCTAACCTACCAAGTCCCATCACTAAACCATGTTCCTTAGTGCTACGTCCACATGTCTCTTGAATCCCTCCAGTGATGGCAACTTCACTACTTGCCTGGGCAGCCTGTTCCAATGTTTGAATACCCTCTCCATGAAGAAATTCTTTGTAACATCCAAGCTAATCCTCACCTGGTGCAACCTGAGACCATTTCCTCACATCCTATCACTTCTTACCTGAAAAAGGAAATTGGCACTCTCCTCACTGCAAGTTCCTTCTGGGTAGTTGTAGAGAGTAATGAGGTTTCCCCTCAGCCTCCTTTACTCTAAACAACCCCAGTTCCCTGAGCCTATTTTCCTAAGTCATGTACTGATCCTCATAAGCCATGTACCATGATTTGCATATCATAAGACTTACTGAACCAGGTTTTCTGAGGGCAAATCTGCATTTTCAGAAAGTGACCACAAGTGACAAACGCGGATAATGCAGTGGTCATGCATAGCCACAAAAGGTGGTTTACTTTAAACACTTCTGCCTGAATGGGGTTTTGTCTTTTTTGGTTTGGTTTGTTGTTTTTGTTTTGCATCGTTTTCTTTTTTAACTGATTCAATGTATGTTCAGTATGAATTTAAACATATGTATCTGGGAAAGTCTCATTGGCTTCTGTTGTTATTTGGAAGATACCTACATTCTTGTTAAAAAGAATTCTTTGAAGTGGGATTGCTTTGACAAACGTTCGGAGGAAGTACTAGTTACTCTCACTTCAATGGAACAGATTCTCTTGACTTTCCCATGTACTAACAGGAACCTACTAAAAAAACACCTTCTGAAAAAGAATGAAAAAATTAGGCACTAACGAATCCCAGAGAATTCATTACTTCATTTTCCCACACAGGTGAATCGTATGCCATATTATGAAGCCTGTGTCCGAGACTCGTGTGGTTGTGACATTGGAGGCGATTGTGAATGCATGTGTGATGCCATCGCAGTATATGCAATGGCATGTTTAGATAAAGGTATCTGCATTGACTGGAGGACTCCTGAATTTTGCCGTAAGTTTCTTTAACATTTCTTTAAGCCTGTTTAAGAGACAGTTATTGTTAACGTGAGTACATTAATACAGCAACACAAGAAATTGCTTATATATGTGCCTTCGAGGTTCCATTTTCTTTATGGACAAACAGTTGACTTCAGTCACCTGAGTTTTGAACTCTGTGCTTTTCCTCTGTGCAAAGCAAACAAAATATTATGTCTGTTTTTACTGTGGAATGATGAGAGAGAAAATAAACTAACCACAGAGGGCAGTTTATTTTTTCTGCTGCCAAAGTATGATGAACAGTCAGCTTGTAAGCAGAAAAAATATGAAATTGTAAAAAAAACTGTTGTTTTTGGCTGTGATGAATTCATCTTCTATGTGAATGTCAAGGGAATAAAGGCAGCTGTGTTGGCTAGAACACTGTGAAACAGGAAAATGTCAGTACATCCCAAACACCATACATAGAGGAAAAGAGAGAACGAGGGTGGTATAAATCAATGCTGAAGTTGTCAGCTTTGATGGTTTTTTTCAGAATTCGCTGTATTATGCATTAAAAACTATGGAAATTCCTGCACTGTTAATTCACAAAAAAAGAAAATGACTTACATCACTAAAGCAAATTTCAATTGGCATGAGATACTGTTAATTCCAGTGGCAATTTTTTTTTTCCCACTCACACTGCTGATTTTGTCCTCCCTTTACTCCTTTGAAAATGATGTTCTCTCTTTGAAAAATTCTGACCTTTCTCCTGGTTTTGCCATTTCTAGCTGTCTACTGTGAGTATTACAATTCTCACAAGAGAACAGGAAGTGGGGAAGCTTATTCCTATGGCTCCAATATCAACTGCACCTGGCATTACAGGCCTTGTAATTGTCCAAATCAATACTACAAATATGTCAACATTGAAGGTAATAAGTTATACTATTTCAAACCACAAAGCAGTAACAATTATTTTCTATGCTTTTTTCCCCCATCAGTCATACCACAGTTAGTAATGTTTTCATTGATGTTACCTTTAAAGCAGTTTTGCTCTCTATAACTTACCTCTGCTGCTTTGAATGCATGATCTGTTCAGTACTACAACTAGTTTTACATCAAACTCCAGTTATCTTGATGAGAAATCCTCCGACCTGTGCTGAATTAAAATTACCTCTACTTACATAAGAAAAGATGTAGAGAGAACGGTATTAGTTCAGTTAAACAAACAAACATAGTTGGAGAACTCCCCAAATTTTACTACATATGTAGTTCCTTCTGAGGATTATATTGGAGATGCTTGCCTGAATGTATGAAGTTACAATCAATACAGTTTTTTAATAACAGAAATTTAAGATTCCAGATTATACATAGTATAGGTTAAACACTGTTCTCTGAGAAATGTAAAATGAATTTATCTTTCCTTTTCTTCAGGCTGTTACAACTGCTCTCTTGATGAATATTTTGACTATGAGAAAGAAAAATGCATGCCATGTGGTAAGTAGAGCCCTGTACTCTCATCCTCTTTCTCTACAGTAACTAAAACCTTTGAGTGTTTGTGAGGAAGGTATTTTCCCGATTATTTCTCTGTTAATGATGAGTGGTCATCGCTGTATAACTTTTCTTCAAAATAATCTTACTGTTGTACTACTAGTACATAAAACTTAGGTTGATTAATAAAGTAATGAAAATAATTAATTAAAGTAAGGGTAAGGCTTCCACAATAAAGAAGTTCATTTTAGTCAGGAAGATGGAAAGTTATATTCATTCTGTGACTGATTTTCAAAATAAGGATGCTCCTGGAAGTTCCTTGATCTGATCTCTGTGTGGTGCTGCCCCAGGCATATTCAGTGCTTTCTTCAGCTAAGAGAACATATCATACAGGAGTAGATTGAGCTGGTGGACTTTACTTAGCAATCCTCTTTAAATTCTGAGGGTTTTAAAAATTATTTTAACTTAAAATTTATTACCATATGGTGGCCTACTCTGAAAACTTTTCATAGTAAATAATGTTGTGGATGGACTCCAGCTGCACAGTTTGGATTTTCATGCAGATGTAAAATTACTAGAAGAATTTAAATACACTTGTTTATTTCATTTAACAGAATTCTTACCTGTGAAACCAGAATCTCAGCTAGTGATCTCATTTACACGCAAAAAACATTTCCATTATCCCTGGAAAGTGAAGTGCTCTTAAGCATAAAAATCATAAGAAGGACAGCAGAAACATGCTCCTGTTTATTTTTATTATGAGTTGTATTAGTTTCTTCATTATTGTCTGAGTACTCCCATGTGAAGCTTACCACTGAAGATACGTAGTAACAAGCATTTTGGGGATTATCACACTAATTAGCACAATCCTTTGAAAAGACTTCGTTGTTCTTTCAATCTGAAATTTGCCTTATTTAGAATATTCTTAATATGATTCCACTTAAAAATGTAACTTGTTCTACCTTTATCTCACAGGATATGAAAGCGTTAGTGCTGCACCTGAAATTTCTTCACCTTCAACAGGTTAGTCTAAGTAGTTGACTGAACAAGTACTTACACACTGATCTATGTCCTGATATGCATTTCTGAGATAAGCAGTATCCTTTACTTTTAGCTTGATATAATGGCATCACCAGTTATGAACGTGTAAGATGCAATAACAAAAAGTTAGTATCATAATTATCACAAAACATCCCAGAAATATTTGAGTAAATCAAGGCGCTTTCAGATATTAGTAATGTGTTTTTTTTTCTTAGTGAATAAGGATTTCTGTCTGTTCTCTGATAACAAAATCACACAAAGTTTTCACTACCATTTGTAATGGTGATTGGCTTTATAACACATGACAGTTTAAGAAGGTGGCCTTGGAAATGCATGACCACGTGCCACCAAGCCCCCAGTAACCTGATCCAGGAAAGCAATCTGTATAAACTGATCTTTGTTAGAAATTACATTACTTCATTAATGAAAATGAGAGTTATGGGGAAAAAGGTACAGTGGTGGTTTTCTGAACAAAGCTTCTGCAAGAATTCTTATTCAGTGTATTCACTGCACAAAACTTTAAAGAAATAGATCAATAATTTTTCTTAAATATTTTATATTGAAATTAAGGTAGGAGTTATTTTCAGTTGTTACTCCTGATAGTAGTTTTTCATTTAACAAATATTTTTTTAGGCATATTTTAATAGATTATGAAGAATAGATTATAATCCTCTGATTTTTTTTTTTTTTTTTTCTCTTAGTAACAGCGATACAGCCTAAAGCAACAAAAAGCTCTACGGCAGTCACAATACCCACAGCTACCCAACCAACATCACCTGTTACTTCTTCTGTGTCTGCTGTACCAACTGAGACCACACACCCAACAGTAACCTCAAAAATCACAGTTCCAAGAACTTCATCATCACCTCTTGTCACAATAAAGTCAACAACTGGTAAGTTGTATTACTGTCTAAAACAAATTACGTCAGACACATTTTATATAGAGTTGAGCTATCACTCCGCTAGCTTGCAATGCCTTCCTATCTCAGCATCCAAGCAAAAGACCTAGAAGGTAGGTGGAGTAGGCTTCCAGAAAGCAGTTTGTAAACCGAGATGTTCAGAAGTATGAATGGAAAGTGTCTGGAAAGAGAAAGGATATAGATGACAGGTTAGAAATGCAGCCCAAATAAATTGTGTGACTCATCTGAGAGGCACATTAGACCTTCTGTAAGCAGTGAGCCAGCTCAGCTCACTGAGTTCAGTTTCAGCCTCCATTCCACAGCTGATCCAGTAACAGTCATGTTCAAACAGCACTGTCTCAAAAGTCTGAATAATAATGTGGGCAAGCTTCAAGGCAAGATCACAGAGGTATCAGTGTAGAGACTACTATTCTAGGATGCTGCTCTCAGCAGGATGGCTTCTCCAGTGTAAATTATTTTCTAACTGTGTGATCTGTGGATACTCATAATGGCATGCAACTTTCCACCAACATGCACTTCAACTAAAAAGACCTGGACTCAGGCTGTCAGAAAAATCAGACATAGAAAGAGGTCTCACTTCAAAGGACTAGAACTGGGATGAGGAAAGTCCTACAGTACGGTGTTATTTAGTTTTTTAATACAGATTATAGACAGCTAATTAAGATTATCCAATGAAATTGTTATTTGGGTGAAGCCCATAGAGGCTTTTGCTTATAAATGACATCAAAGCTAACTCTTAGAAATAGTATATGAAGAATGATTACAGGAAATCATAGAAAAAGATGTACAAAATGAGAACAAAGAAAGATATGAGGTAAGAGAAAACAAATACTGGTAGGAAAAGATGCAGTTTAGATTATGGGAACATAATTGCAAACAATGACACCCAAAACGTTAAAAAGATCCAGGGCAAAAACTAGATATTGTGAATATGGGTAGCTTTTTTTTTTCTTTCTATTTTAATTATCACATAAATTGATTACTCAAATTATATTCCTTACCTTTACTCCAAAAGAACGTACAACATCAATTTTTACTATGCCAAGCATGACCTCGACAGTTACTACACCTTCCATAACTACCTCAGCAAAAAGAACCATCTTCATTGAACCAAAATCCGTATCTCCTGCCTCAGCAACGACTGCTTCAACAGAGACAGAAAAGATAAGTTTCACCACACCACTCCTAGAGACTACTGGTGAAAAAGAAATGAGAACCACCTCAGTACCTTATACTACATCTCAGACTGTAACTTTCAGCGAGCCTGAACTAACAACAGTAGGTAAGTGAAAGAAAGGAAGTCATTCTTACTAGATGTCTTGAAATCACAAATTAGTGAGAGAGGAAAATGATGACTGAAGAATTTGAATAAAAATGAGAATTTCAGTCCAATGCAGCAAGCATTGGACATCTGAAAAGATCTTGAAACTAACATTTCTTTTAGAGGCCTTTCTCCACCCATTCATTTCCTCTAACGAAGTAGGTTAAGGCAAAATCTCGCTGAGCTTCAAAGTGAGTTTTCAAAATCCCACAAAAGTACAAATGTGCACTCTCCTTAGACAACTTCTCCAGAAAACATAAATCCTATCTATTACAAAAGAAATGACACTTTGGGATGTCAAGTACTCTGTATATCAACAATGACAGCTTCTTCTATTGTTGTATACCTAGACTAGCAACTTACACCAGAGGCTGGGACAGCATGCAGGGAGAAGCCAGCTTTAGTGAGAAGGCTCCTGCACACTCCCTCACAGTCCACATACCTCCCAGCCATGCTGTTGGGGCATACATCCAGGTCTTCTTGTGCTTCTTGTGCCAACAGTATCAGCTTAGTCTGATATTGATGCACTTTAATTAGGCACCTTCCCAGACATCAAGCATTATTGAATATCTATTGTTCCTTATTTTAAAGAGAGTGAGGGAACTCAAGCAGCTACTGTGCACCAACAAGTTTCACTAGGTGACTAAGAACGATCTGAGAGCTGTCATTGGAGTGTGACTCTGATTCACCTATCTGGGTTTTTCATGGGGTGCTCATGCCCAGCTTGGAGGGCATTTAAGGGAGATGCACGAATTTAGAGAGGCTCTTTTTCCCTCAAAAGGTCCAGGAAGAGGCAGAGGGTGCAGTTCTTACCCCAAATTTTGAGGGAGAAGTAGAAAGGGGAAGGTGAGGCAGAAGCCACTGGTCGTTTCTTCCCTCCTGCTCAGTAAGACTTTTGTGCCCTAACCTCAGTCCATGTCTTATGCCTAGGATCTTTTCATTCCCTCCACCTTCCTTTCTTATCCTACGATCTTCAATAGACTTGTATTTTCCTCCCAGTAGCTGTAACCCATGAAAGACCAGCCACGCCACACACTGTGCCACATCTCATCACAGAGAAGACCACTCCTGTGACACTGGCCAGCAGCATCTCCACAACCTTTGTCTCCACAGAGGCCAGCACTCCAGAAGTTCCACCAACAGGGATATCTCTGAGTCCCAGCTCTTTACCTGCCACCTCAGCTGTATCCATTTCTTCTCCCTCATCTCCACCCTCAACACGGCTGAGACCATCACATCCAGGTAAGACTCTCTTTGGCCCTGATTAATGCTGCTGCCTGCTCCTTCTAGCTCCCACCCTTCTCTTATAAATGTCACATTCCACAGGTTTCACTTCTGATTTTCATTTTCTATTCCTGTTGCTCTTGCCGTGGAACTCAAACTCAGGCAGTCACTTTGTGCCTAACTACAGCCTTCTCCCTTGCTGCTTCAGGTATTAGATTCTGGGGCACAGGGCTTTATCACCCTACAGACTTGTTTGAGTTTCTGCCCAAGAACTAGCAGGTGGAGACCAGTAAACACACACACCATCTTGTAGTGGTGCTGTGGGAATAGAGTATAGGGAATAAAAGTCAGTGAGAGTGGAAGATTATAACTCTGGGATAGTTTCTGGTGAGAGAGAGAATACAAGTATGCTCTCCATACAAAGGATGCCTGGGCCCTGATACATTCCATGGCAAGCATGGGCCAACAAATGCTGCCTGCTTGCTATGCAGATAAAGAAACCAGATGCTGATCCTGGGTGCAAAAATATCACCAGCGGAGGGATGGGCAAGAAAATGCATGATCAAACTCCAGGATACATTTCCCTCACATAGACCTATAGGGCTCCACATGCCCAGGCCTTCGTGGTACTGACCAGGACAGCCTCCTTTCAGGAGATGCCACAACATGCTTCGCAAAAGGATTCTTCCCAAGACTCAACCATTGTTTTCTCTCATCACTTTCTTTGTAGCAAGGGAGCCAACCAGAGCTAAGACTACAACTAGTAAAGTAGTAACAGGTGAGTGCTCTGGTCAGGAGTGAGATAACAGTCTATGCCTCTTCCGTCAGTAGCCTCAGCTGTCCCAGGAGCCCTTTTCAGCACACTATGAAACAGACAGATGACCCACATTCAAGTAGCTTGCTGGTAGTATAAGTAGAGATACCTCTTCCCCTCTCAAAAACTCCAAGATAACCAGTAAGAAACAAACTGATGAAGGGTGTCCCTCAAAATGAATAATAGCCTGCCATGATAGGGGGAAGGTTGGTGGGATGAGAGATACTGGGCATCATAACCCCATTCATTCATTCTGATTTGAAGCAAAAGCTGTTATTGGGTCCCAATATTGCAGTTCCTGTCCGCACCTTCACGCAGAGATTTTAACATAAGAAATACTCATGTCACTCGCCTTTAGCATGTATAGTAACAAAACCAATCAACCTCTGATTTCCAATGGCAGCCTCCAAGACAACTGTGCCACCTCTCACCACAGAGAAGACCACCCCCATCACATCTTTCACCAGCACCTCCAAGACCTCCATGTCCAGTGAGGCCAGCCCCACCAGCAGCCCAGAAGCACCACTGACAACAACATTCCCCGTTCCCAGCAGCATCCTCAGTACCAGGCTGCCATCTGCTGCCCCAGCCACACTCTTCACCTTGACCTCAACCTCTGTGCCAAAACCCACACCTACAACACTAAGGCCCGAGCCCTCTTCCCTAACAACCAGTGCTTCAACAGAGTCACCTACATCTGCATTCTCCACACCCTCTACAGCCAAAACCAGCCTGCTGACATCATCTGTTTCTTCTCCCTTCTCAATTGAGTCCTCAACAGCACTGAGCACATCACATCCTGGTAAGTCTCCCTCCTGCCCTATTCGTTGCTCTGCCTGTTCTTCCCAAATTTTGTCCTTCATTTGTGGTGTACAGCGTATACCAACTTGTTGTCACTCTCCTTTGCCCACTGGTGGTAGCATTTTTGCTTTTGGTATTTGTGATGGTATACTGGTTTGGATGGAGTGAGCAGCTGAGCGAAGGCTTAGCTACCAGCTACGGTATCTTCACCACAGGCTGCCCTTCTCTTTGGCCTTCTTAGCATTCCCTCATCAGGGATTTTGGGGAATTCAGCTGAAGCAGTGGCTTCTCCCTTGGAGCATGACATGCCCAGCTCGATGCATGTAGACAGTGCCCTCTGTCTGTGTCTTGGCTGAGTCAGGCACATGCAGAAAAGCTCCTCTTCCAGTGAGATACAGAAGGTAATGAGGTGCCAGAGGGCACTCCCGAGGTGCTGTCCTTGCTGCAACTTTCTGGGGAGGAGAAGGATGGGGAGGGAAAGGAGCAAGAGCCACTGTCCCTTTTCTGCCCTTTACCCAGTGAGAGAAGTTGTGGCATGGTCTTATTTCATTGCCCATATACATGACCTAAGACTTTTCCATGGTAACAGCCCATCTCCTTTGCCATTTTTTTCTTGCCCTGCCACTCTCAACTGAGCTATGCTTTCTTCCTGCAGCCTCCACCCACAAAGTGACTACTGTGCCACACATTGTGCCCCCAGTCACCACAGAGAAGACTACTGCAACTGTCTCTGAAACTAGCACCTCTATGACCACCATCTCCACTGAGGCCAGCCCCACCAGCAGCCCAGAAGTGCCACTGACAACAACATCCCCTGTTCCCAGCAGCACTCTCAGCACCAGGCTGCCATCTGCTGCCCCAGCCATACTCTTTTCCACCTCCCTCCCAACTTCCATGCCGAAGACCACACCTACAACCCTAAGTCCTGAGCCCTCTTCCCTAACAACCAGTGCTTCAACAGAGTCACCTACAACTGCATTCTCCACACTCTCCACAGCCAAAACCAGCCTGCTGTCATCATCAGCATCTTCCACATTCTCAACTGTATCCTCTACAGCTCCAAGTACATTGCTTCCCTGTAGGTATTCCTCCAGCTCTTGAAGCTGGTGCATTTGCTCTTTCCAGATCTTGCCTTTGATTCCTACCATTCATCACACACCACTTTGTTGTTCCCCTCCTTTGCCTGCTGGTTCTAGTATTGTCACTTCTGGGATCTGTGGTGAGATGCTGGATCTGTGCTGCAATTCTGGCTGGGGAGGAACTTCTTTTCCTCCTTGACAGGACTCCCTTCCTGTGCTGGAGCAGGCAGACAGTGCCCTGTAGTGCTTTTAGTACTGTCACCTTGATGGGGGTGAAAGAGCAGGAGCGAGTGGCCAATTCCTGCCGCTTGCCCAGCAAGGTTCGGTGAGCAAGATCATACTTCACTGCCCTTCTGTATAGCCCAGAGCTTCTGCATGGGAGCAGCCTACTTCCTTTCTCCTCCCTTATAATCCTGTAAACAACCAATGCTTTCTTTCCTGCAGCCTTCACCCATGAAACAACAACTGTGCTGCACATGGTGCCATATAGCATCACGGAGAAGACCACTGCCACGCCTGCTACCACCAGCACCTCCAAGACCTCCGTATCCAGCGAGGCCATCCCCACCAGCAGCACAGAAGTCCCACTGACAACAACATTCCCTGCCCCCAGCAGTGCTCTCAGCACCTGGCTGCCATCTGCTACCCCATCTACAGTCACCTCCTCTCCTCCAACCTCTACAATAAAGTCCACACCTACAACACTAAGGCCCAAGCCCTCTTCGCTGCTGACTAGAGCTCCAGCTGAGTTTTCCATACCTTCCTCCACGCTCTCCACTGTCAAAACAAGTCCTCTGCTGTCATCAGCATCTTCCACATTCTCAACTGTTTCCTCAACAGTACTGAGCACATCACATCCCAGTAAGTCTCCCTCCTGCCCTTCTCATTGTTCTGCCTTCTCTTCCCAGTTTTTGCCCATCATTTCTGGTGTACCGTACACACCAATTTGTTGTCATTCTCCTTTGCCCACTGGTGGTGGTATTTCTGTGGGGTTTACAAGGGAGCTGTTTGCTGCCATTCTGGTTGTGATGGATTTAATGGCTGAGTGATGGCTTAGCAGATAATCAGGCCATTTTCTGCCCCTTGCCCAGGAAGAGTCAGTGTAGCATGGTTCTGCCTTCTTGTTCAGTGCCTGGCCAAAATCCTCTGCCCAATTATCAGCTATCATTGTTTCTCAATTGTTACACCTCAGCTGACCTCTGTTTTCCTCCTGCAGCCTCCACCCACGGAGTGACAACTGTACCACACATTGTGCCACTAATCACCACAGAGAAGACTACTCCCACTGCGTCAGCCACCAGCACGCCCATGACCTCTGTATCCAGCGAGGCCAGCCCCACCAGCAGCCCGGAAGTCTCACAGACATCCCCTGCTCCCAGCATCACTCTCAGCTCAAGGCTGCCATCTGCTGCTCCATCCACACTCTCCTCCACACCAAAGCTCACTCCTACCACGCTGAAGCCCAAGCCCTCTACTCTGACAAGTGCTCCAATAGAGTCGCCTACACCTGCATCCTCCACACCCTCCACAGCCAAAACCAGCCCGCTGTCATTGTCTCCATCTTCCTTCTCTACTGCGTCCTCAACAGCACTGAGCACACTGCATCCCAGTAAGTCTCCCTTCTGCCCATCCCACTGCTCTGCCTGCTCTTCCCAGTTCTCATCCTTCATTCCTACCTCACAGCACAATCTATGCAGTTGTTACCCCTCTTTGGTTGTCACCCTCCTTACCTGCTACTTTTGACATGGGACATGAGGTGTAAGAACTGTCTAGATTCTTCCTCTGCTCCTTAGATTGAGCTTTTCTTGTTTGAAGTCCATCTTGTGCTCTGCTTTAGCTTTTAGACCAAACAACACTGATATCACAGTAATGCTTTAGATCTTTCCAAAGTGTGCTGACACATCATGAACAAGTCTGCTTCTCCCTCTGGCACGTCTGTGGTCTAGGAGTGGGCAAGATGGTGTGAGCTGTACAGCTTTCACAGCTGCTGCCAAGTGTCCAAGGAGATATTCCATGCCATACAAATTCATACTCAGCAATAAGATCAGAGTTGAGATTTTTTAAAAGAGTCAAAGGCTAGTACAACCTCATTGTGCTTGGTGAGAGGTGTGAGCAATTGTCTTTGCATCACTCGGGTGTTCATTTCTCCTGTACATTTTTTACTTCAGTTATTCCACCTCCTGTGTTCTGACTCTCGAGTCTTTTACACCCCTTGCCTTCCAGTTCTCTCCCTACTTTCTCATGAGATGAACTCAGCCAGTGGCTGAGCAGGGTCTTGGAAGCCATCCAGGGTGAAGTCAACATGAGTTTCCATTTTCTTTGTCCCTCTCAGCATTCAGTCCCCTCCAGGTACTGGGGTTATTGTGCTGGGACACAGGTCTCACCCTTGGAGCCTGCCCTGTGCATCATGAAACAGGAATACAGAGCGATCTACCAGTGTCTTGGCTGCATACAGGAATGTGCAGAAAGGTTCAGCTTTTGGGGAAAGGCAGAGGGTGCTGAGGTACCATAGGGCTTCTATTTGGAACAGCCTTCTCTTACTCTTCTGGGGAGGAGCAGGATATGGAGAGAGAAAGGGCAGGAGCCCCTGGCAAATTCCTGCTTCATGACCAGCAGGAGTCAGGGCAGCACAGGTCTACCCTTATTGCCCATTTTCCTGACCTGTACTTTCAGGCTGGGAATAGCTGTCCTCCTTTTCTTTCCCTGGTTACCCTTCACCTGATACCTCTACTTTCTTTCCAGCAGCCACCCACACACTGACAACTCTGCTGCACTTGGTGCCACATATAACCACAGAGAAGACCACCCTCACCATGTCTTACGTCAGCACCTCCAAGACCTCTGCCTCCAGTGAAGCCAGCCCCACCAGCAGCCCAGAAACCCCACTAGCAACATCCCCTGCCCCCAGCAGCACTCTCAGCACCAAGCTGCCAACTCCTGCCCCATCTACTCTCTTCTCCACTTCGCCCTCAACCTCTACTCCAGAGCCTGCACCTACAACACAACAGCTCATTCCCTCTTCCCTAACAACCACTGCTTCAACAGAATCACCTACAACTGCATTCTCCACACTGTCCACAGCCAAAACCAGCCTGCTGCCATCATCAGCATCTTCCCCCTTCTCAGCTGTATCCTCTACAGCACTAAGCACATTGCTTCCTGGTATGTATTCCTCCTGCTCTTCAAGCTGGTATGTTTGCACTTCCCAGTTTTCACCCTTTGTTCCTACCATTCATCACACACCACGTCATTGTTCCCCTGCTTTGCCCAGTACTGTCACTCCTGGGATCTGTGGTGAGATGCTGGGTCTGTGCTGCTGGGAACTTCTTTTCTTCCTTAGAGTCCCACCCCTATGAGGGGATTCCCTGCCTGTGTTGGGACAGGCAGGCAGTGCCCTGTGCTAGTATCTTGAATGGACACAGACACTGCAGAGTTTCCTCTTCCAGGGAGAGGAAGAGGTAGCTGCAGTGCTGGAGGGCAGCCCTGAGACACTGTTCTTACCTCACCTTCCTAGGGAGGGAGGAACAGGATGAGGAGAGGAAGGACAGGAACAACTGCCACATTCCTACCTCTTGCCCAGTGGGTCCATGCAAGTCCTACTTTACTGTCCCATATCACTGGCCTAGGGAAAGCTGGACTCCTTTCCCTTTACTTATCAACTCTTTAAGCTTCAGCTGACCTACGCTTTCTTTCCAGCAACCTCCACCCACAAAACAACAACTGTGCCACACATTGTGCCACATATCATCACGGAGACAACTATCCCCACTATGACTTCCAGTACCACCTCCAGGACTTCCATATCCAGCAAGGCCATCCCAACCAGCAGCGCAGAAGTCCCACTGACGATGACATCCCCTCCCCCCAGCAGTGCTTTCAGCACCAGGCTGCCATCTGCTGCTCCGTCCACGCTCTTCTCCACCTTGCTTCCAGCCTCCACACCAAAGCCCACACCTACTACCCTAAGGCCCAAGCCTTCTTCCCTGACAACCAGTGCTCCAACAGAGTCACCTGCACCTGTCTTCTCCACACTCTCCACGGTCAAAACCAGCCCGGTGCCATCATCAGCATCTTCTCCCTTTTCAACTGTGTCTTCAACAGCACTGAGCACATCGCAACCCTGTAAGTCTCCCCTTAGCCCTTCCTACTGTTCTGCCTAGTTCTCACCCATCATTCCTACCATACAGCACACCCAAGGGTTTTTCTTTTGGCTCTCACCCTCCTTGCATGCTGCTTTTGGTCTTGTCACTCCTGGAACCCACTGCTGCTCTGTCCACTCTCTTCTAAACCTTGCCCCCAACCTTCATGTCAGAGCCCACAACTATGACCCTAAGGCCCAAATCCTCTCTCACGACAACCAGTGCTCGACCAGAGTTGCCTACACGTGCCTCCTCAACACCCTTCACAAGGCATGGATGCCTGCTGCCATCATCTGCATTTTTCCCCTTTTCAGTGGTGTTCTTGACAGAGCTAAGCACATTGCATCTCTGTAAGTCTACCTCTGGTTCTTGCTGCTGTTCTGCCCGTTATTCCCAGTTCTTGCCTCTATTTCCTACCTGGCAGCACAAGCCTTGCAGTGTTCACCCTCCACACGGTTATTACCCTCCTTATCCTCTGCTTTTGTCATTGTCATTCCTGGGACATATGTTGAGGTGCTGGGTCTGTGCCTTGGTTTGAGTTGGGATAGAACTTATTTTCCTCCTAGGAGCAGTTAGACTGATGTTCTGCTTCACGATCATCAGTGCTGGTAGTATAGCAGTGCTTCAGCTCTTTCTGAGCCATGCTGGCACAGTACTGAGCCATTCTCTGCTCTTTCCTCACCTGTCCAGTATGTGGAAAAGGCATTTCACAGCTTTCACAACTGCTACCACCTGTCCTATGAGGTATTTTCCCATACAAAATGGCATGATGAGCAATAAAAAGAGCATTGAGCTTTTCCAAGGAAGCCATTCCCTGAACACTTGCTGAGCCGCATGTTGCTGGTGGGAGGTAGTGAGTGATTGCCTTTCTGTCACAAGGGTGCTTGTTTCTTGTATGTTTCTTCAGTCCTTTCACTGTTTGTTTTGCAGTGCTCGAGTTTTTCTCTTCTTGACTTTCAGTTGTCTTGCCTGTTAAGACAGAGGGGGACTAAGTAAATGGCTGAATGGGGGCAAAGGGTTCTCCAAGGGAACAGCCCATCTCCTTTGCCATTTTTTCTTGCCCTGCCACTCTCAATTGAGCTGTGCTTTCTTTCTGCAGACTCCACCCACAAAGTGACTACTGTGCCACACATTGTGCCCCCAGTCACCACAGAGAAGACTACTGCAACTGTCTCTGAAACTAGCACCTCTATGACCACCATCTCCACTGAGGCCAGCCCCACCAGCAGCCCAGAAGTGCCACTGACAACAACATCCCCTGTTCCCAGCAGCACTCTCAGCACCAGGCTGCCATCTGCTGCTCCGTCCACACTCTTCTCCACCTCGCTCCCAACTTCCACACCAAAGCCCACACCTACGACACTAAGGCCCAAGCCTTCTTCCCCATCAACCAGTGCTCCAACAGAGTCACCTACATCTGCATTCTCCACGGCCAAAACCAGCCCAGTGCCATCGTCAGCATCCTCCACCTTCTCAACAACATTTTCAACAGTACTGAGCACCTCTCTTACCGGTATGCATCCTCCTCCTCTTCAAGCTGGCATGTTTGCTCTCCAAATTCACACCCTTTGTTCCTACCATACAGCACACACCATTTTGCTGTCCCTCTCCTTTGCCCCAATTTTAACATTATCACTCCTGAGGTCTGTGGTGAGATGCTGTGCCTGTGCTGTAATTCTGGTTGAGGAGGAACTTCTTTTGAGGCCACTCTCTATGAGAGAACACCGTGCCTGTGTTGGAGCAGGCAGACAGCACCCTGGGCCCGTGTCTTGGATGGACACAGACACACAGTTTCCTCTTCCAGGAATATGTAGCCTTCTACCTATTCCTCTTCTGGTGCTGGAGGAATTGTTCTTACCTCACTTTTCTAGGGAGGGAAAGGGCAGGAACCAGTGGCCAATTCCTGCCTTTTGACCAGCAAGAATCAGTGCAGCAAGATCCTACCACCCTACATGCATAGTCTGGGGCTTCTGTCTGGGGACAAGCAACCTCCTTTCTTTTTCCTTGTAATCTTTCAACCAACCTGTGCTTTCTTTCCAGCAACCCCCACCCACAAAAAGACAACTGTGCTGCACGTGGTGCCGTATAGCATCACGGAGAAGACCACTGCCACGCCTGCTACCACCGGCACCTCCAAGACCTCCGTATCCAGCGAGGCCATCCCCACCAGCAGCCCACAAGTCTCACTGACAACAACATTCCCTGCCCCCAGCAGTGCTCTCAGCACCTGGCTGCCATCTCCTTCCCCATCCACACACTTCTCTACTTTGCCCCCAACATCCATGCCACAGCCTACTCTCACAACCCCCTCTCCTTCCACATTTCTCTCTTCTGAGAGCACTACATATTCATCGTTCACACAGAACACCACATTTTCTTTCACTCCGCCTGGTGAAACATTTTCAGTAGCATTTCCTACTGCTGTCTCTACCAAATCCTCTCCAGTTGTGATCCCAAGTCTATCACCTACCACAGTTAAGTTTGCTCCCACTGTCACTACTACTGCTTCCACAGAGATCCCACCCACTGAACAGACCTCTATTCGAACAACAACATTAACCACCACACGTACCACATCATCTCTTTCTGTCACTTCTGGACTCTTAACTTCCCTGTCTTCGGTTAGGCCATCAACAGTACCACAAGGTAAAGTATTTCCTTGTCATTTGTTGTATTTTATTTTACAGTTCAGTATATTTTCTGTTTGAGATATTACATACTCTTTGCTAATTCAGTTGTATACATAGACTGTATCTTTGCTTTTGAGCTTTCTGCATTACATTGTTCAAAGCAGAGTTGCTGTCTTAAGGTCTTTGTTTTCATAACTTTCCAAGTGGCAATATGCATTAAATTTGGAAATGAAAGAGAAGTATTCAAGTTCCAAAAGCTTAGCTGATATTATTATCTAATATGCCAATAAAGAAACAAATTCTTAAGAAGCACAAACCAAGAATTTTTCAAGTACATTGCATCCCTCATCAAATTTGTGAAGCAGAAATAATTCCATGCAAATTAGCCACCTTGTTGTTTCACTTATATCTTTTTGTTTTCATCAGAGAAATAGAGGGTTTTTTTTAGGCGTAATTTACACTCCGTTATTAAGAGAAACGTTTGTTGTCCTCTTCTAACGTTTGGCAGAGTTTTGTAAAGAACTTGAATATGAAGAACACATAACTTACAAAGGCTGTTCTGCAAACGTCACTTTGAGCCGATGCGAAGGATCGTGTCCATCTTCAACAAAGTAAGCATACCAGAGAGCTTCTATAGTGTGAGAATGCTAAGGCTGTCTCTTCTTCATGCGAGTAGTGATATTTGTCAGCTAGCACTCCCTTTACAATTCAGTGAGATAAATCGGTGCGCTCTATAGCCAGCAGTGTAGTGCTGGGGTATGGGACAGCTTACTAGAAAGAGCACCAGTACCGAACAATAATGCATGCACCTACAGTGAACATGGAATGCCTTCTCACTTCTAAACAAAGCATGTCAGTACTGCAGGTTTGCAGGTGGTTATTATTATTACTATTATTATTATTTTAAAACAACAGTCAGGCTACCAACATTTCTTCTCTTAGATATTCTTACCTAAATATCTTTTCCATGCAAGCCCTACAGAACTTGCTTGTTTCACCACTTTGCGGTGGTTATCAGTGGCGCAGAACCAGGTGGATGAGCTGCTGCTGCACTTTTTGCACAAGGCTGTTCCAAGTCCTGAAATCCATTCCTGAACAAAACCTAAAAGGCTGCATGCAAGTCCTACCTGATCCTCCCTCTCTTCCAAACAGGTTGAATGTTGAGAACATGGTGGTCACCACAGTATGCAGCTGTTGTAGGCCACTTCAGCTCCGTAAGGAGGAGTTCCAACTACCATGCGAAGACCCAGATAACCCTGGCAAAAAACTCACTAAGAAAATAATTGTGTTTGGGGGCTGCGTTTGCAGCTATGACAGCTGCATACAATAGCCAGACCTTCAGATATAGGTGGTGTATTGTTTTTGTTTTAATTTTATTTTAAATTTGTTAAACATTAATTACAACCTAATACTTCCATGGCGACTGCTCATTGCTGGGAGTTCTTCTGTACTGATCATGCAGGTTAGCCTTGTGGGAGCTTCCAGAACAGCTGCCTGGGGCATCAATTAAGTTAACTGAATGATGAATTATTCCTAATCTTGAGGGGAAGAGTGGGCATGGGTTAGAAGCAAAGACTGTCAGAGACCATCTAGCCTTGCTCAGGCCAGTATTTAACTAGAGGCCAAGCACTGACCTGTGCACTGCGCGATAACAGAATTTTGACTTTCAAATAAAGTAGAAGGAATTGGATTTGTTAAATTATTTCTCACTGTTTGACCAGTTTTTTTAACTGAAAAGAGGCTGTTAGGCTCGCTACACTTGAACCTGTGGATTAGCCCAATAACACACAAAGCAGAGAGACAACCAAGGCAAGCCATCGCCTCCCCTTTGAAAGCAAGTGCAGTACTCGTGCTATCTTCTGGAGGCAGCTGCTGTCAGACTGCAAGATGCTACACAAGCCAAAACTGCCCTGGGAGGGGGTACGTCTCTGCATCCTTCATGTGGGGCATTTCTCAAGATGTCAGACAGACAAGCAGTGGCTTTTGGACAAAGGAGAAATTTGCAGGGCAATCGGCTGCTACATTTTGAAGCATTAAAACAGTCACCAAACAATAAATCTAACAGAAAACAGGTAGTTCACCCAAGCAACTTCTACTTGTGCTAGTACATAAATATATATATATATATTTACTACTGTTTGCAATTACATTGTGAAAGAGTTGTAAATAATTTTAAGTGAGTTTCAGATAAGTAACAAGAGCCTGAAGGAAAATACAAACATAAAGAAGTTTGAGTGAAGTATTTAACAGTTCAAGTACTATCTTCTTTCACAGCCAAGTAATTCTTTCCAAATCCTGCCTGGCTGTGATAACAGATGTGTGCTTTTGTAGCCTCCTGCTTACCGCCCTGATCAAGCAGAGTAACGTGGAAAGCCATGTATGAGACACAAAGTTGCTATTTATGCCTTGCAATGAATGCAAACAAGGAAAGAGCCACAGTTTTGAAACAAGCTGAAATCCAGAGAACAGCCGTCCCAAGTTACACTGAAGTTCTGTGATGAGTTGCATCAGTTTACTGTTACGTGCACTGCTAGTGTTCATATCTCAGCCACTGTTAAATATACAAATGCTTACGAAGAAAGATTCTACATCAGATTTTCACAGTAGAATATTTATGACATGACAGAAAAACAAAACAAAACAAAACAAAAACAACAACCATCCAAAAAGACACTGCACAAAAAACCCGAACTCAGATCCACAGAGCAGGTTAAGACTGAACCAAAGCAGTCTGTAGGAAAGAATTTACCATCCCACATCAGTTGTGGTTCCAAAACATTATATTTGGAATAAAACATCCATTCTGGGTGATTATTCTTTACATTCCCGTTCCCCCAGACAAGAAAGGACAGTCTGATTACTGTTCTAATCATTTATTTAATCTTAATATGTTCTTCTGATGAATATAGTCTAATATATAGTCTTCTATATGAAAATTCTCCACTTAATTTGACAGAACTTTGTTTTATACAAATAAGACAATCACCATAAATGTTACATACTGGAGTGTAGGTCAAGGGTGAACAAATGCTACCTGTTTTGCTATTCAGTTATTTTCACACATCAATGCCTGAAAATACTGTACTCGAAAACAATAACACTGTTTACTGCAGAAATTACTTTGTCTGCTTGAAAGGATACATCACTTTGGTAAGTTAACCATCATTCACAAAAAGAAAAAAGAAAAAAAATCAAGTATTTATCCTTAATTTGTTCACTGTTCTGCTCATGGCTTCACTGAGCTGACATCTAATACAAAACGTGAACAATCATAAGCTTAATACAGTCACCACTGAAAAGACGCTTTCCCTTTCCCCCCTCCTACCCACATTTTTAATGCACATTTTTAGCACAGCTGGAACCAAAGCTAAGTGAACTAGTATAGTACAGCGTGTCTCGAGATGTCCTTTAACAAGGGCACAGAACATATTCAGAGAAACAGATGTACAATAGGAATTGGGGAAAAAAATGAAAGAAGCTCCTCCCTGTCTCTGCTAAGACTCCCTTAGGTCAGCACAGCGGATTTTTAACACAGTAGCCAACAACATGGTTAAGATAGCAGGATTAATAAAGGTCACACAGCCTCCAAAGGACAACATACGAAGGTAATTTGGTACTACTCTGCCAGCTACCAACGTGACTGCAGGAAATGCTTATGAAGATTTTTCAGAAAATAGTATCTGTGATCAGAGAGCCTTGATTAGATTCTCCAGAGGCCACTGAAGGGTCAATTGTTCAAGAGAAGTTTGTCAGAAAGACAAGGTCTACAGACAGCTTTACAGCCAATAAGTTCCATATTTACCAACCACTTCTGGAAATAAAAAAACAACAAACCCACAAAAGAACATAATCACACACACCACACCCAAACCTTTGCTCCTCAGCTCTCTGGTACTCAAGTATGATCACAAGCCTTCAACCAAACCAATCTGTCACCCCTGGTCCCACCTTTTAACTCAAAGCACTGCAAGACAGCAAACCATAGTCAACCAAGTAGAATCCTGTCCCCTCCTGTGTGCAAAGCAGTATTCTGATTTTCATCACCATCCCTACTACCCAAAGCCCTTATTTCAAGGGAGTATTTGGCCGTATGAGTTGTGAGACAACAGTCCTAGGTTTCCTTTAAGTAAGGGAATGTTGATCTGAGGTTCGCTCCTCACACCAGCAGCAGCTGACCTCTTGCTTCATCCTGACCTGTACTTCTCCTTGCTGACATCTGCCCGCAGTTCCTGACTGCTACCTCACCTGCTTTGTTTTAACAGCCTTTGGTGCATTTCAAGACTTGAACAATGTGAGCCAAACTTATGCCCACTTGGCTGCACAGAGAGTTTGCACATGTGGAACAAGATATAATGGTTTTGGTTGCAAAAGCTCCGTCTGTGTAAGCTGAACACATTCAGCCTTTCACATCTCAGTCTCAACACAAGCCTTACACACCATGTTGGATATTTTTACCACCAGTGACAGACAGGAAACTGTACAGATACCAGATATTCAGCCCCTCAAGTTTTAGCATTGTACATCAGGGGAAAAATAGTTTAAAATTAAATATTTGTCTACAAAGTGCATGCCTTAGCCTTCAAGTGCCCATTTTTTCCCTCTTCTCCTTTTTTATACAATACCACACTGATGAGAACCCAGACTCTCTGCAGTTAGCTATGCCATTGGGACTGCTACTTGCTAAATATAAAAGGTAGCAGAAAAAAAAACAAACAGAATATTTAAGTTTGCCTAAACAAACACGTACTCATTCACTACCTACCAGAGAAGCTCACCTCATTATTCGAGATAAGCAGAAGGATTAAGAATAGCTTTTGTGCTCAGTCCACTTTCCAAAGATCAAAAAGCAGTTAAGATGTAAAGGATTAGAAGATTAATATTTTATGACTCTGGATCTATGGCATTTCTCGAATAGAACAAAAATTGGTGACAGTCAACATAAGCATTCACATAAATCAGGTTCAGACACACTTCGGAATCTGCCCTTCCCATCCAGTACAACACTCGAAGCAATGTTTAACTTTACACTGATAATATATTAATATCTGAATTGACCCTACTGAGCATCAGCACTTTTTTTTCAGCTCAGAGCAGAGGGAGTACCTGTTAAAGGCACTGAGGCTGAATGTCACCAGCCATTCCAGTTGAAACCTGTCTGTGGGTACTACACTGAGATCAGTTTCCCTTTAACAAGTTTAAAAGTGGGACCTCTGCAATAAAAGAAACACAAAGACAGCCCTCCCACGCTTTGCGTAACATACTGAAAGCCATTTCAATGTAAAAAGCCACTTCTCTGTACTGTACATTTCACTCACAATTTCAAACAAGGGGCAAGTCCTATTAAGGCAGGGAGCTGGTATTGGTTAACATTGCAGTACTCAGACAGTGATGTACAAGACATTTATTTGCAGTATGATGACAATGATATAAATGGGAAAACAAAAAACTGCCGTGGTTAGTATTAAAACTGTTCTGACAGCAATTCACATAATCTCTGAGATACAGCTTCTTTACTTGTTCGTAGTGTGAGTCTGTACATCTGAAAAAGAACACACAAATACTTATTTTTTTAAACACAGTTTGGTATTCATATTAAATTAATATACCAACAACTAGTGAAAGATAACCAGTTGCTATTTAACTGTCCTGTTAGGTTTGATAAGACCTCGTGTTAAAACATGCAGAAAGCAGGCAGTCCATGAGCAATTCAGCTCTTTCAAACCCTTGTTGGGAAAGCTACCATTGTTCTAATGTTTCTGACCTTTAATGATGAGGCGATGTGTTCCAGATTTGTCTCTCCTTTGAAAGAATTGAGTGTTGTGGAAAAGGCTAAAGACTCTTTACTATCACATGTTTGGAAAACAGGAGACCAACGCCCAAAATTTACTTTTGGTCCTCATTTAAATTTGATAAAACCTCTAGCAAAATGCTTTTACAGACGTTCTTCCTCTTTTATTAGCCTCATCATTCTTTTACTCTTCTTAAATGACAAAGGGAGTTGTGCTTAGCCTTGTCCAAGGTGCATAAAAGAATAACACTAAACATTTCCAGCCAGTCAGGACGAGCTGCTGCAATCTCATTTCTCATTAAAGCCTGCAGTCACAATTAGCAATTGCAACAGATATTGTCTACAAACACCGTAAGGGGTTTCAGATAAAGACTTGCGTTTTTTTTCAGTTTAGTGCAGAGAAGAACTTGTATTTATGCTGTAGATACGAAGAGATACCTGTGCCTGGAGGTTGGGTTCAAGGCGCAGCAAGCATCCAATCTGAGTAGTCTTTGTGTGTATGATACCAGCACCAACAAAGTTAGCTGGATTGGGATCGACTTCCTCAAGTAGGGCTGATCCAAAGCCAATAATCTATGAAAGAGACCCGGAACATTTACATGTGGGGACAAAAGACAAAAATACCAAACTAATTTGTTTCAAGCATTCAAGACATTAAAGAGATATTAAATGTCAGAAATTTTTAAAGGGATGGAGTTATGATTGATTTTAAGCTGCACATGAAAAGACTTCTGGAAAATTACTGAGAAACTAGTAAGATTCAATTTAAATCTCTCCTCTTTTGGACAAAGCCACTTCTGCCACCAGTAGAGCTGCTTCTGCTTTGCCTAATGCTACTGCGATGCTGTTTTGCTAACAAGTGACCCTAGTGTAAATTAAGGCACAAAGTTTTTTCCAGTTCAGTTTTAAGCACTACATTTCTGTTTTAAGCGTGGCGTCAAGTTTCCAGCTGCTGTAGAAGACTACACTTAATTCAAGCCACATTGAGAAGCAGTTCATTCAGCTCAGCTCTGCCATGGGTTGGTTACATGTGGACAGGATGATCCAATTGCTATATAAGCTAAAACGAACAAAGCTTCCTTATACCACTATTCTTACACTATGTGATACTACACTACCACCAACCTTTGCTTTTGTAATCTCTGCATCCATCGGGTGCTTTGCTTTAAAGATGTTCTGTACTTCTTGTTTAGGACTGCAAGACAAGGCAAGATGAAAATTTCTTAACATGTAGTATACACAGGATTGTTCAGCAGCAACTCATTTTATTGGAGGAGCGTGTAGCTCACAAGACTAAGCACGCACAAGCCACACTGACAGTACACCCTTTTACTCTCCTTGGTCTACCACAAAACCCCCAAGTGCAAATACAGAAAAGGTCTTACTTGCTCAGTTGCTTCCAACGCTGGAAAAAGTCTTGAGAAGACATCTCTGTTGGCTGGAAAAACTTATTCAGTGTGATGGGTAATTTTACTGAAAGATTCTGGAATGTTCCACCGTACCTGCATACAGAGTAGACAGAACACAGTGTGTGCAGTACAAACTGCCAGCAGTTCCTCAGCCTAAATTAACCAAGCAATCGAGGAAGACCTTTAAGACGCAAATGTCTGATGAGTAAAATCCATCAGATGATGTTACTTCTTAAGTCACAGAGTTAATCCAGTGAGGGATGGATTTGTTTGCTCTGTTAGATTGCACGTGAAAGTGAGTTGGCAGAAATTCTAGTAAGAAAATGTTTCAACATCGTTTGCTGCCCCTCTAGATACACACACCAATTAGGAACAGTTAAGACTTGAATAACAGAATGCAGGCCAGAAACCAGGACTGCAACATGAGTCTTTCCCAAATGAAAGATTCTGTTTTTGGCTACGTGCATTTCTTTTCCAAGGTGTGTTGTTTTTTGTTTTTTTTTCCCCCAACAATGTTCCTAGTTTCCAGAAGGAAGAAATTTCCACATATATTTGCCATCAAGACTGTTTGCAAAGACAGCTGGCTTAGGTGCATAGCAGAAACAGAAGCATTTCAGATATCTTTATCAGTGGTTGCTTCTTTGTGAGTTTTTTGGGGTTGGTTGATTTGTATTTTTTTAATCAGACTGTTACAAATGTGTTCCTTCCCTTCTCCAGTAGCTTCAAGTTTTGTTAGATCAAACGTTCAGGTAAATCATCAGCCCAAGATAGCTTTGGACTTTGTGTGGCTATATCCTACACATCGGTTAGAGAGCCGTGAGCACTGAATCATGCTTTATTTGGTTAAATCAATAGCATTTAACTACTGTGGTTTTACCTGAATTGAATGTTCAGAATGGGAGCTTCCATGAAGTCTGACACACATTCAATGTTCACAACCTGTTGGACCTGTGCACCTCCATCCACTGTGGGGTCAACAGGTTTTGTCTGAAGATTCAGGCATGAAAAGTAGCTAAGGAAACTGATCAACAAACGAACAGTATTTTCTATTTTTTAAAAAGTTATGGGTAAATTAAAGAAAGGATTAACTTTGTGTCCGCTGGTTCTCTCTATGCTTCTGAAAATTCAAGGTTTCATTCTTGTAAAGCTATTTCTTTCCATATTGACCCATCTAGAAGCAATAACTCCCATCATTCCCACCTGTTGGAAAATTCCTTAAGAAAGATGCCCTCCAAAAGGTTTGAAGGCACTCACTCTACAATGAAAGCCACCAAAAAACCCTATTTTGATGTGAACATCACAGTGATGCTGAGTCCAACAAATGTGGTTAAATACTCTCCCAGAAATCTTCAGTTTACAATACAAAGCATTAAGGAGAAGCTATAAATTAAAAGCTTAGTTTCATGTACTGTCATCTTTGAGCACATGCACTCCTCTACCTACAGCTCAAGTCAGAAGTCATCTGACAATGCAGGACAGCACACCGGTACCTCAGCAACTTATCAACAGCAGAGAAAGCTAGAATCACATTACATGCTTACTCAGAATAATATCCTCTTATTTCCACAGAAAATAAATAAATAAATAAACCCAAAACATTTCTACAACCAGAGTTTTAGAAAGAGTATCTTCCATCTCTACTCAACATTTCCATAAAAACTTCCGAAGGGCATCAGCAAGTTCTTATTCCTTCATGTTCAAGCACCCTTGATCCAGCAGCTTTGTTATCCTCACACACTGCACAAAACACAAAACCTAAAGAATGGGCAGTCAGTACTGCACTGAAGGATATTTGGTTGAAGGTCATCTGAGCAAATTACTGTTGGAGTAAAATTCAAGAACTGTGTTGATGTCTTATTACCATAGAAAATAAACATACGTCCTGGGAACAAAAGAACAGAGGCATCAGTATCTGTAGGTACATCACGTGTAATCACACTGGACTATTTGTGCTTCAGGTATCTCATACACTGACTTTCTACCATTCCTTAAATCATTTTTTTTTTTTTAAATGAAGCATGATCCACAAACATCTTGCCAAGATACTCACAGCTTAAAATAAAAGAACAGATTAAACAAACCAAGAGACCTCTCCTGCAGTAGCTGTTGCACGGGCACTTAAATAATCAGTGGAAGTCATCCAGTTACTGGATAATACTATTTCTATGTTAACAAGTTGTTATGGTTCCAGGAGTGATACAGATGGGAAGAAGTCATGACAGTGCTCTATTCCCAGGTCTTCACTAGATGCTCTCAGTACCCTGTACATTAATCTATTATGATGGACATATGTCTGAAATGCACTGTGTATCACACTACCACAATAAGCACTACCATAAAGTAAAAACAAAAAACCAAACCAAACCAGATCATGGAACGGTCCCTTTTAACTCTGGCTGTATCAGTCTTGCAAACAGGCAGCAAGAACTGGAACTGAGAATCTCTTAGGCTCCCACTTTCTCTCAGCTACCAGAACAATTGAGAAGTTTAAGAAAACAACGACCCATAAGGGTCATAACGTAAGGGACACACAAACAGCAAGGATCCCGAGTCAGGCTAGGCCTGAAATCACATTGCCTCTCTACGTCCTAACCCCAACACCACACTGGCTTTGGGCTTGATTAATGCAGACAACCACTCTGCCTGGAAACTTACCCAGGTTCTGTCGAAATTCGGATTTCAATCCAATCTGTAGCAACTGATTTTCAAAGAGGACTCCATTATTTTTACACACAAACCTAAAGGAAGAGAGAGCATGTATGTTTTAAATTAAGATACATTAAACAATTTTAGAACGACAAAATTAGGGTTTAAACAGAGGATGAAGATTGTTGTTAACCTAGAGAGCATCAGTCTGCAAGAGAGGTCTTTGCAGAAAACTGCAGTTAAAAAAGACAAATGCATTTTGCAACCAAAATCATCACTTGTAGAAGACTAAAATAATTGAAATTTCTACTTGATAGGATGCCTGAGAAACTACAAAGAAAGCCACAAATTGCTACACATACACACGCACACACACTATAAAGGACCAGGCAACAGACTAGGATTTTTCTTATTCATATTCTTGACAACTTCTGAAATTCATTAGGCTGGTGCAGAATTCAAAAGTTGGTAGCTTTGACTGTTTCAACCTGAAAGAAAAAAAGAGTTTCCTTGTTTTTATCAGTTCTGTATCATGTATATGTTGACTTGGGAGTTGTATTTTTTTCAGTCATTTTGAGAGAAGCACATTCTGCAGTGTTTTCAGTCCTTGCGTCTGTCACCCTTCACTTAAAGTAGAAGAGGTGGTCAGCAAACATTAGCCTTTGTCATACAAGGCAGTTAAAACATACTTCCAAATACGAGTACTTTGAACAGTTTACCCTTTTTTTCCTTTTTTTTTTTTTCTGAATAGTTGCAAAGCTTAATACACAACTGGCATTGCTTTATTTTAAAGCAGCGGGTGATAGCACTGACTCATACAAGCCAGCTCTAAGCTGTATATTTATTCATCAGCACGTCATAATATACACAGCATCTACAGACGTGTTCTAGTCACAACTTCGACAGTATGCTTGTCTACTTCTGCTGGTATTAACACTATAGTTTCGCTTTGTAACTATATTCTTGAAGTTGCCCAGCCTTGCAAGGTTTTAGTATTGCTTACTTGTGAAAAAGCTCATCAGCATCATGCACAGTATCAGCTGGTTCCTCAGAAACTACCTCAGATGAAGCCAGGTCAGGGCTAGTTCAGGCAGCACAAAGGAAGAAAGGTGGTAGCGACAGAGACAGCAGGAGTTAGTAAAGACAGCTTAGTGCTTAGTTACTTCTTTTACCTCCTTCCTCAGAAATGGCACTGCTGAGTTTAACGCATGAAAAATTAATTAGCTGCCCTAGCTCATTACACCTAGAAAGGTTTTAGGCATTAAATGATTCCCCCCTCCCTCTTCTCTCCCCCAGCCCACCCCTCCCTGATTGGAAGGAACCAGCAATTCCTCCTGAAGACAGGAGATGGCTGAAGGTGCTCAGCAGCTCAAGTTTATACCTCTTAACAAAATCCTTTTACATGGTTAATTGTGACTGTCAAAAAGATTTAGTTCAAAACTGTAAATGTAGATGTATATCGGCTACTGTGAGTGTGAGCTTTGAAGCAGAGACCTCATCGACATTAGTGGCATTTCTAACTACAGCCGTGTGATCTATTACAAGTACATCACTTACAATCCTCACAAGTATTTAAAACGTAGGCGAGAATATATGGGCACACAGAGAATGGCTTACTCAAGTAACAGATTTGAAACAGAAGTGACAACAGCATTAAAAAGTGTCAAGAAACTACAAAAGGCAACTTCTCAGTAGCATGAGAGAAGTGTTTCATCACCTACAGACAGACAGATTGAGGGGTTGGGCAATGCTATGCTTTCTTCAGCAGAAAGAGAAAACTTTTCAGGAAACTGCTGTTTATGAAGCTACTGGTCTTAATTAAAAAAAAAAAAAAAAGCATTTAGAAAAAGCTCTAACAAGCTTGCATTGCTTCTTCAAATATTGTGTAGCATAACTGAACACCCCTTACTGCCTTCCAAGAGAAATAGAGGATCACATCTTAATTGCTGGAAACCTGCAACAGTATATCGTCTGCTATGAAATTTTGATGAACTTCTCAATGGTCCAGGCAGGTCTGCTTCAATAATGATATAGTGCATATTAAGATACACTGCAGATTTGTCGTCACATCAAAGTTTGGTCCTTGGCAATAGTAACATGTTCTCTGGGCAAAGAACGACAGTTTTTAAGGTATAGTATGATCTCATAATGTTTGTTTCCAGTGTTCTAGAGAAATAACATTTGAGCATAGGCACAGTGGCCGTTAATATCAAAGGACTTAATAATACATTCTGCCTGATGCTACGGTTGGCAGTGTAGTTAGGAAGACACTCGTATCAAATCCCCTCAAAAAACGAAAAAAAAAGCTTATTTTGTTTTTTGGTTTTTTTTACCCCTGTTTGTCAGACAGTGGCACAACAATTTCAGTATATCTTGAAATTCTGAGAACCAGTATCTCCAGATATAAACCAACTCATCGCTGCAGTATCAGTTTGCCATAAGTATGAAGATGCAAGGATACTTTATGGAAACGTGACAAACCTAAGCTGATACGCATCAGGGCAGATATCGCCCAAATTCAGGATATATTACTGAGATGCACAGGCAGCTTAGCTTAACAAAGAAGCAAAACCAGCATGAAAGCTAGACAAGACTGTGCAGCTAACGTTCTCAGGTTGGTTACTACAGACTCCCATCCCATGAGCAGAGGTATTCGATAAAGATAGCATATCCAGCACAAAGCTCAAGAATACCTCTCTTGATGCACAACTACTACCAGGAATGCATTCAACAAACTGGAACAAAGTCAGAAGTTATTTATTGCTTGTATTCCTTTATCTAATCCTGCTTTAGTAGACAAATGCTTCACCAGATGCCTTAGAGGATGACTTAATTACCTTGCAAAGTTGTCATCAGAACCAGGAGCAAGAGGTGCAACAGCAGAAGCTGAATCTGAAAATACATCCACCAGCAGGCTACCACTAGAGGAAGGTGGGGGAGCTGAATTGGTGAGAGGGGCTGCACCCAGACCCAGCAGATCCGCAGATGGAGAAGGAGTAGACTAGGGAAGACAAGATACGTGGAGATCAGATCTTAAAAAATATATAAATTTGCTCCAATAGAACAAATCCAGTGACCGGGAGACAGAATCATGCACTGTTAATAAAAAAAGGCTTCATACATGCACAAGTCATGTGCAAGAGCAAAGCAGAGACCAATTGTTAAATGAAGTGTTCATGCATCAGATATTAGCACCCTGCTTTATGCCAGATATGACTTGCATCCTCAGCGTGAGATGCGAGAACAACATTTCAGACCTAATTCAAATACAGTCCAACTCAAAGCTTTCATATACTCCAAAGACTGACTTTGATACAGGACAAGAGAAAAACCCCTGGCTAAATTTTTTCAGAACTCAATCAGTAAGATCTACTCAAAACAAAGAGATGAACTCCTGAGTTCATCTGCAGGCATTCAAGCAAAGATGACATTCAAACTGGTGATGAAGGTAACACAGCAGAATTTCTTAACACTCCTGCAATCAAAGTGAAGCTCATAAGGCAGAACACAATTTTAAATGGCAGATACATCAGCCAGTTTGGCACATAAAGAAGGTTTGGCATCGTTTCTGCAGGAAAGATATCTGTTCATTCAAACATAACTCATTTGGAATGTATACTCTTACATACTGTAAGAGTTAAAGGAGTAAGTTGTAAGGCAGGAGGCATGCTAAAATGCTACTGCTTCTCAACTGTATTTACAAGCACAACCTGTAAATTAGAACAGCAACAAGTGTTATGCCATGGGAATCACTCCTTTTACCAGCCTTAATTGACATTAAAATGAAATGGTTCAGCACAGAAAAAAAGTGAAGACTTGAGTTCCATAACTGAACAGAAATAGGACTGTCAAATAAACAGTGATTATTGATTTAAGGACATTCAGTCAGGTGCTGTCCCCTTCTAATAAAATCAACAGTAACCCAAAATAAGATTAAGAAGTAGGTATATTAGACAACATAGAAGAACAGCAGACACTTTAAAAGGAGTAACTTGAACTTCGAACACCTCACCTTCACTACAGCTTCACCAGCGAGGAAATTTCAATTTTAAGACTACAGCAACATTCCTCAAAATGACAACAAAGAAGGGACTACTGTATAGCAAACATTCACAGTCTGAAATTTGAGACAAGCTGCTTTAAGCCCCTAAAAAGCCAAGGAAACCAGTTTTTCCTCACCTGCACACCCTCTGAGTTAGTGAAGTAAGAACAGATTTTAAACTCACAACAGCACTGGCATTGACAGATGCAGGTTCAGCACTTCCATTCATATCAGAGCTCCTCTCCTTTTTGATCTCTTCCAGGTCAGTAACTGTGCCTGGACCTTTCTTCTTCTTGAGTTTAGCCAAAATAGAAGATTCCCTCTCTGGAAAGGGAGGCATTTCTTCTAGCACTGTAGCCTTTTCATAGGAAAAAAAAAAAAAAAAAAAAGTATATTAATTATATTTACTGAATAAGCCAAATCAACTTCCCAGTCTTTGAAGAGACATTTGGGCAAAAGAAGAAACAATTTCCTACACAAAAAATGATAAGTATGTAGCCTGGTACACAGTGGTAGATAAGACTTGCCTTTAAAAGAAATTACTTAAAACTTCCTGAAAGCAGTTACTTAGACCAACAGGAGCGTATTACCTGTTTGATAAAGTACATTTAATAATAAATAAATGAAGAGGGAGGGAGGAACACTACAGCAGACCTACACCAAGACCTGAAACCACGATTTACCCAAGGATCTAGTCAGACTGAGACATCTATTAGCTGTCTAGGATGTGAGTGCCATACTCTGGTCAGATCTGGCAGCATCATGTTAAAGCACCTGGAATTTCTGGATACAAAAGAATTCCACACAGAACATTATAAGTTTTGTGCCCATCAGCAAGTAGATTTCACAAATCTTCAGAAATAGCCTACATCTGTTTAACACGAGCATTAAAATCCGTAAGGATTAAGCAAGGACTTCCTATTCTGTTTAGTCTCAATTTATGCACTGCCTCTGCCAAGGGATCTTTAGGCTAGGCTACTTTCCTTCACTCACGCTCAGAGACAACATGAACTTTTTAGTAATCGCAAAGCTAAGAGACATGAACACAACTGGATCACTGTGGGGAGGAATGGAAGCGGAAGAAATCAGACGATTGGAGAACTTGATTCAATAAATATTCAGTAAATCTTCAAAATGCTTATCAAATCTCTGAAAACCTAGAATGTTTTTATTAATACAGTCATTTGTCTTATTAAAGAAGTAACACCTTGGATTTTAGTTTTAAATTAAAGAGGGGCACAGCTGAACTACGTACACTAAAAAGAACCAGCATCTGTGTTACAGATCTTTAATTGTGCATTAAGATTTCTGAGCAATCAGTTAAGGATTTGTCAAGATTTCTTATTGAGAGAAGAAAGAGCTGAAGAGTTCTGCATAATGAAAAAAGGTTCTATACCTACCAATATATCAGTACTGGCAATAGTGCTGAGCCTCAAATACTCCACAGCTCTCTGCTGCAGCTCAACATCAGCATTCTTCAGCTGACTGTCACTACGCAATACATCCTGAATTGTAGTTTTGATCTCTGGAAACAGGTTCACAAACTTGATGTAGGTGGACAGAAGCAGAGCTCGGGTAGGAACACTACACAGATGAAACTTGGAATGTAGCAAGTTGAACTGGATGAGGGGGCTTGAAAGAGGGGAAGAAAAATAATTAGTTCAGATTCTGTTGACGTGATAACTGCAGTGGTATTACTATCACGACCAAATCATTTGGTAACTGACTTTTAGAGATATTAAATAGATGGATTTGATTTTATTTTATTAAGTACTTCAATGAAATTAAAAGGTATTTTACCTTGATCTTGGATCACCTGCTATCAGATTCCCAAATTCTCCCAAGATGTAGCCACCTACTTTTACGAGATTCTCATGGCAAGCTGGAGCTTGAAGGGCCTGCAGGAATACATTAATAGTCACTGATTTGTACTGTATTAAAAGAAAAACTCTTCTCCATCTGTCATTCCCTTGTTTAGTTTCTTAGCCTACTGCTGTATAAGAGCAGGAAATGGTTACACACTCCCAGAAGAATCACCAAATTATTACCCAGTTTGGTAATTCCCCAGAAAACTCAGGGGAAAAAAAAAGAACACTAAAAAGCTTCCATTTTTACTATATTTCAGAAATTTTCTGGGTAACATAATTCCCTTACTAATCCATCCAAGTATTCTCACCTCAAAAACAGTCTTTGCCGCGTACCCTTGAACATCATCCCTGTTGATAACAATCTGAATGACTCGGTACCATACTTCTTCACTGACGTAGTCACCAGCAATTCGAATCAGATTCAAGATTGTGTCCACATACCAGGTGTAATCCACTGCATACTTCTCTGCTAGAATCGCAACTTTCAGAACCTGAACACACAAAAGAACCAAGAAGGTTGACTAGCTTCCACTATAACCTGTACATCAGGATTTATTTTATATACATTCAGTGGTATCATGCAGTAGCACAGGAGCCTCAGTTTCAGATGCACCCTCCAGCCCATCTGCTTCCAGGGCAAAGGCAAAAGATGAACAAAGATTTTGTGCCAGAACACACCAGCTGCCAGGTACAGAATACTTCTGCAGCAACGCATCTGAATATGATGCATTTGTGGCTGTATATTTGAATGCTTTGTTTGCTGCAAAATCACCAATTAAGCCATCACTGAGAGAGCACTGACCAAAAAACCAAAAACTTCTTGAATAAATAAATAAATGGATCATTTCAAGAAAATTTATTCCTTATCTAAACAAAATAACCACCACAAGCACAGATCTTGGCTACCATTTCAGAAATGCCACTAACTGCATGTAACACCTTTTGCAATTCCACACGCAGACATCACAGTAGTTTTATAGGCTACTGATCAGTGGACTTGAGAAGGACGTAACCCTCAGATCTAAAGATTACATCTACTCAAACATGGATAAACAAACATCAGCACCTCACTTTCAACATGCAGTGCCCTGAACCTAAAATTAGGTTTTAAAAGTCCTTATTTTCAAGTACTTTCTTCTCCCCTCCTCCATCAGTTTCACCTAAATGAAGAACATTCTTTGCTGTTAGACTAACGACCTCTGAGTTTGTTTTCAAAACCACAGCCAAAGAACTTTTACCACAAAGTGCACCCCAATCAAGGAATGATACCGAAGTCAGATATAGAAAATGGAGGAAATAAAATAACTCACAATTTCTTCTCTAATGGAATAATCAGCAGTCTCCAAGTAATTCAGCATTTCAGCCACAATCTGCTGGGCATTGCTTCGGTCACACATTGCGTACAGGAGATCTACAGCTCTTTGCCGTACGCTCACATCTCTTTCAGTCTGCAGAAGGACACACCACAAAAGGTCAAGGTAACTTCACCTTTGTTTGGAAAAGATGCAACTTAGTGAAGAGATGAAACATTAACATTCATGGTCAAATTTTCAAAGTTTTCCATGTGCACAGTGAACTTCTGTGAATGAGTTTGGAGTCTTCTGTGTACCAGTTAATTGGTACTGCTGGCCACTGATGAACTTTTAACTGGCAGAAATTGACTAACTGTCACCAGGCCAACAGGCAGTTAATGCCTTGCAGTCTTAAAGTCAAGCTGGCCTCAAATCAAAAGAAGCTCAGATAAAACAGACGTGTATTTTAAGGTTAGACAAATGTACCAATAGTCTATCTACAGTATGAGCTTGGAAGAAAACAACACATGTAAACACTGAACTGCAAAAGTAAATCTACATGCTAATTAGACTTCCTCTTGAGGTCTGTTTTCTCACATAAACGTGACCTGAGAATTCATCTTTCTGGTTTCTTGACTTCTGGAAAATGGAACATGCTCCAGTGGAAGCTGATCTACTTCACTGCTCTCCATCAGCTACTGCACTGAATGTAAAATATGTGATACGAGCAAGACAGTAACAGGACATAGTCTTCCTTGGCATTCTCCATTTCAAGTTTCAGCTTCACTCTACAGATTGAGGAGGGTACTGTTACAGGGGCCACAGCTACAAGTATCCGATTCACTAGTAAACTGAAGAAATAAACTAAAGCTGACCTCTGCTATTGTCAACTCGGCACAATCAAGGAAAACAGCTCCTCTGATTCCCAAGTATTGCTAGCCTAACCAGGGATAAGGGGCTTTGGGGGGTGAGAGGAGGGAAAAAGCAGCAAAGAAAGGGACATGAGGGGTGGGAGAAGAGACTGAAAACCGACCGTACACTCAATATTTACCTTTAGTGCATTGATAACAGTTTCTATGTGTGTTTTCACAGCCTCATGTGAGAATTCAGAGCTGGCAAGCGTGCACATGCTTTCCAGTGCTAGGTAACGCAAATTAGTTTCTCGGTGCTGCAAGAACTGACCTAGCTGGTTACAGGCACGGACTAGTAGATTTGGCTCACTGCACAGAACAGGAGAGAAAGTGAAAGGGTTAAAAGCAACAGATTTGAGAACATCAAATACAGAATACTATTCCTGCAGTGCAATTTTTCTTAAAGTGCCTCAGAAGGTGTCTGCTAGAATGTCCTGCTGGTGAAATGAAAATTCAGAAACTGCACACAAATCGTATCTAATGGATTAAAGTGGTGAGCTCAACACAAAATATTGCTCCTAAAACAGCAAGAAAAGCCATAATAAACTATTCTGTCAATGATACAGTTCCTTTCAAACCAATAGCAGTGGTTGTTCACCAGCCTAGCAAGTAACTTCTTATTCTGCTTCTCCCCATCTAGTAAAAATCTGTTCAATGCTTAAAAGCCATGTTTTTTCTTTTAGAAAAGTCATACTGCAATAAAACTGTATTCAAAGCTCACCTGTCATGATGTATAATTAAGCTTATCGCCTCAAATAGCACAGCATTCTTCGCATTTGAGTGTTGGACTTTCTTTGACTTTGGTGGCTCCTGTGCTTTGTTAAGAATAGTTTCTAGGCATTCTGTGAGACGACCACGTACCGCAGGGTCTTCTGGAGAAGAACAAGCCGTTGGACAACTTCATTTTGCTCATCACCCTAACCTCTACCTAATGCCTTCCACCTTGCTAAACCCAGGCATTAAACTGAAGCATTCTAAAATGTTAAACAGTTCGCCCATTCCCCCCTCAACCACAGTGTACAGACACCAAAATTCCACGTGCTACCTATTGAGTGTGAGGAAAATCCAAACACGATCAACACTGTGATTTATTTCAAGGTTTTAATATCATCGATAGCACTGAAGTATGTTTAAAATGGCTACTGGGTGTTGCATACATGTTTGACGCTTCAAAACTAAACACAACATAGCTCAACAAAACATGCAGCTTAGAGAAATCTGAAAAACTTAGACGTGTAGCCTTTGATATCCTTGTCTTAAGGCACAGTGCTTGCACACTGAGCTATGGCCACACTACAGCGCGTTAGCTCTTGGAATGTAACAAGCTGCATGAAGATACAGCCACTGTTGGGATTTGTGCATTACCTGGAGGTGGATAGCACTGTAAGAGCCTCAGAAGTTTCACAGATAACCAAGGAGCAGGGACAAAATAGTATGTATAGTCCTGAAGATCTGTTGATGCAGAAGTTACAATCTGTAAAATAAACAGATACCAATTCAGCTACTGAAGTGATCTGCAATCATGATAAGCAGCTAAAGAACACTGTAGGTCACTTTGGACAGAGACTTACAAAATTGTGTCACCAAAAATGATTAATTAAGTAGCTTAACAGCAAATTGTCATACAACCAAGTACGACATCAGGTTCTCTAATATTAGTAAAGCTGAATTTCGTGTAAAGTATTCCATTGAGTTTCTTCCTGAAAGCAGACTTGCTTTTCTTAAGAATGAAGATATCATCTCACAGTATCAAAATGTTTAACTAGAAGCTTGACCATCCTTGATTCAGCATTTCATACATTTAGGCTTCCTACAGGAAGAGTCCAGTGTTACATGTGATTGATCATCGATAGGTGAACTCAGAACATCAAACAGAAGATGTACAGCAAACTGAACTAATACCTTCATCACTGTTCATGCCCCACAGCAAAGAACTGAGGGCTTTCACAGAAGAGGTTTCTATGCATAAAGAGTGCAACAAGAATTAGATTTCAGAGGGAGTACCCCTCCTTGTGGATTTCTTTTTCCCCTCTGATTCTAGGGTTAACACGAGTCTTGCATTAGCCTTGCTCGAGGAAATTTTAACTCATGCTGCTCCATTACAGAAAAGCCATGCACTTCCTTTGCTTTTAAGCATTAGACAGAACCTTCAGATTTGAAGAGAAAGTTTCTCTGAACAGCAAGTAATTTCTTTTGCATCTAAAACCACACATAAATTGAAGCTTAAAACACAGCTGTGAAGTAATGTCCTCACACGCCTTGCAAGCTTTCTATGAGACTACAGTGAAACAAAACAGTAATGTATGTTTTCCAACATGAAGATGCTAACTTGGAAACTTTGTACCCACACAGAAATGTCTCTGCTCCTCTCCCTGAACTTCCTGCCCCTGCTTAATCCCCCACACGCATTCAAAGAATATCTGATACTTCTGTATATTAGCCTAGTGGCAGCTCAAAGGCAGGAACAGAAAGACAAGACATCTTGTAAGAAGCTTAAATACAGTTAGAAGCATGGGCTGTAAATTTTGAGAGTTCCATGCAGAAATTTGTAGAATCAGTTATTTAAGTACTCCCTGGCGTTACAACAACATAAAAAGATGATTTAAAAACTCAACTACATCATGGGAATCCTTGAGAATACACATGCTGGGAGACAGCAAGTTTTGATACATGCATTTGCAGTGTAGCAAGAATTATACAAAAAAAATAAGTTTGGGGGGCTAAGCTTTCTGTCCAGCTAAGCAAGAAATGTTAGAACATTGCCTGAACTAGTACAAACTAAAATTAAATAATCCTTGGTTTGGTGGTACATTAAATAAATCTGACCTAGAAAGCAGAATAAATAAGCAACAGTAAAATAATCTGACCCAGAAAGCAGAATAAATTAGGCAACCGTAAATCATTATCAGAGCTGTCATTGGACTCACTCTGCTTAATCTCGACACTGCCAAAGAGACTGAAGTTTTGAACTCTTCTGGGTTCTTCTGTGCCAAAGTTGTGATCAGACTTGTAGCTGCAGTAACCACACCCTAGAAGGAAAAACAAAACCGCATATTCATCTTAATAACTATTTAGGATGCTGCTTGTTAACACTACCTTTCACTGGCAGTAATTTTTATAGAAAAGAAAACTGAGTTAATCCCCATGACAAAGACCCATATTAACAAGCCATTTGCTTGACAAACATCTAGACAAATTGCACATCTTTAAAACTGGATTGGAATTTCACCATGATACTGTCATGCCTGCAGAGCATTTCATGTGCTTTTTGTATTAGCTTTGTCTCGTGTTTAGATAATGCATCTAAAACGTATTCAGAGAGTTGCACTAAAATAAAGCCTGGATGCAAACTATCATCTTAAACAAGGGAAGCATAAGTGAAAAAAAAAGATGTAACAGATGACCCAGAAAAGCATTCTGGCAACTGAATGTCAGGAGAGGGCTTCGTATAATACAAGCATTTTACATTACTGAAGACTAAAGCATTACCAAAGTGTTCCCATTGCAATCAAAGCACAGGTATAAACAGACTTCTTTTCTAAAGTAATCAGACAGAAAAAAAATTGTCTGTTGTCTAGAACAAGTGATTTTCTTTTCAAACCAGCAGGGTAAGAATGACAACATGGATAGCACAGTGAAACCCAAGCACTGTTAAATCAGGCCTTGCATTTTTAGTGCCTGTTTAATCCTAAGAAAATCAGTACTACATCTATACATCTGACTCAGGATCATAAGGCTCACAATTTACAGTCAGAGCAAACAAAGAACTCGTGCAATCCATTTCTTGTACGTGCCAAGAATAATTAAGGCAAATAAAGCTATAATAAAAAATAATATATACAGAGAGCAACTTTTTCTTCCATCTCTTTACTCCTACCTTAAGAAAACAGCAATCCACTCGGTGGGAAGACTTTAGAGAAATAAATTCATAAATTCATGCACAGAGTAGGCTAAAGAAGAATAACTAAGCTGATTTACCAAGTGCTGGTCATTGAGGAGATGTACCACCCTGGATGTCCAGTCTCCCATGGGGACAAGGTCAGGAGAAGTTCTATACAAACGCAGCAAGCATAAGGCAGCACTCTGCTTCACACTATCCATAGTATCTCTGCAAGAGAACCACTATATTTTAAACCCATAGTAAAGTCACAGCAATACTCAGAGGCTAGCATTGTGCTACTCTTTGCACAGGCTCAGCAGTCTCTGTGAGGTAGCATCTTTCCAAGAGAAGTTTGCTAAATAAGTTCCCCCTGTGTAACGGTACTCGTTCTGAAATTCATCCAGCAAGTTTAATCAGTCAAGTGCTCAACCATCACTCATGTCTCCTTAAGTAACAGGATCATTATAGGAGCTGCTAGACATCTCACAACCTTTCATCAGAGCTGAAGGTTCACCATCAGAACTCACTGAGTCAAGATCTCGGTGAACATCATGAACTTCCAAACAGACTCAAATCAAACAGTTCACATCCATTACATTACACGTGTGAACAAAGCTGGATCTCTCAGCAGATGCTGCATACCAGAGATGAATCATTATCTACTCAGCACTCAGCAGCTTCATTACCAGCAGGCAGCATGCAGATTGTCTGGCTGTCACCAGCTGTGCAACCCACAAGCCTATCCACCTTGCCATCCACAGTGCTGGCAGAGGAACTGACTCTTTTAGCAGCAGCACAGTGCACAGTACTATTCTAGCTCCTATTTCACGGAATAGTGAATTAGTGTCTTTGTTTTTAAGAACACTGCATGTGTTACAACAGCTGAAAAACAAGTATGGAGCATTAGCACTGAAAGTTTTAAGAGGCAGTTTATACTGTGCCATCTTGGTTAAATGATCACAAGTGTCCACATCCCCAACAGAAGTTCAGACTCCTCATTATTTAAGTTACCAGTTTTCCACGAGACCATCCCACACATCCTTCAAGACTTGAAGACTTAGGGCATAAAAAGCCCAGTGTACCAACAAGACTTAACTGAAAGTGCTCAGCTCTGTTTATGATTGATGAGCGCATTTTCTCTAGACATGTGTAACAGAGGGAATTTCAAGTCTGAGGAAGGTGGAATTCCAGGATAGATTTCTCCCCGTTACATCGATGAGACTACGCCTACAGTGAGCAGCAGATGCTGCCTGCTTATTCTTCTCTTTCTGGCCCATATAAATTTTAGCTCTGCAGAACATTAATATCATTCAAATGTGGTATTATAAAACAAACTCAAGAGTTCAGAAGTGTTTCATGTGAATTTTGCCACAACAACATATCACTTATTGCATCCTTCTTGTCAACAGCTTAGACTTTGCACAGTGTTTTAAGTTTCACCCTCCCAAAAAAAGAAAAAAAAGAAAAAAAGAAAAAAAGAAAAGTCCTACAATCTCAAGCTCTCTAGTAAGTTTGGTTAGCTACAGTTTAGACATTTACCAGGTCTGGTGAGAGAGTTCTTAGCAGCAAGAAATGAAATTTAGAGTGGCTGTGACTATGTTAGTTACAGGAACTGCTGTTCACAAGGCCATCAGAGGGGGCAAGAACACTCACTCTGCAGAATATTAGCACATTCCTTATGAAGTCAGGTCCATTGAAAAAAGCTCTTATAACCAAATTCATAGTTTAAGCCCCTACTTATTTGCATTTCTTTCTCTTCTTTTCATCAAGAGAGATAAGGGAAGTAAAGCAGACATTTCAGTGTTCGTTACCATGCATTTATACAGAACAAATACTTGATTAGTACGCAAAGCTATAAAAACCTACTCAAGATGTGGACAGCCTTAATTTCTCATGCAGTATTTGTACACTTACACAAGCAACTCCATCCTTGGGTTTACCAAAACGTTTATAGTTATGGGAGACCTCTGTCCTGCAAGCACAGGGCTGTGTAGCTCAAAGCACGGACTCAGCTGCTCCCGTTGAACTGAGGCACTGAAAAGATTTATCAGCGTTGTATCTGAAGGAGGCATGTCATACCTACCCAGCTACAAGTATTTTTGGAATTTCTCCAGCAAACGCTTCCGCCATCTCCCGGCTACCCACGTTAGCGATGCAGTGCAGAGCGAGGCCCATGAAGGTGGGGTTGCGGCTGGCCAGGTCGTTCTTGATCGCATTGTTTATTAAGCGAATCAGCTCACTGTTAGAGTTCACTAGTACGGAGATGAAGAGATAGCCCTGTGTTTCAGGAAACAGGAAAAGGAACACTTCTGTTAGCTGGCATGATACGTTTTCTGCTAATGTCACAATACTTTGAGACACAGTTCTCCAACATCAAACATTAGGACAGACACCAGAGTGAAGGCTAGAAAGATGAAGTGCAGATAAAGTAGTTTGATGCTTCCCTTATTTATCAGTCTTCGGTGAAAGATGGAAGGCTCAAGGTCTGCAGATCAATTTGATTCAGCATGTAATCAAAAGATCATTCCATGTGAGTGGGATAATATTTGAAGGGGCAGCAAAAGAATTTGGCTTGTCTTTGGCTTATCTTACTTGATAATTATGACATTATCTAAGAAAAATTAAAGAGAGCCCAAAAATTAAAAGTTACATGCCTGTTCTGGTTCATGTTTTAATGGGTGACCACCACATAGCACTTTATGTGGAACTCACGCTTGCATTATAGTTTGTCAGCAAGAGCTAACATTTCTCTCAAGTCTCTGCCTATCTGAATGCAAGACTCAAGGCAGTGACCAAACAGAAACAGCCTTCCTGCACAGAGTACACATTTTAGCTGTTACAATGTGTGGAATTTACTTAAGCACTACTGCATCAGCTCTCAAGTCGCTTACTGCAACAAGATACAAATCCTTGGTGCACAAAGCTTTTCACATTTTAGAATTGCTGCTGAACTCCAACCAAGGCTTTCATTTGAGGGAGGAGGAAAGCCCTTACAGATTATACAGCTGAGGCAGGATATTAGACAGAATGCCTTGTCTTATAGAAACTTCTTACTCACAATTTGTTTTTCTGTGTATCTATTGGAACTGAGCAGGTTTACAGCCTCCATATGACCAAAGTCAATGTCATGGCCCAGGAGAAAGATGAAAAGCAGCTTGCAGACATATTTTTTCTTACTGTAACCATCCAGAGCCTTGTCACCTGGAAAGCAGGGAAATGAAAAGCAGTTAAGCCTATATGGTTCCTATATCTGCTTTTCTTCCTCCCCAGGGAATAGGATCCACACAAGTATCATTTAAATACTATACTTAATACTGCACTGAAACATAGTAACAAGACACAACTGTATCCAGCAATGAAGACTGGCATTTGATTTACCATGTATTACTATGTAAAACAGAAAACCTTTGATCATTCAGTTAATAGTCAGGAGATGGCAGTTTTGGCACCATTAGCCTTGGCAGTCAGTTAACAACAAATGACAACTTACCAGGCTGATGAGTTTTATCATCTCAGAACTATTGTCTCACACGCAAGAATAGGATAGTTGTAAATCACCAAATATTTTTATAGTTTCTGTGGAAAGGTGAGTAATTAATTGATTGCACTACTCTAATTTCATAATTTAAATTATTATTTGAGCTTTTATTCATCCTACAGTAAGATACATTTAACTCAAACCTAAACACAACTGAAAATCTTTACATAATTTTGTGCTAAAAACATGAAATTATCAGAAACAGTCACCAGAAACACACCAAGAAAATCAAGTCAATCATCATTTGGACTTCAAAACTAATTAAAAGAGAATTACAGAACAGCCACAGAACACGGGCAGCTTGTGTAGCTTCCTAATGGAAGAAAAGTGACAAAAACCATGACAAAACTGAGCAGTCACTGAATCAAAGTGTTTATGTATTACATCAACCCCATTTGCCATCAGCTATATGTACAGCCATGAAATAAAATTGTCAGCTAGTGTGCACACTCTCCTGCTGTCATCAGAATGTCTTCTTACTAAGGGTGTTTATAAAATGAAAGCACTCACAAGCGCTTCATTTTTAGAAGCAAAAATACATGCTGAATGGGTTTCACCTTTATGTGATGGTTGGACTAGGTGATCTTAGTCATCTTTTCCCAGTCTAATGATTCTGTGCGGACTGACGCTGCAGTATTTCTGAATGATAGAAGCTTGTTAGCAGGGTCTTCTAAAGCTTTTTATTCCATACCCCCTTATGAGAAGCAGTGCAGAAGCCCACAGGCAGGCCACTGTTTTTCCAAAAGAAAATATTTTTTTAGAAGTGCTTTCTGTAAAACTCTCTCTCTGTCCTATATCAGGAAGTCAAGGAGCATTCACTAAATCAAGCTGCAGTGCTAGAGCTTAGTCAGGTTATCAAAATTTTGCTAGATGCTGCTGCCTAAAAGGCTACATAAGCTCCTTAGCCTCCGCATTCTGGGCCCAGAATAACTCCTGTCAGATCAATGTGCATTCCTTCGTGATGGGCAAGTTCAGTTGGAATAGCACTGCATAACAAGAAGCTTAAAAAAGATATACCCAAGTTGTTGCCCTTACCAAAAAAAGCCCCAAGCTGCACTCTTAAAACAAGAATAACAAAAATCACTTGAGATTTATGTAAGGAGCAGCTAAACGTACAATCTAAAAACAATCTAAAGACTTAATAGTGCAGAAGTTTCCCCATCTTCCTCGTCATCTACTGGTGCAGGGCCAGGTTATATTTCTCATGGCAAGCATCTCTAGTGGCCACACATTTCACACTTATCAAAACCCTGCTATAAGGTAACCTTACAGTTTGTGAAGGAATGAATGCTAACATCAGTGTTTGAAGTGACACAGTGCTACTGAATCGAGAAAAGCCATGCTGGCACATTGAAGTAGGCAACACAACAAGGCTGTGCACACAGACTGCAACCATGGCCTTGTTTTTTGGGGCTGCTTTCTGTTCTGACTCTAGGCTTCATGACCATTTTTTCTACTTAAACTCCAAATCTAATAGCCTTTTGAAGAAAGCTTTGCTTCACACTCTTACTGAAATGTTAACTATTCGCTTCTATCCCAGACAAGAAGTATTTACTGTGCTAAAAGGCTCTATTTTAAACACTACTAACAAATCTGGCTGCTTAAGTACGTGCTAAATTAGTACAGCCCCTCCCAGATCCAAGCAAACATCCTAAAAACAAAAGCAGAAGGAAGTTTTGCATGTTCTGTTATCTTTACTGCAATACACAATCGTTTCTTTCAACTCAGCCTATTTTTAAATGCTTCCATATGCATTTGTAAGTACTACAAATCAAGTCAGCAGAAACAGGAAGGATCCAGAACACGTCAGCAGGTTTTGAGCACAGTGAGGCATTTCAAAGACTACTTGCTTTCCCTGAACGGTTCTGTTTGCTAGATCTTCTTCAGGCAGCCTTCTGAAATGGCAGAAATAAGGCACAAATGCATTACAAGACCTTTTGCTTCTGAGGCAGCGCCCTCTTGTCCTCCATGATTTGGACCATGAGTCAAAAGTACGTGCTTTTCAATTTTACTCACCTTGCTACACAGCTACAGAGCGTGCCACCAGCCTGACAGGTCTGCAAAGCACTTCAGCACTGTCCCTCTGGGAGACAGAGCAGGGAAGCTCTGTCCAGTCCCACAAGCATCCTCACAGCTCATTGCTGCCTCCAAGTCTAGAAACATGCTAGCTTTTAGAACCTCGATGGTGGCTAACATAAAACAGAGTGAATAACATCCTGAAGTATTCCCCTGCTTCTAATGTACCTTCTCTCAACATTACTTCAGCTATGTAACATTACACAGTGACCTGTCTGTGCAGCTGATATGAAGCCTGGTTTTGCTTACAACAGTTCACTTTGTCAGAGAAGATACTTACTTTACTGTCAGATAGTCATATTCTTGTCTAAGACAGTGACAAACACCAGACCCAACTGAAAATAATGGAAGATCACTTACACACCATGGCAAGAAAGCTGTTTAACAGTGGTTTGGTTGCTTAAAATGGAATTTAGAGGCTTCTCTTGAACTTCTTGCTGTGGATTACTGTGTAGTCTGCGACAATAAGACTTGCTCCAAACTGGGAAAACAACTGACTTATATGTGTGCTGTTTTTTTTTAACACGAATATATAAAATTATGTCCACAAACTGTCACTGGTGTTCAGCAGAAGCCAAAAAGACGTAGCAGCATATCTTAAATCCAACAGTTACTCTTCTAATGCAAAACTCATTAAGCAACTAGAAAAAAAACTAAGCTCCAATGTCAGCTCTGAATCAAGCAGAAAACACAACTCTATCTGCAGAAATACTATACTGATATTTGGGCATCTTTGCTATTACACATATTTTATTTTGAGAGACCAAAATTAAGCAACAAATCAATAAACTAGGTATTTTTCTTTCAAGAAAGCAGATCTCCTTTATTAACAAATTAATACTCTAACAGTCAGGCTTCTAGTTTGGCTCGAGCCTGGGAACAAAATCAGCTTATAATCTGAACACAGAACAAACTATTTTTTTCTCTGCTTCATACAACTCCTACAGTTTCTGCTTTCTTACACTGGTGTTGTTTTGTGATACTGCACGTGTCTTATCTTAGTTAATGCAGAAGCATCTGAAGCAACTGTCAAGGACACACTGACCTTAGCAACTCAGTTTTCTCATGCTGAAACAAGAGACAGAGCCACTTTAAGTACAGAGATTCTGGGTTCCTTCTGAGCAAACAGAACAGAAGCCAGATCCAAGCCCAGCACCAAGACATATGTTGCACCAATTCAAGAAAAGCAGAGCTTTTCCAGCTTTTCCAACCTTAGCCAAGCCTGTTAAGCACAAGGATATTTTAAATAGCAGCTTAACCCAAACAAAACGTGCAGCAGACTTACTAGCCACTTTTTTGACAGACCAGGAGTATTAATACTTACATACTCAGAGTATCTTGCTAGCTACATGAGACAGGTGGGTAGACACTGCAATATAACACGTAGTATATTAAAGTCATGAGAAAGGGAATGACAGCAGTCCCTTATGCTGGGCTCAAGCAAGAGCATGCTTGTGCCAACTACCAGCTTTGCTTCTTACAGCCAGGCCTTTCCCTGATCACAGGGACACAGCCAGCCTAACGCTGCATCTTCAGCCAAGTAATTATCGCAGGGCCCCCATGTGCACCATAATTATTTAGTGAGGGATCCCATCATAAGTGACTCCATCACACATTTGTCTCACTCAATACACGTTTAAAAAAAAAAAAAAGTCAGTGCTATATAAAAAGGAATTGAGTTAAACTGAATGATCTCGATTGAACTAAGAAAAAAATACATTATGAAGGTCTGTTTGTTTTTACATGCATATCTGCAAAGGAAAACTATGTTGCACAAAGCCCACATAGAACTTCTGCAGCAGAAAGATACACAGCTAATCACTTCCTCATGCCTCACGGCTGCAAGCAGTTACACTGCAACGAACTGCCCAGACCCAGACCCACCCAAATTTTGACATTTTTGTCTCGTTTTCTTTCAGAAATGTCAAGTTATTGTCTTCATTTGAACAACTTCAGACGTCCACAGCGTATACATGAAGATCATTTAATGGGAAGGGTAAGTCATATTTCATTCAAGTTATTCTCTTGAATGCATACTGACATTTATTCAGAACTATTGAAACTGTGCTTTAAGGATGTTACACATACTGCACACCAACTGAAATTAATATACAGCTTTACTGACAGTACCACGACTCTTTGATCACCACCTGATCCATGGTTCTACACAGCTGGAAGGTTCTGTGATCATTTCTCCCCTGCACTATGTTAACTACAGAGCAGAACATATGATCAGAGCTTTGTAAGTCAGGTACAAAGTTAAGAAGTTGGGCTAGCAAGCAGAAAGCAAGATATTAACTGCTCCCTTTAGAGATTATTTAACAGGACTTGGCCACAGTCAAACAGTAAAAACTGGACTATATTCCTGCAACTCACTGCTTACACAGCTTTAATTATTACAAACCTTTCTGTAACTTACTGCATTTATGACAGCATGTTTAGCTGTGAGGTGCAGAATCTCGTACTTCAAGAAGACAGCAAAGAGTAAATATAATCCAATAGCAGAAAAGAGATGGAGCTTCAAAAATTGATTTTGATGCTTTTTTAATTTTGTTTGTTTTTTTAATGTGTTTTGATGTTTTCAGACTCACTGCAAGGGTAATGATCTGTGACACAAAGTCTAATTGGAGGCTAGGAACTAGCAGTGACCACAAGGGTCAATACTAGGGTTCAGTCCCATTTAAAAAAATCTTTGTTACTGGTCTGAGTGGTGGGGCAAAACGGTGCCTCAGCAGGTTTGCAAAGGGTACAAAGCAGGAAGGAACGGCACCAGAAGGGTTGTACTGCCGTTCAGAGGGAGTCTGGAAGGATGGAGAATTGGGCTGATAGAAACCTCCTCTTTCTTTTCCCAGAATTCATTAACCAGATGACTACTTCTGTTCTATGTGCCACAAAGCAGGTACCATAGAATCACAGAATGTTCTCAATTAGAAGGGACACACGAGGATCAGAGATTCCAGCTCCCTGCTTCACACAGGACCACACAAAATCCAGTGTTATGCAAAAGCTCCTTGAAATATGGCAGCACATGGCCGTGACCACTGCTCTGGCAGTCTGTTCTACAGCTTAGTATTCCATTATCCAATCCAAGAACAAAAGGTGTGTGTCTGCTCTTCAGTGACTCCAGCAGACGTTGCCTTCATTCGCACTGAGCAGCAAGCACATTTGGTTTCCTTAGTTCCAACTAAGAAATGCATGACCTTACTACCTAGTAAAATCAGGCATAGAATTGTAGCAATTTCACCATGCAGTTTAATCTCCAAGCAAGATCTGTACTAAACACAGTCAGCATGTCTTGCAGATAAAGTGACTCAGTTCAGCTAAAAACAGTTCAAGAAGTTAGTTTAATAAGTCAGTCACAGAAATTTAGTGTTATTTTACCTTTCCACTAATTTCACTTTGCCATAAGCCCTTAAGAGAAGCACCACTTAAAAGAATATCAGCAGATCCCTATGTAGGCCTGAAAAGTTATTTCAGACTTTGTTAAATCAGTAAGCATTCCAGATGGAAATAGTAGACTAGGTCAGGATAGATAATGAAGGTAAAAATGTTGAATGCAAAGCCAGCAAGTTATGAAGCCATACATACAACCTTAAAGCAGCAACGCCTTATCTAGGTGCACACAGCCCCATATCTCCTTAAACAGAATGTTTACCATAGCCATTCCTGCTGAAATTTCATTCGGGAGAATTTCAACCACCCCTCAGAATCTTTAAGATTTGAAGCCACACGCAAATGTAACCACTTGAAAACAGTTACAGCACTGGTTTAGAAGTGAACTGCTGCCTTAGGACATAATGAGGATGGAATTAATCATTGTGTATGCTTGGTTTCGTATGAATAACCTTTGATGCTGTTATTTACGGGAGTGGTCAACACAGCCTCAACAACTACACATTTTTATCTTAACTTTTCTAGAAGAGAGTTTAATACATTACTTTCCTAAGCAGATGGGGGTGGGAGGGATGCTTAAATATGTTCTGCTTCACTGAAAATAATTACACCCACCCATGGTTTTTTTGAAACTCGTGGCTTTCTGCAAGAAAACAGGCTGAGCGGTCACGTGGCTGGGTGGTAAAGCATTAGAAAGTCTGCGAACAGTAGCTCATTTTCTTCTGTTATGGCTGAGTCACACGACAGTCAGGAAGTTCTGTACTTAAGAGAACACTTTCAGCAGTTATTTTAACAGCCCGCTCTAGAATTTTGCTTATGTCTGCAGCTGACACGCAAAAAAATATCTGAACATATAAAAAAAATTCACATAAAAATGTAATGAGGAAAGAAAACAGTATAGTTCAGAATGGTCGATTCTCTTACCTTTAAATTTTGACCGGATGTTTGCCAGCTCTTTATTTATTCTCTTTATCTCCGCTTCTTTACTTTTGCCTGAAATCAAAAGAACAGACATCAGGATACAACGTTTCAAACAGCCCTGCGACCTCAAGGTTCCTTCCACTCAATCACTCTGCTTGAACATCCGAGCACCAGGAGGAATTACTGCTTTCTCTTCCCAAAGCAGCATTAGGACTGGATGAAGGCAAGCACCACAGAGGCAGCTTCAGCACCGCTTGACAGCCACGTTCCACAACGTTTTACATGTAGACTTCAGACAGCACAAAAGCTTCATGGAGTTAATCTGAGATGCCTTCATTACTGACTTCCATAAATACCTCAGTTCCTGTATTCTTAGAGTCAAATGAAGAGGGAAACAAACACATAAATACCTTGATTACTAGGTTGACAGCACTCTTAAGGATCTGCCTAAGCACAGCCATCTGACCAAGCAACTCGTGGTACTCCTCAACTCCAGGAACCAATTTACTGTCTCTTTACTGAACAGTCATTCAAATTACTTTAAAAAAGAACATCTTTATGATCATAATGGGCATTAAAAAGGAAAAGAAGTAGTATGAGTACTCCAAAAACTGAAAGACCTCAGAAAGAGGGGATATACACTTAGGTTTACTAGACCTCTGATACGTGCCATGGAAGTCACTTGAGAAAACAGCGGCTGCAACTCACTGAAATGACTTTTTGTATCAAATTCTGATTCTAAGGATACATATCAGCTTTTCAGGTGCTATTCCAATTCAGACGGACAAAGAAATAAGCTGCTGTTTCAATTTTAACAGTGTGATCTCAGTAATTCTTGCACTGTCCAAACCAAAGATGTTTACTGCTCGTTAGCATTTTGGCTTCTGGTGATTGAGACTCTACAACAGTCTGAGTCAGTTATCTCCTGTTTGAGTGAGCAATATCCAGCTCAGGCATCGTATTCTATTGGCCAGAGTTAGGCAGAAGGAAATGAGTCCCATTCTAGGAATGCAGAACTGCTCATTTAGCTGAGATACGAATTCAGAGCCGCATGCAATCAGACTTTACAGCAGTTCCCAAAACATCTCACGTGGCAGCAGGAAAAGGCAGCTTCCTTTACCATCTGTCGCAGGTATTCAGCCACAAGGCTGTGAATAAGTCTCCTGTCTTTGTATGAAAGTGATCCAACCTTATCTGTGGCAGAGATCAGATGCCCCAGTTTCACACATCACTTTCCCCACACCGCACTGGCCAGTGCAGGCAAGGTACACACCAAGGCTTGAAGAGCAGGAGCAGCACACTATGATATCCCCAATCTCATCCCTGTCTTCCACATCAGCATAACTTGTGGCATTTAAACACTGTACCACATTTACATGTCCAGACCTCCTGTGCTACCCAACAACTGCTTCTCAGCCCTTTTCAATTCCAAAGATGATCTGGCAGCAGGTCAGATGGACACTGATCAAGTAGCTCACAGAAACAAGTGACTCAGGACAGGTTAATAATAGCAAAGAGGGAATTCCAGAGCAAATATAAATCATTCTAACTTGTTAGTTCTTGATTTAAGCTAAAATAACAATAACAACAACAACAACCCACAACCACTAAGATCACACACTTCTAAACAGAAACCAACTTTTGCATTTTCCACAGTATGCAGAAAGACCAGCGCACCGTACACACACGAAGTTAGGCCCAAAAATCCAAGCATCTGAAGTTTGCCTTGTCATTTTATAACAAAAATGCTTACAGATGAGCTTCAAATGAACATTTTCATTATCTGACATTGTTTTAAAGACCTGAGTCACTGAAGTGTTGGGAGCCTTGGCAGGCACTCTGCACAACAAAAAGAAAACCACCTTCCCCCACACCCAGCCCTGAAAAACTACTTGTACAAGCCTGCCCATCTATTGTTATTAACATGGTGAAGCTTCTCCGAGCTCAAGGATTCACAACACCTGTTCTGCATCATAAACTGTATTCACTATCTAAATGCATCTTGTTTTTCAGATAAAGCTGGAGATATGCCCTGATTTTAATTAGGCCCAGAAACTCAATGCATTTCTGGACTGACAGGCTAGAGATCACATATCACTTCCTTCACTTCCCTCACTTCCTGGAACGCATCTGCTTGGATCATGAAGTTTAACCAGTTTTCACCAACACTTCATGCTCACATGGTACCTTCAAATTCAAGTTGGACAACCTGTAACAAGCAGGTTTTAAAACAGCAGCACTATTCTCTGTATAAATTGACAACAACTGATAGAATCTAAAGCCAGAAGTGTCTTCTACCACAGATTTTTGATTTGTCATAATTGGAGTAGATCATCTGTCCTGTTCATGTGCAGGAGATATTCCTGTGTTCCCATCTAAGATGCTCGTCAGCATTAGGAATTCAATACTAGACAAAAGTCAAGTCTTATGTAACATATGCCACAAGGATGCAAGAGTCAATGTAGATTTAAAAAGTTAAAAACTTTCCAAGTTTCCTAAGCTATAATCAATCCGTATTTCAGATCTGAAAACACTTTCCTTCTTTTCAGCATTTCATCTGCTCTGGTATAACAAAAACCAGAGGATAAAGTTTTAATTTCTGGAGATACTGATTTATTTTCTCATCTACCAAGTGAAGGGGGCGTATCATTTTAAAGTATTACCAGTGGGACCAGACACTGTAGTTTGTCTAGACAAACAGGTCAGAGAACACTACTTCAGCCTGGGACATCACTACCTGGTGTAGAGTATTGAATTAAGTTTGGAAGCTGGGACCTTGCTCCGTATCTTTAGGCTACGTCCGCAAGCGGGGTCCATTGAATATTTACTCTGAAGCAACTGTTTCTCTAACCTCAGGGTGTGTGGTAACAATCAGTGAAGTTTGCAATGGAGAGGGAGGGAAGAAGCATGACAAGTACATAAGTCTCTTCAGCTTTTCTTAACAAAAAATGAAATTAAAGCTTTTCCCATTTGAAGCGCCAAGACTTCTCTATCCATTATACTCATGCATTACTGGCTGCCAGTACAGACTGAGTTCTTATGTCCTACAAAAGTAACAGAGCATTAGAGGAAGCTAGGCTAAAACACTTCAGGAATCTGTGAAGTCAGCATCCTTTGACAGAAATGGACTGCAGCCTCAGCAAAAGACTAAACAAAATCCCACCCCCTGAGCACACAGCTGGAATGGTGCGTGGCCTGGAAGACCCATCGTAAACAGCAAATTCAGTCTGAATGCTTAGGTTTCTCTAAAAGTCATAAACCTGCATAGTACAGGAACATAAAACAAGCCTGTTTTTAGTAATTCCTTCAGGCTGTTCTATTTTGAATGCACTACATAATCTCATCGAGAGCGTGACAAAACATTGCTACCATAGCAACCAGCTGCTGATAAAAACTTAACGCCACGTATTGGAAACCAGAGTTGGATGATTAAGTCCTAAACTGTCTTCTTATTACAACAGATTTCATCCATAAAGCATCTGGAAATAATGAAGGCATTACTTAACATCTTAGGAGTTCCATTTAACAGGGTGTTGCAGGCTCATCTAGAATGAGCCATTATGGAATGTAGCAAGAAGACATGGGAACTGCTTTTTCTTTTAAAGCTACCACTGAACAGCCATCCCAAAAGGCACCTTTGGAGTTATTAACATCAGCAATGCCGTTAGATAACAACAAGACTAAAAGGCATGCTTTTGTCCCTCAAAAGTTGTTTTGCACTGTTCAAGTTCAACTAAAACGGCCTAAGCTTTTAAGCCAATGAATGGATATCACCATCAGCCATCCCGAGTCAAGGAAAAGATCTCTCAGCATGAGCACATCGTTAAAATTAAGGTGAAATACCTTTAGAAACACATTTCAAGCCTCCAGCAGCTACACAGCACACTAATCGTAACTGAACTGAACTTACTGCTCACATGAAAAGATGACAGCACAATACAGCCTCACAGTGGAAGACAACTTTTGTTTGCCACACGTACAGGGAAAAAAATTAGAACAAGCATTGTTTTTAGATAGGTGTTCCTTCCCACTGAAAAGGAAGTCAGGTCTTCCTTTCCACTGCTGAAGAAAAATGTTCAACAAGTTTTCCTCGTTACTCAGCTACGGTAGCACTCTCTGAAGAATTTCTACATATTTGATGTTGCCATTGCTAGAAATACTTCAGTATTCTCAAGGATGGTCATAAATGAAGATAAGCCCACTGCTGATGACAGCTGGAAGAGAACTATGCTGCAGAACTACAGGCTTACATCTCCTTGCAAGGTCTCATTTCCAGCCCGTTAAGCAGTTTTGAGAAATTTATTCCAACACAACATGCTGTGGCCAAGCTATTCAATTTAGAGGGACTTCATGAAGGTCACTTCATTCACATAAACCACTGGGTAGGACAGGTAGGGCACAAGATTACATCCAGGCCACATCTTTCTCACTTTCATGTTTCCTGTTTTTCCAGTTTAGCATCACTAAGGTCAAAAACCCACAGCAAGTGATTAAGAGATGACTTCAAGTCAGCAAGGTGTGGCCAGCCGTTTTGTAGAAGACAGCCACAGTGTATGACTTCTGCCAGTCCTCTCCAATAGGAGTACCTAAGTAGCTACCTAGCCACAGCATGGTCCAAGGCACTCAGCAGTTAGTTCACATCTGGCAGATTGCCACGCTTCAGACTCCACTATACTGCGTGCTGCTTCCTAGGCAAGGTAAATTTAGTCTCTGTTCTACTCTTATCTTTAATTACCATCTTGTTTGACAAAGATAGACTACTGAATATCAAAAGTCAGCCAGCTCTTCGGGGAATAAGTTACTACCCTTAACCTCCTGGTAATCCAAGCAATAGTCAAAGCTTCAGTACTGAATGAGTATCAGCAATGTGTCTAAGCTCTGGATTTTGCGTTAAAATCTACAGAAGAATGAAAAAACAGAAAAGTTACAGGAAAGGGATTGCTGTGCCTATTCACCTGAACATTCTAGACACACTATAATACTAATTTGGCAGGACTGCAAGACTAAGCAAGTACTTCAGCATTGGAATTAGTGGGCTACTTGTGGCTCATTTAAATGGTGATCTGCTCCAGCAGGATTAACTTGTTGCTGCGCTAACTATAAAATGCCTAAGTCAAGTCTGATGCACGAAACGCATCGCTCCCAATTAGACAGAACTGTGACAAGCTCTCAGCTTCTATATAAACAAACGAGTAGAGTGTAGTATATTTCTGACCAAGTCCACACGCTTATTTCCCAAAGGAGCAGCAAAGCACTTGTCCTATACAAGTCTATGCAAACACGGAACGGAGCAGATTCCTGCAGGCAAGATTTTACTCAAGGACAGGTGTATCGACAACATTTACAGCAAAAGACTTGCTTCAAAAAAGCTGAAATATTTCCAGAACTCACCTAGCTGTGATAGTTTATGGCCATCAGCCAGCATAATTAAGCTCACCCACTAATCATTTATTTTGAATTAAGTGCACAGGTTAGAACTGCTACACTGTGTTACCTCGTAGCCTTAATTGCCCCGTGGCCATCTGACTATCCTGCGATTATAGATGTGCCATTATTAGTGTGAAGAGCTATAAAGCATGCTGGATAGGAGTCTCTATTAGCATGAGAAAGAGCCTGCCAGCATTCTGTCCTGCTTCTTAAAGGCAAGCAGTAATGCTAGTTTCTATTTGTGGCGCTACCATTTGTCCAGCAGCACATTAAATTATCGAACAGGACTTGACACAACAAGCCTCGTTTTCTGTTTGGGAAAGCAGTACTACAAATGCCACCAAGGCTAAAAGCAGCAGCTTCTTTCACTCCAAACTCCGGTGGCCAGAAGCATCTGTTTAGGAAGGACACGAGAGTTCTCACTCAAAACAAGTTCTCCATTTTAAAGTTCTTTCAGAGTTGTCAGCTAGCTTAACAGAGTTAGAAACTTGTCATTGTTTTGCAAACTTCAGAACTTATCTCAGGTTTTTATTAGCCTCTCCACTTGGAACATCTGAGCTGACTGGTGAGTTATTTGGTAGACTCCACAGCCCAACTGCAGGTAGCAAAATATGCTGATGTAGTTTCATAATCAGTTTGTTTCAAGGATATTCCTCCTGCAAGACAGCAATTGCAGACTGTTCCTTGGCACTGCTCTCCCCCAGCACACACGTTTTGGCTACTGCTGCAGGTCAGGAGACGTAGGGAGCCAACACAGCTAAAAGCAAGCTTGGTTTATTTGGTGTCCAAGTGGTAAATCCAATCTGCTTTACCATAAGTGATAATGCCAGCAGAAGAGAGGGAATACATGACCAAGCAGAGAGCAAGTTCTCTACGTTCATCATCCAAGCACTCTTCAGACAGCTTAAAGCAATTAGATTATCTGCTTGCCTTGCCTATTGCTAAAAATGGTTACCAGCATGATGCTAACAGTACACAGTATTCTAAACTCTGTTCTGTCAGGGGACAGAGAAAGATGCTGGTTAAAAGAGGGGGAATAAAATCAACACAAACACCAGCACTTCTAAGGCAAATACTCACACGAAGGAAAATCACAAAACTAAGCAGCACACATCCTTGTGTTGCATTTGTGAAAGAGTTTCTGCAGTACCTGCACATACATCATAGTACATAATTACTTTTATTATATACAGTATATTACATTATTACTTCTGCCTGCCAGCAGGACAGTCACATTACAGCCCCGCAGCATAGATTAGCCATTTCCCATGCAGATTCCCGTGTATAAATTAGCTCTGTGAAATCAAATCCACACCAAATCCATCCTCCACCTCTCTGTAATCTCTGGGACAGCTGGTTATTTAGCACAGATGAGAGGGCTGAAAGGAGGTAGGTTGCACAGCAATGCAGTGGCGTGGTCTGTTGCTGTGTGCCTGGCTTTAGGTGAGCTAACCTGTATAAATTCCTCCATTTGGCTAAACTAGCAAAAGTACTACGCTGGAGCTGTAAATTACAGGTCCACTGGAGTACACCTTTAGTAGGATGCTGGTGCTGCTGCTCACAGATCAAACCCACTGTGCACCTAATCCAAAGACTACTGAAAAATACTGCACGCCTGCAAGATGTTAGAATGGTTTCAGTTCTTTTTCTAAAATTGACCAGTTTGAGGCTGCAGAACAAGAAGCTTTCTGCTCAGTGATTTAGTGATGTGATCCTGCCATGAAGAACAATGTGAACAGATGCTGTCCTTTACCTGGTGTAGGGAACCTGCTTTGGCAGGGGGGTTGGACTCAATGATCTCTTGGGGTCCCTTCCAGCCCCTATGATTCTGTGACTCTTTCACAAGATACATTCAATCACAGGAAAAAGTGTCTGCCTCTTCTCCCTTCCTTCTCCCCAGCCTCCAGAAAAACAAGTCTGGAGTAGCATAAAGACCGATGAAAACTGTTCTGCTGTGGGACATCCTGTTGTGATCAGATATATATTGCTAGTCAAAGGGATCAGTGACACAGTGATCATATTTAAGAACATGGAACTGCATATTTCTAATAAGTTGCACTTGAAGCAGACTAAAAAGCACAAAACTTACTTTTTTCTCTGGTATGTTGCTGGTTTGTCACTATAACAACACTGCTCATGAAACAGCAGGAAGTCACAGGCTTTACTGTAATCCAGTAATCTATTAACTTCTCGTCCTTGTAAGGAAAGGGAAGGGGATACAAGGGAGCAAACAGCAGCTTCCAAATCCCATTACAATTCAGATGCTCTAGTTGCTGTAATTCAGTATGAGTTTAATTATCTTAAGCATTCAACATGGATGGGTTTTTTGGTCTAAATGAGCATCACAAGTTGAGAAAAACACTCCGTAGTAGGGTCAACCATTAAGATATTGCCCCACTTGAAGTGAAAGCCTACTGGAAGTTCATATCTTAGTCACTTTATGACAACTGCAACATTCATTTAGCAGTTCAGTTGGCAAGAGATTGAGTCCCATCAAAAGAAAACTTCAAGCTAAGACACTATGCAAAAGCAGAAGTACAACATAAGGCTGTTATGGAAAGCAGCTCTTCCTCCTTCTTTGACTGCATTTATCATTTTCTTGAACAGCATTTTTACATCATACAAGTACACTCCCTTCAACGGGGTAAGGCAGTATTTGCACTGAAGTAATACAAGTCACTGTGGACTCTTTTCCACTTCAGTTCACATTCAAATAACAGAAGAACAGCATAAGGCTTATTCTAAGTGTCCCAGTTTAACACCATCGTGTGTAAAAGGGACTATTCCAGGAACCTTAGCAAAATAATCCTATATGAGCTCATTAAATGATGCAGCCAATGCAATATTCTCTGCAACAGTCCTTAACTTCCTCTTACTAGTTCTGATGGGAGACATTTATCCAAAGGAGTTCCAGTTTAGCAGATATTATACTATGCCAGTGACTCTAATGGAGAAGTTGGATGTTACGTGAAAGATCCTAGCTCTCATCTTTTAATTATCTCCTGTATCTATGATTCCCTCTTCTCTCACTTATCAGCTAGTAAGAATTAGAATTAGCGAAATGATTTCTATGTGAAGAAAGAGAACTTTGTTTAACATATCTGCTAGGATTTATTTAAGGAAAGAATACAGCCCAAGGGGATAGGAACAGTATCTTGGTATAGAGAAACTAAAGGACTCCTTCTTCCTTCCGTTCAACTTCCAATGTGACACTGAAAAGGCAAGACAGCTATTGAAAACAGCAAGAGAAACTTTTGTTCTACAGTTCTGGAGCAGGAGAAGCTTTCACCTCTATAGAGACACATTTCATCAGCCTAAGAGCAGACTTCTGATATTGCAGTGGAGCATGGGGTTTCCTGAAGTAGTTTCCAGTTTAGTATTTAAGACATTTCTACACCACCATCCCCATGTAAAAAAAAAACAAAAACAGATCCACACAGAGAAGCAAGTTCTCCTAGTCTTTAGAGTGAACAGCAGATAATACTGCTGTTGTAACTGAACTGCTTGAGTGACAGATGACACAGGATTTTATCACCAGACAAACATAAAGCCGTTCTCATAAAAAGAACAGATCTGGGATGATGTGTCTAGCTGCTCCATTAGCAAAGACAGCTAAGAGTGCTTATAAAACACCATCTTGCATTAGCAAGATCACTTTAACAACTTCCTAGTACATGCACAAAAGAAACATAATTCAGTTCTCACATTCAAAGTTACACGCATTTAACATATTGATCAAGAAGTTTATCAGGTAACCAGATGTCCCAGGTGCTCAGCTGACATGGCAGTGACAACTTTTAACTGTTAAATACAGATAGGGAGTGTTAGCTGTTATTCACTTGCAATCAGCTGGAGTTCTAAGAACCAGAAAGTGCTGCCAATACCATTTTTGAAGCTCTATCATAGACTTGTAAAAATGGATAGGCAAGACAAGCATTACTTGCAGATTGGTAATTTAATATACTTGTAAGAGAATGATGTGTCGCTTAGAGCAGCAGACACACTTGGTACAAATGCCAAATAAATAAAAGAAAGAAATAAAACGATGTATGATTAAGCATTTCTGAAGTGAAAAGCTCTATATTTATGGTAAGTTCCCCTACAAGTTTTATGTTGTTACCTTGGAAACGCATGCTCTGCATCCACCTAAGCACAATTCACATATATCAATATTTACAATATTCAACAAAAATTCCCTATCTGTGTGAAGTCTTTCTGCAAGAGTCTTACAATTATGTTACTTATCATCTGAAGGGGGTGTAGCCAAATTAAAACTTCAGTTATATATGGCAGTATCGCAAAAGGGATAAACAAGTCAAATAAAGCCAAAATTAAGACCAAAATTGAGGCGGCCGGCAGGTATTTTTCACATCGGTACAAGTGTAGGCTGTTTGGTCTGCTCTTCAGGATAGAACACACGCTAAGAGCTGCACTTGGTGTCCAGCTTCCCTCCCATCCAGAACAGGAACATTATCTTAATTAACATGTCAAAAGATCATTCAGGGAGTAGCTGTTTCTTTTTGTTCTTGACAAATACCTACTCTGAAATGGGAAAGATGGAACTCAAGCCCATACCAGCGCTTGCGAAGCACAAAGTTTCTGGAGAGTGCTCTTAAATATATTTGGGAATCTTAGATACAACAGCCCATAGTAGGCTGGCAACACTCCAAGCTCCTTTAACAGAAAAGATTCAGGTGCCGCTGGACAGCCACCACAGATCACCTACTGGTGGGAAATATCATCTCTTTCACAACTATTTAGATTTGGAAGATACCTTTACCTTCTTCATTATGAAAATGAGAAAGATACAAAAGTAATTACAGCCTACAAATAGCTATCTGGACAGAGACAAAACAATCCAGAACCATCTTTGTCTGTTTATACAGATAAAGGGTTAACACCTTATTTGTTCCACAACCGTGTCTGCTACTCTTCGTAAACACTGTGAACACATCTGCTACACATCTTTGCTACTCTGATAGACACTGTGAACATGAATGGTATATTATCCAAACTGATCAGAGAGGGTTGTTCCATCATTCCTGAACTGCTTTCCCAAAAGAAAGCCTGTGGGGAAATCGGTAGTTAATTTGTTCTACCCTTCTACCTCCAGTCTTGTATTTCCACGTCCTTAAACACAGGGTAGGTACCCCAGAGCTTGACTGCTGCTCTCGTTTTCTGAGAAATGCAGAAGAAGGGAATACAGGAAAGAGGAATGTGGTAACCAACTTCAAGACTTAAGATATACTTGAAGAATAGAAGTATAGTGCTTCTGGCTAAAGGGACTGAAGAAGTCATCCCAGTACGCTGGACTTATAGCAGTGACAAAGTCTTAAATTCTTTGAGACGGAGAACCTACGTTACACATGGAGCTAGCATACAGTAATGCACTGGCAGATCTCCAGAAAATAGCTAGGTCAACCGGCCAAAGCTCAGGACTATTGAAGTTGTCTCAAACTGATGAACATGTTCTGCATGTACAGAAGAAGGATTATAAAAGAAACAAAGGATGCACAACTCAGGTCAGAAAAAACGTTGAAAAAACTTCTGCTGTCGAGAAGATCTGGGACCTTGAATTTTACATACAAAGTTCCTGTTTACAAGACTGTAAGTCCAAATCACCTTAATTTAGTCGAAGGAAACTACACGTTTAGAAGGTGTCATGTTCTTGGCTGGATTTGCTCTGCAGCCTTTTCTGTTACTCCTGGAATAATTCCAAAGTCACCAACACAAAGCTCTCTGAGGCCGGGGCCTTCTCCAAGCCGGTTCGGTTATCCCAACACAAACCCACTTCGAGCACCGTAACTTGCACTGAACCATCTCCAAATCCACTTTCATCTTTCAGAGAGGAAACCTTATGGCCGTTCCTTTTCAAATAGCCTCAAGTAGTCCGGAGACACGCAGGTGGACAACACATATATAGCCGTTTCATCACACCAACCGCAGCGACCTTAGCCCTTCCCCAGGCAATCCCTGCCACACTGCACGCTTAGATCTCTGACTCAGATTAATATTAACCTGCTCTCACCTGCCATTCCCACGGCAGGGGAGGGTGCCAAGTACCCTCCAGTCTTCACACCCCCCCTTCCTCCGAGCAGCAGCCTCCTCCTTGTCCCCGCAGAGGGGCCCTACCCAAGGACATCTCATCCCCACACCGGCAGCCCTCTTCCTCCCTTTTCTCATTAAGCAGATCCCGAGAGCCGCCTTCCGCCAAACCACGATTTTAAAGGCGGCTGAAACCAAGCGTAAACACAAGCACCGACCCCCTCACCCCCAACAAACGGAGGGGCTGGGGGAGAAGGAAGCCGCGAAGCGCAGCCAGGCACACACAAACAACCCGCACCGCTCCCGCATCGTTAAGCCTCCGGTCTCAGCCGCCCCCCCCCGCATCTCCCGCCGCCCCCCGGGGCGCGTCGCCATTTCGCGAGGAGAGCGCAGCGAGCAGCTCGCTGCGACAGGGGGGGGGGGGGGGGGGAAGGGATGGGCGCCGCGGAGAGGGCCGGGGAGGCGGATGAGGGGCGCACGCCCCGGCCGCGATGCGCGACAGCCCCCGGCGGCAGCCGGCCCTGCCCGGCCCAGGCCCCGCCGCGCCCCGGCCGCCACTCACAGTTCCGGATATCGGAGATGAAGACGGCCAGGCCTCGCATCCCATCGCCCTTCGACACCGCCGGCATCGTGGCGCGCGATCAGGGCCGCCCAGCGACACGCCGAACCACCGCAACTGCCGCCGCCGCCGCCCGCTCTCCCCGCGGGGCTCCTCAGGCCGCTGCAGCCGCCGCCTCTGCAACGCGCATGCGCCGGGCTGGCTCCCGCGCCCCCGCGGGCGGCGGCCGGCGAAGCTCTGGCGCCCCCTGCCGAGCGGAGGCAGCGCCTCAGCGGCCCTGCCCTCTCCCGCAGCCCCCCGGCCGTTCCCGGTCACCTTCCCGCCCGCGGCGGTGCCGCCGGGCCCGGGCGGGAGGTCCTGCAGCCCGACGTAGGGCGGCTGAGGCAGGGATGACCTAATCCCTGGCTCCTCGTGCCATCCCGACCGAGAATTCTAATGATTTTTGAAGGAGGAGCTGTGGGTTTCACAAGCGCTGGCTCAGAGAACGTGACCTCTAAGGGAGAAGGAGAGGGATGACAAACTCAGCCTTTCATTTCATGGGCAAGCTTTGGGCAATCTGCTGATCTAGATTCTTGTTTGTCAGATGAGGGGAAGGGTAGGATACGTAGAACCATGCTTTCCCCACAGCAGGCTGAAAGAGGCCACGCCTTGCTCCTCCCGCTCAGATAGGTCCCAAAAGCAGCAAAGAGGTCTCCTTCGCAAGCCCTGCACACTCACTTCGCACCTTCACAAGCCCAAAAAGTATATGCAGAGCCATCCTATGTCCCATGCCCCTCGTGAGAGCAATACAGTTGCTCTGCGTTGCTCCTCTGGCTCCCAGGGCACGCAGGTGTGCAGCACAGCAGCCACACGTTTCTGTTGAAGGCCATGGCCATACAGAGCAACACAGTCCCATGCCACATCTCCTCTTGAGATGGGAAACATTTCAAGGTTAAACTTCCTTAAATGAGCCAAAGAGGTTGGACTGCATAGAGTGATTAATCTCATCAGCTGGAAATAGATTCCAAGGGTGTCAAAACTGGTCTCATCTGCCTAAACAACTTGTGTGTTGAGAGGTTCAGTCGTAACACTAACGGTTAGCACACTTAATGGATTATAATGAGCTCTATACGCATTAAGGAATGCTGGAAATCAACCATTTCATGTTTTCTTGCATCCTTCAAGCTGTTCATTTTCACCTAACCATTTTATTATTTATTTTATTTTACTTTATCTTTTTTTTTTCCTGAACTATGCACCATAGCTGCAGATTATCTGCCTATCTGCAGGCACACAGTCCTGGTCTTACACCACCAATTTCCCTGTTTCCCTGGGTAGTTAGTTCCTGTGGTTTTGTGTTCCTTATTTAAAGCTTGCATCTTTAATTTGTAAAGCTTCAGTGCCTCCAAATGATACACTTTAACCTCATCTAGAGAGAACCACATAATACTTTCTGGTAATGGCTACGTGTATTGCTTAGGTCATCTCTCAAGGGTCTTTTCTGAGTGTTTTTAGGATAGGCTTTTGTGCTGGTGCTTTCTCATTGTGTATCTGTCAGAAGGAGAAGATGACAGTATCTGGTAGTCATCAGTGTATCCATTTTTTTTTCTTGAGTGTGGTAAATCTAGAACACTAATAGTAATTGTGCACAATCAGTCGATGCGGAACCTCTGCATATGGAGTCTCACGTGAAGAAAATTGTCCTATTTCTATATCTGTTCGAGTTAGCCAAAATAAGATGCTGAACTACTTTCTACCTTTGAAAAGCAGAGTGACACCTACAGGCCGAGTGCATCAGTCCTGCCTGGCTGCATTCCAGTCACTGCAGCTGAAAGTCGTGCAGGCATGCTTAAAACTACCTTTAAAGAGGGAGCTTAAACACTGCTAGCCGAATAGCTATGGTGGTATCAATTATAAACTCTCCTTGAGAAGTGGAGTAAACACACAAATGGAGAACCCCTTTGGAGCTCTTCAGTATTTAATTTTCATTTTAAACTCACTCAGTACGCACTATGCATCATGTAGTTATTTTATGTTCACCTCCTTTTACTGACATTTGAGTCTCTACTATGCATTTTCTCACTCCATCTTATTTTTGCCTCAACAAAGACTCGTGTAATTACAGTGAATGTGTAGGTATGTATGCACTAGCTCCTCTTAAGCAAGAGTTCACTAGCCAAGTACAGAAGACAGGGAGAAGATACGAGGTGAATAAATAGCCAGATAGATGAAAGAGAGCCTGTAATGATCTCTAGATGCATCCTGACAGAATTAAATTCTGCGATGTGAACCCAAGTGTTGTTGGAGAGCACAGAGTTTACACTACACTACACTTTCCAAATACACTAGCTGATGCATCAGAAGAATGTTCCAGTTTGCTACAGAACACCAGTCTGTGAGCAGCCAGACTCATCTGTCCCATACATCTCAAGATACTCTCATTTTAAAGAGATTTCCAGTTACTGTAAAATCAGCATTAAGGTGGCAGTAGCCTCAAGAGAATTCCTATTATGCAAAATGTTTTGCAGCACAATTGTTTGCCAGCAAATCCATGGTGCTTATCTCTTCCTTGTGCTGTCCATCAATTGCTTTGATCTCTTTCAGAATTTCAACACAATTTGGTACAAAGACTTTGAAAAATTAGTCTGATCTTTACAAAACTAATACTATCAAACTGTCTGGTTTCAGCAGGTGAGTGTCTGTTTGTAGGAACTACAGCCTCCACCACATTTCTTTTATGCCTGAAACTTAGAGCTGAGTGTTAATTTATTGTCAAAGAGTTAAGTCAGACTCTTGCTCTGGAGCTTTAAGGGCTGTGCACAGTTTCACTTCCTATTTGGTTTCTAAAGCCAAAATGTGATTGATTTTTGAGCATGATTATGTATCATTTTGAGGAATTTCAACACCTGAAATCATCCAACAGCCAGCAGGATTTACAGTCCATGCTGTGTTGTTTAGTACTGCCACAGCAATTCTGCCACCTACAGCTACTCTTCAGCCCTACCTGAGTGCCTGCCAAAATCACACTCTAGAATAATTTGGACAGCTTTGTGCTTAGGATATGAATTCACACACTGTGGTACGGAGCTGTGTTGCCAGCTCTTTCTACCTCTGTAATGAATTTCTATATACAAAAAGGAAATTCTTCTTTCCCCCTTGTTACTTTTGACAGATTTGTCCCTCACTTCATCGCTTACTGCTTTCTTCTCCTCCTCACAGTCATTCTGACCATGCTGGAAGCAAAAAGAGCTAAAGAGAAAACAGAATTTGTGGCTCCTACACGTGTGCTCAATTGTGTTAATCCACCTGACACCTGAAGTCTGAAGTTCATTATCTATTGATGGGGAGCACAGGTTTATCAGTCACGCCTTCTGCCATCTCAGAATATCAGATATGTTGCTTTTAAGATTAAGAAGCACAGAGTTAGAATAACACCACTATCATTAAATCTATCTAAATTTTCAGGCATGGATTTGCCTACATCTCTTCTTCACAGTGAGCAACTCAGAAGTGTAATATAGAATACTTATGCTTATAATAAACTCAAAGAGAGTGGAGAAGAAAAAATAAAGGTGAATAAAGGGTCTCCAAACAAACGCCCTTGCCCCCTGTGTGCTGGCTGAGTGCTGACAGCCATCTGACAGACTTTGTGCATTGCAATAAACTCTATATCATTCCTTCCAGCCTGTAGGAGGTTTTCTTAGCTGTTTCTCTTAGTCATCTTTCTCTTAAGCTGCAGGCTTCCAAATGAAGCTATAGGCTTCATTTCTTGCTGAGAAACCATTTTTGTTTCCAAACCTTTCTTTACTGAATACGCAATCGCTCCCCAGGAAGGAACCATGTTTCTATTCTCCCCCAGGTGTCTGGCAGTGCTCTTTTAAAGGAATAGTAGCATACATACAGAAAAACACAGAATTAAAACAATAATCCCCTTGTTTTTTGTGTTTTCTTAGCAGCGTTATCAGCCTTTTGAGGGGACACCCCAGTACCTGGGTGTGCACCCTTGGATCTATGAGTTAAGAAATTAAAACCTGCAATTCCCTCACAGGCAGCTGCAGGTTCCCTCAGGGGCAGCACGCACAGTGCCAGCTACCTGCAGCAAACCTTCCCTTCAAGGGAACAAGAGAGTCAACAGGACAGCATAATAGGAATGCAATACAGGAAATGTCTGATTTCATTGCAGAGTAGCTGGAAACAAACCTAATTTTTCATGCTCCTGCCTTATCTCTGTCTTTCCTGCTGTTGAGAAACACATCCTGGAAATGTTTAACGCTTGTGAGAGACGAACAGCAATTTACAAAACAGCAGAGAAGTCAGTACCCCACAGACTGTAAATGACTCTGGGTACAGCAAGTATGCACCTCTTAAATTTGTGGGTGTTTAGCTGTGAAAATGCACTGTTTTATACACGCCTATTAAGCAATGCCACGAGAGATTAACAAAACAGAACCACTTCTGCAGTGGAAGCTGAAGTGATTTCAGCAGTACTAAAAAGCAAGATGTGGCATTCCTTTTTCCTGCTTTTTAGACTGCAAGTGAGTGGGCCCCAAACGTGCAAGTGAACATCCATTTCCTTCCTGAGGTCCTCGCAACGATTTATTATCTGTGTGATTTAAGGTACGAGGGACACGCACGTATACTGGGCACTCGCCAGAAGGACCACATATCTAGTTCCCTGATTTGTGTTCAGAGGAAAAACACTTCTGTTTTTCGATTCAGCGCTGAATAACGTTTATGAAGATCTTAATTACACAAGAAGGAAAGAAAGATGAGGAAATCTTTCAGTTCTGCTTCTGGGAAGTGGCACCAGGTTCTAACTATGGCAAAAAATAGGTCTAGAGAGGCTTTTGCTGGGAAGGGTGGGCCTAAATGTGCTGGCCTTTCCAGCACGACTGTTTTCATCAAGCCTTCACGTTCGGTATTTATTCTCTATACGCAGCCCATGAAATAACGGGGCTACATCAGAACTTGCATTGCACTGGAAATATTAGCAGCACGGCCACGCTGCACGTGGAAACACACAGTAAAAGGTCAAAGCAGAAGGTAAGAGCCACAATTTAAAACACAAGCTGTTCTTTTCAGTCGTGTTAACACCCATCCGCCGCTTGATGCCTCCAACACCAGGCACTTGCTGACCCCACCCTGTACACAGAGGTCCGAGAGGACCTCACCTATACCATCATTTTTATCCGCAGCCCAGTAAGAGCCTAACTACCGCCTGCAACCCGCACCCTCAGAGCAGGAAGCAGGCGAGGAGGCACAGGGAGTCGCGCAGCGAGCCGCCGCCATGGTGGCGCGACTCGCGCCCTGCCGCCGCCTCAGCGCCTCCCATCAGGCGCAGGGGCGGCACCGCCCGCCTCCATTTCCGAGGCGGCGGCGGGCGGTAGGTGGTGGCTGAGGACGGCGATGCTCTCGGGGGAGGGAGGTTAGGAAAGGAAAGAGGCGGGCGACCATGCCGCGTCCCGTCCCTTGAGGGTATGTCGGCCTGCCCCGTGGCTGGGATGCGGTGATACGGACGGCACGGGCACCCTGGCGGCCACGCGGGGGCTGGCCCGGGCTAGGTAGGCCGCGCTGCGGGGCGTGCTCGGGCTTAAGCCCGCAGGGCTGTGCTGGCCTCTGCAGGCGGGCTCTGGCATAAGAAGGCTTTGGAATCTCTCCAGCGTACGGGAGGCAATTTTTAGTGTTAAAATAGAGCAGCTTAGAAGAGTAGGGAATGCTTTTTAACTCATCTAAAAACAGGCTTATTTTCACTTCTGAATTTAGCTTCTATTGTCTTTGGTTTACTGTTCCCCCGCCCAAACCACACACTTCAACAATTTGTAGCTTGGGCTTGCTTTACTAAACCAGTTGCATTATCAAAACGTTTACTACAATAGCAGTTAAAAGCCAGCTTCCTCTTTCAGAAGTGTCGTATAAGCATTTGCTCTGATTTCATAAAATTCTTAAGAGTTTGAAGGGACCACTGAAAGTCATCTAGTCCAACTCCCTCACACTGAATAGGGATGTCCACAGCTAGCTCAGGTTGCCCAAGATAGTCTCTACAACTCCAAGATTGCTTCTTTTAGACAATATAAGTCTATGCCAGACTGTCTTTTAAATTAAACAGCATTAAAACATCTGTTGGTGTTACCTCCAGTGTTACCTCACATGAAGCAAGAGTTGTCACCTGGCTTGGGCCTCAGACCAGCGTGTCAAAAAATCCATCTCAAACCTCAATTTTCCTTGCACGTTGCAATACAATGGATAATAAACAAGATCCTTTGCTTTAATGAATGTGAGGATAATAAAATATAGAATGGAGGCTTGCTGAAGCAAAGACTTGATGGACATCTAGTTTTGCGTAGCTTGTAAAATTTGTGCTTGTAGTTTTCATACAGGGCATTTAAAGGTTGATTTATTCATCTCTAGGTACTGAAATGTTGCTGTGTACTTAGTTTACGCTGATATTGTTTGTATTGCAAAAGAAAGTGTTGTCAGTGCCTTCAAATGGTAAACAGAGATTATGGAACAATAGCAAGCAGTAGCAAAGGAAAATTGACTCCTTCCAATAACCAGTAACAGCTTGAGAAGAGCATAATCTCCATCCAGAGAGATGCTGCTCCTTTGGCTGCAAACCATTAAATGAGTGTGTGAGGAGGGGTGGAACCTGACTCCACCCCTTCTGGTCACTCAGGTGCATTGCTTGCACCTGAGCTCCCTAGGTTAGCCACGCCTTCTCACATGGTGCTCAACCACTGGTTCAGGCTGTGATCTGCCATTTCCACTGCATTGCTAAAGAAGTTAATAAAAAAGTTTCCCACTAAGAGTCAATATTAGAGTGTCATTAGCAGTAAATGTTGCTGCAGACTCTGCACTTTCTATAGATCCAGGAATGGATGTTGGCTTACTATATCTATCACCAGATAGGTATGATCAAGGAAATGAAAACGTTTTGATTTCTAATCAGAGTTCAGTGGTGGTTTTTTAAACTTGTGTGCTTCGGCTGTTAAACACTAACGTCTAGTAATGTGAATGCTGTGGCTAATTGCTTCTGAAAGTGAAATCAAACACCTCCAAATCAATGTATACTAGCTTCTGGAAGAATCAATATCCTCTCCAAATTGTTAAGATTTTGTATTGACTGTTCAGGCTCTCAACTGTTTCTGTCTGTAATAGTTTATAGATTCTGCTAAGCTTGATGGAACAGAGTAGATGCTATCAAGAGCAGCTTCCTTTGTCTAATCTTTTTGGCTGTTGAAAACAAGAGTACTAGTGACCTTGAAGGCAAAGAAGAAGAGAAACACCTTAACTGCTAATGATAGTGAAATTTAAAGTGGTGCACTAATTTAGCTTTTGCCTCGCCCTCTGTATTGAAGAGATATCAGAAGACTTGCCACTTTTATTTTTGCATTCTTTTTAAGACTTGATTAAAGTCTCCAAGTAATTGTGTGCACCAAGGCTTTGATGCTCTCTGTTCTCTGGTGCTAGTGACATTGTACTTTTTTCAAGCACTTTATCTGCCAACACTCTCCTGCTTTGTTGGCTAGTCACATTCTTGCCTCTGTTTTAGTGCAGGAAGACCAGCTCCTGCAAGATCTCTTTCTTGTCTTTTCAGCAACTCACTGCTAAACCAACCTTGTCCAAATACATCTTGTTAATCTCATCTCAGTGTTACTAGGATTGACCTCATATGGCTACCAACAGAACAAGTATTGTAAATACAGCTTGAAGAAATGATATAGTAAGTCTTCATAGTGAGTGGCAGAAAAGTTAGTTCTTCAGAGTCATACAGAAAAATGTGGTTTGTTTTGTTTTAGAGCAAGGGGTTACATTTGACAAAACTTCAGATGGTTATAGGAAAGCTAACCTTTTTCCTTCTCTGTTAGGATCTCAGTATTGTGAGAAGTAGCAATTTATAATTTAACAATTTAATTTATATACACAAAAGGAAATCTCATTGTGATCTATAGACATCTAGAATTAGCAGCACATTACTTCCCTCAGTTTCCTCTACTTCCACTAATGTCAATTATTCTTTTTTCATCTTATCCACTTGTTGTATCTGGAAAGCCAGTGAAACTCATGGATGGGGAAAGGCTGAAAAACAGTCTCTCTGCCTCTACTCAATTTTTTTAAATAAAATCTTCTAACAGAGCTAAGTTGTGACAGATAAATAGCACTGAATTGGAGTGTTCTGTAGCAATTCTCAGTACTTGTATTTGGAGCTGGAACAAAATGTCAGAGATCTTTTCAATTCTCTTTCTATCACGGACTCAGTGAATTCATTCAAGTTGTTGCTTATTATAATAAAGGCATATAGCTATAAGCGCATGGCTATGTTTTTTTTTCTGTTCCCTGTATCTTGTTGACTGAATTAGGCACAATAGATGGTATCTCTTATGTGCTATAGGGAAGGCAAGGCTTACCACAGTTTCAGCTGTGAAACGCTGTATTTCTGTAGGAATTCTTTAGAAGAAAAACTGCAAGCATCCCACCAGCTTTCCCTGTGATACATCTAAGAATCTCGTAAAGTACTCTGCTATATTGCTGCCCAGCCAAAGGTATTGTTAAACAGAGCTGCATTAATAAGTCTTAGTCTGTAGGGCAGAAGATGAGACAAAGAATTGATGTTCCTTAGCCAAGAAAACTGAATTTGTCTTAAACCATTGTGTTCTTCTGTTTGCAGAGATTTGAACCCTTAGCTTTCTGGGGCAAGGAAAGCTTGGCACTGGGAGAAGCACTATGAGGTTTCTCTGTATTTCGCTTTCTTTAGCTGTCATTTGCTGGTTAGCTGAAGGCACCTTGTCAAAAACAGATGCAAAGAAAGCTGCTACAAAAAAAATGGAAGAAAAGGTAAGCTAAATAATTGAAATGTTCATCTTATTTAATGTGTGCAGTGATCTAACTCAACGTTGAGAATAAGAGTAAGGGTATTCTCTTGCTTTCCCAAGAAAGTGTTGAAATCAACTGTACATTTCCATTGAAGCTTATTCTCAGAGATGAAACTACATGAAATTGTCCTTTCTTTCATTTTTTTCCTGTGTCACAAATGCTTCACTCCTTTAACCAATACAACATAGACTTCTGGAGCTTTCACCTCCAGTGGAAGCTGCATAAAATTGCTGTAGAAACAAGAACTTTTTGTTCCCTACTGCACGTAAAGGAGGCATATCTCCATCCCTGTACTGGGAGTTGAGGGAGCAGTAGTGCTGGCCAAGAGAGGTCATTTACAGACAGGGGAGAAGACGGTCTCAGCATTGCCAATGGGAAAGCTCTGTTCTGAAAGAACAGTTTGAAGAGCTTGCAAGCCAGTGTTTTCTTTGAAGGCAGAAGTTATTCAGAGTCCCATAGCAATTTGAGATGATGATTCAACATGCTGAAGTCTCTCTTAACTTGCTGAACATGTTCTTGTTTCCTTCCTGTTTTCTTTCAAAACTACAAGAAAGCTCAGCAGTGCAGGAGAAAGGGTGTGCATGGAAGTATATTTACCAGTGCATATACCAAGTATATGCACTTCATGTTGATAAGCACACTTAAAAAAAAAATAAATAAATAAGGTGATGACAAGTGATATGTTCAAAATCTTGACCTTTAAATTACAGGTAATCCTTCATTATGCAGATTCTCATTGTATATATTACCTGCTCAGTGTCTACCAGGAAGAAAATCTAGTATGCTGCTAGAACTACTAGGTGCAATGGCAGTACAGACTGTTGAGACTGGCCTTACCCTGTTTCTGTGTGCTCACTAGGCCCGTTTCTCTGTGCGTGGGCTTTATTAGCCTTCTGACTTCCTGCTAGGTCTGCCTGTGCTGTTGTAGTTCAAGCAGAACTTCCATAAGAAAGGTGTTGGGAAATTCAGCTGTAACCACAATGCAGTATACTTCGCCTAAAATGTGTCCAGTTTAAAAGTTTTTTTTGAAATCCTGGTTAAGAGCTCTTCACCATCTTTTCTTGGTTTTGGAGTAGCCTGAAAGCAGGGACTGCAGTGCAGAGGAAAACATAAAGGCACTATTCTGATCAGATCTCAACAATTGGTACGAAGGCTCTTGTCAAGTACTGTAGAATTTGTAGCAAATGAGATTAAGTGGCTGTGCTTAGCAAGACAGGAATTTGATATTCCACCTAACATCCTGATTTATGCAAGTCTAAAGTATTGGGGTACAAACTGGATCTTTAGCTTTTTCAATTTTACAAATGACTAGGTGTTGAATTTCAAACAAATCTAGTCTGGATTTTCAGGATTGGCCATAAACAGTATTTAAGAGATGCTTTTTTTCTGCTTTTTGCATTGTTTTCATGTTTAATCGTGCTAGACTGTGGTTTAGAAAGTGCTAATGTCAAAATGTGTCCAATGGCCAGGCATTGTCCTAGACCCTCCATCTGACCTTAAAAATGTAGTTCAGCAGTTTAAAACTTCTTTCAGAATTGCTTTTTAAGTTATGAATGTATCAGTCATCAGGTGCGGTGAATGATGTTTTTTAATGTTATCACTTGATTTTTTTTTCTTTTCCTTGCAAACAAAGTAAGATTACTGATGATGACAAATGGTTGCCAAGCTTTTTCTTATTTTCTTTTTAAATCAAACTCTTTCATGTGATTTAAAAGGAGTACTCGGAGTTTAATGTTGTTTTCTTTTTGAGGCCTGTTGCTCTGGAAAGTAGCTGGTTATAAAAACTGTTGTCTTCCCTCAGACACTGCATTCTGATAAAAGTGTGCAGGACCGGGGACTGGTAGTTACAGATCCAAAGGCAAAGGATATTATATTGGAACATAGAAGCTACTGCTCCAAGAAGACAAAGGAAAGACACTTCTCAGGAGATGTTCTGGGATATATTACTCCCGTGAGTTAATGAATGAAATAAAGTTGGTGCTTTGAATGAACGTGCTAACCTGTACTCATCTGGAATCTTGCATCCCTGCTATGAAATATTTTTATACTATTGGGAACAAGAGCTGTCTTGAGATTTAGGTGGTATACAACTCTTGTTCTCCTACCCATCTGTTGTAGGATATCTAGGTTTTTCTCACCAGCAAAACAGTTTTTTTTTTTTTTTTTTTTATCTTGAATGATCCATGTAAAGCTTCAGCAGGTTCAGGTGAGGAATACCACTGAGTATCCTCACATTAGGCAGCTACCAATGTGAACCTTCTAAATAAACAGTACAAATTTTATGCTGCTGTCAAACTGATATCTTGCTATCCAGTCTTACTATTCAAAGCATCCTCTCTTGAATAATAAATGTTACTTACGTTTGTTTAGAGAATGATGCTTGCTTTGTTTTTGCACTGCTCAGAAGAGAAATAGGTACCTTATAAAATTCCGTCTTTCTCCAGTGTTGCTGAACATAAATGCAGACCTTGCAAATTCAAAACTCTCTTAAATCTAAATGCTAATTCCTCCAGTTTAGGTGAATTTGCATAAACTGAAGATTTGACATTCATGTAGCTATGAAAGTTTTGTAATTGCTTATTACTTAAACAAAAATAAAGCTGCAGAAGGTTTTCTCAAACTAACAGATCTACCAAGTTATTACATTTGTGTTAAAGAGTTCTTATTGATCAAAATCAAAGTGGATTATGTCTTGCTTATTATCTCTCACTTCTTTTCTCTCCTTTCTTTTTCAAGTGGAACAGCCATGGCTATGACATTGCTAAAATATTTGGAAATAAATTTACACTAATCTCACCAGTCTGGTTACAAGTGAGAAGGAGAGGGAAGGAGAGGTTCCAGTTCACTGGGCTCCATGATGTAGATAAAGGTTTGTTTTACTTTTCATTTGAGTATTGGTTACAAATAGGATTCTTGTTGCAAACTGATGCGTAGTTAATACAGGCATGTGGATTTTTCCCACTGACTCTCATTGTCAAGTACTTTTCATCCACTAGTTTCTGAAAGTTTTTTACACAATGAACTTTTCTGCTCACACCCGCTTCCACAAATGCATGTAGTTTCTGTCCAGATAATAAGTAGAAAGACAGCAGGCTATCTACAGAGTCCCTTTAAAAAGAAAGAGACAAAGAGTGTGTACAGACAGAAATGCCCCTTTGTGTTTGCACTGTGCAGTTATTTATCAGTTTTTATTCCCTCTGCCCTTGCAAACAAACAAACTAACTAAAAACCCATTTGAGTGAGTTTGTTTTAGGAATGAAAAATAAATTTAATCTGAAGAGAATTTTCTCCACTGTCAAGGAACTTGCAGCAGACTCAGAATTCAGAATATAGTATGCTCTTACTAAATAATTAGTTTGATTTTCAGCTTGATAGAAGTGTTTGTCTGTAAAATGCCATTTTAAAGAGCTTTAAGGAGTATTGTTATTACTGTGTTAGTACCTACTAACAAATTAATTCTAATGCAATGACTACCAAGAGGGAGTAGTTGGTGCACTAGAAAGTACCATCTTAATTTTAAAGAACAACCACATTAAAAAACCCAATTAACTTAAAAGAAAGAAATAAAAAATGGTATTCCTCCCGAGACTACACAACTGCTGTTCTCAGTAAGCAGTTAGATATTTTCCACAGTGAAAGAGAACTGTAAGCTGCAAGGATAAGGAGCTGGGAAAGGACCCTTACAAGATTGTAGTAAATGTTATGCTATAGTGGAGGTGAATAGCTTCTCTTTTTCTGTATCAGAGGCTGTTTCCTCTGCACTGCTTATGAGCTAGTAAGTCTGTAGCAGAAAAACTGATAAAATGAAACTGTGCTACACTATTTGAAAAACGCTTCAAAATATGTTTTATGTTTTAAGAACTGTTTTCTTGGTGCTGTTTGACAGGCTGGATGAAAGATGTCAGAAAAAACTCTCAAAACATCAAAATAGGTGAGCCTGTGTTTTGTGTTGTTTTTGTTAACTTTCCTTTACTGCTAGCAGAGCAAAAGACTGTGTTCCAGGTACATTGGAGAGAAGGGAGATTAGCATAGCCGTGTGAGAAGAGTTGTCTAAAAAGAAAGGTAAAAGCAGTTAACTCTAGATAGGTAAGGAACTGAAGTGTAGATTCTGTTGGTGCCCTAATGTTTTGCCTTAATGTCTTGTCTCTTAGCAAAACCGTGGCCACTGGGCCCTCTTTGGAAGGGTACTCTTCAAACTTGTTGCTCAGGGATTCCACTTTTTTTTTTTTTAATAAAGGGGAAAAGGAATAAAAATCTGAGTTAGCCATCAGTCTTTTCCTTCGCTGCTTGTTTCTGCCCTGGAAGCAGAGACCTTAAGAGATCTGCCACAGTGTGTCTTCAGCAGTAATGGCAAACATTGCTACAGGGATAATACTGTGCTGAACTTGTTACTTTTGTCTGGCACAAGAGTAAGTCCAGGTTGTGAAACTAGTGAAACTCTTATTGCTTCAGAAGGTGGTGAAACAAGTAGAGTAATTGAATGCTCAGTGAGATATTCTAAACTACTTCAGCTGCCAGGTGGTAAAGTCCTTGAAATCTCCCTGGACTCTTCTGAAGTACTTCATAGTTAGAAGGGGCTTGAACATAGTCTTGTATGAGTTGTTGGCATTTCCAGCATGCCATGATTTTCAGCTGTTCCAGCAGCAGTATTCATGACTTGTCTGACATTCTTAATGTCTTAAATGTGTTGTTGGTAGTGGGGGAAAGAGGAGATAAGAAGTACTCTCAAGCACCTGTCGTAGGCTCTTGAAAGGAGAAAAAGACTGAACATGGGGCTGTGTCCATTAGGCTAAATTAGAACTTGAGGTGAACTTTCCTACCCTGCCATTCTTGTGATAGAAGAGAGGCACAACTTACAGAAGGACTGCTGTTTCATTTTGGTGTTCTTTTGGTGCCCAAGGTGGAAGTTCAGTTGTCAGTTGAATGCATTTTTTCTTAAAACTAGCATCATTTAGCTATTCATGTTTAACTAACTGCAAAACAGAGAAGAATGTTCTATGGTGTTAGCTTTTCTGTGCAGATAAAGTTAGAGTGAAAAAATACAACAGTCCTAGCTATGGGATATATCACTTGGTGATTTCCCTGCTGGTATCTTCTGTAGAATTATACTTTATTCTGTATTTGCAGAAATATTCCAATGTAGACAATAATTTATTAAATTTTTGCTACTGATTGTCTTCTTTGCTTGATAGTGCCTAGGATTTTGTTTGATGGCTGGTCTTACCATGACTTTGAGAGTGTTTTTGGCAGTGAAGATGAGATAGAAGAGCTTTCAAAGAGTATGGTTCTGCTAGCCAAGGTAAAAAGACTTCAACAATACTTTTGAAACAGTGTGTGATGATTTCTGGTTGGTTCTGGATGGTTTTATAAAATATATTCTTTCATTTCCAGTTTTGTATCCTACAAAATAAAATTCTGTTCAAAATATGAATGAGGCATCAATCTCTATTGTATATTCTATTATGCGTCCAATTCCTGACTGTACAAATTTCAGCAGTACTGAAGTACAGTTAACTGAAAGCCTAAAGTGAGACTATGTAAGTGTGATTATCCTAAACCTGTTATGGGCAGTTGCACGGTTCTCCCTGTTATAAATTCTCATTGATAAAACCCATTCCAGCCCACTGACGTGCTGGATAACATCAAAGCAGTAACAGATAGCTAATAAACTTCTCATTGGGTCACCTAGTGAGCAGAGTGATTTCTTAAATTTCTATTTAAAAAAGAAAAAAGGCAACAAAACAGCCAGTAACTATTATTGTGGTGTTCTTTTAAGGACTGCAAAAAAATCTTGGGTACAGTGAGTGCTGTTTTCTGTATTACACAGATATGTTCAAGCTCAGTGTGCTAGACGTAATGAGATGCTTTTAGTATCAAGAATTACTTGCCAGATATCAGTTACTGTACAATTTTGTTCAGGTCTGATAAAATAGTTAAGAGTCCGAGGAGAGAAAGAGAGTGTTTCCTTCAAGGAACAGTTACTGTTTACTAAGACTTTTTTGCATCCCCTCAGCTTAATGCTTTAGAGGAATGCCTCTAGGGCTAGATAAACTGCACCCTAGAGGCATTCAACTTAGTGGTTGTTTTGTGAAAACCTGCCTAATTACTGTCAAAATAAGAATATTCAACCTTGCTCTAGGATGGAAATAAATCTTCTGTGTTCTAGAGGAAGGTGGATGAAGAGGCAAACTGAATACTTTCTTAAAATTTGTAACTGCTACACCAATTTTAGGTCCTCTGTAAAAATTAACCTCTTAAGGAAAGGGTACTGAAGTCCAGTCCAGTAAAATCCTTCATCTTGGTCAGCAAATTTTTCATAAGAAAAATTAATTTTAGAGACGTTTGGAATCATGCCTTTTCCAGTTCAGTGTTTACATCTTTAGAGGCAATAGCTCTTGACTTTTTTCCAATATTCATGTAAATGAGTATCATCTGATTTGCTTAACAGCCATCTTTCACTGATAGCTGCATTTTTCTCAATCTGATACTGGTTTATCCTGTGAGAGTAGGAGTCAGTCATGCATAACTAACAGAGATCTTCAACTTCTGCATGTTAGTTAAATAATTTGTGCTTCACTTTGACTTCTTCATAAAATGATGCATTTGAGATGAAACTGATGTAAGAATATGAAGCATGCTCAATCTGTAGTACTGCTAGAACAGCTAAAGTAATTGTGTACTTCAATATTGTATTATCTCTACAAGCATGATGAATAAGCATGGTGATGAACTCTATTTTGTTGTCAATTCCTTTTTATAGAATGAAAATTTTGATGGTTTTGTAGTTGAAGTTTGGAGCCAGCTGGGAAATCAAAAGCAAACGTAAGTATAAGTCTTTAGGATACAATTACTAAAAAACGGCCTCTTTTATAGTATCTTTTTAAAGTTTAATTAGTCCGTGTTGACTTGAATTTGTTGCTTTCTATAAATAAATACACTTTACTCTAGGTCAACTGAAGATTGCTCCACTAGCCTTAAAACTATTCTGTATGAACTCAAAGGTTATGTATTGATATTTGTAGTGGAATTAGCAGACTACATTGCCCTTTTATATTTCAGTTGTGCAAGATGTTACTGTTGTACATGGATGAAGAGAGTAACTCAGCTGTATGTGTACTGGGGTGCTGGCATTGGCCTTTGTTTAACACTGACAGGCATGTGTTACTGGACAAATAGCACTGACTTTGAGTTAATTAGAAAATCTTCCAGGACTTTATATCAAGGTCCTTTATATGTGCTGAAATTTCATATGTGCTGAAATTAGAGTGAAAATCACCAACCTGTAGCAAACCTACAGAGAAACTGGCTTCCAGTTTTTGCTATTTTTTTAAACTTCAGAGTAGCTGATCTACCTTTTGGTAACTCTACTCTGAAGTTTCACAGGGACTGAATTTATTGCATTTGTAAAAACTGAAGGGTTTACCTGTATTAAGCTGTTTCCTGATATGTTCTAATCTATTTTCCCTAAGCAAAAACCCTTGGCTACCTCAGTGCCTTGGATAGAGTGTAGGTAAAGCAGATTCTGAACTTCAGGAGAAAAAGGCAGAACATGTGGTGGAATTATTGATTCAGTGCAGCATTCTGGAAATTTTGGATTAGTGACCTCAGGAAATTCAGACATCCATTCCCTAAAACACAGTACTCCTTTCATCTCTCTATTGCTTTAAATGTCTGGGGGAAAATAACTTAGAAGAGATTTCTATAGAATACGGACTTAATTAGGACAGACTTTCACCTTTCTAAAATGTTCCTTGGGGTTATTCTGTTTAGGGCAAAGGATTTTGGCTGGTGGTATGTAGTAGTTATTTCCTGAACAGTGTGTGCTGTTAAGGGACTCCTATCATTTCCCTCTAAAATCAATAGTTTGGGAACAAAGGAATGAAACTGCTGAATCTTTGTAGCCTTGTCAGGGGCTCCACCATTTACAGTGGAATGAATGAACCTTAAATGAGATGCTCTTTCTTACAATTAGGAAATTTGCCAGGCTGTTCTCGATGATTGATCTCTGTACTGAGCTCTAGATCTATTGCAGTCTCTCACTAAGGCAGTCAACAAAATGCTTTAAGTAAATAGTAACTGCGAGCCACAGGTTGGGTATAGGGGTCAGTTTAACTACTGTCATTCAGTAAAACTGATGTTTTCTATAGGTTAACGTAAAATGAAAGACAGACTGTATTACTGCAATTTTAAGGTTCACTGAAAGCCAACATAAGCGAGCTAACAATGAAGTACTGTATTGCAAACAGCAAACAAGTATACAGTGTGTTTTCATTTAACTCTGGGTTCAATTTGTGTGTCAGCAGTGCTTGTCCCATCTCCTGTGGTAAGAACCATCCCTCCCACTAGGAGGGGAGGGTACTGCTGTGTAGTTGCTCTAGCATTCAGTGCCAGAATGCTACTTAGGCAAAGTATAGAAGTACCACTTACTACATATTCAGTGTCTTTCAGTTATTGCTAAACAGGAACGGGAAGAGAAGGTGATTCTCAGTGAGAAGAACAGTAACTGCCTCATGCTCCGAGTCAGTAATGTTAGATTAGACGTGGCTGCCAGTGAGCAAAACTTCAGGATTGTCCTAACCAACAGTCTGAAGACAGATGTTTGGTAGAAAAACCTGAGTATGAACAAAGGTTATAAACTATCATTTTTTTAATCTTCAATACCGGTTTCGATCTTGGCAAGTTTCTACTACACCTTGAGTGCTTTTATTTTGAGATCTGTTCATTTCCCTTTGAATAACAGTAGAAATAGTCCTGATAAATCAGTAAGCAATGTGGACTCTTTGCTTTGCTCGTCCCTGCTCGGAAAGGGTAGAGCCATGACCTCTTTAGCCCACGGTGTGGCAGTATTGTATCACGATTCACACACGATCCTTGTCTGTTTTTCCAAAGTGACAAACATCAGTAGTGAAGCGTGTTCTTAACAGTAGAAGAGCTGGGAACAATTGACAGGCAGGTATCAACACAAAGATGACCATTCAACCTTCAGACGTGTAAAGCCTTTATAGAATAGCAATTGTATGTGCTCCATATGAGGTGTTATTAACTGTTAGGGTGTGAGGCCCCTGGATGCCTTGTGTCTTACACATCAATTCAGCATACGTGCTTCATAAGCCCTTGGATATATAAAATGGCATTAGATTCTTATATTCACATGCTGAAATACCACCTATTCTGTCTGGAGAACTTGAATTGTATTGAAGTGTGTGTGGACCTAAGCTGTAGGAGCCTTACACTAATCAGTTCAGGCTCATATAAAAGCTCGGTACAGATGCTTTGAGGTACTGCCTCTGTAGGTACCTACTTTTCTGTGGTTTGTGAGAAGCTCGTGATTACTGACGTAAGTATTAAGACAAATTTGTGAGATAAAAGATTAAATGTAACTGATGCTCTCTCCTCTCATGCCGACAATCACAGTAAAAAAGTATTCAGTTTCATGTCTTTGATTCTAACATATAGGAAATCAGTTTCTAAACAAAAACTTAAATCAGCTGAGACTTCCTAGGCAAATAATACCTCCATTCTAATATATTTTACTGTTCCTTACAGTTCTAATCTGCTTCTTAATTATTATTTTTTAAACTAAAACTTTTTTTTTAATAACTTGGAATACGCTGTTGTAAAAAAGTGTGGCACTTTGGGTTAGAAACGCACATGGCAGAAATTCTGAACTAACAGGAGAACGTCTGCTTTCACAGTTTTAATTCTAACAGCCAGGCAGGACAACGTCTCTTTTGCTAATATCATAGGTGGATTTATTTTTATCTTTTTCCCCCAGACACCTCAGTCACACTGTTGGCACATTCATCCCTTTTTACCAGAATCTGATAGTTTACGTGGAAGTATACTGCTTTGTCTGGCGTTAGCTGACAGATGGCACTGCCATCACACAGGATCAATCTGAAAAACACCCATTTTTTTTTCACCCACCACATGCTGCAGGCACTTGGCATCATGCAGAAGATGACCTTCAGACATCTTATTAATGTTGGTAGGAGTATAGGAGCAAAAACCTCTTCTGGCACTTCTATCCTTCATGCTAGTCCCTGAAAAATTAATCTATTAATCAAAGATTTGCTATAATTCACTCCAGTTTTCTGGTATTAACTAGGCAATGAAATGGCACAAAAGAGCAATTTCTTCTTGAAGTAGACAGCTTTATTCTGTCCAATTTTCTTGACAAGGCATAAATTTCAGGGAGCTCTGACTATTAACTTATAAAAGAAAGTGGCAGAAGTTGGAAAGTTGCAGAGTCCTGAAGGGTCACGTAACTGAAGAGAAGGATATAGCAGTGTGTTCTGCAAGGCCCTTCACACAGAGTGACAGCCCACCTTCATGTAACTGAAGTAAACTGTTACAAGATGTCCCTAACACAATAGACTGAGAATGCTGGAAAAAGGGAGCTCTGAAAAAATAATTCTCTCAAATTTGGGTGGGGGAAATTTGCATTCTTTGTAGGGGACAAGATACTTTGAAATTAAACCAACACCACCAAGAAAAACAAAGAAACTAACCTTCCGAAAAAGTAGTGATGGTAGAAGGCCTGATAGTGTAGCATGGAAGTAGACCTTAATTAGCTCAAAATGGTCTTAAAGCTGCCAGTGTCTTAGTTACTATTATGAAGTAAAATCTGACAAGGGTGAAATCTCTGGTAAATATTTAACATAGGCTTTTCAGAAAGACTGATCCTATTCCTAATTACCCGTACCTCATTATAATTTTTAAAATGTCAATAGTCCTTTCAAAATTACCAGTGACAATATGGGAAAAGATTGCATTATAGCACACTAGAAAGCACTGCTGGGACACAGTAAAGTTTTAATTTGTAGCACACAATCAATGAGCATTCCGTTATTGCTGTCTGGGGGAGGAGGCAAGAGCTCACATTTGGTCTATGTAATCTGTCTTGGCTGACAAATGGAAGTTAGCCAAAATGAAGTCTTTAGCCATTAACCATTAATCCTGTCTGATCTGCAGTAAAGTTCTCAGGGCTGTGAAACCCAGCTTGACAGGTTAGTGAGTAGATGGTCACCTAGGTTTCTTGAGAAATAATCTGCTACTCTTAAGATTCCTGACCTGGTCCAAGTTGAAGCTAGTTATTATTATTAATTTTTTTTTTTTTTTTTGGCCAAAGCTATATTGTTTAGATTTGTTAGGGGGAGAGGAAGCTATTGGATGGGGTTTGTTTTTCAGTTAGAGTGCTCTTCCTGCTTACTACGTAATAAAAGACAGCAATTCAGACTTCCTGCTCACCTTATATCAGGCCACAAATCCCTGTCCTTCATTTAAAGTTACAGGATTGCTATATGCCAGGGTTACCTACACTAATATATCTTTCCAATTTAGTCAGAAAATATTTTGTGCAGTTCAGAGGTCATAAGTTAACGAAGGGATTCAGAGAAGAGAGATCTCGCTGATGAAGAGAGCATGACAATCTCAATACCAGAGGAACTGATTTCAATCAAGTTTATTTTATACGCAGTTCCTCTGTCACCTAAGAAAGGGTACATTCATACTACTTTGAGTATAATTAGTTAAAAGGTCACTTGGCCATGAGACAAATCTGTAAGAAAAAAGGCTTAGCTAGTTTTAATACTTATTATATTTTTTGGTAAGACTATACTGCATGGGGGCTGTAAAATGTATGCTAGGAGTCAAAAAGTGTTTGGCTTAGTGTTGTAATTTTTTTGAATGCTTTCTCTGGAAAAGGATTCTTCTCTGCTTAATTGGTTTGCCTGAATAGTGACACTTGTTACGTGGAATACCTATGATAAAGAATGGAAGGGAAAGCTTTTCTTCCCAATACAACAACGGGAGAAGTACATGCTGAAGATGGACTAAATGCTGATTTTTACAACCTTGTGAGTCCCCACTGCAGGAACTTGTTCACTGCAGCCAACTCTCAGATTGTAACCACAAAATACTGATTGTATCAGGAAAGTGATAAAACTTTTTTCTGTTGTTAGGATCTAAGAGTAATGGATTTTGTAGCACCCTTAGGATGTTTTCTGGCACTAAACATGTTTCACTGAAAATAAAACTTCTTGATTACTTTTGAATAGTGCCTACACTGTGCAAGTCAAGCATCTTTACCATGGTAGATGATTAAACTGAAGATCAGTGATTTTAGAAGCATATCTCTGGGATGACACTCCCTTGAAGGGGCATTGCAGTACTGGAAGTAGTTTCTGAAAGTTCTGGTCTAATCCCCTTTGGTAAATTGAGCAAACTACTTAGAGCAGGATATACACAGAAGATCACCTAACACTTTCCGTGTACTGGAATGGATTATGAAGTTGCTTTTTACTCAATTCAAGTTTAAGCATAACTGAACAGATCTACAGTTTGCTGCTAACATCATTCTGTCTGCATTTTTGGATCTGTACTGGTGGGAAAATATAGAAGTTGGTGTTCTGAAGAATTGGATGACTTAAAGAAGGCACACTGGACAGCCTTATTTATGGTGTGAATTGAAGGTCTCATTGGACTCTTCAGATAAAAGTAACCATTAGATGTTCTAGTCTCTTTTGAAGGATTTGTTATTAACATCACCTTTTGAAAGCAAGCAAGCAAGCTCAGAACAGTCCATACGAAGAAAATTTTGGAGCTCATTTTCCTATTGAAATTATGATGTGGAAATCAGCTTTTGTGAAAGCCTTTAAATAATGCAAATAGGAGATTATACTTCCAGATATGGCACTTCCAGGCATGTATTTTGTGGTTATACTGCAAAGTGTTGGGAAACAAATACGCTAAGAAACAAAAATACTTAGAACAGCAACAGAAATGTTTCTAAAAGCAGGTATCATAAGTATATCTTGAAGATCGCATGCCTTTCTGTGAAAGCCTCTGTACAAGTTCTCAGACTTCTGTGTAGTAGCACAGAGGTAACTTGAATCTATTCAACAATTGTTTGTTTCAGAACAGTATTTATTCAGTAAAAAAAGTATGAAATCAATGGAAGAATCAAGACTCCAAGGGGTAGCCTGCTCTGATAACATATATTGTTTCTATGTGCCAGCAATGGATAATTGGATTAAAAACAAAACATTTCATCCCCAAAGTGATCACTGGTTACGATAAACTAAGATTATCTCCAGTAGTTCAGTGTTTTTAGTCTTGTAAGAAGGTAAATCTTTGATTAGTCTGCCTAAATACTTTTTTCTTTATGCTAGAGTCATTCATAGAAACTGTGTTTGGATCTCTTGCCTGTTGCATCTATTCAATTATTTCTGTTGTTACTTGTTAGCTTGCTTTTGTCAACCAGTAACACTGGTTTTCTGCCCCTGTAATAGTACGTTTATATTTCAGGGAGTTGATACACTTGCTTGTTCACCTTTCTGAAGCTCTGCATGAAGCACAACTACAGCTCACACTTGTCATACCCCCAGCAGTTGCAGCAGGGTGAGTATTCCTTTGTAGTCAGCAAGTGACAAAAAATACTTTGTTATTTGATACACAGAAAATTGAAAACTTCAGTTGTAGCTATGTTACTTAAATGAGTGAGCAGTTGGTTGGGTTTGATTGCTAGATTCATGCTGCACTGAATAGCCTTAGTACCAGATGCGGTCTTGTACCAGATGTGTACCTTGTAACTTCTGATATCAAAATGACTTGCAGGAGGACTTCCTGTTATGGTGTTAACCCTTAATATCTGGTGAGAACCTCCAAGAGAACAAGAAAGAAGTAATTGTGGAGTTTAGTGACTTGTTGCTCAAGGAGCGAAAAGAATTATCATGAAAGTAGCGCATAAAAAAGGCTTTCTAAGCCTCTGGGCACAATTTCATCTTTGATAGATAATGCTTGTCTTTAAGGAAGTGAGGCAGAGCTCTTCTCCTATAATAGGGTTGTGTCTCTTCTAAAATTATTTGGTTTGGCTTAGTAGCTCGCATGTACAGAAAATGAATTGAGCAATTCTAAATATTATCTTCTTACTAATTATTGTGTTATTTGTGCAGTGATTTGTATCTGATAGGTGTGCCAGTGGATATGCTCTTCCAGTGTACTAGCAGTATTCAGTTCATATCTTTCAGTGTTTATAGCAGAGATATTTACTTTCTAAGCATAGATTTGCTGGCAGGAAAAAAAAAGCAAAAAAAACATGTGGAAAGTGAGAATATAATTTCATTATATGTGAAAGGAATTTGGATCCTCTTTATATTTTTACACTTTTAAGGAAAGATTCTGCATTGTCTTTAAGAGACATATAGTAAAGCTGAGATATCTGTTTCAGTTTATACAACTCCAGTGGTACTGTTTCTGGGAAGCTATTGGGAATGCTTATTTCTGTATTTTAGGAGATTTACATCTCATCCTTCAGGGTTTCACATAATCTATCAGTGATTATATCCACGTAAGAGTGAGTAGATAGAACTGAAGCCACATAGATAGGGAGTGATTCATAATATCAGCAGAGTGATGAAGCTGCAGTGCTGTCACTTCAAATTGAAGTTTGGGCTATAAAACTTCTTTAGCAGGAGGTTTTCCAATAAACTTCCATGAGCAGAACTACTTGGTAACATTTGTTCATGTTTGGATACTCTTCCATGTCAAAAGATGCATTTCTGTCTACCAGAATCCGTGCAGACCTTAAATGCTGTCTGCTGAAAAGATTTGGCCATTTTGTAGTCAGTGACTACAAAGCTCTCACTGTTCTGAGATCAGTTTGCATTACCACCTTATTCTGATGCCATCTCAGCTGTAGGTTAGCATGTAATCTCTCCAAACCAAGTCCTTAGTAGAGGATACATGTTTTTTAGCTGCACAAAGCAGTAAGCTTAAAGTAATACCTGCCTGTTATCTCATTCTTCAATAGCTTGGTGAAATCTGATTGCACTTAATCAAGCTTATTGTCACAAAGTATGAATTTGAGAATGTCTGTATCATTTTTCACTATAGCACAATACAAATATTTTATACCATTCAAATAAAATAGCTGATTTAACGCAAAACCCCTTTGCCTTCACATGCTGCTGCCCATTAGTTTTTCAAGGGCAAAGAGTAATAAACAAACTGTTGAAGACTACAGCAAAAGCAGACAGAATTAATTCAGTGTGAATTGGTGAAGCAGTCAATACAGGCCCCATGTCTACCTCAGTGCTGGTGTCCACATCATACTGTGTGACACAGACTATAGAACCATCTATATACTGTGCTTCTAGGGCATTAAGAGAGTAGATACAAGTCAGTGAAAAGCACCGGAATCTTCACACTGTGTATTTTATCTTTTATTTTTTCCCTCTGGACATAACATCGCTTGTTCCCTGTTCCTTCCCACACTCTATTTTCTCCAGTCATTCCCATAACAGAACATACACCCTATAACCTGGAGGCTGCTTGGTATGCAGCAGTGCACCAAATCTTGTCATACACTAAATCCAACTCAGGCCAAGGAAAGTCCTGGAATCATAATCTTGCTAGATCAGTAGAGTATTTACAGGACTATAGTCCTGTACCTGGTATCCCTTCTCTTTATTGAATCATGTAAAGGTGGAACCTCTTCAGACAGCGCAGTAGAATGAGGAGATGGTAGAAATGACATCATGCAGGAAAAAGGTGTTTTTGATCAGGATGAGGCATTACATGTTGAAAGTAATTAGAGCTGCCAGGTAAGTGCTTTGTTCCTTACTATCTTGGCTGTTTTCTTGTGGCTTTTAAGAGCCATTTGTGCAGCTGGTAAAATGTGACTATCAGGAAAGTAGGCTTTCTCCATCAAGAACAGTTAGATGGGTCATTCAGGTTGCTTCAGAGTATGCTTGAGAGCTTCATTATCTATAAACAGCTTTCCCATGAAAACTTTCTACTGTAGATAGAGTTTTAGTAACTGAACTACAGTTTTGATAATTACCCTATTAAGGCCCAGCATGGCTCTCAGTGAACTGAAGAGTAATATGTTTCTATTGAATCTTTGCACCACAACAACAACTTCAACACACCTTGAGAAATACAGGCATGAAAACTAAATTCTGAAAAGCCAATCCCTGTTCATGAGGACCTTTGCAACAATGGCAAAGCATTAACATTAATTTCTTGTGGATTCTTCTGGAAAACTATGGGGTAGTGTAATACAATGGAAAGCTTAGCAACAACAGCAAAATAACAAGGCCCTAGACTGCTACAGCAAGTGAGGGCTTGCTCAAATACAACAGCCATAGATGCAGAAATAAAGAAAAAAACTGCTTACCTTCAGAAGACCTCAGGTAGGTAGGAACTTCCAGCAAGAGCCCCTTACGTTCACTGCCAACCCTTAAATGAGGTCTGGGAAGGGGTGGATCCTGGCTCCTCCCCTTTCTGTCACTCAGGTGCATTGTACTCACCTGAGCTCCCCTGGGTTGTCCCTGCCTTCCCACCAGGTGCTCAGTCACTGGTTCAGGCTGTGACTTGGCATTTCCACTACACCTTAGTGTCACATGAGCGTTCAGAGGTTGTAACAGAAATACTTGGAGATTCTCCTGCCTCGGTTAAATCAAAAATAATGAGAAACAACTAGGTCTCCTCTCCTGTCTGTCATTTATTCTAGTATTTCATGCTGCTGCCTTATTGTCTGCATTTCATACTAGTAGTTCCTTTTTAAAGCAATTTTACTTTGCTGTTAATTGTAATGTTACAGATAAAGCAAAGGAGAACACTTAAAACATTTTTTTCTGAAATGCCATATCAATCACTTGATCAGAAAAATGCATTAAAAATGCTAAATGCAGAGGTAAAATTTAAGTAATTGCTGTGAACAGTGGTTACAATAGGTGCGTTCACTCCTTTTTGCATTTTGGGGTGTGTGGAAACAGCAGAAACCTGAAGATTAATGCTTATTGTGACACCTATTACCATTACCAAATTCAGTCTCACACCCGGAATCACAAGTCTGTTCTATTTAGATACAGTCACAATCTAAATTTTGTAGATTCTGAAACAGGAGTTGAAGCTGCTGTAAACTGTCTGTGTTCACATTTTGTTTTGGTCAGAATTTTCTGTCAGTAACTGTATCTTTCCATGCTACTTAGCAGTCTCTACACTGCACTGAGGTTTGGACCTCCTGTTGCTATTGCCAGTCCTGCAGCTGTGCTGAATATTGACAGGGTAGGGGGTTCACAGTTCCAAAACCTTTGTGAACTGGGATTCGGGTCTGCCCTGTTAGTGATGGAACAGCTGTCTATCAAAGGTGCAGTTTTTGACCTGAAACATGTATTACTCTCCTGCTCCTGGATGGCTTTGATCTGCGAAGGGGAAATAAAGTATTCCTATTTCCCTGGGCTGGAAAATAACGATCATGGATTATACGAGAGAAGTGAAAGATCTTGTTCCTCTAAACAAATTAATTTGTTTATTTATGTATTCCCAGTGTTTCTGGGATTTAGTCATAAACCTTTCTGCCCAGGAGAATAAATGAGTCATGTTCTGTTAGATTAATGCTGTTATATAGGACATCTACCTTTGCCTTCCATTCATGTCCTTGTACTGTGTTAACTAGTAATAAACACTTCAACTTCTTGGGTAGGCATGCAGTCAAAAGTACATCCATCAGTAATGGAAACATACTAAAACATACACAATTCATGGTTTCTTTGAAGCTCATAAATATGTTGGATCTAATGATAAATGTAAGAAGAATCCTGATTATTTTTTTCTGCCTTACTTTACTTTTTAGACAGTAGCTGTGTTTGGAAATCCTGATTCATAGGATAAGAAGGCTTCTACTGAAATGTGCTTCCCATTGTGTATTGAATATCTTATTTTTTGTCTTGATTTGAATTTTAATGCTTACACAGGGTTGAAGCATTCTTTAATGCATCTATGTCCTTTATTTGTTGGAATCACTGTAGACCGTTAACCAAGAAGACAGCAAAAGGCATAGAAATAAGTACCATCGAGAATCAAATGATATTTTAGAGTTCAGCAGCTGGCAAAGGACTGATAAAGGAGACATGTGGAATATCCTACTCAGCTGGGATCCTAGGAGCCGAAACATTATTTCTTTTGTGTTCTACACTGATTAAAATTTAAAGAGAGTGCATAGTTAAATGTAAGCAGTTTATTTAGGAATTTGTAATTTATACTCCTTTGATATGCATTAAGATCAAAGCAGTCTGGCAGCAAACGCTATCTGAAAAGAGACACTTTCAAGAGCTAAAAATACCGGTTTGCTTCGGGAGAAGCTGTCTGGAAAATGCATCGTTGTGAATGAGATCACTTATATGGTGCAGGAAGGAAACATATTGGGTCATCTGTTTAATTTCTTGGATGTACTTTTTGCAGGCAGCTTAAACTAAGAGGTCCACTGTCAGAAACTTGCTTCCATAACAAAGAATCGTACAAAGCCTTTGACTTCTGGTTGGCTTTTGAAATGTTCTGAGCTGAAGGAAATCCACACACCAGGGGAAAAACAGCAATCATTTTTTCTGTTTCTATAGAGCATTTTAAGATGTATTTGTCCAACGCTGTCCAGAGACAGTTCCACTAGTATAAATGAAGAAGTGGGAACGAGTGTAGAGGCTGATGGGGAGGCAGGAATCTAAGAAGCTTTGCTGTCACAGAGAGTGCATACAGAGCTACCTCACCGGCAAACACCATCAGATGGTTCACGTTTCCATCCACTGGATGTCCAGGAATTGCATCATTTTTGCAAAGGAGAAAGTGGGAGCCAAAGCTGTGATGGGCAGTGCGTGTGTGTGCATTCTGCTTCTGCTGCCCTTGGGATGAGAGTCTTGTCATTGCGTGCCACTGAGGAAAGGTGCTAGAGCTGCTGTGTTACGTAAATGGTTGGTAGTGCAGATGGTTTGCTGAAGACTTCCAGCCTGTCTTTCAACAGATTGTCTCAAAATGTTAGAGAGTGTCGCTGCTTTTAGCATGCATGGATGTGGATGCATGTAGAAACTGTATTTAGAGCACCAAAGAGTTGCCAGGTATGTTTTGCCCTTGATCACTGAATAATTGGTGATGAAGGATGACTCTGTTTGCACTTGATAAAGTTCCTGGCTTAAATATGTGATTCTAAACATGAGATTAGATAGGCTTTTATTGCTAATATTGCAAGCCTCTTCAAATATTGTAGCTGTGTAGGAAGAAACTACTTTTTATGTTCTAGTCTGGTTTTTGGTTTGCTAGTAGTACTAATATTTCCTTTTTCTGCCCCTCTGTTTTTATTTTTTTATTTTTATTTTTTAGAGTAGTTTGTTTGCTGTGGTATTTTATTTTTATTTTGTTGCTGTTGTTTTGTTTCAGGTAGTGATCAGTGTTTTAAAAAGCTACATAAATATAGGTATCAGCTCGAGTTTAAATATGTCATTACAAGGGAAATATGAACAAGACTTGATATTTGGCTACATCTGTCTTCTGAAGACTGTAAATCAAAGATATTGAGTAATTTTCTTTGCTTCTCTATACTTCGTAATTCATAATATTTTAGGGATACTTTTCCACAGTTGAAAAGTGAGGCTCAGAATTTGATTAACAACCGTTTGCCTTTTGAAATTAGCTGAATGTAACCAGACTGGACAGTTACATACTTTGTTCAGGTTCAGCAACCCCTTTAGTAATACTCTTTTTTTGTTGCTGAGCTGAGAAAAAGTAAAGGCAGGCAAAAGGTCTGAGGATCCTCAGGTAGGATGTTGTCTTCACAGGGATTCTGAAATTAGAATGTAACCAGGACACTTCTAGCATTTATCGTTTATTACAGACATGAAACACAGCATAACAGTGTTAAAGATCAGCTCTGTGGACGTTAAGTCATTAAAAGCTGTTATTTCTGCTGAATGCTGTGTAAAATAACTCCGCCTTTATGGATTGTTGACTTTTCTCGGAATTTTGTTGTCTGCTGAAGTAGAAGCCTGTGCACAAAGTAGCAATAAAAATAGTATTGGCTGCATCACAAATTTAATAATATAACACTGTGCTCTTGCATGTAGGTGCTTATAATAAGCAGTTTATGTCCTTTATGTCCTACATGATGGATATCCTCTTACAAATCCCTTCTTTAGTTTACAGTACAGTTGCTACTCCTTGAATAGCAGATCATTCTTTCCCTTGAAGTTGTACAGAATCTGCAAGCAAAGAGTAAAACCTGAAATAAATGCAAGAAACCCTTTGATTTGTTTGACATACCACTGACAGCTTTTTCTTCTCTTTATAAAGGAAGATCACGTTTAAGATTGTAACAACCTGTTTTGTCATGTTCTGAGTGTAGGATGAAGCTACATTTTTGTGCTGGTAACTGTGTTACTGTTAAGAGTTTACAGCTCCTGATGCAGTGTGTCAAACTACTGTATTGCTACTTTTGTTTGTGTTTGGAGTTTCAAATGTATCAATCACGCTTAGAGTACATGGAATGCAATTTTAAAAATAGATTGATTCAATTGTTCGGGAAGCCCGAAGTAACAGAAGGCAGCTTTATGTGTCAGTAATTCTATCAAGTCCAGCAGGGAGGTTTCAGGGTGACAGAAGTTAAATATTTCACTTCTCAGTGCTGGAAAGCCTCATGGAAAACTGTTTGGGGTACTATTTTTAAAGGAAGATTTAGAAAAATGGGAGTGATTAGAGGAAAGAAAGGAGAATTGCTTAAAAATAGATAATGTCTCATTTGAGGAGAGCTTGGAGAACTGCAGTGTATTATGAAGATGGAAAAGTATCAGGAGGCATAAGTCTTCAAATATGTCAACAGGAATTGTATAAGTGAGTGATAAATTGATCTTTATATAAGCTTGGAAGAAAATGATTAAAAATACTCTTAGTTTTATAAAGAAGTCTCAGATTGCACAGTAGAAAAAGAGTAATATTGGATGGCAAAATACGGTAGAAATACCTTTGTAAAAATCTGGGGATCTCCATGTTTATCTTGAACTTGATTGTGGACATCTAAACATCAGGTGATGCGCAGCCATGCAAGGAGGAAATGAAGAGCAACACTTTTATTAATTTGTTTGGGTGATAGAGTTAATATCCTGTAAGCACCCATTTTGACGAAGGAAGAAGAGCTGAGCCACCAGGAGAAGAAAGAAAGAGTACACTCTGTAACCTCCTTCCTCTGTCCCAGGAACAAAGGAAGCATTCACAAGTACACCTTTCCCTTGTTTCCCTTGAGCTCTGGGTTGTTCCTTGTGCAGGCCATGCACCTGAGACTCAAGCTAACCTTAGTCTTTGTTGGTATGTACTTTTTGAAAACTTTCATTGTTAAGCCTTCCTACTAAAGTTTGAGGCAAGCCAGAAATCTAAAGAAGTTTTTCTTTTAGTTAAGATTAAAAAAGATAGGTGGGGCAGATAACAGCAAAGGAATGAAGGGAGCTGAAGGCTTTGGCATTCTGTTCTTAGTTTGAGACATTATAGGCTTGCTTTTATCCTCAATTAAAATTTTTAACCCAAAGCAAAATACCAGGGAAACATTCCCAAAACAATGTCAAAAACACTGAAGAGGGTCATACTGTTAAATTTAGAACCTGATATGAATTTCATTACTTATCTAAAATTGACACAACATGCATATGATAGGAACAGTCTCTAGCAGATAATGTGGCTGTTTTCTTCCTGCTTTGAGCAATTTGCCACATTCGTATGTGAAACACAGAATCTCAGTGTGTTTCTGCTTCTCTTCAATTCTCAGCTACATCCCAGCCATGATTTTTAACTCCTGCTTCTTGCTGTGGTTGATCTCTTTTAATGAAAAGCACTTTTTACATGCCAAACAGTCTAAAGTTTTAAAATTTGATAACTGATTTGGATTATGCCAAGGCCAAGTGTTCTTCACACTTCATTTTTTAAAAGCAGCAAGAAGTTGCTTGCAGAGGATATTTTTGTTTTATATATGCATTATGAGATGAGAGACTTTCAGAAAAACTGAAAGTATCTCAAAAGACATTACTTCGTAGCTGTACTTAGACTAGGGAGATTATAGAGCCTTGACAGTGCTTCACTGTGATTCGGCAATTTTCCTCTTTTCTGACTTAAAGTGCTTTTGATTTAAGGCATCAAAGAGACTGTATTTTATGTTCAAATGGCACACAGTATTATGTTGGTAATCTTCGTTATAGTATACTCATTGTTACAGAAACTAGATCTGTTGACATTCCTGAAAAGGGTCAGAATTGTTCTGTGCTGCTTTTGCTTTTATTTTATTTTATTTTATTTTTTAATAGTGATGAAGGAGAGCAGTGTTGGCAGGATTGATTCTAAATTCCTGTTTCTTTGACCTGGAAAGACTGGCTATCTCTGGTAGCTCTGAAACAGCATTCTTTATTCCTATGGTGCTGGGGGGGAAGCATTTAATGCAGATTCCTATTACATTTCATGCTGCTTAGTTAGAATTATTCCAAGTTTGTTAGTCATCACTGCGAATATTTAGTCTTCTTTTTTCTTTTTGTATGAAATCCTTCCACAATTGCATGAGAGCTGCAAAGGTTGGAGTATACCTAACCTTTCTTCAGGGAGGAAGACATTATCTGGATTAAAAAATGGTTCTTCCTTTGGAGCAGGAATTGAAGCGAGAACCTTTCTAGGGAAGCTGGGAAGTATTTTATTTGTCTTTTCTTCTGTTCGTAATGGATATTTATGTAGCAGTTTTCCTCCTTTAGACCACTAGTCTAACTGGTCAGAATCAGTGGATGTCTTCATGTTTTTCATTTGTCGTGGCAATCAGCTGTCTCTTTGACCCGTAAGTTCTTGGTACCAAGATCCACCATTATATAACGGTATGAATTATTTTTTGTATAAGCCATCAGTGGATCTGAGGGAGGGACAACTACTTGCATCTTGACAAGAACTGCTTTTTAAAATATTGTTGCTAAAGTTCAAATTATTGCTTCTTTTGTTATGCTAAACTTAGTGTAATCTCTTCAGTTATGTACAAGAAGTAAATGCTAAAACAGTAAACATTTGCTCTCAGAACTCTAACAGAAAGCCAAAAAACTGAACTGATAAAAGTCATTTTAGCAGCTGGAAGCAGAGGTGGCTGAAAACAAGAATTTCCAATTTGTGCCAAAACATCCTCCAAAACAGAAGTTCTGATACTCAGATTCTTCAATTTCCTGTTCTAGAAAGCTGTTTTAACACCTGTTCTAAAGGGTTTGCAGAATCCTTCTTTACTGTGCCACAGTCTTATCTTATTACTTGTGAACAAATAATATGCAGTTGAATCTTGAATTAAACATGCCTTTCATTTTCCTTTTTTTTTTTTTTTTTTTTTAATTCTAGACTTAGAAAAGAACGTGTTAATACTGCTGCAGTCTTGGCAAATAGTCTGCATCAAACTGTTTGTCTTTATTGGCTTCATGAGATGCACAGCAGTAGTGCAGCTGCTTTCATTTGAAAGCTGCAGGAACCTGAACCACTCTTCTCTCTTCAAATATCTGAACATAATGTGTGCTCCTCATTCAAAATTCAGCAAGCATCCCTAACTTTAGATGTCCATATTTGAATATGTAAGAGTAGAAAAATCTACAATCTCTCTCTTTGTTAGTTAAAGCTCCTTTAAATATTGTGTCAGTATTTTCCACCTCTAAACTTCCACTTCTCTAAAATTCAGATTTTAGCTATTAAATTTATTCTCTCTGAAAAAAAAAAAAAAAAAAAAAAAAAAAAAAAAAAAAAAGCACTGTAGAGGTGGCTGTCTTGAATGGCTTCAGCACTTTCTTTCCAAAGCTGTTGTGCTATGAAAATTAGCAGAATCTATTCAGTCTTCATTTCTGCTGTTCAGAGCTTTTCAGGTTGCAGTGGGAATCCGCTTATTTTTGTCGTTCTTTATCTTGGCAGTGATTGGCAGCAAGACAGAGAACTTACTCCTTTATTTTACTTTGTGCTGCCATGCTCCTTTTCTCCTTTGCTTCAAATTTATACGTGCATACTTTGTCAGATGACAGGAGTATATGACAGAAAATTGCTTACTGCCATTGCTGTTGCCCAGCTCAGTAGATGCCAAAATCAAGTGTTTTGCATATGTGTTAAAGGAAATTGATGCTTTAATCTTTCAAAAGTTGACTATGAGTAGATACTTGTAATTATTCAAATAATTCGTGTTTTCTTTAACTAAATATCCATCATATTTAGAATTTGCTGAAGACTGAGTGCCTTGCCCTAACTCTGTGTCTGTGAAATGACATGTTGGTGTGTTCACTATTCCAGTATATGCACCATTTTCCTTAGGAGTTTTCCTAGCAAGTGGTAATTCTGATGCAGAATGTACACATAAACAACAGGATGATTTTATGATAATGTATGGTAAACAAATTCAATTAAATTATGAGTAGCTTCTAAGATGTCTTTGTTTTAGAGTGAAATGAGAATTGACAATTTTAATGCTGTTGATGGTTGGGATTATTTGGACCAGGATGTATATCCTTGAAGTTTTGATAAGTAGATAATATTGGGGATCAAAACAGCAGGAAATCTCTTGCTCGTTTCAGATGAAGTTTGGAATAAACTGGTAATGTCAAATAACAGTATACTGTGGAAAAACAGTTTTGTTAAGTAGAGTGTTTTAAATAGGATTCTGCTTTCACCAGTACCTACAGTTAACATTGTGGAACACTAATGCTTGTGGCAAACCTGGCCATAATAATCTAGTCTTGTTGGAATCAATAATAGCGTGCCTTTCTGATCTTTTTATATCCTTTCTTCCTTACTTTTCAATACAATTTAGCACGTGAAGTTGAATAAAACACAATTGTTTTTGCAATTCCTTATGATTAGCTAGTGTGTACATCAGCGCTGCTCTCCTATGCTTGTTTTTGCTAATCATAGAATTTGGAGCAGATAGACCATGTCTTTATTTGGGCAAGTAATGTGCCAAGAATGGAATGTAGAAAGCAACCTTTTTTGTAGCTAAGCACAGTCTTCCATTTGTTATCACTAGTAGATAATAAACACACTGTCTTCCATCTTTCCTGTAGTTGTTAATCTTCCTGTGAGTATCCTGAAAATGGCAATGTCAGGAATATGGAAGGTTCAGTTATGTATGGAAATTTTGAAATCAGGTTCTGTTCATAAAATTGAGCACTGAAGAAGGCATAGAAATGAGTCTTAAGTGGGCTGTCTAGACCAGCTGACTGGAATAATAGTTTTTAGTGCATATTTGAGAACTTGTAAAGTATGTGTGTCTCGGATGACAAGATACAGCTTGAAATATGAGTCTATATTGAGGAGAGCAAATAACTAGATAGGAAATGACTGCTGAATACTTCTGAGTAACTGTTATTGGGAAAAGTTTGATAATCTCTTCTAATGATAGTAATCCTACTGAATCATACTTTATATCAATGGCACTGGTCTCATGGGTTTTGTTTCTTTACTGTGCAGAGGCTTTAAGTAAAGATCTGCCAGTTGCATCTCTTTATAGCCTAGATTCTGTTAGCTGCAATAAATCTGGATGCTTGCTAATGGCTCTAAGGGACACCTGTGTTTTCTTTGCTGACAACTCCTCTGTTTTTGCTACTGTTTGTTGGCTGTCAGCTCCAGTTGCATGGCTGCAACTACAGCTATGAAAGGTTTGATGCATTTTTTTCAGATTTAGAAAGAACTTGAGAGGAACACATCTACTCTTAGAAGTAAGTGGCTTTTTAAAGACTGTGCTTCACTATATAAAATTAATGCAACTGAGGTCTGATTGTACTCTTATGCATTGTAACAATTGTACGCATCAGCTTTTGAATTCTCACTGGAGTCATTAAAATAATTGGTAGGTCAACTAATGACTGTCAAAGAGAGGTGGGTACAAAAGAACATACTCCTTACCATGTCTGGTGTTTGTAGCACTGTCAGTTCTGAGCCAGCTGCCATCCAGCAATGACTGCATAAATTTCAGAGTGATGTTGGAAAACTTTCCAAAAAAAAAAAAAATAGGCAGTGGAGATGAGCATTTTAATTTTTGCATGGAGGAATTAAGCCTACATTTGGTGTGTTAGAATTTTTAAATTAGGTTCATATGCTCTAGGGTACAAGCTTGTTTTGCGTGATGTTCTGCTATTGGAGCATGCCTTGCCTGGGCATTCAGCCCTGGCATTTAAGTTACTAGAATAGTTTGGAAATTAGAAGAGCCAAATGGTGACACAGTGAATGTTCATTTTTTGCATAAATGACTCTGAAGAGGCTGAAGCAATGTAACAGGAATGATACTGAAGAACAGTTAACATACCTTAAATGTAAACCGTAAATACAATCTGCTTCTTTGATATTCAGATATATCTATTTTTGTCAAACTGATGAATTTATTTTATTACAAATTTCAGATGCAAATTCTTAAGTCATGTGAAAAATACAGTGTAAGCAGTGCAGACTGACCTGCCAGCATGCCTCAGCCCTAGCTGAAAGAATCTGTCAGTGGAAAGAAAGAACAGCAGTTTTCAGGCTCATTTGTCCCTAGGTGTCTGACAGGATTTTGTGCTGTCTTTTCAGGACCAGTTATTGTTGGCACGTTTTTCCTCCTTGAGTTCTGTTGCTGGTTTAAACCAGATGGGCCACAGGTAATTAGTTTGGCTTCATGAAAACTGTGTAGGCTATTCCATGACAAGAACAGATCCTGTGTTTCTCTCTATTTGGAGAAAAGTATTGCAAAGGCAACAGCTGGGATGGGATATGCATATTAAGGAGGAGTGCCAGCCCTCAATGTTCTGCAAAAATTCCATTTGGTTCACAAATCCTGTTTCGTTTCCTGACCAAAATACAGCAAGTTTTTATTTGTTAGTCAATTCCCCAGTGATGTGAAGCTCTCTTATTTTGTGAAGTTACCACTCGCAGCTCTTGTATTGTGAATCTGTGGCACTCAGTGAACAGTTTTCTTGCTTGTCAAACTGGCTAGATTTTTTGCTGTTGTTCAGATGCCTATCCTGATCTAGTATGAAAGTTTAGTAGAGAGATTCTTGCCACTAAGAAAAACTGAACAATAAGTTGGGAATGCTAATAACATCACGGAACATCATGCCTATGTCTTTAGGATGAATTCATTTCTGTTGTTCAGGTTGTGACTTTTCTGGTGCACAACTGACGGAGTCTTTATGTTCTCAGAAGGCAACTTAACTTTATAATTCCTTCCTTTTGTGAAATTACTACAGCAGCTGAAGGCAGTGCATAAGTGGGGTTGAAGGGTTGTTGGTTTTTTTTTGTGAATTTACTGTATGTAGAAGTAGGGAATGGTGTTGAAAGGTGCCTTATTCTAAGGCAAAATAAACTATAAGTCACTTATGATGGGAATTTAATTGAATGAATTCTTAAAATCTACCAGTGAACAAGTGTTAGCGTAATGCTTCCAGACTACCCTCACCAATAGAAGGTTCTCCCTAATCCCTAATGTTTAACTCAGATCTGCTTGTTTTGTAATTTGTAGTCATTTGTTGTCTTGTCCAAGCAGAGATTGTTGTCAGAGATAATCAACCCTTACACTGAACAGGGAAGTCTGACAACTGATGATCTGTATCTGAAAGACTTGCCCATTCGGTCTGTGCATCAAAAAAAAAAAAGCCTGATGCATTACTGCAGAGACAACCTGTGCCCTGAATTGGGAGCCATTCACTCATATTTTTCAAAAATCTGATCTGAAAATTTCAGCCTGGGACCTAAAATGTTCTAGTGTTTGTACGTGTTGTTTAAAGAGTGTTTGAATGTTCGGTCTTGGGTTCTACCAGCTTTTTCACACTTTCACTGCTATGTGGAAACATGAATTGTGTTCACAAATACTCCGTAACTCTGCTGAATTATAATCTGGAATGTGAATTCAGCAGACTATTATGGCAAAGCTACCCACTTTAATTGCAACAGGGTTTTGGATTCCAGTAGCAAGAGATACCAGAAAGATAGGTGAGATCTGTCCAAAATAATTAAAAAAACCTTAGCTTACCACTGGAATATTAGCTCAAAAGATTACAAATGCATAGAAAACAAGGAAGAGATATAGAATTATGTAAAATAATAGTAGGATCACAGTTTTTCTGTCCAAGTCATCTCATTACATTAATGTCACATTAAAAGATGCAGAATCCTCTTTCTCACGACATCGATCCCTTCTGTGATGTTTGTACTCATGACAGCTCCAGCTATCTGTTTAACCAGTGTTTTCTATAGGACCAGGAATGGCATCCATTAAATAGGAAGGCTGTAACTGTTAGTAATTTTGTTTTAAAATGCACATGGTGTTTATACGATGTTGCCCCAGGATGATAAGCTTGCGATAACAAATGATCAGTTTTCATTTAAAGAAGCGAATTCCTTCCCCCTTTTCTTTGACTGAAAACTGGTGGTGTAAAGTGACAGATCTCTATGAAATCGAACCATAAAATAGGAACATAAAAAATAAAACTGTTACTTGTGCTTTTGCTTCTTACAAGCTCGTTTGCCAATCCTGTTTGTTTATATTTAATAAACTAACTGTAACTGTTTACACACTTGAAATATATATATTCCAAGTTTAAAAAGCCATATGCTGTCAATAAATTAGACCCTAAAAGCAGGTCAGTATAAATTCCCTCTTTAGATCTGTACTGCAGGCAGTGTAATGCTCAGTTTTCCTGTAGTAGCTGTTGGGCGTTTTATATCCAGAGGAAAAGATAGAGAATTTATAAACCAGAAGGTTCTCTATGTGTCTGTATGTGAAATAAATGAAATGAGAAGTGCTGGGTTTTGGCTAGTAGTGTTCATTCTTAGCGGTTTCCTACGGAGGAACTTGCAATTATTACCTTTCAGATGTTAGATACATTTTAAACTTTCCCTCTTCCACCCAGATATGTATCCAAAATAATATGATTGTCCCTGAGAACAAAAAAAAGGTGAGGAGAGATTCAAGCCTGAAAGTAAGGACTAATTTTACTGTTTGTGTTGTTTTCTTCCCCCCCATATTTGTTTTTCCAGTGTTGTTTCAATTTGAATTTTCTGACATAATGCACTCAATTCCCTTAAGGTCTTTCCTGTGAACAACTGTAGATAAGCTTCTATTGGAAGCCTGTACATCTGGACTCTAACTCAGTCTCCAGTTAACATAGTGATTTTGTGCTTTGGTGCACTTAAACAATTATCTTGATGTTCAGGAAGTCCCAGTGCATTAGAAATGCGCTGCTAACGGTTCACATTTCCATCTTCTACTTCCTCATGCTTTCAGAATTTTCATGTCTTGTGATGAAGTTTCTCTGGCTTCATTAACAGTATGGCAGCCTTTGATATGATAGGAACAAAATGTGGTTTGGTGATATCAAGATGATGGGATTTGGTTGGAAGGGCAAGGAAGTTCCTGCTTTTCTCTCCCTCCATCTCTTCCAAGTCTTTTCATGCGTGAAATTGGGAGAGTCTTCTGAGAGGAGAACCAGATGAAAAAACACAACCAGAAGAGCACACGTGAGCATTGGTGGTTACACCACTTTTATGGAGTTGCCTTTTTTTGATTTTTCTTTTTATTCTGCAAGAAATGGGACTTGCACAAAGAATATAAACAAAGGAAGAGCTTTGTAATAACTTGTAATTTATTAATTGTTTCTCCAGCAATGGCTGTACCTCAGTACAATCAATGAGCTAACTTTGTTTTTTTGTACAGTCCATGATTTGCCATATTGATCTGGAAGCGTAGGTCTCAGAATAAGATAATGTATTTAAGCTCTGAATTGACTGAGATTTGGGGTGTATTATCGTTTAGATTTCTTCAGCTCTTGCAAATTTTTGTCCTCAGAAGGGAACTATAGAACAAATGCAGTATTACAAATGTACGTATTTGAATACTAATTGTGTGCATTGTCTGAAATATTTACCAAGTAACGCGCAACCGAATAAAAGCTTCAATACATTGTCTGCAAGGATGTGCTCACTGATGGAGAGAGGTCAGATCACGCCGTGCATTTTAAAATCTCCTATCAGCTACATGGAATTCAGCCCCTACTACGTATTAAATCTGTTTTCATCTGTCTGAGAATCTGTCTTCTTGGATAATCGTTCAGTATGGTCACGTTCTTTTCTGACAGCAAGGATTAGATCTATAATTACTCTTCAAGGCTCTGAACAGGAGTATCATATGAAGGTCCCGTTGTTGACTTGCCTGCTTCATCGAATAGTATTGCAGGTTCAGATTAATTCTATTTTTATCCTGATTTCACAGAAAACAAGGTATCTCTAAGCTTTATCTGTTCAGTTCTTCATCCCTCTGCAGAAGCTTATTTAGTATTTGACCAGTTTCAAACGAAGTGGACAGAGGAACAGAGTTTTATAGCCACAACCTTGTCCCTTCATGGAATTAGGCGTGTATTTCCTCAAGATCAAGCAGTGAGAGGGCGTTGTAATGGAACATTTATAAGACATCCTTGAATCTAGTTGCAAAATGTCTGTTGAAACCAGGATTCATCTAGAACTTTTTTTAAATATTGATAGTGGATAATTACTTCAGCGAGCTGTCATCCTTCTAAGATTTTGGTTAAGCTAAAATGATATAGATTAGTAACAAAACTGCCAAGAGGGTCTCTACTGAGAAGAAAATGGTTTAGGATTTTAAATTGTTTGTTCATTTAACTGCTTCGTTATCAGTGCCTAGAATTGCACGCTCCACAGAGTAGAGATTTAGCTCTTTCTCGCGTTTACTGTAGAACAGGCTGGATGCAGAAAGAACCAGTGAGTTTGTATTCAGTGATCATGCGTTTACTGAATTCAGTGGTCTGTTCATAAAATGCAATACTATTATACTTCAGTGCAGCTAACTGTGAAGAGCTATGAAAGCTAATAAGATCTATGGTGATGAAAGAGAAGAGAGGGAAGATTTGCAAACAGCTGGTTTACAGAGAAAACAGAATTACGCACAACAGGAGAATTAAGTCATTACTGAGCAGATGACTTCTGGAATAAATGTATAGAGGAAATAGAAAATCAATCAGCTTTCCATTATGAAGGACTATTCAGAGACATGAGGATAAAGAAAAACTCTCCCTTATAAGAGAGGGAGAAGGTGAGGTAACCAAAAAGGAATGCAGATCAAACTTGCAGGGAATAGCAGTCGGTTAGAAGACCTTTTTTTCTTATTTCATTTTGAGAGTAATCATAGTGAGACAAGAAGTAATTGAGAATGTAGATTCATTTGAAAGTAAATGAAATGGCTTGCATGGTTGAAATATTTTTTTTTCCAGTCTTTCACATGAAGGATGACAAAGTCAAAACCCTATAGAAATACTTATCAGTAAAGCACTAATGGGAATTTTGATACAAATGACCATATGCTATTTGGAAAGTGCAGGTCATGGAGATTCTTAAGCTATGATACAAACTGCCCTGCACTTATGTTTGAAGGGATAGAATAATCAAAAGGAATAGTAGAATTCTAAGCTGTGTATAGAGAAATGGCTAGAAAAATGAGATTTCTTCTAAGTCTCTGAATTTACGTACTGTGCTATCATTTTTTTTTTTAATACACAGAACAGTGAGTGATCAGGAGATGCTAACAAACTGGAGGGAATGCGTGCAAATAAGAGCTATGAGCTCCTGGGAATAGTTGTTTCTCTCTTTCTGTGTTGTCTAGCAGAAATCTGTTTCAGAAGCTTACAAATGAAAATGATCAGCCTTAAAAGAGCTTCTATACTGGGTCTATCTGGGATGGAGTTCAATTTCCCCCACAGCATTCTGTATAACCCTGAGTTTTGTATTTCTAGTTAGAACAGTGTCTAGCTGTCCCACTGAAGCTTGGTCTCTTGCTGAGCAGTGCTAGCACAGCATTGAGATTTTCTCCAAACCCCCAAAGCCAGTAGCCTGGGGACGGGCGAGAGGCAAGGAGGGGACGTGGCTGGGGCAGCTGACCCAGTCTGGCCAAGAGTCTAATTCCATGCCATAAGACGTCACACTCAGAAATTGAAGCTGGAAAGGGGGAAAAAGAAGGGAGGATTCTCATTACAAAAATGCCTGTCCTCTTGAAAATCATTATGCATATTGAGGCTCTGGTTCTCAAGACATGGCTAAACATTGCTTGCTAGTGGGAAGTAGAGAATAATTGTTTTCTCTTCTTTTACTTCCACATGGCCTTTGCTTGTTTTTTTTTTTTTTTTTTTTTTTTTTTTTTTTTTTTTCCCTCTTTTCTCCTCTTCAATTAAGTTGCCCCTATCTCAACTTGTGAGTCTTTCCCCCTGCCTCCTTGATCTATTTTCTCCTCTTATTTTGAGGAAGGGGAATAAGAGAGTTGTGGGAATAAGAGAGTTGTGTAGAGATGAGCTGGCCATCAGTGTGAAACCACCACAGCTTCTTAGTCCAGTGAAAAGTGGCTTGGCTAAAAATGGGAAGAATGGTTGTAGAAACAAGGCTTGAATAGGAAGATCAGTATTTTAGCCAAGAAAATTAATTTATTGGGAGCACATGGTGGAATCTTTATTACCTCTCCAGGAAACTGACTGCTTTAAAGCAAAGCTAATAATGTGTCTTGGACAGCTGTTGTAGTCCAAACAAGAACTGGTATGCGTCACATCTTAGAAATGTCTCTGTTTCTTAAATGTTATGCTCCAAAATTAGAGTGTTTGTTTTCTCTTAATAACTATGTGGTTCCCTAGAAAAGGATAGGCAAAATAGGCAAGTTCACCCAGCACCTCGGCTTATGTCCAGACCTCAAGTGAAAAACATGATTTATTGCACATTCAGTAGTGGTATATGGGTTTTCAGTTGTTTTCTCTTGGGGTTTGCTGTTGTTTTACTGCAGTAACCAGTGTGCAGTAAAAGTCTGCTCTGTGGTAAATTTCTCCTCTCAGAGTGATTGCTACAGCCCATGTACATGCAAATTTTGTCTAGATTGCCACTTGCAAACCTGAGTAGCTGGTGTTTAATTGTCAGCAGTTACTAAGTTTCCTAGTTAACTGTGTTGAACAGTTGATGTAAGAACCAAGTAAGAACGCTACTGCATCTGAGAGGAGTGTTAAGGAAAGTGAATGAAATTTGCTTAAAATATTGAGGTAGAAAAACACAAACAGTATATGAAGTGTCTATCTCTTGGAATAGCAGTAAGAAAGAATTAGTATAAGCTATTATAAAGAATACCCCTTTCTACTTTAAATTTACTTTTTGAGCCTGTTTCACATTTATAGTAGTTGTTATATAGTTTCAGTATATTTGTAGACCAACAGGACCAGTTTTTTTCACACAGCAGATTATTTAGTGCATAACTTCACTATCTTATCCTGTACATTCACTATCTTATCCAGTGCTATTTTCAGGTAAACTAAAAGATAAAGAAAACTAAGCACTTGAAAGTCAGGGTTAATTCCATGCAAGGAGATTTTGAGATACAGTAGTTCAGTTGTTTTTCCTGCCAATCACACTCATGTACCTGCCTTCTGTCCCTTTCCTTTGTGTTGCATTGATAGTAAGCATAAAAAATCACCAGGTTTCAGTCATCTGACAATGATGTATCCGTAGTAAGTATCTTATACACTCTAAGGAAGTGCTGATGGACTCTGCCACTTCACTGAGTATTATGGAAATATTTAGCTCTTGAGAGAATGACAGACTTTTGGGCTACGTTAGAAAATTTTACTCTCACGTACGACCATTTTATTTTCTGTGCAGTGTTTCTTGATCATTTTTGTGCAGGTTTTCTCAATAACGTACTCAGTAGAACATGTCTAACTTTGAGTTTAGGATTAATTTATGTACCAGAATGATTAGAAAACCTTAAATTAGAAGAATAATAGCTGTGCAAAAGTACTTGTTTTTGTCCTTAGTTACTTTTTTAAAATATTGTCTGTAAAAGGACAAAGCCTTTCCCTGCTGCCAGATTTGTTCTAAGTTGGGAATTTATGCCCTTGTTTCTCAGATGGATTTTCTTTGTAGTTAAAGTAGCTTGGTGACAAGCTTGCTTTGCAGAAAACAACAACTGTATCCATTTTAACCTGATTTTTTTCACATTCCTTGACTATTCATATGGAAAGTGGATACATTACTTGCCCTCTACACCCAAGTTTCATTAAAATACTACCCAGCTTAATTTACAATGCAACCTAACTCACTGTAATATCTAATGCACATTATAATTACTTTTTATGCTTTTCCCGTCATGAGTAATCAAAATCAATTTACTGAAAATGTGTTTTGTTGGGGTTTGCATTGGGGAATTGCTTTGCCTACAGGCATCCAGGTTGCCATGACATTATTTCAGAAATGTCCTTCATTTTCTTTACTTTGGGAAACAGCTGTAGCTTGCAGTTGGAGCAAATCACTAGCAGATAACTATCAAAAAAATTATGGTCCACCAATGGGTTCCAGAAGAGAACATTTATTTTAATTTGTTAAAGCCTCAGAAAGAAAGGGTTGGGATTTCTTTTTAATATGACAAGTATATTACTGGTTCTGAAAACCTGAACCTGCTAGAGTGCCACCATGCTTTGTACAAATTAGAGCTACATAATCCAGAGTGCATCTGGTCTCATTCACTGACCTGACTTGCAGATATCATTCATGCTTTGCAGATATGTTAAATGACTTATTCTGCCCCACTTCATAGCCTGTACTCTGTTAACTACCTTGCAAAATGCCCCTTTAAAACTGATAAATGAATTGTGTTATGCTCTGGTGATCCATTTAGCACATAACATTGGATGAAGAATTTAGACACTGATCCAAAAGTGATAAGGGACAAAAAAGTAATTTTTTTTTTCATTTTATTCCTTGCATCTGTTACTGAGCATCTTTTTGGTTTTCACATTTGAGCTGGACTGTGAGTGGTTTTAATCTGTAGTTTGTCTAGATAGGGGTCATCTGCTAATTTCTAGGTAAAATAATATCCTTGGGAAGTTGTGAACTCTTCAGTATCTTCCCCTCTGCTCTCAAGAGTAACCTCCTGCATTCCTACAGGGTCTGTAACTGTTGAACTACTTTTTTCTTTGTAGTATTCCCCTACGAGCCATGCTTTCCCAGGTTATTTAGGATAATGTGCATCAGTCTCTCTACCTGTGCCTCAGAGCCCTCTGGCTGAGGATGTGAATATCCTTGCATCTTTGTCATGTACTTAAGGCTTCCTTGTGTTTCCTGCTTAAGGCTTCCTTTTGTGCACTGCTAGTTTGATGTGTAGAATTCTCCTTGAAGCATACTCAGAACCTGTGTGCAATAATTGGTTGAGTTGGATGGTTGAAGAAAGTCAAGAGTTTCTAAGAGTCCAAAACTGCCAAAGATACCCTCTCACCTCACGAAGATAGAATTTGTAAATGACGAAAAAATTTTTTCTTTTTTTAATTAAAAAAAAAAAAATAAAATAGGCAGAGGTGGTTAAACATTCCAGTTTTCATACAATGGTATACTGAAAGCATAGCTAAACCTTTGTGTGATGAATACTATGGGGTGGTTTTTCCTCAAACTGAGGGCAGAATTGGTTCATTCAATTTCATAGAATCACAGAATGATTGTGGTTTGAAGGGATCTTAAAGGTCATCTAGTTCCAACCCGTGCACTGTGGGCAGGGATGTCAGCCAGGTTGTGAAAATAATCTTTTTCTTTTTTTTTTTTTTTTTTTTTTTTTTTGTTTTAAAAGGACTAACCAGCCAGGAATGTTCACAAAAAAAGAATTTGATCAGTTGGCCTCAGCAGTAGACAGCTTCAGTCTCATGACATATGACTACTCAACTCCACAACGGTAAGACTCTAACACTAGAAAAACAAAAAGGTGAAGTAACCGATTCCCATTTACACCCTTATGATATATCCTCCCTGATGAGACAGGGGGAGAATTAGCCTGAAATCCTGTTACTGTGTATAGGACAGCTCAACTACACTGAGTATTCCGGTACTACTGTTTTTCATTTACGCAGCTTTTTGCTGTTAATAGGCAATTGCCTGGTTAGGGCTTCAAGCTGAAGTAGCATACAAGCATTAGGCAGTCGTTGAAACCTGTATTGCTTACCAGTCATTGCTTTCATAGTCCTTAGTCCTTTCTACAAGGAAGTGGTAGATTTGATCCCAGTGTATTATGCTAGTAACACAGTATGGGGATAGTATTGGAAAAAAAAAAAAGCAGAAGTTTTTTCTTTTACAGATTTTTTGAAGTGTTCTGTGGGCATTGTGCCAAGCCCAATGACAGAGAAAATGTGCTAGGAGGAAATTCCCTACAAGAAGTTTCATGTCTCTTCACCTCAGAAATGAATGACCAAGACGAGTGGGGCAGGCATGTTCTGTGCATTAGTAGTTCAAGCCATCTAGGAACACAAATGGAGCCATTGTAGGGTTGTAGGTTAACCTTCACTGTTTCCTTGTGTTCAGTAGTTTTCTCTTTACAATTATAGTAGTCCAAAAGCAAATGCTAACAAGGGTGAATATGTACCCTCTCTCACAGCTTGTTTGAATTTTTGTTGACTCAACAGACCCGGTCCAAATTCCCCACTGCCCTGGGTACGAGCCTGTGTTCAAGTACTGGATCCTGATTCAAAATGGAGAAATAAAATACTTCTAGGGCTGAATTTTTATGGCATGGACTATTCTGCTTTGGGAGCCTTGGGGGAGCCAATCCTCGGTACCAGGTAAGACTCCTCTCGATAGTATTTATGTGCAATATTCTCAGACTCAGATTTATAATCATTTCTGTTTAGAAGTATGGATGTTTTGATAATCTAGAGTTGGCAAAAGCGATAAAACTATGCACAAAAAAGCTCACTGATTACAGAGTAAGATCTGTTATTCCTCGTACAGAAGTACAGATAGATGGCACAGTATTCTGTTAGAACACTGTTGGGAAAAATGGTTGCGTAATTTTCTCTCCTTCCTCTATCCGTGTTGATACATGTGGTTTGTCATCTGTCTAAGTGATTTGCTTTATTTTTTTTTTTTATGCTCTGTATCACTTTGGGTTTCATTTAGTTGACCTACAGATTCTTTTCTCTCAGTTCCTGAAGTTGTTACCTATTACTTTCAAATTTGATAATGGTTTCAAACAGCAATATGCCACCAAATTTCTTTTGAGTAGAAAAAGCTGTAGTAAGCCCACCTGGAGACAAAAATCCATAAGAAGATAAAGGGATATATTTGAAAGACAGCCTGAAATTTTATATTGATTCTCCAAAGATAATGGTTGTTTTACTTTTGGGTAATAACCACGTGTAATAAGCAGCTTCACAGAAATACAGTAAGAGTGCAGTGCATCAAGCCAGAAGGCAAAGCAATAAAACTGATATGAATTTGGCAGGGAAAAAGAAAAAATTCAGGCTTTTTCAGATATTAATTTATAAAACAAAACCAAGCCTTGAAGCGCAAGAGATCACTGTTACAATTTTCATTCACTGATTAAATGTATGACACCAATTTTTTTTTTTTCAAAAAAAAAAGAAAGGTTAGGCATTGAAATATTAAGGGATAGACTGTATAAGGTTAGAACCTTTTTATGTCCATGCCTTCGGTTACACAAACATCTCTGTGATCATTTTATTTGCCTCCAGTGTCTTCACATGTTACCTTAGCCACTTCCCCACTATAACCCTGTAGACACAATTCTTTTTACTTGCAGAAGAGTCTGAATTTTGGGTAATAGGAAAAAGACTACAGCATGAGAGCAAAGCCATTCTCTACAGTGGAAAGTATACAGAATTTCTCAGAATGGCTTCTTTGTAGTGGTTAGGCACAAATAATAAGTAGTGTAAGTATACTAAGCTTTTTTGTTTGCAGTTGTAACTGTATAGCTCAGCACAATTAATGTAGCTTTGCTGTACTTTTGCAGGCAGAAACGTTGCATTATCTAGTAAGATGATAGGATCTTGATGTTTACTGAACGACAGCTTTTGCAATGAAGTTTACTTTTGAAAACACTACGCACTACTGTGCTTTTATAGACTGCTCTGGGCTATATTCTGGAATTAATTTTTTTGTCATTAAAAGCCAATAAAATCTCCTGGCTAATAGTCATCTATGATTAACTACATTTTTATAAAAATACACCATGTTTAGCTGCATGTAGGGCACTGGTACTTAGTTTTATATGAAGAATGCTTCTATTAACATATTCCCTATTAGAAAACCATGACACTGACATTTTGTATGCATCTACCAGAAGCAATGGTTTGGACAGAGTCTAAGTTTAGAAATCACTTTGAATTTATACATGACATACATTAGTTTTCATCATACTGTCCTACCAACTCAACACTTATCAGTTAAGTTTTTCCAGAAATACATTTTGAGCATGCACAAAGATATTAGTCTTTGCTGTACATGTTATGGAATATGGTAGTAAAACAGGTTCAATGAAAACAGCTTTGAGGTAGACCAAGCTTCTGAATTAAAGGGGAGGAAAAAGGGGTTGCTGCTGTGAAATAAACTTTCTGCCTGTTAATTGGTAAAGGATAATTCTAAGTCTCAATTTCTAGTGTTTGAGTCTTTGAAAACTATCAGTAACGCATTCAACAGAACCCCACAATGGGCTTAGCTTATCAGAGACCATCATCCTCCCTCCAAAAAAGCTTCCTTCTTATTTCATTAAGAATATTTCATCTAAGTATTTCTTTCTGTCTCTAAATTAAACACAGCTGAGGCATGATTCTATTTTCTTATTTCCTATCAGCTTCATACTATATAAAAAAAAAAGACATCCAGTGTAGAAGTGGATGACTCAGTCTCTTACCTTTGCTGTTTAGTGAATCTGAGCTTCTACCTTGTTGGTGGTGAATGTAATTCAGGTGTTATTTGTGACCTGTAGAAAGTGCAAATTTTACAGTCTGTGCTTCTTTAAGGCACTCTTCATACCTTGCAGTAATAGTGATGTAAAGTTTAATGACAATTAATAAAACTAAAGATGAAACATTTCTACAGATAAGTGCTAAACAGAGGTATCAGCTTTGTCATTATAGATGTTTCTCCGGGTTTTTGCATATATAGATCTTCAACAGAACAATGTTTAAAATTACATACGGATTGTACGTAGAACTCCATGCAGAAAGAGTGCAGAAACCTCTGCTGGTCTCATTGTTCTTGCTTTTCTTCAGGATAGAAAGTAATGAAATAGAAGGAGGCTTGGAATGCAGACAGATTTAATTCTCTGAATATACGTTTTTTCTTTAAACCATTAAGTTCATAAAATAATTTTAAGTAGAATTTCTATAGCTGCATTTTTTATTGCAGAATACAACCTAAAAGTAGAGCTACTTGGTTATTTAGCTGAAAAGTTACATGAAGTTCCCATACGATATCCTTTTTCTGCATACACACTATAAAAAGTAAAATGTATGTATTATGTGCCCATGTATGTAGAAATATCAGAAATAAATGACAGAGAGAAATTGTTTTCTTGACAGCACAATGTAGCTTGTCTTTGCGAGCTGTTACAGAAGGAACTGTTGCTTATTTTTGCCACAACTATGTGTTGATCTTTGACTTCCAGCTCATTCACAAGTTCTATTTGTTAATACAATGAGTCTGTCTTGGAGATTATAGCACACTTTAATGCTTTAATCTAACAAGTACCATTGCAGTTTAGCTGCAGGGAAGCCTCATTCCCATGTATATTTAGTTGTGATGTAGTTTGTACAAGATACTAAACTGGAATAAAGCTTCTATGCTTGTGCCATATCACCTCTAGTGCTTCTGGCAATGTTTACTGCCCTCTGGCTATCAAGAAACAGGTGTCTCAAGTGCTAAGATACATTAAAATTTACCTCCACATTAAAATCCTCTCAGAATATAAGCAGCTGATGCATCTGACTTGCTCCTCTAATGATCAGTTTGTTACAGTCTCTCATCTACTGATACTGTAACCTGACAATATTTCTTCTATACCTCAAAAAGTGTACATCTTGGATAAATAATTCTTCACTCTCACCCAAAGCTTATGTTGTTTAGCTTTCCTATGGTATCTTTATGCAGGAGTTTTTCAAAACCTGTATTAGGTCAGCAAGCCCCTCAGTCTTGGGAACTTCCAACTTCCCATAATTTTTACCTCTTTAGCTATCACCTTTTCAGAATCTGTCTTAATCACTGGGATATTGTGTATCAATTGCAATACTATCCATAGCCTTCTGACTGGAGGTTAGACAGCGATGCAGTGGTGTCATCCTCTCCATACCATCTAAAATACACTGCCTTTACGACCTGAACAAAAAGGGAGCTAAAAAGCTTCGGTGCTAGCCAGGAATTAGAAGCTGGGTAAATCATTGGCTATCACTCAGCAGTGGTATTTCTTATGTTTAATAAATCAGCCTTCATTATTGAGCAAAGTTTTATCTGTTAAAGACACTATGTCCTTTTTTGTATAGCACTACAAGAGGAAAGATACATCTCTGTTCCACCTGGCTGTAGATAACTTAAGAATATATTCTGCATTCAGGAGGCTTTTGTTCCAGATGTAGCTGTTGAAAGTAGATATGTGAATAACTCCATTGTTGTGAGACAATGCTGTCTGTGCTTCGCTTTTATTTAAAGAAATCTGAATAGGGATTTTTACGCTAATTTTTAAACACTTAAGAAGATTGATATAATAAATTGCCAGTTGAAGCAAGGGAGAAACTAATTTGACAGTGCATTGTGCTATTTTCCATCTCTAAATAAGATGACTAGCAAGCTAGGTGAGAGCGTTGAGTTCTGCTGAGAGTTTTATTGGCTGCCTTCCATTCTCTAAATAGCGAGTAATAAAAAGCAGTACTTCTAAACAGTTAGAGGTGAACTCTTTACCCTGAATTACTGTTTTTTTATTAGCAGTAATTTTTTAGCAACAATTTAAGAAGATTCGGGTCAACAGACTCATGATTTTCTTATGGAAGGTAATCTTATGGAAGGTAAGAAAAAACACATTCAAGGGAGGCTTTTGCCCTTCAAACTTCTCAAGGCTTTTACAACATTTATCTTCATACTGTAATTCTCTCAGGAGTTCTACAACCTCCTTGCATCAGGATTTTGTCTCCTGATTTAATCTATTTTACTCATAGTTTATGTAACTTTAGGCAGTTACAAATATTTCAAATAAACTGATGTTCCAGTTAACCCTGCGGGACTGAACATCCTCTTGATCTGTTATACACTTCTCCACTTTATTGGAGAGACTGTTAAGCTCCTTCCTAAATTGCAGTGCTAGGGCAGATCTGTGGCACGATAGAAAGAAATTAGAGTCAGCCTGACACTGGAAAAAAAAAAAAAAAAAAGAAAAAAAGAGTTATTTCTATCTTAGAACTGCTTAAATACTTCAGGAGTATTTAAAAGGATTTATTCTATTAAATTTCTACTGTGATACCCTGCTATATGTGGCTTCCATGGCGCATCAGTCTCTTCCTCCCTTTAGGAATGGAAAGTGAATTAATTCATATAAATTAGAACACTTTATGAAGTAGAATTATTATATGTCAGCTTGTCCAAGTAGTAAACGTGACTGTAACATGATGGAAAGACATGATGGAAAGCACAATGACAGTGGAGTAGCAAGGTTCTAGGCTGTAGCAGGTAAGGACTTGCTTAAATCAACAGCCATAGACACAGAAATAAAGAAAAGACCCTACTTACCTCCAGAAAGCCTTAAGTACGCAGGAATCTCCAGCAAGATGCCATTACTTCTACTACCAACCCTTAAATGAGGTCTGGGAAGTGGTGGATCCTAGCTCCACCCCTTCTGGTCACTCAGGTTCACTGCACACACCTGAGCTCCCCTGGGTTGGCCCTGCCTTCCCACCAGGTGCTCAATCACCGGTTCAAGCATTTCCTTTACAATAACTTATATAACAAGTTGTCACAGTTGTTTTTTACATAAAAACATATTCCTTGTTTATATAAAATGTGAAAAAGGTGGCTTGTATTTTTTAGACAAGTCATTAGATCTTAAGTTACATTGTATTATGGCATACTGGTTATGGATGAATATGTATCAGTTTAAAAAACAAGAAGTCAGTTGTGATGTAAAATTTAAATGCTGAGCATATTGCTGTAAAATGTGCTCTTTTCTTTCTCTGATGATCCTTTATTTGGCAGTAAATTTGATTGCTACAGACAATATTTAGATATGCAAATGATGTCAAAATCATAATTATTTCTTTACTCTCTCATATTTGAACCATTAGAAGATAGCATGATGGAATTGGGAAAAATACTTCTGTTGTCCAAAACAAATATGTGAGTGAGAAGCCTTTACTGTGAGTTAAATTGGACTTGTATTTACAGATTTGCATGTGGGTGTATGCACCCAATGTATGGTGAAGTGAAAAAAACTCATTGCTTTGAAAGCTTTATTTGGGTTTCTGAGATCACTAGTGATGAATTTAAAAACACTTCTAGCACTGACTCGATGTCTTTAAGTATATGATGATTAACAGACAACACAGAACAAGTAGCACCATCTGTGTGTCCAGATTGCTCCGCCATCAGTCCCTTAACTCCCAATTGCCCCAATCTCTATCGTGCTCAATGCTGAAATGATAATTATTAATTTTTATTTGTTGTTGACTGTCCCCAGAAGACACTTCCCGTATTCAATACCATTGCAAATCAGTTGGGGTGGTGAAAAGGGCCTCCTGTAGATGATTAGTGTCTTTATACAATTTAGGCTAGAGAAAGTTGCATAGCTGGCTAAACACACCGTGCAGAGTAAATTTCTGTGCCTTCAGAAACCAAACCTTCCTGCAAAGTACTTCTCTTTTCAGACCAAGAGATGGCAGCTTGGATGAAGGCTTATTGATCACCTTGAGGCCTAGCCTCCACTGATAGAGGTGCATGGCCTGGGGTGCTGACTGTAGACAGTTGGATCTCTCTGTCTTATTTCTGTATTGGAAACATTTCTGACTTTTTTGTCTTTAATGAGAAAAATGCATTGCTTATTTTTTTCAGAGTTTTTTATTTCTTATTTTTTAATGTTTATGTCGTTTTCCCCATTGGTTTTGGTTAGGTGGAACAGTTCTTTGTTGTTTCTATCTGACCATTAGAAAGAAATCGAGTTGACTTAAGTAAATAAAATGAAGTAATGGAATATACGTCTCTGAATGCAGACACTGTAAGGAAGGGCTTGTTTATAAAACGACCTGAATAGCTTGAATAGAGCCAGGCTCTGATTGTTTATTCTCTTTACTAGAAAATCGACAGTGATGAGATCATCTTTGTTTTGTTAAAAGAGGGATACTGTTTGATATCAAGCATGGTGTTGGTTTTTTTTAATTTTTTAATTTTAAATTTTTTTTAACAGGCATGCTTTTCTTCCAAGCCTTGAATAGAAAGCAGCTTTAGTATTTGTATTTGTTTTGCACTGAGGATTTTGCAGTCCTCATTTCCGAAGTTTCATATCAATCTATTCAAAAGAAGCAATCAGAACTAAAACCAAGACATGTGATATTTGTCCTTCAGGACAGCTTTCTGTCCTTCATGGAATCTAGACTTGACCCAGAATGTGTGACTGAATTTTTTCCCTTTGTGAGCCATTGTTATCAGAAAATACCTTCATTTCAAAGGGTAGTGGAATTTAAGCCTTTGTAGGAGACCACTGGCCATCTTCCTTTTCTGTATACTAGAAGTAGAGCATGAAGAGAAAATTCATAAGAATCTCCATGAAAGGAACTAGTGTGATGTACAAAGAGTGCAGTGGAAGACAAAAGCATGTGCAGATAGGGAGCAGAAATTTGTCTTAGTACTGAAAGTGGTATAGTGACATAGTGGATGCTCAGGAGAAAACAACATCATTGTCTGTGATCTTCCCTGTCAGCACAAAAATCCCGAATGAACAGACAGAAAACCTGACCACCATATGTTTGAGAGAAAGCCTCCTTATTGTTGTTAAAGTAATAGTTCAGTAATTATAGCTGTTCTGAAACATCTTCTCCTTCATCTCAAAGTTAGGATGTTGAATAAAGGTACTGGTTGACCTTCGTAAACAGTTTTCTCACATATCCCTGGAAAGATTTCACATCTTTGCCTTTCTTCAGTGCATTGAGACATTAGTTCTGATATTGAACTCCTTTTTAGAGGCCTGTTGAAATGAGTTTAATATCATCAATGTGGATTTAAGAGTTAGGATGAACTTTCTTAGTAACTCAGCAATAATTTTAATGGTTCAGTTTATATGGAGGCAATTTTCTGAGACAGTTGAACCGTATTTGCTAAACAGAGGCACTTTTTAAAAAAAGAAAACTCTGAATCTTAGGGTAAATCCTGACAAAGCATAGTGCTTTTTAATTAATTAATTATTTTTTTTCCCCTGATCTGTTGAAGTCATTGTTTGTCTTCATTGTTTGCCTATGAGTATATTGTCAAGCAGTGTGGCACAGCAGAGGTTTTGTGACCCAGTACTTAAAATACATTTGGGGCATTTTTCGTTGAACTGGCTGTTCCTCTGGACTGAAAGTCATTAGCAATTAGTGTGTTGTATTGTGTTGTGTCATCCAGAAAGCAATCCATTTGCACTGAGTCTGCTTCATGATGCATTAGTGTTGTTAGAGTTGCACTAAAAATTGATGTACAAAATCTTAAAATCTAAGTGCCTCTTTTCATTTTGACAAGTTTTTAAACAGCAGAATTACCATAAGCATTAACATTACAAAAAATATTGATTACTTTTTGCATAATGCAGTGGAAGAATTTCTATTTAAAAAGCAAAACAAGGAAAGCAACAAACATTTCTAAAGGTTCTCTGCTTTTTTTGCACGGTTATTTCGGAGGGTAAGAAGAAATGTGTGTGTTTATTATGCATGATTGTGGACAAAGTAGATACCACAGCAATAAAGTGCACGGAATGATCCAATTCCTGATGGAAGGACTCAGTGAGTCAAGAGCCAGCCTGTGAAATATGTAAGGTTCTGAATAGGCCTGAAGTAATACTTACAGAAAATAATAATGAAGCATATAGCTCCCGAGCCTTTGAAATAATAGAAGTGCAAGTGTGTTCCACAACATTAACAGCTTTTGATTTGTGTGAGCAGCTTGTTTACACTTGAGTTATACAGTGGGTGATTGAATGAGGTTTCTACTGATAGCGCTCAGTAGCTGTAAAAGGTGCAATGAATATTTTCTTCACATTTTCTTGAGATGTTTCTGTATGTTATTAGTACATGGAAGTAGAAAGTGATTTTCTTTTTTCCCCACCACTGGATTATTTTGTGATTGTTTTAGGAAAATGGGTCTAGAAATGTTGTGCAACAAATTTTTGCTAAATCAGTTTTGGACCTGGCATGCTAAAATTATGAGAGTTGTATTTCAAAATGCTACTGGAACATTGTCTTGTTTGTGGCCATGATGGAAATTAAGGTAGACTCTGATACTTAATTTCCTTTTAGAAAGATATGTACTATTACAAAGTTTATTACAAATACACTATTTGGAAGCTAAATAAAATCTACAAGATCATGCCCTAAATATATTTGTATCTCCTGAGTAGTTGCTTCTTTCTTACCATATAATGTAGTCATTTCCATATTTAAATCAAGTGTAGCTTTTGTTATCTGTTTCAGAAGGAAACTGTCTTTGAAAACTTTAGTGTCTCTCCATGTACCACAACTTACAAATAACTTCAGCCATTTTTTATTTACCTGCCCCTATGGTTAGAGAGCAGAAAGAAAATTTCTCCAGAATTTTGTTTCATAAGTGGTTCAATGTAGCTGTATTGCCAGGATTAGAGCAGGTGTGTGCATGCCCTGTTTGCATTTGAGGACATCGATGAGGTGAGGGAGGTAACATGGAGTCAAAGACTAAAGAATACGTCTGCCAACCTCAAATACAGGATGGATGGGACAGTAGGGGCAGGCAGTGCTTGCAGTTTTCAATACAAGAGTGAATTATCCACAACAATGATTCAACCTGGGGGAGATCATCTCATCATTACTGTTTCCTTATACTTACCATAATTTAGAGATATTGCTGTTTTACAAGATAATTTTTTTCCTATTTCAGTAAAAGCAAAACTTCCTTGAGTCATCAGTAGTCTAGGTAATTGCTGCCTTTGAGTCCTAGTAATTTATTTTCCTATGCTGGTTCCAACTGAGTTGTGGGTTAATATGCTTAATATGCTGATCGCTTGAAGCTATAAACCTGAAAAGGTGTAAGTCAATGAAGCTGTCACTTTCCATGTTCTTTCTCTGCTTTGAATTAGTTTTAATGGATTTAGATATAGTTCTTCCACTGTATTCCTTGTTTTATAGTAATGAGGCAGTAGACAGTTTGAGAAAACTCTGTATGAAGTGAAATATACGGACAGTATGAGTGAAAAGTTGTGTCTCACATTGGCAATAGCAGTCTATGGAATTGGCTTAGATTTTAGGATCTTGAGTTGTGTGTGTGGAGAGAAAAAGATGAGACAACAATCCTCAGCAGGACCTTTGATCACCAAACCTGTGACAGTAATATAATCATTGCAATAATGTGGGTGTTCCTGAGCCCACATTATCCAGTGAATGAGTACATGATGTAGTAAAAACATCCCGGGGACCACAGGGTCTGTGCAGTTAACAATTAAATGTTCAGTTGAAGATATGTGGAGGGTGTTCCATATCCCCTTGACAGCTGCTTGGTTGTCAATTTAAAATCTAGTTTCTTCTGCACTGGGATTGCTATGATTTTTTAATTGTGTTTTGTTGACATTAAGACCAGGCATTCTCAAGATTTGAGTTTACCGTGGTTTTGTTTCTGTCCTCATTTTCTCACTCATCTGTTTCTTGGGAATACAAGTTAGAGCACGTGAGACTAGGTAAAACAGTTGAAGATGAATGGTATATTGCTTATCACTCACAATTGCTACTACTTTTGACTCTGGAAACTAATAGTATAAACATCTATATGTGCAAAATGGATATCAAAGATACAAATTAAAATATTTTTAAAACAATGAATTAAGAAAGACATGAGTGCTTCCTTTTAAGAGTGTGTCCAGGTAGAACAGTATGTATGTGATACTTTTTCTGATTTAGAAAGGATTAATCTCAAGTATATTTTAGTTGTTCTTTTAATACATCTGCACAGATCTAGACATGAAAGAAAGCTGACAGAAGATCTCAACCAAAAAATCCAGCTTTATCTTAGGAAAATCAATTAGAATGTAGGTCAGGAGAAACTAAGATGCTTGAGAAATATTGTATTTAGCTTAGATTTATCCCCAGACAAAACAAAAAAGCATTGCACCACTAGCAGTAATGCGTCAAGCTTACAGAGAGCCCCATCAATAAATTTCAATCAGATCTGAAAACCTCTACAAAAATGAAGTGTTTTCTTCTTGCTCCATACCCCCAGAGTCATCCTTGAGTAAATCCATAAAGGTAATATTAAGCATAAGCTGCGCCTGGAGCTCTGTAGCTGACAGGCAACATGTATTTAGCAACGGCATTAAGAAAAATTGAAAAATCCATTTGTTTGTTTGTTTCTTTAAGGTATTTGGGCTTTGTTTGCTTTTTAAAACAAGGGTCTAACATTGAAACGTGAATTTGCCTAAAGTAAATAGTAAACACTGATAGTTTGCAAGAAAACCATTTGCCATTAGTCTGCTGTGAAACAGTCATTATTAAGCTGCATAATAAGTTTGTTTTTTTGTTTTACTACATACAGTAACGTCTTCCAAAATAAGTAACGTTATGTTAGTACTGATGGAAAGATATCTAAAGAAGGGAGTGTGTTAGGAACATAAGCTTAAAATCTTCAGGTGCCTTAGCTGATAGATTAAAGCAGCAGGGAGTCTGTAGCAACAGAAGAAACAATTTGTTCAGAAGGACTTCTCAGTAATCTTGTTCTTGGATAGGAAACTATGTGATCTTTTAGCTGCTTCTTTTTTTTCTTTTTTTTTTTCTCTTTTTCCTGTTCATTTTCTCCAAGTTTACTAAAATTCCCTTCTCAGTGTTGAGTATAACTTAAGCTTTGCTTAAGTCTTTGCTCTTACATGTTCACTGGTTCTCATTTGACATTTTAGATTCTTTTTGTCCTCGTGGTTCTGATGGGAAGCTGGTTAGCTGGTTTTGGAGTTTTAACACTTATTTTAGTGTATTCTGTGTGAAGCAAATGAAGCAACATGGTATCATTACACTCTTAATACCAAAGAGGAGCTAAAATCATAAGAGAACAAGGCTACTTCCAAAGTTCTTATTTATTTCTTATTTATGTACTTAATTATTTAAATAATAATTACAACCTTAGCTTCCTATTGTCTGAACTATACTTGAAGACCATAGAGTAATACTTAACCAATATAGGTTCTGTTTTCTGCTCGGCTGTTTAAATTTGGATCACGGTTCAGAGTCTTTCTTGGATTCTGATGTAATCATCTTCTGCTCCATTTCTCCCTTGCTTAAGTTTAGAAATGTCTGCAATTAAACTGTTTTGTCAGCTTTAATTTCTTTAGTATCTGAAGTTTAGTAATGGACTATTTCTTCAGATGAAATAAAAAAAGAAATATATTTTTTGAAAAGTTTCTGATGTATGCAGACTTCTTTTTCACAGAATAATAAACCTGTTATCAGAGCTTGATTTGTTTTAAAACTTGAAATCTTTGTTTCCGTTGTTATAAGAATAAATTTAAAAATTAATAGATTTTAGCATATCTTACACACAGCTTCAAATCCTCGTGCCATCCTAAAGTATATGTCTACTATTTTAGGGGAATTTCTGATCTCAGATCAGAACTTTCAGACTCCACTGCCTGAAGCTACGTTCTTAAGTAGGGAGCCTACCTTGTCTTTGCACTTCCTTTGAAAGTTTTTAATTATGCCTATAGCAGTCTGACTGGTAACATGGGATTTTCCTCTTCCAAAATTTCTTCTCTTCTGGAGCTGTCAAACTGAGGCCTGTGTCTTTCAGCACTGACTACAACCCAGTATGGTATCTGAGAAGAAAATGCATAGATATTTCCTTTGCATTCTTGCTAAATTTGTATCTCCAATCAGTATGTTTCTAAATAATTGTGCACTACCAGGGAAGCAAAGTTCCACCCCCACCCCCATCTTCTCCAAAGAAAACTAGAATTAATAAGGTTAGAAAAGCAGCAGAGTTTGGACAGCAAATGAAAGGAAAGCTTACTAAAACAGCCAGGTGTTCATTCAGGGATCCGTGTTCTTTTGGCCAATGTAAGATAAAAATTCCTGGCTATGTTTTTGGAAGGTAAAGGATACAGTCATGTAAAGCAAGATTTTAAATTGAAGTAAATTGTTCATTTTTATTTTCTTTCTTATCTCTACCATCGACATTGCAGTGAAAATTAGGAATTAGTTTAATCTCTTTCCCCTTTATTTTGAACTATCAGAAAAGCAAATGTATATAGTTCTAGGAATATTGCAGATAAGAGTGATACCTTGAACTTTGGAAAATACTGAGATCTTTATGAGTGTGAAACAACTTGAAATTAACTTTTATATGCATTTTGCACTTTTGTAGCTGCTATGCAACTAAAATTTAAAAGATGCCACTTAAAAGATCTGTGATGCACTGCTTAAAGCAATGGTGAATATAGCTAATGCACAATTTAAGAACACTGCACGATGCCAATATAATAAATATTGGGATGCTAGCTGGGGTAGTTTAAGTGGTGTGTGCTTTTGTTTTCTGTTTTTTTGTTTGTTTGTTTTTACTTTTATGCTCTTAGGAAAATTTCTGCTCCATGAGGCATCATCTTTATCCCTGAAAAGGACAAGGGGAGCCTTCAGCTTTCTTTAGTTGAATATAGGGAGAGTCCATTGGGGCATACCTTTGTGGAGTCTCTCAAAGTACTGGGGACACAGCCTCTCTTTTGTACTCATACCCCAACACTAGCGAACACAACACACCCCAACCCCTTTCCTGAAGTACTTGGGATTCACATTCTTCTCTGTTCACCTGTCAGCACTCATCCCCCCAGTAGGCACCCCTTTAATTTCCTTTGTTTAGGTATACTTTGTAATCCAGATTCTGAGTTAGTTTGAGTTGGGCAAAACAACAATCTTTGAATCCTGTAAAGTCTGTCACTCTTTGTTCTGTCCAGCAAACAAGATTTACATGCAGGTGCTAAGCCAGTATCTCCTGTCATATACCTGCAAGATAAACGTGCCTAACCAGATCCTTGCAGTCAAAACTCTTCTTCTCAGCTTTTTCTTTATTTTGTTTTGCAGGGAGCCCCTATCCTTCCTTTGTTCCTCCCAAATTTCAGCTTATTCTGCAAAGACTTCTAATCCTTCTTTTTCCTTCATATACATTTAACCAATTATTTTATAAATCCTAGGCATGATCTCTTGCTATTCTTTATTCCTGAATCCTCTGGTTTGTCTTCAAGGCTCTTGCTTTGCCCTCACTTGTATCTTACACCTTCAGACTCATTACCTTAGTTTATTGCTAAAGGCCATCTTCATTAATGGAATCTTTTTCCTTTTGTCTCTAGACCACTTGATTAAAGAGTAGACTTGACAGTTTAAAAAAATGGCAATTTTTTAAAACAAACAAAATCTTTAGCAGATTTGCTGCACAATTGAAGGGAAGAAAAAAAAGTCACACTAATGAGAAATGATTTGTATTTTTGCTTCCTAAACATGTTTCTTACTAACATTGGTTCTGGTTTTACCTAGCATGCAATTGGCTGTGCAACAGCAAAATGATCCAGAGAACTCTACAGAAAGTTCTGCTTCCCGTTCCCTTAGTCTTTATGGATGACAGGAGTACTTGGAAAGAATAAACAAAGGGAAGTTGTAGGATGTTCTGCCTTCTTTGATGGCCTGTTGAAGGAAACCTTTAGGACCATTTTAACTGCCTTTAAAAGAATGCAGTGAGAATGCAGAAGTTTGGCAAGGGAGTTTTTGTTGTATTTTATTTTCCCTTATTAAAATAATCCTGGAATATTGTGCCTTGAGGGATCTTGATTTGGATTTTGAAAAATGTGGGTGATTTGAAAATGCAGACATTTGAAACTTTCATATCTTTCACTTTATTAACTGGCAGCACTTTCCTCCATCATAGTAAAACAAGGAAAGTCATTTTCTGGTGCCTTCTTTTCTAATAGAAGGGTGCACCAAAAATATATATATTCAATGACAGCCTGCAGATATTATATTTCCACCTACTTTAGAATGAATTTGCATAAATTCCAGGTTATTTGTCTCTGTTTGTTTGTGGACAGTGTCAGCTTTAAATGTTGGCTGTCCCAGGAAGAATGATCTTTGTCAATCAAGAGTATAGGATGCTGTCTTGCAACAGTACCAGAGTTATTAGAATGGACTGCTTTTTGTGCTGGGAACAGATAACAAATGTTACCAGTGCTGTAAATCTTGTTATGCTAGCATGCTGTTCTATTTAGGCTTACACACCATATGATTTTTTTCAGTTACACATTAAAAATCTTTCAAGCTTTTACTGTATAACTTTAAATATATATTTTCATCTCTTGCAAAGTTCACCATACCCACACAGGATCTCTTATCCAGATAGTGGTGAAGCATAGAATTATGGATGCAATCTCTTAAAATATAAGTTCCATATATTTTACAAGTTCACAGTGTGAATGAAAAAGTTCTTAGATTAAAATACTTCAGGCTGTTAAGGCCATGTTGCTTTCAGAACAGTTTAAACTCTTCTCTCATTGGAGCATCACCAAAACAAATGTCCCTGGGCCCAGAATAGAAGTTTAGGAACCCAAGTAAGGAAACTGAGCTCCAATAGGAAATGAACGAGCAGACTTGGTTGAATACTTGAAATTCATACAAAGATCTCGTGAGGAAGGCAAAAAAACCATGTTAAACTTAAAAATAAATTAGAAATATAAATAAAATATTTGAAGTATTACTGGACTTTGGGTCACTGCAACCTGTATCGACTCAAAAATATCTTTATTTCTGGCAAGAATAAACTTGAAAAGAAGCTGAGCAGAGAGGCATGAGAGTGGAATGCTAATAATTCACTGTTGGAAAGTAGAAATATAACAATATTTGAAAAGCAGTAAGAGTGGCTGAATAACTTGTATAAAATGTACTTATTTACCCAAGTTATGGCACTGTTAAATTACAGAATTGCTATTTGTATTGCTAGGAAATACAAAATGTATAAAAATAAATTCCAAGTATTTGTTAAACCACACAGACACAAAAAAAAAAAAAAAAACAGTCTGCTTTGAGGACTGGGCTGAAAGAGATTGAGATGCTAGAAATTGATTTTTGAATTAGCAATGAGCAGTGATATCATTTTGAGAACTGCTTGAAGTTAGAATTCTATTTGCTTTGAGGTGTTTATGAATGAGTCTTTTTATACATATTTAGTGTGTGCTAAGTGCATTATTGGTTTTAATTTGATATATTTCATATCTTGAGTGATCCTGATTATTTCTATTTTTCTTGATTCCTTAAGGAAATAAGGTTTATGACTCATGTTGTCACTGCTGGCCATCTTGTCTGTGCAGATTTTCTCTGCTGTGCCTGTTGGACACATGGACTAATCTAAACCAAATTTGAAAACTTGCAAACTGTGCATTTAGTTGGGTTAGATCATGTTATCTCTGCATCTCATATTGTGAATCTTTGCATGTGGTTTTGCTTGAAATATTGCAGCGGGGCTTGGATGTTAGGTAGATTCCTAGGCTTGGCTGGTGGGATTGATTGTACATTAATTTGTCTAAAATACTTAATTGCTTTACACTGCTCCCAGCCTCAAAAAGGTGATGAAAATATTTGTTCTGAAGTTACGTGGCAAGCAATGCTCTACTGGAAACTTGTTAGGTAAACTTACTTTCTTAATGCTATTTAAACTGATAAGAATGAAACCCAAATATGCAAGCCATTCTGAAGGTTTGTAATCACATTTCAGGTGACACATTTGTTAGTTCTAATATTACTGTCATATTTGGGAACTAGGCCTTAAGAATGGTTAGGTACCACAACGTAAGGAGGACATAAAACTACTAGAGTGCCAACAAGAGGGCTACCAAGACAGTGAAGGGTCCTGAGGGGCAAGATGTGTGGGGAGAGTCTGATGTCCCTTGGTTTATTCAGCCCAGAGCAGAGGAGGCTGAGGGAGCCCTCATGGTGGCCTAAAACTTCTCACAGGGGGAGTGGAGGTGCACTGCTGCTTGCTGGTGACCAGACCTAAGGGAACAGTATGGAGCCACATCCAGGGAGGGCCAGGTAGATGTTAGGGAAAGGTTCTGCACCAGAGGACAGTAGGCATGGCCCCAAGCTGCCAGAGGTAAAGGAGCACTTGGAAAATACTGTCAGATACAGTGTTTGAATTTTGGGTAGCCCTGCGTGGAGCCAGGAGTTAGACTCAGTGATCCTTGTGTGTCCTTTCCAATTTGGGATATTCCCTGGTACAAGTGTGTGTGATAAACACAAATGTAATATTAGGTAGTTATCCAATAATCTATAGATTTCAGAGAAACAGGTATGCATTCTTTTCTTTTGTCTTTATCCTTTTTTTTTTTTTTTTTTTTGCATTGATAGCAATGGTCTTAGTGCGTGTTGTACGGAAAACAAAATGTGTTGTTTTTTCCTTTATTAGTCTCATCTTTAAATCCCACCAGAATTGTTTTTAGAAAAAAGTTGATTTCTGAAGATAGGAAAAGATTATTTTGTTTCTCTAATGTTCTACTATACATTATTTGAATTGCAGTAGTGTGTAATAAACACAGATGTGAACTGTAAGCACAGTAGAACGTGCAGCACAAATAGACTACACTGTCTCACCCATAGTGATTTTGTTCTGCGTAGATGCTTCACTATCACTAAGTAATCTTTCAGTTAATTTTCCTAGTTTTTCATACAAGGTCTCTACAAGACTACAAGTTGTTATTGGATTTTACACTCGTTAGGGAAAGGATTTTAAAAAAGTAGAAGTTCTGGGTGTTAAAATAAATAAATAGGAAGAGGAAGACTGAAAGGTATTTCCATCTTTTTCAAATACCCAGTAGGTCAGGGAGTTGTCAGTGAAGTACAATACTCAGCCAGATTTCATCATTTCTGTTTATCAGATGCAGATAGATAGTTCTCAGAGAATGAAGGGAAGCAGGTAAATGAGTGGCAGTTCTGTTTGTCTCTGTCTAGTATATTCCCCACCTATTTTTCTCCTTTTCACAACTCTGTCTGACAGATGCTAAGGTTAATGAATTTTAATTTTAAAGTGGCCTTTTCCTTGGGCTGCTGACAGTCTCTTCTATACCACAGGGACTGTTCTTTCCCAAGTCACTTCACGTTTCAGTAAGAAATGAAACATCTGATGGAAACTTCTTCATAAATAAGTGAACTCAACTGGAACACAGCCAAAGACTATCAGAGCTGATTCCCTGAATCCCAATCTTGTGTTTCACTGTAGTATGAGAGATTAGATTCATTAACCTCTCATTAAAAACATGCCAATGTTAAAATCCCATAGTATACTAGATTCAGCCTATTAGAAACCCCAAAAGACCAGTTAATGCCAAAGAATTAACTTCTCTTATTCCAGAAGTTATTTGTATGTTCCTCATTTGGCTCTGTTCCATTTAATTGATATAGTAACTTCTTAGGTGCTTTTTCCTTCAGAGCTAGCATAAAATTTACTAACCCAGGACTATATTTGACTAAAAATGGCTTTCATCGTGGTAGAAAATACAAGCAGTTACTGGATAGTACTGCTTATTTTGATGTTACATTTTCTATATATGTATACAGCGATTATTTTATGATATTTTACATATCCATTTAATAACACATGCAAGAGTTCTGTGCCAGTATATATTAACATAGACTTATCTATTTACAGAAGAATATTAAATCCTGTTTGAGCAGATTCAAATATATCCAGACACTAAAGCGCTACGTTTAATTCCAGGTAGAGTTCAGAGTATGAAGGGGAATGAAACATCTCTATTGCCTATGACCTGAGGAGATTTCTCCTCTAATGAAAATAAGTACTGCAAAATAATTTGAGTAAGATGACATTCATTCTGTATCAGTCATATTAAATAGCTTTTGCTCAAGCTTGATGAGAATACCAGTTAAAATCCATAAAGCAAGTAGCAAACGACCCTATATTAGCAATGTATTTGTGTGTTTTCATCTGCTGCTGTGAAATAAAAGACAAATTTCCATTTTGTGTGGATACTGCAGTAAGCATGAAATGATGCTTTTGAGTCACTTAAGACCCTTGCTACAAAGGGAAAACAGTATTTTCAAAGAAGTTGCACTTCTCTATCTGTTATGCAGAACTATGATTATCAGCCACAATTAAGTCATTTGGCTACTATTTCAAAGTACTATTTGTTGAACAAAGTGTGATTAACGGGGAAATGCCTTAAAAGAAACATATGTAGAAGTTATTAGGGACCTGATAGGATTTTGCTAGATTGAGGTATTAAAGTCCATGTCTCATTCATTAGTACACACGTCCTTTAGCCTGCAAACTTGGTTGTGTTGCCAAATCTACTGCTATGCATAATCAATTTAGATTACTAAATGGAAATTTAATTTCATTATCCAGTTTATGAGTTTTGGATCTAAATGTACTTTATTATCGCAGCTTTGATTCGGAGATTGTTACCGATACAATCAGAGTTAATTGTTTTTGTTAGCTCTTGTATTAACAGGAGGAATCCTAAATAGGTAGGCTGCTCAGAAAGTAACGTTTCCTATTTATTTCCATGGAAACTACAACGGAAAGAAAGAGCACAATAACACTATTATAGAGCAAATTTCCAGCTAAGAAATACTGTTTTTCAACATAGTGACCACCATTTGCTCTGCATTTTCACCGGCAATGAACAAGAGTCTACATGCTGCGCTAGTGAAAATCTACATGGCTGACTGGAAGATGGCTACACCAGCAGAGGTGACCCACAGTTTCAAAGCTGCAATGAAAACAACACTAGGGAAATGTTGCCAATGAAATCCTATGCATCTATTTAATGGGTTTTTGAGTTTTGCTCCCCCTCCCCCCACTTTTTTTCAAATGAAATGAAACAATGCACCAGTGGTAATATATAGAACTTAGCACACTTAAAAAGATATAGCACGTCTTACTTCCTGAATATGTTCTATAACGAAGTGTTTATCTGCTTCCCCTTCAGTGGGTAGGGCTTCCATTACACATGGTGTATTATGCAGAGAGATGAGCTGATAATGAAAGGGGATCTTTCCTGACCTGTCTACTGAGTCACAGTTCAGCTTTAATTTTATATTCTTTCACCTCCAGATAGCTTGAACTCTTAGAAATAGTATGGATGGCAACACATGCTGATTAATTTTGCTCTGTCCCCTGAATATCACAAGGCTGTGTCATTTTCTTTCTCCTTCTAGCAACCTATCCTTTAAGTGGCATTTCAGTGCAGCTGTAAAGGTTCTTTAACATGATGGCAAAACAATGAGCAGTATAATTTGATGAAGGTATAGGTTGCTTATCGTAAACTATATCTGAAGTTATTTATTTCCTCGAGAGCCATATCTGCTTTATATATGTATGAGTGGGCATTATAATTCCTTATCTATTTTGAAAGGTTTGTGGCAGTGGAAAGATCTCTAAAAACTGTTCTACTTTTAATTTAAACAATTATCAGACTAATGTTCATGTTGAATGCATACTCTTATATACCATTATAGATATTAGGCAACCCTGGAAGCATATTGATGGTGACAGATGATATTTACACCAGTTGCCCAGAACATTTTAATTTATTGTGGGACTGATCTGTGCTAGTGAATCTGTGTGTTATAATGAACATCAGACACCCTTAATGCCAGGAAAAAAATTCCACAAAGTTAAGGATGCCTTACATTTTAGCTGAAACAGTAGGCACTTTCTTTAGAGTGAGTCATAGTCATGATTTGTGTATTAGCTGCTTTTCTATTTCCTTTTCCAGTCTTTACTGTGTGGTACCTCCTAATCTCTTTTCCTTCACCTGAAGGAGAACTCATATTTGAAGTAAGTACTAGGTGATCTACTCGTGTACAAACTGCAGAATGTGATTACTTGGCAGGCCTCTGCAATGTTTCTCACCTAGCTGAAAGCAGAAAATTACTTCCTACCTGTTTTTTGTCCTTTAGATGTTTATGTTCCAACTTCTGGCAAAATAAGTCCTGTAGCTTTGGCTCTAAGATCTGTTTCCATCAGTGATGTTTAATGGGTGATTGAATCATAAGCTGGCAGTTGTCACTGATCTAATAGTTCTGTTCTGCTTCCCAGCAGCTCTGTTACTAAGCCAAGTTGATATAGGCATGTAGTTATGCTATTTCTGTGACCAAGTCACATGCAGTGCTTATAAATTAATGCAGATTAGCTGTATGTCCTTTAGTGCCACTAACCAACAAATGCATTATTGTGTATTTTTAGAGCTAAGGCAACTCGAGCCTTCCAGTGGCTGCTTACAAGCTCATTTTCAATTATTTTTACATTAAGTGCTCATTCTTCGTAATAGATGATTATGTAAGTTTTCTATTTTTGTCTCATTCTAGCTGTGGTACACAAATAACTTCTAATAGCCTCTAACAACAGAGAAATTGCAAATATATACTTCAGGGCATTTTCTTACTGAGATTTGCTAATCTTTGCAATTCATAAAGACCTTTGCAGTCCAATTCAGTGTTCCCCATCTGTCACTCAGCCTTATGTGGTGATCTGACATTCAGAAACTTGCAGCTAATTACACTGGCTAGTAAGTATACTTGCTTTGGCAGTGACTATTAGTAAAAAGTTTATGTGGCATTTTATGTATTACTTCAAGGTGACACCATTTTGGAAGTAGTATCCAGAGAAAGGTGGGTCAACATTTCTTAAATGATGTTAAGCACATGGTCCTTGAGTAGTGCCAAAGAACCAGTACTAGATGGAAAGGGCATAATCCTTGTGATGGACTGCAACAGGCATAACTGACTCACATCTGTGTCTCATGATTCACACGATACATATAAAGGCATAATATTTTAACTTCAGTAAAATCACAGCTTGCCTTACCAGGTGATTTGCAGTCTACAAGGAGATGGCAAGTTCTTATATGCAAATCATCATCTTGAATAACATTGGTGGCCATGAAAATGTGTAAGCTTCACATATATCGATATTGTGACTTTCACTGCTGGCATGTCTGAGATGCTTGCTAAGTACTAAAAATGGCCAGAAAAGTTGATTTTTTATTTTTTAAGTCAGCCTCTAACTTTGTTCATAAAAAGACTCAGACAATTACAAAGGATGGTGCTTACCATCTACAGAGTATCTATGTACTGCATCCTTGTAGTTTCTGGAGTCTGTCAGTATTCTGTGTGCCCTCTTAGCTGCCTTGACAACTCCTGAGCAACACACTGATGCTTAACTTTACATTTCGTCAGCACCTCTATCTTTTCTGCTCCTGTTTTCCTTTTAAATTACAGGCTTTAAACACATTTATTTATTTACCTGCAAATTGTGTAGATGCAGTGAAAAATTTTGCAGTCATCTTAGGGCTGGGAACAAGTGGCAGTACATGCATGTCTAGAATTTAAAATGGGTTTTTAGGCATCCTTCCTCCCTGAGGAGATATAAGCTGGGTATTGGATGCCGGCTGACGGGATGATATTTATTCTATTAGTCATTCATGAGAGTGTTATACTGGTGGCACTGAACCTTGATGTTGAAGAGTTGGGGAAAGGTCAGAGGCAAAAGCTATTGTTTACAACCATTCATGAAAGTGGATTGCTTTGTAATTGCTTGATTTGACCTGTTTCAATGTTCAGGTGCAGTATCAGTGCAGATTGATACATGCAGTTTCCTGTTATTTTTACTTGTGTTGAGTGCTGTGATGTGATTCTGTTTGAGCCATCCACAGAGTGGATCAAATCTGATGACAGAACAGTTGCAGTTTCATGAGCTACTGCAAGAGATGGACATAGTTCTGTCATCTGTAAGCTATTAGCTCACAAAGCTATTGAGGGAAACATCTTCTAGAGTTTAGACATCTGCCTTGTGATTTTTAGCCAGAGAAACAGCAGTTCACTTATTCTCTACAGAGTTGAAGGGGACGTGGGAGGAAGCTAAGTAAGTAGAATAACTTAAGAACTGTTTCCTTTCATAGCAAATGAGAAAAGCTACACAAAGTTATGAGTAAAATATACTTCATACATTATCTAGAGCACAGCTTTCAGTTTAATGAGCTTCATCATTATTAGCTAGTTTGTTAAAACCAGTCAGGGTGGGTAACACAATGGATTGTGCAGCAGTGACAACAGAGTAGCAAGGTCCAAGGCTGCAGCAAGTGAGGATTCACTCAAACACAACATCTGTGAGCACAGAAATAAAGAAAAGAAACTGCCTACCTTTAGAAGGCTTCAGGTACACAGGAACCCCCAGCAGAACCCTCTTGTCTCCACTGCCAACTCTTAAATGAGATCTGGGAAGGGATGGATCCTGGCTCCACCCCTTCCTGTCACACAGGTAAATTGCACACACCTGAGCTCCCGTGGGTTGGCCCTGCCTTCCCACTTGGTGCTCAGTCACTGATTCAGACCATGACTTAGTATTCCTGCTGTAGGGTGGACCTTCTAATGTGTCTGACTTCACGTTTGGGAGTCTCTTACCACTGTGTAGTATTTGGCTGCACTCAAGTGTGTGCACTTAAAAAGATCATCCTATTCATAGGAAATTTTGTCAATTTCACTGGGAATACGTGCACCAAACTGGGACAGTCCACTGGCCTAGTGGGGCCAATACCAACTCTTCTGCTGTTCTGTGATGGCTGTAAAATAAAAACGTCCATCCAGATGAAGATTTTTAAATGGTTGGTCAAATAAAGCAAGGTTGGCTGTCAAGTACAGTAATGCTTAAGGGTCATGGGGAAAAGGATGATGTGTAGTAAGAACAGGTAGATGTTGTCTACTTTCTCAGGTTCAGAAGATGATGTATAGAGAGGCTGAATGTCAGCAATTAACTGGAACAGGCAACTTTGCAGTATCTTCAAGGAGAAAATAAGAGAAAGAAGACACCATTTGCATAGATTTTTCTCTGCTTCTTCAAGAGGCTTAGAATGCTTGCAGTGGTGTCACAGTGTATGCACATTTATTTGCATTTCTTCCATCAACATTATTTCTTGCTTATATTAGGGATGTGTGTTGCTTGCCCTTACTTCTTAACGGACTTTGATTAGTAGTTTAATGAATTCAGCAAGGAACTGGACTCTGCTCGCGATTCTCTTATTGACTTTTGTAGCCTTTGGCAGATTGCTTAATATTTGCAACTCTAGTATTTGAAAAATGGTGGTACTTATTCTTGTAAAATGCTTCTGGGGGAGCTGGCTTTAGAGTGAAAAATTGCTGGATTAACTCACGCTTATTTCTGTATATTAAACCTATCAGTCTTGGGTTCTGGTGTTTTTTTTTTTTTGTTTGGTTTGTTTTTTGTTTTCTTTTTTCTTTCTTTCCATATTTACTTCCTCAGGCAGATACTCAATTCAATAATATCATATTTGTGGTGCCAAAATAATTTTCAGGGACGTGACTGTGGTATCAAAAGTACAGGGGAGCTGGAAGGAGAGGAATCAGATAATCTTTTCAGATATTCATATTTTGCCCCCAGTAAAGCAGAACTGAATCCAGTGGTATTTCTGCTTTACAGTAGAATGTCTGAATGGGCATGTGGCACTGGAAGGAAAGGGTGATGTGTTGTGACTCCAGAAATGCAAAGGGAACTGTATTCTCTGTGAGAGAAAAATATTACTTTTTATGAGAATTTTAAATATTTAAATAATTAGTAATCTAAATAGTAACCTAAGCAACATATAGGGAAAACAACTCACATTTTTGGTGGAAAAATGTCACTTTTATGTTGATTAATTCATTTGTCTTTATTCTATTCACAGCTTTCTTTCTTTTTATTCTTTTGATGCCCTTTAATAAAAAGGCATTTTTTTGATCTGTCATTTTTCAAACAAAACTGTACATAGCAGATACAGACAGGATGGGTTTTCTCAACTAGCAGCAAAACAAGGTATTAAATTTCTCTCAATCAGCTGTTTGGTTTTTTTTCTTTTTCTTTTTTTAAGCATACAAATCTCATTGCATCATTCAGGTAATTAAAATGCCGTAACAGTTTCCACATTTCGTTGCCTAATTAACAGCAATGAAGGCCACACTAAATCAGGATGAATCTGTAATTTCAGTGCTAATCACACAAGTGTGAGTGTCAGCATCATAATGAGATGCACAAATCTGGAGGTAATGAGGCTGTAGCTGTCTGGGAAATTAGAGCAAGTGCTGGCACAAATTGTACAGCAAGGTTTATTCCCATTTTATTAATTATATGCTTGCACAGGGAGTTGTAACCAACCCAAATTCCTTTAATTTGTGGAACTCGTGTACCAACTAAAACTTGACATCTGAACGTGAAGTTAGGTCGTTGGGTTCCCCATCCTTCCCTTGGTTCAAAAAGGCAACAAAAAACACCAGTCCCTGTAATGTTTATTTAGATGTGAAGACTGTGATGTTCCAGCGCACACATTTACATTGCAAAGCTGATGGCTGTACAGTTGTGCTGTGATCATTTAATGATGATGGTACTGAAGAGAACTGTGTAGGACATGAAGGTTTTCTAAGGCTGAAAGGGATTTCAGTAATGCTGGAGTGTGACAAATAAAAACATTTGGGGCACGGATAATGACCGGTATAATGTAATTTCATTTCTTACCCACTGTACTAAGCGTCTTGGAATGATGAACTGAAAAATGCCAGCTTGACTATTTTCTTTTTGGCTAAGTGAATGGATGCAGGCATGTGGTTTTGCATTCTAATGAAGTGTTGCAGTGCCACAGACTGGAAATACTGAACTTGTATTCAGTATTAAATTCGAACTTGTTGATTCTCATGAGATCTGTTGTTTTTATAACCAGATCATGAAAGTTCATCTTTCCTTTACATCAGGATGATGAAATGAATTGCGTTCATTCTGTCCTGAGGACGGGTAATAAGGTTCTGGTTAATTGGGAGATTTATACCATGGTGAAATTAGCCATTTTATATTGATGGCCAGGGATGACAGTGATTTTTCTCACACTACAATCTTTTGTAATTAGTTAATGTTTGGGACCCAAATATCATACCTAATTTTTATACAAATGAAGGTAGCTGGAGTTGTAAGGGACTGAGTACTTGCAAAACAGTTCTCATTTCTGAAGCCAGCTGTAGTGGTAATGAACTTCAAAGTTATTTAAGCTATGCTTCCTTATCTAACAAAAATAATAAATGTGACTTCCTTATATCAAGATTTAATAACTAAATAATATTTCAGAAAGCATGGATTCTTCTTCTGCTCTAGCCATATTGAACTGTACTGCAGTGTGTGTTTTTCGTACTAGCCAAGTGTGTTGTATTCATTAAATTGGAGATTTGCTGTTGCAAGTTCCAGTTGGTTAGTCAGGAAGGGATGCTACATATATTACCTTATAGTGGATAAAATTCTTGCTGAAAACTCCCATTGTTCTCTCACAGGAAGAGGAGCTCCATCACCTACCTCACCTTGCTGGCCTGTCTTTCCTAAAAAGCATGGAGCTATCCATGACAGCATTTTGTTGCATCTTTTTCTACATACTAGCTTGGTTTTCTTCCCTCCAGTTTCCAGTCTTGTTCTTTCCTCTATTTCTTTGTCTTAAGCAGTAGCCTTTTAAGACCTGCAGTGGTACAAAAAGTTGCCTCTAAGATGGGTTTTCGTAGTCAGCCTAGCTAGACCTACTCCTTACCCTGCAGGTTTTCTGTCTGCTAACCAACTTGCGGTGTTTATCAAGATACAACTGAACAAACATAATGATGACTGCCAGTGTAAACACAGTACTTGCATGCTCATCTGGTATTAACAGATGGTATTAGAAAAGATTTAGTCTGGTCTTTCCTGAAACTTGTTGACTGCTACTTAAGAAGAAGATTTTCTCTGCTCCTCTTAAGGATTTTGTCTTAAAAGTCAAAGCTTGATAAAAATCATGATTCTGACACATACCATAAGGCTGGCTGTTCTGTCTCCAGATGCTGTCTGTCAGGGTCCTCGTTTTTAGGTTCCCATTCCCTGATAGAAGATGTTGGAAACTGCAAAGCTTTCAGGGTTTTTGCCCCAAAAAGGCAGGTGAGAGACTGGGATATAATCAATGCTGTCCGTGGCTGCATGCCTTTGCTCTGAGATTATCCGTAGTGTGGTGCATAACAGTCACATCCTCGTGGCTCTGTCTCAGAAAAAAAACCCAACAAAATAACTTACAGTGTAAATTTGTAAGATTTCTTTTTTATTATTTCAGGGTATATTTTATCTTAATATCTGTTTTGATTACTCTTTAAAATTCTCTTATGCAATGTCTTTTTTCAGTTATTTTGTTTGGAAAGAACAGATGAGGTTGATTGGCCAGGATATCCCAAAAGCTGTAGGATTACTACATGCCATTGGTACCATGCATAGTATGAATTACCTCCAGCCCCCATCACATTTCATAGGAACCTCGAGAGTTTCTGTTTATCTCAAGCCAAGATTCAGAAATGTGAATTCTCTCAAAATCTAATGAAGTGTTGACAGTATTCTCTTCCTACTTCATGAATAGTTATTATTTGAAAGGATCTTCATAATTCAGGAAAACAGCCAGACAACAAGTGAGAGTAGGAGTGGGTCTGGAGTAGAAAAGGCAGTTGAACATTAAGAAGTGAGGTTTTTTATTTTTTTGATCTATAAATTATAGCTGTAATGCTAATTGTATGGCTAATTATTAACATCTTTTCTTCTCTTTGCTTAGGCTGCTATATAAATACATTTAAAGATGACCTTTTCAAAGGGAAAAAATGCTGGATCACAGTTAAAAGTCAGATTCTTACACATTAGGAGAGTTGAGCTACAACAGTATGTGCAATTCTCTAAAAAGAGTAATATGAATTGCAGGTACCCTAGTTTTTTATGACTTGATAAGCTCATACAAGCTTTACAAGCACTCAGGCTTTAGTAGCATAAGCTATTATTTTAATATGTAATTACCCAGTTGAACTGTGGTTAAATTTAATTTTCACTTCATTATTCAGAAGACCGGAGACTTATTTGTAGCTTAAGACACATGTCATGTATTTGTAATACATTAATTCAGTTCCAGCATTGATCAACACTTAAGGTATAATTAGCAAGCAGATTTAACAGTCTGCTGGGATGATGCTCTCTGTTGCATAACTGCAGCTGTTGTTGTTCAACAAGCAGAGGAAGTTTTGCTGTGTCAAGTTAGTACTGGAAGGCAGAGTGAAAAGTAATATTCCACGTACAAGATGGGTTTTAGAATTTCAATGTCAGGTGTGCCTAGCATTATTAAATAAGGGATAAATTGTTTTAAATGTATCCTAGGTAATCTGTGAGAATAGTGAAAAAAGAAAATTTAAAGGAAAAATTGATAAGGCTTTTACAGACATCTGCAGTACAGCATGGAATTCTACTGTTCTTATATAGCAGTTATGAGCTGTTTCAGTGAGCAAACATGTTTCAGTGAGTCTTGATGTTTTTAAACACAGTCTTCATATTACAAGCAGATAGAGCAAGTTGTTTATGGAGAAAATGAAAACTTCCTGCACGTTAAATTTAATTTTATCTCTTGAAATAGAATTCAAATAAAACTACGTGCTGCTAATAATAATGCTGAAATATCATCATTCTTCTAACTCCAGCTGGCCAAATATCAGTTGCTAAATGTTTTCTAGTGCAAATACTTGCTTAGCTGGGTTGAGATTGTAAAGCAGCTGCTATACAGCTTGAACAAAGACTGTGAGATGCAGTAGTAATCCCTAGTCAGTCCAGCATAGCACTGCTTATCAAACCAAGGTCACTGCTTATCAAACCAAGACAGCGAAAGACTCTTAATCTTTTTAATTTTCTAAATGATTATAAAAGACTGCTCTGTGTGAAGCTTTAACCTAATAGAGGGGTTTTCATAAAAGGTGTTAAAAGAGGAAAACATTCTGTGTTTTCACATAATGTCAAACTGCAGTAAGAGAGTCTCCTGTAAAGATGAATGTCAGGCTTTTCAGGAGTAGACATTATTGTACACATGGAAAGAGTCACAAGCATCACTGACAGAAACAGCTGTAGCAGTTAGCCAATTAAACAGTTTTTACTGATGATCTGCGTTAGCTAATAAAATTTTAACAAGCTATAAAACACCCCATGGATCGATCTTGCTAAGTTAATAGGCTGGATCATAACCAATACTTATTAATTCTAACTAATGTTGTTTGGAGATGGAAAGAGCAAGTGGACTGTATGCCAATTGGAAGAGTGGAGACATCGTTCCAAACAAATACTAATAGTTTGGGGAATATTTATAATTTATTTCAATTGATAAAGCAATCTTTTTGAAAAGCAGTGTTTGGGGATATCTTTTTAGTTTTCCATGTCATTAAGCTGAGGGTGAGATTTCTGTCCATGGAGTCACAGCAGAATCACAGAAAAGCTGATAAAGAAAAACAGACAGGTTTAGGATGGTGAGGTGTTTTTTATAGTTCTGTATCACACAAAATCATCTTGAAGCAGAACACAGTTCAGAACCACAGGGTTTAAGTAACTTGTTATTACTTAGCTGATACTACATTTTTATCTGATTGCCTAACTGCTATTTTCCTCAACCAAAATGGTTTTATATGCAGTGGTATTTTGAAATTCTAAGGGCACGTAGAGAGCTAGCAGACATAGAAGAATAAAGTGGATGTACAAGACAATGCACAGATGCAGCTTTAAAGTTTTAAAATACCATAGGTGTTTAAAGAACTGAGAAAGAAATTAATCTGATTATATAGGGTAAATCCCCCAAGATTCCTGGAATTCAGAGCAGATGCAACTTTGTCAGCTCTTGCAAGGTTCTTGCCAAATTTCCAAACAAAGTCCACCTACAGCTTACATGCTTTAACTTCTGTTACCACATGTACTTGTCGTTAGCCCAACACTGCTATTTCAGTGGCATCATTACTGGAATGTCAGTTCAGCTTTAAATTCAGGCTTCTTCTCAGGGAAATTGGCTGTGATGCGTGTGTCCATGTGTGCATATGCAGTATGGATTTACAGGTGGAAAGTAACTCTTCATGGTTCTAAGCATGAAAAACACTTTTATTATTAGAACACTTAGGAAATGTAAAACATACACATTTAAGAAATGGAACATAAAATTCTCGCACAGAAATACAGGTTTCACGTCACATGATGTCTCCAATTAAGGCTTGTTCCTTCTTCTGGAGTGTCTGTTTACCTTCCTCTTTGGTAAAGGATTCTGATGGGAATTTTCCATACCTAAAATAAATTGTGATCTCAGAGTGGTTCTGCAGATATTTGTGTGAACACCTCATAAATATTTGTACCAGGCTGCAAATGTTTGAAGTTGGCACTAAAAATATTAGTAGGCATAGCTATCAAGGAAAACACTCCAAGCCTAAAGCATCACTATAGACACAAATAACTCCTCATTTGCCTGGTCAGTACCTCCACAGGTGAAGAACCACACCTATAACCATCATTGCTGTCCCAGCAAATATTTCATTTCAGCTGCTGCTTGCTGATATCTTGGCACCAATTCAATTGAAGTTATTAGTAAATAATAAGTAAAAGCCATGCTACTAAGAAAAGACTTGGGATGAACACCAGCTTAGAGCTTAACTGCAAGATGAACAGAATCAATGTAGAAGCTTCAGTTGGCTTCAGCAGGTCTTTCTTGGTTTGAAATCACCATGAATATGAATAATCTAAGTTGAAGTAGTGAAGCGTGGAAAATTGCACTTGGTAGTAATTGTTTCTTCATCTGCTGCGCAGTTAAGTGCTCAAACTTTCTCAAGAGAGCCATGACCAAATCTTTCATCTGGTGCGTGTGTTCTGAGAAATAGCAGCAGTTCTAATTAGTATAATTAATGCTTGTGGTGAAATTCTGTCAGGGATTTCACAGAGAAGTTGTATTTCTGCAGTCAGTACTTCTCTAGGAAAATCTCTGCAGGTGTTGAATAAAGGGAAAAAAACACAAGAAGAGCATTGGCAAGCAGTGCATGTGACAACATAAGTACCACTTGCTTCTGTATGTGCAGATTGCTGGATTTGATGTTCACTGTCCTTGTGCTCTTACCTTTACTGGGCCTCACCTGATTATGGTGCTGCAGTTCTCTTTGCCTCCTCGATAGGTTCCTTGGAGGCTGATCCTGCCTTGTTCTCCAGGAATACACTGTTCCTTGCAGCTAGCAGAGATGCTGCAAATTCATTGGTAGTATATGCTTTCCCTGAGCAGTCTTTTCTCCAAGGTTCCTCCAATAGTTGGTCAGCAAATGCTTCCTTATTGCACCTGATCTGGAGACTACCTGTAGCTCTCATGGAGAACTGTAACGAGGCCAGAAGAAATTTGATATTTTCATAAACTTAACCAAAATTCATAGCTCAGGGGCGTTCTCTAACTTGTCGGGGATAGGTGATGAAAATGCATCTTGAAGAAATGTAATTTCAGAGATTTATTGGAGGGGGTGGGGGAAGGGAAGAGGCTGTTCTATGACCTCTGGTGCAGAAATAACACAGAAAGGTTTGGAAAAGTTTGCGTTGTTACTTTTAGTTGAAACACAGAAAGGCAGACTGGCAACACAGAGGCTTGTTAATGCAAGTGAAAGCAATATGGTGTTTGCAGAGCTGTGGGTGTGAAGGAAGCAAATGAAGACGTGTCTCTTTATCACTTTCACAAAATGAAGATTGTCAGTGTGGGGATTCTGGAATAGATTTCTGTTTAAATCTATAAATATTGTACTTCATTATGAGGAGACAGATTTTGTCCTTTGTAGTTCTTAAACTGCTATGAAATAGAAAGATGTGCTCACAAAAGCAGAAAAGAAGCATGTGCACATTAGACTGTGTAACTTCTTGGTTTTACTGGGATTATATTTGTAAATCCTGATACATTCCTTTGAAAATCCTCATTTTTTTAATGCTTGCATAGTTTGCTACTTCATTCCTGTTTTCACTAGCACAAAATGACAAGTGGCTAAAAAATGCTGGGTTTCTTTTACACCTCTGTGTTGAGAAGAATTGCACTGAAATCTGAAAGGTCAGTTTTTCAGAGGAGGCATACATGCGAGCTTACTTTTTTCCTATTCTGTGTTCATCTTGCAGTCTGCTGAAGTTAGAGAGAACTGGTGTAAAAGTTGTTGCTCCAGGTGATGTGTGAGATGTAGAATGCTTTAAAAGTTTTGCTGGTATTTGCATTAATTATTGGAAAGAAGTGATGAAAATCATTCTCTTAAGTAACAAAAGCTTTGTGTTGACATAAGATTCATGCAGGCTGCTCTATTTGCCTGCTTCAGTAGTTGTAATTGAGTAAGAGATTTAAGTGGTGTCAGTGAAAACTGTGACAGTCCTATGGACGTTTTCATGTTGCAGAGCTGAAGTGGTGTTAGATCATGACAAGCTGATTACTTTCATTTTTTAAGTATTTGATGTACTAGCCTGCTTTTCTTGATAGGGCTATTTTTATACCTCTGTTTTTTAAAAAATTATATTTTTATATTTAATCTAATTTTTAAATAAATGAATGTATGTTTAATATATTGTTAAGAAATGTTGCTTGCATTAGCAGTTACAGTAAACTGGAACTTGATGGCATTGTACAGGACTGTCCTGTGTTGTAGTTCAAAACTGCACAGCAATGAGAAGCTCTCACGTGTCATTCTAAACTGTATTACTCATATCTTTTTATTTTTCATTTAACAAGTAAACAGTTCCTACCTATCTTTCAGTCTCCCTCTCAAAATTCCAAAGTTTTGACCAATCTGCACATCTTTGAATCCTCAGCTTTCACAGCGTCATTTTGAGTATGATCACTTAAGCACATGATGTTGAAATTGTGAAATCCCTGAGGTATATCTCACTGGAATTACAACCATAGCGTTTAGTCGTGGTACCATTGTAATACTGGCTTTGTTTATGATTCTGGATTGCCTAAAAGGTTCAATATGATATAATTTCATTCTTTGAATGAGGTTTGGAGATTTATGGCAAGGAATGTTTACCGCTTCCTTATCACACCAATTAAAAAATAATTATGAAATAATAGTTTCTTTCAAGAAAAGTGATAAGTTAAAATGATTTTAACAAATCTATGCATTAACCAACATTTTGGTGGCAGTAAATGCTCTTTTCTGGAGCCTGTCTTCAGTAGTCACTAGTCCATTTTGAAACTTGGTCGTGAAAAAAATTGGAAAATATAATTTGTTTCTATTTGAAGGTCTCTTGCTGAAATGCAACACTTTCTCTGAAAGTAATGCCTCCTATTTTGTTATTTTGGCCCACAATGACTGAACCTTCCTGCCAATGTTCCATTACATTTTGTTGCATGACAGATGGCAACAGAGCAGCACCCACTGACACAGAAATAATTAGGAGGCATTATTTTTGAAGCTACCTAAGTATCACGACTGGTCAAAAATAACTCCTATTTTATCAGTGATGTTAATTCCCAAGTATTAGGGGGAAGTCTAACTTGAATTAAAAAAAGCTCATGCTTAATTACAGGTTAATGTGTCAATTACAGAAGCTCATCCACAAATGGTAAATCAATTCTTAATGTCATTTTAAGCATATTTTGATGGTCTGTATTTCTAAGAAGGAAACGTTCTGCTGAATTTCAAAACTCTTGATCCTTCAAGCATGCTGTACAATCAAGTCGGCAAATTAAATAGTTAAAATGCCAGATCGACAGTATTTAAAATTAAGAACTTGCTTCTGTTTCTAATGCTTCCCTACCAACCGTAAAGTTAACATGCTTACTCTAGATTTCATTTGGAGTAAGGTGTGTCTCCTGGGAAGGCTCGTGTGCCAAACCAGCATTATTTCTTTTCTATTTCTTCCCCTCAACTCCCCTAACTTTTCTGATGATTGACTGGCTGTATTAGTGCATTTTCCCATATAAATTGAGATTAAACCATAACTAATGGAACCGTGTTCCAGAGTTTTTCATCTCCCAGACACTTACTGCAGTGGCACCTATATCCCCTGTGGGAAAACGAAATAAGTGCTCAGAGATAAGTTTTTACATTCACCTGATCACACTATGTATGGGCAAAGGAAGATGAACGATTTCTGGTTTGTTCTTTATTTCCGTGTTCAGAGGGGTACATTGCAGACAATGACATTGGCAGGAGTTCAGTCATGTTCTGTTTAAGTGTGACTCTTAGCTGCTGCATGAGCTGTTAAAATGCTCTGATACTTTCCGGCATCACGACTGGGAAATGCACTTGGAGTATTTTATGAAGTGGGTATAACAGTTTATCACTTGTAGATCATGTTTTTCTGTTCCTTTCTTATTAATTTCTGACATCCTGTTTGAATTCTTGAGTCTAGCTGATGCTGGCAGAGAACCATTTATAGAAACAGCAAGGTGATTTTTCTGATTGACGACAGCTTATTCGGAACCAATCCTTTACTCTTCTTCTAATTTATTTCTTTGTGTGTCAGATTTCAGTTTGCTTTTTATTGCCTCATAATTAATTGCTGTGAAGTTGTGTGACTTGCATCAGTATTTTTTTGTATAATCAGCAAATATGAGCACCTTTGCTTAATTGTATTTTTTTTTTTAAGATTATTTGTATCTATAGATTGGATAGCGTAAGACACAACCCTGTCTCCTACCAACCATTGAAATAAAATCTGATAGGTTTACAATGCTTAAGGACTGCTATTCACCCAAGACATTTAAATATCAGCTTGGAGTCTGCAGTCCAGATTGCCCAAGGCATTTGGACACTCAGTTGTTACAGAAGTCTTCTAAAATCAGAAGTCGTGATAGGAATGAAACCTGTGAAAACTCAGAGCGATAGGGGACCAGACCCAGCATCTGCATTTTGTTCTGCTGTGCTGTGTGACAATCAGAGATGTAGGCTTCAATTTGTGCTTTTAGTCTTTGCTTTTGTACTTCTATAGCTAGTGTTTTATTTTTGTATTTGGACAATGAGAACTTTTTAAAACTCTGCATTTATCTCGGTGAATGCAGAATGAGTGCTAAACACAGCTGGAAAGCAGCGTGCCCTCCCAAGTAGCCTCTTATTTCCCTTGAAATCATATTTAAAATTCATCCATTGTTCGGTCTGACATATCAGTTTTAACAGACTGCATATTTATTTTTGCAAGGTCTTCTTCTGCATTTGACCTAGCTCAGCTTGGGAGTGTTCCACAAATTACTTAATTCTCTTCGCTCAAATGCATCACCAGGATAGCCAGTGCCAGAATGTCTCTCATCAGCATTTTCTTTGATGTATTTAATGTTCTGTCTGAGAATTAGAGCCGAGTTTGACATTCAGTGCGTAATGAATGTCTCTGGGGCCACTTTGGGGTTCTGTAACAAGAGTCTTGCTGTCCATTTCTGTTTTGCATCATCGAGTAGGCCTGCTGAGGATTGGAGTTCTTTGTCTGTGCTGTGGAAGTGTGCTAAACCAGACCCCTTGCCATTCAGCTCCAGTTAGGAAAGGCTGGGTCAACAACTGCTGGAAAATTCTTGAATGCTAATTTTACAGGTTCTTAGTTATTTGTGGTTAATCAAAATAAACTGAAAATCCCTATAATCATCAAGTACCATGCTGTCAAGCATTACCTTCAGTTCCCACACACTTCTTGCCACTTCTTTGTGGAACATGTAACCCGGCACCCTCCAAAAGCAGATGAAGGGTAGCCCAAATGAAAACAGATTTGTTAGTTTTAGATGTTTTTGATTTTCCATTACGCTCTATTATACTAGCTTCCTGTATTTTCTCATACATTCATTTTACTAATTGTCTTGATTCTGAAGTTGAGAAGTTTCCTGAGACATACGTAGTGGTTTGTGAATTCTACTATTAAAAAGACATGTCAAGCATAAGGTTGAAATGTCACACACATCCGTGGAGGTAGAAAATCTGTTTTCTCTAGAACTAGAACACTTCTAGAAAAATGCTAAGAAGGTTTAGCAAAACTCTTATGAGAAGAAGCTAGAGTTTAATAGAATAATTAGAAGTACAGTTGAAGTTATGCCTTCCTTTTGGGTAAAAACATTTAGAAAGAACAAGGGAGAGAGGCATATATCAGTTTTAAGATCTCTCTACTCCTGCCATATTTCACCTTATTCCTTTCAAGAAGAGACAAACCAAGCACCAGCAAAGAGCAGCTCATACACATCTCCACTGCAGAAAGTAGCAGATCTGAGTACCTCAAAATACAAAATTGCATTGCAAAGGTAGAACTAGGGGATTTACCTATCAAGTGTAGTTATCTGCTGAATGAAGTCATTTACACCAAATTATTTCTATCCACAAGTGGATAAACTTCATTTTGAAATTGGTGGAGTATGCACTTATTTATTTAATGATAGAGCATACCTAAAATATATGCTGCCACCATTGCCCTAGATGATTTAATCATACCAGAAATCAGATTGCTGTCTCGTATGTATGAAGCTATTCCTTGAAATTATTCTTCAACCTTTTCTGAGAAGCTTTTTTCTAAATTAAAAAGAATGCCTTTCTGAAATTTAAAAAACAAAAGCAAAAACAATCAATAGTAATAATAAAAAGCAAATGGGCTGAGGACTGGTTAAATTATTTGGGGGATTGTCTATTTTTATTTTTAGCTGCTGTTTGCTATGAATAGCGAAATGCACATTTTTATATTCTGAATCGTATGTCAGATCTCTTGCACATGCATTTTGTAAATAAATTCTGAACTTTGTAGAATCCAAAAAAGTTACGAGCCACTCAAAATGTCCCTATGAGTTAACGTAGAGCTCACTGGAGCGTTAAAAGCAACTTCTTCAGATGTAGTACTCTATCACAGTCATTGTGTATCATGCTTCCAGAAGTGAACTTTTCTTCTCACTTTTGTAATGCAGCTAACCTTGACTTTTCAGCTTTGGTTTTGGAGCTAAGTTCTTATGCTATTAACCAATAGAGTCAGTTTCTTACATGCTCTTTTTTTTTTTTCATACCCATTTCCTTGATCATCAGCTAATAATTTCTTGTTATTTTGTTAACTTGATTTACTTGACTATTGGCATACAGTGGAACTGCTCGCAACAGACTTTGAAAAATGCACTTAGGGGGATGATGATGAAGACACACTGCATACAGACTATAAAAAACAAACCAAACAATTAAAACCAAACAGTTATTGGCTTAGTGAAAAGCAAAAATAGTTTAATGTATTTTAGCTTGGATCTGGAGCGAGCATTTTAAGTCAGTCTTCTACACCATCTCCTTCTATACTTTAATTTACATAGGAGAGCAGTATCAGAACACACAAAATTTATTTATTTTGAACATAACTGAAGCTGTACTGAATTTTATTATGTTTTCTCCATTAGTGAAAAATTCTTCAGCTTTTTGTTATGGGAAGGTGAATTCCTAAGGACTGAGTAACTTCCTAACCAAGTTATCTTGCATGATGAATCTAAACAGCAAGGTTCATTAGTCTTTGCAATGGTTTAGAATATAGAAATTATGAAAGTTATTAGTATGGTTTGCATACAGTTATGGCACAGTGTTATAAAATACACTTCCAAGGCAGTGAAGGTTAAGCAGTCCATTAGTCAAGTTCCAGAGATGCTGAAGGTAAATTATTGAGTTTTGACTTGTGTCTATGAATATTATCATCTGAGCTATTTTCAGAAATAGATGTAATGCTCCAGTTTCATCTTTTCAGTGCTGGCCAATGCAGAGAAGTTGTGTATGTTGCTCTGAAAGTAATGCCTCCTATTTATTTCAATTGAAACTACAATAGATACAAAGATACACCGTTTGATAGAGCAAATGCTCAGTTACCAAACACTATTTTTCATCATGGTCACCACTATTAGCTACACATTTTTGCCTGTCTGCCATGCTTGTAAAAATTTGTGCCAGTGTAGGTGATACCCTTGTTTCATCCTCCTTACATATTTCCATACATAAGTACTTAGTACTTACTTGGGTGAGTTGGAGTCCATTGTAGCACATAGCACGCTGTAACACTCTGCAGTCTACTAGCTCTCACCTGTGACAGGTGAATTTACATACTTGATTAATGAGTGTATTGCTTTATTATCTGTGAAAAACTAAACAGATGACATACTCTTTTACTGCCCTTTGAAAGTACTTTAAGAGGCAAATCAGTAGTTGACGCTTCTTTAAACAGTTGTGAAATCCTGAGCCAGGAGACTTAAGTACTAAGTGGAAAAATTCCAGATGTTTAAATTACATGTAGTTGCTAGAGTAATCTAGAAAATGACCTTTGAGAGCAGCAAATCCAACTAGCAGTCCCACCACTAAGCCATGCCTTTTAGAGGAACTTTAAAATGGGAAGGAGCCTGACTTTTTACATGGAAGATACTGATAGGACAAGACGAAACCATTTGAAACTGAAAGAGGGACGATTTGGATTAGAAGTTAAGGCTAAATTGTTTACTGAGAGGGTAGTGAGGTGCTGGAACAGGTTTCCCAGAGAGGCTGTGGGTGCCCCATTCTTGGAGGTGTTCTAGGCCCTGAGCGGCCTGACCTAGCGGGTGACAAACCTGCCCAGAGCAGGGGGTTGGAACTAGGTGGTCTTTATGGTCCTTTCCAGCCCAAATCATTTTAGGATTCTATGATTAATGCTGTGATGGTAAAGATGGTGACACTGCCATAATGTTGACTTCCAAAAGTGGTTACAATATATCCTACTTAGAGTTTTACATGAAAATTATGAAGTATGATACATTGAAATACTTGATAGACTTCAAGATAGCAATCTTTAAAAGCTCCATAAAGTTTTAAAGAATGCAATAACATTAAATTTATACAAGAGTTAAAATCCTTTGAAAACAAAACGAAACTTTGACATGCTTTGTTACAGAATGAGAATGTTATGCTTAGTAGCAGACACATTTTTACGTCTACATTCCTGAGGTGGACCTCTGGGAAAATGAAATGCATCTGCAAAAGAAAGCTGTGGTTTACCGCACAACACAAAATAACCAGTTTTGGCATGGTGAAGACTTTTACAGTGACCTCAAAATAAACATTTTAGATCTATTCCTTTATTCTTGTGTTCAATGTTACTAGAATACCTTAATTTTAAATAATTCCTTAATTTGTGATTTATCTAAACTCTCTGGAATATATTTGTAGAACTAAATGCAAGTATTTGTTCTGCTAACACTGACTAGCAGAGGAGCAGAGCTAGGTTATGCTAGTTCAAGGAGGAAGAAGGTGACTGATGTGATACTGTCAAAATGGCAGGTGCATAGTGTTTTCTGAAGCACTTGTGAGTCTCCACTCTGTTTTATCAGTCTGTTATCATGCCTCATTGGGTTTGACATACTAAATAAATCATTATGACCAGAAGGAAAGTTTGGTAGTAATTGTGAATATCAGACATCAGCCAGGAATTTTTTACTCTGTTCTCTTCGAGGTTGTAAATAATGGTGGAAAACAGTTATAAAATTCCAAGACTTGTCATTGATTTTAATTGTTAGAGCTTAAGCTTGTCAATATATGATTTAGCCTCTGAATAAAAATGAGCAGACCATGTTCACTTGATATTTTGAGTATCTTTTAATTTGAGCTGCTGGATAAGAAAACTTGGATATGGTTTTATTTTTTGGTATTTTACTATGACCAACAGGTGGAACAAAACAGTATTTCTGGTTCTGTAAAGCTTTAGAATTTTTATTTCTGCACTCAAAATTATAGAAACAGTTATTTACAGAATGGCATTTCTTAATCTGTACCATTGGAGCAGCTTCTTGAATCCATTTTGAATCGTTCTTTCATTGATTGTGATAAAAATGTAATTTGAATCTGACAGAAAATACTAAGTGGCAAACAGTTTAATTAGCTTTAGATATAAGCCAGAGCAAAGTGCTCCTGAAGTTGCAGTCTTGTCATACTTTCCTAAAACTACTTTTCTGTTAACTTGGTAGCTTCCCTCATTTCCCTCCTTAACAAGCTGTCCTTTGGGACTCAGTGAAGATAATCTTAGAATCACATACAGAAACAGAGAAGTTTCTGCAGTTTCCTGATACCTGCTTTATTTTTTCTGGACTCTACAAAAGCCATTACAGTATTTCTGTAGAAATATTTATGCACCGTGGCATGTTTACCTGCTGCTAGGGAGAAGTCACTGTTTTATTATACAAAATCCCTACTATTAGTGGCTGGACAGATGTTACTTTTGTCTGGTTAACTTATAATCTCTTCCCAGACATCTCTTTTTTCAGAGGAAGAACTTGTTTCCAAATAGATTCTTTATTTTAATCACAAGTCTTCCCACCTCGATCTTAATTGCTAGATGTGTATGCATCATTCTGAAGTGTGAAATGCTGTGATAGTCTGATGCTTTTATGAATTCTTTGAGCGCACATGTATTCAGTATGTTCTTATTTTGTAGGTTAAAAAAAAAAAAAGCAAGTTGCAACCAAGATTATAGATATGGAACAGTTCAAAGCTGTTATGACATGGGAGGAACAGTTACAGTTCTGAATCTGCAATACCTGCCAGTCAAGTTCAGTAAATTATGTTGGTATAGCAGCTGGTTAGCCTTCTCCATAATCAGAATATCTCATGTCAGATAATTAGTACTGCTTAATTGTATTTTGTTGCAAAAGAGGCAAGTAATTGAAGATGTTCTTGCAGCAGCTCCAGGGCCAGAAAGGGTCAGAAACCACTTGTAATTGCAATGTATGTCATGAATGTGAATTAATAGATCTAATAATCTAACTCTCCATTCCCCAGGATCCAAAAGTTTCCAGTACATTTGAATTTCTGTTGCTTGCTCAGAAACATTAAAGGATAGAAATGAGCTCATCTTCTCCCCACACCTCTCTTTTTTTTTTTCTTTCTTGCCTCTTCTTATGAGCCTAACAAACCTGTAAAATGTACGATGCATTTAGACCCTCCCTGACTTGATAAGCACACAGACATACAGCCCAGTAAAACCTGGTTTGGCCTTTCTCACATGTTACTGTGAGTTGTCCTTTGTGTTTTGTCCTCTGTATGGAAATGTTTTGAGTGTTTGATCAAAGACAACAATCATCATAGTCCACAGATGGTGAACTCTACAGGAAGAAAGAGATAACTCACAACATAGTATTTGGGATTTCAAATCAGCAAGTGACAGAATCGATCAGAAAACTGATCAAAAATCAACCACCAGTAGAGACTGGTTAGGGAATCAGGGCTTCCTAAAAAAAAATGAGAAATTGCTTTCCTATGCTCTGAGGAGGTAAACTTCTATATCACTCCAGGAATCCTCAATCTGATTCACCAAGCATTGTTTTATGCTGAAAACTCTGTCATCTGGCAGCAATAATTCTAAAATTAAGGAGAAAACTGTGACATCCTAAGTGAGGATACTGAAATATAAGTTCTTCTGAGGGGGCACAGTAGCTGTTCTGTAAACCATAATGTAATAACGTATGTATGTAATGCTGTTCTCAGATTCACTGCAGTAGCTGCTATGGATTACAGCCCCCATCTTATGTAAAAGCAAGTGCAATTAAAAATAATAACCAGAGAAAGCCTTGGCAATCCCAAACATAGGTCAGTAAGTCTTCCAGCAGCAACAGCTGGGATGTTTTCATCTAAACCAGGCAGAGTTCTCCATCTTGTTCATACTTGTGTATCGTAGGGCTGTGCAGTTCCACAGCTGACAGTCCCATCTGTTTCTCATCTTAAAGCTTTCTTCCTTTTTTATTTTCTTTACTTAACAAGGTCATTCATACCTCATCTCTGCACATACGAGCTTGTGGTAATTATGTATGTGGGGCAAATTGAGTTAATCCCAGGTGGTGTCTCTGCCATATGGTTTTGAAATGGCTCTTTGCAATGAAAAGGAAAGCTTTACTTCTCCCTTCGGGCCTCACACAAGATAGAAAAGTTGACTTATTTGTGGCAGCGAACAGATATATTATTTTACCAGACTTAATTCAGTGGAATCCATTTTTTTAATTAAAATAATCAAATGCTTTTCTTGTGGCTTTAGAGAAAAAATGGCAGCCATCAATGAATGCTGAAGCAAAAAGAAATACTGACATCCCTTTTCTTCCTGACTTATTATAATAGCATTTTTCAAAAAACAAAGCAAACCAAAAAAATCAAGCGGCACTATTTCTCAGTTCCACGTTACATCAGACTTCCTTCCACTCTACTTCTATTAATCAATGCCTTGCAGTTGTCTTTGCTCTTTAATTTTTCTTCTTTTCCCCCTCTAGTTTGACCTTTCATTATATGCATGTCTTGTAAACACAGCACACCTTTGTTAACATTTAACTTCTTTAGATTTATGGTTAATAGGTGTTTTAAGGACTTTCTTCTCCCATTAATCGCACAGCTGTTTTGGTGATGACTGCATTCCTTATACAAGTCATTCAACATGTGCAAAGCCATATTTTGAAAACTTAATGGCAGCGTAATATAAATTTGCATATGGAACCAGTTCAGTGACAAAAACACTGTTCCACCTGACAGTGTACTCAGATAAATTGTGAATGCTTTCTAAATTTGCTCAAATATTTGCAGAACATTAACTACTACCAATTAAATGTTTCTAAAGCAGTATCTAAAGGGGAGCTGCAGGAAAGCAGGAGACAAAATCTTCAGCAGGGTCTGTGACAACAGAACAAGGGGAAATGGTTTCAAACTTAAAGAGGGAGAATTTAAGTTGGATATAAGAAAAAAGTGTTTTACATTGGCAGTGGTGAGGCACTGGAACAGATAGCCCAGAGATGTGGTGTTTGTAGTTAATGTGAAAAGTAATGCTGCTTTACTTAAAGATAAAAGGTGTATGCTTCTTAGAGGTAAGAGTGTTACATTTTAAAGTTAACGTAGAGGAAAATACTATGGCCATCATTTTGCCCCTTAATTCTGCTCCAAGCATTGTCATTTGATTTAACTAACAATTAATTTCGAAATAAGTTAGAGTATATATAAATATATTGTTTTTGCTTCAAAAATTAAATTTCAACAGAAAGCACAGATATGTTTGTCCAGCGGAACTAAACAAAAAAACACCAACAATTAAAGTATTTGTCTGAGATACAGCAAAGATATGGAAGATGTTCTACTGCTTTTTCATAGGACAAAGCATTGGGTTTTCTTTCAGTAGCACCACAGTATTAGTAATTGCTTGATAGTATAATTTAAAATACATGTTCAAGGATTTACTTCACTGCTATGATGAAGTTAGTTTTTTAAAATGGCATATATCACCACTCTGATTGAACAAAATGTAGTTTATTACTTTATAGACCATCTTCAATTCAAAGCGCTGAGAATGGATAAATTACATGCCATCCAGACCATTCTAAAGCCTGTTTAAAGTGAACTAGCCCTAGGAGATTTACACTGTGACATTGTGTTTGAAAGATTAATAGTTATTTTCATGAGCTTGTAATCATGCTGTCTTTTCAAAGACCAGAAGTCTTGTAGTAACTCTACATAGGTCACTCCAAAAGTAATGCCTCCTGTTAGTTCCCATGGAAACTATGACAGATACAGAGGAAAACAGTAACATAAATTGGTAGAGCAAATTGTCAGCAACAAAACACTATTTTTCAATGTAGTCATCACCATTAACTATGCATTTTTACCAGCAATGATAGAGGGCAGTCAAGAAACCTTTTAAAATCTGTGGTTCTCTTATTAAAAAAAAAAAAAAAAACAAAAAAAACAACAAAAACAACCTGACATACTACAGAACTAGCATAATTATAGTTTTCCTTATTTACAGCTGAAGCTGGACAGTAGGATGTATTAATACATCTGAATTCTGTTCAGCCTCACATCCAGAGATATACAGCCTCACTTTTTCATTGTGCATCACTTATAATGCCAGTTCATAGAAGAATGAAGCATGCTACAATATTCAGAATAATGTGTTTGAAAATGTTTTAACCTTACTTAAACATTTCAAAAAAGGTACCCTTAAGCTGGCAGTTTTATGTTCAAAGATTTATTGTTAGGATTAACTTGCTGATCCTTGATAAAAGCCTACAGGGATAAACAAATATTAATTTTTGTGATATTGAGAAGTAGTTTTTAACCAGAAAGACCATGTATTGCTTGAGCCTCTGGAGTAAGCCTGACTATTGGATGAGCTAGAGTAAAGTTTAAACTTCTATTTAATGCCACCTAGCAAGGTCTAATACTTCTAAGATGATGTATCACCCTGTAACAGTAGAAGAATTTATTAGGACCTGTGTTTCTTCTACGAAGAAGAAACTGTATCATTGGTGTGGTGGTTCAGCTGGCTTCTCAAGATCTTCAATTCTTGTTTAGATACATCACAGTCTCAGAAGCCTGGAACACTTCTTAGTATTTCAGAATTTTATAAGAAGAACATTTCTTTGACTCCCCTTCTTTTCACAGATTAGATGCTTGTTATGTAACTTATACATTATGCATACATTCAATGGCAGATTGGATATATGATTCAGTGTAATCTGTCTTTCATTTACTATTCCTTGTCTCTAGAAGGACCAAGGTTGCAAAAGACCTCCATGATCATCCGGCCCAACCATCCACCTACCACCAGCGTTTTCTATTTAGTAACAATTCAGTGAGGAATAGCAAAGCCAGCACTGCAGTTTTACTGTACAGTCACATTTTTAAAAAAGCATGTGTGTAATGCTGTAACAAAATGGAAAGCACAGCAGCAACAGCAGAGAGCAAAGCCCAAAACTGCATCAAGTAAAGATCCACTCAAATGCAACACCTGTGGGCACAGGAAAAAAGGAAAAGAAACTGCCTACCTTCAGAAGGCTTCAGGTACACAGGAACCCCCAGCAGAACTCTCTTGCCTCCATTGCCAACCCTTAAATGAGGTTTGTGAAGGGACGGATCCTGGCTCCTCCCCTTCTGGTCACTCAGGTACATTGCACACACCTGAGCTCCCGTGGGTTCGCCCTGCCTTCCCACCAGGTGCTCAGTCACTGATTCAAGCTGTGTCTTAGCAATCCCATTTCAGTGTGCAAACACAGTAGAACTAAATGAAAAAAGTGTTTATTGAGGACTTCAAGTTGAGTTATGTACTGAGTTCATAAAAGCAAATACATCCTCTGGCTAGTAGTCAAACAAAACTTAAGATGAAGTGAAATGGAACACATCTTTGAGCTGTTCTGCAGCTATATGCCTTATTATATTCAATTCTTGTCTGCGTTTTTATTTCAGTGAGGTTGTGTGAATCCTGATTTTTGTTCTAACACAGTTAGCTACTCTACTGTTAAGTGCTTCTTAACAGGAAGGTACCCTTTGGCTAGAACAGACAGAAGTATCCTGACAATGAAACTGACTTTTAAGGAAAGGAACTCATTCTTTCAAGGCAGCAAAGGGCATAACCAAAGCGCACTATAATCAGCAATCTGTCATGTATTTGGCTGGATAAATGAGAAAGAAAATTCTACAGCTAACTGAACAAATACAAAGGAAAATACTGTCTGATACTTCAGGTAGGATGTTGAAACTTGAGGTGTAGGCAGAACAACAAAGATTTCTGATAGGCAAACTTGATGCGTGTGACAAAAAGGTGATGTAGTAAAAGTCGCTTTTGTAAATAATTTGTATGGGAAAAAAAACTCATGTTTTAAATGAGGATAAGGGGCACCATTAACATACCCATACACGTGGAAATGCAGTGTTTGAGCTTCCTTCTGTACCTTTAGTAAGACTACAGGTGTCAATAAAACGAAAATAGAATGGGATGTTCGACTCTCTTCTATGTCTCCAGAGCTCTAAAAAATAGCAACACTTGGCTGCCTTTCTGCAGTTTTTGAAATCAACAGAGAAAGCATTAACAGAGAAAACCGATGCTTGTTTATAGATTTCTCCTTTCTGGACTGCTACTTGGATTTACTCAAGACACCACAAGAACTGCATTTGGTTTTGTTTTACACGAAAAAATCTGAAGATGTTAACAGAACTATTTTTAAGTACCATGCCCCGCTGACAGAATAGATTAAGACTTCTGGATGTGCTCTCCACCCTACTCAAATGCACGAATCCTCGGGACAGAATCTAATTTTATATTAGTTAGCTTGCTCTTTTGGTTCTCCAAGGTATGTTCCAGCTGACTTTTTCTTGGATATCTTACTTGTTCCGAAGGAACTTCTGGAATTTGTGCTAAGTGAAGTCCAGATTGTTTACTGCATAAGAAAAGGATACAGCAGAATACAACTTTAACATCCTTTAAAGTCAGTAGTTTAGGCTTGCACATTTTAAATAAATATTTTGTTAATGAGCATGGAATAATGAGAAGAAATGGGTAAAAGTATGCTTAAGATCCCTATGGAACCTGTCTGGTGGAAGCTTACCTTCTTGTTCAGTCTATCACTGGCACTTATCACTCAGCAGGTGTGTGTTTGTGTCTTCACACTGTTAATACTATCTATTTATATGTACATATACTACTATGCAATTTCTGGCTCTACAGCTAACCTTTTCATTTATTTATGCATACAGAGCTATTATAAAGGCTAATATCTATAAAGACTGTTAAACTGCAAGACTTCTACCAATTGCAAACTGCAGTCTTAGCTTTCAGTGGAATGAGAATGGAAAATATCTATATAGTTGTTCTTCACATTTTCTTTCCTTTTATGTTTTCATTCATTGCCATTGAAGGTGTTCTCTGGCTTCTCATATATTCAGTGTTTTTGCAGATGTTCTTTAGAACCATTCTTTAAAAAAGAAAGCAGAAAGGCCAGAAAAGAAGCTTGAGACTCAGGCACAAGCTACAGTATTCTCTGCTGCAGCTGTAAAATGGAATATTTGAATATAAAACTATTTTTGACATATTCAGAATGATGACAACCCATCATCAGTCTCGTATAATTTCTCTTGGCTGATTCCCTATCTTTCCAGTTCTCTCCCTACCCGCCAAAAAGCACCTTTTTGAAGAGTTGTTTCTCTCACTACCGATGCTGGCTTTACTCAGATGTGAAGTCTTAAAATGTCTCCAGACTATGTTCTTCCTTGACATTTTCTCACACCAAAAGAAAAACTATAGGTAAAGCCTGAACAGCTACAATCTGGATGTATTGTGGTAGTTGAAATGTAGCATTAACAAATACCCTTTTTGGAATGCAAAGCAGTGGGGAGACCACTCAGTACTGTTTGGAAGATACATACAAAGATAAGTGATGTTCTTAGGAGTACTACCATGAGTGCTGTCTTGTAGTTATTTCTCTAGATTTGTCTTACATCTGAAATCCAAGCTCTTGGGCTGTTGTATTCTACAACCTTTTTGCATAATTTCTTGTTTTTATTAAGATATGCAGCTTTCTAAGCAAGGGGAAGATGGATCCTATCTAGTTCAGTCTAGAATTTTTGTTGCTGAGCATAGTCACCATTGATGGGCACAGTTATGGAGATGCAGTTCCTGCTGTATTCAAGGTTTAACACCTAAGTTAAGGCTATTGTAATGGAAGCAGACTGCTAACAGAAAACATGTAGTGTCTATCTTCCCCAGTTTGTCTGTGCATACTGTAGTCAAAACAAGTTTGCATTTGAGCCCAACGTTGGTTTAGTTGTGTGTGTGTGTACCTAACTCGTTTTACATTTGAGTTTCTGGTAGTTCCCATTCAGCACACACGCACCATGTACACACGCTTCTACAAGCAGAACAGTAGGTTTTCATCCCTTCATTCAGGTTTGGTACTGTGTCAGATAAGCCTGGTTTGCTGCAGCAGGAGCAGGTGAGAATCTCCAGAAACAGAAGACAAGTTGCACATCAAAGGTCACATCGTTTAACTGACTGCAAGGAGAGCAAGAGGCTGATTTTTCCTCTTAGTCAGAGACCTGCTGTTTCTAGTCAGTTTTGCTTACGTGAGCTAGAAAAGAAGAATCAAAGTGCACCATGATTTAATATATTAACATTGGTGAATAAATCCTAGTCTAAAATCTGTATCTAAAGTTATATTTCCCTAGAATGTGACCTTTATATTCTTGGTAACAAAAAACCATCATCCATTAAGATAGATAAATATTTTCATCAGAAGAACATCAGATCACTGTTTTTACCTTAACATATTTCAGTGCTATACCGTCTTTCATATTTTGGTAGGATACTGTCTTAGGAAAGGAACACCAGCCATACATTTTGAGATGTTTTCTTCTGGATCCCGTATTTGTCAGCTAAATGTGCAGCCATGCGTAGGCATAACCATGTTCATGCTGCTCATAGTTCCACCTCTCTGCCAGGGCTGACTTTGCAGGTACTCCATCACAAGTTCCTTTTGACTTCTCTTTTGTTCTGTCCAGTGGGCTTATGAACCAGCAGGGAGGATTAGAGTTGTATAACAGTAACACCTGGCAAATGTGGACTAAGTGTACTTGGTTAAGTTAAATCAAGACCCATTTAAATGAGCCACAGTGGTAGTAGTTCTGTGTCATAGAACTAGTGGTTGTGAGCTGGCTGCACAGCTGATGTATCTGTTGCCACTATACCTGATAATCCATGTGAATTTGTGTTGCACTGCAGCTTCATTAGAAGCTAACTTCAGCACCTCAGGTCCTTCATCTGTGCTGATGTTGCTTCAGTCTAGGATCAGAGAAATTGAGCTTAGCTTTCTTTGCAAACGGTCACAGCATGGTGGGAAATTTGGAGTGCAAGACAGTGAAGCTGAGTTTTCAGTCTTTACCAGACCCCAGCAGCTGAAGCTGCTTGGTAAGAGAAGACATCTAACAAGTTAAGATTTAATGCATTTCACAATGTTGTGCCTAATATTTCTTTTTTCCTGAACTCAACCTCGGAGCTAGCATCATCACTTTACATGTGATTCGAAGATAAATTCATACATTTTTACTCTTACATATCATGTGATAAATGTCCAGAGGCAGCAGGAAGGGAAATAAATTCCCTGTGCATGGTCAGGACAGGTTCTCATTAAATAAGGTGCATGCCTGAACAGCTTTAAAGTAATATACCTTCTATGTAGCAGGCTGTATTAACTGCTGCAAGTTACACTTCTGGTACTAAAGCTCGCCCAAATGTATGTTGGACATTGTATAATCATGTTTTTTCTAGCAACAGAGGTGAGAATTTCCAATCAAAGGAGATGTGTTCAGGAAGAAAACTGTGCCAGGGTGCCTTGGCTGGTAACTCTTGGCTGAAACATCTTGGTCTTACATTCTGCATTTTCCCATCACTATTGAAGTCACTATTCTGGAATGGGTTAAAAAGCTGTATTTAAATGTTACATGTACAAAATTAGATCTCTGTTTGCGTATTTGCCTAATGAGACAACATAACACTTTATATTTCTTAAAAGGGTAGGGGAGGTCCCATGGTTTAATTTGGATTATTTGAAAATGGGCATGTGTGTACTGAGGAACAGTGCAATAGCTGCTACCACTTTTTTTTTGCTTATGTGGATGCTTAAGTAGCACATCTGAGTTGGCCTAAGTGTGAAATGAAAATATTTTCTAATACTTCAAGCAGTAGGTGTCAGTTTACCAATATATGAACAAGCTAACCACAACAAAAGAAAGAAAATATTCCCTGCAGTGCTGAACGTTGTAATTTAGATTAGTAGGGAAGGAGAGAGTGAATCTTTTTCAAACAGAATTACAAATTCTCTCTCTTCCCCTCTCTCCTGTATAGTGAAATGGAGTTTCAGCAGTGGCACGATCAGGGTGGTATCTGATGAAAAGTATTTATACAATCTTTTACTTAGGAGATAGAAATTTCACATAAGACTTGAAGTCATATTTCTCCTTGCAAATCTTGTCACGAGTAGAGATACTATTGAAGAAGTGAGATGTATTATGAAAGATACGGTTTTAACAGATTTTCTGTAAAATCTACTAGTAGAAAAGTTATCTTATTGCTACTTACGATCACTGTGTTTGCTCGTGATTGATCTATATAATCTTGAGAAAGATGGAGTACTGCTAATGAGAGTTGAGATTAAGGTTCTGATACAGTCCCCGAGTTAGAACTGAAACCAATGGACCGTGCCCAGATAAACCCCATACCGTGTAGTCCAGAAAGCCACCAGCAGAGTTAAATTCAGCCTTCTTGCTGGCCAGTGATGCAGAAGAGATGGAAGAACGTGATAGAGACGTGCGATGCTGATGTGGTCTCTGTCCTTGGCAGGAGCTTGCCATCTTCTGGTGCACTTCCAGGAGGCAGCAGGCAGCGCTGTTTCATTATGCAGTCAGAGATGCAGACACAGGAAACACTGTCTCTACGCTGTGACAATGCTGGGAACAAAGAGCACCAGCTTAGTCCATCCTAACTATTCCATGCTGATTTCCTACACAGTTTTTGTGTACAAGTAATTTTCTGTCTTTGCTTTGTGTCACTTAGATATGAGGTAGACGATCTCCCATTCAAAATGTCCATGCAAGAAAGTAATGCCAAGAAAGAGTGGTGTAGATAATTTTTCTAAAGGTTACATAATAGCAGGTTTTCCTTTTAAACAAGCTTTACATTTCTTATTCAATTCTCAGAACATTAAGTAAGTTCCTTTTATAGGAGAGCTTTTTTCGCATAATAGTGGCTTAAAATTAAGAAGTGCCTAAATTAGCCCCTAGGACTGGCTTCAGTTCCTGTGCTTTGTCATGTAAGAATCAGCCTATAGAAATATTGAAGCAAAGTCTTCCTGTGTCTTTGTAGGTCTTCTTAATTAATGAATGTTAATTCCTTCTTTGCTTAAATAAAAAAAAAGCTTTAAAACGCAAATATGGCGAATTGGAAATGTGGCTGATGAAATGATTTGTAATCAAGAACATTTTGATACAGTGTCTGACATCTGAGCACGGTGAGACTGCTTCTTCAAGACTGTCTGCTGTTTAATTCATAACTGCTTTTTAGAAAAGAAGTTAATTCCATAACTGTGTTTTTAATTTGTAGGTACATTGAAACCTTGAAGGAGCACAAACCAAAGATTGTCTGGGATGAACAAATTGCTGAACACTACTTTGAATACAAAAAGTGAGTTACAATTATTCACTTACTGTTCTGCAAATATTCCTAGACATGGCCCAGTACACAGTGAATTGCCAGTTAACTGCAGTATGCAGCTGAAATCAGCAAATGGAAATTCTGATGTTTGTGATCTGTGTGTCAACACCCAACCGGAGTATAAGAGTGCCTCAGGCAGGGAATTCAACCAGGGCAGGATTAATGAAACAACTCAAGCTAAAACGATCTTTAGAAGACAAGTCTGACGAGTCATATCTTTAGAAGTTATCCATCAGAATTATCTGCTGAGTGTCGTTTACACTGTGCATCTGAGATGAGTACTGTGAGCTGTTAGGTGATCACTGATGATCAGCCAAATATAATTCTCCAAAAAGTCTGTGGAACATAAGAGCCTTTGCAAGTCCTACTGACTAGATTGGTCAGCAGCAGACTTGCAGTATGTGGAATGGATTATAGAGTTGGGTAATGAGAGTATCAGGTGCATAACAGAAGTGGTTGGAAGACTGGGAATGTTTTCCCAAGACTGTAAAGAGAAAGATTAATAACTTTTTTGTCATTAAATGACAAGAGAATTCATCATGCTAGTAAAAATTCATTCAAAACAAACAAACAGCAAAATCTATACTAAGCTTCAGTAATAATTTCTTATATATTGTATACAAACAAAAATATTGCAAAATTATACAAAAAGATATTACTGTTTCTACAAAACTTTACTACACTACTCAACGCATTGGCAACACGAAGAGAGCACATCACTGAAAATGGGTGAAATGCAGTTTGTGGTGCTTTAAGAAAAAAAGCAACAGTGTAAGTACACTGTTTTTTTTAATAACTTCTAGGTTGAAGTATTTTTAAACTCAAAAAGGAAACAACAACAGAAGCCCTGTCCTACCTATATATTTTTAATTAATTTCCTAGGATGCTTTCAACCTGCAATTTTATCCCACCTTGTAAACTTCTCAGCTACATGTATTTCTTATCAGAAAACAAAAACAAAAACAAAAAACCCTGGTCAGCAAGGTTTCGATTTATTTTCTGTGTTTTTCTGGAAGGATGGGAATCTGTGTTCTTTCCTTTTTAATTCTTTGGTATCCTGTTGCACAGTTACTTTGTGTAAAACAGTTCAAAGATTTTTTGTGTAACTAAGGTGAAATAAATCAGAGGCTTAGTTTTACTAATCTCTGATGCAGAATCCAGTTGAAGGCACAATGGCCACATAACGACAGCTTGCTCCCGAGAGTAAATCTGAAGGTTCTGTTTGAATGGCATATATCTGGGATTCATTTTTGAAGCATTTCCGAAATGTCTTCTTCCAAACAGGACATGGAAATGAGAAGGCATGTCAGTAGCACTACATCTCTGCCTTCAGAGGCAGTCTTCAGAGATAGTGTTGTTTGTGGGCTTTCTGAAAGAGCTTTCGATGCGTAAAACAAACTGGATCAGAAAATCACTCTAAACTTCAGCTACACTGCCTGGCAGGCAGCCGTGCATCACAGCATGCCTGCAGTGGCTCAGCTGACTGCAGGCGAGGCTTATTGCGTGGAGCTGTTTTTCAGTCACCACCTTGCTTTGCAAAGGTTCAGTTATTTGGGATAGGAGTAGCAGGCAGGCCTGAATATGCTGCAATAGTAAAGCACCTCACCTGGAAATCCACAAAACCGAATTATGAATCTTCAAGCCAAGTACTGCTGGGGACAGAGACTAACAAATAGCAATGGAAATCTTTTGTGTCTGAGCACACTGTACAGGTAGTTACACATTTGCTTAAGATGAGAGGTTTTACCAGCCCATGTCCACTAGCTCTGCCCAAGCACTCTGCATTTCCTTCTAGCCTGACTGGAGAACTGATGCTGTGAGACCACCTCTAATTCATCCTTCTCAGTAGTGGGAGGTTTCAATTGCAGCCTTGGCTGTTGTGCCCATCTAAGCTTGCCCTGCCCACACACTTTATACTAGTATTTAGTTTAACATAAGACAGTTATTTGGGAAAGTTGTTCACAGTTTGCATCAGACAACCAAGCGTCTTTACTTCTTTTAGATGAACATTTAGTAGGCACATCTGTGTGTCACTACTGTTTTACAATGTTTTGTTTACATTGTTTTACAATGCTGCACCCCATTGCAGCAAGATATTGGGGTATACTTACTGAAATGTAATATCACACCATTTCTATTGTGAGATTTCAGTTTCCAGCTTCTTGGGTGTCTTGGAGTCTCTGTTCTAGCTACCAGCCTTTTTACTTCTTTTAAATGTTGTCCTCCTGAAGGCCACTAGAATACAATAAATTATACCTTCTTAGATATTCTGATAGATATTCCTAAACTGATACCCACAGGAGAGTGACAAGATTGCATATTTATTTGACTTTTAGATACATAGTGCATGGGTACCTTCCCCTAACTCCTTTTGTGTCCCCACCTCTTTGATTCACGTGCTGTGATGAGTTTGTTTCTACAGCAGAGAAGGGCAGGAGTAGAAGTTCTTGTCTGCATTTAGAAATAGAAAAGAAGTAGAGAACATTATGGCCCTATGCTGCCTTCAGTGACTAGGGTAGTCAGAGTGCAGGTGTGGACTGAATGGAAGCTGATGGCAAAAGTCTCTGACTGGGGAAGAGTCAGTCTGTCATCCTCCGCAGTGCAGTGGTGGCTAGGTAAGAAATCTCAAACAAGGTACTAAATTGCAGGTGGAACTCTTTCAGAATAAAGTCAGCAGTTTTCTTAAGCAGTGTCTTTGTTTCCTTCTTATTGGAAGGAATAAAACATTTTTTTCAGCTAAGAATTATATGAGAGTCTACTAAGGCAATTGTGACCTTTTTTTTTCTTTTCTTTTTCTTTTTTGCAGAAATAAAGGAGGAAAACATGCCGTCTTCTATCCAACACTGAAGGTAGGTGTGACTTTTTCAGGCCCTGGGCAGTAAGAGGAAAGAAATGTTGACTTGACTTGGATTATTGAGACACTTTATAAAATACTGAAATGGGTTTAGACTTCTGTGAAAGAAATTCATCCTGTTGTAGTTGTTATGATTCAAGGCTTCAGCTCCTTGTGGAAGATTATTTTTGTCTAAGGCATAATGGGAATCAGGTGATCTTTGAAGCTTTGCCATGTCTAGGGATAAGAGTCAGCAGGGCAAACCAGTGCTCCAAGAGGAGCTGTTTGAGCACACGCTTCATGTGCTAGCAGGTGCTGGATTGTCAGAGAAGGGACTGATAAAATTTGCCTTCTAATCATCTTGGCTGGAAGCTGAAGGAAGTTTTTGCCTTCCCCTGCACTGGGGTCCTCTGTCTCACAGTTGCCCTGCATCACCCTGTTTTCTTAGTTCTTTTTTTCTCTGGAATATACTTTAGAGTTCGGAAAACTTTGCCCTTACCGAAGTCCTTTGGCTGGACTTGCAGGTTCTGTCAGCGGAGTTGTCTGCGTTGTACCAGAATAGATGATAAATGGTTATGTGCCTTAATTCCTAGTGAGCTGTTTTTAGATTTTCTCCAATTAAACTAAAGGCAGTATCTTAGGCCTCTGCTGGCCTCTGTAGGAGAAGTGCATCATATTTAGAGAGAATGGAGACATTCAGTATGGTTATACTTCTGTGAAATTTTCCAAAGCTCCATTTTTCTGAATGGGAATATCGTCTTTTGCTCTGTCAGTACAGTTATATTTCCCTTCATTGATCTAATAGAGGTGGAAGTACTAGCACATATGGGATATGAATTGCTATGTCTAACTGTGTTCTTGCTAGTATCTGCCTCAAACTTCACTGCAGATCTATCAGAGAAAAGACAGGTTGTGCTGCATATTATCACATTACATTCTTTCTGCAGTGTGGAAGGATTTCAGCCTTCTAGAGTCAGACCTGGCCTGAATAAGAATGCTCAGTCCTGTGGGTTTCTTTCTTTACACCTTTTCTTCTTAATAACAATCAGCTGTGGTGTATGGAGAATTGACAGAAACAGATTGTCTTTCAAATTTCAACAAGATTGTAATGAAATATTTAGAGACTGCGTGCTGAGGCAAACCTGTCCACATCGTGGAGATCAGAATGGTCAGTGGGGGTTCATGTCCCCTCCCCTCTCAAATGTGTTTGTGGCCCTTTTTAATGCTGCACTCACTGTAGGTTAAACTGCTTGTTTGTGGTTAGGTAAAAGCAGGCGTGACGTCCAGGCCCAGTGGACGCATTAGTGATTCCTTGATACTTTGTTCTGTTTCCTATGGAAATGAATTTTAAAGACTTCCCTGTTGTGTGAGCTATTCAAACAGTGCTGCACTTCAAAGTAAGAAAGCCTGAAAGGAACAGACTCAAAAAAAAAAAAAAATGTTGTTATCGTCAGAACTGAGAGGAGTACGGAACATGAATTGTAGCATTGCTTCCCTTGTAAACCAATGGCTAAACTAAATCTACTTCAGTGGTATTAGCATAGGTAAGGATACGTTTTAGAATCCATCTCCCAGAATCTCTTAAAAATAGCATTTGATAATGAAAATTATGGCTCTGTCCTGGGAGGAGGCAAGGGCAGGTACAAGATCTTGATGGTTCTTCTAATTGTCTTCAGTGATAAAGTTTTATTTTACCCCTGGGAAATTTGTGGGAAGAGTTAGAATTTCTGTACGCTGCAGAATGATAGCCTAAATTAGAGCAGTCCTTTGCATAGTTCATAAATCAGATTTATTTCTGTGGCATTTTGTCTATCTAGCTGGTTATCGTGCATTAGGTCGTTGAATTAACCGGTGTAATGAACTGTCTCTTACTGAATGAGTGCTTGCTAGCCAGAGAAAATCTGAAATACACACTTTGTGCTTTTCAGAAGTTCAAGGATGGTTATTTTTAAAGTCTGTTAATGGCAGGAAGAGATGGCAGCATGGAGTGTCTGGTGCCTTTGACTGAAAGCTAATTGCTTTATGTGTCTTTGTCTCAGTCCATCCAGTTGCGCTTAGAGCTTGCAAAAGAATTGGGCACTGGTATATCCATCTGGGAACTGGGACAAGGCCTGGATTATTTTTATGACCTGCTTTAAAGTAAGAGATGATGTGGGAAAGACTTTTGCTTCACCGGGACTCCACCTTCAATTAATTTGAGTATCCTGGAGAGCTGATTTTCAAAAGGTTTTTTGTAATTTATTTCACATCTGTATTAAACGTGCATTTTTCCCAATAAAGAGCTGCTTCTTGATTTGCCACGTAGATGTGATTGTTGGTTTCTGATGAAGTTCAGAGGAAAAAACTTGAAAGCTTCTGAATTCACAGCGCTTAGAAACAGCCCACCCTGCACAACTGGGATGACGCTGGAACTGAAAATATTTTCTCATTTTTTTGCTATGAGAAGTGAAATGATGCCATCTGATCAGGGTTTAAGGTGGACACCTCCTGAACAACTGCTGCTAATCATTTAAGTGAACAAATAAGTTAATCAGATTATGTCTGGCAAATTTAACATCTGCTGGACTCTCTGCAGCCTGCTGTCTCCTAAATGGTAAGTCAACATAGAATGGAGGGGGTTGGTGGGAAGGGGAGCAATTAGGTACTTGCCCTTGGGCTGGAAAAGGTTTGAATATTGACAAGCCATGCTGTTAGCTCTGTTTTCTTCATTTTACTAAACTCCTTAAGTAATTCAAAATCACAGTAATTTTGATTCGTGACTTGTTTTTAAATGGTTTTTGTAAACTGGAGATGATGCTCTGTTCTCTCTCTCCTACTCAGCCTGCTTGGTGTCTCAGTTACAGTACTTAGCACCAGTGCACGATGCATTAGGGGTTACTTTGTGGGAACTGTAGTGTTTAGCACAAAAGGCTACAATGGAAATGAGAAGTATGCGTGTAATGATGGACTATACTGACAACCCCCAGAGAGCACCAGAGCAGCTCTGACAGTGCCTTTATTTTAAGTAGGTGCTGTGAATGTGGTCAGCATCTTTCTGAATAAAGCTGTCGTTATTTAACTGTACCTGTAGGTGCTTTTGGCTCCCTAAAACAGATTTTGTTATTAACTCAGAAGCTGTTAACTAGCTGAAAAACAACCCTGTCCTCCCCTGTATTGTCCTTGCTTTTTTGTCTATAAGTTTTCTGTTTGTAGAAATACACAGACTTCAAGGTAGTTTGTTGTAAGGAAATTAGGGGAGGTGGTGGAAATTTGATGAGGGTGTTGCTGGTCCCCAGCAGAGATCCAGGCAATAGCTCTGTGCTCCCACTGGCCTTCTTCTTGCCACTTACAGCTGTCACAAAGATGACTGCATTCCTTCTCTTTGCATCCACCCTTCCCAGTAATTAATCTCAGTGGGGGATTTATCTGCCCCTGCTAGTTTCAGCGGAATAAATCCCACCGTAATCCACCATTGATTAAAGAACTATTGATCTTCACCTCTCTGATTTAGTTCTGGCATCTCCCGACTTCTCACATTGCAGTATCCAGCAGGGTTTACTAATCAGGCTTCTTTCTTCCATACCATTAGTACTGAGATAATTTGCTACGTGAATCCTCGTGTTCAATTAACTTGAGCTTTCTGGTTCGTTCAAAAGCAATTTAAAAGTCACTTTTGGCAATGGTATCTGCACAGGAATTAAGTTCTATTATGCTGTTTTTCTACTTTCAGTGGCATTAGTGAACCAGAACGTCTCAGAAAAAGATGATCAGTTACAAATGGAAGAGATTGGGATCTGAAATGGCACGCATTGCTAGCTACTTGCTGGTAGGTAGCGGTTTTAAAAGTGAAAGGTTTGGGGAAGAAGAAAATATTTCATTTTAATAGACTGTTTCCGCTCTAGAAAGAATATCTGTAATTTGTCACAGTTCTTTCTTCATTTTTTTCTATCTCGTGATGATTCTCTCTGAAGTTCAAGTGTTCTGTTTGTCTTTGAGTACAGCTGTGTTAGGAAGGACTGTCTTTTCCATCCTTAGAGTTGGAACAAATACATCTGTGTGTCAGAAAGATCAAACTAACCCTGCTCTGTCATGAAAAATAAATACCAAAGGAGACGTACAGTGTGAGTTTGAGCTATTCATGGTGTACAGGCACTTGAAGCCAAGGATTTTGCCTTTTGTCTCTAAAGGCAAAAGGTGTTGCTTTAGAAATAACAGTTAAAAAGAAACAAAGGAAGCGTAATGCTTTAGCTTGAAGTTCTCAGAAAAGTCAGTACAAGACAGCATTTGATTGAACTCAGACTAAGTGAAGACTTGCTACTAATGGATTTACCTTGTGATTGCTTAATTTTTGTACGTGCAGCAGTGTCAGCTCGTGTTCTGTTAGATACTGGAGAATCAGAAAAGCTGTGTGCCACCAGTGACCTGTGATGAAGGCAGGTTTCTCTTGAAAGTTACACCTCACTGCTCGTGTGAGAAGATGACACGAGAGAGTTGCTGCTACAAAGGTGGGTTCTGTAGGGCATCTGTTTTCATGTCTTTCCTTCTGACAAGGGAAGAAAGCCGAGCAAAGGGCAGAAATGGGTGGGAGTGCTGTGGTAGCATTGCTGTATGAACCATGGTGCTGGGCAGCTGACTTCGTCTCCAAGCTTCAGAAAGAACAGAGAACACTGCTGTGTGGTACACCACGACATTTTTGGGTGAAATGGCGAAAAAATGTTTATGTCTGTTCTTCCTTAGAAGCAAATGCTTTTTAAGTGAAGTACTTGCAGAGCGGAAGACACTGGACTTAAAGAGTCAAGGTACAATGAGGAGAAATACCTAGTGTTCTGTTAAAGCAGCAAAAATCATGTAACAAGCAGTAAAATGGAAATGCATTCCATTTTCTGAAGTACTGGTAAGAAAAGAAAAAAACTGTGTTCTTTCACCTGATTTCTGTCGTAGGAACAAATTCCCATGTGGTACAGCAAGATCTTGGGTGCCATGGTCAGTATCGTTTACCTAGCTGGTGCCAAGCAGAGCTTTCTTACATCTGGCCCTAATTGCATTTCCCCTTGCTTTACTTCTTGGGCTTAGAACAGAATAGGATTTAATTAACAGCATTTATTCAAAATGTTGCTAAAATAAATAAGGTCACTTATCATGTGCTGGCATTTGAGACTAAAAGCTGAAAATTTACATGTTGGAATGAGAACATTATTACAAATTGTAATATAAAAAAAAAAGAAAAAAAAAGTGGATGAATGGAGTCCAAGACTCAGAATTGAAAACAGTCAACATTTTACATTGTCCACATCAGCTGCTGGAAGCAAAGCAAAGGGCCACTTCGGAGTTGCTTTCATGGGCACAGAGGTTATCACAGTTTGATTGTGTGGCATTTACATAAGGTAAGAGTTAGTAAATGCCTGGTGTGGGAAGGCATACAGTAAACTAAAAGCTGCCCTCCTCTGTGTACGACTGCGCAAGTTGGAGCAGAACTGCATCATATGCACACATGTTGCTTTGAAGGTGGTTAACGAAGCTTACGTGGAAGTGCTCAGTGTACATGAGCAGTGTATTGATTTTCTAGAAACTTTCCAGCTCTCGTAATCTCACTCACCTGTAGCGACTAACTGCAACAGGTGTGATGTGGTGGCAGTAGCAGACCGCGTGCTCTGTGATCCTGGACTCAGTGGCTTGGAGTCAGCCGAGTAGGATGGTTGTGTTTTTCTGCACACACAGCCACAGTAGGTTGGAGCTATCTCCAGTTCTCTCACCTTTTGCCATGACAATCTTGCTCTGTGCAGAACTGGAGCAGGATTTGCTTGTGCGATACACCTCTCCTTCCTCGAAGATCAGGGGACACAGTTGGGAAGTCGGAAGATTTTCACATTCACCAGTACACTCCAGTATGTAATGCTGGTACATCACAGTTACCTCTGCTTCTCATCCTGCTCAAAAAAGGTAAGGCTGAGTACATTGTTCTCCTTTCTCTTATGTCATGCATTTGGATGTACTTTAGAAGCTTAACCCCATCTGCCCCCCCCCCATAAAACCCCAAACCCTAAGGACATCACTGTTTTTTGCCAATCACTACTTTCCTCTTCTATTCCTCCTTAGATCCTGCATTTAGGATTGGCCTAGGTTGCCATTTCAGCAAGGTGTCCTGCAGTATGCCAGAGCTTTTGGTGTGTGCTCTTTTGTTTTACAGAGAACGGGTCTTTGTCTAAAAAGAGTAAAAGTACAGTGTCTGCCAACTTAGGAAATTCCTTAGGATTGAATATGTCTGTTTTCACCCAATCTCTAATAAACTTTAGAGGAAAAAGTCCTCCGATTGTACACTTGTAACCATGGTTAAATGAAGACACAGGAGCTGCAATATCTGTGTTCTCATGCTGCAGGAGCTAGGGGGAAGGTGTTTGGGAGCACTGTGCAGTTGCAGTGAGGGAAGAGAAAGAGAATTTCTGTTATTTACCAAACCAGCCCCTTGTCCCTGCACACAGTGATGTTGTGGTAGGGTGGTAAAGCTCAGCTTTGCTCAGAGCAGTATCCTCCATTCCGATTTCCCTCTCACGTGTATTTGCTGTCTCAGTTGCTGATACAGAAGCTTTCTGAGTAAAACGAACAGTTGTGGTGTTTTAACTCTGCTCCTTCACATCCCTCTGTGAAAAGACTCTGTGCTAATAATCATTATTTGTTCCAAAACAACTGATATGTTTGGCTACTTGAATGTCCAAGTGCCTTTGCTCTGCAGTTGAGCTGCAGCAGGTAGCACACCAGGTGTCTGGAGTAACTGATTGGGGCTATGAGGAGGGAGGGGACAGACTCTTTAGCAGGGTCTGTCATGATAAGGGTAAATGGTTTTCAAATAAAGGAGGAGAAATTTATACTGGATATAATAAATTTTTTACAATAAGGGCAGTGAGGCACTGGCACAGGTTGCATTGACCACAGAGAGGTGGCAGACACCCCATCCTGGAAAGCCAGGCAGGACAGGGCTCTGAGCACCTGAGCTAGTGTAGTGTCCCTGCTTGCTGCAGGGGAGTTGGACCAGGTGACCTTTCAAGGTTCCTTCCAACTCAGACAGTTCTGTGACTCACTCAAGTTCCAACAATGCAAATATTGGTGCACCCCCCCTTTGCAAATACGTTGTCTCATGTGTTACAACTGTGGATGCAGCTTAACCAGGCAGATTGTTTTTTGGAGTCTGGGTAGCTTGGCACTATCATTTTGAATTAACATTAGAAAATGTTTAATTCAGTGATGCCTTTAGAATTACAGCGTTAAATGGCTGTCTGCTCTATCAGGTCTTTGCATGCTGCTTATGTTTTTTTTAACCCAGAGCTTTCTATTAAAATGAAGTCGCTTTGGTGGTTAGCTTGGATTGTTTTAGATGGACTTTCTGTGGCAAGCAGTTTGCTGGGATTTTAAATTCCACCTAATTCCGTCTTTCTTCATTCATATCAACCCCTGAAATTGTAGTTGACATAAGGATGCATTGGTGCAGAGGAGGCTGGCTGAGCTCATGCCTGGAAAGCCCACTTTAGACGTTTATTGACTATTTTAAAGCACTAAGGGCTAAATCATGCCTTTAGGTATTTGTTTTAGCGCTTGGGATTACTGACTGGTAAAAGACGGAATGTGTGGTAAACTTCAAGACTTCTGGCTTTTACGTGACAAGATTTATCTGCTGTTTTGATAAGAGATAAAATTATATAAATAAAGAGACTGGGAGAATCTCAAAACCAGAGCAAAGGTTTTGGTCCCTTCCTCATGGACACTGTTCTGGAGTCAGTACTTAGAGAAGAGCTTTCTCATCTGTTGACAGCAAACTGTGGCATGTGCAATGGGAGAGTTAAGCATGCTGTTACTCCTCCCCTCTGCACCACAGATTGAGGAAGAATAGCTTTGAAAAGAGCTTTGCTTGTAGATATAGTGACGAGTAAATCCAGAATGGATACATGGAAATAGTGATCAGCACAATCAGGTGGAGGAATTAACTGCTGCAGTAAGGCAGAAAGCTGAAGATGGCAGCTGTTTGTTTCCAAAGGCCTGGGTATTTCCTAGCCATGAAGTCATTGTTACACACTTTAAAAGGAGAGTAACAGCATTCTGTCCTCATTCCATTACAGACACTGCTTTTCCTGTGAAGCATCTTCCATGCAGCCCAGCACCTGAACTCCAATGCCCTGGGGTCATTACCTGCATTTTACTCATTAAAAAAAAAGTGAGAAGGTTCTGCTGTTGATTCCTTTTGCATGGCTGATCTTGTGCTGTTAGCCAAGCTTAAGAATGAGTTCTAGAGGATGAATTTCTGCCCTTGAAAATCACTGCACGGTCAGTGCATGTGAGGTGTCGGAGCCAACCCACTGCTCATCTTTTTGTTCCAAGCCACTTTATTTGTAGGTGAAGGTGTGGATTTTCCTGGTGTTCAAACATTGCTGTTCAGGCACCATCACTGCTAAAAGACTCCACATCCTACTCTTCCACTGATTCGTGTGTCTGGACCCATGTAGTTCCTCAGATTTTTATTGTTTATAATTAAAACAGAGTTTTAGCAGTGCAGCTGCAGCCTGATTGCCATTCTCTTAATGAATCTCAAACAAAAACATGGTGCAGCTCCATCTCCTGCAGTTGTGCTGAAAAAGTGAGAGTGGCAGGAATCAAAAAAGTACCAGTGCCTTTTCCCCCTCCTGCACCAGATATAAAGCAGTGTCAGGAAGGGCAGAGCAGCAGGTGTTCTGTGTTATGAAAAGGAAAGCATTTCTGAGCACTCAGCTACACTGTGTGGTTGTATAGCTCAATTAGTTCTTATTGATGCTGCTGCTCATGGTAACATCCTTTTCATTCCTTTCTTAAGGTGCTTCCACTAGCAGCATCAAATTACTCATTTATAGCATGTAATGGTATAAAGTGATGGAAAGCATAGCAATAATAGCAGGGTAGCAGAAGTCCTAGGCCACAGCAAGAGGGGGAAACCCAAGTACAGCAGCCATGGGCACAGAAATAAAGGAAAGAAGCTGCCTACCTTCAGAAAGCCTCAGGTACACAGGGATCTCCAACAAGATCCTCTTACTTCCACTGTCAGCCCTTAAATGAGGTCTGGGAAGGGGTGGATCCTGGCTCTTCCCTCCAATCACTCAGGTACATTGCACACACCTGAGCTCCCCTGGGTTGGCCCTGCCTTCCCACCAGGTGCTCCATCACTGCTTCAGTCTGTGACTGAGCACTTCTGCTACATGGAAGCTAACAGTCACATTTGAAAGAATTTTCTTTTAATTTCAGAACAAATCCAAAATACTACAAGGTTTGCTTTGTGAGAGGCATTTGACGGTGCAGGTGTCAGGCACTTCAGCTTGGGTGGTTTTGTCATGATAGGAGGGAGATGTCACCCACAGTGACTGCAAGCATGAGCAAAGCAGGGCAGTGGCGTGACTCACTGCACATGGAAGCTTTCTGCATTATTGATGGAGCTGTATCGGGCTGGAAAAGCTGCAGTGGAAGTGAGAGGCACCTGTAAAGCCCTCAGGTTCCCCAGGGGCATCCCTCCATCCCGCGCTGTTCTTTTGCCGTAGAACTTTACTGTCAAACTGCAGAATTCCTGATGCTCAGCTGCGAGGCAGTGTTTTGTGAGCTCAAATGTGCATCGCCCCGAGGAAGGGTGTCTGGCTCAGATGTGGAGTCATTTGTGCCGTGTCCTTTTCTGTTGCTGTCGAAACTGTGCATCACAAATTATTTAGGAATGCGAAGACGAGGCCGATTATTTGCACAAAATTAAACATCCCTACCATGTTGTAGATTAGAGTACACCTTGAAAAGTGTGTCCCGTGTGCAGTCCCTGTCGTGCGTTGCGTACTGTGTGCTTACGGTCTGTCTGAAAGTGCACACGTTGGTCTGAGGACCAGTAATGCCTCGGAGAAGAAATCCTTTTTATTTCCAGGAGTATTTGGAGCAGGTAAATGTACACTCATAATAATGGTTGCTCTCCACTTCATTTGAGCTATTCTAGCTCATTTCTGCCAGTGTTAAATGAAACTTTAAGAATTAAGAAGGATAAGGAAGGAAATTAAACAACGATAAGTCTGCCAAGCTTCATATTAGGGCGCACAGAACTTATGGCAGAGGCAAATTCGGCTTCCATATCAGGAGCTTATAAAGAATGCATTCAGAAGGAAGCTGAAATGCTTCTTTTTCTTTCATGTCTCATAGGTTATTCTGCACACTATCTGAATAATTACTTCCCGTGCTTCTGTGAGTAAACATTATTTTCTTTCCAACTATTGTGTACCTTAAGTCCATTAAAATGATTCCATTGTTTGGGTTTGTTATTTTCTGCATAAAGGAGTATTTGTGAGCACCTGCAGTGAGTACTCCTGGTGGCATCTTATTATAAAACAGATAGCCTAGCATTAAGTAAAGCATAAACAAGCTAGGCTAGTGCACATCCAAAGGACTGATGGGACTACTGGAAGGTCATTTCATTCCCAGATCTGCAGTTCTTGCGGTCCTACAAAAGAGTCAGAATATTGTTTTGGTTTCACACGAGTTGCTTCTCAGCCCTCTTGTTTCCCTGCAGTCTGCATGGTCCTACAGGCTGCTGAGCTCTGGTAACTGAAGAAACCACACTCCTCCCGGCTCTTGTGAATGGCCGTGCCCTGCAGTGGTGTGGGACACCTGGGGGTGTTCAACCCTGATGCAGTGATGTTCTTGTATGTAGATACATTGGCAGAGGGCACTGCGGGAGCGGATTGTCGAGCTGAGTTTTGCATATGTAGGAGTTAATGCATGAGTTGTGCGTTTGTAAACGATACTGAATGCTGTGATCATAATCCCTTGTTAATAAAGGGATTGACTTGCAGTACAGAATGCCTTACATTGTGTGTCTGCATGCTGCATTATCCCTGCCAAGGGTGTTGAAGCCCTGTGTGTTTTCTCACTCTCAGTGCCTCTCACTTTATTGCAACGCCTGCAGAACTTCTTCCTAGGAAATGCTAACTGTGTTCTTCCAATGACTCAGCACTAAATGCAGCATTCTGGACCTGATAGATACCTAGGTTTGGGTGCATACGCACAGACTCTAACCTCTTTCTTGCCTTTTTGCAATATCCAAGCTTTGCCCCTGTGGATGTATCGCCCGTCTGACCGCTGTTTGCTGTCTGAAACTGTCCCGAGTCTGGGAAGGGACGCTCAAGTTTATATTTCTATTTGTGGAAAAAGTGCTGTGGCAGCCTGCAGGGTAGGGTGCTGCACATCTCTGCTGATCTTCTGCGCAAGGCCACTGAGGTTTGCACACTTGTGTGTGTTCTCCCTGCCTCTGCACAGAAGAGCTGCCAGGCGGGACCCGGATTTGCTGCTGCCTGTTCTGCAGGCATCGCCTGTCTTGCTGCTGGCTCTGGTGGGGTGATGGTAATGGGACTGAAAGGGAAAAGCGTCAGCTGAAAGCCTTCCTCTTGTCTCCTCTTTTCCCCAAGTTTGGTCAGATGTGAAGTGATCCACTTGAAATACAGAAGGCAAATAATCCATCTTAGGCAGAAAATTAGTTTTCAGAAGGTCTCATATTCATTACGTATTCAATTTATGTATTTTAATTACGCTGATTTTTAAGCAAAATCTATCTGGATAACTTCTTCGACAGTCCAGCAGAAAGTAGCGGGCATCAAACATGAGACGCGCTGCCGGTCCCTCTGACTGCATCCAAATGTTCTTCAGCCTTTCCTGTTACCTGTAGTGTTTCCCATCGGCGTCATCGGAGTGGTTTGAATCCTTCTGTGAACCTTGTTCTTGTTGCTGTGCTGCTACTGCAAGGCAGGAGAGAAGTGAGCTCTTGTCCTTCGAAGTAAGGCAGTGAACCCCGTGTGTAGACAGGTGGGGGAGAACGCGGCTGCAGGGACACGCCGGCTGCTAAAGCAAATGGATGTATTGCATAGCCCTCCTGCTAGTGTGGGGACATCCACCTTTATCTAATACCACCCCTTATGTATTTTTGTTAGTTGGAAAATGTTTATTTCCTGTGCGCTATTTAGGATTTCTCATTCATATAGCAGTACTTAATATTAAGACCTTAATATTTAATAAGCTTTCTATTGTTAAAGAGTGAGCAAGCCTGTTGGTGTGAGATTGGGCTGGCAGCTCAGTGGATTAATGGAAACAGAGTTGGATTTAAAAGCCCTGAATGATAATCTTTAAATATGCTTAGGCATTGTGGTTGTGCAATTTCCCTGAGGAATCATCACATTCTCTGCTTCGGAAATTGTATTGAAGACATAAATGAAACTGCAGCACAACCTTTCCTACCGTCAAATCTGCTTTTATTCCTGGGGCTTAAATTTGTGTTTATGCGTCTGGATATGCAGCATGTCATTCCTTCGGGGTTTTCATTTATTATTTTGTTTCCACTGGAACAATTTAACCCAAACTGGGAAAAAAAAAAGAAAGAAAAAGAGTTGCTCTTTCTTAGAGTTGCAACTTTCTTACTTGAAGCAAGGTGCTGGTTACGCTTTCACACAAGCAAAGGCTGATAGGTATAAGTACTGAAATGAAACTGCTGTTGAGCTGTGTGCTATCAGGAGGGCAGCCAGAGGAAATCTGAAATGGGCTGCCTCACACTGCTGCCTTTTATTTTTAAACTCCTGTCTGGGAAATTCACTGGTGCTTCTGGTTCATGTAACACATTTCAATATTAATTCATTCTCCGATAGAGATCTGAGCAGTCCCACTGCAGATGAGAGTGTAGACACAACGTGATTTATTTGGGGATGTCTTCAGAGAAATTGCAAGGCTTGAGAACACCTTCATTGTAGGAGATTACTTTTTCTTATTTATACAAGAACTTGCCAGTCTGAGAGGTATCTGCTTGAAGAGTTGCTTTACTTGTGTACACATTTCTGGGGATTATCTCAATTTCAATTTAATTTGCCACTTCACTTCGTGCCATAAAACTCTCAGGGAATGTATAATTTTCAGTGAGAGGTCACTAGATGAAAATGAAAATGAAATAAGCTTGCATCATTGGAGCTGCGCTGTCCTGACTTTCTGTTTGTGCTTAACAAGAGCAGCTTGGTTCTGTAAGGCACCAGAGCACTCGGCTACTTGGTGCTAGGTCTGCTTGTGTGGCTGAACACCCCGACATTTTGTGTAATTGCACTGATGTTAAGGAACCTTCTGACTTGCAGGACACTGCTCCATGAGAGCCAGTGACGTGGCAGCTGTCTTGCGCCGAGTCCTCCTAGATGTCAGGGATCTCAGCAGTTTTCAGGAATGTTTAAACTATGTACAAATTCAGCCTCACTTCTCTGTAGATTGATCTCCTGTGAGCCCAGGACTGCTGAAGGCTGGAGGAGATAAGAGAGATCAGTTTGTGTGCATCAGAAACTAGCACGGGCGATCTCCAGTAAGCTTTTAATTATGCCAGTTTTCCATGTGGTAATAATTCCTTTAAACATATGAGGACTTATTTCAAAGAACGTTTTGATAGTGAAGAATGTACGGTGTCACATTAGCCATCTGTGGTGCACAGTTAGACACAAGAAGGTGATTAATAGGGAAGAACTTGAATGCACGGACTTCACAGGACAGAAATTTAAAACTTCAGTTTTTATTAGCACCAAATATCAAGCAAGCTCCATGACAGCAAGTCGTACTTCCAAGCTGGTAATTATTTAGTATAGGGAAAGCGAGTGGGTGGTTGTATGACACATTAATTCAATTTATGCACTCTCGTATTTGCATTTGTAAATCCTCAGTGCCTTCAGTTGCGCACAGGTCTGAGCTCACAATTCCTGTTCTTCCCCAGAATTAGGACTGTTTTCAATTACGAGGTTTAGGGGCATCTGTTCTTGAAAGGCCACACAACTTAGCTGCTCACCAGAACAGTCAAAGTACCTCTGACTTCTGGGGGAAGTATTCCTGTTTCTCTTTCTAACATACTGTCAAGTTCCTGCAGCTGAGCTCGTAGTGTGAGTAACTTCCCCAGCAGCCCTTCCTTGCTCGTAGCCCCGTGCAGCCTCCCTGCTCACCTAATGCCAGCGTCACTTTCAGGTTAAGCTCCTGCAGTTGAAAACTAGTGGCCATTGGTGGTGAGGGAGGAGGGCTGTGTGGTGTCCGAGGATTAAAGTAACGCGGTGACTTGGGCTGTCATAAGCAATCTGGTGAAGGTACACCAAGGGAGAGGGGTGCTTCCAAGAGAGCACCAGAAGCAGCTCCATGCTCAAGTGCCCTTTTCCTAAAGAACTTGCAAATGCTTCGTCTTAATTGAGTCTGTAAATAACTTCCTTGGTGGGAGGGAAGAATTCAGTTCCTTCGGAAATGAAATCACAACGGGATATCAGTGCAGGGCTTTTTTTTGTTCGGTGGATTTTTATTTTTATTTTTTTTTGTAGGAGTGACCTGGGACAGTTAGCTCTACTGTAAGGAAAAGTGGGGATGACTATACTGCTCATCACCTCAGTAGCACGTGGATGTAGGTGAGCTTTTCAAAACAGCAAAGGGAATGTTTCTGAGCTGAGGCCGATCTCAGTATCCTGGGTGCTATCAGAATTGTCTGGCTGTGTCCATCGATGGCTGTGGAGGAGGGACGTGAGGTACATCTGAATAAAACTCCACAAACTGGTTCTGGAAGTGCCTTTATTTCTGTAGAAATTTGTTTTATCTTCAGGATGAGTACTTTACACCTAAAACTTCTCTCACTGTTAGTATGGAAAAATAAATACATAGGGAACACACATTAATAATTGCTTTTTATGTTGTACCTTGTACAAAACTTACTTTGTTTTCTGTATATATATATACAACTGTATATTTTCTTTTGCTGTCTGTGATGTAAACCACATCCTGTAAGAGTCCTGTGGAAATGTAGTGGGAGGTTTATACTGTATAAAGGATCCCACGCTTTCAGATTGTTCCTTTAACCACCGGTGCAGGGAAGTCTGTGTTAAGCACCTCTGTCATAACACAATGTTCTGCCCAAACAGCTTCTGCAGAAGTGGTAGCAGTGGATTGGACATCTCTTTGCTAAAGAAACACGCACTGTGAGGCAGCGTTTGAGAGCCCTGTGGAGTTCCCTCATTCACATTCCTGCAGTGAATGCTTTCCAGCTGTTTGAGGGAAAGTAAACTAAGGGGTTCCAACAGGTCAACAAAAATGACCATTTTGAGTGAACAGAATAACAATGCCTACTTCTATAAGGAAATGGTTTTATTTAAAAGAACAAGCAAGGCCTCGGGTACAGTGACTTACACAGACACTGATCGGGAGCAACCTTTCAAATTGGAGTTGCTGGGTAAGTTACTAATGATAGATTCTCGGTCTTCCTTAACATACCGTAAAGTAAGAAACATACAGGGCTCTGTGTTTTGTGCTTTTGATGTCTCAAGACAAAAGTTGGTACAAAGTTTTTATAGGCTGCCCTTAAGTCTCTTTGAAAGCATTCTCTGTACGTTCTTGTTTTATTTGCTACCTTCAGCATGTTTTCTTTTGTAGCTGCAGTGCCACGCGGACGGAGAGTACTTCAGGCTGCACAGTGAGCGTCATCAGCTCAGCCTGACATTCCTGGGCTGTGCTAAGTACATCTGAGAGAAATAAGCAGGATGCCAGCTGAAGTGCTGGCCTTGCTGCTGATTGAAATAGAAACATCTGTCTGTGCTGATGTGTAGTTCAGGAAGCAAAGACAACTGAACTAGGACAGCTGCTGGGGAACATACACCGGACTTTGAATTTCCAAACAGTGGGATCCCGAGAATCAATAGTAATCTGTATTTCCCAGGTTCAACCTTAGTGGGGAAACAAATTAGGCTGTAAAGGTGATAGAGCTGCTCTTTGCCCACACGTTTCCATAATATTCATTAAATTATACTGTAGCATTATCTGAAGCATAGAACCAATGGTGACTACAAGAAACTGAGAGGCTGGTGTGTCTAAAATATATACATGATGGTTTTTTTTTGTTTTGTTTTGTTTTTTAATGCATACAGCAAGATGAAATAGCAAAATTCATTGTTGCAATATAAGACTGAAGTGGAGATCTTCTCAGAATTCAGAAAAGGACTGTAGATGTGGTCAGTGAGACCGTCTAGTGGTGTGCTTAACGGGATGAAGGAAGTCCAACGAATGCCAGCCTGAGGCCTGGCTTCTTCCACCTGAGGGTGGAAGAAATGTCCACCAGCTTTAGGAGGTTTCCTGCAACAATCTCTGAGCTCTCTGGTCTCCATTTCCACACCGTGCCCATCTGCCCTTTCATTGGTCTGTCTGCAATGCTCAGAAGGCACCGAATTTAGAGGCAAGCTCACTTGTGAATGTGTCTGAAGGGTGCAGTAAATTGAAAAAGCAGTGTCAGACAAGGTACTTGGCTCAGCAGAACTCCTTTTGATCTGACATAGGAGACTGGGAGTAGGAGTCCCTAACGTTCCATTTTAACACCGTCTGGTGTTAATTCCCTCTGTTTTCCTCTGTAATTTCTGAACATAAGCGACTGCCTCAGGGAAAGAGGTTATTCGCTTTCAAAATTATCAGTAACAAATGAGCTCTACACATAACAGTGGGTTTTGGGTGTTAAACCAGTATTTTCTGAAGTGTTAGTCATCGACTGTCACATAATTTCAGGTCGCCCTTAAAAAGAAACAGAAAGGGGTATACATTTACCTGGAAATGGGTAAGCCGCATAAAGAAATTAGAAAAAAGAAATCAACAACAGAGGACAGATCAAATCAAAGACAGGTAATGAGAAATGACAAAAAGAAGTATGCTGCTGTTCCCTTTCATCAGGTACACCGTGCGTGTGCTGCTGCACACATCTTGGGAGACGCGTATACTCGTAGAGCTCGTAGTGCAGTTCATTATAAAGAATACAAAAGACATTCTGTTGTAAAGTTTAAAGAATATTTAATAATTTTTTTAAAAATAAAATGTATATTTTCAATTTTGTTCTGTATATGAATGCACAAAAATGTATAATCGTAGTTGCAGTGACAAAATCCAAGGAGCTGAGGAGATCTGCCCACTGTGGTAAAATACAGGTGACAATCTAAGAGAATTCACAATGGAATCCAAACACAATTTCCCATAGCGAGTCCTGACTTGTTTTCTTACTGTGAATTGCCTAAGTAGCTATAAAGATCATTCACACTTAGCACAAATCCTGGTGGACAAAGTTAATGATGAGTTGGGTTTTAAAACAAATGCCACAATCAACGTTTTCTTTCTTGCTTGCTTGCTTACCTTCAGTGCCACGTTTCTATATAGCACAGTAATGAAGCCGAGTGGTAAGAGAAGGGCGTTAACTTTTTTCAGTGCTGACAACCTCCATCCCTGCCTGTGACCGGGGGAAGAAGCAGCCTGAAGCCACATGCGCTAAAGACTCCAATGGGTAAATGGAAATCAGCTTGTGAGCAGTGAGGGGGTTGGGTGGATTCATGCTGCAGCCACATTGCTGATGCTGGAAAATGTATTTGTACAACTTCGGTGCATTCTTCCTCTTTGTTTTACAAATCATACATACAGTGCTGCATTCAAATGGTAATTACTAAATGGAAGAATAAACCTGTACAAGCTGATATTATTTGAGGGGGAGGAGTAAAGAAATACTCGTAGAATACAAACTGGAGTGAATTTGAGTGATTGTGCATTATCATATGTTGGAGCTAAATAATTCTGCCGTACAAGCAATACGATTTGGCTGCTGCTGACAGTTGCTGTGCAGGAAAATAAAAAACATTTTCTTAAATATATATATATATATTTCTTATAATTGTGAAGATGAAAAGCTAGAAGTAATTTGGACTGACTCTAAAAGCTCAATCCTGGTCTTGCTGTATTCAGTAGGTCCAGCTGTGCACCCTGTGCCTTCACATCTTGTTATTAAGCAGAAAGAGCAAGGAGTATAAATTCGGAGATCTCTGCCTTGTGCCCTTTGTTGCCTTTGGTTCTGTCTTAAAATGCATCGAGTCCTCCCTTCATGTTTAAGAATAAGTGAAAGTAATACAAAAGACCTTACTAGGAAAGTGACAAAAACACAAAAAGAAGCAACTGGAATGACTTCTGTGTTACGCTGCACAAACGCACTATGAGCACTCTTTCAAACAGGCATTATGCACTACAAGGTAATTCTAATCAACCAGGTCGATGTCAAGTTTTACACGTTATATGGAACAATCTGGTTTTGCTTTTTAGAAACAAAACGGTTGCTGTTACGCATCACAAAACAGTCTGACCTCATCAGGAGGAAAAGGACGTAATGCTTTTGAAAAGAAATATGATAAAGCTGGGGCTTGTTACAGTCAGTGTGTTCAGAAGTTTGAAATTGGATTGTGCTGGTAACGCTTTAAGCACCATAACATCTGCTAGGCCTGCATGAAGAGAGTTAATGACATCAAACATAGAAAACAGTCCAGTTCAAACTAGTGATGAGTTGCACTAGCACCTCTGTTGGCAGTGAGTTTTGTTTTGTTTTGTTTTCAGTAGGTGCTGCTGTTGCAATGGGATTTACAAAGTGAATACTGTTCATTCTGTCTGTAGGTACATGTTTCCAAAAACTGAGGCAGTTTGTCTTCTTGTGAGGATGTCCAAAGTGCGGCACATGATTAGAGGGAACCAGAAAACGCGATGTGTCTCCCCTGTTTCTCATTTTGTGTTTTTATTTCTGTAGGTGTAGCTGAAAGTCAGCCTAGCATTCTGCTCTAAGAGTTCGCCATGTATTATTGGGAGGCTCACAGGATGAGGCCTGTGATGTCTGCTCCCTACGCCACCATCAGGCAAACTGATGAGCGCTGCCCTCTGCAGAAGCTCTGTTGCACAACGGTTTGCTCTTATCAGCTGAGCCATCGGACCTGCTGTCAATCTGTTAATTTTTAATGGCTGGGATCACTACAGATAGACTCGTCTACTTTTATCTTTCTTAAAAAAAAAAAAATCAATGTTTTATTAATGTGTTCATCATTCTGTTATGCTGCTTCTCAGTGTTGGAAACTCGGAGCTGTCAGCAGGAGCAAACGGTGAGTACAAACTAAGAATCATGGGAAAAACTCGCGCACGGTACATCTAGGCTACAATTGTTTCTCTGCAGTTAAGAAAAATGGAGAGAGGAAAGGAGAAGACTTCTGCTGTTGCTCCAAGAGTGCAACTGTTGACAGGTCAGTCCTGCTCAAGAAGCGGAGAGCATCAAAGCCCTCGTGATTACAACTCCAAGAGTAAGTCTTGCTCAAGGCACCGGGTCTGTATGCTTGTGGGCTACTCACTGTTACACTTCAGTCACAGGTTGTGCTCTGTTAACTTTTGTGGCTTGTTGGCACGGTAATAAAATCCTTTAGTAGTGGTGAGGTTGCTCTGAAAACATTTGATTGGGAAGCCACATAAAATACACAAAAGTAGAGCATTACCTTCCATTTATCTTGAAGTAGAGCATTACCTTCCATTTATCTTGCAGCTAAATGCCCCGTGCTGGAGGGGCTGATGTGTAAAGATGGCTGTAAGTGAGAGTTAGAGTCATCAGTGGTACAGGTCCAGAGAAGGGTTATTGCTAGCAGTAAGGAGATGGTTCAATCTTGTGGGTTGGCGAGGTCAGCTTTACTGCAGGAAATTGCCTTAAATCTGGGTAAGCAAAATGTCGCGTGTAACTGCGACTTGCTGTTATGAGCACTGAAGCTTAACCTGTGTGCTTCAGTCTAACCCAGTAAGAATGGATGCACTGGGCTCTCTCTGGAAACAGAGCACTGTGGCTGACTCTTGGCTGTAGCTGAGAGATCCTCAAAAGGAGGGAGCAGGGCAGGTGGCTTCTCATGGTAGCCTGTTCCCTGCTACCTCCTTTCCCAAGGATGCTTCAGCCCCTCCCTGCCACACGTGCATTACTTTAGTTACCCCAGCAGAGTGGGGAATGGGACAACCAGTGGCTGTTTGTTGGCAAAAGGAAAGCAATGACTTGGACGTGTGGGCGTACTGCAGCCAACAGCACTTGAAGCCAGGAGGAGGGAGATGGGTATGAAAAGCACAAATGAGAGATGACTTCAGTTCTAACAAAGACTGATGTGCCCTGGCTGTTGTAAGCACGCAGCTGAAAACAACCTGCTAAGCATAAAAACACCTGAAGTCTTAATAACTCTTGGAAAAATGAGCAACGTGCAAAGATTTTTCCTTAGCAAGGAGAACTCTATCATACCTGCAGATGATGATATTTCCAGAGTAAATTAATGAAACGGTGACATTCAGGGAAGGAACAGCTGACAGCATAGTACAAATCTTCAAGCATGGAAATGAGTGATATTTTTTGGCAGGCTAACTTGTAACAGGGATGATAAAAAATAAAATCATAGTAGAATGACTGCAGAGCCCACTCACAAGTTGTTTACTGAAATGAAGATACAGCTGAAAGTAATTACTTGTTTCCCAAAGGTATAAGCGATAGTGCCTCCTACAAGAAATCCTTCCCGGTTATTTCAGTTGGAATGTAAAATGGGATAGAAGGGTTCCCACTTTCTGAGATTAGATGCTGGTTATTTTCACCTCCTTTCAGAGCAGCGTGTGTATATGAATCTAACATATATTACATACACAGTCAGCTATCACCTATATGCCACTGGCAATTAATAAGCGCTCAGCATTGTTTTCCCTTAACTGCCAGATCTCACTGTACAGATTCAGATTAAAAGCCCGACTTTGCAGCACACGAAATTAAAAAAAAAACTCCTTTAAAAGAACATACTTTTGAAGAGGATCCTCTCCTGGCTACAAAATCATCTCGAGAGACTTGGAGGAAAGGCTGCTTGCTCTTGACATTTTAGCTGTGTGCAAACTGTAGTAAAATTACACCTGCATTCAGTGCTAGCTACTCTGTACCTTCTTTCCGTGCCGAAGAGCGTACATTTTCTACACCTTCTCTCCTAGGCTGTGAAGTGCTGGAAGGCAGCCTGGCGGGTTTCACAGAGGTTGCGTCAGTGCAGTCTCTTCCTAACGCTGGTTTGCAGATGAGCCCCTCAGCAGCAGCCTCCTCCTGCCTCGCTGCAGGAAAGGAACCAGCGCTGTCTGCAGGTTTTCTTCTGTTCAAAGACGAGGCTGCTTCTTACCTGTGCCAGTTCAAGTACTGATTCTTTCTTTTCTTCCTCCATCAGTAAAATGGGGTGATTCACAAAATCTCCAGAAAGATAGCATTATACACGGTTTATAGTACAAAGGGGGGGGGGGGGGGAGGGGGGAAGGTCAGATGAATGAGCGTGAAGGAGTTTTCTCCTGTGTCCTTTGGAGGAGAAGCAAAAAGATTGGGAATGGTATCTATGCACAGTAGGTGTCTGCCTTGACTACCTGACAATACATGGTCATTGCAAAGGTGAGTCCAAGAATCTAAGAGAAAAAGAAATAATAATCATTCTTTCAGTAAGCAAAAAGTAAAGTCTACTGAAACCAAAGCAAACAAAAACAGAAGAGGGAAAAGCATGCTTACACTGGTTTTGCTCATGCACAGAAAGACACATCACACACTGCTTTTCCTGCCGGCTCGTGTCCTTGTTTCTGTTCCTAGTTTCTGTCTGCCTTTCATCCTTATCTGTATTGTTGCTTTACAGAACGAACAGTGAGGGCACGGAGAGCTGATTTCTCCATGAAAGCAGTGACCAGATACTGGGAGAGGTACACTGAAAAGAAATGTTTGAATGTCTTTTGCTCAGAAATATTTTAGAGCAGCAAACCTGCTCAGCCGTGAGGCTGCGGTTATCTCTGTAGCTGTTGTTTTGAAAGACAAGCAGTTTCATCCCTGAGCCAGAGGAGGCTGTAGTTTACTTTACTGCACTTTACTTTTCCAAGCATGTGTGTGGACAGATCCCTTTGGGAGAATCACTGGAGACTGTCCCTGCATTAATCATAATCATCAGTGGCTCATCAACAATGGATGTGTGTTCCCTCCTGCCCAGGCTGTTGAAGAGAAGCAGCAGGCAGAGGTGGCGGCCCTTCTCCCAGCCTGACTGCTGAGCTGCTGCACTGCCTCTGCTAGAGTAATTCCTCAGAAAAGGGGATGAGAAAGACAATCCTGTTTTCCCTCTATTTAAAGTACTTACTTAAACTAATTGGTTATTGCTGTTCCTTTGCAGCAAACGCTACTGTACAAATTTTCTTTGAGATAAGGGTTTGCCTGGTAGATTTTTTTAGTGTGAATTCTGTAAGAATTCAGTGAATAATTCAATGAATTATACCTATGCTATTTCATAAATCAACGACAAAAAAAAAAAGTTACGTAGTTGTGTATCTTCATTACCCATGAATACAATAAGTGAAACAGGGCAGTGAGGCAATGATGAGCTGCTTTACTATAAGCACACACCTTTTGGAAGTAGCCCCTGGAACACTGCCTTCTATTTCCCACTGAAGGAACACCTTCAGAGACAGATGTGCCGTAAAACTTGAGTGGCTGGATGTGTTCTACAATTTCTAGCATGCATGATTGAAGAACATTCTCCCGCCCCATCTGCTGTATGTCCTTCGAGTTGTGTCGTGGTGTGATTCTAACTATAATATTGTTAACATGAAAAACAAAAGCTGTCACGTACTTAGGGTGACATCAACCACATTACAGCAACAACAGAGGGAGCCCAGTTCATGTTAGGTGACAGCGGATCAAGTCTTTCATCATCAATTACATTCAATCACACAGTGCAGCTCAGGACAGACTTTGATGAAAGCTTTTCTGTTCTGAGGTATTTTCTCTGTGTTTCACAGCACTTGCTGGCAGTATTAATTAGCATTTTTAAACTGTCTGAACTGACTGTTTTCCCCCATTGAAAATTAGTCACTCCTGTTTGTCAGGTGGCATTTGCTCTTAAATACCTTCAATGTAATCAAGGTCAGTGGGAAGGAAACCTCCACGGTCTGCTGAGTTTTTCATGCATCTTCTAAAGATTCCCTCTAAACTCTGGACAGGTGCTCAAAAGCCATTTTTAAGTGTGGTTAACGTGTTAACAATAAATCACCTGTACATTGTCTCTCTGCCACATGACCTTGCTGCAAGCACTTACCTGTTCCTGAAGCGCATCTGCTTAAAATATTGGAAAACAGAACAAAACTACTGAATTTGGGCCTACAAGGAGTCAGGCATTTGAACTGGTGAGTTGCAGCCATGACTCATGAGAAAGTAAGATGCACGTTGCTCTGTTTAATCCGATATCAGAAAGAGCACAAAATGAATTGTGATCCCAGTTTCTCTCTTGTCGTTCCAGCAGCACACCATGCAAAGCTTAAAACTGTGAGTTAATCTGGAGGTAGTTGGCATTAGCTCAGCGATGCCATCCTTTCTGCTTATATGTTGGGTGTAAGAGAGGTGCAACTGGAAACTGAACTCTGTCTTCAGTGTGCTCAGGAGTGGGACCTCATGCTATAGTGGGCTGACATCCATCTGCAAATTCCAGAGCTCTAGTGCAGCCATCACATGTTTCTTCAGGCTGAGGTCTGTACCAGCATGGCTGCACTTGCAGTCTGGCTGGTTTAAAGATACATACATTTAAGAGTCAGAAAATCTGCACTGACGACCGATCCTTCTGTGACCAGAATTGAGTTGGAAACAACAGCAAGTAAAAATCTTACTGACAGCTCTGTGCCAGTCATGCCTACATCCACTGAACTTAACTGAAAAGGACTACGGTTTATTGGGAAGGTGGAATTATGGTAACAACATCTACACTTAGAACTTACCCTGGCTCTTTGAAGGGGCATGAAGACTTAAGCTGCCTTTAGGCTATTTTGAAATGAGGTATTTGGGCCAAGCTGACTGCACTCTTTGAATTACTGTACAAACACTGGTACTCTACAAGACAACACACTCCACCATGATTAGGATTCTGTCTTAGGACATTGCAGACTACTAATTCATTAAATCAAGTGTGTGCCTTAAATAAACCACCTGATAAAGTGCCTTATAACACAGAAATGTGGGCAGTATTCCCAGTGCTGCATCTTGTGCTAAGGACTTTAAAAGAAAGAAAAATTAAGAGAGTTAAGTCAGAGTTTTAGACTAATGTGCAAAATTTGGAATTATTAAGTTAGTATTGGGGAGAATTTATCTGCTGGTTATTTAGTTCTGAGTACTTAGGATCTGAAAATCACTATTAAAGTGTACCTGCACCAGAACTGTGCACAATCCGAAGATCCCCACTGCTAGTAAGTTTTCCTGGAGCCATATTTTCACTGTTTCGTAGCAAGGCTGGAATAAAACAGAATATGGGATCAGCCATAAACACACTGCTGTACTCCTCTGGGAACATCCATGCAGGAAAGAGCCACATCACACAGAGCTGCTGGGTACTCTGCTTACATCATGGCAGTACTGGAGCAAATGCAGTGCATTTCTGGTTTAAAGCTCGAGCGTGGAGCACTGCCTGCAGTGCCACCTCCAAACTGCTGCACAACCACTGCTCCATAAAACCAGGCCGGGAGTTAAAAATAAGCTAGCACTGGATTCAGGGCACCTTTGCCCTCTAAAATCCAACTAAAAGCAGTTACAGTTTTAGAACGAGCCTTTCATTTCTTTTTTCCTCCATGTTTCAGGAAAAGTTTATCATGTAATATATATAATAAAAACACATCTACGTATGTGTACATATACGTAATACACATAACAGTATACATATAACTAAATAAAAGTTCCAGTGAGAGCTGTTCAACAGCCTCTCCTATTGCACGTGAGCTGATTTCTAACCATTTTCCAGCAGTTTAAAAATTGCAGCGTGAGTGTTCCTCTGTTATTTTCTTTCTGCTTTAAATTCTGCAGCAGCTCTAACCTCACATTTTTGGCTCGGTCTGGTGGGATTGGAGCTGGCCCAAGCGAAACCTTTCTTTCAATACTATGCTCTGTCTCTGTAAGACAGCCTTGCACAGAAGTTGTGCCCTGTGCCCAGTAAATGTACCTGGGCAAGAGTGTTCTGCCTTCAGTTAGTGGCTTTCACGGCATGCATCAGGGATTACTGCCTACCAAACGATGCGGTTTCAGCCTGGGTAACCTGCACTGATCATCTTGGTACACTGAATAAAATGGAATAAGAACTTTTAAGTCCTTAAATTCAGAATTTGACTTGGAGCCATGTTTAGCTGCAACTCAGCTTCCACCATTGTCAAACCACGTGCATGAAATCCCACTGAGAAACAGCCAAGAAACTTCACGCTTTCTTTGCAGGCCATTAGAGTTGACAAAACCTTGTTTTAATTCCATTCCATCAGCTGGCCCTGCCCCACACCCTAGGCTCAGCTGCTCGCCTTGCCTCACGACTGCTTAAGCCACACAAAGCTGCTGCTATGGCAGTGCTGCTTCAGGGCTTGTGCTAGGTGTGCGGGCAGCCACGTGCCTTTAACTTAACCCAGTAGGTGGTAGTGAACAAAGACGATCCCGTCATTTTCCAGCTTAATCTAGGCTAGGCTGTGCTCCTGATCAGTGAAGGAATTTGTCTGCAGCCGACTGCCTGCCTGCCCTTCGCCCAGTGGGTACAGAGGCACTGCAGGGCCACTCACCGCCTTCCACCAGGTCCCTGGGGAGTGCAGCCCACAGTTCTCGCTGAATTCCAGGCAGCAGGAGTCCGGCACCCGGGTTGTGTTGTACACCTCAAACCAGTCGGTGTAGTTGGACACTCCACAGCATCTGAACTGGAAGAAGAACCAAGGCAATACCGTAAGGACGGCCTGTCACTGCCGTCTGCTCTTTCTGAGGAAGTGGAGAAATGCCTCTTGTTGGATACAAACTGGCCCTCACTCAGTGCACTAAATTACACTTGATTACACCAGCAGGAGCTTAACATTTTAAAGAAATGTAGTATTTCCTCAGCTTTTCCTATAAAGACTGGTATATCTAATGTGGATCCTATTTGCAGTGGCCTGACGCTGCAGGAGCTGAAGCAGGATGATGCCAGCCAGGTGCTGAGGTTAAGAGCGACTGCACAGGAGTACGATGATCATTTGTATCTTGGTGACAGGAAAAAAAAACGTTTAGGAACACGGATACAGCATCCAGGAGGTAAAGTCAGTATGATCTGTACCGCATGCTACTTATAAAATCATGACTCGAGTTAATGAGGCAAACTTCTCTCTATGCTGATCATCTCTGAAAGTCTTTGTGACTCAGTAAAAGATTTATTTCCAACTCTTCTCTGTGGTGCAGTTCCATAATGTTGCTATTTCATAATGCTAAGTAACGGGACTTCAGGAGTTCACACAGTGATGCAATGTGCAATGACCACATCAGTGCTCTAAATCACAAGGTTTGTTACATTTATGTGGTGAGCTGCAAGCGTAGGAAATGTACATAACAGCACAGGGAACGGCTCTGCGACCATCTTCCCCACGGGCACTGCGATGTGCCTGAGATACAAAATAAGCGAGGATCATTAGTGTGTGGATGTATACAGCATCTGCCTCTCCTGCACTAACTCAGATATATGAACTTGTAGGTACTGAGGCACTTCAGCACTTGTTCTAACGAGTGACACAAGGCAGCCTGCATGACTTTACAGCCACGGGGCTGCAGAACTCTCAGCTACGTCACACTTTCTCAAGGCTCTGCCAGCAACCTACTTGGCGCTGAGACAACTTGCCAGGTTCTTATTTCTAATCCTGACTGTATCTGAGCCTGCCCGGTATTTTTCACTTCCATATACAACCTGTTCCTCACGTTTCTGATAGCACATCACCATGCTGAGTCCTGCATCACCAGAACTTCGGACCTAATTCGGACCCTGGTATTTACACTGTCGCAGAGCCAAAATAACGGGGTTTGTGAGCATGGAGGGCTGCGTGGGCCAATCTCTGCACACAGCAGAGCTGCCATTCAAGACCAATAGAGGGCAGAGGTGTCACACGCTGCCTTGCTCATCGTGCTTTCTTCAAGTGCTCGCAGCCTGTGCGATAGAGCCGTTTCGGTGCTCACAGTGCTGGGATTTGTTTTCTGCCAAACAAAACGAAATTCAGAATTTCCTCCCGGAGCAGCACCTCGCTGAGGTTCTGCTCACAGTTCCGATTCGGTCCGTGGCAGCAATCAATCCTTAGCTCGTAAACTCAGAAATGAAACATTTGCAAGATGCATTTTCTACAAAACGATTCAAAAGGGAAAAAAAGTTTTGTGACTCTTTTTCCCTTAATGTTCCTGCCACCGGGCAGCATTTCATGCGTTAGGGGTCCCAAAAGCAGATAGAAGCAGTATGGAACACATGGCACAAGTTTGAAGAGTAAGGGTTTATCTGGAAATCTTACAAGAAGGTCTCGCAGGCTGTCATCATTAGCTATCAATCCGCTCCTCGGATAGATGGAAGTGACAGACAGCTTGTCTTTCAAGCAAGCCTTGAAAACATGGCTCATACATGGTGCAGAGAGTGAAACAGTAAGGTCTGAGGCATTTGAGTGATGTTCTGGCCAAACACAAGAGACACAAGTTTGCACAAATCGGAACTGAACCTCATCTCCCCATAACCTTGTATGGATGAAGGTGTCAAAGTCTGACAAGCTAAGGTAATGAAGGGTAGGTTTTATAGTTTTGCTGTTCAGCTGAAGGAATTGAAAACAATCGTCCCTATGGGACCTGCAAAGAAGACCATGGTGAGGTCTAGGATTGGGATTCCAAACAGCATCAAACTTTCCAGTAAGACAAAAGATGAAAATAGGAGGGGAAGAGACAAATTTGGCCGAGTCTTGGTCACCCGTTCCATGCCAATGCAGGTCCTCTGTGTGGCGTATACAAGCAGAGGATTAAATATTGCTATTTACCTGCCACTGCTGACAGATAAGACAGTCCCAGCAAGGGGAGAAAGGGCTAAGGAGAGACCAAGGGTGAGAAACAGAATGAAGTTGCACAACAGTCGTGGGACTGGAAGAAATAATGGTAACACATCAAAGGAGATGCCATGCCCTTGGAAAACAAAGAAAGGATGAGCGATGGAATTAAGCAGTGGCTGATATGGAATCCTAAAACAGAGTACTAACACAGAAACTGGAGAGCATGCTGGCAAGCAAGCAGTATCCAGTGAAGACTAGGTCAGGTGAACAGTGTCTGCAGGGAGCAGAGGAACTGACCCATGACAGTAGGTCAAACAAGTGGCAAGAACAAGGAAATAAGCTGCAACGGGTTGAGTGGGTCGCCAGTACAGATCCAGCTCCAGCCAGAAGCCTAAAAGACAATTACAAATTATTTGTGCTTATTTCGGTGAGTCTAGACTGAGACACTTTAACAAGGGGCAATTTTCAGAAAGTGTCAGATACTGTCTTGAAAATAGCAGTGCCTTTAAGACACCTTGACTCGGGCACCGCAGATCATTTGATGCTAGGGCTTGTAGCTGTGATAGAGCATGTGTAATCAGATGTAATTGTGCACATCTGCGTGAACAAATGCAGGTACTTACAGCAGAAGGTGACAGTCGAGTAGGACACATGCACTACACTCTCTCTGAAAGAAGCAAAGCTTGTCAAATGCTGCTGTGCATCCAGCCTGCTGCTGCTGAACGTTTCCAGGAATACTGATGAAATACTGCTGTTTGTTTCACGTGTTTCACATAGGAGGTTCTTTCTCCTGAGATATCAAACCGCTCTTTTTTTTTTTTCCCCTCCTTTTTCAAGAGGCATCGATCCCTCACCTGTATTGATTACGGGGGCTACGAAGTGCTGCACTGGTTCCCAAGCACTCAGGACACGTGGGGCTGCTCAACCCCACGTGCTGCCGTGGTGTTGTTCCCAGCCATACCGCATCCAGCGGCACTCTGCTCTCCGTGCTGCACTTATGGAATGCAGTGCTGCTTGCAGATAGCTTTATTTTTGTGTTAATAGCAATTACTGCTTGAGATACGTCGGGCTGGGAATTAATGTTCGACACAATATTTCTATCTTATTGCAGTGGAATTATAAAGAGACAGATTTATGTATGGAGTTTACTGGTATTAAGTACTAAATAGGCCTTCTTTTTTTCTGCCAGTATCTCACACGAACAGACAGGTTGGGACAGGGTTTATAAAATGAATGAATAAATGTGACCATGCAGACACCCAGTCTGGTTTCAGCAATTACTGATTGGTTTTATGAACGTGACAGAGCAGGAGGGACAGGGTAGCGTGCCCTTTTCCTCCATCAGTGTAGAAAGTAATTAATAAGATAATTACAATTTGAAACCATATAACAATAAATGGATTTCTGGGATTACTTCAGCTGTTACCCCACAGTATGTTTTGATCTAACACTGAACAGGGTGGAGGGAGATCGCATCAAATTTTGTTCTCAGTTACAGTGGTCTAAATAGACATGAAAGGCATCACACAGCAATAAAAGTGAGCTGAATTTGCTCACTTCAGCGAAGCTAATGCTTTTCCTACATGCTCCTCAAATTACTGTCTGGTTAGTTAAAAGGAGAACTGTTCCAATATTGATCACAAAATTGTTGGGATGAAACAACGTTTTAAAAATTAATGCCTGTTTCTCGTTTCCTAATGATCTCCACCTGTAAGTTCACCCATTCCTGGCTGGTGAGGAGCACAATTGCAGGTCAGCATATCTCACATCCTAAACCATATAAATTCTAGTCACGTTAAAAAAAAACCCAAAAAACAAAGAAAAGCAATTGTATGCTTTTGTGGTCTTCAGTCACGTTGTGCAGAAGTCACCTACTCGTGTGTCAGATTCTTTTATGGCTTGAAAAATCCATTGAGAAAGGCAGTGAGTTTGGCAAGCTGAAGGTATTAAAAAGAAATCAATAAAATGTTCCAATTTGAAACAGCTCCCTGACCAAAAGGCTTTCCCTTTAACACACATTCCATGTGTGCAGGTGAGTCCCACTCCTTCACTGGTAATGGGAACAGAACCAAACCAGAAGTTCTCCTTACACCTGGGCCTGTCGGGCCTTGCTGTTCCCTATGATTTGTTTCCTTCTGTTAAAAAGGGGAAAGCTGCTTAAAGTACAAAGGCTTCAATAAAGAAAGGCATCTAAAAAAGAGGAAATAACAGATAGCTGGAACCCAGAAGAAACACTAGACTCACCATTCTCAAGTGCCTGTGTCCACACTGGATAGCCATACTCTCTGTGATCAGCCATTCCCACAGAAACCGAATGCCACCTGCCCCATGTGGTTCCCTTTCGTAATGGGGAAGCTGCCACACACTCTAAGCTACCAAGAGGACACCTGAAGAAGCCAAGACCCTGTGTGGCTGACTGCTTTCACCACAGCATCACCCTCCTGCTCAAACTCGGGATAACTTTGCAAAGAAATGGCTCTGCTACTGTCATGCTTCATTTTACTTTTTTCTGACACTCCTGTTGCCATGCTATCCACACAAACACACAGTCCATAGCTCAACCAATGCCTGATGTCTACTGGGTCCATTAAAAGAATCTGTGCTGAGACATTCTCCTGCGTGGCAACCACAATTAGTTCTAGTGTGGGATTTTTGAGAGCTGTCTTTCAGGAGCCAGAATGAAAACAGCACTTCTGGGCCAGGACCTTCCCTTCCTGAAGTCCCCTGTATGCTCCTAATCCTCCTATCAGTGATTACACTCTACTGATTAGCAGTGTAAGGGGTAACGATTACTACTGAACACAAAAAATAATACTTGGCATTTACATAGCGCTATTCAAGTGTAAAGTGCTTTACATAATTAACCATGCTGGGATTGCCTTTGCTGCACCACAGCAATAGTCTATTCCAAAATACTTTAGAAATATGCACGCGAAAAACTACTACGTAGAGCAGTAAATATGGATCTCTGGGAGCATTTTGCTTTTGCCCTCATGGGAGCATGCTGACTTCAATGCTACAGAGCTGCTGAGACAGTGCATGGGAATTTCAAAGTTGCCACGTTAGGAAAGAGCGATATAGCACGACTGCAGGTGGCACTTCCCTGTTATCTTCTGGGCTCCCAAGAACATCTGAAACTCAGAGGACTCCTTTTATGCACTGATAGGTTTCAAAGGAACCATTAAAATGATCTAGTATTGCCTGTTACAATACATACATCACAGACTACCAAGCCCAACCCTGTCACTCAACAAGACCATTTCTTCCAGAAAAAAACCCTGTACACGCCTCAAAGGAGGATCCAGCATCCTGCTGTACAATGGAACCTTACCATCAAGTATTTCTATTGTACAATTTTAGCTCTCAGATCAATAGCAGCGTTCTCTGCTTTCAAAAACCATTTCCCTTCCTGCTCTCTCTAAGGACTGCAAGCAAGTCCCTACTTCATCTTATCCTGGTTATAGAAAAGCTTTTTCAATTTCTCACCACAAAGTAAATTTCCAGAGTTCTGATTATTCTGGTGTAACTTTTCTGAACCCCGAATTTGCAAACATCTTGAAAAATCTTGGGTACAAGAACTAGGAGTGCTTGTATACATTGATACACCTATTTTACAGAAAGGAAGCAGAAGCATGGGTGTTATATCCCATAAATCCTCCACATAATGCCTTTTCCTCCACCTCATACATAAACTTTAAACACCTCTCGGTGTATTGCTGAAACCAAATTAATATTTCCTTCAAATGTCTTAGTAAATTTTACTACATGATAAAGTTAGGAGTAGAGCTTCCGTATTTTGTTTGAAATAAGCGATTATATTAAACGTTTTCTCTGCATTTCATTTGGCTCACTGTTGGCCTGGCACTTCAAAACACATTTCTCTTGTCAGCAGTTAAGACCTTCTCCTATATGATCATAGTACTCAAAGAGAAAAACAAGACCGAGTTTTGCAAAATGCTGAGTCCCATTAATAGTTAAGAAAGGGACCTTCCACATACAATTGCTGGGATGCAGGAGGAGAAAGCTTGCTTGCCGGACCTGATCTGTTTTAAGAATTTCATACACAGCCACTCTGCTGCACGCAGTGCAGACAGGACACACAGTCCCAAAGATGCAGATAGATGAGCAAACCAATGCCTCGCTTCTGGTAGTGACCCTGAATGCTTTAACTTCCCAGACCTTTCCTTGGCAGACCGTACACTCCTGTTACCTGATATTAGACAGAAGAGCACTTGTGAATCGTCAGCACCATCAGACTGAAAGATGTGCAGTTCAGGATTTCAGTAAAGGGTAAACGAGTGGGTTTATTGCACCAGAATGTGATAGGTTCTCATCCATCACCTTGAGTAGTTCATATAACCTTGGAAGCACAGGCAGAGGTTGTTTAAGACATCAGAGGCGAGACAGCCCTGCAGCTTTGTACTGTGCTAGCACCTCTGTAAGGAGAAGTTCTGACAAAGCTAAACAAGACTTCCAGAGAGAAATCAAGGCAACATGAGTGCTTTTTCCTAAAGCTGAAGAAAAGCTGAAGCACATTCTTCACTCAAGGACAATTATTCCGATCAGAAAGATCGTACTCATGAGCAATAATTGCACTGAATATGAAAAGAGAAGGACAGAGCTGATAAACCTGGACTATAAGTAATGGCATTTCCTTAGCAAGCCAGACAAGGACAAAAAAAAAAAAAGCCAGCTATGGAGTTGAGCTTAGCCTTGTGAGAAACACTGGCAGAGTGTTGCCAGAGAATTGGAAGGATGCGACAGCAGTGGCAACACAGCAAAAAGTGTTCCCAGCCCATCTGTGATGGTGAATGACTGAATTCTGCTGGGAAAAAAAAACGTACTGACTGTCGGAGGAGGTTGCAAACACCATCGACAGTTTCCATTTTAACTACAATAGCTGTAAAAGGAGACAAGGCAGAAATGAATTGTATTTGATTGAGGTGCTTGTTATCACACTATCATTGTTCACTCCAATATCGGTTATCACTTCAACTTTGAAGAGCTTTCCTGCTTGACCCCCTCCTCTACTCTCTGTACAGCAATTGAAGTAGTATTTAGGTGTGAACACAAAATAATGTTTAACAGAAATAAGCTATCATGGCCAAAGAGAAACAAATAAACAAAATCACCATTTGCAACAAAAAGCATTTTAGTTGCTAATGTGCTCATTGGATGGGAGGAAGAGGTTGGCATGGGATCTAGGGGTTTAATTAGGTTCACACACAGAATATGCTGTTTCAGAACCCAGAGGGTAAAGAGGAAAGGAAAATAAATAAATAAATCAGACTTACATCTGTTTGAATGATGCTCCATGCATTAGTTAGGCCGATATTTCCATCTGTCCCATACAAATGAAGCCCTTTCTTCAGATCCCGCTGAGCGTACTTGTCAATCTAAAACAACAGAAGACACAAAACTCAGTGTTTGCTGAGTACAGCATCTCAAAATCAAAGTGAAGGGACAGGGAGATAGCAGACAAAAGTCAGGCACTGAAACAAAAAGCTAACTGGCCGTTCTCCTGTATAGCTGGTATCTATTACAGGTGTCTGAGTTTTGAAGGGAACATGAGGAGCAACTTTTCAGGAGCTCATGTTTTCCACCGCAGACTTCCAGAACAACTTTTCCCTTCTCACTTAATCACCAAAGTGCTACAGAGAGGAAGTAAATAATACATGGATATTCACGATTTAACCTGATGTTTCTGCTGGAAATGAAAAAGCACTGAATAGCGCTGCTCATGTGTGCTCATACATTCCCCTTTCCCTGTCCCACTGGGTGCTTCCCAGTGCTGGTGAACAGCAGAGGTATGGCAGGAAGGAGAAGTAGACCTGTCCCTTCTCTACCAAGTCTGCTGTAAATTCAACTGAAAAATACAGTGCCACTCAGATCTTTTTGCTGAAACAATGAAAATGATAAACTGACTATTTGCTTCATGGGGACAGTCTAAGATAACGCACACTCCTCTTCCATATCAGACAACAGACACATAGTGGATTCTTTACTGAATGCCCCTCAGACAGTAGCCACTCCAGCTGAGGGCATATAAAATTAAACCAACTCTAATTTGGAGTTAACAGAGGGCATAAAGCTATTCTTCTACCATTAACTGGGATTTTCCACTTCTTTGGTCAGAACTGGTTTTGTTTGCTCCTGGAAAAAAAAAAAAAAAAGTGGATGCAAAGAATCTCCCACAGTGTAAAACAGGAATTCTGAACCCTTTTCATTATTATGGGGGGGGTTGGGGGGGTAAATGTAATAGTCCTCAATTATGAAGGCAAATGTAGTTAATCAGCAACATGACACCACAACAAATGATGTACTCAGAAGGTCATCACATCCAAAAAATCTCTGCTTGTATGAACACAGGTTATGCTTGGTGTTTCCAGTTCTTTCATTCTGTTCCTACAAGTTAACTACAACAAAGATGAACCACCAGCTTTAGGACAGTACAAGAAAAAGCTACTGCTTGCTCTCAACACCTTGACAGTCAAATAAACACTGTCTCATGGATAACTATCTTGAACATTATGTGATGTGCTACCACTGCAATCATTGTGTAAGCTGCTTCTGATTTTAGGCAGAGGTTATGCACAGTCACTGGAACATGAATTAGAAGAGAAAAGCAAAGCTGAGAGCTATCATTAAGCTTGAGGTTAGCTGAGAAAATTACAGGCAATAAATGATAAGCTTATATGCGCGTGGGATTCCTAGTCTTCATTTAAGAATTAGACTGAACTGGGTTTCAGCTCTTCATATACCTTCAGTGTATATCCCCTGTCTTGACTGGACCTACCGTGGTCACAAGCACAACCATCAATTAGGATGGACAGACACAGCTGTGCCGTTAGTTTGAGAGAAGCTTGGAAATGTAGTTAGCGTCCTACAGAGGTACTGAGATAAATTGATTGTTGAAAAACTAATTCAGAAAGGGACAGGTGAAGAGGAACAGCAGGGCTGAGGGCAGATATCTACCTATTAGATTTATTGCCTTGAAGACAAAAGAGAAAGGTCTACTTGGAATATTAATTTATCACACTTAACAAGATATGCCCTGCAAAGTGAGAGAGCTACACATCAGCCTACTGTTTCCATCACTACTAATCTGGAAGAAGGGGGAAGAGGTCAAATGAAACAGTAAAGCTTCTCTTAAAGGCAAGTGGCATGCTACCAGAAGGATGCAAAACTTGCTGTTTACATTTCCACACAAATTTTGCTTGGCAAACCAATGCAGCACCTCAGTGCGGTAATCCTTCTACCTGGGCTCACAGGCTGCCCTTGTTAAGGCAATCTTCATGCCCTGCTTGAGATCAATAATGTTTAATAACTTACAATCAGCGTTTATAAAGTACTTCAAGATCAAAAGTAATGTTCTGTTAGTTCGCGTGTGCTTTAACACAGTCTCAGTAGATTGCCTCTAGACGCATTCCTGTTCTTCCTTTCTACCTGCAGAAGACTGACTAATCAGCAACCTGCAGAGACAAAGAAAACCTTCTCTTCCTCATAAAATTAACTGCTTCTCCTGGCACAAAAAGCGTTCACAACATAAAATTCCTGCACAACTAGTAACAGATTTCCACATTTCAGAAACTGAATAGAATTCTACTCAAGAAAACAGGTATTACATGACCAGTTCCCTTGCTAGTATTTCAAAGCAGCAGCATCAAGTCCCTTAGCATCAATTTGTGTGAGTTGTATGACCCACTATTATTATTTGTTTGTTTAAAATAAGCTCTTGTCTGAATTCTGTTTAGAAGAGGATGTAAGTGTTTTATAATCCCACACTATGTGTGTATCTCATTTCCCTCCTCAGCTCTAGGCAGCCTCTCAACTGGTTGCAACTTTGAAGGAGACTTGCATGCAGATGCAAAACAGTACCTCCAGATTTCTCTTTTTTATTCCACATCCACTGACATGAAGAGCTACCTGAAAATCTCGTAGTTTTATATATACACATCTAAATATACTTAGCTTTATGTTTGAATGACTCTAAATGTAGCACTTTACATAGTTCTCCTTTACGATAGCTTCTAACTGATCTAACCAATGTGGTCTAACTGCACCACAGAGCGTATTCTCTGAAGAGCAGTTGATTTAAAACCTTTTTCAAAGAGCTGCTCCTCAAAGCACTCCCACTCTCCTGTTTGCTTATGCTAGGGTCAGAAGGTTGTTCAGCATCACCTGAAGCTTTCCATCCCGCCAAGCTGATAAGGCTGTGCCGTAACTCTTCCAGCTCTCAGCACAGCCTGTCTGCAGGGATGAATTCTGAACTTCTCTGACTACAGTGGGGATCCAGAAGCAAGGGTGAAAGTTTTGACCTACAAAAGCTCTTACAGATGCTGATGTTCCCACAAGACAAGACAAAACTGCCAAGACTGATTTGAAGACGCAACAAATTTGGTACAGCGAGAAAATGGATGTGAGAGCTACCCTTGCCCTGAGCACAGAGTCCTGGCCATAACTTTGTGCAGCACAACAGGGGCTGAGCTCTTTTGCATCAGGAAGAAGGGAAATGGGCCTCAACCTTTGGTCTCTTATCACTTCTGTCTGCAGCAGGGGTACCAGCACAAAATCCCACACTGTTTATGTCTATGCTGCTTCTAGCCAGCTACACAGAGCCTTTTTTCTTAATGCATGTGCATCAACTGGTCAGCCTTGATGCAGAAGCAGCCTTGGACTTCTAAGAGCACACACATTAAACAGGACTCGCACTCTTCTTCAGCCTCTGTCTCACACACTGTTCACATGCATTCCTTCTATTAAAAGCACATCAGCCTTTGCTTGAATGACCTGCCTATGAGGTTATAAGATGGATATTTGTTCTTACCTAATCAAAGTGCTGCTTGAAGCTCCAGACACAAGTCCTACTGGTTTTGACCAGAGAGCGTTAGGCAAAACTCAGCAGCCACTTTTGGAACATAGCTGACAAATATTCCTCCAGATAATTATGTTTTCTGTTAGCCTAGAATTTGTTTGCTCCTCAAAATATTTTAATAGCAGGAACTTTTAAATATATCTTTACTCTGATGTAATTGTATATTTGATTTAAATGAAAACCTCACAAAACATACCCAGCTGTCTCTTCTTCTGCTTTGCATTTGAGTTTTTCAGAATGTGATCTTTCTGAAAATGAAAAGCTGCAGCAGAGTGATTCATCAAGTCTGCTGGCAAATGAACCCACCCAGCATTCCCCAATCTGTCAACTTCTCTTGTTTGTCTCTGTGCTACCAGCCCTCAGCCCAGCAAAACAGCTCTCACAAAACAGGGACAGTAAGTACTTTGTTAGATATTCTGCAATTGGAATCTGCTGTGCTCCCCCATACGCAAGCCATGTCTTTCACAAAGCCTAACTCTTCCAAAGGAGCACAATGAAGCATAATAAAAAACTCTCAGCAGGCAGACCATTACTCTAAATGAGCTGTCTATTTTTAGTCATGTAGAATAGCATAGATTTCTGCAGAAAGGTTAGACAGCAAGAACCTTTTATCAATCCGGAAGTGAAGCAGGGAAAAATTCATTTTCTCCCTGGGATTCATCAGGCAAATGATGAGAGGAGTGAGCTTCCACCTGGCACCACTTCCATGTGAATTCCTACAACTTCTGTGTTCAGGCACACTGGAGTTGTATTTCTGTTTATAGGCACCATCAGATTTCAGTGTTGGTTCTACTAACAGAAATTTACTGTGCCCGGCTGCTTACTGTAGAAATCTACTCACTAAAAGCAGTGCAACAGAATACATGCCAATGGGGCACACGTATGACTAACACTTTACCTAAGGTTGCTGAAATGAACCCAAATATTTCCCCACTAATTTCAATCAGCCCCTATTTTGGCTCTTAAATATCTCACTGTACTATTAAAAAGACTTCCTGAAAAACCACATACTCCTTTAAGGTAGACAAGTGACGTGTGGAGAGTTTCAGGCAATGAGATCAGTATCTAAATGGGAAAGAACTGTGGCAGGATGGGAGAGTAACTGCAGCAGAGCTCAGGAAGGCAGCTGGAAGCAGCTCGCAGTGAGAGCAAAGGGCAGGGACCTGTCCCAACCTCAATGACAACAACAGTGGCAGAATGTCCCTTAAACACCTTTCATAAACCTGTGTATAAATTCAGGCCAAATTTAGAAGTGGTTTCCTCTTAATCTGTATTCCCTTGAGATAGCTACTTACGCTGTAGCAATTTCTCTCACTCTGCCTAAATAAAAGGCTTTGGACTTTATCTACTTACTGTTAAAGGATGACACGGAAGGCAAATACTGCTCCCTGAGAAGCCCAGTCCTCTTTGTTGCTGATAAGGAGGAAGTGCTTTGGAGCAAAACTTCTTGGGCACAGAAAAAAGTTGTATCTGTGCAGAACACAGGTCTTACCAATATTTACGATTAGCATGATACACGTCTTTGATTAAGCTGAAGCCATAGCAGTATTAAAGCGCCAAAGCCTTTCCTCTGCCCCAGCACACTGAAGGGAGGTGGCTTTGTGTGCTCCTTTCCAGAAGAAGGAACAAAAGGAGCCTTGGGTATTAGCTCACTTTCAACTTGCTGCCAGCATGTCACTTGTATTTTGGCACAGCCTTTAGGCGAAGGCCAGAAAGGAGAATCCGGCAGCAACCCCAGCCTGCTAACGCGCAGGTAAATAGAGGCTTTTAATTTCAAGCCTCAGTGCTTCCCCACCACATCATGAGCAAAACATTCCACCCAGCCAGCCCCCAGACTGGCCAAAGCCGCTCAGCAGCGTTTCAATACAGGTAAGTAAATATTCCTGACCTTTCTGGTGATTGCTTCCCCTGCCTCTCTGCCTCTCCAGCAGGGTAGAAGAAGCCACAAGGAAATGACAAAATGTCCAATAGTTTCCCATTGGGCAAAACTTTAAATTTAACGCCCTGATAATCACTCTCTACAAATAGCAGGGAGTGGGAAATCGAATGTAAACAGAAAGCACCTAATCTATAAGGTCATTTGTAGGAGCCCTCTTGCCTGCTAAGAAGAGATGAGATTGATTGTACCAACAGACAAGGCTCATTTTAAATGAGATGTCCCCAAGACTGTCTACAACAGCAAGAAGCTCAGAGCAATGTTTCTTCACCACCTGCCTATAAACACAAATAAACATAAGAATTTACTGTAAAGACTACTGAAGTAAGGAGGAGGCATTGCATGAGTTCTGTTGACATTTGGCGGTCAAGGTACAATGCAGTCATTTCTTGTCAGTGTCATTGGTGCTACACAGCATCTCCAGAATGCTGTAGCCAGCTCTCGGAGATTCCCTCTTTCTCACTTCCTCCCCACATGTGAGGGAGCTTAACAGCTTTTGTAATTGCTTCCTGAAACGCGGCAAGCCACCGGCTTAATGAATTCTCATTTCCTAATTTGACTGCAAAAGCCTACATCAGGAATCAAACTTCTTTTAGGGATCTTACACATTTGCTGCAAAGCTTAATGGCTTTGCATGGCTTTAAAGCCATATTTGAATACCAAAACCAATGTGAGATATGAGGCCTTGTACAGAAATAGAGCTAAGTAATGGAGTTACCAACTCCTGAGATATCCTTGTACCATTCATACTACCATAACACTAATAGATCCCAACAGTGGCTTTACTGCTGCTTTCTTTTGAAGAGGGATCACAGGTCTAGCAAGCTGTTAGGCTCTGCGTCTCAAAACTTTTTGTGCAAGAACAATTTCAAAACTTTTCACCGAACTACACCTCATTTTGTTCAAAAGATTCTTTTACAATCCAAGGGGAGAGAGCCATTTTCTCACTGCTCCAAAGAAAGTAATTGTTTAGCTCCCTATCACTGCTGGAAAAGAGAAAAGTATGCTTTCCTTTAGCCAAGGAGGTCACTGCAATCTAATCTGTTCTTACACTCAGCAACAGCTGATTAACTTGTGCATCAGGTCCCCAAGCTTGTTTAAATAAAGTACATAGTAACTAGCTCAGAGATAAGGGCTCAAAATATTAAGATACGGATGTAGCTATGCACATTCTTAGCTTGATAAAGAATTATACAGAATTAATCCAATAGCACAGCTGATATTTATTTAAGAGGATATGTATAGCCAGCTCTGTCTTTTACAGCACCCTACGCATGGGCACTCCCCAGCGAGATTGCCCTCAATTTCCTTTAAAAAGAAAGAAACCAAGAGAAAAACAACCTTGATTTCTTTTAAGTGAAACTAGGAATAAAACCTTCAAACATGAATTCTTGGTTGCTGCTTCTTGTTTTGAAACAGTTTGCATGCTGCAGTGAACATGGAGACTGGGTTAGGTAAAACGAGGCAGGTAAATCAAATCAATTACCTTCACAGAAGGCTAACACAGAAAATTAATTACTAAGATATTAAGTCAATCTTCTTGAACATTATGCATTTTGAGTGACAAAAGCCACCACACGTCAGAGGAATTTCAAGTGGGTGAAAACTAAAGTGCACGTTCTTTTGTAAAATACAGAATTATTAATACAGCACTAAAGACACATTTTATGCTGATTCCATAGCAGTGACACCAGCAAAGCTGGGTGCCATCATTAGCAAGTGCTGTCATTCCTTTTCCAGAACACAGCTCCCTTTGTAGAAGGTTTTCTTCATACACATGCCCCAAGTGACACAAGACATCTGTCTCCTTTCTCCAGCCATGTAACCCTCTAATTGCTGTTCTCAGAAACTCCTCTTGGTTTTGGCACACCAGCCACGTGCCACAGATCTCCCAACCTCTCTCCCAACCAAGTTCTTATTCCTGTACCAACCTTCCTGCTCACCCAAGCTGCCGTTTCCAAGAGTAATTCCCTTCCTGCATGTCCCAGTAAATGTCAATCTTGCCTTTACCTACAGTGGCAACAGGCCCACACCTGTGCCAGGCTGCAGAGACTCACTCCTTTGTGCTGTGTTCTTGCACCAAAATCCCATGTACACAGAACCCTACAACGGCAGAAAAGGGAAATGCCCATTCTTTCAAAACCTGTGCTTATGTTGAGAATAATTCCAGGGCAAGTGTATCCAGCCTCTTTGCCTTTTTTTCATTATCAAGAAGATAATCACTTTCATTTGTCCTCAACAACCATCAGTATAACCTCAGATAAGTAAACTGGGAAGGATGCTAATTAACACGATGCATGCTATTGAGCCTTTGTTTGCCAAGACACTCCAAAGGTGAGTTGCATTTGTGTTTCAAGTGCTAACAACCTGTTATCTCCATTTAAGTAGACCAAAATACCCTGAAAAACCCGCCAACTACCTAGGGATGCAGATGTCAATAGAGCTTGAGATCCAATTAGCTGCCACAAAAGCTTCAGGATGTGCAGAAGCAAATCAAAGCAAGGAGACAGCCTCCTCCTTGGCAGGAACTAATGACCACTGTGCCATTATCTATTAGGCGGAACAGTGACATTGGACACGGGCTCCCTCGAAGAAGCAGTGAGGTGGGAAAGGGAAAGGCAGGAGGTTACTCACACAGATGAAGAACTTGGCCATTTGCCCACTATGCCATTTGTGGCAGCCATCCCATGGGATCAGCCTCAGCTTCAATTATTTACTTAGTTTAAAGGTGAATGAAGGAGCTTTTGAAGTAAACTTCTAAAATATTAGGGGAGGAGTGATGGCAAAGGCAAACCGTGCCCTACACTTCCACTGTGGTAAGTGACCATGAGCCAGCCCCACAAACCTTATGAGTGTATGCAACCTCTAACGTTCACGTGTCCAAGAAACTTAAAACTGTGGTAGAAAAATATAAGCCAAAATACAAAATTTGTCCTCTGCTCTGAGGTAAATGCACCTCTGAGACAGTCAAACCAATTGCACCCTATCTAGATCAAGTCTCCGAATGAGACCATGGGAAAGGCACAGAAGCTCCCCATTTTATAGGTTGCAGCACTGATCTGGTGAGCACAGGACTGATAGCTCTACCAGTAACTAGCAGTAGCTGGAGTAAGCTGTAATGGGGAGAGCAGGGAATAAATTATCCCGATTCCTTAGAATTGGGAAAAAAAAATGTTTGCTGATAAGCCACCTTCCTCTGCGCTAGATCTAAAAGACATATTAAAACAAACAAAGCCCATGAAGAATAAAGCACACTTAAGAGTTAAAATCTGTTACATTGCCTGGAGAAAGTTGGAAAGGCAGGCTGGCAGAAAAATGCTGGGGAGCAGAACTGAAAAAACTGTGTCTTCCTAGATCCAGGGACTGTTAATCCTTAGGGGAAAGCAAGATATGCACACAGCCTGCTTTATTATTCTTAAGATATGCTTTCTCTGAAATGAACTCATTTTAAATAAGTAATGCTGTGAGGAGAATTACCATCGTCCTTGGAGGGAATGGAACGAGAGGCAAAGGCACGCTCGTGGCTACAAGCTTTATGTCTACCATGGGATGATCTCTGCTCAGCCTGGAGTGGGAGCAGCGTGATGCAGCCCAGGAGTTAGGGCAGCAGAAATCCCAGCCCTGGGGAAGGGAGACTGAGGGCTTTGCAGGAACATGTGGCTACTTTGCAGAAAGTCAGTAAGACCATTTGAAATGCTGCCTGGGTTTGTCTTGAAGAAAATAGAATAAGATCTCAATTTCCTCTTGGCTAAACACCAGAGAAGGTAATTATCTCCATACCTAAATTTTCTTCCTAGAAAATGCATTATTTTCTTCCAGTCGTGCAGACATGCACTTACAAGAATCAAAGGTTTTGTGAAATACCAGCTCTTCTGCTAGCAGAATTCTGCCTGGCTCCACTAAAATCAATGGAGCTGCTCACATCTCTGCTTGGCATCAGTCACACGGTGTCTCCAGTGATTCAAAAACATGTTTCTGTCAGGGTACATGCAAGTTTGTAAACCATTCCTTCCACAAAACAGCATTTCTGACATAATTTCATGTGAGTTTTGACCTTCACGAGCAACTGGAATTATTGTTTTTAATCATTAAGTAGCTTTTCAGCAGAGATAGCAATAAACAAAGTGTCTTGGAAGGCTAGATGATGAAAACAACAGAGGTGAATAACTGCTATTAAATGCCTCCTCTGTTTTAACAAAAGAAACAATTGCAGCTCTTCACCGTACTTCACAGAAAACAGATTTTCTCGTGAAGGGAATGATTTGGGACTCAGTGACTGAAATGAATAAACTACATGGAGATTGCTTTCCATAATAGTAGAAAATAAGCAAATAAACGAACTGCCAGTCACATTTAGATGACAAAATGTAAGTTTCCAACATCCACTGTGCTTCTGATATTGTCACAAAAAGCTGCATTTCTAATGGAAAGTCACACAGGTTGAATGGAGAAGGGAATACAGTTGTTTCCCCACACATTCATACAGAGATAAGTGACAGTACCTTCAAACAGGCCGGGTACTGGAAGATTGCAATATCTCCATATGGAAGAGCAGAATTATGCATGCTTTTCATTCACATTAAAAATAGAACTCACTAAATGAACAGCAGAAACCCTGCTAAATGAAATCAAGTTTGATGAAAGGAGAAGCTGGATATCTTGAAGAAACAGCATACTGCTCATGTGAGCAGTAATAGACACGACAGACTGTGGTTTGAGTTGCTCTCACCTAACCCTATGGGCCATTCTAGTATGCATTTGGAGATCACTTACCACACCATGGGTTATGGGTAAGCAGGCTTCACCAATGAGGAAATGTCCATGTCACGACTGAGATGAATACAAAATACTCAGAGACCAGTGAGTGACTAGCTACAGCCATGAGATGATACAATATTATCAGCTTTGCTGATAATTACAGCAACAGGCTGGAGTTCAATTTCACAACGCCTGCAGCTACTGTGGGGTTGCCAGGTCCCACTCATACTGGGGAGGGCAAAGAGGAAAGAGGCACAGTTCAGTGCCATAAGCCTCCTGCATCAATAAACAATTTTGCTGCAAAGGTAGAGGAAACAATGTGGTTCTCTTCTTTGATTGCTGAATTTTAGTGCTCACAAAACAACACTAAGCCTGACTTTACAGCCTGAAATTCTGTACTTTAACATATAAAAAAATAAAATACAGTGTCAACAATGATGCCTGGTCTATTAAATTGCCCCATTCTAAATCCAAAGGAGTCACGGTTCAGGAAAAGGGAATAAAACTTGCAGAACTGGTCCCTCTCAGGCTGGCTGCCTCTCAACAACAGAACAAGGTCACATCTTATAGAGAACTGTCTACAATAATCCAGACCCAATCAAATCACTGTTGGCCACCCCACCATCTCCATCAGATGGCAATCACTTTTAATCAGTTCCAAGCACAAGCTGCATCTTAATCAGGATCCTTAGAAGGGCATATCTCCACTGGATAATTTCAACCCTGGATTGACTGCCAGTCACCTGGAGGTCACTGACACATTTATAAAGGTTAGTTTGGATAATCTCAGAACACTTTTGATTCGCCTCTGAGATTGGGCTAGAGGAACATTAGCTTGGCACAAGCACAAACGTAGTGCCCAGCACTGCTGATAAAAATGTGCAGATGTTTGAAGCCTACCACCACCCATTTACAGTACAGGCCCCTTCTGAGCACAAGCCCATGGTATCAGTTTTATCCTGTTGCCAACCTGCCATGCTAATCCATCTCCTTTCTTTCTCTTCCAAAAATCGCTCCAGCCCTAAATGTTCTCTGGCAAGTATGAACAAAACATTGTGATTTATTTATTTTTCTTCTATTTATCTTGCTTGTAGTTAACACCAGCTAGCTCTGCATTCATGCACCTGACTTCACCCAATATACAAATCTTCCAGAAGCAGATCTGCTTCCAAAAGGCAGTGTTTGAACTGAAGACCTGAAACAAGTTTCTGCCACACACAAGTGCTGCTTCTACAAAGGGCATGGAGGTTCTGAAAGTAATCCAGGCTGATTGAGCCACTGTCAATTAGGATCTAGTTTAGTCAAAAGCAGCCTGGCAGAGGTGTGAGCTTACTCTCAGAAGAGAAGAGAAATGTTAAATCTGCCACATATGACAATGGTCTAAAGAACACTTCAGGGGATGATTCTCAGCTGTCTGAGTTGCTTATTGCTCACACTTCTAACTTTTCATCTTAAAAATCAAAAGAAGCCCCTCTTTCTTAATTAAGAGATTGACTTGTTTCAAAAGAGAAGAATCGATCCCCCATTTCTTTGTGAAGCTGTAAACTGCCTTCTACCATTCTTCCCCCTAACATTCTCTGGTGTCTAACAATACCGGCTGAGCGAAATGCTGAGACCTTTTTTTCCAGGGGGCATCTTGCCACCTATCCATTTCACTTCTTCTCAATACCTCTAAATAGCTCAAATTTCACTAAGATTTACTAACAGCTTGAAGGTTTATGGGGGCATAAGTGAAAGGAAAATCATTGCAGTGACATTCAATGTATTTTTGAAGTAAATTCACAGCTAAAGAACACTCATAACAACAGGAGATTCATCCAGTGGATTCTTCACCCAAAGTTATTTGATATTTTTCTTACTGCTAGGCAAGGAAAAAAAATTAATCATGGCTAATAGGATTTGATAGATAACACAAAATGTAATGTGCATTAAATAATCTGCTGAGATCACTTGGATTCCTTGGCTATGGAGCCCTGATGAAGAGAAGACCTACAAGAACAAACTGATCACTGAGTCTCATGCTTTGTTTCAAGTGGTTTTGGATAAACTAAGTAGAGTGGCAGGGTTAAAAAGCAGCCTGACTGCAGTCTTTGGGTATCTACACGGAGAAGCAATTCTCAGCAGTGCACAGCACTTTAATCTACCAGAAAAAGACATTACGAGAGTTAATGGCTAGAAGTTTAAACTAGACAAATACAAGATAAAAACAAGGGACAGTTTTAGCTGTGAAAAAAACCCTATCTTTGGAACAATTTATTGAGGACTGAGGTGCAGTTGAAGTTGTCCTTAAATCAAAGCTCAAGAGTTTTGCAAATTTATAACTCACATGTAATTAGTTCGATGGTGACAATTCTGATTGAAACACTATGAATCACAGATGACCTTAACAGTTTCATCTGATCTTAAATTAAATCTCTCAGCATTTCCAGAGGTTACTGTATTTTCCAAGAAGAGGGACTTGCTTATTCATACTAGATCATGCCACCTTTGCCTTGCAACTTCAACTTTACTTCAAAAGTCCATCCTGAAATAAAAGTTGAAATCTAACAAGTCCATCTATTTAGCATATCTCATCTTGGAGATTCAGGCCTTTTAAACTGACACTGGTGATTTCTGGAGCACAAACTGTGCTGCAACATGGTCCAAATTCATAGAATCACTAAGGTTGGAAAATGCCCCCCCTCCCCCCCCCCCACCATGCCCAACTGACCATGTCCCTCAGTGCCACATCTCCACAGATCTTGAACAGCCCCTGACTCCACCTCCCTGGGCAGTCAATTCTCCAAATGAGCTCCCTATCTGCTATCCCACATCTCTATCTGCTATCCCACATCTCCTCACTCAGAAGTGATGGTTCCAGCATTGCACAGGCTGCGTGACAGAGAAGAAGACCCCTGGGAAATGCACAATCCAAGCCACTACTCATGCACACCAAGTGCCCAGCAGCATTTTCACAGCACTTACCTCAGGGGCTGCTTTTACCTGGCGTCATGATGTCCAGGGTGAAAAGCTGCACGCAGCCATCAGTGGCTGCCTAGGAATAGCAAGGGGCAGAGCTGAAAGAGGCACAGGCAAGCAGCTCTAAGCCTGGCTGCCCTAATTCTCTCAGTACAGGGAAATGTGTTGTATCCCCTCTTTTGACATAAAGTCAACGCTCAAGACAAACTGTACATAACACTTTCAACATACTTTTCAATAACCAAGGCCGTGTGACTATTTCGTCAGTCCGAAGACTTAGGTCATTAGAAGTAACACTGCTCTGCCCTCTGTCCCTCACCTGTCCTCTGGACCCTGCCTTGAGACATCAACTGGCCCACATCCATCCTACACCTAGCTAACATCCACAGCCTGGGCATCTGCCTTAAATATAAGGCTGCATAGAGTGGGCTGTGCTGAGCACAAAGCATAGCAGTGGGGGCTCCCGCTGCCATACAACTACGGTGTCTGTCACACTCACCAGTGATGCTTTAGGTCTGCAGCCACTTTCTCCCAGAAAAGCATCTTGTGCACAGCCCTCCTGTTCCAAATCCCATTAACTTTTTATTTGAAAAACTTCCATCACCTAAACAGTAGCAATTTCAGAAAACGCTGCCCTGTGATTAGCTGCAGGAAGGCTACCTGCCATTTGTGACCTGAAATGCAGCCAGAGCTCCCATTCAGTCAGATGAGACTGTGACATGCTGTCATACTGATTTCAGAACTTAATACAGACAGACCTGGATCAATAGCAATAAATGTCTCAGGGAATTCAAAGATGTTTGGAGCAGGAATAACAATTTTCTTTACCTGTTCCTATAGGCCTAAAACCAACAGTGGAGGCCTCCAGGTGTTGCTATCATGAAAACAAAACACATACATACAAAAGTGCACACTGTGAATTGTTTTGGAGGGCACTGAAAGGCTGTGGGAAATTCACAGCAATGTTTATAAATGCTGAGGAATGTAGCTTTAGCGAGGATGAAAATGAGCTTGAGACTTGTTCTGCTGTTTATTTATTATTCACCATCGATCATTTCCTTTACTACATTTTCTCCATTCCATCACAGAAAAAACAAAAACAACACCCTATTTGACCAGTATGACAAATTGCACAACCTAAATGTTAAACAGCAGAGTCAGAGTGAATGGTTTTTGGGCAATTTGTATGCAAAAAACAACAACAACCACCACAAAAACAGCCCCAAACAAACAAAAAGCCGTACCACAAAGGTATTCACTGAGCAGCATTAAAGAAATTGCAGGCTGGGATTAGTCTGCAGATGAGATCCACTAACTCAAAGGAGCAGCCTGGTACTTTAATCAGTATTGGCAGTTCTTGGGGTGCTTCCAGAAATCATGTGATATCTTGATGGGGGCGTGTACAATATTCCAGCTTTATTAAAAAAGGTTTTATTACAAAACATTAAGGACTTATGATTGATTTCAACGTTTTTAAAATATTAAAAGTCAAAAGTAAAAACAAAACGTGAAAAAATCAGCTCCCAAGAAATAGCTGTCCTTGTCATCCTGCCTCACCTTCCTCGTTACTCTGCATAATTTTGCACACTGAATGCAGGCAGTTTCTCAGCTCAGGTAGTGTAGCTCCACAGGCTGCTGATGTGGCTATTTAGCAGATGCTACAGCTATTTAGGCTATTTAAACCAGTTCAGAACCTAGCAAAATAACCAGGACTGTATAAACGGTGCCTTCACCTGAGCATCAGAAGGCACTTACAACCAGCAACAACCGTCTACTTCCTATGACATATACACAGTATTTTCCTACATCTGTTCCTGTTTAAATCTCATTTTTCTACAAAGTACAATCACTCCTACCAGAAGAAGTGACCAGGTCCTCCTGCTGCATGCTGCATGCCTTGTGCCAAGCAGCCCACAGCAGCAGGAACACTTTGCTGGGCTGGCTCTCGCCTTTCTCGGATCTGACTGCTGGGAAATGCAATTAACATAGAAACAGAAGAGTTTTGCTACCTGTGGGAAAGTTTATTTATCTGTTTCTTTACTAATGTAGAAAAAATAAGTTGTGCTATCACATGTGGGTTTCTTTCCTACTACTAAATAGGATTGCTAACATAGCACTGCTGAAATTTTTGTGACCGCATCTATAGAGATGAATAGAGCTGGAAAAAAAGTCAGTGGCTCCACACACCTTTCTAATTAGCACTGAAAACATACTGACCACATAATTCTAGAAGAAATTCCCAGCCAATCTAGCTGACAGTTCTCACTACTGGCTTCTGAGCTCATTAGCACCAAGGTTAAGATCAGTACAACTAAAATGACACTGACCTCAGTAACGTTACATAACATCTTGAGTCAGGGACTGGATTCCAAATGTCATCCCCAAGATCAGCTGTCAGTGGGCAGTAACGATGGCTTTGCAGCCAGATCTGACACACATCTGTAAGGGAACCATTCTGCCAAGGGTCACAAGTGCTGGAGCTGGAGGCCGCTAGGAAGAATGCTGAACATCATGTGGAACAGAATTGCCTGTCACGCTTACGATTTGTTGATATGCAGATAAGTATGTCACAGACAAGCTAATTCTGGAAACTCAGTTGAAACCACGCAAATCCAAAGCAACAGACATTTAGGTTTTGCATAGAACAGTTTTACAATTGAAAAATGACACTCAGCGTACACAAAGTCCTGGCATCCTTAACTGCAAGAACTGAATCAAGTTTCAATTACTAAACCCGCTGCACTCTGATCTTGCTTCGATATTTTGCAAACAACAGAAATGCCTAGACTGAAGTTTGTCATGCTAAAACAGCTTTTGCAGACACAAGGGGAAAATTCTTGAGATTAGGAAAAAAATAGTGGAAAACTTCCGGTGCTGGATGTTTCGTGGCTGATTGTATCACCACAATCATGTGAGGGCTTAAAAAACACAGTTTCTGAAACAACCAATGTAAATGTTGATATTGGAAAAGATGCACTAAGCTTGATGGAGAAAGTCATAAGTTGAAGGGCAATTGCCATGAAAATTATACCTAAAGAATGCACAACATTACTGTGAAGAAACTGTAGTTTAAGCCTGTAAAACTGTAGTTCCCACTGACCAAACCAGACACTGACAGCATTCACCAATGTGCTGACTACTGCTCCGCTGCCATGAAGATCAGAGAACATCACCAAATGTAAATACAGCCTATGGGCACAAGTATCAAAACATTAGAAATGTTTCCCAGGCTTTTTGTAGGAAAGAGTTAAATGGCCCTTGACTACTCTTATCTCCTTGGATTTAGGGGAAAAGAAAGACAGGGAGGCATCAGTGGGGTAAGCACGGCTCTTCTCCCAGTTATTTTAGGCAGATTTATAACCTGCTCCATATTGCATTAGATATTTAGAATTTAGGACAGGAAACTTCTCATTATCTTTCACAAATCTAATTATGTAAATGAATATGCTCCAAGCAACAGCAAATTCCCCACATGCACTTTTGTGGAATAGTATTCTTTTCCTCATCAAACTGGAAAACAGCACCAGGCATCCTCTGCTGCGCAGGCAGATACTTGTCAGAAGGGATAGCTTAAACCTACAAAGAACACTTGGGATTGTAAAAATATAACCCTGTACTGGAAGACAATGGCAGAGAGCCTCAGGGTATCACTTCTTCCCATGACAGACAAGCAGTCTGAGCAATCTAGGAATGAGAGCATGAGACTGGGAAGCAGGATTAGAAACCAGAAGAGTCCTAAGCCATTCAAACCAATTGGAAAGATAGATTGAACCAGGCCAGCCTTCACAACAGCTACAGCAAAGCTGGATTCTTTCCCGTAGCAGTATGTCATCCACCCCAGAATATACCATTACAAGAAAGTTACTGCAACAGAGACAAACTGGGATTTGCTTTAGGAAAGATAATTCCCACAGAACCACTTCTATTTTGACCTGCTACATAATCTATAGAAGGAAAAATGTTACATTTGAAATTACTTTGGCCCTGCAGTTTTTAACTGTCAGAGACAATTTCTTTGAAATCTAATTCATGATTTGCAGGCTTCATTAAGTTTTCACAAGTAATTTTAAACTTAAATCACTGTTGGCAAATCCATCATTTATTGATAGACACATTAGAACTCTAATGGAGTGTGACTCATGATGAAACAAGATACGAAGGGACAAGGGTAGAAAAATGTGCTCCCTTCCTCCACAGAAGACAGTTTTTGGTGGAAAACACATTGCATTTTTTTTCAATGGGTAATGTAAGAAGAGCTTCCAAAACTTTATAAATTTTCTTCTAAAACTTGTGCAAGAAGATACAAGTTAAACTCAGGATGGAGTAGAAATAATAATTCATCTCATTATTTACAGAGAAGGACAAAGCACAGTAAAACTTCGTCCTCTGAAAAAGAAGGGAATGAATAAAAACATGCTGAAGCAAGTAATACACAATGGAGATGCACAGATGTTTGTGTAGATTTAATCCCTCACCATGTGGCATCCTGTGATTCCGGCTGAGGACATGTTGTAACAGGGAAAGATGATGTTATGCAATTTGCAAGTTGATTGGCACTGGTCATGAAGAAAGGATAAGAGAAAGATGAAAATGAACTACAACTCTCTACAGTGCTAGTACACGATGCAGCAGGTGGAAACAACTGTTTGGTGCAATATAAAAAGAGATGATAAAGGGGCTGCTCCGCTTGGGAGAGGCTCTGCAGTGTCACTAACTGCAGGGAGGCTATTTCTAAGTTCAGCCAAAGTTCCCAAAATGACTGGCTGGTTTCTAAGCCAGGTTTTACCTGTTTTAGAACCACCACTCTCACCACTGAGATGTGTGTGTGTTTCTGTGTCTTACTCATTTATTTTTTATATATACATAATGAATAAGAATGTATGAGAACAAGAATATTAAATAAGCTGAATGTAATGCATTTTAAATAGCTCTGCTACTTCTTTTTTTAGATCTAAATTAAATGCAAAGTAAGCACCTCTCAAAGGCTTGTGGCTAAATTTACCACTGGGAGCTTAATGGGAGTGCTGATGAAACATTTACATGCACCTGTTTTGGTCATAAAAAGCGAAGATTTGCACATCCAATACATCCAGCTTTACATCTGACTTTGCATCTGCAATGTGATTGCCGACTTAATAAGTGAAAGGTTAAATGGGAAAATGGACAAGGTTCAAAGCCTGGCATACTTCTTAAAAGATGTTTTCAGACAGTATTTAGGACACCACATACTAGCTGAGACTTATAGTCATCTGCCATCCACATTTCAGCTCTTTTCCAATAAATGCCATTATAAAGTTTTCAGACTAGTAATAAACAGCTGTTAATGTTTTCTCCATGTTAATCAATTTAACATGCAGATTGTGCAGTTAACACTACTTTACATTACTGCTTTCATCATTTCACACTCTTACAATGCATAAAATAAACAAAGGGGTTTGGGATACCTTATAGATGCATATTTTTCTCAAAGTGAAAGCTGTGCAAGATTTGTGGCTTCAGACATAACTGGTGATAAGCTTTTCCTTCCTTCCTTTTCCCTAATTAAATATATGAAGAGACTTTAACAAAATTAATTGCAGTATTCAGCATTCATGAATTTCTATGCATGTGCAATTCATTTCCTTGTGGACAGCAAAGCAAAAGGAGGTTCTCTTGCTGCCAAGGTTACAGGATTCATGAATGAGCCCACTCAGGACTAATAAGCAATAAGTCAAAACCTACACAAGGGGCTAGCATTTAATCACATTAAATTACTCGTGCGTTGGTCCACATTCATTAAGATAGAGGGACAGCCAGAGAACAAATGTTTCCAAGGGAATCCCAAGCAGCTATTCCTGCCACAATTTGTGTTATGTTTAGCAATAAAATAAGAACTGGAAGCTATGTTCCCAGTTTGGGTATCAACCATATTGATACTAATTCTCTGGCAAAGAAGAGAGATAGACCTTCACTCACTTCCTTCAGCAGCAACTCCTGTCTTCAATCCAGGTATGATGTGGGAAGGTGAAGGGCAGGCAGCCCATGCTCCCTGAGAAAAAAGCAGTGCTATGGAACTTCTGCTTTTCCCCTACTTAACCCTGCCACCTGGTGCTGCTGACTACAGAGCTCAGAAAAGGAAAGTCTTCCTTGATAAGGAATGAAAATGAAGATCTTGCAGGTGAGGTAAAGCAGCCTTGGAAAGCTGAGGGATTAATTTCATTATTTCTTCTCTTGTTGCAAATCACTTGTAGGTGCCATGACTATTTCTTATAAGGAACAGCTTTGTATGCAGAAAGAAGTCATAAGATGTCTTCGCAGTCGCCCTCCTAAAGCCCCTCCTGTGCTCTGAGACAGCCCAGGCCTGGGGGAGGATACTGGAACATACAAAAAATAAGGAATGTTTCCTACGTCTTTTCTGCATTTTTGAATTAAGGGTTAGAAAGACAATTTAATTTCCTACATCATAAAATGCAAAATGTTTCTTTCCCCACTCACTTGTAAAATCTGCTGTGATACCAGTTTAGCTTTAATTACTCTTTATGTCAGCTAAGAAATGGAGGACCAGAGAGCTGAGGTAAACCAAAGGAAGGAAGCAATCCAAACCTATATGCTATCTAATGCCACTTCATCTTGACTCTCCATGCATAAATATTCTCCAGAGGGAATATTAGAGGCTCAGGTCTGTGGTCACAGGACACAAAGAAGGGGCTGTGTTAGGATACTGCTGTTAGAAGTCATTCTTATCCAAGGACTCCTTCCCTGTGCGGTGTGTTGGTGCAGTAGGCAGCACAGAGTCCCAGCGTGCTGCTGTTCTGCATCACTTCACCTCAGCTATGATCTGCAGATGTGACAGGGGATTCCGGGCACACCACTTCACATCCTGGCAGGTCTAATTTTTATTAAGTGTCAAAATTCAAGCCTTTGAAATTTCTTTCAATGCAGGTCAACAAGGAATAGATACTCAACCACTCTCGGCTTAAAAACCACAAGTGTCACGTTCTTGCCTGCTTAACTCCACTTAACTCTCATCAATCAGAACACAAGTTGTCTGTATGCAACCTAGAATTCCCACTGGATAACTGCTTCAAGGACAAAAAGTGAAGGGATCAAAATGGACATGGGGACATCTCAGTGTCCCCTTCTCTTGGAAGGTTAGAGTCACCAGAGCACTGCAAAGCTTTCAGGGAGCAGAAACTTGGTCCTGTTAGTCCAAGTTACTTAAATTGTGGATTCATAATGTTAAGCTGAACGAGACAGGGCCTTTGACAAGAAAGAGAATAATAATCATTGTGTGACTGAAGAAATAATCTTCTAGCAGACTATTCTAGGCCCTCATCACCTTTGTTTCTAAATCCCCAGTCCCGACACTTTTCATAAAGATCTATTTGGAACAGGACTCCTTAATCTTCTGTGACAAATTAACCTCTAGAAAGGTTCACATGGAAAAATCTTGAGAAAGAGCAATACTGGAATACTTGAATTTAGTATGCTATGTTAAAAAAGGAGATCAATGAGATGAACCAAATTTAAACATGAAAGCTGCAGCACAGGTGACTTCCTCAGTGCCCCTTATGGGACTTGCACAGCATCCTGCTTAGACAAGAAATAAATATACATGCCATGTGAGATACCGATTTAAAATATTGTTGTGCTCATTTGCTCGTAAGGCCCTATGCAAAGAGTGCACATGCTTGTTTCTAAGCCTGGCCGTTGGCATATATCTGCTAACCAGACTTAGCAAGACAATAAAGAGGCAAATTCACAGCAGCAACAGCCATGGGCTCCTACAGTACTGTTCTAGTCCCACAGTTAGCCTGTAACTCTTTCATGCACACAGCAGACAAGTGTATTGCAAATAGCCAACTTTTCTGGCATAGAATTGCTTGAAAAACATCAGGAAGAGGGAGAGAGAGAGAAGAGGGTGTTGTTTACCCCGAGTTTAGTAAGGCTTTTGACACTGACTCCCATAAAACCATCACAGACAAGAGGATAAAATACAGGCTTGATAAGCAAACAGCTAGAAAGATTATTTGGCCTGCAGATCTTTTATATGAAGAGAGGCTGACAGAGATGGGACTACTCAGCCTGGAGAAGATTCAGGGGCACCTTATCAGTGTGCATAAATACCCAATGCGAGGGAATGAAGAAGGAGCCTGACACTTCTCAGTAGTGCCCACTGACAGGAGTAGAGGCAACGGGCACAAATTAAAAAGCAGGAAATAAACTAAAAACAAAGTTCAGTTTAAAACTGTTAGGGTGATCAAATCCATGAACAGATAGGCTGTGGAGTATCCATCTGTGAAGATACTCAGAACTTGACCAGACATGGTCCTGGGCAGCCTGCTCTAGCTGGCTCTGATTGAGCAGGCTGCTGGACTATGTGATCCCAAGAGGTTCTTTCCAACCTCAAAAATTCTGCAAGTCTGCAGCACAGCAAGGGAAAGCCAGACAGTCACTGAGAAGTAATGGAGAAGACAAATTTTCACAGCAGATATTAGGTAACAAATATCCAAAGGAAGTTAGATTTCATTAATTTCATTCCTCTTTAAATGCTTGTTTTTTCTGGAGCTGAAGTTCAATCAACTTCTAATCAGGCAGCAGCATCCCCCAAATAGTGCACCGTGAGATTAAGACAACATCATGCTAGAGAATAACACTCTCCTACTAATGTAGTTGCCGCGCAGAACTTGCCATACTACCACGTTGTGCTGCACAATCTTCAACTGGGAAAGCAGACAGCCATTCCACTCTCCTAATCTTACCCATCTAATTGTCCCTTACTGACACTCGAACATGAAAACTGACACTGACATGAATATGGCCTAGAGAAAGAAAACTTATTATGGACAATCAGAATAACAGTCCTCATGGTTCTGTGCTCTTCTGTGGTAACAGCAGTTGTCACGGAAGTGCTGCCTCTGTCATTTGTACACAAATCAGTGTCAGAGAGCACAATTCAGGTTTCTACTGAGAACAACCCTGCCATGGGAAGTCACATCTGGCCTCTGAATGGCCATGAGTGGAGCTGGTAGCTGCAAGGGCACTCCACTGACATTTACTTAAATACCAGCCTGATCTCAACATACTTCAAGGTTTGCAACACATTATCCTCTTCCTTTCTTCACAGTCCCCAAAAGGAAATCAATTTCTTTTTCTCCCCAAGCTACCTGACCTTGAAAAAAAAACATTGCTTCTCTTTGTTTGAACGTATTCAGCTGCTCTTCTGCCAACTACAATGCATTCTCTATTCATCAAGGAAAAGGTGGTCCTGAAAGAAATCTATGGGATGTTGTCACGTGCATGTGTTTTGTACAGAAAGAAATGTTGATTATCTTCCCAGCTTTTAAATACTGCTTCAATCACTTTGATTAATTCAAGTTTTACTGCAACTCTTTTGGTCCTGAATTTTCAAAAGAATAACTGAATGCCTTATGTGATGAATCTAACAAACATATGGTTTTAAATCAAAATCTTTTCCTCTCATGTGTCTCATGACTTCCCACTGCTGCTACTCTCCAGAGAAAGACTTCTTAGTTGTTTTCTTAAATATCCTCAAATGATCTTAGCATCTTTTCCCTTTTGTTACTTTTACATCATTTCCGAATTTATAACACGCAATCCAGTTTGCACTTTAACGTGTCCTTCAAGCTGAACTCTGAAAAGGTTTCTTAAATGCTGAGGTTAGGGCTTTGTCAACAGAGAAAGCATTAGCACAGCAGAAGACGATGACACGTATTGTTCTGTTTCCCTGTGGTTCAGAGCAGCAAGGTGCAGCTGGCACAAATGTCTGGCAGAGCAACAGCATTGTTTGCTTGCTGCAGTAATGTGAAAAATGGCAAGAGCAAGCAAATCAAAACACATATTTTTGTCTTGTAGTTCGGTCTTTCACAGAAAAAAAAAAAAAAAAGCTCATTTCTAAATTATATCAAAGACAGCTAGTAGCAGAAGGAAGAGTACACAAGGATGAATGAGTTTCAGCAAGAATGAACTGAACCTATACAAGGATATTCTGTTCTCAATGGTGCCTTCCCTGAAATTTAAAGGGACAAAAGAGAGCACATGAAATAACTGCAGTAAAATAAAGTGGATTAACATTGTGAGAAGGTTAAAACAAGCCTTGCATATGCCTTATTCACTGCTAATGACAGAAAACTGTAAAGAAATTGTATTATACTACCATCACTCAGAATATCAAAAGCATTCAAAATTGCAAGTGGGAAATGTGTGCATTCAGAAATTGTAAAACAAAGTTCTCTCTCTTCCTCCTCTTAAGATATATACCCCTTTACGCAAAAGCTGCTTCTCCCTCTTCTGTCTCAACCTTTTCCTTTTATTACTGGTTTTGGTGCTCATTTGTAAAAAGATTCGGTGATATCAAATGACTAAAGATAAGTAGTCCATATCAAAGATGATTATAGATGCACTTAGATGCTGTTTCACTGGCAGGAATTCTCATGCACCATTGACTATGTTGGTTCTGTAAATTTCTGCATGTATTTTGAAATTTCAAGCACCACTGGCTAAGCCTCATTCCTCCACCTTCACAGATTCAATCCTCAATTATCAGCCAACAAGACAACACCATCTTGCAGTGCAATGATGCTTCAGATGAAGGGAGCTATGCTATCAGGCAGTTGCTTCATATTCATCAAGGAGTTTAAATAATTTAAAACACCTGAACATGATCCGCAGCTCCAAGTCAATACACTTCAGCTACAACTCCACCAAAGAGATCCCTGAATAAGCAATGGCTTGGAGCTGCTGATCAACAGACTTGTCTTTCCTCATTTCAGCTGGGAGCCATCCTGTTTATGCTGAGTTAAGAGGAAGGATTTGAAAGAATTTCAACTGCAAGTCATATGAATAAAGCAGTCTATCTTCAACATTGTTTTCCAATTGCAGCTGACAAATCTTTGACAAGAGCTGCATGCTCCTGGCCAGCACAGATCTGCGTACACAAGAAGCCACCTTCCCTTCTCTTTTTGAACATGTAAAAATGTTAAACATTTAGTTTACTGTCATTTTCTAATGTTGCCTGAAATACATAGTGACATATAAAAAATGTTCATAGAATGAATAAAAAATGTATTGTCTACTTCAATATACTACCCCAGTCATTCCTTTCCACTTGATGTTGCCTGCATTTAAATGTCTAAAGCTGCATTTTAATCATTTATCGGTTTTCTAAACCATTCTTTTCCCTTTTTGCTTTTCTTTTCTCCTAAAACATTAGGAAACAAATATCAGCATTTAGAAAAGATGTGAAGATGGAGTACAGTTGCCACTAAACCCAGTGCTGATCAGGTGGCATATAAACCAGTGCCATTCCTGGAGTTCTATTGGCCATTTCTACATGTTTAAATGACTTCTTTCACCACAGCTAAGACCTAATCTCCAGAATAGCAAGGTCCCAATATGCATATTCAGGTGTGATGGTATTTAGTATTTCCCACAAGACAATGCAGCTTGAGGATTCAGCTTTTAGCATCATTTCCACCAGTCAGCAGAAGAGGAGCTGAACTGCCTATTCACTATTAGTAGCACATTTTAAAATACCCAGACAAAAAGTATGCAGTTGTGCAACGTAAATATGCTATTATTAAATAATAATCAGCATTACTGTATGCTAGGTTTTCCAAGGCAGAGGCCAGCTGAAGATCTGCACCACTCATAATTTGTCTGCTACGAAAACTAAAATTTAAGATGAGCACTGGAAACAAATAATTGGAAAAGCGCTCCCACAACAAAGAGAGATTCTCTGACGTGCTCCTGAGATCACAAATTAATCTCCGAGTAGGGATTACAAACCAGTGAGAAGGAAGCCTAGAATCATCACTTTCAGCTGTATGCTAACTGATGTGTTGCCATATATTTATCAAATGAATTTAGCGATGCCAGGAAATAAAAGATAGATGTAGCTGGCTTTAAGCCAGGCATGACGGCAGCAGTAGCTGTGTTTGATTCATCTATACAGCTCTGGGAATTAATGTCCCAGCTAGTCAGGCTGGAGTTCAGAACTGGATTTCTCCCGAGACAAAGCAGTATTCCAAATTATGCAGTAGTGCAATGTGAGCAATATTGTACTCACTGCAATATGAACAAAAATCTGTTCTGACTAGGATGAGACACCTACATTCTTCATTTCTGAATTCAACCACAGTAGGAATACATGTGGCATAAAGAGCTGACAGGCTACTGCATTATCTAATCTTTACGTAAGGTATTTCTGTTAGGCGCAGAGCTTAATTTAGGAAAGTTTGATTTTCCTTTCCTGGCGCCCATTCCCCTGCTAGCACTTTACTCTAGGAATCAATTAGGCTCTGATCAACCACTGATCAAGAGTTCCCAGTGGGGAGCCTTAATGCATTTTATCTGCCATTATCATTCCTAAATAACACCTATTTTGTAGCATGCACTTAATTCTTTTCATCAATACTTTGCTATCCTTGAACAACCCTGTTAATAGCAGTTTGCAGGTCCACTTTTGATGAAATCTTTTTTTGACGAAGGAATCAGCAAAAATATGGGATTTCCAGTGGTGTGTTTGTTTTCTTCAGAAACAAACAAATTTCTCTTCACCTGCTTCTGCCTAAAAAAAAGGTTAAAGTGATCTGTTGGAGATACTAAAAGGAAAACTATTCGAGAACAAATAGAAAAACACAACCATTAATGCTTTCAAGCAGATATTTGTTATTTTCCACTAAGTTCCCTACAAAGTGAAAGACCATGATACATCTTCACAATCTTCAGAATTTTTCATTATTATTACCATTTACTTAGCAAGATTTCTTTTAAAAGGAAAGAACACAAAAGGCGCGTATCAACTTTGACAAGACTTCAGTATATGATTAAGTCAATCATGTGGATTTAAGCACACACTTAAGTAATCTGGTGAATAGAGACAGATTTAAACCTGTGCCTGAATGCATTGCTGAAAAGAAGCCAAAACGAATCGGCTATAATTAAATTCTTTTGATGAAATTTCTGCAACTCCCCATTGTGTGACACCAGTACTGAAATGCTAATAAACTAGTTAAAATTAAGCTTATTATGAAGTAGAATAAGACACAGAGAGATGCCTGTCTTTTCTTATTTTATATATCATCATTTTGCATTAGAGAAATAAATATTTGACAAGGGCTAACCCATGACCCTCATAAAGCAATAACTGCAGGGTGTCACAGTACAGGAGACGACCTATAGATTCTTCCACATCAACCTGCAATGTTATTCCTGCTTATCAGTGGAATGGGTTTTAGCTCTGTCAGCACTTACACAAAACTCTAACTTCAGAACACTGCCAGAGCGATGCTACAAGCCAGGAACTGATCAGTGTGTGGAGAGCTCTTTTAAATACAAAACAAATTGAGCTCAAACTGAAAAACAAAGTGCTAATGCACCAGCTGCTCAAAAATCTCTTGTATACAGAGATCACAGAATCATAGTTGGAAGGGACCTCTGTACACTCCCACATCCAACCCCCTGTTAAGCAGGATCCCTACAGCAGGAGGCACAGGAAAGCATCCAAGTGGGTTTTTAATAGCCCCAGAGAAGGAAACTCCACAACCGTGTAGGGCAGCCGGTCCCAGTGCTCTGTCACCCTCACAATAAAGAAGTACTTCTTGTGTTCAGATGGAACTTCCTGCATTTCAGTTTGTGTACATTGCTCCTTGTCCCTTGGCAGGTCAGCCCATAATCTGTACTGATGCATGTGGTTATTCCCACTCAAGATCAGAACTTGGATGCCCTAAAGCAAGTTATGTTAATGCAGCACATCCCAGTAGAAACATCACAAAGAACTAAAAAAAGCCTTGTTCCTTTGAGAGCCTCCTGCACACTGACACACCCAGGCACTGCCCACATTGATACTCTTCTGAAATTCTCCCAGCCTTGCCTGGCAGAAGAATAGCAGTGTTTACTGTGGCAGGAGGATGATATAGGAAGCCAAGACTTTTTACTATTGAAAGTTTTGAGTGATGTTAGAAGCTTCAAAACACGCCAGTGCAATGGTGTAGGCTAATTAAAAGATGAAGAAACCCTGGTAGGAAAGGCAGGATAATCTGACTGATGAGCAGTACAGAGTGACCAGCCCACCAGCTTTGCAGGACTTCCCAAAATCTTTTTTTTTTTTCATTTTTGTTTTTTTTTCTGATAATTTAAGACCATCTGGAAGCTGCATAAACAGGTGGGATTATATGGCCCTACACTTTAGCTTCCAGTTTTCCATTTTCAATCAGATCTACCTCTTCCATGTGTTTGCCTGACAGCCCTTGCGTGCTAGACTGACCAGGAATGTGAAATCAAATATAAAGGTGGTAGTGAAGGCTGAGCTACACTTGAAATCATACCCACTGCATTCCACTACAGTCTGCTGCTTGCAGTCTGTATGGGATGAGGCAAAACATCTATAAGGAATTACAATCATTAGTAAAATGCTTTGAGAAACAAAGCAAGAAACAAATTAATCTACACATCAATAATATTTCAGTAAGACAGCAGTAAAAACTGAAGATGTACTCATTATGATGACACAGAAAACAAATGTTCTTTTTCCATTTGTGGGCATTAAGTTGCAGCATCATAGCTCTCCCCATAAATATGAAAAAATTGAGACAAATGAACAAACAAAAGTACTACCAAAAAAAATAAAAATCACAACCACAAAAAAAGTAAATATGAACTTTTTTCCTGAACTTCCAGGAAAACCATCACTGTAAAAATAAAGACAGATGATAAACACAGAAGGATCATACGGCCTGGAACTGGTACAAGACGAAACATTTTATTAGCATAGTTTATATCCTAACAGAGTTTGATTTGGTGCTGACAAATACAAGGAATATCCAAGCCTCTGTCAGGACAGGGCACAGCTGCTTTCCATTAATCACAATAAAATTAAGGTTATCCCTATTAGAACTCCACTGATCACTTGTGATACAGAAAGACCCTCACACAGAAACAATTAACATAAAAATATCAAATGCTTCTCTGCATTAATGGAATTAAAATATCTATCAAAGAGAAAATTCAAGCTAGAATAGGTGGCCATTGACATGACTCTGATAATATCATAGGAGTATCTTGAATGGGGGCATCGATTTAGCCTTAAAATATACTGCTTTAAGAGTGACAATCTGCCTCAGTGCCCATAATCACAAAAACTCCTTTCCAGACCCATATCTCTCAGGCTCTGCCCTTAAAAAAATTCAAAAGTTACACTTTGGGAACTTGCATGTGGACATGCACAAACACCGACAGGAGCTTCTATGTCCCTAGAATGTCCCACATTGAACAGGAGAGAGCTAATGAACCTATCACTGATACTTTGGGTAGAGCCAGGACAAAACAGAAGTGCTATGTATTTTTCCTGACATCCATCCGCCATAGGAATGTTTCCTCACCCTGTTCCCACACAGTCAACATTTCACTTCTGCAGATCTCAAAGGATTTGTAACCACTGTAAGCAGGTAGGATGGAAAAGAGAAGCATTAACCAGGCTTGAGCTCAGTGCCCCTGCCAAGGAGTCCCACAGTGCAGTCCCAGGAAGCAAGGATTTTACATCCTCCATTAAACATTGTTGAGATGTTTCTCCAAGTTCTTCTCCATAACATTGCACCATACAGACAGCTTAGAAAAAGTTGTAAAGTCCAGGGCACTACTTGTCTCATGAGGTCAAGACAAACATTTATCCATCAGAAAAGGGAAGATGACATTATGGGGCAGGAGAGCAAGCTTGCAGCTTCTTTTAAGCTGAGAGGCTGCTGCCAAGTCACAGAGAATGAGAGGTCAGTCCAGGCTGCCCCAAGTCCCAGCAGCCAGTTCTGTCCATCTTCACAGCTGCACACTCTCCCACAACAAAAGAATAAAGTACTGTGCCAAAAGCTGTAAAGAACTTTTGTCTTGATGCTTTTTAATAATGAATGCACTACTACATCAGTAGTCCCAGCAGTGGATAAATGCGTTGCATCTGTATGTGCTTGGGTGCATACTTGCACTGTGGCTCAGTACTGGCACTGGCTTGCCACTGTGGCCACTTTGCAGCAGAAGGAACAAAATGTGCACTGGCCAAGTATTTTTAAGGTAGCTACAATGCCAACCACACTGCTGGCACACCTCAGTCTCTTGGCTTCCTTCAGCCAGGACAGCAAAAGCTTTACATTTAAAATCAGCCCCAGCTGCTTGCAAGCTTGGGCAGCCTTCTCAGCTCTGCTTCTCCACCAAAGGTAAGGAAATAACACTGCCCTGTTTCACAGAAAGTAGGGAGGGCTGACTAAACTCTGCAAAATGAGTAAAGCATCCACTTAGAGTAAAAGTAAACAAAAACTGCCATGAAATCCATTATCCAATCTACTCTTAGCCTGGAAACAGAAAATGATAATAAGACACCACCTCACCCCGGGAAGAATTTTACACGCACGTACACTCCTAATTAACAGAAGGCTTCCAAGTAATTGAAAAAAATGCTGTTCACACACACACACATATACGTATAAAATCACATAAATACATATAACATGACAGAGGAGCCCTCAAAGACTTAACCTGCACTCACCTTCTGCTTTTGTACGCAAAGCTAATATTACTTTCTTCTAATGTGTTAGCATAGACTGTTTCTTCATTGATCTTCCAAAGAACCATATTAACTCAATAACTGTGGCAGACTTGCCTGGGTTTGCTACACTACCCATATGAGCACACATGGCAATGCTGTTTTCCACATTAGGATAGCTGGCACACAACCATAAGCACACTGTAAGAACATACTACTTGTATGCTGCTGTCTTCTTTTATTATTTTTTTTTCCAGTAGACACAAACCACTGATTTCCTCAACATAAAATCATGTCTTTATAGTCTCCCATATGATTATCTGCAAGACACAGATTGAAGCAATTTCTTAACCTGGTAAACCTGAACTTGAATTCTTATTTTAGAACCATTTTTGATCTTGAAGAAATCCGTATTGCATCTCCAGCATCAACCTACAGTTGGTGACCCGGAAAGAGGTTAAATTTCTTGATATCATTACTAAGAACATAGAGAGGAATGCTACAAACCAACAGGGCTGAAGTGAGGAGGGAATCCTTCCTCATACTTTCACTATTTTTACCTCTAAAGAATGAGCACCAACATTCTCTGCGAGAAACCTGTCAACATAACATCACTGATTGCATTATGAATATTTTTTTTTTAATCATCCCTATACCTATATCATATCAGCCTCAATAATTGCCAGTGACAGGGAATTTTATGGTACGGTGATGGAGAGTATCAGAAACACCTGTCTTTTAAACATACTTCTTGATGATTCTATATTTTCAAGTTCAAGACAGGCCTGTGGTATATCAGTATTTTAGAAACTGCTATCATTTTTTCCTCTTCGGATCTTTTAAGGAGAGGATATCTTTTCTTTCCCAAATGGAATCAGGATAGTCTCCACAATCCCTTCATGACTATCCTCTCCCAACTGCCCAGTGCTTTTAATCATTTGTTTTCTTTTGCTGAAATGAAGTAACCAAAACTGAATCCTGAATTAACAGTGAGGCAAGTCCTTAAATTTTAACAATGACATGACAATATTTTCTGATTCCTTTACCAACTGTTGTATTTGGTTTTTGGAGGCCTACTGCATATTAAGTAGATGTCTTTATTAAGTTGTCATCTATGACGTGTAGATCTTTCTCCTAAGAGGTTACAAGTAATTCAGAATCCAATAATGCATACAAGGAATTTAAATTGCCCTTTCTATTTTAATTACTTTGCAAGTTAATTCCAGGTCCCAGCTACAACATGCCATCCAACAACCTAGTCCTTTTCAGACCTTCAGAAATGCACCTGACAATCAGTCAGTGTTCATAACTGAATAATTTGGAGCATTTCCAGAAAGTAACGTTGCTATCTTATCCAATGTCTGTCCACATATTCTTTAAAACAGACTAGATCTACTAATTCTAGGTCTATTATTAATCTTCAGTGTATTTTACTATGAATGTCTTTTCATTCCAAAAATAAAGAATAAAAGCTGCTTGTTGGTCATGCATCCAATGGCTATTTGTGGCAATTTTTGCCACCTACCCTATAGTTTTCCCTTAGGAATCATCAGTTGTAAAAGACTTTGTTACATAATTTTGATTGAATAGGCAGGTTATGCATAATTGCACATTTTCACTTGATTTGGGGTTCATTCAAAGATGATACAGACAGGCTCTTGCACAGGAATAACAAAGGCCAAATTCGAAACTGCAAGCAATAGCTGAGTTTACTAAATTTTATCCACTTATAGGCTTCTCACTAAAATGCAACTACACATCCTGCAAAAAGCAACTTTAAAAGATAATGAACTGTGTGCTTCAGCCAATGAGGTTTCCTTTGCTCTTAAATTACAAACATTTCAGATTTATTTTTTTTTTTTACGAATCCTGTTTGTGTCTGATGGCTCTTCCCACATGCACCTAGTAAGCCTCATTGGCTTTGTTGCGTGCTTGCTGTTTTTTCTTTATTTTTATTTTTAAATGGCAGAGGCACTCGGCAGTGTCTGCGACCTTGAGTTGTACACATGAGCAAGCAAGAGAGCCCAGTCCTGTAAGGCTGTTTATGCATTCTGAGAGAGGTGTCTCAAGGAAGACAGAAGCATGATGTGCATACCAAGCCAAGTGCTTCATGATTTATTTATAGGGAAAAGGGGCATAAAAATTTGCTGAAGGGGAAAGAAAAATGAAGAATCTGACTTACCTTGTCTGTGTAGACGAAGAACAGAATCACAACAGTGAGTTCCAACAGAAATATAATTAACAGCATGATAAAAAACTGTCAAGAGAAGAAGGGATGGGGAAAAAAAAAACAAAAAGCAAAAAACGATCAACATCTATCTCAGCTTTTCTTGGATGCACAATAAGTACATTTAGCAGATCATGCAGAAAGGGGAGTGGGAGTCAAACAGACACCAGGATGAAAAGCTGCTTACGGCAGTGCAGAGGGCATGACATGCAGTAACCACAAAAGCAGGTAAACAACTGATCAGAAACACACTTCTAACCGTGTATGTATGGCTCACTGCTACCACTGATTTCAGTAGAAGAGTATAAAACCCCACACAGATCTGTCCCACCCTGCAGGCTCTATTTGACAGCACTTCCTAGGCTACGCTTTAATTATTTATTTCTGCTATCAGATCTTTTCAATTAATGAGATTTCATCAAAAACCACAGTTTTCCCATTGCTAGAGAACATAGCCTGGTCCATAAACCACAAAGTCATAGCGCTTTTCAAGGGGAACTGCAGGATAAGTGAGTGGCACACCCAAAAACTTGCATATCAAGTTAGCCTTAAAAGCAGTTCTGGGTAGTCACAGACTACCCATGGGTTTCAGCTGAAAAGAGTTGATTTGTTCTTAAGATACCAACATAAAGTTGGTCTGTATCTTTTTCTCCTCACAACACAAGGAACTGTGTAAAACCCAGTAGTCCAAAGCTCAAGGGAGTACATGAAAGAAATCTTTCACACAGGAATTTTGGGAAGCCCTCAGCTCTGATTATACTTAAGCAGGACAAACTCTGGGCAATACACAGCAACTTATGAAAAAAATCTTTTTTTTGCTAAGAAGCTCCATGGGTCTATAGCAGCATCAAAACAGCAATTGCACAAACTAGAACAAACCCTGCCTAGTTTGAAAACGAAAGTTTTGTAAAGATGGGTGAAGAAATAAGAGTGATTTTGGAAACTTCTTAGGCTCAGGCAATGGCTCTTCAACATAAATTCTATATGCTCAGTAGTTTGCAAGGCTGGAATTCTAATACTGAGCAACACTGACTTCACTGAAACCCCATCCCCAAGAGAAAAAAAAGTTACTGTCTGGTTTCAACCACAAGGCTACAAATCTATGAAAGTTTAATGGCTACAAAACCTTATCAGAGCTTCTTCTCTGCCTGGCAAGTCAAAGCCAAACCTTTGAACCTATGGATTTCTGTGATTGAATGGAGGAGAAAAGGTCAAGAAGGGGAAAATACCATTTTCCACTAGTACAATTAGACTGTCTATAGAACTCACAGCACTTTGCCCCAGGAGTGTTAAATGAAAGTTTATTTTCAAATCTTCATCACGAGTATCCTCACACCTGCCTGACCCTAATACTGGATCCCATTACCGCCCTCACAGTGATCTGAGTTGATTTCCATATCATTACCTTCCAGCACTGGCCTTCTTGGACAGCTTTGCAAACCAGCCCTGGTGCAGCTTACTTATTTACTATTTTTTACTTCAAAAATTTTTGCCTGTTGGACAGAATACACTGAAATAAGGTAAATAACACCACTCTTTGCAAGAATACTTGATTTACTTAGCTGAAGGGTACTTTATTGCTCAGCCATAAAGCATGCATTTTCCAGACCATCCATGTGAACAACACTGTCTCCCTGTGCAATTCACACTGGCTTAGCCTGGATCACACTAGGCAGTACAGATGAGAGGGCTCAGCTAAAAATCTTCAAAGCCTACAAGCACAGAAGGCCTACTCAAATACTTTATGCTGCTTGTGTGCGTCCACACAATTCACACAACCCCTGAACTGCCCCAAGAGAGCAAATTCTCCATCTCACAACACCACACAGACCTGCCATGCCTTTTTGCTATCCCCTCAGAGCTGATATCCCCCAACCTCACCTCACAGGAACCTGGAACAGTTGGTATGGACAGGAACCTGCACAGGAGTTGGGAATCCTGTTTTTCCTCTGGTCTCAAGAAAGCATCCTTCCCTTCTTCCTTCACATCCACAGCCAAGGAGGAAGGGAAGCATGAGGAGAGCTGAGCTGGCAGGAGAAGAGATGGAAAAGCTAACTGGAGGGAAATACGAGGGCTAGTGAGCAAGGTACGCCTGAGGGGATGCAAGTGCTGAAGCAAGGAGGTTCACCAAGAAAAGTAAGACAGCCGGGATGTGGCCGCGCAGGACAGGTGCAATGGAGAGGGGACCAGCTGCTGCTGCTCCCCTGCCTGTTCCTAAATGTGACATGTTCAGGAGTTAACAGGCAGGGCTCAAAATTGAAGAAATCAGAACAAAAGCCATCCTAGTGATGGTTATATGCCATGTCCAAGTCTACCCACAGGCTCAGAGGTTCCTCAAGAGATTTCCTCTCCTACCCACAGCTCAGTTCATCTCCCTGTCAGAGTAGGCAACAAAGCCACTATTGCAGGATTTTGGTTTCATGCACTGCAGGTTTTGGAAGTCATACAGTGAACTAAAATTAACATTGTTCAGAAAGTCAAAACCTAGATAAGTAGGATTATGCTTTTCCTCCACAGAAGAATAGTCCTACTTTTAAATAAAACTCTGGTTTTATCGTTCTTATTATTCACACTCATTGACAAAGAGAATGCAGTTATATAACAGATAACATGCATTAGCAATCCCACCGTGTGCAGACAGTAGGGACATTCACTGTATTGCAAAGGTAAATTAAGTGAGGTCAGCCTCAAGGCGGAGGCTTAAAATTCATCATCTGCTAAAAACTGCAGCACTTACATGTCAGCACATTTATCATTTCCCTCCAATGAAGAACCCTACCTGAACCCAGACCAACGCATCAGAAAGTAAAATAATAATATCAAAGCTTCAGATGGACCTGGCTGCAAAGTACAGCCTGCGTGCTTCATCACATCTTCTGATCCACTGGACTAAAGTGCACAGATGGCTGCAAGCACAACCTGCCCCTCTATTCCCAACACACCTTCCCACAGAAGTTCATGTTCAGTTCCAAGCCTCAGCATCATCCCAAAGGGAATGATGTCCAGTCTGGGGCCAGAGGTGGCTTGGCATATCCCATTCAAATTTAAAAGGCAAAAACATTAAATCACTGAAGGCTCACAACACTTAAAACCCCATTAATTTCACAGAAAAATCAGCTCATTTTCAAACAAATACTCTCACTGTGGTGATAAACACAGAAGAAAAAAATGAATTTTTCTGTGGCTCACTGGCACTGCAGGCTGCTGATACAAAGATTTATGCACGGAGAAACAACAATCCCAACGCAAAGCATTCATGTAGAACCCCACAAAAAGACTAATCTGACCTGTACAGAGAGATGCTTTACCACAATACAGGTCAAATGGTGGGAAGCTACCTAGCAGAGTTTCACTGGAGAGGTAACTACTGTAGAGCGTTATTTAAATTACACCTGATACAGCCCCAGAGAAGTTCTGATAAGAAGGGAGGTAAGGTGATGCCTTTCTGTCTACCTACCACTGAGGACTTCCAAGCCCTAAGAAAACTAAGGGTAGTTTATCACAACTGACCTTCACAGTCTGTAAAACCCATCACTTTCTCACAGGTTCCCATTAAAGGGACAGAAAATGCACTTGCTGCAAAGCCTGCTGCAGAGCTAAGCACCACCCTCCTGATACTAGAAAGAGAAAAATGAATTAGAGGAGATCCCACTTTATAAATCGATTCCTAATGGAACTGTAGTAGGCTTTTGACCCTCTTCTCCTTCCCAAATCTTAGTGGTTCTATCACACAGCTCAGATTGCCTTCCTCTACGTTGGAGGTAGCTGATCTCACAGTCTCACAAAGGAAAAAGTACCCAAGTCCAAGAAAAAACAACAACCGTTACTTTTCTAACATTTTGCTAGGAGATAAATGCATTACAACTGATGATGAAATCCAGGACGCTCTGTTTAGCCTGACTCCAGAAGTAATGACTTTAGTGTGATGGAAATCTTTGTCAGACAAGGATACAATAAGATGTCAGGGCACCAGTCCCTCTTCCCACTTAGCTAAATATCAAGAGACAGAACTTTCTTGTAAAATATTAATCAGATCCTCTTTGACAAGCACCAGGAAAGTACATAGACCACTCCAAAAGTAATGCCTCCTATTTATTTCCATGGAAACTACAACAAAGAGCAAAATAACACTATTTAACAAGGCAAATTCTTAGCTACAAAACACTATTTTCCATCATCACCACTGTTAGCTATGTCTTTTCACCAGTGATGAACCTGTATGCCACAGAAGATCCTACATGCTAAACTCAAAAATCTGCACCAGTGAAGGTGACTGTCACTGACACCACTGTTGAAATGTACAACCTACCACCTCACTGTGCTCACACCCACTGTTTGGATTCCATAAACATTCAGCAAGTGTTAATGAATGTTAATGGTGCTACTTCTTTTTCCATATGGAGGAATTCAATTCCCCACCTTTACTTCATTTGCACTTCTATGTCAGATGCCATTCTGTCAGACTGCCCCTCTGCTGCCATCTGTCACACAGCAACAAAATGTAACAGGATATTGTTGGGAAGGTTCAACCTCTATTGCCATATCCACCACCATCTGCCTCTGACATTGTGGGCCAACATAATGAAATAGAAACATACTTTTAGAATAGTCCTCATATTAAGAAAACCCAAAAGCCAGCAGTCTCTCTGGAATAGTGACACATCACAAAACAGCTTTAAGATTCACAGCGTAGCAAATAATTTGTTTGGCCAAACAGCCTGTAAATCAGCACAACCTATCTAAGAAACTGGACAAATAATTCAGCAGTCAGCTTATTCTGTGTTCCATTATGCACTGCCAATGCTGTTAATCTCCAGCAAGCTATGTGGTGTTGGCCTGAAGCAGCTCTCAGAATGCAGAGGAAAAAATAAACATAAAAAATTATATATATATGTATGTATATATTATATATACATATATATATGTATATACACACGTGCTTGTAGGCAATTTTTCCTTTATTACAGGAGCTGCAAGTTTGATGAAGTCATAGTCAAGCCATTTGCTACTTAATTAGGTTGGATTACTAAGCTCTCATTTGATCAGCTTTAATTTTAGTATTACATTTGACTTCCTAATTAAGAAGCATCTCAGGTAGAAGAAATCACAGAGCATTCATATTGGGCTCAAGTTGCTGGTCTTCCAAGAGAGCTCTGAATTGATGGCCTGGGAAAGGTTTTGTTTGCCTGGTGCTAATACGAACAGATCTAAGCTTGGTACGTGAGACCAGCACAGCTCTAGTAGCTAGAGGACAGCCTCCCAAAATCTCAGAAGCACACAGGTCAGCAATGACCTCTGAGGTTTGAAACAGCCCACAGCCATCCAAATGTTACATTCATCTTTTCATCACAATTTACAACAACAGCAGATATTAAAGCACAGGCTCTCTGCCCATTTGAAAGATCCCTGCTGCTCCTATCAAAAGGAGAAAGCCCTTTATTTCTGAGTTAAAAGGAAGATTATCAGATTGTATTACTGAGCTGCAGGCTGAGGCTATCAGACAAAAAGAAAGGTTGGGTTTTTTTCTTCCCCAATTGATTTTTGGATTATGTTTGCATACAGACAGAAGTACTATCAAAAATTACATCACATTCTGCCTATAACCTTCTCTGCAGGGATATCATTTTATTTTCGGTACCAAAGGTGTAAATAGTATCTCGCTTTTTTGAGTAAATAAACACAAATCAAGCCTTTATCTACAAATTCTGAGATCCATTAGAGCCAAATGAACTTCATGGATTTTATAGCAGCCACAATTTACGGAGCTACTTAAAAAATCAAAAATTTACCTTGAGTTTAATATGCTTTGTAATTTTTCTGTTCTCTTAACATCGATTATATTCTCTGTAACTGAAATAACATCTATGACACCAAGGGGAACTGCTGTACTTCTACAGCTGGCACTGAGAAAACCTTCCAATCTTCCATCTTCTCTGCAGAAGCATACCATCCAACTGTCTTTTCAAATTACATATACACAAACAAACTCGGCTGAAAACCAAAAGGCATAATGGTCAGGGGTCCTGAATGCTAAAAATGACTGCCAGATTTATTGGAGATTTGCATGTTTGACAATTTTGAAAAAACAAACAAACAAACAAACAAAAAACAGTAACAACAACAAAAAAAAAACACCTCAATTTAAAAATTCAAAAGTCAATACTTCCCACTGCAGTACTAAAGAAGGGCACTCCAGGTACTGCAGAATGGTAACCCCTAGTGTAGCTTCTGTATCCTCTGTCAGGTACTAAAGGTTGACCACAATGGCTGTGACTTTCTAAGCACAGCAGTACAAAAATCTTCCCTAAGTGTTTTAAAAAGTTTTATTCTATTGAAAAGATATTCTGGAAAAGTGGACGTGGTACAGATTTTGTCAGCACTCGAAAAAGAAAACAATTAGAGACTCTCCTCCACTTCTGAAAGTTAGTTCTCACTAGACACTTGATTTCACGTTATTCACAAAAGACATCCTGATCTGATATGTTAATAGGGAGCAGGAATACTACAAAAGTCCCACTTACAAATATATACATATGTATATATCATTTTTTAATTCTCTGTGGATTTGTTATTGTGGGTTATTTTCCCCACAAGAAAATAAGAAAAGAGAACAGAAGAAAAAGTGTAAACTGTATTTACATCTCAGAAATTACTTCTCCTGCAGCCAGGAATACTTGTACAAACAAAAAGTCAGGGCAAGGAATAAGGAATGACAGGACAGAGTTAAGAGAGTAGCATCAACTGGGATCACAGTCAACAAAATCCCACTGTATTGCTCCACCATAAAAACTCCACAACAAAGAGAAAAGACAACTTGCATCCATCCATTTCCATCACAGCTGATTTCACACACTGGTACCAAAGTTTTTGCTGATGTTCGTTAAATTCTCCTTTTGTTAGCTCCTTACCATTGGTCCCACTTACAACCCCTTGTAGTACTTTTTCTCTGCCAATAATATTTAAACTCCTTAAATATTTAATATGTCCTATCTCAGCCCTCTCTTAGCCATGCTGTGCATATTTGGCTTTTAATATTTCCTTAGAAGTAAATCTCTTTAGCACCATGATCTTTTTTTTTTTTTTTCCAGTATAAAAAATGCTAAGTTTGCTCATAAACTGTAAAAAAGCAGTAATGTGTAAGAGCAGACTTATGAACAGAAATTCCATTATGAAAATGGCACGTATTTAAATCTGGCTCATCAGCCATTATTCTCTAAAAGCTTTAACAGTTAATTCATCTTGATTGCGACAACGTTTTGCACGCATTATGCATGGTGGATATGTAATACAGCTCTGTTTATGTTCGGACTATATTTTTTATGAATGTGCAGATATTCCCACTGATGAATAAGTCTCAAAGTCTGGAGTGACTATTTATGGGAAGATATACAACATATGCAGCGTTAATGCAGATTACCATCATTTCATTTTAGTCTCATTACTGCTTTCAGTTGGAATCATCCAATCTTACTGCACTCAGGAGAGCTGAAAGACTCTGTTCCCATACTATTTCTAGTCATTTCCAATCTTTTCCAAAAACTGATCCTAAATTAATGAATTATCATCAAATATTAGCTAAGTGTAACTGTCACATCACAAGAGTAGGTGGGTACAAGCCCACTTAACATGATCACAGATTATTTCTAAACATAAATACAAGTCTCATGGGCCTCTGAGTCTCTTTAAGGGTTGCTTCAACTCTCCTGCAGAGGTAATGCAAAGGCATAATGTGATCTAGTGTCAATTTTAATCCTAATCAAGACAATACCTGTGAAGTAAGACACAACTTAGGAAAAACTGAAAGATGAGACTGGCTCTCTCAAGACCCTGTGCTGCTTCATTAATAGCACAGCAATTACTTGAGTCCAACTGACACAGCTAATGGAAAATACAACTAAAAGACTCTGGCTTGGGATTAATGCAGTATTCTTCCCCTATGGCAAAAACATGTAAAGTGAATTAGTGTCTAACTTTACACCTTTTACCCAGACTTAAAATCACCTCTGTACTTAGTAAATGTAGCTTCTGCCTGAATCTACCTTCCCCAGGATATTTCTTGTCATCTGTAGTTGCAGCATGAGAGGCCATTGGCCAGCTCAGTGCTCCTGAGAGGAGGAGAGCAGCAGTGACAGGTCCTTATTGCTCTGCATGGGGAGCAAGCAAATTGGCAGGGCTGGCTTCACACCCATGTTCACTCTAAACATCCAGCTGACCCCAGATCCTGAGCTGCCGGCACACTGACATTAGTGCCCTCAAGGGCACCTCAAGGTAAGTTACATGAATGTGCTACTCAGGGACTTACCATGATCTGAAGGGGAGTAAAAAATTAAATAAAAATAAAAATAAAAATAAAAATAAAAATAAAAATAAAAATAAAAATAAAAATAAAAATAAAAATAAAAATAAAAATAAAAATAAAAATAAAAATAAAAATAAAAATAAAAATAAAAATAAAATAAAATGACTGAAATTCTGCAGGTTTCCCTTTACGTATTTGGAAGCCTTGAGCCAACCATGCAGTGGGACCACACCCGCTAACTATAAGATGTCTCTTATTTTTAGGAGTCGCAACTGAACAGCACGTGCAAGTGAAGGAAATGGTGGGATGCACCTGTCCTTTTTACTTGCCTTGGCCAAGTCAGAGCATTTTGTTTGTATTTAAATTGTACTGCTGCTTTTCTACCTAGTCTGCAGTTCCCAGCTGTACAACACAGATACATACTACATGTACCACACTGCTGCTTCAGATGAGTACAGGTCAGTTTTGCAACAGCTTAAAATAAAATGAACAGCAAACCAGCTGGGTTTACTTAATTCTACTCAATATACCCTCCTCCTGGGGAACTAAGATGTCTGTAGCATTACAGAAGCCATCTTTATATTCAATGCAGTGCTGCCAGAGAAGCGTTGCACACAATATAAGGCTCTCAGGCACGTAACTATGTGTCCTTATTCCTTTCTGATCTTTGCATCACTTGCTGCTGTGTCTGCAGCCACAATTCTCCTGAGTTTTGTTCTCACTAAAATAACACAAGCTCATGTGCTAAGCTGGAGTGAGAATCTACTGATTGGTCTAAGCATAAAATTACTGAGATGAAGCAATTCACGGGCTATTTCTTTCCCATTTAGTTGTTCTGAAATAAATTCCCTGTCACCAATAGACTTTCAACTATCAACTCACTGATTGGATCCAGTAATACTACTGAAAACAGTAAGGGTTTTAGTTGTCTTTTCTTCCCACTCATTAACTTTTTCCTCATTTTCTTTGTTGCTATTTCACTTACAGATGAGCTGGCTGAACTTCAGAGAACTCTCAACAGCACAGTACAAAACATCATGGGCACTCATTTTCCTCTAGGATAATCATTCAGATATTACTCTAACAACAATTTCCACAGCCAGGCCCACCTAACACCAAGGTTTAATTCTGATGTTATTCACACTAGCAACTATGATGAACTCCTCACTTACTAACAACATGAAGTCCTCACTTAAATAGAGCTGAACACAAGTAGATCTGTCTGTTAACTATTTTTCTCTTTCCCCTTGTCACTTATCATTCTTTCAGCTTTTCTGGTTGAAAAAGACCCACAAACAAAACTTAAAACAGGCTTAATCAGGAATAAGGGGAAACAGAACATGTCTAAGCCACCTTCTTGCTGTCCTAATCCTGGATTTGATAAATGTCCACCATTGGTGCTTCAGGAGAATGCAGCTGCTTTAGGCCATTGGAGAACAGTCAATATTTTATTTACTTCAAGCCCCTCCTCCCATTTTAATATACTCCTGTATGGGCACTGTGTGGTAAAGAATTGCCTACATCCACTAAAATCATGTCTTCTTAGACATTAACGTCTACACAAAACAGTGGCACAAAATGAGAGGATGAGACTACCTATGAATCATATCACCTTCCAGAACATAAGTCGTTATTCAGAACAAAAGAGTCTTCAAAGATACCCATGTACATGAGCTCTCACAACCAAACAGACACAAATTCCCGGCCCAAAAGTAAATTCCTGTTTTCAAATATTTTGCATTACACCATATTCACCTGCCTCTTCTGGCAGCTTCTCTGAATTTCACACTTCACTGAAAATAATGCTGCAACTGACTTAGAAGCCAGCTAAATGTACCAATTGGGCACTACCATAAGGACAAAAAAAATGAGAGAACTTTGCTTTGGAACATTTAGTATTTAGGCATAATATGCATGAGGGAAAAAAAAATCAAAGTTATTATTATTATTATTATGGAAACATGGATTAAATACTTGCTAAAGGTCATTGCAGAACACAGGACAGCTGGACATGTTCTATTGACATCAGGGAAAGAAGACACAGGCACTGAGTTGTGATTTAGATAATGTGGGTTTGCTTATAGCTGTAACCCAGTCTCCCAGCGCAATCTATGCAAGCTGCTTGCTTTCACTGTGCTGCAGCTCCCCATCTGTCTAATGAAGGTAACAACACTTCCCACTTGTCTATTTAGATGGTAAGCTCTTCTGGGCAGGGACTGCTTCTCACCAGGAGTTTATACAGAATGCATACACAACTGCCTTATCTCTGGGGCTGCCTTCAGGCAATACTGCAATACAGATAATGAATAATATGATCCATCATGATTTAACACCAGGAGTTTGTTGTTTTTTTAACCTGGGCTATCCACAGTGACCTTTCATGTGTGCCTACCGATGCAGATCACATAGGAAAGAAAGAACAAAACATGTATGCGAGGTAGAACTTCGACAGTTCAGGTCCTCAAATATAGAACTTACACAATTAACCTAAAAGCAACCTTTACATAGATACTTAAATCAGCCAAGTCAACAAGTGAGCATGAAAGAGAAAACAGTACTTAATCAGGCACGAATTTCGCTAGCATAGAGTAACAGCACAGGCACATTTACATACAGTGACTGCCTAAAGGAGATGTCAATTCTACAATCCAATCATCATAACCAATGCACTAGAGTGGCACAGTGAGCTGGTGCCCTATCTTCTGCAAGGACATGACCTCGGCTGAAAAGTTTATGCATTACAATGATGTCCAAGCACACACACCGCAGGTTTTTGTCAAAATTGCCAAAGATGAAAGATAAGGCTAATGGCTCAGGGCCACTGGAACTGTAAGACATTTGCAATGGAGGAGGAAATAAAAGCAAATCCCCCGCTTTTTTTCAGAATGTCTTATAGAGATTTGCAACAGAGCCAGATGATACTGTAGGGAATGATCAGATACTTATGAAAAAGATCCATTAAGTCAGTAATCTTACTTGCTCAAATCAGACTCCTAGTTTATTAGCTATCTCCTGTTCAGGACAGTGACCCGACCTGCCAGAACAAAGCTGCCATTTTCTAATTACAGCAGATTTTTTTTTTAGCACAGACACAGCCATTATATGATACTGAGCAACCAGAATAGCAGAAAAGTCAAAGGAAGCATGCTGAAGCAAGAAAGCATTGTTCACTTGCTTCCCTCATCAACTTGCATCTGCTTTCAGATGCGAGGTTATATATGCCAGGTTGTACACTTGTTTCGAGAAATGCTAGTTGCTCTGATTTCCCTAGGGAAATTTAATGATGGAAAAGTTTATCTTCCTTCACATTGTAGCTGGAGCAAATAAAGACAATTGTGCACACCTATTCTTTGTTTAGTGAGATCTTAGAATGACAGCTGCACAATTCATATCATCTTCTTCCCCCCCCCACCCCCCCAGCCCCCTTCAGAATGCGTGGGATGGTTGAGGTTTCCTTCTCATTTTTCTTTCATGCTCCATTTTAGATTTTCACATTATTCCATCCTTCTGAATGCAGAAAGATAGTTTCTTAGAAGATTAAGGAGGCACTGTCCCAGCTATATAATGACACTGAAGAAGATATTTGCCTGCTCCTAACTTGGTGGACACTAGATTAGTTCTTTCAAGTCAGAAAAATTGTGAAGCTTTAGGTTATCTAAACACTTTGTTCAGAGGGTCAATGCAGTTTATTCCTGAAGTTCATTACATCCAACTATGCAAAAATCTCATTTACAAATTAAATTCTACTGCTGTTTTTGACCTCTCGCTGTTTGTCCTCTGCTACTCGAAACACTTCATTTGTTCTTCTTCTTTTCAAAATAATTGCCAGATCCAGATATATCAATTATTATCGTTTATACTTAACATCACAACAGCTGCATATCAAAGAGCTTAAAGGTTTGCGCTGACAGCCTAATGAGAACGCTGGAGAACACAAAGGTAGAGGATTAGAGCCTCATTTGCTCTGCAGCCTCCTGTATGAAATACAGATAGACTGAAATGTCTCTTTGAAACTGCTCATTTCTTGTTCACCCAAGCAGACTCCTTAAATAACAACTCACATCATCAACCAGCAGCACCATTCATAAGACAACACCATTTACACACAAATCCAGCTATGTTCAACACTGCAAAAGCTTCTCCTGCTCCAGTGCAGGTTAATTGTGCTGGTGGTTCCGCCCCTGCAACACCTCAGCCCATCTTACTAGACCTGTGCCACTCCATTCCTCTGGCTATATTTCTACCTTATTCCTCCAGAAGAAAAGTTAGATAAACAAGATACTGCGTTAGAAGACACGGCAGAAACACTGCACATGAGCAAGACAATTTACTCATGAATTGCTGTCATGCTCGAAAGTGATATTTTCTGGAGATTTAATTTATAGTAAATCAGTTCAAAAGGCAATCTTAGTAACTAACAGTAACAAAACTAGATGTTAAGTAGTGGTCTGGGATATAGGGAAGGACTTGACCTGTGCTGTTAAACGAAAGTCACTACACACAAGGTTGCCAAGGCTTAGCAGCTTTCCCTTTGTAACTTAGACAGCAAAATCTATCATATCTCAACTACAGTGAAACTACCTCCTTAATATCAGTACAGGGCACTCTCAGAGATATTTAACAACAAACAGATTTTTTTGGAATAGATTCTATTCGTTTTGGAAGAAAACAGTGTTTAGAACACGTATGAAATTAGGAAAAAATGAGCAGATGTGGCAACCACACACACTCAGAATAACATTTGTTTGATACTCAGCAAGTTCCTTCATTTGAGCATTTATTTTGCCACCTTCGTTACCTAGAAAAATGAGAATTGGCCCAAACCTATTAGCACTATTTCAAACACAAATCAAGTAGAACCAACCACTCAGGGGAAGGACAACCTTATATAATAAAGCTTTACTCCCTTAAATCAAAGTTCCCACCACTACCCACATCCCTTTCAAGCACGCTGCAGAAGATTCAACACAGGAACTCATAAGAACTCAAAAATCTCTCTGGTATTTCATGAGTAAGAAAATGCCAATGTATATTGCACTGTACTAAACAAAGTGTAAATTCAATATAAACTAATGAAACTGTATTTCAACCCACTATATACAGGCTTATTCAGAATTGTCACTCTTGTGAGACACTACCTAGAGTTCAGCTCTGGGATCTGCGTATAAGGACATAAACCTGTTGGAGAGGGTCCAGAGCAGGCGACTAGAATGTTCACAGAGCTGGAATATCTCTGCTATGAAGACAGGCTGAGAGAGCTGGCATTGTTTAGCCTGGAGAAGAGAATATTCCAGGGAAACCATACAGCAGCTTTTCAGTATCTAAAGGGGGCCTAAAGGAAGAATGGCAAGGGACTCTTTTATCAGGAAGTGTCATGGTACAACAAGGGATAAGGGCTTTAATCTGAAGAGTGTACCACTCAGATTAGGTATAAGGGAGAAATTGTTTACTCAGAGGGAGACGAGGCACTTGGAACTGATTTCCCAGCTAAGTTGTGTATGCCTCATCTCTGGAAGCATTCAAGGCCAGGTTTGTTGTGGGCTCTGAGCAACCCAACTTAGTGAGTGGCAATCCTGACCACAGCAGTGGGGTTGGAACTAGGTGGTTTTTCAGGTCACCTCCAATCCAAGCCATTTCGTGCTTCTATGATTCTATACAGCAGCTATATGTCTGACCTAACTGAAGAAAATGAAGTAAAACAGAGGTCACACTGAATAGTTAGACAGAGAAACAGGGTTGAGTGATGGTACCAAATTAACTCATTTCCCAGCTCCCCCATGCAAAGAGTTCCTAAAACAAATGGTTTCCATTCTATTATCTAACTTGATCCACCAAGTACAATCAAGTACAATCAAGCACTGAAGGGTATTAGATCCAGAGTACTTTGCTGCATGTATTAGGAGGAGCAAGATGCCCTAACATCTGCATCTCTCCTGAAGGATGCATATCTAGAGTTGACTGAATAGACTCACTCTAGCTGCAGCTAGATCCAGCTGATCCTGGGAGACTTTGCCCGCACCAAAAAGATTAGTGAGGTCCAATAAAGCATGAGAAATTCTTGCAGTACTGAGGACTAACTGACAGATCCTGATGCGATCCTGACGTGTGAAAGAAGGTGATGAACAGCCTTTCTACAATAGAATCATCAACTCAGTAAATGAAACCCCAGCTTCACTTTGCTCCAAGTTTCGATGGAACTCATTGCAAAGTACAAGATTTGAGCAGCAATGCCATCTCAGCCTTCAACTCAGCAGGACCAAAAATACACGCTAACGCCAACTACAACAAGCCCTCTATACCCTAAAGTCAGTCCAGCTTTGAGGGGCATCAAATAACATCTGATAAAATGCACTAGCTGTATGGCTCAAGTCACTGTTAAATTATGGACAGCTGGTACCTTATTAATCTTTGATTTCACAGCAATCTCCTTATGTTGGCACCTTTGCTTCCTGACATCTAAATCTTTGGAGAGTTAATGATTGGCAAAATAAATGTTGCCAAGTCTAAAGGATTTCATTTCCAATTTAAACCAAAATTAACTAGTCTCTTGTTAATGTTTCCTGCCTACAATTAAAATTCTGCCCAGGACTTCACATCATCAGTCCCACTAGAGCAGATGTTTAGAAGAGATAGCTATCAAAACTAAAGTAAACAGTAGTTCAAGTGTACACTGCAAAACGTCTTCACAAATCTCTCCCTCCTCTCTGAAGAGTTCAAGAAAACCCACATAACCACTGACACTTCCCTTCTTCCTGGTCTCATCCTCCAAAAACAGATTCAAAGCATAGTCATAAATGACCTAGGAACTCCTCAGAGCTACCAAAAACTGACTCAAACAACATTCACATCTCTTACACTGAAGCGGACAACCTCTGTTGAAATGCAGGATACAGTAACACGCATTGGAACAGCACCAGCACCTTCGAACAGCAAGCACTGCAACAGCATAGCAGCTTAATACTTACACTCAGCAGGAGGCACTTGTTTTCTTTGATGGCACCTATGCAGCCCACAAAGCCAATGATCATGACAAAGGTTCCGGTGACAATCAGTAGATTGGCAGCTGACAGTGATGGAAAAGATGAAGAGAGGGTGGCAAAGTTCCCTTGAGTAACTGCCAGCCAGATGCCCACTCCAAGGATTCCACAACCTCCCAACTGGAAAAAAAGAAAAAGAGAAAGAAGCTCAGTTATTTTATAAAAGTAACCCCAGATATTAATCCATATCAATACAGCAGTGGCCCAGCTGGAGTAAACCCAGCAGCTATGCCTAAGAATGATCTTTAGTTACAGAACTTTCAGTCTAAAGTAGACAAAGCAGACAAAAGAGAAAGGAAAACATTTCATAGAGAGGAAATTTATCGATAATATACTCAAAAATGACCCAGATTTCAGATGAGATGAGAACTGTGCTGGTTTAGGAAAAGTTTTAAAGGGAAGCAGTAGTACAGACTCTTCTGACATGTAAGCAAGGAGAAGGGAGCATGGCAGCACAGGCAGAATCACCACCACAAAAACATCAAATTTACAATTATTATATACATAAGGAACTTTTAAAAATGCAAACAATTATAAGCCTGCTGCTTATAATTGAGATAAAGTCTGCACAATTGTAACAAACTGAGTAAAGCTGAGCAATTAAATAGAATTAAACCAAAGGGGATTTTGCATTATTATACAGTCACCCAGCAGCGCATCACTTACATTCCTTTCTTTCCTACTCTCCCTTTAAATAACCAATTTTTATTGAGTTCTATAATTGCACTTTATTATCCAAATCAATTAAAAGCTAGGAAAAAAAAATTGTGTTCATAGAGGAGTAAACCACACATAGGAGCATATCAATTAAACGTCTGCATAAAGTGGATGAACATAAGGCAACTCCTGAACCAGAAGAGGAAAAAGACAGCTAATCCTGGGGCAGAGCTAAGCCTCTGAAATGAAACAGAGGAGAAACTCAAAAGCCAAAGCAATTTCTTAGAGCTAATTGCTAAGGTTGCCTCTGTGTGAGACTGAATTCCCCCTCAGCAAGTAGACAAGAACGGCAGTTGCAAACAATACTGTTTTGTTCAGACCCAAGAAGAAAAACTGTACCTCATTGCTGGCCGAAGAACGTGACAGAGTCTGGGACCACACTTCTGCCTTCACCCACAGCCCATTCAAAGTCCTGCCTCAGTATCAGCCTCCAAGGCACAGGCACAATGAGGACACATAAATGGTCCAGAGTGCACAAGCCCAGCAGCAGCAAAGGCATCTACTTGCACTATGCTTAGCTATTAATTTCTGTTCTTTCTTGCAAAGTAATTCAGTAGCACCAAGAAAAAACAGCTTATTTCATCCCTTTTCACTGCTCTGCGTTGCTACACGCTTCAAGTGATACAGGTGCCTACAGCTCCTGTTTCTGTTTTGGGATGTAGATCAAGACACTTGTGCTGTTCCTCTACTGCCCATTAGGTTCTTCGTGATGTACAATACACAGCACTGGAGATGTTATTTCCCTTCGGAAATGACATTTCCCAGTCATTATTGGCTGCAAAAACAGGGAAAACACTAGTGGTACAAAACTTCACAGAACCAGATGTTTGATGTGAATCACTATAACTGTGGCTGCTCCATTTCCATCAGGGCTGAATTTTTCAGGTCTGTTTGTCAGCAGGAGCATCTCACTATGCTGCGCCTAACCCAGTGGTACTCTAATATATATCAGACTATCAGCTCATTATCCTTCTATTTTTGAAGAGGGAATGAATACTTTTTCCATACATCAGTTAACCAAAATCTAACAAGTACAAAGGGATCCTTTGAGCATTAAACCATTTGACTTTAATGAATTTCACAAAGTGGTTCATAGACAACAGCAACACATGCAACTGAAGGTTGCTGCACATTACCCCAGCCCTTTTTCTTCTCCCAAACCAGAATGTCTTCTTGTTGTCTTTGGATACAGTCACTGAACTGTCATACAGCTTCCTGGGAAATAGAGGCTGCCCTTAATGTTGGTCTACACTGCTCTTTCCACCAAGGGTTGAACCACACCTATAAGTCTCTGGCCAAAGAACAGAGCAACTCTCAAGCACCTATTTAAGGAAATGAACAAGGAGACTTAAGATGAACCAAGGCATCCACAGGAATCTTTCCAACATGAGCAGAACATCTCCTGGTTCCAAATGCCTCTCTTCTGCCTTCTGCTTCTCGTATTCTGAACTGAAGTATAACTCCCAGTTCCAATTCCGGGGATCAGAGCGATCGCTTCTCTTTATGCTAGGTATCTCAAAATGGAAGAGAACTGATGTTATTGATTTTGTGTTGCCTGCTTTGGTCTCTCCGTCTTTGCATCTAAGAATCTGTTAAGCTGTGGATAATTTTGCTTAAGTTACTTATGATGTTCCTTTTCCTCTACTTTTTCTTCCCCCTATTCCATCTCCCAATCCTTGTTAGTACCAAACAGGCAGAAGAAGACTGATGAGATGACAAATCTTGACAACTTTCAAGGTTTGCCAAGAAACAAAATTAAGCAAAACCAAAACCATTAACAGGGCTACTCCTGAATATCTGGGGTCTCCCTTGCAAATAGCAAAGCTGTCAAGTTTAGAAGAGACACTAAATGTTGAAACAAAAACATTAGTGAAAAGACTCCAGCTTGAACCTGGCAACCAAATACAACTCTGCATTGGCTCCACATGGAGACTGCAAGGCTGATTCAAAAAGAATAATTAAAAAAAAAAAAAAAGCAGCAAAAAACCCTAAAGATGACAGCCTACTGACAACAACATTTTTTAATCCTTTGTGAAATGTTTAACATGTTATTTGCCTAATTCTTCATGATATTCCACTCTCGTGAGCAAGGCAACTCTGAATGAAACAGAATGCAGCATCTTTTAACACTTTTTTCTTCAGGAAGTGTTGCATTTTCAAGTAAAATCTTTTATTCTAGTGCCCAAACGTGGAGTCACTAGAAGGGATCATTTCATAGCCCTAAAATTTGAGATCAAATTGAGATCTGAATTATGCCTGTGTTCCAGGACAATCTGGAAGAGGCCATCCAATATGCCAGTGCCTCAATTCTAAGATATCAAGTATAAAAATATAAGCAGTGAGTTCTTAGCAAGCCCTGGACTTTGCAATCAGCTGTGGAAGGAGTGGTTCATTCTGCTCAAGACCAATCGGCCCCAGGCATTTAAATAGCAGGGTCAAGCAGTAAAGCTGGTGGCTCACCCTAAAAGCAGAGATTCAGTCCATCTCTCCCTCCCTGGGAGACACAGCCACGTGTGAATTCACCCTCTTGGCAGAAAAGCTGCTTGCAAAATTAGATCCTCCAAATTGTTCTAATGGGCTATAAAATAAATTATTCAGGCTTTAGAGCATACACTTAAAATTGATCTTACACTATTGTAAACAAAGTAATCCCAAACAGCCCCAGATATATGCATGCAGTTGGAGAAAACAATTTTGAAGCTACAGCTACACACTTAAAATACAGCAGGAGAAATTGCCTCATTGTTCATGATAATGGTGTTGGTGTCCTTAAGTGTTTTTTATATTGGTTTTGTTACGTAGAAAATGCATCTAATCAAGGCTTCTCATACTGTGACTGATTAGGATCTACCCATCATACTTCCCTTTTAGATAAAAACTATTCCTCTTATATTAAAAAATCCACTGATAACAGAACTCAAGTGGAAGCATGGCCAGTTCTTTTACAGTCATAATAATTCACTTAGAAGGATTTTTCTCTCCCAGTCTCCACAAATTTAAACTAAAATGGCTTTTTCAATCCTCCTTGCTATGCAGTTATTCTTGTGTGAATGTTCTTCCCCCTCCTTTAACTATGGAAGAGCTTACAATGAAAAAATCAACATCAAAGTATTAATAGCAGTGATGTGAACATTACCCAGAAAATGCTCTTGTAATGTATGACGCATTTAAATAACTGTTTCTTCTAGCTAGATATATACGTTGGGTGGAAATGTACATTGATAGGGTACAACGAATTCAGGATCCTACATGAACAAAGCAGAAGTTCACGTGCTACTGCAGGGACTGTGGCTTTCTCTATAAGTGCACACAGACAACTTCTTGCTGTAGCTGCCGCCTGCCTTGTTGGAGGATCTGGGAACCAGACTATCAGCCACTTCTAGAAAACACATTCAAGCCAGCACATGGGGCCTCCAGAATACCAAATAAACTTCTGGTCACGTATCTCCATCACACCACTGCATGCTGAACTTGCAGCCAGTGTCTCATCACTGGGATGGGCTCTTTTGCATAGCTTATCTGACATTTAACAGCAGCATCACCACAGTGATCTGCCTCTATTATAATTAGGGTCTAGAGTTCTGCACTGCAGAACTTAACAATTTGTGCAAGCCTCATCTAGAACATCCATGCTACTTCATTTTAGCAACTATTTGAAAAAGAATTAACAACAACAACAAAAAAAAAAACCACATCAGTTAGTGAGAACAACATTCCTGAGAGTGAAAAGACTGACACAGCAGCAATCCCTAAAATCTAGTATTGAAAAGGAGAATAAGAGAAAGATTATTTATTTTTCTTGAGATTAAAGCAGGCAGAGTTCATTTTGTCCACAGGTTTAAAACCAATTAAAATACCTTTTAAGAAAACAGTAAGTCATATTCTGGAATTTACGACCATAAAAACAGATTAAACAAATTCAAGAAGGGCAAAGTGCCCTGGCTTTTACTGAAAATGACAGATTAAACAAATTCAAGAAGGGCAAAGTGCCCTGGCTTTTACTGAAAATGACATCTAGAATGCAAACCTTTCGGATGAGAAACCTAAACTGTGAATTGAAGCAGCTGAGAAAAGTATCCTTTTTCTTATATTCTCTTTCAGCATCCATAAATGGCCACGTCCCAAAGCAGGGTACTTGGCTCGATTAAACCTGGTCAACATTATGGGCATTTTTAAGCTCTCCTTACCTCACTCTTTTCCCCTCTCTAGTTGTAGTGCTTACTTAGAATTTAAACTTGAAGGTTTTTTTTGATTGCTTAGCACCAGCTTATTTTCAGAGATGGGTTCATAGAGAGAAATACTAATGAAAGAGTTAATTCCCTGTATCTCCTAACGCCACATCATATTCTTGATACTCTTGCTATTTTCTTGTTTGGTTTTGTTTTTAAACTAGTGAAACCATAGCTTGTTCAAAACAAAATGAAGAGATCTGCCATGCCATTAGCTACAAGGTCAAAAAAAGATCCACTGTAGAGGCTATATTATTTCTCTTCCGGGGTGCACAGTGATCATAGTCATGGGTCTAAGCTGCAGGATTACCCTAAAAGCTCCACTGCTGGTGCAATCAGCAGCTGAACTACAAACAACACAGTACTTAAGCTACGGTACATTTAAAAAGAAAAAGAAAGAAAAAGATAAAGTTATTTCACTGAGTTTTGAACCTGAATAAAGATACCTCTACTTTTGTGCTTCACACACACACTCTTCTCCTCTTACCATTGCCGCCTTCTCTTGCATCATGGCCCAGGTTGTCAGTAGTGTTTATGGAATTTGGACAGCCACCAGCAAACTCTCAGCCGTCATCACTCCAGAGCACTTCAGCTGTCTCATAATTTGCATCAAACAATCAATGAGAGCTGGGCTTACAGAGCCACTAGATCATAGTAAGAAGTCTCCCAGATTTCCCACTACTGAGATCAAGCGGTCTATTGAAACCTGGGTGAATGCAAACACATACCTTCCACACACCACAGACATGCCCCTGCACCCTGACTGTCAGACTGGCTCCTGAGGAGGTCTTTTTCAGAGCAGAATAAAGGTAGGAAAGTCACTAGTCCACTCAGTCTTGGGATAGACCTAAAAAGTCTACTAAAGCTTGGGATTTCAACAGCAGGCCATGAGGTTTGTACAGAAGGAAAACAAAACAAAACCCCACAACAAGCCTACAGTCTGCAAATCCCTTCTGTAGAGGAGAACAACTCAGGAAATAATTTCCTTGTCTAATTCAGATGGGCTCTCAGCTGTGTTGCTTCTCAGACAGATACGTCAGGTCTCAGCTCAGATGAGAGCCAGATCCACCTAGCAGACATACATTATTCCATAGAAATTACACATCACAAGTGGATGCTGCCCTACTCTCAGACTCAACACTTTATTGATAAGAACATCTACTCAGAGCAGTACATTAACCTCAGCCAAAATTTTATTTTGTTCTGGTGTCATTTTACTCTACTCTTGATCTCTTCATTAATATCTCTATGACTCTGAGGAAGATGTTTTAAGAGAGTGCATCTGAGTAAAGCACAAAGTATTGCAAATGTCAATCTCTTTGGCTTTGCAGATAAGCAGCGCACAGCAATTAAAAATTAAAAGCTCTATGAAACTAGTTGTTAGGCTTAGCCACTCCATTTCTGCATTTTGCTTAGGGAAGAGATTTTTAAGGTTCAAATTAAAAAAAAAAAAAAAAGTCATCTTGCAATATGGGGCATTACATATGTGCCCAGCGGCAAAAATCTTCTAAGAGCTGTGTACCTCCTCTCTTCGCTAGTGTCAGCCAGCGTGGCTGATCTCTCACTGCCCTGATTAGCAGCAGCCAAGGGCCTGGCCTCAGTGCTGCACGAGACCTTTTCTTACAAGCTGATTCACATGCTGTCTGCCTCTCTGTTACAAGCTGCTGTCTAATCAGTGGCGTAACACAGAGCACAGAGCTCCATATGATTTCAAAGCTGATGTTACGCGTTGTCCTGGAGTTCGTACCCTCATTGCCTCTCTTTCTTGCTATTGTCACAAGTTTGAAGATACACATTTTAGGAGCTCATTTTATAAATAAGCTTTGTTTTAGGATGTTCCATCCAGTGTGTGAGCCTGACAAAGAGCAAGAGTGCTTTTATCAAGTCTAAAAATTTGACTTGGAACTTACAGGAAAAGAAATATCATAAGAAAGGCATTTGTTTTCATAATGTCAATAACGGAAACATAAGTTGTTTTTTCATTTATCCTGCAGAGGAAAGAGCTTCAAGAGCTTAAGCCTTGAGAAATTCATTATCCTTCCCCAGTTGAGTTCCACCATTAAGTTGCGGACCCATACAACTAAAGTAAATTCAGGGCCAACAGAATATGTTGAAAGACAGAATATCATAATGACACCCTGCTAATGGAAAAGGGAATAAAAAGCCTTTCAGTTAATCCCTGCTGCTTTATGAGCTGTATTCTCCCAAGCACTTGCTCCTCTAAATCATAGTTATCTATCAACTACTGTTACAAAAGAACAGAACTACAACATTTATGAGTTAACACACCCAATGTAAACACCATAATTTCCTTTTACAGGTTCAAATTCATTGAAACACTTAAATATGCTCAATGGCATCCTTATCAAGCAAATCATTTAAGCATATGCTTTACTGCCACTATCTTTAATTAGTCTCTTCTGTAGTGCTGCAGAGTTGTATTTCCAATGATGCAAAATCTTGCAAAAATATAACAGGTGAGGATGACCTATTCAGGCAGCAGTGCTGATAAAAGATCACAGAATATTTAAAAACAGTGCTTACCAGTTTTTTCCATAATTTGGCGATTTGTCTAAACTTTAATTCAAACTGAAGCACTGAGTTGTGTGCTCAGTCAATGACAGCACAGAGAAACTGCTTAAGTTAGAAGAGGAAAAGGAACGGCTGTGCAGCAGTGAAAAGAGTGTCTCTTTGCAGGTTTGAGTTTTAATGCCTTTTGCTTTGGCAGCAATTAAAGCTTTTTCATCTGCTCCTCAAATGTCATTTCTAAATCCACCTGGGATGACTGTAATGAAATCGATACAGACCTAAAGAGGAATATATGCATCAGGTCTGGAATCAGAATGAATAAAATGAAGTTAAAGGTTTCAATAAAGAAGCAGAAATGGAAGAAAACTGGATGTGCTCTGCGATCTCAGTTCTGTGCCTTCTGTAAAATAATAATTCTTTAGTAACTTCAGAGCATAAACTGAGAAACAACCAGACCTGGAGCTCTAGATTCAATTTTTGTTACTTGTTGTCACATACATATTGTGAAATACTGAAAACAGAAGAAGCAAATGGTTTCGCATAAAATAAAAACTTTCACATAATATAAAAACTGAGATTTCTGGGGATTATCTAGAGATTTTGCCCAAACCATCTGGTGAGATGCCAAGAGAAACTAATGCACCAAATAATGACTCCAGAAGCCACAGCTCAGTTCCTTGGTTTACCACAAATTTCTTGCACAAGAAAAAATACAGAATATTTGCTATCTGCAGTATTATTCTCTCTCTTATAGAGATTGAATAGCTTTAAACGGAGATATATTGAAATAATAAGATGACGGGGTCATACAAACCCAAACATAAACAAACAGATTTCTTAAATAATACAAAGCAAAAAGAGACAGACTTTCTATTTTGTACTACACAGTATGTTTTTAAAACATGTGCTAACAGGCACAGTCTGCAGCAAAATGCAAGTAAAAATGTTTTTACATTGGATGTATAATCTATCCACAGAGGTATGCAGATAGAACAAGGCTGGTTACTATAGAAACCCCTATAGTGCATATAGATACATACTATAGTTGGAATGTAAAATTATTTGTGTATCTAAAAGGAAACTGCTGATTCTGAGGGAAAGAAAGAGCTAAAGCTGATACCCTTCCTCACAAAACCTTCCAAGAAATGAAGAGTCTTGACTATATAAGCCTACATCTGATTAAAAATACTCTTTATTCAGAGTCTCCCATGATGCACACAGGCAGAAGCTAATCTTAGTTCTAAAAGTTGAGGCAGATCGCAAAGACAGTCCCTGTTTTTCATTCTGAAATGAGGGGAAGCTTGAGGGCGTCACTTTTATTCATAAGTTTGGCTCTTAACATACAGCGCATCCTTTCCACAGGTCCCAAGTTGTGCAGATGTAATTTCACCATGATAATGGCTAATTTTCTTGATGGAGACCTTTTCAAAAAGAAATTGGTTTTCTTGGTCTAGGCAATCAAGTAGGCCATCTTCCCCTGAAGAATACAGCTATTCCATACTCTCCCCTCCCATTCGTACTGATGTTCACTCAGCAGCTGGTGGCACTAGAATGACACAGATACAAGGATATGTAGGGTCGCAGCCAGATAATGCTCTGAAGCCTGTCAAATGGCAGGCAGAGGGCCAGAGGTGCAGGTTAGTGGGAACGCCAGGAGCAGCACACTGTGTTCCCTTGGTCCCAATCCAGATGTGCCTGCAACCTGCCTTGAATGAGCAATACCCCGAGTCGTTTCAAAGACAAATATGTGGGACTGCAGACAGTCCCTCACATGGCCAGCTCACTCCTTCAGCAGCTCAAGTCCTGCTCAGGAAGAATATTAGAAAAAATTTCTGAGAAGAAAGAGTGGTGAGGAACTGGCACAGGCTGCCCTGTGGAGGGGGTCGAGTCACCGTCCCTGGATGTGTTCAAGAACTGTGGAAATGCAGCACTGAGGGACATGGTGGTGATGGGTCAACAGTTGGACAAGGTAACCTTAGAGGCCTTTTCCAACCTTAATGGTTCTATAAATTGAGTCATCTCCAGCAGGCACAGGAAGGTTACAGGAAGCATGAAGGTTACACTTTCACGCAATATCCCAGCTCCTAAAAGCTAGGAAGCCCTGTAACAGACTCCAGCATGACTCTTGTATCTGAATGAGGCATGAAAAACAAATCACTGATATTTATTAACAGGCTTCTTCACATTCATGTTAATGGCAAAGCTAAAGACACTTCCACAGTGCAGAATAACAACATTCTACAGCATCAATCAATGAAAGCAAGGTAAAGGGGGACCTTAGTATCGGGAATAAAATGAACTATGTAATATCTGGAATACTAGGTGAAGGCATTAATGCCTCACATACAAAAGAAAATTGTGCGATGAAGGTCTGGTTCTGATCACTCTGATGCAGTGCTTTCCTCTTCTTTTCTCCCTCTGTGGTCTCCTTGTTGCCAACCACTTCCACGTTTTGCTGTGAAAACTCCATTACTCTTGGGGATGGAACTTAACCTCTCGACTGCTCTAGGAGCTCACTCACAAAATGAATGCACACAGCCTCAATATCCCTTCCTGTATTAAACAAACAAAACCAGCCCAACCAAGGAACCCAAGATATAAATATAGCTCCATGCAGGACAGCCAAGCATACTAGTAGCAGCAACACTAATGAAATCTGAAATGCATTATGACCCAGTAAGACCTTCCTTCACTGAAGCTGAGCTACTCACTGAGACAGGGAGAATGATCAAATTCGTGCACTACCATGAGCTTTTAATGAAAAGTCTTTCTGAAATAGTCCCATCAATAAATAGTCCACATGGCCTTAGGAAGGGTTTCTGCCACTTTTCGGATCGATGCCCTAATCAATAACAGAGTTGTGAGCAATAATCGCACCCAAATGATAAGCAGCCTCACTTCACAAAGCTCATCTGCTTTCAATGAACACCATCAGAAAGCCAAGGAAAAAGTGTTCCAAATTTTTAATGGATTCGCTTAAATGGATTGCTAATAATATTTGTACAGGCAAACAAAGTATTAACTACGATCAAAATTGCCTAACAATGCCATGTAAGCTATCCCTTGTAACAGACCCAGCATTATGCCCAGAATAGCTTCTCTCACTGCAATAGTCCAAATGCCTCATCAAGACAGCTATTCCAATTGGGTGGGAGTAAAAGAGAAAGCAAAGATTATTCCCTTGTTTTATGTTAGCAATTTTTAATGATTGTTTATTTATATTAGGCTTTGCTATACAATAGCACATTTGAGACTTTGCTGCACTCTTACTGGTGCTATGTATACACAATTGCTGTATCCCAAGCCACTTCCAAGCATGGGCAGCACACCATCAGTAATGAATGCCACCTCAAATAATCTTTTTTTTTCTGCACTAGTTATCCCCAAAGGAAACACTACAGTCTTCTCTCATCACCAACCAACTATCTGCTATGGAAGTATTTCAGCTGCTTTGGAATAAACACATTTAAACAGATCTCTGATCAGCAATGTCACTGCAATGTACAGATTGGAGAGCCCACAGCATCCCTTGCCTTCATATTTTATTTGGCTTAATCTGTTTTGGAGGATCCACCAAAGCAAGCACAAGGATTATGAAGTGAAAATGAGCATAAACCTTTCTCACTGGGACTGTCTGAACAAGTTTGCACTGTAGGCTACCTAACGGTGCCCTTCTAGTCTTACTAATACTGCTGTCAGCACCCAAACTGCTATAGATTTCAGGAAGAAATCCCACCTCCCTTTGTCACACACTACAGGATACAACACAAAGACTGCAAATATTTCTTCTAACTTCAGATCTGTGCAACTAACTTTTGGACATTCAAGACTGCCTGCACATGACTGGTGTCCCTTTAGAAGTCAAAGCTATTCGTAGTGTCTGAAGACCAGTGTAGCTCAGTCTAAGCCCACCTTTATCAGCACCATTAGCAGCACTGATAGGAGTTCCCCCAACTGCAGCCACAGCCCAGATGCCCAGAATTAGGGAAATGTGGCAGCCCAGGCTCCTTCCTTAGAAGAAAGGACCAGATAGATGCCTGTAAAGGTCATTGCAGCCCATGGCAGCTCTACCTCTGATCAATGTAGAGATCATAGGGGAGTCTAGCAGAAAATCCCTCTGCTGCCCTGACTCCTAAAAGACAGATCTAAGATAATTTTCACTCCAAACGACAGGTCATGAAATTTCATGATCCTCCCTGAGGTGATTTGGTAATTAACTCATCTAACCTCATTAATTAAAATTACATATTGCTTTTCTTTCTACCTTATAGTAAGAGCAAGCTATCATATAGCCATTAAAGCCCCATGCATGTGCAAATATACACAGAGCATGAGGAATCAAATCCTCCCGGTTCAGCAAATGGAAAGCATTGAGCTGTACACATTCTTGCACTGCCCATCACACATGTTGCTTGGCAGCTTTTAATAAAGGAGGATGACTGACATGAATTTACAGCTTATTACTTTGCCCCCTCACGTTATAAATTCATGAAACAGTTGTAGTTTATTGCATTTTTATGTGTGTCAATTTTATTTACATACTCTCTCTTGCCATTAGAGGGGAAAAAAGCTTTTGGGTTTCTGGAGATTCTCAATCGCTCTGTGCTGGGGACTGAAATGGGATGGAAACAAAGACTTCTGGCCCATCTAAAAATAAACCGCCACCTCAAACTCTCTCAGTACAACCTTCCATCATAAAGCACTGCTACATAAATACAGCTTTATAAATTATGCATCTTATGTCTTCATGTGCTCACAGCAGTTTACCAATAAACGTTCGGCGATACCTTCTAAAACAAAACAACAACAACAAAAAAAACAGTCATAAAATCATTGCCAGTGATGATAAATGATTACAGCTTAATAACAGTCAAGCTGACAAAGCTGAAATGTCCACAGGGTGTACTGCAATTCAAATGCCGCAAGTGGAAAAATAAAAAGCTTCCAAATATAAATGTTACAGCCTTCAGCAGAGAGGAAAACTGGAGAAAGGCCTTGTGACACCAGGCTGTGTACTAACTCCAGGACGTCCCCCAAAACTTAATGGCAGAAATTTACTGCAAACTTAATAGGTAAGAGAATAAACCTGCTTTAGGGCAGAGATAGTTGCAATGTGTTTGCAGTTTGTGGGAGAGGACTGACAAGAGAATAAGGTTAAAGAGAGATGTGGGATAAGGCAGTTAAACACCCAAAAGCATAACTTCATTCAGACAAGAAGAGGATATCTTGTGTACTAAACTCTATTCTTGGGTTAACTGGAACTTCAGAGTATATGAATAGGAAGGAAGAAGGGGTCAACAAGACTCTTATTTGAAAGTTCAGGCTAAAAATTGTATTTATGAATCAAGGGAAAAATCTTTTTAAATATCTCATCATCAGGCCACTTACAGTCTGCAGCTGTACTGTAAAGAACCTGCTCATAATTAATGACCCTTAGCCACTTAAAGCTAAATGACTGATTTCAAATTGCAAATGAGCAGCTGAGTAATGAGAGAATGTCTCAAGATGATTTCAGCCATCTCCATACCAATTCTGACAACCGTTTAACAGGCAAAACACAACCAAAGGGACAGAAAGCTCTCATTGTCGGAGCTTTGCTTTAACAGCTTGCCTTCAAACAACACAGTGAATACATAAGAGGCATCACTTCAGCATTTTTTTTCTGTCATTTCAGTCCAGCAGATTCTCTTGTTCCAGCAATGGCAGGTAAGCTTTGTTTATCAAACGACAGCAATGCCTGTTGCTAAATCTAGAATGATGATATCTTTCCTGGCATGTGGCACATCTCAAGAGCCACGCAACTGCAATGGACTTTTCCCAGGAAACAGCAAAAAAAAGTATCTAATTTTTAGTCCAGCTCCGCTCTTTCCCATATCCCTCTTGGAGCATGTGTGGCCACTGCAATGTTTGCTCAGAGAAGAAAAAGACAGGTATGGAAGAGAGTATTACAAGACACAGAAAATAAGTAGCATGAACGTGAGCCTTCAAATAAAACTGGAAAGATAAAGGAGAGAAACACAAAGACAAGTCCTTTCAGTAAATAGCCTACTCTGTTTAGTTCCCTTCACATTCAATGATCTGGATGAATATTGCCTCACCTCCTTGCCCTTCCATCCTGAGATATGCAACCTCAGCAACTCTTGCTATTTTACAGGAAGCCTGCATTCATCCCTACACTGAAGACTTTCCGTGTTCACTGAACCAAAACCCCTTTCTGCTCAATGACTGATTTGCTTATGGAGGGAGAACAAAGCTCAAAGAAACCATTTGCACGCACTTGGTAGAGAAAATGGGCAGAAAGGTATCTCCACCCCAAGGGACAGAAAACTGCCAGACTGCGTAAAGAAACCTGATGCTAGAAAACATTTACCACTTAAGCTCAGCAGGCTTTTGCCATCCAAGATATCTGATGCTATGGATTTGATGATATGCTATCTGAATGTCATCCTTGAGGCTTTTTTGCACAGACTCCATAAAACAGACCTGGCAGAAGTCTTCTTATCTACCTCAGCCACACCACAACTGTGGAAGAAGCGTTCTCCCTGAAAAGCAGCTGACACGCAGCTGCTCTCTCTCAGGGTCAGGTGTGTTACTTCATGTCAGACAGTACGTGGGATGCACGACTTCACTTTTCAGCCAGTACCTCTCCTTCCATCCCTAAAAACCTCCCTCAGATGCCACCTGCATTACCTACACTATCTGCAGCTATTCCACGCTGGACCTTGACCTGTGATGGAGCAGGAAACAAAGCTGTAAGTGCCACTGCAGAGGTATATAAATTTGCTCAAAGAAGTCTGCAATTTAACAGAACGTCTGTCTTTCCGATTCAAAATTGTAGGGAGTAAACTGTGTTCAGGCAGGAGATAATAAGCTAGCAAAGATAATACAGATTTGAAAGCATAAAAAAAGTTAGAGGAAAGCTCCTGAGGAAGACTTCCTTTCACTGCAGTAACATGGGGAAAGCTGATGAAAATACGATGTCACCATGCTCCTTTATTTTAAGGGAGAACGCGGCTGTTGGCAAGCTGCTGTCTGGGTAATTGCTTCCTCCTTGGTCCAGTGAATCTGAGATTTGTTGTCAGCCTTCCAGGGGCAGAGAAAAGCTCATCTATCTCTTCCATTTTATCAGGATGAAATGGCCACGGGATTTGCTCAGTTGCGCAGCATTAGAGTGAATGATTGCAAGGAAGTGCTAAAGCACCACCAAGACATGCGGTGCTGCCAGGGCTGTGCATTACTCCTCCCTGACAAAAACTAGTTCTGAAGAGAACAATTATTCTAAGTTGTAATCTTTAATAGCTGCGGATGGTGCAACCAACTAAAAGTAGGTTCTAAAATACTAGCTTCTTAAATAAACACTCCTGTCAGGACCTCCGAGTGATCAAAGCATGACACCATTTCCAGATAGCTCAGTGTGGTATTGAAGTCAGCTCTCTTCAGGCTTTCTACGCAGAACACCATCCTGCTCTCACAAGTCCACTAAAAGCACAGTCAGGCTTACCTTGACAGCTTTGTACACAGAATTATGTATGTTCAGCATGCCTGTACTCACCCGCACATTAGAACAGGCAGAGTAGAAGAGATTTTAGAGAGAAAGAGGCAACAGCTTGCCCTGCAGTGAAACCTCCTTCTTAAGGAGTGACCTCCCCAGGCAACACTCCTGTTAAAAGAGGTTCTCATTTGGGAGAGGGCTGACTCTGTCACATTTACTTTCACTCAATAGACAGATTCAGTAGAGCCTTGCAGGTGGTACATTTTTCAGACTGAAGTGGAAAAAGCCCTGGCTTAGGAAGGAATCCTACAGCTTTGTTCTACTCTAAATACATTCACAATCAAGGCCTTCCCCTTTAAATCAATGTAATCCAGGACTAAGTGCAGTGAGTCTGCAAGGGCTGCAGGTAGCTGGGAACGTCCCCAAACCCCCACGATGCCAATGACACAACAACACTTGGCACTTAGCATATTGAATGCATTTCAGGGCTTTCAACAAGTAAAACTTTCACCTTCCCTCACTCTTAAATTGGCAAAACAAGCATACAATTCCCTTAAAGCCAGCCAGAAATGGGAAATTAACTCCGACAAGGGGGACAAGAGGTTCACAGTGAAACTTCCCCTACCTCCTACCCAAGAGCGGCTCTTAGCAAGCCAGGCTTATTACAGACACAATTGACTCACAATGAAACTTTGCTATAGGGCAAGAAAACCAAAGGCACAAAAATAATTCCTCTCTGCACAGCATCTGCTTGCTGACTTTATTGCTGTTGCCAACCCAAACTGCTGAATTAAATAGCGGCAATATTTGTACAGGCAGGAGAAACACTCAGCATCGCTAAGTGAGAAACTGTGCTCCTCTCTTTCCGCACCCATTTCTGTCCTTTGTAGAACGGATCCTCCAAAGCTCCGCAAGGAAAAGAGTCGACTTTTCTCCAGGTGCCTCAAAGCACATACTCAGCAGCTCCGCACACAGGCTCAGGCAGAAGAATTTCAACATGGAGTTACGCAGCAGCCAAACATTTTGTGCAAAACTCAGCTGGTACCTTCTCCAAACTGATGGCCACAGGGAAGCAGGAGGCCGCCTGGCTCTATGGCTGGAGCACTGACCAGAGACTGCTCATTGCCTCTCTGTTGTTATACGGTTATTATCCCTGAGCTGCTCTGGGGACATTACAGGAGCGCTCGGCCCCGATCATTACATTGTACCTCTGCAAATGCTCTCTACAGTCTGTTACTGATGGCACTGGCTCATTCTGGGGTGCCAGAATGGTTTACCACCACCTGTCCCACAGCAAACAGATTGATGCAAGGGCAGCCAAAGTCCTTCTGGCATTGACTGGGGAAAAGACATCAGCCAGGCAACAGATAGAGGGAGTCTGCTGCAATTCCAGCCTCATCTGGCCCACGTAAGGCACTTCAACAAATTTCACTCCATGGTGGCAACTTCTATATGATGTCAGATGGGCACAGCGAGGGGCACGAACCGCTGAAGGGTAACACACAGCACCAGACATGTCATCTACCTTGCTGAAGCCAGAGGTGATTTTACAAGAGTGTTATTCACAGGTGCATTCCACGCAGGCTTCCCTGGGTGTTACTCTTGCCCTCCTCCCTCAGCTCCCCTCTGCCACCTCATGGTCTCTGCTGTCTGTGCTGTAATGGGGTAAACCTGCAGCTGGGGACATCAGGTGGGAAAGTAAAGTAGTTTCAATCTGTCCCTGCAATGCAAATCACAACAAGTAGAGGCACACGCAATACAAGGAAGCTACGCAAACATGCACAAACCTTTCCTGATGTGACATACTTTCCCCTTCACCTGATAATGTAGGGAGCATAACTAGTAAAACAAGAAAGCAAAATACAGGCACCTCAACTGTCTTCAATTAAAAAAAAACAGTTGTCAATGCTATGCAACTTGCTAACTTTCTACAGAGAAACCAGAAACAAGTCAGCAGAGCATATGCAGTGAGATCAGTGGTTTGGAAAATTTGGTCAACTCATACAATCGCATTCTGTAAACGAGAAGAGTCTGAAGCAGTAAGAGAGCCTCTCCAGTGCTCTCTGGGGGAGAAGCAGCAGCATGAAGTGTAATGAAGGTAAAATAATTGAATCTCTCTTTTTTTATTATTTTTAAATTCCACTTTCTGAGTTTGTCTGTGAAGAATATCAAAACAAACCAGGCCCAATGTGTAATGCTGCCTGGCTCTATTGATAAAGCTTTGCCTCTTGAAAGACTCCTGCTTGGATTAGTGCAAGCATTTGTAAAGAAGAAAAGAATGAGGCAGTCCTCTTTCTTTTCCCAATGTACCCTCTCTTGCTGTTTCACATCAGGTGTAAAGAACTCACACATACGAACTGCATATTTGTGCAGGCTAGGGAGAGTCAGTAAGAACAAATCTCTTTGGTGCTTTTTGCCAAGTGTACCTGGAAATGAATTACAAAGAAAAAAGGATGGAAAAGGCAACACTGCCACAGTCGGGTCTCTCTTGCAGAGCCATACCCAAACCTCATCTGACTTCTGGTTGAGGTTCCCAGTCATTTTGCCTTTCCAATGTTTTATGGGGTCCTACTGCTACACAGTACTTATAAAGCAATCTTTTCCAAAGCAAAATGTTGACGCTGAAGACAAATACCTCAAACCATCCTAAACTGCTTGAAGGTCATTTCTTCTCCCTCCTAGCACTGCATCCATTCGCAGGTGGTAGGACTATTTTTAAAATGCAGAAATATCTCCAGATAACCGAGCAGGGAAGCTCCTATTGAGTTTTTTATGATGTGTACTCCCAGTGCCATAGAGACTCTTGTCAGCTCTGAGCACAGGACCAACCTGCGCATAAATATGCCATGTTTAAGAGTGTTATGACTATTTACTGGTGTAAGTGCTTTCCCTGGAAGGACGCTGATGCAAGCAGTTACCATATGTCACCATAACGCGTCCCCGTAAAAGCACACAGTTCCAGAAGACTGCTGGGCCTCTCCACAACAGAAATCTGTTCACCCTTCGTTCATCTTCTCCTTTTGTTGAGGAAGAGAGAAAGGAAGAAACACTCATGTATTTTATTCCTATCCCATGTTTTCAGTCTTGTTCACGCTGTTTCTAATATTACTTTACTTCCCTTCTGGAAAAATTAAAGGAGGGCAGAAGACCTTGTAATTCTGTTACCACAACAATTGCATTAAAAACATAAACCTCACAACTGGTAGCACAGAGAGTGGTACATAAAAATGTAACAACAAAATTCAGCCATGCTAGAGCTGAGGCACAGGTATTCTCTGCACAGAAGTTCTGCAGCCCCATTGTTTCTGAAGGCAGCCACCAATGACCCTGAGCTGCAAACTCCCCAGCACGCAGCTGATGGCACAATGGCTGAGCAAGTCGGAGCTTCTGGCACAGCCTTGGCTAGCCCATTTCCATTCAGTAAATGCCTGACTTTCATAAAAACCCAAGCACTTAGGAACACACAAATATAACAAAGAAAAAACAGGTTGAAAAGGAACAACAAGTAAGAGAATACCTGTATGATATTAAGCACACAAATCTGAGCCTTGTGCGTGTGCAAATGGGCAAAAGAAAAAAGACCCATGTAACAGGATAGACACTGCCAAAATGTGCTTCACCCCAACAACTCTGTGGCTGTTTCCTTACTCTCTGCAATTGCTACTGTCACCTCTTGGCCATTCTATACCTTGATTCCTTTATCCTACTTGCATCTTTCTTTACCACACTGCTCAGCTCCTCCTCTTGCTTCAAAAAATAAAATAAAATAAACCCACCAAATTCTTGCATTATGTATAAAATTGTATTCATCCTTTCTCATTCTTGACGTTAGCAACTCCCAGAACTTGCCTACACCCTTCACATGCATTGTCTTTTCAAGGAGTTTTAACGGCCCACCAAAGACAGATGTTTACTCGTCATTATTACTCTTACAATCCCTTTGCCCCACTACACAACAGTCTTCACCAGATAATGTGTCACACATCCAAGGAACATTGTCTGCTAAAATTACAAAGGAAGCCAATCAAAACTGACAGCATATGTTCTCCTAAATAATTCTGGCATTTGTAATCAAACACTGAAAAGCCAAAAGACTCTCAAGCAAATGCAAAAGGTGATCACAGAACATTACTGCCAAAACAGTCACTTCATAGAACTCAGAGCATCAGCTTACTGTGGCTGGGTAATGCTGCACTGTGATATAGCACTTCTATGCAGATCCCCCTCACTGCGCCCCAAAGCCCATTTGTAGACATCCACACAACTCAACAGAACACAGCAGAGATGTCCCACTGAAAGCCTGGCCATGCTATGTAACTTGCTGCTTTGGCACTTGATGGGCAAGAGCGCTTGAGATAAGATTCTCAGATCCTTTTTCTATTGCTCTGCAAGTTTCTCTAATAACAGCAATTTCTAAATATTTCCTGAAATGAAACTGAGGAAAAAAAAGAAAAAAATAAGAAAAAAAAAGAGCAAAGTTTGGAAAGCAAAGAGGTAAATCTGCCAAAGCCTGACAAATCAACACATCCACATCTCTGCACGTGCTACATCTTTTTGACCTATGCTATACCTGCAAGCTTCTAACTGAAAGGAAATGACTGTATTGCCAGTAGAACTCCCTTTCCATTTTTGATTCACCTAACAACATTAGAATTCACTCAAATCATACAGTAAAGAAATCACATGTTATAATGCCATCTCCCTTCTAAAGGGATGATCCAGTGATGAAGCAAACATCTGCCATTTGCCTAGAAGATGTATGGTTGCTTGGGCAGGACAACCCCAGGAGGTTCAAAAACACTGGCTGAAAGCACACATTCCAGGTCTTGCAATTATTTCCACTACCTGACACAATCAGAATGGATGCAGAATTTAACCCCATGCCTGCCTCAAGGCCTCAGGGTCCCAAGTCATTACACCTATAAAAAACAACCACCACAGTTGTGTTACGCTAATGAAATGGCTAAAATAACTCTAGAGCATGAAAGGACAAGAAAGCAGCGAACGTGCCATTGGGGCTGTCGGTACAATACAATAATACCTGAAGAAGTGAAGGGATAGAGCATGGTGTGGAATTAGAAGTAATTTCCCTTATCAGCTCTTTCTAGTAGGATTCCCTCAGGGACCTGCAGAAATTAAAAATTATGATTGTGCTTTCTGAAAGCCAGAGGTAAGCTCACAGATATCCTGGCTGACATTTCCAACAACCAACCTATTGCCTGATGCCATTCAGCTTTGGCTCCTTCCCTCAAGCAAGCAGCTAATGGTACAACCTGTCGCAGTAAGGGTTTGTGAGTGTAAATGAGCAATACAGATTTGCAAACAATAGTGCTAGAGCAGCGGAAGCAGCCCAGATGTATTTTGATGGTAAATGGGAGGAGAGCAGGGCAGGATAGAGATTCAGACGTACTGCTCCAGTAATTTCTCTTTTCTCTCTAACTGTACTTGCGGTACAGTTAGATGTAGCAAGCACCCACACAGCTCCCTGCTCTTGCACCACAGACAGCAGCAGTAGCTGAGGTCTGTGGAATTTGAAGTAGGTCAGCCGATAGATGCGTATGGGTAGCAGTATAGAAACATACCTCACTCCTGAATCTTTCAACAGGTAAGCTACAGAAAGCAGGAATTTTAATGTTGCAACTCTATTTTGGGTTTTCAGTTCGCATGGAAGGAAAAGAGCTTCTGCAATCACGAAGTCAGCAATGCACCAAACCCACTGCGTTAGCAGCATACCTTTATAAGTAGGAGAAAATGAAGGGAAGACACATATCCCCCAAAGAAATCACATCCTTATTAACCAGAAGAATCCAGCCTTAGCTGTAAAGTTTCTAGGGTACTTGCTGAATAATTACATGAAGTTTTGCATGATGAGAGATTTCTTTGATAGGCCAGCCTCATCGCTGCAACACCAGCCCCAGGTTTCCTTTGGAACATGCTGAGATAAGCAGGCACAATGGCAGAGTGCTACTGAGATGTCAGTTCTCCTCCAAGCACCCAGTGGCTGCAGTCAGTGTGTTTTTATTACCTTTATAATCTCCGACTTTTAAAAAGCTTCCAAAGACAAATGAATGAGAAACAGCCCCACGTGCCACATGTAAGATGTGTATTACTGCAGCTGTCTGATGGAGAAATGAAGACAGAGAGAAGTAGAAACAAGCACTCTGCTCTCAATTCCTGCTCCAGTATCTCAGCAGCAAGGTTGTTCTGCCCTCAGAAAGCTGTAGCCACAGGCTTGTTCAGCATTAAACAAGTGGTTTCCATCACTCATTTGCACAAATGGATAAAAATCTGCACAACACAAACTTTGTAGAGGAAGTACAAATTCTTAATTCTTTTGCCAATGAAGACTGTAAACCTAAGATAATGTTATGCTGCAGCTTTCCACCAGCTATGGATGGCTGGGAGCTGAATGGGAAGGAAGCTAGTTAAACTGACAAAGATGAGGCCTAATATTGATTTTTCAATTGATTTCACTAAATTGTTGTCCACACAACCCATACTGTGGAAATTCCTGAACTGGTTTAAAATCGACTTATAACGATTTAGCTTATGTTGGCTCTTTATTGACTCATGTTTTAGCCACATTAGGGGGAAAAAAAAAAAAGTTGTGTTCTTTGTGTCAGAACACAGCAACATGCACAGTGACATGTCCTAGCAAAAGCAAGGTTGTCTGATATATGCTTTTATTAACATCAAGATCTACAAAGCTGGTAGAAACAAGGCATAAGTATCCTCTTGTGTACCCATGTAATCCCAAAAGATCCACAGACTACATTTCAAAGAAGATAACCAGCAACCACAGTGCCAGTGTTGGAATTCAAGTAAGGGCCCAGCATGGGAATGGCACCTCAACTGCTCAACCACGGGGGGGGGCAAAAAGCCACTGGGCCACTGAGTCTTTCAGCAACACATCCAAATTTCATGACGGTCATGGTGCATCAAAAGAGCGTTGCATACCAGTGCAAGTCTGCTTAAAAAAAACTCCAACTTCAATGGAAATCAGGGCACTTCTGCAGTTGGAACGTCTGCATTCCTGGAGGGAATGTTTAAAAGCAAGCTGTTGTGGATCAATGCAAGTTTATTAACTAACAGATATGCTTCATGCTGACAATTGTACTGAAAAAAATAATGGACACTTGCATTCTGAAAGCAGTAAAAACACTTACAAACCTAGCTCTAGACATAGCCCTAAATGTTTGATGCTGCTCATTTCTTTACTTTGGAATATCCTCCACACAGATGTATTTGCCTTCGTAATTGCAGATATGAAATTAAAATCTTCTTCCACTTCCCTGGACAATCATGATTTTCCTCTCTGCACAGTTTATAGCAGCTCACTCTTTGATATTTTTTTAATAACTTGTGTTGTGTTTGGTGCTTTGGGGAGTGCCTATGACAGAAAGCACTTTATTACTTCTCTGTTTGAGTTAGCTGCAGAGCACTCACCAGGCCCTATCTCTAAAAAGATGGATCTAGGCAGCAATTTAATCAAGCAGTGACTGAAAAATTAAAGGTGGCAGTGATTAATATGGATATAGGACTTTTGTCTGAATGAGTGTTAGCTAGAGAACACAGCATGTTTGTTTGCAAGGAGTTGTTTTTTTCCTCTTTCTGGAAGAGTGAGGGAGACACAAAGGAAACCTCTTTAGTCATATCACTTCTCTCCTCTTAATGTTCAAAGAAAAGCCAGAGGAGGAGGAGGTTACACATAGCTCATGTTGTTATCCTTAGGTAAATATCTATGCATAATCACAGGAATTGCAAGCTCACCTCTGTGTATAAGCAAAGGCTCTGACCATGCAATCCAGCTTAGACCAAGGCAAGGAGGGAACTCCTGCCCTAAACCTGAATAAAACTTGAGAGCAAATCATCAGCCAAGCTGATAAAGAAATAAACACTTTTTAGCCAACCGGAGCATACACTAAATACACAGAGTAAAAGGATACTTTCTGTTTCAGAGCAGAGCTAAGATCCTTAAAAGCTGATGAGCAGCAATGAAGGAATAACCCTCTAGTCAGTAGCACAAAATGAACCTGAGGTGAAGCTCAGAATCTGTGTCCAACTCTGTTCAATCAGAGGAAAAGAAATTTCCATAGGCATCTTTAGGTTCGTACATAGCAATTTGGGGATGCAGTCACTGCTCTCTTGCACTTTCTGAAGGAATTACAACCACCTGGCTTTGAATCAGATCCCCAATCAAGTCTCTGTATAGCAAAACAGAGACAGCAGACAATTTACATCTAGTTATGGAGGCTCCACAATTTTTGTCAAATCTTTGTATTGCCCCCACTGACAAGTTATTGATGCAAACTCAGAAAAGTAATGCTAAAACTGGTTCAGAGTTGTTCTGTTTAACAAAAAGTGCAAACATCCTTGGTGCATGCACTTACTTCCATTTAAACAGCTTATTTAGCACTAGATTAGCTCAGGAGATGAAGGACCATGCAAGATTTATTTTTGCTTAACTGTTACTAACTTAACAACAACAATAAAAATCTCAACCAAGCTGAACAAAGCACATGTTATGCTGGCCTCAATTTCTTTCCCAGCAAGGAGTAGATTCTGCCGAGGCATCTTTGCAAAAATGTCACACATACCTCATCCTCCATAAAGCAAAGAAAAATTAAAAGAAAACAAAACAAAAAAAAGGATAAGCAAACTAAGAAGGTTATTTATGGAGTACTAACAAACGCCCTGTCTGAATAAGGATTACCAGTGCTTTCATTTCAGCTAATTGATTTATTTTCCCCCTTCTTCCTTTTTTTAATCTTGGCCAGAGTACGTGATTCACATCTTCCCCAGATGTCTCTTGTCCTCACACGCGGAATTGATTTTCATAAACACTTGCTTGAGCACAGATCTAAAGCCCATATTCAGAGCACTCACAGTAGTAAGAAGTTACCTACAAAAGATCTCTGAAAATGAGGATGTTTGTGTGCAGCTTCAGATATTAACACTTATACAAAAGCCTGGTTCCCAAAGGATTCCTATAATTTAAGTATGGGGTATCTAAGAGGTGAGAGTGCTGCAAGACAGGTAGTCAGTAAATCAATCCCATACAGCCCTGGGCACATATTTAATTGTATTATAAAGTAGTTTTGCAAAAAATGAAAACAATTAAAGTACAACACATTTTTTACTGCTTACAGTTTAGAAGCATGGTTTATTTTTTCATGCATACCCACACCAGTAAACACAAAATAGAACAAATCGGTGAATCCTGATTAAAAGCACAGCAGTGATACACTGCTATGCCACATGTGTATTGGGGATATTTTATAGCCAGAATCAAAGCTTTGCCAGTTCATTGGCTAGAGAGTTCTAATTTGATCAGTGTTCTTTAACCATTTTACAGCAAAATTACCAACATTTTTAAGCTCGAGGAAAGATATGAGAATGAATTCTGCTGGTATCCAAATGAGGACAAAAGCCCTAAGAGTGTCAGGATTCCTCCTGTCTCTGCTCCTGAACATCCTACATGAGCCTGAAGTAAAACAAGATCCATTTGTGCTGCTTGTGGTTGAGGTTAGTTATAACTGTGAGATGCAAGACTCAAATACACAGCCTCATCACATCCAGGATTCTGATTGAGAGTGGGAAGAGGGGGCCCAGCCATTCACAGCCACCCTCTGAACAACCTACATACAACAGAACAGTAGAGAAAAAGAGTAAGAAATTGCAGCAGTGTGCAGTATTCCTGTTGAGCCCCTCAGGCCAAGGAAATATTTGTTTCCTAATGCAACACGCTTTTGAAAATGTTGGACTGCATTTCTTTGAAGCTACTCTCCATCTGTAAACTGAACATGAAAACACCACCATGGAGTGGCAACGTATGACTTCCTTGCTGTTTGTATAGTGCTTCTGAAAAGTGAGAATAATCAATGCTATAAGACAGAACTACAGAATCATGTAACTGTAGGGGTTGGAAACTTAAAGAAAGCAACGGGAGAAGCAGATCTTGTTGAAAGAGAAGCACAGCAACAAACTAACTAGGTTCCTACCACGGCTCTACGAAGTAACAGCTGACTGATAAACGCATGGTAGCACTGCCAGCACCAGTCACAGAAACAGATTTCTCTTTGCTGCAGGTTCACGAAGGCCTGGACACTGCATTCTGGACACTGCATTTCCTGGCAAGCCACTGGAGCCAGTCCCCCACATCTGACAGGCAGGAACTCTGCCAGCCAGCGGTCACACATGGGGACAGACATTAAAGAGCTGCAGAGTTTTATTTTTCTGTGGTCAACCTTTACCCTCAATGAGACTTTCTCCTTTAATCACTACTTCATCTTTTTCTTTCCACCTTTGCTTTGCAGGACAGTGCCTGATACAGTGTGCTGGTGTCAGCCTCCCCATCCCATTACACGGCAGGGCTTAATGTGTACATGCTGGGTGCTGTCAGCCCAGCAGTCAGCGCTGCTCTGCCAGGCAGCTCACAGGGCTGACATCCACTCCCACATTCTCTGCCCATCTCCGCACTTAGCTCAAGGCAAGCCCTGCAACCCCCGCTGCCTGCTGACATTTCTCAGCCCCAGGGACCCAAAGGAGGAGCTGCACTGCTCTCCTTGGCCTTGCAGCCTTCACTGCTGCTTCTCCATGAAAAACCACGGCAAGCCTGTGATGTAAATCGCTGCTATCAGCCTCTTCCCCTCAGATAGCCAGCACTGCTGATACCAGACTGCTGTGCCTCATGTATAATTCATCAAGTTCATAACATACAAAGATCTCCTCTGCAGCTCTTTCTGCATTAAAGTTACCCCTGATAAAAAGCATCCAACCAGCTCCGCCTTGGCATGGCAAGAAGAAACCTGAATTTACAGGGTCTGATGCCTTCTCTAATTTACCATAAAAACCAAAGCATCAGCAGCGTTCCCAGCTTAGAGGTGCCCAGCCTGGCATGGCATAGAGTCACAGAAGGTCACAGGGATGCAAGACCCAACTCAGCCATGTGAAACAGAGTTGTGGCTGCAATGCCCAGCACTCATCAAGGATTCTTTTTAACAGACTTAAAAGCACTAAGCCTGAAGCCCTTTGCTGTCAAGACGCACAGGACAAGGGATAGAGCAGGGTACTTCCAGCAGCGTGCTCTGTTTGTATCCAGAGGTTCCAATGGACTAATGTTCTCACACTGTTAGTGTAGGGCAGTGCTGTGCACATAAGAACCCCCAGGAGCTTTTAACCATCCCAGCACCTATGAGAGCCCTAAGTTGATTTTTAGGAACCCATGCAGCCAACACATGGCAACCTCATGCACCCTTCTCAAACCTTTCAACTGCAGGAGTCTCCTCCCCACTGCCACACCATCCTCCAGAAGCCCTAAATGTTCTGCCTCTCTTCTCTTGGCAACAGCTGACCATCTGGGGTCATTAGGAAAGGAGGCTGATGGGGCTCTTTGGGCTCACACCTGAATGTAATATTGATGAGCTTGTTGCTGCCAGCTGAAGGCAACAAGCAGAGCTCTCCAAAGCAAAGGCAATTTCTCAGTTTCTGCCTACTGTTACACAGTCCTTTTCACTTTTTCCCTGCAGCAAGTAACTATAAGAAATGTTCACAAAGCATCAGGGAATGGAAAAAGAAGGGAAAAAAAAGACACTAACAGAAAAAAATAACATGTCATCTATTTCTACAGTAATGAAACAATTACTGACTAATCAGAGCTAAACAAACCAAGCAGGACACAGACACAAGAAAACATTTTCTAATAAAGCTCCCTGCTCACTGAGGTGGCAAAAAGATGTTCGATTACTTCCCTTTCAAAGGGCAAGAGGATGCCTACAGCAGGCTCAAGTTTGCAGGTTTGTAGGGCTTCGCTCTCAGCCTGATGAATGGGATTCAGGCCATGGTTACAATTTACTCTTATATCCAGAAGTGGGCTGAATGCAACCGCTTCCTACTTTCTCTCTTTGCATCTACACAATTAGTGTGCCTAGGAGAGGGCACAGAGGAGCCTAAGAGCCAAGCTCCCTCAAGGAGAGAGCTAACGGGCAGAGGGTTTCCAGCTGTGCTGCAGATATAACGAGCTGCAATGGGACACAGCTGCCCTGGGCAGGGCAGAGCTGGAGGCAGGTTCAGACATGTCCCAGCCCTGCAGCCTTTGCTCGCAGCACCCTGCTTCCAAGAAGGAACCTCAGAATACTCCACTTAGCAAGAACATCAGTGTTCAAGAAATGTTTAGATATGGTCCTAAGGGATGAGGGCTAGCAAGGAAATACTGGCAGTCGGTTGGACTAGATAACCTTAGAGGTCTTCTCCAACCTTAATAATACTGTGAATACAAGTCTTGCTACAAGGCAGAAGACACAGAGTGCTCACTGCGCCCACTGTGACTGAATCTGTTACAATATATCCCCCCACCACCCCGTGCACAGCTACACAGAACAGCAAAGCCAACTTCGAGGGACACAACACAGATGCCTGGTACACACTGCTACAGCACTTCAAGCAGGCTAACACACAGTTTTACAGAAGTCAGAGCTAACGCAGAAGAAACATTCCCCACCGTTCCACCACAACCATTCCAACCCTTTGTGCCTCAGTCTTGAAATCTAAGCATCGTGCAAGGCAGGCATCACCTTTCTGCCTGGCTGCAGTGCTCTCTCTTTTGCAAATGTAAAATCCCACACCACCTAAACCAGCACTAAGTTTTCCCCCCTTCTGATACTCCTTCATCTCCAAGACCACTTCTCCCTTCTGAAAGACAAGCACCTCCCAGCCTTCAGCACAGCACAGCAACTACCCTAAGTACCTCCACACAACCCCCATAAATCTCCCATAAATATTTCTGTAGCCATTATTCCCTTTCTTACCACTTTCTTCACATGATTCCACCCAAGCCACAGCTCCAAAACCTGCACCTCCAGCTTTCTCCTGAAACTCACCTCCCCTTTGATGGTTGGCAGCCTCTAGTTCTCATCAGCTAACTGCTTGCAGCTGGGGGAGTTAGCCAGGCTCAGCCTTAACCCTTTCTGATACCCCAGGGGGTTGCTCAATGAGCTCAGATCAGGAAACACCACTAGGAATTGGTTGGTCTTACACAGGATGGAGAACGTTTGGAATCTTTTGGTGCACTTTCACAGTCATGACCCACCTCCAACCAAACATACAAAATAGCACAGCATTGTTTAGGCCGACAGAATGGTCAGATCACTGCATGTGTTGCAGCAATATGGACCCAACTGCACGAAGCTGTGCTGGATGCAGGAACGGGCAGACAGGAAGCAAATGCCTCTTTGGACCTACAGGGCTGTGCTGTTAATGGGCATGCAGAAAAGCTGATTTCTTCTTTTGCACCAGCCATCCTGCACCAATAGGATGAGGATGCCATGCTTTACAGGCAGTGTCTAAGCCTGGGACTGGCTTGGAGCTCAGAGCTTACAAGCAGGAAGGGGAACAACTTTTAACGTGGTCTGACAGTGAAAGGACAAATGAGAATGGCTTTCAACTAAAAGAACGGAGATTTAGGTTAGATGTTAGGAATTATTTTTTTACTCAGAAGGCAGTGAGGCACTGGCACGGGCTGCCCAGAAAAGCTGTGGATGCCCCATCCCTGGAGGTGTTCAAGGCCAGGCTGGATGGGGCCCTGGGCAGCCTGGCCCAAGGCAGGGGTGTTGGAACTAGACAGTCTTGACTGTTCCCTCCAGCCTAAGCCATTCTGTGATTCTGTGACTGCGGAGCAGGCTGAGCATATGGTCCCCAGAACATATGTAAGAACAGCTACTGCCCAGAGGGAGGAAGGTGACTTAAGCCGGAATTACAGAGCTGCGATGCCACCGAGTGAGTTTCTGCCCCATGGAGGCAGAGTTCATTTCAGGCAGTTATCTCCTGCTTCCTACCAACTGCTACTCTCACCAATGATGGCTGCAGTCCATCCTAATAAAGACAATGCAAGTGAGCTGGATGCTGGAGTGATTCCAGGAATGAATTCCCACCTCCCCAAAGGCAGGAACGATCTAGCAAAGAAGGGCATAACACAGCGCATATGGCATGCCAGGAGGGCTGAGCTACAGCCAATCTACTCTGTTACCTATGGAGGTAAAAGGAAGAACAGGAAGAAAAAGGAACGGACAGCTTGCTAGGAAGACACAAGACAGCCTTTCACATTGCTCAGTATAATCTGAGGGGTGGCACAGGCATGACACAAGCAGCTTCTTTGTTTTCCCTCTTTCCCCTAAAATAAACAGTTAATTTTGGACAGTAAGAAAAGTTATCTGTTTCATAAGCCTGACCAGTTGCTTCAGGCATAGACTAAAATAGAAAGCCTAGTCTGGCATTACATTTCTATTGTTAATAGCTGCTAAATTATACTCACTGCTGCTGTATTCCAATCAGAATTCATAAGGTCAGCTCTCTATAGCTCTCTTCTCTTTCAGCAGGCTTTAAGAAAGTTACCACTTCCCATGCACCACGTGAGCATTTGTCTCTGCCTGAGCGTATATGCACAGGTGAAAACAAAAGATGGGTTATCTTTGAAACTAGTGGATGTGTGAGAGAAGATGTATTAACACGCTTTGCAGAGAATTGGCTAATCTCCTTTTCCACCGTATCTGATCTTTGTAATGCCAAGGATAGCAGTGAGCGCGCAGCGGTGACGCCAGGAAACGGAGATCCTGCTGTGCCCGGTCAGCAGCAGGGAGCTGCGGGTGGCCACGGGCTCCGGGATCAGCACTCGCCTTGGATGGCAGCTTGCTTCCCCAGCTGCGTGCACCACGGGACATCTCACTCAGATTGGCTTTTCTGAGCCAGCCTGTGCTTCACGTGGCCAGCCTTCAGGATTTAATTCTCACCATGATTCTCCTCCTACGAGATCTATCTCTCATTCCTGCAACCCTGCAGTCACGTGGGGAAACAAGGCCTTGGATCTGATTTTTATTTAAATTTAACCTATTCTGAAATGGGGCCTTAACAAGTGCTACAGCTTCGTTTCACTGCTCTCCTTTTGCATTTCCAGGCTTGCATAAGGATGTCCCAAAGGAATCTGGAATCAAGCTCTCTGTTTCTAAACCCTGACATTTAAAATCCAGCGCTTCCTAATTCACATCTTTTTCCCATCCAACCCAGTGTTGGTACTGTTCTTTAAAAAAAAACAACAAAACACCAAAAAACCAACCTGTTCACAGAAAAAGAATATATTTAGCTAGATCATGGCTAGGTCTGTGAGGACAGTATTAAGCCCTAAGGGAGAACAGCTTGCTCATTTTTTGCCACGTGGAAGTCAACTTAAATATGCTGCACCCGTGCAGATTCCTGCTAAATGCCTCTATAAAACCAAAAATCATTTGTCTTTAAAATTACTGGAAATGATCATGAAACATAAATCCTTTCCCTTCCTCCCTCACCTCACAAGCTTTATATATTATATAAACACGGGGATATTAAAATTATACATAATTTTTAAAGTAAGTGGTACCTGCCTTTGAGAAATTGGGCAGGTAAATTATAGCCTCGGAGAGTAAGGAAAAGATAGGGGGACCATTAGATATATGGTGCTATGAACATCAAAGCAGAATAAATTAAAGCTGAGGTAATTCTAAAAGTTGGACACTCTCCAATTCCCCCGCAAGAAAGTCAAACGTAACAAGGGCACTGGAACGGAGCGTCCCAGTGGGAACTGACTGAAAGCACAGCAGGCTTGGACGCAGAATATGCATTTAGTTTATTATTTTGTTGGTACTTAAACTGTCCATCTACCTTGGCTTTCTGCCACCTCAAATTAAAGCAGCACAACTTCACAACCTGAGCACTCTGCCCTGCTTCTAGGGTCCTACTGCAAACACTGACACCTCTTTAAGACACAACAGAACATAAAGGAGAGGGAAGCACCCTGTTAAGCTATGAAGGATAACTGAAAAGCAAAGTACAGTGCTTTGGTAGCAGCAGTCTTGCCTTTTGTTACACTCTCTGTTAACATTTCTGAAGAATTGCAGAAACTAACTGTATGGATTTAGTATCATTATATCTGTATACTGCGTGCATCCCCATGCCTGCCCAGCACTGGGTGCAGGGTGCTGCGTTGCCACGAGGCCGATGGGAAGGCACTCGGAGAGCTGTGCCCAGCAGACACCATCTGCTAGGCCTGAGCGCACTGTTTTCAGTAGCACGGCTACTGCTATGGCTTAGTGCGTTCCTTGGGTGTGCAACACCGCCTGGATCCTGTCCCCTGAGGTTCTGCTTGTTGTTATCTCCGTGCACTCCTAGCAGCCTTGCTCATTTTCATGTTTTGAGTTGCAGTTCATATGCTCGGGGAGCTACAGAGCACTGCTCTTGGCAGCGTAAGGATCTTACCCCTTTACCTTGCCCTTTAGTATCACCAAGTGGCAGAAGGCAAGGACAGCGACAATTATTAACATATTTAATGTGCAAAAGGATTCAAAGCTTTCTCTTTGTGCTAAGTTTCACAGAAAAGACCAAAGGGCTCTTAAATTAAAAAAGGCAGCCAGCGCTAGAATATAAAATAGAGTATTTAACTTTTTAATTAAAAAGAGAAAACTCAAAGAAGGCCATGGGGGAGAGAAAATAATATTGGTGAAAACCAATTTTTCCTTCAATTTTTCCTTCATCTGGTCTTCTGCACGCAGGTCCTTGCCCCCAGGCTTTACTCCTACCATCAGTCCCTTTCTGCAGCAAACAGTGCCCTGCCTTAAGGACTTTTCTCTGTCCCCCGAGCAGCTGCCATCTAGCAGTGGCTCTCCAACTCCACACTCTGTGACTCTGACAGCCCCTTCCCCTTCAATTCCTGTGTCCCAGGGAAGGGGCAAGTTCCTCCCATGCCCTACGGCTGCCCCCGACCCACCTATTTCAGCCACAACTGAATTACGTTAGAGGCCAAACTTGGAGTCTGTCTGTCACAAGGAATGATCGCCAGGCTGTTTTTCTGTGAAATTACTGGAAACTCTTGACTGTTCTTCCCAACAAGCATCACCAACATCTTTGCTGTGCAGCAGACAGCATTCGGGGTGGGTTTTTTCTGCAAACAGATATATAGTGAAAATCCAAATAGATGTGACCCTTGGGATCTGAATGTGCTGTCATCTGATGCCTTCATTTTTAATGATTTGATGTGGCCTCAGACAGCTTCAATCCCCAGCGAGTGCTGCCTGGGCCCCACCACTATGACCTTCCCCTCTGGTCTAAAAGTTCTGCAATTTATGGCTGTAATGGATTGTGCTGCTGGCAACCAGTAGGGAAACTTGTAACTAATATCTGCAGTGAAGAAAGACTTTTCCGTACATATGCCGCTTTTGCTGAAGCACAGTTGGGCTTTCCACTCACGTGGCACCTTTGAAGCAGGAAAGCAGGAGTCAGAGCAGAAGTGCTAGGAGAAGCAGGTGAGGATGCTAAAATCACGACGGTACCTTAACTCTGGAGCGCTGGGGGTAGGGGAAGGAGAACTGTCAGACACTCCAGTGGGGTCAGCAATACAAGGAAAGCATGATGCCTGACTAGGTGACGTTAGGTACAGTATTTTCTCAGTAGCGGACTGGTGCATAAGGCTCAGAGTAGGTCAGCTCATGTAATCCAAAAAAACTTTTCCCCATATGCAAATTCAGTGAAGCTTGTAAAGGATTCCATATAAGTGATTTTAAATACTTACATAGTATTCATCAACCACGAGTCCCAGTAAACAAAAGAAAACCTTGGGCTTCCTAAGCAATTCCTCTTCAAAACTAGTACTCTCACATGCAAACATTTGCCTGTGCGCTGCAATGACAGCATATGCTGCTGCTTGCAACATTAAACATTATTCAAAGGAATAATGCTCATGCTATTAACACAACAGCACACACACTGAGAAAATCCTTATGCCCTCTCCTAGAGCCAAGCAGAGCACAGAGCTGCTATTCTCTTCTATGAAGCATCTTGTCAAATGGCATCACTCTTAATGCTATCTCCCCATTTGCCAATCACATCCAAAGGATACCCTGCAAAGAGATTCCCTGACTCCTAGCAAGACTTATTTTGTCAAATTTTCATCTGCTGGGAGCTGGAGATGTCAGTGTTGTCCTGAGATTCATGTCTAGTGCTTTGTTTCAGAGGGAGAAGTCTCTTTTTAAGAATTCTCAGCCTGAGATATCACAACGCTACATTGGTTAAATTACATCTTGAGCCAACAAAGCAATTACATTTCAATTAGTATTGTTCACTGTCAGCTCATTTCTAAGTTATTTACAAACATTAGTTAATAAAAAAGGTTATAAAAACAACAACACTTAGAACAAGAAATGTTTTAAATTGAGAAAGACTGCTACCAGCACGGAGACTTCAGAGGGAGTCGGCTACTTCTTTTTGCTCTCAGTCTTTTTTCTATCTTCCTCGGTCTTGCAATAATGAGACATAGAGTCAATTGGCATGAACTGCTCTTTCAGGTCTTTCAGATGGATATTAGCAGTGAGGATATTATGAATATTATTCAGTGTTGAGGAGAAGGAGCTATGTGTTTTTTGAATCTTCAGAAGTATGCGGAAAAATAGAAGTACACTCACTTTTCCAACAGGTCAAGTTAAAAACAGTCTGAGAGCAGTTCTCGCTGCCACTACACAATTCTTTTCTTGTATAAGCACAGAAAATAATGCCCTACTTGTTTCCACTAGGAAAAGAACAAAGAAAAAGACTAATGATAGTAATTTTAAAAAATGAGAGTTTGCTCATTCAGTCAAAATTAATAAGTAGGCTCCATATGAACAGGAACATTAATGACAAGGGTCTTTGTACAAACATTCTGCCTCTAATAGAAACAGACTTGATTTGATAAGTGCTGCTTCAAAATAAGGGGCGGCCAAGGGTCAGCCAAGCACACTCCTGAGCAAACTAGACACAGTCTGGATAAAAGAGATTAAAGTCTACCCTTAAAGCAATAAAAAGAAATAAGAACCCGGCACTGTGCACCTCAATTCAATCTTCCACCAAGCACAATGCAGAAGAACGTTGTCTCAGGCACAAGATATTTTTTAAGAAAAACCTTCAAGATGATTTTGAATTATATGAAAGGAAGTTCCTTCCGACTTTGCAGCCTGGTTACAATAGCAATGTCTCCAATGATCAGAAACTTCAAAACTAATGTATTTTGCTAATAATCCCATCTTTTTCTATGCGACTTATTGGGCCTGGTACACATCTCTACTATATTACTGATTTTGGCAAAAAAGCAAAGTTAAGGGAGTAATTTAAGTTTTTGTAAAGTACTGTAATGGAGGAGGAAAAAAAAGCACTGCTTCACTTTTTTACTCCTCCCCCTAAACAGGATTTGAAATTTGCCTGCCTGCTTTGTTTTACGTTCTCCTTGCTGATGACTCTGGGTCTGCAAGGATCTGGCAGTAAAGTTAACGAATTAGCAGTGCACAACTGCCTATAAAGAACCAGAGCTGAAAGGCAGGGTGGAGAAATAAAACACTGCTCTTCTGGATATGTTCAAAAGTACAGTATTGTGGCAGCAAGGAAAAGTTCAATAAAAGGCAATCAACCATTACCACTGACTTACCAAGTAAAGATATTCAGATACAAATTCAAATTTGCTAATTTCATCTGCTGCCAATCCAAATCTCTAGGATATGCTATGAGTTGTTTGTGCTTGTGGCTATATGAAAAGTTTTTAAACCATGGCATGCAAACAAGAATGGGGTGAGAGCCATCGTTTTCTCCTGAGAAGCCAGGATACTGCCTGAATAACTAGCCATCTGTGTCTGTACATGGCCTGACTCAGAGTCCAAAGCTATTTGCAGCCACTGCTGCTGTCACTGCTGCATGGCACCCCATAATCTTTGCTTTCAGTAGCTCAGCAAGCATAGTTTGCAAAACCCCAGACCACACTCTTAGTACAGCGGGGTGTGATAGGAAGATGTCAGATTATGAACGGATGTTGCAGCAGCAGCTCCTGAGCCTTGAAAGGCTGAATTAGGTACTAGGGGAAGTCTGGCTATGCTGACCAGTAGAGTGGCAGAATGGAGAAAGCAACTGCATGTCAAAGTATGTCCAGCCAAACTCAAGTCTGGTGACACAGAAAGATGAGAGTGCTGTGACGGGGTACTGACATGGTCTGAACAGCAGAAGTCCCCAAATTTGCAGAAGAAACAGCTAACTGTCCTGGTGCTCTGTAGGAAGTCTCCTATCCTTCTCTGGCAGTAGGAGAGAGGGAGGTCACAGCTGTGTAAGATAGGATGTCAGCATCCTCTGGAAACTGACTTGTCCTGACTCTTACTCATCTACGACCAGCCACTTTAGCATTTAGCAAGCCAATGTCTATACTTTGCAGCAGCGAGTTTACAAGATGATTTTTCATGAGATGTGATAGAATAGGACTAAGCAGAGCTAACTAAAGAAATATCTTATTTAAAAGAGCGGGGTTTCATAACCTCTTAGTTTGCTGGCAAGTAGAACACAATGAGAACAAGAGCTAAGACTGAGCTCATCACAACACAAACCAAGTATTTTATAGCATTATGACCCAGAATACACAATTTCACCCCCTCTCCCCCCCACACCACACACAACTGCAATCACACTGAGAACATACAGCCTTGGCATCTGAAAAACTACTCTGTCCTACAGTGCAAATTCCATAGCTGCAGGAAAACAAAACCGAAAAATAAAACTCCCCTTTCTTGTTTTTCCCATCAGGACTGCTGTGAAAAGGTCTCCAAGAGCATATACTTATCATACAACTGAATGTATAATGTCAAATAACAACCTCTCCAGTGGTGAGTTATTTATATGTAAAGTTGCCAGAGTAAAGCACCACATTACTTCTGCTCTATTTAAGCGTTCACTGACTAATGCAGAGGTGAGAGCATCAGAAGAAATACCTGAAAACAGCAGGACTGAGGGAAGCCAAGTTTGTTTCAAGACCTGGTGTTTTGAGAAGTACCCTTGCCTGGGCCAAAGTGAGGCCAAAGTGAATGAGGATGGTGGATATACAAATCCTGTGCAATTAAATGGCACTGCCACAAGAACTTGTTTAATTTGATGATTTCTGTTTTTGAGGGGGTTTTGGTACATATGACCATAGTCAATCAGTCTGAGAAAATATCTCAGGAAGAACACTTGCATACAGCTTGGTCATACTCATGACTTTTGAGAACGTAGCACTCGATTTGGAAACTTCCTCTCCAAGCAATGCCTGTTACCACTGATAAAGGGGAATGAGATCACTATATTTTAAATAAAAACAACATTTTTTATCCATCCTGATTGTTTTTTTCTTTGTTGTCATTACAATATGAAAGCAGAATGGATTCCACGTTGTAAAGCTGCCCACTGCTATCTGAATCTATTCTAGGGAAAAGAAAATGGATGTAAAAACAGAGTGAGCACAGTAAATTTCATTTGAGGCTCCTACAGAGCTACTAGGCATACCCTGATCCTAGTGTGAGATAACACCAGGTGGGAGAGCTTTATAAAAGTTGGTTTTAACAGGAGCACTACACTGAAGAATTGCTTGTTATAAAATCTGCATTTTTGCTTCTATTAAAGGAATACTGCCTCATCTCAAAACACAGCTCCAGCAAACTGAAGCTGCCACCAAAGAATCTCCCTTTTTTAAAATATTGTTTCCCAGCAAGCTTTTCTGAGGGGTGTCCTTGTAACTTCGCAGCAGCAAACAGTGGCAGCACTGAAACCATTGTTTGACAGCTTGCTGTTGGTTGCACAACCTCTCGACCAGCCAGCTCCTGTTTTGTTTTCTTCTCTCCCTCACAATGATCTCATTCACTCACTCTGTTATCTCAGAGCTTATAGCATGGAACCATAGTTCCAAGGCTTTCCCCCCCGCCATGAAAAGAGGTTGAGATAAAATTAAATGCTTAATCCAGCTTAATTCCTCTGCCCTTGGGTGCAAAACCAAGTCCACACATCTGTATCAGAAGTTACGACACTCTAATTTGTGTCACACATGGCTCCCCTCCCACAGCAACCTCTCCAGCACTGCGATGTTTCACCTGGGCTGCAGTCTTTTGCTTCAGTAACTGCTTATTCCCAGCTAGGAAAATAGAAGCAGATCCATCATTAGCTCCTTCTGGGGTGCTACTGGATAGATTCTGTATCGCACCCCAACTCAATCCAATGGAGTCCTAGATATATAACATAGTAAATAGTCGCTATAAAAATAACAGTGCTACCAGCAGCTTAGTACTCCTTACATCATAAATACAGAATCAAAGGATTGATGTTTTGTCGTCATGCACAAATTGAAGTGTCTGGCAGATTTAGAAGCATCTGTAAAAGAGATCTATCCCATGCTCCTCTGTGCAACATAAATTCAAGTGTGCAACACAAAGATCCTGGTTTAGCATGCAATCAAGTTTGTCCAAACCCTACGCCTCCGAGTCTTTGCACCAACATTATGAGGCAGGGAGACAGGTCTGGGATGCTGGAATTACAGGATTCCTTTCACTGCCTGCCACATACACTGTAAATGACCAACTATGACATTTCATGATTGTGCTGTTATACATAAATGACAATGATGACAGTGACCCTCTTTGTTAAGCTGCTTGCAGTACAAAGATGAAAACCAGACATTAAAACAAAACATTTCTATCACTGCTATTATCAGCATGTTAAGCATTCATAGGATCAGAGAATAAGTGAGTGCTTGCATAAAAGAGAAGCAACTACTATTCAACCAATATAACAGAAAAAAAAAAAAAACAGAAAAAAAAATTTGCTTCAATGCATTCTAAAAAATTGGATGGAGTATCCTTCAAATATAAAAATAACCCAAAAAGTATATTCCAATATGAAAAAAATAATAAATCTCCAGGACATCTGGACATTATTTTACTCTACACTTCAACAAAACATTGTTAAAGCTTCCTATAAAATATCAGCAAGCCTTTAATTATTTTTCTTTTACTGGATAGGCTACTACGAGTTGGCCTGCATTCATTCTGGCTAAGTGCAAGAGTTAAAATGAAAGTGCCTCTGGATGCTTGTGATTGGTATTCAGCCACTCGGATCACATTCAAATGTCTGAGTCGCTGTAAGGATGAGCAAAGCGGTGCCAGCTCTGCAGGAGAGCCCACAGGAGCAGCTCTCAGGACCAGCACCAGACCCATTTCCTGTGCTTCCACTGTTGAAGAGGCAATGCAGATGCTAAAACAGAAATAGTGCTCCTGAGGTACGTTCTGAATACACGGCACCCTACATGGTATATCATCAAAGTTTTATTGGCTCATCCTAGAGATGACATAGACAACTTGGCAAGGATGTACAAAGATTGCTAATGTAACTGTTGCTAATAAAATCTTTCCACACTATATCATCAGATATTTTCTCTTCCTCTAATTTTATAGAGATAAAGCAATATGATGAATAGGTAGAGACAGACATTAGACCAGGATGAGTATTTCCAAGTATGGCAAATAACAAGACATAAAGCTGCCCAGCTCTGACTGGCAGTAAGCTAGGAAGGTTTACAGAAGACCATGGCCAATAAAACTGAGATTAGTGCATGGGAGTACTGCCTGCTGTGCATTCAATGTGTCCTCACTGAGCCAGCCTGTGGCTTAGAGGTATTTTGACATGGCACAACCCACACTAGGGACAGACAGTGCTGCTGAAAACAAAGTATGGCCCCTTGCAACATGTGGGCCAGGTTGCTCTGCTTGCCTCCGAAGAGAGCCTGGAGCAGCGGATACTGGTTTGCATCCTGTTGTCTCAGCCTGGTGCTTTATGTGTGCAGCTGGCTAATGACCATGTTGTATTATGTATAAAGCCATTTACTGTGACATATTCATGTTATTATGCTGTAGAGTATTCTCACTCTGCTTAAGGGGAAACTTTGGGAAATATTAACACTGGACGATATAAAAACAAGGGCCATTCCAGTCCAGACAGTAAGAATCCACCAAGAGGCCAAACACTTCCATCTGCTCAGCAAACAAAGAGACTTTGATGCCTCAATTCATGCCTTCTGCTGTGAGCTTCCACCACAACAAGTAGGGAAGCATTGTGTTTGTAGCAGCCACACTGCTGACTGCTGCCAGTCATGCTTCCTGTGAGTGCCCTCCATGCTCCTTGACCCTCGGCCCACACACAGGGCTTTTGGGCTGCTCTGGCTGGCCCTGGCTCTTGGACAGGCCGTAGGCAGCTTCCACAAGGATGCTGAAGACAATGAGCCCTCTGCTGTGCCAAGAGAAACCAATGGTCTGAAGAGGTGAACTGGTCTCTATGAGCTTCGTGCTGATTACAACACTCTTCTCCTGAACCATCCCCTTACCACATGCTTCTTGAAAGCATAAAACAGCAAAAACAAACTTTGCTTCAGTCTGTACTGTACAGTTAAATTATCTCCAGTGTACTCTCATCCTAAAAGGCCCTTCCCTGCACAGTATAAAAGCAGTGACATTCAGAGCACAAGTATCTTCCCACTACAACTTGCATCTGATTTTTTTCCTTTTTTTTAACCACCTGTGCACTTTCAATGATGTGTCCCTAGAACATTAGACTTGAAGAAGCTACTAAAGATTTCAAATAATGAAAAGCCCTAAAGACACCTAGAAAAAGTCCCAAGTGACCTTAGAGTACATTCCCTGAAGTGATGATTGCTATGTAAAGATCCACTGATGTTTCCTCCAGCATCCACACCCAGTGCAGTTTTGTTTCCCACACTTATTAGGTGAATGAGAATTCTAGGTCATTAGCCTGTTGGTACGCAGCAGCACTCATCTCCAGAAGGAACTGTGCATGTTAACATTACCAAGTTATTTCATCCTGTTCCCCTTTTCCATCTTTCTGAGCAGGACTTGTTTTCCAGAGTGTGAATAACAGTGATGAAGGAGGTCTGGTTCCCTGGGGTAGGCAATCTGCTACATGACCAACGGTACGAGAATCAGCTCACCTCCAGGTTTCCTGCCTCACTGAAGAACACCCTTAGTGTCTCTATATTCCTGTTTCATCTCTCTGCTGGTGCTTAGTGATGCTGTAGTTTGCAGCACAGTACTGAAATGAAATACTGCACTGGGTGACTGACACCTAGGTCTAGCATGTGCTTAAGTCCTTCAATCACATTATAAACAAACAAACAGTGCTTCCTGAGATGCTCAGACACTTTCAGATACTCAGATACTCCCCAGCAGACTTGTCATCCCTTGCTGTACTGCATCCACAAGATCACTTTTGTCGGCAATGCTGACAAGATCAATGATTGATCACAATAATCATTGCAACCTACAGCACACGAAGGCCATTCAACAATTTCAGCTCATTCAGAGGGAAGCCATCCATTAATGTTTCTGCAATCTCCATCATACCTCCAGGTCCCTGGATCTGTGCTGCCAGATAACTGGGCTCTGCTTGGATTAATATGTTTGATAATTCTTCTGTTGGCTTGTGTTGATGATACATCTGCCTTGGGCATGAAAATCTGAAAGAGGACTCCCCTCTCTGCTGTAGTTCTGCAGGCAAGACTCCCAGACAATTCAGTGGCTGCCACAGCACGCGGCAGCCACAATCACTGACTTACAGAGTTGCCATAAAGACTGCTTTCTGAGGCAGCTACGAACAGAGAGAGAATGCCTGGCATGTGTTAATCCTTATCAGGAGAGGACAGACTGAAATGTGTTTGTTTATAGCACTGTTAATGTTTGTTAATATATTTTAATAAGTAAGTCAAAAGAAGAGGCTCTCAAACACCTTGTTTCCAATGATGGAAAGAGGAGGAGAGAATCTAAATTAAAATAGATATGTTTTCATACACGGAAAGTAACAGAGTGGGAAGAGTTGTGATGTTTTCCTATGAATAGCACCTACAGAAGCAGACTATGCTTTATTATTGTCGCTCTTTTTCTAAGAGTGGGGGAAGCTTGCCACTTTTTTGTTTGAGTTGACTGTGTGTGTGTGTGTGTTACTGTGGAGTTTTTCCACTCACCAATGCTAACCTATGGCAGAATCACTACGAGGCTGCACCCATAATCTAGACACAAGTGTACAACATAAGTTCCTGCACAGCAGATAAAACCTGAGGGTGTGCACAGCACTTGTTTTTGACATGCATTTCACCTCTGTCTCTCATTGTACTTAAGCACACACCAATAAGAGTAATGGCATTCGTGCTCACAAACGTATTTAGACTGTCATAATTCATCCCTAAAGAAATGAAGATCAATGCTCCAGTTCAAGTAAGCTGTGTTACAAGACTTGTGAAGAGGGCCTAAAGCTGCTGCTCTTTGCAACATTTTATTTATGAAAGCGTTTTCATGATGTGGATTGATTTCCTTGGCTCCATAGTTCAGTTACTTACCTGTCTGGAAGGGGAGATGCTAATATGTTGATTAATGAATTGAAAGGTTCTCAAATCACACTGCTGTTTCTCTGAGCACTTCTCTGTATTCCCTACTGATAATCCCAAAAGCTCACCACGATGAATCAAAACCAGTGTCTGGATACGGATACTGCACGCACAGGACTGCTTTTTTCCTCTCTCCTCCTCTAGAGATTAACAAACACCAATTGTTAAGTCAATATGGAAACCATCACACAGATTAACTCCAAATTCTGCAGGACACCAGGCTAAAGCACAAGCTTGTCCACAAAGATGATCACCAGAACACTTATTAGGGCAGCTACCAGCCACATCACTTTCTATGTACATATTGTAGATTCAGAGTGGTTTTGACAGCAATGGCTGTTCCTGCCTGAGGGACACCACAAGCACCATGATTACAACACTCTGAAATGCCCAATGTCAATTACTACACAATGGAGAGAGAGCTCTTTTACCATGCATGGAATGTTTTACACAGTAATGGCTGAAAAGTTACTTTACATTTCACTGTAACTACAGTACAGCTGCATGAGTTCAGACTTTCATTTTGACAGAGTCACCAGTAAATAGAGGTTGTGACTTATTGTTTGGTAGTATTTGATCACTTGGTCTTCCAGTAGACAGCTGGAAAAGCAGGTTTAGAACTAAAGGAAGAAAAAGTTAGTGTATGAAACACATTGGTGTTATGGCAGACATTGTTTTACAACTCCCCCTAAAGACAGCATCATCCCTTATGAGCTATCATATTATTTTACTGTACTTGACATGGTACTGCTGCTGAAATGCTTTCCAAAGTAAAGCATATTTGTAATCTAGGCTGCTCAATAAGTAGAACTGTGTGCAAACAACAAACTAGGTCAGAGCAATCGGATTCAGACTGACTGACATGCCTAATGCACTGTTTGCCCTATTCTTTTGAAATTAAATATTTATTTAACTGAAGGCTGATAGATTTGCTCTGATCTTATTTGGAACATAGCAAATGCATAAAATGAAGACACAATGAAAGGATGCCATAGTAAATTAATATATCCTGAAACACAAAAACACCTGTCCTTAATACGCATTTTTAAAAGTCACCAGACCTTGGCGTCTCTCTCTGAACATTTTATTTCCATAGGTAAATAATTCCCATTTATTTTCAGCAAGACACTCTGCTCTAAGCACACCGAGTTAGCCACAGCATAGTATTAGTATACATACGTACGAATACATATATATGTGTAGCATACCCTCACTCCAGAAGAATTCAGCCATGCTGAGATGCATGCTGTCACACAGCCAGACTGCAGCAGGTACCCAAACTACCCAGTAAGAAAATTGTTCGGGTACCCACCAAATATACTACATCATTTCTGTAACGTGAAAGCAGCCTTGGCACAACAGGTACATATGCAACATTAGAGTTCTCTTGAACCAAAGACCTGAGAAGCTGATAAGCTTATTGATTTTTAGCACAGCATTTCAGCTAAGTTCAAAATTAGTGTTCAGAACTTCAATACAGATGAACCAAAACCACTGAGGTTCATCTAACGTTTAATATCTTTGCTAAACTGAGAATCAAGAGTGTGAACCAGAAGCTAGCAGAGTTAAATTTACACCAGTCTCAGCAGGAACTGGGAGAAAAAAAATAGGGTTTGAACCAGTAGTTCTGGTATCTCATGCTTAAAAGAACTGATACATTTCAAGGTTAGCCTTCAGCTGCAGTCACTTTTCCTTTGACCCATATTCCATTTAGGTACGATAGTCAGCTCCCCTTCTTCAGTGACCCAGAAAATTAGGCAAACAAGTCATACATAAGGAAAGCCAGAGGAACTAACAGTTTAGAAGAGAGATGACTCAAGAGGAACGCATTCACGTTCTATAAATATCTTCAAGGCAATAACATAAATGTATAAATGAAAGAAGGGAATTACTGAGTCTCAGAAGCTGGCAGGTAAGCTGGCAGTTAAGGAAAAGAATAACTGGTAAGTGAATAGCATCTCCAAGGAAGTTGGGCAGGAACCATTACAGTGAATATTCAAGAACGGGTACAATCAGATACTAGCTTGAAAGATGCATTGAGCAGACCTGCAAGAACCCTGGAGCTCGAGCAGAAGATTCTGTGCATTTTTTCTGATGCTCCTTTCTGTATCTACGGTATTACGGTAAGCTCCAGAAAAAGAAAAGGTTCCATTCACCAATCTAAATGTGGCTGATTAAATTACAATTATCTGTAATCAGGTAGTTCATTGACTTAGCACCTGCCATCCACCGCCTAACAGCGATGTACTAATGTGGAAGGTACTACAACATCGACAAAAAATCCTAGATGCTGATTATACTATTAATAACGTCGACTCTATCTGCTTATTGATATAAATAGCAATATTAATTCCATCAGGCATCAGCAGTGATACTGAATGACACTGTACGCAGTAATCTCCCTGAACAACTCAATTGGATCACTGAGAAATATTACCAACTTGTACAGCAGCACCTGGCCTGCCTGAGGCAATAATGGCACGAATATCTTTATTTCCTGTCAAACAAGTAGCCAGTGAAGTTCAGTGACACTTTTGATTAAATTAAAAAAAAGAAAGAAAGAAAGAAAATCCTTCAGCATATGAAACCTACGATTGCAAAGCCGGATCGTAACAGGCTGCCTGCCGCATTTTAGGTCTCTCTCCAGTGCACGTGCATTGGGGCACACAGCCAAAAACTGCTTCCATAGGAACCACGGCTCGCTCAGTGACTCTGCAGTCACTTGGCATTTCTTCTCAACCTCCACATTCAACGTGTCACGCAACATTTTACATTTTTACAGTCCTTGTGGTTTTTTTTTCAGCCACGGAAGTGAAGTGAAATTAGATAGAACTCCACATTTAATCAACAAACTTGAAATCCCAGAGTGTGGTTCTCCAAAGTACTCATCACTTTTATGGCACCCCATATACAAAGAGCACAGATCCAAGTAGTCCCACCAGCAGCTGAGAACGCTCAGCATTTATGTAAACATGGCCTAGCATACACCCCACCACACACCCATGTCATTAGAAACACGCAAACTGTGGCTCTGTATGATTTGCAATTGCACATCCTCACCCACTGCCTGCCAGCAATCCCTGGCCTCATTCACTGTAGAATTTCCAAACGAGATAAAGGCTCAATGGAGATCAGACTCATTCCCTTCCAACCTTACCAGGTCTGCTGCAAGAGGAAGGCACTCTGTAACAAAATGGTAACTAAAGCTTGTATCAAAGTACGTGAGCACCCAGAATTGAAATGAGGCTGCAAGAAGAACCAGCTAGAACTCTCATGCCTACTGACAGAGATGAGCTTCACCTATTAAGTTCTCAGTGGATGCCACTTTTGATAAACAAATATTTTTCTAATTAACAAATAACACACTCACTAGATTTACAAATGCTCTACCCTGCACTTTCCTGCAATTTTTTTTAGAAACACAGAAAGCCTGGATGTCATGGTAAACATAGAAGCACATGTGGGTTTAGTGATAACTATACTGTGCCTCTTCTTCCCTACTGAAAAATTCACAGCTGAGTATGAATTAGTTTAATCACACCCTGCTTTACTCCAGACCTGCGGCCATTCTGTCCCAGCCTCACATAATGAGGAAATAAGGAAAAAAAAATAATCTATTAAAAAAAATACCTTAGCAGGGAAATTTTTTGCTCAGTATTTGTATTAAATCTGGTAAACTACAACTCTGCTTCATCACTGGTTCCAGTCACGTGTTATCACTGCATAAATGATGCCTACAGTTTTCAGTAAGTCAATCTGAGCACCGGTTAGCTTTTCTATCTGCTAGACCTTCAAATATTTGATTTGCAAATGGGAATGACTTTTCATCCCAACTATTCTCTCCATTTCTGTCTAGTTTTTGATTAAGTTATAAATATACTCAGGATTTGGTGGTTTAATGGAGAACTCTTACACAACAACCTCTGAGAACAGTAAACGTGCAAAAAAAAGCAGCCTCAGCCCTAACAAGGGTTACAACATAGAGAAGCAATTCCTGGCTCCCTGCAAGCAGCACTGGATGGGGCCCTGGGCAGCCTGATCTGCTGGGTGGCAGTCCTGCCCACAGCAGGGAGTTTGAACTGGGTAGACTTTAAGGTCCCTTCCACCTCAAGCCATTCTATCATTGGAAAGATCATTTTTAAACCTCAGTGCTCAGTTCTGCTTGACAAGTACCAAGGAGGTTGCAGGTATCATAAAGCAAGTGCCAAGGAAGATCAAGAAAGTGTTTTAGGAACTGAAAGACTCATCCTGATAATGAAAGAACTAAGAAGCTTTTGAGATGTTTAGGAATGAAGAGTAAACCTAGAGGTGATATGAACACTGTGAAACCTTGACAAAGGGTACCATTTCTCAGTGAAAGTATAATTAAGTATTAAAACTTATTACTGGGAAAGGTGATAAGCATGCCCAAGTGTGGAGATGTTAAAATAAACACCTTAATGCTGCTTCAGTGAGAAATGTTACAGCCTAAACAGATGGAACATGGGAGAGGGAAATCAAATTAAAAGTTCCCAGAGAACCCTTCCAGCTTGGACATCTATAAACTCTGTTCCAAAAGGCTACGGAGTTCACTCCCATCATTCTCACCCCGAAGCTCTGCATCACAGCACAGGCAAAGTCAAAACTCACTGCACAACCTTGGGTGCTCTGTAGTCGGAATCAGGAAGAACTTTTCCACTGCTGCATGCTTGTTGAGGCACACTGTGGCTTTCCCTTGTCTGAGCATTTCTTCCTGCCCCAAGGCATCACAGCGGCTGCAGTGAGAGCAGAGGCACTGAATGGAGAGCTACTGCTGTGCTATTTGAAAGAGCCCTTCCTCAGGATGGCTGCTGAGCATTACTTGGATGCTCAAGATCATTTGATCTGAAGTTGAAAAGGAATTTTCTGAGGGCCTTGGGGATTTATTTATTTCTTTTTGCCTATCTCCATAGCACGGTGCAGAGCTTGCCTGATAGAATTGTCTGGACATATTTCAATTAATATGTTTCTCATCTCCGCTGCTCTCTGTAGCACAGTTTAATTTCCCGAGAAAAGCAACTTTTCTGACTACCTGGTCTTCGGGCTTAATATACAGATCCCTGATTGAGCACAGAATAATTTACCATAATATTGTCTCTTCTTTCTTCAGTGCTCTTCAGCACATAAATAACACTCAATTTACTGTACAGACAAAACCAAAAACAGACAACAGACTGGACTCAGAAGAATCACAGTTTCACAATTCAATTTATCTAGCTCCTTTGGGCATTCTGTTCGCCCTCTGTATTAACAAAGTATGCAGGAAAAGCAAAGAGCAGTTACTCAGCTCTGATGTACTAATTACACAGGTCTGAAAGGCACATCTATTTCTGCAGGCTGCCAACTAAGTTATGCTCACAGCCTGCAGACAAACACTGTGACCTTTCTGGTCAGCCCGCAGGGTTGTTCACACTGCCTGGCTTTATGCATCTAAGTGCTAAAGTTTGATCTTTCTTAGCTCCTGATATCATCAAGTGAAAGAGCCTCCTCTGGAGTTTAAGATGAATCTCTTCTCTAAACCTATGCAGACATACGTCCACCAGGAAAAATTCCAATCTGCTCTTTAAAATCATCTCACGTTCACTAGCTTGTGCGTGCATCTCTCTCTGTGTCTACACGTGCATACATGAACTTCAGGTCCTTGGCTACAGCATTAAAGCCAAGCCAAAGGATACGCAGGGAGCTATCACAGGGAGACTAAGCACAGCTAAAGCCAGGCAGCACAAATTAACTGTTTCAAATTGTTTATATTTCTTTTTACATTCAGGGTCCATCTTGTTGCCCTGTAGAGCTGCCAAACTTTCTCTGATGTCCTTATCAGGAGATTATTTCTGTGTCATCAATTCCCTTGTGACACACCGTCTGGCAGCATTTCCCCTAGGACGCGTGGCAGACTCAGGTGCACTCTGACTCGCAGAATCCCCAGAGAATGGCCTTTGCACAGCTCACATTTCCAAGGCATGGAAGCAGGCTGTGCATATCACTACCACAGTATAGGGACCAAAGAGAAAACAACCAGGTATTTTGGGAATCCTGACTTGAAAGATGCAAATCCTGCTTCGATACAAAATGAACACGGAGGAAAAAACTGAAGCGTGGGTGATGGTAAAGACAGAACTAAAGAGCTTAAGTTGTCAGGGTCACTTCCAGCCACAAAGGATAGTTTTTTCATTTGTAAAGCACAACTGCAGATATGAGAAGCAAAACCTGGGAAATACAAATCAGGTTTGATTCTGATTTCTGTATTTGGAGGCCTTCACTCAGATTTTTCACCTGGGACAGCCTCCCTCCTGCAAGCAGAGGACTCTAAGTATTTTTCATGTCTTTGAGCACTTTCAATGAATTCTTGCTATCTAAGATGCTCAAAAGGTCTCTCCAATCCCACTGCTCTTTACACATTTTTTAAGTATCCCTTTTCATATCTGTCAAGGATCTTTGCCAAGCTTTCCATAGTGGAGACTCAGTCCAGTTCTAGACAGCACAGAGAAGTTTGATGTTCACTTAGAATGAGGACAAGAACACTCTTACCAGGAAATCACCTCAATGAGCAAACGAAAACTCAAGTTCCCTGATACTGCCAGATATGTGGGGGGACAAACAAAAAGCCAAACCAACACAAGAGAAGAAAGGTCATTTAAAACATTCCACTGTTAAGAGACAGGAGGAGCAGGAGGCAATCAGAAGGTTTGATTAGTGAAACCGCAGACTGGAAGCTGTGTTTGGCACAGTCTCACAATGGCATTAGGTCAGTTCACCCATAACTCTCCTTTCAGAATGAATGGGGAAAAAAATAAAATCTGTCATACCACTTCCAGATACCTTCAGCTTCCTAGAATTAAATGGCAGAAAGTAGTTTTATCTCTGTCCTATCAAAACATTAAGTTAGGGAGAGAACTTGCTCTAGGCCACTTGTGTCTTCCTTCACAAAAGGAGTGAGACACTATCACGGATGATTATCAGACCTTTCCCAAAAATCAACCACATCCCCTGGGGTTTTGCTGTCTGATACCCAGCACTCACATGTGTAGATACCCAACAACTCACATGGTGTAGAACAACCATGAGACGCTGGCTCAGCTTTCTCGTAAAAAACAGCTATTGAGTTGTGAGACAATCCATAAGTTAAAGCCATGCAAGAGAGACACACAGACAGAGACAAAACTAGGGAGTCAGTACCAGTCAATGACTGGAGAAAAATACTGCCACAAGGAAGGTTTAAAACCCCAAGGAAAAAAGAAGACAATCAGAGAGCAAGAACCAGCTTAACAGTGGAAGGAGAAGTGGAGTCAAGACCTTTCTCACCTGGCTAACTGGTTATGAACTCACCACTCGTTAGGTCACCACACCAGCACTGGAGAACATATTAACGCCCTAGTGCTAGACCCTTAGCACTTTTGTTTTAGCTTTCTAATGTATGTTTTAGTTGATAAATAACCACTAGGTACCCTTAAATAACATATATCCAACTTGCAGTCTCTCTGTATGCAGTTAAAGATGCCCCAGTGAAAGTGAACCAGTAGAGGGAGGGGGGTTACAGAGAGTTTTTGAGTCTGCAGAAGCAATTTGCCAGCACATTAAAATGATAAGCATCACAACCAGCCACTTCCACAGGGCTGCAAAGGAGAGTCAGAGAAAAACGCTCCCTGTTTTGTTCATGGCTTGGCAGCACAGAGGCAGACAACATGCTGATAGAGACACACGAAGGCAAGTACATCGGATCACTCTATCTTTTTGAATAGCATGCCAACAACGGTATAATCTTCCCACGAATACTCAATATATATCTTGGAACATGATATCCCAAAAGCACAGCAAAAGGGGCTCAAGAGAAAGAAAAAGACTGAGTGACAGTGCTGCTGTTGCTACTGCCATGGCTGCTGCTTACTCTGACTGCTGATAGAAAAAGCACAAACAGATGACAGCTGCTCAGAGCCAATGCTGACAGATCAGCTCTTGATTTTCCATAAAGGAGCAACACATCTAAATTTCTCTGCTCTCCAATGGGAATTTGAGAGAACTCTTTCTAAAACCTCTGCTGGTAATTGAGCATTCTTAGGTACTTTTTTTAGGAGATGCCCCATGAAGTTAATCCGTATGTAGTACAATCAGTGCAATTATCAGGAATAATGCATTCACAGCAAGGTGCAGCCCCTGCTGATTTCTGCCCTCCCCACCCTCTTATTTATTTATTTTATTTATTTTCATCTGCATCACAAGAACTTGAAGTTTTAAAAGAATTAAAACTTTTGCACTTGTTTATAGAATAAGAATATGGAAAAACTGCAAACCAGCATATTCTGGATTTGCCTGGGTTTTGAAAAGGAAGATGGAAATTACATAGTAGGCAGCTGTTAAAGAAGAGAGATGATGAAGGGAACCAAAGGGAACCAAAGCAAACATCGAGAGGACATGATTAAATTAAAACTCATACTGAAGTCCTGTGGCTCTACTACTTCAATAGAAGCTAAAATGGGATGTAGGTAGAACTCTATGGATATTCCGAAGAAATCACAAGATGCAGCGTTACCTTAAAGCTGACTGGAAAAGAAGAAGTAAAATTAAAAGCTTAAGTTTTTTTTTTTTTATTTTTATTTTTTTCCTGTGTTGAAAAACAGTATTGAAATTGCAAAGTGTGGTCTCTCTTCTTTGGATAAATAAGCAAACACTGATGGATCTTTAGCACTAATCCTCAGTGGACTTCTTTTGCACATCACATTCTGCCAATGTGGTGCTGAGACCAAATATGTCAAAGCCTTCAGCAAAAGGAGAAAAAAAAAATGCTGTACTTCTATAAAATCTGTAAACAATGTTCGAATGCGAACAAAAATATCCCCATTACTGGGACCTTCACATACATACCTGAGAACAGAGTTCAGTACTGTTCAGCACTGAATCCCTAAAGTTGCACTGATTCACTGTATTCCTTACAAAGGACATCAGAAACAACTTCAATTTCTCTCATTCTCAAGTACCCATTCCTATCCGACTGCATTTCATTCTAACAACTGAAAAGGGGAAAAACATTATAACGATACAACATACTTATATTAATTATTACCAGGCTCTTTGTGACTTTTCTGATAGGATTCAGCTCTATCTCCTTCCCCATACTCTGTTATTTTCTGAGATTTTGCTTTTTTATGCATCTTTCCTCCAGAGAGGTGAGACCCTAGACCTACCTTCCTTGTCCCTCATTTCAGACCTTAACATTACCTGTTCCACTTCACTTGAATCATCTCCCACTCACTTTACCTGTGCTGCTTTCTCTTTCTCTCCCGTCCTAGACCAGTGTCCAACTTCCCCTAATCTCCATTTATGACTCCAGTGTTCTTATATCACATAGGGAATGATGACACAACTGGCATTTTGACCAATACCTTTCTAAAGTTCCAGGTGCCCCCTTCACCCCTAGCCTTGCTCCACAGAGATATGTGGAGAACTTGTCAGGTCAGGAGGAGCTGAGGCATACATGAAAGCAAGTGCCTTGAAGAAAAGAACTGCTTGACAGTCCCTGACAGGCTTTCAGATGGGCAATCAGAAGCAGGGACAGGGACAAGACATGGAAGCCCAGAGGCTAAATCAGGTCTACAAAGCTGCTTCACTATTATGGAAACATCCCTCTTGAATTTTCAGTTCTGCTTCTCATTGATACTGTGCCAGATACAATCAGTAAAAATGGAACGGATTTTTACTGCTGCTATTTGAATGCATTTTTACCTTTCTCCAAAAAGATTTTCTGTTCGCTAAATTAAATCTCAAAGGCAAAAGCAATCACTCACTGTCATGTTTGTTCCCCTGTTTTCACTAAAAATACAGATTTAACAAAAAGAAATTTAACATCAGATAATCAATATCCACTGAGTTCTGAACTTGAGCTTCAAGCCAAAGGCTAGTAATAATACTTGGAATAGCCACACACAGCTACACATCCCTATTCTCCCAGGATCCCAGGGCTGAGGCATTTGCATGAATCCCTAATGCACTGAATTGCTGATCCAGATCAACAGAGCTTTCAAATACAGTGTCTCGTTGATAACCTCTATAAAACACAACCAGAGCTCAGAAATGCTGATCCACACTAATGCACTTACTTCCCAGTACTTCAGTATACAGTCCAATAAAAATATTAATGCACTAGAAGTGCTGATGCAGCCCCATTAAAGCAAGATTTCCTCACCATTGAAGCATCTTGGTTTTCTTCCCTATGAGCTATGCTTTCAGCAAGTGTCAGATTGGAGCTTCCTGAAGAGGAGACAACATTAAACTGTTCTGTCCTTGTCAGTCAGACAAGGTTACAGTGATTCCAAACTAATGGTATACTTCTTGCCAAGGAGGCAGGGTGAGGGCAAACATGAAAAAGTGTCCCGGCAGATGAAAAAAAAAGGAGTGACATACACTGAGGTTACTATGCTCTAGGGTAGAAGCAATTTTCTTCTGCTTTATTTGGTTGCATACGTCAGGCTGGCCCTAAAAAGGATAGAGAAACACACTTCCCTAGGCGTGTCAAGAAAGAATGCAGTACTCTGGGGAAGACTGTGCACTGCCTCCTTACTGCAACGGAGCGGACATCCATCAGCCCACTTACCCTTCTACTCCATCACAAGAGGTGGGTAGGTTTGGAAGCAGAAGTTTCTTGTCATATTGTCTAAAACTCTTTTAGCCACTACTAGGAATCCTGTGCCAGGCACACAATACTATAGTACAACCATGGCTCATAAAAAATGCCTTTTTATGTAGCCTCACAGATGTTAAGGACTGCCTGCTATGAAAAGTACTGTAGAAGAACACTGTATGTCCTGTTGTAATGACATGATGTGGGAAAACGTGGCTGATTTGAACCTGATCACCTTCGAGTCTAAAATGATCTTTTTAAAGTATGAATGATTTAAAATGGGCAATTCCTCTGTTCCCACTTCCAAGTACACTATTTATTTATCATTTAGAAATGCAACAGTCAATGCTCTTGTTCTGTTTAATGGTATACTTTGTGGCCTTTGGATGTATATGTTTGCAAATAAAGGTATTTTATTTATCGATTAAACATGAGCATTAATCCAAACAAATAAAATTGCTCCAGAAAGTGTCATTAAGAAGAATGAACTGGATGCACTGAGGTAGTCCTTTCCTTCATATATTCTTAACCAAGATCCATACTAATGAAAAGGCAGAGGATATCTGAAAGGAGACCAAGAAGCTAAAGAAGATATTCATGATTTAAAATACATCAGTAGAAATCGGGTTGTGAAGTTTTCTACAAGAAAGCAAAAGTGAATGTGGAATGCTATTTCAGCTTGAACGGGCAGTTTGAAAAGGAGACTTGACACAATGTAATCTATGGCCAAAATAAACAAAGTACATCAAAGCAGCCTGCTTTCCTCAGATGAAGCTGATGTAATGACCCTGTCTACCAGTCCCTCCACATACCTACTTGTTCCTCCTCTCCAGTCCCTCCACGTACCTACTTGTTCCTCCTCTCCATCAATTTTAAATTAATTCGCTTTTAAACTCGAGAGTAAGAGAAACTGCTTGCAAGGCAATACAGGTCCCGTAAGTTTTGTAAATATCACCAGCTGAAAGAGGAGAGAAAGTCATACCTGTGGCTGCAGTGAGGAGAAGGACAGAGGAACAGCCATTACTCAGCCTTTGGCAGCAACTAATCAGTGTTTGTGTGATGTGCATGCTGGGTAACAAAGAGCATGCATCCAGCTCCAAATTTTATCAGAGATGAGCAAAGCCCCTCAACCTGTAGGCAGGCGCTGCATGGAGATTTACTCAGCACACATAAAACCACTGCAAATGTTGATTTGCTAGATCGCTAACAGCCAGAAATCACATCAATGCAGACGGTATAAAACATAAAACCACTGACTGTAAGAATAAACGGTGAGAGACGTGAATATGTTAAGCTTTGAGATCCGTTTCCATGAGTGCTGGTCGTCCAGGCGAGATGCTGGCAGTGGGGATGCTTTGAGCAGAGGTTGGGGCTGACCCCTGAGGAAACAAAAAAGGGCAGAAAAATGCAGAGGGAGCACCCAGGCCAGAGAAGGAGGAGCAGGTCTCCTCGGCATTGTTTTAGCGTTCATCTTTTCATTTCTCACTACTAATTATTTTAATTGGCAATAAATTAAAGCTAATTTTCCCCACATTGAGCCTGCTTTGCCTGCAACAGAAACTGATAAATGATCTTGTCCTTACTGCCAAATAGAAGCCCTCTTGCTCCTGTTCTCCCTAAGCACTTGCTGAATGCTGCAGGGGGGAGGTGGGAGCATGGGTGTCTGACAAGTTTTATCCACCCCAAGGCCTACTGCTATTTATTCAAACATTCACATACATCATACTGACTTTAGGATACCCAAAACCCAGCTCAGAATATGTAGGTGTACAGCTACACAATCTTCTTAAGAGCTCAAACACGAAAGCATCTTCACTGCAACAAAACAGTCCTTGTGCCATTACTTCTCAATGCAATAACCAATAGATTTTTTTTTTTTCAACCTACTGGGTGCCCACAGACACCTAGAAACTCTAATGTGAAGCTAGTAGAAAAAAAGAAAGCTTGACAAGGAATTAACAAAAGCACAGAGTAATCCTCAAGTTAAAATAGTGTTGCTAAAATGAATTCCGAGTCTGAATTAATCTGATAATGGTTATTAATGAGTCTCCTGTTGTTAGACGGAATATGCCTGAGGACTAGAAGGTGGCATATGCAAAAAATACACGTTTACATTCCTTGAGCACCAAAAGCTGGCTAATTATCTATTAGCACCTTTTTCTTATTTTAAAAAGCCCTTATTTGGATTCATTTTAAACAAACAAACAAACAAACAAACAAATACTGTTTCTCACAACCCCAGTTTGACAAGCAGACAGATAGAAAGAGGTAGAATGAACTCTGAATTTAAGATACCTATACACACACACTTCTGTTTACTGTACCCTTTTTCTGATTCTGTAAAACACTAATAGTTCACATTTAAATAAATCCAGAAGAAATACCACAAAATTTACAGGCCACCAAAGCCATGAACTATGGCGTGTTTTGAGCACGCAAGGCAAACACAGACTGCATTCTGGCCTTCTAGCCAAGGTGGAACTTAACCTAATCAGTCTGGATCCAGAAAAATCACAAAGATGTTTTTTTTTCCTCGTATTAGAAAGCTCTGGAAGAAGTCAGAGTTCGTTTTACTTCAGATTTGTTGAGAATTACTACATCACCACACCAGCACAACAGAAAATGAGATTAAATACCACCTAGAAACTACCAACATATTCCAGTACCCAAAACAAGATTCTTCTTCATAACATAATTTAACTATTTACTTCCAGTGTATTAATCCACTGCACATTTCAATGCACTGAGCTTTTCGTTGACAGCACTATACACATTTGTACATCCCTGTAGATCTCTGTACCAGTACAGAACAGAACTGAGACCTTAGATTTAGGAAAATCTCAGGAAGACAGAACTGAAAAAGCACGTAGCAGGGCCACTACAACTGCCACAGTCTTGTCCTTCCATAAATGCATTAATGTCTGTGAAACACAATTAAAGTTGATTTTACTTGACAGCGCTCCATTGAAACTTCAGAGTAATACATTTCAAAATGCATTTATGGAAGAAATTAAGTGTTTTTATAACTTTTCGTACAGACTCTCTCCTTTGTAGGTTATTGCTGAACTGGTCAAGTTGGGGACAGATCAGTAACAATAACAGCCAAGTACATTTTACTCTGTTGATTTAGTGGAGTTCCTTGTCAACCAGATTTATTGACATTACAATTTGCTTCACTGAACTGATAAAGACTGACAGGTGATAACTATACTGTTATTTCACTTTTTTTATACATCCCACAAGATGTTAAAAAATACAACTATGTAACCAGAGATGGGCAAAAGAAAAGCTACTTTGATGCTACTCAAGTAAAAATGAGACACAGGGAGATACACAGGATTCTTCTAGAAAGACAGGAGCAAATGTGGACTTGTATTCCTAGAATATAACCATCACTAAAACTTCTTTTTTTTTTGAATGCTCCCACAAGCACAACTCCTCATTTACAGTCCAGTAATTCCTTTCAAATGAACACCTTAGAGTATTTTTAAATGAAAAAAGAAGTAAATTCTGTAGCTCCCCTAGGAGAATCAGTACTGAAATGATTTCAAAAAACCCTAAAAAATCCTAAGCTAACAATGGGCATTTTCACTCTGTAAAGCTAAATTATTTTCAGACTCCAAGGAAATTGTGAACCTGAAGAATTCAGGCAGAAAAGAAACAGAAATGACCACATACAAAATAAATGCAATGTAGTGCTGCAAAAAGGAAGAACAAGCACAGGTAAGGGCGACGGAAACATTACATTACTTCCAAATAATTAGGACTGCCCTTTCTCTAACTTAGAGATTTATCATCTAATGACATCTGTTGATTTCACTGTGAATAACATAGCCTGGTCAGGAAGTTACTTTTTAATCCCAGACTGACTGCTTATGCCCTCTGCAAGACCTGTCTGCCAGGCAAACAATAAATGGCTCAGGGAAACAGAGAAATGAGAAAGGCCAAAATTAAAGTTTTCTGTAAAAGGGCAATGTGATATTTAGCCTTACATATTTAGAAAGGCATACAACAGCATGAATAACAACTTTAACTAAACAGAATTTCCCTTATTAAACTGTTGGCCCCGTCAAGTTGATTTCTGGCAGGGAATGTCAGCAGCAAGCTCTGAGGAACTGATGCTGAAAGTTTTTTAAAAGGCAAGCATGCATAGGATAAGACTATTTCTAGCACCAAAGCAGAAATCATTCAAATCCCAGAGACTCTGACATAGCAGAAGCACGCCTCTGGCTGCCCTGTTATGGAAAATTTCAGTCTCACCAGTTCAGACATTTCCCAGAAGAAAGTTACAGAAAATTACTTTTTTTTTTTTTGCTCATCTTTAAAATCAAAAGAAAATAAGTATTTTCTTTAAGAAGCTCTAGACCTGCAGTGGGGAACTCCAATTTGTCAGAGAAATTGCTTTCCAAGAATAACTTGTAAGCCTTTAAAATAAACTACAGCTAAGTTTTCATTAGCAAAGACGTTTAAGTAGGCTGTAGCCGGTTCACCCTGAGCAGGCTGTAGCCAGACCTACACGAGGCCAGTCTGGGTTTTCTGTACAAATGCAGATTCCTCACCTAGCTTCAGCATTAAAAACACATACACAGTTTCTTGTTTCTTCCCAAACTCTGACAGGATGAAGGAAAAAAACCAAACCAAAAGGTGTAAAGGTATGAGCAATGGCACAAGAAGATTGGTGATGAAAAGCAGAGAAGCATTCAAATTTATGAAGATGAGGCAGAAGAAACGTTTTTACCTGTGAAACAAAGAAATAAATTTAAAAAACCCACTCCCTCAAACAAAACAAAGCCACACCTCTAACTCTAAAGCCTGGAAACCAACCCAAAATATGAGTCTCAAAATTTCACAAATACCTTTCCTGTTAGAAGGTGTCTACCTAATACACTTGACAATGCATGTCTTATTCCTGTTTGCATTAACACCTTATCCCAATGTTCCTGAAATTTTCTGCTACCAAGAGTGGCAGAAGTCCGATGGGGCAACATGAAGCATCTTTTTCACTAGTGTATGATGGGATTGCCATTATTACTGGAAATTAGCATGTTTCTAATGTAATTATTACATCTTTGCCATGAGACATTTAACAAAGAGAAGCTAAACTAGAGCTATATAGGTTACTTGAATTGTAGTATTTCCTTATTTTAGAAGCACTTAGTTTTACTAAGATTCTTTTGGTTTGGTTTTTTTTTGGCACACAAATGTACACAGACTGTAGGTATTTATGCACAGTTTTATGATGGCAATGAAAGCCTCCTGTTTGCCTTTATTCTGAGACAGGGAATACTCACACAAAAAGAATCTGCATCATTCAAATCTGAATGGCAGGAAATGAACCAGCTAAACAATGGAAGCACAACCCAGCAGTCAAACCAAACCACTGGTCTCAGGAGGAGTGTTCTTTCTCCAGTATCTACAAAAACAGCTCTCTTTTTTACTTATCTCCACCTCATCTGCTGGTGTCTGGCACCCAATTCCTCAAGAGTGCTGGCCATGTGTACTCATTCATTTAAGGTTTTTACACCTAGGACAAACATGGAATAGGTAGCTGCTGAAGGCTTTTAGAGCAGGAGGTGTGAAACAGTGATACATTCAGAAACTGCCTTTTATGCATTGGTTTTGTAAAGAATGACATGACCAATTCAGGGATATCTAGAGAGACTTGAAAGTAAAAATCCCCTCTAATGTACTTCCAATATTGCAGCAGCTCCTGGCAGCTCTAAGTAACTTTCTAGTTATACCTGCATATATGAACACTTGGAAGTACCTTGGCAATTCAGCACTTGACTGTACCTACACAAATACTTTACATTACAGGCATTGCTTATTTTAAACCAAAGAGGTTGGATTAAATGCTGCTCTTGTACTACATGTCCAAACAAGCACGCCTTAAAGATCTTCAAAACAGAGTGCATAACATTCAAAGGAATCTAAATTATGTGACATGCTTATAAATATGTTTTTGAAAAAAACATACCTAGTGAGATCATATTATGCTCTTGTGGTCTCTGCATTGGTATATAAATACAGCTAGCTTGGCTTTCACATGGAATTACCATCCAAAAGCTCACACTAAAGCCTCTGGTTTTACAGCAGTTCATCTTCTATGGAAAGACACCTATAGTTGACAGCAACATTTCTGGAAAGTAACATTACCTACTGGTGAAGAACAGCAGAACCTTCTCTTTTATTGTGCTCATTGTTTAACACTGTCAAATAAGGTTAGCCATGACAAGTGAATCACTTTCGGTTTGATCCAGAAACCCTGCAGTCACACAACTGGAACCACACAGAAATACCTGAGCACACACGTAAAAGGAAGGCAGCAAAGGCAACCCAGTGAGACGGCTGAACTGAAAGTCCTTTACCCTGAAAAGCAGATATCTTTAAGTTTGGAAAAAGCCTTGTGTCACTTTCTTGCCCTAACTATGAACCAAGTTTAAAGAGATTTAGACAGACATAAGGAAGAAATTCTTCACTGTGAGGGTGGTGAGACCCTGGAACAGGTTACCCAGAGAGACTGTGGATGTCCCCTTCCTGGAAGTGTTCAAGGCCAGGTTGGACGGGGCTTTGAGCAACCTGGTCTTCTGGGAGGTGTCTTTGCACAAGATGATTTCTAAGGTTCTTCCAAACCCACACATGATTCTATGAGAAGACAGACAAAAGTCCCTTGCCATAAATAGCCGTCATCAGAAAGGACAGGGGTCTTCACTGCACCCTCAGAGAACTTAAATGTTGCCCTGCATACAACAATTGCCCCGCAATTTCAGTAAAAACAAAAGTATATTCTACATGTCAAATCAGCTTTACTTTGATCAGTTTCATGCCACAATAGCAAACTTGTTCGGCCAAGAAGGATACTTGAAATTATTAATGAGAGAATCTAGAGCTATACAACTAGTCTATACCAAACTCATGGGTCCTCTCCTTTTCCCTCCCTCCCTTCAAACAACAAATTTATTAAGGCATGGCCCAGCAGTCTAGGTCAATTACTGGGAAAAGGCCAGGACACAATATATCAATTGAATGACTTTCTACCTCATTAAATGTGAAAATAAAAGAGATTTGAGAAACAGCAGCCTCTTGTGTGTTTGCTGATGGGCTTTGAGATTTGCTATTGATTTTCCAAGTGGAGGCACTTAGTTCTTCTTACTTTACTGAAAGGACATTTTGTCATTAAAATGAATGACATTAAATAAATAAATAAATAAATCCACCCCTGCAAACCTTACCTTAACCACTGGGGAAAGTTTCAGAGAATACACAGTTGATTGGTATTAAAACCCCTCCCTCTTTGACTACTGTTGATACACTGCTTTCCTTAGCAGTTTCTCTTCTAGTGGAATAGAAAAATTTGGCCGAGCCTAAGCCTGGTATGACATCCACACTGAAATGTACTCTATCATTTCAAAGACAACTAAATCACCTGAAATGGGCTTCTCAAAATGGCGATCTAGTATTTTCATCCTTGACCTGCCCTAAGTATGGAAACCTTATTCACTGAATGACTTAAATTAGAGTACAGATGCTGAACAGAAGAAATGGGTTGTGTGTGAATGTTAGAAACAATTAGAGGTATTCCTGAAACAAATATAAGCATTACCACAAAGTCAAATTGTTCTCTTTTTGAGCAGCCCCCTTCCATTCAGGATCTGTGCATTGTTAAAATGAAGAAAACAGAAGAAGTACAAAGAATGATGCATCCAGTCCTGCGTGGTGCATCAGCCCACCCACCAGCTATGAGTCCAAACTGCTCAGGAGAAGGTCTTGAAAAACACTACAGAGTGCTGCCTCATTCTATTGGAACATCCTGAAGTATTTTTCATTTGTATTTATTTTTACTTTCTCATTAATTAATTTAAAATAATACTTTCACAGTGTTTCTTTTCAATTAATTGCAGAATGAATTTGCTGGCGCTAAACAGCATGCCCAAACACGAGCTTAGTAACAGATAAAACAGCTCTCTTCCGGGTACTACTTTGTCACAAACCTAATTAATGAAGATAAATTCAAACAACATCTCAACTCCGTTTTTCCAATAGCTAAGACAATTATCATCTTAAAAGAAATCATAATATGAAAGATAACCACAGAGCAGAAATATACGCGGCTCAATGGGACCTGTCAGCTATCTCAGGCACAAACAGGAAGCTCACTGGGAGCCTCTGGCACTCTCACAAACCCCACAAACATTTTTCTGGCTTGGCTTCATTTGTCACTACAGAGACGATTGTAAAAAGAGGTCAAATGATTGTTGTGGTATTTCCATTTCAGGATAAAGGCTCGTACGTATCATTAATCTAGGAAACGGTGAGTGATGTATTCTGCAAAGTTGCTTAAGTTGTTTCTCTTTTTCTGTAGGACTGGACAGGGATGCAGAATACAAATAGGCTTTCAGTGTTTAAAAAAAAAAAAAGTGAAAAAAACCAGTTTTCATAAATCATGTGAGGCACTAAGAGTGGGCTGGATGCTTGGTTGCTTTTTAAAAGGTCATGCATTGGAGAATGTACACCTAACATGCTACTCTAAAGAGGCTACACCAATTCTGAAATCGAGGTTTCAGTACACACAGCTCACACAATGCAGAATTATCTGAATCCCTAGGAATAAAATCCCCAACCAAAAAGGCATTCGTTGTTGAATCACCTTTCAAAGCAAGATGTAGAAGGCTTGGCAAAATACCTTTGTATTCAACTGAGATTTTCAAAATGACTGAAGGGAATTAAGTGTGTGAACGCTACTGATGTTGCTTAGGAATATACATGCTTTCTTGAGACTAGTGACAAAGCTGGATTTAAAACCATAATATAGGAGAAAACCACTTTTCTTTCACATGCAAGATGCACAAGAAATGATGATAACTGAAAGATGGACATTTTTTCATCTTTACACTAAGCTTTATATCTTGACTATGGACAAGCTTTATTCTTTCCCAGACATGCATTACAGCAGACAACAGCAAATTTCAAACTTCCAAACATACTTTGAGTTACTATTCTAAATTGGCTTTGGGAGGCTCAGACCCACCATTCCATATACAGAGTTCATCTGCAACCAGAAAGGTAAAATGTAGATGTTAGCTAAAACAGTCAAACAAAATGACTGACAAACCGGTTTGCTTCTGAAGAGCTAAGGACCTGACAAGCTGAATATATTTTAATCAGTAGAGAAGGTGGAGCAAGGAAAACCCTTTTTCCCCTCATGTCAGATTTCAGTAAAGGGAGATGTCTATGACAGCAACCTTCTCTCCTGAGATGCAGTCTGCAGCAGCCTTTCTTGCCCCTAAGAGTGATGGAACAGTGGACTCTCTCTAAAACAGATTAGCTTTCTGTGGAATTATCTGAGAACAGGTGCTGAGCAGGGCACGAGCTGTCTATCACTACTCTGAACGCTAGTTAAGTCAACTATTACAAGTCAATGCCTAGACATCATTTTCTTGTCCAATTTAATCTTTATGTCAGCCTCTCTGATTCCTTCTCTCTATTCCGAGTGCTTCCATGTTGTTTGCTCGTCCGCTGCCTCTCTCCTCATCTCTAAAAGTGCACTATTAAAACAGCAAGGTTTAAGCTCTATGACTATTCCAACTTCTTTGCTTCCAAGCCTGTCCCTTCACCTCACCTGCATCTTTTCTGAAAAGTAATGCTGCTGATAGCATCTGGCACAAGAAGATGAAGCAACAGTGGGAATTTTAGCTGCTACCATAACACAAACAAACACTTGTAAAATAATGTAGAGACAAAGCGAGGCCACCATCAATATCTGATCATTATTGCTCCTGGTGGGGCTTGAAGTGAGCAGAAAAGAACAGATCCTAAGTAAAATGCAACTTTGCAGGCAAATATGCTAGTAAATGACTTTAGATGCAGTTTGCAAGCCTCTTTTGATAGAAACATACTCTTATTTTATGAACCCATGTCAGCTCACCATTCACAGCCTGATGTGACACTACCACTACAGATCTCCAGCCCCTAAAACCATAAAAATAAGTAATTATAGTAATAACACAGAGGATTTAGAACAGCAGGAAGGGAATAAGGTGAGACAGACATGCAGGAAGAGAACTAGAAAGTTCTGCAGCAAAGACTCAGACACCTGCTGACTGCACAACAGAGAAACCTCTTAAGAGGCAAACACAGTCAGAAAGCCAGTCAGTGCGAGTTCAGTTCAAAGAGAAAATTTCCTGCCTTCTACAGTGCTGTAAATATTGCTTACATTATTATCCTAACCACTACCTACATACACAGGCAGGAATCCTTTAATTCACAATCATTTGTGAGAGATGGTGCACAAAATCTAATAGGAACATATGTTCAGTCCTTGCAGTAGCCCAAGCAGTTCCTCTTCACGACAGCAGTGATGGGCACAGCCAACTAACAGCTTTCCCACTGCTAAGGACATCGGTCCCCATTGCTGTCAGAGACAAATCAAATCGAAACAGGTGAAAGAAGAGCTGTTCAGCTTCAGTGCATGAGCAATAAGAGAAAGAAATGGGAAGGATGGGACAAACAAGACAAAAGTGGAAGAGGAGGGAGGGAGAGATGGAACCACTTTCACAGGGTTTGTACTGAGCTAATACCACTTTGGCTTGAAGCTGCACACGAACTTTGCTTTTCTCATGACACAGTTCTTCAGGGTGTCCAGAAATGCTTGCTGATCCAGAGATGAGATGAATTTTATGGGCTTTGAGGGCAGACTGAGAGGCCAGGAGGAAATGAGGTGCTAATGCTGATCATAGCAAAAACCACTAGGGCTAGCCACAGTGGGACAGCGGGAGCATGTCTGAAGGGAAAATGAAGGTCTTAAAGGACATAGTGCACTGTATCAATGCCGGAGACTGTCTGTGGCCTTTGTGATTCTCAGAAATTGCACTGTGGCACCACTGCCCATGTAAGGCTCTTTGTGGTTACAGCAGCCATCTGCACCCTCTCAAAAATTAAAAAGCAAAACCTTTCATATTACTGAGTCAGTGGTGTGAGTACAGGCTGGATATAGCTGTACACTTTGTAACAGGAGCTCTCTTACTAAAGGCATTCCCCCTTTTTATGAAACATATTTGAATTGGAAGGAATGAAGCTAACAAAAAAGTTAGAAGCTGTAGTTCACACAGCACTTCCCAGGCTCCAAGCTGAATGGGGCCGAGTGACAAGGCAGAACCAGGATGCATGCACTCCTTTCCCATGGCCCATCATCTGTATTTACACACAGGGTAAGGCTAGATTACAGAGACACAGTAACAATTGAAGCATTGCAAGTAAAACTGCTGTTTTGTAAAAGCTTGGGTTGTGATTCCTTCTCTTTACTTCTCAAAAGGTAACTTTCCTTCCTGTTTTAGATTAGTCTAACATATTTTTTACATTGAACTCATTAAGAGGATGAAACCTGATTTGCATTCTGTCTGCCAGGCAGCACTGAATCCAACCCAACAGCCTGAGTCTCCCTGAGCTTCTGAAGGGCTTTGAGCAATATCTTGACAAAGCTGAAAGACCTCTGAATCCACAGTTTTGCTTTGCCCTCCCAGTGAATGCAGATGACTTGCTACATGATCGTATGCTCCTGCCCAGAGCTGTCCATCTTTACTCAGATGGCACAGAGCACTTGGACAGCACCCACAACTACTTTTAGGCAAATATGCACCCTATAAAAACAAACAAACAAAAAAGTCTTATTACAATGCTTCTGCACTTGGTGGGATAGAGGTAGATAAACATCCAGGATTAACACTTTACACTGCGAGGAATACATTTCTCAAGCGTATCTGGTGTACACATGAATATCCCATTATTTGACAGTCAAAAGAGGACACTAGAGTTCCTGGGTATGTGCGCTGAGCCCTTGGACAACAGGGCAGTAATGGCACGGCCAGTGGAGGGTGCTGCTGGGCTTCTGATGGACGCATTCCAGGAACACCTGCCAGATGGGATTTGAGATGCGCCTGGACTACAGATTTTGGCATGTGTAAACTGTGAAGTAAGCCGTGAAGTACAAAATACTGCTTTCATTTCTGTATTCCTAATATATGTTCCACCATTACAGCAAACTTTTATTCCCTTCTTGAACTGCACTTCGTTTAATAAAGTATAGAAAATTTGTCCAGGTAGATGCACCAGCTCACTGATTAATGACACTTGTACAACTGGTGGCATGCTGAATTTTAACGAAGTCTGGAAAACAATTATTTTGTGAATTCTGTGGTGAAGAACCAGAGAAACAGGATTTTTTTTTTTTCCTGAGACAGTGCATTTTTATGCATTAAGATATTTTAGTGCAACTGAGTGTAGTCACTGAGAGTTACACTTGTTTATTGTGTCTGAATTAATTTGGCACAAGAGTGCTCTCGGGCTCTGCTGTAAGGTTCATCTATACTTGGGCAGTACAATCTGCATTTCTATATTTCGAAATATTTAGGTTCATCAATAAAGCTAAAGGGCAGTGAATTAAAAATCAATACAAAGGCAGACTTCTTAAGGCAACAGAGAGGGAGTTCATGGAATACGTAATTGCTGGAATTCATTAAAGACAGGCGCAGGTAATGAATTTTAAGAAGGAGGCAGTGTTATCATTATGCAACCTCACATAAAGTGGGCAATAAAAATCATATTTGGAGTGCGAACTGACAGATACAAAGGTCATGAAGTAACTCCTCTGCCTTTTCAACCTTAAGTAAATTACTGCACTGCTGATGAGATAAATTACTGAACAGAGCCGAGGGTCACCTTGATCCGGCTCCATGGCTGTTACACTGGTGTGCCGGTACACCCCACGAAGTAATGAGCTAATCCAATATGGCAAAGTTTGCATGAACAAAGCACTGTTTCCTCTGATATTTCTAACATAAGGAAGCTCAAAAAGCATCTCTCATCCATCCCAAAACATAGAGAAGGAAAGTTTTTTGTCTGTCTAGTGAGAGTAGTGACCTTGGAAAACCTTCAAAAGAAAATAACTATGTATGAAGTATAAGCACTCTTCTGACATAATGCTGATAGAAAGAAATCTTTGCAATTCCTCAGATTTATGCTTTCAGAAGAGAGAAAACTGAAAAAGGAGGAAATCCTCTGCCAACACAGGCAGTGACAACCACATCTCATTTCAAATTAAAGCTCTCTTTTAATCTCAGCTGAAAACCAGCATCAGAACAACACTCAAAGACAACTTTAAACATGCAATACTGGACTGCAGCTAGTTAAGGAGCTAGTTAAGGGAAATCTCATCCCAATTACTTATGGCACTTTGAAAAAGCTGCTGCTCTGTTTTTTTTTTTGTTTGTTTGTTTTTATCTACTGTCCCATGAATGTGACAGCCAGTGCCTTGTCTAAAGAGAGAACACAAAGGCAGCATCTCCGAAACAATTAGAAAATTCTTTTAAGAAAAACTCAAATACTTCACCTGAAATATTAAAAGCATTAACTACACTAATGCCTAAAGTTGGCTGCTTAACAGGGCTAATAATAACTAATAGTAACAGAAACCTAACCAGATGGAGCTGCTTTCTCCAGCACAAGTAACGACTCTGGGCACTTACTACCTTAAACCCCTGCTCCAGTGCAGGGATGTAGGCTTAGCACGACCCTTGCTTTCCTAGCACTCTGCTCAGCCAGGCTTCACATTTCTTCTTTCTTTGTTTGACAGTAGTAAAATAAACCTTTAGTGGATTTTAGTGATCCATAAATCTTTGACAGCAGTGGGAAACAGGAGAACATTTAGAGCAGCTCTACAGCAAAATCTGGCAAGGTCTGACTGGTATATTGTACACCATCGGCAGAGGGAAGACCTCCGTCACTGAATAAAACCTGTAGAAATATAAATTGTAGGAACACCGGAGCTTGCAAAACAAGCACAGAATTTCACAAAAACAGCATTTTCCACTGGAAAACTGACTGCTGAAAAATGCTAATAAAATTACCATCATTTAACAAAAAATTAACTGAAGTATCTCATTACAGAGTTTCTTGCTGTAGGGGAGTTTGCTTGCTTTTTTAGTGTGAACTGTCCTAGAATGGTTCCTTGAAGTTGGATTAAAGAAATTATCAAGCTGCATTTCCCTAACAGCATGTTGATTTATGTAAATTGAAGTATGGGGCCACATTTTCTAACACAAACTAGATGGCCCAAAAGATTACATTTCCTATAATGCAATGCAGATCTTCCTCTGAGAGATCTGTACGATATATTACGGAAGCTGCATAATTCCCAATAATCCCTAGAGATGTAGTTCAGAAAAGCAGGCCAACCCAGAAGGGAGAATGGAAAACAAACCATGTCTTAACAGCAATCCCCATCTTGAATATAGCTTAAGTACTAAACAGGCTACTAAACAGGCTCAGAATCAAATACTGCAGAGCCAATCAATAATAGAAATTTAGCACTTGCAACTTGGAAAGTGTTACAATATCTCATTTTGATTGAGGAAAAGTCAAATGAGGCTTCTTGGCATTCCTACTACATTAAAACAGCTCTTATTTCTAGCAAACCCAAATGTTCAAATACAGGCATTTTCACTGTGATGGAGACTTTACGTTTTGCTCAGCACTAATCCCTAATTTCAAAGTCAACCCTGAAGTCACATGTAAGGAGAGTCATTTACCCTTCTTCTCAGTTTTTTTGTTTGCTTTTTTTTCCCCATTAAAAAATGTCTCAGTTCTCATCAATGTGAATGCCTACAGCGAAGTTTGGACAGCCACTGTTCAGGTGCTAACCAAATGAGTACAGATGCGCAGGCAGGTACTAAGCATGCAAAGAGTTCAGCGGGTCATCTACAGAAGAGCAAGCCACAATAACAAGTTTTATCAACACATCCATATAAACAAATACCAACACTCCCATAGAAAGCTGTGAGCTTCCCATGCCTCCACTGTTCATGATGACACTCCTAAACACTAGGTTAACCACCCCTCACAGTTCTTGAAGGTGATAAGCTTGATACCACATTGACTATATAAATATAAAATCACAATTTTCCTATTGCGGGAAAAAGCTCTACCAACATTAAGCGGTGAGGGGTTCAGTCCCATGTTTTTAACGATTTCTGTCCTTGGGAAATTCTGTCTCACTTTGAACTGCTATCCTTTATGGCTTTGAAGGTGATGTGGAATTATAAACCGTCACGTGGCAGGGATCAAAATGGGACGTGAACAGGATGAAAGATGACTACTGACATCATGGACCATTCCACAGTCACCATCACAGGGCACTCTAGGCCCAGTTAGTTTTGCGTGGTTACGCTACCTATATAATTTAGGAGGTATGTTCATAAGTTGGACAGGATTTCCCATACACATCGTTTTGTGTATTTGGCAAAATTATGCTAATGAATCATTCCTTGCATCCCTTACCCATCCTCTTTCCAAGAATTCCCTTACTGTAGAAACTAACAGAACAAAAAGCCAACAGAACCGCCCCATCATCATGACCACAGCCACCATCCAAGCTTTCTTCCTCCATCTGTTAGCTGTACAAGCTCCAGCCATCCTTATATCTCTCATCCCACGCTAGGGCAACCATGCTGAGTCAGCCACTATTGTCTGCATCAAACCGTCCTGTGCAGCATGAACCTGTGTGGGAAAGTTCAGCTTTATCCTAGCTGGTAATCAGTTTATGCCCTGAAGTATTTATTGTGCTAAGGCTTGCACTTTTACACAGGTTTGCATCATCGGGAGGACAGTGCCACTAATAGCTTGTCACACACTCAGCAGCTAGAGGAAAAAATTTCTTCTGGCTGAAGGAAGTCTCCCTTTTGGGATTTTAATGGCTGTGTGGCAGGTTCTCATCACACATTTCTGCTGACAAGCCATGCTCAGAAAGCATCACAAGACAGTCTGTCTCTCCCTGCTTCTCCATTTCCTCACATTTATATCGTAGTTGTGCTGCACTGATCACGTTTACCTTTCGCAAAAAGCCACCCAGCCCAAAATGGTACCACACCAGCCACGAGAGGACTGCAGACTGCTGATTAGAGAGAGCCAGCAACAGCTCTTGCTCTCTACTCACCTTTTTGAAAAGCCTGGAGAAAGGGATGAATCATGTTGAAGGAAACAGAAGCCACTCACCTTCAGGTTACTGGTTCAGGCTCGTTCCCCTGCTAAAGCCTAAAAGGGTTTGCTATCCCCTGAAGGTTATCTAGTAAACTTTAAGGAATTTGCTAGAATTAAGTCACACTGTGTAGAGCATTTATTTACTGCCCATCCTAAAGCAGCACTAATCTGAGGAAAAAGCACACGGTACCACCACATCACCACAGTCCAGCCAAATCAGAGCTACTTCGCCAAGAGATCAAGAAAAATCTCAGCCTCCTTCCGAAAAAGGTGACATTGCTATAGGAGATAGCCGATAAAAAAAAAATCTTTGTTTTCTTTCCACAAGTATTACACAGTAGCTCTCATTTAGCTACTCTTTCAAGGAAATATAACAACTTTATAACAGCCTTTTTTTTTTCCCCCATGTATAGCTTAACTCTGATGCAACCCTCAACTCCTCGACTTCCCGCAAAACATGGTAGCTGGACCTTTCTGAAAACAGGTGGAGAAATGCATCTCCTGAAAACAGCCCTGTCCTTATGGCTTAGCAGGCAGTACAGTTAAACTCACAACCGTAAAGGGAGCGATAACTACCTTTGATGCTGTTGCAGCATCAGTATTAACTACTGACAAGCACCTGAGGCAACACAAGAAGACTCCAGAGATCTCCTATACCTGAAGATCACTGAAAGGCTAGAGTTTTCAGGTACAAATACAAACATGCAACCAAGCACACAAACCTCTACCAAGCTTTACTCCACCTGTCCCTTGAGTGTGAATTTGCACCTTGTGATGCTCTCAATGAGTGGTCAGAGCCAGGCAGGGCCCTCGGCCCATCCCACCACACCCAACAGGCTGGGGATACAGAAGGGCCACTGGCACCCCCTGATGATGTGATGAGAGTGAGTTCAGCCGGGAGCCTCAGGAGAGGTCCTGAAGACAGAGCACTACATCGGGCCATTTTTAAAAGAAAGAACTTAACTTTCACTTGTTTTGCTCTTCTAAGTGCTTAATAACAAGAAGTTTGTAGTAGTCAACTGCTGGCCATGCTAATTTTTTGCATTCCTGCTTTTGTTCAGGTTAATCTGTTTTTCAGCCAGACAACCAACCCCCGTGGAAACCTCAGAATCCTCCCAGAGTCCTTTCTCTCCAGCATTCCCCTCTGCTCACCAGGATTACACACAATATTTATGACCATAATTACGCTGTCCCTTAGAGAGTAGCCGTCTGTAAAAACTCTAGAACATGGATCCTACATTTCACATTAATACGCCTCATAAATAAACCTGACTTAATTTACAGTAACAGCTTTCTTACAAATACAAAACTTCCAGTTCTGTTTCTTACTGGCTTTTTAAAACATTGTTTGGTTCTGTTCTTGCTGTTTGTACTAGGACACTATTTTATAGCTACAACTGCTTTGTACTGTAAAAAGGAAAAAGGCAGAGGAAAGGTTTGATCCTCCCTTTCAGATCAGCAGTAATAACAGTTGAAAGAAATGTAAGGTAACAGCAGTGAATTTATACTTGCTGGGAAAAATACTGCTGCCATTATGTGTTGAAAGATGCATTAAAAGGAAGTGTTAGGGGCTTCACTCTTCCTCATGCTGTCACGTGGTACACAAGAATTATTTCTAATATTGTCTACCTGGTATAAAACTAGCTGCTATGACATTAACAATATTTTCTGGTTAGAGAATTGGCCTGGGGACTTAGAAAATTAAAACTAGGACTCAATATTTGACTGTTATGGATTTCCTGTGTTTTGTTGGATATAGAATTTCATCCATCACTCTAATTAGTTATCGTCTATCTAATTCCTCCTTCATCTTCACAGAGCAGCCATATAGCTGATATATAGGAATTCTAAGCAAACGCTCTGTTGGATTACTGTCCCCTCCCCACCTGTGTGAAAAGTCCTCAGCTACAGGAACAACACAGTGCTCACTTCTTCACGTTTTTGCTGATTGATGAGGTCTAACTCAAACTAAAGAGCATAGGCATTGCCTCTTGGCCTGCCTGGAAACCCATCTGGTGCACAGGTGCACTCTGGCAAGCTGCTTGGCACAGGAGCATTTCCACACCACTCATGGATCTCAATTACTTCAAAATTCTGTCTTCAATGCTGCTGGGATAAATGTTAAGCAGCTAGGGTCAACTCAAAAAGCAATCACCACTCAATGTTAGTTACTGTTGAGGGGATGTCTATTAAAATTTATTTATTTATTTATTTATTTTACAAAACATCTGTACTTCTAGCTGTATGTTGGCTGGGACGGCAGCACACATCCCCTTGTCTTTTAACCTTGAAGTAGGCATCTGCAGAAAGTTTTCAAAAGAGTAATCAGTACATACTGCAGAATCATCTTGTGTGATCCAAAGAGTAAATCCGTGCTATGCCCTGCACAGTATTCTATTGATTATTATTTTATTTTTTTATTTTATTATTACTACAAGATCATCCAGCCCAACCATCCACCTATCACCAGTATTTCCCACAAAACCACATGCCTCAGCGCAACACCTAAACACCTTCATGGTCAGTGACTCCACCACAGCCCATTCCAGTGCCCTGACCACTCTCTCTGAGAAGATTTCCTAACATCCAACCTGAATCTCCCCTGGCACAACTTGAGGCCATTTCCTCTTGTCCTTTGTCCACCTGAATCCTTTTCAGTGCATTACTTGCCAAGAATTTCTAACCGAAACCACTGTGGTGATGTATTACTACACTTCAGTCTTTCACATTTCCTCCTGTTTGAAATAACTTTGTAGTGCAGTATTTTCTCTCATTTGCACTAGTTTGGATTTTCTTCTTTTTTCTTTTTTTTCTTTATTTTTAAGAGTACATCTCTGCTATCCGGTCACAGTTCTGGATTACCATATGGCATTACTTCTTATTCTAACAGCGTCTGATCACGGAAAGGAAGTGGTTTCAGTGGATTAACATTATTCAAAACTCTTATTTACATTTCCCCATGAAGTTATTGCTTCCATGCAACAACAATTTCAAGTAGGTTTGGAAATACATACACAGATTCTCTCCTAATTACAGATGACTCTGCTAACAGAAAGCAATGTAAGAGCAACTTATAAGAAAGTCACTGATATGTAGAGGGACCCACAGATGACATAGTGCTGCACAGGACTATCTGTGTAACATCACAAACTCCCACCATGTTTGTAATAACTTATAAGACATGTACTTGCAGCTCATCAACATTATTAATATCCACCACATCTCAAAGCTTTGTTCTGTTTAGTGTTTTCCTTACAGTTCCAACTCCTGGATAACAGAGATAACAGCAGAGTCTCAGCTAACAACAACATCAGTTGCAATCATGGTTTCAAAGACTGACTGAAAAATATGAACTTGAAGACTTAAGAATGAAGATGGGGGGAAAATAGCGCTCAGATCTGTGTTTAAAATATCATAGTTATCCATGTTTGACTCCTCACACAAGCTCTGCCCTCGTTAATCCTCATAAACTAAAGAAACTGTACAGTAAGCTTTTCAGCAGCTTTATAAAGTGTGAATTTCATAAAAGAGAGAAGTATAAAGGGACCAAAAGTCACACTTGCCTTATCTCCAGGTCTCATGCATTATAAGTTGTAAGCTGCAGACTGGAACTCGAGAAAAACATTATTAAAGTTCTCATGAATACAAACTTTAATATTTTTTCCTCCACGGGAAGCAAGAATTTAAAAAAACACATAGCCTGTCTCTAGAACCTGAAGTAAACTGTGCTTTGCCAATTTAGTTGGATAAAAATTACAACTGAACCACTAGGCTTTATCCCCTCAGGCTAAGAAAAATGAGTGAAACAAAGCAACAAAACATTAAAAGCAAATAAATATTTCCTGCAGCAACATCTTAGTGACTACTACTTATGCAGACAGTGATTCCAAAACTTAAATGAGTTTTAATATAATGGCTTCCACATAAACCATGTAACTCTCACCAAAGGTTTAAGGAAACAAAGATGAGGGTGTACTGGCATGCAACTCTAAGTTTTTTTCAATGCTTCCTTCCCTGGAATCATCTGCACTCTTGACAGAGATGGTGAAATAGCAAGAGGAACAGCTAGGTATGCACTTACATACCTTACCAGAGGCAGTAAACATGGACACATCATGAGAAAACACAGGGTAAGCTGAGAGGTGTAGAAATTAGGCACTGAATAGTCTCATTCCGTAAAGACAATGCCATAACTGAACACTTTTGTATGTTATTTAATGGAGGTAAACATTCTACCACTGACTTTCATTCTTACAGAAAAGCTTTTTTTTTTCTCCAGCACTTTGCTGAAAACAACTCTGAGTGCCCCAGGGGAGGGCCAAGTACCCTAAAGACCTAATCCCAATCTCACAGCAAGCCATATAACGCATCAGCTCTCTGAAGTTAGCAGGTAAAAATCACTACTCCTGTAAACTAAATAGCAGTACTTCCATTCAGTTTAGGTAGATCAAATGTCATTCAGCTGAAGCAAAACAAAACAAAACAAAAACAGGAAAGGCAAACAGAAGCACACTTGAAACATTCAAAGATTTGGTGAATGAGACAGCAAACTAGAAATAAGCTCCTATGGTCTCTCCCTGATTAGTCAAAGCAAGAACATGAAAGATGAATCAGTCATGATTATGAGGTCGAAATTAAAAGAGTAAGGTGAATGCCAGGTTAGTTTTTCTTTAAAGTGATTTGGTATTATTTTCTAGAGAATTGAATGATAAACATTTCTGAATAAATTACCTCCTTCTCAGTCTTGATTCAGTATGTTTTTGAATATGTGCATAAGCTCTGTTGACAGGGCAACTTATTTAATCACGTGCTAAAGTACTTTTCTAAATAGAGATCTAATTCAGTGGCTTTATAGGAGCTTTGCTCAAACCAACAACTATCTTTTTATAGACCTTACTAAGAGCTCAATCAGTCACTAAGTGAAAGAATGAACCAAGAGGTGGAAAAATCCAAGCTGCTTCTTGAAAAATTAGCTCTGAAACCTATGTAGGTAGTAATAACTTTCTTTCAGACTCTAATATTAAATGACAGCACTAATAATACGCAATATCAAGTTATTAAGCGTCTAGTCCCAAGCCATCCAATTAGTCTGCAGCAATGTAATTAAAACAAAAACAACACTAACTCGAAAGTGAAATTCGCTGCAGTTGTGAAGAGAAAGCCCAAAGAATAAAAGTTCATTAGAACTAGATGAAATTCATATCCAGATTGGTCTAAACTCTGGGTAATTAGCTTGAAACAGCTTGGCATTATCCAAGGAGGATATGGATAATTGGGTTCAACATCCCTGAAGATCTGCTATGCTTCTTGTGACAATAAACCATTTGTGCTTTGAAGCTGCTTCCAGCTTTCTCAATCAGCCTCATCTTACAAGGGCTATTGACCTGATAATTTACTTGTCAAAACTTGTTAGTCAAGGCAGGACAAAAGCAACAAGGCATGTGGGTAATCCAAGAGATTAATTTGTCGTAATGACTTTCTGGGATCCTAACTGTTATAGTGGAGATCAAACACAGCTCTGTAACAGTTTAGTCTATGCTAGAGATGACATGCTAGAAAAAAAAAAAGAAGCAGGCCAATAACAACTTTACAGTTCTATCCAAAGTGGCTAGAAAAAGGCAAAACCAGGCAAGATACACATATCCAGCAAAGCATCTCATCACTTGACTTCAGTCCCAGCTGCAATGCAGTCTTCTACTTAAAACATATGTTTTAAATTCTTAGTCTAGCAAGTGCTTCCTTTAACTCATTGTTTACCACCTTTAACCACCACAATGGATGAGAGTCTGATTGATACAAGTCTGATTCTTCCAGAACACTTGAATGTCTCTGGAAGGTGAGGCATTTGACCAACACCTTCTCCTCTGGAGAAGCTGATGTGCATTCAATACAACAATCAAAAGTAATATCCTGATGTATTACTGTAAATGGAACAATTGGGTTTTTAGGAAAAGACATTAAATACGGTTGAGCACCATAAAAAAATTACATGAGGACAACATCGCTGTCATTTTGCTACATTAGTTTTGTAAAGGGTAAAAACAGAACTTCTTTGTATTCAGAACTTTAGATTCTGACGTCAGAAGCAATCCAGCCCCACAAGTATGGCAATACAACTTCTGCCTAGCTACTTGGTGTAGCAGACATACAATTTCAAAAACTTGTGAGCCGGAGAACACATCTGGTTTTATCAGCTATGCCATCTCCTCCAGCAACACCATCGGCAGCTGGGAAGGGATTCCAGAATGGGAAACGATGTAGAGTTTCAGTTTGCTGGGCTGCTGGACAGTTGTTTGTTAGCCTGCAGAATTCTGCCCCACTCCATGTTAGGAGTGTCCCAAGCAGCCTCTCTTCCACCAGCTCACTCATTATGTGAAAGCGTGGCATTAGCAGAGAAAAGGCACCCAGGGAAATAAAAACAGCGAACCAAATATGCAAGGTCTTTCACATCTTACTGATGAGCAGACATCATCAGCTATAGCAATAAAAATATTTTCTTTCCTGCATGCACCTGAGAGAAAGAGGCAAAATTTAATTCGAAATACAAATCTCAGGGGAAAAAAAACAAAACAAAACCCGTGTCTTGCAGAAGGGTAAGGGCAGTAGGGAAATTCTAGAAACACCATACATCTTATTTGCAATAAAAATCAGAAATAATAGTGCAAAAAAATTGTGCTTTGGGTATTAATTAAAGATCTTACTTTTTCTATTCACATAATTCCCTGTTCCCCTCCAATTGGACAGCATGAAACCTGTCCACTGAAAGTTACTTGGTACAGATAAGGTTCATCATCTGTTTTTCCATCTCTCGGTTCTGCTTTCTGACCTCCATCTCTGTGGGAACACTGATTATGGTGCATAATCTATGCACCATAAAAATCTATGGAACACGTTCCACGATGACACAGTCTTACTGACAGTTTGGATGAAAAGCTGAATGCCAGTAAGCTGAAGTCACTGTATGTTAGCCCAAACAGCCAATAATCTCCACAAGCTAAAAACACCATTAATCAGGTTTAACAGATAATTGAATAGGTTTGCATGCAGATTTATTTTAAGTTGTAGGAACAGAAGGGAGGTCATTTTACAAAGCAGTGATGTAAGGGAGATCCAGAGGTCTTAGGATTCATCCAGAATTTTTCAGAGGAATGAGAATGTGAGCTGAAGTGGACAGACACAGACATATTAATCATGCGTCCCCTATTCCTGTGGGCCACTGATGAACTGAAGATGCAAGACCCATAGAAGGTCTCCCACCATCTTGCCTATGGCACATCACATATAATTTACAGAAACACAAACTCAAAGCCAGAATGTTTACAGTTCCTCAAGTGGTATATACAAGAGTATAGATCAAATGATCCACTATTCATTTTTTACCTCACTAGAAATGAAGCCATTACTTCAGAGGAGCTCCAAGCAGCATGTTATCCATTAAAAAAAATAAAGTAAGACATCAAAAGTTAAGTGATTTGCCCACCATCATAGGGAAGGTTCTACTTGGGTGAAGAAGAAAACATTCTGATTCTGCAGGCTTTATCTTATCCATATAAATTGCAAGACCTTTCTCCCCATCTTCTAACCACATATGTGATTTTGTAGAATGATGGGAAAAGAATATATTGACAGTAAAGATCATCCAATCCCTTTTCTTGACTTTTTCATCCAATTGAACGAAGATGGAAGAAATAGAGCATTCTGTAGCAATGAGTTAGTGAAGATACGGTGACTACTGTGACATTTCCCACTGCCACACTGCCAGATTGTTACCACTTGTTTGTAACAAGGATACCTAAAATCTGACTGGGCAAGCAAATGAAAGTTCTAATGTTGAATCACCTGATGCAGCAAAACCTGCTTTCAGTCTGCCTAGATAACCACCAGAGAGCTAACTGAACAGAAATTACTCTACGATTCTCCAGCTGACTACCTCCTATCACTTTTTGACAGCCTGAAGCAGCTGAGAGCACTCCTTCCTCGATCATCTTCAGACTAACAATGCAATTAACTCAGCAGTGAATGCAGCTGTCAGTGTATAGGTGAAGGCCCTAAGGTTGCTTCCATTCTTTAAATAGGATTCTGCTGTAAGCATTCCATGAGCCACATTCACTTGGACCCAGAACCGCAAAGGCTGTGAAATCCTGTGGTACTGGACATAACAAAAACATCTTCAAAAACTGGATGGACAAATTCAAACAACAAAAATTTGAAGATCTCATAAGCAGAATGAAGTCCAACATTGGATAAAGTCCTCTACACAGTGCGTGAATTATGACTCTAAGCTTCAACCTTCTTATGTGCACTTTGTCTGACAAAGCAAAGACTGTAGGAATCTGAATCTTGTATGTGTACAAAAAACCCCTCAGGCAGAATACTGAAAACGTGAATGCAGAGACCATAAAACATAAGTGGCAAACTCCGCTAGCTCTTTCCACATTCATTCTGAACAAATTTAACTGCAGAATGTGAGAGTTTATCTGAAACAAAGCAGTACCATATCTTTTATTAAAAAGTATTTATGCTTTTGGTGGAGTTAATCCTCCTAGATGTTTCCCGGTGCATGAAAATTCATCATAGCTTAGCATAAATGTAAGTGCTAGCGTGATATTTTTAACGTAGCGGCAACCACCTCTTGGGAGTTTTTGAAGACCAAGGAGTATTCTCAGATCTAGACAGCACTAAAATGCAAGTAATGAGCTGGGAGTTATTTTAAGTTGCAAGATCTATAGAAGGTAGGTCACAGCGTTCCTGAGTAGAAAATGATCTGCAATTATTTTTGCTTCCTCGTGGAAAGGCAAGACCCAGTGCCCTCAAGTCAAAGTCAGAAACAAAGACTCAACTCAGAGCTAATTCTTGTAAGTAGGCAGCGAGGTACACATCTTGGATTTGTTTATTCTTCTGACTACTGCTGTCATTTTGAACTTTCCTGTTGAACTGACTGCGCAAGCTTTTAAATTCACCCCAAGTGACTTCTCAGCCACTGCTGAATTGTTCAGTACTCTTTAACTTCTACTCATTCAGATTTGGGTCGCAGCGGTAGCATAGCAAAGCCAGCTTCCACAGAGGGAAAGGAGATTTTTCCCTTAGTAATCCATCCTTTCTAAAGCTTATCCATCTATTGATGAACGCTTCCTTTCCTTCCTCTCTAGTTTTACCCTTAATTTGTCATATTTCTCCTCTACTATATTCTGCCAGATTCTTAAACCATGCTGCTCATAATTATCACCAAGATTTTTTTTTCTTACCCTCCACGCTGCTTCTAGATTTTCTGTATGCTATCTGAATCCCCAGCGCAATCAAAGGATTCAGAATCAGATTTGATAGATCAATGTGAGGTATCTGAAAGGCAGATAAGGAGAAGTTGTCTTTTCTGTAACAGAACATAATTCAGCAAAACCAGCCAGACCTCCCACCTGTGCTTTCTATTACTGTGTCACACCATAGATACGCAGAATCTGATGTATCCTATTTACCACGTTCAAATTACTTCTTTCTTTCAAATATAATTGGAAATTATTTTTTTCTGACATATTCACTTGAGTTCTCCCATGACAAATTTCATTCTCGTTTTTTTCAGCATTCCAGCGTAGTTACTACTCAGGGGACTGCACAGTTCCTGTCTGCCTTATCTCTTCTGCTTGGTAAGTACTTGAGCTTTCAAGTTACAATCTTCCAGATACATTTATAATTTATTAAGAAAACAGGAGAACTGTATGGAAGGCAACAGATGTAAGTCGCACCAAACATCCATATATTTGCACTTGCCTACCTTTCTTTCAACAATTTTTAATTTGACTGAGAACAACATAGCAAGTTGTCTTGCCTGAAGTGCTCAGCCAAACATTCCAGCATAATGCTGATATATTACAACATTCATCTGTTTGCTTTTTTTTTTTTGTTCTTGTTGTTTTTTTCCAGTGCCATCTAAAATGCAATAGAGAATTAAAAGACCAAAAAGGAAGATGAGATTTTTACCATCATTACCTCACTGAAATAAGCTCAGCAATGGCAGTTTAACCAAGCTGAGAATATGGCCCTGTTTATTTTTGTTAAAGATACACTTTTTCTTACAGTCCATTAGTAGTCTAACCAACTGACAATTACACATTTTGCTTCAGCTGAAATTGCTGGTCACAGGCACCATTAAAGACTTCAGCAGGACTGTACTGCAGCAATGCAAAGGGTTTTCTGTTAACTCCATCCTCGGACCTGACAATCTCATGGAAATTTCAAGAAGCACTAAAAATTCCAGAAAACTTTAGAGAGTGAATCATACCAACTGCAGTGGATCAATGCCACTGGAAATTGCCGTGTACTAGCTAATGATTCCTAGAAGAAAGTCAGCTCTGTGGTGTGGAAATGAAATGCATAGGGAAAAAAAAATCAAAGATTTAATGAGAAGAAGATAGACAGCTGATTGCATGAGGTAGAAGCAGGGGATGCTGTCATTTGAACCAAGGGAGTGAACCTTGGTTCACTATTGCGTATTTTTAGCTGAGTGTTTTTTAATAATGTCTCATACCCAGAGACATCAACAAAACTGGCTTACCTTAAATAAACTGGGGAAAACACCAAGAGGGAAACACATGCCTTGGCCCTATGATAGAGTCAATGACCAGCCTCAGCAGCTCTCTGCGACTGGAACGAGATGAGCAGTGGCTCCACTTCACATATAACTCCTTATTCACAATAAGAGCACACCACTGTTCTATACTCAGCTTCACATCCCCCATGACACGCATGGCACTCGCAGAGGGACTGCTGCTCAGCCTTAATGCTCAGCTTGCACAGCTACTCAGGGTGATTCTGCTGCAAGAGCAGAATTTGGCATTTCTCGTTCAGGGCTGTCCCTTGGACCATCTTTGGGTTTGCAGGAAGCCTCTGAGAGGAATCTCATCCTTTAGCACACATCCACAGAAGAATATGGTTTTTATCTCTCAGGCTTTGCAATGAGAATTGGTCACAGCTATGGCTTTTTCTCTTCCTTCTAAAAAATGCTTCCACACTCTGGAGAAAATAGCAGAGCACCAGCAACACAACTGCCTTCCCAAATACGAGGTGTTAAGTGCCTCAAGCATCCTTCTCAGTCACAAATGCTTGAAGGGAGAGTTATTTTCTCTAGGGACAGTGATATTGCCACTGTGTAAAAGGCAGAAAAACATTCCCATACATCTAGCCAAAGATTCAGCATCAAATTCAAATGACACGCGCTATAAAGCAGGAAAAGCCATACACAGCAGCTGGTATCTAAAATGTGGTTTGGGATGCCTCTGAAGCATTAAAGAACCTCTCCTAAATGACACTGTATTTCTACTTCTCCTTTTCCAGAAAGCAGAGACTTAGCCTATTAGATTCTGTATCACTGTAGCTTCCCACAAGTACAGGATGTCTTGCACTTAGCAAAATCAAGTAACACCTCCTTCTGAAACTACTCAAACTCTGTTCTGTGCCATTTTAACATAACCTTATGCTTCTGAAACTGAAATAACTTTACTGTCTAACCCTTGTCATTTTTGGATACCCAGGCATATACTGCTTTAGTGACTAGGTAAATGAAATAGTACTCCCTTAGGATTTTCTCCTTGGCTTAATACAAGAGCAGAAGAAAATGCCAGTTCCTCTGATTCAGAGTCCTGCTACTCCTTCAGCGGTCTGCAAAGATGCAGAGAGCTTGCCCACCATCCTGAATCTGACACTTGAAGCCCTGAAGACATGCAATAGTTAACCATTTAGAAGCACTAATTCATGATAAAAGCAGTGGACCTCAGCAGAATTACTTAGACCAGAATGATCTCAAGGTCCTGAAGGAACAGAGATGGTATAATTACAGTTCTTATCAGGTCCCTTTAATAGACATTTTATTTGATACTGTAGCTATGAAATGGAAGTTCTTAGCTCCTTATTCCCTACGAATAGCTACTAAGAATAGAGAATCATGTGGCTAATGCAACCCAGTCTGTGAATGCAACATGACTATATTGCCTAACATTATTTCTTGTGAGCTTAGAGCTAACGCAAGGTAAACTTCACAGTGCACTTTCTTAATAAAAAAAGTCTGTAAAACACAAGAAAGCATCTTTCAGATCCACCCATGGTTCTCTCCTAGTTCTTTTCTTCACGTTAGATGCCAGCGATGCTCCCATCTTGGGTTCCTTCCCCTTTCTCAAATTCCTGGCAGATGGAGGGTTACTCCATTTTCAGCTGCAGTCACCAGGCTCACACAGTTAGCATACCAACTGCTGAGCAGTACCTACGGTGTGAAATGAACTATTGGTTCAGGTCACATTTCTAGCTGACAAGTCTCTACATCAAAAAAATAAAAGTGATTTGCCTTCATGAACCCGAGAACATATTCAGCAAAAGCACTAAAGACCAGAGGCTCACAGGCAATAGGCTAGCATGTCACTTTTCCTAAACCCCTCTATTTTCTCACCGTGCCTTGAATCATTCCCAAAAAACATTAAAGGCAAATGAGACCCCTTGGGGACCTCTGAAAAAGTAACATTTTTAGGAATGAAGAGCTCTGAGTGTAGTCCAGCCACAGGCTTGTAGACAGTACAGGCAAAGGAAGATGCAATTGACTGACTCTCTCAAGGTCATGCATCTGCCTGTAGTTTGCTTCCCTCCACCTCAGCCTTGTAAAACCGCTGCAGACAGCTCCTAGGCAATGCACAACAAAATGCAGGTTGGCACTTTGCTCTTGAAAAAGAGCAGTATGCCTCTGTGCTGCAGGAACAGTGCAGTCCATACCTCGTCAGGCCTCTGCAAGAAGCCTAGAAAAAAAATATGTAAATGCAGGGGCTCTGGAAGGAAATCAAGCAGTTTATAGCTGATTTATTTCTGCCACAGACCACTCATCTGGAGAGTATGTTTTCCCTTTCTCAGAGATTGAACAGATCAGGTATATTGAAAGGCCACCATGTCCCTGCCCTGCTGGCTATGTCACTGCATGTGGCCCATGGACCCCCACCTGTGAGCGAGCAGCCAGGCCTCCCTGCACCCCAGCACTCATATCACAGGTGATGTCTCATGAATCCATCTATTACATGCACAATCTTGCCTAAGCTGGGTACTGAAAGAGAACAAGATCAGATAGACATTCATGACAAAGAAAATCCCTAGTATGCTTCAGATGTGGTTTTTGCACGAAAAGTCTTTCGTAGCCTCTGTGCTGTGTCTCGCCTGTAGCACTCTCTCCCCTCCGGTCTGCAGGGAGCTGGGAAGGAAGCTGTCAGATACAAGGAGCTAAGACAGTTCTCCTTCTAGAGGAGAGAAAATCACTCACACCTTGGAGACAATGGAGCCTCATTAGAGAACCCCTGTTGTTCCTAAGACTTTGCTGAACTTTAGAAAATGTTCCTTTTGTGAAGAGCAGAAGCTTAGCGGCTGACAAGAGGTTCCAACTGTGCAGGTCTCTGTTATAATAACTGCATGAGTTGGGACTCATTAGCAAGATGTATAAAAATACAACCAATATAGAGAGGATAACAGTCTGCTCTCTTTCAAAAAGTGCTCTTCCAGTGCACAGCTACAAGCTGCACGTTCTGCATACCCTAAGAAACTGCACAGCAGCTCTTCAGAGACTCTAATCTGTAGTGCAGGTCCTCCTTGTTTCAAAGGAGGAAAGGTCAACTTACAGCTAGAACACAGGATCTTGGGATTTCTGGGGTCATGCCCTGCCAGGAATGCAGCAGAATCTGTAGACATAAGAGACATACAGACACGCCACAGCCATAATGATTGAAGAGAATCTTAACATATTTTCATCCTCTCTCAGAAAATGTGTCCTCTTGCTGTTAGTACGTATTTCATGCTCCCTGTAAGAAATGATGACAGACCTTCAGCTTGTCAGCGCAAGAAGATCCTGCTCTGGTTATTCAAGTCACCACACAAGGGCTTTCCAAGTTGGAGCTGATCAACACATTTAAGGTACTTCTCTCCATGAGAGCTTATTACCTGATTTTATGAACTCCAGTAACATTTGTTCTGCTGCCTGTGGAGTAAAGAGCACATTTTGACTGTGGTCACTCACATGCCTGGCCTTCTTTCCACCCTTGGACCTGCTGCCTACTGAGTAGAACACTGCTCCTTGTAGATGACACCAACAACTCAGAGCGTTTAGTATTTATCTCTGTCTCTCTCTAGGTACTTCCCTCATCTCCCAGTGATAAGAGACCCTGTGAGTTCACTAATATCAGCTCATAAATCAGACAAATATGCAGAGATCAAAGACATAAGCCTCAAAAGAACATCTGAAGTCATCCTGAGAGCTTGTTTCCATGAGATGAGAGCACCCACGGCTCTGGATATAGCTTCCATCCAACTGGGTAGCTGGCAGCCTGAAGGAATCACACCCAAACACTGGAGTTCACACAACAAAAGAGGAAGGGACTTTGAAAATGAACACACACACTCCTGCACACTGTCAGCAGAGAACAGAAAAGAACAATTCTATCCCTTTCAAGCAGAAAATGCAATTCACCACCCATCATTTTCTTACTTGGGTATAATTACTGAGCATTACAATAGCACCACTGCATTGCTTATTGTGCGACTCTTAATTGTCTTGCTGCTTCTTTGCACACCCTCCCATCTGTTTGTCAGTTTTGTCAGTTGTCTGACTGCAATCTCTTTGGAGTTAGGGTCTGCTTCTCTATTAACAGTGTAGAAAGCCTGGCCTAAGATGGTCTTTGTCTGTGACTGAGATCGGCAGAATCTCTCAAAATCCTCACAGATTAATTAGCATCAAACTTACCTCAGGTTATTTTTGTTTTGCTGTTAAATTAACTTTCACCTCATAACAGAAAGTATTCAATTAAAAAGGACTCTATGCATACACCAGTAAAAACATAACAGCTATACCAGCATCACAATCAAAACTTAAACATCATTTCCCTTCTCCTCAATTAGCTCTTTCTCTTTTCTTGCTTTTAAATATCTATTAAATAATAAGAGTGAAACTCTTCTCACTGCGTCTTCTTTAGGGAAGCTTAAGGCAACCTACAAGGTTCCTTTAGAACTACAACCCTTTTTCTACCACACACTGCACGAAGGTCTCTGCTTGCCGTGAAAATCACCATACAACAAATGCAATAGAAATACCTTTAAACAGAATAATAATCATAGAAAAATATATTAAAAAATAAAAACACAACACCTCAAAATCTTCTGTGTTTCAAGATCATCCTATGTATACTCCAGGAAGGTCTGTTCTTTCTTTAACACTTTAGATTGGAGTCACTTGTCTGACAAAGTGCATAGCAGGGGCAGTGTACATGACTGTCATTAAATGCAGGTTAATTTCCCAATTAACTGATTTGCAATGCTGCAATGCCATCGTCACAACTGAAAGCCTCTTCCCATCACAGAAACAGCTCTAGAGCATAGGCAACAGAATAAACGTTATTTCTCTGAAGATCCAACACTTCCTGACAACCAAAGGATCTGGTGCAAGCAACAGACATCAGGCTATTAACCATCCTAGCAGAATGAGCACCCAACTCAGAGGCTGGCCCTCTATTTTGGTCTCTCCCCTCTCATAGGCTTGTTCTTTGAATTCCAGCTTAAATCAGCCAAGACCCTTCTTTGAGATAGGGCTTACAAATACAGAGGAACAAGTGTCATCCTAATGCTGAGACCTGGAAACTCCTTACAGAAAAATACTTCCAAATCCCTGTGCCAGGGCACTGTCAGAGCCCCAAAGGGACTATCTATCTATTAAATGATAAGCATGTATCTCAGCTTGATGGAATGTGTGTTTTTTTTAATCCTCTGAAGAAGATTTATGTTCACAACTACATAAATACATGAGTGCCAAGAGAATAGTGTCTAACTATACAAGGAACACAGCAAAAGTGTATAAGAGCTTTCATTACCAGCTTGTAACTTAGCACAGCAGAGCACTAAGCCACAGCCTCCACAAATCTTTCAAGTTTCTCAAATAATGAAAAAACAAACCTCCTTTTCCTCATATTTTCTGAAAAAGAAAACTATAGGAGAAAATGCAAATAAAAACTCATTTAATCTATATTGAGACATTTTATGATAACAAAAACCCAATCTTGACCAACTGAAGCAAATGCTTTCTAAGAAGGGGGCTCAGATGGTGCAAGAAGCATGGATTCTGCCTGCAGATCTCCAAAGGCTGATGGATGAGCTGCCAACCAGCTTCAGAGTTCAAAATCTGGGGATAATGCAGTGGGTAAAAATAAAACCAACAGTTCTTCTCCATACCCACTTCACAGCATCTTGCCCTAATTTGCACTTGCAGTGTTGAGTTGGCTCCGTCCATGGTAGTATTCACAGCCCTGCCTTTTCCCCAGCCCTTGCTACGCTTTCAGTAACAGCTTGCTAAATCGGTAGAAAGAGGCACAAAACTTCTGTTTCCAGAGATGCACTAAAAGGAGCACTTATTTTTTGTTTCTGGCAGTTTTAGATCCCAGGTCACCGCCAACAGGACAGAGCTGCCTCCCTGCTTACTGATGGAGCAGAAGGGTCACACCAAGATGCAGACCCAGCTGATGTTACAGATGTGCCATGGCTGCACTAGGACCTGGAACAAAATCCTTAAATCGAGGGAGTCTCAAATTCCTGAGGCTTGAAATCTGGGTTGAAATTGAGATTTTACATTTCAGCTCTGTCTCTAATGAGCAAGGAAGAAGCTAAGCCTCAGCATGCCTGATCAGTGTGTGGCAGGAGTGAAAAAAAAAGAGCACAGTAGTAGTCTCCTGTTCTGTTTACGATGGGTATATATAACTGCTGGGCATGGATGCTCATGAGAGTGCATAGGTGCTAATATGCCAGCCTCTACAAGAGGATGAGGAGAACACAGATGGAGCTGTATATTTTATGCACCACTCTGCTCTAATGAGATACATCTTATGCCCTTACCTTCTTACATAGGCTGATGCTGAACCCTCTAGACATCAACCAGCCCACCACTGGAGCAATCAGTTTATACAGAAGGGAGACCAGAAAGCCAGCATTAATTCACTTATTAGTCAGTTTACAACTCAGTCATGGTTTTTTTCTCTCTTGACAGTTCAGAAATCTCATTCTGAGATTGGAAAAATCATGCTACATTTCTCCTGTCCCTAACAGCAGGCTCAGGTAATAAAGACTGAGAATTGCATATTCAGGACCGTGCCAATGAGTTAAAGCAGCAGATGCAGAAAAGACTGCAGGCCACTCTTCCATAGTTTTACAAGGTCTGCAGGGAGAGGAAGCATAAAGACTTGTATTTGTCAAAATAATCAAATGTCTCGAAAATACACTAGGGAACCATTCTGCAATAAGGATGGAGTTATTTTTACTTAGTTGCTTCCCTGACCAAAACCACGCTTTAAAATATATATTCTCTGGCTTTAACTACCTTTGAAATACAGCACGTAACTCATCAGATATAGCAGCAGCAAAAAGAAACTGCACCGATATCTAAACGTTGGACTGGACAGAAAGTCAATAAAACACAAATACCAGCACAGCTCCGCAATAACAGGAAATCGTGGCAGATGAAAGAACACTGAAAACTTCACCACTGATTAGAAGTAGAGTTGAGACAAAGGCTGGGCAGAGGACCTCTACGGCTGCTCTGAACCCATGCCTCTGGCAACATCACAGAAACTTCAAACCTAAGTTGACATTACTAGCAACCCTTCCTCCTGAATTTTTTTATGGATAAATAGATACTTTTTCCTTTTCTTCTCATTTGTGTATGCATTTTTCTCTATGGGAGCAAATGTAAGTGCTCTGCTTAGCTGGAGGGTTAATGGAGTGGCCGTACCCATGCAGGAGATGGAGAGGTGTTTGGCAAAACTGAAATACACCATGCTGACAGCCCTCAGCACTGTCCCACAGCTCTCCTGCTGTTCCTGGTTCTTCGGAGCAATGTGAATCATCTCAGCCTGCCAACCGACCTAAGGAAATGCAGAAAAATGGTGCAAGAAGTGCCAATCCAAGCACTCCTCAGAGCCACTGGGATCGCTGATGGTGCTTAGATCTCTGGCATCAGAGGATCAGATGCAGTGAGGTTACTCTGCCCACACCCAACAGCAAACATGAAACAAACACTTGACTTTTCAGTGAACTCAAATCTTTACTAAAACTGCTCCCTGTTTGATACTTAGGCCCCACAGGGCTCAGTTCTCTGTGAGCAAAACCTCTTTCTACTTTTTCTTGCCTTTTTTTTTTTTGCATTTGCCTGGGCAGAAATTCTCTTCATAAGTGCTTGCACTGCGCCTTCCACATCAGTGCCTGGGGGTCTGGCTGAGGCACCTCTGTGATGCAGCAGTGCATAAAATCTCAACCCTAACCCAACCTGCTCCATGCATGGAGCCTGCTCCAAACTCAAGCATATGTTGTGCCTAACCCCACCTGTGGAACAGAAAGCAACAACTAAACCCCAAGATAAAATGTCCAAGAACAGTGGAAAACACTTCCAGCATCCCTGCCCTTCTAGAAAAGCACAAATTGAAATAACCAGAGACCTCAAGCAAGACTTCAGCCAAAGGATCTGTCCTCAAGCTGACACTATGGGCAAGCAAACCCTCCACAGCCGTTTTGGCTGCTGGGAACTGAGCACAGAAAGCTCTGTTAGCCTGAGGGGAAATTACACTGAACAGAGCTGGAAACTCACTCAAGAAGAGCACAGGTAACCCTCCTTCTCCCCTTCCCACCCCTACTTCCTCATGAATGCCTAAAAGCATGAGGACAAAACAAGTGCCTTGCCTATTTTAAAGAAATCACTTCTCTATTACTGAAGATATTCCCACCGTTGGAGAACACCTACAGATCACAGCCAGTAATAGTTCCTTTGCATTGAAGACTTCAATCTGATTGTATAAATATGTATAGTGAGGATCAGAAAACACTCTGACAGGTATATAGGATGCCTGACAGGATAACCACTCCTCTTCCTACACGTGCTAAGCCATCAGGTAAACAACTACTCCAGCTTGTGGGCTTTTTTCTTTCTAAATACATTCTATTTACTTGATTGTCTGTAATGACTTCTCTCTGAAATTGTTAGGCTTTATCATGTAGAACCACATTTAGATGGGATTACTCTTATGTTCCTATCAAGAATGAGATGGCATCACTCATCTAATACTGTCACTTGGCATAAAGTATTCTCTTTTACTCAAGTAATGACTAAATTCTAATCCTCATACCTGCAGTAAATAATATCTTAATCCACAAGCTAGCCAGTATTTCTGGGGTCAGGCACAGAGCAAGGTGCTATTCTTTACAATTAATGCTCTGAAATTTGGCATTTTACAATCTGAAGTGCGAAGAGGGATTTGAAATCATCCATTTCTTTGGGCATAAACAGAGACAGTTTTATAGTCTGTTTCTCAAGAGCCCAGTATTTCACTGTGAAATGGTTGTACCAGCTCAGAGCTTACACCCAGAACAGCAGCAAATCCCTCCATGGACGTACCCTAGAGCAGAGGACAGAGGCAGCATTCAGCAATACTTCTCTAGAAACTCACTCCAGACTCCAACGCACAGGCACTGCCTGATCCTCAAGTGTTGCCTTCACACTTCACACAGCCCTTTAATAGGTTTTTCTTCCCGATTTTCACCATTTCAAACACACACTGCCTGCAGTATCCCACACAATAACAAAAGCAACAGGTTTTACTACATATTCTGTAAGTAAATACAGCATTACTATCTGTCTAGTTAGTGAGCTTTTACATCAGGCCAGTATTTCACCTGTTCTTACAACAGATGCTTCAGAGATGGGGATGTCAATTCTAGAGTGCACAGTGAAACAACATATCACACTTAGCAAACTCCTTCCTATCCCATAAGTGCTTTAATTCTTAACATACAAAGATTTCTATCTCTATTATCTGCAGTTCAGGAATTAAGAGACTAAAGAAGTTACATATCCTCAATGCCAAAATCTCTTGTGAAAGAAGAGGAACGGAGTCCCATATTTTGCATTCAGAAATGGTTCTTCTACCTTCACTGATATGATTATGATATACATTATGATAATAAGCTCAAGTAGGTTAATTCCAAGGTATTTTCCTTTATCAATGTCAAAGTAATCTCTCACCCTTGCTAGATACCATCTGCTGTTAAATTTTTGTGAAATGGAAAACAGAAGCACTTGAAATTGCATTCATCATTCTCTTCTACACTTACTACTACACATTATCCAATCAAACTGGATAAGCTCTTCTTGTACCAAAATGTCATTTGACCTCAACAATCTGCATGTTTCCACCGACAGAACCCTTTTTAACTACAGAGATGAGAAGCACCAGCTGAATGGTACCAGTAATTTAAGCTCCAGCCCCCTTACAGGCCAGGGACGGCTTTCAAGCAAGATAAACCTCAGGCTCACTCACACTACCGACTTCAGTAGCTCAATTACAAACGCTGTTAATAGACTTGAAATTTTGAGTGCCTTTCAGGAATTCCAGCAACTTCAATGCAGTAGTGAGTTTCACAGACTGCCTTGCCTCTCGCATACATTCTGACTTTGATCATATTTTTTCTAACTTTTCATTGCCTACGAATACTCTTTGCTCCCATGTGCTGGAAGCTGGCAACAGAGAGATCCCAATCACTGCATCTTTGTGGAGAAGACTGAAGATGTGCAAATGCAAATATTATGCAAAATTCACAAGCAACAGAAAGACAGCAACAAAAATGGGAGTTATTTAAAATTAATAGTGAGTGGGACATATTGTGAGGCTTGCAATTTAAAAGGCAATAGCTTGTTAAGCTTCCTTTAATACCAGCTTGGTTCATTACTCACTACAGAGCGACAGGAAAAATAAAGCAGAGGAATTGCTAATGATGCCAGAAGTCTGTATCATGTATTTTGCAGTTCCTAATCTTTTAAAACTAAACCAAAAAATCTGTTCCTGGGCCCCTGGTTTCATGCCAAATTGCCAGCTAACGAATCCACTTAAGGGGAGATTTTTAGTTCTTTTAATGCAGTGGTTTAATTAGATTCCACCAACGAGTCTCTGAAAGCAACAGAATTTCTTGTCATGCCCCTCACATGGAAACTGTCTTTCCCTGCCCTGCCTCCTGCTGCACGCCACCAAATGCACACACCTAAGGAAACACTTGGCACACCACGGGAGCACCAAAATCTCCACTTTACACAGAGAGAATTTACTACAAGAATCTCATCGGAAAGAACAGGAATGAACTCTTGACAAGCAAATCCACTTGGCTTGCTCCACGCGTATCTTCAAAGCTTCTCTACCCGTTTCATGCATGCAAACAGCCCTTTGTTCACAGAGTGCATTAATGCACAGCCAGGTATAGCTCTCTCAGAGCAACTGGATCTTCTCTATGTCTCACAAATTGCTAGCAACCTATTCACTCTATTCTGATGACGAAGTCCTTACAAATACAATTTTGTAAGTAAAACTGTCAGAATGGATAAAAACGTCATCCCACTGGAATCATTAAAATGTGCATCTCCACCAAATAAGTCTCCTCCAGGACCACAATGCCTAACATTAAAATGTAATCTATCTTGTTTAAAAGGAGAATGTAAGGTCTCCAAGAGCTGGTAAAGATCCCCACATGCACACTCAATGCTCTTTTTCACTATTTTGGAGAATTGTACTGTCATAACGGGAGGCACTAAAAAGTATGGCTGATTTCCTAAGTGAAGGAAAACTATGAATCTGAAGGTTATGTATGATTGTGCATCCACTGAGGCATTTGAAAGAAGATCCTTGAAATCAGTGGTGCAACACTAGATCCCAGATAACTTCCTTGAAGTTTCAGTGTTTCCCTCCTGCTGGCAGAGAAGGTGCTTCCTAACCAGCCCAATAGCTCAGGGTTCTACATTAGTGTGGAAGCAGACAGTGAGGTTTATTGACTCAAGACATCAAAACTGTAACGTCCTTGTTCAAGCAGTGGTAGCAAATATGAAGCATCAGTTAAATTAAGTGAAAAATTGTCTTCGAAGTATTAACTGCACTTTGGAAGGGACATATAAAGGAAGAATACAGTGGTTGACACCACTTCTACTTGAAGAATTTCAGTGGGAAAAAAAAAGAAAGGCAAAACAACTTCTGCAAGTCTGTGTGCAGTTTGTAAATACTACTATAAATGAGCTGCAATGAGAAAACAGGCAGTTGGAACAGCTGGCTTGGAAGGGGTATCCAAAGTGAAAAGGAAAAAAGAAAAGAGAGGAGTGAGAAAAAGAGCTGAGAAAAACAAAAAAAAAAATAAAATCATCTTTAAGTGCTTTCCCCTGTCCTTTCTTACTGAAGTAGATACAGGCTTGGAGAAGGGCCCTGCTCTAAAGCTTATTAGGTCAGCTGCCCTCCAATGGCGGTAACTGGCTGCTGATGAGGCTTATCTTTTAGATCTCACTACTCCTGACAATCATGACCATTGCAGCACTGCTTCGGGACTCCCCAAGAACAAAACCCCACTGCGTTAAGCGTAACGCAAACAAATATTTTCAACAAAGATTTTTATACAATTAACAGATGGAAAAATGTTCTTATGTCCTGCACCACATATGTAGTCTCACCACATGAAATCCAGCCCTGACCAAAGGCAGAGAAATTTACTTCTGCTTGAGGTCTTATGCTACAGGTAGAGCTGCCCAGGGAATGAAATAAAACTCAGTTATGCCAATCTTACCACTCTCTGTGTTGCAGTCCAGGTAAAGGACAAGGCCCTCAGCAGTTAACATGGCCATACAGGCTTTGAAAAACCCATTTAACCTGGCATCACAACCCAAACGTTAGAAGACACTGCAAGGTAACATAAAGCAGGTTCCTCAGTAATACAATGAAGGAAAGAAAAGTGGCTTCAAGTGACTAGAAAATATTTACATGCCAAACTCTCAAACCAGCCAAAACAAATCAAAACCTACGCTAGAGCTGATGAAATTTTAGTGAAATTCCTGATATGTCATGAAACCCTGTGTAAGTTAAAATATGCATTGCTATGAATTAAAGATGCCCTTGGGTATTCGTATTTCCAGATGAGTTACTGCCTCACAGCACAGCAACATCTTGTGGAGACCTCACAGGAAACTGCGTTATATCTTGGGGGAAACAAAACAAAACAAAAAAAAAGGTTGATGAAATTATGGTGTGTCACTGTGGAACAATGCCTCAGCCAGATCTAATCAGAGAACTGGAATAAAAGTGTGCAGAGTATAGCAAAAATTAGAGATTAGATTGATCCTTAAGTCAAGAAAAGGTCTAGCAGACGAGAACAGAGAACAAAATCAATTCACACTGCACAGAAGAAAAAATAGTTTGCTAGAGACCTCAAGATCTGGAGTGGCTAATATGCACTCATACTGGTGTTTCTTTTGTACAGCAGAACAGGCTAGAAATGAAAGAAAGAAAGGAAAGCTGGAAAGGAAAGCTGGAAATGAAAAGCTAGACTGTAGTACAGAATACAACTAATTTTTATACAACATCTTCATTGCAAGTGTTGTAAAACACTTTGCTACTAGAGAGTCAATCACGACCTAAGGGAATAATAAGGTTTTACAGCACGATAAATGGAGAGGAAATGGGTTAGGGAAGAGAGTGAAAAAGAAGTGGGAAAAGAAAATCCAACAACGTTGAACATGACAAGGTCAGTTTGGAGGAACAAGACAATATTGTTGCATGAGCTAAAAAACTAGCACTACAGCAGATGATGGCACCTCCAGAGCTTCTTTCAGTGAGCAAAGCGAGGTTCAGTTTTAAAGGTCAGAAGGGACATGATGAGCACCTAGAACCAGAAACGGTGTGCAGTGCCAGGAACAGGTAGGACTCCTCCCTCCAAGGCTCACCTTCAGCAGACACGAAATGTAACAAAGATATGTTGTGTTAAGAAAGCAGTGTTAAGAGCCTCTTGAATTCATTCATTCACATAGCTGTCATACCAACTTGATAGCAAAATCAAAAATCCCATCCTTTCACTTTAACACCTTCTTCCAAACCCCTTCTTTTCCAGCTGCATGGATGTAGCCCACTGTAAACCTTTTCTGTACCATGGGACTTGCTGTCTTCATCAGCATTCCCTGCTGCCTCCACCTGACGAGGGCTGCCATGCAGCAGCACTGATTGCTTGTAGGCAGCTTTCCAGTTGTCAGCGCAAAGCAATTGCTTATTAGATGGACAGGGGGAAACTGAAAACACGTGGGCAGCAGTATTTATCACAGCAATGAAGAGCTTTGCAAAAAAAAAAAAGGCAGTATAAGAGGAGGAATTCTGCCAGGCCTGAAGGATGCCAGTGCCCAGGCGGGGCAAGCGCAATCAGTTCCATGCAATGGCTGGATTCACAGAGGAATCTTCTTTAAGCTTGATCTTTAACCTGCACGTGAACTTGGTCTCCATGATCAGCAGGGAGCAATAAAGACCAAGGAGCTGCTGAATCAAGCATCTCTTGATGCTTTTACCTATGCCTAACCCTTTTGGGTTATGCCGCCGGTACTGTAGAGCACCAGAGCTCAGAAAACGTCCTCTGTAGAGGAAACACAGAGCAGGATAGAGCCCCTAGCACTCCTGCAGACAGTTAAGGTCTGTATAGAGTTTAATGAATGTAATGAGGCAGAGAACAGTGCCTTTCCTCTAGGGAGCTGAGCAGCCCCACATCTGCCAGGTCCATTTAAAACCACAGCACAGGTAATTTTTCTTTCACACATCCATGGGTAGTTTCCAACTGGCAGGAAGACGCCAGGCATTCAGTGGTTAATTAACCATAGGTGTTCAGTGGTTAATTAACTATTTGAAGGGCATCATACTCCTAGGAAAATGCCTGCACTTTAATTTAACGATCTGTCACCTTTATAGAAGATTTCCTGCTGTGGCAGCTAGGTCAGCTTCCTGGGCACAGGCTGTGGTCATAATCACATCCTCATAGCCTACAATACTTCCGATCCTACCAGCACCCAGACCAGTAGCAATGCTTATTAGCTTTAAGAACAAGAAGGGAAAGAAGAGAACTACAAACAACACAAATGGTCAAAAAAATGATATTTGGGAAACATCCGCGGTAGTACGCTTTGCATATCCTTAGGCTGCCTCTCCTCCACCTTCTTGTACAATATCCTATCAAGGAGAATAAATTGGTTCTGATTACTTGCTGAAAATAGAAGACATCAATAAAAGTCACTTCCAACCTCTTTAACAACTTCATAATGCAAAAAGGGTGCTGTTTTAGAGGGAAGGTTTGAGCATGCAAGTCCATTTCCACCTCTTGCAATCTGCACTCTCCCAGATAAACCCCAAAGACACAGGTGGTGTGCTCCTGTGAGATATCCGGAGCCCCGTCATTCCACTCACACTGTGCACCAAAGCCTCCGTGACTAATTCAGAAGACTATCATGGCCTTCATGACCAGAGATCTGGCTCCTCGCACTCTTCATCCACATCTGAGCAGTTTTTGCCTATTTTTACAATAATGGGAATATCTTTCTCGCTGATTTCGCACCGTAAGAAGGGAACAGACTTCATTAAAATCAAAGGTATTTCTTAGCTCTGTAATCACTATCAGATATTAAGTAAAGAGTGAAAAGGGGTTGGCTTGTGTATCTGAAATCATTAAGCAACTAAAGTTGCATGCAGACACAGAAGTATCTGCTTTATATTTTGGTTTCTCAGTACCTTTATAAACCTGGCTTTCTTCCCTTGGGCACCCAGCAGAAAACTGGCCTCAATCTCCTCTTTTTGTAATCTCATTTGCAGCAGCCATCTGACATCCTGGTGCCCAGCAGTGATATTAATCATTGAAACACTCTTCTCTCAGTGCCTCATAACCCAAGAATTCGTTATGTAAAAAGACGAGCTCAGACAGCAGTTGACAAAACACAGTTCTTAGAGCCATAGGAACATCATCCTGAAATGCTGCTAAAACCTTTTCCCCTTCCTGCCCTAGAGAAAAAAAAAAAAAAAGAATGAAAGAGGATAATAAGTATAAGGGTACTGGGAGACAAAAAAAAAAAAAAAAAAAAAAAGGGTCTATTTGGCTGGAAGCAGCGGGGCAATTTCTGAACATGATTATAGGGCCGGGACACTTCTACTGAAGCTCTCTAAGGGATGGGATCACGGGCCACGTCACCTGGCCTCCAAACCACAGCTGCTTAGCTTTATGGATTTCTTGCAGCTTTCAGCCCAAGGCTAAAGATGTTTTGAGGCAGATTTTTGACTAAGAATGTTTATTAAGTGTTTCAGGGCTAGAAAGTAACAAGATCAAGCAGCTTGAGTGAGGAGTCTCTGGAAAAAACTGCGGTCTTACACACAGCAAACATTTTACTTTCAGAGGAAAGCACCACCAGTCTTGAGCTCAGAGGGGCTGGGGGGGAAGCGTCTGTTGCTGTCATCTGTCAGCCCAGATTCTGATGTCTTGTCACATGGGTTAGTAATTCTTACCAGAAATGAAATCACAAAAATCAATAGGACCACCAACTGAACACAGCAGTATTCAGCGCAGGTAAGAAAAATGGTAGCTATCCCTAGAAATCTGGTCAGTGAAAGCCTGACCCTGCCCGAGTTAGAATCCTTAACCCAGCACCTTTGAACTAAGGTCTCAGTCCACAACAACCCTGTCATTTGTCAGCTCATTTCCCATGATGCTGCTGTGTGCTTCCAGCAACAGCCACTTCAAGAAACATGAATTTTTCATTATGGGTGAAGCTAAATGGAGTTAGTTCAAACACACCATAAAACAGTATCATCAGCAGCAGACAGCTGACGTGATAATTTGACCGTGCATCAGAGGCCTAGATTTTAACCAGAGTGATATAAAGAATACAAACAAATACAGGCAGATGTATTAAACCAACATCACGGTTGTCAATCCAGTATGCCACCAAGGAAACATGAGGAATTCCAGATCTGGGGCTTTTTGTCTTTCAATGAGATAGCATATAGTGACATGAAAGTGAAAATGTGGGAATGTCCACACAAAAGAATTGTGATTCAGAACTCCAATGGTGGATTCCATTGGATGGTTTTCAGTGAATATAACGATAGAGATTATCATGTGGTCCAACTCCCTCCTCACTGTAAAGCCAGTATTTGCATACTAATTAAAAAACAGAAGACTGAATACAAGAGGAGGATTGGCCAAAGGAAAGAAAAAAAAAAAAAAGGGAAATCAATGAAGCAGAAGAAAGGAGAGAAAAAGACCACAGAATAGCACTGGGTCATTCTGAATTCTCACAGTGATACTAACATAGACTTTATAGACCACAACTGCTGCTAGAAAGATACAGAATATAGGCAGGGGAATAGATGGTGGACGGTGAAACAGCCAGATTAATGCTAGGGCAACAGAAAAACAAGACTTTGAAGAGGTAGAAAAAACAGGGCTTCAAACTGTCCTCTATTTTATTCCATAGGTAAACTCTGAATGCACCTCTGGTAATAAATCCCACCTGCCTGCTAGGTGCTACACCTGTCTAGACCTAGAGCCAAAGTCATATAAACTCTCTTCTAAATGGGAGATAAGGGAAAGGATTCTGAAGAATGCTACATCAGACATATTTTACACTGATAACTCACACTACTTTGCTCTTGCTTACACCAAAAGGGAATGTGCATCTCTGGAATGAGTGCCCAACTTGGTATCAGTGACAAAAAGCAAAGCTGGGGTACTGCTACACCTGATACCGCATCAGTTCTGTTACATTTTCTCTGTAGGAAGACTGAAAACAAATACTACAGAATAAGCAAACATTTCATTAGCAGACATTGCTGAAGAGGGGAAAGGTGTTATCTTACCTTAAGCTGTAATGGAGTCCCATCTGCATTGTTTCAGGGAACAAAACAATTCAGAAGTTCAAAAGGAATGAAAAACCCTGTGCATCAATGAAAGGATAGGAGGACTCTGAGGTGGTGGTGAAGATGCACCTCAAGCAGAAACTCATCAAGGATCAAGATCACTCGTTTACTAGGGGACTCAGGAATCTCTGAAATGCTCTGAACTAGTCTCATGTTTTGCCAAAAGCTTTCCTTTCTAAGAGCATATCGGTCCCTCTGCTGCTGAACTGGTATCTTACCAGTCTCTGGAAGGATGTCTCTGTTCATGGTATTCGATGTTTCCCAATGCCCTCCCACAGCTACTCCAAACTGCATTTAGTTTGTTAACCCAAGCAGCAACAGGAGTGGCCCTGTTAAGTGAGACTTGGTGAAAGTTTCTGCTAACCGTTTCCATGTAAAGCTCTGGCACAGTAAGGCTGAGAAAAGCAAGTGCAAGTTTTCTTTCAGTTCTGGTGAGCAAGACAGCAAGCACCACGCACCACAGGTTACTCTACACATCACTTTACGGAGAGGTGTGCCATCTGTTCCGTCCTCTAATTACAAAATATAACCCAAACATAACTCACAATTAAATCACAAAAAGCTACAGAAGATATATACTCGCGGAGAAAGCTCTTTATTTAACGCAGAAAACATCTGCAAGTTTTTCTTCTGTCATTCTTCAGTCAGCAATCTTGAGAAAATGAAGGAAGGAGGATGTTCTCATGGTCACTGCCAAACATGCTGAGCAACACAGCCTTCACCAACATGGGAACACGGACATAGGGAACAGCTGAAGGAAATATTAGTGTTTCTTGAAAGGTGGCATCCTTGCGTGACCTGGAGCTTCGCAGACATACAGCATTTTGCTGGATCAGGAACTCGTTTACCAAATGAATGTGCCTAATTGCTACTTCCTGAATAGATGTCTGTCAGTGATATTTAACAAAGGCGGGGATTTGGGAAAAGAGGTGGCAAACAAAGAAATGTCTTTGGTTTTTGCAGTGTCAAACAAAACCATTGCTCAAACACATTTTAATACCCAGCATCTTTCACTCTGAGTACATTTAGTGAAACCACATCTGATGACTGCTGAAGTCTGACAGAATAAAGCATGGGGAAATGCCCACACAGACTAGCTCTCTTACTCACAAGAAACTACAAGATTTCAGTGATGACCCCTATTACAAACCTGGAGGGATGTCCAAGTACATCTAGATCCCCAGACACATGGGATTTATGATAAATCAGGCCTGAACACGCTGAAGGTGAGGAACAGAGTAACTGATGATACCGACTGAAGGATGTTTGTGCCAGATAGCTAATCAGTGTGTATGCCAGAAAAACAGGCGGTCATTAAGAGGTCAATAAAAGTCTTCCTCACACGGCCAAGGGCTCTCTTCTGAAGGCCAAGTTGGCCACGTATTTGAATGGCTTATGGGTAGAGGGTTGTGTTTGCCAAAGCATTCCCTACCGCACAATGTCAAAGAAAACACAATTTGTAAAATTCACAGCCAATAATCAAGAGATAACTGTAGACAAGGACAGAATTACCCACTGCTGAAGCACAAGAAAAAATGAAGCAAAAAGACATATTTTTGCTGCTTTCAGGATATTAGAGGTCTTGAACTGAGAAAAAAAAAATGGTGGAAAAATAAATGCCAAAAAGGCCTAAGTTCAAAAATAGTAGCAATAAGGTCACGTATACCGATACGAGAAACGCAAGTGCTAAAACAGATGAGTCTGAATACCTGGCAGTAAAATAGGGCTTTGACAAAAGAGGTACTTCCTGAGCATGGCAGAGTGACAAAAATCAATGTGATGCTATTTGGGAAGGACAGAATAGGTCATAACCACTGGGAAGGTTGCTCTAACTGAAAGATCCCCGTAACCTAACAAGATAACATTATTGACTGAACAGAGAGAACTGTTTCTTCTAAACTAAAGAGTTATTCAATCTTCAAGCACAGGACCATCTGTCTTTAGAAAAGTTATTATTTTAATGTCCAGAGCCACACACGAGAAACATGCAGACTGCTAATGAATGTCTGATCATCTTATTTGAGTCTACAGAGCTTCTTTCACTGGTTTCAGTGGAACCAGCATACCACTCCTACATATAGTTTGAGCATCCTCAGATAAGGCAATGTAGTATCAGAGAGCAGCCTGGGTGTATATGGGATGATTGCCCATTTCAGGTTCTTTGCACCTTCTCCAGAAGGGTCTGGCACTGGCTTTGTGTTTGCCAAGCTGCCTGTGTGGTCGAGCACAGCAATGCTGGTGTGATGAAAAACAAACGCCAAACAAATGAAAGGAAAAAGGCTGAAGATACAGCTATTGTGCATTCTGAACAATCACGTAATGAAAATCATAAAAATCAGCTGCAATAAAGCCATCTAAAGGAAATGTTTAAAACAACTTCTGTGGATGAAGAAAAGAGCAACATTCAGATGGGTGTCCACTCCTGCAAAGGCAGAGGCAGGAGCAAACCTTTTTCAGGACCTTTTTCCCCAAAGAAGATAAGAAGCTGATTCAACCAGGAAAAATGATGCTGGGAACAGAGAGAAGACAAGGAAGCAAGGTGATTCAGAGCAGCAAGCAGGCATCCAAGCAGACTGCAGCAGTAGCACTTGTTCTGCTCAGAGATCCGCTGTGAGGAAAATCACTGTGCAGCCAAGTGCTGTGATAAGTACTGATGATGAAATGTTTGGAAATGATAAATCAGAAAGGCACTGTGCAAGGCACACAGATGAAAACAACCCCTTCCATTCACGAAGGACCTGTCCAGTTTCTCACAGGTCCCCAGCACTCTTGCCCTGCACTCACTGTCTCAAACACGTCTATGTACACATAAGACCATGCTACTCAGAATTCCTAGCAGAGTGCTGAAAAAGGGATTGGGTTCCAACAACCCCAGCTACTGACAATTGCTCAGTAACCAACAGTTACATCACCCATGCAATTAAAGGAGCAGGGTTTGGTTTTCCACACAGATCAGACATTGATAAAACAAGTAGGAGGAGTGCTACAGTGGAACTGCAACATTTGTTTTACCCTTGAAGACAAGCTGGATCGCTTTCACAACCAAGTGACCCTAAGTTTCTAACATTTATGCAAATTCTCATAGGAGCAGCCCCAGGCACATCACAGATTTCTTAAGCTTGCAGAAAAACTAATCATCTTGCAGTCTGATAATGCTAAATGCTGCCAAACAGATCGGAATCATGTACTTGTTAAAGACTTGTACTGAGTACAACAGCACTGCTTCTGTCCCCTCTGAAAGTCCCACACTCCTCCTCTGAAACGCAATTTCAAGTAGGGGCAGCAGGGGCAGTTTCCCAAATAAATGTTCCATTTTGACATTCACTGTTTCCATAAAGCTGTTTTCTGTCTTTGGAATTTGGTAGAATAACTCATGAGTAAACATTTTTAATAGCTTATTCAGCTCTGCCTGATACCAAAATTAAACTCTCCCAGTTGTATGATCCTTCTGTCAGGTTTATAGATAGTAGATCAGAGGGAACTGTTTAAAACTTAGCATCAAAGGTAATTAAAAAAATAAAAAGACTGCCACGTATAAACAATATCTAGATCACTGCACAAACTCTCTGGAGTGTCAAGGGCAGCCATAAAGTTCAAGCCAATAATACAACTTTCTGCTTAATTAATATCATTTTCAAAAGAAGTAGACAGCAAGCCTGAATAGGGCTTCCCAGAAGAGCACGCCTACCAATTACACAGACAAACAAGTGGGCAGTGGCAGACCTAAAGAGACAACTCATTAGCAGCATTTCCTTGGTGATAAAGCCCAGCTGGGGATACAAAGGCTGGCTGGTTCAATGGCCCGAGGTGTGACTTCTGGAGACACAGGGAAAATATAAAAAATAAAGAGAAAAATCCCTGACAATCTGAAGAACGAACCTACCTGCCTGGATCTGCGCAGGTGACTTCAGAGACTGAGCAGGTTAACAACAGAGGCAGGAAGAGCAAAACCTGTCCCAAGAAAGGCCAAGCCCCAAAGCAGGGGTTTGTCTGGGGGGATACGTGGATGTCTGCCAGCCAAGCAATGCACACAATCACAGTGCAGGTATTCCTACTCTTCAGGTTATTTTGTACAATAGCAGATCTACTTTATTTCAGATTATAAAATATAAAAACCCTCAAATTATTCAAGATAAAGAAGCCAGAATGTACTGCAGCTGGTTTGCAAGCCCAGTCTTCCCAATAAACTCCCAGTGAGAGGTGCAGCAGTAGTCACAGATGTGGGAGCCAAACACCGAATGCAATCAGTTAAGAGGTTGTCACCATGTTACAAAAGCCCTCAGTCTTGCTTTGCTATTGTCAGAACTTGGCTCACATAGAAACAGAGATTTTATAAGACATCTAGGAGAAGAGCACCTAAGACTCCACTTCAGCCTCCTGCCTGGCACATAAATCTTGGTTTATATGACACCATACACAACACGGTTCAGTCCTGACATTTACTAAGGGATCACATGAGTCTGAAGGGTGAGAGGTGTGGACTCACTTTCCTGGATCCATCTCACAAATGCCTTTTTCAATGGCAAAGCTCTTCCTGCCTTCTGCAGGTGAAAAGCAGGGACACACATCTGCAGTTCTAACTGACGAAACACACTTGGAATAAAACTTCAAAGGAACTAAAAGATGTTCAGGTGTGACAGAATTTCACTGTGGCACAGACGTTTAAGGACCAGCAGGGTCCTTTTGAATGTCACCAGGTTCAGAATTGCCACTATCCAAACACCCCCCAGTACAGGTGACTGAGTCACTCCCTACCATATATACTATATAGTAACACAGCCAACACATACAAAGGTCCATATTCCATTAAACTGCCCAGGCTCTTCAAATAAGCCCTCAATCCCCTCTCTTTTTCCTTCCCCCTCCTGTCTGTATCTAACTATACTCTCTAAACGGCAGAGACCTAAAGAATTTGACAGTGTTTTTGCTCTTCTGGCACACCTATTAAGCACCTAACAGCTTGGCATGGCTGCTATTAGATAATTCAGTTGGCAAAGAGATGTAGCTTTCCAAAAGGTTAAAACTATCACTCTGCTGAATAATTACATATTTTACATACAACATTTTATTTAAACCCTAGTTCCTAATTTTCAGAAGGTAAACTAAGAAAATTCAACAAGTAAAGCCAGTCCTTAAAACTACTGCCACATTTCTACTTAAGCCTCCCCTCTCCTTTTCTAAAGCAATGTGTGTTTTAGCCCGATTTTACAGTTTCACACCTGCTCAGAGGCAGTTAAGCCATCAGACACAGCCAAAATGCCACACCAGCAAGGGAGCAGAGCAAGGGTCCTGCAGCACCAGCAAACACAGAGCCCTTGGCTGAGCTCTCCGCATTCATTTTAAAGCAAAGCTATAGGGAAAAAAGAAAAAAAAGTACTTTCTTTGATGATACGGCTGTAGTGCTCAAGCGGTTTTCTGAGCACAAGAATATTTATTTCTCTGTCAGGGGTATTGTTTTCAATTGAACGATAGAGAGAAATTGTTGATTTCAATTTTTTATTTATTTTTCTATCTCCAGTAATGAACGTTAGAGAGAATCATTTATTCTTATCAAAAAGAGCTCCAAATATAATTCCACAATAAGAAAACAGCCCAGACTGAGAATTCCTTCCCCCTACAAAAAAAAACCTACTGAGACTTTCTATTCCATGTCTGTGGCAAAGTAATCTTCTATTTGAGTATTTGTTTTGATATGCACAGCGTCTCAGCACCAGTGCCACAGCAAGTCCCATCTCTTATCTTACACAATTTATTTCAAGGAAATTGATCTGATTTTCTCTTAATATCCCTTAATATTCATGTAACTTGATGCGTATTTTTCCCTGTAGAACAAAATAAGCCCATATACACCTACTGTTCTGGTATAATCATTATAATGTAGCTTCCAAACCTGATATATTTGGAAGTCCCACAGCTGCCACTTGTTATTGCAAATTCAAAGCGAAGTAGGATCTCGTTAGCCAAAACTGAACTCCCACTCACAAAAACTCAAGTTATCTCATTCGTACAAACCCATGCATGTGGCACTTAAACTATTTGGATACAACAGATGATTCTGCATGCTGCATTGAAGTACATCTGCGGTGAACACCTTCTCTTTCCTAAAATTTCAACAAAAACTGCTTCCTATAGAGCTCTCCCTTTAAGAATATCTACCTTTCCTGCTCAGGACGAAGTCAGGCACAGTAGAATTTAATTGACACTGAAGTTTCTGAAAACCTTTTAGAAGGCTTTGAACATCCCAGAACATGTATTCAAGCTTTTGATAGCTTTGCAGAAGCTTCTTATTGCGCCTTTTATATAGCCCAGCTCTATACCCTACAGATCCTGCTTCCTTGTATGCTGTAAAATGCATCTTTCCACAAACCCTGCACACACTTCTCTTGATGCAACCACCAGTGGTACCATCAGTGCTAGGATGAGTGAGGCTCCCACCAGTCCATCATATTGAAGAGCTGTGAGAATGTTTTATCTGCTAATACCACCACATAAGGACACGTCTAGATCTGTGCCTTACTTCTTTTTAATGGCACAGCAGTCAACAAAACATGTGATGGCCAAGTACCTCCCAGCAGGATGTTTGCTGGGGAAAACCAGGCAAAGAAGATGCTGATGCAGGGTGCAACAGAAGAGCAGACTGGAACTCATAGCTACCTTTAATGACATTCTGCTGGTCAAGGAGTTAAACCGAGGAACACTCCACTACTGTTCTCACTCAACTTATCACCTGCCCTTCCCCTGTCCCCCAACAGCTTCAATCATTTCCTACAAACCTCATGGGCTCTTTCCCGCTGACTGCTCCGATGCAGAGAGCAGAACAAGCAGCATCCCTGCTGCCTCACAGCAAAACTATGCCCCCTGTGCACTTGGTTTGGAACCTGCAAGCCAGACAGCCTGAGGCAGCACACAGGGACAGGCTTTACGCACCACCAGAGCCCGCTGCTATCGCCTGCCCTGCCTCCCATAGCAGCAGCCACAAAAGCTCTGCAGCAGAGCCCATGGAGAGCTGAGGTTTAAAGGTTTGCATCTAATTAACATGCCACAGTTATTTGGAAACCAGCTGTGTCCCTGCAGCTTCCCCACTTTACAAGCAGCATGTAGAAGTAATGGACAAAGCATTTGGCAATAGGGTGGGAGCTTCATTTGGGCACAGAGCAGGGCAGGGCATAGCTGCAGACAAAATCAAAATCAAGCTACTCTTGCATGTAGTGCTGGGTACGTGAGCAACCTGCCGTGCAGTCAGAAAGAAGGGTTAAATTGGGCTGCTGTTTACAGGGAATGGACCTGCTTGGTAATTCAGCTGAAGATTTGACACCTCTATCGAGCGACTGAAGCAATACATACTAGTTAATGATATCTGTGATGAGAAAAAATGGCTGTTTTACGGAGCGTAATGGGGGCTGTTGCCTCTAACTTGCTGAGCAACCTAACAGCTCCTATTATACCAGCAGCCAGCAAAGTGTGTGCCAAGACTGCGGGAATCCGACACAGTCCCCAGCCCACAGCCATCGTGTGGCTGCAGAGCACTTCTGCTTTTACAGATGGGATGATAGAGAAAAATCCTCAGCACGTGGTTGGAGTGACAAAATTAACAGAGCATCGCCAGTTAGGACAAAACGAGGCGCTGCAATAAGGATTAACTCACGAAGCAAAGGGAAGCAATGCAGAAGCAGGTATCTGAGTGATTGGGTGAGATTCTGGAGCACTGGGGGCTGGCTGGGATCTCACCAGCAGGATGTTTACAGAAGTTGTAAAATCCTTATGAGAAGAAAAAGCACCACTGTAGAAGCAGAGCGACAAGACTTAGCACATACAGTTTCAAGGAGAGCGTGCCAGAGAATTTCAGATTTCCCAGCGAGTGAGTTCCGTTTTGGAGACCCTAAAAATCTCTGGTACAAAGGACAGCATATCCGTATGCATGCACTCTTTCAAGTGGCAGCAGTGAGATTTAAAATGAAGGGTCTTCTGCTGGTTTTGTAACTTCACACGAGAATTATCAAGTTACTTAAAGGAATGAAGTTGCGAAAGGCAGCACTTCTAACACACACACACACAGGGAAATCCACCCTGTTATTACCAGGAAGGTGACATGTAACTGTAAGCAGCTTGAGCTAAAAATACTAAGCAGGGAATTGAATAGGATACGCGCTGTGCTGGAGAGTGAGATTTCAGCTAGAGTGACAAAGCATTAAGCACTCCCAGGCTCCAGACTCTAAAATACCAGTTCATTGCAAGCTTTGGTAGAGCAAGTGGACTCTTAGAGGAAGGCAGCCACTTTGGCTACCAAAACCAGAGTGGTAATATATACCTCCAGCTTTGGCTTTCAGAAGGAAGAAGGACCAGGAAGGCAGCAGCCTTATTACAGAGTATTGCTGAGCTCTCCATGCTGCAATATCAAGCTGCAGCACACCAAACAAGATGTAAATGTGCATCCCTTATCACTTCTGTCACCAGCAGAGGATGACAAGGACACCAAAGACTGCAAGACATAATCAGCATCTTCTCCACGGTACAAACTACATCCCATCACTGACATGAATCAACAGCAAGACATGGAACAACAACAAACATAAAATGAGCTCATACTGATTCTAATACATGCAGCTACAATGAACGGACTCACGCTCACACAACTTGTTCCTGCTTTTCTCTGCACTGAAAGACCAGCCAGCAAACTCTTGAGGTTGACCCCTCGTTTGCACCAGATTCTTGCTATCTGGGCATTTGTATCAGAAAAGCACTTAGTGTAGTACACTAAGGAATGAAAAAGTCTTGTGGATGGGAGTCATGGATAAAAAAAAACACTAAAACAGCATCTGATTTTTCATGCCCAAAGATGCCTCAATGCATCCTTTGGGAGTGGCATCGTGTGTATGCAGACAATTTCTGGGTTTTATATTTCAGTTTGCAAAGTCATTCTAAAACAGGCAAGCATGTGGCATGAATACAACAAGGACTGAGCAGATGGTGGATGTGTTAAAAGCTCTGGCCTTCAAGGATGGGAGCTCGCTACAGATTGCAAGTGGCAGTGGAACTCAATTCATGTCCAGAGTTCCAATTGCTCCATTGAAGAAAACAGCATCAAACATGTCATCTCTGCTCTCCTCTGTGCTGCCACAAACGGATTAGTGAAAAGATTTATCCAGACATGTAAGTAAACAATTTGTGCTACAACCCAGGATGAATGCTACTTGCAAAACAGGAGTACAAATTTTCTATTGGCCAACACACCCAGCAGTTAGAGAGAGGAGCTCTCCTACAGGTCTTGTAGGGTGTTGTGCAGTTTAGTTGCTTATCAGGAAAAGCCCATGCCGTCCACTGCAGCAATGACAGAATGCTATCCTCTGGTCCATGTTTAGTCCTATAGATAACAGAAGTGATTCCTACTCATCTTAAAAATGTAGGGGATAGAAATAACTTTAATTATACTAATAAAATCCTTTTGTACTAGAGATCTTTGTACAGGCTAAGAAAAACAACAAATCTGTGTCCATATACCAGAGCGAGTTGTGTTCATTTTTTTACATTTAGTGAAGCAATTTGAGTGGGATGTTTGGCACTTCAGCTGACACCGGCCGAAAAAGCAAGTTGTTTTTATGTAGCATTCTGCCTGGAAATCTTTCCAATACTGTTTTATTTTCCAGACTGATCAAACATCCACCTCAGATGTTCTGTCAGTTCAGGAGCCTGACAAGGAATCTATACCTTTTCCTCCTCTCTAGGGAAGGGGGAGTTGAAGGAAAGAGAAGAAACAAACCATGCTCTTTGCTTTGCCTGACTCCATATTGCCTCTTTGGATCCAGTGCTGTCTGACTGCAGTGTGCAGTTGCTTTTCTTAAGCCATGGAGGCTAGGAAGAAACTGCCAGCAAGTTACACCTCCAGCAGGGGAGGAAATAATACCAAGAGAAGCCTGTTTTGCCATTGCAGCCTACAGAAGCCCTCTGAATGCAATGGGTTTTCTTGGCACAAGCACAGCTTTGCAGGTGGAACTGCAGTTCACGCGACAGCTTTGTAATCCCACTGTAGGCCTGCCATGTAGCCATTCATTAAGGCAATGAGATTTTTGCTCCTAAGTGCTAAGCCTGTTTTAAATAAGAGACTTAAGTTCTTTAATTCTGAGCATTCCACCTCGCGCCAGCTGTTTGATCACTAAAGTTGGCAACTGCCACAAAGAAAAGCCATGGAGGGAAAAAGAAAGTAAACTTCATATGAAATAAATAAAGCACAAACTGCCATCTGCGTGAAGGACAGGTGGCTGCTTGGTTTTCCTGACCTCACAGCAGAGCTTTGCTTCTTTCCAAACTAAATCCTATTAAAGCATGAGGTGCTGGAGGAAGAAGAACATGAAACTAGCAGCATGCACACTGAACGCGTGCAATAAACGAAATCAGCACTAGTGGATCTCTGCTTTGTTTTCTCACGGTCCTCATGTGGCATTTACCAAAACCAGCACAGAAAGTTCAAAAAGAAATTTACAAAATACAGCTGGAAGGAAATGGGGATCTTTAGTTACCAGAATTTTGCTGTAAAGCACTGATTGGGGTGAAAACACAAAGATGCTTGTGAGAACAGCTGATAATCAAGTTGGGTATAACATACAGAGCATAAGCAAGTGTAAATAAAAATAATAAGTCAGTAGGGATCAAGCTGGCCTGGACTCAAGCCACCCTAATGTGTACGGATCGGAGGGACTCCAGGAATAAGGTGACACAATAGTGGCTGCTGCTGCACTATCCTGAGCGTAGCTGAGAAGAAACAAAGGTACCACGGTTAAGGACAAAAACAAAAGGGGACATAGTGGCAACCTGGAAAAACAAGCAGAAAAAAAATCCTCTAAGTGCTGAAAGCCACTGCATGAAAACTTACAAGAGCAGGTCATCTGGCCCTTTGTCCTTGGACATCAGCATTCTGCCTCACCTAAACTACCATTTAAAATGTACGGCATCCTTAGAGCAGATCTCAGTTGTATTGTGCTAGATTAAAAGCCTCTGCATGCATTCACACTTGAAGCAGGTTGGAGGGGGCTTTCTGGAGGGCGTTAGTTTTCCTATTGAAGACAGATTTAAGATGCGTTAGAGTATGACAGTCTAATTACAGACTGCAATTTCAATTTCATTTGCTTCTGTTGCATCCTGTGATGGTTAAACATTTCCTGGAGAAACAATTACAGGACAGTACTAAGAAACACAATTTACTGTCTCCAGCGTTCATGAGTATGCAGATTTCATTCCACCCCGCTCCCCATTTCATTCTGACCTAGCTGTGCTCACTTCATACTATTAATAACCCAGAGAAGTGCCTTTATATATCTTAACACATACTTTATATTATTCATAGAATGACTTCTGCACATTTGCTATCTCAACCAAAAGTTGAATTCTAAGTAAATAAATTGCACTGCAGTATTAATAGATAGTTAATACATTAATTTAATTCATTAACTCATGATTAATTAATCGTGTTTGAAACAGTAGTGTCTGGCAACAAACTGAGAATGGTGGTAATGATCTCATCGTCCTTTTGCTTTACTCTGTATAACTCAGAGTATTGGCTGGAACAGATTTAATGTTAGTCACTGTCCAGAGGAGGGAATAACATTTGCAGCCCTATTGCTCACTGCTTTAAAAGGCCAGTTTCTCTACAACTATAACATGTCATATCCTGGGGCTTTATCCACTGCCGGGTTTCCACGGCTTTGTACTAAGTCTGAATTAGATACAGTGGATAGGCTTGACCGCAAATCTTACGAGGCTAAGTGTTTAGTCCTTACCAATATAGCCAAAAAACTCATCAGTACGCCAGCAAAGCCAAAGCTACTCTTTGTCATGAGTAGCGTAAGCAGAAGCTGGCCCACGGTGGGCAGTTTGAAGGTAGTATCTAATACACAGACAACTTTAAGGCTTTTTTTTTTTTCCTGCTCTGTTAAGTGCCATCCTAACCTGGTTTCCTAGGGGAAAGAAGATTATGAAATTGAACTGTTGGCTGTGCATCTCACAAATAACTAGCGAGTCCATTTGTCATTGTCAGCCTGGTTTGACAGATACTCACCCTTTCAAAGTCATTAACTTCCTGCAGTTTTTGAGAAGATATGCATTTACGTAGCAAATGCAGCCCTTAGCAAAACCTTCACTGGGAGATAAAGCTCCATCATGATCCCCAATCCCTATTAGACATCAGAATCTACCCAGAAAAGAGACAGTATGAATAGCTCTGCTATGGAAAAAGCTCTAATTGCTGTTCATATAAAATCAGACATCAGGTAATACAATCATCTCTCTCTCTCACTTGTATCAGTTCTCAATAGTTCTGCTTCTCACAGCACTGCCATTTTTTGAAGCCTGTAATTCCCATATCAAATGAGTTTCCTATCTTTAAAAGCAATGCTCCTTAAAATACATCCTTGGAGAGCCTTCACAAAGTCAGAGGCAGAGATAAGATGTCAGTCAGAGACTGAGCAGCTCCTGGAGGAGGTAAATAACAAAGGAGAATCAGCTGCTGGGAGGCAGGTAGAGAAAATGGCATTCCGAGGTAAACCTCCCACATATTCAATGCACAGGAGGTAAAGCCTGCACTGCTGTTCCACTATGTTTTTGTCACAGACTATCCCAACAGGATACACAAATGCTGAAACACCCCTCTGCCTCGAAACCACTAGCCACATCTGGCCAGGGGTGCTCAAGGACCAGCCAGAGCTCCATGGGGCATTTTCATACCAAGTTATTTTCTCCTGTCGCAGGGAGTACATGCTGCCCTGCATGCTGTTCTGCAGTTACAACCCTCCAGATATCCTCAGCATACACACAATTCTTATATGAGATACCCATAAACACTTGAAGTATAAGGATGGAAAACAATGCCATTAATGAGGGACTTCTCACTTCCATTACTTCTCCACCCTTTCCATGGCATCCGAGTAATAAAACTTGACTACTGGCAACTGCATCAGTCACCAGGCCAGCAGCACACATCAGTACAGTCTTCTAAACCGTGGTCCATCAATCATCACCAGCTGCAAAGACAGAGAAAAAGCCCTGCAGCTCATCCCTGGAGCCAGACTAAATAGGTTCTTGGGGGTTGTTCCTACACAGGTAGTAGTCCATAGTATTCCAACATGCCTTCTACCATTTCTCTGTTTCGAACCACTTTGGATCTGCAGTATCTCCAAGACTGGATCAGCTGAGAATTTTCCAGGGACTGAATGGTAAAACAAAGCAGCAAACAATGAGCACCTCAAAACAGTATGTGCCTTGCCTCATCTCTTTTGGCAGTAAGGTGGAAAGCAGAGCCTCAGTTGTTCTGTGCTCAGTGCTCTGCAGACACTCAAGGTCTTCAAGACACACAAGCACATTTCCCTGCCCCATTCCCCAGAATGGGAGAATATTTTTGCTCACCATTTTGAAGACTTGGACTTCCCTATAGTGCATACAACTCTAGTACATTCTAACAGCAGAAAGGAAATATGTATAGAAATGAGGAACAATAAAATTCAAACTTCTTTGCCTCCTTTCATTTTGTTGCTGTCTCCTCTGTATGTGCCAATCTTCTATAACAGAGCTTTGCAAATCTTGTACTTTACTGAATTTCTCTATTAGCCTCGAGTATTACCTGAAGAGTCAGATACAGCCATTCAATAGTCTGATGGACAAATTACTACCAATTTAGCTGGTCCTCTCTAGCACAGGATTTCCAAGGAGAGCAAGCACCGCTGGAAACATCAATCAGTACAGCACTGCCTTTCTGAGTCTTGGCAGTCTGGGAGTTACAAGTCAAAGAAAGTAGAAATGCTGGCATAAACCAAGAGGGATTAAGGAAATGACATTTTTCTTTCTATAGCACTCTCACAGCCCTTAGGATATAACTTACCTCTTTTTACCAAAAATATACTTTTTAAAAAAGAGAGAAGGCAAGCAGAACCTTGGATTATAAGTACAATAAATATACCATTCATGTTACTGTCATAAAGAATCTCTAGATGTTTGGAGGACAGAATGTGAAAGACAAATGTTCTTCCCCAAGTATTTCATGGGGAAATAAAAACATTTAATTATGAAATAGGAGCATTCTGCTTCACGATCATCTGATGCTGTCTTTTAGTCTCAGCGGTTTTAGCGATTCAGCAAAAGAAAATCAAAGTCCATAGCAATGAATGAGTAGGGCAAGTCTTATGTATCAGGTGACAAAAGTTATCCTCAGAGCTTGCAAAGTAGAGCAGTGACACAAGGATGGCAGCTCTGCATCTGGCAGGACTCCAGGAAACAGCCTCTGAGTGGCAATTCCCATCAGAGCAGCAACGTTGCTGGCTAATAACACCTTGCCCACATCACAGTACCTAAACACTCCACAGTAGCCACAAACACACTGCTCCTAATTTCTGCAGGACTCTTCACGGAGAAGAGAGCTATTCTTGCACAGGTTCAGCACCAGCACTGCGAAGGCATCTCAGCCTCTGACATTCGTGAAAGAACACTGTGCTGCCTGAAACAGTCAGAAAGGGGAGGAGAAATTTGCTCTATTTTCACAGTTATATGACAGCTTGTAAAAGTTTTACAACGTGAGTGCAGCACCTAATCCAATAAAGCTTGCCAGGAACGTTTAAAATCAAGGGCTCTGTGATTTTGTTTCGTATAGAATCACCAGACTTCTAATGAAGAATCATCTCTGAAACACAGAGTCAGTCCTGCTGGAATTGCACAAGACTGAGGTCTGTTCTGCTGCCCCACTGCAGCAAACATAGTTGGTAGTGCTGGGAAATGAGCTGTGAAGATGCACAAAATGGACTGGAGTTAATGAGTGGGAGCAGGAGGAAGAAGACAGAAGTACGCTTTGTGGAGAAAACCAAAGCATTTTGCCAGAACAGAATAAAAATCATGGACAATCTATAATAGGCATTTAATTCGTTCAACATAATGACCGTGCTCTATACATGGAAATAGCCGCAGTTTTTATTTGGAGAGTGGAAAAAGTAATTTTCCTTCCTAGCCCCCATTGATTGCCACTACCCAGCTGCCTAGAGAAGGGTAGAGGGGGATGCAGGATAAAACAACATAACTTTGGTGAGCGTGTAAGCAAAGAGCAATCCAGCGTTCTGGCAGAGCTGCTTCTCCCTTAATTACACAGAAAGTAAAAGCTGACAGATAACTGACATCAACTTGAAAAACAACAACGGCATCATCAACCAGTAACTGCTCCAAGACTTCTGATCATTAAAAACAGACTTTCTCTTCTTTTACGAAAGACAAGTCAGCTTAAACTAATACTTTTAAAAATAATGTCCTCTCAGTTGCTTTCTCCAGTGTGAGAAAGTAAAAAGCTGCATTTATTATAACTACAAGCTGTGCAAACCTCATTTGGACATGATCATCATCAATCACTCCTGCTGTGCAGGTAGCGTGTGAAAGGGAAGCAAACCACAGATCGTGCTGCAGTATTTGACACCACCCACTCATTTCTCTGCTTGTACACTTTGGTTCAGGAAGAAACCTGTTCACACGTGGTCATTCTCTTTTTGGGACTTCTGTCTTTTCTCTCCCTTCAGGCATTTGAGAACAGCTTTGATGGTTTCAGGGGAAAGACAAAAACCTCTCCCTCTCTCTTAGAAGATTAAGGCTCCCCTACTGAACAGCATGCCGGAGATACACTACCACGTGTGATCTTCCCTCTGTAAATATGCACACATTACTCACAGCAGCACCTTTTCACATCACACGCATATGCTTCAGTGGCAGATGAACATTGTAAAAGAAATCAGAATGCAGTGAACATCCTTTGTGCCTGTGCCATGCACAGTCCTGAAAAGAGCTATTCATGCCAGCATCCGAGTGGATTTCTCCAGCACGCACTTCAGCTAGCAGACTGTGTTATAATCCTGACTGGGGACAAGGCTTAAAAGGGCATGAAAACTAGGTGGGTTTTTCTGCCTTTTACAGAAGGCTCTGAAGTAAGGCAGAATAAGTATTAAATGATCTTAAGAAACCCAGAAGCAAACAGAAAGACAGACAACAGCCTCATCAACATGCCTCCTACCAGCACACGGAGGGTTAAAGACAGCAACCTCCTTGTACTGCACAACTCCAGTTAGTTACTACCCTGCCAATTCAGCAGACTTGTGTTACTTTATCACACCGAGCTCCTTGGTATGACTCGGGCCAGCAGAAGTTGCCCACGCCTTGTGTTTCCTGACGCGCCAGCACTGCAGCATGCCTGCTTTTAAATAGCTATACAGCAGTGCACGCTAGAGAACAGCTTCTTCAATTTCATGCAGCCCTCCACATGCCTCCGCTAATTTCTGAGAGCACAGAGCATCAGTAAGCATGACATAGTGACATCCACCTGCAAACACACACCTCGTCTGTAGTGCCAGGACAGAGGGCTGTCACTTTGCAGCACCCCACCTCCCTCAGCTCATTAATGAATCTCTCTGGAGGGGTGAGATGTTCTAAGGCACCTCCCAGGGACCTCACAGCAGACTCCCAAATCTGGAGGGGGCAGTTTTGCAGTAGGACTCTCTTCCCCCTCTGAGCAATGACTCAACACCCTCTTTTTCTATTTGTACATTTGCATTTGTAAGCTGCACCCCTCACTAAGCTCCTGCAGTCTCCTTCTAAAGCCTGTGCTTCAGTTTGTGGCAGTGAAGCTCCTGACCACCCTGCTACTGACAGCCACCACATTTATCACAAGGGTGACGTAGCGCTGCACGCTCATATGTCCCATCACGGTGTCCTGCCAACACATGCACACCTCACACAGAGCAGATAAGCTCCTGTCACAGAGCTGCAGCCCCAGAAGAAGTGAGGTTTACGTCTACTTCTCAGACCACGTGGCAGTGCCAGGACCCACTGCCAGATGGGACAGAGAGCAGTCACCTGGAGATTTCAGATACAGGAATTAGCACGGAGATGTACCGTGTGCCAGCCTTGCTACAGCAATGGATACCAGCAAGAATCCAACTTCATAGTCACAAATGGCCTCACTGACCTCCCTGAGACCACGCATGGATTCTGAGGCAAGTACATCCAAGAACAAAAGCTTGGGGCAAAAAAGCTGAAGAGCACAAAATGAGTGAGTGAAGACAACACCCTCAGTAGGTTGCCATCACCAATTAAGGAGGTCAAAGAAAGGCACCATCTTGTTCAACTTTCAAGTTCAAACTTTTAAGCGTAAAAGCAACAACAAGTTTACTCTGCATCTTTGTAAGTGGACAGAAATACAACCGACTCGCAGTTTCAAACATGTACTCACCCAGAAGAGAAGGTTGAAGACAAACATTAGGTACTTGATACACTGCAGACAGTTGTGAGCCATGCTGCACCTCTTCAGTTCTAGGAGAAAAATAAATGAGAGATCCAGGTAAAAGACAACGTACTTGTTTCCCTTGGGGGACGTGTACTTAGCCTTGGTGGCCTTAGGGCCAGGGTTGGTGTGGAATCCAAAAAAAGAGTTGCTGGCCGCCCCAAACTGGCCGCCATACATGCTGCTGTAGCGACGGAAAGCGCCATTAGGGAAACTGTAATCCTTGCTGTCCAGGGATGGGCTCCGGTGGTAGGTAGACTCATCGGTGCTGGACCTGCGCATGGTGGCTCCGGCTTGTCCCGTCGCAGCTGCTGCTCTGACAGCCGTCAGGTGTCGGGGGCGCGGGTGAAAGCTTTGCGGTTTCCTTTCCTCCTCCTTGCCAGCAATCCCCTACTGCTTTGCACCAGCTGTTCTTTTGTCTGCCATCCTGTCAAGGAGTTGCACGGGCTGTACGGCAGCAAAGTTGGAGAACTGGAGGCTGCTGAGCCAGGAGTTAGGGAGCAGCGTGCTTCCGCGTGAGAAAGACTTCGGCGCAAGTAACCATTCCCTCCGGTGTCACAGCGGGCCCCCCCGGCCCCCCCCGCGACCAGAGAACAAGAACAGACAGAGAGATATACTGTACCCAAAGCAAGGAATTTTAAAAAAAGGAAGCGTGATCTCGCTCGGATCGCAAATGCCATACAACCCCCCAGCTCCACATGCCGCACGCAGAGCAGACAGCGCGCGGGGCCGGCAGTTATCCCACAGGCCGGCGGACAGCTCCCGCGGCCCCGCGCTGCCTCCGCGGCCCCCGGAGCCCCTGGACGCGGAGCGAGGCGGTGCGGAGCGCGGAGCCCGGAGCTCCGCCCCGTAACGCGGCTCCTCCCGCTGCTGGGCGCGGAGCTCCGGCCGCGGCCCCGCCTCGCCCTGCCCGGGCGGCTCCGGTCCCACCCGCGGCCCCGGCTGGGCTGGGAGCTCGGCGCTGCCGCGGCTGTAAGGGGCAGAGAAGCGATCGCGATGGGAGCGGGGCTCTCGAGGCGAAGCGCCGTGCCGGCCTCAGCACAAATCGGCACAGACGAGCGATGAATGAAAGAACAAATTAGCAGAAGTGAAATGAGCTGGGTTTGCACGTAGCCCGAGCTCTTCACCCTCGCAAGCCACCCTCTAATTCTGTTAATTTACGAACGGCAAAGCTGGAGCCTAATTATTTCCTTTCATTTCCTCCACAAGCTATAAAGACACGGCGCATACCTAGCGCCAGCTTCGGGACCGAGCACAGAGCTCAGGCTGCTGCCTCTCGGGCCATCTGTTCCAGCAACTCTGGCTGACTCCTGACGCGTCTGCCTTTCATTTCCCTACCCCTAAGCACAGCGATTTCATAGCCACGACGGAGCTATTTCTATTCTTCCTGCCTCCCTGTCCTGCCAGCTAGAAAGCGTCCCCAGCTAGGAGCCTTCCCACGCTGGGGTACAAAGCCTGCCTCAGTCAAGAAGCTGTTCTGGCCCCAAGCTTCCCATATATTCTGTGTGCTCCCAGTGGCAAACAGCTTTGCAACCAACCTCCCTTTCTGTGCACCCCAGACTGATCTGGCAGTGCAACACCAAAAAGGACTCAACTTTTTTCTCTGTATGCTCAACGTCACCTATTAAATGGTAAAAACTGGGGCCAACTCTATGCAGGTTACGCTGAAGCAAAGTCAGATCACATAATCACTATTTAACAAGGGTGCCTACAGTATTGCAAGCTATAAACAGACTCCAATTTGGCATATTTATTGTAAACCTGGTATCCAAAAGTTCATAAGTGGCTCACTTTGAAGGCTATCTGGGTAAGTGAAAAGATAGAAATCACTCAGTTTCACACTATGGTAGGGAAATAGCAATTCCCCAGGAAATCCAGTCCTCAATATGGGCAGAATACCTTGTACAGTCAGGATCTGGGCTAAGACAAGGAGTTTCCAAACGCTGTTTCCAAATGAAGTGGGGTTCTTCAGATAGATGCAGAAAAACGCCTGCAGTAAGCAGGACTCCTGCACAGCCATAATGGGCCATAATTTTCCCCTGCCTCCTTCCACCACCAACACTGAGCACACCTCACTGAAATGACAACTCTTTAAGGACACTTCAGCACAGAATTCAGCTCTTGAGTCACTGCCGTTCTTGCTCACTCTAATACCAACATGTTAAAAAGGGTAGGGACATGCTGGCAGTGAAGGTTAAGCCCTTGCAGGCACACAACCTTTTAGTGGCTTGAGCCTAAAACCCCAGCCTGGGCCTTGTGACTTCTGTTCACCCCTGTTTTCCATCCACTTACCCTCTCACTGGTTGCATCTGTGCATTCCCATCCTGGGGCCAATCCACATCGATTCCTCAGCGCAAGAAGCAAGCACTGCGCAGCCTCACCAGCAGAGCTTAATGTGCATTGATTTTGGTGGCACACTACCACGCGTGCTGTTAACAGCTCTATTTCTTTCCCTGTTATACCTCTAAAGCTTCCCCTCCTCTTTCCTGGTGGTACACAGTGTTTATGGACCCCAAACCACCACCTATTTTCACACCACTCTGGATCAGGCTTTTGTTTTATCTACTGAACACTGCTTTCCCTTTCTGCTCCACGATTTCACTCTCACTGTCACACATGCAAATGCTATCCCCTTCAGGTCGCACAAAATGCAGCCGCTGGGTCACCTCCTCATTAATTTAGTCCTCATTAGTCCTTAATGGTTGCATTTGCTTTTCCTGCACTAATGCTTTCTGTCACTGTCTTCAAAACTCTGTGCCTGCTCCAGTCCCACAATGAGACAGCCCACTTGGCAGCCTGCTCCTGAGCATCCCAGAAAAGCTGTAAAGAAGACAGCCACAAAATGAAATAAATTCTGCTAGAAATGATTACTAAAATATACTGCGTTAATAAAGGGTTTGTGCCTGGCAGCCACTGCTGTTCTGCAACAAGGGGGGGCTGCATGCATGAGAGGTTACACTCATTCTCAATAGTTTCAGTCAACACAATAGTGATAATTAAATGTTACTACAAAGGGGTGAAAGTTTTGGGGTTACAGTAGCACAACCAAAAGGGTGAACACTTCAGCAATTCACTCCAAATGGTTAATTCCTGCTTTCTTATACATACAGAGATCACCGTGGAAAAGCACTAATTGAAACCATTTGCAGCTGCCTGTCCCCTTCAGCAATGTGCCCAGTGAACAATCCCTTCTCTTTTTGGCTCCTGCCCAGCATGCTCTTAACACTCCTGCAGCTACTGCTTGGTTAGGTTCAATTCAGCAACAAGGCTTTATAAAAAAACGCACATCTTCCAAAGACTAATGGGAACGGTTCCTCTTCTGACCTGAGGATGAAGCAAAGTTCAGGGTCAGGCTGGCAGTGCTGGTGAAGACAGTAACGCACTCCTGATGGAGCCCTTCATTTATTTGCTTTCCTGTATTCGTATCGCATGAATGTAGACGACTAAAAGCACAAAGCAGAAAGGGAGCTGAGAGGGAATCTCACCTATGTCCACCAATCTCTGAAGGGAGAGTGCGAAGAGGACAGAGCAGGCTCTGCTCAGTTGTACCCAGTGGTAAGACGAGAGGCAGTAGATACAAACTGACACACAGGAGGTTCCCTCCAACCATCAGGCAACACTTCTGTGCTGTGCTGGTGCCGAGTGCTGGCACAGATTTCCCAGGGAGGCTGTGGGATCCCTTCTTTGGAGATTTCCAGAAGCCGCCTGGACATGGGCCTGGGCAGCCAGCTCTTGGCATCTCTACTGGAGCAGGGGCTGGGTCACAGGGACCCAGAGGGCCCTGCCCATCTCAGTCATCCTGAGATTTTGTGAAGGAGAAAGCCAGACTTTCACAGCTAACACAACCTAAAGAACTTTAGATAATCATAGCCGCACTTGCAATTTTAGCAAAGATTCACTAATGCCTCCAATAAAACTTTGACAACTACTTCCTTCAGAAGCAATTTCACTTACTTTGCAGACAGGTTGTTTGGGTTTTTTTTTGTTTTGTTTTTTTCCCATTTTATTTCTTTTTTCTTTATAAATAAGGAAATTTGCACGAATAAAAAAGAATCTTTGATACTTAATAGCTCATCTCCTTCTGCTCAGATGCCACCTGAAGTCATGATCTTTGGTTTATGGCACAATTAGTTGCTATGGAAATAACATAATCAGATACAGAGAAAATATTTGGGTATGATTTGCAACGTTCTTTATTCAAACCCGTGCACAAGTTACTTGTGCAGAAACCTCACTGCCTCTTACATGCTCTCATCTGCATAATAATTTTCATCACCTCTGCTGAGCACTCAGACGTAATGGTATTGCTACATGCACGACTCACACTGAAGGTGTTCTTCACCCATGTTTGAGCATCTGCACGTTCGAACAGTAATGAGAGTGTCCATGCATGCAGGTGAGCTGGTGTCAAGTCCAAATTAACAGCAACAACAACGTGTAAAAAACTGACTTGGGACTGGGCCGCTATACTCCGTGTACCACAGAACTCCATCGCCATTTGTGCTTTCTGTGCTTTTGACAGCCTATTCCTTGCTAACAATTTCCTTTTTTTCAATCATAGAGCTTTCAAGTAAGGGGATTCTGTTTCCCCAGCAAATTCTGCTTACTTCTAAATCTAGGATAGGGAAGATCACTGCTCCAGATGAAAGACAAGCAGTGCCAGTCACTGAACTCAAGAAGCAGGAGCTTCTGCTGGGGCCCTCAGTAATAAAGAACGCAGGAGCAGAAATAAAGAATATGCCTGACACCCTGTACCAGATGAGTTGTGGCCCAAAGAAAACCTTTGTCAGGACCTATCTTTGTGGTGTCAGCAGGTCTTAGCAGCATAAATGCAATTTATGTGCTAGTTTTCTTAAAATCAGGTTACATTCTCTAACCTGAGAGATCAGCTGACGTTCAAAGAAACACCGCTTCAAACACATGCGTGGCACTCAGGATCTTTCTGTCAAGTATAAAGCAATCAATCAGACACAGAAATCTTTCAACTACATGCAGCTCTGATAGCTTCCAAAAGAAGGTATTTTAAAGCAGAAGCAAGCAAAACACCGACTTAAAATAAATTCAAAGATGTTCCCTACCAAGTGTTTGCTTTTTAATATCTTCACGCATTTTTCCCTAAAAATTCAAAATGGATTCTGTTCTTGCCTTGCACCCTTAAAGCACAGCTAGGGATGCAAACACTAAGATAAGTTGCTGAAAGTAATTTCAGCTGCTTTCCCAAGGCAATGAAGGCCCAGCAATGTTCACTGATCTCATAAGGCTCAAAGTGCTCAGCACAGTTGAGAATCAGGTCACAGACAGCCCATTCCCATGAGGTGCTCAACTACAATTTTCAATGTATTGAGATATACATGAACTTAAATAGTAAGCACACACTTAATGCTTTTTGTAAGCAGGACTACACATAAGCCTCAGAAACACAGTGTCTAAAAGCCTGGAGATGGAGCTGGACTCTGCATACTGTAGCTACAATAGAAGGAACTGCTCCTTGAGCACACGTCTTTAAGGCTGATGCTTCTCAAATCTACAGGCAGAACTAGCACAGAGGGGCCTTCACCAAAACAAGTTTGTTCAGATTGCTGGAAATGGGCAGGGAGCTCCTCCACCAGCAGCATGGTCAGAAGATTTGACCAAGTACACCGAGACCCAAGGGCAGCTACAGAAGTCATATCTGCTGCTGGTACTGCTGGGTCTTGTTGCCATCTTTCTCCTCAGATTCAAAAGACCTCCACTTCCTTTCAGGTCCCTCAGGCTCCTTCCAAAATCCTACCCTAAAGCTAAATAAACTTCTGGTTCCGAAAAGGACTGAAAATAAGATCCCCAAGGGAGCAACAGCTTTCCTTTTCATCTTGAAAAAACTCCTAGGAATTAGCGAAAGGATATTACATTATATGACACACAAGTGTTGTCACACCAACTCAGAAGGCACTTCTTACAATGGAAACTGTGCCCAAGAGCTTAAAATTAAAGTCAAAATATTAAAGAGCCTGCAGCAAATTAAGAGTATTTGAAAAGTAATAATAAATAAAAACAATAGATGGTGATGAAATGTTAATATTAAAATAGAATGAACACGAACAAAGAAAACGCAACCAGACATATCTATATATTATCAACTATTATTCCTTTTCCTTGATGCTGTAAAGAATCGCAGGGCTTTTATCATCCCACATAGTAACAGCAAACAGCGGTGGATCTCTTATCGCTGACATCTCTGCACCCATTCAAGCAAAAAGAGAGGAGCTTCTGCTATCAGAAAAAAAAAATTATGGGCAGGAGCACAAGCTTTGCCTTTCTGCTTTGCCATTCTCAGCATTTGAAACGCTTCTCAAGTCAGATATAACTTCAGACGTACCTTCAAGTATATATATACTTTAACAGATAACACACACAGGCAAACAATTTTAAACTACAGCCAAGAATTTACTCCTAGAAGATATATTAGTGAACACAATCATGATAACACACTGAATGAAAACGTTCTCTTGAAAGAAAGAGAATCATCTGCACTGGAAACCATATATCTGTATTTACTCGTTCACATCACCACAATCTGGCTCTTTATATTTCACTGTCAAAATCTGTAAGTAAGCAATTTCCCTATGGAATGGTACAGCTAACAGAGAGAGAAAAGGCGCCTGTAGTTTATGGCAGCACAGGTATGATACCTTTTTTGTAAATGCACCTAAATTCGTTCACCAAAGATAACACAGAGGCTCGGTAAAGTTGAGCTGTCCAAAACAACACTAAATTCAATCTTATTTATTACAGCACGTGGTGGTATTTAAATTTAATGACAGCGCTTTGCTTGGACTGAACTAAGGATATATCTGAGTCCTTTACAGATAAGGAACAATAGATAATAAATGTTTGAATTCAGGTGCTCTCACTGAAAAGGTTCTTACAAAGCATCTGCCTAGACTTCAAAGCCCTCACCTGTTCCACACACAGGCTGAGATCCTGGATTTAAGGCAGATGCATCGGTTTTCACCACGCTCTCAGATATTCCTGCCCTGTAGGAAACACTTGGCACAGGAACTGTGCAAAATTTAATCCTGCTCAATCTAAGCCCTCGCATATGTTAACCTGCTAAAAATGCAAGGTCAATCTCTTCTGCAGTCTGACCTCTAAGCAGTTTGTTTACTGCATTAGATTTACAAGGACTTTTTATGAAGGTAGACTGACGTTTAATATGTATATATATATATATATATTTCTGCATCAGATCACTGTGAATCCAGGTGAAATGCGATGGGGGAGCATTTCCACAAACAGCAATAGCTGCTCCCTGATGGGAACCAGTGTGCCAGCAGCTGTTAGCCCCATGCCGAGCACTGATGGGTCTGTGCCTGCCCTTTGCTGCGATCACAAACTCTGCAAAGAAGGGAGCCAAGCCAAAGTCAGCTTTGACGAGATGGTGGTGCAAATCTGATTTTCCCGCACTGCAAACTCGTGTCTTGTGCAGCTGGAAGCTGACAGCTTCAGATGGAAGGAATTTGTCATTATTATTTTAGTGCGCGAGCAGCTCACTGATTGCAGCTTGACAACTCGAGTTAATTGCTTGATGAAGGGTCTGCCACACACTGGCTGGCTCCACATCTGTGGACAATGACAATCAGCAGAATGAAATCCATACTTAAAAGGTCTTTGGTCTTCTTAATCCTAAGCTAAAAATCACAAAATCCACATAACAAAACCTGTAGATCAGAGGAATTACACCAGAGGTTCCCCTTTCCCCAGCCCTTGGGACAGCCCGGTCTCTGCAGCTCACTGAATCTCGTAAACATACAGACCTCACTTCGAAAGCATCCTCTCTCCCTCCTGGGGTCCCAGCAGTTTTCAAGATAACTGCTTGGAGCTCAACCTGGCCACACTCCGTGATGGCTGCTTTCCCATCAGGTAAGTAACAACTTGCAAGCTTTCACCTGCTTCTGCCAAACACCAGGTGGGATTTACCAACCCTGTCAAAGAGATTATGTCAAGATTGCCTGGTCTTACCTGATTAATCATGTGCCCATGTGCTATTTTACATCCAAATTAGCAAAATGTTAAGGCTCTTTACTAAGAAGCCAGATAAAATAATACACAACACCGTAATCCCAACCTCCTGAGAAATGGTGACATGCAAATAGCACGGAAAGCTGGCTGGGAGGGGAACCACATGGGGCCAGGGCCACTGAGAGCCACTGGGAAGGGGAAAACATCTCACACCGGGAGTAAGAACATGATGCTGCCAGTAAACCAGGAGCCTCATACATACGGCATCTGCTGCAGAAATTGAGCCAGACTTTACCTGTAATTATAGCATATAGCTGGAAATCTCTGTGTGCCCCTGGTTCTTAGCATAAACAGAAAAAAATAAACAAAGAAAGAGAACAATTTTTTTTTTTTTTTGCTCTGTCTTCCTCCCATCACCACACTTTGCACAAAGTCTGTTTCCATCTCTTTTTTATTTTTATTTTTTTAAACTTATCACCTATGAAAATGTACTGCACTTGTAAGTGCTCCCTTAAATTTGAAATGTGGCACATCTGAGCTGTGGTCAATCAGTAGTGCCATAAAAGTGGATGCAGATTTTGTTGTGTCTCTAGGACTATTTCATCTCAGTTTGAAAGCAGACCAAAGGAATGGAATTCCACAACTTTGCCACAATTTAAGCTCATTTTCAACTGCAATGAGAGCCAGGTGTTATTTCGACTTCACTGAGTTGTTATAGGAAATCCTACAGCCTGGAACTCCTCTCATATGAGGGAATACTGAGTAATCTGGGTCTGTACAGCCTGGGGAGAAGAAGACTGAGGGTGGAATACGATTAAATGTTTAAAAATATCTAAAGGGAGGCAGGAGGCAAATGGATGAGGCCAGGCTCTTCTCAGTGGTACAAAGCAATAGGACGAAGAGTAATGGCCTGAAACTTGAACATATGAAGTTTCATACAAATACGTGGCAGAACTTCCTTATGTAATGGTGAATGAAAACTGGAACAGGTTGCCAGAGAGGTTGTGGAGTCCTCTATGATTCAAGATCCATCTGGACACCTACCAGTGCAACCTACTGTAGGGAACTGCTTTAACAGAGGAGTAGGACTCGATGAAATCTTGAGGTCCCTTCCATCCCCTGCAATCCCGTGAATCAGAACAGCACAGCGGTAGCACACAGTTTTAAAACAGCTGCTTGCGTCATCTCTATGCCTCCAGGACAGAGGTGTTAGTATTCAAAAAGCAAGCTTATAAAACCAAGTTGAACAGACTAGAAGGATGACCCCTGGTTGTCCCCAGCCAGCTCTGGGTAAATCCCTGCGCTAGCAGCAAGGCTAGCCAAGATTTTTCTGTGGGACTAGGTCACTGAGGTCCTAATCTCAAATTTCCCACCAAACCTACAGTGCTGATGGCTGCTGCCGTGTTTGAATAGGTAAGATCTGAGTCAGTTCTTCAGGCAACAGGACAGAAGAGATGCACTTCCACACATAATGTTCCATATTCTTTGAAGACGTATCTGAATGCTGCCCAGAAATGAATTACTTGGCATGACAAGCTCTGACAATTAGCTAACTAGACTGCTTGACGGTAGGATTTTAAATACACATTATTGAAGGAGGAAACTCTGAAACATGCACTGCTGTTGTCATAACAGGCAGAGCTGTCAGAGAAGCGTACCAACAGGCAGAGCTGTCAGAGAAGCATACCACCAGGACAGCTCTGTGGGCTTCAGGATCACAGTTGCAAGAAAAAGAAAAGACCACAGAGGATAAAGACCTAACTACATCTGCATTCCACAATCATCCTACCAGGAGGGCTGGAAAAGAAGAGGATCTGGGTCTTCTCCTGATTACACTGGGCCCTGGTGAAATAGTAAGGGAAGCCAGTGTCAGCACTGGCTCTTGCTGGGGCTGGAGTAAGCCATCTCTATCACACTGTGTTCAACAGAGGTCATGGGCCAGCCTGCAAATACAGCCCATCCATGCATGGTGTGACAGCAGGCCCAGTGCCCTTGACACTGGGTGGACCCCAAACTGAACAGCCTCCAAAAACCCCATGTACTCACTGCAAAGAACCCTGAGACTCACTGCTCTTTCCCCCTGCCACTAAGCTCTGGCAAATGTTTTTTCCTGCACAGAAGTGTTTGTGCAGATTTCCCTCTCGGCAGCTCATAGAAAGCGTTGTTTCACTCTCTCAGCCCTCACCTGCTTTTGGAAACAAAACAACACTCCCGCTTCCTCTGCTTTCTGCTTATCTCCCTTCTAGGCAAACAGAAGAGATGAAAACACACAGATTTCAGGATAGTAAATACCCAGTGAGTGACTTGACAGCAAGTAAATCAGCATTTTGTAGCATTCATGGCAACAGCTTCTGGCATCACAGGAGAAGAAATAAAATTCATTAGACAACAAATAAATGATAACCTTGTATTTACAGAGCAGAATTTTAATACAGCCAATTACTTCATATGTAACGATGATGAAAAGGCTTGCATTCCTGTTCACAGATCTCTGAGATCACTGGGTTTTATCAGTGTAGCAGTTTTTATGAAAGAGGATCAGGGAATTTAATAAATCAGGAAGACTGGTTTCAGTGGAAGCTGGGTGCCCGCTTCCCTGCTACATATGTGAAAATCTTCTGTCTCTTTACAAGACTAGACAAACATATTTCAGCCACAAAATTGTTGCATTTGCTTTGCAATTTGTTATTTTCATCAGATTTCATTATCTGCCTTAGTTGCCATTTTCTTTCCCTTGACTGGATGATTCTTTGGGCCTTAAGAAGGTTTCAAGAAGCTTCTGCTAATATTTCTGGCACATATACCTACAATCAATGCATATGTTAATGAGCATGTGTCATGGACTTCATCAGGGCTGATCTGGGATCTGTCAGCTAATTCTTCCTTAGAACCAAGGACCAAATCCTTACCTACTGGGGTGCACTGAAGCAATGTTCACCAGCACCAGAACTGCATAAATACCACATGCTAATGAACTTACAAGTTTTGAAAAGAGCCCTTCAGAGGTACAAGCTCCTTGGCCATGGATTCAGGTGGCAAAGCAAAATTCTTCACCACCACAAGACAACTGAAAGCATTGCATGGGTTTGCATCAAGTGAGAAGCCAGCTGATCAGTTAAAATAGCAGGGGCTGCATCTCAGTGTTGGGGTATTTTCCCTTAGATACATGCTGCCTTTCTCTGTCCTGGTGCCATACAAAAGATCTGCAGCAGCATTTCTGAGCTGCAGAGATTTGCTTGTATTTCTCCCTTCCTTTGAATATGGGCTCTGCTTCTCAGATTTTGGTTATGTGCCATGGCTCAACTTGCACAGTATATCTGGCTTTGGCACAGGTGAGGTCCCTTTCTTCCAAGCTGTCACCAGACTCACTGGACAGCCAGCTGCCACTGGGGCTCAGCACGCACAGAGGAACTGCGAGTGACACAACACAACCTGCCCCTTGCTCCTCCACTTCCGAACACTGCTGGCTCCCTTCTCTCTTCATCCGAGCAGCCTGTCAGTGCCAGAGATCACTTCACAATGCTATTTGCTACCTGCCAGTCTGTACCCAAGCCAACATTCCAGAAGCCAGAATTTTAGGTTTATTTTTCCCTTTCAGGCAAAGGGGTGGCAGGACTCTGTCGCTGAGTGCACGTTTTGTGCAGCCTCCCATTGCTTCTGAGAATGCTATATCAGGTTGTTCATCATCACCCTGTAAGCCCTGCTATATAGTGTCTGAAGTGTTTTCAGAAAGTGTATGCTCTGAATGAAGACTACCCAGGACAGAGGCACAGCGTAATTCGGCATGGAAGCTTCTGCTCCCACAAAGCAGAGGAGATGAGAAGGCATCACAGCTCTCTGAGCTGGGGATCATGCAGCCGCAGCCCTGAGAAGGTTTCAGCTCTCACTGGGATTTGCCAGCTCAGAGCGTGTTCAGTCCCAAATTCAAGTGTACTTTTTTGTTATCTCTGTTGGGGCCAATCTTGTATCCACTGAAGTCAGTAGGAGTCAGTGAAGTCAAACTCTGATGAGACTGAAGAGGCAAATTTCCGAGAAAACTCATGATTTGCAGTGTAATTTAAAGCCATCTCCCCACAGGTTTGAAATAGCTAAATAGCAGTCATCTGCAGCTACTTCCCTTCTATGCTTAGCCTGAAAGTTACAGAAAACTGATGAGCTCTGCAGTGTATCAAATGAGCCCACCAGGTGTGGCCTTTTACTAATAAAGGGAAAGATGGGAATCAGTCTACCCTGCAGATGAAACAACAGGAAGGACTACAACTTTGCCCCCAAAAATGAGGTTCCACCCTTGCTCAAGACCTTCCATGCTGGTAGGTCCACTCAGCCTTTCGACTCAGGCCATCTCCCACTGCATATTTATACAGAGCTCACAGCTCCTCGAGATTTCCAGGGATCAGTGCAACACTACTGGAGATGGATGTGCTGCAGTAATAAGAGCATAATGATAACGAGGAGAAGGTACCCAACTCAAACCTGACACCTGAGCATAAGCACAGAGAAATGACAAGGACTCATGGATACATAAAGCATTCTGAGATGCTTTTTAATATCAGTGAGCACCAGGAAAGAGCTTTTCAGAACAAGAGGTCAACTTGCATGCTAATTACCATTATAACAACAACTAGTCTTCATTAAAGTGTCTTTTGCTTTTTCTACAAGAGCAATTACACGTGGCTAGTCATTCCAATGTTATTTGTGCTGTGCTCAATCATTGCACTGGCTGGATGAAAACTCTCCTCAACCAGAACAATGTGTATTACAACCTGTGTATTGATTTGATTCCTCTGAGACAGGTCCGCAAATGGAAATGGAGGGCTGCCACATTTCTAATACTCCCAGCACTGCCCTGAAATAGCTGACTGATACACAGTACTCAGTATAAGCGAGGGAAAGCAACAAAGCAACTGAGAAAGACAGCACTGAGAGATTACGATAGTGAGAATGAGAGAGACATTGCCAAGATACTGGGAATATTTTAGCTGTGCTTAAAAAAAAAGGCACCTCACATCCCAAAAGGAGTCACTAGACATACAGCAGAAGCAGAGAATTTAATTGGAGTTGTGCATTTCCTAAACACACAGCTTTTTCCATAGCCGTAACCACTGCATTCCCTTAAAGCTGATGAAAAACTACAGTACTAAACCCACCGGTCAATGGCCAGAGTAAAATTCTTCTCTCTTCTGCGCTCCTTTCTCAGCAGAGCCCACTCCAAGCCCCGCTCTCCCTTGCCTTTCCCAACAGCCTCTCTCTCAACTTATTCAAGCATGTATGAGAAGGGAATAAGTTGTTTTCCAGCACAGTGACAAGTCTCTACAATGAACGAGCTCACATGTTACACTGACAGGTACCCAGGCTGAAACAATGCAGGCAAACACCTCTGAAACCAACCACCCAAATGTTAATAATGAAGTTTAGTGGCTCTGCAAGTTATTTCAGGCAAGTCAATGGATGCTTTTAGCGTGCGTGTGGAAGCACAATGCAATGATGTAGCAGGCACTGCAGTGCAAACTAACACTCACTAACAAGCTAGCATTTTCAAAAGGCCAAAGGGAAGCTCTGCCACAGGGATACAACAAAACACAAGGACGTGTCAGGTGGATTTAGTTAACAGCTGTTACAGTAAGTAAAATATATATGAAATAAATATAAACTTCTCTATTTTTTTCCTTCCATCTTTGCTACTGACACTTGTGTTACACATCAATTTTTTTTTTTTTTTTTTTTTTGCTCTCAGACTTGTTCCATCTCCTTTATCAAGATATACTTAATAAATCACATTTGACAGCACAAATCATATCTTACTACAAATGAGACTTAAAGGAACCATTCCCTAAATTGAGTTGATAAGCTCAATAAGGAAGTCACCATTTACATTACAATTCACACCTGTAATTCATCGGCACGCGTGGTAGCAAACTGAAGAACCATGAACAGATCCATTTAATGCGTCTCCACACAGCTTAAAAAAACATTTCCCTAAATCTCATCAAAGTCTTTCCAAGGAGATAGAAAAGCTCAAAGTCTGAATAGCCTGACAGTTCTGGAGCCATGCACCTCACTGTTAAGAGAGAGATGCAAGGCAGCTGGTTTCACAAGGATGCTCTGCATTTTGGCAGCATAGTCCAGCTAGCTAGAACTAACAAAGGTTAATTTCTGACTGTGGAGTAAAACAGAGCATGCTCAGTTCAGAGATCTGAATCGTATTGCCGCTTCTGATATGTTTTACTAATGACTTTATGCAAAACACAGTGAAACTTTCCTGTGCTTATTTAGATTTTTTACCTAAATTGATCTATTTCCATCTCCTTAGACCTCAACCTATAAAACTGGGGCAGAAACAGCCAAACCATTCTTAAGACTGCCTTTTTAATAGTCTGTTAAAATCCTCCTGAAGAAAGATGTTGATGGATTACAATCACTTGATCCAAAGCCCAAGAACAGAAAAGCATTATTATTAAATGCTCCTATTCTCCATTGCCTTTGCAAGGTTGGTCCTTGATCTGTGTGTTTTAACAGGAGAGACCCGTTCTGTACTGCACCACATGAACCACCTTGGGGCAAACAATGGGTGTAATTAACTTCTAAATATAATCATTCATGGCAGGAATCGGGATGTTTCTGCTTCAGACTGCTAATTCAGACATAACAAGCATTGTAAAAACAGAAAGTAAATTGTTTTGTCACTTTCTTCCTCCCGGCCTTTATCCTCCTCACACTCAAATACTCCCTTCTGATAGAAGTCAGAACTCTCTGGTTCGATACTGCTGATAACCTGCAGAGTACACTGAAATATGTATTACATTGACAATATTCTGGAAATTAATTACAACAAAAGTAAAATCAAAAAATACAGGGGCCACCATGCCCTGCAGGATAGCAGCCTCACGCCGGAGCTGAACAGGGGCTCCTGTTGATGGGAAGATAAATGAGCAGAATCAAGGAGTAGAAAAGCCAAGTTTCCAAATGCCCTCTGCTGGCATCCATTAGCATTACTAAGCATTTCACCTTGTCACAAAATAATTTTTCAGAAAACTGACTGAAGGTTTGTCATTACAAGATATCCCCGTTTTACAGTGCTAACAACATTCCTTCTTCCAGCTTTGCTCTAATGTCCATATTTGTTTAACCAAACACAACAGTGCTGCAGCCTGCCTGTAAGCATCGCTGCCAAGTCATCTTTTAGCTGTGAAGTACACCAGGAAAAAGTTTCCATATCCACTAACTTCCAGGGATTCTCACACCTGCATTATTTTGACCAGCTGTTCATCTTCCCATTGCACAGCAGAGCAACAGGAAGCTGTTATCCCGCTGTGGGATGCACTATTCCATGGGCTGTCTGGTGGATTCCCAAGCACAGTGGAACAACCAACTTATTTCCAACATCCTTCCTTATACCCATCCATGTGGGATTTGAAAAAGTCATTAACAACTTGCAGAGTAAGAAAGCCAGATTACAGGTCCTTGATATTCTGGCTGTGAATTACTCCTCCTTGCTTTTCAGTTATGTGAGGACATTCTGTCTGATGATATTTTTGAGTTACATTTCACTCCCCTTTAACGACTAACCTGCAGTATCAGAGAAGACCAACAATTAATAATACAGACTGGGAATCAGAGTGATCTCCAACAAGTGCTGTTGGGAAAACAGAACACACATTCCCCTTGCTCAAGTTGGCCACAGGGAGGGACCCACGTAGTGAAACACCCCTAGCTGAGCACTGAATCCTGTGTCATGAAGAACTGAAGAATGCAGATGTAGTAACAGCCTGGTTTAGGGCAAGAATTAGCAGCTGCACTTCACAGCACAGAGCCCTCATGCTGACCCCGGGTTCTCCTTTCACTGAAACACAAGACTTCAGGACAATGCCTTGCTTGAGAAACACCTCTTTGAGACTAGAATAAACGTTAATCAGGATTTGCCCACTAATTTCACAGAATCATAGAATCAGAATGGAAAAGATCTCTATGATCATCCAAGTCCAGCTGTCCACCTACCACCAAATAGTTCCCCACCAACACACGTCCTTTAGTATCACATCTAAACGCTTCTTGAACACCTCCAGGGTCGGTGACTCAACCACCTCCCTGGGCAGCCTGTTCCAATACCTCATCACTCTTTCTGAAAAGAAATTTTTCTTGATAATACAACCTGAATCTCCAGTGCCATAACTTGAGGTGATTCCCTCTAGTCCAATTGCCTGTTACATGGGAGAAGAGGCTGACACCCACCTCACCACAACCTTCTTTCAGGTTACTGTGGAAAGCAGTAAGGTTTCCCCTGAGCCTCCTCTCCTCCAGTCTGAACAATCCCATGTCTCCCAGCTGCTTCCCCAGAAGACTTGTGCTCCATACCCTTCACAGCTTCACTGCCCTTCTCTGGACATGCTCTAGGGTCTTGGCATCTTTCTTGTACCAAGGAACTCAAAAGCAGACACAGCACTCGAGGTATGGCCCCACCAGAGCTGAGTACAGGGGGATGATCACCCCCCTGCTCCTTCTGGCTGCACTATTTATGATACAAGCCAGGATGTCACTGGCCTTCTTGGCCACTTGGGCACACTGCTGGCTCATGTTCACCTTACTCCTGTTGCTATTTCCAGGCAAACTAAGGCTGAGCTGCAGCACTCACCCCTGCAGCAATCTCTGCTAAACATAGCTCTGCCAGCTCCTGTTCAGGAAAAGGGGGCCCCTCACTTAGCGTTACACCCCTGAAGTTTAATATAACTTATGATGCATACAAAATCTTTGATGAACCTATAGAAAGACCTGAACAATCAGAAGACCAAAGCTGTTAAATTAGAGGTGATTACCCAAAATACATATTCACTAGAACAGCTTTCTTGTGGTACAATAAACTTACAGAGTTAAGTGACCAAAAGAAGCAACTCTGGTCTGTCCATTACAGGTGAAATCCTTGGTGGGACAGCAGTGTTAAAATGCCTTCATTTCTTTACTGCCATCTCTAGGCTGGCAAATTTAATTTCCATAGCTTTCTACAGCTGCAGCTCTCATAAATTTAATTGGGGTTTTAGTGCACACAGGAATCAGCTTGGTATAGTCCTAGAGAGAGGATTCCAAGAGTGAAGGTGGCTCTCTGGGTGACAGATCACCTCAGCCTGCCACTGCTTCAGGACTGGGAACTGACTGTAACCTTGCAGAATAGGATTTCTCTTCTTGTAGCCGATGGTTGAGGTAGGGAAGGTTGTTTTTGCTCTGTTTAAAAAAGAAAAGCTTGGGCCATCCACAAAAAGCTGTTTTAGCTTACCTTTTTGTTGCTGCAATACTCTGACATCTGTACAGGTGGCAGGCTTTAATTTTGTTATCCCCTATCATATTTATATTTAAGCACTTTTTGGATGGGGTAGGAAAATAATCCTGTTTGGTCTGGAAACCTGCAGGGAACCCTCCTTTCAGAGGGAAAAACAACCTGACCTTCCCATTCTGCTCAAACAGGACAAATCTTTAGCATCAGGACAGTAAAAAGACATTTGGATTCTGACAAAGAAAAACATGGAGATGAGGAGGATATAGCAGGAGAGGAAGAATACGAACAACAGTACGCCTTTATTTTGACATTTACAGACTACATCCCATTCAGTGGATAAGAGGCAGAGTAACAATACCTCTAAGCCTGAAAAATACTCTTGACCACCCTGGGACAAAACTGCTGCATTGGGATGTCTTCACTGCAGCACAGTAGTACCTAGGGGTTTCCAAACTTTATGTCACCAGCAGCATAGGAGAGTGCCTAGAAAAGGCTGAACTGAGAACTGGAGCATCAAAAAGTCATTTCAAAAGATGAGTTCAGACCAAATCCTTCAGAAAGTATTTGCTTAAAGCCTCCTCACCCAAAAGCTGGTTCTAAAGTAGTACTAGACCATTCGCTTGCTGAGGTTTTTTAAGGAATTTCAAAGCAAAAAGTCTCAATTTGCAAGAAAGAGTATTTTACTCCCCACATCCCATAAATTCACTGTGGGAGCCCCAAAATTCCAGCTGGGTTCTTTCCTTCTTTTCAAGAAGGAAATTTCAAGAAACTTGAACAGAAACTACAGACTAGAATATAGGAAACAAACATAGAAAGAAGTAAACCGCACATTATACCAAAATACAGTATACTCCCCGATTTCATTTTGCTCTGCAGAGATAAAAAAGGGAAAAGAAATAGTAAGACAGGACAGTAAGATTCAGTGCTTTAACTGCAGGACATTTTTACATGTTCTGAAAAATAAGCCCCCTTGGCTTGCCTCACATTGGGCTCCAAATGAGAATCATTACTTAGGTATTTCCTGATACTGAGCTTTGCAGAATGATTAATAGTGCCTGGAAGATAAAGACTAAAATAAATGGATAACAGCTATTTACAAATATTTACCAAGCTTTGGATTAAAAAAGAAGATACAAAGCAAATTTCAGAAAATGAAGTACAAAACATATGTTTATCACACTGGAGCAGGACCATGGAGGAGTACCAGTTAGATTAAGAAACTGACACATGATAAATGAGAGGCTGAGCATTAAGCTCGCCCAGTGGTAAGGGATTGCAGTACTGCCTTCAGCCACATAAGGCATAGACAAGAGGAGCCAGGCTCTTCACACAGCTGCGCGGTAACAGGAGAGGCAAGAACCACAACTTTGCAATAAGGGAAATTCTCACCAGGTGTTAGGAAGGGGGAAATAACTACAATCAAACATTAGAATATGGACCAGGGACAAGGGGAAGCTCCTTCTGTGGGGATGAAAAAAGCATTTAAGACTTAAAGAGTCCCTCAGTGAGCAACCCAACATAACTTCAAAGTCAGCCCTCCTTGGAGCAATGTTCTTGACCTATGGCAGCCACTTCTGACCCAAATTATTTTCTGATTCCATAATCCATGGAAAAGTTAGGGCTCAGTAAGGCAGCAATATGAGCTGAATCAGGCTGTATATTGAAAGCCAAGCAGGATGCAAAGCACTGCAAGCATCAGGGTTTCGGAAGAAGGGTAAAAAAATCAACATGGGTCTGGGACCTACTGTACCTTGGACTGCATTTTAAGTATGAAATTAGGAATTTATTTTTATTGAGAGCGAAGTCATTTAACAGACAGCATGAGAAACTTCAGCAGAAATGAACAGTAGGGGGAAAGTATACAGAAGCTTTACAAAAACTCACAGAAGTATGGTTACAAATTGTAAGTTGTTTGTCACAGAAGGGACTTAGAAAGTTTAAATACGGCCACACAAGCACAGACTATTTACACGGTCGTGTTTAAGAACAAAGATATATGGTAGAAAACCTTCACACCCAGATTGGAGAATGAGGGACCAGGCCCAAAGGAGTATCAATCACTAGAAATGGATGCAGTTTAGTTGACCTGAGATGTATATAAAGTACAAACTGACAAAGTTAGAAGTATCGTGTGCTGATAGCTCTGCAGAAGTCTGACCTATAAATTGCAGAGAAGTAACACCACCATAGATCAGATGGAGTTGTAGAGTTTAAAAACATAAAAATATCACAGGATTTTTCAGCCATTCCTACTCACAAAGTACCTGCAGAACACCAAACACAATGACCATAAGAACTGAAAGAGAAAATGCTTCAGCACAAACTCAGCTCTTCCATTTGGCGAGAATGAGAGATTCAAAAGGCTAACAGATGTGAGTGGCCAGGGCCTAAAATCACAGTGACAGCTGTTTACAGAGCACTGAGATCTTCTGGGGAAATAGCACAACAGAGCAGTACAAATTGGTATCTTGTCTGACCTCGAGCCCTTGTAAAAGCACCACAGAGAGGCAGCTCTAAAATACTTCAGAAGGCATTTAACATCCCTGATGCTCACCTTTCTGGTAGCAATTATACTTCCTTTTCTCTCTCACCTGACCTGCAGTGAAGAATGTGAAAAAAGAGTTTGTTTCAGGATCCTATGTATGCTCCTTACTGGGAGCTTTTAAAAAAGGTCATTATTGTTATGGACATCTGACATATAAAGACACTGAAGCACAAATAAGGAAAGAACTACTCAGATGAGCAGTGAAAAAGGCAGGAATAGAAACAGAGCCCTATATCTCAGAAGTTTCTTATTTGTTAGAGCAGTGTACATATTTTTGCTCATCACGGGGTGAAGACAGCTCATCAACAGCATACCTTTTCCACTTACTGCAGCTGCATTTATATTTCATCCAATGCATACTGATGATATGTCCCGTGTGTCCAGGCTCCCTCCTCTACTGCTGGAGTGATACTGAAAATTTCCATAGTAGATAACCAACAGATTGTCTTTTAGTCTAAAACAATAACTACTTCCTTTCACAGCATGCTCAACTCTCAATTATCCATAGGCCAGACTTGAATATTCCTATTGATTTGGCTTAGACTCCCATCAACAGAAGGGGAAAGGGAATTTATGGGGCTAGGTTGCTGGGGACTATCAGGAATTACTAGCAGGAAATGCTTTGATGGCAGCAGGGAATAACAGAAAATAGCCTGTGCAAACACTGCCACTGTAATAAGCAAGAGGTGATTCTACATACTGGTGAGCTCATCTTTTAATTGCCTTGAAAGCTAATGCTTGCCCTCGCAGAAGTGATTACAGTAAAGATCGTTTCGCTACAGAAGATGTATCCACCGCATCATCACTGATTAAACAATGCAAATTAAGGGAAATTATGACTTCTAGAAATAGATGTCAAGCTCCATATTAGTTGAGAGTCCAGGGAATTCAAGCCCAACAAGTTAAAAGGGAAGGAACACGATGCTATTTCCAACTTTTGCCATTAAGACACAAATTTGCCAGGCAAGGGAAATACGCTTGCACCTGCTGCCTGTGACAAGAGTTTGCTGGTGTTAATGCTTCACGCACAGCTGCTTCCATCTAAGAAGCCAAGAGGAAGCCCAAGATCTCACAAAAGCACATTCCAAAGTATAATGCCACCGGCGACACGTTAGAGCCACAATTGACCTAAGCATCCGTGTAACACAAGAGGTATGCCCAGCTCTAGTCTCAGCCACACAGCAGACCTTCCTGACAGAGAGGCACAAGGCAGGGTTTGCCGGCATCTCCCCACACCAGCGCTCCCAAGAGGGCCAGGTTTTTCCAGGAAGATGCTATAGCCAAAGTCATATTCTCCCATCCTTTGAGAGGGACAAATCAGGCGTTTTCAAAGGCATCAAAAACAACTGGCTTTCTCTTAAGCGGCTTGCTATGGAAGGTACCCAACCACTAGCCTAGATTTGGGTATCTATCAGCACACAATGCCAACTGCATACCAAGGCAGTTCACCACTCCAGCAGCACTGTGAGGGATCACAGCTACCAGGAGACAACTGACACTGCCACCTCTCTCAGCTTGGCAGGACAATTCATGCAGGGCCCTACCGCCATCTGCATTTACGATCCCCATAGAACTGGTAGCTCCTACTCAACGATGCATGTGATAAATCACCTCCAGCTCGGTCTATCACAGTCCCTGTTGGTAAACTAAGCTGCATCTGGTGTGATACAACCCACTGGCATACCCACTAAGCCTGACTCCCTGAAGCTCTGATTATAGCGGGACATTTCATGAAGTGAATGCCTGACTCACTACAACCATCCAGAAGCCACTCAATTCATTTCATATCCCCAAAGAAACATCAAATCCAACAACTGATTTGCAGTGTCCTCAAAGCAGCTGAAGTAACAGATTCTGTATTTCATTATAAACTGCTTAAGCCTATGCATTCCCATCTGCAGCCACAATGACGTTTGCTGGTGCTGCACAAACTCATTAAGGTCATTGTCAAAACAAGAGGATGTTGTCACCCTGGATCAGCTGAACAGAGACAGCAAGTAAGCAGTACCTGCATGGGAGAGGAGACAAGGGACTTCAGAGAAAGCTGACTTCTTTTTTTTTTTTTGGCAAAAGTGACAAATTTTTCTAAGCTAACTCCTATGGTCTGGGGGTGTTTTTTAGCAGGCATGGATCAAAGGACAGCATTTAAACTGCCTCGGTGCATGCTGCACTGGGGCAGAACAGCATGCTACAGATGCCAACACAGCTCTTAGCAGTTGCTCACATAGAAAAGCATGCCAAACAGAGCCAGTACTTTAAGAAAGGAATCCAGGTGGTTTTCTGTATTTGTTTTTGCACCAAAACAGAAAATTACTGGCCAAATCACATTATGCTAACAAGGACAATTTCAGCTCCATAGGACTCTGCTCAGTCCTGGGGTTACTGCCTTCCATGTGACGTTCTTTGAGTAAAGAAATCACAGACCCTGCGCATGCTGCGACAGACACATGGAAACTGCAATTATTTAGCAACAAATGGTTACAGAAAAACATAGCAGTGACAACAAAAATCTACTGCCAGGCTGCCAAAGCAGTACAAAGTACATAAGCAAGATCTGCTTTGATACAGCCACACTCAATTAGCAATTTCATCCCCTCTATATGCCTGGTATGTGCATATAAATAAGCATCTGTGAACATGATGCCTTCCTGGAGCTCAGTGTCAGCAGGACTTTGGAGCATACAGATCTCCACCCAGGTTCAGGCGTTGGAAAGATGCAGCCAGCAGCTGGGATGTTCTACAGCTCTGTCCTTGGGGAGCCTGCTGCTGTCTGTCACACCCCAGGAGCCACAAGAACCGCTTCACATTCTTTTTCATCCAGTGACCTTCCCAACACCAAACCAGCTCACTGGTATCTTTAACCCAAACAACAGAGGAAATTGTTTCCAGAAACTCATTTAAGGCAGCCAATAAACAAAAGCACTTGTTTTCTTCTGCACTTATTATTACTCGGTAAATCCCAGGTACATCCTCATCACTGTAAATTCTTCTCATGGTTCTTTGCATGAAACAGCGAGTCCAGTGATATCACGTGTAGATACTGAGGCCAGAGAGCACAACAGCTTTAGGATATACTCATGTGTATGTAGTGTCACTTAGAGAGAATAAATACATAAGTTCTTCTCTATCATAGGAAAACCACATTGCTATGCAGTGCCTGCAAGAATCTATGGGACTTCCTGCATGGTAAAGCTGGTTTAAGTGAGGTCCTGCATAGCTACATTACTCAGTGAAGACCACAGGCATCTTGGTTCTCTGCTGTAATGAAACTTTAATACATGTGTGAATCACAGTAATACACTTCCTTGCACACTGTGCAACATGAGAGAAACCTGTGCTGAAGGCCATTTAGACGAGACCCTGTGAACACAAGGTGTTATTCACAATGTGGATCACACCCCATTCCATTATTCCCTCTGGGAGCAGGAGTCAGACACAGCCAAAGCCATTAGCAGCAGCTAGGAAGATGGGAAGAGTGAGAAGACAGATCAAAATAGGAAGGGTATATCCTGTCTTCTAGCAGAGAAACTGCCCCAATTTCAGGGAGTAATATCCCTTTGAAGCAGTGATGGATGCATTCTTTTTGGCAAGCTCCAGGATTGGAAGGGATGGACTGCAGGGAAACCTGCAGCATCCACAAAGCTCCACAAGCCCCAGGGAATGGGAGTGCGAGCAGTCTCCTGGCCTGTTTGCAAAGCCAATGGCTGCTGCTGGGGGAAAGAGGACAAAGGCACTGCTGAAGAGAAACCTTCTGGGGAGACAAAGAGCACAAGAGTATGTACTGATCAGAAAGCCACAAAGGGAGGTTCTGCTGGAAGATTCCTCTTCCTCTGAAAGAGGAGCTAGAAGGAACAAAATGACCATCGGACCAAACAACCTCACTGTCTTAGTTCCAGCTGGGATGGAATTGTTTTCTTCAGAGCGTCTGGTATTATGCTAAGATTTTGTCCTAGGATAAAAACAGTGTTGATAAGATACTGATGTTTATAGTTGCTGCTAAGCAGTGTTGTACAGAGCCAAGGCCATTCTCAGTGAAGAGCCCAGGGAGTTGGAAGGGAAGAGAATCAAGACAGCTGACTTAAACTGGACAAAAGGATATTCTGTATCATATGCAATCACATGGAAGGAATTCTGAAGAGGGTGGGAGGGAGTTCACCTCACTCTCTTCTGCTCACTGGGGAGCTAGCTGGGCATCAGCTGGGGCTTGGTGAGCAACTGTCTGTGCATCACTCGTTACATGCAATCATATGTAAATATATAGTCACAACTAGCACCCTTTTTATTTTCTCTTAGTAAATAGTTTTATCTCAATCCACAAGTTCTGGTTTGTTGTTTATTTCCCCTCTTTTTCTCTCCCCTATGCCCCTGGGAAGGGTGGAGAGTGAGTGAACAACTGTGTGGTGCTCAGCCACCTGCTGGATTAAACCACAATGCACACCTACAAACCTGGTATCAAACCAGCTTAGCACATGGCTCCGTTAATTCTGTCCAAGTATTTTCTGTTTGATGACAGACTGAATTGCTGCTCGCTGAACCAGAGTTATCTCCTCCATGCACTACCAGCCTGGTAATCAGAAGGGAACCTGGCAAACAGGGTATGAACAAGGACAAAGTTATCTTCCCTCTGAGGTCTGCTGCCAAGTGACAGAGCTGCCTGCCTGCCTGCCAGCACCAAGTGTTTCACCGGGGTCAAGAGCTTCTCTTCCCTGCAGGTAAGCACGTGTCATCTTGGGGACAGCCCATCTGCTGACTTCACCACATGATGGACATGGAGCAGGATGCAGGAGGGGAACAACAGGAGTTAAGAAAAGATCTCCTGGCTCAACCCTGCCATCAGCACTCAGCAGTGCACTCCCAGTGCTGGCAGCTCCAGGACACAGGATGCCAGGTGGTCTGATGAGATGCTCTCCCCACCCCACCACTCCAAACATCCTTCTGGCTTTTGTCAATGCAGCCCCAAGGAAAACAGAGCTCCCCAGAACTGCTGAGATTTCCCAGTTCATGGAAAGAGGACACATCAAATGAGACGTGATCAAGCATAACCAGTTACAGGACAGCTTTCCCAGACCCCTGAAGAGCTGACAGTGCCATGCCTTGGCTGTTAAGCTCCAGGATTACTTCTGATAGGTGCCACAAGATTGTGTCACTCCCCACCACCTCACAGAAGTGGTTTGCATAAATACTGCTGTGTAGTTTCAGTGTTTTCCTTTGGCTTTGAAGCTTCAGTCCCAGTAAAACACCTGGGAGGGAGTGCATTTGGGGGGGGAAAAGACAGAAAGTTGCAAGCATACAAGAAACTACAGGGAATTTTTTTTTTTTAACAAACACACAAGCTCATTGGTATCTGCCCTGTGGGCTCTGGGATTTTCCATGCTGATGTTAGAATGATTTGTTAGGGCTTAGAGACCTCACACCTGTTCCACCATAGGTTAGGTCCCAAACCATTCCTCAATACTTCAGAATCTTGCTGTTTCCCAGATAGCTGTCCCATGAGTACCAGCTACACTTCATTCCAGACTGAGTTCTTTCTTCAAGGACATTGGGCTAAAGAGCAGGACTCCTAACACTTACAACATTTTTTTTTTTTGTCTTTCTCACTCCTTTCTTCCAGAATCTCTAGCTGCTTCTCCATCTTGTGGAGAAAAGGGAATCATACAGGTGTTCTCCAAATCTAGTACCCATCAGAGCATTCCGTTCTGGTTTCTCAAATATTTAGTTAACCCTCTGTAGCTTGCTGTGTTACAAAAGCCTCGTCACCGCCAGTTTTCCATGCACAAATTGCTACATCCTACCCTTTCATCAACTCTTCAAAAAGCTTCTTCATAGCCACCCAAAACACGTACTGTAAGTGGAGAATTGTGAAAAAGATTAGTTTTTAGCACAGTAATGATACTGAATTTAAATCATAGTTTTAAGTGGTTGCAGAATGTTTCAACAGCTGCTTTCTTCCTCACCCTCGTTCCCCACTTCTGCCTTCCCATTTCCCCTTGTCTCAGTTCACTGGGGTCTTTTGGACTCTTCACTGAACATTCAGCTTAGAAAGAGGAATCAAATCAAGCCTTAATCAAGAATTCAAATCACTGCAGGTAGTCATACATTTGACAGCCTCAATAACCAAGCACTCCCGTGACAAAAACCACCAACGCATGAAACTCACATATGCTGTACAGAAGCTGAAGTACCAATGCAACACAACCATCAGGGACTTTCCACAGCAGACTACTAACCACACAGCGCAGATAAACTTAGTGTTAATAACTCTAATGCACTGCCATAGATGCTAAACTGTGGAGGAGGAGGGGGGTAATACAAAAAATTCCCCAGATGTCCAAGATCAGTGCTTCTTTTCCACACATATAAACAAATCTCACTCAACTGATTCCTGGAATCACAATCATCCTCTTGAGCTCCATAAGCAGCTCTTCTTGGCACTGCTGCCCTGCACTCAACACTGCTCTCTTTCGCTATTGCTGGTATCCGGATCTTTTACTCACCATAGTAAAATTCACTTTTTGGAGGTCTAAATGGTTCTACTAAGAATGAATAAGTAAAGCTATTCTCACCTGATCTGCATACAGGTGCCATGCGGATACAGTCACAAAACCACATTTTCAATTTCATGTAAAACCGTACATACTTGTCTGCGCTCACAAAAAACTATCACTACTAGGAAACAACAAGGATAAAAAATTATTTGGCCTACTTCAAATCTCAATTTTGGATCTCCCCACCACTTTCAGATGAGGTGGTATATATTTGAAATCCGTAGGTGCAAGACCCGAAGAAACAGAAGAGCAAGGCTCTGAAGGAAGGCTCTGCATTGCTAAAGAAGGTGGCATTAAGATTGCAGCAGTGTCACATCCACCATCCTGTTGCCCTCCTTAGCCAACCAGGAAAACAGCAACAATCAAACCTAAGATTTCTGGAAGCTGCTCTAAGAAAGCCTTGCTGCAACAGACTACCCTCCAGCCACTGCTGAATTCTAAAAGGCATAATGGATCCACCCAAAAACTAGCTTGTCACATCAGAAAGAGACTTGATATCTGGCATCCTTTGTCCTCTGTCACATGCATGTGACCCTGGCCAGACCACCTCAATATACACCTACCTCCTGGTGTTTATGGACATGTTGGTATAAGCACATGGATGAATGAAATTAAGACAAAACGTGTCAGCAGGCAAAACCTACCTACTAAGGATTTTGTGAATAAATGCTACTTTCCCCTTCCGTAAGATCTTTCACTGAATTTTGTTACACTGATTTCCCTACACTCAGTTCTGTGACACTCACTCCTTAATGCCATAGCAAATTAGCCCATTTAGTTTCCCATGCAAGTCAAAACTCTTCTGCTTGTCTGCCCCATACTCACAGCAGTCATTTCTGAAATTTGCCCAGACCACAGACTCCCTGTAGTTTATCCTAAGCTTAAGAGGGAAAATTCTCTCCATGAGAATCTGCTGCTTCTTGACATATCCTGTCAATTCTCTCCTCTTACACTCAGGTAATAAAGGACAGAATAATTATTCCAAGGAGGTTATCAAGATATACTATGACATAACGACTAACATTATTAACTAACATGGTATTACTCCCATGGCTGAAACTTTAATGAACATGGCTTTTCTTCACACAGGTGATAAGGAAAATGCTTCAAAACTGGTAACTATAAGCATCTTAGGGACATTTTCCATTTCATACGAAGATTCTAGAGCTGACCCATCTTCTCTTCATCTTCATTCAAGATCAAACAGAAGTTACAATTGGATGGTTGATGAGCCACTTGCATATTGCCTTATAAAGAGAAACACTGCAGCCCCAAACATTCCAGTCTGAGTCTGCTGAAGAAGATAGCTGTATAATTCATGCATATTAAAAAAAAAAATCTACATTAAAAGGAAGACCAGACATTAAAATTCCTATCTGCAATAGACTGTCTGCAAGATACAAGGCATCTCTGCAGCCCAGCATCCACTAATAAACATCAAGCAGAGGAACTGCACCCAGCTTGTGATGGAATGATACATTCCCTCCTCCCACTTTCCTTTTCTTGACAAGATTAGCCTTCCTGGGATGAAGGGAAAAGAGAAGCATGTGGCAGTGATGCATACAGTCCTGACTTTATGATAAGCAGAGACTGCAAACCCACCATTCTGTATCCTGCCAAACATCTGCTGTGCTCATGTGAAGTAGATTACAGGACTTTGCTGTTGGTTGTTTATTTAAATTCTATCAGAAAACTGCATTTCAATCTCAAAACTGTACTCTGCTTCCCACATATCAAATTGTTTATGCTATTTGTTTTGTCAATACAACTCCATTTAGAAGAAAACGGAAGCTCCTTAAGCTCTGTCACTATTCACATGTAATGTAGGAAAAAACTGAAACTCATTTAAAATCTTCAGATGAATTTGTAACACGTAAATAATCTAAAATACTCATTATATCTGGCAACATTGAGCAAGGACTACAACGGCTTGAAACTAAGTAAGACATGAAAACATGAACTTCTCTAAAAGTCACATGCAACCAGTGGATGAATAAAATCCATCTCACCTTGTGGATGAGCTTATCACCAAGAACACTGTAAGCTTGCCTTGATTGGAAACCCCATTTGATACTCAAAAAAGACTGTAAGACATTGATCCTTTCTGAGCTCAGTCTAATTATCAATAGAGTTAGGGGAAGACAAACACAGACAAATGCTACTTAACATCTTTGAAGCTCTGAGCAGCTCTAATAAATAATGCTTCACTTTCAGAAAACAGTGGCTAGTGATTTACTGTTCCTCTGTCAAACAAAGGAGCTTCGACACTTACATCCTTTATTGACAACACCAATCTGGGATTGACTCCTGGGTCCAAAATTCCAGCTACCATTCACTTCAGGAAACAGAAATCACTTCTTAAAAAATAAATAAGTAAAAAATCAACAGAGGCTATTGCTATTATCACTTAATGTAAGCATCGAACCACCTCAAACTGCTTAGAAGCACAAACAAAGGAAGAAATAAGAGTTCATTTCACAGGGGATGCTATGCCTCAAACACTGTCAGAAGTTGGCTTTGAAAGTGAAAATCCCGCTTTCTAAAATATTGAATCAAAGTTTTGTGCTGACGGGCCTTTCACTTTAGGGCATGTAAAAATCAATTTCTGTAGATATTACCCGAACTTCCCAATTTCAAATGGGACCAGGAAAAGCTACACAAGAGACAATGAAAAGAATAGTGAGCTGGCATCACAGCAGAATTTTTTTTTAAAAGGTTTGGCTAAGAACAGAATTAAGATGGCTTATAGGATTTAAATCTAGTGCCCTGAGACTAAGCTGATTCCTAATTCAGCTATAGCCTATCACAGAGAGCATGGCAGAATTGAAAGGTGATGATGTTCACCTACATCCTATGAAAGTTAATTTAGTTAACGTGTAGTTTACTAATATGATCACTGCAGGCCCTACACTTCTATTTGCATTGCTAAATGCATGCCTATGCTCTGGATCCTGAGATAGATAGATAGATAGATAGATAGATAGATAGATAGATAGATAGATAGATAGATAGATAGATAGATAGATAGATTTTTTTTTTTTTTTAACCACAAAATGCTCGTGAGATCTTACCCATTTCTTGGGCACTTTCGTTCTACAGTCCTGCTGAAGGTGGACCCTGCTTGGCATTCTCCAAACTACCCAGCACTGTTGTTCTGCCATTAAGTACCGTTAGCTAATCCAGTTGTTGCTGCTGTTTTCTGAATGTATAAGTGTTAATGTAAGGAATAGGAAGCTTGTCTGTCCTTTCCGTGACACAGATTCTTCCTACATGTGTGGCTGCACGTGAGAGGGAGGAATCAGCCCTCCAGCTCCTAACCTTGCTTCACTCTGCATTAAGATCTCTCCCGGCTGGGAGCACTACATAACGATAACCAGAAGGGCTGTCCACATGTGGGCACGCCTCCATTCACACTCGCATATTCATTTCTGTTCCTGTTCTAGTCATTAAATTAATTGCTAGTAATTTCTTGATGTTAATTCTAACACTGTCTGCTTTGCACCATTTCTTTCCTGTAGCCTCACTAACGTTAGCACTCTCAGCCACAGGACAGCCTTTTTTAGCTATTCAAGTTCTCAGTTCTAGCCTATATGTTCCTGAGGTTTGATTGTTACAGCTCTAGGCTCCCTCCTCCCAAACGTGGCTACTTCTGATGCAACCACATACACACCAAATCACAACTTCTACTGGTCAAAAAGCCAGTCTCATCAGCATGGTGAAAAATGTCAGACAGACACAAAACCCAGGAAGCCTTGCTGCTCATCACTTGGCAGGCATGAGCAGCTATGGACAGCAAAGTCTGCCCCCATCCTCGGTGGGGCAGACCACTACAGTTGCTCAGTACAATCTGTGAACCACGCATGCACTGCTTTTTAAGTTGCCTGCCATGGGAAGAATGACAGTATGACTAAGTGGGCAGCATTTCAACTGGAAAATTCCCTGCTTACTTCTCATCCCCATCCTTCCTGTAAGCACATGCTAATGCAGGTAACCAGATGGTCACCTTCATATTGAACTTGTGCTCCCATCTCCTGCTGATACAAAGTGTCCTGCACTCACTCCCTCATCATAAGCCACAAAGAGAACACATCCCTGACTTTTACCTTTGATCTCCAACACAGATGAGCTGGGAAGTCTACATGGGCAGCTTGTTTGCCAGTACAGCCTCCTGTACTCCACAAATAACCCCAAATTAACTTTGTGGAAATACTGAGACAGACAACACAAGCAAAAATTTTCTTAGGTATCACTGAGAGAAGCAGTTTTTCATTCTGAGCAGAAATTTGCTACATTCAAAACGTCACTGAATAAAGCTCAAGGAAAAAAAGAAAGAACAAGCAAACAAAAAGCCACTGATATTTATTTCGCAATAATAACTGAATACTATTACAACTGATTTGTGCTCTGTGGCTACCAACCCATTAAAATGGAAACACAAACATTCATAGATTAGTTGAGTCTCAGGAAGGCAAACTATTCTTAAGGGAAATTCTATTTCAGCAAAATAGATCAGAAGTTCAGAAAGAATTCATGCACATCAACTTGCAGAAAAATCTTCCATTCTGGTTGAGGCTTCAGAAATAACTACAACAGAATCGCCACTAGAATATTCATTGTAAGCTATATGCTATACCCGTTATATACAGCAAGCTCTGAGGGCACATTTGTCATTTCCTCAAGAACTACCAGGGGAGTTAAAAGCACTGAATAAAGATGTTTTATTTGTTTATTTACATCAACTTTCAGGGTGAATTTTCTTTAAGGTGGGCACATGAGAGCAACAGTTCTTCAGCTCCTCATCCGATTGCTTTGGCTGTTCAGAATGCGCAAAGCAACTGCATAAAGCTACTGTCAAAACAAAGCTGGGGATTTTCTGGCATCAGGCACATTCAGTAAGACTGCATCATTCTGGCTTAGATGGAACAAAAAGGCTATACTGGCTGCTAAGGGCAGGCAGGGGTGGGGGAAGCAAGTTGGCCATAGGAGAGGATTTGAGGACCAGGTAGGCCAAGTCAAGTCCATAGTGAAATCCCATTACAGGAACTCATTCAGACAGTATAACAAACTAATCTGCAGGCTGCCCTAAGTTCTGTAAGGGATAAAATTCCTCTTGTGCAACTTTTCTGGCTGCAGTCATACCACCTGATCACAAACAAGGACCTTGCTCTCCAAGACCCCTCCAGGATAGGCAACAGGACTTGACATCCACCTATGTTAAACAGGATTTAAATTGTATTTCTAAAATATAAGATAAATTGACAGGCTTCTGAGCTATGCAGTGTTGGCTAATGGCCACCAGGGACCAAGGGATGAGTTGGGTCAGTGCTTTGGTCTGGTCTGATACCCTTTGTCATGCCTTTTGAAACTGTTACTGCTTTTTAATTCAGAGTACTTATAAATAAACTGTGAATCATCTGCAGTAAAATCTGTTAAAGGAATGTTAAAGTGATGTTTTCTTTTTTTTAACTTTAACTTGGGGAATCTTTGTTCCGGGTCTTCAGAGTATGGGTTGCTTTTGCTTTGTCCTTAGAAGTTTGATATTAGAGAAACAGGGCAGAGCACCTTGAGAGGATAGCTAGAAAGACATTAAGTTCTGAGGAGGGTTTTACAAACAGTTCTTTGGTTTGTATTCAGTAGTAGCTTCCAGAACGATCACTTCTAACCATTGCTGTATATCTACACTAAAATGCAGCCAACCCACAAAGGACTCTTGCCATGTATAGCTTAACTCCACATTTGTAAAAGTATTTTTAGCTGTCTAATAAAAAAAAAATAGGCACCACAAAATCTTTCCCAATCTAAACAGTTTTTCTGCTCACTGATAGAGGCACTGTGCTATGGAGCTACAAGACTCTGTTCCCTCTCAGCTTGCATTTTGTTGGTTGAAGGACTTCTCATGTGCACATAACTCTGTCCAGCTTCTGCTTTATATCTGTCTGCACAATGCCTGCCAGGAATATTCACTCTAACAATGTGTTCCAGCAGATTGGTCTATCAGACTTCGTTCTGTACAAGCTGAACACAACCGGCAGTGCTTAGCTCATGTAATGGCCTCTCCCAGCCCCATATTCTCTCACCACATAGCCCTTGCCATTGTATTCAATCCTTTTCTGTCAGCACTCTGAGTTCTTTGCCTCACAGGTAAAATTTGTAGCTTGCCCTTGTCAACACAGTGAGTTTAGTGTTGGAAAAGGAAAGCTTATGGGCAGAAAGGCATCAAGAGTCTGCTGCTTGCATACCACCTCCTTGCATATCAATCCCACAGAGTTATGTGCTCGTAACACATAATCCTAACAGGATGGCAGCATGTCAGCTACAGAAATTATTTTAGGACCGTTCATAATACCATCCTGCTAAAGACGGGGGAATTTTGTGAGAGAAAAAAATGACACACAGATTAATGCAACTTCTACCTGACCTCACTCACATACTACCTACCTATTTGCAATTCCTCCTATAAACTATCACAAGCTTCATACTCAGAAATGAGATATATATATGGATGGTATATTTCCCATGATGGGGATTCCTAAGTTATCCTCGACAGCAAGGACCTGATACTTCACACCACAGTTCTGGCTGGAAGTAATCTAGGCAGCACATGCACTGAAATTCCCAGTAAAGACATGAGAATGCCTGAGGCCTGGAATTGAATTTTTGCTGCCTCTTCCCACTCTGCCCCAGCTGTTCAACTGCACCTCTCGGATTAAAGTGGGAATGCTGACAGAATGCTTCTCAGATGGGAACAAGAAGTCCCAGTCAGGGTTCTTCTCAGATCCGGAGAGGCAAAAGGCTATTTTAAATGTGCTGATTGTCAGGCACGTGGAAGACTCCACAAGGCTATGCCTTGGAGACTAGAGAAAGAGAACGCTAATTTTGGACATAGCTTTCCCTCCGGACTGCGGCAGCCATCATTCAACTGCCAACAGTAAAGCACAGGGCACAAACATAGCAGTAGCCTCCACAGTCTACAACCTCAGGCTCTAGCACCATGTGGCTCAGGAAATTCCTGAGCTGGAACCAGTACATACTTATGCTTAAACGCTTTTAACAGACCTGCTGGTGTAATATCATCTAATCGCTTTCAGCAGGCAACGTGCCCCACTGCACTAAGTTCCCTGGGTCAACAAAACATGGTGTGAAAAAGTACTTTCCATTTTGCAATTATTACCTGAAAATTCAAGTTGTCCTACAGATCATGTACCACAAGCAATTGAGAATAAGTAGTCATTCCTGACTCATATCTCCAGGTTGTTTAGGAGCGACAAAAGACTACTTATTCACTCAAATTCCTCCCTCTCCCAGTCTACTATTACAGATAATAGCATCAGCCCTAGCTGCAGGAACAGGTCATCTGGGGGGGCACTGAGCACTGTGACTTTTGCAGAGGATTAGGGACATCAGTCTCCAACTCAAAGCCTGTAATCATACAGAACTAAAGAATTATAGAACTGCAGAACCCAGAGAGGGTTGAACAGGATGAAACTATGCCAGGCCACACAGACATTGATTTCACCTGTTCTCAATGACTGCCCAGGTTGGAGGTTGCCATTTACCCTATTTATTTTAGAGCTTCACTAGCCCAGGAAGTTTTACTATTAACAAACTTAAAAACTCTGTGACAGAAGTCTTATTACTTACCCTATGCCTACAAAGTGTTCTTCCCTTCCTCTTCCCAGAAGCTACTTACAGTTTCGGAAATGATTATTAAATGTCTTTACCAAAGAATTCCAGTTCATGATTTTTTCCCTTTTAGATATTATTTAGACCCTGATCATTCACATTGCACTCGTGTTAGCTCTGTAGTTGATCCACAGCTGTCAGCTACAGCTCTCAAAGGGTAAACAATATCCATGCTGACGCTATACTGATCACCAGGCAAAGATCACTGCACAGGACTGATGGGCAGAATGCTAGGGCACTGCAGGATGGCTCTGCCTTTTGGAACAACACTTAGCACTGACTTCAACTTACCTTGTCATCCATCATAACCCTCAGATCTCCTGCAGGTCTATTTATACTTACGCGGTTGATTATTTCTCCAGTGAGACATATTGCACTTATCATTATTTTTCATATTTTATCCCCAATTTGTCAAGAGCCTTTTAGCTGTCAAATGCATCTTTTCTATTTCCCAGTTCTTCATAAAATCAGATCAGGACTGCAAATATGTGTACCAAGCTGTGTGAGGAAGCAAAACTTTCAGATTCCAAGAGAGTATTTTTAAAATTAAGTTATGAATCAGAGTCTGAACTACCTTCATAATCCTTCCCTCTTGGTATCACAGGTGCAGCTCATCTCTAATGAGGTTTCACGAGATAATTAAATCCGGACAGCTTGGGCAAACATCCGAATCTTCAGTCACTCACCTTTGCTGACAGCCCTGGCAGATAGCTCACGGTGTTTTAATTCCTAACACAAAGAGCACGTAATATCTGGAAGCACTGACTGAATATTTTAGACGTCTCTCATTGCTTTTCTGTTGTAGGTAAAAATGGCATTATCTAAAGTGCTGCATTTGGAAAGGACTTTCTCGTGTTCTTGTTATTTTAGGCAGCGCTGCTACAAGTAAAATTACACCACCAGTTTTGCCATGTCACTTCTTTAAAATACCCATTCAACTATTTTTGTGCCATGCGGATGACTAACCTAATGTCCTGCAACATATTTCTAACTCTTACTGAACGTCCCAAAAGGGAACATACAGTGAGGGCAGCACACAGGACATGAGGAGGCAGGATTACTGCATCTATTCCTGTCTTTGGACTTTACACAACTCTGGGAACATCTTTTAAACTGTCTGCAGTCCATATTCACACGCTGTAAAACTGCTTTGGCGAGAAGAACCCAAAACTCCCACTTCAAAGGCAGAACACACCTCCCAGGAGCAATGTATCAGCAGTTAGTTTGGCAGCTCTAAAGGGGTAAAAAAATAAAATAAAGAATAGAATTAAAAAAAAAAAAAAGGTGGAATTATCATGTACATTAATATGCACATTAATGACAATTAGATTTTATTCACATCATCCTCATCATGCAGATTAGAAGCTGAAAAGCAAAAAGATTAGATGAGCGAATTCTGTCTGCAAGGCTGAAATACAAGCCAGGTCCCACGCCCAAGCCCAGCACCTCACCCACTAAGACATCTCAAATAAAAATAAAATCATGTAGATTTGACAGTTCCTGATGCTGGCTACTCATCCTGGATCTAACAGCTCACTAACATAGCTTATGGCATGGAACTACATTGATTTCTGCAGCCTTACCCCACATCTTTGAGCAAGATGCTCTCTTTTATGAAGTTGTTTTTCCACATGAGATTTCCCAAACTCACTTTACGTTACAGATCAGCCTCTTAATGCGGGAGCTGCATGACAAAACAGTATCCTCTACTCAATATCAGCAGCATTCAGGAAAGTAAGCTGTGCCAGCATGATAGAAAATAAAATCGGGCAGAGATAGCTCTGGTACTTAGTTTGCTAAAGCAACAGCAGCGGTACGTGGTGCCATGCTCAGTTAACACGCTTTTCTAATGCAAGCCCAGCCAGCAGTATCTGGGGAGAGCACATCGATCTACACAGAGCCTGTGCAACGTGCCAAGTGCCTGCAGAGCAAAATTCAGGTGCCCACAGCAGCGCCAGGCACATAGGAACAGTGCAGAGCGGATCGGCACAAGCAGATGCACGGAAGGGTCAGGCCAGCCTGCAGCTTCACTTCAATGCTGCGCCTGGCTGAGAGGTTACTGGGTGTGAAGCCACACTGCTGTGCCCTGGGCTCTGACAACAATCTGCACCTGCAGTTGCCACTGCTATCTTGTAGCAACAGAAGATTTAGCAACTCACTCCGGAATGAGGATCACACAGTCATTCAACTCACGGGGCATCAAAAACTGCATCAACATCAGTTTCACGCAGCCCTGCTAGCAATGGCCTGAAGGCTATGTGTTTGAAATGTCCCAGGGACCAACAGAAAAACACTAGAAGCTGGTCACAAAAGCTTTAGCATCATCCTAACACCACTTTGAACAGGAAGTCCTGACTGTAAGTACAAAATTCTCTCTTTCACTGAGTAGGTTTTTAACGCTACTGAGAATAATCACCTGAATTCTGTCAGAAAGGGATTTAACCCACACAGATCCCATACATACCACAGCACTGACATGGTTTGAAGCTTTAGAGAGAGCTTTAAGTATCCACGTTTTAAATGCTGTTTTTTAAAAGCACCACTGCGGGAAGGCTGCGAAAGAGTAATATTTGCATACCTAAACTGCCAGGGGAATTTCTAGGCTAGGAAATTTTTGGAATAAAGCAAAATAAAATCTCCATCCAAAATATCAAGGAGAAGCACTCGTACAAAACAGCGCTCAAGTGGGAGTGAACAGCAGACCCTGCCAAGCAAAATGCACTGCCCCAGGTCTCTGGAAGCTCGTGAAGTGCAAAGCTACAAGTCTTTATGAAGCTCCACTTTTACAGAAGAGGTGCTTTTGTCAATTTGTTGTTGGCTTAGTGAGAGATTTTGCACAGTCCATCAGATTTTTAATTATTCACACTCAAGCAACTACCGGAGATCAAAACATCAACGTACAATACCTTGATGAGAGTGCACCAGCAACACGGGTCCCTCCCAGAGAATAAGCGGAGCAGGGCCGGGGCTCATCGCAGCGAGCTGCTCCCGTCCGGTGTCCGGCCGCACAGCTCTCATGGGCGCTCTCGCACAGACCGAGCGCTGAACCCTGATTCATGATTTCAAGCTCCAGCCGTGGAATGCAGCCATTGAAAACCCAGAACTATTTTTACCCTGAGCAGCCGCAGCATTTCTATCCCATAAAGACTTCCAAAGCTGATGCCTTACCCTAAACACACACACCCTGAACCTAACCAGCTAAGATGCATGGTTCCCTGGCATTCAGTGTGGTTTTTAAACCGCGCAGTTGCTATCAACAAGACAAAGCAGCTCAGCCCCTGGCATTATTGTCAGCCCTCAGAAGTCAGACATTTGATCCCAGTTGTCAAAATTAGAAATTCTTCGGAAATGCTCCGCTTCACAAGATAAGATTAGCTCAGAGCAATGACTATCTCTACAGCTCATCTTGTACACCAAACTCAGCCCCCATTTACCAAAAATACAATAACTTCACTGAGCCGACAGGCTGCAGACGCAAGTAAAAGCACTACAGGTTTAATCTTAAGTTTTAAGGAAAATCACAAAGCCAAATCAATTCCCCAGAAACCACAAGACCAACAGCAGCTTTTTATATAGAACACATCCAGAAATATGAAATGGACTTCAATAATTAGCATCAAATCAGAGCTAGACATTGAACTTGCTTTTCAAGATTATGTAAAGATCTTGACCGCTAGAAACCAAGTCTCAAACCTAAAAGACACTATAAATGTACCTCAGGAAGAAAAAAGTCACCTTGTTATCTGTGCCTCTATAGTAAGACAACAGAAAATGACCTGACTTTCCCACAATAGAACTAATCAGATTTTTGCAAGTCGATGACAATTGACACAATACAGAAGCATTTTGGATATACTTCATAGGACCAGGCACCAAAAAAGAGCAGACTCGCTGATTTAGCTGCTTCATGTCCAGCTTCTAACAAAGGCGTTTCTCAGATTTATGCAATTAAAACACAAGAGACAAGACACACCTACAAAGGGCAGTCAATTATTGGTAGTCCTTAACCTGTGGAAGCACCTGGAGGCTTCAGTAAGAATTAGCAACACCACAGCAACACATCTTACATTACAAAGCAGTCCTTCCCATATTCAGCATTGACGATGACAGAAGAAATAGCGTGCAGAAGGTGAGGCTGGCAACTTTAGATCACCATTAACCAGCAAACACCATAACCCACCGGTCTCCTAGCGTATTTTAGGGCAGAAAATCCTTCAAAGTGCAGTTCCAAAGTAACCTACAGTACACATATTCATGTTCAGTAATCTCATTGCCACACTCAACTCAAAGAAGTTCTTGACCAGATATACCTAAAGCTGCAGCAATCAATATTCCTAAGACCATTTATGAAGAAGTAGCAGAGCAATCACAGGACTCCCTGATCACTCACTATGAAGTGATCCGGCCCTACCATCAAACGGACTGATGCCGCAGCTCTAAAAATGTGGTGCTTGCAAGCAAGACCTTGTAGTAGGAATCCATGCTCACAGAGAGTATATCAGAGAAGCATGGGGGAGCACAAGGAACAGAGCAATGGAGGAGGCCTCTTGGGGAATGAGAAAGCTACAATAGATGCATGCAGAAGAACATGAAACACATCTCAAGACAGTCGGATCTGACATCAGTAATATGAAACTCAGAAAAGGCATTAAAGAAACAAAGGAATAATACAAGGATTGTAAGGTCCAGAAGACTGAGCCACTTCAGCCTAGTGGTGCAGGAAATAAAGCAGAAGAAATGCTGTTACTGTGAATTCCTGTCTCCGTGAGAGGTTCTTCCCAGCCAAAGCCTTCTGCTATTTCTGCAATGTGATGACTCTTCCCAAACTTTGTTTCCTTTTCAGTGAGACACCAGAAATCCAATCAGCAACAAGAGGTAGAGAGACGATAAGTCAAGTTAACAAAAGTATCATTGCATTTTCTATCATTTTCCACCTAACATTCAGGAAGTACTTGTTGCCTACATGCTAAATACTTAATTGTTCAGGGACAGACAGTGCCTCAAATCTCACAAATAAGAGAAAACGTAGAGACTGATACACAGCCCTTTCCTTCCCAATAGGATATTTACCATTCTCATTGCATGCTACCAATAGAATTCAATGTGGGTGTTGTTGTTTTTTTCTTTAATAGAAACCTGAGGCTGCCTGGTAATAATTTCTGCCTTATGTACCACATTCAGCAAGCTTCAAACATTGTGAAAACCAGGAACTGAAGAGCCAAGATCACCTCTGTGAATTTTTACCCATGCTCTCTCGGAGACTGCCAACACTAGAAAGGAAATCATTCACAGTGCTCACTGATTGACTTAGAGATGCTGTAGGACTGGTCAAACTGGGATTGGCAATAGGAGGCCATCTGTGAGGGCCTCAAAATTTACTGATTTGTTTCTAAGAATTTCAAAGTTATTTACACTCTCTTCTTACAAAAGCCCATCCCTTTGCCCTTGATGTTATCCCTCATGGAAGCAACTTGGGATCAGTAGTCAAAAAGGGAAAAACAAAAAGCTCAACATGAACCCATGGTTTTTAGGTATCAAATGACTAAATCACCAAGCATAGCATAGTAGTCAGCAGGACAGCTACCAGAGAGGCTTTAATATATAAGGAGGAAGGAAAAGAATGAAAATATAGCGACAGAGTTTCAACTTGTCTCTTTTCAGACATTTTCAGGCATAATCCCAAATCATGAATCATTTTTCATTAAGAGCCCATGTGCTTACAGGAAAAAAGCCACAATGGAACTAATGAACATTGATGATAAACTGTCCATGCACCTGAAGACTAGCAGTCAAAGGAATCTGAAGCCTGTTTATCAATTTTAGTGTCAGCCTTCAGGGAGAACATCAAATTATCAGAACCAGCAGTTACCAGGCAGAAAGTCAGAGTTCTTTTTCCTCTACTCTTCAAGAAGTACAGCCAGGCTGTCAATCCTGCTTAAACAGAAAGCAAAGAGGAATACCCTGTCTGCTGATGTAATTGCTGCCACTTTCTTCCACCACTCGAGGGAGACTTTACAGAAGGAGGGAATGTCATGTCTCACATGTAAGGAGATTCCAAAAAAGGAGAATTTCCAGCTTCAATCCCCAGCTAACTTCCTGGTAAACCTTCTGTACTTGCATGCAGACAGAGTGACCAAGCACGAAAAGACACTCACAAACACACGCTTATTTCTTCTTTCAATAGCCTCAAGTGTTAGCAGTCATAAATAGCTGTCATCACTGTCCATCCAAAATGCACACCCATGAGAGATGAACAGCTGTACAGCTACCAAAAGCCAGGTTTCCAATCACAACACAGGCAAGTTGCTAACTCCAGGCTTTAAGTGCAGTTCATGTCACTGCAATGTCACACCCAACACCTTGAGGAGTCCTATCTGCTTCACAGGGGTGAGAGGTGGCAGAAACCAAGAACTGACTTCACTTGCACTGACACAAAACCAGTCTGAAAACAAGGGAAAGCTCAGGCTGCAACACTTGCACGTAACTCCTGTTAAAGAGAAGGAAAACTGATAACAGTGACTGCCTCTACTTGAGGCTTGCACTACTGCAACCATATTGGTGATGTCCAGAAGTGCAGGCAAGACACAGGAATTAATGCTATATGTCTTGTTGCTTTCCCTTTTTCTCAAAGCATTTGCTCACCGTTGGGAAAGGATATGGGGATAGGCGTTGGTCTGACTCACAACTGCCTGCCTTCATGATCTGAAGACCTCACAACATTTCTCATTAATATATAAATTATGTGAATTTGTTTCCAAAAAGAGGTCCAACTCCTGAAACTGGTTGTGCCTGTAATGTTAAGCCCGCTCATTTATTTATTTATTTTTTAATGTTCTAAAGAAATCTGAGCTTGTGCAGGTGATGCTGTTGCATATGTTAGCAGGAAAGCTTAATTCTACTTGCAACGGAAAGACCTAAATCCCAACAACAATAAAACATCAAACCACCAACAGAAATTTGCAAACAGCTGAAATTCAGAGCTGAAACCCACTCCTCATGTGGTTACCTTTAATTTTTTGCTTCTTTTATAGAAATATATCTTTTGATAGACAACACAGAATGTATTAAATCAGGAGTTTAAGAAATTCATGTAGATACCTTCCCCTAATTCTTTCTTGAATCACAGTCTGTTCTTCCCTTGTCATTTCTTCCCTTACCTCCTTACTTTATTTCATTCTCCTACATCAACAGCTAAAATGTCAGCACTCTTTGTAAATACACCCACACAAACAATGAAGGCCATAGTGCCTTGTGGGAAAAAAAATATCCCCTGCATTACTACATTCATGTGACTGCTCCTTGTCCAGTTCCTTAGAATACACACTGGGACAAAAAGGAGAATCAGTCACAGTAGGACAGTAACATAAATGAGTATTGTTCACACCTGGAGAATTCAAAAACAAAAGAATATACACTTTTTTTTCAAGTAGATGTTGAACAAATCATAGAAGAAATGCTACTTAGCTTGTATGACTGCAAGCAGTGGCCTTCCTTATCCTAAAGCTTACTTCTGCAGGTTGCAGTGGCTATGCTAAAACGTTTTCCAGTGAAGAAGAAGGAAGAAAAAAAAAAAAAAGATACATTTTTGGTATTTGTGAGAATCAGCCACGAAGCACAGCCTTCCCATACATCAGCTGTTCTCCAGGTAAATCCAGTTGAATATTCTGCATTTACCCAGGGCTGGCATACATCTGAGAGTCTTAACCACATCCAGTGTGCACAGTTAAGTGCAGCAGCATGCAATTAGCCCAGGATTTATCAGAGCAGGCTAGAAGACAGTGGATGGCCATAACTACGTTAGCTGGCACTTTATGTAAGTATGCTCCTAAAACAGGACAGCTAGCCTCCTCAGCTCTAATTGAATGGTACAAGAAGAACTGATTAAAGGTGCTCTTATCTGGGAAAGCTGTATGTGATACATACATACGGCTTAGACACGGTGATCAATAAATGAAGCTGAGATCAGGAGGAGGCAGCTGAGCCTTGGTTAATCATAGTGGGGCATCTTCTATCTGACAGATCAAATCCAGAACAGGAGACTCTGCGAGGGGAAAATGCTGGATGCCAGCCGTTTCTCAGCAGTATGTTGTGGAACACTTACTACACAAGAAAGAAATCTGAGTGACACATTTTCAGCATGCACTTCGCAGGTCTGATCACCTGGAGGCAGGATTCAAAACACAGCAGCAGCCAGCTCAGGTGACAAAATGGACAGCTGCTACCTGCTGCCACCAGCTACCTGGGAATGGGCAGTCAGTGGGAAGCAGGCACCAGACAAAGCACACACTGTGCACTGCTGCACATGCCACAAGGCTACAGGGCTTGACAGCATGCCTTAGAGATATATTGCAGCAATCAGCAAAAAGAGAGGATTAAATGCAATTTCTTCTGACGTATACGTATGCATGTACGTGCCCCCTTCTTCCAAGCGTTTGTCACCTGCATCAAAGTGTTCTTAGGATACAAACTCTGACTGTGGTCATATTGTTACTCTCCATCGTCACAATTTTCATGAAGTTTAACTGGTTCTAGAAGCTCGTCTGTTCTCCCTAGGAACAACCAGTTTATTGAATAAACACAACACCCCTCCCATAAAATCCTTCCTCACATACTTCTTCAGACCACCAAATCCACCAAAACACGATCGCTGAAGTAGTAAGCACTATCACTAACATAAGGATTCTAAAGGCATTGTGCACCTAGTGTACTTATGTGGTCAGAAAAAAGCCAGCAACTAAAAGGCAATAACATAAATTTATGACCATTTTCTTCTGCTTGTGCAGTCGTATCTCCTCTGAAAAAAAATAACAAAGCACCACAATTTTTAAAGGAATGCAGAAAATCAGAGCTAGATGGAGGTGAACGCACTTACCCACTACATGAACCACAAATGACAAGCACTACACATTTGGTCATTTGGAATAAAATACCTCTGTGCATTCTCTCAAATACTACTGTTCTTCTGTTATTACAGAGGCTGGTATTTAAACTTTCCCTAAGTTCCCTGGCATCTCACGAAGATCCATCCAATGGAGCTACCGGTCCTGCTACGCAGCTCAGCATTAACTCACACAGATTTAACTCCTTGTAAGCACTGTTTTTTCCTGAAAGCAGCAATTTGCATCAGTGATGCATCACTGTGCTGTCCAAGCACCACGGACTGGCACAGCACCAGCCTGTTCCACATATCCCTGCTAAGGATTCAGCACATGTATAGGAAGGCTATGAGTATCATTAATCTGCACCACACCAGCAACAGAACTTCGAAATGCACAGCCAAACACTGGATAAAGTGTTTCTTGAGAGAGTTAGACATGTAAAAATGACAACAAATGAGCATACAAGCAACATGAAGGAGGTGGATAAAGAATGTGAGAGGATTTCATAAACACTGTCTACCTTTTCCTCCAACACAGATAACGACTCGCTGTCAAGATTTTATATTAAACCTTTACAACACTGAGATCTCAATGTGCTGGAAATAACCCAGTGCAATGCATTGGAAAATTGTTAAGCCATAATCATTTTAGCTAAGAACATCATATTTATGACAGCTTCACCATGTTCATTACAACTTTGGCAAAAATGGAAAGCTTTTTACTCCCCATTTAACAGCTATTTTTGTCAAGGCCAGCACTGTTACTAATACCAGAGTACTAGAGGCTCTGGCTGCATTTTAATCAGAACCAGTCACTCCTCCTTCACTTTAGGCTAGAGAAGAGTGTTGAAACATACTAGTTTGTCTGTCTGCTGCTGAGAACCTACAGAGGGGAACTATCTGCAGCTGGAAAAATGCAATTCTACATGCAGCCTTTACAAGACAGATATTCTCCCGAGGTAGCAGATTATCTAAGCAGGTAAAGCAATCCAGGAAAGCCAGAAGGCAGAATATCTAACAGTTCCCAACTAACTTCTAATTAAGAAATTTAATTTTTACCAAATTAGAGCACGCATAGCTTCTCGCACGCAAACACGAGAATGGGAAATATTTGGCTAGCACTCATTTTTGTGTCCATACACTTCCCCAAACCAGCAACCGTGACTCTAACTGCAGGCTTCTCTTTACAGCTACAGATTATTATAGGGGCTATAGCACCAGGCTGACATTCAGATGATTATGATTCAAATCTTGGCTCTGACAACAGACACTCCTCTAGCTTTGGCTGAATCATTTTACTGGTGCTCTTCTCTGCTTCCCAACTAATCTGTAGAGTCAATATAATCCTATTTACGTTCTGTTGTGCTTTACAAATGGGGGTGGATACCAGGGATACCAGAAATAATCTTCCACAGCATATATAGTTCTGTGGAATCTAATGCCACTCACACAAACAGGAATCGACATTTTTGAAGCTGCCCGTGCTTTTGTACACTTCTAGTGATGCTCCAGAACATCTGAAAAGCACACTTAGTGAAATAGAACGAAAAGAGACTTCCTCCAGAACAATTCCCTTCGGGAACTTTTAGACATTGACTACTTCTGCATCTCATCCTTGAAGTACAAACGTTTCTTCCCATACGTGATCATCACATCCTCTAAATTCTAGAATAAAAGCTTGCATCATGCACCCAGTTACAGGGACATTCCCTCAAACAGATCACAAAAAAGAGACAAACTCACATGGACACCTCCTCCTCAGAGACAGACTGCAGACCACAGTGTTTAATCAGCAGCACAAGTGAAACTCTAGTTTGCAGCTGAGTCATTAATTTTTCCAGTCAAGGGATAATTCACTGATGACTTTGACTCCTTAGACTTTTCAGTTGCTTTGGCCATGCTTCTGTTCCTGAGGTCTTTTCTCTTCATACCTTCTGAGATACTTGAATCCTTCCAGCTCTCTGAGTGCTCCCTCAGCATGTACTCTGTTGAACTCTCCTCAAGCTCCATAATTTTCGTTTTTTTTCTGTAGTTCCAATAGTCTCTCCTTTTTGTTCCTTCTTTTTCCCTTCCATATTTCTTTTAAGTTACACATAAATTTCATCTCTCCTCATGACACAAAATACCACATTTCATATTCAAATTGAAATCTCAGCTTGTTTTCTTATACTTTTATGCGTGTGTTCTGCGCTCATCGTGGCTAAAGCAGGTATCTTAATTTTCTTCTCAAGTCTCTCCTGGTCACTATCTTCTTCCCAACGAACTGCAAATAATAAGAGCACCTTCCCATCATATGAGCCCCTAACTTGAATGTCATGTTCATCTTGAAACTCGCTCTTCGTTCTCACATCTTGTATCTAAGTTGTACCTCAGCTTGGCAGACATTTTCCACACAGCACTGTGAATGCCAGTCATACAATTGTATCTTCTGCAGAGATAAAGCTCTTGAGAAATGCAACCTTGCTTCACAGGTATTCATCCAAAATGCCACTTCAAAGGCCATTCTCCTGCACCATCACTTTGGTAAAATTATTTCTTCCTACATTATCCTCTGTTCGGTCTCTTCGCTCGTTTACATTAATAAGAAGTTATATATCATGACTACATTATCCATAGTGTAACTACAACTCTCTCTCAACTTTTCTTCACTATCAGAAGTTCAATTTCTTTCTTCATCATAGCCCCAGGGATTCTATCAGCTCTAGTTCAGAGTTTGAAAATGCTTTATAAGCCTTGTGTGGCTTCTAGCTCCACTGAAGTCTGAGGGACATGGATGCCAAGATTTTGTCTGATGAGTAGTTTCTGAAATCAGTCAAACTACTCAGTGCATAAAGTTGAGCATATTGCTCAGGCACGCTGTACTTCAGAACTGGCTCGCTGGTATCACTGTGTAAGCAAAACCACCCTGGCACAACTAAAGCAGCTAACACTCATGCTAACGAAGCAGCTTATAGCAGTCATTATCTTTTGTTAGTATGATTTATGCCAGTTAATAGAATTAAAAAACAAATAATAATAAAAACCACTCTAAGCAAAAGCACTTTTGGCAGTAGAAATGCAATATGTTAAGGCTGCTACCTGTATTTAAAAGTTCTAATAAATAAATAAACAAATCACAACCAAGGCACTCAGTCCAAGAAACTTTGCTGACATAAATTGGCCAGGTTTGACTGAGTACCTTTTTGATGCAGACCTGAGGTGACATGTGGGTAGGAAATCACAGGTAGAAATCAATGGGGCACCCAACTGATATTTGAACAGCATTTTTCAAAGCAGAGTCTAAGCTTTGTTAATTGAATTACAGTTAAAAAAATAAAATAAAACAACTGCCAAATTGGTGCCCTCAATAACTTCTCTGGAGACCTCCCAGTGACAACATAGAGACTGCCTTGGATCTACACAGCACGCAAAAGGATGCTCAATAATAAATAAAATATAACTAAATACCTTAAAAAGATGAGAGGAAAGCTGTCTGCAACAGCATTTATAGATTTATAGACATTTCTAGCCTGACTAGAAGTCATTGCTGACATTTATAGTTAAGATATGAGACAAGTCATCTTGGTTTCAGTTTGCTTCTATTTATTCCCTAGTTACCCTTCTCGCATCCTTCAGTGACTCCTGGTAGCAACTTTGTAATAATATATCTATAGGTGATGTGCATGCACCTCTTTACCTTGTCTCACATATACACACTGCAACGCCACAAATCACATTAATACTATCAGTTTTTGGTGATGACCCAAAGATCCTTCACAACACAGTATTAAGCTAGGATACACACTTCATTGTACAGAGACATTATCAGTTAGATGACAACGGTTATCCCACTATTTTTGATCCATATTTGTTTCCCTCCCTTCTGAAAACTACAGTTCATGTATGCCCAAGCCTTCCCTATAAATTCACTTGAAATATTTACAGATTTTTAGTTAATACAGATAAGTTACAGTGTAACAGAAAACTTAGCACAACTTGCAACTGTTACTAAGTGGGAAGTATCTATTTTCAGATGCTGGACTGCCTTTGTAAATGTTTTCAAGGAGATGCCCTTCCATCACCCCAGTATGCCACAACATAGATGGTTCTCATAACTGCGTTATCTCAAACAGGCAATAATTAGGAAAACAAAATGTCCAAACCAAGACAGAAGTAGAAAAGAATATATTATCAGAGGGAATGGAGGATACTCACCTCTGCTTCTGCTGCCTGCTTATGCCTTCCAATATATTCTATTGAAGCCTCTGTAAAAGGAGAAAAAGATGGAAAAGTAAGCAACTTAAAGACACGACAGAAAAATAAAAAGCTGGATAAGAACATTTCAGACACAGCTGAATATATGTTTAATATACGTCTGAATATATGTTCATCTGAATGACAGCACTGACGTGAAAAATACTTGGAAAAATTATTGCCATTTGGAACCAATCCCTAGTCTGAATTTGTGTACTGAATACTGCATTTCCAGCTCTGTTTGACAATAACTGCAACCATATCTTCTTACCTGTGTCCTACAGTCACACAGAAAACAAACCTCCTAATGGGGTGGGGTGATAATACCTACATGCCTGTGACAGGGAGTACAGGACACCCCAAAGGCCATCGCCTTCCACAGATTACTTTTATTTTAGAGGCTTACTTAAATAGGCCACATTTCTGACTTTAAGGTCTCTGGCAAAATTCCTTCACCGTTCACACACTGAACCATGGAAATCTCAGCTCAAGAAGTTAAAAGAAGTAAAAAAAATATGATAGAGTTTGCTTAAATAATAATAATAATTAAAAAAATCCACATAATAAACAGCTTTTCTAAATAAAAAACAAAGTTGAGTTTCAATCACACTCAGGAATACCTCAGTGAAAGGAAACTGCATTCAAGTGCTGCTTTTCTCACTCCGAGGTTTTCTGACCCTTTCGCCATTTTGCAAGGCACACACGTATAGGATGCATACAGTTAGGAAAGCTTCCTACGTTTTAAGAAAACACTGAAAACTAAAATTAAATATGAGAAGCAGGTCAGCTCTGCTGTGAGCAGGATTCCCCACAGGAAGGCAAAGGGAGCACTGGGAAGATCTGTGGGAGAAGACAGGATGCAAAGGGCCGTGAAGGAAGATCCCTGTGATTTAGGGCCTTGTGACAGCAGGCCACACCTGGGGTCATACCTGAGGTCAGAAAACAGTAGCACCCCAGGACAGGTCAGAGCCCTCACTGGAGAGCCATCAGCAGGCTCTGACAGGATAAAACTATAATCCATTCTCCCTGAGGTGCTGGAGACCCATTTCTGTCTCAGCAGCAAGGAAGCTTCAACTCCCTTGTGTCCTCCAAAGCTCAAAGTACCATCCATGTGCCCAGCCCAGGGCCCTGCCTCAGCCTGCACACTTCCCATCTGGAGGGCTGCCTGCTCCCAGGCTCCCAGCCCCTTCAGAGGCCTTCTGCCTCAGCACCACTTGCCGGGGTCAGGCTGCTCCCCTGCAGCAGCTGGTTTCAGACACCCCATCAAAACAAGCCTGTAGGCACACTGCCCATCCAGCCTCACCAACCTTCCCTCAGCTCTGTCAGCCCACAGCCATCACTGGACCCACCCCCGCTCGGGGGCAGGCTGGTGCTTGAGTGGCCAGGCATGAAGAGCAGCAAAGGTTAGGAGCACCACAGTTGGCACCATCAGCAACACAAACCTTCCCCGCTTGCCTGCCTTTGGTAAAGGATATTTTAACCTTGGGAAGCATGACCTTTCAGTCAGTCAGACATAGCTGTCATACTATATGTGCTGTCATGCACAGTAAAGCAGAGTGAAGAGCATTTGCTGTTATTTTCAAGCTGTTCTAATTAGGGGACTACTCACTCCTCTGCTTAATATCTGCTTCATCGAAGAGGACAGGTCAAACATACAGTTGACTGACCACATCTAGTAAAAGTCTTTTTTATTACTCACTGTAGCTATTTTGCATGCCAATATCACTAAGACTCGATGCTGTACATCCCATCCTGCTCAGATATAAATAATATCTATTTCCCCTCAGAAGTCGGCTAAGTGTGGAGGTATCCAGGGCAAGTGCTGTCAAGCCAAATCATCTATCTCCTCTATAACAAACCATCCTATTGTTGTCAGTACTCAGCCCTCTGCCCCTATAAACCTCTAAATACTCTACTTTTCTATTTGAGCATAAACATGATGATGGAACTAACGCCCACACGTGCATGAACACACACAGTAAAGACTGAAGTAGAATCCGCCTGTCAATTTTGGATAGAGGAAACGTAAGCATGTTATGCTTTAAAGAGACAGTGATTTTTTGAACTGTTTACACATTCTCATTCATAAACAAGAAAGACATACTACCACATTGCTGCATGCTTTTATAGCTGAAAACGCTAATTTGCCCATTTGGATTACATTTTCCAGTAATTACATCAGCACTATGAAGGTTTGACTTTAGCAGAGAATATTCTTTTTATTCTAAACTTTTTAAATTTAACATTTGTTCAAAAATAATCAGCAGCAAAAAGATTTTACAAACAAATAACTTTTGGATGCATTTTAGATCTAGAACTAAAACAAATTTTGGAGCTGGAAAACAGCAACTTCCCTTGTACTGAACAACTAGAGACTAAATACAAGCATTCTGTTATGTACCACAAATTATACAAATCTAACATCCACAGATCTTGGTATGCAATACAGATCTCCTGCCTGATTACGATCCAGACCCTGTCCATTTCTGTACTTTCAGTCTGAAAGATGCCAAAGAATGCATTGGAGTGGCATCCTAGGAAGTCACCGCACTTACAGGTTCTGTTGAACTTTTCCAAGGTAAGCACAGATAAGCTAACAGAATCCCAGCTCCATCCTCTTGCTCTCCACCTCCGCTTCTGAATAAGGAAATAAAAGTCTTCCCTGTCAGGGTTAACAGGCTTCCTGCTCCATAAATGTCATATCAGCAGGGGTCACTTAGCAGGAAAAACACTGATCACAGAATCACAGGAATTGGAAGGGACCTGTGGAGATCAACTCCTTGCTAGAACAGGTTCCCTACAGTAGGTTACACAGGAAAGCATCTAGGCAGTTCTTGAATATCTCCAGAGAAAAATCGCACAACCAATCTGTGCAGCCTGTTCCAATGCTCCATCATCTTCACAGTAAAGGATTTTTCTCTCATGTTCAGAAGGAACTTCCTATGTTTCAGTTTCTACCCATTGCCCTGTCACTAGTTACTGCTGAAAAGAACCTGGTCCCATCCACTTGACTCCTGCCTATTATATATTTACGAGTATTGATAAGATCCTCCCCAGCATCTTGTCTTCTCCAGCCTAACCAGTCCCAGGTCTCTCAGCATTTCCTCATACAGGAGATGCTCTAGGCAGGCCCCAGTCATCTTTATAGTCCTATGCAGGACTCTCTCCAGAAGTTCCCTGTCTTTCTTGAAACAAGAAGCTCAGAACTAGACACTAAGAAAGTAGTCTTAAGACACTTCCTGCTCCTTTATTTCCACAACTGAAGTCACTGATAAATGTGAGGAATACGGACAGACATCTGTATGACATGGAGTTTGGTATATAATTAACAAAGCAAGAGAAAGAATTCAAAACCTAATGCATTCAAATCAGCTCAGCCACCACCAACAAGAGGTATGCAAAACAAAGCCTGACCTTCTTTACAGTCTACGTGATTCAGGTTTCCAACATTTCTAGAAGTGCAAATTTCTCTTGACAGCCATAAATTCATCTGAAGTGTGATGGCAATTAAAGAAACATAATCTGTCACTGTAGAGGGTTTTATTTTATGCGATAACGTGTTGATATATATATATGCACAAGAATGAAAAGCATATTTTGACATTTAAAGCCATCCTAGTTAGCTGTGTCACAAAACCCAAGCTGCTGGGAGACATGTGGGAGTGTAGCAAAGTTTTTAGATAACAGCAACTTCTAATTAAGAAAATAAATTTAATTTTTACCAAATTAAAACCAATACAGCTTCCCGCACACAAACACAAGAATGGCTAACACTCATTTTTGGGGCCAGACACTTCCCCAAACCAGCAACTGTGACTGATGCCACTTCACTCTGACTGTAGGCTTCTCTTCTCCATGGCTACAGACTACTATAGTGGTTAAAGCACCAGGCTGACATTCAGATGATTATGATTCAAATCTTGGCTCTGACAACAGACACTCCTCTAGCTTTGGCTGAATCATTTTACTGGTACTCTTCTCTGCTTCCCAACTAATCTGTAGAGTCAATATAATCCTATTTACGTTCTGTTGTGCTTTACAAATGGGGGTGGATACCAGGGATACCAGAAATAATCTTCCGCAGCATATAGTTCTGTGGAATCTAATGCCACTCACACAAACAGGAATCGACATTTTTGAAGCTGCCCGTGCTTTTGTACACTTCTAGGGATGCTCGTTCCTGTCACCTCTTGAGCGATCATCAGAAATGAAGAGTTGGAAGCTTAAACATTAGCAGTGCTCATATTAGTATCCTCACCAAATCTGTATTAAATCCTCTGCAGGAGGATGTTGTGCACCTTTCTTCCAAGGTATATTCTACAAGAATTAAATATGGAGGAGGAATCGCATGAGACCATACGCTACAATCACAACTCTTAAATCACAAGTAGGACACACTCCTGATGAGAGGATGGTAAGACAAACATCTGAAAAGCACACTTAGTGAAACAAAATGAAAAGAGACTTCCTCCAGAACAATTCCCTTTGGGAACTTTTAGACATTGACTACTTCTGCACCTCCATCCTTCAAGTACAAACATTTTGCCACATCTTGCCACTGCCACATTTTGCCTATTTACATTTTCTTATGGCACTTATCATGGCTCTTTCCCACATCAACATCTATAAGAGGGACATTTCCTTCCCTCCCCTCCAACACCAACACCATTCTGATAAGCAGTGGTCAGTGTGATGCACAGCTCGATTCCAAAAGGAAATCTTTCAGGCCAAGGCATGTCAAAATACGGAAGAAAGGCAATGAATCCCATTCACACCAAGAACATAATGTCTTAATACTCAATTTTCCCATAGAAGGAAAAGAGACTTCTGCCAGAACAATGCCCTACAAGAACTTCTAGACATAGGCTACTTCTGCAACCTCATCCACAAAGTACAAACGTTTTGCCACAGGGACCTCTATGTTTTCTCAACAAAAGACAATTCAGATGCTTATACCTTGCACTGTTTTACAAAAGGAGAGTCTGAGTTTCACAGCATAAGATAAGCAAAGGGATTACAGTTTTAAACACATGCAGCAGGGCTTGCTATAAGCTGACTCCTGAATCAAGTGGGTCATAAAGCTTATGATGTTGGCAGGAACCCCATAAAGGAATTAAATAGCATTATGCTAAACTCAACTTTCTCTTCTTCCACTCTCTGTCTAGGGGGACTACACCATGGTCCCAAATCCCTGTTCCATCGTTATCTTTGCTATGCTGCACCTCAGCACCTTAATTAAGCCCACATAAAGGTCCATAAACTGGGTCACTTACAGATCAACAGACCTCCCTTCTTTCAGGGGAAGGAATATTTTCTACTATGATTTTGAATCTCCAGCATTTTCACGTTCCCATTTCATGGTGCCTGACAGTCATCCCCACAGTAAATGGTGGAGCAGCAAACACAACTGTAGGGCAGATAAGTGCACAGGTTGGTTCCTTTGCGGATACCAGCACTTATCACAGCTTGTCAGAATTCACATCTGCCTAAAGACCCTCGGACATGTGACATTTTCACAAATTGGGAGCCACAGTCATACCCATGGGCAGTGGTTCCACTCTAGGAAAACCATACGGCATGGCAGGAAACATGACTTTTATTTCACAGACTGCCGCTGAAGAAGACAAGGCCCATACAACAACAGCATGTCAAGAAATCTCTGCTTGTCTGTCTTTAAGCCAATAAAAGGAAACAAATCTCTTTTGTCAGCCTTGGGTTGTCTCATTGCAAATTAGATCTCACAAAGAGAGAAGCAAGAGAAGACATCCATGGAGGGATGGGGTGGATTTGTTTGTACAACGTCTTTTGTTCCACACAGCCGTATGGAAATGCAAGATAAGGCTGTCTATTACTACCCAGAGACTATAGAACATATTGTACTCTGAGCACAGGCACAAGTCCCATTAATGGCAACAGGTGCTGAGTGTGCTCATCCAGAGGAGAACACAGTTGCTGCATGTTCAAAGAGATGCATATAGGCTGCAAGTACTTGCTATCTACTACACTTTTGACAACTGCAGGGCAAACCATTACTGCAATCACTTATAAAAAGCAAAATGGATCAGGAACATGCATGCTAATTAGCTGAAGCCACTCACTTGTACATGTGTTTTGCAATTACCACAAACTCATCAAGGCTAAAGTAGATACCTTAAAAGTCTCTCCTGCCCAATATCTTCTTTCCTAACTATTTCTCAAAAATATGCAATTAAAACACAAGAGACAAGATACATGCCTACAAAGGGCAGTCAATTATTGGTAGTCCTTAACCTGTGGAAGCACCTGGAGGCTTCAGTAAGAATTAGCAACACATCTTACATTACAAAGCAGTCCTTCCCATATTCAGCATTCATGGTGACAGAAGAAATAGCGTGCAGAAGGTGAGGCTGGCAACTTCAGACAGAGTGCATTAAGCAGCAAACACCATAATCCACTGGCCTCCTAGCGTATTTTAGGGCAGAAAATCCTTAGAGGATTCCTTCTAAGTGCAGTTCCAAAGTAACCTACAGTACACACATTCATGCTCAGTAATCTCATTGTCACATGCAACTCAAAAAATTCTTGACCAGATATACCTAAAGCTGCAGAATCAATATTCCAAAGACCATTTATGAAGAAGTAGCAGAGCAACCACAGGACTCTCTCTGATCACTCTCCATGGAGTGATCCTCCCCGACCATCACAGGGACTGAAAAACATGGTGCTTGTAAGCAAGACCTTGTAGTAGGAATCCATACTTTGGTGTTTTGTGCTCACAGAGCGTGTAGCAGAGAAGTGTGGGGGAGCCCAGGAACTAAGTAATGGAGGAGGTCTTTTGGGGAAGAAGAAAGCTACAACTGGAGTGAGCAGAGCAGTTCATTACTGCATTCACTTTGAGAAAACAAAATGGATCTGAAAAAGACATTCTTATTAGCTGAAACCACTCAACACTATTCAACAAGTCCCCATAAGCATCAGTATTAATGCAAGAAACACTATTGGAGAAACTTTTCTGACTTATCTAGTCTTTTTTTTTCCCCCTTAGGACTGGGACACACATATATAAAACACCCAACTGATAAAAACTTAACCATATACACGTTTACATAGATATGGATCTATATATGGATACAGATACACAGATCAAACTAAAGAATGTGTATATTTTTCCTTAAAAAATACGTATTTCTACTGCTGAGATTCTAAAGTTGACAGCCCAGGAGGAAAAGAAAATCAGTTTCATAGTAGACTATGATTCTTCCCACTATTACAGAAACAAAGGTAAATCATGATATTAAATAGACATTTTTGGGTACTCCTGAGAGTATCTGGAGGAGTGAGATGAGATGATTCAGCATTTATTTTCAAAATTATTCTTACAGATACAGCACTAGTAATAGTATATACGTAATGACGACAAAAAGGTGTCTGCATTCTCAATTAGACACCAGCATTAGATCTCTGCAATGTCAAAGGTTTGAAAAGAAATCATATGTTAAAGTTGTAAACACAAAATATCATCAGTAATGGACCAAAAATACCAAACTTATTGCTCATGCTAAAAGTTCTGCTCTTTGAATTGATAAGCAAGACCACAACACTTGTTTCCACTGTGTTTTACTTATTTTATAGCACTGTATTGCTACCAATTTCACTGGAACTATATTAGTACCAAATTTGGCTAATGTAACAAAAGATGAGAATATTTTTATTTTTTTCTGGTGAAAACAAGTAATCATTAAGAGACAATGAAAATAGACCATTTTGCTGTAATTTTTGCAGTTGATTTAATAAAAAAATAGAGCTCCTTTTTAAAAAGACTTTATCTGTTTGCTCAGATATTCAGTCCTGCACATGTAGTCATTGGACACACAGGAAACATTGTGTATTGTACTTACCAATGAAGAGGGAGGGGCAAAGAATCTACAAATTACTGTAGTACTGCTCTGAAACATAAAACACAGCTTGTACGCCCTTCAGAGGAAAACTGAGGAAGTGAAATAATACTGTAACTAAATCTAGATCAGCCTCTATTCATGAGAATTTAGGAAACAGATGTTGTTGATAGCATATTATCAGCACTTGATACCTTTTTAATGTATGTAGGACATGTGGAGCAACACGTATGCATATTTCCACAGCACAGATTTTTCTGAAGGGCTCCACAGTTTATTTCTGATATTTATCTTACTCCTACAGAAAAGCTCTATTTAACATTAGTAAAGTTGCTTTGTTCTACTTTAATAGAATTTTTCTTTATTATCAAAACTGAAAAATACACTAAATGCACACCTGTTTCTTAATCTACACTAATGGAAAACTTATCTATTCTACTATTCTTCTCCCAAAACCCATTGTAAATATTCAGGACTTAGATAGTTACTATTCAGCCCTCAAGTTCACTACACACAAAAGGAATGCACTCTATCCCACAAAATTGTAGGAATAACACCGTATACTTTATAGAGGACAATCTTTCATTACAGCAATTCACAAAGCTTTACAGACACCCATGAAATTCCACAGCTCTATTTATTAACATTTTAAGACAGAAGAAAGGAGTTACAATTGACTCAAGGGAACAAGCCCTATCTTTCAGCTTCTCAAGCAATGGATCAGACCATATTCTGGAAGTTATTAGTTCCATTTATTCTACAGAGTCCAATACTGCTGCCTCTTAGAAAATTGAGAGGGATCTGTAAGGCCATGTGAGCCATACACATTTTTAAGCCTCGAGATGTTAAAGAAAAACTCCTTTATTTCACTGCAATTGCTTTATATCCACATAAAAACTACATCACTGCCCCTGACATGACTATTCCTGGATTTTAAGCATTCTAGCAGCTAGAGACTCCATCCCTTTGCTGAAGGCAGACATCCTTAAACAAGCAACCAAACAGGGACTAACTTACCCGAATATAAATATATTCATCCAGTCCTGTACAATAAGTTTAATCCTTTCATAACCTTCATCCACATTTCTGCATGTACTTCTTTTTATTGTGGCTGCTGAAAGACATGCTCTACAACTGCCTCTCTTGTTGAGATCTCTTGTCACTTAGGATAACAAAAACAGCATTCTTGTTCTTTGTTCCCAAACCCCGTGCTCTCCATGCACCTAACAGGAGGAAAATTTTGAAACACGTCGCAGGGGCCAACACCAGAAAGCACAGCATGACTAATGAAAGTGATGAGACTAATGGCAGACAACTATCCCACTGAAAAAACAGGACATTTGTTATATCCTACACACAGGGAAAGGCCGGCTTCCTACCTGCCCTACATCCCTTGCGCATTGGCACTTCTGCCTGCCAGGATTCCTGCAGCTGTTTCCTTGGCAGACATTTCTTACACTTCAGGCAGTTTAGCTTCTGTTTTTGCTTGAACTCAGCCTTGGAGAAAACTTCTGAATGCAATGCTTTCCAATATACCTGTTCTTCTTCCTTATTTTCCACTGTCTTCTTCCCATCCTGATTGTTTTCCTTGACTCTACTTGGATCTCCGGGAATCTTTCTCCAGCTTATCCCAGTCACTCCTCTTGTCATGTGTCACCCTACTCCTTTAAAGTCAGACAGCAGTTAAACCACATACATGTGTCTGTCACCACCTAATGCTTTTTGGCACTTAAAATCAGCAGGAGAAATGGACACTCAGTATGGGCCAGCTTTCAAATAGCGATAAAGCAACTGCCTTCACAACAAACTTACTGTCTTCAGGGAAAAAGTAAAGTTTCATCTGCTCATGCAGTTACTTTTTTATCCTGCTGTGTAAGACACACCAGCCCCACTGAGCCTTCCCTTCTTTCCTCAAGAAGTCTCAGCCTTCTGCTATTTTATCATTCCCCCAGTCAAAATTGATTGACCTAGCATGTCTCACTGCATAGTTTCCAATTCTAGAGTGTGACACTGCTCAGAGCCCCCGTCCTATACACAGGTTCAAAACCTGCTTGCAGCTCATTACTGCATTTACCTAGTTCTCATTCTTTCTATTACTATAATAAATAGAAGGGTAACAGCTACAAAAAGCTTTTACAACTTTTCTTTGTAGTCTCGGTTTAGCTGCATGCATATTTACACTATTTTCATGCAACCCAGTATGAAGACCCATGAGTAAAAGTGAAATTACACATTCCCAGAGGGATCCCTCTTTTGCTTATTACTTCCTTCTTTTAATGCATTTATTAAAGTTTCTGAATTAACAGCGGCAGATGCACGCTGAGGAAGAAAATTTTAATTCTGCAGATAACAATGGATTACAATACATTAATATTACTTTAAAACCCAAAGCAGGAGCATTCAAGGGCCATAGGAGCAATTAATGCAGTTAGTTTATTTACCTAACTCTAACATATTGGTAGGCCACTCAGAAGCAGTTGCAATTGTGTTTACATAGACCTATCATGCTTCTTCAGTACCACAGACAAATATCCTGTTCAGGATTCAAAGGAACATCAGTTTCTTCAGGCAAAGGAAAATACAAAAGCATATACTGAAACAGATATACTTTAAACAGATCTTCTCCATTAAGACTGAGGGCAGGGGAAAAACAATAATGATACAGTGCAAAGATTCAGCTCTCAAGAGATTCATAATGGTAGTATTCTGAGAGAGATTCTGTACCAATTCCAAATGATAGTTATTTATTATACACTTACCATATTCCAAAACAAGTATTTTCAGGTAGAAATGAGCTAACTGTAGGCATAGGTGACAGTTCAAGTTAAAAATACGCACTTATTTATATGAACAGAACTGTGTAATTATTGGAGAAAAAAAATCGAATGTTAAAAAACAAAGTTATGGTTATGGTTGAGCTTTCTATTAGTACTGGGAAAATCAGCAAATGCCTCATTGAATGCAGCATCAATGCGCAACTCATTGAGCTGCCTCATGGATATTTCCAATCTGGATCAAAAGCCCTAACTTCTGTGTTTTGAACACAGCTACAGCTTAATGCATTAGAGCTAAAAGCACCCAGCAACAGTGTCAAGTTTATCTTAACAAGCAATTATCTTCTGGAAGTCAGGATCTCTCTTGAAAAATACACTCTGAAGCATGAGATTCACATGTATGTGGAATTCAGTATATTCAAATGAAGGTAACAATGATGCTAAGGATTTTACAAGTTCTTTGCTGCAAATGAAACAGGCTAGACTGGCTCTAAGTCCAGCCAGATGGCCTTTGTTGTTAGCTAAAGGGATGAATATGCAATCTCATACCAGCAATGTATACAAAATCAATCAGTAACAAAACTCCAAAACTTCCTGGAGCAACCAAAATCAAACCTCTCCAGCAATAAAGACAAAGCATCTCCAATTGCGAGCAGAGAATTATGTGTTTTGATGGATATACTCCAGTATTCAAGAAAGTGGTGAAACCTCAAGCCTGACAAAATGGACAACTGAAACCTTGGGGAGCTTCTGAATAATGAGATGCAGCAGCAACCGCCAGCAGCTACAGCCATTAGCAGCACCTTCCTCTAATGGGAATGGCCACCACTACGCACTGCATAACCAGCAGGCACTAACCACTTCAGATTAAAGCCAGGAAGTAGGAACAGAATGCTCCCACTGAGACTTTTCAGTGAGGGTCTGGTTCAGGCTGCTTGTTTTGCCAGGTTGGACTCTGTCAGGTGATCACAGGCTTCACATGGATTCAGTAACGACTGCTTTGTAGCAACCAAAGCAAGGAGTTTGAAACTTCTGTGTAATAAGAGACTAACAAGCAATTCTGTATTTAATCTCTTTCATTTGAAGTTCTTGGAAGTTCTTCAGAAAAATTAAACCATTAACAATCTCATAAGAAGATATGTACCTTAAGGCACTGAACTTCATGGACTATCGCAGAATTCAGAGTAACAGTTTATATGGAAGCTTAAAACAGAAACACAAAACTTACACAAGTCATTTTTAAGTATGTTAAGGTATCGAGGTGAGGATTTTAGATACTAGACCAAGACATAACACTTCCAGATATCTCACAATGCCCCTGATACTGCGAATTACAGCTGAAACAGTTTGTCTGTCGTAAGCACACTGTAGGTAATGAATCTTGTGTATGCAGGATTCAAAGATGCCAGCTTCCTATCCTCTCTTTCTAAAAATTCCCACTATGACATTGTGCTCAGCAATAAAACTACAGAGAAAAGAGGAACAAAGTATCAATAGCGTTTATGGCAATTATTTTTCCCTGTAACTGCTTCATACTCTGAGGTGCTCATGCCTTAGAAAGCAGCTAAGGAATCTACCTACTGATGAGATGCAGTGAATTAATTCCTTATTTTGCCTCCCTTGCACATGCAGCTTTGCTTCACTTTTGAAACTATTTTCATTTGAACCCACAAGTTTTGCTTCTTCCAATGCCTGTATCACAGCAGGGGCAGCAAGCAATGAGCTGGTGGGTGCTTAGCTGCTGGCCAGGGCCAGCCTGCCACACATTACCACCACATACTGCTACATGATTGGACTACACTGGACAATATAAATTTAAATTTAATAGACTGGATCTTATCTTGCAGTAAAAGAGCAAGGAAATACACACAAAAAAGGTATTTAAAATGTCCCCATAAATCTGCTTGCTCTTTCCTCCTCCTTATTCCAAATCTTGCTTTACTTCCCACTACGATACGATGGTTTGTTTTTATACTACAATCCTGGTTCAGACTGATTGATGTTCATTGCTGGATGCTACAGTGAAACTATGAAATCTCTTATTTCTCTTTCAGTGCTTATATGGAGCTAGCTGGAAATGACTTCTTCGCTTTATCCTTAGCTCTTTTTCATTTATATTATTCTATTCTCTATTTGGAAGCTGTGCTACACTGAGTTGAAATGCAAAAAGCAAAGTGTCTTCATTTTCTCAGATCAGACAAAAAGGACGAAATCCAAACATTTGTTTTCGGCAAAGAAATACAGAAATGTCATCTACACCCAGCTTCACAGATCCTATCACTAATTCTCATTATGTCAAAGGCAGTTTTCCACTCAGTCTCAAACATGCTGCTCTTACTTTAACTGGACACATCTTCCTCTTTTCCTTGTCAGAAGTAACTTCAAAGCATACTTTTCATAAACAATTGCAGTCGCTCAGCTTTTCAGATACAATTGGAAACAGTTTAAAGGGCTCAACTTTCTAAAATGGTATTTTCTTTTTGCTAGGAAAATCCTGTTTCTTAAAAAAGATTCAGGTGAAGCACTGAAATAGTTAGATTACTATTTATTTATTTTACATCTTACCTTTGAGGCCCTGAATTACATTTGAATTTGTTAGTTCCATAATATGCCTACTTGAAACTCTGTATAATGCAGTGTTGCCATGAAACTCATTCAAAGTGTCTTTGGAAACCCAGCATTAAGACTTTTAATTCAGATGTTAAAAGTTTTGAATGAGTTATGTAAGAATGTTTTGTTGTTTTTTCTTTAAACTATCTGAATGTTTATTATATTTTAACGATCTGAATAATGACAGGCTCTTGGCATCCTGACACTGAATTTTTATTTCCAACTGAAAAATTTCCCCCATAAAAGGTGCCCATGAGTGCATCAGCCAAGTCGTTTCACTAGAACTCAGCTCCTCTCTCACAACAGGGTTTAACAAACAAGCAGAATTGAAGAAGCATTTTAATACCAAAATAAAAAGCAGGAATAAAAACAGATTTAATAGCAACTCTGTGCACTAGCTTATCCAAAAGTATTAAACCAACTGAACTAGACTCCATGCTACAATTATGTAGCCACGTAGGACGCTGAGGAAAGCTAAAAAATTAAAGCAGCAAGGCCAGTTAGTAAAGCAGCCAGCTAAATGTAACTTGGCATCCACTACATAGGATTAGCTTCAGTGAAGTCAACTACTGAGAGTCAGAAGTGTCTCCAAAACATCATTCTAGCCACTGCTTTTTGGTCTCGTTTTTATCACTTGCCTGGGTCTGCGTCATCTCTCAAATTCTGGCACAACTATTTGCAGCTTTTCCTGTTCCCGTGTTCTGTCATAGTGAGCAGACACAGAAGCAGAATGCACAACTAGGATGATCTTGCCCAGCTTTTGAACATTCAGCTCTGTAATTCTAGTAATAAAAATGCTGACATATTAAGCCATTCCAGCATCTTCCATTAACCTAATGTGAAGTCATGTAATGACTCAGTCTGAATCAGTAATCTCAATCCTTGCTGAAGACCAATGAAGTTTCCTCCCAGGGGAAATAATTTTTGGTTTATTCATTGTTTGTTGGAGAACGAGAATAGTGATATTTAGCAGTATTTCTTTCAACTATCAGGTAAGAAGGGCTGAAAAGTCAAACCACGCAGTGCAAAACAACTCAATGACACAAGTGATTAAGCCTTCCTTCAGTGTAAAGTATTCTTGTTGTTACCACTGTTTAAACTTTTATATATAAAGCATACATATAGACGAAGAAGTGAAAGGACAAAGTATTTGTGAAGGGCATAAATGAATTTGGAATTAAAATGAAATATATCCCTTGCAAACAGGAGTGGATACTTGGTAGCTAAGCTGATGCCAATAAAATAAGTTCTATCCCATAAGTTCACTCTTAACACATATTATTAATGTTTTATCTTTCTTCCACGGGAGATGAGTAAATCCTACTGACTTGTGTAAAGGAAGGACGAAGTTCACTGTAGTTTAGATATCTGCACTTTGTTCCCTACGAATATCAAACTGTCACTCTCCCTAGAAAAGCCGCATTCAAAATGAGTAATCAGAAGTGCAGAAGTCCTGGTTATTGTCCCATAGCATTAAATACAGTGAAATCACGGCATAACCATGTATTACACACTACAGAGTCTGACATTTTCATTGTTAATGTCACCTACAGCTTAAGGCTTTTTCCCCATAAATCAAGCAGGATTTTTTTCTCCCTTCACAAAGTTGTCTAAGGGCTATATTTCAAAAAACAATGTCATAGTTGTCATACACTATCCATATTCATTTAATAAGAGAGGAGATTATTTAGTCCATAAGAGAAAAGATTATTCTGAGCTATATCATACAAATGCATCTCTCCCCTCAATGTCACTGCGCTAATGATTTTTTTTCAGATTTATTTTTTACAATACTGCTAACAAGAAAAATGAAGTTTGAATAACCCTGAAAACCCGTCTTTTTCCCTCACTTTTGGACCGCCTTTGGTTTTCCTTTTTTTTTTTTTTATCTTTAAAATAAACTGATAAACAAAGCTAATGACAAGTGAAGGATTGCTTTTGTTGGAGAACAGCACAGGAAAGATGAAGGTGCAGTGTGACTCTCCGAGTCTCCCACTAACACCATCTATATCAGACTCTTCCATGCATCAGTATGCATGGGGTTTGCAAGGTATGGAGGACTTTCTAAAATTCAGTCCAGTTCTGGGAGATCTCCATACAGATCTCCTTTCACCTCTATCATTGCACTAAATCACTGGATTTTCAGCCAATGCTAAGACATACAGAAGAGCAAAAAATTAACTCCAACTCTAGAAAGTACATATGAAAACAAGTGTTGCCAGAAGCAGAAAGAGGAGAGTGCAGGATTTTCCCAGAAATATTTCCTGAACAATATAGGAGTAAAATGGCACACAAGATACCTTCCTCCAAGAAACCCTGTGTCACTGCATTACCCTCCCCCAGGACACAGGTACGAGCAATTCATTTACTGCTTTCTCTGGCCTAGCCTTCGCATGCGCTTCTTGTTTCTACTGCTCAGCTGCTGTAAGGGATTTGGGTGACAGCAGACCAAAAGTATGTTTCAAGGATTAAAGTGCTAAACAGGATTCTCTCAGTCCACTGCTCATCTATTGACCGTGCATGTTACCTCACTTCTCAGGGCTTTTGTTTTCTTTTTCCATTTTCAACCACCTTAAAAGCATTTAAAAAAAACAGACAGGATGATACTTCTGTCATCTAACATCTGATGTCCAGTCTAAGCTTTTTCCCTGCTACAGCCTACCCTTCTGTGAGCACTGAGAAATAAGCACTTCTCAGACAATCAATCAAATCTGTTCTTGATACTGTGTAAGAGGAGAGAGATAACATCCTAGGGGTGCTTACTTCCTCTGGCAGGGGCCAGACAGATGGCTCGGATGAATTCCATCCCATTGATCCCTGAACACAAGATCCTTGTTCAAAATGACAGAGGCATCCAGGAGATCAAAGCACTAGATATCAATTGCGTTTACTCATTTTGTGAGTGCCTTATTGTGTTCAGAGTGACATCTCTGAATCAAGGCTCTTCCATAACTGTATGTCTATATGGTCGCTGGCATAATACAGCCAAGCACAGTTGGGAACTAGAGTTGTCTTTGTAGCCTACAGGATCAAAGGGTAAAAAATTGACAGATTCATAGACTCCAGAACACAGTGAGATGTGCTTCATATTGAATCATACATGTTTAATCAAAGAAAATAAAATGTTTCTTATCTCATTAGCATTCCAATGCCCAGACTGTCTTTAGTGCTCATGTTAGGAGAAAAGAGGGTTTGCACAAGAAACACCTACATATTTAGCCACTTCCTTCAGCTCCACTCTGCCTATCAGCATAGGCCGTTCTCCCAGCACATGCACAAATTTCAGTCCCTATGCAAAATGAATGTATTCTTCAACATAGAACATGAAGGAACTGGGGCTGTTTCGTGTGGGGAAGAGGAGGCTGAGGGGAGATCTTATTACTCTCTTCAAATACCTGAAAGGTGATCACAGGAGAGCAGGGTTGTGCTCTTCTCATTAGTGACAGGACAAGAGGAAATGGCCTCAAGTTGCATCAGGGGAGGGTTAGGTTGGATATCAGGAAAAACTTCTTTACAGAAAGGGTTGTTAAGCACTGGAACAGGTTCCCCAGAGAGATGGTTGAGTCACCATCCCTGAATGTGTTTAAAAGTCATTTGGATGCGGTGCTCAGGCACACAATTTAGCAGTGGGTTGTTAGAGTAGTAACACAATCAGTTAAGTTGTGGTTGGACTTGATGATCCTGAAGGTCTTTCCCAACCTGAGAAATTCTATGATAAGACACTAGTGAGAATCCATAACACCAGGCTTCAGTACAGTCATTTATCACAACACTTCTACACAAACTCATCCTCAGAGAAATGGAAACACCAAATATTTTAACCCAATATTATCTTATTTGCTAAAGTAAATTTCCTACTGATCTGTGGCTACACTACACCTTCTAAACACATACCAGCTCTCTTAGGAAAGCAGCAAAAAAATGCCTCATCATTTTATAAATCCCTGTAATCCCCTTTCAAGAATACTTCTGTGTATAAAAGTAATAGCTTTTAACCTCTCCCCTTCCTCTTGTACTATTATATATAAATAAGAAACTCATTTTGCATCTCCTAGACATAAGAAGAGAAAAAGCTACTGTGATCAAGAGGATGCACCACACGTTAAACAGTAGACCAAACCCCATGGGTTAAAATCTGATCCTGACATTACATTTCCTTGAGTGGAATCTCCTCACAAGGAGGATCAAATAGGCAGCATACAGGACTGGAGCCTTACTTTCCCCTATACCTTTTCCGTTAAGAGTTTTTTGTACCCCTGTTTCACTCCTTCAATGTCATCTGCACCCACAATGATGCTGCAACCACACTTCCAATTTGCAAGGCAGGACATGAAAAACAGCTTCCCCCTGTACTGAGTAGTAGGATTTTCTTGCTGAAAACAGAGGACTGTATCAAAATCCAAACAAAATCTAAACTTCCACTGAACACTGTTTTCTTTCCATTTTTCCCCCTTCGTATTTGACAGCTTTGTTGATGTTTTTTTTTTTTTAATTAAAATCTAATCTTGTAAAATACCATTTTCAAAGCATTAACAGAATACCAAATGGGACTGCCTACATTGCATTTAATTTCTTCCTAATTACATGCATGGATATCACATAAAACAAGACCTCTAAGAAACACAGTAGCACAGAGTCATCGTTCCCAGTGCAGCTGTGTAGTGGCTAGTCTGGTTTTTTGAAGGGAAATCTTTCATTTGTTTGCAGAAGTCACTTCATGTAATGTGATGCAGAACACTTCAGGGAATGTGACTGGCAAAGTTAGCACGTCTGAATGATTTACTTATTCATTTGTTTTTTAAGGCAGATTGTGACCATTCATCCAGCTCCTGCCCAGATTTTAGTCTCATACTCAGCTCACATTGAGTCTGCAAGCTATGCCATAGTGCCAAATGTCTGCTGGCCAGAATGGGCTAGAAGATATCCAAAGAGCCATTCTGCAGTCCTACTAGACTGCAGCACATCATTGCCTGCAACTGTCAATGTCTTGCTTCTTTGCACAGTACCTGCCTGGAACTTTCTCCAAAATCCACTAAATAGTGAAAATTGTGCAGACAACTTGCAAGTTGGGATGTATAATCCATCAGCTCATCCAAGAAGCTCTTAAAGGGCTTGTTCTGGTTCAACCATTCCAAACTTGTCGATTTTTCATTCTAATACTAAACGCTTTACTAGAACTACAAGGGAGAGTATTACATCTCAATATATTACATTTTTCTCAACACTTTTTTTTTTTCCAAGTGAAATTGCAAACTCTTAAATAGGATCAGGATTTTAACTGATACATGCTATGAAATCTAGGAGAAGATTGCCAGAGAAAAGAGGAATGCTGTCAGTTAAAATTCATTACTCTCTATACCTTTTAAGATGCTTGTTTCAACATCTAGGCTGCAAGGCCTTCCTTTACGAAAACCAGCTTTACAGATGACATTACTTTTACTTTAAGAGATAAAAACAATCTTACCATGAAAAAAACTACTCCTCTGCACCATTCAAATACATGTATTTGACTCTTGGGCTGCACTGAATTGTCCAGCATCAGAAAACCCCGTGTTCATTTTGTTCGGAGTTAATGCTGCATGCCTGTCAGTAGGCAAATTGAGTCTCTCTTGTTTCCCAGGCAGGATCGCAGAATTGTAGGGGTTGGAAGGAACCCCTAGAGATCATCAAGTCCAACCCCCCAGGCTCCCTAAATCAGGATTTACCACTACCTTTGAGTGCCCTGAAAAAGATTGCTTTCAAAATTGATCTTGTCAAGTCGACCAGTTCACTCATGAATGCTGTCTAGAAGGTATGCTTTCTGAGTCGACCCATTTCCATTCATTCATTCAATCCATTCATTCCATTCAAGTCAAATTCAAGGTGTTTTATTTAAGGCACCTTGAGAACTTATGAAATTGAAAGTCTACACTGGTAACCCACACCTACAGATGTTAGTAACTCACAATGTAACATATTTGTGAAATCGTTTAGCATGCATACAGACAAGTAGTTCAATCACATATGTAATGGTACGTCTATAAACACCACTGGCTGTAATTGCCACATGCAGAGGACATGAAAATGGAATCAGAAAAGTAAATAAAGCATAACAAAGACCAGTCAGTGAGACAACTGGGTGGCATTTTTGTTGCCAAGCCAAGGATTTACACAGCAGCTCTTGCAATTATCCAGAATACTGAATGCAACAATACATGAGGCAATGCAACAGCTACAGGCTGCCAATAATTTGTTATAACTGAAGAACTTTTCAATCAGCCTACAGCGGAAGATGCAAATTTAAAAGCAAAACTAAAGGCAACCCACCACAATTCTTTCCGGATAGCAAGCTCTCAGAAAAGTACGACTTCTCCTTAATGGAAGTAAAAAATCTCTTAATTTCAAGATATTGATTTTTTGTTAAAAAGAAAGTAAATAAGAATCTCCCCTTTAAATCTTCCCAGAACTGACACAGAACTCAATCTGGTTTGGTACAGCTCTCAAGTCTACGAGCATGTTCATGAAGTGCCTCTTTTTGTGCTCTGTTCAGGAAGTACAGACTTAAACAACCGCTCAAGATACGACAATGGCATATACAGCTTTACTGAAACCCAGAAATGAAGCCACATTTAAAATCGTCTGGAGAGCAAGGAACAGTAAGTCAAGTGTGCAGTTATCTTCTGTGGGGTACAGGAGAGACTGACACCACGTGTGGGAAGCTTTATTTCCTCCTTTAGCTAGGCCAACTACACCCTAATGCCTCGTCACATCAGCAACCATAGGTGGACAGGGATGAATAGAAGATGCACGCTTAGAGGGATCTAAATCCCACTCCAAGAAAGAGGAAGGAATCAATACTATACACACAAACCAAATGACTCTGTAGCTTGCTTTTTCCAAGGGAAAGAATTAAGCAGCCAGTATGTGCTATCTAGAATTGTATTTTCCATCATACTCAGGACTTTGGAAAAGGAATCCATTCTGGACAGGAAACAAACATTTGCCAAGAAATCACATTCCACACTAGCTAACACTGTTCTCTTGTTAATAAATTGGATTAACAACAGAATAGCTGTTCTTTGCAGACCCATTTTCAGAGATATATCTTAAGAAGGAGGCCTCAGCTTGTTCAGACCTCTTGTAAACAATTACTCCAAAGCATCTTGGTACATGTTGTAATCTTCATGGTACTGTGATGTACAGAAGGTCTTCCCACTTGGAAAGAAATTCTTCCAAAAGAGAGAGAAAACACAAACCATTCTATCACATCTTCAGGCTGGAGTTTAAACTCTTCTTGACAAAAAATTGTGTCAAAAAAGAACCCCTCAAATTAAAAAAAAAAAAAAAAAAACTTTTAAAAAAGTACCCTTAATATACAAATTTACAACTTCTACAGAATTTTCAGACTTACTTTTATCTCAAATAATCTGGTTTAGAAAGAATCCTAAAACACTGCCTCACATGCAGCAAGGAACAGAGGGTCTTTAAAGAAAAGCAGTTCCTGCCAAAGTTGGCCTTTGCTCTTCCTCTTTGGAGACATAAGAGTAAAGGGAAAAAAAAAAAGAAATAACATACTGTATGGCAAAAAGAAAGTGATGACATTGCCTTTGACTGGGATACAGGCACTATGGTGCAATAATAGGTAAAAAGAAGGGAATCTTTTTTGCGCAATCCTTGCTTGATGTCAGTAAAGCATGCTAGATGTCTTTTTTCTAGATGCAATACTAAACAATTATCAAATACCTTGGTTCAAGATTTGCTTTACTCAGTTTGTTTACCATAGATTTCCTACAGAACATGGAGACGGGGGGAATACCTGGATTTTTTCCAGTACAGAATGAACAATCTTGCTAAGTATATTTTCAAATGGTTTTAAGACCCTGGCCTAAAAGAAATATTTCTGCTAGCACGCACATGAAAGTGTACCTCACGGAGAATTCAGTGGAGATGGCTCAACTAGGAGCAGCAGCTCCATACATATTACCATATCAGATTCCATTGTCTGCATGCACTAGATGAGATGAGAATCTATACTCTTCCTTACATGCCATATTCTCTGGGTTTCACCCCTTGAATTCAAGGGAGGTCTCTCATGACTGGGACAATTTTCCTAGCAGTGAAGGTCTTCACTTTTTGTGAACTTTATACTGTGTCAGGTTTGGTATGCAGACAGCCTGCAATGAATGCTCCCTGATAAATGATTTACATATTCTTTTCTCTCTTTTAAGAGAAGAGCTATTTTTCTCCTTCAGCTTTGCTGGCAGGTCACTTCAGATCAACCTTGGCACTGAACGCTGCTACAATTATAATACCATCTATAGTAAGGAGAGAAACATCATTACATGCTTGGGAAGAGGGGTCAGAGAATCAGTGTGGCCAACTAACATATGATCAAGTCTTTTAGGACTTTAAGACAGTGCTATGCCCACAGTCTTTCAAGATACACATCAAGTGCCATGGCTAACAGCTGTCAGACAGGAATCTTCTTTGCTATCCCTTCCACATTTGGTACAGAACTTTATATTAAAAGAACACTTATGATGATCTGGACCTTGTTACTCAAAGTGCTTTGGAAAATGTCATACGCTCAGGCAACTTCGTAACATGATCACAGCTTATTTTCTGTATTTAGGTTTAAATATTATGTCTTCTGCAGGAACACTACAAAAAAAAAAAAAGGTCAGCAACTGTTAAACAGAATTTCATCTGCTGTCATTTATCATACTAGGCTGCATTTCAAAAAGCGATATGAAATCAAGCTTGTTGAAATTCACCCATGACAAATGCTTATTTCCCATCTCTGCTCCAATTTTATAGCGACATGCCCGCCCTTATTAGATTTAGTACTTGCTGAAGTCAAAAAGAAACTTGAAGAAATTGAGAATGGCAAAGGAGATCTAAATCTTCGTCACACATATGTCCAGAAATCCTAACTAAGGGTTAACTCAACACAGACAACCAGGACAACTCTTCATCTCAGATGAAATATCTTTCATTTGCACATTATCAAAAGTAAAAATTACTGGGGGGAAAAAAAAAAAGAAATAAAACATAACACTGCTGTTACCCAAAGCTCCTTTCAGTTTTTCAGGAAGTTTCTACGATCAACTTCAGCCAAATTAAAACCCAAAACACCTATCGCTCAGACACACCAGAAGCATCATTCAGGTGATATAAACAGCTAGTTTCACAAAGAACTGCATAGATTTAATCCCAAATTAAATCTGAATCAGCACTACAACAACAAAAGTGATGTTGAGATTAAGACTGTAAACAGACCTTGAATCTATCAAAAACTTTAAGTATTTATCTCTGCACTTTTAGAAAAGTTAGACCCCAGTGGGAACAATAATTAAATAGAAATGCAATATGCATTTGTACTACAGAAAAGGACTTCCACAAAGCTAACTTTCTTAGTAGGAGATAACGAGCTTGGGAATTCATGGTACGCAGTACATCATTTGCTCTTGGTTTACCTTTACTGTTCTCATACTGATAACTCTTATGACCATTTTAAGATGAGAAAAGCTTTCGTGATTATGATACTCAGCACGATGAGCCAGGGAACAAACAAATTCAAGTTTAGCTTCACATCAGGAGCTGGTATAAAAATGCATCACAATTAAAGCCACAGTGCCACATAATTATTTTTTACCGATGGCACATCTGATTTAAGAGGGCTAGTTCTCCCTCCCCTTGTGCACTTTGTCTGCTTTCCTCACAGCAGACTCCCCTGCTGCCTTACTTAAGCTGATTCAGTTATTTGCCTTGCCACACTGTAAATTGAGTTGTGAAATCACGCAGCAAAAGTAATGCAAACATAAACGAAGAAAACTTTAATGAAGCAACAAGAACTTTCACCATTTTTTTTAATCTGGCTCTGCACTGATCATGGCTTATAACAACTTTTCGATCTTAGGAATTTGTTTGTCATTCAGATCCAAGGGTGACTGCAGGGAGAAAGTAACATTTGAATAGACTGCCATGTTAATCACTCTCTCACCCAGTGTAAGGCGTTGCAGTTATTTTGGTCAGTTTTACACTCTAGTATGTGTAACTCTGGTGTATGTGCAGGCAATTACTTTAACTATCTCCAATCCAAACAAACAATCTTGGATTAGAGTAACCATTCAAAGCAATCAGAACCACAAGTTAGGCTTCTCCCGAAAAGGTACCAATATCACACTCTCGGAGCTGATTTAAATCAGAGATAAGTGAGACACTAAGACCTTCATATTCCAGCTAGAGTCACATCAGATGTCCTGCAATCTAACCATAGGCATTTGCACACAAGCAAAAAAGAGCTTCACACAACGTCCATTTTTGACCAAGTACAGGTTCACCAGAACTACAGTTAATGGAGAAAAAGAAAGCAGAATAAGAACATAAGAAGTGGTGGTCAAACACACAAAGAACACAAGGTTGTTTATTAGCCCCAAGCAGATGAAAGACTTTTTGGATGCAGAAATGCACTGCCCAGGGGCAGGAGCCGTGTACTCAGGCAACCTGAAAGTTATTCCCAGCTCTTGTTTATTTCATGGACATCTTCCCTTCGTTTCATCCCCCCACCACCCCACCCCCCAGCCTTCAGCCCCTCATTAATTGGAAACAGTGGAAATAGATGTGTTATCTCACCAGGTTTCTGTTAAGTTTCGTTCAGACAGCCATGAAAGTGTAAGGTGTTTAGATGAATGATACCAGAAAGGCAAAGAATTTATTTTTTTCAGTTTTAGATATTGCTATTCTGTCCACAGCCTTAGCTACAATGCAGCTGAGGGCTGCCCTGCTCCTTCACTGACCTTGGAGAGAGCTGTGGGAGCTGATTTGGGGCTGAGCCTCTAGCATTTCACCCCAGCTGAGCTACAGCATCAATCCTAGAGAGACAGCAGAGCCGACGTGCTCAACAGTTACTGCTTTTGGACAGGCATAAATAATTCACAGGCCAGTGGGTGGCCATGGCAGACAGCAATGTCTGAGCAATGAAGGCTAAGTTCTCCACTGAAGCAAATGGGGACAGCATGACAGCTAAAATCAGCAGAGCTCCAGCTCTGGAGAGCAGGGAGCCTGGCCCATCCCAAGCCACCGAACAGTTTCTGTGCACTAGCAATTCATTCTTATTTCACCAGGATCTCGCAGCTTCCCTCTACCCTTTCTCCCATTTCTTCTCTCTTTACTAACGTATTTCTTCTCTTCAATATTCTTCCATTACTTTTCTTGAATCTTTTCCATTAGATACATCTCAACCCCTCAAATCTTTCTTCATCTGACACACTGAACACCTTCTCTCATTTTCAGAACCAAGTATCTTCATCAGATTCAAGAGATACTTTCACATTTAAACTCGACTGTTATGAAGAGGTGGATCAGAGGGTGGGAGTTTTGTGGAATCAGCACATGAATACACAGTGCAGCATTTCAATCCGAGGTGCACAGTTTTAGATAAAGAGGTGAGAAAAATGTTTGCTTCTGTTAGTTTAAATAAAATGAAAGAATGCAATTTTGAACTTGACTCATTGTCAGCAATACTCTCTGAGCTACTGTAGCAAGCTGTGAGCTACAGAAGCAATGCCAGATGTAATCACTGTAGGTCCAGGTATGCCTAGAAATTAATCAAAGCAGCTACTTCCAAGTGGTTACTTGACCTCAGTTTTTACTTTTGTTCCAGAATGTGTGTTCTCTGGGGGCTTTTTATCTATATAATTAACCCAGAGTAGTTGACTCAGGGTAAAGTTCAGAGGTAGACTGATCTTAGGATTAACTTATCACACAAATCTTTTCACTAAGCAAGGAGCTGACAAACACAACTGTAACTTGGTGTTGCCCACTCAAGTTAAGCAGAAGATAATATCTCTGAAGAAGCATGCTCCACAATATTATTAATAGATCTTTTATTCTGGTTTGGCAAACCAATAATAATAAACTGGATTAAAGGAAACAGACTCAAACTCTGCCATAGTATATGGGTAAAAAGACTACAAATAAGGACTTAAGTCAGGCTTCGTTCTCTCACTGTGAGTCTAAACTCAGCAGCAGAGAAAAAGCAGAGGTTCTGGCTCTTTATTGTCTTACTCCCACCTCTCTCATTTCTCTGGAAATGTCCTAGCTAAACTGAGGGGGGAAAAAAATGTTCCAGAAGTAAAGCACCATCTCACATTACAAAATACTACTACTCTGAACACTGCTGAGAAGTTCAAGCCGAAGTAACTGACAATAAAATGGATTTGCTTTTAAAGAGTGGTGCAGGCTGTGCAAGATAGCAGATAGAAGGATTAGGTGATCTGCTGAACACTTTGTATGATTTGTTTCCAGAGTTGTTCGTGCAAACTTCTCCCCACAGCAGAGTTCTTATCTTTTCTACCATTGCAAACACCTCAGCTTACATAGGCAGAGCTCCAGTTAGCAAGCACCTGATCATTCAGAGCAGCCTCTCACAGCCCCTTTGCTTAAAGGAAGAAGTTCTAATTATAAACTGTCCAGTAAATGAACAACTTTTAGACAGCGCAATTCTACAAGTACAGCAGCAACACAAAATGTATAAAAAGCACAGGCAAGAGATCTTTTTCCCCTCACACTGCAATCCCATCTAACTGCTTTTTGTGACATAGGCCAGGCCTGACAACCTATCATCCCAGAGACAGTAGCATTTTCCAGATGTATTACACCCATTAGCATCACCTCCATAAACATCACTCATGAGAGCCTCCAAGGAGTTTAAAGGCCAGCTTTTATCTACCACTAGTAAAGTAAGGAAAAGCCAAATCAGACAAAAGTCTTTTCAGTGTCCTCCATCGGGCTCTTGATATCAAGATTTCAGTTCTGCTATACCATTTGGGCAGCTGAAGAGAAGAGTGGTTCTTGAATATGCCTGGAGTTCTGTTGTTCCTGAGGTGACAACAAATGTCAGACTTTTTCAGCACCCTGGGGACATGCAGCATCCTAAGAACCTGGAAGATGTGGCCACTCATTTAAGAAAGTAATTAGGGAATAATGAAAACCCTAAAATGCACTTTTCAACTGAGCTGATCAATTTTGCCTAGTTTGTCAAGACAAGAAAATCCCACATCCTAAATCAGAAAGCAAATATTCAGTATCATTGTGCAAATATTCAATCATTCTGAATAAATGAAACAGAAATTCTCTGTTTTCAGTCCTTTTATCCACTGTAAGACAATCTTGTCACCATTACTTTTCAGAAGCCTGACTATCTTTTTAGCAGTGTTGTTACAAGATGGCTCAACTACAACAAACATGAAATCAGTTGACCCAGAAAAGAAATACTAACATCAGGTTGGAATGGAAAACAAACACAAGTAAAACGTCTCTCAGACTGTAAAGCATCCATATTAAAGAGCTGTAGTAATACAGGGACTGATCTGAAAACAGATTCCCCCATTCTGCACTTATTCCAGGCTCCCAAACTTTCCTCAACCTTCCACAGTTTAAAGCACGTGAGTGACCTACTTAAGATAACGTAATTAAAATAAGCAAAAGTTCAATTATCCTTTGTTACAGAATGGTTTAAAGCTTTCTATCATTTTTCTCAAAAAGCAGGGCTTTTTTTGGGTGCTGCATATTAAGATAAAGAATGTATTTTTGCAGAGCTCAGTTTTAGCTCCTTTAGGACCTGTAGATAGTCATTTGCTTACCGGAAAACATACTTTAAAGCCTACTCATTTCATTTACCTTACAGTCTTCTCTAGTAAGGATGAAAGCTCCCTCATAAGGGTACAGGACTTTTGGGTATCAAGCTCAAGACTAACAGGGCTCCAAAACCACGATAGCAATGCATCTCTTCATCCCAGCTTTTATTAATCAGACCCATTTCACCTTCTCTGATCCAAAACAAAATAGTTCTCACTCAGAAAAAATAAATAAATTGGTCTCAACTGTGTTTCTTTGCTTCTAATCTGACACTCTCACGCTTTCTCCTAGCTTCTCAGAAACGCTTTCCATTTGTAGTGCCTCCTGTACATTGTAATCAAACATTTCACTCATGTTCCCAAATGGAGAGTGTGCATGCATGCATGAAGGTGGAGCCAAGAGATAACCAAGTACAGCACAGAGGACTGGACACCATAATACCATTCCAAAAACATCCCAAAGAAATTAAATTCAAGAGAGTGCAGCTGACATCATGCTTGTCTGGACTGGCTGAAGATGAAATATGTTTTTGATAGTCAGCAAGATGTGTTTATTCTGAAAGGTCATCAAGTGTTTATTTCAGTTTAAAAGACCATCAAATAAAAATGGCTCTCACTCCTTCAGGTAAATTGACTCATTCTTCACACACTGCATACCTCTGCATTTCCCTTCACCAACAGTACATACACAGCAGCAATGCCAGTGGGTACTTCAAACTGCATCTGCCCTACAGTGTTACAGCTAAATCTGCTTTGGGAGCAGAACCAAACTTCATCTCTACTGTGCTCCTTCTCAGTGGTGCCACCCACTCAGAGACTACAGAAGTTGAGATGTTGGCAGGGCCAGAGAAAAACAAAGCTCAGCTGGAATTTCAGGTACAAGAGGTGTAAAGGGCTTAAAACAGCTTTGTAGGATTGAGGTATAAGCAGCTTACGATGGAGACTCCAGGATATCATCTGTAATCAAATCTAAACCTCCTGAGCACCATTTTGTCCCAGCCATGATCCCAGATTTCACCTTTACTGCAGATCTGACACGTTAGCCTGAGTTCACATTTTATAGGGGGAAAACATAGAGTAATGAAAGGAGCTCCTGTATTTCCTGTTTAACATTTCAGTCTTCTCAAGGGTAATAAAACAAAATCTCCCTACAACAACAGATAAGTCAGACAAATAAAATGTCAAGCTACTTTAGAAATAAGCTAGTCAGGATAATAGAATAAATCTCTTGGGTAGCCATTAATTGCATTCCTTTATGCATTTGGCAAAGATGCTGCCAGAGGATGTACGATAACTAATACAAAAAGATGCTCTATTTTTGCATCTCTTCTTTAAAGTGAATTTAGTGCTGACAAAAAGGTACCTGATTAATATCTGGGGAAATGAAAACCTTCCACACATCCTCAGGAGAAGTGCTACCACTGACAGTTCTATTAACCAGCAGTAGCAGAGGCTGCACAGACAGACAGAGGGAGCCCTGCACCAAGGCTCCAGGGCTTGCATCCTCTCCTCCAGTCTGCCAAGTCATCAGCAGGGGCAAATTTGCCTCTGTTATACATTTTCCTTTCTGCAATGCAAGGTTAATTGAACTCCACAAAACACTGAGGTCTATCAGTGCAAACCCCTTTGCAAAAGCTCCGTATTTTTATTAACAACAAACCCCCAGGCAACACCCATAACATAAAGGGAATAAATCTCCACACTGACCAAATTAGCAGCTATGGTATGAGTACAGCAAAACAGACTACAGCCATATTCATTCCCTTACATTGCATCCTGCAAAGCAAAGATGACAGTAAAAGCCCATACAGTCACTCAGCATCACAAAACAAGAGCGTATCTCAGACTGAAATTCTCCTGTTATTTTTTCTGAATGACTTGGCACTGTCACTGTAATACAGCATGGAAATACTGCACTGTTCAGCCTCTGTTTTTGATTAACCAGGCGCCATGGGAATTTCTGTCTACCCTTAATCATAATTAAAAATTGTTATTCCCATTTCCAACGCGTGCTTGCTGGCAATTAAATCTATTTGGAAAATAATAACTTTTCCTTCAAATAAATGATTTGTTATTAAAAATAAAGTAGGCCTGCTAAGTTCAAAAGTTAATCCTGGTCCTGTCCTTTGCCTAGATGTTTCCTCATCTCCCAGTGACCCTATCAAGTCTTGGAGAAATTCTGCATCACTTAGAAGGTAATCGGGACTTTCAAAGAAGATTGCAATTTGATAATGAAAGCTTTTGTGGCAAGCCCTGCTTCTGCCTTGAGAACAGAAGGCTGTGATGAGCAAAACTCGCATTTATAAGCTGTCTGCAGGACTTTTGAAAACTGTTTGGCAGTCCGTTCCATCAAGAGTGGTTCATTCCGTAACTGAGGTGCACACAGATGAGCACAGAGAAGCTCTTGGTTTGCAAATGTTTTCCTTGGGCTCAAACTTCTGATGCTGCTTCCACATTATAGTCTAAAATCAAGATTTCACCTTCATGACTTCTGTTGCCATTTATAGTTGGAAAAGGGCTTCTCAAGTGAGATTTTCACTTCTTATTGATTACAGCTGTCAAAAGAGCCTGCAAACTTTCTCCATCCTGTCAGTCCCAAGGTATTTAGCATGGCAAAGCAGTCTCCTTGTCAGCAGTGAGCCATGAAGAAAGAAAAGCTGACAAAAACCAAAAGCCAGTGGGGAGAACAAAGTATTACTCCCCTCCACAATGACTTCATTCCTAACATCAAGCACGTGGGCAACATGTTTTCTGATGGTCAAAAGATCATTTTAGATCCATCAGATAGTCTACAACCTGACAGCTTGTCATCTGTGCTACTTGTCTGTGTGCAAGTATTGCACAGACATGCAAAGACATTTCCATCCCCCTCTGCCAGTGAGGCAAAGATGTGGGTAGGCCAATTGTCTGCGCTTTCATGTGGGCTTTCCTGGTCAGAATGGCATCTTGGCTGAATCGTACTACATGATTTCAACCATTACATATTCCTTTGGAAGCTCACACTTCTTTCATATGATTCAAACTACAAACAATATATCCTCAATCAATTACATTCACTGTCAGCCCAAATAGGTACCCACAGCACCTTCTGACTCTCCAGTAGATCCGAAGAGAGTTTCTCTTTAGCCTGTGAAGACTCAATACAAAAACTTTCTGCAGAGAATCAAATTTTCTTTTCTAACTGAAATTGTCTTCTCTACTGAAAGCTCTGCTTGACTTAAATATGCCATCATTTAAAAAAAACAGAATTGTCAGTAGCAATGCAGAGACTTCGGTCAGTTCAGCCACTGAAAGCCTGCTTTCTGTTTGCTGCACCCCTGTGACTTAGATCTATAATTCATTTTGGGAAGTGAAAGAAAAGTTTCTCAAGTATTGATGCAGTAATTCAGAGAGCAAATCAATCCCATGACCATTCTACAGAATTAACCTGTCATGTCTAACTGTGAAGCCTATAGAAACAAAATAGCCCTCCTGAGGTCCTGTGACAACTGCAGCCTGTAGTCCTTCCTTGTGGACAACACAAAGCATGAAAAAATGATTGATATAATTGCCACAGAGTAACTATATAACACAGGTCTTCAGAACCTTAATTCAAGCTCAAACTAATACAGAAGTCATAGATATATAAAAGAAAATACCTTTTACCTCAAAGAATGAGAGTGAGAGCTCAAAGAGGCCGGACACCAAAAATCAAGCAACACAAACACCCCCAATAAACACCAATGTGAGAATACCTGAGTCAAAATATAGCCCTATTAACATCAGGTACAGGGCTTCAGTTCCACATCACACCAGAGCTCTTGGTCAGATTCTCAGTGAGCACGAGCTGCAGAAGCCCACAGACCTATGCTGATTTAAATATGTGCCTTAATTCCCAGTTAAAGCACATACAGTGCAACAGCAATTTCTTTTCTGAGAGTCAACACTGAAGTCCAGTGTATCCCTCTGTTTCAGGGTCTGATAATCTGTGAAACTGTCCTAAACAGATGTAGTCTTAGTCATTTGTTACTGGGTGATCAACCATATGTTTACAGGGACAGCACTATAAGCTGCCACACTTTCTTTTTTCCTCATCTGTTTATCTGTGGTTCTAATACTGCTGCATGTTTATCAACATCACCTCCATTTTTATAGCTGGGTTGGATGGAATGGACTGTTTTCTTTTCCCTAAAGTACAGAGGCTATTCAAAAAAAAAGATGCACCTTGGGAGGAATGAGTGGGAAAGAATGAAGATAGACAAATTTCATGCATGACAGGATTACTTTTTTAAAAAGTAAGTAAAAAAAACAACAAAAACAGGAAAAACCTGTGAAGTCTCATGATATATCAACCTTCACCACAAAGGGAAAAAACAGATAAAGCAGATATGGCTGGAAAGAACGGAGTTGTTCTAAGTAAACACCACCTGCATCACTAGGACTTTGGTTTGTTCACCAGTAGTACCATGAGGAACCTGGGATAATAATTCAGTGCTCACTATTCCCTTCACCTAAAAGACTCAGCACAATACCTTTGCAATCCATCCCACTTCAAAGGACAAAAGAAAACACAGTAAACACACCAGTCCATCTTGTACAGCACTAAATAACATCCCTGCTACCAGCCAAATCCGTTACTTCATATATAGGACACCAGGAACTGGCCTTCTCCATTCTTTAAAAAGTCACATGGTGAAGGCCTGAAATTGAAATGCAATTAACTGCTCAGAACTTTATTATAGATCAATAAGTCAATAGCAGCCATCTACATACCTGATGCAGGAGTGGGAATTCAGAGTGCTCAAAAGGATTCCTTCTGACAAGGTGGCCTCTGCACAGCTGGCAAAGAAAGGACCTGCAAAACAGGAGTCTGTGTGTCAGAAACCACGCGTGTCTTTGGCAAAATGCAAGGAAAACAGCTCCCTCCAGCTATGTCACTTGGGAAGGATGAAAAAGACCCAGCCCAAAACAGGCACACCCTACCTGGCTAAAGTCACTGGATTAAGACCTAATTAAAAAAAAAAAAAAATCCCAGCAAGGACTAAGATCTCACTAGCATGACTGTAACGGGATGGTGGATGAAACCCTCAGTTTCATTCATGCAGTCAAACTGTCTGTAACTGACAGCAATGGCAGCAGAACATCATGTTCTCATTCTGGTGGGAGCAAGCTCTTCACTTTCAATGGGACTTGAGCTCCTTTCAACCACAGGCACTTCTGAACGTCCCACACAGAACATCTCCACTCAGAAACATACTCAAGCACTTAATTAAAACAGACATTATTACTTCTCTGCATAATCTGAATTGCATTAAACACTAGATCAGATTTGAGCACTTTATGGATTTGAGACTGAAAAAAAGACATACGTACATGAATTCTACACAGTCAGAATATGTAACCCACTATTTTAGAGGAAAAAATCTGAAGAATTGTAAGTACAAGAAAGTAATATAGCTGTTAATCTAATAAGAAGGAAAAAAAAATCAAAACAGATAAGCTTCCTAAAATCAAAATGATTCCTTTAGTGGGAGCATGCTATACAGAAGAGAGAGATGACTGCACATAGCACTGTGGGGTGAGAAGACACCTGACAATAGGACTTTGTGCCAAACTAACTGCAGGAATGCTGGATGTTAGAAATCCTTCTTTAAGCAGCCAATATAAAATGAGCTATCGGTGCAGGTGTAGTTCATAAATACAGTACTCAAACACACGTACGATGAATGACTTATTCATCAATTCAGACCCAACTATGTAGAAAAATAAAATCTCCATTCCAGGTCAAGTCACTTTCCACGCGATACTCTGTAATGAGATTTAGCCTCTTCACTTCCACATTCTCATTTGCTACTCATGTACAAACATATGGCACTTCCAAACACCACAGTCTTCTCAAAACCCTTTACACGTTCAGCAGGTGCAGATGTTAGATCCCATTCTGACACAAAAAGACTGTGAATACCAGCAGGTTTTAGTAAAGAGGCAGCTTGGTGATGCTTCCCTTATTCCAAGAACCCAGAATATTTGAGAATGAGAGATTTATCAAGTGTTGATGCTTCCCTCAGCTTTGCCCAGGCTCCTCAGCTCCCGTTCTCCCTGTTACAGACTGGCTGGAATCCTTCGAAGGGAAAACTTAAGTGGAGAATGTTACAGAGTAAGAGGAGGTTTGATAACGATGCAATGATGCCAGTTATTATTTAAACCGAGATTAGTCCACTATGGGTGATAGAAACCATCCAGATTGGATGATTAAGAGTTCAGACTAATCCTCAAAGACAAGATGCTAAAGGACCTAATAGCTGACTGAAAAAAAGTGAGATCAGAGAGTAATTTAACTTCTCCAGAAGGCCTACAAGGCCTTTGACACTCATTTTCCCTGCAGGCTTTCCTTGCCTTCATTTCAAAGTCATTGAAAAGGGTGAACTTCAAACACCTGTTTCAGCTGAAGAGGATGGCACCAGAGGGTGTTTTATTCAACCAAACAGATTCTACAAGAACAAACACAGATGCTCAGCACTCCTATCTTCTACTTCAGGGGTAAGAAAAAAAAGTCAGTACATTTTAATTACTGAAAAAATGAGATGGATTAATTAGCTTAGACAGACAGAAGAAATAGGGCTATTCCTTCCTATTTAAGCACATTCTTAGTTATGGGTGAGTACTGAGAAGGAAAGAATATCTTCTGTATAAATTAAACAATTCAAGTACAGTATTATAATATCTTTCAGATAAGAAGTATTCCTATTAGAGGAAAGGAAATCATGAACCGTTGATTGCGCTGATGGGTCTTTACCCACTTCTGGACACTTCTGGTATTTAACATTAGTATTACTGCATCAAGTTCAGAGTTTAAGGTGCCATGCAAGATTCAAACTCCGCATTAATTCAACAGCCTCTTCAATCTCAGATGCACCCTTTGTAAAGGAGTAGAATGTTCACAACTGGAAAATGTGTCTGAAGTCTGATTTTCCAGCTGCTCTCAACAGAAGATTTTGTAGAAGTGAGGTATGAACAGGAGAGCACATTGGGAGAATTCTACAGCAAAAAAAAAAAAAAAAGAACCTCAATGGAAGAAAACACTGAGTAACATTAAACTTGGAATAACTTTCCACAACATACTTATCCAAAGTGTCTGCTTTGTTTCTGTTCCAAGAAAAGTTGATTTTGTGCCCCGTTTATCACTTGATCTGGCAGAATATATATCTCTCTACAGAATTTCCTTGGCTAAGTCTTAGAGACCAACACAACCGTAATTCCTCCGTTGTAAATCCCTTTTGTATTTTAGTACAGCAATCTACATACAAAGATACAACCAACTGGGCTGATAGCTTAGAATAAATTCTGGACTTCTGTCTGAAGCCAAGGAAAAGCTTTGCTGCCCATCTAATGAATCATAACTGAAAGTCCACGTTGCTGAAATGGCTGATTCCCCTTTACACTGTTTTAATTATTTGTTTTATGAACTTATTTTTTCATGTCTGCCAGAACACCAGACTAATAGCGAATGTCAGCATTTATTTTGCTGAACATTTTTAAAGCCATACTTTCAGCATCTAAATATTAACCACAAAGTTTTTTTAAACTTTTGGGGATTTTAGACTTTGGATGTTAAATGAAGGATCTTACTGTCATAAACTACATTTTGTTATAACCGCTTGCTCTGCTAGCTTATTGCTATGGCTGTTGACCACTCACTGAGCGTGAGCAGATAGATAATAAGCCACACAACTTCAGGCTTACTTGACATCAATTACACAGTGACTTTTCAAACTTCTGCTACAGAATTTCCCTTCAACATAAATTAAGCCTCTGAACTTACAATTATGTATTCAGCTTTATCAGCAACAAAAGTAAAACAAGTATGAATATGAAGTAAAAAAATAAAATATTTCTGTCCCTTTGCTCAGTGTTTAAATTGTACTTGTCCTCCTACGAAGAAGGAAATGCTCAAAATGTTTGACTAAATGATTTGAAAGTCTTTATTTAATACTACCTCACTCAATGTTTTCCTTAATACTATAAATAATATCCCACGAACATGCTTAGCTGATTTTTTGTATGAGCATCTCAATAGCATTCTTAAAAACGCACACTCGTGACGCTGAAATACATCCAACCATTACAGAATCATAAATCATTTCTTAAAAATCCTGGCAGAATATGGTCGTTCCAGCAGCCATTGGAGTGTTGGGGAAAAAGAAGTAAAAAGAAAAAAACAACTTTGTTTATTAGAGAAGAAAAAAAATAAAAAATAAAAACACACAACAAAAGAGGAGTGGTCAATTCTTCAAACCTGGATTAGGAAATATCTGACCACGAGCAATGCAAGCCACAGCCCGAGCCTTCACAGCTGGAGCCACTCCTGGAGAGAAGCATGAACAAGCTCGACATATGAGACTCCCTAACCAAGAGAAGAGCTTGTCATAAAACAACGTATTTTAAAAATAAACAAACATAAATAAAGGTACCGGCACACTGAAGGCTGTCTTTTTCAGGAGGATTTAAACTGGGTACATTTTCTAGTCTGTGAAAGATTTCCGTTCAGCGTTATTAATTGGCTTGTTTTCATTTCAAGGGGAGAGCTACTGACAAAACACTTCTACCATCAATAAAGAATCATCAGTTCTGACATTACTGTGGAAAAAGAGACCACCAAGAAAACTCATTTTGATTCAAGAACCTGACTGCTCGCTGACATTCCTGCTGCTAAGTACTCTTTGGGCAAGTCACATGGTGCTGTCTTCTGCCTGAAAGCAGCAACATACACAACACCTAAGACAGCTTAAAGCCTGAGGTATGAAAAGTCAGTTGAATCTGGAATTCCCTCAGGTACAAAATCCTGCAGCTGACTTTCACTTTCACCATATATCCTTTCCTGGCTATCTGTAAGGATCCTCAGGGATCACATTTCTCTGCATCTCCTGGAGCACCTGAGCAGAAAGAGAAAGGGACTGAGTTTTCTTTCTCTCCCTCATCAGAAATACATCTACTCCTGACGGTACCAGGATGCTGCAGTCTACTATTTCATAAGAAAAGGCAGAAACGACAAGCTTTGTAGGCTTCCGAATCTAACATGGCCATCTGCATGTTTTCCCTTGTACTGTGAATTAGCTTTGGATAGGAATTACTTGTATCAAAACTGTAAGGAGGTTGTTCACAACTAGGATTAAAACTGAGGCTAGTAAATTCATTACACAAACAACAAATTCCAGTCGCTCAACCAGAGACGTAACATCATGGGGAACATGACAGTCTCGACTGATAAGAATTTACCCAGCTCCCATCAAGCAATTTACGTAGATGAGGAATTCTGGAGACAGAAACCACATTTCACCTTTTTTATTTCCTCATCTGATATAATTTACTAACAGATACGTTTAAGCCGTCCAGAAGCCAGAACTGTCCTGAGGAAAACAAAACCTTACATCAGGCTCCTGAAGGTCACAGAAACTAGATCGCAAGGAGGTAATCCTGTCTGCAGTGACCCAGCAGTCATCAGAAAAATGACAGGGGTCTTTTGCAATACATTTTAAGCTTCAATGAGCGAAAACAGAAAGATTATAAAATGTCAAGACAAATCAATCTTTTGCTTACACAGAGCAAGTGATTTATCTAAGGTACATTTGAGGTTTTATAATCTTAACTGATGCTTAGAAGACGTTAAAATAACAAGACAAGGCAGGTGAATCCCACTCCAGCACCTGGCATCAGACCTCAGAGAGCAGGAACAGATAACAGGTGAGAACAAAGGAGAAAAAAAATGTGGAAAGCACAATTCATGTCACTTATAGCATGATGCTACATTGACAAATAGCTACATTATTTTATTGGAGCCACTGTTTCTTATCATGATTTCCGCAGTCAAAAATACTGGGTAAATAAACATTAAAACATTTTGTCATTCATGTTAAGTTCTTGTAGCTTAAATTTCTAGAGAGAAAGGGAAGAGAAAAAATGGGGACAGAAAATAGAAGCAAAGCAAAGCAATCCCTGACAAGAAGAACCAAGAAGCCCTGACAACTGAGATTAGAGTAGATGATGGCACGTTCTCTCTCACCTGAATCCAACCCTGCACAGGTATAAGGAGCTTTCATTACAAATTAAGATGGAACTATGCATATTGCTAGATGATTCCTTTCATTTGAGATCTGTAGCAATATTTCCCAACACCTTCTTCATCATAATGTACATCACCAAAAATTTTATCCCAAGCTCACAGATTAGATTACTAATTTACCTTTCCCTATTATATAGGTAAATTGAAGCCATTATCTAATTAGAACCAACCATCATTCACCTACACAATCTAATAGGAACATTTTGGGTTATATACAGGATAAATACCTGCTGAATAGTACAGCACCTCATCTCAAAACCATTTAAAGTTCAGCAGATAACTCCCTCAACAGGGCAAAGTTTCCATTCTCAGGAAGCCATGATGTCAGCGGAGTGAGGCTGATCAGGTTACCACTGAGAGCTTCGAAATAACTTTGCCAACATTAAAAGAGTTTATTTTATAAATCAGTAAGACAATTCACATCTCCCCCACAAGCATTATTACTAGGATTATCGCAACTACAGCCAAGGTACAGGGCCCACCTCCACAGATGTTGACTACCTTCACCCTCACGCACACACTTATTCTTACACATACACTAATAAATGACTTGCACCTATCTTAACCTAAGCCACGACCACAGGACACCCCAGATTCATGCCAAAAACTCCACAGCACTGCTCTTAATCCCAGTTTTTCATTCAAATTTGAAATGCAGTCTGACCCTGGTCCTCAACCAGATTTCTTCTACCCTCTCTGCGTCTGAGAGGTTTGCATAGTCGGACAGTTTTTTAAAAGCACCTCTTGAAAAAAAAAATCTACCTTGCCTGAGGAACAGAGGACTAGAAAAAGTTGAGACCTGATCTTGCCGGTGCTCAGTTTGACAGAAAACAGAACAGCCACTCCTAAGAATCATGAAACCTATTTCAAATGAGGCATTGGCCACATGGTGATCCCCAGAAGAAGTTTATCTTCTCATACCCTGGGAACTCTAAAGAACTTATAAACAGATCAAAAAGACACAAACTTCAGTTATGTACAAGTGCAACAAATCCACATACGATGTTGGTCCTTGCATCACCCCCCTAACAGGGATGAATTACAGCATACAAGAGCACAGAGCTGCAACAGGCCCCCTGGGTGACTTGAGAAATCAATGACAAATGAGCCCAGGCTTCAGCTTTTAGAGGGCTGCACGCCAGCAGGGGGATGCAGTGAGGAAGGACTGCCAGAGCTTAAAACACAATTCTTACAGTTCACTTAGCAAAGCGGCTCCTCACATCTCACTGGTAACATCTCATTAGCACAGGGCCAGCACTCAGTGCACGTATGCTGGTTTCAAAGCTAAAGGTGTTTCAGGCCCCAAGGATCCATGATCTGATTAAGCCACAACACCAGTGGAGTCCCCAGACAGAGGAGGAAGCACTAGATAGTGGGAGAGAGGAATAGGATCCTGATGAGGTACATCAGAAGAACCAAACATTGGCCTGCCAGACTTAAGCCAATAAACCACAGCCAGAATACTGAAAGACTGCCTTTTCTCCTCTTCCTCTTAACTGAAATTATTTCTGAGAATTGCTCTCCAAATGTATGCTTTAAACACCAGCTTCTTTACATTCTTATTAAAAGTACAGGAATATACAAAGAGTAAGTTTTGATCTGCACAGAGCAGCGAGGGTGCTGGAAAAATAAAATCCTTTTCTTTGACATTGTGCATCCAGAACATTGTCACACCAAGCGTGTTTCTGAAAATGCAGACAAGGTAAGTTCAACAACATGCTCTATGTAAGTGTAATTCTTTAACAGATTACAGATATTTGTGAGCTCCGGTTAATTGACTGACAAATTACTACGGGTCTGGAAAATGAAGGCTAGGATGAGGACATTTTTTCTCTCGTTTCTATCACCTTCACCAGTGCATCTTCTAACAGTCCCAGGGTTGCATTTTACAAGCTACTAAAAAAGAAAAGGCAGCCACTTTCAAATTTATGAGGAGCCAAGGGAATCTACTGAGTGCCACCTTTCTCATTTCATTCCTCATGCCACTGGCATAAATTGGGTTCACAGCCTGCTCCCTCACTTAACAGCCCTATGTTTCCTGCATTCATATATCTCCCTCCCTGCTAGTTTTTAATACCATTTACCAAGATTCATTTCTTCTCCGCTGCCTTTCTCACTTCAGGGCTCTGTTTACAGCCCAATGAGAACTCGGAGAAAAAATGTACATTCTAGCTTTCCTGTTTACGGTACCAGGTCCTTAGGATAAGGTACTACACTTATCCTTCCCTCGGGCTGAAGATGACCAAGTGGACCACTTTCCATTAAAGACTAAAAAAGCTGCTATTTAAACTTGGAAGCTTATAGTAATATAAGTGACTTGCTTGTACCACCAACAGTTCAAGTGTACAAGACAAAAGGTTATTCAAAACCAATTTTTCTTTCCCCCATACAGTAGCGCTGTACATAGGAATGAGGCCAGGGAGACTGGTTATTAAGAGATAATGACAGTATAAGGATGCAAAAGTGTTTATTTCCTGGCAGGCATTCTTTTCAATTTTTCTGAGTTTTTTTTTTTTTAATATGCTTTACAGCATTTAAATCTAGCTGTTGAAGCTCCAAAAGCACAGAGGTGCCTAATACAATTCCTCTAAGAAATGCCTCAAAGCCATTTAATGTCATGAAGAAACAGAAACATTTACCACCAGGGTGGCCTGAGTTCTCAGCTACAGAAATCTGTACAAGAACCAGCACTCTAGAGCTACTGGCAAAAAGTAAGCCAAGGTAAAAATAATATTCCAGACAAAGAAAAACTACCACATTGTGGCTCACACTTTGCAGAATAACTTCAAGCCATGGCTCAGGGGCTGACTCCTGTATGGAACCAGACATCACTCGCTAACACCAGGGTGGATTTCAGGAAAGCCATCTTTTCCAGCTATTTCAGCTTCGCTGTCAAGGTTGAACACCACTCAAAACAGGGAAAAACCTCTAATAGAGCAGAAATAAAACGTAAGGTGCCAAGCAGCATGAACAAGTTCAAGCGAGGTGACAACCCAACTACTTATTACCAACAGGAGCGAAGTGTTGTATAATATCAATTGCATATGGTTTTGCATAAAGCCAGCTCTGCACAGTGTCATGCACAACACCACGGCAGCACATGAAATGCATTGAAACCTGATTTTGATAAAAAGAAGAAAATAAACATCCAAGTTCTAAGCAGGTCTCTAATATTTGTGAGATGCAAAACTAAACCTCAGAAAGATGCTAATTATGAATCAAGCCTTTAATGTTACAGTGTGAAAATACTGCATTACCTGTTTAGCTTTAAAATATGAACTCACTCATGTAATTAACAGTAATTGGTGATCAGTATGCCCAATTTTGTTAGGAAAAAAAAAGATTTTTGACTCAAGCTTTTAAAAAGTGACCAGGAATTTACAGGCGTGGGTTCCTAGTATTTCTTGAGAAAAAAAAAAAAAAAAAAAAAACTATATTTTAAATAGCATTATGTTACACATCATTAAACTGAAGCATTCTAAACCAAGATGAAGAATAAAGCACAGAAAGATGAAATGATCTGCCCAAGGTCACCCAATTTTTTTTATATATTTTTTTTTCCTGAGAGTCAAGAAGAGAAACTCCTTTTTGACACAACTCTATGCCCTGACCAGCAAGACCTCCAACAATCTTGGATTGATTAAGGTCATATGTATTAATGCAAAAATCTGTCTTCCTTCCTGAAAAATGTATGCAGATATATCTCATGACTTAACCCGAGCAACTATACAGCATAGAAAAAAGATGCATGTGCATCTATCAGAACTGAGTCAGCTCAGCACCATGGCTGTGCTCTGTCCCTAAGAGAGAGCACTATCATGGGTGGCATAAATGTCCTATTATATTTATAATGAAGCTAATCAATTTTAGGATTATTAAATAACCCTGTCCAGAATTTTGATGAATCACGTGACAAACATTCCAGGGACTCTATTGTTAAAGAAGCCTTTTTTTTTTTTTACTGGAATTTCAATAATTAATCATGTTTTAGGGTAGTTTTATTTCTGTGTGGCTTATCCTTTGATGATCTAATTTACATTTATAATGATCTATTCCCCTGTGGATTAATTGCTCATGTTATTTTCTCTATTAATCAGACGTCAACATTTGCATTACAGATGACTGTTTGCATTATTTTCACACTACTAAATCTGGCAGTATGGTACTAATGATAAATACTTAGCTCAATTCTAGGGGTGAATTAGTGTCTCAGCCCTTTTAAACAAAAGCATTATTAGGATCTTGCCACTCTTCTGAAATAGGCTGATGAGTTTGCAGCATTATCCACGTGTTTGTTATTTATATGAATTCTTTTTTTTTTTTTCCTGTGAACTGTAAACACAAATATTTAATTCACCCATTGCTGTCTGACAAGCCCTGAGCAAAGGGCAGACAGTTATGAATCTGAGCCCATTGCTGACACCCTTCCCGTGTTTCCATGTCTCTTTAGAAGTTTCACACCTCACAGCTTCCCACTGCAAACCCTCTCGGGATGCTATCGCTCACGCTGGTGCTTTAAAACCTATTTTTGTAAAAATTGCTTACTTGTCTTTAGGGAAAAAAAAAATCATCAGTGTTGGCATAAACCGGTTCAAGTGGTTGGCCTGAGCTAGTTCCCTACTTCCTAGCACAACTGGGCCAGAGGAGCACATCCAAGTCCTGGAGGAGTCACAGTCCACAACACCCTTCCCCCTCCTCCTGGATGCGTGGCATGGCATCTAGCCCTGACATGTTGCACACAATGCCTTCCCCAGATAAGATTCAGATAAGAAGGCAGATAAGGAGAGAAGAGCCTAGTTTCTGTACTGTTTTCTGCTGCCTCTGTGGCATTCTCACTATTTCTGGGGAATACAAAACAATAGCAGATCCAGCGATGCTCTCCCTGTGCAACTGCTCTGACACAGTGGCTGGTCATGGTTTTTTACATAGTTCTGTGCATGCGAGAGCTCTTTACAAGTCCCTAGTGCTCTCATATAGAAGCACACTCAGTCATAGTACATCAGACTTGAGATACATGCTGCTACTGCCTAAAAGCATCCCCGGCAGCTCTGAGGCAGAAGCATCAACAGCAGACTGGGTCTGCCCTAAGCAAAGGACTTGCTAGCCTCCACCAGCATCCACTTCTTCAATGGTAGAGAACAATCTGGATATGTAAAACAGGAAGAAGGAAGCAGAAGCAAATGGTATAGCACAAGCAAATGTAGTGAAAGCCATACTTTTATAGCATGAGGACAAATGCCCACAGCATTTGTCCCACGTGTCTGAAACTCCCAGCTGTGGGCTCACATCTCCTCAGGGTCCTTTCATCGGTGCTACAGCTGTTGTCCTCCAGTGTGCCACAGAGGAAGGAATTCTGTGCTTGCCATTTTCTTTCACCTTGGGAAGGTTGGTGTTACCTTCATATGACTCTAGCCAGATGGGGTATTTGTACCTCCTCTGCCCAGTCCCACACAAGAATAAAGCTTTCTCCCTAACCCGTTAGAGAAAAAAAAATTCTATTTTATGTTAGTCTACATGAAAAATTTTTTAATACTTCAAGCGTGAGTAGATCTATACTGAAACACTTCACTGATTAGAGATGCAGATTTCTTTCTGTTCTCACTTTCTGGTTAGCAACCTACAGCATAGGTACCAAAGCACACAGGTGCATTTGAATGTTGTGCAGCAGAGCTTAGGAAGAGCTGAGTCCCAGACATAAAGGAAATCTTCCCTGTGGTCTCTCACCTGCCCAAGGGAATGATCCTTACCCTGTATGTTTCTACTGGCACATCTAACTTACAAATGCAGAAATAAAAAAACAAACATCTAAAAATGATGCAACAAAACAGGTTCTAAGGAAGGATTATAGCTAGTTATTGCATGGATTTTAAACCAGAGTTTTCTTCCAGGAAGACAATCTAATAGGAGTACAAGTATATTTGAAAGCTGGGATACAGCTGAAGAACCCTAGAGAAGAGGGATACATCCATTAGGAAGCAGCGTAAAAGCAAACAGTAAAATGGACCTTGAAAAAACATTGCTCCAATTCCTCAACTCTTCAACTTGCTTTTCTAAACTGACAACTGTGAGCAAGCAGAAAGCAGCAGACAACTGCAATCTTTTACAGCATAAATGTAATAAAATCGAAAAGACTGGGATATGAAACTTGACACATGAGCTATGAGTGATGGCTATGGACCCAAACCCACAGTGCATATTGGCTGGCATTTCCACTGGTACCCAACAGCAACACGGATGCCGTAGCTGCAGACCTAACTGATCCTTTTTCTTCTCCAGGCACACAGGCACAATTAGCAACTACTTTCATGCCTGCTTAAGCAAGACTGTGTCAGCTGTAGGGTCCAAGAACATGCGGCTCTGGTAAGGTACCTGGATCAGCATTCAGCACAGCAACACTGGCAAGCTCTCTTACAAGGAAAGAAACATTGAATGGTCTGTTACGTCTCTAAGTGATGGAGCTGTTTCTAGCATCTGTCTGGTTCCTTACTCTGCTTCTGACTCAGAGCCAAATTACAATCTCTTCTATTCTCAAACAGTATCATTTAATTTTGCCAATATAAAGAGAGCTGCTTATGGTGTAAAGTACTTTTTAGGTGGATAAAAGTCTCAAGGTAGTCCTCAGTGAGAACACCTTCAAGTCAGCCAGCTCAGCATAAAGCATTTGCTGCAGGATATGAAGTATTAAACTACTGGCCGACAGACTCTCTACTCAGCAATAATTGGGAAAGCTACTTCAATAATCCATTCACAGAACGCCCTCATTTTCCAATCTATGAATACGATCCCTGTCTCAGCTTCGTGATGTGGTTAGTAAAGCTCAGCAACTCTAATTAAACTCTGGTTAGACGTAATACTATTGCATCTCCTGGTAGACGGGCAGGAAAAGGCTGCTCATTTCACAACATAAAGCTTTTCATACACATCTCATTCTTTATAGCCTGCTGTTGGATTCCAATTTTGTATCAGTTCTTTCCCATGCTCTCATCATTTAGATTATACTACTATTTTCTTTTTTGTCAGAAACTGATTATATATGCTGATTATATATGTGTGTGTGTGTATATATATATATATATATATATATACACACACATTATATATATATACTTATATATATATTATGCTACTGATTCTCCGCCACAGGAGATCAGGGAGAAACTAGTGCAAGGTAGATGAGAATAGCCCTCCCATAACAAAAAATGAAAGACTGGACTTGTGAACAGTTCCAAATTTCGTGCTATTGAGCTGCCATAATGACATACTACATCCCATTAATCTGCAATTACACACTGACAGGGACTGTCAATCTAATACTACATCCATCCAGCAGAACTAAATGTACCATTCCTGTCCCCAATGCACTATGACTAAAACACTTCAAACGAAGTTAAACATGGTATTTAATGGAGCAGAGAAGATTTTGAAATCAGAATTAAGACAGAGCAAGATTAGAGCATTTATAGTCTCATCATATCTGTGACAGTAAAGCCTGAGAAAACAGAATGGCTCTAAGAATACATGCAGGCATAGAAATCATCTGCTAACATACATACTAAACTTGGTAGTTTGTTCTCACAAATTCCCTGGTACAACCAGCTTTTATCATCTGTGTGTGCTCGCTACAGCCCAGAGAGGCCATCCTCCTCAGCACTATGCTGCTGAAAGTAGAAGCATAAGATAAGTAGCCCCTTGGTACTTATCGCATCTGTCCCCAAGCACACCACATCCCCAATGGGTCAGCTTGCTCAGGCTTGAATGAGATGTAAGCTAGAGAGTAGCATGTTCCAGCAGATGGAAACCTGGCTGAGACACCCTGTCTCCTCTGTTCATACCACAGAAAGATGTTCCTCTTACAGGCTGTAGTGCTACCGAAATTACTGTCCTGTGGCTGCTGCTGTCTCTTTGCTGGTAGAAGCATTTGGGCAAAGTGCTGCTGGGTCATCTTTGGGTAAAATCCATCAGAACAGATCAGAGCAAAAGCTACAAATTGTTTACACTTAACTGATCAGCTTGACTTCCCACAGACTGCTCTACTGTCAGATCATGTGGGATCAGCAGCAGCCTGGAGAAATAATGAAGGGCAGTGACATCCTAGTGGCCACAGCTGCAGCCAGAGGGGGACATCTGGCAAGAGCCGGAGGCCCCATTCCAGGAAAACATGCCTGCTCAGGGGGAAGACAAGGAGGTGCCTAAGAGCCACTCTGAGCAGAAATTGTATCAACAGAGCACACAAATTCTGTCTTAAATGACACCATGAGGCTGCAAAGTCTCCTGAACAGTAGGGCTGCCTCAGGGCTGAACTCAGGCACAGCATCAAAACCAGTTCTCTGTGCAGCCAGTGGAGACAGGCATCACCTGGGCACGACCTACCCACCCAAAAGCAGGCATCCAAAATATCTGGGCTGGAGTACTTCCTGGACTAGATGCTTAACAGCTAGAGACAGACAGGATGAATTGCACTTCAACAAACTTAAGCTTCCTTTCCAAATTAGTTTTGAAATGTATTATGACATTTCAATTTCAGTGAATTTCAACAATGTGTAGCTGTTTCCGTCTATATTTTAAAAGTGTTAAAGAGACACGGGCACCCAAATGACCACAACGTTTTTTATAATGCATCATTTCTGCAGCATTCTTTTCTTATTCTCAGTATTCACAGAAAGAATACAAACACAACATGTTCAGGGATCACAAAAGCACCTGCAATACCTGGCAAGCAAATTTTCATACACGTGGGACACTTCCAATGGCCTACTGGCTTGAAGTGCAGTAGTCAGAGTTCAGCTATTAAATGCCCAACAATTAAAGAACAACCCAACAAAATGCACTGCAGATCCTGCACATCCAAGCCTGAGGTATTCAAATTCAGCATCTATAAGTCTGAGTCAGGGGGTTACTGTTAGGGAGATCACAACTGGGCCTGAGGGGAGCTGCACACCTTGCACAAGGTTCAGAAGCACCTGCCCTATAGCAGCTCCACCTTACACAAGAGCAAGCCATGAACTGATGTTTCATCCAAACTCACTTGTAATCTCCCATGCCCAGCTGCTACAGAAGGACCTTCTATTTCACTCCCTGTGCTACGTTCTACGTGTGCCCTCAGCTCTGCTCATCTTGAAGCCCAGCTAGCAGGCTCAGCACAGCAATTTCTGCTCCCCAGCCATACAACATTGAATCCCTATCCATCCTCAACCTCTTTTGGAGGTAGTTTTACAGTAAAACACAAACACCTCCACTTGTTTCATTTTTGTTAGAAAAGTAAAGATAACAAGAGGCCTTGATATTCCTTCTGGAATAAGCTATCAGCTCTGTGAGATCGCATAACATTGGTCACTGGGAACAAATCAAGGAATCTAACACCATTTGCTTGGTCTCCAGGAAAGGTAACACCTATCAAGTCAAAAGGCAAAATATTTTATTTCTCTATATATACACACACAGCAAGGCTACATTAAATGTCTGACAGTTCATCATATAAGTCCTTAAAGAACAAAGGTAGCTACAGCATAGAAAATGAGGATGCGGAATGCAAAAGGATTTATAGAATCACAGAATTGCTCATGCTGGAAAAGATCACCAAGATCATCAAGCCCAATTATAACCTAACCGTAATACCCTAACTCTGACAATCCACCACTAAATCATGTCCCTGGGCGCCACATCCAGACGTCTTTTGAACACATTTGGGAAGGTGACTCAACCAACTCCCTGTTCCAGTGCTTAACAAAAAACTTACTTTACTTTGTTTTCATATCAACTATCCATTTCATACGTGGAATTCGATTTCATTTTTATTTTTGTCTCACAAAAAAACTGATCTATAATGTTTGGATCCAAAGAAGGTTTTGAGACAATCAGGCCTTCCTAGTTCTTGCAGTAAGTCAACCATCCTAAGAGAACTAGGAGCACAGAAGTCTGCTGAAAGGAAACTTAGATGGTATCATTGCATGTGAAAGGCAACATGTTCAACAACACAAAAATAATAATAATAATTAAAAAGTATATATAAAAAAAGGTGAGGTGCAGCAGTCCTGCTGGAAGTCATAGAACATGTTCTCCCGTATAAAAACTTTATTATCAGAGATTTTAAATTGTCTAACTTACCAGGAATGACCACCTCAAAAGACAGATGGTTCCTGGCAATGGAAACTATTAACACAGTGGAAAGGATTCACTGAAATCCATTTAAGCTAAAGCAGGGCAAAACACAATCTGAAGATTAATAGTTTAATATGAAGAGTAATTAACCACTGCCACAAACTAATGAAGTGCATGATACTTTCTTTGTCACTTAAAATCCTGAATCAAAATTAAGGGCTGAACACGTGAACTGCTAAACGAGGGTCTTCAGCTCATGCTAAGCAGAAGCTTATCATAACAATTCCTCTTGGACACCTATTAAACCTGCTTTTATTTATTAAATGATAAATACAGTGTAATACTTTTAAGAGAAGCAAATCCTACCAGCATAAATCAGTTTAGCATTATGAGGACAAGAGAGCTGTCCTGACAGAAAATGAGGAACAGCCTACAACAGCTCTAATTTATATTCCAGAAACAATATCAAAGGTCAGCCATCTCTCAGCATAGTGTCACACCATAGCATTATTAACAATGATTCAGTCAGCTAAATAAGCATTTTTTAGCACTGGTAAACTGTGCTAATTGAGTGTATATTTGTAAATTCAATATAAATCACTAGGAATAAAAGAAATCAATGCTCTACTTAGATGTGGATTATATAAATATATATGTGTACATTATATTTCTCTCAACAGCAGTGCCCCAGATGGAAGGTTTGACAGGAAGAACAGAGACCATGATTGATACAATCAAGTAACAGCATTGCTAACTCTCACAAACAAGTCACAGAATCTGTGCTTACAACACACTGCAAGAGTCCTTGATGTATATATCAAGGGGAATACATATACATACAATATACACACATGTATACATACAGTGAAAAAGTATGCAAATTCGGGACAGGAAAAATTCAAGATCATAAGCAAAGCAGGTGGTTTGCTTATTTCAGAGATGATGAAAGAATAACAAAGTCAATATCTCAGCACATAGGGACTTATCTATGAAGGTGAATGCATTTTTATGTACACTCACAAATACCTTTTTGACCTTCCCTCTTCTGTAAATACAAGATAAAAGTCAACCAAGAAAATGAATTTAAGATAAACTTGTTTGATCTTTCAAGAATTTAATTACTTTGGCGAAGAATCTGATGATGGAGCTCAACACTCATTTCCAGGCAGCTTACGCCTCTACCCTCTCTTCACAACCACGGATGGCATCTTGCTGGCATATCTAGCTGTGAGGAAACTTACAATCAGGAAGACTGCTCCGAAGTCAGTTCCCCAAATCCAAATCATGAGTGCAAAATACTGAGCCTTTTGCTTGCATCCAGCATAAGACCCTTACAAGTAATACATCAGTTGCAAGTTCATGGTAGAATACCATAAAGATAAAGCCTCATGGTGCTGTACAGTGATGAGTTGAGATGTCCAAAGCAGCCAAGCTAAGCAAACCTAACACATCTTATCCAAAGGGAAAGTCCTCATTTGCACAGTTGGTATGATTCCTCCAATCACTATTGCTGAGACTTTGGAAACCCCAAAGAGTTCAGCACAGATAAGAACAGTAAATCTGCCTCACTTCTTCTACAGAAGGGCTAAATCCCTAACACAAGCTGAGAGCCTCCGGGCAGGCTCCGATTTTGGTCAGCATTGTTGCAAATGTGAGAGAAGAGATGCCTTCATCAGAATTTGCTGCACGCAGCCTTTCACCTCACCATTTTTTTTCCATACCAGACAGCCCAGGTCTCCATATCTGAACACATGTACCCAACAGGGATTGTTTTCTGTCTTTTATACTGTTTTACCAGACACCTTGGAAAAACTAGAAATATATATTTTAAGTGACTGAAAATTTCCGGTAGCAACAACAAAAATTAAACTCAAATATTCTCAAAATACTTTCCTCTTCACAAAATCAGTTTTCAGTGTTCTGTGTTTAAAGATAATAAAAACAACTTGATGTCAATTTTTGCTTTACGGTATTAAAAAAAAAAGTTGAAGACAAGTGCAGAGCTTGGCATTTCCACATCACACATAAATCATTACTTTGCCTACAAATTGTAAGACCTTAAAATTCAAAGAGATGCTTCGCTGGGATTGCAGCTAATAGCAGAGGGTGCTATTCAGATGGCACAGTTCAAGCCAAGACTTCTCAGAGAAAGAATGTCATTTCTAGTAAAGACAGCATCAACAGTTTCAGTCATAACCCTGCACTTCCAGTCTGTTTAATTTTCATATTGTTTCTCTTTTCCCATTCTCACCTATTACATCCACTTACTGCTTTCTGTCTTGTCCTTAGTGATTTTATCAGCAGTCACAGTTGCTACAATAGCCCACACTTGCAATGTGTTAGATGGAAATTCACAGACTGGGTATATCAGTGAGAAAAAGGACTCTGAGTTTACATACAGTTACAGGCAGCCCTACTTTGACTAACCGAATCTCAGGTAACAAATGCAAGGTTCAGGCTCCTGATTCCCATTCCCATTTTCCATTCCTCTCTTCATCTCACACAGGTTGTATCACCAAATACTCTCAGTACAGAGCCCACATCTGTTATTACAAGATTCCTCCTCTCACATGGCTGCAATGGGTTTAAACTAGCTCAACTCTCAGGCCCACATTCCCAGCAGCACAGAACATACCATGGCCATAGCTCTTTTATGAAAGTGGACAAACGATGGAGTGAAGACACGATGTCAGCACTCAGTCCCATCTCACTGCATTTATTTGCACATCTCAACAATGCAGCTTAGCTGCTACTGCAGCTTCCAGTTGCAGCGCAGAATGGCATACAAGGGTGAGAGCTGCTTAGTTTGATATGAATACTCTTGTATTCTGTGCCAGGTTAGCTTTGGCTAAGTGTCAGTGTCCTCCCAGCCATTCACTCAGTCACCACTGGGGCCCAAGAACAGGGTGAAAGTGGCAAGAATAAGAAACACCATGGGTTGAAAGGAAGACAGGGAGATTTTGTTTACCAGTTATCGAAGGCAAAACAGAAATGACCTACTGTTAATTGAAATAGATTCAGTTAGTGAGAAACAAAAGACAAATGTTTACAATGTCTTTCTTCTTTCCCAGACTAGACTTCACTCTCTGGAGCACAGCACAGGTGGATGGGTTTACCATCAATACATAAGAGCTCCTCTCTGCAACTCTTTCCTTCTTACATCTTTCCTCTAGCTCCAGAGGGGATTGCACGGCATGAGACCTCCACGGCCATTACTTCCTTTGGGAACATCCATCTGTTTCAGTGCATGTCTTCCATAAGCATGGGGAACGTTTGTATCACCATCAAAAAACTTCTTCCAACCTCGGTGCTCCCTCCTCTACTGTTTCTCTTTTTTTTTTTGTCCTCATCCTCTGTCTATGTGGTGTTTTTTTTGCCCTTTCTCAGACATATTAACTTATTCACGTACATGACCAAATGGCTGCTTGGCTCGGCTTTGCGTGTTGAGTGTCCCCTTGATCATCACTGGGGAGAAAATTTGACAATCTCAGATAGAATCTACATAAAGATAATAAAAAGGCATTTTAAGAGCTCTGAAAACTGCTCAATTGTTTTCTTTTTTTCTTTTTAAAAAAGCCCCTTTTCAGGCTTTTAAACGTCAAACAAACTAGTTTGCCATTGTCAATAATCAGAAAACAGTAAATATAAAGCACTGACTGCCAAACAGGATTTAAAACAAACAAAAATAAATCAGAACCACATTTTCCAATTCGAGAAAACAGCCTGCCAGAGGACTACAGCTGCTCAATTGGCTCCAACCAGATAACTGCAACACACGGGCCCTGGGACGCACAACATTGTCAAGCCAACACAAAACACTGAGGCTAACCAAGGAGCAGTCAACACAAAGCAAAAGAAACTGCAGCAGCAGCAACAAAAAACTCAAAACAAATATTAAGAGGTACACAAAAGCAAAAATGCATTCTTAAAAACTCTCCAGAAATAATTAACTCACAGAAACGCTATTTTTTTTCTAAGCATTTTTAATTAAGCTCTCATTTGAAAACATATTCCTGTGCTCCACCTAGTCCTTCTTCCCAGGGGAAGGCTGTTCCTAGCACAGCTGTAATAGCTGCAGACAGGTGCTCTGCATAGGAAGAGAACAACAAGCATAAAAAGTAGGCTTCACAGAAAGGACATTCTCCACAGAAACCCCACTTCCCTAAAAAAACAAGGCTCCAGTTGTTCCCAGCAATTGTAGGCCACTGCTGGATCCCAAAGCAGCAGCACCTTGTGAAAAATCAAAGCAACAATCTTTTCAAACTCACTCCAGCTCTGCCTGCTTAAGGTCCTTCTGATCCCCATCCAGCTCCCAAACTGGTCACTGTATAGCTGAGCCCTACTGAGGAGGTTCATTGTGCACCTAACTATCTAGAGGAAGTGGCTGACACCAGCAAGCTTTTACTGGGTACGCTTTTATGCTGTGGAACATCATGAGTGGATCTATGAACAAGCACAGTACCCATCTGAATGCATTTTCCTCCACAAAATCTTCATCTTTCTTTCCTTAGCACAGACAATACTTCATTAGAATGCAATACCGAAAGGTTTTGTTGCCTGTATTTTCATTTAGCACAAAACCTCAGCAGTTCTGGTAACTACCTGTATATGCAACCAAACAGACCATGCCAGGAAAAGCCCAAGGCCCTGGCTAAACAAAGCGTGTCAGAGCACACTATGCACAAGCCCATAACAGAGCAGAGCAGCCTCCTGCCCAGTGGAGGATTTGGGTGCCTGTGTTTCCAAAACCCTGCTTGGCTCAGGGAAGTCACTCAGTCCCCTCCAGCCTGAGCTCCCCAGCCATAAAATGGAGACATGGATCTCCTTGCCACCACTATGCTGCTGTGACAACGTACTGACACTGTAGATGAAGGGGCCCTGTTAGTACTTAGAAGAGACAGATTCAGCAAACCCGTGGGGTAGAAAGCATGTCTTTTTAAATACCTAAAAAGATTAAAGAGCACCAAGTCTGACTCTAAGCCAAGGGGAACCAGGCTCTTAAATCATTTAAGCACCTCTGAAAACCACCTCTTGATTCAAAACGTTTAAACACCATTTGTCTTGCACTTTAAAGAAGAAACAGTACCAAAAAAAAAAAAAAAAGAGAGAGAGAGCAATGGACCTGCTACAATTTAGCTCCACTTAGACACCTGCAAAAAGCACACTTTCCAGGCAGCGATGATAACAATTCAGTGAATAAGAGGACGCCTTCAGAGCACAAGATGATGAGGACACAACTAAGAGGTATTTTAAAAATCCTACTCATTTTCCTTTTACTCAGCATAATGCTGGGAATGTACTGTCAAATGAAAAAAATAAAATAAAAACCTGAGAGCCCAGAGTCAATAAACAAGACCAAAGACCAGAATTTAAACATGAAATAAAAATCGTAACACTGCATGAATTTGGCAGATCAGGCCTATAATTCTTCAGTGTTCAATTAACTAATGGCTTTAAATAGGCATTAGCATCATAAATAATCTGTAGCGCTGCACACAAGATACTACTAATATTCTTGCTTTGGCACAAGCTTGGGGGAAAAAAGAGCAATAAGCATCGAGTTTATTTTACAGTCAGTATTTTATGTGTCAGAAACAACAGCATGAAAGTGGCCTTCTGGAGCAGATCCTATTGATGACCCCAGAGAAAGAATCCCAATGTTTTGCCACTGTTCAACAAAGCAAAGGACTTAGGTTCCAAACTGCCTTCAGACTGCAAATCAGGAGAAGCTGGGACAATTAGGATATAACAATCCTGAAGTCCCACTCTTCAGAACATGTTTTAGATTCCCTCAAGTTTACAGAAGACACAAAGTCACGACAGCTCTTGTAGTTTGTGGATATTCAGGTGTTTGCTGTTTTTTGGGAAGGGTTTTGCAGTGTTTTTTGTTTGTTGTTTTGTGTTGTTTTTTTCCCCTCCATCAAAGAAATAGATCCAAAACATTCCTTTTAGCTTGAATCACAGAGGCTCTCAGCACTGGAATTCAAGCTCTGGTGGCAGCCACATAGATAGTCATTCAGTGAGCAATGAGAAATGTGAACATCGCAGCCCCTCAGAGCAGCTTGCTAGGATTACTATTTAAATGCAGGCATGTGAGCACTGACGTAACCTTTCAGAGAGGAGAGCTAGGCTGGAACAAAGCTAGATTATATTAGAAAGATCTGGGTGACATATCAAGAGCTGCTCTTCCCTGTAGCAGTTCAAATTCAGGATGAAGAAGGGGACGGAATAAGGACAGCACTCATATATTCCTTCCACAGTTTTCATTTGACCTTTGGTAGATCTCACCAGACATCTCTCTCATCTGCATTGGATTCAGTGTGCCTTTTCTGTCTCCAGGACAGCTGGGCAAGGACAAAACCAGAAGTCTAAACATCTGTCAGCCTCTGCTATCTACAGCAAAGAGTGGCTTTTTGCTTGAGAGACCAGAGCAGCGCAAAAGCATTGGCAGTAGGCCTAGATCTGCCAGGCTCTGTAACTATCTGAATGATAGGGACAGATCTGACATGAACAAACATTTCCAGGACACTAGCTGCAACCACAAGAACAGGCTTCAGGACAAAAAAAAAATTCACCCAGGAATTGCACAGAGAAATAGTCAGAACAACTCCAAATGGGAAAGATGAATCAGCGACACAATGACAGAGAGCAGGATGGCTGGAGCTATGCAGTGCAAGAATGGCAGCATATCTGGGATTTAAAATTAGCCTTGTGCTGATCTCAGTGTCTCAAGTGCACTTCAGTTCTCACAGCTTGAACGTGCTCAGCCAAAGACAGCCCTTTCCATGGGCACATGAGCCAGATAGCAGCATTGTCCCTACAACCTCCACCCCTGTCCATCACTCTGCTGCTGTCATTCACCTTGAAGGGCCCAGCATACATTGGCCTCTGCTGGAGGAGGCATCCAAGAGCAGAGTGACCAAACAGAAGGCTGGAAATGGAGAGAGGGTTGGCCACATATCTGACTTCTGCTCCTGTCTCCAGGGTACCCCCTCAATTCTGACCAACTGGAAAACCCTTACATGTCCTTCTCCCTTCCTCTGCCAGCAAAGATCACAGAAAAATCTTGTTTGAGTGGCACAAGCAGCCATCCAGGCCATTCTGTTTATCTCAGTCCATGTTAGCCTCTGTACACAGAAAGTACCTCTAGTAAACAATAAGTATAAAGACTTTTCTTTTATTGCCCAGCATATGCACAGAGCAACACACTGAGACAGCAATTTTCAGGCAGCAATGCATCCCTTTCATTCCCCTCCTCTCTCCTCGAGCCCTGTTCCTGTTGTATTTTTCATGTGTCTGTCACTGCAAACAAAAGATATATGCCAAGCTAATGAAATGTCTGGGTTGCGCTATGTGGGTGTATAAATGAGCCACCATAGCCCTTGTGTGCTCAGAGTAACTGTACGAAACACATTTCCAGACCTGTCAAGCCTCATCACTTTTAGAAGGAATAAAAAATAACTGACTTATTTCCCTTCAAGCAAGAAAAAAAAAAAAAACAGAATGGAAAATGTACCAATAGGTAAAAGCTATGGAGAAGTTTCTGACAGGTGCCCCTTTCTCCTTCCTATCATTATTAGTAGGATAGATATGTCAGGAGACACAAGCCCTTGTATAGTCAAGATGCTATACAAAGGGCACAATACAGTCCCCTCCTGGCAGTAAGATGGGAACAAAAGAGAAAAGAAACATCCAGGGGCATAGAGCGCCTGAGGTGGCATGACTGATCTTCAGGAGAGCCAGAGCTCCTAACCACAACCATGGGAAATCCCGATTTCCTATATATGCCTCAATGGTGCAGCTGTGATGCACTCTGCTTCTGCTATATTCCCATTATCTGTCTGATCTCCTCCCCACAATGGCTGCCAAGCTCCTACAGGAGCTGAGAACACCAAAGATCAGGCAGCAGCAAGGGACAGGCATGCACTCTGTCACTGTGAGTTCAGGTTATGTTCCTCAATTTTTCCATGGAAAAAAATGACATGGTAGACTCAGCTTTCTTTTACAAAAGGAATTCATCCCCCTCATCACTGCTTACTTGAAGCTTTCAGTAGTCATTTAACTGACCACCAAGCATTCTGAGAGGAGCATACATCCACAAGCAACGTTAACAGGCATTGAGCATTTCTAATCCCCACAGAGAGAGCCACAATTCTGAAGTGCGCCTTCCACCATTTCAGGGGCCATAAAGATCCTGTTGTCTTCCGTAGGTCCAACACTGCTGCCCCACACTTACTGCATGCAGTCAAAGCACACATCAAGGCTAAGGAACAAGCTGATACCATACCAGCTATGCTTTGACATGGACAGAAATAATTTTTGACTTCCAGCTCCAAGAGTTTCGATCAGCATCTGCTCAAGCACAAGGTGGTGGTCTACAGGTTGGTGAGGACTTGAAAGACGGTGATAAAGCTGAGCACAGGTGAACAGCCATATCACGGCTTCTTTTTCTTCTCTGGAGGATAGGCTGAACATTAATACTTGAAAGCTTCCAGCTAATACATGCACAATTATTTAGAACAAGAAATGCAGATTTGTTCCTTTTGATCCAGACTTCCTAGGTTCATTCCCCATGGACATCCCTGTTGAGGCTTATGTTCTACGCAGGAAGAAGCAAAACTTAGAAAGATTACATCTACCCATATTTTATGAAAATCAGCTACTTACCAGAGCCTAGCAAAGCAGTCAACTGGAAGCTAATTTATCTCCTGAACAAATTTCAGGAGGGCATATCTTCCTTTCATTACCTTAAAATATTAGCTTACATTTTTTGTCAGATCTCCAATATCTGAGCAGATCACAGAACTCATATTCTATCTTCGTTTGCTTCATCAATTTTAACACTTTTATCATCCTATTTCCATCAAGCCAGGTAGTACCACCTTCCTCATATTATGCCTGGGAACTCAAGGCATAGAAAGGCTATTTGACTTACCCAAGGACATTCAGGAAAACCTGAGACAACATAATGCTAGACCAGAGTTCTCACATCATGAACAATGAAATTGTTCTCCAGGGACTGTTTTTTCTTTTAAGTAACTCCCACAAAGGAAGTCCCTGGTAATATAGCTCTACTGGAACAGATCGTCTTTCCTATTTAAAAGCGAAGCAGAAATACAGAACTTCCAGTAAAGTAAGAGATTTCCAAAGAGAGGATGATGATGTGTGTTTTCCACTAGGAGTTCTCAAAGGAGGTTCATCCAGGATTCCCACCACAGCCCAGGAGTCTGCCCTTGCCAGCATTTCTGCTCCCCCATGTCCCACGTACACATTCATCCATTCTCTCTCTCACACATCCATTAATTTTTCTTTTAGTGATACAAAAAGATCTAGCCCTTTGTATTCCCCAAGGACACCTGCTACTTATCCCAGGTCGTGGCAAAGTAGAGTCTGTAACCACCTGTAAGGATAAGGGGGCAGCAGATATAGCTGCTTTAAATCAGCTTCAGATCACCCAAGGAAGATAGCAGCCACAATCCAGTAAATAAAAAAGGAATCACTTATTCCCAAGGATTAGGGTTTGCTAAACACCTCGAAGAAGGCAGTCTCTAAGTAGAGATGCTTCCCCCTTCAGTTCCCAGCCCTTAAATGAGGTTAAGGAGAAGGGGATTCTTTTTCCAATCTGCTGCTTGCAGATTTTGGGAAGTCGCTTGTATGGATGTGTACTAGAGCAGTACCTGGAAGACTCAGTCAAAATCAGAGCACCATCACACAGCACACAGGCAGGACACAAGGCTGGCACTTCACTGGGAGAGAAGATAAAGAACTCCAGGTCCTGAACACACCCTCAGGGCTGTGCTGCCAGCCTAAAATACTCCATTTCTGCTAAGTAATCTATGTAGTTCCTGCAATCACGCACATACTTTTCCCATTCTCTTCTAACACTGAGACCAACTTTGTCCTCTTTTGCCACTACCCCCCAGTATTTCTCACTCCTCTTTCTCATCTTCTGCCCACAGATTTCATTATTTCTTTTCCTGCCTATCCAATTTTGATTCTACACTGCTCTATGCACTCCACATGACCTCAGAAAGCTTGCCAATAATTTTGAGGCTATTTTTTTCTTATGTCATACTGTGCATAACACAACTTTTCATTTAAGAGAGATCAATAGGTCTAATGTAAACAACTGTACAACAATCCTTGCTTTTCATGAGTCTGATCTGCAGAACCTCTGAGCTCCAAATGCTCCAGCAAATTCCTATGGGAGATAGTGGCTGCTCAGTGCTTCAGAAAAAAAAATATAGTTCAACTACATAAAGTCTGAGCCCAGCTTAATAGCTTCATTGCAGCTAATTTCTTTCTACAAGCTTGACTAGGAGTCAGGACTCCCATTATATTTCTATCTCTGTTAATGACTTAATAATTCTAAGTAGCACCTGAACTTCTCCGTTTCATTTGCAGAACAGAGACGATCTCACGTCTGTCACAGAAATGTCAGATTTCACTCACAGCTCTCTTTGAGATCCTCAGATGTAGAGTGCTGGAAAACAGTGCCTTTTTGATTTTTTAATACATATCCTCTTGCATGGGACCGTGTGCTGAAGAGGAATCACTCATCAAGTGAAGGACAATTCTGTCCTTCACATTTTCAGCTTCAAATGCACTCTTGTTCTCAGTTAATTGCAATTGTTTTTCCACTCTCTCTCTATAAAGGTACAGATTTTTTGCTAATAGTAAAGAAAGAACCCCCATTTCACAGTGACCTGCTATCCCAGACAGCTTTTGCCAGCAAGCCAATCAATCAAGGGAACCAAGGAAATCTCAGCTTGTGCCACTGGTGCCAAGGAAAGAAGCACCTGTCTCAAACAGCTATAAGAAATATAGTTCTGTGAACAAGCAGCATTCCGTGCTGACTGACAAGCCTGTTAATCTGGTCCATCTGTACAAAGAAGCAGGCCCTAAAGGCTTCAAGACAAAAAGAATCACAGAATAGTTTGGATTGGAAGAGACCTCAAAGATCATCCAGCTCCAAGCCATCTTCCATGGGCAGGATTAGCACCCATTAGATCAGTGCCCCATCCTCCAACCTGGCCTTGATCACCTCCAGGGACAGGGCATCCACAGCTTCTCCAGGCATACTGTTCCAGTACCTCTTCACACTCTGAATGAAGAATTTCTAGCATCTAACTTAAATCTCCCTTTTTAGTGTAAAGCCATTCCCCCTTCTCCTATCACAATCTTCCCATATGTAGATGCTGAAAAGTGGAAAGAAGATGGAAAGAAAATAGAAAAAGCACAAAACCCAGTGAGGTACCAAGCAAAGACTATCTCCAGACATTTAAAGAAAGAACAGCTAATAAATAAATAAATAAAAACACTTCAGAGAAGAACATCTTAAATGTTTGCTAGCATTTTAGTTATCAGATAAAATAAAAGCTGGCCAGGCTTCCTTTGGTAAATTTTACCTAGGCTAGTGTCTAGTTTTATCTGCACAATGAGCTAAACCCCCCCGCACCTCTGATGCAAATACAGCTTCACTTCTGTGTCAGTTAAGGTCACCTGTATCTGCTCACTCTTGTATCCCAGGGGCTTTAATTCATCATTGCCAGCACAGCCTGATATGCGATCATCTCATCATTTACAAAGACTGTGAGTCTGGTTTAGAATCTCAATGCAAGACAAACCACTGCCAAGTTTTCCCGCTGTGCATGAGCAGAAAGGATCAAGGAAATACTCAGGCTAAGGGGCACATGTGATCACTGCCCATGTAGCAAGGTCAATGCTTTTCTTCCACATCTTCACTGAGAAGCTGACTCCTTTCTGCTGTGTTCTAAACTGTACTGTACAGAAAGGAAACAAAATATTGCAATGCTGACTACAGTGTTCCACAACAGCAAAGTGCTCGGATGTGCCATATGCTGAGAGCATGGAATCAACTTGCACATAACTTGATCCAAACAGACTATAGGGTCATGCCAGAGGCTACAAAGGAGAAGGCTGAGGTCTCCTTGCTAGTTCTTTCCCTTCCTCAGATGCCCTCTACCACCAGAGGAGAACAGAGATGTAAAACATTCAGTGCCTCCAGCTTTGAATGAAGGAGCCCTCCTCCCCGATGGTAAAGGAAGAAAAGGAGGACTGGTAGCTAACTTGCCTGATTAACCTCAGTGATCAAAGTTACATAACTCTCAAAAGAGCAACAAAGAAACAAAGGCAAAAACAAAAAGAGACACACAACCAAACTCACTCTACAAGTAAACAGTAGAACTACAGTGTTTCCAAGGTATTGTGGTTTCTTTCAAGCTCGGATGCATGAAATAACTTAGGTTTGAAGGGACCTCTGGACCTTAACTACTAACTTTCTCAAAAAAGATCCAGCTGGATCACATCACCTTATTGTTGTTTTACGACAAAGCCTCTTCCTCATTGACTTTCCTGCTTGACTTATCCCCAGTTACAAAGACCGCTTACTAATTGCATATGAAAAGCAAAGAGTGGAAAGTCCTACAAGATTATTACCCTGCAGCAAAAGACAGGTTTGGCTATCTCCAAATATTACTGTAACACATGTTCAGTAACAAAAGGTAAGTCAAAGAGTTGAACTGAACAGTGTAAAAACATTTGAACAATATCTAAAACTGAAAGGAGACAAACAAAAAGTCAATTTAAAAGACCTTTTTCCTCCCAAAGAAAGTAGTCAGCATGGATCTCCTTAGCACATGAAATAATTGACCAGAAATTCCTTTGGCCAGGGATTACTTGCTCACAAGGAAGGTCCTCTGAGTCTACTACCACAGAGTTATTTCTTTCCTTGGTTGCTTTGTTAGAATAAGAATGAGCTGCATGAGCAACATAAACTAAGTGTAAATCTAAGTAAACAGCGTTGCTTCACAGAGCAAAGTATAGGGCCTCCTGGAAATTAGGGTCAGGTTAACAGCTAAACTTCATCTTCCAACACAAATGACTATGATTGTATGAAATCAGCTGCCAAATCCTGACCTAAACTCTTTACATATTAAAAAGGGGGTGGTTATTTTTTGTTTGTTTGTTTTGGTTTTTTAAGTCTTTCTGATTCATGGATTCCTGAGTGTTCACACACATTGACAGGACAAACAAGCATGAAGTAATGCTACCAGGAGGAAATCTGAGGATGTACAACATTCTGATCTTCTGCCAGACTGAAGACTATCATCATGCCACATTCACCTGAGGAGCAATCAAGAGAACTGCCTCTAATGGGTAGATCAGTAAACGCCATTTGCCTCAGTTTCAGAGACATAAGTTACGCCAAGGAAGAGGCAGGACAATGCTTCATAGGGAAAAATACATAAAAACCCAAGGCTGAGAGGCAAGGCATACGTAACTATCCCTCTTTCAAAGTACAGCAGTTCCTATCAGAAAGATAGCTGAGATCTGCCACATCCACAGTGACTTTCTGAGGACAAAACGTAGAAAAAAAGATATTTGAAGAATTCTTTTCTGTATATCATAGCACGTAGATGCTGTTGAAACAGCTACTTTGTTGAAGTTAGCTGGTGCAGCCTCATTTCCAATCTGTGCAGAAGACCCAGAGGAAGTCCTAAGCTTCACAATCCTCTACCAGCCCTGGTCCATTTAATGGTCCCTGGCCTTTTAATTTTTTATTTATCTGAAGAAAGGCACAAAACCTTTCTACCACTTTCCTCACCCCACAACAGCCATGCCTACCCCTCAGCACAGCGCACTCTTCTCAGCACCAGCTCAGCTCCCCACAAAGCCAGGTGATGAGCAGACTAGGGAATGAAGACAGCTTTAGAAAAGCTCCCCCTCACTCCAACAACCACCACTCCCCAGAACGTTTTTTCTGTCGTTTTTTCTCTAAAAACATGAGCCAGACTGGTTCCCTGAGCAGAGACTGCAATTGCACAAGAGCAATGGATGCAGACGCTGCTAGGTCTCAGGGGTGCGAGTGAGTGGTAGGAGTATCTACAACAGGTAGCACTGTAAAAAAAAAAAAAAAGCCTGTATCACAGAATCACAGCCTTAATACAGCAGTTTTACACGTATTTTGCAAGTGCTTCAGTGTCTAAACAAGTAGCAAGACTTAGTTCAAAGCCTATTCTTGTCCTCCTTTGTCATAATGATGGATGATAATGGTAAAGTTAATGGTATTTCATTCACCCATCAAAATATTATCCCCCCCCCAAGGGGATACAGCATGGCAAAGATGAATGAGGAAATGTGAAGTGCAGTGCTGTTCTTTTGCTCCCAAAGTCTCCTGATTTATGCTGCACAGGAGATGCCTTCCACTGAGCCAATGAGTAGCAGTGCCATGCATCTGCTGCATTATTTCCTCTGTGTGCTGCATAAGAAGCACTCACGCATGCACTAAGAGCATGAAAAAATACTTATTTATAAAACAAAGAGCATGAACAAGATCTGCTAAGAGTATCACACTGTTTTTTGTAACAAATCATTTTATGAACACAAAGTCTGGGAAAAGATGATTGTTAGGGTTACAAATTACAGGTCACCTGTGATTAGTACTTAAAGCCTTCAGGGTTTTTACAAAACCATAAAGGATTCCCTCACATTGAGCTCGAAAAACCTTTTCCCCATAATATTGTCATGAAATGAGATTTAATGAAGAGAAAGAGACTAAATGCTCACAGGGCTCTCCACTGCTTGGAAGCACTGATTAGGTGGCTCCTCCCAACACTGACTTTCTTCACTTTCCCATCCTAGAGAATTTGAGGAGCTATGTGAAATCAGGCAGTCAAACTACTGCCATTCATATAGAGGATGGTAGTGAGCTATAAAGAGAGGTACACTTGCAACACTTTTCTTTATGCTACTGATATCTCTTATCCTGAGGAGCTTGGTTAGACTAATCGGCATCAATTGCCAAATCTGAGCTACAAAATCACCTATGTAGGTGAAACAATGAAATCCTTAACTGCCTCATCTAACTTCATCTTAGACAAGCATTGGTTAAATCTTTTGGACTACAGTAACAACAATTAGGACCAACTTCAAAAAGAGAATGTAAGACCTATAAGAGGTCGCTAAAGGCAATAAAAAAAAACTCAGTCTGTATTAACTATTCAAATAGATCCAGTTCTCATCGCTCAGCAGCTGGAAGGGACCATTTATCTTGCATTAGGTTTTTATGGCATGTTATTGCCTTAAGCAAGACTTCTGAGCTGTGACTATCTGAATGAGGAAGATTTAAATTTAAAGAAGAGAGTAAACGTGTCATTTAAGTACTTTACAAACGTTATTGTAAAAGGTAATGCAATTCAGAAGCTGCCTCTTCAATTAATACAGAAGGTAGAAGCCTTCTGAGCCCACTTATACCATTTTAAAGCTTTGATAGAGCAAGCAGGGAAGCATTTCTCAGTAAAATGCCACATGTGAAGCATAAGTCCTGGCTTGCCTGTCCTCAAGTTCACTGATTGCTCTCCTTCGTGATGTTTTTCAGGGACATCTTGAACAGGTCAAGTTTAAAGTGTGCTCTAACACATGTAAGGTAAGATTTCACTAAGTAAGGTGTATGAGGAAAGACCTGTGCTGACTTCTAGTGCCCAACTTGAGAGGCCCTTGTAGGCATTTCAGACATTTACTCTGTGCCACAAGAAATTGTTAACTTCTTTTGGACTCATCTTCAGCCTTTCAAAACTCCATATTCATCTCCATATTTTCCACATGCAGTATGCACAATTGTGCATATTGTGCATATTATTAACCATAGAAATAATAGAAATCATTCCCCAGGAAATAAGTGCTTCAGGAAAGAATAATCAGTCTGAGGTTGGGCACAGAAGGAACAGGAGGATGACTATTTTTATGACAGATGCACGTTAAATGTATCATATAAGTTGTAAGCCTACAGCATGGTTACAAATCAAGACCTGAAAAGAGTATTCACTTGAATCACGAGAACAGCTCATCACATAAATCAAACAGGTACAAATTGAAGGACCAGGGGCTTGCGTAAATGTAAACTTAAGAACAAGAATGAAGAGACAGCATGATAAGAAAGCAGAACAGATATCCTGCTGTCCTGATAAGACAACCAAGTAGCTATCTCTGCCCAACACAATACCCATGGGAATGGGTTAGGGTTCTCCCCCTTAAAGGTTGGAAATTTACAGCAAAAATGACCCTTAGCTACAACCCAAAAACACCTGCATTTGAAATATAATATGTATGTACAATGCCTTTAAATATGTAGTTGTTTTTCTCTTCGGTGTGTGTGTGTGTTTGGTGGAGCAAAGCACCCAATGCTGTATATAAAGGGAATACCTGCTTGACATAACTCATTGGTGCATCAAGTTACTGTGTTGGTTTTTCTTCTAAGCCTAGGAGTCAGTAGGGTAGCAAATGGTGCCAGGCACAAGGACAATGAATGCCAGAAGGTAACACAGGAAAAAAAAAAAATAAAAAAATGGGGAGAGTCCAGATGTGTTGGTCCAACCTGTGTGATAAAGCTACGTTTGATGCAGTACGCAAGTGCTGAGAGTCTGTCACAAGTAGATTTGTCCCCTGGTTTACTCTTCAAGTACCAGCCTCCCTCCCTTGCTTTGTTATTTAATGAAGTCATTTCTCTTGTTACACATCCTCCCAGTAAGAAACAAGGCAAAGTAAAATATCCGTCCTGTTGTTAAATCACCCCAGCACCATAGTAGCACCTGGAGGATTGCTAAGTCTGCTGAAGACACTCCAAGAAGAAATAGCTGTGATGGGCAGCTCTCAAAAAACTGCAGAAACTCACAGGGAATCCCCAAAGCTCATTATCTGAAATATTACTGAAGGCAACTCAAAAACAAACAAACAAACAAACTCCAAAGACAACCCTGAACTGAAATGTTCACTGTGGAGAACCTGCCCTGCCCTTTGAAAGAAAGGAAAAAGGCAAAAAAACAAAACAAAAAAACCCTATTCCTCATCAATGTTTAAATGTCAAAGTATGCATGCTGCATGAGTGAGACTGTCTTAGGAATGACAGCACTGGCACTGAATGGAACAGTGCACTGGCTTAAATCAACAGACAAGCAAAAAAATATTTTAAAAAATAGAATGACAAGTCTTAGGGAGAAATAGGTGATGTATCTTCTGCTCATACACACTCATACTTACTGACAAGCATACTATCAAATAAACTCTATGCTTCCCCCACACAAATTTAAAAATAACAAACAAAAAAAAACTATTGTTTAAAACTCTGCCTATTGCCCAGGAATTTCTTCCCAAAAAAGACTCATCTCCTGGGCAGACAGGGACAGACTGAACTATCATCATTCACATCAGGGCTTCTATGAATAATATCGTACTTTATTTTTTCATATTTATTAAAGCAAATAAACACATAAATCACAGCTCCCATTCTGTTTTCTGTGGCGGACCATAAATTCCTCTGTCATCAACTGATTTATTTTTCTTTAGCAACCTTGCTCTGACTTGCATTCTCCCAGCGAGGATCCAGCAGTAGCAAATCTATGCCACATAGGGAATTCACTTGTTTAAATGAGAAGCAACCCACCACCACCTCTGCAGTAAACACTGTGCACCTTTATACCATACTCTGTCCAAGAGTGTTTGGGACATTCTTTGCTTCCATAATCTTGACATTATGACTACTACTGCTCTGCAGATGTCTAATCAACAAAACTAGCAACTCCTCTACTGTTCAATCTTTTTACTGAAACATCAACACGCACTTTACAACTTTATCTGCTTCCTCTTGTTCTTCCCCCCCCCTTTTTTTTTTGTTTAAGCAACTTGGACGAACAACAAATGGCTCAAAAGTGATGAGCTGGGAACGGTATTTAACTGAGGAGTCATTAAACATTGGTACACTGAACAATGCTCCTCGAAACAAGAAGCCGTAATTATTTTCATCCTTTGAATAAGTCACAGAAGATTAAGATGAAAGACCTACTATATTTTCAGGAAATTTATTACTACTTAGGTTAGCAAACAACTTAAGGGAGAGAAAATGGCTAGAGTCAGGAAGTTTTAAAGTCCTTCACACCATGCTCTCAAACACTGAGCCACTTAAAACTGCCTTTTGCACATTTAGGGCTAAAATAAAACTGCACTCCATGGGCTATTGATTTATTCCAGCCAACTGCAACTTCAGAGAACACACCTCATTATAAAATGCTCGTGGATGTACTCCTGGTTTGTGGTTCATTTACAGATGATTATAGCACTGTTATTTCATACATCAATGCTTTCTAATAAACAAAAGCTGAGTACTGGAGAGGGGCTTCCGTTAAATCAACATTTCTTCCAGACACATTCTTTTTGAAGATGGTGAGACACTGCAGGGACTTCCTCAAGAAGGGCCGGCTTACAAGGGCACCCTATCAATTTTATGAAAGCTCACATTTCAATTTGTCTGCATGAGGCCAAACGGTGAGGTTTCCACAAAGTGACATGACTCCCAAGGCTACAGTATCTCATCATTTCTCTATTTCATTGGAAACTAAGATTCAAAGGGCGATTTCCAGCACACAGGCAGCTGCAGGCGAAACATCCCATTTGGTAGATGTCAAATCGCTGGCTCATATTTGACCTGAGCTCCTGAACTCAAAAGGTTTGTGGTTCAGAAGTTCTAGATCATTCCATCACTGAAAACAGTTATGTTTTTTAATCACTGTCAAAACAGTCCAGAGCAATGCTGAAAAGCGAGGAGCTCAAGTTTGTTTAGGTGGTAGGAATTGCCACTGAAAGCTACCATTCAGGTGTGTGATTTCTGTTCACAGCCATTGGGATGTTTGAAGCAGCACTGGCATGCATCATTTGCTCTCAGCACAGCAAGGATGTAAGACTCAGATTTTACATCGGGTTATAAATTGTGGTAGGGATGGACCACACGTCTCCAAGGGAAAAGTCACCCCTGACTGACATGTTCTGTGATCTCTTGATTAAATAGGAGAAAACTTTCACCTTTTGCCTTATGCAATAGATATTACATAACCACAAAGGATTCATTCTACAGTCTGCTTATGCACTGTCCTATAAAAGCTTTTCACTCCTTTCATATCCTAAATAGTACACTCACACAATTATTTTTACATTACTGTGGAGTTTTTAGGAATAAAATGTCATATTAATTTCAAGTGAAAGCATTCCTCCCATGTCCATTTTCTATTTAATCTCAGTTACGGTTTAAATGTTATTTCTAAGATGTGATAGATCTGAAAATGAAGTGGCTCCCTGCTATGCAGCAGCTTAATTCATGCAAACAAAGCCAAAATAAATTTCCAAGTGATCCTAGTGGAAGTAACAGTTTGAAAGAGAATACAGGACATTCTAACAGGTCTCTGCAGACCCCTGTACTGGAGCCATAGCAAATACACATGTATTTTATGAAACAACAAAACCGGCAGCCTGCAATATAAATCTCAGCTCCCAAACTCCTAATTTTCTTTCACAATCAAACTGCTGCAGCCAGCTCCAGCAGAGAGTTTAGAATGAAATTACTAAATAAATAAATAAATTTCAGCAATGGAAATAATAAAATCCAGCAGCAAAGTGTAAAGTGGCAAGACCTCCGCACTTTAAGTCTCCCAGGAAAGTTCTGCAACATACCATTTACGCAGCCAGCGGTCCAAAAGACAGCAGTTTGTCAACCACTCACTTGTCTCACTGCTCTCTTAAATGCAGATAAGACCAGATATATGCAGGCCAACTCCATGACCTCCTAAGTTTTATCATATCCAAAATCAGCTAGCAGTAGCAACTGAGAAAAGCATGGGAAAACACAACGATTCAGGACTTCCCGATAGTTTCTGTATCAATACAGAGCATTACTAAGGATTACTGAAGGTGATGGGTTTGAAAAGGTCTCAAGAGTTTTCCTGTCCAGCTCCTGAACAATGCAAACATAGGTACCCGAGACCATATACTCACACTGTACTTTCAAATAAAGCAGCAAATTATTTTCTTGAAACACCTTCAAGGAACTTCAAGCCCCTTTTTTGTAGTTTGTCTAAATTTGGGTCCCAGAAGTCACAATTACAGGCATTCAACACATCTGTGCTTTTTATGTATACATCAAGCATAGTCACCAGCAATATACAGATGCCAAATATATACCAATGAAACATTTTATTGAATAACAGGAACAAGTTGAAAATTTAATTGAAATATCTTTTCTTACAAGACCACACCTTCACCTGCACTCTATTACAGCAGTATTCACAGAGTTTAAACACGGACTAGTGATGCCATATTATGTGTCACACTTATGCTGAGCAACTGGAAGCAAAGATGCAAAGAAGAGCAGGAGAAAAAGGTACCACTTGGCCAGAAAATGAGCCAGAGATCAGACACCAGCCAGGGAAACAAAATGAGCTCTGCTAAGTATTTCATTAAAATATTTAACAAGAAATAAATAAAAGTTGTCTGGCTGAAGAGTGAACAGGTGGTAATTAATTACATTCTATTTTTAAGCACAACTTATGTTTGATAACAAATAGAAGCACAATCTAAAAAACACTGCAACATCATAGAATAGCGGGAACCTTTGTTTTGCACCCTAACACAGCAGTGCCTGGAATACCCAAGGATGAGATTTAAGAGTCCCACTTCAAACCACCATTTGAAAAATAAGGTTCCATGCAAACTAGACTGACTAGAGGACATTTTCACCTTAAAACATCAGCCAGATCAGCTATAAAATAATATAAACAATGCTTTAGCCAACACCTGTGTTACTTGGGTTCTCATCAATCAGATATATACAGGCATAGCAGACCAGCAGGAACTGAGTCATTCTAACCACCAAGGGTCAGTGTTGATTCACTCAGCTGAGAAAGCAATGGGATAAGTACTTTTGATTACAACGTGAAATAGGCTTCGTCTGAGAAGGTCCTCTTAATTCCTAACACGTCTGTCAAGGCCCAATACTCTTCCCCAGAGCTTCTCGGGCAGCAGCCCTGACTGCTCCATGCAACCCTTTGCGTTGCATGCTGGTTGTTCACAGCTCTCCTTCAACTGCAGATTTCTCCTGAATGATTTATGCTTCACTCCAGGACAAAGTGTAAGAGCAATATCCTTCACTTACACAACCTAACAGGACTAATAGCAACTTGTGTATCTGATCCAAATTAGCCATTAGCAAATCCCAGCCTGCTATTTCTAGAATTGTTTGCTTCTTTGTATCTGCCATTGGGCTAGAGATGGCACACAGGACCCTCCTCTCTATTGCCATGAGATAAGAAAAATTCCTTTTTTTTTTCTTAGGAATAGCATGGTTGATGGTTTCTGATGTTTTTGCTTCTTTCAGCATAGTTTCATTACTCACACAGCCTTGCATCATCCTCATGGCTTTCATGCCATCATCATAATTAACAAAAGGACTAAGAAATGATTATGAGCATCACTTTACTCTCTCAGGCCCTTTGGCCCCAAACAGCAAAAGGAGGGAAAGAACTTCAGTGTTAACAAGACTACGTGCTATTAAACACAGAGTGCTGCATGACCCCAGAAGGGGTTAAAATATCACACTTACCTGTAACACTTCAGAGTTTGTTGTAGTTTATCTATTTTTTAATTGCAATGCAGCCAGAATTCATTCAATCATGATTAATTTACATAGTCAGAAATAAAAGAGCAGCTATGATGCAGCTTCATACCTGCAATTGAAATGCTGCAGTCTGCACAGGCTCAGCAAAGGCTTTAGATACTCACAACTACAAAACTCCCAGTGAAGCAAGCTCACCCCAGGCTGGAAGTGGACTGGATGCTCTGCAACAGCATCTCCAGTGTGTGCCAGAGCTACTGCAGGGGGCGAGGGAAGCACACGGGGACACTAAGGTAGAGACAGCAACACAAGAACCAAGGGAAGGAGTTGAGCACCAGATATTGTAAGAGGAAGGCAGTGGAGGACAACATGAGCATTTTTCAGTGCTGGTACATGGCAGAGAAAATTGAAGGAAAAGCAAACTAAGATATAAGAACGATGGAGAAATAGGAAACAGCAACTAGCTTGGCAAAGGGAATGAAGCTACATCAGTAAATACTGTATTTGGTGGGGTCATGAGTGGAACTGTAGGTTGAAGGCACACAGAAGCTAAGTGATCAAGAGAATGGGGACTGAAGCAGGGCTATGAGGAAGGGGCCTGACACTAGCCATGGGATTGCATTAGAAGAAGACAGGCTTTGAACAAAAGAGGTTGCTCTTGCAAAAACAAGTACATGGAGAAATCCTGAACTCCAGTGCATATTCATCTCCTAATTAGGGTGAATGTTTTCCAAGTTTTATTGCTCCTTAGCTGTCAACAAATTAGCAAGAAATCTGCTGACAAAGAACCTTGAAAAGAGCACTGATTTACAAGGTCAAGCACAAATTCTGACATTCCTCTACTATTAAGTTTTCATACTTTGTGTGTATTATGACTCTGTTCATAATACAGGATTGAATTGTCTTTCTCTTCAGGCAGCCTCACTCAGACTGCCTAGTGCTGGACTGACGCTGGCCAATGGCAATTTAATGATGGAGACTGTGACTTGTATGAGCCAGCTTTACTTGTGGAAGAACAAGGAGGTTTTAACATGAATGGGACAAAGCATGGCAAGAACAGAACAGGCAAGTCTGGGGCTGAAAACAGCCAAGCTCTGCTCAGAGAGTACTATCTGATGTGCACAATCTGATCTGGAGGAATGTTCAGTGCTCATGGAAACACCAGCTTGAGTTCCACATGCTAGAGACACAACATCCTAAATGAAGTTTCTCATTTGAACCTCCTCTAGAGGACAAGCAGCTACTCAGCTAAGATAACAGCAGCCAGCATCATCTTCTAGGACATCTAATAGAACAGTTAACACAGATGAAGCCAACTGGAATTTCAAGTCAGTCAGGCAGTTAGGCTAGACACATATTTGAAGTCCAGCACTCAGAGGACAATAAGTAAACAAGACCCTTTTGCTGTACATCTTCTGAAGGACATTGAAAGCAGTTCATCCTTTTCAAACTACACTACACATTATAACTTTATATACTGTCTGCACATTTGAGCTATTACTCCTATTTTCATCTCTGCTGAATTAAAGGACAACTCACTTGTGGATCAGACAAATCTCATTTACTCAGCACCTGCACGATAGTACCTTCACTTGAAATTCTCTCTTACCAAGAGGAGCAGCACATGAACACTGGTGCTTCAACATACAGCAAAGCCCTAACCACTCAGACCCATCAGTACAGACTATATTGAAGTTTATGAGCTGGGGAGAGAGGAGGTAGAAGAAAGATAAATCCTGGGGGGCTTAGAACAAGCAATTCTGCAATAGACAAAATACAAACATCTTGTCCTAAAGAACAATCACTCACAGAACCACATCTGCAGGCTCAGTATTGAAACTTCTGTTCAGAGAGATCATCCAGAAAGGGAATGAGGAGCTGTGGACCAGCAGCCATGAGCCTTCCCTCTGGATTCGTGCTATAGCGTCTGCTCTACAAAACTGTCTGGGATTCAGACTTCTTCAGGAAAAAAAAAGTGACTGAAAAGGAGCTGTGAGCCTAACTACCCAGCATATAGGAAAAAAAAACCTGCTTTTAGGAAATGACAAAATACAATGTGAGCAAGGAAAGTGTAAAGGCTTAATTATTTCTTGTAGAGCATTTCTGACTGCTGACACAGTTATACTTGACCTCCAGCATAAACAGCCTAAGTAAAGGAAGGCAAAGCATTACTGTGGTTGTTACCACAAAGACTCTGAAAGGCCGTAATCAGCAGTTCAGCAGCGGCTGGGAACATAAACTACCGAGGCATTGTCACCGTAAGAGTTTTAACTGTAAATATTGTCTCTGCAGTAGCAGAAACAGAAGATGTTTTGTGTTCATCACCCAAATTGAATTAAAAAAACAAATATCAACCAGACAGGCTATATTCATACACATGAAAACACGCGCATACACACAAATCTTTCATCAATTGGGACCATATCCAACATTCCGTGCGGTGCCTTGAATTAACACTGCAGTTTCTCTTTGTTACCCCCAAAGCTCTAACAGATTGTGTAGTACATGTATCAGCATCCACCTGGAATGAACAGAAGGAAAAGGAGGCAAGGAAAAGATGGCAAAGAGCATAGCAAGCTCACAGTGGTTTGTGTAATAAAACAAAGCATCTGGGGCCATTTGAATATGTCACCAACTGTTGCCACCAAGACTTAGCATGAGTATGAATGAAATTCTGCCTCACAGAATTTCATTTTCATTTTGTTCTCACTTGCACAAGAACAAAACTGAGCCCAAATTGATAAGGAATGTCTATGCCAGCTGCCCAAAGGAGATGCTCAGCCACTTAGAGTTGAAAGCTATGTTTGAAAAAAGAGCCAATCAAACCTAGCCGACACCATCCATCTCTAATCATTATTATCCGGTCTGTAAGTGGCTGCAGCCAGCCAAAAGTTGGTTCTCAGAACGCATCTGAAAACCGAAGATCAATGAGAATACTGAGTGGGCAGCTTCTGTCTCTGCACCAGCATTCATCAGTCCAAGTGAGAAATTGCATGACAGTTATTTTGTATCATAGAGTCACCTTAACAAAGCTCTGTCAGCATCTATGTCTCTTACTCTCAAAACAAACACTGACTGAGTGCCCTTTATATAGCTGCAGAGGTATCAGCCTCTGACAGTGTTTGATTCTGTTGACCTTACCTCTTAAGCTTACTTTGGATTTCACAACACATCTATGCTAGGAATACAAGAACCCCATAACACATCAGGTGGATGCTACCTTGAACCTTTCTATGGAGGGAAGCAAAGAAGGAAAGGAGCTCCAGAAAATGACTTTGCTTCAGTTCTCCACAACAGTGGGACAAATCTTCCCATTAAAAGACAGCAAAATTTCTCTACTAGGAAAAAACTGAACTGAAGGCTCAAGACCTTACCTCCAGTGCAGACAGGTTATAGAATTATGTTCCTTTATTTATTTGTTTGTAGAAACAGAAGAGAGTTGAAAGCCTCATTTTGAGAGCAAAAAGTATTTTCTAGGGTTCAGGGGGAAAACAAAAAATGTCATTTTCCAGTCATGTATCCATCCCAGATACTACGTGACTTCATATAAACCATCCACGAGTGTTTAGAGGCTGTAGCTTACTAGTCCAAACCCAGAAAACCACTGTAAAAGAAAAGCAGCAGAAACAGACCGAAGTTTGACACCTCTTCGCTATTCTGCTTCAGCATGTCAGCACCTTGCCTTTTGGTCCTTAAGAGGTTCATCCAGGCTAATACAAAATCTGTACTCCATTCAGCTTACTAATCTTTCAGGGGCTCATCAACAAAAGCTTAAGCATAGGAGAAGCTCCCCAAGAAAGTGTATCATGCCTACTTTAGGATCATGACACTAGTAATATCTTTCAATACAACTCAACACAATTAAGGTAAAGTTAAGAGACTCTTCTTGAAATCCTTGCAAGAAACATATTCACTATTAATTCTTTTAGAGCCCAAAGATGCAAACGCTTTCTCTTACAGAACAGAGGGAAGACCAAATCCGTACACAAAAACCTCATACCAGATATTGGGAAACAACAACTCTAAGCCATTTTTAAGCTAAAATAGATCTGAACAAGAGAGATTTGAGGGTGAAAATCTGCTTGCTGCTAAGCCCGAGTCTCAGCTTCCCCAGAGAGTGTTTAACACTACATGAGGCAATGCTAACATACTCCAAGGTGAAAAAACATCCTCGTTTACTAAGTGCCTGTCAGAGTAACAAGTTGCTGGTTACCTCCTGGGCTCAGTTCTGATTTGGAGGACTACAAAGCAGAAGTGAGCAGTCAATATCCCAGAAGACCTGTGAATGAGAGCCGATTATAAGTCTGGATAGACCTGGGGGAGCCATGTAAATGTATTACAAGCACCAAGATTTATATTAATGCCTGGAGCTGACAAGGTCTCTCTTCTTATTTAATTGCCCACTCATGGGTAAGTTAAGTGAGTCCACATGGGACCTTGAGGTGAAGATGAGTGGCTCTGTCTAGCCTCAGCACTGCCTGCAATACAACACTAATATGAAGAGTGAATCTCCCAAGCACAGATCACTATATTATGAACTATTTGCTGACAGCTGAAATAATTCAATTTAGGGTGGAAATACACCTTGCAGCACACAGACAGGCTTGTCTCTGCACACTAATATGGCAGCAATCTCACTAGGAAATTTGTTACTGAAACCCCTTCCTCTCCTCTCATGATAAATATCACCTTGTACTACTTACCTTTGTTTAAAATGCTGCCACAGAGATTCCTCCTGGCTTACTTAAAGCCACAATCACAATAACTCGTATGATCCTTCCCATTGGCTCTCAGTTGCCCATTTTAACGTGAAGGATCCTTACCACCACACTTTCCCTCTGACCTCCCAGCTCTACTACACTAAAATCAGTCCAGAGTCATTTGTAAAGTTCTTCAGCTTTTTCAGTTTTGTCCTCTCCCCTGGCAGTGCCCGCATACATGAATACCTCCCTTAAAAAGAATTATCTTCCTGTCCTCCTATCATCAGAGATGTTATCAGCTAGAAAGGCCAAAAGGTAACCATAAACAGCAACAAGTGAGCCAGCTGGGTAGCTCTATGTACTGTGTACTCCACTGCCATGATCCCTCAACGTATTGTGCCTAACTTGACTGCAAGTTATTCAGAGCAAGGACTTCTGGATAAAAAGCCTTTATGTAATACGTTATTGATGTTTATGAGGGCTTCTAGGCATGCCTGAGACAAATCCTAAATGATAGTGGTAAAAAACTATTGACATGAGCTAAAAAACCAAGCTGAGCCCTTCAGAAAAGTCTGGTCTCAGTGATAAATTTAGGTTTTTAAATAACCCATAGTCCCAGAGCATCTGAATGACTCATCTATACCAATTAATTTATTCTTACAACACTTAGTTTAGACAGGGAAATTTAAGCTCCCTCACTTAATGACATTGGGATGCTGAAGGATGTGCAAAGAGGGGGACTGAATGCAAGAACTGCAGCCTTCGATCTTAACCACAAGATATTTCCTCCCCTTGGCAACTGTAGCCTGACTCCTGATCTCAGGTCATCCAACTACACAGTTAATGCTCTCTCTTGATAATTAAGTAGTAGTACGAACAATCTGTCCTTGAAGAACAACCTCCCTCCTTACAGCTATAAAGCAAAGTAAAAGAAAGGTGGAATAAACATACCTATGCGTACAAAATGTTATATTTTATTTCTTTGGGATTGTGCAGGATATTTAAAATGTGCCATTACTTAAATCATGCATGGATAAGTATGAGCCAAAACCCCGCAGACAAGTATATATGTGTCATATCACTGGGAGATAGGGAGGAAAGAAAGACCAGATTTGAAATATGTATTTTCGTCCTTAAACTATATTAACTCTCTTTCTGACACAGCAAAAAAGAAATGAACCTCTTAATTTATCCTCACAGCACAATATTAAATAGAAAAGTTTTAATTCTGCTTTATGGATGAAAAATTGACATATACTGACTTCACTAAACATAAAAGAGTGAAACGTGCAGAACATCAAATAGCCCATCTGGCTAAGTACTTTCTGAAGCTATCTAACAAGTGGAAAAAGCAAATAACCACTGAAACGACACATCAGGGAAATGCCTATTTCAAAACAAACAGAAACGGCATGCAAAGGACAGGCAACCTTGAGCCTCAGCCTTTGGCCTAATGCTTTCAGCCAGGTCTGGTTCTCATTTTGCCATACACCTTGACCTGAGCCCACCGTGTTTAGAGCCCTATTTCCAAGGTGAGTATATTCCCACTCAGCATACCCATCTATAGGATAAATTCTTCAGCACCAGTGAGGAACACAATGCAATGTGATCCTGACGACAAGCAATGAGGCCATCAAGCTGTGTCACGGCAAACATGATAGAAAAATGCCTTCAATTCAAAAGTGACAATAAAATCACCGGTTTTCAGTGCTTTGCAGCCACAGAATTACAGCTTATAGCTCACTTGTACAGTTGAGGTGTTTGCCCAAACATCTTATGCTTAATCATAAGTGCTGCATTAAGACCGCTTCACTTGCACTCCCATTAAGACATGCATGCAGCGCTATGAAATGTTACAGCACTTTTCAAGAAGAAATTGACTTTTGCAGAGATGGGGGTTGGGAGACACAAATGACGTTATTTTAATCAGGCATCTTGTAACTGTTCCCCAATCAAACAATTGCATTTAACTCACAACGTAATTCAGCAACACGCTTCTAACAGAACTTTTCTAAACAAGTCTCTGCAACTCAGTGAAGTCATTTATTATAAGCAGGCTCTTCTCAGAGCAGAGTTAGGCAGCAAGTATGAGTATTTACTCAAAACGTGTTATTTGACATAAGCAACAAGCAAAAACCTCTTAGTTTATATTTATGACACAGCGCAACACTTTTCAGTACAGAATGTATTTTTTTTATATACATGAAGGTACATGTATAAGAACTACCAGGGACATGAATCCTCTCTTTTGTATTAAGACTAGCCAGCAAAACTTCCACAGGTCACCCCTAAGACAAGCTGTGCCATGCAGAAGTGGGGGAGCAGGCATGCTCACTTAGCATACCCCCATGTCCACAGATCTATGATGTACACAGCTCCTGAAGAGCCTTAGGAAGCAAACAACTTTTCGGAGGCCATATTCATCCCCATCAGTAAAAACACAGCCACACCAATATCCTAAATCCATCAGTACTTCAACCAGCACCAGCTTAGTTCTGTGTGCAGAAACTGTGATTTGAACTTCACAACACTGGGAATTACTTTTATGCTTCCTTTGATGTCAGTAAAAATACTAGGAGACTAAAAGGAACAGGGCTCCTTTTTGTAGGTAAAATCCATGGGAATCCATGGGAAAAAATGAACTACAGGATAAAAGGGAGCATTCATTCTTCCAGAAAGACTCAGCTGGCACCAGGCTAAAATGACTTAAAGTCCAGAAACAACAGGAACTATAAGAAACAGTAGACTTGTTCGAGCATTAGCAAGGCTCCATAGGCATTGAAACAGCCTATGAAAGGGACTGCTCCTGGAGAATACAGAAATAACATCCAGGAAAAAAAGAAAAAAAAAGGTGTGTGTGTACATGCTCTATAAAAGCATATAAATGTATATACACATTATGCACATGTATAAAACAGACTAGTAGGGCTGAAGACTGACATTGTATAGGAGGGCTTCTTAGAAGAGGCTTCAAACTCTTAATGCTGCCAAGATGCTGAGCAAGTAAATGAAATTGGTGGGATTTGTTGGGGGTGGCACATGTCAAACAACTGCTAAACAGATTTCATTCCTGTCTCCTCCCAAAACAGACAGGTTGCATTTGGGCTCCAAAGGAAAGGAACAAAACCCTAAAAAATGAGAGAGAAGGAAGATACCTAACAGAAGCATCAAACTGGCATTTAAAGCGAAGCCTAAACAAACCGAGATAAAACTATTTCATCAGATGCCTCAAATACAAAAGGCTTTAGCTCAGAGAGACTACAGAATCTTGAACTGTTCAAATAAAAACTTCATCTGGGCAAAGCGTACTGGAGTTTTGTCAATAGCATCAACAGGGCCAGCATTACACCCTACAATTTCAAATACACTAACTCTAATGGGATTATCTTGTTAAGAACTACAGTAATGACGAGAATCTAGTCTAGACTAAGCTCACAGATTAAACTACCAAGACACTTCATGCCTCAGTCTGAGCCATCCAGGCTCAGAAGGCAGAGCATATTATTTCTCAGAGTTGAACAACCCACGAAAGCTCCAAAGGAAAATGCCACATTCAACAGGGTAACAAAATATACAAAGCTGGCAACTGTGAAATGAGAATGTTTGCATTCAAGAAGAAATTAGAAAAAAAATTAATCATTTTGATTGATGTTTCAGTCAGTCTGTCTCTGAGATAATGTCTGTTAGTAGTTAGAGCTGTAACTAGCAACAAGTATCTCAGGAGCTGTGCTTCGTTCAGATATGCATTATAAAATGCCTGTAGAGAAAAACATCAGTATCATCACAAGTTGCCTGTGTGAAAGCACCACACCTACACAGTTGCTGTCCCCATTCAGATGTGGACTACAGCTACACCATTGACAAGCAATCTCAGGAGAACATGCAAAACAGCATATCACACTGGCAGAGAGCAGAGTGCCTTCAGCATCCTAATCAAGCATTCCTGCAACTGCGCTCAAGGCACTTAGCCTCTCTCTGAACCAGTTCCTCACTTGCTAAGTGGAGGAAGAAAGGGAACACTTAGCTCCAGAGATCTTTGAGAACAGAAAATGCTGAAGACTTGCATTCTCGAATACCACATCAGTATTTTAGTTTGGGTCATGAATACATTGTTAAAGTATCAGCTCCCATCTTAGCACACTTTAGTCCACGCTGCGGAACTGGACTGAGAGCACATGAACTGAACAATTTTTAACTACAGGAAGATGTGCTCATCTGATAAAAGGCAAAACATCCAAAGGACAGGCTAGAGCCAGTCCAAAGTAAATGTCCTTGAAAAGTACAGAAGTGTGAGCTCTGGGTGCTTTTAGTAGTAGTATCTTGTTCTACAAATTCACACCTAGGAGGCTGCACAACACACACACGTGTTCTCAGATAAGCACCTGAACAGGAAAGGAATCATGGGAATATCTACCACGAGACCTTCAAAGTTGGAATTCACCGTGCATGGGATTCATAAACTCATTATACTGAAACCTCATTAATCACTTTCCAACAACTTTTCTTCACTAACCCTTAGCTAAAGAAACTAATCACTTTCTCCTCAGTACATGAGCTTTAGTCATAGAAAATGCATATTTATACAAACTATTAATTAATCCCTTCTCGACGTCTACTGTACCTGAAACATCTGGCATTTTTCTCTCTTAATCAACACAGTTCCCACAGGCTTCACGTTTTAAACAGTTACTTTAAATAACTCCAGTCATCAACACCAAATCATATTTTCTGCCTTTAAATGGCTGCAAATATAATTACTAGAGACAATCGATCAATTGCTAATTCCTGAACATGTCTATTGAGACCAAAAGGCTTAGAGGGGACAGACGCTCTTCTGCTCCTTGACACCTTCTGCATGCCTTACACTGCTTTGCAGGCCTGTTACTATAGAGTGCAAAAGGCTGCTTGAAAGTCTTCATGAGATAAAGTCATCTGCTTTGTATAGCTCTCAGCAAGCAGAGTACATGCAAAGCAAGAAGAGTTTTCTCCTCATCCAGAAATAAGATCTCCTGATAAGGGTTCTTACAGCATGGGATACAACTGTTTTATTTCATCCACTTTTGAGAGGACGAGGGAAGAAGAACAAACATTCTTTTTTCTCGCACAAGAAGCAATTCTCTGTAACCTAGGAAATGCTACCATGGCTCACAGGAGAATCCAGTGCATATTTCTCTATACATTTCCAGTCCAGTGTTTCAACATAAGACTTCAGACCAAGACAATCTACCCATTTGTTCAAGTTCAAGGTCCTCAAAGGAGGAAAGGAGAGCTGATTTGAGAAACTGTTTGGTATGCAAAGTCCTACAAAAAGACAAATTGGACTAGGGCCCATTGGGAAGGTCAGACACAAGACACTGCCATAAGAGCAATGGCTCACCAAACAATCAGAAAGCAAGCACAAATAAGACAGTCATGGGCTGGAAGCAAAACAGTGCATAATATCACTTAGCAAAAAATAAAAATAAAAAACAGATGTACTCCTAAAAGTAGTGAAGCTAGAAGCCATATGACATTGACTCTGTGCCCCCGGGTGATGTGGAACACTCAGATTCCTGCACCTATATGAACACTAGCAGGATGCTAAGTAGGAACAATATTTTGTATTCACACTAGAAGCAGCAGCACAATCTACCTCCTGTTCTTAAAGACAAAAATATCCCCCACTCTGTAAAAAGCTACAAAGCTTCCTAAAGCTTTCTCTGTGGAAACACTGGTATTGGCCTTTTCATTACACACAAAACATTTTCTCACCTCTGACTCCAAAGTGAGTCCTGTTTTTAAAACAGATGTCTTGCATCATTTGTCACTTAAGAGAAAGGCCTGAATAAATGGAGAGAACACTGACCTGTGGCTAAGAAAAACGTTGCTAAGACACGCAGCTTAATTGCATCTGTCAAAAATGTATTTGCGCTCACTACACCTGATGAATTACTGCTACACTTTTACTGCCATACTGAGCACTTCAAAGACAACACAGTTTCAAAACCCAGCCACACTGAAATCTCCAAATATTTCCATAAGTAATAATAAAATAATAATAATCAGGCCAGAATGCAAAGCAGAGATCACTATAAATGCTAAATTTATTGCATTTGTCATCATTTATTTCTGTTTTCAGTCTCATCAAGGTTTGCCTGCAGTCTTCCAGAGTCTCATTCAATACGTAGGCTTGTGCAATACAACCCCCAAATCCCCTTCTAACATCTCCCCATGGTAACCCAACAAAGCTTAAAGGTAGGTGCTGGTTACACTTCGAGGGTTTTCTGTGAAATGCAGTTACACTTCCATGGAGGTGAGAATGCCTTATGCTCTGCTTGAAACACTTCACTATGTGCAGCAATTAGTGAATTTTTTTCAACCAGATCTTGGTCAGACTACACTTTATTATTGACCTGACTGCTTTCAATTATCACGCTTCTACAATAAGCCATTTCACACAGCACACTGACATGGTTTACAAGATAAGACTCTAAGCTGTATTTTAAAAAGTGCCCTTATATTTTTAATTGAGAAAATGCTATTCCTTAAGATTCAACTTGTATCAGTTCTGTTCCTTATGAACAAAATCTGTGCAAGGAAGAAGTGAATTTATAGTCATAACTCTTTCACAGCAGCAGAAGGCTCTCAAGGCCTTCCAGAACAAGCCAGTTGATCTCTCCCTGATTGAAACCTTCCTAAAACTCACATTCAGCCTATAGTAGGCAAGACTGCTTTGCCATCTGTGGTAACTGCTCTTACATGTATGGAAAGATCTTCAACATTAATGTTAAAATCCTCAGAGGACTCCACTTTGGTTCATTGCATACGACTGGACAAAGTCACTTGGCACATATATAATTCCAGTCTCTGTAAAGTGAGAAACACTGATGTTTACCTCCTTGTAAGAAAGCTGATAGCTTGTAAGTATTTTAAAATTGCTGGATGGCAGATGCTAAGTATTTTCAGTAGAATTTCACACCAGAAAGATTTTAATTACAGCGGTTCCTCATTTCTAGATTCCCTCACGAACCAATAGGCAGACTCTCATTCATTCATAGTTGAATACCTGAAATGTCATCTAAGGTTGAGACAGTGTTGTATATCACTCCAACTCTAGAGTATGCTACACTATTTGTTTTCTCGGAGACACACATGCAAACACTACATACCATTTCTGCTTCTTTGTTTAAGGGAGAGGAGACTGACCTCATATGATATTGAGCACCATGAGGTAACTCAACTAAATTCTTACATGCTCATAGCAACGCCTGGAGCTAAGCTACTTGACTCGGTGTTATAGCTAACATTAACCTTTGCAAAAAAATATCAATCAATCGAGGAGATACAGGCTCATTCTACTGAGAGAGTAACTTCAGCATGTGAAGATGAACTTTCATTTGACTAACTCCACAGCGATGCCATATCAAACTAATTAATTGCCAAGCGTACTGAACAAGCAGATAAAGCCTCCCTCACTGCTACTGCAACTTCTTTAATTTTGCTTCCAAGTTATTTCAACATCGTCTCTGTATGGGTGCCATCTGGTAAACTTAACTGCTCCTCAAACTTCTCCTTCAGCTTTAAATTCACCTCACAGCTGTCTTACCACATACTTGATTCTTTGCATTACAGGGACACAGAGGTTTTTAATTCAAACTCGAAGTCTGGTTGCAGTAGAATTAAATTCTGTGCAACTGTTAAAATGAAGAGTCAGAGACTCAGCTGAAGGATCCCCTCAAGGTCAAACTACACCTATGTGACACTGAGCATCAGCTCAACTCCTCAAGTCTTGGCAGCAACATCCCTCTTTCATGAGTGTGTAGGCAGGCGTGTGCGAGTTGTTTCATTCGTTACAACTCATTGATCCCTGCCTCAGACTTTTTGCCACCACAGGAGACATGATGTAAGCACCTAAGGAGTCACTACTGTCTGGGAACTCTCTGATTTTATTACAAAATAGCTGAGATCAAGGAAGCCATCATAAGGACTAATAAGGATTCTGAACCGTGCAGAATAAGCAAATTAAATGGCGACTTTATGAGTGAAACAATCATCTCCAGAATGGGCTGCTCCAGCCTTAGGAGCTCGTTCTCTTGGTGTTGTATGAATTTGTACTTCTATCTTTCACACCCCTCAGTTCCTCTGAGGCTGTCCCAGGTGATGAAAGAGCAGCAAACCTCATTCATTTGCTATTTGTTTACATTAGTGAAAATCCTCCTTGCCAAGGCAACAGCTACCAAGAGCTTTCACAGACGCTGCTTGTGCAGGATTATTAATGCACTTCCTGCCCAATACCTTAATGAGCAATGGTGAGATTTAATTAGAGTAAAATAATTAAAAGGTGATTAAGAACAAGGATAAGTTTCTGATCATTTTCTCCCACATTTAAAAAATGATACGAGGGAAGGTAATTCCAAACCTTTATGGTTTACTTTGGCTTTAAAAAAATGGAAGAATAAAAAAGAGAATCCGTTAAAGGTTTCCTCAAAGCAAGCAAAATATGGACTGATACAATAGAGATAAAAAGGCACACATTTCTCATGCAAATAAAAATCACTACCTCACTCAATCTCAGTATTTATTACGTTTCATTTATATACTAAGATTCAAACACAAGCATTCTGCCCATTGGTTTAGAAATAATACCTAGTTCCCCTGACACTCATCCTGATGCTCTGAACTCAAAGCATTTCCAAAACTGCACATAATTATTTCAAAGGAAACATGGCTGGAGGAAGAAATAAACATTCACTAATATTAAAGGAGAAACATCTTGAGAGCAATTCAGTTTGAGCTAATTTTCTTTCCTCTTTTACAGAAGGAAGGCTTTGAACAATACCTTCGATGAAACTTTCATAGCAAGAATTGAGTCAGAACAACACTCTTACAATGAGCAAGTCATTGAAAAACAAATCATTTCAGTTCCTTTTCATTTAAAAGAGATTTTTATGAAAATAAGTTTTCATTAAATCCTGAGAAACAGTTTCTTTCCCCCTACGGATTCTCCTATTACTTAAGCACTGTGAGATTGGAAACAGCAATTGATTTGCAAGAACAAACTCCCACACAGGGTCTGCTGCTTTAACACTATATGCCATCCTTGCTCCAGAGTGCACCTGGTAGAACATGTAATGATATTTACAGGCAAAGTGAGCCTGTGGGAGGAGGGTAGATGAGGTCCTAGTTGCTCTTACTTACCGAACTACATCACTGATTTCCTGAAGCCAAAGCACACAGAAGCAGGAATACATTTTCCTTATGAGCTTGCCAATCAGGCAACGCTTGTTCACCATCTTCCACAGAGAACAGAGAGCTGCTCCTGTCTGAACACACAGCTTTCCCAAGAGGAATGATCTGCATCAACCCTGAGTATTACCAATTGGATTAATGCCTGCATTTCTTCATGGAGTGGGGCAAGCCGAGCAAGTCTGATAAAGAGAAATGGCAAGGCAAGTTTGCCAGTCACGACAACAAAGGAAAAGAAAGTCTTGTTAAAATAATGAGAAATTAAAAGCCTAAATCGTGACATTTGCATTTTCCTGTGATTCAGTCAGGCTGTAAACCATTCTAAGGAAACATCACCTCTCCCTCCCTATCTCCACAGCATCAAGCACCAAACTGTACAGAACATGATTTGTTCAACAAAATACCACATTCAACACAAATAACTAAGGAAGTCTGCTCTCAGTTCAAATCTGCAACAGGCAGAGTTAAAGATGGAAAAATAAGATGCTTATCCAGTTTATGAAATCTATTAAATTCAGCGTGGCTCTAACTGTAAACATGGAAGAACTAAAACTAGGCAAAAGATGTATCTGCAAAATACACGCACAGTAAAGCAGCAGCTGTAACCTTAACTGGAAGAAACCAAAGAAAGAAAAAAAAATCCTGGGAACAAGGCACACTGCATCTCTACAGAGCCTCTTCCTTCTCATCACTGATGGCACATTCTCCATCAGCCCTACTACCTTGTACTCAAGGAAACCTTTATCAACATGTAAAATCAAGATGACTGAGGCTCTTCCATAGCCTTTTCATGTTTCTGTAGCTCCTCTTTCCCTAGGAGGGAATGTGCTTATTGAGATTCTCACCTCTCCAGAGAGCAGTGGTTGCTCAGTGAGCATGCAGCAGCTGACACATCAGATCCCATACTAGTTCAGCTCTTGGACAAGATGCTGTTAAAATAATGTCACAAAAAGCCAAAACCCACAGAACAATACTCTCAGAGGCTGCCATCTCATGGATATAAAACGCTTCCCATCAATGCGTTTTCAGAAAGACCCAACGGCATCACTGTTGCTTGTTGTTTGGGGCCTAGGAATCATTTTACACAAGCTTAGAGCTTGAGATGGGCGCTTGAAGTCAAGTTTAAAATAAGGATCGAGTGACAACTAGTGGAGATCTTTATAAGTGCATCTTAGCAGACCATGTAATCTGCAGAAAGATCCTATTCCACTGAAATAAAACAGATGAAGCCTAATTGCACAGAAAAGCCTTCCAAAAAATATGAGTACATTCGTGGTGATGTTGCACATTAATTCATTTTACTCTGAGCTTTCTTATTAACCTGGTGAAGCTGCTCCAATATACAGACTAACACAAGCCAAGTCACAACCCAATCCCACCACCCATGGAGCAAGTGAACAGAAACACACAGGTCCAATCAATCTACCATCCACTTCCAAGTAATGAGTTGGTAGAAGTGACAATGGAAAGAATCAGAAACCAGCAAAAAGGTAGTATGACTGCCTCCTAGTGCATTCCCTCCCTGAAATGTTCCAGCCAGCTATCAGAGGTTTACAGTTTCTCAGCTGGAGGCTGGGACTGAACTGTCACGCTTAGTAATCTACAAAACACTCACTAATATTTTTTTAAGCCTATACATACATTTAGCCCCAATAACACGCTGTAGCAATGAGTTCTAGGATTCCATTCTTTATCACAGAAAAATAGGTTTTAATTTACAAAAAAAAAAAAAAACCACAACCTAATATTACTTTCTTCATCAGATGGCTCTAATACCAGATTTATGAGATGGAGAACAACCATTCCTTATTTTATCTTCTCTCCCCTCTTTATGATTTCATTAGCCTTCTCTCATGACCTCTCATTTACTTCTTTTCCAGGCTGATGAGCCTAGAAATTCATGAATTCAAGCACAGAACAATTTTTTTTCATTTTGTCTCCAATCACCTCTGAACACTGAGCTAATATTTCCAAATTTTTTAACATTATTACATTTCAGAAGTAACAGGTTCTAGTACAATACTACCGCTCTCACAAGAAATAGCAAGATGAGGTAGTTTCTGGAATTTATCTTGCTAGAGCTTCCTGTCAGAAGTGCTGTGGGTCCTGCTGTATGGTCACTGAAATACCTGGGTCTAATGCTGTAGCAACCACTTCCAGGTTTTATACAAGGGTAACTGGGGAGGGGGGAAAAAAAAAATGGAAGAAGAACATGCCAACCTCAGATCTGCTTTGACAATCTTGAAATAGCATTATCCATTCATTAGTCACAGGGAGCTGTTTCTTTAAGGAATTTAAATCATAGCAGAAAGGACACAGAGAAAGTTGTAGATCTGTCAACTTTTACTATTCCTATAAATCTCTTTCCTTAAGGATAACTATCTTGTCTTTTAAAAAAGAAAACAAAAGTTTCTGCTGCCCCTGATTGCACTGTGAAATAACTACATAATTTTAAGAAATCTCTTGCTTTTGAAGTTATGACTCATTTGTGGATTGGCTGCAATGTTACAATGAGAGTAACAAATATGTCAATTAATTTATTAATACTTACAGTTTCAATTTTCATGGCAATAAGATATGAAATGCTGAACAAGGAAACAGTTTAATCTCTCTCCAGAATGCTTCATGTTTTTAAATCATCTCTGTATTCAATCGACACACTGAATGCAGCCTGCTCAATACATAAACGCAATAAATTAATGTGGACTACAGATGAGATTCAGATTCTGCAGAAGCTAAGCTTCCCTACAAGATAAAGACTTGTGCAGCTCCCTAAGACGCCCAGAAATATTTTCCAGACATGAATCCAAGCAGTAAGCAACACAGCATTGTCCTATGAGACACTAACATAGAAAATGGGTATACAGGCATAAATGTTCATCCATTCCTGGACTTTATTCCTCCAGGAACGGACCCTCAGTGGGGATAGTCAGGATCAGGCATTACTACAACTACATCTATGAGGCAGTCATATCAACATGAAGATTTGCAGGTACTGAGGAACCAAAGGTAGATTTTTGGAAGGCCAAATGTTCATAGGTACTTCCCTTCCAACATTAGGCAGCACACCAGGACCTATAAAGTTGGTTTTGTTTGCTGAGGTCCACAGCAAGCAGCCAGGAAGCCCAAGTTAGTACATTTAGTTAGCTGCTTTCATTTGGCAACCTGGACTGCTAACCTAAAGTAAAGGGTTACAGGAGTGCTCAGTATTAAAAATAGGAGCAAAGACCTTGCAACAAGGCCACAAAGCATGCCAGCAGATCCTGGTTCTGCATCCTTTGCTCTTGGTGTAGCCACTTGGTTCCTTATGCTTTATTAGGCTGTAATCTCTTCCTGTTGGCACCCACCCTAAAGTGCCAGAATTTTGAGTAAATCTGTGAACTGCCCTGCCACAAATATGGCTCTGTAACTTTCATTTAGGCTATCAGGGAAAACTGATCTGCTGATCTTTGTCTGGATTCACTCAGATCAGCAGTAAAAGGACAACTGCCTGTCCAATACCACACAAGAGAAAAACAAGTCACTAAATATCAAGGAGTAATTCAGAAAGTAACATTCAGATAGCTCGGAATAAAAACCAGGAGAACAGAAAAAAAACACAGACATTACAGAAATATTAACAGGACACAAGGGAAAGAGAAGAGCAAAGAGAAAAATCCATGAGTAGTTAGAAGCTGATAAGAAAGCCTAAGAGGCAAAGTAAAAGATGAAGTGATATGTCATGGTTGTGCCTTCCTTACAATGATACTGTGGGAGTTTGGATGTACATTGGTTGCTCTGAAAGTAACGCCTCCTATTTATTTCCATGGAAACTACAACAGTCACCAAGAGTACAATATACTTCTTGGTAGAGCAAGTACTCAGCTACAAAAAGCTGTTTTTCAACATAGTCACTGCCATTAGCTATACATTTTTGCCAGTGATGAGCAATAGCCACATGCCATGCTCATCAAAATCTGCACGGCTGTCTGGAAAATGGTTCATGTTTCACATAGCTTTTGCCACTGCTGAATCACACCACTCACACCTCACCAGGCCAACACCCACTGTCTGGTCTCAAACATTCAGCAAGAGTCAATGAACGTTAACAGTGCCATTTTTCCCCACAAGGAGGAATTCAGTTCCACATTTCTGTTTCATACATACTTCCACATCAGACACCACTTTTTTTTAGACTGCCCCTCTGCTGCCATTTGTCAAACAGCAACAAAATCCAACCAAATATTGATGGGAAAGTTCAAACTCTACTTTCTTACCACCAACATCTGCCTCTGACATAACGGACCAACATAATAAAATAGGTGGCATTACTTCTGAAGTAGTACTCCCAGATTGATGGCAGCTACTGTCATCCACTTTTATACCACCATCAAGATGAACACAGGGAGCCTCCTGTATCGTTCATTTTTCTCAATGGTGCTGGCCTTGGCTCAAAGACAGTTAATGCTACAGCACTTATTAGCGTCAGGTTGCTAAAATATAACGATCACTGTACAAGCAAAAAAAGAGATGCTTGGGAATACATCTCACCAAGGAACAGAACAATTCTCATCTCATCAAGTAAAGTAAACAGAACAGCACAGATTCACTGAGAACGATAGGCAATTAGAGGTAGAGTCAAAATGTATTGAAAAAAATCAATGGGATTCACAGTTCCACACAGATTCTCAGTCAGTCCCTTAGTTATGGTGCACATCCATCAATAACAGAGTTGGATATATCATCTTGCCACACTAAAAGCAAATAATCCCCATGTTAGAATAGGACTATGGTCAGGTAAACAAAAAGCATTGGAAGCAGATTCTGGCTCTTCTGGGGGAATGCAGGAAGGAGAGCAGAATGTAATATACCTTGTCCCGTAAACAAAGATTAGAAGCAAAATTGTGTGAAGTCAGCCACGAGAAACACGCAAGTCCAACATTAGGGTGTTTATTCAGTAATTCCACTTTAAAGGCTTTACAGTATACTGAGACATAAAAAACAATCAGATAGAAAGCCTAAAGTTGTCCACCACAGGAGAGGAAAGAAAAGGGATTCTCATTCAGAAAGACCTTCATAGCTCTTAGCACCAAAATCACAGCAACACTATTTCACTTATTGCTCAAGGAACAGGCACTCCTCCAATGGGGCAAGAGATGAGGAGAGACCTGAATCAAGCATGTGATGACAAGCAGCAGAAGTACTGAAGAAATTACTGAACATTGAAACCACAACAATCACCTCAAAGTTCCTGCACATTTTGCTAAGCACCATACCAGACCTAGTGGACATGTGTTTATGGAGACATTTTCCCTTCCCTGCAGATGGCATTGTCACCTAATTCCCCAGGAGAGGAACAGATTCAAACAGGCTGCTATGAGGAAAGTACATGAAGGAGACAGTCATGATGCCATCACTTGTCAGCTCAAAGTTTCTTCCACAGAAGAAAGTAGCCTCTGCTGACAGCTGGGTTTTTAAGGAGAGCTGAACAGAGCTTGCCTTGCTGCTCAATGAAGGAACGGGAGCAGAGAGGCACTCCACAGGTGCCAACAAGCAGTGCTCCCTCACCTTCTTCTCCCTCCATGTCCGAAGAATGGGGAACACAGATCCCTACTGTCACTCAAGGGAGAAACTGCTGAGAGTAACCACTTTCAGGGCAATACACGAAGCTTAATTTTTAGGTATTCCTTCACTGCAGTCGCTTCACCATCTCCTCGCTTGCTGCTGACAGTGAAGAAGGAAGTAAGGGAAGGTTTCAAAGAGAACAAAAGTTATCAGCTTTGTTGACTTTCAACTGGGATCCCACTTGGGTGCACAGGTGACATGTGAGAAAACATGAAGGAGGCTTTGTGAAAGAGCATGACAAATTAGCACTCAAGACTGACAGAGCAGGTGATGGGAGTGATGTCTGAGCACTGCAGGGCTGTGATAGGATATAACATCTCTGAGAATGATGATAAGTGCTTTGCACTTGGCTGGTGAAAAAAGGAAGCCCTGGCAGGTAGAAGGAAAGATGTTCAAAGCAATAAGCAAGAAATACAGTATTTGTAACCTCATTCGTGAAACAGGGAGAAAGCAAGCAGCTTTGACAGACAATGAACTGTCTCTGGGGCCACACAAACTAGAATGAACTGCACAGATAGAAATTTTGCAGATCGCTGTTGCAGAACCAAGCCTTGGAGTCTTAACTTTAGAAAACCTAGGAGGACTGCATTTTAAGTTATGTCTGAGCTTGCAGCCAGCCAACCACAACAGACCAGAATGGCACAGCTGCCTTTCAGGCAGACAGTTACAGCATGCACATTTTGTTGTTCCTCCCAGATGCAGGAAAGAACTAGCTCACAACAATAGGGTCTGGATCTCAAAACTCACATTCTGGTTGCTACTTCCCCATGCTTCCACCTCAGTTGTATCCAAAAACACCTTGGGCTGCATAGTGAGACTTGAGAACTAACCAGTCTGATATGTTTCAAGCAGTAAATTGAGTAAAAAAAAAATCTTTCCTGCTGTCTGTTAGCAACATGACTGTATTATCTCGGTAGATATTCATTCAGAGGCCAGAGACAACAGGTCATGTGGCAGTCCTGCTACCAAGTCTATTCCAGAATCATGGTGCAGAGACCTCCAGTCCACTCACCCCTCACAGCACCAAGTTCAGGAGTCTTCTCCTTACAGGCCATAGGCTTGTTGCATTCATTCATGACAAATCAGCAGCCAACTAAAATACTGAGAACAGAACATAACATCAATGAAAAACAAGTTTGAGTCATCGGTGCTTGCTCCTTATTCCATGAATAAACACTGAAGACAGTGCTCCATTTCATACTTCATGCAAAACCACTGCAGAACTGCTAGCTTCCAGAGTATTGCCAGAGCTTGAAATGAAAAGCACATATGAAATGCCACACATTATGGTCTCAGATTCATCACCAAATGATAGCCAAGCAGCTGGTTATAACACAGTAGTCATAGTAGTTGATAGTAGTCGAGTCACAGCATCTGACAGGAACTTTTCACATATCCTCTCACCTTGCTACAACAGAAGGAGATTTATGTAACTACTACCTTAAAGGTTCATATTACCACAGCTCTGCTAACAGCATGTATGAGTCAGACAAACTGTTTTACTCCACCACAAGGCTTTGCACTGACACCACGCGAAGAATGATGCGGACCGCTGGAACCTGCACAAGCCTTGCCCACTTGAGAGAAAGACCCAAACTTCTCCAGAGCCTCACTGAAAGAGCTAAGCATAAGCTATTAATTACTTATTATCAAGATGATTGATGGCATGATATTTATTCCAATAACCGCAAACTCCATATAAATGCTAGAATGGATATTTTACTTCAGGACAAAAGTCATCTATCATATTGGATCACATGGTTCATAAGTTTAATTTACAGTAATTATGCTGGGACAAGATTTTATTAGTCACTAGGTAAAAAAAGCTAAGAATATCAACTCCAACCAACCAAGATAAAAATTAGCCTCAAACTGATTAAAATAAGTTTTCTGAAGGGCAGGGTAATGTGAACTTTCAAGTATTCGGAAAGTTTAACTGCAGACTCTCCATTTGCCTCCTTAGCAGCCATCTTTTGCAACCAGCAAAACCAACTCCAAATCTCTTCAACAAGAGTTTGGGGAACAGATATTTCAAGCTCCTACAACTTAGTAAGAAAGGGTAAAAAAGCTGAATCACTGAAACAGATTTCTTCCAGAATGCTTAACTGAGGTGTACATGAAAAAACTTTATTTAGAAACAAGCTCAAACAAATTCCCCAGAATTGCACAGATCTGCTATTTGGAAATGCTAGAAAGAGCCACTGTTGTTATAGAAGTTCTTCAGCCAATCTTGACTCTTTCAAGAATAATCTGTTCTCTACACATTATATGACAATGAAAAACATTCAAGTCAAAATATTTGTTTTCTCTTATAAGTTACCATTAAGATTATAATGCATTCTGACATGAGGACAGAGAGTTCATTTTCAAACGTAAAGTAATTCACCACTGAACTAAGATCTGAGCTGCACCAAGAACAAATGCATTCTAAAAATAAAAATTTTTACACAGCCATTTGAAATGTTTAATGCAATCATGAAATCCTGAGGTTTTCTCTCTCTAGAGGGACTTTTGCATTTACATTAATCTGTAAGAACTGTCATATACTACAGAAAACCATGGAGTTCGGAGTATTGATTTGACCACATTTTCCTCTGAGCTACAGACTTTGATTTTTGACTATGTGTTTGTTCAGACACCTTTGAATAGTCTTCTGACACAGAGCACTAATTACCCTGTGATGACAACGGAACCAATTGAGAGCACGTCCCCACTGTTTTAAAAACAAATCCTCAAGATAAATTCTAGCATCCTTACACAAGCAGTCTGGGAGATAAAAAGAAGTAATGCTTTATTGATTTTGCAAATAGAGAACTGAAGTAGAAAGTTTTGATATACAAAGCCACGTTGACACTTAATCCTCTTGAGATCAGTGGTAGTTACAGATTTAAGTGATTTTTGCAGATTCAGCTACAATATATACCATTCAGTCACATGAACTAAATTAATGCTTTCCAGAGCAGTCAGAGATCAGCCTCAAGCCTCAGCCTCCACTCTTAAGACTCTGGCTTCGATGTTGCACAAACCAGATGGCTCTGGAGGTTGGGAAGTCACCACCACAGGAGGACTGGTTCAGGCTCCACTATGGCCAGGCGGCGTGGATAAATCAACCAGTCCCCGGCTCCTAGATGACACATGCAGAGTTACCAATATCTTGGAGCAGAGCCCCTGAAGCCTAGCCTGAGAGCTTACACTTCTGGTGCATACACTGGAAAGCTCCAGGGCTCTGTACACGTGGTTAAGTCAGCCACAGAATTAGCTACCTTCCTCTGATGGGGGATGTAGAACAGTTCTAAGTCAACATTAGGTATGTAAGCAGACTACCGCAGAAAAAAAAGTCTCAGTACATACAAACTAGAGTGTAACAGCTACCATGGCATTCTAAGTGGCACTTCTCAAAGTGGGCTTCAGGACATAGGTTTAGCTCTCCAGGTGACAAATCCAAAAGAGATAAAGACGTACACACAAATGCTTGAAGGAACATCAGTGTTTCATCCATCCTTTACCTGCATCCTTTTTAGTATCAAGTTCTTCTCATGTTGCAGATTATATCTATGACGATAATTAAAGTAGCAGTCATCGTGATATGACAGTATTCTTACAGCAAATGTAAACACCATACAAAGAAATTAGGAGATTCTCACAGCAACTTTAAAAATAACATATGCACCATGTGGATACATTAATATGCTGTACTTCAGCCTCACAGGCAGGGCCATGTGGTGGAAGAGGTATCTGCATGCTTCTCCAAAAATTCTAATGATCTTATTAATGACAACAATTAATTGCTTATTCAGTCCCAGAGTTCACATTTGGGATTTGCTGTCTCCAATGGTGAACAGAACTTTTTGTGCTCAAGATCTTACCAATACCTTTCAAATCTACAATGTTAAAAGTCATACTACTAGTGAACGGTAAACAGACTTTGCCTGCTGCAGACATAGTCCAGCCACCACACACACACTGCTCTGTAGCCACCACTTTTATCTTTTTTTTTCCTGACAGAATCACAGGCTATTTGGCTTCTCCTAAGGACCATTAAACTGTTGACCTCTCCCTCCAGCCGACCTAGTGTGGCTGTGCCAGCTCTAACAGTGTGCCAGCCAGCTGGCCTTGGCATTGCAGCACTTCATTAAAACCCATGAAGAGCTGCAGATACGGGGCAGATTTAGACAACAATAACAACAAGAAGTGACTTTTAAGACCAGAAGTCATTAATTACTTTGGGAAAAAAAAAGGGTTGTCACTATATGATAAAACAGTACAGAAACAGAGTGACTTCGTATGGCAGCACTTAACTCTGCTGCTGCCAAAGTGGCACTCCCACTCCATCCTAGCAAAGTGTAGTACAAAGAATCTCCATGCTCATAGAGGTTGCTCGAGCGACAGGCTTACACACCTTGGCCACTCCAACCTTGCAGCTGTGAAACCTCACCGAAACCTTCTCACCCGTGTGCCTCAGTCTATGCTGCAGAAAGGACTCAGCACAACACCCTGCCCTGTTTTGACTGAATGACAAAAGCACAGTTTCCACTGCAGATGCTAGTTCACTATGAATCAGATTTGACAGCAGACAGCCAAACAACAGGTAGCAGTAATTTTGAGAACAGTATGGCCAAGCATTTGAAGTTTAAAGACAATGTGGCTGCATCTTTCTTTGATCTTATTCGGCTCTAAAGAACAAGTACTACCTTGCTTAACCTGAACTGAGGCTTCATCTTCAATTCCTCAGCAGCTGTAAAAAGAGCTGTTTGATTCAACTCTCTTTCCCATAGCCAAAATTTGTCATTTCCAGTTAAAGGGAAGGACAGTGTATTTGTTCTGTGTCAAAGTCCCTGGGACTCAGAAGACAAGATGAAATGGAAATTCTTTTCTCTCTCTTTTTTTTTTTTTTTTTTTTTTAAAAGGAAACAAAAAGCAACTCTATACAACTGGTATGGACCAGTTGAGACAAGATATGTTCTTGAGAGGCTAGGTCCCCTGGCATAAAGCACAGACTGAATGTTATCAAGAAGGTACATGCCAGTCATTAGGATGCTAATTGGCTCTGACAGCGCTCTGGTGACTCAAGTGAACATCCTTGCTGTCACTACCTGGAAGCATTGCAGCAGGGAATGGCTCTAAGGAGTTTAAAGAAAATAAGTTAAGTGCAAGGAGGAGGTACAGAGAAGGGGGATGGTGCTAGCTCTCTACAGCTGTCTGAATCACATATTTAAACATGAGGAAAAATACTTCTGTCTTTCCACACCGTGCTACTAAAAATTCCACTAAAAAATCACTTGGGGTAATTTACATTTAAATAGAATTTGCTCATGAAGTACATTATTTTGCTGGTCATGTTTACAATTACTTTCCCTCCCTCTTCCCAGGACTCAATGACTTGTTTCCAGCATCGTATTCCCTTCCTCCCAGCCTATCCAATTAAAATACCTCCAAAAATATTAACTAGCTAAATTTTCCCACCAACAACTCTCTCCTACTGCTCTCTATCTACCAGAGCTCTACTCCATTCTGAAAAATTCCAGTACTGAATGTTTTTCTTCATTTGCTCAGTGGCAAGATTTGTCATTCATGTTTCCAGTGATTTAAAGCAGGGTATCAAAACTTTGCTCAATAGTCACAAAGAGTAGCAGTTTCCAGTTTTGGTTGGACAGCATTCTCATGAGACCAGGAGAGTGCCAATGGGGAGGTGCAGAACTAAGGTTTGGATTGTCAGTAAATTAAAGAGAAGGTCATCTAAATGGGGACTGCTGTAAAGTAAATGTTATTTGAACACAGTGGTTAATACTTGCAATGCAGGTGAGTCCTTCCTTCCTTCCTTACATGCCACGTACATTTTCACTCTTCTAAAATAAACATGTAACAAGACACTGCCAAGATTATATGCCCAAGGAGAGGGAAAGGGAAAAAAGTATCAGGAAAACTATATCCAGCTATTGGAACTCCAGCATCTTCTCAAAATAACTCCAAAATGGAGCAGAAGGAAAGGAAAGCAAAAATAGAAATCAATCTTCACCTTTCGTACTGTCACTGAAGGCATGAAGTTTCTTCTTGACAGAGCTTGAAAAGCAAGCATACAGGAATGGTGGGAGGGGAGAAAAGAGGCACAGAAGCAACAAAGCATCTGAGATTTCCACTAAACTAGCACCAGGGTGGAGAACTAAACCACAGTTCATGGTTTTATTCTGATCAACAGTCTCCAGCCAGCCTCAGCACAACCTCTCTTACTGTAGAAGAAACCACCTGAATACAGACAGAAGGATCCTGCAGAGTCAGAATTTGTGCCTCTATGCTACACACTAAACCTCACCTATAAAACACACATGACTCAAGAGTACGCACCTCCTATTGTCACTTCCAACAAGCCTCTACAACCAGCCCTGCTTTCCTTAGTAAATGGGTTTGCTGCTTCTTAAAATGGATGGATTAGTCGTGAATAAAAATGAAAAAATTACTAGGGAGAGAAGCAATACTCAATGTACCACAGTCAATAAAAGACAGAGGACAAGAGAAATATTATCTGAAGAGTTCCAAGAAGGTTAGCGTTACAAAGCAATGAAATACTGGCTTTGACACAGGAAAAAAAATCCCCCTGAATACAAATGCGTTCCACACAGTGACAAAGAAGTTATGCTTACCTCAAAGGACACTAATATACCGTAGCTCCCGAAGAAAGAGAGGAAGACAGAAAAAAGAGACAAAGCATAAACACAAAGAGAATAAGGCTGCTGAAAACTGTTTCATATAGATTCTTCTCCATCACAAAAGATTTATACCTTTCCTTGGAAATTCAGCGTTTAGGAAAGTAGACTCAGAAGTACAACTCCAGCATAATATGCCTCTTTCCCAGTCCCCAGGGAACTATGATACTGATTTACTGGTCAAAGAAATAAATGTGCCTCAAAGTTCTATACAAGGCACTTTCGCCTTTCTGAAGTTAATCCAGCTCTAAGATAGATAAGCAAAAGGCCAGCACTAGTGGAAAAATACCACAGAATGTATTTGTGTAGATAAATGAGCTTTCTGAAGGCAATGCCCCTGTCACGGTGGAAAAATTTTCAGTCACTAAATAGAGAGATGGAGAATTAAACCAGAAGAAACTACAGTACACAACCTGTTCCTTGGTACAAGGATATGCCTCCTGGTTAGGGACAATGCTTTACTGAAAACACCTAATAAGTTAAATTTTAAAAAAGCACATGCATTTTAGAAAGGATCCATTTGAGCAAAAGTTGACATGAACTTCTGTGCTAGTTATGTGGACCGCCACTAGAGCTGACAGAGAAATAAGCAATTCCAGGGTAGAATGCATCTCACTCTAAAGCAGTTGTCTAAAAAAGGGGTCAGATCAACTGCGTCCCAAAACATCTATTTTTCTTTACTGTCTGGAAGATGAGCCCATATAACTCAGTCAAATGCAGACAGCTAGCCTCTAGATACTTAAATCTAATGGTGGACTCATTTCACTGAGCATCAAACTGATTGCAGCACCTAACTTAAGATTCAAATATAGACATGGGGCTTGCAAAAATGAATCCTTTCTGTGCTGAGTGGAAATTTTACTCTAGAGAATGCAAAGTCCCGAGTTTCTGCACAATCTATGATACCAATTAAAATGAATCAAGATGTAGCCTTTACAGTTGCAGAGATAGCCTTTCAAATACACAAAATGCAAATGAGAGCTACACTATATTCCTGAGTCTGCAGATTAATACAAGCAGCACTTGAGTGATGCTCAGAAGCATGAAAAGAGCGATCAGAGGAAAATTCTCAAGACAAGAGTTTTGCTTCTTCAAAATTCTCCCTTAAGTTCACATCAGCAGGACTGTCCCTCAGCTTTTAATCCTGGGTTCGAATGCAGCTTCCAGGTGCAAAGGGAAAGATAAGCTCCAGCTTCTGTTAAAATAACTTAAAAAAAAAAAAAAAAAAAAAAAAGGTGAACAAAGCAAGTCCTAAAATATAACTTAATGATGTAGATTGCAAGTGTCCAAACCTATGACCCAGCAAAAGAGCTCACACAGCTCTCATGGGCCAGACCCCCAGCTGAAGGACCTTGCATGTCCTTTTTCCACTCTCTTAGGCTACACAGCACTTTTGGTTGGAAGCAGGTAGCAAAAGCAATCCATGCAGCCCACAGTCCCTCTCCCTGTTCACTTTTAAGGGGCTCCCAAGGGAAAAATCACAACCAGAACTGGGTCGCATTCACCAGAATACCAGCAATCCATCGCTGGTTAACACCTTCTCCTCATATTACTTAGGACAAGAAGCCTTCTGGAGGGCATGCTAGCATCTTGAAAGCATTAGCTATCTCCTTTACATAGAGATTAACTGTGCTGTGTACACAGAAGTACAGCTCTCACCAGTGCTCAGTACAATCTCTGTGTTCCTTTCCTCTTGAAGGGCTGGGCACAGTGAGCATGACATCTCTTTTGAGACAGGAGCATTTGTAAATGCAGCAGTAATTTTATCCCAGTGAGGAATATATGGAGGACCATCTCCATGTTCTGGAGTTGTACACCACTTACATATCACGAGCTGCTTGCTATTTAGAGCTCATGAATGTTTCCGTGGTGCAAACATCAATCTCATTCAGACTGAATTGCAAACAAGAGGCAGTTTCCCTGGACCTATTTAAAATTAAATACAGAGGGTCAATTAAAAGTAAACCAGACACTGACCACTGTCTTTGTGAAGGACAAATGGCCATGCAGACACTGCTTCATAACCCAGAAGCTGTTATAATTATTAGAACTAAGAGATTATTCCTACCAAGGAAAGTCAAGAGGACTCCAGAAACATCTGGAATATTTGAGAAACAGGCCAATCTAAGCTTCAATTTCAAATGCCTATTACTTCCCCTGAATTTTTCTGAGCTTCCACAGAGGATTGAAAAAAAAAAAAAAAAAATAGGCTGGTACAGACATCTTCAAGTTTCTCCCTCTGAATTCATATAAATTATGTAATTGTACTTGTAAAGGACTGCAGCAAGTGACTAGAAGAGAACTGCACAACGAACTTTAACACTAAATTTTATATAGCAGGAGAAGAATACATTTAAAAGCATAAGAGGCTTTTTTTCTGTCCGTAAAAGCATGAAGAAAGGAGCTAGAAGGGACTATAATTGTACACACGAAGAATTATTCAAGGACAATAGGATGTACGGCAAGTTATTTTAATGGCTGACTTCATGACAAAAGATGCCCAGGGCACAAGAATGGCTGCCATCTTAGAGAAGACAAATACTTTTAAAGATGGGGTGCTTTCTTAGCACGTATATCAGATAAACTGTACACATAGGCTGGTAGAGCAATCTATCAGGATGGGCACACAGGCATCTTCTAGAGTCAAAAGCTTATAATAATTAAATTCTTAGATCATTACAAATAAAATTATGACCACAAAAGTTAAACGCTTAGAAGTATTTTGCCAAAGTCATTTAAATGTGGACCAAAACTCTAAAAGAGTAAGAAGGAAAAAAATTCATTTTTTCCATGCTAAGATTTTCATTAAAACCTTGAAGGTACGATATATCCATTAAGATTACAATAGAGAGGCATAGGGCATTCAGTTAATTTTAGGATAAATTGATGACTAGCACCTTTACAAACTCTCAACAGTAAGAACTTAAAACTCAGCTACATAAAATCATAGAACTACCTGAGTTTCAAGGAATCCTTAAAGGCAATCTATCTCAACTCCCCTGCAATGAACAAGGAAACCTACACTAGATCAGAGCCCCATCCATCCAGTCTGATGCTGAATGTCTCTGGGAACGGTGCTTCTACCACCTCTCTAGACGATCTGTTCCAGGGTCACACCACTCTTACTGCAAAAGAATGTTTTCCTCAGATCCAATCCAAATATTTTTTCCTAAACTTTGAAACAATTTCTCCTTGACCCTGCTGAAGAGTCTGTCCCATTCCTTTTTCCTTCCTCATCAACTTTAGATACTGAAAGGCTGCTATCAGATCTCTCCGAAGCCTTTTCCAGGTTTAACAGCCCCACCTCTCTCAGCCTGCCCTCACAGAGATGTTTCATCCCTTGGTACATTTTTGTGGCCCTTCTCTGGATGCTCACCAACAGGTCCATATAACTCTTGTACTGAGTACTTTACACCTGGATGTAGTGCTCCACATGAGGTCTCACAAGGACAGAGTAGAAGGACAGGATCACCACCTTTGCCCTGCTTCTTTTGATGTAGCCCAGGACACAGATGGCTTCCTGAGTCGCAAGGGCAAATTACCGGCTCACATCCAGCTTTCCATCCACCAGTACCTCTGGGTTCTTTTTGACAGAGCTGTGCTCCATCCATACATCCTCCAGCTTGTACTAATACTAATAGCAGGGATTGAAGGTTCACCTGGGCTCACTACTCAAGCCTGTCTAGGTGTTTCTAAATAGCATCCCACTCCTCAGCTTGCTGTCATCTGCAAACTTGCTGAGGGTGCGCTTGATCCCACTGTTGATGTCATTGAAGAAGACGTTAAAGAGCACTGGTCCCAGTCCTGACCTCCAAGGGACACTATTTGTCAACAATCTCCATTTGGACACCAAACCATTGACCAGCAATCTCCAAGTATGATCTCACTACTGGTTTCAGGTAGGTTAAAGGAGCCAAGAGCTGATCTGCACTGGTAGCTTTGCACTACCATCACTATAACTCCAACAGCTAAGCAGTCAGAGAGTCACCATAAGCATTTAGGAAAACACAGTCTCTCAGCTGGTCCAAATGTCACTATCCCTAGTTTAAAGGGGGATACAGGAAGGAACTGTGCAGCTCACCCTCAGACAGGCAAGAGAGCCTGCAGCGCTGCCAGGTAACAAACCCTGGCTTTGTGCGTGACAGTCTGTGCCTTGCTCAGAACTATATCCTGCTGTTCTTCCATGCCAGATGAAGAGGAATGGCACTACACAGAACAGTAGGAGAAATCCCTCAAATCTTCATGATATACAAACCCTGAAGGAATGCACATTATAGAAAGATTTAGTTTGCTGGCATGAAATCAAACGTATAAGCCAAAGATTATTCACAAAGATCAAGACAACCTTCAAAGAAGTCAGAAATCCAGGGGGAGGCAAAGTATTTCCAAGTAGTTTCACCTTCCCCACACAAGCCAGGGAAGCTCAGAGAGGTCGTAAATAATGGACTTTATTTTCATTCTTTGCATACACTCTTACTGGTGCAGTGCCCAGTGACATCCAGAGATGGAAGATGATAGTTGAGCCATTTCTGGATACTGAAAAACACCTTAAAAGGAACCTTTTCTTGAAAAGGGAATGCTCGTATTCTGCAATTTAGATCCATATAATTTACTAATTACTTTACATAGTCTACAAATAAAAGAGCACTTTTAAGGAAATTGGATTTCTGAATAAATAAAAGCCTCAAGTAAACTAACAAAGAAAGGCATTTCAAGATGCACTGGCAAAATGTAGCCTATTCAAATTAAGGTACCTATTTAAACATCAAAGTAACCATTGACAGAACTCCCCTAAAGTGGAAAGAGTCCCATTACTGACATCTTCAAAGCTAGACCAGAAGATCTTTCTCAAATACATGACCAAGCTTAAATCACAGTTGACATTTAGATGCTCAAATTAGTTGTATTGAAAGCAGACCTTTCCCACACACTCATTGTGAACAGAAGTTGTCACACTACAAGTCAGATGATGAACTGAAATGAGAAATGTGTACAGAAGCACTGCTAAGAATAAGAGGCCTATCTCAGGAGAGCTTGGCTTCTTAAGTTGATAGAACACAGCCTGATAAGGGACAGGATTGGTGCAAATAAACTAGGAGGGGGAAGAAGCAAGAAACGAAGAGCTGTTTAACCCATAGAGTGATCCTGGTGCAGCAGTGAGATAAGATAACCCTGGACAGTTCTGTACTAGAGATCAAAAAAATGCAAGTACAGAGCAGTTGTTCTCTGCAGCAGCCTCCCAGTGTGAGAAGTGGAACACTAGAAGAAAGCAGCTAAGAAAACCAGAGAGACTGATGAAAGGGCTCCTGTCTCGTGCTCATCTTCAGCAGCAGGGAGTCTTCCCCAGGACTAAGGCTTGAAAAGTCAGGTCGTCTTTTCCAGCTCTGAGCTCATACACAGGGTCCAGTAACAGCAGCAAGAGCAAAACTGGAACCCTCTGATATGGCAAGGCAGGGGGTACACAAAGGATTTGTTTTATTTCTAAAAAAAAGTAAACATTCGGGGTTTGTATTTTTTAATAGACACAAATAACCTCTGTTCTTCACCAGTACTCCAGCAGGGCAGGAGAACACACAACAGGGTCAACACATATTAAGAAAAAATTATTTAGGATGCAGTGCTGAGTGGCCTGAACACTCAACATGAGCAGCTCTCCATTCTTAATAACAGTGGAAGACTTCACAAATATTCTGCTGGAACAATCAATTCATCTCTCATCAACAAAGGGAGAGGAAACCTTCACAGCACAGCTGAAGAAATGGCATTAAATCCCAAGAGATTCAAGGAAATGAAGCAGCAGCACTCAGCACTGACCAGACAGCACTGGCTGCAAGGTTATCAGCTAATATCAAAGGATTTGCACTTTTTACAGATCAGATCAACAGGCCTCAGATTCAGCAGCCCTTTCTGCTTTATATGTGCTCAGCAACATCTAAATGGCCTGTATCTTGCAACTCTAGGAGCTATGATAGTTAACTACCACCCAGCCACACCTTTCCTTGGACATAACAAACAAAGCCCTAATAGAGCTAACCAGAAAAAAAAAAAAAAAAAAAAGAAAAAAAAAAAAACATGCAGAGAAGAAGAAAACCCAGAAGTCATAAGCTTTCCATCCCATCTCACTGCCTCAGAGTCCCTCACACTCCCCTTTTGCACACAAAGCTTCCCTCTCTAGAAAACATAAAGTGACTCTTGCATACTCAGAACTCTAATGTAAAAATGAAATAGTGTGCTGATGATCCTGAAACGGATTTAATGAAGCCACTGCAATTCCACCCTTCCTTCCTTCCAACTCCACCCTCTCCTCTGATAAAGACATTTGTTTGAGTTAATAAGGAGGGGAAAAAAGGCAAGCTAAAAATAGTCCTTTTTGCCTTAAAGTTAAAACTATGAATAAACAGCCTGAAACAGGAATGCAATTAATCTACCCTCCAAGTTCCTACACTGCTTTCTTGTTCAGTTCTTCCAAACACCTTAAGAAGGATCAAATACAGTTATTTCTGCAGAACAGCCTGCTTCCTTGCATTTTCTAAGGTAGCTGGCTCTGGAATGAGGAGAAACAGCTTATGAGACAGGATGAACCACGAATATAATAAAAGATGTTTAACTACCAGTATACTTTAGGATGCAGCAACACTGTTAGGAGTCAAAGCGAAGAAAAAAATTATGAGAAAGTGAACAAAAAAATTAGTGTTTCCTTTTCCTGTGGAATAGAAATCAAATTATCTCCTAAAATCCACCCTCCCATTAAAAAGCACTAAGAGCCGTCCCTGCCTTAGACCCAAGTCACATCTCTCTCCTACAGCAATAACTGTCAACACTGGAAGAGCGTGTGATCAGCCATCCTTTTCACCCTAGGCTGGGAGCCAAAGCAAGGCTGGTGTGCATCTTTGCAACTCAGAGCCAAGTAGATTTCTTTACTCTGTTCCATGCATCGCATCATTAGTAAGCAGATCAAACCCCAAGGAGCATCCTCGCAACCTCAACACGTAAAGCTTTAACTTGATTTTACACCTTATTCCTTTTCCCACTTTATCACCACTGAGATTCAGGTAATGCCATAGGAGTCCTGTGTAACATCCCACCAATGCAGACCGAAGCCTCTTGGTGAAATTTCCTTTCATTTCCTCATTCCCAGCTTCCCATAGCATGAAGCATCACAGCACACTGCCAGACATACTGCTATGGTATCTGATATGAGTTAGATTAAAAAAAAAAAAACTAAAACAAGCAAACAAACAAAAAAAAAACACCAAGAAACCAAACATCTCTGGAAGGAGAAAGAAAATGGCTTGCTTTCATCTCAGAGTTCAGAGGGAATGGTTTATAGCTGCCAATCCTATCAAGATCCTACTCATTGAAACACGAGGGATAGAATCTATTTTGAGGTAGGTTGTGCAGCTATGAAATAATCAGTCTCTGAAAAGAGTGGTGACATTTGGAAAGCAAAGGTGAAAGTCTTCCCCACAAACTCAACGTGAAGCCAACACACGAGAACAGTTGAGTTAACAGTTGATGACAGAAGGCAAAGCACTCCAATAAAGCCCCATGAACATGACCCTAAGAGCTGTTTGCACCCTCTGGTGTCACAGGCTGAAATGGAAATTTTCATGTGGGAAGATGAGATACACCTGGCACTCAGAGGGGGACAGTGGATGTCAGGATGCCATACTGACACATCAGCATCACTGACATGGTATGCAACCTTCCCTTCACTTCCCATCTATACACAGTCCTCTTTCCTCATCATGAAAAGGAAGAAAAAAAGGAAACAATCATATACAGCCTCAGCAACAAGATCATGCTTCTTTTAGAAGAGGCAAAGTTCATTTGCAGATTTACTAGACAACATCAGAGGAGAATTCAGAAATTGAGCTTCCGACTACCTTTCAATTTCTTGCAATTAAAGCACCTACTTCTGCATTGTGTTTAACCAGAAGGAAAAAGGAGTCAAACTAACCACCTCACACGTTATCAGAGTCCCCCATCACACCAATACAGACTTCATTGCTCTTGATCACAGAACAAGCAGCAGAACTTGAAAAGCTGACTTTGGATCACGGTGATCAGGAAAAATAGCACCAAAGCAAGGCACATCATGGCCTTGATCAATGTTCCTAATATGTAAAATACACATCATAGAGGACATTTACAACACTAGAAGCAGCCTTCCATTTGAGCAGTTGCATTTCCTTTGACTCTGCCTAATTTCTAACTACTTTTGATTAAACGAGTACTTCCGCTCAATATTCAATTTCAGATAATTATTCTACACTATATATGTTGCAAACCGGTTCTGTCCTTCCAAACAAACAAAAGCTCATATGGAAACTGAAGAAAAGAATTTTCTTCTTATGTAATTCATGCATCAGCAATGTTACAGAGGCTAGTAATATACATTTGTGTTCAATTCTCTTTCCTACATCCTTTCAGAGATTGTGGGGCCTTCCTTTTAAAATGTTGCTTCCTCCTGCTGTTGTCATTATTTCCCTGAAATAAATCAGTTTTCTGAGCACAAGTACTTCCCTTTTACCCAATCAAAAAATCTGTGCCACCTCAATACTCAGTGGTATTTAATTACACAAGTATCCTAAGCTCCCTCAAACACTTTTTTTCCGGTTCATTGAGTCCTCATGTTTATCTTAGAGCAAACACTTGCACAGGCCTAGATTTACTCTTGCCCTTCTACTTGTGCAGGTAAATTTCCCATATAAGATACAAAATCAGAGACTGCTTTGGAAATAATCATTATGTCAGTTTCAGCAGTGAAAAACATCAAAAGAAATCACCTGAACCTGCTCTAAGTTATTGACAGAAGGGAATTATTGACCAAAAAAATCATGGACAGTTATGCGGACATTCAGATAGCACTGGTAGGACTAGGGAAGCATTTTCTCCACAGTATTTTGTTTAGGTAAAAACGATGTTAAAAAAAAAAAAATAATGGAGTAAAAATGTTCATTTTGTATCCAAATAGCACTGAATCAGCCAGCTCCCTTACAGCCCTGAAGAAAATTCCAGCCTCTTGTTTTAAGAGTGCATCTAACAACAAACTTAGGAACACTCCACTATCACGACACCCTCTCCTTTCTCCCATCACTGCCTACAACCATCAGCATATGATGTGCTTGCTTCTGGCACTTGCAACTAGCAGAGCAGTTCAACTTCCTTTGGCTAAGCAACAATTTTCTCATTTAAAAAAAGTTCTTCCTTCAGAAGCTGTTCGAGGAACAGAATATTTTACCCAGTTCTCATCTCAGTTTGTGGATGAATAACCAGAACAACAAAAGTATATAGTCATCCGTCATCCTCATATCCCAAGCCACAGCACAAGGTGTGCAGGTAGCCAGGAAAGGTGAGTTTTTCAGTACTGAGAACCCAGTCAGCGAAGGACAAGTGTTATACGTCCATTTGACTTGAATCTGGTAAATATTTTTTTTGTGGTAGTAAAGTGAATGGACAAGTTTTAGAGAATACAGTTAATAAATCTTCACTGGGAAAAATATAGTATATAAGAGAAACTCACTGTGACTAGTGATTTTACAGATGATAACACGCGGTGCAGTTGGAAGTAGTGTTTGATCTCCCACAGCAATAATGGCCAGCCCTTCAACGATGCCTCTGCAAGTGACAAAACAACACATCTATGAGTAAAACAGGCATGCAGTGATGAGGAGTTATGTCAGGACCACTTTTCAACCCAAAGATTACAGCCGCCTACTTCACAATGCTCTTCCCCTCCCCTGTGCACTTCTTCAAGCACTCTTCAGTCTCAATCAAGTTTATCACTAAAATGAAACTCAAGTCACCAAATACTGATTGACTTACTGGAGAGCTCTTCTTGAATGCTTCTAATACACAATGTAAAAGCAGCTAAAGAGGTTACCTTTTCTTAAGAAAATCACACAAACTAACAAAGTGTGTGAATGCACAATGGTAAAAGACGTCACAGCATGCCAGGCATACAGAGGAAAGTCAGGTAGAAAGGGTCTGTATAAGACCATCTGCTTTTGTCCCATGAGTATCCCAGGAAAAAAGCTCTGTTGCCCTCATGGAACAATACATAGAAAACATTCAGAAAAGAGGACAAGCTTATGTTTCTTGTTCAAGAAGGCCACAAGAAGTGACAGTGACAGCTCTTACAATCATTCGAGTTTGCTCTGATCGATGGGGGTGGCTTATGCTGCAGATGACCACAAATAAAAGGCACCTTCCAAATGGGAATAGTCAAATTCCCTAAAACTATGCTGCACAGGGAAAAACAACACCACCATCACACAGGGTTACAGATATACTCAAATACTTAGTAATACTCAGATGCAATATCAGTGGCTCAGTGTCACCTCCAGAAGTAGTAGTAAGGTCTGTAGCGTGGACAGATTTCTTAAAAACAAAAGTTTTTCCTCATCCACTGCAGATTTATCACAGTACAGCAGATGATGAATTACACTACTGTTTTGTGCCACAGGGATTTTGATGTATATTAAATGTTAAGTTTGGAACTGCCGAGATTTTTTAGTTAAGCACAGTGCAGTTAGCACCCCTGCAACCTACTTAAGGTTTAAATCCAGCTCCTATAAACACACTGACATCCCTCCTGACTGCAAATTCCCCCTTCCCCCCATTTGAAAAAACATTTGGTCTATAGACAAACTGTGGCTGGTTTGCTAATGTGACCCCTGAAACCAAATAAAACACAGAATCCTAGATCTCACCACCTCAGGTATTGAATGCCACTAACTTCCTGATGGTCTAGAAATGCAGCACAACAGAAAGCAAGCTAAATCTCTGGTATGTGCAGGAACATTGCTGTCTGACATTTCACTGCCACATAAATCAAGCAGTCCCCAAAGGAGCATCAGTAATACATTCCTTGGATGTTGCCTTATTTTGGTTTGTTTTCTGTTGTTTTCTTTTCCCTTTCCAATCTCCCTCTCCCTCTGAAGAAAAAAAGAAAAACAACCCATAAAGAATGAAGGAAGTGGATATCAAGTGTTTCTTGAGGAAAGCTGCCCGACAATTTTTAGATTACAAATATTTTTTTAAAACTTGACAAATACCAGAAGCAACATCACCTTATAAGGCAAAAGACAGCTAAAAGCTAAATCCTCATAAGCCAGAGTGACTCATAACAGCAAAGATTCTTCCTAGAAAAACAAATCCAATCATCAAGTGAGAGCAAGTTAGAAGCTGAAGTAATAAGGATACCAACAAATTTCTCTTTCCCCATTACTACTGTTGGCTGGTGTTGACTGTTCAACAAGCATGCCTTGCTACTATGAATGAGAAAACAAGCTAGACAGACTACTGATCTGGCCCAGTCTGACCATTCATCTGCATACCTAGTGAGTGTGCTACACTAAATTCACAGGCACGGGTGAACAAGATCACATCTTGCCCCCATCTTTTCATTCTATAGGAGTGCAGGAGTAAGTACAGCATGTCTCAGAAGCTTTATCTGTATTTCAATTGCATGTGCTTTAAACATAGTCCATGACCAGCTCTGCAGTTAAGGCAGAGAAGGTGCAGAAGCACAGACACAACACTGTCTGTCTCCAATAAGTCCATGTGGTCACATAAAACCCACTATCACTACCCCTCCATCATACCTGTTAAACAGTGTCACTGAAAACTAGGTCATGAAGGAGTACTCAGCCTCTAAACCTGATTCCTCAAAGAGGTTGCTGATGCCACCACGAGTGGTACAGTAAGGTGGTCTCAGTACGTTCCATATAAATCTACTCCTCCCATCTAGAAGACATTCAAAATCTTCCTCTGAATACATCAGTCAGTGCACATACAGTCCTTGACCTATCCAGGGCACGAGCCCAGGTGCCTGTAGTTTCAGCAAAGGTCTCAGCACCACAAGCAGAGAGACTAGGGCTTCATTTCCCTCTCAGCCAGCAATCCGCTGTATGTATGCTTCCAGGCAAGACATTTTGTCTGTCCTCATCTCCACTTTCATTCTCAGGTCGCTTTTTTTTTTTTTTTTTCCCCTCCAGGGGTAATCCAGGGATCATCTTGTGCAAAATGTTTATTTATTATGCGTTGCTGAGCACAACAGGGCCTCAAAGCATTAAGTGAATAATAACAGGAATGTCAGCTGCAGTATAACTCCAATTAGTGCAACACTGTTCCCCTCCTAAACCAGCTACACCAGACATCCTGCTGCAGAAACCAGAGGCACGTGTTTAATCTCTCTGTCCTGGCCTTTGCTAAACACTTCCTGGCTGTCTGATGCACACTACACAACCTGCAGTCCATCCAAAGGGAGAAGTCTGACAACTCCTAAGTGTTTTTGGGATTTCTTCAGGCTCAATTCACAGGTTCGTAAGTGAGGAAATTACAGCTTTGCAAGACAGGCTGAATCAAGTCCTAATGCCCAAATTCAAACTGTCTGATTACAGACCTGCCACAGACAGCTCAGCTTTCTAGAATCTGAGACACCCTGAGCACACAAGAGCCCCGCTGCTCTCTAGTTTTCTTACTCTGAAACACCCTTACATTTTTGTGCTCTTTCCTGGACATCGCTTTGAGTTTCTGTCAGACACACATAGGTACAGAGGACTGCTATGACCCAAGGAGGGCTGTTTCTCGATGAGTGTGTTTCTCTGCACATCAGCCAAGAAACTTAGTTCCTAGATGCAGAACATCTTTTGGTTGATTCCCTACCACTGTCCAGTTTACTGCTAATTACTGGACTGTTCAAAGGCAAAGAGTGAACCTAGCAGTTCAGAGAAGCTAAGTAGCATAACATGCTAAAATTACTTAAGTTTAATTTTTTCTAATTTAAAATCAGAATTTGCCATTTGCCTAATCAACAAATTCTACCACCCCACCACTTTCACTCTCCCTCTACACCTCAAGGAAATAACCGTAACCTGGCAAATGTTCAGCTAGACCCACTGGGGCAGCAGTTGTGAGAAACAGAACTATTACCAGTGCATACAGCACTGATGGACCTAGAAAGGAGTTAAAAGCTTTACTACATAGCTCTTCCCAAGACGTATTACACAGTGACTTTTTTTGCCTGTGCTTCCATAGGTGTCCAGAGCTAAATATTGCCAGGAACAGTAGGGAAGGGAAATTGCTTGGATTTCCTTCACAATGGAGCAGAGGACATACACGGGCAAACATGCACAAACAATCTTACACCACACAGATGTGGACAGCAACTTCAACCAGTGCTAAGAGGCAGTTTCCAGTCTCTGCCCTTTCTGCAGCTATACTGGGATGCTTACAATCTGTACTCTTGCATCAGCAGTGCTCATAACACAAAGAAACAGACAAAAAAGAAAACAGCTGTTCTGTGAAATCCTACTACACACAAAAGGCTGTGGGAAATATCTTTTGAAACAGATATGAACACTGCCTTCTTTTGTTTTTAAGAGAAAACTATCAGAAATAAGCATCGGCAATTATCACCTCCTCACCATCACCCACTGCAGGTATTTGCATTTTTTGCCCACATTCTCTCCTCCTCAAACAAAAACTCCACTTGGCACCTTGGTACCATTCTGGTATATGGAATCTACTCCTTCAATTCCTGTTGCTTGAAGCGAAGTATCTCCTCAACCTCACAAAAGACCACAGTATGCATCTTTCCCCCATACTCATGGCAGATAAGCATTGGTATACGCTCAAGTTTCAACATGTAAATTAACCCTCATGCAAACCCCAATGTGTTGGGTATTTTGGTTTGCTTTGTTTGTTCTAATCTATAGATATTATATTTTACATGCACAAAGAAATATATAGCAACATATATAAAATGAAATATTGACACTCACTTCAGCCTCACAGCAGGTTGAGAACAAGAGCCAAAAGTCAGCCACAGGAAGCTAAGGAAAGTCTGGAAGCTTCTAAGGAAGCTCTTTACATCAGCATTAACCTTGACAATTGTATTGCTACAACATCTGCTTCTCTCATTACCAAGGGCCCTGGATTGATTTTATTCTTCAGAGTTGCTCTCTACAAGGTCCATAATATCAGCCTACAACATATTTGCATCTCAGTTCCTAAATAGACAAGAACGTTCGAACTTTCATTAGAGGTTAGGCAAAGAGCAGATCGTTATTCAAGCACTCTGCCCAGTGCTCACAAGCGCACCGTGAATGTACTGTCTTCTGAAAAGGAGTTTCTGCTACCAAGGTTGTCTGACACCAAAAAAAAAAAAAAAAAAAATCTCATGTAAACACTAAATTCAATAAAGCTCCAGCTCACAGCTACATCCCCTGCGCCAAGAGACAGCACAGAGCTGCAAATATTACTGATGAACTGTGATCCTGTACTCTTTTGAGATCTATGTACAACTAAAGAAATTTCTCCTCTGTCCGACATTAAAGCCTCAGAGGATATTCCTCTTTCACCTTTGCTTTACCCAACGACAGTTAGAGAAATTAGTAAATAGACTAGAGTTCCTGTTTATTCAGAAGCAGCTGACTCAGAGTACAGCTAGATGGCTGGCCAACTGCAAGATATTTTACCTCTTTTTGTATGCCTTACTGTAACACTAGATGGACACTTTCCAACATCATATTAAGCAACATAACCATGTGTCACACATTTAATCATTTAGCAGCATTCCCAGATAGAATTACATGGCCTGGAAGATTTATTTGAAGAGGTTTTGTTAAGTATTTTTGTTCTGTGTTTCTGTTAGCAAAGGCATCTGTGCTCAGCACTGAAAGATGCAAGACCAGTGATCCTTGTTTTCTGTTCTCCTGTCTCAGTCTGACTCATGAGAAAATACCATCTCCTGGGGATAAGATTTCCCGTGTACAGAGCAGAAAGATGAGGCTTTAAGTTCTTATATGCATTGGGCACTCTAAATGGTGGCAGTATTGAACAATTCATCCCATGGGTAGGGTGTGACTGTCCCCATGCAGCTTAAGAAGACCAACAAATCTCTAGGTAGGCAAACCTACATGGGAAGCAAAAGAGTAGCAGATTCTTCAGTATCTTCATATTGAGTGTAACTTCAAGTAACCTAAAGCTATCTGTGTTATCATTGAATAAAATAGGTTGCTCTGGAACCAGAAAGTGAGCGCAAAATAATCATGTGAAATCCAGTGCACTGTGCTAGATCATTAATTGAGGTTCCCAGACATCACGATTATTCTCTCCTCCCTAGGCTTGCACAAGCGTAGCTACGAAGCTGCAAACACACACCCAGAAGGAACAGCACTAAGCCAAAGAGCTGCTTGTGATACAGAGCCATCCAACCTCAGCCACCACAGGGCATGTTATGACCCACATGAGCAGCAGGTCCCCTTCTGTGCTGACCAGAAGGCCTGGTGCTGACTGTTCATTCATAATTCAGGCACTATTATAACATACGCTAATAATAAATAGCTTCAGTGATACTAATTATACACAAGTGATTAAAAAGCCCAAAATACAAAACCTCGGCTAAGATCAGCAGTTTAAAACTTGTTTTTTGTTTTAACTATTATCCCTGAAAATGGTATGAAAATTCCTGCTTGGTAACTACAAAAACATAGGTGTTTAGCTTAAAATATCCCACACACTGGAGTTTGGTAAGCAAATTTGTTAAGATGCATCATTCATTTAACTACGGAGTTGTGCATTTATTGAGGTCTGTGTCATTTTTAGATGAATGCTGGATTTCTCTTTTACAAGAACTGGAGTATTGGTGGTTTGGTTGTTTTTAAAACTTTCACTTTATACCAAGCTGCTCTTGGAGGAAAATTGAAACCCAATTAAAAATTGCAAAAACATCACTTTAACCAACTTTATTACCTGAACTACCCCAACTAGGAGAAGAAAGTTTATCAAAACCAATCTTACACGTACAATTGCATTTAAAATAGTACCATCTATAGTGAAAGAAAGCAAGGAAATGTGACTGACTTTCTTACTCTGGTAAAGCATCTCATGCTCCTTGACTTTATTTTTTTTCAGTCCTCCTATGGCCCAAACAATACAGTATTTTCAATTCCCAATCCATCTTATAGTGTGAGAATTTGCTCTTGGCACAACTGAAATTGCTGAAAAACCTGAAGGACGAGTATTGTCCCTATACCTGCAGTATAGGCTGCTTTCACCAGTTGTCCTGATATTGTGGTAAACTCTTTTTCCAGACTATTAAGCTATTGATTTCCTGTGGTTCAAGCACTTATTTTCCCTTTAAAGCCCTAACCAAACCTACACTATTTAATAATTTTTAATTCAAGTGCTGTTAAACAATTAGAGAAAATTTAAGTCTTTATTTGATTTGCTATTATTTCAAATTCACCATTAAGTAGGTTTCTTTTCAGATAAGATATTTAATTTCATATACACTCACACGTGAATGTAGACGTAGCACTGTTTAAATGCATCCATTTCAGTACTTGCTCTGTCATCTTAAAACTGTTCCAGGCCTTCAGAAACATAGAATGTTTTTAAAAACATGACAGGTGTTTAACTGAAATACATTAGATAGACCCAACTGTCTCTCACTTGTCTTTAGCTAGATGTCATAGGTATTTTCAGAGGAGGTATTCCAGTTCCTAGAGAGCTGATACATCTCATCTAGTAGCACAATATTCCATACATTTGTCCCTGTCATCTTTATGAGCAGGAGGAGGACTGAGAACACTGAGTCTCACTGACATGTCAAGCTGCCCTGGGATAATCCACAACACATCATATAGGAAGGCAGAAGTGACCTTCCCAAGCAGAATGCTGCACAGCTGAACCAAGCCCTCCCATAGTGCCCTCAAACACACCCCAGCAAGCACCCAGCTCAATGTGGAGCAGCAGTCAGGTAAATGCCATCCCACAATCACACCCTGAGCAAATCCTCAGCAGCACCTATGAAAGAGTAGGGAAGACAGGGAAGAAAAAAGCCAATGTAGGTAAAGGAAATTTTAATGACAACAACAGCAGTCTATTTGTCATTTAATTCCCAAACCCAATCAATCAAAGGAAGCACTTAAGGACACAGCACTGCAAGTTGCTCAGTGCTTAGATTTCTGCAGAGTATTTCTTTTTCTTTCCCTTCCCCCTTTTTTTGTACTTAAATAAAAAAAGCTAGTGACTGAGGATGACTGATAACTTCACGTATCCACAGCAACAAAACTAAGACACATACTTTGCTCCCAGAAAAATCTCTACAGCAATGAACTACAACAGATTTTTTTTTTTTTACCATGGTATTTCCAGGGAGGAAAAAAACACCTATCCTATCTTCGCCCTTTGTGGTAACTTCACAGAGCTATAACAAAACATCCCCAGTTTTGAGGCAAGTCCAGATATCTTCTGCTCTCCCAAACCACACAAACCAAATAAAAGTTTTCTATCTCATGTTGTAGCAATTCCCTTTGTTCTGATCCTCCACCTCCTCACACAGGGGATCTGGCTCAGGCCCCTGAGCTGGCAGGACCATGTAGAAACAGCTATGAGCACAGCCAGCTATTACAAAGTTAACATGCACTTGCTGGACCTGCATCAAAACTTAGTGCAGCTATGGCAGGCACTGAGCAAATGAAGAGCTGCTGTGCAGTAATATAAAAACAGTGGTATTTGGCAAATGGAGTCAGTGCTGAACATGAATGCGTCAGTGAGTAAAGCAGAGCAAAGCTCACATCTATCTGCATAGGACAGCAGCACTCACATCGTCCAGAGTTCTTATCTCAAGAAGTGCTTCATGAAGCTGTTTTCTGACAGCCTTACTGCTGGAATTCCCTGGATGATCTCAGACCTGAATCCCTTTCTGGGGGGTGAGCATCCGTGTCCAACTTGGTTCCAGCCAAATCCTGTTAAACAGACACTTTACCTCTTCCTGTCACAGTGCACTCCCAGGACTACACGACTGGCTGCCCTGCCCAACTCAAGTCCTGCAAAAAATTCGTCACCTTAGGCAACACTCTCCAGCACACAAACCCAGTGACAAGAGGGTCAATACAATGAAAGTTTATTTGAGGTCTATGCAGAAGTCAAACTCACCCTTCAGGCATGATCATTTTCCAAAGCATATTTGTTAGAAAAGCTTAGAAAGCATCTAAGCCAGTAGCTAGGTACTGGGTAGCCACAATAAAGATGCTAAAGACTGCACTGTGCTGCAATGTCACTGCTGCCTCAACAATCTTACGTCTGAAGGATAAACTGCTTTAACATGATTGCCAGCACCACTGAGCCCTGGAAAAACGACATGCATATCTTGGAGATTGTTTTCTATGTTTGTTTTAAGTACTAGTGTAGAAACAAAGAATGACTTAAAAGCCAACTTGTATTTTACACTCAGTTAAGAGACCATAAATGGCTTACGAAATCAGCATCTTAATGATTTTTGAAAGTTTTGTGCCAGGTCAGTTACCGTAACATCTCACTGCACTGCATTAGTTAAATCAACCTGAAAACAGATGCAGTTCTTTATCTCCCCTTCCTCATTTCTGTTACACAGGCAAGTCAGTAACAGCTGGACCAAGTCCTTACTTCTCTGCACCTCAGTACTCACAAACAATGGAGTCAGTATTTCACTTCATTGTTCCATCTTGGGACCAAAATCCACCTTTTGATCGATATTATTTGTGTTGTTTATTATGTCCAACCATGGAAAATTCTGTTTTTGCTTGGGCGACGCCAGGAAGTACATTATACAAATACTTGAAAACATATACAAATACTTGAAAACAGAGCAAAACAGAAATACATGCACATACGGAGCAAGATACAGACAAGATAGTCACAAGACAGAATCCATCTAAAAGATTCGAGAATTGAGAGGAAAAAAATACAAGAAAATCCACATTTCATTTCAGTTTTTCTTCTGTCTTATACAGGACTTGATCGAGTATACTAAATGCTACAAGCAGATTAAACTGCAGAGATAACAACTGCTCAATGGCCACTGGTATTTTAACAGCCCTACTGCTAACCAACACTTTTATTGTTAGAATCATACCAGGCCCACAAATAAATAAAAACTATGTAGTCCTTCCTTACTTTTCTCCAACAGTATCTGCCAATTGCTTCCACTCTTCTGACTTAATATTATTCCAACACAATTTGAGACAGCTCTCTAGTTTGAGATTCATACACATGTTCACAATCATTTTGTCCAGTTGGTGCCATACTCTTGCTGATGACCATCCATTACAGCTAACATGTATTGCTCCAATGAAAAAAAAAAGGACTCCCTTGCCTATAAGAATTTTCTGAGGTACTGTAATGAAGCTACATGAAGTCAAGTCACTGACCACACTTTGCACTGAATCAAAAACAAGAGCCAAGCACAGGGTGCTGCACACACAGATCATTGAGGACAAAACTGAATACCTGAAGTAAGACATTTTATGCATCATATAATACACGTTTTCTTGACACAAGCATAAAGGAAAAGATGAGTTTTCATTGCTGCCAGTAGTTGAAGCACAATAAAAAACTATGTTCTTCTCACTCACCCAGAATCCAAGCAGGTTCATTATGGAAAGGCCTGTTCACAGAATGCTGTAAGCACCACCAACGCACCAGGGCTGTCTGAAGCCCCTGAATGAGTGGATCCCTGCCCTGAACAGATGGTCAGCCAAAGCATGTATTTAATCTTCAGCTATGAGAAACACTGCTGTTGCTACCTACAGTGAGATTATAACTCAGAAATATGCTGTGGCTGCGTCAAAACTTTATATCACTTAAGATATAAGCAAACTCCTGCCACGAAGATAACATCCTCTCGCTTCTGGTCTGCTTTAACATTATACAGCCTGCGGGAGATGAGGCAGGGGGACAATACCTCACAGCAGGTTGAGAACAAGAGCCGAAAGCCAGCCACAGGAAGCTAAGGAAAGTCTGACTCAAAGAAAGCGGCTCCTCATTATGAACAGGCTGTGAAGTACGAGTTGCTAGAAGTTGCTTAAGCAACAAATCCAAACTTGGAAACACAAGTTGTTTCTCATCTCTGTCCCATACCATGCCATAATATTCCCAGCACTAAGCCAGGTGTGCAATTTCATCTCCAGTCAACACGAATCCAGTCAGCAGTTCCACACTAGTTCTCTTGTATATCTTAGTCTGTCAATGTAAGTTACTTTTATCAACCACTACCTATTCCCAATTTCCTCTGCTTCCCTGCAAATACGATTAAGAAACCTGCAATTGCATTTCAGTTTCTGATACAAGGAACCAGTAATACTTTTTCCAAGACCTGAATATATACAGAGCTGTGCCCTCCCTGCACTACGTGCTTGGAGGAAAATGCAAATATTAGTTAATTTAAGAAGTTAGGGAAGAAAGACTCAAAGTGGAAGTCATTCTCCTTCCATCAAAGAAAACACTTCAGTCTGGATTAGTGAGGTGAATCTGCCGAGCACTAAAAGCAACCAGGGACCCTGAGCATCCCCTCAGCCCTGCACAGCTCTGCTATGCCCACTAGGATACAAGTTCTCAGGCAGGGTGAAATGCTTGGACTTCCCCCTCCAGTTCCATAAGTCAGGCCCATTCACACTGACTAATGCTCAGGCCCAAGATATCCAAGGAAAGTAACACATTCATTAGCCATCCTAAACAGCAGGACATTACAGTAAATTATGACAGCTACTGTGTAAGCTTTTCAAAACTTTTCTTTATAGTTCTAAATACAGCTGGCACAGGGGGTATCTTTTTCTAAAAAAAAAAAAAAATAATAATCATCTACAGATCAGTATCCTGTACTCATAGTCCAGCCAGCCCTAAGTGCCCATAATGGTGTTACTTGCCAGCACTTATGAAGCAGCAGCACACAGTGTAAAGGCTTTGCTAACACCAATTCACATGTACAGCTTTCAGTCAAAGTAAATTCAGAAAAACTTTCCTTCTCTCATCATCCCCAAACTCCAACATTCCCCAGGAACCAATGAGTTCTCCTTTCCACCTTTGTAGTGCTGTCTCTGAAGGTACATGAATAAAGGCACAGCACAGCCTGAATTCATGGGGCAATCTAAAAAAAATATATATATATACGTACATCTTTTGAAAACATCTGAAATTCTGAATATTTAAGAATACTCTTCCATTCCTCCAAAACTAATACCCCTCAAGTGCCACTCCAGATCTTCACACCTTCGTCTCTTTCATGTCCTTGCTGTACCTACTGCAACACAGCTAGTGGCACAAGAGAGTAGAAAGGGCAGAACAGCACGGGCCCTTTCCTGTCCTGTATGTTCAATACCACTACTGCAAACCAGTGAGGCATCCTTTCCTCAAAGACATCACAGCTTATACAGACAAGCTTGGGAGAAAATAGGAAAAAAAAATGTAGGCTAAAAGTCTTGCTCATAATCACAAAAGCTAAAGAATTGAGCTCATGCATCTTTTGTTACTATCGCTCTAAGAATATTTTCCCCTTTTAAGAGCAGACTGCCAGTCTTCCTTACTATGCAAAAAAAGGTCAGGAAGGATTTTAACTTTAGACCTAGATTTTTTTTTTTTTTTTTTTCCTCTTGCTCATTCTCCCCCTACCTGAGGGCAAACAATCATGTTTTTCAGGACTTCACAACTTGAATGCACAGGCAAATGTCACCCACATAGATGACTATAGCTCCACCTGCAATAAATGAGGTGCACCCAGTACATACTGCTAGTAAGAATTCTCTGGAGAACTGTAAGAAATTCCCGAAGACATTCCAGAGGAGTTCCAAGCTTGTTTGCTCAACCTTCTGCCTTGTGAATTAATAGATTTGAACTGCACATCAATACGTGACACCATAGGCAGCTGTAATCAAGAGGATTTGTGAAGATAATTCCTGCAGATCCATTTCTCCTAAATTCCTTCAGTTATGCCAGTTTTATCTTACAAGATAAAATAAACTAACAATCTAATGGTCCAGTAGAGAAGGAGCAGAAAAAAAGGTAAAAAACAACACACGTGGAAGTGAGGCAAGAGGAATACAGTAAAATAAACCCTGATCATCCTGCATTTATTTGACTGAAGCTACCTGAAGGCATTCCAAGGTCGATACCTTTTTAAGGAATAACAGTACAGACCTAAACACTTAGGGCTGCACACCAACACTTTGTCAGAAAGTTCACAGAACACAGCAAGAGCTCAGGATAACTCCTCCTGTTGGAGGCTCCCAAAGCACAAAACAAACTTTACAAGATCAGTGCAGTGGTTCACTCTCACTCTGCTCTAACTCCTTTAGTTTTCATTATTTGTTTCAAGAGCTTTAGTTGGACTAACAGTCCACATGCCCCAAGTCATTAAGTACAGGCAGCTTCCATTCTGTGGGTGTACCCGTTAACCCCAGGTTAAAAATCAGAATACAGAGAGAAGGAGTATTAAACACAAACTCATCAACCTCCTCCCACCTCTCACTTCCTGAATGGAGCCGTAGTTACATTGGTCAGCAACATTTGTCAAGGGATTAATACAGAAACAAGGGTAGTTGTGGCCACTTTGAGTAACAATATTTTCAGAACAAAGCTCCCCTTTCCCTCAGCTTATTAGCTGCACCCAATTAACTACTTCTCAACAGAGGCGACCAGCACATACAGGGTCTCTCCTCCTTGTATACAGTTACAAGAATGAAATAAAAAGGGTTACAAATGAGATGGAAGAACAGTCCTTTTGCAAAAGCATCAGAATGTTTAAATAAAAATACTTAAACAACTGTACTTCCCTTTAGCTAAGAAATTGGCATTGCTTAATCAAAGCAGCCATTCCGCACTGACTGAGCCGGTCCATTTATTAAAAAGTAAGATTTTACTGAAAAAAGCCACTAGGGTTTATTATTCCAGAATATGAATAGCTGATACTGGTATCGATTGTGCTCCTTCTACTAGAGGATAAAGCTAAAACACTACTCCTCTAACACAGATAGTAAATGTTAACATATTCAACAAAAGGAGCTCCTCACCCCGATCACAGATGCAATCACCACTGCATATTGTGAGACATTCCCATTGCCAGGCAAGTGAACAGCATGGATGAGCAGAGATTGATTCCACAAAGTGAAGGAGCCATCAGGGAAGAGAAGGCACAGTTTACCCTCTGGCTCCTGCTTTCTTTCCAAGGAATACACAATTTCTGTAGATCTTGCTGCAAAGTACATTTTGCAAGGCTGAAAGCAATTCCATTATAGATTTATCTTGCTCCTCAGCTAACACTTCCTTTGTGAGATCAGTAAGTAACGTTTCCATAAGGTCAAAATTGCCATTTAACCCTCTAGAGACTCTGCTGGTCTTTTCAAGCTGTTTAATAGCTGCTATCTCCTGAAAACATTTCAGCTGTGTAGGTGGCTCCTCAGATTCGCCTTGCATTATAAATGTATTTCTCAGCTGTGCAGACAGCATCAGGCACATGTTATACAATATAGTCACCAAGTGACATTTTTCTGTTGAGTACATGGGTTATGAGAACACACGAAGAATAACGTCCATCCTTTCATGTCTAGCAAAACAGAAGCCAGCAAAGAACCAGCTGGTTTGGTTCCATGACAGGAGTCACAAAGCTGTCATCTTTGCTCATTCAGTGTATCACAGCACATCTTCCAAGTCTTCTGCAGTCTCCAGCACCATCTTTCTGAGCATGACTAGCTCTCCTTGGGACACTAAGGAGGATCTCAACAAAACACTCACCTCAAGAGAGGCAAAATTCTGGAATTCTAGCAACTGACGTTACTGTTTGGATAACAAGATATCTCTATTCTTTATTTGGGGTGCAACATGCTCCAAGGAGTCCAGCTTCTAACAAAGACATGTCCTCAGTCCGCAATACTTACAGCAATACGTGGATATATTCATGTTTTCTCATGGTTTGTCAATTTACAGTTTCTTTGTAATGCTAGCTTGTGTAAACAGACTGGATCATCAAAATAGCCAGTCTGAACTACTCAGTGCAACGAGTTCAAGCTGTACTTAGGTACAGCTAAGGAGAGTGTATAGAGACAGACAGGAGAGATCAAGACAAGGCAGTTCAACAGGCACTTAGATGTGTATGATGCCACTGAAAAAAGGCAGTCTGGTTCATACTGTCTTCCTCTGCTCTTCATCTGTTTCCTTTCTTGTTCTGATGCTAGCATTCAGAACTAACAGTGAAGTAGGCAACCCCGGGAAAAAAATAAAACCTGGTGCAAGGAAAACAGAAAAAATACAGACAAGTTGGGACCATTTCCTACTGTGGTATTCTAGAAAGAAAATTCAAATAAAAAAAATTCAAATAAGGCTCTTATGCCTAGGATCACACACACCTACAACTTATACATGAAAAACGATCATAACCTCTTCTGTTCAGAGGTCACAATCCCAGCATGCAAACAGTATTTAGTGAGGACAGCCAAGACACAAAGCATGAATTCAGATCCAAAGCTGGCACTAGAATGCATTTTGCTTGTGTCATTGCTACGAGTTGAGGCTTCAGCAAATTCAGGTCTTTGGGAATTTGTCATGAATTTTTGAACAGTTAAACAAAAATTTAAATTAGTCAAGCTTTTTAACCAGCAGTCATACCAGCACCCGTTTTATCAATATCATTAACTATTAGGCAAAGTAGCAACTGTAAAACAATAGCCTAATCATGATTCATTCCTCTGGCATTTATGGTAATAACACAATCTTGATGGACTCATTTAGCATTAATACTAATATTGATCATTAATTCAGCTAAAGAATTTCCCTTTGCAGTACACCATTAAACATAGGAATCGATAACTATAATCTTGAAACGCTACTGATTTTTCCCATGCTAAAGTTTTACACTTCACATGTATGAGAATAGGACTACTCAATGGGTAAAATGGGAATAGCATGGAAGAGCTGTTTCACCTGTGTAAAAATAAGACAGAGATCTACAGAATTGGAGCAGTACAAGATGCTTTTGTATATTACAACCTATTAAAGCCATTGCACATGAAAAGCTCTGGCTATCTTACAAGAAAACGTTTCTCTCAGGCATACCCTCATTTTTCCCTGTACACCTCAACAAAGCCTGAAAACACAAATCAGCTTCTCCCAAACCTATCTAGATGTGGAGTATTTCAAGATCTAGGTACCTCAAAATCTTAATTAGCAAGAATAGTCAAGCATTTACTCATATCACAACTCAGCTAACTGCAGAAGAACGTACCAGAAAGCCATTCCTCGCTCAGCTAATTCATCTTGCCAGCAAGACCACGCAACAGCAGAACAGTGCAGTAGTGACAGGCTTTGATGCACTGGCTTTTAATGTTGACTTCATAGATCTTTCTGGACTGAAGTCATGACAGAGGCATCTGTTATTCCTTCTCCACCAAGCCTGTAATGAGGACTTTGTGTTTTGACACACCATGGGATACAGAATGGTTTATTTTCTTAAAGCAAAGCTTCAGATGGCTCTATGTGCTTAATTTTAAAGAAGATATTTTTACAAGGGATTAAGTTTTACAAATAAGAATTTTGTTACAGCCTAATTTTTCCATATTATAGTTCACATATTCAAATAATTACTCAAATATTCCTGAGAACAATGCCCTCCCAAAATTTCAGTATTAGAAGGCTCTTTTTTCAAGTTGTCCACATAATAGGACTTTGACTTTTGAGGTTAACTCCAGCTTCATAAATACAGCATAATGTCAAGTACTGTTTCATTACCTAAGAGTGGATCTCTTATTTACATTTTTTCCCCAAATGTTAATATTTCACTTGAAATGCAAACCCAGTTGAAATAGGACAGTTTATTTCTCTTTCCTGCACAATAATTACAAACAAGGTGGAAAAGCCAGAAATCTACTTGTTCTAAAAGCCTAAAACGTCATAGGACCTGTCTTTTCTTTAGATCTGTGCCTAGCTGCATCTTTTACTGTCAAAATATTTGTTTTGTAAGTCAAGCTCCCAGTGACCAGAAATAATCAAGGGCTCAGTTTAAAAATACAGTTACTTTATATGCAGGACACGCTACCGGAAAAATCAACCTTCTTTCCAACACCCTTCTGCATTTAAAATATAAAAAGTTTTTGAGTGTTAATGAGAGGGAGGGTAAAGGAGCACTGCTTTTGGTTTCCTTTTAACATATGTTACTGTACGGGTGTCATTTCAGGCTCTATTCAAATCTCCAGCTACTAACAACAGAATTGTATATGCCTCCCCCACCCCCCACACCAAACACACACACACTGTCAGCTAAATTTAAAAGGACTGTTGAATTTTTCTCCTTGCCAGCACAGATAACACAGTCACCACTGTGGATCCGTTGCCCTGGATTCAATCATTACCCCTGCTTCACAATGCAGCCACACGTTCTGTGTTATAACAAAGTGTAGCCAAGGGTTCCTGAACGCTTGTACACTTTTTTTTAAACACAATCATGCAGTCATTTCATGGTTGCATAACTAGGCACAAATCAAGTCTGCTTCCTCGTGATTTCCCTGCTGCCACTAAAACCCCACAGCATTCCCAGCCTAGAAAGCAACAGATGAAGAAACAAATTCAACATCTCAAAATTACAGAAAACAAGTTAAATCTCCCAGTCCCTAGTCTCGATAATAATGGGCAATAATAGTGAACGGCCTCCCATCCTGGAAACAGTTCAGTTTGATGGATGCTAGCGATTTGGCAACTTCTGTTTGTTACCACAGATCTCCACTAGGTTGGGACTGCTGCTGACCTATTGAGAAATACATAATGAGCACCACATGCTCCACAGTGCTCTGCAATATAATCGAGCAAGAACACAAAAACGAGAGAGCTATAGAGACAGCTTAATAGATGTCAACATCAGCATTTTGCAGTAAGATACGCAGCAACCCACGCTTCTTGCTAGCTTTGGGGAGCCTCTACCACTAATCTAACTGAAGAAAAAAATCTCCAACAGCAAATCTACCTCCCAACTGTTGTAGAACATTCCCATCTTTACTCCCATCTTTACAGCAGGAGCCCTGACTTGCAACTAGTTTAAAATAAACAAGTCTCTGCTCTTGCAGGCCACACATACAATTTGTGTATACTATGAATGTATTGCAGAGCAACATTTAAAGCCATAAACAAGAAGATAGGTAGCATAAGAAAAACAGAGGGCCCCATTTCCAAAACGCATTGAAAGCTTTAGGGGAACGGCCTGGAAAGAAAATTGATTTAGTAGTTTTTAAATAAGGCCTTAAAATATTTTACATCCAAAGAAAGCAAGCATCCTTCATGCTAGTTTACACAGCAAGTCTTAAGCACAGCTCCAAGGATCAACCCTGCAAATCACTATTCTCACTGCTACAACTGCAGTTATGCAAAAGATGCACAATGTTATTTGTATTTACATCATTACAAAAATTAAAACACAACATTAAAAAAAGTTGAAGTACAGCCTAGCATTGAGACATGGTATGTGTTTGCTTTCTGAATGTCAACTTATTGCTACAAAGGGGTGTACATAGAGACCCTAGATAAGATGGTAGATGTGCACTAACAGATTAACAGAAGAACTAGAACAGTAGCTTTCAAACAGGAAAACAAATCCCTGCATCAAGGAGCCAGTATGGTAGAGATGAGGCACTACAGGCAGCCTGCCATTACCCTGGAGTCATATTCCTGGCACCAAGGTTTGAAGCCAAGTCTCTTCCCCAGGCTGAGCAGCTCCAGCTCTCTCAACCTGTCCTCATAGGAGAGGTGTTCCATTCTAAGGGCCATTTCTGTGGACATGCTCCAATAGGTCCATGCCTCTCCTGTACTGAGCACTCCACATCTGAACACAATACTCCAGGTGAGGCCTCACCAATGCAGCGTGCATTCTCTCTTCCGGCTAGTCACGCTTCTTTGGATGTTGCCCAGGATGCTTTCTGGGTTGTGAGGGTACACTGCTGGTTCACATCCACCTTCCTTTCACTAGTACCCTCAGGACTTTTTTGTCAGGGCTGCTCTCAATCCTTTCATCCCCCAGCTTGTACTGATGATGGGGGTTTCCTCAACTCAGGTGCAAGATCTTGCATTTGGATTTGTTGAAGTTCATGGGGTACATCTGGGCCCACTACTGAAGACTATCTAGGTCTCTCTGGATGGTCCCATCCCTCTGGTGTGTTGCCCACACCCCACAGCTTAGTGTCATCAGCAAACTTGCTCAGGGTGCAGTTGACCCCACTATCAGTATCACCAATGAAGATATTAAAAAGAATCAGCCCCAGCACCAAACCTTGTGGGACACCACACATCACTAATCTCTATCCAGATGTTGAGTCATTGATCGCCACTCTCTGGATTTGACCCTGCAGCTAGTTCTTTGTCCATCAAACAGTTCACCCATCAAATCCATATCTTTCCAATTTGGAGAGAAGGAAGTTGTGGGGTACCATGTCAAACACTTTACTGAATTCAAGATAGATGACATTAGTGGCTCTCCCCTTGTCAATTGATGCAGTGACACCATCATAGAAGTCCAACAGTTTGACCAAGCAGGATTTCCCTTGGTGTGCCACGCTGGTTCTCCCATATCAGCTCCCTGCCTTCCACGTGCCTTAGAATAGCTTCCAGGAGGATCTGTTCCATAATCTTCCCCCCAGCACAGAGGTGAGACTGACAGATCAGTAGTTCCCAGGGTCATCCTTTTTACCCCTCTTAAAAAGGTTCCAGTCACCAGAGACCTCACCTGCTTGTCACAACTTTTCAAATATCGTTGAGAGCAGCCTGGCAACTACATCAGCAAATTCTCTTAGGACTCTGTCACGCATCTCATCAGAACCCATAGATTTGTGGATGCTCAGGCTCCCCAGGTGGTCACAAACCCGATCTTCACTTACAGTGGGAGAGATGTTGCATCCCCAGTCCCCTCCTACCAAGCCAAATGTTTGAGAGCTGTGTGGCAAGCAGTTATCAGAGAAGAGCTGATCAGAGACAATCAGCTGAGAATTGATTGAAATAGCACACCACTCTCCAGAAGAAAACACACAACCAAAAAAAAAAAAAAAACACAGATCTGACTGAGCTGTCTCATTATTCCTCATTTCCTATGGCCTCTTCCCCTCTCACCACTGAGCTACATTTACTACCCCTTGCAATTAGACAGATTCTTGCAACCTGGTGCCTTCACCATGCTGTATAATAGCCTCCTGCTCTCACAGTGCAGGGCAGCACAGCTCCCAGGATCCATGTGAGACAGCACAAGGCAACCTACCGTCTTCTCAGTGCCAAGATTTAGTCTCACCTTTCACAACAATTTGGGAACAAGTGGTCTCACCACATGCCCCTTCCAAGGCCTAACATAAAGCTCATTAGAGGGACTAGTCAATGAAAAAATGTGAAGTTCCATATTTTTTTCCCAAAGCTGTCAAAATAAGCTGTCACAGACTAAAAGAAAAGAACCAGCACCGGATACTAAAGAACCATTAGACAATAATGGAAGTGGAGAAAGGAATATACTACATTATCACAGAAAAAGATAGAAAACTTAAAAAGAAATACAATAAGCTAGAGCATCACTAAATTCAGCCTCCAAAGGTCCCTCTCTTCAATTATCAGGGGCATACTGTAGACAAAGAATGCATTATTTCTTAATGTTATCTGGCTCAGAGTAATTTCGATCTCTATAAGGAGCACCCAAAAGACACCATGGAGCAAATGTCAGGAACAAAATTAGTAACATATAGTACAAATTTCAGTGACAATTACTTCCCAGCAATCATTTCATCATTTGCAACATTCTGCTGCATTGGGTTAATAGCTGTTTTTCTTTGTTACATAAAGACAGCTCTGCAGAATGCAAAAGCAAAAGAAAAAAAAAACAAGACGGTGGAAAAAAGTAACAGACTAACTGGTTCTCAGAATGAAAATTGGCAGATTAGCTTTCTCAAGATTTATCCACATTGTTTTTATTTGACAGTGCAGTCTTTAACCCTTCCACTTAAAAAATTAAACTACACACTACAGATTACAAGTGGAGATCCTTCATCTTACTCATTAAATTAGTACGCTTGCTAAAATTTCCTCCACAATACTAACTGCCACCATCCTCATATCACATATCAGATGAGTGGAAAAACAATAATCAAGCAGTAAGTAACACAAGAAAGAGAGAGCTTATAATGGGAGATGGAGTTTTATTCTTAAAAGAATGGAGAAGTTCCCAGCTACCACACTAAACCTTATTACACTTGCTGCTTGGCACACGGTACTTCTTGTATATGTATATTCTAGGGACCTCATTCAAGGGTCACTGAAACTAATAGGCTTCAAAAATGAGATTCTAAAATGAACAGCTTAGATGCAAATTTAAGTACTCTAATTGAACACACTGTGGGAAAGAAAATAATGGGTATTTTCACCTGAAACTTAAGAGCTCTTTTCCCTTACCACTAAAGTTATTCTCTCAACAGGACCAATTTCAGCTCCGCATTGTAGAGAAACAGTTAGGAGTAATGCCAGTGTGTGTGATGGACATCAAGGATAAATTAGTGCAAAATCTTTGCACTAGCTCTGTCATCTATCCCCATTTTAATTTATTAAAATTAAATTAAGGAAGTGCAGAGATACTATACAAACCCCTCCCCGTAAAATTCAGATCTATTTAAAGTTGTGTTACTAATTACAGGAGAAAATAAGGCTACAGTTGTATGCAAGCTGTATGATGACAGAACATTGAAATATACTTACACTGGTCAAATAATCTCTGTTACACTATTTTGTTTCGGGTTTTTCTGTTTGTTTGTTTCGTTTTTTTTAAGAGCTTTTCTCAAAGGAGAGTAGAATCTCTTCTTTGTACTCAGCATCTACCCTGCTGCAAAATTTACAGCCCCTCTATATCTAAAAACAATCCAAGGACACTGTACACCTGCATTATTGAGCACCAGATTTAAAACTGACCCTTTTCACATTTACACAGTTGCAGACAGCATTCCAAGTATTGCCAGTTGCAATAAATACATCTGCAGGAATATGAGCATAAGTCAGAAACTCCAGACCTGGTCCAAGTCTGGAATGTGGAACAACAAGTTCTACAGATTTGCTGATTTGAGATTAAGGGCACACAGATACCTAAAGGGATTTACACAGGCACTTTGTTAAAGGCCTTTGAAAATCTAAGTATTTGTTCACATCTTTAGAAACTTAAATATATTTGAATCCAACCATGAAAGTATATTAGAAGCAAATACAATCTGTGGACCTAAACTGAAATACTACAGAATCATAGAATTGCTCAGGTTGGAAAAGATCTTCAAGATCCTCAAGCCCAACCATAACGTAACCATACCACCCTAACTCTGACAACCTACTACTAAATCACGTCACTGAGCACCACATCCAGACAGTTTTTGAACACATACAGGGATGGTAGGGGAGCCTACTCCAGGACCCTCACGTTGCCTAAGCTTAAGCCCCATTTTCTATTGGGGCTCCAGTTAATTATATAACATGCAGAACATTCTAGGCCTTACCCCAGTTACAGGTTTTCCATGCTTGTCATATATATAACAGCACAGCTCAAATTAAAGGATTTTAAATACCAGTAATATGTCTTAAAGTGCCTTTCTTTACTGTTATGTATAAATTCATACACACAACGTTAAGAAATATAGGTATATACATGCATATATCTATATTATATATGTAGACTCAAGAATACAAACAGCAGGCTCCTGGGTAAGTAATTGGCATTTTAGAAAGGTCACTCTTTCATGCAGAATGAAAGACTGATGAAGGTTAATTCTTAATTAAAATCAAACTCTGCATTTATTTAAACTCTCCAAAGGAAGGACTCTTGATAAAAATCCTTAAATAACAGCCAGCTTTTTTAAAAAATTAAAAAAAAAAAACAAAAACACCTATCCGATAATCATGTCCTCAATGTTTTATTGCAAGACAGAAATTCAGCTGCATTGTACATGCTCTGTTCCTCAATTTTTATAAGATTTTTTTTTTTTTTTAACTGTGGGTAAGTTTACTGCCTCTAAGCTTCTGATGATAACAGTCCAAAACCAGCATATAACAGCTGTACAGCATACACAGGCCCTACAGATGGCAATAACAGCCTTCCACTGTGGACCTTTACGATGACGCGTGTTAACACAAAACTGGCAAAAGTAATCCTGTAAATAACAAAACAACCGTAATCCTGTCAAAGGCCAAAGTAATTTCAGTTATTACATGTTCAGATGCTTGCTGCAAGCATACAATAAAATACCAAGTTAAACACGTGAGAAACCCTAGTCTCTTAAATTCAAGACAACACAACATATAATACATACACCTCAATCACATTAGGATTATCCTCTTTATGCCTACTAAGGCTGCAGAGTTGGCTTGTCCTCTGGGCAGAGCACTCCCATCCCCATATGCAGGCATATCAAGAGAAGAAAAAATAATACAAGAAAGAACCATGCAGCACACAAAGCAACTGGAGCACAGCATCCGTAGCCAAGGTAGGGAGAACAAATGGTTACACTGTTCCCACATGAGGACCATAGGTGACACTGGTACTTCTTCCATGTCCTGCAAGTCACCTGCTGCAAGTTAACACTAGTCTTATTTTTCAGTCAAGCTTTGCTACACAGCATTAATTCTGAAGCATTAGTTCTCGCATCAGGAGAATGACACTGAGACATCAGGACAAGAGGCCCTACAAACCTGGCTTTTCAACTTCACAATTTAAGCACATTACTCACAGATGCAAAATGAAAGGAAGCTTAACAGCCCTGGGGCAACTGACAACCCACGTAGCAGAAAAATCATCCCTCTTCAAGAGAATATTTTCAAGTTTCCTCCTCTGAACAAATGTTGACCAGAATCTACAAATAAAGCAAGCAAAGTCACTTGCTTCAGGGTATCTCTTCCAACACACAATTTCAGGTCAACCTGTAGAGAAAGCCAAAGATGGCTAGTTGATCAGGAGAACAAAAGTCCTCTGAAGAGGTGAACATCTTACAAAGTGTTATACAAACGAGTATGTTTTCATAACGAACTTGAAAGAGTAAGGGTGAACAGCCACAGCCTCTTACCACACAGGGAAACCCCAGTTACAAATTGTGCTCTCTGCTACCCAGCTGTTTCCATCTAATAAGCAGTCACAAAAAGCCCATCAGGGTATATGCTCTGTACATAGGGTTCAGAGCATTCAAATTACTGTTACAGCAGCACTGTTAAAAATAGACTACTTAAAGATTCCCTACCACAGATCTCATTAGCAGCAGATGTACTAATAGAATCAGATATCTACTGTCCAGATCAATTAAAGCAATTAAGAAAACCTTTATTTCTGAAAAGAAAGTCTCCAGGAAGCATATCACCCTCTGTTCATAGATCCTGCATAATCCAGATTCTATTATATGAATTATTGGTGGGTTGACTTCACTGGAACGCTGCCAATCTAAACCAAAATGATGGCAGGGGAAGTCTTTCAGCTCCCATGTTGCTGCAAGCACATCTACCCTCCCACTAGCTCTATACTTTTAATTACATCCCTCAGCACGGCGGAGGAACTCACTGCAATCCATTGAGCTATATGCAGCCAAGACACCAACGTCTGCTCTTGCTCTCAACAGGAGACAACAATCACTTTCATGATTTGCTCCCTAGGACCTGCCCTCATTCAAATGCTTCTTTCAGCCTGGTGTGATCCATCAGTTTTGGGTTTTTTTTGTCCTATGACAGATTTCTTGACATTGAAAATTAAAAAATAATCATCTCCTTATCTCCCACATGTAAACATACAAGTGTTTGCAAATACCTTGTAATTTGCATGGAGAAGATCATTCATCACAGTAGGTGATCAGATAGGGGGAAAAAAAATAGTGACATGCCTCAGAAAGCACCTATCTCCAGGTCTTTAGATATGGGTCAGAATGGCTTGCCAAACCACATTATCCCATTATCAGGCATTGGCTGCTGAGAATAGTATTATTTCCCCCAGTTTACAAAATGTGAAAATATGGTCTCCTTTAATCAGATGCTGGAGTCATTTGTTACATCATGTTGATTTCACAAATTTGTAGAGGTTTTTGATCGTTTGCTTTGTTTTGAAGAAATGAAGTGTAGTTGTGTTTTCCTAGAAAAAAAATTCCCCAAGTATTTTTTAACATATACATATCATTAACTAAATACAATACATATATTCATAAGTTTACATTTGCATTACCTTTCATGTCCCAGAACACATTTGTCAGTCTTCTGCATAGAAAAAAAAAAAACAACACTAGACTCCTCTCCTGAAGAATGAGTGAGTTCTCATAGGATCCTCATCAGAAGCTAAAAATAATAATCCTTGTTATTCCTGCTAGTTTTTCCCATGCTTGCCTTCTTAGAGAATATCTCCAGACAGTTTCAGGCAAACATTTTTCACCAAAATAAGGTTTTGTAAATCACCTTAAAGAAGGTCACTCTGAGTAAACCCAAATTAGTAGATTTTAGATAAGTTTGCCAGGCTCTGTTGGTTTTGGGAAAAAAAAAAAAAAAAAACAGGCACTGAGCAATAGATTACTTCTATCCCTGCTGTGCCTCACAGTTCAATTCTCAGGCATCTTAAATTATGAGCTTCCCAACAGCCAGGACACTCAAAACACTTCTCTCCAGAGTGGATTTGCCACAGTTAAGTAAGTGCTGAGTTTATGTTGTAGCTTTTCCCACAGTAGAAAAACCAAATACCTCTCTCTGGTTTGAGTAAACCTGTTTCACAGAATGCTTAGGAATCTCTTATCTTTGCAATTTCCACCTCCCTGTACCATGTTTAATTGAAATCGGTCTGTAAGCAGCTGGGGTGAGGGAATTTGGAGAAGGTCACAGCAAGAATGCACAAGTTTTCACTTAGGGAACAGAAGGAAGCTGCCATCACAGACTATTGAGTGACTTCCTCCGTTGCTTAGTCACTTATACTAATCATGTGCATTAAGACACTCATGTCCCAACACTGGATGATCAGAAATATGGAACATTAAGTCAAATCTCCTCTGTGTCAATTCAGAACAAGGATATGGAACGGTCTCCTGCAATTTAGAAGACACAATAGAAACTGTGAAGTTTGGAGAAGGCCTCCTAGTTGCTCCTAGAGAAATCCTGCTGTCTGGCATAAACAATTCTATACTTATGTGTAAGAACAAATAGAAAAAAAAAAAGATATGAGTGCATGCTCAGCCACTGGGATATTCATTTGCAAGGTAAGACAAACACATCGCAATGTTTGCCACAGATGACCACACTAATGCTGACGCAGACATCATTTATGCAGCTCAAGTCACATCCTCATTAGAATCTGAATTGAATTTGAAGGGCCAGATAATAAAAACACTCATTCAAGCTAACAAGTCAATACACACACCACAGAATTTGTAGTTAACTGCTCAGCTAGGCCAAGAGACTCTATCTTCTCTGGAACTGTGAGCATTCTCTTATGGGAGCTGACTCCTCATTTTCCTCTTGAGTCAAGACATCTCTTAAATATGTCAGCTGCAATACAACTACATTAATCTTACACGTGCAAAAGAAAACAGTATCATCTCTGATGTTTACGATTTATCTACATGACCTAGGATGTTTTCAAGATACACTCCCATACTTCTGTATTTTACTAGAAATCCCATATTACTCTGAGAACCCTGCTTCACTAGCAGCAGATGCTTCTCAATGAGCTGCAAGAAGGCAAATTTGATTTTCTAGAGATTGCCAACCACTGGTATTGCACATAAGATCATTTTTCTTGTTTGTTGTTAACATAAACCAACACAGAGGAAAAGGAAAACAAACTGCACCAATCCACAAGTTGCCATGTTATTTAGCACACTAGCAGGTACTCAGATAACATACCAACAATGAAGAGAAAGAATCGTAGAATCACCAGTGCTGCAAAAGACCTCCAAGATTATCCAGTCTAACCATCTGCCTATCACCAATAGTTCCCACTAAATCATGTCCCTTTGAACAGCAATAGCAAACAATAACTCAGTTTCTTTTAATAACAGAATCATTTGAGTTGGAAGGGACCCTTAAAAGCCATCTAGTCCAACTCCCCTGCAATGAACAGGGACATCTACAATAGATCTGGTGCTCAGTCCCATCCAGCATGACCTTGAATGCCTCCAGAGACAGCACATCCACCACCTCACTGAGCAGTCTGCTGCAGTGCCTCACCACATTCGCTGCAAAAACATCTTACCTGATCAAATCTAAATATCTCCTCTTTTAGTTTGAAACAATTTCCCCTTGTCCTGTCACAAGGGATCCTGCTAAAGAGCCTGTCCCCCCTGTTCTTACAGCTCCCCTTCATATACTGAAAGGCCACTGTCAGGTCTCCCTGGAGCCTTCTCTTCTCCAGGATGAACAGCCCCAGCTCTCATAGCCCATCCTTGCAAGTAAGATATTCCATCCCTTGGATCAACTGTTGTCACCCTCCTCTGGACACACTCCAATAGGTCCATGTCTCTCCTGTACTGAGGACACCCATACCTGGATGCTGTACTCCAGGTGATGTCTCACCAGCACAGAGTAGAGGGGCAGGATCACTTCCCTTGCCCAGATGACTTTGCTTCTTTCGATGCAGCCCAGGATATGGTTAGCTTTCTGGCTGCGAGGCACACTGCTGACTCATGTCCAGCTTGCCATCCACCAGCACCCCCAAGTACTTTTCAACAGGGCTGTGCTGCATCCTTACATCCCACAGCTTAGGAGGACACTCTAAGCCTTTGAAAGCATAATACTGTTCTCACAAAGGAGTGTGAGTCACGCCATGAATATTATTTGAGAGAGTAAGCATAAAAAAAAATCCCATCCAAAGCAATCGTGTACTCCTCCGCCCGTGTCTTTCATCTACTACATCCATTCACTACTACTCTCTTGCTGGTGGAGATTCTCTTGATGTATACAAACGTCATCAACTAAGTAAAAAAGTACTCAGTGAAGCAGCTTCCACCCTACGCTCAGTCAAACAAGCAGGAATCTGATACTCTCACTTGTACTCCTGGTTTTGCCACTGATTCTCCTTGACCTTGGTCCTGGAACAAGTGCACAAAACATTGCTACACCTCACAGAAGCCTGGGAAAAAAATATGGGTATCTGAAAATTGGTATAGGCAAAGGCATTTGGAAAGCTAGGCAAAAAGAAAGTACAGCAACAACACCGCCTCGTGAACCAATTCTGACTGTGCAAAGAGCGCTAGTGCATTAGGAAGGCTTTCAGTTCTTCTGTGCTTTCACCTCTCAAATGCCTCCAGATGTCAGTTTCTATCTACTTCTATTGAGTAGGTAAAAAGACACCAAAAGCATAAAGAGTAAGAGGCATCTCACCACCTAAGCACAGATTTTACTACATAAATTCATAAAAGAAATGAGGATTTGAAGGTTACTATTAACAACACAGATGCTAAAAGTGCAAGTCCTGGAAAAGCACAGCTGCATCTGTGCCATTTCAAAAAAGTCTTTTTCCTCAAAGACTTATTTGCCACCCACACAGCACTACTGGAGATAACACATAGCAAAGCATACAGATGTGCATGTTCACAGCAGGCAGTTCAAGTGCTTCACAGTGGCACTGGAGAAGATAAGGATAGACTCATGTTCAGAAGATACCCTCAAGAAAAAAAAATCTACTAGACAGCACAAGGTTTCTGGGACTAGATCAGATCATTGGCACTGTAAATACTTTGTAATCTTATCAGTCCACACCTTCAACTGTGGAGAGACCTCTTAGGTACAATACATTATACAGATCCAAGTTTACAGGCACTGCTCTGTGAGCCATGCTGCTATGGGCACAGCAGAGTCTCACCACCTTCACAAGAAGGCTCTTCTCCAAAATCACAGAGGCAAATGGGAGATTAAGCTCAGCTGCCTCCAATCAAGGGAGCAGAAAACACCCCACACAAGAGCTCAGCAATGCAGTGGCTGCTTGGGAAGTTCTACCTGCCCTCCTACAGACCAGACAACAGCAAGTTGTTTTGTACCTCCTGCCTTCTGTAGACGTTACAGGTAAATGCCTCCAGAGGAGACACTGAGGATCACTGCACACAAACAGAATGAAGCGCCACTGAAAGAACTATACTATCATTTTTGTATTGAGAGATGGGAGAGAGCAAATGCCAGGGCAGACACAATTATTTCTGGGCATGCCTTCAACTGGCTAAAACCTAACTTCACAAGCCATTTCCTCTCCTTGTGCAGGCCCATACAGGCACAGTCACCTCAAAGGAAAGACAGTCCACTTGAACAATTTCTTCTACAACAAACCTTCCAATTTTGTCCTCAAGGCAGAATTTTTTCCAGCCATCTGCTGCATTATATACTAAGCAGACTCTGGTCATAAACACAAACACCAAGGCAAACTGCAGCTAAATGCACAGAAGAAAATAATGCATGGACAGGAGGCAGTTGATACAGTCGCCTTTAACCAGTTTCAGATCACCCAAGAAAGACAGGAATCACAATTCGGTAATAAAGAAGAAATAGCTTACTCTTTCCAAGGATCAGCACTCACTGGAAACTCCAAAAAAAGAGGCAGCCTCCAAGAAGAGATGCTTCCCCTTCAGTTACCAGCCCTTAAATGAGGTTAGGAAGGAGGGGATTTCAGCCCCCCTCGCCTTCCAGTTGCACTGGTGAATTGCTCACACTTGAGCTCCCAGGGCTGGCACACCCCTTCACCAGGTGCTCAATCACTGCTTCAGGCCATGACCTAACAGATCCCACACAAAAGTGATTTTATTTTTATTTAATCATTTATTTACTTATTTTGTCTACACAGGTAGCAGGAAAGGAAAAATAAAAGAGCTGCAGGAGTTGTGTGAGAAAAGCACAAAAATCCCACAAGCAAGTCAAACTTACTTTTAGAAGTTGTGTATGGTTACAAAAGAAGTAACCTTCAGCAGCTAAGCAGCCAGTTACACAGCTCAGGTAGACTGAGCAGTCATGAGCCGTCCTATTTGAAGGCTTCCAACATCACAGAGCAGCAGCACAGGCACAGAACTAAGCACGCTGCCCATTGATGTCAAGCAGTACATGCAATGCCAACAGGAAAACAAGCCCAGGGGGACTTGTAAAGCAGCAGCAATAAGTTGGAATCAAGGATAAAGTACTATTTTGGTACTGAGGCTTAAAGCTATCAGCCTAAACAGATGCTCACTACTGCTAAACTGAATGATGTATACAAGAGAGCAAACACCTACTTTATAAGGAAAGGTAACAGGTAAATTTTATAATAGCTAATATATGTATTTCCTTCTTCCATTTAACTCACAAGGTATACGAGCTCTGGTCCTTTCATTTGTACAGTTTCATTGATGACAGCAAACATCAGAAAAGCAATCCTTCATTATCCTTTTGGGGAAAAAAAAAAAAAGTCTTCATCCTATAGGTTTGACAAACAAGAGTAAACTCCAAGAACAAATATTCCATGTTCAAAGAGGTGAGAGCAACACACTGTTCACACCCTTATCTATCTGGAGGAAGTAGGCATTTGGTTAACTTGAAGTGCCAGTCAATCAAAAGTTATTATAGGAAAAGAAGGAGGGGCCGGGAATCAAGCTTGAGCCACAGCAGTAATTTGTGGAGAAAATTACAGCAAAGAAGATCGTCCAGTTATTCAGGGATGTACGCTGTGAGGTACTTTGCAGCAGTGCTGTCTTTCTGTTCCACATCACAGAAGTATTTCTTTCCTGAAGGAAAAGGCTGCAGCTCATCAACATATACACACATGTACAAGGAAAAGCAGAACAGGACTTGCCCATAGGCCAGATCTGGCCCAATTATTGATACAGCTGAACCTCTGAATCACTAGTCTGTGCTTATGCCTGTTTCATATTTTCCTTCTTCCCAGTTCTCCGCTCTTCATGCTACAATTAAAAGAGAAGTTCTTAGCACTTATCACACTACAACTCATCACAAAGCTAACAATATTATCTCCGAAAACTTCTATAATGTTTTTAAGGATCAATTGTATTATCTGTACTTGTATGCTTCGTTACATACAGCCACACATTCAAGGTCAAAAATACACAAAAAGATAAGAAAAGACAGCAGAAATGAAAGTAGCAGTTTTAAGTATCCGGTTAGCTTGCTTTCCATTTTGTGCTCTCGCAACAGGACAGTTTGCTGCTTTTGAACAATTGATGAAGATCCACAAAACCCCTACTATGTAGACAGCTGAGCCTCATAGCAGTTTGGCTGTATGTCAAGTACCAAAGCCTGAAATCCACTGTAACGTAATGACTGATCATCACTGACTCCAATAAGCCTTGAATCAAGTCTTACCTTTAAGTCTCATTAAATTCATTTTTATATAAAAATCAATAGCCCTTTTACCTCCTCCATCAACTGTGAGAGAAATAACAGAAACACTTGTTATGATCAGACTTGCATCTTACACATGCTATAAGAGCTCCACAATGGAATTAATCAAAGTGAAGGGGTTGTAATAGGCTTAAAAACGAACACACATTAATAATTGCTCCCTTGCAATAGAGTTCATAGCCAAGTGTAAGTTCAGGACAATCCCATGTCCATTGCTGAAGCAGAATTGCCTCTTTTGCAATGAGAACAAGCAAGTGACTATTTTGCATAGTCATGGGCCAAGGTGGGAAGACACTGTATAAATTCCATTCATCCACTAAAAAAAAAAGAAGTTATAACAACAATGAGAAGGGAAAAGTACACTTCCCTCAGAGAAGATCACTTTTTTGGTCATTTACATGCTAAGCCCAGGTTTGCAGAGTCGGCAAGTACTACTATAGTCAGCAAGTAGCATGGCAATGGTGATGATACATGACAAATACATCAAAGCAGTCCTTTCCTTGTTACAACTCTAGGCCTAGCACAAGACCCCAGACACCAGCTGGACTTAGCCATGATTCTTTATAACCCATTTACAAAGACTGATGGATAGGTGACCAGTTCTTTTCTTCTGTTCCTGTGAACAAAAACGTATCCTGACAGTTTTTTGCTGTCTTGGTCTTGGGTGAGGAAATTTGCCCTGAGAAACTCGTTCTCCTACTGATCTTTCTTCTGTCATCTTCGCAGCCTACAATGTTGTGACGCTCTTTGAAACTTCAGAACCAAAGGCGAAACTAACAAACTCATCTCTATTCTAAGTTAGAATTTGTCAGTGAAACCTTTTCAGAATTTTCCAGGCAAGGTGCTGAAATGGGAGAGCAGACAAGAAAGCAGAAACAGCTGTGATTTCTCATGAGACCATCTAATTATGCAGGAATATCCAACATCTTTCCTTTCTCCATCCTCCCATCAGCACACACTAAAAGCACCCAAAATCTTGATGGCATTTACCTTCAGAAGCCATTTGGAAATAACTATCTTTACTTCACAGTGGTCTGACAGACAGAAAAACTGGCCTAGTCAAGCAGTAAGTCTGCTGCACAGCATGGAACTTCACAAAACTGAGTTCTGCTTTTATTTATTTACCAGGTTCATAATTTTAAACACATCTGAGGAAAATAGCTGGGGGGAAGGGGGCACCACACACAAATAAGTTTTAAAAACCAGAACAAAACCAAAACAAACAACAAGAAACTTCTGAACATGTCAGGATTTTTAGAGCAGAGCCAATTCTGCACTTCAGCTCCAAGACACAAGAACTAAAGCTAAGAATACACTGTCAGGGATAAAAACAGCAGAACTGCAAGATAACCACTTAATCCCTTTGGAAGATTGCTGATCTTCCAAATGAATGGCAAGCTACAGGCATACTCCGAAGTCCAAAGCATTGACTAAGGCTTCTATTTCAGAAAGCATTTTAAAATATATTTACACATATACATATGCCTTCTTCCTTCACTATGAAAATAGCATTGTAAAATGCTGTAGGTACAGAGATAAAGTCTACCCTTCTCGATCATAAGCAGGTAATTGTTCCAAGCAAATAGACAGAGCTTCTTCCAAGTGTATTGTGAAGTCATTGCAAATAAGAGAAGTCGATTCTGAAGCTGTATCCTACACACAATCAACTAGATACATCTAAGCTAAAAGCATGAACATCCTCACCAACTGAACTTCCTTTTAATGTACACTCTGTAAAAAGGTCAGATGTTGCATAGAGGACTACAGTTGAGTTTCAAATTGCACACAAACACCTGCATACAGCCTGAGCTATTTAACCATCAGGGGCAGAACCTCAGAGACACCTTGACTCCCTGTGCAGCAAAAGGAAAGAGCAGCTCACATTTTTCCATCCTGAGGGAAGTCAAAGATTGGATCTTATCTCAAATAGGTGGGATGAATCTCCCACTCAAAAGAGATATTTTCTAAACCAGACTTTCCCTCTCAAAACTACAGTTTCCAGAAAGACACAAAACATTAAAATAAAGGTCTCTACCAATTATAAACATGATGCAGGACACGGAATTACCATGATCCGTGGAGATTTCATTTATCACTTGAACTGCCTTATTTGTCTAATTCACTTAATTAATGCTTTTAAAACACAACTTCAAGTGATAAAAAAGGCAGTTACTATAAACAGTGTTTTCAAGCATTGTTTTCACCTACTGACTAAGGTTAGATGCCGATTTAGATCGCAGGAAGCCGTAGCACTTCAATTTCTGTACACTGTGGTATTTTTACTGGTCTGAAAGGATTGCCTACATAACTCTCCCTTCATTTTTTAAACCATAAAACTGTATTCTGTCACTTTTATGCGATGCCTTCAACAAAGCTTTTCACAAATAGGCTACTGGATCTTATTCACACTGCATTTTGTCTCATTGTTTCTGTCATTTTTATGCTGTCCCTCCAGCACAGCAGAAGGGATCACACAGTGCCTCAATTCAAATGCATGACTATGACCCTTGAAGAAGAGTTTCCATAGAGAGGGGTCAAAAAAAAAAAAGCAGAAATTGGGTAAGAATTATACCGTAGCCCTGTTTCTGCACAGAGAACAGCAAAATAAAGGCAGAGGGTGGAACTCATCTAAGAAAAAATACCTCCAGTATTTGTTGGTTTGAAGGCATTGTTATGGTTTACCACAATAATGACTTCAAAAGTCTCAAAAAAGAACTAAAAGTCTCTTTGAATGAGATATACTAATAAGCCTATCTTTGAGAAGTAGTCAGTACAGAAATTACAGAAATATGTCCAAGGTGCACCGTGGAGTGCCCATGCAGACACAGCATTAACGTCAGTTTTCTTAAATTAAAACAGTGATTCTAAAGCTCAGAAATTCCACTGCTGAGAATACAAAGGTTCCCTATTAGGAAACCGTTCAGAAAAAGATCTTAAAAAACCCATAGGTCGGTCTGAAAAGCATAGCTCCATTAACAAAGAAAAAAGTTGAAAACCATTGTCCCAACACCCTTGCAGCCTCCCAAAAAAATTATGCAAAAACAGTGCTCAGAAACCTGACGTACAAGTCACATTCTCTGACAACAGCACACTCCACAGTGTCCCTGTACTTCCCTCAACTGACAGCAATTTCCAGCAAAAGATCCAGCCACTGATGTTGTCCATTCTGTAGGCTCTTCCAAAGATACATGGATGGCATATAAGCATGCCATTTATCTCCTCTGCCTACAAGGACCTTGTGAATTGTATATACAGCATTGCCAGCTTCTGCTTGCTTCAGGCCTGATGCTTTCCAGATAGCTACAGAGAAGCAGTGTTAGCGGCCCAAGGAAAGTCAGTGGCAAGTATCTCATCCAACCCCAAATAAAGTTTTGAAAAAAGCCCTATCCATGAAACTGAATCACAGAATGATTTCAGTTCATGGACTTAGGCTCTCTTTACAGAGATTGTAGGACCTTGCCAGCCCACCTAACCTATGTCGAGATAAGCTTTGCTGGCAGAGACGATTTGCCTCAGTCTGAAGAGGAGCTACCTCCATTTGCTAAAGCTGTGAGGTGCTGCAGCTGCACTTCATAGCTGGGGGCTGTGAAGCAAAAATACTTTTGACTTAGGTGCTTAAACATAGCTGTGCTCTAGAGAAATACTGTACAGAACATCAAACACGTAATCTGCTGGCACGGACACTTTCTCTTTTGTGCTGCATCGTTCCCAACGCTGCCTGTATAGCTGTCGTATCCAAGTGCCTCCCAGCAGTGCACTAAGCACTGCAGCTAATATCTGACGTTCGGTTTATTCTCTCTTCCCTCAGGGAGAATCATATGCACTGCAGTATGAATTGTTTTGAGAGGGTAGGAGTTTTAAACAGGTGCAAACAGCTTCCTTTAAAAGCTGAAAGCAAGTGCCTTGAATGCAAAGGGTGCTCAAGCACATCATGTGTAGTAAAAGCTCGTTTCCAAGACTAGGGCCAATATCTCCTCCCCTCCATTAAAAAAGTGGCCTATTCTGCAAATTATTGATTTATCCTTTTGATACAGCATTCTTTAGGGCCAAAAGCCAAATCAATAATTCCACTGAGGTTTGTTTGTGGCACATAATAGTTCAAGTACACCACAACTGCACAAATTAATTATTCATTGATGCTTGTAAAGTATCTGGGGTCCTTGAATAAGGGGAACCACTAGTTTGTTATTTGATACAGGAAACTAGCCACCTTCTCCATTTTGTAGACCAAATTTTCACATCTGTTTCCTTCATCTAGAACAATTCTTTTGCACCCTCCTGGCCATACTGTTCACTTTAACATGGCTTCTTCAGCTATACAGATCTTTATTCTTACATCTGGTTCCTGAAGCAAGCCAGCCTTGAATATTTGTTGAAGTCTAAATTAAATAGCATTTTCATAATAACATTGCTATTGAAGCAGTATCTCTACTGAGTGATACAGTTAACGTTTCTTAAAATTGCATACATGAAAGGCAGAAAATACTTCCTCCTTAGAAATGAGCAAAAGCAGATTACACAATTCCCAATAACAATGGAACAGAACTTGTGCATAGAAAAATAATGGTTTCCAGAAACATTTAAGGGTGAAGTTCCTTTTTGTGGGGTTGCTTGTTTGTTTCTGTATTTTTGGGCAAGTCAAAATCCACAGGCTTCAATACCAGAATCCTTTATTCACAGACCAGATTTTTTTTCTGTTTTGAGAACAAGATTAAGAAAAAAGATTTCTACAGAGAGCCCGTGAGAAAAAACTGATCAGGTTTGTTCAAAGAGATATTTCTAATAAGTCCTTCACGAGCATACAAAGAGCAACTGATAAAAACCACCTTTAACTCTTCACTTGTGGATGTAGCCGCTTTCTCCATGAAGAAGTCCACACTAGTAACAGAAAAAAGTAGAGGGGAAGAAAAGAAAAAAAGTAGAGCAGAGACACAGTATCCCTGTGGTCTTAGTACTATCTTGGATTCCTTTTTACAATAAAAAAGTCTAAGAACCAGAAAGTCACATTTGAGTCCCATATGTAGGTCAGAGACTAACTGTTCTTTCCAAAAGAAATTAGCAATTAAAATTTAGAGATTTAATTTCACATTAAAAAAAAAGCATCCACAGGAGCACATCTGCCATCTCTGCTCATCGCTGTTCATAAAAATCTGAAGTGCAGCAGTCAAATGGATGGGACTGGACCCTTTTCATTAGCATACAGCAACATAACAAGGAGTAACAGGCAAAAACGGTGCAGCAGGAAGTTTAATACATAAGTGAGGACGAACACTCTAACTGTGCAAATGACAGAGCACGGGAACAGGCTGCCCAGAGAGGCTGTGGAGTCTCCTCTGAAAATATTCAAGACTCATCTGGACCATTTCCTGAACTCTGGTGGAAAGCAGATGTTTTCTACTGTAGGAGTCCAGTATGAATAACCATCCAACAATGAATGAGAAAACAAGTCCATGGTGAACACCACATTGCAAGCGATCTTACCACAGTAGTCTTTGCTAGAACGAGTACCTACGACACACAGTTGAGGATCTTCTCAAGCATTGCAGAGACAGACAATAAAAGCAAGACAATGAAAAGGACAGGCATACAATTACACATAGGAAAAAAAAATTCTTCTTGATTTTGACTACTTTACAGTATAAATGGCATCACAGTAACTCAAAACCATCACAATTAGAACAAAAATCCCCTGAGGAAATCCCTGTTTCCAGTTAAAATTCTACTACACGTACCCAGTTTCACTCAACTAGAGAGGTAAAGCAGAACTGCAGTAAAATCAGAGACGTGGCCCAGAAAGAGGTGCATGCCCTTCTTCCCCAGCCAAGCTGACTCCAGCACTCCTGAAAGCAGACGCATCCCATGCTCACTGACATGTCATCAAGTTCCTCTTTTCAAGGTCAAAGCTCTTCTCACAGTGTTGGCTCTCCCGCTGATGATTTTTTAATTGGTCAGTCAAGGCTGCTACAGGATGACACAACATCATGCTTACAACAACACTTCCCAACCCAGAAGAAGGAAAATGAAATACATCTCTCCCTTACTTCAACCTGAAAACAGAGCCATAATCATGAGGCTGTGAGTAACTGGCTAGCACCTTCTGTTTAACCACATCACTGTGGCACTTACTGCCATGCACAGACAAAAGATTTAATTTCTGTATTTCTCATTTCTACACGCTAACAACTGCTTTTCATGCAAGACTTGCTGTAGTCAGAACTAAGATCTCCATGAAAAGGAGTCAATTTGAAAAAACAGCACTTCTGTTTCAGTACCTTTCTGGCCTCTAGTTTGCTGTGGCATACAGAGTAGAGCTGGCATCCGACTTAATGCAAAAAGGTCTCTTTGTGCAAGAAATACTTACCAGCCCTCTCATGGAACAGCCATTACAAACCCAGAAAACCAGCCCTAGCAGTGGCACTTTCACAGCCTCCCCCTAAGACAAACTCTGCTAGTACCCCTCCTTTCCAACCCACTGATCTATTACAGTGTCATCACCTGCAAACTCAGACATTAGCAAGACACAAGGGGGCAGAAAGTAGTTGAATAGATACATACAGCAATGAAGAAGCAGCGTTTTTCAGGGAGAAGACCAGAGATCGGTCATTCGCTCTTTGCACCAAAGAGAGAGGGTTAAGTTTATCAACAAATCAAACCCTTTTGTTCATCTTCCAAGCATATTCCAGATGAGCTGCAAACTCCCAGAAAAAGGGCAGAAAATAGTAAGTGACTTATAGTATCATTAGAACAGTACCCTAGAAGATTATGCAGCTTTTATTTAACGCTTCTGAAGATAAGTTTCTTATTTATTATTTGCACAAGTTCTACTTAACTCATAAAACCACAATTACTTGCGGGGAAAAAAAAAAGTGAACAGAATCTAACAAAGTTTAGTCTGGATACCACTCTTCCTTTGGGAAAGCAGCTTCAAACAGATGAGCCAGAGCTACTTATGCAAGCAACAGGTTTTTTTACTCCATTTCTCAGAAGTGAGAAACAAGAGAACTTAAAATTCCTGCCCATTTGGCAGAATGTAGGGCTCTTTCTGCTTGCCTCTCTCTCCAGGCCACAACATAGTAATCCACAAAGTAAATTCAAAGTCCTGAACACATCTGCAGTTTTACATCTGGTTCTTGTTATTTTAACCTCAGAAGCAAAGATTTTTTCTAAGTAAGAAATACAATCTGAATCTGATTTCTGCTGATTGCTTATACTTCTCCTGAAGTTTCCTTTCTTTATTCTATCAACTAGGTTATTTAGAGGATATTATCATAATACAGCAAAATTTAATATAAATACTTCCAGTGAGGGCAAGGACTCTGCTGGATCAAAACGCTTTGAGATCATCAGCTCCTGCTTCACATCCTCACTAAAGTGAAATACTCTTACCATCCCCTTATTACGCCTGTTGTAATCATGATAATGATGGAGAACATACGCCTGACCTAGGAGTTCTACTTCCCTAGGGCCAACTTTTCACAGAGCTACCGTGTTCAAGAAAATAGATTCTTCTTCCTGCAAGCTTTTAACATGGCCAGAAGGAACTGACCTCTGAAGATAAGTGGTCAGAGGACACACAAAACACCCTGTTTGACTCATGGAATAACCAAGAAATTAACAGTACCACAGCACCAGCCATTCTGCTGCTGCTCTGTCCTCAATACAGTCACATCTGCCCAAAGCAGACAGAACAAACCACGCTCTCTCCAGCTACACCACAGCAGCCCTATTCACTTCATTGGGACTTGCTCACTTAAAACAAAAGGATATGGGTTTTTTTGTTCTTTTGTTTTTTTTTTTTTTTAGATTAACTGCAGACTTACTCCACATAGTAACAGCAAGATCTACAAGCAAATGTTAATGAACGAGTTTGAAAGCCCATGTTTAACCACCAAAAGAAATACTACTCAAAGAAATTTCTCCAGCTTCATTCTTTATTCTGATAGGAACAAAACAGGTTTTTATTTTCTGGTTGAAGATCAGATTAATTAGGAACAAATAGTAAGCACCGCAACATAAAAGAATGCAAGATAAATGCCTGGTAAGACAAAAGGTTCATTCCTGCATCACTACTGCTTGCTGTGTTTGACTCCAGCTGCCAGTACCTCCCATAGAACCTGCTGCTCACTTCTAACTGCTCCAATTTCATTTCACTTACCCAGTAGGGCTAGGAAACAGGCAGCCCCTTTGAGTGATGAGAAAAGGAGGAGGAGAGGGCAAAAATACTACATGCTTCACTGGCACCTATCTCAACCTCTCTCAGACATTTCATCACAGATTCCAGGTACCAACACAAGCCAGCACTGCACTGCAAAGCTGAGAAGACTTCTTCCTTTGCTGCAACTCACTCCCGCTCCCAGAAACACTCCATCTACTACACACTGGCACAGCTGCTTACATGTTGCTGTTCCATTATAAAGCACACATTTGCCAGGAATAAAACTCTATTAAAATGAGCCTTTATGAAGAATCAGTTATTACCATGGGGGTCAACCTGACTGGGGGTGATCCACCTTCTTCAGACAGAACCTTCTATAGCTGAATTGCAGCTCCACAGCTGAGCAGAACACACAGACAACCTCAGCACTACGAAACACCTCACTCTTCTCAAATCTCTTCAGTACCCCTACGTTGCCCTGTTACAGAATTGCACAAAAAAGAAAGCGTGTTTCTTTGGTTGAACAATGTAGAATTCATGTATGCTGACAAAGTACTGAGTTACATCAGTGTTACTCTGAAAGTGAGAAGACAGTGCTTTCCCTTTTATTTCCAGTTTATTCTTTTAAATCCTTAGGCAAACCAAAACTTCACATGTTTTCCAAGCATTTTTAAGGTGCATCTGAGTGGGGAAAAAAAAAAAAAAAGAAAGCTGTTTTACATTAAACAGCAACAAAAGTCAACAGCCCAGATTTCCTCCCAGAACGATTAAAGCAGGCAAATAATGGGGGAAAGAAATGGGATGTCACATTGTGCAAAGAAAAACTGTTCCATATTTAATAGAGTACAATATTTCTCTAATTCAATCAGATTCTGAAAGCCTAACCATCTTCCCGTCCGTCTTAAGGAGGCACAGAGGACAACTGCCAGTGATGCAATTGAGGGGAGAGGAACACCCCACTGTCCCCCAAGAAAGGCTGCATTTCCTTTTTCCAGAGTCTGTATCCCAATTCTACAGAAACATGCCCTGCAGTGCCTTAGGCTCTTCTCATACCACATATACCAATTCACAGAACGTGCTGCTGATTCATTTGAAGCAGAGATGGTTTTTTTAATCTCTCCTCTCCATAGTAGATGGGGACACTCACAGCAGTGCACTACAGTCAGCCCCCTCTGTGCTGGGATGTCACCTATTTTCAAAGCTAAAGAACATAGAAATGGTCTCTGGCTAGAAAGATGGGATTAAAATTGGCTAAAAGAATCAATCATTATCAGCACAGGGCAAGTATCTGCACGTGCCTGTCAGATTATTCTCACAGATAACATCACATAAGGTTGTTTTTTGTTTTGTTTTTTCAAGCGTGGTTTCCCAAGGAAGCATGGGAGAGAAAAGCATTTTCACTGGCACTCTAGGCAAAAACAGAGTTTAATCTGGCAACCTTCACAAGTACTCAATTAGTTTCCAATTCAAGAACAGAAAAGAACAAATTAATCAACTAGCAAAGGCTTAGAACAAGCCTGGTACAGTGCCATTAAAAACAAATGAGAGGAACTGGGCTAACAGCCCTGCTACAGGCATCCTGACTTATCTGTCAGTGCTTTCCCCGCAGGACACCTTTGGATCTCATCAAAAGTGCCAACATAGTAGGTGCAAGAAAGACAGTACATCTGAACGTTGGTGCCAAGAGAATTCCCAGCAGAGTTGAAGTCCACACATTCAAAACTAGCAAGATGACAGACACACACAGACCAGACTACCAAGTGGTCTCGTCTACACAACTGCTGACCAAAGCACAAATTAGCACCACTACATGCTATAAGAACTGGATGGAAGAAAGCCACTAAAACCCTGCATTCTGAAATTCATCTTTACACAGGAGATTAATCAGAAAGAATAAACAAGTTAATGTTTTCATTTCTGTGTTTGCAATAATCCCCAATGGTTTAGTCATTACAGCAAGAAACCAAGCCTTTAAAGATAGATCAGCCTAAGAAGCTGAACACTTCAGAGAACAAAATTAACTCTGTGGTTAGCTTCCCTTCCCAGTGTATTATATTAGACAATTATCTACAGAAGTTAAAACCAGGCCAACATTTTAAAGGGCCACAAGGGGAATAATACAATAATTGCAAAGAAAAGAAAGCAAACAATGGTTAGGTGCTCATACTTGTTTAAGTCGCATACACAGTGGCATTCATAATGAATACTAATTCTGAGCTCTGCTTTATAAGGCATATTCCTAAAAGGAACTTATTTTCTAATTATGAGCTTCAGTGACCATGCACATTAAACAATGAAAACAAATAGCAGCAGATACTAACACTGTGACAGTCCCATTATCTCCAAGCAATGCAGAACAGAGCTGTTAGCCGTTCTCGTGGGCAAAATTTACTTGAAATGTCACTTCTGTCCAAGTTCCTACAGCTGCCAGTTTATTCTCCCTCTATCCATACCAAAAGGAGACAACTAGAAAGAAACCAAACATGAAAATACTACTTACTAGGAACATCTGCAGATTAGAGAACGTGTCCTTAAATAATTCTTGGCAGCTTTTTACATTCAAAAAGTTGAAACGATCACCCTCTAAGCAGATTCAGAAGTAACTGGTTGTTTTTCTTCCACTTTGCTGAACTCTTTAAACAGATACCCTGCTCATCTCCTTAAAACCCAGTGGCAATGAAAGCTTAATTTTCTGGTAGTCTCTGAGCACAGAGCATTGCTCTTTTGCCAAAGGGCAGTTTAATCACCCAATAGTCCTTCATTACCTCCACAAGATACTTCATGGCCAAACTATAATTTTCAGCTTTATGAAGCATATTCTTGATGTCATCTCAAGGCCCAACAGAGTGCAACGAGCAAAAACTTGATGCTCAAGAACCCCACCACATGCAGTTGCCTAGGCAGAGCTTTATTTCTTATTTGCTAGATGGAATAGGATTGAAAGCAGCATGGTAGACTGAGTTGAGTTTTCACTCAAAGTTCTGCCCTTTCACCAGATGGAGTTCAAAGCCAAATGATATTATTGAAGACAAGAAAACACTGTCTTGATTCAAAGCTACAGGTAAGTGATGTTCAGCCTATGACAAATGAGAGAAAACAAAAAACTGCTTTCCTCCATCCAATCACCCCTTCTCCCGTAGGTCAAAACCACATTACTGAATGGTTTTGTGCCTGATGTATTACTGCTATCCCAAAAATCAAAAATGATTGTGAACAGACATTAAGCCCATAAGCAAAACAAAACCCCCTGAAGTCCCAGCAGCTTATAAAACCTACTGCTTTATCAGACTAATTTACAGGTATTTCCCTAAAGCAAATTTCAGCTTACAGATGCAATCATATAATCAACAATACAAGCCTGAAACCAAAAAGAGCTACAGGACTCCACAAAGGAAACACAGGATTCATCCAAGACAACACCAAACAGGATGGGCACACAGACAGTGAAAGCTGTGTTGGGAAGACATTCAAGTTTTCCTCATCGGCAAGCAAGAGAACTGCACCGAGAGAACAGCAGCTCTTTGTAAGTTGGGAAGCAAGCGTGTTCAGTCATTTCTCAATATTCCAAATGTCGAAGACTAACCTTTAGCAAGTCTTTCAGTGATTACATAGAACAGACTTTTAAGAACAACAGTGCACAATAAAAGAATATTCAGACACAAGACTGAAGGTGTTTTTTTTTGTTTTTTTTTGGTATCTCTGCAGTATGCAACTCCTCTCAAGGGTAAAGGAGGTAAGCTAGCCCCTTACGTCAGTCTCGATTCCAGAATAGAGAGACATAACAGTAATACAGGCATATGCTTAAAAGCAGGTTCCTATGCTGATTCATACTGAAGTGAAGACAGAGAATGACACGTTCTATACAGCACATTCCAAAAGTTTTGCACAAGACATCCAATTCACATTTCTTTTAATAAAATTAGATTGCCTTTCTTCAGAAATGCTGCTATTCCTATTGTAGTTTATAAGAAATGCAAATTCCCAGTAGGAAAAAAATACATCATTCACTTCCAGTGCATGAATCAGGAAAGATTTGCATACATTAGCAGACTGACTCATAAGTGAGATCAACTAATACCTACCATAAAAAAAAAAAAACACAACTACGTGATCCACTTATTATACAACCACAGCAAGTGACTGACATCATTCAGCAATATTTTGAACTATCATTCAACACACCCAACATATAACACAGGATATCTTTTCTATGCTATGGAAATAGCCAAGCATCAGCCATAGGCTTAGCCTCTTTCACATGCGCCCAAGAAAGCACTACTTTCATCCCAAATCCCAAAAAGATTTTCCTGACAAAGTAACACATAAATTGTTCCCAAGAAATGAACTTCCTATGGGTATACAGATGTTAAAGAGAAGCCATTCCAGTAGGTTAAACGCTTTGCCAATTTAGTCTTTGGTACAGTGTTTGCTGGGTGCTTCTCATTGATATATAACCAAAACTCCACTTAGTTTCAGGGAGCTTTACTTCATTTCATGTCTGGATTTTTTTTTTTGTTTAGGTTTGGGGTTTTTTTGGCCTTGTTCCCTCCCTCCTCCCCGGATCCTGACTTCACCGTGGTCAAGGCCTTTTTTCTAAGTTTGAAAGAGTGGAACACCTTCCCTCATGCTCTGCTCTGCACGCTGCTTGTTCACAGCACTTTCTTTCCCCTCTCCAAGTCCTTCACACACAGACAGACCAAATGAGCACCACTTAGACAATCAATAGAATTAGTTTCCAAATGAACTCTTCAGCATCAATGCATACACAAGCAAACCCATCACCTAATTCAAACCCATCACCTAATTCGCTCAGCATTCATTGCAAAAGGCCAGGGCTCTACAACTACATGGTTGGATGATACAAGGTGCTCTGCAGAAAGCACTGTGACGTGACCTGAAACCAAGTAAATTTTGTCCTAATTCCCACTAGCTCGCTCAAAACCCCCCAAAACACAAAAGGCTGGGCATCTCTTCCTAAACGTTTGCTTGAAAGTGTCCCAAAGGAAGTTACATCAAGTTCATATTTTCATTGTTCTCTAGCTCAGTGGCATCGGAGTAATTTAGATTGTTACGACATACAAACAACTTGTTTATGAAACACATTAACAAGACAAGAAGTAAGCAGGTGCATTCACTGAAAGTCAGGCTTAATAAAGATAAATTTTTGGTCCTCAGTTCAGTGTTTTACTCACAGCAATACTTTATCGACTATCGGGCAATACTTTAACGAATTTTTTTTTTTTTAAATCTAGATGTCTCAAAAAAGCACGTGGTTGGTTTTCCATATATATTTTGGATGAAGGAGAATTAAAAGCTTCATCTAGCACAGTTGGAGTTTGAGGGTTGTGGGGTTTTTTTTATTATTTTTTTTGTTGCAGAAGTTGAGACTCTCTCCCATCTATACCTACACACACACACATCTACGTCAGGCAGAAGAAAACCTCAACTGTAATAATAATAATGAATATCTGCTCTTAAAAACCCAAGGTAACTATTTCCAAATGTGCTGATTCCATTTAGAAATCAAGTAGCAGCAAGGCATTTCTACTGAAAAAGTATTGAGCAAACATACACAGATAAGATGAAGAAATATATTGTTACCACCTTCTGAAAGCATCTGCAAGTCAAAAGGGCAAGAAAAATCCATTATGAGGTCATCCTCACTATACATTTTTTGTTACTCTGACTAACTAAATGGTATAAGAAAAATAATAGACTTCAGCTACATTAGCAGCCCTTCTGTGTGAGCATTCAATACTGAAGGACTTCATTTAAAAAAAAAAAATGAAACTTCCAGCCCAGTAGTTTTGGAAACCTTTCTCAGCCAGACTTCCCATCAATCCATGAAGTACCCACAAGAATGAAGAGCAGAACCCCGGCTTCTGCGAGGAACCTGCTCACTTTTTTTTCCCCCCTCACTCCATTTATATGAATACCCAGGTTAAAAAAAAAAAATCTCCAGATGAATAACCATGACACAACAAATGTTCCCATATAGCATTAGCTGAAAAAACATAACACACCAAAGATCAAAAATCAGCAGGTCAGAGCTGGGTGCCACACACGCCTGGGTATACAACAATAGCAGGGAGGCCAGACAAGTACTCAGGAGACCCAGGCAGCTCACAGCTCCAGGGACACTAGCAACATACCCAGCCCATCTTCCTCCGCTCAGAGAACATGTCCCTAAAGCCAGGAGCATTGTCTCCTTGTGCAGTGTCTCAATGTTACAAGGTCTCCCTAATCAGCAGAGACAAATTCCTTCCCCATCGAGCCTGCAACAGAAACAGGCTGACATGAAACTGCAAGCTATCAGTAACTGTAAATAAGAGAGAAAATACATAATTGAGGCAAATTAGATTTGGAAGAAAACATTGAAGGGAAAGGAATAAAACAGCACTCTTCATCAGACGAGACATCACTTAGTCATGATCTGGAGTGCTCACACCTGCTCCACTCTGCCACAAACTCCCACAGCTCCGAAACATACTGCAGCATCACCCTGACACCTCTCCTCCTGCCAAGCCTAAGAAGCATAACAGGATCATTTTGCCATTCAAGCTCTCATTTAGTTAATCACTAACACCTTCAAATCCCTACTGTGTATTGCACGCTGTATATCTGCATAAAGTGAAGCAGCCCTGTGTGTCTGCCTCCACCAGCCCAGAGCAAACTTCTGAGCTGCTAAACATAGGGGTAATCTTGCCACCAGACACCGGTGGACTAGGCTGCTGGCACAGCAGGCATCCTCACTCATCTGTGTACTTACACAGTCACTTGGGCTTAATAACCATATTCTGGTCACTGCTTCCCACTGTCCTTTCTCTCCCCCTTGTTCTTTTTCATCATAAAGGCCACAACTCAGAGAAATACTTTGTTTGACACATGCTACTCTGCCTTGCTAAGCGAGACAGATGCAAGGCAAGACTCCGAGTCAAGGTGATCAAAGAACGAGAATAGCAAGGACCTAGGAGGAAACTCTCCATGGATTCTGTAGGTACAGGGTATCTATAATATACATCATAAAGACCTTTTGAAGCGTTGCTTTTAGTACCTCCAGAGACTAGAAGGCCTTTGGAAATGTACCTCTGAACGCTTGACTTGAAAATGCCTATTCAGCCCTTTGCCGAAGAGGAAAATAGATTATAGCAGAATAAGTAATGAATTGTTACTTTCAGTATCTTTAAAATTAACTTTCTCCATTCCCCTTTCTTTTGCTCCCTCAGTAGAGGCTGCTTATCTGTATCACAACCAAGCAGACCCATTTAGCCCAGCTCCTCCTCTGGTACTGTGGATTTGGCAGATGATGCAAGGAGTGCTGTTACTGTTGTCACAAACGCTACTTTTCACGATGTGGTGTTTCCAACTACCCAAACAAACAAGTTTATATTGAATCTTCCAACTGTCAAACTAGTCCTTTATTTGAAACCCGGCGGTGACAAGAACATCTAGCAGCACAACTCTTCCTGATTACAGCTGCAGACAGCCACATGGGTCGGTGCCAGTAAAATGCAAGCTTCTGTCTCCAAAGAAATGAAATAACCTTTACAGACTGAAAATGGAGGAGGAATAAATGGAAACCAACATCAGGTCTCGTAACTCAAATTACTTCTTGTACGTGGTTGAGTATTGAAAGTTTCCAAGGCAAGACAGGGAACAGATTTTTAAAATGTCCTTTTGAAAATGCAGTACCGTAGTTACGGTAGTAGTTTCAACCCCCATTGTTTCAGAATTCCTGGGCTCCCTGTCTTATTAAGCCAGGCATCCTCTTCTCACTCCACCGCATAGAGGCGACGGCACTGCCACAATTCCCTGCTTCTAGTCTTCCTTTTCCAACCTCTCTCTCAGAACAGAACAGTGTGGATTAAGCTAGTCACTGTGACTCCATATCAACCTGTAACTGAGCTCGTAGTGAATATTTCGCATTGGTATCAATGAACATGACACCCACCCAGCCACAGCAAAGTGCTGAATTTATGAACAAAGTCTGCGTTTCCACAAACCCAGACCTGTAGTCAGTTCTACGCACCCATCACCAAGAAGCTGACCAGAATTATTTTACCTCAACAAAAAAATAATTCTCAGCTCTCACAGATTTGCATGCGTCCAGTACAGCAAGTTATTACTATTAGTTGATTTTCAGTGTTTTTCCCCATCCATTGTGGTAGATGAGTGCGGCCTACCGTCAAACTCAGGAAAGATAAACCTATCATTATTCAGTCTTAAATATAATGCATCCATCTTCACTCTTCTTACTACAGTTACTGCCAGAAGCCAGTTAATCCCAGGTTCTGATATCCCTCAGGAATGCACTAATGCCTTGACCATCACCAAAACAAAATAATACTACCACAGACAAGACAGGCTCAGATCCCTGGTCAAGATCAGGGAAATCCCAACTCAACTATTTACAAGCCATAAAACAAAACACCAGTCAGAATACTCAGGTACCCAGTCAAAGCACTCAGAAGGAAAGAGTTCCTGCTATGAATGAGCTGCTTCATCAGCTATTCCACCACAAATCTTCCATCAGACAAGTCAGAAAGGTACAGCATGGATATCATCACCTGCAAACCACTGAGAGGTCAGCTAGCCTAACTGATTGTAAGATGAAGGGTTAGGAAAGAAGAGAAGAACTACCACAGAGCAATAGACAAACATTCATGTTTTGTTGTGAGGGTTGATTTGTTTTTCCTGGCATAAATCTATAAATGAGTTTTTCTTTCTCCCCCAATATGCAGCACTGAAAACGCTGCCGATTAACCATCCAACCAGAGTGCTGGCTAGTGCAGCAGTATCCCTTCCTTCTCTTTCAAAAGATATTAGCAGCAGTTCAGCTACTTAAGCATACGAATTCAGACAGACATGTTTAATGAAAGCTTTACCTTCTATCATGGCATTTTTAAAGCAGAGAATAGGCTGCCTTTTACCCTTTCAGCATCACAATGAAAAAGTAACTCTTTCCACGGAATTGAAGAAAATACTGTAGCTAGCAAAGCCTTGTTGACAGACAGATTAATTATCTACTTGAACTTAAACGCAAGAGTAAGCTCGTCACCGCTAAAGGGAAAAGAAAAAAGCCAATCAGTTACGGAAAGGTAGCAAGGCTGCTGTGCTAACATTCTCCTCCCCAGACCTTCTTCACAGCTTAGTGCCATGACAAAAGTATGGTGCCCAAAAACAGAAAGAAGTGATGTCAGGCTGGGGAGTTAGCTTCCCTGACTAGGGCAAGGCACCACTATTCAAACTCCTATGCTATGTAACCATACATAGAGTAGCTCCACTCCATTTTCAAGAGAAGTTACATTTTAAGCCACCTTCCAAGAAGGAAACAAAAGGTCCTTCAAAGCAAATACTAAACTGCAGTCACAAACTGCAGCCTCAAACAAGCATAACCAGAGCAACAGCTTTCTAGGGAGTAGATCTTGCCTGGAGCTTTGCATAACTCAGAGACACCCAGTGGTTGAATTGTACATCACAAGCCCATATAATTGACAGGAAAGTTAAGGAGAGCATCTTCATTTTGTTTATTTACAACAATCCCAGATTGACATGACATCTACTCACCTTCTGCTCTCAGACGAGGGGTAGGAACAGAGAAAGAGGTCTGCTGAGAGACCCAGCTCTGAATCAGGGACAACTGGCAAGCAAGTTCAGAGAAAAGAGGAGTCTGAAGGCATACAGCAAGCTTGATCTTGTACCCACAGACATCACCAACATCCTCTGACTCTTCCTGTGCTCTGTCCATTCATGAAGTCCCTGAAGGCAAGGCTCTGCCTTATTTGATGTCTCTGTCTGAGTTTGAGCAACCATTACCCACAGCGTGAGGCAAGAGCAAGTACTGCACTGTGCTGACGGTCAAGCAGCAGCCCTGTTTCATTAACCATCACCACCAGCAGTATCCACGCTTCCTGGCTTGAAGAAGACTTCACAATCCACAAAACCTAGCCAAGATATATCTACAAAATCAAAATAAGGCATCACCCTTCACATTACTGTCAGTATAGAAAAGAAGTTGCACTAGAAAAATATGCAGAGCAGTAAAACAGATTGAAGCAGAAACCAGCCTCTTGCAACCCCATGAAATTGTAAGCAGAATTTCTTCCAACTCAAGTAGCAACAAAGCTGCAAAAGGTGACACACACAACGGGTGTCCCATGCTTTGCTCATGCCCTCCAACACTAGGCTTAATTCCATCTGACTTAGCTTTAGGCCCTCACATAGTATACCTAAAGCAGGTAGATCGTAACACTCAGCTTCCTCTACAGTCAGTGGAGAGAGATGGACACCTCTACCCACCAACATGCAAGTCATCATCCAGACAAACATCTCTAGCTCTTATTTTAGACCTTTCAATTAAGTGGCATGAATTCAAGCCAAAGTATATTAGGAACAGCTGGATTAGACACGGCCAACTAAGCAGGATCAACATTATGCTCCCTTACTTGGCCTGCACTGCTGTCAAATCTCAATAGCAATGCACAATCCAGATGAAAGTAAAAAGGTGAAAGCACAATAATCCCCAGAGGGACACAGAAACACGTATTTTAAGCTTCTTTGCGGCTTCTTATGGAAAACAGCAAGACAAACTTTGCACGTGCGACATGGATTGTAAACAAAGATAAATGCAGTCTTCAATCGAGTTCCAGCAAAGAAAATTTTGTTTAATCTCAGATTGAACTGCCATTTTAAGGAGACTGTGCTCTTCTGAAATAGCAACTATACTGTAGTTGGGACAAAGGCTGGGAAACCCAACACAAAACCAATAGGTCAGGTACACAAATAGTTGACCTTACTGTGACTGTCCTTCTATGAGAGACTTAAGGATAGGTCTACTCCCTGCCAAAAAGCTTAGAAATCCAGCAATGCCAGTAACTCAGGCACTACACTAACTTATTTGCATTCATCCATGTATCAAGTCAGAAGAACCACCGAAGGCACTGAACAGGAGACAGGATAACCAAATGGATGCAGTACTACAAAAGAACCAAAGAACCTGGACTCCAGCCATAACTTTCACTGATGTGCTGGGCAGTTCACTTACTGCTTTGCTTCTCACACCCTGTAAAATAAGCCCTTTTTGAAAAAAAGGCTTGCTCTTCATACAGGCGGAGCTTTCTAATAGCCAGTGGGTGTCCAAGACTACAAGCAGATCATGGCACACTAATGACAAAGAAAACAGTATAACAGCATGAGGTGATTTCACATCCAAGCCCCTTTACCCTCATACAGGAAGTGAGTGAAAACTCACAACCAAAGCAGCTGTGTAAACTTCAGGAAAAAAATAAAAATAAGAGTGAACAGGCGAGGCTGATCACTGACAGCACTTTACTATGCAGTGAGAGCATAAACAAGATGCTTGGAATGCCTGAGGTCATCTCTCAAGCAGGATCCTACCTACTCAACTTAATTCCTGCTCTGCATCCATTCCTATGCTCTTCTACCAGAATTAGAAAAAATAAAACCTAAAAGAAATTGGCATGGATCAGAGCTGGTACACGTACAGTCCCTTCTACCATCTGCTCAATGTCCCCCAATGCTCAGCCTCCCTGCATTAGTCTCTCTCCTTCAGCCTTGCCTTTTCTATGTCATATCCACACATCACTCAAGTTGATGCACTTGCTCTGAACCTCCGTGCACGTAGGCACTGACACTCACACCCATTCTTCATCAGGGATGTAAAAAGTAACAAAAAATTAAGAGAACATTCCTTCTCCTTCCTTCCCTCTCCATCATTAGAGCCTCAACTTTTGTTCCGCAAAGCTTTCAGAAAGAGAAAACAGATCAGAAATGAAATGGGAGGGATGTAAAAAGTGTCTGGAACAAAAAAACCATATGTGCAATTCCTGTTCTCCTGTGCCGTGAACTGCAAAAGAAAACAGCACCCTCCATAAGCGAAGCCTGTTAGGACCGTCTTAACAGCAAATGGCTCTTGAGTAATTGAGAGTGAAGGGGACAGGAAAAGGGAGGTGGTAAGAAAAACAAACAAAAATACACTCATGCTGTCTGCAGTTCAGAGAAGAGCCTCTTCCAGCAATTGCGTTTAAGTTGTAGAAGTGACAGCTTCACAGCCTCCCTGCACAGACGGCTCTGACCTGCCTAGAGGCAGCATCCAACACCACAGGAAGGGCTGGCTTTGTTTTCAACACTTTGCTGGTGGCCTTACATACAGGGTTACAGAACGCTGCTTTTCTCACAAGCTGTGATGGGATAACTCATCTCCACTGGCATAAGCTGAGAGGGAGAGTCAGCCTGATGCACTCTGCAACAGCAGGACACCATGGAAGGCAATTTTACATGTGTACATCATGTAGTCATAACACAGTATGCCCATTACACACACTCGCACTTAGAAGGAAGCATTTCAAGACATCTATCACTTTTGAAGATGAACTGTAGCATCTAGTTAAATACTTCAGTCTTCAATCTCTACTACCCATGCACCCCTACACCAAAAAAACCTGTTTTGGCATCCTTCCTGATTTTCAAATCCCCATTCCCTCATATTTCCATAGCAGCCTGCCCTACCAAGGCACAAGATGATGTTCCCACCCTGCTGACATCACCTCCTTGTTACACCCAGCACAAGCTGCAGGCTGAGTGCCGGGCAATCAGTACCAGGTCCACAGAGCACCACTGATCCTTGCTGACATTACAACTCACAGGCAGCTATTACAAGTCAAAGCCAGACTGGTAAGCAGCAACTGTTTGTGCCTGTTGTAATCCAAATCTAGAAAGGACTAACAGTCACACTCTGCTCTCACCTACCCAGATGCTGAATACCACTCTGGCTTCTTCTATATTCTGACCATACTCCCTCCCCAGCTCCTCAGTTACAAGTAGCCCCCTCTGACCCTATAGACAAAAAAATATGTACATAATCACACTCCAACAGTTTCAGAAGAGTTTCTTTCCCTCCATCTCCAAGCTCAGAAACAGACGATCTGACTTGTTTGGTGATACCCATGAAGCCGTACAAATGCTTAGCCGTACTATAGTGCAAATACATGGAAGCCTGCAAAAAAATACTACAGGATAAAACAGAAACAAACATTATTTCAGTCACCACTAAAGTCACCAAAAAGAAATTGACAGATCCAAGACCTGCATCCAAGCAAGTTCTGTGCAAGCAAACACAGGCATGTTTCATGATTGTCAGAGCACTTCACTGAAATTAAGTAATGTGGGTTCTGATGGAAACAATTTTTCAGACCCAGTAATGCAACCTGTAATGCATGTCTCTGAAGAGAAGATTCCATAGGCCATACAGGAGCACCTAAATGTTTGTCTTACTGCTGTTCATCCACTGCTGGCTCACGTTCAGAGACTGCAAAGACAAAGCCAAACTGAAGCTCAGACTGACTTTCCTACCTCCAATTTGCATTGCACTTCTCCCTCCAGGGATCTTGTACGGTTTGGTTTGGATTGCATCCCAGCTTAGTCCCAAACAGAGAGATGTATCAAACGATTTCAATGCAGCAACACCCTTCATTTTAAATTTAAGCATTTGAAATGACTTTGAAAGCACATTCTTGACATTTCAGCACTGTTCTGGACAACTTTTTAATCCACTCATTTTACTATGTAGTTAGAACTCAGGGCAATTGTACTAAATGAAAAACAGAAAAACAATTGCAGCAAGACAGACACCCGCAGAATGAAAGTTGTTAGGGCAAAGAACCTCCTTCCCAGGGAAAATGAAGACTTCATTGCCAGTTACTCAGAATTTGGCTCTACCAAGTGTACTCTATCACTACATAAGACACCAAGCCTGCCTGCAGCATAAAGGAAATCTGAGAGAGCTCCATGAGGTAAATGATTCCCTCTCACCAGAGAGAAGAGGGGAAACAAACTGGCAGATGCAGTGAGGATACAGGACAAACATGCAGGGTCAGAACCAGTTATAACTTATAAAAAAGACTACTCAATAGAACTAACTACCAACAGGCAAAGGCAGGGTTAACACATGTGCCATGCACATGTAGCTATACAGACTCACACAGGAAATACCTTAAGAAGGGGTCATGGAAACCATTTTCCTCACTGTGACAAGAAGCTAAGATGTCAGCTGGCTCTTCCGTGACAGCATTTGCCATCAGAACCAGCACTCTGCATGGTAAATGGAGCTTTCCAATTGTCAAAAGGCACAGGGTGGAAAAGCACTGTAACTTTGGACAAAACACTGCTGGGACTGAGTGTCCAGCAGGTAAACTGTCTGCACGGAGAAAAAGCTCCAGAGAAAGAAAGAAAAAAAAAACTAAAAAAATGAAGCCAGAATAACAAGGCTTATTAAGCTGTAAATCTCCAGTACAGAGAATCTTGTGTGTTCTTGCACTGATTGAAACAATGCCATCTTGGTCCAGAACTGATCTCTTTTCACAATACAAGACAAAGGAACCTGAAACCTTTATTGTCCAGCTATGGCTCATCATGCATCCCACAAATAAAGCACGTGGCTATAAGCCAACAGCCACAAGGCTTGCGACACTTTTCTTAGGAGCTTAGGAGAATTTGAATTCTTTCCAGTAACTCCCTTAGGCTCCCACAGGAATCCCCAAACAGCTTTTCAAGCCCTAGGAGTCAGACGAGCTGACAGCAAAGAAGACACCCAAAAGGCACTATAATGACAAACCCACAGCAGAACAGGAACAGCAGGCAAGCAGTAAAAACTATGCTACATAGGTCCACACTAAACTGGCTCTAACCATAGTTCCAACATCAGGGCACTGCCAAACTGAATGGGCATTTACTGACTTAGAGAGCAAACAAACAAAATCCCAGCAGAACGCTAAGAGATCACAGTAAGAGAGATTTTCAGAAAACAAATGCCTCACGAGCCTACCACTGCATCCAGATGAAGAAATCTCCATCTCTACTTTCGAGCTGGCACCACGTGGATCTTTTGTTTTTGACCTCTAGTAGCAGAGCAGGATCTTCTCAGCAGTTCTTCCCTTTTAGTACAGAGGCAACCTACTTCCCCTTCTCCAAGGAAGGGGTGGCAGGAAGTCCTAATCATCTCACAGTCCCTTTCCTCCAGATGCCCCGATTCACTCTGACAAAGGCAGAATGCCTAAAACAGCAGCAGCACAGGAAGAGCCACTGCAGCTCAGCCCTAGCCCTCCACCACTGCGATTGAAGCTAGGAATGCTCAAAGGAGAGCATTTGACAGGCACTGCTTTACATAAGGAAGCAAATACCTTCATAGAGCAGCTACAGTTATTCCACGCTCCACATACCTTTCCCCCTCCACAGAGTGGCTGTACATGTGCTAGAGGGAGGCATAATTTCACCCACGTACTATTTTGCTCCACAGATCCAAAAAGAGAACAGGATAGAAGAGAAAGCATGTTTATTCAAATGTGCATTTTAAAGTGGGGATGCTCAATCTTTTTAAGCTGACCACACGCACTGGGAAAGCAGTTTAACAAAGAAGCAGAAAAATACACTATCTTTGCATAAATGCAAATACATTCAGATATAGCTCTGATTCAGCTGCAGACAAGTGCAGTCCTCTGTGTAGCACTGCACACAGCTAACGTCCAGCCACGCCAAACCACTGCACAATTCAGTTACTACAGAGCCAAGTGGAATCACACATTGTCAGAGGTTTCTCTCAATACAACAACAGTAACAAAAAAAGAACCTCTTTTTTGACAATATACAGTATGTTCTTAACGTTAAGCTTTTCATCTTCTTCCTGAGAAAAGAAAATGTCATAAATGAAGCGAAGAGCAGCAGCTCAACAAGGTCATATTAGTGGCCCTGAGGAAGAGGCTGGGCAGGGAGATGCTCTCGAGGAAGAAAAAACACATTCATTCACTCAGCCTAATGCTCATCAGATCAGGGACACATAAGGGTGAAAAATGCCTTTGTGTTCACATTTTTACATCTACTCTAGGGAGAGTAAATTTAAGGAATCAAAATAATTTGGGAGGGCAGAGGGCAAAGGAGCATCTGTCCTCAAAATACTCAGAACATCCTAAAGGAGATGGGCAAATTGCTCTCCAGATAGCTTTAAGGATTCCTTTCTTTTCACTCTGGAGAGCACGGAGGGATGTACACAAATACAATTTTAGATTAGGCAGGGATTTGAAGGCAAGCTGCAAACAAAACTGCAACCTTGATCTCAGTGTTTCTTTACTTAGGCCAAAGATGAACGTAAAGCCCCCACCAAAACCATCAGTCCCTGAACACAGCTCAGACAGCCTATTTTTCTGAGAAGGCTTATCAATCACTACAGACAACCCTTTCTGATCAGGTCCTATGATTGAAGTCTTTACTTCATTATTCTCTCACACCACCACAAAGCAAAACAGCAGCAGTATATCAGATCAGACAAAGGAGCTGCTGCCCTTCAGAACAGACTCCTGAATGATCACGTATGCAACTGAGCTGCGCACAGAGGGAATGCAAGACTAATGTGTCCCATGTGCTTACTAGCTTTAAAAAGGTAACAAATCTTTGAGACAACCGAGACATTCAGAAATCAGGTCTTGCATCTAGTGTATGTTGAAGTTCTGTGACTATTTACTCTGGCACGTCACAGTATGTGTGTATATATATATTTATATATACACAAGTACTATACACGTGCTGAGAAGAGCTAGATCTGTGAGATGGAGACAAGGCAGAAAGCAAAGCTCCATGAAATGCTCGCTCTGCACAGCTCAACTCCAGCTCCAACATAGCGTTGGGCAGCACACAGGCCTCAGAGTATCTCTGCAGCAATCTGAAGGCTTCCCTAATCTTTCTAGCCCTAAAGTAGCTAATACCCTCCATTACCCAACTCTCTGCAACTCCAGTGATGCAGCATCGTGATTAAAGTGCTGCAACTAACTCCTGAATGAAAAAATCCACCTGCAAGCAAAACAGTTTCCCAATCTATATTCATAAAGAATTTTACAGCAATGTAAAGGCTTCTCCCCCTTTACCAGCTTGAACATAACAGTCTTTGGCCTTCCATACAGAATACACAGTAATTTCTTTCCTTCCTGCAGTGTAGTCACAATGCATCTACCACCACATTACCTTAACACATCCTGCAAAAAAAGAAAAAGAAAAAAAAATTACCCTAACAAAAAGAAATTCAGTCATACAACAACAAACTGTTCTGCTTCTGCAAAATTTCATTTGAGAATCTGCAGTTAAAGTGCAGGACCCCTACGGTTACCAGTTCTGCAGTGTGATAGCTCCAGCATCCCTTGTGAGATGAAGCGTGTCATTTTAACACATCCTTAAGTTGCCAGAACCACCAATCTGATCAGCTTCATCACCCTGAGGACACACAAACTGACATGGTTAATCTGATGAGAGAGACGAAAGCAGCGCTTTTTAATATTTTATGAAACAGTTGGCTGTTTTTAATTTTAAAAACAGCAGTTCAATAAACAAAGCAACAAAACGTTCCCTGTGGATAGCACAACAATAGGTGCACAGCAGCCCACAGACCTGAGTGCTGACCTTGCATTCTCTGCACTGACCCCACCGTCCTCCCCATATCCATAGTGGAAGCCCTGCACACTGGAAGGTCTCGGCCTCTGCCAACGGGAACTTTCACAGACAGTTATCTTTCACCACAACGTAGTTCACAGTACAGGCAGCTTTGGAGTTGCTTCAGGGCACCCAAGCTTGCACACTGCACTTGAACCCAGCCACAGCAGGCTGACGTGCCAAGCTCGGTGGTTTTAATGAGAAGAACTATGCTGCCTTCCATACCCAGTCAGTTCTGAAACAACTCTACAGTTACAACCTTCGACAAAACATAAAACACAAGCTTGAAGCAAGAGTGTAGCAGTAACACAGCAACACAAGGTAGGCGGAAAGTCAGATCTTTACTCTGACTCATGATCATCATTTGTTACCACTCCCACCAGGCTTGCAAGATAAGAGACAGGCTTGAAGACCAATGGAGGGAACAACCCAAGCAGCATGTTTATACACTAACATAAGCATACCCAAAAGACTGCCTGCAGCAGAACCTGCGCCTTTATTCTTTGTTCCAATACACCCATCATCACTTCCAGAGCCTCTGTGATGAGAACTCAAAAGTAAGTTAGAAACCTCCCCATTCCTACTCACTAGGTTTCAGGCAGATCATAGATGCCAGGGTAACCTACTAAAAGAGTCTGCTGCAGTCTCTTTAAATAAGGAGTTGATGGGAGAGAACGTGCTTACACATCTGGAGAAAAAAATACCCCAGTCAAAGACAGGAAGGAAGTACAACAAAGAAAAGGGCACCCATGAGCTCAGAAGGAACGTACACACTGCTTTCACCGTGCACGAAAAATACCCCAGAGCTTCTCCCCTCACACATTAATACTTGACATGCTCTGGCCTCACATCAACTACACAGTCCACCTTCAACTCTGGAAGAAAGAGATTCCGCAGAAATGAAAAATATTATCCCAAGAAAAGGGATTATTTTGTCATCCGAGGACACTTGCATGGAAGAGCAGCGCTGATGGGCAGCTCCTGTGATCTTTCTGATTAAAATGCTGCCTCAGGATATTACCTCCCCACAACAAGATGCAGCCAATTACGCTGAGACATACCCATGTAATAAAGGCATTTTCTTATAAAATATATCAATCCAAGCCTGGCAAGCATTGCACTTTTGCCTTGATGTGACCTTGCAGAAAACAAACATGACAGACAAAACCAGCCCTAAACTAGTTTGTTTGTTTATCTGAAGACATCATCTGAACAAGAACCATCTTTGTGGAGCTCTCATCCTCAACCAGAACACCTCAGCCCTCATTTTCAAACACAAGCAGGACTACTCTGGAAATGAAGACGCTTCAGCCATGCATCTCCGTGGCTGTTCACTGCCTCCACGGTCCCAGTGCAAGCAAGAACACACCTGATGTAGCATGAACACATACAAGCAGAAAAGGAGGCTCCAAAAAACCTCATAAAGCTACTGAGCACCACCACTGCTCACCACTTCCTCCCATTTTGTTCGCAGGAGATACAGAGATCGCTACAGCATCCTACCTCCTGTCCAGCAAAGCAGAACAAGCTCTGCCCTACAAAACTAACAGGCTAAAGTCTCCGCCCTCTTCTCAAGTAACAAGCAGTGAGCTTCAGAACCAACGCAAGGACACCTTAAATCGTTTATGGAAAAGCATTTGCATTTTTGGATGCATCTATGGGACTTCCTCATACACTTTATTTAGCAGAGACATCTGTTACTCAGTATATACATTTCATACAAATCCCACCTTCCAAATCCTTTCCATCGGTTGTCACTAATGAAGCTTTGTGTGCAAAACCAAGTGCATTCTGCCCCCATTAGGAAGCCAATTACAGCAGGAAAAACAGGCAATTAACAAGGTGTAAAATAAACATCCTGCCACCTGCCTTTTAATAGCAACCCTACTTCAAATAAGTCACGGTCTCAGCACAGCTTTCCGAGTTGGCAACTGATATTATATATGTATTTATGCACCAGCTGCTCTTCATTGCAACAAATATTACAGGCTTACCAGATAAGGTCAGCATGTTTAAAAAATATATATAGTAAGTATTAAACCGTTCTTTGAGTCCCCGAATGTTGCTTTTAATGAAATCAGCAGCATCAGGCTTGCCTGGTATTACTGCAAAGCTGAAGTCACATCCCCAGCTTAGAGATGTTTCTCTTCATTCCCACTTGCTTAGCGGCTTCTGTATTTGTTTCAGTAAATCCGGGGGCCTCAGCAGCTTTTAAACACCATACGGGGCAACTAAGCAACGCAAAGCTCACCACAGCCCGCGAGCCTTTTCTCCTTCCATCAGCCCTGCTTCTGCTTGGCTTCCTCCACCAACACGTATAGAGCTCCACCCGATCGAGCCAGAGGAAGAAGGACAAAGGACACAGTGGGACAGAGGAGCACCACCCACTCAAAAATCCGATGGAAAAACTAAGCTGGAGCCTTGATCTGTCTTTGCTCCTCGGAGTCGGGAGCTGTAGCAGGAAAGAAGGGAAGTCCTTTAGGAGTCACAGTAGCTAACTCCAGAGGGAGCCACCTTTCTTTGTGGAACAGGATGAACGACAATTCCGGGTAGTTAACGGGACTAAGACAAAGCTCAACAGTAAACCTGGATTTGATAGATCTGGAGTGGAGAACACGCTTGAGAAAACACCAGCTAAGCCAAGTTTCATTTTGCCTTTTAAATATTCCCTCTCCCCTTGGCTCCCTACTGTTAAGTACTCATCTGTCAAGTTTTCCAAGTCACATTCTAGCTCCTGACTGAAGAATATCAAACTTAATCATTCGTTTCACCATTCAGGCGAGTTCTTCCTCTTTAGCTCATTGAGATCTGAGCCACACAGCACTGGATGCGATACCAACAACTTTTGCAACCGCACACAATTCTGGTGCTAGACAGAGACGGAGGGAGAGCCTAACATTCTTTCACTAAATGACCTCAGGAGGAGACAGGAAACAGCTTTTAACTCCAACAAAGCCGATATTAGCCACAGATCTCCACCAAGCAGCAAGTCACCAGTATAAAAACATTGTCACTGAAAATTTCATCTATGAAGTCTACAATTTAAGCACTTCGTTGTCCTTGAACATGACTGCAACTGGCAAATCAGGCCTTTAAAGACTCCAGGCTTCAGTTCTGGGGATCATTGATATGTACGCAGATCACAGGTGAAAAGCAGTGAAGGCTCCAGGCCAGAGCGAACACGCACCTAAACATGGCCAAAGGCAACCCACAGAAAACAGCAATCCTAGCTACGAGCCAATGGTTTCTCACGTTATGGACACAAACACAAAAGATCCCACGACCTCTGCCTACAGCCCCAGCTACAGCGACAAGGTCAGAAAAGACACAGTCTGCCAACGAGAGCAGCAGGAAGTCATACGGCCACCCAAACCATACAAGTATTTTAAGATTAGTTCAGTCACCGAGGGCACTTTGCTGCTTTGATGGGGATTTTTGTTTGCTTTTTTTTAAAGCAAGCAGTAATATTTTCCTCTTACGTTTTGCAGATGGGAAAAAAAGGAAGAAGGATATACTCCTTAGTCACAAGCCCAGAGTTTCAGTACTCATTGCTAGGAGCGCTTGTGGAACAATTGTACATTTTACAGCTTTAAGTTCATCAAAGAAACAAAAGAAAGCTAATACTGGGCCTCAACCCAACAGCAACGATGGGACTGAATACTAGTGGCTCTCCAAGCTTTTCGCATCATGGGAAGAAGGTCTGTACTGCATTAACCAAGAAGCAGGATATATTTGCAGCGTCCCACAACAAAGCCTCACATGGCGGAAGCACATCAGAAAACCAGCCTACAGTTCTCCAACTACTTAAACTCAATCAGTTCTGGGCAATCCTCTTCCGCTCACAGCTGAGGAACACCCCTACGAGCTCCATGACTACCCAAGGAATCAGAGCTCTGAGGACTGCTGCTTGCACTGAGCAGCTGGAGATGAAAAACAGAATGAGAACTTACGCTGTTAAAGAGGCCTGTGCAGGATTACTAGCAGCATGGACCACTGCTATCCCTTTCCTTCCTCAGAAGGATGCCTAAGGAGATCTAAGCCTGCAATTCTTCCAGTTTGTATCTTTAGAACGATGCTTAGAGCCTTAACTTGACTGAGTGGCAACAGCCCAGTTCACCTGAATAAAGGGTTTGGAAGCCAAGTGAAGCTCACTGCTGACAAAGGGGCAGAAACAGGCACCCTAACCAGAGTGAGCTGCAGCCCGTGAAGCACTGGCTGGGAGTATTAAGTCATGTGCACACATCTCCCCTTCCCCCAGCAGCCTTCTGCGGTTTGGCAAGCGGTCAGGTTGAGCAGAGCACACATGAAGTTGAGCAGAGAAAGTTTGTAGCAATCTCTTCAGGTCACAGATCAAAAATCTTATGTTTTCTACCACCAAAGAAGCCGCAGCCACGAAAGAGCTATTAGATTATTCAGACCATCGCCAGTCTGCCCAGAAAAGGCAAACCCAAACACTGTGAAAACAGAGCTGGGAAGTTTCTTTTGAAGAGACGCAAAGCTGTATCTGAGAAGTAGGTGGGAAAGTTAAAAAACGAAAGTGAGTTTTAGAACTAAACAAGCGCGCTTCCTCAAGGCAGCTGTAAGTTCCAGCCCCCAGCAAGGACATGGCTCCCATTAAACCTCATCCTCGCTGCCATCGGCGGATTTCTGCCTCCAAATACAAACGCCTTTCACGGCGCAGCTCGGCAAGAAAACTGCTTGGGAGCCCCGCTGCTGAAAACGCATCAAAGCACAGCCTCCGAACGCTCAAGTGCCACACGGAAAGAAAGAAATCGAAGGGGAAAAAGAGAAGACAGCTCGGCTCCCGCTCGCCTGGAATGACAGTGCCGATAACAGGAGGTCCCCCCCTCCACGCCAAAGCACCGCGCACCGCCGAGCACAACTGCTCGCGGGGCTGCCAAGGCGGGCACTCACAGCCGGAACGCCGCTGCCCAACCACCCCGAACTTGTTCGCGCTCTCCTCCGGTTCAAGCGAGGTCCGCGCGGAGGGGTGAGCAATCCCGCGGCTCCACAGACGGGCACGAAAGGCGCATTAACATAAGCCGCGCATTAAGGCACCGCGGTTCGTATGCCTGGCGGTAACGGCCCTGCGCCGTACCGACTCGCAGATGCTCCGGCAGGGAAATAAAGCGCTTCGGGCTGAATTCGCGCTCTGCCCAAGGACAGCCAGCTAACGCCGCGAGCAGAGGGCAACCGGAGCCGGCAGCGCTCGGGGCGACGCTCCATGCCCGGCTCTCCCGTGCCACCCCCAACTTGGGGAACTCCCCACAAACCTGCTGCCGCCGCGGGACCGCTGCCCTCGGCTTCAAACAGAGGAGAGGCGGACGCGGTGCCGGCTCGCCCGGCCGCGCAGCGCCTGTGAGGAGCGAGGGACCGCCGCAAGCCGCGCCTCGCGGGCGGGAAAGGAAACGGAGGGGAGGGGAGAGAAGCGCGCTGCCCCGTCCCGCGGCGCCGCCGTCCCCGAGCGCAGCCACCAGTTGCGCTTCCACCCCGCGCGGCTCCGCTACCTCGGGCAGGACGCGAGAAGAAGTGCCGCCGCTGCAGAAGTCCGGCTGCGGAGCAACAAGTGAGCGCGCGGGAGGAAAGGAAAGGAAGGGCGCCGTGTCCGCTCCGCTCGCCTCAGCCGGCGCTGCCGCTGCCTCCGCTCCGCCGGCTCTTGCCGCCGCCACGCGCCGCGCACGCGAAACGCGAACGCGAGCCCGCCCCGCACGCTCACACTCTTGAGCCGCGCGGCGCGCCGTAGAGCGGCCGCTACCATCCGCCGCCCTGCGCGGGCACGGGGGGCGCGCGTGCGCTCCTCCCCGCCCTCCTCCGAGAGTCCGCACGTCGTGCGCCGCCCGTCTCCCCCCCCCCCGGCCTGCGGCAGTGGGAGCGGCCGGGCGGCACTGCGGGCCCGGCGGGGAGCGCGTGTGGCGGGTGCGGCGCCGCGATGATCATCCCGGTCCGGTGCTTCACGTGCGGCAAAATCGTCGGGAACAAGTGGGAAGCCTATCTCGGCCTCCTGCAGGCGGAGTACACGGAGGGGTGGGTACTGTTCCCAATCGTTTAGGCGGCGTCGGAGCTAAACGCCTTGGTTTAAACTGCAAACAGGTTTTTCTCTGCGACTAAGAGTAATCAGTACGTTGCTTAGGAACGCTCGCCAGTGGTTCTGACTCGTTGCTTTTTCTTTAATGTTGTCCTCATTCGTTAATAGAGACGCCCTGGATGCCCTTGGTTTGAAGAGATACTGCTGCCGCAGGATGCTCCTGGCCCACGTGGATCTGATTGAGAAGCTTCTGAATTATGCACCTCTGGAGAAATGAGTTCACTGCCCCGGCTGCTAACTTCTTTCAAGGAAACCGATGAAGGATGAAGTCCGCTTAAGAATTAGAGATTAAAAATGTAGATGTTTCTGTTTGATTCCATGGTTGGAGCTCGTTTCTGTACTGCGAACTTTTAGATGCTTCTGCCAGTAAAAATAAATGGCTTGTGAAATATAATCATTTGTCTACATAAAACGCTGAACTAGAGGAAGCCTGTGCCTGTAGCCTTGAGGATGTGCTTTCATCTCACCATTTCCTTGCACTGATCACTTTGAGGTTAGAGCTACTATTGAGTTTAAAAATGCAGTGTTCGACACTAGGCAGTCAAAGGGTGTTAGAAACAGACTGAAGTGCTGGGTTCCAGCAACGGGCCAGGGGTTGGTTTGGTGAGGCACTACTCCCAGTAGCCTGCAGAGCTGGCAGAGTTCATTTTTTCTCTGCAGCTAAAGTCAGCCTACAGTCTCTACCCCAATTTTTAATCAAACACTGGCAGTTCTAGAACAGAAAGCAGTAAATCAGGCAGAGCAGTGCTCTTCACTTAGGTAAAATATGTCTGAGCGTTCCCACTGAAGGCAATGGATGTGAGAATTTATGCATGTTACTGTGAACAGGATCAAAGTCTTGCCAAACACCTGCACTGCTCTGTAGCTGGAATGCATGCAAGCTTCCCACTTGTCAGTCATTTCATTGGCTTCACGTAGTACCGTACGTGCAGTGTGGAACTGCGTGGCCAAACTTACGACAGCCCTATGCCCTCCAGAACAAAACTGAGAAGTCAGCTGTACAAGCAGAGCTTGTGGAGAGGACACGCTGCAGGACAGGCACTGACCCTGCCTTTTTTTCTTACCGTCCTACTGCACTATCAGCTGAAGGCTGGACCACATCTCACAAGACTGCCTGACATCCAGAAAACACATTACTCTCCATAGTGTGCACAAGCAGGTGAACATATCTTGCCCCTAAGTGCAGGAGGCCACTTTTACATCTTTGCACATTCAGGATTCCATTTGAGTGCAGTACCAGCCTGGATGCAAACGTAGGACAAACCACTGACACACAGCCTTGTAGAAGACAGGCTGAAAGAGATGATAATCCTTTAAGCTGCAGCTTGCTGTTATCTTCTTTCCATTAAAATCTCAGCGGTCAAATTTTGGCTGCTGGGTAAAAGGTGTCTGGATTATTTTCTGTAGTTGAAGAACTATAATGAAGCTGGTTCTAACAACCTGCCATTCCAGCGATGCTATTTAGTGTGCTTGCTGGGTCAGACTTCCATGCACAAACCTTAAAAACAGATTGTCTCAGAAAGAACAGTTCCAGAACAGCTTGCCTTCGGCTATAGCTATTATAGCTATATCTTTACACTTGAACTTACTTTTCAATTTATTACAATGGGATAGTAGGTAAGTTTTCTTTTATTCAGCAGTTCTGCGAAGCCTGTAAAACCACATGCTTTAGCCTAATGCAAAGAGAATTAAGCAATTCTCGTATTTGTTTCAATTTGTTAGTTAGCTTTTGTTCTGTGTGACTGCCATATCACCTAGCAAAATGCACTAAATATATATATATATATATATATATATATCTTTCAGGCTTTTTTTTTTTCCATATAAGATGACCTTTCCCAGCTGAACTCCTGTAGGACCTTTCCACGTTACAGTGGAGCATTACATGGGGATACACGTTAACTTGTTCACTGGGAGCTCAAAATGCCAGGATCAGCTTACCTGCATTACCTGCTGATACAGAGCCAGCGCAGCCACCCGGGCTGCTGCCTTCAACAGGCAGCCATGCATCAGCACCAAAGGATGGAATTAGAGAGCCCACAGTGCTTTGTTTCTCACTCTAAAAGCAATTTTCTAATCTAGTTTTCTGCTTCTTCCCAAAGCAGATACCAGCACAAGGTTAAGTTACTTGATAAGAGAAGCTGCGGCTCTTAAACGTTATAACAAAGAAGCAATTTGCCAAAGACAAAGCAGGCTTCATTCAGAGGTTCTAAGGAAAAAGAAAAGCTTGGTTGCTCTCATTACTGTTTCTCAGACGGAGAACGTGGTGCCGTGGATGCCAGCGACACCCACTCTGGTATCACTGCACCAACCAGCTGTTACACGAGGAGCAGCAAACTGGAACGAGTAGCAGGACTAAGTCACAGCAAGCACTAGTATCACACCGAGCAGCCAACAGCAACCTGTGTGCATCATGACTTTCCCAAGTGCAGCATTGAAAAGCCATTTCTGCACTGTGCCCAAGCAACTGCTCCATTGTGTCTGCTTTCTCAGGAGTTTTGTCGTTGAGATGGTTGGTAGAACTTAAATCCTGATAAAATAATAATCACCTGCATTTTTTTTCAGTGGATTTCCATAAATCTCAGCTTTCACCTTTGCTGTTTAGTAACTCGGAAAGTAATTCCCTTTTTGCTGTCACTTGTTTCTGCAGCTGTTAATAACATAAGCATATCGCATCTGCTTCCAAGGCTGCCACAGCTCTATGAGAAGGGCCATTAAAAATACAATGAAGATGCTTTTTAAAGCTGATGTAGAAGACGTGTGCACAGACACTAGAGTAAAATAAAAAGCATCTTGGCTTTCTCTGAATTGATCCAAAAAGGAAACCTTAGCAGAATAAACAGCAGAAGGAAAAGAGAGGGAGAAAAAGCGTACCCAACGTGTAGCCACTCCTCTGCATTTTCTAGAAATGGCAGTTTAAAAAGAAACAAAAAACAAAAAACTTGTTCATAATCTTGGATTCATCAGAAGGAAGGAAGTACTTTGGTACTCCTCAACAAGTCTCAAGCCTTCTATTTCAAAAAGAGCGCAAGCCTCCGTGAGGGCCTCACCCTGGGGCAATATACTGAGAGAGGTATACTGGATTTTGTCCTTCTCATGCCCTTTCCCCAGACGCAGTCTGGAATTGGATGCTGAAGCATGAGTCCTCATATGCGCTTCTTCTATGTGAATAAAAATAAAAGATCTGAAAATCATCATTACAGTCAATGCACAGCCCTGAAGCTGTTAAGTTTCCATAGAGATGCTTAACTTGCCGTGTAGCTGCAAGTCTACATTTTATTGGTAACAAACTATGAGGATCTCAACCACGAGCTACCTCTTTTCTTGCAAATAATTCTACAAGAGAAAACAGACTCCGTGGAAAGGGAGAAGGAAACCACAGTCTCTTTGCCTTCAAAAGAACAGCCAAATTCTAAGCATTTTCTAACTTAGGAGTAAGCAACTAGCACTTGTACTCAGAGCCTTCTCCAAGCAGAATTCGAACTTTAGTTAGATGGCAAGATTTTCTTACTCCTGCCACTGTTCTCATGAGACAACTCCAAAATGATATTGTTCCCACCTGGCTCTGACTGCCCAGACGATGAGCACAGATCTGATTTCCACTTGAACATGTTAGCATCATTGTTTACATACAGGTTCTGTTTTCAGACCCAGTTCTTATTCAGCTTCACTAGACAGGGAGAAGGCATTTTTAATTCTTCAGTGGGAACGACACAACAGAGGGATCTGGAAACCAAGGTCTAGGGGCACAATGGCTTTGCCACACTACACAGTTTGATGTGCTGCCCACTGAAATCTGTGGGGGTCTTTTCATTAATTTCAATGGAACTTCAAATGGCCTGACAGCATGTGGTGCCTTAGACCACCTAGTGTCCAGGATTAATTTGTTTTATGATGTTCTGCTAAGAAATGCTGTTAGAGGTGCGCCGGTCTTAGGCACTCAAAGAGCTTCCAGACCAAGCTGCTGACCTCTGCCTCATGCGCCTCAAGCAGGGAACACCATACAAAAAAATAAAAAAGTTAACAAGTTATCCTTGGCTTCATCAACCCTGGCCACCTGGGGAGAGCCGCAGGGCAATTGGTTGTGCTTCAGGCTAGTGCTGGGAAACAGTATGATATTTCCACAGGAGCAGCAAACCCTCATTTATTTCTCCCTGACACTCTCCTGTAGAAATATATAGGAGATATAGAGCCCAGACATGCAGAGAGTGCTGAGTCTTCCTGCCTCGCTCTTAGTTGTACTCCACATCTTTCTGGCATTGTTGGTCACAGGTTTTGGTGACCTACGCCTTGGCTTGGCCTACAGGTCACACGTGGCTGAGGACAAAGAGCCCCCGAGCTTCCCCACAGTTTCCTTCCCAACGTATCTGTTCTCCACAGGCTGAATCAAGCATCACGTCTTGCAACAGCCAAGTTATGCAGAAAAGTCTTCCACTTATCCCTCCCAAATACGAAGCAAGTGTTTCATTAAAAAGGGTTCATAATTTTCTGCTTTCAGGAGCTGAACAAATAGCGATCAAAGAAAGGCACGGAGCAGCTGACAAAAAGCTGAAAGCACATATACTTTGGGGAGCATAAGAAACTAGCAGTTAACAACAGACTTCAAAACAAGCCCCAGAGGCTGCAGTCAAGACTTTCCATAGGTACTAATGATTTTGAATTAACCCATGTCCCACTGCACAGGTTTGATCTTAGAGATAGGGAGAACCAATGCCTAATACCTGCTCTAGAAATGAGACTCTTTCAAAAGCACCTCTAATTAGTGCATTCAGAGCAATGAACGGCTTTTTAAAAAATGGAACAAATTGGTGCCTTTGTGGGCTGAGGTCAAACAGCAGAGCAGCTGCGCTCAGTTCTCACTGTGAGCTGCTGACCTTTCTCAAGCTGCTGCTTCCCTTGGTTGACCACATTGGTATCTACAAGCTTCAAATTGCTTTGGAGATGAACTGAAATGTCACTGTCCTTACCAACATCTCTCTGGGGACAATGGGAATCCCTTCTCCATCTTGTATCCATCCCATCCCACTGTCTCGTCTTCCTGGGCTCATCACATCAGCAAGAAAAATTACTTTGCCCATCCCTGTGTAGCAACATTGCTCATGTCCTTACAATGTATATTTAGAGACAGGCCTTAAAAAGAATAATATACACAAGCCTGCCACCAGTATGTGCCTCAGTTTCCCTGCCTCTGAGATGATGCCCATTCTGCCCTTCAGAAACCAGCAGAGATGGGCAGCAAAGAATTGAATTCACCCAATGCCTGGCTTCCTCTTGCCTCCCTCTTAACAGGGACTCGTATTATGTTTTGCTTTTGAATTCTAATGGAATTTTTTTTTCCAAAGCTCTGCTTGCCCGTGGGCTGAGCCCAGTGTAGGAATCGCTCCTGAAAAGTCTCTGTGCAGCAGGTCAGAGACCAGCGGTGTCAATGTCCCCAGTGATTTAGAATGTGCAAGAACTCAGCTAAACCCCTAAAGCCCAATTATCTCCAGTTATTTAGTCAGAGCTACCTCCAAGTTCTTTCTCCCCACACCCCTTCTTGTCCTTTTTAACTAAGCCTTCTTCTCCATGGTGCTGCACGGGAGGGTGCACTCTTTCCTAGACAGTACTGGGTGAGCAAAGGGAGAAAAAGTCCAGTTAATGGAAAAACAGGATGAATGGTAATCAGAGCAGTGTCAACCACGTGAAAGCATTGATCGGCTGCTACAAGCAGGCTAACAGGGCTCTGCCCAACTGTTTATTGATACAATTGAGGTTTGTGATACAGCACAGCCCTCAAGCTTCCCGTTTATAAAGAAAGTGGAAGTTTGGAGCCTCTGTAATTGAATTTATAAACATGTACACAGCAATGGAATAACCAATGCCCGGGCTGAAAACATAAAAACAAAAGCAAGGAGATGAGCGCAGTGCTCAGCTGTAGGCCTTTGCTAGTAATGAGCTGAGCAGCCAAAGCAATTACAAACTTTACTCTTTTAAAGGAGCAATAGCAGTTTGACCAGAAGGTCTTCCTCCAGGAACGATCTTGTAAATGAAAGCATTAAGCTTCTGAGGGGTTGAGTGCTTCAGATCATTACAGAGATGGCCTCCAGCTCCACACTTCACTAGCTTGATTTTTTTTTGTTGTTAATTTCACTGTCAAAAGCAGCTTGAAGGATCTCCCTGCTTTGGACCCGCTCAGTGTTAAATGCAGCCAAATGTCTGCTTTCCTCCATTGAACAGCACTTTTAAAAGGAGAAGAAAAAAAAAAAAGTAATAATTAAATTCCACTGATGAATAATTGCTTGTAAACAGAAACAAATGCCATTGGTCTCAGCAGCTCCCATCACTGCTACTGAACAAAATGAATGCCGTGCACTGCAGGAGCTGGGAGCAGTAACATGGAGTAAGTTCTTGTTTTGATTGCAGTCGGAATTATCTCAAGACACAGCTCCCAGTGGCTGAGCAATGGCCAGCCAGGTCCAAACCTGGAGTGCTTGGAGCAGAGCTTGAGCCTCCATCTTACAAGTCTGTGGCCTCTAACCACCTCCATCCAGGCCTTGGCTGAGGCTGATCTTCACAAGCAGAGCTCTTCCTTCCATTGGAGGTTCTTATAAACAATCCTCATCCTCCCTCCCACCACACTACCCCCACGATTTCTCAACTCAAAACATCTGAAATTTATTCTAAACCCTGACTGTAATAAGCTGAGCGTACCCAGACCCAGACAGAGCTGTAGGCCTTCGCTTCCTTCTGCAGATTCACTTCCAAGGGGGAGTTATATTGCATGCAAGGGTACGGCAATATTGCAAACTTAAGCTGGTTATTTCTCGCTTCCCTACTTTAAAAGCTACAATATTCAGGTAGCTTAAAGAAAAACAACCTTTGGATTTTGTCTACTCATAAATCCATCACAACAGCCTGGGGGAAAACAGTAAATAAGATATTGGAAGAAGAGCACAAGAGGCCAAAAGAAGAGCATCTTCCTCTCAGGGTGTGCTGTTTGCAACCAAAGTCAGGTACCAGGCTGTGATATTAGTATGTGGTATTGATTTGTTCTTAATCCGGAGAAATGCCCCTGTAATGAACTCTGCTGTGCCCTTAATGATTTCATACAGAAGGATGTTAGGTGCCTTGCTCGTAACAGAGTAACAGCAATTCCAAAAATAGCAAGCTTCATAATAAAATGTTATTGAGAAGCCTGAATTTCAATATAAAAGGGACTCTGCTGTACTCAAGGGCTTACTAGATACAAATGCATACTTTAAAAAGTTGTATTAAAGTCATGTCAGTGGTTGAGGTAGAAGCAACATGAAATGCTGCTCTGGGAAGTAGCTGAGCCCAAGGTCCTCAGCCAGCTCTGCTGATGGGCACTGCCAGCCCCACAGGCACCTCTAGGCCCTGCTGGCTCTCCTGCCACCTGGATGCCACCTGTTTCTGCTTGCTTGTTCCCACCCATCATCTTAGGCCACTGCAGCCCAGGCTAATGGAGCTGTGGATTTGTTGCTTGAGGTGGTTCCCAGCACATCCCAGCCCTGAGAGGAGAAGACATGGGGAGGAGGCCTCTGTGTTGCCCCACCATGGCTGCCCTCTTTGCCAACCACACATTAGAGATGAAAGAAAGGGAAAGAGAAACAAAATGAGCTCTCATCAGAGCAAGAAAAGCACCTGGGGTGGCTAAAGGTACCTGTACGCTCAGTCATGTCTCCAAGATTGTTTTGGCAGATGCATCTCCTGCTGCTCCCACGTTCAGTCAGGTGTCCCGATCACAGCTTAGAAAGGATTAACTTTCTTCATAGTGGCTGGTATGAACCATGCTTTGGATTTAGGATGAGAATCACACTGATAATACTCCGATGTTTTGTTGAGCAATACTTTAAGTTAAGGACTTCTCAGCTTCTCACACTGCCCAGTGAGGAGGGAGTTCACAATGCATTCATTTGGGTCTGATTAATGGACACATCTTACTTTTTCCACTTACCCTTTCTAAATCCATTTTCCCATCTGTATTTTTGCCCAAATGCCATCTGAAAAAGAAAGAGACTTGCTCTTTTCTAGCTGTGCAATGAGACAGACCAAACCCAGGCAGCTCTGACTCCTTTAAGCGCAGGCAGTGGCCCATTTCTCTTCACTCATCCTTATAGGTCACCACCAAACAGTCTCTGAAGCACTTCAACCTGTCCTCCTCTTTCACACATGCCCTGTGTCCCCCTCAGCTCAAGCATAGACCCCCCAGAATACCAAACCCTCCCAAGAGCCTGCTCTGGCCTTCAAATAACCCTCACCCACCAAGTGCTTTCATTAAGAGCAATTAGGGATATCTCTGCCACTTGCACCAGAGCAGGGGGTGGGAGCACTTAGCTGCAGGAAACAAGAGGTGAACATTTGCCTCCCGTGAATCCCACAAGGGAGATCAGAACTTGGCTCATAAGGTTATCTAGGAGCAGGGATGTAGGCTGGAAAAAGCCATTAACTCAATTATCCCTAATAAAGACAGAATTGCTTTAATTGCAGTCAGTTGGGGTGAGTTGAGGAGCCCAGAGCTCCTGGGTTGTGCACTTGGCTGCCTCCAGTCTCCCTTCCTAAGAAAGGCAGCACAGAATCCAGCTGGCAGAGTGACCCTGTTCTGAGCTCTCTCCCTCCCTGGTAGGATGGCCAGCTAAACGCTACTCTCTTCCTTTCTTCTAGACCAGCTACTGAATCCCTTTTCCTGTTCCTGTGATTCCTCAAGAGCTCACTGGTGCTCTTGGGCCCCTCTGAATCCTGAAGCAGTCAAACAACTGCAGCTTCTCCAGTGGTGCGTGGAGAGCAGAACTTATTTGTGCCAGTGTTCCAGAAACCTCAGCTGCAGTAGCAAGATTGAGTTTATGTGAAGCTACAGCTTACGCAACGGAGCAAAGCTACAAGAAATTGCTGATGCTAAAGCAGAGGCAGCAGTTAGGCACAGATTTGAGTTTCCCACTGATGGCTTCAGGAGTGTCACCAGAGTGTTATCAGTTTTGTGGGGTCATGTTTGCTTTGGAGCAAGATGTCTATTGCTGAACTAAGGCTGTGCAGTGTGGTGCAGCTCATACAGGCAGCAAAGGGAAGTTTGCAACATAAAGGGACAAAGAAGAGAATGTATGATTAACTCTGCACGTACAAAGGGGAAAAACAACAGGGCACAGAGAGCCCATGTGTTGGGGCTGTCATTTCAACAGCCCCATTCGGTGCCGTAAACTACAGCAAGCAAACAGTAAAATACAGTTGAATTTGTGTGGGTTTTGTTGTTGTTGTTGCTGTTGAAAACTGTATTTCATACATATGCAGCTTTCTTTGTGATTCTGTGTTTCGGGGCTCACTCCCTGCTCCTGATTGTTTAACATGGAGAGTGGGCCAAGCCTCAGAAATGGGGTTTTTTCAACAATTCTGTCACAGCTGCCAGAGAGAGCCCAAACAGCTGAATCATTCATGAGCCCATCAGCAAAGGAAACAGCAGGTCAGCCCTGAATTGAATGCTATTAAAACTTTCGTTCAAGTTCTGGAAGAGAGCAGTTGGAGAAGGTAAGAGAGGGAAAAGGAAATAAATTATAAACACTGATCAAATTTGTGGATTGGGACAGACCTGGAGGGACAGAAAACACAAGGAAGGACAAAATGAGAATTAGGCTGAGATACCTCAGGAAGTTGGGTGTTTAAGTGGGACCAGATTTGATTTAGCTAAATATTAGAAATGCCTGGCAGCGCTCAGCAAGCAGAGGGATGATGTGGGGGACAGGAGCCAGGAGCAGGCACAGGGAATGCAGACAGACACCTGGGGGCTTACCTGGAGTTCACTGCAGCCCTGCACGAGCCCTTGGAGAATCACTGCAGGGCCATGGAGCACCTGTCCCCCTGCCCACCCCTCAGGTGCCATTCACCCCTCCCAGTAGAGGAGCCCCAAACCCTTAGCCCAGTGGCTGGGTATTTTGGGTCATCACTTCTTAATGTAGAGCACTGCAGCCCCATACGGGAGGCGAGCAATCAAAGCACACAGAGTGATGTGAGAAAAACAGCTAGGCAATAAGGTCTGCTTGGGAAGGTTAAAAGAGGATTAACCAGGCAGTTCTCGGAGGAAAAAGGCTTGTTCATCACAGCTGAAGTATGTGCTAGGAACACAGAATGCTGCCAAGAGTTGCCTGCTGCATGAACTCAGATGCTGCCTCAGTTTCCCTCACAGAACAAAGAAAGAGGCTCACACCTTTGTCCTGACGTTCCTTTACCTTGTCCTGCAAAAAAGACCGCCTAAGTGGGAATAAGGACATTTGGGGCCTCCTCTCCTTCACTCCAAGGTAGGAGGAGGCTTTGTTAATGTGGTGTGGGGGTGCCAGAATTCAGACCTGCTTGAGTCAGCTTGTCTCTGCTCAGAGTTGGACAGGGAACAGTGCAGAGATCCCACAGGAACGGAGCAGCCATCAGCTTCTCCCAGGGGGTTGCACACATGGATACACCTGAGACAAGGGGACATATGCACTGCGAGGGCTTAAGGAGACTGCAGGACTAGATGCTATGCAGAAAAACCAGCAGTGAGCTCATAGCTGCCCTACCACAGACAGCCTTCAGTTTCCCCGTAACTCGGGGGAAGGATGCCACTTGTGAGCAGGCACCAGGGCTCGTAGCACAGCAGCAAGCACAGACACACTAGCACAAGAGCACTCAGGACTATGAGGGCCATCTTGCATTGAGGGCAATTGAAGCAAGGCTATGTCCATTAGGATCATTTTATTCTGCTGTGAGAGCAACTAAGTGGAGAAAAAGCACAGAATAAGGGGAGCAAATGGGCAGCCTCCTGGTGATGAGCGTGGTTTAGTGTCTGTCCTTCTGGGGAGACTTCACAGCAGGAATGGAGAGGCCAGGCCCCTGTGCCATTTCCCAAGTGCAGCACATTTGTCACATCTAGCGATGGAGGACATTACCATCGTCCTGTGCTCCTCTCTCTCCCCCGCTGCAGCCTTGCTCGGCCCCACAGGGAAATGAGGATATTACAACCATTGCTGGATGGAGGCTTGAAAAAGAGCAAAGAAGGGGACACTAAGAGCCCTCTGAGAAAAAAACTCCTCCCAGTTAAACAGAAGAAGAAAGGGCATGTCTGTGACCTGGCTTGGGGTCAGCGTCTTGTTTGAAACGGAGCACAAATAGGTTGACTGCCATCGGCTGGGCTCTTGCAGAAGCTGCTTATTGTTTGATCTGTTATTCAGTTTATTCCCAGCAAAGCATACTGGCCCCCGCAGCACCCCAGAGGAACACAGCAAAGCGGCTCAGCCCAAATCTCCAGGTCCCAGGGGAAAGAAATCAGTGCCAGTGCCCCAGTAGGAGGTAGCACCCAAGGACCTGGGGCTGCTCGGCCCGTGGGGACACTGCACACTGGTGACTGCAATCCCCTCACAGACACTGCAGATGCCAATTCAGGAAAGAATGTGAGAAATGGCTTTTAAGCAATTGCTCAGGGAAAGACACCATGCCACAGCCCTCCCAGCTGTCACCCCACAGCAGTTGTGAAGAAGGGGGCCTCATTTCCCTTCAGGAGTGAGACCGGGTGGCACAACCCATGCTGCACTCCTAGTGACACAGAGGGGCACAAGATGAGACACGAGAACAGGGGTCTAGGTCTGTGACCCACATCTTTCTGCTGAGAGAGCACTGTGCTCAGCGCAACACTGCAGCAGCCCTTCCCGAGGCTCTCTGCGTGCCCACAATGTTCACCCTTCAGCAGTTCCTGCTTCAGGCTGACCACATTCCATGGTTCCTTGCTTGGCTGCCAGGGAAGGCAGTGAAAAGGCTGAGGCTTGGAGTACGAAGGCAAGACACTCGTCGACACAAGGCTTGGTGACAGCACAGCCTCGCTGCTCGCTGAGGGAAGCGAATTAGAGCCCTCTAATTGCAGGAGCTGAATTAACAGCACAATGAATCCTGAGAGCCACCGAGTGGCCGTGCCCATCAGCTGCAGACACTTCCATCTGGCTGAATACAGGCACATTTCAAATTTGTAATGAGTCATTTTCAGCCTTACATCGGAAAGGATAACACAGGGCAGGCCTGCTGCCTTCTTCACATGTCTGTCATGCAAGGAGGATATGACTACAGCGCACTGTGCAAACACACAGCACAGCCCCGTTCTTCCTGCAGGGCAGGATGCTGCATCCACTGCTGAGGAGCCCACATAACACACACGGTTCACGTTACCTTTGGTTTTGCTACACAGAGTAAGTACAGAGCTTTATTTTTCTATTGGCCAGCAACTGAAATTGAGTTAAAAAAAAAAAAAAAAAGCAATGAATATTATTATACAGAAAAAAAGTATAAAACAACTCAATGGACACAAGCCAGCTCTGTTCCTATCTCGTTCTTCCTGGACTCTCCCAGCCCTGCACAACACAATTCAAGGAAACAGGCAAAGGCAGCTAAGAAGATATGTGTAAGAAACTAGAAACATTGCTTCAAGCAACATGCTCAGTATTTTTCTCATAGTTAGCAGTCAATACTTGTCAGGAACTTGAATATAAAACAAGAAATAATTTAGAGATTTCTCCTTTAGATCACTGCGCAATAATTTAGATTTCTCCCCCCCCCTTTCCCAGTGCTGTGGGACATCGGATTCACCTCAGCTCCTCCATCTCTTTTGGCATTAGTGTTAGGGATTATTTCACGGTGCTTCTGATGATGGGGGAGCTTCAGATTCACCTGCTCCGAATTTGAACTTGCCACCCTCCAGCCCCCTCTGAGGGACCAGTGCAGGATTGCTGCTCTGTGAACCAAAACCCCCATAATGCTGCAAGACCCTTCAGGGCTCTGGTGATGTTGCTGATGCGTGCTGCCAAGGGACAGGGCACCACCAAGAGGACAAGAGAGTGAGTAAATTACTTGGCTTATGGAAGGGTGTTATTTTCACTGCTTAGAAACCCCAAATCCCTACAGCTCTTTCTGTTTCACGGGTGTACAAAGCATGTCAAGGAGGAGAAAACAAGATAATTCTGCTCTACCAAGCAGACTTCTTGATGAGACCCCTTTCCAGGGTGATTAGGACAAAAACAATCAAATACCTCAGAACAGGAGAGGCACCCAAGGTCCTATGAGTCCAGGCTAAGACCTCGTTGGCTTACCAGCGGCACCAGCTCCACGGCAGCAGTTGTGTTTATGCCCTGTATGTATCCAGGATCCCAATGCAGAGATAACATTTAATTAAATCTATTTAATTAAACAGACAGTTAAACCCAGCACTACCAATTTACCAAATAGACTGGGGCATCTGGGGGAAGCTGATTCTTCTGTTTACTGCTGGGACAGTCCAGAAAGTGGGCTTCCAGATCTCATTAAAGCCAGAAAAACCCTCAGCTGATTAATGAGCTCTTTGGAGGCTGATACAACATTTGTATATATTCATTTCCCACCCAAGAGAGACAAGCCTGGAGGTTTTAATTAGAGCATCAAGCCCAGGGTGTCTCTCAACATGGAAGAGATGTGATGAGGCATTTCCACTAACCAAACAGGCCGAAGGGTAACAAGACACATCAGCTCCACCGACAGACCAGCTCTTCTCCAAAACCTCAACAGGGGATAGGCAGGAAACAACTCTGAGTATTCTCATTCATGCAGGAAGCCACAAAATAAGACACACCAGACCCCAAAAAATTAGAAAGCAGTCCAATGTCTTTGCTCTAGAATTGCTAGGAGGCAAAAGGCTTCTTGTGGCTCCTAAGGGCACTGTGTTGCAGGGAAGCTTCAAGGAAGAGGAGGAAAGATTGATGAGAAATACTAAGGCACCCAGATCTCAGCAACATCAGAGCTGCAAGAAGATTTCAACTGTACCAAGTTGTGCTCGTGATCAGCACAGCGTGCAGTTCCTGCCTCACGCAACCAGACAGACATCTTCTCAGGTGGAAAACAACTGTGTTAGGACATCAGTGCATAGGCTGGGGGGAGGCTGACAAATCTTCTGTCTGATAGACTCAGATCTGGTTCCAGCTCAGCGCAGAAACATCATCTGTCCTCACAGTCAATGCTCAGCTCTGCTGAGCCACTTCTCAGAAAGCAAACTGTGGTTCCTGTGTAGCATCCCAATACCTTCACGTTCGCTCAGGAAGAGCCCCAAGAGAAATGGCCCTAGATAAATCTTGCTTTACAGTTACATCATGGGACTGTTTTGCTAAAGCTTCTAGCAGAAGATCCGCAGCTCTTTTATTTCCTGGCAGTGAAGAGGACCTGGTGAATTTCTGGCTGCCTTGAGCACAACGAGGATGATGACTTTCCCCAAAAGGGGCAGGTAAAGCTGTGCATGGTTCAAGAGGTGTCTAGTGAGTGAGAGCGAAGTCCTCAGGTTGCAGACACTTCTGTGGTGGTGGTGGAGGATGGCGAGGTTGGCAGGCACTAAGGGAAGTGGCAGAGGGGGAGCTGTCAGAGTTCCCAAAGCTATTAATACGGCTCTTGCTTCAAACTCCTGTACAAGCAACAAGTGAAAATCATCCCGAAGATCTACGGGGTAGAAAGAGAAGAGAGAAACGCATGAAAAAAAACCAGAATGGATGTAGTGGAGGGAGTAGCTTGCAAACTAGCAGTCTGGACTCAGATCAGAGCAGCAACCAGCTCCAGCCTGGAGATACAGCACTCCAGTTTGCAATGAGTGCGAGAGAACATAATCTGTGCTACTCCTCATAATTAGCAGTTACCAGCTTCTCTAGAATATAATTTGGCTGTATGCCAGGACAGAAGGGAAAATGAGCAACTCCCAGAGATATATGCATCTGGAAGTATAAGAATATTCTGGCTGTCCTCCCCCTAAAATGGAATAGGAGCATCCATATAATATCCCTTTATTCTTCAGGCTCTCCTTAAACATTTGGTGACCCATAGTGTTATTCCTCAGCATGACAGAGCCAGGGCAAAAACTCTAAATGTAAGAAGAATGAGCTAATGAACCGTGATGGGAAACTCTTCCAAACCAGCTCTTTGGCAGCACAGGCAAACCTGGCACATCCCCACCAGAGGTCTCTCTCAGGCTACCAAACCAGCAGCCAAGGCCGCACCTCATTCTTCACAGCCCTGCTGCAGAAACCTGTCTGAAGCAGAAGTGTCTTTCCTTCTCCAGAAATGAATTATTACAGCCTGACAGAAGAGGCATCTGCTCTCAAGTTAGTGAATCCCAAGGTCGCTGAAGTACCTTTCCCTTACCTGACAACTTCTCTTTCCCAGGTAAGGAAAAGCCTAAAATACTAATTTTTCCATCCTCTTGGGTTTCTTTAGCCCAGCAAGCCCAAGATTCCACACGATACCTGCACACAAGCAATGCTGATCCCAACTATGCCAATAATTTTCAGATGTTCTTGAATGAAGTTTTCCAGCTTGGTAATGCAACCGTTCTGCAGGGAGAGAGAGACAGGGAAAGACATCTTCATTTTAACTTCTTGTATCTCACGTTAAGGCGGCAGATGTAACCCTCGAAAGCATCTCTATAAAAAGCAGTGTCTGTGAGCATCCTCTCCTTGCAACATCACTGGAAAAGCTATTTAGATGATGTAAAGTCCATACTGTTTCTTTATGTCTCAGGAACTGCTGAACAAACCCAAGGTGGCTGAAGAAGTGCTGGAGAGCACAGCACATTACGGAGAAGAAACAGCTCACTTTCCTCTGAGGTACGTGGAGGAGGGCTCCCTCATTGCTTAGCACATGCCTGGAGAGGGATTTGCTCCTGTCAGGCCAAATGCCAAGGAAATACAGCATCAAGACCCTTAATATGAAAGGAGCCCTTTGAAAGCAAATTCCTCTCACCGTTATTTATGGGTTCTAGTGGGGACCTGGAAAGCCAGGCACTGCCTACCTCTGCCTTTCACTTGCATCCTTGGCTGGCAGCATAACCTCCAAGTTTCAGGCCCATGTTTTTGTTGCCATAAGGCAAAAATAAAACAGTGAGAGTATTCTCTGATTATTTTGGAAGAGCTCTCTTTAAATAACTGAGCTATTTCAACTAGTGAGGCAGGTTTTCCATGGTAACATCAGGGGGATTTGTTGCGTAGGTTGCAAAAGTGCCCCAAGGGTGCTGGGGCCCTACAGCCCCAGGAGCTTACAGTCAGCACAGACACCTACATGTACCCAGGCAGACAGAATGAGTGAGCATGCGCCTCTCAAGGGAGGGATGGCAAAGGCCTCATTTTTCCCATGCCTGAATTAGGTTTGAGAGTAAGCTCCAGCTGCCCGAGTGTGAAACAATTGCTCCTGTGTCCTGATCTGACCCTATTCTAGGTTCTTTTTCCCCAGAGCCACTAAAATCTGACTTAGATGCTGTATCATGGGAAACAGTGTCTAAATGTAGATCTGCATGGCCTCTGGCAGCTTTTTATACCCTAGAGTTAACACTGTGCACTTAGCAGCCCACAGGGCCTTCCTCAGTATCCCAGCTGGGCAGTAACTCCAGCTTCACACAGCACAGAGTGAGGCTGGGGCAACCCAGCTCTGCCCTCACACATTTGCAGGTTTCCACACTCAGAGACACTTCATCAGCCTCTGAAAGATAACAGACCTTACGGCAAAGTCTTCTTTCAAGTGAGAAGAACCCAGCCAAGCAGCTGGATGTAATAAAATGAGGCTTTAAAGACTGGACATCATCTTCCCACTCGGCAGGGGGCAGAGACAAGGAAAAGTTTCCAGCTGCTGCTCCCATGCCTCAGCACAGCCAGCCAAGGCACAAGTTGCACTGGTGATAAAACAGATTGTGCTAACTCACAGAGAGATTTATGGTGAGCATGTTAAAGCCAAGACACAGCACTGAAGGGTATGAAAACAAAAACACAAGAAATTCTACCAGTTTTATTTAACAGGATGAATAAAGAGCCTGAGAGCTACCTGCCTATTAACTCAGCTACTCTGGGACTCAATTTGCTTCTTCTAGAAGAGAAACAAGCCCTTCTACTAGCTCAGCTTCAACCTCTTTTCAACCCTAACTGCAGTTCTCTGGAACTGGCCTAATTTGTCTGCTAGGGAGCTCTCTTCCTTCCTCAAATCCAGTTTCCTCATGCTAGAGGTCAAATCTGTCAGTTCTGATCCTTGACTGTTATCTCCATTTTCTCCTCACTAAGCATAATAACAGGAAGCTAGGAATGCAGGGCTCAAACCCAAGTCTCCTGCCAGAAGCAACAATGTCTCCCACGCCCTTACCACCAGCATATTCTGCAGTAATAAACATAACTTCTTATTTTGCTCTACATCAAATAAAATGGTGCAGAACATATCCCTGCTATTTTTCCCCAGTTCCTAAAGTTTCTTCTTTACCACCTTTACAATCCTCTTCTACACACCTGCAAACATCAAGAACAGCCCCAGATTTGAAGTACTCACCTAGTCTAATGCATGGCCCCTTGTGTGCAGACAATGTATCCCACGATACATCCACAGGGCACTGGCTACAGTATCACTCTGGTAGCCATCAATACACACTTCTGTAATAGCAGCCTACAAGCAGGAGCCCAGACACACTGACTCCTCTTTTCTCTGTTTTCCTCTTTCACAAATTGTTTTCAATGGAAGGCTTAATACTCAGCTAGAGACACAAAATGCCAACAGTTTGCAGCATCAATCCAATACCCTCTCTTTCTGCCCACCTCCTCGACAAACTTTGACAAGTTTGACTTTGACTTCTGACGCCCTTTTGTTCTTTACCTCCTTGTAGATGTTGGAAGGATGGTCCCTTCGGCCACACAGGTCAGTTATTGTCTTACAGCAGCTGTCAGGAACTTTCCGTCCACTGGCCTCTGAGGATTTGATCCACACGCTATCAGCCCAGTCTGTGTAGTTGTTGCTCCCACAGCACTTGAACTGCAAGCACACAAAGCAAAGCTCAGCCCACAAGCACTGCAGCTTCCTTCTCCCTCCAGCCTCCCCGTGTCAAGCTCTGGGCTCTACTTTCCTTTGTCGAGAGACTCCAGCAATCTCACCAGCCTAGGTTTTTTGACTACTGTAATTATCAGTGAGCTCTGTTTCAATGCTGGCAATTAATTACCAGCTTCATCCATCTTTCAGCAGTCTTGACTTCTGTTGCTACTGAGACTGACTGTAGCTAGAGTGCACCTGCAACTGCCTCAGCTCTTAATCACCTGACCAGAGGCCGCTAACAGGGTAAGTATAATTACCAGTTACTATCGCACATGGACCTGGCAACAGGGCACTATGTGTACAGCAGGCCATGTGCTCTGAAACTGCTGGACCCGTGCCTGGGCACAAAGGTCCATTCTGTGGAAAAGCCTGTCAGAACTGTGACAGCCCATACCTGAACCACCCCAGAGCCAGACACAGCTCACGGCAGCAGCAGGATCTTTCATTACATCTTGCTCTCTAGGGTACGGAGAAACTTAATGAAAAATGTCAGCAATTTCTTCAAAGCTTTCATGTGGTAAGCAGAAACAGCTGTCAGAGTGACTCGGCACTCCAGTTCACTCCAGGAGTAATTTAGATGTTGTTTACTCAATCCTACTGGGATTACCCCATGCCATTCTGCTGGTAGCATGGCCAAGACCCTGCACGCCACCCAACCTGCTTTGACTCAGAAGAGGCAGTTGGAATGTCAGATGACAAGAGCTCAAAACGATTTTTGCGTATTTGAGTACAACTGTGCTAATTCTCCCCAGCTCCAGTAACACCCACCTCCTGCTGCAGTTTGTCTACTGCACTGGTCACTCTCTCTTCTCCCAATTTGCGGTACTTCTGAGTCATGGTGTTCTTCAGATTTTGCTTCAGCTCTGTGCTCAGCTGAATAAAAGAGACAAGAGGGATAAAATCATGAGGCAAACTCACCTCCCCTCAGGGCGAACCAGGGCTCTGTGTAAGTTTCACTGCCATTGCTGCACGAGGACAGCCAGAAAAGTGGAAGCTACAGCTCCCTTTAGGTCATCTTCCAAGGCTGGACTGGCTTCCAAAAGCATGCAAGCTTATTTCCAGCTGACTGAAGACCATGCCTCCGCTTCTGTAACTGGAATGAGGTGATTCTGGGCCAAATTTCAGTCTGTGCAACACATCACTATAAGGGTCCTCACCTCACATATGTAGGAGACTGCCAAGACACGTTTGCATCTGAACACAATACAAAATTGTGTCTGCCTGATTATGAATATGCCATGGGACCACATGCAGTCTTCTGTTTCTGAAACCTATGACAAAATACTAAAACACGGGAGCAGGAAGAAATGAGTCCTGGGCACACAGGACTGAGGCCATATAGTCTGAATAGCTCCTGAAATGACAGCAAAAAGGATGCCAGAGGAGGGGATTAAGAGTGTGACTGCAAGATTACTCCATGACATTTCCTGATAACAGTGACAAATTTGTAGAACCACGGAGATAAAGTCTGATTTTGTAAGCTCATCATTTCTGAAAATGCTCCTATCATAAACCACTGGTAGGTTCAGGTGATTGGATTGAAATATTTCTTCCTGTGGAGGCTCTTAATCTTGCTAAATTCCTCTTACACACCTGTAGAGATAGCCATAGAGATACCCTCTCTGTATACCTTTTATTCTGTACAGTAATCAGTAAATGTGAGGTCAAACATCTCATTACACTGCACTAGGCAAAATACAGTCTGCAGTTTATTTCCCTTTTGATATACTGTTTTTCCCAACTCCATGTGTCAAGTGGGGACAATACGTACCTCACAGAGCTGATAAGAGGCTTCATTCATAAATTTTGGCAAAATGCTTTGAGATCCTGGGCTGGGAAGCTCTACAGAAGTGCAAAGGACTTAATATAATAAGAAAGCAAAAGGCTCAGCAGCTGGAAGGCATCAGAGGCAAATAAAGAGGAGAATCCATTAGCAGAATTAGTACTTGGGAGAAAAGCAGTTACCTGCAGGCTCACAGGGAAGTACTGCAGCATGGAACAAAGACAACAAAAGAAAGGGAGTTTAGACACGCAAGCCTTAGATACCAAAGCAAGGGCTGAAATGAAAACAGTGGCAAACACAGCAAGAAGCCTGCAACCAGGAAAGAAGGGACATCTGTCAGCCACAGTGCAAGGGGAAAGTGCAGCTATTGATTAGAGAGCCCACGAGTGATTTGAAGCACTCAAGGGTACAGCTCCAAATGTGTCATCCCTTACTCTACCTAAGGATCAACTCCTTTTCATCATTTGTCATACATGAGCCTAGTGACTTTGCACGGAGGGACTCTGGCTTTCCTTCATGCTCCCAGGACTGATCTTTCCCAGTTAAATATATGCTCATTGCATCGATCCCTCTCAGTTCCTACCAAGCAAATGAACTCACAACTCTCTGACTCCTCACAACTGCCAGTGCCCATCCTAGAAATGAAAAGCACAAAAGACTCAAAATAGAAAGAACTGGCAAGGAATCCTAACAGTGAAGTCAACAAGATGGGATGGGATGTTCAGCTGCTCTTCAGACATGCACTTGACAACAATTCTAATTCACCCTGTCCAATCAATTTGTAGACTTGAGAGCAATTTCCCAGGCTGTTTGTGTTCTGGTGGCTAAATCTCCTTTGAAAACAAAGCAATGATTTAAGCCTCTGTTCTCTGCAACTGCAAGTGCTATGTTAGAACTGCAGCTGCTGCTGGGAGTCCATGGTGCTACCCTCAGCTGGGCTAGTTAAGTAAAGATCTCCAAAACTTCATGACCTGAATGGACCTATCAGCTGGACCACCTCTGCAAGTTTAGGATTATGGCAGCTATCTTGCCAGATGCAACAGGATCACTCCTATGTCCTGGTAGCACTAACAAAATTTCAGCTGCTTGCAATGTGACTTAAAGGATATTGGCAGATCTACACAGCCTCAACAGTTGTCTTCCTCAAGGCTCTGTAGCACGTAAATGTGAACCACGAGAAGGAGCTGAGCAGCAAGGCTGAACCTTGCTTTGTCAACTAACTGACAAGGCTGAACTAACACTTTGTCAAAAGTAGTGAACAATCTAAGGTCTTTTGTACAGGGTAGAAAAGCGAGTACAGACATGCAGAAAGATGAATCCCAATCAGACCCTCAGTCCCAAGCCACCAAGCCCAATTGTGGCTGGAGAAATGGGATGATGGTCAGATATTTTCTCTCCCTGTTTTGAGTCTCTCGGACTAATGTCCACTCACCTGCTGGTAGTAGATATAGGCCAGGATTCCAGCAATGATCTCCAGGAGAAAGATGCACAGCAACAATATGAAATACTGTAAAATAAGGGGAAAAGTAGGATGTTAGAATTGAAGCTGGGAGCTGGCTTATCACTAGCTAGTAGAATGCATGACACTGCCTTTGCTGATGTTTTCCTCCAGATCTCAAAGGCAATAGCTGGGATCAGGACCTCAATGGGATAGAAAGGGAACAATCCCAAAGGTTAAAAAACAAACAACAACAACAACAAACATACTTGGTAACTGAAGACAAGCAGAAGCAAGTGTGAGTTTAATTCAAACAGCCAGAGGGATATAGTGAATGGAAAAGTGCAGGCAGTTAAGATAAGATCAGTAGATAGAAGAGAGTGGTTGCCAGATAACCTGATGAATACAGTCAGTATCATAGAAAATACCTGCTTCTGGCATAATTACAAAATGATTTTGAAACTTTTGCTTGCTTTCACATTGTTTGGGGCACTTCACTAAGTTACTAAGGAGAAACGTACATTATAACAATTCAATAAACCAACAAAGGGCCCATTTCACCAAGGATATAGAAGACCAATTAAACACAAGTTTAAGCCATGGATTTATATTCCCAGTGACTTCTGTGGGACTCAAACACCATCTGTAGTGCACTACTGATGTGGACAGATTCTAGATGAAAAGAAAAAGGTAGATACAGGCTGTTCTACAACTGCTACTAACTTCATCTTTTTGCAGATGAAGCCAAAGTGGCACCAGTTTCAGCCATAACAAGGACCTCGTGCAAAGTTCCTGGAAGACTTGCCCTGCTTGGGACAGAACTAACACATCATCTCCCATTTTCTGTTTTACTCAAGCTCAGAACATGGCTACTCCCAAGGGATTAAACAGCTCCCTATACGTGTAGCTAGCCTTGATACCATCTCTCCCTTTAGCACATAGAAGGACAGTGAAGCCTTGGACACAAGCAAGATTGCTTTCTGTTACACAAGGTTACTCTCTGCACTGCACAACCCTCCTTGGCTGGTAGACACAGGTATTTCAGAGCTACTTTACAGGAATTAAACTACATAGACACAAATGCAGCTCAGGTTTCCTCTTTCACTCCTCCTCAACTCCCAGCAGCTGCTAAGGATGGCCAGCTGGGTTTTATCTGCAGGCCAGGCTTTAATCTGAGCACACAATCTCGGGCTTTCACTCCCCAGCCCCACACCGAAGTCTCAGCACACTCTTGTACAAGGTACCCATTCATACCACGGCAGTGAGTCACTCAGCAGAGAATGGGGATAACTAAACGCTGGACCCAGCCCTCACAGAAGGTTGAAAGGGGCAAGAAAGGACTGGAGTACTTTGACACAAAGGCTGGCTTTCTTTTGTTGGGACCTAGTTATGCCCTACTGCCCTGACATCATTTCTCTGCCGAAGAAGGGGAAGGAGGGTGGCAGGATGCTGGGAACAACCAACGAACTGCAAAGCTTCTTTTATTTATTCTTCCCTGCTCAGTGTCGTCATGTCAGTGGCATTCAGGTGGAGCTGAGTTGTGTCACCAGAGCTCAGCTCATGCTGGCTTACTGTGGATACGAACAAACACATATCCAGCAGAGCTTAGAGAATGTGAATCATGAAGTCCCTGTTAACCCTTTTAAGTGAGGTCAGTGCATCTGCCACCCAAGTACCCAACCTGTCTCTGCTGACAGTCTGCATCATTATCCTTATCTTGGCTTCATCTCCCCCTCAGGGCCCGTTATTGAGTATCTATTACACCACATCATGCTGTCATAGGGGAGTGGCACCTTTCGCTCTGGAGACAGACACACAGCACAGGACTGCTTTCCTTGCTCTTAGCCCGAAGTTGCGGGTCTTTCAGAACAGACCCTTGTAAGAAAATGAGAAGCCCTGGCATGCAGCTGCAGGGACATGCCCTGCTCACTTCCCAAGCTGGGAAACCAGTAAGAAATGTGGGATAACCCAAAGGCCTGCAGAAGACATGTCTGGAATCTGGGTGGGCTCTGAGCAACATTTATTACTACTGTGGCTCAGCTGAAAGTCAGGACTGCATGATGAGCCCTTCAGACACACAAGGTCCAGATTCCTTCAAGTATCTAAGTGAAATCTTACATCTGTGTGTGTTTTCAATGAATAATCCAAAAGAACGATTCAATGCACCTACAAGACAAGTCACTCTCTGGAGAGATCTTTCCACCATCTAAAGAAGCAAAGTCCTTTGATAGAAACTTGAGACAGTTCTTTCTTGAGACTCCTGTTTGTATGAAAGCATGCACCTCAACTGAAGTATAATATAGGAGCTGGGTAAGGATGGCCATGCAGGTTTTTGTTCTCTGGTGCTCTGTTACACTTGGCAACTACCTCATCAATTCAGCTGAAAATGAGACAGGAGAAGTTCAGTTCTAGTTTATAAATCAGTCCCATCTGGATTCTTCCAGACATAGGGAAAACGCCCCAGTGGCAGCTCTGCATCACACACTGACTGCGCTGGCAGGGACACAGCACAGCACACAGGAAAGAGAGCAAATCTAACCCATTCATCCTTGGTTTTGCCTAATAAATGCTGCTGAAATGGCTCCCTAGAGAACACTGCAGCAAGTTCAGCATCTGAGCTGAAGTTTGAACAGGTCTTAAGAGCACTGCTGCCTCTGCCACCTGATGGTCAAGCTCTGACAGCAGGGCTGTTCTGCAGCATCACAGTAACCAGGCTGCAGATCCACAGAGCAGAAGAAATGCCATGTCTCCTGCCTGAGCCTCAGTGAATCACCAGGCTGAGGAGGAAAATGGGCAATGACAAAGAAGCAGTACGGCTGCGAGGGACCAGCAATGAGTCCTTAGAACTCACAAGTAGAAAGGCAGCAAACAAAATCACGGGTTCCTGAGACTTCAACAGAACAACAAACTAACAACCAGACACACGTTTTACAAATAGCAACTGAAGTTGTCCACTGATTTTTAAAAGCACCAAGGAGGCACTTGGGACAGAAGCACTGCTGACAACATTCCCTCTCGTATTGCCATGGGCCTCTGGTACCAAGGGAAACTGGAACAGGCTGGCACAGCCCCTAGGACTGTCAAGAGTCACTGTGAGCTCAGAGCTGGCAGAGGACCCCAGGCAGACTCAGTGGGCCCTGGCAAGCACAGCCATGGTGCTTGTGCACATTACTCACTGGCAACCAAAGCAGAGCACAAGCAAAAATATACAATAGGTCTGTCGCGACCAGCCATTCTGAAATGATGCATGGTGTAAGGACTGAGTGACCTTTTGTTCCCAAGACACAATTATTAGTTTTCTGTGGCAGAACAACAAAGGAAACCCCATCAGATTTTCATCTGTAGCTTCTGGCTGAGGCAAAAAGACAAAGGGAGATCTCTCTGGCATGGAAAGTAAGCAAAGAGAGGCCAAAATTGACTGTTACAGACTGGGTGCCCAGTCAACAAGCATCAGCAAAGCATTCCCTGTGTTCTAATCCAGGGCTCACCCTCCATTCCTAGCCCTACTCTGCCTCTCACAGGAATTACTAGGTCTTCAGAGCAGCGGTACAAGCATCGGGATTGCTCACAGCTTCTCTTTTTGCTCTTCTGTAAAAGGGTAAAGGGATGATTGTGGCTGAAAGACCAAAAGCATTTCCATAACAAAGTTCATTTGGTCAATTTGCAAAGCTGAAGGAGCTAGTGAAGGGTTACTGCAGCATTTCTTGTTAATGTGACAGCAAAGAGCCACTGATTGTTATTTCAATCACTGCTCTCACCACTGCAGCTCAGTACTAAAGAACACTGCCACACTCCAGATTGAAAAGGAGATCTGTGAGGGAGGAAGCAGAATAGAAACCCTAGGGCTAGTACACACTTTGGTGTAGATGGGTAAGCAGGGAGCTGAGCAAGTAACATAGGGAAAGGTGTAAAAAAAAGCAGATTATCAAAATTCTTGTACCTTATTTTCAGAGCTATTTTTTTTTTTGGCACTGTAGAAAATTTCCAATTAGTATTTCCTGATTTTTGATAGTTCTGTGAAAAAGCATGTTCATTTGGTATGAACTCGGTGTGTTTAAAAGTCAGTTTTCTTACAGGTCTCTTGCATTTTATTTTCTCTTCCCACTTTCCAGAAAAAGAAGATGGGTCAGGGAGGAAAGAAAGAAGAGAAAAGCCACAAGATTTGGGTTTGAACAATTTCAAACGGACATTCTCACACACAGTGCAGATATTACAAATATGTTTTGGCCTTTTGAGGTATGCAGTGGTAAACACATCCTTTGGGCTGATGAAATGAAATGCAGTAGGCCCTGTCACCTATGACAAAGATGAAAGTGCTGTTAAAAGCTGGGAAACTTAATGGTATTTGCCCTAGGACAAATTAATAGAGTTGGTGCACAATAGACAAGATGATTCTCTTCCTCCCTGCATTCTTCAAGGGAACAAAAAGGAGCATCCTCCCCAAAATAAAGTAAAACTTACCACTCTTAGCAAATTCCGACGCTCTTTGAAGGTGGCACAGCAGCCAAGGATGCCAGTGACCATCACAACCACCCCTGCCACCACCAGAATATAAGCAGTTGCTGAGTACGTGCTGGAAGAGAGCAGGCTGATGTAGTCACTCTTCTTAGCCAGGGTCCAGGCACCCACTGCCATCACAGCCCCACCAGCCAGCTGGGTAAAAAAAGAGGCAAGCAAATGAGGGGGCATCCACTGCATGAATTTCTCACCTCCAGAGCAACTAGACTGAGACATCAGAAGCTGCCCCCGCACCGCAACCTGAACTAAAGAAATCCACACCAAAAAGAAGACTCTCAGAGACCTCATTGTGATGGAGAGCAGTGCACCGGTAGGGCTTTAAGGAGGCAAGCCATGCACACTGGGCAGGAGGAGGTGCAAGCTATGTGGGATATTTTCCATACTTTGGAAACAAGACCAATAAACAGCCAGAGGCCCCAGTGTCAAACTACAACTGTTGCATCTTGGGCTGGCAAGTCCAAGGGGTGGGATTTCACCCCATGGAACAAAGCCTGGGTTCCACAGATGTCAGAGCTTTTTGCCAAAGACTTTATTAAGGCTAAGGCTTCTGTGCCTTTGCCACCTAATCTGCGTTGCCATCTAGGTGCCTCTGAAGCAGTCTGAAATTTCTTACCCAGAAAAAGAAGTTGAAGATGAAAAGCAGGTACTTGAGACAGATAGTCCCGCATGTTTCTTTCTTCTCGGTATATTCACGCATCTTTGTGGCTTAGCAAATTCCTGGAGAAAGAAGAAAAAAAAGTTTGAGAAACCAGTCACCATGCCCCTTTTCCCATGCTCCTCATCTCCTGCAATCTCACACGTCCAGCTTTTCGCTGAGGTAATGCAGTGAGCAAGCCATTCAAGTGGCTTCAGGGATGCCAGACAGTGCTTGCTCAATATTAAGAGCTCCTGTATCCATCCGAGTGACCTACACAGCACAAGACCTCACAGGGTGTGAAAGAGAGGCAGATGGAACCAGCATGTGGCCTTCCTGTACAGCCATCATCCTCCTTCTGTCTCCTCATTCTGCTGTCACTTCTGGAGGCTCATTTTCCTTAAGATTAATTCTTGTGGTAGAAGGATCAGACCTACCATTGTGTGAGCACAGCACTTACTATGACCAAGCCAAAACAGTGGCTGGGTCTTACTGTAATCAACATTACTGTAAGGAAACTGTCAGTACAGTTCCATGTTCACTTCCTCCTACTTAAACCAAAATAAATGAAGTCTCAGACCTGTTCCCCAGCACTCATCACGATCTGGCTGACTGCAGCACCTAGCTGCTACTTCTGAAGGGGATGACAGAAACTCTGTCTTTGGCACTTACAAAATAATCTGTCTTCAGAGAATTTTCTTTGCTCGCTAATGCTTGTTAAACTTGCTTTAAATAGATCTCTAAGTTCTATGTATATTTGATCTTTACAAATGTAGCTAGGAACATACTTGTCATCCACCCAAACAGCCTCTTCTTTTTGAACGCCAGCAATACATTGGGATAATTAATTCTCTTCCTCACTGCTTATTTCTCACAGTCCTTCTCATCATCCAGCTGTCTCCCAGCTATTGAGGAAGCGACATAAACACTGGCTTCAGATGGTCTGACAGCATGAAGCACTGCAGACACATAACCAACCAGAGTTTGTTGTGGGACAGACCCCATGCAAAGTGTTAAAGATGTGGAACTTCTCCAGAGGTGGAGAGTTCATTTTTCACAAGCTTCCTTCAGGGACAAAGAGTACCTGCAACCCAGCTATGCAGTACAGACACTCATCTACTTCGGCAAGCTCAATGCAACACACCTTCCAGTAGATAAACCCTCAGGTAAGACCTCTTACCTGCAAGCTACGGGTACTCACAGCCAGGCTGTACTTCAGCTGGCTACCAGGCTGGGTCAGTCAGTGTATTCTTTCCTGCTACATTTCTAACATCTGGTTTTAGTTTATTTCTGAACCAAGGCTGGGAGCAGCTGCCAGCTCTACAGCATAATTGTATTTTATTTGCAGGAAATTGTTTCCTTTTGCTTCACACCGGTCCACTCAAAAACCTCAGGCAGGTCTGCACTTTAGGAACTAATAAAGCCAGTAGGGAGCATAAGGGAGAGAGCAATCCCACCATGTCTGTCCCCCGTCTTCTTCTGCAAGAAAACGTTTTCCTCTAGAACAACATCTGACAAAACAGCTGGCAGCAGAATAGTATTTCATTAGAGAAGAGAGCAGCTCTGAGCTGGTGGCATATATATATATCAAGGAGACTTGACTCCTGATCCTTAGGAAAGATCAGAAACTCCAGCAACGCTCAGATTAATTACCACGCTGCAGCACAGAAGCCTGGGGCGGGGGGAAGGAATGGATGGATGCTGGTGGCACCGTCTGCTCTGAACAGACTTGTAATTCTCAAAGAGAAGCTGCCTCACAAATGCAGTGTTCAGGGAAGGCGACAGATTTACAGCTCCCAGAGGCTTCACTTAGCCACAGAACAGGAATGGCAGCAGCCAGGCAAGCTCCCATTGCTATGCACACCTGTGCAGCTCCAAACAGGTACCTCAGCCCAGAGCCAGGCAGACGCTCCCCAGAAACAGGCTCTAAAGGTTGCGCTGGGCTTCACAGGTTCACCTACTCCTACTTATGTAGGAGTGAACATAAGTAACTCTGCGTGTGTGAACACACACAGAGGATGCTGGTTTACATCTAATAGCTTGAGACTAGTAACAATGTCCTTGGCTGGACCCTCAGCTCCGGAGGACTCTAGAAACTTTCTCTCCAAGAAAAAAAAAAGCCAGCGCAATTATTTCCACATGTCACAAACTTCTGATCCGAGACCTCAGGAACACGAGACCAAGCTGCTCCAGCTCAAACTGCATTTGCAGGCAGATGCCAGGGAGCCTGAAATTTGGCTCCACAATGCAGGTCCTGCTCCACTGAGCACAGCAAGCAGGGCCTTTCACAGAGCTCAGCTTTGCTGCTGGGAGGAGGGGATCTGCTTCCAGTAAGCTAGCAGGGAACAGCTGCAAGTTTATAGAGCACGGTGATTCACGCAGGGATGGCAGGTCATGAATCAGCGAGCAATCATGGCTGTCTCCTGTAGGATCTATCCTTCCCAGGCAGGAGCAGGCTCACTGACTCACGCAGTGAGGTGTTCACTCGCCATGCTCTCCTTACAGCTGGGGTGAGCCATGGTCTGCTGCTCGGCTGAGGACGGCACTGGGCTCTGAGCCCCGTGGCTCCAAAAAGCACAGAGGTGCTGAACTGCACCTCAGCACTGTGGTGAACTACAGGGGCCTCGGGGTCTCATGCACAGTTTGGCGATGTGAGCAGGGTCTCCTGGCTCAAGTTGTGATAACAGACCCACAGAAGCAATATGAAACGCTCTTGAAAGTGGACAAGAAGCAGCAACGTTAATTAACACGCATGGCTGAGTTCTATCTCCAAACATAGAAGCAAAAGTCTGTTCTGAATCACAGAGATAATTATAAACGGGCTCTTCAGTGAACAGAAAATGGCAAGCCATGCCACAAGGGTGTATTTATAGATGCATAAAACCATATTAATAAGACATGAGCTTGATAACAGGAAATATTTTGCTAATTGAAAAAGTGGCTGAAAGACCAAGAGCATTTCCATAACGAAGTTCATTTAGTCCAACTGAAAAGAGAACAGCTTCATCAGTAAACTAAATTTAAAAAGTAATCACGGAATACAGGCAGTGAAACTTAGTCATGCAATGAAAAGAGGTACTTCTACATTTATTGACTGGAAATCAAGAGCAGGTTCCTACCACGCTCACAAATAAACAAAATACACAAAGATGGAAGGAAACAAGGAAAAAATCTCAGTGTGACAGAAGCTGCACGTGAAAGGAAGAAGAAACAGTTCGAAGGTTAATTCAATAAATTAGGCACTGAGCAGCTTGAATCCAATTGTCCACTTGACTTGGCTTCCTGCATGACCTTGGGCAAGGCCCTTAGCCCACCCCATGCTGCTCTTCCACCCCAGTGCAGGAGGCTGAAGCTTCCCTAAATCCAGCAATGCTGTACAGGACATGAGAAGCCCTGCAGCACAAGGAATGCCAGCTGTGAGCATGACAAGCTCCAGGCAACCAGCCTAGGGCTCTCACCCTTACTGAGCCTGCACCCTTAGGACAAGAGGAGTGCGCCAGGAGTTGAGTACTCTGGCCCCAGTTCTGTGTGCTGAGGACAGGACTGCAGAAGAACCACACAAGCAGCATTTTGTTGCATTGACACTGAGGCAGTCGAAATCTCAATGGTGTATCACATCAGACAGACCACTGTATTTTTATTGGCAGACCCAAAAGCATACGCGAGCACGCACCTACACCACAGCTCAGAAAGCACGTGGCAAGTGTGCACACTCCTGTGCTGGCTAGACATTCATTTAATCATAGCACACTCCTCTAGATGCATTTGCCTCAACTTGCACAGTAACAGTACTTAATTAAACAGCAAAGAAATCCAGGTCTGCAGGCTTTTTCTGCTGAACCTGCCCTAAAGCAGCACCTGATGGATGGTAAAGAAACAATGCCAAAGGAAATGAAATAGCTCCCAGGCCATTAAAAGCATTAAAAAAAAAAAAGCCAGCAAGCGATACTTAAAAATAATGAATGATGGGAAGAAATTTGGTATCCAGAACGTCAGTGCTGTCTCTTTTATAGACAGTTTTTATGGACTGAGGCAAAACAGAACATCCCACACCTTATACCATGCTCATTCCCATAACTAAATGCCCAGCAGTAAGTAAGAGCAAAATGCAGCCCTGCAGCCCATCTTTGCCAATGCACACAAGACAGATGTGCTGCAGGAAATCCTGTTGCACCTATGTTGCTAGGAAAGTGCAGCTGCCAGAGGGCTCTAAGTCCAATATTATCAGCCTCTTGCTAATAACAGCCACCTCATGCACCCTGCAGGCAAGCTGCTGCACTAGGGGGCAAGGTTCAGCTGCCCAGAAAGCTGGACCAGATAACTCTGGCCTTGAGGCAGCTCTTGGGAACTGAATAAACATGCTTTCCTTGGTACGTGCAACACAGCTGTGGGGCAGAAACTTTTTAACTTGAGCAAATTGACTGAAGAACCTCATTCTCCAGCAAGGCTAAGCTCCAGCTGTTGAAAACACGGCCTCTGTGTTCAAGTTCCCTCTCTGTAAAAACAAAGATATTACCTCCATTCACGTACCTCACTGGATTATCTTTAGAACAGTAAACATGGGTCAACAGACTCAACACTGACCTTTCCCTACCAAAGCAATCCACAGCACCACTGTGAATCTTTAGCTCTCTTCAAAAGCTTCTTTTCCACCCAGTCTTCTTGCTGGCTCTGGTCCTCTGCTGGATCTGGGAAAGCAGAAAGCTGAAAAAGAAAGGAATAGAGAGGCAGAGAATCACAAATTATGTCAAGGATTATTATGGGAATCAATATGTGGTAATATGCTCTGTCATTAAGACATCCTCTTAGTAGAGAGTGCCTCGTTTCAGAAGACACTATGAATGTATCTGATTATATTGGAAAGCGTGCACGGAATAATAGGGAAGAGTTAGACTGCATTGTAAAGACCTTCTGATGGTACGAACCAGACAGAATATGCTTAGATTTATGTCTGCAGCATCTTGACAATGTTACTACTTCTTCTGTCAAGCCTGCGAACAAACCACAGCAACATCTCATTCTGGTCTGAACAGTCTAAGAACAGCTCCACAAGAAAGCTCTTAAAGAAGACCCTTCTGTATAGTGGGGTGCTGTACCCTACTAAGTGCTTCAAAATGATCATCAGAGCATGTCCTAACCCAGACACAAGTAGGCTAAACTGCCTGGAAGGAGGTGGGCATACAGTGCCAAAACTCATTGCACACATCCATCCTCATCTCCCAGGGCTTAGGAGTCCCTAGAAACACTGCAGGAACCAAAGCTGGACCCCTAGAGAGAAAAGGGTACTTGGAAGACAGTTTTTTCAGCCTTTGTCCCTGATGATGCATAATCAAGATACAGGTCTTGTATACTATGGCTGGTTTGGCTGGAAAATAGTTCCTCTGAATTCTTCTGCCACAGACAAAGCTCCTAGTGCAAGCTTTTTCCCCTCCAGTGTTAAGTACAAAGTGACTCCTTCAGAATGGATAAGCAATACACTACAGAAAGGTGCTTTCAAGACGAAAAGGAGTTATTTTTCTACTATCTCACCACATTTCCAGGTACGTATCTAGGCTGCATATAGCCACTGTACTGGAGAAGAACCTCTAACATCCCTTCTGAGGAACAAAAAGCTTGAAGCAGCTGACAAACCAGGCTTGTATATCTAAGATAGAGGATCATAAATTTGCTGCAATCATTTATCTCAGTGCATCCTCTGCCATCTCACCCTCATACCACAGCAAGCAGGCCTGATTTTCCCCTGAAATCTGTTTCCTTCAGAGTTGCATAGAGAAGGGAAAGAGAACAGCAATTCTTCTCCCTAGCCTATCTGGATACTGAGTTAATGATCTTTTGATCTACACCCTGACACTAACTTACTTCATACCTTAGGGCTGAAAGTCTTTTATCTATTGTCCCTCTGGGAAATGGAAGCACTAATATTCCCTGACTTGCCTGGGTGGGATAATAAAGTGTTTGCAAACCATCTGGGAAGAGAAAAAGGTTGCTTCTTATTATCAGATCAAATTCAACACAATTCATAACCATTTTAACTTCCTATTATCTTCCAGGGGTGATTCCTTCAGGCCTTTTTCTGGCATAGTACAGACAGCACACATTCACTTATAATCAGCTTGGCTTACCCCTGCTTCCATTCCTTTTGAACAGGAATGCTCTGGTAAGAACTAGAAACTTGTTAATTCACATTACTCTCTAGCCTCTAGACCACAGGAAAATCTCTCGAGAGAAACAGTGGAAATTCCAAGACTTGAGCCATACAGCTGTATGCCAGAATCCCAGAATCATACATAAATATCGGACGGGAGAACTTTCTGAGGAACTGGGGAGAGGAGGGAAAGCAGAGCTTAGCCTGCACAGCAAGCAATAGCTCTGACACATCCTTGGTCCTGAGGCTGGGCCGACACGCTCCCCAGGCAGCCATGTTGCAGTACCATTTTTACATCTGTTTCTTGCTGCTCCCACACTCCTTTCCAAAGAAAAAGCTGACCCAGGACGCAAAGCTGAATGTTTTGTTTTCCATTACAGCATGCTGGAACACGCTGGAAAGTCAACGTACTTGTGCCTCAGGGGCAGTGGAGAAGGCTAAGCAGGAGCCAGGCACTCCGTGAAGCAAAGCAGCTCCTCCTCAGGAATTTTCATTTATACTTGGCAAAGGGGAGACACGCAAAACAGATCTGAGTCCAAGACCCTCCTCCCTGGGGAGGAAATCAAACGTTTTTAGTGCTGCTGCAAGAGATTCCCTAGAGAACAGCCTGGAAACAGCCCTTACTCTCTGCACACTGCCTGAATTATGACATGCTCCTCAGAGAAGGGCACCATATTCCTTCACTGCAGTAGTGCCCAGTACAGGAGCTGTTCGCCCCTACCCCTTGGAGCTGCTGAGAAATGAGGAGCACAAAGCAATGAAGAACTATGTGCCTAAAGCACCTGAGGAGACACCTGCTCTCCCATACGAGCTGTCTCTCATATCACTTAGCCATCCCTCTCATTGACTGTACTCCACAAGGAAGGGAGTCGGCAAAACAAAAATAGCAATGAGATCAACCTCAAACTTAGCAAGGGTATTTATGTTCAGCATCACACGCATACTTGAGTATTAATGTGTTTTACAAGAGGGTTAGGCAAGTCTGGGAGAGACAAATGTTCTGCTACAACACAAACAAGAACGCTTGATAATGCTTTTGGTCCTCGTAGAACATACACAGCCAGCCACATCCCCGCCTCAGGTAGCCCCAGGACACTGCTCCCCGCACTCATAACCTGGGGAAGAAAAAGCAATCCCTCCAAATAGAAGGGCTGCAGCAGGAGCTGGAAGGCAGCCCACAGAGCAGCACCCAGCACGTGGTCTTTGGGAACTCCTTCTGCGTCCAGCAACATCATCTTGCATCCAATAAGGCCTCCTTTATTCGGAAGGATGCCCTAGCACTCTACACTATTTATACACAGGAACCACTTCACCAGTCATTGAACTGAGGAGAAGAACAATAACCGCCTTTTTTCTTAGGCACTTGAAGCGCCAGAAATCAGCAGCTGGGGCGTGTTTGCAGAAAGCTCACAGCAAGGAGAGTTTGCTGGGATAAGGAATGGCAGCTCACACAGGTCAGGGTTAGCCAACAGACGTGATAAACCATGCTCATTGCAACCTACTATTGATATTACCAATTCTGTTTTCCCATCTCTGTTCACAGGCACTGTGTTTTGTTTTGCTTTCAAAAGCAGGGCTTTCTGTCTGCACTGGAGAATTTACCAGTAGCATTAAGCCATGTTTCTAAACAGAACGGTTTGTGCAGAATCAGCTCTCCTCCTGATCCCCTCCTATTAATTACACTGTCATTTTCAGCTCAGCTCTCACAAGCAAAGCCACCGGGTCCTCAGTGTTTTCATGCAATACACACAAAGCCTCCCCGCCCTGTCACCACGCCAGTTCTAGGACCAAGCCAATAAATGCACTCATTATAATCCTCCCAGCCCCCACAAAGCTACTCGGGCAATTCTGTACACGAATTCAAAGCCATTTCCAAACAATGCAGTGATCACGGCGATGTGCTCACTCTATAAATAGGCGGCTTTTTACTCAGGGGTTCAGGCTTGGTGCAAAGACTAACCTAAGGACACGCAGTGGTTAGTGTTCAGAGTCTGGCTGCAGCCCCTTAGCAGAGGTGCTTTTATTGCTATTCCCTAGTAGTCTCGGATGTGAAAATGCAACTAACAGATGTTTAGCTGCCTACAATGTCAGGTGCGTGCTCACAGCAAGTCACCGTCTATCGTCTGACTTGGCTCACAAATGAGTGCTTGGGCTTTAAATGCCACCAGGAAAAACACGAGCAGCATATTTTAGAAGAGAGGGCAGGCGGTTCCCTGCCTCTCGACGACACAAAGTCCAACAGCCTCACAGTATGAAAGACTCTTAACCTCCTCAAAGCAACTCAACAAAGAAAAAAAGTGTCACAGTACATCGGGAGTAGGAAGAGACTCATCCCACATCGCAAGATTTAAGATTCATCTGCCAAAACACTCTGTCCTCTGAAGACCACTCCAGAATACAGAGCTGTAAAATGCCAAGTTTTCAAGCTACCTGCTAGCGCTTCCACGCCTGCACTCGAGACACCCAGCTACACACAGCAGAGCAGAACACAAGAGGAACATGAAGAACCGGCCACGTTTAATGGCTGCGCAACACCCATTTTGTTTTAACTGGGCTGACCCTGTTTGCACTTTCTGTGGTGGAAACGACAAAGCCAAAGTCCTTGAAGTCAGAACACAACCCAGGCAGCCAGCCTCAGTCTAAGCTGCACAAAGGCTGCATTTTAAAAGGATTTGACAATGGAAAGGAAGCTAACAGCCTTATCACTTCGGACACTGATTAGTTGCTGATTAGCTGAGTACCGGTGCCAGTAACAAGTGACAATCTCTCAGAGTACTAGGGATAGATCAGGTACCTGCAGAACTAGGAATGGGGCGATGCACTCGGCAGTATTGTGTGCTGATGTTGCCCTGCAGCAACTCTCGCCTCAGTAAGGCAGCTAGAGAGCTGCTGGCAGTATCTGCAGGAGCTTCCCCTCCTGCCCAGCACAACCACCTCATGCAACAGTGCTGTCACACCTGGAAATAACCACTTTCCTAAAAGGAGCACCACAGGAATGGCCAAGAAGTCTCTTCTGGTCATCAGTCCTTACTTAGCTCCCTCCCAAGGTCCATATATCGCCAAGAGGTCCACTCTGGAGTGATAAAATGCTTTCAGGATTTCTATTCCTTTTCAGAGCTAAAAACACTTCACTAGAGCCAGATCAAATATCAAGCACAACCAAGGGGAAATTAAGTGACTTTTAATTTTCTGGAGCTTTGAGTCCGGTCCATAAGAGCTGTCTTTTATTTCGTTGCTATGGGAGCAATATTGAAAACACCCAATGCACACCGCGTGAGGCTGCACCGAGGAAGGAGTGTTCTTCCAGCAAAAAATCAAACAACCCCCCAGCCAAAAATACATTTCTCCTCCTTCTGTTGCCCAACTGCGCAGCAGGCTTTAAGGACTCTACCAGAACCATTTATGCTGCTGTTTTTAGACCATCCTGCAAGCTTGACAGCGAGGAATCGGCATGTGAATAAATAACTGGAAGGAGAGGGCTGTCCTGAAGGCTATTACTTGCTGGCCCTTTGCCAAGGCTGAAGGCAGATGCAAAAAGCAGTCCCCAACCTCAGAGCACACTCCAGGAGGCTCTAAAGAAATCCTGTACACATCAGCAGGAGCTGCACACAGCAGCACTGGGAGCTGGGCTCGCAAACGTACTCGGTGCTGCTTCAAATAAGCTCCATGCAAAGGGCAAGTGGTGACTTCATAGAGGGAACAGAGCTATCACCAGCTCAGAGGTGCACTGGGCTTTGTTGGGTCTCTGTCAGCATCGTCTGCTTCATTTGGAATAGGGAGGGATAAGAAAATGGAAGAGGGTTCCTCTAACAGGCGTCAGCACACACACTCTGGCTGCACTTCAGGTGCAGCCAAAAAATCCTGTCATGGATTACTTCATCAATGCACCTTCAGGTGATTCCAGCACTGTAAGAGCAAGCCTTGTTCCAGGAAAGCTTAAAAGGAGTTTGAAATTTAATCCTTCTTTTTTTTTCCCTCCCTGCAGAGCCAATTTTCACATCTAGAAGGACCGTATAATCTCCTTTGACTTCCCACTATTTTAAAGGTCATAATTTTAAAGGCTTAAGGTAGCCTATCCAGTAGCCCATCGTACTTGTCTGGGACAACCTGGATTAACTCTCAAATACCAGGAAGACTCCAGAAACACTCCAAGAAATGGCAGTAACCACATACTTTGTTCCTTTGGGAGCCCCTCCAAATGTTACTGGCATACGCTCAGACTTTGGACTACTACTTTGAGCTTGGTAAAAAGCAGCAGAGAATCTTCCTCTGTGATAGGAAGATGGCAAACATCTTGACACTAGAGAAAGCAGAGTTTTCCCCTCCAGCTGTCTGCTTTTCTTTCCCTGCAGCTTTCTTATGGCACAGTTGTGAGTCAAGAACTGCATTTCCCCTATGCCCTTACCAACTCTAACACAAACAGCCCCAGAAGTTAATAATCAGGATTTTTCCTTTTTCTAGGTACAGTGATTTCAATTCCCTTTTTTTCCTGCCTAGGAACACACCAGAGGAAAGCCCTGGAGAGCAGGCAATGCACAGGGCAGGCTTTGTTAGGCTCATTCCCTAGCACAGTACAGGAGCTCAGCAATACGCTTGCACCTTCCCCTCTCAGCAGCAGGAATCAGTCAGCAACCCACAACTCAGAGGCACAGCAGTCAGCTGCCCAACAGTTCCTTCTCCCCAGATGTAGAAAGAGGTCCTGTGCGCTAAAGTGGAAAGAAAAAAAAAATCCTCCTCAAGATGACAAGGTGAACTGCAGAGGAGAGCAGGCTGTGGCAAATCACAAGTCATCCACCTCACCTCTTGCAGCCCTCTCATCTAAGCCACATCTCTCACAGGGATGAGAGAAGGCTGCTCTGCTTTCCATGTAGTACAGGGAGACCTAAGGGCAACTAAATACATTTTTCCACTAGCTGATGGCTCCACTCCTCAGTAAGCACTGCTCCCACACTGCACCAGACTCAGCCCTTCTACCCTGAAAGAATTGTATTGACAAGCACAAAGCCCAACACGTCCCCAAACACGTGCAGAGTTAATACTTAAGGAACGGATGGACTGCATAGGCAGCTCCCTGCAGCCACCCTTGGAGTTCTGCCTGCAGTTTACAGCCACCACAAAGCAAAACAATACATCACCTTTGTCTCCAGGGCAACATGGGGGGGGAATACCGGGGCATGAACTCCTCCCTTCTGGATTCCACCAAGGCTAAGAAGAGATACTGACATTCATAAGCTGTGACTCACCCCTGCCTCCTCCACTCTCAGGGGCTGGCATGCCAGAGCAGCCAGTATGAATGGCATCCACAGGCTGGCTCCGACAGTGTGTAAAATGGACTGGACCTGTGCTTCCCTCTTATATTTTCTAATTTTGGACTGCTGAGGTCGCTGAGGATCAGAGCACTCTCTGAAAACCATGCAGACACTGCTGCTCTTGCCCTGGGAGATTAGCAGATAACAGGTCATCAAGGCTCAAACACAACAGAAACCTCCCCTCCAGAAATTCCTACCCCAAACATCTCTTGGTTGCAGTTGTAAATGAATTTAACCCAAGGAAAAGTCGAGTAATTCATTGTTTGCAGACCAGTTAGGTTCACAAGTGACCAGTTTGCTGGGTCCTGTACAGCACTTGGGAGTCTAAATAAACAGAGCCAGCCCAAGCCTAAAATCCTCTGTGTATATAGGGCTGGTAAGCCATAGTTCGTGTGTAATCAGCTGCCAAGCTGTTAACCTTCCTGACCACCTCTCCTCATCCCACCAGATCAGCAAACTGCTTCCACAAGTGGCTTCTTACGCTCACATCCCTGTAAGGAACACACCAACAGACCTGCACCACACTCCTCCAGTGGGAGGGGGAGAACCACACCCACCTGACCAGCCATGGGAATTGTGGTGAGAAACACGGACCAAGCTCGTGGACATACCCAAACATGGTCCAGACCCCAAAACCCAACTCCACCTGGCACAAAGCACCTGGGAGTGCAAAACAGTAATTATCCTCCTGGCGTTTCTCCTGCCTACTTCTCCCACATAAGGGGGAAGTGTTGCACGGTGAGGCATCAGACAGAATTTCAGCTCATCCGGATCTTTTTCCTACAGCATCTCCAGAAGGTATTTCTTCTTTCCAAACTATTCCAATCCTTTGGCAGCAAAAATACATGGGAAACGTGTTGCATACTTCAGCACAACCAAACAGCTCCTTAGGAGCATGCTCCGTCTGAGTACAGACATCTAGGCAGAGCCTGCCAACTCTTTCTGCTGCCCCAGCTCCCCCTGCTCTGTTCTGTTTCCCTGGGCTGCAGAAGTGAACTTTGCTCCTTCTACATTCAGACCCAGTACCAGCAATATATAAGAAGCAGCAGTCAGTGCCAAGTGTTTGATGTCACCTATTTCTGGCTCAGCAATAATGGGCCTTTGTCAGGAGAAACTTGCAGGAACCACCCGTGGTTCTGAGCAACATCCCTCCTCGCACCTCCCACACTTCTCATTTCTGGCCTTTCCCGAGATCGCTTTGTTTCCTCTTACCGTGCTGCTTCCCACATCCTCACTTGGGTGCACTCTCACCTTTTACACTCGTGCTCAGCAGGAGGTTAAGATAAGCAACCCAGTGGCAGCCTGCGTGGATGCAGCCCACAACTCGTACTGTGGAACTCACTACACAATTGAAACTGTATTTGGTGGTCTGTATTCTGCCGACAGCGTATGGGGCAATATCCAAATGAAGTTATATAGCTGCCAAGTATTCCATTAACCTCTGCAGAGCATTAATTCCTGACGTCCTTTCCTATCCGTCTAGATAAATACCACTACCACCCAGCACTGCTGGTATCAAAAAAATGCACAATTCACACACATACGGCTGCCATGTGGCACCAGCCACTTCAGTTTACATCCTTTCTACCAGGGAAGAGCCATAAGCACCTGACTGGCAAGAGGAATTCGTGTGAGAAACACGGATAGAGGCAGTCACGCCCAAACGCAGCTCCGACCCCTCTTATTTTGGCATGAAGCATCAGGAGTGCAAAACAGCAATTATCCTCCTGCTCATTCTGTCTAGAATTTTATTACGGTAAAGCAGCCAGGACTCAGGATTAATAGGACTGATTGAAACCATTCCCCCCGGATGCCAGGCTGCTGAGATCACAGGCAGAGGAGCCTGACAGGCGGGAAGGAGCAGAGCACTGCCAAGATGCTCATCAGTGCTGCTATTACAGTGCTGATATCTGCCCAGAGCCGGCAGCGAATGGCTTCTGTGCCCTCGGGAGGGATGGTGCTCTCTGCAGAGCTGACAGATCACCTCGTCTGCATCCTGCAGCCCTTCTCTTCCACTCGGGATTCAGGCACAGGGAAAGGGGCACTTCTCCCACATTGGACAGATGGTCACCGCACGTGCATGTTGCTGCAGCAAGAGGAAAATCACGTTTACAGTTCGAAAGGAAGGATGAAGAAGAGAGAAGGAAGGAGACCTGGTCCTCACCAGAAGGATCTAGAGGATTTGAAACAACCAGGAAGACTTGGTTTCCTATCCCTCACAGCCAAGGAAGTAAAGATGTGCTGTAATTTCCAGGAGTCACCCTCCCTCCAGCTTTCCATGACCTCAGCTGTTGGTAAAAGCGGTTAGGGAGCAGCTGGAGATACCTAGTGTTAAGTCCAGGAGCAGAAATACAGCTGGAGAGTGCAGGGGAATCTTTTCATGAGCTTTAAAGAGCCAGACTGACAAGCCACTGGGGACAGCAGCAGTAGACTGGAACACGAAACAGCAAAGCTCCCCTCTTTTGTTTTTCAGACTCAGTACCTCCACAGTTTATCTTACACAGCTTTACTCTTAGGCAGAAGGCACAAGAAAACCACAGGAACAGCATGATGGCTTTATAAGAGACCTGGAAACGACAGACAGAAGCCAGATTTCACAGAAGTGAATTTACCAGTGGCCAATCAACTACAGCACACATATCTCACAACCCCTTCAGGGGCTATCCTCAAAAGCAAGAGAGTTGTTGCTTGTTCTGCATATATGCAAAGCAAACAGCCACAGATTTGCATGAGAACTTTGATTAGCTGTGAATAATAAGGAACGTTCCTTGGAAACTTCTTAACAGATACTCATGTGTATCTGGCCACCCCCACCTAGCATTTTTGCTTCACAAAGGGATACAAGCAGCCTTCTTCCACCCCCTTGCTGAAGAATCTCCCACATCCAATAGCACAAACTTGAGGAGGCCACACCAGAAATGCCCTTTGCAGAGCCAGGATTTTGGCAGTGTATGCCTTACTGTATTCAGAAAGAAGCAACATGAAGCGTGAGCCAGCACGGGCAGCACTATGGCAGCACTCACTTAAGGCTGGATTTGTCCTCTGCTGTTTGGAGAAAAGGGGCCGTGGGAAGAGAGAGGAACACAACAATTCCACAGACAAGAAGGACTAACACTGGCAGTACATGGCGAGACAGCGTGCCAGACTGTACTAACAGGGGTAGCAGTCACAACATCTCATGCTGATCAGCAAAGCTGCTGATGCTGCACAGGCTGCAAGGGGTTGGCAGTCAGCAGGAACGAAGCGAGGCAGGCAGTCCATCTCTCCTGTGCCACACCGCAGTCTGACAGAACAAGCCGTGTTTTGATTTTAGAAGAACTACCTGGCAGCAAAAGGAAAGGCAGTGCTGCAAAGGGCTGCTGCTGTTCATCCTCCACAGCACTAATGACAGCACAAATCATGGAGTGAAACCCTGAAGGGCAGGAAACGTGGTCGTGTTTACCTCAAACACAGACTTAGGCCAAATTGCTCTGCAGGTTTCCTGCTCACTTTCAAACTGGCATGGTGCTTTCCTTCTGCACTAGGCTGGGAAGCCAAAGTATTTATGAAAAACCTTTTTAGGGTGTTGCTTTTTGTTAATTAGAATATGGCTTCCATAATGGGTCCAAGAGAAGGAGAGCCCACACTTCCAATCAGGCCATCAAAGCTCCTCTTACACAGCGCTCTGCTTTCGGCACTGTCCCTAAAAGCAAGTCCTCCCACAGTACGCCTGCTTTGAGATAGGAGGAAAATGTGGCCGTTAAGCACACAAAAAAACACAGCAGGAAGGACTAACCACTCTGGACTGCAGAGTGAAACACCAACAGCTATCACACATGGGACATTATTCCAAACAAACAGAAAAGATATGTTCTTATTGTTTACTGAGGCCAACATAGAGCAGGGACTGCCAGGACTTTTACCAAGCAGCTGAGACCAGTGATTCTTCTCCATCACAGAAGGACTCCAGCAAGAAACTAGGCTATTATTTAACAGAAGTCACGTGCATTGGGTAGCTGATAGCAGTTCTGGAACAAAAGCCATTTTTTGCAGAAATATGACATATGGACAAAAAGATGTCCATAACAGGAACACAAGTATACTACATAGCAAGGATGTAATCTTCAGGTACTTACACAGAGGAGCTCAAAGGCTGCTGGCTGCTCCCACTCACAACCCAAGCTCTCAGCAAGGATATCTGACTTGAAATACCAGCGTCTTTGGGCAGCTATAGTGAGCCAGAGCAAAGACCCATGCATGCAGGTCACCTCTCCTTAACAGGAGTGATGCTCTCCTTAACTCTAAGTGATGCTGCCCCAAATATCCCCAAGGTCTCAACAGTTTTTGCACTGGGGTATACAAACTCCTTCAGAAAAAAATTTTGCACCTGTTTTTTCTAGTTTACCTTGAGCACATGTGGGTTTCTGTTACCCATAGCATCCTCTAGCAGCACAGCTCTTAACTACGTTTTGCATGAAGGACAGCTCCTTTTTGTTTGCCATGAAAGAGCACCTGGTGAAGAGCCACTCCCCCACGCAGCCAAATGACACACTACATCAAACAAAGGTGTCCAAGACCTTTCCTTAAAATGGTAGCTTTCACTCATGAAAGTCTGAGGTTATGCTAGGAAATCAGACCTCAGTTTATACTAAAGACTTCTAAGCACTCGCTTTATGTGAACTCGGTGTGCAGTAAGTTATGCTGAGCTTGTCACTCACTTTGTCCACGGCCAGACTTACTGAGTCCAAGCTTGCTCAGTGTTGAGACTTATTTGAAGCAGTTCCTATCCTCTTCACCTCTGCCTGCAATAGCTCAGAAGAGCAATGCCTTGCTCTCCTCATCTCAAGCGATGATCCGCTTTTGATAGCAGTAACAGTCAAGCAGGATGGGGATGGACTTTAGCATGAGAGACTTTCCAGCTCCAGTAATACCCAAACAGCACCTATGGCACCAGAAGATCCCTGAAGAGCCCAGTAAGCAGATAAAACATTGAAGAAGGGACTCCTGGTTCAAGAAAATGGCTGCCCCTGGGCACCACCTCTGAGGGGTGATGGCATTTAATGAGCCCCCGTTCCAGCAGACACAGCTGCAGCTCTCCGAGCAAGAAAGGCAGCGAGTTAGCGAGATGAGGGAAGGGCACTGCGAAGGGATGCTATGAGCTAGCCTAAACTTCACGGGCCAAGTAACTGCTGAATTACAGCAACAGGTTGATCGCAGACGTCCTTGGGAAGGCTCAGATTGTACACTGCTGCTGAATGTACAGCGGTCTGCGTGGTTTCTAGGACAACACAGCAGAGACCACCGTGCAAGACCCCTCGCGGCACGCAGCGCGGCGGCGGCAGCCCCTCAACCAGCGCCGATCCAGCTCCCCACGGCGGGGACCCGCATTCCGGCCAGCCCCCTTCTCCCCATCCCGACGCAGGCAGGACGTGAGAACACCTTTCAAACTGGAAAAGCCTGCGGGAAGTTCTGCAAAGCCCGCAGGGAAGCCGCGTCCCGCCCGGCGCTGCCCCTTCACCCCTTCCCGCCCCGCACGGAGCCGACGCTCCGCTCCCCCCCCCCCCACACACACACACCCCACGCGTCCGCCATTTCGGGGCGCCCCGCCTCACCCCTGAGCAGCGGCGCGCCGGACCGCCGTGCTCCGCGCCGCGACCTGCAGAGCGGAGAGGGAGGGAAGGGAGCACGGCAGGAAGCGGGGAGGGAGGGGAGGAGGGCGGCACGGCTCGCCCGGCACGGCCCAACCCAGCCCCGGGACGCCCAGCGGGCGGTGCCTCGGCGGCAAATAGCGCGCTGAGCAGCCCCGCTGCGCTCCGTCGGAAGGGAGAGCCCACCTGCCCCTGTCAGGCTTTAGGGCTGGCTGGGAAGGGCTGGGCAGAGAGCCCACCTGAGGGCACCCACCTGGTCTTGGCCTCTGCTGTGACTTAAACGAGGGACCCGTGCACCCAGTCGCTCTGTAGGATCATTAGTGTCGGAAAAGATGTCTAAGATGACCGAGTTCAACCCCCCAGCCCACCTCCACCGTGTCCCTCAGTGCCACATTAACCTTTTCCTTGCACACCTCCAGGGACAATGACCCCCTCACCTCCCTGTGCCAGTGCCTCACTACTCTAAGGAATCTTTCCTAATATCCAACCTCAATCTCCTCTGGCACAACTTGAGGTCATTCCTTGTTACCCAGGAGAAGGGGCCAAACCCCCACCACACCACAACCTCCTTTCAGATCACTGTAGAGAGAGAGGAGGTATCCCCTGAGCCTCCCTTCTTCTTTGTCATCCTTCCCACTGAGTAAACAAAGCAGTAAATTTATATACATATTATTTATTTATTAAGGAAAGAGACCAAGACAGACAGCCTAAGGAGTTATGCATGGACTGCTAGAAGAGAACCACCCCACAACAGCCTTGCTCTGATGATGCCCCCCACCATCCAGCCCACAGTGAGAGGGAGGGGACAGGCTCAAAGAACAGGGGCTGCATTAGACCAAAACCAGCAGAGAACAGCCCACTTCACACAGAGCTCAACAGGGCAAGAAATAAAGAAAGCCTGCAGATAAACCTGAGCTCTATCACAGTGTCCCCTTTTTCCCCCAGCCACCTCAAGAACGTGCATGAGTCCAGCAGCACCTCTGCCCAGAACTGCACAAACTCAACCTCTGTAAACATTTAATTAGATAAATATTTACCTCGAAAAACAACTAATTTTATCTGTGTCCTGTTCACTTCAAAAGAAGCACACAGCTAATCTGTTTGCAGAATCAGGCCATATTAAACTGCTTGGCTTGAGATGTCTAAAGCATGCCTCAGGGGCCTGAGGAGTCTGGAGCCAGATTATTGTAGCTGTACCAACTGAAACTTCAGCATGGCTCATTAACGGTCTGATAAGTAATGAGCAGACTGACAGCAGCTCAACGAGCTACCAAAGCACTGAGCTGCAGTACCATGGCTCTACGGGAGCCAAGAGATTTTCGAACAAAGTATTTAAAGGTATATAGCATGAGTTCCAATGTGCATCTATACCCAGGCACAAAGTATTTGTTTTATATTTGGACTAAGTAACTAAGACGTAAAAAGAGAGAAAATATATGAACAGTAGAGGGTAACTGAACAGAAAATAATCCAGGAGAGACCCATAGGGACTGATTAAATGTGTGCGTGGATCTTTAGGGCAGCTGGTGTGCCACTGAGCAGTTGTATTTGCTGGGGTGCCAGCAGCCCCTCAGGAAGAAGCTGCCTGAAAAGAGCAGAGGCACTCCATAAAGCCACAGCCAAAAGCTGGGTGCACGTGCTCAATCGCTGACTGATGCTGAGTCTTAGCAAGAGGGGCCCTGCATTGCCCAGTTTCTTTCCAGGCACTCTGGGTAGACCCCATTGGGCCTCCAGGCCCAAGAAGGCACTTGAGATGGCTGGAAGATGCTGTCACGTCTCCAACTTGTTCAAGTATAAGTGACACTGTTTAAACAGCCAAGAACCGGGATTCCTCATCTATCCTCTTGTAGGGCTTTCATAGTGGTGCTATTTATCATTTCCTGAGCTTTCTCCCGGCTTCTCACCTATCACAGTCACAGGTAGAAACAAACAAACATCCCAGGCCTTTGCGATTCCTTCGTCTGTCCCGTGGGAAAGCTTTAAACTTAGCACCATGGCTTAATGCTCTCTCTTCAGCCCTGTTTTGGCCTGCCAAAGAGATGCTGTCAGGCTAATCCTGTTATGTTTATCCTTAGCATATTAACATGAAAGAGATGAGTGAAACACAAGGCAAAGCACAGTCCCCTTGCCTGTGTGCAAGAGCTCTGTGGGACTCTGGGGGCTTGTCAGAGCAGCTGTTTTTTCATTCTCTGGTTTTAGCCCGATTGTATACACAGCTGCATTGCTGCATGTGCCAGGATAGGCTTCCAGGCTGTAAGAAAAGTACTTTCTTGTGATACATTTCCAGATGCTTTATAGATTATATGCAAAAAGTCACCTGTCCACTAAGAGACTGCAGCCAGTGTGGTACAGCAACAAGCCCCCAGGCAGTCTGTTTTTCATCACTTATACCACCTCAGGATATCCCTGCTGTTTGTTTTTTTTGTTTATACTGGTGTTTCCAACAGTCACTTGAAGAGTGTGGCTACTCCCGGGGTCTCCATTCAGCAACAGGAGATATTCACAGCATGTCTTGGTTTTGGCTGGGATCTCATTAATTGTCTTCACAGTAGCTGGTATGGTGCTGTGTCCTGGACTTGAAAACAGCACTGAAACCACACCGATGTTTTAGTTGTTACAGAGCACTGCTTACACAGTTTAGGGCTCTTCTGCCTCTCTAGGCTGTGAGTATTTGGGTCTTCCAATAGGAAATGAAAATATTGTCCAGAAAACCAACAAAACACCGTCACACCATCCAGTAGAAAACACACCCTAGTGCCTACTGCCATCCAAGTGCGCAACCTCTGTGCCACTTTATCATAAGCAAAAGTTCACCCTGTCCCTGCTACTACTTCCTGTGCTGTTTGTTTTTATAGCAAGGGAAATGAGTAATAAATTCTGTGGCCAAAGCCATGGACAGATAGTTCTGTAAGACACTAACGTAATGAAGTAAATATAGCGTACAAGGACTAAGAGCTATGAAATTCCTAACTCTGGTGAACAGGATGCATGAGTGGTATTAAATGTCTGGTTCTACAAGTGTAGATAAAAGCAGATAATGTGCTCCGTTTGGAAGCTCTGCACATTGGCCCCAGACTCTGGGGAAGTATCTCCTTAGGTCCCCCCGCTCTGCCTTCCCTGCTCGCCCAGACTCTGGCTGCTTTAAAGAGAAGAAATAAGACAGGAGATGATCCTGTGCTTCTCTGGAAGCAAGGGTCTCTCATCCACTGTCTCCTTGCTTATAACTTACAAGCCACCTATATGTACCAGCACCAGGAACAGACTTCTCAACTCTTCCTGAGCACTACACACTGCAGTAAACAACTAAATCAAGTGAGGCTCAATCTCCTGCAGCTCCTGAAAGAAAAAAAATTCAACACAAACATTTGCAAGACAGTATTTCTTTATTGCCTGAATCCTGTTTGCCCGCTAAGAAAACATCCTCAAGACTGTACATTAAGAACGACCAACCAACAACAAACAAAAACCAAACATGGTAGTCCTTCCTGTTGCAGTATGACAGTGCTGAGGAAGGTAATTAACCACATGCTGTATGGTTCTCGTGTGCCAAGTAGATTTTCCTCCTTTCACGTGCTTTTTACACAGTGTGGGAGGTGCACATTCAGACCACGTTAGTAGATTAGATACCGCATTCTTCCTTCTGCTGCAGCTTCCAGTATCCTGCCCAGGATGCTGCTGCAGGTAAGTAAATTCTGGCGTTACTGATGTGCTCAAACTAAAGATGACAACTCCTAGTGCCTCTCCTTGTTAACCTACAACTGGAGCACGATGCAAATGAATCGCTGCCAGCAGCCCATCCAAGTCAGCAAGCGAGTTGCACTGATGTAGCAGGTGACAATGTCTGTGCTCCTTCATGGTCACGTTGGTTAGAATGCACAAAATCCACATCTGCATTTGGGCAATCATCTGGTACAGGGCAGTCTAAAGGTATGTGTTCTTCAAGAACAGAGATTTCACTTCCCAAACATCCTTTCTTGCAAACACTAGCAGCTCCACCGGCAGCGCTGCTGGTGATACCCTATGCTCAAAACCAGCAGCTTCAGTTCCTTCAGGATCTCTTCTAACATACTGTTTCCTGGTCAGTTGGTGCAGTTAGACCCACGAGCTGTACAACAGCAAGAACCACAGTCCGCAGTAAGGACTGAGCAGACACTTAGTACTTCCACCTATTTCTTTAAGTCAGGAACCTGGACTTTCCAGAGAGAAGCATCCTCTTTTCTATCAGCAGGAAACGGCACTGGGAGGAACCATGGAAAGACTGTGTGATGCAGTAGGTGACTCAGAGCACTTTTTCTGCATGGAATATTCCCAGAGAAATTTGTGCAGTAAACAGATGTTTGCAGCCAGAGTAATCGCCTTATCCCATGAGAGAAAAGAATGAGGCCTCAGGGTTGGAGAACTGTTTCCTAGCTGCAGCATCACCTACCGTGCCCAAGACTTCAAAGACATAAAGAAAACAAACAAACAAAAAAAAGGCTCGAGTTGAAACCCACAAAGCTTTAAAAACAACTGAGCTACAAAATAGAGAAGGAAAGGCTCTTCACGCCCAGACACAGCAGCAGCCACACAGACCCAGGGCAGCTGAAAGTTGTACTTGTGGGGCCAGTTCCTACCTCAGCTCCTCACTTCTCCTCACTCTGCTTTGCGCTGCTCCATGATGGAAATCAAGCTCCTTCCTAACAGGAATAGGTTCAGCCCTTTTCTCGATGAGGACTTTCATAAGGAAATCGGGGTTATTGCACAAGGTCGCTGTGAAAGCAAAAATTTCATTATGTACCCATAGCAGCTGAGGCAGCCACCTCGTGCTTCCAGCCCAAGTACATTCCCAAACACGGCTGTCAGGCCAGCAGGGTGGGATCAGGGCACATTTCAGTACTGCGGATATGTCCATTCCTGACTGCTGAAGACCTTTCAGGAAAGGGTAAGAGAATGGGAGGAAACAGGCAGCGTCCAGCCTTAGAACAGGCTAGACATTGTCTCCAATAGATACAGCACAGCTCCTACAACAGGACAGGGAACAACAGCATGTGCCAACACAACGGTCACCTGTGAGTCCCAGAGCAACTGCTCTGTGTTCTGTGAAAGTACAAGGAGAGTGGCAAAGTTCATTAGGGTAACAGGGTGAAGAAAGACAGTGGGATGAATGGTTTTAGCAGTTTGTGCTATATCCACATATGGAATCAATTATCTACAAAGTTGGCAAGTCAAAACAGATTTCCCACCAGGAGCAGAGCCTGATCCAAATCAAAAACAGACACAGGCTCTTCTATCTACCTCAGCAAGCTGTCAGCTGGGCTTTGCTGTTACAGAACCAAGAAGAGATGACATTCTTAGAGAGAGAAGGATTCACTACCTAGAGTTAGCTCAAATTTAATATAATCTCTTTACTTCTTACACTAATCAATCTAACACATCACCCACTGAGTTCTCCCCTCTGCTGCTAGGCCGTCTTTCTGCCAGAAACTAAAGGAACAACACTTCATCGCTTTACATGGAAATGACTCCTCTGGACAGAAGACACAGTTTGTGCCATTTGCTAAGGCCTGCCAAATTCCCCCAAGAGATCAGAGGCCTCCAGAGACCAGGGCTGGACACACACGTGGGAAGGGGAAGAGTACAGGATCTTATGCACATTCTGCCCTGATTTAGTGCCTTGAAATTCCCGGGTGGGGAAAAGTTGCAGCTCCTCTAAGTCTCTGCAGACCTGATACCGTCAGATTCAACTTGCTCAGAAGGAATCCCAGCTTCATGAAACAGTGCTGACACCTGGCTCTTGCTGACATATTGATGTTCCTTATGTGCAGCACCCTTTCCTCCTGACATCTTCCAGCTGCAGGGCATTCTCCCTCTGCTTGTCTTCTTGTGCTGTTAGCAACCTGGAACGAGCAGCATGGATCAAGAACAAAATCAAACTACTCAACTCTTCCTGCAGTGTGCCCTTTGCTTTTCCATCAGCCAGGGCTGTTTAGGATTGTAAATAGTGATAGGCCCAAAGACTGGGCTGTCTCTGGGAGCTGGATAAGATAAAGCACACAGAAAATGAGCATGAATTTCCAGGGAAACAGAGAAAGGAACTGAACATGGACAAGAGGGGACAGCATGGTGTAGTCAGCAGTCAGAACACAAGTGGCCTGTGACTAGTTTTCAAGCTCCCACACTGATGGCAGAATCTCAGGTCGCTCACTTCACTTCTCCGGGCAATGCCTGGCAGCAGCAGGGTAATAAAACACACTGAAAGCATGTGCTATGGGAGATGAGACTTATCTACTTAGATCACCACAGTTAATAAACACCTAAGTCCTGCTCTGAGCTTAACAGAGGTGACACAGCAGGAGGGGAAGGGACGAAAGTAAACAAAAGGATATTTTTATTACAAGATTTCAAAGACTATTTAAAAAATAAAAATAAAAAATAAAAACAACAACAAAATATACAAGTTCTTCCAAAAAACTAAAAATCCTAATGCAAACTTCCTTCAGCTTTATAAAGCATCTTATCCTCCCTTATCCTTAGCAACAAAAATATCACTTCCAAAAGATCACAATCTGTATGGAAGAAATGCTCCCTAGAGGAGCGTGTAGATTTCACACTGAAAATGCCGACTTAAAATATGGGATAGCATACAAAGTTTTGTGATTAAATATTCAAGTTAAACTCTTGATTGTTTAACAGCCAGCTCTGCCAGAGGAAGAGCTGCATGTGATGACATCCAGCCTATGCTTGGTTCTCTCCAGCCACAGAAAATGGTGCCCTGGATTCAATGGGGAAGAACCTATTGCTCCAGGGCTTTTTACTGACACAGCAGAAAGTCGGTCTCTGACAGCACCTCTTCTAGCCCATTAAATAGGAGAGCCCACCCGTGATCTACAGTTAGGGAAATACCCCAAAGCGATTGTTTCCATCACTAACCTGGCCATGTGCAGCATGGGCTCCATGATGTTATAGCCAGTCATAGCGCTGCACTCATAGAAGACAGCCTTGTATTCCTGACAAAGAAAACACCAATGTCAGCTGCCAACTCTGCCCCCAGCATTCATCCACAGCCCCGGGCACTGACCCACCTTGCCTCCAGAAACTCTGCTGGCAGCAGACGGGGCCAGCAATGCTGTACCCACCTCGCCAGAACATGAGATGCTTTTTCAGCAACTGAAGAGTGTCCAGAAGGTAAAAGTGGGAGGAGTTTAGGAAGAAACACCATCCCTTTGGGATAAGTGGATTACCTTACCTCTGTGCTGCAAAGTCCAAAAGGTGAGAAAACTCCTGGAACCCTGCCCCCTCCCCACAGGGCCCCCAGGGATGAGAGGGTAAAACACAAACAGAGGTGGCAAGGGAGGAGGGAGGACAGGTACCAGAGGAACATGTTTGTGTCAGAGTGAGAAATGGCTCCGAGAAGGGCTCTCCACCAGTCCAGCTCACAGCTGGAGGGAGGCTGTAGAGCAAGTGGAGCAGGAGAACACAAAGACACACCTTCGCCAGCCTTTCCCCCTCCACCTTGGGTACACTCCGGCTCTCTCTCCCTGAAGTATCCATTTTATTTCCAAGCAGAAAAACCACAGCTCCATCCTCAATACCTTCCTGAAAAAGAAACAGAGCAAAACACCGTAGAGACTCAGCTGAGGGACAGAAATGTCTTGGAGCAGTTCCTGCTCCAGATCATGCAAAACAAGAGCGTTGCCACTGACTTCAGTGGCAGCACGATTAGGGTCCCTGAACAGGCCAAAATATGCGTTTTAAGCTCATTAAAGGGCTGCTCTTCAAACAGCCACAGGGATTTGTGGAAGCAAGCTTAAACCATGGGAATATATTTCAAATGATGTGGGATGCTGGGGGAAGAAAGGCAGGGAAGAAGTTCTTTCGTCTTCTTTTCCCAGAGAGAAGTCCAACAGCTTAATGGGGCAAAGCACATTTAGGACCAGGCAGGACTTCTTCAGTTAAAGCCTTTTTGGTGTACGTGAGAAACTATTCATCTGATGTGCCATCCTAAATTCAACCATTGCTTTCTGAAAGGACTAGAAGTAGCTAAGCAGCTGTCAGTGCTGGCATAGGGTCTCTGAACTACCTGTTGCACCTAGGCAACTCCTGGAGCCCACTACCCTAAGCGAAACTCCCTTTACGTAACACCAGAGCATCATCACAGTAAGACTGCAGAATAAGGCTTCCAGTTATCTCCAAATTTGACTGATCTGGAGGACTTACAGTACCTGGACAGCTGAGGTTTCAAAGCGATAAAAAATTCCAAGATGGGAGAAAAAAAAGATGAGAGACTGTATTAAAGGTTCCAACTAGTTTCTGCTGTAGAAACATCCCTCCTCATTTAATGGGCTGCCACTGTACCTTCAACAAGCTCCATACACACTACCACAGGAAGCACCTGCAGCATCTGCTTTGTGCCTTCATCTTCCCAAGGACCTCCTGAGGCACCCAAGAACGTGGCTCCTAGACCATCAGACCAAGACCAGAGCAAGGCACAGGCAGCACTGCCAGGATTAGAAAGACAAAACCCCACACTCACCTGGACACTGCTCATCCAGTTCCGCACTGCCATGAAGGAGCACTCGGCCGTGATGTCGTACATCACCAGAATCCCATCCGCCTTCCGGAAATACTGCTTGGTGATACTCCGGAACCTGAGCCCCAACAAAACCACAGGCACTCTCAGGACCACAGTGGTGTAACAATACAACACAGAATGTGATCAACTGGCTTCTAAGTGATCCCTACAAGGCTTGGCAGCCCTTGTGTGTGAGATGCATCCCTCAGGACTGGCACACAGACTGGTGACAGTTCAGTTAAATCCTTGGACTTTTAAGACCCCATCAGTGTAACAGGCCAGGCAGCCATGAGTGAGGAGTGTTTTCAAACACATGGTGCTGAGGAAGCAGGACCTTTCTAAGTCGGGGGGAAAGAAGCACAGGATAGTCTGTTTGGGTGAGGCAGAAAAAGGTAATTGCCTGTAAAAAAGGAAATGGATGGAAAAAAAACACAAGCTTTTTTCTAAAGCCTGGAAGAATCTGCAGATTAAGCTGTACCATGGAATATATATCTGAATATATCTGTACCACGGCTGCATATTGTCTGCCCCTGTGCTGCTAAAACTGCAATTAAGATCTCGGCATCAATACAGACCACTCCCAATTTTAAATCTATAAAACAATTCTGTCATACATAAATTCAGATGTTAGAAACAGTTTCCAAGTGAAACTCCCACCAGACATCTGCACTGTCCTGTTGGTACCTGCAATTTAAACCAACCAAACAAAAATGCTTACAGCCTCTAAGCAGTTTGTCCTAAGGCCATGCCATCACACTGCCTGCGCCACTTCCAAACTAATGGAAATAAATGCAGTGCCAGTACCAAGACCTCACTAGACAGCTGTGAACTTCTGCCCTGTGCAGCCTAACAAGCTTTCCTATTAAGAGCCAAGAAAACCTGCAGCAAGTAGTGACCCTCCTGAACTCTTCAGCTGATTGCCTGAAGCCTGTTCTGTCTCACTACACTAAGAGCGTCCCATTCTGGCAGCCACCCCAAGTGAGAAAGCACACACTGTATCTTTGGCAGGCAAGACACACCTCTGGAAATACAGGACACGCTAGATGCTCCAGAAAAAAATGACAAATATAGCATAAAGCAGTCTCAGGGGAATCACTAAGGAGTTCTGCCCAGCATGAGGAGTTCCTCTGTAACGGGATATTCAGTTGCACGCACCCAGTTAGGAGTAATTCATATTTCTCTGGAAGTAAGAAAAGTATTTTTTTGGTTTCTTCCCACTCAGTGTCAGCACTGTGCCAAATTCTTTCTTCCAAGTACACATCAAAGACCTACTATTGCTTCAGAGGCACGCTGTCCTTCTCTGGAGACAACATATTGAGTGTGGCCTCTAATGAAACCTGGCCTCAATGAAATGTCATATTTAATGCCATGAAAACTTCCCGCTCTGCTGCAGCACTAAAAAAAAACAACCAACCAACCACAAGAGTAGTCTCCTGAAGTAGAAATTACCATTTCTTCAGCATAACTTTTGAGTTTGGAGGAGATTGCCTCGCAACAGAAAACCCTACCTCGAGCATTCCCAAAAAGCATGCTGACTGAGGCAGGCAGCACCCCTACCCTGTTGGCACAGCTCAGGATTTTAATATTTCCATGACTTCAGCTGCCTCCTGAACGCCTGGTCCCATACCATATTTAGCATTAAATACCCAATGCTTATTTTTGCCAGGCTCTGAGGTTAACAAGCTCCTTGAAAATGCCTCTGAATCTAAGCTTCCAAGTACATTCTAAATAAAGTAGAAACTACGTAAAGGTAGTGGTGGGCCTGCATCTCTAGTAGCACTGTAGATAAATGCTAAGTGCGTCCTCTGCTACTCTGATCTTCTCCAACAGTGCTGATGACATCTTCTTGCGATGGCCCATGTTTCTGAAACTAGAGGATCACTCCTCTGCCAAGAATTATCATTTCCATGAGTCTATCAGTAGAGATATATCCAGGTGCATGCATTCCTTGTCCCATCTTTCTGTGAGGAAATCCTCACAGAACCGTTTACCTTTCCTGTCCAGCTGTATCCCACAGCTGTAAAGCAACTTGGGTGTTGTCCACCATCAGACTCTTCACCTGGTAATCAATACCTGCCAGGGAGGTAACAAGAGCAAGATCAACACTAGCGCAGGGAAACTGACAAACTCCAAGCTGGAAGAGGCACCACCTTTACAGACCTGCAGCATTACAGGGATTGGGAGGGACCTCAAGAGATAACATTGAATCCAACTGTTATGCTAAAGTAGGTACCTTACAATAGATCGCGAAGGCAGGCATCCAAACAGGTCTTGAGCATCTCCAGAGAAGGAGACTCCACAATCACCAGGAAGAGCCTCATCCATTTGTCTCTCACCTCCCATCAGATATTTATAAACATTTATCAGATCCCCCCTCAGTCTTCTCTTTCCCAGGCTGTACAGACCCAGGTTACTGAGCCATCCCTCGTAAGGAAGATGCTCCAGACCCTTTACTGTCTTTGTGGCCCTCCACTGGACCCCTTCTAGGAAAACCCTGTCTTTTTGAACTGGGGAGCCCAGAACTGGATACAGTGCTCCAGATGTGGTCCCATCAGGGCCAAGTAGAGGGGAAGGATGACCTCTTCAACCTTCACTCAGCTTGTTAAGAGCTAGAAGATGTCTGGGCTAAAGTGACAAAAAAGAAAACAAAAACAACCCCTTCCAGACAAACTTCCTCATCCTTCTCAGTCAGATGAGTCTAGAACCCTATTTCTTACCGATAGTTGCATTGAGATCAGCCAAGAATCTGTCATAGCAGAAGCGATGGATGAAGGAGCTCTTACCAACGCCAGAGTTCCCCACAAACACAACTTTGAAGATACGATCGGGAGAACAACTAGCTGGTTCCAGCACCTGGAGCTACAATGGAAGAAAGAGAACACAGTTTGTAGAAGTCCAGCCACAGACTGTGGTTTGATTCAGGTATTAAATCACAGGAAAAAAAAAACATTATATGTACTACAAACCTATGGAGCTGGAGTTACATGGGAAAAGTCAGGCACCCTCAAGACCCCAGCAGCAGGTGTTTGAGGATGTACACTAAGTAATCAGACTCACCCTGGTTTCAGTGCCAACTGGCTGTCCTCTAGAAGACAACGGAGCATCATCTGACCCATCTGCATTTTTTCTACAGTCAGTGTCACCCTTAAAAGCCACTTTCAGCTTCTCAGCATCGGCTCCCACGGACCACTTCTCTTGGTCACTGCTCTCCTCTCCGAAGTTTGTGCTGCCTCCTCCTGTCTTCTTCCCATTGCCCGAGAAGTATTTGCAGTTCTTCCTGCTGGGTTCTTCCATTGCCATATCCATTGGGAAGGTGTCGGGAAGGTCCACAGAGGCCAGTTGTCTACATCGAAGTCCACAGGCACCACAATGGGATTTGGAAGCAGGGGAAGAGAAGGAGGAGGGGGGTTGCAAATTCCCAGAACACCCAGCATGAATCAATTAACGCAAACGCAACATTCGCAGAAACGGTATTTCATGCATTTGCTCCCCATGACTAAGGCATCAGCAACACCCCTGGGAGAAAACAGCTCCCTGGAGCTATGCCGTGCTCATGTGCTGACACGTATTTCATTTACTTCAACAGAAATTTCCCACCTTCTGGATTTTTCAAGGATTCTTTGCAACCCACTTTTTTCAGTGCTGAAAAGCGAGGCAAAGTGTACAAAGGTGGCAACGGGAAAAAAAAAAAAAAAAGAAAAAAAAGATTTAAAAATACAATGCAAACATAAACAACAAAGGTTTGCAGGTTAGTGAAAAGAGTTTTGGCTGCAGGAAGGAGAGTTCGGGCTGTCTCATTGCTCTCAGGAAACTGCATGCATCAAGCATGCATGTTACTGCCCTCTGCTGAACAGCACGTCACTTCCAAATGCTGCTGACTGTCTTGCCTACCACAGGTGCACAAACTGCAAGGAGCACACTCACACAGAGTGCTTGAGCTGACCACACAAACAAGGATCAAGGCTGCTGTACAGTTCAGCAGCTGTACACGGCAAATGGAAGAACAGGCTTCAAAATACAGCTAGAACAGCAAATTTAAACTACTGCAATCATTGCCAAGGAGCACGGACTCGTCTTTAGTCTGTCTTGGCATTCTGTGATTAAATAACCAGAAGAAGGGAGTGAGAAGGCTCACAACTCAAAGCTTTTCTCCATCAGAGACCTCCATTACTTTTGCTGGCCACCAGATTCTATATGGAAGGAGAGACCAAAGGCTCACTACAGTCAATCTGCACAGAGGCAGCACATCCTGCTTCTCTCTCCAATTTTTTTCCCTTGCTACTAGTGCAGGAATCAAAGCAACAACTCTCTGGTTGCTACAGCTCGTCATCCCTGGTCATCATCCCTGCATCTGCCCCACATGCCAGGCCAGAGCTGGGCAGCTGAGACCTCTCCCTGCACAGACAGACACATCCACCTGGGCTCCGGCTCTGGGGATCAGTTCCCATCCCCCCAGGGTCAGTGGGAAGAGCAGCAATGAGCCTCTTCAAGAAGAAGAGAAAAAAAAAGGATACAAACACAAGACTTTCTGAAGAGTGATTCCATCTCTAACGCAGTTTATTCATGTGTCTCAAGCAACGTGGTGTGACAGCACTGGGACAGAGAGAGAACCAACAAATACTCTCCTGTCAGACTTCTCTTCTTGCTAAGCCTTTCCGTTTGGTTTGTGCCAGCCACTAGCAGCATCTTTGCAAGAAATAGCTGGTCAGTAGCTGGCCTCTCTGAGGAACCAGGCTTTTGGCCAGTACAGGTGTGTATGGCACACAGATCTCAAGGGATGATGCTTAATGCCAGCACAGTTGAGGCAAGCATGCATACGTGGCTGTTGAAACCACTGAACTGTCTGCACGCAGAGAAGCAAAGAAAGGCACAGGCCACACACACAAGGTTGTCTGTCCTGGCTGGCCAGAAGGCCTGGTGAAACAGGTGAGCATCTGCAGAGGTATGGAGATAGATGGGCAAGATGGACCCACCTGGATCTGAGCCTTCTCCTTGGGGCTTTTCAGCAGCTGGAGAGAACACCAGCCTTGCGCAAGTCCTGCCCTCTCCCATGCCCCAGGGACACAAGCTCTGGCACAAGGCACCAACAGACAGGGTTTCTGCCTGAGGAGGAACAACACACTTGGGAGATGATCCAGGCATTTTAACAGAGCTGCCCGGTTCAGAGGCATCCCGCTTGCCTCCTACGTGAGTGCCAGCACCACATCCAAGTTCACCAACAGCATCCTTAGTTTCATGCTGAGCCCACACCATCTTGTGCCAACAGTCGAGTCTCATCTCCCCCACGTTCCCACAGACAGACAGATAGCACCGAGGCATGGAACCAGACAAAGGGACACAGTTTGACTGACTCCAGAGGGCACAGAAGGACACCACGGACACAACACAGATGCCCATCTAACCGTTTGACCGGCTTGTCGTCCAGCAGGTAACTGCCTAGCACTGACCCTTTCTTCAAGAGGGGTTTTTTGCTCTGAGGTGCCTGGAAGTTGAAAAGAGAAGGGTTGAAGAACATCATTACAGCTCAGGAACATTGCCAGCCCCAGTTCAACTCGCTACAGCCACACACCGCACTGGGGAGTGCAGGGCTGGAGCTCCACAGGCAAGACTCAGAACGCAGACAAGCACAGGGTTTGCTCTTCTCAGTTAAAGCTCATTCGATGCAAGAAAGCACCACTGATGATGCTTTCCCCTTTGTTACAAAGCCCTTCAGTAATGGTGGTGAGACAAACTGTAGTCTTCCTCTGCCAGCTACAGCTTTTATTTCTATGGCTTGTTTGCTACTGTGATGCACAGCTGATTCTCTTTCCCCACCTGTCATTTTATCATGATGATGTTGTGTGAGACAGACTGAATCTCTTCTCTTCTGGTATTCACCCATAGCCGCACATGCACCAAAGGGAAGAAATGGGACTGTTCTGCAATGGACAGTGTACAGGCTCCGCTTTACACATACATCCTCCCCTATGCCTTCTTCCTACTCACCTCCCCACACTTCATACAGCCAGCGCTCACCAGCTTCCCAGAGAAGGATAAGGAGCAACGACTCCCTCACAACCCTCTAGATACAGCAGCTTTGTCATTCCCAGCACCAAAGACAACAATTAGCTGAGACCATACAGGACCTTCTGTCACATACAAGCTGGTTAACTGCTTCTGACCCCCAAAAAAACACAAAGTGAGAAACAGTGTGGCACGGTACCCACTATCCAGCACTGGGAGAAGGGGGATGTACTCGTTCTGGGAGTCCAAAGATTTCTGACATGTCCTCACAAGTTATTTCTAGGAGTAAAGGTGGAGAAAAAGGTGGAGTCCTGCCTGCCAGATCAGCCTCCAGCAGCAGTTCTGAGCTGATCAAACAGCTTCAGGCAGCTCCTGACAGGCCTGCCTTCGTGCTGCCTACAGCCCAAGGGACGACTATGAAGATTATTTCTTCAATAACCCCAGGTTTGTTTCAAAAGGCAGAAAATTAAGGAGATGCTCTGTGGGCCATAACCCACACAACACCTTTAGACAATGCAGTCCACCAAAGATGCTCTGGACTCCACAGAGGGCCTCACCCAACTGGGAACTTAAAGGAAAAAAACATGACATATTAAACTGGTATTTAAGTAAAGCTTCAGCCACAGAAGTAATCTAGCCCACAGAGCCCTTGTTCAGCAATTTCATTTTTAGAACACGGGAAAAAGAATCATTTTAAAACCAGAAAACACACACACCAAGTCATACAGGCAACAAGCAAGTGACTGTGCCAGATGCACATGGTGCTGCCCAGGGCTGAGGTGCTGTAGGAGGCTCACAACTGTGAGCCACCTATGGAGCAAAGGGGCTCCCAGGCAAACTGCTACTGCACCACCTACCGAGAGAGGAAGCAGCCTGCAGGGTACATACCTGGGAAGAAAGGAGAAACAACGGGGTGCATTTTGCCATTGGTTCTGCCATGCTTTATTGGCCTGCCAGGTTTATGGAACATTTGGCTTTTCATAGCGATGGTATAGGGACAGACATAACACTGCAGCTGTACAACATGTGATGACAAGGATTCCACAGCAAGAACAGCATGTAGGCAAGCATTTGGAATGGGACAGAAAATACAAGCATCTTCTGGTTTATCAGTGAAATGCAAACATATATTCAGTGTAGTCAAACTTCCCAAACACTCTTCATGATGAGCAGACGTGAAATTTGCTCATCCAGGGCAAGAACTCTATCAAAATGCAGCACGCACAAGGATAAGACCATAACCAGATGGGTGCAAAATGGAACCTGCAACTCCTGGGTCTCAAAAACACCCAACAGCAGTGTGCACGCAGGCAGAAATAGCCACATGTTGCTATCTGTGACCTAGCCACCATGGCAAAACTGTGCCCCATGCTGTGAGGCCATGTCTGCCCAAAGGCCAGAAGCTCTTACGAAGAGCAAGGCACTGAGCTGGGCACTGACAAGTGCAGAGGAGCAGCAGCTGGCTTGCTGTCAGCCATGTCCAGCCCAACTCCTCCTTCCAACCATTTCAGTCTTTGCTATGAAAGAATCACTGTTTGTTACAACTTCATTTCACAGAAATAACACAACCCTTTCCAGCATTAACAGAGGTTACTAAGGCCTTGGGCTTATTTTTAGCTTGTGAAAGCGCTGGTCCTGTCTGCTAGAGAGCATGTTACCCACTAGGGATCCACAGCAGAAGGCTGGACTCTCCTTTTTGCTGCTGCAGGAAAGACTGCTATTTCCTCTCCCTCTTACAGTGGGACAGGCTGAACAGCAGATCTTGTGCAGCAGCATTTCTGCAATCCCTTGGAGCCCTGCTTTCCTGAAGACTGAAACAAGAACAGCCAAGGAGATGTCCTAGTTGACAAAGGAAAAAAAACCTTATTCCAGTGCAGGCTTCATCTAACCAATGCTATGCTGCCAGATCAGCAAAGGTGGTAGCAGGAATTCAACCTGCTGCTCGATCCCTAGTGCCAGCACAAAAAAGAGAAGGGAGAAAGTGGCTCCTCTATACTACAGCTCTCTGTGAGGCCCTCTCACAGGTCCACCCACAGCAGACGTTTCAGAGCAGCCATGAGCGGGTCCTAGCGAGGAGAAGAGAGGAGAAGCAGACAAACTTTGCACACAGAGGCACATACGCGAAACATGGTCTCCACAGGGCACCCCCCCACCCAAAGGAACCCAAATGCTGCAGCACTGCTTGTGCTGGACTCAGAGAGAGTGAGTGCATTTGTTACTTTTCCAAGAGGAAGCTCTAGCACACATGCACGAACACACAGACACGTACAGCAGCTTTAAAAAAAGGGAAAAAAACCAACCATCTTCCTTCTGTTTTCAGAAACACAGCCATAAAGGCACATGCACACATACCTCATCTCTGTCCAAAACAGTTATGGAAACTAATTCCTACAGCCACTTCTCTGCTTGGATATGAACTCCAGCCTCTCCCCAGCAGGTTCCCCTCTGGAGGGTATTTTGTCTCCTGTCTGAGCACCTCCCCTGTACTTCCCTTTCTATTCCCTTACAAACCAGCCAGAAGGTCTGTTCAGCCTACTGCTGTCTGTCATTGCTGCAGGACAGCTAATTCCAGATCTGCAAGGGGAGCACAGTGGCAGAGCTAGGAAAGGGACATGGTAGTAGGGATGGTCCAAGACAGGCACAGAACAACCTTAACAGTGACTTTTGTGAACAAAAAGACTTTTTCATGAAAAAATAATAATAATTGAAAAAAAGATCACATATCCATACTTGTCTTGGTAGCTAGGAAAGGCCAAAGATGACATTGACTGTCCTAGATGTTCCCCAGGGCTCTTATTGTACAGGAGCCCACTGCTTTCCCCCCTCTGGTCCAGGGTTCACTGCTGCACTCTCCCTGCAGGAACGGGGAGCTGCCCCCAAGGAATATCTGAAAACATCTTCTACAAGCTCAAGGGGTCAAAAACTCTCAAACTCTCCCATGCCCCTTCACCCTGAGTCAGCTGGCAGCACATTTAGGAACTCATCTTCCTCACCATCCAGTTGCCAGGACTCACGCAGCTTTGCTCCCTGCCTTGCAGGTGCCCAGTACAGGCTAAAAATCACAAGCCCAGCACGAGCAGCAGGCAGCACCCACTGCAGCTCTGCACGCAGCTGCATTACAGTCCCAAACTAACACGCCTTGGGTTACACCCAAGCAGCTGGCAAGAGCAACCAGCAGAGCTTGTCTCTGGCACAGGCAGAGGAGTGCCACGAAGTCTGTTTTAAGCACAACACCGGGCCTTGTGAGGTCAGGTCATTGTCCCCCGTGGACGTGAGATGCCCCCAAGTGGTGACAGCAACAGCAGCAGATGAAGGGAGGGTGGCTGGGAATTAGGATTTTCTTTCTTAAACTAACCGGCTTCTTGGCTTCAAAAGTGTCGCGCTCATCTCGAAGTTTCTTGTTCATCTCTCTGCTCCAAAGAAAGACACAGGAGGGAGAAAACGAAGCCCTCATTGAAAATGGGATAAAGACCAACATTTGAAAGAATCACAGAATTGCAGGGGTTGGAAGGGACCTCTAGAGAGCATCTAGTCCAACCCCCTCAAAAGCTAGATGGAAAGATAGCTAGGGGCACAAATAAAGCTATTCTGTAATGTTGGCTATGTTGGGATTTTCGTGGATCCCAGTTCAGTTAACAGGCAGCAAGCAAGGAAAACTAAATTCCTCCCCTGGAAGAATTACTCAGTAAAATAACACAACCTGTACCCTGCTGGAGCTGAACAGATTGCACAACTCTATCTGAGGCTAGAAAAATAAGCAGCACATGAGTGCTGCTTGAATATACTCCCACAACACTGAAATCTCAGCACTGCCAATGAAACACGGAATGAGCTTCACTAGAAAGGTCAGCTCTCCACTTCTACCCCCAAACTGATCACGGACCATGCTGGCATTTCAGATGGCCTCTGGCAAGAAGCAAGATCTGATCCAAGTCTGTCCCTTATATGCCCGAGAGCTTGACATCTGCCCCAGTCCTGTTCTTACCTGAGGAGCTCCAGCTGCCGAAGGAGGCTTTGCTTCTCTTTCTGCATGTTTTTGGAGACTCTAAACACATCCCTAGGTGAAGGGAATTTAAAAGAGGAAATAAATCAATGGGAGATGAAATGCAAAGATCCTTTTCTCAGGAACATCTACAATATTCACTAAAAACTAAAGGCCTGCCCTATGCCAGGAAGACTCAGGGGAAGGAGCACTGCCACAGAAGCTGAGACACCTGAGTTTTACCCCAGCTCTCCTGCTCTCCTCTGGCACAGACAATCCACTTTCCACTTTCAGATGTCAGTTTCCTCAGCTGTGAGAGATGGGAAGGATGTTCACTGCCATCTGGAACTCAAACATCCCCATGCTGCAGCTAAGTATTACCAGATTAAGCCCATGAACAGGAACACAAGTGATTAGCATAGGACTTGTAGGAACTTTACAGAGGCAACAATGAACTGGAAATTAGGAGGAGAATCCTCCTCTAGACTGAGGAGCGTCTGTCATTTTTGCAGTACTTTTAAAGCCAACTATCAACTAACATACTCATTTCCCCACTACAGACAGGTGGGAGGTAGCAGTAACATTGCCTGTTTATGCCAGTAATGCCACTGTAATGTTACTTCTCTGAGGAGCCAGCAGTTCTCTGATAAGACCATGGCTTCTAATTAGTGAACCTTATTCTTTAACTACTTGCACATCTTTCCTTCTCTGCTCTGTTCCTTCTCTGACTGCCCACAGAGCTGCTTCCCTTTCCATTCCCACCTGTCCTTCTGCTCTTGCTCATTCTGGGCTTCTTTCTGCAGCTTCTGCAGTTGCCCCTTGACAGCCTCTAGCTCCCATTTGCTTTTCTCCAGCTCCTCCAGCAGGTTTTCGTTCAGGTGCCGGAGCCGTTCATTCTGCACGCGGGTCTCCAGCTGCTCTGAGTTCAGAGACTGTAGCTGACGTTCCAGCTGCAAAGGGAGAAGAGGAGTTAAACAGAGAGAGAAAGGGTTCTGAGCTACAATCACAACTAAAAGAACAGGCTGAAAGAAGGGAGGAAAACACAGCTCATGTCTTCAAGACCAGCAGGGGTGTCAAGAAGGTGAACTGGAAGTGTAATTATTTCTCACCAGCGCTAGCACCAAGGAGCAAACAATGCTGTTAGTCTAGCACTGCGAGGAAGCACTTCACGCAGTGCAGAAATCTGAATAAGGTATCACTGGAAGGATCATACTGTATTTCAGTACCCAGTCAACCACATTTGCTAACCAAGGCCCTCTGCTGAATTTGGTGCCATGAAGAAATGTCAGTACACACAAGCTGAACTCAGTTTCCACAGTCACAGTTACTCGAGCTGAATAAACTGTTCCCAAAAGTTCTGCACTTACAATGTTTAGCCCTTTAAATACCACGAGTGACAACTTCTTAACTGCACAGATGGAATCTTAGGCAAGGCCACAGGGAGATGAGATCTCACCGTGAAGCAGGTAGGCCAGTGAAAACCCATGTGTACCCTTAGCCTGCCTTTTCTGCTCCTTTAAGTAGACTCTCGAAGAGAAAGTAAAATAAACATGCTGTGTCACACAGTGCTTTTCTCTTTCCTACCTTGATCCTCTGCAAATGCACACATACAACAGTCGTGAACAAAGCTCACCTTCCCCAGGTTCCTTGGAACACAAGCTCTACATCTCTTCCCACTATGACTACAAGCACACATCATGCCCAGCTTTGACTCGAGAGTTCCAGTCCTTTGGACATCACTGAAAATTTCAGCACAACCACATATGCTGAGCAGCCAAGTTCAGAGCAAGAAACAGCAACACCAGCCCACAAACTCTGGCTCTTTCAATAATCCATAGGATGGGATTTAAATAAAGCATGTGCTCCTCCCTACAGTTCTCAGAATCACCAAGAACTCCAGTTTTAAGTTGCCAGTGCACTGAAACGATGCAGCATAGTGGCACAATAACGATACTGGACTTCCACCACAAGAGGGACCTGGGTACACACGTTACAAGCCTCAGACATAAAGTCATCAGAAACGCTCAGCTGAATAAGGATACCCATGCAGCCTCATATACTGTTCTGACCCACAGCAAGAGAAGATACTAACTAGGAAGAGCATACCCAGATAGTCACAATGGTCTACACCCCCAGCACCTATAGTACTCGCACTAGAAATGATAGAATCTACATCCCCAGCTTTTTCTCCTTCTGAGCCTGCTGTCCATTAATTTGTCCAGTGTGTTTATGAACTGCTGACACTGCCTTCTTTCACAACCTCCTGTGGCAGGTTCCAGCTGCTGCACTCTGAGCTGTTGAGTTCAGAGGGCTGAGTTCATCCTCATCACAGCTAGCTATCCAACTTGGATATCTCCAGTCACCAGAACCTTCCAGGCACTTCCCATGACATGTTTCTGCAGCAGCCACGTTTCAGTTCTCCAGAGAAAAGAAAGAACTCCAGAATGAACCACCACGTACAAATGCACATGCCAGGGACAGGCAAGCCAATGGAAAGTTTCTGCTTTGATCTTTTCATTGACTGATTAATCAATAGGTCATTAGGTACTGAAATGCAAGTATGCAGTACATGCAGCTCAAAGCTTCAGAGAGTGCTCCCTCTAGGTTATTCTGGAGCAGCCAGAAGAAACTATCTGGCTTTTACATATCCATACAAAGCTTTCCTACACACCACAGAAGGCTCCAAACTCTCTATTTCCAAATCTTTACCTCATTTTCCCTACTAAATTGAGTTATTGTACAAGAGAAAAGAAGGTAGATAAGAAAATGAGGGCCAAAATGTTCATAGGATGACAATGCAGCTGCAGACAAAAAAGGTCTTTATAGAAAGGTCTTTATAGAAAAAGCACGCTTTAGAAAGGCTTTGGGCTCTGTTACCTTCTTCTGGCGATAGAGGATTTTATCCAGCTCTTGCTCTTTGTTGCGCAGTTCCTTTTGGAGCAAGTTACTCCTGTTGTGTCTCAGTGATTCCTGCCAAGGTTAAGACACATGGCTATGCACACAACACCCAGCACAGTTAAGAGCTGACCCTTAGCCTGATGAGCCACCCTCCTTGCTTCAGACCACAGAAAGCTTGACTTCAGCCTAGAGAGATGGGTACCTGGCAGATTAGCCTCTCTCTTTCTGCTTTGATCTGTTGCTCCATTTCTTCATAAAGGCACCTGACTTCTCGGTCATGGTCTGTCTCCTTTCTACAAAAGAAAAGGTACACATTTATCACAAGAGAGAAGGAGAATGCCGAAAGAAAGCAGGAGAGGAGACTGCAAGGAGGGTCCTACTAAGGCCTATGTGGCACTGCCAGAAAGTTACTTGATTTTTTCACCAGACCAAATGTTATGAGTGTGTGCTGATGCGAAAACAAATTTGTGGCAAACAGACCAAGATAAAACGTCGTTTTATTACAGCAAGAAAAATCTCAGTGTACTGTAACCTCCTACTTGAAGCAGAACTTAGCACATGCAATTTCATTCAAGTATCAGCTGTTTCCAGACAGCAAATGCCAATGATGTTCTCCTCACCGCTTCAATGCCTGCTCCATGGACTCCTTCTCATGGTTCACCTCCCTGATGTACGATGAAACACGCATCAGAAACTCCTCAAAATTGGCTAAGAGCTCCGGACGCTCCTTGCGTAGCCGGCCCCAAAGATCCCGAACCTCACCTGGGCTGGAGCAGGCATACAGGAGAGAAAGAAAGCAAATGAGTTTGTGTCATCTTCTGGATTGTTACTTCAATTGCAACATGCACTCGGGGGAGGCAGACTGCCCTTGTTCTGTCACCTCCTCCATTTCACCACACAGCAAAGAGGTTAAAACAAACTGCGAGGTTAAAATAAAGAAGGCCATCGGAAAGACAACAGTCACCTGGGAAGCAAATCTGGAATTACTATTTCCCATATTCAGTAATAACACATTTGGTGTCTAAGCCAATATTTGAAGAGATGAACATTCAAAGAAACTGGCTGTGGCCTATGACCAAACAGCAAACTCTCACAGCCCAGGGATTTCAGCACACATCACACAGGTGTCATTGTCACACTGGCTATGCTAGTGGATGCTGCTGCCATTCCGTTTGGTTTTTTAGCAAGTTTGGAAACTGAGCCACAAACTAAAGAAGCAATTTCTTCATCGTGTTACACTGTGGATAATGTAACAGTGAAGATCAGATTCAGTAGCAAAAACAGTGAAGATCAGATTCCTCCTCCACCCTCTCATTAGCTTCTGTTTCCTGTCAATTCTTCACAACAGCTGCCTCAGCACAAAGGCACAACAGCCACTGCTGAACTCGCCGTATAAAACTGCAAGTGGTGAACATAAAACATGGATAAGACTCAACAAACTTGAAGACCGGATGCTTCATGAATTGTTGTAAACAGCAGAGGCCACAGATCCAAAATTATCATATGGCTTTCACAGCATCACTCCAATATTTACAGCATTATATTTTTCTTCCAAAGTTTGTTTAGCATTAGAAGAAGCACACAGGTGCTTTGCATCACAATGCAAGTAAGACACTACAATCTCTTTCACGACAGATGCAGCAAAGTCCTTTGCTCTCAGCTTCTGCCTCCAACCCTGTCTGCTTCCCATCCCTGCCTAGAGCAGGGCTGCTCCCAGTGCCAGCTGCTGTACTGTGATGGCCAGAGGAAAAAAAGAACAAACACCACCACAAGCTCACTGCCACAGAGGCTGTAGGACCACTCCATCTCCAACGTGTTTGCATCAGTAAGAAACAACCATGGAAAACGCTTCACTTGGGAAGGTCCTATAAAAAACCTGCAGCCTAATAGCTGGATGACACTGGGTCAGTAGATTCTACCGGGGCCGCATGCGAGGGCATCGACACCAAATTTCAAAGCTCAGGTGAGTATCTCTTGCTCATTTTCGCCTTTCGCTGCTTTCAAGATCAGCTCAGTCCCAAGCAAGCCCCTGAGCACACATCCCTCGTGCAGACTCTTAGAGTTAAGATTTTCCAAACATATGTGAACGGTCACAGGCCCTCTTGGAACAGACAGTACACACATCCTCCTTACCTTGTCTAACCCCCACATGCTTCTTTTCATCTGCAGCAGGCCAGATGAGTTTCCACATCAATTGCTACATTTCACAGCTGTGGTATGAACTTGCAGTTTGGGAAACAATTTGTGAAAAGCACTGTGCTGAAGGTAACTTACAACTGATGAGACAACCCAGACTTCATTGCATTTGTTACCAAGCATACAGAAAAACAAAAAACAACAAAACAACCACAAAATAGGAAGACTAAGCAGCACTTCAGGAGCAAGCAGTTCAGTTCAGCTTCTTCGGTGTTTGCCAGTACCTTCAAGTTTTGGTACTGAGAGATCAAAAGGGTAGAGGTAAGGCCATGAGATGCCCCTACTTACTCTTCAAACACCTGGGCTGCTCCGAGCTGCTCCATCATGGAGCAGAACCGTTTCTCTTCATCATCTGCCGGGTCCATGTCATCTGACCAACCTGACTCAAAGGTCTCCTCGTGACTGGAGCGATCTGTCCTTCCAGCTCCTCGACACAAGTCGATTCCTATTAATTTTCCTGAGGAAGGGAAGAAGGAGAAAAAAGTCAAACTGGACGTCAATTAAAAGGCTGCTATTCAAATGGCAGCCCAGCACAGCTCTGTGAGAAGCTGCCTGCACACTACTGTTGTAGAATACAGCTCCTAGTCAGTAAAGAGCCTCCGTTCTGACGTGCCAAATGATGTCAGTGTCCAGTCAGCGACGCTGGGACTAAAACTGGCTTCCAGCCTGACAACAAGCTGTAATGGCTCTGCTCACATCTGTACTAAAACAACGTAGCACTCCCAGCCTCGGATCCTCTGTATGTGAAACGTGGCAGTTGGTCATTTCACTCCTGTGAAGCAATGCTATGGGGACTCAGTTGCCAATGATGCCACAAATCCCCTCTAAGATTGCAAGCCAGATACTGAACAGCACCATGCCTCAGTTTTTCAGCTCACAGAAAAGAGCCAGGGAGATCGTTACCCTTCCCTTCCCATATGCTACATCTGCTCTGATTTAAGAGCTACAGGACAAAGACTGTCTCTTGGTGGGACTGTGGAGCGTCTGAACAAAACGAACTTATCCTCTGAACAGCCCTCCAGCCCCATCCCACGTACATATGACTTCCAGCTTTCCAAATTCTGTTTCATGCTGCAACAGTAATGCCATGACAATTTCGTGCTACGCGAGGCATGTGATAGATATTGTTGCTGGGAACAAGTGCTTAAAGAAACAAATCAAGGAATTCTGTCCAAAGTGCAAGCCTCATCCTGTACACTGAGGTCAGACCTCCACTAGCAGCTACCTCTCCATTCCAAAATGCACATGCCTCTGGAACCAAGCAGAAGTGACATCCTAGCCACAGGGCTGGCAGCCAAAGACATTCAGAACTGCTCTAAGAGAAAAATATCCAAAATCTGTGTACCTTACCTCACTCAACTCTACCACTTCTTGCCTTCAAATGTCTTTACTGAGTCCTCTCCACTAACTACATATAAGACTGTAAAAAATGTTAAGGTGTTGATGCAAGCTTCTTTTTCCTTTCTGTCATCCTTTCACGCTCTGTCTCCAACACACAGCAGTTTGCCTCATTGCTCCTCTTCCTCCCAGGTGATTACAATCCCACTGCATCCTATGCATCTGCTAGAAACTTGTGACACACAGGCCCTCTCCAATCCAACATAAACATGAGATCTGCAACAGATTAATCCCCATACTGAAAGTAATGACAGACAGGACCAACTTCAGCTTAAAATCTTGAGCAGTTAATTAAGGAGATGGGCTTAGATGAGGTACTTACGATGTCTTCTTTCTTTAAAGAGACATTATCTCTCATAATCTGCCTCTTACAGCTCAGAAAATTGGGGTAGAGAAAGATGCTAAGATTGTTTTGACACCCTTTAAGGACCTCAGGTTGCTTTAAACTGAACACTTAAAATTGCTGCTCTTTTTGTCAGCTGTGCAGAAGCCTCCTGTAACCAGTCCATTCTCAAGAAGCAGAGCTGATGGCAGCACAGTTCCCAGCTTGAGCTCCTTCCCTTCATCTCCCCCCTGTACAGCTTGAGAAGATTTAGTATGCACCATCTCCAGTAAGAGGGGCTGAGGGGCAAGCTCTACCAGGCAGGAAGATGACAGCAGACTGGAATAAGGGGACACAAAGCCTCACTCAGGACAGGGTCAGAAGTATGGAACACACATTTCTTCAAGGATATCCATGTAAATACAGAGCAGTGCTTCACATAACTGGTACAGCTTCAGCAGAAGTGCTGTACTTTCAGCCTTCTCAATAGCATTAAAAAAAAAATCATGGCACAAATGGGCTTTGTCCTTCCTCTATCTCCGTACAGTCCTTACCTAGTCCCATGCTGAACTCCACAGGTGTCAGGTATCCATTATTGTTCTGCTCCAAGCTGTCAAAAACAGTCTCCAGCTGCTCAAGGGTAAGGGGAAGCTCACTCTGAAGCCGCTGCAGACAAAAAAGGAAAGTACACGCTGAAAGAATGACTCAAAGCCTTTCCTATGACTGCTGCCTCTGCTGTTCCCAGCTTTGGCCTATGGTGCTGTGCCCTTTCAGCACTGCCTCTTGGCTAGGATGAGACAGTATGACAGTACACCCTGTCTGAGCTCAGTGATAAGGTTTTCAGTTAACAAGTGATTCGACCAGGAATGCAGAGAGAGAACTTCTGTCTGTCTGCAGGGACTGCACCATGATTCTCACTACACAGGAACAGAGATTTGCCTTTGGTTGACGTGTGGAGCACCTAGCATGCCTGCCCAAAGAAGCTTCCAAATAACTTGAAGTGCAGGACAAAACCCCATCGTTGTCCATTAAAAACGCAGATTTATCTAAAGCTTTATAAATATTTATTAACGTAAACATACAAAATCAGGCATCACACAACCCAAAGAGAAGTGAGTCAGCAATTAAATCAGCACTTGTTTACTCAGTAGGACCTGACAAATACTAACTATAGATGGAGAACCAGATGGGACAGGAGAAAAACATTCCATATGTAATCTTCCTGGTAAAGAACAATGAAAGAAATTCTGCTAACAAAGAGCAAGAAAACCCCCACATTATGCCAGAGCAAAGTCCTAACTGAGGTCCAACATATGTTTCTGAGACAGGACCTCAGCTGACTGAGACAAAAAGAAGTTGCACAGTCTTTTTGTGAAGAATGACAGACTTCTTGTTGCTGACTATAGTTGCGTTATTTTGTTTTATAATAATAAATAAACAAAACATTTTTCTCCCCCAGATTTCCCATCCATTGCATGCTTAACGTCTGTACCAACTGCTGCTTTTTATCTATCTATTTATTTATGCATTCCTTAAGAATTTGGAATTGCAGTCCCACTTGTTCTAGGAATTCCCAAGAGGCCTGAGGTCCCTCCTGGATCAGCTGGCTGGGCCAGAGCCCAGCTCCCTGAAATCTGAATGAGATAGATGTGTGTGCACCCATCTTGCCAAAGGGTAAGACATGCCACATTCCCCTCTTTCCTGCCACTCATTACTTCACAGCTCCTCTCTCACCTGCATGTCCAACTTGGTGATAAAGCCTTTCTCATCCTTGTCACAGAGCTGGAAGAGTTCCCTCGCCTTTTCGAGCATCTCCACCTGCACTTCTTCCAGTTCACTCATTTGGCTGGAAGGAGAAGCACCGGAAGCCACTTCATCCTCCTCGTCCCCCTCCTCTTCTGCTTCCCAGTGGATGCATCCCAGGAGAGAGCCGCTCTGGTTCTCCATCTTTTCAAGGCCTTTCACCCCAGGGCAGGGAAAAATGGAAGAGCAGGAAACAGAGAAAACCCAGTCAAACACAAACCCACACATCATCTAGTTACACATCTTGTTGGTCTGAAAGTATAATATTCAACATCATTGTCTGTTACTAAGCGGTAAGCTAGGGGGTTAGTGCATAGAGAGCTCATCAGAGGTGCATGCTAGACACAATACAGGCATAGCCTTCAGTGCAGCTGTAACTCTACATTGCAATGGGCTCCAGTAACTGCTCATAGCAAGGATGCTCTTCAACCACCTATCCTCCTCTTGCTCCAACCCACGGGCAAATCTCACTTCTCTGCTGAAGACAGCCTATTGCCAAGGGAACGTTTTGGCAGAGATCAGTCTGCACGGGTGCATGGTGGAACTCCCACGTTAGCTAAGACATGGAGCCTGGACACCAAGAGCAGGGCAGGTACCCTGACCACAGTGCTTTTCTCTGCTCATACTCCCTCTGGTAATAATGGGCTCTTCCTCCCCCTCTGAACTCAACCTGCACAACTGGAGAGCAAGACAAAGGCAGTGTGAAGGATCTGTGCATGAAACAGAGGAAAGAGGAACAGGAATGCCTCTCCCAGCCCTCTCCCACCCAGACCCCACAGCTGACCATCCACTTCTTATGTTTTCTTGTCAACACTTCCCAGATACTAACTCCATCTTCTTTCATGTTATTACAGCACACAAAAAAAAAAAGGTCAGAACATTCCTACACCGGGATGTAAGATGGGAAAAAATTAATAAGCTGGGCACTCCTGCCCCTTTTGCCTCTGTTTTGAGAGCTCAAAAGCTGCCAAGCAGAATTTTAATCTGAAATGTTCACATTTGTAGGAAGGAAACCACACAATTACAGAGACATTTCAGATGCCAAAGAAAATAATTCCCATTATTTACAAGTACCCAACACAAAAGGGCCAAGCACCCCCTCAAGCACAACCCTGGGGTTATAAAGATGCACACAGCACATCCCTACCCAACCCACCTTCCCACTTACTGCTCCCACGCAACACGCTCCAGACAGCTTTTCTTCAACACCAGCACCACATTTCTAAGCCTTGCTGCACTGCTTTGAGCTTCTCCTCCTGCAGATCCGCGATCTGCATTGCAGGGCAGAAGTGAGCTGTGCAAGCAGGCTGTGAGCAGATTTAAACACAGCACTAGCCAAGAGAGCTTGGCCCTTTTTGTTTTTGAAATAACCAAGAAGTTAAAAGCCACGTACAGATGCCACGATAACGAGCAGCTTAATTCTGTTTGCAATCCTACTACGTAGGGATGACAAAGAACACGATGGGCTGGAAGAATGTCACATGCAAGAACTGCATGAAACTAATACAAAAGGAGAAGGCGATTATGTACCATGCTATGTGACTCCATTCATCACCGCTGGTCCGCGAGCCAGAGGGTTGTTCTGCTTCAAAGAACGAGCAGAATGTCTCATTTTCAAATTGGTTAATTTTGCAGGGCATCCATTTAGTGTCACTTGAAAAAATATTTGTTTGAAACTCCGCAGAAGACTTCCTCTAAGTTGGTGCTATTATACAATTCTAGTCAAGCAGTCATCCCTTGCAAGCAACAGACACAGAGCTGGGCCCGTGCTTTAAGGGAAGGAGGAAAGAAAGCATGAAAAGTGAGATGGTGGTGGGTAGGGGGCTTCCACTCTCTCTTCAAATAAACCCTTCTGCTTAAGCTTCTTTGTATTATTGGGCCAACAGAGCAAAATGCGGAGGCTAAAGCCTGATTCTACCCACTAGCTGGGCAGTCATATTGCTTCCAATGCTAGAAGTCAGAAAGAAACAAAGAATCTCAGCTTCCTTCTCATACTGCTGGGGTCCAGCAGCAAGGCCAGCAAAGCCAGCTGAGGGACAGAAGGACCAGGTTAGCAAAAGCCACACTTGTCCACCATAAATAGAGGAGGCAAAAGAGACAGATAGAGGCACCTAATGCTTTGGTCAACCAAACATGCCATGTTGCACAGGGAGAAGTAACCAAGTTACCTCCCGGTGATAAAGACCTGTCAGAACTCATTTCTCCAGCTCTCACTTGACAGGGCTCTTTTCTCCAGGTTTCATCCATCAGGACAAGGCAGTCATTGAGACAACACCAGTTAGGCATTTCCACACTTAGAGACTACCCTGATCCCAAGCTTACAATTTCCATCACCGGAACATCTGCAGAGGGCCACAAGAAAGCCTATCCAGCCCAGACTAACCACTCTTTTCCAGGGCCTGGGAGATCTACCCCAGAAGATGGAAGCGTCTGGGACCCAAAAAAGCACCAATGAGCTCCAACTGCAAGTAATCTCCTCTGCACGCCACATTCTACAGCTCACCCTTCACAGTCAGCTCTGGTACTGCACAGTCCAGATCTGAGCACATGTGCAAAAAACGTGACACAGAGCTCGAGAGAGAAGACAGTCCTTAGGATCTGTGCATTACAACAGCTGTCTCCTGTCAGGGTGAGTGCAGGTGGGGCCAAGCATGCAGAAATTCACTTGCATCTAGAAGAAAACCTTCCTGGGTTGCAGAGTCTAAAGCAAACACAGATTATCTTGGACAAAGCACAGGAAGAACGTGACTGCCAGTAAGGATAACGAGCACCAGGTGCTTTCCACACAGAGGTAACTCAAATCAGTCTTATGTGAATATTTTAACCTCTCTCACAGCATGAACTGCAGTTTGTCTTGTGCAAAGTGGTGCCAGAAAATCAGCTGGATCTGACAGGCAGACCTTCTGCTGGGAAATCACAAGACCTGAATCTCAGTCCTGACTCAGTGCGCTGTACTGCCCTGGGCAAGCCATGCCACCTGCCCATGCTGGCATCATCAACCCTCCAATTTGAGTCCGGTTTTTCTAACAGCCGGCACTTGATTTCAAAATTCTATTTATGGGGACTGATAATTACCTGTGAAACTCAAGCATCGGAACAGTTTCAAAGCCTTGTAACTGAAGAAAAAAAAAACACCTGAAGGTAGAACTTGAAGGGTCCGCAAGGGAAGCACAACACAAGGTGCACATCCTGGAAAGTGGAGATACTGTTTTCAAGATAGTGTTACAAGGTCACGGTTTCCAATTTATTCTCTCTGAATTCTTGTTTAGCAGTGCTAAAAAGGTAAAGAAAAGTCATGACTCAAACACCATCAACAACCAAGCCCTTATCTATGTGACCATGAGCACCGTGTGCACATGACAACTTTGGGGTTTTTCTCAACCTGATGAGGAAAGTGGGGAGCACAGCCAAATTCTGGCAGCCGGTCCTCAGATGACCTTGGTCACTGGCAGGGCACTGTACAGATACTGAACACACAGCATTCCCAGCAGCCCTGCCAGAATGCAGCACAATGAACCTACAGTGAACAAAGGAAAAACTAAGGATGATTGGCTAAGTGGCTTACCTGGATTATGGAGCTAGGCTTACCTGGATTATGGTGCTAGGCCAATGCTTGGGGTCTGCAGAACCACAAAGTAAAGCAGGTTTTTACTCCTGTCCTCCTGTGCATTTGGTGACAGAGGTAGTTGGATTTGTAAAGAAGATTCTGTATGGGCACATAGGAGGTATCCAAGGTGTGCCACAAAACAGGCTGATACAAGAGCACTTAAGGAATTCAGAGGTCTCCCTCAGCAGGTGTTCAGGTGTGTTGAACACACTTCTGATGCATACACCAGATGAGGCAGACTTGCTCCCATGCCCCAGAGGATGTTACACAAAGAGAGGAGAAGGACCACGGTGAGGTGTTTCTGCAGCAGAAGCCTGCTGCTCCAGCCTATGATAGATGCAGAGCGCGAGCATGCCAAAATCACAGAGTCATCAAGGTTGAAAAGACCTCTAAGATCACCAAGTCCAACCACCAGCCCACCCCCACCATGCCCACTGACCATGCTCCTCAGTGCCACATCCACACAGCTCCTGAACTTCTCCAGGGACAGTGACTGCACCACCCCCTGGGCAGCCTGTGCCAGGGCATCGCTGCTCCTTCAGAGAAGAAACAATATCCAACCTGAACCTCCCCGGTGCAACTCAAAGCCATTACCTCTTGTCCTAAAGATATGGAAGCACAAAGCGCTCGCTTGCACATAGAAGCGTGAGTCAGAAGCAGCTGCACAACAAGTAGGACTTAAAAGAAAAGGGCAGCAAAAGCTTTATGGGCTCTCATATATACTTCAAATCAAACGTCTGCCATCTGCTCTGCTTACCTTCCTTTCTCTCCCGCTCTTTTGAAAGCCAGTAATTACTGTAAAAACAGTACTTCTTGTAGGTCAAACACCTCCATAGGTGAGCAGGCTCTCGGATTTTATAGCGCTGTGAGATTGCTGATCTCACATATTTACAATAGTTATCATTACTTATACACATTTACAACAAGTATCCTCACCGCACGCAAAAAGCAAATATTCTGTCTGCATTACAATCAGACAAGTCTTTCTCATCAGGTGTACGTAGAGGAGAAACGAGCCTTGCCAGAGAAGCACACCGTTCTCCATGTCAAACATGCTTCCATGCAGGCTGGATTTCCAAAAGTTGCTCCAAGGCACCGGGCACCCATTTGTTGGAAATTGCTTTAAAAGGCTTTGCCACAGCCCCTGAGAAGGCTGGGAGCAAAGCAGGGAGAAAAGCTCCTTCTCGGCTTGCTTTGCACAAAATCAATTTTATTCTTTCCCTCCTGTAGGAAATTTGCTTCCATTTCCATTGTTTGGGATCTGTTTGGGTGGTTGTTGGGTTCTCCGTTCCCAAAGGGAATGGCAGGAAAAGAAATACATTGAAAAATTAGAAAAACATCAATTGTTTCATAAGGTCTTTCTTTTCTTTAGAAGTTAAGAGAACCCATACACACCCTGGGCTGTGAGTCTGCAATCAGGTGTAATATCTGGTACACTCTCTCTCTCTCTTTTAATTGCCTGCACTTGATTGTACTCCTTTAAGGAAATAGGAATGAATCCAGGAACCTTTGTGTTGTTTATTCAGTGAGAGATTAGCCCAATTGGATAGCTTTGAGCTAACCCATGCTGCATTATCGACACATGACTTCATTATGGGACAGGCCAACGAGATAAAGAGGGATATCCCAGAACTGCGGACTGCTGGAATGGACTCTCATTCTGAGCAGCGTGTTCAAGGACATGCTCTGCTGCTAAGCATCAATTCCCTCAAAGATCAGGGAGAAAAATTCTTTATGACTTACCACACCAACCTGCAGAACTCTGTAAAAGAGTCACGCCACAAAGAAACGCGCTGGCTGAAGACTCTACACCCCTATCTGCACAGGGAGGCCGGTACCAGTTCTCTATTTCCAGATGTGAGTGGAAGCAAACTTCTTGAAGCTACACTCACCACTGCTTTCCGAGCTTCACAATCCCACAGCACAACAGAAAGCACCAACACATGCCAAGAACTGTCAGAGCAGCCGCTCTGCAATACAGCCAGGTATCCTCAGCGTCCTAAAACGACGTTATTTCCCCCAGAAAGTGCCACAAGTGCTCCTCCTCCGTAGCGCCCACACAGCATTCCTCAGCTATCGAGAGCCAAGGACACTTTCCAGCTGTCACGCTGGCAGCGTCACGGTGTTGGCACTGCAAACACGGAGGGTGCGTGTTTGCTCTGGAACCGCTCCTGCTTATTGGGGTTTTGGCTTTGTTGGGTTGTTTGTCTTGGGGAGCGGGAGAGAAAGCATCAATTTTTCCGCTAACAATATTTGGGCCGGGAGTTAATTCCCAGCAATTAAAAACAAAATCCGAACCACATTTTTTTCCATAAACATCTAATGGTCCAGCATGTGTCAGTGTAACTAATATGCAGCAGATTTTCCAGAAAATAAAGTACAAGCCTGCAGTAAGACACGACAAATAGCAACAGCTACTTCAGAAACAACTCATTTTTACAAATTCCTTCGCTTTGAAAAGGCTCACAAGTTTCCTCATTTTTTTTGTTTTGTTTTTAATGAAACAAAACAGAACAGGGCAACGTCTCAAACAGCGCAACACCAGGATTCATCTCATGTACCACATAGGCAGAGGAATGGAAAAACCCCACAGTATTATGCCCTTTGGCGTCAAGAAGAACTCATTGTATTTCCATAGATCGGAGATCATGCTGCACATCCACAAAGGACACAATTAGCCAGGAGAAAGTAAATAGCATTCACTTAGTCAAGTAGAAAAGGCTCTGAGCAGTATCAGATTTCCTGCTGATGCCACTGCTGTTAATGTTCTACCACAAGTATGTGGTTGCTAGAGGACAGGAGCAATCCGCTCAAGAACAGTAATTGAGAGAGATGGGATTTTTTAATCGCAGAGAGATAATACAGCCTTTATTCACTAGCTGATCACTCCTAGCAGTGTTGCGAAACTGAAGGCACGCACTGCTCTGAGCACAGCAATTAGTAGGGAGGTCCCATGTGCTCACCTCAGGTTTGTTCACCACACGTGCTCTGCTCTATCCACGGTATGCACAGGCAAGGCAGAAGGTGAAGATATAGGAAAAGAAGGAAAGAAAACAAAGGACTTGGCACTTGACATCGAATGTGTTGGAATGTTTCTGATTCTAGCTGAAAACCAAGCGAGGAGAGCCCCATCACAACTGATCCCCTGACTCCTCCTCTACTCCCAGCCAGCAACACCCCACAAGGAAGAAGTGTCAGACCTAAGCTGACACTAAAACTCTGCAAGTAATCTTTTCAGGAAATGACACAAGTCCAGAGCAGCTCCCCAGCTTGTTGAACCAAAACATCCCTAGTGTTTGACTCAAAGCTGCCTCACCTGCTCCTTGAGCAAAGCACGCATGGGGAGTGCAGGCTGTGCCTGCAATAGCACCCAGAAGCCAGAGCAGTCCCACCAGACTTGTGCCACTTGGCCACGTCAGCTGCAAAGAACATTAGTGGGGAAAGAGCTACATCTTCACTGATGGGAGATCTCTGATCTGGATTTTAACATTATACAAAGAACATTTGAAAGCCTCGTGCTGCCCAGAGCTCCCAAATCACACATGGATCAAACACCAGACCACCCAGTCCCCTTCTGAAGCAGGAACTCTACTCCCGGGTCGAGCACCCCCTCACACTGCATACTGAAGAATTTTGAGAGCGATTTCTCCTCCTCCTAACCAGCAAGATCTCCATGGCACCTGAACAGCACTTATCCAGGGGGATGCAGGAAGTGAAACCTTTTTTCCCTCATCTCCAGCCTCTCTTGAGAACTGGACAGAGTGATCTTACCTCTGTGATCATTTCTGGCTTGCACGTTAGCAACAGGACAGAGGCAGAAGTTTCATCTCACTACACTGAAAACTCAAGATACACTTAAGGGATTAAAAAAAAATTAAAAAGTAAAGATTACTGAGCAGGAATGAGTAGGGAGAGGGTTTCTAGACAGGAGCTCCCCAGATAAGCCTCTCTGCAGCTGCTGCTCCATTGGTTTCGCCCACAAGCAATGTATGGGACCCACGGACAGTCTGACCTTTCTGCAAATGCTATTTAAACAAACACAGCTGAAGCAGCTGGGCAAAGCTAATCATGAGAAGACACTTAACCCACTCTCTGCCTCACAGAAACGGCCATAGTACCTTCTGCATGATGCTCAGTTACCTCTCAGCAGGGATCCTCCCAGGTAACATTAGCAAGCAGCAGCACTTCAAGCCAACTCAGAAGCTGATGCTGTCTGAGAGGTGCTTACGCTCAGTTCCCTTTTTTCAGCTGCTTTGACTGTTTGGGGAAATCAGAATTACTGGGGGGAAATCTCCCCTCCTTTGCTGAAAACTGTCACCAGGTCAGAAGCCCACACCAGCAGCACTGACACAGGACTGCAGAAAATAGGGGGTAAGAGGAGCACTTTGGTGAGGTGGTAGAAAACTTCCTAACAAATGTTTTTAAAGACAAATCCCGTTTTCACAAAGTATGCAGGAGAAAAGACCTTAGTATTCAATCTTACCAGATGAGTACAGCTGTACTCAGAAAACACCACAATCCCACATACTCTAAGCAGGCACTTCTCTCTTTACTCTTGACAATGCAATGCAGCCATTGCAGTGACATTCTAAACCCACAGCTCCAAAGCCAACTGGTCACCAGCACAGGTTAAGCAACCTGCTGAACCATATCAGAATGGAGAGCACGTGCTTTCAGTTCAACACTTACAAAATCATTGGGTAACCCAAGCTGAAGAATTCACCACATGTTAATCAAGCATCTCCAACTCCTCAAAGCTGATCCTTGCATTCTCCCTCTGCCATGGGAAGGCAGGAAGTCAAAACCAATAGTTCCTAAGCAGAAACTCTGCTGAGGCACAGCAGCTGTGAGCTCCTTCAGCCTTCCTTCCCTCAATTCCTCACCCAAGAAGGACTTTCCTCCCCCTCCCTGGTTCCACCACCCCGTGTTCTCTCTGCAGTTGTCCCCAAGTACCTCCAGGAGCAGGATGGTTTCGCTCTCCTTCCCTGGAGCCAGCAGTATTCCACACCAAAAAGCAAAGGAAGAAATAACACTGCCACTGTACACAGAGTATCCGAGCAGGTCCCGGCAGGAGGTGTGGTTTGCAGCACTCCCACTGCATCCCGTCCCCTTTCCAACACAGGCCAGCAGCAGTCAGTGCAGCAAAGGCACAAGGAATGCTGCCATTAAATTCCCAGGGTAAATTCCTCATAATCCTGCCTCATGCACAGCTGTGAAGGGGAAGGGCTTCTTTCTAAGCTGCCTTGTGCAAGAGGGGAAGAAATGGGAAGGAAGCAACGATATCTCATCTGTGCTGTAAGGTCACACCAGTACAGCTGGAGATCCTCAGGGCAGGCATGCAGCCTCCACTTCAACAAGAGCAGGGCTGGAAACCGTCCCTGTGAGTCCTGCCTCAAACTTGATACCACTGACGTATTATTTCATTGACTGTCTAATAGAGAAGCAAGAAAGCTTAGGGAAAAGGAGAGGTGAACTAGGAGCTGGCACTTGAAGAGCAGAGACCTCATCAGGCTGCAAACTGCAAACGGAACAGCTCTCAGCAGCAGGACATGAAGGATCTGCAAGAGGAAAAGGTGGGACCTTCCTCATAGTTTTCTTCCGTTAGAGTAGGGCAGCAAGAACAACCGTGCACCTTTGGGGCAGGCTCTGGCTGCATAGCCAAGGCAAAAAGAAAAGATCAGACTAAGTGCATTACCTGCCTCTGAGCAGGGGAATGTACTCACCGTTCTGTTTATCGTTGCTGCAGAGATGCTCAACACTCACCTGTGGTCTCAGCCTGCACACCTCGTGTTGGCTCGGATGCTCCTAAGCAGCACAGAGAAGAAAAAGAGTTGCCTTTCTGTGCCTCGCAGCCTGCCCTGCCTCTCATCTCCTCCTGCAGTCCCTTATAAAGCAGTGATCACAACAACAAGCTTACTGAACAAACAAAGAAGGTGTTTTGGAGCCACATTAATGAATCTTTAGCACCATGTAAGTAAAGGTCAAGAAGCACAGAAAGTTATGGTTCCCATAGAAATGCTAATCCAACCATACTGCATATCCTGTGCATTTAGTGGTACACCCTGAAAAGAAAAAGCCTTCATCCTCAGACGCCAAAAAGGGTTTTGATTCAGCAAAAACACCTGACTACCACCCTCCACTCTTTAATTGTTCAGAGAAATGCATTTACAGATCGGATTGGATTAAACCAATCTTACAATCATTGCAGCCTCCCTAATACTTCGGGAAGCAGTGAGGGCCCTCAAGCACGATTACAGACCGAATGCCATGAGCCCAATCTGAACAGAAGAGAGGGGCTCAGGCGTCAGAATGAGGTGAGTCACCAAAACAGTCTGCTCCGATCCCGCGCTTGGGTGCAGCATAGATGTGCCTCCTGCCCAGGATCCCAGCTCACATGTTTGAAAACAGGAGGGGAGCAACATCACCACAGGAAGGTGGAGGAAAAGGAAAAACAAAACAAAGAGAAACGTGACATGTGCCCATACATTTTTTTCATTTCAATATTGACAATGCACATTTTTTTCCATACTAATATCATTCAGTGAATCTTTTGAGCCAGTGCTGTGTTCTGCCAGGACAGCTCTCTGCACGCTGCAGGAGCATAGTTTGCTGAATGCAGCTTCTCTTCCTGTGTGCAGATGATGTGGGAAGAGAGCAGCATGTACAGCTCAACTGCATTAGTGGTCTGCGTTCTAAACTGTGCCTGAAGAGCAGGAAACTGCTGAGAGCAGGATTGTGCAAGGACTTTGGAAAAGCAGGCTTGTTCGCTTCCTTACCTCGGGGTCCATCCCTCAATACCAAGGACCCATCAAGAGGAGTCAGAACCATACATCATAAGGGGAAGGCGATACTCAACCCCAAGCTGGTGAGAGCTCTTTATGGGATCACCATGAGTGAAGCACCGCCACGCTGACCTCCATCCAGCACAGATCTGTGTACTGCTGTGCTCTCTGACGAAAGCTCGCACCACTCTGCCCAGCACGAGTAGCTACAAGTGGTGCTTTTGCATGCAGCAGCTTAGAACAAGCAGCCAGATTTGCATGGGAAGCAGATTTTTTGTTCCATTCGAACTGCGTTAAATCAAAGAGTTTTGTGAACCTGTATTGGAGCAGAGGATTACTCCTTTGGTTCTGTGTCTAAAAGGCAGAAACCTTGCCCAGTTCCTGTAAGAGGTAAAGAGAGTGAGAAGAAGGCAGCTCTCAAGCACAGAAGCAAAGCGTGAAATGGAAGAAACATGCATCTGCAGGGACGTCTGCATACTTTATCCTTCCAATAAATCCGAATTCCTTTCCAAGTTCCCATGATATCAGGCAGAAAGGCACGGCTCAGGACAACAGAACCCCTGACTTCCAAAAATTGGGGAGCTGAAGAGAGGGACAAGCCCTGCAAGACCTCGGGGCAGCTCAGAAACAGCAAGCTCTGCAGGTTCAGGGAGCTGCAGCACCTCCAACCCCAGCAGACAGACATGGGAGCTCCCAACTCCATGCCTTCTGCTTGCAGAGTGACCTGGAGGCCTCTCCTCCACTCTCACCATCCCTTTGGGTGCAGCCACACGCACCTTCCCTCTGAGGCTCCAGTGTCAGGGCTTCATGTCTCGGAGAGAAGAGGTGAGGTCTGGTTGTTCCTCCGGGCTGCAAACTTAGCCACGCCTGCCAAGGGGAACAAGGACTCGGTCACGCTGTGTCTTATCTCAGTGATGACGCCTGCCTTCCTCCTTGGGCAAAGCTCAGGAGCTGCCTGGGAGGGCAGCTGGCCCAATGCCTGCCGCCAGGTCTCAGCCTCGGGTGATTCACAGTGGAGAGGGATGGAAAGCTCTGCTGGCCAACCCGTCCCACCTGAAAAATGGCATGAGTATTTGCATTCAGTCCACATGCCTAGGTGACATGCAAGTCATTCTGAACAATATTTACACACCCCATCCCCTCAACTCAGCTCCTCCCAGCACAGCACACTGCTCACTTTCTCTGACCACAGCCCTTGCAGCCTAGTAAGGCTCAGCCGACGTCAGGGAAGAGTCAGACCATAGGGAAAGATCTAACAATGCCATGCTGCCACTGCAGTCACCAACAGTTCCAATTCTCAAAGGATGAGCTCAGCCTGTTTTTTTTCACGTTATGGAGTACTGAAAGCACTGCTCTGACTTGGAGTTGGTCTGCTGAGGACTACAGAATCGTTAAGACTCAAAAAGACCTCTAAGGTCATCTAGGTCAACCCCCAGCCCACCCCCACCATGGCTACTGACCACGTCCCTCAGTCCCACATCTCCACAGGTCTTGAACACCTTCAGGACAGTGACTCCACCTCCTGCCTGGGCAGCCTGTGCCAGCCCTCCCTTCCCAGGAGCTGGATGGTGCGCAGCCATAACAGGATTTCTGCCAGCTTTATCTCCCTCCTTTCTGGGAAGCGTGGTAAATAGCAAAGACAGTGCCACAGTTGCAATCAGCCAGCACGGATCCCTGCCTGAAGCTTAAACCCAGCTGCACTCCTGGCAGCTCTCTGCACGTCCCTTCACACAGCCTCACACACTTCTCCTAATTGCTTTACTATGTGTTTTTTTTTTTTCTTTTCTTTTGTATATACCACAGAGATACCAGTCATCCCACGCCCCCATTGTTATTTCTTTCCCCTGAATGTCTGATGATGTATAAATACATAAGGCTAGCATACATAAGCACGGTGTGCTTTGTCCTGCAGCAGAACATTTGGTGACCCAACCTCAGCGCTCCCCACGCAGCTGCAGAGGTCAGGTTTGCTTAGCAAAACTATAATCAGAGCTGTGCATAGGGAAATCCATCTCTAACATCAGCCAGGAAATTAAAGCTTTAGGATGCAGAAAGGAGAACAGAGAAAGCTTTGAAAAAACACTGAGAAGCAATGAGAGCAACACTGAGCAACTCCCCTTGGAGCTGCTGGGCCATGCACTACCTTAGAGGGAGCTCAGTGACAGAGGGCAGAGCCCCACTGATTGCTACAGTACCGCTTCTTGGATGCTTCAAAACGGGTCATTCTGGATACAGATGTCTGAAGGGAAACAAACGTTTGCACCTTAGCCCTTAGACAGCAAGCAAAAGCACCGGGCAGGAGCAGGAATGACACTGCACAGCTCAGTGAGGAAAACAGAAGTACTGCAGCTGAAACCTCTTATCGCTGCCCTGAACATCAAGCTGAGCTCATGGCAGCAGGCAAACAGGTGGGAGGATTCCATCCCCAGTACCGAGTCCAAAACGAAGGCAGTGAATAATACGTGAGCCGCATTATGGAAACCCATCCCAGCTCGCTGCACACAGGGATCAATACCAGCAAAGCTCTCTGCCCATGACGAACACGGCGCTGGGAGCTGTGTCCATTTGATTTACGTTACTTGTCTACTGAACCTCATCCCATCAGGTCATTCCTCAGGCAGCCAGGATTACAGCAGAGCCAGCACTGCCTCTGTGGGCTCGGGGGGAGAGATACCACAGCAGCACCGCGCAGCCGGATCTCGGTCAGAGGACGCACTGACGCGCGCGGCAGCGCCCACCCCGGCCTCACAAAATGGCGGGCGGGGGGCGGCCGCCCCAGCCCCGCGCAGCGCAGCGCAGCGCGACGCTTCGCTTACCTGGCCCGGCCGAGGAGCAGCGGAGCGGGCACCCGCGGGACAGCGGAGCCGGCCCGACCCGGGAACGAGCGCGGCCGCGCCGCCCGCCGCGCCGGGGCAGCTGCGCCGGCCGCTACTCCGAGCGGCTCAACTATGAGCTGCTTCCTGAACGAGGAAACGGGCAGCGCGTGTTTACCTCAAGAACGGCTTGGATGGGATAGGGCCCGGCCCTGCAGACCCACAGTCAGCAATATTTAATACACCTTTAAAGAGAGAAGCAAACAGCCTACCGCAGCCAGCCGAGTGCATCGAGAAAGTTTTTATTAGAAGATATATTTCTGCCAAAATAAATACTTTTTTTTTTTTCTCTCTCTCTCCAGAAAACATTAGAAAAAAAGGAAACGGGAGGAAAAAAAGCATCAGTTTAATACTGAACTCGCACAATTACTGTGAATGCTGAAGACATGGCTATGTAAATAACATCACTTGCATACGCTACTGCTGGTTGAGTTGCTGCTCTGACATCAGATTCCCACAGGGTTTCCTCGTGCGTCGTGTGCCTCAGGGGCTTCTCAGACTCTGTGACAACAGCACAGTCCCAGGATGCATTTAGCTCAAAAATGTGCTTTAGACAGTTTTTTTCCCCAGAGCAACCTCGTAAGAAAAAGGTATATACTTCTGTGTTATGTTTCTAGTCTCCCTTTGCAGGATGGATGCAGTTAGAGACTGCCCTGCAGAGTGGGAGCACAGCAGTGCCTGCAGGTGGGCAAGGGGAAGGAGGAAGAGGATTGGGAACAAGTCCTGGTGCATTCAGAAAGGCAGACACCACAGGGATGCAGGGCAGGCAGGCCAGAACCTGCTGTGAAGGCACAGGGTGAGCTTGGCACTAACTGGCTGGTGTAGCAACCAGCCAAGGTGGTCCGTTCTCTCATTGTTTTAAGGGGAAAGCACAGCTTGAGTGAACTGTCAGCAAGACAACTTTGGCAGCACGCACCCTCTTATTCTCTAGTCCGAGTGCTGTATGAACACAGCTTCACCCAGGAAGCCACGAGAAAGCATTTCCTAGGTCCTGCTGACAGTCTTCAGAAGCATTTCCTCCTACCCCTTGAAAAACCAACTTGTGGAACTACTAATGGTCAGGCAGCAAACCAAATCCAACACAACACAGAGGCATGGGGGCTGACAGGGCATGCCAGATACACACCGTTGTGCACAGCATCAAACCACATGCCGTAGAGGTTAGGGACCTGTTAGATGTGTAAGAAGGAAGCAGAGGATGGTGTGTGGTGTTTATTTTTGGACCTAATGTATCTATGAATCTATGACAGATCTGTACTTTACCTGAGCTTAAATGCGCAAAGCCAACAAGCTATCACACAACAACCACTTAGGAATTCAAGCAAAAAAAACGGGTTAAGAGAGTGGTACTTTCCCAAGTATCCTTCCACATCCTGCAAATTAGCACAGGGAAAGCAGGAGTTCCCCCCCACACCGAACAGTTAGACCTTTACAGGTAAAGCTAGGCTCTGATTTGTGGTTAAAGTCAGCAGTGCATAAAAGCTCCTATTTGAGATGTTAATAAAATGAACTAACAGCAGATGAGGTGCAACAGAATGAAATTCAGGCCTTTTACCAGCCACAGCAGTTACTCTGTTGAAATGCGTGGACCAGAACCAGCGAACCTTCTGGATCACAGCACTGGAAGACAGTGGCACCAGCCCAGCTGGGTGTGATACACAAGAGGAAAGCAGGGGCTGAGGGTGCCAAGCTGCAATTTCTTAGGATGTGCTATTGCCAAGAGAATTTGGTTCAGTTTAGTGGTTTACAGAAATCATTCAGTGGTTTTACCAGTCCAGGAAGAAGGAAAAAAATACAAATAGTTGCATCATTTTCTCCACCCATATGTTTACACAAATAGGCAGAGTCAAGAGGGCAGCAGCCTCCAAGCAGAAGGTTTCCTCATCTGGCTTTACCCCTCACAGATGCATTACTTCTGGATGCAGTGCTTTAATTTCATGCCACTAAACAGCTACACGTTCTCACCAATCGCTCCATGTACATCAGACAGGAGATGCACATGCAGCAAACTAAAGTAGCCTAGAGCAGTGGAAAACAATAAGCACTCACACCCAATCACAAACACCTTATCTTATTCAGCCTCTACATCCAGGAAGGACAGCGGGGGGATGTTCTCAGCCACAAGTTAGTATTTCTGCTGGGGCCTCAGCCAAGTGCTGCCCACTTTCTTGCCTCCCAGACTGCAGCAGCCACTGGTGAAGAAGTGCCTTGGTGCTTATCAGTCTCTGCTACAAGTATTTAAACCCAGGCTGCTCCCAGGGCACAGCTGTGCTAATGGAGACAGCACCCACCACCTCACCCACAGTGGCTGTGGAGATATGGCTAAGTGGAGTCACCACCTTCTCCATCTATTAGAATTTCTGAGGATATTTTCACTTCTTAAAGAGAGAAATCAGTGTTATAAAGTACTATTCCACATATAGGCTACATATCAGCTGCAGACATCCCGTGCCACTCCCCAGGAAAAGAGCATAAGTTTGCTTTGACCAGTTGCATACTGTTTGTGCTAGGAGAGGCAGAAGATGCCTCGTAGCAAGATGTGCTGCACAAATATACCAAGAGTTGGCTTCGTGTCATAGTGCAAAGACTTATGTACACACAAACCCCACAGGAAGCCACATCTCATCCTGGGAAGAGCAGAGAGCTTATGTTTCTGCACAGCAACTCACAAGTAGACTGCTACTATAAGACAGAGCCCAGCCCTGCTCCAGCTTTTTAAGTGACAAGATCAGCACAGTCAGTTCCAAGGAAGCTGGCACATGCACCAGCACTCCTGACTTCACTTCCACTTCTCGTGCTCCTGCTATTTCCAGCTGCATAGCTGTACCAGTGAGCCACAACACAAGAGGCAAAACTGCGAGGCTGATATAACTGCAACCTGAATCTTTCTCACCCCAAATCCTCAAACAAAAGACTTAAGCCCCAGCTTCACGGGAGATCCTTTACATGGCACTCACTTGGAATTTCCTTCAGTTGTATGGTCCCTTAAGGATCGAAGCCCAAGCCCTGCTGCCAAAGGCAGCCACTTTCCCAGAACTTGCCGTGACACTACCACCGATCTCTCAAAGGTAACATGACCCATACAATCTCACCTTCCTACAACCACTTCACATTCCTCCCACACCATCAACTGCTGAACTGATCCTGATGTCGTTGGGCTGAGCTTTTTCAGTGTGACCCCACACTGATTCCATTCACAATGACAAGAGCAAGGCTTCAAACTCCGCAAAGAAAAAAAAACCTCAGCCTGAAGTACTGCTTTAAAATAAGCTCAGTGACATTTTAACACTCTAAGTTCAAGCTGCCAAAGTTCTATGAGAATGGAAATTAGAAGGGAGAGTCCACAACATTATAAACCAGGGTGAATGCACTACTTTTCTACATTTCTGTGGCCCCAGTGCAGTCTGCAGCAGGGCCAGCTCTGGCTTCCAGTGGGGATGTGGTTAAGGGACAAAGACAACAATCAACAAAGAATAAAGTCAAAAGGAGATTTGGAACATCGGTTTGGCAAGAGGCAACTTATCTTTCAGTGGCACAAAGACCTAAGGGATGTCAGATGATTCGAGAAAAACAGATTAATATGCTCTGAGAGCCAAAGGAAGCTAAAAGCTACGTGAACTTGAGAGCGTCATCTACATCCTGATTATTTGGCGGTGAAAAGCCAGTGGCAATTCAAAGTGCATTATTTGGGATAGCCCAGCTGGGTCAGCATCAGCATGGCTATGGGCCACGGCCAAGTCTAGAGCAAGGGATCAGCATCCGTGTCTTTGAACAGAGATTACTCACCCGGCCCAGTGGGCAACAAATGGCTACAGACAATTCCACCAGTCTCCATCCCAGGGAAGTCCCCTTTGCAGCACATTCAAGAGCACAGGGCAGCCTGCTGCCAAGGGATGAGACTGGTCTCACTCTGTATCTGTTCCCCTTCCCACCCATCCCCCCAGCGCAGCAGGTTCAGAAGAGTGGCAGGCACTCTTTTGCACAGTCCAGAGGTGGAAGTTTCATCTGAAATCCCTCCCAGGGGAAGAGGGATGCCTGCATGTCCACGTTGATGCAGAGTAAGCCCATCACAAGCTGACGCTGGTACTCCTCCCACTTCAGCATGACATCAGACAGGGAACGGTTGTTTCTCATCCACATAGGCACTGCTTCACCACAAGGAGATGCTGGAGAAATTGACAGGCTCTGGGGCCCTCCAAGCTCGAGGTGATAGTAAAGCCTGAAAGACAGACATGCAAAGAATTATTATGTGGGACAGCTTGAGCAGGTCACCAGACCAGAGCTCCAGAACTGTAGAGCTGTTTCTGTTCCGCCACCAACTGGCTGCATGATCGTAGCCCTCCTTCTCATCTCTCAATTTTCCAGATCGTCAGCTCATGTGGGAAGAATCAGTCCCTCATGTTAGGATCTGAATCACAGCTAGGACCCTCTGCCTACTAAAGTCTTGCCTCAGCTTTACAGCAGGGAATTCAGCTTGGAAATGCTGGAGGCAAGACAGACACACACACACATCCAAAGCACTCTGCAACATTTGGGAAATCTTCTGTTATTTCCTGGCTGCTCTAGTGCTTTCCCACTCCAAACCAAGCTTAGATCCTGAGACAAAAAAGTCACTTGAGCTCAAGTACTCCTTTAGAAGGGATGTTTTGGGGACCCTGGACTGACAAATGCCACAACTGTTTTCCACAGAGGGAAAATAGAATAAGCTAGAATATTACAATTAGATACAAATCTTCTAATCTATTGCTATAACAACAGCTTCATTACAAGGTCTGTCCTGTAATGCAAAGAGGAAAGTAGACCACGTTCTGAGTCTATCAAACAGTTAAGGAGTAGACTCCATAAAAGTCAGAGGTAGAAAGGGAAACTGAGCATTCCCCTACAGGACAGAGCTGTGGAGGAAAACAGCCATACCTGGCTGAAAGATGGCTGCCCAGTTTCTTCTTGGCTTTCTTCACAAGATAGTTGCAGATTTCAGTTATCTGCTCCCTCATCCATCTAATATCCTCAGGGATATCTGGAAGCCACTCCAGCAACCTGGAAAGAGACAGGAGAGAAACACTAGTTGAACTGCACAAAGGATAGGAGGAAATGCAGTTTTGCCTCCTGTGTTTTTAGTGGCTGTTACTGTTAAAAGTCATTCATGCTGCCATTCATAAAAGTGGGAGAAGCTGCGGAAGATGTGAACAGTACAGGACTTATTCTTTACACTTTGCATCTGCGCCTTTTGTATTTTTCATTTGCTTTCAGCAACAAAATATTTTCCAAACCTGTCTCTCTACTGCAAACCATCTCCTTCCAGAAGCCTTCCATAGGGCACACTGCACTAAGAACACATGTGACAGACCTGCCTTCCCAGCTGCTTAGGTGTAGAGCTGGAAGTGACAGGAATACTCTCAAGTCCAGAGGGAAGTCGCATCTCATGAGATTCTCATTTTCATCTCTGCTCTCCTAGATCAGAAGCTTTACTCCAGATTCCAAAATTTATCATTTTCTAGGGCAAGTTCCACCATGCAGCAACCTTACTTCAAGCTGGAAGTACTGGCTGCAGCTAAATGACACATGAAGGTAGGAATATTTCTGCACAGAGCTGGTAAGTGGTCTGAACTCTTTCCCCAGGAACTGTGGCACTTCAGTTTTAGAAAGGATCCTGCTTTCTCTCTATTCACGTTCCACTGGCTACATCAAACACTTGGCTGCACTGGATAGAAAACCACCATGAAGGCACACCTGACAGTGAAGGAAACAGCAGACTCCAGAGGCAGCAGGTAGGGGACCATCATTGCAGTGGCCACACGTATAGGCAGCGTCTTGCTGATACCAGTCAAGAGACCTCTTCTTTCAGCACAAGCCTCCAAAAGAGCTGAAGACAGAAAAAAACACGGCTGAATCTCTTCCCAGTGGGACTATCCCTTTCCCTGTGGTATCTCATAAGTTACGCAGCCCGGAAGTCCCAACTCCTCACCTTCCACTTTTTAATGAAGTCTAGCACAGGGTAGCAGTTCTGTGCACAGCTGAGGTAGTTTTATCGAGCCCCTGAAGGTACAAAGGCACAAAGATCCTATCCTTGCCTTATAGTGTAGAAGTGTCAAATAAGTCACCCTCTCTCATTTCAGCCTCCACACCTCTATATCCAAGCCTTTTATCCAAGCACCAGCAGGTGTTCAATGGCCAGGTATCAAAAAGCAAGACCCAAATCCAAGCAGTCCTCTGATACAGACCAGGCAGCACAAAAAAATGGCCAAGGCTCTCCACCTTTGGATCATACCTTGGTTCAGTTTGGGAGGCAAATGTTCAAATATGTGGTCTTCAACAACAGCAAGGGCAGTGTTGTCCTCCATCTGGTCCTCAGCTTCTTTTTCTTCTTCTTTCTTCTCTTCTGGGGGGGCTTCTATTGCAAGGAGAGGACGATCAGGACTTGGACGCTGAAGGTGAAGGAGACCTGAGAAGTGATAAAGATTACACAAGTCAGCTACTCTTTCTTGCCTGGCCATCTAAAACATTACTCTTCACTTCACCCACCTCCTAAACAGATGCACATAACACCATTTCTTTAAGTTTATATTTTTTGTAATGCTAACCAGATATCAACGGTTTGTGTGTTAAAAATTTGGCTGCTTTAATATAATCCTCATTTCTTAGATTTCCCCTCCACACACTACAGAGGGCTGTTTCGTAGGGTTTTGTTGCTATATACTTCACCAGTCTCCAATTCACATTCCTCTCCCACAGCTTAATCCACACTGCTGCATGGCTACGTAAGCTACACACCACAGAGCAAATAAATGTGTTTGGTCTGATAAATTGACACTAGGTGGCAGCAAACACTCTCAGCCTTCAACAGCGGTTCAGGGAGGCAAGGAAGGCCAGACATTCAACAGTTGATCAGTTGCTTGGCACCAAAGATGCAATTCAATGCACTCCACACTCAGTGCCTTACCGTTCTTCTTCAGGAAGTGCAGCGCATCCCGATAGCCCTGCTTGCACATATCCCGCAGCACCTGTGGCAGAGGTAAGCAAAAGCAATTCATTTGGAGGCTGTCCAGCTGAGCAAAGCAAACGCTCAGCTCAGTGCTGACTTCAGAGGAACTGTCCTGCTTCGAGCAGGAATAAGAGGTGTAACACAAAGGCTTTGGATATGAGAATTGCTTGATGATTCAAGTCGGAATGCTACAAATAAAAGCTTAGGGTTGCAGACACTTCATTTCCCTATCTAGAGTTGACACTGCTATGCACAGCTGTTTGGAAGCCACTCCAACAAGCAGCCCAGAAATATTTCCCTGCAGTTACCAGGAAGTGCCACTGTGTTCACAGACAAAGTCAGCTAAGATTAATGAAGAAGAAGCAAAGAAAACCTGAACAAGTGATTCAGGACATCGATTCATGCTTATTGTGCCCAAATGTCAGGTTTAATATTGCACTGGCTCGGAAGCAGAAGCATACAAAGCTGTTTACAGTGTCACCTGCTTCACTGGCACTTTTTAGGAGAGACAGCCATTAGCACTGAGCTGGCAACTCCAGCATGACCTTAAAAAAAAAAAAAGCCTTGAGAGCACATTAGTTCTGAGAGCTGACAGATCCTTGTTTAGAAGTGAGCTTGGCTTTCTGACAAATGCCATGTTATAGAGAGTCGTGGGAATCTTCTCAAACACCTGCACTGCAGATCTTACAGTAGCAAAATTAAAACAAGCCACTCATATGACCCTGTGCCGATAGTCAAAGTTTGCCAAGTCACTGAGCTGCTAAATGTCAAGGTGAAAAAAAGATAAAGAAACAAAACTAAGTGCCTGCAATCTTCTTCTGCAGGCACGATAGTTAGCGTCTGTTTTCCTCAAGTTCTGACACCGTCAAGAATCTCACCTGTGGCTCTGGGGGGAACAGTGCCTTTGAGAGCCGGTAGAGGTTACGAAGGTTGAACTGGATGCTTGTATTGGTGACTCTCAGCTCATGCATGTTTGTGGAACTGTCTCGTGGGCAGATATCACTCTCTCCTGAGAATGGAGACACTGTGATTGTGTTCTTCAGCTCATACCGTGGCAAGTTGTCAGAAATTCCTCCATCAACGTATCTCTGAAATAAACGACAACATATTCTTTATTCTCATAATTGATCAAGAAGCTTTTCTGCTCAGTGCCCTTGTTCACATCTGTGCCAAAAACTTTGGGAAAGAATGAACGACACCCACAGGAGCTGTAAGAGTTGGAAGTAGTGACAGCACACCTGTGTTGATTATCATCTGCTTTCACTATGTGCTCCTAGGAAAGAGCTTTTTGATCACAAGCATCCAACGAGAAAAGGATAACTCACTTGTGTGACTGCTGACTCCTATCTGTCACAGGGTTTGAGTCCTGTTCAGTTCAACAGTACGGCACACCAGCAACCACCTGCACTGCAAACTGATCTAAGCTGTCATACCATTACAGTGAGACATTTTTACTCATGTTCAAAACAAACAGTTCAAGCACAGGTCCCCAGTGTCAGAAAGTTTGTTAACTAAGAAGGAAAGCTGCTGATGTGTTGCTAGGAGGCTCATCAAGCAGCCATTCCAACACATGGGTACACATTTATAATCTGCTAGCTTTAGTGTGATAACAGAGTACAAGGGACTTTGGTTTTGCTCCTAACAGGAGCTCTTATCAGAGAATGTTCTGTACATATGTACTATGAACAGCTACATTCCCCTTGTTGGAAGGACAATCCCAGCAGTATGTACTTCAAGTATTCCTTAATGTACCACAATTGCAGAAGAAGCTGAGCTATCTCAGCTCTATCAGAGGTCTCTGTCAGAGCACGCAACGTGCAGAAGATGGAGACATTGGTCAAGCTGAGAGAGCAGCAAGCCTGAGATCCCTGCAGAGACAAAACTTGAATTCTTGTGTTCCTGATACAGGTGAGAATTAGTTTTATAGGAGGGTTATTGAGCTATTTGTTGCCTAAAAACCTTTTCTTTGGGTGCATTCAGAAGTAAATCAGCATACACTAGCTGCAAAGCCCCTGAAGCAGCAGCTGTAACATCCTTCTGCTCTCTGCTGGGTGGGCAGCTGAGCAGGCACAAGGCAAAGCTGGCAGATGCTGATTCCCAGCAGAGCAGGGAAAAGCTGACCAGAAAAGGAGGCACGTGAATTCTGCACCCCGCTTTGCCTCACCTCTCAGGCAGGCTGACCACTGATATCAGTCTTTTGCTGCACAACTCCAGAATCATGGAACAGCTTGGGCAGAGCTTAGGAAAACACCGTCTGCTTTGCCTAGAGGGTGCTTGCCTCTGGAGGGTTGAGACCTCTCCAAGCAAGTTGTTAGAGCCTGATGAACAGATCATAGGCTTTTGGACTTAGAGTGTGCAAATGCAGCTAGAGGAATTCAAGGAATTCATCCAAGCAACAGGATCAGAATGGACTGTGCAAGGGGGTTTCTTGAGGGCAAACTAAGCCCAGTGTACAGGTTCAGGAGAGGTGGGGCTTGTAATTCCAGTTGAAGTTACAGCCCACAGTTAACTCACAGCATGGATAATTTAATCCATGTCAGGCCTTGCTCACCAAACACAGTATCAAGACCAACATGGTCTGTGCCTCCTGCATTACCTGGGTTTGGAGAGTGAAGAAGACAGAAGGATAAGATAGATAACTCAAGGACACATTAACCCTGATGGAAACAGGAGCATTCACTTTGCCTAAAGCAGACAGAGAGTAGTGTTTTTGTTGATTAGCTGAGACAAAGCTGGTCTGTGGTAAGGATGCAGAAGCACAAGTTTTCCTGAGAGTGGCAGCAGAAGCTAACAGATTAGAAAGAAGCCTACAATAAAGCTAGCAGCCAAAGCCTGAATTGAAATCAGGCTCTGCCTTCTGGCCCATCATTCTGCAAGCAGCACTTTTTACGTTTCTTACTGATTTTATGTTTCTTACTGAAGGACAGTGAGTACTTCTTCGGATTTACCTGAACCTCCAGCCAATCCAAGGCTGACCACTCCCCAGTCTCTTGCAAAGCCACAAGCAGCATCAGTGCCACAGGCTGCAGCCTCAACCTGCCCACAGGTGCAAGCAGCAACTGTTGGGGACAGCCCACTATCCAAGATCATTCCTGAGGTCCCCAGCTCTACACTTTTACTGAATCCTCCCCATCCCTGGGACCTGCTCTCAACAGCAGCAACAGCTAGCTCTCTTCCATCCTTTTTGAAGGCTCATCTCACCCCCATGCCACAGAAAGGCTGCAGCTAGAGAGCATGTTTTCAGGTTAGTAACTTAGTTTCTCTGTACTCACAAACTCATTTTTCTCTCCCTCCCACCCGTTCTCATCATCCCCTCCATAAGGAGGCTACAGTTACAAAAAGTGAACACTGGAACAACAGGAGGGAGAAGAAAGAATGTAAGGATATTGTAACTTCCACAGCCATTCTGCCTCGAAAAGGGGTATTCCTGAATTTAGTTGGCCTGTCATTCTGTCTTGTGGCAAATACAGTCATTACTTGAGCCAGGAACCATGCAGGCTCATTTCAAAGCCTTTTCTTAAGTGCATACCCAATCTAATTTAGCCTTTTACCTCACCATACTGACTTTCAAAGATAGAAAGACATTATTTTCTGGGGAAGAGGTAAAAATTAATTTCCTCATCTCATCCCACACTCATATATACCCTCCCCCACCCCCTGGCTTTTCCCATGTGGAAACTTCAAATGAGAATTCACTCCTTGGTATCCCAGGGTATTTCAAAACCCGTGATTGCCATACACTGTTTCAGAATTCTGAGATTTTTGCCTGAGCCAGGCTCACCTCAGTTAACACCAAGACCTCTTTATGCAACAGCCACTGCTACATTCCTACCAGCTGTGGGTCAAAAACCCAGACTCTAGTTGTTGAGCAAATGCCAAACCAGTGTGATCCTGGCACTTCTTTGAAATGAAAGACATTGAATATTTCTTCCAGACCATTTCCCTGCTCAACACACTTGCACAATACAAAAACAGTCTAGTTGTATATTATGCAGGAGCAAAACTGACCTCACTTGACACTGCCAACAGATTTGATACCCTGTCAGACTGAACCATCTTGATCAGCCCATTTGTGGGAAGCCAAGACACACAGATGCAAACAGCAGCTCTTCTTTTCAACTGGTTAGACTGCAAACAGGCTGCCTTTTAATGTGCGTTACCTCACACAGCACAGTGGAAGTCCAAGCTGAGGCCCTTAGGCATTACTGCTACATACAAAGATTTTCCAGCCCCATGCAGCTTTCAAGCATTTTCATTTCTAACTTGAACATACATAAGGGAGAAACTGCTCTGTACAGTTTCTTGGACAGGAAATTAAAAAGAGTGCTTGTACATGAAACATTCTCAGAGGAAGGACATGAAGAATGCCTTGGAAAAGAGGCCTGCTAACAGCACCAGTTGTTGAAACTCTTCAAAGGGTGCCAAGCTCGTAGGAGAGGAACATACAGTTTCTACCCTGGAACCAAGTTATTTCCACATGCACAGTGGGTTAGAGCCTCAGGGCTGGAGAAAGTTTCACCAAGGAGCCAGGGGAATCATCCACTAAATCTACTAAATCAGCCAGCACTTAAATCAAGTTATAGCTGCCAAACTTTGGGACATTTTAGCCAACTGCAGGACCTGAAAACAAGGCATATCCACTGCTAACGTTCTTTATTTGGAAATGTCTCATACTTCTCCAGGATAATTACCTGGTGAGAGGCACCTGGATTGCCCAAACTGAGTACCAGTATTTGTCTTCTTATTCATTAGTACATGATTTAATGTAGAAAGAGTTTAAGAGTCTTACCACTCCACGCAAGGTTGGAGGTATCAGCCCACAGTAGACAGGGATAAAGGTGCTGCAGACACAGGCCTGAGGAAAAGAAGAGATGCAGTGCGTAAGAACGACATCAAAGCCTACCAAGTTAGTCAGAGCACCACATGGGCACACACTGAGAATTATACTACATTATGAAAGACATTTGGAGACCAACGCAAAACAGAACAGCATGCAGTTCTTGCCCAACCCTCTGCAATAAGCTTCAAGTCACCTGGATCAGTTCCTCCTTGGAATGGAAGTCTGACAGTATGACGTTTTCTCCATCAGACACTCGTGTGAGGGAAATACCCAGGCGTCCTGCTGCCACCTCATGCCCATTTTCTGGCACAGTCTTGATCAGGCAGTGCCGAATGATCTTCACCAAGTTGAAAGAGGGGTGAAGCGGACCCAGGAACCTCTTTCGTGCTTCTTTAGACACCCGAATAATGCTGGCACCAGCCTCGCCTGTAAGGAGAAAAATACACCATGAAACAGCAGCAAGAAATGAGCCTTTTTCACAAAATAAGATATAGAAAAACTTCATCCACAGCTTTGCTCAGAGGTTTCCCCCTGCTTGCTGGTACAGCTCAGGGTAAGTTGCTGTTAAGGCACTGTTACAGAGTCTCAGAAGCTAGCTGTGTTGGCACTCTCACACCTGCACTGCGAATAGCTACCCTCATCTCACATATGCTCTATCAAGCCAAGTATGATGACATGCATCTGGGTGAGACCCCACGTTGTTTTCAGGAGGTCCTGTTTAACTGGACAACGAAGGGCTGGTGAAAAGACTAACACAGAAAACAAGGTTATTTTGGGGTTTTGTTGTTGCATTTGAACTCATGGCCGAAGTTACTCCAAAACATCTTTTTTTCCTGACATGAAAAACATCACCTGCCTGTAAGCAGAAGTGCCAGTAAACTAGAATATCACTTCTTCTCAAGTGATCCATCATCACAGCTCTGTTGGCAATGATAGTCATATCTCAGGTGAACAAAATGGGCACTATGCTCTGTTAGGCAATTGGTGACTTAGAGCTATCTAGAGTAGATTAGGTGCCCTGTCTCTTCTGCACCCCACTTCACAGCATTAGAAACAGGCCCTGGGGGGGGAGCAGGATTCTCAAAGGCATGTTTGCTTTATACTTTCACTCAGTGACCCAGCTAGATTTTCAGAAGTGACGGTAACTCATCTACACAGAAGCAAAGGCAGCTGCTAAACCCATGATCTCATGGTCACTGGGAGCCCAATCTGGCAAGAGTATCACAGTTCCGCAGTGCGAAAGAAGGGAAAGGACAAAACAAAACAACTAACCCAAGCCAAACCCTCCACACCCATCACACTGCCCTCTGCACACAGTCAGATGCCTCCCCATCTCCTAGTCACAATGGGACGCAAGGCATTCCTCTGAGTACAAAGCAATCACCGTGCTCTCAGAGACAAAGTGATTATATACGTGAGAAAAGTATGAGGGGAAGAGTCACAGACACAGAAGGAAAACAGCCGTGCTTTCACAGATCTTTTCTCCAGTCAAACTGAAATCTAGTTACTGGACAAAGACGAAAGCTGCTATCAGTTCAAGCCAACTCTATTGACTTGAGACCTCTCTGTTTTGCCATCTTCCCTCCCTAGCCCTGCGACCACAGTCAAGTTAGACCCAGATTAATAAGCAGAGATAAGGGAAACAACACCCTCAGCACGATATTGACACATCCCATTCTTTTGCAATACATGTGCACCAGCAACGTGTTTTCCATTAACGCAGCCTGGGAACGTGATTCTGTGCGTAGGAAACCCAGCAACACCAGTAGCTCAAGCAAGCTCAGAACGAGACCCTTGACCATGACCAGAAACTCTGGGGTCAGGATTTAGGTAATGTGAGGTAGCAACCTAACAGAAAATCCAAGTTCCCTTCTTTGAAGCAATTTTTAGCACTATAATCCCAGTCTTCTGCTCTTTCCTAAAGTAACGTTCAGCAGCCTAATTCTGATCTTGCTTACTCAATTAGCAGTAAGCCACTGAACCCAGCCCGTTCCAAATAGCAGCTGCACGCTTCAAGTCCCTTCCCAACGTGCAGTAAGCCAGCCTCACGGGTCATGGTGCTCATAAACTCATTCATTAGCACTCAATCCCTACAATACATCTGACAAGGGCAACAAAGAACCTGCAACAGAACCAAAAGAAATGGAAGAGCTCCAGTCTGGCACCGCAGCCACATGATTCTAGGAAACAGCGGCACCGAGAGGGTGACCCAGGAGATGGTGCTTAGGGAAACATGCCTTCACACTTGGAATCTCACCTGCAGAAAGATTTGACAGAAATACTGTAAACAACTGCAATAAAATGGAGCTTATGAACAATACCTGAGCAAAAATCTGAGCTGGAAGTTGCTGAAGAAAATGGCAAAACCCTAAATATGCCGGGAAATAGACTGCCTCAACATCTCAGGAACAACTTCAATTGCAGCTGCCTGCTCAATCATCATCACACAGCAAAGTGAGGTGGGAAGGACATGGGAAAACAGGACAGAATAGGAATTATTGCTAGTTAGCAATTTCATTTCTTTAATATCTTGGGTATTGTTGGGTGCTTTTCTTTAACACGTGCATATGAACAGATTGTAAGAAGCAGCTTCTCAGAGATTTCAGCTCCAGGGCAGCTGTGATCCCACTGGACTTGTTGACTCACTCCAAAACTGAAAGATTGAATGCAGAATAGTTCAGAAGGCTGAGACAAGCACAGGGTGATCCACAGCACCACCACTTTTCCAGGAAATGAGGCCAGCTGAGGGTTCAGCCAAGGAGTCAGGTTTATGTAGCTAAATCCATGACAGATGACAAGCCCTCTTGGGAACAAGTATGGGAGGAGAAAGAAGAGGTGAGAGTGCGAGCAGAATTTGAGCTGGTTTTCCTGGAACAACTTCTGTGGTAGGGATGGGATTAAAATAGCCTGACAGAGGGAGTAGCAGTTGAATGAGAGGCATCAGAGAAAGAAATCCTGCAGGGGTCAGCCACAAACTGTCTGCTTACTGGGATTAGACCAGCGCCCATCCACAGAAAAGACTTCCATGGTTTTTGTTAGATCTGGTGATTCAGGATACAGGGTCACGTGGAAACCTAAATGAAATTTCTTTTTCCTTTTGGGATACGCCGTAAGGAACACTGACAATCTCTAATAGTTTGCATTGATTGCCAGGAAAACGTTATTCTCCCATTAAACAACTTACCCAGCATTTATCCTCATGCAGATTTACTAAACCATTATTACTCTTAAAAACAAAAACAAAACAAAACAAAAAAACAACCTATATGTGGAATATTTCATTTTCAGTAGAAAAGACACATTCCCTCATTCTTCCCTTCTTGCACTGCCATCCCAGTATGCATCACCAACCACAAGCCTGAATGCTACAGGGCCACCCTCCTTAACTGAACTCGACTTGTGACAACACATAGGAGCATCAGGCAGCCAAGTTCTGAAACATGTGCTGGGTAAGGAAGGCTAGAGCATCTGTAGCCTCAGCCTGTGATCCTCCTGAAGTAGCTAAAAAGGGCAAGTTACAGCTACCCAAGCAAAAAGAGTTCTAGGCAACTGCAAGTTCACGTTTCATTTTTAAGCTACATCAAGAGTTTCATGCTAGCTTATTGACCCAGCAAGATTAGTTCCCTTAAAGAACTGTCTCTCACTCCCAGACTCATACACTCAACTCCAAAATGACCCAGGTTCCAAGCCTCTGCTGCCTTGCATTCTTAAATATAGCTGCTCACCTTCCACCCAGAAGGTTTAAATTACCCTTCTCTAACCTTAGAAGCGTTCAGTGAGATGTACTATTTATCACTGCATACAAAAAGCATCAGCCAAAGGAGAGTCTGCTTCTCCCTCGACCCTGGAGGGAGAGAAGAGCTGAAGACTGTAGGGTGAATAACCCCAAAGAGTGGTATTCAGAGAAGATAGTGAGAAAGATGGTATATTTTGCTAGGCTTATCTGGATGGTAAACAGACAACTAGTGAATAAAGAGAGGCTCACCTTTTCCAGATGGTTGAGGTTCGCAGATGACTCAACAGGGGAGGGATCTCCAACAAGAGATCCTTCCCCAGTGTTGGTCAGCCCTTAAATGGGTCTGGGAGAAGTGGGGCCAGACTGCACCCCTTCCAGTCACACAGGTACATTGCCTTCACCTGAGCTCCTGCAGCTGACTTGGTGCTCACCTCAGGTGACCAGTCAGAGGTTCAGGCCTTGATTCAACAATTCCCATACAAAGATCAATCAGCAAATGGATGCGATGCTGCAGGAAACACCATTAATTGCAGCGATGAGATCTGCGGTGAAGGCTACTTCAGCTCTGTGTGATACATGTAGATGAAGACTATTGCAAGAGTTAAACATCCCAAGGCAACTCCTGTGGGATGCAGTGTGGGGTGCCGGCTGCTACAGGGAAAGGTGAACAGAGAAGGGCCTCTTCTGACCTCTTCAGCAGCAGGGCTTTTGCACCAAGGGCACCCTGACACTTGCCTGCTGACATCAGACCTCCCTGATATCCATTTTCCAGTCACTAAAAGGACAGTTGACCCATGAAGTATTTCAAGTAGGAAAAAGAGCCTAAGAAAGAAACAGAAATAGCAACATGGCAGGCTGAAGAGGCAGAGGGGCACTGTGGGCATTCCACCCAGCAGCTCCCTCTGGAATTGCTCCACATCAGTACAAAGATCACCCTCTGTGCCAGGGACATTCCTGCTCCATGGCTGGTGTAGTGGTAAACAGATTGCAAGTTGAAAGCCTTTCAAACAGGGAGAGAGAATAGAGGACAGCATGGACAGGTGCAGGGCAGATATAGGGAAAGCATCCTCATCCCTGCTGCTAGCAGCCCAGGCTGCAGGTGCCTTACCTCACCTGGACGTACAGAGCAGGCAGGGAATTGTGCAGCCCCAAAAGATTCTTGCTACACCTGTGCTGTATATCCAGCACTAACAAGAACTCAGACTCCTTCCTACACACCAGCAAGGCTCCACTCCTCTCTCCTCTGTCCTATTCCACAGCAGAGGCTCCACACTGGGCAGACAATTAAAGCTCTGAAAGGAAGTAGAAGAAAGTGCAGGCACTTTCGGCGTTCCTCCAACACCTGGGAAGCCCAACGCCCTGGAGTATTTCAATCACAAGATTTCCAGGAGCCATAACAAGGGACCTCATTTTGGAGCTGCTTGTAAGGTGGTGGTTGCACAGAGCCCACGTTTAGCTATCTGTTTAGGGAGAGGTTTGTGTGGTGCTTGGCCCAGATGTTCCCTAGGAGAGCCCCAAGCCATCATCTCAGCATTTTGTTCTCAACTTGGGCAGCAACACAACATGACTGGAGCTCTCGAGTTTACCCGCTGGTAAATCCCTGCTTGGTCCTGAATTCAGGAGTAGGAGTCAGAAGGAATTTCCCAGCATTAACTCCCACAAGGCTGATTTAAGTTTGGTTGTGTGTTCACCGCTGCTACTTCAGTTCCAGTAACTCACCCTTGGAAGAGCTAACAGCCAGCCTGTACTGATGAGCAGAGAATTCAGGAGAACCGTCCTATGCTCATCCTGAACACAAATCCCCAAGCTGCTCCAGCTCAGTATGTGCAGCTCCTACCCCTGCTGAACCCTGAGCGAGCAACACGTGCTTTTCCTGCCCAGCCTCTCCCAGGAGATGATACAGTCTCAACTACAACACAGTCCCAGCACCCACCTAAAAACACTAAGCTCTAAGCAAGGGATGCTGAACCAGAAATCTGCAAACTGACAACTAGGAAATAATTAACTGAGATAACTTTATCAGATGTTTCCTCCGAATGCCCATTTGCTCAGCAGAAGGAAGAGCAGATAGCAACACAGTGGTGATCTGAGGACAACTCCAATTCTTGTGGGCAGTGACCTCAGTTTGTGAAAGATCCTCACTGCTTGGCTGAGCTTCACGCTCGTGCTGAAGCAAACTGGTTTCCACTCATTGGCCTGAGAGAACAAAAGCCTGACAGACCTTCATGTGGGCTGAGAGAAAGCCAACTTGTGTAAAATGGGAAGCTGACCACTCATCAGCAAGGCTGGAGGGTGTCAACGGGGTGAGGGGGGTTAAAAAGATAAATTAATGCCAGCAGAAAATAAGAATAGCTTAGGATCTGTACTTATGAGACAATTTCAGGTAGTGTACATCCTACAGCTGGAGACAGATCCTTAACTTCAGTTTGACATCCTAGAAAAATGCCTAAAAGCATTGGTGGTGGTGGGAACTATTCCTTACTTGCCAGAAGTTAGATACACCCCACTAATTAACACAAAGAAAACTGTCCTTTATTATATGCTTGAGGCAGAGAAAAGGCAGCTAGCACAGGAAGCTGTAAAGGCAGCAGTTCTTGTCACATCCGTGCACGTCTTCCCACAAGTTGACAATAACATTGAGAAACATCACATACCAGAACAAGCTGTTCTTCTGGGACTTCCCTAATTTGTGTTGATCTGAGTTATATTTATGTTACTTATGTTTAAGGATCTCACTCATTCCTTCTGTTGCACTATTTTGCCATCAGATAAGCAGCAGCTCCAATGAGTGAGATTCTGATAAGATACAAGGAGGTTGGTTTGTGGTATCTGCAGAGGCAGCAAATACAACTGTCCCCACAACACATCCTCAGTCAGAGAGCAGCCCGCTCATACAACTGGCTGTTCCCAGTGGCAAGTAATCCTTCCCATTAGGGCTTTACCTACAGAATTCAGCAAGCAAACTATTTTGTGAGTGTGATTCCTTCAAAAACCTGGCCACAGATCATGGTCTCTCTCCCTTTGCTCAAAAGTAAGAGGCACCAATTCAATTGGAGAAACTCCCAAGGATCTCTCACACTATGGAAGGAACATTCTCACCTTATGGGTAGGGCAAGTGAAGACACAGAGACAGTTTTTCAAGTAGAGCCAGCTCTTGCAGCCAGAGGCAGATGCTCATCCCACAATATTTTCTGGCCCAGATATTCAGAGCTCAGCAATAATAAACCTACAAACAGCACCGAGGTGCAGCCTGCAGCAGGAGGGCTAGGTAAATCCAGTCAACTGCAACTGCTTCAGATGTGCAAGCCTCTCTCATTAATATGTTCATTCACTTCAAGTAAAACTTGGGGGAAAAAAAGCAGAGGGCTATCCTTTATTTATCAAAATGATCCCTCACCAGCAGGTGCCCCTTTTCCCCCTTGAGACAGGCAGAATAATTATTTTTTGTGCACCAGTACTACCGCCACACGCTGGATATGGGGCACAGATGACAAGAAATTTTGTGTGCCTGTTGCCCCATTTCTTTTTTGTTTCTAATCTGCTGCACAGAGCAGCCCACAGTAACTGTAATCAGCTCGTCTACCCACAGTTACCTACAGGATAGGACCCTCATGCAAGCCCAGACACAGACACACAACCCATACCTCACGTAACCTTAAGGTAGGTTGCTCTGTTGAGGAAAGCACGCATAAGAGCAGCCAGCTTTGATTATGTCTTAGCTTAAACTTCACACTGGCACTAACGTAATGTTGATACAGCAAAGCCTCACCAACACCAAGTCCCGTTTTGTTTCTGCAGACACAGGACTGGAGTGTTTGCTTTCGCAATGAGAAGCAGAAAACACTGCAGCTTCTGTGGGGAAACAAGCAGTAGGAAAGCCCAGAGGCAGCTCAGGTCAGGCAGCCAGCCAGGATTATTGACTGGCACAATCACAGTAGCAATCACCACTAGCCTAATTTATTTCACTGTAAATCTCTAATACAAGGATTAACACTGCATTTCTGCTCAGTACTTCAGAGAGAAAATAAACAGTGTAATAGTGCATGAAAGAGAAAAGCTGCCCAGGACCATAGGCAAGCTGAACTCAGTCCCGTCCTCCTCCATCCATCAGTCCTTGCCAGTGTTTGAGTACAACTCAATCTGTGTGGGGTGACAGGAGATTCCTGCTGCTTGCTATGAGCCAGAGCCATGCCAGGCTTTGGGTTACTTGCTTTAGAGTAAGTACTTGGCAAGAAAAAACTAGTGGAGGAAAGGGAGAAAAAAAAAATGGACCCAAACTCAGACCACTTCACACTCATACAGCACTTGTCCTCTGCCCTGCATGGAGGCAGTCTTCATTTCTATTTCTAGAGCCTAAAGAAGTATCTGCCACTCCAGCTTTGCTCTGCTTCATCATTCACAGGCAACTACCCTCACCAGCACCAAAGCAAGGCTGACCACCACCTGGCCTACATACAGCTTTGGAAGGCTTTCAGCCTAGCCCCTGCTGCTGAGAGCTCTCCTGTATTCTGGCTCTGCCACTCAGCAAAGGGCAGCTTTACTCCCTTCTCCCTGTCCTTTCACTGCACACTTGTGTGGCTGCTCGAGCACTGTCTAGTCCTAGCGCAAAATGAGAGAAATGACTCTGAAGTCCACTCCTGGCTCTGAGCCTGCACCCTGACCAGCTCCCATGTTTGCACTGCTAGCTAACTGCTCCACCTCACGCCAAGCACCTCCCCACACACCTCCACACATGCTTCTTGCTATGCCTGCTTTGCTCTTTCACCTCACACAGACATCTTTGGTGTCACTTTACACCCTGAGTTTCACCCTGTAGCAACAACCAGAGTGGAGCAGGTTACGAGCAATACAGTGGGAACAAGAAACCTCGCACCAAAGAAGGCTTCAGAAGGGATTTCATTCTGATAAAGGTTGTTGAAGAAGCGATGTCAGGCAGACCCACAGGGCAGGCTGCATGCCATGACAAGAATGTCTGGGGACTGACATACCTTTCTTCCACAGACGTCAGCAGCAGTCCCCCCAGCAGCATCAAGCTGACTCAGTTTCCAAAAGCAGCTGTGAGAGCAGGACAGGAATTGCTCGCACAGGGTTGCACAGACCCCTCTGAGAGACGGGTACACATGCAAACCTTTCTGCAAGGTTGAGAGTGCAGAAGCAAGGAAGGCAGCAAGCCAGATGTAGCAACATCCACCTGAAGCTCACGCACACCAAACGTTTCTATATGAAGAAGCATGGTTAGCGGTTTAATGGCCAGTTTGTTTCCACCAAGAAGTTTTTAACCAATCCCACTATATAACACCACGGAGCTAGATGAAGTGATACAACTCCCCCATGCTCTGCAACAGGGCTCTAACTTTCTCCATGCATGACATAACCCTGAAGGGATGAATCCACACACACCCTGCCGAATGATCCGTCAAAATAACTTTCTCACCAGGCCCAGCCCTGAATCAGCAGCATTCAAATAACACAGCAAGAACAAGTCTTATAATTAACATATGCTAAGGGATCCTTAATCCATTTACACTAGCTGCCACCTCTATCTCAGGACTGTAAACTAGATAATCCACAGGAGTAGAAGTACAGAGACATTGCCAGAGCCTCCGGTGTGAAAGTGGCACTAAATCCTTTAAATGCTAAAGCTTCCCAAACCTGCAGGTCCAACCAAAGAGACTGCAGTGTATTTAGCGGAAGAGGATTATTTCTTCTGTGTACAAACTTAAGTACAGAATAGACAAAAGCCTGGAAAACAAGTCCAGAGGACTTAGCAGACAGAAGCCACCGATGTAGGTCTGGCCCTTATTTGCACCAGAAAGCATTAAGATTTCAGGTCTGGGCAAGCACCAGAAGCAGCACAGAACAATAGGTTCTAGTAGAAACACCAGCTTCCCCAAGCTGGGGAAGACAAGAACTGGAAGACTGAAGTAAGCACAGCGCTGCAGAAAAATACAACATGTGAATAAAGATGCCAAGGCAGAGACCTCTCCCCTCAAGGGTCTCCCCACACAAGAGGGGTCTGCAGCCATGAGAGAAAGGCTGATAAAGCCATAGGTGGGAGTTGGATTTTGCACCAAGCTTGTCTCTTTCTTCCTTGGGGAATCTTTTATCTAAGCAACTCAGCAGCAGTCCAGCTTCTACAGGCTGACTGAGAGGGTTTCCATGACCTTCCGCAGATGACATGCTCCAAGCACCAGGAACAAAGTGCAAGACACTCACCCTGACCGTCACTGCTGGGAACACACAGAGTTGGGTTTGTTCTGAGCTCATCTGCTTTAGAGAGTCCCCTTGTTCAGGAACATCACAGGCAATCCTCCTGGACGTGCTGTACCGTAGACCAGCACAGCCCCAGGGACAGAAAGAGATCTGTCACAATCACTCTACCGTTTGGTAAGTGCCAGATCTCTCTCCTCCCTTCCTCCAACCTTTCTCACATCAGTCAGAACAGCCTCTAACATCTTCAGCATGTTCCTGTGGTCACTAATGCCCACCCCTCCACTATGTTCTTTGGAAGAGATTTCCTGCTGCCCAGGTCCCACCACTTCCAGGACACACACTGCCTTCTTACAAGGACTGACTTAAGTTCCTCCCCCCAGCCCCTTCTTCCGCAGAGCCATTTCCTCTGCTCTTTCTACCAGCTTTTACTCTCCCTAGTGCCTTACGCATGGTTGGCAAGGAAGGTATCACTAGGTAAATATACATACACAAGCTCATTCAACCCCCTGATTCTTGAAGACATATCTGGACTTTCACATCAAGTTACAGGAACACAGCAGAAAGAAACAGACCATAGAGCTGGGCAATGGAAGCACATGTAAAAGCACAGAGGATTCACAGGGAAAGTGGTGGCCAGTTAACAATTCAGCCCAGAAGAGTCCAGAATAGACTTCATGATTCATGCTCCAGCCCGCATAAACCGGCATTGCTCCACAGATACGTTAGAAACTAAGCGGATTTATTTCCTTCAATCTGGGATTTGATGTTAAACTCCACACACAGAAAATAACCTCTGTGATCGGCCTTTAAGCTCTTGCTTAAACTGATTTCAGAAGCCCACCATGAAAGATGTCGCTACTGCTCATTGACAGCAGCATAATTCAGTTTTGAAAGGTAACAGAAAGGGTTACCTCCCCCCCCAACTTCCCTCCATTACTCAATGGAAAAAGTTCCTACAGTTCAGCAGCATAGTTTCCTGGTGGTCATATGACAACAGGTGACAAGCAAACCTGTCCATCAAATAACTGTTACTTCATCACAGGACAAGGTTGGGACAGAGTCCTGACTGAGATATTAAGGGGGAAAACAAACAAACAAAAAAACAGGAGTTTGTAGACAACACAAGAAAAGTCTTTTCGAGAACATCTCAATGCTGCTCTTTCTAGCGGATGTACGCCCGATTCTGCATTCATTCCCTGTACCAGAAGCATCCCCTCCGCTTGATCTGCTATTTTTACTGACACCGACAGCTGATTCACGCTTTAGGACTAACTCCCACAGGAGGGGGTGTGACAGGCAGCTTTGCCTCTGACAGCAGAATCCAGCTCTTCTCCCCCATTAGAGGGGCAATTTGGCAGCTCCCCCCACCACCCTCAGAAGGGAGCAGTACAGGACAATACTCACGTGCTGCACAGTGGAGATGCTGTTGGTTAACTATGAGTCACAGGCATCACAAGCACAGTGGCAGGGCCTAAGCATCAGCTCAAAAACAGCTATTCTTTTCAGTGATTACAGGTTTGCATCCCATAATTCATACCAGGCGCACCAAATCCCATGCAGCTCACTGAAGTGAGATCATTCCAGGCCCTTCACAAAAGATATTCCTCCCTACACTCACATGAAAGATTTAGAAACCCAACATTAACTGTATTTTAGCGATACTAGTGAGTGGAAGAGGACAGTTTTGTCACATCACGTGTGCCAGTTCTACTCATCCAGACCCCCCAACTTCAGGATTTAGTCATTGAGGTAAGCTCCAGGCACAGAGCTTGTAAAAAGCTGCAGGATATGACATAGGCGTAAGGAGGAGACCACAAAGCCAACAGGAAAGGTATGCTCACTCGCTTGGCACACAGAGGTGCAACTCTTGGTGTGCTGGATTCCAACAGCCCCAGGAGAAGACACAGGCATGACAGAAGCCCATTTCCCACAAAATTCTCTGGGCAAGAAGTGTTAGTGCTACAACACTAACACGCTTGTAAACTTGGGAGACACTGCCCAATAAACTCCACCATCCACACAGATTGTTCTTGTGGAAAACAAACAAACAAACAAAAAACAACCAACAATGCTCTCTCCTGCCAGTGAAAAGAATGGAGAGAAAGATGGAGGGAACGCTTCAAACACAGGGCAGCACCACTGGCATAGCCCTGGAGAATTAATACTAGACCCCTCCAACTAATAGTAAAGTGCTTAACACGAGCTACATGAGGTCACAGCAGACTATTAATATCTCCTAGTCTCTTATTTCAAAATAAGGCCCTCTGCCTAGCTAATACCCACATCCAACATTCCTTTACTGGTTGTGCTCAAACATGTCTTCAAAGTCTACGCTGAGCTATGAAGGCTGCAGGTGATTTGGCAAGGGCATTCACTTCAGCATTTGCCCACGGCAGAACCTTACTGCCACACGCAAAGCACAGCAGAGGGCTTCCAATCCAGGGAGGTGGCAGAATCAGCACAGAGGCAAGCTGGACTGGCAAAGAGACTGGAAGAGAACAAATGGATAAGAAACAAAGTGGGATGACAGACTCTGAAGTCCAGGACAATTTCTGTTTTCTCCGGCCAAGATCTCAAACAACAGCGACTAGAAAAAAAACGCTAAGGGAAAAAGTTTTTCCACTCCTCCTCTGAAAGTATTTATTTGTATTAAGTTCACAACCAAGTGCAGACAGAGGAAAGCACTGACTTCTATCTATACACAGACATATAAGCAAGACTCCTGCTTGCCATCCATCCAAAGATGTTATCTAGTGCTCCAGTTCACTGAACAGCACAAGGCAGGATTTGCCATGAGCAAATCTGGGAGAAACCAGCTGCACAAACACATACTGAGAGAAAGAACTGTTTCCCTACAACAGGTTACAGCTATTCCTACTTTTCCCCCTGTCCCCTTCTTCCCTACAAGCTCACCCCAACCTCTGGACCTCAGCCTGCAATCTGCACTGTCAGAATGGTTTATAACAGGGACAAAGAGCAGCAATACCAGGCCACAGTTGAGCATCCCATCGTCTGCTTTTACTTTCAGAAGTCACTGTTCTTTATCTAAGACACGTAAGCCACAGGCAGAGCTAAATAAATATAAAAAGCTCAAGAGCACTCAAACTTGAGAGATAATTTGAGTAGCCAATATCCAAGCCTTCGCTGCCTTTAAAGGTAAATGTTACCTATAAGGGGACACCTTTTTCAATCCCCTTTTTCAAGCCTCTCCTCACACCTCAAAGGGAATGAGGAAAGTAATTGGGAGGCAGATGCTCCGGATATATAAATAGCAAAAACAAGGTAGACAACATAAGAGACTTGCTCAGCCTTGTAATGGTGTTTGAGCCAAAGGGTTCGGGCAGTGCCTTCAGCCTGTCTCATGTAGGTGCCACACCTCTGCCAGAATAACATGAGGCCCTCCCAGTTGAGGAGATAATTGTGCAGTCATCTCTTCATCACAAGCAGCAGCTAGCAGAATAACCAAATCCCAGCAGCTATCAGCAAACAGACCCCAACAGAAGGGATGAGAGGATACCTCACCCCTGAGAAAGCCTAATGTTGGGGTGCAATAGCATTAGAAACCTCAGGCTGAGCTTTGAGCAACTGCTAAGAGCTTCCTCCCAGAAGCAACGGCCACACACCATTGGTCGCTGCCGTAAACATAACACTAAGGGGGAAAAGTTCAAACCTCACCACTGAGAAGCAGATAACTCCGCTGCAGTAAAAGCGACGTTTCACATCTCTCCCCGTCCCCAAAGAACAGGGAGTGTCCTGGGAAGATCACGGTTACCGGAGTGCAAGCAGCCAGCAGTTCTGGTTTCACTTAGCTCATAGTTGTTTCAATTGTTTCTCTTAAGAGTGAGCGAGATGCACCTGATTCTCTCACCCCCCACTTCAGACGCTTTCCTGCATTTCCGCATGTTAAAAGCTCCAAGCGCAGCACGCGCTGTTGTTGTGTGTAAACATCCCTTCACCCACCCCCCCCCCCCCCCCATAAACTCAACCTACGTCAGCTCAGCTCGGCAGACACCTGCTAAGCTCTACAAGCGAGCAGGAAAGGCGGCCCACACCGATCTCTACGGCTGTTCCCCTAAAGCTCGCTACGCTCAGCAGCACCGCCGGCGCTTACCGAGGCAGGCTCCGCTGACGAGGGCGGTAGCAGTGAGCGCTCCGGCCGAGGCCCCGTACACCTTCCGGGCGTTAGCGACGAGGAAGGGGGCATGCTCTTGGAGGCAGCTGGCCACGCCGATGTGGTACACCCCCAAGAAGCCGCAGCCGGCGAAAGAGATGTTCCAAGCGGAGTCCAAAGGGAACATGGCCGACCGAGGAGCGGGAGCGCTCCGCTCACATATCCCACCGGCCGTCAGAGGGAAAGCGAAAAGGGCGGGAACAGCCGGCGGAGCGGCGCTCGTCACCGCGCTTATATGGGGCGGCCCGGCACAGCGCCCCGCCCCCGGCCTGCGATGTCGCCGCCCCTCAGCTCGGCCCCTCCGCAGGCCCAGGCGTTCCTCCCTCATTCCCCCGTCCCAAAGAACAAACAACCCCCCCCACAAAAAATTAAAACAAACAATTTTAATCATTTCCTTAACAAAGAATTAATCAAATAGGCCGAATCCCATGTCGTCATCGGATTCTTCAGATTCCTCCTTCTTCTCTTCTTTCTTCTCCTCGGCTGAAGGAAAAAAAAAAGCAAGCCGTTAGCATTTACCTTCACGCACAATGATTTGCGAGACAAGCTTAGTGTTCTGAGCTTCCAGACTCCACGGTTGATCCTCAGTGGGACCTTTTGTTCCCTTTCAACAGTGAAATATAAACACCGAAGGGACACAGACACTACTACTGAAGGGAGGTCCTTTCAACAGTCTGATTCTTCAATTCCAAGCCAAAACAAACTTAAAAAGCGGATAAAAAAAGAGCAAACATTTCTCGTTGTCAGCAGAACTGACAGTTCGGTTCACGTTTCAATCGCATAGTGAACTGTCCAAGTGGAAAGACCTTGAAACTGGGACTTAAGAGCAGAGAAAACAGAACTGCCCTGTCACAATACCTGTCCAGCCATACTCACCAGCTGCGGGGGCAGCACCTGCAGCAGGAGCAGCAGAGACCCCTCCGGTAGAGACTGCCACAGCTCCCCCAGCTGGCATGCTGGCAAGCTTTCCATTACCTGAACAGGAAAGAAGAGGAACTACTCAAGGGCTCATCGCCAGCAGTCAGGTGAGAACAGGAGCGCTTCTCATGAACTGAACTGTCACTCCGTCACTATCACTTTTTCCTGCACACAAAGCCTCCCATTGCTTTCATATGCTATCACAGAAATACTGTCAAACACATCCAATTTAACATGTACACAAATAACAAAGCAGAATAGCCCAGAAATGGATAATCTCAACATACCTCAAAAAAAAAAAAAAAAATCGGGTAGTTTTATTTTTATTTTCCTTTACGGGTACAGAAAACTGAGAGGATTGTGGGGGAAAAAAAAAAAAAAAAAAAAGATATTTATGGCAAAGAGTACAGCATCTTAACCAAATTTTCCAACACCCTACGAAACCTATTGCATCTCCTTTGAGATTAGCAAACTCAAATTCTGATTTATGCTTGTCTTTGGAAAAATTAGTTAGCTCTCTGGCATCTACCTTTCACATACCAAGGCTCCCTTGCCATTCAGAGGTCATGGAAACTGCTTGCTTGCTTATATTCCAGTTTCTGGGAATGTGTTTCCAAATAATTCCTTGTTACTTCAAGCTCTAAATGAACCAGCCAAGTAAACAAACATGTTCCATATGCATGGCAGTATTTTCTAAGAAACAATTCGTTTTAACAAAAAGTATTACATAAAGAAACAGTTCACGCGTTGTAACCACATACATAACATCTCTCTTAGGCCTTTAAACCACATCAACGCAACGCCCCGTTACTGCTCAGAACAGCAGCAACACCAGGCAAAGTCCTGGCAACATTTAAGCAAATACATGCTTAAAAGTTCCCTTTTGCCCAAGGATTTTCAAAAACAGAAGATAATTGCATCTAGATCTTTGCACTACCTCAACTCTGTGGTACTTCATCCCTATGAGTATAAGTAATGTTAAAAGTCCCACGTTCAATAGGAGCCAGCAGGTAAGAGCCTAAGTTGTCAAACACTCTTCAGCACTTAGGAGTTCTCTCCTTGAGAAAAGGAAGGACCAGATGCAGGGAGCCTGAGAAGGGATTTGTACTGGAGTGGCTTTTATTAACCACTGGGAGTGTAACTCTGCCTTTAAATGAATTCATAATTACATTTGACAGTAAATAAGCAAAAATCTTAAGTATGTGTTGTGTAGAAGTGGGTAAATGCAAAAAAACAACAACAACAAAACAGTTAATTCTTTCTTCATTCAACATGTCCAGAAAACTATGTCATGAGCAAACTCACGAGTAAGCTCACACACATGTAAGTCCTCCAGTATAATGTGGTCCACAAGCGAAACCTAGCAGGTACTGACACCAACCTGCCAGGAATTAGAATGGACCTGCTGGATTTGAAGCAGTTCAGCAGAAATATAGCATGAAAACCCTCAATGGCGAGAGGAAAATGATGAATAATCAGGAAGCTGGCAGCACTCCTGCACCCTCAAGTCTAAGTTAACAAAATAGCAGAGCCAATTATCTGTGACACTCAAGACTGTACTTACCCTGAGCAATGACGTCTTCGATGTTTTTTCCATTCAGCTCACTAATAACCTGTGCAAATTACATTTACAATGTTAATAGCTTCAAAACAACATGAGTATAAGCTACATTTAAACAAGTACTGATTGCTACATGCAGTGCCTCCATCCTGCTGCTTGCACAGCTCCACAGCATTCCTTATTTCTCAGTGCAAGGAACAGGACATTGCAATATGAACTCCAACATGATTTTTCTTTTCTTCTCTGTGCAAGCTCCTTCATGAAATCTACTACAGTAAATTCAGAATGAATCCATGAACGTTACAGAAGACAAGATTCACAGATGTCACCAAGCCAACTGGGAAACCCCACTAATGGCCTGTTAGTCGCTGTGGGACTGTTTGCCTGTCTTGCTCAATATCCACTGGGAGGCTCTGAAGCACCGGGCACCCGACCAACAACCACAACAGGGCCCTGCTCCCAACACTACCAAATGTTACAGCCAAGCCGGTGACGCCCCTGCACTGGGACAGAGAGTCCTAACTTCAGTTTTACTACCACTGTTATATCAGCAGGGATGAGGAAAGCAACACACGAATAAAACTTGATAAAGCAAGCAAGCATTTTATAAAAACAATTCAGTACCTCACAGACCTTACTAGTGAATTCCTGCTAAAAGGGTGAACACTGCAGTCACCTAAGAACTTTTGGTATGCTTTCAACATGCACCCTCTGCACATGTGCACAATCTGAGAAATGACATCCTTGTGTGCCTGCTTCAAACAGAAGATGCTTCTAGGAGCCCACTAGATTTACGCTGGCAGTGCAAATGGAAAAGAATGAATTCATCTTCACCAGCACCAATTCCAGAGGTGCTTTCAGGATACTGGGGGATCAGAGAAAACAACTAAAGTATGAAGGTGTTAAATAAACGTAAGCAAGCCAAGCAGAAGAACCAAGTGCTTAAACAAGGAGCACCATAAGTTCAAGCCAAAATCCCAAACCATATAAGGATGCTCTCAGGTGGGTCCACACATTATTGGGTTGTGCTAAATGCAGAACAGTATAGAGCTTTCTCTTCCTCTCCAGAAGCACCTGTATATGTATAGGTACACACGTATGGGGCAGGTGGCAAGACTTCCCCTCCCACTCCTGGGGCTGAAGGTCTGCTACCTCACAAGGAACATCCAATTAGGATACTTTCTCTTACAAAGCCTGCTTCTCAATATAACAATTTCAGTAACTATTTCTAAAACTGACCTATTATTGAATGCCTTTACTGTCCACATTATAATTTACCTATGTTTCCTAATGAAGGTAGAGATGCCTCTTTAGACTACACTAAGAAATAATTTAACGCTGAATATATCAGAACTTCAGCAATGTTTGCTGTTAGTTAAAAGCAGCTGAAAGCCAAAGTTAAGCATTTAAGTGCAAACTACAGTTCATATTAAAACAGAATTTACTTCCAGTAAATATTATCTGTAACTCCCATCCCATTAGATTTGGGATTTTTCAGATTTAGGTCAGAAGGCAGCAGCAACTGACAGAGGTACATCTAAAATTGTAAAGATTTCTACAAAGATGCTGTGCAAAACCGTTTTGACTGATTCAGCAGCGCTTTGGAAATCGTGTATGTAAATTATCAGTGAGAAGACCGGACCAGAGATAAGGGAAACAGGGAAACACTGAAGATAACGCAACTGCTCCAATGTTCAACACCAAGGAGGATGTAACCCCTGAACCCAGAGAGCAACGCCACCTTGTTCAGGCGTTCGTCGTCTGTCTCGATGCCAACGCTGTCAAGGATCTTTTTCAAGTCCTTGGACGTGGGGGAGTCATTGCCACCAAGGACAGCAAGAAGGTACGCTGCAACGTAACGCATCCTGGAAAACAAAACCGGAATCTTTAATACCGCGAATCACGGTTGATAACTGTTATCTTTTTTTCCTTTTGCTCTACTTATTCAATAAAAGCCGTGGCAGGAGAGGCCGCATTCCCGCCTCCCGCCAGCACAGGCCCAACACAGAGGCCGCGAACCCCGCCGGGCCCAGTAACGCTCGCTGTCCCGATGCCAGCACGGCCGTTCGCCTCCTGCTCTCGAAATCCCTCCTGGCCTCGCGGCGCGCACCCCGCCCCGCCTGGGCGCTGTCACCCCGTCCCTCCTGAGGCCCAGGCCGGTGGAGCACATGGCCGCCATCACCCCCCCTCACTGCCCCGAGCGGTCTCGCCCAAGCCCAGCTAAGTGCCGCGGACGGTCCCGGAGCGTTCGTTCCCGCGACAAGGGCAGCGGTAGGGGACACAAGGCCGCCCCGCGCTCACTTAGCGAGGCGCTGATAGGAGACGGGCCCGGGACGTGCGGTCGCTGCGGCAGCCCGGCGGCGGAAAGGAAAGGGCGGGGCTTCGGCAACGCCTACTTCCCGTCACCTCTCAACAACGCGCGCTGCCACTGGGCCAGGCCGAGGGTGCGGGCCAGCCAATGGGGAGCCGCGGGATGCTCGGGGCTTCACGAAGCTGCCGCGCGTGTGTCCGAGGGGGCTCCTGCGCCTCCGGGAGCTGGGTGAGGCGCCGCTGCCCTCCGCGTGGTGCTGCTGTGCTGAGCTCCGAGCTGCCCGGCGTGCTTCGGCGTGCCGCATCCCTCCCTCCAACCCAGCTTCTCTTGGGTTTAAAAGCTCGCGTCCTAAGCTGCTTTAATTGCGGAGCTCAGGAGGAGTTGGGAAGTTGGCGAAGGAAGTGGAAATAACGGTTAATGGGGATGTGTGTAACTGGGGCTGTGCGGTGCCTGCGCCCATCTCTGCGCTCGCAGTGATAGCAGCCGCTTTTGGAAGCCCAAAGGGTGGGTGGGTTGTGGAGGCTTCTTGATACTGAGAAGGCAAAGGGCTACTTAATTTCTTCAATTTTCGTACCTTTACTCCTTAGGCGTGAAACCCTCTTTAACACACCAAGTGTTTTTCTCCTTTTTCCTCCTTTTCACGGTGCTAAAGGGGAGAGAACTACTTGCTGTAGCAGTTCTCAGTGCCCTAATTCCTGCTTGGGGCAGCAGCCTGCTGCCCTGTGCAGTGGCCCTGCCTTTTATGCCCTCTCCCCAGCCCTGCTGCGTTTGCTCCACTGCCCTTTGCCTCTTTTCATTTCCATTCTCCAGCCACTGTTGCCCAGTTTTGCAATTGGGTTGAACGAGGGTCGGTGGCAGTCCGGTAGCAGCATGCTGGCCTGGGAGAGCTGCTGCTCCTGTCTCTGCATTCCCTGTTTGCATGCAAACCTTGCTCTAACGCACTTTGTATTCTGCACAAAGCACGGACACATTTATACCATTTAAAGTTCCTGTCGATATTAATTATGATTGATATTGGAGTAACAGATATTTACTCCATTCCCTGAACTTTCAGGTTGTCAGCTGGGAATACTTTGATGTTTTCTGTAGAAAGGAGAAGCCTCTGCAGAGCCCCTGCATTTCTGTCACTTCTGCCCAGAAAGCTTTTTGGCAACACACCTCCTGCCTTCTTGTTGCAGCTCTAAACAATTTCCAGCCACACTGAGCTGGGGCAGGAGGCCTTCACTGCCCACATCTGTTCTCTTTCAGAGCCATCCTTTCTCCTCTTCCCCATCCCAGCTGCCTGCTGGTGCCTGCCCACCTGGCAAGTTGGAGCATGTCTGGCTCCCCTGGACTAGATGCAGAAGATGGCAGAGCTGCTGGGACTCAGGGACAAGCATGGGGAGGGGGCTCCGGAGGCTCCTGCACTCGCTGGCTCCTGCTTGGCAGACAACAGGCTCACTCTGGATGTTTATCCTGACGGCTGCTGCCGGCTGCTCCGCCTGTTTGAGGGGCAACGGGCAGAGGTAGTGCAGGTGGAGCTCCTCCGGCTCAGCGGTAACGATTGCTTGCTTGACAGTGCACTGGCCATCCTTCCGCATCTGAAGCGCCTGAAGTCCCTGGTGCTGAAAGGTGAGTTCCTGGACCCCATCTCGTAGCTTCATGTTGGGGGTTTTCCATCTTGTCACATCTGCAGAACAAGCTGCCTTAGAGCTTGTTGTTGTTGTTGTTGTTCTAGTGCCCTGTGCTAGAGCATCAGTTCATAGTCTTGCTCAGAGCTGCACAGAGATTTTAAGAAGGATCAGTTTCCAGACATTTATATCCTTCCTTTGCCTCTACAGCTGTGTGGGGACCAGTTTTTGGAGTCTGGTTAGGTTGATGCTGCAGCATCTAGAAGAAAAGCTTTTTTTTTTTTTTCTTTTTGCACAGCTATGTAAAAGAGAGGGACATTGAAAAATGCTTGGTTTTTGACAGAAGTTCAGCTCCTCTTTCATTTTTTGTTAGCATAGTTAGCTGCCCTAGCTCATTTGTTCTGGGTCAGTCCTAATGTAATCCTTGCATTGTGTCAGCGGGCACAGGTTCAGCAGGACTCAGCACACACCAGAAGAGGCTGTTCGACATTTTATTAAGAGTACGCCTCAGAGTGCGTGCCATTCGGCATTCTGTAATAACTGTTACACATCTGAATATTATTTCTTGATTTCCTTATCTCTTAATTGTAGGAGAGTCTCAATATGAATGATATAATTTCTGTATTACATTGAGTCGTTTGATTTTTGGGAGGTGGAATTTTAAAATTGCAAGGGAGAAAAGATTCAGGGTTTCAGCTGAAAGCTCTCAACGCTGAGCTTCATTTCTGCACTTACCACAGGTTTCTTATAAAATCACATACAGATCATTTTGTTTGTCTCTCCTCCTTCGGTAAGGTGAGGTTAATGGCGATACCTTTTGTGACACTTGTTTTGTGAGCTGTAGGTTATGCTCTAAACATCCTGAAGTGCCCTGAAATAGTTGAACTAGATTGTTTCTGAGGTACGATGTTTCTCTTAGATTGTTTGCTTACATCCTTTGCCATTATGTAGCACAACAAAAGTTGCCCTCTGCTACGTGTGTTGAGAAGTAGAGCAAGGAAAGGAGAAGAGAGGGCAAAGAGGAAATGGAGAATTCTGGAAGCTTGCTTATGTATGCTTCACTTCTTTTTCTGAAGGGCAACCATTCTCAGTTGGAGTGTCCCACACAGTGACAGGACCTGTACCCTTCTCTCTCAGTGCTTTCATCTGGCCTATGCAATATTGGATTACTAGCTTTGTTTGTTTGTTTGTTTGTTTTCCACATATTCATTGTTTTTCTCATCTGTCTTGCAAGAGCAGGTCTCATTCCTTGGAGCTGCTCAATCCCCAAGAGTGCGGGCAGAGTCTGGAGGGTGGGTGAGGAAAGTCTCCATTGTTATAAAGTGTTGTGTGTTGCCCGCTGGTGTTGGGATGAGGGGAATATCATTCAGGGGCTTGGAAGAGTATGGGCCACTACAGTCAGTGGTGGTGCATCTGTGGAGTGGCCTGGTTCTTTCTGAACATCACCCCACGTGTGTTTAGCAGGGCTGTGTGATTTCACTGTAGCATCTCGTGATTTCCCAGCAGATCTTCATAATTATACCCCTTTCACAGATCAGGAAAGGGAGGCAAGGTGCAGAGAACCTAGCAAACTTTGTAATCACTGCTGCTCACTGTGATCAGAAACTCACCACAGTCTGAGTCTCCATGCTATAGCTTCAGAAAGGAGCATTACGTAAGGCTGATGAGGTATCCTTGTACTATACTGAATTCTTCCCCTACTTCCCTTTGTACCTAGGTGGTCATGTCAGAGATGAATTTGGTTCGTGTCAGCATGGCTCCCTGACAAGCTTGCCACCAGACATTGGGACCCTTAGGTGCCTCACTCACTTGGATCTCAGCTTCAATAGCCTCTCCACCTTGCCCAGCTGCATCCCTTGCCTCACCAGCCTCCGCATGCTCTTGGTGAGCCACAACAACTTGGTGGCACTTCCTGAGAACTTCGGCTCTCTGAGCAAGCTGACTTTCTTCTCTGCCATGAAAAATCAGCTGAAAGATTTACCTCGGAGCATTGGGGATCTGGCAGCGCTGGAGGACCTGGATCTCTCAGAAAATGCGTTGGAGCTTCTCCCTGAAGAGGTTGGAAATCTGCGCAGCTGCACAGAATTGGATCTCTCTGGGAATCGGCTATCAAGCATCCCGGATTCTTTAGGTACCTGTTTTCTTAGGAGACAAGAATAGCACGACTCTGTTGAGTTTTTGATACAGGCTGGGATCCCTGAGCCCTTTGCCTCTGTTCCCAGAATTGCAAGCACAAAATGTCCATTATGTTAGAGCCAAAATGGGAGGGATATCCAGAAGAAACATGCTTGGTTGAGTCAGTCCCTGTGGGCATTAGCTGAGCCATGCCTTTTGCTTCTGTGAATCAGAAAGGCTCCTAGGATTTTCATGCAACCTAAAGTAGTTGAGTCTGGCCTGGATGGTTTTTGGGAGCATCCAGGACTGAAAACAGAAGAGCTGGGGCTTAAGAGGAAGCGAAACAGCTTGAAATCAGGCCCTGTGTTATGGGGCAATCCACTGAGTCAGGCTCTGAATTCTAGTGCCCAGCTTTCCATAGCTTTCCCGTCTCTTTACTCCTCTCTTTTTGCCCAGGGGCTGTCACTGATGCTGCAAACACAGAACAGAGGTGGCTGCATTGCCTCTATACCAGTTCAGCAGCCTCGTTTATTTTGGGAACTAAAGATTTGTAAAGTTATTGTGACTTTCCCTTATTGCACATGTGTGAGAAGAATGGATATCCATTGCCGAAAGGCAGGAGTGTGTGTGTGTGTGTGCGTGGCAGGAGCTGATATGCAATACAATTATCAGCACGGATGGGGAGTCACTGCTTGTTCTAACCTGCAGCAAATTTGAAGTCTCTGCGGCGGCTGCATCTTCACAGCAATCTTCTGGTGACAGTCCCTGGATCGCTCGCCAGCCTGCCCAACTTGTCCAGGCTTGATCTGCAGAACAACTGCCTCCGTGCTGTCCCCCCTGAGATCCAGACTGCACCGTTTGTGCACCTCCGAGGCAACCCCTTAGGAGAAACTGAGCCGTCCCTGCAGGCTGGTAATTGCAAGGCTTCTGCTTCTATGGGTTTTGCCCAGCTGTTCCCTTGCTCAGCCCAGCATGGCATGAATGGATTTGGATTAAAGAAGAGAAGCAGGGGGCAATCAGATTAGTGTTTATTTGTCTGGTGTAATTATTAGGTTGTAATGATTCAGGCCGTTTGTTTCTATGAGCCCAAGCCTGTTCCGAAGGTCCCAGAGGTCCCAGAAACTGGGTTGTTAGGCCCACTCTTTGGAAAGATTTTACAGTGAAAGTGAAAATTGGATTTGTATGAAACAAGTCAGAAGGGTACATTAAGGGATCTGGCCCTTCTAGCAGTCAGTACCGGTTCTTGGACTTGGTGCATGACCATCAGGCTGTGGTGGCTCATGCTAGAAGCACAGGAACAACCAGAGATGATTCAACTGTGCAGTTATCTCCTGCTTTGCCTTGTTCCCTTTCTCTGAGACGAAGATGGTGTATGAGCAGGAGTCTGAGCAGAGTTTCCCAGTAGTGCTCACATTCTCAAGAGCAAGCACTGATTCCGGCAGGTGGCCGTAGGTGATTGGTCATGGTCCTGAGAGCTGCGGGGCTGGTGGAGTGGAGGATTTTCAAATTCCTAAGTTTTGCTGGGGGAGAGAAAACAGCATTTTCAGTGTGCCCTGGGACCCCTTGTCTTCTTCCTATCCTCCTGCTGCTGATGATGCTTGATCTGAAGCCCACTACTGTGTGGGTAGGGTTCCTTTAGCAACTTCTGTCAGATTAGGATTAAGAGAAAACTGAAAGGTATATTCAACCTTCCTTATCTAACCTGATCTAAATAACCTCTGCCTCCTCTTCCTACTGAAACCTGGTTGCTGCAGATGAATCCAGTGCCACAGAACTACGAAGACTGTTCCTTGCATCAGAAGAGGATAGGTATGCTTCTTTACTAAGAACTTATATTACAGTAGTGTAACAAAGCCCCAGACAATACTGTACGTAGTAGAGATTTTGTGTGTTCACAGAGAGCTTACTGCCTCACTAGGCCAGTCGTACACAAGGTGGGAGAATTCTCTGCTGACTTTTTGAAGGATCGGAGTCATTGCAGTGTCACACATTCCTGTGTTTCTTCTGGAAGTTTTACAGTGACCTCTGAAGGTTGTGAAGTGGTCCTGGCCTGTGGCATCTGTTTCTACTTTCCACCTGGGGCTGCTTCTGATCCTCTGCAGATCTACTTCCGAACCCTGGCACCAGACCCTCGGTGGGTGAAGCTGAGACACCATGATGTCCTGCTGAGCAGAGTCCTGGAGCTGCAGCCTCATGGGGTCAAATTCCAGCAGGTGAGGGCAGACACAGGCTGCTGCTGAACCATCTGCCCATGCAGTAGCTCAGCAGAGTCCTTTGGGAGAGTCTTTTGGATCTTTAGAGCCAGCTATCCCCCTCTCTGCTGTTTGTAAGTAGCTGCAGGACTTACAGTCAAAAGAGCTGTGCTGCAAAGACTCAAAGAACACAGCCAGCTTCCTTGATATTGTGCTGTTCTGGCTCCTTCTCCTTTCCAAGTACTTCTTGAGCTGAGCTATAACCTTCCTCACTCGCAACCCTCTTTCTCCTCAGTATTCAGCGTTTGCCCTTAATCTGCAGGGAAAATGGTTCACGTTGTTCCCCAGAAGTCTGATTGTGTCATTTTCATGCATGCTGGTGAATGCTTATATCACTAGCTCTGTCATGGCTGATAGCAGCTCACTGGAAAAGTTACTCTGCCCACAGGCTGCTTTCCCCGCAGTCACAGTACACAGCACATCAGATGTCTCCTGTCATCTCTCCTGAAGCTGCAAGACAGAGCAGGTTCCCATCTCCTGCCCTACTCCCTGCCTACAGACCGTGCATTGTCTACCCTTCTTGTCCACACAGGATGCCACTGGGCAGAACTAGGCTTGATTTTAGGCTTTATGTTGGTGTCTTATGGGGCTATTTTTGTGCCAGGAGGTAGATATCTGGATGCCATATACCTCCCCAGAAACTCTTCACCAGCGTGAGGTGGTAGTTCGGACCTTTAGTGGGCAGAGCTGGAGTGACCTGAGAACACAAGTGGAGAAGAAGAAAAAGTCAAAGGTAAGCAGGTTGGAATGACTGATGACACACATCTTTCCTATTGCTCTCTTTGGTTTTGCCCAGCTGCAAGCGAGTCTGCTTGAAATATCTTGTGAGCTATGTTTTGACTGGCTGCTATGAAATGAAGTGGTTTTCAACTGTAGGATTCCTTTCTCATGGAGGGGTGTGTCTGCTGGAGGTGATGACTTGCTGCTCTTTCTATCCTGATGCTCTTACCTGTTTAGGTGTTACTGCCCCTTTTTTTCCTGCCATTATCGTGTTGTGTGGTATGCCCATATGCTTTTTCTTCTTCCCTGTATTCTGTTACAGAAGCACGTGGCTCACTGTAGTGTCCTTCACTTCTCCTGGTTCCTTGTTGTGTCTCGACTTGTGCAAAATGAATGCAAAGTGCCAGCAGAGGGGACATTGCTCTTTTCCAGCGTGGATCCAAACATCAAAGTGACCTTCCCTCCTGGAGTCACTGAAGAGACTCGCAATGTCAAACTGCAGGTATGACAGCCTAAAAAAAGGAACCCCTGCAAACGCTTCATGCAGCTGCTAGCCTATGTCAAGTAGCAGAGCACCAGGTGAGATGTCTATTAGTGTCTGACATGGATGCCTCATGGGCTGACCCATCTCCTATCACTTTCTGCCGTAGTTTTCTTGCGTGCAAAATGGGCTGTTCTTCAAGCTGCCTCCTGCCTGGCAGAACAGCTCAGCAAGTGAGGTTTGTAGGGATTATTTACGCAGATCTAATCCTAGAGCAGACCTACTAAAATTAGTTGTTCTGTAATGTTGTTGGATGCTGCTGAATGCTATTGTAATACCTTGGCCTGTCCCAGCTTCCCTGATTGACACTGATAGTAAAGCAAAATTCTGCTGAAGTTCATTATGCCTCCATTTTCCACTGTATCCTGAGCCGAGAGCTGTATTTGCCTGCTGAGAGCTTGAGGGTACTGTGTGGGAAATGAGTGGATTTGGGTGTCTGAATGCTTCTCTCTCTGTGGTGCATTCTATGTTCAGGTGCTGCCAGTCTCTGCAGAAGAGATAGAGGAACTCACAGCTGATTCAGGATGCAAAGCCAGTCCTCTGCTCTGCCTCTCCCAGGATTCCCTGGTAGATTTCCTCAGGCCTGTGAGAATTCAGCTCCCACTCCCACTTGGGGTCACAGGTCAGTTTATTCTCAAAATTGGGAAGTAGATATTCTGTGTGGAAAACAGCAAGCAGCAAGCTGGGCATTTTGTTTGACTCTACTGTTAATAACAATGTTTTTAGCTTTGTCTGCAGGAGCAGTGAGGTACATTTGTGTGGTTGGTGCTGGTGCAGGGCGGTGGGAGCTGAAGATAGCTGAGGCTTGGCACACCAGTGCCAACCAGCAGCAACTGGTTCTATTTTACTTCTATATTACTACCTGCTGATGGATCAGGTTCTGAGCCACTGCAGTCTTTCAGTTTTTACGCAGTCACACATGGCACCATCTCTCACTCAGTAGTAGATTTGATAGGGATTCCTCTGTTGACATGCTGAATACTCTGCGTTGTCTTATTCCGGTTTTCCTTGCCATGTCTTGGATTTCTTGTGAAAAAGTAAATGATTTTTGGGTATTGGCTTGGCCTTTGTTGTAAGACTACCTGATATTTGTATGTTGGAAGTGCACCAGGACTGAAAAGCATCACATCTTCAAGTTTGGAAAGAGATAAATCTTAATAGTCCTAAGTATTGATGATGAGAATCGTCTAGTGAATCTGTGTTGTTGGAGAATATTTTTAACATTCAGATTGCCTTATTCTTTTGCTACTGCTCTTCTTTAACCAAGTTTTAGTCCTTGATGCTGTAGAGAAAGGCCTGAGACTTAACTGGGCACTTTTTAAAAGTTAATCACCCAGAACTGTGGCTGAGTTGGAAAAGCTGTGAATAAAGGTAGCGAGGCAGATACATATGTTCACTTCATATTAAAGATTTCTGCTGTATGCAGTGTCTCTTGCTCATGGTTGTCTTTAGGGTTAAACTTGGATCGGTCAAGGCTGCATCTTCTTCGTGGGGATGTGGAAGGTCAAACGTGGGACGACATCACCAGTCAGGTGGTGCTGGAATTTACCCATCTTTATGCATTATTTGAAGTCACCCACTTCTCCTGGTAAGTACAGGTTTAATCCTGAGGAAATTGTGGGATGTTTCTCTGTCTTGCTTTTCCCACACCCCAACCAGGGGTTATGCAGTTCATCCTACTTTTTTCACTTTCCCTTTGCAAGTCACACCCAGCTCAGCGCTTTGCCTCTATCCATCATTTTTTACCTGCTGATAATAACCCCAATCCCTTTGCCTCTTGTGTGTTTTCACTGGAGCAAAGCTTGTAGTTCTGCTCCCCTCAGAATGCTCTCAGCCCTTCTTGTCTGGCAGTGCAGAGAAGTCCAGACAGATCTTGCAAGCTTGGTGTGTTTAGAGCAAATGCACTCATTTTAGTGCTTCCCGCTCTGAATCTGTAATCCTTTAGCTACAGGTTTCCAGGGCACACTTCTCTCAGCTCCCAAGCTCTCAGTTTCTTCCTCACTGCCCTTGGCCTTCTTTGCTTTTAATACTGTCCTTCACCCTCAGTTTGAATACGCAATCAGCCAGAATCAGAGGATAAGATAGCTCCTAAATGTGGCTTGAGAAACCCGTCTTCTCTCAAAACCTGATTTGGTCTTTTCCCCTGTGAAGAAAGGATCGTCGAAGAAGACCCAAACTTGTTGTCATATGACACCAACTTCTCATCCTAGACAGGATCCATTCTTTTTCTTAATTCCTTGTCTGACAGGTACTGGCTGTGGTACACCACCAAGACCTACATTGGAGGCATTGCCAAGAAAGTTTATGAGCGGTTACGTATGTACCAGGTGAACTTCATAGCTCTGCAGAGGAAGAAGGACCCTGAGCAAGTCCTGCTACAGTGTCTCCCCAAACACAAGGTCTGGTATGGGTTGCATTTCCTTTCTCCTGAGCTCCCTGGACCTCCTTTTGTAAAATGTAAGAGCACATGGCTTTTGGCAGAGAAAATGTTTTTAGTGACATACTGACAAGAGGGAAATGGTAGTAGGTAAATCCCTGTTTTTAATGGCTAATGACCTGTTAAAAAAAACAGAGATGTTGCTGATAATACTCACTTTTTCTTCCTTTTTTATTTTTCCTGTAGTAAATGTATCTAGGATATAGGATGTGGGTTTTTGTTCATTTGCTTAACTCCCTTCTGTGGAAAATTGTTTTTCTAAATTGGAGACGAGCAAAGAGAACATTATAGGCATAGGGACGTGGGTCTGGGGACAGATATTTGCTTCAGATCAAACACGGGGTCCTGTGTTGTCATCTTTGCCAGGTTGACCCTGTGCTGAAGAAGCTGCAGGACCGCTACCGAGGACCTGAGCCATCTGACATGGTGGAAATGTTTGAAGGAGAGCAATTCTTTGCAGCTTTTGAGAGAGGCATCAGCATCGATATGGGTATGGTATTGCTGGGCTTCTTTCTGCTCCTGCCTCTCTGAATTCCCTAGCTCCAGGCCTGTTTCTTCTGGGAGCTCTGTGTCCAGTGCGCTGCTCACCCACTGCTCAGGGCAGCCAACCCATGGACATTTACCTGTCACATTCTCTGGTCACTCAACTTTCATGTCTACTTTTCCCTATAAAAGCATTTTTTACAGGCTTATCTTTCCTGTTACAGCGCTGCAGCCTTCAAAGGGCAATATCCCTTTAATTTTATGACTGATCTATTTATGCAGCTAGTAATGCGCTTTTCCTGGCATCTCAGCCAGTGCACTGGAATGATGATGTTGATCTAACTCGTATTGCTTGTTTCAAGGAGAACATGTAGAAGGAAGTCTTTTTTTTTCCTCTCTGAGAAAGTATTTCTGAAATGATCCAGAGCAGGGAATTCCTGTTACCACATGTAATGCCTCTCTCTCTTGTTTCCTCTACCTTTCCATTAGGAGAGAAGGAAAACAGGGAGGAAGACCAAAACTCACAGTGACATTATGTCCTACTGTGACTAGATGTCTTACAGCTGCAAGCTGAGACATTCTGGTGGAGGTATCTGCACACCTTCCCTAGGCTTGCCTTTCATTCTTGTTCTTGGTCTCCACCTTGTGGCCATTCTCCTTTTTCACCCGTAGGACCTGCTTTCTCCACAGTTTTCTGTTTGCACCCAGAGTGGATGGAGAATTACAGTTCTTTCAGCTCTCAGTAGGAGTAGATGGTAGCAGGGGTGCTGCTGGTGGATGATGGGCTGTTGCCCAGGCTTGAAAACGTGTTGTACTGCACAAGCTGAGTGCTGTCTGCTTCTCTGACACAGATCGCCCTGACTGTGTGGATGGACGTCTCTCATTTATTTTTTATTCCCACTTGAAGAACATGAAGGAAATCTATGTGACTTCCCCTGTAGACCGGAAAGGCCAAGCTGTAAAAGGCCAGGTGAGCAACTAATGACATTGTCATTACTTCTGTGGTGTTCCACATGATGATCTCTAAGCTCCAGGCGTGACTCTTCTGCTCTTTCCCATGGCTTTGCACTTCATTGACTATACCTGGAAGGATCACTCATCAGGATAGCTCTCTGACTTTACATCCCTGCCATTAACTCTTGGGGTGTTGACAGAGTCCAACCTTTATAGCAGAAACTTCATTACCCCTCCCAGTCACACTTAATTGAAAGGCCATATTTGTGGACTGAAGATAGGTGAGAAATTCTGCATTCGTCCTTTCTCAGGCATAAATATTGTGGTGCAAACAGATTTGCCCACTGTGCTTTGAATCTGAGTCTCACTGTGTGTTTTCTGTTTGCAAAGGTCTCTTTCTACCGAGGGGCGGTTCCTGAGAGCATCCCTGAAGATGCCAGCAGGAGGAGGAAAGGACCAGACTCCCTCTGGCTCGCTACTCTGCCGATCAAACTGCCTGTGAGTTACTTTGTCTCCTTTCTTCCTCAGGGAAAGAGCAGGGCTCTTCCATTATGGCAGTGGATGCAAGGATTGTTTGCAATAAATCATTGCCCATCTACATGAAAGTATCTTCTTTTTAAGATATTTTTGTGCATAAAGGAAGTTTTCTGTAAATAAAATGAATGGTAGAGTTGAGGTGATAGATCACTGAAACATAGCCAGACACAGTTCCTTGAATCTTCTTATGTCAGAACTCTGTCAGATGTGCACGGAGATCTCCCATGTGCTTTTTTTTTTTTTTTTTGTCATGGTGGAGATACCTCACTCTCCATGACCACTTCCCAAATAACTGAGAGCGGTATTCAACTCATGCTCATCTTGCCAGACTGGGAAATGGAAGGATGATGGTCAGGGAGGGTGGATCCTTCGAATGAATGAGGAATGTGGAGGAGGAGGAGGAAGTGTCTGTTTTGTTTATGCAATTCTTAGTCACTCAGCTCATGCTAGCAAGGAAAAGAATGGCCTGGGATGAGGTAGTTACAGGGATTGGTCCTAAGTGTTCTGGCAGGAGCCACTGCCTTTGAAATGGCAAGCTGTGTTTTATGGTAAGAAAGGCACTTTATTGTATGGAACTTTACCATTTTTCAAGAAGCTTAAAGCCATAAACACATATGTAGTCTGAATGCTTCACCTCTGATTGCCTGTATAATCCTTTTCTGACATATGCAACCTCAACTGGGAGGAACTGGTTGAAGAATTTAGGTGTTTCTTTAAAAAATGCTCTGTAAAGCAAGCAAGAAAGCTTCCAGTATGAGCTGTGACTATGAGCATTGTGATTTTATACTTTTCCATGGCACTGAGCACTGTTGACCACTGCCAGCGTGAGTGCTCATTGCTTCTTACAGCTGTCACTTCAGTTCCAAGTTCAAATCTTCCATCCTCCCAGTATAAGACAGAACATTTCAGTGTGGAGGATAATGGCTGCTGTCCTCTATGAAGAGATTTTTTTTTTTAATCAGATTCTCTTTTTTACACAGAGATTGAAACCCCGTTGGGGTGAGACCTCCAGTTCGCTGAATGGCTTCTCCTTCCCTCCCTTGAACCTGGGCAATGCTGAGACTGGCTACCTGACACAGGCAAACCTGCTGAGCATTGCCAGGCGTGTGGGAGCTGACTGGCAGACCATTGGCCTGAACCTGGGCTTGACCTATCAACAGATTGAGCGGATAGGATACAATAACAGGTAAGATGGGACACAAGAATCGACAGCACTTGTAGCTGCAGTACAGCAGGATAAATTAATGCTTGGCTCGTGGAAAGTTTTCTCACTGGCATTGTTTCACTGGATAAAAGATGGGTTAACTAACAATTCTTCTCAAAGCATAACAGTTTTTCATGGAAAACTCATTATTTTATCTTGGTATAAAACAAAGCTTGAGGTTTGAAAGCAATATTTAAAAATAACCAGCCTGATGAGCTTTGTAGTTCAGATGCATCATATTCCTGCTTTGTTTTCTGATCTGGCTTCCTGGGCAGACTCCATTTTTGACAATGAATTGGCAACCATTGCATTAATTGCAAATATCTATATTCAAAATATCTTGACCAAAAAGTCAAGAAAGTAGGAGAGAGTGTGGCTGTCCCTATTGGGGAATTACATTTCAAATCAGGACGCTTTAATTTGAAATTTCTATTGGAGAAAGATTCTAGAGAGCTGCAACTCCTGTGTGATGGCAGGGGAAAAGACAGCCCACTGAGGATTCTCTGGATTACCTTATTGTGGGGCTTCAGCCCATGGCTCGGAGTCAGGTAAAGCCTCTTTGGGTTATCAGCCAGGAAAGGGTCTTGGTTACTTCTGTGCTTTTCCTTTTCTTCAGACAGGACCTTGATAAGCAAATCCTGGACATGCTTTTCTCATGGGCCCAGCAAAACTCAGAGGATCCTGACTGCGTGAGCAAGCTGATCATAGCCATGAAAGAGAGTGGCCGCCAGGACATCGCCGATGAGGTTGAAACTATCATTGAGCTAGGGCGGCAGAAGTACAGGGAGTCCATCCGCCGTGTGGGCTTGGAGCAAGAGAGCAGCGCTGAAGACTCTGCGATAGCCATGACATAGTGCCTAGCAGAAGGGGGACAGGTTTTGTTAGGGGAATCTCTCCATGTGACAGTTTCTTAAGGCTGCTCCCCAGGCCAGTATCTTCCTGAGGAGTTGAACATTGTTTAACTTGTGAACAGACTACCAAGATCTGTTAGGTCTACACTAACAAGCCACTTCTTTATGGTGGCTAGGCAGTTTATATAGGGTTTATGAGCTTCTTCTGTACTTCTTGACTTTAAGCACTGGATTTCAGAAAGATGGAGGAATTCAGAGCCGAAGTGTCTGTCAGCTAAAGTAGCCTTCAATGAATTAATGCTGATTTTACATATAGCTATTTATATGAAGCTGTCTTCTGATGGAGAAACAAGGTGTGAGCATTTGCCAGTAGGTTTGTTTTTGCTCCAGTGCTTGGTAGGAAAGTAGAGGTGCAGCCATAGTGTGAAGTCCTGTAGTGTTGTGGGGACTGTTCAGCTGCTTTTGTTAATGACATGTATTGCTCGCGTGAAAACGTGAACTGTATTCTCCATGAAAATGTGTTTTCTGCCAAAGCTCTTCTGGTTCCCTCAAGTTCAAAACAAAACCTAAGGATTTTTGCTTCAGCACCTGCCAGGCTTGTTAGATGACACTTGCGTGCTGCTGTCCTTGACAGAGTTCCGGTTTTATTTTACAAGTACATGAAAATCCATACTGACAATACCTGAGGGACTTGGAGCTGGCCTCTAATGAGGCCTTAGCTTGCCTGGAAGTAATTTTTCCCTTGCAATTTCCAAGATATTCTCCACAACCTCTTTGAGAAACGTGCCTGCCTGCTAATGAAGAAGTTTGCAAAGCAAAAGCATTATATAAATTTGCATTTCAGAAACTGGTCTGGCCAGCTGTGACATAGGCACTGCTGTGGGATTGGCATCAGCTGTGCTGAGCAAACCTCCCAGTTTTGTGATCTGAATACCTTGTAAATGGCTGTAAGCATTTATTGCTTTTTAACTGTGCAGTGACTGACTACTGATGTGCTCTTCTCTTCCTGTTACACATCTCATAGTATGCCTCAACTCATGGCTCACTAACAGCAGTGGGAAGTTGCACACAAGCTGTTTGGATGTCTACTGTAATCTACATACGTTCAGCTCTCTCAGAATAGGTTTGGATTCAGCACACCCCACCCTCTAAGCAGTATTTAAAAGGAAGTTCTCAGTCTGAAAGCCTGTATAAAAATGTCTTCTAATGTTCAAAATCAACACACAGCTCCAGGTCTAAGAAGTCCTTGTGCTTTCTTCCTCTTTTCCCCACAGTGAATAACCATCAGTGACCAGATGCTGTATTTCAGGCAAGCAAGCAGTACTATTGAAAGAGGGGTATAAAATTATTCCTTTTTCTTAAAGTGTTCTGGCACCTCAGGTCATGGAGCACATAGGGTGAGTGCTACGGCACTGGACAAGGACTTGTAGTCCTGAGCTGTAGCCTTGGGACTACGGACTTACTCAGAGCTGATTTCTTAGGCCATGCTGCCCCTCAGGTTTCGTGCTGATGTCAGCAGTTCTCTTTTGAGTGCGAGGTATTCATTTTTAACTCCAGTTCTGGAGAGATGCATTTGGGCATATTGCTCTCATTGGAAATAAAATGAGCACTTCAATCTTTCTCGTCTCTGCATGGTCTGCTATTCTATAAATGCTTTGAGGTATGTTACACAGAGTTGGGTCCCTTTGTGCCTGCTGGCAGTAAATACGTGGGTGAACTGGGCAGTGCTGCATGGAAATGGGAAGAAGAGCTCTTGTTTGAGTACTCTCAAAGGCTGGGTGGCCTTGGTGGTGGTTTGTTTTCTCCTTGCAGTGACACTCTGCTGAGAATATGGAGGCTCTGGGAAACCAGAGCAACCCCTCAACCGCTCTTCAGCTGACTTGGCATCAAATATTTGCGCTGGATGAAAGTCAACAGAAAACTCGTTCTTTCCAGGCATGTTATCTTTATCGATAATCTCTTGGAGACATGCTAACTCCTTCTTCAGCCTGTCGTTGCTATGGATGGGAAATGCTGGTCACAGCTGCAGTATGTGGTTGAAACAGCAAAACAAAGACGTGGCATTTATCTTTTGATTCCTATTTTCTTCTCTATTTATTTATTTTACACAAATTCATTACAAACAGGACTATTCTCTTTTGCTTCCCAGCCACTATTTGGCTTCTTCTGGTGCCTTCCAGGTACCTCACTGTGTCCTCCTGATGATTTAGATTTTACCATGCACGATACTGACATGTCCAGAATTCCTCCAGACATATTTCAACATGAAAATCCTTCTTCTAAAAAAAAAAAAAGCAAAAACAACCAAACATACTTAAAAATAAAGGCAAAAAATAATTGTTTTTCTCCTTTTTGACTGTAATGTTGACACCTCTAACTCTCATCATTAAAGGCTCTTCCTCTTCGTATAAACTTACAGATCTCCAGAAGAGCAATCAAGCGTTCCTGGGAGCTGAGCAGGGTATTTTTTATGAGTTTACCTCCACTTCCAGTTCCTGCTGACCAGTGCAGTCCTCTAATTTCTAGATAAAATGCTTCCAGCCTGTTCATGGTTTAAACATTAGTAAAAGAAACAGTTGAGAAATGAAAGCGTGAGTGGAGCTCAAATCAGATTATTAATTACACAATAATACCAGCAAAACCAATCTGTATCCTGCAGGTGTTGAAAACTCTTCACGTGCTCCCAGCAGTAAGGTGGTATATAATTCCCAGTAAAAGATCTAAAGGTAACGTGCAGGCAGTGAGCCTGAGAGGACTTGGTACATGTTCCAGTTCTCATTTTCCTTGAAGCAGCTCCGTGACTGGGAAATGAGGAAGTCAGGGTGTCATGAAGATGGAAAATGTTGCCTCTGTCTTCCTTCCTTACTCTTGAAGGTTTAACCCATGCTGATGGTTGCTTTGGGGGAGTGAGACTGGGATCCTTCTGCACAGTTCATTCACTGAACACAGGAGCAGCCTTTTCCAGGTAGGAGACAGCAGAACTGTAAAGTGTACGAGGCACAGGAAGGATGCTCAGAAAAGGTTATTACAGAGCAATTTTGATTCTGTTCACCACAGAGTATTACATTTCCCGGGAAGGAATGAAGGTCGCGTAGGTGGTTGCTATGTGCTATTTCTCAACTAGGTGGCACCAAATGAAATAAGCCAGCAGCACCTGCAGAAAGCAAGAGAAGCTGCTTTTTCCCCACTGTGCATAGTTCTAACGCTGACTCATTTCTGTGAAATGTTTGAGGCCAAAATATTAATGTTGTGTTCAGAAAGTAATTGGATAAATTGGTGGGAAAATGATCTGTTAAAAGCTGAATGAATACACAGAGCTGAATGCATTCCCAAGAGGAGGGACTGAAAGGTTGGGGCTGCCTTTCTCAGACAGGAGATGAGTAAGACGGCAGCAATGGAGTAGGTGGAAAAATGAAGCAGGCAGAGGAAGCAGATAAGACATCTCTACTTGCTTCCTATAGAAAGTCAAGGTGTTGTTGCAAGTCCTGTTCCTGATGCCCTGTGGACACGGGGAGGCTATTCTTATATCGGTCAGAAATAGCATTGGTATTTTTAGCTATTTCTAATAAAAATACAAATAGCTTGAGAAATTGTTGAGTTCTGTTACTTCATAATCCACAAAGCAGATGTTAGAAAAAGGTACCAGGATGCTGCAGACACACCATGAGGCAGTCTCAGCTCCAAAGCAGCATGAAGAGCTTAGAGATTTGGGCAAGAGCGTGGGGTGAGGATACAAGCTCTCTGGGTAGCCCAAGATTCTAATTATGCTTTATCGTGCTGATAAAGAGAAGCTTTAGAATGCTGTGAGAAGTAGGACAGGAGAGTCGGCCAAGGGACTCGGTTACAAGACAGCTGGAGGAGGATGTGAGCTTAGGTATGAAACTTCCTCTTGCTTCTTCTTCAGCACAGCCTCTGCAGACTCAAATTCCCTCTGGAAACAGTGTTGTCTTTCCAGAAGGACAAATGTTTTGGGTTTTCTTCCCTCTAAGATGGAGAAAAAGGAAATCTTTGTGATTCCTGGCTTCCCCTGAGGACACAGCTGAGATTGAACAGGTACTGTGCTGCCGGCTGGAGCTGCTCCCTTCCAACACTGCTTCCCACACAGATTGCTGGCTTCTGGGGACAGCACATCCTTCATGTGCTGCAGTGTGGCTACTGTCAGGCTGAAGATCTTGGCGAGGCTTCAATCTGCACTGACAGTAGCAAGAAAACACCCTAAAAAATCCCTTAGAACAGATGATTTGGTCACAGCCTAGGCAGAAAAAATAAGATCCTGCTGCTTAGGCAAGATATTTTGTGAAAACTGCTGTGCAGTGAGAGTGGTTGGAAGGCAGAGGTCGAACCAACAGTTTTTTGGGGACCGAGCTCAGGTTCCCTTGATACTACTCCCCTGAAAGAGCTGGAGGCAGCTCCAACATCTTATCATCTTGTGGCAATAAGCGGATGCAGCCTCCAGCTCCCTGCCAGCAGCCGTGCCCAGAGCAGGACCTAGAGGCTGATCTCACAGCCAAGACTGTGCCATTCATTGGCACTCAATAAACAAAAGTGCCCTGCTTCTTTATGAGGGAGATAAGCATGCAGTGCAGAAGGCTGCTTTCCTTTGTGCTCTCGGTGCTGAGTGTGGGAGTCAGAGCTGGCTGCTGAGCGGGGCGGGAAGCACTGAGGCACCACTGCTGTAGGAAACACAAAGGAGAAAAGTGTGGGAATGGGGTCTGTAGTGTCAGGCAAGACAGGACTGTGCCAGGTGTGGAGAGATACTGCCCCACTTGTCTGGGGTAGCTCTTCATGGAGCATTGCAAAGCCAAGTTGCAGGACATTACTGGCTCTAAAGGTTGCTTAATAAAGGGGAGAACGGTTGTAACCCTTTTTGATGAGCAGTGATGGAAATGTGCATTTCTTCATTTATTTATTCAGAGATTAACAACACTGAGCCCTGATTTCACTGACAAAATGTGGCAGGAAGGTTTGCTGGCCAGCTAGTGAGGAGTGCTTGTGACAAGGGCTTTCTTCTGGTTGCTTATTTGAATCAAATAACTGCTAAAAATACAGTTCCCTCAGGACTGATGACCAGAGGGGACAGACAGACCATCTATGTTGGCTTATCTGCATGGTCCTGTGGTCTTAGACTCTTGGGGATGACAGCCAGCTTTGAATCTTTGAATCTGTGAATCAATTAGTAAGTCTTTGAATCAGTGAATCGATTAATGAGTCTTTGAATCAGTGAAAGCCCTTTTGCTGTACTTCTAGCAGTCGGATACTGAACGCCTCCCACATCCCCTTTGCCCCCTTACCTTTGGCAATCTGTCCTGCAGTAGTCTCAATAAAGATTGTGGTTATTTGAGATTGATTTTTCCTGGAGATAATGTTGACTGTTGCTAGTAGTATGTTAATGCCCCTTCAATCTTTGCCAGTTAAATTGTCTTCCAGAACCATTCTCTTGTCCAGTATGGCCACCAGGCCAAGGCAGCAGCAACTGAGCTCATCAGATTTGTCTTTTTTAAGCCTCGGTTTAATATCCACACTCATCATCCACTGGGAACTTACCAGCACTTCATAACTTACTAAAATAGAAAGCAATGCAAATGGGGAAGGAAGCTGAAAAACGAAACTTCTGGAAAGCTTCTTCCTGTTGGCAGACTGAATTTGATGCCTGTCCTTGGCAGTGCGAGAACAGCCCATATCCTCTTTGTCAGCCAGGCCCATGTTTTACCCACTTTCTCCTGTGACAAGCGATGTGGCATTCTGAAATTTCAGTTCTGCACAGGGAAAGGCACGGAGCAGAGAAACACAAAACTCTTGTTGACCCTCTCCTGGTGTTGGGATCACATCGTGTGGGCAGTATCTCTGTATGGAGGGCTGAGCTCTGCTCCCTGCTGTGCACAGAAGGGTAGGGGTGTGAGCCATGGCTGGGGTCTTGCCTGGACACCCTGTCAGATCAAACCTTGCAGGTTCTTGCTGCTTTTGAAGCTCTTCTTTGGACACAACAGTATTAAATTTATTTTGTGTCTGTCAGGAGAAAAAAAAATTATGCCAGAGAGCACAGGAAACCTTGACAACCTGGCACTTGCTGAATGTGAATTCTGTTCCTCTGCTTTTTTTTCAATCCCTTCTCTTAAAGGCTGCCAGAGGAAACGGGTCCTTTGCTCTGTGCAGGTTACAAAGAGCAGTTGTTGTTATGCAGCAGAACCAAAAATAAAAACGGGTGATTTTGCAGTCCTATTGAAACTCAGCTTAAAGCGGGGCAGCATCAACCTCTTCCTTGCCAGGGGACAGCACTGTCCAACCAGCCCATCTAAGGGATGGCAAGTTATGATAAAGAGCAAAATCTGTTTCCCTCTATTCACACTGAGCTCAGCTTTTGTCCCACTGTGTGCAGACCACTGAAATCCACAGATGCCTTTGCAAATCATGGTGGAGTAGGGACCCAAAGAGGGCTGATGCCTGCATCTTCTCTGTCTGACTCCACAGCCCCTTGGAAGACGCTGGTAGCACCTGTGCTTCCTGAAACTTAAAGCTCTGTGAAGACCTGGGGAGAGGCAGAAAGGGAAAGGAGAGAACAAGGAGAGTTACGCCTGGCTTTTCCAGGAAGGCAGAAAGGTTTCATCTGCAGTGGTTATCCTTGCTTCCCGAAGGAAACTGTCCACATCCCTCCATCAGGTGATGAGTTCCCTCCAGTCGCACAGTGAGCGGTAAGTGGCAGTGGCTCTTCACCCCAGCATGTCTGCACATGGGGATGTTGGTTTTGGGATGACGCTCAGCCAAAAAAATCCCACAGTGCTCAGGTCTCCTTCCAACTAGCTGCTGAATGATCAGAGCCAGTGTCCAGGAGAGAGCTTTACATTTATGTCTTATGCTGAATTGTCTCGTGTTCTTCCCAGTCCAGGCAAAAAGGAGTGTGAGCTTCTCCCTTTTCCATCTACATCCATCTCATTAGTGTTAGCATCTGATATTTTACTGACCTCTGGTTGGCACCTTCTTCTCACTTTGGTTAACAGGTCTGACTGTGATAACAAGCTCCTCTCATTTTCAGGCGCGTGCACACCTCAGACATGTCTGGGCGTTTCATCACAACTCTATTTCATTGCCACCTCTGTGTATGCACTGTGCTCATTAGCCTTGTGCTCCACAGTCCTTTCCTCAGCATGGATCCACTGCTATCACAACCAGTCTGATCCTGAAGCATGCAGTGTCCTCTTGCTATTTGTATACTGGCCGGTCTGCATCCTTGGCTGCATGTGTATGAGGCTGGAAGTGATTCTGTGGGAGCCCAGAGCCTGATTCTTGCTTTTGGGTCCTTGATATAAATCAGAGAGTGTTCTCTGAAATCCTTGGAATAGCACAGAGCAGTCTAGCACAGTGATACTGTTATCAGACACCACACTGAAAACCCACTGTGTCCTTCCTCTGTTTTGCTACCCTTTAAACTGTTTCAAAAGGCAATTCCCTTTGCCTCTCCTTCCCAGACTCCCTGCTTTCTGCCGGCCAGCTGCAGAGCCACACCAGGAGGTATGATCAAGCTCTGGGCTTGCACGTTTGTGCCTGCATGACGGTGCTGAAGCCCTTTCTGCCTCCTCTGTGCTCATCAGAGGTGTTGTTCTCAATCTGCAGAAGTGAGAAAAACAGAATCCATCTGTTCCAGTACAAAATTGGGCAAAAACAACAGAAAGTTGTTCTGGCAAAGCTGGTGCTCGGGGAGACGCTGCTGTGGTGAAGCCTGTGGTCAGGAAGTGAAGAAATACGGTAGCCCACCTGATGACAACCAGCTTTGTCTTTGTTTTGAGGATAACAGCAGGTTTTTTGACGCCCTTTGTTTGCTGCATTATTTTACCCGTGCTGGAAGGAAGCTCACCGGGGAGCTGACTGACGGGAGGGTTGGTTTGGCGGAGGCACCTACCAACCATTATCGGGGCAAGGACTGCTAGGAGGCTTTGCACATCCCGCTCGTGTTACAGAGCTTAGGTTCGGTCTACGGGCACCATCGGGTCAGAGCCCTGGACACAAGTATGTCAGGGGGCTGCACAGCATCCCCGCCGCACTCAGGCCGCTCGTTACTCCCGTTTTAAGCCGCATTTTGTTAAACCCTGCGTGGAATTTTGGGCCGCAGAGCCGAGCCCCCGGAGCGCTCCTCCCCAGGGCCTCGCAGCCTGAGGGCGCAGTGCGGGCCCCCGCTCCCCGTCGTCATGGCGACGCGGCGGCGGGCGGGGAGGGCCCGGAGGCGGCGGGCGGGCAGGCCGCGCAGCTCTTCCTGCGCCGAGCGCGGCCAGAGAGGGCAGAGCTGAGCCGCTCCGAGCCGAGCCGCCGGGAGAGGAGCTCCGCACCTCGCTCCGCACCGGCCTCGGGCCCCGGCGGGAGCCCGCCGCTGCTAAGCCGGTAAGTGTGAGCCCACGGTCCCGCCGAGCCCCGCCGCCGCCGTCGCTGTCCTACAGCGGGCCCGGGGCTGCGGCTCCCCTGCACAGAGGTGGGGCCGGAAGCGCGTGTGGGGCGAAACCCGACTCGGGGGGATCGCCTCGTGTGTCCCCCCCCGGCCGGCTCGGCCTCCCCGCGGCGCTGGGGGCGGCGGCGACGCGCCCCGCGCTGTTCCCGCCCTCGCCTCCCCGTCGCGGGGACACGTGTGCGGCGGCCGGAGCTCCGTGGGGAGCCGTTCCCGTGCTCCTCCCCGGCCGGTCGCTGGGCTGTAGCGTCCCGTCGTGGAGCTGGGACGGGCAGGGCTGCTCTGGGCTCACTTAATAAGCCGGCTGTCGGAGGTAGGTCAAGGTGATTATCGGGGATGGGAGCGTGGGCGTGTGGATGGCTGCTGGGGTTTCCTCAAGGTCACCCCGGGAAGGGAAGACCCCGAGCGTCCTGTCATCCTCTGCACCATGCAGAGCTGCTGGGCTCGTGGGAATTGGATTTTCCAGTGCCCCGGGCCTCTCTGCTGCAGGGGGCTCTGCGAGTGGCTCCTGCGCCCTGCCACGCCATCAGTCCAGCGAGCATCGCAGCAGGACACCAGCTCTACTCGTTTGGCCTGAAATCTCCATTTCTTTGAACTCCTCAAAAATCTCGGCACTCTGGCAAAGGCTGAGCTGCTTGCTGACCCCCCTGGGCTGGCTCTGCAGTGAGGACCCAGCCTGTCACACCGTGGCTGTCAGGTTGGAAGCTGCAGTGATTCTGATCCACTGCATGCTGTTGGGGCTCGCCTCCTAAACACGCTTCTTGGCAGTGTCAAGCAAAAGGCAATCAAACCAGAGTGGTGCTGGGCTGATAACAGCGCATCGTGTCGGGTTGTGCCCTGTCACAGGCTGTGTATTGCTTTCCAGGCTGCTGTCGGCAAAGGTACAGAGGATGCCTGAAGGGAGTTATTCTCCATAATACAAACACCATAATTTAAAGAGTGCTTCTCTTCCTCAATGATTCTGTGATCCTTTGGTGCCAAACCCCTGCGCTTGTTTGTTTACAGCACATTGATCACAGGGAGCCGTGCTGTGTTCGAGGTCAGCTCTCGGGATAGGGATGGATGGCTGTGCTGGGACGTGGAGCATGGCTGCATCATAACTTGGAGCGTGGCCCTGCTGTGAGGGAACATTCACGGCCTTGTTTGACACCTGGCAATCTTGTTAATGTCTTAATAAGATGCCAGGACCCTAGAAGATCGTCCCACTGCCATTTTAAGAAGGGCTTGCGTGCAGTGTTGAGTTACAAGGAGGTAAGAGTCACCGGTAGCTTACTAGGTTCATTTGCTCTCCTTTCCCAGTCACACTTAGGTTAGTGGGTGAGATGGGTTAAATAACTACCTGACCTGGCACCCTTGATGAGGAGATTTTACAGATCCCCTGAAAAAAGGCTTTTCTCTGAGGGATAAAGCCTGATCTGGGTGCGCCATGACTGTGTAGTGCTGGGAAAACAGATACTTATCCCTGGAAGCTCTGTAGTGACTGATGAGCTGCTCCTGTGCCTCAGAGTGCTGAGGTGTACTGAAGTGCTGCTTTCTTTCCCCTTTGGTTCCTCCCTGGCAGGAGTTGGCTTTGCTGTTGGACCAGGGCCGAGGGACACTGGTTTGACAGACCTCTTTACTGTCCTTCTCCCCACCATGTGTCTCTTGGAAACATAATGCTTTTGGAGGGCAATTGCTGAAATCACTATAGCCCCTGAAAGGTGGAGCATCCTTGGGAAATATTTGGGCTGAGAGGCAAAGTGGGGCTGGTTGTAGAGTGAGGGGTGCAGCAGCACTGAATGTCACTGCAGAGGTGTCTGTGTGTGCCTTGGTGATGGCTGGCAACAAGTCAGCCCAGCGCAGTGCTTTCTTCTGTTCCTTGATCCCCAGGTGCTGATTGCAGAGAGGTTCCTGTGGTAGGTAATGTAAATTGACAGGGGTGCAAGCAGACAAATAAACCCCCTGAAAAAACTTTGCCGTTCTGGGTGGTTTGGATTTCTGTCTGGCAGTTTCCTCTTACACATCTGCAAAAAGCTTGGCATATTTGTTGCCCACACGGAGATTATTTGCTTGGGAAGGGGAAAGGCACCCGAGCAGAGGTGTCAGAGGAAATGTGATGGGTTGCTGTTTATTTAATTTGTGAGCTCTTTGCTGACCTTGATTTAATGCAGCTCATGGCTCACAGGCATGCAATTTTATGTTGATTTTGTTAAACCTTTCACCATCAGTTCCTGTTCTCGTTTCAGTGGTGCTGCTGTGGGTGGGTGGCTACGCCTTGTCAGCCTTCCCACGCCACGCTCCCTCCTTTCACTGATGCTGTGCACGATGAGCGAGCCATCCTGACACAGAGGGCTCTGGGAAGCCTGTACTGAAGCAAGGCAGTGTGCCCAGGTCACCAGCAGCCCTTCTCTTGGCCATGCTGCGGTGGCTCAGCACTGGAAGCAGGGGTATGATTAATGGCTGTCTTCAAATTAAGTGCTCAGCTGCTTCAGGGCTGGGTTCTGAGTGCTGCAAGTAGTACGGGCAGATCTCCCATGTACGTATCATTTACACGGGGCTCAAATTCCCAGATGCACTTTGCTTTGTCCCTGGGATGTGTAGCCGTCCTACTCTTACTCCACACATGAGAGCAGTCTGCAGCCCGTGCTCTTGGTCATGACCTTGGCAAGGCTGTTTTGGTGAAGCTATTGTGCTGAGGTCTTTGTTTTCCTTTTTATACCAGGTAGACTCGTAGCTCCCGAGGCATTGTGAACCCTCAGCTTTGCCTCATTTCCTTCTCCTGTCTTGGAGGAATCATGTGAAAAGGGACAGGAGCAGGGGAATATAGGTCCTTGTCCCTGCAGTGCCTGGCCCCTTACTCACACCAGTGGGTGTGCTGCTTGCACGACTTGGCAGAGGAGATGGGCCAGCTCCCTGCTTTCTGTTAGGTAGGGTGGAGTGGAAACAACTTGTCCTAGGCCACGTGCAAACTGGGAGTTGGTTTGGTGCCATGTTCAGTGCTCTTTGAATTATGGCAGCTAGAGATTTATGCAGAAAAAAGAGGGAAGTGTGTTCTGAGATATGTCAGTGCTAACTGTGAATTTGAGTTCTGTTTTCTCCTTTGCCATGGATTCAGGCTTAGAGTATGACCATGGATAAGTAGTATGATGTTCATCTCTGACCCTGCAATCTAACAGGAAGCAGCACTTCCATGATCCTGCCGCTCGTGTACTGTTGCAGAAGGTACAGTGTGACCTAATAAATGGTCTCTTCTGGGCGCTTCATTTTCCTGTTGCATTGCTATCATTCTTCCCAAGAATGGGGGGGATAGCTTCCTCGTCCACGTTCTGGGTGAGCTGAGCTCTTCTCTATGCTGTGAGGCAACAGGAACACTTGTTGGTTCATCTCATCCCTGGGGAACAGCTGTTGTTTATGAAGGCTATCTTGCAAGGGTGGTAATTTTTCTAAAGGACATAAAACACACTGTGTTGGCCTGACCCTCTTTCCCTGAACTGTGTCCCACTTGCTTTCTTAGCAGCTAAAAGTGTGCATGGTGTGGGCAGCTGTTGTCTTTTTGATAACGCTTTATTCAGAAAACTTAAAAGGAAGATTCAGTGATACCCTGCTCTGATTCTCCACAACTGCCAGAGGAGATAGCTTGGACGCAGAAGTGAGGAGCGCTGCAGAAATGCCAGACGCTATATAAATAACTAAACTCAGCCCCCAGCCCTTCCCAAGAGAGGAACGATCTGCAGAAATACTTCAACAGATGGTCCGGGTTTGGCTTTGGAAGGGTGGGAATAGATGCCAGGCTGCTGCCGAGCGCCGCGTGGGCATGTGCCCAAGTGTGCTGGGTGCTGTGCTGCATGCCAGCCCCATCTGCAGCCCCTCTGTGCTGGGGAGTGCACCTGTGTGCTGCTGGGGTCAGGCTCAGTGCTGGTGGTGTGTGCTGTGTGCATGGTGAGAGTGGAGTGCAAGAGATGAGCAGTTTCCCGTGGTGGCAGCCCGCTCTGGCTCTGCTCAGGGTTGTGAATTGAACCCCCCTCCCAGGACTGGAGGGGAAGAGTGTATCTGCTTCATGCATTGCAAAACCATTGGTAATCTCCCAGAGCAGCGTGCCCGTTGCTCAGCTCTCTGGCAGACCAGTTTGGGGTATCTGATGTTATTGCCAGGCCCTGCCATGCACTCTTCAGTGAGGCAGTGTTGGTTGGTGGTTGGAGCAGGGCAGTGCCGTGAGTGGCATGTGCCTCTGGGGTGAGTTTTTTGGACACTTCCTGGAAACAAGTCTCATTCCTGAACAATGCAAGATGAATCCCTTCGCTCAGGATGCTGGGTGTGCCAGTTATATGTGAGTATACATCTGGCAGCACTGCACTGGTCATGTGGAACAGCCAGGTAAGGAGTTTCGTATCCAGAGATCGACTTGCCAAGTTTCATCTTATTTCTTTTTTTCTTCCTCTCCCTCATTTTCCTTTCTCATGTTACCCATCTCCTTCCGTTCCATACTGACGAGCAGGACTGCATGTATTCGTCTTTGCCTGTAGCCTCCTAAATGTATTTTCCCCCTGCTGGGAGCTCCTGCCTGCGTGCAGCCCGCTGAAGGCTCTGCTGATTCACAGCTCTCTGGGTGAGGAGGGAGCTGACGATGGATCACGCTGCAGCCTCCAGAGCTGCCAGGCGGCGGTCACAGTCCCCTTGGCAATTCCCTACTTGTCATGGAGCATGTCTAAGTTTCCCCTGCGGAGCTGCTAACCTCCTTAAGGAGCAACGTGACCTGTGTGGGGCTGCTGACGTGTGGTTAGGAACCATTTTGCCACGTTCTGAAGAGCTTTGGCGTAAGCAAGCAGCTGAGAGGGAGGAGAAAAATGTGCTCTGTGATGCAGGAGCAAAGCAGGTATGTTCATGTACCAGTACAGCAAAGGGATGGGAACAGCAGTGTCCTCCGAGGGCTATCCTGTAGTGCTGTTCCTGTGGCTGGGAGGCAAGGAGTGTTGCTTAACGTGACATTTAGCTGGCACTTCTAGAGCACTGGGAGTATTAGTCACATTCTGTCTTAAGCAGTGGGAGGTGATGACATAAGCTACCTTCCTCAGAAAGGTCTCTGCTTGCTGTAGCAAAGCATTTGGGATGGTGGGAGGATATTGTTTACTCCGTACCTGATCTTTTGTACAAAAGGCACCTGCAGTAGGCTTGGCTGAACTCGAAGCCTGTGTGCTGTTCTCTGCTTGGGAAGGAGGAGCTGCCTCCTTGTTGGCAGTGGCCTGCATTTATGCAGGGCTAGTCACTGAGTAACCACAGCCTCTGCTGGGAAAGGGAGTGACGTGGCTTCAAAGAGATACACTTTCCATGGGATAAAAATCCTCATTATGGTTTCCTTTTTGAAAATATTTGTCTTCTCCTCCAGCCTGGAGTCAGGGCTCCATGAAACCTGAACTAGAGCCTCTTTGTGCAGGATGAACCATGCCGTGCTGCCCCAAATCTATCCTTGTGCCTACTGGGTGATGCTGGTTTTGGGGAGAGCAGCAAGCATCGTGTCTGTAAAACACTGATTTGATTCGCATGGTGCAAACCTTGCTGCTGGAGAGAAGGGATTGCTTCTGTGCCTCCCAGGGGCAATATTGTGTGCTGCCTGGTGCATGTGTTATGGGGAAAGTGAGAACAGAGGAGAAAACCTCTTGCTTTGCTCCATCAGAGTCCCCTAGTGTCCACAGGAACACGTGCACACTGTCCTAGAACAGACTTCCTCTCTGCCCTTCCTCTTCCTCTCCCAGCCTGCTGTGCTAGCAGGCAGACACTGAGCGCTGAGGAAGGCCCTTCTCTGGTGATGGCAGAGGTGAGGATCTGGTTCCCCTGAGCAGAGGGGCAGGAGCCTTTCTGAACCCAACCCAACCTCTCTGGGATTGTGGCCTTCCTGCCACAGCTGGTGGCCCCAGGGCAGCCAGTGTCAGCCTGCAGCTCATGGTGTGCTCTCTGCTACAATGAAAGAGGTAAGGAGGGCCAAGCTGTGCTGGAGCTTTGGAGACAGAATCCTGTTTCTGTTGTACCCAGAGTTTTTTGCTTGTTAGGCATGTAGGATGCGAGCTGCAGTGCTCAGATGCTGCTCCTCCTAAAGCCTTGTCAAGGCAAGTACCCTCCTCTCTTCTGCAGCTATTATGAAAGAGCCCGAGTGTGCTGCACCCTTCTCTCCCTTTGCCCTCAGGGCACACTGGGCTTGTTTGAATTAATGTAATTAGCACATGCCTTATTAGCTCACTAAGGCACAAAGAACTCGTGTATATTTGTAGCCAGGTTAAGCAGCCCCTATTAATTTAATAACCGTGTCCTCCTTGCTGAATGGCAACAGTTAATCGCTGGCGGTGACTCAGGATCAGGCAGCATTGAGGGAATCTGGGCAAGGTGTTGGTGCGTGCGGTTCTCTTTTATTGAATTGTATTTTTATTAATGAGCAGAGCTGTGAAGGGAATTAACAGCAGGCGCAGTAGTTGGAGGGAAGCTTTCCGTGCAGGTTTGCTAAACAGCCAGTGCTGTTTCCTATGCTGTACGTCAGGAAGCACCAATAGAATGAATCAGCATGATGTGACAACAGCTCTTGGCGCAGAGGTGTAGGTATCCCATCTACTTTCCCTCCCCCTTGTTACTTCCCTCCTTTGGAGCTTCTGCCCCTTGCCCCAGGTCAGTAGGCTTGCACTGTCAAGGCCTGAACTGTTTGCTGTCACCATGAGCTTGTGCAGAAGCATCGCTGAGACGGTCAGGCTGTTACAGGCAGGTAGGTAAGAAGACCACATGAAATTGGACAGGAGTGTGTGTGCTTGCGGTAACGCTCTCTGCTTCTGGCACACGCTCTGTTCAACACCTACACAGTATAGGGGAAACTGGAACTTGGATTTGTGTTTTAGTTTTCTTTGTGAAAAGGAGTAGAGTTCGTCTGTTTTCCCTCATGTATAGGAAGAGCCTTGGGTCTGGCCACAGTGAGCTGGCACCATCCCAGGAGGGCTCACTTTAAAACAGCTCTGAGGGTGTTTTGGTGCCATGATTTGGCTGGAAATGATGCCTGCTCTTCCCAGCAGGGCTGTTGAAGCCCAACTTCTTCAGAGGAGAGCAATATGCTGCGAGCCAAGACCCTGTTTTTTTTGCCGATGGATGAATGAGCCCTTTCATGCTCAAGGGCCTCAGCTCAGCACTGTGTGCCTTGTTCCTATCGAACAAGATTGGTTCCAGCCCTCATTTTCCCCAGGGCTCCTTGGTAGCTTTTAGCTGCTGCTTTGCACATGGTGATTATTTTAAAGCAGGAGGAGGGGGGCAACTTTTTTTCTTCTCTTTCAATTCTTTGGCAGAGCACCTGAGCGAAGGCTTCACACCATTTCATTTCACAGTGAGTCCTTCCTGATCAAAGGATTGGTCTGTCTGTTGCCATCAGACTTTTGTTCTGCCTTTTCTTTAGGACAGAGCGGCCACAGAGTAGTGAAAAGAACAGATTTTATACAAATTCTTGCTTGTTTTCCTATCTGTGTCTCTGGTCTTCCTCACTCCAGCTCCAGTTAATTTGTCCCCTTTTTCCAGCTAATGCTTCATCTCTCTGAAGCTGTAATTCCATAAAAATGAGTCTGGATAACTTATCCAGAGTAAAGATGGGTTTAAAATTATTTTGAGTCATGCCGGTTCAGTGTGTGACTACATGATTGCTCAGCAGCACTTGGAAGGGGGATTGCTGGCAATAAGCAGACGCTTGTGTCATCCGCAATGTCCGAGCTGTGAACTTTCTTGAATACCAGCACGGTCATGTCTGGGCTGCCTTCGAGTCTGTCAGTTAGCTTATGTTTCCACTGTTGCTGCTTCAGCTGCAGAGTAACACAGGCCATTGTAAACTTCATTTCAATAAACATTCTCTCCAGAAGCTTCCATGCAGATTGTTCATTGTATTTGCATATGAGTTAGTTGTTCTCTAGCTACTTCTTACAGACCCCTGTGAATCTGTGCGTGGATTTGCAGGTCTCTGCAGAGCACAGGCTGGAGCCTACCACTGCTTTAGAGCAAGATGCCGGGTCTGGATTTCTGCTGCTGCTATGCTATGGCCTTGTATCACCATGGCACTGAAGATCTTACAATAAGAGATGCATGGAAAGGGGGTTTGGGCCTCTGGTTCCTGTGCTGTTTTGTCCGTGTTGCTGTAGAAGATATGGAGAAGTAACACCAAGTTTGCCTTAGTTACTTCCGCATAAGCGCATTTTAATGTCTTGCCTTCCTGCTGTTCTCAGTGAGATGACTGCCAGCTCATTTGCCCTGCCGAAGCCTGCCCTGCCATTCCCTCAGCTTGACAGCCCTGATACCTCAGACAGCAGGAGTTGCTGTGTGAGCACTGGCTGAGTCACTGCTCCTCGTGCTGTCCTTGTTCATCCCATCTTACAGTTCAGCTGCAAAGCCTCCAGGACAGGGACTGTCCTTGACTAAAGGTTTGCAAGCTTCTGCAATACTGAGTCCCAGCTCAGTGCTAGGACCTCCTGTTGTGCTGCAGTGCTGCAGCTCAGCCCTGCATCGTGGTAAGCCCTGCTCTAAGCTGAGTGTGAGCTTTCAGTCTCTCAATCTGGGGCGGTTTCCCTAGACTTGCAAAGCTGAAGGGCGTATCTGGCGTTTGTTCCAGTTGGCTCAGGTCTGCTCCTTGGGTCTGTCTGATTTCAGTGCAGATGGCCTGGCACTGCGTGATCGCCTTGCTGCTCTCTTCGGATCCTGCTGTCTGGTGGTGTGTGCTCTGGTGGGTGGTGGAGCTTTGTGCCCTGCTTGGGACCCGGCTTGCAGATGCATTTCTTAGAGCAGAGCTGGGGGCTGAGAGACTCAGCCAGGGTAGAGCTGAGGCCAGGTGGATGGAGGGCCTGCTGACATGCTGGGGATGTGGTGAGCAAGGGCCTCTGCTGAGAAATTGAGCTATTTTTATTTGCAGCTTGTTTTCCTGAAGCTGAAATGTTGTCTAGAAAATCATAGAATCATAGCATTGTTTGAATGGGAAGGGGCTCTCAAAGGCCATCTGACCTACCTCCCCTGCAAGGAACAGGGACAGCTACTCTAGATCAGGTTGCTGACTCACGGATGTCATTGCTATCCAGCAGTACCCCTGAGTCCCACAGTAGTCCCCAAGCATGTTGTTCCTTAGTCTGCTGGCTCAGGTTGGGCATCCTGCCTGAAGGTAAAGGGCAGGCCGCAAGGAGCTGCAATGGGAGCTCAGGAGCTGTGGTAAAGGAGGAGTGTCTCCACTACCTTGCAATCCATCAGGCACCGTGCCACCAGACCTGTCCTTGGTGGCATGCTGGGGCCAATGAGGCAGGCAGGAGGCCTGGCACCTCCCCACCGGGACTTTGGCCTGTTTTCACCTGAGCCACAGCGTACTACCCCAGGCTGTTTCCAAGGGTCAGCGTGGACGTTCTCTGCTGGCTGCAGGCTCTCTCCTGGCTGCGTGGTGGGTGAGTGTGTCAGTGTGCAGCTGCAGTGATGGGGCTTCTGCTTGCCTGCTGGCACTGCGAGACCAAGGGGATGCTCTGTCCCACTTTGCTGCCAGGGGAGCACAAGTGGCTCACGAGGCAGTGGGGATACTTCCTGATCCTTGATGATGATCAGTAGCATTGCTGTATCCTCTGCATGGTGTGTGCTGGCATGACTTTGCTCCTTTCTCTCACCCTCTGAGCCTGTTTCGTGATATCTGTCTGGGGCACTGAGTTTGTCTGCTCTCAAGACAAATGGAAATATGTGGATGGGAGTCCTGTTTTCCCCTTCTGCTGTTTGTTTTCAAGTAAAGGTTGTAATTTGAATGTTTGCTTTCAGTGACAGCTCCAGCATGTGCTGGCCTTGAGTTCTGTCATCCCTGCCTGACCATCCTCAACAAATGTTAGTGCTGGCATGAAGCTGGGGTTGGGAACATGCGTGGCATGGGGAGAGGACAGGGTTTCTTCCTTCAGCAGCGGTGCCAGCAATGTTGGCTCAAGGTCTTCTGTAAAGGCAGCAGCTGTGTGTACTCAAATAAATCAGCATTTCTCAGCCTGGAAGAGGGAGAGCAGGACAGGGCAGAGAGCATAGAGTGGTAGGATCCCCTGGATCAAACATCACTGATTTGGGATAAAGCTGAGCGCTGACCGTGCTGCCTCCACTCCCTCACTTTGCTGCAGCACATTGCACACACTGTGGGGCTGCATGCATCCCTCTGTGTCTGAGGTTGCCCTGGGATTCCTATAATTACTGTATAGTTCTGTGGCGTTCTCCAGAGTAAGCACTTTTCCTTTGAGCGATAAGGTGAGGAGAAGGGTAAAAGTCCAACCCTGTGCAGCAGGTCTGAGGCATGCGGAGTCGGCCATCCTGGAGAAAACCTTATAGGAAGGCTTATGGGTGAGTGTGGGTTATGTAGTGAGAAAAGGGTATCATTTTTCCAGCACCAAAAGCTGTGAAGATCAGATGCATTTCAAGCTAAGTTTGTGGAATGCTGCCTGTAACTTGGCTGCTCCATCACTCTCTGGAGCTGTTTTTGGAAGCTGGGAGAGGAGATGGATGGAGGGGGGCTCCTGGGCTGCCTGTGCGGGGCAGTGTGGGCTGTGGTGCTTCTCTGCTGAGCGCAGAGATACTTCCTTGTGCCGCAGTGTGCATGTCACTCTGAAACTAATTTGCTCGATCATTTTAATAAATGCAGAAGGGATGTCCTGGTGTGCGAGTAATGGGGCATTAATCCATGCCTAGCTGTGTTAACAGCACTCTAGGAAGGAATTAATGCCACATAATTCATTGCCTGTGCAGCTCTCACTCTCTTAATTATGGCATGTGCAATTTAGGAACCCCCCTTCCACTTGGAGGCTCTTTCTGATGGCTCTGTTCCCACTGCCACCAGTTTCCCCTGCTACTGCTGCCTTGGAGGTTCCTGGTCTCCGTGTTGCTGTTGTCTCACAGCCATGATGCTGAGTTCAGATGAGGCATTCCAAGATGCAAGCAACCCTGGAGTGCTGCTGTGTTCCCCTGCCCCAATGTAGGGGCAGCAGTGGGTAGAAGCCCAGCTTGCTGACCCTGGCACCATGCACTTGTTTGGCTGGAGGAGCTCTGCTTTGCTGCTTTGGTTTGTGTTATTTGACTCCAAAGAACATTGTATTCCTGGGGTGATATAGCTTAGTCCTCCACGACTGATGTATACAAGCATAATGTTGTTCTGGATTTCTTTTAAAAATATCCTATAAGATTTTGAGCATCCTCTTTCCAGCCATTAACAATTGTTTTCCTGCTGCCGGAGGAACTGGACTCTGCCTCTCCCTGCAGAGAGGGGCACCAGGGGTTTCATCCTGCATCCCCTTTTAAAGTCCTCGGGGAATTCTGGAGTGCTCAGGTAGATTTTGCAGTGATATTGGGTTTGTTTTGCAAATAGTCATTTGCTGGAGCTCTGTTTAAACAAACAGAGCTCAAACAAGCTTTCCACCTCAGTGCATTAAAATCCCGTAATGCATTAAAATCCCCTGGCCGTGAGCAGTTAGGCCTCTGCTGTGCCAGGTGCTGTACAAACAGTTATCAAGTGCTAAATGATCACATCTGCTGGTTGAGTAGCTTTTGTTGGGGCAGAGGATGCAGTAGAGGCATTTGGTGGCTGTACAGCCTGGACGGGTCTCAGCGCACCAGGGGCTGTGGGAGGATTGCTTTCAGCCCAGCACGAACACTCTGCTGGTGGGACGGACAGGGAAGGCTTTGCAGTCTCTGTGCAGGCAGAGGGCTGACATCAAGAAGTTGCACAGAAAGAAGGGATTAGACAGCAGGTAAGAAGCTCAGTTGGTCTCACAGGGGAATGTGTTAGCAGCCTTGCTGTGTGCTCTTGGGGTGCCCTTTGCAACGTGGATTCCTGGGGAGCAGTGCAGCAGGAACAACATAGAGAGTGCACCAGAGCTTGGAATGGGGCATCAGAACCACTCGGTGTGTGTGTTTTGTCAGAGCTGCTGCTTCAAGGAACACAAACATCCTGTTGAGGGTGTAGATGTTATCATATGAGGTTTCCTGGTACGGGGCTTGTCCGTGCTGGGATAACAGGCTGTCAGCAGTAGCTGGCCTCTCTACTTTGTTTTTATATTTTGTTTTTATATTTTGGTCTTGTTCTGGTTTAATTGATAGGGAAATAACCAAAACAAACTACTCTCTTGGATGTGAACTGTGATGAAAGTGGAATTCTGTAAGGATTAGAAATCATACTTGCAATCAAGGGGCAAATTTCCATTCCTGAGGCAAAGGAGAAGGAAATTTCCTCTGCTTCAGTCTCACCACCCAGGTAGCAACTAGGAGGGGAGAGAGAGCAAAGAGTGGCTGAGTGATGCTGAGATGCCTCATGAAAGTGTGGTGTTTTGGAGTGTGGACCTGCAGGGGGCTGGGTCTGGAGATGCCGATGTTCAGGAGGACGGTGTTGGGTACCGCTGTCCTGGGTGCCTGGCAGAGCTCGTGTGCTGGCATTCAGAACAGCGGTACCCAAGGTTGTTCACGTGCTACTGGAGCATGACAGCTCTGGCAGCTCTTCCTCCCATTTGTGCATCTATATTTGTATATACACAGACGTATATTTATAAGGCTCTCTCGGGAGCTCAGTCAGCAGCTCAGTCTCCTCTATTAGAAGAGACAGGGTGCTTTCTTAAGTTCCTCTTCTGTCTCACCCTGCAGCCTGCCCAGCAAGAGTGTAAGAGCCCAGTACTCAACTTTGTCTCCTTGGTATCCTTCTCTTCTTTCCCAGGAAGAAGCTAAACTGAAAAAGAAGTGACTGAAGAAGTGATTAAGGAACTATTTGAAGGAACAAATCCATTTCTTAACAAGATCAAGTTGGAATTAAATGGCTGATAAACAGATCAGGTAACTTAAAAAAAAAAATTAAGTGGTATTCTGAATTTTTCTCTTAAAATCTTTCCAACTCAATCCCTTCTGCAATATGGCAGGTTGGAGAAAATCACCTGATCATCTCTTCTGTCCATAAACATTCCTTCGCTGCTCATTTCTTACCTATTTTCTTCAGCCTTTTCTTATTTGTGTCTTTGTCATGTTGTCACAGTTTCTGCTTTGTTGTTTTCCTCGCTTCTTTTGTCCTCTGCTGTTGGCTCTCCATGAGTCCATTGCTTTTTGCTTCCTCTTTCAAAGGTCACCTTGTCCTGCTGACTTCAGTTTGATAGCTTCAAGGGAACAAAGCCAGCTCCTTGGCCAACCAGGAGTCCAGAGCTTGTAATTACAAAATCTGTGTAGATGCTAACTTGTGCCCTTCTATAGCTCTTCAACGCTTGAGTGATTGCAGGAATGCAAAGTGCCAACAGTAATTGGTAACTCTTAAGAGCACAGTGGGAAGTTAAGAGTGTTGGCCCATTGCATATGCAGAGGCTAATATGAGTCCTCTCTGGAAATGACTTGGGATGTGTTTTCTCAGAAGACGCCGTTATCCCCTTAGCTTCCTGAGATCTGTGCCAAATGGATCTGTCCAGTACTACATCTAGGTTTCACTTTTTGCTGCTTGTAATGTTGTCTGAGATGAATGGCTCCTATGTGCCGTGGGATTCCTGCTTTTGTTTATTTGTGTGGCACTTTTCTGACATCTGCCTTTCCAGGTTGCCAGCTCAGGGTGGGAGGTAAGCAACTGGCCTGGATCAGTGGGCGAATGGATGGAACATGGTCCAGGATTTAGCAGTGTCTGAATGCTACAGGAGTGAGGGCTTCCCTTCTTAGCATTTGCCATGATCATGATATCTTTGTGCCCTCCTTCCTTCTGCAAGAGTCCTGAGCTGCACTGATAACAAGACAGCATTGGAGTATCTATGTGCCCAGATTGGCCTGTCATCATTTACCCAATTTGGAGAGCATTTGGCATTCTTCTCTTACGTTAATGAAAGGCGTGCTGAGATTCACCTTCGTGAAGCCTGGCATGTGTGTCCCTGATAGTCTTAGCAAAGTGTATGGAGCAGATGTCTGTGGCCCTTTGAAACCTGGCATTCAAGGAAGGGAAGACGTTTCCCTGAGACCAGCCCTAAGCCCTCTTGTCAGTGTGAACAGTAACTGCTGACTGCAGAGGCTAGCTAAAAGGACTGGGGGAGAGCATTAGATGTCTTACTACCTCTTCTAATGTAAAACTAAGCAAGTGGCTTTACTTGTATGTCAGTCTGTATTGGCCCCATTTCACTAAGCACTGTACTGTGGGCAGAGAGAGGCAGGTGCTGTGCAGAACAGGAGAGAGAACAGCGTGTTCTCATCCTGTGAGAGAGCAGAAAGTACCAAGCTAACACATGGGGTGGCTTAGTCATAAAGGAAAAGCTTTTGCTTCAGGTGTGGTGCTCAGCTCCATGTGTTCCTCGGTTTCAGGTTCCTCCCTGTGCCCTGATTCATTTACCATATCCTACTTAGGTCATTCTTCCTATCTCTGGGACCATGAGTCTGCAGTGGTCACTAGCCAAGCAAGGAGATGTTGAAGCTTGGAGGATACCCTGTATTACCTCTTCTCTTGCAATGCAGGTCTGTCAACCCTTAGCAAAATGAGATAGCAATTTGTTGCAAGGTGAGATCAAGGGCATTGCATTTCTGCAATTGTGTGCATGTAACTTTATCCGAGTCTTTCACCAGATACTGCTGCACTGTCTGTACTAGTTTCCTTCTCCAGTGCTCAGGGGTCCCTGAATGCCAGGGTTCAGATGCAGTGGGAGCATTGAGCAAGGATTTCTCATCTGCAGATAAGGCAAGAAGCCTTCTGCAGCCACATTGCTCCGTGTTTTTGGCTTGCCCAGACTCATCAGGCTGTTCCCTGGGGTCTGTGCTGAAATCAGTGATTCATGGGCATGATGCTTGCCATGTGCCTGTGCCTCGCTCCCACCTGATGTAAACCCTGAGGTGATTTTACTGTTGGAACAGCTTGTGAGAGGCAAGCGTCTGCCTGCCCTGGGTGTCTCAGAGACACTTAGAGAAGTGGTGACAGAGCTGAGGCTGCACGAGGCATGGCTGGTGTTTGCAACCTTCCAGCAGTGACTTCAGAGCTGAATGTGGGAGGGCTGATAGTGTCTGGTCTCGAAATACAGTGGAACCTCCATCCTTGACACACTTCTATTGCTCTGTCCTCAGCTTTCAGTGTAATGGGTTGGTGAGGAGTGCACCATGAAGAGTATTTACTGTCTGAAATTTTCCTGTGTCCCAAGACAAGAATGGAAGAGTTTTCAGGCTCCTCTGCCTGTGATGCTAGGATCCCTGAGGCAGCAGAGTCTCAAGGTCTTGCAGTCCAGACCAGCTCTATGCTTATACACGGCTGCTGTCTGCCGTCACTTTAATATCCAACACATCCTGTGTGCAGGGAGCCGTGTCCTGTGCTTTATTGGAGAGAGCTGACTCAAACAGGCTTCCTTTGTCTCAGTGTGTAGTGGTTTATCGAGCATGTAAGTGCTGGGCATTTTGAGTAATTGAATTTGCTGGGAACTCATGTTTAGCTGCTCTGGTGTTCAATCAGTGCTGCTTCCAGATTCCAGGAATTCCCAGGAATTCCCTCTGGGAACAGAAGGATGAGTGAAAAAAAGCCCCGCAGTTTTGAAGCCAACAGGTTTTGGTGTCATCGAGAAGTACAAGCTCACCTCTCTGTGCCATGTGCTGCTCTGCCACCCCACTGAGGCACGTGGCTGCCAGTGTTCTGCTGGGCTCACGTGTCTGTTCCCCCAGCAGCGGGTCTGGAAATGGCTCTGTGGATCTGTAGATGACTGTGCTTCTTCCACGCTCTGTCCCACGTAATGGGAGCGGGTGACATGCCATGAGCTTCTCATTAGGTGTGTATCTGATTACAGCTCTGAGAACCACTTGCCAGCAAACCTGCTGCCTTGAATGCTGGCTGGCCTTGACCGAAATCTGTCCGTATGGAGGGCTCCATAGTAAGCAGGTCCTTGTCAGCAGTGGTTTATCCTGGTGCTGTGTGCTGCTTTTCCCTCCTACCCCATACGTACAGCAAGGGCTGAGCTTTGCCTTGTGGCAGAGCTCTCTGCATGCTTGGAGTGGACTGCCTCATGGCACAGCAACATGCTAATTGCCTGGTTGCACTGACGAGCACGTTCTTTCCTCTTTCTCTCCCCTGGAGTTATCCTAGGGCTAAGACATCTGTTTCTTGTCTCCTTACAGTTTACCTGCCAAGCTGATCAATGGAGGCATAGCTGGGCTGATCGGGGTCACCTGTGTATTTCCCATTGACTTGGCAAAAACTCGCCTGCAGAACCAGCAGAATGGCCAACGGATGTACACCAGCATGTGAGTACTGTGTGCGTGGGCAGCTTTGCTCCTGAGCTTTTGGCAGGGCATCCTTCCACGTTGTTACCTCTGTCAGGTGAGCTCAGCACTTCTAGGAACCGGGTTGTCCCCAGGAAAGCCAGGGAACAATCTCAGAGTAAGCTGTGCTAAAACCAACAACACATCTGTTCTGGCTGCTGAGCCCAGCAGGTGAGATCTGCTGAGGGCATGTCTGTTTGCTTCGCTTTCTTGAGAGCGGCATGTTCTCTGCTCTTAAGCACCGGTCAAAAGGGCAAGGAGGGCTCAGCCTGGTTCATTTCTCTGCTAGGCCATAGCTGAGTACGTGGGGTTTGGCTCTTCCATTTCCCTCACTGTCATATTGGAGGTAACAACTCCTTCCTTTGCTGTCAGCTTTAAAAAGGGCACAGTCATCTATTCCTGCCCTTGAATGCTGCAGTGCAGTCCTTCTGAAACATCACGGGTTGACACACGCTGTAGTTTCTCATCAGTCCTTTGTCCAAAAAATTGTGCTTCAGGCTTTAGGAGAGGAAGACACAAATGTATCCAGCCCTCCTGTGCTTTGTGTGTCTGCTGTGGGAATGTGAGCTATACTTAGCGTGAGGTGTTTTCTCTGATGGTATGGAGACAGGCCTTAGTTTTAAATTTTTTTCTGTATCATTGAGGGGAGAAAGAGGGCTGGGACTGAAGGCAGCGCATGTACTTTCCTCCTGCTGCTTTGTTCAGAAGGTATGCTGCCTGCTTTTCCACACTGGTTATTTTCTCCCTTTCCTGCCCAGGTGAATTTGGAGCAGAGTGGGAATAGGAAGGAAGCACTCTGTGTTGAGTGTTTCAGTCTGTGGGCCTAGTGGGCTCTAGCTGCTGATGTGTAAACATAAAACCATAACACTAGGCGTAAACTTGGTTGTAGACTTTGCCCTGCACCAAGCAGCAGTGCTGTAACAATGCATGGGGGGGCTCAGGAGGAGAGATACTTTTAATTTCCAGCAGCCAACTGCAGATCTGCTCTGTAACCAGGCTGGCTGTGGGATGAGACGCTGTTGAGGAATACAATGGATTTACCTCACATATCTGATCTGACTCCTTCCAAGACATAGCCTGAATATGGATGAGTAATGTGGAAGGCATTGCTCTGATACGTGGAAAGTGAGCTTGAACCAGTGGGGATAAGTGTACAGGTCTTTTGGGGGCACAGAGGCCAGCAGGGACAAGGAACTAACAGGGATAACACATCCAGATAACATCAGGCTGTCCAGTGTTCTGCCTGGACAAGCAAGGGAATGGCATTGAAAGGATGCTGTTCCTGAGCCTGTAGCATGTCCTCAGCAGCATCCTTAAGATAAGTGGGTGTTGAGAAGTCTTATCTATGCTCTCCAGCTATAGGGGGTTGTTTTTCAGGAAATACTGCATGCCTTTTGATACCAGATCTCAGAGGTGTCTGTTGAGCCCCTAGGAAGCCAGAGAACTCATTTAAAACTTGAGCTTTTTAATTTTAACACTGCATGTGTTGCTTCTGCTCAGATCAAGAGACCTTTAGCATCGGGGGAGTGTGGGATGGTTTGACTGGAAGAATTATATAAGCCTTCCCTTGAGAGAGCCAAAGATGCTTTGGAGCAGGCCTAGAGTATGGAGAGGGCTGGGCTTTTGACTGTGTGCCCTGCACATTGTTCTGTATAAATTTAGCTGTGGCTCCTGGCACCCTTTTCCAGGGGAGAGAAAGGGAGCCAGGCATGACCTTGGCTCCAGTGCCCTTTGACGCACCTCAAGGAGTGGGGAGTGAGGTGCAGGGCTCACAGTGATGCAGCAGGCTGTGTGAGTGTGATGTGGAGGCAGCTATTGCCACTCCCCTCTGCTATGGCTTGTTCAAAGCAGCACTGCTGGTTCAGGGAAGGTGCCTTGTCTCCAGCATCACCCTGAAAGAGCTTGATGGGGATATGGGAGAACACAGTGCCCAAAGATGAAGGGGAGTCATGGCACAGAGGCACAGTACGGCGGAGAGGCTCATTGCCTTGTCTGACTGCACTGCAGACAGGCTCTTTGCAAATGTATTACCCTAGAAACCACCTTGGCCAAAGTAGTTGAAAAGGCCTTAAGGGAAACCTGCATTTCCTTTTCTCCCACCTCAGCACTGCTGCAGAGCAGGCATGAAGCTTCCTCCTTATGTTGTCCAACCTCTCAGAACTGCATTCTCATTTTCAGCTACATTTCCCTTATTACTACTTTAAAGAGGCTTTTGCTCCTTAATAATGTACACATGCATGCATACTTCTGTCAGTATAGCCGCAGCAAGCACCTGCCCCTTCCTAGAGACTCCGGAGCAGCCTTCAGCCAGCAGCCAGGTTTTGCACTGCTAAGGCTTCCTGAACTTTGCGTGCGTGCTTTTAGATCTAGAGGAAATGCAGTGAAAACAAAGGAGGTGACAGCTTTCCCTCAGGAGCTGACCTCAGTGGCATCCACCGCTCCCTCCCAGGCCGTGGTTCTGACTGCTGCTGCTGGGGGAGGCAGTGTATTACAAGTCAGTGTTGGGAGCTGAGTAGGAGGCCACAGATGACTGAGCGCTCAGGTCACCTCGTGTTTGTGTGCCTTGTGTCAAATTTCACGGAGTAAGTCGAGCATTGGGCGGGTTACAACCCCCCTCCTTGCTTCCCCTTCTAGAGCTGAATTTAAAATCGTGTGCATGGGGAGCTGATGGTTGGAGCATCGCATGCACATTCTCCACAAGGGACCCTGGATAAACAGCTCTTGCGGTGACGTTTTTCCCTTTTGTGTTTCTAGAAAGCAGACAGCGCGTGCGGGGCAAACCGGGGGTTTCAAAGCCCATGTGAATTAGGGGCTGAAGTCGGACTCAGCTGGAACAATGGTGCATTCAGCGGCTGATGTTGTTCCTCTCCCTGCTCGGGGTTTTGCTGACATTGTAAATGAAAACCACTCCAAGAGATTAGTTTTGTTTCCTCTGCTTTCACCCATCTTTGAACTCCTGCGATTTATCTCTCTCTGTTCTGCTCACAGGTCTGACTGCCTCATTAAAACAATACGGTCGGAAGGCTACTTTGGCATGTACAGAGGTAAGAAGGGCTCAGTCGGGCTCCTCCAGCTCTGCGTGGCTTTGCTGTGTGAGCTCTGGTGTGTGTATGTGGGAGGAGAAGCCTGTATTCTCTGGCTTGTAGCGCAGTACGTTAGCAATACCTGCAGATGTTGACAGCTGCAGCTGTGTGTGAAAGTAAACTGCTCCATGCCAGGTGTCTGCTCAGCAATCCACCATCTGGGACTTGAGTCCTCCCCATGACTGTTCTGGTGTTAAACCTCACCATTCATTTAAGGTCACCTTTACTCACAGTTTACCCAGAGCTGCTGTCCCAGGACTGTACATGTACACTTCCCACCTTGGGCACCGTATTTTTCATCAGAGGGGCAGCAGCAAAGGTCTCAAAGTGTCTTACTTTGTGGCTGCTAATTGAATTTATGTCAGAGCCCCCTGCCGGTGTGATCAGGTGTGTGTGGAGCCTTTTTAGGCTGTCCATTGTAGCAGTTAAGTTCTTCAGTTGGTGTCTTTTCTAGTTTTAATGCAAAATTCTTGAAAGTTTTCAAACATTTTGGAGAGAGAAGAATTGCAGGCCACATTTTGATTTCAATCATAGTAGAGGAAAACACGGAATTACAGCCTTTGCTGTCAACACAATTCAGCTGGCGTAGTTGACACTGAACCCTGGTTCATGTTATGTAGTGGTAATCAATTGCCTGAGTATGCAGTTGTTGTTTTTTCTTTTTTTCTCTCTGAGATGTTCAGATAGCATTTTTTGTGGCACTCATTCATTGGTTGAAGTGAATCCTTGCTTCCTTCTCAAGCAGGAGTCTGAAAATGCTGGCTCCTTGCTGTTGGCAGCAGCAGTGGCCCTTGCCAATCCCTCCGTAGTTTCTAAGGAAGTGCAGTCACTGTGGCCATCCATTGTTGGTTCAGCAGCTGGCTGCCAAGGCAGCATCTCTTGCCCAACTTGCTGGTGGGCGTTTTGGGGGAGTGAGGTGGATGCTGGGGATGGATTGGCTGCCTTGTTGCAGCTCTTCTGGGAGCGGGCAGCAAGGCAAATAACTGAGGAATCCTGGCAGGCTCCATGCTCAGTGCTAGCAGCAATGTGTTCCCCTTGCCTTTTCCCAGAAGCTGGCTCCTCCTGTGTTCCTAGTCAGGAATGAGGCCTGCCTTAACTTTGGCCATAAATACCCATTTGCAGGCAGCTTCCTGGGGAGCAGGGGGAGGAACTTGTTCCTGGGAACTTTCACAGGAGACTGTAGGGTTGTCAGGGCTTTTGAGAGAGACTGCTCAGTCCTGTCAAGGGCAAGGATATGCCTCTTCAGGCCACATTTCACTCCCAAGCAGAAATCTCAAAGAAGACAGAGGGTTTTGCATACTTCTTGCTTTTCCCATCTGTTGTTTAAGAGCAGAGATGAGTCCAGATGACTGTCCATTTCCCACTAACCTTATACCTGCATTTGAGAGCTGATAGTGGACTCACCCCCTCCAATTACTGAATGAGGAGCTGGGTTTGAGTAAAGGTTTTGTGAACGAGCTGCAGCCCCTTCTTGAAATTCATAGGTGTTTCAGTATGGGCAGGGTGCTAAAGTGAGTCTTCTAAGTACAGTGGTCCTTTCCTCCATGCCTCAGTCATGGGAGCTGACATTAGGAGCCCTTTCCTCCTTCTCAGTGAGAGATGAGACAGTGAAATACATCCAAGACTTGTGAAAAGCGCAGTACTTTTCTGGGAAGAAGGTAAAGATACAGCTCAGAGCTGCAGCCAGTGAGAGATGGAAATCAGATGGTAGGGTGGATTCTTGTCCCTTCCATCTGTCCCGGTTCCCCAGCAGAGGTTGTTCTATGACTCAAAAGCGCTTTTCAGATGTTAAGCTGAAATTAGGAGGATTGTTTGTTAAGAGGCTAGAGTGGCAGCTGCCGTGTCCCATGGTAGTCACAAGCACATTGATCATCCCTGCGGGATACTTGTCCTCTGTTGGAGGACAGGAGGAGTCTGCCTGGGCCCAGCCTTCCCCACTGTGTGACTTAAGGACTTTCTCATGTGTGAACTAAAGCTCACTGGTACAGACAAGAGAAAGGCTTGAGCCTGCAGGCTACTTTTCTGCAAGTCATCTTGTTAGATCTTATGGGGAGCATGTGACACACTCCCAGCTCTGTATGGGTAGCCCTCAGTGAAAATTCTGGTGTGTACATTGTACGTTTCTTTCAAATTGTTCCCTGAAACATACAGCTGTTCTTGGCCTCGTTTGACTGAGAAATGAGAGGATCTTCTCAAGTTCTTCCTCCATAATATCTAGGTAGTGGCAGTGCCTCAAAGCTGGATGGTGCTGTGTCTCCCTGTCTGTTCCAAGGGGTGTCTGTGTGCTGCCTTTGGATGTGATGCCAAGCAAATCAATTCATAAATCATAGCACCCCTGGGCTTCTGGACTGCGTGGACACCAGTGGAAGGAGACTCAGGGCAGAAGCCCTCTCCAATCCCTGGTACAAGCCGTCCAAAAGTCACCTACAGATCCAAGCAGATGTCCTGGAAAGTCCCACTGCTATTTGTAGAGCAGACATTTAACCTAGCTGGCACGAGCCACAGGCCTAGACCAGGCTGGAGAAATGCCCTTTGCTGTTGATGACGTTTGAAGTTTAGCTGCACCTTGTTTGATGTATATTCTTAGCACGGTGTTACAGTAGTGTGTCAGCCTTCCCTGGACTGTGCTAATAATATCTCCCACGTCACCACCCCCATTCACACGCTGCCTGCCAAAATTACCCACTGCCAGGGCGACACCAAGTTTTCCAGACTTCAGTGTACCCTATTCATGTTTTGGGATAATTATGTTTATATCACCCTGGCTCTACCTATTTGCTGCCCAGCTTCCTCAAATCTGGTTTGTCTTTGGTGAAGAGCTGCCTCTGTATTCTGGCACGAGAAAAGACCAGCTTATTTTTTTCATTAGATGATGCAGCAAGGTGGGATATGCCCTGCTTCCCTTTTGGTAAATCAGCTTGGTTGCTTAGGGTTCATAAGCAGCAGCACTAGTGCAGCTTGGAGATCAAGAGGAGATTGACTCAGTCCTGTGTTATGTAGCTTGTTGTAAGAGCTTCTACGAAAAACGTGTTTAATAACAAAATGTCAGGCTCGTGGAGAAAAGGCACAATTTCAGCTGGCAAACAACAACTAACTGTTTTTTCCTCTAACAACTTGATTTCAATCTTTGTGGTTCTTCCCTACTTTTCAAATATATATTTTTTTAACATAATGATTACAATTTATTTTACATTCTGATTGCCTGCCATTGCTTCAGGTACGTGCAGCATGGCCTGTAGACCACGATTAGCTTTAATTAGGAAAGTACAGTTGGCGTAGTTAGAATTGAAATGCTGCAAGATTTTTGTAACAAGGTAGAAAGCACCATGGAAAGCATCCAGCCAACAGCTGAAGTATCTCGTTTCTCCTCCTCCAGTGTTTTGAGGCTGTTATGGATTACTGAGGACAGGGATTATCCGTTCTCTGCTAAGCAGCTTTGCTGAAAATATTGAAGATGTGGGGAAAAAAACAGATTGGTTAACTTTTCCATATCTTTTGTGTTTTATTTCCCTCCGTTTTATTTGCTTTTGAGGGAGAAACTGATGTGAAAGCCTCCATGGTTCCTGGAGGATGTCAGCACATGCTGAAATATAAACATTTTGTGTTTATATTTCTCTCTTTCAAGGAACCCTTTGTGCATCTATTAGAGTAGCAAATACACTCTTCTTTTCATTTTATTTTTTTTTTCCAAGGAAAAGGTTTTTTTGTGCTGTCTCAGTACTCTACAGGTAATTACTTCCATACTGTTAGGAGCAAGGGTGATGTTGTCTTCAACTTGGCACTTGATGAAACGCTTTGCAAGTAGCCACTTCACTTGAAAATCAGGCTGTGTGGATTCACAAAACGAGAATGTTGCTGACAGAGAGAGAAAAATGTGTCAGACTGTCCTGCCAAGGCTGTCTGTTTCATTTAAGAACTTCCTGTGTGATGGAAATGCATCCTTGAGCAGGGGAAGCAGATTCAAGGATTCCCATGTCCCAGTCCCAGCAGTGATGCCACTTCACTTCCTAATGTGCGGAACTTCCCCCCAAGCCTGTGTTTTCCCACATCTAATGTATGTGGGAAAACACTAATTCTGTAATCATTTTTGGAAGGTGTGAGGCAGGAGCACATCCTCAGGAGCAGAGAGTTGAGTTATCTTTCCTTAGATCTGTTGAGCCCTTACACTTTCTGTTATTTTGAGCTCAGCTTCCTGATAACAAGCCTCCTAGATCTTCAGAGATTAGTGTGAGGGCAGGCTTGTCCAAAACTCTGGTTTCCAAAGAGAAGGCAAGTTGTCCACAGCAAGCCTAAATGCTAAAGGTATACCCTGGCAAAGTCGGGGTTTGTATTTAGTGTTTAGACTGTTTGCAAGTATCAAGCGAAGCTCCCCCAGAAGACTTGGAGCTCAGTGTGGAGGCTGGGAAATCTTATTACGGCTATCTATCATATTGTTGAAAGGGAAGAGAACATTCTGGAGTGCTAATCTAACGGTGCCCAACCCAACGTGTTTAGATGGGACCAGCCATCCCTTCAGCCCATTAGCCCCGGGGCAGCTTGAAAGCTGCCTGCCAACTGTTGTGTTGTGCTAATGCCAGTCCCAAGGCCCTGCAGGCTGCTCATTGTGGCAGGCACAATGCAGGGATTTGCTTCTTGTTTCTCCTGACAAAAGGAAGTTCAGTGGGTGGTGGGATCAAGGTTTGTTTATAACCCCGGTCCTGCCGTGGCTTGCAGCGGACAAAAAGCCAGCTCAACCGTCCCACTGAGCAACCATTCAGAGGGTGACACCCAGTGGTGATACATGTAACCCCAGGAGTCCATGCAGCACACGGTGCCTGCAGAGGTACCAGTTGCCATCAGCCAATTTCCAGCTCTTGCATCCTCGGTTTTGAGCTGCAGTGTGTTTCTGAATAATCCACTTAGCTGCTCCTTCTTTCATTCTCCAGCGGCTTTTTCCTCTCTTCCTTTCTAGGTGCTGCGGTGAACTTGACTCTAGTGACACCAGAAAAGGCTATCAAACTGGCAGCCAATGACTTCTTCCGGCATCACCTCTCCAAAGATGGGTGAGTTCAGGATGCAGACCTTAAGCGTTTAACTTAAATGACACTAGCTCTTGGGATGAGGCTGCTGAGGAGGAATGTGGTGATACGATGACTGAAACATTAGTTGACCTTGAACAGCTCAGCCAGTGATTACATTTGAGCTAAAGTAGTAATGTCTAAAACTGGAAGCGAAAAGCTCTTCGCTGGATGACTGGTTTTTATTCAAGCTTCTAAAAATAGTCCTAGCTCTTAGCCAAGGTTAACAGATCCAGACTTTGTAAGCAGCATATTTGAGAGGAACCCAATGGCTGCTTGGACAGCTGCTGGGAGGACCCTTGTCCTCAGCATCCCATTGGATGCTGCTGTGTTCTTTCTGGCTTTCCAGTGACTATAGCTTGAACAGATGGTGACTCAAGTTGTGTAGACCTCAAACTTAGCACCCTCTTGGCCTTTTGTAGCTGGAAAGTAATTTTAGAGAGCTGAGGAGGGGTGATGAATGAACCCGAATTTGGCAAAGGGCACTGGCATTGTAAATGCTGTTATGAAGAAGATTATCTGTTTAGTCTGAGAATGTGGGTTAATGTGGACTCAGTGCTAGTAAAAAATGCTAGTATGGCAGATGTTAGGAGCTGGATCGTGGATATTTAATGCTGTTTTCACAGAGATATTTCCCTTGCAATTCAGAGGGCATTCGTGTTCTCCCTTCAAGACCAAGATGTCCCTCCAGAGGCGGACAGTGAAGGGTCCAGCGTGGGCACTGTTTTCAGTGACAGCAGTTAGAAAGCAGCCTGCCTGGGATAAGTTCTTAACTCTTAACCCAGCAGTTCTCCTTGCTGCAAATGCAAAGTTCTGCCACAATTAGTTGGTTTAACAGCTTCTTGTAACATGCCATACCAGTCTCAGCTGCGGCAGAACATAGTGGCTCAACAACATCAGTGGAGTCTGCAGATTTATACAGGTTGAGAATCTGAGCCTTTCATGATCGATTTTTTTTTTTTTATTCTGGAGTCTTTTAAAGTAGCACTTAATGTACGTCTGTGTGACTCATCGACTCGCAGCTGTTTGCCTCGTCTGTCTCTTCAAATAGTGTCTCTGTACTCTGCACAGAAGGTGGGAGGTGATGATGTCCTTGTTGCTTCTTCCAAGTGGTGGGTCTCAGCCCTGCAGTAGACAGCACAGTGAACCCTGATGTACTGCCATACCCTAGCTCTTTGTCACCATCTATGAAGCGAAGACTTAATAGGTTGGATCTCAGTATGAAGCATTTTTTTCTCTTTTAGAGGATCTCTTCCCATGTGCAGTACACATGACAAAGTCATTTCACTGGGTGATGAATCTGGGTGTCTGCCAGGGGATTGCCTTGCTCTTGCTTCTACTTTCCAAGACATTTGCAGGCTTCTCCCTTGAGATGCTTCTGTCCCTTTCTCTCTGGCTATTTTTGATATAAGACAGGGCAGGAGTATTTTAGATCTGCTTAGTATTGAATGCCTTCATTGCTAAGCTTGTGGCACATATCTTGCTTGAAATGTGCTGTTTATCAGTTCCTTGTTTTACAAAATGTGCATATTTTATCCGTACTTGCTGACTGAAGTTGCTGAGTGTCTTCCACTTGCACTTGGAAGAGTTGTGGACAGGAGAAAACGTGGCAAATGGCCCAAAATAGCTTCAAGACACTCAGCAACTTTTAGTGAGCTTTTTTTTTTTTTTTTTTTTTTTCCCCTTTGAAAAGACTTGATAGTGAAATGAACCTGCTTTTAAACTGCTAGAAAAACAATGTGACGTAAAGCCTGTTTCCAAAAGGCCATTTCCAGACGGCCAGATAGGAAACAGCACAGGTGCTGTAGGAAGTTCCTAGCTGCAGATTGCTGGAAGTCTGTTCTGGGGCAGTATCACGGCAGGTTTGTGCTACTCATTTATTTATTTTTTCTGACTGCGCTCATAGATGCTTCAGGAGCTGATGTATTGGGGCTGTAGGACCTCAGGTGGGACTGTATGCCCCTATTGATCCTCCTGAGTCTCCCTGAGCCTGGAGAATTCTGCTCCTGCAGGTCTCTCCACCCCAGGGCCAACTCAGGTGTGAATTCCCCCTCCTACAGTGCTATCCCACTCCTTTTGTTACAAGAAAAATGTGTTCACGGGATAGGGGGCTTAATTTCAGCTCCTTTTCCTGTTTCTATTTTCACTTGACGCCAGCGTGGCAGCTTGCTGTTAACACTTCTTGTTTCCAGAGGAAACAAAACTTACTGTGCTGGTCTTCCCATGCCTCCTCATTTAGGAACAAGGAGGCTGTGAGCACTGGAAACCCCCTTGAAAACAAGGCATTGTCCTGTGATTATTTTGCCTTTAGAGTCTCTGCGGTTTCCAGGCCAGCAAGCAGAAGTGTGGATCTGCAGAAGCATCTTCCTGCAAGTCTTCATCGCTGTGCCTCTGGGAAAGCATGATGTGAGAAGGGAAATGTCCTTCCTTTAGGCTACAGGGAACTGTTGAGGTTTTTCTCTGAATTCTGAAGCTGGATGGATCAAGAAAGCCATAAACTCAGAGCTGCTGTTAAAACAGAAGCAGCTTTATCATCCGGAGCAGAGAATGTGAGAGCAAGAGTCACTTCCTAAAAGCTGGTCCTTGTAAAATGTTCCAGGAGGCTTCATGTTTATCTCCAGAGCCTTGAGTGCCATATAGCTGCTGTTTGCCATGTACTTGCTAGGTTTGGTTCTTGGCTAAGTGTTCTGCCTTGGCTCCAGTAAAAAGTGTCTCATGTCTTCTTATAAAAGGTATTTCTTAATCACAAAAGCTCTGCTGTTTCCCTGGATGAGTTTCCTGCTGTTCCTCCTCCTCGAGGCCTTGTCATTCTTTTACCACTCCCATCATTTCTACCTGCATTTTATCCTTGTATCCTTTCCCCAGCACTGGCAACTCCTTTGCAGCCAAGATTTTTCAGAAACTTTTGAAAAAGATCCATTTGACAGCAATATACCATTGCTTTCAGAGACTGTAACTGTGGACTGCTGCATGGCTCCTAAAAAGCCCTTTGTAAATCTTCAGTTCCTGCTTTTTCGTTTTGCCTTATTTACAGCTCTACTTTGAAACTCAGATTTACATAGAACATGAAACTTCTTCCTTGCCTCCTTTTAACACTGTTGATTTGTCGCTGTGTGTACATCAATGACTAAGAAAGAAAGGAGGAAAAAAAAGTGACTGATTTCCATCAGTGCAGTATTTGGGATATTTGTTATATTTAACACTCTTACTGTGATGAAAGATTGTCCTTCCACTTATTGGACCAAATCCTTGTAGGGATTCTGGCTTTTGAAGCTAGTTGAGGTGTTCCACTGCTCAAATCACTGAGGATAAGGCCTGTGTTGTCTTGAAGGTGAAACCCCTGCTGTCATCTAGAGGTGATCCATTTTCTGACTCATTTTACATGCAGACTAACAAAGTTTTGTGCTGGATTTTTGACCTTTGGATGGTAAATTTTAAGCCTCCTGACAAAAGATTTGCTTATCTTGGTTTGCTTTTATTTCCTGGACTCCTCCTCAGGTTCCCAGGAGATGCAAAACAAAAGCCGAAAGCCCTCGTTCTACATGCTTTTGATGTACCTGTTTAACATCTCTCTAAAATACGCCCATGCACGAAAGCCTTTGCTGAGTTGTGCTGGTGGGGCTCCGTGGAACTCAATTGAGGTGGGCTGGTTTGTGTATGCTGCGGTAATGGCCCACACATGAACACACAGGGCATCTTCCTGAGCTTTTGAACTGGGCATCAAAGCAATCTCCCTGGGTGAAAGCCAGCTGTGTGCTGCAGGGCTCTTGCTCAGGGAGGAGATGCTCCACCAGGTCATGGGGGAGCTGATTTCTGTGCATGTCTGTGTCCTCCCACTGCTGCCCCAAGGGCTGTGCAGCCATCCTTCTGCCTGTGTTTTGTCCACAGGAGAATTTGGAAAGGTAATACTATGCAATGTTTCTTCCTTCAGTCCCAAAGGAGAGCTCTATATTTAGCCGTGGTAATCTCTGTTGTGGCTTTGTGCCTCTAATCCCCTGCTTTGATACCCAGCCTGGAGAAGATGAGAGGTGGAGAAACAAGTGCTCTGACGTGGCAGGCGAGCAGGATTAGGGCAGTCCCACTGTGTCCCAGGATGCCCTGCAGCTGATGAGCAGAGCTGGGCGAGCGGGAAGAGCAATGCTTCCCCCACCAAGCTGGGGCAAACTGAACAAATCCCCAGTGCTGCCTCCTGCTCAGCATGTGCTGCAGTGGTTCCCAGCAGCAATTAATGCTCCATTTGTTGCTCTCAGACCCTACACTTGCCTATTGCTGCTGGAGCAGGGCTGTGGGGAGGTGGAAGTATTCCAAGTATTCCTTGTGTTTGACAGAACAATAAAATAAGCTGTTTCACCCTGACTGTATGATCTCTCTCTCCTTTTTTTTTTTTTTTCCCCCCTCAGTGATTTTTGGTGCCACCTGGGTGTGAGATTTTTACAGGGTGAGAATTCATCAGTTTCTGCAAACTGAGCTTTTCTGAGCCTTTCTGCATCCTGAGTTCCTCTTTTCAACTGTAGCTGGGCAGTTCTGTGGCTTTTGGAGGGAAGGAGCCGTGTTTTGTAAGGCAAGAGCATGCCCCCAGTGACCTCAGCTCTCTGGCACAGAAAACGTACAGAGCTGCACTACTGGGGGTCCGTTGTGCCCATTGCTCCCCAGCAGGACCAGTTGGGGGTGTAAAAGCTGCTTTTTCTGCCTTCAAGAAGTAGGTTTGAAAAGGCTGATGAGTTGAAGTTCCTAATCATAAGGGAACTGCTTCTTGATTCTCACATTCACTTTTTGCGTATTGTGCTTTTGTCAGAGAAGTTGAAAGCAGTAACTAGAACAATTTCCTCCTGCTCCTGGCCCTGTGGTCTCTTTTTGCTCTTGGGGCTGTTGTCAGTGTTGGCAGGAGGGAAACTGCTGCAGCCCTTGCTGCAGGGATGCGAAGGGCTGTATGTACCCTTCTTGCACACTGCTGAACTGAGGCATGTGGCACCTCTGAAACAACCAGGTTAGCATGCCTGCTATGATGTGGGTCACCCTTTGGATCTGCATGGTATGACAGTGAGCAGCCAGCCTTCCCGTGAAGGGGTCTGGGACTGTGCTGGTTGGGCCTGGGGCTTCTTCTGAACGTTGACCACCTCCTCTGACCGTCTCTCTCTTCCTTTTGGGTAGGAAGAAGCTGACCCTGCTGAGGGAGATGCTGGCGGGCTGCGGAGCGGGTACCTGCCAGGTGATTGTCACCACTCCCATGGAGATGCTCAAAATCCAGCTGCAGGATGCAGGACGAATTGGTACGTGTGCATCTCCCTGTGCATTGGGCAGGGGGAGGAATGAGCCAAAAAAATCCTTTTCCTTCTTCCTACCACTTTGAGTCAGAGGTACCTCAGTTTGTAGCAGAAATGTCTCTTCTCCCCAACTTATTTCCTGCTAGCCTTTGCTTACCTGGCCTTACAGAGGCTCGTTTGGTTACAAAAGAGTGTTTTTGCTCAGAGCTTGGCAGGTGAAACAGCAAATGCTAGTGGTGGACAGAGAGAGAAAGAAGAGATGGCTGGGTTGAGCACCTTGTGAGTGATTGCAACTTGCTAGTCAGGAAGGAGTTAGCATCCTGCAATGCATTTGCTGTGGTACTTCCTCTGTTTCCTTGTTTCCTGGTGTCCTTTCTCTCTTCCCCACAGTAGCACTACCCTAACAGTTCTGACTAGACATCCTTTCCTGCTCAGAACTGAGACCAGAACTGGCACAGCAAATCTGGAGGAAGAGCTGTCACTATTGCTTTAGCTTCTTTCAGAAGCCTGCCCAGAATATGGCTCTGAGAGTGCCTGGTGATGCCCACTAGATACTTTCTGAAACTACCTGGAAAATGGACCAATTTGTCCTCTCATCTCTCCTTTGATGTGGCCATTAATCATGGATTTATTCTTCTTTCACCTGTTTGCTGTTTTTAATGCAGACCTTATCATCTCTGTGTGTGGTATTTTAAAGTGTTTGAAGGATTTAAGCTGTAGTTGAAGGTTTGTGCTGCTGTGAACAGCTTGTTCTCTGTGCAGCACAGACCTGAGGTGTGCCAGTGGCAGCCACAGCGTTGCCTACAGGTTGGTGTGCTCCCCATCTTCTGGCCAAAGAGCAGAAATGCATCAGAGCTCGAAAAGGCTCCTGAAAGGAACCATGTTGCCTGTATAAATGTGACCGACCTGCTCAGAGTTAATGATCCCTGCCAAGAGGAGGAAGCAAAGAACAGAAATTCCAAATGTCACTCATTCATGAGTACCTCTTGTTTTCCCTACTTGGGAGCTCCTCCTGTCCCGTGACACCAGGCAGCAAGTGACCGCTGCTGAGCATCTTGCAGTCTCACACTCTTTCCTCTTCTCCACAGCGGCACAGAAGAAACTGATGGCAGCACAGGCCCAGCTCTCCTCTTCCTCCGCAGCGGGAGCAGCAGAGCCAGTGGTGGAAGCCCGCACCACAGCCACGCAGATAACCAGGGAGCTGCTGCGCAGCAAAGGCATCGCAGGACTCTACAAGGGCCTGGGAGCCACGCTGCTGAGGTAGGACACGGAGCAGTACTGTCAGCCTGAGCCTCCTGAGGGTGACACGGGCATTTCAACTCGTCTTCGTGCAGTGATGTCTGCACTGTCAACAGCCCTTCCTTTGAAGTGCGTTTTGTCGGTGTCCTGCTCTGACTGTGCTCATCATCGCTCTCTTTCTTTCTTCCCCTTCCTCCCTTCCCACCACAGGGATGTCCCGTTCTCCATCGTTTACTTCCCGCTGTTCGCAAACCTGAACAAGCTGGGCCAGAAAGACCCCAACGTCAAGGCCCCGTTCTACGTGTCCTTTCTCTCCGGATGCGTGGCTGGCAGTACAGCTGCAGTGGCTGTCAATCCTTGTGATGGTGAGTCCCCAGCAGCCTGTGCTGGCAGCCTGGTGCCGTGTGACAGCACTCAGAGGCCATCAGGTGGTCTGGGTGAAGGGGAGGATGACCGTGCCGGCCCTTCCACTGCATGAGTGCTGAGGGAAGCATAGGAAGCGAGCTCTGCTGTTGGAGCTGCCTCCAGGAGCTGAAGGTGTTTCCTTCAGCTGAGGGAACTGGTTAATTTTTGGGGGGTTGTGTATTTCTTTTGTCCATTTGTAGAGGAGTGGGCTTGCTTGCCCGTGTTTTGATGGCACATATATGCAAATGGTCTGAGCTCCTCCCGGCTGTCTCAGAGAGTGTTCTCAGGTTTGGCTCTTGTCTGGTGTGCAGCCAGGAGCTGTACGGCGAGGCCAGCTCTCTGCTCACCACTGTCTTCCCCTCTTTCTCCCCAGTGATCAAAACACGGCTGCAGTCCTTGCAGAGAGGAGTCAACGAAGACACGTACTCAGGAATCCTGGACTGCACCAAGTAAGACTCCTGGGTTCGGTACCAAGGGAAGGCAGAAATCCAGGGCATGGCCAGGGGTTCTCCTGGCATGGTTGAGGGATGGGATGGGATGGACCTTGACCGACCTGTTGTCATCTTTTCCCAGGAAGATCTGGCAGAAGGAAGGACCCATGGCCTTCCTGAAAGGGGCATACTGCCGAGCTCTGGTCATCGCTCCTCTCTTCGGCATCGCACAAGTCGTCTACTTCATTGGCATTGCAGAGTTCCTCCTGGACATACTCCCGAAGCACCGGGCCTAGCCCCGGCCTGCCCACCTGTGCCCGCCCGTCCTCTGCCACGCCGGATTCATCCCTGTGTTCGTCGTCCATGTCGAGTGGTGTCAGAGCAACAGCACAGAGGGTTCGCATGGGAACATGGGGAACGTGGCCTCCAGATGAGCAAATGTGGGGAGGGAGAGTCCCTTTTCTGTCTTGATCTGGAGCCTGTTCCCTCCCTCTCCTTCCACGGACAGTACCCAATTATGCATATCTTTTTTTTTTCCTTCTTTTTTTTTTTAAGAATCATAACTCTTATGGACACTGGTAAGCACAGATTGGGCTTGCGTACCCAGAAGTCTCCTCCCAGCATTTAGAAGGAAGAGGGAAAAAAAATGACCTGAGCCCTCATCCAACTCTTCTCAAGACTTTCGGCTGCCTGTGGGGGGCTGCAGGGGCAGGTGTGTCCCTCAGCCACTCCTCAGGGTGCTGGGTCCCAGGAGGAAAGCAGGTGTCATGCAAAGGGGACGCTGGGTCTGGCAAGTTTCTTGGCTTGGAAACCTTCGCCTCTTTCCCTTGCTCAAAAATGAGTCGGATTAGGGTGAATTTCTAGGAGATCAGAGAAAGGGAAAGGGGATCATTGCTAATGTTTTTGTAATTGTTTTTGTTTTAAAGCAAAGGGACTTCCCTTCTAATGAGGTGTCACAGGCACATCTGGGCGAGGCGCAGAGGCATGGTTGCTGCTCTGCAGGGAACACGTCTGTGGGATCATGTGAATGTTGAAGATCCTTCCCTGTTCGGCTGCAGGCAGGGGAAGGAGAGAAACTTGGGATCAACTTTATTTTATTTTTTAGCGCAGGGATTGTGGGGAGGGAAAAGCAACCAAACAAAAAGAAACCACTTACATTCCTTCAGCCTGCCCGCCCTGAGGCAATGCCTGCAGTGGGTGTAGGTTAGCTGTGTGTTTCCTGGCTTGGCCCCAGGGCATGAAAGGAGGAGCCTGGTCTGTTTTCATAGGGTCCAAGGTCCAGCAGCTGTGCTTTAAAGGCTGTGTGTTTGGCAAGGTGGAAGCACAAGGTCTGTTTTTGTGGTGGTGTTTACCTGGGTGTGCCTGCAGCCGGCTGCTGTCATGGAGGTTCCACGCCCTGTGCAAGGAGCTGTTGTGCATGTGGGATTGCAGGATCAGGTCCTCCGCGTCCCAGGAACTTATCATCCCCCTTGCCCCTGGGGTAGCAGTCGTCGTTGGGTGGTGGGGGCACTTCCCTGCTTCACAACCTGCTCTGCCAAAGGGACGCTGCCCAGCTACAACCACTTGTCAGGAGATTTCTCATTAAGTACTCTCTTGGGCTGTGCTGTTAATCCTTGGTAAATTATCTTAAGTGCAAGATTGACCACCTCACCGTGATCTTCTCCATTATTTATTCCATGTGGTGCAATCCACCCAACTTTGATGTTTAAATTAAACGAGTCAAATTCACCTTCCATTCCTTCTTTTCACTTGTTTCTCCAGGTGCTCGCTTGGTGTTCGCGTTTCGGTTGTATATTTAAGTTAATTTAAAAAAGAAAAAAAAAAAAAAAACCCACATGTTTTTAATGTTGAAAAGAAAACCACCTCTGTTTCAGCCTTCTTGGATTGAGGTATTTCTCAAAACCCATATGCTGAAGGCTTTCTTCCTGGATGCCTCCTTCTTCTCTTAGAAGTCATTCTGTGGCCAGTTTGTTCCTTGTCACTTTGCTTATGTGAATCACTTTCCTTTTTTATTTTATTTTATGATTTTTTTTCCTTGTATCTGGGAAGGAATCTGTGCAAAGATGGCCTCCGAGTCTGGTAGATGTCTGTGACGTGTGTAGTGCTGTGATGCTGCTCTTGCTCTGGAATTCTCTTGGGTGGATTAAAAGAGAAAGATTTGTGGTTTTTCTAAGGTGCTCCCTTTTCCTCTCGAAACATTCAGCTCTTCTTATTCAACAAAGTACCCTGAACCCTAATTGTGGATTGAGGCTGATATTTAAGGCCTTCTAAATCCAGGTGCAAGTTGGTGGGAGTTTGGAGCAGTGTCTCCCTCCCTGCTTTCCCCATCCCAGCATTTCAGAGCTGGGGAGGGGGGGCTGAGGGCACCCGTGGGGCTGTGGGAGCTTGAGGGGTGGTGGGAGGTGATGAGTTTCTACTAGGGGAACTGTCCCTGCCCAGGCCATTGCTCTGTCATCTCCAGCTGGTGTACAACTTGTGGTGCTTCGTGCCCCTCTGTAATCGTGTCTGTTTGCTTCCCTCCTTGGAAGAAAAGATAAAAGCGTTCCAGGAAGCGATAAGGAAATGTCCCAACGCGATAGGACGAGGGGAAATGGCCACAAACTGAGGCATGGGAAGTTCCACACAGATGCATGGGGACTTGTGCACAGTGCAGTGGCGGAGCGCTGGCACAGGCTGCACTGAGAGGTGGTGGAGTTTCCTTCTCTGGAGATGTTCGTGCCCCGCCTGGACGCCAACCTGTGCAACCTGGGCTGGGGAGCTGCTTTGGCACAGGGTTGGACTCCATGATCTCTACAGGTCCCCTCCAACCCCTACAGTTCTGTGATTCTGTGAAATATCACTGGGACATTCCTAACAGCAAATCGTAAGAATCCATGAAGACAGTATGGAAATCCCGTGGGGCCATGGGGAGTTTTTCTGTGAGGCAATGTGGGAATTTTCTGGAAAGCAGTAAGGGGAATTCCTCAAAAGCAAAGGGGCAGATATCCTGAAACATCCTGGGAATCTGTGGGGGAAGGTTGTAGATAGCAGTGGTTGGTGTTCATAGAAAGCAATGAAACATCCTTGCAACCTAGGGGGGATGGCTGGACAGCCTGGTAAGCAGAGGAGGAATCTCCACAAAGGAAACAGTGACGTTTCCTCAGCAGTGTAGGGGACGTCTCCAGACGACAACCAGAATCCTTTAAAGTAACAGAAGCGTCACAGGAAACAGTAAGAGGAAAAAGCCCTGGGAAGCAACGACATCCCTTTGAAACAAAGCTGGGGTGTGAAGTGGAAATGTCCTGGAACACAGCAGGCGGATTTGCAAGTCAGCAAGGGAGGAACTTCCTCAAAAGGTGAGGAACTGCTGAACAGCAACAAGGAAATCTCCTGGGAAGTGAGGGGAGAGTTTCCTACAAAGCAGTAGGGAAGAGTATTGGGAAATGATGGAGGAGTCCCTGGGAAATAATAGGATAATTTCCTATCATGCGAGAAGGTGAGTTCCAGGCTAGGAAGGAGAGGATTTGTGGGAGGCGGGGGCTCAGCCCAAGGGCTGGCAGCACCCCCTCAGGGCTGGTTTCCCATCTTTTTGCGTCATTTCTGTATGAAACCCAAGCGAAGTGCAGCCCTCCAGGGCTGCCTCCCCGCACAGCCCTCAGCCCGGAAGAAGAAGAGTTAAAATAGAAATAATTGTGAAACCTCGGGACTTTCCAGCCCCAAAGCTGCACCTCGGGCCAAGGAGGGGGGGAAAGCCCCTCTGGCAGCGCTTCGGGGTGCCCTTCGAGCCGCGCTCCGTAGCGTGAGCATTCCCGCTGCCCTCGGAGATCTTTTGGGGGCCGCGGGGGAGTGAGAAGCGCTGCGCTGGGGAAGTGGGATCCCCGCACCCATCTGCTCCGTCCGCCGTAGCGGTTTCGGTTTCGTTTCCCCGAGTGATTTCCAGGAAGGCCGCCTCCTCTCTATAAGAGCCCGGCCCCGGGCTCGGTCCGCTCCCTTCCCTGCGCGCTGCTGTGCGGGAGCCGCGGAGCCATGGCAGCGCTGGATGGAGAGGGGTAAGCGGAGCGGCCGGCTGCCCGCCGGCTGTCCGTGCCGCCCCGGGTGCTGACCGTGCCGCCCCATAGGGACGCCCAGAAGCTGCGATTCGGGCCCTGGCTGCTGAACGCCGTCAGCAGCGGGTTGTACCAGGGACTCTACTGGATCGACGAGGCCAGGTCTATCTTCCGCATCCCCTGGAAGCACAACGCCAGGAAGGATGTCACCAGCAGCGACGTCGAGATCTTCAAGGTGGGGACTTAGGGCTTCAGGGTGGGTTGGGGTAGCACCAGCTGTAAGGTGTGGGGGGGGCATCGAGATCTGCGTCGAGGGGATGGAGGTGGCCAGCCGTGACACAGGGGTCTGCAGGGTGAGTGAGATGAGATTGGGGGGGGGGGTCAACAGCAGCAACCTGAGGTCTTCAAGGTGGTTGGGAACAGGATGCTCAGCAGTGGTGACTTGAAGGTCTCTGAGGTGGCACAGGGGGGTGACAGGAGGTCTGTGGTCTTCAAGATGAGCGGATGAGGCACTGGTGCAGCCTTGCTTGCATGGTGGTGGGGTCACGGTCTCTGGAGGTGTTTGGGAACTGGGTGGATGTGGCAATGAGGGATGTGGTCAGTGGGGTTGAGGTGATGGTTGGACTTGGTGAGCTTAGAGGTTCTTTCTGACCTTAATAGTTCTGTGATTCTAATCCTGAGGTTTTCAAGGTAAATAGGAATGGGGTGGTGAGGTCTTTGAGGTGGGATAGGGGTGACTGGTGGTCTGTGATCTTCAAGGGAGGTGGGGACGGCAGCACCCCGTGCTGGATGTCCCTGCTTGTGCAAGGGCTGGGCCAGATGGACACAGAGGGCCCTGCCACCCCAACCATCCTGCCACTCTGCAACTCTGCAGGGGGATGACTAGCAGTGACCCTCAACATTTTCAAGGTGGGTGGGACAAGTGTTGACCAGCAATGACCTTGAAGCCCTCAATATTGCCGAGACAGCACAATCAGGGCTTCTTCCAAACCCCCATGCCCACAATTCTGGGGTCCCTGTGCTCACCTCTCCATGCCCACCAGGCCTGGGCAAAGGCCAGCGGAAGGTACGAGGGCAACTCTGAGGATCCAGCCAAATGGAAGACCAACTTCCGCTGCGCCCTGAGGAGCACCCACATGTTCGTGCTGGTGGAGGACCGCTCCAAGTGCAATGATGATCCACACAAGGTCTATGCGGTTGCCTCAGGTGAGCCCAGGCCTGGAGGGAACAGCAACACTGGGGCCGAACCCGGGGCACACTGCTCACCCTGCTTTCCTTCCAGCCTCCCCCAATGGCAGAGGTTCTGGGGCCCCTGTGGCAGACACCCTGCTGCGGCAGCCACAGGTAATGGGATGGGTATAGCAGAAGGGGAGGGGGCCTGGTGCTGCTGCTGGGGCACTGTAGCCCTCATCCTTGGCCTGGACCCACAGCCCCTGTGGTGCAGCCCTGTCCCACTTTCCTCTGCAGCTGTTGCTCAACCACCATGATGTGGCCTCGGAAATCACACCCACAGGTAGGCTCCAGTCCCCGGTTTGAGTGTGGGTTGCTGATGGCTGGTGACTCCCGCCTCCACCCACTGCCGTTTCCCCAACAGACAGTGCTGACGGTGCTGCTGCACCAGTCCTGATGCAGGAGGATTTGGACATGCTGCAGTCCATTCTGCAGCACTGCAACATCTCTACCCTCAGACCCCAGCCAGCCCTCTGGGCACATGCAGGTAAGACCAGGCCCGCTCACTGTGGGGGGCACAGAGTGGGATAACCCCCACCCACCTGTAATTCTTCTGTAGGGAACATCTTGCCCGAGGATGCTCTGCTCCTTCCTGGCCCAGGTGACTGCCTTCCTGTGCAGGAGTTCCAGGAGTGGAGGCATATGGAAGAGCAGGGCACCTGTAGCCCTCCAGAGCCCCTGCTCCAGGGTGTGGGCTGTGGACAGGATGGGGCCAGGGGCCCCTCAGCAAGGGAGGAACGTGTCATCCCTGTGCCGACCCCCAGTGAGGAGCTGCTCTTCCAGCCTGCCAATGCCACACCTCCACCAGGTGACACAACTGGGCGTCCCCCTATGGGGACACAGCTGAGGGTCCCTCTGTGGGGATGACACTGACAGCTGCTTCATGCAGGAGAGCTGACCCTCATCCTGGACATCACCATCTACTACCGAGGAAGGACGGTCTATCAGGAACAGGTGCACGACAACAAGTGTGTGTTGGCCTACCAGCCCCTGGACCCGGCGGTGGCTGAGCAGCGGCTGGTGCTGTTCCCCAGCCCTGCAAGCTTGCCCGACGCCAAGCAGCGGGAGTACACTGAGGAACTACTGAGGGTGGCAGGGCTGCGGCTGGAGCTTCGTGCCGGCCTGCTCTTGGCCACTCGCCTCAAGAAGTGCAAGGTCTTCTGGGCCCTGTCACAGCAGCTTGAAAGTGGGGAACCCCCTCAGAACGAGCTCCAACGGAATGAGGAGGTGGCCATCTTCGACTTCAATGTGTTTTGCACAGGTGGGTAGGACCCCTTCCCATCCCGCTTTGGGGGGTAGAGGTGGTGGGGAGCGCTCAACCAAAGGGGCCCCTCACTACAAGAAAGACATTGAGGCCCTGGAGCGTGTTCAGAGAAGGGTAACAAAACTGGTGAGGGATCTGGAGCACAGGTCTTACGAGGGGCGGCTGAGGGAGCTGGGATTGCTTAGCCTGAAGAAAAGGAGGCTCAGAGGAGACCTCATCGCACTCTACCACTTCCTGAAGGGAGGCTGTGGTGAGGAGGGGGTCGGCTTCTTCTCCCAGGTAACTAATGACAGGAGGAGAGGGAATGGCCACAAGTTGTGCCGGGGAAGATTTAGATTAGATTTGAGGAAATTTTTTTCCTCTGAGAGAGTGGTCAGGCACTGGAATGGCCTGCCTAGGGAGGTGGTTGAGACACCGTCCCTAACGCTGTTCAAGAAGCGTTTAGATGAGGTGCTAAGGGATTTGATTTAGTAGCTTAGTGGGTAGGGATGGTGGTAGGAGGATGGTTGGACTAGATGGTCTTGTAGGTCCTATCCAACCTAATGTATCTATGAATCTATGAAAGTACCTGTAGCACTCTCCCATCCCACTGTCCCCACCTCCCTCACTTGAGCCTGCCCCAAGCCCAAGCCCTGCCTCTCCTTACAGAGCTCCGGGACTTCCGTGACAGGCACAGGGAGCGCTCCCCCGACTTCACCATCTTCCTCTGCTTTGGGCAGTGCTTCTCCACCAGGAGTTCCAAGGAGTCCAAGCTCATCTTGGTGAAGGTGAGCGGGCCTGAGGTGGCCTCAGAGGGGGATGGGTACTGTGGACTGGGACTCTCATGACTTGGGGAGATGGATTGTCCTGCACACCCCTTTTGTCTTGTGGATGGACAGGGGCACAGGGGGAACCATGGTGGCTGCCCAAAACCGCATCCAACGCTGTGCCCATGTGCTGTTGCAGCTGGTGCCTGAGTTCTGCAAGTACTGGTATGAGCAGGTGCAGCAGGAAGGAGCCTCTTCCCTCAACAGTGGCAATGTGAGCCTGCAGCTCTCTGACTCCTTCAACCTCTTCGAGCTCATTGAGCAGTACCACATGCAGACAGACTGACACTCCCTGCCCGTGTTGCCTCCCCAGCCTCTGCTGTCTTGTGAAGAGCTTTGTGGCACTGGTGGGTCAAAGTTCTGCAAAAATCTCGGTGGTTGGGAAAGCCTTTTCTCTGACTGCACAGCACTTCAACCCCCCAGCACCAGCACGGTGTACACTGGGAGTCCTTCCTCTTTCCCCAAGGACAGTTTCAACAGCTATGTGGAGTTTTCGGGGATTGTGGTTCTTTACAGACTTACCTTTCTGTAGTTTTTTAAGTTTAAATATATGTATGTATATATAAAGATGCTTCCTGTTCACTGGTGTTGCATAGCAGTCTCAGTGTATCCTTTATGCATCACAAGTCAGCACATTTATTAATGCATTTATTGCCATGCAGTAAGGATGCGAGCTCAGGGTGGTGAGGAGAGGCTTGACTTTGGTTTGAAACAATCTTTTTGTCTTCCATGTGAGCATCCCTCCCCACCGGCCTGCAGTCACTCACGGGAGATGTTCTGAAAAAGCAAAGTGCTTACAGGACAAAGGCCATCCCTGTGCTGGGCTGTCCGAGGAGGGTGGCACAGGGATGTGGGCAGAGGTAAGGGGAGGGGACACCCTACCTGCCTGGTGACGTGGACACTGCTGGGCCCAAAGGTGGTGGTGCCATAGCTGGTCACGTAGTAGTGGACAGGCGGTTGTGCTGGGGGTGCTTCTGGCTGTCTGGGCACTGTGGGAATGGAGGAAGGGACCATCAGCTCTTAAGCAAGCCAGCTCCAAAATACCCAGCAGATGAGCTGTTTTCCCCTAAAAATAAGCAGGAAGTCCTGCTGGTAACAGAACAGCCACCGTTAACCACTTTGGGCCCAGGGAGAGGAACTACTCTCGAAGAGCACGCTTGGAGTACCTGTGTCCAGGAGGGGAACTGGCATTCCCTTCTGGCCCTGTGCTCCTCATTGCTTATCAATGCTAGATATGCCCGTTCCACCCTGTGCAACCCATTTAATTCCCTGCTTCTGGTCAGACTGCTCTGAGGCTCTTCCTTCCCATGTGGGCAAAGCTGGGACACCACCATCACAGGCCTCCCTTGAGCCTGAGCTCTGTTCCACCACCACTAGCCTCACCTTTGGATAAGAGCAGCTCTGCACCAAACCGATGCCCGCATGTTCCACACGTTTTAACGTCTTCCTTTGTCCTGTGAAGGAAAAAGCCCCACTTGGTATTGCAACTGCACCCATCAGGCTCCAGCTCTCTGTGTTGACTGAGCCCATACATACACGGGGGTTTTGCCGTCCATGTCCGGCCAGATGAGCTCTGCAGGACAGCCAGCCGTGCGGCATGGGCTCTTCACACACACGTGCAGCCCTGGCCACTCTTCAGAGAGCTTCTGGATGATAAACACAACCGCCATGAGGAAATCCCAGGCAAAACGGAATCCTTCCAGGCAAAAGGAGAGAGCACAGTTTTACCCACAGCAGCCGTACAGGAGCCTGGGAGCCACACAGCTTGCTTCCAGCCCCGTTGTGGCCAACCACCACCAGAAGAGACGTACCAGCACAGTCTGTCATCATAACCAAAGCATGGCATCTTTCCAGGGCAACAACTCTCTCAGTGCCTCTTTCAGCTGGCCCTTTCCCTCGATGCTCCTCACCTGTTGCTCCTGCTGGCTTCCTGCACCGCAGCTCCAGGTAGCTGTATGCCCGCTGGTTGTTCTCTTTGATCAGCAGAGGTTTGCCATTGCATACGAGCAGGCAGGTCGCCTTGGCCACCCAGTGTGTGGAGTAGAAGGAGCAAGCTTTCACAAGGAACCTGCAAAGAGATTGCTCGTGGCTTTAACCACTCTCTTCCCCCGCCCTTAAGTCCCACAGTGGGAGAAAATGCGGTAATGGGTTGACCTGAAAAATACGAAACCAGTTTCAGCCAAAATAGAGCTAGAAGCTGAATGGGGACCATGGCTCAAGCAGCAGGAGCAGCCTATTAAGGCAAGAGCTGCTTTCAGGTTTGGTTGTCTGATAAAATCCTAGATACATGTCAAGAACCCTACAATGACAGGAGACCTTCCAGAAACTGGAAGAGTCCCAGTGGAGAGCAGTCCAGTCCCAGAGGAAAGCAGGCCTTCCTCCACACACTGCTGTAGCACGACCGTGTGACCTGGAGACATTCAAGGCCAGGCTGGATGGGGCCCTGGGCAGCCTGATCTGGTGAAGGGCAGCCCTGCCCATGGCAAGGGGTTGGAACTGGGTGATCTTTAAGGTCCCCTCCTACCCCATCCATTTGGTGATTCTATATTACCTCCAACTGCCTGGATAGGCACAAACTAGCTCTACAGATTGCCAAAACCCACCCCAGATGGCAGGTGAAGCAGGAGGAGCATTATCCTTGCTCACATCCGGACAGGGGTAAGTCCTGTGGAGTCCTGGACAGGATTCATCCAGGGCTCCACAAATCTGGGGCACAGCTACAACTGCACCCCAATCTCCTGAGCCCTGGCTTCATACCTCAGCTGTTACGCTCTCAACAGCTGAGAGTTTGCTGACAGTCACTGTCTGCTCTGCACCCAACCAACACATCCCAGCCGTGTAAGGGGCTGAACTACACTGCGCACCTGTGGAAGAAGCCCTCGGGTATCTCAGGTGAGAAGTAGGTACGAATGTGCAGGTCCTCAGGGTGATCTCCTCCCCACACCTCAGCGACCTCTTCAGTCTGGTTCAGGTAGGTTGGGAACAAGTACCAGGAGTCGCCTTGGCCCCGTGTTGTCTCCCATGTCCTCCCAGGAACAAACTCACTGGCCTGAGGATTGAGTGCTTTGGCGTGCCTCACCTCCAGGCAGAGCTCAAAGTGCTCTAGGAGGCTGAAGAGCTTCCCTTTCCCCCTGTGGGTCTTGTCCCCCATGATCTCCTCAAAGATGTCCTGCATCCCTTCCAAACAGAGCTGGTACTTCACCAAAGCACGCACTGCCTGGTGGCACAGCATTGCCTTTGACTTGAAGGCCCACACCCAATTGGACCTGTCCCTGATGGTGGCATGTTCTGCAATCAGCGTGTCCACAGAGATGCTCTCCAGCTGCTGCGCCAGGCGGTCCCTCACGAGGAGCTGGGCAGGAAGACAGAGAAACAAGAGGCTGTGACAAGAGGAGCATGGCAAAGCTGGGGCCCTGCAGAATCCTGTTCCTCACGCTCACCTTGAACGTAGTTATTAGGAAGGCAGGCTGCAGAAAGACGGTGCTTTCCAGGTGCTTGATTTCTTCATACCACACAATAAGGCCGATGCGGTGGAGATAGCGCAAGACATCCTGGAGAAGCTCTTTGTCCAGGTTAGCCAGGTGTTCCTCCCGGGAGAGTTCACTGAGCAGGTACTGGAGGTCCATCATGCCTGGAGGGAGATGGGCATGCTGAGCACCCACATCTTGGAGCACAGCTGCCCTAGCCAGCAGTCAAGGGCTCCTTCACAGGGCCAACAAGCACCAGCACACGGTCCCTAGGTAGTAGTTGAGACCAGAGTTATGCATTAAATAAAGTCTGCAAGACATAGGTTTGAAAGCCAAGTAGATGCATTAAAGCTGTCCATCTCCTTCCTGCAAGATAATATAGAATTGAAGTGTTGATACAGGGCAAAGGGGAGAAAGAACAGTGTTACAGACCATGCTGCCAGCTGAAAGCTCCTCCATGCACAGGTGTGCAGATGCTGGCAGAGCCTTCAAGTGAAGAAGAACTTGCTCTTTTCCCTTGCTTTTCTCTAGGCCTCAGAGTCAGGTGCTTGCAATACGTTAGAGATTAGGAATTCCTTCCTCCTTTGAGGATTCAGGGCACTGGAGCAGGCTGACCATGGAAGCTACAGATACCCCATCCCTGGAAGTGTTCAAAGCCAGGTTTGGATGGGGTTTTGGTCAGCCTGGTTTGATGGAGGTGTCTCTGCCTATGGCAGGGGGTTGGAACTAAGCAATCTTTGAGGTCCCTTCCAACCCAAACCATTCTACATCAGACAAAGCCAGGGACTGACAATGACTGCTCCTGCAAGATCTTCAGCAGCAATCCTACCACTACACAAAGAAGGACCTCTGAGAGCCTGTCCCTCTTAGAACATCAGTAAGGTGAGGGATGAGGAAGCACTCACCGTGGTCCGCCATCTCCTCACTCTGGGTGATATTCACAATGGCAGCTTCCACCTCCCGGTAGATGGGCGGCAGCACACGGACAACCTCGGGGAATAGCTCCTCATTCTTCACGTGTTCCAGAATTGTGGCTTCGAGCTTTTTGATATCACTGTGATCTGTGCAGTTGACAGCAACCAGGTCTAAGATCTGAAAGAGAGAAAGCACATGCCTGCCAAAAGGAAAGCCAGCAGAGACCACCATGGTGGTAGCCAGTGTGGTGATGGGGTAACCTCGTGCTTCAGAGGGCACCAAGGAGGTGAAGCAAGGTGCATGCCAGTAGTCAGCAAAATGCTGAATACCCAGCTGAGGAAACCCAACTAGCTCTCTGTTTGCCAGGGTATGACGCTGGGTATCCTTGGGTGGTTGGTCCTACTATACACACAGCATGCTGAGCAATCGTCTGGACCAGCTTCAGTAAGAGTTTGGCTTCAGACACATCCTAAAGTGTCCCCCCCCCTTCTCTAGAGTAAGGACAGGGCAGGCTATCTGCATCCTTCCACAGAGAGGGCACCTTCATCACCTTTGCCGTGAGGGCAGTGAGGCCCTGGCACAGGCTGCCCAGAGCAGCTATGGATGCCTCACCCCTGGAGGCGTTTGAGGCCAGGTTGGATGGAGCCTTGGGCAGTCTCATCTGGTGGGTGACAACCCTACCCATGACAGGTGGTTGGAACTGGGTGGGCTTTAACGCCCCCTACTACCCAAGCCATTCTGTGTCTCCATGATTATAGCTCTGCCTCTGAATTGCAGCTGTCCCCAGAAAACCATCCGCCTGTACCATGGTATTTACAAAACAAATTTCTTTGTACATGTCCACGTGAGAAAGCCCAAATCCTGCAAGCTTCCCCAGTTCCCTTTACAGCTGCAGGAAATTCACAATTATCTCAGCCCTACGGTTAACGTGCAACTCTCCATCTCCTTCAGCTTCTCCCACTGGTCCACATAAACCTCAGGCTCCTCACTGGCCTCCAGATTGTTGATGAAGTGAGTGAGGTTGCTCTTCCTCTCCGCCAGCATGGCCGTGATCTTGGCCATGATGTTGGACCTCTTCTCTTCCACCTCCTGCTTCCGACAGCAGTCTGCATGGGTTCCCACAGGAAGCACCACTGAGTTTGGGACTCGCATGAACAGGTTGTTGATCCAGAAACCAACAAGGTCCTTGAAAGCGTCATCATTAGTTTGGTACCTGGGGAGGAAGAGAAAGAAAATCCCAGGTTTGCATCTGCTCTTCCATAAGCACAGGCCTAACCACACACCCTGTGCTGTCCCAAGGACTTACTGGAAAAGAACTCAAAGATGTGCATGGATATGGTCCGTGACAATTCAGGACATCTGAGTTGCCCATCCTTTGACTAAGCCATTTAAAGCTGGGGTCTGTAGCAGAGCCTGTTGTGGATGGGAACAGGATTTGCCCAACCCGATGCTCTCTCAATTTTAAGGGCACACCAGAAGCCTTGTAAGAGGTATTGCCAAGGCAGAAAGCAAAGCTGGTGACCACCTAGATCAGCTTGTCCCAAGTTAAGATATGTCTAATGTCTCAGAAACGAGGAATTTGGTGAGGTAGTTAATAAAATGTGCCATCTACAAAGAAGAGGAGACAGAGAGCTAGTTAGCACTGCTGAGAAAAGAGAAATTACCTAGGTACAATGGAAATGGCATCAACAGTGGAAACTGAAGGGGAAAGGTTACCCACTTAAGATACATTTCCCTCTCCCACTGTCCCCTGAATTCAGCTCTTACATGTGGAGGTTGATGACGAGGATGACAAGAGCCTGTGGCGTGATGAACACGTGGTGAGTCATGTAGTACTCCAGCTGCCCAGCAAAGTCCCAGAAGAGAAAGGTGAAGTCCTCAATCCGGAACTCACTGATCTCTATCCCGACTGTTCGCTCTTCCTTAGGCACCAGCTTGGCTTGCCGCTGCTTCAGGCTTTTGCAGATGGTAGATTTCCCAGCCAGCGAGGCCCCCAGGAACATGGTCTTGATCCTCTTGTCCTCCTGCCCCGAACCATGTTGGAGGTGGTTGAAATAATTCAGGATCTGCTGGATGCCGCCAGCACACACCTCAATGGGTGGCTCCCTGAGCGGGTTCCCGTTGGCCTTGAACATTTTCAGGGCTTGTCCCTGGAACAGCTCCCTGGGGAGCTGGCGAAGGGCATTGTTCTGCACGTGGAGCTCCTGCAGGTTCGCCAGCTGCAGGACGGGCTGGGGGAAGGTTCGGAACAGGTTGTTGGAGATGTTGAGGTACTGCAGGCTGCCTCGACATGCTGCCAGGTCCCTGGGAAGAGCCCCAAGACGGTTGTTGTTCAGACGTAAGTGTTTAAGCCTGGGCAGATGGCAGAAAATGCCCTCTGGGATGACCCGGATTTGGTTCTGATTCAGTTCAAGCTTCTCTAAATAGACCAGGCTCTGGATTTCACTGGGAAAGTCCACAATCTCGTTCTTAGATATGATGAGCTTCTTCAGGTTGCCAAGTTTAGAAACGCCGGTGATGCTCCTGAGTTTGTTCCTGTCGAGGTCAAGGCTTTCCAGTGTGGGGTTACTGAGGACTGCTGGAGGCAGCACCCGCAGCCTTTGGGTGGAGAGCGTCACCTCCCGCAAACAGTCCTGCTCCTGACCTGGCATGTGGGACAGGAAGGGTGGTTAAGGGCTGGCTGGAAGAGAGACTTTCACTCCTATAGCTGCAGGTCATCCGAACCCTTGAGACCTCGAGCTTAGCAAAACTTTGAGATAATTTTGTCCAGCATGGAAAAGCAGAAGCAGAACACAAGAGCAGTCTAAACAGCACAACAGCAGCAGGAGGATCTTGTCTGGGCCCGAAGACACAGGAAGCGGTAGGAGAAATTTCGCCCGCCACACTCTGACCAGGAACCCAAGAGCTACATTAACAGCTTTGCTCTTACTATGAGAACTTCAGCAGCAGATTCACCTATCCTAATCTCAGCTGTGCAGCAGCAGGACAGAGCTGCTGCGTGGAGGATTGCCACTCTCTAATAAAATTGCCCTTTCACTGCCCCCAGCTCCAGCCTGCAGCTGGGTGATGTGCTGAGGCCAGGGCTGGTGAGCGCAGACACTTCCTCTCTCACATCCTCACCCCAGATCGGTGCTGCAATTCCCCAAATTGCTGTTGCTGCTGCCAGCCTGATGCTGAGAAATAAGGCAGGGACAGCCAATGTCTTTTGAGAATAGGGAACAAGTAAAGGGAGCTGCAGATGGGCTACAGGCAACCTCAGAAGAATTTACATGTGGGAAGAGAGTTAGGGTGAGAGGATGAGAATGATACACCAGAACAAAACATGGTTGAATTCACTCTCTCGTTTCACTTCCTTGCTGGACGATGCCAAGCACGGAACTCCCTTGTGCAAGATGCCCTGCTCAGGAATGACTCGCCAGCTTTCATCACCACCAGCTAAACCTGGAGCGTGCAACCAGTCCGCCTAGAAAGCAAGCACTGACCCTCTTCCAAATACCTCTCTCCTCCATTTCCCTCCAGAAAGAAACGCCCAAGGATCCCCCACCACCATCTGACCCAGGCCCTGTGAGCAGCACAAAGCTCTGGGCAGCTACTCACAGGCTCTGGGCTGGGCCATGGCCCCGTAGAGTGGTACCAGCTGGATCCTCTGTTTTTCTCAGCCTCTCCCTTTCATTTCCTCCTGTTGTCTGGCTCCCCGCCTCTCTGTGCTCTGCCTGGGAACCCCACCCTCTCTTTCTCTCCACCATCCCCCGGGCAGCTCCTAAGAACCCAAGCACCCCTGGCCAGAAACCAAGCCCTCATTCACCATGCTCAAGTACCAAGAAAAAGGGATGCCCATCTATTTCCAGCAGCTTGGAATTTGGAGGACTTGGGAGCTGACTCCTTCTCAAGCCCTCCACTATTTGCATTCTCTTTTCCTATGCTGATCAGATAGAAAAACAGGAAAGCTGCAGAGCAACTTAATTGTTCTTAAATCCTCATGGTGGTGCAAGGTAAGGCTCTCCTTACCAACAAGTACTGCTTGATAATGAGAAAGCAGAAAGTTCCACACAGAAACAGTCAGCCTCCTAAGATCCCGGCCCCACAGCGCTGTCTGCCATCCCAAAGGAAAAAGTCTGTTCTTACATGCAGAGATCTGAGCTCAACCCCACTCCTGGTCAGCAGGGCTTTGCTTAAACAGACCTTCACCTCCACAAGGACTCCACTGTGTTGCAACACTACTACACAAAGCCCAAAGAGCTTATTCCTATCTCCTCTTCCAAAGCCACTCTAGAGGTCATCTGTAGGATGAAGATCACGTGGGAGCAGGCCTTGAGTCAACCTCCACTTTGGACTTACCGTGGCTGATGATCAGGGAAAGGACAATATTAGGTTACAATGCTACCCAACTGCAGCACGCATTCAACAAACAGATCTTCCACTAAAGAGGTGCAAGTACCCAACCCAAGAAAGTCAACCAGAAAACAAACAATGCTCACACTACACCCAGTACAGAAAAATAATTTGCATTACATGTTGGAAAAGGCTTTTTAGGGGCATTTCTCAGCATAAGCCAGCCCCCAGGAGAGGCAATTTCATGAGTTTATTTGTAACAGCACACTGAACGAAAGAATCAGTATTCTTCCTCATGCAACTTAAGGGGCAAGCACTTGATTTTTCAGCTTCAGTGCTCCTCTAAGCAGTGCAGGTACAGATGTAATTAAAATATAACAGCACTAACAGTGTATACACTTCTGATAACTCTTGTGCCAGACCATAACCTTTTACTGCTAATTCAAGGCTAGGGTCAACCAAAAGTTTAATGCAGAAGATCAGCCTGAGGAGAAACCAGACTCTTTGTTATGGCCTTTCTGGACAACAACATAGTTGTTTCCATTATTTAATCAAAACTTTATTTTTCAAACTAGCTCATCTTTGTGTGCGTGGGTTAATTGAGAATCCAACGACAATCCAAAGGCGTTTCATTTTCAGCTTAATCATATTCACAACTTAGATCATGCTCTCCTCTGGTATCAACAATGCCACAAAGGTTTCTGAACTTTATTTTGTCGAGAACTCTATAAGAAGCGTTTCTATTTACAGTCCCATACCTATCAGTCAGTTATATACTGTAGCAAAAACTTTAGCTTTAAAACTAAGACATCTCTTCCAGGTATTCTTTTGCAGTACTAAGGAGAACAGTATGTTTAACAAGAGGACTCGTTCCAAAATTTTCCAAGGGACCCAGAACTTACCAATTCTTTGTTTATACTCCATTTATACTTTCATCCAAAGAACAAAGAAGAGAAAAGCAACTCCAGAATGCTCTGGGCTTGTCAATAGCACATCTCTAGGATGATGAATCATGGCAGTGAGGTGTTCTGGTAGGCCAGACTGGGGAAAAAAAAAAGGCTCAAACCCAGCCACAGTCAAAATTATAGCATGCAAATATGCAGATAGAAACCTCAAGACAGAGGTCAGAAGATGAGAGCTCACTGAAAAGTCAGGTAGGTCAGAAACAGATCAGGGGTCTTGTCATTTTCCTGTGAGCCAATCCCATGCTCATCAGGAAAAATACAGGATGAAAAGTTGCTTGATGAAAGGAATCACCCCAGAGAGCCTAATTGTTTTGTCTGTAAGATGAGCAGCAGGACTACCCCCAAAGAAGGTAGTTCCTGTGTGCACTCAGAGATTTACTGCTACCTGTTCCAACAGACCAGCTATGTTCAGCTCCCAATGAGAAAAACAGGCAACTCTCTTCAGCTTCCTTGTTCAATGCCTTCATTCTTCCTAACACAGGCAAAAGCAGGAAGGTGTTTTTGTCAGATTCAAAGGTGCTGAATATATTTCTAAGTGTTTCAAACAATCACTTAAAGCATTGGCTGCTCTGCAGTACAAGAGAACAAGGGGTGCTTTTAAAGAAAGCAAGATGAAGTCATTACACATGCAAGACTCTCTGCTTCTTGAGAAGAAAAGCAGTCCTCCTCCTTCCTAGGAGGAACAATCACTTATCCAACTCCAATCTTCTTCTAGAAACAGACTACTCCTTACATGTGCACGTTTATACAGAGTGGCCGGAGAAAGAGGCAAACAAATGACACCTGCTATAGGACTAAAACCATTCAAAATAACTTTATAAATTCTGTCACATTTCTGCTTTGTACATCAGTTCAGTCATGTTCCTCAAGCTTGTTACTGAAAATTCACAACGTTTGCTTTTTGTTTCATTTTTTTCCTGAAAGGCAGACACAAAACCAGCCATCAGTGCATTATTTACAGAAGTGCAACATAATCTCCCTCCCCAAAAATTAAACTTTTCACTAACGAGATACTTCTGACAGAATGAAAATAAACACCACATCTCGAGCAGTGTTTCCGGAGTCAATCTATAAAGGTTAGCTCATTTCTGCAATCCCCAGACGACAGAGCGAGGAAAGCTTCGCTCACCATCGAGCAGGCTAAAAATACCACATTTCAAGTATTAAATCAGAAATTCCTAAAGACAATCCGTATTTCGATAAATAAACACAAGGGAAACAGTATATAATTCTCAATATACTGTATATGAAAACTGGTGTCCCGTTCCAAACTTTTAGCAAGACAGGTGCACAGCCCAAAAATGTGATCAAAGTAACCCTGAAAACTGTAGCAATCCGGGAGTCCTAAACACAAATCTCTTCATTGTTTCTCCTGGAATTACTCTGCTGGTCTGAGGCATTTGATTGTTGGTGAGTTCTACATCTATAGGTAATCAAAAAAACAAAACAACAAATCTCCAACCTCATCCCCGTATGGAAACAATTCAAAAGCAGGTTCAGCAGATTAATCCTACTGTAATCTTGCTTCTCTGCAATTTGTTTCTGATGAGATGTTACTGCAGATCTGTTATTCCTTCTGGAACAATGTTCTCAGCCAGAATAAGTTCAAGTCAAGTCACACCGGCTGCAAGCTTGCTCTCAGTTTTCCATTTCACGAGCATCTTCACCATCAGACTTCTTATGCTTCCGCATATGTTTGTATTTCTCCACATAGGCCTTCACCAGATTAGCTACCTTCACGGGGTTGATCTCTCCACTTTTGCTGTGGCAGATCTACAAGGGATTAGAAGAGGCACTCGGTCAGTGAAAGGTATTACAGCAGTTCAGGAAGACAACACGTGATAAGGAAACCCTAAGCTTCCCAGAAGAACCAACTCCTGCAAGGGCTTTAGAGCCTCATATCAGGGCACACAGAGCAGACAGCTCAACAAGGATAATGAAGTTCTCAGCCAACATCAGGGTAGGTCTATCCTCTCTGGTTATTTGTTAAACATGCAACATATCTTGGCCTAAATGCATTCAAGCATGACACATCAAACTCCTGTGGGTGATAATTGCTGCCATTCCTGTTCTGTCTTAAAAGAATTCACCCTCTGCTTTGTTACAATGAAACTTCCTGAGCAGATATATCCAAGTGTCAGAACAACCTGGCACAACAGCCTTGGCCGATGACTTCCATAGAGGCACGTTTCACTAGGCTCACAAGACCTGTATTAGAACGCCACCACAGTAGTTACACTTGGTCAAAGACTAGATAAAAAGTCCTCAAAATCAGGGCTGCGCTCTAACCCTAGTTTGCTCCTTCTGCACAAGTAGTATTTATCCCCAAGAGCTGGGTGCTGTTGTGTCTTCGCACTTGCAGTGGTAGAACAGTGCTCACTGACAATGTTTTCACTTTAATCAGCCCAGAAATCGACCCAGCTCAGACTGAAAAACATGTCAGTTTTGTGGACCTGTTCTGAGGCACGTGACATCTGTTTCTTTTCTCCCAGAGAACTAAAAACTTGATCATTGTTCAGAGAAGCATTTGGTGACGCCGTCAGCAACCGGTTTCACTCAGGTCTTCTGCAAACTGGATCTGTGTTTCATACAGGTCACGCAGGAGATGTGGAATTGCAGTCATTATCTCAGGAATTTTGATTGATGATGGAATTTTCCAGCAGTATCAGGAAGGCAGGGCAGAGAGAGAATACAGCTCTCCAAGGTATCGCTTAACTGCCTCGACATTAATTGCTTTCACAAGACAACACCTATTTTTCTAGTGATAAGACACTTTTTTTTTCCAGCCACAGTCTGGTCAGCACTAAGTTTTGAGGCAAAAGTCAGCGTCAGCCAAATAGCAAGGCCCTCTTCTAAAGTTCAGGGACATCACAGATGACCAAGGAATTAACACAGTACTTTTTTAACTTATAAGAAGCAGCTTGACAATTTTGGATGAAGTTCGTAACGAAGGAGATTTAACCTTCTCCACTCAAATCACTTGCCATGTAACACTTCAGCTGAGGCAGCTTAAGCCACCTGATCCTTGCCATTAAAAACATCTTATAAAAGGAACAGTCTGATCACTGTCAATAGCACTGCTCAGTCTTGCTTAAAGCAACTAACGTGTTACCACAACACTGTGGAGACCACGTCAGAGTCCAGAGATCTGCTATTTTAACTCCACACATTAATTAAGCAAAACCACTGAAGCCTGCAAGTACGATTTATTGTCCTGCCACCTGTTTCATTTCCTGCACAGCTCCTCCCCTTTGCTGTCGCTTACCTTTTGCACGGCTTTTCGAAGAATGTTCTTGTACTCCTCCTTTGTAATCTCCCTCTTCTGGTAAAAGGGCTTGATAGCAAGTTTCACTTCTTCTACAGCCCTTTCCTGCATGTGAAGCTTCTTCATGTACTGCACAGCAACAAAAAGTTTGTTTCTATGTGTTACACTGCAAAAACTTTCTAAATCTATTTTTCTTAAAAGTGACTGAACAATGAAAATACTCATTTCATCTTTCAAAAAAAACAGGTAAGAATCAGACTCAAAGGACCTGCCTTACTGTAAATCTCAGTCTTGAAACAAACCACGCTTCATGCTATGAGAAATCCTTGTTTTGTGCAATGGTATTCTGCCTTAGAAAATGTGTTTTTAACAAGCAAACATAGCATCCACTTCCTAATCTTCACCTCCTTCCCTTCCAGCAGCTCTGAAGTAAACATCTATCCATCAAAATACTGTCAGAATTTAAAGGCAGCAAGTCACAGCCATACACATAATGCCTCAGGTATCTCAAAAAGTGCTCAATAAATTATGGAGTTGTTTAAAAATCAAGTATTAAAGACAGCACCAAAACTTAACTCTGTCAAAACAAACAATGAACGGGTGTTTGGAGAAGCCCAGACATTCTGGCTTTCTGAAAGGGGAAAGGGACTTCCAAACACTCACAACAAGAAAGTTTCAGCACTGTGAGAACGTAATGGATACTTTAAAATCAGGTTCAAATAAACAGTTCCTTGGTGTACTGCTTCTACGCAATGGCTAATGCTTCAGTTAACAGGACTGTAGGTTGCACGTGCAATTCTCATTACGCATTTGCTACGTGATAGCATTCACTCACTTCCTCATTCTTCGTTTTATCCACTTCAGGTTTCGGCGCTTTGATTTTTTCTTCTTCATTTCCAACAGAAGCGGCTTGAATTCCTGGTTCAGATGCAGTAGCCAGGCTGCCTGGCTCTGGAGTCAGGCTCTGGCCTGCCACACAACCAAGAGCAGGAAGGCTGCCCTGCATGATGAACTGAACCGTGGGCTGGCTGACAGGTGCGTAGGGGGGAAGGCTCGAGGGCAGAGGGGGCGTCAAAGGTATGTTTTGACAGTACACCTGTGAAACAGACAGAATTTCATTAATGCACGTACTTGCAAGAGAGGGCACCAGATCAGGATTTTCAGAGCACCTTTTATACACTGAAATAGGCAGGAAATTACTAGTTTAAACCAGGAAAGCTACAGTCTAACCCTCAGCTCGGTCTCTGAGTGCACTAGCAAGAGCCCCACTCAGCACGTCACTGCTGGAGAGCATAGAGGCAAAGACTGATGGTACAGACTAATGCCAACAGACCAGTTTCACAGCCTGATCACCACCAGTGAGATGCTCACAGCTTCTCCAACAACATAACTGTTGATCAAGTAAGTGCTGAAGACAGAAGCTGCACATATAGTGCGGAATGAAAGGAAAACTTGCTTCTTCAACAGTACTATCCACCTAAAAGATAAAGTGATTAGAGGATTGCTGAGGAGTATGGGCTTTATGAAATGCACTATGCACAGAGGAAGGCCAACTCTGCCATGAGTGGAACGTGTTGCACAACGAGGGCACAGATGAGGTGGGATGCCTTCCATGACACTTGGCTGTCAGAATAGGAACCAACCTGAGAGGAATCTAGATCAGGAAACATAGGCTCAGGAATCATATAATTGGTTGGAGGAGGCTCATTTAACTGCACCTGATTTAACGTTTGGTTCAAGTCCTCTGCTTTCCAGGCCCCTTCTTTTGCTCGCTGAAGTTTGTAAAACGGCATCCCTAGGTTCCCCAGGAGAAGGGGAAAAGGAAAAAAAATAAGAGAACAAAATAAACCTAACAGGGCAAAGACTCAAAGCCACTGCACATTAAACAAAAAACACCCCCAAACCCCACCAAAACCAATGAAGCACCTAACAACAAGGCTGTCTCAAAAGGACTTTGTTTAGCAATCATAACATTTTAAAGCTCCTGATAATAGAGGACTTATCATCCACTTGTGTAATTCCTTTTCAGTGGGTTTCCATGAGAACCACACAGCTCTGTCAATACACACAGCGCGGGCAGCCAAGTCAGACCGTTCCTAGCAGCTTTGGCCTACCACAGTCCACAGGAGAGAGCTAGAGATGCACAACACTACTCTGTTTTGAAGAATCTTAAGAAATTCTAAAGGAAGATCATTCCAGATAACTATAAAAAGCATAGAATGCAGACTGTCAGTTCAGAGATCAGGTTGCAATATGTGCTTCAAAGCCAAACACACTGCCACCAGCTAGACAAACTCTGGAAGTGACAGCTTGTCCTCTCCAATTCATTAACGTGATTCACTTTGTGATTTTAACAAGTACAAAATACAAGGCTTTCGGGATTGAGAACCATAGGATCATCCCAGTTCAGACAAGCACCCAACCTCCAAGCCTTACACAGCCTGCTTTGACTGCTGTTTGCTTTCCCAAAGAGACTTACTTGGAGCTCTTCCGGCAGACAGCACACCGCTCTCCTCCTCTTGAAGATTCCAGGTAACTCTTTTCACAGGTGCTTTAGATTTCAACACAGGACCCTGAGATACCACCTCCAGTTCAGGCTGACTGAAATTACCGGTCTTCTCATTCGACACAAGGCACTCATCTTTAACCTCTCTCACACAATCTGCTGTTATAGAGGAGCTCTGAACTGTTATAGAGGAGCTCTGAACTGCTATAGAGGAGCTCTGAACAGGTACAGCCTCGGTCTGAGCATGCATCACAACCTCTTTCTTTGGAGGTGCTTCCATCAGAGGCGGACACAACGCAGTATTTTCTATTTTAACTGTAATCTCAAGGTTTGTATTGCTACAGCTACCAAGCAGTCCTGGATCACCCGTATTTGTTAATTCTGTTTCAGCAAAAGAATCGACATTACCAACGGGAACACAAACGTTTGTGATCTCTGGCACAGGGAGTGCAGTTTCACTTGCCACCTCCTCACAGCTGGCCTCTGCCTTTGCAGTTTCTTGGGGCTCCCTCTGTTGAATCGGGGTCTCAATCTGCATTTCCTCAAGTTTGACATCTGGTTGGATGGTTATGGAAAGCTGTTCCAGTACGAGCTCGTCCTTTGGTTCCTGTTTGAAGGAATGGGTTTGCTCTGCACAGCTGGGTACATTTTCAGCTGGAGGCTTTTGATCTTTCTCTGGTTGAGGAGGAAGCGAGGTTTCCTTTGATTTACATTTTCTTTCTTTAGAACGTGATGTCGATCGTGGTCTTTTTTCTTTTGATTTGCCGCTTTTGTGCTCCTGCGATCGCGACGCAGACCGAGACCGAGACCTCCACTTCCTCTTCTCCCGAGACCTGGATCTTGATCTCTTTCTGTCTCTTGACCTCAAGCTACTATCTTTATCATACCTCTCATAGCTTTTGTCTCTCCTGTGTTTCCTCCTCTTTGTCCTCTCAATACTATTTGATCGGGAACGACCCCTCCGCCTTGACCTTGACCGAGACCGCCTTTTCTTCTTCCTATTTTCATAAAACTCAGCAGTACTTCCAGGACTACCTGAACGTGACCTAGATTTCCTTCTCTCCCTAGACCAAGAAGATTTTGCCTTTTTATCCTTAGTTTTATCCTTCATTTTCTTTTTTTTAGATCGTTCATGACTGCTGGAACGGTCAGTAGAAGATCTCCTGCTCTTGGATTTCAAAGACTGTATTTTACTGCTCTCTTCTCCACCTGACCAAGAGGTAGATCTGGAGCTTCGGTCCCTTGAGTGTGCTCTGCCTCTAGAACCTGAACGGGATCTCTTCCGCTCTTTGACAAATGCCTTTTTCCTTTTAGCCTTCTTTCTGCTTCGGGAACTGGAGTTTGAACAGGATCTGGAACGCGATCGTCTCTCTGCTTGTTCTGTCTTTTGGACTTTTTGCTGCCCATCATTCTTTGATGAACTATCTGGTTCTAGTTTCACACTAATATTAGGTCTAATTAATTCTTCAGCATTAAAGAACACACTGGGGCCCTCTCTACCTTCCTCCTTTAAGTGCTCTGCATTAGAAACTTGCTTAACAACAGACGAAGTGCAAGGACTGCTGAGGAAGTCTTCCTCATCCATATTGTCCCGTTCTTCTGTATCAGAGATCTGTTCCACAATCCTACTTTCTACTGGCACATCATCGTGAGACTCTGTATTACTAGACGGTACATCAGATTCAGCCCCAGATCCAAATATATTTTCTACTGTGTAAGGGGTGAAACGACGAACAGTTTGAAATGTTTGAACTTTTGGATTTTCAATGGAAATAGTCCTGGTAATATTCGTTAGCGGGATCCCGGAGCCAAGCCTTTCTGGACTGCTGCTTGCTGAACTCGAGTCTGACCCTGTTGGCTCAAAGGGATCGTATATTTCACTTTTGACTTGTTTCTTCTTAACTGAGAAAAGAGCTGAAGGACTCTCTTTCTGCTGCACCTTGTCATCCACGGGGCGGAAGGTGTTACAGAACCCTGGGTTAGACAGTCTGCTGGAATGCCCTGTGTTCCCAGGAATATTAATTTTAAAACTCTCAAAAGAACTTGAGCCTTTGCTTCTTGAAGTGCCCAGTAGTGAAGAACTGCTATACATGCCCGCATTGGTAGAAAACGATACCCCACTTGTACGTGTTTGTTGCTGAGATTCCCTGGCGTTTGACTTCTGACTTTCCACCTTGCTACCCTTTCCCAGCTGATTAGTGCTCTCTTTGCCAGTCAGCTGGGTTATACAGGAGCTAGGAATGTCACAGCTTTGGCTTCCTGTGGGTTCTGAATCCACTTGCTTGCTGCTGGTTTCCTTTTTAATCTTTGGTATCCTGGGAAGCTCAAATACGTCAATTCTTCTGGGTGGTGGTTTCAATGGTTGCCTCACAGTTACAGCTTTTGAGCCAGAATTCAAGTTACAGCACTGGGACTTCGAAGATGAATCAGTACGTGCAAAGTTTTTAGAGTTTCCATTAAATCTGGGCGTTTCATCTGACTTGGAGCCATGCCTGCTCAGACTAGCTACGCTGTGAGTCTGAACAGCCCTGGGTGTCACTGAATACTCTGATTTTACAGTTGCTTTTTCTGATGTAGTCTGTGCAGGGTGTGCTGCAGGCTCAGTCCTGCTCGGTGAAGATGATGAAAACAAGCTTGATGAGGTCGGTCTAGTGTGAGTATTCAGTCCCGAGGAAACTGAAGGTCCAACAATGGAGCTGCCTGTCATGGTCCCTGAGCGCACTGTACTCAGCTCGGGGTTACGTCCTGAACCATCATCCACTTGTGAGTCTCTCATTGATTTTCTGCGAAGCGGAGCTATGGCATACAAGCAAACAATTAAGATTTTCAGGTCATATTTTACGATTTTTCCACAACATGAAAATAAATACAGAGCTAATTATTTTAAGTTCCACTTTAGTTCGTAGACATACCACATAGGAAGAAGGCAATCTGATTAGGTCTCAGATGGTCAAGGTTTAATTTCAGACAATGGCATCCTTGAGGTAATGACTAATATCAAGCAAAGAAATTATTCTGCTCTGCAGATGTAGTTAGATCTGTGTTTACCACCCTGTAGTTGTCAATTCATAAAAATGAATGCAACAGAAGATGTTACCAGTAGTAATTTTTAGAATAAAGCTCTCAGACTTGATTAGAGAAGTATTTCTAAGTAACAACATGCCAACAGAAGACACAGCTGGAGAGCATTTATTCTATAGTTGTGAAAATAAACTTCTAGCCCATGCCCTCACCGTGCTCTTCAAACTGAAGGACGGTTCACAGGCACGGCAGCAATGCATCACAAATGACAGAAGATCAGGGTACTAAGACCCTGCTCTACCCAATCCTCTACTTTTTATTTCAAAGCGTAAGACCACAGAGCACATACATTTGAAACAAGATCATGGCAGACATGGATAAAACAAACAGGCTAATCACAATATCAAGTGCCAAACCCTTACCTGCTTTCTTTGCTGTCAGAGAACCATCTCTGTTGATAACCACATCAGAACTACTCATCATGAGGATGCTCTGTCCGGACAGGATACTACCCAACAGATCAGGCACAGGGGCAGCTTCTGCTTCTTGATCAGGACTCAGGGCAGGTACACTGCTTCTGCATGTTTCAGAGGGGTTACATTTCCTTTACTCTTACAGCACTTGTTCTATACACACACACATTACATTAAAAAGAAACCAAAATCAAGGGCATAAACAGAGGTCAGCCAGAGAAGTTCATTTATAGCTTTGGCTTCACTAGAGTAATTCAGCTCCCATCTCTCCAACAAAAAGGGATATCCCCCCAGGAATTTCACCAGATAGAAAGCACATAATCGTGATACAGACCTCTGGTAAGCAGATACCTTTCATCTTACTTAAGGAATAATGCTTTTTATGTTATGTATCATGATCGAACTTTCACGGCATTTAAGATGCTTCTGTGAAGCATAAGCCACTGTTCAGCACTTCACAGAGATGCACCCATCCAACAGGACCAGAAGCATACTCCTCAAACCTACGCTACTGTGTAAAAAAAACTTTATGCAGCTTCAACGAGTGCCTACCATCAGTTGTTAGAATACACATAGGTGCCTACTGGTAGGGCAGCAAGAAGCATAGAACTGCACTGAAAAACAGCACTGCTCCCACACGTGGGATGACACTCCTCTTTATGCACTACACTGTCTTAAGAAAATAGTTTGAACCGTAGCTCCTCTGGGTTTGAAACATGATTTTAATGAATTTTAATGGATTCATTATAGTTCTCAAGGACTTAGAAAGTTTGAGTGCTTGTAGTGGCTTGCTTGTACATTTGGTTTTGTTGTTTGATTCTTACATAAGATTTAAAAAAACAAAGAAAATAAGGAAACTTACTGTAGTTAAGGCAAATCAAACCTTTGGAAGAATTGGATTTCAGCTAAACATTTTTTACCTTCTGAACAACATGCTACTTAAACTATCTCAGAGGACATGCAAAGCTTCCTGAAAGGCTTTCTTCAGGACAGAGATGAGAAAGAGAGAAGTACTTCGAGCTATCATAGAAAAATAACACCTTAATTCCAAGGAACAAACATTTGCTTTAGGTCAGATGCATTAGAAGACAGCCATGTAAATCTTTTATAACATTTCTCCTAATCTTCACCTCCCTCAGATTTGCAGTTTTCTGTGACTTGGCTGGTATCTGTTCCAGACCTTTTCCTCATCCCTTTTCTTCTCATCATGTTCCTGCTCTTTTTGCCCTACCCTTCTGCACTGCATTCTGCTCCCCAGCCTCGAAACCCCATTGGGGCTAGTAGTGGGAGATACATGCACATGTGTGCACGCACGTACACATGCACAGGAAATAAAACACCGGTCAGACAGCAAAGCAGAGCAGAACAATTTAATATAACCTGTTAAATTGCAGATCCAAACAGGTTCTTCCAGTTTTCTGAGTTCCAACAAACAGCTTAGGAACTGAGTGACGTGAGTACATCCCTCATTCTCTCCTATTGGAGATATCTCCTTTGGATGTACAACTAATTTCCTCTGTCCTCTTAAATAAGGGAGCAATTGTTTTATGTCTAAACTTCAAAGTAAGAGACAGGACAATGCGAAAATATCAATCTGAAATTTCAGTGGAAGAGAGTTTTAAGTGCTGTTATGCAAAAAAAAAAAAAAAAAAAAAGGTGGGGCACATCAATAGTAATTCTTGTATAAAATGCTGTGGTTATTTATTTACATGTATGAAAGTGTGTACGCATGTGCACAAAGGACACACGGCAAGAAAAATGGTAAATCAAAGTGATTATTTGTTGATAGGGTCACTGCACAATTTAAAAACAAAACAAAACAAAATCCAGCTGATGGAATTTTACCTGGGGAGTCCCACAGAAACAGGTCGAGCTACAGGACGGTGAGACCTCAGTGCTGACTGGGAGAGAACTCTCCTTTTGGCACTCAATGGTGAATCAGGGCTTGCTGGAACCTCTTCATTACTGCAGGTAAATCACATACAAACCCTGAAATTACTGTCAAATGGATGAAGTAAATAACAACACATATGGTTAGAGAGTGTTGTTTTATTATGTTATATAAAGATCTGGGCAACTTTCTGTAGAAAAGAACTGCGTAACAGAAGAGAGATTCAAATATAATTTTTTATGTAAAAAACATTAAACGTGCAGTTTCCTTCTACAAGGCTGTTTAAAAAGGTTTGCTCAGTGGGAAACTCATTAACTTCAAGTGTCCCCTCACCAAATTCCAAAGCTTAAGGCTGATACAAACTATGGCACGGTAAGATTTCTTCTGAATTTAAAGCATCTGGAGAAAGGAACACAGGGAAATAAGAAATACTGAAAATTTCACAGGTCCACCTAACTCTATGTGGAATTACTGTTCACTGTATAACAAAAACACTGCTATCTTTGAGTAAACGAAGAATTATTAGCACTTGGCTCCTATGAGATAATTCAAAGGCTGGAAACTGAAGATCTTACAGAAGATTTTCATGAGGCTTACCATTTCAGCAAACCTGCTTAAAGAAGGCCGATTCTTTAAGAGCTCAGCAACTTGGCCACGGAGTGAAGAAAGAACAAGTACAGCATTACATTATTGTAAACTGCGTATCCAAAGCTATTTTCAGATGTGAGATTTGCACTCTTTGCACAAAGTCACAAGCTCTTTTCCAAAATGTAAGCCAGAACTCGAACTGTTTAAGTCTCAAAATATCCCAGGTTTCAAATATTCATGAAGATACAAGTACACCCATGCATATGTACAAACAACTGAAGACTTGTAAAGTTATTTCTGGATTACAGTCCAGGACCTGATGTCTTACCCTTCATAAGGGTCCAATTCATATGGATCTCCAAACACAGACAGAGAAGCTGCACCGATATCTGCTCTCATCAGACCAAGTGAGGGCTCTGTTGATTTGTACATGGAAGGAAGTGAGGTCCCACGCACAGGTTTACTGAGACCAAGTGTTCTTGCAATGCGGGAACGAGCAGTAACCTCATTTTTGACCTACACAGATGCAAAGGTAGGTTATTTGTATGTTAAAGGCAGGTACAAATTCTTCACTTAGCCAAAGCACAGTGAACAGGTTACTGCTGTCAGTAGGAATGGTATGCATCTATTTGCTTTCAAAAATTTATGAAACTTCTAATCATGGCCTACATTTCACTTCACGCACAGACTGCACATATTAACTTGAATGACAAGTTAAATTTCTACAAGACTGTCACTAAAAAATTGTCAGCTCTGTTTGTAGGATGTAAATTCTTACTAAGATGGCTGAGGACAAAAGTTGCGTTGTTGCAGAGTACTCAGCATAGTTCCTATCAGGACAATGCCCACAACTGAATGGGATTTTGAGAGCCCTTACATCTGATTAACTGGACTTGCAACAACACAGACAAAAATATCCATAGCCTGGTAAAAAGAATGGGTGATGAAAATTTAAATGAGCTTGCATCAATATTGATAAAACATTATAGCTTAATGGTAAGAGCATAAGACAAAGCCTGTGGGACACCCCTTAGTGTGATCCCTGCAGTTTAGGTAACAGAATTTGTCAGCAAATCCAGCAGGCCTGCTTAGAAGTTGCAATTCATTTCTACGTAAAACCACTTTTCTGAAGTACACACCCTACAGGAAAAAAATCTGCGTGCTATTACTACAAGACAGTATTGCTCCACTTCATACTGCATCATAATGCTTTCATTAATCAAATGGCAGAAAAATCAGCAGCTTCTGATACAGGGAGAAACTCACACGTGATCTTACTCTTATCTTTTTCCCTCTTCTCTTCTTTATCAAACGCTTGCGTCTCTTCACCTGCGTCCCTGACGTTTTCTTCCCAACAGAAGATTTTGTCTGAGTTCTTTTCTTGCCTGCTGCTTTCCTCCTCCTACCTGATAGGACACAAAACAACCAAGTATCTGGCTAAGTTCTGGTGCTGCACTGCTTCCTGTACTCCCCTTCTCATACTCTCACAGTATACAAAGCAGCTCAAGGTGATCTACAGCGTGCTGCAACAGCATAAAATGGAAGTGGAATCACTAGAATTCATTTTAAAGGATGCTTTTAAATAAAAAGCCATGTATACATGTACACAGGTGTGACAGAATACAGTAGCTCTGAAGTATTTCATACGACTCAAGCTCGTTTCCCCTCGTTTTTATTCTTGCAGATGGGAGCCATAGAAGCCTCCTGATACTCTTACCTGTTTTCCTCTTCTGCCTAGCAGGAGCCCGCAGTGTAAGAGGCCGCTGGTAGATGGCTGTGTTTAGGCCTGCTACGACTGCCTCAATTGTTTCATCCAGAAGAGAGGACATGAGGTACCTCGGCACATGCTGTGTGCAGGATTAGAAGTTATATAATACAGGTAGCTTAACACCAGCAGCAAGTTGGTTATAAAAGCAATTTGAGATTCAAATGAGAAACATAAAAAACTAAACTGCCAGTAAAGCACTTATATCACCTTTCTCACCGAATGATTGCTGTATTAAGGAGAACCTGATCTCATCCTTCCAACTCCTTCATCACTACAGGTTTTGTCTGTCCTAATACCAACTTTGTAAAGAGTGCAGTGGACTTCCAAGCCCACTGAACTGACCTCTGGCTCATCACACAACAAAGCATGATGAAAGACAACACAGTACAGGTCCCCCATCTTAAAGCCCTCATTCTTTAATACTCTGGTAAACGTGCCCAGAGGCAGTACCACTAGCAGCACAATTTCAAATTCCCTCCTCATAGAACTCACTGAAATGGCAGGTGTGAGTTCACCCTCAGAGCACCACTTCCTTGTGATAAGCAAGGGCTGTTCCTACAAGGTTTCAAGTCCCTCTTCCTCTCTAGACTAAACAGTCAATCACACTTAAAAGTATTTCACATGTATGCACTCTGAAGCACCAGTTCCTTTAGCTGGAAAGAGGTTATGAGCAGGTTTTGCTCAACAGCTATATTATGTTGGCCATACCCATGCCAAGCACATCCCTAAAACATCCCTAACCCTGCTCTCCTTTCAACTTTCAGTGATGGGATGGACCACAAAAAAATACTAAGGCACCTACTTCAGACTGTACTGAGAACTCGAATTCAGATAATTCGTGTTTTAACACAAATTTCTCTCCTCCTATTTTTGATGACAAATTTGAAACAAACAAACAAAAACCAAAAAACACTCCCTCCCAAAACTTTACAGCTCCTGACCATTCTCCTATGGACAGTAAAGGCTCAGACAGACTAGCTACTTAATGTGGGGACGTATTTCAGCTCTTCCACAAAATTCTTCCAGAGGCTCACGAGCAGATACTTCTAAATACCTGAATTCGTTGTGCAGTTGTTATTCGGTTTCTATTCACTGTTGCCCTAACTCGTTCACTCTGCCGCGTCCTGGCTATAGCTCGGGTTCGGACATGAGGACGTAGCCTGCTAGTGGTAGGAATAACATCAGCTGTGAGGGCAGCAACCTCTTCTTCACTCACGTGATCTGTATCTTGAAAGAAAAGAGGTCCAAGTCACTTCTCCTCCTACAGGTGAAAGCATTTCCAGAACCTGTATTCTCTGTCTTAAATCAATTGCCTTCAAACGTGGACATGATCCTCTCAAAGAGAAATTGAACACTGCCTATACAAACGCTGCTTCAGATTGTTATAAAGAAACAAGCATCAGGAAGGTTTAAGAATGCTTATAACACACAATCTGTGGAGTTCCTTATACCTTTGAGCTACAGTTACAAGAACCCCCTTTCAATCAACAGGTTCAAGGGAAGAATGCCTAACGATTATTTTCAAGTACCTCAACCCAGGAGTTAAACATCACTTCAAATGCTGTGTGGTATGTGGCCTTTTAAGTCAGGAGGAAAACATTTACTTCCACTGAACAACACTAAATCCTTACCTGCAGAAGCACCGACACCCACGGGAACACAGGCCGGGCAGAACCATTCATCTACAGGGACTTCACTCAGAGGTGGATTAAGGCATTCCATATGATACCTTGAGAAAGAAAAAGAATAAATTAAAATAAAAATTAAAAAATAATAATAATCAAGCAATGTGACAAGAGCTTTTTATGCCTATCCACATCCAAGATAAGACAATAATCCTTATCTATCATGGTCTACTTATCTGTTTCATCAGTCTCCAGAAAAAGGATGCTACCTGCTAGCTGAATAATGGTCTTTAATTCCAGACTGTGTTTTGAACACTTTCGTCTCCAAAACATTTAGAAAAGAGTCTTTCCTTCACTGTGTAGGATAGCACTTGGTATGTGAACACAGGCTGCAACAAATGTGCAGTCAGAGCCAAAACTGGACATGGTGAAGAGAAAGGAATGAAGTCATTGAAGCAATGACAAGACAGACAATCTGTAAATAACATCAAATTCCTGAGAACCAGTGTGGTATTACCACTGGTATTTTTAACACTTTACTTTGCATGACTAGCCACAGGTATCTGCAGTGCCTTACACTGAATAAACACATTCCATTGCACCTACATCTCGGTTGATCAAGGAAACAATTAGTGATAAGAATTTCTCTATAACCACATGAAATAGTTCTTCAGTTGCAAGGCTCCATACTGCCACTTGTGGCCTGGAGGATAACCACCAGACTCTGAAATGCTGTCTCACAGAGAACTGTGCTCATCCTCCACAAATCTCGAAGGGAAAGAAGAGAATGCAATGCTCCTTCAGGCATTCTTAAGCATTCTCTTCCCAACAGGCTGAGCAACTAGCCTCATCAATCACTTCAAGAGAAGCTGTCCAGGAAAGGCCAAAAGGCTCTTTCGGGATGCCTGATCTACAGATATACGGAATTAAGTCTGGCCATGGGACGAGGCTGAGGAGAGCAGCAAGGGGCAGCCCACAGACCAGAGTGCCTGCTGACCAACCACCGTCTAGCCCTACAATACTTTCTGCAGTCACAGAGGTGCTGTATCCATTTAAATACATCTTACCCTGCATCACAGCCATCACACAGCAGCAGGCGATCCTCTCGGTCACTTCTGCCACATACTTCACAAAAGGTTGGATCATCCTCTCCTTCACTACCCTGAGTTTTTGTGTTCTCAACGGGAATCTAAATAAAAGAAGAGTTCACATTAAATGCAGAATGTGCCACTTTTAATATCTATTGTCACATTATTAGTAACAGCAGCAAAATCTACAAGTGAATTAACCAAAATGGCATCTACACACCCAAACCTTCAATTAAGTTCACTGAACACACTGAATACTAGAAGAGATCTATTATACTGCTTATTGTCAGACACTGACAGTCACAGAAAAATATTTTAAGAAGGGAAATCAAAGTTCCTGAATAAGATCAAAAGTAGTCAAACAAACAAAATGAATCTACAGAGAAAATAAATGAGAGTGAGGTTACTTTTTTGCCCCTAAATTACTGAGATTTTACTTGTGCTTTAACTTTTGTTAAAAACACGAAGAATAATAAACCATCAGTTTATGAAAAAAAAAACCCTCTCAATATTCTTTTGTGAGAGATCATCACCAGACTCAACCTGTGCCTTTAAGAGTTTGACTGCAGGCTCCTCACTCCCCCTTACAAAGCCAGCTGCTATACAACAAAGCTGGTAGGAAGACATAAAGAACAGGATCAATGTAGGTTAAACATGATCGATCTATCTGCCCAGCATACAGTGGTTTATCAATGCAGAACACCTCAAACAACCATTATACAAAAAATGCAGTTATTCAAACAATCCTTTTTCCCTTCACAGCCAATACCATGCTTCCATACATAATAACGTAGGAAATGCAATTAAACAGGAAGAAAAACTGCAACAGCCCCTTAAACAGCAATCTCAAAATAGGACAGAAATAATTAATCCAGCTGTCAACTATCAGATCAACATGCTACGAATCTCTGAACAGCTGTTTTGTGGCAATATGCCTTTTTGTTTTGTTTATTATAATAGAAAGCTTACCTTTTTTAAGACTTTACCACCAAAATGCGCCCGAATGCTGATGTAATTAAAGAGGATCCGATCCACTGGACATGAGTTTGCATTCTAGATACAAAAGAAAAAAAACAAAAACATTTTCACCATACATCTAATAAACAAATCTAGAATCAATTTCTAGAAAGCAAGTTTTCAATTATTCATGTAATAAGCATTACATGAACGCAGTAAGCATTTTTAAGCACTTCAACTTAGCTTATCTGGTTTACACACATCAGAGCAAACATGCACTCCCAGCAAAGCTTTTATTATACAGCTTAAGTCATTTAATTAGTATTTAATAGGAAAAAGCTTGAGAAAGCACATATAAACATTATATTTTATCCTTCGATGAGAACTGATCGTGTAATCTGAGAGATCAGAATATGTCAGAAGGACGTAGGAAATCAAGTACAGAACAGCTCACCTTTGACCATTCCACTATGCAGTCCAAGCAGAAGTAATGGGAACAGTTCTCAGGAGTCCCAACAGCCTGATCCCTAAATGTGTTGAGGCAAATAGGGCAGTTTTCTCCTTCTTCATCCGAGGAGATGCTCGCTCCATTTGTGTGCGGCGTTAATTTGAGAGGATTGGTCATTCCCCCCATAGCAGCCTCTGCTTCTTCCTCCTCTTCCTCTTCATCATCATCTTCACAGTCTTAAAAGGTTACAGACAAAAAACAGCTTCCACATGCTGTGGGATTCAGCAAGGGGAAGCAAGGGCAGAGGGCACGTGTAGAGAATGTCACTCTACAGCGAATTCTAACGAAGTCAAGGACAAAGTACAACCTTTCCAGTTCAAGGTCATGGTTTTGCTGTTTTCTATTCTTTTTTTTTTTTTCCTCCCTACATCCTACTGCTAAAAAGGAATAGATTACTCTGGAAGAAAGAAAAAAACAGCCTGATAACATGACTAGCCTTGCAAGAGATTACAAGAACAGACAGCAGAACAAGAGAGGATCACAGTGTCAAGAAAGCAGGGTACCAAAGAACATGGAAGTTAAAAAATGCAATTATCATGCATCCAACTTTTCTTTTAGAACAAGAAGCAGCCATATACTTACCAGTGGAACAGGTTAAAGATTTCACAAATAATTAATGACCAAGGGAATTAGGATATCTAGCTGGAGACTGCTTAAATCAACTTGAGTTTGAGCAGAATTCATTTCAAGCACTCAGACACTACTGAGAGCCTTTTCGTTTCTGGTACAAAACACAGACATGTCTTTCCCTAAAGTCTGGGAAGTAGCCATTTTCAAGATTGAGAAGTTATGTAAAAACCTTAAACTAAATAACAACAATCATGGGTACTTCCTGGAAGAAAATTTTTCATCCCACTCTTCCTCCGATAATTAAAAAATCTATATTTGTTATGCACATTAACAGACCTACCTTCTAATTCTTCATCTTCACTTTCTTCCTTGTCCTCCTCTCCTCCCTCTTCCTCACTGTCATCAGCTTCTTCCTCGCTTCCAGTATCACCTTCTGACTCACAGCTGTTTCCACCATTGCTTTCTTAAGGAGATAAAAAAGGGGAAGTACCTATTTGATATGTGAGAAGCTGGTGGATGGGCAGAACAGTGCAGGACGTATCAGAATCTCTGCTTGGGATGCTACACAGAAAAGCGAAAACCCTGATTTCCTCAGTAACCTTCTCAGTAGAGTCAAAGCTAGCAGACCTAGGCAACTCAAAACATGATAGTAGTCTGAGACACAGCATTTAGAAAGTAAAACACAAAACTTCCCAGGGAAAGAGAAACAAACGGTCACAAATACGCCTTTAATTCTTTCTGAAGGTTAAATAAGAGGTTCTCAGCCCTAGAACTAGAAACGTGCACGCACAGAGAGGCTGCATTTACCTGTTTCACTGAGGAGCACCAGACTCTGCCTTTTGCCCTTGCCTAGAGCAGCGTTCTTGTTTATCAGTTCATCCTGGCTATCATCATCCATGGCAGGGCATTGGGGATCCACTCCCTGCAAGAAAGCAGACATCTGTGAGGCCATGCACTACAGAATAAGCACAGAAAACAAGGCAGCAATGAGCAGTCAGCGAATGTGCTTGCAGAGCTGTGAACAGTAAGGAGGACACAGTGCTACAGCAAAGACTGCTTGTAGCAGTCCAAAATGCTCCATTCAAACAAAACAAGAATAAAGATGATGCATTTTGGGTCTTCTAAAAAGGGCTTTTCAGAGCTCTGTCAAGGAATAGAAAGTCTCAGAGCACACAACCACAGAAAGGAGAATCTAGTCAGGCATTCTCCCACTCTTTCCACTCTGTACTACATAGCTTGCATATTGAAATATTTTTTGGAACAAAACAGTACGTTTTATTCAAGTGCTCTTGATGCAGATCTTCACTCATCCACTCCCTTTTCCAGCCACGAAGCACAACTGCTTTTCAGAGCCTTCAGAACACAGCCTTCACTGAACCAGACCGAGTTATAGTTGAGTCTTTAACACCCAGAGAAGATCAAGCTTCAAGACAACCAGGTTCTTGGTTAGGATGTCTCCTAACTTCAGTGAGATCCTTGCCTACAGAGATAACTAAACTTTTAACTAAATTTTTGGCCGTTAACATGAGTGCTGAAAATGATTTATGCTAGCTGAAAACATGCAGATTCATCAAAATCCAGTCCTTCCATGATGTAACACACACACACAAAACCAACAACAGAACCACGTTTCCATCAGAAATCTTTATGTTTCAGCAGCGTGTACGTATGAATTATTCAAATATAAACTTGATTATGTAATAACCTCCCAAATGCCATGCTAGCAGGTAACGCAGACCGAGCAGTGACACTATGGCCAGGGAACATCAGGACAGAGCCCCAGCGAGGGCACAACAGTGGCACACCTGCTCCTGACGGCCACAGCAGGACACCATGCACACACCTGCAGGCTGCACACTAGGCAGAGATGCTGCTAACGGCAGATGCCAAGCATCCTCCTAGCATTCCTGGTTCTTAAATGCCCATTTAACAGAGCCTTGCAATACCTTAATAAAACATTACAACATCGACATGAATGCACAGCAGGTGTTATCTTATATTATATGCATCAGTGCTTCTTGCCCAGCCCAAGGTTCCCTCAACCAAGGCACAGTTCCTCCCAGACCAAGTCTGGCTTGCACTGAGTGCTGTTTGCCTGTCACAGCACAGGTTCACCTGCAGTATAAACAGCAAGGCCAGGCTTTGCTTGCAAGACAGATTACATTTGTACACTGAGCCACTCCAACCAAACAATCAAACAGCAGTTACAAGAACTTTCCTGAAGCTGTATGAGCAACAGGGTTTTCAGTTAACAGGGAAGATGTGCTTCCTCCAAAACACATGTTTACCAAACAAGCACTTCAAAATATTTACTGATCTGAGATCCTTACGCATGAGTACAAACTGGTATTTTAATCCAATCAGTAAGAAGAGCAGTTTCTCAGCCACCTGGAGCCTCGCTTATGGCAAACACCCTTTTCTTCCTCAAACTGACGATCACACATTTGGAATTAAAGCCAAGGGCTTTCCACTTCATATGTTACATTAAATGCAAAAAAAACAGAGCTGCAAAAAGCATTCCTGTACAAACCTGGAAAAAAGTCTGTCTGTACCTGGTACTCTAAACATAGAAGTCTGATGAACTAAGTGGGGGAATAATTCAGATGAAGAGACTCTCGCTGCACAGTGCCATTCTAACATGCACACGGAGCTCTAGCAAAGCCCTCTACGTCTAAATTTAGATCAGATATTCCCCTGTTGAAGTTACAAAAAGATTAACTCTTAAATACTGTTATCAGAACCGCCCATGCGATCACTGGAATCATTTAAGCCCCTAAGGGCACTATGGATGAGGGAGAGGGAAAAAAAGAACGACCTCAGTACAGGTGGGGAACTGAGGATTTTCCCTGTGGCCCTGCTCCAAACCGAGGAAGCCCAAACCCCGTACCAGTGCTGCCCGTTAAAGCCTTGCGGCTCGGCGCTGGGACGCTCTGCAACACAAAGCAACGCACAGCCATTGCGGAGGCACTTCTGCAGCCGAGTGCGCAGGATCTCAGCGCGGGGGCAGCACATCCAGTGCCGTTCCTACCCCGACGCTGAGCCCGCCGGCTCCGTGTGCAGCTGAGAACCCACTGCAGGCACTGCACCTCTATGACAAGACCTCTCCTTCAGCGTGTTTTTCACACCGTTCCTACGAAGCCTAACTACACCTTCCCCAGCTGACGGTGAGCGCGGGAACGAAAAGATAACGCCTATCTATAAGCTCTTCGTGCAGCCCGAACAAAGAGCTGCCGGCCTCCAAGGAGGAAACCCACCTGCGAGGGGTCACAGCGGGAACTCCCGGCTCCCGTTACGCGAGCGGCCACCGAAGGACACCGGTCACACGGCTCCTAGCGCGGACGAGCCGAGTTTCCGAGCCTACACGCGCTTCAGCGACGCGCCGACGCCCGCTGAGGCGGGAGGGCCGGGCCAGGCCGCGGCCGCTCGGGTCGATTCGGCGCTCCCGGCGAACGCGGCGACCGCCCGCCGTCCCACAGCCGGCCCCGGGCTCGCGGGGATTCCCCCCCACCCGCCCGGCGCTGACGAGCCCCAGCCGCGGCACTCACGCGCGGAGAAGGCCCCGGCGCCGAGCCGCTCTCACATCACCAGGCCGAGCCCCGCAACGGAGTGCGCGCCGGAACTGCCGCGGGAGAACTTCCGGGTCACGGCGGCAGCGGGGCCGCCCGCGGGGCTTAACCACTGCCGAGCGCCGGGGGGGGTGAAAGCAGCGAGGCGGCGGGGCGAACCACGCGCCGTGCGGGGGGAGAAGGAACCGTTGCGAGGAGGGGGGCGGCGGCGGCTGTGCCGCTGCGGGACTGCGGGGGGCGGTGCGGAGCGCCCTCAGGGGGAGCTCCGAGCGCCCGGGCTCCCGCTGTCCCGCAGGCTTCGCCAGGCTGGCGGCCGTCCGCATTCCCGCTTCGCTTCTTCCACCTGCCCCAGGCGTTGTCCGCCTCCGAGGGCTGGAGGCAGAGCCGAGCCCAAAGGCAGGCACGTGCCCCGCGTGGCGTGCGAGGGCACGGCGTGTTAAATACCTCTTTAAGACTGCTTGGTTGTTTTTTTTTCCTTCTTCTGACTGGCTGATCCCAGCCCAAATGTTCCCATTCCTCCGGGTGATCGCAGGCACGTACAGGACCCCGCTCCGTGCAGCGCTGCTGCACCAGGCACCGCGCTCTGCTCCGGACTCGGCTGCCTGCAGGGAGAGGGGCCCGAGGGCTGTGCGTGCTCCTCAAGGCATTGTCAGAGAGCAGACAGGGGGCTGGGGCAGAAAACAAGGGATTCTTCCTTCTTTTCCTTGTTTTCTGGAGCAAAACCTGTGCCAACGCTCCCTGCTCAGGACTCGCTTTTCTCCACTGCCCCAGGCACCCTGCAGCAGAGGAGGAGGGGACACCTCACCCGATTATCACAGGGCACAAAACCCAGTGCAGCCGGCATCCTCTTTTTGGAGGTGCTGCGCATCAGCTGGAGCTAGAAGCTGGCTGGGAACAAAGGGAAGAGCTTCCCAGACAGGATAAGCGGGGGCTCTTCCAGCAGCACCATTGATGTCAGCAGGAAATTTCATCCCAGAGATTAAGGGCTGAGCCACCGGCTGAATGGTGTTGTTTGAAGCTGGAGGGGGGAGTGGGGCTCAGGGCAAGCAGCTCTGCCTCCAATTCTGGAGAGCCCCCAGGCCTGGAGGCTTTCAGGGGCAATGTCAGCAACAGACCATGCTCTGAGTCCAGGCTGCCTCGCGGATCACACACACACACACACACAAGAAGCATGGCAGCACTTGAGCCAGCACCCTGCTTTCTACAGGGCTGCGCTGGAGCTGTCTGCCGGCCGCAGCCACTGGCACAGCTCCAGGCCCTGCTCCGTGCGGGGTGATTTGACACAGCACTGGGAGGTCTGAGCAGCGCACAGGGCTTGACTGCAGACAGCTGTGTGAGCATCACCGCAAACGTACTCCTGGGGAGCACTGCTTGTGCCTGGGTGCGAGCCCTGTTCCGGAGAGATATCAAGTACGTGACTTATTCCCTCCAGCTGCTGGGTGGAAACAAAACCCCCACATAACGCACACACAGCACAACAGAGGCTGTCATTCTGCAGGCTGTCACGCAGGAGAGGGGCTGTCCCCCTGTCCTCCCCCACCAGGAATGTACTGGAGAGCAGAGCGAATTGTGGTGCTCCAGCAAAAACATGTAGGGAAACTGGGAGTAGGACTGCAGCCAGCAATCCTCTGCCAGCAGCCACTGGGGAGTGAGGTTTTGCTTTTACATCTCGTAAGTGACTGATGAACCCCGGTGTGGGGATGTGAAGTGGGCAAGCCACCGTGCAAGGCACTGCAGTGGGACCTGCTGGGGGAATAGAAAACCCTCAGGCTGCGGAAGCTGCCGTCAAGGAAGTTTCTGAAAGGGATGTAGAGCTGGTGCCCTTTGCTGAATAGCATGCGCACGTGTTTAACGTGGTCCTGCTGCTGTTGGCTCTCAGCCTCAGCAGCATGGGCAGGCCACAAGCTTAGCAACACAGCTGGCATTCTGCAGGGGCAGGGACCAGCGCGGTGCAGTGCCCCGGCCCTTCCCCCCAGCCCCAAGCTTTCCAGCCCCCTGAGGTCTCACACTCCCTCATGTCCCCCGAGTTCCTGCTGTTGAAGGAAGGCTGTGGCCACGGCAGATGAAGGCGCCTGACTCACGGCCCATCTTTAAGAGGACAGCGGCATGCCCATCCGGAAAGCACTTCCTTCTGCTCAGCAAATTCGTCAAGGCGCCGGTTCTCAGAATGAAAGCTATTACATGGAGCGACGCATTCCAACCCTTGTGTGTGAGGTCCTCGTTGGGAACCCACTGGACACGTTCGGGTGAACGTGCACGATACGTTGGGCTGGCGGTGCTTACACAGGAGTGGGTTCAAGCGCTGTCGGGTGGAGGACGGCACAGACAGCCCTTACCTGCCCCTCCCTGGGGGGGTGGGGGTTGGGGGGGCAGAGCGTGCGGCCAACGGTTCCCCCACCCCCCCGCGCACCGCCTACGTGCGCCCCGACACTGCCCTGATGGCCCGGCCCCGCGGAGCGTACCATGGGCCGGGCGGGGGCGGGCGGGGGCCGGAGGGATAGGGCGGGGGGGAGGAGAGGGGGGCGGCCGGGGAAGGGGGAGAAAGGGGCACCCCGCGGGCTGAGGAGGGGCAGCTCGCGGGGCCGGCGTGAGGAGAGGCGGCGAAGGAAAGGGGAAGCGGGGCCCGGCGGGGCGGGGTGAGCGGGGCGGGCGGTTCAACAGGTACAAATGGTTCCTCCCCGCAGCACGGACGTGCAGAAGCGAACGCGCCGCGCCCGCCGCTGTCACCGCCGAGAGGGGGGCGACGGGGGGGGACGGCTCCGGGAGGCGGGGCCTGGCTCGCCATTGGGCGGCGCGGCGCGGGGGCGTGGCCGGCGGGCGGGCGGGCGGCGCGGCGATTGGCGGGCGCGGAGAGGGGCGGGGCGAGGGGCCGCGGCGCGCGGCGTGGGCCGGGCCGGGGCAGAAGGAGAAGTTGGCGGCGGCGGCGACGGCCGCGGGGAGCGCGGAGCTGCGCGGCCGCGGGGCGCAGGTGAGCCACGGGACGGGACGAGGCCGGGCCGGTGGGGGAGGGCGCGGGGAGAGCCGCCCCCCCGCGATAGCGGGCCAACCCCCGGCGGGTGACTCGCCGCCGAGCCCGGGCGGCGTCGCGGCTCGCCCCTCGCTCAGCGGTGTCTCCGTGCCGCAGGTGGGCCCCGCCGCCCCGTCACCCTCCAGGAGCAGGTGAGCCACTGACTAACGCACATTGTGCTCTCGGCGACTCCACTGTGCGTGTGACAGCGGCTAACCTGCTCCTCGGACATCGCTGTGCGGCCGTCTCACGTCGCTTCGCCCGCATGACGCCTCTCGCCCCGGGACACGAGGTGCAGCGGCACACTGAGGAACCCCCACACGTCCGTCTGTTCGTCCTTCCGTCCGTCTGCTGGCTTGCCATCGCCCCGTGAGCGAGAGGTGGGATGCTGGTAGGGCAGAGCCGCATGGCACGGGCAGCAGCGAGCCAAGGAGGGATGGATCCCCTCTTTCCGGCCCAGTTTGTCTCCTAAGTCAGTAAGTGCAGTCGGACGCCGTACCAAGTTAAAGGGATGCTTTATCCCAGCTGGTGACGTCTTGATACCCAGCCAGTGACTAACTGAACTGCTATTGCCAAGGGTGTGTTAATAGAAGAAACCATGCCTGGTATTGCCCTGGATGAGTCACCTTTAAAGAGAGACTCTGTAATCTGTTAAATGAGAAGCAGCGACTAGCTTTGCTTTCCTTCTTTGCTGTTTGCTACCCATCCCACCCCACACCTCTGCTCACTCTTTCCTGCTGCCGCCCTCGGGGCTGCCTGCCCCTCTGTCACCGTGGTGTCACACAGCTGAGGAGCACAGGACGGGGGCTGCTCACCGGGCAGTGCAGCTGTTGCTGGGAGTGGAGGAAGTGACGAGGCAAATTGCTGCTCGAGCAAAGTTCTCTCTTTCGATTTTGAACCCATAAAGAAGCCAGGTGATTGGAAAGCGTACTATTTGGGTATGGTACAGCTTCATCGTCTGCTTAAACTAATTGCAAGTAGACAGTGCCCTCCGAGGTTTCCAGAAGGGCCTGGGTAGTCTCTGATGTGTCTGTGTTGCTCGCATGTAACCCTGGGCTGTTGCAGCAACACTGTCAGTAAGCACTTAACTGTACAGAAGGGCAGTGCAACATCCTTCTTGGCAGACCAAGTCTCCCCCACAGAAGTGCTGCCTGTCCCCACCTCCCCTGCCTGTACTCCTTTGACATTTCTCCTGCCAGGTCCCAGAGGAGTTATCTGCTCATCAGGAAGGAAAATCAGTGCTTTGCATGCCTCGTGCAGAGCGGGTGAGTCAGGGTTGCTCCAGCACACCAGAAAGCTGCCTGAATTTACCAAAGCTGCTTTCACACTTGTTCTGTAGCTCGGCGCCTTGCTGCTTGGGATACCACTGGCAGGAACGACTCTGCAGTTCGCTGTGACAAGGTTGGTCTTGCTTCCCATCAGGCAGCACTTGGTATGAAAACTTTTCACTTCCCTCCAACATGATCCTGATCAGCTCCAGTAAGCAAAGGCGAGGGATTGAATGAAGTTTGTTTGCGTTTCCTTTTTATTTTTTATGCTTCCCTCCAGTAAGTGGGGGAAACATATCACTGAATTCCCGTTTTTAACATTCTTTTGGCATGATTCAAAACTAACCTACTGTGCTTTCACCCGAAGTCTTCAATAAACGGTGCAAAACCAGCGTCTGGATGCTCATTACTCTAACTCAGGGCTCAGCACATTGTGGAGCAGGTCCTTAAGGTGGCCTTTGGTGAGAGGAAGCTGTGCCAGCTCAAGCATGGCTGATGCATGATGCATACTGAGTGCCTCCCATCTCTCATTTTGCCTCTAGAGCAAGAGAAGGTGGACTTAAAAAGGAGAGTGGCAGGTGTCATTTAGTACCTGGCTGTCCCTAGAGCCCAACCCCCCCTGCCCCCATAGCAATATCTTCACCCCTGCCCTAGCCCAGGAGCCCTTTCTAAATTCAAAATCTGTGCAGATGGGGCTGCTCCAACGAGAAAATACAGTATGGCAAAGATTGACCCTTCATTTAAGCCTTCAGGTTTTTTTTCAATAGCTGATAACCAGATTTGTAAGGTGATACTTAGCCTGGTAACCAGAGCATCCAGGAGTTCAAAGCTTTAATGCTCTTGCTGAGAATGGGTGCTGTGAGATTCTGGGGAGTCAGAAGTGTGCCTTAGAGAGGGGGGGGATGCTGAAAGTTGGGCCTTTGTACCGACTCTGTGCACCTCAGAGATCTTATTCTTCTATTTTAATGCTTTGCAGAGGGAGCAGGTGGAATCTGCTGTGTGCTGTGCTGGGAAGAGCATATCATGTTCTGTCAATAATGTGCCAGTGGCAAATCCTAAAGCTGTGAGTGAGCCTCACCAAGGAGCAAGTGGGCCTGTCAGGAATAGAAGTAGGAGAACATAAATTGTTTAAGAGTAAGAGGAAGTCAGTCTGTTAAATGTAAGCAAGGACTTATATAATACATCTTAAAAAAAAAAAAACTCTGCTGGCAGGAGGTTCCGTTGGGAAAGAAAGTTGCTCATCCATAAACAAGAAAAATCTCCCGACCTCCTCTACTGCTTTATGATTCTTTTTTACAGCACAAGGTAGAACGTCCTCTGTCTTCACAGACATAAAGAGGAAAACTGTGATTGTGAGAGCAGACACCACTCAGTACACAGACACAGGGACACGCGCGTGTGCCATCTCAAAGCATTCTTTGGCTGCAGGAGACAGCTTTTGTAGGACCTGTGCACCCAGGAGCAGTGAGCAGAGCATCTGTACATCACTCAGAGCAAAACTAACCTGAGTTTTCTCCTTCAGTCATTCACACTTTTCCTTATGTAACTGGTGCTGAAGCGTGCACTTTGAAAGCTGCTTGTCAAATCCAGAGACAGGGAGGAAATACAAATGCTTCTAGTATTCCAGATGAATTTAAAAACAAACCCTGGGGAAAACACACAGGCACCCATCTGCTCGTAGAGGTGGTTCAGGTGCATGCAGTGGCACTGCCCTTGAGATTCACAAGATGCCCCGAGTTGGAGAGAACCCACAAGGATCAGAGCCATGTCCCTGGGCACCCTGAATTCAAACCCTGTGCCGGAGAAGCCACCCCAGAGCAGTGCAGCACTGCTGTCCTGAACCCTGCCTATGGAGGAGGATGGTGCAGCGAGCAGACACTGTGAGGCGGATGGGAGTGACTTTTGTCATGGAATAGAAAAAATAAATAATCAGGGTTTGCCAAACACACGGCACCCAGCACCCCAGCTGAGCAGCTTCAGAAGAGGCACGGGAACACAAGGACACGACTCGCATTCAGCCCATGGCTGATTCCTCTCCCTCACAGTGCCTCGCGCTGACAGAGCCTGCAGGTACCTCGCAGCTCTCAGCAAACACAAAAAGAAGGATGCTGGCACCGCGCACTACACAAACACTTTCTGCCTCGTAATTTTTGGGTGCCTCGGAGCTGGCAGCGAGGATCACAGCACCGAGGGAAGGAAGGAGTCCTTCCCACCGTCCTGCTGCATGCGGTGCCCCAGGGCTGCGGGGACGCTGCTCCCTGCTGGCCCCGGCAGAGCATCCTCCAGCCCCGCTGCGTGCTGGAGCGCTGCCTCACCCGCCGGCCACGTCTTCCCTCTCCAGTAGGCTCCGTACGCTGGGCTTTCGGATTGTTTTTTAAGGAAAAATAATTTATTTGCTTTGTTTTAATCTCATGACAATGAGTAATTCCTTCCTACCGCTCTGTAGTGGCCTAGAAAAGGACAGCATCATCTCCACTGTAGCAAGAAGGCTTCTCCCAGGGCATAAAATTTTAATTAGGAACAATCATGCAGCCTTGAAATGGGAATTGCAAGCAGCGAAAAGTCAAATCATCAATAAAATATTCAATGGCAGAAATGTATTATTGACACAGCCTTTAGAGCAGATAAAAGCGGAAAGGCAGAGCGCTGCAGCAGGCATCAGTTAAATAACACGTGTGGCCTTAAGTGGAGGTTGGTGGCGTTGGGGTGAGACAAGTCACAACCAGACCGGGGACCAAGAAGTGCCACAGCACATCACCACGTCCCCTCGTGTTGGGATGAATTTAGGTCACCGCTGCTGAGCCACACAGCAGGGACAGGAGGTGGGGGTCCAGGGCAGAACTCGTCCATCAGTCATTTGTTACCTTGAGAAACCCCGCTGCCTGTGCGGCTGCAGGGTGACGGGTTGTGGGAAAACCAGTGAGAAATCTGCAACAAGGCACATTTCTGGGGGCTGCAGGGGTTAGCACGCGGGTGTTAGCATGCGGGCACAGCACTCTCCCCAGGGATATCCAAAAACCACAGAAAGTCACGTCTAGAAAAATAAAGAGACCACCAATCTGAACACAGCCAAGCAATAGCGCAGGATGAAAACGGGAGATTCCGCTGCCATTGAATTATTGTTCTGTGGCTTTTTTTTTTCCCCTGGCTTTGCTGTGGGAAGCACCCTCAGCGCTGAACCTTTTCTCTTTATTTTGCACAAAGCAAAACCACAAAAGGGGCCCAGAAATGAAATATGCCACTTGTTAAACTCACAGATAGCAGCGTTTCAGGGCGCGTTGAGGACTTCAGCTCACATCTCAAAATCTCAGGGATATTTCAGGGGGAACATGAGGCCAACTACCTGAGCATTGGCTGCCCAGTGGGAAGAAGAGTCCCTCGGCTGTGCCCAAGGCAAGCAGTTTTTTTCCTGAACCTAGGGTATCAAATTTTCCCCCCAGGTGGTACTGAAATGCTCTTTACAACCCCTAATACACCCTGATTCTCTTCTTGGAGTCTCATTTTAAAAGCAAGAGTCCAGAAAACAAGAGCAAAAAGTTCAAGAAGGAAGCAAGCAATCAGTGCTCACACCACAGGGAACAAACTTCTTAATGCAGTCGCACGAAGCAAACGTATTGTTAAAGACATTTTTCCCCAACATACATTTCCAACTCCAGTGATTCATGGAAAAAAAAAAAAAAAAAGAAAAAGAAAAAAGAAAATCTTAGTTCCAAAAAGACAAGTCTGAAATCGCATCTCCCTGCTGTCCTTCGGTAGTAACCAGAGACTCGGCTCCTAGCAGTCTCCAAATGAAGCAAACTCTAATCCTTATGTATCTCTCAACCAAGCTGCTGGAGAGCAGCAGGCACTTGCTGCATTGCCCTTGACAGCTTTCTCTCCAGCGTTAATATTTCATTTGCTCACAATTGCCCCTCACCACGGGAAGGAGAAAATCCCACAGGACACCAGTGACTGCCATCTTGCACCCACTGTGGTGGCACAGGCATACCAGGCACCTCCAAAATGGGCCGTGCACCTCCAAAATGGGCTGTGAGCAAGCACATCCAAAGGGTCAGAGAGCAGCAGTCTTTGCTCAGCTCCTGGCTTTCCTCAGGGAGATGCTAGCAGGGAGAGAGTTGGCATTACTGCTTGTGCTCAGCCAGGCATGATGCTGAAATGGATTGGGGGGGGGGGGGGGGGGGGGCTGAGATATGAACCAGAGGTTTCCCCCTTACCTGCTCATATCTGCAGCCAAGTGCCATCTCCTTCTCTTCCTGTCCTAAAATGCTCCGTGCTGCTGCTGTGCATTATTAAAAAGCTGCCATGTTTCATCCCAGAGACGGCTGCCTTCTCAGTGGAGATGAGCTTCATCCACTGTTTGTAAAGCACTTTGGCAATATAAGAGGAGAAAAAGAAAAAAAAGAAAAAAAGAAAAAAAAAAGGAAAGGAAAACAAGAAGAGCAGCATGTGCATAAGAAGCATTTGGTCATGAAATACTTAAAGCTTTTAAATCCCTGTGAGACACTGTGCAGAGCAAAGAGGCCTTCACAGGACACATGAAGCACTCGATGTGCCCAGGGACCTTGGCACATACCTGGAGCAGGGACGGCCCCGTGACAGCAGCATGCGCAAGCTTACTTTGCACAAATCCTTTCCAAAAGATTTATTTAAAATTGAAACCAGACAATGCCGTAGTATGCAGGATACATTCATACATGGAAAGTGTGTTTTACAGAGAACACAGCATCCAAGTCACATTTTTTGCATACAGTGGAGCAGACATATAGAAAACAAAGAGGCCAGGGCTCCAGGACCGCCTGGACAAACTGTCCACTCCCCAGCCACAATTAAAATACAACATGACCTGTGGTGACAGATGAACAGAAACAGAGGAACTACTGGCCATCAAGTAAAAAAAAACAAAAACAAAAAACACACAACCAAAACCCATAAAACAGACGAACAAAAATGAACATTCAGTGAAATGTCACCAAAAGTGTTTCTGCCCTGCATGCTCCAGCTACAGGCACTCAGGGAAGGGCTCATCCCGCTGGTATGTTGCCAATTTAAAAAAAAAACAAGTTTAAAAACCAAGTGGGCTTCAGAAAAACCAGTCTCCAGCTGTGCTCCCTCAAAGCCTGGTTGTCCCCTGCAGGTTGTTCCCCCAGGGAACAGCTGTTTGTTTCTCGCTCCCTCTCAGCACCATGGGAACAGGGCTTCCACTGCAGGTCTTACAATAAAAAATAGGGGCAGAAAGTTGCATTAAAAAGCTGCATTAAAAAGTGTGCCCTGTGGCTGTTTTTAAAATGTACCAAATCATCTGTTAGTCCTGGCTCATTTCTGTGCTCCTGAGACAGCCACCCCAGAGCAGGCATGCTGCCCTTATAGGTATGGCAAGGACGGACACATGGGCAGGACAGCTGTTACCAGGGCATCCCTCTGCTAGCTCATCACAGAGCTGTAGGGTTTTGGGAGAGCGCATCAGGAGCAGCTGGCTGGGGTCAAACCTAAGGAGGGCAGGACTGTTGAAAGGTAGAGCCACAGTGCACAAGAGGATGGCAGGGTGCTGGTGGTCACTGGCACTCAATCACACAGAGGTCCACTTGCTGGCTGTCAGGGTGGCTTCAGAGCATCAGATGTGGGTGAAGAAGATGAGAGAGTCTTCCCCTCACTGCTAGCACAGGACATCATATCCCCACTTGGCAGCACAAGCTCCTCTTCACAGCATGGCGCTGTAAAACCTGCTATTTTCCTGTGAAGCCTGCTCCACCCGAGTGAGCCTTGTGAGCAGCCCAAAGCAGATGTCACCAGCCATCCCAATGTGGCTTAGCTCTGGCCAAGGGAGCGAGGACCTCTTGGAACATGCGGCAGGTCTTCTCAGAAGGCCACATGGCACGTGGGTGCTGCCATTTTGTGTTAAACATAGATAGCTCTTTAAAAAAAATAGAAAGCATTCATTTCATCCAGAGAGGAATAGGGCTGTTTTGTTTGGTCGGCCGTTGTTTTATCTTTCAGTCTGTAAAAATACTCTGTCTGGCTGTCCACATCCATTCATGATATAAAGCAGTAAAAAAATGTAATATATATAGGGAATAAGGTTTTTATTTATACAGCTACACTTGCAAGGCAAGCAATCGTCCACTGGCTGGGCCCTTCTACCTCCAGATGCTCTGCCTGGTTGATATGACTGCAAGACAGACAAAAATAAACTAAGTGACCCCATCGCAGTGGGTGAGCATCCACAAAGAGAAAAACAGCACAGAAGACGTGACGTAGGCAAGCACCATGCATCTGCAGCACAAAACCCAGCCCTGGACTCGGGCGGTGCAGATAGACACACAGACATCGCGGGCACAGGATCCAGTGAGATGGGGATGGACAGAGGCAGCGAGCAGCCTTAAAAGCAGCCGGGAGGAAAACAGGCCAAAGGGCCGCAGATGGCCCCAAACAACACTGGAGACTGCTTTGGATGCCACACCAATGGCCTCACTCCCTCCAGCGCTCCCTCACAGCAGAGCGGAGGCCACGGGGGATGGCAGGGTATGAGCGCTGCTCTCCTAATGGCATCTATAAATAGCTCCGGCCTCCCACTTCCAGCACACGCTCACTCGCTCACTCTCCGTGGCCCCGTTTCATGCAGCAAAACCCTCTCCCCTTCCCGCAGGCCCTCCCAGGCACACAGGGACCTGCTGGGACATACGCACCCTCAGGGTTCAGGCTGGGCACCAGGGGCTCTGGTAGGGTCCGGGGATGGCTGAGGAGCTGCTTGGTGCTGGCACAGGGTGGTGAGTCGGCACCGGTGGGAGGAAAACCTACAAGGACAGGAAAAACACCTGGCTCAGGCTGGGTGCCGTGCCAGAGCGCCCAGGACTCCGTCCTCTCTGGGAGCAGACCTTCCCTGGGAGAAGCAGCTGGATCCCCTTTTTCTCTGCTCACAAGCAGAGCTTTTTTCCCCATCCCTACACACCCATTCCTGAGCCAACCTACAGAGGAAGGGCCACCAGCCCCGTCCCAAGGCGTATGTCACACACAGCCACAAACCCCACTGCAAGCAGCCCTGGTAGGGAGGAGGAAGGAGGCTGGGCTGACAAAGAGTGGCTCAGGGGCACAGGGCAGGCCGTGGCCGAGGCGGCGTGCTGACCTCCGTTTCGCCGGCAGGCTGGCAGCTCGCGTGGGCTCAGCTCCGGCTGGGCGTCCTCCTCAGACCTGGCCTGCCCGACGGTCACCGTGGCTCCCGTCTGCTGAATAAACTGCTGCAAATTACACTGCCTCAGCTCCTTATTTAACTCCTCCAGCTCTTGGTTCTGGGCCTGCAAAACACAGCAGGGACAGGGTAAGCCGCCACTCTCCCCATGCTGCTCTGCTCCCCTTCCTGAGGCCTCAGCCTCGCTCCCCAGTTCTGAGAATGACGGGGACCCTACAGAGGGGAAGCCCACGTGGGTAAGGCCATCAGGGGCCATGCCACTTTAGCCAGCCAGACCAACAACGGCCACACAGTGCTGAGCAGCCTGCTGCCAACAGCCCCCACAAAATAGTTCTGGAGCCTGCCATGCCATGGGACAGGCTCTTTAGCAGGGATCTGTTGCAACAGAACAAGGAAAAACAGTTTCAAACTGAAAGAGGGGAGATTTAGGTTGGATATAAAGAAATGCTTTTTTTACATTAAGGCACCAGCCAGAGAGGTGGTGAATACCCTGTCCATGGAGACATTCAAGGTCAAGCTGGACAGGGCTCTAAGTATTTGATCTAGTGTAGGTGCCCCTGCTTGTTGTAGGGGAGTTGGATTAGATGAACTCTAAAGTTCTCTTCCAACTAAAATAATTCTGTGATTCAATCATTCTACATCTTTTGTGAGATGCACCCCTGGGCTGCACCCTGCATAAGGATGCTTGGGCAATAGGGATAAGGAAACCATTTTGGGGATGTGCCCGCACCTCAAGAGGGTGTGAGTGGCAACGTAGTAGTGGCAGGAGACCCAGCCACCCCAAAATGAGCCGTTTGATGCATAGTGACCCTGACGAAATACCACAAGGGAAGCTTTTTGTTGTGCTCCACTGAAAGGGCCCTGCTGGGAGGAGGGCAGCTGTCACAGAGCACCTGAACCCCAGTGGGTTGGGGATGGGTGAGCCACAGATTTCAGTGGCTTTGGGCCAACATCACTGGCACTGCCACTCCAAACTGGGAGCTAAGCCTGGAGCATTGCCAAAATCCTAACGCCCAGACATCCTGCTCCTTTTTCCAGGCACAGACATAGAGTCAGTACCACTGGTAAGGAGATCAACTGCTGACCTCTGCCCTTTGCCTCGCTGCACCAACCCCATACTAAGGACTGCTTGCTCTAGCCCCACCTCAAACACAGCACACTGTGCTCTTTACTGCAAGACAACAGGAGCCACACAGCAACCCAAAGCTTGTACAATGAGCCAATGGGTACAAGCATCATGGGAGAAGTGTCCAGGGGACACACTGGTTGCTGCTGCAGAGCCAGCCCCAAGCTTATCAAGTAGGATGCAGTTCTCCTGCTAGTTCCCTTTTGAGCAGGGGCCTTGAAGACACCGAGCAGGTACCACTGTGGATGCAGAGCTAGATGAAGGACCTGAGCCTGTTTTCTCCCAGGTACAATTCTGCTTTACCTGCCTCTGGAGGTCCACCGCTCCATAGGGCAGGGCAGCCCAACTGTACCTACCTGCAGGCTCCTTTCAGCTTCCTCCAGGGCCTTTTCCACACTGGCCAGGTTGCTCTCCAGCTGTGTGCCCTGCTTGACCTTGGCCTCCAGATCCCTTTTCATTTTGGCAGCCATGTCCTCCAAGTCTGTGGGGCTCGGCATGGGGATCTCCTTGCCCCTCTTGGCCCTCTCAGCCATCTCCCACTGGATCTCCTTCTGCAGGGCCTCAGTGCGGGCGCTTAGCTCATAGATCCTCTGCGTGTACTCCTCCAGGCTGGCCCGCAGGCTCCTCACCCGCTCCTGCCTCTCCCGCTCGCACTCTTTCTCCAGCCGCAGCTCACTCTGCCAAAACTCCTCCTCACCCAGCTCCGTATCATTCCTCCGCACCAGGTGCTCCAAGTAGAGGATCTCATCCTCCTGGTTGGAGACCCGGCCATGCTCCCAGAGCCGCAGGTCTGTCTCCAGCGTGTCCCCATGGGCCTCCAAGGAGTGCAGCTGCTCCTGCTGCCGCAGCACGGTCTTAAACAGCTCCTCCTTGGAGGGCTGACCAGCCCCACTGTCCTTCAAGTCCATTCCCTCCCATGCATGCTGCCTCCAGCGGCTCTTTGCATACGGGTCGACAGAGCCCACAGGGCCCAAGTTGAAGGTCATTGATTTCCTCGGCTCCCGGGGCCGAGGGACATCTGTGCTCAGGGCTCGGGGTTTGATGGGCAGGCTGGCCCGGATATACGTCCTCTCAGGAGCCTGGGGAGCACCTTCTGAGGATGGTCGCTCAGCCACACTGGGGCCTGTCCTCCTCAGGACAAACTGCACATCGTTGGCGTACTGCCCACACTTGGCCAGCGACTCCAAGGGGCACTCAAGTGGAAGGAGCTGCCTCTCCTTCTCCCGGAGCTTCTGCACCAAGACATAGCGGCCCGTCTGACCTGCAGGTGGAACACAAGCACATTACTCAAGGAAAGCCACAACCCACAGTGACACCCCTGCTGCACCAGGGCTGAGCCCTGTCACAAGAAGAACCCTTCTTCCCAGAAAGCACATGGAGATGCCTTCACCTGAACGGGCTGATACTGCTCTGGACACCAAACCGAGGTGTCCAAGGAAGCAGATGGACTACATGACACCAGTGGTCTTTTCTAGTCTTAACGAGTGGCAGAAGGTGTTGGAACTTGATGATCCTTGAGGTCCCTCCCAACCCAAAACATTCTATGATTCTACAGGGCCAGGGAAGTGAGGTGCACCCTGAAACCACACTCGCTTTCCTCCCTTTCCCCTTCCAAGCCTTGGTCTGCCCATCAAGGATCAGTTGCCTCCCAGCTATAGGCAGGGGAGCATCCTGCAGGAGGTAGGAGCCAGTGGGAACTTTGCCTGCAATCTCAATGCATTTCCACGTGGAAGGATGAGGACCACATGCCCCCAGAGACACCCAATACCACGAGCAACTCTTGGCAGAGGGGACAGCCTGACACCCCTCTATTAACAAGGCCCTGCACTGTCCCTTTCCGTAACGTGGGCATTTCTGTTTGCAAAACTCAGTACCTCCACAGTGGCACTTCTGCACAGGAAACAGATGAAGATATCAACAAGCACTTCCTTGTTTCTGGAAGAAAACATGCCCTCAAGAGTGGATGTGGAGGAGAAAGCACTGTGCTGTTTATTTATGAAGGTTTGTAAGAGGAAGGACTTTGATTTGTAGGGTTAAATCTTTTCCTGAAGGAAAGCATTTCTGCTCAAAGCCTGCAAGCCAGCAGGATCAGAGAGAGCACTTTGAAACTGAGCCACTAGAAGGCAGGATTGACCACAGTGAGAGTACGGCAGGAACCGGCATCCAAACACTCTGGCCACACCGCTTGCATCTATCCAAAGTAAAGCTATTTATTTTGGCTATCTCCCCGGCAAGCCTCTGACGTGGTGGGGGGAGACATAAACCCACAGCAGTGCCAAACAGAGGTCAGGGAGCCTAGTGTGATCCTGGGAGCTGAGCTGGCTCTGGATTAGCCTGCTGCTCACCTATGGCCCGTGCCAGGGCGATGACCACTTCTTGGCAGGTGGTTTGCTCCGAGACGCCACAGACGACCCTCTGGATCCCATCCACCCAGACCTTCAGCTCCATCCCCACAGCTGCAGGGCCTCAGGCACACTGGGGCATCGCAGGACGAGGTCCCTGCAGGAGAGAAAACACAAGGGCTCAGGCTCCTGTACACGTGGGATTTTACTGTTATTGATAGTAGTACTGACACCTGCTGAAAGCAAAACAACCCACCAACTTACCTCACGCAAAACCCCATGCCCAGCTCAGGTTTGGGCAGCAAGATAAAGTCTTCACTGGGTGAGAAGCAGAGGGGTTTGCCCCTGTGCATAGCGCAGCCTTTTAATGGATTCATAGGACTCCCACTGCCATTTCTCCAACAATTTGGCAATGTGGCACTGGGGAGTTTCCAAACAATATCTAAAAGGCAGAGGAACCTCCCACCACCCTCCCACCCACGCTCTCCAGCTGCAAAAGGAAGCTGAAAGAAGATGCAGACAGAGCACATTATAATCTATTTAACTCCATCTCCAGCTATGTGAGATGGATTAAGAAATGAGAGGGAAAAAAAAAAGCACCTCTTGGTATGCAATACTCTGTGCAAAGCCAGGTTGGGATGAGGAAGCACACGAGAAATGCTGTTTTACTGAAAATTAGCCATTTACTGAAAATGGTGATGCCATTAGGACATCATTACGCTGACGATCACAAATTAATAGCAGCAAGACTGCATTTAGCAGTGCTAAATGGGGAGCTTGGCCACTTCTTTTGACACAGCACCCACCTGGTGCTGACACCTGTTATCATGGGCACAGGCAGCTCCTGCATCTTCCAGAAACTGAATAACTGCAGCTCCTAAGGGATGACGCGTTAAGCATAGCAGTGATGGGTTGCTGGGTGACCTAGACGATATTAGGAGTCTTTTCCAACCTCAATGATTCTATGACTAAACAGAATCCATGCAAAGAAACTCAAAGTTCACCCTCGTTTTAAACATTCTTGAAATGACATTTTCTCCCTATGGTTTTTTTGTAGATCTTTGAAGCATCAGGCCTGAGGACGCCAGGCAGAGGAAAGATGTACGTGTAATTTCCATGTGCTCTGTGCAAAGGGTCCCAAGCTGCTTTCCAAAGCTAACCCAGCTCATCAGTCCCCCTCCTCCCATTCCCAAGGTTTGTGTACACACCGTGACAACTGCCAGTTTGGAGAAGCACCAGATGCCAGCACATGGGAGAAAGCTTTAACTCGGGTTAAAACAGACTGGGTTTTTTTGTTCTTTTTTTGCATACCTGAGAAATGAAAGCAAGGGCTGAAAGGCTCCCACCTTCAGCAATGAGAAATTGTAAATTGTAGCTGTCACACAACATGAGGCCAGGAGAAGCCTGGAGGAAGATGGTTTCATGATGCTGTTCTCAAAAGGAGATCCGACAGTGCCAGCATAGAACAACTTATTGAAGAACAAGCCCAAAAGCCAAATCCACACCTCAGGAAGCACCTAGCTGATCCAACACAAACCTCTCCACCAACCACAAGACAGCAATCAATCCCTAATTTTCAGATTTTATTCTCAGTGTTCCGGGACTTGCTGCAAAACGAGCCGGCCCCGTTTGCATTGCCGGTAGCCACAGAATGGGCTTAGGACACAGACACCTCCCTGCTGAGCTCACCTATGTTTGACTTGGCAGTGCCAACAGGGAAACCGGCAGTGACAAAGGACCTTGGGCACCTGCACATGGTGGGTCTACTGAGCACTGTTTGCCAGGTGGAGCCCAGCCTGGTTTCGGGCAGAGTTTCGCCCCGCTGTGTGCTCTGTGCTGGCTGCTCGCAGCCAGCTAACCCAGCATCCACCCCCACCATGGGACAAAGTTCAGCCACACTGCTGAGCTTGGACACCACCCTGAAACCCACTGCAAGGTCCACAGCACACCAACACCACTGTGGGATGGTGGTATGTCCTGCACTGACCACGAGCACTGAGCTGCCCACGGAGCTAGGCTTCTGCTCAGCAAGTTCATCCTGTGGCAGAGCCCCAGCGCAGACCAGGATTGGCTAGTTTGAAAATAAATAAGCGAAACCAGCCAGCTGTGGATTGTATCGTGAGAAAAGAATCGGACTCACCTTTCCTCGCCCAAAATGCCAGCGGTTGCTGAGGCGAGGGGTGACGAACGGTGCCGGGTCCGGTTGTGGGACACTGGGGGGTGCTGCGGGAGTAGAGGCACCTGTTTGGGTGCAAACTGAGCTCTGGCCCCGCCTTGGCTGAGCATCTCCAGCAATCATTTACCAGCATTTGGCCCATGGCACTGAAAAGCAGGGAGCGGCGTGACGTGGCCTTCTGCCTCTTGCGGAGGAGTTTCAGCTTCAACCTGACCGAGGTGGTGGGAAAGCGACCCTTTGGATTTCCCACAGTGGTAATTCAGAGAGCAGGTTATAGCTAAGAAGAATGCAAAGCTCGTCCTTGGGTCCAGGACAACAATTCCTCAGCTCTCCCTGACCACACTAACCCTTTGTTAGCTCCACATCCTTCCCTGTTTCTCTAAACTCTATTAATGAGCATCCCAACATCCTGCGGCCCAGACCAGCTCCTTGACCTCTACTCCTCCTGAACAGAGTGCTCTCTCCAGACTTCAAAAGCACCCAGAGGCAGATGGGTTTGTTTTCATAAGGGGCAGGACTCACCTGATATCATCTGCTCTTCCATAGCAGTGTTATCCTTGCTGCTTGCAAAAGCTTCTATGGCCCAGCCTGGCCTGACAGCTTCCCACCCTCTAAATTTGAGGGTGAGGAACAGCTTTTCTGATGGTCCTTTTGACCACAAACCGAGGTGCAGGGAAGTGCCCCAAAACAGTACAGAGAAGCAAGCGGGTGGCCACAGTGCCAGCACAGGGATGTGCGGATAGCATTCCCAAAAGCTGCTCTCAGTTTTATTTATTTCCCCCTCACGCCCGCTATGGATTTCTAAATAACTTTTATTGGAAGCAGATTAACAAAGTGACTAATTTTCTGCTCCCTTCCCATGTGTCTGGTCCTAAATTGATGGTATGGATGATTCATACAACTTCTTCAACAAATTTCCTAACTGGGAGTTGGAATTTCAAATGCTGACATGAAATAAATAAATAAATAAATTTAAACTCCCAAATCTTACAGCTTTATTTTTTGCTGCATCTCAGTTGAAGTTGGAAAAAACCAAGCTCAGAAAATGTTCAGCCTAGATTTGAACAAAGCTTCACCCTCACATGGATTGAGGCTGACTTAAAGCTTGGGCTTTTAAGCCAACTTCAGATTGTCAGAGAACTGTTGAGGTTGGAAAAGACAAGATGACAAAGTCCAACCCCCAGCTCAGCCCCACCATGCCCACTGTCCACATCACTCAGTTCCACATCTCCATAATTCCTAAACACCTCCAGGGACACTGACCCAACTACCTCCCTGGGATGCCTGTTGCATCACCACTCTTTCAGACAAGTTGTTTTTCCTAATATCCAAACAGAACCTCCCCTGGCACAGCTAAAGGCCATTCCCTCCTGTCCAATTAGATTACCTGAATTAAAAGAGAAAGCAATTGGTCCTCTTGCTAATCGAGGTACTTTGTGATGTGGGCTGAACACATCACAGCAGCAGATGGAGCGGGCAGATTTCACAAGCACTGCCCCTGTTCTACCAGGCTCCTGGGGACAGCCACAGCTCCTCGTATTGGTGAGAAGGGAAGGACCAGGAGAGGATCCAGCACAGAGCATCTAAGGGCACGCTACCCCTGCCATCAAGATCTGGACCCCACACAAGTAGTGCTAAACAGAGCAGAGAAAACATCACCTTCGAATAGAGCAGCAGGCATGTTTGCTAGCAGAGCTTCTGCCTGGGGGTCAGGTTTTTTATTTGCTTTACTGACCACCGGGCTGAAACACCAGCAGCAGGAAGAAGCCCTGCTAGCAAGTTGTGCCAGAACAAGTGCACAGCCAGGCTTTGAAAACTGTGTTTGCACCACAGGAGTGCCTCTGGATCTAAATTCAAACACACTCAAGTACTTCTCAGCCTGTAATTAAGGCTGCTGTGCTTGATAAACATGGATGAAATCCTCCTGGGCTTCTCTTCCCTTGTTAACCCCAACAGCAGCCCCGTGCCCAGCTCCTGCCCACAAGGCTTGCAGGGTTTCGCCTGGTTGGCAGTTTCACCTGCTGAGCATTGCAGGATGCAAGGATGGTGGGGTGCTCCTGGGGGCAGGCTGTGCCTCAGAGCTACCCCCTATAAAGGGTCTGCAGACAGGCAGGTACATCCTCAGCACCCTGGGGTGAAGTGGGACTGGACAGGAGAAAGGGGGGAAAACAAGAAATGCTGCCAAATTTCAACATCCTACACCGTATTTTTGTGAGCTTCCAGGGGACTGGGAGCTTAAAGAAGAGGTTCAGAGACCCAGGTGCTGTGGATGGAGCAGGACACCCTGCTGGGATCAGATCCTGGAGGTTTTGGGGTGACTGTGGTTGGGGACAAAGCCCAGCCCTGGAAGACTGGGATGGGAGGAAACGTGCAGAGCTGGGAAAGGCAGGCACGTAGGAAGCAGCCCACACGTGTGATCCCACACCACGGGAAACTATTCAAGCAGCTAGAGAAGACGAGGAGAAAAAAAACCAACACACAAGTAAACAGCAAGTGGCGACAGGAGCAGCCACGTGCTGCCATCCTGCATGTCTGAGTGCTGGCAGTGACTCACCAACCGTGATCAGCTGCTGCGGTGACACATCCAGTAGCTATGTAACACTTCCCAGGTCCCTCCCTGCCCCAGGTACCAGCCCAGCTCCTGAACACTGAAAGGAAGAGATGGTACCTGCCCACGTGCAAATGCGCTCTGAGCTGCTGGGACAGAAACACCTGCTTGAGCACTGCCACCACTTGCTAAAACCCTCCTGAAGAACTGGAGCCTCCTGTTACCTATGTGCAGAAAGGATCAGCATCAGGGAAAGTGCAGTGGCTTACAAGCCAGAGCAGAAGGACTGTAGAGGACCAAAGCCTTGCGATTGTGCCTACCCTGCAGCCCAAACACAAAAGGAAAAGAAGGGTTGTGACCTGGGCAGCTCTCCCAGCCACTGACAGCTTTTTCCTGCCTCAGGTTCTTTTGGAGGAGCACCATCAGCTCTTGATTTGGTACTGCAGGGATGGCACAACTCTTCTGGGTCTTCCTTGCCACTACTATCACAGTCCAAATGATGGACCACGGTGGTGGATGTGGTTCAGTGCTAACTGCAGCTCTTTGTCTGGTCAGCAGGTCCCACACTGAGGGGGAGAACATCAGCCAGCGCCCTGAACAAGATGTCTGGCCCTGCTCAAAGGTGGAATTGAGCAGCACCGGAGAAGGACAAACAGGAAACAACTCCACAACAGACCCTGGTAACACTCCTACTACCACAGAGAGCATGAAGCAAAGCCCTGCCCTAGCTCTGTGGCTCCATGAACTGCTGGTGGAGGTCACAGGTGCTCATAGAAGGACAAACAGGTCCTGACAGAGCATTTGTTGTGTCACTGGTGATAGCAGCCCAGAGGCAGCTTCTATCCTGTTTTTCCTTGGTCATTCTGCGGCCACAGTGTCCCCCATGTACCAAAGCTGCGAGCAACACATCGCACAAAGCAACCACACTGCTCCAGAAACAACCCCAGACACAGCCCAGCTCTGTTGTGCTCCTATAGCATGTAGCTTTTGCTAAGTGAAAAACAAAACCATCACTCAGCTTCTGCACAAGTTATGGTCACATTTCCAGAGCTTTTTGCATGCAAAGGCGCCTTCAAGCTCATGGCTCTTCAAAGCCATGACTGAGAAGCCTCGATCATCTGGCACTTGTAGCATTCAAAAGCCAAAACATCACTTCAGACCAAAGCCACACACCCAGCACCTCACAAGTGCCCTGGAACCCTAAAGCAGATCTACGCTAGCACTAGGATCTTACAGAAGGCACGCTCATGGAAAGCCACAAGCAACATCCTGCCTGCCCCAGTCAAGGAACCTTCCATTAGAAACATTAGGATGTTTTGCTCCACTTTCGCCCTCCAAATTACAGGGAGCTACAAGCCCACGCCAGCAAACCTGGGGCACTGCCTTAAGGCCAGGGGCTGCTCACATTCCTCACGATGGGGAAATGCCCCCAGAGTCACATACTTGGGCAGTGATTTGAGAGAGGGAGGCTTAAGCCCTGGCAGGCTGATGAAGTGCCCAAAACCGCAGAAGGAGCCTCACCCCATCCCAGCTCCACCTTTGTGGCCTTTAAGCTTTGAAACCCACCCGAAGACTTTACAAACAGCATCCAGGAACAACTTGGGAATTTCTAGGGGGAAAAAAAAAAAAAGCCAAGGCCAGCACCCATGCAGCCACCTCTTATGGAGCTCACCAAGGCAGGTGGTGACAGGGGCACCTGGGCTGGGTCCTGTGGTGTCCCATCCTAGTGCTGCAGAGGAATTAATGGCTAACCACATCCCGCCCTGATGCCAGCAGAGTAATGCTGCAACGTCAATAATCACAGGCAACGATAATACTGCAGGCATGTCACGTACCTCCCCAGAGCCCCATTGATGAGCCAAACTCAAACCAAAACTCGTATATTAAAACTTAAGAAGAGAAACAAACAGAGAAAAAAAAAAAACAACACAATTGCTGCAAACCCTGAAAGCTGGCCAGATGGATGTGCGATGGATAAGGGTGTGCATGCACACAGCCTGGAAGAAGGACTGTCCTTAATGCACCATATTTCTCCCAAGCAGCACTAATGGTAGCTATTCAGTGAGGAGGAGAGCAAGGCTGGCTATTAAAGTCAGCCATAAAGATTAAGGTTTCCGAGGGAAACATGAGCAGCACCTGCTATTGCTGTAATCATTATGATCAGACTCAGACACATGAGTGAAGAGCAACTACATGAAAGCAGACAAAAGTGAATCCATGGCAGCTTTTTCCCAAGAGAGTGAAGCAAAATTAGCAGCAGCATCTAGATTAGAGGAGAGAGGAAAGGCTCTTGCACATCAGCCAAATCTCGTACTTCCACGCTCATCTTTAGTTGTGCAATGAGTCTGCCAAGATGGTCAGCCCTTCAGAGGAGAGGCTGGGAGAGAACTTAGGTGTCCAGTTTCCAGCACAGGATGGGTCTGGCACTTTTGGGATCCAGGCTGGCACAGATCAGCCTGGACAACTGGACTTCCAACATCTTTCAGGGCTGCACTCCCCCCAAAGCTTTGACTTCTAATACAAAAATCTGATGCTTGCTTACCAGTCATCAAGAGCAATGCTCATCCTGCAGATGCTGCCCATCCAACTGCCCACCTCCCACCAATATAGCCACTAACTCACGTTCCTAAGTACCACATCAGCCCTTTCTCGAACACACCTCCAGGGATGGCGACTCCACCACTTCCCTGGACAGCCTGTGCCAGTACCCCATCACCTTTTGAGAAGAAATTCTTTCAAATATCCAACCTGAACCTCCCATCTTCCTTAGGAGGATTCTGGGGAGCACTCAGCACAGCTGATACATGCCAGGCCCTGAGGGCTATCAGACAACACAACTGCAGTGTGCATCTGCCAGGAACTTCAGCATCTCCATCACGCTTCCCAAAGCAGGTGAGGTGAGGAACATGATGTAACTCGTGAACATTCCCCTGTTATTACATGCAGGCCATTCCACAAGACAGAAAACAGCTTCTATTTATCACGACATGAGATGCAGGAGAAATGCTGTGAATCTGGAGACACAGGAGCCTGCTTTGGCCTTGGAAATAGTCAGAAATATATCTACTACCTGCTTGCGACAGGCTGACATGGGAGAATGGGGGAAACAGTCAGTATAAAAAAAACTTTTAAGGGGATACTATTGCTGCTCCCCTTCAATTACTTCTGCTGCGTTCTGCAAATATCTGTATGATTTAAAAGTCCTTATTAGGCAGCAGAGCTCTGATGGGCGATAGACCACTTCTACTATCTGCTCCAAACATTCTGCCTTATTAACTTCACTAAAATGGACTATTTCTCTGTGTGGGTGGTGCATCCACCCTGTGACCCAGTGTCCTGTGTTGTTTGAAGTGACCGCATGCTCAGAGCAAAGAGAGGAAGAAGATAACTGAGCAAGCATGCTGACAGCATGTCTGGACAGCATTAGGGAGAGGCAGCCGTGGCTGAGACATCCATCAAGGGCACTTGCTGCTTTGTCAGAGAAACCTGAGATTTTCAGAGCAGCATCGACAAACTCCTGGAGTCACAGCTTTGGTCCTTCTCTAGAAATGTGCTGCGGTCCTGCTCAGAGATGAGGAGGAAATGCAGCTGGATCAGCTGCAAGGGCAGCACTCACAGACTGACCTACAACTCTCTGTGTCTGACCCCAAAGAAATGGAGAATTTCAGTTTCATAGAGTCAAAAGAAACTTCAGGCTGTAGCCACACACAAAAAGAAGCCACATGACCCCAAAACATTGCTCTCTTCTCCCTTCCAAGCCTGCTTCCTAGCCTCCAACAGAGGAGCTGCCAGCAGCAATACTCTTGTCATTCCAACTCCCTTTACAAGGGAGAAGGCAATTAAATTGCCAAGTGAAAAACCAGAGATAACCTTACAGATTATTTTCCATTTCCAGAGTAACTCGCAGTTTCCTGCCCTCTTTGGAGCACAGCCGCACACCAAGGACACACTGCAGGGCCTCAGGAGGGAGTGCTGAGGATGCTCTAATGAATATGCAGGTGCATGCTGCCACGGATGTTTATTTATAACTTCGTAGGATTAAAAAGGCCTTTAATGACCATTTGTGAAGAGCTGAAATTACTCCTTCATTTCTCTCTCCCTCACAGAGGCTGAGTCAAACAAACAAAAGGCCCAGAATTAATCCAGGTTGAAACCTTTGATAAGACACTTGTATATTTTAGAAGTCTGCCTTCACAGCACCTCACATGTGATTAATTAGACAAAGGTGCCATCAGCTCCAACCTGAACCCATCCGGAGATAACAAGCTCTTTAGAGCACTAAAATAGAGGCGTATCTCCACAGGCAACTCCAACCCTTATCTGGCGCAGAAACACAGGGGGCTATCCACAAATCTACATTTGCATTTTGGTTAACAGCTCTGCAAAAATAAATGTTGGCAAGGGCCTGGGCACAGAGCAGGGAGCCATCCGTCAGGAGGTACAGATCACTCTCTTTCGACAAGACGGTGTTGTAAAGCCAAACACAAGCAGCAAGGATTAAGGCTGCTTGGGCCCATTTAAAGTCCCGAACAGTGAGCTGCAACAAAAATCTTGGGTTTTCAGATGTGCTTGGATGTTCAAACTGCATGCAGTTCAGGTTCTGCTCAAGTTCCTTCTGGAAACTGAGCCCTTTGTTTTACCCTATGCTCTCAGGTCATTTAAAAACCAAAACGTTGAGATCTGAACAGTTCCAGGAGAAAACTTTGCTGCTGGGTGGAACTAACTCAGTCCAGTTTTCTGCAGAACTCATAGGATCACAGAACATCCCAAGTTGGAAGAATCCACAAGGATCACTGATTCCAACCCCCTGCTCCACATAGGACCACCCAAAATCCCAACCCTATGTCTGAGAGCTTTGTCCAAACACTCCCTCAACTCTGTCAGCTTGAAGCCATGTCCACTAGCCAAGAAGTGGCTAACACCCAGCCTGACCCCCCTTGATGCAGCTCCGTGCCATTCCCATGGGAATGTATCAAGAGGTACATGTCCTTGTCCACCCCAGCCTTCACATCACAAACGTACTGGGCTCCTCACAGAAAAGAGTGCTGCCATCTCCAAACATTGGCAGAACCTGGAAAAAAATAAAACGAACAAGCAAAAACAGCAACCACAAAGCCTCCAAAACCACCCTGCCTTTATTCCTATTTAGAAATACCTCTGGTGTTCATCCAACTCTCGCACACCACCAGAAGCCCTGGGCAAGCATCCAGAGGCAGCGAGGAGCTCCCCAACGCGTGCTCTCACCTGCTGGGAAAGCGATTCCTGGCAGGAACCATTAAACCAACAGTGACCCTATAAGTGCTCTTCCAGGGCCTTCCTGCACCCATCAGCCAGGTAGCCATGCGATAGGGGAATCTGATCCTTCAGTGCTATTGCGAGTGTCAGGGCTCCAAAGACATCTGACCCTCTCCAAGTTGTGAGCTGTTCCCAGAGCCCTGCTTGTCCTCAGCCCTCCCAGCCACAGGAGGCACCCCGGGGCCACCGGGAGGTTTGGGTATGAGGCTCTCAACACCAAGAGCTCCAGCAGGTTCTGTGCTTCAGTGAAGACGAAGCAGCAGCAGAGGAAGCCATCCCAAATGCAGGCAGCACTCGTCTGCTCCAGCATTTCCAGCTCAGGGCTGACCCACCCATGTCTTCAGGTAAGATTTTTTTTTTTTTTTTTTTTTTGAAGCAACAAGTTATTCTAGATGACTAGCCCCGGGCAGCTGGAAGCACCCCAGCCCTCAAGAAAGTGCTGACTCCAACCAACAACAAGCAAGATAATCAGCTGCTTTTAGAAGCTCATGAGCTTGGCACCTGAAAAATGGAAGGACGTGAAATTGTTAGCAGTCATTTACAATAATAGGGTTTTCTTTAAAACCCTGCATGTAGACACACTTATGCCTTAATTTGACTGCAGAGGTTTACAAGGGCATAGTCAAGTCAGAACAGATAGAGGAACATCCCTTAAAAAGATGCTTTAAAAATAAAAAGAAAAAGAAAACCAACAATACGCAAAGAGCTAATACTGAAGGCATCCCTCACACCTTTAAATCTCAACACAGAACAATCCATCCTCAAGCAGGCTTCCTTCTAGCTCACCATGCGTGTAAGATGTGGCACTGAGGGGACAGGGGAGAGTATGAAAGCCTGGACAAGGTGAGCTAGTGGGGTCTCTGGCAGATGTTCAGGCAGTATTTCTCAGCAGCGTGGCACAAAGGTTGTGGTTGCCTTCACATCCATCTCCACTATATGGGTACAAGGCACATTCTACCAGAGCTAAGCAGTTCCTACCCAATTCTGTTCTACATCCAGTCCCCAAAACACTTCAGCACAGAATTTTCTGCAAGCAGTAACCCTGGTATCCTCAGTAATTACACCACTACCTCTTTTGGTCAAATCACCTCTCAAAGAGCAGCAAACGAAGCACCCTCAGATGATTCACTCCAGCCACCTTCACTAGCCCCAACCTGCTGCCAAAAGGCTTGGGCAAGGCTGGCAAGTTCCCCAGCACACTAACTTGGGCCTGCAGATATCCAAAGCAAACAAGCACAGCTGTAACTTGCTTCTCAAAGAGAAGAAATAATGACAAGAATTGGATTTGAAAACCCTGGCCGGGAAACACAGGTTTTGGAGCACAGCCTTCTCCATCCCAGAACTTCACCATCATTTTGGGGGGAGGATGCTCCTCTGACTCAGCTCCGAGCATCCCCCAGGATGCCTTCATGAGAAAGTTGCAAAAAGGCTGTAAGCAGATTTGTGGCAACTTCTCACTCGCCACGTTACCTGCTTTGAGGGCACAGGGTAGCAGCAGAGAAATATACCAAAGGGGTCAGGTGCAAGGCTGGGGCTCTCCCAGCAGATAACGGTGCCAGGGAGGTGGGGGGGATTCCTGGCATTCCAGCCAGCACCGGTGGGACTAGCTTCCCTGCACCGCAAGGAGCCGGCAGCCCCCTTCTCGGCACCACCAGATAAGCAGGGCGAGAAGTGCTTGGGGATGCTTTGCACTCAGCCGCTCCTGATAAAAGGCACACCACCTCTCCCCACGCTAAAAAAAGCTGCAGTTTCCGTCATGAGGAGCATGACCCTGCACCGCTACACTCCAAGAGTTGGAGGGTGCCTTTAACACCTCGTTTGCAGGGCCCTAAGCATCCCCTGGAGCCTGGCTCAGCGTGTGCAGCAGCCAAAGCTCCCACCCTCCTCTTCGCACCCCTTCTGCAAAGCCATTCGGTGATTCGGACGCACCCATGAGAAATCCCAGCAAAAGATGCCATGGCGATGCACCTGTTCTGCTCCAGCACTGCCGTCCCCCAGCTCCCCTCGGGGCTTCCAGCGTTCAATGCAAAGCGCCGTGACAGGGCAGAGCTGGTGTGCTCCAAGGGAAGTTACAAAACAACCTGCTGAGTGCCACCGGAGTTCACGGAAGGCATCAGAAGTATGCAGCGAGGAGCCCAGCGCTTATCTAGCCCCGTGCCTGAGGAATGTAACCCCTCTCCACGCCCTGCTCGGAGATCTGGAGCCATCTCTCCCTTTCCTTCCCTTAGAGGAGAGGGAGACGCACACGCTGCTTCTCTCGGTGGATGCACTGCAGCCCCAACCGTGCACAGCTGAGACCTCGAAGCCACAGCGGCTGCTCTACCCGATGCTGTTCCTCTGCAATGCCGCTCCTCGGAGCGGGGTTTTGGCGTGCTGTGCTGGCGGCAGAGGGGCTGCGGACAACATGCACACCCCAAAGCTCCCGTCCCCAAGATGCCACATCCCCGGCCCCTTCCCAAACACCGCTTTCCACGCCCCAGCAGCACACCGCGGCCTCCCTGCCGCCCTGCTCTGCCAGGCTGACCTCGCCGAGCGCTTATTTCACTCCACAGCCCCAAAAGAATGGGATTAGAGCCTCCCCGAGCCAGCCCCTTCAAGCTGAAAAATCAACCGAAATAGCTGCAGTTGCTCTGGAAACTGCTCCCAACTTATTTCGGGGCAGAGCGCGGCCAGCACCACCTGCTCCGCCGGGCCGGGGTGGCAGCCGGGAGGCAGCGGGGCCCCGCTTCCCAGCCCCATCCCCCCCGGTACCGCAAACCCCACGGGGCTGCCGGCGGTCCCGGTGCAGCCCTAGCTGCAGCAGCAGCAGCAGCAGCAGCAGCAGCAGCAGCAGGGCCCCGCTGCCCTCCCCGGAGCTCGGCCGGCTGCGGACACGAGCCGCGCCGCCGTCCCGATGCTTCAGGGCCGCCAGCGGCTCCTCGGGAGCTCCTCGGCCCCAACAGAAGGGAAGGGCCCCAACAGAAGGGAAGGACCCCAACGCACGCTCACCTGCCGCCGCCACCGCCGCTCCTCCCGCGGCCCCGCTCCGCAGCGCAGAGCCGCCGCAGCCCCACCGCGCCCCGGCCCCGCCCCTCCCCACGTCCCTCCCCACGCCCCGCCCCTCGCCCAGGTGAGCCCCGCCCTTCCCCCCCCCCCCACACACACCCCCTCTCCAATTCTGGATCGATCTACCTACCTGTCTGTCTATCTAGCTAACCGATCTACCTATCTATGCGTTTTGAATCGTAATAAAATCACGTCTGACTCCAGGCTGGAAGGGATGACCCCTGTGCATCCCTCCCAATCCATCTTCCCCACCCTTGCCCTCCTAAAGCAGGCTCCCTTGCAGCAGGATGCAAAGGAAAGCATCCAAGTAGGTCTTGAGTATCACCAGAGGAGGAGACCACACAGCCTCTGTGTGCAGCCTGCCCCGGTGCTTCTGTCACCCTCACATGGAGAAGACTTTCCTCGTGTTTGTATGGAGCACTTCATCAAAGCAGTGAAAGCCTCTCGTGAGGATCAGGCTCCGTTGCTGGGACCTAAGCAGAGCCTGCAAGAGCTGGGCTGAGAGCACTGCAGGCCGCTGCCTTTTGGCTGCTCAGGAGCTGTAAGTGCACGCTAACGAGGAAGCACACCGGGAGAGAGACGAGTTGGACAGGTTTGGAGGAAGCAAGGTGCCTGCCGACACCCTGGAGGCTTTGGAAACGCACAGGGCCCCGCAGAAGCTGCTCACCTGTGTGCCCCTGACCCCACCGTGAGCGGATGGCAGCTAGGGGAGAGGGGTGGGAGATGACCTCCCGCACCTCTGGGTGTCCTCCTGTGGAGCTGTGTCAGCATCCACTTCATAGCATCACAGAACCATTCAGGTTGGAAAGGACCACTGAGGCCATCCAGTCTGACCATCAGCCCATCCCCACCATACCCACTGAGCCCTGTCCGAAGTGACACATCCACATATTACATCACCTCCAGGGACAGTGACTCCACCATCTCCCTGGGCAGCCTGTGCCAGTGCATCACCCCTATTTCAGAGAAGAAATCTTTCCAAACATCCAACCCAAACCTCCCCCGCTGCAACTAAAGGTCATTACCTCCCATCCTGCTGCCGTGATGCAATGAGTGCTGCCCTACACTTGCTGGAATCATCCACATCTCACGTGGGTCTCACCAGGCTTAGGACATCCTTCGGTGCTCATCTCTCTGCACTCAAACTGCTGGGACTAGTATGTGATGCAATACATAAGTATGCATTTGTCACTCAGCAGCTTTAATTGTTTTTTAGTTTTTTGGTTTTTTGTTTTTTTTTTTTTTTTTATGAAGTTTTCTGTTGTTCTGACATATTCCTCATAATTATTATCTCCTACAATCAGATAATGCAGCTGGCACTCCGTAACACGGGCCATGCCCTGGAGAGCTCACAGCACAGAAGGAACAAGGATTCATATAGGAAAACAGCAAAAGCTGTTATTGGGAGATACATATCTTATTTATTAGTTTGGATACTCTTCCCAGATCCTTATCAGACACAAGCTGAGCAGAGGTTCCTTCGCCACGAGTTAGGACGGTTGCCTTTCCCTGTCTTGTAATAAAAAGATTCAGAGTTTTAAATCTTTTTACCTTCAGCACCTTGTGAAGAGATTGAAAATCTCTGGAAAGGTAAAGCTATGGCTTGGAAAAACAAACAAACCTCTCATACTGCACCTCCAAGTTGAAATGACACCGCAGTCCCCCATCCATATTTGCTCTCTGCCCCCTGAGGCATCCAGGGGGTGTAGACAAAGGCATCCAGTGCTCAGTTCCATGCTGTTGAGCTCTTCCAGCTACAGAGAGACCCTGGAACCCCTTACAGTAATCCCTTCCTCATTTATTCCTGAAGCTGAGACACTGGTGGCAAGGGGGCTGCCAGCAGAAATGGACCCAGAAATAACAATGTTGGATTTGTGCTCACCTCTTCTTCTCTGGGTTTTCTCCCCAGGTAGCAACTTCACAAAACAAAACAGAAAACAAGAGACATCTTTCATTGCTACAGCAGACATGATTAGAGAACAATTGGAGTGAGCTTTCAATGCACACCTGAGAAAACAGTCTCTCTAAGCTACTTGGGCTCATAGGAAGCTAAAATCTTGTGGGTCTTTCTGGCAACAGAATCCACTGCCTTGTGAATTGCTGCTGAGACACGCAGCAGGATATGTAGAAAAGATGCACCTTAGGGTTTTGGAAAGTTGCATACACCGAGCAGCTATGCTGCCTTCAGGAGAAGTGCAGAACTCTCTCAGCATCTTGAGCAGCTGAATTGCAATCGAGCAGCCCCTCGGACCCTCTGACAGCTTTCCTGTTGCAGAAGAGGGAGTAACTCTATCCGAGTTTCCCCAAAGAGAATGATGTTGTTAGGCTGATGTGCTCAGGAGTGCAGCCTGAAGTCTCCCTGAATGAAGGCTTCCTAACGAACAGGATATGTTTACACAAAACCAAACCCATAAATACAGACGTATCTAGCTCAGCCTGCAGAAGGACACATTTCCCCAGCAAAAGGCCTTCCTTCTCAGGGATTTCCCCCCCCAGATCCCTGCAATTCCAGGGGAGCCCTTGTAAGGGAACAGTTTTCCCCCACAGAGGACCAGTGCCATGTGGCACACTGACTCGTTCTTTCAGCAGAACTCCCCCACCTGGAAAGCTGTAACTTAAAGCCAAAGGGAGGATAGTGACTGTGGATGTGGCCATAAATAAACCATGGCCTGTAATTGTGTGACAGGCCATCCTAAAGGCAGGCAGGGCATGCCTGGGAAATGCAGCTCAGGTACCTTGTGCTTTGGGCCATGATGTGCCCTCCTATGGAAACCTTCGCAGATGCTTGTAGCGTTCTTACCAGCCTGAAAGACTACAAGCTCACAAGACCTGACCAATAATGCAGTGATGTCTCACTGCAAAAGAAAGAACATTGCTTTACTGCTTCCTACTTTAGGGAGAAAAGGATGAATAAATAGTGGGATTTGCAGGGCCAGGGCTGAACACAAATCCCCCCTACCACATCCCAACTTCCCATTTTTCCTCATGTTGCTCATCCTGTGAACTGCCCACTGCCCTTTCATACATGGAACACTCCTAGGAAGGGCTTCAGGAAAGTTTTGAGTGCAAGAAGTTTCTTCAGGTTTCTTTAAAAGACTTTGAACCCACTGTTATTTTTCTTCCAAGGATTTTATTATGTAATGGTGTATTTTTTTTTTCTTCACTGAGAGACAAGATGCCGCCTTGAGTGTAACAAAAGGGCCTGCCTGCAAGAATTTTTTGCTCTGTTTCTAGGACAACAAGAGGAATGAAAAATAAAAGATACCGCAGCATCACAGCTAAGCTGAAACAGGGCTTGGAGCTGCAGAGCTTTGCAGATCACCACGAACTGCTCTTCCCACCTCAGTCCTGCTTGGCTTGGGTCAGGACTGCCAGGTTAGCTCCTGGCTCCCTCCAGAAGGCCGTCCGTTCTCCTTTAAGAGCAAGCCTTCTGCAATGTGATACATCTCCCAGCCTGCTTCATTCAATGAAGTACTCATTCTGCTTTTTGCAGCCATTCTGGAAAAGCTGCTGAGCCCTTGTCTTCTGCAACTGCAATAGGAAGTAGGGATGCTCAGCAGCAGCCTGCAGGATCGCAGCTCCAGACAGCAACATTTATGGCTTCAGGGCTACACTGGTTTTCTAACATATTTGGATTGCACCTTGTAGACATACAGCACTTTTCCAAAAGCAGTAACAGCAGCTGCTGTGCCTGTGTGTGCCTATCTGCTTTCCACACCTGTAGCAGCGGGAGTAGCGAAGGGGACAAAGGATGTCACAAAAAGTGGTGCCCAGGAAACTCACAGCACAGGTGAATGGGAGCTGATTGCAGAGGCAGTGCTGGAAAAAAGCAGGCGGTTGGATAACAGCTCAGGGTCCCTCCTAGCACCATCCAGCAGATCCATGCATTGTCTGCTGTCTAGCTCTCAGAAAATCTGCTAGTAAAATCGACATTCAAAGTGGAGGCAAATAGCTCAGAGTGTGGATCAGTGCTCTCAGAAAAGAAGCAATGAAAGCAGGATGAAGTGAGGCTGGTAGACTGCAGCTCCCTGTTTCCCATCCAGCTGAGGGGTACGGTCCTTGGGTACAGCTGAGGATGAGCAGAGCTCTGGCTTGTACCATCATCACCATCATAGGGATTTGATTTAGTAGCTTGGTGGGTAGGGATGGTGGTGTGAGGAAGGTTGGACTAGATGATCTTGTAGGTCCTTTCCAACCTAATGTATCTATGAATCTATGAATCTATGAATCTATTACCTCTGTCCCCACATATCAGAGCTTCTCACTGCAACAGTAAGTGGAGCTGCATGACACCGGGAACAGCAGAGAAGACAGTGAGCCAAGAGGAAGAGACGGAAAATGGGAGGTAGAGACAGAGGAGAAAGGAGAGTGGTGTCAGGAGGTAAGGCAGAGAAGAAAGGACACACAGAGCACATCCAGTGGCTCTTATTTCCCATCCAGGTGCTGGATAGGATTCTCAATATCTGCCTTCGCCTAGGAAATAGCCCCATTAATTATGTTGTTGAGCATGGGAATGCAGCAGCTCTTTGCCTCCCTGCTTCTGGGGGAGCCTGCGACCCGAGCAGTCCGGGTTTCCCAAGCATTTAGCAGTGTGGTCATGCTAATTTAGTGAGGGGCTTTCAAAGCCTTGCGGGGAAACGTTCCCTCCTTCCCAGCGGCATTGAAAGTTTTGACCTCCTGACCCCCCCTTTTACTAGGAGGTTCAAAAGCAGCATTGCAGCTGTTAAAGTTTTTCTTCATGCCTCGGTGATTCTCTGATGGGGACAGGGCCACTGTTTATCCAGCCTGACCTCCCTTCTCAGAGCCCGCGATGTCTCTTTCTCGCAGTGCTGCAGGCAGCGGTGCCCTGGCTGCCTCCCTCTCCAGCCATTCATTCCCATTGGTGCACCGGCGCACCACTACCCATTACAAATCCATCCCCCGCTGCGAGCCGGGCTTCCCAGCGCCGATCTGATTTGTCCATCAAGCCGCAGATTCATTTACATTTAATACACCGTGACTTGTCCATGAAACGCAACCCTCCTCCTGCTCTGATGCTGGGATCCCTTTGGCTTCCCAAAGTCAACAGTCTGCTCCTGGAAAAAAGCTCCCACTAGGCTGCCGTGGGGCCCCCCACACGCAGTAGAGGATTCACCCCAATTGCGTGTCTTGTTTAAGGATGGCACCTCCTGTGTCACGGCCCCAAGGCTGGCGGGCCCGGCCTGACTTGTTACTGCCCTGTCTTGAATACTGCTGTGCCAAAAGGGCTGGAGCCTGCTGCCTGTCCCTTGCACAGTGGAACCAGACAGTCACGGTGCTGGGCAGGGGACAGTTAGGTTAGGACAGGGTGCAAAGTGACACACGAGGAGACAGAACAGGAAGAGTTTGTGAACTTCCGTGGGATTAACCACATCCACACTAGCAGATTAGGATCATTAACATAGTCATTAAAAAAGGGAGAGTCCCACTGTGAGCAATGACAGGTGCTTCACACCGTCAGGTGCCTGCACCGGTGATGGAGGCTGAGAGGTAGCAATGGTCACCACAGTGCAGGGTGAGCCCTTGCCCTCCCAGCTCCTTTCCTGCTGCCAGAAAACCACTCACAGTTTGAATGTGTTCAAGGACAAGGGCCTGGGTTGCTGTGCTCCCTGTGTCCCTGCTCGGTCACTGTCTCCTTACATGAGCTCAGCTTCCCTAGCTGCAAAATGGGGATAATGTTTACTTTGCTTGCAGGGGTGTGGAGAAATTATTAATTAATGTTTATGAAGTGCTTTCAGATCTCTGAATGAGAAGGGCGAGATAGGCAGCAAGGATTCATGAAGCAGCTGCAAGGAATTGTGATGAATTATTGTGATTAAAAGGTAAATTATTGTTATTACTGCATCGTAAGAAGATACAGCCATCAGTCCTGGATGATCTGATCTCCAGCTCTGTTAACTTATTTTTCCTTCTTCCCAAGAGGAGTGCCTGAACAGCATCACTGCAGTCTTGCAGCAACCACGCAGCCTGTCTATGCTGCAGGACCTCGATCGGTGGAAGGCTGAGCACAGCCTTCAGAAGGGTTATAATAACCCGGTAAATAAATCAGATGAGGATGAGCCATCTGGCCCAGCTTCTGGAGAGGAGAAGCAGCATGCTCCAGCCTGCCACGAGCTGCTGCAGAGGGGCAGCTCCAACCTGCATGGCTGCACAGAGCTCCCCTCTGCAGCAGCTAGGGCAGGCAAGAGGCCACTCCTTTGCACTGAGTCTGTCTCCAGAAGCAGACTCCTGTCCAAACCAAACACACCGCAGACTAGGTCTGCCAGCTTCTTGACTGCCTGTTTCAGGTAAGGAAGTGTGAGTGCACAGGGGTGATCCTGCCCTTTGTGATTTTCACCTCACAGCTGGGCTGGGAAAAATGCCTGTGTGCGTGCTCCTGGCAGACGTGAAACAAAAAGTGTTTGCTCAGAATGGCTGAAATCACCAGCCAGACCTTGCACTGGCAATAGGTTAAGGTGCAAGAAGGCAGCTAGAGACATGCAGGAACCTGAACTTATGCCCGCTTTCCCATGCTTTCTGCCGAGGTCAGACTTGGCCGGAAAGCAGTCTTTAGGTTGTTTGTCCATCTCTGCCTTCCTCAGCCCAGCTGCTTTGAAACCAAAGCGAATGTGACCTGATTTAGAACAGCTTGGGTAATGTGAACCCGGCCTTGCACCAGCAGGTTTTTCCTGTTCTGGCTTCCCTGCCTCTGTTTGCACAGAGAGGGCACCCAAGCCTGCAGGAGCAGCTGGGGAGGAGCACTACTTGCACCCTTTGGGCCACCTTTTCCTGCTTTTTCCCAGCCCATTTGCTGCACTTCAGTGGCCACCTGTCAGCGCACTTTGACTTAAATCCCTTAAATAGCCACAGCCAGCCTCACATCTACCAGCCCCCCATGTTCTGGCAACGCTGGGGATCGGAATCATTAAGGTTGGAAAAGACCTCAAAGGCCATCAAGTCCAACTATCGACCTGCCACCACCATGACTGTGAGCAACCAGAACACGTGCGCAGACTTCAGTTCAACAGTTGGATCTGCCTTCTAATCCAGACCTGGGCAGTGAGGTTTTTAACTCTCCCATCTGCGTTGTGGGAAGAAGAGTGTTTCCATTCACCTCTTTTGGCCAGGGGCTTGTTTATACTGGAAGGGCTGTCTCTTGTGTAAGTGCATTGAAGATAATAACTGCCTTTAGTTACTTTAACTCCTCTAAGGGCCTCATATGCAATTGAAATATGGAAATCCCAATACATAAATAGTTAGAGATGAGCAGAGATATTTTTTCCCCCATTCATTGACAAAGATTGGCGGTTTTTCTTTCAGTTTTAAAGACAAATGGCTCTCACCCTCACAGGACTGATTTCTTTTGTGCTATTGATTTTACAAGAAGATATTTGTCAGGATTCTTTATTGGCTCTCCACGTCCACAGTTCTGGAGTAGGTCGAGTAATATGTCGCAGACAGCAGGAATTTACATGGAAAGCCATGGATATAATATCACCTAATATATTTTATCACCTACTGTGCTGAGAATAAATGGTACCTGATGCCTGCAGAGCACGGGGTGTCTTCTTCACCCAAGATTTTCTAGGAACTACATAAATCAAGCAAACAAAGTCACTTTTCCATTTTGTATGTTAACAACGTTCCTGAAATAGAAATACCATCCAACAGATGCACATTCAGCATGTATCTTCCTCTCTATTGGAAAGTGAGTAAATTGGCTTTCACTTCCCTAATACCGAGCTCTTGGCAGTGTTTGAGCACAGCCACCCCCAGCACGCGGCTGTACGGCAGGCAGACCTAACAACAGGCAACCCAAGAGAAAAGGAGGTTTTCGGCTGCCTGTGCTCACCTCGGTTTTCCGCCTCGATTCACCTTCAGGATGGGGGTTATCCAAAGAAGCAGAAAACGAGTGCAGATGGGGCTTTGCAAGGTGTCCATAATCTCATGAGCCCCGAAATACATTCAAGGATGTGAGCAGGACATGCCATGACAGCATCTCCCCTTGACATTGGCACCTCCTTAACAGCTCCCCGATGGCTCCTGCTCGCCTCTCTTTATCCCACAGGCAGGCAGACGCCTGGGAAATGTGGCTGGCATTCAGGGAAAGCTGAAAATAACCCAAACTTCAGCCAGGATGAAGCTGGGAGTGTGCTGCCCTCAATGAGGGACTCTCAGCCAGCACCACGGGTGATGAAATATGCCTGTACCTAGGGCCTAATCCAGCCCTCTGCAGCCACTCCGGGTCTTTCCTTTGCATTCAAGGGGCTCTGGAGCCCCTCCAAAAAGATGAGGGAACAAATGTAGCCCTGGCAACCCCACCGAGTGCAGGGAGGAACAAAGAGGACCCCCAGGGCTGAATTTGTTTCCATTTTAATCCTTATCTGTACCAATCCCCACCGTGCATGGAAAGAGGCTTCTCAGCTGTATACATTTGCATTGCTACAGGAGTTTTAAGTGACAAAACGCTTGGCCTATGTATTCAGAAACAATTAGTGATTCAAAACAGCCAGAGACAACTTGAAGAGGCCTGGTTTTCAAGAGGCAGGTTCTGTGTCCTGGCTGCAAGGGAAAACGGAGAATTTTGGGGGAAAAAAAGAACAAAAAACAAAAACAGCACTGGATGCTTAAAAGTACATTTCAGATCTTAGTTGGAAAAATAAAATTTTCCGTAGAAAAAAATCCTGCCTGCGTCAAAACAAGTGCCAGGCCAAGCAAACCTGTTCCAGGTGCTCTTCAGAGTGTGCTGTGCACGCAAGAACTTATAGTGAGGACAAGGTCATAAGTGCATGCAAAATGCAGGGAGCAGCAGGGAACAGAGAGCTATGGGCACCATGCAAGAGGCTCAAGGCACCTGGCAGGGCTGCTCCCAGGAGAGCCCAGTCTCCCCACAGGCTCAGCTCCGTGGGCATCTCGCTTCTCCTGGCACGTACACACACCGGCAGCTTTTACCTCCCACTGTTGTGAAGACACATCAGAAGTGTGACCCAGAAACACTGCGAAAGCAGAGCACCTGCTATTTACTTCTTAAATCTCACAGCATGCTTTGGGGCTGTGCTTCTTTTTAAGGGTATGGTTGGCTCTCTCTCTCTGGTTATGGCTTTTAGAAGTCCATTCTGTCCGACAAGCTTGTGTAGGACCACCAGTGTATCATATGGGTTGACGGTTGGGCTGGGCGATCGTAGAGCTCTTCTCCATCTTTAACGGTTCTAAAACTCTTTAAATGGAGTCTGACAGCAGCTATGGAAAAGATTTCCCTAGATCCCAAAGGAGGGCACAGAGATGGTCAGAGGGCTGGAGCACCTCTCCTGTTAAGAAAGTTTGAGGGAGCTGGACTTGTTCAGTTTGAAGAAGGTACTGAGGAAACCTCACTGTGGCCTTCCAGAACTTGAAGAGAGCTTACAAGCAAGAGGGGGTCAACTTTTATGTGGTCTGATAGTGACAGGACAAGAGGGAATGGCCCTAAATGAGAAGAGGGGAGATTCAGTCCAACAGGCCAGATATTGGGAGGAAATCCTTTGCTCAGAGGGCGGTGAAGCACTGGTACAGGCTGCCCAAAGAAATGTGGATGGCCCATCCCTGGAGGCGTTCAAGGCCAGATTGGATGGGGCCCTGTGTGGCCTGCGCTGGGATGGGAACTTGGGGACAGGAGGCACAGGGATCTCTGCCAGTGACTGTTGAGAACAACTGGGTCAAAAGGGAGGTGCATCCAAAGAGGAGCTACCTACTGGCTTCTCCCTTTGCAGATCTCTCCAATGGCCTGAGCCTGCGTGAGGCACGTGCTGCATCACCCAGGCTTGGGAACAAAAGCACGTGGCACCGAGGGGATCATCTCTGACCCACTGTGGGCACCCACTTCCTCCCAAGGGAAATTTCTTGGCTCTCCAGCTGACTTGCACAACAAGTTTTTCCTCTGCCCAGGTGTCAGTGTCAGCCAATCTCCAGCTGAGAGGATGCTACACTGGGACAGGAGTGGGCGATGAGCCTTGTAATTAGTGGTGGGTGCCACCCACCACCTTGTCCCTCATTTAGCATGCAAGATTTATAGCTAAGTCTGTTTAGATTGCCCATACAACTTATTATTTGCACGTACTGCTTCTCATCTTCAAAGCACTTCAGCAGGTGTTTTGCAAGCTTCTTCCATGCCCTCACGTGACAAAGATATTATATCCCTGTATTGTAAAGAGGATGGAAAGGGGTAAAGAGAAGCTAAATCATTTTGGACACTCAGCCCTTCATTCCTGTACTCAGGTCTTCACCTGCACCTTGCTGCCTCTAAGGCTTGAAAATAGCATTAAGGAGCTTTGTCCTGTTGTTTTGAGAGCCTTGCTGCAGCTTAGAACTAGCTAACCAGCCCTAAGAATTGCTGTGCAATTATGTCCACCATTTTACTTTTCATTAATGTAGAAAGACAAATAGCACCCACTCACCATAATAGCAACATAGAAAAGAGAGGAAGGGGTCCATCCATGACCTGATAGCCATCCTGTGCCAACATAGGAAGGGAACAGGGATGAGCATATGTCTCAGGCTGGTGGTGAGAACAGCATGAACTGCTCACCCCATCTACAACCATCATGGTAGAACTGCTCTGGACATGTCAATGGAGCCACATTAACCTGTACCAGTAACGACATCAGTATTGATTTAAACTTAGGAGTATCCAGTCCAGTTGCCTAAAATTCATATAACTTCACTGATGGCACTCCCAGTTTGCCAAAGGCCCTACCTCGTTGCTGGGCCACAAATTCTCCCCATTGCCCCGACAACCTTGTGCTAAAGATTGCTGTGCTATTTTTTGCTGCAGTGTTTCTCTCTTCCTAAACAGGGAGAGGAAAGCTCATTAAAAAAGGAGAGAAGGACACACTGCTCGTCTTTGTCTCTTAATAACGAAGCCAAATGAAAAGGCCCTAGCAGATGGATAATGAGCCACTTAAGCAGGGCATTCCCAGCCCCAGCAAGGAGGACCAGGCACTGGGTGAGGCCTCCCAACTCCACATCCATTCAATAAGCAATGTCCCACAGAGCCCAAACACGTGTGGAGATGGCTGGCACCGGGGAAATCTTGCCCAAGGGCCACCAGGGCTCCAATAAGTGACCACACAAACTCCCTCAGATCCCACATTCATTAAAAGGAAAATGAATGCCTGCTTTTAATTACCTCATTAATGATGTCTGCTCTTGTAGGAAGCAGGACTGGTGCTGCTAGGAGCTTCTGCTGGGTGAGCTCCTTCAGAGCACCTCACCTGGACCTCACTAGTGTCCAGCAGAGCTTGGTTAGTGCTGTCTGTAGGGCACCATGACAGGCACAGATTCAGCCTCTGTTTCCCCTTCCTCCCCTCAGGAACTCTTCTCAGGATGCTTGAAGGTGTCCTCGAGTAGAATATATCTTCTTATTTTTCTTATAGAGTTTTAAGAGAAGGAAGAGAAGAATATAAAGAGAAGGCACAGGCTGACAGATGCACAGCTCTTACCACAAGTGCATCTCTCCTCTAAGAAAGCAAGAGGAAAACAAACAGATTAAGCATTATTTTTCTTAGTAAGGAGGAGGGGTAGTTTCCTAGCCCTGATTCAGCACTGCCAGGTAGAGACAATGACTCCCCTTGTCATCACCTCCCAGCTTTGCCTTTGTAATGCTGCTAATGGCAGCACACCTCTGGGGAAGGTGCAATTACCTGGGAGTTCACTGCCTCATCGCTAGCAATTATCCAGTTGTCCAGCGTCCAATTAACTCACCCTAATCACCACATCATCACCACAGACCTAAAACAGCTACTTTCTGCAGTCACCAGTAAATACCATCATTAAGCACCTGGGAGTGAATTCACTATTAGCCCTGGAGTGATTACTTGCTGCAAACATGCAAACTGAGCAGGGTTGTTATAAAACACGATCCCAGTCAAATAAAATCCCATGCTGTTAGTGAGCAGCAGGCAGTGCTTATTCCATATGACACCAGGAAGGACAAGTTGTTTAAAGGTGAAGCCCTACCTTGCTGAGGTAGAGCTTTAGCCCATCTGCTGGTTCGCTAGCAGTGCTGGGTGATGTGGAGAGCTGCATTTATTCCTGCTTACAGCAGGGTCTTACAGGCAAAGCCTGCAATGCTGTAAGACACCCCATGGAACTTCAGCCACACTGCACGATGCAGGGATTTGGTGTTTGTTTGTTTTCTAACTGACAACCCGTGCTACACATTCCCATTTAAAGAGTGAAAAATGATAGATGCAACAGGAGTGACCCTTCCCCTCTCTCTAACCCCCAGCTCATGGAAGGGCCACCAGGTCAGAGGGCTGCTATGATAATCCTACACCTCCGTGACATCTCTTCAGCCGCAGGTCAGCACTAACCAGGGCTTTGTTTCCCATCACGAGGCTGTTTGATGTTTGTGACATTGATCTGGGGCCTCTGGGTGAGAAATCCATGTCACAAAGGGTGTGACGATAAACAGTGCCATTATCACTGTGTGTCCTGTTCGTGGAGACACCCAAGATCAGGCTGGATGGGGCTCTGAGCACCCGATCTAGTGTAGTGCCCCTGCTCATTCCGGGGGATTTGGACTAGATGACCACTAAAGGTCCCTTCCAGCTCAAGCGGTTCTATGATCAAGGCATGGACCAGACAGAGATGACCTGGCATCAGCCTCATGGCTGCAAGCTGTGGTGCTGCTCACACATCCTCCCCAGCAGAAGCCAGGAGAGGTTTTCCAGCTCCCAGGAGAGGAGCTGAGGCATGGGCTGAGTGCAGTGGAAGGAGGAACCATGGGATCAGCGACATGTAGGTCTGTGCCTGACTCACCCTTCCATTATACCACCTCCATGCACTCATTTCACTCCATTAATTAGCTGTGCTAGTGTAGCTAATTAATGAGATGTTTCTCAGATGCTCTGGTGCTCTTCTGCTCTGCATTGGCATCAGCTTTTACAAGAGCCACAGTGCTGTTCTTAGGACCATGACTGTGCTCTTGGACACAGATTTCTCCATTGAGTGAATGGAGGGGAAGAAGGGACATGAAACTCATGGAAAACTGTGGGGCATTTTTTGTCTCCAGAAAGAAAACATTCAGGCCTCCATTAGGTGCATTATCCCAATTACAGGGCTGGGGGCAGTTATGAGGCAGAGCTGCAGCCCTACAGGATCATGGTGGGAAGCAGCTTTGCAGCCACCATTCATCCCTTCTTGTTTTCCAGGTCTCCTCTGCCTGTTTTTGTCAGTGCTGGTGTCCCATCCTCATCCACGCAACACCCCACACACTGATAAGGCTGTGTTAAACGAATAATTTCCCTTGAATTGGTTTCTTCTTTGGGAGCAGCCCAAGTCCCCAGCCAGCCATTACCAGAGCTGGGAGGCAGAAATAAATCAGCCATTCCAGGAGGGCCTGGTCTCTCTCTGGGACTGGAAAAAGGCCCAGCACATATTGATTCAATTCCTCGTTTAATGCATGTATATCTGGAGCAATTCAGAACAGCTCCATCCATTCAAACTTATGTAGTAACATCAGCCACACAATACAGGAATTCACTCAGTCCTTCCTAGGAGACCCATTATTATGAGTCAGCCTCTAAAGAGCAGCAATAAAATCACCTTGGCCTAATGTGCCATGAGTCTGAGGGCAGAAATTGTTGTTATCATGTTTAACGTCTCAAACAAACTCATTCCCATCTCTATACCCTCCCTGCATCCATCACCCACTCTTGGCCAATAGAATCAGGGATTCACAGATCATTAAGGTTGGAGAACTCCACTATATCAGCAAGTCCAACCCCCAGCCCACCCCCACCATGCCCACTGACCATGTCCCTCAGTGCCACATCTACCTGCGTGGCTCTTGAACAGCTCCAGGGACAGCTCCACCACCTCTGTGAGCAACCTGTTTCAATGCATCACTATTACACTGGAGATTAAAGTTTTCCTAATATCCAGTCTGAACCTCCCCTGATGCAACTTAAGGCTGGGGTTGGACTAGATGATCTCTAGAGGTCCCTTCCAACCCCTACTATTCTGTGATTCTGTGATTACCCCTCATCCTAGATCTCTGGTTGGTACAATCCCTTCTTCCCCATACTTTTCTTTCCCATCATATTTCTTCCTCAGACACTTGGGCGTGGGTTGAAAAGCTCAGTGGTGGGGACCTTGGCACCAGTTCTCCACCTTTTCCTCCTTTTGTGCTCACACCTCAGCATTCTGCTGAAAGGAGACCATGTTCCACCTCCCCTGCCACTACCAGGCTTGATTTTGGGTAGAAAACTTCCAGGTTCAGGATGCCTTCAGCTGTGGCATTTCAAGTCTGTAGGTTCCGCTGGAAATGTTTGTGCAGACCTGGCCAGGTTTAGGGGAGGAAAGAAGGGTAACTCCACATCTCCTGGAGGGGTGCAGAACTGGCTCTGGGCTTGCTGAAGGACTGCTGGATGCCAGCTTCATTATTTGCAGAAGGGAATGCAAGATACTGCCGAGATGGAGTGAAATGGAAGCATTCAGGAGCAACCAGATTAGTGAGGCAGAAGGGTGCCGAAGGGTTAAAGGGTTTTATAGAAGCACAGAAGAGACTAAAGGGATTGGAGAGCAAAAATCCAATTAGGAGATCTAACAGGAAGAAGCCAAGCCCTGACACAATAAAGATAATAGGTTTAGCTGCCAAAGGAAAGATGAGAATGGAATGGGGAGAGCAGGTTTGTGGAGGGGCCAAAAGGGAGGAAAAGTTGTTGCAAAACTGTTGTCTTTTGAATTAAGAGTTCTTTGTCAAAACAGAGTCGCACTACAGCCTCACCTGCAGCAAGGTTCATCTCAGGACCTAAATTGTGTCATTGGCCCTTGCTATTATGGCAGGCAGAATGTCCTCAAAGAAGTTTGAGCCTGTCCCTGACTTAATCCCATGCACTGTGCCATGAGAGAACTGACCTCAGAGGGATTTCTTTGTCTGTTTGTTCTGTGAGAGCAAACCTAACAGAGAGGTCTTTGCAAAAGCCACCAATACCCCTGGCTTGCATCCTGCTGGCTGCAGCCACTTTGGAGATCCCAGCCTCAATGCACAAACCCACACAGAAGATGGGATTAACCCATTATACGACTGCTGGGACAGCCTCTTCCCAGGAACTGCTTGTGGTTTAACAGCCAACTTGGATGCTCCCATGACATCCCACAGCCATGATGCTCCTGCAGCCCAGCTGAGATGCACCCCGTGTCACAGCTGAGACCCAGGCTCCTCCAGCAAGGAAAGGTCATCACTGCAGCTCGAGCCTCGTAGCATTCAGCATTGCACTGATTTAAATCTGTAAGAGTAATTAACGTGGAACAACGCCCCTGGAAAATGAAGGCAGTACCCTTTGCATTGGCATAGCTTATTCCTCCACGAGGAAGAGAATAACGCACACGTGGTGCCTAAAGGATGTGTTTATATCTAGCATACAGCCTGCAAAGTAAAAATATTTCCCTTTCAAAGCACCTGTCGCACGCCTGGCTGATGTTTGCACTAATGAAAGCGTGTGAGCACTCTTGAAAAATTAATCCAAAATAATTAAGAGGGAAAATTTAGATTAGATTAGTGGAACCACAAGAAATCTTCTTGTACACACTCTCATTTGAAATATATGCTCCTTTAATTCAGGTTAATTTATAATTCATAAAAAATAATAATCCTTAATTAAATGGAAGGGAGCATTGTATTCCAAATGAGAACACCAGTGCAGCTCGTGGGTGTTTTTATCACACCTGATGTGATGGCAGCAGAGCACAGACATCTGAGAGCTGCTCTGACCACATCCCTCGGTGCCACATCTCCACGGTTCTCGAATGCCTCCAGGTGCACTGATGCCCCACCTCCCTGGGCGGCCTGTGCCAGTGCATCACCACTCTTTAGGAGAAGAAACCTTTCCTAATATGCAGCCTGTGAGAGGGGTTGCCATTCAGAACAGCCTTGAGAATTCAACAGAACTGAAGGTGAGGTGTGACGCTCTTGCTGGAAGAGCAGGTTGAGTGCATAGAGGGTGAAGAACAGCTGTTGAGCAAAGAAGTCCTCTAAAAAAGGCACTTTTAATCACAGTGTGTGATATGAGTAAATCATGTTGTGTTGGGCACAGTCAGAAGGGTTGCTTGCAGGTGTAACCCCTGAGGTGATCCCTCTCCATGTCCCCTCTGCTCACCTCCTTCCACTGGCCCATAAAACTTCAGTTCCTTGACCTGGGCAAGAAAGCAGCTGGGCTGGCTGCTGGTACTGTGATGTGTTCACATGTCTTCCATTTTTCCCTTATCCTTGTCTTACTGTTGGCTGTGTTAGGTAATTCTTCCAGCCGTGGGACAGCCATGGAGGCTTTTCCTGGAGCTCCCAGCATGGAGATGAGACTGCAAAATTCTTCCTTCCCTTCATGCCAAAGGCGCAGACGATTACAATTTCATTTCTGACTCCTACTTATCCCGCCTCTGAGGGATCAGATTAATTGTGGCACACGATCAAAAAGACTGAAACTAGGAAACCAATAAGCAGCTCACTGCAGTCAGCCTGCTGCAAAAGCTCAGCTGCAGATAAGCACTGCAAGTTTGCTGCACGTTATCCATGGTTCAGCTCAGCATGGGACCCGGAGCCAACTCACGTGCTTGCAATGCAGCATGTGCTCCAGCTGCCCTGCCTCGGTGACACCTCTGCTGAGAGAGCTATGGCTTCGTGGAAAGTCAAAGCAAAGCGTGAGACCTGTGAAAGCGAGCAGAGCTGTGAGGAAGCATGCCATATGGTGAAGGACTGTGGCTGAGCACTCGGTGCAGGGAGTCCTCAGGTTCCATGGGTGGGTTAACATCCATCCCTTCTGTGGATGCTTCAGGGAGGTGATCTGCTGGATCCTGATCTCATTGCCCATCTCCTTAGCAAAGCCTCCAGGCTAACACAAGACAGAATCACCAGTCCAGTTTGCAGCTGTGCACAGACTTCCCAGCCCCTGTTCAGCTATGAAGCAGCTGAACCCAGGGAGCTTTTTCCAATGCAACCCCTTTGGCACTGGTCCTGCTACACGGATTCACCCTCAGCATCAGCTCTGAGGGATGGGGAAAGACCATCTGGGACAGTGGCAACTGCCACATGCACCTAAGGCAGCGAGAGGGCTGGAGGGTGCCACGTGTGGCACCCATCTGCTGCTTCAGGCTTGCACAGCTCAGGGGTCATACCACCAGCAGACACCACCTTGTCCCCTGGGCAGCTCGCAGGGCTCTAACTCAGAGATGCCCATCCGGAGGCACTGCGGGGCCGCATCCTGCCGGCTCCGTCCCTCTCCATGGTAACAGATGGATGCCGCAGTCCCAGCCCCCTCGGCGCTGCCGGGGCGGGCGGGAGACAGATGGTGATGGAGAGGAATCAGGCCCAGATTCTCCGGAGTCGAAGAAATCGCAGGAATCCCTGATTGCCGGAGCCAAGACGCTGACCCGGCGCCGTGGGAGGGAGGGAAGGCGGAGACGCGTGGCTCTGCCGAGCCTGGAATAGCAGAGCAGCTGTTGAGTTATCACTTGTAATTATTATGGCATATGGGAGGTAAAGAATAGCTCCGAAGGGGAGAAAAACAAACAAGGAAAAGGCGGGATGCTGCAGGGCTGAGCTGGGGTCACGGGGCTCTTTTCTCCATCAGATCCAGTGGGAATCAGAGTGGGAGAGGCAGCAGCGGGTGCTCAGTCACCTGCACAGTGCACGTGAACATCGTGTCCATTTCAAAGATTTGAGTTCAAAAATTCAATTAAAAGCTTCTGAAATACCAGTTGCTGGAGGCTGGGTGAACATTCGGGGCAAGTTTTTGATGGTTGCTCATCCTGTGCAACAGGTACGCATCTGCAGAGATAATGAGATAAGAAGGAAGCATCATTCATCCTGGCTCACTGTTCCCTGGGCACCTGCTGAAGGCTGTAACTGAACACAACACAGGGGCGGGGTAGGGGCTAGGGTGACAGGGTTAGTGTTAGGGTCTGCTCTGCAGGGAGCCAGCTCCCATCCTCCCTGCCCAAAGCAGAATCTGCTCAAAGCAGGCAGCCAACACGAGGCTTCTGTAAGCCTTCTTCAGCCATCTGAGGGTGCTAATTGCTCACCCAGTGACTGTATTCTTTCCCAGCTTTTGTCCTTAAGAGTAAGGGTGCAGCCAGCATGAAGTCTGTCCCCCAGCCAGCAGTGAGGTACTGCCTGCAGCAGGATGTGGGGTGAAGGGAACAGTACCCAGTGCTGCTCGTGCCCATCAGGACAGCAGCAGTTCTGTGGTTTCTTTTAATGCTGGTTAGATCAGGATATTCTGGATCTCTCACCCCAAATCAACCTGATCCTCACCCCATGAATCACCCTGCAAATGAGGCTGTGGATGAGACACTAGAAATATGAAAGACCATTCAAGCTCCATGATCCAGAACACGAATAAATTGTACGTGGCAGGAAACGGCCCCAGTGCCCATTAAAAGCAACCAAGCAAATCCCACCAGCATCCTGGGATCTCTGCTGAGACTCATGCAGGGCTTGGGGGGTGAAGGACCAGCTCTGCAGAATCACAGAATACCCCGAGTTAGAAGGGACCCACAAGGCTGCTGAGTTGGACTCCTGGCTCCACACAGGACCAGCCAAAATTCACACCATGAAATGTAATAATTGCAAGTGACAGAATGCATTAACCGATGGGACTGTGTTTTCTTAAGAGGTGCTGTAAGGTGATGCACTGGCACAGGCTGCCCAGGGAGGAAGGGGAGTTACCATCCCTGGGGGTGTTCAAGAACGCTGGAGATGTGGCAGTGGGTGACATGGTCTGGAGCGGTCACAGCCATGGTCAGACTAGCTGATCTTTCCAACCTCAGTGATTCTACAAGGCCTGTTCATCACAATTCCTGCCTTCTCTCTAATTCCACCTCACTGAAGTTGCAAAAGAAGCCAAGAGCCGTGAGACCTTTGGACACCAACAGCACAAACAGAGGCAGTATCCATAGTCCACCACACGTATTGTCCGAGTGTAAACAGTCCCTGGGAGCTGAGACCTCCCAGAATGTTCCCTTAGTTTCTTATCTTCCTCTGCAAATCACACAAGTCGTCCTGGCTGCCAGCAGCTCCTTGTCGGAGAGTTATCTGCCCCGCTTCACCTCTTCTCCCCTCATGTCTGACACATTGGAAAGCCCTTATCACTGCCTGTGTGCTTACTCTGTACAAACTGCAAACTAAAAAGAGACAAGCTAACCATTCCTTGCAAAGTCTGCTTGATCTTAAGGTAAAGTTGTCACTTTTTCCATAGCAACAATGGCCTCTCCTTTGTTTTTCCACTCCGCTAATCTAATCCAAAGATCTGTGTTTGGATTCCAGCTCCCTCTGGGCCGCACATAATCCAAAAAATCAGTATTATGCAACAGCAGTTGAAAGGGGAAAAATAACACCTCTTTTTGTACCTCAAAACCATGAAGCTGTTCCTAGATACAACAAAAGAGATGGGGCAGTCTCTGGGCAACCTGTCCCAGGGCATCACCACCCTGGTGCTGAGCCCATGGCAGATCTGGCAGAGCTCACAGCTGTGACCCACAGCAAGAATAATCTCCTCAGGATGTGCTGGCATTGCACACAGCATCGCTGGATGCCACATAGCACCAGCACTGAGGCAGGGCTGGGGCGTTCTTCACGACACGCCTCGTGCACTGCAGGTTTCCTATGAAAATAGCCCCAAAGAAATCAAGGTAGGCGGTGCGTGAAGGCACAGCCCGCACGTGGGGCACCGCATGAGCCAGCACATGGGACACCGAGGGATGTGACGAAGGACAGGCTGAGCCCACTGCGTGCTGAATGCCTCCCAAGTGATCCAAAGTTGCTCGCGTTTGGTTTTCCAGTCATTTTGCTCTTAAAATCTGTCTTGTGAGACTCTCTTCTTCCCTCTAGTGTCCGTTTCAAGATATTCATCCTTCCCGCTCATCAAATGCAGCAAAAGCTATGGGTTGCCTCGGTACAGGTGGATCCTTTGCTCCTCCTCACACAGAAAAAACTGGCACTTGTTTATTTCCCATCTATAAGAAAAAAAACATCAGAAACTGGTGGCCAAGCTACACTACTTCACAGAGAGACCAAGGAATTTGTTCAAGGGCTCCACAGAAAACCACTGTGGAGCAGAGAACTGTTCCCACTGCCCCTGGTGCATGACTGAGGCTGTCACCATGAGGTTATCTTTTTTCTCCTGGCACCATGATGTCATAAAGCATTGAGCTAGCTGGGAAGTGACAAGTCCCACTGGCATCTCCCTTTTCTGGGACAGAGAAATGCCACATCCACACCCCTGAGCTCCAGAGCCATCTTCTGGCCTCCAGCCCTGCTGGGGAAAGCCCAGTGCAAAGCCTCTGATGGGAGAGGAGGCCACCAGCCTTCCTACGTGTCCTCCTCATCCATTTGGGTATATCCAGCGCTTCAAATACTGCTGGGAATAGCAGGCACTAAAAGGAGACCCTCTTCCAGGCTGGCAAGGAGTTGTACAAGATGACATAACCCCTGCTCCTGTGTCCATGCCACGTGGGCTAATCTCAGAATCATGGCACAGACATGGAAGCGATGTGAGGCTGGAGATCACCTGGTCCAACCCCCCAATGGGGAAAAATCGCTCAGCCTCCCAGGAGCAGCTGCTTTGTATGTGGCACTGAGGGGCACCAGGGCACTGTGGAGCTGTCTCGTTGGCTTCCTCCATCTGCCAAGCTCATTTGCCATCAGACAGCTCAGTAATTACAGACAACAGCCTCTGCAGCCTTGTACAGCAGCTGAACAGCCTCTTCTCATTTTGACGCCAATTAATCACGTATGACAACTTGTGCATGGCAGCATCATCCTCTCAAAGTCCCCAGCCTGGGTACCACTTACACCTCAGAAAAGGAACAATTATTCCCTGCGTTAACCAAACATCAGTCACTGCCAGGGAACAGTCCAGGCTGCTGTGAGCCATCTCAAATCCCATTTCACAACAGAGAGACTGGCACTACTCGAGCATGAGGCACTCCAGCAATCACCCCAGAAGCATCCATGCCTTACTATGAGTGCACCGATCACAGCACTGAGCCCAAGCACTTGGGCTCTGAGTATAGTGAAGTATACGTCCACAAAACTACCCTAGAATTTATCCTGGGCTTACCTGTAGTCTGTGTTTAAATGAGATGTGCATGTGAGGCTTCCTTCCCTAAACATCTCCTGGGCTTTCTCCTCCTTGGCAGCCAAAGACAGTATCTCTTCTTCATCTGGCAACAGAGATGAATGTGTTCCAATTGCAAAGCAGCCCATGTCTACAAAGCCTTTGACACAAGTGAGCACAGCAACTGTGAGCAGTGTGTAAGAGCCATGCCATGTACACAGCTGTGATGAGGACACTGGACAGGTTGGCATGCCTGTAGAATTTTGCTTACCTTGGAAGCAGGGACAGACAGCAGTGTTGCAGCTGTGTGGTGCTGCTGGTGGAAGTGTCCCTGCCCACATCAGGCTTGGAACTGGATAGGTTGTAAGGTCCCTTCCAACCCAAGCCACTCTATGACCAACCAGCAGAGCAGCACCTTGTCCTGATCTATAATTTAGCAATGTAAGGACCCTTACATCCCTGCTTTCTGATCACACCTCCAAGCCCTCTCCCCACTGCAGCAATGCTCCTTGCCCCAAACATGCACAGAGCCAAAGTGGTGCTCCCTGAGAGAAGAGCTCCCAGGCACTTCTGAGAGCAGTTTCCAAACCTGTACCCAGAGTTCTGCACCCACACAACATGTGCAGCCCAGTCCAGCTGCCCCGTTTGCCAAGCACAAAAACTCACTTGTGCTTTTTTTCTGCCCTCTTGAAACCAAAGATGTTAACTGAGAAGGAGGCTCACAATATCCGAAGAGTGTGCCCCTACCGCTCACCCACTGCTATAGCCCCGTACAGAGGAGAGCCCAATTGTTACACTGCTGCACACCCTTCTTGAAAACCATGCTGCCACTTTGTTGGATCAGGTTCTTTTTGGCCACAGCCATAGCCAGTGACACTGGCAAAGAGTCAATTTGAGGAGCCAGTTTAATGACGTAAGCACTGTTGGGCAAAGTCTGCCTCATCCACAGCATTTCACGGAAGCACACACCATGTTGGTTTCGATGCTTTTTGATGGAAAATCTCCAATGCCCACTAATGTAAAACTGGGCAAACTAGCTTTCAGCTGCAGGATATTTTGTAAGAGAAAGAAGTGCATCATGACAAGCTGAAGATTTCGGGCTTTCTCTGCCATTCTGCTCCTTTACTGTTAGCTGATTCACAGAAAGAAGATATAAGACAATTAATTAACTCATCACATAATTACCATTTCATCAAGTGATTTCAAAATGTCTATCTATCATGATAATTTAAGCTGTAAAAAATGTGATGATGCTCAGACTGCAACATCAATAAAGCCGTGAGGCACAGCCACTGTGATCAGCACCTCAGCCTGCAGCCACTAAACCAGCTCTTTTGAACCTCACCCAGCTATGTCCCACTGAAAAACAAGAGATCGTTTTCTTACTCCCCTACTTAATCTTTGCTACTACATTATTTAAAACGACTTGGCCATATGATATGTAACATGCTCAGGTCAAACGCTATCTTGAACCCTTGGTTCTGTCTCTGAATGCTGAGTTCTGCAGAAGACACACAGCAGGGATGCTTGTAGGCCAGGCTGCTGAGCATGAGGGGGAATGCCACACGTCTCCCAATTCCTCCAGCCCACTCTGGAACTGGCAGGCTCTGAGCCCTGCTGGTTTACTGCCACTGCCTCACCCACAGAACGGGGCACGAGGCAGGAGAGAGGAAATACATTAAGAGCTGTTCTGTTTTAGTGCATGAAGGCTGCAAAAATAACCACGTTTGCTGTCATAAGAGGTTGATTAGCTCTTATGTTGATCAGCAGGTGCTCTTTAAAGAAAGCACTTCTGGACCAGCTGTAGCCTTAATTGAGGCAAATCATGGCATTTGTTTGAACTGCTCTACTTGCACAGCTCTGCTTTTATCTCACAGAGGCAGATGAAAGATGGCATTGATCCTCCAAGTGTCAGGACTGCACCCAGTGCGTGGAGATCGTGCAGTGTCAGTGGCTCTGATGCGCATGGGCTATGAGTGGGGACTCCTGCTTTGAGATATTGTTGAGACAGCAGGTCTGGCTGGCAGCTCCTGCAGCACTGTCCCAGCAGCTGTGGGGCAAACAGCATTCAGCAGCTCAACCCTCCCTGAGGGTCTTGAGGGTGAGAGGACAACTGGCCGGGGATGGCTGGTCACTCTGTGGGGACTCCTGTCCAGGGTGGGACTGAGAAAAAGAGAGAAAAACACCACAGCGGTATTACACTCTGGATCTGGATACCTGCATTCAAAGAAGCAATGCAGCGTCAACCTTACAGTAAGAGGATCTAGAAATAACCATGTTTTGGTGCTTATCTGATGCCTTCCTAACATGGGTTGATGTGAATCCCAAGGAAAAAATACCACAGTGGAATGTCAAGAACTCACTCTGCGATTCACTCAGAGTCTCAAATGCAACAGAGAATGTATGTGTCCAGAGAGGGCAACAAAGCTGCGAAGGGTCTGGAGCAGAAGTCCCGTGGAAGAGGAGGCTCAGGGGAGGCCTTTTCACTCTCTATTGTGTTGTGAAAGGAGTCTGTGGTAAGGTGGGGGTCAGCCTCTTCTCCTCAGTAACAGCCAGAGGATGAGAGGGAATGTCCTCAAGTTGCTCCAGGGGAGATTCAGGTTGGATATCAAGAAAAAGCTCTTAGAAAGAGTAGTAAGGCACTGGAAGAGGCTGCTCAGGGAGGAGGTGGAGTCACCGTCCCTGGAGGCATTCGAGAAAAGGGTAGTGCTAGTAGAACACATACCTGATGCCTGCTGGTCCAACAGCTGCAGGTCCTGAGATCGGCCTCTGCCTGGCAGTGCTGCCATCAGGCTGGCAATTCCCTCGGGGGCTGAGGAGCAGAGGCTCCTGTGCTGCTGGCGCGCTGTGCAGGCTCAGCAGAGCAAGGTCCTTGCCCAGCAGCTGAGCTGCAGTTTCTTGAGTTGCCTGTGTCTGGCATCGGTGTGGCTGCCTGCCCTCCTCTGGGCTGGTTAGCTTCAGGCACCTCACTCTGTGGCTCCTCAGTTGCCGAGGTCTTGCTGCAAAACCCACCAGAGATGCAGGAGAAGGGCTTTTTGGAGGAGATGGAATTAGACAGCGGTACTGGCTGGGGAACACTGTGCCTTCCTGAGCACGTAACAAATCTGAAACACAGGCAGAAGTGCAGTGATTTACTGCTTCATTGTACCGTTAAGTGACTGACCATCTAGTCCAACTGCCAACCCATCACCACCACAGACCTGCTACCAGGAGCTCTCCATCCTCCTGTCCCAAGGCAGGACCAACCACATCTGCAACCATTCCTGGCCAGTGCTCACCCTGACCCACTCTAAGCACCTGAGCTCCCCATCCAGCTCTCCAAAATCCAGTGCACAAAGATCACAGATGGGTAGAACCACATCTTTTAGCCTGTGTAATCTTCAGGTGCAATATACAGAAGAAAATTCTTATTAGTGACTTACAAATATAACAAGCATGAGTACATGCTTCAAAACCATTCTATATATAGCAGGGATCCAGTTGCTTGTCTATTAAAAGACCCAACTGCACCTAACTGCCTGATGTGCACAATCTGTGGCAGGAACACTATCTAAAGAACGTCCCAACCAAACCCGGGCACAGAAAATTCATGTTTATATCTCCTAATGACTGACATGCATTTTACTGTGTAGATAACCACATAGATTTTCCCACTGCACTACAGGCTTTAAAAATGACTAAATCTGACGTTCGTTTTTTGTGTTTGTTTTAAAGATACACTGAAAGAATGGCATGCCTGACTCCAGAGCTTGAAATATCCCTGAAAGACTCCAAAGCATGCAGATTATATAGACCTGTTGTCGAGTACACTTTTAAACAGGAACAGTTTAGCTCCAATGACTTGTCCTTTCCTGGTCAGGATTATTTCCAGCAACAAGCTCTACTACCAGAAAATCACACCAAGTAGGACAAACTTCTACATTCAAGTGCTCTCCAAATCTTCAAACACAGTTTCAACTCACAGAAGTCAAGAGTGTTTTTAAGTTGATTGTTGAATAAAGTCCATCAGTTGTTAAACTTCTATCAGGTCTGCAAAACGTGTATGTTTGTTAGGGACAGTGAGCAAAGGCTTCTGTATCTGTGCTTATTCTATATGAATGTCAATCATGAGGGCTAATTTCTTGTGATTTGGGATCCAGGTCATCCATCACATCCCTAGGTGACACCAGATTTCAAACCACTCAGTCAACCTTGTAACCAAATCCTGACAGATCTCAACAACTACACTTATGCCCAACCACTTCTTTGAGGAATGGCATACTGAGAGATGGTTGGAGCATAGTCTATTAAATCTAACAAGTGGAGGAGATCACAGCAAATCGCACCCTATCTAAAGGAATTATATTAAATCTAAATAGATCATGAGATCATGGTCTAAGTTTCTTGCGGCCACTGGACAAAAATGGCCATTGGCCATTTCTTCAGATTGTTCCAATCTGCTTCTACTCTTGTTAAGGAGATATTGTTTACTTGACATTTTGTACAGATAATAATTATTTTTTTCAAATTAGGATTATTACATTTTTCGTTACAAATATATTTGGAAAAATATATTTTCTCAATTTTGAATTGATTAATTTAGCCCTTGAAATAAATGTAAAACCACATCTCACATGCTAATACCTACTGAAGCAAAAAATGCAACTATTAACAGTGGAAATAGATTTAAGTCATACTTTTTTAATCTCCTCTACTTGATATGTACTTGGAATAACCATTATTAATGTTTCTAATAACCTTAAATATGATATTCAACAACTCTGCTCTCATTCATGTAAGTGCAATTCCAGAGAGGTCCTTGGCTTTCTTCCTGAGCAAAAGAGCACATTTCATTTTTAAATACTCTACTGAATGTCTTCCCAGAATTCCCAGCTGCCCACTTGCACCTTAATCATCAGCTCAGACATTACCTGCATCAGTGCCAACTGGGGTAAAACAGCTCAGTTGGAACAACAGTATTTTACACTCACCTGACACTGCCATAGATCAGTAACACAAGATGAAAGATAGAGGCACATTCTTTCCCCAGTCAGAATGCTAAGGTGGTGCAAGATCAGCTTTATTTCCCTTAATTCTAAAGATCTGTGCTGAAATACACCATCTGACAGCCAGCACAGTTGGCCTCTATGTCCTGAGCAGACACTAGATGCCAGACCCCAAAATACAATGCAATTCCTAAAAAATCTACCAGTCGACAGTCAGTAGCACTTGTCCCTACACGGTGTTAACCTTTCACAGTGTTAACCTATTCACCTCCAATACCTGAGGAGGACTGTGATAGATAGGAGTGGCAAGAAGAATCAGGTGAAATCTCTTCAGTGAGCTCCTCATCAGATGTGCTGCTCAGCTCACTCTCACTGCTGGTGTCTGGGCTGCAGCCTTCATCCTCTTCCTCATCATCAGTAGCTACCTTTGCTGCCAGGACAGCGCTTTCTTGCTCAGCAGCGTGCGGGCACCTGGACAACGTGAAATGTTTCACAACTGAGTGTAGCCTTAAGTTAAGAATAATCAGTAAGCTAAGTGCTGGCAAAAACTGAGACTGTGGATTTATCCTCCCACAGTGCTTTGCCAGTTACCTGGAGATATGCAGAATCATCCTAAATGGATCACACGTTATTGTCTGATCATCTGAAAGCGCTCCTTTCCCCATCCCACCGGCTTCCCAGCAGGGACGAGCCATCTCAATCTGCAGGGTGGGAAGGCAGGAGGCTATCCCACGGAACTGCCACCAGGTGGCCAAAGAGTTTGTTTTATTTCACAGCAGAAAACAAATCCCTCGCACTATTGCATAATAAGAAATCTCCCACACTCTCACCGCCACTTATGCTGCTCTCTCCAGGCTCTCGGTGCAGAGAAGACATCTTCCTGGCTCACATCTTCTCCTCCTACAGAGATGTCAGGGTTTTCTATCTTCAGACTGCACACTTTCAAGGAGCTCGCAGCAGGTGGCTGAAACATGACACAAGGAGTCTTGGTGACCTCAGGAACTTCCTCCAGCTTAGTTTCTTCACTGTGGATTTCAGAAGGCATCCGCCCGTGTTGAGACCACCCCTCATCATTGCCTTGTTCTCATTTTAAGAAGCCACACACCTATACCTTGGTACGACCTCTTGGAGCTCAGGTCTGTGGGAGGAACCCAGGGTGGCAGTAACAAAAGCATTATCTATATCCCACTTCCATACAGTACCGTAAGCAAACGTAAACCCATAGAATCTATGCCAATAGGCACATTAAGATCAGCAGCACAAATACATTCATAAAATCATTATTCTATGATTAAGGTTGGAAAAGACCTCTAAGATCAAACTCCAACCATCCGCCTACCACCAATACCACTCGCTGAACCTGTCCCTCAGTACCACATCTAATAAATGATTCTTGAAAGCCTCCAGGGATGGTGACTCTACCACCTTCCTGGACAGCCTGTGCCAGTGTCCCACCACTCTTTCAGAGCCCACTCTTTTTGGAGCACTCTTTCATTCAGCATATGGCTACAGTCCCTTTCCACACCCTAGTTTACAATGCAGTAATACAATCAAATATTCAAATTTGTTTCAGGAGAGAAAAAAGGGAGGGCTGCATTTTTTTTTTCCCAGCAGTTCTTTCACATCTGTTGTCGGCATTATGAGAAGCTGCAGACAGTGCAGAGGTGCAGGTGACACGTACATGCCTTTCCCTGATTTAGCACAGCCTGTTTGAATTTAGACACATGTATCCGTGCTGTGCTGAACCCCAGGGACCATAGGAGCTAATCCTGTAAGCCAGACTGCACATCCCATGGGTATTCTCTCTCATAGTTACTGGCCCGCTGACATGAAAAAGCTGATCCATATGGCCACAGGACTGCCCCACCATTGAGAACAATGCACTTTGTGTTTGCTTCATCAGCAGCAATGACCTCATAGACCTGACTGCACCAACATCAAGCCACTGAAAAATCTTTTGCTAAATAGTTATTATAGAAATAACAAATGCTGCCATTTTGACTCAGGGTTTGATTAGTCAGGTTGATTAGAACAGAGGGCTTTGGGTCCGTAGAAGAGATGGAGCCACCCAAACCACAGTGGAAACTCAGTTTATCATAAAATTTATGTGGGCAACCAGGCAGGTACATGAAGTGTACAGGAAAAACATACACCTAGCTTTAGCCTCCTTGCACGAAGAGCCTTGATGGGGTTCCCACATATAACTTGGCTGAGTCCTAAGAGAAAAGAAAAAAAAAAATTCCAGCATTTAGCAAATTGTGCTGTCTGTCAGCATCATTTCCTGCACATAGGCTCACAGTTTCAGCTCACATGGCTGACACTGATGCTAAGAGGCAGTTTCTGTGTTCCTTCCAGAATCTCTTTCTTCCTGCTCCAGCCCTGCCTCCCCCACTGTGCTGGTACACACATTTGAGGCGTCAGGTGGTAAGGAAGAGCAGAGAACAGATCCAGATTAAAACAGAATATGGATTTTTTTGTTTTGTTTTGCTGGGTCATTATTCAGCTGGATCTTGAGCAGAATCAGGTTTGCCATATGCCTATGCAGATGCTCTTGTCAAAACAAAAGACAAGGCAGCAAAGGAGAGGGAAGAAGCAGTGAGCATTGGGTGAAATAGCCTCTTATCAGTAGAGCTAGCACCTGAATGTGAGTATGAAATTATGGTCTAATTCTCTGGAAAGCTGTACTTAGCTTCCATGCACTTTTCAGAATGTACACTCAGCTATTAATGCCACACTGCTTTATCCCAATCATCTTCCTAACTCCTACCTACAGTCAGAAACTGAGGTGCCTAGGAGAGGCAAACACAACTTCTTCCTATCTATTCTACCCCCTCAGAGATGCTGGAATTGCAGATTCTAAGCCTTCCCAGGGAAACGAGGGAAGGATGCCTCAGGAAGTCTTGCATTTCCTATAACAAGTGAACTCTCTTTCCAGACAGCAGTCCCCAGGAGTCCAGCCAGCAGGTCTCACACATATTTTTGCTCTCAGCTTTGATTTCCTTGACCTATGTCATGCCCATGCTGCCACTTGCCCCCAGAAGAACAAGAATACAGCTGAGGAAGTTTCATGAATGTCATTTATCCTAAATGAACCCAGGAACCACATGGCCCTCCATCCTCACCCTTATTTATGCTAATGTGGTGGTGCTCCCAGGTGGCAGAGCCAGGCTGCCAGGGCACAGCAGGCATTGGCACAACTGAGGTTTGAGCTAGCCTGTGGATCGGGTATGTGAAGCCAAGGAACTGACTCCTTTTACTGACCCAGCCCTGAGAACTCAAAAGGAAGCAGACATTGATTGCAGAATGGCTTAGGTTGGAAGGGATCCTAAAGATCATCGAGCTCCAACCTCATTGCCACGGGCAGAGCTGCTACCCACCAGATCAGGCTGCCCATGGCCCCACCCAACCTGGCCTTGAGTACCTCCAGAGATGGGGCATGCACAGCTGCTCAGGGCAAGTAGTAGTGATACATCAAGTGCTACTTGATGGTAGTGATCCTGCTGCAGCATGAATCTGCAGAACACATACTGCACAGTCCACTATGGAGTCAATGTGCATCAGCATGCCTTTCTGGAGAACTAGACTGTATGGATCACATTACAAAGATTGAACAAGATGCGCCCAAGTTTCTTCACGTAAGCTGAACCTGATGTAGCAGTGGCATGGCTGGGTGTTATTCGAAGCATCCAGGTTTTCATCAGCAGTAATAACATCCAGAAGCAGGTGGAGGTGTGGGAAAGAACAAGATTAAAAAATTACATTACCATGTGTCAAATCACTGAAGTAATCTGGAAACAGATCTTCAGAAACAGGGGGATCTGGAAGAGGAGAGCTGTTGTACAGCAGATGGGAATCGCTACAGCTTCCTGAACTAGCAGACCAGTGCGCGGTTCCAGGTCTGGAAGCTGTGGGAGGTCTTGGGCTGGATCCAGGTTGCCTTGCCATTGCATGTGGACCTAAGAGAGAGAAGTTGCACCAGTGCAAGCACAGTGTCCGTGAAGCATGCCATCACTGTGGTGTGCAGGCACGATGCTGGTGGCAACAGCCGCTTTACCAATTATCAACTAGGGCAAACCACATAGGTGAGTTATGGAAACATGGGAATTGCAGTGATAGATCTTTCCAGACAGATTATTCCCACAGCAGAAAGAAATGTGGTAATTGAATTTCATAGTGGTACAGGATGGGGTGGATTATACAAAAGTGAGTGGGAGACAGATGGAGCTTTGAAATCCTACCTGCTCAAATGCCTGCTGTCCAGGGAGCAGAGCACGGCTGTGCCAGCAGCATGTGCAGCCACCAATTTGTAGGAGAGCAAATCTCATTTCAGTGCCTAGATGAATAGCTTGCACTTTAAAGTGTTGAATATCTAGCAGCTCTACAGTGGAGCAATTGGCACTGTAATAATACGGTCATTTCATTAAGAGCTGAGCATTAGAGACCTTCAAGTTACCTTGGCTGTAGTTGCTTCTACAGAACCATGAAATAGACAGTAGATACAAAGTACCAGAGTCTGTATTGCTATAGGAAAGATGAAAACATGGGGATGCCTAAACCTGACCATGTGAACTTGCCTGTTTACAGCCAAAGGCAAAAATGTAAGTCTGGCTACACTAGAAACTAACACAAACTCTACGTTATGTGCTCATTCCACACTGCTTCCCTCAGCCCACATTCATTAACTAGTTTTCCGAATGATAGTTGATGCTGCCAAATTGGGATCACCGAGGGATCAGATTTTAATGGACTTTTTCACTACCACAGCTACTACTACATCTAATGATTTGGATCCACAGGGATTAAAGAAATGACAAACGCACGTATTTATTCCAAAGCAAACTAAATTTTTAATGGAGTACAGTTGGCAGGCAAATCTCAACGGTGGGGGTCAGGAAGCCAACGACATTGCCCGCGTTAATGGGAAGCAACAGGAGCAGTTATAGGAAATACTTTGTAATATTTAATGGGATGTGGTAAAGTGCATGTAGCATGATATGTAAAAGCACAGACATTTGAACTATAACCATGGCTGTGAGCAAGGGGACAAAAGATTTATTTTCAAACCGTTTACTCTATCCTAATGAGTGTAATGGACTTAATTGTGGAGAAAAAGAAAGTGGAATAGAGGTATTTCAAGACTGTGCAAGGTCAGTCACTACGAATTTGCTGCCATTAAGAAGTCATGACCAAACTGCCTTTGCTATTATTACATTGGAGTAGAAAATCCTGCTACTTTCATGTGACATGGGATTGATTCCTACCGTAGAAAGAAAGGGCTGAGAGCAGCTGTTGTTGAAACAGCTTCCAAACTTTGCTTCTTCTAATCACACAAAAAGAATACTAAGAACAGGCTCCCAGCTACTGCTGCATTTACTTGATGTTTTATAAGTCGTTCGCATTTCTCTGATCATGGTGGCCAGATTTGAACAGCTTTCATTTAAATTTGCACCACGCCAAATTCCAGCTTTCCCATTTCCCAAGAAGACAAAGCCCTTTGCCACTTCTCTGCAATTAAGCTTTGGCTCTGAAGAGGCCAGCTAGCACTTTGGCTTCCCTTTTCACACTTCGTAACCTGAAAAATGAACCCTGATGGGAAATCTGACGTACCTAACCATGAAATGTCTCTGGGCAAACCACCCTCCTTGATGGATTCCTTGATGATTAGCCAGTCCTCATTCATCTTACTGGAAGGAGAGACAGCAGTCTGGCTTGCTGGTATTCCATCCAAATACTCCAGGTGGGGAATGAGTTTTTTCACTTCAGCTCTGTAATTGTAATCTAGTTCCTGGAGAAATTGAGCAAGTGATCACTTGAACAGTTTGTTTAACAGACTGTGGACTTCCATCAACAGCACAACAGCATTCAATTTGTATTACTGCCATACACTTCAAAATGCCTCTATGAAGTAAACTCATTTTGCCTTATTCAACAGAAAGAAATAACATCAGGAGTTACCTTTCGCACTGTGCTTTCTACTCATATAATTTCTACTGAAATTGATCACAACCACATTCTGAATGCAAATACAATCCCCCCTTGTCCATGGCCCCTCTGCTGCTTATCTGTCGATGACTTTGAAAATCATTATATTACGTATACTGTACAGAAATGGAGGCATTTCTGATGGCCACAGAAAGCCTGGGTATCCGCAGCACTTGTCCAGCCTCTCCCTCTGGTTTTGTGATTCTCTGGTTGCTGTATCAACAGTAAGGTGATAGCAAGACTGAAAACATGTTACAAGTGCGGCTACGCTTGCTGATGGATGAAGGCACAACCATAAACAAGCTGCAGTGAATGAGCTGCATCGATTTTCTGGGGCAGTCTTCAGGGTATTCGCGTGTGATTTTACACATCATTAGAAGAGATGACTTATTTCAAACTGTGCTTTCTTTTGCAGGAGGTTGCATGCCAACAGCAGGTGCACAGGAGGCTAAAATGGACTGCTTTGGGATTTCATTTCCACGCACTGGAACAACAGCACCATCATTCCCGACACACTTGGGCTCACTGACAAGCAGTGGGGAAAGCACTGATGTACTTCTGTACTTGTGGGTGGAGCTGACTCAGAATAAAATCATTCATGAACCCGTGCTAAGGTCTGGGACCTCTAGGCAACAAAACAATATGAAACAGTTAGGATAGTACTCAGAGCACACCGCGAGTTGGGCCATTTTAGTGGATTTCAGTCATAGAAAGACATTTCCATGTGGCACTTCCATCTTTGGGAAAGTTTAGCAATATCTCAGGGCAGTGGGGCATTCAGCTTTGCAATGGAAATACTGCAGTGGGAAACAGTAAGTAACAAATGGCAATAAAAAGTGGTGGTGATCTCTTATGCTTCCTTCAATAAGTATGAGAGTGCATCGCTAGTGGCAGAATACGAACAGACAGCTTCTCTGACACATCAGCCACCTATAAATGAATTGCTTGGTGCAGATAAATGCCGTGCTTCCCAGGACATTACAAGCAGTACTAGAAAACCCCACAGAGCTGTTGTGAGCAGAAATCTTTTGGTGGTAGCTGGATGGCTGTACACTCCCTCCTTCCACACAGCACAGCAGCAAGGCTGGCAGAGGGAGCTCGCCAAATAAAGCGTGTAATTGTTGTTGTTAAGGGGCAGACACCACACTCCTCCAACTGAGCCTTTCATCTTAATTTAGAAAATGAGTCAACCAATCGCCATGCTACCACGTATCGCATGTGTTCTGAGCAGAGCCTGGGCTGCAGCCAATCTGCAGCCATGTCCTGCTCAAGCAGAGCATCATGTTACGCTCATGGTACATTACTGCATGAGAGGCTGCAACATTTATCATTGGGTTGTTGCTGTTGGTTTAGATAACAGAGGAAGATGAGCTCATCTGAAAATCAAATTACAGAGAGCGAGCAGGCAGCATGAACAAAGAGCAGTAAATCTAGCTGGGCCATTCCGTACATCAGAAAAAAATAAATAGGAGACCTTTTATAGAGTTACAGCAAGGCCACACTACAACAAGAAGATTGAGGTATCAGAACCCGTATCTACTCTTTTCTGTATTTCAGGTGACTTTGTCCATCAGAAGCAGGCAGTGCTTCCTTACTGTCAGAATATTTGGGTTTTTCTCTCATGATTACATCTTCAACAACAGAGGAATGTTGATGGAGAAATCACCGTGAATATAAACAGCTGCATGCGTGGTCTCTGAAGCACATTCCTCACAGCTCAAAACAGAAAATGAGCGTGTAATATTGTGTGCTGGATTCCAGAGAGGAAAATTATGATAACTAAAGCGCTACCCTTCTGTTGCTGCTTTTACTGAGAAATATGATCAAACCAATAATTTAATCTCAGAAATCTTAATAACTTGCAATCTTAAAAATGTGGAGATGCAAAATATACACATATCTACTACATTATTGAGTTTTGCTGATAGCACCTCAGTTTCCAAGACTAAGTCCAGGACAAGTATCAAATCCATCCTTTCATGGCAATTAGTGATACAGGTACGAACCCTTTGAAATGCTCAGGGAAGCTACGGAACATGGCACAGCGGATATGCAGCCCCAGCTCCTGCTTTCTTACTCCTGTGTTATCAGCTTCTCATGGCACTGCTGTGGGATGTGCCATCCTTAGTGAATGCTGTGTATTATCTATCTACATATGGGTGGATAATAGTATATGGCATGCCAACTGCAAGCTGTCCTCTGGTATGTGCTAGACCTCACATGACCAAAATGAAGAACAGTCTTTTTTGATGAATTTCTTAAACTCTGACTTTCTTCTAGTTACCTTCTGAGTAGGTGCCAATATGCCTTCTGTTATAGCTCAAGAATGCTAATATTTTGAAGCAGGATAAAATGAAAGAGAGCAGTACAGCTTTGAAACTGTTCACGCAGAATTAGATCTTCCTTACTTTTCCAGCAGACCACCCTGAAACCCAAGGCAAATCACGTATTGCTTTGTTTTCATCTCTGCAACACAAAGAATCTCCTGCACTTACCAAAATACCTTTTTAGAACTGATTTTATCGTTTCAGTAAGTAAGAGATGAATCACTATAAATTCGATCTCCAGCTTTTACAAAGGTCTTTTTGGTCACTGCATTTTAACTCTTTCAGGGAAAGGACAACAAGCAATTCCTATAATATAGCTTTTCCTAGTTACCCCAAGCATCAACTCCAATTTTTGAGAATGGGGATTCTGAAGAAACTGCCATTGGACAGGTGATCCTCCAAAAGAATACAAAAGCCAAAAGAGAGATATCTGAGACATTATACTTGGTACATCCCATAAGAAAAACATTAGCTACTTTTCAAATGGCTGTAAAAAAACCAAAACCCTAATAAGCTGGAAAGATCCATAATGCTGAGGTCCATGCTCTCCTTGGTCCTCCTTTAAGACTTCATATCACTCAGCTAAATCCTAAGCCAGGGAGGCACCCTTGGAAGAACAGCTGATACCTAGTTTAATACCATTATCATGGGTAGGAAGTCCCACACTGACAGAGAACAGGCCTGACTCCTGACCAGCACTCCTTGTATGCCATTGGCACTTATGTGAGAGACAATATCCTTGAGAGGACAAAATCTACACAGACAAAACACAGGAAATGTGTCACATGTCATTACTCAGATTAATACAATTGAGAGGCATTTCTCATTCGCAACTCAAATTTTAAAAGCATTACAAAAAATTAACATCATCTGTACAAACCGTGTTCTCACCTCTGCAGATTCTGTATTTGGCTTTAGACAAATAAGGTTGCCCTCCACTGTCAGGCTGCTCAGTTTGCAGCAAAGCCCCAGGTACTGCATCTGGTTGATGTCCTCAATATTGTTCCCTTCCAGGTCCAAAACCTCAAGGTGATCCAAAAAGCTCAGAGGGCACAGGTCTGAGATTTTATTGTAGGCTATGTAGAGTTCCTCAGCAGAAGGAAAGAGAAGTATTAACAGGTTCACATTAGAACAGTCACTATTTGCAAAATATTCAAAATACAACATAGCATAGAATTAAATTTGCATACAGGTGCATGGTTTTCAAATGTTGCTGTTGCCACCTAGCACTAACAAAAGTCCTTTAAAAAATGAAGGGTGAGAATAAAGACTACAATTTAAGAGAAAACATCAACTGAAGATAGATATCAGATCATCATTTGGCAGAACTCATTGATACTTACTTTTAGAGAGCTGCAGGCAGAGATTCCATCTAAATCCAAGAGCCCACAACAAGCCATCCACAGCACGTGGAGATGGGACAGCGTGGTTCCGAGATCCCTTATGAAACAAATAATGGAAGCTCTATTTGAACGGACAAAAGAACTCAGAACTTGCTTTCTTATAGGTAACTCTCTAAAATCATGCCTGCTTTGGCAGGGGCATTGGACTAGACGATATCTGGAGGTCTCTTCCAACCCCTACAATTCTGTGATTCTTTTTCCCAGAATTAGGTCACTGCTACTTTCCTCAAAACACATTTTTTTTACAAGTAATGTAATAAAAAATGTCACCTTCAAAGGTAGGAATGCAGTTGTACTGCAAACTTTTCTTTCACAGAGTCCCTTGTTCTTGTATGTCAACATACGTCTCTAGCCCTGAAAAAAGATTCTTCCAAGAGCTGTGTCATAGTACTTCTTTGGTAAATTGCACTTACATGCTAAGAACTAAGTGAGGTTTATTTATGCTGGCACCATTCACTTTACACGTATAAACCCAAACTAACATATTTAGGCTGACTCACAGTCATCTTGCTCTGTAATTCCATTGAGTTACCTCCTTTGTGTTTTTGCAATTGAAAGGAACAGCACTCTTAGCAGATTTTTTTTTTCAATCTGCAGAAAATTAGAAGTTGTTTCATCCAATTTTCTCGCTTTTTAGCTCTCAAATGTAGAAAACGAACCATTTGTATAAACTCCAAACCTTCTGGTCATAATCCAGAGAAACACATACTGACCTGCTTACCTCCATGTATGTGGAATGTCTCACTGATACCACAGTGGTGCCAGTGTAGAAAAAGATATCACAAAATGCAAAAGAATGGCAAATCAAATTGGGGAACTGAGGTCACCTTCTATCTTCGGTAACATTAAGTTGCACAAAGCCATTACTCAAATAATAAAATAATAAAATAAAATTAAATAATAATAATAATAAAATAAAATAATAAATAATAAATTAATAAATAATAAAATAAAATACATTGCATTATTAAATCCCAAGCCAACCCAAAGACCAGAATTCTGTCCAATAGCTGTGATACCAGACCATTTGCATTATAAAGAACAAATTAACTGAAGTGGGCAACTGAACACAAGGATGGCTTATCAGAGGAGGCTGAGTTCCTACAGAGAGGCTCTTGGACTTCAAAATTGCGGATTAGTGTTCTTTTATAATATATACGTCAATGCACTTTCTAGGAAAAAAATTGCAGAAGATAAAAGAATATAGTCACAGGGTCTCTTTCCATCTTGGAGTACACGTAACAGCCTGCTTATTTGTGCCTTATCTCTACGGGCCACAGGGAAAAAGAACAGTTTTGCACTGTGCTCAGAGAACCTTGTGCAGCTTTGATGCAGCTTAGCAGCAAAAGAGACCACAGCAAATTGCGTGCTCCATGGCTGCTGCACATCCAGTCAGCCCACAGGGTCAGAAGAGCTTTCACAAGTGGGACTCAGGTATCTTTATTTGTGCTTTTTTGCTGTTTTTCCACAGCCTGATCACCCAAGATAAGCCATAGCAGGAGAAAGGGGACACTAGAAAGCAAAACAAAATACAGTGGCACAGAAAAGTTATTTCCAGAAGCCTGGAGATCTATCAGGCAATTCATCAAACACAGGGATAGAAAGGTCTCCCCTTTGCATGCCGGAGGTGTAAGGAAGCACACGTTGGACACACTGAAAACAAAACTTTTCAGTAAGGTTCTATGGCCTCTAAAGTACAGGCAGGGCAGTTTGCCAAATGGTCAAAGCAAAACAAGTTAGAAAAATCTCCGTCAAATAATAGATCTTTCCATCAAAGGCTGCTCCTTGTATGTCACTGTATCTCCAGACTTAGTAAAACATCTTCCAGAGACTATTTACACTGTGCTTATTTCATAAACAGAGCAAACAGTCATCCCAAGGTTTCCCAAAGGAGCAGATGCCTTCCAAAGCAATAGTTACAGAAATTTATTATTAGATTTGTAAGCTGTGTGCCTGTAATAAGAAAGAAATTAATTTACATGTAAAAAGCAGAACCTACCATCAACCAAGGCCCATAAGCTCAAATATAGCAGTCACCAGTAATGCAAAGGAAATATACTGCTCACTTCATGGCCCACTCAGAGTGCTGATGGGTTTTTCAATTTTCAGGCTAATTTTGGTGCAGAATCATCTTTTCTGTAAGCCAATGGACACAAGTCAATGAGAGTGGTCGGTCCCATTGTCACACTGCTGAAACAAGTGCTTCTGATGAACACCCTGTTTATTGGACTAGCAAAAGTCAGGACAATCCTAACATGATTCCCTTTGATGCAGCACGGTATGATTCACTATTTCAGTCTTGTACTTCTTACCTAAACCACAAAAGGATTTTTTCTATAAAACGTTTGTTATTATTGTTCGGGTTTTCTTTCCTGTTAACACACAGGATGGTGAAACAAAGCCACTTGTTCATTCCCAAGTGGTTTTACACAAAGCCCTGAGAAGAAACAGCCATCCCTTCTCCTGCTAAAATCTCTTAATGCATTTGGAAGAAGCAGTCCCTCCTCCTACCCAGAGGTCAAATGGTCCCAGAGTTAAATCATATTTTCCCCCTTGCGTGAATTGGACAGATACAGTTTTCAGTTCCAGTGTTGGCTTCAGCTGAATCAAGTGCACATGAACGTGACCAGCTCCTGCTCACACTGCCTACAGAGTCATGCACAGCGCCGTATTCACTGTGAATTATGAGCTAATGCATTTTCAGGCATTCTCCTGGCTGCTGGAGGGGTGAACTTTCTGGGTCACAGTCACATTTTGGCCCTGCAGATCTTTACTCCTGCATCCACAGTGAGTAATCTTCGGTCCGAGACATTACTGCAGCAAAGTGCACCTGCAAATGTTTTATTTGGTAACTAACAAAAGATTCATCTGGAAGCTGTGACAATCTCACTGCAGTATCACAAAAACTCCCTCATTAATTACTGCACAGATGATCCCTCCTGAGAATACAATTGCTGTAAGGCTGCAGGGTTAAACAGCAGCGTAGCTCAGAGCAAGCAGCTCCCAGCAGACAACTGCACGCACCTGCACTTCTGAAAACACTTCTGAAATATTCTGGCTGGTGGAGGAAGAACTTCAGAGCATGCAAGAAAAGGGAGTGCCTCCTCTGGGCCCAGCCCTGCTGCATCTGGCATGTGCAGCTTCCAGGGGTCAGGGCAACATGGGTTTGTAAGAATTCATAATATTATTAAGGTTGGAAAAGACCTGTAAAATCATCTAGTTCAACCATCAGTCCAACCTCATTGTTGCCACTGGCCACATCCCCATGGCTCTTGATCACCGCCAGGGTGGTCTTCCACCACTCCCCTGGGCAGCCTGTGCCAGTGTCTCAGTACTCTTTCTGGGAAGAAATGTTTCCCAACAGCCAACTTGAACCTCCTCTGGTGCAACTTAAGGCCATTACCTCACCTCATGAACGTGAGGGTGATGTGCAAACAACTAGCAGACAGAAGGAACCAGCAGACACCACAGAGGAAACAACTTCATTAATATACACATCAGCCAATTCAGTTCCAGTAGGCAAGTGTCCTATCCCAAGCAATGTGGGAGCTGGTAACTCCACAGAAAGGGCTAGAATCGATGGGCAAAGCAGCTAAAAATTCTGCAGTGGTTTGTATGGGCCAGGTCTGACGTGAAAAGACAGAGCACGGGGTGAGAACGAGTGCGTCACCACTCTGCAGCAAACAGGATTACAGACTCTGAGGCTGCCAAACAAACATCCTCCAAAGAAATTACTGCACAAACACAATTGCACATTTGCTTACAGAACATATGCTGAACACCCAATCACATCTTTAGCACCTAAAAGTGAAAGCCAACAGAATTCCCTAGTTTCATTGTGACGCCACAAACTTACATACACTCATACGCGTATAATTTTTTTTTTCCCCTCCATTAAAAGGAATAAGCAGAAGGGTTTGAAAGTAAACTTCCAGCCAGCTCCAAACACTGCTTCAGGGAACAGAACTCATTGAACAGCTCTCTGTTCTGTGAGGGTCTTGGCAACACCCACCCACTTGTGCGCAACCATTCAAGATTTTTCCCATGAAATGCGATGCTCCCATCTTGTCATCACTCCCCAAAGCAGGGGGGAGAGTGCCGGGGCAAGGAACAGTTTGGCTCACAACACCTAATAATAGTTTGAGAAATAATAATATGTCCTTCCATTAATCCAGCCTCCTTGTTCTTCAGGGATTGACTCATTTGAGCCAAAATTCTGCTGGATGGAGACCAGACCTAGAGAGCCAAATCCCGTTCTTGGTTTCAGTACAATAAATCTCGAGTAGCTCCACAGAGCTCAAGCTACCCAGTAAACACAACAGCACATCCCCTAGCAGAGCCCAGACCTGCACATCCATCAGCTTCAAGATCATTGTTTCTTTTGGAAATTGCTTTAGAATCATTCACCTATGAATAAAACACTAAATCCACTGAACTTGCAAACAGTATTTTAAAGCACACACACATCTGTGAAATAAATCTGCAGTAGCAATATATCTGAAATTGGGCTTGATGCTGGCATTTATTTTTAAAGGTCACTCAAAGTGAACATACTGGTGATTGGAGGGATTCTGAATTTAAGAGTGACTGAGCTAATGTCTTACAAAGTAAAAAAAGAAAATAACTGATCTATAGAGATAAAGCTGAATTTATCAAGCCATACAGTGATGACAATGATCCAGTCCATATGTCAGTACACAATGATTCTGTTGTACTGATAATTCTGACATCAGAAGCAAAAACTTTTTAAGGCCTGAATGTAATTTAAATCAGTAACACATGTTCCAATAGGAAGCTTACAAATAGTTTCATTGTACTCTCAAGTAGCTGTAAAGCATTTAGAATTGTAAAACTGATTGTATGCACGTGTTGCCCTTGATCAAACCCATGACACACCCCAACCCTGCAAGCAGAGCTAGGCCATGTCCTCATGACCCTTGCAGTGTCCTTTTGCTATTAAGTCCAACTTCGCATATGAATGCAAAGAGCTGGCTGCAGAGAGATGCTTCACAGTACTGCAGCCTTGCTTGGTTTTATACCTTCAAAATTCAAGTAGCAAGGTGCTGCAGCTGTTGGCTTGGATGCCCTCTGTCTTGCACCTCACAACCATTGTACTCAGGTAGCAGCAGAGTCTCTGTTTTCCCATTTTCATCAGCTGCAGTGCTGATGCCACTGGCAGCATTTCAGAGTTTTATTTCAAGTTTTTGTTTGTTAAATTCCTTATAAAGAAAGATAACAATAATTTAAAGTTTGGAAGTGGACTAAGATGTGGCACAGTACTTTTTACCCGTGGACCTCTGCCTCACACTTTACAGAGAGAGCTGCAGAGAGGAAATTAACTCTCTCTGTGACATACAAGTGGCACAACAAGGATAGGTCTGAGATTTTTATGCTTTGCCAGCATACCTATCAGTTGCTTTAACTCAGCTCCCACAGTGTGAAATTAGTAGGGATTGCCAGTGTGATGCTGCAAGCCAACATTTGCCCTTGACCTTTCTTACTTGACATGAAAGCTGGGCCACAGAGATGATGCAGAACCCAGCACAACACTACATCTTACACACTCTATGAAAGCAAGGGAATTTTCAAATACAGCAAAGTTCTGGCAGTAAAAATGTCACACACATGTATCAACTGTCTCTCAGCCGAGCCCCAGAGCTACTGCTGTTTCCTATAGGTCTGACAGTCCTTTACTCTCACTGTTGAAAGTTTACATATAAAAAGTAAAGGATAATGAAACCATGGTTAAAGAATGAGTTATTTACAATGTAGGACTGAATCCCACAGTACTTTGAATTTCCTGCATGAGTGCCTTCTAAATCTCCCACGTGTTGCGTGCCTGCTTTGCAGGATATTCCAGGTCTGAACTTTGGCAGAACGTGACAGATATATTGCAACTTTGACTGAGTGCAGATCTCATCTTTCAAAATCAAAACTTGAAATTTCTAATGCTTCAGATTAAGCAGAAGAAATATTTCATAACAGCTCCAAATGAGCTGACAAGATCCTTCGGTATTAAAAATCTCTTAAAACAAACAAACAATCTTTCACAAGACTTCTGTTACTGAAAGTGGTGGTAGTCTGCAGGTTCTCCATATGAAGAACACTTAGTGCAGCTTAAAGCAAAGAGTGAAGAATGGGTGTGAGTGCTACTTGCTGACTGAATCCCAGATCTCACTTCCTAAAACACAAAGATATTTTGGTATTACTTTTTGCAGGTATTGATCCATCCCAGAGAGACCCGATGCGGTCTGTAACAATCTCAGGGCAAAGGGATAAAACTTCGCCAAACAGCAAATCAGAAATAAATCTACAGAAAAAGAAGTGTGCAAGTGGAAAAATAGCAATGTGTCCTCAGCGTACAGTAATGTGTCCACAGAAAATGAGAACAACTAAATCAAATCCCATATGGAGAATGCTTTATAGAAATTAGATTATTAAAACTGGTTATGCAATGAATTTATTCGTTCATTGCAAATACATACTGCTTGCAGTTACTGACTAATTAATGCAAAGAGCTTGATTCCTTTTCTCCACCCTTCCCTTTTCCAAATCAGCACTTACCTTGCGCTCCAAGGTAGCATAATTTCCAAGACTTCCAATTTTCCAAAACATTAACTCCAAGAACCATAATTTTTCACTGAACACAATAATTTTCCAAAAAAAGCAACAAAACAAATACATAAAAAGCCAAGAGGCAGACAAGCAGCTCTCTTGGAGAGCAGAATCAAAGCAACCTGCAAACACAGCACGTGATGCTACCATTACTTTTCTGCCTAATTCTGTGAGGCCAGCCCCTCCTGATGGCCACTCAGATCACAGCTGTTGAATGAAGGAAGGTGGGTAACTTCACCTGCAATGGCCTAATGACTACTGCTTCCCAACCCACAACTCTTTGCGTTTTCTCAAATGACAATTATAACCATTCTGTCTTACCACTGACTAAAGCGTATATTTTCATAAGCAATCTCCAGCCCTGACATCTGAAACACAACAGCTGCAAACCCAAATAATTGGGTATATAAAGCACTTATTTGCTGCCAGATATCTGCTAGTTACCACTAACACTGCAATTTATCAAATTATAGTAGTATCCAGGGCATGTAACTGAGATCACAATCCCATCAGAAAAAGCCCTGCACATAACTCATAAAAAGACCGTGTCAGCCCCGGGTAATACATAAAGCAAACAACTGAGATTGAAGAGATGGCAAATTTCTGCAGCTAGCCCATTTCTAGCTGAAAAAAACCACAGCTATTCCCAAAAATATAGTTGTATTTCTGAAGTTTTGGTCCAGTGGCTCAGCCACAAAGCCACTGAATTCCCTCTGTATGTCACTGGGCTGCAGGGGAGCTTGAACTGGGGAAGGCTACATAGAATGTAGGGTGCTGGAGACAAGAATCAGGTTTCCCTAGAGCCTAAAGCAGACTAGCTAAGTGTGCTTTACTGAAAATAATCCAGTCAACTAAAAATAGCTGCGTTTCTATCCCCAAATCATTACTTTTTTTTTTAATCAATAATACAAATGTCCTTAAAACTATCACCGCTAAATAAAACTTGAGGTCACAGCAATTTTGCCAAGGTTTATGATATTCCCAGGGATGTGCAGGCATTAATACAGAGATTAAGTTTCAACTCAGATGCTTTCTTTCCTAGCTCCTGGAAAGCACCCAAAGTCCTCAAAGAATATCTTAAGATAGACTTCACAGCAACTTTACTTGCTGAAAGGTTTTCAGGCTGCCTACACACAAGAAACGATTGGAGTGCTTTCTAAAGAAACCAACTTGCACTGGAAAATAAATGCCTTCCTCAAGCAGAAAAAAAACAAAACAAGTGTAAAGGCAAGCAGTATTGCTCTGGGCACTAAAATAAGGACACAAAGAGATTGAGAAAGGCTGAGTGAGAGCAGCAGTCCTCTGACTGTATGTGTCAGTACAGTGTAATGCAACAGACCCTGATCTGTCATTAAGGGCTCTATGTACTACTGCAATACGAAGGGATCACCTATTGACAAATATCTGTGTCTTTAATACAAGTATCTGACATGAGTTTAGAAAATACATTGGAATTGTAACATAAAAGCTCTCTGTTGCACAAAATATGTTGTATTTATACATCAGATGTAGAACTTCTCTAATGGCAAAAATGTATATATAAAAAAAATAGAAATGGATGAAAGATGGGAAAGCAAACCAAGGAGAAAAATAGTGTGGAAAGGAAAAAGGAAGAAGACAGATTAAAAACAAACAAAAACAACAAAACAAAACAGAACAAAAAAAACAGAACAGATTAAAGGGAATGGTGCCCCTCTATAACTTCTGTTTGAGAGAACACTGCCCATCAAACCCAGACACTCCATAAGCAGCACTTCCAGTTTTGGGGTCATTTGTGTTATGGCTCTGTCTCATACAGGATGGTGCGACTTGGTCCAGATCCAAGAAGGCACTCGGACTAATGTTCAGTTTTCAGCTTGTAAGCAGCGCCACTGAAGTCAAACTTCTTGTGACTTTAAAAGGTGAGCATTTGCCCGAACTCTCTTGTTGGATGAGTACCAGGGAATAATATCGCTAATTACAAATTCCTAAAGATCTTGATTCAGGTTGCAAAGGTATTTTTAAAAACTTGTTTAAAGCCCTTGCCACTAATTAAGAAAGAAGTAGTTTGGCTCTGCTTTGTTAAAGTAATTAAAGTGTCAGCAAAACCCTTCTCAAGTCACTTTTTTTTTTCACATTTTCAGTCATCTTTTCACTGTCAAGAGGGCCTGAAGCCTTTCAAAAGCTGAATGCACAGGCTCCAATACAGCCAGTCATGACCCCAGGAGCTGGCGTTAAAAGAAATAGAAACAAAGTAGTAATAATCACCTCTCCGAAGACTCAGAATAAAAACATGAGTACTGTCAAACTTTCATGCACTCTGCACCTTCAGGACCACTGTCTCTCATTTCCACTTTCCCACGATGACTTGGCTGGATTACCATCCTCTCGTTCTGGAGGACTCCTACTACAGTAGGGTAAGAGCAATATGAGAATAGGATGCAGTGCAGACTGCAGCAAAGAAATTTAAATTCTGGATGAAGGAAATCTGCTTTCACTTCAGTATATCCCTCATACTTCTACTGGCCCCTCACTCTGCAGTCTCTGGTTTTCATCTCTCTTAAAGTATAAGAACTTCTCTGTATTATAAGCAGCTCTTTAAGTAGCCCTGGGAGCAGATCGGTCTTCTGCTAGCTCAGCTAGAGCTGAATTGGAGGAAATGTACTTCAGCTGGTGAAACAGCTTCTGCTATAAACCTATGGGAACCAATTCCTGAGATTCCATATCTGATACAAAAGCCCTTTCATAAAGATTTTTATCTAACATGTTTAAACAGATCTCTTCATTCATCCTTGAATTAAGAATAAAAGCAATCTGATAAAAAAAATATATAGGCAATATGCCAAAGCAGAAGCAATAATTCATTGGCTTTGAAATATGGTTCTTTTACTGGAAACATTAACAAGAGAATGAGCGTGTGTCATCACAAAAGAAAGTCAGATTTTAAGACACTTTTCAGAACAGGCTCCATGTTTTGTTCTCAATTATCGGTTCATAAATCTAGAATTTCTTGGCTGCTGGTAGATGGGCAAAGGTCACCAAATGAGGACCTCATAAAATTAGCGTGATTTAGAAAATGAAAAAAGATCAGAAATAAATTATTTCCAAAGTACAATGGGCATTCCAAGCTGTTACCCTTTAGCAAGAGGCCAGTAGAAAACTGAAAGTAAAACCCAGAAATAGCCATATATGAAACACCCTCAATCTTTTTGTCCTTATCTTTGTTTCAACAAACCAACCCATGTTCCACAGCCTGTCCTTACTAGCCATTTCATCTTACCTGCTGCTCATTTTCAAACCACAGCCACAATGATTCTGACCTCATCCCTGAGAAAGTTTACAGGAATTACTTTTATCAAGTAGGAAAAACATTCTTCTACAGTTTTCAAAAACACCAGGTATATGGGTTTGGTTGAATACAAAATAAAATAGTCACCTTTCTGACAGAATTCAAGTATCAACAATTCTAATTCAGAAAACAAACAAACAAACAAAAAAACAACACAGTATTAACCATTTATGAATAACTGGAAACAGCCTGTTAGAATGGCAGTGGCTCTGTTACATTGGCTGTAGCAGACATCACTACAGCTCTGAAGGCAATGCTGCTTTAAGGGGCATTACACTGACTTGATGCAAATGTCCAAAACCAAAGTTCAAGTCCCAGACTGTGCTTGCACTGCGAGCTGTGCCCTTGTATGATCTATGTTTACCAATGATAGATTGAAAAAATTGGAATTCATAAATGAAAATTGTTCCTGTCCTTCACCAACTGCTCTGGGAGAAGAAATTCTTGCTTCTCCTTACATATACCCCTAACTACTGCATTTGGCACATAAAAAACACACTTACTTAAAGCTGAGAGTGTGTAGCCTCTCATAGGGTGTGTGTGCCCAGGAACTGTCACAACAGGCTTGGTATCCAAGCCAAAACATATTTGCATCATAGTTGATCAAATCAAAACTCAACAAGAAACCAAGTGTTGTCTGCATCAAGAGCAAGAAGGACGTCATATCACAGAAAATGGATTGCAGAACCTTTTCATGACAGTACAAAAGGAAGTGCAAAACCTTGCTAAAGCCCTAAGTCAAATAAACCAGGCAGCGTTATTCAGAAGTTTTTCTGAACTTCATTCTGCATAACAGAAACAGCCATGCACCATTTTAAGAGAATATAGATTTCTAGGCAAAACAAAGTCCACTTTTTGCCTTTTTCTTTTTTTTTTTTTTTGGATAGAAAAATGTTTTCTGAGACTGTCAAAAATTGAATTCTTTTTCACTTGCTAATTACTCTGTAGAAATAGAGAAAACTTCATGACATGGCTGTCATTAAAACATTTGCAGCAATGTAGATTCAACACTTTCCCAGGTTATGGATTGTGAAGCGAACAAAAAAACAACTTTACAGGGCAAATACTTCATCTTATCATCAGAACAAAGGAAAATATGATTTAAGTGTAGCAACTGAATAATGAAGTAGCATTTTTAAACACTATTATCTAAAGATTTTTTTGCCTCTGATTCAAAGTCCTGTTTTACAAGGTCATGTATGATTGAGAAGCAGCTTGTGTTCTGACAGAACAAATGACAGTCCAGGTAATCCATTCTCATAATGGCTGTCAGATCGAATCTGCTCAATTTTCTTTTACATTTTTTATCTTTCTAGTGACTAGTATAAACTCAGACAAAGCCCTTAATAAAGAGATGTGTTCAGATCCCAGACACAAAAGCTGAAAGTTTGTTAGCTACTTTATTGACAACGCATTGAAAAGTGAAGAATTCATTGTTGCTATCCATTAGAAAAGTCATAGAATCACAGAATCATTTGAGTTGGAAGGGACACTTAAAGGCCATGTAATCTAACTCCCATGCAGTGAACAGGGACATCTACACTAGATCAGGTGCTCAGTGTCCCTCCAGCCTGATCTTGAGTGTATCCAGCACTCACCACCTCCCTGATCAACCTGTGTCAGTGCATTATTGCCCTTATGGTATAAAACATCTTCCTTAGATCCAGTCCAAATCTCCCCTTTTTCAGTCTGAAGCTGGGGAGATGAAGCTTCAGAGCAGCTCTCAGTAAGTGCAGCCTACTGACTTCAGTCAAGGAGATTTTCATCTGCTGAAGAACTGGTCTGACCTGTATAATAAAGACTACTGTGCACAATAAAAGCCCAAGGGCTGAAGCAAGCATCTAGATGTACACGTGAGGTAAAATTCTGACTCTGAAATTTCTGCAAATTTCCATGGATGTCAGCATGGCAGGAACTGTGGGGAAGTTCAGTGGCATCACTGCAGCAACACTGATCTATTCCAGTTTTAGGTCCTTTCCTTAAACTTAGGAGGTTGTGAGGTATATATTTGTGACCCAATCCATTATCATGTCATGTGGAAATGATAGGAATAAAAGCAACATAAATGAAGATTTTGTCATTTAAATAAAATGGAGGGATGTTATTCTTTATGTTTGCTTTAGTTATCATTCATTTCTTACCTCACAGATACGAGCAAGCTATTGTTCAACTTCAGCTCTCTCAGATTAGGTAGATAGGCACCTACGGGATCAGAATAAAGAATCATTTTGCACAACTGGTAGTAGAATAAAGGAAACTTCTGACAATTACAAGTTAAAGCATCTTACTTTACCTACATTTCTCATCTATTCCTGGCAGATCTGTGCCGGACCTCTTCTAAGAAAATTAGTTAGAAAATATTACATCCTTTGCATTTTTGCAACACACACGTACTGTCTGCTTGACTAACAAATTACAGTTTTGAAAACCCTCTCAGACAACTCTGATAGAGCACCTTTCCAAAGAGACAATAAAATCAGGCTTCATGATGACTGTTTTCTTTGTTATGATTGATAATCCGTATTGACTATAAACTGAATGATAACCCAAAGAGCTGAAGATCAAGAACACTTTAGATCATAGCATTCCATGGATATAAACTCCAGGCACAGGAAACATTTGCTCTTGACAACAGCAAATTTACCCATTCCCACCAGCAGTTTCCCATGGCAAGAATCCTCAAGTATAAATGTATTACCAACGGAGAGGCAGCATGAATTTTAGACAGATTGGATCATTACTAAGACACTAAAACCTGCTCTCAACAGTAATCTCCCTGGCAAAGGACGATTCAACATGACGTTCTAGCTATCCTGCTCTTTGTAAAGGACCAAAAAAAGAATTTAAATAATAATAAAAAAAAAAAGGGGGGGGGGAGGGGGAGAGTGGGATCTCACAAGCAAACAAAGAAGGTCATGCTGTTCATTCCATTTCCCCAAACAGTGTTTATGGCAAAAACATTTTAATAAATCATATATCAGAAGAAGTATTATCTTCATCTAATGCTGTTTGGGAGTGATTATAATCCACATATTGAATTTCATGCTATATGGCAAATCTCTAACTTCATTTGTTTGCAAAGCTCTTTAGAAAATACTAAAAGCTCATTGTGCATTTTTTTTAGTCTCATTTTTAATAGTTTTCCATAATGCATAAAAATTATAGTACCAATTATAAACACACCATCCTCATCCTGCAAGACACACACTTTCATGTCAAACAGATTTTATAAAGTGCAACAAAATACTTCAGAGTCCCTACAGAGGAGATAGCACTACCTCTGTTAATTATTCACAGCAGTAATACATGCTACTGAGCAAAGACTTCTGTAGACTTCATCCACGTGTTACGAAGGACACAAAGGAAAAAAAAAAAACACCACAAAATGTAGATGATTAAAAAAAAGGCTTTTTTTGTTACTGATAAGACACCTGAAGCATTAAGAAGCAAACAGATTTTAAAACTCAAAGTCTGAGAAGTCAAGAAGATGAGTTGAAGAGAAATGAGTCTCGTTCAACAGAAAATTTTCTACTGAATACATTTTGGGTCGGTTCAGGAAAAATACGCTATTAAAGGATTCAAGGAGGCAATGGGGTGTGGCAGCCAGTGTTACAGGCTGAAGACATAATTTTCACATCTGGTTCTTTCATTACTGAAACACGATCCTCCATCTCTGACATTTTATTATATTCTGGCTCCACTGACCCCTGGACTCTGTAGTAGGTTAAAATAAGAGAATGCTATGTGCAGTGGTGCAAAAATATGCCAGGAGGACTTTAATGAAGTATTTCTCTAAAAAGCTTATGATCACAGTACTGGTCTGACTGAGACTGCGAACTGAGAGCAGCATGCAATGTTACCTCTTCTATCTTCAATTCCCTTTCATTGAGTAGCCTTTTCATAAAATCATAGGTTAGAAAAGACCACTAAGATCATCTATTCTAACCATCAACTCAACCCCACCATGCCCGCTGACCCATGCATCTCAGTGCCGTTCCTTGCAACAAAGCATGAGTGTTAAATTATTCTGCTGTACTACCATAGTAGAACAAAAAAAACTAAATGAAGAGCAAAAAGAAATCAAAAGGTAAGTGCTTGATACCAGAAACATTTTTTAATAAACTTTAAATCAAAGTAGAAATCAGAACAAAAATATTTCCATGTAAATGTTAGTTCGGCCCTCCTATGCAATGAGCATTTGAGGGGAAAAGCCTGACTATGCTATAAAATGAGCAATCCCCTGCAAACACCTACTTTGGAGCTGCTTTCTTTAGGCAATGGATTGCATTTTTTAGATTACTAGCTCCATTTCTGGATTAAAAAAGATACATATACAATCAGCTACGTTGCCTTAAGTGCTGCACTTCATAAGCAGAGTAGCAATGCAGACCTCATTCTGATCCACTGTGGTATAGCAGGTGAGTTTGACATAACTCACCGGCACTACAACAGGCAAAAGACTGTTTTTACTATATTCTAAAAGCTACAACATCTGTATTAATTACACTTGTTGTTTATGTTGTAATGCAGCATCTGCAGACAAACCCAAGCTAGCTGTAGTCTAGCTACCTGAGGTCATATCTTACCACTGTAGGGTTTAACACAAATCCCCTGCTGAAGTTTTTCTGATTGCTGGAAAGGTCACCCAAGCCCCGCTGCAGATCTCACTGTTGCATCTTCTCAGCAAAGTTCGTACATACCAGCTGAATTACCTGGCTGCTCAGAGAGGTGGTGGATGTTCCTGGAGACACTTGAGGTCAGGCTGGAGGGGCTTTGAGCACCTGATCTAGTGTAGGTGTCCCTGATCATTGCAGGGGAGTTGGACTAGATGGCTTGCAGGGGTCCCTTCCAATTCAAATGATTCTATGATTCATGAATTCAAGGCATCCTGGTTAGGAAGGCACATGTTGGAAAGTAAACGTCTTCTGCTTTTGCATCTTACAGAGAAGTACTGATAAACAGAGCAGAAGGAAAGATAAGACAGCTCTGTATGAAAACAATGTGTGCCTATTGCTGAACCCGTGGCAGAGCTTTTCCTTGAGATAATGCTTTCTGCCAAGCAGTGGCGCAGTATTGCACAGTCCCCATGAAGCAAACAGCTGCCTCACCAAAGAGAAGCAACAGTCTCCAGACACATAATCAACTTAGACTGGCTGCCAGAAGGCAACAATTGAATAAGTACCAGTGAACAGCATTGTGGGTAACTTGATTTGTAGCTATTAAAATCACTTAGAAGTAAGAGGACTATGTAGTGTCTTAAATGACTATATCCAACCATTACTTTCAGCAGGGATTTCTATGAGCTGGTCATCAAAACGGTCCCAGATCTGTCAGCAATCAAAACTGAAGGGATAAGCTAATAAAAAGGAAATAGTCCATCTGCTCAAATATAAACTGAAGCCTACACACAGTTACTGAGAACAAAAGTAAATCCAAATTCCACAGAGCTGGATGTAAGACTTGCCAGTGAGGTTCAGTGCTTTTCCTGTCACTCAGCAAGGTGCACTGAGAACAAACAGCTACAGATTTCAGCAGCTATCTTGACTCCCACAAAGAGACTCAAATTCAGGTTCTGGCATGAAGCTTTTAATTATTCTAATACTGATCACATGAAAACATTTTAACACTGGTCTTTTAGAGCTTGAGCCTCCACCCTGTTCCTAAGAAACACTGCTGTTCCTTCCATCTACATCACACCATTGTGCAAAGCTTGTCCTGACGAACTGGGAAAGGGTGAAAAGATGATGCTTCAAAGTTCACCACAGTTCAAAGTTGATAAGCAAAAGAATGCTTATTAAAAAAAAACAAAACAAAACCTTTCAACAAAGTCTGGAAATTTTGCTAAGAAGATGCAGGACTTCAATGCTTGTGATCTACTGTGATGATACTGCAAGTATAACAGCTTTCCCTACTGACAGGCTTGAACTCCCTCATGGCAGTTGGTGTGTTCTTTACTCACCTCAGTCCATTTACCTAGTTCCCTGTAAACAGACACCAGTTTGGCAGTGCACTGTTTCAGGGGTGACAGCTGGCATGCAGTCAGCCTTGCTTACATCACTTACACTGAAGGTGCAAACTGTCTGGCCATATCCCTAAAAATTTAGCTTTTATTCCATGTGCCTTAAAAATCAACTGTTAGGTGAACAGTCAGGTGCAGAAAAAAACTGCAAACAGCAGGTGATAACTGGAAGCACTAAGTGGCAAACATTCTGCCCTAGTCATCTGCTGACATTTGGAAAAAAATTTCAAAGGAGGAAAAACCAGTAATGAGGAGGAGTGGAGAGGAGACAATTCAGACTAGCCTTGATGTTTCATTATTCTCAAAAGTAGTGGGGACCTGCAGCTGCTGTTTTTTATAGCCCCTAAAGTCCAACTCTTGGTTCAAAGTGGGACATAAGCTGGAAATTGTTTGCAACATGGGAATAGTGCTCTGCATTCTGTAAAAGCTGCAAAAAACCTATTAAAAAGGAGCAGAAGGAAAGGGGTTTATTCCAGTGATGGGAAAGAAAGGGAAGTGCAGAGGAAACATGAGCAAGAGAGATCAGTGACATGTAAATTAACTTGTTTTGTTCTTCTCCTCTAACGACACTTCAGAAATCTGTATGAGCATGTGAGGAATAACAGACAGTAAGGTAAAGGAAATGGAAGGGTCTACATATTTAAGATAATACCACAACATAGAAGTTACAGATAAGGAAAGGCATTTTGCTAGCTTGTCACAGCTAATGCATGATGACATGGGAATGGGAGCACCACTTTGGAGCACTAGTAGAAATGATGTAATAAGATTTTCTTATCAACCAGAGGAAACAAGACTGAATAGATTACAAACTCTGAAAGAAACAGATGCAATTTGACTTAGGTTTCTTTTTGATGGGCACTTGGTAGTTTATCTGCAAAATAAACTGAGTCATCAACATAAATCACAGAATCGCTCTGGTTGGAAAGGATCTCTAAGATCATCTAGTCCAATTGTCCACCTACCACCAATGTTGCCCACTAAACCATATTTCTTAGTACCAATCACATCTGCACATTTCTTGAGCATCTGCCTCCAAGGATGGTGACTCCACCAATTCCCTGGGCAGTCTGTTCTAGTGCCCAACGACTAAGAAGTTTTTCCTAACATTCAGCCTGAACCTGGTGCAACTTGAGGCCATCCATAAAATGGCTGTGCAGTTCAAAACAAAAGCCCCTTTTGCTGTACTTGCTTTAACTACTCTTGACATCAAAAAGCCCACCAAAGCAGATTGGCTGTTACATTATAGTCACTTGCACACCTTGGTGCTGCTCTGCAAGGGAAAATGAAATGCTTGTCTGAAAATACCAGCACTGGCTTTTAGGGGTGCAACTCCCTTTGGCATATAAAATATTATTCCACAGTGGTACTGGACTCAGCTTCAGTCCAGCCAAAGATGGACTTGACTATGATGGGAGTACACATGCTCCTGTCAGAAATACCTGCCAGTACTGAGAGGAAAGGAACATTTCATGTTCTCAGTGTTGACTCTGCTGCAGAAGGAATTCCTCCAGTACTTCCTTACTTCTCTTGTGCAGAGATGACACAGTGACAAATTACAAGCATTCAGGGCCTCCTGGGACTCATCAAAAGATGTATCCAGAGGAGCTTCCTCAAGCACATTCTCCAGCACAGCTTGATGAGGTAGTGCAGGAAGCACATCCAGGAGACTGGCAGCATTGGCAGCATGATACCACTAATGATTTCCCAGCCACAGGGGAATCTTTCAGCAGAGACAAACTGAACTTTGGCTACTCTGTCTCACTAGAGTAACATCAAATACTCTTAGAGGACAACTTAATTAGTAAATGTTCATTTAAGACTTAGAGGCACGTAATGAGGAATTTATTCAAATTAATTGGCATTAGACAGAAATCATAGAATGGTTTTAGGTTGGAGGAGCCTTAATGATCATCAAGCTCCAACCCTCTGCCATGGGCAGGGCTGCCACCCTCCAGATCAGGCTTCCCAGGGCATCACCCAAACTTGGCTTTCAATTCCTCCAGGGATGGGACATCCACAGTTTCTCTGCGCAATCTGTCCCAGCACCTAACCACCGCTCCCCTTCGTCCTATCACTATCAGATCGTGTAAAAAGCCAGCCACCCTCCTGCTTGTAGGCTCCCTTAAAGTACTTGAAGGCCACAATGAGATCTCCCTGGAGCCTTCCTTTCTCCAGGCTCAAGAAGCCCAACTCCCTCAACCTTTTTTCATAGGAGAGGGTTCCAGCCCTTCGAGCATTTTTGTAGCCCTAGATCATGTCACCCATCTATTGCTGTGGCATTCAGTCCTAGAGTCTCACAGAAGGAAACAGTGATCAAGAAATGAAAGGTACCAGGAAGAACATGTTTCGAGAGCTCCCTAGCATGGCAATACTTTACACTGACTGTTGGTTTGAGTCCTCAGCCCTGATAAAATGCAATTAAGGAAAGTTTAAGAAATTAAGCAGAGGATAAACTGTGTTCTTACCAAAGTTCCCCAGGCTGCTCTCTCTTGTATCTACTCGCATCTCTAGGGCCTTTACTTGCTGCAGATCATCCACTCCTGTCAAAGCTTTCTGTAAAAATAAACAGAGATACGTATGTATTCTCACACAATAAGCCAGATGATATGGGAACAAAAAGATGTAGCACTGGTTGAAAACCTTTCTGTGTCAGCATGTATTTCAGGTCAAAACAACTAGATATATGATAACATTAAATAAATATAGCATTTAAAGATATGTCTTTCTAGCAGCTCTGAACTATTTCAGCTTCATATAACTTTTACAATGCTCACACAATCAGGATAGGACCTTCAAAGTGCAGATCAACAAAAGATTACATGTCAATTAACTGCATTTAATATGTATGTCCACACTGTAAGATTTGTGCAATATTTTCCTAATCCTCAGAAGATAAGAAATGGTATCCTTAGTGTCACCAGTAATCAAAAAGGTACTAGATAGCAAAACTCAACAAATCATACTGCTTATCATTTTAATCCAAAACAATCAAAAGGAAACATGATTTTAGCTTAAGACAGCCATAAGATGATTGCTTTTTTTGAAAGAACACAACACTAACTACAAGAATTACAAATTTCTTAGAAAAGAACTGTACCATGCCATGTCTCTGAAAATCTTTCTCTGTTTTGGCAAAAATTAATTTAGAGTTAAGATTCAAAGCTATAGAAGTTGGCTTCAAAGAAACATCTGATTCTGATTATAAACTCTTCAATGATGCAGTCAAGAGCATGGGTTCAAAGAAGTACTGTCACCTGCCTTTTGCCATTCTATTTAACATGAAGGAACAAAGTCATTCAATGATGTCTGCATATAGAAAATAAGTTTTCTTACAACTAGAATGTTAGAACACACTTTGGTTTGTTTTTATTTGGAGGTCAACACTAATAAAGGGGAAATGATTCATTAGAAAGGAATTTGTGTAGGACCACCTCTGTTTACAAGTTTTTGGAGGGAAAAAATAACCACAAGAACATTTAGTTCATTTTTGCAGGGAAAAACAGCAGTGGCAACGTTCCCACTCATCAAGTAGAATTCATATTGCTCGCAAGTGATCAATTTCATTCACTCAAATGGCTCTACATTCTCTAACAAAGAAAGGACCAAAACAGTCTGAGTGAAACTGAGATGACAACTTACGAAGACATCATTTCAAGACCAGAACTGATGAAACAGCTGAGTATTGCTCCTTAAAGAACTCACACCCTATGTAAGGCTTTGAGTTAGACTCCTAAGGGACAGAATTGTCTGAAGTTTTCACCTGCTTTCCAATCGCTTTTCAGAAATCGTGTTTAAAAGTATTCCTAATCTGAATTTTTAACTGCGATTTTAAGCTTCTGACCTTCCTTGCCTCCACAGTCCTCTTCCAGATCCACGATTTGTTCTTTCCCCCCTGGCTGAGAGATGAGCCACTTAATGCACCAATATTTTGTCCTGCAACAAGCAGAGCTGTGGCCTCCGCACTGTAAGATTGTTAACTGCCGCCACTGTCTCTTTGAACTATAGATAGCTGCTTGAAGCACATGTTAGGCAAACGCACCAGACTCCATCTGTTCACAGTCCTTAGTTGCCCATTCTGCTTTCCCAACCATTTGCCTGCTGATGCTGAGGGAGTTCTTAGAGAGTTTGAAACTAACAGGCTGTGAGATGCAAAATCCATCATAGTATGTGAAAGAAACACAAAATGAGGATATGAGCTCAGTACAAAGGCACTAGAAGCACAAGGAGCCCAGGTGTGGCTGAGAGCCGGTTAGCAAGCAAAGGGTGAGGGCAGAAGGTTCCTGGGGAGGACAGCTAGGACACTCCTCCTTCCTAGGCACCTTTCCTGGCATACTGGTGCAGCTGGAGATGTCTCAGATGTCACAGACACAGTTCTGGCACAAGGGATGGGGGAGAGTAAAGGAAAGACGTGGAAACATTTAAAATGAGAAGATAATAATGATCTTCCTTTTATGCTGCTGTTTAATGTCAAAGCACGGGAACCTTCAGCAAGATTCAAAAGGAGGGATACACAGAAGGAATTTTACTGCTGTTAGGCTGTAAAAAAACAGAGCGAAACACAGCAACAGGAATGATCAGATTGGACAGAGGGATGTCTGGCACTGTGTGGGTGACAAGTTGCACTCAGGTGCTATGCAGTGCTTCACTCCAAGGTTGTGCCAGGTCTAGGACAAGCTCCTGCCCTAATTCAGAGGAGTCCTGCTGTGGCATCAAGTGATGGCTGCCTGCCCAAAGCTCAGAAGGCTGTCCTGGCAGCCAGAGACAGGACTCCTGCCTGTGCCCCAGGAATGCTAACAGCCATGAAGGTGCTGTGCCATCTAGGGTTTCCTTCTGTTGTTTACAGCTGTGAAGCAGACAAAAAGTGACCAAGGTTCTCCTCCAGGCAGAATTGGATTTACATCAGAGAGATGACTTGAAAAAGCTAATTATATTTCCAGATTGACTGCTGGTTTCCAGAGAGGATTCTTCCTGTCACCTACCCACTGAGGTGGGTACTGGTTAGATAGAGGAGGTAGACGTTTTCTAAAGAATCAAACAGCAAAATCTTTCTTGCACGTGATGTTCAAGAATGTGTTCTGGCAACCTGTGCAGGATTACACTCCACCTTAAAACTTCTTATACAGAAGAACAAATTCCTATGGAAAAGCACTGCGCAATTCTTTGAAGTCTGAATGATAAGTAAAACAGAAACGGACCAAGTTCATCCTACAGTTCCGCACCTCCCTTGAAAAAAAAGAGTAAAACTATCTTTTCATGAGATCATGCAAAAGTTATTGGTGACTAGTTTAGCCAGTAGTGTAAGAAGCTACTCCATAATAGCTCACAAAGCACTCCCATCATGTGAAACGTCTGGCCAACACCTAACTGGAGAGCATGCACCTGTTCAGAAAGCTTCTCTTCTGACTGACAAGAAAAGCCACAAGTATTCCATAAAAAAAACTGCAAGTGAAACATTTTTTCAGTGTTTGTAGAGCTTCCCTATCTGGGAATGCTGGGAAAGTCACCTGGGGATGCTGGAAAATCCAGTTCGAGTCCCACTCACACACAACTCTCTGTAAACTTCTTAATTGGAAATAATATCTGCTCAATTAAAGCTGGTGTATACAACTGATTTCATTGCTCTTTGCTAGATTTTTCACATGCTCTAAGAAAAGCAGAGATGTTGCTGAAAAGCATGTTGCACGCAGCTGTCTGAGAAGCGTTTCCAGCTGTGCGCTCATTTTGCTGATGCTGGTTAATTTGGCTAGCACAGGAATTCCTGAGCGGTGAGCTTATTTTCTTCTAATACTACACCTGTATGCAAATATCATTTTCGTGTCTATTCATGTGTTCATTGCTTTTCACGGGGATTTTATTTCAAATTCCCAACCCAAGTATCATCTCCCCTTGCACCAGAAAATAACATTGCTGCAAGTATGACAACTGCTATTTCTTCTAAGAAGAAAATTACTAGAGCATTAACAAGGTTTTAAGTACTGGGATCTTGGCTGTTATGAAAACAGTAGTGAAGAAATGACTGAAATTTCAATGGAGATGGATACTTCACAGCAAAGATGTCTTTTCTGTCGTGCTGAAGCTCCAAGTCACACAAACAATTCTGCGCGCACACCTCCCAGCCTTGTCTTGATATCACTGGCTCAGCTTCCTGATGAGCCATCATGGGGATTCACAGTACTGACACCTTTCCTTTTTCAACTGTTATTAAGGATCTGATGCTACAGGCTGCTAAGAGCTCTTTCTCTTACTATCATAAGCTTCAAAGGAAATGTGGAGCACTTGAAAATACATGGGAGTTTGGTGATTTCTCAGAAATAGCCTGCATCATTCCTATATGGAAAAAATACAAGCTCAGGTTCAACTCTCCTGAATTAACTTGCGTGGCATCATAGATAGACCATTTTTTGCTTCAAATATAAGGTTTAATATTCCCTCACACAGATATACAAAAACATACCACAATATGAATTCTTGTTTTTATCTAACAACTAGGTGCATAGTAAGTGGCTGCATTTCAGCATTGTGTCACTAAACATTCACAATTCAAAACTGTTAAGTTAGGAAGGCAGCTGTTATTATATGCAAACGAAAATCTGTTTGTTTGGTTTTTTTAATAAAAGATGTGCGTATATGTATATGGATGTAAATATATTTCTGATACGACAATTTGAGTATAAAACATCAGATCTTTAGCAGGATATATACAATTCTCCACTGGAGTAAAGGTTTTAATATTAGGATAAGAACATATAAAAGGAAAGCTCTGAAAGTAAATGAGGCTACTTTCCTATTCACAGTACGCTCACTACTATCATTTCAAGCAATCTGATCTAATTCAGAAACTAGCTGTGCTTTTAATAGAAGATTGAATTAGAAGACCTCCAGAGGTCCCTTTGAACTTTTTCGCTTTAAATCATTATAAACAGTCCCCAATTCTAAGGAAAGAATCAGAAGATCCAAATGAAATCAGTTATGTCTATCGCCTGACTTCACATTTCATAAACTATCAAGACTTTGCACCTGCTCCCTTGATCTCCAGATTCTTCTCAAATTTATCTACCTTATGACTGCGAGGAAAACTTTCTGCCAAGGAAAAAAGGAAGAGATTGAATCACTTCAATAGGAATCCAATCTGTTGTTCAAGACCCTCCAAGATTTTCTTCTCCCAAAGAGGATGAGTGCATACCATATGAAATACGCCCTACAACAAAACTAAACACCACTTCCGAACATGTGTTCCTAAGTTTAGAAAACATGATTAATTGCAGCAGGATCAATAAACAGCGCAATAAGAAGAATGTTGCCTTTCTTCTCTGAAGACCACATACAAATCACGATAACAAAAGCTGAGGAACTGAAGTGATTAGTTTTGAGAACATGTCAATGTCTGGAAGATCATTTGCAAAATTAGTTTGTCCTGATCATTTGATTGCTTGTTGTGGAAGTCAGAAAGAGGTTTTGCTTGCAAAACGCAAGCAGGAGGGAGGGGGGTTAATGAGTGAAAATCAGATTCAAGAAAGGTGAAGTTCTCAATTTCAGTTCCACCATACTTACTGGTAAACCTGTGCCACAGCCCTACTAAAATAAAAAATAAATTGTTCTGTATTCTCCATTTAAAACTAGTTTTTAGAATAAAGGAAGAACGGGAAAGAATTTGTTTGTTCTAATGTTCTATAGCAGATGACATAACAGAAGCAGAGGAAGAGAATGGAGCTGTAAATATCAAACAGGACACGTACAAATGGAAAAGCAAAGAATACCTATTGATACAGATGAAGATTAAATGGTACAATGGAAAACTGATATTAATTCTAGTGGAAAGAATAAAAAGAATAATTATACCAGCCCTAGCATCAAACACTTTTCACCTCTAGCTTAAATGAAGAGTATTCAAATGCAAAAGGACAAAGTGTGACATTAGAGCAGGAGAGATTCTAGCAAGCAAAGAAAAAACTTCTGAAGATATTATCAACCTCACCAGAATACAGAATCACAAAGGATTTCAAAGCCAACATTATGCTGGAATGAGGTCACAGAAAACCACAAAGCCCATAGTGAACAAGCATAAGATTTAAGCAAGGTGATGGTCTGCTGTGAAGAGGAAGAGAATAGCAAGGGACAGTTTTGGAGTAGTTGTCTATCTTTTGTGCTATGGAGTTCAGTAAAGCAAAAACAAAGACAGGGAAAAAATAATAGTAAAAAGGAAATCATTTTTAGGCCAAATTCTCCTCTCTTTTGGAAGAAAACAACCTTATGACTGGAGAAAATGTGGTGGAATACAAACATCACACCTTTTTGAGAGACCTTAGTAATGAAGACTGCAAATGGAGAATAATGATTTCATTAGTAAATGGAGACTACGATCCCTCTGGAGAAAAGACAAATGTACAGATTTAGACAAGTCCGCAGGCTGCAATGCAATGCCCCCAATCTTTAAAGATTCTGAACAACTAGACCTTCAAGGCTTCCCCACACAAAACCAAAAAACACAAAAGAAAAGAATTGCGAGAGCAAGGAGTAAAACTGAGTATATATGTTGGAATGAAGAAAATATGTATCTTGGAAAAATTTTCCTCAGGAATTTCCATCAGGAGTCAGAAATCTGCCTGTATAACCCTGCAGAACTGGGGCCTATGTCCTTACCTGAATGCACAATAATATAACTTTAACGAGCACGTATTTTAAAAACCTAATCATTCCTTCTTAGAGCACTTCAGTGAATACAATCGATAACTTCTAAAATATTCACAACTGCTAAAAGACAACCAAGAAGACATTGCAAGTGTGTTGATTCAAGTGAAACAACCTTTCAGACCACTTGGTTATCAATACCACATGACTCCTTTAAAATTATTCATGTGATAGTTCTTCAGATTGAAGTGGTTGGACAGTATTTCTATCTTTACATTCGAAAATGCAGAAGTAAATCCACGGAAGCAGCAGTTTCAATTTGATCAACATAAAGGTCAAAGAATAGATAAATTGGATGTTATTAAAACAATTCATAAACACTGTTAATGTTTCCTTGACAATGTCATATAATTTTTCCTCTCAACAGGAAGTATCCCAGCTATGCCAACACAAATGTCATGTTTCAGGGCCAGGAGACAACTGTGTCCAGAAAAAATTAGTAGGACAGCACGCCTCCATTTAAAAGAGATAATTCCTTACAAATGTTAGTACACACAATCTTAAAGTGTCAAGACTTAATTGAGAACAAGAGTTCATTTATGAAATGAATAATACAGCTTGTCTTTTATTACTAAGAAAAACCTGGAACTGTTGGAGAATTTAACTTCTGATCTGTATGAAAAATAAAATACAAAAACAAGGAAATGCAATTTCTTGGGATATGAGTAACACTGCCTTAGTGTATGCTTTTTTGCTTATAATTGTCTGTGGATTAAAAGCTTCAGAAAGAGAAAAGCAAACAAACAAACAAAAACAGTTAAAGCACTTTCTAAGGGATTAATTCAGAGTTTGTTGAAATCAAAAGACAGCCCTTTTGGTTACTTCAATGGGCTTCAGTTCATGTCCTAAGAAAACAGACTAATCCGAGAGCTTCTCATTGGGCTCATAAAGGCTACCGTAGACCACAAACATATTACTCCGGTCAAACACCACATCAAGTTTTAAAAAAAGACCAATAAGTTATCAATGGTTGACATGAGCCAAAGGAAAGGGAATGGGGTAGATCACAAGGCCTCATATCAAATTTTATTTCCAGAAAGTTTAAAATTAACACTCCAGAGAAAGTGATGTTCTTATGAGAAGATCTGGGTGCCAGTGGGAGAGACACTCTGAGAACAACAAATTATCTAAGCTCCAGTGCATGATCTAAAAGGTGGTTGGCATACACTGAGGAAGCCATGCAAACATGCAGTCAGATGTGGGCTGGAACATGGCCCCTGCAGAACATGAATGCACAGAGGATTATGGATGTGGAACACTATCCTGCTCTCTGGGAGCATCTGAAGCGCAGCCTTGGCCCCATCTGTTTTCACAGACTTTTACCCAGCTCTGCAACACAGAAAGCTGTAGCTTCCTCCTTCTAACTTCTGCTCCTAGCACTCCCTCCCTCTAGCAGAAATAAGCGAGGTTATTTTCTCATCTCTTAGCTCCCAAGGGATTCCACTCTTAATTAGTTTTGAGCAAATATAGCGCAATATACAACCAAGTTTTCCTTCACTAGAGATTTCAGCATGTTACTCTCATTCAACAAGCTGCATGCCAAAATCATTTCCCTCTGGTCAAAAAGTAACATGGCTTTCAAATGTGCTTTGAAATCTCATACTTTGATAAGTAGAGAAAGTATTTATAAAACTTCCAGAATATTTTAATTGGCTTCTTAGGAGGACAGGATTTCACTAATTCAGAACAAAAGTTAAGCTTTTTAAGTTACACTTTCAATCTGTAGAAAAGGTTCATATGAAAAGCTTTTTCTAATGCTAAGATTCAAGGTACTTCAGAAAGCTTTAATAAGATCTCTTTTAAATTATAATTACATTACTCATACTTCACGCTGCTTCAAGAAAGTTGATAATAAAGACAGCAGCATTCATGCTGGCCATAACTTTGATATGAAACAAGGTGAAAGGACAAACATTTGATATACTTCCATAAGACAGAATCCATTTTATGCAGAAGCCTAGCTGTCAGATATGCAACAATCTGCCATCACCACAATGGCTGCTGGAAGGTTAAGCTAATACAGCACTTTATATGCCAGTTTCCTCGTTCAACTTTATTAAAAAGCTGGATGTCAACTCACCAGTTTCCTTGGGGAAAGGTATTCATCCATAAGTAGCCCTCCATCATCTTTAATCAGTGGACTGGGATTTAGGTTACCTCGCCAACTCAAGTCAGTCACCCGGACTGCAGCTGAGGCAGGACGAGAAGCTCTGCCAGGATTCCATTTCGGTTCCTTCTTCATATCCTTTGGACAAAAGGATAATAAATATTTTTCTCCCCTGTATTTATTATTTTCCCTTTAGCAAAATCTATTTTGACTCCTGTTGCAAGCTAGCAAGTAGCTATAAAGACAGAAATTTCTCTAACCAGAGAAAACTCTGCAGTGCATCATGTAACATCTTCATGCATCCTGTAATTTCTTCACCCTCAAGAGCTATCCTAGTCATAGAACCATAATGGCTAGAAAAAATCCAACACCTCACCACTCTTTCTGAGAACTCCTCCAAATATCCAGTCTGAACATCTGCTGGTACAACTTGAGGCCATTCCTTCTCATTTTATTGCTGCTATCTGTGAGAAAAGGCTGACCCCAACCTTGCCACAACCTCCTGTCAAGTCATTGTCACTGTAGAGGTAGAGGGCAATAAGGTCTCCCCTGAGCCTCCACTTCTTCAGACTGAACAATCCCAGTTCCCTCAGCTGCTCTTCATGAGGCTTGACAGAATCAAGTGTAAGACTTTCCAATACTCTCCTTACACTTTTCTGGTAGCTGAGAACTTCTCATCCACACTAGACTGCTTTCTGTCTGTTCCCTCATAGAAACTCAAACAACACACAGCAAAACTGCTGGGCTTCAGGGTATAAGCACGAGCATCAAGAGACATCGCTGCTTCTCTCCAGTCTCTGCTTCTAGGCAGCACATATAGCAGCTGTGTACATTTCCTGTCCTAAATTAAACATTCTTGCACTGATACTGACTGCCTTCTGGATCATTCAGACCAGGTCTACTAACTGTTAGTTCTGAAGGGAGTCTTTGAAAAATTATAGTTTAAACAAAACTGTTTATGAGTTAAGTGAGGAATGAAGTCCAAAGTTTAGAGATGAAACACTTCAGAAGTGTTCATTCTTCAATTTCCAAATCTATTCCTCTTACAGAAATATTAACAATTAACTTTGAAATACGAGAATAAGCATATGCATACAAGTTGCAGTCAACAAGCAATCGGTTGTACCCAAATGGTACAAGTATCACTATGATTTATACAGCTATTTACTACTACTTGGCAGCAATGAAGCATCACAGCTGGAAACATTGCTGTATCAACAACAAACTAGACTAGAGAAAAGCCTTCTCACTCAGCTAAGGAACACCTGCAGCTTCCTCCCGTCCTCCACTGTGAGGCAGTGCCCATTCTTAGCACTGGAAAAGTAATTAAATAATCAAGGTGATCCTAACTGGCTGATAAGGCTTCACTGACAGCTCAGACCTACCTTCCCCTTCATACTAATAAGCAGTTAAACACAGGAGTAATTTCTGGCAGGAAAAACAGAAGAAACTGACTGCTCGGCCAATGATTTCTATTCAGGAAGGGAGGCTGGTGAGAGAGGTTTACATCAAAGGGACTCCTCGTCTGCTCTGACTGCTCACATGCAGTCAAAATTCTTCATCTCTACCCAGGCAAGAGAAACCTGAAAGAACAGACAAGGAGAACAGCAGCTTCCCAGTAAGAGGAAAAACTCTCTCTAAATACCAGGCATCTTAGCTTTTGGGGAAAAATATCTAGCCTATTGATTTCTACACCTGTTCTGGAATTATTTGGAGAAAGAAACATCTGGTGTCCTTTCCTGTACGTTCCTTGGAGCAAGTCATTATGATTTAGTCATTATACGAAGTTGTAAAAGGCATCAGTTGTCCAAGGAAATTCAGAAAACTTACACAATGCAAAGATTTTCTGTCACTGACTTTATTTTTCTAATGTCACTTTTGCTCAAAAACTGACTTGGATTAGAGAATCTGCTACACAAACACCGGTATGCTTGGACAATTATAAAAGATTTGTTTGGGATCACGTGTATTACTGTTGATTCTTTTTAACTGAAGCAGGTATCATTATACAGAGATAATCCTGCGTGTTACTGGAGCCAAGGGGATCAATACTCAGAAATTACTGATGTAACACGTGAGTAGAAAATGCACGTTAACAGCAAGACTGTGTAGATTAGGGCTGTAAGGAGTTAATACACTTGCATAAAACAAATTATTGTTCTCCTTCCTTCAGTCTATTGCTATTACACTTCAGAATGCTCTCCTATCTTTGAAAAATGTGTTGATACAGCACTTATTTATGGTTTGACAAGCAGATCAATTTGTGGCTTAAGACCTGAAGTAACACTTCCAATTCTATACTTCCTGATATTGATCCAGTGCTTGTGACCATTGTAACAATGGATTAGTAGGAGAAAAGTATTTTCATCAGAAATTTTCTGGGATGGAATTGAGTTACTGTCAGCAGACAAAGCTAATCTTTTGAACGTGCTTCCATCATTTCAAAACTTTCTCCAGAGAAGAAGAATTTTCTCCTGAACATGGGTCAAACTTACATCCTCAAAACAAGGGCTAGTGAAAAGAATACAGGAATCCTAATGGTGAGGTGCCAAACTTATATAAAAACCCACAAGCTTCCAAACCTCTGGCACAGTGTTGGAGCCAGAAGTGGTCCAGCACACCACCTGTGTCTGTATCTGTAGATACAGAGCCAGGCTGTACACTTGTACATCAGCACTACCTAACCTAAGACAGTTAAAACCCTTCCAGTAAAGCCATCTCACCCATTCATCTATAAAACTAATAAATAAATGAGAAATCAATGGCTCTGTCAAACGCACTGGCTAAAAAATCAGTGACCCAAAGAAGTGTTGGCCTCAGGGAATGGTTCACAGGGACTGGAAAGATTTCAATGTCATTTAAGAGGTCTGAAAAGTCACGAACCTGAAGATTTACTCCACAGAACAGATGTCTACATTGAATAAACCTTGAATACACGTGCTGAATGGTCATGAAGAACATTCCTGCAAGACTCTCTGGGAGTGAAAAGGATGAAAGCTAACAGCACCAAACACAAACCTTCACATAAATCAATGGGAAAGGAAAGCAACACTGACAAGTAGCTGGGAGTCTCAAAATTGTTGAGGGAAAAAATAAAAAAAAGAGGTTTGTCCTGCACACGAGCACTCATAATAAAAGACTGAAAGAAATCAGTGAATTAATGCTTTCAGGATTTGCATTGGTGGTCTTGATTTAGCAGGCTCTTATGTGCAGATAACTAGAAGCAGACATCAGTGAGTGCAGGAGAAATCAATATTAGAGCAATGAGATGGAAGATCCCGAATTCAGTGAACAGCTGATCTGCCAACTTTCTCTCTCCCAAACTGAGAGTGATAATGCTGAACTATACAATTTACAGGTGTGTTGTAAAGCTTCATTAAAATCTATATGACACCTTCAACATCCTTAGATTAGCACAGCAATCAACATCCCCAAGGTCTAAGGAATATTCAGCATACTCAGTTTACCATTTGAAAGACCCCAACAGCAGTGTTGCAAGTTTTCTTCCTGATGAAACCCACCAAAGAAGGTGGGTATCTACATCTCTTGTCCATGCTTTAGCTTCCATAGTTCCTCTTTCCCAACTCCTACCTAGATCCTTTTATTGATTTTAAGATCTTCTAGCCCCAAACAAAGGAGGATGACATCCCATACAAAAGTGAATTCCTTAGGCCAGCTTCTAAATATGTAACCTCCTTTGGTACTTGGCTACCCATGATGTCCCAAAGCTCCTCTGTACAAGGAGTGTCATGTAGGATAATGCAATCTGTATATCCTTATCATTATATCATCAGCCAAAAACTTCTCCGGAAGAAAAACATTTCAGAACCATTTTGGCACTCCTTTACAAGAGGAAACTTATAGTGAAGACTTTGATTTCAATTGCCCCACATTGTATAATTTTTGTTTAATCCAGAACCAGAGATTACAGTAGTGCCCATACTGTTACCACAAAGGATTTGTTGTTTACTAAGGATTTGACAAAGGTCTGGCTTATAAGTCCTAAGGGAGCCACAAGCACCCTCATAAGTATAATTCTGTGCAAGTGCACTACAGATAACCTCTTCTGGAAAATAACTGTTTGGGCAGCTGGAATTTGCTATGATGTCATCAGGAAACTACTGTTACAATAATCCACTTCTAATGGCAAAAACAGTTCCTGCTACTTTTATGCAGTGTAAAGCATCCTGCAACACACCACTCTACTTTAGCAGGTGTGACTTTAAAAAGCTGAAAAAATCAGATTTGATATTAACGGGAATCTTTCACTTTTGAATGGGTGACGCTGTCATAATGTTCTGCTTTTCTTAAACAGAAGGAGGTAAAGTGTACTTCAATGCTGATGTAATATCAGGGGATCACATAAACACTAGAAAGAGCATTTATAAACATTACACTTGTAAGGGTCGTGATAAAAAAAAGCTTTTATGAGAATGCTGAAATATAAAGCAGAATACTCCTTCCATTTAACGTAATTAAAAATTCACTGACTTCTGTGACATTGAATGACTTAGACATTTAAAGTAGCAGTTTTGTTTAACCCTTTGAGAAATTTGAGGCCTAACTTCAAACTCTCACATAGAGCAAATGTACTGATTGTTTATCTTCCTTATTTATGGAGCTACAGCTTGTTAGAGTGCCCAGTGATCCTTTGGTATTACATGTAAATTCTGCTCTGGAGTTGCTGCAAATGTGGTGAGGAAGCCTTAGGATCTATATCCCACTCAGTCCAGAGGGACAGGTCTTGGGAACTTCATGATATTCATATTATTCCGTGCACAGAACTGAATTCAAACTTTGCTGTTCTCCAGAGAAGAAGTGGTCCTAGAGAAGAGAGCCCATGTTGCAGACCTAGACTAGGTCTGAGACAACACTCTTGAGGCAAGAGGAGATTCATATGCTTACAAAACAGAGCAGTAATAAATAAAAGGGCAGTGCATTTAAATGCCACTGATTTCTCTTTTAAATATCTATAAATGGCATGTATTATAAGAGCAAGCAATGTAATATTTTCCCATACCTTGCCAAGGAGGGCGTAAGGTGATGAGAAATTTTTACCATATGTGCTGGAAATACCTCTAAATTAAATCACTCTGAAACTAGCTTGTCAAATGCTGTTCTGATAGCAGGATAAAAAGCAGATTGCCCCCTATTATATCTGCTTTACGTGTCAGAGAAACAATAAACCAAAGTCCATTCAATTGCTTTTATTTTTAGAGCACTATGGTGGGAAGGGATCAGTGGCAACTTCTACTGAGCTATAAACATCCATTGATACCTTTCATGGTTCAAGAGCCACGATTTTTAAACGAATATAGATTATCTAAATCCTTGGTTGAAATTGCAAGATACCAGAGATATAGTCTTTTTCTGAGGCAGTCTTCCTGCTGCAACATAATGTTCCTTCTGCTTTATGCCCTCATCCTTCTCCACCATCAGCATAAAAAGAAAGCATAAGAATAGAAAAACAGGCAGTAGGATGTGGCAGTACTCTGTGAACAATGGGAGTTATAGGAAAACACATCTCCAGGGTGCCTGTGACTTTACTGTCCAAAGGTCTCCTATGATACTACCTTAAATGTAAAAGATGTCCCTGGAGCCAAAGATGGGGGGAAAATGCATTTTTAAGCAGTCCTCAACATCACAGTTTCAGCTCTGTTAAAATAAGAAGTATTCAACTGTAACATTATTCTTTTCAACTATTCCCAAGGAATAGATATTAATTTAAACTATAGAACAACTTAATGAAGTCTTATGTAAAAAAAAAAAAAAAAAAAAAAAAAAAGCCAACACTTAATATTCTTCTCTTTGGATCTTACTTCCAATGCTCTCATTATTTCAGAAGACAGAATATATAGGTAAGTACATCCTCTCTGAATGAGTTAAGATTTGATCTCACATTTAATACTCCACTGGTTGTCCTAATATCTATTGCATATTCTGTAATCTTTAAAGGACAATTAACCCAAGCAATTACTTTTGCTAAAATGTCAGCCAGGTCATTTACCTTCCTAGCACTTAAAAGGACTAGCATTTTCATATTACAAGAAATTGTTCAACATTTTTTTGAACTGTAGATACTAGTCACGTAAGATAGCCATGATGCTCTGAGGACATAAAGCACAGCAAGATTTCATGAAGACAGTAATATTTTAAGATCAATGCATGCAAATAAGAATCCTATCAAGATAAACTCTCTTCATGCCTCAGGCACCCATTCATGTGCTACACACTCTCTAAGCTCAAAAAAGGAAAATCTAACTCAGCACCATAGCTTTAAGACCCTAATCCTGAAGACTTATTCTCGTAAACAACTTTCCACATAGTGAATGTGAGGATTACAAAAAGTTCACTACCTGGCTAATCCAAGGTAGAATCACAACATCACAGAATCATTAAGGTTAGAAAAGACCACCAAGATCCCCTAGTCCAACCATCAACCCATCCTACCACGCTTCTTAACCATGTCCTTCAGTGCCACAACTATCCTTTTCTTGAACAGTTTCTCTTGAACAGTAGGAGCATCCACTGATATCGTTTATAATATTAATACAGGCATTTTGAAGAGGACCCCAAAATAAGTATTTCCTCTTCACAACATCTCTACAAGATGTGATCTGCAACCACGCTGAAGATCTCTGCTCTCCATCAGCCACATCTCGATTAGTGTTAACATTGAGTCCCACCTGTAAAAGCTCATAACAAATTATCAGTCGCCCAACTTGTTTCTTCTTTAGTTCCCGATTTGACTGAGAAGACTTAAAAATAGGAATCCCAGAGTACTGTTTCTGAGCTGGGATGAAGAAAGGCAGCCAGACAGCTCTCAGTGCCTGAGAACAGCACTGCACACCCTTTGACCATTCTTTATTCAAGTCTGCATACTTTGAAAGAAAGATGACCTTCAGGAAACACTCCTCTTAAGATGTTTATTTACCATCCAGGAAAATAAACAATACCGCCTCTGTACGTAGCCTGCAACATATATTCAAAAAATCAGAAGCAGGATGAAATCCTATTTTAGGGGAAGGAATAAAAAATAATAAACAAAATCTGAGTGTCTCATAAATAATTCATCACCCAAAGGATCAGTCTCACTGAGTTAGTGCCAGTGGGTGAGGTCTTCAGACATATTCTTTTACTATTGTAAAGTTACTTTCTTAGTAAATAAAGTTTTGTCAGTGATTGAATGAACATTTGCCAACTGATTTGTCTCAGTCCTGCCATATTCTGCCAGAAGTCATGCTGCACAGAAGGTCTGAAATCAGCTCCCAGCAGTTGCAAAGGATTAAAGCATAAATTTTTATGTCCTGTACAGACATAAAATTTCACTCAATTAAAAAATCATATACAAGGTGGCGTCACTTGCTGCAAAGACAGGGGATGCTATTAAATAAGAGTATCCCCTTTCATTGCAAACTTAGCTTTTGCTTTAGGAGTTCCCCTAATTATCCTTCCCTGTTATATGCATGCACATAAAAACAAAACAAACAAAAAACACCAACAACAAACCAACCTTCTCATCTTGCATAAATTCTGCTCTAAACCTGGTCTTGCTGTCTTTGCCTGGGCCTTAAGACAAAAGACCTTCACAGCAGCTGATCCTCACCCACATCATTATGAAGATGAGTAAGCCAATTGTACACTGGTTTCTCTACAGTGAATTCTCCATTTTCCCCTGCATGTCCAAAGGTCCTGCAGGCTTTCTCCATTTATTAGAATAAAAATGTCACAGTGCTGTGAAGTTTTCTGAGATACAGATCTCAGAGATGCATCCATCCAGAGATGTGTCTCTCTGCACAGATGAATGCAGTACCAAGGAGGAGCTAATAATCTAGAGCAAGCTTACAAAATTGCTGCTCATTCTCAGACTATTCTAACTCATGAATTCAAAACTATGTGACAGTCTAAAGCTGCAGAAAAGAAAAGCTCAACATTTTTTGTTTCAAGTCATTTTCAGTATCCACCATTTAGGAGCATTCTCAGATTTCATCTAAGAAATGAACCACGGCCGCACTACATTCACAAGCCCTTTGAAATCCTAACTTCTACACAGGATGAAAATGCATTGCATGAAGTATTTCTGTGTTTCAAAATGCTCTGTTGTTCCCAAACAATTTTCAGTCCATCCTATTAGATAATTAAGCCATTTGAAACAAGAGATTCCATAGCCTTCAAAGCCATTTGAAAAGTTATTTTCAGTGCTGGGATGCTCCTAACTTCCAGCGTGTTGCTCACATGGGATATACTGAACAAAAAGAGAGCAATTCTGGTTTAACTCATAGAAAAATACAGTGCACAGGAGCTTATTTAGTAACAAACACCCCCACGATTTTAGCAAAGCCTGACAACTGCCAATGAAAAGGATTTTATAAAATTACTCCTAAATAGGTTGTGTTGTAATTGTCATGCTGGGTCAAGGCAGAGGGCCAGCTTGCTGCTGTAGGCAGAAACAGATGCTTAAAAAACAGAATCAGAAACAGAACAGTTCAAAGCACTCCTTCCTCTGACACACTCTCTTCGTTTCTGTCAATCTGCTACTTAGTAATATCCTGAGCCAAAAGGTGCTTTCTATTTGGCAGCAGGGGGAGATAAATTGGTAATCAATTATTTGTCATGCCTTGAGACAAGTAGTGGTAGTTACCCAATAAAAACGGATTATTATGAAGCAGTTTTTAAAAGGGAGATTACGTACTTTTGTAAGGTAATTGGTTAAATTGTAGAAGTCACTGACACGGGTTGTTTTGAAGGCTAACACTCTAAATGAGGTGAAAACAGTTAGATGCAATTATGGACAACCCATGCATCCATCACAGCATTCATTTATTTATACCTTTCTTTTGCACCATCTCTTTTCCCTCTCTTATTCTAGCTCAAGATTCTCATTTTTATTTCATCTCTTTTCCATTTCTCATCTTTGTTCTATTTCATGGAAACAATTTCAGTTCTGACATTTACTTTGCAGGACAGTCAGAACTGCACATAAGATTCAAGATATGGGCACAGAAAGTAAATGAATTTATACAGTTTTCAATTCATTTTTCTTTTTTCTTTCCTTTTCTTCTTTTTTTTAGAAGTTTTAATGTTTTCTAGCCAGCCGTGAGATGATATTTTCAGAGAAGTACCACAGCAGTTTGTCTCTCCCAGGAAGCAACAATTTATTTAAAGCCCTTCATTCTATATACTTTTCCCCCTATGTTCACAGCTGATCCAACTGAGGAATCTACAGAAGGGATACAAACACTCACAATTTTACTAGCAAATTTAAGTTACATATTCATTTCTCGGAGAAGCTCATGAGTTTTCCAACTTAAAAATACCTTATTCACAATTCTTCCTGAGTAAATATTTCACTATTCACATTGGTGACAAATCTGCCAATTCCAAATGTATGATACATTAAATAATAGCACTATTTAGCAGAATTAAATTTTATACTACTTCAAACTTGGAAATTAAGCACATTTTTTTTTACCACACCCCTAAGGAACTTCAGTTATATAAGAATGCACAGACACTAATAATAAGATGAAATCAGACTAGTTTGCTGCTAACTCACATTTGGTCTCATATTACATTTGAATCCTGTTTTCACATAGAACCAGGTCCCTAGAGCTGAGGAAAAGCAAGCTGCTGACATCACAGGCCACAGATGCTCTCTCTTCCACTGATGGTAGCATACTACTGAGCTAGCAAACTGCCATAGATGGATGGATCTCAGGAGATTTGATAAACGGATAAGAGCTCCAGGAATGTAGTAAGCCAGAGCAGACACATGTTCCCACTCTTCACCGCACAGCCAGCAGAGGTGCCCAGGGCACCCACCACTCTTACGCTGCTTCGCACAATTAATGGCACACACTGTCTGAAGCTCCATCTCCTTACACACCTTCTCACTATTAAAGCCAAGAGAGAGAGCACACAGGCCAGAAAAGCATAATAAAAAAGCCTATTAATGACAGCAGCTCTGAGCTCCGACATGTCTGAGCACTGCATTTTTTTAAACTCAAGTATGCAAGCTCTACAAACTGGACAAAACCACATAAAACAGTAATCTGAAACATTTTAATCACCTCTGCCTTTTCAATTAGTATACCTTTTCTTCCAGTGGTGATGCTCTTTTGCCTCTTTTGTTTTCCATCCCTCTGCTACAGAAATTTTCAATTACTAATCATTTATCTCCATTTATCTTCAATGATGCATTTGTTCACAGTACAATTTGTTTGATTGCTCCATGTCCTGCTTAAAAAAACAACAACAACAAAAACAAAACAGTAAGAGCAATCTTCAAACTAAACCCTTGCAGAGTCTGAGCATTCCACAATTAAAAAGAACTTCATCAGCTGTAACAACAAAAGTTCACGATCAATAGGTCTTAAAGGTGTAATGGTACATGTAGAATCACAGAATCATTAATGTCGGAAAAGATTCTAAGATGACCAAGTCTGACCCCCAGCCCACCCCCACCATACCCACTGACCATGTCCCTCAGTGCCACATCTGCACATTTCTCCAACACCTTTGGGGGTGGTGACCCCACCACCTCTCTGGGCAGCCTGCAACAGTGCCCCACCACTCTTTCTGAGATGAAATGTTTCCTAATATCCAGCCTGAACCCCCCTGTCACAACTCGAGGCTGTTCCCTCTCATCCTACTGCTGTTACCTGGCAGAAGAACCCCCCACCTCGCCACAACCTCCTTTCACACAGTTGCAGAGTGGCAAGTTTAATATAGTTTCCAAAGGGAAACACGAGACCGTGGAAGACTGGTGTAGAATAATCTATGTATATGCAAAAATATGGTATTTGCTCAGCAATTATTAACTCCATAGTCACTTCGTGGGCTTTAAGAATTAGCTGAGGCTACGTTGCAAGGGTAAAAGGTTAAAAATACATTTAATTAATACATTTTCATACTCACCAGACAATTTTGGGTGAGTTTTTCCATGTAAACGGTGCAAACAAGGTGCATGACCACGATAAGACGGGCTGATGGGATCGCTCAGGACAGGGAATCTCCTGCTACGGCGGCACCCACGGCCCCCACAAACACGCGGGAGCCTACGGGCTGCCGACAGCTGCTCCCTAAGAGGGACCGGGGCACGAAGAGAAGCTACCTGCAGCTGAAACCGACTGCCACCGGCCCTGATCGGCTCCCACCTGGAGGCGGGGAGGCCCTCGGTTACCCGGCAACCGCCGCCGCCACGGGGCAGCCCCGGCCGCGCTCCGCTCCGCCCCGCCGCAACGCGCCGTGCCCGCTGGCTGGCGTACTAGGGCATCATCCCGGTTCTGTTTCGCTGCTGAACCTCTGGTATGAATAAAAAATACCTAGCGATTCCAGGATTTTGGGGGGGCATTTGCAAGCGTGCCATCTGAATGTTCCACTGACTTCCCAAAGCAAATCTTCATCACATCTATGTTAGGCAAAGTGGTTTGTTTCTGCTGCACTAAGAGCTTGGAGCCATCACTGCCAAGTATACCCGCAGCACAGCCAGGCCAGCATGCAGGATTCACTTTCTGGAGCTCAGCAGCTCATCAGGCACCTGCAGAGCCAGAAAAGCTGACCACATAACAGCCATTCCATACTCTGAACCAAACCTGTTTGCTTTCCCTTAATGTGATTGATTTTAAAAACTAGGAGACTAAAGCACGCTACGGTCAATTTTCACAGCTCCACCAACAGGGAGTAATTAATTAAACCAGGTTAATTCCATCACCCAGACTCACATGTCCATCAATTAGATTTGCCTGTTCAAAGACACGCATTACCTGATCTATCAGACTCATCACAACATATTCATTCAGAATGTTACTCTTGTCATTTCGCTTGCAGTTATGAGGAACCAATCTTTCTACACTTCAGATACGGGACTCATAGACATGGCACGTAGGAAAATGAGATCAAACCCCCAGCAGTCTCACATAAAAGGTTGATTTTTCAAGAATTTGCTTTCAGGATGATCTCTTCAGTTTTGCTGGGAGCAACCCATAGCAGTGTTTCTTTTGGGGATAGGAAGGTGGGTTTGGAGGGGAGATCTGGTGGCCTGCCTGCTGTTAGAAAAAGATGGGGGGGGGGGGGGGGGGGTGTTGAATGCGCAGCTTGCATACACACACACACAGTATGTACTGTACCTTTGCAAGGATGCTAGAGCATAGCAGCTGCTGGAGGACTGCCACATCATTTCCTTTACAACAACATGGAACTCACTCCAGGGTCTGGAAAACACTACCTTAGACCACAGATCAGGAAATGTGTTGCCTCCCCTCTTGTAGGGTCCAACAGTCAATTAACGTCAGAGAAGATCACCAGAGGCCTGGTTTTCCAAAGTGACGAGCATGCTCAGCTTCACCTGGTGTCACTGCCTTCCAGCTGCCCTACCTTCACAGGAAGGAAGGAGGTGGGCCTCAATGTGCTCCAGGAAGACATCACAATTCAGTGGAAACAACACCAGGTGAAGCATATGTCCTTTGAATTTAATTCCCAATTCTGCCACTTAACTTCTGGATAACTAGCTTAAAGTCACCTTGACTTGCTCTCCCCCCTCTTGGCTTGCATTTCCAAAATGCTATCTATGCAGCAAATACACAGTGTATGCACACCTCTGTATGGTAGCTTATTTCTCCTCTGTTTTTTGCTGAAATAATCTTGTTATAGCCAACCCAGGCTGAACTATTTGAAACTAATCAAAGAAGAAATGCATCTTTCCATCACTGAGCTAGAGAAAACCTGGCACAATTTCAGAGTAAATACAGGAGCTTTATGCCTGCGCTGCTCAGAGTTACTGTAATTGTTCTGGCACCGCTCCCAGAGCTGAGCTAAGGTCAGCGAGAAACCTGTGAATTAATAACTATGGAGCTGAAGTGATCTCTATCCAGGAATCACGTTGAACATACATGAAGCTTTATAGGAGTTATACCACAGTTTGGCACAAAACATTTAAAACTTCTAAATTCCAGAATTAACAGATGGGATACTCATCCAGAGATGTTGGACCTGATTTTGATCTCACCACTGCAGGAGTACCGTGAACTAAAACAGGTTAGACTGGATTAATTATACTGATGCAATGCAAATGAACAGGAACTGGGCAAAACTTTCTCTGAAAGCCAAGCCTGGTCAGACATGCTTATCTTTTGGAGACTTCTGAAGAAGAGATACAACTGCCCTTGTGGCTTTATCCAGTCACAGCATACCCAGACAACAACCAGTCATTCCACCTACTAATAAATATTATTGATCAAGTGCCAACTGCTGTTGATACTTGTATAATTAACATTTAGGATCTCCATTGCACTGCACCTTAGAAATATAGGATGAGAAGGGGCTTTCTGGTTAGAGGAACCAATGCTTCCACAGGCAACCACACCAAAGTCGCTTAGATACATACCAGTCTCTTCTTCCTCCTCTTAAAATCCTCTCTGATGGTTACAGACCTCCTAAGTTATAGACTAGAATCATTTATTGCTAGTTTATACCTATCTGTTCTTATGCCAAAATATTTTCCAGCTAAAAATAACTCCTGTTATTTGTTTCCCTGATATATTTATAGGGCCCACTCTCATCTCATCTTGACATTTATACTGCAATGTCATACAAGCCAAACTCAAAATCTTCCATCATAAAAGGCAAGCTCACAATTTTTGTTCTCAACCTGGTTTTTCTTTTCTATCTTTTCTTTCTTGAAGATAGGTGACCAGGATAGTGTCCTTTACTTCAGGTGTCTTATATGGTGTGTATATATATACATATATATATAGACATTTGTTTTTCCAATGTCTTTACGCTTTTGGTTAAAATTTGTTTTAAAGCATTGTGTGCTGACTTCCCCCATCCAGACTGCTGCGCTGCTGGACCATTCTGTCATGTTCTTGTATGGCAGAACACTTTCTGCCTTTGCTAATTCCTGTATTGATTAAGAACTAGCAATTACCATGGCATTTTCAAAAATTCAGCACAGATCCTCGGAAGAAGCCTTGTTTGAAGCCTTGGATATCGTATTAACCTCAGGATTTCACGTGCTTGAAGTCACTGTGTTCAGATTATGACGTAAGAACAGTTCTGCCCACAGCAGGTGCTCAGGACACATCAGACATAATGAATGGGGCTGGGTGGGAGTTAGAACTGATCCAAAGATCCAGAGGAAGGCAGAAATCTGTGAATCGAATTTCTTTTGCTGTAACCGTATCTGGCATGAAAAGAAAGGGCAGTGAGACGATCCAGTTAAAACACATTTTCTCTGACTCACCAGATCCAAGCATTTGTTTTTGCTCCTTTTCACAGGCTTGCACAAATTCATAAAGTACAACCTTAAGGGAAAGCTTCGTCAGGCAACATATGGCATTTCATATGAAGCTGTATCTTTTTAAGCTGAACTAGACCTAAAAAAATATATAACTAATTATTTTTTTTAGCATTTTAACTCACTTTGAAACATTGGCAGTCACAATTTTTCTTTGTCCCTACTACTGCCTAGAAAGTAATAAAAGGCAACAGGCTGCACCTTCCAGTGGACGATGGTTTCACAGAAAAGAGGTAATCTTACAGCAAACTTCAAATGTGGTGCTGCTGGTTTTTACTGTGGGGATGTATCATTAACCTGAGCCCTGAGCAGATTCAGCTCTTCTGTGAGGGAGAAACTCCCAATGGAATTTCACTTATATTTGAGTAATCCCCAGTGCAAACACCACACTAAAGGATTCTTTCCTTCCTTTGCATTCTTGCTTCAGAAAGACAGATTTTGGCTCATGACAAAGGGACTCAGAAGTGGCTGCATTAATACGTGGTTGAGACAACTGATCAGAGTGAAAGACATGAAGTAGCAAGGCTGAAATGGGGCACTGTGTTAACACTTATGAAGACAAGTCAAAACATACATAGAGCTGCCCTACAGCTCTCAGATGATCATTTCAGCTGAAGTATTTGTAGTTAAAAAACTCAATCTTGTTACAACTGTAGTTTCACTTAAGATAGGGTGTTCACTGTTCACAAATCCCAACCAAGAGATGCTCTTACTGAGATGGCTTAAAAATGGTTGGCTTACAACAAATGTAAAAGGAATAGTGCTGGCTGTGGATTTAATGCACTGGGGACACAGAAGGCCTCTTGTTGATGCTATTTATAATTCACACCTGGTCCACATTGTTGGTGGTCTTTGCATTTCTTCTGGGATAAATTCCACCGTCAAGGAACAAGTTACAACTTTGTATCCAGCATTATACTACCAGAAAAATGAATTGGTATTGGAAAGAAGTTTAGGCCGATGACTGTTTTGCCATAGTTTTTCAGAAGCAGCACTTGTTCTCTAGAGTGTGAGGAAAACTTGTGAACTCACTGTGTTTATAGTTCTGTTTTGCCAGGCAGGTATTAGCTGCGAAATTTATCGATCTGTCTTCAAGCAGCTTTGCAGCTTGTACTTGCTTTGTGCTAGTGCAAAGCCACCACAAAATGCCACCAAATCAGAAAAGCGTCGGTTTATATTCACTTGCCATCAGTGTAAGTGACAACATACAATGTGAAGCAGTGGAGAAACTGGACCTTTTAAAAAATTGAATCAGTACAAAGCACCAGTCTGCAGGCAATTACACTGCTTGTTTGCACTACTTTGCACAGTTCTAAGCTTACTCTGCATGCAACTCATGTACACCCAGGCTTTCAGCCATCACTCCCAAAAGCACTGCTGTAAGCCGTGCTACAAAAAAGAGCTTTGACAGAAGTACTTCACATGTCCCAGGACATAGTGTACAGCAGTGTAGGGAGGGAACCAGCAGGTAGATGAGTAGTCAGGAAGTTCTGCAGGCTGCGTTTGGGCTGGAACAAACTTTGCATACCCTGAGAATTCCCATGCACGCCTATGTCTTACTAGGCTCAGTGTCTGTATCTGAGGGGACATGGCTCTCTGTCAAAGAGCCCAAGTGCTTCTTTTCCTTAAATGCCATTTCCAATGCTCCCTGGGGCACTCCAGCTCCATGGTGTACTTGGCGATTTGTGTTTGCTTTTGGCTTGGCTGCGATGAATGAATTGAGCAAAGCCAAAAATGGTTGGGCTTCCTATCTTCTCTGTCAAAGGAACCCTTGACTCTACACATCTGCTTCTGCTTTCCATTCTGTAGCGTACAGCTCGAAACCGAGTCCGGCAAGAGCTTCACAGGAATGAAAAGTAATGTAAGTCACCACCATCCCATGCTGAGATTTTCCCTAAAATTTAAGGAGCTCATGTTCCCTTTCCCATTGGAGTTCTTTTTGGAAAGCTTAGGGATTCGTCTGTATTTGGGTCATTGAATTGCATAACTTCCCCATCAATGCCAGCTAGCAGAAGGAAGCCTATGCTCATAAAGAGGGAAGGATGTTTCCATGTTGCAAAAATGACAGGAGAGGCCTGAATTCCAAATATCCTCCTTACAGCTCTGGCTCTGATTTTGCATAATGCGTGCTTAGAAAAAGAACTGTGTACTTTGTTATTCCAGCAGCTAAGTTAGATTAGTGATGACAGAAGATGGATTACTGGTATGCTCCTGTAGTTTTCATATGCTGTCAGTACAAGTTAGCTCTGTTACATATCTCAGCACACCAGGTGAAACAAAGGCGATTGCTCAGGTGGTATTTCAGAGTATTGAACCGTAGAACACATCACAGTCCATGAAAATCTCACACCTACCTCCAACTCCCCACTTCACAGTCTGCTTTCAAGGAGAAAGCATGTAGCAGTGGACTTGACATGTTGTCTGCAGTGGGCCTCCAGCATTGCTTGCAGATCAGTTATTTGGCTGTGAACTCTGCAGTTCATCACTGCATGATTACACTGTTAGCTAAACACTCCATCCCAGCATCCTCTTTACTTGAAACACTGTAGAAGAGGAGTAAATCCCTGCAGTGGTTTATCAGAAACTCCTGGTTCCTGAGCTGAATATTCAGCTGTGCAGATCCCTGCAGCAGAAAACAGAAATAAGAATGGAAGCATCTTTTGACTACAAACGACTGCTATCTGTAGGACTGTCCTGCAGTACTGTGACTCATCTCCAGTCACTTCCTACAGTCCAAGCAAAGATCTTACATTTCCAGACCTGCCCACCACTGTTAGCAACAGAGATGGACTTTTGACAATTTCCTTTCCAATTTGGATCTGAACTTTTGAAAAATACACAGGGGGCAAACCTGTGCTGGCTTTATATCTGATTCCTTCTGATACAATAAGATGCTGAGACATGACTCATTTTAACTTAATGCCATACACTGAGACGAGCAGAAGTTTGTTTCAGTAGCATTACACACACACACACACACACACACACAAAAAAAAAAAAAAAAAAAAAAAAAAAAAAGAATAAAATGTATAATTTGAATCCAGTTCCTCTCTGAGAGCTACTAATCTGTATACTGCGTTTGGCTCTGGTAGTTTTTTAGTGGAGACCAATGTGGTTATACACATCTAAAACACTACCAAGAGGGGAGGTGAAATGTGGGCACTCCCTAACATCTCATACCACATCACCATGAACCTGTCCTTCTCTGAGCACCAACAGCAGCCTCTCCTGATGCCATGCAGAGGCTATCACAGGGACATTCACTAACCATTCACCACAATCTTGTGCACCAAAGAGGGGCAGCTGGCTAATTTCTAAGTTACCAGTAGACTATTCCCTGCAGTAGCGGGTCAAGGTTAACTAAAAGGGTTAAACTAGTGTTAAAAGCACATTTCCTTATGTGTCAGTGGAGACGCAGGTATGCAGCACTCAGCTGTGCTCACAGTTTACCAGTCAACTCTGTGGAAGGCAGATGCTGAAGGTGCACAAGCACCATGGCCATTGCAATGCAACAGATATGGAAAAAGCTTAGAGTCTGAGAAGTCTCCGACTTGGGTACAGCAGTATCTGAGTGCCTTCATCCAGGAAATTCTTAACCCTGTTTATGCAGGAGCGTTATAGCGTATTCCCTGCACAGTGCATCTGCTGAAGCCTAATGGTTACAAATACCTATGGCACACAGAGAAAGGCAAGTGATTTGGTACGTGCAGATCACCCCTTAGCCCTTCAGTAGGTACCATCAGATTGCAGCACAGAGTATGATATCAGCAACTGTGAAATACTTCTGGGAGAAGTGTGGCAGCCAGCAGGCAGATCTGCCTGCCTGCACAGTCACTGCACCTGGCAGTGCAGCTTATGTTACCCTCCAGCCTCCCCATGGATATCAAGCCATCTACGGACTGAGCTGCTCCACGTTTTGAGAACCCTGGGATCAGGTTAGGGTATGCTGCTTGCTGCTATATCAAAGCCATGTGAACGAGGTTTAGTGATGGATCTGAAGTTTGTTTTTTCGCCCTCAGAACGAGAGGCACGTTCTGTCATCAATGGGATCGTTAATATCAGCCCCAGCAGGCTTCAGATCGCATCCCTTTCTCTGAGTGACACAAAGGGAGCAAGGAGCACTAAGTGATTTTTTGCTGAGCTGGAAGCTGAGCTCCCCTGCACTGGATTGCAGCATGCAGGCAGTGGGAGTGGGAGGGCTCACACAGGCAGAACTCCCTGCTCTGAGCCTAGCAGGTTGGCATCTTGCCCAAGCCCTACATTTGCTTAAAATGCAGCCTGGGAGGGATTGTCTTGAGACAATTTGATGGATACTGAGTGGGTGCTGGAGGAGAGAGAAGCCAGGAAAATGAGGGATCTATCTGCTAGCTGGTTTAGTCCCTTCACTTTTTAATGCAAGAATTTCATTTTGGTAAATATACTCTGCATGCTACCATAGATAGTATATGGTTATAAGTGTGGTACTGTGAGAAAATGGTGCAATACCTGAAGTGAAAGTTCATTTTTCACTTATGGATCACATTCCATATATGTGATAATGACATGCATGTAATAAAATAATTTATTTCTGCAAACAAGTAAAACATTACACCTCACAGAAGTAATGCACGTTTATCTTACTCTTTGACTTCCCTTGCAATATGTCCATTGCATCTCCTCTATTCAGACTGTTTTTAACCTTACAAAGTTCCTTAAGCTCACGGAATTCTGATAATCAATTGCCAACAACAGCACTTGCTAAACTGAAGCTTGAACTAACAACATTAATAAAAACTCAACACTTGCCTTTCCTGCAAACCAGATTTCAACAGCACTCCTTTCCTCTTCTCCCTTGTCTGCCTCTGTCTGAAAAATATGCAAGACCATTTGCCAGAGTTAATTTTTAATGGTGTCCTCACTACTGCAGTGAATGAAGTCATTTATTATCCAGCAAGCTAACACACTAGGCAATAACGAGTACAGAAGAAGGTGACTCAGGAATGAGCACTTGGTCTGAGTTTTACCTCCCCACCTGCCTGATGGCTCAGCACAGAGGGCTGAGCACAGCGTTCTGCTTTACCATACGCTGAGCCTTCATTCTGGGGACTCCCACATTCAAGGCACGAGGCCAGCTAGTTTTATTTACTTTGTAGTCATGTGTGCATGTATACAAACTGAGCTGCAGCAGGTTGCGTGGCCCTCCCTTCTGCCTGGGCACTCTTCTCCTCTAACAAAGGAACTTAATATTCCCCCTGAGCGGTCATAGCTGCTGTGAGAATGTGACAGCCCGGGCAGTTTGGTCCTAAATGTGCTTTGTGATCTCTGTCAGGCTGGATTTCAGCCTGCCCACCTGTAAAACAGGCTTAATGGTCGTCAGCTTTTCTCTAGAAATGCTAGAGCAGCTAAATGAGAGCTGCTCAGTGATAGAGAGCATTTTAAAAGAGTGACTGGAAATCAGAGCATGTGGGGATGACCGCAGATGCAGCGCTGTTCTCATCCCATTACCCAAGAACCTCAAAAAGGCTGGGATGCAGATGATTCAGAAACCGAGGGAGAAAGTGTTTTTGAGTCACTTATTAAGTAGGATTCATGTTGTCTTTACTGTTCCAGGATGTACAGGTTTTGGAATACAGAATCTCTTTTGCCATCTCTTTGGAGTGTAATTGAGAGTCCTCTCATGCATGTACTTACCAGCCATTATGCTTCTGTGTCCACAGGGTAGTCCAAAGGCCACTGAAGAAGTCCACAAATCTTCCTCATTGCTTGCAGTAAGCTTTGGATCAGACCCCAGTGAGCCAGCAAGAATGTGCTGTTCAACATGCTATAACAAGTCCACTGGCATGTGCTGATAGCTGCAGGAGAGCTGTTAGAAGTACGCTCCTAAAAATGAGGAAGATCTTGGCCAAGGAGGCAGCAGCTTCCTGCCCAGCCCTCACCCCCCACGCAGTGCCTAAAACACACAGGAGCCTCTTAAATTTGAGAACAGAGCAGCCCTGAGTCCATTCTTTCCTCCATGCAGTACTGCATGAAAGCTAGAGAGTATTGTATTACTCTTAATACACTTTGTGATCGTGTAAGTCTCCCAAATCCCACTGCCAGTAAGCTCTGGTGATTAAACAGCTTACTGAAGGGAAACTATAGCTAACACTTTCTACCCTTATCAAAGTGTACTGCTAATGAGGACCAGGAAATCTCTCAGTGTTAATACAACATCTGTAGATTAACATTAGCTTACTCACGCTTTCACAGTCAATGGCTAAAATTCAGTCAATCACTTGGATTCACATCACATTTCTAATTGGTGTTACGGTACATCAGTCACAGTGCTTCCCCAACAGAAGTACACTGAGAGTGGAAATGGCAATGTCTAGAGCTGGAGGCCAAAGAAAAAGATTGCAACAAGTTGCTTAGGACATCATGATTTAGGAACCTTACAGGAGGCCTGGGAACCAAGGTCCAGGACTCCTATTCACAGTCATGGAATCATCAAGACTGGAAAAACCTTTAAGATCATCTAGTCTGACCCTCAACTCATCCTCACCGTGCCCACTGAGCCATGTCATACAATGCAACACATATCTTTTTCTTGGAAACCTCCAAGGACTTTGACCCCACCACCTCCTTCAACAGCCTGTTCCTTCTTCCTTATGGAAAATGGAAGAACAGAAATCAGTGAAGGACGTGGAAGAAAAGAAAAGGATAAGCAACTTGAGTCTGATGAGGGACACGTGGCAGGCATAGAGACAAAGTGCAGCTGGCGCATTAAAAGTAATCAGAAGAAAAGAAACCAGTAGTTAAACTGAATGAACACCAATGTCCTTAATTCTGTCTAGTTTTACCATGGGTGCATGCTGTGCAACACTGCTTTGAAATCCCTGAGAAACAGATGTAGTTAACAACTGTTCCACAGTATAGAGGGGAAGAAAATCTGCATTAACAGACAAAGGAGTAAGAAGATTCTTTTTAAAGAAGTGAGGATAGTTTTAGTGTGTCCTCCAGGAGAATATAGGATGGTCTCAGACTCAAGTACAAACTCCTCTAGTACAGGGAAGCCTTGAACTCCACAAAGATAAATCTGTCGCACATCAGTGAATGCAGAAATGACAGAGAGAGCAAGACATCCCTTAGCAACCCAACTGCTTTCCACGCCTGGAAGACTGGCTCCTGTCAGCACAAGTGACACAGATGACCCAGAGCCCCAGAGCACAGTAAGCGATCTGAGCTGTCCCAAAAAGAAATTGCTGGCATGTGAGTGTTCAAACTTCTGTGCAGAGTTTGAAAATGAAAATCACAAGGGGCCTAAATATCATGAGGGCTTGTTAAAAAAATACAGCCTTCTACTTTCAGAGACCTGAGCTGCTGTCATATGAAGGTGAGGGCAAGAATCTCCCCTGGTGAATGGTGATCTGAGGATCAGGCTCCAAGAGAATGACTGACGTTTGACTGAAGGAGACAGCAAGCAAAAGCTCTTGTGCACAGCATACCACTGCCAGGAAAGTCAGCATAGCCCACAACTTGTGGATTCCTACATTACCGGACCTCCTGTCTGACTTTTGATTATTTATGCTGCTGGTCAGGGTAATTATATGCATCTCTACAAGGAGATGGGCCCGTCAGAACTGACCAGGCTTTTAATTATGTCCACTTCTGTGTGAGAAGCGCTGTTGTTTCTTAAATATAAAACAGGAATCTGTAGTTGTTTGTGTTTTTAGGCAGTGGAAGACAAGCACTGATTACAAAGTCTTTACCTTCTATGATGCCATAATATCTCATGTCTGAGAGTCTCTACATTCAGTTTATAATTGATCAAATCCAACTGGTAGCAAAATGGATTCATTCAATAGGAATCTTTCTCTAGCTCTTGGGGTGCTTGGGTCAGGCATCTGGCAAGGTGCTGTGTGATTTTTTTTGCTCATTTCAAACAAGAAATCCACGATGACAAAGACCCTGACGTGGACTACAGTACTCTCCACACTGATGATTTTGCTACAGCTAACCAGAATTTTCTGCAATGTTTTCAAGTGATTCAGTTAAAAGAAGCTCAAGTGCTTTACTTAGCAGAATTTAATCCATCCTTAATGCTGTGATTTTTAGGTTTAAAAACAAAGTGAGCTCACTTACTGGTTGGGTCATCCGAAACAATGTCATATTTTTGGAAATAATACGAGTGGAAGGTTTTGTTAGTTCATTGAGGGTAGATTAATTAATTCAGGGTTTGGTTAATTGAATACTACAGGAAATCTCTCTAGTTCTGCTATGTAACTGTGTTTAAAAAAGTAATGATGCCAGGACCCACTGGTCTTCTTCCCCTGTGTGGTCTTTCAGTTGCACTTTTGTTCCGAGTTTTAGGTACCTCTGTGAGCCCCAGACCCTTGGGATGATGGTATGCTTTGGTGACATCTGTTGTGGCTGTGTCTCTCTCAGTGCAACCTTTAGCAAGGATTAACTGATAGACCTTTCCCATTCCCTAGACTACTGTGTAGAAATTGTAAATTATAGTAAATTATAGTGTAGAATAGTTTTAGTGTGCTTTTTTTTGTAATCAGTGATTTCCATTTATCTCACCTCTTCTTTGTGCTGCAGATTTCCCCAACATGTTTACCTAGACAGTCACTCACAGTGTAACAGTTCACTGTCAGGAGTAAGCTATAGCCTTGCATGCCCATATAGATTTATCTGATGCATTAAGAGCTTCTCTCAGAGGCTGCTTTCCAAGCTGTGATATTGCTGGGGCTTCTGATCTAGCAGTATTTTCTCTACAGCTTCACCAGGAAACTAGGCAAGGATTGTCTAGGAGCCACAACAGTCATACCTGTAAATTCAGCCCAGAAGTTGCCATTCCTCACTTCTTAACAACTTCTCACCATTAAATCAACTGTATTATATAAATATACAATATATATTGATACGTGTTGATATACTGTATCAACAAGTTAAACTAACTGTGAGAGACTGTTTTTAAAACAGAAAGGGAAAGCGCCTATCTATTCCACTCTGCAACGGGAGCAGTGTTACTTACAGCTCATGTCAGTAGCCTAGGGATTAAGAAGCTTTCTGTTTTTCTTTCAGTTTTGAAGACTGTCCTCCAGAAGGCATCCTTTCCATCTCAGGTGTAAAGCTAACATTTTGTGTTTATTCTAGGCCCGCTCATTTTTAACACATGAGCCTACCTTAAGCACACTGGCTTCTAGGAATGCTTTCACATATAGCAGCTTCCACGATCATCCTCCTCTGAGCTAACAGAGATGAGTTTTGCTTTCCTTGTGCAGTGACACTTACAAGGGTTTCCCCTCACTGTCCTTAACCACTTTGCTTTGCCTTTTCTCAGTAAAGTAAGCTTCATACCAGGAAGTCTGCCCTTCCCAGAAGCATTCCTGTAAAGAGAACAGATGTGAACACAGACTCTGCGAGCCTATGCCATCTCTGTCCCAGATAACTCCAGAATACTCCCAGATCTGCAGAGCAGAGTTTTCTTGAAAGAAATTGGGAAAAGAACCGAGACTGCCAGAGAATGGAAGCCAAATTAATTTCTGTAGAAAGAGGTTCATTTCTTACTGGCCATCTGCAGAGTTGCGTCAGCTTGTTGCAGATATGGATTAGGCCTTGTGCTTCTGAGAATCCAGCTTTGTTTCAATTCTTCTGAGCACTTCCTTCTTTCCTTCTGACTGCACTTCAGTTTTGATCCAAGTATCAAAGAGGCTCACACATCAGCTAACTTGCACCAAATACAACACAAACTTCTACTGACAGCTTACATAGACAGTGTGCAGCTCAACAGTGAGCAAAGAGGATAAGGCCTCTTCCCTTGCTATAGTAACAAAGCACCTGGTGATGATCACTTTTTCTTTCTCATAAGCTGGTTGCCATGGCAAGTTACTTGTGTTGCACTCTCAGCAACTAAAAGGAAACAATTTGCATTCCCTAGAAAACTCAAAATTTGAAAACTCTGTCATGTATCTGTTTGCTTTCTGCCTTGAAACTACTCATCCCTTAAGCTCGGGGAGAGATAAGCAAGAACAACGTCCCAGTACAGGAGAAGTACCTGCAGGTTTATTGAGCTTCGTGTATCTGCAGAAGGAATAAATTAAATAATCATAAAGAATATGGTGCTGTGGGAAAGCACATCAGAATCTCTGCTTTTCTCAGCACGCTCTCAGAGATAATGATATGGAGAGCACACTGATACAATCTTCCTTCTGAACACTTCAAGAAAGTTTCAATTACAGAGAGAAAGAAAATACATCCAGAAAAACAGACACGCAGACTGTCCGAATGTAGAGACAGCACAAAAAGCACAGAAGGAACCAGGAAATACTCTACATAATTAGGACAAAGCTAGGTGAGATTGTGGATATGGCAAAGGAACAGAAGACGCAGGAAAACAACAACAAAAGGAACCTGACACCACACATCTACCCTCTTCCTGCTGAGAACTTATACCCTTCAGCTGGCCTTTGTGCAAATTTTTTTGCTGAGAGCAAAATTTGGATGCATTCAGATATCCCTGTGAAGCTACAAAAGTGCAGTTGTTTACTTTGCTGGTGGTACTGACGATCACAATAAGTTTTGTGTGTGTGTGTGTGTGTGTGCGTTTGTCTTTGTAAGGGCAAAAGAGAGTTGAGTTCAAGTTGGTAATGACCTGGGTGTTCCTACCAGACAAACCTCTAAAAAAGATCAACATCCCAAATCCTTTGGGGATAGCTTTGACCTGATGAGCAAGCTCAGTTGTTAACTACGTTTGTGGCATAAGTTTCAACGTTACAAACCTGTGTTTGTATGTTTGCATGTCACACAAACATCTGTCTTGCAGAGACTAAAGAGGAAATGATAATGTCAAGGAATTTTTTTTTTTCTTTTTTTGGGGGGGGGGTCACAGCACTTACAGAAATTAGTAGCATATCTTTCCAGGACTGAATTCAGACTGCTGTTTTAAAACATCACATAATTGTTGTTGGGAGAAGGAAGTCCATCGTGGACTCCTGTGGGCATGCTGCGTACAGTTTGGTAAAGATGATGACTTAAAACTAAAGACACTGAAATGACAGAGCTGCTCTTCAATCCCACTGCAGGTTTGGTTTTGACAAGATCAGTGTGGCAGTAAGGATCTTGTGATGCTCTCCCCATTTCCTTTTTATTGCACTGCATGTCAGTGGGCCCAGAATTAGACTAGTCTTCCTTTCCTGTTGAGAAAGGCTTTCAACAGTTAGTACCACTGCAGCATTTCTAAAAAGGTACACATTTCTCTGCACCCACCTTGAGGTTTGCACTGGGCAGCTGTGGGTGGGTGGAGGAGATTGCTGGAGATAGCAAGGGACGAACGAGGGGAGTTTTGTTAGTAGAATGAACAACCTTGCCAGCTGATCTGTGCTACAATTTGCACTGCTGTCACTGTGGCATTGCTCCTGAGCTTAAATAAGAGGGTTCTGACTTCTAGAGGCATTTTCCTGTAGAAAAAAAGGACGAATGTGACCAGAAAGAATGATTCTTTTATGCATAGAATGAGCTATATCCTCAGTAAGTGTAGATCTGTCCAGCTTTGCCAAAAACAACGGAGTTATGCTGTTAGCAGTAAAAGCTTATACCAGTATTCTGTCTTTTTATCCAAAAAGAGATGGGGGTGGTGGTGTCAGACATACTTAAGATATATCACCCTCTGTGTCCTCACAAGTTTATGTCATCAACCCTCTGTGTGGTTATGAGTCACCAATAGATGATTCTGCTACTGTCTTTCAGCAGTCTGACAAAAACAAGTAGTCCCCAGGTATTTTATGCCCTGCTGTGATCATGGCATGGAAGAATGAGCAAGAGGCAGCTTCAGTTCCATATTCTGGTGTGTCCTGGCACTTGTAGGCTAGTGAGAAGTCCAAGAAGCATGAGGCTTGCCCATAACTTTCACAGAATCATAGAATAACTGAGGTTGGAAGGGATGTTACAGCCCACTGAGCTCCAATCCCTCTGTTGTGGGCATGGCTGCCCCTCAACATATCATGCTGCCCAGGGCTCCATCCATCCTGGCCTTGAGCACCCCAAGATATGGGGCATCCACGGCTGCTCTGGGCAGCCCATTGACAGTGCATCACCACACAATAAGCACTTTGTCTAATGTGTCTGTCTATTACTCCACCTATTTGTGTCTTCTGCTCCCTGATCGATTCTCGGTCACCGAAGAACTGAGAAACAAAAGCTGGCTTGCAGGGTGCTTCAAAATGCAAGATCCCTGCATGCTCCAGTACCTGCCTGCTCACCAGAAGGCTGAAGACAAGATGAGACAAGCAGTGCAGAGAGGCGGTGCGCCGTGCGTACGTGTGCCTGCCTGTGAAGAGACCCATCACCTTCGTGCGTGCCGTCGCTGCTGGCTCGCATGGGAGAGATGCCGTGCTTCTGCAAGCCACTCTTCTCGGCTTTGTGGAGATCGGAGAGGTTGTTCCAAAGCAGGACAACTTGTTAGAAGCCAGCAAACATTCTCAAGGTAAGCCGAAGATTCGTCCTCTTTGTTCAGACCTGTCTGTTTGCATTCTGGCTTATAGAAAGTGCTCCGGCAGGTTCGCTTGTGCTGGTGCAACAGCCTGTGAGACCTGAAAAAACCTGCACGGCTCCTCGGCAGGTGTCCTCACAGCTTGCTTAATCTGTCCCAGCTCTGAGCTCTGCAGGGCATGAGCTTTCTTTTTACTGCGTGTCAATGTCAGTATCTAGAACAATGGCTTCTAGATCCATTTTCAGATTACCAGATACCTTTCTAATGGAAACAATCAGCCGTGGTGATGTGGTTATGAATTGCATCAGAGCAAACAGCGTTTCTGCAGTACCAGGAGTGCAGAGTTTATCTGGAGCCATATTCTGCAGTCCTGCCTCAAAGCTCGGGCACGTATGAGCAAGAGCGCAGCCAGCAGGAGCACGAGGTGATGTGCCGTGGTGGGGCCGCACCCCGAGTGCCGCGCTCAGTTTTGGGCCCCTCACTGCAAGGAAGACACAGTGCACGTCCAGAGAAGGACAACGAAGCCGCGACGGCTCTGGAGCACAAGTCTGATGGGGAGAGGTTGAGGGAGCTGGGATCGATCGGACTGGAAGAGAGGAGGCACAGGGGAACCCTGAGGAGGAAGGGGGGCCCCACCCGCGGGGCTGCTCCCGGAGCCCCCTCAGGCGGCGCGTGGGCGACAGGCCCCAAGCGCCACAGGCCGGCCGGCCGCAGCGCCACCGCCCCACAGGCAGGCCGCGGGTGGGCGGGGCCGCGCCGGATGATTGACGGGCGGCGCAGCCCACCCGGAGGGCGGTGGCGGCGGGGGCCGCCTATCAGGGCCGGCGGGAGGCCGTGAGTGGCGGCGGGGCGGGGCCGGCAGCCTGGGCGTGTGCCGCGGCCGCCGGCGGGGCGCGCTCCCGCTCCGCTGCGCTCCCCCTCCGCCCCCCCCCCCCCCCCACACGCACATTGTCCGGGCGGCGGCGGCGGCGGCACGGAGCGCCCCGGCGCCCGGTGCCAATGCGGGGCGGGCGCGGCACGCCGGGGGAGCCTCCGCCACCGCGGTGGAAACTTCACCTCGCCGCCGGCCCGACGCACGGCTGAGCGCGGCGGGAAGCCCCCGGCGGCGGAGGGGTGGGGGGGGCAGAATCGCTCGATTCGGTGGTTGAGTTTGTTTTTATTTTCCCCCGGAGAGGAGAAGGGTGTGGGGGGGGAGAAAAAAAAAAATATAGCCCGAACCAAAACCGAACGCGACACAGCGCTATTCCACGGCAAACTTCCGCCGCCCTCCGCAGGACGCGCATCCCGCTCGGGTGAGTGACCGGGTGGACGGGACGGGGCGTGGGGAGGGGGGAAGGTGGGGAGGCACGCGGGGGCCGCAGCCGCACGCCCACCTGTTCGCGCCGCCACGCTGCGGGTGGGCCCGACCCCGGCCGCACCGTGCGGGGAGCGGGGGCACCTGCGCGGCTCCGCCGCCGCCGCCGCCGCCGCCTCCCTCCGCCCCGCGCTGCCCCCCCCCCCCCCCAGCCGCCCCGCGGGGCCCGTCCCCGCCTTCGCGGCGCGCTGCGGGCGGTGCCCGGGCGGGGGGCGGCCCGCAGGTGGCGGAGCGCGGGGCTGCGGGGCCGCCGGCGCCTCCCTCCGCTTCCCGTCCTCCGAGGGACGCTGCGGCGCGGCTGCACCCGTGCGGGGAGGAGCCCGCGGGCAGCCCGGTGGGAAGGAGGCGCTGCGGGACGGGAGGGAGGCTCGGCCCGCCCGCATCCGCACGGGATGGGCTTCGGTCGGCCGTAGACAAAAGAGCCGGTGAGGGATCGGGAAGGGCTGCAAACCGCGGAGCGCCTGGAGGCTGGAAGGCGGGGAAGAGCCGCGCTGTGCCGTACCTGAAGTTGTCTCCGTCGCTCCGTGCAGTTATTCTCGGCTGGGCGGCCCTGGAGGTGCGCGATAGGCACAAGCTCTCGCTGGCTGCGCTCCTCTGCAGAGCCTGATCCATGCACGCACAGAGCTGCGTGCCTCGGGCACCCGTGTGAGAGAGCAGGGTGGGATGCGCTCACCCTCTCTGCCTGCACCAGCATGGGACCCGTGGTGAGGCCACTCTTCCTCCTGCCATCCTCAAGCCATCGGGGATGAGGGACACAAGCACTGCTGCTTTGGTCTGAACTGATGTATTTCTCCTTGCAGAGCTCTGAAGCGTTCTGGTTTTGCAGCTGGGGAATGAAGCCTCGTTTGGTTTTCTCAATGTTTGTAACAGTGCTGTGGCCGCGAAGCCATACATCCCCCCTTCTCTTGCCCAGGAGCAGCAGCCCACTCCTCCAGTGCTGTTCTGGTCTGATTAACAGCATGCAAATAGTGGTGTTCCAGCAGCAGGGTGGCCAGAGCTGAGGGAATTCCCAGCTCAGCATTCTGGTGGGCCTCCAGGCCGGCACTTTTCACTGCTGGGGCTGTGCCGGATGGGTACCATCAGCGTGGCCTCCAGCTCTCCCTCAAACATCAGTACAGTCGTACCTTCGCTGCTTGCACTGGTAATTAGTAATAATGACCTCCATTTGAGGTCACACTCATGCCGTGATATTGAAACATCAAAGGCCTGAGGGAGGCTCTTCTGGGGGCTCTGTGAGTCTCTTGAAAGGAGATGCCATGAAGCTGTGAAGGATGTTCAGTGCACAAACCATCTCGAGGTGACTCTTACAGTGTAGTGAGACCAGAGAGGGAGAAGCAAGCTGACAGTCATGGCTTGATTTCTTTTCTTGGCTCTCCCATGGAGCAGTGAAGCAGGCTGCTGGCACTCAGGAAGCATTCCCTTAGAGAGCGCTGTTTGCCACATCACTGTCTTCCTCCAAACTTCCCTGAGCTTTTGGGGATATGAAGTGCAGCTCACAAACACTTAACTCCTGAGACAACAGCCTAACATCACAGATGCCCTCCTGCCTTTCTGCTCATCCAGGCTGGGCTGCTCCCAGCATTTGTCACTGGGACACAAAACATCATGCTTCTGAGTGAAAAGAACCTTCTGAAGTTGAATGTGAGGAAATAATCAAAACAGAAACAGAGGCAAAAGCTGCCTTGTGTAGAGCTCCTTTGGGAGGAGGTTGGTGAAGAAGGGGCAAGAGTGCTCCCCAGACCTCAGCTCACCTGCCATCTTCCAAGGTGCGTTGTGCCATTTACTTTGGGCAGCCCAGAAGAGCAGCATAGTTGTGCCTTGAGCGCTCATACCTAATTGTAATTCGTTACCAGCTTTGTATTTAACACGTTTTGAAGTGTAAACTTAGAGCCAGCAGGTAAATAAGTAATTAGATTAATATTGGTAAGATTTGAATGTATTTGACGCTTTTAGTTGTATGAAATGGTATTTGATCAGCTTTATGGCTTGTTGAAGGCCGCAGAGGAGTATTAATCAAGTAAATTATTTGACAAATATGATGAGATTAAACAAATGACTATTTGCTAAGTGCTGGTCAGCTGCTCTGTGTCATCCCATTTCTCTTTCTCATCCTCCTAGTTCTCATTCTACTTTTTATGGTTTCACTTTTCCTGAGCTGTTTTCAGGTATCTGTTTCACTTTTTCCCTTCTTTTTCTCCCTATAGCATTCTCTCTCAGTACATTGTGGTTTTCCTTTCAGTCTTTCTTCTGCCTTATTTTTTCAGGCTGTCTTTTTGAGCTTTTTCGGTCTAAATTAGACCTTTTCACCTTTTTCTCCACCTTGCTGGAGATTTCTATCAAATGCTTTCCCACCAGCTGAACTAAACCCAGTGACTGTATGAAGACGTCTGCTCAGTGGCAGTGCTGCTCTGCCTCTCTCCGTCATTCTGGCTGTTGTGAGAAGGGTGTTCCTGCAGTTCTGGAGTGTTCTTCCAGCACTTATTCTTGCATGTGCTCTCACTGTGCCTTTAAGTGATTTTGACCAATAATCCAATCTCTCTGTATTCTGAGAGAATGATGAGGATCAAATGGCAGACCTGTTTTTGTATCATCATGCAAGTGATGCATCATCTTCTAAGTGACATACGCTTACTTTTCTGCTGTAAGTACAGGAGTTACACGATGACACCCTCTTGCACTGGGAAGGGAAAGTCTCTGCTGAAGTGAATGAAGTTACACCATTCCTCTGTCATGCAAAATGCTTTGAGTGCACTGCTATAGTGAGCAGTCCTGGAAGCATGTAATCCTGAAGCCAGATTGATAAGGGAGTATGGGGCTGAGAGTAGTATGCTTCTGCAGTTAATTATTTACTGTGGAGAGAAAGCAAAGCTTGGCAATATTTGATTTATAATTATAGATAACCAGAGGAAAATACCTCAAGATGATCCATTGTGTTGCCACCTGCTTGTTGGTCTCTCCTTGATGTGGAGCCAGCAATATTCAGTGACTAGCTCTGTAAAAACAAAACTTCAGTTATCAACTTCTTGCTGCACGCATAGCAAAATGCCCTGGTTTCTCCATGCTGGCTGAGGTATACCTGCATTAATGCAAAACCCGCCCATGCATCCATCTGAGGGTGAAGCGGGCTCCTTGAACAGCTCATCCATTTCTCTGGGTCTGATGCTGACAGATGACTTCGTGGGTAAATTCAGTGGACTCAGGAGTCCTGACTCCATCTCTGCTGTAGACCAGGCTGGTTGCTTCGGCTCACAAGACCTCTTCTTTGTTGGGAGCAATGCTGACCCTCCTGCTGGGTGGATTGATGCAGTGCAGTTACTAAACAGGGAGGGTGTGCTGGATAAGGGTGCTCTGGTAATGCAATACATAGCTCTGGGCACAACTGTTAGTAGAGTTTTCTTTTTGCATTGCTAAAGCCATTATAAATCAGGCTGCTCACACTGAAGTTAAATTCAAGAGCTGATGGAGCTGAATTTAGACACATGTGGGAGCAGTAATGTGACAAATGCAAATAAGAGACATTGCTGCATCTACAGTTCTCTGGTAAGAGGCCTGTACATCATCTGATTATTTAGCGTCCTCTGAGATCAGCAGACATAGGGAGGAGCTGCAACCTGGGAAAAGAAGAGAAGGATGTCCTTTTTGTGGGAGAAGGCAGTGAAATGTAAAAAGCCAGAGAGCAGGAGTGAAATGGGAGAAACCAGCACACACCAGGGGGTTGTGCTCTGCTCCCGTTCTGCAGGAATAGAAGCAGGGAATGAAAGAAGAGATCTGTGAGAGAAGACATTGCTAAGTCTGCTGCAGTATGAGGCAGGTGCAGGCTGTCCTGCCAGCCTGGCCTGAACCAGTGCCAACATCTCCCTTGAGAAAAGCAGGCCCTGGTGAGTGGCCTCTGAAGGAAAGTCATCTCATTTGTAAGTGCTTTTACCCAAAGCAAGTAGAGGTCTTGTTTGGAGGCTTGTTAAGAAGCAAGCTCAGTTCATCAGTGGTCTGTTGGTGTAGCAGGCTGCCATCATGTAAGCAGCCAGAGCTTGCTCCAGTGCTGAGGCTGCTCCGATGCTTTGCATTGTCTTTGGCAGATCTGCGATTTGTGTCCAGCTCCGTTCACAGTCTGCTCCAAGTCAAAGAGGAACGTGTGTAAAAAAAGGTTTGAATACATGAAATTAGCCTGTGAGTGACCTGTTTAGTCACTTGTCCTTTTTGCTACCCAGATAGCTGCTGCAGCAGCTGCCCAGCATAACTCTAGCTCTGCATTTCTGCAGTGACAGCAGTGTCCATCCCTCATTCCTGCATCTAGCTTTGTTATAGCAGGGATGAGAGGTCAGGGCACTTAGTACATGTAACACAATAGAAAGCACACGAGGACTCAAATGCAACAGCCACAGAAATAAAGAAAAGGAGCCACTTACCTTCAGAAGGCTTCAGGTATACAGGAACCTCTAACAAGATCCCTTTGCCTCCACTGCCATCCCTTAAATGAGATCTGGGAAGGGGTGGATCCTGGCTCCTCCCCTTTGGTCGCTCAGGTACATTGCACACACCTGAGCTCCCCTGGGTTGGCCCTGCCTTCCCGCCAGGTGCTCAATCACTGGTTCAAGCTGTGACTTAGCACTTCTGCTACACTATTACATGAAGTACCAGAGTTCATCTTGTAGAAGGAGAGGGCTTGATAAGGCAGCCTTTTCAATATGATAAGTAGATGAAGCATCACTGTTGCTTCAAGGTTAATGGGACAGAGTCCAGCTACTGCGTGTGCTAATTCTGTAACTGACTTTCCTGTTGTCTCTCCTTGCATCCGTGTATGATATCATAGCTGCCCTGATGCAGAATAGCTGCCTGGGGGGGCTAGGCAGGGGGAGGAATCACTGTACTGCTGTGTACTATGACCTCCATCTGGCAGCCAGTGTGGCTGCTGACAGACAAGGAAGTGCACACAACTCTGCTCTGCTTTCTGTCTCCTTCTCATGCTGGTAGATGGAGCTGGTACTTGAGCATCTTGAGGGTGGTCCTGTGAGGAGCCAGGAGCTGGAGCTGATGATCAGGTCAGCCAGGATGGGGCTCTGAGCTCCTGATCTAGTGTAAGTGTCCCTGTTCATTGTAGAGGAGTTGGACCAGGTGTCCTTTAAGGGTCTCTGTCAGTTCAAACAATTCTGTCATCCTAGTGAGTCCCTTCCAACTGAGGATGTTCTGTAATTCTCAAAAGACCCATGCTTGAAAGAAACACCCATGTGACAATCCTGAATGTGTCCACAGAAAGGCTTGAGAGAATGAGGTGTAGGTCGGGAGAAATGCTTCTGGTGCTGCTGCTTTCCCACAGGAGCAAGGAAGCTATGGACCTCTGTGGCTGATGGTCACAGGGCTGTGTGCAGGCTCTCACCAGCCCGAATTAATGGAGCTGCTCTGGCTGAGCAGTGAGTTGTGTGGTCTTCAAACAGGTGTGAATGTCCTCTTTGTGCAGATCCTTTGTGTTTGCATCATGTCTTAAGGAATGAATTGGTAGTACCCTGTAGTAAAACGGAGCATCTTGGTCTATTTGTGTACTGGAAAAATAATAAGAAAGCTCAAGCAATTGACAAGAAATGATGTAGCCCTCTGGATGGGGAGGGGAGGAGGGCTTGATGAAAAAAAAAAACAACAGAACAACCGAGCTTTTGAATCTTGCTATATGCTCGTAGCAAGTAATTCCGATATGAGCCATCTCTCTTTTTGTCAGCTGCTCAGAGGCACTTCTCATGGAATGAAAGTCAATCTAAAAGTTCAGTTAATTGCCTAAGTATTGTCAGATAAAAAAACTTCCCAGGGGGGAGCAGGTAGATTTCTTCAAGAAGCAAAAATCTTTACTGCTTTTTAAAAAATTGTTTCCCAGGCACCTAATCTAATCTATCCAAAACAATTCTCCGGCAGCCAGGGCTCACATATTTAAAAATAAAAACAAAAACACTGCTGCAGAGAGGAATGTACTGTGACAGTTTAATTTGCCACTGAAATACGGTCACCTCTGGGGTAATTCAGAGAAACCATAGAAAAGCGGATGATAAAGCTGTTCAGAATGGGAGGTGAGTAACAGGAGGCTGCAGAGGGAAGATGCCTATGTAGAAGTGTAATTCCTGGAGTTCATGTTTATCTTCTTGTTCCTTTGGCTCTGCAATGGGGCTGCAGCCCTGGCTCTGCATCACATCAGTGGTGGCTGGCTCTTGAGATGGAATGGAGTAAGAAGTAAAGGTGGAGTATTACAGCATGTCACAGGTCAGACTGTCTTTTTTTGAAGCTGAACACATACATAAAGATTGAGCCTTCTGGTGTGCTTGCAGATAGCAAATGAAGAACAGCTCCCACCTGTGGAGATGAGGAAAGGGACGGAGACCGCTCTGTGCTCCAGGGGCTGCTGAGAAGATGTGTGCAGCAGTTCCCTGCCTGCAGAGCCAGCAGTGCAGAGAGCTCCCTGTTGACAGAGGGCAGGCATGGAGGTGGGATTTCAGAAAGCCGGCTCAGTGGTTCTGTGGTGTGTGACACGAGCCAGCACTTTAAATATACACATTGCTGCTGCTGTCAGGAAACCTCCAGGTCCCAGTCTCCTGCATTGTAGTTCCAGGTGGAAACCAGTTGGTTCGTCTTGTGCTTTGTAGGTATTATGTATTGTTGGTTTCAGCAATGAATAGTGGCTCTGTGAGTGAGATCTGCAGAGTCTAAAGACAGTGGGATTGCCTGTACCCTCTGATCCCTGGCTGGGGACTAGTGAAGGCCCAGGACAGCTGACTGGGAATTGCAGCTACCAGCACATTCATGCAAATTCTCTACCTGCAATCCCTACACTTTGAAGAGAAAACAAGGCAGTTGTAAGTTGCTTATAAGAAGACAAAGAAAATCGAGCACTTGATTTAGGAGGGAAGATGTACAATTTTAAATAAAGAAGTATGGAGTTGCTTCTGTAATCCTGATCAGGGGCCTCAAAACAACATTGACTGAAGAGTGTGCTCCTTGTGAAGAAAGGAAAAGCTGAATGCGTAGCAGAGGGTTGGGGTTTTTCAGAGCATGCTTTTTGGCAGGGCTTGTGATTGCATTGCAACAGGGTTACAAGGTCTTGTTCAAATTGTGCTGAAGTCAGTTGAAAAATGATGTTGACTGCAGTGAGCATGGGCTGGCAGTCAGGACAGCATCTTGTAAGACGCTTCAGGTTTACTTCTTTATTTTGAAGTTACTCCTAGAACAAGTTTATTCAATTTGCAGCTTAATGTGCCTTCAGTTTATATCCCTGAGGAGGGGGAAAAGAAGGAAGAAAATAAATAACCCAAACAACAGATCAAAATAGTCCCACAACTCCTGCTGTGGACACGGGCAGTGACTGGCAGCTGGTGTGTGTGGAGCTGGATGACCACTGGTGGCTCCTTCTCAGCTTGGCTGGCACTGCGATTCCGTTGGGATTCAGACACAAGGAGATAATGACGGGGAGCCTGCAAACTGGGATGGATGCAGAAGAAAAAGCTCTGCCATCAGGAATTCATCCTTTCAGGGAGCTAATTTAAACTTCTTTTTGTCCTTTGAACCCTTCAGTAGGTAAATGTCACATAGTTCCTTCTATGCTTTTTCGTCTATTTGATTTGAGGGCTTTTTTGCAGCAACTTATTCCTCATTCATCCTGCTGTCAGGAAAGTTATTCTGCCTGCAGTCCCTCTTTGAGCTTAATTTTCTTATTTTCTGTAGCACTAGGGCTGATGGCTTCGCAGGTCTTACGATACCTCCCCCATCTCTTCCCTGCCCAGTCTAGCAGCACGACAGCTCCATTTAATGTGTGCTCTCTGCTTTGGCTTCCTGCCCCCAGACTCATTATTTTGCGTTCGTCTGTATCGAGCTCCAGTGCTGCCAGCCCCAGAGGATCATATATCTCAGAAGTCATGAAAAAGAGAGAGTCCTCGAGATGGGTCTGAAAATCTCCAGTCTGTCCCTGGTGCATACAGATTGCATGTTTCTGTGGCCATCCCCCAACCCTGGTGTGTGCTTGCATCCCTCTCTGCCTACCACAGCATTAAAGCCAAACCTGCAGGGCCCGGCGGTTCTCACTGTGCTCACTCTCACTTGGCCCCTGGGAATATTTCCACTCCTTTTTTGCTTAATGCAGAGACGGGTTGGGACCTGCCTCCTCCTCACCAGGTTAGCAGCCCCCAGAATGGCTTGGATCCATTTGGAATATTGTTCCAGGGAAAATATTGCACGGTTCTCTCTGCGGTAGATGTTTCAGAGCGGGGGCCTCTCTTCTACCATCTGAAGTGTGGTATTACCTTTGGGCCTTGGAGACTGGGAGTGCTTTCATGTTGGGTGCAAGGGTGAAATGCAAGATGATCCCTCTCTGAAGAGTGCACAAGCAAAGTGCACGGTAAGAAACACCAGGGTGCAGTTCACCCCTTTAGATGTTGACGCCTAACATCTCTGCCGCTTCCCCTTCCCCTCCATATGCATGTAGCAGGGGAGATGAGTGCTTTCATCTCATCCTAATGCGGATATCTGAAACCAGCCAGACAGATTGCACCTGTCTCTTCTCATTGATTGCAAAGAGGCTCCAGATGATGGGCTCTCATGTAGGTGTCTCTCTTGTAGGTGAGGTGAATCCCACACTGACTGGCTGCATCAGTCTGGTTGCAGTAGCACAGAGAGAGAGCGCGGCTGCTGAATGTAGTCTGTCCTTGCCTCAGCTGCGTGTTGTCTTATCTGGTGGTAAACCTATCCCTCCTTTTTGCTCGAGAAGCTACATTTCATTTCATAGAGTCATGAAAGTTGGAAAGATCACTAAGATCACCAAGTCCGACCCCCAGCCCATCCCCACCATGCCCACTGACCATGTTCCTCAGTGCCACATCTCCACAGAACACCTCTGGGGACAGTGACTTTACCACCTCCCTGGGCAGCCTGTGCCAGTACCTCAACACCCTTCCCAAGAAGAGGTTTTTCCTGATATCCAACCTGATCCAACCAGTTCCTTGCTGGCCAGGAGCTGGAAGGACATCATTCAGACAGCAACCAGAGGGTGCAGTTACACACAGATGTGGGTGCTCCAGGGTTTAGTGGGTGAAACCAACGCCTCCTAACACTGGAGAACTGTTAGGTACTCTAATGGTGATGGGGCTGTGAGGGAGATGGAGCCAGTTTCTGTTTTCCATGTAGTCTGCTGGGAGCAGCTGGGGGTGACTGAGAGCTGTTCATAAAAGAACTGAGAAACGAGGCTGAGCCAACTGGGAGGAATAAAGCCTGGTCGCCTGGGGAGGATTTTCTTGACTGACTGAGTTTCCTCTTTGATTGGAAGCACTTGTTCCATCTTGCCAAGGAGGAATTAGCCAGTGGCAGAAACGTGATGCACAGGGTGTTTTGGGAGTGAGAACCTGTCTGCAGCAAGAGCCTGCAAAGCTCAGCCTGAGTCCCTGTACTTGCAGCTGGCCTGGAGCCTGCTCTGTGTGCACAGCAGGGCAGGGTGCTGTGCCAGGCTCCTTACCCTGTCTCGCGCCTGTCTGCTTAGCATCAAATCCTACAACCTCTAAGAAAACCATTGTTTTGTACCCCACCTTTCCGATGACTGAAACACTAATTCCAACAAGTTCAGGCACCTGAAGTTAACGTTCCGTTCCAGAGAACCTCAGGAAGCCTACTGGGTGCATCGTGGTTGCTTCAAACCCTTCGACTGTGGTTCTCAGTCAGTGTGTGGGGAGCACTTCTGAAGAGCCTGCAAGAACCGTACAGTAAAAATGAGAACTGCTGTCAGGCAGTTAAAATGTATTGTTGAGGAGTCTGCATGGGAGTGCTTCTCGGACTTGGCAACTGGTATGGATAGAAAAGCATTTCTCTACAGTGAGTGTAACCTGTGCAGTAAAAAACCAAATGTCACAGTCATAATGAGCCCAGTAAGAGAGCTAGAAATGTCAAAGGGATTGCCAGTGCCTTTGCAATCACAGGGAAATTTGTTAGGGGAAAGATTCCTGGCTGACCCCAGCTTGGAAGCACAGGTTGCATGCTGCAGAGAAAAGCAAAGAGTACCTCACGTTCTGTTATATGGTATCTTCTCATTTTGCAAGGCACCTGACCTCTCCTTGCTCTCCTACCCAGCTACATGTGCGCAGGACAAGCTCTTATTCTCTACAGCCCAGGCTTCTAGGGGGCAGAGGTGGTTGTGTAGCTGAGAGGATGTGTGAAAACCTTCAGGAGGCTTCAGTTCGGGAAGGAAGGTGCATCAGAGCCTCATGGTTCAGACCCACAATGTATGTTTGGCTCCAGGACTTCTACTGCTGTCCCTCTCCTCTTGAACTTTGGTACAGTAAATAGTGGTTGTGTTTGAGGAGCGTCCTGGCCAAGAGGCATCTGGCACAGCATCCAGCATCTGCTACTCCATCCACACTTCCCTGCACGTGGGGTCTCTGCCTGCTGCTTGCCTGTCCTGCGGGTCAGTGGGTTCATCGTCTGTGATGCTGAGCAGCATATGCCTGCTCCTTTTCCCTGCTCATCTCCGGTAACTGCTTCTTGGTTTTGCCACATGGGGGAAATAACAGCGACGGCCCGAAGAGACATTACCATTGGGTTTTGGTTTGCAGAAGGAGAGCTTTCAGCCTGGAGCTAACAGCCTGCTGCACAGAGCTCAGGTTGCCTGCAGCATGACGCTGTGCAGTCCTTGCTGAGAGCAAACCCTGGGTTCCATCCTGGGAGCATTTCTGTGCTAGCTGCAGCTGCAGCCTCTCTGCTCCAGGATGTACTCCTTCAGAGCAATGCTCTCTGCTTGTTATTGTTTTACCACTGGCGGCACACTCACTGCCCTGTCAGTGGCAGAGGGTTTGTAGGTCTCTGGGCAATGACTTCCCTTGGTTCTCCTAGCCAGCAGGCACGTGTGCTAGCATTGGAGAGCCGATGGGAGAAACCGGGATCTGTCTTTCCCAACGGTGTGACCTTCCTAACTAATTTCTCTTGTGTAGTTCCCCAATAGCATGTGCTGTATCTAAATCTAGGCAGCAGGCAGTGCTCAGAAGGCTGCATCGAGCCTTAGGCGTGGGAAATAATGTAATGCATTGAAGTTGCACATCGTGTCCAGAGCAGGGCTAACCTTGTTGCACAAAGAACATACTTAAGGTTTTAAAGCCTTTAGGGTGGCAACAAGGGAGGAAAGCTCCCAGTGCAGAGAAGTCATATTCCCTCCCATGCTCTACCAGAACCTTCTTTGGTTTCTGATTCAGCTCTGCAAATACTGTCTGGTGGCTTCAAACTGCATAAGCAGTAGGCTGGTATTATTTCCCCTGTGAAGGCTGGAGGGAGGGAGAGAAAATTAAAGCAACTTGTCTCAGCCAGAGTCAGCTTTGTGGAGTTACGAGAGTGTCTCTGTGGAGCCCAGCGAGAGGTCTCTGCCTTATCTGGCTCAGCACCGTGCTGGTTGCACAATGCTCACAGCCCCTAGATGCACATATTTTCGCAGGGATGGCCCCAGTTGCCCAAGTAGAGTGTTCGCTCAGATTCTCATGCTTTGCAATTACTATAAGCTTCTCGTGAGAGAAACGGGGGGGAGTGGTGCCAGGTGTTGGTTTTTTTTCCTTCTTGTTGTTGTTCCTCGTCAGCTGGTTGCTTTGAAACGAGCACGTTGTGGTTTTCCTTCAGAAGCAACATGTCACTGCAAATGCGGCTTCAGAGAGCTTCCAGGAGTGCTGTGTGCCCGTGGCTGCGGGCAGGGAGCAGACAGGTCGCAGCATTGGGGATCTGCTTTGGTGAGCTCAGCCTGGCACAAGCCTGTGCCCATTGGGCCCGGCAGCGCCGGCACGTCGGCATTCCTTCCGGCATTATGGGATATGCTGAGTGCTCTCTGGTTGCTTTTCTTCTAGTACTGTGTGATACGAAAGGTAAATAGAGCATGACTTGTGACAGGCCAGCAGAACTTCACCCTTCTGCAGGCTGTAAATAGGTATCTACCTTATGGATGCTGGGTGTCCCGAGATGTTCTCACCACGTGTCCTAGGGCACCAAGAGCCCAGGTCCAGCCAGCCAGCTCTGGTTGGGCATGTGTGTCTTACCTGAGGTGGGACAGGAGAGAGCATCCATGGCTTCTTTTCCCATGTAACCAGTGATAGGGTAAGAGGTAATGGCCTGAGGTTGCTCCAGGGGACGTTCAGGTTGGATATTAGGAAAAATTGCTTCTTTGAAAGAGTGGTTATGCATTGGAACAGGCTGCCCAGGGAGGCAGTAGGGTATCATCCCTGGAGGTGTTTGAGAGCCATGGAGATGTGACACTGAAGGACGTGGTCGCTGGGCACGATGGGGGTGGGCTGGGGGTTAGATGTGGTGATCTTAGTGGTCGTTTTGAACCTCTGCAATTCTGTGGTTTTAAAAAAGATCGGCAATTGATGGGGATTTATTGAGTCCAGGGTCTGGAACCTAATTGGCCCCTGACAGAGGGTATTAAGTCAGAACGGAACAACCTTTAGTCCAAATTTTTGAGGGTGGATACCGAGGGTCAGTTGGCAAGCTCCAGCTTTCAGAGCTCAATGCTTTCCCTGCTGTTACAGTATGAATTTTCCTCTTCCATTAATATATTCACTCTGCAGAACAGTGCAGCATCTATTTTTGCTCAAGTAGCATTTCAAGTTAAAGTTAGCTTGTTTGACATGCAAGCTGGTGGCTTTCTGTGGGCTTCTTCTATTTAAAAAAGCTTTCAGCAAACTTTCATTTCTTTTTTCTTCTTGAATGTTTCAGTTGAAGTTCCTGTGCGGGAATAATGAGAGCTGTGTAGGAACCATACCCCCTACACCACACCGGGGCTTTAGAAGGTTCTTTGTATGGACAGACTTGGTCCTGAGGGAGCTGCTTTCTGAAAATAAGAATGGATTTAAAGGGGAAGTAAGAAGCAGTTTTAATTCCAATTAAGTGTGAATAGTGTCCAGGTGTGACAAACTGCTCTGCTTGTCTTGAACAGCCCTCAGGAGCACTCCTGATGAAGTCTGCAGCTGCTGGATGAAGCAGGGAGTCTCCATCAGGATGTCATTGCTTCCCTGACCTTGCTGGTGACTCGTGTCTCCCCTAACAATACTGGCAGAACCGTAAAGAATTACAGCTCAGTACTGATTTGTGAAGTTATTCTTATTTTCCAAGGAAGGAACCCTGTGTCCTTCTAACGAGCATTTGAAGAGAAATGGATCCATAAGGTAGAGCCCCCAGCTATAGATAGTTTGGTTGTTCTCTGTTCACTTTAAAACAAGAACAAAGCGTGTCCCCAAACCAAAACTCTTTCTGTTTGTTCAAAAGCGAAGACTTTGTGATTATTCTCGCTGACTGGATCCTCAGAGGACTCATTTCCATATCTGATGAGTAATTTCTGAGCCCAGCGTGAGGCTCACAAGACGGATCGTGTCGTGACAGGAGCAAGGAAGCATGCCTCATCGAATGAGTCTGTGTTGTGTTTTCAGCAGCACCGGTTAACGTCACCTGCTCATTTTCTTGCTTTCTTTTTCTTACCTGCAGGAGAACAACCCAACTTCGTGTTGTTTGTTGTTAACCCTGGGAAGTGCCCTCATGGTCTTGAAAGGCCAGCAAAGGCACCGTGAACAACTTTTAGGGCAGTGGTGAGGATATTTGGAGAGGAAACTCAGGCCACACACTACACTGGGTTATTACCACTCAAACAGCAACTTCATTTATAGTAGCAGGCAATAAATACAGCAGTGTGGTGATGCTGAGGGGATACAGCCAGTGGTCACAGCAAGCACGATAGCCTGTGGCATTTTGGGGCATCAGCCCCAATCTTCGATGCATCAGCCCTAACTGGTGTCCCTTTCGATGTGTGCCATAGTCCAGGGTACTCATAGGAGGTTCTTTCTGCCATGAGCTTTCACAGCCCTTTGCAGAAAGCATGGTGAAGTACCAAAGCTTCAGCCCTTGCAACTTTAATGGTGTTTGTGAGGGCAGGTACTGAATACGATGGTAAACAGTGCACTGAAAGGTCAGGGCTGGTTTGCTGATTGATGGGGACTGATAGGGAAGGGTAATAGCATAAAATACTCCCATGAATTGGTTGTTTGCAGAGTGATTTAGGTCATATAACAGGTCTTCCCAGCCTACACTTGAATAGCACGTATCCAATATAGCAGATTTTGCTTACAATAATTAGGTTGCATTATTATCTGCTGGATTGAGGGGAGGTGCTTGGATTTTCCCCAGTGGACTGAAGGGAAGGTCATTTTATTTATTTGTTAATTATTATTTTTTAAATTCTGTTTTAAACCAAAGCAACAGAGTCACGAGTCAGCATGATCCTTGCTGCAGGGGTTCCTCCCTCTGTGGTGCCCATGCTGCACCTCCACTAGAGTGGGCAAACCCAGAGACTCCTTCATAACACCTGTGGGCTTATTTCTGTTACTCTTCTTGCAGGAACTCTTGGGGAGGCTCTGCACATCGTTGGGAGTGCTAAGGAAAAGGAGGGAGCACTTAGGTAGAGTTTGGGGTAATTAGGAGTCTTCACTGCTAGTTTTGAGTCTACCACTGAAATGTGGTTCATTTGTTTGAACTTAGCCACCTCTGCAGCACCTTCCTTGGGGCTCTGCTGGCTTTCCCAGTGCCTCCAAACTGAATGAAGGTGTCTTTCTAATCCCTTGTTTCCCAGCAGATGCAAGGACATACCTTGTTTCTGTATGGAGATGCTGAGGGGGTTAAGTGCTCCAAGTGTTGAAAACTAAAACCAATAAAGCCAGTCCTCACTCGGTATTGGCCATCTCAGCTTTAGTGGCTTCGCTGAAGTGATGATGCTTTTTATCCTTTCCTTAAGGTGATCTCCATTATTGGATTTAGGTTTTGACACTCAGGAGTTTGGTTGTGACTCTTGAGCCTGGGCCAGCCTCTCCCTCATACAGGGAAACAAAAAAGTCTTGCACCTTTTCCATATTAGACAGACAGGGTGGCTTAGGGCTTTCAGGGCAAGGTAAATTTCAGAATTCTGAGTTTGCCTTTTGTGGTCATGTTTTTCTGAGGCCAAACATAGAACTGTTTGCATGAGCTTTACAAAGTCCAAGGCTAAATCCAATCAACGCTGCTGTGTTTCTGTTTAGAATGTGTCTCTGCAGTTGCAGGACTGTGCTCGTGTGGCAGGATCAGAAAGCCAGAGGGTGCTGGGAAATAGCCAAGCAACCGGCGGTCTGATAAAGAAGTCTTATGGCGTGGGGACATCATGCAAGGTGTTAGGGAAATCACTGGCTTCAGAAGATGAGGATTTGACTGTTGACTAGATGACAGGGAGAGCGTGACAAAATCTAAGTTGAAACACTGGTATAAGAACCCTCTTTCTTGTTTGGAGAACACCTAACTGGATGAGATCCTGCTCTAGTGCTGGGCTTGGTTTCTACTGCAAAGAGAAAAAGATCATTTGGGGATCCACGAGAATCCTGCAACACCTTCCATGCCCAGACATTGCTTGTATTGTCCTAAGGAGCTTAATGTGCTGGGAGCCAGGTTGAATGCCACTTTTTAACTGTGTTTATAATGGGAAGTGTGTTACAGTTCAAAGTTCAAAAGTCCTTCTCTTCTGTTGTTTATTTTTATTGTTTTAAGTGTGATTGCCTGTGCTGATAGTTAACAGTGCAGAGAAGGAAAGTGTACTGGTGGTTGCGCATGCCATTCTGGAGGCTGTGAAGGGTCCTGCTTCTGTCCCCTGCATGGTCAACCTCAGGCATTGACAAGAAGCTCTGTCCTGTGGCAAAAGCAAGAACCTGGGGTACAGAAATGCCCAGCTTCACCCAAAGCTTCCGCTGTGACAGTGACCGAGTCACTTCGTTGCTGTGGGTTCCTCATTGCAGAATCATTTCCTTGGTCCGCTGCACTGTGAGTTCTCAGGGAGTGGGATGGCTGCAGGACCTAAACCCTGCTGGAGCTGGAGGAGTGTCTTCCATCATGTCCACGCCACGATGCCTGCAAGGCATGCCAAATGGAGACCCTGGGTCTTTTTATCCTTTATGGCCAAAAGAGGGAGAATCCTCTCTTCCCAGCAGGGAGATCTCCTAATCCAGATGTGGACCTCGTGCCCTTAACCTTGGACCTCTTTTTCTCTCTGTCAAAGTGCTGTTGTGCGATAGTTGCTTGGTACTGCATGCCCATCCACCTCAGCTGTCAGATGACTGTGCTCAGAGCTGTCTGAGATCTCGGCCCAGCCCTTACCTCACTGTTCTGTAGGACGGTGTTATCGCTGCAGAGCGCGTCGGCTGTGTGCTCGGTGGAAGGGGTTTGTTTGGCTGTCCTATAAATCAGCAGCGTGTGCCAGACTCTGCTGCATAATGTCTGATGCATATTCATGCTTGCCAGCAGCACGGCCAGGACAGCATTGTGTCACTGTGTTAATAGTGTGCCCCAGTGGGAAGGGGAGGAGGGGGGCTCAGCAGCAGCTGCCTGCTTGCTTCCATTTATCTCCTCCCAGCTGCCCACTTGGCCCCCCAGCACGCACCCTCGCTTGCTTCTCTGCTGCATTTTCCCTGGCTCCTTCTCCCAGATTTGCCAAAGCAGATTTGATTTTGCTGCGGTACCTTCTTTCTCCTCCTCCCAGCTCTGTTGCTAAACCATGGTATGTGCCTGCAAAAGCACTGCAAGGGCTAAATGAATGCAGAAGGTTGATCGTTACATTTGATCACATAAATTAAGTGGCTTACTAATCAAGGAGACACTCTGGAAATATCTGATTTTGGCTGTTCGGGGTTGCTCAAGCTGTTCCTTTGGGCTCTGTGTTCGAATGAGCTGTGAGAGCAGCTTTTATTGCTGTCCCCTTGGGAGTGGAAAGGCAAGAAAGGGAACTCACTCTTGTTCCCTCATCCCACAGGAGACGATCCCTTTGCTCCCATACCTGCAGCGAAGAGGAGACTATTGCAGCTGTGCTGCACTGCCCTGTCTTAAAACGTAGGGTGAAAAAAGGCTGCGTGCCGCAGTTCTCTGGGAAAGATAGAACTTCAGAGGATGTGATGAGCAGCCTGTGGTATTGTGTGAGAGAAAATGGGTGGGGATCAACTGCCTGGTGGAGCCAGGTTGTGCTCTAACAAGAGGGATTGTTTCTTGCCTCTTGGGGAGCAGACCTGTGGGATCCTTGCCAAAGTATGATGCGAGTTCAGAGCTTCTGTGGGTTCAAGGGGAGGCTGGACAAGCCCTTGGAAAAAAGTTCTCTTGAGGGTTGCTAAAAAGACAAGCTGTGCCAGGCCCAGGAAATCCCCTGAGCTGAAAATAGTTGGGTGCTGGGTGAGTGGCAGGGGAAGCAGCATGTGGGTATTGGTAGGGAAGGGTGGGTCATCGGCCACACCAAAGTGTGGATGCTGAGCCGTGTTCTTACTCTGGAGTAGACTGGATGTAAAAATATTCTCCTTTGCACAGCCATTGCTCACTCTGTATTTCCTCTCCTTCCAGGGGGACTTGAGCCATCCCCAGAGCTGAGGACCTTCTTTCTCTGCAGGGCCGGTTAACCATCCAAAGGGTGAGTGTATCTGGGAGTGTGGGGGCTCCCACCGTCTCCCCGTCCATTCCTTCCTCTCATTTTCTGCTGTTGACCAGCAGGCTCCAGCTCTTCTCACCCACTCCCTGTGCCACCATCTCCCTGCCTGGATTGTTATGCTGCAGTAGCTCTAGCAAGGTGAGGTGTGTGCATCTAGCACCGCTTTGTTCCTGGAGGCCAAAGCATACTGATACTCTTGTAATACTATCTTGCTCAAAAACTGGCCTTTTTAAAAGGTTCTTTTCCATTAGATTTTTTTTTTTGTTAAAAATTGATAAGTGTTATCAAAACAATTCCTGCAGCTTCCCAGTTCCAGCTGCCTCGTTTCCTCATCCATTTATTTGCTCTGAATATTCATATGCGTTAGGCTTTAAAGCAAGCAGAAAGCTGAACAACCAGACACATTCTGCTGCACTTTTTTTCTAAAGGGTTACAGCTTAGATGTGTTTCCTGAAACTAGTTTCTTAGTTTTTCCTTGTCAGCAGTTGTTTGGGAGGAATGGGGAAGGGTGGGGTGAGAGAGGAGGGGGAATGCAGTTCTTGTGCATGTGGTACAGTTCGTAGTCCCATGGAAGTGATGGGGACAGAGAACAGTCCTGATGAAAACCTGTGCCAAAACACAGAGCGGGCCCTTCCCAGGCAGCACACAGAGTACTTGTGTGACCTCCCCAAGCACGCCGAGCTCTGCTCTTGCATTTTCAGTGCTGCTGTGTTGCTGCCATTCCTGTGGCAGCTGCTCTCTTCCTCCTGTTGTTCCATTGGGTCTGTGCTTTGGAGCATCTCTGCGCAGTCCCTGTGCTTGTGACACAGTTGTGATTTCATTAGGATAATTGGAGAGCAGTTTGGGCTTTCCCACTTGATTTATTCTGCCTCTCCAAACATCTCTGCACATGGAAGCTCAGCTCGGTGGGGGAGCTGTCAGCTCTGACAGCCAAACACAAAGACCCAGCAGGGAACCAACGGCTTTCCCATCCGAAACCTACACACTGAGCTTTTTGTCTCCTGTTAAGACCCTGGATGGGAAGTCACTTGTCTGAATTTAGCTCCCGTTTTTGCCACTGATGATGAGGTTGGGCCCATCCCTTTGCATGGCTATGCTGGTCTGTAGGATGAGGAGGATGATGTTTCTGCACAGCGGCAGCACTCCTTGTTGTAGCACTGGCTGGCTCAGGTTAGGGGTAAATACGTATGTTCTTCCCTTACACCACTGCAGCAGCAGTCTCCTGCACAGGCAGCAGGGAGCCAGGCTGCTGCCCTAGTGAGCTGGGGACACTAGTGGGTGCTGGGAGAGGTCGTGCCCCAGCACTACCACGTTCTCTTCACCTGCAAGTAGCATTGAAGCTTCCACAAGTCACCAAGCGTACCAGGCTACTGTAGTAGAAGACATCAGGTACCTCAGGAAGTGCCATGGTGGAACAACAGCATGGAGGTGTTAAAGAACCATGGAGATGAGGCACAGAGTGACGCGGTGGGGATGGGCTGGGGGTTGGACCTGGTGACTTCAGTGGTCTTTTCCAACCTGAATTATTCTGTCATCCTTTGTAATCCTACCCTTTATCAGGCAGTAATGATGGGAAGCGAGATCTCAACACAAAATGCAAGCAGCTGACAAGCATGCTGGATGTGAGCAGCCCAAGTGCACTTGATTTGATCTGCTGCTGGAGGTCCCCCCCTCCACCAGCATGTGCAAGTTTAATCAGAAATGAAGTCTGTTCTCACACTTCAGGCCAAGATCAGAAATGTTGGTGATCAGCTGGTTGCAAGTGCTGCTTTCTGCACCAAGCATTCCTTGGGGACAGGCTGCAGTGCTGCATTACAGATCAGTGATGCTTATAAGCTCCTGAAATAAGGGGCCTGCTAATCTCTCTGTTGGACTAGATGATCTTGTAGGTCCTTTCCAACCTAATGAATCTATGAATGCTATCATTTTGATGGCCCGTGATGGCTAGGACCTGATTCCTTCATTGAGGACTGATTCAGAGGGAAAGCTCTTGGACAGCTGGCACATTATGATGTTTATGCAGGTTATTACTGTTTCTGGTAAATTAATAAAACCACTAGGCAGAGCTGTGATTCCCCAATGTTTTTCCTAAAGAGTAGGTTGGCAACAAAGAACTTCACCAAACTTGCAGTTTCGAGGGTGAGAATGGTGTGGTCAGAGCAGCTTACTGCTAACAGCAGGTGATGTGCTGCTGCTGCTTTTACTAAATAAAGCCATCAGACAGCGTGCAGCACGAGCAGCTGAAGTGCAAACCAGAGAACAGAAAACTGGCAGCAGTTGTGGTGGGGTTGGCATCATCTTGTTTTCCTTTGTCTTCCTGGCTCATGTGATGGAGTACCTGGGCACTGCTTGCTGCCATCTGCCCCTCTCCTGGCAAAACACTGATGGCTGAAGGCATAGAATCGCCTCTGGGGTGCTGTCAGTGTGATGATGAGGGAGGAGGAGTGAGGACTTGAGGGTGTTTGTTGTTGTTTTTTTTTTTATGGTCTAGCAGTCCCTGGTTGGAGGGATTGTCCTCTGGCATGAAGCACTGCTGTGCACCGTGTGGGGACATACCTACGTGTGCTCAAGCCCTTGTGCAAAGCCACTTCATGCATGCTGATGAACTTCTTATGGAGGACATTTGTTGCTTCTCCAAAGCAAGGCCACCACTTGCAACTGTTGTTATGTCTTTGGCATCTCTCTCTCTTTTCATCTGGGGGCCGCATTGTCTGAGCTTGTGAGCACGAAGCCAGCAAGCCGACAGCCAAGCACATCGTGTTGGATTTGCAGCCTGCTTCTTTGTTAATTTAAAAAGCAGCAAGTAAATGAAAACAAAGCACTGTGGATAGGCTGTGATTCATACCAGAGCATCAGCTTGCCAGCCTCGTTTTCCTACTGTCTTCCAGGCTGGGCAGGTCACTGAGAACGTCAGCATTTTGACCCTTGAGAGGAAACAAGAGGTGTCATTTCAAACTGCTGGAGAGGTCCATTCAGACCTTTCTGAGGCTGTATTTTGTAACAGTGGTGACAGCATTGTGTACGAGCAAGTGGAGGAATCTGGGTAGTCACAAGAGCGAGGCAGCAGGGTTTGCCTTGTCAAAGTAGAGTTCCTGAATTGCATTTGGGGTCTAATGATTCCTCAGTTCTTGTGGACAGGGCTTTTGGAAGAAAGGACGTGCAGTGTGAGTGCTATTCAAAGATGTTTGCAGAGGTGGAACTGATTCCTGTTGTCTTTCATTGTACTCCTTGTTGGCAGGTAGAGTGTAAATGTTCAGTAGTGAACAATATTTCTAAAATCTCCACCACGGTTGGCTTCTGGTGCAGAGCTGCACAAAAGTCTGTCTCTTGGCTTGTTTACTTAAATAGCGTCCATCTGAAGTACACCACAAAGCAATAGGAGAAAAGGAAGGGAGCATCCACAGCCTCCAGGCTTTGGGCCTGAAAGTGCTGTCAGTCTCTTCACTGGGAAAGCTTGCACCAAGCACCTCGGTTCATTGCTCCTTCAACCAAAGCCTGGGTGCTGCCTGGCACACACAGCACAGGAGGAGTTACAGGGCCGTGCCATCTGCCTGCAGCACAGTCTCCATCCCCTCCATGCACACAGAGGCAGGGTATGAGTGCCAGCTGGGAGCGAGGCTGGGCCGAGGTGCTTGCTCTCCCTGCTTCCCCTGTGAGGCTGGCAGATGGTTCTTGTTTCCTGAAGCTGTGTGGCTCCTGCTGCCTGGGAAATACACAGCGTTGGGGGAGGACTCGTGGGCTACTGGGCTGGGAGCAGCTGCGCTGCCAGGCGGAAGCACTCAGCTTTCCTAGACAGCTTTGAATGGGAGCCAGGAGCCCTCTCTCTACGGGAGAACATCCACGAGGTCAGGAAACGCAGCAGCAGCCTCAGCTCCATGCTAGGGCTGTTGGCTTGGCACTCAGACCCCAGCCCTCCTCTTCCCAGACAGTGCTTCTGAACAGCTCCTGCCTGTGGCATCCTGCTGAGCTTTCTGTTGGACTGTCCGGCACAGATTTCTGGGGATCCAGCTGCTGGGAAGAATGCTGGGCACCTCAGAGGTGGTACATTTGGGTAGAAGGGGAAAACACCAGGGAGTGACCTGGCTAGCCTTGCAGACCACTGCTCTTGCTTAGCACAGGACTGGGAAGCTTTGCTTTTGTGTTTTCCTTATTTTTTGGTCAGTTCTGTTTGGGCTCTACCCTAGCTGCCGAATGTAAACTTGTTTTTCCTCCTCTGGAAATTCTCACATCAGAAAAAGCTTTCACAGCAGTCGCCAGCATGTCCCCATCTGGTCCATCCAACACCGCTGCAGGATGACAGAGGATGTCTGCTAGCATCTCTCCGACAACTCAACTCTGCCAGCATCCCCTGGGTGTGGTGGGAGTCAGTGAATGCTAAAGCTGCAGAGTTCTTGTACGTAAACTGTCTGTGCTTTGTAGGAAGGGCATTTTTGTGTTGCACACACACGCTTCAGCTTGCTTAGTGCTGCCTTGACCTCTAACTCATCAGAAAGTTTCCCCACAGATAACCAGGCACTTTCAGAAGGACAGAACTTCCTACTGCTGTTCAAGATCATGGCAGTTGCATCTGCAGTTTCAGTTGTTCCATCCACTTGCACAACACATGAGGAAGAAGGCTGTGACTGTTGGGGTATCTGTCAGGTGGTGAGCTGACTTTCAGGCTTGCTCTTCAGCAAAACTACCTGGGAGCTGCTCACAGAAAAAAATGGGATTGGAGAGCTCTTAAGCTGGAAACCTCCCTTGGCTTTTAGAGCCTGACCCTCTGCCACATGGAGCTGCATGGCTCCTGACACACCTCTTCCCTGGCCTCAAGAGCAGAGATTCATCAGACTTCTCTGGAAAGGCGTGAACCTGAGGTATCTCATTGTTTCCACCTTATTTTCCTCCCCAGCACTCTAGCAGCTGAGGACAGCATTGGTGTGGGACCAGAGGTCCCGCCTGTTTGTGCTCTAGTTGCTCTTTTGCAGCCATTTCCTTGCTTTTCCCCAGGATCCTGTGTGCTGGGAAGGACGTGATCTCTGTTTGTCTTCCTGCCACTGAGATAGCAGCTGAGAAAAGGGCTTTGGCAGGCAGTGGCTGTGTCTGACTGCCCCAGCCCGAGTGGGTGATTGAACTGTCTGAGTGGTTTAAGGTTGCAATCAGATCGGGATTGAAGTCAGAAAGTTCTGCCCCACTTTAGATTAGATCTTTGCTGTGTTAGCAAATTCACTAACTGCAGATGCAGGCTGGATGCAGAGTGCCCGTTGCTGGAACAACACGTACCAACCACCTGAACAAAGCTCATCTTCCAGGAGATACAGCAGCTCCTGCCGGCATTATCGCACTGCTAGGCATCATCTGATGTGAAATACTGTGCTCCCAGAGCTCCGACCTGATCATGTGGCCTCTTTCTGAGTGCTTTTGTGCTGCTGAAAAGGCTGTGCCCCTTCCTGGTTATTTGCTTCACCAGCAACGTGACTAGAGATGGCCAGGAACCACCCTTCAGACTTAATGTTTTTAAATGCACCTACTTAAAATTTCCCTGCTGGGTTTTGAACTGCTAGGATCCCTGCTCTTCACAGCCTTTCCCAGAGCAGCTATTGCTCTTTTGTTTCTCTCTGTTTGATCTTGCAAGATACATCTCTTTGTAACAGCTGGTAAGTCTGGGGGGGATTTCTGTCCGAGCCTTCAGGGTTTTGTAATCATCCTCTTGTAAGCTTTGAGTTGAAGTTCCTCTTTCTCAGTAGAATGGGAGCTGAAATTTAAAGGTTTACTTCTCACTTACACAGCCTTTTTCTTTGGTTCCCTTACCCACAGCTTACATCTCTTACATATTCCCATGCCTCGTGTCACTTGCAGGACACACCCAGACTGTCAGGCTGAAGGACTGCAGAGTGTCAGAATTACACACTGGGCTCAGTTTCACATTCAGTTTGATTGATTTTTTTTTCCCCCCATTTTAAAGTAACCTTCGCTGCTGGTGGAGGGTATTAGGTGAAAAAAGCTCCGGATGCTGCAGTTACTTGCTGTAATTCTAGACCATGCTTCATGGTTTAGGTGAGGTCATCTCACATCTGAGACCCCAGAGAATGGGATCATAAAAGGCAGTGCATGCTGAAGGCACAGCACAAGGCGACAGAATGAAATACATTTTTCTGCTTTCCAGGGTAGTCAGTGTACTGGAGGAGGAAAACACACAAAGTCCTCCACCCTTGGGTCATCCTACCAGCTCTGTCTCTGACCACTGGTTTTGTGCTCCTTGCTCTAATGCAGCAGTCCTATTTCTCTCCACAGGTGGTGGTGCTTTGGAGGCCCTGAACTGGGGTCAGCTGGAAGATGACCGAGTACAAGCTGGTGGTAGTGGGAGCTGGAGGTGTCGGGAAGAGCGCTTTGACGATACAGCTCATTCAGAACCATTTTGTTGATGAGTACGACCCCACAATAGAGGTAAGCAGCTCTCTCTACGTGTTTTGCTGTTGCTCTTTTGCACTTTGCTACAAACCTAAAGCACGCTCAGCTTGGTCTCAGGACTGAAGCAGGGCTTGAGCAAGGATGTTCCTCTGCTTTGTAAAGCTGTTCCAAGTTGCTGCATGTGAATTTGGAGGTCACAGCGTCCAATTTGTGCCTCCTGAGGAAGGACCATCGTGTCTGCTAGGGAGAGATAGCACAGCGTGCACGGAAGCAGGCACAGCCTTGAGGGGCCAATGGGCAGCACAGAGCTCCTCCTTTCTGATGAGATTGTTATATGGGAGCAGGTAAAGGTTGAGACTGCACAGCCATCTTGTGTCAGTGCTTCTGTTTCTCCTTCTGAGCAAAGTAAGGACACTGACCTCCTGTGCATGTTTTGAGACTTACTGATGAAGTGGGTTTTTATCAGAGCTCAGATGAACTGTGTATGTCCTGCAGCGGTCAGGAGCCCTAGCAGAGGTAAAGTCCTCTGAGTTTCGTTTAAGAGACACTCCCCCATTTCTGCAGAGCAGGGAGCTCACAGACTTTCTTCAGGCTGCTTAACACTTGGTTAAGAACGTGCTCCGCATTAGGAAGACCGATGCTGTGGCTCTTTCCTAGGGCTTGCAGACTCCACACAATAGCCCAGAAAAAGGAAAACAGGGAGTGCTTTTCTGCAGTTCACCTTGAGCTCTGGGTCTCTGCTCTCTAGAGCACAGCAAGTTCATCCTCCAGCAGGAGGAAGAGAAGAGAGGCTGTGCTGTCAGGGCCAGTTCTACACACCCTTTATTGCAAGGGGTAAGAAATGGATTTTTTTGAGACAGCATGGATCTGTCTAGATGGGTCTGCCTTGTCCAGTACCCTCCTGGCAAATTAGCTAAGGGCCTGTGTAACACTGTACCATGATGTGCAGCAACAGCAGCAGAGTAGCAAGGTCCTAGCCTGCAGCAAGTGAAGTCTTGCTTAAATGCAACAGCCACAAAAATAAAGGAAAGAAGCTGCTTACCTTCAGAAGGCTTCAGGTACACAGGAATCCCCAGCAAGATCTCCTTGCCTCCACTGCCAACCCTTAAATGAGGTCTGGGAAGGGATGGATCCTGGCTCCACCCCTTCCAGTCACTCAGGTACATTGCACACACCTGAGCTCCCGTGGGTTGGCCCTGCCTTCCCACCAGGTGCTCCATCACTGCTTCAGTCCACGACTTAGCATTTCCACTATAGCCCGTGATTCTGTAGGCTGTGCAGGTTCAGTGCTTAGAATCCAGTTTTCTACGTGATGAACATAAGCAACAAAGATATTTTTTTTCCACCTTTTTAAAGCATAATCAATTATCAGGCTACTTTCATCACTGCTGGAGTGATGCTAATTACCTGCTGCGTGACTTACTCCTCGTTCCGGGAGAGATCTGCACGGTGCTGTGCTCGCAGTACGGCTCCTGGCTGCTCCTGCCCTTCTGTGTGCGAGGAGTAGGTTCCCCCTGGGAATGCAGCTCACAGCTCTGTCACGCCTCTCCGACAGTAACCTCCCTGCCTGCAGTCCTGGAGAAGTCTCTGCCAGATGTGTATAAATGCAGCTGTGGTTACTGCAGTTGTTATTATTATCATAATGCCTAAAAGGTCCCCGGTGGGGTCAGAAATCTATTCTGGTAAGTGTTGTGTGTGCAGTCCCCACCCTGAAGAGCTCATCACTTAAATAAACAAGAGAGGCAAAGCTCGGTAGAAAGGCTGAAGTGGTCTTATTATCCTACAGATGGGAAGGAGAAAAGCACTTACAGGCACATGCTATTACGTCATTTGGCAAGGTCACCTAGAGAGTCCAAAGTGGAGCCTGGAATTTATTTTGAGGCTCCCGAGTCTCAGTGTCACACCTTGCTACAGGAGCCAGCTGCCTCCTTCCCCTCTCCTCTTCCCTCCTGTGTTTTTCACCTGTATTCAAGTCAGTCCATTCCATTCCTGCTGTGGATTTACAGACCTGGACCCCCCCCAGAGGTGGCTGGGACGTGACCTGCTCTGCCTTCCTGTGCAGCTTCTGCTCAGCAGGGCAACACACCCATCTCCTGGGGTGGGACTGCTGCTTTGGTGGCTCTGGTGCTTTCTTAGAGAGTTGTGCCAAGTGGCTGCTGGCAAAAGAGCTGCTAGTGGAGGGGCACCTCCCTGGGAGCCATCAGTGTTGGGTTTTGGGGAGGAGCGCTGGTGGGAGAGGTGGGAAGGTCCCTCTGCTCCCTCGGACCTGGGGAGGGCAGGCGCAGCTCAGTCCCAGTGACTTGCTGGGACTCAGCCTCCTTTGTGTGCCTCCAGCTGTACCCTGCAGTGAATTTGGTCCAAGTAAACATGCCACAGGAATGTAAACCTTGCGTAGTGCTTCACAGCATGCCCTGCCCGCTCGTGCTGTGCCAGGGATGTGTGCCTCTTTCACGTGTCCCACGCTGCTGCGGGGGGACTGCAGCTCCAAGCTGGTACCCATCTGTGCCTTCCCCTCTCACTTTTGTACCAGCTAAAGGAGCTGATCTCCCTCTGCACTCCTCTGTCCATCGGTGCAAGTGTCCAGCTGCGCACACGGGGCCCTAAAGAGGAGTAGTGTGCACGGAATAGGAGGGGTGATAGGAGAAGCAGAGGGCAGAGCTGGGCTGCAGGGGAAGGAGGTTTTGCAAGCGGGACATGGGGAAGGAGGATATGCAGACCAGGATGAAGTGAGCTGGCTGCAGAGAGGGCTGCTGGGGACACTGGCCTCCTGCCATCATTGTACAGTGCTGGTGTCCCAGCTGTCCCCTGCTCCTGTGGGCAGCCCCAGTGTCCCGTCCCAACAAGCCATCCCTCACTCACGTTTTAACGTTGTTCCCATTCCAATCAATCTGCTGCAAAAAGGGACCTCATGCCCAGCAGGGGGAGTGGGGTGCCAGCATCCGCAGGACAGTGTGGGGTCACTTCTCTACGTGTGCTGTCTGGCTATGAGACCTCCCCTAAGCAGGGACTTGGCCATTACACGTGAACACGTGTGCTGGGAGACTCGTCCTCTGGATGCGAGCTGGGGCACGGAGAGGGGAATGACTAGCAGCAGATGTGTGTAGCAGACAGACACGCACAGTCTGCCCTCTGCAGCGCGGCCCTGCACCGAGGAGGCGGCTGCAAGTGGTGGTGGAGGGAGCACTTAATTATGGACAGGTTAATGAGAATTGCGTGGCGAGCTGCCCGACCCCAGAGTTGCACTGGCTTCCTGTGTGGCAAAGGATGGGTTATGGACTGCTGAGGAGGTCCAAGTGGAGCTGATCCCATCTCAGCTGATCTCAGGGTGCTCTCTGCAAGGAGGAGAAAGACTTTAATGAGTCCCAGAGGCTGGTGTTTGTGTGGCAGTGAACAAAGGGGCAGAATCCACGCTCCCTTCCCGCACCGCTGCTTTGCTGTGTTGTCATCTTCAGGGCTGTTTGTTAGGAGCAGAGCTCACCTGATAACACTGTCACTGCTCTGTCACATCACAGCTGTGCATTTTTCACACCTTCGGTTTCAGCTTCATCCTCTGGCTGAGAGTTGGAGTAACTGTGTTGTACCTGGTGTGTGGCTGCTGGGAACTGTGTTTGGGAGACCCTGGGAGAGTGCTCTCGGTGCTTTCCAGGCCTCCTCCAGGCGTGTGATAAGTTGTAATCACCTCACCACAGGGAAATGCACAGCTTCAAAGGCCTGCTGGGGTGCTCCTCACCCTCCTCAGAGCCCCTCTGGGCACAGGCAGGCTGTGGGAAACCCCCTGCTCACAGCCTGCTTTGGTTTTTATCTCCAAACAAGAAGCTCACCGTCGCTCAGTTTGCCCCCTCCCCAGCAGCAGCTACCCCCAGTGTCTGCTCTGTGTCAGGGATCCCGTAATTCCAAGTGGTGTTAAGCACCTGCCGGCCCCACAGATCACACTGGTAGCTGCCAGCAGCCTCCCTGTGTGTGTGCCCCCTTGCAGCCCCTCAGAATGGGATGCAGTGCGCAGAGCTGTAGGACCAGGTGCCCGAAAGCCATCCCAGCACCCAGCAGCACTGCTGGCATGCAGCAGGATCGTTCTCCATGAAGGCTCCTGGCTGACCTTCCCTTTCTCTGCCCGTTGGCAGGATTCCTACAGAAAGCAAGTCGTCATCGATGGAGAGACCTGTTTGCTGGACATCCTGGATACGGCGGGGCAAGAGGAGTACAGTGCCATGCGAGACCAGTACATGAGAACGGGGGAGGGATTCCTGTGCGTCTTTGCCATTAACAACACCAAGTCCTTTGAGGACATCCACCAGTACAGGTGAGCATCCCTGCTGCTCGTGCCCTGCCCTCCTTCTTCGATCAGCGCTGCCCACGCAGACAATTAGCACGAGCAGCCACCCCCCCATGGGAAAGAGGTCCTGCAGACGGCTGATGTCAGTGACTCCGATAAAGCCCATCCAGAAGGATTGCTTGTGGCCCCCGGGGATTCGGTAATGTAATGTTGAAGTGTTTATGGTGTCTAAAGGGAGAGCCGATCCTTTATGACCCCCTCCCTTCCCTCCCTAATTAATGGAATTGCTTTGCTAGTGAAATTGATCTCCGCAACTTCTGCTCGGCAAAGGATGCATGGGATGGCTCACAGGCATCAACCTGCCTGCTCTGAGGAGCTGTATGAAAACGTGCCTCCAGGCCACTGCTTCCCCTGCCATCTGAGGGACTGCGTGCCCCATCAGTAAAACTTGCCATCGACTCCACCAGCACGTGGCATCCCATTTCACCCCACCGATCGCCCCGAGCCCTGCCCAGCCCTGATTGCAGCAGCCCCCGCTATTCCAGTCCTGCCTTGACACGTGCCTGGAGCCAGCCCGAGGGGCTCAGAGCAGCCTAGGAAATGAGTCACTGCAGCTTCCGCCTGTGCCTGCTTCCCTGCCACCTGAGCCAGCCCTGCCCGGTGCCCGGAGCTGAACGGCAGAGGTGGGGAACAGGGATCTCACCCAGTGGGTGACGGGCAGCAGTGCTGCTGTGAGCGCAGCTCCCAAGGCATCCTGCAGCTCCCAGCACAGACACAGCCCACACTTACTCAGAGCTGCCAGGCGTGTTCAGCGCAGTAAGTGCGTGCGTTGGGCTAATTTGGCTTTTTCATGCTGAACTGTAGGACAAAGGATGGGATTTTCCTGAAGCACCTGAGGGATTTGGTAGCATTCATCCCACTGCCTTGTGCTGGGGCTGGTGCCTGTGAATCACTCAGAAGATGGCTCGATTTCAAGCCCGGTTTTAATCATGATGTAAATCACCCGCTTTAATCTCGTTCCACATGTGCTCTTAGCATTTGCACTTTTAGAATAATTTTCCCCAGAGAAACACTCACTCCCGCTGGTTTGGAGCCATTAGGAGGTATCTCTTTTCAGCTAAGTGTAGCACTGTGCACTAAATTTAGTGCCGGGGTCTGCTGGTCAGGATGTTACATCGAACATCTAAGTGGCTTTATGGCATATCCAACATATATTCAGCCCTCATTTCTGTGTCCTACTGTATTAAAAAAAGATGCTTGTGGGTTTTTTTGTTGTTGGTTTTTGTTGTTGGTTTTTTGGTCTTATGACTCTGTGATGCATGTCCATCTGCTTTGGGATGGAACTCTGAATTCAAGCAAAATGTAGAAACAGCATCTTAAAGAAAAAACATAAGTGCTTAGATTGGTTAAATAAAACCACATTAATTGTTCCGGTTACATAAGCAAAAAAAGCTGTTTTGCGTCCCAAGTTAAGTGATGTATTAAACAAAGGAAGTTATTATCTGCCGTGAGGGAACAGAGTGCATTGTTTGTGGTCGTAACGGCCTGAAGATTATAGAAGCAGTAGATGTCATCCTCACCCACCTCCTTCCAAATCAGAGGATGGAATGGAGAGCCATTACTACTTCTTCGGTTCCCAGTTGGTTCCTCAACTTCGAGTGAACTGAACTAAGCTGAAACGAAGCAAACAGTGTTGGTGCATCTGCAGGAAAGGCTGCAGCTGCCAAACACTGCTCTGTCAGCTCAGCAGGCTCTGCTTGCAGGCATTTTCCTAGTGACTTCCACCCACTCGGGGGCTCACTTGGTCTAAAATGTTTGAAGTACACAGGTAACTGCTTGAGTGTTCTGCTTTGTTTGGCTTGGGCCGTACTAGGAGGCTGTCTTCATGCAGACTGCCCTAAGTGTGAGCTGAATTTAGCAAAAGGTTGCATTTAAAGAGCAGAAGTATGTTTAGTTTTCTTTTCCGAAGGTGATTACGTGCCATGGTTGCACACGTGCTTCTGGAAGCCCTGCACTGGGCGTGTTGTAGCACAGCAGCTTGTGGTGAAGAAGTGACCTTTCCTCTGTTCTGGTGCCCTTTCTCCCTTCACTTTGGCATCTCCTCATCTTGCAGGGAGCAGATCAAGAGGGTGAAAGACTCAGATGATGTTCCCATGGTGCTGGTGGGAAATAAATGTGACCTGCCAGCACGGACAGTGGAGACCCGGCAAGCGCAGGACCTGGCCCGGAGTTATGGGATCCCCTACATAGAAACGTCAGCCAAAACCAGACAGGTAGGAGCAGACATTAGTGCTTCTGGGCCTGGGAATGGGGAATGTTGCCCAGCCCCAGAATGGGGGGAGTTTGATGAGCCACAGCCTCCCTGACGGACAGAGGCAGGACTGCCATGCTGACTGTGTGCTGGGCTGCCAGGCGAGCAGTGCTCCAGCTGCTTATTACCCAGCGTGCTGTAAGTCTCTCTGACAGCTTCAGCGTGGCGGCAAGCTGGGAAGGGAGTTTGAATTAGAGCAAGCCAGCACGGGCACTGATTTACCACTGTCAGGATGCTGGGAATGAAGCTGCCAGAAAGCCCAGCTCTGAGCTGGCTGCAGCCTTGCCTTGTATGCAGGCTGTGATTGATGGTGCAAGTTCAGTTATGGCACTGGGAGATAAATCCAAGCAGCACGATCCCCGGCCGTGCCCCAGGCTGCTGTTGGTCTGTGCTGCCTGCAGGCAGTGCTGGGGCTCCTTGCAGGTGGGCAGAACCATCACTTCTCCCTGCTGCCCTGCCCTGCTTGGAGCAAAGCGCTGTGTGTTTCTTGCAGGGCGTTGAAGATGCCTTCTATACCTTAGTGCGGGAGATCCGTCAGCATAAACTGCGCAAGCTGAACCCGCCAGATGAGAGTGGCCCTGGCTGCATGAACTGTAAATGTGTGATATCGTGACTATGGTGAGTTGTGGGAGCAGGAGACAGGGGGTATGGAAAGCAGGGTGGGGGTACTCATCTGCAAGCCTGCATCAGAAACCACTTCAGCAACGGCTATTTCTTTCTTAATTAAAACTTTGACTGAAATAGCATCTTCTGTCAAAACATAGGTAAGTCAGTGTTTCCCACTTTCCTGAGGAAATGTGTGGGAGGAAGGGATTTTTTGTATTTTTTCCCCTCATTCAGCAGAACAAAATCCTGCAGAACACTGAAAGAAATGCATGTTTTGCCATGGCATCCCCAGGGAAGCTCCTTCCCGTGCTGGAGAGGGGTGATGCTGGTGCTCCAGGTGTGCAGCTCACCACGTGCGCCAGCCTGGCCCTACAGCAGCTCAGAGGAAGAGCTGTGAGCGCATCTCCTCCTTCTGCTCTAATAAACCACACTGTCCTACTGCTCCAGAGCAGTTACATGTGGCTATGAAAACCCTCTGGCCAGCAGAAGTTTTCCCGTTAGATGGAATATTTGAAACTGATGCAATGTTGAGAATTAGACGTCAGGGGACTGTTTTGTGTTTGTAAATTGTGCAGGTTGGAGCCAAAAAGTGTTTTTCAGTCTGCATTCACTTGCCTATTCTGCTTTTCCTTCCTCGTTTGTTTGTTTGGGGTTTTTTTTGTAGATGATGTATGTATGCAAGTCCTGGTGATCCTGCTGGATGGCAGGGAGGGAGAGCTGCTATTGATCAGCCTGGGCTGGGTAGCCCTGGGCCAGAGCACCCATGGGGTTGGCTTCCACATTAAAGGAGGAGACAGGCTGTCAGGGCTAAGTGTGCTGAGGAGGGGTGTGAAGGACACCTGAGGACTGTGTCCTGGGGCTGTGAGAAAAGCCTGCACGGCCATTGCTGATGGGGTGATGCCCTTTAGAGGTCCCTTCACACAATTGCTGAAGTGCTGAAGTGGCGCTCTGTGTCCTGCAGACTGCGAGCATCCCACTGAGTGAGTTGATGGGCAGCTGTTTTTCCTTTACTGCTTTTGGAGGCAAAAGGCCACGAGTGCAGCAGAGTCCTTCTCAAAACAAGCAGCACCGGCAGTGTTTGCTTCCTATGGGCTGAGCACTCCACCCCTATATTCCCATAGGCCAGCCAGCCGGGGGCTGCACTGTGCCTAGCACGCTTATCGCTGCAGAGGGAGGCTTCCAGATGTTCGGGACATCCAGATGTTCCGTGGCGTTTCCTCCGGATGGGGATGTGAGCGTGGGGCTCGTTTCCTGCTCTGGCTCACAGCCGACAGCGCGTGGGGACACACGGGCTGGGCTGAGTCCCCATGCAGGGACTGCCAGGAGCCAGTCCCCGTCACCACTAGGGTGGCCAGCAGCAGCATCCTTCTCAGAAGCGGGGCTGGCCATGGGAAGGAGGGCCTTGTTCTCTGCTAATAGTTACCCACATCTTTTTCTACTTTCTGGCTGTGGCTGATTCCTCAAGGAGCAGAGGAGGAGATGGAAATTCACACGGAGATGCATTGGCATCCTAAGATGCTTTCATGAATTGCACAGCCTGTGGCAGATCCCCCCACATGGGCAGAAGACTTGAGACCAGAAGATGTGTGTTTTGCTGCCGGGGCTCCTGCCATACAGCAGTGTACAGCCCTTTTCTTAGGGCAGCGCAGCCCCAAGAGGTGACTCCAGCAAACAGGCAGTGCCAGAAACAGGACAGCAGGGGAGGAAAACGTGAGGGCTGGCAGTGGCTACAGCTGGTTCTGAGAGCAAGAGAGTGCTAACGGGTCTTCTCCCTCTTGTTTCAGCTGACTGGACCCTGACTCGGAGAGGTGTCCGCTGTGCAGAGCACAAGGAAAGAGGTGATGCGAAGGAAGAAACAAACGGATTCAGGGGAGGAGTGGAGGGGGAGGGAGAGAGGAGGATGAGGACGGGAGGAGTGCCAGCCCCTCCAAGGACTATCTCGCCCTTCACCCAGGCCGGCAGCAGACGACTTGGTTCTTTCCCCATCCCCTCCTCCTTTAGCCTCCTCCCACCCCGGCAACTGTACAAAGCCACAGATTGAATCACAGTAAATTATTATTTGATGGTCTCGACAAACCGTTTCGATGGCTGTGTCCAGAGCTTGCTGCCAATGGGGGCTCTGGAAGGATCACAGGGGGACAGGGGTAACTTGTGGCTGGAGGGGGAGGGGAGATGCTCGGGTTTCATCTCTGGGTGAACCAGCACTGCGTTGCAGACCATAAGGGCAGCAGAGTTGGGCCGGTGACTTCAACATGGGTGTGAGGCAAAGCTCTGTAAAGTAGCTGTGTGCTCACGTGTTGTTTCCTGGAGCCGAGTGCTGTTTGAAGAGGTCTTGAGGTGGTTAAATGCCATCTGTTGGCCTCTGTGGGAAGAATCTTGTGCAGGTGTCACCAGGCTGTGCTGATGAACAGCCAGGGAAGAAATGGAGGTGGGTGCTGTGCCCTGCAGGTTGGTGGCCAGCAGGCTGCAGGGCGCCAGAGGCAGCAGCTGTGGTTGCACGAGGCCTTGATACGTTCTTCACCCAAGGATCTGTCCTTCAGGTAAACAGTTCTGCTGCTCACTGTTGTTGTCACACGTGCTTGTTTAATTAGCACCGAAACCCACTGCTGGCCCCCAAGTTTTGGTTGGGTAGCAGAGTGCAACCAGCCTGAGCTTGTCCTCAGCAGTGCCCCAGGCACTTTGCCTTCGCCCCAGACCGTGTGGGATTGTTACGAGCTCAGATGTAATGCCTCGAAGGGAAGGAGCACCAGGGAGGAACTGAGGGCTGCACTTAGAACTGGTGCCAGTTGGGTGCTTCTTGAGTTCTTCTGCCCTGAGCAGCACTTCAAGCAGGGTTGAAGCAGAGGACGGCTTCTTGCTCTCCCCAGCTTTGTATAGTAGCGTGGTTGGCCAAGGCACTCTGCTTGGCTGCTTTCAGCCTTTTCCAGGAGCAGGCAGCTGTCTTTCTGGCACCAGTTCCCAAGCACTCATGTGCTCTGGAAGCAAAATTCACCCTTGTGTTTCCCTGCAGCACCTGGCTGACAATAACACCTGCTTAGTGTAAACACCTTGGGCTGCCCCTGGCTGTCAGCGGGGTATAATGGGATGCCAAACCTGTCTGTCCCTTGGAGGCTGGTGCATGAGCCTCCCCGTGGGCATGCCTGCCATCAGCCATTGTGAGCACATCTGTGCAAGGGGCCAGTGGCATTACTCCAGCACAGGCCGTGCTGTTGTGCAAGCTGACGGGACCTGTGTCTGCACTAGCAGACCCCAGCGGGAGCATGAAAGGAGGAAGGCGATCCAGGTGGTAGGGAACCATCCTGCATGGAATAGCTCAAGTCTGAAGAGGTGAAGTGGTCAAGCAGGCAGAGGTTGAAAGCAGCAGGGACAGAGCGTGAGTCACATCCCTCACGTAGCAAAATTAGTACAGGAAACCTTCTGCCCTGCAGTACAGAGCCATGGTCCAACGTCCGCATCCATGTAAACAGCCTCCTGCCCCACTGCCTGTGCTCTGCTGTGTTGTGCAGGGGTAGGAATAAAGAACCGATGCTGCTTGGCATTGCTCTTTGCTTTTAGCCTGGACAAGAACTGACTTGTGCTAACAGTTTACTTTCCAGACCACCTGCTGCAGAATGTGGTGGCAGCAGGTTCTTGCACACTATCCCCAGTTGCAAGGGATGTGCTAGAGCAGTATTGGCCAGAACACAAAATCCTTCAGCAGTTTGGCTGGGAGCAAGAAGACACAGCATAAGCACCTCCCTTTCAGAGAGCCCTTAGGGGCTTAGAGCCCTGCAGCCCTTAGGGTCAAGTTTTCTTGCTCAGAAAGGCTCTGGATATGAGCAATGCATTTGTTACCTGAGTTTTATCAAGTGTCTTCTAGCTGCAAAACAGAATTCCATGCTGAAATTTGGAGAGGATAGGTTGGGAGCAAAAGGAGGTGCCCTTCCCCTCAAGTCACACATTGTGAGATTGCTGCTTACTGCAGTAGTGTGTCTTTGTTCCAGGATGTTGGCTTTAGGCTGAGGAAGACCAGCCTCAGGGAAGTCATGGCAGCTTTTTAGTGTGACAGTGAGGTTAAGGTAGGCAGAAACCAGGCCCTGCTGCTTCTCTCAGTTGGAGCTGCTGCTTCAGAGTTGGCATTTTCCCTTGCTGAAGGCAGGAGAGCATCTTGCAGGGCAGAGCAGCTGTAACTGCATGACCAGTTAGCATACTGAATTGAGTACTGTCCATTTGGCAGCTGTATTTCTTGAGTCTGAAAGTGATATCAGGGTTACAGTTCCCTTACAGTGAACGGAATTGCTACGGTTGGAGTCGATTTAGGAATTTCCCTGTAGGTACTGAATGTACACTGTGGACTGTAAGATGTGGTTTTGAGATCCTCCGATAACCCACTTTCCCTTAAGGCAAGGAGTTTGTTGTCCCCCTCAGTTCTGATGCATTACCTTAAGTGAGTAGAATGCGCACAGTTCCCTGAAGAGCTGCTCACTGTATGGTCAGAAGCTGTCTTAATCCTAAGAAAGTTTTGCTCTAGTGGGGCACTCCTGCCCCTGTTTGGCTGCCACGATCTCTTTAGCTGGCTATGGCAAGGCTGGACTACACCTGGTGCTGTGATGTGCACCTTGTGCAAGTAGAAACACCGTGACCAAGAAGGCTTGGGGCACCGCCATGCCAATTACCTGTTGAGGTTGCATCTCCCTTGCTGGAAGAGGGCCTCTTTTGAAGCTATAGCTCCGTTCTGCTTTGGTCTGTCAGGTTCAGCTTTCTCAGGATGGACAGATAAACTTTTCTTTCCCACATCACTCAAGAACCTCACACCCTGTTACAGAGAGATGAGGGTTTGGAGATATGACAGCTGAGTCAACTGACGTAATTGCTTACAAGCTCTTAAAGATGCTGATGGAGTGCTGGAACAAGACTCATGCCTTTTGGTCTACGATAGCTGCAGCAAGAGCACTTTCCTAAGCCAACAAGAGATGGTAACTTCATAGCCTGTGTTCCTGGTGTTCGCTGAAGGTTTTGACTTTGTCTGGGTTGAGCTGAGTTCACAGGAGCTGCCATGGGAACTGAATGGTCTTCAAGGTCCTTTCCAACCCTGACCATCCTATGGCTCTGTATTTCTGTGATTATATTGGTATGACTGCAGTGGGACAAGCGAGATACTGCTTGACTCCTGGGTAAATGCATGAGCCAGAAGATGCTAGCAGGAGGTGCACGAGGTACTGGTGCCAGCACCAGGGCACTGCTGTGGCCAGGAAGGTACAACTGGCATGCAGGGACCAGGGATGCCACTAAGCCATTCCTGGGTGTGTTGTTCAATGACCGAGGGAGCTGGTGCAGCGAGGAACAAAGCTCTGCCTGCTACAAGGCTCCAGCCCAGTATGAGCCTGGGGAAGGCCCTGCCTTTCTGAGAAAAGCCATCAGACTTCCTGTGCTGCTCCTGAAGTGCTGCATGACCCCGAGCTAATCCTGGCCCCCTCTTGCTGGTGTAGCTTTGGGTTTGCAGCGGAGGAGCCAGCACTTGGTGTAAGCACGGTGCTTACTACACTTCTGTGCTGCAGCACCCCACAGCCTGCAGGAAGGACGTGGAGGGTGGGGTGTGGGAGGGGTGCTGCCCACACGCAGTTCCTGCAGGACGCTCTTAGTGGTGAGAGGCACCGGTGAATGGCGTCAGCGTGAATCAGCCCTGACTCAGCGGATACTGCTCTGGGGCACACCCGTTCTGTCCAGGCATGGCTCTCTGGGGGCTTCAGGCAGGGAAAACTGCCAGCCTGGGTTCCCCACTGCAACAGAGCCAGCGCAGAGCACTGCAGAAGGGCTGTGCCGGGCTGTAAGCGAAGGGAGGCAGAGAGGAGCAGGCTCCTGTCCTGCTGCCGGGCCCCTCTCATCCCCATGGCTGCTGCCTCAGGAGGGAGGGATCAGCTGGGATGCTTTTACCATCTGGGCAGCACAGCTCAGCCCCAGCCAGGACTGCTGCTTCAGCCAAACATCTCCACCATCCACACGGAAGCTCACACTTCTGCGCACGTCAGGGAAGCACCGGGCCCTGCCCCAGAACCGGAGTGATTTTCCATCTGTGTGTTCACCTATGAGTAGCCCAGCCCTTCCTCCTGCCTCAGGCATGGAAGCATGGGCAGAGCAGCCTTATGCCAACCTTCTTTCACCATTAGCACCATGTAGAACACAGCACCGAACGCTATGCACGGCCTGACTGGATCACAGCAAGAAGGAACGAGTGGCTTTTTTTTTTTTGTGTCGTTTTTTGTTTTTTTTAAGTAATAATTATAATACATTAGAAAGAGTCACGGATGAAGCGTTCCACGCTGTAAACAAGAATAGCAATTAAAAGCCAACGGTAGCAGAGCAGTCAAAGTGCACAGCCAAGCCCCGGCCTCCAGCACTGGGCCCTGCATGGCTATGGCGTGAGGACGGGCAGTGAGGACTGTCCCCCACAGCTCTGCTGCTGCACACACTGCAGCTGTGCCGTGCTCTGGGCCAGGGGACAACGCAGCCCGCAGCAGGGCTGGGAGCTGGGAGCTCCTTCCTGAGTTTGCTCACGGTCGCACTGGTTTTCCTATGGGATGGAGCTGGGGAGGACAGCTCCTGGACACACACTGGAATGAGAGCAGCTGCCCCGAGAGCGCTGCACACTGCCAGCTCTCAGCAGCCCCTGGGGTGCTTCGAGCCTCCTTCCAAGCAGGGTATGGCTCCTACAGTCCTGAAATACTGCCCAGGTATTGTAGCACACTAACAGCTTTCATCACTGCATGCTTACTGATAAACATACCAGTAAAATCAATTCAAGCACCTTTGCCTTAACAACAACCCACGGTGTTTCAAAACACAACTACTGAGCACCTGGATGGCACTTCTCTTCCACGTGCTTTACCAACAGCACCATGTGCCCCTGGCAGCACCCAGCGGGGTAGCTGTGGGCTCAGCCCTGCACTGCAGAGAGGGGACAGGCAGGGAACAGGGTCTGGGGCAAAGCAGGGCTGCAGAAGGAGCAGCAGGCTCCTTCCATGGCTCTGCTGATAACTTGCACATACACAACCTGATAAACACCCAAAGGGACTGAGTGGATGTTTTTTCCTAGTCTGCAGGTAAGCTTCACTATGGTGCAGCAGCCTGAGAGATGAAAACCAGGTTTCAAAAGTCCCCCTAGATCTTAGAGGAGCATTGGTCCATAGCTGCCATTGGAGGGACAGGGCAGCAATCCCACCCACTGTCCAAAAGGTGACATCCCCATCCCCTCTGCTAGAAAGCAGTGTCACATACTGCACGTCTGGCCTCAAGCTTGTTTCCTGCTGCTCCCATTGCTCTTGCTGGAGCCCCTTCACCAGGAGCTGCTGTGCACTGGGCACGTGGGTTTGGCCCAGTTATTTCAGTGGGGTGAGCTGCCCTGGCTCCCTGTGCATCTCCAGCCGGGTGGTGACACCCTGGGGACAGGATGCCCCTGGAAAAAAGGTGCTGCAGCAGGGATCAGCTTAGATCCTGCACTCCTGCAGCTAAATGGTGCCCTTGTGCTCACCAGGGCAGCAGCCAGTTCAGTCATTTTAAGGCAGCAAGCCGGCTTGCTGCTCTGGACCTGCAACACCCAGGCTCAACCTTCACCACCATCCTCATCACTGAGAACATGGAGGGTCCTCTGCTGGGGTCACAGCCCCAGCTCACCAGCCCCAGCTGCTAACACCTCCCTGTGGGAGTGCAGCCAGGGGCACAAAAGGGACCTGCACAGACTGCTGGGCAGTGGTGCTCACCTACTGGCGTGCCCCAGCCCCATCTGAAGGGCTGCTGGAAAAATAAAGGCCTACTGCTACAGAGGAAGGAAAGCCTCTTGCTAAGCACTGTGGAACCCGCTGCCTTGTGTCCATCTCTGTCCCCACCCAGAGCCACGGGGCTCTGTGCTGCCAGAGGGCAGGCAGCAAAGCACACGTTAACCAGCCCTGCTGCTCTCCCCAGACGAACCCAAACACAAGCACTTCTGCCCACAGAAAGGAAACCATGGATGCAAACCAAAGCGGAGGCTGCTGGTGGCTCTGGGCTCCGCAGCCCCTGCTCTCGTACCAAAGCACAGCCCCATGGGACGCCACAGGCAGGCACAGCCCTGTCAAGGGCACTGTGGGGCTGGTGCCACACCGGCCCCCAGCTCCAATCCCTGCTCAGCCCCGTACCCCTCTAAAACGTCACCGACTTGGGCAGCTGTGCAGGAGGAAGAGAGCCAGGGCTGAAGCTGTTCTCTGAGAGGGATTTGGAAACCTGCGGGGGAAATTTCGGTTTGGGGCTCAGGGGGGGACGCGGTGCTTTCAGTGCGTTCAGCGGTTTCTGGGTGTCTTGTGGGGCCACGTCTGCGTCCGATGCGGCAGGAGGCAGCAGGGAGGTGGCAGCCAGAGGATGGGCAGCCTCCGGCCAGGGCAGTGCCACCTGCCTTCTGTTTGCCAAGTCCTGATCAGTCACGTGGGCCAAGTGCAGGCGGGTGGTGGTTTTCACCACAGCGTGGAGGCTGTTCCCCCTGGCTGGTGCCACGCTCTCTGACAGCACAGGCGTGCTGCTGCCCGATAGCCTGCACGGGGCAAGAGAGTGTAGGGCAGCGAAGCCTCGCTCAGGTGCCATCTCTGGGCCCTGCTGCAGGACACCAAGCTCACCCGTGGACGCCGACTTGGGCAGCAAGGCCTTGGAGTCCATTCCGTTCAGCAGCATCGCTCCATGTTGTGCCTCACCCACCTCCTCGGGGATGTCCCTGTGCGGTGCCGTGGCCTCCTCCCCATGCACGGAGGATGCTTGTTGTCCCTCAGGCAGCCCACAAGCAGCAGGATCTGGTGTGTGGTCCATGCTGGAAGGCAGCTCAGGTGGCTGGGCCTCCCCGGCTGGTGTGTCCACAGGGGCATTCGATGCAGGGTGGAAGGAGCCCATGGAGCCGCACGGAGAGGCAGTGGGGCTGGGTGGCTCGTGGTGCTCCTCGAGCTCAACCTGATGTCCAGTGTGCAGGGTGGGCTCCCCACTCCCAGCAGCATCCTGAAGGCTGGCGGTGAAGGCCTGCACCTCGCTCGGCTTCACAGTTTGCTGCTGTGCCACATCCTCCGTCTGCTGCCCCTTGCTCTGAGGGATACGCTGGCTGCCTGGCACTTCAGGAGTCCTGGAAGCTGTCTCTTGGTGGCTGGGGGGCTGCGTGGTGCCCCTGTCTGACGGGTGCTCACCCAACACCCCGTTCTGGCCATTGGCCGCTGCATTGGCCTTCACTGCCATAGGGTTGAGGGAGAGCTCCAGGCCCAGGGGTCTGCGAGGGAATTCGTCGGGCTTGGCTGCACCAGAGGGGAAGCAGGGGGAGCAATGACACGAATAAGGGAAAAATCAAACATAAGGAATTCAGAAAACATATGAAGAATATGCAAGCAATCGAAGGGGAACCGAGGGATGTGGGGTGAGGGCCACAGGAGCTGCCCGCACTCTACTCACCAGGCGGTGGGAGGTCAAACTTCATCTTGCGCAGCTCGCTCATGGACACCTGCAGCTGCTCGATGACAGCGTCATCCTCATACTGCAGCGACGCTGCGATTTTCTCCTGCAGAAATTCCCGCAGATCTTCCAGCGTCATCTTCAGCAAGCGCTCTGGGGAAGGGCAGAGAACACGGCAGGCTCAGAGCAGAGGCTCGGCCAAACCCCACGGCTCTGTGGGGTGCAAACAAGCACTAGGTGCATTGCTCTGGTTTTGCCTAGGTGAGGAGTGAAATGCTTTGAGCCAGGGGTCCCGATGCCCTTTTAATGCTGAGGACTTGGGGCTATCTGTGCCAGCCATGCTTTACCCCTGCTTCCTCCAGGCAGCAGCTCAGCAGTAGGGGCTGGTGGCTGATGGTGGGGTAAGGGCCTATGAAGGACAGTACACAAGTTAAGGGCTATTTCTGCAAGTTCTCCTCAACACCTCTAGGAGGAGGAAAAGCTCCATGAGACAGCCCAACGGCTGCCTCCACCCATGCCTGCAGGCAGGGACGGGATGCAGGCAGTGATTGGATGGGGCATCAACACGCCCCACACCACATGCTCCTTGGGGTGCAGATAAATTTCAAAGCCAGGCTGAAACTGCTGCCTGCCACCAGAATTAAAACTTTCTGGAGGAGGAGGCCGTGCAGAAGCTGTTCCAGCCAGAAGCAATTCACCGCCTTTGGATGGCAGCACAGGCTTGGGCTAACCTGAGCCCAGCACTGTGTCCCTGGGTTAGCTGCTACGTGGCAGCTTGTGCCTGTGCTCACTGCCCACCTGCCACACAGGACGCTTACTTTTGTGCAGCTTGAGAATGGTGTAAGCCATGGCCGTCAGGACCCGCTCTCCCTCCAGGATGTAGATGTCCCACAGCCGCAAGGTGAGGGTGAAGGGCGTCTGTTCCCAACACAAAACCAATCTGTTAGCACCAAGGTAGCCACACTACAGGCTGACAGCACAGAGGTGACTATGTCCCCTCGCACTAAAAACACACCCCACGGTGAGGCATCTGTAATACAGAGCCTTATTTTGTGATCTCTGGCTTAAAGCTAATTAACCTGATGGATTTTGATGGACCTCCTTTGACCTCCACAAGAGGATCTGACCTACACCTGGGCCCATTCTAACAAACAGCAGTGATTTGGTATTCAAAATGACAGAGCATCTCCCAGGGACATCAGCCAAGATTTAAGGCACCTCACCACTAGTAAAATTCGTACTGGTCTTCCTGTGACAGTAAAGTTCAGTTTAGGATGCTACACCTGCTCTTCAGAGTTCGGTGTAATTGATCACAGTAGCTCTTGTGCAGCTGTTGCTAAGGGGACTCTGCATTTTGTACAGCTTGTAGTGACAAGGCTCTGCATGCACACATCTGAGCTCAGTCCCAAGGGGCCGTCCTCTGTTTTACAGGAGGCAGGGAAGCAGAAAATTGAGACTGTGGACACACAGATGTCCTAAACGTCAACCGGTCTCGATCTGTTGTTCATGTGTGCAAGCACAAGGCTGCCCAAAAAATAAGGCAGTCTTAGCTTGGCCTGGCCCTGGACACATCAAAGTAATTTTCCTGTGCTTTCATATGTCTCCAGCGCACAGACTGCTCATTTGCGTGCAACTGCTGTAGTGCAGTTTGTTCAAGTTTGTGCCTCAAGCTCTTCTCCACACGTTTCCAGAGCCCAAGTGAGGTTAACTGCCCTCAAATGACTGCAGCAGAGCCGGCAGGCAGGAGGAACAGTTCTCACCACGCGTGTGGCTGTTGGAGGACACTTGTTACCTCCACGAATGACAGGCAGTTAGCTTCTCCCTTCTTGAATGTGCTGCCTTATCACAGTACGTGCAATATTTCACCTTACACAGTACTAGAACAATTTTTAAATTATGTTATTTTTTCCACAACTAGTGAGCAGAAAACCCAGACAGTGGCAGAGGAGGATGCAGCCCATAGGGTCCTCACCCGGTCGATGAAGCACTGCAGGAACCACTTGGTGGTGTAAATCCCCGTCGTCATCTGCTCCTTGTCCTGCGATGAGACAGTAAGCACAGACACACGTTTCAACAGTGGCTCAAGCAATTTGTGGGCCTTATCTACACTGTCAGGCTCCAGAGCCACGCCACAACTTCAGGGAATGATTCCTAAGAGCTTTTCTGCACTAATCTCTACTGCAGGGACTTACAAAAACCTCCCAGGAACCAAACCCACATACTCCTTAGAGAGTAACATTGGTGTTTCCATAGTGATTCCCATTCTGTCCTCTCAGAGCACACAGAAATGAAGAACCCCAAGCATCCCACCAGCAAATCCACACCTGTAGAGCCCACTCCTCTTTGCCCCCACCTATTGACTCCACCTCCCAAACCTTCTACCTAGGCAGAGTTATTTGATTTCACGCCATCCTCTTCCTGCTTGTTTTTCCCCACAGTGGCTATAATTAAGTGGAAACACACTCTGGCTCCATTCCACTGGCATGGCTGGGGTGGTCCTCTGGCAGCACGAGACAGGAGCTGTCTCAGAGGACAGCTACTCCTGGAGCTGTGCCACTGAACCCCTGGGAGCATCAGAAGCTCTCAGCAGCCTGACCAATGAATACTGAATGTCTAAAGCAAATGCAAGGAGGGGAAAAAGGGAGCAGGTGTTACAGAACACTCTCTCCAGCCTTCAACTGCAATTGACATGCCCTGTAGACACCCCTCCAGCCTTCGAATGTGATGCCAGCTGCTCGAACCTGTGCAGCCTTCAGATTTTAGCAGTCCCTGCACCAATGATAACCAGCAAGCAAATGGTAGCCATTCCCCTCAGCAAGATCCATGGAAAAAAAAAAACTTAAATGCTCGCCCCTGTGTGGCTGAAGCATAGGGTTAGAAATACGTCCTGTTGTGAGTACATTTGGCACAGCATTACACTACTTGCTTTAGCATTAAGTGCGACTTTTGTATGGGAAGACAGATAACAAAGAGATACCATGTGCTTCTTCAGTTTCGGGAAGAGTTTGCTCAAAATCTGCTCATGGTGAGCTTGAAATCTCTGCAGCTTTGGGAACCCGGGAATAAAGAAACCTAAGTGAGAAAAGACAAGGGGAAAAAATTAGAGGAGCTGGGGGGAGCGGGCACAGGGGCAGCCCCATGTTGTAGACATTCATCCCCTGTGCTTCTGTGCTAGTATGGGTACAGCACAAGCCTGCTATTTGGAAGCAGATGTGCTTGGCAAGCCTCTAACAGGCTTCCTCCTGCTTCGCACCCCAAAACTATAGAATCATAGATAAAGCACTGCTTTAGCAGACAGCATCAAAGCAAGAGCAGGCCGGCTGCAGGCTTCTTCACAGAGCCATCCTCAGCTGTCAGACCATTAGGGCTGGGCTTCTGCTTCTGAAATCGCCCTCTGTGCACAGAGGACTGCTAACCACAAGATGAAAGGAACTTCACTGCAGTTGAAGCAAAATAATACGAGCCCATTCAGTGCAAATTTATCTTCATAGAAACTAAAAGGCACGTAGCTCGTGGCATATTAAAACCAAAGCGCTGTGCAGTGCTCTTGGATGTACTTGTATTAGACTTCTTAAAAACTTGTAAGCTTGAGTTAATTGATTGCCAGGGGCAAGGCACTTTGGAGGGGAGATACCACGTTTGTAACTGTGTTAATTATAGAACATTAGAGGCTGATAAACTACATTCTTCTCTTGAGCCTGTCTGCCTGGAGCAGAGCTCAGCTCCACGCTCAGTTTATGCTGCCATGTAATTAAGCTACGCTCACTTTAAGGAAATACCTAAGGAGAAGCAAGCCCCTCCTGGCCAAATTACACAGCCTCCGCTCAGCAAGCTCCACAGCAAGAGCTGCTGCCCACATCCTGGCCATCCTTACCATGCATCGCATGCTTCTGGTTGGTCAGCAGCTGTGCCAGTGCCCAAAACGCATCTTCTTCGTTCAAGTACATCAGCAGGATGGCTGCGATCTGACTCATCCCCTGGCAGTAGCTCACCTCCTGCAAGAGCCAAGGGGCACATGTGCTGCATGCTGCCTGTGGTTCTCTCTGCAACCCCATCAGACCCTCAAGATTCGTTACTGATGAAAAGGGGCACATGGGGAAGACCTGGAGATGGGAGCGCACGGATCCCGGGCCCCTCTGATGTCAGGAAAAGCCCAGGTTGCCTTGTCTCCCATCCTCCTCCAAGGTCTGTCCCAGTTTCCAGGTATTTACTGTTTATTCTCCAGTTTATAGCTCCCACATGCCTACAGTGTCTGCCATATGGTCTACACCATCCCACCTGCAAGCCTTTAAGATCTCCAGGCACCTCCACATGATGGTTAAAACCAGCAAACATGATTCCTCCTCTTTTACCCAGACTAGAACAAGAGCCAAGCTCTGAGCCAGGCCTTTGAAAAGCCCTCTGAATTTGCGTTATCTGCTGAACAGCATCTTCAAAAGGTTTACCCAGGATTTTAAGGATGCCAGAGCTGGGAGACAGGTCAGTGAGCAGTTGTTCCTTTGGCTGCCACCCAAAGTCACCTGTGGCCCCTGCAATGGAGGCAGGGCGCTTAGCAACCAATTTAGGCCTATTCTGCCCAAGCATCACAGCAGTCCACACACACCAGCATTAAAACATCAGCTGGCATGACTGTGTCTGAGATACACACACCTGCTGGATTTATAGACACGTATCAGGACAGGGCTTTGACTGCAACTGAACTAGCTTACTACTTACAGTGTTGTAAACTGAGTATGCCGACAGGACATGGAACAGTGCCTGCTGCCTGTGGAGAAAGAAAGGGCATTAAAACGTGCTGCTCACACAAACTGAGCTCAACACACCTGTGTGTCAGGTCTGGCAGGGGGTGACGGTTTTCCTGTGATCTGGAAGCCACTGAGGCACCAAATGCTTTCATCTCAGGGGAAACAATGTCACCTTTCCATTAGCAGGGAGTCATCACTGTACGGATATGCAGTGCAGCACATATGGTATGCACACTGCATATAGGGCAGCTCTCTAAACCCATACATCACAGAGGACACGTATGTTGCATCCTGTTCCACAGGGACTCCCAACCACCTGGGCCACCCCAAACCAGCCCTCTGTACTTGCAAGCCTAGCACCTCCAAGGTACTGCAACAGGTTGATGTGCCAGGCTCCAGAAATGGTCCAAGGTGGATCTGCCTAAGAAGAGAGGCTCAACAGCTGAACCCAATGCCCGTGGTCCAAACCTTGTGTACCCCTAAGCGGTACTCACTTCACTCCATAGCGATCCCGAAACATGATGTGGTTTCGGAAGGTGCGGTTAACATCCAGATCTATCTGCTTGATTTCCGAGGACCAGCACTTTGCTTGCTGTTTCATTTGCTGGAAGGGAGAGAGAGGCAGACAAGAGGGTCAGACGTCATCTAAGCCTGCACCTCTTGATATGCAGCCTTCCCTGCAGTAGAAGTGGCAGCCTGTGAGATGCAGAGCCACTGAGGAGCGATCCCAGCAGTGAGCAGTGACCTGGAGGTGAAGGGATGAGGAACAGCCACCAAACTGAGCACAACCTCACCCTCCCACCAAGGCAGAGCAGCTGTAGCTCAGTAGCACGTGTGTGCCTGCACAGTGGGACATGGGCCAGCACATTTTTCCAGCCCCCAAGCCCCTTGCAAGTGCAGAGGCAGCACTGATCTGGCTTGTCCCATTGTGCAGCCTCTTGCTTGCCCCTGCATCCACAACACAGGCTTCTTCATGGCACCCAGCATGGTGCTCTCTGTCTGGGCTGTAACAAAGCTTCAAGACCTCTGCTGGTGCTTGACAAACAGCACACACCCATAGCCAACAAACAGATGTATGCACACCAACAGCACTGAGCTCTTCAGAGGCTCAGTCATAACGAAGTACAAACTATTAAGACTTCAGTTCCTGTGGGAAGTGATCCTTATTTCCCATGCAGAAGACAATCACATGAAGTTTCAGGAATCCTAGAAAAGCAGTTCTGGTTGGATAGGTGCAAGTTTTAAGGAACTAGCCAAGTCCAGACCAGAAGCTAAGCTCAAAACTGAGCCCCCTCACATTTCCCCATGCTCGTTAATCACTTAAGGCAGTGTTACACAGAAAAATCTGAAGTCCACTGCAAAGAAAAAAAACCCAAAAGAAACAAACAAAAACCACCAAAAGCAAATCAAATTGAAAGCTAAGCCCACCTGAACCAACAGTGCACTCCCAAGCTCAAGAGCAGACAGATGAATATCGGGAAACATTTCTTTATCACGATAGGGGTGGTCAAACACTAGGACAGACTTCCTAGTGAAGTGATGATGCCACATGCCTGTCGGTGCTCAGGAGGCATTTGGGCAATGCCCTCCAGCCCTGCCCAGCCCACGGCACCAAGCCAGCACGGTGGGGACAGGCACAGCCAATGCCCCCTCAGGAATTTTAAGTCTGACTATGAAAACAACTGTACGGAGGAGCAACAGCACAGGGCTGCTTCTGAATTACTGCCTGCACTAGACAAGGCAAGGCAACAAACATGACAATGGAAGGATGGTCAGATAAATGCTATCATTTCCCTGTATGAAATCCTGTACTCTCAGCATCTCAGCCTGCCCTCCACAATGCATAGTCTACCTGAAGTAACGCAATGGCTCGCACGCATCACATCGCTTGAGTTCAGATTTCCCCACTCTTCTCTCCGCTTTTTCCTACCAGAACTATGCAGACATCTCTCTCAAAGCCTGTAACTGTACTTTGGCATCCTCTGACTTCTCTAAGTGCAAGCGCTCAAGGACAACGGGATGTTTGTGCCACAGTTTGTTCTCAATGAGATGCGGCAGCTCTGGGGCCATTCTCTGCAAGTCAAGGGGCTGGAGTAACTCAGACTCTCCTGAAAGCAAAACCCCTCTGCCAGGATGTGCCTCTGGAGCTAATTAACAAGAGAGATAATTGCCAGCGGCAGGTGGCACCAAAGAGGAGGAGGATTAAGATGAGCTTTTAAGGGGGTTGAGTACAGCAAAGCCTATTAATCCTGAAGCTCCTGCTTACTGCAGACTCCCCTCCGAAGCACAGATAAACTCCTTGTGACTTTCATTTGTTTGGATTGTTTCCCTGCCTGCACAGCAACAGCTTCCTGGGAGGGAGCATGATAAGAAACATTATTATAGGCAGCTTCATTATCCCTGCTTATTGTGATCCCAGCCCGTGTTCCCCAAGCCCCCTCATGTGACTCCATCCCAGCAGCACTTCACTATTAACATCCATGCTTGACTGGCTGTAATAAGAATTAGTCTCATCCTGTGTAATAGGCAGAGATTTCAGAAGCGCCTGCACCGCCTGAAGTGGAGCTTTAATTTCTGCCTCCAAAAGGCAACAGCCTCTGCAACACCCTAGTGCTCACAGGTTGCTCTGGTCACCAATATAAGAAACGTGTCCAGGCTCTTACGGGCAAGCTGAGGCCTGCTAGGAGTGTGTGTGCCACCCCACCTGCAAAGGAGCCTGCTTAGTCTGAGCTACGCTAATGCAAGCTAACTGTGAAACGAGGTAGGAAAAGAAGCCAGGCAGCGTAAAGCAGCCTTAAGGTTTGATGTGAAAAATAAAAGCAATACAGCGAGCACCACTGCTGCAATTTCTGTTCAGTGCACACCACAGAAATTGCTCATTTGATACCAAGGAATCCACAGAAAAGTCTGCAGGATGAAGAGCTCTGGTTGGAAGCAATGCAAGTAGGACCTTGCTTCTGTCTGCAGAAGAAATAATGGAAATTGATTTTTAATAGAGACTTTCAAGACAGTACTGCTATAATAATGACTGAAGATAAAAGGAATGCACCAGCTTCAACCCAAGCCATTTTGAAGCCTGCCAACAATTTCCAAGTACATATCTAAGTCAAAAAACTGACCAAAAGGCTTTCTAGACCTGTCCTCACCCCACTGTAATTGGCTTTCTTGACTTCCTTGCAGGCTGGTTCAATGCTTCTGACCTTGCTGCACATTTTACAATGCCACGAGTAACATTTTGAAGCCCACAGAGAGGCCTGGAGCACCTAGTGTCTAGCTACTCTGAGAGCTCTGGGCTGCTCCACAGACTGGCAGCTTGGGGAACCACAGCCAGCACCTTCACTGAGCTTTCTGTCTGCTCTTGTTGCCAAAGATGCAGTAACTCCAACAGCATCTTTGCCAGCTGCTTCCACAGAACACATGGGAGCAGGATGCCCCAACCTGACATCCATATGGATAAGGAGTTTATTTTCCTCTCTTTCTCAGCCCTTGCTAACTTTAAGCCTTTCCTTCTTAGCGGTCTCAGCAGGGATTCAGCCTGGCCAACAGCGCATGTTGCACTCCCCCCATCCCCAGAAGCTTCCCTGTTGGGATTCCCACTTCCCCCCTGAGCACCGCAGATGCAGATTCCCATGTTCTCAACGGGTCCTACATCCACATTCGTTCACTCTGCCCCACCACAGCAGCCCAGGCACCTTCCTCCTCACTTGCTCCAGTGCTGGTCCCATACCTCATACTTTCCTTCATTTTCCTTCTTCATCTTCTCGACATCCAGCAGAAGCGACCAGACCTGGCCTCGCACTTGGAGCGGAATGCCTTTGTACACTCGTCGACACATCTGCCAGGAGGAAAAGGCATGCACTGTTAGTGTGCTGCAGCACAGCTGTGCTCGCATGGCACAACTGCAGCCTTCAGCTAGTGGACCCCTTGCCTCTTCTTGCTCAGAGAGCCATTTCCAGTCCTTTGGGTGGGCTGGGCACCTGTAGCCTCCAAAGACATCTACTCTGTCAAAATCCAGACACATCTCATACTTTCGAGGTTGCCAGAAGAGATGGGCGTGGACCATCCCCATTGTAGGTGGATGCACATCTAGTGCTTCACAGCTCTTTCATTTCTCGTAGCCAAACTGCCCTTGGACTCCTCTCTTGATGTCTCCTGGGGACAGAAGCAGTATCCTTGGCTTTGCAAGCCTTCGGTGTGGCCACTCTTACCTGGATTCACAGGAACTGGGAGATAAATACATTTCCCCTTGGAAAGGGGAGCCCTCACCCCAAGAATCTCAGAGATGTGTGCACAGCAACACCTGAAGGCAGATGGATGTGGCAAGGCAAGTGGTGGGCTACACCAAGGGCTCTTATGCTGGAGGAGGTTAACAGCCCATGCATATCCTTCATCAAGGACAGGGATCAAAGAAATGTGTGAGTGCCCCCCTTCTGCCTCCATGTTTTCGCTTTATGCCTTTCATAGATGCCTCTTCCCTTTTTCTTGTCATAAGGCTCTCTCTCTCTGAACAGACCATTAAATTTCAATGGGAAACAGAAAAAAGAGCGTTTTGTTCCAACCCTGACTTATAAAAGAACTTGAAAGAAAAAAAAAAGTGCCTTACGTCTGAATATTTTCCATGCTTGCATTTATCCCACCCCCTTGAAAGGTCTTGCAGCTGCACTACAGAACCAACTGCAGTGTTCCTCCAGGTTCCTGGAGACCCCAGGGCTGCTAAAGGATGTGCTGCATGGGCCCAGGTTTCAGCTGCAGGGGGCTTAATCCTATAAGACTGAGCAGAGCAGCATCTTCACACCCCACTCAGCACAATCCACTCATGTTGTCTGGCTTAAACTTATCTGACCTCCCCTCAAATCCTTCTTTTTCTTTCCATAAGTTTGATGCAAGAGAAGGGCTGTGACTCAAGGGGAAATGTCAAACCACACAGCATCAGCAGGAGGTTTTCTGGTCATGGACCTGCTTTTGCATCCCTGGTGCTAAGGAGAACATCTGCTGCTGTCACCTCTCCTTTCTGGCACATCCTATACCATCAGCTTCCTCTCTTCTCACCTGAATTTTTAGCACAGGTCCTGCCCCAGATCTGCTGCTCACTGCTCCAGGCAGCCTCGCTTGCGTCCTATACACACCCTGGATGACCACACCATACAGAAGCCCTTTGTGAGACCCTCAACTAACACCAGGTGAGAACTGTCCAGAAGGCAACAGCTCCCTGCCAAGACGTGTGCACAGGGAGAGACCTCCAGCCTGCCCAACAATGGCCTGTATTTGAGGGGCACGTCACTACATCAGGATCTGATAAAACCAGGATGGAAGAAGCACCACGTGTACATGGAACAATGTGATTACGTGAATCATTCAACCAAAGTCAAACTGGGAAGGAAAACTGCAGAACTGTAGAAGGGACCTTTAAAGGCCATCTAGTCCAACTCCCCTGCAACAAACAGAGATATCTGCACCAGATCAGGTGCTCAGAGCCCCATTCAGCGAATGTCTCCTAGGATAGCACACCCGCCACTTTTCTGGGCAACAAGGAGCCCACAAGTGCCTTGCCTCACAACTTCTTGAAGCACGAGCTGAGGCAGGATGAAAATAAATGGAGCACATACCCATTTAGTTAACAATCATCCCACGATTTGTTTGTTTCCAAAGCACTAGGAGAGCGTGGCTGACAGCCACCAAGGTAGAGCAAGATGCTCAGCTTTGTGGGAAGAAAATTATTTTGTTTTGAATTCTCAGAGCTGTTCCTGTTACTCTGTAACAAGTGTGGCATGTATAGTAAACGTCTCTAATGATTTTCTCTGCACAAGAGTGCGGCAGAAACAAGGGAGTTACAAAACATGCTGAGATGGAAACGAACTAAAATGCCTCTCTGCTATTTATTCAAAGGCTTTCCTCCTCCCACCACTTCCAGAAGTGCAAGTGATAAAACCTCAGTGCCGTGAGTCACGCAGAGGGAAAATGAGCAATTTTCCTTTGTCGTGAGACTTGAAGGAAAACAGGGAAGTTATCATTAACAGCAGCAATTATGTGGGGAGAGCAGTGCAGGTGACAGCAGCTGCTGCTCCACGTGAAAATGAAGAGCCCTCCCAGTCACCATCTTTTGGCTCTAATAAACTGCTCAATGCTTGCAGCTGTGAGAAGAGCACCAGGACCACGGCCTAGCCAAAGAGGGCAGGGAGAACAAACCCCATCCCAATTCACAGGTGGAGGTGCTGAGGGCTGAAGTAATGGCTCCATGGTTTTCACAAGAGGGGTGAACCCCAGCACTTGGGGAGATCTCCACTGCCCTGGTGGCACAAAAGAGGACAATGCAGAGCTGTGGCAGGGACCATTTGCCCCAGTGGTGCAACCCTTTATTTTCCTGTGATACTGCTGCTGGCAGCAGCACAGCAGGGAGGAAGCCTGCCTCGGCCCAACCCTGTCGTGACAAAGGTCTGCAGGCTGTCCCTAGTAGATTACTCCTGATGGGGGTCTGGGCCAGTAAACACAGAGCCCTGATTCATCCTAAACCGCTTTGCTGGCACGCATCGGATTAAGAACCCAGTACCTCAGTGACCTTTAACAGAGACAGGGCCATGCCTGTGTGCAAAGACAGGCTTTGCTACGAACCTGACATCCCCAGCCAAAGACATCCCTCTCCAAAGTCCTAATGCAACAAGCAGCATGCACGCGGCACGCAGGTCACATCCTCTCCCCAGCTCTGTCTCATAGGACTGCGAGGAGCCCCAGGGCATTGTTTTCATTAAGGCAATCCTATCTGCTGCTTATCTTGAAACAGGTTGTACCAGGAGGGACTTGAGGCATTGACAGGACATCTTGGGCTAGGGGGATGGTGGAGGCTGCCCACTGAGGGCTCCCTGTTTCTTACAGTCTTGTGGCAACCACATCACACGGACAGAGGCCAGCAGCAGGTGGGAATGCACGCTGGAAACTGAGCTAATGTCACCCAGATTGGGAGACAGGGAGCATCCCCACGTGCAGTGTTCCTTGGAGGTGGCAGGGATGGTTACACCACGGCCCTTCTCCTTTCCAGGAGAAAGCCCCTGCGGGCACTCTTGGATCAGCTTTCAGTGCTACCTGTTGCACACTGCAGGAGCCCGTGCCCATCTGGAGCTGGAAAGGTGTGAGCTGCCCATTTCACAACAGACAAGCCAAGGCAGCAACCTGAGCCCCATGCCGATGCTGAAAAGCAGCTGGCTGCACTGTGAGTCCACAGTCCCTCTGAACAGGCTGTGTCAAAGCCAGAGACAAGGAAAAGGCTCCTGTCTTCAGTAAGAGATTTTTTCTTAAGATGACATCTGAGTCCTTTCTTTGCAATCCTTAACATTCCAACCTCTGAGTTGTATCCACCATCAGCTCATGATGACACCAACCTCTGGGCAGTTCCTGTGCTCCCAAAGAAGCACGGGGCTGCATGACCCTAAGAGTGCAGCATCTTTCCTTCAAACAGCCATGCAAGGGACTGATAGGGATGGAAAACACAACCAGGTGAAGGTACTTTTCTGTGCTTCTCATGCTCTTTCTCCTTGCCACTCTGCACTGAGCTCCACAGGGTAGCTCTGATGCATGCCCTGATGGTAACAGCAGCAGCACAGAGCTTCCTGTCAGCAGGCTGCCAGGTCCAACTCAAAGCTGCTTTGTGCTCTTTGGCTTCACGCTCTCCCAGGCTGCCGCCAAACGCTGTGCCTCAGCCGCTGGGGGAGCTGACGCTGACCGCCAGGGCTCAAGTCCTACAGGGGACAATGCCACTTCTGTGTCCTGGAGTGAGGGACCGTTCACAGGCTGTTATAAATAACAATGTCATTTATTCCTTTACACTCTCTGACCTGAGAGTGGCTTGCTGCTGGACAGCCAGTCGAGCGCCTCTCCAACCTTCAGCTGAAAGCCAGCAAGCAGTTGAATCGTACAAATTCTGCTCTTTGGTGCTTCCTGTGATCATCCCTGGGGCTAGACATGGGAATTCCGTCACTTGGACAAGGGACCAAGGCAGTTGGTTTGTCCTGTGCTCCTCCAGAACTTCTTGCCTGCCCACGTGAGCTGACACAGGAGAGCCAAGGTGTGCTAAGCACGCTGCAAAACAGCGGGGCCTGCTGGGATTCCCTGAACGCTGTTGGAATTTGGTACTGTATCCACAAGGCCACAGAACAATTAGTGCTAAGTTCTAATTAGAGAAGTCAAGGCCACAGGAGAGCCTCCATTTTTGCCGCCCACAGAATAGAACTGATGAACAAAATAATTATAACAGCACTGAAACGAGAAGAGGGACTAAAACATCCCCAGCTCATCTCCAGTCCCATTCTTGCTATAAAAAAAAATTTTATTTAACAGAAGAGGAAACTACTGGTGTTTTTCAGTTGGGTGAACTTAAAATTGCTCCAGGCTGCCAGTGATCAGGCAATGGGATGCTCGTTTCCAGGCTGCCCATTGCAGCTTCTAGTAGCTGTGCTGGCATCTCTGGAGAAAGTTCTGAGACCAACACATGGAGCTTCTGAATGCAGGCAGCTCAGGCACAGTGCCTCTGATTGTGCTCAGGTTTGAAGTCTGCCATCAGGTTTGAGGCTTTTTTGCTTTAAGAAGTCTGTTCTAGGAACTGATTACAAATATTATTCATTAAAATTAATTTGGTTTTGCACTGGTGTTGGATGCAGTTTACTTACAATGTCAAACCCAACACGGAAGGTTAATGCCTCCACATGTGTCCTGCACAGATGGGTGAACACCACCTAATAAGCTCAGCGAGCAGCCAAAGGGCTTCACATAGGCAAAGCAAGGAGCAAAACTCAAAATCTAGGTCACAACTGAGACTGATATATCTCCCCCCTGGGAGTCTTCCAATGAGAAAACCAGGAGGAACATCAGTTGCACTGTCCCCACTGCACTGTCCACACTATGCACAGGTGCTGCAGACACAAGTAACCTGCGGTGTGCTGCAGAGACCCAGCTGGGCACACAAACAAGCCTGCTGTGCTCCTGCTTGCACAGGTGTCAGTGCAAACATGCAGGCAGCAATTAGGATTTCTAATCATATTTAAGTCTAAGCAGAATTTTCCCTCTACTAGTAAGCCAGCAAACAGAAGGAAAGATTTAAAATACTGAAGACTAACTAATGGGTAGAATATTTTCCATTGATCTCTGGTTTCTCTCTTAATTTTCTGAAAGCTTGACTTATTCAAAGGAGTCACCAGTGCATCCCTCCTTGCATGTGCTCTTTCCTTCCAGCTTACCTTGTCACTGTTTCTGTATTTGCCCCATTTCTTGAGCATCTTCAGCCACTTGTCCACGCGCTCAATTTCCTGCTGCTTTTGCTGGTGGGAGAGGAAAAAAGACAAGATAAATTTAAGAAAAAAAGCTCCAGAATACAATTTCTCAAAGAATAAGACTTCCTTTGCTTTCAGTTTAAATTTCTGACAGCTGAACTTTACACTCAGCTGCATACAAACACCTTTCACAGGAGTAACCCAGAGGTGTTCTGCCAGTTTCAATACTCAGTCATTAAAAAAGCATTGTATAAACAAGGAGAGACACAGGCTTAACATGCAGAAAGCATTCCCAAAAGGACCACTCTTTGACTAAAAAAAAATCCTTCCAAGTTCAGCTAGCCTCAAATCACTAAACACAAGGATCACTCCTCCCCAGATGAAGTTACAAGAACCCAGTACCCACACTGGCAAGACTGACAGCTCTCACCTTCTCCTCCAAGGCGGTGCGGGTTGGCAGCTCCTGCTCGCTGGAAAAGGAAGGGGTGACAGCTTAGCCATAGGGACAGCAGGGTGTGTGTGGAGAGGATGGAAGAGGAGAGCAGAACTTACTGCAGAAACCCAAAGCGGTCAGTAACTTTGTACAGCGTGAAATCAGCATCTTCCCATGGGTCAATCGCAGCTCCCTCCTGCCTGCCCTGAAAGCAGAAGGAAGGTCAATGAGCCACATTAGAAATGGAAATACCCCAGTGCCTGCAACCTGCCCCCCCCCAGTGCCTGCATGCTAGAAAGCACAAAGCAACAGCACTGCAGACAAAAACCTACTCTAAAGAGAAAAAAGTGCAACACAAGCAAGGGAAAAGTCTACAGGTTCAGACCATTCAGCTTATCTGGGTGCCTCTGCTATGGGCTGGAAGGGTTGTACATCACAACAGGCAATGCTTTTGGGCACAAGCCATCCTGGTTTTAGCAGGGACACTGAGGCACTGGAAAACCAGGGCCTCCATGACTGTATGGAGTATATATGGGAGCCAAGAGTCTGTGAGAGAGGATGGGCAGGCAGAAAGAGCTGGGCTGCTGCGGCAATCCTTCAAAGCATCCTTGCTTGAGCCATTGATCAAATAGCCTCAGCTCTAGCCAGCACACTAGGGAAAAACACGAGGTTGTTACCTTCTCATACTTAGCAATGATGTCTGCTTTTTCCTGGGTTATTAAAGTGTCTATATCTTTCTTCATGTCAGAAGCTGCAAGGCAGAAGAAAAAAAATATCAGAGAAAGAGATAAGTAAACCTGTACACAGTATAAGAAACGTTTTAAGAAAGAGCTAATAGGGAAAAGCTTTGCTGACAACTTTAGCTCCCAGCCTTATCTGAAAGATAACATGACACAGATATTGAGAAGTCTCCATACAAAACCTGCATGGAACTCATATGCATGCAGCACAGCTGCCAGCTCCTCACTCCGTGCTGGGAAACAACTGAACTGGAGCAAGCAGATCTCTGTCTACACAGCAGCTCTGCCTTTGCTCTGCACACGCTGTACAGAAGACAGAAAGCTTTTAAAATTAAGATGTGCAAACTGGTAGCACTGATGAATTCTGAAGTCCTTTAGCTGCAGACAGGTTAAGCACTGGAAGTCATGCCATGTTATCATTCACACAGCTGTCTGCCAGCCAACAGGTCCCAAGTGAAGCATGCATATCTGAGGAGTAGGGAGGGAGCTGGGAACTAGCATCAGTTCCCTGATGCCTCAGTGTTATGAAAAACACAAACCTTCTTAGAATAGCTTGTTAGGTTGCTTTTTGTCTGCTCCAAGGAGATTTTTGCCTATTTTGCCGGCTGTAAAAGGACTCAGCAGGCTTGGGAAAAAGCTATTAAGGGCCATCACAGCCTTAAACTATTCTCCCCACTGCCACACAATGAATCATCCAGTGATTTACCCAGAGCATCTGAAAGCTAAATGACTTTAATAATACAGCCCAGAGATTTATTGTCTGGCTTGAAAGGAGCACATGGGACCCTTAGCTGGACAGGCTCCTGCAAGACATTACAAAACGAACCACGTGGCCAGCACACTGACTGCCCATGTGTGCTGCACAGGAGTGGGTCGTGCAGGTCCTGCCACATGCTGGGGGCAGATGAACACAACACACAGAGAATCCTGACCCTCTGCAAGCTGCAGTATGGAAAGAAAAGGACTACTTCCCTCATTTTCTCTTCACAGATCCATCTGGTAATGGTGATGCCCTTTTTTATTTGCTTGCGTGGTTCTCATTAATTTGAGGACCACTACAGATCAGACACTAGAGCCACTAGAGATGAATGGGGAAGCAAAAATGGAAGGAAGAACACTGCTTCCCATGCTTTCCTTCTGAGAAATTTGAATCCAAGGAAACTTGCTCTTGTGCCACACCTTCTTACATCATTTCTGGGTTGTTACGAAGCTAGAGAATGAAATGAGCTACTTAAGGTGATAATAAAAATACAACATTCTGCAGGCTGGAGGGAAGAATAAACTGTATGTCAAATTAAATGTGCACATTTTTAAGACACGAAGTGGAAACTATTCTGACCATTCATACCACACGCTGTAATAGAATAACCAGAGGAAGAGCTGTTTGTTAAGAAAGGAAGGCATACATAGCAGAAGAAAGCAGCTAGACCACATGCGCTCTGGCTTCAGCCTCTGCAAAAGGCTCCCTGCAGCCAGAAACCTTGAACTGGTGCAAAGCAGCCAGTTCTGCACTTCATACCCAGAACACACCCGTACAAACCTTGTTTGTCTGTATTGTACTGCCTACCCATGCTGAACACTGCCTAGCCATCAGAAAACCCAAACTCTTCATAAAATATCCAAGTCTCTCATAGATGATAACAATCTTCCCCTTGCTAGCTTGCCACGTGGAATTTCAAGCATAGGCTGAAGCCAGAAGTTGTCTGCATCCCCATGACTTTTTGCAAACATTGCTATTTCAGAATCACTTACTGTAATAATCCTCCCCAAGATATTTCAGATTCTTTTTTTCCGTGAAATCATCATCACTTTATTTAATGGTAAATATAGATATCTACACTCCACACTCCTTGACTTGAAGGTAACTCAGTCACTGAGCTTTCCCTCTGGTCACACCACTGTCACCAGAAAGAAGAGTGTTGGGCTCTGCTCACTGAGTTCACCCCATTAGGTTTAACACCATCAACCATCCCCTGCCTGGTTCTCTCCAGCACCTGCAGATGAAGCAGATGCCACCTGCTCCTCCAGAGGGGTCCTGAAGATATACCTGCACACCTCTGGATGCTCTCTCACCCCTGCTTGATGAATACAAACAAGGAGGAAGTCCCATTAAGCTCCATCAGGATGCAAGAGCAGCTCACAGATCTGCATACAGCAGAAATGAAAATGGTGGCAGTGTCTGTACAAGGACTGAAGCAGAGGCCTTGAAGACCTGGCCAATGGCAATGCAGAGCTTCATAGAGGATCACAAGGAGTTGCACATCAGCAACTCCTTGTTGCTGTTTTGGACTTGATCCTCAGGAGTCCCTATAAACTCAGGATATTCTATGACATTCTATGCCTTGAGATACCCCACAAGAAATTCACTTCAGCCATGATTCAAGATCTGGCAACTCAGAGACCTCCCTGCACAGCAGTTTTCTGTGGGATCTCTGGCAGAAAGCAATTGCCAGCCTCTGGAGGGAGAAGCTGCAGGGATATTGTGCACTCTCCTTCACATAGGCTGAGCTTGAGAAAAACAGAATTTTCTTCTGAGCCCATCATGTTAAGCAGCAATTTCCTTCACAAGCTGAACCCTGCTGCTAACCCTCCCTGTGCAGGCTCTGCTGAATGCTCACAGCCTCCCTGCAACCAACCAATTTCCCCGTGAGTCAATGCTGTTCCCTCCTCAGGTGGAGCTGTCCCAGACACCTGCAGCCCTCCTCCACACACTGCACCCCAAGGCACAGCTCAGAAACCTGCTGAGCTCTTACAGTACTGCACTCATGGCAACGGGGGCTCTAATCATTGCTTGGGAGAAGGGCAATCACTGGTAACTGTTACCCTAAGAAATGAGATTGGTTAAAATGTGTTGGAGTCCTGAATGTGCAAAAAAAACAAACAAACAAGCAAAGGTACATTTTGGCACACAGCACAAGGGGCTGGCCTGTATCAAACTGAAACTGCTGTGGAACACAGTCAAAAGATATGTAGCCACATCCACCACCATGGAAACTTAGGTCTCCGTTCCTGTTCTATTTTAAAAGAACATTTCAACAAATCAAATCATGTCAAACCTTGGGCTGCCCACGCTACAAGCCTGCACTTTTCCTGCAGGAACACGCCGCACAGTGCCGACCTCTGGCTGCTTGTCCCAGGGCAGCACTTGGAGCAGAGCCCTGTGGTGCACAGCCTCAATGGCACAGCAGCTCCACGTGCAGTGGGCTGCAAGATGCTCAGAATGCCCCATAAGGCTTCACTGAGGCACACAGACCTGTGCCCATCCTTGCTCGCTGCTGCTCTCTCCATCAGGCAAAGCCATGCTGCAGAAAAGGGAATTGGAGTTGTGCTCACAAAGTCAATAATGGCTTCAGGAATGAAATTACTACCGGGCAGGATGAACACAAGATACAGGAGATCCTGTTCGCATGTTTACTTCCTTGACTACAACAAATCCAAGAGCACACAGGCATGTTAATTTTTTTTTTTTCTCAATAGTGTAAGGAGTGTGAAGTCAGTTGAATCCTAAGGAAATGAATGATTCAGCTGAGGGGTCTCTGCAAATGACTGCTCGTAGATCACTTTCCATGACTCACAGGTGTGTCACAAACAACTCAGATCAGTTCTGGTCTCACTGTATCTGCATGCATCATAACATCACAGCCACCTCTACAAGAACACGTCCCCTCCTTTAGCAGGGACACTGGTGACAGCTGAGTTGGTCTCCAGTACAAGCTGCACGATGCAAGTAGTGATGTCCCAAGCATCCCAAAAGCAGAACATCCCGGATGACCACAGAACATACAGGATAACCCATAAAGGACTGTCCAGCACAGGTCTGAACGATTCACTGCCACAGGCAGCGCACAATTGCTTTTGGGGTGATCTGACTAACACATCAGGCAAAGAGAGTGTGGTGATGTGAGGCACACTGCACTTACCTGCACCTATCTCAGGTGCCAGGATGCATCAGTTCAGCCAAAGTTGTGCTCTCCCTTTTGGTCATCTAACCAGAAGTAAGCACTCTGTTGCAGGCCGCGATGATTCCTGGTCATGCGCTCACCACAGCTCAGCCCTCAGGAGCCCTGGTGCGCCGCTGTCTGGACAAGAGCAGGTTCCTGCTGCAGGCTCACTGAAAAGGAAGCAAGGAGTTGGTAAGCTTTCCATCCCATTTGGTGCTGCCCTTTAGCAGCACAATGTGTATCTGTGAGCAACGGCGGCCAAGGTGCAACCAGTATTGTGCAGGCTGTACTACCCCATGACCATCACGATGTGTAAGGAAGGAAGCTCAAAGGGAACAAGGTGGGATTCTGTGCTGCTAGCAACACAATGGGAGATGGATCCCCAGCTGGCTGAGGGGTTGGTTGGCCCCATCTTCACCCCCTGTGCACCTCTACACAGAGTGGACATAGGAGTCTTACCAGACAGCTGTCCTGGCAGGGGAAGGACAACACAGTGTGGAAGGAGTAGGCAGTAATGGAGAAACCCAACAACAGGAAAATCATTCCCCTGCTGACACTCATGCTTAAGCTTTGGACTCAGTGTGCTCAGGGCGAGCTTCCTCCCCACCCAGTGTTATATCCCCAGCTGCTTTCTCCACAAAGGGCTCCGTGCTTCAGCCATTTTCTGGCCAGGCTGAGTGGCAGGACCTTCCCTGGCAGCCCCAAACCCCTTTATCCCAGCAGGCACACTCTTTGCAGCCCAGCAGTTGTAGCAATTCAGAGAACAGAGCCCCATGTGTAGCTGTCATTATGACAGCCTCAAAAATTGGTATTTATTTCCATTTTAAGCAGTGACAAAAAAAAAAATTAAACAAAGACGTGAAGGCTATCAACCTGCACTCTGCAACATATAGACATGTGCATAGAAACAGAGCAGCAAGGAGAGGAATGCGAGGGTTGGCTCTTCTGCACCCACACTACACCAGGCCAGCCCTAGTCCTTATGCAGAGCTCAACTGCTGCAATGCCAAACCGTAGCTCCAGACACATGCTGAACCCCCAAACACACACACACACACACACACACACACACACACTGTGCCTCAGCAGCTGCTATTCTTAGATCTCACAAAGAATTAAAAAAAGAGATTTTAAAAAGGAAGACAAATGCATTTTTCTCTCTTTTTTTAGAAGCTTTGCTATTTAAGTGATTTCTACTTGACCTCATTAAAAAAAAAAAGAGAGAAGTTAGAGAATGCAAAAGTCCACGCGCTGTTGTGGGAATTGAAAACTTATTTTCTCCTTCATCTTCCATTCCAGTGTCTATAAATAAAGGCCAAAAATCTAGAAGAAAAATCCCCCTCTTTGGGCAACGCATAAGCCTGGAAAGAAACTGCATAAACACAGAGCTCAGAAGCAGGCTTCTGGCTGCTTCAGAATGAGAAGCAGTTTACATTTCTTTAACTAAAGCACAGGAAGATACAGCAGTGATTGCTCTCCACTTCAGCATGCAACAGGCAGGATGCTGAGCCTGGGGCGCACGCTTCCAGCAGCCTGTGCTCTCCTTGGCACAGTGGGATTGCATCCTTACAAACTGCAAATAAGGCAACATCAAACGTCCTGTGATATAAAGGCACTGGGACAGCCAATGAAAATAAGATGCAGGAAGCTAAAAACCTACTAGCAATGAGATACAGCTCATCTGCTGAAGACTTGCTGAAAATAGCCTGTGGGGTTATTATATCCCTAAGCTGCAGGCATCTAAATAGAGTTAAAATGAGACGACATACTGCGTAGGTCTCGCCCCATGCTCAGGAGAAGTAACCCAGACCAGACCAATGCCCGTGCTCCTAGGAAAATATGTATTTGAAAGAGGTTCTCCTCACACCACTTTCATTCTTTCAGCCACTGCGATGGGTTTATTGGGAGACACAGCAGCCAAACCCACTCACCCTTGGCAGCCCTTGTGGGGACACTCCCTGACCACATACATTGCTGGCAGCTCCCTGGACTCCCGCTACCTTCAGACAGCATCTCTGGACCCCAAAGCACAACCACTGTTAACTTCTTCCCTTCCACTGAAATCCCACGCAATCATGTCAAGAAACAGCAAACTTCAGAGAAACAAGAAGCAACTGATCCAGTGCTGGGAAGACACTGAAAACATGTCTTCCCAGGCTCCATGATCCTTCACAGCTCTGCAGCACAGCACAAGAACACACAGTGTTTCTAAAGAATATTAAAGCAATCTATTTTAAATTACAACATAACCTTTCCCTTCCTTTTTGTTTGTTGATAACTCCTAAAATTACTCAAACTAAACGCTCACAGGAATTTTTGCTATTTTGTGCAAAAGCACCATTATATATAAACAAGAAAACGGTAACGGCTGTTTTCCCTTTGATGAAACCGCTCACACAAGAAGCCTCCCCTCTTCCCTTTGTGGAAAACATGTTTATAAAATCCAACTGGAGGGGAAGACTTCAGGCACACACAGTACTCACCACCGCCTGCAGCTTACAAAACAGCACCGATCGTGCAGAGCGTCCTGTTAGAGGCAGCTCACCAACTAAGCAGTCAATATAAAAATAAATCCAGTTGCTTGTTTTTTGTGTTGTTTTTTTTTTAAGCTGTTGAAATCAACATCTGTGTAGCTTGGTCAGGGCTCCAAAATACTTTTTGTAGTTCACAATGCATTTGGCTGTTACCACTCCACCACGGTTGACATAAAACGCATGTCCGACGCTAAAAATGGATCCATGGAGCCTGGGTGCCAAAAGACAGCCACACAGCTTCTCAGTCATGGAAGAGAAGAGTGTGCTGACAGTTGGAAGTCAGTGACATTATTGCAGTAACAGTTAAATGCAGAAAATGACACGCTCGTCGGCTGGACTTGATGGTCTTTGCAATTCCATATTCTGTACTTCTCTGCCAATCTGTGGCATATACTATGGTGTAACAACATAAACTACTGACATAACAGGCCATCCCAAACCATCAGGAACTAGAAGTTCAGGTTTGCCAGACTAGCATGTTCTCCATGTCTAGTTTTGAAACCTCCTGTGACTATGCCAGCACTGAGATGAGCCAGTAATTCATCTCAGTTTCTGGGGAATGAGCCCTCTCCATGAGCTCATCACCTGGCCATAAGCCCAGGAGGAGAGGGGCTGAGAACAGCCCATGGGTAGTACCCACAGGCAGAGCTCTGGGAAGCCTGTCATCACCTCATCCAGTTCCACATCCATGTTTCCCAGTCTTCTCCCAGGTGGTTCACCACCCCATGAGCTCAGCAGCAATCCTGCCTGGCTGCTCTGCACCAGTCCTGCCCAGGAACCCTGTGGCAACCTTAAACAGCTTCCACTGAAAGAGATGGTAAAGCGTGACAAGGGTTTATTTATTTATTTACTTATTTTTAAAAGAAATGTTGCTGTTCCTCACAAAGGACATGGAGATGCTCTTGTTATTTAACTGGAGTGCTTCAAAGAAGTTCCCACACAGGCACCGACTCAAGCAACTCATTCCTACTTCCTACCGAGGGAAAAGGGTCAAGAAATCGTACAGCCGTGAGACGGTTTGTGTTGAAAGAGACCTCAAAGACCCATCCACTCTCAAACTCCTGTCACAGGAAGGGACACCTCAACCCTATCTCGCTACCCAGGATGCTATCTACTGTGGCCTTGAGCATCTCAAGGGACTGGGAATTCACAGCAGCTCAATCTTCTTCAGTGCCCCACTCCCTCACATTAAAGAATTTTCTCCTTATACCTAATCTAAATCTCTCCTCTTTCAGTGCATCCGCTACCTACTATTACCAATTTCCATGTGTTCAACATTTCTGATATGAGTAACGTAGCCACAGAAGCAGGTCAGAGGATTTCAGTCTGTTAATGACTGAATGAGGGAAGTGACAGTAAAAATAGAAAAAATTCAAAAAATTAAATCTTCCCTCTCAGGTGAGATAAAAAGAAGAGGGAGAAGTTGAAGTAGATCAGAGACTGTGGCAATGATGCAAAGACAAGCATGGTGAAGATGCACAGCAGCCTGAAGAAAGGAAAATCTGGTCCTTGGAAAATATGCATGAATCCATAAATTGCAAGATGGTGAAGAGGCCCTGTCCTGACACTGTGAAGAAAGTGCAACAAACTCTCAATGCTGGTTAAGGCAAGACTGTCCACAAAAGCCAGCAGTGCTATCTGCATCTGCTGTTCTCCCCAGAAAGCAAATGAAAACAACTCAAGCATCACCTGCGTTTCAAAAGGACAGTAAGAAGCGAGAAAGTCTGACTTAACTGAAGAAAACAAAAATGATGATTTGAACTTGAAAGATGCATTCATCTTTAAAATGCTTTAACGTTCATCCAAGAGAAGCAAGGAGACAGTTTGTACAAAACTTGTCCACTTGCAATGAGGATGATGAATTCTGCTGGAGTTTGGGAAATGAGAATCTTCTCATTCCGAGATGAAAATCTGGGAGAGCTGAATGCATCCTAACTTTGGTGCAGCTGGCCCCTGCACTATGCAAAAGTGCCATGAAAAGGAAATTTGTCAATAGACAAATAAGCACCTGAGAACAGTAGAGGGTATTTTGACAAGGAAAGGCACAAAGAAATTATTTTTCCTGAAGTAAAGAGCGGAGCCAACACAACAAGTAAGATCCGCACTTGATCTGCTTGACTGCAGATGCAAATAGAATACCGACTGCATTGGAGGCTTTTTACACTATTTTTACCAACATCAAGTCATGATGGGGAAGAGCTTTTTCAGAGAGCAATTGGAGACAGTTTGCTCTACATCATCATTGTTAATTTAGCAAAGGGGCCTCTGTTGAGGTGAGCACAGCCCTCAAAGCACAGTCACTGCAGCTCTGTCCCAGCTGAGAACAGGGCAAGAAGAGCTCACCTGCCTGGTTCCAGCACCTCGACAACATGACTGCTTGTCAGAAGCAGACAGAAAAGAGCTATGAGCTCACTCACCCCTTGTACTCCAGGACCCAGGATCTCCACCCAGCCTGCTGGTCACAGAGCTCCCCATCACTCAATTCAGGAGTTCAAGCTCATCCCAAACCCTGTAGTAATTCCATCACCCAAGAGAAGTGCCACACATGCACGTATCTGCACCAGCACAGCAACACAAAATACTCCGTAGAAACATATAATTTAGCAAGACAACGAAAGCCACAGCACTTCTGCAATGCCCACATGACACAGGACAGCTTTCCTACCCTAGCCTGCAGTGCAGCTCTGGGAGACGCCTGCGTTTCCAACAACCACACTGCTGCAGCTCAGGTTCTCTGCATTTCTCCTCCTTTTCCTTTGACACCTGCTTCTGCTAGAAGCACAGCTGTAGCAGCACACAAGTGAAGCACTGCAGGTCTTTTCCTCACCCACATCTTGCTACTGGATCCTGCTCTGTTAACCCCTACAGCAGGGAAATCTCTGACTCTTTTACAGCTCAATCTCTTGCAGCCCTGATGCCTGCAATGCACTAAAGCTATGACGCGTTTCTCCCACTTCCTTACATTGATGGAAAACAAAAGCACCTACTGTTGCTCAACATTATCACAAAACATTTGCTTTTCCAGACTGTTTCTCCCCTCCTCCTTTTGGAAGGGATTCTGGCATAACAGCAGCCTCAGCTCTTGCTCCCTGCTAGGAGTGGGTGATTTGGGAGCTGAACTGTACACCATCTCCAGACAACATTCTGCCCACTCAGGCATCAGAGTCTCCCTGCTCTCACCATGCACCGTGCATCCTTCCTGCAGACCCCTTATCAGCACACTTCACCTCCAAACCCACACTGCAGCAGACAACGGTCTTTTACAGCAACCACAGAAGTGTGCTAAGCCCACAATTAAACACAGGGGATACACGAAAATTAAGGCCCTGTTGCCAAGCTCACGGCTCTGAAAAAAGCACTGAATTCATTAGCACACAGTCACATTTTATTTTTAAAATATTTTTTTAAGCAGCCAGAGTATCAGGTTTAAGGTCTCCAAATCAAGACAGGCAACAGAAGTCCAACTCAAGACCTGAAATCCTCAGCTCTCGCTACCCAAGCTAACCTTGAGAAGTGCTCAGTGACATCTGCCCAGGGTGCTATCACCCAGCAAGCCGCAGGAAGTGTGCTCAGTGTGCTGAGGAGCAGATATTTGTTGGGTGGGGGTTGTTGGTTTTTTTCTGACTCATGGCTGGACCAATGGCTGAGCACGGTCTCAACACCTTCAGAATGTTCTTCTGTTGTTCCAAGGAGATGCAAGCCAAGTTTTGTGCATGCTGGTGGTTGTTAAAAACACACCACAGGATAGAAGCACCGCCTGTTGCAGGCAAGAGGGTCTCAGCTCAGGGAGTAAACTATTGCCCATTAGCAGAAAATCCTCACCACTGATTTGGGTGCTGACAGAAAAACAAAATAAAGACAACTGAACAACCACTTCAACATCATTCTCATCCCTTCCCCAGGCTGCAGACATTGCTACAACCCCATGGTAGGTCAGGAAGGGCCTGACCCAAACCTGTATGGTGATGCTCTGACTGCAGCATCCCCAGGAGACAAGATGCTGGCATGGATCACACGCTTGCTGTGCTGCCTTGAACCTCAGGCTGCAGGAAAGGGATGAACACTGGGCTTAGCTAAACTAAGAGTAAGCCTAGGAGAGCTGGCTGAACAGCACACTACCATTTAGGAATACCAAAATTAAGGCTCCTACATTACAAAGGCAAGGTTTTTCAGATGCAAGTTGCAACTTAAAGTACACATTACAAATTTTACAAGGAACAGCCTAAAGTTGTGCTAAATGAGTGGAATGCTATGGGATTTTCAGATTCTAGAGGACACTGAATTAACATTTTGAGGCCAGTGAAGCACCATCACAAGGCACCACACGTCTTGGACACAGCTCAGGCATCTCTTACCAACCCTCCCCTTCTGCTCACAGAAAATGCTGATGAGTGCTTATTATTTACAAGTGGCTTAATTGCCCTCCTCACTTAATGTCATCAGAGCAAGCACAGAGATGCATCTAACAGCTCAGAACACCAGCAGTTTGCTTAAGACATCCCAACCATTTCCTCTAGCAATTATCAGCAGCCAGATAGCATCAGCAACCCAACCTGAGAGTGCTTGCACAGCTCCTCCTCCTCATGCCATTGCTTCTTGAGGTTATTCACACCCTCTCTGAGGTTCAGGACTCAGACATCAGGAGCAGCCCAGCCGCCTATGGATGAATTAAGATGACCTTAAGGTTTTACACAGGAATTCATCTGCCTATCTGTAGTATCTCAGAGATTACAGAATTTGTGGGAAAGTCCCACATCTCTCCATATAGTGAGCTACAGATCAAACCACCCCACACAGGCCTGAAACTTAGGTTGCCCTTCCTTATGCCAAGCCTCTATGGGATTCTTCAGCAGCATTTCTGTCTATTTCTGTGTGCAGTTCCTTTTATTCTTCTCATCCAAACTCACTGTTCTGAGAGAGGCAGAGATCTCATAAGTCACATTCCCAACTGCTTTTCAGAAGCAGGTGACAGCAATGTTACCACTGCTGCAGACACCCTTGTGCCTTGGAAAAGGCCCTTGCAAGACACACCCAGTTCTAAAATCACATCCACTTTGACCCCAAAATCCACCATCAGACACAAATCCATCAGAAAACAGGCTGTCACACCCTCTTCCCCTCCCCTCAGCAACACGCCTTTGGCTGAAAAAAGCTTCTGCAAATACAAATGCTTTGAAGAAACTGCTATAAAAGTGTATTGAGATGGTCACAAAAAAAAAAAAAAAAAACTAATTATTGAGAAGAGCTGCAGCTAAAAATACCCAATTCCCACACCCATTCTTCAGAGAAAATACTATCAGATGTCACTTCCCAACACTAAAAATGCTTGTTTGTTTGTTTCTTAATTAAGGTTGTGTTGTGAACACTGTTTTTTCTTGCCAGCAATCACAACAAGGGTACCTTCAATCCTGACGGCTTTTGCTGTTATCTCAGTCTCAACCTGTGCCCTCTAAATTGCAGGGAAATAGTGTATAGCCACCTATACCAAGTTGCAGAGTACTTGTGCCATCCAGATTTATCTTTATTTTTTATAGTTCAAAGATATCGAGGCGGAGAATGTGGGAAGGAGACAACGTCAACAAGCAGAGCAGCAGCAGTGCAGAATGAGCATCAGCTCGTGTGGGTTAGAATCCGTGTGTCATCCAACCCAGAGCTTGGGTTTGGTAGGAAATCCTCTATATTGGCAGGTTAAAGGGGAAGCTTAGCTGCTGCCCAAACCTGTGGAGGTGGTCTTCGATGTTCAGTGGACAAGAGTCACCCCATACTTCTCTGTGTGAGTGCTAACACAGAAAGACGTGGGTCATGTAGTGCCCATCAGGTGCAACCTGCAGAGTGGAGACGATTTACACAGTGACAAGCATTTGTTTAATAAATACTGCATATGGCTGCCTGCTAATTTGTAACAGTTCATCAACTCTGCTCATTTCACAGGACCCCTGCAGTGCTACGCATTAATAATAAAACACATCTTTTTCTGACAGCTTAAGGAATATTTTTAACATGAAAGTGTCAGCGTTATCCTTTCAGAGTTGAGCCATCCTGGCTGACAGCTTCATCACATCACATGCAGAAAATAAGCGGGGCTCTGAGTGCATCTCACTTGCACTCTACAGGCCCTCCAAATAAATCATCTGAGCCCCAAAACCAGAGCTGCTAAAATCAGTGCACACCAAAAAGCATCACCTGCCACAGCAAAACAGACCAGCACAGGTAAGGGCTATGCTTAGTGCTTATAAAAAGGGCAAGAGACTGTGTAAATCAGAACCTCTGGTTTACTATGAAATTAGTAAAATTTAAAGAATGGCCATCTAATTCAGCTTGTCCTTACAAAAGTTTGTTGCCAAATTCAAGGACTAACATGAGCATGGAACAGGTTGGGAACAGGCCACTCGCTTGGCAAATGGGTGAGAAAGAAGAGATGGAGGAAAAAAGTAGAGTAATAGTAAAGTTTTGCCTTCTAATCCTTCACGTATATACACTGTGTTGCCACTTAGAAAGCCTTAAAGAGATGTCAAAAACTAAAACTAAAATTCTTCTGTCTCCTTACTGTGGTGCCCAGCCCACTGGTTCCATTCCAGGTGAGCACCACACTGCCCTATGTTCTCACTGCCCTTTGGGGGATGCATCCAGAAACCCTCCCAAGAAGAACAGAGTCTGGGTGGCTGCTACCTGCAGCAGTAGAAAAAAAATTGGCAGGACTAACCTGGAAAGTGATGAGCAGAAGAACAGGGACAGCTACAGCATCGGCCTTTAAAAACTTCTTTCAGGAGATGCACCTGAGAGCAGAATGAGATGAGAGCAACCCAAGCCCTTGCTGGATGACCTCCCTGTGCTGCCCTCAAGGAGGAGACCCCAAAGGATGCCTTCACCGCGACGCAGCTCTGCAGCCACAGCCTCCCCTCTGCATGTGCAGCCCAGACCAACTCAGAGAACTTGCCCACGTGGTGACATCACTGGGCTGGTGCCTAAATAAAAGCAGCTTTTAATAGAATTTCCCACTGACAGGCTTAATCTGGTAAGCCCTGAAAGCCAGGGCTTCATCAAGCGGAAGGAAGGAAAAGGGAAAACAATAACCACCCATTTGGGGGCCAGGCAGGTAGGCGGTGTCTTGGGAAAGAAACCAAAACAAACCCAGACTGACTGCCCAGTACCTGTGCATGGAATTTGAGGCACCTGTGTGAGCAGCGCTTACTGTAAGGGAACTCTCTCTGTATTTATTTTCCTTTTTAAACCAAAAAGCAGCTCAGCCTATTTCTGCACCACGGTAGGGAAGAGAAGGATGAAGACGAGGATAGGGAGAGAAAAAGCTGTGCTTGAAGGCTGGATAACACACAATTCCACATCAGAAGGTCTTTCTGGCTTCACGTTCATGTGGCAGGTACCGTGCTTCCTAAAAGCAAACTGGAGTTGTCCACATATTTAGAAGGCTCCTTGCTGCAAATAGTTTCAGGACAAATCATCAGCAAGCAGCACGTTCTGGAAGCTCACAAAAAAAACACCAACGAAACCAAAACCGCCCAGCAGTTCAGGCCAGCTCACACGTCGTGCTCATCATCCTCTTCTGCGTAACTCTTTATCACTTCCACAGTGCCACGGAGCAGTTCCCCTTCCTCCCTCTGCTCCTCCAGCATCTTGGGCCGGGCATCCACACAGAGAGCCTCGGGATCGCCAAGTGACTCATGCTGCAGCAATGCGGGTGGGAACGGCTCCCATGCCCAGCCTGTAAGGACACAGCCTTTTATGGTATTTTTAGAGTGGAAGTTGTGGTGGTTTGTAGCACTTTGCCTTTTGTTTTGCCTGGGAGAACAGAGCTCACACTGCCCGTGAATCAGGATCAATAGCAAGGAGCCCGCACAGGTCAGATGCGAGACAGTGCTGCTCTCTGTGGACTCCCTTGCCCACGGTGCCACCCACTCCACATGGTAGGGACATGGCTCTAGCCACAGCTCCAACTCGAGGATGCGCATTGTGCAGTGGATACTCTAACTGTGGCTGGGTGTAAATATGCAGCAGATCACGGACAGCTCTCTGCTCCTTTCCAACTGAAGCACTATCTGCTCTAGAAGAGAAAGGCATGACAATTTCTCTGTCCTCATGAATCCCCAGTCACAACTCCAAACAGCAGTTGATTTTAACCCTTTCAAAACTGTTAAATTCAAAAAGAAATTAGATGATAACCTGTACATGCACTGGAAGTCTAGAAGAAGAGCCATCAGGACGAAGGCAATAGTAATCGATCCTTCTGATACAAAGCACTGACATCAAAGACCTCTTTTCCATTTGCCAGCACCAGGCAGCTGTGGATGCAGCTGGCTTACCGTGGGATGGGTTACGCAGCTTACCGAAGCACGGCAGAGGAAGTGCAGGGAGTGCTGCTCCATGGCGAGAACTTGAGCACAGCAGACAAAGCAGAGGGGAAGTCAGGGGGAGTTACGCACCAGTGAACGCACAGCCCACTACGTACCCTGGAGGCAAGCCAGGATGACAAAGTCTAGAAACAGCAGCCCAACTCGAGGCAAACCCCTCCAGCCTTAAACGCAAGTTGAAAGAGAGCCTTAACAGTGATTTGGTGCAGTCACAGCATCCGCCACTCGCAGCACTACTCGCTGCCCCAGGGCCTGGCTGCTCCGAATGAGGGCACGGTCCTGCCCCTCGCTGCACAAATCCCCAATGCATTTTTTGAACTTGCACGAGCTCTGCACACGCTGGCATTCATAACACATCAACGGTGATGATCTCAGAACCATCCTGCAGTTGCCACTTCTGGTCTCCTAAAGGAACTGGCAAAACTCCCCAGTCTCGGAGGGAGACTGCTGCTCCCTCACACATCTCCAAGCTCAGGGAGTCTTCCTGCAGCTAGGCAATGGTTAAAGATTACAGAATTAAAGTTAAAATATATATATATATATATATCACATGAAAGGCCATCCTGTTCAAAGGAACACAATGAATTTCCTGCAGTCTTCAATGTCTACACATAAAGCTAAAAGCCTCGCCACAAGGACCACAACATCACACTCGGTCACTAACCCACCTACTTCTCAGTCTTGAAGAGCCAGCTCAGCCCCAGGGAAATAAAATTAACTCTTTCTGGACCCATTTCTCACAAACCAACCAGTGGCTGTGTACAGGGCAAAGCAAGCCATGCACCTTTCACTACCCTTTATTTGGACCAGCATTATCAAATCTGATTTTTATTGAAAAATAACAACAAATAGGAAGAAAAACAAATGCAGAACAGCACTGAACAAAAAAACAAACCCCAAACCCCTCCAGCCAGGAAATGGGGACACTCAACTCTTACCTGGGATTCAGAACTCCTACAGCTGGCTCTCCTGCCCTTCACACTCCCATAAGGAGCAGGGCAAAGGGAAACTTCCAGGTTGCCCCACTATGCTAGACAGCCTGCAGCCTGCTTGCTACAGACGTACTTAACAACACCTTGTAACAGCACTTTGATACTCTCAGCCACAAAGCAGAGTTTTCCCCATCAGCAGGTATCTTGGAAGCCTAAAAGCATCAGGTATCAATTACTACAGAGCAAAGTCTTAATCCAGACGCGAGGCTGGGATAGGTGGAGCAACCTTGGCTCTGATGTAGCCTAGCTATCTGCTGGTTGTAGCTCACAAGGAGCCAATTCAGCCATGCTGAGCACAAGATGCTCCTCCTGGATGCGGCACATGGAGCACACCAGGCACCCACCTCACCCTGAGCTGTCAGCAAGCAAACACACTCGGCCAGAGCTGGTCTGCAAACAGCGTGCTGATAGGAGACTTCAGAAGCCTTGCACAAGAAAGCAGAACGAAATAAAACCTCAGTAGGGCTGGTTCTCCCCAACATGTAATTTTTCCCCAGGCAGCACAGTGCAGTGTGAATGTGGCAGCACGTTGCATGGGGAAGGGCAGGACACAGCACTGTGCCAGCACACGGGAACGCCCCACGGCAGGCTCCCTTTGCCCAGTGATAGTCTATGCAGTCCCAACACAAAGCCTCTAAGTGCATTTTAGGCTCAAAAGTCAGCTGAAACAGGTCCATTTTCCCCTCCCACACCATAAATACGATCCAAATTGGGTCATCTCTTAACAATATATGAATGACATTCATTTAAGCCTCTGATGCCATGCTGACATAAGCTGTGTCCTTTCATTCTCCTTGCACTGCGAGTGCTAAAGATGCTTTTGTACAACCCCTGAAGTACTCCATTTAAAAACCATGGTAACTAGAGCACTGCATTCAGTTGCTCTTGAAAAAAGCCAGTCCCCCTTCCCCTTAATAGGCTCTTGGATAGCTCAGGGACAGACAGAAAAACACTGGCTGATTCAAACTGCTCGGCCACGATGGCTGGAAATGGGATGCTGCTGTGCATCACTCATGAAGTGCTGGGGACCCCTCAAATGCTGTGGGTCACTCGTGTCCACGGCGAGACAATACCTGCCATGTCGTGACATAGAGCTCCTACCTGGGTCCTGCAGCCAAGAAGCAGACAGAACATCAGCAGCTGCAACATTAGATGGGTAACTTCATGAATTATTCCCTTCCAGTTTCCCAGTGAAGCGGGAAGTGAAGGAGAGAAGTAAGTCCTGCTGTTATCTTCACACAGCAGCAACAGTTGAGTTTTGGTGAGGTTTCTCTTGCTAGTCACAACTCTGAGGCATTAAAAACACTTCTGCATTTCAGAATTTGGAAGCCTGTCTGCTGGCACCAGAGGTGTCCTCCTTTCTGAAATGGAAATATTCAGACGTGTGGGCACAGAAATGGATGGAAAGAACAGGGCAGCTCTCACTAAAAACACCAATGAATGGGAAAAACTTAAGCGAAGAGGTCCTCTCAAAAAAGGGACATTTGTCTAAGATGGCAGGCCCGACTATTTGTTTTTCTTTAAAAGGAAACACATTCATAGCTCTGCGTTCATTAAAAAAATCATATGCACCAGCAGCAGAAAGTCTAACGCCTTAAACATGACCTCATTGCTGCACCCTCCCCTCTATGCCATTTTAGCAGACTTTTTTCCAAATCCAACTACGCACCGTTACGAAGCCACATTCCAAGATTTAAGGTTTTAAAAATAGAAGTCTTTAACCGCAACGTCTGCGAAATCACCCTGCCAAAAAAAAAAAAATGGCACTGCACAAAAAACAAAGTCTACCCTGTTAGGAACTTGCTCCAGGAGTGACGCACAGAACGATGCTCTGTGCCTGTCTGTAGGAACCCAACCAGATGCAGGCACTGTGAGGTATGCTCCCTTTTGAACACAGCATGCTTTAAGTCATTGCAAATTAGCTCAGAGTTGCCTTACACCAGCCCGAGGAAGACTAGGGATGCTCCTTATGTCCAAGACATGGCTGCTCCCTCTCCAGCTTTCATGTGAAAAACAAGGCACAGCTCCAGCAGAGGAGTTAAGCACTGAGCATTTCAGCTCCCAGTACCTGACTGGAGAAAGTGCTGGCTTATAGGATTCTCCACTTCAAAAACATATACATTTCTTCTGGCAAAACATCATCCTTCCTAAGACAGACGGTTGTTATCAGAGAAGGGGAAGGTGTGAACCAAGGACAAGCTGTTCAGCCAACTCTGAATTCCCTATTTCTGCTGCTCTGCTCAATCCATAGCCTTAGTTTACAGCAGGACTAAAACAAGAGAAGGCTTATAACGGGAAACAAGAAAATCACTTGGAGAAATTCTCAGCATCCACAGTCTGCTCCACAAGAGCCTGTCAGTGCCTGCATTTATTTTCATGGGAGTTTTGTTTATGAAAGAGCTACGCTCTTTGAAGTCCAAAAGCAAAACACCACAGTGATCACGAAATAGTAATCACGCAGCTGATCACAGTGTTCAGGGTGGGTTAGTAACATGCTGTCAGAGAAAAGTTTGCTCACAGTTAAGTTTATGAATGTTTCAGCAACTGCCTCCTCCTCAGAGCAAGCTGCCCAAAAGCTTCCCAGACGTGGACCCCCTGCCACGCTACCTAGCTGTCCTAGCTCATGAGATCTCGGTATGCTCTGACAAACACTCTGTCAAGCAGGGCTTTTCCAACCTGTGACAGGGTTTCCACATCCCAGTGCCAAGCATCTCTGCCTCCAGCAGCAAGCTGCTGCTGACAGGCACCGCAGATGCTGCTCTGCCTTCCTTTCCCTATGGGTCAAATACCCTAATAAATGAAGATTTCACAGTTGGCAAAGAGTACCACTGGCAGCTTGCTCCAGGATCACAGGGACACCAGGCTCCTGATGGCAGAGGTCTGATAGTCACCTTCCTTAAAGCAGAACATCTGTAATCTTTTGTCCACGCTCTGCTCCTCCCACCAGAGGAAGGGCAGAGCCATGTCAAACCTCAATGCTAAGAGCAAACTGGTTTTGTGTTGCCACAAGGTTCTTCAATGGCATGAAAGAAAGAAGAATTCCTCGCATATGCAGCAAGAGATGGAGAAGTCTGCAGTGACCTTGGTTTCAAGAGGAACACAGTGTTTCCCAAGCCTATGTGTGTAGCAGCCCCACAGATCTGTTGCTCAGTAGGCGACCCTGGCTACCCACACTAACCCCTTCTGCAAGCAGTCATGCTGACAAGTCCTGTGTCTGTTCTCAGAAGCAAAGATGTCCCACTCAAACATGACAAACTGCTCAGTCCAAATGGGAAAGAAAGAACACACAGATATTGGAGGACGGACAGCAAATCAGGATGCCAAGCAATTTTCTAGCCAAGCAGAAGACAGAAGGTAATCAATCCACAGTCATGCACACGGCCTTTCAGCTGCTCCACTGGCACTACTTTGCTCAGTGAGCTGACCAAGACGGGCTGCTGCACATCCCTGGCCAAGGTCTACTGCCTTACATCTGAAACACCACTCAACCTTCCTCCTCAAAGATTTAAAGATGAAAAAAAAACAGCACACCAAGGATAACACAACCCTTGCTCATCAGAAGACCTGGAGCCCAGGTGACTGCAGCCTGGTTTCACTGAAGTAACATCACTCCCATTCTGTCCCAGGTAAAGAGAAAATGGTGCAAGCACAGTACACATAAACGTTACAGGAAACCATGAGGATATGTCAATTTAGTTTTTTCACTACTGTCTGCATTTTTCATAGCAGAAGGTCCTCTGGCATGGGTTGCAGATGAATATCTGGCCACTGCAAACACAGATCACTTCTCCGCTATTGACTGAGATGTTTCCAATGGCTGTGCAGTCTTAGCAGAGAGCTCTCAAGAACAAACCACAAGGACTATCTCAAAAACAGCCTTTGTATGACAAGTATAAAACCACCAGAAATGCAACCTGCCCTGCAACCCGAAATGCCAGTAATTGTTCCCAGACAAATACACTAACAAACGCAGACACTGTTTGCACCCACTCAACACTCATCCCTAGGCAATAACCCAAATAATATTTTGCTTTTCCTTTTTTTGATGGCTTGCTATGTTCCACAAAGCAAAGTGGTGCACATATGCAGTCAGGACTTCCGTTATGGGTGCCATGTGACTGCCCAAAAACTGAGAAGTTCCCACCAGCCAGGAAGACAGTTATTTGCTCTGTGTAGGCCCCTCATCAATTAGCCACCTCGGTGCCAAGGAGCATTTGTGACAAATAAAACCTCGCTCACAATACTCCCATTACTGTATATCTTCCATACTGCCTAAATAACATCAGCTTCAACTGAAGACACTGAAGCTACTTTCCAGTATTTCTGTAGCACCTCTATGATAACTGGTCCAGCACCAGCAGACAGGGAAGGCTGAGAGCTTTAAAGATCACATTGGAAAAATAAGACAAAAAGAAAAAGGCTCACCAAAAGCAGTCATCCAGTCTCTACTCTGGGCATCTCCAATCCCTGCAACATGGGTCAGCACCAGGAAAATACAAGGCTTCTAGCTCACCCCTTGACTAGTCACCTCAGCAGGAGCTCTCATCATCCACAGTACTAGCACAGCTTTCCTCTGCCTGCAGTGTCCAAACTAAGTAATGCCTCAATACACAAGAAGTAGGAATATGTGGACACACGAAGGAAATCTTTACTAAGAGAAGATGAAAAAAAAAACAAAAAAACAAACCCTACAGCTTATACAGAACTATCCATCCCCCACATCACGGTAAATAATTAAGCTGCCAGAAAAACACAGCATTTACAGCAGAGCATGACAGCTCTCTGGGCTTACTTTCCCCATGTGACAGCCTGCAGGAAGGCTGTGCTGTCAATTCACTTGGGCGCACTCTCGTTTCCGTCAAGCGATCTCTCGCACCAACCTGCAAGTTGGGTTTTGGGTTCATTTTTATGTATGTGGTTGTCAGCTCTGGCGATCTGAAGAAACAGGGCTGGTTATTTAATTACCACGGCATTTGGAAAACCAAAGCAAGTTCATTGACAGCTTTCAGTCCTTTTAAAGGGCTGATTAAGCGTCAGGAACAGCCAACTTCTGTCCTCTGTGATGAATCACAGAGATCATGCTGTTAGCAAGCACCACTCTCACTTCACATTTAGCTGGGAAGACAGTGCAAAAGGTATGCGGCTACAGAATTGAAAGATGGATAAATTGCTTAATCTTTCAGTAGAATGCAAGATGTGAAACAAAACTGACTGCTGAATAATAGGTATGGTATCATGGTGCATGTTTCCAAATTCCTTCTTTTCAGTCTATGTTCAACAACCTCTCCAGAAAAAAGTCAATGCAGTAAAGCACTGGAACACAGGAAGTTCCATACTAATGCAAGGAAGAACTTTAATGTGAAAGTGACAGAAACACTGGAACAGCTTGCCCAGACAGATTGTGGAGTCTCCTTCTCTGGAGATATTAAAGACTTGCCTAGCTGCCTACCTGTACAGCCTGCAGTAGGAAACCTGCTTCAGCAGGAGATGGGACTAGATAATCTCTAGGGGTCCAACCCCTACAATTCGGTAATTCTGTGAAAGCACAGGACATTTTTTCAATCAAGTCTGCAATCAATCTACTTCCTCTCTGACTGGAAGGTCAGTCCCACCTAAGCACCCACAAAGCTTCTGCCTGAAAGCAGGCTCCAAAACAGCATGGTCAAAGCGACAGAGTACCATCAGGAAATACCAAGCCCCAGGAATCACAAAAAAGCCATCTATGTACTGAGGCACAAAATGAAACAACCTGCAGGAGCCACTGGTTTCACACAAAGTAAGTCAGGAACAAAGAACAACTATTCACTACTCAGTGAAACACAGTCAGACAGCACATTACAGAATCACTAAAGGAGGAAATTCCTCTTTGTGACACAAATTGGGCTGTGGTGTGTTGCGCTATTTAAATTGAATTATAGAAACCATCTGAAAAGGAACGTGTAAATGGCAAGAGAACAGTACTGGCAGCAGCTGTGATAGCCTGTGACACATCCTCCTTCCCTGAGAATCTACTTCAGGTGTCTCTGAGCTGATGCAGGCCAAAGATGGACACATGCACATTGTCCCCACCTGAGTTACCACATGCTGCCATAGACACTTACCAAAACCACTTTGGAGTGGGTGATACCAGAGGTTGTAAAAATCCGTACACACATGGAATACGAAGACACCACTACTGTCATACCACCGAAGAAAGCTTTTTTAAGATAACACTTCTCCTCTGGCAGTTGAAGCACCAGAACCATGGCACTGGTTCTAAGCTGCTCCTCCATTTGATCAAGCAAGTGGTCATGATGAACTGTGGCACCAGTGAGCTTGCCAGGCTGCTCCAGGGTGGTTGCTGGCATGTTTTTCTTTCAACACAAGCCCTCCTCGCTAGCAGCACAACTGTTCATGACAGAAGAAAGTTGATCAGCTCCAAGTTAGAGTTGCTCTGTCAGAAGATGCATGAACACAGCAAGGTCTGAGAAATAGGTTAGTGGATCACACATGGGATATGTGCACCTCCATTAGACCAGAAGCAGATGGAACACCGGTAATATACAGCAGAGCGATCAACGATCCTTCTCCCTGCAGCAGTCAACCATCCAGGACAAGTAAGCAGCAGTAAGTTCTCTCTTCAGGTAGTGAAGAGGTTTGTACATTCTGTTTGGAGAGAGATAATCACCAAGGCTTTGTGCAGATCATTCCATTTGTCCCCCAAACCTCAGCTGCTTCACCAAGGCACCTTGTCTGCCTCCTGCATCAAGGTCAGAAGTTGTGTGCATGCAGAAGAGGAAGCACAGGCTCATTGCTGTAGCTACTTTTCAACTGGGTTGACCAAACCTTCCTGTTTCTCTGCAGTTACTCTGCACTTCCTACTCCTGGTGTCTGCTTCAAGCATCCATGTGCACTGCAAGCAGCCAGGCACTCTCACACGAGGTTTCCCCGGTGCTTCCAAATATAAGGAACCATGAATAAAGGCAATGAAATGATAAGCTTACTAAAATTTTACGAGGGCAAAAATATAGATGCTGTCACCAGTTCCTAGTTAAATAAAAGCCTCTGAACTGACAAACGCAGTCAGTAAAAAAAACTCTTGGGCAGACATCTCTTGCCACGTGGTGATGGAAAGATGAATGACTGGCACAAATCGCTGTGGCTCACAGGGACAGTTTCAGAGCAAAACCCTTTGCAGCTGCAGCACCTGTCTCAGCAACCACCCCCCTGCACACAGGAAAACAGAAACAAACAACCAAAAAACAAACAACAAAAAAACACCCTCTTTCTCCACGCCCTCATGTTTAACATACCCAAATGCTTCAAAAGCACAACTAAACCATAATGCAATTCCCCCTGAAGTCCCTGTCTTAAAAGCAGAGGCCAAAAAGAACCCGGATATATTGCTGGGAATGTCTGCACCCAGTGCTGTCAGAAAGGCACACACAAAAATGCGTTATCCTTCAGGGCAGACAAATCCCTCCACTCAGAACATAAAAACCAGGACATCCTGTCAATGGGGCCTGTTAATTCATGGTCCCCGAGCTGTGAGAAAATGTGAGCTGACAGCAGCATCAATACAAGCAGTCTGTCCTCACTTCTGTTCACGAGACTTTACGTGCTGGCAATGCACTCCAACAGCATATTGTACCTGCTCTTTACACAAGGCATCCTGCCTCTTTTATCATACAGCAAAAGAGCACTTCTCGTGTCTTCTCCTATCTTGTACCAGCTCCTGGCAGCAAGGGGAATAGAACAAACAGGCCTCCTCCTGTTATAATCCTTAACCCAGAAATACAGACTATGTAACATACCAATAAAAGCACTAATCTAATTCTTGTCACTAAAAGCTGGCTGTCACAGGAGCCCAGACAGATAAATAAGCTGCTCCACAGCAACAAGCAGCTAGCTCAGTGGTTGCTGCAGCCAAGTAATTTCTCATTTGTATCTATACCAGTTAATCAGCTTCCTTAATGAACCACGAAGTCTACACGGCAGGGGGAATCCCACCTTGTGCCAGGCTTTCAAGCAAACCAGCCCGTCACAGCATTAACCAAATTGAGCTCAAGGAAAAGTGTCAGTAACCAGGGCTCCTACTGTACCATGACATGCCACAACAGGGAGCTTGCTCATGCAGAGCCTTGTCACGGAGCAGTGCTGCACTCCACTGCACCATGCAAGCTTGAAACGGAGGCGAACACTGGAACCAAGTTCCCTTCCTACCTGCTGTACTTCTCTTTGCACTGAAACTGCCCAAGAGAACAAAACTGAAGTTGCCCTGGAGAGGTTTAGCAAGACTTGAAGCACGCCTTCCTACACCCCAACTTAGCACCTTCCGTCACTCTTCATTACCCAGCCTGTTTCTGCCTAGGGTTACATGGCAGGAACATCTGCATCACCTCTCGGACAGCTGGGCAGACTATGAAACTCCTGCCATCTCAAAACTGCGTGTTTCTGACCAAAATAGCAACCTTCTGGAGGTCTCTGATGACTTGTTTTTTCCTCCTTCACCTCTATCGCTTCATCTGAATAGCAAGCATTTCCTCTGTTAGTTTTGGTTTCTGTTTTGTATGAGGGGCATTTCTGTCCGCTTCTTTTGAGTTGCTCTTCACAAGAAGAGAAACAACACCAGCTCCAGGCTGCAGCATAACGTGCTAGTTTAGGACAGCTGCAGACTGCTCTTTTTCATCTGCTAATAATGGCTGTTTTTCTCCAGCTCCAGGGTAGGCAAATAGCTCGGCCTCTGGGGAAAAGACACAGCAACTTTGTGTGTCTCAAGTGGAGGGTCTAAGTGCAGAGCTCGCAAAACACGCACCTGTGAGTCACCCAGACCCTGTCTGTGCCCTCCAACATCTGCTCCACTGCCTGGGGACTGGCTTACTGAAGCAAGAGGGCTGGCAGCTCCTTGGCTCTTCTCAGCATAGAAAATTCTCTCAAAACATCTAATACTCATTCATCTCGCTGCTATGGAACCAAGCTCCTCAAGAGAATGCAGACACCAGCCTTATCACACCCTAAAGTGACACAGTTACCAGCTGCCAGGAGAGCATTTCTCAGCCACAACCACGCTGCATTTGACAGTGTCTGGCTTCACCATCCCTCGAGGCAAACTCAATCCCGCACATGCTCCAGGTCCTACCTGTCAGCAGAGCCTTCCAGATTAGACTTCATTTCCTTTTCATATCTCAACTTTGGTTTCTGAAGCCAGATCAAGAGGATTGCTTTGCAACATTTTTGAATTCATCTGTTTCGATGAAAGGAGGCAGGTTTGGTGCTTATTTTTTTTTAATATCTACTTCACAATGCTCACAACTAAAGAATTAATGTGCTCTGGACAAAGAAGAGCCAGGCGGTTCAGCCAGCTGCATTTCTGAAGATTCTTTGTGGTTATCTGAGGCAGAACTAAGCACTCAGATAAATCAAGAAAATAATTGTTACTTTCATAAATTGTAATTCTAGTCTTTGAAGGAAAAATGCAACTGAAATCAATCAGAAGGAGTGACTTGTCCTCAGCAGAGTCCCGTTTCCCACATAAAGGAGGAGACCGCCCAATCTGAAGATCAGTGCAACTTGGAAGTAACCACAAGCACTGTGATTTCCAGGCTTAGTCCAATATTTAGGACAGCCCTTCATTATTTGTTGATCACACAAAACATTGTACCTACAAACACCGTTTTACTCAGATTGTGTATTTTGCACGGCATTCACATTGTGTATTTTGCACGGCATTCCTACGTATCATTACACAAACCGTATTTTCACATGTACAACTATTAGGAAAGCAGCAGGGATCTAACTTAAAATTAGTAACGCCATCGGTCTTCTTACAGCTCATCTTCGCTTCTTCTGCAAATAGGAACACTATGTAGTTCTACAGCATGCCACTATGGAATGACAAAATCAAAGCAACTCGAAGGTCTAGGAGCCAGACCAGCGATGCTAGTATATCCTTTCCTCAACATTTACTTTTAGAAATGACCTCTCTCAATGCTTAACTCTCAGCATTTATCCAGGAGGGATTCTTGAATAGGGTAGAGGATAGGATAGCACTAGGTGGAAGAGCCAAAGAGAGAAAAAACTGCAGCACTAAGACGACTCCTGGTCACCTCAGAGATCTGAAAAACATTTTAAATTGTGGTGGCAGAATAAGAAGGAAATGGCATTTTCACTCAGAAAACACTACTACTAAATGTCCCTGAAGGTTCAAGAAAAGAGTAGACAGGGCACTGAGTTACATGGTTTAGTAGGCATGGTGGTAATGAGTCGATGGCTATTTATGGTTATTTTTTACATATATATATATGACTACAGCTACCTAAGAGATGCTGCAGTGACGTGGTTAGGTCCTTCATTAAATTATTCCCTCATTTAACCCACTTATAAAGCCTTCAAAAGGCTAGACATCAGTACTTTTGGTTAGTATCTGAAAAAAATCAACCTTACAGCAACCTTAAGAGAAGCAAAGTTAAATAAAGACAGAGAAGGCACCCTTTCTACAGAAACAAAAGGTACTGCCAAACTTGGAGCACAACTGCAGCTTAATATAAGCAAGCACTGTATGATTTTGAAGAAAAATAATTAATCTCTCTCCACTCCTAGCACCAGGCTTCTCAGAGGGGTTGACAGAGTGAGGCAGGACTTAAAAGTGGTCAAAGGGCTGAAAAGGAAGGATTCAGCCTGAGCATGCAAACTACAGCCACCCCTCTAACAAAGCCCAGCCAAGGAAGAACACCCCCAAAAGAAACCAGAAAAGTTTTAATTGCTATTAAAAGCACACAAGCTTGCAGTTTTAAATGCACGAACTCGGAAGAGATAGTCTGAGACACACTCCTCTCATGTGGTTTCTGTAACGGCATCTTCATTATAGTACAAAGGGAAGAAACTAATTCATTCAACATGCATGTGGACTTCAGTTACTCAATCAAAACATTTCTCTATGACTGTTTAAGTAGTTATATTGCGCTGTTTTGACTAGAAGATGCGCCACTGGTTTCTCACATGTGGATTTTATTGCAAAATTCTGTTGGGGCTCTGGAAAAAAGCTAATTCAAAGGACAGATGAGAACAGTGACTTGAAAAGAGGTCTACATGTGTCCCACCAACCTCCTCCTGCCCCACAAACCCTCTTAATACTTTTTTCCCCTATCTTAATGGGAAAGGAAATCTACTGTGATTCAGTATTTCATGTCTTGGTGAGAAACAGTGCTATGAGAGTCAAGTCACAGCAATACATCAGCCAAACAAAAGAAGGAAAAAAGAAAAACCAACCCAACCCTTCCTTCATTGAAAAACCACATTACTGGCCTTTCATTGCCTGCAGCAAAACACTGTAGAAACACTCGTGTGCACAATTCTAAGCTTTAGCACGCTGCAAAGAAAGATGAAAATGAGTCCCAAAAACCCCAGCAGTCCTGCCAGTGACTCCAGTGAGCACTGCTTTCCTGCACACCAGCAGCTGTTTCTATCTCCCACCCACCAGAAGCATAAATGCACATTCCTGTACAAAGGGAGCCACAGCTCCAGGAGCATCCATGCCACCAAATGTTCCATGCACGCCCAGCAGCCTACAAGCACAGCCAACAGAGCTCAGCTAGAGAGGCCAAGTACCAGGACTGCAGAGCTCAAGCCCAAGGAGTGGGGGAGTCCTCATCCCTGGGGTAAGCATGTAAGAGATGAATGGACACAGCACTCAGTGACATGGCTTAGTGATGGGATTTGGTACTAAGGTTGATGATTGGACTTGATGATCTTTTCCAGCCTAGAAGATTCTATGATTCTAAGAAGTTAATGCTCAGGAAACGTATCTCCTGAACATCAGATCACAAAGCTGCAAAGTCACAGAAATCATGCAACAGCTGAGCAGTTGAAAGTGACTTGCTGTAGTGGGCGGGCAATGAGATCAGTGCTCACAAGAAGACAGAGGAACAAGTCAGCCACATCTCAGGAGACAGCACAACTGCACCTCAGTTACCATCTGCCCAGGCCGACTGAGCCCAAAGCCCTGCACTAATATTCAGTACTCAAAGCGGGGAAGGGACACACACCCCCACTCCCCAAGAAATCCCACCAAATAATGCTCACTTGTCAGATGGGAGATATTTAGTTCTAATAAATATGAGTGGAGAAATGCCCCATTGCTGTTCACTGGGGATCAGAGAAGCAAACCTAAGTCTTGGCACAGCCAGAAGATCACATCCAAACAAACCATGGGAGATGTGCAGATGTACACACAGGGCCCAGCATCGGGGATCAAAGACAGAAAAAGGGATAAATATCCCCAGCACCAAGCAATGTCAGGCCTGGTAAATCCATATACACACAGATACTAATAATAACTTGTTATTTCTGGAGAGAACCGGGGGGCAAAAGTAGTTGCTGAGCTGCAGGGACAGATTTAACACGTGATGCTATTTAGAAACCTGGAGAAGCAGAGTTCATTACTCAGTCGGAAACCTCAAGTTTCAAAAAAAGTCAATTCCATCTAGCTTATGCAGTCCTGCTTAGAGCTGCATTTAGCACGATCTTAAAGAAAACTCTCTAAACATGAAAAAACAAAACCCACAAGAACCATGCTTTTAGAAACACAAATGCAAGAACTACAAAAACAAATTTTCTGTTTGGTGCTTCAAATACGAGGCATTCTGCAAGAGGAAATATTGCTCCCATGATTCTGCAGTTACTGTGAGAGCTACAGAAGCATTCAGGAGACCACTATGGTCAAAAGGAAAAAAAAAAAAGGAAAAAAAAAAGGAAAAAGCTCATAGCTCTAGAAGACAATGTGAACAATGCTGAGCTATTCAAGCAAAAATGAAAGCTGCTGTTGGGAGGGAAGGGGAAATGCCCACCACAATAGCTTTGGGGAGCACTGCCCAAAACCCTCAGGAAAGAAAGCAAAATGGAAACATGCTTTCTGAAATCTGGGATGACTGGTGCTTAGCAGCAACACAAAGGCACTGCAGCAGTTGCGTGCTAGGACTAAAGGCTGAAACAGAACATTGCTGTACTAGCGTGGTCTATTCCAGCTGCTTGGTGTTTGCCCATTTCCACCCGCATGTGGGTTTTGGAGCCTCCTGGTACACAACACGGGCTTGGTAGCTCTGGGCACTGCCTGCTCCCTGCAAAGCTCCCAGCCCTGTGTGGGACAAGCCACCCTGTCCCTCGAGGCTGTCTCTGCTTAGCACCGTGCTGGGGAGATAGAGAGCAGTGAATGGCTGATTGTCAGGACAGGGAGGAGAGTCCCAAAGTGATGCAGCAAACAGCATGGCACACACACGTGCAACGCCTCGAGTTCGGCTGGCAAACCCCTTCTCACAAGGCCACAGCTGCTTTTGCAACATCTGGGAGAGAAAAACAAAGAGGGGCAAGCTGGTACTGCCTCAGCACGCTGCTGCTTGTGCAAGGGCAGGGCGTAGGGCTTCCAGCATCCCGTTACTCAACACTGCCAGCCTGCCAGGAGCTCGCTGTTGCAGTCATCTCCTGTTTTGACCTATCTGCATGAGGCTGTATTTACAGCTTCCCCGCCCTCAGGTGTCTCCTTCTAGGTGACGAGATGAGAAGCCAAGCACGTATGATAAATACTGAGCTGAGGAAAAGAGTGGACTAACTACTTATCCTCCCATTACTTACAGAATTTTTATCTGCTGGTTTGTCTGCTTCCTCCACAGATACCTCATTAAAAAATTCCCAGTGCAGGAGAGAGAGAGCAGGGGCTTCCCTTAAATCACAATGAGGACCAGTCATGGTCGTGACTTACTCCTGGCTCTCCTCCACAACTAAAAAGCCAGGAAAATACAAGAGCAAAGCTCCTTCACAAACAGAAAACAAGTTCCTGGGGACTGTGCCATCCATAGCATCTCAGATCCCAGTGAGCAATCCAAGCAGGCGACTTGGGTTTCATAAATCACCAGCACAAGTCCAAGTCTTCCAGCAACATTACCACTCCCCTCCTTCTGCCTTCAGCTGCAATAAGAGTCTTTCTATACCACAGAGACCTCAAAATAATTCCTACTCCTTAACAATTCAGCAATTCCTCTGAGAGCTGTTTAGGATTAAAAAAAAAACCAACAAAAATCCTTATCAGATGAGAGCAGCAAAACTCTGAAGCCGAGCACTGGCATTTGTCTAGAACAAGAGGAACCACTCAGACGTTATCAAGCAAGGAGCAAAACACAGCCAGAATGAGCCTTCATCTTAAATGAGAGCTGTAGCTTTTATCTGAGGAAAACAAACAACTTTACTACAGGGAGACTCAGCCAAAGAGGGAAAAGGCAACACAAGTACTTATGAACTGATAAAATATTCGATGCCTGTTGCATTTCTAGCTTAGATAGAAAAACAAACAAACATACCAGAATATGCTTAGTGTGGAGCTTCTCTCTAATTCTAGGACATGGGTTTTGGCAGTAAGCCTGGTTTGCACCTGAGGGTAATGCGAAAAGGAACATAAAAACCCAACCTGAATGACAACTGAAGAGCAGCCATCTGCGTGGGTGTTTCTCTTTCCAAACCGAACTTGGAATGAAGAGGGTTTTCCAAAGAGCCAGCCAAGGAAAGAGAAACTTAATAAAGAGACTCAGTGGGATCTGAGTGGAGAGCATGCTTCATGCAAATACCAGGGCGAAGGCTTCATTCTCCCTGCCTGCCACCAGCAGCCCTCCCAGTCACTCCTTTTCTTCCAGCAAAAGCTGCTGGAAAGAGTGCTCTGTTTGGAAAGCAGATGTGCAAGTGCCTGCTGTGCTTTTCACTCCGGGTCACCGAAACGCTGCCCACACAACAGTCACCTTGCTGTAAATACAAACGGGCTGCCCTCCTCACAGCTCAGGTCCTACCACGGGTAACCAACATGGAGCATGTAATTCTATAGCAGAGCAGAAAAAACAGAGTCACCCCATGGGACAAGTAGCAATTTAGACAGCCACCAAACAACCGCCTTCAGCGAGGGCTACAAGAGATCTTTTGCATGTGAAAGCAAATTCAAACACACTTAAATTTGTGCTGTCATGGTTACGGAGGGCTGGCTAACCACAAACTGCTACATACCCACGGAACAGACCTGCCTGCCACTACCGCTCGAAACAAAGTTCATGAAAGCTGTGATCTGAAAGTCAGCTATGTCCTTCACTGCACAGTACAACAGCCTTCCCACTGCTCCAAGCACACATGCACACCTCCGCCTCCAAGTCTACCCACGTGTATGGCTGCTCCTTGCCTGCCTGACTATACATTACTGTACAAATGAAGCTTTTGGCCTGCTCAAAACCCATTAAATTTCGTCATTTCATTAATTACAAAAAAATATGAGGAATTCAGGCTACAGCAAACTGAGTCTTCACCATCCTGCACTACTTACAGCTCCATGCTCCCAGCAGGATCAGGAAACTGCCAAAAAGTTGACTGGGAAAGGGCCATTTAATGCAGCAGAGACAAGATGCGGTCAGACAGGTTACACCACAGATTGAGAAGGTAGAGGATTTTTTTTTTCTCTTCCCAATCAGGTGGGCTCTGACACATCTGTCAACAGCACAACTAGGCTGCTCAGTCTCTAGCCAGCTTTCTTCAGCAGCTCCACCACTGTCTCTGGAGACGGGGTATTACTTTAGATGGAATCATTTCAGATGTATCCCCAGCTCAACCTGGTACAGCCGTCTTCACGTGATCTTATCCAGCAGATTACAATATATGCCCACACAGTTCAAGCACAGAGCAACAGCATCAGCAAAAATGCACTGATAGGAGAAATATTTTCCTGAGCAGGAGGTGGATATCTCCTCCAAGCACTCAGCTACTCGAATCAAACTTTCTGAGCTTTCTCCCAAGGCTCAAAAGAAGAGCTGACCCAGGGATGCCCTGAGATTCCCATTCATTTCGTATCAAGCCGCCGGTAAAAGGAAATTGAGCTGAATTTTCACATGCTTAAGGCTATTTAAAGTAGAGAGTTACCTTCCTAATGTGTAAGGTTTTTCCAGTCTTCTGAGGGCAGGAGACAGAAAGGAAAAGAAATGCCTTTCAGTGAGAAAGCACCAATAAGACAGGAGTTTCCCCTAAATAATTAGCAGCACAAGAGGGAAAAACATCAACTTTCCCGAAGGGAAGGCTTCAAATTTATTAAATCTATATATTCAAAGGTCTTTGAAGCTCACAGAATTCATCGCTGTATTATATCATTGTTAATTGCAGAAGTCTTTTTCAGACCTTGAGAAACGCATGGAGAAAACACTCTCCAGGACAATTTCTTTCCCTCATTCGGCTTTTTGGAACAAAATGGAACAGGAAACCATGGGCACAGCCACTATGTCCACAAGAGGCTGTTTCCAGACATCAGAGGCACAGGGCTGAACACCACAGCATTACAAGGACCCAAATGGACACACACACGTCCCTCCTCATCAGGCAACACATTCTGCATCCCATGCCAACAGGGAGCTTGAAAATATGTTTGCAGCAAGCAAGTATGCAGGGAACCAGAGATAACTGAGTAACTAAGACAATCTGAGTTTGCCAACTGATACAGATGGCTTTTACCGGGAAGGTAATAACGCAGCTCAGGAAAACATAAGCCCTCCAAGGGAGAAGAGGGTCATTTTGGCACTGAATTTTTCCAAATGTTCTCAGAAAACTCAGCAGGAAATGGAAGAATGGAAATGTTCTCCCCCTGCTTAAATTCTTTATCAGGTTAGATTAGATTAATGCCCCCAAGAAGGATTACTGCTCTAGGCAGTTAACGGGTGCTCCTACTTCAGTTCCCACAGTGCTTTTCTCCCAGTGACTGAAACAGCACTAAGTAGTTTCATCCCTAAATCCCCCCATGGAGACACAGCTCTGTTACCTGCAGGCCACACTGGCCAGCAGAGCACAGAAACAGGAAAATATATCCACTCGGACCAAACACAGAATACAAATAGCATTCCAGTGCAATTTCCCTTCTTTCTTCTGTTTTCTAAATATGCAGAAGCAAACTGAAACTCCCTGTTTTCTTAATGGAACCTTAACAATCCTGCTGTGCAATTGTCTGCAAGAGGCTATGGAAAACAAAAAAGGGCAAAACAAACCTGCAGGGCAACTACTTCAGTAGAAGCAGCCAAAAACAAATCATTTGTAGGCACACACGTGAAGGCAAGACTTATTTGTCAGAGCAGCAAGTATTAAAGGCTTTGAACACAGCTATCCATCTCCTGTCTCACCTACGGCAGACCCATGTTTGCAGTACTACAGCTGTAACTGCAATGACAAAGCCTCTGCAAAAAAAAGCAGTGCAAACATCAGGGAAAATAGAAGAGCAAAAGGTAACTGCATCCCTGAAGGGCAGTTCTTCATGCAACAAGCCTGAAATGGTTACAGGCAGTTGGTGAAAGCAACGAGGCACATTAAGAAATTTGTCCAGGAGCAGCAGCTGGGCAGGAAAGGAAGAGACAGCTGCAGCACTACCCCAGGAAACTCCCAACAGGACTCTATTCACTCCAGTGCCTGACAGGGCTATTGAAACACAACAGTGATGAAACCAAACCAAATTAAGGTGAAGCTCAACTCTCAGTGAACCTGCAGTGGCCCCCACCCCAGGCTCATCCTGCTTTGGCTCTGGTGACTGATGCTGTTTATCCAGCACCTTCTTCTGAGCTGAACGAAGACACATTCCTGTGGGCAGACATACCACATCTAACATGTTCCAGGATAGCAAAGTCCATTCATTCACTGTCACTTCACTTTTGTGGCAGACAATACACGGAAAGCCAACAACTATGCACATACCCAAACCCCAGCCACCAAACTTGCCTGGCATGGGAGCGTGTTGGCTCCTATATCTATCCACTGGCCTGCCCAGCAACTGAACTGTACGTCTCAGCAATGCAACACTGTTCTCAAGTGAGATTAACCATCCTTATGCTCTCAAAACTGCATCTCAAGCTATTTTTTCAAATCAGCATTCAGTTTTATCACTCACTAATACAACATTTCCTCTGCCCTCCCCACCCTTCCCCCATTCCTTGTATTCAGTGAAACTGCTTCTTCTGCAAATCACACTGCAAACGCTGAACCTTTGCTGATTAGATGGGGAAAACTTTGACTGAAAACAAATCAAATGTCAGAAAATAGATCCCTGTGCAGTAAGATAAAGTCCTGGATAATGCATGCAACAGCCCTGACAAAAGAACAGTCAGTCTCCAGATTTGCATGAGAATCTCATCAAGTTCAGTAGACAGCATCTGCAATTATAATAACCTGCCCCATCTTGCAAAAAAAGAAAAAGAAAAAAATAAAACAAAACAAAACAAAACAAAACAACAGGAAGTAAAAAAAGGGAGGCACAGAGGTAGGGTTGAATACACTTGGGTAAATCAAGTTTCCATCTGTTTTGTCCAGCATTTTGTCTCCTTTTGAATCCTGGGCTCTACTTTCTTTGTCATCTCAAAGTTAGGTTTGTTTATTGTTACTTCCTAGTTTAAGCATCACTTTTACACCTTTGGAGGGTTCTTCTGTCCTGTCCCATGCACTACTGCTGCCTGGCCCAACAAGAAGCCAGGCTACCTTGTGTGCATCCATCGACCGTCAGAAAAGGATGCAAGGATGAGAAGTGTCCCAGCCAACACATGCCTGTGCTCCCTGAGAACCAAGCTGCTTGAGGACAAGGATGGCAAACTGTTCCCTATGTGGCCACTACAGGAGGCAAAATCCCATTACAGAAAATCCATTTTTATATTTCCAGTGTGGAAGAAAATGACTTTTGCTTTTTGTCACCAGCGGTCTGGGGGATGGTCTCAGCACCGCTTCCTATAGGTGCACCTCAGGCAGCCTGCTAGCTAACAAAGGCCATGCTTACCTTTGTTGTTGCCATTTCCTTATGTTCCTGCCTTTACATAGAGATCCTCTGAACTCTAACATAACCTTAAGAAATTGAAAGTACACCTAGAAGGCCAGCACAGGAAGTGCAAGCACTGCTGATAACTGCCTCTGTCATTGGCTCAGAAGCCTAGAGCATGTCTTCTTGCAGGGCACAAGTAGTCCCAGTAAATACCAGGAATGAGGTGGAAGCAGCTCCGCCCTAATTCCTACTCCTCCAGTCCTTTGCCTGCACCACCCAGGCAATCCTGGATGAACCAGGTTTTCAAGAAAGATCGGCTCCCATAATTAATCCACTTATTTTTTACGGGAGCAAGAAAGCTTCACACAACAGAATTAAGGATTATATCCTCTTACAGTCAGTTTACCACTACTCAGACCACCTTGAGTGACCACAAACAGCAAAGCACTCTATCGGGGTCTCCACAGCCATGCACATCACTGGCTGGCTGAGACCCAATTACAGTTACTGAAAAGCAGCCCACAACACAGCCCTCGTGGCAACGCACTAACTGAAATCAGGTGCAAACAGATCTGCTGCTCACATACACGGGGTGATCACTGATAATACCTCAGCAATTAAAACCAACTCATGCATCCCACACTGCCAGACAGTTTCATAGACTGCACATGATTTTTTTCAATTGAAGCAATATACACATAATAGCTCGAGAACGTGCACTGGGTAGCACTGGGCACAATTCCACTGCTTCCAACAGTAATCAGTGGCCAAGCAGATTAATAATTAATTATCCAGGAAGGAATAAGCTACTACAGGCTGTGCAGGCTGTAAGTACAGACACAATAAGAGAACAGGAGCAGATTTGCTCATGTTGGGATATCTGGATGAGGCTGGATTCGGGGGAAATGCATAAAAGCATGAAAGGTTTAAAAAAAGTTAACAAAAGTCAATACAGGCAGTCCTGCACAGAGTCAGATCCCACTGCTGGAAGAGTGCACATCCTCAGTACAGCTTCATGCTTCTGGTGCCACATGCCATCCTTGCAGTGTTTCACCCGCATACACGTTCAGGAAGAGTGGGGAGCACGGCAGACATACCTGCTCACAGCGTTGACTTCTCCAAAGACACCGACAAGCCAGAGCACGATCCTCATTGGCACGTGGGAACCAGCAAATCCTGTGAATGTCAGACAGAGAGTTAATTAGTGACAGTAACAAGACACGACTGGTGAAAGGATGCCAAGTCAAGCTCAGGAGAAAGTGACGGTTGCTAGATCTCTACACTGAATATATTCCAGCCTAGTTCTTGCCCACAGCTGAGGCACCTGACAGAAGGTTCTTAAAGGACTTGACCAAAATTGTAGAAGGAAGACGAGGTAAAAGGTAAGACTATCTGTCCCAAAGCAAGACTGTCTGCCGAGCAAAGCTTCCTCAGCAGTCAGTGCACTGACGTTAAGGTAGGGGAGCCAACAAGACCGATACATTGAATAAGTGGTCCCTGCTAAACTCTCCTAGTCTTTTCTGAGATCCCCTTGAAGATCTGCAGTACTTCACTTCTGCAGCTCCTTCAGTTTCTTAAAGCAGATGAATTCCATCTGATGTCAGACACACACTCCTTCTGCTTTACTCCTATTTATTCAGCAAAATGGTTTGATATATCCTACCAATTGTCTGACACAGCCTTTGTACCTGAGTCACGCCACAAGACATCTCGCAGCACTGAGTGAAAGCAGTGACAGAAGTTGGCTCTGCTGGCTGTGGAAACACCCAGCTGTACGTATTCAAAGTCCCTGCTGCACGCCAAAGAAGAGACTGCAGAAAAATAGATGCTTTACAGGAAATGTTTCTAAGCAGCCACAAAGAGACATTTGTCTGGCCATACAACTGCAGCAGAGGTCACCATGTAGAGTAACAGGGAAACATGTCATACAGTTGTACTTTTTCCTGTTCTGAGGTAATCGTCTGCGGAACTGCAGCGAGCACTGTGACTGAACAACCATCCTGAAGCACTTTCTACCTGAAAGCAGATCAGAAGGTGGGGGAAGTAAGGAAGCAGCAAGGCACAGCAAAACCACGTAGGGAAAGCGAGGGTGGGACGACGACTGTGAGCAGCTCTTCAGTCAGAGAAGAGCACCAAACCAGCAAGGGGGATGCACCGGGGCTCTAACAACCGGATCAGCTCAAGGACGTCTCACTTATTTCCTGCCAACTGGAGGACCTCGTTATGAACTGTGAGAAAACTTACTCATGCAGTGCATCAGTTTACCTTGGACTGAGAAAAAGAGACTGACTTGTTTTCCCTAGTCCCTGTGAGTGACTCACGGATATCAACCACAATAATATTTTTTTAAATAGAGAAAAATCATAATCTATTCAAACCTCCATTCTCTCCTTCCCCATTACAGAAGGGCTGAAGGCGTTTCTGAGGAGGAAAACAATGCAGAAGACCACAAGACACAGACGTTGGACGCAAGCCTCGAGCACAAATTTTCCATCACTGTTTATAATGCTCTCGCTGTCGCTTTACATTATCCCTCTAATAAGAACATAAGTTATTTATTCACGTATATACCTCCAGGAGGGTCTTTGTTGTATTTCTTTTGAAGTCATTAAGTGAACACCGTTCTGCAGTGGAACATAAAATCTCTACAAAGACAGCAATAATACAACACAAACCCAATCTGGCCAATAATCTTCAGTTACAGCTTATTTATACAATACAGAAATGCAATTTCCCCCGGCAAGGAAATTCCTGCCTTGGCTTCACATGGCTTACATCTGAAAGGAGCTCCATTAGCTTTGTAGGGCTTTATCTGTGTCGGCATCAATCTGCTCCTGCACCAGAGCTCAGCCTGCTGCTAAGGAAAGCATCCAGCACTCCCGTGGAGGCAATTATTTCTCCTTCCCTCTTTCTCCATCCTCTCCTCTATCAACTTTCTGGATGCAATTGCTACTATTGGATAACGTTACAGAAACATTGCTGGCAAAGTTCAAACTCATCTCCTACCGGTACTGTCGAGTAAGGCAAACAGAGATGGCTGTAGCTTCACTAAGTGCTGCTGACTGCTGGATTTAATAAAAGCCACATGCAGGTGGCTTGGCCTGCCATCCTGAAGCAAGCCCAACTCTCAAACAAAGCATTTAGTCCCATGGCAGCCAGAAACACCAGTAACACTGCTCAGTGCCAAGGACTCAAACGTGTGCTCCGACCATCCTGCAAGGCAACCAAATTACAAAGCACAGGGGTAGAGGTCCAAGCTGAGTGATCTAAGGATAAGGAATGATGGGTGCAAGCAAAGCAATGAGGCAAGGAAACAGCATGGCTCTGCACAGTGGGAAGGCAACAGCTGCTCTCTGCCGCTTGGTGGGCCTTGGCCATCTTGGTAGACCTTTTCCAACCTAGATGAAGGCAGCTCAGGCCATGAGAGCAGGCAGAGGGCAGTGAGAGGATCCAGTGGCTCCAACTGGTCTGCCAATCCCCAGGACTGACCACACAGCTTTGCTAACGTCCCTGTAAAAAGCACACACTATTAAAGTGGCCTCACTTTTAAGACTAAATAAGGGTATGGGGTGATTCTTGTCAGCACTGAGAAATCATAAAGTTTTGTTTAAGAGGCTCATGGTCAATTTCTTCCCCTCTCCTATGGCCTGCTGGTGATGATCTTGCAACACCAGCATCTTTAAGCTCTGGCCTCATTACAGACTACAGCAAGGCTTAGTTTCGGTGTGGCTTTTAAGAGAAATGATGTGCAATCCCCTCCGATACAAGCACGTATGACTAAATCCTAGGGTATGGAAGCACATCAAGAGAGCTATCAAAAAGACTCCACAGCCTTCGGAACTTGAAAAGTCATCATCAAGGCAGCAGTGTACTAGCAACAAGCACCTAACATGACAGCTCTTCAGCCTGAGACGGGACAGATAAATGTTTATAACAAGGCAGGCATGAAAATAAACCTACCCCGAGGCCTATGGCCAGAGGAGAACAGGATGGCAGAACACGTCTGCAGTGTATTTAAGCAGAGAAATACTCTGCTTGATACATTTGGAAGAAATGTTTTATTTAAGAGCTGAGCTCAAAGTCTTTCTGGGGGGAGAACTCCCCTGGGTTAATTGGGAAACTGAACGTTTTCAGCTGTTAACTCTGCACGTACACAAAGCTGCCTGTCAGCAGTGTACCTCAAAGGGCTCTACCAACTTCAAAGCCTCTCAGAAATGTTAACACACATTGCAGACCTTACTCCTCCCTTGCAAGGAGGGAAGATGAGGTGGAAGCAGCATGAACAAGTCTACAGTGAAATCAGCATCCAGCTTCCCTGTGGATATGGCCGCACTCTGTATGCGGTGCTCACTCCCACTGATGCTATCCCATCCCACAGGACCTCCAGCTCTTCCAGAACAGCCTTTTCCATCTTCCAAAACCTCATGGAATTCACCAAGGTCCCATAAAACCTACTTTTTTCCCCCCACCACTCCCATGAAACTGAAAAAGCAGACCTTCCCTCATACACAGCAACTGCTCACAGCAGAGACAGGAGGGCCCAGTACTCACGTTTTCCCTCACTCCTCTGGGGTGCAAATAACCTATCATTTCACCGATCCAAAAGAGACAGCCCTGCCTTTTCCCTCCTTGTCCCAGTCACCGATTCCACACCTGTGGCAGCAACTGTGGTTCATTTGATCCAACCAGGAATCATCCCAGAAAGAACAGAGAAAGGAAACCAATTTCCAGCAGGAGCAGAGCTGATGGGAAGCACGGCCTGTGAAAGATGGCACAGTGGTACAGCTGGAAACATAGGTGAGGCTTTCAAGCAACGGCACAGCTCTGGGAAGAAGTAACCCCTCTTGATGTGCATCTCTGCACAGGGTCGATGGAGGCTCAGAGATCAAGGGACTGTAAAACTCCAAAAACAGCAACAACAAAACTGGAAGAAGTAAAAACCATGAAGCCATGCTGCATGGAGGGAGCTTATACATCTGCAGGCTCAGAAATGACAGTACTCCCAAAAGCACCAGCTATCTATAACTATCCATACCAGCAACAGCTCTACCTAGCTCTGCTGCCCCTGGCTCTCAGAGACAAGGCACCCAGCATGGGCAGAAAAGCACGGTTAAAACCCGTACACTCAGATCTCACCCTTCACAGAAATACCCAATACTGCTTTTCCACTTTGTATGTTTCGGGGTTTTCTTCCCCAGAAACAACACAAGGCTTTGAGTTTCCATGGCATTCAAATCAGTTAACCAGCCAAGCATCTCCAACCGCTCTGTTCTCAGTTCTCCTGATAACTGTTACCATGTAGAGCACATGTACTCCTCCCCAGAAATATCCCAAAGCATCTTTAAGAAAGCCATCAATTTTATTGCGAAGCTCGAGCTGTCACCTCAGCAGAAATTCATCTTACATCACTTACTGGAAAACAAAACAAACCAACCAGACGAACCTGACTGATTAATTCAGGGCAGTTTTAACACAGCAGACATTTCCAAGCCAGCCACAAACCACTGATGCCAAAGGCCTCGTGCTGGGCAGGACACTTTATCTCAGACAGCTCCCTGTTGCCCCTCTCAAATAAATGGGCTCACTGGTGGGTCTGACACACCTCAAAGCTGGCCACGAAGGAGCATGGCTGGAGTCTTGATAAGCAGCACGACGATCCCTCCCTTTCAGCAGCTGCAGGGGTTTTATCACAAAACTGCAGCACAAAGTTCCCCAGTTTGGATGAGGGTAGCTTTGCAGGTCCTTGCCAAACTATACCAGAAGAAAAGTTCTTGATGCCACTAAGCTGAAAGCAAAGCCTCAAGTCAAACCACTCCAGTGGTCAAATCATCCCCAGCTTTCCAAATGCCCCAACTCTACATCCTCCCACTTTCCACCCCCACCCACTTGATCTCACCCCGAGCAGCCTCCTCCAGGTCTCTTCACACACGAAGGCACCAGCACAGAGCTGTCAGGCCACCTCTTGAGCTCCCTGGGGCTGAGCAGTGCCAGAAGGTCTCCAGGCTCAGAAATATGAGAGGACCCAGAGGAGCTGGCTCCCTGATGTCGCAACATGAATGTCCAGTTGTTTGTGGTTTTTCAGCACGCATCGTACAAGAACCCAGCCAGTGCTGATACTCCATAATAGTCTCTAGTCTCAGCCCATCCACTAGGTTGGTTTGCAGTGCTACAGCAGTTTGAGCACAAAAGGAACTTAGTTCAAGGAAGCCAGGCAGAGACTGCACCCGCAGAGCCTGCTGTGGGATTGACACCTTCATCTTAAGGCAGTCAACGGGGTGAGGCCACCAGGCTCCACTTGCTCAACCTCAAGATGTCGAGAGCATACAGGAGAATGGGCTGGGAGTCTTAAGGAGGCCAATAGTGCCAGCACCAGCCCTTTTCCCAGGGAGCAGCGCTATGGGTCAGGACAGCAGCAGCTCAGCACTGACACAGCCACCTGGGCAACCATGCAGCAAACCGATGGGGACACAGATGTGGCTCAAAAATACTTCAGTAAAGCACAGTGCCAGCGCAGAGCCATCCCAACTGTTGCTGCCTTGGCACAAGCAGCTGAGAGGTGATTTAAGTGAGGACTAGGGACGTGAGAGCCACCAAGCATATCAATGCTGAGCTGCAGGTTTCCCTGTGAAACTCATGAGGCATGTCAGTGGGCAAAGAAAATACCAACGCTTTGAAACAGTTTTGCCAACTGTACCTGGTTAGCACTGCAGTCAGCACCAGTAAACACATGCACAGCTTCTGACCTACTTCTAACTTTACCGCCCACGTTACATCCTCGCTCGTAAGTCACCTCTGTTCTGGCAGCAATGCTCTCACCACTGTTTTTGACTCATGAAACTGATGGGGGAGGGAAGAAGCAAGACGGTGAGAACAACACAACCCAGAGACTACGACAACAGTTTTCAAGAAGCTACATTTCTGCCTGGAGTTCCTAAATACGTGGGTTCTTCTCTTCTTCTCAACTGCTCTCCTGCCTGCTCCGTACTGAAGTCATCGGCAAGACAGGCAACTGCTGCGTTAAATCTTCAGACTGCACTTCTCTGTGTAAAGCTGAATGGTCAGACAGCGCTGGCTCCCGTGCCTGATTTCCAGGACCCAAGCCACGAGGAGAGCTAAAAATATCCCAATTAACCATTCCTTTCCAGTGTGGATAATACCCTGCCACCAGGGTATATTATATGACTGCAGACAGGAAGATGCGGTCTGCAAAAAAAACATTCAAACTGGGAAAAGAGCCGGCCAGGAGAGCCACCTCTGAATTCAAGTGCGGGGCCACACCACCAAAAAAATGCTGAAGAGCTCGTGCTAAAAACTCCAGCTGTGACTCCAATGCACTTGCAGGCTTTCACCCCAGTCTGACACATGCACAGTAACACTTCTGTGCTGTCTGCCCTGCCCTGCTGGCACACAGAGCTCGCTGGGGATGCATCCCTCACAAGCCATCTCCCAGCTGCTGGCTGGGCCCTGTGTCATCCTGCACACCACGAGTTAAAGCAGGAAGCCTTCATTTGCGGTACAATCCATGACAAGCAGACTGCTAGGCTCCGAGAGGCAGCACGGCTCCAGAGCCAAGCATTTCTTCACACACATTTCATAGTGATTTTTTCCACTACCCAATCGTTACGCTGACATCTACACTTTTAAATATCAGCTGTGGGTAAGTCGGGGGTACCCTGACAACAGCACACCGGGCAGAACTAGCAAATCTTCTCAGTTCAAGGCTGAGCACAGACTTAATGCTGGAATTACACGTATCTCCCAGGCACGGGGCTACCATTAATGGAATTAGCAGGCACGCTGCTGCCTCAGCCTTACCGAGGCGGGATAAGGTGGCAGCTGGCCAGCCCCATCCAACTCTGACTGCACCCCTGCCCAGCTTTGCCGTCTGCCCTAATGAGCCCAACGCATGACAAGGGCTTGGAACAAAAGAAGAAAACGCAAGCTGTCCAGGACAATCAATCTCTCTCTAGGAACACCCAGGCCCAACATCAGCAATCCTCCAGTCTCACTGAGCTCTCATGCAGCACAGGATGGAGATGTGTGCCAGTGGTGTCAGAGCAAGCCCATGGCCAAGGAGCACATCCCGCCACTGCAGAGAGAGCCTAAGTCCTGGCATCTGTTCCAAAAACGCTGCACAAAACAGACAGCAGTCCTTCCAAGGCACAGCAAAGCAGCCAAGACTTTACCATAGACACTGACCTGCAAAGGGTTCAACAAGGGCAAACGCTGAGTCCTACAGCTGGGGAGGAATAACTGCATGCATCAGTACAGCTCAGAGGCTGACCTGGTGGAGAGCAGCTCTGCGGAGATTTGGCCGGGTGTCTCGGCTGATCAGCAGCAGACCACTAGTTGGCCATGAGCCAGTAGTGTGCCCTTGTGGGCAAGAAGGAAAACGGTATCCCAAGGCACATTAAAAAGAGAATGGCCAGCGGGTCAATGGAGGCGGTCCCCTCCATCTACTCTGCCCTGGGGAGGCCACATCTGGAGTTCTGCATCCAGTTCTGAGCTTTTCAGTTGAAGAAAGATAGGGAACTTCTAGAGAGAGTTCGGCAGAGGGCCACAAAGATGTCTGGGGCCTGGAGCATCTCCCTTGTGAGGAAGGACTGAGAGACCTGGGACAATTTTCAGCCTGGAGAAGACTGAGAGGGGATCTTATCAATGCTTACAAATATCAAAAGGGTGGGAGTCAAGCGGATGGGGCCAGGATCCTTTTAACAGTGCCGAGTGATAGAACATGGGGCAATGAGCACAAACAGGAACATAGGAAGTTCTACCTGATTTTTACAGTAAAGTGCTTCTTTACTGTGACAGAGCACTGGAACAGGCTGCTCAGAGAGCTTATGGGGTTTCCTTCTTTGCAGATCTTCAACACCCACCTCAACACCTTCCTGTGTAAAGCTGCCTTAGCAGGGGGTTGGACTTGATGACCTCCAGAGGTCCCTTCCAACCCCTGTGATTCTGTGATTCCATCATGCATGAGCCATCACGTAGCCATGCTGAGAAACGTGCGACATGGCATGACCTAGTCCCTTGTATCAACCCTGCACTACCCCAGAAAAGACAGGCAAAAGCACTGCAAGCCACCAGAAGCCAACAGAGATACAGCAGGCAAGCCTACTGCAAAGCCCAGAGTGCACTGCAACTCAGCATCCCTGGGGATGGTTCTTTACACAAACCTGCCATAGATCAGGGCTTTTCTTTCCTAGACACCTGCAAAGAGACTTCTCTGTCACATGCAAGAAGGGAGTGAGAGTAGAAAATGGAGATTCATCAGCACCCAATGTTTGCCTGCATCAGTACATGAAAAACAAACGAGGGAGACCAGGGATGGGACCGATGGAGCACAGCTGAAGTCCCTCATGCCCGACACCTGCACTTGCTCTGCAGCTGCTCTCAGTAGCACAGGGTGCAGGAAGGCAGGCTGCCTCGTGACAGGAAAAGCCCCCACAGCACTGAGGAGGTGAAACCTCACATCTGAGAGCGTCTGTGCAAAGTGCAGCCAGCTCACAGCACGAAATGCTTCTTCCAGCTCTACACAGAGTCTGCACGTTTTGCAAAACTGCGCAGGGGAAACGCTATCGCAGGTGGGATCTGCTGGGAGGGATACTCACGAGAACCTCTCTGTGCATCAAAATAAAAAGAAATAAAAAGCGGAGCCTGAGGGCAAGAGCACATGGTCCTGCAGCTCAGTGGGACAGATGTCAAAGAGAGAGGGGGGACTGCCGGGGAAAGCTTACTGGGGTTACAATAATGGCTCAAGTACGGTGCTGTCAGAACTGTGAGTCAAGCTCCCAGGCAGGAAGGCACACTGCGGAGGGGTGTGGTGGCGGTTGTTCGGTCGCTGCCATTTGGGCTTTTCGAAGATAAACGCACTCTCTGGCTGAAACGCAAACAAGAGAGCAGCCCGCAGCCGCGAGAACGAGCAACGGGAGGCAGGAGGGCTTCCGAAGAGCCGCAAGCGTGCTGCTAGGGCCCTCCAAAGAAAAGATGCGACGTTAAAAGAAAGGGACGCGTGAACTTAAAACTTCCCAGCGGTTCCGAGAAAGCAGCACTCGGTCAGAGCGCTGCGGGAGACAAAACCCATCCGCAGACCACAACCTGTCAAGGAAGGGCGATGCAGACGAGCAGAGCGGGCGCTGGGCGCAGCCCGGCGGGGCACAGCCCGGCTCCGGACCCGCTGCCGCCCCGCAGCCCCTCGCTGCCGCCCCGCTCCAACCGCGGCAGAGAACGCAACGACTTCCCCGCCCCGGGAGGGCCGCGGTTCCCTTCTGCGGGGTTCTCCGCGCGGGGAACGGGGTGTGCAGTGGCAGCACGGCGCGGGGAGCCCCCCTCCCCCCAGACCGGACACCCTCACACGCACCGACGTTCTCCCGCCCGCCGCCCGCACAAAGCCCCGCGGTGCTCCGCGCCCCGCCGCTCCTCACCGCAGGCGGGGGACCGCCAGCTCCCGGCCTCGCCGCGCATCCCATCCTCAGGCGCGCACCCCAGCGCCCGGCCCGGCCCGCGCGCTCCTTCGCGCAGGCGCAGTGGAAGGCCGTGCGAGGCCGGGTGTTCCCAGCGAGGCGGCAGCGTCTCGCGAGATGAGAATAGGGCTGGCACGGGCTGCCTAAACTAACGGTCGGGGAATTAGCTCAAATGGTAGAGCGCTCGCTTAGCATGCGAGAGGTAGCGGGATCGATGCCCGCATTCTCCAGGTTTTTCTTTCCTCACTGACGGTCCCGCTGTTTACTCCGGCTGTGTTAGGCCAGGGACCGGAGATGGTCGGGTAACGGGCCTGTCCTTACGATCTGTGAATGTTTTTTGCTGTTTAAAAAATACTTTTTACACACTCGTCAAAAAGAACTCATAGAACTGTAGAAATCATTTAGGTTGGAAAAGATCTCTTAGGTCGTGAGGTCTGACCGTTAACTGAGCACTGACAGGTCTACCGCTTCCCTAAGTACCACAGCTTCATGTCTTCAATACCTCCAGGGACGGTGACCCAACCACTTCCCTGGGCAGCCTCTTGCAATGCCTCACAACCCTCTATGTGAAGATTTTTTTCTTAATATCCAACCTAACCCCTGCCCTTGGTGCAACTTGAGGTCATTAATTCTCATCCTGTTGCTGTCAGCTGGGAGAAGACACCGTAAACCTCCCTTCAGGTCTGTGTAGAGAGTGATAAGGTCTCCCCTGAGCATCCTCTTCTCCAGACTGAACAGTCAGACTGGCCACCTGGGTACACTGCTGGCTTAAGGCCTGCACCAGCAGCTCCCCTGTGCTTGCCTTCAGTGATCTGTGAAGAGGCCAAAATACCCCAAGAAGATGCTCATGTATGTGCACTAGTCAACAAATCACCAAGATGAAAAATCCCCCTCTGCCCAATGTTAGGTCAGGTATTTAAATTCTCCACGTCTTGGAGGGTCGGAACGAGCCGCAGGCAGTACTCCAATACAGCGAAAGAAGGAAGGAGAGAGTGGATTTTGAAAAGTGAAGTTAAACTTTCAATATGTGCAGTGAACTGTATCGTGAAAATAAAAAGCCAGAGGAATGCACTCAGTTTGTGTGTTTTTTTCCCAAGTCACAAGCAGAACTGGAAACCAGAGGTGTGAACCAGTCCTGCACACTTTCACCACTTGCATGTGTGAAAAAGTGGCCTTTTGGACAAAGCAGGGTTTTGGAATGCTTGGGCAAACGTTTTTCAGTCTAAGCTGAACTCACACGAACAGGATCCATGGATTCTCGGTGGAGAGAGACTGCTTTGCCCCTTCCAGAATACGGGAACAGCCAGACCGAGGGCTGAAAGGCAGATGAGTGGACGGAGGTGAAGAGTTTGTTCTCATCTTTTAAAGAGTGATTTATACTCAGGATTTGGAGTGCCAGACAAAGTCACGCAGTAACCAGCTGTCACTGCAGCAGTCTTCAAAGCTGTGCAAATGGTTCAGATATTCGCGTGCGGCGGGATTTACTGGGAACGTGAGATCTGTCACAGCCTCCTCTTCCATCAGCTGCTGCACAGCCGAGGCAAGGAGATTCCAGGCGAAATACTGGCGTGTTTATGGTCCGATTCTCTTTCCCCGCTAGCTGGGAAGAACAGCTTCACCCACTCACCCGCTCCAGCCCTGGTCCCGGAGCCCCTGGGTGACTGCAGCAGCGAGGGCCCAAATGTGCACAGCTGGGGCTGTACCGCCCTCTGCAGCTCAGCTGCTGTTGTGCTGAGCAGTGCCTCCAGCAGATCAGAGCCCTGGAGTCACTCTTAACTAGCAGCGTGCTTCTTGTTCAGCCTAGCGGTGACCACAGCCAGAAACTGTACTCCTTAGGACAATATATTGCACAAATACTCAAAATACTATTTCCTTAGACCAATCCCCACCCCCTGCACGAAACAAAGAGAGCAGCTTTTCTATTACGAGAACAAGATGACCACATCAGAGCAGCTAAACATTCCTCCTAATGGCTTTCTTGTGGGAATCTCTGCCGAGCCGTCACAGCACAGAGCCACCATATGTTTGCACACATGCAGCTGGGGAGCATTTGCTCACATTTGCCAGGAGCTCAAAGCCTGCAGCCACTTGCTTGCCAGCAGCATGTGCTTAGCCACCTCCCTTGTGCTGCTCCTGAGGCACTGTGGCTCTGAGTCTCGATGTCACATGCTCCACCCTGGCTCCAAAGATGCTGGAGCTGTTTTTTTTTTTTCCCTTCTGAGAGCTTTATCATCCTGCCGGCTTTTGAAGAATGGCCCGTGTTCTGCATTTCCTCCCCTCACAAAGCTCCACAACAAATGGCTCTCAGGCAGAAGGACAGGCTGACAGAGAGACGAAGTGCCAGCGGCCAAACCTGGGCTCTGAGCGTGACAGATGGGGCTGGGTGCATTCCTACAACTTGCTGCCATGGCTCATGGTTTGCTGGTAGGCATCACGCGGTCAAGCTAGCAAAAGAGCTGTCACTACCCTGAAAATTCTAGTGTTTTTAATTGCAATTAAGTGCACACACAAAGGCATGGTGAGAGCAGAGAGGACAGAATGGCGGAGTGCTGGAGGGCGGAAAAACGGGCGCTTTCAGCTTATGCTAATGAGTTTAATTCTGAGATTATTTAAGTAGCCGTCTGGATTGCTTGCTCTAGGTCATGTGCATATGGACATCAGCTTTAAAATGAAGTCATCTTAAATGCAGAGACATATCCCAGCCTCCCCAGGACACAGGGCTGCCCTGGCTAGGTCCATAGAATCATAGTATGACCTGGGTTGAAAGGGACCTCAAAGATCATCTAGTTCCATTTTTCGTGGACTCTGGTGTGCTCTCCTTCTCTTAATGCCAGACTAAAGAAGGGAGAAGCCCAGCTGGGAGGCAGGTGTGCTCCATTCCCTCTGGGATGTATTGTACCCAGAGGTGCTGCAGAAATACCATTTGATTGTTCCTGGGATGCCCCCAGTTGTCCCCACAGTGAGGGCAGCCAAGGGAGCACGGATTTCTGTCTCTCCAAGCAATCAGTGCTCCTAGAATGAGCACTGGTCTGTGTTTTGCTCTCTCTGTGCTGTGTGTAGGGATGAATGATAGCATACAATTTCAGAGCACTGTTACAGCCTCTTCCACAGGCTTCCTTATGCTCATGGCCTTCCTGAGAGCACCCCACTGGGCAAGAGCAGCCTGCAGCATCCTTCCCCACCTGCTTGTGGTTGGATGGCTCGTGCCATTCTCAAGCCTCGCATCCTCTTACTCCTTACAAGGTCCTCATGCCCCAGCTCAGACAAACTCAGTCCTTGGGAGCAAGGAGCTGAGAAATGAACCCAAAACAGGGCTGCAGCCTTGCTGTGCTGTTATCACACTCGTGGGGCTATCTGTGCTGGCTATTTTGCAGCCACTTTCCTGCCCCTACAGGAATCCAGTGATGAAAGTCCACAGTCCAGATGGCAGCCAGGTGTGAAGCAGGGCTCCTGGGTCAAGTGGCAGGGATAAATGGCCATTAATGGCCATTAGACTGCCTCTATCACCACAGGGTTTTATGGGAAGCTCGCTCTGGCACCATCCCTGAGCCACATCCTGCTGCAGCCACCACCAGCCATTGGAATTTGCAGTGAAACAGGGCAGTGATCCTTGGTGCTGGATGGGCGTGTGCAGCCCAGGGCTGCATTTCACACGGCCTGGAGCAGCTCCTAATGGAGGGAGCGCGGGAGAAAACTGTGCCACTGGGGCTGGTAGAGGGAATGGAGGGCACCTCATAAGCCTCTTAGGCTGTCCCCATAGGCAGCCACCAGAACACTGAAGAATGGGGACTGCTGCTGTTCCCCAAATGGCCTGCAGGAAGGAGTCGGTTCCCAGTCCAAGATGGATATTGCAGTGTGTAACTTCTGGTCCTCTGCTCCCCTGTGCGTCGCCTCCTTACAGCGATGTGCCTCTGCTCTTGGGGGTGGGAGAAAGGGGGTTAGAGGGATGGGGAAAGGGGGGAAAAGAGGAAAAAGGGGCAGTGGGAAATGAGGGAGAAAGGATGAAAAAGAATGGGGAGGAAGGAAAAAAGAGGGAAGAGGAAAGAAGGGAGAAAGCAAGAAGGGGAGAGAAAAGAGAGGGAAAAAAAGGAAGGGAGTACAGGAAGAAAGAGTGAGGGAAAAAAAAGGTAAAAGAGAGAGGAAAAGAGAAGAAAACACTGGGAAAAAAAAAGAGGAAAGGGAAGCGGGGAAGGAGGAGCGGCTGACGCGCTCCTCCCCGTCCGGCGGCGCGGAGCCGCCCCGCGAGGAGGAGCGGAGCGGAGCGGAACGGGACGGGCGGGCTCTGCGGGCGGGCGGCGGCGGCGGCGGCGGCTCGGCGGGCGTGGGCAGGGCCAGGCCGCGGCGGTCCGGGCGGAGGTACGGCGGCGGGGCCGCGTGTACGAGCCGGGGGAGAGCCCAGGGCCGCGGGAGCGCTCCGGGAAGCGCCGGGTCGCGGTGGCGGGGGGGGGTTTGTCCGGGAGCAGCTCGTCGCGGCTCACCGCGCTGCTGCCCGCCGCTCCGGCGGCTGCCGGCGTTAAGGGTTAACCGCGAGGTGGGAAGGGAGGGAGGATGCCGGGGGGTTGGGAGGGGGCGGCGGGGAGCGGGGCCCGGGGATGCTCCGAGCGGTGCCCGCTCAGCGGGAGCCCTTTGTGATCGCTGGGGGAGGAAAGGAGAAGAATGCGGCGAGCGGGCTGGAGGCGTCCGCTGGGTTGTGCAATAGTTTGTGCTGTTTGTTCGTTTCTTTCCACGGATTTGGCTCGACCCGGCCGCTGGCACGGCGCTACCCCACCTGTGTATAGGTGGAGATGAGCTGCGGGTCTCTCAGCGCTGCCTGGCCGAGCCCTGCCTTCGGATGGGGCTTCCTTCCTTCTGAAGAGCACAGCTTGGCCAAGTTTCATGGCAGTTCCTACCTCGCACACGGAGTTGCACGCCATGCTGCAGTCCCGGAGCTTGCCGCTTCCTCCATGCGTTGAGGCAGCACCGCTGCCGGCACAGATTTGGGGTGCAGAGCATCCCCGCACCCCCATACAGCCCAGCAGCTGTGGCACTGGGATGCCAGGCAGCACTCTACTCTGTGTTTGTGGTTCCAGAAGTGACGGGGAAGGGGAAAGGCAGTGATGAATCGCGCTCGGCAATTCCGGAGGTTTTGCTTTTTTTGTTTAAACTGCCTCATTCCAATGTGATAACTCAAGAGGTCAATTTTCTTAAAAATGGATTCTCCAGAATCTCTGACTGTGTCATGACTAATCATGACTGAGTCATGTTAGCACGGCCGAGATGCCAAAACCTTTTTTGTTACCTCCAGCTTAAGCACTGCCCACTGTAGGCGAGAGCAGAGCTCAGCTCTCGGCCTCGCCATGCTCTCCTGTGTGTTTATTGGCACTCTCTGTGCCTGCATTCATTCAGAAGTGCTATCTGACTGCAGAGCAAAGGAAATCCCTGCTTGCCCTGCTCTCTGCACTTTGACTGGCCCAACTGGAGTGACCTCTCAGTGCTTGGGAGCCAAGTGGTAGAGGAGCACTTCTCTGCACCCACATTACACTTCTTGAGGATGGGTATTCATTTTGTGAACGTGAAATGAGCTGCAGCGTGTGGGTTTGGAGAGGGTTGCTTTGCTTGCTTCTCCATCGGTGGCAAAAATAACCGTTGGATTTAAACTTTTCAGATCCTTTCTCGACTTTCAAAATGGACCTTGACATCCAGTGTGAGGAGATGAGCCCATCGAGGTGGGCTGAGCTTCTGTCCACCATGAAGTCCTGCAGCACCATCAGGTAGTAATGCAGTGTGTTTCAGTAGTGAGACTGAGCGGTGGTACTGTGGACTTGTGACTTCAAAGTTGCACGGGAACAGGGACGTTTCTATGTATTTTTGCACAACATGTTGATTAAAAAGATAAAAGCTGTCTTACAAGGGGTTCCTCTTTGGTCTAGAGATAAGCAACTGTCAGTATGAATTAACGCTGCCGTTGTAGTGTGGTGTGCACGCTCAGCCAGGCAGTGCCTGGACTGGTTACATACGTGTTTTACCATCGCTGGTAATTCTATCTGTCTTGGCAGTCAGACCCCTCCAGTGGGGGAAGGCATCTCTCCTTTGTGCTCATTAAGTTGCACGCTCTCTGGGCTGCAGTTCACATGCTGCCAAGTAACTGTTCCTTAATTGTTAACGCACAAGCCACATGCCACCATCTTTTAATTCTTTACTCATCCATCACAAGTGCCCACCCTGTGTGCTGAGCAAGCCTCTGGAGGGGAACTGAGCTTTGTAGTGTAAGCTGGGGGATGGGGTGAGACTTTGGATTTGTTCTGCATGTTTCCCTCTCTGCTGGCTGGAAATTCACCATATTTAAGCTGGCATCTCCCTGCTTGGGTTGGAGAGGATGGGCCACATCCAGCCAGCAGTGGCTTGGAGGAGGTCAGGCAGGTTGAGGGTGACATCCTGTTGTTTTGTAAAAGAGTGCTTCTTGCAGGCAAGCTTTGTGGGCTTCCTTAGGGCTGCCTTGGGTAGCAAGTAGAAGGCAGGGAAATGGCTGTGTCCTGTGCAGAGGATGGGCTGCTTGAGGCGTAGTGGATGGGAGTAGCTATGCTGGGAGCTGTTCAACAGTGTTGAACACAATCCCACTGGGAGATGCCCCTGCCGTGCTGCACACTCCTGCATGCTGAGAGCTGTGCTAGAGAAAGGCCGTGACTAATCCACAGGACACCAGATTGCCAAGAGCGTCTCCGAGACTGGGAAACCTGGCTGAAGACCCAGTTTGACTGGTCCTGGTGCAGAACCAGTCTGACAGCCTGCACGCTGGCCGCTAGCTAGATGTGGCTTCAGATGCTGGTAGTTCACTGCTGGTGAAGTTCTGATGTGAGTGCATCATCTTCCAGCTCTGCTGAGGCGGTACAAGACTTGCATCTGCATAGCACAGCCTGTGGCTTGGAAAGCTGCCATCCAGTCCCTCCAGTGCCTGACCTCCCTCTGGTGAAGAATCTTTTCCTAGCACCCACCTGACCCTCCCCTGATACAGCTCCATGCCATTCCCCAGAGGCATAAGTCAACCGCTTTGCTTTCATAGGGAGCACTTCTGCCAAGGAGACCAGCATGACTCTGAGGACTAATCTGCTCCGTGTCTGCTTCTCTTTCAGGCTGGATGACTGCAATCTCTCCAGCAGTAACTGTAAGGATCTCTCCTCTATCATCCATACGAATCCATCCCTCAAAGAGCTGAAGCTCAACAACAATGAACTGGGGGATGCAGGCATTGAGTACCTGTGTAAAGGCTTGCTGAATCCAAGCTGCAGTTTGCAGAAGTTATGGTAAGTGCCTACTGATTGTCTTGCTTTAATATATTTGCATAGTGCTGTAGATGAAGTCACAAGGCAGACTGGTGTGTGATTGTGGTACCAGAACCATGATGGTGCAGCTCAGCCATTATCTAGGTCACATGCTTTGAAAACAGTCATGTTTTTGCTTTTGCTTCTGTTTCTAGGAACAAAACAAAAGGTTCTTCCTGGGAGCCAATCATACCCACGGCAAAGTTAGCACTGCTGTGTGTGACACTTCTCCATGTCAAGAGCATGATGTCTCGTAATTTCAAACACCCATATAGCAATAACTTGGTTGCTGCACAACTTCTGCCAGCCTGAGAGCTGAAGGATCAGCTTCAAAGATCCTTCTTGTAGCATACAGTAAAAGTTACGAATGGTGTGTCCAGGGTTTTAAGCCAAGTTGGATGAGATTTTTACTTCTAGTTACTCTGGATCCTTAAAATAGCAATATTTACTTGGATGGACTGTTTTCTAAAGGGCTACATGCTGTTGGTCTCTCCAGTGACAAACCTCAGCAGATGCACCTCTCCCAGAGCATCCATAGTTGTGGAGATGCATTTCTCTCACCTCCACTGTCTCTCCTTTAGGCTGCAGAACTGCAACCTGACCAGTGCCAGCTGTGAGACTCTCCGCTCCGTCCTCAGTGCACAGCCATCACTGACGGAGCTGCACGTGGGTGATAACAAACTGGGAACCTCTGGGGTGAAGGTGCTGTGCCAAGGGCTGATGAACCCCAACTGTAAGCTGCAGAAGCTGCAGTAAGTAGCCACTGGGCATTTTGGTCCAACAGTTCACCTTTGTCTTGTCTTCCCCTCGAGACAAGCACAGTTTTGTGGCCAGCTGATTTCTTTCTGTTCTGTCTGAATGTGGCCATGCATATTTATGGGAGTGGGTCTTCGGGTTCTTCATAGCTGGGTGCCTGTGCCCGTTCGCTCTCTTGGCAGCAATGGCTGGTAATGCAAGAAATCTCTGACATCACAAGGTTCTTTCTTTTTGTGCACTGTCTGGTTTCAAAACAAACCCCACTGGCATATTTTCTGCTTTGCCGATGTCGAGTGGGTAGCAAGACACTTGATATTTGGTTTTGCCTGGATTTCTTTTCTCCTTACAGGCTGGAGTATTGTGAACTCACTGCTGATATCGTGGAAGCTCTCAATGCTGCCCTGCAAGCCAAGCCCACCCTGAAGGAACTGAGCCTGAGTAACAACACACTGGGAGATACAGCTGTGAAGCAGCTGTGCCGGGGGCTGGTGGAGGCAAGCTGTGACTTGGAGTTACTACAGTAAGGAGGAGCTGGTCATCTCTGACTGCAAATAGTCCTGCTGCTGTTCCTGCCATGCATAAAGAAGAGGAAACTGTGAAGTTTAGGCCAGCGTTTTGCTGGCTCTTTGTAACTGTTGAGATTGAAAGTGCATGTCTGGGGCTTTCAGGTTTTGTGTTTATTTGTGCATTTTAAACTATCGTATGACTCTGAGTTCACTCCTACATCAGATGGTGGAGTGTGAGCCCTTAACAGCAGGTTAAACTTGTAACGACAAGGAGCAACTCCTCGCTGGCGTCTGAGCATGGAGGAGCAATCACAGTGCCCAGTTTGCAGCAGGGAACCATCCCACAGCCCTTTTCAGGTCCAGACTGGGGGTAGTGGATTGCAGCCAGTCTGGAGCAGCAGCTCAACATGTGTTTGTCTCTGCAGCCTGGAGAACTGTGGGATAACCAGTGACAGCTGTCAGGATATCAGCGCGGTTCTCAGCAGCAAGCCCTCGCTGATGGATCTGGCTGTGGGGGATAACAAGATCGGGGACACCGGGCTGGCTCTCCTGTGCCAAGGACTGTTACATCCCAACTGCAAAATCCAGAAGCTATGGTAAGGGTGGGCAGGCTGTTCCTGAATCCCTCTGGTGGCCTGTGAGCTGTTTGCACAGTGTGTTGCTGGTTTACTTCTAAGCGGAAAGCTTCCCAGTTGCACCCCCTAGTGAAACAAGGGCATCTCTGCTGCGTGTTCATGGCTGCGCAGAACTGGGTGGGGACTCCATGAATGTTCATATTTATCTTCTGGGTCAGACAGAGCTTTTGGTGCGAAGGATGGAGAGTAAGGAGAAAGTTTGTGTGAATGGACGAGCTTCGTGAAGGACAGAAGAAAACGAAATGCTGTAGCCAGAAATTCACAATGCTAACAAAGACTTCTGTTTTCTAATCTAAATAATTATTGGGGCAAAATAATATTTTGTTCTTCCCTGCAGGTTATGGGACTGCGACCTCACAAGTGCTAGCTGTAGAGATCTCTCCAGAGTCTTCAGTACGAAAGAGACCCTCCTAGAGGTCAGTCTGATAGACAACAACTTGAGGGACTCTGGAATGGAAATGCTGTGTCAGGCGCTCAAGGATCCCAAAGCTCACCTCCAGGAGCTATGGTGAGCTGTTAACATAAATCCACAGTTGCAATAGTTCTACAAACGTCTTGAACCTAAAAGATAAAGACTTTTGAACTAGGTATGGATGCCATGTTTCTAAACTTCTTAGGAAATCTGCCCTGTAGTCAATCTGATTTAGCAGGAGGTTGGATTAGACCTCCAGAGGTCGCTCCTTACCCCTGCAGTTCTGTGATCCTCTTAGAAGTGATAGGAGACCAAGCATTACTTGGAAAGCTTCCATGTAATATATCTTATTCTGTCACAAATGGCAACTAAGAAGATGTGTCATAGGTTTGAAGGGCCTCAAGTAATAGCAGAATGGTTGCTATGATCAGCTATCGCAGGTTCTCCACTGAAATGTAAGCTCTCATTGATTAACCAAAGTTAGAAAGCTTGTATCTTAAGTACTGCATCTTCAAGTATATGTACTGAGAAAGCTGGGAAGAAAATGCATTCCGTGAAGAGCTGTAGCTCCATGCAGAAAAAAGGCTCAGTCTTTGGCACTTACTGAAATGTATAATTGTTTCTTCTCAGAAGGACTGGATAAAAGTCAGGACTGAAACCTGTACTGGCAGCTTGATGGCCTAAATCTGACCAAAGTATAACACCAAAAACAGTTCCCAGCATCCTCTCTGCTGACAGCATTCCATTATGGATTAGGATGGTCTGGTATTGCATGGCCTGGTGATGGACAGTGTACTTCCTTGTACTTCAGAAGTCAGCACTTCAGCTTTCCTACATTGCTGGTTCAGCTCCTGTCCCTGGTGGGTTCCTGCCTTGCCCCACGGGTGTGGGAATGAGTGAGGTGCCCCAGGAGCTCACGGTGAGACTGAGAGTAACTGTGAGCATCACACACATCTACAGGCAAGTGCCTTTCCTTTTCTGAGGCAAGGATCCCAAACACTGTTAGATGGAGAAGTGCTGCTTTAAAAAGGGTTGGCAGGCATGCATTGAGAAAAGTGCAGTAATCGTGGGAAGGCTGCAGTTCCTCTCTTCCCACTCTCCTCCAAAGAGAACGTGAAGAAGCAACCAGTGCTTGATGCTCTCCAGATCCCTGGAGTTCTCATGTCATTTTTTACTTTGCAGGGTTAGAGAGTGTGGGCTCACGGCTGCTTGCTGCAGGGCAGTCAGCTCTGTTCTGAGCGTGAACAAACACTTGCAAGTCCTGCACATCGGTGAGAACAAGCTGGGCAATGCCGGGGTGGAGATACTGTGTGAGGGGCTGCTTCACCCCAACTGCAACATCCACTCTCTATGGTAAGGTGCACCCTCAGGGGTCCTCTCCTCTGTTAGGGCATTGCCCTTGCAAGCACAACATGCAGGGAGGGATAACAATGGAGTTTTTTTGCTCACAGGAAACAATTCATACCACAAATTGATGTTTAACAACAGTCATGATGTCTTGCACATGCAATGCAATGGTGCATCTGTGATTGCCATGGGGATACGGTGGAACAGCCCCTGCTGGTATTTCTGAGATGCTGACCTGTGGGAATCTCCAGGCTGCACCAGCATAACCCAAACTGGGGTTGATGGGATGGCTCTGGAGCCAGCATCTGCTGCACTCACCTCTCTGTCCTCTCCCCAACAGGTTGGGCAATTGCGATATCACTGCGGCCTGCTGTGCCACGCTTGCTAATGTCATGGTCTCCAAGCAGAACCTTATAGAACTGGACCTGAGCTACAACTCTCTGGCAGATGAAGGTGTGATGAAGCTCTGTGAAGCCGTGAGGAACCCCAACTGCAAGCTGCAGCAGCTGATGTGAGCAATGGTTGTGTTCCTTTGGGCAAACGGTAACCCTAGGGAGTCACCTAGGGTCCCTTCCAAGTGGTGTGACTGCAGTGGCTGAATCTGCTTTGGTCCATAAGGCCCAGGAAGGAGGAGATGGTGATGCTGGGGAGGGAACTGTGCAGATGTGTGACTGGCATTTGGACTGGACTCTGCAGTCTAGCTGGGGCCCCTGCTGTTACTTAGTCTCATGACAGCCATCTGTGTGTCTTTCTGCCTTCTTTGACCTTAACAGGAAGATGTTCACTAACCCAACTTTTTTTTTTTTTGTTTTGATGCAGTCTGTACGACATTTTCTGGGGTCCTGAAGTGGATGATGAACTAAGAGCCCTGGAAGAGGCCAGGCCGGATGTGAAGATCATTTCATGAGTGAAGACTGCCTGCAGAGCAAAGTCAAAACAATGTCCTCTTCTTAATCTGAACTTTTCTTCCGTAAAGCTAATTAATTTAATATAGAATGTGCTTTTACCAAAAAAAGCCTTGTGGATTCCCAGAGCGGGGGTCCGGGTAGATGATAAGCCTTGTGTGTCGCTGGATCTGCCAATGCTGAGGCTTGTGGAAGCGTTGTGCATTTCCACTGCAGCATTGCTATCCTTGAAGTAAAGAAATAGTGGGCATCTGCTAGAAGCAGGGCTGTACCCTTTAGGAGCTCTTTAATCCTATAATCCCTCACAATGTATTAGTCAGGCTTTAAAGAGGGCTCCTTCCTCAAGGCAAGGGGAGAACTACCTCCTGTATTATTACAGGGGGGTGCCTTTGCCAGGTCTCTGGGGAGAGCTCTCCAAAAACCAACAAGTGTGCTTTTTAGACTAAGACCGAGCTTTCTGCTACCTTTCCTTAGAGGAGACCTTGGAAAAGCAGCGGTGGCTGGGATGCTGGAGGAGAAATGAGTGGCTCTTCAGCTGCTTACAGTCGGAATTAGCATCCCTCAGAAAGTGATTTTTTTCCTACCAACAAAAGATGTTGTGTGTTTCTGCTAGTACGGGGGAAGATTAAGTGGTTTGATACACTTGCTCTAGCGAGAGTGGTTCTACAGGAGTTTTTATTAAAGTCTGTTTGCAAATAGTTAAATGCTTCATTTTTCTGCTTATAAAAAAATAAGATGCGATCCATTGCTTGAATCTGTATATTTTTCCCTCGTGACCAACCCCCATCTCTTCTGAACTGCACTGTTATTAATACCTTGCTTCGTGTTTGCTTTTGGTTATGTTGCTGGCTGAAGCACACTGGGTGGAGACTTGTCAAGCCCTTAGGAAGGCTGCAAGCCTAGAAAACATTCCCCTTCGATCTGAGGCTGTTTGTGCAGTCAGAATTTTAGTAAACCTTGTTGCAAGAGAAAGCAAAGCTGACACACACCCGAAACACTGCAATGAAAGAAAAAGTAGCTTACAAAAAAAAAAAAAGCAAGTGAGAATCTGTGTGTTGCTCTATGCTAACCCTGCAAAAGAAGCATGTAAAAATAAGTCCCGTTTCCCTAAAGGTGTTGTTTGGTGTTCTGGTCACTTGCAAATCCCACCTGGGCATATGATTTGAAGGTGTCTTAACAGGCTTTGTCACACGATGCCTACACATTCACCTTGTAACTGGCTTTTCTTGGGCTTAGGAAAGCATTGATCTGGAAGAACCTGATTGTGGTTCTTACAAAGGAAGCATTTACATGAGCAAAGGTCCTGTAGCAGTCAGATGTGCCCCAGGAGAAATTTACTTGTGCATTCAGGCAGGTATGAATGGCAGGGTAGGTTTGTTCCCCTTCACACTTCTCTTATGAGGATTAAGAAGTCCAGGTCGAACTCAGTACACAGCAGATGTCTGAATGCTAATGCAAAGCTGGCATGCCCTAGTGTTACAGCAGAAACGAGCTTCCCTGCACTGCACAGCCCCACAGCACCACTTTCCAAACCCTGCACAGAAAACCACAAACCCTATCGGGGCAACTTCACACTCCAAGCAAATACTAGACACATAAAAAAACACAGCACCTGAGATCAAATAGATTAGGTAGCAGATAACGTGACTCCAGAGCACTTGCATTATAGATCCCAGTAGCAGCAAGAGCTGCCTTCAGTGCCTTAGGACTCTGCAGTCTCAAAGCATGTGATCTGGAGCAGGGAGGTCACGCTGCTCCAGCGATGCTGCCAGGAGTGCTCAGCATGAGGGTGTGACCTCCCCATGCATGTCACAGTCCTCTAAAACCCACTGGGACCTCTGCTGAGATGGTCCAATGGGAGTCACTTTTTGCCCGAATCTTCATTTTTCTCAGAAAAATCATAATTTCTGTCATCTTCTCCAATGCTGGGCAAACACCTTCCTGCATGTCTCACTCCACCACCACCCCTTCCTCCCCAGCACTTTGTCTCATTTTATCCCTTTTAATAATAGCAAAAACACACAGTGACACAAAATAATAAAAAGTAGAGGACCAAAGCATCTCCCCCAGCCCCTTCCAGGCCAGGAAGGACATGGAAATGCAAAGCTCTCAGCCTGCATGGAGCCAACCTCCTACCAGAGGGGGGGAAGGCTACCCTGTGTGCACTGTAACCCTTCCCAAGCTGGAGAGCAAACCAACAGCACATAGGATCTATAGCCACATAGTTAGGAGTGGAAACTTTGACCCTACAAGCGTTGGGACAGGACATTCTGCAGAGCTGGCTTTTCCCACCCCCACTTACCTCTTTCCATGAGAAGTTTCCCCTCTGCCCATGGGGTGCTCAGCCTATTAGGTGTCGCAGGTGACTACAGTTCCTCAGCTCCCATCAGAGAGGCACTCCCCAGCTGCACTGTGATGGCCTGCAGGGGATTGCTGCTGGAGCTCCTGCTGTCATCCTTGAGGCCTCAGCTCATCCCTGGTGTGCAAGAACTGCAAACCAGACAGCACACAGAGGAATTGGGACACAGAGCCCCCAAAAGGTCCCACCTCCTTACTCGTCTCTCCTTCCTCAGCGCTTGGCCCTATAACAGCCATGGAGCCTGGCACTGTCCTCTTCTCTTGCTGCTGAAGGAAAGCACCATTCCCACCTTCCAGGCACCTCACTGCATTAAACCCACTTGTTAGATGCATCTTTGGGCTCGTGGCTCTGCACCTGGGGTGCACAGGGGAGGCTTTGGCACAACAGAGAGCACTCCAGGCACGCATGCAAAGGCTTCTGTGACCCTCACAGACACATTTCCCAGTTGGGCACCCAAACTGCTGACTCTCTGTGGCCACGACAGAGTTACCCAGGTGCCAGCCCAGCCAGCACATTGTTCCACGCGTACACCCTGTTCTGCTCCGGCTTCGTCAATATTGGCTCCTGCCTTGCTGTGTGGGAACTTGTTTTCCTGGTGCAACAAAGCAACCCCACACCGCTGGCTGGCAGCAGGCTCAGAGGGCTCCTGCTCTGAAGGTATGATTTGGGTCTAAGGAGTCCTGCGCCGAGCAAGGCCTCTGGGAGGAGCTGGGAATGGGATCCTCGTGGTTTTGGGGGAAAGGTGGCAACGTCCCTGTGCCCTGTTATTTCTGCTGGGGGCTGCCTCTCTTAGAGGGCTGGGGAAGGAGCATAAAGGTGAGCTGTTTCCTCTTACCAGCGCAAATACAAACATGAGAGAAGTGCCTGATCTGCTGTAGGCTGCCATTTGCGCATCAAGGAATGGGTGACAGCCAGATGGAGGCTGCGACACCAGGCCTTGCAAGGGGAAGCAGAGTTCAAGCAGGCTCCAGGAGCACAGGAAGAGGTCTTGTTGCTCACCCCTATTTAAATGGCTGCTCACCCGACGTTCTACCTCATTCAGGTGCAGACTGTTAAGAGTGAAAACCTCTCAGGTGACTGGCAGCCAAATTTGGAGCAACACAGTCTGTTGAAGGTTATCTTCATAATACGCTCTTCCTGAGGGCTATTGATCAATCCTTCTGGAAGCTCAGATCTGCACCTCAGCCTGCCTGTAGCTCCACCTCACAGCATAGCTTCTTTCTGTAGCTTAGCAGAGAGTTAAGCTTCCTGTCCTGTTTTAAAGGCTTCTCTTAGTCCTGTGTTTTCAGGGAAGTGTTTATTTAGGCTGAGGTTTAGCTCTGATCCACGCAAGGATGTAACTTCTGTATTGCTTCTGCAGGGTCCTGTGATGAAGGTACAAATAATACAGTCAGCAGTGTGAACAGATAGAAAAAAAACAACATAAAATGTTTGGTGTTAGCAGCAACCCATTCTGATGTGAAGAACTCATACACATTGAGGGGTTTTCACTCAACTGATTTCTGCTTCAAAGTTTGCTGCGGACTGCATAGAGCAGCAGTATTACCTTGGAATGGAGTTAGTCTAAAGCTAAGCTCTGGTTCTTGGCTACTCTTATTTGCTAGAAGCAGGTAAAGTGTTTGTTCTGTGCAAAAAATTACGTTCTAATCTTATCTTAAGCAACCAGAAAAAGAATAAACCACCAAGGCCTATTCCCTACAAGGACAAATAGGTATAAAGGTGTCAAAGGGATGGAGCACTCAGCCCTGCTCCTCCCTAGATAGACCCACCTGCTTCTGAGACAGGAGCTAAGCTATTGAGGGATGCTTACTCCTTAGAGTAGGGTAGTACTCCTTAGGGCTGGTAGGGTCCCTCCCTTCACTCCTTGCTTGGATTACTCAGGCTAAGTAGGGATGAAAGACTGCACTAAGCCACAGCCTAATGGACCTCTGTCATCTTCTTACAAGCAAAGCTTCTGCTTCTTCTCAGGACTGGCAGGTTCCAAATGACATTGAATGAAGCTAAGAAGCTTCTTAGCAGAAGACCTCATAGAGGGAGTAGAAACTGGTGCAGTGTATAAAGGCAATTGGAGCAATTAATGGAAATTAAAAAAAGAAGGTGAATTCTTATTAGCAGCTGTATACTGTGGGAATAGTGCTGTGGGGTAAAGCTTTGCTGGGTGTTTGTGCCCTGCCCTATGCTCTCCCCAAGCACCTTCTGGCAGGTACTGTCAGGAGGCAGTAAGCAGGACGGACAGCAGCTGTAGGAGGCAGTAGAGGTATGCGGAGACAAGGCAGCAGGCTGAGGAGAAGCTTGCAGGAAAATCACAGGTGTTCCCTGTTTCCAACAGCCTTTCTCATTGGAAGTCTATAAGCTGCTTTGTGAGTTGCTCTGGACAAAGGAATGGAATCCAACAGACACCAATCTACGTGGCAGTAATAGACCTGTGATGAGGTTGTACTAATCTAGTGAGTACAAACCTGTGTAAATAATACTTCACAACAGCAAATTGACTAATTCTGTGTGTGTGGGCCTGAGCTGCAGCATATATGCCTGAATATAGATCTTTTTCTATGCTCTGTTCAGGCCTGACAGAGTGGAGAGGCAATGCTGGCAGTGCTGACCCTTTGCTTCCTTCTCTCTTCCAGGGGAAGAAGACAAGATGCACAACAGCTCCATCACGCTCAGGCTGCACAGCTTACAGCTTCCCTTTTCCAGCACCTGGAAATATGGGATCCTGGCATTAGCCATCCTCTTGCTCCTGGGGGCCCTGACCATCCTGGCTTACCAGATATGCCAGCTCCAGAAGCACAGCAGGACTGGGAAAAGTAAATTTTGGGCAGTGGTTTCCCTGCTTCCAAGTGCATGCATAACTACCGCAGGCACTCCATGGCAAGCAGCTCGTGGAGGTGCTCTGGGGCAGTTCCTCATGGGGAGACCCCTGTCCTGGTGCTGCCTGTGGGGGGAACAGGGGCACGCAGAGCCCTCTAGCAGGTCCCATAGCAAGGTTGTTCCCTTGCTGGTGGCTACACGGTGCAAGCCGATATTGCCTACTCAGCTTTTCTTTATCCCCACAGAGAAGAAATATGACAGTGGAGATGAGGTGAGGATGAGGGCAGAGAACGGCCTGTGGGGGAAGAAGATGCCACCTCTTCTGCTTGACAGCAGCCAGCAGAGCGACACGGATATGGAGGCATGTACACCAATGCTGGGCAAGGCTGAGAGCTGTGCGAAGTCTGGTGCTGAGGGAAGTGAAAAACCTGCAGTGCAGTTTCTGGGAAAGCTGGTGACAAAACCTGATCTCAAGTTTCACTTCTACTTGCTCCTCCTCTATGCAGCATTTGTTCAATCTGAGGGAAGGAGCAATGGCAAACCTCTCTCCTTTCCCTCCTCCTCCACCCCCCCGAATCCCAGCCCGTGTCTGTTACCGGAGGGATGTGGTTTCCCGTAACACAAATTCCTCGAGTTCCTGCTGCCCTCCCCACAGCAGCGCAGGAAGCCACGAGGCAGGCGGTGGCTCAGCAATGGCCCCAAAATACCACCAGCAGCTGCTGAGCCTGAGCTGGCTGCTGGAGGGCTGCAGCTGCTGAGAGAACAGTGGAGCAAGAGGGGAAGGTGGCTGAAAGAGCAGCTGCAAGGGCTCTAAGGAATCATAGAATGGCTAAGGTTGGAGGGGGCCTTAAAGATCATCTAGTTCTAACCCCCCTGCCATGGGCCAGCTTGCCACCCACTATGTACCAAGGCAACTCCTTGCCACTGTAGGCAAAGGAGGATGATCCAGCATACTGTGCTTTAAAAGACCCATCTCTTTCCCTTCCTCTCACCCTTGTTTCCCCAGATGGCGGAGTTGGGTGTGGGGTCAGATGTGCCCCGTCCCTGCCTCTCCCGTAGCATCATTGAAGACCCAAGCAGTGACCCGAGCCCCCCGCCCAGCTCCAGGGGCAGTCTGAAGTTCTCCCTCCTGTACCGCAGGGAGCAATGCGAGTTGTTGGTGAGCAGCCTGGAGGTGCAGGGCCTGCCCAGCCACAGGCACACCGAGGTGGCCATCTGGCTCCGACTGCTGCGGTGGGTCCCATCTCACACCCCTGGGCTCCAGTGCGTGGTCCAGGAGTGGCAGAGCCGTGCAGTGAAGAGCTGCAGAGGAACGGCCTTTGGAGAGCATTTTGTCTGCTCCCTGCAGGATGTGGAGGTGGAGAGGAGCACCCTGAAGCTTGAGGTGGGATGGGGTCCTTGCTTTGTTTGTTGACACAGAGCACTGCCCTCACCACTCTTGAGGTGTCCCCATCTCTTGCCCCTCTGGGGAATGCAAAGTGGGTGGGTAGCTCTGGGCTCACACACCAGATCCTCTTGAATGGCCACAAACAGCTGAGATGTTGGCAAAAGGAGAACCAAGCTTATAGATTATCCCAAGTTGGAAGGAGCCCTCAAAGATCATTGAGTCCAACTCCCGGCTCCACACAATCAAAATCCAAACCCTATGTCTGAGAGCATTGTCCCAATGCTTCTTGAACTCTAGCAACTTGGGGCTGTGCCTGCTCCCCTGGGGAGCCTGCTCCATGCCCACTGTCCTCTGGTGAAGAATGTTTTCCTAACCCCCAGCCTAACCTTTCCCTGTTGCACAGATCCCAGTAGCCGAGAGATGCGCAGGAGCAGGCCTTGAGAGCAGACAGCTGCCTCTAGAGGATACATGACCCATAGGGATGTTCTCAAAGCATGGCCCTGTCCTGCACCTTGCTCCATGGACACTTTTTGCCTCTCTCACGCAGGTCCAACATTTTGACAAATACTCCAGGAATACCGCTCTAGGGGAAGTCAGGGTTGCCCTGAGTCAGCTGAAGGCTTCCCAGAGCCTGGTTTTGTGTGTGGAGCTGCAGAAGATCACAAAGGTAATGCATGGTCTTACCCCTTGCCCCCACACTGTGGCTTGGGGGGCTGTGCACTGTGACAGCCATCCCTTTGCTTACTTAAGGAACAGCTCCTGCCTTGTACCCTGGGTTCTGTGTGGTATGTCAGTACTAGTAGGTAGGGCTGTCCAGCCCCCTGCTGACTGTGTGCTCCTTGCCCTCCACAGGACATCGTGGGAGAGGTGCTGCTGACGCTGAGGTGCCTGCCCATCTCCCAGAGGATGGAGGTCGGGCTGCTCAAGGCGAAAACCGTCCCCCCTCGCAGCGCTGCTGAGAAGAGTAAGGGTTTTGTACCCCTGTTGTCTGGGCAGGCTGCTCCTCTCTATCCTGCTGCTGCCCTGGGCTCACCCACACAGATGGGCATGGGGTGCTGGAGAGGAAGGTCCTTGTGTCCCTCACACACCAGCCTTGGCAGAAAAGCACTGCTTCATTTCATTAGGTCATTATGCTAACAGAACATCCATCTGCCTCCCATGAATCTCATTCCTCTGCTTTGCAGAGACCCAAACACAGGGCCCCATCACAGTGCTGCTGCTGCCCTCAGCTCAGAGCCAGTTTGCTTTTCCTCTGGGGGATACCCTGGGTGAGAGCAGTGCAGAGGTGCTGCCACATTCCCTGGGGCTGTAACCAGAGCTCCACTATCATCCTTCTGTCTCCACGGAGGAGGTGGCCCTCTGGGAACCACAGACACCTGAGAGCAGCCTTAGAGATGCTCTGCATTGTAGATAAGCCCTAAACAGCTCCTTCACCCTCAGAAAGCTGAGGTAGAACCACTTCTAGTTCCTATAGTTCCATGTGTGATGTTTCACAGCTGCAGAGTCTTCTTGTAGGAAGTCCTTGGGTGATGGGGCTCCACCACGGTGGGAGGGTGATGATCCCCTAGGTCCTGCCAGCTATCAGAATGCAACTGCCATTTCTCCACCCCTTTCTCTCTTCCTGCCCCAGGAGTATACGCAAGGATAGATGTTTCCTGCAGACACCACAGGCAGAAGCACCAGAAATCCAGGCCGCAGGCGCACACATCGCTCATCATTTTCAATGAGACCTTCCTGTTCCCCATGCCCCAGACTGCAGCGTGGGACTGCTCTGTACTCGTCTCCCTTTATGAAGTGGGTCCTGAGCCCAGGCACCTCATCGGGCAGGCCATTGTGGGCAGGAGTGTGGCGAAGGACACAGACAACCACTGGGACCTCATGGCCAAGTCCATCCAGCAGCCTGTAGCCCAGTGGCATCCTCTCCTCATTTAGAGGGGAGGACATCTGATACAGTTCCTTGTGCTGGTCTGGCTGAGTTTTTTGCATAAACGAGCAGCATTCACAGTGAATATATCTAAAAGATGAGTCAGAGCTTGACATTCTTGGTAAGACAGAGGTAACTTCTCCTTTAGTTTCCTCCCATTGTTTCTGCTGTTCCTGGTGGTCCCATGCCAACTTCAGTAGAGCAGTGGGGACACAACAGTACCTGGGGCTGGAGGAGACTTATGTCTGTGGCAGGAAACAGGGCTTGCCCTGCAATGCCCAAGGGTCTACGTAGAAAGAGAAGGAGCCCCTGCTCCTATTTATGAAATAAGGAGGTACCAAAAGGTGAAGTGATTTGCCTCAGCTCAAACCAGACATGCATGCTGGAATGGATGTGCTGGCAGACCTCAGTAGGCTTGCACCTGTATCTTTCTTATCTTTCTGAATTTTGATGCGTTTTGGCCTTGGAAAATTTCTGGGATTCACTGTATGTTGTAGGTGCAAATAAATAAATGTAAAGGCGAAAAGACATTTCACAGCTTAAAATGTCACCTGTCTCTCTGTACTGGTCTGATACGAGGAGACCCTTTTGTCATTTCCTACGCTCCTGCCATGTCCTCCTGGCTGCTGTCCCAAGCTTGCAGAGCACACGTTCCCTCACTCAGCAGCCCCCCTCCTGCCCTGGGGGCCAGAGCTCCCTTTTTCCTTTTTAATGCCTTTTTCTTAGCTATGCTTCCCAGAACTCCTGCCCCTGCTCAGTCACAAGACATCACCTTAGGAGAAATCCGTTGAATGCACGGGTGGGTTTTGCATAGAGGGCAACCTGAAAAAACCTTGTAATTTAGGTCACAACATCTTATTTGGTGTGGGAGGCAGCAAAAGGAGGCTAGTGGAAAAGAGGCCACAGCCTTCCAGCTCAGCAGCTGAGATGAGACGTTCTCTGCTTGCTAGGGACTCAGGTCTTACTCAGATCTGCCAGAGGGGAGAATTCCCTCACTGCAGTGCCGTGCTCTGAATCCTGGTCACCATCCAACAGCCCCACTGCACTACTGCCTTTGCAGGTTGCTGCTGAGCGTGTGGTGTGACCTCAGTCAGACCCAGATGTTTCCAATTTGGGGAAGAAAAGGGTGGCCTCTAGACATAGATATGCATATAATCTTATGCATACAGAATTAGATGCAGGCAGGGAAACATCCCTGAAAAAGCCACCCCAAAGCTATCACCAGAACAGCAGAGTAAAGCCATATCCCTCTCGTGCAAGTTCCCCTATTCCTTGGCCAACCCACAGCCTAGAAATCCACCTCCGGGGTGCAAGCGTGTGTACTGCTCAGCGGGCTGCCAGTGCCATGAGTCAGTGTTTATACTGTTAAACTATTAAGATAATTTTAATCCTCGAACTGTCAGAGCTGCTATAATTAGCCTCTGGCAACTTTCAATTCAGAGCTATTAAAGCGAATTGGAGATTTATTTCTGTGCAATCACTCCTCCCAGGTGCTGGCAGTGTGATTTGGGAGTGCACATTAGCGGGATGCTGGATGTTAGCACTGAGCTTGGCTCCTCACAGCCCCCTTAGCCACTCTGGGAAGACTGCAGATGGCAGTGAAGGGGATAGGGCTGCAGATGAAATGAAGATGTGAGTGCAGAATGCAGTGGGGAGGGGAATGGGTGGAAGCAAAGGGACGAAATGTTGTGCAGAACCAAAGGAGGCTCCAGGGAGAAGTGAATCAGCCCAGATCAGCCTTACATGTGTGTGAGCATTAAGTGGCATGGACAAGGTGAGGGCTGGAAGGACTGCAGCTCCCAGCACACCGAGGCCTTGTTGTGGTTGCAGGCCTCGCTGCTCAGCTCGGCTCTTCCACCTGTGTATCCAGGCTGCTTACAGGGGAAATGTTGCCCTGTTTGAAGCGTGTGCCTACAGGTGCCTTCCCAGAGTGTCCTTGACATATGGCTTTTAGCACATCAGTGAGCAAGCCCATGCCTCCAGGCAAAGTCACGGCTCCCAGAAGGACATCTTAATCATTAACCACAAAAGACTTGATTTCCCCACAATTCAGAGAGCATGGCTTGAGATTGAGATAACAGCAAAGGCCACTGGGGTTGGAGGTACTGTTCTCCCTGTCTGGCCCAGCATGAGGTGGTGGGCACAAAGAATCTCTCTGGCCATCAGGCAGCACTTTGGTGCTATGTGGGTGCCTGAGCACTGACACAGGGACCCAGAGGCTGTGGGTCTCCTCTCTGGGGATCCCTAGATATCCCCTGGCCGTGGGCCTGCACACCCTGCTCTGGCTGCCCCTGCTGGAGAGCTTTGTTTGGTTTCTGTAGGGCTGGGGACAAAGGAGCCAGAGTTAGATGGAAATGAGATGTTGTGCTATTGGTTTTCCTCACAAGGGCACTGCCCCAGGGGCAGCCCGCTCCCTTGCTCCTTATCAGCCACCCCAAAGCAGCCCTGGCCGGTCAATCCCACACACAGTGTTTGCTTTCAGGTGCTGATGCCAAAACCTGTTGCTCAAAGGCACACGCAGGATCCAGGTGGCCTGGAAAGAGAGAAGTGTGTGTGTGGGTTGCCTCACAGCACAAGCACACATGATGACAACCTACACTCTCTATTTTTACCATTTTACCAGGATGGCAGCAAGACATGCCTGTGCCATGTCACACGGCTCTTAGCCACTAAAGGGACCCTTCCTTATTTTGTGTTTTTGCAAAGCTGAAGGGATCCAATTTGGGAAAGCCTGTCACAAGACAAACCTGGAGAAGAAAAAACACAAAAACAAGCAAAGCAAACACTCGTAGAAGTAAATAATTGCACAGCAGACACGTGAAGCTGTAAAACACATGGAAAATACAGATACACTGACCAAAAGGGCAGCGATCGGCCTACACTGCTCTGATCTGTGTCAGTGGAAGTAAAGGTCAGGCCCACAGAAGCCATGGTTTAGTGGCTGCATGATGGGAGGACATTATTGCCCTTTTGAGTGATGTAATCTTCCTGTGCTGAGGTCAGAAACCCCAGCAAAGAGCTGTGGAGCTGCCCAGGGGCCATGGCTCTGCAGGGATCCTTCCATCAGCTCAGGGAAGCCAGGAGCAATGTGGGGGCAGCCAGGCACGGGGCAGCTGCAGAGATGCAGAAGGCAGGGCTGGCCCTTGCAGCCTCACTGAGGCCTTTGGTTAATACCAGTGCCTGTGTACTGGGGGTATTTTCATAGAACCACAGTCATCAAGGTTGGAAAAGACCTCCAAGATCATCCACTCCAACCATCTACCTACCACCAGTACTTCCCTACTAAACCACGTCCCAGCTAAACATTTATTGAACACCCCCAGGGACAGTGATTCCACCACCTCCTTTCCTTACATCTTTTCCTCTTCCCTTCCTCTTTTTGGGTTATTTTTGCTTTCCTGGGTAGTGAGAACACAGCCTGTGACACAACTGAGGTTTCCATCTAACCCAGTTGGACCACATGGATACAGAAAGACTGCTGAGGTGTGACTGGTAACATTTCTTTCCCCCTTTACCCCAAAACTGAATGGTGGAAAGGAACATTGTCATGTGATCCTCGTGCTCCTCCAGAAATAAACTTGTGCATTAGTTGGCACTGATGTAAATATTTCATTAAAACCTGCATATTTATAAACATATCTGGTAACAACAAGTAAGTAATAATAATAATAACAACGTAGGGTGGACAGATAAAGAAAAACAAATTAAAATATAATGACAAAATTTCATCTTAGGTTGTTTACAGTTTCAAACTGGAATGAGAAAGACCTCAAAATGAGTTTCAGAAACCTTAACTCCGAGTCCTGGATTTTCATCCAAAGCGTAATTCAATGCAAATGGATTATTTGATCCCCACAGAGAAACCAGTATTTTTCCAAATAACTCTACCAAGGGATTTATGAAATAAGCATTTTCCTCTGTAACCGCTGCCACCTAATTAGATTTCATCCTAAGGTGAAATTGTTTAAACCCTTCAGAACTGAGACATCGCACACGATTCTCTGTAATCTCTTTCCTGTGGAAATTATTGTATTATTTAATAGTCTTTGTCTCGAGTAATTAGAGCAGGCTTCCTTCCGCCCTTCCACTCTCTGTTCCCTTTATTTACATCTGCGATGGGCTCATAAAGCTACAGTCTCCCTGGGCTTCTAGTTCACAGTTCAACACCATTTGGTGAGATTTAAAGAGGAGGATGTGGGCTCGGAGGGATTACTCAGCATGGATTACTCGGTCCATTTGGGCTGTGGTGCCCTTTCCTTTGGTACACGTGGTCAAGACAAATCTCAAGCGGCCAATCCTGATGAGCTGTAGGAGGAAATGTGGGGGCAGAAACCCACGTGCAAAGGGAACTGACAGCTTCCAGATGGCCAACACTAGAGCTGAGGTCAGCAACTTTTCGAGATTGTTGCAGGCAGCGCAATCATCTCCAAACCTTTGATTCCTGACCCAGCTGAGTTAAGCATCCTGCTCGAGGGGGAGATCCTATTTCTCCAGGGCAGGACAGCCAGCAGGGAACAGCTCAGCCCCCTGTGAGGCCAGTCTGAGCCTCAAACCCAAGGCCCACTCAGGGAGCTGTTCATGCCAGCGGGGCTGGCCGGCAGCCAGACTTCGTGGCTGATCCCCGTTTAATGAGCCTGGTAGATACACATCATGTATGTCTTTGTTTGCACGTTATAATATGATCACACTTAACCCCGAGTCTGCAGGGGCTCTGCCTACTTGGGAAATGAAAGCCATAAAAAGCGAATTTCGCATTAGGTAAAAAACAAGCGGGCTGTTTGCTAGTGACCAGCTTTGTTGCCTGGGTACCCTGCACAGTAGCTCCTTTCTGCTCGCTGCCAAGGCCCTGTGAGAGCACACTGTGCTTCATTTCAGCCCAGAGCCATTACTGCTATTTATTCACCTCCGGTGCAACGCTCCATTTGCCGTTTCACGTGAACCCGGCAGGCACCAGGGACAACCCTGCTGAGTGCTGAGAGACAGCTCGACCACGGCATCCACAAGGATCTTTCAGGGATGATCTGAACCCTTAAAGCCTTCTTCTTTGCGAGGCACAGCACACAGTGCTGCCACTTTGGCTAAAGACAAGTCAACTTTCTCCATTCTAGGAATTCATTTATTCGCTTTCTCCTTCATTCTCTATTTACAACTCAGGCAATACATTCTTTAGCTCCCAGCTTAACAGGCTCTTGCAGAACTAACCTAGGCTCTTCCCTTCCCATTATCAAGATCAAAGCAATCCGCAGGACAAATCAAGTCCCCACACAACACCGCTGCAAGTCTCTGTGCCCTCTGGGGGCTTATACAGTCATAATCAGATAAGAGAAAAAATTAAGTTCACGTGAAGGAGCAAAACCCAGCCCCTTCCACATAAACTGCAGCACTACAAAAGCCAAGTTAGCAGGGGGTTGGGGGAAGTACAGTTCTGAAGGCAGCAGACCTGATTGAGACATGCACGCACAGAGAGAGAGTGACACTGTTATTGAAGCTGTGTTTCAGAAAGCAATTTCAAAGAGGGATGCCAAACAGCCATGCTAAGTTTATCCCGTTCGTATCCTCAATGCTGGGGAATGGGGATTTGCCAGGATAGCTTATACTAAAAAGTCTCATTTTCATCAGTTAAAAGCAGGTCCTTTCACCAGCATCTGGACTTGCAAAGAGATGTGGACACTAAGTCAAAGATTTCTAAAGCAGAGATAAAAGCCAATAGGAAACAAAAGCTCAAGCACTGATTTTATTTCCAAGTCAACTGGAAGAAGTAACTGGTTTCAAACCGCCTTTACAAACAGCAAGCTGCACAGACTCTACTATTTTGAAGCTAAAGAAAAGGTTGGACCACGTTTAAAGCAAGTTTTCAGAAGGCAGCTCCACAATACTCCATTAGAGATGTGCTGATGCATACAAGCAACTGCTTGGCAGGCTTGGAAGCAAGCTTTAACCACCACTACAAGACCGCTCCAAATGAAGCAACAACAACAAAGAAGAAACAGGAACTGTTGCAGCCTTATCTAAAACAAGTTTTCAAAGAAAAAAATTACAAGAACTTACCTTTAGTAGGCAGCCTGCAAGAAAAACTACACGTGGAAGAACCCAAGCAGCACTCCCTGCTCACTAGATTGGACCCACCTGTGTTCCCAGCCTAACACACAGCACCTGTGAGAATGCCACCCTTCCACATCAAGATCATTTTAAAGGCACAGGACAGCAGCTTTATTTTTTCCCCCTCAGGGTCTTCAACGCTCAAAGGAATACAGTCATTCCCAACTAGCTGAGAAACATCATTCTGGGTCGCTGCCTTCCCTGCCATTCCCACTGGATTTATTGTATGCAATAACATACAGTAAATGAAGCCCTCAGCCTTATAAATCACCCAAACATTCATACCACAAAAGCTTCACACGGTGTGCCAGTAAAACTTGGGACATGCTCTCAACTTTTAACTCCACTTGCAGCCTGAACACTGCCCTGTTAACTGTTTAGAGTACTCAGCAGGACAGTAAATCACTTAACCCTAAACCTCTTCTTACCTCTAAAGCTAAACACTCTAAGTTCAGCTTCAGTCTACCTCTTATTACTGGCTTTAACAGACCCTCTTCCTCATGCTTTCTGTTAGCACCCAGTTGCACAATAATACAGAAGGTGCATTTAAGTAGAAAAGAAATCCCACAGCATCAAGCCTCAAGTTTAACTCCAGCTTATCTTAAAGGCAGAAGCAAAGTATTTCCAGCAGAGATTAGGGCCAGAAACTGCAGCTGTCTGACCCTGCACGTACAAGAAATACTTAAGAACATCAACTATGACCTTTTCAAGTGCTTTTATATTTATTATAAAGCATTAATAGTTGTGTATGCAAAACGATTCTCTATACTAGAGAATAAACCAACAGCTTTTACAAGTTATGCAATACAGTACATGAAATGGTGCACATTTTCTTCAACTGCTTGGAACAGTATTCGCTATACACATGAGAAAAGGGTAGACTCAAAAGTTTATTATTTATAATACAGTGTGTTAGAAAGCACAACAAATAACGTTCAAAATAAACAAGTTCCCCCCCAAAAATCTAAAGAAATCTTTAGATGACATGTACACAGATTATACTCAAGTTTCAATATACATGTTATTGTTCCCCACGAGACGCTCCACTTTACTGCATTGCTGGAACATGCTGGAAGTTGGAGGTGCAGTAAAAGCACCTCCTATAAGCCACGTAAGCGTTGGACGGGCAGAACAGCGACTTCCTGAAGTGTTCTCCGCAGTCTTTGGCTCTACTGTTCCTCACAGCCACGTACCGAGGCAACACAAGTCAAGAAGAGAGATGGGATCCGATCTGTTAAGTCCTGTCAGTGTCAATCCAGTTGTCTGGGGGAGTAGCTAGAGTAATTCAAGGCACTCTTCCCAGTGCTAACCGCCCTCAGAACCCCCTGTGCGGGACGCAGCGTTTCAGGAGACGAGCGGGCTGCGCTGAAGCGTGTTCTTGAAGGATGAGGAATGAACGGCTGAAGACAAACTCCTTTGGAATGTCCAGTTCAAAGTTCATTCATACTTCACAGGCACACCAGCTTGAGAGAAACATTCACGTGTATGCAGATAACACCTCAAAGCACACGGCTTCAACGTGTTTCCTTGCGGTATGGTTAAAGTGGTGTAAGGGATCAGCAGCTTCCAAGATAGTGTTCAGGGGGCGTGTTGGACCTAATCTCACAGTAAGATTTGAAGCCTACTTCACAGTGTAACAGTTGTCCCCTTCGCCTTTCCTTCTCATTCAGAGGCAATGTCTACAATGTGTCACCTTTTCAGCTGTTCTGCTTACAACCTTCATCAGCCTGACAACAAACCCCTAGAAAGTACAGTAACACTGTTTGCTCTGACGCAGGTGGTATTGACACTTAACTGTAAGCTTCTCCCGTAATATAAAATACCCTCTAGATTAAATTCTAGATTTAAAGGATTTTAAGATATTGCACTGTTGTATTTTACTTTTGCCTCTCAATCTCATTCCACATACTTATGAAACTGTAAACAAGTCATTTTTATACAGTCTTCAGTATTGTACTCCTGCCTTCCAGGAACTGGAAGTCAGTGACACCTTCGTTACAGATACAGTAGCCTAAGCACGGTGAAAGTTCTGTCCAGCTGCCCTCTTCATACAACAACCAACAGTCCACTCCTCCCACGTTCATACTTGGAGCTTCTTCTTCTGATCGAAGTACGCGTCGAATCTGGATAATGCATATTCCTGGAGAAACAAGGAACATTAACACAGTGAACAGCCACGTTTCTATGCTTGGTAAGGGGAAACAATGAAGGTATTAACTGTGTTACCTTCCTAATCCATCATCTCAATGAATTTGATCTATTTGCTCACTTTTCCAATTCATACTTATTGCTTCCCTCTTGCAGGGGATCTCACGGCAGGAGAATCACTTCCCTGCAAGGCAGCCATCCCACTGCAAGGTCTGACATGCACAGCTAGTCTGGCTATGTGAAATGAAAGTAATTTCTGAACTTTTTTGAATCCTAGTTCTTCATCATTACCACAAAGGCAGCAAAAGCCAGTGACAAACGTTTTTTTCTTTTTTTAAATTCCACTGAGAAATGTTAAGTTGCACTGAGCAGCCATTTCATTTACTCTGATAATATATCACAGATTACTTACAGCATACATTTTTTTTAATTCAATGAAACCTTATTATTAAAGGACTTACCAGGTAACCAAATTCAATGGACGAGATCTTTGCTTGTATAATAGACCACAAACCCCAGAAGAAGTGTGATGCAAGGGCAAACCTGAAATTACAAGACTGTATTTACTATAACACCCAACCAAATGACCATTTACTTCAATATCCTGTTAGAATACCAGCTGAAGTTTGTGGATGGCCGCACCTTTTCTTCTTAAAGTACGACACTACACAGAATTCCATTAGCTTCCCTAGTATTTTACTTACTACATGCACGCCACACATCTAAAGCTCGTAGTTGACAGGTTTTTCTTTAGCATATAGAAACTGCTTAGCATCTTCCTTGAAGATTCTCTGAGGCACAGAGGCAGGTATCAATAAAAGTTTCAAGACAGAGCTGAGAAAGGCAGGTTACCTGTTGACTTCTAGCAACATTTCTTCTTCTAGTTTGGACTTCTCTTCATTGCTCAGATTTTCAAAGCCATCTTGGAATGCAGACAAGTAACTGGAGATAAAATGAAGCTAGAAGGCAAGCAATCAAAAAAAAAAAAAGTTACGAACCTGACTCAAAGCAGATTTGCTTCTTTCAGAATTAGGCAGGCTTTCTAGCATGCTGTATTTCTTCCAAACATTTACAGTGCTAGAGATTATTATTAGATTAATGATGATCTCACTAATTGCTTGGAGGTCTGGTTTAGGAAAGGACAACAACTGACATTTTGCTACTGCCAGCTAATTTCACAGCTGCATTTCACAACTTCTGGGCTTCAATTCTGTGGTGCACAGCTAAAAAAACCACACAAATTCTACCATGAATGGCTGTTATGAACATTGTATTGTTTTAAAGCAAAAGTAGTCGGGATTATAGGAACTACTATACATGAGAAGAAGTCTTGGAAAAAAGCATTGGAAAGGAGAGTTAAGATCTGATGATTGTAGACAGTGGCTTATTATTCTTATGTGCCTACCTGCTGCTTCTTTGAAGGATATTTAAGAGCACTAGCTTTGAAGAATGGATACTTCTCATACGTGTAATCATACATCCATTCACAGAAGTGATTTCCAATGTCAAAGCCTCTGAAAAAGAGATAGTCTTTATTTGCACACTAGCTGTTTGCTCTTGCTTTATCAAGAACAGAAGCACAAGGCTACTTGGTAGAACTTGCTGCAGATTTTGCTAAAGTAGTTCACCTATCAATTCTCTACAACTTCTTTTCAAGTCACTAAAACCAAGGAGAAAAGATGGGCAGCTATTAACAGAAATTACCAGCTACACGAAAACACTAAACTTTGCTACCAAGTTTGCTAGCAGTGTAGAAAGACAAAATACTCAGGTAGGCAGTACATCTCAGCACTAAGTCAGACACATCTAACATCAGCATTATTGCAGACAGAAGTAATACTAAGTGACCAAACTCTCCAGTCCAACAAGCTCCAGCATCTGTGACCATGTTTTCTCCCAGCTAAGCATACACATAAAGCTGTCAGAACCAAAGCTGTTTTGACTAGTTACATCTGTTGTCCACCACTAAGAGCAGAAAACAACTCATAGCAACAGGCATATCCAGCAGCTCAGCACTTGCTCTCATGCTGTTTTTTTACAATGCAATACACCTTGCTCAACAGAAAAGAAGAAAATGATTTACCGGTAATTGTAGCTGCTGTATTCGAAGTCGATGAGCATCAGTTTTTGTTTTTCTGAATTCTCTCTGCCTTCTAGAAGCAAGATGTTACCTAAAAATGTTAGGAGAATATTAGGTAAGATAATGTTAACATGTACAGCATGCTCAGTCACAAGAAAACCACAAAAAAGCAATACTGTGTTTTAAGGAAGACTGTTCAGATAATGCTAGTTATCCCTTACACCTACACAAAAGAGTAATAGGAACAGTCAAGTTGCAAAGCTGAGATGTGTACTACAAGCCTTGAAAAAGCAGAAAGCAAAGAAGTTTTCCTCTGTACAGGCAGGAAGGTAGCTCTGCTCCCTCTCCCCCAAGACTCCTACTTCTCTAAGACAGTGCTTAGCTTGCAGCAAAACCAGGTGACACCATCAGGCTTAAGAGCCCTTGCTGAATTGCTTATAACACTTGAGATCTAAATTATGCAGCACCTGCACAGCACTATCATTGATCACAGAACACTTGGGACAGGAGTTGTTTTTCCAGCAGCCTCAAAGACACAGACCTGACCACTTAGCTCTTCTATGTGGCACAACAGGTTCCTTCAGAAAAGCCCAGCCTGTTCCTGTATAACGGAGATTGTTTTTATCTGTCTTTCTATTCTCTGCATCACAGTAACTTATCTAGAACTCCTAAGTCTTGCCTATAGTCAAATGATAACAGTTTTACTACTGGTAAAACAATTTAGAGTAATTCTAATTTCTGCTATGTTCTGCTCACTCCCCATGTGTCAGATCACCTGTTTTTATGTCAAATCCAACTCTCCTAACCTTTGCTCCAGTAGAACAAGCACATTATTTTCCCCCTATTCCTTCAAATATTCTCTCTGAATCTTGAAAATTTAGCTTACAAAGCACTTCCGAACCCTATCATACTCCAGACTCCCTTGGGTGCTGCATTTGGCCACACCAGTCATGAGATCCTGAATCCTATAGCTATTGAGACTGCTATTCAGACCTCTAATCTGTAACTTTTTCCCCTTGTGCTTAATATCGCTACGTGTCTGTCCTCTGAGGCCCATTTGTAAGCTTTAGCTAACAAGGCTGGCACCTCTAAGAACATGACAGCCCCACATGTGGTGCTCCCGGTATAGTACCCTTCTAGCTCAGCCTAGCTTACCCTCTATAAAGGTAAAAGCAAGTCCACACACACACACACACACACACAATCCCACACCCCAGCACTTCAAGCCCTGCCTCTTCTCTCTTCCCTTTGGACAGCTAGTTCATTAAATTATATGATTTCCTCCAGGACTCTCAGGAAAAGATTTAGAAGAGGTAGTAAGTTTTTTTCTGATGTTTCTTACCGGTACAAGTTGAGAACTGCTGCCTCAATCTCCTCTAATCTCCACTTTCAGCATTCGTTTACTTTTTTCAGCATCTTTCTTCCAAAAAGTCTAAAAGATATCCTACCTCACTCAAGGCTGCTAAGATACTAATAGGAAACTCAAACCTGTACTAATAGAGCGTGCATACACGCTTAGCTCGAGTTATGACACCACAATCATTCCCTTCATTAGCCTGAGCAGTTGTTAAGTCGATGCATTTTGCCTTGCCACTGCTGCACACTGGGAGTGCACAGGCTGTTACTTCAGGTCAGCACCTTGATAACACAACTACCTCTCAGAGAGCAAACAAGTGATTGGAAAAAGGATCAACACTGCGTCATTGAACAAGGCCAGCTTACCTTCCTGACAGTCGTTGTGGCAAAATACAACTGGTGATGAAGTAGCTTCAAGCAAAGATCTAGAAAACAGTAATACAGGAGCCAGTAAGTAACAAACCACTAAGTTCAGTTCAACTTCTAAGTGAAGGATGGATTTTGTTAAAAGAATTTGAAGTGCTATTCATTTCTAACAAAAGCCTGCTTTCTTTAACGCGAGCACAAGGCGAGGACAGAAGTAGGACTTCACTGATTGCCAGGTTAGATCAGCAAGTGATTTTATTAACTTGTAGTAATTGCTACACACAAGCTGGCTACAGAACCACAAAATCTCCAACTTGTAAAGTGAAATGAATATAAGGTACCATGCTGCACAACGTACTTGAACAAATACACAAATTGATACTGGTTGTAGATAAGCCTACCTTAGATTTTTCATTTCCTGGGGCAGATTGTAACTGAGGAGTTTGTTCAGTTTCCTTGTTTTGGATTCTCTAGTGAATTTTATCCTCAGCACTTGATTTAGATACCTGTTGTTAAAAATAAAGACAATAGCACGATGCTTATGCCAATAAATAAACATCTTACCACATCAAGATTAAATTTAACTAGGAAGTTTAATGGATAAAGAAAATGTGCTTCTCCCCTTCACCCCAAAGAAATTTAAGTTCATCAGATAACTACGGAATGGTTTTTGAGTGCTCTGCCATTCATGAAGAATGTTCCTAATACCAAGTTTACAACAAGACCTCTTGTTCATGTACTTTAAAGTAGTGTCTAACTTACTTTTCCATTGTCCCAAAAAGCCACTTAGGTTCTTTATTAAAAGGCATTTTCATGCCATGAAATACTGCCATCTTCTCAGCTATTTCAGCAGATATGTCAGGCAAGCTTAGTTCTTCAGTACTTAGTTTCCTGCTCTGTAATAAAGTACAGTAATGTTAAAATACAGTCGAGTGAGAAAGATGAGTACCAGAAAGAGTCAGTACTTAGGTGATACACTTTTCCTCATCCCCCCAGTATGAACTGAAATCGATAAACCGTACTTGGAAAAGCTGAGTTAGCTAGCTCAGCTTACTTATGACTTAGTCAACTCTCTTCTAGATCAAGACCTGGGGAATATCAAATCTCACACCAAGAACACCCTCAGAGCAGACTGAGTATAAATATTTAAGAACATCAAAAGCGTCTGCTCTCACCGCTTCTAAAGGAAAGTGTTACTCTACAGCTTCCAATGCTATGTTTGGTATCTAACAAGCTTTTTATCTTCATTTATTAGTCTCCGCTACAAGCTGAGGAATTTTTAGATATCTCTCCCTGGCAAGAGCTGTAATCGGGCTCTCCAACACCCACTGTAACTGTATTGAATTACAGCTAGCAATTACTGCACACTGCCAAGTACTCCATTCCCACATCCCTGCTTTTCTGGGCAGTTCAGAGACCTTCTTGTCACGATCAATTAAAACAACTAGCAGCCCACTAACTAATCACAAACAAGACTTACGGGAATAAATTCCTCTAGTCTCCCCTGTGGAAAGATTCCATACAGCTTTGGGCCAAGAGCTCTCTCTGCAAGAATGGCAAACATAACACTTTCCAAAACCATGGCTTCTGCCCCCTGAAAAAGAAAAAAAATCACAAAGATATCAAAACATTAGGTGGTGTCTCCAGAATAGTTTAAAGTCTACAAGCAGGGAGGAAACACGTTCTGTTTAGATACTTCTGCATGGGCCAGGACAAAGGAAGACTAGGCAAAAACCAAACTATTCTCTCCACCCTAAGCTGTGGGAACTCCACAAATTTATTTCCTGAAAGAGCTTATCCTACTGAAACACGTCACAGGAACTATAAATATTATTCTTAGTGATTTTAACACAATTTGCCGCAGTACCTCATGAAAGGACAGTTTAATCACACAAGTGAATGAAGTGAGTGACTGAACTAACCAGCTCTTCATTCAGAAGAATGAATTAGGGTTTATTTCTACTAAGCACATTTTAGGTCTTCCCTCTTTATTTTTTTATTAAAAGGAGAGAATAATTTAAACTCCCACTAAGGTGAATAAACATTCTTCCCTTGCTATGACCAAACATACCTGAGGTTTTCTTTACAGCAATAAACTCAACCCATCACAATCATAGGCCAGGCAGGGGGTTTTTTTTGTTTGTTTTTTGTTTTGTTTTTATACAAAAGTTTCAAAATTAATAGAAATACAACGTACATCTCAGAAATACAGGTAAATTCACTGAAGCTTCCTTGATAGGTAAGATTACTTCTAAAACTGAAGCTGTGAAATAAAACTCTACATCTATCAACTACATCATCAGGAATGCAGCTTCATTTATGTTCTAGAGGTTGACTGCTGATATTTGAGCAGCCCAACTCAAAACCTGACCCATGATACTAACAAGCCTAAGTAGTAAGAGCACAAAACTAGGAAAGCTCTCAGGTATTTCAGACTACAGAGACCTTTGCATGGCTACTTTCACTGCAGTCTCAGATAGCAGATAACCCTTTCCATTCAGGTTCCACTGTTAAGCAATCTTAGAGCAGTTTCACTGCTATTATTTTTTAATTACTGTCCTACACCTTGTCGCACTGATATACTCTCAAGAAAGTGCAGCAAATACTTATAACCAAGTTCTGAAGTATTAGCTCCAACAAAAAGTGAAGAGGCCATCAAGAAAATCCATTGAGAGTTTCAGATGACTTGCATATGAATGCACAAAACCCATACCCTCCACTGTTTTTACATCTCAGCTCTGAATCAGAACTAACGGACCAAAAGATGCATGGTTGTTTTTTGTTGTTTTTTTTCATTCATTTCACAGGCACTCAGTTCCACAGATTTGAACTTTCCAGTTCAGTTCTGAAGCCTAACACCAAGCACCAAAAAGCAAATTACATATAGGTTGCTACAGGTCTACCCCAATGCCAGCAGACACTGAACTTGTGTGTTGCCAGTACAACACTAGGGTGTTTTAAAAGCCTCAGCACAGCAATTCTGCTGATTGTGCCCACTATGAAGTCACCTTCTTGATCTCACACCTCACTAAAAGAGAACTCACGATACTTGGATAACAGCAAGCACCAAAGAAGAGTGATCTTACACATGACCAAGTTTCTCAATTATTCTTCATCTGTGAAGATACCCTATGAATCCCCATTCCCACACTCCACATTCTGCAAGAAGTATGCTTTTTCCCCCCCAGATTCAAGATGAAGTATCCCTTAAAATCACTAAATTTTATCCCACCGCTTCATGCTACAATAAGCCAAAGAAACTCTGAAATCCATCTACAAAAATAAGCTCCAGAACAGTTGACAATGCTAGTGTTTTTCTCCAGTCCTTCACTCACAGACTAACACCTCAAACCACACTTGAATAGCAGAGTTCAAAGAGGGCATGTTTTTCACTTGCCCTATGTCTGATCTCTATTAAGATGCCCCTTAACATCAGGAGCAGCAATCATTTACCATTTCAGGTTACGCCTTTTATGGCTCTGCCTAATCTGAATTATCTACGACGCTTGAAGATGCAGAACATTAAAATAATCCACAACTACACGCTTGCAAGTTTCTAAATGTTGTTTCAGCAGTATTAATAAGAATGGCTGCGTGTCTCCATGAAAGATCTACCTCAAGATAGAAATACAGGCGTGAATATTACACAAAAACAGCAGCAGGAGAACAATAGAGTTTGAACGCTTTCAGACCTGGCACTTCAAAGACAAAGGCTTTAACAGAGCAGAACAAGGGCAGTTCCATAATTTCACTGAAATTTCAGCTACACTTCAAAAGTAGACACTCAAAAACAAACATTTTAAAACCAGTTTAAGGCGAGTTTGGTTCTATTCCCCAGAAAAACACACGAGCCATTTTAGATACTCAGAGGGCAAAAACAACACAAGAAAAAAAGCAGCACTTAAGCTTGAGTAACATCTACTTCCCCTTAATCACTGCCAAAACCATTACAGAACTGAAAAGCGACAGTACAAATGATAACGCACAAGAAACAAACCACCTGGCTAACAAGCTGAAATATTACCCTTAGGAGAAATATTGCCAAGGTAGAAATCTAAGCTACCAAATTCTGTTCAGGTGACTATAAAAAATGCACTCTGCCAGACATTATGCTGGATGAGCAGAAATGGTTCCAAACACAAGCAGTCTAAAGCTTGCAGAAAACAGATGATCCAAGCACAGTGCTAATCAAAACCACTTTGTGTTCAAAAGGAACTCCCCAGCTCCTCAGAAGAGTTAAGTTTGATTTATTATAGAGTAGGGATTAGGTAGAACACCGATCCTCCTCTAGCACAGAAAGAAGAGCCCTGCTTTATTAGCTGCTTTGGCAAGGGGGTTGGACTAGATGGTCTCTAGAGGTCCCTTCCAACTCCTACAATTCTGTGATTAGTTACAAGGGCAAGACTTGGTACAAACCCATCTATTTTGAAACAGGAGTGTTTCATGTTAGCGTAGAATACTTCAATCTTTCCACACTATATGCAGACACTCCCATCATCGCAACACTTTTATGAGCAAATAAACGTCTTCTTACTCTTCACTGCTCCTAACAACACAGCCCAGGCACCAGGCAGATTAACTACTGGTTCAGAACAAGCAGACTCATGACATTCCCCTATTTCTAAACTTCTGTTCAGTAAGCAAATTTAATTACTTACTTGCAAGTCATTTTCCTTTTGAGACTGTTCTGATTCTCCTTTATTACAGGACCTCTATGAATGAGAAAAAGCAAACACAATGAGAAGATGAAATTTAACATGATTAACCTGCAACCACCAGAACAACGGGAGTAGAAGTGCCTGCTACAGTTAACTAGATGCCTCACGTGTCTTGATCTGTGACAACTACAGCACTAGCATCCATCTGACCTCTGACCACAATACTACTTCACCAATTCCAAAACCTTTCAAAAGGATGTGCCACTGAGACCGAGCCACTCCGGCAAACAGCCCAGGAGATGGGTTTCAGGTATTTTTGTTTCCCAGTATTTCAAAACTGCATTTCAACGTATCACAGCCTTAAACGTATGCTTTTAATTAAGAGAAAATTGAGTCCCTCTGAATGACGTCAGGGACGACATTCTTCTTGAAGCTAAAACACTTAAAGAGATAAGCTACATAAATTACATAAAAGCCTTTGAAGGACTATTGGTAAAGCTCACAAAGCACTTGTAATTACCTAGTTTTAATTATTTTTTTCCCCCTAAATTCCTGCAGCCACAATTTTCTTATGTATCATATACTGTCCGGGCTGTTACGTCCGCATACCAGTGGGTATGCAAATCCAGGATTTTCCTTCAAATGAAATGCCCATGTAAGTTAAAGACATATCAGCAAGAACTGCAGTATACAAGCAAAGCTTTAACCAATTCCAAGCAAAACGTACTGTGCTCGGTTTGTTGACTGCCATTATAAAGCAGCTTCCAAATCATACCCTCAGCAATCCAACCTTCAATGGCACATGCTTTTCATAGAGCCACACATTTAAAACTCAAGACGTAATAAAAGCCTTGTCCTTTAAAGGTCTGAAGGTAAGGAGAAGAGAAAGCAAATATTTGCTTAGACTTAGCGATAGTTTGTGGCTGCTACTTTATGTTGCAATTCCACCACAGACTGTTTGAACCAGGCTGAGTTTAGAGGCCCATGAAGGTAGCCTGCATCTCGACCCTCTGAACAAAACATGTGATTCACAGAAGCGTGTGCATACCTTTCTGTTCCAACGTTCTAACACCTCCAAAACGGGTGGAAATACGAACTTAACACGGTTAAGCAAGACCAGCTGTCCTCAGTACAATACAACAAGCTAACGGTTCATACAAGCTATGCAGTTGCATTACTTCAGAAGCTATAGAAGAAGTATAGTTAATGTGAATCGATGGTCTTTCAGCAAGCACTTCCCATTCCACTAGGATACTAAGCTTAAAACAAGACAATATGAAGACTACTATTAGTTTATATTCCTTTCAAGGAAATTACTAAAGTCAAAAGCGCATTCACTGCAAGCTGAACGTGTAACTACACAGTAGCATTACAGTAACTTAGAGAGAGCTTCTCTGAGCAAGCATGTCCTACATCAATACCACTATCGCATCTTACAGATTGCTCTTGAACAGTCAGAAAGTTACTCACCATCCAGGAGTCTTTCCTGATTAATGGTGCTCTCAGAATGGTTCAGTTCATCAGAAGGTAAGCAGATTAGGCTTTCTCCTAGAACCTGAACTGGCGTCTGCTTTACAGGAGGCACGTGTAAAGAGCTAGCCAGTCTTAAGGAGTCCACCTCAAATTAGTGTCAGAGATATCCCAATGGCATCTGCTGTGCCATGAGGAGAAGACAGTTAGGGGCATCACCGCAGAGTCATCAGAAAAGGAGACTTCTGCAGCACCCCTTCCTCTTTTCTGTTCCCTCAGTGTACAGCACTGGCATCCAGGGGAGAACAAATACACAGTAATTCACAAATAACTTGCAGATAGGAATGGGAGCTTGGAGAGGATCAGTTCACAAGTGGCCATGTACTAGATTTAGCAAAGTCTCCACTACACGCAGCCAATGTGAACAAAGTAAAGCGGGATGAAATTTTACGTGAGTTAAACTCTTAAAGAGTTCAACAGATGTTCAAGCACTGTGATTTGATTTTGTCTGCACAATCATCTATGAGAAGAGTGGATCAAAGCCAAACATCTCAAATCATGAGATACCATCAAGTAGATAATTAAGTACTTGTTCAGTGGTTGTTGCTGTGAGGTTTATCCTCAAAGCATATTACGAAATCTCACTAGATTTTACTTAGAGAGGACTACTAAATCCACAAAGACAATAAAAAGTTGTATATAGTCTACTCTGAGATTTGCTGAACGTGTAAACTAATTAAATGCAGTACATTTCAGGTATAAGACCAAAGTCCCAGAAGGGGAAACACTGCACATTAGCTGTGATTAGAAGGCAACCAGACTGCATTTACACACCTGGCAGCTTGAGGCAGAGAATTGAGTTCTTCCAGCATTTTCTCCCTAACTCCTCCTATTTATTTCTCTTGTAGCTAAAGACAAATTGTATTCAAAAAGATGCTTGACAGAAGAACTCTGCAGTGAGGGAGCAATTTGCAGCTTTTTTTCCAAAATTAACTGCTAGCGCTGCCTACAAATGTAAAACTTGCAAGTTAACTCCACTTTTCTGCACGTACTCAGCTCCAGTTGCTTTTAAGTAGGTCTAAAAGAAAGTACTGCAGTATTTCCAAATCCCAAGAAATTACAACACTACAATGAGCTGATTGAGAAGTTACAGAAGCAGGGGAAGCTTTTTCTAATTCTAGAATCTGGCTGAAGACGTTTATTTGAACAGGGAGGGAACACAGACAGTTTTAGATTCAGCAGTGACTATTTCTGCTTCTGGGAACCTACCTGCCTTTCATCACTGATCCCTGCTAGGCCTGCAGGAACAGATTAATTAGCTGAAGTTCTAGGATCTAGCACACGTAGGACCTGAACTGGGAATTCTTGCTCAAAAGCCACAAAGACTTCTCTAATCCTCTTCATTTCAAGTTACCATTCTGTTATGAGGGAGCAGAGGAAAGGAAGGGGCAATACCTTGATATTTTGTTATCGCTCTAAACATTCAGATGCACAGACAGTAGCTGGTGCTACTTAAGCCTTATTTTTAAACATTGACATCCAGTACTAAAGAAAATGAAAGCTGTAGAGAACGCTCCAACTTCAGAGATCTCATACTATACCGTGAATCGTGTCTGTCACCTGGAAACCAGAGTGCTCTAGGCACGATCGCATGGGCAAGCCTGCAGCAGAGAACACATGCATATACAACTAAAGTGGTACATTACCCCCAGAACACCCTTAACTCCACCCAACACAAATATATCCCCATAAGAGGTGTTTGGTTTCTTTCAAGCCGTCTGCCAGTGCCAGGGATTTGTAGTTACTCCATGCTACAAACAGACATGGACACCAACAACCACAGAAGACGTTGATAATTACAGTTACACAGCAGTCTGTATTTTATTTAGTTAAAAAAATAAAAAGGCAGCAAGGCAGGTATGGAAAAGGATTTGCCACAGAACCGTGGCAACCGTTTATACTCATTCTGCGTCTGCTCACAAAGAAATTGAGAGACCAGAGATGAATATTAGGTATTCTGCTTTGTTTTTCCTCATTTCTATATGAGACTTAGCTATTGCCAAGTAACAGAGTCCCAGTGAAACAGTGTCCAAGGTTCTTTTGACATGCATAAAAGAATGGGAATCAATCACAATTTTACTTTTGATAGGTAAACTTTAAAGAAATTCACCTTAATTTGGGCTTTTCTTTTGTCGACACAGTCACATATTGAAATTCTGTTGGTATTTCTTAAAGGTGGCAATTTTCATTTGTTTCTGAATTTAAGTAGAACCACTGCAGTGATCTGTATATGAAATCCAATCTTGAGGCCTGAACATTAAATGGCATCGCAAAGAACTTTTTATTTTAGATGTTGTAACTGAATTTAGCCAACAGTTAAAGTCATTTTGCAATGAGGAAGTTGTGTTTTCAATGCTCCCTTGTAAATTTAGCTACTAAGCTGGAGCAAAAATAAAAGCAGCAGAGAACGACATTTTCCTTTTTCCAATGAGTGACATATCTGCATTGTGCCTTGAACATTTGAGTTTTAATGTGGTTAGTACTTTAACCTGTCACAAGCACAAATTCTTGCCTTAAAAAAAAAAAAAAAGTTCTGCTCAAGGATATACTCAAGAGAAGTCCTTGATTTATAAATATCCATGCCAGTGCGACCATTGGTAGTAATGGCCAAGCTAGTTCCGATCATCTCCTCCCAGCTCCCCCCAAAACATTCATGCACACAAAAAAAAACCTGGCTTTAACATATCAGTTATGACAGAGGAAGGCACGAAGCCTTCCCTGCGAGGCAGCTTTAGCCAACTGGCATGGTTTGTATTGGATGAGTTTCATGTACTGACATTTGTGTCTTCCAAGATTCGTAATAAGCAAACTGGGGCTATTTTCAAACTGCAAAATAAAATAAAATAAAATAAAAAGGTTCCTTTAAAAGGTGGCTCAAAGAAAATGATGGTGACAGTATTATTCACTCAAGCTAGTATGGAGTATATCTACATTTCACTTCTACCCTTCTCAGAATTTTTACTTGAATTCATCAGGTGTATCTGTATCAATTTGGTGCAGACTGCTACAGACCTACAGTACTTACAGGGACACATAAGAGGAGCTGATATCACTTTCATGCTCCAATTGCTAAAGAAAATGAGATGGGCAAGAGTTGAAACATACTACAATGACTCAAAAAGCAAGTCCGAACTAACACCCAGCATCAGTTAAAAGATAAGTCACTGAGAATGGAGTCTTGATTTTAGCATTACGGTCTCAAAACTCAACTTAAGTGGTGTCCCTTAATTTCTACAGGGCTTTAAACTTAAGTGACATCATTAAAATTAAAGATCACACCCTCATGACAAGAGGCTTGTCATAGATTTTGCTTAAGCCACACTGAAATCTGTAAGAATCTTAAGACAGGTTTTCAAAATACCCCAATAAAACAGTTTGCTTATATTTTCACTTGCATTTAAGGTACAGGGGCTGGAAGAGACAAATGTTTGTTGACAAAAATTGTGAACCTCAATGCAATCTGAAAGTTTTACCTTGGGACTTTTTCCTGCTTACTTAACCTTTAGTGAACTGCACCAACAAGAGCAGTCATTTCACTGCCACTACGGAAATAAAGGAAGTTAGACATCTCAAAAGATCCTTCAACACCAAGAGCAGAAAGGTTAGAAAGTTATGAACACACTTTCAATTTTCAAACCGAATTAGTTCTCTGATTTTAGAGCCCCCCAGTTGTTTTTTATTATTTCTTCAGCAGATAGGGGCACAGAAAAGACAAATTAAGAAAACTCCTCAGGGAAGAAAAGGGCAACCAAACACTGGAGTCTGCTTTTCTTTTAAGAAAGAAAATAGGGTGGTGGGGGGAAAGGCTACATTTTTTCACAGCTCTTGGGCAACAGAAGTTCTATCACTACGTGATGTTTTATAGCCCGCATTCCTACTGAAGACGTATCAAGTTAGCACTGCATTAAAAACGTTAGTAATTATGTATCATCATATCATCAACACTAGTCCCTCCAGGAAGTTTCTCCAAGTTATTTTTTTTCCACCACTTCCCTTCTGGTTTCTCTTAAGACAAAGTACAGATTATTTAAACTGGAATTCATCCACTTTTACACGCTTCTTGTTTGATAGTTTAACTTTCCCAACACACAAACAGTGGTGTAGCTGAATGCTCCGTTCTATTCCAAATCACTGGAATCTTTTACATTACTTCTGGTAAAGTCTCCATCTCACATTACATCAAAACACTTTAAAGCCAGTTAAGAGACAGTATCCAATGAGATTTTTGATAGTAAGCTTGGCCAAAGCAGCAGCTGCAGGAAGAATGGACCAAAATTTCAAGAACAGTCAATCTCCTGCAGATATTGGATTAGTTTTTCAAAGCAAGTGACTACTAAAAGTATCACAAATTAACAGATAACGAAGCCAGACCCTCTACGTCAAATAAACAATTGTCAAAGTCCAAATGTAGCTTTATGAAGCTGCCATTTTTCAGAAGGCTGAACAGTTATGGTGATTTACTGCAGTATAATCAAATGCCTAGCAGGGATGGATAAGACAAGATCTGCTGTACAGTCCTACTGTAACAGTCTGCAAGTTGTAGAAGACATCTTTACAAGATTTTCTTACAATCTGAAACAGATTTGCCAACCACTTCTCTTAAGGTTTGACAAATTCAAATGCTGTTTACATTTTACTATTTTTATTGGCAAAGAAAAAAGGAACAGCACAAGAGTTTGATAAACATCTTGTTAAGCTTTTATGCCAGCTATAGGGCACGTCAAACACTTAGGAAAATGTATTTTGGAATGAGATGGCTACATAGTATTGATATTTGTGCATCATTTTTATTATAACACTAGAGATCAAGTCTTCCAGTAGCACAGTTACCCATGAGGTCTCTAATAAAATGCTTGAGCATTTTGTCAGTTGAGTTTGACAAAAGCTTTAATCTCAGTTCTAAGTCCTACCAAGACTAAAACCAAATGGTTTCGTCCCCCGCAATCTTGCTAGTTATGCCGGTCCTACATCACTGTACAGAAGCAGTTTTTAATAACGTCTCTAGAACACCACAGTCCAAACTTAACACCATAAACAAAGCATTACTGATCAAACGGACAGCAAGTGAGTCTTCAGCTGATAGACGCCAGCCACGATCTGCATAGAAAGGAGTGTAAGTTCTAGGCAATAACAAACTATAAAGAGAACTGTCTTAAGTTAACCGTCTACCCCACTGCTGCTAGAACACGTTCCCAAACAGATAACACAGCACACTTGCAGCGTGTCACAGATGACGACCTCCAAACATATCTCAATTAAGCTACGGAAGCCCTCCCGCTCCCAGAGCACTGCACGTACTCACCATCTGCAGGATTGCACCATATAAGCGCAGGAGAACTTTCCGTGGTTCATCTGCAACTGTCTCAACGGAATCAGGCAGCGAGCACTGAAACAGCATGTTGCTGAGGCCACCTCTGCAGAGAGAAGGGTATGGGTTATTAGCTAATTTGGATGAGCATACATTTCACCTGCTATGAACTGGAGACTATGAACTTTTACTATGACTACTCTAACGTGAGGAACACTTTTCCAGCGCTACCCACAGCTCACCATAAAGATTTACAGATGCAAATTACAGCTCGAGCTATCAAACACTGAGATGCTACACTCAACTAATGCAGGCTTCTGTTTATGAAAATATTTTCAAGACTCAGATGCTGAAGTCAGATAGGCTTCTTGTACTAGGAGGATGACAGCAGGATAAGCTTAACACCATGCAGCGAGCGCAAACTATGTTTGAATTGAGAGCTGGTATCACTAGGGTGGTAGCTACAAAAATTAGCTGAGTACCTGTGGTACAGCACTACTGATGAAGGCCACATCAAGCATTTGCTACAACTGAAATCACTCTGAATCCCATCAGGCATGACACAAACTGGGGGGACCTGTGCTTCAGTCATTCAAGGGTTGCACACAAGTATGCTGACTTCTCACGTAATCAGGAAAAGTGACAGCACCTTTGTGTTTTATAGGTTTACAGGCCAGGCACCAGATGAAAGCTGTACTTCCTAGTTTCTGGTAGTCAAACATTAACAGCACTGAATCGTGCTTTCCTTATGACATTGTCTTTTTGCATTGATTTCATTGCTCTCAGTACACTCATTAAGAAAACTTCTGCAACATCATAGAATATTTTGAGCTGGAAGGGACCCATGTTACTATTTCCTCTTACAGCAGACAAAAAAGTACTGAAACTTCTGGTTTACTGCCAGAACAGAAATGCAAATCAGCTCTACAAAAGAAAAAAAAAACCAAACAAAAAAAACCAGCCACGTGTCTATCTGAACATTAATGATGCCTTTCAAAAACAAATACAGTCCAAATGTAGTAGCTAACAGAAAAGGGATGAGGAAGCACAGCTGTAAAAGTTTAGTAATTTTCACCATAATTCGTCATCTTATGGAAGTGACTGTAGTATCTAAATAGCAGTATTGGTGCTGTCACTTCCATCACAAAGTAATGCCATCCTCCCTAACACCCAAAGCACTGATGTACAGGTATTTAACCACGCTCCACGGGGAGCTCTGACTCCAGCAATCCGTGGCAGATCCAAATCACAATGGATAAATTACAGTTCTTAGTCCAGCCTGACACTCACCTTAATGCTTTTTGAAATAATTATTTGGGTTCTCTTGCAACCCCCCAGGGAAGTAAGAAAGACTTTTTGGAGACAGCTACCAAGAAAGCAAATGACTTGGTATGCCTCTACTGGGAGAGGACTGATAGAAGAGGGGCTGGACTACAGACTGAGAGCCAGTGATTGAGAAGGAAAAAAAAAAAACAAACAAACAAAATAGGGTAAAACAGCTGCACAATATGCTCAAGAAATCAGACAGAAGAGAACCAGGTGGCTTGGCAGGCACTCAAAAGAAGGATGGTTAGGGAAATCATATGAAGTAACTGAGCCATGAGGGTGAACAGGTAGGAAAACCAGACAGATGGAAAGGGTATCAAATGAAGATCAGAACCCAATCATCCAGAGGCGATCAGAATGTTGGTCGGTTATACCAACTATGTTTCTGGCTTCACTGAAACTGTGCTAGACAGCTTTCCGAAAGATTTTCTAAACCCTTAATGAAAAGATGGGTATTTAAACAGGAGAAATAAACACACAAACTCAGTTCATAAAAATCTACTGGAATAGAGCTAAACAAATCCTGTCTGAACGCTCATGTTACTTAAACGTACTCCACCTCCATACAATGCATTGAAGTTCAGAAACTCTTCTTTTGGACCCCCTCCAGATAAACGGCAGCAGCGTCCCACTCAGGCTGAACTCCATTCAACACGAGACTCACCGGTTTTATGCACTCCAGAACTTCAAAGTTACCTCCAATCAAGGAAATTAAAACCAGGGTAATAAAAGGTAGCCTGCTATAACTTACTGAGGGGAAAGCCCTTCCCAGAGGGTCACCTGTTTGCAAAGCCATCCGTAACTTCCGCAAAATCACAGCCACGGCAGTTAGGTGTGCCCGTACTGCATTCTGGTCACCTGCGTATCTTTCTTTCCTCTCAAACAAAGAAGTATGGACCCCTCTTCATCTTATGAGGCTCTATTCAACTGATATTTGCTGGCTCGATCCACAGGACTGCATCAAAACGCAATAGTGACTGACACGCTGGGGAATACACATCCTCAGCTCCTCCCTGACAGGAGATACGAAGCAACTTTTCAAGTGGATCTCAGAGGGGAGGATTCCAAGAAACACCAGAATAACTGTGCTAAACCCAAAGGCTTTAGGAACCCAGTGCTCACAGCCAGCAGTGCAGACTAACACGGATGACAGCAGAATCAAGCAACGGGGATTACAGAAACATCGGCCCAGTCAATTGCTGAGGGACAGTATCAGTTCCCTTGGAAATCTCTCCCTTTGTTAACTCATTACGCTCGCTGCCAAGCGAGAACTAAAAATAACACGGGCCTTCTGTGCTGGATTCCCACTAATTGCTTAACGTTAAATAAATTGAAGGGCATAAGGCAACCACGCTCACTTTGAGATGCAGGAGGCGGCCATAACCTTTCAGATACGATGGAGAGCGGCTCAGCAACTTCAGCCAGCAGCTCCCGCAGAACCCGTGGACGGAGCTCACGCACCTCCAGGTAACTCAGGCGGCCAGCTGACTTCTGCCAAGTGCCTACAGTTTGTTATCGCTAACTAGGGGGTATCTACGCGTATCTCTTGTGTCAAACAAAAACCTAAGCGTTAGGAAAGCGAGCTCAGAAGGACTCGAAGGGGGGTAATAATAAGCAGCGCTGCCCTCTGAAACTACAAAAAAAGCCAAGGCTCTCCCCCGCTGCTCGGAGATCACCCCCGTGCACATCCCAGCCGCCCGCAGCTGTCATCGCGCTGAGTCACGAGCGCGCACCGCAGCGCGGCACGGCACGGCACGGCACGGCACGGCTGGTGCCGGGAAGCACCGCGCCGCCGCCGCCGCCCCCCCGCCTCCCGCAGGACGCTCCCCGCCCCCCCCCCCCGCGCGGTTCCTCGGAGCCCAGGCCCCGCCGCAGCCGCCGCTCGGGCCCGAGTCATCCCCGCGGCCCCGCCCCTCCGCCCGCACTGACCTGATGGGGCTGATGCGGAGCTGCTCCTCCCGCAGCCCCCGCCAGGCGCCCGGCAGGAACTCCTTGCACCACAGATAGGCCCTGCGCCGCGTGCGGGGGTCGAGCGGCGGCTCCTCCTCGGGCGGCGGAGGCACGGGGGAGGCCGGGCTCACGGCACCCCCGCCCCTGCCCGCCGCCGCGGGGTCCTTCCCCTCGGGGCCGCCGTGAGAGAGCGGCGAGGGGGGCTGCCCGGCGGCGGGGAGGACGACGCCGCCCCCGCCGGAGCCGGGACCGCAGCCCAGGAGGAGCCCGAGCGGCGAGGGGTCGGCCTCGCCGTTACAGAACTTGGTCTTCATGGCGGGAGGGGGCGGTGGCGGGGAAGGAACGTCGGGGCGGACGCGCGCGATGGCTCTCACTAGCTCTCCGTCCGCCTTAGCGGCGCGCTTCCGCCTCTAGCGCCAGCTGCGACTGAGCCGCGCGCCCGCGCCCGGCCCCCTTTTTATAGGCAAGGCGGCACGCGGGCCCGCTCGCCTCACGCTCCTTTCCTCCGCTCCGATTGGCTCTCGGGCCTCAGCTTCGGCCCAGAGCGAGGCTGGGGGGGTGGAGGGGTAAGCCGCGGAGCGGGCACGCGCCTTCGGCCGGCTTCCGGAGCGCACGCTGATTGGCGCTCGCCCACCAGGGAGCAAGAAAGGGGCGGGCGCGGGGCGCGCTGATTGGACGCTCTCAATCGCCCCGGTAACCGGCGCGCGCAGCCCGAGGGAGTGCATGGGGGGGGGGGGGGGCGGAGGGGGTCAGCGCAAGGTGACCCCGCCCACCTCCCCTCTGCCGTTACGGATCCCCAGCGATAGCGGCCCCGGTGCGGAGCTGCTAAGGAACAGCTTTACGTCCACAAAGTTCCATCGGCAGCACCTACCCGCGGCGGCTCCGCGCGCAGGAAGCAGCAGTGAAAACGGCAGGACTAATTTTACCTCTCCGAGTGGCCGGCCCTTCTATTTCCAAGCGCTTGACCTTCACGCTGCACATAGTCACGGCATGAGTAATGGGACGGCGGGCAGAAAACAAAGCTCCCGAACCCTGCGAAGTTAGCTGAAATCTCGTAGGCTGCTGCCGGTGTGGACAGCGGGAAAGACGGGCACAGGGAGAATTCTGCTTGGACTCAGCAAGAAAACTCAAGCTAGTTGCTATCGGCCACTTCAGAGACGTTTGTTCTTGCTGAGAAACGAGCTCTGCTTGAAGCAGTCAAACTAAATCTATTCCAAAGCCTCAGAGAACTCGGAAGCAGACAGAAAAACGGTTTGTTTCGTATCTTCACGCTTACAACACGCTCACCTTCTCTTAATATCAGTTTAACTTAAGCCCCAGTCCCACAGCGACTTCTGCTTCGATAAGCATCTGGATGCAAATGAACTCTGTGTGCTTATTTCCAACAGGAAATGGCTAAGGCAGTTTGCTCTGCTCGTTACATCATTTATCGTTTTAACACTATTAGGAATTAGTAACTCACTGTAATTTACTGCTGGGTTTACAGAAAGGGCGTAACTCACTCGAAAAACGTTCAGAATGTTTTACAACAAACACGGTCTATCCTCTGCAGAGCCACAGAGCACGTACAGTGCGATAAAGGCAAAGAATAAAGCAGCAGAGGAACGTGTGAGAGAAATGAAGGTGAGTCATAACAAGGGCCTGCAGATGTAGTCCATCTTGAGTCAAACATCTTTGTTTCACTATTTCCAGAAAGTAAGTGCTGCTTAAATTCGTTATTGGCAAGATGTTCAAGCCTAAGTTGTGGGTTCTTCCTGCAGTGGATTGTCAATGAATGAACAGAGAAAGGTTCCCATTCTACAGCTCCTAAGGTGGTCATTTTCACAAGTTTCACATCCACCTTCAGATAAAATAAAATAAACCTCTTCCTTCTACTTCTGTGTTTCTTTCCTTCTGCTCCTGAGAATCTATTACGCTTCAATAATGCATGTAGTCAAATTCAACAAAACTAAGGCTTCTGTTAAGATCAGAAAGTACCAAAAAAGACATCAGAAGAAAAAAAATAATCAAAGGAGGGAATTAAGTACAAACACTCCAAAACTCTTCAGTGAAAACACTGGAATCAGACTTGAGAAACTTGATTATGTTCTCAGCAGCAATTGATCCCTGTTTCCATTTCTTGTGCTCCAGAAGCACCTTGTTAAGTTACAGTGTAATACCCTAGCCCTGGATTAGTCAATCAGCCTGCCATCTTAAGTATTGGGAAAAGGCAAATGCATCTTCACGTTCCCTATGTCAGTTGCTGTACCATAGCAACCAGGCTGCATTAGCATGGTTGTTTTGTTGGTTTTTTTTTGTACATAGCAAACATAGGTTCCGTATCCAGATTCAATTTTTGATTCCCTCTAATAGTTTTATCAACAGCCACACCTGATAAATGAGACTCATTAAGAGAATATTTCTTCAGCTGCCCGCATCCCTTGGATACGTGAGCTTTAAAGTGAAGGAAGTAATGGTGAGATAAGAAGAGAAAGGGCACAGACAAAACACAGAGTGACTAATTACGCTGTAAATGAGGAACATCCTGAACTAAGACTCCCTGGGGTGAGCAGAGGCTCGACAGTTTGCATGACCTTGGCAATCAGCATGGAGAGGGAGAGAAAGCTACCCATCACAGAAGTGTCACACCCTCTGTAGTTCACTTTTCCCTCAGCTCTCAGACCATGACCATGCAGGTTATTCCCCAAAGGCTCCACAGAATGTAGTGATCAGTGCACCCACTACGTCCTTTACAGCAACAGAAGCGCTTCTTCAACAAGCCTGGATGGAAATATCTACTTTTCAGTGGTTACGGATGCAGCCAATCAAATACTCAATCAAGAGAGGATAGAAGACTTTTTTTCTTTCTTTGACAGTATAACACAAAACATTTGTTTTTATTGATTCGCACGATTCACTAAGGCTTTGTAGAGTTATTTTTCCCCCCTACTTTAATAGTTATAGATCTGCAGCAAAGAGAATTGCAGTCAGACTGACGCATGATTTTTTTTCACTCCAATTGCATTAGTGCAGCACAAATTGCTTATTGCTCTCAAAAGAGCTAAGTCTTGGTTTCTGACTCATAAACACTTAATTTTCTTTCACAAGTCTTTCTCATTATTATACCAAGAAGCATCAGATTTTACTGGCAAGATCAAATGCCAGCTAAGCCCAGATCTGCCACATGACACGGAGAGAATGACACTTGTGCAGAAGGATGCAGATACTTTATATCAGCTGAAAAGCTTGCAGACATCTTAGCAGTTGTTGATAAGCATTCTTTACGTACCAGGAACAGGTTGCTATTGGGATTGTGAATCCCATTTCGGAACCTGGACTGAGGCTGGAGGCTTTGAGATGGGAGCTGTGCAGTCGTTTCAAGCAGGGGTGAGAGTTCAAGGCTGCCTCTGCGTCCCTCTGCCTCCCGGCTCACCTCCTCACAGTAGCTTTCTTCTGCCTTAGCAAAACGTTCTCAGCCTAGTTCTGTGTTCAAGTTGCACTTGGCACAGTCTGCTTTCACTTTTCAGTTCCTTGCTTCTATGTCTGGTAAGTATTTGTTTCAAATTCAACAAGGGGCTAAGGCTGCTGTTTCTTACTCCTTGCATCAGCAGCTGAAAGTGGCCAGAGTCTGTGAGGGTTTGAAAATGCATAAGTTACCTAGGCAAGATGCAACTGCAAAAGAGACTACACTGTTGTCCCATCTTCCTCTTCTCAGTGAGGGTAATGGGCTCCTGGAGGACAGCATCCCTCTAGGTCCACGTCTCCAGCAATGATACTACACAGTAAAACAGACAGTGAGTAGCTCAGGCAGAGCAGAGTATTTCACCCAAAGAATGCGCAACATCATCTATGCTTTGACTCTAAGAGAGAGAATTCTGGGGCTAAACTTGAGATGATCCATAAAGAGAGGCTGCTTTATTTTCTGTGTTTGCTTAGTTTCCAGCTCAAAATGCAAGCAAAACCTGAGGTGCAACTTTGGACCTGAAGTACATCTGATGGAGCACCTAAGGGCTAAAGATAAAGATTTACTCTTAGAACTGGCTCAGCATATACGTCTTCCACTAATGTAAGAGAAGTGTTACACCAGAAAGCAGCCTTACCAACAGGATAATATGCTCATTCATTTGCTGTATTGGTCTGAGATAACCACAAAGACCTAGAGCTCATACAGTACCAGGTACTCCAGGCAGCGTGCAAAGATAACACTACCTGGCTCAGGTTCCAGAGAATGACTTTTCCTGGAGTCACACTGACCAAACCCTTACTATAATAGGGGTTACTTAATTACTTCACACTGATTTCATCTCATTGAAAAAACCCAGATGAGGAAGTTACTCAGGACCCCAAGTGTTTCAAAAATCCAGTAAAAATTAACTAAGTGTTCTCTTACTACTTAACAAACAAACAAACAAACAAACAAAAAAGCTGCTTTAAATCTCCTGGTTTGTGCAGGGCACTAAGTACAGCCACAGCTTCAGACCTATATTTAAAGAAGAAAATGCTGCAGCAGCTGGTTCCCTACCTGCACAGAATTAGCTCTCTCTCAATCTCCCATGGGCACACATCCTGCACAAGGGCTGTCCAAGACAGAGCTTGTTCCCCTGACTGTACGTGGATCAGCACGAGGCAGATATGATGTGGTAGTTGGGGAGGAAAGAAAAACAACACAGAATTAAGCACCGTGCATGCAATAATGGTTTCTAGGAAAAAACTATAGAGAATTACAAAGGACAAAGGCAGCAATGTGTTGTAGCAGCATACTGGGCACTGTCACTGCCTATGTTAGGTGCTCAGAGTCTACATGACCGTGAAGATCCCAAGCATTCACTGAACATACCCACAGACAGAGCAGGTGCAAAGCCAATTAAAGGACTTCCTTCTCATGTTCACGTCGCTGCCACTAAAACGACAGTAAAGGCACTATATTTAGATGCCATACAAAAAGATCCAAGAACACACATCAGCACAGTGCTGTATTCATGAACAGCAGCCAGCAGGAAAATAAAAATGTTCATGCATTCCTATGGAATTCCAAAATCTATTTTTGGCCCAAACCACGAGGTAGGTCACAAACTAATCCGAAAATGACTTGGATTTCCAAATGATCATTTTTTCCTCCTCTTCTGCTCATTATGCAACAAACTGCTATGCTAAATATGCATAGCAATGGACTAACACCAGGCTAAAATAACTGATTTGTGACAGAACTCGCAGTTCCAGTACTGCTGGTTATTCAAGCATGCTGCAGTTTTTTCCGGTGTTAGGTTTTAAAACAAGTGGATTCCAGATACGGATTCTGGACAGAGCAGTTTTGACTTAGGCACTGTTTAAATAGATGTAATGACATAGTTTTTACAGCACCCTTGCAGTCTATCACTCAAGTCAAAGCACGGTTTCTAGCTGGCTATCTTCTGGGGGCTGTCAGATCTCATTCATTCATAGTGGCTATGGCTGGGTAAGGAGGCAGGAGAGCAAGGTGCCTAGATGTCCTGGAAACCAACCCAGCGGTAAGGGTCTCCCTGTCAGAATGACAGGCAAGACACACAATCCAGGCAATACAGCTTCAGCAATCCCAGTCACACAGACACATTTATTCCTCCCTGGTGATAACAATGAGCAGCCTGAGGTTAGCAAAAGGTCATTAAGTCAGAAAATGTTTCCAAACATGCAACAGTATGATTATTCACAGAGTTACCTGCCAACCGACTGATCACTGGACTTCAGCATGCACATGGCGAAGAGCAGAGTGAGTAAATACTGGAGTAGCAGTGCAGTGGCACTAAAACATTGCAGGTTACGTTCTCAGTGAGAGAACAGCTGACTGACTTGCAGGTATGTAAGCCTGAAACCTACAGAACAGTAGGTCTTGTCTGTTTTACACAGACACTGAGGATTTACTAGGCTGTCTGACAAGTTTTAACTCATCTTTTCCATTTACAGAGGAAATACATCCATCTAAATTTCCAAGATCAGATGGCATTTGTAAAGTTGGTCTTCTGTCCTAGTGAATTAATGACATCTGCTTATTGTATAGTCTTTAGATTTTTCAAACTTTTTTATTGACATAACAACATAAAATCAGGTGAGCAGACCTTTCTGCGAAACCACACATCACCCAGATAAATGGGCTTCATTCAGAACCCATCTCTGAGAACACTGTGCAGGCAGGGTTAACTGTACACATCACCACAGTGATGTGGGATACACCTACACCTGGACTCAGAACTAACCACACTGCTAGTTGTTATGGGAATCATGATGCACACTACAGAGCCTTTAGCTGTGGCATTTTACAATCAACTAATTTAATCCTACTTTGTTTACGTTTTGACCCCAGAAGGATAACACAATTACACACAGCAATTAGGAAATTATCATTAAGTAATTAATCCGAACTAGAACCTCCCCCCCCCATAAATAAATAAATTAATTAACCCCCAAAAACACAGAACAAAACCCTCTGCCAGTTTAACTGAAGGGTGTTGCACCCCACTACAGGCATTTAATAGTTTCGTGAATTAAATATGACACAATGTCAAGAATTTCTCCTTTCCACTCTGATAAGAATTAGTACCAACTGAATTTACGGAGCAGCCTTGTTATGTATTAACCAGTCATCTGGGAATCCTGTTGAGTAACAGAACAGTTGCTGCAACACCAAGACTCCCATATAAATCATGCCCGAGTCTTAAGCAAATATTGGTTCACAGGAGAGATATGACTGCAGTTTAAGAGGTTACAGGTGCAGTCTGAACTACTTCAGAGAGAACCACTCCCTCCGTGACCATGTGAGATCCACATCAAAGTGCTCATGTCAGTTTGAATCCAGGGAAACAGAGCATTTTTTCTTCCCTTTAATGCTGTATCAGAACCTATTTTTGATGCTGTAAAAATCAAAAGGTATCATGCTAAGTTATGTAGGAATTTGCACTGCAGATAGGTGCAACTTCCAGGAAGAGAGGAGTGAGAGATTAGTTATTTTTACAAGGTTTAGGAAGCAAGGGAGTGGGGGGACGTGCAGCTTTTTCTGCCATACAGATGTTCTAACAACTGATAACCAAAAAATAGAGGAAGGAATTTGAGGTGAAAGAAACTCATGATGATAAAATGAAAAGCTCTCTTGTACACTTTGGGAAATAGAAGGAACCTCTCTCTCATCAGAGGGATGAAAGCACATGGGAAAGGAGTGCCCCATCCCACTAGTTTTTACTCTAACACGAAGTACTGTGAGCCACTCTGCGCTGGCAACTTGCTCTTCTATTGCAGTACAGGAATCTCCTTCACTTAGCCCCAAATCCCAATTGCTCTTCGGTACAGGGGGAACACAGGCACTCTTCTGCATGCATTTCACAGTTACATACCTAAATCAAAATAGATTTCCCAAATCTCCTGGACTCTTACATCTCAGTGAGCCCAAAGCCAGTAACCTGAAGAGCACGTGTGCTCCATTCCACCCAGTACAAGTGGATCATAAACAATACAAGGCAACTGCTCTAAATTTCCAAGTGAGAGTGGCTCTGTGATTGCTACATTCACTAAACAAATTACTCAGAAAAAAGTTTTTGTCACAGAAATGGAGTTCACATTTGAGCAACACTGACGGGCACGTTTACTTCAGAGCAGCTCAATGCTTAAGAGGTAAGAAACTAGGCAAAACCTTTAGACCAGATTTTTTATTTTTAAAAGGTAATAAAATAAATTATTAATTACCTGAGCTTACAGAGTAACACTGTCCTCTTGACAAAGTTACTTGTGAGAGATGCAGTTGGAATCAAAGCTTAAATAACCACAGTTGGAATCAAAGCTTAAATAACCACACCATCTGAGACACTATGTAAGTCAGAAAAGTTTGGAAATAAATGCCCCCCAAGGAGAGCACTTGCTCAGGCTTGTTGGCCTTAATTGTTGCTGCTTCCCAATACCAACGGGACACTGAATTCAGAGTAATTAGCCCAAGACAATATACTTCAGGTTACAGCTTTATTCTGAAATGCTTTTCACAACACAGAAAACCACTGTTCTTTGAACAGTCTCCATGCAGGCTCTACCTGCCACACACACAACCCGTGTGTGACAGCAGAATCATTCTGGCCAGCTGAATTGGCTGTGGTTGAGGCCATTTCTTACATAAATTCTCCCTACACCTGATGAATGAAGGACAAAGGGAATACAGTTATCACTCAGTTCTTCCTAACTGCCAATAACTGTCAGAAAAAATCCCCTCTTATATCATTCTTCAGCACATTGTGCAATTTTAAACCCTTTCCTTACATTTGTAGTTAGCTAGCGTATTGCTCTGAATTGTGCAAGAAATCCTTCCCTCTGCTGTTTGACAGGCTATTTAGCATTAAGGAGCTTTCTGCCTCTGCAATCTAGCTGCTGTATGAGAAACAAACCTGTCTTGGTTCCCAGCTGGTCACTAGCCATATTCTGTTTTGCCCTGCAGAAGATGCCTTATCTTCCATGGGAATTAAGTTTGCCAGTTCTCTTCAAAACAAGCCTCCTTTTTGGGGTCGGATTTGGCTAAACACAGAGAAGTGCCTTCAGCTTCTTTGCAGGCTTTGACATGGGCCTGGTCAGGCTACCCACCACATCAGGCATCCTTCAGCACACAGGACCCTTCATCCTGTGGGATATCAGGGATCTCAGCTCTGCATGGCACCCAGTAACACGACAGCTACAACAGATACATGCTCAAATGACTGATTTAGGAATTAAACTCAAGAAGCACCACTCTGAACAAAGTGTGAACCTTTCCTGCTCAGCAAATAATCTCCTCAGTCACTTTGCAGTTCTCAGTGCAGTGCTGGAACAGGGAAAATACTGTAAGCAAGGGCTGGGCAGTGATAGTGCAATTCCCTCTTGTGCCGAGTTCAGGGAAAAGGTGAAATTTTGTACTGCTGTCAAAAGTTACAATATTTTCTCCCTGAAGAGAGCTTCTGTGCAAGGACATATACAAGTTAATACCTGCACATTCTAGGCATGTTTGAAATAGACAAGTGGGTCTGCTGATAGAAATAGTTATAGCTCATCAACCATGTAATCAAATAACGCATGAATGGAGAAAAACTCATCTCTGTTTTGACCCCAAGCATAACATCCATTAGAGCAGTGTTACTTTGAGGTCTTTGGATGGTTGCCTCATAGAATTCTCAAAAAAGAACAAGCTCTTCCAAGCAAGAAAGACAGATTTTTTCCTTGTGTTGTTTTGGATGGGTTTTTAAGACCAGTGTTTCTCCAAGCCAGCAGCTACTAGAAACTTCTGGGGCATCTTCTGGGACATGGATGAAGTGGCCCATTTCAGCCTTCCTGAGAGGCTTCCCCCATTTGAGCCTGCCAAGATCACAGCTAAAAAGGTTTTGCTTCAAGGACAGTGAACGTACTTACTGAACCAATGGAGCATGTGGGATCAAGGACTGACAGAGTGCCATGTATCATGTTGACAGAACACGGAACCAGGCCATCTCCTCCCTGCCATTACCCCACTTGGCTTGGGTCTTCACTTGTCCTTACAGGACACCAGTGTTCCCACGCATGCCTGGCAGCTATCATTCCCTGGCACAGCCGTGGTCATCCTGGTAAGGAAATGAGAGGCCCAACAGTGACAGCCCCAGTCTGGGTCAGGCCATTCTGGAGCTCGTACAATTGCCCTGTCAGTGTGGTCCGAGTGACGCTGCCCTTACTGCTGTTTAGAAGCATTCCTTGTGTCTACATGGCCCGATGCCACCAAAAGACACCACTCAGTTAAAGTTCAAACCCAGCTGGCAGCAACATTCCCTCCCAGAATGACTTCAAAACAAACAAGAGTGATTTCAAAAACAGAAATAGAAGTACTACTCAACTGTCACCCGCCTTCCTGGAAAATCCCATTTTCATCATTTTCACCTACTGGCCAGCACTACAGGGTTTTTCCCCCCGCTACATTCTTCAGCGAAGCCAGTCTTGGAAATGAGTGACAGTGTCTATAGTGTTCCCTCCCCCCATCACTGAAGTCTGCAGGGATCTCCGAGGCATTTTCTCCCATTCAAAAGTATCCATCCATCTCCCCAAAAGTATCCATCTCCCAGTAACCTCAGTAGAGTTGCAACCTTAATAGGACTTCCTCATTTACTGGCTCATTTACAGTCTTCCTATGCTCCTTATCTTCCTCTCGGTGAAAAACAACTCACGCAGACCTGAGGATTATACCCAGGGTGGGATTTCACCACAGACATGCGTATCTCAGCTCAGCCCAGACTGCATAGTCAACATTGTTAAGGGCAAGGTTCACCGATCCCTGAAAATTCTTCAAACAACTGCTGATTTCTTTTGTTTGGTTATTTAAGGAAGTTGGATGAGGCAACTTTGGTATACACATCCACTTTATAGATATCTAAAATGAAGACGATGGCCCGGTTGTATGGGGAAGGATGAAAGTCTCTGCATCCCCTCACTGTCTGAGGAAAGAACCTGAGAAGTATCAGAGCATCAACAAAGATTCAGCACGTGTGCAAAAGCAGAAGGGGTGATATTTTCTGTTTCAGCTTGGCTGTTGCTCTTGGCTAAAACAAAATAAAGCTGTACTATTATTATTACCACATCTGAGGGATCACAGTGAAGGAGAGCTCTACCACCATGCAGAGTAGCACAGCAGAGAATCTAACAGCTTTTCTTTTAAACTGTGTTAAAATGATAACACTTATCTGCAGACTAACAATAGCTCCACAGCAGCATAGGAAAGTTAAACAAGCCTTAAGTCAAGGGGCTGCAGCCATCACCCCCCATCACTGACTGACTCTATAGACGAAATATACTTCCAGGAGAAAAATCTGCAAAAAGAAGAGGTTTTGAAGGTGCTTACTGACCTAAAACTACAGCCACACAGTCCAACATGTTCCATACACGCATCACTCTCAGGTCTTGTTCGCAGGCTATCAAAATCAAGAGACTTTAAATCAGAACGTAGCCAACATCAATAACAGATAATGTTCTAAACTGAATTTCATCCATGTGACAGCAAAAATAGTAAACAAGTCAACAAATCAAACAGTAACCAAAAAACCTGACACAGAGCCAGTCATCAATAGACAAGCACCACAGGGTGACTGAACTAATGTGTCCCCAGAGACTGTACAGCTGGCTGTACAGGGCTGCCTGCACACAGCACAGAAGGGAAGAGGTACACCGGGGGGATTTCTGCTCTTCTCTCTGTGTTCAAAGCCAGGCAGTTTGCAGATGACTCGTAAATTGTCTTAAAGCACTTTCAAAGGAAGACAGAAATGTTGTTTGGAACATGTGGTTTCCTTGCTAGAGCCGCTTAACTATGAGTAACTCGGCTGCACTGCATCATGCTAAGCAGAGCAGAGTCCCTCTGTATTTAGAGGTTTTCATGCTACTAATTACTGAAATCCTAGTGAAGACACTTTCCACAGAGGTACACAGTAACTCATGTGATTATCCTTCCATGTTACATCAAATTAATTAAAATATTACAGGCTTCCTGGGCAGGGCTTTATTTGTTCCAAGTTGTATTCTTTCACGTAGTCAGCTTTCCTTTCAGTAAGGTGTGTTCTTCCACACCCACCCTTTGGCCTTGAGAAGGCCGGTTCCTCAAGAAACTACTCCATGCTCTGTTTGTTTTAGTAATTCTTACCCAAGGTCTTTATCTCAGAATCCTGTTTGTGCAGCTTTGGACAAGATTCAGTACTTGGTGAGGAGGGTGAGAGAGGGGAGAAGGATTTCTTAGTACCTTCAGTATTTAAAGTCATCTTACCCAGGTCTATTAAGTAGATGATTTAAGATTGTCAGCCCCAAGGTGGTATGAAGCTCTGTCTCTTACAGTAAGAACAAGTGCAGCTTGACACAGCAGCTACAGTAAGGGAAAGGGTCATGGGGAACTACAGATTTTGGAGCATGCACAAGGCAATCAGCAAACCTGAGACCAAAACACTGCAGCAGGTTGCCCACTGCAAACCCCTGACTCTGTCAATTCTGTTCATCACAGCAGCAAACTAAAAATCACATCCAGCTCCTCTTGCCATCACACCTGCAAATGCATGGCTTGCAGTGCTAGCCCAGGTAATAAGTTTGCTAAACAGAGCAATGGATCAGTGAACTGGCCTGTGTTAAGAACACATACATGACGGAACAAGAGCCACTGGCCAAGGCTGCTGATTCAGTTAGCTTAGCAGAGTGGTGCAGGAATGCCTGGAATGTTTCAGCCAGCAGGTACTCAAAGAGATCCTGCTCTAGGAAACATCTGCAGTTCTCACATCAATAGTCTCCCTGCCCATTGCCTCCCTGAGACACCGACAGTGCCTCCCCCCATTCTCCCACAGATTCTTCACGCAAAGCAAAATGTCTTCCACTCCAACCTTAACCTCAGCTTTCCTTTCTGAGAAAACAAAAACTGTCACAGGAAATGGAAATCTCACAAATCAGCAACATACTGGTGTCATTCCGAATCAGCTCTAGTCTGGATGTGGCTTTGGGAGTCAGGCTGCTTTTAGAGGATGGACTCTTCCACAGCACTGAGTCCTGCAGTCCATCTGTTTAATGAATTCCAACAAACAAAAAAAGTTGTTTGGAAAGAGGGTGATATGGTATGGAGCCCTTCTTTTTTCTGCCATATCAAAATGCACATTTTATCAGCAAACATTCCCTTGCAAGATTCCCAAACTCTTCTAAAGATGAAACACCTCTGCCCATCCAATTAATTCTTATCACTTCTGGACAGATAACAAGACTGGCAAAAAATGTCTTCTACCCATTCATAATTGGGTGAGAAACTTCACTTCAAGAAGCGAAAACTGTGAATCACCATAGCTGGTATTAAATCTGACCTGAAGTGCAGATGTAACAATTCGAGGGGGAGGCAAAAGCAAACCAACTTGCCAATTAGGCAGTGTAAAACTCTGGAAACACATCAACCAACAGACTCCCCTATCTTGTCTTCAAGTTCACCTGTGTTACTTACAGACTCCTCTTTTCCTTTCCAAGGCTCAGAATCTGACCAGAAACATGGCCCTTCCTAGATTGCAAAAGATTCCTCCTTATGAAGCAAGGCAAGTTGAGCCTGTCTTCCACTTTCACTGAAGTAAACTTACAGAAATAGGGAATAAAGCCACCTGAGCTCTTGCATACCACTTCCAGACCTAAATCAGAACAAAACCCACCACGAACTAGGGCAGCTTCAAGGCTTTACTGACTCAAGAGTGCAGGGACATCCAAAATACAGCCTTGTGTGACTCTGCTAAGTGAGTGGAAGAACTGATTTCACTCAGTGGTCCACCATAGCCTAGAACTTCACAGTTGATGGAAAATGTTACTTCCTTGGACAGTGCCACAAAGCTATGGAGGAGGGGTAATACTGGCATGCCTTGGCTTGTAGAGGGGAATTTCCTTTAACACAGTATTGCTCTATTAGCTGAAAGAACTCAGATGCCTATTTTTGCACGTTTCTTCAAACAAAGGCATTATATTGACATGCTTAATTGAAAACCACGCTCCGAGGAACTGCAAAACTCATCACTCCTTCTTAAGAAGTAGCTTTTAGAGAAGTCAGCAACTCTACAGAGAAAGGGCAAAACTATCATAAAATGGGTGAAGGAAGTGGAAAACTCCTTTTACTCTTGGATTTCTGCTTTCCACCACATGGTACATGCATTTCTCTGACTCACTGCACAAAAATAATAATAATGGCCTCACAGTTGTCTGGAAATCCCAGCACAAGGTCCCTCCTCCTCAGTACAGTTCAATCTTTTAATATTTTCAAGGTCTCCCTTTTCCAGGGGAGTACTGCACAGCCTTGTTGTCTCAATTGCTGACTCATCCAGTCTTGATCTAATTTTTGGAGCCTCTGAAAGAAATTGCTAGAAGCTGCAGACAGCAAAGCCTTCAAACCTGACTTTAAGACCTATGTTTTTGCTGTATCTCATGAGAAGTTGCCCTCCTGCTCTGGGTGAAGGAGTGTGGCTCTTACGTAGTTCCTCAGCTCATAGCTAGAAGGTTTGTGAATGCTGATCATAGCAGCTGATGAGAAACTGAGCAGAAAGGGTTCACTGAGAGGCTATATTCAAACAGGACACATAGTACTTCCAACCAGGAACAAAGAAAGCCCACAGAGTCAGCTGCCATGTTTCCCTCTCTGATTAACAGATCAAAAAACTCAATTTGTCACAACTCTGAGAGTGACAAGTACTTCTGCAAGAATCAAAGAGGGCAAGCGATGCTCACTCACCAACAGTGGTCTGGTCACTGAAATTTCTCAAGGAGACGTTCAACTTTGTTCCTGCACACTGAGTTTAGCAGCTTAAAGCACCATCCCATGCCACTGCGGATGCACGTTTTGCTCTCAGAGCAGAGGTGACAGAGTGCATCCTCCTGGTGCTCCAAAAGGAGGACAACAGCACAGGAGTTGCAGAGCCTGAGGGAACGGTTTGATGGAACACACAGTGTTGGCCTAGAGCTGCTGCTTTAGAGGTCAGAGACAAATCAGCCACTGGTTTATGCGGCAGTATTTATACCAGCCAGCATTATTAAAACATGTCACCTGTGGACTCTGTGAAAGAGGGTTGCTTTCTCTGTCCCACAGTGGAACTGAAAACCTCTTTCAACTACAGCCCTGCAGAACTGATGGTGAGTGAAGAAGAGCTATCTAGCCAAACATCCCTTTGCTCCTAACTGCACTTTTGTGATGCTTTAATCAAGCTCCTTTACAAAAGGAGAAGATCACAACCCTCTGAATGGGAACATTTTCTGCACGCAGATTTGTTTCCAAGCAGCACTAAGAAAGTCCACTGCTGCCAGAACCCATCTGAGGCCTCATCCAAAACTTAGACAGCTTATCCTGTTTGGTAGTTTCCTTTTCTTGCTTAAATAAACTTTCAACACATGATTTTTAAAAGCAACAAAACTGAAATCCTGGAAAACCTACCTAGCACGGCTATTACAAGGTGCAACAGTACTTCAGGCTTCGGGCAGCGTGGCATCTGCTTGCAGGAAGGCCACCTGAGAAGAACTTGAAAACTTGAGACATAAAGCACAAACCATTAAATGAAACATCCAAGTAACAGAGCTAGCAGGGCACTATGACAAGGCCTGAAAGATTGCCAGTGTCAACAAACAAAACCTGCTGCACGCCTGGTTGTAACAGGAAGCAGGAATTCCTTGCCCAGAGATGTCATCTGAACAGAAAGTCCTGGAGATAAGTTCTGTGAGAGCACTGACCGTGGGATGGTACCTGCCAATAGTCTGATGGAAAACTGGATTCCTCTAAACTGAGATGGCACGTGCAGTTATCTCAGAGCACTTTACCACGCTGCAGCTGAGGCAGACAAGGTGCTTATACCAAAGTTCAAGCCATCGCTGTTTCAGTGAACACGTAATACCACAGCCCTCGGGATTCTTCAAGGCTGAGGAAGTCCAGAGTCTAAGGTCAGGCACTCATAAATGGGAATTTACTCACACTCACCTGACTCTGATGTTGCCCTTTGAATGGACACATCAACAGAAGTTGCACTGCCTCACTCACCTCCCTTTTCAATACCATTTTATCAATGCAAACTGGAAGCAGAGATGACAACTCAGACCTGCTATTGTGAACTTTGGCTGCAGTGTGAACTGTTTACCCTGGCCACAGGGTAGCATCACCCACCAGGCTCCAAAATCAACATGAACTAAATGACACGACGGGACCAGATAACATTCACTGACAAGACAGAACAACACTGGAGAAGTAAACCATCACACTCCAACTACCGCCTTGCAACACTGCTTGGGGTAATACACAACTCTACCCTAAGAACATGCACACATAGCTTTGTAACTGACATCCTGCTTCATTCTTTTACAGAAAAGAGGACTTAAGCATGGGCCTAGAGCTTTGTAACCTGGAGTACTTAGTGTACTGGCGGCTTCTCAGAACACAAGCTTTGTGAAGAACTTGGTCATGCCTGCTTGTGCTAACTATGCACTCATGTTTAACCTCTGCATTCAGCAGTTATCCTCTAGCACTGCTGTTAGCACTGATAACTTGCGCTGTCCTCCTTATCCCGTCCTTCACAGTTTTCCTCACTGGAAGTCTTCCCTGAGTGGGAAATTTCCACTCCTGGAAAATTTCCCAGAGTGGTTCAGCTGACAGCTGCATTAAAAATCACAGCATGTGTCTTGTAGATGTCCTTGTATCAAACATTCAGAGGTGTAACACAGCAGAGACATTAATTGCCACAGCTATGCTCTTAAGTGACTGCTTACATCCCAGGGTGTGCCCTTACCAGGGCTGAACAGCTCCAAGCACAGAACTGCAGATATTGCTCCCCTCATAGCTGCATAACTTTATGTCTTTGCTGCAAAATCAATTACCCAGGTTTTTCCCTCATTTTCAGGGTCATGCACCCACACCTACACACAAAAACCCAACTCATAAATCTTCCTGCTGGCACATTAAGATAAAAATTAACAAGACTGCAAGGGCCAGCCAGTGCTAAGACAGCCTCCCTGCCCCACTAGCTTCCCAGAACTGTTTTTAGAGCAGATAGTTTGCACTGTCCTCCTTGTCTTGCCCTTGACAATTCTGCCCATTATTCCCTGGAAAACTTCCCAGAACAGTTCAGCTTACAGCAGCACTAAGAAACTCAGCATATGTCAGTAGATCTTTTTGTATCAGATGCGCTGAGATATAATGCAGCAGATGCTTAATTAATACAAGGTTTGCTCTGTTATATCCTCTGTTGGATATTACTTGAGGAAAGAATGAAAGAACAAGCAAAAGAGGCAGCAAGAGACCGTAAGACCCTTCCTTCAGCAGTGATCAGATTACTGTTTTTTGGAAATTTCCCTAATACAACAACAACAAAACAAACAAACAAAAAACCAACACACCATAAAGACAGAAACTTGGGCAGTAGCGGTTTTGAACTCCACAACTTGTAATTTCTCCCTCTGGTTTTCTATACGTGTGTTACTGGAAATATAACTGACTGTTAGGCAGACAGTCAACCTCCACACTCGCATCTAAGTAGCAGCAATCCTCTGGAAACTACTACTGCTTGTATGAAAAGGAGATTTTCCACCAGAACAACCTGAATTCCTGAGTTAACTGATACCCTGCTTTGTCTGATCACTATCACCATAGTGACTGCAGGAGCTGCCACTCTGCAGCTCACAGATCAGAGAGGAACAGGAAAGAAGCATTGGAAAGGAAATGGCTTCAACTGAGGGACCAGTAGAGCAGCAAGAGAAGTGGGCCCAGTGAGATAGAAATGGGCTGTGGGTCAGAAGCACCCCTGGGCCATGCTGTGATTGGAGAAACAGCTTAAAAAGAAAAGAGGTGAATGCAGCTTGTGCATGTGCTTGACAGACTAGCGGTACAGGAGCACCAGAAGAAAAGTCAGAGTGAAAAAAGAGCAGCTGAAGATGAGGAAAGTGAAGAGGGAAGGAATTCACAGCAACGTAACAAATGCCTTTTAGCTAAAGCTGCAGCAAGCTGATCCACCTCTCCTGCCTGACATCATTTGTGCGGCCTGCTCCCTCTCCTGGGGAAAACTGGCAAGAAAAAAAAAAAAGAAAAAAGAAAAAAGAAAAAAAAAATCACAACCCGGACTGCTCCGAAACAAGACACCCACAGAGCTCAGGGCAGACAGAGCCTGCATTTGCCTGGTTATTCCGGTCAGAGAGGGTTCAAGGTCCCTGTGCTGCCCCTCTGAGCATAGCTGTCCCAGGCAGAGAATCTGTACCCTCCGGGCTCCACATACACATGCACAGACAACAGCAGTGCTCTATGCAACGGTGCTGCTGCCAAGCACCTCCCAAAGCATCCTCTGCTCTCAGCCAGTGGGGCTGGCCATACATTTGCGCAATAGGCCAGCATCCAAGAACTGCAGTGCTCATGAGCACTTGTCAGAGCAAATACTGAGGTGAAAATGCTGCTTTTCTGGGAAGCGGACAGAGATCATCAGTTCATCACAAGTGCTAGAAAGGCTCGATGTTTTTAGTCACAGAAATAAATTTCAGTGTCTGTGAGTGAGGAGAAGAAAAAAAAAAAAAAAACAACTTAAAATACACTTTTGTACTGAGAAATATCCACCACTTACCTACTTTTTGTTCTTCTGAAATTCCAAAGATCAGTTAAAATCTTCGTAACGAATCTGTATTAACACTGTATGTTACAGCAGCCAGTAAAGACCCACATAATGTAGCACTAGTCAGACTGGGAGACAGGAGAACGGTACTGTTGAGCTTAACGACGCATGGGGACATAGCATACTGAGTAACACTGTTTGCTTTACAGCTGCTTTGCAGTGCCAGGACCCCTACTTACACCATTTTGCACTTCAACTGCTGCAGCACCTATTCGAGCCAGCTCCTGAGGGGCAAGGCCCTGTGAGGGGCACTCCATTTCTCTTGGAAAATCCAGTCTGCCTAGAAACATTCTTACTGAATGCTACTGCATGGCAACATCAAAGGGGTGGAAGACTCACTTTTTACAGACAGACTGGTGAGGAAAGATGGAAAACTTTTATGAAAGATAAAAGAGGAAAAGGATATTTCTATTGCTCCACAGCATCTACAAGCAAAAAGATGGAAGTGTTTAATTACTTTACTGTTCTAATGATAGGAGTTACGCCTACCTAATTTAAGACTCACGATAATACAAAACTCTGCAGAATAACGTCTTTGTCCTTGTCTTGAAGAGCTACAGTTTTATTAGATTGGTGACAAGCTACGAAACACAGATCAAGAGCCAAACTTCAAATTCTTTGGTGATGTGTAAGGCAAATCTCATGAAGGACACGCAGGAGCAGGAGAAGCAATAAATACAAGGTAGGAAAGTTCAAGACTATAAAAAAAAAAGTTTATTGCAGCCTCTCCAGGCCAAGGCAAGCAACTGATCTGATTCCCAGGCACCAAAACAAGTTGCTAAGGATGGCTGAGACCAAACTGATCCTTCTCCCCAGACTGCCAACTTTGCTGCTGGGGCTGCAGTGCAGGATGCCAGCCAGTGCCTCGGACTCCACAGTGAACAGCACTTTGTCACAAACCCACCTCCACCAGACTTCATTCTGGAAACTGGGCACCAGGTTACAGGTGTCAGGGTTCACATTCTCTCCTGTGTCCCTTGGCAGAGGCACTCAGTCAACTGTGAGCTCTGCTTGCAAGGTCCTTGTCCTACTGGTATCTATGATCAGTTAAACCCAGCCACATACCTTTAGATTTGACACTGACTCTTATCTCTTCAGTCAGGCAATGCTTGAACCTATATGGAGTGACATGTGAGTGTCAGGCCTTTTCTCTGCACTAAGAGCAGTACTTATGAGATCAATGTCTGACACTTCCCTGCTATGTGCCATTAAAGAAGCCAATTCCTCTGTGCCCCAGCACCTCTATCTATAAGCCTAGCACAGCAGCTCTGATTTCTTTCAGAGATCATTGTAATATATGGTAGGTTACTGCCATGTTGTTTCTGGTAATACTTGATCTTGAGAATAGACAGTTTTTGTGACAGTAATGAGCCTTGAGAGCCAGGGTTGCTGAGAGCTGCGCAGTATTTAGCTACATCTTCACAATTTATATTCCTCCAAAGTTTCCATGAAGATTTCATTACAATGAATCTTTTAGATTGGTTCAGATAATAAGTACCGTGCAGTGTGGGAAAGAATATGAAGTAAACCAAGCATCAGTCTTAGAGAGAGATGTTGACTAGATAGCCAGAATCTTCCTACTGATGGTAACACATAGCAAGGAGTTGCAAAGCCTGAGCAAATAATGACTTAAAAGTACCACACAGCAGCAAGACAGGCAGCAGCCAACTTGTTCTCACTTGATTTTGAGAGCTGTGAGACCCGCCAACAGCCTCTCCCCCCGAAGAATGCATGCAGCATTCCTGAGGCAAGTGTTAATGCTGGATCTCGACCAAGAAAGGATTCTTATAGACTCAGCAGACAATAGCAGGATGTTATATTACTTGTTTCTTTCTATTGTTCCCCCCCCCCAGTTCTGTTCCCCAGTACCTCCCCTTGACTAAGAACCTTCACAGCAGCCACCAGCTGAATGTGAAGTGCTATAGCACGTGCAGTCTGCTTAGCCTGCTTGCTCCTCCCAGGAGTTATTCTGCTAATAGGAATAGCAAAATTTCAAAGAAACAGGCATGGATAAGGCTGCAAAGTGCTGACGGAGGAACCTCCTCGTAGTGGAATGCAAAGGGATTAAAGCTAGCAAGAGCACAGCTGTGTTCAGCATCAAGTTATTCCTCAATTCCCATTGCCTAGCATTGCTCTGCAACTTGGATCGTGTCCTGCCTCCAGCTCACTGCTGGTCTGCTCGCTTTCCTTCTTGTCTACACATCATTCAGATGCACCCTTGGGATATCACACAGCAAAAAGCAATAAAGGGCCACGCAACTTTTAACACATACTGGCTTCTAAAGAGAGCCAGGTTGCAGGGCTGAGAAATCCCTCTCTTGGAAGATGAGTGCCACCTTGTGTTGGGAATGGTAGAAGTCAAACAGATAAAATCCAGCCTGTCTGGAAAACCAAATGATAAAATGTGATCAGAAGCCAACATTGGAACAAAGCTCTGTTAGGAGTTTTGGCTCCTGGTACCCACCAGCATCACTCTCAAGACAATACTGTCTCTGCTGTAGGGAGATTCTGCTCTTTGAAGGGGCAGACAAACTAGAGAGAGCAGCTCATCCTTGCAAGTAACTGAGCGTGAACAATTGCAGATGCCTTGCCTTCAGTGGAGACAAGGGAGAAACAAGGCATCACAGTAGACAGTAAAATTCTGCTGAGTGTTACTGACTTCCACACCAGAGACTAGCTAGCAACAGATGTGGAAAACTCAGTGAAATGCCACACGGATTTTACAGAGCAACCTCAGAATGTAAAAATACTGCTATGGTGGTTATCCTGAGCCAATATGCAGGTGAGAGAAGCCAGATATTTTGCAGGGAAAAAAAAAAAAAAAAAAAGGCAGGCTTTGTTTCTTATTAGTTTCCTTAAAATTAATGTTGAGGATTCTACTGTAGGTCAGGGTTAAATTTTACCTGGTCAAACTACGTGAGACACCTCAAACAAATTCCTGAAAATGCCTGATTCTCCATGCTAACTTTAAGGGGACCTTTAGCATAACCAGCTTTGTAGAAATGTTTATCTTGCTTAAAAATAGGACATCGCTACTCTGTGAAAACATAAGCTCCCTACAGGTTCAGAAAAAAACAACCCAAAAACAGTATTGCTTTGAGTCTTAATCACTTCAGGGTTTCTTCGTAAGCTTTAAAAGGAAGAAAAGCAACTTGTACAAAATATTAGGGACATAAGAATTCCTCCACAAACACCTTGGAAAGGAACAGAGTAAAGTATCATGTTTGAGAAAACCATACACAAACAGCATGCAGTAATCTGAATTCTGCTAAAGCTAGGTACTCTAAGGACTAAACCACCATGTGGACAATACTGTTTTCTCTTAGAGCGAAAGTAGTAAAACCAGAATATTCAGAATTCAGTTATATTTAAGAGGAATTCGGATGTTTCACAGAAACGAAACTGATATTGCTGTCACCATAAAGGTCTTAAAAAATTTAATTCCAAAGCTACATGTCTGAGCAGTCATCTCCAGCAAGGCCAGGGATGCATACAAAGGTTATCCTCTATGCACGTATTCCCAAGGCTAAGTCAAACCAAGAGCTAAATGGATGGATCACTCATCCCATCACCAACTAACCACCATGACAGTACATCTCAGCTTTTTGATGGAACGTAATATCACATTCTAAAGTAGACAGCTGAGAGGAGGGCCCGTTGACTAAATCTACAGCACGTGGAAGGCAAAGAGAACACTATCAGAACTGATTTTCATCTTCCACTTCCCTGTCTCAGATTCCTGCCTCTCTTGGTATTTGCTCTGATAACAAGACAGATCAGTCTCATTTATGATGCCACCCAATTCAGCAGCTAAGGTGGCAAAGGAGTGCCAATGTTGTGCAGCCTCACCAGTGAGATGAGGTCTTAGTAATGAACAGGGCTGAAGGTTTGAGTTTGACTGTGGCAGCAGTCCTTAAGGTGATGCTTAACTGCTCACATCAGCAGGACAAAAATTAGCACTTACTGAGAGCACCCTTCAGGATTCTGTCTGCTAGCTCTGGAGTCCTAGATCCAAGCTGTTTGGTGTCCAGAGACTGAAATAACTAACTCTCCTCTCTGTAGATGCACAATTTCTAGGACAGCAGCTACATTTCACATGTCCATCAGCTGCACAGGATGGAAGCCCTTAAAGAAAAGAGCTGAAGATGGAGTAAATCAGCAGTAACTCCTGTATAGAAGCGGTAAGCAGGAAGGACTGCATGACGAAAATCTTCCTTAACAAAGGAAGTATCCCTTTTAATTGGATGTTTACTGGCATTAATGTAGTATCCAGATGCTCCGCCTGACAGAGCTGTGAAAAGTGGCATGTAAATACAAACTAATTAATAATTATTTGACCTCTGCAGGCTTCTGAAAGTCCTGTGTGCCCGGCTACTCGTGGCATTTTGTATATGGAAAGCACTCTTGGCTCAGACCAAAAAGACTTCCAGACAAGCTAAATTTTGCCACAGCTTTTAAGAGAAGTGCTACCATTGTGCCCTTCCAACTGACTGAGGTACTAAGAGACTACATCTAAATATGTTGTGTTTTCATTTAAAAGACTCTTCAAATCAGGACTTTACAAGTATAACTATAGCTTTAAATGACTTAAAAAAGAAAAGAAAAACCTTCAAAGTCTAGGAAATACTGCATGCTTTTCTTTCTAAAAGTAGTAACTAAGATTTTTCCACCTTCTTTAATAAAAGTAAAGATGAAATGCTTTAAGACATTCAGAACACTTTAATATCTCACCTCCTTAGTCTTCCCTTTATTCTTCTTCCATCTATTGCCATCTTATGCTACATGGAGTTCACACCTGATGCTATTTGTAACCACTGAAATAGCTGAAACACAAAGTATTGTTAGTTTCACCAAAAATGACATTCATCATCCTGCACCATAAATGGAATGCAGTCATATCAAGAGTTGAGGGCTTTTCAGGCTTATTAGATTTCTAGTAAAAAGATTCTGTTCCTATTACAAAGCGTGTTCCCCAACTTAGAACTATTCCCCATTAGTCACCACAGGTAGCTGCATAATCTCAGAACTCAGTTACATTCTATAGAAGAGGTCCTTATGCAAGAACAGCAGAGATATGGGGAGAGATTATTTTTCCACTTGATCTTACAACACTCAGTTTTGATGCAGAAGGTAACAGGAAGTTGAGAGAGGACAGGGAAAAAAACCAAAACTGTTCTGTTCCCATCCATATCCTTTCCTCAACAGAAAAATACAAAAATACTTTTTCATCTCAAACTGTATTACATGAAAGCATGCAGAAAAGGCTCCTACAGATTGTTAACCAACATTTCAAAAGATCATGATATTCAACTATCAACTTTGAAAAAATAAACAGATTTCTCAGAAATGTTTAACATTGCCTCAGAAACTACTCTCTGTCCCATGTTTAAACGGGATATGAGTTGCTAGGCTTCTGAATTTCACCGCAGATCTGAAGTAGCTGGAAGAAAACTTTTAAGTGACTTAAAAGACTAAACCTGATTTTTAAAAGTAAAGCCCATCTTACCATTAAGACTAAAGGCATTTGCATAGTACATTCCCTTCCAAGGACATATGCTTTGAGATCAAAATCCCTGAGTTGCATCTCAAAGCTTTCTGTTAATTCCAAAGTTGGAAATTGTTGTTTACCACTTAAACACAACCACTTTGGCACCTCCTGGACACTGACTGGATAGGCCGTGACTTATCTTTGGGGCTAAAAACATCTTGGGCAGCCTCTGCACTTGAGCCCTTACACAGAAAAGGACTCTGCTGGAAAGACACTGGATGCTGAGACAGAAAGACGTTATTCGAGAGACTGGGATAACAATGAGCATGAATTATCCAGCAGTCCTGTACTAACGCTGTGCCTGCAAGATTTCTAAAATTATGAATAAAATCATATCATACTCAACACAATTATGGGTTGTGAACTGGTAGAAAACAAAAACCTGTTGTAAAACGTTGCAGCCAACATAATAATTGGAGCAGAAAACCTAAAAATCTAATTATGGAAGAGAATTGACTTTTGATACGCATCATAAAGCATCAATGGAAAAATCTATGCTTTGTTGGACCCACTGGTAGCTCCACATTTGACTGGGACTCACTACCAAAACCACCAGCCTCTTGCCTGTTAAGTTAAACCAATCTGCAAAGCAACGCTAGTTGGCTTCATTCTGCTCCAGAGCTGACATACCTGTACCTACAAGCAGTTTTCCAACATCACCACTGCTTTTGTGACGGGGACTTTCTGGCTAGATGTCCCACATGGATGAGATCAACTAAGATTACACAAGTTAAATCACATGTAGCTGCCTAGTTCAGGGAAGAAGCTGTGGATGTCCTTTGCCTGTGGAGAGAAGAAATAGCATTGAAACAATCAGCTTTGCCCTGCAATAGTAAAAACATTTTGTGGGACTATTGTAAACAAGATATTACAGGTAGAACTTATGTGACATTGCAGAGAACACATAGCAGCTGCAACAGGCAATAAAGAGCAATTCCTTTCCTAGTGTCACTATTGTGGAACAGAACTGAAGAAAGACAATGTAACTCTGCTAACTTGTGAAATCAAGAGTTCTGTAAGGTGCAACAGAGCATGCAAGTCTACCAGTTTCTTTATGGCCCAGTCAAACAAGAGACCGTTTCCCAGGAAGAGGAATTAAGAAAACACATTATACTGGTGGATACAATGCAAACTTAAGTAACTTGGCTTTTCATTTTCAGCAAGTCTTACTCCATACAGTTCCCAGGCTTTCACCCTCGTTTCAAAAGGAGCAATAGATCATATAAACATGGGGAACAGAGGCAAACTGACAACAGTTAAAAGCAAACTTGAATATGCACCTGGGGAGCACTGTGGGTACATTTAACACACTGTGTCAGGCAACATAACTGAACACAGCCAATGCACTGTGAAAAGCAGAGTAATATCGAATGCTGGTAACCTTCAGATGCTCAGGTATTAGTTTTTACAAAGTAGATACAGAAACAACACCCAATTTCCATCCAATACACTGGTGGGGGGGGGAAGCACTTGCAAACCTACCAGTAACAAGACACTGATGCCAGTATTGCAGAGAATCCACAGCAATATTATCAGAAAGTTTCTTCTAGACTAACAGAAAATGGAAAAAAAAACAAAACCAAAAAACTCTATCCCCACTGCTTGCACATTACAGAGGCAGAAATGAACAAGTATCACTAGTTCAGCATTACTTCAGATGTTACAGTAACACTGTCAATCACAAGCTTTTTGAGTACAAAATACTTTCACATACCACCTCAAAGAAACACAGGGAAGGTTAGAGCTTGCTCTACACAAGGCAGACACAGAGTAATCGCCTGTTCTGTCTCCTTATGACTGATATGAACACTACTCAACAGGATCAAACTGCCCGCAACACATTTTGCAATTATTGTACTGTGCAATAAGCCAATCCATTTTTAATGTTCATGCTTAAAACAAACAAACACACACTTTTAAGAACACTGAAACTTTCTAATGCTGTTATGTGAAGAAACATCATTTGCTTTCATCTTATCTTTGCCCTCTACCCTACTGACTCTCCTGCATTGAAAGAGGCAAGCCAGCCAACAGCTACACTTCTTACCACAAATATCCGTAAGCTCCTGTTAAACCTCTGCTCAGCTACATGGGACCTCAGTGTGCAGCAGCTGCACGAGGATGCCCACAGATCAGCAGTCAACCTGCTGTTTTAGGTTTCCTCTTTATCCTCCACACCTCTTCCATATAAAATGAAGGGAGCCAGTTGATGCAGCCCATTTCTAACATGCCTTCTGCAGCTCTTCAGCCTGCTAAAACCTTGCCCTGGCCACCTTAAGTTATGGTGGTCACTGTAAACCTACCCAGCTGATGCATATTTCCTTACCAGCCTCTTGGGAAATAAAGACAGAAGCTAGAGGAGGGTTCCCAGAAGTTGCATCACTAACTTGACAGCGCTTTGAGAACTGAATAGGAAAGAAAGGAACACCCTCAGGCTCTTAACTTTTCATGCATGTGACACAAACATTCACTGCCTCCCTTATCCTAGTGGTAGAGCACTGTATGTAAGTTGGCATATACGTGGTGAAATAAAGTTCTTCTTTTCATGGCAAGAGAAGGACAGAAAAGACTGTGGTTATACAAGTCACATCTACCAAGATCACCTTGGGGGGATACATCTTATTAGTTTCAGCTACATACATCTTGGGCTTGTCTACCCGTAAGAGACTAAATTTTACATTCTCCAATACAAGAAGCTTGCTCATGGAACAAGATCACTCCAGACTTCCTGATGCCTAAAGAGCTACCTATAATGGAACTACAAATTCCATTACGACAATCCACCATACCTGGCTCAGTGCTCAAAAACAACAGCATACTTACCAAAGTCTTTCACGTTCAGGGTTCAGTGACCTAAAAATGTCACGTCTGTCGGAAAAAAATTGTGCATTACATACAGGCCTTTTTATTTTTTAAACATACTTCATACGTGAGAGACAGGCTGCCCTTAACAAAGAACGGACATTGTGAAAATGAAGTTGCAATTATTATGTTTAATTCTACACTTAATTCTGTGCTAAAAATACATAAGGTAAACGAGATGAAACGGATTCCGCCATATGATTTGCAGTCTAACAGATCAGTGAAATGCATTTGGAAGGAATCACCTGAAAGAAAAATAATTCTTTTCTATGGAAGTCAGAGATGGCCAGATCAACTCATGCAAGCTACCCACACATTACCACTGATGTTCAATGCTTCCAAACCTGAATAAGACAACTGCTATGGAACTCAAGCCCTTCCTCTTCTGGGCACAGAGCACTGAACTGGACATGACAATACTATGCAAATAGCAGTGAATTAAACTGATACAACAACATGTTTTTCAGATGTTATGCTTGTTTCTACATCTTTAGATGCAAGAATTCTAAGTCTTAAAGCATGGTAGAAAAGAAACACAAACACCACACAGGCCAAAACGCTGTACAGTCATGAAAACTACAAAATGTGAAAAAGTTAGGCCCGCTTCAAGGAAATGACTTATAAATTAGCTGCTTTACAAACACATTAATTGTGCCCAGAAGCAGTAAGTTTTCCTCGTGTTCTTGGAGTTAAGAAAAAAAGTCAAACATCACCCTGATGCTCTTCATTGTTATGAAGCAGATTCTGAAGTATCAAGCAAACTGCGTATGAGCAAAGAACTCCAACTGATGCAGAGTTAAAAACTAGGTTTACAATTTCCTATTTTATTGGCATGGATGTATTTCTAAACTTAAAAACCCTTCCGGCAAGTTATCTCAATTTCTTATGACAAAATTTCGCACAACACACAAATATTTACAACATATACATATTTTTTTCAGTCTTTTACAACTGGTTCTTAAAAGACAAACATTTTATAGGTTACCACAGAACAAAAGCTGTGACTTAGTTGTTTTTAATTTCATAAAACTATCATAAGTTAAAGTGAATAGATTTTCTTTAAATTCCTTGTAGCATTTTACAAGTGCAACAGAAAAATATGAAGAACCAATTCAGGATAGCTGCAGTTCATTGGATAAATGTTGCCCGTTGTAGTCACATTATTTCACAGCAAATTCTTGAAAAAATAAGCACCAATCATTCTTGCAAAGAACAATTTTATCTAAAAGTATTGAAAAGTGTTAAATACAAGGTGTTTAATTTACATAACAAGCAATAAATACACCATATCCAAACTTTTATTCTGCATACTGCTACCCTTGTACATATAATGTACTAAAAAGTCAGCAAATTGTCAACACCTTTTAATTTTTTTTTAATTTTTTTTTTTTTTTTTTAAAGAAATCAATTTGACTTCCAACCAACGGTTTGCTACTATAACAAAGGCCACAAACAGTACGTCTGGGACAGCATACAGTGTTAAAACTGACAAACTCCAAGGGGGAAAAAAAAAAAAAAAAAAACATCTAGCAAATAAATCAAAAAGCTGTAGTTCATTGCTGGTGATATTAACATATACTAGAAAACCTTAAATATGCTGCTACTATAATTTTTAATTGTTTAGTCAAATATTGTAAGAGCAAACTAACACTCTTACAGATCAAAAATAATTGTGTAGCCACACTGTATTTTCATTGTCCTGCATGGAGAGACTTGATGCAACTTACTTTGCTTGAGCCTTTATTTTACAACAGAGCATTACCTCTACCTCAGAATTGCACGTAAGAAGGCTATTAAAAAGTACAATAAAAATCTGCACAAATCAGACTTAAGAAGAGTCAGTATGCTGTACACTTTCTACAATATTATGTTGATAGGTGAATAAACAAAGAAGTGCTGCCACTAAGTTTTTCAGAAAGTTCTTCAGCTGAGGAATAATCAAATGGAATTTGTTGGTGGTGGTTCTTTTTATTTTTTTAATTTTTAATTTTTTTTTTTTTTTAAATGACATCCAGGTCAGTTTAAGACCTAAAAGCTTATGCATTGAGCCTTAAAGACTGATCTTCCCTCCTTCTGGAAGAAATATCGATATCTATTGAATCCTTGCCAACAATGAGTCTTAATCTCTTTGCTGGAGGAAGAGGAATAAAGTCATCAAACTCATCATCATAGTCATCTTCCTCTTCATCATCCTCTTCTGAAGAAGATTCATCTGCCGTTTCCTCCTCATACTGAGCATAATCATCTACTTCCATTCTTGACTCCAAAAGGGAGAGAGTTTCACTACAACACACACCATTTTCATGAAGGTCCTCAGGGTACGTCCCTCTGTTCTCCTCCTCTCGTTTTAATTGTATTTTTAGTTTTGTTGAACTATTGCCTGATCCTGAGTTAAATCCATTATTTAGCTTTGCTACATATAAGTTATTATCCTTTTCATGGTCTTTACTTAATTTGATGCTTATTTTTGAAGAATTCATTCCATCAGATTCTTGGTCGTTTGCCTTGCTACTGCTATCATGGCGTCTACGAAGAGTCAGTTTAGGGATCCCAGAGCTATTTTCAAGGATTAGCTGTGCATCATACCTTGTGATTCGTCTTTTCTTTTTAGTTTTTGCAGTTCTGAAGCTGTCCTTTGCTTTGAAGCTGTCGGACGTTACAACAGAACAGCTGCCAGATCCAGAGATACAGTCTTGATAGCTAACAGGTACATCTACCACATTATTCCTCTCTCCGTTTTCTGAGTGAGAACTGATCAAGTCTGGTACTTCATCTTTAACAGGTGTATTGTGCGCGTTATCTGTTTCATCTGATTTTGCAGGTGGTTTCACTAGTTTTCCTTGTCGAGACTTCTTTTTTGACGTGCCTGCGTCATTTTTCTGACATCTGCCCTCCCCTTTATGTGATGTTCCATGAGCCAGGTTGTTTTCATCCGCCGCGTGAGACTGCGGCTCTAAAACGTCCGACTGTGTTCTCGTCAAGTTATTCTTATAGCTATCCAATGTATTTGGTTCAAGCTTTATGTCAGAGGTCTCCTTCAAACTCATTCTTGTTCTCACTGACCTCCGTGTTATGTATGTGCAAGGTGGAATATCACCATGCTCATGAGCACCTTTCACAGAATTCAGTTTATATTCTCTTGCTGCATGCCTTGTTAAGCATCCACTAGAGACTGCAACTTTGACTGGTCCCTCTAATTCTTTATCCTTTTTAATGGGCAAGCTTTTATACAAAACCACTTTAGGTTCTTTGAGAACTAAATTTCCCATTTCGAGCTTTTTAGAAGCATTCTTTTGCTCGGGCCTTTTGCACTGATTTCTCTGTTTCATCTTTGAAAGTAAAGGCTTTGCAGGCTTTTTCAGTCTCTTTGGTACCCTGGAATTATTTATATGAGTTAGTTTAGATGAGGTAGAGTTTGATGATGCTGGAATTCTTGATATAGACTGTCTTGTTAATGTTCTATTTTTGCCATTCTTTTTCACACCAATTGAAGATTTTCTGTTAGCTGAAAAAGAAAAAAAAATAAATCATGATGTTGATTTAACCAGAGTTTTCCACTCCCCAAATACTGCATTTATTTTTTACTTATTTTAGCATTTTTAATAAAAATCTGTCCAATAGGATAGACATTATGCAGTGAGCAGACTGATTGGCTCATTTCTTATTCAGATGCGAAGGGACTGTCAGAAATATCCAAGTTAATCTAAATTCCAGGAGTATATCTAAGATTTCATCTAAATTCCCTCATCTCCACTATACCAAGTTTGATGTCTTTTTTTTTTTCTCCACCCCACTCTCAGTGGGAGAGGCAACTGAATTGTACACACACGAATCCCACATTATCCTCAGCAGTTACTGAGTATTATTCCAGCAAATCTGAGGATCAGCAAGCTCTTGTTTTAACCCCATGATTTTTTCTACTGGGGGCCACAAGAAACCCTTAACTACTGTAACAGTTTCATTTTCCTTTTTCCAGTTGCTTGTCAACTGTCACTTAATGTGACAGCAATAGAACTCCGCATGCCCAAGCAAAGTTGCAACTCTAAAGTAATGTAATCAGAGATCATACAACTGGGAAAATGTTTGTTACTGGTTGTGCATTAAGAAACAAATATTAAATAAGAGACAGATGGAGCCAAAATATTTAAAGTGACTCAGATAAATCAAAGTTGAAATTATTTGTATATTGCCTATATTGTATGTGAGGGGAAAAAAAGAATAGAATAAGTAATACTCACTACTCCATGAAGAGAAGTCTTTCAAGTGCATGACAAACAAAAATCCTTTCCAATCTCTTCTGAAATTGTTAACTGCTCATTTCAGAACAGGTGTCTGAACTATCAGTCCTGGATGCTGACAGCTGCCCAATTTAAAGCATCTCTAAAGGTAATGACTATTCATTTAATAATCTCTACAAGTATTTCTGTAACAATTGTTTTCCTACAAAACAGAGATACCTCAAACTGAGCTTTCTTTCCTAAGCAATACTGCTGCATGTGATTATTTACCATGTTTTCAAATATGTACCTCATCAACACAGCTCTTTAACTGACAAATTTAGAAATATGACACCAATTATTAGCTGTAGGTATACAGAACAGAAGAAAGTAAGACTATACAAACAACAATTACTACTTCTCACCACAGAAAGGCTTAAGGAAAACAGTTAATTTGCCGTATCTTCAGTTTCCTTAATTACAGATCTAAAGATGACTACTTGATATGCTTATCAAATATAAGACAGTAAATTCATCACAGTGAAAGCTCCCCAAGTTTTATGAAACTTTAAGTCCCACACTTGCTTACTTGCATTAGCTTTTTCCTGAGTGGTATCTGCATCAGTGTTAGAGCTGACGGACTGGCTGTCTGAGTTTTTGCTGCTGTCACCCAACTTCTTGAGTCTGTTCAATCGTTTATCTGTTTCTCTCAGTCCATATTTACTATTAATCACAGGAGTAGGGGCTGGCAATCCCACTCTGGATTTAAAAGCACCAGTTCCGCGTCTGCAAAGGCAAGGACGACAAAAATAACCAATAATACAATTTATTTCACAAATAAATAATTTGAAGAAACTTAGGAATTTGTTTCATATACATTAGTCTGAATCCTAGCAACACATGGATAAATAATACCAACAATCTTTGAATTTATAAGGAATCATGGGCTGTTCTAATCAGATATCTATACAGGCATCATTTCACTCAGATGTTAAAAGAACATCATCCACTTATTGCTTGTGAGAAGAAAAAGATGCGTAAGTAGGTTTTTTCTTGCTTTACATCTGTTTTACTAGCTTTTCATAATGAAATTATACAAGTCGAGATGGAATACGGTAGTTCAAAATAGTACTTGAAATCAACAAAAGTTTAAGACATTTTTACTATTTGCAGCACCTTAATCAAAAAGAAGCCAGCTCCAGTTACAATGCTTGTTACTGCATCAGTAAGAGATTTAGGAGTACGTGGAATGGAATAAGATGATCACATATTTGTTTTCCTTTAAAACTGAATCAGTGTCTAATTTTCATGATAAGTAAGAAACTTGAAGGTTATGTTTATAGAGATTAAGAATTCCCACAGTTGCACTTCAACCTCTACTACCCATTATCCTTCAGTACTCATAATCATCCTGCAGGCTTGCACTTTGCAGAAATATTAGAGACAACTTCAGTTTGGAGTCCAGTGTGCTGCACTGGAAGAAAATCCACAAATTGCAACCAAAAGTACATCAATGAGGTTGGAGAGATTTCAACCTCCACAAAGCTAAGTATTATGCAGATACAATACTTGTTCTCTGATTACTATTATTATTATTATTTTTTTAATACTGAACATTCTTTTGGCATTATTTTGAACTCTGCAAATTACAGACAGCTAAAATAAGAAACCAGGCTGAACTTAGAGGCAGGCACTTGAGATCAGAACAACAGTGCCATAAATAATGACAACAGCCTTCTGCCATGTCTTTGGTGCCTGGTTATTTCAGCCAGACACAATCAACAGTGTGCTTACCTAACAGTGTAAATGCACGTATGCACGTTTTCTTCACGCTGATTTTTGGAGACTTCAAAACATTTTTTTTCAGTGCTAACCTTCCCTCAGCTCCAAAACACAACCCGCAATCTTTCAGAAGCTTACCATTTTAACATTACAGAATTACAACCTTTACAGAATAGTTGAAATTGAATCTCTTTAGAATTATTTTTTGTGGCATACAGATACGGCTGACTTCTCCACACATCTCCTTTTTCATAACAGTTATATATTACGTTGGCTTGTAAGTGCTTGTAATGACTCATTTTTCCTTTCTCAGCTCCCCTAAATTCAAATCTCTCCTGTGATTTCTGTACCATAACCTTGTGACTGAGAAGTAGATTTCTGAAGCACAATTTACGCAAGTGTTAGATTTAAAATTCAGTTTTCACATACTTAAAACCCAAAGATGACAAGTTTCTGAAAATATTCTGACATATGAAGTTGGTCCATCCTGAAAGCAAAAGTATATCAATATTACATTGAAAAACATGAGCAAAAAGAAACCTCTAAGTTGGAAGGAAAAAATGATCATGATGCTCATCTATTCAATACTAGCAGCTCCCAGGACTGAATTATATTTTATCTAGAAGCTCTACAGATAATTGTCTGAGACTGCACCCTTTGCTTGGAATGACCTACCGACATCAAATAAATTTTGAGGTCTGCACCAGCAGGTTTTTCCCTTGTATTGCAAGAATTGTTAATAACCAAACTGCATAGTAAAGATTAAGGTTAGATTATAAAACTATTTACACAAGTGTGCATTAAACTATTTCTCAATAGGATTAATACTTTCATTCTTTTTAGGACTCTTCTCTCTACAGTCAGCTCTCAATGACAGAATTGTTACAATTACTGCATACTTTCTCTTGAAACCAAGTGAGGCTGTCACAAACGATGGTGAACCTTTATGCTCACAGCAAGCAGAAGTTTCAACACAGCAGAAAACAAACAAAAAAACAACTCTGAAATTCTTTTGAATCGTTTTATTAAATTAGGTGCAGACAATGAAATGAAAAACAAATATGTTTTAAATAAGTTTGCTGCTACAGTGCAACAAACAAGTATAAGAAAATGCTGCCCAAACCAGCAGACATTTAATACTTAAACTCTACAGTTCTGATGTGGTAACGTGAAAACAACTAAGCTCATTTTCATCAGAGCAAGACAGAAAAGACCAATGAAATCTACCTTGTTTTAAGAGCTGCAGTCAGGATCTAGTTGCTAAAGGGCTTACAGTATCTGTAACTACGTTTCTTTCCCATTCCACCTTATTCAGAAAAAATACTTACAAAGATTCTAGATTGCTTTTTGTTATTCTGGCTGTTTCCAGGAAGAACAAAAACAGAATGTAGGAGTTCTTAGCAAATGTGACTATTCACTAATAATTTGAAAAAAAATCATTATGATGAACTAAGAAACCATAATAATGGGTCAAAGAATTGTGCACTCACAACCAACTGCCTCTAGTTTTAGAAAGTATGTTATGAATACACCCAATTCCATTAGGAAGACTTCTTTACATCAACACATACCTTTCACAGGTGTAACATTCGCAGTATTCATTATTCTCTCCAAAAAAGCCATCTCCATAGTAACAAGAGATTTCTTCTCCAGGTTCAATATCTCTTAGAGCTTTCACACATGCTGTATCTCTGCCAGTTGACACAAACTTGAGAAGAGGACAGGAAGTGGAGGGAGAGGGAAAGAGAGGCAAGTCATTAAGGTTGACAAGTATTTCAATTAGAAAACAAGAAGTAATACAGCTGGGTAGGAAGAGGTGTAGGGACAAAGAAAAAAAAGTGGGGTGCTTTATTTTTAATTTCTTGCTTACCTTACAGTTAGGTCTGCAATCTGAAAAAGGTCCAAAAGATAAAGTCAATTAACTGTTGATAAGACCTGAAACATGAATAGTTGCAGATATCTAAAGTAAGGATTCACTCTGACTTCAATAACTCTAGAATCTCAACTAAATACTGGGAGTTGTAGTATTGCATAAAGCTGTATATTAGGAGATAAACACTTGATATAATTTGCTTTCTCTTCCCTACTCTACCACAGTTTTTCAAATTCCCTCCTTTTCAACATAAAAGGATTTAATCTCAAATCCTACCCGCTTTGCCTTCAGCATACAAATGCAATAGAATCAGTGAAGCTTCTGTGCAAGTGTTTAAAAGAAGCGCAAGGAATTCACTTAAGAAATGTGTTATTGCTGACTACATTCATAAACTTTGCTATATTAACAACTCAGAGTAGGCCTCAATATGCTCCACTAATTCAGCTGTCAGTTCTAAGGTCTCTGTGAAGGAAGAAGCCATCATTTTCCAGCGCCTCCTTGGAGTTCCTCAGTTCACAGCCAGTGTGCTCTGCCTGGAAAGCTCCCAAGAGAGTTCTACATTACACTCGTAACCAGAGAAAACACCAGAATCAAGCATACTGATGCCCTGTGGTGATCTAGCTCCCTTACAACAACGTTTCTGAATAGAACTGCTTGTGCCACTTAACACAGTTCCAATAATTGTTACTCACCATGATTGATAAACGCAGCAGGACCAAGCCAGAGTTGTGCACAGTTTTTCCTTGTGGAATACATTACACTAAAGTCATTTTCCCCATGTCGCAGCAGCATGTTTTCTTCCATTTCTGACAGCTCAGCAATACAGCCAACAAGTAATTCTATTTTATCATTCCGTTTCCTTTAGCATAAAGAATAGCAAAAATGAGAACATATACATAAGAAAAATCAAAGTGTAACAGCATAGTATTTTTTCACAAAAGCAGATGACGATTACACTAGGTAGACTTCTTCTTCACACCACAATATACTTTAAAACTCATTCAAAATAATTGGCAGAAATAGAATGTAACAGTAAACTGTACTACTTACCATTCTTTCGTTGCAACTATTTTGGCTCCGTTCTGCTCAGAGGAATACCGATTGCAAGGCAGTATCTCAAACCCACTGTCAGTTGCAAACATTCGTAAATAAATAAATACCTGCAGTGAAAGAAAAATAACAGTATCCTGTTAAAAGCAGAACAATAGCACTGAGGAAAACATATGTGCTCAAGAAGTCGTCCTGGGTCTTGAAGAACCATGGAGACCTAACAATCTTTTTAAACAAGTTTTTATTCTTTCCAGCTCTGAAAGAGATATTATTTCCACGAGAAATCCAGCTGCTGAGCTCAGGGATTGCTGAACCAAATCACAGTTTCAAGCAGTTCCTTTTGGCAGCTTTAGTTAAACGCTTTGGGGAAGCAGGATTCGGTGCCTACTTTCTTCTGTACTTCTCTATTAAATCTATTTTAGAAAAGGCCAAATTCCTTTTGCTTGTATATGCAAACATATTCAACTCCAGAAGGAGATGTTTTTTTTTTTCATTTTTTGAAGTAGAACAATACTACAGTTTCTGTGCACATGAACAACTTACTTATATGCTATACACAAAATAATTTCGGGGTGTTCAAAGTAGAGGAAGAGGCTCCCACATAAAGCACCTATACCCATAACAACTGAGCTACTCTGAGGTACCAAGGCTTCTCCCTTTTCCTTTATGTTTCTTTGATTTACAGTAGCTGTGAGTTTAACAAACAAACAAATGGGAAAGACAAAAAAATAAGATACAGCATAAAAAGAAGTCCTCTGTCTCAACAGCAGGGCTTCTCTCTTCTGCCCAGGACTTAAGTCAACTACAGAAGAGGCAAATGCATTCTCCCTTCTATATGCCTATGAAATAAGTAGCAATGGAAAGTTAGCTTTCCCCAACACTTCAAGTTACTTGAATTTTAAAAAACACAGGAAGTTCACATTAAAACAGCATTCCAACAAGCAACACGTAACTGCAGAGGATTACTTCACTTTGCTACTGCTACGTTCCTAAGAAACTTTTACATTTTCTTAGCCTTTCAAGAATCTGAAAAAGCACATTAATTACAAATACACCTACATGTTCTTTGAACAACCTTTCCTGCATTTTGTTCTTGTTAAGAAAATAGTGCCGGGCCCAGTCACCTGACGTCAAGGACTTGAAGGCTTTTTCTAAGTGCTCATCTTTCTTAAAACGTTCAATCACCTCTTTTAGTTCTTCTTGCCTTCCTTTTATAGGTCGAAATCTGAAATAAAGAATAAAGCTATTCCAGTCCACTGTTATTCATTTGCAGTCTTCCTCACAGTAACTCACAGCACATAATGCCTTTTGCTAGCCAGATGAATATTTTGCTTCTTGTATAAAGAAACTGACTGTTAAGCAAGCAAACCATTGCCCTCATTTTCAGTGGTAATGACAAAGGTTCCAAACTCAGTGCTTGGAACTTTAAAACCTTCCTCTCTGATGAGGCACAAGTTACATATAACATGTGTTGCTGAAAAGATCAACTACCACTGAATAATATTTCTCTATTTTTAACACCTGTGATTTGGAAAACAGCAGTGAAAGAAGTAGTGTAATGAAAGTATTGTTGGCCCTAACTTTCCTTATCAAATTTATGATGGCTATACGTACAAAAAAAATTCAAGAAAATAAACAGGATGCTCTAAGTTTTACAGAGCACTTGATACTAATGTTACTATACACAGTTCTGGCTTCTGTAGTTGAGGTTAACAGCTTTTGACTAAATTCATGACATAAAAACCTGATGTATACCAGTTTCATTATCACTACTGGTGAATTACCATACTGATCTTACTTCCTCTTACTTACCAAACAAAGCCTGTGTTAGGTGACAAAACCAACAAATAATAAATAAATTATTTCATTAAGTTGGTGGAAGGAAACCCCATCAGCTCCAGCTCCCTAGCTCATAACATTAAGTGTTGCACATCTCAATTCTAGTTTAATCACGAACAGCTAACAGTAAAGGGAATATAACTTCCTTTACAAGGAAGGAAAATGTTCCTAATACAATAAAGAAAGATCTTCCAACAGCAGTACTGTTTCCAGAGGCAGCACAGGTTATCAGCTTTCCATGTTTTTATACAAGTATCTTCTCTGAACCCTCCATTTGAAAAAAGTTCTTTGCAATATAGTAACTCCACAATTATTTTTGAATACTGCAAAAATTCAAGATCTATCAATGCAACCTTGTAAGCTTCCAGAACAGAAAATACAGTAGGTAAATCAAAGACAGGAGGCAAGTATTCTACTGGCTGGAATAGCATCTATCAAGATTACAGTAATTCTTACCAAGTAGATGGTGCATTTTAAAACATACCCACTTAAAACTGCAATAAATATCAAGCCAGAAATTTTCCTGTTACCTTCTTTAATGAAGAACATACTTATCCCCATCCCCCCAAAGCAAAATGCCCAGCAAGCCTTGCTGCAGAAGAAAACTTCCTTCAGACTACAGATGAGGTGACTGTCATTTTGTTCTGTTACACCAAGTCTTCTTCATTTATTAGTCAGATACATACATTCAGGAGAAAATCTCCTGGTTATTCTAAAAATAAAAAGGAAACCTCCCCCAGATTTGATTGCCAAAACTCACAGCTTCCTCAGATACCATGGGAATCCAGAATGAGACAATCATCACTTGACTAGTTTCAGGAAAGGACTTACTCTTGTTTTCAGAGGTGATCAGAAACACCTTTTGCAACAGAGACCCATTTGTACATCTATTTCAGATCTTCCTGGGCTAAGTGAATGAGCACTCTTCTCCTTTACGTTTGTTGGGTTTTTCTTTTTAATTTAAGTAATCTGCTGGATTAAAGACAGATGGAAAAGCCACCACATTCGAAGCTGTGTTAGCGTTGGAGACGTGCAACAAAAGGCAGTTCAGTTTACACCAGCTAGAGAAAGCAGTACCTGAACTCCCAGGAAGAAGGAAAAAAAAGAAAGCATGGATGATGCAAAACTTAGAAAAAGAATCAACACCCTATGTTTTTTAGTAGAACATCCTATAGCAATAAAGTGGCTCTCCTATTTCACTTCTTCCATAATGCATCATTCTCTAGAGGTTGACCAAACATCTGCACTTGAAGAGTTACCTTAGGTAGCCCAGGAACAGGCACTAACCCTGTGTACCTCCACAGGTGGTGGAACACCTTGAAACACTAACAGGTCAGATAAACATTACACTGTACACCAAACATTTGAAATCTGAAACAGGAAAAGGGTATTTTGAAGTACAGACTCTGAAGCCAGGGGGTCAAAAATACTGTCCAGGATCTTCTTCAGCACCTTTGTCACATTTTACCTGGCAAAGAAGCAAAGAAAGGAAGGAATCCAAGCTAGCAATGGAAGCATCCACAAGCATGTGGGAAGAGACTGGAAACCAGCAGTGCAACACAGACCATTCCACTTCACAGGTTCCCAACTCAATGAAACAGAATGACACCTTGCACTCTGAGTTTCAGTGGGTTTTTCCACAGCTCAACTGCAAGCATAAACTACAGTATGTAAACTGTACAAAGTCTGAGATAAGTTAGAATACCACAATCCAGATTTCTCATGTTTCACAGGGACATGGCCACATACACAGCAATGGGTACCCAGTGATTTGACACAAATTATGCCAACAGGCCAAGAAAGCCTGAAAAGTGAGTATTCCTTGACAATGTGAGACTCTGCTGCATTTAATATAAATGCACTTCTCCAAGGAGTGTGATGAAGTAGAAACTTATTCATTAGACTTTCCCAGCACTACCTGCCAGAAAACCAAGTAATACTGAGACAGCTTCTCTTAACTACCTAGGATTTTGGTGTTACAGAGCATCCTCATTCACATGTGACATGAAGAATCTACTGATCTGCTCGAAGCATCTACATGAATGTTTTCCAGCAGCATGAAGAGAGCCTGAAAAAACACCACAGCTAAAATATATCTAAGAGCTGAGCAAAAGGAAAAAAAACACTACAACAAAACTACATGGTGTTTAGATGTCAGTAAAATGGAAGACTGTTAGAAGAGAAATGGACAGATGGAAAGACCACAAGAAAACCAAAATGAACAAGCCAGCCACCCCTGTCTCAAAACAGAGTCAACTGAAGACAGAATCCAAACTTCTGGTTTGCTCCCACGAATCATGCCTTTGTAAGATTCCATCACAAAAACTGTACAAGATGCTTTCATATTTGAATCTCATCACAGGCACAAATCTTTGAGCCACCCTGCAAGCAGCTTCAAGGAAGCACATTTCACAGAACACAGAGTCTGCTGTAGAATGGTCTGGCTATTAGAAGTAAGCTAAGAATGGAAAACTCAGCTACCACAGTATCTTCAGAGAAAGACTAATCACCCTTCCTCCTGACAAGCTGCAGAATGGAAACTTCTTAAATTTCCCCGTAGATGATCTTATCCCAGTTAAGGGACAAAGCGAGGCTGCCTCAACAAGCGTGATGTAAGAAAACAGCTTGATGAAGCACAACTCTCTCTTCCCCCTCATTTCCTCTTACCTCAAGAGTACTTAAAGAATCTTGAAACTCCAAGGTATAAAGCCAAAGGTCAGTAAGATGTTTCCCTATACAAGAAGTTAAAGGAGAGGCTCTGGTAAGTTTGGAAGCACAATATTCAGCCACTGACAGCAGTGGGTATGAACAAAAATGGATCCTGAAAGAGTTCTGGTACGAAAGCCCATGTAATTCATGCACCTGATCACACCAAGGCATCATAGAGGACTCTAATCACTAAACTTAATTCTTAAATTCTGACTGGGAAAGAGTACATTTGTTGAAACACAGCATCATGTTGGCCTCTTATCTTCCAGACAAAGTGCTTGCTGTTGTTCTACTTTAGTGGCTGTGGAAAGAGAACAAATTACTGTTTCTCTAACTCCAGAAATTCAGCACAAAAGCTAGCACTGCAAGGCTGTTAAGCATACAAAGACAGCATAACAAAAGTTGAAAAGTTAATATTTAGTTATCATTTTTTCCAACCTGTAGTAGGAGTACCTTAATTAAAAACTAGTTCCATAAAAATCAGTTTTTGTGTTGAATCTCCAGTGCTGTTATCAGGAAAAATCCCATATTCTTTGGGAGGCCAAAGCTCAAGACTGCATTTTTTAAATGATAAAGTAGTCCACTTAAGTTTCTTGAACTGAAAATGTACACATACCACTGCAGTCAGAGCTCAAATCTGATCTAGACAGAAGTAAGAATTCTAGCAGCCACAGAAACTCATTCTCCTTAATAAGTTGATAAATAAATGCAGCACAACAGCTAATTCTAACGCACTGTCTTTGGGAATGGGAGGAGATGAGGAAGAGAACCAGGAGCAAGCTAGGCAACTTCACTGAATTCACTTATCAGGAAAAGGTAAAGAAAAAAAACCAGAACAGGGAACATGTACTTTACACAAAAGTCAAACAAAACCACTTTTGGCAGCAAGTGCACAACGGCATCTGAAGAATGTAAGAGCTTCAGAATGTAAAAGTATATTGGTACCTCTAACACATCTCCACAGCACAACACTGAAGTTGAACTATACAGACACAAATTCCTTCAGAAGGTGTCAAGTGCCTTTTTCTACATTTAAACTCCACTCAAGTGAGATGACCCCTTTAATTACTATATTTAAACAAGCCGGGAAGAAGAGATTCAGCACAGAACTCTGAATGCAAGGGACCAGGAGTGACACCCCCCATCCAGTTCAAGAACAACTGTCTCCCTACGGCCAGCAACTGCTCTACTACTGTATTATCTTGCAGAGATATCAGCTACCAAACAGGGGAAGAAGACCAAAGGCCTGGAAAGAAGGCCAGAAACTCTGGAAACAAATCTGTTTTCTCTTGGAAAATCAAGATGAAGAAACAAACAACAAAGTTACTTTTGAGTAACACCATTAAAGAATTTCCAGAGCTACATTTTATGCAGCCTATCAAATCCCTAGCAACAAGACATTTCAGTGGAATACTGGAAAAACTCACTGGGGGATCTGACTGAAATCTTTCGAAAACCAGCTTTCAGCTCTTTGAAATCTTACTGACGTAAGTGCTTACAAAGCTACCAGCACAACAACCAGGTCAGAGGACACTGAGATTGTGGGACCTTCCTCTTACTGACTCCAGAAAACAAACAAACAAACAAACAAACAAACAACAAACCACCAAGCTACATAGAACACACTCAGGTTCTTGCCATTATTTCAATATAAAGAAGATACAAAGAAAGAAGCTTCAGGAATTATTTTGATATTTAACTATAATGTTATAAGTTTCTTCTCTAATCAATATACTGTGGGCAAAACAAGCTATCTATACAAACTCTTCAACTGAAGGAATGAATGAAGTTCAAAGAGTGCTTGTATAGAAGACACTTCTATAAATAAAAACTCAGACTTGATTTCTAGAAGCAAAATACAACTTCAATAAGCAATCATCAACTCACACTTGGCTGCTAGTCACTAGTACACTTTCTGGACATAGACCTATAACAGCCAGGCAAAACTGCCACAGTCACTTCCATGGGTGTCTTCAAACAAAATGGAACACGGGAAGAGGAAACATTTGCATGCATTCATAAGTGGATATTTTCTTTTCAGCCCACCTCATTACACAAATGAGGTTACTAAAATTTCTATGGCTGTACCATGCTGAAACAGAAGACACCCAGTGTAAGTTGCAAACGTTCATTTTCACTACAAGCATGTATTTGATACCTGAATAGATCTGTTCTGAATCGAGTCTACGCACATTCCCTTCTCCCCCTCCACCTTCCTTCAGAAATACACAAGAGTGACAACTCTCCCAAGTCCTAGAAAAGCTCCATCTTACTAGATGGAAAGGTGGTCCAAGCTAAGTAGCTACAGCAATAAACAGAAGTCACCACTACACTGAAAGACAAACAAGAACTACGCTGAGAGCTTAATTTTGATTCATTGCAATGGTAGAAACTCTCTCAATAAGACGTTAAGAAAGAGTCAAGAAGACAAGCTTCTGGCAGAAGTTGTAAGCCTCACCTAAGTACTTCCCATAGTGCTCCAAGATTATTAACTATTGTCCTTGAAGGCTGCCTGTAACTGTTCTCCAAGCCTGAGAAAGGAAGAAACACATGATGATAGCCTTTGTGTAGTCTTTTGTTGCAAGTCAGTAATTCAAGAAGTATTTCACGCATTGAAAACGTATCATTTACAAAAGCAACTTCTCTAGCTACTGATATATAATTTCCTTAGCAAAAAGCAAAAGAATTAGCTGTTTCTGAACAGCTATAGACTAACATTCATGCAACAGTAACAACAACAAGGGCTTTTGAGCACACTATGTTCAGCTCAATTGACTCTTGGAAATGCAGATACCACTGAATATCTACCTAGACACTGTTTGGGGCACAACATGCTATTGTAATCAACAGCACGGAAACAAAAGGAAGAAAGCTGGGGTTTCTCTTAAAGATGGACTCCCTGTAGAAAACAAAACAAAACACATCTCTCTGGAGTTAAGTCTCTACAGTTACTATATGAGCACACTGCTACAACTTCAGGTGCAACTCACACTGTTAGCCGTATCAGCCATCAGCTTGTCACGCAGGCACACACACAGCACACTGAACTGATACTCTAGTTATGTGCCTATGCTGTACAAGTAAACTGTTCCTCTTTAAAAACATCCGCAGCAATAGTTGTAAGGGTCATGGGAAGCAGGAATCCCAACACGGCCTAGAAATCCCAGCTCACAACAAGATCCCCCATTTGTTCACACACTCATAAACACACAGTTCCTTGTCCTTAGAAACTTACCACTCACACCTAGCTTTTTCAGTAAGCCAGCAATGCTTATCTTTTACAAAAGACACTTACACTTGGTGGTGTAATTAGCAAAACAGGAAGAGGCATGCAACAACTAAACCATGAGCCCACACTGAATTTCAGCCAAGTATTGAGGCAGGTGCATAACAGTATGTGCAAATCTGGTAGGAAGGTTCCAAATGTGCACATCAATTTATCTTATCTATACACAGACATATCTGAGCAGCACTTCTTCAGTACGGATCTGCAAGGGCTTGGTATCAAGTGGCAATAACACTGGAAATCAGGAAGTAAATCTCAACATGTAAAAGTTGAGGGAAGCAAAAAGTCCATGGCCGAACAAAATAAACAGGAAATACACCACATCCCCAAACACCAAACCTTGTAGTTGATATTATTTCAAATGGCTAAAGGCTTAAAACTTAGGATGAGTTAATGTATGCTTTTCTAGCTTAAACAGTTAACACACTACTGCACAGCAGAATCTGTTGCTAAGGATAACAGGAAGACCTGTGACAGCATTACAAAACCATACAGCTACAGAGCTTAAAGTTCCAGTCTCACATGCAGCACCATTCTAAAGGCTGAATCCACCAACTGTCGCTGTTCCAGACACTTTAAACATGCGGGAAATTCCAGTTATCATCTTAATCGATGTAATCAGAGGACCACAATTCTTTTCCAGAAAAGTAAAGAAAAGTTACCTAGTATTCATTTTGTGTGTCTGAAAACCTAAGTAAGGGTCAAGAACCAAACTAGTTGCTAGGTCATCGTTTTCACACAGTTCCTTGGCAGACATTCCAGAGGAAGGCACATAACGACTCTGACCCTCAAATCCTGAAGCACCACTACCTGCAAATAAAAAAGCATAAGCCAGGTATCATTTATGGAATGTTCTGAAACAGACCTACATTAGGGAGAAGGGGAGGCTGCAACTGAAGTTTGGATAGTAAACAAACCAACAGAACTACAAAAGAAGTAGCAGGAGCACAGTTCATTTTTAACGCTTATGGTTATTACAGCTGACAATGCAGAGAACATTTCATGTGTTTTTATGGATGCCTTTAATTTTGGCTTCTCTCTCCACGTCCCCACATACAAGCATTTTCCCAGAGTACACAATCCAGCCATAGTTGCCTAAAATTTCAGGTCTATGAGTTTGACAGCAATCCACAGTTAGTGCCATCTGTGCACCTTGCACACAACCACCTTCAGATTAATTTCTGTCCCATTACTCTCAACTTTTCAACTGAAAAGACCCATACTCCCAAAATGAGTTACTATCTGTGTCCAACAAATTAATTGGTACATTTGATGAGAGTTACATACGCACCTCCTCTGTGAATTAAGACACAGTAGAAGCTGACACACAAACTGACAGATGAACCACAAACACCAAACTGCACAAACATGTACTTACATCTGCTTGATCTTCTCTCCACTCCATTTTTGCCAGACCTGGGATTCTCCTTTCCTGTATGCTGCAATTTGGCCTGATTCTGCACGTGGTCGTTAGACGCCCTGCTTCCACTCCTCCTGCCATTCACCACCATGTTCTTGGATTCTCCCAACCACTTCATGCCCACAGACAACCTGACCCAGTTGCATTTAGTCACTTTTCGAAAGGCTCGGAGAAGTGGATGAATATTTCAGCTCCAATACCTACTGGAAGCAAAATATAAACATCAATAGAACTTACTTGGAAATCTGTTTCTGAAACAAAGCTTTAACACACACAAATATATATTAAATATATATATATATAAAAAAGTAAAATGGTGATCTGCATTTGCACTAGGAAAAAAAAAAAGTAATTCACTAGCAGCAGTAGAGATAGCTGCCACAAACAGACAGACACAGGCGAAATGCTGCCCTGCAACTTGCTGACACATCTGGAAGCAAAGACAGAATTCTAAAGCTGGTAAATTGTTAAGGAATGTCTATATAAACATGCATCCCTACATAATTATACAGATATACACACAATCTGAAGATCATTGAGCAACAACCCCCTGCCACGGGCAGGGCTGCCCCCCATGAGATCAGGCTGCCCAGGGCCCAATCCAACCTGACTGAGCACATACAGGGATGGGACATCCTCAGCTCTCTAGGCAGTCTGTGCCAATGCCTCATTACCCTCTAAGCAAACCCTTTTTTTTTTTTCCCCCCTAACATCTAATTTTGTTTCTCCTCTTTTAGTTTAAAGCCATTCCTTCTTGTCCTACCACTCTTAAACTGCATAAAAAGTTGCTCCACCTCCTGCTTATAACTCCCCTCAGTCATGATATACATCAACGCGTGCATAGCTATGTGACTCCAGGAAATCAAGCATTTTCACGCATACACACAATTAAGGTTCTATTTCCTAATAAGAGTAGTACGCAACCTGCTTTGAACTTACAGCAAAGAACGACATTACACAAACACCCTCCAAAAAGTCACGAAGTAAAATACAAAAACCAAACCAAACAAGCCCAAACCCACAGAAAACCAACAGCATTTTTAGGGGGTGGGAAAAAAGAGGTTAAATCCTCGTTTTAAAATGGTGTGTAGCTATATCCAAAAAATCCATCCGTGATGCCCTGGAGAACCCAGGTGGCTTCTGGTTCACGTGACAAAAAGCTCAACAATACACCTGCCTCAATGGGCTATAATCACTGAGGTTGGAAAAGACCTCAAAGATGGCCAAGCCCAACCCACCACCTCCACCATGCTCACTGATTATCTCCCTCAGTGCCACATTTACCCTTTCCCTGAACACCTCCAGGGACAGTGACTCCACCAGCTTCCCAGGCAGCCAGAGCCAGTGCCTCATCACTCTTTTGGAGATGTTTCCTAACATCCAATCCAAACTTCCCCTGATGCAACTTGAGGCCATACCCTCTCGTTCTCTCACTGGTTACCCAGTAGAGGAGGCTGATTCCCACCTCCCCACAGCCTCCCATCAGGTCGGTGTAGCGAGCAATAAGGAATCCCCTAAGCCTCATCCACTCCAGACTGAACAATTCCAGCTCCCTCAGCCGCTCCCAGTCAGACTTGTACTCCAGACCCTTCACAGCTTCGTTATTTTTTTTTTTTCCTGTGTCCTTCCTTTTAGCGAGTGGCCCCAAATGAACGCAGCACTCGAGATGCATCCCCACAGAGTACAGGGGATCACCTCCCCGCTCCTGCTGGCAGCGCTATTGCTGATACGAGCCAGGGATGCTGTTGGCCTTCCCGGCCACCTGGGCACACTGCTGGCCCATATTCAGCCGAGCACTGACCATCATCCCCACAGTCCTTCCGCACAGCACTCAGCCACTCTACCCCAGGCCTGAGGACGGCTACAGGCACTCCCTTCCCTCCCTCCCACCCGGCTCCCTGCTGCCCCCTAGGGCCTACCATTCCGCCCGGGCCTTCCCCACCGCGGGGCTGGGAGGGGGCGGACGCCCCTCGATGATGGAGGCCCGAGGGGGGTGAGGGGGGACAGCCCTGCCCCGCCGCCATTTTGTCCCCCCCACCCCTGCTCACCTCAGGCCGCCTCCGCTCCGCTGCCGGTGCTGCCCCAGCGTCCGCCAGGGGGTGGGAAATGGCTCATCCAAGGGAAAAGAGCGAGGAGTGGGAAAAAGAATTAAAACAAAATAATAATAATAAAAGAGAAGGAAGGCGAGGGGAGAAAAGAGAGAGCCGAGCGAAGTAGGGAAAAAAAAAAAAAAAGTAAAGAGGTAATGGTGAAAAATAATTCCGGGGGGGGGGGGGGAAGGGGGGGCGGGGGGAGGAAAAAAATGGCGGATTAAAATCCAAGATGGCGGCGCCGAGGGGCGAGCGGCGCAGGGGGGAGGCGATGGAGCCACCCGCCGACGGATCCCTCCGCCAGACCCCGCGAAAAAGAGTCCCCCGGGCTCCCTCGCAGGGACCCCGCGGGGCGGCGGGGAGGGCCGGCGGTGGCCGCCGCCGCTTCCTCCTGCTTCTCGCGTTTCTCTTTCTGCGTTGAAGGCCTCTTTCCGCCGGGCTGCCGAGCCGGGCGATCCGCCGCTCCAGCCACCGCGCTCCTAAGTTTCTTCCTCTCTCTCCCGCGAAGCCGCGACCTCCTCGCCCCCTCCGGAGAGGCGCCGCCTGCCCCTGCGCTGCCGGCGGCGGAGGGACACCGCGGCCCCAGCCTCTTGTGCCCGCCGCGCGGAAGGATACACCGCTCGAAAGAAAAACCGAGCCGCCCTCCGCCTCCTTCGTCGAGCCGCGCCGCTCCCCGCCTCCCTCTCACGCGGGCCGGCGCAGGGGCAGGCCGCGACTCAGCGAGCTTCCGCGCCTCGCCCGCGGCGGACGGACGGCGGGGACCGCAGCGCCCATGACCGCTCGGCGTGGCGTAGGGATTCCCGTAGAGAAAACGAGGTCCGGGCAGCCCCGCCGCTCGGCGGCGCACGGGGAGTAAGAAGTGCCGGCCGGCTGCGTGCTGCCGGGATCCCTCCGCCCGGGGCTGCCCTTTAAATGTGGGGAGTCCCAGCTCGGGCGCCGCTTGTTTCAGAGTTTTAAGGGCGCGTAGCGTATCGGCCACCGTGCTGCGGTACGCTGCCCTAAACTGCGTGCGTGGCCGCGGCCCGCCCGGTGAGGCGGCCGCCTCGGTGAGCGCCGGGCACCTGCTTCCCCTTCCGCCCTGACGGGGCTCTTTAAAAATGGCGCCCAGCCGCCCTGCTCAGGGAGAGGCGGCGAGAGCGCCGCGGTGCCGCCTGGGGACGGAGCCCCGCGGGGCGGTGGGGGCTGCGGTGCCCCTCGGGCGGTGCTGCCGTCGGTGTGGTCGGGACGTGCTCGTGGGGCAGCCCCTCGGTGCAGGAGTTGGGTGGTCCGCGCCGCTGCCGCGTTCTGCTCAGAAGTTCCTAAGTTTTAGCGCGCTGCCGATGTTTTGAGTTGCCCCTTTGTGTTTCTTGACGCACCGCCGCGCGGTAGTGACGGTACGGTTTGTTCTCAGACGTAAATTTCATTTTTCTATGTTTACCGGGAGCTTTTAGAGTATTTGAATTCTCTGTAAGCCACCAGAAACGTTTGTGGGAGTGATGTGCCGCAGAGAGAAAGTTCCAAGGGCCATTTACCAGGGTCTTCAGAGAATCAGTTTGGTTTGGTTGGAAGGGACCTTACAGCTCACCCAGTTCCCACTCCATGCCACGGGCATGGCTGCCCCCCACCAGCTCAGGCTGCCCCGGGTCCCATCCAGCTCAACCTTGAGCCCCTCTAGGGGTGGGTCTCTCTGGGCAGCCTGTGCCTCGCTGCCCTCTGAGTAAAGTAATTCCTTCTAACATCTTACCTGGATCTGTTATTTTAGCTTAAAGCCATTCCCCCTTGTCATATCACCACTACGCTGTGCAAAAAGGTGATCCTCCTGCTGTTCACCAGCTCCCTTCGTGTCCTGGAAGGCATCTGGTGGTACATAGCAGGAAACTAAGGTTGATAAGAAAATAAAACTAACAAGCAAACAAAATTTTCGTGTGGGACTGAATTCTGCTTTAACTACCCAAGTGCTGTAGTTCCTGGGAATGGCATGGATTCCAGCAATCCAGTCTCTGAGCAAATGAATTTTACCATAACAGCAAGGAGTTGCTCTTGAAGCTGAGCCTTGCCATGCCACATTGTTAAACCAGATTAGCAGAGGTTTCACACTTAAATTACAAACCCCAGAAAGCTTTACTTAGACCAGAATTTGTTATTTAAGAGGACAACAGGCAGCGGCACTGTGATAATATTAGTATCAGCACTTGCATATTGTTTTATAGGTGCCTCAGCCTGTTCAGTGCATACATGGAGTGACTTACTGCGTAGTGTGGGACCAGGAGATGCCATCTCTGGTCCCAGAGGCACGAAGGGATTGCTGCAGTTCGGTGAGTTCTGAATGGAGCTGAAGGAGGGGCAGCAAACTATATTTACACCCTCCTGCAGGCTCCAATTTGTGATCTGAAAGCAAAGCAGACTGAAAGGACTCTCTTTCAGAATACGTTTATCATATAATACTTACTTCTGCTGCTATTCTGGTAGTGATTATAAAAGTTAAAAAAAAAATGCTATTTTTGGTTTGACTACAGTTGGTTTTGTTATTTTTCCTACCTTCTAGCATCTTCCCACTGTAGCTCTTTCATGCCCTAACAAAAAATGTTGTCTTTGAAAATCAGAAGTCAGGTGATCAAACCGTGACAGCATGCTTCAAAAATAAAGTCTACTATGTTAAATTATTTTGCCTGCCCATATTTTGTTCTGAAGAGCAGCAGGCATGTGATAACTGGCTCCAACTAGATGTTATCAGAAATTTGTTGTATTTGTTGTATTTATACTGTGAAAACCCCCATAGAGAATTTCAACAAAACTTTCCCTTCCTAAATTCATGCTGCCACTTAGGCTTAGTCTTCACCGGAGTGCAAATGGTCTCAGATCTGAAACTTTTATTGTTTCCTAGTTAATTATCAAAGAACAGCAGTGATGGCATCATTTCTTACAGGAGTAGAAGCTTCTTTCAGTGGTGTTACCTGGTATTTCAGTCACCTGACAATTATGTGACTTCTGCTTGATATTTTTTTTATGATAATACAGGGCTGAAAGAAGTAAAACATGCCAGATGAGTTTATTTCAGCATTCAGGAATCAGAAGTTTTTAATTCTCAAAGTAGTGTTCCTAAATTGTAGACAGTAATACAATTTATAACTAACTACATTTGCTCTTTGCTGAGTTTGTAGCTCTTTCCATGTTGAGGAGATTTGCATTTTCAGCGTCTCACATGGGCTGTGACCCTGTAGTCGTAATATTGCAAACTTCTTGAAAGCATGGTTTTCACTGAAAGTGTAGTTCTTAAAATCTTTATGTGATGAGTGGTTTTGTAAAACCACATCTTTCAGGCCGTGAAACTTGAACTTTGGATTTGAGTTAGGTGTAGAGATCGCTGCCTTGCGCTCACCTAGGGCATCAGATAGGTCCAAACCTGTACAGATTCAGAACCAGAACTTTATTACTTTCCTTTCCATGAAAAAAGACTGCAAACAAACCCTGTCCAGTGGTACAAAGCCAAATTCAGCTTCCAGTGGAAAGGATGTGGCTTTTGGTGAGCAAAGGATATCTTGTCCCCATGTGACGGGAATGCTGTTTATTATTTATTGTTTATTCTATTTTTATTTGCAGATCTTACTTGAAAACTGTAGTTATTAGTGGCGTTGAGGCATACAAACACGAAACTGAAAAGTCCTTTGCCAACTTGACGGTTTAACTCAGCCACGTAGGCATCTGGGACTTTTTGCCTACTTTTGTTATGCAGGACTTCTGCATAGCCCCAGTGTAAGCATTTTTTGAAACAGGCATCTGGGAGTGTTTTATGTGCCAGTAACAAAGCTGAGTTGTCATACGTGTTCCGGCTCTCCCACAGGCCTGCCAGGCTAGGGCACCTCATGCAGGGAAAGTTTTACAGCACTGAGAGGAGTGTCTGGGAGCAGAGCACACTGAATACTGAATAACTCAGGGTGGTACTGCTCTGAGCCAGCCCTGGACTGTCTGTTACTCAGACATGCTCCAAGCTGATTCCCATGCATAGTTTGACACTGCCCCCCCCCCCCATACTCCATTGCCCAGAAGCATTGCCCAGTTTCACTGCCCAAAAGCACTCCTATATACTGTACAAGCCCCATGCTAAAATCTCCAAGTTTGTGAAAGCATTAACAGCAGCCTCTTTTAAAAATTGCACTATGTCTTGTAGCTGCTACAACTCTTGTTGCAATTTTAAGCTGCATATACTGTACCCAAATCTGTGCAATCAATCCTGCTGATGGTAAGAGTGCAGCAACACCACCACATGAAGTAGAAGGAGGAGGAAATAGAAGTACAAGGAAGAGGCTGTAGTAAATCAGCAGGTGTAATGAGCTTGATTTTTCCTTCGAGATAATGTTTTATCTTCTGTTGACGCTAAACAGCTGTTCGATAGCTGTTATTTTTACTATTTAGAAGAAATGATGTTGTACAAAGTGAAACAGGTTTCAGATTGCAAAGGACATAGCGAGCGGTGGATAAGCTCTTTATATAGCATTGGACACACTAGGAATTTGTTTTATTTGTCTGATGAGTAAGACGAGTCTTCCCCACGATGCCTTTGAGAGGATCAGTCCCTTCCAGTCAGGTCCATGCAGTTGCCTTAAGCACCAGAAGCTGTGCCTCCCAAATGAGCCCTGAGGTGTGCCCCTGCCATCGATGCTTCTGACTGGTGCCACAGATAAGTTTGCACTGATAGTTACAAACTTGAAGTTAAACATCACAAATGCATAGGAAAATGAATTAAATTAAAGACCATTTGCTATCAAAATCTTAATAATTTATAAAAAAAAGGTACATTTTCTCAGTAACAGATGGTCAATAATAGATGATAGATGGCCTCCTCTGTGTAAATTAATGGCTCTAATTCACTTGAGGGCTTCTGCTGATGTCATAAGCTACCAGAGTGCAGCATGAGTGATTTATTAACAGCTGCAGAAATCCTAGAGTGAATTACATCCTTGTATTCACTCAGGCCCTGCAGATTGTTATTTTTAATATATAGAGGTTTGTGTTTCTTCCATATTACAGGAATCTTTTACATGATTGTAACATATGAACATGGTGGAGGACTGACTAGCGTGAAAGCTCAGCTCCCCGTCTGTATTAAAGGCAGTCAGATTTTCTCTGCTAATGCTTATCAACAACAACCCTTTATTTTTAAAAGAAGCTAATCAACATTTGCAGATGTTGACGTAAATCCTGCTTTGTGTTCTTTTCCCCTAATGTCAAATAACAAATATTTGTCAGTATCCTCTTTTCCAGGAACCCCTGTGTTCACTCAGTGTTTGTAGTCACTGTCCCTTTTCACAATGAGTTATACCCCAAACAAAAAGATAGTTGAGAGGTTGATGCTAGAGAGGAGTAAGTGCAATCTATTAATATCTGGATGTGTAGGAAGAAGGCAACAGATCCAGAAGGCTAGAAGAGGTGCCTGGAAACCAAAATCCCTCATGTACAAAGAAGAGGTTGTCCCATCTCCTAATGCTATCTGTATGTAGGGTGAAAACCTTGCCTTCCTTCCATAAAATTCCTGTTCAGTAGAAGAGAATATTTTCTCATTGGCAGGCCTCAGAAGATGCTTATCTTACATACCAGCCCACCTTAACATCTCAGACTCATTCTTCTAAGACTCAAATTCTCTCTGCAGTGATCCACACTTCCTAGTTAGACTTATCCTTCTAAATTGTGAACATGTGAAAGTAAATAATATTCATTTCCATACCCTTCCCATCCTCCCAAAAAGTGGGAGTAGGTGTTAGGATATCCTGTTTCTCAAACAAGGGATGTATTTCCAACAAGTAATGTAAATTCTAGAGGAAGAGTAAAGGAGAAATGAGAGTAAATAATGAAGAGTTGCATGTCAGGAAGGAACAGTCAGAATTCATTTGCAAATGACTTGATTATTTTTGCTGAAGATGTAAAATTTCTCAGCAGAATTTAACAATAAGTGTTTGGATGCTTCCAACCTTTCTCTCTTCTCTGAGATTAGTTTTGTTTGGCTATGGTTATATCTTGCTGGTCATTAGGAGAAGGCTGCATTTGTTGTTGTCAGCAAGAAACACTGCTTTCCTACCAAACAACTGCTGCTTTACTTCTGCTTTCCTTCACCAGCCTCTGTCTATATGAGTGACCTGTAAGACATACAAATGATGATTTTTTTTTTCCAGAAAACAATTTGTATGAAAACAGGCTCTAGAAACTGTTCACTGCTTTGAGGCAAACTCCTTTGAAGTCATAATGAGTTTACTAATTTCAGCAAGCCTGTTATTGCTATTGCAGTGTCATGGACAAGGCCCAGCCACATCAGGATCCCACTATGTTAGGTACTGTATGAATGTACAGAATGGTATCAAGAAACAGGAAAAATGTCTTTTTTCTTCTTTTTGGAATGAAATGCCATCCTACTGATCCTTTTAAAATTGCCTGTGGATTTTTAGTAGCATATGTCCAAAAGCTTGACTCTTCTTTCTTAGTTTTTAAATGATCAGGAACTACACGTGGGGCAGATGACCAGTCTGTCCATGATTTGCAACTTGAAGGTCATTTCTGAAACAAGCTCTTCCACTTCCTCTCAAATTGAACCTGAAACTATTTCCTTTTCCTCTTCAAATTGAGGTTAGGTTGATTGTTGATTTGTTTGTTTGTTTGCTTTGTTTTACTCATTTCTACATGTCTGCTTGTTAACTTTGGACTCAGTTTATTTGAAGGGTGTGATGCAAAAATCTAAGAGCTTGTCAGGTAACAAACTTGAACTGTTGCACTGCTGTGTCATTTTCATGCTTTTAGGGTGATGAGCTTTATTGTCTCCATGTAGCTGCACTGTTGTCCAGAGATTCATTTATATTGCCAGGAATTTTTCATTTTCTTTCGTCATATGGACAAAAAAAGCTACTAGTTCAGTACTGTTGCAGTACTCAGTACTCCAGTCTCCCTTTTATAATCAGGCTTTTCCTCTTTGTGCAGAATGCCAAATCACTTCAAGAGCGTGGAGTCCCAGGTATTGATGTGTATTATTTCTGCCTGTCTCTGCCTTATTTCTGTAAGTTCTGAGACAGTTTGTTCCATAAAGAGCAGCAAGCAGTCTAATGCTCTCAGTCCCTCAATTCCTATAAAAGGCAAAATGAAGGTAGTCATTACATGAATGGCTACCAAGAGAAACAATGTGCTATTTACTATTTATAGATCCATGGTAAATAGCAGTGGACCAGGTTTGGCTATGCAGTCTCTTTGGATCAACCAGACTGCATGTGTAGTAAGAGGGGGTGGAGTTTTGTGTATGCGTTACAGAATTCTAAATCCAAAAATTATGCTATCTACAGTTCTGTCACTGAACAGACTCAAGCTGTATGATCAGCAAAGGGAAGCTTGGTGTCAAGTGGTACAATGAGTATAAACACTTTTTCCCCTTGCAAGCTTTGTTACTATTAAAGATGTTATTTGTTTCTTTGTTTCTTATATATATATATATATATATATATATGTATAAAGTACAAGATCCTGGAAAATTTCTGGTGGGTACTGCTCAGAATGCAATAGAGCATGCTGATTGAGGCACTGTCTGTGTATATTGCCTGTATGATTTATCTCACACCTGAAAAGTATTTTTAAAATGATCTGAAGATTATACTGCTAATTTCACATTTTGGTTTGTGGATTTTGAGGCACCGATAGCGTTCTGTTCATTATCAGACTGTATAATCTAGTAGAAATTATTTCCTGGTCGCAGCTTTTGCTTGTGTTGGAGAGAGATGCTGATATTCAGCCTTCTCATTCTCGTACCAGTCAGGTGAGCTTTTGATTTTCTCCTGATGGAGGAGGCAGTTGTCAGGTGCACGTTTACAATCCATGGGATGCTCACTCCTGTTAGGCTCTATCAGTACTGAATACTTACTTCCCAGTGAGCACTGGATCCACATGTGAATTGTGTATCCCTTCTGGCTTAAACTATGCACTTTAGCAGGAGTGAATCCCATGAGAAGGGCATTAAATCAAGCGTGGTACTCTGTTTTCCCCATGGATACCTAAAGCTTGAGCTATTGTTTCCAGAGAGGCTGCTTTACCCAGGAATGGTGCAGTGAGGAGAAAAAAATTGTGGATAAGTAATTTTAACTTCACTCACAGGGTGAGCATAAGAATTTTTCCACTTTCTGTTAAAAGATTAAAAAATGGAAAGAATAAAACATTTCTGGTGAGTGACAGAAAATAAGTCGTATGCATCTCTGCAGCATTCCCATCAGGCAAAATGTTTTGTATTCGTGACTTGCTGAGAAAGAAAGAAGGCTGATTCCAAGTACAAGACTACACATTCCAGAAGCATGCAAGAGGTTAATTTGAAGGCAGGTGAAGGATGAGGAGTTAAATAAATTCTGTCTTTGGCTGCTTCAGTCATTTGTTATTGGGAAGAATAAAAAGTATGAGTTAAAGCAAGTTTGAACTAGATATATCAACAACTTCAACAAAGAAAGTGGCTTGAATTTAATACATGCAGCTAAGGAAACCCTTTTTTTCCACGCATCTGTTAAGATGGAAGCTAGTACCTTTCAGAGGCAGCTTGGGGAGCAGATTGGAAGGAAGACAGACAAAATGTCCTTTAAAAGCCAGGCAGGTTTTGTTTGGTGTTTGGATACAGTACCAGCTTACCAGTTATGTAGTCAAAATCACTTTTTTTTTTTTTCCCCTCTAAAGCTGTAAGATATACAACAATCATGGTGCTTCTCTGCTGAGGCACTTCTCCAGGTTCTTTGCTGTATCAGCCTTACCGTTCTGCAGATGAGAATGTCACGCTATTCTACAGGAAAAGGAATGTTTTTTAGAGCACTTTCTAAACTTCAGGAATGGTTCTGAAAGGTCCAAGGCAAACTCACACTATAGAGATGGAATTTTCTGTAACTCTCCCATTTATTTTCCTAATCACAGTTGCCAAGCTTAGTCTTGTTGAGACAGTTTGTTGGCCTACTCTTTCTGCAAATATAGATCATTATAAATCATCACAAGGTGAGCAGTAATTTTTGATCTTAATGTCCACTTGGCCATTTGTTTGTCTAATGTCTGGTAGAGTCTGTGGAATAGGTAACTCAGGCTTTGCTTACTTCAAATTGAAAGAAAAATAGATCACAGAATCATAGATTGTTAGAATCATCTGGGTTGGAAGGGACCCTTCAAGGCCATCTGGTCCAACTCCCCTGCAGTGATCAGGGACACCTACACTAGATTGGGTGCTCAAAGCCCATTCTGTCTGATCTTGGGTGTCTCCAGGGGCAGGATGTTCACCACATCTGCCACCAGATCATTTGTTAATGTATAGTTTTGAGACTTCATGTTACTTCGTGTGCCCGTGATAAGAAAGACTATCTCTATGGAATGGAATTACAGCTCTGATAATGTTCTGTCCTTAGATATGGTAGAAAGTGTCACTGGATTCCAAAGAGCAATGCAATAAATCTGCCTCAGTTATTACTATTTCAGGAATTGTTATAATTGACGTGCTTCCTTATAACTGTAAAGCACATTGAAATGTATTCTGTCTTCTTGCTTGCATTCTAAGGGGCTTTTCTCAGGTGTAACGCGATACAACCCCAAATCTTCTTTGGTAGTTTTACTGGAAATAAGGCTTTTCTTCGTTCCTTTATGGGCTCCATCCTGATGACTTCATCCTTTCTCTGAAAACTGCAAAGTGGCAGATGTAAGAGGAGTGATTACAAATTGAGCTCTGTGATCATAGCTGATTCTGTTAATGAATTGTTATTTCATTCTCTCTTTTTTTTAACACCTACCCGTGAGTTAATGGCATCTATCACATAAAAGTTGCCCCAACGTACAAGTACTGCTCTAACAAAGTGTTGACAAAGAAATCACCTACGCTCAGTGACTGAGTGCAATTCTGGCTGACCTAATTCAGGTCTCTGAGTCTGTAGCTGAAGGCCTGCCACTTAAATGCCAAACTTATTTATTTGAACAACTCTAAGTTGCCTCTGAGGTGAGGTGGAGTGAAACAGAGAAACTTCCTCAGGAGGAAGTACTGTGTCCAGATAGAGTCCTCAGTACAGGAGGGATGTGGACGTGTTGGAGCATGACCAGAGGAAGGCCACAAAGGGATGGAACACCTCACCTACGAAGACGAGCTAAGCAAACTGGGACTATTCAGCCTGGAGAAGAGTTGGCTCCGAGAATACCTCATAGCAGCCTTCCAGTATCTAAAGGAGGGCTGTAGGAAGAAGAGGGACAGGCTCTTTAGCAGGGTTTGTTGTGATAGGACAAGGGGAAATGGTTTCAAACTAAAAGAGTAAATAAATAATTGAGTATGAATATAAGGAATTTTTTTTTACAGTGAGACTCTGCAACTGGTTGCCCAGAGAAGTGGTGGATGCCCCATTCCTGGAGACATTCAAGATCAGGCTGGATAGGGCTCTGAGCACCTGATCTAGTGTAGATATTCCTGTTCATTGCAGGGGAGTTGGACTAGATGGCCTTTAAGGATCTCTTCCAACACAAAAGATTCTATGAGTCTATGAATAGGGGAAACTTTCCTTGAAATATCTGAGTACTGATCAGCAGCCCCTTCCTTTTAAGGAGATTCTGGTGGTTTTTTGTTTTGTTTTTTTTGTCTGTGATTTAACACATGAAGAGGAACTTTATAGTTCTGCTTTCAGAAGCACATTTTGCCATCCTGTTAGAAAGCTGCTTCTCCAACATCTGTCTGCCAACACAAGAGGTCATAACGGCCTGACTTGCCACTTGCACAGGGAGTCACAGCCTATTTTACCTTTTATCTTATGTTTTACCTATGTGGCTTTCTTTGCTTCCTTATTAACTTGGAAAAAATTAACTACCTGCTGCCGATGATAATAAAAACTTAGTCCTTAGAAAATGCTATAAGGGTCCATTTCTAAGGAAAGATGACATGGCAGGAGATCTGGCAGGGAAGGGAACTACCTTCTAGGTAGTTGTAGGACAAACACAGTTTGTGAATAAGTAGGGAAAGCTGAAGGTGGTGGGAAGGCCTTGATTTCACTGAAGACCCTGAGGATAAGAGCAATGCCTTGTTAAATGTCTGTCAGACAAGCTGAGGCTAACAGACTATATCAGGTCTCGTGCATCCACAACAGAATTCCAGGCCCTGTGGTCCTGTGCATAAAAGGAACTGTGTGCAAGCCCCAGCTGCTAAAGATGTTATTGTATCTGCAGTGTTGTGCTAAATGCGAAGGGATTAGTGTACCTTGACAGCGATTTGTGAAGGTTTTCTGATTTACAGCTGCCTCTGGAAGTAATTGAGCATGTTTTTGCTTCTCTTTTAAACAGCTTTTGTGCTGAAATTGGGAAGCACAGAAGAATAATAGTGGTTTGTTTTGTTTTGTTTTTTTTTCCTGTCCAGCTTTACTCCTGGTAGTGTGTTCCTCACAGGAGAGCAGAAATAGCTGGTATTTAACAGCAACTCCTTTAATGAACTGCATGACTGAAATCTGAACTTGTTCTTTCATTAGAGCTGACTGATAAGCCTAAGCCTTCTTTCTGTTGTGGTGGAATATCATAAACAGTTCTTTGCTTTAATATTTTCATAGAAACATGTGATTTCTGACATGTATACACTCTTGACTTCTGCCTTCCTTTTTTGTCCAGAAAGTATAGGTGCTCTAGATACTCTTAACAGATCAGTGGTTTTGGTTGCAATGTAGATGCTTTAAAAATGGGTTAAAACCTACTTAAAGAGAAATTTGGGTTGCAAACTCAGCTCAGTGCTAAATGCTGAAACTCTATTTCACAAGATCGTCTCCTGCAATAGCTCCTCTCATGTATGGTTCCTGGTCTCTCAGCTTATTGCATCCCATAATAACAGCTAGCCTGTTCTCTGTGCTTTTCTCCATCCAGTATCCATTAGGAGCAGCAGGCAGAGCTAGTAGGACAGGGTTGACCAGTCACACGCAGCCTTACCCCAAAGAACTCACTTCATGCCAATGCCCTCTCTTTCCAGTCATCATCTTGCCAGATCCATTCGGGGCATTTCATGCTTATCAGGTTGGATGCTACTAGGAAGGCTGAACCAAAGCTTTATGTGTGGATTTCAGGTGATACCTTCTGCAGTCTCTTTTAAATTGAGATACTTCTTGCTTTCATTCTTTTTCCAGTTACTTAGTGTTGGGGTTAAAACTTTAGACAGGAAGCACAATTGAGAAGCAATCAGCAGCAGTCTGGTCACAGTACTTGTAAGCTATTAAAAGCCAAACAGCCCCTTCAGACAGGGAGATAATGGCCAAGAAGCAATCTGTTTATTATATATACTGATCCCAAAGCAGGAAAAGAAAGGACTAACTTCTCTTAGCTGCACATTTTTTACTTACACATTTATTTTCTGAAGGCAAAAAATTTATTGAAGCACAAGGTATCAGCAGGACTAGGAGAGGTGGCTCTGCTTATGGTGTATTTTTCAGCAGCATTTTGTCATTATTGTCCAAGCGCTGTTCTCTTGAGTTGTTCCGTTACAGCACATTCTATCCTGTATTCCACTCTGTTACGTCAGGGAATGGAAACTCCACAGGCCTTCAGCCAGTAATTTGGTGATTCACAATATCAGATAATTAATAGCAGGCATTTTGCAAAATGCCTGTAGCTGATTGTACACCTGTCCGTTTCTCAGTGTGAAAATTTCATCTTATTTCATGAGTAAGATGATTTGATTTTTATCTGATTCTTTGGTCCCTTTAGAAGCAAAAGGTTTTCTGAAGTGGAATTTTGTGGAGGGAATTTTGACCAGTGATCTATTAATGGACTGTATGTGTCTCAGTAGTGCCTTGTGGTGAGACAGTAGCTACACACAACGGAGTGACAGTGCCCTTTTATTTTCTTTTGGGAAACACAGTGTCAAGCTTGTTTCCAAACATGGGACTGTGGGATCTTTGCTCTCTTGCTGTTTACAATCTTATTTATGATTCCACTTTTAATCTTCCTCTTTTAGGAGAAAACTGTGAAGTCGGGTGATTCATTTCTCATAATACGTAACACCTCCTGATGCTCTGATGGCAAGGCTTAGATGCAGATGAAGTGGTCATGGCTGTCAACAGTGAAGTTATTTTAGAAATCTGGAGAAAACAGTGGAGGGAGATGAATATATGTATTCTTTCTGCAGTCTGCACTTAGCCTAAAGGATCTCACATCAGCTGTGCATTCTTCATGAGGTTATGCTTTAAGACTAGCCATGAAGGACAGTTGATATGGTTGCCTATTTAATGCATAGTGCAGACAATGTTTCGTGCTGTGCAGTCTACACTTGCCATATGGAATGTGCTACATGATGTCCTAAACCAGGTTGATTCCTGAAGAAGAAAGATTGATATTTCTGCTGAGACTGATGGGATATCAGGGCTAATAGACTCTTCAGTCAGAAGATGAATGCCACAGAAGAATGTTGCAATTCTCTTGAAGTGGAGTTTCTGATGAAATTTTTGTCTCCCATTGTGATGGCACAACCCAAACTTAGTGACTTTTCGTTCATATCTTCATACTATACTTGTTTTCCCAAACCCTTATAAGTGATGATACCTGTGTGCATGCATTTGCCCAGATGAACAGCGGGGATTTGTTAAAAGCTGAGTTCTGTGGAAACCTGATCCTTTAATACAGTCAAAAACAGATTCTATAACTGCTTAGTACTCACTTCTGTTTAATAGAAACATCCTGTAATCCACTGCAAGCTATGGATCTAGAAAACTGAGAAATAAATAGATATTTTACCTTCTGAATGCCCTGCTCTTCTAGTTCATTGTCCTAAATTCTCTTCTTTTTTCTTTAGCAGAGCAGCGTGACATCTCACTTGCATTCTGAATTTTTAGAAATACAAACATTTATCAGGATATTTTTAATAAGCTGTTACTAAATGCTCTTCCTGATTTCTTGTAGACTCCTTTGGAAAGTTAAGGTTCCATAAAACCCTCGAGCAGTCTTTTAAAAGAAAATTTAATGATGTTTTTGCTTCAGAGCTTATGAAAGAAAAATTTCTTTGGAAGGGAGGGAGAAGGGGAAGGAAATCTGAACTTTTCAAATCAATCTCCTTCATTGAGGAAGGCCAGCTCATGAATAAAACTTGTTAAAAACAAAGTTTCTAAGTAAAAGAAAATGCATACTGTAATTGAGAGCTACCATTCAAGGAAGCTCTTGAGGCCAACATCAGCAAAGCTTTTGGTTCACTACTGCAGCCCAGGCAGAGCTGCACTGTTGTGAAATAACTGGAGCAGAAAAAGGGTACAGTTTACCTCCTTTATGAATGCTAGGTAAGAACATTAACAATAGTGAGTTCTGAGCCACTCTGACAGTTTTTTGGGGGGAGATGATGCTGCACAGACAGGACATTGCCTTTACTTGTATTTAAACCCATGGAAATCCCTTACTATGGAGTATTCACACAGAGGAGCTGCTGATGCTGCTGTCAGATAGAAGGATAAGTGTTAGCACTTTAATCTCAGAACTTTAAGACCAGATCTTTGTCCTTTTCTCCCCATAAATGCCATTCAGTTAGAGTATTTTAAAAGATTTATCCTAGCCTTACATATATACCTGAACTTACAATTCAAAGTCAGTACCTTCTCTTTAAAATGTATGTGATGCATTACTGTACTGGAGAGAATTTCCAAAGGGAACACTGGGAAATTAGAGATTAGTTCATAACTAAATATCTGAGGTCCAGCCTCAGAAGGATACCCTAGTTTAAAAAGAACAACTTAATTTCTTTTGCTTTTTTATGTGATAACCGAATGAGAACACTCTTCCTAGCGATTCAAAGAAATCTGGCTGGTACTATTTTATTCTTTCAGTGGCAATTTCTATTCTTTCTAGGCAATTTCAGTTGGGGAAAATGCTCGTCTCATCAGGCTACATAAGACCAAATGCATCCTCCATCTTGGTCCCCTGGGTCATACAGAGCTCTTCACTGCATTGTTCCTCCTTGTGCTTAATCTAACCTGCTATGGAAGAGAAGCTGCTTTAGCCATGTTTGCTTGCTACACAAATTTGTCTGGCAAACAGATTTTGCTTTACTTTTCTTTATGCTAGAAATCTTAACAAAACAGTTTCTCAACTAATGTCTTTTTTCCCCCCAACAATTTGGGTCCAGCTGCTCATTTAACAAATAGCAGTGTTGCTCTTTTCTTTTAGCACACTCTAATAAACCAAGAGTAAATTACTGGCTGACCTACTTACTGGGATTGCTTAAATAATCCTCAATATGGCAGTATAATTTGATGCCTTAAAATACAGGGCACACAAGTTGCAAGTTAAACAAAGAAATATTGAATGTTAATGAAAACACAATTGGCTAATATAATCACCTAAGGGATATAATGTTTCATATCTAATGTTCCCCTCCCCTCTCCCTTTTTTTTTTTTCCCCTTATCCACAGCATTTTGTTCTTTTGTCTGGTAGATGAGCTAGTTTCTGAATCTCTGAATGATCCGAGCACATCTGATCTGCAGCTAAAATAAGTTTACAGAAGAGGTGGTTGTGTTTCCATCTTTAATAGGTAGTATGTTTTAAAGGAAGGGCCAAAAGCATGGTTGTATTACCCCATTTTTTGATTTGTGCATTTGTAGTGCATCTCTATGAATTCCTTGCAATGGTCCCTTTTAAAAAAAGAAGAAAAATGTTTCAGGAGTAGGGGAATATATAAAAAAATACCTAATATACACTTTGTACATTATCAGCATTTCATATTACAGACTCACGTTATAGAACTGAACCTAAATTTCTTCAGATCTGAAATGACATACGTCTACATTCATATTTGTCCATTTGAGACAACTGCTTTCTAGCAATGAGTAAAATATGAGAGAGATGCTATCCTGTCACGATTCTCTTCTTATTTTTCTTTCCAGTTGCTACCTTATTCCTGTTACATTGGTCTGAATTCCCTTATTGTAAAACATTAGCATGTAGTGCACTCTACTTTTTACCTATCTAAACAGTTGTCAGATAACTCAGAGCTTCAAATAGGGCATGCTTAGAGTTGCAGCTCAAATCTTGGCAAGGATGGCTCTGCTTTTCGTTTTTCCTATGTGATCACATCAGACTCCAAGTGGTCTCTAACTGAGAGACCTTCAAAGCAGTTGTGTTATTCATGACTCCCTGTATTTTGTAATCGATTTTGACCTGAAGCTCCTGAGCATGTCTGAACTTCAGAGACGCTAAACGCACATCCTGGTCATCAATAGAACTATATTACCTCATCACAAATACTTGAGCAACCAGATTTTTAATTTCCACTTAGTTGCTTAAGAATCTTTTAGGATTTACACAGAGGTGTACCTGCCACAGAAGAAGACATTCAGAGAATGTGTGATTCCTGGTAAACTAAACATTGGACCTTCAGCTCTGTAGAAGCCTTTACTCATACACACAGTCTTGTCTTAAATGAGGTCCATTTATTACACAGCTAGGAATCCTCTCTACCTGGATACGTCGGATTTCTGATCTAATGAGTGATAGTCATCCTAAAAAAATTGCTACCTGATCCAACAAGCATCACTTTGCCTGAGGAAGGACTCTATTGACTGAGAAAGACCTAGGCAGGTAAAGGAGAAAAAATATGTGTGGTTAGAAAATGAAATCTGCATTAACAGCTTTCAGCAAAGAACTGACAGTATCTAGATTAGACTGGAATGTTTGGTCACCTTGGTGGCTGTGGAACAAGGAAGAAGCTTACTCAAATTATGTAGTGACAGCCCTGTGAACTCCCAGCTTCTGATTCTAACCAAGAGACACATGCACTGAAACAAGACTATGAGAGTAAAGGACTAGATAAAGAGGAACTTGGCAATAGCATAGAGGCTTGATAACTCTCTGGTGGTAGTTGAAAAAAGAGAAAAGTTGTGGAGCCAGATTTGTTCACAGGTTGTCTTCACAGAGGAATTAAGAGTACAGCTTCTTTGCTTAATTTTAGGACCTATATACTGCTGTCATGCTGTCTGGGAGATTGTTGAATTATCACAAAGTACCTGATGAAAGCTTTATGAATCATATAAGATGAGTCTGGTAAAGCCCTAGAAAATTTTACGGAAGAAATTGCGTATTGGCTCAAAGTGGGAAAGAACTAAGTGTATTTGGTAAGTTAAAATTTTGATAGAGGAGACTAGAAGTGAAGAGGAGAGGAGAAACAAGTAAAATGCATGGGATGCCTCTTAGCTGCATTTCTCCATCTGGTCTTAGGATTCCAAGTGTCTAGTTAGCATTACTGACATAAGCTTACTTTAACACCTACCTCCTTATTCAGAGAGAGGAAGTAGAACATGGTTGTTAAATGTAAGTGCCAAAACAATGCAAAAAATTAGAGGGAAGATTAAAATCCAAAGCTCCTTTGCCCTAACAAACACTTCCTTCCTGCTCTTTCCAATTGGTTTATTCTGGAATAATGATCACAGGAAGATCTTTGTTGAGCATCTGTATAGCAGACATTACTAAATTGGCAGGCTTTTTGTGTTCCTCCTCTTGTATTTAGTGAAGACTGCATGGAGACAGCTGAACTAGCTGCAAACCAGAAGGTGTAAAACAGCCTGTGTAAATCCTTATGCTGCTTGAGTTAGGTGGCTTTCAGTATCCGAGCTAGCTAGTGTAACATACCATTATGTGGTGACATCTGAAGCTTGCAAGTCTTCACTCTCCCTTTTGCTCTAAGTGAGGATATTTTTCCTATGGCATGGCCAGTTTCAGCTGGATTGTTCCCAACTTTTCAATGTTCCTGGAGAAGGTGTGTTACTACTTTTAATAGTAGTCATTAGGAAGTTCTGAAAAAAACACAGCAGAAGTCTTTCACTGCATGCCTTTCTTATGCACCAGTGTTTTTAAACGAATAGACCTGCAAAACAAGAAGCATTTCTTCAGTCTCAGAAAAGAGTTGAAAGAAAGGTGGAGGAGGAGAGGATTTTCTCAGCAGTAGAAGGAACGGGGTTTCTCACAACACTTGCATGATCTACTGAGACAAATTCCTACTTAATTTCCATGCCAGAGGTCAACAGGTGGAAGATCACGTCTCTCAGTGGGAAAACCTGCTCTGAAACACTCCTTCCAAAGTGGTTTGAAAGGGTGTGGTTATATGAGCATGTCCCAGCAAGTGCAAATTGCACTTCTTTGCTTGACTGGGCACCCTTTTGAAGTCTTCAGGAGTATAGCAGTGCCCTGTCTGAAACACAGCATGGCCAGCTGGTGAAAAGAGGTGATTCTCCCACTACATTTAGCATTGGTGAGGCTTCACCGTGAATACTGTGCACTGTTCTGGGCTCCACAATCTGACAAGGATATTAAGGTCCTTGAAAGCATCTAAAGGAGGGCACCAAAGCAGTGACCGGGCTGGAGGCACTCCTGTGAGGAGTGGCTGAGGTACCTGGGTTGTCTGATCTGGAGTTGACCTCACTGCTTTCAAAAACTCCCGAGGAGAGGATGCAAAGAGGGGTGCTGGGCTCTGCTCCTGGGATCTGATGGCAAAATGGAATGGTCCAAAGTGCACAGGGGAGGGCCAGGCAGAGAATCAGGAAGTATTTCTTCACCACGAGGGAAGTCAGACACCGGAACAGGCTTCCTAGTGAGGTGGTGGTGCCCCCACACTTGTCAGTCTTTAAGAGGCATTTGGAGAAAGCCTCCATTAATATGCTTTAACTTTTGGTTAGTCCTGATGTGACTAGGTGGTTGGACTTGCTGAGCTTTGTAGGTCCATTCAACTGAACTTGTTAAACTAAAGTGAACTGAAATAAGCTGAGATAGAAGGTTTTTTTGTTTTGTTTTGTTTTTTCTGACACTCTTGTCTGCCTGGTGCATCTGGTTTGAAACCTTGTACACATAGGCTTTAAAAGCACTGGAAATTCAGTGCCTGCTAGTTAGAGGAGACAGAACAGAGTGCTAATTTGATAGCCCTTATGAGTCCAACATGCTGTAAAAGATGATGCTCAAAATGTTCTGAAGGAAAATTTGAATTTGCGGTGATCTAATACCTTGTGCTCAACTGTTCAGTGATTTCATTTAACAGCTGGGAGAGAATAAAGAGTGTTTGGTATTTAAAACCAAGAAGATACTGGCCAAAAGAATTAGGAGGGCAACTCCCATGGGCCAGAGGATATTATATATGGGATTTGTCTGTTACAAAAGAACTAAATAAATTATGAACCTTGTCAGATGGTGATTTTTTTAATCCTCCAAAAATCTTTGCTACAGCAAAGGGATCTGTTTGTATCTTTTTAAATTTTATCTTTCCTGTTGTCATTTCAAACAAGTGGAAAAATTGTCTGCTGAGAAACTGGATGCACCAGGACATCAAGCACTATTCAATATACAATTTAGATAAGGGTGGTCACTCTTCACTTGTTTTCAGTACTGCTGCTATTCATTTGAGACCATGCATTCAACTGAGCTTGGGGATCTGCTTGCTATGGGCAGCCCAAGCACCAGGCTCTTTTCTGAATGTCTAACAGTCTTTCTGTCTAAATAAAATGTTGGAGAGAAGTGGAGAGTGGAGGGACTATTTCCAGAGAACTGCAGAGCTGGGCAACTCTGAAGCTTACACCAGTAAAGATTAGGCCGTGCAACTTTCTCAGGCTATCAGAGAACAGAGCAGTGCCAGCCTCTGCCAGGGTTCAGTGCATTTGCACGTAGCAGAGCGACAAGTCAGGCAACATGCAGGATGCAGCATGAAAACAGCATTTCTTCATTTGAACTGACAACATTTGATGGAACACATCAGAAACTATAAGGACCAGGAAGTATTTCTTTTCAGCCAGGCTGGTGATGTCAACTTGGATAGCAGATACTCCAGCTAGATGACAGAGGCAGAGTAGAAAAGGTCTTTCTTTTTCAAAATATCCATTTGTTAATTTTACATATTTTCCCCTGGCCTTTTCTGTTTTTTCTCCTCTTACAGGAGATATTTTCGCATGGAAAAAGTGAAAACCTGTATAATCCTTGTTCTGTATCGCTTTTCTTACGATCAGAGAGGCAGGACTGGAAGGAAAATAGAGGTTAAATACCTGAACTTTCTTGCTTTCCACTTATTTAAAAAATCAGCATACATATGCACCTGTGCACACGTTGAAATTCAAAGCTGGATGTCCAGCACTGAAGATTCATACCATACTTTAATTGTGCCTCATGCAGTCAGATTATATACAATGATCTGATGCATGAAATGGCAAACAGAAGCATTCCGTGGAGACTGTGAGTTGGCAGTGGCAACCCTATCAAAACACTGGCAGGAATGCATAGTTGGTAAGCCCTGCATAAAGCCAGGATCTCTCTGGGCTCTAAATCTGACCTGCATGAAGAAAAGAATTGCGACACTAACTGAGGTAACTAGAGAAATCTTACATGCTAGCCTTCCTCTGTTTTGGACCCCTGCTGCCCCAGCTCAAGGAATTTTGCTCTGAGCTTGCCAATTCATACATATTCATACTGCTTATCGAGTGAGACAACAGATTGGCTATTTAATCTCTTGCTTGCTGTTGTTGCTATAGTTTGTTAAGCAAAAAACCACAATTTTAACTTTCCTTTCACATCAGTCTCTTTGAAACTGTTTTAGCGTGTTCAAATCACTGTAGGTATCATGACTTGGATAATTTTCATACATTAGTGTAATTGCAGTGCAGCCTGGAGAAAAGCTGTGGGTTAGGGTCCCATTGCAGTAGGCACTATATGAAGATATTGTCCACTCCTTGTACTGCTTGCCACTTACAGGTTGCTCTGGGAAGACACAACACACAGAATATGACAAGAAAGTCAGTTGTCTTAATGGCCCAGACAGCTACCAACAGAGGCAGACCCAGAGTCCAGCAGCTAGTAGTTCCAGGCCTGAGCTCACTGGACTGCAGGACCACTATATACACATCACAACTGGCCATCTCACAGGTGTGTCTGGGCTTGTGAGTTTGAATTAGCTGTCACTTATAGCTAAAAGATGGATAAGGGGGATATGGTTATGGTGTGACCCAGCAGCAGAGGGAAGTTCCCTGTGTCCCCTTCCAGCATTGGGAACTTCAGCAAAGAGAGGGAACAGGCCTTTCCATTGTCCCATCCTAGCCAAAAAAAAACAACAAAACAAAACACACACACAAGCACAAAACAAAACAAAATCAACCAACCAAACAGAAACCTTGCTGACTTAGTTTCAGCCTATGATTTTCTTGCAGATAAATAAAATGAGTAGTGAAAATTCGCTGTCTACTGACTGGAGTTCTGTTCTTTGTGGCTTGGATGACTGTAGCTTCTTTAGTCTGGGAAGGCTGTAGTAAAGAAAGAAGAGACAGTTCCTTTGTGCACTGTTTACATCAGCATGCAGCTATTGGCATGAAAAACAGCCATTCCCTGAGCATCCTGCCTATAGAGTGAGTGCATAGAAAGAGCAACTGTGAAGTACAAGGTCAGGCAGGGAGGGATAGTGAAAAGTGGTTTCTAATATACACTGATATTTTTTCTAACACTTAGGAAAGAGTTAAACAGCAGAGTCTCCTGATCCACTTTTCACATCCCAAGGCTGTCTTACAGTAAGGAAGGATTTCCTGTCCCCTTGGTAGGAAACAAGTTTAAAACTATGGTGGCTGGGGATGGCCACAAGCTGGCAGCCCATATTTAGCAGGACTGATGAGCTTGTGTGAGATGCAGCCAGCATCAGCAAGACAAAGGCAGAGATAATGAACATTGGAACAAACCCAGAGAATGAAGGGAACCAGGCAGTATTTGATGAGAGCTGAAAGGAAAACCCGGATGGTGTTTCTGAGCAGTGCAGTCCCCTCCAGTTTTTCGAAGGATGCCAGGGCAGGGGGAGAAGTGAGGACAGAGCAAGTAGTTCCCATGTCAGTGCATCCCCCCTCAGTCACGGGGTAACCTGCTCCTGGCCAGCTGCAGGAGGGTGAAGAGCCCTTGACGAACCTTTCTGTTCTCCTTGGAAAGCATTTAGCAAAGAGCTGTGAAATGCATGGAAAGAGTTAATGGCTGTGAATTCAGACTGCCTCCTCCCCACTGTTTTCTCTTCCATTCCCGTGTTGTTTCTTTACTGCAGTACTCGATCTGAGCTGTCGATGGAGCAGCTTCCTTATTGCATGTATCGAGACATGAAAGCAATGGCTTCTCCAGAACTCAGACAAAACACTTGAGAAAAAAGCTAATTAAAAAAAAAAAGGACAGTTTAACATGTATGCTCAGGAGTCTGCCACAGTGCTTCTATTTAGTGATCGCAATTCTTTTTGCTCGACTTTACTGAGGAGGGAACTCCAAAGCCACCATCAGACCCCTCCTCCTTCTGGAGTTCATCCTTCTTTTTTCTATTTGCCCCCACAAGAGAAGCAGTCATAAAGGAAACAAAAGGAAGGATGGAACGAAGTAGTAAGCAGATTAAGAGGAGGAGTGAGTAGAGAGAGTATGTAGACATCCCTGTCCGGTTTCTGCAAAAACATGTTCAATGAGATTCAGTTCCAGCTTTCAGCAAGCGCAGTCCTTCCATGGAAACTTCAAGTCCAGGTGATTTTGAAAATTCAAGTTTTCCACAAATCTGCTGCAGCATCTTTTGAGTTTGCATTTGTGGGAAGAGTGTGGTATAGGAGTTACATTTAAGATGCCTAGCATCTTCTTAGGGCAGCACTCTCTTCGCTAAAAAACATCTCAGGCTTCTTGAGATAACGTATGCTTCCAACTACTTTGTACATTTTCAGTTAGTACAGCTGACTTGAGAACTATTTTAACTGGGAAAATGTAGGTAGTTAAGACATTCCCAGCACTCATTAAAGGAAAGGAGAGGGGAAGGAAAAGGAAAAGGAAAAAAAGCAGAGAAGTGGAGAGGACAAAGGAAAAAAAGAATTATCCATGTGTTAGAGGCTTGAGGTTTGGCAAGGAAATATTCATGGAATTAAATAGTTGTTTTTTGCCATCCCTAAAAAAACCTTTCCCAATTTTGTTGAATTATAAGACTATGAAAATTACCATTCGTGCATGTGCAGTAGAATTTGTTAGCGGCTCTGCTCTGTTGCTGTGTGAATACTGTGCTCTCGGTGGACGATACACCCCTATCCCACTGGGCCCTGAACTTTTTTCTGCAGGCTGGAATCTGAAAATATAATTGTCCAGATTTGAATAGCGCAAATTTGGTGTGAGAGCTCTGGCCTTAGCATTTCTAGAAGTGGATTGACATTTCCTGCATGTGCTTTGACTTGCTTATCTTATTATTTCTTCAGTGTACAAGATATCAGGTTGCAGCAGAATTGCTAGGTCACAACCTGAACAAATGGTTGAGCACCAGGTGAGAAGTCATGGGCTAACCTAGGGAGCACAGGTACAAGCAGTGGATCCATTCCTCCTCACCACATCTTTGAATGAGATCTTACCGGGACACATCCTGGGATTCCTAGGATCCCTGTAGCATGGAATTGCTTCCATAATTGAAAAATGGGGTCCCTTGTGGGACAGAGGAAATATATCCGAGTCACTAGCCCACGTGTCTGAGTATTTTCATGTTCTCAACGAAGATATACTAATTACTAGAGAGCAACAGTTGTCTGCATCCACTGTGGCATGGCCACTGTTGATAGCTTTAAATCAATTAAATTCTTCTAGAGAGACTTTGACGAAAATCAATTACTATATGACCAGGTTGAAAAACTTGAATGACAGGTCACAATATTGATGGGGAAAATCCAAATCTGATCATTCACCTTCAAATGGTCTGAAACATCTCTTTGAAAAGTACCAGGAACCCTAAACAAGGGAACCATTGAAAACTAGATTCTATAAATGAAAGAACTAAAAGGTTGGATCTCAAAGTTCCCCTTGAGCTGGATCCCTTTGAAATCTGACTGACTGTAACTTAAAAACTGAAAAAGCCTGCAAGATAGTCTGATGGAAGTGGCCTTCCACCCAGACTACATTGCATATAACAGTACACCTATGCAGAACAGCCAAACCTGTGGATCTAGTACAATGGTTTAGGTAAAAGCCAAAAGAAAGTGTACCAGAGGGGCTGCTCTGGTTGTGGGACGTGGGGCCAGAAAGCATTGTAGTAAACAGACTAGGAATTTCAAAACTGGCATGCGTTGCTACTCACTCTGCCCTCAGGCAAAGATTATATGCAACAGTCCAACATAATGAGGAAAATTGTTCATTAATTCAGTGGCTGATGGCTGCATGCCAAATAACATGGTCAAATAGAAATGATATACCTTTAATGACAGTCTTATGGACATCTATGGAAGGCTTACACAACTATATTAGAGAATTAAGTATGAAGGAGGAGATGTATGATGATGCCTTTGAAAGTCTGGGTCTGGTGAAATTTTCAGCACGAATGAGAGATTCAATCAGCAAGCTTCACGACACCAGTATGGTACTTTAGTATCCGTACTGAACCCCCTTGTGGCCTCAGAGGCCATAATAGAGCAGGATGCCCAATTGGTGGCAGCACAGGGGGGAGACGGAACAGGACGGTTGTGATGTCTGAATGGTGGTGGAGAGATCAGAAGTCCATCCATGGCCATGACCTAGGAGACTGGCCCCTAAAGTAATCTAATCTGGGCTAATTAGGGTCTCAAACAAACAGACAAATATTCAATGACCTGATTAGGGCAGGAGTTCAATTTAAAGAGATTGACAGACAGGAGGTCCTGTGACAATTACGGAGACAGTTAGCTGACAAACAAAGAATCCAATCATCCCCTAATAGGGAAGGAAGAGAATCATAGAAAGGATTCCATGAGAAATGTAGAATCTTGAGAATTTCATAGTCCCATCAAAAAAGTGTAAGCCTTCTCAGGCAGCCTGGGCAGCTGTAGCCAAGCAATTGGATGAAAAAGACCTGGGGACTGCTGAGCTAATGACATGATGGGGGAGCCAAAATCCTTTGAGACTAGGGCCTCTAGAGGGGACTGGAGGCTTTATCTTGAAATAATGTTTCATTGGTCCTGACAGATTCAGTTGGTTATGGCACTAGTGGATACTGGAGCAGAAACATCAACTATATATGGTGACCCAAATAAATTTTGAGGCACTAAGGCAATGATAAGTGGATTTGGAGGACAGATGATTCCTGTAACCCCATTGAGGTTGAAATTTGGGGTTGGGCATCTCCCACTCTGGGGGTATAGGCATGGCTAACCCAGAGAGCTCAGGTGCAAGCAATGTACCTGAGTGACCAGAAGAGGTGGAGCCTCTCTGATTGTCACTGATCCTTGGAAGAGGTGAGCTAATTTTTTTTTCTTTGTCACTTTTTATTACTCTATAGTGCTTATATCCTAGTAAGAGGTGCTGTCATTGCCTTTCACTCCTGTACACAGGTCCAGGGTGATGTGTTAGGAAGGTCTTTCACGTGTTGTGATTTGATGGTAATGTAGATGCCAGGTGATAGGAAGGGCAGTGGAAAGTGTGTATAAGGCTGCAGGAAGATCTGCAGTTTTTCTGTCAGCACTTAGACTGTGTCAGAGAGTGTTTCAGATGTGAACTTGTGCATATCATCTGTGGGAGACTATTTCTGCTACATATGGCATGTGTTCCCTTTCACTACTTTGCCAGCCTGCATGCCCAGGGAAGTCTGCTGGAGCTGTTCATGCAGAGATTCAGGAGGAGCTCTAGTAGGTGTCAATGTTCTTGGTCTCCTGCAAGTGGGTGTGGAGTTAGGTCAGAAGGTTTTGTAAAACAAATTGGATCTTAATGAAAGTTTACAGTTTACATTCTCTTCAGTAGATTTCTTCCATCAAATGCTTATGCTTTGTCTTCGTCAGCAGCTATATGTATGACTATAGGTACGTGGTTTCTCAGCTCCTTTACTGCTTTTAATGAAACACTGAAGTGTTTCACAGAAGAGTGGTGCTCTTCAAAATCAGAGAACTTTCTTAGGAACTGTAATGGGCTCCAGCAAAAACTGAGCACTACTGGAAAACTGCTTCCAGTAGTGGGAGGAGACAGAAGCTGCTTTTTTTCCCTGACACCAAGAGCTGTACAAAGATACTGAAGTACTGTAAGCTTTATTTTCTCCTAAGCAACAGAAGCATACAGAAAATGTCAGCAAAATCATGTGCTTGGTGTATACTCTGTTATTAGGAGATGTCAGTGAGCACTTTTCCTAGAACTAGGAAAGGGAGGAAAGCATCTTAGACTCCATAATCTATCCAGTAACAGATGCCCTACCAGTTTCTTTGATTATGAGTCATATTTCCTCCTACCTCCTGTTGTTGTGTAGCAGGGGATACAAATGTGTCTGTCTGGAAATAGCTATCCTGGTCAGCCCTCAAAGAAAGTGCATGAGCCAGGAACGTTCTCTGAATTCCACTGTCTGTAAGCATTAATTTTTTGTGTTATTACCTGTAATGGAATAAGCACTTACTGAAGAGGAGTTCAATTTTGAGTTGCCTTCATCTTCCTGATGGTCTGCTGATAGTCCTGTAGTCAGTAGTTTTATTGGCTAATGCTTTACCTGAGGATCAGAGCCTGAGTAATAGTTGCGGGATGGTTGCTTAGGCTCCTCTTCAAGAATGTCTTTTTTTTTTTTTTTCTGATTTGTGTGCCTATCTGTTTCCCACTTGGTCCATTCTTTTTTGCTTTGTGTATCAGTGGCCTGGAGTAGAGTGGTTTTGTAACATATCAGAGCTTTAGGAGCTGGTACCTGACCTGGTTCTAAATTATCACCTTGATAAAGCAGCAACCATTTCTTCAACTTCTTTCATCACAATGGATCGTCTATCAATCTGTAACACTTGTTTCTTCGCTTTTCAGTTCTTTAGTCCTTTAGGCTTTGTTTGATAATGCAGTCATCCTCTGCATTGCTAATGGTTTGCTTTTTTACTCAGGTCTTACACTCCGTGGTAAAACCCCAGCTGTGACTTTCTCAAAAGTATGCATCCTTCTTGAATGTTTTTCCTCTCAACACTGTGTGATTCTACTTTTCTGTGCATTCCTAAGTAATAACCACCACCAAAGATCATCCTGCCTTCTATTCTTCTAAGTTCTGCTTTCAAGAGATCACTGTGGTTGTTCCTGTGGGGTTAATGCAGAAAGGCAGAATCACAAATGTAAAATCAGAAAGGATCAGTATTGTTTCCTAGCCTCATCCTTCTCATTTACCAAAGGACACAGAACTTCTTTCTTTAAGCCTGGAGTTGTCTTGTATCTTGTGACTTAATTGGAGAATTGCTAGATACCAATTTTCACATACGAAGAGCACACATCAGAACAAGTTCAGGATAAGACCAGCAGTTTGTTTATCCTGTAGTTATATTTTAAGTGCTAAAATACTTAATGGTTTAAAGGCAGACAAAAGCTATAAGTTTTGGTTGCAGAATTGTAGGTAGAGTATTGATCCTAATACTTTTGGGTGCTGATGTTAGTTGTTTCCTGACAAGGAGTGGAAATGGTACAGCGTGATGCCAGTACATAAATCTGGATATTTCAACTGTTCATGGTACCAGTGCACACATTTTCTAACTGTATTTTGTGTAGACACACCCTCTCTATCTGGTCTAAGTAGTAACTGTTCAGTCTCTTCAAAAGTGCAAAGGGGACTTTTCTGTCCTTCTTTGTGGAACTCAATAGGCCTTCATAATGAAAAGGTGACTCTACTATGCTTATAACAGTTCTTCCTCACTGCTTGACCTTGTGCTGGTGTTGAGGTCTGAGGTTTTAAGATTCCAACTGGAGAAGAATTATTCTTTCAAGAATCTCAGAGCATGTGCTGAACATTATCAATTGCAACCTCTATCCAGGTTTTATGTCATAACTTGATTGCAAAGTAGGATTTTCAGTCTAATTCTGAGATGTGTGCAAGGTGAAATTCTTCTCAGGTACAACCATATACATGATGTGAAGGATCTTTGGCCTGTTTGCAGGTCAAATAACTAAATGGAATTTGGCCCAGAGTCATCCTTCTGCTTCCTGTGCATAGGATCAGAAATACAATCACCTAGCTGTGCTCCTAGAAGATTCCTGGAGAGAGCAAACCCTGCCCAGAGGATCCTAATTCTGAGCTGGGCAGCCTAGGAGACGCTGACTGTCAGAGAGGATGTTGAAGTTACTAGAACCTTGCAGAGAGCTTTTTTTTTTTTTTCTCTCTCTCTGCATAGTTCTATTTTCAATTACAGAATCAACTTAATCTGGAAAATCTTTGTGAGGAAACAGATTCTGTTTTGGTTTCTTATTAACATCACTTACATTCTTATGACTAACAATAAATGTGTCTGTTTAACACTCTTTAACCTTGCCCTGTGGAAACCAGCTATGCTGGCCCCTTGCATCATCATGTGATGCATCTGCATCACAGCAGATACTTTTAGTTGCCCTCACTGATGGCAAGTGGAGGGGAACACGAAACTTCACAACTTAATAAATGCCTTGCCACATCTGTGGGGTGCTGAGAATAGAATCACAATATCACAGAAGCAGTGATCCTTGCTGAGCTGACAGGCCACTGTTTTTTGTGGGGCTGTTCCAAGGCATGCTCAAATTTTTATTCAGACCCTTCACATACTCATATAAGAGTTTGGACTTGAAGCCATGGGTTAGATCTGTCCCTCCATATTGTTAACAGGGAGATGAGTCACAAAGTCACTTCCTCCAGCCCAGAAGGCTGCCAAAACAGTCTCAGAGCAGGGGACAAACTGAATCGTAACATTTGTTGGCCACAGAATATGAATTTCCACCAGGCAAGTAGGAAGCCAATGTGAAAAATGAGGGGGTATGTGGTGTAAACAAGAGGAAACGGGGATGTGCTTTGGGTTCTATTTTACATCAATAACCTCTGCCAGTAGTACAAGCGTTATTGCTAGTTGTGAAGTTTTGCTGTTGTTTGTGTTTGCTTTGGTTAAAGAAGCTTTTACTACTTATTTTTTGAAATACTCTTTCCAAAACCAAGTCCTTTCCAGAAGGACTACAGCATATTTTGTTCTATGGTAGCCTCATTCCACTTTTGTGATTGTCTTGCTGGCTTGGGAGAAGAAACTAGGGCCTAGGTGACGTGCATTTGTTTCTGCAGAGCTGTTCAATTTCTTAACAACGTTCTTAAACTTTAGACTAAGAACTGACTCAGTTTGCACACGGTATCCAAGGGAATGACATCTGGGACAGTTCCAAATATTAAGACTGTAAATTTTACTACTGAGCACAATTGCATGGAGAAAAGGGAGAGATCAGAGACAGAGTGGCTGCTCTGCTGCATTTGTCAGTGTCTTTATTCAGACACAATCACAGCAACGTGCTGAATTCCTTGCTGTGAGTTATAAATCGAGAGTAGTGTATGTCTGTATGCCTGGCAGCATAAGCTCAGTTTGGAGGAAACTGTGGCAGAGGTATAGGGAGCAAGACGTTCTAAGCCGCAAAGCAAGTCAGAGCAAAAGTCCAGCTGTCTGCTTTCCCAATGTGATGCTTTCCATGTCATCAGTTGAAATGATTAGTAATTCTGCTGACAGTGAACCCTAAAGGAAATTTGTTTGAGGGTGCTAATGGATTACAGTAAGATCTGGTGTTCAGAAACACCTTGATATCAGAGTAGCTATATTTGAGCCCATTGTGGATGTCCTACATGAACTTCTGACTTGTTTGCTTGCAAAGGCTTAAGACATCCTTAACCCGAAGTGCAAAGAAGGGAGCATGGACCTGCCTGTCATTCAAAGTTTAGTGTTCTGGCTTCAGTTGCTAGAGAAGGGGGGGGGGGGGGGGGGGTTGAAGTAAAATGTTAGTCTGTGAATTGGAGCATCCAGTAACTTTTCCTTTTGTGCCAAGGGGAACTTCTGCAGCAAGACTGACATAAATCTAAGGACAGTGATGTATTAAGGTGCCCCAGGAAGTGTTTGTGAAGTTTGTCCATCTGAATCTGCAAACTTTCCTCTATAAAAGTGCTGCAGTTGTTTTAATTGTGTACAAATTAGGCTGGAGGAGAGTATTTCTTTTAGAGGCAGTTCATGTCTTGATTTTTCTGCTGTATTTTAGAAAGGAAAAATGTTCCTTTATCTCAGAAGGAAGCTATTATTATAAGACAGTCTGATGATCTGAGTAACTATATAAATGAAGTATGGTTCAGTGTTGCATTTGTGTGCATGCTTGTATATGTACCTATGCACTGTTCTAGTCTCATTTGCCACAGGCTGGTCTAGAAGCTCTTTGCAAACTGGAAATGCTTCACCCCCCTGCCTGGATACTTACAAATGCCTGTGCACCAGTGTCCTTTATGGTCTCAGTTTGTAAACACAGAACTGAAACTGCCAGAGTAGGGGAGCTAGCAGAAGCCATCATCTGGAGCTGGACCTATTCCCAGCCAGCCTCCTCCACTGGGTAGAGTGATGAGAGATCTCCAGGTACACCATGTTGTCCAGTTCTGCTAAGTGGAGCGGTTGCCTTCAGTTTTATTTACCTTAGTGGTATGAAACCATACCACAGAAGTGAATTGCAGAGGGAATGGAGACACAAGCTGAGCACAAGAAACAACCAGTTGCCATAACATCCCTCAGCAGACAGGCTTCCTGTATATTATCATCCAAGCTGACCCTCCTGAGGTTATGGAATACTGTATGACAAGATCACAGCCAGCAATAGTATGGCTGCAGGCCAGGAATGAGAGAAGAAAGGCTAGTTCTTCAAGTCTGAGTTTTGCTGACGCTGGTGGTGTGTATTTTTCCATGCTTTGTGTTTGGGTGCCAGTATGCTGAAGGAGAGGCAGAGCTGGTTTGGCAGATCCCTGCTTATGTTACAGTGAAATTCCTGGAGCAGTGAAAATTTTCATCCATGTGGAAATCTTTTGATGTTGTGAACTGTGTTCAGAATGGCAGCAATTCTTCCAGAAGCCCTAAGCCACAAGCATGTGGATAAAGTCTTGAAGCAGAGGGCAGGATGGCTCTGAATGAAGGTTCTATTCATGAAATCTGCACAGACCTGTTTGTTGCAACAGAAGTAAAGAAAAGGACTGAAAATGGACACGTTTTTCCCTCCCTCTTGCCTATAGTGGGATCCACAGTGTGTGAATGTGTCTGTGAATCTGTATTTGTTTCAATAAGTTGAACTAGTTGAACCCCTTCAGGTAGTAGTCTGAAAAGGTAGGATGTAAATCATTTAGTAGTAGCAGTTCATTGCACTGTGAACATCTCAGTTCAGAACTTAGTTATCAAAAATTGTTGAAAGATGCATAAGGTTATATTTGGTTAAGCAGTATTCTGGATCTATATGGGAGAGTGGAATTAAGGTGGCGTAAACTTCATGAACTTTCAAATATTATTCCATTACTGCAAATTCCAAATGTCACATTAATTTGGATTACTGTACTTTAAATAATTCATTCAGAAGAGAGCTAAAAAAAAAGTCTTGAAGCCTTTCAGGTTCATCTTAGAATTGAGCTTTTGGGGTCACATTGTGGGTGAATCCAAGCAAAACTTCCACATTTTTCATGGCTTCCACCTGAAATCACCATGGGCAAGCCTTTTTCAGAAGTTAGCAGGTTCCAGGGAAGCTGGTGAAGCTGTGGCTTTGTGCCTAAACCTGAAACTTAATGAAATGCAGATGTTTGATGTAAATGCTCTGCAGGGATGCAGCTGGGGCACGTGGGCAGGCTTGAATTCTAGAAGCATTCAGTGCAATGTGTCTCACAGCACACCAGGCTGGGAAAGGTCAAACAAAAGAGCACAGGAACAGTATACGGTGACAGCCTACATCTAAGGAAGAAGAGAATTCTAAAAAGTGTTATTGCATGCATTGTTTTCTCTTGTAATGTGGGTTTTATCTTGAAACCTGTCCTGTTCATCAAGAAAATGGCAGCACAGAGTGTGAAAGACCTGGGAAGGAAGTTAATATTAAGTAGATACTGAGTTTGTGCAGCCCTGGGAACTAGGGAACGCACTAAAGGAAAAGTGTCAGATGGAAACTAAAAGCTACTGGTACAATTAATCTGGAGGAGTTGAAAAGACTGCAACAGTACAAACCCAGGAGTGTGGGATAAGGACACTGAACTCAGTAAAGGTGGCAGGAGGTAAGGCAGAGCATGTTATAGAGAGGTTGGAGGTATCAGAGGATCATGTATCCTTGTAGAAAATGTTATTTGTTATGGAAGGGATGAAGGTGACAGTACAGAGCAAAGGGAGAACAGTACGGGGATTTGTAAATGACTGGGAAGCTGTTTCTACCTGTAATGGATATAAAAAGCCTGCTGACCAGATGGCCACACAGCACAGCAGTAACAAAATTCATACTCAGCTACTCTGAGTCTGGCACTGGAAATGGCGAGTGTGAAAACACTGTCAAAGGATTGATTGCAAGTACAAAGTCCAAGGTAAGGATGCTGAAGGGGTCCCTGAGTGCATGTAGCTGTATCAGTTAGAAAACAGTTAACAGAATGAAAATTGGTGGAAAGCAGAAAAAGGCAATGAGTAGAATCAGAGGCAGTGAGGTAGAATCAGCACAAATGATGGAAGAAGTATGTAGATGTTGTAAAAGACCCAGACTGTTATTTTAAAACAAAGTGCAGGAAAATGTGAACACCAAGGGAGGAAAGGGATTCCTCATGTAATAAGATTTTTAAAGACTCCAACTTAATTAGGCAAAATGAAAAGGGTTTTTCAATTATCAGTTGCAAACCACCCATCACTGGCAACAACACAGGCAGTACTAGATATTTATGTTGAAATGGAACAGTTAAAAGTTCTCCACATGTACTTTTATTTAGAAGAACAATACCAGAGCTGGGATCCTGCATGCTGTCATTCAAATTGAAAGGGAAAATGCACAAAGGTTAAGGTACAGATCATCTAGCATGGACTTAAATTCATATGTCCCTCAGTGAGATGAAGAGCCTACCCTCTACTGAGTTTTGGATGGACAGAAGGTGTTATGTGGCAGTTTCTGCAAGTTTTAAAAAGAAGGCTAGAAGAAAAGTTGTGCAACATGATGAAGAGTAGAAGAACCATTAGATTGGGTTTATTCCATCGAGATCGTGGAAAGAGCGGACTTATGATTCCATGAGAACTCCAAAAAGCAAACCTCAAAACAAATGAAAAAAGTTGGCTTTAATTGCCCATAAAAATGAAATTCATTCTGAGATGTTGTGAGCCAAATTATTAAGTAAACTGAGTGCAGTGGCAGGATTTCAACAGATCTCCTTGAACATGGTGCGCTCTAAGACCCATACTTTGATAGCGCTCTTTGGCAGATATTGTGTTCTCAAGTGGCCTTTTTGAGTATATTCAGCACACTTCTGGCAACAGAATAATGAGCCCAGGTGCTATGGCTAGTAGTAAAGAAAACCTAAACTGGTACCTTAACAAACTAGTCAACAGGAGCTTGTAATGTCAAAGAAGTGTAGAGGGACAGGATGGAAGTTGTGAGATCTTAATAAACTTAAACCAAACAAGACTGAATATCAATTCTGAAGAAGAAAATCACTTATCCAGGATGGTGAGACTGTTCTTGGGGGAAGTTGGGAAATAAAAATGCTAGAGAATGTAAAGACTTAGTCCATATTAAACATACAATTTGAGAAACGTTTGAAACTGTTAGTCATGGAACAGACTGTGTATCAACATATGAAGCATATGCTGTCATATGTATTTATCATTACTAGGCAGGACCTGTGTTGCAACTCGGGGATTGCAAGGCATTTACTGGTTTTGGATGAACTGCTCTATCTGTGGCTGTCCCTCTCCAAGTCCTTTTCTATATCCTGCAGCCCACTGTTTTGTTGTGCTTTGCTCTTTCATAGTCTCTGTTTTGAAAATCTGGACAAGTTGTGAAGTCACGTGCATCCCAATGTCAGCATTTGTCTCTTTTTCAATTTGTTTGCTCATCTTGTCTCAGCTATTATAGCATTATGTGCATGCAAGACTGACAACCTGTTCCATGGGCTTATCTAAAAAAAAAAATTGTAGGCTAAGCAGATCGGTAAAATTGGCTGAAAATCCCTCAGTGACAGACCACAATGTGCTTGCCACTATATTCAAGCAATCTGAAGGCTTCTGCTATTTTATCTGTTGCAGTTTGATATGTTTAGAGGCTTTCAAGTAAGAGAGGGAACTTGAAATGGGTTCTAAAAATATGGTATAATTTGACAGATGAATATTTCTTAATCTGTGGTCTATGAGACCTAAAGAAGTGGGCTGCAAAGTATTTTCCATTTATTCTCTTTAAAACCTACATATATGTATTCCCACATGTTCAAATTGGGAAAATTACCTAAAATGTAGTAGCATCTTACAATATATCTCAAGAGCACGCTTATTTCAAAAGGAAATATTGCACCTAAAATAGCCCATTCAACTGTTTTTGTAGCAATCACACTGTACTGAAATGTACGTTTTAATATGACTTGACTCAGTGACAAAAGTCAGTGACACAGGAACACAGCAGTAAGTGCTTGTCCCAGCTACTTTCAAGTACTGTGTCATACATATGAAGGGAAGATGGGAAATCTGATTAATGGGGGGAATTTTCTCAGGCTGATATGACACTGTGGGGTTGGAAATCCTGGCTTCTGACAAGGGAAGGTTGAAGAGGTTCCAGGTTTTGTGTGCTATAGAGAAGGAAGTTTTATTAGTTTATTTTGCATATAACTCCAATTTCTAGTTAAGGTTTCTCCCACAGATCAGCCTTGCTGTTCAAGCAGATACTGTTTGTTTGACTTCATCACACAGTTAAGGGCTGAGCACTATGAAATGCAGCACTAATAGCTCTAAGTATCCAGGCAGAACACATTTGGTTCTCTGCTTGAATTGTCTGCGTCGTTTTATGCCCTGCCTGGTAGGTTGCCTCATTGAGTATTTGTGTGATGTCAGACTTCCTGTCTAGAAATTTACCTTTGTAAGCTTGTATTCTCTGTACACTTGCCCGTATTATGGCAACAGGGAAAGCTGTACAAACTAAATTCTTCTTGTTAACAAAGATAAAATTGTAAAGCTTTTACAGTATAAATGCATGGGGTTTTGATTTACTATGATAATGAGGCTGCTGCAGGGAACTGGTTGCAGGTCCCTAAAGAAGGATCCTTCCACCCTATCTTAGGTTGGATCAAAGAGAGCTGTAAGTTAGCTTCACCACGTCTGCCCCTGTTGGCTCCGTATATCCCTGTATGCCTCTAGGATAAAATCTGCATCACTTTTAGCCAGAGCTTGGAGACTGTCAGCTCTGTTCAATTAGCAGCTCCAGAGGTAGGTCATTTTTCTAAAGACTGAAGAAGCATCAATGAGAAGCTGAGAAATATTTGTGGAACAGGAATCCACAGTGGACACAAGGAACATTTTGTTTGGTATTTTTCTATTTAAAAAGAAACAACAAAAATCCTGGCCCGAGCAACGCATGGGTGGAGTTGCATGTCCTTCCTGGGCAGGAACTGGCAACTGATTCCATGCCACTGTTACAACCTTCCTCCTTCCCCTGGTGCCAGGCGGTGGGGAGGGCTGCCTCTGGAGGAGGGAGTTCTCATATGAGTGTGCCCTGCGGGGAGTTCAACAAAAAGCTGACTCCCATGCTTGGCTTGCATGGGTGCTTAGGGACCTTAATCTGCAAGCTTTGCAAACCTGATTGTATGGCTCTTCTCTATCAGAGCAGGCAGTGTTGCTGGGCTCCCTGCACCTTGCAAGAGCAGCTGGGGCTGCCTGTGCTGGTAGGCAGACCTGAGGCCAGCCACATCAGGAGTAGGGAGGAGCTAACAGTCTTGAGCTGACGGTTCTACTGCTCCTGTTTAAACTGCCATGCTCTACAAATAGCTGTGCATTATCTATCTAGTGCATTGCCTAAAAGTCAGGCAGACTTGACAGCAAATAGGACCAAGCAGTAAATGAACTTGCACTGTGTGACTTCATAGGTCAACAGGACAGGGAGGGGAGGAAAGGAGGAGGAGAAAGAAACAACAACATCAGCTTCATTTCAGTCTCATTTCTCTCTCCACTGCAGTCAGACAGGTTCCTGTTTAAATCAGGCAACTCTATTTTTCATTCTGAATGAATTGCTGCAGTTTTGAGGTAGAAATAATAAAGGATCTGTCTGCCTTCTTACCCAGCCAGGTTTCCCTGCAACTTTGCCATTCTCTGCCACCCAAATCATTATGACAGCTCATCTGTGGCTAATAATTGTCATTTGCCTTTTGCAGGACTAAGGGTAAAGTAGCTGCCTCTGTAGGAAGTGGTGTCATGCATTTTCTTTTCAGACAAGAACATCCTCCAGCATAAAGTGAGGAGAGAGATTGATGATTCCTGGGCACATAGTTCTAAGGATACAGGAGGCAAAACTGTGCCATACACAGTTTTATATTCCAGAGAACTGAGGCACAGTGAGCTGTTACTCCCCTTTCCCTGAATGCTTGCTCCTAGGGAAAGTGTGGAATGGGGCGTAAGCATCAAGTTGTCAATTATAGTTCTCAACTTCTCTTGCAGAGATGTGTTGTCTGTGAAGTGGGTAACTGATCAAAGCATTGATCTGAGTCTTCTCTGACGTTGCATAGCATGCAGCATAGGCGAGTCAAGCCAACTGCAGAAGTGAGGGCATTGAGCAGTTGTTCTCTTGGGGAAAGTTCCTGGTTTAATAGCAGCAAGGGCTGGGTTAATTTTGGAATGAAATCCCCTCAGGGCGTCTCTGTGTGAATGTCACTGAAATTTGCCCTTCCCGAAAGAAGAGAGATCTGCCAGAAGATGTGGAAAATGAGTGTGATGAATGTGTGATTGATCGTGGGTTGATGTGGTCGTGAGAGATGGTGTTGTTATGGTGCCATGGGTGGAAGGCAGGATTAGTGCCACTATCCAAACACTGCTGCAGTTGCACCAGCAGTACTGTCTTGTTTTGAGGGCCCGCTGCCAAGGAAGGTTATTTTGCGCTGGAATGAACGTGTACAAGAAAATGTTGCAAAGATTATCAAGGGATGACAGTCTTATTTTAAGTGAAACAATCAGGAGGGCTGTGGTTATTCAGTTAGGTAGTCTGGAATGGAGGAGGAGAGATGATTCCTGCCTTTAAATGCAACACCTGTGTAAACAGAGGCAGAAGAGAAAGTTAAACTAATGACTGATGTTGGCCCAAAACCCAACAAGTTTCTCTTGTTATACAGAGAAGGGTTGTATAGACCTGAACAAGAAGTTAGAAGGCTTTTAGCTGTTCCAGGGATTCCTCAGCTGCTGGGCAATGGGTTTTAGGAAAAGAAGGCCTTGCTGTTTCCTTCAAAAGACTACAATAAAGGCATTATTTGTTTCCCCCTGAGGAGGGAGAGTGCATATCCCAAAATATTTCCAGCAGGCACATTGAGTATTTTGTGTCCCTTCAAGTGTATTGGAACAAGACTTCATCCTAGGCTGAAGCTTGCAAGAAGCTCTAAAGTGAAGAAACTTGTTTTTGTTCTTTTTCCCATCTTGTTTTGTGCTAGACTCCCTGTTTATGTGCAAGTGTGACAGACGGAGCTGTTTCTGTGCTGGCTAAGCTGCTGTGATATGAAACAAAGTGGAGGGAGGAGATGGGATGCATCATCTGTATCATATTTGCTCAGCCATATCACAGGCAAAATCCATTTCATTAACTATAGGAACTGCTCTGAGCTTAGTGCATCCCCCTGCTTTGCCTAGCCTAAATGAAGCCTACCTAGCATATAGAGAATAGGATAAATTTGCCTTTGAAAACCTGGAATGGTTCTTGTAAACAGAAGTGGAGTCTACTGTTCTTATATTCCTTCATGTTCAGTACTGAGCAAACTGATATTTGAAGAAAGCACTGCCTTGCTTTTGAGATGAGGGTATAGAACATTAATGAGTCTGTGTCTACTGAAGATCTATAATTCTGGAGGGGAAATAGCATCCATTGCTGCTGGCTTGAGGAGTATTTTAGTGGGAGACAAAGCTACCACTGGCATTGGGCTTAGTGAAGGCAAATCTGCTCAGTTTCAGGAGCAGGGAACAAAGTAGCTGCTGAAATGCAGCCACACACAGATCAACACACTCTCTCCAAGGAGGAGAAGCTCCTCTGACAACATTTTTATTCTGAAAACTGCATTTATATTACAGATTTCAAAAGCTATTGGGAGTCATCCTGTCCCCTAGTGAACTTCTCTCACGGAGGCAATGATTTTGTACCCATCTCCTTCAGGTGTCTGACAACAGTGCCTGATAAATTTTGCTGAGGTTACTGTTGCTTGTTTTTCAGCAGTGAGGAGGTAGGAATGTTAGGGTTATTAAAAAAAAACAAACAAACAGAAACATTATAAGTTAAAAATATATTTTTTAAAAAAAGGTTGTAAATGGAAGGATTTTTTTTTTTTTTTTTTTAAACCAGGTCTAGAAGTATTAATGCCGATGAGGGCATACTGACAGCTTAGCTGTAAATAACCACAATAGTGTTTGCTAGCAAGGTCATGTTTACTGAGACTTAAAATTGGTTAGTAGCCATATCTCACAAGGCTGTTAAAGCCTGTGACATCTTTCGGGGAATAGAAAAGATCTATTTTTGGCATTTCCTCTTTCTGAAACTTGCTTCCTTTTTTGGGAGCTTTGTTCTTTATTGTCAGGGTGGTGCTGACTTCCTCCCTCTCTTCCCCTAACGACCCCTCCCATGGCAGCACAGCTCTCTGTTGTGTTGTGACGTCCCTTTTTCTGAATTTGGTGTCACATTCTGTCATGCTCATGGGCTTCTGTGCTAGTGCCAAAAATAAATGCTGCAGTGGCCCTTCCCAAATGCGTATGGACTCAGCTGGGTCCCTGGGACTTTTTATAGCCCTTCAGCTCAGTCCTATCTTTGGTAGCATCAGCATCCCCATAGCAACCAACTGTGATGTCAAAGTAACATGTTTTTTGGTGGGAACAGCAGGGAGCAGTGAACTCTTCATAAGCAAAGATCCAATTTTCATGCAGATGTCTCTCATAATGTTTGCCCACCGCTGTTCATGGTTCTAATGCCGTTACCTTGCTGTCCCCCATCTGTTGCACCCACCTGTTGTCTCATCCTTAGCTGGGTAATACTGTGTGCACTTCTTTTCAAGAATGTGTGTATGCTGTTGAGAAGTTTACACTCCACTCAGAGCAAAGGGAAGCAGTAGTAGGAAAGGAAAAGACTGAGGAGTATCATGCTGAATACAAATTACATGGTATGATTAGTTAATGTCAGCCATTTCCAGGCCTTTCCACTTAGGGTTGTTTTCCAGGGGATGGGTGGATTGCAGTGAGGTGAACTGAGGCTCCTGACAGTAAAAGTGGCTTTCTGTAGTCCTTTTTGGGACCTCTTACAAGCATGATCCCAGGAATGTTCAACCCATAGGTGAAGAATCGTTGCTTTGTGTATTATACTGACAACTGAAAGGGAACAAAGCAAACAAAGTTACAGAGGTTGCTTGCTATCTGCACCTTAAATAAATGCTCAAAACTGTGGATTCCTCCCTTGCTTTGCCCCTGTGCATATCCTCTAACCCAGAAGACAGCAATGGGCAGTGGAGGATTTCACTTGTAATAGAATCTGTCCATCTTTATCTATAGCACTGCATATTCTTTGGACCAAAAGACTCACGTGATGCAGACTGCCTTGTGGTATTAAGGATTAAGCCTGTAATTTGGAACAAGTTTGATTTGTAGGACAGAGTTCCCCCCCTGCTCAGGGTGGAAGAAACAACATATTGTAACTTAATGCTGCAAAAAAGTAGAATTTGTTTCCTCAGAGCTCTCCTAATGTTATCTGCTTTGTTGGGCTGATTGTGTTTTTCATGCTCCTTGCTGCTGTCTCAAAAACAAGGTGTGTTGCAGGCTGGAGGATGCTGGGAGGTGTGGGAAGCTCTGGGGCTGGGAGAGAAGCAGGAGGGCAGAAGGCAGGTTGGAACTGCAGTGAGATCCCCAGCCTGTGTGTTAAATGAGAGCCAGGGCAGAGGGCTGCAGGAGGAGCCCTGAGTGCTGAAAGTCCAGGGAGAGGGCAGACTCAAACGGGGAGCAGCTTTTATTCATGGAAAATTCACTTACGCTTAAGTGATGATATCGGTGAATGAGATTTACCCAGTCCTAATCTGGGCAATAGAGTCAACCTGCTCCTCCCTGTCTGACCTGAATCAACGAAGAAATGAGTTTACCTCCTCTTTAATTACAGGTACATCAGTGACTCGATGGCAGCTGAAAATACTGTGTGGTTTCTCCAGCTTCTAATTTTTATTACAAGTATATACATGTAAAACAGGGCTGAGAGGGGGGGAAATGAGTTACTCCATGGCCCCGCAGAGAAAACAAGATCACACAAAGCCTCCATCTGTATTTACTACATGGGAAGACATAGGCAGGACTCTTACTCATCTATAAACTGATTTGCAGACTGACTTCTCCCCAAGGTTGTAAAGTGCAGCAACACTGGGGGAAATAAAAGCAGCAAGCCAGGCTGACATGCAGATTTGATAGGGTTGAAGGGAAGGCAGGGAGGGCTGCCCTGCATCCCCTGGTGTTATGTTGAAGAGGCAGCACCTGCAGGGGCTGCCTTGTGCAAATGCAGCCCTGTGCAGTAGGAGCTGGGTGCAGGCAGAGGGGATATAAGAGATGCTCAGTGTCACCAGCGCAGAAGTGCTGCATATCCTGTCAATGTATTTTTCTTTTATTATTTTATTTCATTGGAGAAGATGGCTGGAGTGCTGTCCTCCTGATGAGCTGTGAACTATAATCCTGTGGAATATATTTATTAGTTGACACAGTATCCACAGCTTGCAACACACAGGTGTTACAGTACCAGTTTCTTGTTACAGATTTACTGCAGTTTGTTTCAGTGTAAACACTGTTTTATAAAAATGTTTTCTATCTGTTGAAGAATTTCGCCAGTTTGTTGACAGTGAGACTTCTTGTAGAACAAATCAAGCAAGTTAAAATGTCAAATACTGCCCTGTGTTTCAGGATGAAAATCCTAACACAAGTACTTATTATAGGGAAGCACGAACTTTGCAAGCTAGTTTTTAAATTACATGGCAAATTGTTAGGCCAAGAGTCTGTGTAAAGGTTCTACTCTCTAGTTGTGAAGTGCATCATCTTTCATTTTTTATCAGAGTAACTTGTTTAAATCTGTTGAGAAAATCTGTTTCTGTGATCTGAGAATTCACACACGCATTCTTTCATGCATCTGATCAGTATTTTAAACTCAAACCAGTTTGAAAAAATCCATTCCAAGCTCTGTACAGGAGAAAGGCCCATTAGCACCAGACTTATCGTTGTAAGGGAGTTCAAAATAATGCTGCATGAATGAACTGGTGAGTGTGAACAAATCCTATAGCTGCTAATCTGGGACCACGTATCCCAAACTCATTATTTCTCTGTCCTGTCTTGAACATGCAACTCCTTTCAAAAACAGTAGAGAGCTGAAAATGGAGGCCCAAGAAGTTAAAGGATCTGATGGCAGAGCTTAAGGGACCAAGTCTGAGTGTCAGTTGCATTTCTAGTTAAAATCATACCCCAGAGTTGAGGCCAGGAGCATTTTGGTTCCAAATACGTGTTGTTTTCTCCAGCTGAGCTTGAGTCACTGCAATCTGTTGTGCAATTGCCCCAGGGAAATGATGGATGGAGCATATATTCCTCCTAGTCAGGGTGGGAGAAACATAGCACTCTGGGACAGTGGGATGGAGAAAATAAACCCTCAAATACCTATCCTGTGTGTCTCAGATATGCTGCCAGGATGCTGATATCACCTGCAATGGAGCCTTCTGTTTTTTTCTAAGGATATCACCTGAAAAGTCTTTCTTTCAATTGGTAGCAGACCGCCATGGACACCAAAGCTGTTAGCTGATGACTGAACACAGAGCTTTTACAGCATTCTGTGCAAGTCTAACCTCAGATTATGGCTCTCAGATTTGGTACCATGCTATGTTTCCTATCCTGGACATTTTCTGAATATTTTTTCAGACAGTTTTTCATCGCCTTTAGCTCCTCCTAATGGCAAACTTAGAGTATCTGAATTTTGATTTTTATAAATACTAGACCTCTGGAGCCCTTTTAATCTGTGAAATGCAGAAAATCCTGTACCTCTGAAAACCAAAATCTTTTGCCAAAAGGTAGCCAAAATGTCAGAACCCCAAATCATGGGTCACTATGGGGAGTCTGGCTTTGTTCTCATACTAGGGAAGGAAGATAATTTCTAAGACAGCAGGTAATACAATAAACTGCTTTGAGATCTTCAAGTAGATGATGCTGGAACCATGAAAGCTCCTTCAGACTGGGGTAGGAGTTCAGGCATTCTAAACTCTCTTCTGGATATTGAAACCACTGATCAATGGGAACCATCTTTGCTTAGGCTGAAAACCACATAGCTCCTTCTGAAGTTGTGTGATTGCTCTACTGCCAGAACTCCGTTCAATAGGGCATCTCTCTTTAAAGCAGAAGAAATAAAATCAGAGCAGAATTTTATCCCAGACTCCTTCATAGGATTTGGCACTGCTACCCTAGAGAGCCTGGAAAAGCTCTGATGGGAGCCAGATCTTTGTGCAGCACACAGAATGTGGTGTTGCCTGTAATGTTTCAGAGAAGCTCATAACACAAAGGAGATCAGCTCAGAAAACCAGTGCTTCCTTGGGGAAGACAGCCAGGTAACTCCAGTGGAACTTTAGGAAAGGAAAGATCTCAAGTAGCCAGCACAAAACCCGAACTATTTGCAGTGTGGACTCTGGCATCCTTTCTACATTTTACCCTTCCAGTTGAAAACTTTGAATGGAATAATAGTGTTCAGCATCTCTGTGAAGCAATAGGGAAAAGTAAAGAGCTGTGGAAGTAACCCAGGGCTATGCGAAATCACGTTCTTCTAGTTTTTGGATTGCACTGTGATTTTTGCAACTGCTCTGCAGTGGCATTTTCTGCTTTAGTTTTCTTTTTAACAGTGTTAACAATTAGCCTAGGGCTAGACATTATTTTCAGAGCATTAACTCATGTTCTGGTTCACATACCGTGGCATTAAAAAAAAATAGTGGAAAAATAATCTGCTTATTTGAAATCCTGGATAAAAATGTTGAGATTCTAAATGACTGAACTTCCAAGCAGTTCCTCTAGGATGAGAACCAACTGTATTTGACCTGTGTTACTAGTGAACAACCTCTTCCTATCATGTTGTAAGAGGTAACATGGGATTGTAGCGTGACCTGTATTTGACTGGTGGCTTTCTGACTGACTGCTGGAAAGTTGTTTCCCATGATTCATAGTAGCACTTCAGATCTAACTTAGGTCTTTGTTTTCAAGGTATTATTCATCTCCTTGTAGACAGCGAGAACACTCCTGTCTCCATGTGTTCTAGTATACAGTAGGGATACTGAAATTTAGTTAGCTTACTCAGCTTGCAACATTTATTCAGTTACCAAAACTGAATAAAGCTATAGGATTTGCTAGTTGTACCAGACAGAGGTTCAGAGCAGTTGAAGTTCTAGATCTTTGGAGTTCCACACAGAAAAGCATGGAGAACACAAATTTGGAAACTAACGTTTCCTCTGATAACATACCCTACTCAGAGAGAAAGGCTGTGTTTCATCCTGCTGGCAGTGCAAAGACAATCTGCAAAGATAATGTAGGTAAAAGAACAGAGCTGGTGGTACCTTGCAGGCCTCTAGCAAAGCTCTCTGTAGCTGCTATACTTGTTATATGAAGCTGACTGGTCAAGAAAGGTGATTAGAGCAAATCTGAAGTATGCCTCTGACATCTACACGTATGGGCTGCTTGATGTTACTGGTGCTACATCCTCTTCTTAGCTTTTGCCTAAGTGGTGTCCATATCCTTCATTAGACAAAAATTTTACTATCTTTTCTCTACAGAAAGCTCAAGACTTAACTGATAGTTGTTCCACACAGGATGTGCAACAGGCACTTCTCTGTCTGCTCAGGGAGGGAAACAAACAGGTACATCTACACACCCGACTCTTGTGTGATATTGATCCTGCATTCTCACCTCTTCCCTTTCAGCTCCCACTGATACTGTCTTGGTGTAGAGGTGTAACAGTGCCTCTGTGCTGTGCTTGAGCTGGAAGAAACAATGGCAGCACATTGGCAGGAGACAACACAACACTGATTTAACGTTGATGGAGCTGCCCCTGCAGCATCAGCTTCCAATACCATCCTGAGCAAAGCTGTGGAAAAACCAAGGCTGGCTGAACAGTGGGATGGGATGGGGAAGTTGCAGGTGCTGCTGCTACCTGGATGGCTTTTGGGACTAAACTTATATTTGTAAAGGCCCTTGCCCCTCTGTTGCAGCTTCTAGTGAAGGACAATTAACCTGTGTCATATTGTCTTTCTTTCCTTCCTCATCCATGCTTTTCTCATTTCCTTCTCAACTTTTCCCAAATGTCAGCAGTTTGTGGGAAAGTTTGAGCCGGTACTGTGACAATTGAGGCAGGGAACCCACGGGCCCACACCCTGGGGAAGGGGGAAAGGGAAAAAAGGAGAAGGGAGATGGGCCTAGGAACAAAACAGCGGCAATGATCTGAGGAGGAAAGCTAATTTACTAATTAAGATATCAGAAAGCAAAAAAAAAACAACACAATATAATACAATATCATTGGAATTGAGGCTAATGAATCAAATAAAATGAACAAAAGAGAGAGTGTCTGATAAACTGCAGGCCTTACACTAATGCTGAAGGTGGATGGCTGCAACAAGCACCCACTGCTGAGCTTGATCCCGAAGGGGAGAGAGATGGTCCTGTGACCACAGACAGTTTTTATCTTTCCCTCTGAGCAGAAATACATAAAAATACAAAGCATTGCACAGTCCTCTGGGGAATGTAGTTCTTCTGTTCTGAGACAGGTATACCCAGAACTATCAATGATCCATGCAGCTAGAGCACTGACTCTTTAACTCCCAATACACTACACGATGTTATGATGTGGAATATCAATAATATAACAAAAATCATAAAACCATAACACCAAGAGAATCAAAAGCACATTTATAGGTATCATAACCGAGGTTTTCATATGAAAAATCAATATGAGATTGTTTTTGCGCTTAACATTAATGAAAACAGACTTATGATTGCATCAATCACTGGTGTCTATCAAGGAAAGCTTAAACTTTTCTTAGCTTTACCATGAGTTGCTTCAGTGCAAGATTTTCTGCAGCAAAAAGGCAGTGCATTTTCTCTAACAGCCTCAACATGCCAACACTGGAAAGAATGAGGTTGGAACTAGGCTACAGGGCCATCCTCTGTATGTGAGGTTGGTGAGGCAGGCTGGCCTCCTGCCCTTACAGGGGAAACAGAGCCTTGATTTCAGGCCTGAAATTTAGGAAGCATGGTAGCTGTTTCTTCAGGAAATTAAGTGGTGGTTGTGATTAAGGAGGGCCCTTGTTCTGAGCATGTCTGTCCTTCACAGGGCTGTCAATTTTGCACCTTCCTATCTTTTACATTTATTTCAGGGCTGCACGAGTTGGTGTGGCTTCTTACCTGCTTAGGATGTCACAAGATCTCTTTTATTGCTGAATGGATGGCTCAATCTGAGGAAAGCCCTCAGTCTCTCTTCTCTTTGATGAGCTTCCTGCTCAGGCTGCTAGACCCAACATAACTGAGATGTCCTTCCCAGATTCTTCTTGTGCCCCAGAGAACAGCAGCTCATAGGCAGAGTTTTCCCTACAGGTGGAATGTGTCCTCATAGACCACCTCTGTAGACCCAGCCTCACCAGGTTCATCTGCACTTCCCTACCTGGCAAGTGCCCTGACCTCTGTGTGCAAGTAGCACTGGGACTGACAGGTTTGGGAGCTGCTTTTTTCCACCCTCCGTGATGTAGTCCAGTGATTATTGAATAATACAACCTCTGACATCAGGATGGTGATGAATTGTGCTGGGTTGGGCACAAGTCTTAGCTGACAAGTCCAGCCAGAGGACTGAGGCAGGAGGATGTCTGGATTTGGAGCACCTTTGGTGCATGTGTGACAGAGGGAGAAGGAAAATGGTTATTGGCTAAAAAGACCGTCTAGAAGCTGTGAGCAATGCTGCATCCTATCATTGCTCATCTCAATTGGGGTAATGCCTCACTTCAAGCACAAAGAATGTGGCTTTTCCCCCTGCACTGCCTACCTCTTCACAGTTGAATTCAAGGGCAAATCTACTGATTTTTCCTTACCCGCTTAGAATGTGTCAGGCCAGAGCATACTAGATGCTGTGTGCCCTATGTGACATAGCCTTAGGCTGGCTGCCCGTGTTCCCGGCTCAGCAGGTATACTGCTGTCCTACCTTTCAGACTTTGGACTGAGCAGATTGTGAAAGACTCAAATGCTCCTCCTCAGCAGATGTTGACTTTCCCCCTTTCACTTTCCAGGATGGAGGAAGAGATTGATTTATTCATATCACTGGGGTAGCAGAGGACAGAAGCAAACGCTAATAAAGTAGCAGAGTATTCTCTGACATTACTCAGATCCTGAGGTTTAATGCATGCAATCTACCCTTCCAGGATTGCAGCCTTCTTGTGAGTGATATTTTAATTTGCATCCAATTACAAATAAAGTGTTCAGCATTTAACTTCCTAAGGGAACTCTGATAAGATGATGTGAGGTTCTCTTCATAGCTTAATGGTTACAGGAAGCTTTGCACCTGTGCTTGTGTGCTTATGATTGGATCACTGCTTCTCAGAGAAGCCAGACTGCTCATCTTTGTTGCATGTTCCATACTGCAAACTGCTAAGGGAGATTCTTCTCTTGCTCAAGCAGTGATAGAAGGAGAAAGGAGAAAGTAAAAGGTGAGAAAGGAACATCATGCAAATCCACCACCCTGCTGTGCTGAGGTCCTGAGGGAAGCTTGGTCTTGTAACAAAAGTGAATAATAACAACAATGCAAGCCATTCTGTAAACATAATAATTTGCCTGTTGCCACCTCTTAGATTACCAGTGATCTAACAGCAGTCAACAAACCTGAAGCCATTACGGCTGGGAATTTATCACTATACAAAGATGCAGATCACTGATCAACTCTCCTCACAGACTCAAGCCTTTAGCAACCACTTTGGGTCCAGACCTGCTGGACCTTTTCCTGGTCTGAAGGCTGGCAGCTGGTTTCACCACCTTGCTTTTTGTACTGCAGAACCTGCAAACTGCTTCATCAGCAGAGTATACTTCTGGGAACAGGCAAGTAGTTTGGCCTTTTTTGTCCAGGTGTTTGCCTGACTACAGGCCTGATGTAGTTTAACCACAGTGCTTTTACTGAATTTTTCTTGCTTAACTGAAGCTGCATGTTATGTCTTCTCAATGTGGGGTCCTCAGGACTCATCAGAGAGGAAGGGAGCTCTCTGGAAGAAAGAATTCTCTGCCATCTTTGTACACAGGATCTAGGACTCTCCAAGCAGTGGCCTCTGCCACAGTCTTGGCTGTGTGCCTGTTCTCTGTGCTTCCTTGGCAGAAACTCCCAGCGTACATGCATTATGTCTTGCCAGGGGCAGTAATAACTCCAGTCATGCACAATCAGGACTGGCCTTTACTGCTCCTCCTAGTTCTAACAAAACAGTAAAATTCCAGTCTCATATACAGTAACTCCTTTTTCCTTTGAAAAACAGAGCAAACCAAATGTGTAAGCTGTGATCCCTAGCACCTGTGACTCTTGTTTGGGAGCATAGTCTGGTCTCTGGAGTATGTGCACCAAATTGTGCAGACAGCCTTCATCCATGGATGGATGCTCCTTCATGAGCTGTTTGCCCTGAGAACCCAATCTTCCTCTTAAATGCCATGTGAAGAACTGAAGCAGTTACTTGGGGATTACCGTGAGCATCGCTTGCCATGAAGTATTATTCTGAGCCTGGTTCCATGTTGCAGCCTCAGCCTAGATGAAATAGCTTACTTAGATTGTGACAGGTTTACCTACTGAGATTTATTTCTTAATTACTTCACTTTATTTTATTATTATTTTATTTTTGTATTTTAATATTTTAAGGGCATTTTCTATTCCTGGTATTGTTTTTGCTGAGAGGTGAGGGCACCTGTGGAAGGGTACAACTTGCTGGCTTTCCTCATATGAAGAGTGGGATCTGTCATTTCCCATGATGCTGGCAGAAGGGTGACTCTTTCCTTTAATTCCCTTTCCTTACCTTTGGTAGTGGCCATCCAGAGCCCATCAGCCCTGAGGGGAAGGGGCAGGGAAATGATTTTCTCCACTGGCACAAGAGTTTACTTCCCCCTTCCCTACCTTCTCAGACCGATCAGGGACTAAAGTTTGATATGACAAATAGTGAATCATTTGCAATAAGCACAGGAACCTCTGATGAGCTGATGTTTCCTGACCGAGCAATGCTTTGCCAAGCAGTTCCCTCCCCTCAGCTCTTTCTCTGCTTCCGTTTGCTGTGCCAACTGCTAGAAAATACTGTGTGGTGGCATTGCTATTTGCATATCATTATTCTGCTTTAAAGAGAAGCTGAGGCAGTTCTGCTGAACTGGAGCCTGGAAAGGAATCACAAGGGAAAAGCATCTGTTTGTTGCAGTGCAGACAGCGCAGCATCCATCCTGGCCCGTTACAGGGATGAGTCCAGGCATGTGTGGTCTGCTATCAATTGCATCTCTCTTTCTTCTGCTGTCAGTCCATGAGCAAAAAAAGCACAAAGGAAATCCAAACAGCACTGATCCATTTTCCCTAGGCTGCAGTTCAGCCTCTGTCTGTACGCATACCTTTGGTACACTAGCAGGTGCTCACTGTTTATGTAGAAAGAATTAAGCACGGCTGGCCCTTTCTTCTACACATTTTCCCCAAGGTGAGTGGTGTGGCAGAGAACACAGAGTAAGAGGCAAACCCTCCTGTAGCACTGAGGTTCAGTTACATTGCTGCAGTCTGTGTGTGGCCATGTGCCACTGAGGAACAATTGGTATACGTCAAAGGGTCCAGGTCCTCCTTTCCTTGATGTCTTGGAAACTGGTGCTTTGAGCTCTGGGCAACACTAAGTCCTGCATCTGTGGGCTTGGAGGAGCCCATTGGGTGCAAACAGCAGTGTGCAGTGCTGGATCATCAAGCACTGGGCTCCCTATGGAGACAAGGACAGGACAGGTACTCCCTGTCAGGTAGGGCACAAGGGAAGGGCTGAGGATCTGGCCCTGGAATGGAACCTTTGCTTCTGTCTGCAGCAGAGCATACCCCTGAAAAGCACCATTCCACTCTATCCATCCTTTCCTTCAGCCTGGAGGGCCCTTTCTACTCTGATTAACTCAAGACCTCCTCTAGTACCAAGAACTATGTGGTGCCTGATGGTGACCTTCAGGGTAAAGGCCTTGACTTTTTCATGTGCTCCTGACACTGCTCAGGAGGGAAAATAAAGTGTTCAGCTTTCCAAAACTCTTCAGCTGAGATGTCAATTAGCATCAGACTTGAAAAAAAGAAAAAAAAAAAAAAAAAGCAGGACTGCCAGGCTCAGGGAAGCACTGGTGCTGCTAAATGCATTAGTTGAAGCAGCCGCAAGATGATCTGTTCCAGCAGCGATGTTGTGCACAGCAGGAAGTCCTGACGAGATTAGAGACTCGAAGACCTATCCACAACATACAGGGACCTGCTGATGATAAAAGAACATCTGTGGGTGCTGTTGATGCCTGAAATCAAAACAAAAAGCAAACTGCTGCCTCTGGTAAACACTGTCTCTACATGAAAAAAGCAGTTAAATCCTCCAGCCTGCCTGAATGCTCTAATTAAAGCAGTCCAGCATTGGTGAAGTGTCCCGAACCAATGCAGAACTAGTGTGGGACCAGTGTCCAATCTTCATGTAAAGCATCTCACAGAATCGTAGAATCATTAACGTTGGAGAAGATGGCAGCCACTGGTTGCCTTGCCTTGTGCCCATTTCAAGAAATAACACAGCTTTACTGCAAGTCAGAAGCTTCCAACACCAGCAGAGCTAAGAAAGGACAGAATCTAGTCCCCTGGCATATACACTCCCATTACAGTTGGTTGTAAGTCCCAAGCGTATGCAGGACTGTGGCACTCTCACCAGCAGGCACAGTCCCAAAGATCCTGAGCTGAGTGAGTGGTGCAGGAATGGTAACAGCAGTGGGTTCTAGCAACAATCTAGTTATCACTGAGTAAATGTAAGGCAGCAAATCAGGTCTGAGATAAATCCAGGACAACCAAACAACTGAGGAAAATATATGAGAGCTGTTACGCCTATGGCATATATAAGGCCAGGAGAGAATTGCCAAGGATGAAGTGAAACTGAGGTTCCTGGGCCCACAGGCAGATGTTGTGAGTCCCAAGTGGGGGTAGCTCAGGTGATAAAGGCCCATAGATGTCCTCAGGCCCCTGACAAAGAGCTGCAAATGAAGCTTGGGTACAGTGACTTCCTCTTCTGGGTCGTGGAGTGAACAAATACCTAAATCTACCTGAAGTGGAGTGTAAGAGCAAAGCACACCTAGAGTCAGACTTCTCCACATTTTTGCAGTCTCAAAGAATGTATAGTTTAAGAGCTGCTTGAGCCAAGTGTAGCATCTGCGTCCTGGTGGATTTGTCTTCCTTGAACTCATGTAGTCTTTCCTGTCCAGTATCCACTGCATCCTGAGGTGGGTGGTTCTGCAGCTGCATTACCCATCCTCAGGGTGTTGGATCTGCCACCTGTTATCTTCATTTGAGCCTGCTGAACTTTTCTATCAGAGGGTGGTTAGATGTCTCTGTTAATTTCTCCCATACCATCTCAAACCACTTACTCTATGTCAGCAGGCATAGGATGTTGGAAGGCAGCTGTGTACTCTGATCACTGCAGTCAGTCAACATGGAGTGCTTTGATAGAAGACTCTGTATCTCTTCTCTTCCTTTGAAACAGCTGAGTTTGGAATTTGAGGGTGCAGAGAAAAGAGATGGAGGTACCCAGGCAGATACTTCTCTCTAGTCTTGCAACAGCTAGATTCTTTCAGAGGAAAGGAAGCTACTAGCACGGTGAAACCACATCATCTCTTGCCTTATCCTAGGCTGGCTGGTTGCCAGGCCAGTGAGGCAGATCAAATCCCATCACATCTCACTGCTTGCTGTGACCTGATGCTGAAAAATGCAGTTGTCTGTCCATGGCTTTACCTGCTACCTATATCCTGAGCCAGCCTTTGGGAATTCAGTTTGAAACAGGGGGATATTCAGCTGCGCTCTATCCTCCTTCACAGAGATGAGTAATTTTTAATATTTAATTTATTTATTGAAGTCAGAGCTTTTGGAAAACAGCCCCTACTCTCCCCAAAATGCTGCTTGAGAGCGTATGGAGATATGAACAGCGAGACTGTGGTCTCTGTTTTAAATGACGCAGGAGCAGGCTGCACCTCCCTGCTTTCTCTCTGCCTTTTTGTTCTTTAAATTTTATTCTTCAACTCTTGATGGGGCCCTGGAGATAATTCTTTCAGACAGCCTGTCCCCAGCAGCTTAGAGGATACTACTGCCTGCACAAGAGCAGCTGGACCCCCTCTGCATGCCCACAGGGCTGAAATACCCTGATTATTTCACTGGAGAAGGTGGAAGGGGAGCGATTCACTGTGCCTGCCCAGCCTCAGCACACAGAACAGCTTAACCCTTGCACTGCTGCACTTCCCACTCTGCTCTTGAGTGTGTGTGTGTGCAGCTTGGGACAAACCCAGGTGCTGCGTGAATGCCACCATTTCTGCAAGAAGAGTTGGTAGGAGGAAAAGAGATGAGTAATGACAAGACTGTGGCAGATACAATGAAAGGTGATATCAAAGAGCAAGGGAGAATGCGGCATTAAAGGCATGAAGCATCTGAAATTAATTATCTAAGGGAGAGAACAGAGAGGAGCTGTGGCAGGAGCCCCTCAGTGTGAGGGATACCCATGCTGCTGTGGCACACACCACAAAAAACATCCTTTAAAGGTGGCCCCTGGATCCTTCGTCCCTCAGTTTGCAGGAATGCGAGTGAGGCTCTCCAAAATGCTCTGTGGTGGTTTGCAAGCAGACTCAGGGACTGCTTGCAGTGACCTCTTTTTGATCACTCCAGCTCTCAAATGCTCCCACTTGTACCTGTCCATCAATATGTGAATGGAGCCAGTCTGTTCCAAGTCCAGAAAGCTCTTCATTGTACCCCAGGCGAGGAAGTATTTGCAGGGTTTTCCACTCCTCTGTACAGCCTCCACTGCTCATCCCTCTGCACAGAGTGCAGGCTCCTCTGCTGGGCCCTACCACATCCAGGACAGGAGGAGATATGCTGCAGATACCTCAGCAGCCTGTGCTGCACTTCCCCTGCTTGCAGCACTACTGAGCAGCGTCAGCACGAGAGAGCTCTGAGCTAAGCTGTCACAGCAAGAGCAGGAAGCTGTGGGGAGAGAGAGATGCATGGTGGACATCTGCTGTTGGGATGTTGTGGAGAGGGAAGAAAGCAAAGTTCAGGAGGAGAAATGTTGCCTTGTGGTAATACCACAATAAAGGAAAGGGAAGAGGGAGGCCTGTCCCTTCCCAAAGGGAGGTTTCAGCATCTCTCACTCTGCTGTCTTTTATCAGGAGTCCACTGCACTCCTTGGGAACTGTTTAATCATCTTTGGACTGGACTTATGTCAGCAGGAATTAGCAAAGAATGATAGATGAGGTGGGAAATGCCAGCAAACCAGTGATGCCTTTTCCTGCCCAATCTTTCCTAATTGGCTTGAAGCCAAGTCTCTGCTGCCTTTACACGGCACAGGATTTTTTTTGTCCATAAATACCCTTTGTGTCTCCTCTATTCCCACTCCGGAAAAGCAAAGCTTGGAGCATCCTCCAGGAGGCCTCCTCTCTCACAGCAGTTTGCAAGCCACCACACTTACATAAGGTTTGGCATTCTTCCCTTTCTGCCTCCCATTTCCTCCTCACACGCTCTAAAATCTTGCAGACTCATTTATTTTCTCTCTTGCATGTCCTTGGCAGATGCTTCCCTGCTCTCTGTTTGTCTGAGGTCTGAGCAGACACTGCATTCACCTGTCCTGCACTGGCACTTCTGATGGTGCCAAGTGGACTTTTTCTCTGGCATAACCAAGGCCATATTTGCAAGCCCACATTGTTGAGGTGCGAGAAGTCTGATTTGTTCATGTATCACTCAGTGATATGGCCTTTAATTCAATTGGTCGGCTCCTGCACTGATGAATCAGTCTCCAACTGACAGAGATGGACTGCAAACTCAAGTGTAAGATGTGAATTGATTAGGTCCAGGTACTTTATGTATATCTATAATGGATTAGTGATTATTTCCCATGGTCACATTTAAAGGGAAAGAAGACATTTTGCCATTTATCATATTTTTTATAAAATGAAAGCAAGATATAGATTTGGAGGTCTGGGCTGTTTTCTAGGCAGGGAGCTATCTTGCCTCCTAAGTCTCATGTGTAAACACAGACGAGTCTGCAGTGAAAGAACCTGCATGTTCTTTTCCTCTATACATTATTCACCCATGAGGAGCCTCTGTTTATGCAGAGATTTCCAGCAGTCAGTTGCCCTTCCTAATCCAGCAGCCAGCACTGCAATCCGAGCTGTGTAGAAGGCTGTCTGTTGCTGTGGCTATTTCCTTTGGTGACAGCTCCCTGCCTTAAGAGGGGCAGTGATTTAGCACAGCACTAAGAGGAGTGGTTTCAGGAGCAACTGATTACACTTGAGATTACACTTGAGAAAACCCTGCAGGCTTGAGATCACAGGAAATCCAGGAATCTCTGACTTTGCACATTTTCCACGTTTTTCTCTCTCAACTGATGCTAAATCCATATTAGCAAAGAGCGAAGAAGGAAAAGGCTGGCTGGCAAAGGTTGAGAATGACAGTATTGCTGGAGTGAGCCCTTCAAGCCCTTCTGCTCTCCTTTGGCAGCCACTGTGGTCCAGCCCTGAGGGCTTGAAGACCTTGCTAGCTGAGCTGGAACATGTTTTTTTCTTTTTGCATTGCTGCTGACTCAGCTCATCTGCAAGGAGAATTCTGAATCTGACCTACCCATTAATGTTTCCTTCAGTGTCAAGGGAGACAGAGGATGGGGGCAGACCATTTGTTACCTCCAAATCAGAAGAAACACTTTGAAAGGTTCTCTTGGAAATTGAAATGCTCATGGGGTAGGGGTCAAACTTTCAACCCTCTTACACTTGAATAACCCCATATGGATTGGCATTGGTAGCAACCTCTAGTGCATACAGAGGCATTATGCATCAAAAATGCATGGCCATGCATGAATATTGCCAGTCAGACAAAAACTGCTGCAAAAACAGCACCAGGTTTGGATAGCATATGAAGTGACATCACATGCCCAGTCGCATGACTGCAAAGTAGCCAGAGTTGAAAATGTTGCAGATGAGTCAGGTCCAAAGCAATGGGGTTAATTTCCAAAAGCTCCTCTCCTGCCATTCCTCCTCCCTTATATGTGAGGCTCCTGGGTGCTTTGAAGAGAGTAATTCTGATTCCCTTTCATCTTATAAGAGCATAGGCTTTGTGGCTCTTCTTCCTCAGTGGTGTCACTACTGAGACCCTTTCTACTTATTGACTCAGCTCATAGGAACTCAGCATCACAGAATGTGACTTTTCTGTCCCACAGGCCCCAAATGTACTGTCAAATAGGATTATAAGTTTATTCCTGAGGAATCTGGAGAAATAAATATATAGGGAATAAATGGTGTGCTCATGTCCTTTTTTACAGAAGTGTGCACACAGCAAAATGGAGATACGTGAAGAACAACATTACTAGTGTGTCTAGGGGAGCACTTGTACACCTCCCCATTCAGACAGGTAACACTCAGAGCATGCAGTGACATACAGCTCCATTGAAACCTAATGTGAACCGAGAATAAAAAAGCAAGTTGGCTATACAAGCCATTGGCAAAGTAAAACCAGTCTGAAAGCCCAGCTGGAAAAATATGGCCAATAACAATTTTAATTCTTATGTGATGAGCAATGTCTGCTGGCACCTAGCAAGCTGTCAACGTCAAGCTAGCAGAAGTGAGAGAGGAGCCTGAATAATGCCATGCTCTGCAGTGACGTCAGATGGTGATAATTCTGCAGCCTGAAAGTAGTTCCCAAAATGACTTAAGATAACAACTCACCCTTTCTGGTGCTCAGTGGGTGGGCGACTGTGGAGCTGATCTTGGCAGCGGGGAATGCTGCCCAGTTATGCAGTGTGACAGAGATCCCAGGGTAGAGAGAATCGTCAGCTGAACAGAGAATTATTTAGCAATCGGTTAGTTTAGGTTTATCTGGCCATCCATGGTGACAGACTGTTTTTGTTGGCTAATAGACTCTACAGCCCTTTTAAAACAGTTACCTTTGTTACTAAATGTGCTAATCAGCTGGACTCCTAGCCTCCAAGCTGAAGGAGGATTTTACTGTGAAAATTCTTTGCCTTGGAAATCTTACAATATAATGAAGTGAGATGGTGAGCAGGTGGGGGAAGCACAGAGAGCTGGGGCTCAGTGAGGTGGCTCCAATACACTTTGTTGCCTTTGTATTGAGTGCCCATTCTCTGAGAACCAGGCATGTTGGAGGTACCTTTACCTGGCAGCTGGAGTCTCTGATCCCTTTGAAATGCTTGGCATGAAAGTTGAGTGGAAGATTACAGAAGAGGTCTGCAGCAGTGTTGGGAACTAAACTCAGATCCACTGAGTTTTGTATTGGGTACAAATGAAACATTTTTGCTAATATCTGAAAATATTACAGTATTTACTGTGGCAGCTGTATAGGCAAAGTCAACCACAAGCCCAAGGGGGCCACAAACAATTCCAAAAACCTTATAGGTAGGCAATATACCACAGACTCAATTTGACTCCTAGTCCAAGTCCATCGCTCAGAGTGTCATGTGATAGGTATTGGTATCTACTGTATCCTCTTCTCTCATGATATAAAATTACATGCAAATTAGGCATTTCACTATTTCAGCACTGCTGGGGCTGCAAGAAACATGATATGATAAAGGTACTCGGAGGAAAACAGTGGCCAGGCTGGACTGGTTGTTGTGGGAATCTCACCACTGGGTTTCCATCACTCTGCCCCTCCCAGTGCTCTCAAGGTGAAGGTAGCCTCCGTAAGAAAAGAAGAAGAAACCTCCAGAGTCAGAACTACGTCATGTTGGATTTATGCCCAGAACTGCTCTATTATGCTGCTTTCAAAAGATAAGTCTATAGCAGCTGGTTGAGGTTTTATAACTGAGATCGCCCTTGAAGCACACCTGCTGCTCCTGCAGCCATGTAAAGGAATGGACATCATCAGAGTAAGCACAGGATCTGAGCAATAGCTTTCTCTGTGGAAGACACCAAGTGAGCACACTGTTTTCCCTGCCTCTTGCAGAGGCTCTAGCCCTTTCAAAGGGAAAGCTGTGACCCGGGGTAGTGATGCATGAACATGATCTGTGATAGGGACTTATTTCTTTGAAGAGAACTAGCCCTGTCTTGCAGGAACTCCAGCTTTCATTTCCCTTTCTGCACTCTAGTCTGTTAAAATTACCAGAGATCATATTCTACTACAGGTAAGTTTTGAAACTACTAGAAATGGTTTGTAATCTGTTAAAAATCCAGGCAGCTTTATCTAGTAACTGTGCGGGCTGTGTGAAGTATTGTCTAACTTGCTTGATCTGCTTCAGATCTGACGTCGCCTGAGTGATGTAGCAAAAAACAATTGATGCACTTAGTCATTAATGAATAGAGAGCCATATATCTCACTCATTCTGATAATATGCTGCCAGCATAGATAGATATTTTCAGTATGTTATGTTGTTACTCAGTGCATTATGCAACCACTTGAGGTTTATAAGGACTGCAGCCAGTCGATCGAGTGGAACTAAGGACCTCGTGCAGTGTCAGTGGTTTGTTCACATTGTTTTCTATGCCAACAGCTGTGAACATTTTGTATAGGCAGAATTAGTGATGAAACTTCTGATGCTTGAGTTCTTTCTGATGGCCGAAAGATCAGAGAAGTGGCATTTGTCCACATTGCTTCATACTGACAGAGAAAAGAAGCCTGCAAGTATATTTGTTTGCGTATGGGTTTTTCTTTCCTGATGTGATTATGTATTTATTCTTTTTCTGCGCTTTTGCAATACCAGAGATGTCAAGTCCTCTTGTATTTCTCACTGTTGATGGAATATGTGGAAAGTACCTAAGTGGAGACTAATGTACAGATATATCTCCAGACTCTGAATATGATTGCCAGTTGGCAGCCATGAATAATTCCCAGACTCCTCTTCCTGTGCTCTCCCTATAGGCAGCTCCAGGGTGTACAGACCTTTGATATGAGCTCCCAAGCCAGCAGCACCACCTGCTCCTGCCTCACCTGCTGCTCTTTGTCTCTTGGCATGAAATCCCTGGCTAAAGTTACTGGCCCAAAGGACCTAACAGCTGCTGAACTGGATTATTATGTGCAAGGAAAGAAGCTAGGGAAATAGAGAAAGTAGTCACTTACTTGCTGGTTTGTTTTTTTCCCCTTTAAATAGGGAAAAGTCATGAGGGTAAAAGGAAAGAAAAGAAGCTTTGTTTGAATTGCTGGTTTTGTGTCCCATCCCTTCATCCCTTCAGAGTAATCAATCTATACAGCTTCTGCCAGCCCAAAGCTTGTTCTAAGCACCTGATAAAAAAGAGTTTTTCTTCTATGCCAACAGAGAATACAGCTGACTACAGTTAGTCAACATTCTTCATAAAAACAGGACTAGAATATGCCATAGCATTTTATTATGGACCTTGGCAGTGCTGTACGTAGAAGACAAAAGCACATAAATCCTCACTCTTCTCCTGTTAACCCACCCCAAAGTTGCATTAGCTGTTTTTGCTAAGACTTTTGGAAGGCTCTTTGTGTTTGTGTTCAGCTTATATTTTATCATATTTGTCATATCACTGTCCAGGACACCTGCTGTGACTTTCTCTCCTCTATTTCAAACCTCTTCTTGTCAGCTTGGAATAAAACTCTTTATTTCATGGTGTTCATCCTTCCACATGGTTATGTTAGAAAGCATTTTGATTAAGTAGGTTTATGGCTAAGTAATCCGGATCCTGCCATACAGGAGTGGTGGCAGATACTTCCCTGCAGTCTGTCAGACATTTTGCAGGACCTCAACTGGGAGTATGGCACTGCTCCTGGACACAACTGTTGGACAGTAGAGCATGTTATTATTTGCATCCCTTTTTTCCTCTCCATCATCTTTCATCTTCCTTAAAACAGAATTAGTCTGAGTACCACAGTGTTCTTGTGAGACTTGGTAGAGCTGCTTTTAGACTACTTCTTAAGGAACCATTCAACAGCTTCTGCTTAAACTCTTCTTACCTCCCTCCTCACCATCCCTGAAGGTTCTTACTTTCTCTCATTAGTGGTTTCCCCCTCGCCTCTAGCAAATACCCTTTGAGCAAGCCAGCGGTGATGCTGAAGAGTGAACCTGTACAAAAGTTTCTACGCTTCTGATTTCGTCCAGAGAGATTACCAACATGGTCAGCCCAGAGCACCAGGCAGGAAGAGCTATTGTAGAGATCAGTGGCCTCCAAAGTATGGCGTGGATATCCCAGGAGGTGCACAAGATGATCCACTGGGGTGCAGGAGGAAAATATTAGAACATCAGGTGTACATACATAGAATGTATAAACAGACAAATATATGTACTTTGGGGGGAGCACATGCTCAATTTTTTTTTTACTCATAGCAGCATGCAATCAGAAAACTTAGACATGTCTGGTCTACATTACCACAACAGACCTTCCCTTCCAGGCTGGCAGGAGTTTGGGGCTGGAGTGGTAGAACTAAAACCTTCCAGGCAAGGAGCCAATAGGACCAGCAATTTCAAGTCCAATTTAGACCTGGATATAAACAGAAAGAGCACAGAGACAGGAGGGCCCCACATGAATAAAGAAATGGCTGTGGAGAGAACTCTCATGGGCTGCTCTCTGCATATATGCAAACTGCATTAGAGGGCTGGACAAGCAGAACAAGTAGGATTGACATGATTCAGTGTTTGCCAAGCAGTTGTTCTGTTTTGAAGGGAGGCTGTGATATCCTCAGCACAGAGGCTGACAGATGGTGATTTATGTTATAGCGAATGCATATTTAAGTCTGTCTTCCAATATAAGAACGTACATTTTACTATCATTTAGGAAGCAAAACTTAGGCTGCGTGTAAAGGGCAACAGCTATTCTGTCCCATTAACACAGACACTTACAAACTTTGTAGTCTGCAGCTGTGTTAGGCATTCAGTTTCAGCCTGTCATCTTACAGAAAATAAAGCACGTTAAGCAAAGAAGGCAAATATTTGCCCACTGATGACTTAGGGACAGAGACGTCTTATTATTATTTGAGACTGTGATTTCAGGGTAGGAGAAGAACAGGATGAACTTGGCGGGGCAGGAGAGTTGGAAGCCCAGCGAAGTTGCCCTGCAAAGCCTCCCCTCCTTGGCTCTCTGCATCCAGCACCTCTTCCTGCCTCTGTTGCGTGCGTGTTTCTCTGTCTCTGCATTGCCATCTAGCGGTGAGATGGCCAAAAGCCCAGAGGGGAGGACCAACCACCTCCAGCTGAGGGAGGCTCGGCCCCAGTGTCAAGCACTTTTCGGTGTGGGGCACGTTTCCCACCGGCAGACACCAGCAGGAGGGCCAGTGCCCCTTAGCTGTAGATGTGAGGTGGCACATGCATGGCTTGAACGTTGTTGTTCTGCATCTGCTGTGGGGCTGAGTGTGGGAGAGGAGATGGATGAAAGCCTGAAGCGATTTGAGTGAGTGCTGGTGTCCAGGCATTAGGGACTGACTTCAGCTCTGCCCCTCCTTTGGTTTTATTCTGCTGTCATCAAAGTGGTGTGAGGGCTGGCTTCTATCAAAGATGCTAATTTTGGCTGACACGACTGCAGTAGGTTAATCAAGCAGAAGAAAGAAAGGAAGCAGTGAAGGGAAGATGCTTTAACCCTTCTCTGTGTCCTCACAGGGTTTTGACAAGGGAGCCGGTCCCTGAGCCATTCCTGGATGTGTGCCCCTCCTCATCTGCCTGCTTTCCAGTCAGTCCCGCTCTCCACGGGTGTTTGTACAACCAGCTACTACCACCCCACTCCTTCTTTGACTCTTTTAGCAGCCCTGGGATTTCCTAGATGGAGCCTGGGAAATCAACAGAGCTCTGGCAGGGCAGTGAGGAACGCCTGCTGGGGCACCTGGCATGGCCCCCATAATTGCTTCCTCCTGCTGCCCTTTCCCCTGCTAGCCCCAGGGTAATTTCCGAGTCTCTCCTTGACTGGGATATATCCCCCACGTGGCAGGGGAAAATCCACAATCAGCTCAGTTAATGTTAAACAGATTACTTTCCCAAACAATCGCCAGAACTTACGTTACCGGTTAACCACCCTCTGTTGCGCTGGCAGTACCTGATCTCAGCAGCGGGATAAAGGCACTGCACAATGCTGCTCTCCGTCTCCTGCTGGCACTGCACTGCCCCCCACCTAAAAAAAGAAGTCGGTGATGGTGCTGATGATTCCTCCACTGTTCAGACTGGGTGTGATTCGTCTGGGTTGCCTTATTTCTTTATTTTTAAACAGCAATACAAAGGAAAAAGAAAAAAAAGATCCCCCCCCAACAACTATGGAGTCGATAGGCTTGTTAATGCAGTGTGTCTTTCAACAAAGAAAAGCCTTAGAGCTTGTCTGAATTTAGTCAAAAGGTTTATTTTAAAATAACTTCCTTTTTATTAAATTTTATTTATGTTAGCACCACCAAACGCACCTATGCTCCACACTGATTTAATTTGTATGAATTTCTGCTCACTTCTTTTATTTTAGTATAAAAATGGAAAAGCCTGGGGTGAAAAGATGGTGGTAAGAATGGTGTCTTGTAAAAGTGCCATTCGACATGAGGCTGGCAGCAGCACTGCCAGGCGTTGCTGGAATAATCTTTGTGTCTTTGAGTTATGCAAGTAGCTACAGTGTCTTCATTCTGTGCCTGTCTGAGGCCAGAACGCTGGTGGTTCAATGGATGCTACTGTTAAGGCAGGGAGCAGAGAGAAAACAATTCAAATTCATCAGCAAATGCATTGTCTGCACACACTTAGACTGGAAAAAGCAAAACCTCCGCAGTACTGTTTATAGAGAGTTCAGTCAGCCCCAGCTTCAGCGGCACAAAATCCTCAGGTGCTCTTGGCATAGGATTAAGATCCTGTTTTGTGGTGTGAGGAGGAGGTTTGAAGCAGGAAACACATTTTCACTTGAATACCTAACGCTCCAGATCAGGTGATGTGCAAACTCGGCTATTTGATTGGAGAGGAAACTCAGTTCTTTCTCAGGGCTCACCAAGCAGGACAAACCCACCTTTCAGCACAAAGGATCTAGGCTGAAGTTCAAGGTTATTACTTTTAAGCACTCTTGAATCCCTCTGAGTCAAAACTCCTCTCAAGAGGGCTCTAGGCAAAGTTGGGATTTGGTGACTACTCTCATTACTTGGTTTTTCCTTCTGGTTGGTGTCTCCCTGTTCACTGACACCCCTCTCAGCAACCGCTTTTCTTACTGTTCGGATTTTTGTTTATGTTGCTCATCCTTGCTTTCTGAAGGGATTGCATGACTCAGAAGTCCTTATGGATAAGCGAAACACAGCAGAGCAGAAACCAGGTCAACAGCAGTTCCCATGAAAACTTAGCTATACCTCTGTCATGGCACTGCTGTTCTGTTTCTCTCCCAGATGTTCTTCCATGTCCGGCCACAGCAATCCCAGAAGGAGAGGTGTGCTTAAAATCCTAGTGTGGACAAGGCAGGTTGTATTGATCGGTCGTGTTTTGCTTTGTTTTATGGAGAATTAATCAGTTAACACATTGAAAAGATGTCCCTTCTCTTTTTCCACTGCCATTAGTAAAGGTAAAGCCTGTCTGCTTTGGTCCGGTGTGCCATTCATTTGTACTCAGCTAAGAGATTTTCCATGTTGCAGTGTGGTAGCAGGGTAATGTCATGGGACTGTGGTTAGAAACTCATGCCTTACACCACAGCCCAAAGGCTGTGCTGGAAAAAACAAACCACCAGGTATTGTGGGCTCCCTAGGCCTTATTTTATGTTGGTGGGCACCCCATTTCCACCCTACCTCTTGCATAGTCCCTGACTATCTTGAGCCCACACTTCCTCTGCCCTTGGCCCATATTTTCTCTTCCTCTCTATCAAAGGCGATGAGCGTCACAAGGAACTGCACGTGGAAGCAATGCTAGTCAGTGTCAAAAATGCTAGTTGGGTGCTGGATGTTACAGCAAATTGTGCCACGTGTCACGTTCAATATATTTCTGATAATGCACTGCTAGAAATATCTTCCATGCTGCTTCTGAGCTGTGAGGAGTTAATGCATGCTTCCACTTGTGCTTCAGGGATTGCCATGGCTTCAGAAAGGCGGGACTTCTGGCAGAGCACGAGATCCATTTTTCATGATGAAGCTGCAGGAACATGATGCCAGTGGGACAGCGGAGTGTGAACATAACTGGAGCATCCTGACGGGTGAGCAATGTTATATCCACAGTTTAGTGAATGCACAGAGCCGATCTTTTTTAGCCATTTGCACATTTTTAATTCTCCATAATAACTCAAAATGTAATCGTTTTGATGCTGTCACTGTGGCCAATTCTTTAATTAGGTTAACATTGCTACAAACATGGTACTACATGAGAATCTTGGCTTTAAAATAAGTTTATGAAGAGTATTTGGGATTTTAATTATGGGACTGCTTGCAGTGGATGGAAAACCCTGTGCTTGAATAGGAGGGATTTAGCACACTGAAACTGCAGTTTGCTTTTCTGCATTTCAACTTGTAAGGACAGTTGTTACATATTTTCACATTTCCCTGCGAACACAAAATCCATTGTAAAATGACAGCCAAGATTCTCATTCCTCTTGACTGAGGAAGCCAGAAGGTTCTGAAAAAGACTCAACTGCAACAGCTGGGAAGACTCGTGATTTGGTGGGACTGAAATCAGGGCAGCAAAAGATGCAAGACCAGAAAGGAACTCCTCAGCATCAGTATGGCTTTTTTTTTTTCCCCTCCCTCACAATGTGATTTTCATTAGTCATTTATTCAGCCTAGCAGATGCCAACATGAAAACTATGCAAAGAGCAAATCTCATCCTCTAAGTGTAAATATTTACAGATCATATTCAATGGTATTTAGGACTCTGCAAACATATTGTCAACAGTTCTATCCAGACTCTTCCCTAATTGCTGCCTGAGAGTTGGCAGAGACATGTCCTCTGTGCAAACATGGTTATGGGGAAAAAAATACAAAATTATAGGAGGCTAAATAAGTTCTTGGCTTAATTTGACTGAAATAAAACCTGAGGGGAATATGGCCCACAGCAGGTTAAACTCTGGTACAAGAACTCTTACATACCACATACAGAGTTGAAGAGGTGGTCCTCATGCTCCTAAAGGACAGCTCTCCCACTCCAGGCCATGGGTCTGCCTTGGCACTGCACTAAAAGGGCCATAGCATAGGGCAGGCAGGTTTAACCTTCAACATGTTTTAAGGGATGGAATTCCACCTCTTCTTAGATGTAATAAGAAATGCACTAGTATTTTTTGCATTGCCTCACCTGAATAAATTTATTTGAGTAATTCAGAAAAGCAAATATTCCAGGTCCCAATCACCATCTGTTCTGAAAGAAGAAAGAATGTTTTTATTTCTTAAACCCAGAATTGCCCTTTGTTCTCTAGTACAGTCAGTGCCCAACCCTAAATAGGTTAATGTCTGGGACATTACTTGACTATATTAGAGCTGTGTCTGTTTGAGCTAAGATCCTAAAGTATTCCTTCCTGCACCTCTAGCCGAATCCTCTCTGATAACATTTTCTTACATCCCAGAATCTTTACTCTCTTGACAACCTGTAATAAATACAAACCAACAGAAAAATCCGGTTTGGCTTCGCCCTCATTTATATTCAGTGAAAACTTGCTATCGCTAGCATGTCTTAGTACCCCTGCTTTTCACAAGGGGCACATGAAATTGCAAAGGGCTTTAAACACATTTCAAAATGATGTCCTCTAGGATTCTCACAGGAAACAGCCTGAGCAGCAGACGTGCCCTGTGCATGGCAGGGAGAGAGGTGAGCAGGGCACGCTCATGGCACGACATTCTCTTTGGTTGCATGATCACAGCTTTTCTTTAGTACCTGTACTTTCCTACTCCACATCTGGGCTTTTCTGTATGCTTTTTTTTTCTTTTCTTTTCCTTAGACTGACTGTTTGAGAAGTGTTTTTTGTTCCCCGCTGCACCAACACTCGAGGCTGTGAGCAGCCCTGCTTCTGCTCCATCGCCGTGCTTGGTCCTGGCAGATAACCTGTTCTACAGCACACAGTCCTTCCCCCCCCCCCCCCAGTTTCAGCTGTCTCTTCTAATTCTCCTGAATAGCTGAGCTTCTTCCTTCCTCCCTCCTTCCCTGGGAAGGAATATTTCAGAATGTGTCAGTACTCAGACAGAAGATGGAATCAACGTCACTTCCGGAGGCGCGTGGCTCTCCGCTCGCTGTTTCCGGGGTGAGGCGCTCCTCCCGCGCGCCCGGAGGCTCCGCCCCTTCGCGGCCGGAGGGGGCGTGGCTACAGGAAAGCGGGCACGGCCCTCGGTGGAGGGGGCGTGGCGTAAGGCCGGCGGACCAATGGGGAGAGAAGAGGGGCGGGGTCAGATGCGGCGGTGGGGCGGGGCGCGGCCGAGGCATGTGGCAGGGCGCAGCGGCGCGGGGCAGCGCTCCTCGGCGGGGGCCGTGCCGGTGCCGGGTATGCGGTTGCCTCCGCTGGGGTGAGTGTCTCTTCCGGTTCTGTCCGCCTGAGGGAGCGAACCGCGGGCGGCTGCGGAGCCGCTGGGTGGGGGGGGGGGCGGTGTTGGGTGCTCGTCGCGCGGGGCTGGAGGTGACGCGACGCGCGTGGGGAGCGGGGAGCTGCTGGGGTGGTTGCGGGAGGCCCGGCCCTGCGACCGCGGAGGGCTGGGAGCCACACGCGGCCTCTGCGCACTCTGTTGCCGCGAGTGTGTGCGCTGGGACCTCGAGCACGCACGGAACTGTGTTCTGGGGGAGCTCGGGAGCTTCGTGTCACCTCTCTTTGTCCCTTGTGACTCCCAGCGGTTCCTCTGCTTGTCCCTTAGACCGTCCCCGACCTGCGGTGGCAATGGTGCTTGCAAGAGGTTGGAGACATGTGCCCGTCTGAATAAATAACGTCGGCTGCGTGGAGCTGAGATCATCTTTGTAAGTGGCGTTCCACTTTGTCTGGCGTTGTAGTGGAAACTCTTAGCAATTCATACCTTATGGGAAGGTTCTCAGCAGGCTTAACTGTCCCCTGGGCAATGCTGCGGTGCAGGCAGGGGGCACTGAGCTCACAGTGCAGCATCCCAGGGGCTGGGATCAGGATGTTCCCTAGCCCCTCTCTGTGGTCTCCCAAACTTTGTCTTGTAGGATTGGTCAAGACAAATTCTGTCTCAGTGTCCTTTTGCATAGGGTGGGAGGGTGCCCATGCATTGGCTGTCCCAATCCCTTGGTCGTGCAGCAGCACACTGTTTCCTGCCCAGTTGTGTTATTTGGCTGCTTATCGAAGGCACACTATGAAAGCACTGACCCCTCCCTGCCTCAGACAGCCTGCAGTCTTGCTAAGCTGGGTAAACTCCCTGATAGCAAGCACCCTGTGCCCTGCAGAACTCAGAGGCTTGTGGCTGGTTGACAGCAGGGCTATAAGATACATATTAATGCTGTGTCTCTCTCTCAAAAGCATGTCTTCTGTATTAATCTCATTCATTCACCATAATCAACCGTATATTAGTGCAGCTCGTTATATCGTAATGGGTGGTTCAGAAGGGATTTTTATTAGCTTTCCTGTCTATAGTCAATCAATGCACTTGCTAAGCACATCTTTTGCTTGTTTTTGAAATACATCATATACGTTTAAAGGCACAGATCCTTTTTGTATTTTCCTGGGGAAAAAGTTTGGACTACGTACCCCTTGTAGGTGCAGGCATCGTTGTTTTTTGTTCTAGTTGTAAATTCCCTGCTGGATTTGTAAAACCATCTGCCAGAAAGCAGACTTTGCATCTTGTTATCTGCTAATGAATTTCTAATTGGAATCTCTGCACAACCCACAGCCTCAGCCTTCCAGACGAAGTCTCCTGGTGCAGACTTTTCAGAGGCGATAAAAGTAAATTTGTGAGTAAAATTTCAAGCTTCAGTGATGAAAAGAAGGCCTGATAATGTATTTAAAAATCTCTTGCTCTGTAGCCTGGATTATTAGGGCAAGTGCCATTTTAAGTGTAATAGCTGTCTTCTTTAGTAAAGGTGACAAAGTTTCCAAGGGAAAATGTTGCAGGAATGTTAGAGATGGAGATGACTGTTTTAAGCAGCGTGTGCAGGAAATGTCCAAAAGTTTGCCTGATGAAACTCTGAAGAATTGATTGGTTTGGAGGTAGGTTTTTGCCTTCCTTGGTCTCTGCAAGGCCCATATGAAACTTTTTTTTTAGTACACAGTCACAGTGATGTGTCCCTGTGCTCTGGTGTGTAGCATTAAGTGAACACATGTTCTGTGTAGCATCATTCACACTTGAACCAGTTTCATAAATGGAAAGCACCGTAAAGCAAGCCCAGCAAGAGTTAGTGCCAGCCTTTTTAAGGTGAGAAATGATGCGCACTGGGAAAGCACGAGTTATTAACCTTTTACCTGCTGCGTGCTTGCTTACTGGCAGAGCAGGTGTGTCTCAGTTGCTGCTTCATCCTGGTTGATGTGCATAGTGTGGGCTTGGAGCAATTCTGTGCATAGTGTTAAAGTCTTTGGTGTTCCCTGCACAGGTGTGCTGCAGCCCTTCTGCTATGACCTGTTACTGGTTGGAAGTCTGCTGTCATGGCCGTGTTCAGCCACTGCACTGTTTTAATTCATCCTTCCCCTTGAGCTGTTACCTGAGGTTTGGTACCAACTCCTAACACTGAGAGCAATTATGCAAAGGGAAAGCTGAAGGAGGAAGCAGTGGGTTCTTCAGTGCTTGCCTACAGATCCTCAGCTGTGTTGAGTTGCTACAGTTGCTGTGCAGAGCCTTGTCAGCCCACATCAGCTGACTTTTTGAAGCGGATGTCTGTCCCTGTAACATGTAACTGGCACAGAGTTAATTTCTGCCCTAGGTGAGAGAACCCCTGCTCTGCACAGTGATTGGCTGGATAGAATTCCATGCTTCGTGGTGTGCTGGAAGCTGAACTGTATGTTGTTCTTAGCTTGGAGAGGTTGCAGCTCAGTCTCCAGGTGTAACCTTTCATGATAGCCAACCTGCTACTGATACCTTACAAGTTCAGATTGAGGATGGCTCCCAAAGAGCTGTTGGGCTTGTTGGCTGGAAAACCAAGAGGTCCTCTAAGGTTAACTGTGTGATAATCCTTGAGCCTGTTCTGGACTGCGTGGAGTTAACAAGAACTTCATATGCTTTCTTTCCTCCCATCAGTTGTGTTTTTTTGGACTGAAGTTGCCATTTGTGTTCTGTGAACGAGATTTGGAGGAATCGGTGAAACTTGTGAGTTTGACAGCTGGGATGCAAGGATGCTGCTGGCACCATGGGCATGGTAGCAGTGCTGAAAATGAGTGCTGGCAGAAGCTAGCTGTGTGCTTTGGAAATGTCACTCACGGCTCCTCCAGCTCTTGGCTGCTTATGCAGCTGCCTCACAGGTAGCACCCAGTAGTGCCTGCAACAGCGTGATCCCTCCTGGTTGAAGTCTCCTTCCAGTGGAGACCCTGCTGTAGGGATGTCTGCCTTGAGTTGAGTGTGGAAGCTGGTGGCTGTGCTCTGGTGTTACCCTGGGTATCCCTGCAATGAGGCCTCCACCGGTCCACTCTGAATGTCAGTCAGTGTAGGTGACAGAAGTCCTGTCAGCCTTCTGCAACCTTTAGCAGCTTTGCTTTTCTCTGCTGTTGTGGGCTTTGCCTCCATGATCCAATTTTGAATGTTGACATGGAGAAGTAGAGGTGTTGCTGCACTGACACAGCTGCTGCTGAGTGTCACTGGGTGGGACTGTTGAGTCACCTTGACGGGGGGGGGGGGGGTTAATCTGTGTACAAATGCCATATTTCCTCTTCTCTGAGCCCTCTTTGCAGCCATCACTGCTTCTTCTAAGGATAACCCTCTTCCTGCGCCTGTAAGATGGATGCTCACTGGAGTGAGTCATCAGCATGACAGGCCTTGTCGAGTCGTTTAGATGGGTTGCTGTATGGTACAAAGCATGACTGGGAGCATTTGCCTGGCTTGGTATATGGGAGATCCATCCTTGCACCAGTGGAGAGGATGAACTGGGCAAGGAAGGTGTTGAGGTCTCCTTCCCGAAGTGCCAGGGAGATGGTGCTCAGCTTGGAGCAGTAGATCTTCAGCGCACGCTTCAGACAGAGAAGGTGCAAGGGTTTAGAATATGCTTTAAATAATAATAATAATAATAAAAGTTAGACAAGAACAATTTGGTGAAACAGATGAATGTTCTCATTGAATTTTGTGTGCATATTTGTGTTAGATTTATATTTCTTGGGCATGGGGAGGATTTGCACTGCTTTAAATAAATCTGGCTTTAAATCCAGTTACTTATACTCTGAATACAACTTGTATGTGAAGACCAGGCTGAAATCTCATTAATTTTAATAGGATTAAACATGTTCTTTAGCTGAGTCGTCTTCTCTATCTTTCTTTGTTTGGCTTCTCTGTATTAAATAGCAGGATAAACCTCTGTGCTCTACCATCTCTTTGGGAAAATGCTTTGACAGTCTCAGGGGAGTGGTTGCATACAATCATATTTTACACTCTTTTTTTTTCCTGTGCTTTCAGCTGTAGTTGTTTGGTATGCAGGCTTTTACTAGCTTTTGCTTCCCCTAAAGGCCTGGGAACTCTTGACAGCAAAAAAAAAAGTCCCTAAGGAGGGGGAACTCTGACCAGTTTCTCTTACAGCTATAGGCAGGTTCTTCAGTCTTCCCATGGCTCCTGCTCCACCCTGTGAGATAAGGGATGACCAATCCATAACTTTTTTTTTTTTTAATCTTTTCTGAACAGTGCTGATCCAGGACTTACTCCTTCCTCACTTTTCTCTCAGGTTATCATGTCCTTTTGTTTCTGAAACAGTGTCTCCATTGATCAGGAAAAATAGTGATGTCTCTAGGTAGTAACTTCTCTGAATCTTTATCTGGGTTTCTGTCACTCTTTGACCCGAAGAAGCTTAATAAAGGAGCAGCGTGTTTTCCTGTCCTTTCTCCTTTGAAACATCTTAAATTTTTTTAGTTCACATATAATGAATAGCTTCGCAGATTTCTCAGATATGAAAGATAATTTCCTGTTACAAAAGCCGTGCTAACTCTTCCTGAAGCCTTGAAGCCAGATGTAATTATTTTTGGTGTTGGCTTTCATCTTTGTCTTTCTGCTCTATGACAGTGCTTTTAATGAGTGGCCTCCAATCTGCATTTGCTGTGTATATATGGCAAGATCTTTGTGTTCTGCCTGCGGTGACCATCTCTGAGATGCCGGACTGATGGAGTAGGCATGTGCTGTGGCTGAAAGCATACTTTTGCCCGTGTCTGGGGTATAAGTGTCTTGGGTGAGCGTATTTTTGCATATTTTGGGTGGGGAACTCAGGAGAAGAGCTTGTCAAGAATGGCTAATGCTGAGTTGTTAGCAGGATGGAGTCTTGATCCGTACCCTTGGGCAACTTTGTTGTCCAGCAGGTGATCTGAGTGGACTGGTGGTGCTCACTGTGTTGAAGTGCAAGCAGCTTCATCCCTGATGAAGGAGAAAATGTTGACTCGAGTTCTCTTTAAAGGAACAAAACATTCTTCTGCAGTTAAGCAGCACGCATGTTGGTATGGAAGCACAATGTCACAAGCCTGCCAGCAGTTGTGTGACTTTGTTTAATGTAGGTCACAAGTTCCATTGGTTCTGCTAGACTTACTCTCACGCATGAAATTAAACAAATGCTTTGTGTGTTTGAAGAACTGGAGCTGAAGGCAGGTAGCTGGCATGGAAACAGCTGATAACTTTCTTTAGGGTCACTTGCTGTTTGAATATTATAGAAGTGCATGGATCTGTAACACAGATGGCTTTGCTGCCAGCTGGAGGTAGGGTTGCATGGCACTGAGTTAATTTCTATTTTAGAGAGCAGCTTTTGACTGGATCGAGTGTATTTGTAGATTCTCACTTGTTCATCTGTCGGTTATAAAGGGAAGGAGGATTTCTTGACTTCAGAAATCTTCTTACATCCAGAAGCTGGATTTGTGTTTCTGTGGCTGCTACTTTGAAAAATTGCTCATAAAAATGGTGAGTGCTGCCACTGGCAGTAGAAGAACCTTGTATTACAGTATTTAAGTATATACCGTATTGCACTCAAAGCAGGTATGCTTACAGCTGCTTCTGAGCAGGGTGCAATGGAGTCTTTTCAGTGAATGTTCAGCTCTAACAGAAGAGTGTTCCTGTACTGACGACCCATCTTTGTAATGAAAATCTGGGTGAGAGTTTTGGAATATAATGGGAACAGAAAGTGCTGGTGGGAGGTAAGTTGTTCTTCCTCAGCCTTGCTGCTGTAGCTCTTGGTGCTATTAGCACGTCGTTCTTTCTGCTTTGTATGTTCTACATTTGGTCTTTGACCCGTCGGAGTCTGGAAGCAGATGTAATACAAACTGGAGCAGGCAAGTGGTCCCCTGGGAGCAGACTGAGAACTGCAAACCATTCTGTTAAACAGAGCTCTTAGTTTGTTACATGTCTTGGGGTAAATCCATTGATTTGCAGAAATGCATTGTTATCAGAGGTTCCTTCTAGCTTTAAAGTGTGTGCTCCACAGTGCACTCAAGCATTCACCTTTACAGTTGCTACCACTGAACATATCCAACAAACACAGAGTGCCATCTGATGAACGTAGGGCTGTAATGAAGGATATCCTATGGCAGTGATTCATCCTCATAAAGGACGACTGGATGTAGAAGAGAATTTGTAAATAAAATGAATGCACAAATTTGTTTTAGTATTTTATTAGAAGACATCAAAGAGGTAACGCAGAGCCTAAAGGCAGAGTTACTGTGTTTATGTATTTTCTTACCTACATTGCCACCCTGATAACGAGGTTAAGGTGAAGACGCTGAATGAGCAAAACAGAGTGTAAGCAGTAAAGTGGAACGTGACCTGTCTGTTCTACACTGAAATAAAATGTACCTTTTTCTGGTTCTATGATAGGTTTAGTGGGACTTCATCCTTGGTAGGCTGGAATTTGCTCTATTGGCTCCTGCCATGTAAATCTAAAGGCACATTTCTGTGAAAGGCCAAAGTGCATCTTTTAAAGAGGTGCTTCAGGGTTCAGTCTACCTCTCTGTGTTGCAGAGTTTGACCTCGGTCTACATGCTGGCCTCAGGGCTGGCTTCTGTTTCTAAAAATGTAAGCTTTGGAATTACAGAAGCTTTACCACAAGTGACGTTTTGCTGAATCAAGGAAACCTGAATTGGTGTCAGCTCACCTTGTGTACCTGGTGCAGCTCCCGGAGCAACTCACTGCTGCGCTGTGCATGGCTGAACAGTCTGAAATGGGAACAAGAGCTGCCAAGAGGGCAAGGGTGGCTTTGTGGGTGGTGGCCGTGAGAGCCTGCTGATGAGGCTTTCCAGCCTGTGAATTAGTTTGTCTGATGTGTAGTTCCAAGGATCATAAGCTTGCTTTGAGGAAGAGAAGCGTTCTTTCTTGGCATTGTCTGCCTGTGTCCTCACCCATCAGCATTCATAGCCTCTTCTCACTTTGGGTTTGCACTGACTCCAGCAGCAAACTGGATTTGGAGCAAAAGTGGCATTTAGCAGGCAGGAGGTACATGTTAATTCAGGTGCAAATCATTTAATTCTTGGCATGCCACTTGTTATATGTTTGATTTCATTCAGCCGCAGCCTGTTCCACTTGTTGATTCCTGACTTATAATGGCCTTGGGCCATTACAGATGGAATCAGACAGGTTTGTATTTGATTAGGCTGGAGCTGAATTCTGAGCACCGTTCAGTGTACTGAAGAGGGTGAGTTACGATTTGATCTAGCTGTAGGTGTCTCTGTTCATTGCAGTGGGGTTGGTGTAGGTGACCTTTAAAGGTCCCTTCCAACTCAAATGATTCTCCACATCCTTCAAGTTATCAAAATCACAAAGCAGGGAGGCCTGTGGCCAGCAACCTTCATTTGTTATTGCTGTAAATGTCTCCTTGGCATGGAGAGCTTGGAAATAATCTTCTGGTTTTTGCTAATATACATGTGGTAAAAATATCTTGGGGTTTTATTGGCATATGATAAGCTGGAATGTCTTTGTGCTGCATCTCACCTGGCATCTCTTCTGTATCAAGATGGGTTTTTTTGTTTTGTTTTTACTTACCGAGAGTTTTATAGCGTAAAAAGGGAGGAAAAACAAAAGACTCTTAGATTGTAGGAGTTTATTCTAGTTCATTTGCTTTTGATGATGACCTACAGTGGAGGCAGGTATCTTTTATTTTCCATATTTGAAGGATTTGCACAAAGATCCTACATCCTTAGAGAAAAGAGAGATTCAACAATGCTTTCCTTAATCTTACCTTTTAGAACTGAGCCAAATATCCTAATGCAGTGACTGCATGGAAAAGGAGAGCTTTCTTCTGTGTTCTTGAATCTCTCTGTAGTGTTTTCTTATGCTTTTGTAGTGTAGGATACTGTCACTTCTTTGTGTAGTCCTGCTCAGAGTCATACATTGGCTTAAATTCCCGAGCAGACCTGCAGAACCTTGTGTTCTGGACAGAGGTTTTCTGTTTAAGTCGGGGCCTACTGGGGTGGTTCCTCCAGGGCTAACTGCTGAAAGGTGTTTGATTAGAAGCATGTGGTGTCAAATGCCCTCTGTATGAGGGCATCTCCTGTTCCTGTGAGATGACAGTGAACCTGAACATTTGGTATCTTTGGGTGTGGGTCAGAACAGGCAAGGTTGCATTTCTACTATACTGCACATTTTCATTGCTTGGAAGAATTTGTGCTGACAGATTTATTGTCTGTTCCCAGCTTTATACAGTTACCCTTTGGCAGTTCATTTCTCTTCATATGAAAATGGGATTGTTTCACACATTCTGAAACAAGCTGCATTTTCACAAATGAAACAGCTGTCCAGTCATTTTTCACAGGAGAAGCCCTGTTGAGTAGTAGTTCTCAGCATCTGAAGTACAGAACATGGGGGTGAACGTGGGTGAGGAAGGACAGTGGGTGGCAATGGGAGGGATTCTTGTGTTTTAGACTAAGACATTTGTTTTCTGTGGGAGGCAAGGCTTGATGTGTGATAGGCATGAAGCCTCAGTAGTGCCAGTGTTCTGTCTTTGTTAGTTAGGAAAGAACTGCAGACTGCCTCATGCTCATTGATGGAAGTGGGGAGTGCAGGTGGGAGCTGAGGTACTCTATGACAAAGGAGATGGATAAAGCTGATAAACATTCAGAACAAAACTAGCCATAACAAAGCCAACCACAAAAACCACTGCTGCTTTATCTGCCTCAGACGGTAAGTCAGTAGCACTGCATCACTCCCACAGGAAGCTGGAGGTGGAGGAAGAACCTGAGCTCTGGTTTTGTCAGCTGCCAAACATGAGCTCTACCCGCTAAAACCACCTTCCTCTCTGGGTTCTTCGTAGGGAAAGGAAGAGTGAATGAATTGCTGAAGGGTACAGTACATCATCTGTGGGCATGAAGTCTGCCATTCAGGTCCTCCAGTTAGTCCATCTGTTGCATGGGAATGGCTTCTCGTTCTTTTTGCTGGAGCATGGGGGTTTGGAGGGGAACTCTGGGCATCATCTAGTCCAACACCCTGCTTCTCCCTGTTGCTGTTACCAGAGAGCTTTGCATAACGTAGCCTTGGCCCTGTTTCATGTGTCATACGTTGGTCAGCACGGAGGCTGAAGTGCTTTTTTACATGGGGAATGTGCATGTGTCAGCCAAGTCTCCGTGTGATCACAGAGCTTCTCTGCCAAGCTTGGAGCTCCCACTGCCTTTTGAAGAGTCTTTGAAGTGTTTGTTCCAATTATGCAGGGTGTTTTGAAAGTTCTGGTCACATTAACTGTATGGCCATTTACAAGCAACAGAATGGATTTTCTTGCAGGGAGTCGTAAGTGGCAGCTGGACATGTGCTTGCTGCAGCAGCTGCAAACTTCTTTTGATGGTTGCTGTTTCCACAGCAGGCTTCAGAGATTGCAGTGGCTCAAGCAGCTCTCCAGGTCCTGTCCTTAAGAATCTAGTTTGGTGGAGTCTTTGTGGACTCTGCCTTTGTATGATTGGTTTTGCCTTTCTCATGGGTGTAGATAGGGAGAAACCTCAGCTGTGTGCTGTTACAGTCTGAAGAAGCTGCGTGACAGTAGAAGGAATATAAATGTCATTCTTCCTGACTTGCACCAGCATCTTATTTCAGAGCATGTGCAACCTGTGTCCTGGTGTAGCAGCAGATGGTGCTTCTCCTCATGGAAGGGTCTGACAAGGAACAGGGAGATGTTTACCTGAGGATGGTTTTTGTGGAGATTACTTATGTGGACGTAATGATTTAGTGCTGTTAAACATTCTAGGCAATGCTTGTAGAAAATGAGTGGGTTTTATACATCTCCCTCCTTACGGTGAGCTACTAGAAAGTTCCAACCTAAACCCCTCTATGATTTTATGACCCAGTCATCAGCAGTTATGTTCTCTGCCCTGTGATCCACAGCACTCCTCCTTCACAAGGTCTGATCAGTTTGTCCTTTGTTGTTTATAGCAAGGGATGTTTTGTAGAAACAGCTGTGTAACTTGTCATTAACTCTCCTCAGGAACTAAGGGAACTGAGGCTGCTGTTCAGAGTGATGCCAGGTCCTCTGGCTGTGCTCAGCTGGCCATGGGTAGTGGCTCAGTGGGAGATGTTGTGGGGGACATATTAATGGGAGTGTTGAACTTGCCTTTCAAGCTGTATTTACTTGTGAGTTCTTTACATAACATAGTTAAAATCATTTGAAAACAATCTAAAGGACCAGCTATTTTATTTTTCTATCAGACTAATGAAGGAGTGTTCTTGCACATCCTCAACCTGATATCTGACAGACGCTATTGTAGATACAAATCGTACCAAAGCTTTCTTGCTGGGATAAGTAGTTCCCTGCCATTATCCTCATCTCTCCCTCTCACCCACTGATGCAACTGTGATTCAGAAATCTGCCTCGTTTGCTTGGGTGCTGCCCCTTCTGTTCCCAGGCCTGCCTGTTTGTGCCACTTCAGTGACAAGCTTGGCAAACCATACACTTCTCAAGGTTGCAGCAGTGATCCTCTGTCTCCTGTGTTCTGGCCTCGATTTGCAGGACGATATGTGTGTGTCTTTCCTTAGCAAACCCTGGTTTAATTCTGTTTTTTCAAGAGTGAAATATGCACTTGTTCTGATAGCTGACATCACACAAAATATTTAGCAACAATGGCAAGTTGAAACCAGGCCTTATGTCTTTTCAGCTTAATGTGAGAAGTAGCCTTGTTTATAGAGTGCATTCCACCCTTGTTTTCTCCGTGTTGTTGCTGTTCTGAGGACACCAGGATCCTGTACCATGTCCTCACATTATTTCCCTGAAGCATTTCCTTTCTTCTCTGGCCTGGTCCATGGGAGCATGAACTGCATGGGTACCTTTCTTGAAGTGAAAAAAAGACCGTGGTACCTGTGGCTGTGTTCCACATTCATTTCTTTGGATTCATTTGGAGTGGTTCTGTGCTGTACACCACCTGCTGTGTACCTTCCTACCTGAAATCGTGCTAAACCTCAGAGTTTCTTTACACCTTCTGTCAGAAACAGGCAGAGATGTTCCATGGGAACGAAAGATGATTTATTTGCAGCTCTCTGACCTTATTTCATGCCTAGTCCATGCACGGCTGTTAGTATGAGTTTGGGAGCAGTATGTGCTGACTCTGACAACTCAAAGGAGTGCATGCTGCCCTAAATGACTTGCTTTGTTTGCTCACTTTGCACCTGTGATCCTAACACACTCCCTCCGTCCTTCCACTTATTGGTCTGATTGTGCCTCACTGCTTTTGCCATGCTGTGTTCAGGCAGTGCGCGTACCTTGCAGCTGCTTAACCAAGAGCAAAAAGCTGACAGGGAGGGCCTGGAGCCAAGGGTTCATATTCCAGGGACTGCTCTTACAACATCACCCCACTCAAATGGATGTTGTTTGAAACAAAACTTTGATTTTATTTATTTCCCCCTCCACCCCCCTCCGAATCGATTCCTTTGCTTGAATTCAGGGAAGTCAGCAAGAATGGAGGAACACTTCTGAAACCCAGCAGGCAGTGCCCTCTGGATGTCTGTGTACATTGCAAAGCCATCAGTCATTCAGTTGTTGCCTCAAAGTTATTCTGGTTTTCCAGTGTGTTTGTTCCCTGTTGATTTGTAGCCACAGATGGTAGAAGTAAATTTTACACTTCTCAGAGTTTATTTATTTATTTTTTTCCAGATTTTATTCCTTCGCTGTCTTTTGTGGTTTGATTTGGCTTTTAATTTCCTTGGGGGATGCTTTATGTATGGACAAGGGAGTGCTCAAAGGATGGATTGTGCCCTGATTTTTTGAAATTGCTTCTGATACTGCTAGTGTTCATTTTTGTTGTTTCTGACTAAAGCGGGGGATGGTTTCTTCTGGGTAGAAACAGGGTTGGGAAGGGAAGCTTTAGCAAGTGCTCTTCTGGGATGTAGCTGTGTGGGGTGAACTCTCAGTGGAGTTTCTTAGAGTTGGAGTATAAATGGAACCATATGGGACGGGTTAGAAGCATGAGGGGAAAGGAGAAATAAAGACTATTGCTTGTAATTATAAAAGGCAGTGGTTAAGTTGGAAGAGTGATCTGTAAGTAATTGACTTTTGCTGTGGATGTATGGGATTGTGTGAAGGCTTCATTAATCTGTCAGTAGTCTTGTCACCATACCACCCAAATTTACCACCTCCTGAGCACCTGTGTGTATGCCATGTAAGTGTGTCCATACATTCTGTTCTTAATCCCCTGTTAGTGCTGGGATTGGAGCTCTCCCAGAGCTTTTTGGTCACCAGGTCCAATGACTGCTAGGTGCCAGCCATGCTTAGAATCACAGAATTGTTCAGGTTGGAAATGACTACAAAGATCAGCAAGTGCAGCTACCAACCCATCCTCGTCATGTCTCTTAGTGCCACATCTGAATGGTTCTTGAACACCTCCAGGGACGGTGACTCTACCACTTCCCTGGGCAGCCTGTGCCAGTGCATCACTACTCCATTTCCTGCTAGGGCTTGAAGTACTTCTAACTGCCAGGTGGGGTGTGACCCAAGCATGAATTTCCGTCTAGAGCGAGAAACCTACCTGTAAAAAGCTCTTTATAACCTGAGTACATATAAAGTAAGAAGGAAGGGTGTGTTGGGAAGCACATGGCACTTCCTTGCAGAACTTATAGGGAAAGTAGAGATGATGAATTGGATGCGCTGCATCTCATGGTCAGGATTTGTTCCTACCTTTGGCTTATTGGCAGCCCAGCACAATCTGGAATAGCTGTTGATGATTCACCCTTTTCTAGGCAGGGTAGTTCTGAGTTTAAACCTCTGTTACCCTGATCAAGGATTTGGAAACTAGAGTTAGGAAAAAACTCAGAAAATTTCATTAAGACATCAAAATGTCACTGTCTGGGATTAGAAATTAATATTATCGTGGGCTTTCTTGGTTGGAGGGTGGAAAGTTTTGAATCAACAATTTTGAAAATCAGCAGGAAAATCAAAGCATGCATGAACCAATCCTGATGCTTGATTGTGATTGACTTAGCATTAAGGCAGGGCTGGGTTCTGGGTATCTACAAGGTCCTTGTATTACCAGTATGCTTGGACTGGTGAAAGCATTTCTTCGTGCTGTCCCCAGGCTTATTAGGACTCCAAACTGAGTTCAAAGGCTTTGTATCTGTGCTGGATGGGCGCTGAGTTTGGCTTTGTATGCTCTGGGTATTTGACAGCAGCCAGATAAACTCTGCTGGCTGAAATCAGAGCAGTAGGTAGCAAAGCTCTTCCTGCCCTTTGTGGTGATCTTGACTACAGAAGATAAATTTCAACACCTTTAAAACTTCTTCACCTTTAGACATTGAGAAAAATAAAGGAATAAAGTATAACCTGCAGCTTAAAAGCTTTTGAGTTGAGTTGTTCTCTGTTGGCATCTGAGAAAATGAGAGCAAAGTACCATTCCCCAAGAAAGACGCTGAACTTGGGAGTAGGCTTTCCTCTCCCTGCCTTTGCTTTGTTGCCCGTATGTTGAGCAATGATACCTACTTGCCTTTTGTGCTTTTCTTTTTTTTCATTCCTGATAATAATGCGTTTAGTAAAGCACTTCAAGCGCAACCTTTTCATATAAATCAGTCGTTTTCTTTTTCTTCTGTTGCAGGAGCACTGCAGCTGATCTGAACGTGATATAAGAAAGCATTCTCCTGTACAGCAGGCTCCTGGAAAGAGAAGCCTCCCTGCAAGGCCAGCCCTTAAGATGTGGACTGCCATTGTATTCTTCCTACTGATTTCCTTCTGTATATGCGAAAACAGATTTTCTGTCCTGAAAGCCCGAGGAGTGCATGTAGTGCGAATAAACAGGCTGACAAGTGGAAAGCAATGCAGACAGGCTTGTCAAGGCCCAGCTGCTTCAGGTAAGGTTCTAGTCCCTGGGCAGGAATTCCAGCTGGGTTTTCTCTTCCTTAAAGGTCTCTTTTGCTCCCCTGATAACATTTTTTTTTTTTTAAGGTTGTTTACAGGCATTTACAAATACTGCTTCTTTGTGCAGTACTTTGGTTCTATATAATTTCTGACAGCTTTGGTTAAATTGAATCCAGAACAATCATTTCCTATGACTTTCCTGGCTTTTGCAAGAAGCAGCATTCATGTGCACTTAGTATGCGCTAGTAGCGTGCAAATGGTGTTAGGTCACTTGACATGGAGGATGATTATTCCATGCTGCCAGCTATGTGCAAGTGAACAGTGCTGTAGAGTAGAATTGCATTGGAATGAGTAGTCTTTGCTCAGTGGTATTTGTGTGGTTATTTTCCCCCTTAGAAGAAATGAGTTGTTAATTATCCTGCTATCAAGCACAGAATTAAACAAGACCAGGGAAGGTGAGGGCCTTCTGGTATCTACCTCTGAGATGTCTTCAAACTTCCAAACAGGTCTTGAACACCTAAACAAGTCTTTCAGGGGTATCCTTGCTAAGGACCCTAATTTATCTAGCCACGTGTGAAAGCTTGTAGCACCTACAAAGAATTAGTGATGCTGTGGTGGAGATGAGACTGTAAATGGATGTCTGTCAGCCAGGCTGATATCACAAGGTTGCCTTCTCGTAACACCTAGAGTTTTTGAGCTCTTGGCAAGGATCTGCCAATTGAAAGTTCCCAGATTCCTGATGAGCAGGGTAGACCCATGCTGGGAAGGGAATAAGCTTCTGTTACTCCTTATCCATCACAAACCACACTCAAGCACTTTCCCAGGCTGTGTCTGTGGTGGCTGGTCCAGGGCTGGGAATTTCAGTGTCTGAACAGCCTGGGACAGAGAACAGAGACACCTGGACATTATTCTGGGTGGTCTTGTGTGAGCTGAGGTAAGATAAAGTACAGTATGTCTGCAAGAGCAAATATTCCTGCTCCCTGCTTCCCCAAGATGTGTGTACATTTGATTTCTGCTTGCCTTTCAGGATCTGGGATGTAGTGCTGTAACAGTGCTGACCCCATCCATTCTTTTCTGAACAGATTTGAACTGTCTTAGATATGTAGCTAATGCAAAGTATGGTGATGGCTTTTTGTTTACCCAAGAAGCAAGAAATGACACAACTTACAGTAGTAGATAATCTATGATTATCAAGAGCTTATCAAGAGAGGAAGAGAAGGTGGGATTAGGAAACTGCACATTCAGCTGTAGGTACAGGGATTTCTTCAAGTTCATAATTTTTTTCCAAACTCTTCTGGTAACGTAGTGTAGTGTAATATCTTTTATTATGAGAAGTTCAAGCTTCTCATATCCTTAATATCCTCAGTGAGGGTACCTCTCCCTGTAGATAAGAACTTTAAATATAGCCATATGTACCACGTGCCTGTTCTTGGCCCTTTCTTACACTTCTGTTAGAGCACAGAAATGAACTACTGCTACTACTGTACATTTAAGTTGTCTTTCATCTGATGGGTGGTCAGTTGGACTCATACATGATTCATCGCAAACTGCGTGTTCTGTTTTCTTTTCCTGTGGTTGCTTGTTACAACACAACAGAGGGGCAACAGTGCTCTCTGTTTCTCCTGTGGTTGCTTGTTACAGCACTTGTTATTTCCCGTCCCTGAAGTGATCTGCGTGGTATAGTGATATTAATGTAAAAACACAGCATAACTAAGTTGGGAAGGGACCTCTTGAAGATCTCTGGTCCAAACCCCTCTCAGTGCAGAACCAGCTTAGATCAGGCTGTTCAAGGTCTAATGGAGAGCATATACGCTCTCACTCTCCCAGCCCAGCTGTTTGACTGCCCTTGAGGTGGAAACTCATTTTCCCCTTTATCCTGAGATGGAATTTACTGTGTTAAAACTCACTGTCTGCTGCCTCTCGACAAGAGCTTGGCTCATCAGAGGCATTCCTTTGCAGTAGATGGTTGGGGATGGCAATGAGAATTTCCTCTTTGCCTTCTCTTCTTTAGAATGAACAAACCCAGTCCTCTCAGGTCCCTCTTGTGAATCAAGTGCTCCAGCCTCCTAGATATCTAGTAACCTCCCCTAGACTCATTCTAATATCTCAATGCTGTTTTTGTATGTTGAGGAGCCCCGAACAGGGGACAGTGTTTGAGACATGAGTTTATCAGTGCTGGTTGGAGGATGCTCATTGCTTTCTCAGGGCTTGGCTGTGTGTATGCAGACAAGGACAGAAACAAGCTAAAGAATTAGACGAGATGCCAGGAGTGAAAGTTCCTTCTGTGATGACTTAAGTGAGCTTATTTAACTTGCTGGGATGTGACTGACTGAAATGTAATTTCTTTGCCTCCCCTGGTCAGTGGTATCATGGTTCAGCAGATCAAGAATAAATTTCTTTGAAACTTCAAGCCCTAAGATGGGAGCCATCTCCTTTGTGTGATAGTTGTCATCTCAGCTGCAACTCACTTTTTTCTTCATTAAGACATCCAGTTGAATGCTAGCATTTAAATGGGATCTAGGCAAGGTTTTGAAAAATCTGACTTAAGGTGAAGTCTTTTCTGGCCTGCAGGTTTTTGAGGGTTGTGTGTGTTTTACCAGGACTATTAACCAGTTGCCAATCTCCTGCTGTTTTTAGGTAACCATCAGTGCAACTGGTCTGTGTCCTACCAGAGTCACTGTGTCCTCTTGCAGTGTGACCAGCTAAGTGTGTGCCAGAATGCTGGGGAACAAGACATTAAAGATCTGCTGGGAGGTAATGCCACGTTTCAAACTTTTGCTAAATCCAGGATCTGATCCTTTTGCCTTAAATTTAGACCTTGACTGGCTTTCATTTAAGGGAACTTAGGTTGTGAAATACCTGCATAAGGATTTGGTAAACTGGAAGAATTGTTCTGCTTGTCTGGTAACAGCTCTGGCACGAACATGTGTATGATGTGCCTTTGGGTAACTTTTATTGGCCTCTCCATTTTAAAGGCATGATTCATTCAGGGCATTTGCATTCCATGCTCTGTCCTTTGGAAAATAAAGGCATAACAGATGTATTTATATTTTTTTAAGAGAAAGGAAAAATGTTTTACCGTTGTGTTTTTTTCTTTTTCTTCTGGAATTGCCAGGATTTTTGTGCCAGAGGCAGCAGGCTGCTTGTATAATTGGGGCAGCCTTAGTAACATTGCAGTTTCAAGGCAGAACACTCAAAAGTCACCTCAAGCTTGTGCGAATGAGATCAGATTTGGGCTTCAGTGTTTTATTTTTATGGAACTCATTGTTTTTTTCTCTTTAAAGAAGTTGTCTTCGGGGAAAGGGAAAGTGTCCTGTTTCACCACCAAAGCTATCAACAGGAGAAAGAGAGGATGGTAAATGCACAGGTTGAACAACGCAACAGAGAAAACCTGTTTTTTTCAACCACTCAGGCTTACAGGATACGCTTGAGGCATTTGCTTGCTGCTGACTCAACGAGTGCAAGCAACACTACCACCACCACAGTGACCGCCAGCACTACCGCGGTCATATCGACTGATACAAGTATGTCTGTCCTCACTGCAACTTCTAAAACAACTACCAAAGCCTCCAATGCCTCTGGAAGTCTCCAGACTACGGCCATGTCATCCACTGTCTTTTCCCCCACTCCTGCTAACGTTTCTGCTTCCGCTTCCAGCAACGTCACCAAGCTTCCGATCACCACTGAAAACTTAGGAAATAATAGCATTGGCTCAGTACTGCCTCCTTCTCCCACTTCTTCTTTCCCCCTTGCTGCCATTTCTGAAGCAGATACTCAAATGAGCGAAACACGGGAGTTTAACGCAGCGAGCACTTCCCGCTCTACTAACCTCACTTCTGTTGGAGTTGGGCTGAAGACACCAAGCCCACCATTAAACACCTCCACCCAGCAGGGTGCCCGGACCTCTGCTGCACTCACCCCCTCTGTGAGTCCACATTCTGAGAAGCCAACAACTGTAATGTTGCCAAAAACAAGTGCAGCCCCAACATCCTTGAGTGTATTGTCATCTTTTCAGGGTTCTACCAAAGATGCCATGGTTTTAACTATTGGCCCTACAGAAGAAGCTACAACTGAGCATGGAATGAAGTCAACATCTCACATTCCCTCTACTAAGCATACAACCACAGCTCCAGCAAACACCCCTGGAACAACAACATTGAGCACTGCAGAAACTCAGGGCACAAACAATGAATATCTTCTCATTGCTGCTGAGCCTCTGACTCAGTACTTGGTGGATAAGAGTTTGCTTCTTGCAGTGCTTTTATTTGGTACATTTTTTTTCATAACTGTTATAGTTCTTTTTATTATTCAGGCTTATGAAAGTTACAAAAAGAAGGATTATACGCAAGTGGATTACCTGATCAATGGAATGTATGTGGACTCAGAGATGTGAAAAGGTGGGGATAAAGTAATGGATGATAGAGAGAAAGGAGATTGAAAACCTCCTCGACTTTGTCTTCCCCATTTGCCTATAACACAAACTGAAAGTGCTTCCAAAGTTACTTCTGGTGCAATGCAGGAGAAATGCCATGTACTGTATTAAGAAAAAAAATATCTATTTTTTATTCAGCTGCAAGAAATTGCTTTAAAAATAGTCATTCTTAAAACTTTTCCATAATGTGCAATAGCTTTGGCCGTTATTTTTCATTGCAAAGCTAACCTATCAAGGGGTAAGATGACATCCTCTAAAAAGGACACGGTGCTTTTTACACTGTTTGAGTGCAAGTTCATCATGTTTCATTGGCTTCATGTGCTCTTCTCTGGAAACAAAGCAAAGGATGCTCTCAGCTCTTACAAAATGCTCTCTCATCGCTAGATGAGAAGGGTGAAGTATTGCCACAACAGGGAACGTCTAATCCAGTGTCATGTTTTGGTACGCTTCTTGCTTGTTAAGAGGTTTGTTTACAAGGCATTGTGAACACTGCTCACTGTTAACCAAGGTACCTTTTCACCATGGAGCAGATTACCGTGCCTCTGCATTTACGTGATCATATTTTTGTATTCATTCAATAAATGGGGCCCTGGTAGGGCACATCTTGTTGCATTTCTGTTTGCATTTCTGTTTTCGTTCCTGTTCTTGCCAGCTTAGCAGCAGACAAGCAACCTTTTGGGGCTTGAGTAACTGAGCTCTGCTTTGAGTGTTCCAACTACAGGGTCTTAGAAGGCTGCACTAGAAAAGCGACTGTTGCAGAAAATGTTGATCACCTTTCCAAATATGGCTTCTGCTTTTTCTGAATGTTATGCTGCCAGTCTCCCAGGTATGCAGACATGCTCACCTTAACTGCCATGAATGGAGCATCAAGCTCTTTTCTTGCTCTGTGGACCAGCTTAGTGTCACCAGTGATCTGGAACTCTTAATGCACAAATACACGCAGCTGACCTCAGACCTGCTGTTGAGAGAGAGTAGAAAGCACTTGATTTTTTGGCAAACATTCTTCAGTGATTAATTTTGCTCTTTTTTGAGTGAAGTGAGTATACTGCTAGCAAAACATCAGATCAACGTGCATTGTATTTCTTTTAACTAGATTGACGCATTTGATGCGGCTGTGTTGGGAACATCCCTCTATATAGCTTGGGAGTTGAAGCCAGGTGAGATGCCTGGGAGTCAGTGCAACTGTTCTGAGCTATTAGCAGACATCAGGCAGATGCTTCACAACTGCGAAGTCCAGAGACTTATCCTTACATAGAGATCTCAGGTTTCACCTTAATTGCATGACTTAAGCAGGTGAGTCACTAACCACAGACATAAGCATGTGGTCTTTGCACTGCATTCAAGATACTGAGATAAGAGCTGTCTCAGCTCCCTGCTGTCTCCTGAGTAAAGACTTGGGTGTTACCTTGGATTCAGTTCTCTACTTCTTCTCGTCATTTAGACAGCTCAAATAGATGCCTGCATTTAGGAAAGGTGAATCCAGGCAATAGTGCTCTCTGTTTTAATTTCTTGCTGTGTGAGTGAATTCTTCTCTGCAGGAAGCGCCTTCCCACATGCAGAGTTAGTGTTACAGCTGTTCTGTAGTAAATTTTTTTCCCCAAGTTGCATGAGCCATTACACAAGGGCAAACATCAAAACCATTGGAATTGCAATTGCTTATCTTGGAAAAGGATTTTTGGATAAGCTTCACACCAACTATGGCCTTATTTCTGCTGGTCTCCATGGATCTCCTCACTGGGGAAGAACAGAAGTCAGACGCCAGATTCTGTGGAGTGGAGCAGAAGCTTATGAAGTGGCATTAAGTATTTGTTCCCCTCTTTAAAGTGATGTTGGATCCCTGTACTGAGTTTTCAGAGTGAGAAGGGGCTACTACTTAAGATTCTGTTTTCTAAAAACAGACACTTTTTAGGGTTTGTTTATTAAAACACAAACAAAGCCCTTCAGGGATAATTTAAATATGTATGATATAATTATGAGAGTTGGCGTTGGGTTACAACTGTTTTTACAAGTCTGAAGGAGTTTCTCATGGACAAAGTGAGGGTGTTAACAACTGCATCCAGCTTAAAGAAACCACCATCATAAAATTCCTTGTGGCTTCTTGACAGGTTTTTACAGGAAGGTGACTCCTCATCAGAAGCTTTTTGCAGTTCCCACAGCCCCATGTATGTTTACATCTCGCTCTCTTTGTGTACTGGCACAGCTTGTCATGTTTTGTTCTTAACTGAAGTTATGGCACTTCCAGCTGTGGATTACTGTATCAGCAGAAACTGAAGTTCTTAGTGCAAGTTGGAGCACTAGAGCGTGTCTTGCCTGGTGCAGCTTTACACACAAGGTAGAGATCATCATGCAAACCATAATGATCTCCAAGCATAGTGCCAGCTGGTAAACTGGCAAGTAAGTTTTTCTTTGCATCCCAGTGCTTCTGTGGGACAAGCTTGGTTTATGCATTAAAAATAATTGTCTGGAGCCTAGCCTCTAAAACTCAAATGTATTTTGGGGCTCATACGTTGAAACCAACTTTAATGATGTGGCAGCTTTGCTGGTTTTATAATGCTTTAGCATCCTGCTACTCAATGGCCATGGGAGAATGTGGACAGTGAGACTGTAGAAGCTGGGTGAATATAGGGTCTTCTGAAGGGCTCTGCTCTGCAGTGGCATGATACGCAACTCAGAAGGTATGAGAGCTTCCTCCCCGTGGGCTCTTTATTTGTTGGAGGCCACAAACAGCAAGCACTCACTTGGTCGTTTCTACCTCAAACCCATTCTTTCTGTTGGGGTGGCAGCCTGCCTCCCAGAACGTATTCCTTTTTCTTGTTAGGGTGCTGCAGTTAACAGTGAGTACATTAAACAAGGAAATGCAACACCTTTTGAATGCTTGCTTGCTGAATTCATAGTATAACAATAGTTGGGGTCCTACCAAGTTATCTGCCAAAAACAACACTGCTGCTGTGAAGCATAGTGTATCTGACGCACACTGGGTTTCAACCTGCTGCATGGCCTCTTTCTTGTTAAAACAGGAACATCCTGGAATTAAATTTAGATTTGATTACTTCTAGTACCATCTCCCTCCTATTTACTTGTCTGTAGAAGTATGTTGGTCTAGATAGCAGAGAAGAAAGGGAAAAAGAAAAGGAATACTAAACCGTTTAAAGGAAAAATCAGAACAAACAACTTACAGACTGAATCTGTGGGTTTGTAATATGCCATGTGGTACCCAGAGTAGGGGAGCATAAGCTTGAGTGTTATCTTTTAAAACATCTCATGCAGGTAGCCAGGAAACACATGGGAAGCTTTGGGAACAGGTATGTGTGGAATTGGTTTCTCTGGATTTGTCTCATGGTTGCTCATTTTTGGCATTAAAGAAAGAAACTTGAGCCCTGCCTTACTGAAGCATTTCTAAGGACTTCTTCCTTTGTCGGTTTTCTGGTATGTAGTAAGGGCAAGTCCACAATAACAGCATCTCCCCTGGCCAAGGTAGCTCTGGTTGTTTCTTCTCTATGGGCTCAAAGCATCGTTAAAATTCATTACTTTTGTTGCACTTGGCTGCAATTGGTCCACATGTTTGAAAGCAAACAGTATCACCCTTCACAAAATATGTGCCTGTAAGCCTGTATTTTTCTAGAATTTTTCTAGAAAAAATAAAGCAGGCTAAACAACAGGAATACCTAGAGCTAAAATTACTCCTATCTGTTAGAATGTCTAGGTAGTTCAAGGTTAGGGCTCTGCTTTGTTATTTTGGTTTTGCTGAACAGCTGCTTCTCATGGGCAAAGCTGGTCTTTGCTCTACAATATTTTGGGCCAACATCCTTGTACTCTCATGTCCTTGGACCATATAAACCTGATCTCATGCAATCACACTTGTTATGTTCAGTGTAATTGCCCAGCCTGTGTCAAAACATCTTAACCCAGCTGTGGTTCAGGAGGGTGTAGAAGCACATTGTCCTATGCTCTGTGTTAGCATTTTTTAGAATCTTGTCTTTCTGTGTTGTTCGTAGGCTTGATGGAGTGCTGAGAGCACTCCTGCTTTGACTGAGCTGTGCCAGCAGGCTGTGCTGCGGGGCAGCTCTTCTGCAGCCTGCCTGCTCAGCATGCCTCCGGCAGGGAAATCCCAAAGGGTCTGGGAAGAGAGGCTCTGCCTAATCTTGGGCTTCCTGCTTAGCCTTGGGTGATGCTTCGCTTGTGCCTTGGCTGGAGTTCTGTTTGCATTACCAACTAGGTTTGAGGGAGAGATCCTTTGCTGGTGCACAGAACTTGCCCCACATCCTGCTGCTCCCAATAAACGGGCTAAAACTATTTGGACAAGAATGTGCAGTATGTTTGTAAAAGCAAATAACTTATCTTTACGAAAAGCAACGCATGTTTTAACCCCTTCAAGCTGGGGCAAGTGAAAGCAATTATGTCATTTTGAGGGTCGTGAACTTGGGCAAGTGGTTCCTGTTCTTTAGTGGAAGCAGATGAAATTCCCAATGCTTGTGAATGTAAACACTAAATTGTCCAGCGTAACTCCTGTGAAAGTGGGGGACGGAGGAGAAAGGGTGAAAGGTTCAGTCAGCCTGAAATTGCTCATGTTTAGAGGTGACTGTTCATAGCTAGAGCTAGATGGGACAAAAAACATGTCAGGAGGTAACCGAGTACTAGAATATAATTCATCAGAGATCTCAGATACTGCTCAGATTAGAATCATAGTGTGGTCTGAGTGGGAAGGGGCCCATAAAGGCTGTCTAGTCCAAATCCCCTGCTAATAAGGACGTGTACAACTTGATGGTGGGGGCTTTCAAAGGTACCTAGAAAGAGGCATTAAAATCACTGAGTTCTACTGTGATTTTTCACGTGTGCCTCCTTTTGCTGTAGGTTCACTTTTGGAGAAATATGGCTCACCTTTGGTCAGTGCAGTTAAGCTGTGTACAAGTACCAGTGCAGGCAGGGCTGTATAAACTTTTCTTACTGAGTATTAGTACCCTGTGATTTTGAGCACAAATGTGTACTTGCATGCAAATTCCCCCCCTTGTGCATCTCAGAGAATATTCCCAACAGTGAGAGACAGCAGTAGTGCTGTGTATTATGAGCCAATGTCTAGAGATTCCAGAGAGGAAAGCTAACTAATCTGTAGGATAAAAGTCAGTTCTTATATATCACCATTCTATTTGTTGGGTCAAAGTGTATTGCAAGGATGTTGTAAGGGTTGAAGGCAATTTTATTGCTGTTGTCTTCTTGATTCGTCATATTTCTAAACGAGGGACTTTTCTGTGAGAGAGAGGAGTCTGGTCCCTGAGCAGTTTGTGACACGCAGTGAGCATCCCATTTTGGAGGAAATGGTGAGCCTCATTAACACGGCCTCTGCACTGCTCCTAGATCACATGCAGCCCTGGGGTTTGTTTGTAGCCAAGCAGAAAGCTTTTTCAAAAGATGATCTCATTGCTTTAAAACCACACGCATGTGAACCAGAGCGGGAAGAGAAGCAGTGCCTGGAAGGGATGGAGTGCTCCACATGGGCAGCACATGCATGTGGCTTGCATGGGGACAACCCATGTGTTTCACCAGCCATAAGCCAACAGCATGCATGGGGCTGAGCGGAGTGTCCTTTTCTTTGAGTGTTTGCAGTTTTGTTAACCAGCAGGGAGTTCTGGAAAATGTTAGTGAGAGCTGTCAGGCTGTAATGAGCTCCCAAGGGAATGAGCAGCAGCCCATGGGAGTTCAAAGCCACAAGGGCTATTGTAGCACAGGACAAACCCTAAGGATGAATAGGACCATGGAATCATTTTATTTAGAAGGGACCCTTAAGGGCCATCTGATCCAACTCCCCTGCATTGAACAGGGACATCTACACTTGATCAGATGTTCAGAGCCCATCCAGCTTGACCTTGGGTGTCTCCAAGGACAGGGCACCCACTGCCTCCCAAGGCAAATTGTGCCAGTGCCTCCAAACTCTCATTGTAAAAACGTTTTTCTTATATCCAATCTAAGTCTCCTCTCTTTTAGTTTGAAACCATTTCTCCTTGTCCTGTCACAGCAGCCCCTGCCAAAGTGTCTGTCCCCTTCCTTCTTATAGTCCCCCTTTAGGTACTGACAAACTGTTGGAAAGATGACCTGAGAACTCTTCTGTAAAGAAGTAATGAATGATGAAAGAGATCAGATCAGCTGAAGAGAACTGTGGGCGTGGTAAAGGACAAGAAAGACCAGGTGTTCCCATGAAGAACAGTATTTTCTCAACTGTACAGGGCTATTAGTCTTCATGCTTCAGGGTGTGCAGGGTTTCTGGCCAGATGAAAAGGAACACACCTCTGCAGGCACTTGTGCAGAGCTGTCAGCAGAGGGGATTAACAACCAGAAGAGAAGCATTTGAGGTCCTCGATGTTAGCACTGGAGAGAAGTTACCTGGCTGACGTAAGCTGCTAGCTGGAAATACTGGGCTTTGCTGATTGTTCCATGTAGCAGTCACAGAGCCAGTTTCTGGTCATAGGGCTGTGTAAAGGTTCACTTCATCGAGTTGTCCTTTTCCTAGCTCTGCTTTAAGGCTTTTCCCATTTTTTTGTATTTCCACTGTGTCTGCAAGTGGGATGGCCTCTTCTTACTAGAATGCTACAGGGAGGCTACTCCTTATTCTGAGCTGTTATTGCACCCCCAAAACCCTTTAGCATCGCTAATTAAAACTAAACCCCACTTATCAAATGGCCATGTACCTTTTCCTGGGCTGCCATGCGCTGTTTATTTTCTCATTGGGTTTTCTGGTCATTCCAGTGAGCTGAGGAGATCGTAAGGTAGATGGAGACTAACAATAAACCTGCATTAGAAGCAGCTGTATTGTAGAAGAACTTTAAACCTGAAGGAAAAGCAGGCAGGGACAACTTTAACCACAAAGCGTTCCTTAATTGAAACCTGGGCTGGAACTGACCTGCCTGCCTTGTGATACTGTGTGGGTTGGCTGGAGATTAAGTCTACATTGTTAACCTACCCCTGCATAGACAGTTTAGCCTCTGACAACGCAAGAATTTTTTCTGAGCAGTCATTGGCTTAGACTATCTGTAGGCCATGGGAGAGAGAGGTCGCAGGAGCACTCTGGTAAAACCAGTGCTGTACAAGATTACCTCTGGGGCAAGTGGTTTTCAAACTATCTCCCATTTTCTTTGCCCTTCCCAGTGATGTGTTAGCCTTGCTGAAGGCTATTTTTCTGTCTTTTTCCCCAGCACAAATTACCCTCATTTTGTTTTTTCTTCATCTTTATGCAGGCTTCATTAGAGACCCTTACCTTCATGTGGTGCCAACTAGGAATGGCAATGGTAGAGTTGGGAGCGGGTTTGGGACAGATGGAGGAGCCCATGAGACAAGCTGGGGTTGAAATACCTCGGCTGGAAGTCCACTGGTGTGAAATAATGGGTTTTGCAAGATTTACAAAGTGTCTGACTGTAGCAGAAATGTTAAGTCACATCCTGAACCAGTAATTGAGCACCTGGTGGGAAGGCAGGGCCAACCCAGGGGAGCTCAGGTGTGTGCAATGTACCTGAGTGACCAGAAGGGGAGGAGCCAGGATCCACCCCTTCCCAGACCTCATGTTAGGGTTGGCAGTAGAGGTATGGGGGTTTTGCTGGAGATCCCTACCTACTTGAGGCTTTCCAAGGGTAAGCAGGTTTTTGTTTTTTTTTTTCCCTTTGTTTCTATGCTTGCAGCTGCTGCAATTGAGCCAATCCTCACTTGCTGCAGCCTAGGACTTCGCTATTTTGCTGTTGTTACTGCATTTTCCATTGCACTGCAGTGTTAACGCTGGCCACTGTGCTTTAGCTGCAGCTATAGTGTTGAGGATGCACTATAGCATCACCTGTTTCTGAGCCAGCAGAGCCTGGAGAGAAGTGAGTGTGCTGAGGGGTAGTCCAGGCAGGTGAGGGTCTGGACTGACTTATTGAAACAGTTTGGGAAAATGAAGGTTTTGGGTGCTGCTTACATTGAACACCCTCTGAGGTACCTCCTCGTTCACTGGAGATTCAAACTAAGGTTTTCTGTGCCCACAACTGCTGTTCAGCTTCCAGCACGGCTGAGCAGTGCTGCCCTGGTGGACTGGGACTAGAAAGGGAAGACTATGACAGAACAAAGTTGACAATTGGCTTGGGGGGAGGACAAGAGTGGCCAGGTCCAGAGAAGTGTCTGGGCCTCTGGTTTCCAAATTACTGCTCTCCCCCATCTTTCCCCTAACAATACATTTTTTGTTGATTTTGTAGAAGAACGATCCATAGTGGGGAGGGGGGAGACCAGAAGCTGCTGTGCTCTAGAGACAGTGTTAGTTCTGCTTCGGAGCTTTCCACAAGGCATCAGCTCACCATCAGAGATGTCAGCTCCAAATAAAACTGTTCCAGGACATTTCCTCAGTGTGCTGCTCCACAGCAGGCTGCGTTGGCTGTGACACTGAACAGACCCTGCAGAGCGGTTTAGAAGAGCAACAAACCCGCTGCCAGGAAACACGCCTTCGTTTTGTGGCAGGCCAGGAGAAAATGTGTACAAGGCTCCAGTTGTTTTGTGTGTACAAAGTGCTGGGTATTTTGAATTACAGGAGAGAGAACATGGTACTGAGGCTCAGCGTGTCTTGAAAGGACAGATGAGAGGTGCTTTTCTGAGTAGGTCTCAGAAGTTGTGGATTTTCATGCCAGTTTTCTAGCTTTGTCTCCCCAGGGGTTACTGCAGCTTCGTAGAATTGGAGGGGTTGGAAGGGACCTCTGGAGATCTTCTCATTAAGCGCCACGACTAAAGCAGGTTCCTTACAGTAGATTACACAAGAAGGTGTTCATATGGGTTTTGAAAATCTCCTTGCTGAAGTCAGGGTACACAGCACCCACTGCTCTCATCTACCTGGCAGGTCATGATGTTGTGGAAGGCTACCAAATTGGTCAAGCGTGACTTCTACTTAGTAAATCCATGTTGACTACTTCTGGTCACCTTCTTCTCTTACAAATGTTTGGTGATGACATCCAGAATAAGCTGCTCCATCACCTCTCTGTGGATGAGATGAGGCTGACTGACCTGTGGTTAGATGGCTCTTCCTTCTTGCTCTTTTTGAAGACTGGAGTGACACTGATTATTCTCCAGTCTTCAGGCACCTCTCCTGTTCTCCATAATGTTTCAAAGATGACAGTGATCAGTTGGGCTGTCACTTCTGCCAGCTCCCTTGGTACATGTGGGTGTGTCCCCTTGGGGCCCACAGATTGGTGTGTGGAGTTTGCTTAGAAACTCTGACCGGATCCTCCTCGACCAAGGAGAAGCATTCATTCCCCATAAGACTCTTTCTTATCTCCAAGGTCTGGGATTCCTGAGAGGCAGTCTTAGCAGTAAAGATTGAAGCAATGAAAGTGTTTAGCAACTCCACCTTCTTGGTGTCCTCTGTTACAAGGGCACCCACTCATTCAACTTTCTGTTGTGCTGATCCAGCTATTTCTGCTGCTATGCTCTGTATTCAGCAGCATGACTTGTTTGGGGAGGGAGAGTGTTGCTTGCTTTGTAGTTTTTCAACTACGACAAAGAAAACTTAAAGTGAGTTTGAATTGGTCCATTTCACGGATATGTGTTACAGCTGAGCTGACCCCAGTGGGATTATTATCAGTAAAGGGAGTATGGGAAGGGAAGTGTTTTTTTCTTCATGCTGCAGTTGTTGCTTGGAAGTGCTTTGGCCCTATCAGCTATCTGGATAAAAAGCTAAATATTGCCTTATCCTAACATTGCTTTTTCCCATTCCTGGTTTGGGATGATCCAAGAACCACCTTGATAATTTCACTACAACAGTTTCCAGTATCCCACTCCTCTCTATCCCAGTTACTCTGTCCCTGTGAAGCCCATATGTTTCAGACAGATCTTTTCTGGGACTGAAGAAGGGAACCTTGCTGTGTTGCTTCCCCACACCATTGGGTGAGCTCCTTATCCTGGGAACAAGCTGTTCTCTGACAGCCTCATTCTCTCTTCTGATGTTGGAAGCAACCTTTCCTTTAAACCACCTTCCTCTTCTCAGAAGGGCAGGCTTTGCAATAAGTCTTTCCTAGCATTGAAGGGGTCAGGACCTCTATCACCACTGCTGCTATTGAGTGATGTTGCCTAAGAGACTCATCTCTGGATTTGCTCCTGGATTTTAAGTAACAGATTCTGGGTAGATTAGCTCAGTAGACATTGATGTGATTCAGCTAATTTGAGATGTGTTTTTTCTGGAAAATTAACAAGTGCTTGTCTGAGCCAACTTGAGAAGTTCTTTCAGTGAAGTGAAGGATTGCTCAAGATGAGGTGACAGAATATTTATTTTAACATTTAAATTATGGCAACAGTTGCATTTTTCCTTGCCTGCTTACTGCCTTAAAACTGAAAAACAGCAGAACCAAACTTTCCAAAAATATGGGACAGCAACCCAAAGGGCAGAATTCCAGCTGAAAAGGTTAAAACCTAATGAAGCTGCCCATGCCTGGAAAAAGCTACTTGAGAACAACCATGATTGGGTGACCTTAGGAAGAGTTGTCCATACGTGTTTCTCTTCTCGTATGTACTAATGACAGTAAGGGTGCTAGATGGCCAAGGAGCATTTTATAGGCATTTCAGGTACTTAGGAAGATTGCAATAGTCTCACGCAGACACATCTGAACAATGTATGGCAACACTGTGCAGCAGTTCTTTGGAAGTGTAGAAAGATGGTTCCTGGTGAAAACTGAGGTTTCCTTCGAGAATGTGAAGGAAACTATCATTGTTCCAACAGGTTTATAGCATGGCCAGTAAATTTCTAGTGTGCTGTGAGCTTTGTCAAAAATGGTCGGTTCTTCACTTTGCACCTCACTCAGAAAAGAAGCTTCCTAGAGCAAAGCAGTGTTGGAAGATACAGAGCTCAACCTGGGAAGGGAATCTAAAAATGCAAACGCCACCTCTAGCAGCACAAGGTATGGTATTGGCGGCTGCTTATTCAAATGTTGACTCAGCCTACTTTTTGGGATCTGACAAGATCAAGAGCCCTGCAGGGTTATGGCTGTGAGCATTAATAAAGCAATCTTGTTAAGAGATAATTAAGTTGCATTTATTAAATTCCTAATTAAGAATCCAACTGTACGTTTGTTAGGTGAGGAATGCTCGGCTGGAATTATTCACTTTCCACACCCTTGCAAGAGGTTAAAATGGGGAAAAAGGGAGGAAAAAAAAAAATCCCCACCTTCTGAAATAGAAATTATATTCTAGGTGTGGTGCCTGTGGAGGAAGCAAAGGCCAAAGCCTCTGCCCCACTGTGATGGGCTGATTAGCACAGGGTGGGGTGGGGGGCTCATTTCCAGGACCTTACCCTCATTCTCCAGAGGGAAAATTGCACCATGTGAACAGTTGGTAGCACAGCAGTAGTTCTGCATAGGTGCCATTCCTTGGGAACAAGAGAAGTGCAAATCTGAATGTGGCAAGTGATCTCTTTTTGCATCTCTGGCTTTCTTGGGCATTTTGGGTTAAGCTCTGCTGTGAACCCTTAGCCTCCATGAGGCCATAATGAGATCCGAACTGCGGGATGTACAGCCTGGCCAGGCAGAAGGGGTGTGGAGGAATGAGATGCTTGCGTGGGGAAAAACAGGACCAAAGAGGAACTGATGGCAGTCTAAGCTGACTGAGGGAGGCTGTAGTTGAAAACTTCAATTGAAGGTTTCTGAGCAACCTTCATTAAACAGAGGATGCTCCCTCTGTGCTATGAAGGTGTCCTCTGTGTGAGGACATGTTGGCCTACTCAGAGCGCTGTTCTGCTCTTGCCTTCTGTAAGCTCGAGATCTTTGCAGAATCCCATTCAGATCAGTCTTTTCCTGCTTAAAGTGTGGGGGGGGGAAGAGCTGAGATGATGTTTCCTAGCCTGGGAACTTGTATCTTGGATTTATTTTTTGTTTGTTTGACTGCAAAGGAGGCAGCTGGGAGAGGGCTCCCACAGAGCACAGCAACCTTTCCCAGAGCTGGCGAGGGCTGGTGATACCACAGCTCAGCCACACCTAGGGAGTGGATGGCACACAGTGCTTGGCCCGGGGCTCCAGGGCAGGCTTCAAGGTGGTGCACAACACCCTTCTGAGGCTGTTCCTCCTACTGCTGACAGCAGCCCTGGAAGCTGGGCTTGGCTGTTAATTTGGCCTTGATTTATAAGGCTTTATGCTTTCCAGCTCTTCTTACGGTTTTTGAGATCATTTGCCTTTTGCCATTGCAGGGCATGCAGTTCCACGGTCACACAGCTTTATTTTACCTTGTCCAGCTTGAGTGACCTCAACAGACCCGGGTGGTGGGACATGAGGATCAGACTGGTGATAGAGCAGAGTCGCTGCAGTGTGGAGCAGTTTGTACTGCTTCATCAGTTGCATCTTCCAGCCGTGCAAGGTGCACAGTCTAAACAGTGCGAGGTGTTAGTCCCGCTCTGGGTTTGTGTTGTGACCTTCTCTGAAGGAAAGAGAGTGTGCTCTGAGGAGCAGGGTGGGGGCCAGAATGTGGAGCTTCAACTTCCAAAAGACTCATGGTGAGATGGGTGGCAGCAGCTGGAGCTGTGTGATACCTGGTGCCACCCATGGAGGGACAAGCAGAGCTGGATCGTGCCTTAAAGCCGTTCTCTTCGAACCACTTTGGGTGTTAATGTCATTACAAGCTGGATGGATGTTGGTATGGAGGACATCTCATTTTGCATTCCTCCCTTTTGCTGTGCAAGTAGCAGGACCAGCATTCAGAGCAGCCTTTTCCTGAGTGTGTCTGGGTCCCATTAGTACCCTCAGTGCTTATTTTCATTTCAGGCAGGCAGGAAAGCAATTAGCACAGAGGTGAGATCTCTGATAAGATCAATCCCTTTTCTGGCAACTGTTCAGAGTCTGCAATTATTATGAGGGTGCAAAGTGCTCACAAAACAATCCATCAGTCTTGCCTCCCCTGTTGATCCAAGTCCATAGTTCAATAGGAGGGGATGATTTGGGGTAGTACACAGAGCGGTCTCTGACACGCTGTGGACACCAACCAAAACTGGAGTATCCCTCCTATGCCCATGGATTTTACTAATCTCAGTTTGCGCTGGCAGAAGCTGAGAGGTGATTGCCACTTGTGTAGCTGTATGTTCAAACATGTTAATTTTTATGTATTAATAGTACATATTCCCCCCCCTCCCTTTTTTTTTTTTCCCCTACTAGGTTTGCTTTCTCCATGTGAACTCTGATTCACAGTGATGCTCTTTCTGGTTACATGGATTTCTTTTCTCTACCCTCCTCCTCTTGCCTCTTTCATAGCTTAAGCCAAAATATTTGTCTACCGCAAGCGATCAATGCCAGATTTGTTGTGTGGGCAGGACTAACGCAGCAAGGGATAACAAAACAGAGAAAATTGATGCTTTACTAAAAATAGACTTGCTGCAGAAGGTTCAAACTGGTTCCTCATGTCAAAGCTGAAGGGTAATTAATTGAGCAATTGGGATGAATTTGGAAAAAGATTCTTGGTGAACCACATCCTTCCTGTGCTCAATGAGCAGACAGCGTGTGTGCTCTGAGGGGCAGCATGATGCAATTAAGTGAGCGCGGTGGTGGTGAGAGGGACTGTGTTTACAGCTGTTGGTGGCTACAGCTGCCCATCAATTTGTTTTGGTGTAAGAGGTTACGGTGTTATTGCCGAAGGCGTGGGCAAGCACTGTGGAGTGGAAGGGGCTGAGGAAGGGAGAGCTGTGAGAAGCAAAGAGGTGAGCACGTTGTTCCACATGGATTGAAATGATAAAGGCCAGGAGTGACTCCTGCAGCCTTCTCATCTGGCCTTGTGAGTAACGCAAGCCTCATGTGATTTTGTGGTTATCTAGCTGGTGCCTGTTAGGCAACTGATCAGTCTGTGCGTAGCTCTTGACTGGCACTGTAATTCCCAGAATATCAATGCTATTCATTTTCCTTTAACTAGCTTATATTTTGGGTAAATGTGAGACCTGGAAGAGGTTAAAACTCTGCTAAGGTAATGTTGAGACCTGCAACTGTAGAAAGGTGCTTTAATAGGTGATCATACAGAACAGTTCAGCCCAGTATCAGGTGTCTCATGCTAATCTGTAACGAATAGGGAAAATAGATGAACCACACTGTGCTTATTCCATAAGGCTGTCACAGCTTTCAGCAATCAGTGCTTTAAAAACTTCCTGAACTGGAGGCTGCATCTATATCATCATGTTTTACAGACCCCAATGCTCTAATTGGTTCCTCAATTTACGTGCTATCTGCACAAAAAGCCATATTTCCCACAGCTTGTCTCAGATGTGTTCTCCTGGCAGTTTAACCACTGCTGCCTCCTTTCCCCATTGGCTCTTCCATCGTGAGAAATAGCAAATGTTCTCCATGCCCTCCATATTGCTCGTGTTTGCATAGGCCTGTGGCTTAATTCTTGTCTAGTGCCAGTGTATATCATTCCTGCAGTCCTAGAATAAGTCTGGCCTCTTCTAGACAAATCATGTCAATCTGTCTCCTGTTTAGTTTGTGCTTTGCTCTAGGTCCTGGAGATTTGATTGTGAGCTTGAACTGTGAGGATTCGGGATTTTGGCTCTAATAAAGTAGGCTGAGAGCCTTTTTCATCCACTTTGAGTGCTGCTTCCACAAGAGAAAGTCATAATTAAACGCTGGGCGCTAGCCAAACTTGCCTGCCAGTTCTTGCATCCTGTTTGGTATTTCCCCCTAACAGTTCCATAGAATCCTAGAATCATTTGAGTTGGAAGGGACCCTTAGAGGCCGTCTGTTCCAACTCCCCTGCAATGAGCAGGGATGTCTGCCCTAGCTCAGAGCCCCATCCTCCCTGACCTTGCGTGTCTCTAAGTACAGGACATCCACCACCTCTCTGGACAAACCATCTAGCTAAACTAATAATCACTTGAGGATCACAGGTTTCATTCTAAAGCTTATGGATGAATAGAAGTGCTGGGAATTGTGATCCCTAAAGGTGTAAAGGTCCGCTGGGTTCCAGCAGCTGCCTGTAAGGTTTGGACAGATGGATGACAACCTGTATTCTGTATCAACGTCATGCTTTGTGTCACCGTACTGTTCTGAGCCACCAGAGGGAGACGGAGAGTGAATTTCTCAGCGGACCTGGCTTTATGTTTCAGCTCTGAAACATTTCCAGGTGCTGCTGTGTGCCCAGCACAACCCCTATGCTCGTTTGAGTTCCAGTGGCAGCCTGTAGGTTGGGTGACAACCTGCATTCTGCCACGAACCTCACACTTGTGAATCACAGTGTGGACTGTTGTAATAGCTTACTTCTCTTCCTAGTGTGACCTGTTTCCATGGGATTGAATGTGGTCAAGTAACCTCTGGTGTAGAATGAGTTCTTGCAGCTGAGCAAAGCACCATAGCAGTCATTCAGAGAAGCAAAACAGTCTTTTTTTTTTTTTTTTTTTTCCTTTTCGTTTTTGTAAACGAGATCTCCTGTTCCACTTCTGTTTTATCACTCGTTCTTACTTGCCTGTTTGTAATATCTCTATTCCAAAACCTGCAGCGTTACCATCTCAGCTCTGCCCCAGATGTAGTGGAGGGAGCTCTGCAGAGCTGTAGCTCTACTGAAGTGACCCGCAGGTGTAGCTGTTAGGAGCTGCTGTGGAGGGTGGAGGTGCCAGCATTCATTCCAGGACACTCCACAGACTGTTTCCAGAAGGACACAGTAAATAAATTCCATGGGGTTTTACAAAATTCAGAGGGGAGGCTGCTCACTGGGTAAGTCATGAAGGTAATAGGAAAATCAAGAGGTCTGCTGTGATTATACAGTCTGGCGTAACCAAGCCTTACCATTTTTGAAAGTTATGACTGTTCCTCAATCTATTCTATAACTACTTTCCTGCAGGGGAATGTCCCTGCACGGTTTCCTCCCAAAATACAGCAGCAGCTGCTCCTGTCTTTCTGTGATGCCACAAATCTCCTCCTGAAATAGGGGTTGAGATGCTGCAGTTTCCTGCACAAATTAACCACAGATTTCAGCTGCTTAAGTAATTGCCTGTGGGAAGGGGACACTGTAATTTGAGAAAGGGAAGGCAAAATCCTACTGTGCGGGGCTGAAACCTTCTTGGCACATATGTATGCCCAACAGTGGGAAACTAAGGCTGGGGATTATGGCTGCACCTGTACTCTCTGACATCCCTTTGCTCACGTCATCCATAAATAGGCTTGCTCACTTGTCACTTCTTTCACCTCAGTCATATTACTGGACGGTGTTGCTGTACTAAACCTTAATTCTGAGTTCTTTACAGACCTTCATCATTCTGTTTCAGTAATGTTATGGGTCGGGTTTAATTGAAATAAATGCTGTATTTAGGTCCATAAATATAATGAAAGGGCTTTGTTTTTTTCTCTTCTCATTGCTTCTTCTATATATCAGACCTCAGGAAGGTTGCTGGGAATCTTCCACAGAGCACAGCTGGGTGTGGGTGATGATATAAGCAGGGGGATGTAAAAACCATACAGTGGCCCTGCCTCTGTATTAAGGATAATATAGTTGTGTGTAACACAGGAAATCACAGGCCAAATGTTGACCACTGCATCCTACGTAGATTTTGCTAAAATTGGGTTTGATTGCCAACTGGTGGCCAGAAACTAGCTCTGACTCAGTCATTCTCTAGGGCCACCCACCTGGTTGCTCTGAAGCACTGGGGTAGGCACATTGCTTGTGGCTGCAGCAAATGTTCTGGCCAGAGGTCAGCTGAGCAGGAGATGGTGTTTCCCTGCCAGTGTAGAATGGCTTGTCCTGATCCCATGTTGCTAATAGATTTGTTTTAGGGAAGAAATGAGCTGACTCCATGTGCTGTGGCATTAAAACCTAGTATGTATTTATACTCCTTTTACTGTAAGATGACAAGCTTGATGTTTGTTTGTGGGAATCAGTCGGAAGGGCACTGCACTAAATTAGCTGAGAGCCCCCAGTGGAAGGTGAACCTTGAGACAGTTTCAGGTGGGGCTGGGATGGTCTTACCTGTTCAAAATACAGCTGCAAGTACAAGCTCTAGCATGTCTAGTGAGGGCTGGTATTTGCTGCCTATGTCTTTTAGGTGCTTTGATGGGATTGACCTTTCTGGGATATAGGAGTAATTTGCTGACCAGCAGGAGTAGGGAGGGTGTGGCTGAAGAAGGATTGCTCCATATGCAACCTGTGTCATATGCTTTCTCAGCTGGCTCCCTTAAACCACAGAAATCCTAATAGGCTTCTCGATGGAAGGAGAAAGGCTAAAAGTTCATCTAACCTAGTCTGGCTGCCCTTAAAATGTAATTGGAAATGAAGGGTGGTGTGATTGAGCTGATGGATGTTTCCAGATGAAAAGGCTTAGCTGAAGCCTCTGAGAAGTGGTGTGGTGGGGGAGATTTTTCTTTGCTTCCTTGATCTAAAAAACTGAAGCTATATTTGAAGCAGCCCTGAGAGAATGAGGTCCTTTGCAGTCCTTCAAGCTTGTCTGTCCCAAGTGAGCCCCTCACATCTAAGTCACTTGAGCATGTAAATGAGCACTGTGGACAGAGATGACAACAGAAGCAGCCTTTCCTTTGTGGAAACCATTGTTTGTGTTAAACTCATAATTTGTAAGGTAAGGTGAAGAAATCACAGAATTGCAGGGGCTGAAATGGACCTCTGGAGATCAAGTCCAACCCCCTGCTTAAGCAGGTTCCCTACGGTAGGTTGTACAGGAAATGTCGGCCTTTTTGTAGCCCTTTCAGCTTAGCAGGTTAGATACACAAGGCAGTTAAATTTCACTACTAGTTTAGCTGTGTGGAGGAGGAGGAGAAACTTTGGAGGCCTCTTCTATTTGTGCATCGATCTACTCTGGGAAGGCATTAGGTTGAGCATGCTGCCCATGTAGCAGTGCTGCTGGACTGGGAAGGATAACCAGGCAAGGGTTAAAATGCAGGAAAACTTGTTGTTGTCTATCAGGCTGGTAGAACACTTGTCTTTCTAAGCCACAGGAATTCCAGTATTAAGAAAATTAGTTCCTGAAGATAGCTTACTGAGGAGCAATGTCCTCAGTAAAGGTCTTGTGGGAGAGAAGCTTGCTTTTTGACCTTCCTTTGCTTGGCTCTGCTTTCAGGCTCTCTCTCAGTTGTTTGCTTAATGCTAGAACAAATCTAAATAACTTATTTTGCTGGCTTGGAAATCAGACAACTGGAGAAAAATGGAAAATATATTGCCTGTGCTTTTCCCTGACTTGTGACCACTCCTTTTCCCCTAACTTCTAAAAGTCATTGCATGACAAGAGTGTGCATAGGAATATACTGAGTGATTTCAGGCACCATCAGTATGTCTTGGATACGTCGATGGCTTGCATATGGTTATTCTTTCCTCTGATGAGTAGCAGAGATTACAGATGGTAACACTCTGCAGTTGGTAGAGAGATTCAGATTGATTTTTGTTTTTGTTTTTTGGGTTCCTCAGAGAGCAATCTACCAAAATAAACAGAGAGGAAAGATGTTCATCACCTGCCTGTTTTAAACAGGATTCCACCTGGTAAGGCCTAGCATGGTTCATTCAGATTTGTTCTGCACCACAGTGATTTTCCTATCTCTACTTCAAACTGCCCTCTGCGGTGTTTTTAGAGATGGAAAAATGTGCTGCTCTGCTTCACAGAAGCTACTTATAGTAACGTTCATGGTGCTGGAGGGATGTCAGCTTTGCTAAGCGGTGGGGCAGGGGGGAAGCAGGGACTTGAGATAAGAATAGTACATGAAATCTTAAATTTGACAGGCCTGTCAGGGAGGAAATTACAGCTTGGAGGAGGAAAAGTGGTTGTCTTTTGAGTTTTCTGTAGTAAATATAAAGTCTGGGGGTTTTGGCGGTGAGGAGGCAGTTCCACCAGGAATGTGTAAGGCTTTGTTTGGGACATGCTTGCCGCAGCTGTTTTTCATTATAAGAGCAAGAGGAGGACTTGGTGACAAGGATCCCTGTGTGCTATGGTAGAGCTGGTGTAAAAGGCAGGCAGTGATGAGTGTGGACGGAGAGGAGTCTGGGACTGGAAGATCCTGGCAATCACTTGAACAGCCTGGGTTGCACTTGAGTGAGTTTGGCATAGGGGTTGCACTTTCCTCCCATCTCTACAAGAAACAAGAAATTGCTGAACTCACCTGGCAGTAACTGGAGTGCTGTTTCCAGCTATGTCAGGGATGGACTCTTGTCTCTTTATGGTCTGTGCTGAAGAATGTGTTGTTTGATTCTTAAATTATGCTTTAAATTCTGCTCTCGAGCCAGCTTAGTTTCACTGCATCAGAAATGCTAACACTTATGGCTGAGTTTCTGCAAAGATTTGTGCCAGAGGGGACGAAGGGCGGAAGAGGAGGTGAGAGATGTGGAGAGGAGCTCTGTAGCTCCTATATAGAGATGTGCTGGCACATATGTGTGTGCTATCAGTTGCTATTCACAGAAGACAGAAAGGTGAAATAATGTGCCCAAGGCCATGCAGCAGGCTGCTGGCAAAGCACATGCACTGGAACCATGTATCTGCTGCTCCTGCTGGACTCTGATCTACTGATACTGCACTGTAATACGTGCATGCAGAGCATCAGCTTCTTTTCTAAATGAATATCCAGTCTTAAATATGTTTCCATGTAAACCAAATGCAGTCTGGAATGAAAATAGAACAGAGATCTTCTTTTCCTCCCGTTATCCCCAGCCAGGCTGCTGAAAGAGTTTGATGCTGTACTGGTGATGCTGCCAATGATGTGCTTGGCGAAGAGAGGATCTGGGGGGCTGAAAACAACAGTACTGCAGTCAAGAGTTGTTCAGGCTTCACCAGGTTTTCTAGTCTCTAATAAGCATTCAGGTCCTGCCTGTCCCTTTCTTTTCCTGTGTATACCTTGGGAATAATTTTCTTGAGGTTTGTCTTCTCAATGCCCCATTACAATCAAACTTCAATTAACAAATTTGGTATCTTTGAGCTCTCTTCTGTTGTTGGTTTGGACAAAAAAGGTTTAAAAGCTTTTAGGAGGAGAGAGAAAAAGCTAACTAGCAGAAAGTCACATGGGAGCTGGAATTTGATGATTCTTGAGGTCTTTTCCAACCCAAGCCATTCTATGATTCTGTGTGGAATATTGTCACATAACCTGCAAATATGGTTCTGTTTCTGACCAGCTGTGGCCATTTGAAAAGGCAGTGATGCTCTTTGCATTGTATATGTGAAAGATACTGGGATATTTCACTTTAATCTTCCTGACTGCCTTCCTATCTTAAGGGAAGGGGGTGTATGATTTTTTGCTTCTTAGAAAGACTCTGAGTTAGCACTGATGATGTTCCACCTTACAAGATTACCACGTACCAATGTGTTTGGTCATTTAATTCAACTCTCTTCGTTCCCACCTAGTCCAGACTGGTTTGCACCCACAATCTGTAAATTCCTTTAGAGACTTTTCTTGTTCTTTAACTAGAAGAACAAGAAAAGGAGAGTTCTTAGTGCAGACAGAAAGGAAATAGTATCAGAACCAAAAGCTGGTCTGCTCCCTGTTGGTTTGATAATGGGGAGCAGGGTAGCTGATGACTAACTCGGGGCAGTGCCAGAAAGCCATCCCGATGACCACCGTTCCTACCAGGGGTCTGGTCTTGGCTTCTTGCAGGGGCGTCATGGCGCCAAGAACTTGAGTTAGAGGCAGTCATGGAGCCAAAGTAAATATTTAAGTGAAGGCTGATGAGCACACACTGCTTCTCCAACATCGTGGGTTTCTCAGAAATTTGAGTGCTAAAAACTTGAGCTTTTTCATTTTTATCATAACAACAAAGTCAACTGTTCGGGCAACTTTACTTAATCTTTTCCTCTTCTCTCCTCTTCCAACTATTTCCCCTCCCTAAGCTCCCCAAAAAATGGTATTAATCATTTAGAAGGCTTAAAAATAGGGGGGGGGGGGGAGGGGGGGAATGTAGAAAACAAGGATTCCACCTTTCCTATACAGGTAGTGTGGGCTGGAGCACAAGGCAAGCAATGAGCACTGTGTCCTCGCCTTCTGATGGAGTTAGTACAGAGCATGTGCTGCTCTTATTGCCAAAGGAGCAGCAGTACAGCATTGCTGAATTTCAGGAGGATAGTTTGAGAATCTGGCTGTTGTTTCTCCAGGTCTTTGTTCTTTTTGGCCCCCCGAACAGGCTACTCTATTTAAGAATTAGAACTGGTCTGGCTGCTGCTTCCCAGTCAGCTGAAATTCCACAGGATGTGGCTTCTCTGCTTTTCCTAAGTTCTCCAAGACAAGACTCCAAATACAACCACTTCAGAGAGGGCGCACAGGCAGATTTCCCCACACCTTTGTTCTCCAAGCAAGTGACTTGAGAGCTTTCCATTCAACCAAAGAGCGAAGCACTGAGTGCATTCCATGGCTTCTGACTAAAATGAGCTGCCATAGATTTAGTGATCACTTGCCATGTTTGCATTGCAAATTATTCAAAGAGATGTTTTAGTTCAAAAAGGATGAGCTCTGATATATTATTCTAGTTAGACTCATGGTCATATTTCATCTGACTGTTTTTGGAGGCTTGAAAAAAAACATTTTTCCTCAAAACATGTCTGCTTAATAACCTGTTGCAGCCTATGCCTACTAATCGTCTCAGACAAGGAGCTACTGCTCCTTTATAGACTTTTTTTCTTTCTTTTCCCCTGGCATTCCTTCTTGAGGTTGATCTTTCAGTCTTGACAAAGTGCAAGCTCCTTGTTTTCAAGTAGCCACCTTGTGCTTTCCACTGTGACTTTTTATTGCCCAGTTGCTAAGGATCCTTTATTCTTGTTGTGTTTTCCCTTTACTTTCCATTTGGTTTTGGGTTGTTTCAGAGTTTATAGCGTCTGATCACAATAATAAGAGATGTCAGTGTGGCTTCTCTCATGTCACAGAGTGTATTGTCAGCCATTGTTGAACTGGGCCTGTTCATATGAGCTGGCAATACATTCTAAAAGCCCTATAGCACTTAGGTAATGATTAATAGTGATTTTATTCTGTGGAAGATTTTGCCTGCCTCACTAATGAACTGATGGATCTGGTGTAGGTGTTACGTGATGGTCTTGTGCACTTGAAAACATTGTTATTCCAGGATGGCATTGGAGACTGTCCTGCTGAGGCCATTCTGTTAATTGGGTAAGGTTTGAAGAGCAGTCACAGAGTAAAGGATAGAAGTCCTTATCTACAGAGAGTAAGTGGTGCTTAGAGACAGGAAGCTTGAGGTCACAGGGAAAAGTATATGCAGTGGCTGGATGGGCATCTTGTCACCCTGCAAACCCAAAGGGTAACATCAGCCCATTGAGTGGCAGAGAATTTCAAACTTGTGGCTTCTTTCCATGTGTGGGAAGGAATTAAGCACAATGACTGTAAAACTGCTGAGCAGTACAGCCTTGTCTGGGTGATAGATTTCACGGCAGCCAACATCAACATCTGGTGATTTTTCCATCACTTACAGCCTTATCTACATCTTTGCTATGTTTTTTCTTGTTGGTGAGTATTCTGTTAGTAACAACATAATGCTTTTGTAAGAAAATATTAAAATCAGGATAAGCAAGGGAGAAGAAGGACCGCAAGAGGTCAGATTGTTCTGTGCCACTGCCTCAGGGCAGAACTGACAGTGTGCGAAGAATCCTACGGGTATTTGTCTTACTGGATTGCTTAAAGCTCTGCTAGGGCTGTTTCCTCGCTGCCACATCTATTCCGACTATCCTTATTATTATAATATTTTCCTTCAAAGCTGGACCTCCCTTGCTGTGGTTTGAGCTTCTCGATCTGTTTATGAAGGGTATGGAGGGTAGATCTTTTCTCCTTACAGAAACTAATACTGTTCTCACTTCGCTTTCCTAAAGACCAGCCAATCCTCATGACTACTGCAGCTACTGATGCAGTTTTCCGATGAATATCACAGCTACTCTGTGGTATTTTCATCCAACCCATATTTTCCTGGTAGGTGCTTCCAAATGGTTTGCTAGTTTTGTTTTTTCTTGGAATTAAACTAAGCAAGTCATACTTCTGAGTCCTCCCTTTTTCCTTTTTGAAGATGAACGTTCTTTTAATGGCTCTTCTGCCTTCCAGAAGCACTTCTAGTTCTGCACGAACTGTCAGAGGTCACAAGTAATGGCTCTGAAGGTTCTCTTAAATTTCCTAGCTTTTAGTTGGATTATATTAATTCTATGTACCATGTCTGTTTAATTCTTTCTGGATTCTGGTGTGAGGTTTTGCTTGTGTAGCTGTTGTGTTGACTGCCTGATCTAGTGATACTATTTTAAGAAATACTGAAGCAAAAAAACATTACAAACTGTGCCTGTTTTGTGGCAACTAATGAGAACTTTCACTGTCTTATAATAAATCAGTTCCTCACTTGTTTTCCTTTTAATATTTATCATCATTCTTCACTGTGCTGATTATATTTTACTTTTTGCTGTGGCCTCCTTGATTTTTATAAAAACAACTGTACAGGTGTACAGAGATAAGCCTTGTTTGTAGTTTTTGTCAGTTGTCCCACTATCTATATGCTACTTCTCTGCTGAAACAGTCATGGTTTGGTCTTTTTATCCCTGACACTTCTACACTGAGATAGTTTGTACCTTAGTTATCCTTTATTTAAAGATGATAGGCCTTCAGGTACTCTGACACTTTCTTGTTCTGTTGTTCTCAACCTGCTTGCTTTCCTACTTCACTGTTATCATATCATAGGGAGGACTTCACTCTCCTGTGTGTTTCCTTGGGAGTTTTTATCTGCAGCATCTTACCTCATGTGGCTGAATAACTTGTGGGACAGCCTGTGCTCTGTGACATTCCTGTCTCTCTAGCCTGTTACTTTCCTTGGTGATTAAAGGTGACTGTTGACATCTTCCAGTTTGGCTGAAGTTTTATAACTTGTTTTGTAAGCTGTTTTCTTGAGGCTTGAATTTACAGAGGGGAAAGCTGCGCCTCTGCTAATCTGTATTCTTAACTTACCATACATGATGAAGAATTTAGACACTTGCTTTACAAAATCTTTTGGAGAATAAGACCGAAAGGAAATCCCAGAAAGGAGAGAGGTAAAAATCGGTAAATCAAAGCTAACTTTGAGACTGTAAGTCAGTAAATTGAGGGAACTAGTGGAAGCTGCTTGTGAAGACTCCATTTTTCTCTGGACCAAGACCTTAATTCAGTCGTGTCTTCCTCTTTGGCAGAGAGCTCTAATGCATTGACTTAAGCAATTGCTCTGATGTCATGGAAGTCCAAGAAGTAATAAAACCTCAACTCTTTTAGTACCCGAGCAGAACATTGTATCCTCTCTACTTTAACTGATTGATATCATGCCAGTACTTCCTAAGTAACTTAAATTCATGTCCATAGGTTCTGAGCTCTCAAGAGATGCTTCAGCACCACATTCCTGAGCCTCTGTGTGAAGTGGGCTGTATGTTCTATCAAAATGCATGTCTATCACCTATTTGTACTGTGCAAATGTTTTATGTTGAAGCATCAACTCAGTATCAGAGATCTGTGAAGGAGAGCTGTAAAGTGTCCAGGATCGTTGATGACCTTGTTTTCCATCAGTGGAAGATGCTACAAAAGCTTCCTAAAAAAAACCATGGGTATGAGCTCGACTACCCCTTCGAAGCTGCGGTTTAGCTGATGATGCTCACCAATGCTGCCATCTACGGGAAATTATTCTCCATTGCAGACCTTCGGGCACATCTCTCACTGTCGCACTGCCGTGGAAATAGCTTCATCTTTCTGCACAGAGTTTCAGTCATCTTGCTTGCCAGATAGGAAACTCCCTACAGGCATATTGTAGGTTCTTATATTTTACAAAGTGTTGAGCAGATCAAGTTCAAGAAAATGCTAAATGCAGTGACTGTGTGTGTATCAGTGCCTGTGGAAATCTTGTAGAAAACTTTATCGCTACTCCTTTCCCGTTTATTCCTGCCTGCAAAATTTCCCTTATGTGTCACCTTCCTTTTTTTTTTCTCTCTCTTACCTTCCACATCCTTTTCTTGGCAGCTGCCAGGAGCGCTCAGCGTAATCCCATCGAGAACCACTCCAAGTGCTGTCAGCAAGCAGTCAGCAAGTAGAGTTCACGTAACAGATTGTTTTCAGGATCAGTTTCGACATCCACCATTTTAATATCTAAATAGTCATGGCTCTGAGCCATATCGTGGGGCCTTTCCCATTGCGTACAAGAAACATTTCCATCTTGCCAGGACAGAGCAAGTCTTGCCTGGCATCTGAACCGCCCACAAAAATTAGTCAGGCAGTAACTAGTTGAGCATGGCTTCACCTCTGCTTACAACAGGCCTTATCTTAAGTACCTTGCAAAAATTAAAGAAATTGTTTTTCGTGCTGCACATGTGAGCCTTTATCTGTGACCTCATCTGTAACCTGGTTAAGGGAGCATCTCACCACCGTTTTGTTCTGAATCATGGAATCACTGATGTTGGAAAAGACCACTAAGATCATCTAGTCCAAGTGTCAGCCCCTATTCATTCTGATACTATTTCTACGTCTTCTAATCTTACAGCACTTGACTTGATGATGCCCTTAGTGGTGGGGGTGAAGGGTGAACTTTTCCTGTTAAAATAGGAATGAATGTAACAGGCATGTGTTAACAGACCATCATGTTTTGCAGTGTTTCCTCTGTACACTGAAAGGGTAATCACACTACAAAGGCTGCGGGCTCCACAGCCACCCATGGTCACACAGACTGCAGCAGGTTATTTTTTACAGTATCACTTTATTTTTTTAATTCTATTTTATTATTTGTATAGTATTCTTTTAGATGTTGGGTATCAACCATGGTTGACTGGTGATAAGGTGAGGCAGGACCTGGCTGTTATGTGAATAAATGCTGTGTCTCTGAAGACAGATGGGTTCCAGGTTTACCTCTTGGACTCCCAGAAATGTGGGCTCCTCAGCAGCTCAAGTGTGACTGTGTGGAGTTTCTTTTTGCAACCACTGTCTGGAATTTTGCCATCTGCATCAAACCTGTGGTGCACAGAGGAAAGGAGGCAAGTATGTGAATGCCAGTTTGCAATGAATTGAATGCTGTGATGAAAAGCCAGTTACCATGGGTGGGCAGATGGAAGGAAGGGAGTGATCACTTGAATATAACACTGAGTGCATAATGCTTTTTCTTCCAAAAATGAGACAGAGTTACTTCCTTCTTTTGAAGGGTTCTGAAACTCTTTTCTTGCTCTGCTTGGTACAGGACACCTGTGCTGTGCAAGGATGTTTGAAGCAGCACAGAGGCACGTAAAGATGCTAGACTAAATCACAGCACTTCTCTTAATCCACTTGATCCTGCATTTGGAGAAGGAATCTCTGGGTACGCTCAATCCTACGTCATGACTGAAGCTAAGATATTCCTTAAGTGATTCCCATGTGACGGATAGCAGCACTGGAGTGAGGCTGCAGAAACCTGACGCTGCCTGTTGTAGTAAGGCCTCAGGGGATACCTTGTGGCAATGGGTGTGCAAATGTAAAGTTTTAGGTTGCTGCAAGCCCTGCAGAAAGGGAGATGCATAGTTGCACAGACTGACCTACTTGGTTGCTCAGACGCAGCATAAGCTGGTTTAATAACCTTGCAGTCTGGAGCAGGCAGAACATATTGTAGCCGAGTTTATATTTGAATGTCTTCTTATATGTTTCACTTGGGGATTTTTACAGTATTCCTTGAATATTTGCCTCTGTGCCGACTCCTTTAATTTTTGCTGGCGCTTTAGATTTCCACTGAAGTATTGGAGTTGTAATAAAAAGTGGCTTTTCTCAAAGAGCATAGGACAAAGACAACTGGGATGGACTTAGTGTCTCTTCAGTCAGAGTCACTCTCCTTTCATGGTTCCCTTATTTGCCACCAAAGGGATAATTTTTCCTCTCTTTGGAGCAGAATTTTGTTGACTGAGAACTAGCTAGAAAGTGTGGCTCCAACACCAGAAATGGTTAATTTTATAAGCAGCTCCCCAGAGGTAGCTGCTATGGAGGCTTAAACAGTAACTCCTGCTCAGTCAGTGTGGAGAAATGTGATGACTGCTGTTCTGGTAGCTGCAGCAGGGAGTGTAGCTATGACCAGAAAAGTGCTCAGAGTCCAAGAATCGCCACCAGAAAACCCACTGAACTATATTTATGTTTTCAGAACTTTTTATGGTGACATGTTCCTCCTCCTTAGGCAGTGCCAGCCCCTTTTTCCTGAGGCTGCTAGCCTGCAGGAGGCTTTGGGAACAGGCTCTTTATTTTCACGATCTCACTGATACAGAATACAGTTTTGTTTTAGTTGATACCAATAGGACACTTTTCATACTTTTTTAATGTTAGTTTTCCTCTTGCAAACCTGTCAGCCACCTCTCCTTTAGCTCACTTCTCTGGGAGGGCTGTGTCCCATAGTACTCTGATCTCTTGATTCACAATGTCTCCAAATTTTGCAGTCTGTTGCTTGGTAGGCCTTGCTTGGGCTGTGCTACCTTTCACAGGGAATGATGGTCTGAACCAGCAAGATGGATAAAAGAAGAGGGAAAATGTTACCATTACCAACAGGCAGAGTATGGGCAACTGGTATTGGAGAAGCCACTGAGTGCTGCCTATAGAGTTTGGTGGATGGCCCAAGCTTTCTGAAGTGTGTCCTGATGAGTCCATGACCTCATCCACTCCTTGCAAAGGTTTCTTCCAATGTCTTCCTCGGGTGTGTAAGCTCAACTATGGCTGTTGTATGTGTTGCACTCCTTGTGTCTGTTTTTTGGAGGAGATGAGGGAACCTGCATCCAGACAGTATTTTTCTCAATCATTTCTAACTTACTGTAGATTATCTGCATGCAGATTCACTTGTGATAAAGGGTGAGAAGGACTAAAAATCCCTATATGTGTTTAGCTTGAGGCTACTTCCTGTCTGAAAGCTGGATGAGGAAGTCTGTGAAGACCTAGCCTGAGATGCTGGAAAAGGAAAGTGACTGACTTGTGGCATTGGAGGTGGAGGAGGGAACTTTTGTTGCTGTCTTTTTCTTACTATTCTCTTTACATCCCCTTTACAAATCACCACAGAACCTCCTCAACCTGTTTGGAACTAGTGACTTTGCCTTCAGTAAACAGTGCTGCCCAAGTGGAATAAAGATGCTGATACTGTGGTACTGATATTTGCCATAAAATAAACCTGTGTGTCATTTATAAGGCAGTAAATTCACTTTAGGGGCTTCTGCAGTTGTCATTAAGTGTTTAGCTCTACAGGAGCTCAGACAATTCTGGCAGCTGAGAGAGGAGGATGCTGTAAACTGGAGTAGGAGAGAGAAATCCAGAAGGAGTAAATATGTAGAAAGCATTTAGAGCATTCCAGTCGAGCCAAGTTTTCCAGCTGTGGTGGGATGGCAAGGTTATCCTGGAGGACATCCCTGGGAGCTCAGATACAGCTGGGCCCTTTGTTTTCCCTTCTAAGCCCCTGCACTTCCCTCTTTTCTCTGTCAGGGATGACAACAATGGCAGAAAACAAGAGCTGGCCTGCCTGCAGCTCCGGGGGGAGTGCTGGGCTTGCAGTCTACATTTCTCCCCTTCCTTCTTTGCACAGCCTGGCCCCAAACCTGCTGTGGCTTTCTCTACGTTACACAGAAAGGATGAAAGGAAAATAATTTTCCCTGCCCCTTCTATGTAGGGGAAACTGAGGTAATGCTAGACTGTGACTTGCTCAGGTTTACAGAAGAGAAGTTAGGTGATGTGGGACTTTGGCTCTGTGCTGGGAGCATAGAACCTTCTCTGAATGGAGTCCTTCATTCTTTCAATGAGAAAAAGGGGGAAAAAGTGAGGCCTGACAAGGCTATTTTTAACCTGTTTTTTACTTCCTAACAAATGTATGTCAGACGTTTCAGGAATGTCACAGCTTTGCTTTCCCTGGTTTTGCTGGAGGAATTCTTGCAAGGCTGGCAGAAAGGTGGGAGGAAGCTTCCTCAGTGTGGAGGTCAGGCTTCTTTTCACAGCTGCCCAAATTTAATTTTCTCCTAATACCTCTGCAACGTATGAATGGGTTAAAAAAAAAAAAAGCACATCTTTGAGGTTGGAGGAATACTTTGCTCTTGGTTGCTACTAGATTTGCCATCACTCCAGATTGTGGTGATTGTCCTTTTACCAAGGGTGTTGCTATTAAAGTCACAAAGAAACATAACTTAATATCCAATAAATGTAAAATCTGCTAAGTCTGTCTTTTTCTAGCTGCCTCCCTCCATAGCCTGATCTCCCTCCTTTCTGTTTCACATTGGAGCCTGCCTCCTAGTCAGTTAATTGGAGGAGGAAGGGGAGTGACAAAGAAGAACACTGCACTCTCTGAAAATAAATTTCCATTCCAGTTCTGTGTTACTGCAAAGGATGAACTTCCACATGGTATGAAGCCCTGTGGGCTATGCCTGTGAATAGTTCTCCATCACAGCAAAGGTTTGTGTGGGGCTCTGAGCAGTCACCAGCAGATCTTCTCAGTCTCAACAGCTGTCCCTACAGCAGAGTAAGGAGAGTTACTCCTTTCCTTTGAAAAATGCTGGTCTCTGAAGTCCCTCAGTCGGTGTGTTTGTTATTTTTACCTCTTCATGCAAAGTTTTGCGTGATTCACAGTGGCTCTGGTTTAGGCTCTGGTTTATTGCAGAACTTCTATCAAGAAGGACCAGCTGCTGGTCTTCCTGTCTTGAAGAAAACTGAGATTTCTCCAGGTTTTCAATGCCACCTGGAATCAGCCCTCACTAAAATAAGCGTTTTAAACAAGCACAAAGGTAGAACAAGTGGCTTTATTTTCCTTTGTGGGTTGATGTGAAGATCTGCACTATAGATGCTGTAACTTCCTCAACACCATCCCAACATTAAACCCCTCTTAGGAAAGGAAACCGGAGGGGAGCCTGCACCTGGTAACCATCAGGTCCCTGAAGAATTCCTGAGCATTTGGTCCCACTGTCAGAGATGGGCAAGGATCCATGTGGCACCGAGAAGAAATCTCAGTCATAACTGCAGAACCTACAGCAAGGCAAATCCATCAGGAGGTGACTACCGTCTGGGGAACCCCTGGAAGGAAAAGCAACTTTTAAACATCTATTGGTTAAGTGCTTGCATGTGATTTACAGCTTGTGATTTACAAGGGGATGCCTCGTCGATTCCATCTGTATACAGACAACTTTATTTCCTACAACAGGCTTGGTGTCAGCACAAGGGAAAATGGAGGCTCCCAGGAAGATGCGGGGTGTGAGGAATGTGTCTCGGGCAGCCAGCGCAGCTCAGCTCCTGGCATGGTCTCCAAGGCCTCGTGTCACAGTGCAGCTTCTTCCCCTTTCTCACTGGTAACGTGTTTGTATCAACAGGCAGCGTGCTCCGTGAGGAAAAAGCAACCAAACCGCGTGCTGAGAAGCGCCTTTCTTTGCAACGCAGCCCCGCTGTTTGTTTCGGCCTGAGGAGGAAGGTGAAGGGAACAAAACGGCTGCCCGTGAAGCAGCAGGTGTGGGCGCGCTGAGTGAGAAAACAAAACCCGGAGACGAATGTCCCCAAGAAAGAGCGAGCGGCCGCTCCCCGCCAGGTGCACGGCTCCTGCCCGGGCCGCCGTGCGGGAGGCAGAGCACACCCCGCCGGGGAGGGGGGAGCGAGGGGGGGGAAGGACGAGGAGGAGGAGGAGGAGGAGGAGGGCCGGGCGCGGCCCCTCCCCCTTCCCGCCTCCGTCCCCGCCGAGCGCAGCGCCCCGAGCATGGAACCTGCCTGAGACGCTCGGCGGGCTCCGCTCCGGCAGCTGCTGCTGCGGCACAACATGGAGGCGGCGCCGCCGCTCCCGCTGCTGCTGCTGCTGCGGCTCCTGGCCGCCTCGGTGCTGCGCTGCGGGCCGGGCTCGGCCGGGGGTGAGTACCGCTGGGGGGAGGGCGAGGAGTGGTGGTGGTGAGGGGGGGGGGGGGGGGGGGGGAGGGTGGCGGAGAGAGCTTCTGCCCCTTTTGTTGGCGGAGTTTGGAGAAACTTCCCCACAACTCCGCCGGGGAGGAACGCGCACATGGACGGGACGGGCGGAGCGGGGCTCCCCGGGGCCGGCTGCGGGCGGCGTGCGTGCCCCCCCCCCCTCCCCCCCCCCAGCACGGCTGCTCCCGGCCCGGGGGGGCCCCGCAGCACAGCGCGCAGCGGCCTGCCCTCCCCTCCTCGCGGGGCTGCTTCCCCCGGGCGCCGGGCCCGGGAGGGGGACTCTCGGTGGCCGCGTCCGGTTGCAAAAGAGAGACAAAAGTCGTGCGCGCGTCCCCCCCCCCACCGCCCGCGCCGCGCTTCCGCGGTCCCGGATTTCTTTGGGGTTTGGAGGAGCTGGTGTCGGGTGTCGCCCACGGGCGGAATCCCGGGCTCCGAGGCTCCTCACCCCAACCCTCGCTCTTCCAAAATGGTTTCAGAAAAACCCCGAGTGGGACTCGTTCCGTTCCGAGCGCTCGCGTCGGTGTGAAGATGTTCCTGCTGGAGTGAGTTAAGCTGCGCGGCTGTAGGAGGAAAGAAGGGAGCTCGCGGCTGTTGTGTGTGGAGGCTGGAGAGCTCGCGGTGTTCCTCGGGGGCTGCCGCGCGTTTCCCTGCTGGTGTTATGAACTCTTCTAAAACATTCGGCGGCCTTCCAGTGTCTAAAGGAGGGCTGTGGGTAGGAAGGGGACACACTCTCCAGCAGGGGCTGCTGTGACAGGACAAGGGGAAATGGCTTCAAACTAAAAGAGGGGAGATTTAGGCTGGGTATAAGGAAGAAGTTTTTTTACGGTAAGGGCTGTGAGGCATAGGAACAGGTTGCCCAGAGAGGTGGTGGGTGCCCCATCCCTGGAGGCACCCCAAGGTCAGGCTGGACGGGGCTCTGACCTGATCTAGTGTGGGCATCGCTGTTCATTGCAGTAGGGTTGGCCTTTAAGGGACCCTTCCAACTCAAACGACTCTAATAACTTTCAGTAGTCTTAGGGTAATAGCATAACTCAGTTCACTGTGAAGTTGATGAGCGTGCTCTGTGCACATGGGCAGAGCAGCTGTGAGTGTGCTGAGGAGGCTCGTGCTTCCAGCTCCCCAGCCCTGGGAGCAGATGCCTGACTTTAAGGGGGCTTTTACCTCTCAGAAGTATTTTGATGTGCTTATCTCACAAGTATGTAAATAGATCTCGGCAGCATTAAGGATGTGCTGGGGCTTTTATAGTGTTCAAGCTTTTGCTAAGTTCAGCTTGGTAGAGTGGTGTTGGAATGCCTTGGCCATGAAGTAACTTTGTTGTAGTCCTTGCTCTGGACGTGGTCGTATCAGGAGATGGTTTAATTAACATGGCTTGGAATAATGATAAGCCTGTGTAAGATGTGTGTTGCACTGGTCTGGAGGTGAGGCAGAGAGATTGCTGCACTTGGTGCTCCTGTGGAGGGAAGCTGAGAGTTACTCAGGAGCTATGGCAAGCGTGTATTTTTGTCTGAAAATATTTAAGCGCTTAATGCTGTATAGCAGATGTTTTATGTCTGGCTCTTAAAAAGTAGAAGCGTTTGAAATAACTCTCGTTAAAATGTTACCTTCAGCAAGAATTGCTCTTAAATTCACCCAAACTTGGTTAGCTGCTGCCCGTGGAGTTCTGCATCGGGAGATCATGGTATTCTTTAATGGAATGATGATTTCCCCGATGCTAAGATGCGCAGAATAAAGACAGCTGAGCAGAGGAGTGTGCTGGTTCATCACAGAAGCTTGGAACTTGGAATGCACTATGAAATAAAAAATGCACATGAGCGCAGCCCTCACAGTGGCTTTTAATTCACACTGTTTTTCTTGAGATAATCTAAAACTGATGAAACTTCTCGCTGTGCCTGAGCGTGGAATGCAGCAAGATGGAACACGTGCTTAATTTGGTGACGAGGGAATGCTGTGTGTGGGAGTCCCTATGACTTCAGTGCTGCTTCGGTTTGTCTGTCATTGGCTCAGGGAGCTCTTCTAGCAACCACTGCCAGCATGATGCGAGTCATGGGCACAGGTCCTCTGGGCTAGAGAGGCAGCACCGGAGCTCCAGGCTTACCATGAAGTTTTAAGTTCATATTTTCAGAGCACTGGCCGCTCTGTCTGTGGACAAAGGCTTTCAGTCTCGTTTAGATATGTTGTCTGATCGCTTTAAATTTTCTCTCAGGGTAGATGTTTACATAATGAATGTGTCAGTCGAACACATAAGGTCAATACTTTAGAAGAGTGAATGTGTTTCAGCAATAGCCCAGTGTAAACTCCATCGTTGCCTTTCGCTATTTTGAAGGTTTTTTTTCTTCCTCAGCTGCTTGAACTTTTATCTTATGATTGTTTTACTTGCTTACAACGTAATAGTGAAATAGGCCTTGGTGTTGTTCCAGCAGTGAATTTTCTCTATCTTTTTTGGGTAATGCAAGCCAAGGTGACTTGTAACAAACACGGATTGTTTCTGAGAACTTGTAATGCCTTATTGTTATGGTAAGGTCTGTCTGTAACAACAAATAAATGTTACAAAACGTCTCCTGGAATGAATGCTCACATGGCTTACAAAAGAGCCTCACAAGGGAGTCCAGTGTGAGTTCGCTTCTATTTAGCCAGCAATGCCAAATTGAAAATATAAATAATAATAATAAATCAGAAACAGCCTTAATGGCAGCAGTTTGCTTTGTTTACTTTCGCATTAGGTCTGGATTTCGGTGGATGTAGCATATGGTAGGAAGGCAACCTGACTGCATGGGGTAACAAACAGCCACCAAGTTGAAAGTTAGGAAGGTGCTCTGCATCGTAGGTGACTTTGATGCTCTTCATTCTAAGATGTGTGGACAGTTTTCCGTTTTTCAGTGTGTTGCTTTCCATGGCCAGCAGCTCTGCTAGTTGACTTAGAGCGTGACCAGGTCGTGACAACATTGTCTGGGGATGCTGGCTGGCTTGAGCCATGCGCTTTGTGGGCACTTGGGACTTTCTGAAGAAATCAGGGATGTGCCAACTGGGCATTCTGAACTGGGAAATGCTTCTGGAGAGCCCTGCACTTGTGATGTTAGGCCACGGAAAATATCACGATAGAGTCAAAAGGATATCTTGAGCAAATTTTGAGGTTGTGGGAGGTTAAATGGTTGTAGTGAGTGGAGGAGAGAAAATTGGAAGTGTGCCCCAGAAAGCATTGTTCAGTAGTTCTTTTTTTTTGTTAGGAGTTTATGGGCAAACAATTCTTTTGGTTCCTCCTTGTTCTTGGAAAACTTAGAATGAGGAGCTCACTAGTGTTTCTTCTTGGTGGTTTCTGTTCTCCAAAGAATAGACGGGAAATATCTGACAAGCCACAGAATTCTACTAAAGAGTTCCAGGGAGTTCCAGGAATGAGTGCTGGGTGCTGAGGGTCTGTGTAATAAGCAGGGGTTTTAGTTTAGCTGTTGTTTCCTTTTGCTCTTTCTTGCCTTGTGCTTTACCAGCCAGCCCAGGCACTGGGGTGGTTGTTTTGTATTAATGCGAAGTGGTTGCTTTGTGTTAAGGTTGCATCCACAGATTGACTCTTGCAAGGACACAAGTAAATTGACACACGCTTGGTTTAAATTGGTTAGTTTGCTCCGGATGATAAAGGACTTAAAGCAACCAAACCCATTTGTAAGCCAATAAATACGTTATGTGAGCATGTTAAGTTAAATTAGCTTCAAGGGGACAGGCTTACAGGAACGTATCAAAGAGCATCAGCTACAGTGTTGCTTCATTTCAAAGTGCAAAGGTTTATTGAAGTGGACTGCACTGCCAGTGAGTGCAGTAAGAAGTTCCTGGTGCAACTGTGAATGGTCTGAGACCATCAAATAGTGGTATGGGTGTTTAAAAGTAGCCTTGCTTAATAATAAGGATGTTGAATACTCCTTGACTCTTCTGGGTTTCTGAAGTGCGTTAGGTTGTTCTGAATAGTCTGCTAACCTAGCATCTGTTATTTATCTTTAATGCATAAGGAAATGGAGCTTCTCCAGCATAAATTGAGTTCCTTTAAGTGGTAATGTAAGTTGTCCTAGTGGGCAGAGTTAAGGTTTTGGAACTCTTGTCTTTCTGCTGAGACTAGGTGGGTATAACAGGCAGTTCTTCAAGAAAACTATGAAGTGTGCTGCTTGTGAACTGTAGTGCAAAAATGATGGAACACTCTGTTCTGGAGGATTGAAGCTGCCAGTGTGTTAGCTCATAATTCTCCCCTCTACTATGAAAAGTGGGCAAGTGGAAATTTTGTTTGCCTTTACTATGGTAGAAACGAGTAGTATGGCTATATGAAGGGCTTGATTTTTCAGGTTTTTCTCGTGGGTACCTGTTAAAGGCCAGGTACTGTCCTATGAAAGTGGAGCTCGCTAAACATGGAGAGTTCTTTTGTTCCCTGGGAGTCCCCATTGGTTTGAGGTTTGTCTGGGGTGGCAGAAGCTTGGTTACTTGTGGGGCTCCTTGAGATCTCTGCATTTAGCTCAGTATTTGCCAGAAATTTGCAATGATGATCATAGTCTAGCCCAGATTGAAAGGGGCTGTAAGTATCATCGAGACTTCAGTGGTTCTCTCTTGCCCTTTCTTTAGGTTCTTGTGAGTGTATATCAACATTAATTTCTCAGTGATGTTGCATTACTTTAAACCTCCTTTTTACAAGTGGTTTATTACATGTGATAATGAGGGTGATAAATTAGCACTAAGGGACTCTGGATGCTCGACCTGTGAGGATTGGGTAGGTCTGAGGGTGGAGGTGGCTGCAAGTGAAGACAGAAGCTTGGCTTCTTCGTTCTGTGGTGTTGAAGACTTAACAAAGCTGGAGCATGTGAAGCAGGCTTTGTATGCCTGGTGTTTCTACACCTCTTGGCTGATGAGGAATATTTGCTGATGGAGTGGACCCTCTGAGTTAATTTCTTGGCTTATGATTGGGAATCAGATGGTGTTACTGCAACACAGTCTTGTAGAAGCTCATTTTCTGCTGCTCTGCCCTGTTGTAACTAAACCACAGGGAAAAAGGAGTGGAGAGTGCAAGAAAACGGTGCTGCTGCAACTGAAGTTTTTTTGAGATGTCATTTTGGAGTGGAGAATTTGCCTTCAGCCATATGCTCCAGTTTTTCAATTAGGCACAAGTTATGCCTAACAGCAGTAACCCACCAAAATCCTTGTCAGTAACGCAGCATACCTTCTGTGCAGGTTTCAGTTTTACATGGATTTCAGGCTCACGCATGCTTTGTCCAGTACTTGTACTTTTCTTGGCTTTCATTTTCCACTAACACATTCTGTGTGTATCTTTGGATCCTGCTTTTAGTTCAACTACTTAGACCCATGTCTTGATGCTGCTAAAACAGATTCTGGAGTAGAAGTGCATTTATATTAGTTTTTCATTCAATTATGAAGGAATTAAAGCAAGGGCTTGGCTTTTGAACAATGAGTTGTCCACTCATAACAGTGAGCAATTCAAGAAAGAGAATAAGTGAAGAGCCTTATTATCTGATGTGGAACTACAGGGGGTATCTGTATTACATACCTAATAATCTTTCTTAGAGCTTGTAGCTTAATACAGAAGCCAGAATGCTTGAAGGACTCTACAAAATAGCGGCCCGTTTTAAATCTCAGAATGGATCCTTTGTTTTATAGATGGTGTCACTTCTAAGCACTGAACCATAAATTAAATGCATATCAGTCACACCGTGTGTTGTGCATGTTTTTGTGGGTTTAAATAACTTTAATCTACATAACTTTGGTTATAATTCTTGAACAACCAAGAAGCTCAGGTTAGAGTTGCCTGGTGGTAGGAATTAATTTTGATGTAATTTCTCTTACAGATAGTTTTCATCTCTCTTTTGATTTTTCTGTTTCCCCTGCATGTGTTCAAATTATATGGTTTTATTATTATCTAAGGGGAAAATGCATTAACACCAGAAAGCTGTTGATGGCTTGCCTGGATGTGCTTGTGCAGGGGCTATGAAGGCAAGCTGAACTGCCGTGTTAGTGGTCACAGCCTCGAGTTAGAGCCAATAGGATGAAATGCACGTGGGTAGCAGTCTCTGCTTAGAAGGTATACACAGCTGTGGGCGATTAAAATAAGTCTGTCCATTTTCTGCGTCTTCAGTAGTTGAGTAGAAGAAATCTGTGCTGTGGAGAATTTTTGTCTGTCTGGGTTTTAACAGCTTGCTTTTTCTATCTGGATTAAGTTAAGACTATGACTTATCCGTATGCTAAAACTCAGTTTGCAGGTGTTGGAGCGCTGGAAAGCACATACGCAGAAATAGTTAAAACATCTGGACCCACTTTGGTAAACTTCACAGTGAGATTCAGGGAGGGTGTGGCTAACACAGGCGTCTCTGACTTTGGCCTGCCTTGAAACCTGTATGGACCTGGATCTTCTTCTACCCTGACCTGTGTTCTCAGTAACCCCCTCCCATCCCCCTGTGCTGACTGTTAGATGATCTGTTGTGCCTGCAGAACAAACCTGTGCTCACAGCAGGAGTTGGAGCTCGAAGATCTTTGAGGTCCCTTCTGACCGGGACCATTCTATGGTCCTGTGCCAGCTGAACTTTGGATTGTGTGCTTGACACTTGGTGAGGGTTGGAGGTGTGCTGCCAGGTCTTTGCCACCTAATAATCTCTGACTAACAAGTACTGCAGATGGTTAGCATTTTCAGAGGAGTTGTTGTCTGTTCATAGCCAACTTACGGCCAAAAATGTGATACACATTGTGATTTGTTTTCTCTCAGAAGTGTTTTCCTGGCTCTGGTCATTTCCACTGGTCGTTACTGTCATCTAACTGCAACTGCAAATGATTCCCTGCTAGGAAGATCTTTACTTTAAAGGGCAGAGGGTTGGCCCTCCAGTTATCCTAGCTGCTTTTGGGCTTACTGTCCACTACAAAAGTGGCAGAAGGTGATGTGTTTGGAGCTGGGAGGCTGTAGTCCTTCTGCTAGACTGAATCCTGAATGGTTGTGACAAAATCCATGTGCTGGATGTCTGTTAATGCTGAGGTCATTCTGCTGTTTGCAAATTTCACTGCTTTAAACAGCCTTCCAGACATTTATGGAAAGCGAATGCGTTTTGCCTGAGCCAGAGGCCTGGAAAATGCCAGGGCTTTATTTAGTGACTGGTAGTTGCTCCGAGTTTAAATGTGCTACCAGATAACTCAATTCCCCAGGGCAGAGACGGATTTGCTCATAGTTCAGAGAAGTGCTGACATTGGCAGAAGAAATCTCTTGTGAGGCCCTGGCTGGCTCATGCTGAAGTATGTGCATGGGGAAGGGTGTGAGATGCTTGAGAAGGGGATATATGCCATATACGTCTGTGCGTGTGTATGTGTGAGTGTGGGTATAATATGTATGTATGTTCTTATGTGCTTAAATACTTGGTTAACCAGTTTCTCCTGCTCTGTTTTCTTCTTTCATTCCAGTGGTTGTTTTACTGAATAACCTTCCATTTCTGGGGGGAAAGAAATAAAACAAAACAAAAAAACCTGGTTTTTACATAGGCTTCACCTCCGTATCTGTGTATATAATTTTAAGTAAGAAAGTTCTGCAGTCACTCCATGTTGGACTGGAACTCAGCACGCCTGGGTTTGTTCTTCGTGTTGCTACTGCAGTCTGTGAACTCCAGCTTTGCATCTGAGGAAAGGTGACAAAGACATATAGATGATCCCTCTGAATGCATCTTGGAGTGCTTTACACAAGAAGCACCGCACCTCAGAGTAATCTTTTCCTATACATATGCTTTTTAAATAACCTTCTGGCAATAAACCTTCTCTATTTGACTGCATTATGCTTCTTTCTCAGTGCATGGTGTTACGTTACAAGAAAATTAAGCTGCACACTAGCAGAGCTGTAGGTAAAGTATCCCGGAAAAGGCAGGAAAGTGCGTTTTTTATTAACCAAAATTGCATGCATGATCAATTCTGTGCAGCTAAATCTTTGATCTTGTGTAACCATCACCTTTCAAACTCTTTCTTTTATAGTTCCTGCGTGGTGTATCTTTCTCCAGTGTTGGTTGCATTTCTTCTCAGCCAGTGAGCTCTTCTAGGCAGGGATCTGGTGTATTATTTTTCTTTTTACCTGCTTGCTTTCTGCTATTTTCCCACTGTCTGAAGAACCACGATTGCTAAAGGCTGTAATGTGTGTAGGTGGCTAATTAAAAACAGTGGTCAAGAGAGCTCTTGGAAACTTGTTGGGTTACTTCTCTGAGCAGGATGATGAGACAGCATCGCTGAATGGAAGAAAAAAAAAACAAGACAGAAAACCACCACCCTTCTTTTCCTGGCAGCTTGAAGAGCCAGCTTGCTGTCCCCTTAGCGTGTGGCTCTGCCCGTAGTGTCTGTCCCCATAGACTTGGTGAAACTGGAGGAGCTGCAGCATAGCCCGTGTTTGAGGGCTGTTGTTTGGCTCTGGGCCCCTCACACAATGGAGAGGAGTTGATTAGGTAGAAGTGCTTTGTTTGTGACCTGTTCTAAATCACCTCTCAACTTGCCTGGTCCATGTTAATGTCTTCATTGTCACTGAACAGACTTAAGTGATCCAGGATTCATTTACCTTGGGGATTATCACCTCAACACATGCAGCTCTTCTCCATCCTGCTACAATAATTACAGTTCATGGAAAATAACTCTGGCTGCTGCTCCCCAGGGTGTGGAACTGCTGGCATCTGGAGATAGAGCACATCTGGTGCTGGTCCTCAGAGGCAGAAATTGGCCAGCCAGAGCTTATTGCATATGGAGAACGATGCTGGTGACTTGTTTACCTGAACGATGGCTAGGGGATCTTCCTAAGTGTTGGCTTCTCGCCCAGTCCTGCTTATTCTGAGTCCTTTTTTTCCTTTTTCCCTGAGGAATTCTGTGCAGTGAGGGAGGATGTAGAATGCTGCTATGTTCTTGATGATGCAGCCAGCCCAGTACCCCAAGCCTCTCTTGCTCCTTGGGCCTGTAGCTCTTACACAGGCAAAAAGCCAAGTGTACAGGCTGGCATGGCCGTCCAGAAGGCAGCTGGGAGACCTTGTTGCTGGCGTGTATTTGTGCTTCTCTGACTCTTAGATTTCATGTGATCAGCGTCATAGAGACATGCAAGACATTGTCCTTTTTGAAGGTGATGCACTTTTGAGAGTGTCTGAGGGATGTTCTTGGAACCTGTTTGTATCACCTTTCATGTACTGATTTTGAGGCTTCTATGAGGTAACAAAGCTTGCTTCATCCAAGCTGGAATATGAATTCAAAATTGGGCAGCTATTCCAGAACTCTCCCAGGAATGCTCTTATTTTAGAATGGTTTCCACACAGAGATCTGTTCTGAAATACTTGACTGTAATTCTTTCCCAGCATTAGGCTTGGAGCGTGTTTCCAAGTATAGGAACTGGGACTGTATAACAGTCTCAGTGTATTCAATCTGATTATCTTCTGGTCCCATCGTGATGTGAACTCATTGACAAGCATGGTTGTTTATAACACAGCACTTGCTCATGTGCTTGTTGACAGCCTTTGAGGACCTTCTCATCATTAATGCTGGTTTCTGAGGGAGGATGCCTTCTTTCCTGTATTTCTTCTCAGAACTCGTAGCTAAGGTCTTACAAGAACAGATTTGAGGCCATGTGGGAAGAGTGCCTTCGGGATGCATGTTTCTGGGGTATGACACTTTGTCATTGTAGGGGTAAATGGAAGGACTGCTTGAATGGACAACAGAAAAAGTAATGCTTTGCTTTGGAGTCCAGTATGTGGCAGAGATTTGTTCTCGTAAATTCTGCTGTTCCTGAATTCCAGCTGCTTGTCTCTATGGCAGTTCTGCAGCTGTTAATGGGGAGGAAGCTGCTTTACGCTTTTTTCCTATGCTCAGTTTGAGACTCTAACTGCAATTTTCTTTTCTTTTTTTTTTTGGTTTGTGTCGGAAACCAAAATGACTCCATTTCTTTCTTCCCTGTTGTGTGACTGTCATTGCTACACCACTGTGTTGACAGGATCTCATCATTGCTTCAGTAAAACATCATGGCAGTTTGGAGGCCATGTACCCACTGGTGCTTATGAAATGCTTTTGCATGTTTTCTGGAGTCTCGGGCATGAACACATGGTGCGTGGAGAGATTGCAGGGATGAAAATGCACCTTGCCAGATGCTGCTGTGCTCTGCATTACAGCTGTGTACAATGCTTTGTCCTATGTAACTTGTCTGCCACTTCGTTGTGAGTCAGAAGCAATGTATTGAACTTTATAACAATCTCTAGGAGTTGTCCAGGAAGGACAATTTTGATAACATTTTTTTTTTTTAAACTGGAGAGTTGGTATGCAAGAATAAAGCAGCCAAGCTCTGTGGGAGGTGGGTAAGCATTACGTGCACGCACTTAAGATAGTAAAAAGAAGCTTTAGCACTAGTTTGTTATTATAAAGTCTGAACTAACGTTGACTGTTTATGTAAAGGAGTGGGCTTTGCAGGTTTATTTTCTTATTTAAACATCAGCTGGACACTGGGAACTGATTTCAGTAAGTTGTGTTTGCTTAGTGTGCTTGGCATTTAAAGTTTTAACTTCTTGGGCTATCTGAGCTCGATTTCAGAAATTCTGAACTTAATTAGGGTGGTAAGATAGGTAGTCTTTAGTTACTAATTAGTGGTATGCACGGTGTCATTTGTATGCATGGCCAGAAGTGAGCATTCTGTTATCTTCATTTAGAAAGACTGAATCAAGGAATGGCAATTGATTCCATATTGCTGATTTCTAGAAGGATCATTTTTGCAGGAACATTAACAACTGAATCTGTCTGCAGCAGGTGGTGTTCTGCTCCAGTTTTTCTCCCAGGACCTGCAGAGCATACGTCAGACGTGTGATCAGACTGCTCAGTACTGCAGCACTTCCAGCTCTGATTCAGTCAGTGAGCTGACGTCAGCGGTGCGTTGCTGAGGCAGTCATGTTACAAAATGCTTCCCCGTGTCTGAAACAGCATGAAACTTTCTGGTTCTGACAGAGGTAAATTTACTTTAAAAACTGTTCTCAAAACAAGGATCCCTGAAACCTGTCCATCAGCAACTTCAAAGGACAGTTTTCCATACAGTTGTAGAATTGGCAACAACAAAAAAGGCTCTATTTGAATTGCATGCAGAACTTTACATGCAAACCCCAAATAGCCCAGAATTTGGTTTATCTGCAAGTTACAGTTTAGATTTTAATTAAGTTTTTCTTGTTCCCTGGAGTCTGACTTGAGATTCAAATTGCATGCAACAAGTGGTTCTCCTGTTGCTTCCTAAACGAGTGTTTTGGTTTGGATTTTTTTCTTCTTTCTTTCATGTCCTTTCTTTTTTTAATAATTGAAACAATATTTACGCACAGATTGAGTGTCATGGCACTCGGTGGACTGGCTGAGTTGAAGTGACTGCTGGGGAACCTCTTCTTAGCTAACTGTTGCTTTAAGCCTGAGCAAAATGGAACTGGTTGCAAAACCTGGTGTAATTTAGCAACAGCGTTTCAAAGGGAGTGTTTTGTCCAGTGGTTCTGGCTTGGGCAGTACCCAGCATCCATATCATGGTCTGTGCAATAACAGCACAAAAATGTGTGGCCACACAGCAGATGAGATTTGGAGGACTGGTTGGGCTGAGAGTAACCTCCTTCTGTTACAGACATTACCTTTTGTTTTGTGAGGTGGATTTTCCTTGCTTGTTTATTTCTTTTTCATTTTTTCCCCCCTATTTTTCTTCCCCTCCTTCTTTCCCCAACCAAATTGTTTTCCTGTCTTGGTTTACAGAATTATGACAGCATAACATGCAGTTGGGGAAGTAGAGCTACTGGGTGAAAAGTGATTCAGCCGCAAAGACAGCTGTGTGTATTTGTCCTAGTGCTGTCTGGCATGAAGTTGATTTTCTTCTTAGTAGCTGTATGGTGCTGCGTTTGGGATTTTTGATGAACTGAACATATTGGTGATAACACAGTGATGTTTTAGTTGCTGCGTAGCAGTGTTTACACAGAGCCGAGGGCATTTCTGGGAAGGAACACAGCCAGGACTGCTGACCCAGGCTGAACAAAGGGGTGTCCTGCACTGTGGATGTCAAGGGAGGAGTGGGGGACGTTCAAGGTGATGGCATTTTTCTTCCCAAGAAGCCATTCCACGTGCTGAGCCCTGCTTTCCTGGGAATGGCCAAACACCTTCTTACCGATGGGAATCAGTGAATGAATTCCTTCTTTTTCTTCTCTTGTGCAGCAGCTGGAGCTCTACTGTTAAACTGTATCTAGGCCCAGGAGTTCTTTCCCTTCATCCTTTCCAGTTCTCTGCCCTGTCCCACCTGGGGATAGCGAGTGAGTGTCTGCATGGTGCTGTGCTGAGCTTCTGCCGGATTCCAAAAAGCAGAAGTGATGGGGCTGTGTGTAACCAGCTTCCCTCTTGGGGATGCAGAGATGCTACATTGCATTGGCTGGAAAGCAATAGCAACTCTTGATCAGTGGCTTCGTGACTGCGCTTGCAGCACAAGTGCGTTATTAAATGCTCGCGTTGGGGGGGGGAGACACTTAATGATACAGGGTAAAGTATGATTTAAATCAATTTTTTTTGTGGTCTAATAAAATTGTGGTACTGAAAGATCAACAATTTAATGGGTGTGACATGCTGAACTTTGAAGGAAGGGCAATGCCACATGTTTCCATGCACTTCAGATGTTACACAGCCTGTGTTGTTTTGTTCTCTGTTTTTTTTTTTTTTTTTTTTTTTTTTAATTCTAAACTCAATGTGTTATTTTTTGCGAGTCTTTAATTGTTCTCATTAGAGACAAGAATAGCATCTTGGAGGATCTTCTGAGGAGCATAGAAGTGGAGCACGTGTTTGCATTTACAGAGTGATGTTACAGGGGGTTAATTGTACGGATTAGCTGTTATGCAGGAGTAGATAGATACTTTCCTCTTTGATGCTGTGTTGTTCTGTGGTGTGCCTGGACAATTACTGAACGAGATGAAACTTTTGGTTTGAAGGCTTCAACTTAAGTAGCCTTAAGAAACGTTTGGTGTCATTTCATGTCGTGTCTTATTACCATACTGAGTGTGTGTCAACACATGCGCACAAGTGTGTATTTGTGTGTGAGAACACATGAGGCATTCTGGGGTTTTATAAGGGAGGAAACATAATGCTGTAATTAGTGGGCACCTTATTCTAATATGTTATACTGCTTGCTTATACTACGTTTGCTCTTCGTGTCGTGCTGCAGTGCTTCCTGCCAGCAGGAAGCAGAGTCTGCCCCAGCTGAGCAGGCACGTCAGTCTGAGGTGCCCTCAGCTTGGGATGGGAGTAAAGGGCTTCTATCAGCTGTGCTTCGAGTCCCTGCTTGTTTGCGTGGGCTGGGTTGGTTGGCTTGTTTGTTTGTTTTGGTTTTTGTTCTCAGGAGAAAGCTGAGTTTCATAAAAAGCAAGCGCTTTTGCGGTCTAGTTTCCATCTAGTCTTCAGAGAAGGTGTAGGTTTCCCTTTAGCTTCCAGTACTCTGATCGGTTGATCGGCCTTCCTTCTCTGTCAGTGCTACCAAGGCTGAGTGAGTGCAGACACAATCCTCAATTTCCTTGCCATTCTAACCATAGCATGGAGTTGGAAGTGTCTGCCGAGTTGTGCTTGGTTGTTGTGAAAGTACTGGATGTTTTCCAGACACAAAGGGGGATTGCTTCCTGCTCTGAGACTCCGCAGTTGTGTCTGCGCTGCTGAAGCAGGTGTAGTTATTACATTGATAAAGCAATCTTGCTGTAAAAGTCCTGATAGAGAGGCAGTGCAGCTCCACGCAGCTGATGCAATCTCAGGTGAGGGGTGAAATAATGCCACTGGCTTTTCACTTGCTGCAAAGGTTTCCTTTTCTCTTCTGGCATTTTTGCGTTGAAAAAGCATACTATATCTCAGCGTAATAATTACATCTTCTTCTTTAGCAAGGAGGACACACTTGAGCAGGACAGAGGAAAGGGATACCCTGTGCAGAACAGTATAATGAGATCCCTGACAGCCACAGGTTGTTTGAGTTAGCTTTGTTTTAGTAGAAATAAACACATTTTGCACAGCCCTCCGTGATACCACTTCCTTGTGTAATGCTAATAGGCTTGTACCCTTCCTCCTGCAGAAATAAGGGGTACTTTGCTGACTTAATGAGCTAATAAAAAAGCAAACAAAACCCCCACCACTGGATGTTTTGTCACCTGTGTTCTTTGAGCAGATTCAGAATCTGTGTTTTAATTGTCTGTGGGAAAACCACCTGTGTTCCTATTTCCCTACCTATCCTTCCAGCGATGTGCTGCTTATGTTTGTGGTCTTCTGATTTTGGAGATGAGCCAGGTGTCTTTTGATTACCAAAATGGCAGCTTGTATTATATTACTTTGATCTGACACTGGCATTTGTTTCTGTTTTAATTCCCTTCCCCTTTACCCCCCCCCCCCCCCCCTTTATTTTTTTATTCTTCTTCCGCATTTGAAACAATTGCTGTGTAATGGAGCCTGGAAGTTATTTCTTTTGGCGCTTTAATTTTCTGAAACTGGAGAATAGAGAAGGTGGATAAACATTTAGTCACATTTCTCCAGATGCGTTGTCCATCAGGATCCACGTGCTATTTGCAGTACACCTTATCCAGGCTGCCTAAGGGTTGGGAGGACTGGGTGTCGAAGATCTTCCCTAATCCGTTTGCCCTAGAAATTGTGTGCCTTTCATTATTCTAAACTTCAGCCAATTTTAGTTGGACAAAAAGAAGTAAAAAATAAAAGTCTTATTCTGGCTGGACAGAAACCATGGTTATGGTTCAGTGCTCCACTTGGCTCTTGTGGGTTCTCTTCTTGGCTCTGCAATGGGCAGCCACAGGCAAGACCCTTAATCCCAGCCTTCTGCGGGCTTCCTTGTGTTCTTAGTCTTGTGTATCTAAACAGCAAATTCTTCAGGTTTGCAGCCCTTTACAATATGGCTGCACTGTATCTTTCAGGGTGAGAATTCTCCATTCTGGCTTCTAGCTGTTACCATAAGGTATTGTGTAAAGCTGGTGCTTTCTATTTATTTATTTATTTTTCTCCCCTGATTTCCTTTCAAGGGAACACACTGAATTCCTTTTCGTTTTGGACCTCTTTTATGGGGAACTGAAAGCTTTTTAGACATTCGTTTCCTTTCTTGTTTGGGAAAGGCAGATATGTGTTGGGTTAAAACAATAATTAGGCCTGGCTGTTTATACAGGTGGGGAAGCATGCGGGCAGAAGAAAACTTCCCAAAGTGAACTGGGAAGAGAAGAATAACGCATTTTTTTTCTCTTTAACCTGCTGATGAGGTTGAGGTTCACAGAAACTTTCTAGTGTTTGACTACATTGTGAGAACTCCTCCTCTTCGTGCAGCGAAGATAGTTTATTTCTTACGGCAGTTGTAAGTCACTGAGACTCAGTTGAAAATTTCAGCAGGTATGTAAGTATAACTTAAAAAGAACAGAATAAAAATCAAAGATGAGTTGTAATTTGTCGTAGGTCTACATGAAAATATTCTGTAATCATAATCTTGTGACTATGTGGGTGTCTAGATTGGTGGTCAGACATCAGACTTGTGTTATCCATAGCTGCTCATTTACTTCAGAACGAATATGTCACCTCTCCAGAGCCTGTTAGGCAGACCGGTTAACTGAAATTCAGTTTGTTTGTTGTTTGCTCGGACCACGTTTGTGTTGATCAGTTCTGATGTGGAACTTGAGAAATGAATGGCTTCAGCTTTATATAAGTTTGTGTGCCTGCTGTCCACTGTGTTATCCTGTCTTTGCAAGGTGGTGAATTGTGCATTAATTGCTTATAGAATTACATTTGACCCAGAGAGTTGCAATAGGAATGGATGTTCTTGGCTCGTGGTACTGGTAAACCGCTTGGTAGATTACAGTTTAATTTCCTTTCTACCAGACCACCTTGTGCAACCACTGTTTAAATATTGGTACTCTTTGCACTGATTGAGTAACCATTTCATACCTTAAGGATTTGTAACATACAAACAATTTTTTTTTCCTAATACAGCAGGGCACTCCTTCCAATTCTGTAGCAGTGTTTACCATTTTCAAGCCATGCTGGAGCTATCTGTCAGTTGCTTCAAGGCAGTTTTCTGTGTGCAAATTAATATGGCACTGTGCATGTAACCACAAACACTGGAAGCAGGCTGTCCATTGAGATTTCTGGTATTTTCTGATTTTAGAATAAGCAGCCTCTTACGTGGTATTGCAGTTGGGCTTTGCCAAAATGGCTAAGTGCAAGGGCAGTGCTTAAAAATAGGGATGGGGATGTGGCAGGAGAAAACCATACTTGGATGTTTCACATTCTGTGATGCAAAGTACATGGCAGTAACTTTACTGCTGTTGTTTTAAATGTAGTAGGCATCAATTCCCCCCGCCCCCAATGTTAGGCTTGGTGAAGTCTCAGAACTGCAGGGAAAACTGAAGATTTGTCCTTCTTATGCATAAACTTCTTAAGAAAAATGCAGGTGAAGGGGTAACTTCCTCAAACACCTAACACTAGTTTTACTTTGAGTAACAGTTCAGGTCACGAACAGGGAAAAAAAGCCTGTGGTGTCTCCTTTTAGATTCTGGATGCCAAATGTGTGTGAAAGGAGCAAGGTCTCTTTCGTTGTTTTTTTTTTTTTTTTTTTTTTTCCCCAGTTTATTTTATTCCTCCTTGGTTTGGCAGACAACTGTCTAGCCAATAATAGTAGATTATGTAGTGATGATGGTTCCAAAATCTTAATGGATAAAATAGTGGTTCTACATCATTTGGAAAATTTGGCTTGCGAGATTTCTTCAGGACTTCAACTAATACAGGCTTGACAAAGGTATGCTTGTTTCTGATTGGAGTTGTTTCCAATTTCTAGCTCGAGTTCCAGATGTTATGCTAACTCCAAAGGACACAAATCTTAAAATAAAAATCTGGAAAGAGACTTTCTTCTTTTTTCTGCACTAAGTGTATGATACGTGTCCTTGAAAATCTAATCTGTTAGTCAGACTGCTCAGAAGTAATGTGTGCTGGATTGAACTGGTGACAAATGCTGTTTGTTGGAACAAAGCTACAGTCATGTCAGACTCTAATGTAGGTTCTGTTATACGACTTGTTTAAACTGCTGAAATAAAATTATCTTCCCAAATGGAACCATCTTGTAAAGGGAAACCTGACACGTGGTGCCAGGCTCTTGAAGGTAGCAGCAGGGAGAAGTTTTTAGCGGCGGGTTGTGGTAGGGACTTCTGACTTCTGTGCAGATTACATGAGTGCCTTGTAGTCTTCAATTGTTTTGTTTTATTTTGGTGATAGCTTGTTGAGAAGGGAGAACAAATGCAAGATGAAGTGAAAAAGATTATTTAAGATAATGAAATCTGTAGTACTGTGCTTGTATTTATATCGTGGGTAATACTTAATTTGCTTCCTCTAATGTAGCACACACATACCATAATCTACTCAGAGCTTTGTAAATCACTCCTTGCTGGAGATTGTTCTGCTTCAGCCAAGAATGCTGATTAAACTAAATTCATTCCTTATGGCTCCTTTTTTTTTTATTTTTATTTTTTCCCTCTGTGAGGCCAGTGTTTGTCCTGCTGGAACGACATGAAGGAATATATATATTTTTTTCTGCTGTCTTCTGTATTATTCTATAAGTCTGACTGTTGTTAAGTGTTGCGGAGGCAAAGGCATGACACGTCTGAAAATTCAGCTTTTTCTGAAACATCTGGCCAGAAATAGCTGGAAGTGAAATTTTGAACACAGATTCTCTAACGCTTCTTCAGCTTTTTGTCAAAAGTTTGCCAAGGGTCTGAGAGGAAAATAAATCTGACTTCATTTTGTGTTAAAATGGTCATAGTAAACAGAGTAGAAGTATGCTTCCAAGATCTGCAGAAATTCCAGTCTTCCTTCGACTTAAAAAGGCATCAGCTCTGAAGATTTTCATCATCTGGGTGGGATTATCAATTTCTCTTACTACCTACAGTTTCTACTTTTTCGGAATATGTTGAATTGTGCCTGTTTATCTTCCTATATTTGAAAGGATGCATGGAAAAATTTTGAAATGGTAAAGATTATTTCACTAGTTTGTTAATCTGTAGTGGAAATCTAAGAGCTACCTTGCAAATGAAGCAATGGGAAGGGCAAGGGGGGAACCTATCCATTGTGTTGTGTCAGGTTTTGCATGTGCAAATTCAGTAGGTGTAGAAAAACTGCGAAAATGCATCGTATGTGTGTTTGCTGTATAGATTTTTTTTTTTTTTTTTTGGGGGGGGGGGAGGGGGAAAATACATACATTTTCCTGAATTAAACTTCAGGCTTAAACTCTTTCTGACTTTGTGAACTATGAGTGGTTCAGTTAGCTAAAAAGGTGCTGTAATGCCATTGCATACAGCTATTTTCATAAATCGATTCATGAGGCTGTGGGCCCATCCTGTGCTCTTTGGGACATACCTGCACTCTGCAGGTAATGCAAATTAATTCCAGCATTTTCTTCAGTGGTAGTACTGTTAACATGTGTGCAAAGTGTGTGGTTAGCCTGAATTGATCTGGGTGAGCTATAGGTTTGTGAGTGAATGTTGCTCTGTGACTGGTGATATCCTTGCTTCAGAGCCTGGATCACGTTCCTTTAGCAATTAGCTGGCATCTACCAGTTGTCACTGTGGATCCAAATACCTTTTGGAGAAGTCTCCTGCTGTTGGCTATATTAACTCCAGCTCCCTGGGTTAGTCCCAAACTATTACCTAACAGAGAGCTGACAGTATGTCTCTCCGTTGGACAGAAGTGCTTGAGTAATGTTTTCCCTGAGCACTTACTTTCCTTTTGAGTTGGCGTGTATGTGGCTTGCTCACTGATAGCTCAACTGTATCGCAAATTAGGGAAGATCAGTCTTGACTCTAGGCTGGAAATTGGTACCTCACCAAAGTAATCCTGCCTGCAAATGTATACTGGAAGTAACAAGAGGGAATGGCTTTAAGTTAATTCCACTGAGTGGTTCTGGGTATGGATATTAGAAAAAAAAATCTTCTTTGAACATTGGAACAGACTGCCCAAGGAAAAGTGATGGAGTCACTGTCCCTGGAGGTGATTGAGAACTGTGGAAATGTGGTACTTAGGAACATGATTTATTGAGCATGATGGTGGAGGGTTGATGGCTGGACAAGATGATCTTAGACTCTTCCACCCTTTCTGGTTCTGTGAGCTTCCAGAAAGTCTGCGAAAGAGAGCAGTAAAGTAACAAAGTACACGCTCCAGCCAAGCTGAAGAAACACAAAATAGCTGCTGTGCTACTTGTCTCTATAATGTTTCACTTAAGGATACTTCGAGAAACACAGTTGTCATTCCTGTCCCTCCAGCATCAATCGGACTCTCTGGATTTGAATGCGTATAGTTTGTATTCAAAAGCAGGCAGATTCTGTCAGTCTGTAACTATTTTTGCAGTTTGTGTCTTCAGGAATTCAGCCCCAGAATATCTTACTTGTTTTCTTGAAATAGGTGTCTAGCCTCTAGATATTCAAAATAGAAGAAAATCTGGGAAAGAGTAGAAATGTGGGGCCTTGAAATCTTGAAAGGTTGAATTAAATAGGAGCTATTCAAGATTTTTGGTTCTGTTTTTTGCAGCTCACTAATTCTCTGTGATCTCATAGTTATTAATTGGCTTGTTGGAGTCTACGTTGGTTGGTTGGTTGTTGTTTTTCCTGTGGTACATAGCCATGGATAAAGCCCAAGCATAGGTGATGTGAGAAACGTATCTGAGGTGGGATGGTGGCACCAAGACTTGGAAACAAGTCTTGGGTTGGAGTCCACAATGGGCAGGAGAGTAACCAGAGGCTGCATGGCTTTGTGGGAGAGGCTTTGGCCTTGATTGCAATTCTTCTGTCTGCTTTCTCCTGTCAAAATAGACAGGTTTTTCTGCAGATGGAAATGAGAGCTAATATCCCTTCAGAATGTAAGAAGGACCTTTACAGGTGGATTTGCGCCTTAAATATATATACGATGACACAGAGAGGTTTGCTTTACTCCTGCAGGAGATGGAGAAACTCGTTAATGTTGTAGTAGATTTTCATTTAACATGTACTCTCACCGGTGCCGCAGTAGTAACTGGTGCCAATGTATTCTCATAAAAAGCCATTCTTCCAGATGGCAATTGTTATCTTAGCTGACACATTAAACCTGTGAGGTGTGGCTGACTGGTTGTTCATCAAGACATGGTTGTGAAAGGTGTGGGATTTGCTGTCTGTATTTAGTCTGGGATTTTCAGTGAAGCTTTGGCCTTCATTGTTGAAATCTGATGGTAGTTCTCGGTTTTAACACCCTTGGACCTCACTGCAGGTTGAAATGTAACCAGTACCAAACTCAGCAGTTGACTTGTGGTTGCTAGTTTTCAGAGCTTGCTGTTAATTCCCACTTGGAAGAAAAATGTTCTAATCCTGAATAGACTCCATATTTGCAATGAAACTGTTGTGTAGACTGTACTTCTTCAGAAATGCTACACTTAAAATCACAAGTTGCAGCAGGCCCCTCAGAAGAATAAACAAGCTGTTGTGAACAGTATACTTTTGCTTTTTTGCTGTGTCGAAACTGGAAAATCCTATGGCTATTTTAACCTCTGTAGAATGCACAGATGGGAAACCTGAGGTCAGGAAGAGGTGGAGGTTCAGACTGCAGAGATAATATCTGTTTAGCATTAAGTAGACAGAATTGCATGAGACTGCAGTCCTCACAACTGTTTGGCTGAATACCAGTTATGCAGTACATAAAGAGAGATAGCCAAGAGCCAGGAGTTTTGCAATAATGTTTAGAAATTTCCTCTTTTTAACAAAACAGACCAGATGAAAATTGCTTTCTTCTCCAGTGAATTGTGTTCTCCTCTAAACAAAACAGCTGAAGTGCTTGTGAGTCTTACCTTAACGCATATCTGAGCAACTTCATCTAAGTTTCCCCAAATCTCTGCTGATATTCAGGTTTTTGTTTAGTTTTTCAGCAGCTCTCTAAACACTGTTCTGCATGCTGCTTGGTGGTCTGTGCTGTGCTGGCTGCTCACATGGGCTTGGCTGTCCTCCTTTCCAGCTGCTGAACTCTGCTCAGAGATGATGAAATGTGCTGTTCCATGTAACTAATTTCAGTATTTGCTACAGGGATATTAAGGACAGTCTGAGATCTATTGCCTCGTACACCAGGAGGGGAGTGCATGTGGTGTGCTTAATGGGTGGTCTGTGGGAAAAGAAAGAAAAGTTTGAGGAACCCCCCCCTTGAAAATATGTCCATAGGAAAATGATCTTAAAGACTCACAGGGAGCTTGTTTCCATCCTCTGCAGAGGTGGGGTTCTGCTGGATTATGCCCACCAAATCCAGTGGTTTGCCTTCCCTGGTATGTGAAAGCTTTTTACTTGAAGTAGGTAATGTAATTACTTGTGGAAGCAAGAGAAAACAATGAGTAAGTTCAGAGTGTGCTGTCGGAAAGTTTCAAAACACTTCTTGCCCTCCCAGAGAATCTGAACGAATCCAAAGTTTCAAAGAAGGAATGAGGGGGGGAAAGAAAAAACAAAAATGGAGTGGGGGTGGGAATCAAAAATACCTTTGGATTTCTTCAGAGAAATCCTTTCACACCTTTCGTCCAGGGGTGATGAATTAATTCAGGCCAATTGAGATGAAATCCTGTATAATCAGAGCACTGTATTTTGTTGTAAACAGCAATGTTAGCAGTAACAAGCCATAGGCTGACAGACAAAATCAATGCTAAATTAAATCTCTCGTCTTCATAAAACACTGTTGTTTTGGGGGGAGAATCTTCCACAATGCCGAAAATATCACAAGACCTTAAAGAAAACCAACACCAATATCTTGCTGTTTATTTAAAAAGGACCAAACCACAAAAGCTGGCTGGCAGTTTATCTTGGTATTTTCCCATATTATTTGAACATTAGTGTTAGATAAATGTACTAAATGCCTCTGTTTTGAGCGGCTAAGAGAGGAACAGTGGCCTGATTGTTATGTTACTGGGATAGGTGTGTGCTTTTCTTGTTATTTATTGCTGAGCGCTTCAAGGCACACAGATGCCCCTTTGCTGGGGCAAGAATTGGTTGTACAGAAAATGTTTGTGAGGAATGACTATCCAACTGCAACCTTTTGTGAGCAATTCTACAGCTTCTTGTAGCATGTTCTGGTATCTTTGGTACGTGTTTTTTCTCTGCACCCCAACTGCACTAACAGAAAAGGCAAAGCCTGGACCTGAAGAACCTAACGTCTTCAACGTGCCCTTTCTCCTGTCACTGAGAGTACGTGATCTTCATCCTCTCCTAAAAGTTTTTACTGGCTGGGCTATTATTTTGTTTCTCTTATTCTCCCTTCCTCCCCAGCACTTCTTCTTCTGAAGGAGAACAAGTTCTTCGATTCCTATGCGTCATGTCTTTTCTGAACCCACTGAACTTTTTCCTTACTCTTTTCTGTGGGCTCTTTTCAACTTTCTGCTGCTAAACCAGGTATCCCTTGAGCTGATGGGTGATTTGGGTAGGCCTTCCCTCCAACACATTTGTACCTAAAGCTCAATGGCTTCTTAAGGGTACATCAGTGGATGAGCAGCCTCATGGTAAATGGATGGCTGAGCTCCTAGATGTCTTCTAGTGTTTAGCACTGGTACTCTGTTACATAGTACTTAACATATATAAATAAAGCTGGTACCAAATAGGTTTGTATTTGGAGATGCTAGTGTGGATTGGATTCCTTTGCACTGACTTGGGCCTAGCGTAAGCATATGAACAAAAGCATAAGGAGTAAAATTTACAAAAATTGCCTGACATCTGCTATCTGCTCTGTACATAAACATGGGATTGGTTTAAAATAAAACTTTCCCCCCTCCCCCCCAAATTTCACACCTCATTTACACTTGAAATTAAATTAATGGTAAAGGACAAGAAAACTAGCATCAGATGGATTTATCTGGATGGTTAGAGGAGTGGGGTATGGGGGAAGGCATGTATCTCCCTGTTGAAGTGGGAATTTAAGCTGTCTCTAAAGAGCAGTGTCCTTACAACTCATTGACCCACACACTCACTCCCTGACTCACGGAGGTGTTGGTGGCAGGGATGAAAGCAAAGCAGATTGTGGAGCCTTCTGCTGGAAGTGCCTTGTGAACAAGTGTTAGCTTGGCCTTGTGACGGCCTCCTGGGATAATTAACAGCAGAAGGGGGAGGTTTGTAGTGGGTGATTTTTATTTTTCTTTAATTTAATTTTTTACAAACGATGCCCGGCACGTGCTGCTAAAGCACCTGCCCAAGTCCACTGAGGTTGCAAATGTGGGAGTACAACTGAGGGGCCGTGGTTTTGAGTCAGCTCGACAAATTGCTCTCACCTACCTCTGTGTTGCAGCAGGAGTATTCTTTCATTTCGTAATTACACTAGGAATTCACCTTATCTAGAATAGTGGGTTTTGAGGATGAAAGTCGCAGTCCTCTATTCTTTGGAGGACTGTATCTGGCATGTTTAAACTCGGATCGAATATGTGTAGTTTGTACAGGAAGATCAACATTTAATCTATCTTTTTGAAGTTGGTGATCAATGGATTTCAGATCCTCTGCAGCAGCAGCAGCTGCCAGCAAAAAGAACTGGGGTCCGGAATACAGAGCTCAGGCTTTTTATGGAAGAAAAGCTTATTTTTTTTTTCCTGTGGAATAGAAAAACAGTTGTGTTAGAAGTGTAAAATGAACTGGTGTAGTTGTGGGATTTGTATATGCCATTCTCTTCTTGCTTACTGAGGTGCTGGATTTATTTAAGGAGGTGGGGTTGACAAAACCCTTGGCTTCCATCCTTCCATGCACCAATCTCTCTCCTTTTTACCTTCTTTCCTGTTGTGTTGGTGGTTTGTTTTTTTAATGGCTCTAGTAGTCTCTGGGTTCTGGCTCATGAGCTTCCTGCTGCCACCAGCTGCTGTCTCTCACCCCTTGAGCTAAGCCATGAAAAATAGGGATAACACCCAACAGAGTGACGGCATGTGAAATAACTTCCTTCCCTGAATGTTCGGAAGCAGCCTTACGCTTTGTATCAGAGGCCTAGTTTCCATGTGTTCCAGAAGAATTAGAGCTGAACAAAAAGAGGGATCGCTTAAATGATTCCACAATTCCATACTAAGATGGCAAGACCCTTAAAGACCACCTGGTCCAACTCCCCTGCAATGAACAGGGATACCTACACTAAATCGTCCTGACCTTGGGTGTCTCCAGGGATGGAGCATCCACCACCTCTCAGGGCAGTCTGTGCTGGTGTCCCACAGCCCTTTTTGTAAAATACTTCTTCCTTATATCCAGTCTAAATCTCCCTCATTTAGTCTGCAACCATTTCCCCGTGTCCTGTCACAGCAGCCCCTGCTAAACAGCTTGTCCCTTATAGTCCCCCTTTAGATACTGAAAGGCTGCTAGAGCATTTTGTGCTCCAGAACTGGTTTCTCTGCTGACTTTAGAGCTGCTGTGACTGTACTTACATGGTCTGTTTCTGTACAGCATCTGTTTTTAAGTCTAGAAAGCTGACGCTTGCATGCTGGCCCCATATCCCCTCTTAGCATTTCTGTAAGACTGTACACACTTGGGTGCAAAAGTTTTGACATGTTTGTTTTTGCCATCTTGTGAGCCTGTGGCAGCGGGTGTGGGGGTTGTTTTTGTTCCATGGTAATGAGTGTTTTTGTGGTCTGGGACATGGACTGCTGCAAGAATTATATGCTCGTCTCTCTGTCCAGCACTACAGATGGCTTAACCACAGAGGTCTCCTGTGCGCTTGTCCCGCTAAGAATTGATAGAATATTTACAATATAAGCTGTTGCACGTGCTGTTATTTTGTGTAGCTGTGTTAGTTGGTGCGCTTCTTAAAACGAGACCTTGGCTCTGTGGTGTGAGCCAGGCTCCCTGGTCCTTGGTTGCTTCTGTTAAAAGCACAGCCAAACCTTTCCATGACCTTTAGCCCAGATAAGTGTTTGAAGAATGGTTAAGCAAGGCTCTTCTCCTGTGCTGCGCATTGGGTTTTGCTCTTTCAGCGTTTTCAAGAGGAAGAACTCTGCATGTGCCAGGAATTGTCATGCCTTCTTCAACTGTAAGGGAGTGCAGACAGAATGTATGCTTGCGAACAAGTATCAAACAGCAGTGTAAATATCACTGCTTAAAACTGGATAGCCTCAGCTTGTCTTACTGGGGCTTCACCAGCAACTGGTGATGTGCTCTGCTGTCAGTGGTCATCTTCATATTAATATGTGAGTGAGTATCAGACTGGTTTTCAGAATGATTACCGAACCTAATAGCAAAGACTGTTTCTGAAGGTCACGTAATTGCATGAGTGCAATTGTCAGGGTTTTCATAGAATCATACAATACCTTGAGTAGGAGGGGACATTAAAGTCCACCCAGTTCCACACCCCACCAGATTGGGTTGCCCAGGGCCCCGTCCAGCCTGGCCTTGAACACCAGGGATGGGACATCCACTGCCTTTCTGGGCAGCCTCTGCCAGGGCCTCACTGCCCTCTGAGTAAAGCATTGCCTCCTAACATCTAGCCTAACTCTCTGCTCTTTTTGTTTTGAGCCATTCCCCCTTATCTTATCACTTAGTAAGATAAAGGCATAGGTAAGGGAGCTGTTGTAGACTGCTGAAACTGATTCCTGTGTATAGTGGTCAACCAAATTGCGGGACCACAATTCCTTTAATCATCTTTTCTGGGGCAGGTAAAAGCTATGATTCCATAATTTACCCAAGAGCATTCAGAAGATCTATAGTAAAGCTGGAAATCGAACCCAGGCTAGTCAGGACTGCTTTCAGACTGGTTAACGAACTCACGAGAAGCTGTATTTTCAGCCTCTTTTGCAATACTTCTCCATATAAATAGCTCTGCCATAAACCCAAGGATGTGTTTTCCAATTAGCAGAATTAGAAAAGCAGTGTTTGTTGAATATAGTTTATGATGCTCTGCAGCTATTGTGTGATTGTAGAGTTGCTGCAAATCTGTACCTAAACTATAGAAGATTAGATTGTTTCTTATTTACATTTGGTTTGATATTTCGTGGGACTTCATCTTCTCCTTTTGCTTTATCAGAGTATTGTGAGCTCCAACTATGTATGGAAGTTTTAACTATTGCCTATTATGGAAAAATATGAACTGTTCTCACTTTAATGAAAAAGAGAGAATTGTTCTTTTTTTTTGTTTTGTTTTGTTTTTTTGCTAGCTATGTTAAAATGTTGCCCTTTCAGTTGGGTGGTAGTAGGCTGTAAACAGCTTGTCCTCCACATTCATCATTGTACTGTTTATTCTTTTTTCTTTTCAAAATAGAAGTTGGTTTCCCTTTTCAAGCAATTTACAGTTGTCAGGAGCATTGCTGATCAAAATAGAAAGTAGAACTAAGCATTCCTTTGAGGCCCTTGTAACTTGCTAACCATGAAATCGCTTCTCAAGCAAGGTATCTTGCATCTTGTTGTTTAACATACGCATTCGTTTGAAGGTCAACACTAATAAAAATGGTTAGTTTTTGGAGTCCTCGTCATGTCTCTCTCCTTCCCTACTGCTCCTTAGTAAAACGAGGCTTCAGAAGAGCCTGGAGTGGGATGCAAAATGAGTTGACCTCGTATGGGTTTGTATACAGCCTGTAGTGAGAATGTTTACAAATTACTGCTTCCACTCAGACTTCTGTAGAAATGCATTGGTGGTTCAATGGAATAAACACGACTGAGTTCATAGGGTGAAGAAGGAGACAGTGGTAAGAACAGAAATTGTTATTAACTGTCTTTCTGTTGTTAACTGGCTTTCCAGTTTGCCATGTTGGCAGTTATACACTAGGCTTATGAATTTGAAATCATAGAATGGCTTGGGTTGGAAAGGGACCTCATGGACCACCTAGTTCCAGACCCCTTAACATAGAAGAATCTTCATGTCTTTCAAGAATTCATGTGTATTAGTAAGACAGAATGACTTGAGGTTGGTTTACACACTTTTGGAGATGAACCTTCTATTCTGCATACAAGTAGAACTAAAAATTATTGTGCACTGTGTGTTGGTGGGATGATCTTGAATCTCCAGTGTGGTGGGTGGTTTGGTGATGGCATAGCAAATTAATTGTTTTGTCAACGTAATTTGTTACGTTGCTTTTTGAGTTTGTTTGGTTTCCCATTCTAATGTTCGGAGGAAAAAATAAAAAGAGTTTGTCTGCCCAGAGGGCCCATCTTTTGTTTGTAAAGGACTGATGGTATGTATAAAGATAATTGTCTTGCCTGTCTTTCTTGAATCACATCTACTTTAGTTGCCCCTTGTAGATTTATTGTTTGGTAGCTGAGAAAATTGTAAGTTTGCAAAATTCTGTGAGCTTCTGTTGGGTTATCTCAGAGGTTGTATTTATTTGCTATAGAGTTAACAGTGCTGCCTTTGCCTGCTGGTAGGCTGTCATGCTGCCACTGCCTTACAAGTTCCGACCTAAGGCGTTAAGTGCAAGGCCATGGAAACACATTTAGCCTGTCTTCTCACTTTGGTATTTGTCAAGTTGAGAGAGGTTGTATTTCTTCAGCAGCATTCCAAGCCAGAAGGGATGTTGAGAATCAGTTCCTTTGTCAGTTACTTTTTTTTTTTTTTTTTTCATCACTGCTTTTAGTTTTTTCCTCTCCATGCCAGCAGTGCTCTAAAAGGACTCTGCTATGAGATTTGTAAAACATGGTCTGAATAAAAAAGGATAGTGGGGAGGAGTGGAGAATTGAATATAATTGGCAATATCTGCCAAATGTGTTTGTTTATGTTTCCCTAAAGGAAATGAAATTCTCATTTTTTTCAGACAGGATGAACTCTGCATCTTTCAGTAATCAATCAGTTTACATCGATGTACAAATGCAGAAAAATCTTAGCACAATTGCAAGCAGGTCGGTACGATTTCCCTGCTGGGTGTTCATAGGGAACACAATGCATCTGTACTTCAATCAGGACAACTCCAAAGCATGGAAAGTGACAGTGGGCACAGTAGTTAATGCGTTATCTGTATGCTGTTGTCCTGCTGTGTGCATCAGTGGGGAAGAAATTTCTTGAAAGCGATGGGGAACTGGGGTAATATTGATACTGATTGGATTAGACATTGTTCATGTCTGATCTTTAGTTAAGAAGCTGTTGAGTTCCTCTGCTGTTGATTGGACTTGATATTTCAGTTTGCTTTTTTCCAGTGCAGCAGTGTTTATAATGGCTTCAGCGTGGAAATGTCTAAATGAAAACTTGTCCATTCATATTCCTTAAAACATTTTTGGGATGAGATAGATATATTTAATTTTGTCTGCAGACTTTTTATGGATTCAGTCTTCAGCTGGATATGGGACAAGCTTGGTAAGACAATTATGCATAAATGAAAAATTCTCTGCCTCAGAGAACTTGTGACTTCAACAGAGCCTGCTAACATCAAATTTTCCAAGTGTTCAGATGGTTTGGTATAATGCCACTTAAAATAGACATAGCTTTGGGGAAACAATGAGTTGCAGAGAGGAAAACAAGCACTTTGCATTCTAAATGTTTTTTCTTCTGCTTTCAATAAGTAACCTGTTGGGCTTTCATGATATCACCAGTGCTTTTAAAGATGACAGAGAGAAGGACGTGGCAAGTTAGGAAATGAGGCGAGAATGTTACCAGGACTTCATTTCTTAACAAATAATTATCTTCAAGCTAAGTAAACTTTTCTGAGTTACAAATGTTGTAAGGAGGGAAAAAAAAAAAAAAAGGAAAAAGAGACATTCACATTGAAACATTCGTGTTAACAGTTGTCTGTGTCTGTGGTGTCCAAGACCCTCATCAAAACCAGCAGCTGATTTTAATTTTCCTTGTCACTTTCATTGGTACAAACTTCCTCCAAAACAAAAAAAATAAAGCCATCTCTTTTCTGCCTTGAGGAAAAAAGGCCATGCAGGGCATTAATAAAAGGCTTAATTTTTGTGCAGGTTTTTATTTTCATCTGATGCTGAGTTGCAGGCCCTTGGCCTGCACAGAAATACATGAACTGCTGTCACAGATGTGCTGCACTTGGTCCTGTGCAGTGGCATGTATTCTCCAGTGCATGTGGAGCCAGAGTTCATGAGAAAAGCAATAGCATGTGACAGGCTGCCTGCATAGCAGACGTGCGACTCTGAGCTTGAGTGAAGTGCCTTCTTTTTAAAGTACAGGAGGAACTGATTCTGAAAGTCAATATCAAGAGCCTAATCCTCATCTATGAGATACAGTAATGTGAATTTGAAACCAGAGGTATTTATATCACAGGCTTGAAGCCATACAAGATGAAATAACGTATCTGTCATTGCTGCTCCCTTCTGTGTTGAGTGGCAAGCTTATGCACCTCTGCTGCGTATATGTTGGAAGCAGAAGCACTGAATAAAATAATGGCACATGAATCTAAGAGTAAGCAGTTGGCTGGTGTAGGCCTCCAGCCACTGCTGTCTGATGTAGAAGAAGTGGGACTGAGGTGGAGAAGGGTACTGGGCTTCAGAGTGAAATGTAAGGGCAAATAGAAATTTCATGACATAAGATACCAGGCTTCAGCTGTCTGTGGAGAAGCTGAGGGAGCTCCATTCCTTCCAGCAGCTAGTGGCTTTTTCTGAATACTGGAATTCTATCAGCCGCTGGTGTCTGCAGCTGTGGCTGGCACAGTGACGTCATTGCTGCTGTCTGCAGCCATACCTGAAGATTAACATTTTTCTAGTTTACTGCTGGATGAAGAAGGTGAGGCTGTATTTTTAAGGGAGAGATAAAGTGGTTTATTTGGCTGTTGCTCGATGATAGGTCTGCTTCATGTTCTCTTCTGAAAGAAGCAGTGGGATCAAATCACGCCTTTGCCTGAATCTACCCTTTACCTCACTCCCCCATCTATTATAGTGGGTCCTCTGAAGGACCCACTTTTGTTCTTCTTTTCCTGGAGTTTTGTAATGCCCTATGGGGAGAGATGAACTGAAGGCACTTTGTATGAGCATTTCAGCTTGTGGTGCCTAGTACTGCTAGCTTCCAGCCTGCTACTAAAAAGTATTGTCAGTATTGTCTTCTGTGTGCCTTTCCAACATCATGAGAAACTTTAAACCGGGAAGAATTTTATTATAAACCTAGGTCATGAATTATCTGAAAGGACTTGTTCACGTGATTTGGGGCGTTCACAGTTATACTGGACAGAAAATATATCAACATTAACACTGGAAATACCTTACCTGTGTTGTTCTTTACTTATAATGCTAATATTTAAGAGTGAATTGTACCTTAGTTTGTCCAAAACTGTTAGAAGGCCCTCTGTCTGAAGACCCTGTTGTGGGTAAGAAATCGGGTCTGCTCATCCCTGTCTTTTCTTTTAGTCCTCTTTCTGATGAATCGAGGCAATAGGTTATGGGCACTGTGCGTTTTTCTCTTCCTTGTTTCTTCTGCTGTAGTGCCTGCCCTGCTGGTGCATTTATATTTGTACTACTACTTTATGTTATTATGTAGTAATAACGCTAATGTCTTTTTGTTTTTTCTTCTGAAGCATCTCCCTTCCTGCTTTTTGCCAACCGTCGGGATGTTCGACTTGTGGATGCTGGAGGCACGAAGCTGGAGTCCACTGTGGTGGTCAGTGGTTTAGAGGATGCTGCTGCGGTTGACTTCCAGTATTCGCAAGGCATCGTTTTCTGGACAGATGTGAGCGAAGAAGCCATCAAGCAAACTTACATTAACCAGACTGGGAATGTGGTGCAGAATGTCATCATTTCTGGTCTGGTTTCCCCGGATGGCCTGGCATGTGATTGGATTGGGAAAAAACTTTACTGGACAGATTCAGAAACCAATAGGATAGAAGTCGCTAATCTCAATGGAACATCTAGAAAAGTTCTCTTCTGGCAAGACCTCGATCAGCCCAGGGCAATAGCTTTGGATCCAGCTCATGGGTAAATATTAATTTGACTTAAATGCTTAAATGGATACCGTGGTGATTTACGCTGGTTTTTTAGTTCTGGGAAAGAAACACGGTCTTTTGTTTCAGTTTACATTTTCCCAAGGTATTTTTCTCAAGATCTATAACTGAACATATGTTTAAACTTAAATATTTTGTGGCAAGAAATGACAGCCCAGAGCCAAAAAGAAAAATACAGCTGCTCTTAGGTGCCAAGTCAAATACTCAATTGGTATGATTGCCTAACGTATTCATTGCGCTTCTGAAAGGCAATTTATTTTTCAAGCCTTTTTATTGTTATTCCCTCTGTTGTCTTGTCTGGTAAGTTAATTTTCCTTTGGTATGTGATGTCTAATGTGTCTAGTCAGCAAGGTGTGTGTATCTGAGTTAAAACAGAAATTCTCTCTTGCTATGCTCTGGTAGATGAAACCAGGATATTTTTAAGTGGTGATTTTGAACAATTATGTTTGTTCTGGTGAGTGAAAGAGCCTAGGTGAAGTCAGGGGCTCTTAATGCTTTAAGATGACCAGGTTAGAATGTAATAAGAAAACAGGCTGGATGTGCCACTGTGGCTAGCCAGGTGCTTGTAGTGCTCTTGAAAATACCGGTGTCACTTAACAGCTGCTCTTTCTTCACTACCCCTATCTCTGCATGTGTGCTATTTGCTACTGTATGCATTAACAGTACTGATGTTCACTTTGTGCCTCGTGTTAACTGCAGAAGTGATTGCAAGTCTCCTGTGCTAGCACTGTGGGCATCCTCTGCTCCTCAAGGAAATCATACTGTATAAAATAGTGGAGTGTTGATAAGGGGAGCGGCAAAGCTCACAAGGAAGGCCATTTGTTTTTAAACTACTGTCATCTGCGCATTTTCTAAGGAGTTTCTTCCTCATCTGTTTGGTCTGTGTGGTTAGGTATCTAACCTCTAAGAAAATCTAACGTCAGCTGACATTTTCACCAAGCCTACCCTCTTTGTAAGAGGACACTGAGTTAATACAAGGGCTTAGGATATACCACAAATATAGTCATATTATTCTATATTGTCAAAATGGAAATCACTGCCCTGGGAGATGGGCATTTTCTGGGGGAACCACGTTCTTCATGTGTGTGAGAAGTGAACACTGGAACTTAACAATGCGATCACCGTATTAGCAACTGCTGTACTGCAGACTGGGGCTCTGAAGAGTTATTTTTCCAGTGATCCCTGCATAATGGTTTCCAGATGCATGGAAGGAGTTATGGGTACGATTATGATTAATATATGAAAGATACACAGGTACTAAGTGAAACTGTGTGTACCCAAAGAAACAGAATCCTTAGTCCTGTTGACAGGCCAAGTGCTGGAGCTGCCTGCATTTCCCGGATAAGTGGTGTAAAGAGGAGTTATAATCAGAAAGAGGAAAAACTGAGTGTCTATGTTGGACTACGGGACATTCAGGAGGGATTTTATCCTCTCAAGTCCTCACTTCACTTCTGCTACTCTTGCCTTCAGGTGAAAGGAAAAGAAGGGCATAACTGGTCTACTAGGGATAACAAATCTGATATAAACTCAATTTGAGAGTTTAGGCCACCCAGCCAGGATCAGGACGCTGATGATTTATTCTTTAATTCAGAGACATCTCTAGATCAACTGCCTTTGTCCTTATTGGTCATTTAAACTTCCCAGGTGTTAACTGGGAATACCACACAGGTGATACAAACCCTGAACTTGTGTGGGATTTGCTGCTCCAGCTGGATGCATGTAAGTCTATGGAGCATGATGGGATTCATGCCAGGGTACTGAAAGAGCTGGCTCATGTCATTGTGAGATGTCTCTCAATTATTTTTCATCAGTCTTTGGAATTTGGAGTGGTCCCAATAGGCTGGAAACTGGCAAATGTTGTCCCAGTTTTCGAGAGGGGCAAGAAAGAAGACTTTGGTAATTATAGGCCCATCTGTGTCACTTCAGTGCCTGGCAGAATTAGGGAAAAGATTGTTCTGAGGCTTACTGAAAAACATCTGAAAGACAATGCAATCGTTGATCACAGCCCGTCCAGGTTCATGAGGGGGAAGTCCTGTTCAACAAACGTAGTCTCCTTTCATGACAAGGTTATCCACTTACAGCTGACCAAAAAGCCAGTTGATATAATCTTTTCAGATTTTAGCAAAGCTTTCAATGCTATTTCTCACAGTATCCTTCTGGACAAATGTCTAACACACAGCTAGACAGAAGCAGAATGCAGTGTGTGAATGATTGGCTGACGCTCTGGACACAAATGGCTGTTGTAAATGGGAGAACACAAGGCTGGCAGCCAGTCACTGCTGGGGTTCCACAGGGCTCCATTTTAGGGACCATTCTTTTCAGTGTTTTCATTGATTACTTTGATAAAGGATTTGAAAGTATATAAAATAAGTTTGTGAATGATACTAAATTAGGAGAGACTGTTGACTCCCTTGAGGGTAGAGAGGTCTTGACAAATTGGCAATTGCCAATCATGTGACATTTAACAAGAGCAAGTGCCAGATTCTGCCCCTGGGATGGGACAGCCTTGGCTGTAGGTACAAACTAGGGGACATGAAAGTGGAGAAGAGCCCTGCAGAAAGGGATCTGGGCTTCTGCTTGATGGCAAGTTGAATGTGAGCCAGGAGTGTGCCCTCGCAGCCAAAAGGGTCATCCTTACCCTTGGTTCTTCACCAGAGGGCAGTGGGCATGGGACCGACTTCCCAGGGCAGTGGTCACGGCCCCAAGCTGATGAAGTTCAAGGAGCATTTAAACAACACTTTCAAACATAGAGTTTGATGTCTGGGTGGTCCTTGGTGGAGCCAGGGGTTCAACTCAGTGATCCTTCCAACTCAGGATATTGTATGATTCTGTAATGTCAGGCTGACATTTCATAAGTGGATCCAGTTCCGTACCTTTCGATTGTTTTCTTTAGGGTAGATTACGTATTAGTCATGGTAATGCATTTCATGCCTTATTAGGTGATCTTTGACTGCTTTGAAAAACTGATGGGATTAATTGGGGATTTCTGGTAGCATACTACTCCTACACTAGGCTAAATCCAAAAGTACTGTTCTTAATAAAAAGTGGATTAAAATGACTGTGAAAGAAAGTGCATCTGTACAGTGAAATGAAGAGCTTTTATAAAAGTCATTGGTTCTGTTGGTGAAGTTTTACTTCTGTGAATCTAGTCTTTGTGCTTGGAAAGAGGAGGGATACAGGAGTGGTTAATTTTACATGACTTTGAAAGGCAGTTCTATATGGCAGTACTCAGCACAGAACAGACGTGCAGTATTTCTTCAACATACACGAAGTCCAGAAAGTGTAACAATAGAAGACGTTGTTTCAGGCTTGCTTCCACTACCCTGGAGTTGTATTGCAGTTCAGCTCAATATTTTGTTTCAGGAACCACACTGAAAGATTAAGTATCAGATGTCAGCGCATGAAGTTACCTCACATTAGCTGTCTGGTGTGTGCTAGGCATCATCGTACCTTGGTTCTACCTTTCTGTGGGTCCTGTGAAAACCTCTTTCTTCCCTGGAGGACTTGTCCGATTCTAATTACGTTGCATTTAATCCTCCAGGGAAAGTGTGCAAGTGTGAACGATCACTGTGGAATGGTATAATACGTCAGGAACTAAATCAATTTGCCAGAACGGTAGATGTCTGCAGGTGGGATAGTCACCTTGCAGCATTCTGGTTTTGATCATAAGTACTGCAGATGAGGAGAGAATGACGGCTCTGATTTTTGCACAGATAAATTTCTTGACTTGCTGCTTTTCTGAGCATTAGTTCAGTCTGTAAGGATTTTTTTTTTCTTCCATTGAGAACAGCAGCTTGGTATGAAACAACTCCAGTGGCTTAAACTTGTGGCAGACATTTTTAATGTTTATTCTGTTTGATTTATGTATCAATCCAGTGCATCAAAGCAATGTAAGCATTAAATAGCCTGTGAAAATGAAGATAGCGTATCCTTTATAATTAACCAATTTTTCTCTGTTATGGTCTATTAAAATCAGCCCCTATAGCGCTGCTGTTCAGGTTTAAATGACAAATTCCAGTATTGCTTAATTTAACAACGGTCGTATTAAATTAAGGGCAGGTTTACCCAAATATCTGTGTCCATTAGTTTGATATGGTAAACTTAAACTAACAAATCATGCATGACGTACATTGAGGAACAGCAAGTCTGAATTTAAATCGATTTTTACAACTAATTTCATGTTGTAGTTCTGAAGTATTTTGTAAGTGCACCCACGAGATAGTAGTCTTAACATTTGATTCAGGCACAGCGGACTCTGAGTTTGAACTCTCCTGGAAACAACTGTTCCTTATTTACAGGTATTTTTGGGGGTAGGAAAGTGAGTAACAGAAGGAAAAAGAACTGTTAGTACATTCTCACTTGTCATTTTGTTAATAGGCTTGTGTAATCAGATAGCTAGTACAGTTATTACAACTGACAGAAGAGTGAGAATTAGGGCTAAACCAGAAGAGAACAGATTGGAGCACTTGAGTAAGCTTATCTTTTTTCCAGATAATGAAATCTAATGAGAATTAAACTGGGATTTTTAAACTGAACAATGCAGTCTCAAAGTTCTTAGATATTTGGTTGCGGTCTGGAGGAATTTCCATAGGTGTGATTTTGGCCATAGCATTTTCTTCTGGAGACCTGGGGGTAAGCTTAGAAAATGAAAAGAAAATGTAGTGCAGTATTGGGTCTGTTAATGGTCTTGTTGCTTGGAATAGGTGATATTACACAAAAAGAATTTCAAATGAGGCAGCAGTACTAATTAGAACATAATCCAAAAAGGAAATGCCCTTGTCATCCACCACCTACCTCCAGACACTCATTGGGAGCATTCATAGAGCTTCTTTCTTCTGGGGCAAGTGGGGAGGCTATTTTACACCATCTTTGGATCTTCACAATGTTGGTGAAAATTTAACTTTCAGGCATTTTCCACAGGACTTTAAAATGTTTCAATATCTCAGCTATAGGGTGCATTGCTTAGTGGCAAAGAAGGAAGGAAATACCGTGCTTAGTTTGCAGTTTGTGAAGTTCTGTGGAAAATCTCCAGAACAGCTTCAGTGCCTCAACCACTGGTGCATTGCTTAGCGGCGAAGAAGGAACATAGTTTGTGTGATGGTTTGCAGCTGGAATTAGGGAGCTGAAAGTGCTCGCCAAAGCGGGTGCGGAATATGTCAGAGGATGAGCAGCTCTACCTTCAACTGTGCAAAGTCTAGACAAGTTCCCCTATTGCAAGAGATGCCTATGTGACCAACGTGATAAGGAACAGTCTCCCCAACCCTGTGGGAGGAAAGGGTCTGTGCTACCATTCCCCCTTCCATGCATGTGCAAATGCTGAATCCCACCACCTCCCAGCTTGTGTGCAAGCTGCATATACATGTGGAAAACAGGTCCTTTTTGCAATAAATAAAAAGGACTATGACTCAGTGGTCTGGTGTACACCCACCACTTGAATATTACCCGACCAGAGGCTGTGCTGGAACCAGGTGTGGTGACCCAGATTGTCTTTTCCTGCCTATCCAAGTAGTACAGTTGTTCTCTTGCAATGTTAGAAATATACTCAACCATTAAATTGGTTACACGTTGTATCCAGTTTCTTGGCGTGGATGCTGTTTCTGGGAGCTGGAAAGCTTTTGATACGTTATGTGCCCCAAATATCTACAGGTAGTCTCATGCATGAGAAACTCAAGGTTCTTAGAGTAATTGTTAATTCACTCTAATTTTCAGATGGATATCCTTGGTAGGAACAGTCCCTTCGTAAATGTTTTGTCACTTTCTCTGGTTTATATTTCCCTTATTCTGCTTGTAGTTAAGACTAAAGGATGTAAATGGTTCGAAGACCACTTGCATTATTTGTGCAACAGAGCAGAGCTGCCTGTTTGGGAAAGGCAGAATAAAATACTTTTTTTCCTCCTTTACAGCTGAGACTCTGTGGGGATAGAAGTGGAAATGTGTAGACTTTCTTCACTGTGTTTGAAATTACAAGTATGCAGGTAAACAAATTGTTGGCTGTCATTTGAGTTTTCCCAAATTTTGAACTGATAGATTAATCAATATACTGAAATAAACAATGTGTATTATCTTGAGTCAAACATATGAGGGTACTTAGGTGCAGTGTCTGTGGATAAGAGAGCAACCAACATTTTCTTTGCACTGTTGAGTTACAGTTGTTCAATAAATCTAATTGGACCCTTGCCCTCCATTAAGTCAGTACATATTACATATTCATCTCTGCAAGTTCACTGTATGGAGTAGGAAGGTCTTTTGATACAGCATTTTCTTGTGAAGATCGTCTAGTTTGCAAAGCTTGTTACTTGGGGAGAAAAAAGAAGGCGACTTGAGTAAATCCCTTGCAGCTTATTGCTATGCAAGGCAGCCCTTCTCTTTCCTTCTGTAAATGATTGGCACTATTTCATTTAGCTGTAGAGTTTTTGTAGCTTAAGCAGTGGGACAGGGGAAGTTAGTTTTAAATGTGCCGGATTCTAAACTTCATAGCAATTTCCTGTGAACTCCTGGTTTTTGCCCTGGGCTTGCGTAAGTTTGGGAACTTTGAAATTGGAGAAATCTGTGCTGATTTACATCATCTGTACTACTGGCCCCTTTTGTGTAAGCAGGTTATATAAGATTTGGCACCCATACTGTGTTTGGGAAGGTGGAAAAAATGTTCAGCCAGTGTGACTTCTTTTTATTATGGCCATGACACCTTCCAGCTCAGATGCCTGATGGACTGCTCATTGAGGGCATGGCTGTGATTCCTCATCTTTTCAAAAACAATGACCAAGGGGATGAAGTACCAGGAAATAATAAATGACCTGCGGCTTTAAAGCTGAGGGGAAATACGGTCTTCATCCTGTTTTTGCTCCTGCACCTGGAATTTTAAAATGAAGGCCACTGGGGTGCAGTTCACCAGCTTTATAATCTGTTTATTTTGCAAGGTGACTTTCAGTCCTGTTCTTCTGATGTTACTGAAACACCATCCCTTTAAGCCCCAATTCAGTGCTGTAATTAAGTATGTGCCAAAATCCAGTGACTTGCTGACTGCAGTTAAAGTGCATTTGTTTAATTGTCTTTGTGCTGGAAAGCTCGGCAGTGAAACTTGCAGCTACTGTGCTAACTGCTACTAATAGAGCAGTAATTGGATTTTATGAACTCTATTTATTCTAACACTTCTGGCTACTGGATTATGGATTTGATAGTCCGTTAGTGGTTGTGTACAGAAGGAAGGATGTCTTTGTCTTCTCACTTATAATGCTTTGGCTTTTGCTTTGCTTTGTTCCTGCTGGTTTCTTTGGTGCTCAGCTTAGAGGCAGAATTGGCAAAACTGTTGTGAAGTTATTTCTATATGCTGATTTTTTTCTTTTGGCTTGAAAGTGTGGTGTTAAAGGATAAAACCTAGCAAGGGTTAAGTAATAAATGACACTTAAGCCTCCCTAAATAACTGAAAAAAGAAAGCAGGGAATTTGTTCCAGGGTTCTGTGCTTCTCTAGTGCTGTTTGTTTATTTTTAGGAGCATTGAATTGTGTTAGTTGCTTAGCAGTGATTTTTGCTCACCGTGGCATTTTTTATTAGCTCTTTAGGAATTGATGTTTTCCTTTGCTTTTACAGCCTCAGTGTTGCTATGTTTTTATTGACTTGTTGCAACCCAGGTGGGATACAAAACCCCTGGGATGCCAAATCATAGCCCTGAAAATGCAGTCAATCTAATGTGTGTGAAGATACAAGCTAGTGGTTTTGATGCTTTTAGCTTCTTACAGTTGTTATGGTGTGCCTTAGCCCCAGGGGTAATTCAATCTATGTAACCTGCACTTAACCAACCAGCCCCCTTCCCTGTCCAGCCCTCAAACAGCCCAAGTGAAAAAAACCCAGACCTGCCTATGTGCATGTGTATGGCTCTCCAGTATTATTCAGTGTATCTGTTTTCAGCTGGCTTTCAGAACAGGGAGCATTTTATTAGCGTGGACAGTACCAGACAACATCTTCTACGTAGTCTAGTGAATGCTCCTGAAACTTTATTTGGACTATATATATATGTATATTTACAGTGAAATGAAAACAGTGGAGTTTATTAATGCTAGCCAACAGCAAAAATAATAATGATAATAATATATACATATATTTGAAAAACATGAAAATCATCCAAATACCATCTGCTGTCCATAAAACAGTGGTGACTATACTGTTTTGAAGTGCTTGGTTTTTGCTGAGTGCGTTCGTAAAACAGAAATAATATATCACTTAGTGTTTCTGGATTAGCTTAGCAGGTTTCAACTCTCAATGTCAGCTCAGTTCAAAGTTCTTCCTAACATATCCAGTATGCAAGTGCTGCAGTACGTGGCCTGTGACAGTGAAGCCTGACCGTCCTTTGAAGAAGCCACACTGAGCTTCTTGTCTTGTTCTTTTCCACATCCTGCACCCTGTCCGCTCCCAAGGCCGGGTCAGAACTACCTGATGTCTGCATGATTTTGTCCTGCCCTGATGGCGTTTTGAAGATGCAAAGTGCAAGGTGTTGCTGTTGCTAATGGACACTCTTAAAATACTAGATGTCTCTACTGTTTTTCTCATGTGAATCTTGTGCCAGTTAACCCAACTGAAACAAGCAGATGTCAGTAGTTTGTGTAGGTTCTGACATTCTTGATCCCTAAGCTGTTCCGAGGGCAGGTTTGAAGCCAGTCTCAATCCTGATCACATCAAGGAAGTGGGTGTGTTAGTTCGGGTTTTTCTTTTCCTTACCCTGAAATTTGTATCCTGTGGAGATTGAACTATGAATGAATGCATATAGATGTCTCTTTATACTGAATATGGATCCTGATTATTAATTTTATAATCTAAAATAATTTCCTTTTGTATTATGTGTCTCCTTTGGAGAGACGTTTAAGCCCCGCCTGGATGCCTACCTGTGCAACCTGGTCTAGGGAGCTGCTCTGGCAGGGGGGTTGGACTCGATCTCTAGAGGTCCCTTCCAACCCCAGAATTCAGTGATTCTGTGATTTAGCTGCCTCTGGTGTGAATTCGTGCTGCTCTTGCTGACTCTTCTTCCTCCTACCCCTTTCCGTTGGCACTGCTTGGTTACAGTGGTGGTAGTGTTAAGCCTGTCTGTCTTGGCTGTTTTTCCACACTGCTCGACTGCATTTGTGAGCAAGTTGCTTCCTTACGATACCTGAAGATTGGGGAGCTTGTTTCCCAGCCCTTTGCTGAGCTGTCTTAATGTTCTGACTCTGATAAACAGTAATGCTTTCGTCTTACTGTTCCAGTTGAGTTTGCAGTGTTTCTGTAGCTGAACTCGTGTCATTCTTTCCAAAATAACTAGACTTCTCAGGATTTATAACTTGTCTGGAGAATGCCTGTCTTCAGCTGACTCTCAGCATAGCGTGTCTCATCCAGAGACTGCATGTACCAAAATTAATTTGGTCTGAACTAGCTTTGTCATTGTTGCAAAATAGAGGAGGATAAAAAAGGCAAAGTTTGACACTGTACACTCTTGAAAATCCCACAGAGCATTCATTTAAAACATGCTGTTTTATGGCCTTATTAATGCTTCATGCCAAATGCTGCATTGTGATTTGCATTGACCAAAAAAAGTCAAAACAGCCTAACTCTGATGCTATGGCGGGAGAGGAAGGCTGAAGAGGACTGAGCTAGCTAGTTGTAGGGTCCAAGACTTGCCTAGACTGGTGAGAAGTAATGCTGCACTCTTTGGGGAAGTTTGTTAAGGAGCACTGAAAGTTAGTCATTCCTTCTTGTAGTGTGCTAATGTCAGAAGCAGGGATAGGAACCAGGGAAGGAACTGCTGCTCCATTTGGCAGCAGTGATATTTTAAATAGGCTTACATAGAGCAGAGATTCAGATCCCCTCCTGCAGGAACAGCTCATCTCTTCTTATAATGTCTTAACTCCCAGTTTAGTCCTGATGTGTTAAGGGATCCCCAGAATGGTGTTGACTTGCTGAAATTCCTGGCAGTTCAGCAACTGCTGTTTGCCAAAAGGGTGGAAACCTGTTGGAAAAGGGCAAGAAGCTATAGCTGAAGCAAAGAGTTGCTTTTGCTTTTTCTATTGATGGCAAGTCTGCTCATGAGATGAACTGAGGGGCACTTGAGAGCACGTGAGGTGCCTGAAACCATCGAAGAGTAGTTGCTTGATGGCCATGGAGACTCAGTATATCTTGAAAAGTTCTCCAGGAAGATAAGCTGGATTGCAGGGACACCCTACAATCAGGATGAGGTGATGACAGGGTAATAATGACCTTTTCTGTCGTAAAGTCTAAATGGGAGAGGAGTGCTTTGAGAGTACCCTGCTTGTGTACAGACTGTTCTACATCTTGTCCAAACCTTTGTTTATGCTGCTAGTCTTTCTTAGCACTTCTGCTACTTTGATTTTGTTGTGTTGTTTTAGACCTTTGAATGGTAGAGCTCATTACCTGTTAATCAGCTAAAAAGTAGGGATGTAGTTCTTCTGCGGCAAATTATGTGTGAAGACGAGTGTGATAGTATTGTCCAGCAGCCTGTGTAGCCAAGGGTATGCCCTGTGAGAAGGCATAATTTGTGAAATAGGGCAACAGGTTTGAGGGGCAATGGAGTTGCAGTTTGGAACTGGGGTTATTTCAGTAGGAAAGCCATGAAGGGCCCTTTGGCTTACAGACTTTTTTTTTTTTAATTATTTCTCATCACCTGATCTCATTACTCTTCAAGGCAAGCTGCAGGCTTGTTTGTTTGTTTATAGGACAATTGAGAGGAAGGATTTTGCTGGACAGTAATTTAGATTTTTTTTCATCGTTGTTATTTTAGCCTGTTTTTATGATTTAATGGGGCATATTTTGCTTTTAAAAAACTATCACGTGATTACTAATTTTCTTATAAGCTCCTGTTTGGTCTTCATTTGTGCATTAAAGTATATGAATAAATGTGATGTTGACATGATCATATTATGAGGGCTGCTCCAAAAGTAATGCCTCCTATTTTATGATGTTGGGGCGTGGCATCAGCGGCAGATGTTGGTGGTATGGCAGTAGAGATAGAACCTTTCTGCCAGTATTCTGTTATTTATTTATTTTTTTTTTTTTGGTTTTTTTTTTGCCACGTGACAGATGGCAGTGGAGTGCAGTCTGACAAAATGGTATCTGACATGGAAGTGAGGATGAAGCAAACGTATGGCATTGAATTCCTCCATATGGGGAAAAAATAGCACTGTTAGCACTTGTTAATGGTTGCTGAACGTTTATGGAGACCAAACAGCAGAGCTGAGCCGCAGTGGTTAGTGGTGCATTTCTGCAGTGGCAACACCAATTTGAAAGACAAGCCACATTCTGGATGGCCATGCACAGCTGTCACACCATAAACATGGAGAGTGTCTCCATCAGCTCATCCATGTGAATCATCAGATTGCAACCAGGAAACTGTATGGAGCTGAATCTCAGTTTCAGTGCATTGGGGACAGTGGTGGCAACATTGGAGCAGAAAGAACACCGTATGCAAGTTTGTCAGGAACTACTGAGCCAATGCAAGGCCAAAGATGGTTTCCTGGGTTGCATCATTACTTACCAGTAATGATCACTCACAAAATTTGATTTCACCACTGTGAGTCAAATCAGCAGTCCATAGAGTGCTGACACATGCATTCTCCACAGAACTAAAAATTCACGATGCAGCCCTCAGCAGTAAAGTGATGCGCTGTGCACTGTCATCTAGGATTCAAAAGGGTTATCCTTCTGGGTTTCCTGGAACCTAGATAGACTAGCAACTGTGACAATTGCATCATGACACTGACGAAGCTGAAGGCTTGAACTACCAGAGTCAGGCTGGAACAGAAGACAAATTTCTCTTGCAACATGAAAACACAAAGCCCCACAGCAGTTTGAAGACAGTTGAGCACATTGCCTGTCTTGGTTGGACCATCCTACCACACCCTCTGTATATTCTGGAAAACTGGTGTTTTGTAGCTGAGAATTTGCCCTGTCAAATAGTGTTAATTGTGGTCTTTATATCTGTTGCAGTTTTCATGGGAATAAATAGGAGGCATTAATTTCAGAGCAATCTACATATACAGCCCAAAAGTTACCTTTGGATAACTGAGATTTTCTTCATTCAACAGTCAGATTTTAGATGCTCTGAGTAGAACCTTCACTTTGCAAGAAGGAATTGTATGCTGTTAAGCAACCTGAGTGAGGAAAGTAACAGAAGTTCACTGAGCAACTTGTTACTGATTTTAAATGGATCTGGAAGATAACGCTGCAGTAAGATGGTTTCTGTTCCGAGCTCGTGTTTGTTTGTTTCAATAGTTTATGCCCTGTCTAGAATCCATTCAAGACGTGCCAGTGAACTCAGTGGTATTACGCATCTGTGATGGAGGAGAAAGAAAATTCTATTTTATGGTTTGAACTTTTTTAAAAAAAATTTCGATTTATGAATTCTGGACTTTTTTTCCAAGGAGCAAGGATCATCAATGCTAGAACAGCTGTACTGGGACCCGATTTCTGTCTAGTCTTTTTTTTTTTTTTTTTTTTTTTTTTTTTTTTTCATTTTCATTCTTTTGGAGATGTCTCAAGATGTCCTCTGCATACTTGAAGCTAGCGCAGCTACCGTATCTGAGAACTGATTTCACTGAAAATTGACCTGACTGGAAATGGCTGTTTGGCCAGATGAGTTTCTCAGTCTGATTCTCCAACTGGTTGTATAGATGGTGACTCTTGCATCTGCCCTCCTCTAATTGTTTGTCAATAGGCTGCCTCACCACACGGTTTGAACTGCCACAAATTACAGCCTGACCTGTTAAGGAAAACCAAAATGAGCAGCAATTTGCACTCGTATGTCGGCCTGTGCTCTGTGGCAGCTCTGCTCCTGCTTCTGCTTCTTGAGGAACAGTTGCCCTGTCCTGGCTGCTGGAGCAGAGATGTTTTGGGAAAGGCATCTGGGGACAGGAATGCACTGCAGCCATCCTGAGGTGAGCTGTCTCAGTTTGTCAGGCAGGAGACAAACTTGCTTCTGCTGGAGACCTTGTCTTTTCTGGCAAATCCCTTGTTTTACCCTCCCACACTCAAATGTATGTGTATTGTGATACGAGCGAGTTCTTCTCTGTCTATATTCCACTCTTCAGTGGGGTAAACAGGCCAACAGTGATATATTTGCTACTGTGATCGGAATGGTTTAAATGACTGCTGTAGTGGAGGATGGAAGAATCTTGTTGTGTGGTATGACTATGCTAAAACTGGAGTTGTGGCTGAGACAGTGTGCAGCACCTACACTGAGATCAGAGTATTTTAAGCTTGAGTTCTGAGAGATGTGGACTGAGAATAGCTTTGCTGGCTGCTCTTGCTTCGCTGAGAGGATGGCCCCAGCTGTTTGTGGAGGGGTCACAAAGCTGCTACAGTTTCCATGGCTCTCTTATTTTGTAGGGGAGAAAGTCCTGTAGAAGCTAAGAAACCTGATAGCAATTATAAATGTTGTCCCTGCTTCCTTTTCCAAGTAGACAGTGTTCTTTCATGAAAGAAAACAAGAGGCCTTCCCAACCTGTGTGTGAGCTCAGAAAGCATGTTTGTTGACCTTTGTGGTTCCTTGCGTGGTTATATAGCCCTTGCTGTCTTCTTCAGGGGATTTGAGACAAACCAGGTTACAAAAACTGTAAGCACGAGCTCTGCAAGGCTGGAGAGATGCCACTTCTCTGTAGTTTCTGGACTTAGCTCAAATGTAGTTCAGTACGGACACTGAGCTGGTGCCTGTCCATCACTGCTGAAGAACTAGAGTGCTGGTGAGTTCAGTGCACAGGCACCTAGCTGATTTTGTTAGAGAATTTGCTCTGGTTGAGGGCTCGCTGACACAGAATGCCAGAAATAGGTGCATTGGGAAAGCACCCAGACCTTGTGGGATTCACCATTATTTTAGTCCTTTCCAGTTGATAAACGCTTTTAATGTCTCTATTCAGGCTACCTGAATTGTCTGAAAGTGGAGCGACGAGGAAAGTGGGGGGCACTGATGGGGGAAGGAAAGCATGTGAAATCTTAATCTAACATGATTCTAAATTTGCACATTATTTATTGTTAAACAGAAACAAACTTCGGAGCACTTGCTTTTATTATTTTGTACACCAGCTTTCAAAAGGAAGTTCACCCGTGACAGTTTTGGAAATTGCCTGGCTCGGTAGCAGCTTGTTGTTTCTGAATGTGATTAAGAATAGGTATTAACTTTGTAATAACTGAGCAAGCAAGGGCAGAGTTCTGTTGTAAATGCTTATGACAAACGGGCTGCCCAGCATTGATGGCTAAAGGTAATACATTATTCAGAAGCAATACTTCTGTGACATGCTTTCAGGAAGGACTCTTTTTGCACCCTCTGGAACTGTTATTTGAATTGCTGTCTGTTGATGCATTTAGGGAAATTCATATTTGTGAATAACACCACTTTATGGTGTGACATGAAAGAAGCAGAATCAAAAATGCTTCAGAACATTACTAAGAGCTGCTTATCCCTTCTGTTGCTGAAGCTAATGAACATACACTGCAATTTATTTTTGTGAACTCTGCTTTCTTTTTTAGATACATGTATTGGACTGACTGGGGTGAAACACCCAGAATAGAACGGGCAGGAATGGACAGCAGCGCACGAAAAATAATTGTTGATTCAGATATCTATTGGCCAAATGGACTCACAATAGATCTTGATGAGCAGAAACTTTACTGGGCTGATGCAAAATTGAGTTTCATTCATAGAGCGAATCTGGATGGCTCCTTCAGGTAAGTTTCCTTTAGTCAGTAATGTAGCGTGAATTATTTCTCACTTCCTTTATTTGCTTTGAACTGAGACTTTTTTCAGTAATCTAGAATAATGCCTACACCTTGTTCATTGTAAACTCAGATGTTATTAGCTCTGTAAAATAAATAAATAAATAAATAAAAATACTCGTGTGCTATAAAACTGTCTTTAAGGGTACTTTGATTGTTATTTTACTATGGATTGTTTGTGGCCCTCTTGCACAGTGTTTTTAAGGCTTATACTTATCTTGGAAATATCAGGAATTGCTCATCCTTGGCCCCAGGCAATGTAACGTTCAACTAGTGCCATAGGGACTTTTTGGTATTTTACTTGGGGCTTTTTTTTTACGGGAAAGATATGTTGAGACACCTGTCCTTGGCCCTGTCCAACTCTGTGGGTTGCCTATTAAGTACCCAAATTCATCTTATTTCAGACTGTCAGTGAGCGAGATTTTCCTAAGGCTTGGTAGAAGGCACAGTATGCAAATGTGCAGGCTTCTGTCCAAGTGTCCCCGTTGGTTTTGACTGTTACAGAATGACACAGATCACCCTACAGACAGGTCAGGCCTGGATGTTTGAGTTTGTACCTTAAGCTCTGCAGCGTTCAGTGGGAAGATTGCATTGGTTCTGAAGGGCATCTAGTATGTAAATTATGTAAATAATTGAATCTTATCTTGAAGCACAAATTTGGATGCTGAGATTCTGTTACTATTCTAAAGATGTCTACCTTGGGGAAAGAGAGGGACATTATCGTATAGCGCTGTGTTGACTTGTGACTTGTCAGAAGGTTGCTATCCCAGTGTGTCAACAACACCCTGAGGCAAACTGGAGATAGCAGTGACCTTTATGTAGTGCGCATGAACTCTATTTCAGAACATCTAAAATTTCTCTGTTGTGCAGTCATTCAGTATTGATAGAAATTTGGAGTTTGGATATACTCCTGCCTATATTGTATGCCTCTCCTCCATCAGGTAACACCTTATTTTCCATGGGTATCTTTGAATTTTTTGCAGTTGCATTCCATGCCTGATTTTCACACTCATAGAAGAGGCATAACGATATTGACATCCTTTATAAAACACTCTAAGTTCTATTGAGAGCACTATGTAAGGGCTAGATAATGGTGGCATTGTGGTGAGTGACAAGTACTAAGCGACTGTCAGAAGCACAGACAAGGGAAAAGGCCTTTAAAGAAGGGAGTGGGAGCTCAAAGGCTTCGTGCAGGTTCACAGAATGGAAATGCAGTCTCAAAGTTCTAAATTTAAGAGATTTTCTTAGCATACAATGTAAGTATGTTTCCCTTGTTTAGGTGTGGGTGATAGAGTTTAAGTTTTCCAGTCTGATTCTGCACTTCTCATGCACACTGAAATGTAATAAACTTTACTTGCGTGTTTGTGTAGAAACCTGGAGTTGTAACACGTAAGTAAAATGTATTTTGCTCATATTTAGGTAGAGGGAGGCCACCTGAAAAAGAGTACATATGTCCCAGCCATTGGCCTTTGTGACAGATTGGTGTGTGTCCACCCCCCATGCAGTGTTGTATTTTACTAGAAAGGAAATAGTACTTTAGGAAGAAAAATTATGCATGTACTATTTTGCATTAAAAAAATTATCTCACTGTTGTACACTTTTTACATATGTTACTGTCAGCTGCTGGAGAGCTGGTGCCATGCTGGATGTCAGGATATTCCCATGTAGGCTGTGTTCTGTGAAATTCCTTGTGTCTGTCTCACTACCTGTGGACTGCAGGCATTATTTAATCCGCTTTGTTGTGTAACTATATGATAAAAACTTCCTTAAAATATTATGCATGTGAATAAATTCAATGAATATTGATCTTAAATTTTCATTTTTTTCTTTATTTCATTTATTTTGTATGATTTACTTTTTTCCCTTCCAGCGATGAATATGGAAAAAGAAATCCACGAAGCTGAAACTCTTAGGGTCCTGCTGGCAAAGTAGACTTCAATAATAATTCCAAATTTATCATGAATTTTGAACCAATTAAACAAAATCAACCTTCATTTGCACATGAAGGATATGTGAGAGGGAGATTGCTTCTGTTTCTTAAGCACACAGCCTAATAAGTTTCAAACAGGGCTATCAACAAAAGTCTTAATGCAGTTTCAGTACTTCAGAACGCAAATGAGAAGAAAATTTGCACTCTGCATGGTGAATTAATGTTACCGAAGCAATCTGCCTGTTATACTGGCTAGATTCAGTTTCCAAGCATGTCAGTTGGAATGTAATTACAGGAGAGGGGGAGACTTGATACCTAAGAATGATGGAAATAGGGACAATATATGGTGGAAAACAGCTGCTACGATACTAGAATACAAGTACAGCCACTGCAGTTACTGGTTTAAAAAAAAAAAAAAAGCAGTAGCAAAGGGGAGAGTGCAGAAGAAAATCAGTAATTCTGTTTGTTCTGTGGTGTTTAATGGTGAAAGAAGTGGTGAGAAGTTGAAGGACAGAAATTTTAGAGCAGTTTTACTATTCTATCTGGAACAGAAAGAATAATAGTAATTTTGTTTTTCCATATTGCATATGTGAAAGTGCTTGCGTATGCCAATCTGTTTTAAATCTGTCCTATGTGTGCAAGATTGATGTCTCAGTGCATATGAAGTACTCTGGGGGTATTTTTTATTCCACCCTCAGAAAGTGCAAATGGAAACTATGCTGATTGAAAACGAAATTAGCCTTTCTCTCCAAAGTGTTAGCTGTTCTTATTATTGTTATTAACCTCATCGATAGAAACAGTTCAAATGCAGATCGGAATATAAGAAAAACATATTCCTTGCTTTCCTTCAGAATAAGCTGGGAGTTAAGGTTTCTCACAGTTGTACTCTGATTAATTTGAATGCTGCTTTGCTGCCTCAGAAGCCTTTAGAAGGCCACGTGAATGCCTTTGCACACACGTAAAATGCATAATTTTTGTGAAAACTGAGTTCATATTATTTTGATTGAGGAATTATCGAGTGAGCTTTTGCTGATTGAAAATCTCCGAAACTGTTGGATCTAAGCAACATGAATTAATTGCAGTGTGTATGAATCTGGGGATCCTGTGAGTTCAGAAAACACATTGGAGATTTCTTATGTTTTGTGGCTTTTGATTCAGCTTGTAATAAATGTGAGAAAATATGCATACACAGAAGAAAGGGAATACAGCTGAATGCCATCTGAAAATGTGTGAAGTGTTTTTGATTTATATTCATCACAAGTATTTAGTCTTAGACAAAGCATAACTGACAGGAGACAAACTGTTGACTTCTACCTTAGGGAGAATACTCAAAGAATATGGCTTTGAAGAGCCTGGATTTTGTGATGGACGACCTGTGTTTTGTCAGCTTGTATTGTGCGGGCCTGTTGTGAGGCAAACAAATGGCCCTTAAGTGTTTCTTCATTTTCCTGCTCTGAAAAAGAATTGTCGATTGCAAATGTGAAAGTCCTGTTTAAAGATGTAATATACTGCAGATGAGGACAGGGAGGGGGGGAAAAAAAAGACAAGTTTTAATGGGAGGAGTGTGTTTCAGACCTGTGTTTCCTCCCAAGGGGAGCTGTATGTGGATGTTTGCACAGCCCTGTTAAGGAACTCTGGTGTGGCCTTTCAGAGGTCAGTGTGCAGTTGAACCAGATACTGTGTTGCTATGAAACATGGTATATTTGTTTTCTTATTGCTACGAAGAGGCAAAGTCTAAATTGTCATTACTACATTTTTGCATAGCTAACTATTTATTTGGAAGGTGCTTGCTGTTATGTTCTCTGGCATACTGGTGTGAAGTGACTTAATGGTTGCTAAAACCAGGTGTTTTTCTTTCATTCACAACCTTAGAGGTTAATTGTTGAGCTTGGCCTACTGTAGCTGCTGATAAGTGGTTGATTTCAAAGCATTTTCAAATTGATGTGTGAAGAAAACTAATTTTCAAGTTACGAAGACTGAAAAACATTGAAGAAGGAATTTGTAATATAATAATGAGTGGTTTTAACGTGTAGTACGGGAGGATATAAGCAAAATAGTTTATAAAGATATGCAAATAAATGTGTCAGATACGTATTTGCTTGGGCAGAGTTCCTTCTAGATTGATGTAAAAGATTGTTTTACACTCCAGTGTGGTTGTCACTTTTATCACCGGGTGATTCTCTTCGCTCAGTCATTTTATTAAAAGACAACAGTTTCTGTATGAGTTTTTAAAAAGTTGGTTGTTTTGTTTAGTTTGTTTTCCTGTAAGGTGTCTAGTGAGAGCAATGCTAACTTACGTGTGCCCTTTCTTTCATCTAGGCAAAAGGTTGTTGAAGGAAGTCTTACTCATCCCTTTGCACTGACGTTGTCTGGGGACACCTTGTATTGGACAGACTGGCAGACGCGTTCCATTCATGCCTGTAACAAACGGACAGGAGAGAAAAGGAGAGAAATACTATCTGCTCTATATTCACCCATGGACATCCAGGTCTTAAGTCCAGACCGGCAACCCTACTGTATGTTTTACTTTTCCTTTAAGCCTTTTGTAGAACTGTTACTCATTTGTCAGGAAAGCATTAACTGTAGAAATGAGTAGTGTGAAGTTTTAGTGTTTTGAAAACATTTGAGGGAGTTAGTTGTGAAACTGTAAGTACTCTATCCATTAGCTTTCTTTGAAAGTTAAATAAGAGCTCACTTGTCATCCCAGTTGGTAGTGAAATTCCAAATCTGGAGCATTACTTCAGTGATATCTTTTAAAGACTTGCCTTAGAACTTTAAAAATACTGTGATTTTAAAGACGTATGAAAAAAATGCTTATCACTGTATTTTTTTTTTTATAAGTACAGTTAACAACAAAATATGTAACATTCATTTTGTACTTATAAGGGCAATTTTTGTAGGCCAGGCTCAATGTAGCTTATCTTCAGTATGTAACAAACAGATTTGGAGTTTTGTTATGGAAGGTATTCAGCTTCCATAAAAAATGTCTATGCCTCTTTTTTTACCTTCGTTCGTTGATCCTTCAAAGGAGGAGAGGTGTAGGGAATGGAGAATTTAAAGAGGCAATGTGTATCTTATATGTGTTTGATTTCATGTGGGAATTGTCCTAGCCTTTTTTTAGTAGAATAGTGAAAATGAGATATACACATTCCCACACTATTGTTTTTAATTCAGTAGCTCTGGGAAATATCATGTCTTCCATAGAGAAAATATTCTTGTTTATTTGGATTGTCTAGTTCAATTATGCCATCTCTAAAGTCATCTTCCCCAGCAAAGTTTATAGGCTATCAGCAAACAGGCTTGGAATTAAGGAAAAAGAATTTGTAGATCACTCTGGTGATAGAACATGTGCAAGTTTTCATTGAGGTTGTCAGGTATGCACAGCACCCTGGTTTATTTCAGACCTCCAGATAAGAATTTGTCTATGCTGAATTCTTGCCATTGCTTTTAGCTCAGGGAATGTCCCAGCCTTGGGTCACATTATTTCTGGGTCAGTCGCGATGAAAATATGATGAAAATATGATCTGCTGAAAATAGCTCAAATGCCACTGACTTCATTAAGATCTGGTTCATATGTCTTCCTTTCCATCTTTCTGTGACTATCAGTGGAAGAAACACAAGTCAAATTAACTGGAATTTTTGTATTTCTATAATGAAGTAGTTAAGCTTATTCAAACTGATTTTTGAGAGCACTTTCACAGCTTGCAATGTCTTTGCTTTTAAATAAGACAGTGTTTTCTCTAATTATCTGTGATTACTGCTCTTGCAGCCATTTTTTGCTCTAGGTAAATGAGATTGGATAAGGGTACAATTGCACTCCCGTCCTTTTCCTCCCCCCCCCCACTCCCATCATTTTTAAAATTTACTTTTATTTTTTCAAAATTACCAGGGAGCTGAGAGGAAAGAATAGATATTTGTAATCTTTATAGCATTTGTGCTTTTTCTAGTGTTGATTAATGTCCACGGGACTTTACATGTTCCCTCTGTGCATTTCCTGATGATTCAGAGATGTGTCTTGCAGCTGAAAAAAACCTTATTTCCAACATGCAGAAGTGCTGTAATTCATAGGCTATTCAAGCCCCAGTTTACATTTCCATGCTGCTTAGCCGACCCAGCGTTGGTGAAATAAGTAGTGTCCAGAGCTCTTAACTGTGTTCAGCTTCAGAAACACTGAAAGAACAGGACAGTGAGAATATGCTGAACTGTCAGCTCTTTCAAAGTTGGCTTTCTCTACATCTCAGATTAGATGCTCCCAGAAATAAATTGCTGGGGAGGGGTGAGGCATCAAGCACTTTATTTTGTTGTTCCTTTGTTATTTAGCACCAATCCTGCACCAGTCATTTGGGATCTATGATAGCTTCCTCATAGGAAAAAAGAATAGAGGGTTTTAGATGTTCTAGAAGAAGGAAAATGAATCTCATTGATCATTTGGTTGGTTTCTTGAAGTTCACACTCCATGTGAAGAAAACAATGGTGGTTGCTCCCATCTGTGCCTGCTTTCACCAAGAGACCCATTCTACAGCTGTGCCTGTCCCACTGGTGTGCAGCTAGAAGATGATGGCAGGACGTGCAAATCAGGTAAGAGCTTGGCTTTTTAACAGTAGTGCTCTTGACTTGGTTTGGGCTTACTGCTTAAAAGTTGAGTCTTGATGAAGTGAACTGAATGGAACTGTCTGACATACTGGAATTTCGGTGTTCTCCTGAAATTGCAGACACTTTGTCCTAATTGCTGAAACTTTGCACTCAAATTTCCTACCCAGTTACCAAAATTTTGCTGAGTTACAGAAATTGTGTGCCTTTTAACTGCATTTTGTGTTGCCAGTTTCTGTAGAAATGGAATAGCATGTGGAGGCCATTGCTGAAGCAATTTATTAGAAGAAAGTTACTGTAGGACCTCTTTCCATTTGATCAGAGGCCCACAGGCAGAGGTTTGCTTCCTGTTGCCTTCTGGTTGCATATCAAAAAGCAGTGTGCTTAAGACCTGCCAAAAGCAGTTGAGACTCAGTCTGTGTGCCCACATACTGTTTCGGAGATAAACTCATATATGTGTTTTCCCTGCTTCCGTTAGTTTCATAATGAAATAATCTGAACAGAAGAATGAAAAAAATTAAATTTTAAACTGAAAATATCACTTTTCTGGTGCTGAAGATGACTAATCTTTCTGTTCCCATTGGGCTGTTCTCTGTGAAGAGATATGAGGCACTGTATTTTTGGACATTATATTAATTTTCAAAAAATCAGCCTAGGCTTTGTACAAAGCAGCTTATAAAAACTGAATAAGATAATAGAACAAGTAGCTTTTCAGGTGCCAGTTCCCTATCACTGAAACATAGATGAGGAATCTTTTATTATTATTATTATTATTATTATTATTATTACTACTACTACTACTACTACTACCAGAAAAAAGGCCATTCAAAGAATGATAGCTATAGCGCATGCTTTAAACAATGTGCATAACTAGGTGCATATTCACATCAATAAATTGAGTCAAGTGGTATACTTGGAGAGCTTGGCTCTGTTATTGTTCAGGAAGCTTCTTTTAAAAAGATTAATCATAGCAGAACACGGGTTTAACGCTAATGTAGCCATAGGGATGCTATGAGACAGGGTTCTGCTGACAGACTGAAGGACCTTCCGTTGCTTGTCTCTGCTGCATTTTCACGAGGCGAGTCAAAGTGTGTAGTTATTTTCTGATGTGGGTTGATTCCTCTAAGTACTAAAGCAAGCATAATGGTGTCCTTTCATTTGTGAACTTGAAGCAGAATTTGAACGCTGAATCTCCAGGGCTTAAGGGCCAGCTTTATTAGCTCATCCTGCTGCAATTGAAAGGCTTATAAGGTAGTTCTTGCAGCTGCTTGAAAGACCTTTCTCTTTCCTTCTTCCAGCTTTGGAAAGTTTCCCTTTCACAGCCTTTAAAAAACATTGCTGAATACGCAGGACAACCTTTTTAGACGTTCATATTGACCTTATGTTTCTGGCAGTGGGAATGAAGGTCAGCCCGCTTTTGGCATTTTGGCGGATAGCGCAAGCAGGAGTGACTGCTTATACTGTGCTTTCACCTTTCCATTGTCAAGCCAGACAATCTGTCAAGGGTGTTCTGTCAAAGGAGGGCAAAAAAGTGGGATGGGAACAGGAAATCTGGTTTTGCATAAGAATGTGGCCTTTTGGTTCAGTTTTATGGATTATTTCTTTCCCAAGCTCCACATCTTTTGTTGTCCTGTCTGCCTTATGCCAGCATCCATGTGCTTCTCTTTCCACTCTTATTAATTAAAATTAACTCCTTGGTTGCAAGGAACTGACTTTTTGTTCTCTGCACGAGTCCTTTGTAGTAAAGTTGTGTCAGGAACTACAGATGCAACAGTGTTGACCACCTCTCCATTTTGCTGCCTGTTAGCTAAAGTGCTAAGTCACTTAGGCATATCGGCTTCCTTGATGTTAGACTTTGAAGTGAATTGCAAAATTAGTACCATGAATTCCTCTGTAGGAGGAAAAAACATTTAGTTCTCAAAACCTCTGTCCATGTTGGGATTTTACTGGTACAATTACAGCTATACACTATTACTGTATAGTTCTGTCAGAAAGTATTCTTGTGCAGATAAGCCTTGTGATTGGGACTCTTAAGCAATTTCAGCTCTCTTGGATAGTGAAGACTGCACATGCAGAACATTCAGAAACGAGAATTGTAGCTTGTTGCAGAGTAACAGTGTTGAATGGTAATTTGCCTAGGTAATTAAGAAGACATGAATTCAAGAACTGGCTGTGCTACTGTATTGTTTGCTGTTGATTGTGTCTTTATGCACTGGAACTTCAGAAGTGTGGATCTTTAGCCTTTTTCTGAACATATAAATATTGATTTGCTGGAGCAATAACTCCTGTACCTACGTTAAGTGAATAATTAATTATTCTTTAATTTTGGCTTTCTGTATGGGTTCATACTTTTCTCTCTGGTGCTAAGGAGTTACTCAATGTAAAGGGAAAAAAAAAAAGCTATACAGTAGATATATTTCATCTTATTAGTGAAGTATATGGATTAAACATATGGATAGATGACAGCTAGCATCATGCACAAGATCCTCTCTGGGAATGTGTTCTTGTTTTGTGCAGGTATCAGATGTATTGTGCTGCTTCCCTTCACGCTTGATGTTGCTCCGCCTGAAGTTTTTATCAGTTGAATTCTCTTATTTGTCCACACCCATAGCTGGATTTGCTAGCAAAAGATGTGTGCAACATTTGATAAATATTAGCAAGTTTTTTTTGTCTGTGTAGCGGCAGGCTTGTTGATTGAGGTATTTGATTGCTGAAGGTGTAGACAAGGTGAGTGCTTTTCTTGCAGTTGTAGAGTTGGGTAGGAAGGTTGCAATTCCATTCTGTTCATTACGTCAGCAGAATTGTTCCATTGGCAGTCCTGTGAACACTCAGTAAAAATTCCCACTCAGCTCTGCACTGTGCAGCCTCACCTCAAGCACTGTTTTGGGTGCTGCAATATCACAAGGCCATAAAAAACTATTAGAGAGCACCCAGAGGAGGGCTATGAAGATGGTGAAAGGTCTGTAAGGCAGGGTGTGTGAGGAGCAGGTGATTTGTGCCCAGGTGTGCTCAGCGCAGAGCAGAGGAGCTGAGGGGAGGCCTCATGGCGGCCGCATCCTCACAGGAGGTGGAGGGCAGCACTGAACTCTGCTCTGCGTGGCAGCGACAGGGCCCGATGGAGCTGTGTGGGTCAGGTTGAGTGTTAAGGAAAAGTTCTTCTTCACAGGCAGTGAGCTGGGGACAGGCTGCCCAGGGCTGTGGGCACAGCCTCAAGCTGCTGGAGTTCAAGAGTGTTTGGACAATGCTCATATGGTTTAATTTTTCAGGTGATCCTGTGTGGAGTCAGGAGTTGGACTGTGATCCTTTGTGTCCCTTTCAACTTGGGATATCCTATGATTCTGTGATTTTTCAAGTGTGCTTTCAAGCCAAAATCTTTGAAATTACTTATGAAGTTGTATTGGACCACCCTTTGCTGGAAGGGAGGACAAAGAGTTCTGTTTATACTATGGCCTGAGGTACTAAAAACAAAGAGATCGTAATCAGTGTAACTCCCAGGAAGCTGAGAATCTTGCAACTTCTGTGCAACTCTGAGGAAGTTCTGTAACCTGAGTTATAAAGGCAGCTCATGAAACGGCATTAATATCAGTTGCCTGACAGGCATTGGGTGAACCAAAAAGCAACACATTCCTTTTCAGATCTTTGAGTGAAAAGACTCAGTCTTGCCCATTTTATAATATAAGGAAGTTACTGTTTGTAATGCCTGTTGGAGCCCAACAGCTCTAGTCTGAAGTAAGCGCCTGTGGAGAGTGTTCTAGTCAGTAATAATTCTAATTACCATGTAATTTCCAGGAATAACTGAACTCTGAAATGTCATACTTCAAAACAGAACTTCAGTTCTTAGATCAAGTGGCTTTCTTGGTTTGTGTGTTTGTTTGAAAGTCTTCTGAAATCCTGCTTGAGTAATCCCATAAATCCTTGAGAATGGAACAAGCATTTGGTTGCAGCCATTTAAAAGGGATGTGTAATTCTGCAATACAGTGCAGTCTCCAGGTGATCTTCTTCGAGCAACTCTATCTTGTGTATGCTTATCATGCTAGCAGTCTTTTCTCTTGCCTTTCTTTCCTTGGTGCACAGTGGACAAGATTGATTTATCTGTTTCTGATTATAGCTCTGGTGCACTTTTTGGTATAATTTTACCACTTGATGTGAACGGAACCTGGATTTTTCCATCCTGTTCTACTTCCACGGAGAGAGTTTTGCTTTATTCTGTGGGGCAGAGGTGCAGTCTCAGACTTGAACTGCTTTTTCCTTGTCTTTGCCTTGGCCTTGTAGTTCAGTTTAATCATAGTCAAATCCAGAGGATTATGGTATATCTTGTCAGCTAATTGGGATTAAACTCCACTTTCGGTCTCTTTTACAAGATAGGTATGCATTCTTTCAAGAATGAACTCATTTCTGCAAATAGTATTCAGCAGTCTGTTCCCTACATGTTTCTGGAAAATACGCGATCTTTCTTCTGTATTTAGAGCCAAAGTTGCCAGCCCTCTAAAAAAGATGTTCAGTGCCTCATTTTTTTTTCTTACATGTGGGTTTGTTTCCCTGTAAACGGTCACCCCAACTTCTTAAATTCCCTGTCTGTGTTCCATTCCCAAAGGATATTGCTATCATTGCACATCGTTCTCTGCTGTCATGGTACCAAGCAAGTCAACTTGTGTGTCAGAATTTTAAAACGTATTCATCTGTGTCTGATGGCCCAAAGCATTTTGAGGGAAAACAAACATTAAAAGTTCAGGAGGGTGATAATTTGAAACTATGTCTGTTGAGTTTAAAGTAGAATAAACTAGGACTTCAGTAGTATTTCTAAAAAAAAAAAAAAAAAAAAAAAAAAAAGTATGTATTTTAAGTTCAGTAGAGATTCTTAGAGCTGTAGGAACTCAAAATAATTCCAGGATCCATGCAGTTTCTGGAATCTGCATGCCCCAAGGTTCTAAGACCTATTTTTCAGTTTTATATTTGCATCTCCATAATGCTTGTTGCAATGTATTGATAAAACATTTCAGATTTTTTACTCTACACATTACATAAATATAGCACTTTCACCTGAACATCATTCATTTTCCCTGCATATGGGAAGTAGTGAATGGATTCTTTATTTTGCTTTATTTTTGTGTATAGTAATTTATTTATTTATTTATTTACCTATTTAATTGTCTTTATCTCAACCCAACGGTTTTCTCACTTTTGCCCTTCCAATTGATTCTCTTCCCCATCCCACTGGGGGGCAGCGAGTGAATGGCTGGGTGATGCTGAGCTGCCTACCAAGGCTAACCCACAATGGTTGTGCAAACTGAAGTTTGGAGAGGAAGATATTTGTTTCTCTTAGAAAAATTGTCTATTTCCTGTGCAAGTTATGACCAATGGCTGATGTGTGCTTTCTAATTAGCTAGCTGCTTTTGCAGGTATCTTGTACCTGGCATATCAAAATGTAAGTGGTTATCTGGGACATTTGGCACGTTGACCTCAACACCCCAGAGAAGCATTTTTGCAGTACAAAGCAATTGTTATTTGCTTTAAAGTCAGAAAGCTTTGGCTTTTGAGTCAGTCCCTCATAGGAGCTGTAGGATTTCTTCTGCCTTTACAGAACATTTGTAGTTTTTCAAATAACTATGAAATTCTGGTTTCTCAAAATAAAACTCTGTTCTCGTAATTGGGGGAAAAAGGCAGTAGCTTTAAGTGTTTGAATAATCAGCTCCCTTTCTTTTAATCCTTGATTCTGTTGTTGAGGCAGTTCATCAGAGTTGGGTAATATTCCCAACGGCATTATTTCTCTTTGCCTTTCTTCACAATGCAAGACAGAAGGAAGGAGCAATCATGTACTAATCTCTCTGTGCTGGAAAACAAACAGTAAAAAAATTGTATTTCCAACAAAACATATTGTGGAGAAAAATATTGAAAGAATCCCTCCATGAATGTCTCTTTCCCCTGTGTGTTTTCTGATTGAAATGCAATAATGGGGAAACAAAACAAAACAAAAAAGATGCTTTTGTTGTACCATGCTTTGACTTCATGGATGTCTTCTGTCCTGTGCCTGGTGTCTGATCACCATAAGGAGATGTCATTCATAAGCTTGGTGGGACTTATTATTGTTCTCCATCTTGCTGCTGTGCTCCCAATGGTGTTTCCCTTGGCTGTCAAGGAGCAGCTGAGCCCATGTGTTGCTTTTCTAAGACTTACCTGGGGCCTTCTTGAAGATGGCCTCTCTGAATTAGGGATTTGTGTGACTGGCATCTCCCTAAACGCCTGCTACCATTTTAGTTCTGTAATTTTGTGTTGTTTCCAACCCTCCAACAGTTGATCTTGTGGAAGGATCGGTGGGTGTTTTCTGCCAGATGAAAGCAAAAGTTTGGATAGTAGATCGCGTACACAGGGAATATACAGTGGAGTTCCTGCAAGGTGGAGATTTATACAAATCTTAGGCTATGAAAATGAGATGCAGTAGGTTGAACGAGGAAATAACACTTCGTTCCCTGCATCCAGACCCGTTTTGACTATGGTACACTTCTTACTCCAAACACATCCCACTGATCCTTTAGCACTCCAACAATGAGCTATAATTGTATTTACTTAGTTGGAAATAATACGTGTGGAACGTGTAGTCACTGAGATGCCCTTGCAGTTAAAGAGAAAGAACTGTAAAAACTCTCCAGCAATGAAAAACGGATTAGGAAATCTGGAGGCTACTCTGCAAATAGGAAGCCAATGAATAAGCCGTCCTTTTGGGTATGAACTCCAAAATGTTTCCTAGGATTCTTGTACATTCTATTTTTATTTTTTTCTGTTGCTTCTGCATGCATAGCAATCAGAATAGTGGAAAGTTTGTTCATTTCTGTGCTGGTTTTGAACCTTGGCTGTGTAAGTTAAGTAAAGCAATAGACTTATCCTCCTTCTAGTTCTACTCCATTTCATAAAAAAATTTCATTGTTTTTTTTTCTTTTCTTCGTTTGTGGTGTTGTTTGTCTTGAATATGTTTTCCCCTTGCTTTTGTCTGTATGTTATGGTTATGATTTCATTTGATCTGCATGAAAAGATTACATTATTTTCTATTCATAGCATCCTTTATCCTCCTAAATGGGGAGCACTTTGTGTAGTGCAGAAATGAAATAGCCTCTTATGGAAACGGCCTTGTTTAAAATTTTGCTGGATATCAGCCATTAGAAACATGCTATAAGGAGCAAACCTAGAGGGAGTGGAAAGTCTGCCTTATCTTCTTCTGCTTTCAGCAAGCTTACAGGAGCAATGAATGAAACTCTTTCCAAACTGGTGTGTGTTGCAGATTGATGATTGCTTTGAAAAAGCAAAACACGTTCCAGTTAGAGATGGTAGCTAACTCATTTTGTGCATGTTGAGTCTTCCAATCAGCTCAGTTTTTATGCTTCAGAAGAACCACACCCTTTGTCTGCACTGAGGTTTACGTGTAAACTCTGTTATCTTGCATTTTCCATGCGCTAAGTACCTGCCCATGGAAAGTTACCAAGTCTCAGTGCTTGCTTGTTAAGCTTCTGCAGCTTGACTGCCTCTTCAAGCATATTGTGAGCGGGCACCGTTTTACTGCATCAAAGTAGCAACAGAAAGGTTGAGATCTGCAAACCCAAACTTAGAATTGTTTGTAGCTTTTTCCATGATGTGTACCCTTTGACAGATGATGGTGGCTGTATTTTCTGTGGCTCCGTCATACTTGAAACTAATTATTAACACTTAAGCTTCAAAGCACCATACAGCTATCAACCTTGGGGGAGCTTGTGAGGCGTGATGGTGTGGAGGAAAACAGTGCAGAGAAACCAACGTACGTAAGGTTTCTTGGTGAGTTTGAAACTTCTGCAATTAGAATGCAACCAGAGTGGGATTGCAGTAAAACTGTTGTGTTTTTCTTCCGTGCAGTATTTAAAAAATATATTAATTATGTATCTTGTTGGGTTTAATGGGTTTTTGATTGTTGGTGTTTGAAGATGTCAGCACCAGAACTTTGTGTAACAAAATCTAGTAAAGTGGCTGAACTGCTTTAAAAGATAGTGAATTCATAGCCTGAGTCTGTAGGGTTGTGTATCTCCTAAAAACAAACAAACAAAAACCAATAGGTGCTTTAAAACTGTGCATCGCAAGGAAATACCAGACTCCAACAATTGCACTGTATTTCTAGAAGTGAGAATTTGTGGCAGACATTTTCTTGGTCCACCCCTTTTCCTATGTCTTGCAATACACTGTTATTAAGAATTCTATGCAAAGAGGTGTTCATTTTTTGCTAATTAAAAATACGAGCTGGGACTGTGAGATCAGTAAGTTAACATTCAGATTTACCACTCAACATTTCCAACTTCCTGCCTGTGCTCTCTGTTCAAAGCATAAAGCATACAGACAACCTGACCTCAGGGCAGGAGTTAAGACTTGATTGTTGAACTGCTTTGAGGTCTTTGGATGAAGTCTCTGTATAAGGGCAAATTCTTTTCCTTGGTACAGCAAGAGCTAAGCGGTTGTGGTGATCTTTAATTCAGGTTACTGCCAGTGCAGTTTTAACTGGAAAAATCTTCCTAAGAGTTAGCAGCTTCTCTCTTAGCAGTAGCTTTACAAAGCTTGTGCGCCCAAACGGAATACTAGGTATTAGTCTTGAGATGCTTTGTAGATCCTGAACTATAGAACAGCGTTAACTTTGTCTTCTGTTTAACAGCAGCATTCTTTGGAAGAAGCATTGCTCATGTCTTAGCTGTTTTGTGCTGATGATATCACCTGTGGAGTTTAATATTCTGTTTGAGGTACTTGTTTGTTTGTGAACATCATAACCCTGCCTGAAATTGTCACTCTTTTCTGATCTGGGCAAAGTAACTATTAGGAATCTGCTACGGAAATAATAGAAGGAACACTGGACAACAGCTTTTCAGTACAACATGCAGGGAGATATGATGTAATTTAAGAGTTACGTGAGTGCTCTGGTATTTCCTTTCTTTGTCATAAGTGTTAGTTTTCCTTGTGCCTACTTACCTTTCAATTCAAGCTCTGTCTGAATGTGGGCACTCAAAACATTCTCTGAAATAAACCTTTCCTGTTTCTGTTTTGCTGGTTGCATACTTTGACTGCATGCAACTCTCAGTTTTAAACTGATAAACCTGATACGTGTTGCACGCTTCCCCTGGTAGTGTCAAGCAGGAGAGTACATTCCCTGTTTCTCCCTACTCAGAGCTGGCACCTCTGCAGTATGAAGCAGTGGTCTGTATTTGTGGGTATTCCCAAAGTTTGTTCAATCTCCTTAAATGTTTTTATGTTCTGCAGAAGTTAAATAGAGAGAGTGGGGCTTGATACCAGCTTTCAACCTCTCATAATTTCATTACATCATGGTGTGAAGACTGGCTGATGCCAAACATTATGCAAGATGTTGTAATTGTTTTAAATATTGTCGAGATTGTTAAACAGCATGGCAGCATTTCTTATTTTCATGCACTCCATACAGAATGATGAAGTTTTCTCCCACCCCCTTATTTCAAACAGCTTGTAAAAGAGTTGCCTGCAGTCAAAGTACTTTCTAATGGACCGCTTTCAAAAAGAGCTGACTGCTTTGTTCCACAAAGAAGAACGAAAAGCTTTACCATTATTGCACTTTATCTGATTTCCCCCCCCCCCCCCCCCAAATATAGAGATCTCAAAAGTTGCCTTTATATAGACTGGGTGTGTATGCACATGCGTGTACACAGAACTAGGGGAAGAGTCCCACAATGGAGCATTGTTCTGGCCTGATTAGCAGGCAGACAAATGGGAAAGGAATAGCATGGTGTTTTCTGGCATAGATTAGCAGAAGGAACCACTGCAGTCTACATTTGTTTAGATTGGGTGAATAAATTGGAGCATTTGTTACTGTATTATAGACGTCTTGTCACTTGTCAAATGTGAAGTGGGCCAAGGGAAGAATAAGAAAGGCTCTTGTCAGGCTGGTGAGATGGCCTGCTTCACTGCTGTCAGCTCTGATTGCAGTTAATTTTGCAAATAGAATGCAGCTGCCATTTTCAGCGCTGAAGCATGAATTTTTAATAGCAAGCGCACAAAACAACAAAATCAAAGCAAACACTATACCTAGTATGGGTATTAAAAGTAATTGGTTCCTGGGAATGGAAGGAAAGCGTCACATGTACAAACAAAAAAGTCTCCTAACCTGCTTCTGTGGGATTTCTTGTTTGCAAAGAGAGAATATAGTCTTCAGGAAGTGAGAATTACTGCCTTGAACAGGAGTACATTTTTCTGTTCTGTTTGTTTTTTAAATTGAGATATTGTTAGCAGTGGTTCTGCACATTAAGCAGAACTTTGCATGGGTTTTTATGGATATCAAACCTACTGAAAATTCTATGGAAGGTTGCAGACCTCTTTTAGTGATTAAAAAAATCCAACAACGTACTTAAGTAAAATAAAGAGTTTTTTGAATTGGTGGGAAAAATAAAAGAAATTGAGTCTTGAAATGCTTTCTGAATAACAATTCTTGAGTGGCCTCGTTTTTTCTGGTGTTCTGGCCTATGGATTGCATAGAGGACTCTTACTGAACTTCTGCTGCGATGTTGTAGTATTTGGGATAGTTTGCATTGTCCCTCATGAACCCTGCAAGGAATAAATAAATAAATAAATAAAATGGAGTAGTTTGTGGTGTGATGTTCTATATGACCATGCTATAACAGTGATTCTCTGCATCTCTTAGTCGTGTGGCTACAAGAATACAGTGAGAAGGTTCGTGAGCATCGATTTAATCAAATGCTGTAGCACTCCAGTGCTGGGTAAACAGCTCACTGAAATGTACTAGGCAGGTTCTGGGGTATCTAGCATTATAGCAGACAAGTCACAGCGTAACACTTCTGTAGCCTTGAAAACATTCCTACAAACACTAATAATCAAAATGCCTCTGTGATGCAGATAAAAGTAATGAGCCAGACGAGCGTGTTTGTCCAGGTTTCTGGAGAGAACCAACAACACTGATGAGATAAGTTCTCATCTCATAGTGCTGTGCACAGAGCCCGGTGCCAGATTTCTCTCTTCTTTTATAGTAGAAATGTGTTAATAATATAGTAATAACAAACACTGTAATTTTTTGGAGTGCATTGTAATAAAGGCCAGGATTTCTGTACCTATCCAAAACTGTCCACAGTGATGGTCTTTTACCAGCTTTCAGAAAGGAGGTGGGGAGAATGTAACAAGATGTACTTGGTTAACATTTTCTCTGCTTGCATGTCTTGTAACGTCTAAGGATGCAGACAGTGTCTCTGTCAAGAGCCTTGTTGTGTAAGAATTTAACTTCATTTTAAGCAGTTGCATCTCTGCAGCACAGATTGCCAAGCAGCCAGAACTTTAAATCAGTCAAGTAGCTCATTCCCTTTATTATTTCTCTTTCCCATAAATGTCAGTAAGAGGCATGTTAGAAATTACAAGAATTTTCCAAAAAATGTTCAGTTCAACTACCAATGAGCTGTCCTGTCCCACTTGTCAAGTGGAATTATGATTATTTTTATTCTGGTCAGTTGGGTCAACAAAGAAAACAGCCTAATCCTAAAGCCCTGGATTGCCAAATTGTCTTCTCCATGATCGTTTTCAGCTGTGTGTGTCTGTGGTACAGAATATTCCCAAAGTTCCCTGCCTGCAGAAAAAGTTTGAACGGCTGAGTATGTTAGAAACAGGATTGTTTTTTCCCTTTGCTGGAAGGTTGAGGTCATCATGTGATTGGTGATTCTCAAGGGGTGGTGGCTGCCCTGTTTGTTCCTCCTTTCCTGGTCAGAATATTATTTGATATGCAAGTGAATGTGTACATATGACAGTTAGATGAGATACAGCTGAGTCTGGTTATTATTGCTGGTTTGGTATTATTGATGGAGGATATTATTAATGCCTTACAGCCCGCTGTCTAGCCAGCACCTGTGGGTATAATCAGGGCCTCAAGTTTTGATCTGCTGGTTTCTTCCTCTGGTACGTTCAACCCTGACCTTGTTCCCCATGAACCAAGGTGAAGATGCAATCATTCGTGTGAAGAGGCAAAACGTATGCATTTGATTCTTATCTGTCTGTTCCCATGCAGTGATACCTGTAATATTGGTCGTCTTAGAAATGCATGTAATGCTGGTAATTGCTGTGTTATCAGTTGCTATGCATATACTTGGTGCTATTCAGTTTCACACTACACATACCTTAATATTAAGATTATGATTTCCATTATATTAACGTCTGCAATTAGAAGGTAAGGTGAATATGAAACTGTGCTGTGGGTGGCTGAGCAGCTACAGTGCTGCTTGACACAGTTGAGCTAAAGGTGATTTATCCGCACTCAGCTTTTTATGGAAGGTTTGAATGACCAAGTGCATCCCCCTTTCCATATTGAGCACTGGGGCCTGAGTTTTTACTTGCACTAGGTGTGGGGCTTTATTCTGACTCTTACCAGTGAAGAGTCCATATTTCAGACGCATGGAATCCAGACGTAAAGCTTTGTCTCATGTTTTTGCTGTGCTATTGTAGCTTGCTGTCTGAGCTCTGCAGTTGCAGATCAGGGCCTGCAGTTGCTCTCTCTATTGACTTTTTTCCTTTGGTTGTTAGGGAGTGATTTTAATTTGCATTAGGAAACTAAGTGTTTTGTGTGTTTAAATATGTTGCAAAATAGTCTCTATGGGATTTTTTTCCTGTAAAGAAGTCATGTGGTGGTGGACCAGCTGTACTATTTGAGGTAACATCCAGGATCCAGGTGATTTGGCTTCCTTTTCATTTCTGCTGCTTCCTACCTTGATGTGTTCTGGACAAGCCCTTCTATTTGAACAGGCTCACTGAAAGTATCCTTTTTTAGCTGCATTTATCAGTTCTGAGTACAAACCTTTAAAATGTTGAAGCTCCTCCTTTTCTTGTCATTACGTTAGAAATTAGCAGAGCTACTGTGGACCTGTTGTCTATCTAGAAATGTCAGTATAGCCCCGAGGTGATTACCCCGAGGGGGTAATCCTTGAAAGAGAGAAGAGCTCATCCGACTCTGAACTTCTTTTGTTCCCAGACAGCTTTTTAGTTACTTTTAACAACTGCGGTCTTCTGCTTGCTTAAAAAAGGAAGTTGTCTTGCATTTGGTAGAGCAGTTGGAGTAGATAGTTGTTAACAGTGTCACCTTTCATTTGTACTTTGTGCTGTTACAGTTAATTAATCATTCCAAGATTGCTTACCTATGAAGCATGGTAGAAGAGGGGAGATATAAGCTATATATTTTTTTGTTCACCACGTTTTGTTTTGTTTGTTTATTTGTTTGTTTTAACCAAAGCACTTTATTCATTTCCACTGTGTGGCTTACCAGCCAACGCTTCTAAGCACGATAGAAAATACCAAGTAACATCTTAGGCATTCCATTATTTTTCTCCTATTTCCAGGAGACTTAGAAAGCTTTTGAAAGAAGAGTAGTTTTACCAGTAGTGCTTTCTAACAGTTTCTGGTACAAGTTGTTCCCTTAACAGAAGGGGAACTTGACAAATGAAAAACTGTTAGCTGCATTTACCTCAGGGAGCAAAGGAGGAGAGAAGCCTTAGAAGCTGTCTGGTCACCTGGGGCTGTTTCCTGCTTAACTTGGGCTGCAAGTTACTGGTTTTGGTATGTTCAGATAAGCAATCAGAATTTGAAGCATGAGGAGCTCTTCCTGAAAAACCGTTTTGTTTTTCAGCCTTTAAAGTTAGAAAATCGTAAGGAAATTTGAAGGCAGACTGCTTTCTTGCTTCACTGTCAAGAATATGTGGATTCTCCTTCCTCCTAATTCTATGTGTTCTTATGCTCTGATTTGTTGTTGCTTCTGTTCTGCCCGTGCCTTCCTTCGAAGTTCACTGGTTCGGCTGATGCCGTAGTTAGCGGACTTTGTCAGCTACCACTGTCTGGAAGAAGCATTTCTGCTGGAGGCCTTCCCCGTGCCAGCACAAGTGTTCACAGAGCTCTGCAGTGAACTGATCTGTCTAAAAAACAGCCTTATTTCTGCTGAGTTGGTTTTTGTTTAGATCAGCTCTTTCGTGGGGTATGCAGCACATAACCTTGCTGCCTGTTGTGCTTGCACATGGAAAGGAGTGGTCCTGAAGTGAGAACAAGCAGGCAATGGCAAAGAGGTTGCTTGGATATTGTTCAGACATTGCCCTTGTAGACCCTTTTTATTTTATCATATCCTTGCAACCTGAGCACTATCCAGAGCTTCTGAGATATTATTTGGAGGTGAAACTCTGGTTTCCAAATCCAAAAGCAATTTGCAGCACTGTCCTGCTCCTGATGGAAATATGAATTTGGTTTTGATGTGCGGTTCTTCTGAGTCCCAAAAACTTCATACATATGCCTAGGTGAAATTTTCTTCTAGAAGTATGTTCTTGTGAGGATTTGGATTTACGTTCTTTGTAGTGGTCTCAAGAAGATGTGTCCCATATTGACCATTTTCATTTAATCTGGGCAGTTGGTGGGACCTGGAAGTTATCACCTCCAGCTGGTGCTTCCTGGTCTGGGCAAAATGAAAGAAGTGACATCGTTCTGCTTTCCAGTTCTGGAGTCTTGCTGAAATGTAAAAACTGCATTTAGAGAGAGAAGGAAAAGTACATATATTGCTATTTATGTGCTGAAGCACATGGGTGACTGTGGGGGAATGTCTTCAGCAGCCTGATGTTTTACTGTGTCCTGGTTTTATACTGATAGAAGAAGGTACCTGTAAGAAACTACAGAAAACTGTTAGTCTTTGAAGTGTGTGTGCTCCAGGTTGTTTGATGGCAGTAAAACTGCAGTGAGGAGGTGGAGTATGAGAGAGAGAAAAGTATCCTACTGCTTTAGTTTCATTATCAGATTTGACCAGATCTGAAATATTTGCTGTAGCTGTGACTTGCTTTCTTATTGGTCTGTCTGGAACAAATCCTTAATGTAATTTGTTTGTGAAATACTGAAGCCTTCAGTTAGTTCTGTTTTATATGATGTAATGCTTGTTTGTTGAAAGTCATGTCTAATGCAGTGATACAGCTGGCAGGAAGTTTGGCCGAGCTGGGGAATTCTATATAACACAGTGAATTATTTGGGTTTACCCCACCGAATTACTGTTTTGGTTCATGCTAGTGAAGTGAATGGCGTTATTCCTGCTTATTCTGGGTTATCTTTTGTAACTTTTTCTTCTTCCATTACTTCTTTCTTGATAGTGGAAAATAGTAGCTTTGGGAAACATCCATTATGCGGCCAATATTGTAAAAAATTCTAATTTTTCTTGCTTGGAGGTATGGTAGATGCACAGGTGGGATTTGACACCAGCAGCCTTTTCAAGGATGGCTTTCTGATTATTGGCTTGGAATCTCTGTTAGATGTTGGTTGCCACCAACACTATTTTACCTCCAGAAACGGAATTGCTAGTGCTGTCCAGTTCTTGTTTGTCCATGGTAGGTTGTTGTACAGGCTGGAAATTGGAGCTTGGTGTCTGCAAGCTGCATATTTGCATTAGTCAAAATACGTTTGATTTGGCTGTTGGTGTGCTCCTTGGGAATTCACCTGCATTGTGTGTGTGTGTGTGTGTGTGTGTGTGTGTGTATTATCTGGCTAATGAGAACTTCTGATTTAAAGCAAATCAGTTGATCTCAGCTAACTACCTGCGTGGATGTCCTTATTCTAGGTTGAGAGTGAAATGGTCCATATTAGTTTGGGAGGCTGGGAGAAATATGCTGTCATTGTGCAATGAGAGTGCCAGCACAAATAGCTAGTTGAGAAGTGTTTAGGAATAACTCCCTGTTCAGACAAGTCTATAGTTCACTGAAAGCTCAATCTCCTTGTTTTGAATATAACTCTTATTACAGTGACAGCAGCAATTCATGGCTTGCTGTGTTGTGTTAAAGTGATCACATCAGTTGTGAAATAACTGTTGCTGGGGCTTCAAACAATAAATAAAAAAAATAAAATGATACTATGAATGGTTTTCTCCCCAGGTGCTGAAGAAGTGTTGCTGCTTGCTAGGAGGACTGACTTGAGAAGGATTTCCTTGGACATGCCAGATTTTACTGACATTATTCTGCAGATAGACAATATCAGACATGCAATTGCAATAGACTATGATCCTGTGGAAGGCTATATCTACTGGACTGATGATGATGTTCGGGCAATTCGTCGGGCCTACCTTGATGGCTCTGGAGCACAGACTCTGGTAACCACAGAAATCAACCATCCAGATGGTATTGCCGTGGACTGGGTGGCAAGGAACCTGTACTGGACTGATACTGGAACAGACCGCATTGAAGTGACCCGTCTAAATGGGACATCAAGGAAGATCCTTATATCCGAAAATCTAGATGAACCTCGTGCAATCGTTCTCAATCCTGTGATGGGGTAAGTTTTTTTTCATTGGTAGTCCAGCATTAGTAAGTTCTCAGGTCCTGTTTGTGCCCTCCAGAAAGTGTTTGAAAATCTGCACATTACAAGGTGATGTTTATATCATTTGTCACATGTTCATTTTGTTCTGCACATAGCAAGCTTTTCCTTGCTTCATCCATCACATACATATGCTATGTATGTAGAAGGTGACCACTAAATACAGTGTTCTTAAATGAAAACATGTTGTGTGTTTGGTTGAATTTTATTTTCTCTGTATCTTCAGCATTGTATCTATTAAAGAATTGGGTCACCACGCACTTCCAGTACTTTGATTTAGTTAACAGTTAAAATTTAGATTTAGTTAACGGTTAAAATTATCATTTCTGGTTACAGAATTTACAGAATGGTTGAGGTGGGCAGGGGTTAGAACTGGGTGACCTTTAACATTTCTTTCAACCCACACTTTTCTACAATGTAGTCCAACCCCTCTCAAGCAGAGGCATCCAGAGCAGGGTGCCCAGGACTATGTCCAAATGGCTTTTGAAGGAGACTCCACAACCTCCATGTGCAAAGAGGTGATAGTTCAAGTTGGTTGATTTGTTTGCTATGGCTTGGGAGGCAGAAAGTTTTCAAGTTCTTTGAAAAATAGAGTAGATTTTACTTTTTGTCTTGCAGGTTACATGCACTGACTGTTTCTGCCATTTTCTTTACAGTTACATGTATTGGACAGACTGGGGTGAAAGCCCAAAAATAGAATGTGCTTATTTGGACGGCTCAGAGAGGAGAGTTCTGGTGAATACATCCCTGGGTTGGCCTAATGGCTTGGCACTGGATCTTGAAGAAGACAAACTTTACTGGGGAGATGCAAAAACAGATAAAATTGAGGTAAGAGCTGATCCCATTTGTCATTCCTTGAAAAAAGTACTGTTATTATGTGCAGCTTTGTGTCTTGGAATCATCCATTTTTTTGAGGAGTCTCTTGTTTTGTTAAATACAGTGTAAACATTAATGAAATGATGTATCTGGAAGAAAGGAAGCACATTCAAGTGTTTCATTGCTTCAAAAAACATTTGCAACAGATGCTATGTTTGTTATGTCAAGAAATATGCAATTAGAAACCCAGTATAAATTTAATTACTTGAAATCTCAGATTTGACCTGGGGCCTTTGCAACAAATGGGATACTCAGCTATAACCTCCTTGATTTTTGCCTTATCTGTGGTGCAAAAAACTTGATGCAAGATTTGTACAGGAGAAAGTGGATGTGGAAGCCCTAGAGAGCCATACTTCAGGACCTTGATGACTGTGTTGTCCAGAGATACAAGGAAGAAAAGTTGTTTTCGCACTTGGGAGGCCTGAGATGTTCTAAGACACATTCTTCTAAGGAGATGCCTTTTTCCCCCTTTTTTTTTTTGCCTTAGTATCCCATGATTAAATCTTAATAATTATGAAGTACGCTACCACAGAAACTATAGAAATACAGAGAACTGAATCTTGAAGTAGTTTCACTGAGAACAGAAGGTGATAAGTTAAATAATTGTAAAATGCAGAATCTACTTTTGAGGTAAGACTTCTTAATCTGTCTGTGAGATTCTGCCACTTCTCTGAATTGTTAAGTTTTTTGTCTGAAAGGTGATCCAGCAAATTCATGGAGGTTATTAATATTGTGATGTAGAAGAGGATTGGTCTTTTTTGTTGTCAAGGAATATTGATCTACAACCACTTTATAAATGTCATGTGGATGCTTTCATAAATTTGCTGAAGGTCTGTATATAGGCAGGTTTACTTGCATGAATTGGTCTGTGTAGTTTGAGGCAGCTGAGAAGAATGAAGGTTAGGTGTGAGAAAAGGAAGGAAGACATCTCAGGAGCTGCTGTGCAGACCTTAGTGGCTAAGTGGTAAGACAACTCACAAAGGGGTTGTCAGCTTTCCACTACTTCTCTATGGCCAGCAGAATGGTCATGATGTTAGTTGGGAAACAAGGATGCTGGAGAGACTATTGGAAAGAGAGGAGGTTTTTTTCAAGAGAAATTAGAAGAATATAGTTAGAGCTGGATGTTGTGAAAGGACGTGAACAGTTGCTTAAGATGCTGTTGTATTCACCAGGTTACTGACCTCTTTTCCTATTATTTCTGAGAAAGAAGGAAAAATTGGATTTTGAACCTTGACCTAAATTAGCTATAGTAGTTCATGATTAATCTGAGGGTTTGGATGACAGCAGGAGCTATGACCTGAGGTCAGGCAAATTCAAGAATTCATACTCTGTTATTAGAGCTGTCATACTGACAAATGTTCCTTTATTAATACGTTGTTTTAATGCTCTGGGCATCTGGTGGCAGTAGGTTCCTTGAGCTATCTGTGGTGTGTTGTTGTTTATCTTTCACAAAGATGTTGGAAAAACAGTTGGAATGTTAAAGGTGCTAAATAATTAGCTCTGAGTATTTTAATTTCAAAAAGGAATTCTCCAGGGAATTTGAAATGGCTTCAAAGTAAATTGAGGGGAATAACCTAGCTAATTGAAATAAATTCATAAATAGAATTGCCAAACCAAAATGTGAGGAAGAAAGAGTGCCTCCCCTCCCCCCCCTTCCTTCTAAAATAATAATGAAGATTTCTTCCTATGGCATGAGCTAGTTTGTTGAGGCTGTGTTTTGTCTATGCTGTTAAAACAGTATTTCTGTAATGATACTTAAGGAAAGCAGTATAGAAATTTCACCCTAGTCCTGTGAAATCAGTTGAGTTTTTACATTATTTGAGGTAATGGTATGTACAGCATAAATAAATGTTGAGGCTTTTGGTAATGGCTGTGCTCTCTAAAGTTTTTGCCATCTGGAAGAAGGGAATGAAGACTGTCTGCTAGCTTCAGACATGTAACTTAAATGTTTGGCAGTGGCTTGGCTTGCTGGGCTTGCTGACTTGCTAAGCAGTCCTCTCCCTCCTTACCTTTCAGGCTGTAGGAAAGAGAACATTCCAGATTCCACCTCTTATAGCTGGAACTGAAATTGTGCAATTCATTTCACTGGTCTAAGCTGTCTGTTCAGTCTGGCTTACTTCACTGTAAGACAGTGAAGCCAATGGTACTGTTTGGTTTGGCATCAAAGTTTAGGAAAATCAGAGAAGCCAAAGTAAGGGCTTTTTATTCCCTCCATTTTTCTTCGGCTTATTATACTTCTTTTGTGGTTCTCTGTTGCTCTCAAAAATAGAGAGAAGAGGGTAGTTCACTTGGTCTTAGGAACAGAATATATTCTTACATGAAGTGAATTGTGACATCTCTAGATTTTGATTGTTGCATATTGTGCAACCCACTTTTAATTTTTAGAACAGAGGTTTAAATATTTATATCTCTATGCTACTAGCAATGAGTTTACATGTTCATAGATTAAAACAGGTGTAAATATTCTCATTCTAAATCCTTACTCTCTCTCCCCAACTTTTTTTTTCCCCTGCACTTTCAGTCTTCATGCTCAGAATTTACTTCTGCTAGTTATCATGAGCATATTCCTTCTGACATTTACAAATACCTGAATAGGACCATTTAGGACATGATGGGGGAAAAATATAATGGATGCTTGCCTGGGGCTCTGACCAGTGCTGTCAAGGGGCATACTGTCGTCTGTTCTGGACTGGTACTGTGCAGCTGCATGAGTTAAAATGGCACTGGCATGCTATCAGGAGAAATGAATGTTTAATGTCTATTGCAGAATTTCCATTAGAAAATAAAGTTCCAGTTTCTGTCTTGGAATGTGTGCCAGACGTTTATATTCTGCTCGCTTGAGAAAGAACTGCATGACTTAACTGGTTATTGACACAGCTCAGGTAGCGGCTGGCTCCAAAACGGTCTCCAATAAAGCTTATTAATCCTCCTTAAAAGATTAAAAAAGCAAAATTGCACTGGGGAAATATTTCATAATATCTTCCGTTTATCTAATGGATTGTATTTCACATTTCTTGTTTATCTTGACATATTTGCAACCTTACAGTTTTTTCCTGAAACATTTAGATGTTTGAGAGCTTCCTTCGGTGCCATAGGTTTTCCCAGTAAGCCATACTTTGCACTGCCCCGCTAGCCAAAGTACGTGTTAAGTCCTGCTGTATGGTATATGAGGTGGGACATTTCCATTTATACTTTCTCTTGAAGTTATTCTTCAACACAAACTCATTCTTCTCATGCATGTGTTCTCTTGCCAGGAGCATTTAAAGAGCTCACCCAGCACAGCTAGTGTGTCTTGGTGGGTTATTTTGTCTGTGTAAGTGTGCTGTCTACTGATGGTCAAAAGCAACAACTAGCTAACTGAAAATCTTGCAGGGATCAGAGATTTACGGGCGTGGCATAAGGTAAAGGAGAAATTCTCATCCCCACCATTTTCCTTTATCTATCCAGTATCAGCTGACTCTAAATGTCCCAGCTTACTGTGTAGAACTTGCAAAATTGAATGAGCTGAAGGCATTATCTCTGCTACTTTGCAGAGTGTGGTTGAACTTAGTATGTCCATGGGAAAAGTAGTTAAGCCTGATGCCTGTTAGTATAAAAAGTGCCCTGTGTAAGCTTGTACAATTTCCTCTAGTTTTCTGAAAAACGACTTGTAGATTAGAATTGCTTTCATTGTACACTATGTATTCAACTGATTTCCATTTAGGAAAAATGGGTGAATTCAGCTTGTGCATATTTGTGCATTTCTCTGCTTGGTATTCTGCATTTTCTGGTATTTGTGTATCAGTTTCTTAGAGAAGTGACTGAACTTCATGCAGCTTGGCAGATTGATAAGCCCAGGGCATCTGTCCTGTTGTTGCTAGACCTCAGGTTTGAAATGCGCTGTGAATGTCTCGTTGGTTCCTTGGTTTGTTTCGTTGGATTTTTTGACGTTTATTTATTTATTTACTCATTTTGTGCAAGTTGTGACATTACTTCTGCGTGCACTCTTCAACAAATAGAACAGAAATGCTGCAGAGCTGTTCAGGGTGCCGAGCCGTGTTCTGTACCAGGAGAGTATGTTCCTATTTGTGTGTCTAAAACTTCATGCGGTGAAAACAGCAGTTACTCTTTCCTGACAGAGACCTTCCCATCTGCAGCATTCAGCTGCAATACAAAGGGCCCAGTCACTCCGCAAGCAGTTTGTATCCTGAAGAAACCATTTGGCAAGGCTTGTCAAACTTTGCGTGACAGCAGCCTATGGGGCTTTCACTGCAAATTTGGCACCCCGTGGTAACATTGTTCCCAGCTTTTTAAATCTGTGCTTGGTTTGGCAGAGTCCGAGGCGAGGAAAAATATATACTAAGTTTGGAGTCATGTCTGTTGAAATCATATGTTTGTCCACACGGCTTCATCTGTGAGTAAGGGGCGCAAAGTAATCCAACAGAAACTGGGATTTTACTGACCGAGAAAAGGTACTTCCCAGGAATTAACAGTAGATTAATAAGGATTACAGGGTTCCAGCAGAGAGAGAAGCAAAGGCCCAATGGCATCCACGTGTAGAATTTCCTAATTCTCCTTAAAAAACAATTTTGTGGTTAGCCAGGTTTCCCGTGTCTTATTCCTTTCAGTATTTGCTTAAAGTGCCTAAGGTGTAATTGCATAATGAGCAATTACCGAATTCTCAGGTGCCGGTTATTATATATGCGTTTTACTTACGTTTGTGCAATATTCCTGGAATAAATGTGCAGGCTTCTGGCAACTTCCCTTAGTCCTACTCACCTCCCCACCCCCCAGCTAGTGTCCTTCATTTGCTTTTGCAGAAGACTTGTAATTACGTGCAGTAATTCTTTAGTTTTATAGGATGTTCATGTCCGAGGTGTAAGTCAGCACCAGCTGTCAATCCTGGAACTCAGTGAAGCATTTTCCAAGATGCAGTTACATGGGCTGTCCTTGAAACTTAAAGTAACCATCTTTATAATTAGTTTGTTGTTAATAGTATGCTGCTGAAACACTGTAAGATCTCATTGGGAACAAGCTGCTGCTTAATCTGGAGTAGTCTTTGCTCAAGTGGATTGTATAGAAAAGTTAGCAATCTAGGTTAAAGCTGTGCTTTCTGTGTAAGTCTGAGTATACTTCACACATTACACTGCATTTTTGAGCCACTTGGCAAGAAAAAAAGAAGCAATATTTATAGACAAGGAGTTCTAACTGATACGTGATACACTACAGTGTAAATCTTTGCTTTTCCTGCTCAGAGATTAAAAAGATTGTACAGTGTAATAAATTGTATGGGAAATATTCTGTATTAATTTACTGAAACAAGAACATCTCTTGGAGAGAACAGCTACTTGTATCTGTGTGCTAAGTAGTCATACAAAAACCAGAAGCACTGACTTTTCTATAAATGTAAATATATTTCAGAAGACCATGTTTACATTAAGGAAATACAAATACAGTGTTATGTCCCTAATATGAAATGTGACTGTCTTCTGCTTCTCACTTTTTTTTATCCATTTTTTTGTATTCTTTGTAGATGCAAGTGCTAGATAATCTAGAACCATATAAATGTTATTTGTGAAGAGCACAGATCAGAACAGGGCTAGCAAACCTGTGTGCTTTCCTGCTTTTTGTGCTGATATGTTCAGCAGTGTATTCCTACAGCCTGGGCTGCTCTTTTCAGTGCTGCCATTAGTGCCACACAGTGTTGTTTTTTTTCTTCCAAATGTACTGCTACTAGGGGGTCTGGGACCAAGCTGTGTTGCTAAGGGATTGAGGTGTATGAACTAATCTCCATTTGTGGCCATTGGGCATTTTGGTGGTGGTGGTTGTTCTTTATTTTTCTTGTAGGTTTTATATGTAGTTTGTAGTCATCATCCACTGCAGTTTTCTTACGAGTTTTTAAATAGCTTTTTATTCCTTTATTGCTGTGTGTTTTGCTTGAAGAATCTGCAAGCAAGAATGCTGTTGTACGCAGTTTTCTATCTTTTTACCTGAAAGGAGCCACTCAGTTCTATGCAGGAAACATCTATGCATGGGCACCAGGTATGCAGCAATGTCCAGGGGACAGGTATCTAACTGTCTTCCAGGCTTCTAAAGGGAAATAGTCTATACTAGTGAGCGTGGGACCAAATTTTTGCCAGCAGACAGACTGTCACTGTGGAATGGATAGGAGCCATTTGAGGAAAGGGCTATCTTGGAGCATTGTCACAAGTTTATGGCAGTTGTTGGGCATTATTAAGACTGATGACAAATTGGTTGTGACTGCTTTTCCCAGGGGGACGTTGCTGGAATGAAACACAGGCTTTCTGGGAGGGAAGAAAGCTGCATCTTTGACTTCAGTGCTTTAACAATGACAATTATATTTAAATGTTCAGAGCCGTATAAAGAATAAAACGGATACTAATTCTACAAAATAATATCAAGTCTAGCAGAACTAAAGTGCGTCTTTATGAAGAAGAAAGCAAGCTAGCACAAAGGAGGACAGCATTTTCTATTAGTTCATCTTTAGGATTTCCCAGTCTGACTCCTGACTGTTTGTGGTACTCTGCAGCATGAGCTTCGTCACCAGATTTGCAATCAAACCTCCACTTCGATTGGGATTGGCCGGGATGTTGTTGAAGTCTCAGCTTTGTCTGCTAAAGAATTTTCAGATTTCTGCTTAGATATTTTTGGAATTATCTTTCTTAACTAGTTTTCTACCCAGAAAATGATGGTGTGGTGGATGGAACCTTGTGCACACCAGCCTGCAGTTCAGAGCAGAGACTGCTGAGATAAATGTAATGTAATCTTGAGCAGGTCAGATCCCCGAAGAATTTCAGATCCTAAAACTTTCTAATGAATTTTAACTCCCTGTCTGCATTAGGTATTTCCAAAACAGACTCTGGTTTAGGATTTCCTGGTGTGAGACTGCCTCTTTCTGGTACGCAGAAATATAGTCAGCCTCTACCTGCTAACAGGCACATCCTGCTTAAGAGCATAGAGCTCTATTCTTTGAAACACAAGACTATACTATCTATCAATTGCCTACTGCTTAATTAGGGATTTTCATGCATTATTTTATACTATGCACCACGTGGAATTTGTTTGCTTTCAAGAGGTCTGTTACTGAGCGTGGCAGCTGCTGCAGAAGGTGACATCCTTGTTCACAAAGTGAGAGGCTTTAGCTATTAGAATGCAAGTACTGGACCTTTCTGCTCTAAACTTTGTAATAAGGAGCTGTTTACAAAGCAGAGACATCCATGTGAAGGAAGGCATACTCATCAACGTGAATTTGCTCTCATTCCCCTTTCACGAGTTACCTCAGACGATGTTCTATTTGAGCCCTGAGCATAAGAAAGACATGACAGCATTGAGGAGGAGAATATTTCAAGCACTTGCAGACAGTGTTTGGTATAAAAGATGCACCCAAAATTTGGCCAGTTCCACCTGTGTTCAGGTGCTCTTGGAAATGTCTTTTAGCTTTCCATTTTAGAGCAGTTTTGAGTAAAACCCTTCTTGTCATTCAAGATGGGGTGGGATGCGATGGAGGAGGTGTCCTCTGCAGCTGAATTGGTGACTTAGCCTCAGTTATTCTCATCTGCATCACCTTCTGGCTGCAGTGCAGCAGCCCAATATTCTGGAAAGTGGAGGCTTCAGTACATGAGGAAAGTGTCCCAGATCAGGGTCTCCTCAGCAGCCTGTGGTGCTGTGAGCATGTTCTTAGTTCTTTAAGCTAGATTTCCCATTAAACTTAAAATCGAATTGAAGACCCTAGTTTCTTCATAGTCTAGACCCAATGTAATGAGAAGACAGCTTATGCATCTGGGGTGAAGCTGCTGCCCGATGGCCCTTATAACATAAATGGATTTTTCCAGTTTTGCAATAAAGGCAAATCTATTCTGTAGTCTAGAGAATTATTTTTGTAAAGGCTGTGCTGTGCTACTAGATTAACCTTCCCTCATCCCTCCTTTTCCTGATTTCCAGGAACTAAAAAAAAACTGAAAAGTTCAGTACTGTCTGCTCCAAGTGCAAAGTTCATACCAGTTGACCTCGCCTTCACCTTTGTAAATAACCAGAAATGTTAATCTGTAAAGAAGTGAAGCAAAACGAGCCTTGCAGCAAAACCTCATTCTGCAGAAGCGTGGGCTTCGTTTCGCAAGTAGAGAGTATGTGAGAAGATGTGGGCTTTGTGTTAACCCCTAATGCACTAGGAGAGGGTTCTCAAATATTATTTGACTGAAAGAGGACCCTCCATACAATGTTCTTGATCAGGGATTCTCCCAGACTTCTATATGCTTGATATTTTATCCGGCATCCTTAAAGTGAAAATCCACAAATGCTTGTAAATGCCAGCTAAATATTCCTCAGAGTCCTTCTACAATGGAATCTGTACTAGTATTATTTTCTTCTACAACCATTTATGATTTATTAAGATTGCTGAACAGTCATAAATATCTCTAAATCTTGCCTATTTTCCAGGGGCTGTATTGTTTTGTGCTAGTTCTGTAAAGGGAAAACTGACAGACAGTGTCTAAATTTGGTCTTGTGGAGTGCTTAGGAATTCCTTCTGTATGTGCAGCCTTTGCTATATTTATCAAGAGGAAATCCTGAGGATGTATTTAGCTATGATGTTGAAGAATTATTTGAGTTTTACATACTTAAGGCTCACCTTTCTCATTGAAGAATTATTTTGGGTTATCTGCTATCAAATCACCCTTTACTACTCTGCTAGGGAGAGAATTCTGCTTTGCTTCCCTTGCTGGGGTTGCTTTCTGTATTTAAAAGACAGATTTTGTATTTAGCTGTAGGAAGGCTTCTCTACCTATGATGTACAGGATTTGGGTCCCCCTTTATGAGAACCTAATGTGTTTTCTGGCATAAATAAGCAGTGTCTCCTCTCTCTCTTTTCCAAGAATAATACAGAGCGTTGCCACACAGCTCACCTCTGACCTGGGAGGAAGACAAGGAGCTGCTGCCCAGGAGTTGTGACCCCCACGAATATTGCTTTATCTCAGGGTCAAGAGCCATTTGCTTCTGTCTTAGGGATAATTGTGTCAGTATGCACAGTGCACCCTATCAGATGATCAGGTTTGTCACCATGGTTTGGGAACTGATTTTTCACTGGTGTGAAGTCTTTCCCCAGCTATTATTTTTCTACTGCTATTATGGAAGGAAAGTACTGAAGATGCTTGACCTTTTCAGTGTCTGGAACTCTCTTTTCCATATTTAATCCTTCAAAACCACTGGGAGGACACCGCACCCTTTCTGCTATTTATTGACATTAGGTGTGAGCTTTTCAAATGAAGAATACAGAGTTGAGTGCCACGAACACAAATTTTAGCATTCTTTTAGTCCAGCTTTCATTGTGTTTATTGTGTGTGGGTGTGGTGGTTTGGGTTGTTGGCTTTGTGCTGTGGTTTTGTTTTTTTTTAATGGTTCAGTTTTGATGATAGCATTTCTCAGCACTATAGGTGATGATGTTGGAAAGCTCCACTGATTCTGCCTCACAGGGATTGCTCTGCTCTACCTTACCTTCAGTGATAGAAAGCTGTTACTTCTGCTGGTAAATTTCTCCATAACCTCTTGTCCTCACACTTGCCTTCATCTGTTATACTCTTTTCTATTCAGTGTGATTTTTTTTTTCTTCATAAGTTTCCCTAAGCGTAGTTGGCCACTAAAGCTCTTCTTCTTCCATTCCATTACACCAAGGAGCCCAGAGTGTAGCTGCTGGGATGGCAGGAGTCATTATGTGCCTGCCTCAGAATTCCTGGAGCACTGGGTTGTGAAATGCACAAACCAGGATGCTGATAGGAGAAGGAGCCTTGATGTTATGTGGAATAGGGATTTTCATGTTTCTGAAGAATGCATACTAAGAACTGGAACATAGAACTTGCTTTTTGTGCCACATCTAGTAGGTAGCAAGTAAGTAAGTAGCAAGAGCTGATTTTAGGCTATCTTCTGGCCCTAACAAGAGAGAAATCTGATGTATGTGTATGATGGCCACCACCAGCCTACCCTAGGACTCCTGAGGTTGCCTGCAGCGGTGGGAAATTTTTCTTATAAATGTCTGTAGTGTAGATGAAACCAAAGGTTTTTGTGTCTATTTAGCCTTTCTAAAAATTCTTCAGTGTACTGATGGGATAGCAGTCACTCAAAGGAAGACTTCCTTTGCTGGCTTGATTGACCGGAGTCATTCTGTGGGAAAGGAAGCTAACTTATTCTAAACTGAAGGTGACCCTTGCCTTTTTGTGAGCAATAAAGACATAATAGAAGCCCAGTTAGGGTTCAGTGGAACCCCCACGGCCATCTGCACACTTCATTGGCAGAAGTGGCTTTCACTTGAACTTGCATTTGACAAGTGTTTTCTGTCTCTTTCTCATTCAGAAGGGTCCTTCAAAGCCAAGTAATTGAAATGCTCTCACCCCTCACTCCTTTTCCTCCTTCTCCCAGACTCACTTAAATTGCAGGGCGTTGGTATTCCGTGTTAATGAGTGAAAATGCATGCGCTTCCAAAGCTCACACATTTCTCCTTCCCATAGGGAAGCTTCTGAAAAACTCTTTTCCACACTCTCTAGCAGCAGCTTCATAAAGGAAAAGTTGAAAAAGTGTTTCTGTTGCCTGTTGCATTGCTGTTCCTCTCCTCCCTCCCCCTCTTTTTTCATAGCGCTGGACTTTTGAAATGAAACACAAATCAGGTCTCTGGAATAAAAGGTTGTGAGTATGCCTTGTGGCATTTGGAATGAGACTATTCACTGCCTGAATGACTATAAATAGAAAGCTAGGAGCTGTGTATTTCTCAGTTCAGACTCCCTGCAAAGAAGCGCCCTTCCCAGTAAAGGGTGACTTTTGAAAGAAACCTTGTTCCTTGTGCTGAATTGAATTGCTCCAGGAATTCTTCTTCTTGCAGCTCGCATGAAAGACGTTAATCTCTAATTTATTTCTCCTTTTAAAGGCAGCGTTCTCCATAATAAATGTATATTCCTAGCCGTGTGGCCAGATATGCCTGTCTTGTCTGTACGGAGTTTCATGTAAAATTCCAAATGCAGAACAAACATTGTTCTCTGCGTTTTGCTCCTGAAAGCTTTCTTTTGGCTCTGCTCCAGCTGTCGGCTCCTTTTTATCTGGTATTCATTCTTCGGGAGGAAGGCTAAATTAGTGGCACTCAGGTTTTTAGGGTTTGAGGAACAGAATGGGAATTGTGATTGATTTTTATAATAAAAGATTTGATTCTCCCCACAGACTTCTGATGTTACCGACATAAGAACCCCAATAGCTTACTGTTGCATTTCTTCAGACAATTTGTTTGGCTGATTTGGCTGTTATAAATGCTCATAAATCTCCTGTGTTGTGCACTTATGCAAATTTAGCGCAATCATTTTTCTTCTTGCTCCTCTTTTCAGAAGTACTGTGGTATTAAAGGAAGCAGCAGAGTGGACAGGAGGAAAATGTTTGATGGGTTTGAGTTGGCAGTGTTAAATATCCTAGCACTCAAACTGTTGGCTTGGCTTCTTTCTTTTATTTTTTTCCCTTTTCTGTTTTTTCACTTTTTTCCCCCCTCCCTTCCCCCTCCTAACACACTGGTGTTTTGTGCAGTGTTATTTTGAAAGCTGCTTCTAATTTTCTCCTCAGACCTCTTCTTTCACGTATTTTTCTGCCTTCTAAAAACTAGCAAGGGTAGTTTTCTTTGTGGAATTTTTTTTTTTTCCCAGTTCAGAATTCTTCAAGTCTTTACGAAGGCATTCATATATCAGGCATTCATTGTTGGTTCCATGACTGCTGGATTCCTAGTCGTGTTGGGCTCTGCTTTTCTTTCCTTTTTTTTTTTTTTTTTTTTTTTTTTTTAACAGAAGAGTTTAAAGATGAACAAATACCTTCCATTCTTAAAGCTTGGGCTGTGCATGACACCTACCTGTGCAATCTGCTGTAGGGAACCTGCTTTAACAGGGGGTTGAATTTGATGATCTCTTGAGGTCCCTTCCAGGCCCTGCAATTCTGTAATTCTGTGGTTTGTAGTGTGTTTGTTGTTGTTGTTGTTGTTGTTGTTTTCCATTAGTGTTAATATAAAAATTGACAACAACAGTGGACAAACAAGAAACAGAAGAGGGCTGTTCAGATAACTATGACCCTTTCTACTAGAAAGGAAAAAACAAACAGAAAAAGTGTATTCTTTAGTAGGCCTAAGAAAGTCTTCAGGCAGGCTAAGGAAAGCAAATAATCTGTAATATATAATTTATTTTCTTACAAATTACTAAATTATAATTTCCTTAGCTTAAAAGCCACAATCAATGTCACTATAATAGGATCTTTTCATAGCTGGGTGCATGAATAATAAATGTTGTGGACATATGTATTCTAGCTAGACATTTCCTTCTCTTAATCCTGACTATGGGGACATCTTGATTATCCTTGTCATTTTACATTTTGTCTGTGTGCTGGTTTCCTTCTGGTGTACCATCTGTTTTCCTTGTCACCTTTTATTGTGGTGACTTCCTTCATCCAAGACGGGCCCCAGCCATCCTTGTGCGTTTGCAGCTAGTATAGGTATTTCTCTCGCCTTTTCCCTTCCTCTCAGAAGCCTGTTGTGAGCCACTGTATGCGCGTGGTGGGTTCATTCCATCACGTGCCATCTTGCCTTGTCTATTGTGACTTTTGTCCAATGGTTTTGGCCACATTATAGATGTCACCTGCTGTCCATTCATAGTTGTAAATTTTTCCTGCCACCGTTCCCATCTTAGCTCCCCATATTATCTACTTTTACTGCAGTTTTATCTGCCTCTTAATTTGAAGTGACTTTGCTTCATAGTATGTTTTGCCTCTATATTATCCTTGAGCAGACATCTTGGTTTGGAAAGACAAAGCAATTACTTAGTCATATTTTACCAGTTATTCATTTGATCTGTCTTTGAGTTCCTTGTTTGGCCTATGGTGACCTTCCAGATAAAAATATATGCACACACACGTACAGCCTTATTTTTAATTATGTTGCCCACTAGTTTGATTATTTGAAATTCTGGATCTATCTATCTATCTATATGTTTTTTAACCTTTAAGCATATATATAAAATATTTTCAATTACGTATCTTTTATGATCTTGAAAAGTAAAATATTATGATTCGTTAAATGGTTGGCAAGCACAGAGTGCCCTTTCTTCTGGCTATGGGTTTGATTTTATTCCATGTTAAAGTATCAAGTGTATTTTCTAAACTGTTGAAAAGAGTAAACTCGCTGAGAAGGGCATGATTAGAACCTAGGTAGTTGTGTGTGTAACATAAAATGAATCTTATTTCTGTCATATGGATTTTTAAGAGTTATTTAGGAAATCTGAAAACTCCATTGTTCTCACCTAGAAGGCAAAGTGTGGGGGGGAGCCCTCAGCTTTAGAAAACAAGTCTTCTCGTTGTTTGTAGTCTTAGCTTTTTACTATTGATCTGAATGACTAAATTTGTATCAATCATTTAGAATAGCTTCTCTTTCCAGGCATGACTTTTGCTGGAATAAACTGTGTGATTTAACCACTGTGAGATTATACCATCTGGTCTTCTCACTGAGATGCATGTGTATGATTCAATCTGCGTAGCAGAGCTTACATTCCAGTTTTAATGCATCATAAAATGTCTACAATGAAAGATCTGTTTTAGTTTGAGGCTTCCCTCCCCTTACTCAGATAGCAGCAGTGAAGGTTTTACAAATTGTGCTGTAGGTTTTACAAATAGTACACAGACAGTCTTATAGTTTATCTCCTCAGTTTCCCTTCTGTTCTTTCCATGTGAGTTTTTCCTAAACCAGAAGTAGTGGATGTTTGATTCTCATCTGAATTCTTTGCTGTTGTATGCAACCAACAGACTAGGAGTTTGAGCCTCATCTGTTAGGGGCTCAGAGCAATAATAACTATAGAACTGTGTTTTCCAGTGATTTAAGATAAATTAAAATGGTGCTTTTGCTTGAACAGTATTTTTCCCATATTATACTTCAGTCTATTTGTTGCTGCTTTTTATTTTCCTTTGCTTTACTTTTCTTCATTCTAACCCCACAAAGGTAGTGTTGTCATCAGCTCTCATGTCTCAAAGCTTCAGCTGCATGCCTGTAGGAGTCAGAGGATTTCTCTCTAACATACAACTGAGACGATGTGTTCAACTTGGCTGCATCTGGAGGCACAGCACTGAATAAGATCAGTGGTCTGAGTTGATGCAGAAAATCCTTTTTTAATTTGTACTTGGTGTGCCTTACTTGCCTGTGCTGAGTCATAAGGATTACTCGATCTGGGGTTGAAAGGAATATTCTCTAGATGGTTGGCAGTTTGCTGTCCGGTCTCATGTATGAATCTCGTACTCTTGCTTAGGGTAGCAGTGGGAGCCATCAGTGTTTGTGGCAGTGTTGGGGTCATCCACTTTGCCCGTCACATGCTGATTAGTCATCTTCAGTGCAACTAGAAAGGAGCACAGTATGGAGGAATGTGTATGAACTAGAAAGAACCTTGTTTTCATTGCTGGTTTTGACATTGAAGGCTGTGAAATGTTTAATGAGGTGGTGGTTTAATGGTTGTTGACTTTGGGTGTTTTGTTTTTTTTTCTTCTCCCTGCCTTGAAAGGCAAAATATTTATGCTACTTTTTCACAAAGAGTTCTCTGCTTTCCCCAATGGTGTCATCTCGTGGCAGCTCAGGATATTCTACATATTGAATAATGAGGGACTACCTGAACAGTGAATTTGGTAACTCGGACTTATGCTCACTGCAAATAATACAGCTATCCAAGTCTATTGTCAGAGAAAGGCTTCTTCCAGAATACAGACAGATTGTGTGTGTTTAAATTATTTCAAGCTCCTTGAAAAAGAGGTGACAGCCTGTTTGAATATAGAGCTGCTACTATCTGTACATATAAGTGAGAAGCAGAATCTGGACTGAAAGCACGAAATGCGTGTCTCTGTTTAAGTCTGAATTAAATATTTGTCGTGAGCATTAAAAAAAAGAAAATCTTGGTTTTGTCTGCTCAAAAGTACCAATTTAAGTAAGGTTCTTGCTGGTGCTAAACCAGTACAAGAGATGTTTCTTTGCCCTTCTGATCTATGAAACAGTAATGCCAAGCCTAAGATATAATATTACCCTAGTGATTCTGAAGTGGTAGGTACCAAAAGAATGCTAGGTTACATGAGGAATCTAGAACTGTCAGAGGTAGGAACTGGGATCAGCTGAAGATCGATACAGACTAGTAATTATGGAACTTAATAGCTTTTTCTGTTAAAGTCTAGTGGTGTTCTGGTGGCCCAAAGACATTTAATAGAGCCCCGTCTTAAGACTTGATTATTACTTTCTAGGCAGGTGCTGCATTTTGCATTCACTTTTTAAGAGCATCCTGAGAGGCAGGGATAAGAGGCAGGGATATACAAGTACTTTCCTTCTAGAGAACAGCAATTCCTCTTTGCCCCCCTGCCTCTATGAAGGTGGAGAGCTCTATAGGTAGGGAACATCATTACCCCACCCCTATGATTCAGTTAAATCAGTGCTAGCTGCTACTTAACCAGCTTTAAGAACCAAGTGAAGTTTGCATTACTTTGTTGTTATTATCTGTTATTCTAGCTTTTGAAAGTTTGAACTTCCAATTCTAATAAGGTACCTGATAGCACAGCTTTGTACATTCATAGTTATTTTTGTTCATGATTCTCCCAGCTTGCTTTGATTTTTTGGAAGGAGTTGAAAACACTCTGCAAAACTTCTCAAAAGAGGAAATATTGCCAGTTGGGATTGGAAGGGCGAAGATGGGCTGAGATCAGAAGTAATTTGTTGCTAGAGACTGACAGTAAAACATAAACCGTTTGGTTTTGGAGTGACAGACTTAAGTTCTTAAATATGTCAAATCTTTCCAGACTCCGAAGTAGGATGGGTAAAGATATTCTCTTTCTGTAGTGGAGGTTGGTATGAAAGTGCTGTGGTTTTCATTTTTACCATGACAAAAGTTTGTAGGAAAGGCATAATTGGAATGAACGTGTTTTTGTATGTGGATATATGTACAGTAGTAACATCTGATGTGTTTATGTTAGAAGGTAGTGCACAAGTAGTTGGTTCTGGTAACACTGCTAACTTCGATTCTGATAACTCTGAGTCTGGAGCTTGGGACAGCTAATCCATTGCTGAATCAGCTTGGGAACCACTGTAGTCTTCAGTCTCAGTGTCTGAAAGAAAATGGACTTGAGTTTGTCCATTAGAGACCCCAGCAAAGAGAAAAGTTAAATTGATTTCAGTAAGTTCTCAGATTTCTTCCGCTTTGGAGATGTGAATGTTAGACAAGCCAAAGGCATGCTGCTTCTCAGCTTCTCACCCTTGTGTCTTTCCAGATAAGGAGGTGAAAGTTGCCACCCTAGGTTCCTGCAGGTATTTTTTTCTCCGTATTGCAGTTGCTTTCAGCGGTTCCTTAGATAACCGAGGGAGTGGGCAGTGCCAGCTGTTCACAGCCAAGGGGTGGATACAAGTCTCTTTCATAGATATACGGTTGGAACTCATGGTGGCATTAAGATCCAGGCAGTGGAATGTCATGGGAAGTCTCCTGTTTCTGATCAAATCAGCTTCAACTTACTTTTTGGGAGTCACTTCCTTTCAGTATCTGGCAGTAGTTTGAGAGCAGTAGTTTAACAGCTGCATGGTCCAGGCCTTTCCAAAATTTTTGAAATATCTTTCATGTGGAAGCAACCATTTCTTTTTTAACAGTAATTGGCCTTGGGTGTAGTGAACAAATTCACCACAGGCAGTGTTTGAGTAAATTATTTTACTTTTTTGTTTTGTTTTGTTTTAACTCAGAATCAGCATAAAACTGACAAATATAAGCATCATGATCCAGATCAGAAAATAGCTTTATCCCTAACACAAACAAACTTTCCCTCTACCCAGAGAAATCCTTCAGATGATAAACCATCAAGTCCGACTACGCTCCCAGATTTAAACAGGAAACTAATATTTTTGTAGTTGCAGTGGCTGCCTGCTTCCATGTCCTCGGGCTCAAAACATGTGTATGTTTCCAGTACACACAGGGAACCATTGTTAGAAATGCTGTTCTTTTATGTCAGCGCAGTAACTTAGAGAAGAAAATCAATTACTTTGGTCTGTTATTCTGTTTAGGGTACTCTATAGTTTTCAGCAGGAGAGAGGTTTAGGAATTTCCATCCTGGAGTTAAGGATCGGGAGGTTCCTGTGCCTCACAGACCAACCTTGAAGTATACAGCATCAGACAGTGCTGGAGTGAGACTGCCCCTCAGTTAGAAGGCAGTGAAGATGATGTTATTGAGTCCAGCAGCAGGCTTTAACCAGATGGCGTTTGCAATTGCTCCTTTATTCAGGGGACACAACGGGCTTATGGTGGCTAAAGAGTGCTTAGAATGTCTGCTCTTTGCAGGGTCAGAGAAAAGCTCTGATTTTCTCATACACTCAGAAATGAACAGTGTGGTTCTGGCAGACACAAGCATCCACGTTCTCCAGGTATTAACGATGAGCCCTCTGTGGTTGTGGTGAAACTCTTCAGAAGGTGCTGAAAGATGCTGCACAGTGGAAGTTCCTTTCCTACCAGATCAGGAATGTTGTAACAAGCTTAGTCTCTTTCCCTTCCCCTCCACTTTACCCAGTTAATTTCTTCCCACCAGGATACTGTAATTGTAGTAAATAATTGGTCAACACAGAACAAATATGAAGGGAGACAATGATGCAGGCTAAGCAGACCTTTTGTTCTTACTGGAAGTTCTCCAGAGCTTCTTTATCAGTACCCTGAAAAGCCCATGAAGTGCTCTAAGAAGTTCTTCTCCTATTGCAAGTGGTCAGGTACTGTAATTTTTAAGGATCCTCCTGTTAAAAGTAAGTGTTTAAATGAGGCTAACAGGAATTAATGAAATTAAAACGATAAAAGCTGCTGCAGCGCTCTCAAAAGGACAACTGGGAGATAAAACTCAGTTTGGCTGGAAAGATTTACTTTGTGGGCTTTCATAGGTTTAAGAATCTGGTATTCAGGCTTCAGTTTACACGGAAGTGAGCTGCTCCAGGAATTTAATTTTTTAGTTTTATTTTTTAAACAATCATCTTCACCTTGGAGGCATTAGCAATGAGAATTATCATTTTCTTGTTTTGTAAGGATGAGATACATTCTTGATTCTGATGTAAATACCTGCTTTCTTGAGTCTATAATTATCTGTAGGAGGACTTTTAGCTTCTAAAGGGAGAAAAAGGTAACTTTGTCTCTACTTGGCACCCGTGCACAAAGCTTTGCAGCACTTGGAAGTTGGAGGAGTGACAGAGAGCTGTATGTTCCTTGTATTTGCCTCCAAGGAGGTAGTGGAGTCACCTCCCCTGGAGGTTTTCAAGAAGCATTTAGATGTAGTACTGAGGGACATGGTTTAGTGGGAAACATTGGTGATAGGTGGATGGTTGGACTTGGATGATCTTAGAGGTCTTTTCCAACCTTGGTGATTCTATGATTTCTTTTAAAAACATATTCAGCCAAATCTTCCACTCAACTTTGTTCTCCATGTCCTCATGTACTGACTGTTAGGAATGTGAAAACTATGGATTCTTATTTCTGGTGCTTCCTGTGCTTCTGTGATTGTTTTATTTTATTTTATTTTTTTCAGAATGTGGGTTGGTAGTGTCAGTGTGGAGGCAGCAGGGCATCCTGCATCCTGGTTGCATCAGCCCTTTGTCTGACCTGCTGCAGTGTGTGGTAGATTCCTGACTCGGTTTCCCTGCTTGCAGGACTGAGATAACTAATAGCTTTTTGTACAGAGTGCTTGAATCTGTGGCTGGAAAGAATTGTGAAAGAGGCTGAGCACTGTAGCTGGAGTGGAAAATTGACCTCTAGATGTATTCCCCCTCCTAAGTGTACACTGTGTTTGTTTGATAGTGGAAATCTAATCCTTTGGGAATCACAAATTCCTATAGCAGCTCTGATATATAAATACAAACATTCTCCTCATTACGAACAACTTCAAAGCAATCACAATATGGATTAAAATACACAACCCCCATCCTCCGTTCTTAAATGTGCAGCAATGTGAAGTTCAAATGAAGCCATTAGCAGTATCTCCAAATATTTGGCAAAAGCAACCACGCTTGTGTAGCTACAGGCAATGAAAGTCCCTACAACGAAAAGGGAGGGACGGGGGGAGTAGCCTGCATTGATCTAATTAGTCAGTGAGGCACAAAGTATGTAAAATCTCATTATATATCTCCGGGAAAATTTGGCTTGAGAAGTAAAGAATATGTAACTGATTTGTCTATGGGTGGGTTTTTAATGTCTTTGAATTTTCCAACAGGAAACAGGATTTCTGAAAACATATTAGAAACACACACACACACACACACACACACACACACACACACACACACACACACACACACACGTGTATATCTCAGTGTTTCGGCGTACAAGCATTCATGTGTCACCAGGTCCTGAAACTCTTACTCAGCCTTTACTCAAGGCAGGCTTTCATGAGAAAGTTCCTGGCAGGGACGAAATTAAGATTATTTTTTTGCTTCCTAATGAAGTCTGAATCTTGCTAATGCCAGTCACAGCCTGAAAACACAGTGTGTGGCTGTTCCAGCATTACTAAACCCAGACGATGGGTTTGTCCCATTGCCCCAGGCAGTACAGCTCATGCATGAAACAGCTCTTCTGCCTAAAGAAGATTTACCTAAAAAACGGGGACTTAAATTGACTTTTTATAACTTGCCTTTTGCCCTTTTCTTTTAAGCCTTTTAGGGATTCATGTTACATTTTTAAAATTTCTCTGAAACCAAGAACACTCGAAACATTTATATTAGAATTTAAGCCAAGATTCCCACCCAATCAGTTTGTCTCGAGAGCTGAAGACTTAAGTACAATGCCAAATAGAAGTTACAGTTCCCCCCCCTAAAGAAAAGAAAACCAACAATAAAAACAAAACCAACAAGCAGCCACCCACCAAGTCCTAAAGCTAAACAGACAAAACAAGTGGGGGAGAGGGAGGGAGAGAGGGGCACTGAAATGAAGAGACTCGCTCTGTCTTGCAGGAAGCCAGGTTAGAAGTAAAGAAATAAAAGGAGCAACTCTTCCCAGCCAAACACTGGAAGAAGGATTTGGAGAAAGTGCTGAGTGCTACCAGTGCAGGTGCAGTTAGTGATTTAGTTCCTGTTTAGAGGGTTCTTTAATACATGTTTAATAGTGGCTATGTTCCAACCAGTATTTTGCTCTTTCCCTTTTCACATTCTCTTCTGTGCTGACGAGATCATTTGTTTAATCCGTTTCTTGAAGAAGTTGGTCCTCTTCTTTAATTTGGATGTTAAAATCTGACTTGACCTAGACAGGTTCTTAGAACAAAGTGGGAGTTGTTCTTTTTCCTTGTTTGCCCTCTCAGCTTTCCAGTGCATCTCTTAAATATTGAAAATTTGGATTTATCTTACATGCTTTCCCTTTCATCCTCAATTTCTACCTACCCCTCTTCAGCAAACAAATGTAATTCTGTCATTTGCATACCAGACAATCAGGACCTCTTTGATAAGTGAAGACCAAGGCCTGAAACTGTCCCCAGTCACCACTTAATAGGCAGATACAGTGATGATCATTTCTGTAACCTGCTAAAAGATCTGAGGGGATTTTAATGGCATGGCTCCCCTCAAAGGTGAAGCTAGCAAGGTTCCATCTTGAGCTCTTCCTGAGCCCTGCCTTGTACCTCTGCCTATCTAACGGTTGTTTTCATGTGACTTGGGTCAAGCTTGTTTCAAATATGCACACTGCACAAATGATCCAAGTGTGGCACACACGTGACTAATTATTCTTAGTTTCTGAACTCACGAGTCAGCTTCGTCATTCCAAACCTTGGGTGAGTCGAATATCACAGTGGAAATTTCTTACGCTATTGTATCAGTCTGTGTGAGAGTACAAGTCTGTGAGGTGGTCTTTGGCCTGCAGTTCCCAATTTAAATGTGCTTGCTGGAAGGCTATATGGTATGACTTTATGCTTTTGTAAGAAGGAAATCTGATATAGATGTGTATCGCTGTTGGAGCACACATCACAGGTTAATTACTCACGGTTATTTTCTGTCTATAAACGGTGCTAGGTAGAGCTATATTAAGATGCAGCTAGCCGTAGGCTTTTTTTCTTGCAAGAGACAATGAGTGCCTTAAAAATTGTATTTTAAGCTTCTCTGGAGCATTTTATAAGGGAATCGTTCACCATTACTGGGGAAACTGTATACAGAAATGAAACCCTTTCACACAATTTTAAATGAAAAAGAAATACACCCAAGGACCTAGTTTTTTGAAGGCCAGAAAGAGACCAGTCTTATCACTGCAAATCTTGTATCCTGCCTTTCTGTGCCTTCTACTGAATGGTATAGTAGCCTTAAAGCTAAAAGTGCTGTGTGAGATATTAGCTCAAAAGTATAGCTGGATCTAATGCAAGAATGCTGAGCCCTTTTTGGAACAGCGATAGAATGCCTCACAAGTGTTGGGGCCCTGAACATGGAGCCAAAGTTTAAATCTAACTATAGAAGTTGAATATTTGTGTCCATGAAAACTGAAACCAGGTCTTCTTGTAGGCTTGCAAACTTGGTGGAGATTATACTGAAAAAAATATTGCTAGTTACTGAATTCGCTTAAATGAGCAATTACTACCATGTGGGGTTGGCAGAAATCTCTAGTAAAGCAGGGGCTCCACAGCCCATTGATGTACTTTAGCTGGCACTGGGAGTCTTCTACCTTCAGCCCCATGGGAGGTAAGTTTCCTGCGAGGTGGAACTCGGCCAGCATTCTCTGGAGCTGGACTTGACCCTTGGGTGAGATGGTGGAGGGAATTATATATGCACATGGAGTATGAATGCAGCACAGTGTCTCATTTTGAATAGCTGTGCTTTTGAAGCAGACTTCTTAAATGAAAAGGCAGAAGGTAGCTGAAATAGACTGTCTAGCCTTTTTATGAGCTGCTTTCGGTGTTTTAAAGTTGGCTAAAGGAATGAGTAGGATATTAGTTGTGTTATTTTGAGAAAGACTACGTCTTGAGTCAAAACAGTCAAAGAAAAGAGTTTGGATGTTCCCTGGATAAAGCTTACAGAGAACACAGCAAGTGTAACTCACAAATCATACTACATTTGTTCCTTTATAAAGGCAGACTTTTTTTTTTTGGGGGGGGGGGGGGGCGGGGGAGGTTGGAGGGGGCAAGAACCCGTCTGTATTGTCCACAAATGTTTGGATGGAGCAGGAGCATTAGTCTGCAGGTAGTGTGAGGAATAAGTCCTATAGTACAGAGTGTTAGGAACCAGTGAAACTATGTTCTTGTGTTAGGTACGTTCCACCCCGCTCTTCTCAGTACAATTGTTTGCTTTTTCTTTTATAATTCAGATTACAGAGCGCCTAAGTCACCTGCTTTCTTTAATCATAAGCTCTAAGAAGGACAAACTTAGAGAATGCAAATTCTTTCCTAAAATTAATGTTACATAAATACTAAGAGGGGAATAGTGAAATATCTCTTACTGGTAAATATTTGTTAACTGGTGGTCTCTTACCTATCAAAACCTGAATCTGATGCCCAGTGTCTCAAACTAGAATTACAAGAGTCATCTGAGCCCCCACAATACCTCCTGAGTCACTTTTTTCTTTTCCCCTTTGGTACCAGACTGTCAAGAAATGGTGGTTTATTTAATCACAATGGCAAAATTACATTCTGTTCACAATATCTTTGGTATGAGGTGTCCTTATAGTTTGACATATGGCATGCAGATTTTCCCACTACATCAACAGTCCCTCAAGTTTTTCTGGTGCAATAGAGTAAGCTTTTGAATTGAATGGGATGATATGGATTTGACAGAATGGAAGCCCAAATAAATATTTGATAATACAGCGCAGGTGGTACTTCTACTGCTACTACTACAAGGTTCACCAGCTAGGACAAGCTGTGGTACCATGAAAGGAAACATTTCAAGAGCAAGTCTGTCACCTATTACGAGTTTATTACTTAAAAATATGTTTACAAGCCTTGTCTTTCTAGATACAGCTTCTGGCTGTGTATGTATTATGTACACCTATGGAATAGTTAAAACCTACAGATGGCAAAACCAAATGGGAATTCTGTGTTGTTAGCAAAATATATGTTTTTAAAAATGCCTGGAAATCTGTCTGAAATATGAAGATTTGGCCTTTTTCTGTATAAAACTATATTTTAAAATACTTTGAATTCAGAAGGAGAGTTCTTTGAAAAATAATTTAAAATAACCTTGCACTTTGGCAATTTTTTTCTTAGCTTTTCCTCTTTCTCTTAATCTTATTAAATCAATCTCAAGTAAAGGAAAATTCAGAGTACGTTTTTTTCTGTTCTGGTTATGTTTGTGGCTTATTAACATAATTGCACCAGAACTGGGATTGAAGTTTCTTGTTTTATAGCAGTGGTGTGGTTCACAGTCGCCACCACTGCTGGCGGATTGTCGGTTTGCTATCCGTTCCATATGTGCTGGAGACCACAGTGTAGAAGAACTTAGGGAGTATAAGGTGGAGTGCAAGTGGTGGAGGTGGGAAATACTCATCTCTGTGCCTTTTTTGAAGAAACAGTGAATAAAATAGCTTCACAGAACACTAATCTTTTTGTGCAGATGCTGAATGAATTTCCAGATAACTTACTTTCGGCTACGGGATCACAGTGTTAGCAGAAGGGGCTCACCAAACTGTAGATGTACGCACGCTGCTCTTTAATACAACATGGTAACGTGTGTTATGTAATGTGGAAATGACTGTGTCATTGATGTTACTACAAAAAAAGCCTGAACAGAAAAAAAAAAAAAAAAAAGAAAAAAAAGTAGTATTACGTCTACTTCAATTTCTGTATGACCGTTCTATGTAAGAGAGAAAAAATGTGAATATAGAATCACAGACTCCTTGGAGTTGCAAGAGGTCTTTAAAGGCCATCTGATCCAACTTCCCTGCAATGAGCAGGGAAACCTACACTAGATCAGGTGCTCAGCTGTCCAGCCTGACCATGAATTCTCTAGGGTCAGGGCGCCCACCACCTCTCTGGACAACCTGTGCCACTGCCTCACCACCCTTACTGTAAGACTTTTTCTTTATACCCAACTTAAATCTACCTCTCCCTCAAAAAGAAACTGGTGATCAGTATGTATTGTTCTTTAATATAATTGTGTTATTTTAGGCAGTTGAGAATACCCAGTAGTTTTGCAGGGCTGGAACTGGAATGCTGGAGAAAAGTTTCCTTGCTTGTGGCTCATTCTTCCTTTCTGCCTACAGCTTTATGTTGTTTCTTCAGCTGAATCAGGTTACTTGATAGCATACACTCCAGGAGAGGCAGGAGTTTCTGATGTGTTACCTGGAATCTAGGCCTTTAAGCACTCTCTTAGAAAGATTGGTGGCAAAAAACCATAAGAGCACTTTGCTTCAGGTCACAACTGAGTCAAGAACCTTTAAATGAGATTTATAGCAAAATATTGAGATTTATTTAAGTCAGCACTGTAGCTGAGAAAGAGCAGGAAAAGAAGTTGGTTTTTCTCTGAATTAAATCCTTGATCTGGTTGACAGAACAGCCACAGAAATGTGTATGCTGGCACAGAATGAAATGAGAATGAGCTGCAAAGGCTGGTGTGTGGGGGTGAGTTCTGGGCCATCTTTTCCAGTGGCTGTGTCAAGCTTAAACTGATCACGAAACTACAGTGCCATTGTGTGGTTAAAATTCTGGCCTCACCTTATGTGTGTCTGTTGAGAAATGAAAATGGGCATCCTACACTTCTGGCTTAAATTTCCTGAAGCTTGAGAAGTTTTCACCTGGGAAAAGATTTAGGCCTTCTTATGGGTACCTGTCAAATTACACTGACTTTTGTAGCTCTTAATTCTGAGCCATAAGCAAGGAGGAGATAAGATTAAAGAACTTTTTCCTAGGAAGTGTATTAAATGGTTTTGCACTGGTAGCAATGAGAACCAGGAGAACCCGTTTCATGCCTGTACCTAGCTCTGAAAGAAACAAGAAAAGGGACTTGAAAATCTAATAAACATTTCTAAGGGTACAAACTTGGGAGGAAATAATACTATGTGAATTACTCTACTTCAACTTTTCTTGACTGGAAAGATTTCTTTAATTTTTTACACAAAGATGTTTGTAGCAAACATTCTTCAATTGTTTAACAGGAACAGCTTCTAGATTCATTTTCCAGTAGAATTTGAATTTATAATCTAACATTAGATATCTGATCCCTAAATGGACTTCTATGAATACCTCTGCAACGTCTTTCCATTGTGCCCTTGACATCTCATCCATTGCCAGGTGAACACTTCAGGATATGATATTAACCAGAGCTGTTGAGATGAACCCCATTACTGAGAAGTCCTGTCTCTACTACCACCTCTAAAAACCCCATCTTATATTTCATTAAAATACTCGGTCCACATTCTATCAGCCTTTGGCGGATCTATGAATATAGGAGCATGGAAGTAATTTCTGAGCTGAAAATAGTCTTCTCTTTAATTAATTGTTCTAGAAGTTAAAGAAGTTTCTATGTCTTTCATTCTCTGTACTGAAATGAACTGCTGCTTTTTTCTGAAACCTTAGGGCAAGGCTGATGTCACTAGATTAGACTAAAATAAAGGAGAAATGAATAGTTCTTGTTTTCCTTAAGAAAGATCAGGAGGAATCCAGACTTCCTCATAGAATCACTTAAATTATGGAATCCATCTCTCTAGAACAGATTGATCTTTTAGAGTAGTGGGAACTGGCCTCGCAGTCACATTAGCTTGTGATCACTATGAAATATTATCTAAATCCCTCATGGCATTTGTTTTAGTGGATTAGGCCAATGAAGGAGACCAAGTTTAAAACAGCCTGTTGCTGTTACTGTTTATAATTTTGAGTATGCGAAATCTGACTACTTTAACAAGGTTAAAAGAATGATTTGTAATGTGTTGTATAAGTCAGCTTTATAATTAAATATATTGGGTAGATTTTGTTTGCAAATCCATGTATTCATAGGTCAAGTTCTTGTTCAGAAGTAATCATTTTTAGGTGATTGCTTTTTTTTTGTTTTGTTTTGTTTGTTTGTTTGAAAATAGAATGGTAATTTCAGGTATTTCATGTAGAGATATAGATGTTTTTTCTCTTTTTTAATTTTTGTAGGCAATTTAGCAATGATTTCCTAACGCTTCTTCTTTTTAGAAATTCCAGCGCTTAAGTAAAGCTTGAACATATTTTTCTGATTAATTTGTAAGCTTTCTGTAGGGAAATTTACAAGTAGACCAGTAATGTGACTGCAAATATTTTTGCTTAATTTAGAATGCATGCCTTATTGCTGCATTCAAAACAAAACAAAACAAATGAAAACCAACAATATTAAGCCACGCACAACAAGTGCTCTGTTGGGGTTATGCCTTCATGTTAGGTTGGTAGGTAAAATGACATCCAGATTGAATGCTGTTGTGCTTGCTGCTGTAAATGCATGTAGTTTTTTAGCAGAGTTCTTTTTAAATTCTGGTTTGTATAAATGAGTTCTGGTCTTTGATATTCTACAACCATTGCATGTTTCTGCAATTCTCCTTCCTTTTAACCTCTTTACTGATCTGTGTTACAAGTGTTGTGAGCCAGAAGTGCCCCATACAGTCAAGATGTGAGCTCTGCCTGCTACAGCTAAGAGAAACAGCTTTGGGTTTGCATTCACCGGCTGCAACCCTGTGCCCTGTTGCTGATCACCAGCCTTCCCCTCAGCTCCTCTTGGCAGTAGAGGTTGACTGGAGAGGTGAAAAGCTCCAGAGGGCGTTTTGGCTAGGCTAGTGTTTCTCAACCAATTACTCATGAATCTCTCTCATTGTCTGTAAATAGGAATAGGAGTAGTAAATGCTACATTAAGCTTGATTTCTGTTTCATTTCAAGCTAGGGTTACCAAAGTAACGCTGAGAAAGGAGAAAAGTCTTTTCTTTAGTAAGGTTGACCAGAACTGATGCCACCATCAAGTTCAGCAGAAGATAAAGTTTAGGTATTATTCTTGACATCCCTTTGACTTCAAGAATTCTGTTTGGATACTTCAGTTGCTCATTGATTTATTTTTTGTTTGGATTCAAAAGCTTGCCACAAATTATTTCTCATATCAAGCTTATTATTTTAAGTTCTTCCTTATTCTTCCTGTATTTATATAGGTTATTAATGTGCCAGCTGTCCCAATTTCATCAGCAGGAGTGCTACATGCTAAACATTTACAAGATGTGCTGTTTCCATGGACTTCTGAGTATCTGTAGAGTTGGGAAGGTGATTGGTTTTACTACGGAGGGTGTAAAAATATTACAGGGCTATTCACTTTGCGGGAAAGGGATATGAAGAGAAAAGCAAGGAAGGAACAAGATGTGTATTTCTTTTTTTTAAACCTATATATTCTTCCCCTTTCCCAGACTAGTTAGCTATGTTGGAGAGGAATATTGTTTTCATCACAAATGTTAGCTACAGAGTTGTTGGAGGCCCCTTTAAACAATTGCAGCGGTACTGGATGTTCCAAAATTAAAAAGTTTGTTTAAAGAAGGTAAGATTTCCCTGAAGCGTATTAAATAAGCAACTTCCACCTAAAAATCAAATTGAAATACCAATTCAGTAAAACATATGTGCTTTAGGTTCTCACCACCAGTTGACATAAATTAGTTTGAGTATGTTTGCCTTTAACTTTTTCCTCTTTTAAGGAGTAAGGTATGCCATAATGTTCCTGCTTAGCAGAGAACAGTTGCAGAATTTACCAGCTGCACCTTTAACTGTTTGATATCCTGTAAGCAGAACTAAGTTCTGGAAATGTCAGGGTGATGTAACAGTGCTTCATATGGAGAGCATTAGTTGTTCCTAGATCAGATTCATAAAATGTAAACAGGTTCAAGATTACAATCACGCTAACACCACTTTCCCAACAAGAAGAAATTTATCTATTCATCAGTGTCTGTAGGAGCTTATTACATGTGCTTGTGTTTTGTAAAGTCTGTCTGAAAATGCAGTACTCTCTGTGGAGCTAAAAAGGTATCGTCCTAGGAGACAAGTCATTGCAGATCATCAGGTATGGCAGTAATTTAATACGAAAAGTGTGACCAGATCTACACTGCAAGTAAATAGCCATTTCACATGCTGATATTTTCAGCACAGGTATAGGAATATATTTTGTTTATATAAATTCCAGTGAAAGCAGGAGATAAATATTACTCAAGGCTGCATTTCTTGTGATATAAAGTTATACTTTGTTTCATTTGGTCTCTTTGTAGGTTGTTTCTGGGATTTTGATTTGTTTTTTAACAGGTCACTAATTAACTTTTATGATCATTTGACAATGTAGATTATATTTGTATGAGACAGGCAAATTGGTATGGTGAAACCATTCTGTATGAGACAACATTGCATAGTCAGAATGAAATGAACTATGTTGGTAGCTGTATCTTTATATGATATTGTAAGTATGGTTTCTGCCTTATAGTTTTAATCCTGATTTATGGATATATCTCAGGATTGGAAGCACTTTTCAGAGCTGTCCTGAGACGAGGTTTTGTTGTTATTGCTCATCAACTACTTATTGTTTTTCTGTGTACACATGTGGCTCTTTGGAGACAGTTGGCCATTACTGCTGTGCTTTAGCTTCATAAAGGTGCTTGTGAGGGAAGGCTGTCAAAAAGAATCATGGCATTTTACAATCCTACTTGTAATCCTTTTTATTTCATCTCGAAGTGGTTTTGGTGTTACTAGAGTGAAAATCTGACCCACGTGTAGCCATGGAGAAGCATCTTCTCCTGCTACATCCTTAACCAGCTAAAATGTGATCCTTAGTGAAATACAATGTAAAGTCTCTTAGAGAAAAATATCTGTATGTAAAGGATGGTATTGTGTCACTACCTGTGTTTGCAAATTGTGGAGTCAGCAGATCTGCAAGCTCTGTCTATGTGTAAATGGCCAGATAGATCTGTTGTCCAACCGTCCTATGACCTTTTTTGATACAGAGGTTCTGGGGCTATTTGCTATACTTCTGTTCTCTTTTCTGCTTGCCAGTGTCTGCCAACACATTCCTGGCATTAAACCTCTTCAGAATGAAAAAGGAGGAGTCCACTTTTATCCTGAAGCATTGATGAAAGGTGGTTCTACTTCAGCTGTTGGAAATGTTAACGAACGGCTTAAACCCAGCTGAATATAGACTGTGGTACAGATTGCTCACAGCTGCTTTACTCTTCTCTTTTGGAGGCAGGCTTTTTGACCCTCTGGAGTTTTCCATTTCTCTCCCTTTGTCTTTTGTTCTCATGTTGACTGCCACCCATGTGGTTTTTCCTTCAGGTCTTTTCTCTAGCCAGAAAGACTGGGCATTATTCTCTTGAGATGCCTTCTTGGGGTCTTCTGGAGAGAACTGGCAGAAGCCATTCAAGGAACTTTCCCTCAGGCTAAAATCACACACTGGGTGAAGAGTTGTAGTTGCAGGACTACCACCTAGTAATATGGCAAGTGTGTTGTTTTGTCAGTGCTAACCTACTATGTTCTCTCACTGCTCACAGAGATTTAGCTCATCCCAAGGACTGTTTTCCATTTGTCTCAGCTTTGTAGCAGTTGAATAAAATGTCTTTTCTTAATGAATTAAATATAGGAGCAAGGTGTCTGAGTTCTCGTCGTCGTTTTGTCAAGAGACGTTCTGTATATATGCTGAATAGTTGCTGTTTTTCACAGATGCACCTGAAATATAACTTGACTACATGAATCACACCAATGTGTAGAATTTAATTGCATTGTTTACTTCAGTCTTCTTCAAAGAGCCAGGAGCTTTTGAGTGTTATATTTGGATATGTTAAGTCGCTTTGCATACACTGCAGCAGCATCAAAAAACAAAAGCAAAAAAGCACACCTTATCACCTCACTATGCTTTTGTGTGTAATTCAGTTCATTAAGGCGTTTGATGTTGATTTTGTTTTGCCCACCACAGGTTTTGGCTGAGCTTTGTGATGCCTCGTTGAGAGATTTGTTATTGAAGTCTGAAGACTAATCAGGGGCTTCTAGTGTGTGCCTGTTCAAGGGGGCCTTTCAGTGTTTTGTGTGGAAGGCATAGCAGATTTTAGCGTTGCATTTGTCCTTTGACCTCAGTCAAAAATCTATTTATTGAAAGAGGATGAAAGCCTTAAGTAGGGAAAAAAAAATACCTGCTCTCTGCCTTTAAGGTGTGCTGAAGAAAAGTTGTGCGTAATAATGGGGAAAAAAGTACTCCATAACAGCTTCCCTTTGGCTGCTGTTGGCAGGCTGCACACAATAAATGATGAGATAATAGGATGTTTTATGAGCTGTGCTGTTCTAGTGGAATGAGTTGTGCTTCTGGCCTTACTGTGAGGACTATTTGTAGGATATTTTTTCCTGTGTCCTTGTGGTTTAAGTTCATGCTCTGGGGTGGAGATGAATTTCTGAAAAAGATGAATGACAGCAAAGGTGGTGTGCCTGTACCTTTGTTGAACTGCTTGACCTGGCTTCTGCTGCCAGGCAGACTAATTAACACCCAGTTAGTGCTTCATGCCCACTGCTATGCATTGGCTACCACCAGGAAGGCTCTGCAGCCCATCACACACCCCTCCAGGTCGGAGCTGTGCTTTGCATCCAAGGGGAGCCTGCTGGGATCCACAGTGTTCTGCTGACATGATGGAGATCGGGGGTGTTCAGACGGAGAGGAAACGCTTATTTCATCTCCTTCTTAGCCAAAATGTGAGCCGTTAAACATTTGTTTGCTGTCTGATTCCACATTTTTGATCTGTTTGTTCTGTGCTTGATCAGGAGGACTAGATTGCCTAACAGGCTTTCATTTGGTACTTTCGGTAGTGAGTGTGGTAGTTGACAGCATGCACAGGTGTGCACAAATATAAATTACATATATATATAAAAGGATGTTTCTGTATCCTGAGATTCAGTCTGAGCCTGGTGTATTTGGTCAACAGCTCTGATGCTTGAACGGTTCTAGTACTGCCCATATCTGTAAAAGTAGTCAGAAATGTGCTGTTTTGATCATCGTCCCACTGATGCGCTATTGTGTTTGTAAAGGAAATGTCTTATTTACAGAATGATGCACCAGTTTGGCTCTGGCACCTGAGTATGCACGATGAACTTTTGAACCTGCAGTACAGCCTGTGGGATTGATACTGTTCTAAATAAGTGAGCATTTGGGGTTTGCCTGGACATGATGTAATGAGATAATTGCAGAACCATTTGGCTTTTAACCGCAGACGTAACCTTCTTTTTTTTTTTTTTTTTTTAATGTACTTTATTTAGCTTCATAAAGTGAAAAGGCATTAATCTTTAGTCTCTGCTGCTTCACTGCGTAATGGATTGGATGACACAGAACTCCTCCAAAACTTAGTTTTAAAGAACGTCGGTGTTATTTTTAAGTGTCTCCAGCAGGAGGCTTTCAGTCTGGAAGGAATCCTGAAGATGTCTGCACTATAGCAATGCAAAATGAATTGTTACAGCAATGATTTCTTTTGCATGTAGTGTGGTTGAACACAGGGTGCAGCAGCTGACTGCTTTGCTGGTGCAGTGGTGGTGTAGGGGAGGTCTGGGGTGTTCCATGCGTGCTTGCTTTTTTTTTTCCCAGATATAATTCATCTAGCAGAATTGGGTGGCAATGTACGATTTATATTTCTTCTAAATTGAAATGTAATGCCCCAAAAAACTGTGTAATCAAAGAGTTGTGTGTTGCTTTTGCAACTTTGTGAAGGATTGCAAGAGTGACTGTAATAGGAACAGCAAGTTTCGGTCTGGAGATTTCTGTTGTTGTTATTTGGATACCTACCACAGGTGTGTATGCATGTTAGAAGTCAGATAATAATTTAATAATATGTGATTATCAGTAATCACATACAGAAAATAAGTTGAGCGCACCCATTGCCTACAAGGTATGGGCAGAACCTTACAACTTACTGTTTTTTAAATATTTTTATGAAATTGTGGTTTAATTGTGATTAGTATTACGTTGCCTTTAGATTAAGGATGTTTTTAATACAAAATAAATACTGCTTAGGCACTTAACTATTTACAAGTCAGAGGAATACAGAGTTGAAATGATCATACTTGTCTTCAAATCTTTAAAGGAAAACAGAGGTGTTGCACAGGGAAGACAGCTTAATTACCTACAAAGTACAAGTTGAATATCTTGATTCTGAATAAAGAAATAACAACTGAAAGACAGTAAAGAGAAGATTGTTTAAATTTCTACCTCAACCACAGGTAGTGCATAGCCTGGATTAAAGCACAGCAGTTGTCCACATGTGAAGCGTTTCTTGCAGAAGATGGAAGCTTGAGTCATGTTGGAAAACAAAATTACAGTCTTTTGATTTAAATATGATACAGAACTTGATGCTGTCCACAGTGAGAGTTTTCAAATAGCACTTATTTTTTCCTTTTTTTTCCATGTGTTCCACAGGTCATAAATGTTGATGGAACAATGAGGAAAACCCTTTTAGAAGATAAACTTCCGCATATATTTGGGTTCACGCTACTGGGTGATTATATCTACTGGACTGACTGGCAGAGACGAAGCATTGAAAGAGTTCACAAGATAAGGGCTAGCAGAGACATAATTATTGATCAGCTGCCAGACTTGATGGGTCTTAAAGCAACAAGTGTTACCAAAGTTTTCGGTAAGTGTGGTCAATCATAGAGTCTGAGGTAGTTTCTAGAAGCTCTTGCTTTCACTAAGCAGCTGTTCATTGCTTGTAATGAGAATAACTATTGTCTTTTGTGCTTGAAACATTTTGAAGGAGGGCTGCACCTATTTTTGTAGAGTTGGGAAGATATGCTGTTGCAAAAGAAATTTGGGCTTCCATCTTTTTAGGGATATTCAGCCTAAGTCCTCTGCAGCTTCCACTACAGTCTGAATTTTTGTGTGAAGAATTTTATTCCTGCTTTGATCTCTTGAAGAAATCAGGTTTTGCACCATTTTCTATTGTCTTGAAAGCTGGATGAGACTGAACTTTGAGATTTTTTTGTGATAGCATGTCTATAGCTAAATCTTTGGTTCGCGCTGATGGAGAAAGGCACTCATTTGTCTTCTGATCCTTGCTTTCCCCTCCTCATTCCTGCACCACCCTGATCATGGTCACTGACTTGAACAAAATAAGTGAGAGATTGTAGCGATTAAACAGATGGGAAAGAGCTGCAGTTATCCACTTCTTTTTCTCATTGATTTGTATCATTGAACTCAGATGCATTTTTAAAACTGACGATTTCAAAGAGGTGTAAAGATGGAGCACTGGACCAAAAATAGCCAGACTGAAAATGGATAATTGCTTACCTTTGGTAAACGAGCTATTCTTTGGGGAAAGTATAAATATATGTTTGTAACAGTTCTACATATACAGGAGGGACAGGAGCTGCTTCCTAATGCCAAGCTAGAGGAAAAGAATAATTCTGAATGGCTCTGTTAACGACCTGTAGGGTTACCTTTGAAAATTTGCAGTTGCACTACATTTTCACTCAGCTTTTCTCTCTCCTCTCTCCCCCATCTCCATAATACACCAATATATGTTTTGTTTTGTTTTTAAGGAACTAATCCATGTGCAGAGAACAACGGAGGCTGCAGCCATCTGTGTTTCTTTACACCTCAGGAGACCAGGTGTGCCTGTCCCATTGGCCTTGAGCTGTTGAGTGACATGAAGACTTGCATCATTCCTGAAGCCTTCTTAGTTTTCACAAGCAGAGCAGCAATTCATAGGATTTCCCTTGAAACCAATAATAATGATGTTGCTATTCCTCTTACTGGAGTCAAGGAGGCATCTGCTCTGGATTTTGATGTTTCTGATAACAGAATCTATTGGACTGATGTTAGTTTGAAGGTATTACTCACATGTGAATTCCCTGAATATAAAGCCACAGAGCAGTTTCTTTGATCTAACAAAGGTCTCTGTTACATGATCTATCCTGCAGTTGCTAATGTTGTCATTGAATTGCATCCAAGGAGACTCTTGGAGATGAAGACAGTTGCATTGTTGAATGCGCAGTTGGGTGACAGGCACATTCCCAGTTCAAATAAAAATCTGAAGTGATGTCTCCTCATGAGTGCTGAGGTCTCAGATGCTGCATATGCTGCATCCGTATATGTGTTTTCATGTCACGTAGTACACTTGGCAACCCCCCAAGCTTTTTACCACCTTTCAATTTTTATTTGGAAGACAACCCTACTTAACATTTGCTTCTAGCAAGCGACCTTTGTATTGGTTGCTGTTAGCCCATGGTTCCAGCTTGGCACAGAAAAGGCCAGGGAACTTGTCTGTTTTTTTCCATGTCATGTTAATAGCCCCCTGCTTGCTCCCATCTCCTCTATGTCCTTGTGTTCCCTAGCAATTTGAAATTCCCTTCTTACGTGTTTGGTTCATGTCCAGGTCCATGCTGAAGTGAGCATGGTGGTGTACATCAGTGTTAATTAACTTCTTGAAGTGAATTAAGTAATGGTATAAAATGGCACATTCACTTCACTGGAACTGAATTTCTCTGAGCCTCTTAATAAGTTGTTGTTTTTTTGTTTTTTTTTTTACCTAAAACCATAATAGGAAAAAGATCATTTTTAGGGCTAGGCTATATAGCTCTTTAAGACTATGAGGGCTGTGCTTCAGCACTAACAGTCCTGATGTGGATACCTTTACTCTAGGAACAGTGGCAGTATAACAAATTAGTGTGCTGCAGACATGATTGTTAAATAAATCTCAGGCAACCATGTGGAAAGCCGAGGCTGTGGTTGTCTTAACCACTGGTAGTGGAAAATATATTGCTTCAGCTTCATCATTCAGGTCCTAGTCTGATTGTGTGTAGAACTGGGCTAAGTTTTACTTGTATGTGGCCTCCTGTGTTATCCATCATGCTATACTTCCACATGCATATTGCATACATTTCAGCATATCTGAAATCCCTCCACCTGCGTCTTGGCAGCAGGTAGTGTAACTTCAGAGCCCTCCTCCTGTTTTTGTGCTGTTCTCCTTGATCACTACATCCCCAGTCTCCAGTAGCCTCGATTATGTGAGGACTCATTTTCAGAAGGGGATTATACTTTTTCTGAGGTGGGGTTTATACCTGTAAAAATACAAATTTTGATATTTACCTTTAAAAATATAAAACACCTCTTAGTATTAAGATGCTACCAAAAGTAGATAATTGTACATTGATTCTGGGTGTTTCCAGTGGTATATCTGGAGGTTGTTTCATTGTTAATTATTGGGAGTGGCTTATTTGTGTGTATACAGTCCTTGCCCTATGACTTATTTTGCTGACTGTATTGAATTAAAATATAGATAGGATCTGCAAATTTGCTGAAGGTGGTTGATCATAAGAAAAAATTAATTCTAATTTTGCTGAACTTGTGATGTATTCCTTAGATTTAAAACATTACAGAGAAATAAATATATATAATTATGTACAAACAGAAGAGAGGAAGAAGGGTCAAGAAAGAATCAGCAAATACATTGTTCTTTCTGGAAGTTATGTCTTTTTAAGGCACTCTGTATTGGTCATGACAAACTTAGCCTTTCTGAAAATTCAAGTCTATTTATTCTGTAAATTGCTCTTTTTTTTTTTTTTTTTTTTTTTTTTGAGAACAGAAATTTATTTTTAAAATGTAACACCAATTGATTGTTGTTTTTACTAAACTCTTTGTAAGCTAAACTTCATAATAATTACTTTTTATCTTGATGGAGTATCTATAAATGCTTAAACATCTTTACACAATTGTTTTCCAGACCATAAGTCGAGCTTTCATGAATGGGAGCTCTGTTGAACACGTGATTGAATTTGGGCTAGATTACCCTGAGGGAATGGCTGTAGACTGGATGGGAAAGAACCTCTACTGGGCAGATACTGGAACTAATCGAATTGAGGTAGCCCGCCTGGATGGACAGTATAGGCAGGTCCTTGTGTGGAAGGACTTGGACAACCCAAGGTCTTTGGCTCTTGATCCTACCAAAGGGTAAGGGACAGCGTTGTTTTTCTAAGCTTTCTTTCTGCTTGTAAGCTCCAGAACCCTGAAGGTCACAATGAAAAATTTGAAGAATTGTCAATCACATTTTTCCTTCTTTCTTTAAAAAATAATTGCTTTAACATATGCAATAACCACGTGGTTATTCCCCTTTTTTTTAATTTTTTTTTCTTTTTTAAGCAAATTTAGAAAACAGAGCTGAACTCAGTCTCACAAAGTTGTATCATTTTATTTCACTTCTCATTGCAGGTACATGTACTGGACAGAATGGGGAGGTAAACCTAGGATCGTTCGAGCATATATGGATGGAACAAATAGCATCACTTTGGTGGATAAAGTGGGTCGTGCCAATGACCTCACAATTGATTATGCAGACCAACGGTTATATTGGACTGACTTAGACACCAGCATGATTGAATCATCAAATATGCTAGGTAATCTGTTAGCTTCCATCACAGAATTACTCTGTCAAGGACAGAAATCTGCAGTGGCCACAGCAAAGCAACTAAATATAGATTGTTTTAGTTCAATCCTTTGAATTATTGTCTCCAGATGAACTGTTAGTTTTTTTTCCCTAAGATGTTGCATTTATTACATTTATTAGACTTAAAACTTGCATGTACTAATAGGTGGTAAGTAGTAATTTGAAAAAATTGAAATAATGTGATTAATATAAACAAAACAGCTAGAGGGAAACCTGGACTAGAAACTGATTGTGGTATTGAGAAGAAACATAATATTCAAATCTGTGGTAAATTAAACTAGTTTTTAAGTGGAACCTATGGTTAACGTTAATTTGCAGTGAGAAGGGGTGCTGAAGCTAACAAAGCTGTGTGCTTGTGTGTTTACCTAATGGATTCTGAAGAATCTGAGTGGGCTTATTAGTTAAGGCAATGTTAGACTGGAACTGAAAATAGTGTTCTGTAGAATTTAGTATTGGATATATGTGTGATAAGGGAGATACAGTGCTGATGAAGGCTTCATCTTCATGTAAAGTGGCTGAGATTCATAGAAGTTTGTATTTGAAAATGTTTAGGGGACTGATTTATATTAGGCCTTTGTAGTGGATCTCTGGCAGAGGCTGTCTAATGCTATAGAGGTGTTAAAACTGTTTTGAATGTTGCTAACTAAGCCACCAAGTGTGATTGTTTAGGGATTTCTGCCAAACAAATTGTTTAGAAATCACTTTACGTTTCTTTGTGTTGAATTGCACTGTAAATGATTTGTTTCTTGAGTAAAATGCTTTAATTTCTCATAGCTGGTTCTCTGTGAATCTCAAGTTTGATATTTGTTGCTGTTGTGCATATTGATTTTGTTGTTGATCTGAGTGATTCTTGGAGGTGATAGCATTCTTGAATATGCTTTTCAGAATCTATTTGGGGTGCTTAGCATAAGAAATAGAACTGTATTTATTGAAATTGCAGTACACTGTCACAATTTCAAATTGCTCCATAGTCAAGAGGTTATCAGGATAAGGTTTTTAAATGCGAATATGTAGGTTAGTTCTTCGGCAGGTATTGCTTAGCAATGAATCCCAGGGGGAAATGGTAATGACTGAGTTTTGTTTTAAAAAAGGAAGAAAAGGCTTTTTATTTTTATTTTTAATGTCTGTCATGTTTTCCATTTCATGACCTGGGATTTTCATTATTTTTGCAGGACAAGAACGAGAAATCATAGCAGATGATCTACCTCATCCATTTGGATTAACGCAATACAGTGACTACATCTATTGGACAGACTGGAATCTTCACAGTATAGAAAGAGCAGACAAGACCAGTGGGAAGAACAGGACACTTATTCAGGGCCATCTGGATTTTGTGATGGATATATTGGTCTTCCATTCTTCACGTCAGGATGGCTTGAATGACTGCGTGCAAAATAATGGTCATTGTGGCCACCTGTGCCTTGCCATACCAAATGGGTTTAGATGTGGTTGTGCTGCTCACTATACCCTGGATCCCAACAGCAGGAACTGCAGTTGTAAGTTTATTTTTTTGTTTGCTACAGTGTTTTTCATTGCTTCTGGCTTCCAGGCGCTTGTGATCCCTTTCAGTGTAGAACCCAGTAGGCAGCTCAGCAGCACCCAGATACTTGCTCACTCACCCACAGTGTGGGGGAATAGGGGCAGTCAGGAGGAGGGTGCATATGAGAAAATTCTAGTTAAATGGGAGACTCTGTAACTCCAGGTGCTTCTCGCTTCTTCCTCCTTTCCTCCAGTTTTATTGCTGAGTACGACATCAATATGGGGTGGAACATCCCTTTGGTCAGATTGGGTCAGCTGTCCTAGCAGTGTCCCTAACCAACTTCTTGCACAGCCCCGCCTTATGGGCTGGTGGGACAACGTGGGCAGGAGAAAAGGCCTTGAGGCTGTGCTTGCTAATAACTAAACCTTAGGTGTATTATCAACACTATTGTGATCAAAAATCTAAAACGCAGGACAGTACAAGCTGTTACGAGAGAAACTAACTCAGCCAAAACCACTACAGTCTCACATCTTACTCCATACACTGTGATGCTCAGGTCCTGTTCTATCTATGTTCACAGACGCTATGGGGTACACCTGTTACAAAGTGGACTTATCCATGTCCACAAATGCTTTGGGTGCACAATTCTGTGATTCCCATGTGGGCTTATCCATGGGTCACAGTCTCTTTGACTTGAATTAACACTGTACTTTCAGCCTGCCTGGTACAGCAGCAAAGCTATTTTCTTCGTTTTCACATATATGTGTTTAGTTTTCATATGAATATAGTTGTCCATTTGAAATTCTGTCGCAAGTGTTCTTTGTCTTTTGTGTGTTGGTTTTTAGCAATATGTTTGACCACGCAAGTTGCACTTTTTAATGTGTTGTCTTGTCTTGTTTCAGCTCCTACCAGTTTCCTGTTGTTTAGCCAGAAATCTGCCATCAGCCGAATGATACCCGATGACCAGCAAAGTCCAGACATCATCCTGCCTATGCATGGTCTAAGGAATGTGAAGGCTATTGATTATGATCCCTTAGATAAATTGATTTACTGGGTAGATGGGCGTCAGAATATTATAAAAAGAGCCAAAGATGATGGCACGCAGGCAAGTTTACATTGTGTATATAATTCTGTGTGGGTTGTTCTCTGCACCTTATGACTTTCCCCTCCGGTCCCTTGCACCAAAGAATCATCAGTCTAAACTTTACTCTTGCCAGCTGTTATTCATGTATATTCTGTTTACATGTGAAAATTACAGAGGGCTTTCAGGATTGTGATTTTAACGTATACACAATGTAGCATAATAGAATATAGTACATCATATGTATCTGAAACTACCAGCCGTGAACTGTGACGTTCATCTGAGTGTGGGCAACAAAGAAAGGGAGATTCACTGTCTGAATGACATTCGGTTTAGAAACAATACTTTAAAATCAATATTGTTCATTGTGTGATTGTATTGTCATCATTGTAAAGCTCTTGCAAAATGAAGACACTCTATCTAAGCTGTAGTTAAATCCTCATTGAATGTACAAGTGACTGTTGTGTCAGATGGGAATAGGCTTATTCACATACTTCATTGTTCTGTTGGGTTGGGTGCATAATTGTTTTGGGCCAGCTATTCACACAACAGCAGAAAGAAGTGTGCTGTTCTTTTGGGCAGTGTTCTGCTTATGTTAGCATAGCTTAACTCCTGGGACAGGATAACAGATCATTGAAAAGCTACAGTTTGAATAAGAACACAAAAGGAAGTGGAGAATGGGCAACATATATTTTCCTAGTTCTCGAGCAGTTATCTAAACAATATAATAGGATTTCAGTGGGACTGGGCCGGCCTCTTCATACCTCTGAGGCATCAGTGGTTTTACAGTGCCCTTTAAAGAAGTAGATTGTAATTTTACTTTTCAGCCATTTCTTGTAAGATTGAGAGGAGATCTCTTAGTATAAGCAGCTAGCTGAGCTGTGGATGAATTTTGAAGAAGTTTATTTTGCTTTTTTTGGATGATGCTAGGTGCTAATTGTTGCAGTCTGTCTTCTTTTTGGTACTTGCTAGGTGCAAATTGCAACGGGGATTCATCTGCTTTGTTTTCCGCTATGCTGGTCACATAGCTTTGAAGACACAGATCCCCTGCAAATTTTGACTTTCCAATTTTCACTTGCTATTTTTACTGAATTTTGCTAATTTGTGCTTTTTGCACAGGTGATTATTATTACATTCATACCTGGGTAATGTTACCCTCGATTTCAATAAAATAGTTATTTCTTAGCATTTCTAGGTGTGCTGTCAAACAAATGCAGGGATAAAGATTTGAATAGAAAAGGAAAACATTATATTTCTATGAAGAACTTGGTAGCTTAGAACCAAATTATTGAAATGTAACTTTCTTAAGTAGTGAGCGACTCATTTAGCTTAAGCTGAGTGTGGCATAGTGTGTTCATCTTTCTAGACCCATACAACCTTTTTCTGCTGCTGTTTTTATTTTTGCATTGGGAATGCCATATTAGAACACTTGAGAAAGCCACCACTTCCCTCTGACTGTTACCATCTGACTAGTAGCATTCATCTTCGAAAAGTACTTTGATGTTGTGAGTCCTGCCAGGCACTGGGATCAGTGGTACACTAGTGAAGGTTCTATAATGTTAAAGAAACACCTGGAGTGTAGTTTTCCTTTAGGGACTGTGTGTGCTTCATAGAATTAAAGTTTTGATGTGTGTGTTATAGTGTATACAGAGTAGCTACAACATTGGTCAGATTTAGAGGCAGGCCGTGGGAGATTTGAGGGTAATAGTTCCTGGAACTTAACGATGATGTCAGATTTTGCAAGGACCTTCATAGTGACATGAGGATTAAGGTGAAGCAATGCTTTTAGTACAAGTGTGAGGCGAATTTGTAGCCATCAGATGTGTGAGCAAACAGAACTAGGTTTCTCTGGAAGATCTGAGTTTTTAAGAAAAACCTGTTCTTAAAAAAATAATCTGCTACACTACAAATGATACAGGAAGAAGCCTTTAGGAAGAGATTCAGATATATTCTGCTGGCTGGATAACGGTGCACATCTTGCCAGTAGTCTGCCCTGTTTGTTCTGCTATTTTATTCAAGATTGTTCTGTGTGCAAACATGCACTATTGTTTTCTTCCATTTCCTACTAATTAATTCTAACTACTACTAGGAGGCCCCACAACTGCTTTCTGGAGAGTTTTCTGTAGTCTTACGGATTTTGTTCTGATGTTTTTTCCTTAAATCCATAGTTGGAATCACGTATTTTTTATGCTTTGTCACATTTATTATATTTAGCATTTCCTTGTGGTTTTAGGCTTTTCTGGATGCTCACATAAGTGAACTGTGCTTTTTGTGCTGAGTTCTTATGAAACAATTACTGGAAGTTATTCTCTATATGCTGTCTTGCAGCCTTTTACTGTCATGAGTTCTCCAAACCAAAGCCAGAACCCAGAGAAGCAGCCACATGACCTCAGCATCGATATATACAGCCATACCTTGTACTGGACCTGTGAGGCCACAAATTCTGTCAACGTTCACAGACTGAATGGAGAGTCAATAGGGATGGTGCTGCGAGGAGACCACGACAAACCTAGAGCCATTGTAGTGAATGCAGAGCGAGGGTGAGATTCCTTTCTGTACCTCATATTGAACGCATTTGGAATGTGTGTCAGCTGTGTGTGCTGATGCTTAAATGCCAGTTTTCTGGTAGATGGTTTACCATGTGTTTGACAGATGTTGAATGACAATACGTCAGAACCATGTGGATACAGTAGTACCCAGAGACTCTATCTGGAACATCTCTGGGACTGTTTTTATGTACAGTGCTCAGGGTACTCAGTTTAAAAGCTGCTGCTGCTAGTCTTATTGGGACTAACTCACTTGGACATGGTTTGTATTTATAAAAGCTTTGCTGCTTTCTCTGTTAAAAATGGGGGTTTAGCTTTGCTGATCTCTTGAACACTCAACTTTTCTATTCCAATTTTTTAAATATCTTAGAGATAAACTTGCTTTTGAATTATAAGAGGTAAAAATGGGGGAGGGACTGTGCTGTACACAGTGGCTACCTAGGAGGGCTAAATTAGTGATCTTTGTCCTGCCTTAGTTCCAGAAATCCTTCCCTCTGGCTCTCCATTGGCTCTGTGTTCTAACAGCTGCCACTCTTCGCTTACTGTGCAGTAGTGTAACATATGAAATTAGGGAATTTGCCCTGAAGAGATGGTGGAAATGTCTAAATATACCACATAGTAAATGTCTGGGACTCTGCAGCTGGTTAGATCTGGATCTTTGCTGTGGGGAGCTACAGCCACCACAGTCATCCCTGTTTAAGCTGTTCACGAGTTCCATTTCAGAACCCATGTGTAAATGTGAGCTACTTCAGCTGAGTTCTGAAGCTCTCACCTAACCAGCTCTTGCCATTGTTCTCAGGTACATGTATTTCACCAACATGCAAGAGCGAGCTCCCAAGATTGAGCGTGCAGCCCTCGACGGCACGGAGAGAGAAGTGCTTTTCACAACTGGGCTGATCCGACCAGTGGCACTGGTGATTGACAACAAACTCGGAAAGCTTTTCTGGGTGGATGCAGATCTGAAGCGCATCGAAAGCTGTGACTTGTCAGGTATGTGGTATGCAGTTAAATATTTGGAGCAGCATGTGTGTGTGTGTACAGGACATTATTCCTTCTTTGATGCTGACCCCAGTAGCTTCTGCAATTGCCATTTCTGTGCAGGCAGTCACAGCTAACAATTATGGGTGGACTTCTTTGATGTGATCGGAATAAACGTGTCTGTAATGATTACCACTCTCCAAGAGGGACATTTGACTTCTGATATCTTTTGATATCTTGCAACTCATGCAAGATCAGATTTAAATAGGTGGTAACCATCACAGAACCTTTAAATTGCTCCCTCCTTTCATTTTCCTATGGTTTAAAAAGTTGGCATAACTCTTCAATTTTTTTTATTTTTTTTTTTTTAGAGTTTACAGCCTACTACATTAAGGTAGCTTGAAGAGCAAACTGAAAGAGGGGGGCTTTTTTCTAATAGAGACGATACGATACATTAGTGTTGCAAAACAGTGGAGGAGATCAATTTGTTGCACTTTTAACACATTAGTAAAATAAAGCATAACTTCACATCCATAGGAATAGCACCACACGCTTCTTGCAGAGTGTTTGGATACTCAAAGCAGCTGACAATGCTGAAAAAATGGAGAAATCTGCAGAGTAGCACAGAGGATCCAGTCTATGTTTTCTCACTCATGATGCACTCTCATCGTGTGTATAAAGAAAGGAAACTCCTAAAGGAAGCACAGAAGGAAGGGAACTAGTGTATGGCAGTTTATTAATAGTATTCTAATTGAAATAAATGTTACATTCTTATGCTTGGCTGAGCTCTGCATAATTTATTCAGTAAGTTAGTTGAATCTAGTGCTCACTAGAATTTTTATTATGTATCAAGATTCTATAATCTCATTTTGTGTAGATATCCAAAACTTCTGTTTGGATGTTTTAGATGTAGGCATAAGGTCTTTATTACAAAATGAAACACCAGAGCAGAGGTGGGCACCAAGTTAGAATTCTGTTTTGTATTCCTCGTTTTTTAAATGAAATATATCTATATATAATAGGGTGTGCACAACCTTAGAAGTGTTTTCTGTGAATGAATCGATTAATCTGGAATCCCTTGTTCACCCCAGACAAGCATAATGAAAGCAACAATTAAATGCCATTAAGTTTAGTGCAGCACGTTACTGAAGACTACAAACAATTACAATTGAAAGCAGACAAATATGTTACTTAACCTGAGCAATTGATAATGTTCCTGTTTAAAAGCATCTTCAGTTACATTCCATTTTTCCTAAACATGGAAGTTGAGTTTTCTGCTCTGCTGCTGAACTGGGTTTAGAAACAACAGAAATTGCCTTGGTGTGTTTCAAAAAGTGGTATTTCTTTGTTTGTTTTGTTTGTTTTTACTGGATTTTGTTTGTCTTTTAAACTAGTTAGAAATTATTTCTGTTTGATCTCAGGTGCTAACCGTGTGACTCTGGAGGACTCCAACATCCTTCAGCCAATGGGCCTGACTGTGCTGGGCAACCACCTGTACTGGATTGATCGGCAGCAGCAGATGATTGAGAGAGTGGAGAAAACTAATGGGTACAAAAGGACTAGAATTCAGGGCCGAATTGCTCACCTAACAGGCATTCATGCTGTGGAAGAACTTGATATGGAGGAATTCTGTGAGTTTCTTTAAATACCTGATGTTTTTCACTCTTGTTTTTCACTCAAGCTCCTCATCCAGCTGCATGTTTCAGTAATATTGGCTTTAGGTTAGGCCATGGAGTGCTTTCAGCTTGAGGGGCTGGACTCTAACAGAGGAAGAGAAACAAGTTCCTCATTCTTTCCCAGTTGAGGCCTTCTGCACAACTAGAACGTGTGATTTCACAGCACTTAGTTACCTGCTTTGTACCAGCTCACATGATAGTGAATTAACTCTAAAAGATACTTAGAATTACAATGGTTAATTTTTCAAGTACAACCAAGTAATGAGTTGGAAATACTTTTATAAAGAAAGAAAAGGGTATAGTACCTGCCTTTTCTCGAGGATTTTCAGACCTATTTGTAAAGCATGTCTGGTTTGACTTGGCAAACCTCCAGTAAGGGAAGGAGAATGGGCAGGATGCTCCTAAAACACACCTCTGTGGATGTGACATTTATCCCTGATTAGATGTGGAGCCATTTTAGGTGCTCCATTCTGAAAGGGGTCAGTCATGTTGGCCCTTATTTTTCTGGCTTGCTGTCTCAGTTCCTGTGCTCTGAGTGTTGAACTCCAAACATTCTGTGTAGGATTATTCTGTAGTAGGTACCTGGGAGGCACCATAAAAACTTCATCCATCCTCATGCTGCCTTCTTCAAGGAAATAGGCCAGTGTGGTAGCTACCTTAGGATGCACTACCATCCCAGGGAGAGAAGCAGCGAACTCTTCTAGATGAACCCTATCTTTTGTATTTCTCCCCCCTTCAAGGCACACTGAATACAGAGTGAAGAAACCTGGGAAGAGGAATATCCTCACTTAATCTTTGGTGGGCAGTAGTCAGTCAAGCTTTTCTCCTCTAACCATGTTCCACCTGTGGATAGATGAGGAAGTACAAGACTACAGTATGGCAGAGTAAGGGAATGCAAGTCTGAGGTCTGGAGAGGAGTAATGCTTCCTGTTTGTGAAGGATTGTGGGTAGAAGTCTTATATAGGGAGGGTGAACATAAGTGTAAGCTTTCCTATATGGATAAACAGTTGGAAGGTAGCATAAGTATTTAAGCTGTAGCTGATTCTATTTGCTAATCCTTATCCAGATGTTCTGTTTTCTTTTACAACACTCAGTTTTTCTTCTGTGCCATTTCTCATGTTAGTGCATTTCAGAGGTAGTACATAATGATGGAAAAATAATTTCTTTAAATCTAAACACTGTTAATGAAGAAAAAAGGGAAAGGACTTGATATCCCATATGTTTTTAAGAATGTTTATTTTATTATGGCAATGGTAACGTTTCTTCTGAGTTGCACTGAAAGGAAGTACTTTTTTACATCTGAAATCTGTCCAATGTAGGTGACTTCTTGGTTACAACAGGAGAGTAAAAATAAATATGTGCATGTGTGCATGCCCACACAAGTGTACATGAGGGCACTTTTTCTGCTAGCAACCCATGCTTCAAGCAGCAGCGTCTCCAACACTGTGTTAAATTGATGAACTTGTTAAAGGTGAAAGCAGACTGCTGAGAAGCCTGAACAGATGGAAAACAATTTTGGCACAGAACAGTAATAACTGTACCATTTCTTCCCAGTGGAAGTTCTTGGTGCTTACTGGTAGCGAAGAATGCATTGTGCAGTGACATCATGAGTAGGATAGACTCTGGCCCCAAAGATCACTCCAGCAGATGCAGTAAAGCACTCAGTTGGGCTGGGGTCCTCAGACAGCGACTTCACGTTTCTGTGCCTGTTTCTTGTCTGACTCATGCTTCCTTAGTTTGATTCCATTAGAAATTATTGGGTTCTCAGCACTTGTGAATAACTGATTTGGGAAGGTGACCATGTAGCTTCCTGTTTTATAAATATATAATTAAGAACTGTGTGCTCACATTGCAATTCTGTGAGTAACAGGGAAGTGTCGAGGACGCATAGGGGCTGGGAGATAGGACTGGATAGTAAGAGGTCTTGGAGATTAGAGGCAAATTCCCAAGGGTTTGGTGGGCTGGCATTCTGCAGAGACAACTGTTAATTCTTGATGCCTGGCAACCCTAGAAGTGCAGATGGGATGTCTAAGTTTGCCTTAAATGTGACCTTCTCAAATCTGCTTGTTCGCTTCTCTTCGCCTGAGCTCCCAAATTCATTTTATAAGTTCTTTGAAGGTCTCTGTATCACTGCGAGCAGAAGTGTAGTCCTCATGAAGTAGTAAATTAGCTTTTGAGCACAGAACTGAAAAACCTTGCACTTAGCTTACTATGAATTTGTAGTGAAATCTTAGTTATTCAACTAGAAGGGTTTTATGGGTAGTTTTGTGAGTTTGTCTTAGCTAGTAGCTATGCTTTTTTTTTTTTAACACTGTCTAATCATTCTTTCTGTGTGTTCCTCCAGCTGCACATCCCTGCTCTCGTGACAATGGTGGCTGCTCACACATCTGCATTGCCAAAGGCGATGGGACTCCAAGATGTTCGTGCCCAGAGCACCTTGTGCTTCTGCAGAATCTCTTAACATGTGGAGGTGGGTTATGTTTAACAGTGCTGCTAATCAGTTTACACTGGAAAAGTAAACAAATTAGAACCACTGGAATATCAAATTTGCTCTATAACATGCTGCTAGGTTTTGAGAACTGTCTATCTGAAGAAAGGTATTTTCAGAAACAACTGAATTAATGAAGTCAGAATGACCAAATTCAAATGATTACTGTTGCAAGAAACTTGCCCACCAAGGTAGCTGACATTCATATGGTGCAAAATTGTATGAACTTCCTGCAGGAGGTTGCATCTGAATGCAGAATGTGGATTTATACAGTTTTCCTAGACATGATGTTACATTCTGTCTTAAATGTGACTTTTTCACCAGCTTCAAGTTTGGGACATGTGACTTTTCACTCTGTGCAGAGCACACTTGTTAGACCATGTGATAGTTACATCTGCTACTGAGATTTTCATTATTGTGTGATGTGACAGATTTGTGCTATAAACAAATGCTTATAATGATGTTGATAACTCATGCTCATCTAGCAGTTAAATCTGTATGTGTGATTCCCATAGTACTCCAGCTTTTCAAATAACATGGAAACATGAAACACTGTTCTGCCTAGTTAGGGACAGACAGTTCAGAAGCTCAGTTGCCATTATTTTCAATAAAGGTAACTCTTGTCTTTCCCCATGGTAGATATTCCCTTTACAATTCCCTTTCACAGCCCCAGGAATTCTGATAATTGTTACCTTACTGTTGCAGAAGGCATTAAAATGGAGGAAAAATTTCTTTTTGGGAGATACCCTATGTTAAATTATTTGGCTCTTTTGGTACTCTGGGCTTTTTTAATGTATTCGTTGTGTTGTGGATTTCATTTTTCTGGCTGAGCTCTGACCTCCTGTGGGACGGTCCTTTCCATTATAAACTGTTTTCTTTCCCATGACCACAACACGTGATGTGGTTTCGGAGTAGTGGAGGTTACATCTGCAGGGGGAAAAATAAAACAATCTACTTAGATTTCTTGCTGTACTTCTGTTGAAAAATGAGGCTAATAAGAGATTCTTACGTTCCACTGCTTTGTTGCCTTCCCCTGTGAATCTTAAAATTAAGGGGCCTCCCTTTCAGTCTCTGCTTCTTGTTTATTTGTTTTTATTCTGATCCTTCACTGAGCTTGCAACAGCTTTTTAATCTGTCTTGCCTACAGTAGTAGTAACCCACAGTAAGTATTTCAGAATAGGTTTATAGCTGTTTTGGTTGGAAAACATTTTGTTCGTGTATTCTTGTGAACACTTGACAAGTTTTTAAATGCAGACTCGTGCCTGCCAAGTGCAATTGTAATGCAGCATTAAATGTGACTCTTCATGCAGAAGTAGTAATCTGTCTGCTGAATTATCTAAACAGTACACACCTATCCAGATTAATTCCAGAATTATCTTGATGCGTCCGTCTGGCATCCTTATTGTAAGTACAGCTGCCAGGTCAGTGGTTAGGTTTGTAAACCTCAGTATTGCTACGCCCAGTAATCATAACTCAGAAACTTAGAAATCATAGGAATGTCAAAAATTAAACATATGTTTTTTTACTTTGTTTTTCAAGCTCTTGATTTTACTCGAGTCTCATTCTTGAACATTTCTTCTTAATGAAGGACAACAGCACTTCAAGAACAGTTTGCATTCTTACAGAAGTTCAATCCAGGGATAAGCATGTTTTTCTCCATCTGAGGAATATGTCCATCACTTTTTCACTCTGTTGAAAGGGCTGAAATTGAATGAACATGCACATATTTTGTTTTTTCTTTCTCCAGAACCTCCAACTTGTTCCCCAGACCAGTTTACTTGTGCAACTGGAGAGATTGACTGTATCCCAATGGCATGGCGGTGTGATGGATTCCCAGAGTGTGATGATCAGAGTGATGAGGATAGTTGCCCAATATGCTCTGCATCTCAGTTCCAGTGTGAGAAAGGGCAATGTATTGATGCACATTTGAGGTGTAATGGAGAAATTGACTGTCAAGATAAATCTGATGAAGTGGATTGTGATAGTAAGATTCATTTTCCTTTTCTCTTGGCTCTAACATAAACAGATATTTGAGATTCTAACTGTTTTGATACGCATTTATGATTTTTAGTGTCAAATGGGGAGGGAACAGCCTTAGCTGAACTGTCCACTGATTCTGCTTTTTTCTATGAACTGAACCTTCCAAGGCCACTGATTACTAGCCCTCATAGGGCAGTCTCTTTTCTGATAATTTAATATACTTTGAATTCACACAGAATCTGAAGTTAATTAACAAGTTCTTTTTACTGAAACAGAGGCTTCTGGATGTAAATAAGGAATATAACAGAGCTGTATTTGATAGAATGGTAAGATAGTATGGACTATGTAAGGTTTGATTATATCTTCCACGTGTTTTAACATGTCAGGTGATCAGTTACTATAGAAGGTCCTTGCTGATTTGTTTTCTGTTATGCTCCATTTAGACAAAAATGGTGGCGTTTCACAATTTTACATGAGTCTCACACAAGGTACAAGGAAAGAATGAGATAAGTGCTGATTGAATTTTGCCTACTGCAGCAATACAGGTGTTCTGGTGCCTACCTGTTCATAATATAAAATGCATTTTGGCTTGGCATGTCTGACATCTTTTGGTTTTCTTAACATCGTTGAACACTCCCATGCAAGTCATACTTAATCTTTTCTTTCTATGCAGCGATTTGTCTGCTCAATCAGTTCCGATGTGCCAGTGGTCAGTGCATCCTCCTGAAGCAACAGTGCGACTCCTTTCCAGATTGCATCGATGGCTCAGATGAGCTCATGTGCGGTGAGATGTCTTTGCTTGAGATTAAGTGCTCTGTTTTCAGGAGTAACACCTTACAACAAAATGCAAAGCCCCAGTCTCTGCATTGTAATAATCTGTCAGGAGAGACTAGTGAATCTTGTCCCTTTACTAACTAGGTCAAACTATACTAACTAGGCCTTCCTTCCATCCTCTGTGTGGGTACAGTAAGGAAAAGTGAATTTCATGAGCTAGAGTGCTGAAAAGGGCCCAGGTGGCAGAGAGAGAAGGCTACATGAATGGGAATGAGAGAATCTGTTTAGATCACCTTTTGGACATCTCAGATTGCATGTGCTTCTTGTGATCCTCCCATATAACCCATTTAACTCACAGCTTTCACTCAGTTCCCCCCAGTTCTTTCGATACTGTGAAGACCCTTCTTTTTTTTTTTTTTCCCAATTATTTTCTTTGTGCACTTGGCAAACCTTTGTGCTGCCAAGTTTCCTGTTTGCACTTTGGGTCCAGTCCTGCAATTAGGTCTTAACTGATTAAATGGGTCTTTATGTAGACATAAGACTGCCTCTTCTGGAGTTTCTTTGTGGAACAGAGCATTCTGTGGTTTCTTGCTTGACTGAGGGAAAGAAGTCAAGTAGGAAATAAAAATGATTGCTACTTTCAGGATAAAGATCTTGCATTCAAAAGAAGCTAGGTTTAACCAAAATGAGAATTTTGTGGTTTAAACTGGCTAATTTGGGAATATGTTTTAGTTCTGGATTTGCCTTTTTTCTGGTATCATATCTGAGTTGATCTGCCTATTTAAAGGTTAGGACCTTGGCTGACATATAAGCTGTTGTGCGCTAAGACAGACAGAAATGAATTCTTGATGTTGAGCCGCTAGGAGTTCACTGATAGTTCTTTACATTTCCTTTATCGTCCTTTTCAATTTCCAGTTCTTTTGCATTTCCCTCAACTGAAGGGCAAAAATTTGGAACGTATTCAGTGTAAGATACAATATGTGTAAAATCTCATCTCAAATACTGCAGCACTTTTTAACACTGGGCCATATGGGGGAAAAATAAATAAGAAGTAGAAAGTATTTGAGATATTCTGGCTGTATGTTTTTATTCCAATCTGTGAAGTTCTTAAGTCGCTTAGAATGCTTTTCCAACCTAAAATTCGCTATTTTAAGAGCTGCTTTAGCTAAGAAAATTTCCTCTGCTTCATGCTTACTGTAGCTTGCCTACCAGTCAAAAGTCTTGCAGATTTTTAATGCTATTGCTAGCCTAAATGGCATGTGGGAGATGAGATTACTTCCTGATCAAGGATTTAGTGTTTATGAGCATCCTGTGTCATTACTTCCCCACCATGAAGTCTGTGAGTTAAAGAAAATTCTACTGGTTATTGTTATATCAAGATGATAAGCAGTCTCTTAAAAGGTGAACTGCTGAACTAGAGTATGTTGCTGTTACTGGTTTATTTACATGTAAGGGAAGAGAGCACGTGAAATCTTATGCATAGAATCAGAGTCTATGTGGAGATGTATGAGTTAGATGCAGAGACTTTCAAAGACACGATGTAAATGCCCGAGCTGACTGATGTACTGCACAAGCTCCAGGACAGCACCATATATACTGCCATATTTAATGACGTCCTTTTTTTTCCCCTCCCTTTTTCCAGAAAAATCAAAGCCATCCTCAGATGAACCTCAGCCCCACAGCAGTGCCATTGGTCCTGTCATTGGAATAATACTTTCCCTTTTTGTCATGGGAGGAATGTACTTTGTTTGCCAGCGAGTGGTGTGTCAGCGCTACACCGGACCCAACAGCCCATTTCCACATGAGTATGTCAGTGGCACACCTCACGTCCCTCTTAATTTTATTGCTCCAGGAAGTTCTCAGCATGGCACTTTTACTGGTAAGGATGGTAAGAACCCTAATAAGTACCATTACATTGTCTGGATATGAGGTTTTGCAGGTTATTAAGAGCTGACCGTTGCCTGAAGTGTATTGAAAACATCCTCTTTGGTTTAGCCCATCTCTGAGACAGATTTCCTGTTTGCTTTTGATCGTGTTTGTTCTCTCTCTTTCAGTCCTACATCCCTAAAGTACGCTCTAACCTGACAAGTAATCCAAACATCTATCCTGAAAATTATACACAGATACTAAGCTTGAGATTGAAGGAGGACCTAAAATATACGTAAAAGCTTGGGATGTTCACCTAATAGCTAACAGCTCAGAGACCTCACGTAGACATCAAAGGAAACGCTTATGTGATATATTTTATATTTATGATTGTAAGATATACTCCTCATAGAGGAGATAGTTCATTTCTAACTACTAGGCCCTGAGAAGAGGGAGTATTTATTTGTGTTGTTCAGGAAGCTGGAAAGTAAATGTTCACTTGTAAACCTACCTGACAGGGCCAGAACACAATAAACCCATATTTCAGAGCATTTGCAATCTGATTTTCCTAAAATTCAAATACATTGTAAACTTGAAGACAAATGTACAGGTGTGGTACTTGTTCATATAGAAAAAAAAAAATTGAGATGTGCTGTTGGTGCCACGGTTTTAAGACAGACAGATACAACTTAGGTTTTTGCTTTCTTGCATTTTGATGGCTGTGGTCAGCTGTTCCTGCTTACAGTCTGTTTTTATGGTTATCAAGGCTTTGTGGTTGGAAATAAAATCTGAGGATGAAATCATTGCAGGTGAAATCTTTGTGGTGGTGTTTTAAACTGGACTTCATATTAAAGCTTTTTTAATGAAAACAACTGTTAGTGGCTTTCATCTGTACCAGTGTAGGTGCTAAACTAAGATGTCAGTCCGATTCCTGTTCATATTTGTTATTTTTTCTAATCCTGGTACCATACATTTCCACACCACTGTATTGCTGTGACAAGTTACAACAGCTGGCAGTCTTACTGTTGATGTTAGTTCTAATGAGAAGGCATAAGTTGAAGTGAGTGGTCATGAACAGTGGTCACAAATAGAATCATCCTGCTTCCTAAATGTTTCCCAAATCTGAAAAATTACCAAACTCAACTCTTCCATTGGCACTGAATATTTTGACAGGAAGAATCTGAGAGCACGTAGTCTGATCTAAGTGCATCTTTGAGTTAAACAAATCGGGCAACATTGTCTTCCTCTTTTCCTGTCACCCAGGTTTCCTTCCTTTTTTCAGTTTAAAAAGTGTTCTGTTCTCTTTTTGTTTTTTGGGTTTTTTTTTGTTTTTTTTCCACAGTAAGAATAATTACTTGTTCCTCTTGTTCGTGCACTTGCAATTGAATTTCATTGGATGGAAATGAAAACTTTGGATGTCTCTGGCTTGTTTCTCTTGGGCAGTGTATAATGCTGATTTTTGCAAATGCCTGAGTTTGTTTAGTTGGAAAATTTCTTCGTTAACAATTTGGGTGGAAAATTTGGATCAACTGATCTGGAGATTCCTTTCTCAGCAGACTGAGAGCACTGCTTGTGAGGAACTGCAGAGTCACAATAGGTGGTCCGGGATGAGGTGTTTGCTCTGCATAATATAAAATTGAAAATATGTTGTTCTTTGTAATCCTGAAATTTTTTTATGTGAAAGATCATTCCAAAAGCAACAACCAGTTGAGTTACATGGATTTGCCAAGCTGTGGATTTGTTTTCTGTTTCACATTAATAGATGAAATTGTGGTTTACCTAACCTTGGATTCCTCTCTGTCTCACTGCAGGCATCTCGTGTGGAAAGTCTATGATTAGCTCCATGAGCCTCATGGGAGGGAGCAGCGGTGCCCCCTTATATGACAGAAACCATGTTACTGGGGCCTCTTCTAGTAGCTCATCCAGCACTAAAGCCACTTTCTACCCACAGGTATGTCTTGAAAATATGCCTGTGAGTCAGATATTGGAATTCAGCAGAACTCCTTCTGTCGTGCTTCACCACAATCTCTAACTTGCTGAACAGTTTCATGCTAGTACCTGGCTGTTGCGTCAGTGCCACACTAAAGGGATGAATAGAAAAAGTGTAAATGGATTTATGTTTAAAAGAAAAAGAAAAAAAAAAAAAAAGAAAAAAGTAGCTCAGGAGCTGATGTACATGTGCCATTGTGCCGTTATGTTGATATCTCTGTTGGCTAAAATCTTCCATTGCAGTACTGGTCTAAGCTAACTTCTTACTGGGAATTTTTCTGCTCTTCCAGTTCAATGCTGTGTGAGCCAGGACCTGCAGGGGCAGTGTCAGCCTTCTGAAAAAGTGCCATGCCAGATTTTTATACAGAAGCTGTTGTGAGGTCTTTGCTAGATTAAAGTTACTGCTGATCCAAATGTTTTGGTCAGTTCTACCTGATAGCTTTATTCTTGCCCACCTTTATGTAAACAACAAAAAGAAGCCTTCTGAGCAATCTAAGTGCCTTGGCTTTGCCCCTGCTGCCCCACATTTGTTTAATACATCCAAACCTAAAATAAAGTCTCGTAATTAACTTATATGATCCTTAAAAAAAAAAAAAAAAAAAAAGCATTAATCCCACCAAGCAGCAATGAGAGGAATAGAAGATAAAGTCAAGTGACTCATTGTGGGCATGAATATATAAATATTTTCAAAATAAGTAGAGTTACACAACTAACTCAAACTGAAGTACTCTTTTTAATCTTCCTAGATCTTGAACCCACCTCCGTCCCCAGCTACTGATCGCTCCCTGTATAACGCAGAGATGTTTTATTCTTCAAACATTCCTTCAACCACAAGATCTTACCGGTAAAGCTCAGATAAAAAAGTTTGATACGTATTCCATTTGTCTGTCCTTCACTTTTGCATCTTAAGCAGAATGTTCTTGCTTAGACCTTTATCTTGATTAAAAAAAAAAACCAAAAAACCACAAACCTTTTTGTCTCTTAAATGACCTTTCAAATTGAGTTGTGACCCATAAACATTAGCTTTGTTTCTTATTTTGACACAGCAGAGTTTAGCACCTTTCAATACAGTGTTGCTGATAAAGAATGCTGTGTATTTATATTTATATTGCTTTATAATGATCACTTAGCATCCTGTATGGAGAGTTTAGTCTTATCTGTTAAAGCTCTTTGATGGATTGACCTATTTGTTAGTTCTTAGGGACTGGACTAAGTGGTCATGTTGGTCTTCTCTGGCTCCACAAATCTATGGATCTGCCACCAGATTAGATAGAGGCTGCCAAAATGCACTATGAGCTGCAGGTAGCTGTGCCATTCACTTCAACGCAGTTTAAATACTTCTCATTTGGCTCCTATGAAAACCTGAGTTATGGCTTACATAGAATGAATAAACAACTATCTTGACTGTGGATGTAGGTATTTGTTTTCAGTCTCCTTGTTTCCCTTTTCCAAAAATCACAACTAATGCATGTTGTTTTTTTTTCTCACAGGCCTTACCTTATACGAGGGACAGCTCCACCCACAACCCCGTGCAGCACAGATGTTTGTGACAGTGACTATACTACTAGTCGATGGAAGGCCAACAAGTACTATATAGATTTAAATTCAGACTCAGACCCTTACCCCCCTCCACCCACACCTCGCAGCCAGTACATGTCTGCAGAAGAAAGTTGCCCTCCATCTCCTGCCACAGAACGAAGCTATTTTCACCTCTACCCACCTCCACCCTCTCCTTGTACAGACTCCTCATGACCTCAACAGAAGGAACTTTTCCTGTAAATATTTTTAAATATGAACAGATTTTAAATATATATTTTATGATTTAAAGATTAAAAAGGGGTGGGAATTAAAAAGAAAAAAAATGTGAATAAAAATGGGTGGGAGGGATGGGGCTGTGAAAATTGTACAAAGGAAGAATATTTATAAAATTGATTTTTTTAACTTAATTTCCCTTCTTTTGTGCCATATTTGCCTTTTTGAAATCATGGAACTGACTTACTCTCCAAAGGATTTGGGGAGGCAACGTTGAGCCTTTTTGCATTTCAAATCACCTTTTTACACGCAAAGTGTATGCAATTCTATTTACTAATGTGAGAAAAGAAAGTGAAGTGGCTTGTGGGAGGAAGAAGCTAAAGACCAATATTCACAGAGAAGAAAAGCATGCTTAAATAGTTTGTCAGTGTCTCGTCCCTTCTACACCGCTGGGAGAAAACATGCATAGAGTACCCACTGTCTTATGCTCCTGATTGCTAGTAACCGAGTGCTTCCCAGCAGAGGCTTTGTCCTGAGGCCTGGATCTTGAACCTCAGTCTCCATTTGCTCAGCACTGTACTGGAAGAACACTTATTTTAAACAAATCTTTCAGCTTAGCTGGTCCCACAGGCATTGTGTCCTGACTCGTGCAAGTACCATGCTGTGTACTGATTCTGGAACTGATTGGGGCTAGAAACATACCCAGACTTCAGAAGCTTGACTGAGCTCCAATCAGTTCCCCACAATGAGTGCATGATAGTAGAAGAGGTTACGTTGACCTGGCAGTGAGAGCAAGGGGCTCTTAAGAAGAGAAATACCTGAGAGAAGTGCCTGACATACTGCAGCTTTGCTCAGATTCACCATTTTAACGAGTTAACCAGGTTCCTTCATCCTTGTCTAGCAGCTGCTTCTTTGTGAGGCTTTGGTGACTTGACTGGGAAGTATCTGTAACAGTCAGCTGCTTCTCAAAATAGAGTTATACTTCACACTTTACCCTGAAGTCCAGTAATTCCTCTGTGCTGGGTCTTTGAGATGTTCCCCTGTGTTGAATTCATCAGAGAACTGTTCCATCTCCGATGTTTATTTCCCATAGTGGGATGATATGGTGGTCTGCATTCATTTAAGTGAGGAAAGTTGTTTGTAGGACATGGTATCTGCTGAGTTCAAAACCAAAACATCTGCCACTTGAACAGATGACATGACTAAACAAAATTTGCCAGCAAATTAGTCCAGGTTTAGAAATGTAAAAAGCACAGGGAGGAAGGAAGGAGAGAAGGCAAATACATCTGACTGTTTTAAAATGAAAGAAATAAACTGCAACAGACTACTGTATCCTGAGGACACCGTGATCAGTGAAGTGCTCATGCTTCTAGCTTCTACCAAAGCCCTTCTGTGAAAGGGAGACTGGGATAAGTGCCTTTCACAATACAGAAGATAATTTTTTGCTTTGATTCATCTCCTGATGTAACAAAGGGATTTGTGTATTGAATGGCAATTTTCAGCTCTGAAGGTGATGATGTGCATCTACCTGGGATATCTGAGGGAAAATCTGAATATGCAGACCTGCACCTGTTTCTGCAGCTGCTGAATAACATGTGGTGGCTCTTTGACAGCCTTAATATTGTTGGCAACAACAACACGTTTTTCCTTTTTGAACTTAAATTACGTTTGGGTCGGTGTCGTTTGAACAGAAGAAACCTAAGACTCCAGGGCAAAGGTCCTTGTTGTAGTGAAGGGGCTGGGACCACTATGTCCCAATCCAGTTTGTGTTTACAGATGTGTTAGTCCAAGTCTGTTCTGTTCTTCCTGCCTACGTTGTTCAAGGTGCTGTCGCTGTTGTATCACTGAAACTTTTCAAGTAGGTTTCATTACCTTCACAGCTAAATTTTTGCTTGTGAGTTTCACATTTGGCACAAAGATGATGCCCTCCGTTTCCTGTGGAGAAAAAAATAGAGAACTGGAGAATCCAGCACTTGAGATTAAGATTGGATTCTCTTCCCCATCCCTTGGCAACATTAGCAGTTCTGTAGTATCCCAGGAGGGATGAGGTTGTCAACACTGGTTACACTTTGAGTGACTGACTTTGCAGATCTCTGAGAAAGTGTTAATGATTTGGTGGAAAAAAAAAAAAAAAAAGATTTTCATGTGATCATGTTTCAGTGAACTAAATGATGAATTGAGATCCACAGCTATTTTATGTTTTGCATAATCCTATATGCGTTATACATTACAGCAGTTGGTTGAATTTCACATCATACGTCATTCTGTGCATAACTATTGGCCATTTGTAATGAATGTATTCGTTGTTTCATGTTACAGTTCTAGCTTAGAGCCACAACATATTCATTTTCCTGTGTTCCTGTAATGACACTGAGTGCAAGATAACTTTTTTTTTTCCTTTCCTTAAACCACTGATTGTTTTAAAGAGCCACCACTGTAGTAATCCCAACCACTTTGTCTTATGCTTCTATTACCAAGTTTGAAGTTGAGTACAAAAAATTAGCAGTCGTGCTGAGAGTCACACTGTCTTAAGGACCAAAGGAATTTGACCCTTAAGTACTCAAAAGGAAGCATGTACTTGCTGAATAGAATGAATTAAGTCTGTGCATTCTTGTGTTTCAATCGGATGTTCAGAAGCTTTTGCTGCTGATGTTTGCTGAGAAATTACTTCATCTGAGGCACTTGAGATTTTGTGATCAGAATGCAGGTTCCACACTGCTCCATAGAAGTGACTTGAAAAGCCACTTCCAAAGAGAACTTGTAAGCAGGTGTAGCATCTAAAGATTTAAATACTAAAATATTATTTTTGATTGCTGTAGGCTGTCTATTCTAAAAGGATTACTGCGGTCCTGGCATCAGAAAAGGTCATGTATTTTAGTGAGAAGACCTACTTCTCTCTAGAAATATCTCCTAATGTGTTTTTAGTAAAGTATGCTTTCCATCCTTTGAACCTTCTGGCTAAAATTTAGGAAACGGATGCTTCTTTCTTCTAGATCAGGATGAGGGAAAGAGTTGCATGGAATTATTGAAAGTGTACGACAAGTTGTAGCAGTGTAGGGCTGAGCAGGAAATAAGCAGGGAGAAGTTGTGCTTTGTTGAGGTTTAGGCATGGTTCTGTTAGTGCAGAAGGGTGCTATGAGAAAGGCTGAAATATCCTGATGTATGCTAGGAGTTCTCTCCCAAGAACCTGCAGGGAGATGCATGTGATTGGACTTCCCATGTGAGCTTCTGAGTACTTGAATCAGTTTACTGAAATATTTTCAAAACCCGTTATGACTGTATATTAGCACTTCAAAGCAGCTTGGGATGGAACACAGAGCTGTGTCTGGACAGCAGCTAGTAATGGGCTAATGACCTGGTTGATTCTGTGTTACGTGTAAGGGCAGATTTAATAGAAGAGAAAAGCTTACTTGCCTTCTGGTGCAGTTACAAAGGCAGCCACGAGGGTCATCTTTTCTCTGCAGAATTTATTCTGTGGAACAAATGCAGTAGCAGTGTGAACCTGTAAGGTAAATGGGCAGATGTAAAAATCATGATCTTCAAAGTATCTTTTGATTTCTAGTAAAGAGTTAGTGTGAATTCTAGCTGGACTTCAGCTAGACTGGTTTGAACCCTGAAATTTGCAATGGGCGTAATTAATTTGTTCATTTTTGGTGGCCTCCCATTGTTTCACTGCTTCAATTCTACTGCTTGGATAGCTAAGATCAAATCAGATTTATAATGTACGACAAAATGTGTTTTCTTTAGGGTAAGGACATTACAAAATTCCCAAAGAATTAGATTGTGGCATTATTGACATGTTCTAAAGAAGAAGGGTGAAATAAGTCCACAACTTCCTGAAGAGAGGTTGTGATGAGGTGGGGTTTGGCCTCTTCTCCCAGGCAACAAACAGGACATGAGGAAATGGTCACAAGTTGTACCAGAGGAGGTTTAGATTGGACGTGAGGGAAAACTTTTTCTCATAGAGAGTGGTCAGGCACTGGAATGGCCTGCCCAGGGAGGTGATGGAGTTGCAGTCCCTGGCAGTGTTCAAGAGGTGTCTGGATGAGGAGCTACGAGATATGGTTTAGTAGCTTGTGGTAGCAGTAGTAATGGGTGGACGGTTAGACTAGGTGATCTTGTAGGTGCTTTCCAACCCTGTAATTCTATGAAGTTGAACTTTTCTTCTTTGTGAACAGTGAGTTTTATTTGTAGCAATAAACTTGGTCTCTCTGGTTGTGGGTCTAAGATGCATCACGTTCTCCCCAATTTTAGGGGGCAACTGGTGCCTCATGGATCCTGGGGCTTTTGAAACTCTGAAGTGTCGGTGTACAGCAGTGATCCGTAAGAGCTGGCCGTGCTGTGCTGAGCTACCAGTGACATGGGTATTCCCCCACTGCCTGTAGGTTCAGATCCCTTTGCTACAGAGAGCTCTGGGGCTGCCCTGCATCAGAGCCTATGGAGCATGGTGCAGCACGTTACGAGTGTGGTCGGTCAGACTTGACAAAAGCTGTGTGCTCTGAGCGTTATCAGAAGCAGATCTTTTCTAATGTCAGTCATTTTGTTGGGGTGTGTGTTGAATCAGTCCAAATGAGTAGCTGTGCTTATAATTGTACTACAAGTGATACCCATTAATGTCAGGAAATGAAAACAGAAGGCAGGCATGTTCCCAGTAATTAATAACACGCAGGAGTGCCTGGCATGGAGCCCTGAATTAGAAATAACGTATTTGTTGCTACGGTGCTGAGGGACATTTTGCAAACTTCAGTTTGAGCCTTGGACAAGCCACAATCCAAGATGACAGGCATTTACAGAATGGTTATTCAGTTATTTAATAATGAGTGCACTATAACTGATGAGTGCAGTCCTCACCAGAAGTTTCAGAGTGCCTGCTGGTTCCGTTACTGTTCCCTTACGTGCTGCAATGCTTTCATCATTTAATGTAAAAACCCCTTTCTTTGACTGTCAGGAGTTCAACTGAACAGCTTAAGGTATTTCCCTTGTGTTAAAAGTAATACTAATATTCGTAGGTATTTATCATTCCTGTCACATGTTCTAGCTCTCCTTCCTGAGAACAGTTACTGAAGGTTTTGTAAAGGGTATTTTTCCTCTATTTTGTGTATTTTGCAGTTGTCCAGCTATGCTGTAGGCCTGCTCATGTGAGATCATGCTCCTGGGCAGAGAGGGGGGAGGACAAGCAGATGCAAATCAGTATTAAACCTACTGATAAGAACGATGGAGAGTAAGCTTATAAAAATGGCTTCTGCATCCTGCAACCAAGTTCCCCAAGTGCTGTGTCCTGCCATTGCTGGTGATGGAAAGCTCCCAGCTTTCCATGGCAGTGAGGCACCACAACCATGTTGTCCCCAACACAACCCACAGCCCCACTGGGGAAGGCAGGGGCAGCTTCTTCAGCCAGCACAGAATCCTGCTGGACAGAAGATGGCAGAAACAATTCCTAAACAGGACACTTTATGTCAGCAAAATACATGCAGAGAACACACCTTGAAAGAGGAGAAAAGCAAGTGACAGCTACAGAGACGGACCAATTCACCAGCATTTATGTCTTTGTTAAACAAGTGCCCCTACTGATGTACCTTCCTCTGAGCAATGCTCCCAAGGGGAGCTGTGTCTGATGAAGGCAGCGATGTTCCACTTACATTTATACAGAGATCCTGCAATACATAAACGAGAATGGAAGTATTTTAATTCCAATGTCAAATGCAATAGTTGTAAATTGAATTAATTGGCCTGCAGAGGTTAAAACAAAAGCTGTTGAAAAGTGCTTCGCTGTTGGATGTGAAATTTGGAGGGCATCATTAACAAAACTCTAACCTGGACCGCTTTCTTATCTAATTGTATTGTAATTGCTGCTATTTGTAAATGTACATGAATATACAAAGATTACCAAGATTTTTTTATGATAAACACACACGATCTTTTTTATATATTTATATTAAAATGTGTATTCTGCAAACAGCCTGATAATTACAGCTTTATATGTGTATTATTTTGTAGGATTTGTTACTACAAAGGACAACCAAACCCAGTACTGAAGTGCCTTGTGTGTTTTAAACAGCTCAAACATTGACTGGGGAGAAAATGAAAGCCTTAAATCACAGATGCCCCAAGAATCCTATGTTGAGCGTACTCTAATGGTCTTAGCAAAATACTGTGTTGAGTGCTCCTCAGCTCAAATACATCCAGAGTAGTGGAAGTGAAACTGACAGCTGAAAGGTTTTACAGCGTATATATCTGGAGTTTGTAATATTGGGATCTGTCATTAATGCATTACTTCAGGTGGACATTCATTTCCATGTTCATTTCAGCAGCAGTTTTGACATCTGTTAAATACATGCCTTTAAGGGAAGTGCCAACAGGTGACACTTAGGCATTTGGGGATTAAATGGGCGTTATTTTCAGGTTGTCATTACAGTATTTTTCATGCAAGTCATTTGTTGTGTTTCAGAAAGTCTTTACCAACTGTTTTCCAAATGTGGCCTTTTGGATACAAACAGACCTGGTTGGAACTGTCTTAAGAAAGATTTCTTTGAGGCTTTCATCACTTCAGACCATTATACGTTAACAGTTTTCTGGTCGCGAAACTGCGGCGTTTCTTTATGTTAACAGAACTGATGTTGTTTGAAGTAACCGCTATTTTGTATAAAGATTTGTAAAGATAACAGACTCTGCCTTTGTACAATAGATTTTGTGGATTTTGTTTTATAATAAATATATTTAAAATATTTGATTAGGAGCCCTTCTTGTGAGCAGTGATGTTTCAGCATCTGCAGCAGAGGCAAGCAGCTGGTGGCACAGTTGTATCGGATACGGTTTGCTGAGAACAGTACTGCTGTCTCCTCGTTTTTATGGTAAAATATAACAGCAAGAGCAAGGAGGTGAAGAGGTTAATCGAAAACCGCTCATCTTTAGAGTTATGACTTAGCGAGCCATTGAGCTTACCACAACTTTGTCAGAGTCACTACCCTGTCAAAATGTTGCAATTCATTTCAATAACTGCTGTGGTTTTGATATACTGGGTCAGGTCAATGTTTCTTCTTTCTTTCTTTCTTTCTTTCTTTTTAATGTATAGTGTCTTTCAAATCATCTCCTTGGGAGACAAAACTAAAATTGTGACTAAAGTCTCCCATTTTTTAAGGTGAGCATACTTGAGAACTAGTTTTGTTGAGTTTAGTTTGTTCTTACATTCTTGCAATCAATATAGGTACTCTAAGGTGTGTGATATTTCCTATCCTAACTGTGAAGTTAAAATAATCTTTAACTGTCTTTCTGTTAACAGTCACACGAGTGGAACTCAGTGTGTGTGGTAAGCTTTGACAAGGTGAAGCTCAGTTCTCAGCACTAAACATCTGTTCTTCCAAAGGCCTCAGCGTGAAAGAATAGATGGAAGATTTCTGAGAATAAGCAGTTCTATTAGTTTGTAACTGAGAGATCGGTGCGAACTGACTATGGGGCAAAGATAAGGGAGAAGATGGACCAAAAAAGATAAGGAAAGATTTCTGTTGTCCATGAGATAGGTTCCCTGAGGACATGGCAGATAACAGTCTGGAGAGGGCAAGCTGACCGATTTGCAAGTAATATCCTTCTGAGATCAGAGCCTGTCATTATGGCAGAAATGTTCTGCTAAAGCAGATGTGACTTCTCCTCGTTCAAAGATGTATCCTTTCATAAGGTAATGCTTCTAGCCACAAATGGCACATCTGTAAAGCTATAAGTCTCTAGGTATCAGCTATATCGGGAGCTGCAAAGAAAATTAACATGAGAATCTGGATTTGGATTTAAAAAAACTCTAGCATCATAGTGTATAAAACCTATGCTTGGAGATATAAGAGTTATATAGATAAAGAAACCAAACTGTTAACCCTTTTGTTTCAGCCCTTTTAAAAGGGTTGTTTCATTCTGGCGTGAGAGTAAAACTGTGGTCACCAAAGAGTGTCCACTGGTGGGATTATAGGCTGGTGTGTTGACTTGGGCATGTGGGCATACTAATCTGAGAAGGAAGAAAGAACAAGCATGCAGATGTAGCAGTGGGCTCTTCAGTCCTACTAAGGTTGGAAAAGACCACTAAGTTCAACCGTCAAGTTTAATGCAAACACTGCTAGCACGTGTAGCTTTTCTCATAGTGGAATATCATTATAAAGATCTACCATGGAAACAGTTACATGACAACAAACCTTTTGCTGCTGTTGCTGATTTTCCTTAACCCTAGAAAATCTAAACACAGCAAAACCTTTTCTATGTTCCTTTTCTGCAGGGAGCAACGTCTTTGCTAGGCAACGTTGTCTGTGTAGCTATAGCAGCAATTTATTTGGTGCCTGACCCCGTGACGACATGGGGGAATTTTGTCCGATGTGATGGAGAATGTGAGAAGTTGACAACTTTCCCAACAGTGGCTCATCAGTGGGTGAGAATAATCACTGAAGGCTCCAGCTTGTGTCACTTTGACAAGTATGCTTTCCCTTTGTTTTAATACGCTTCAGTGTGCTCACGATTAATTTTTTTTTACATTTTGTTCTGTACCACTCATGTTTGAATTGTTTGCATTTTGCTTAGTGTGTTTATACTTAAATCATTTCCATTTTACTTAGAAACAGAAAATTGTGCCGTCAAAGTTCACTGCTACAATGAAGTCACTGTAAGTTGGCATTCCATTTGCTGTCACTTTGTTGTCCAGTATCCAAAGAACGCTGTTGTCGTGTGACATTTTTGGCATAGTCAGTGGGATACTGGGCACAAAATGACTGACAGTAAATGGAATGCCTTGGAGGAAGAGATGCCTAGAGGGGGGTGGGAGGGACTGGCTTGCAGTCAGGACAGGATCTGATCAAATTGTTCTCACCCAATTAATATTGGGGAGCAATCTGTGGGCAGGCATCAATGCCAGAAGAAGAAAAGAGGCAGGCATTTAAACCGTGATTTATAAAGGTTTTATGCCCACATGCTAGTCATGACTCTGTAATAATGTTTCTAATGGTGAATTCTCACTTGTTCTCTCTTCTGACAGTTGTAGTATTCAGGATCCTAGTACTTTCTATTGCCTTTGTTTCTATATTTGGTCTATGAACGATGCTATATTTAATATCTCACTGTACTTTCACTATGAAAACTACTGTTCCATTAATCATTTGCACTTCCTGCTTTGGTCCAGAAGAATACAAGCTGACAAATGCACCGTGCCAGCTGAAAACTGTCATTCTGTCATATTACAGTCATTATCATCTTCTTGGTAATGCTCTTATTTCCATGTGATGGAGAGAGTTTTACAAGGCAACTCAGACCTTTCTTAACCTTTCATAACCTTTCATCATGCAAATATAGACCGTCCTTAGTCTGAATTACTCATTTGACCAGTTTTAGTGATTCCAGGCTCTATTTTATATGTGGTGGCACCACGTGTAAGGGCTTATCTTGCCAACTTGGGAGGCAGATGCTCAGGAGGTATGCAGATCCAGAGAAGCAGTTATCCTTTGTTTGCAGAGACACCTGCATGGTGCCAGGTTGTGGGTGTGAGGAGGATTTAGCATTGGCAGGAATGAGAGTCACAGTAAAGGGGATCCTCAACATGTCTTTCTTTCCCTCCACCCTTGTTATCAACCATGGGATAAGTGCAAACAAAAGTAATGCAAAGTGTTTGCAGACTGTGATGTTTGACAGCAGCTGGGAATAGTTTCATATGGACTGTTTGTTTTGTTTGTCTCACAGGAAATAGGTGAGCACCTTACTTCTAACAGAAATGTGTGAGTTTACTCAGCAATGATGTGTCTCCTAACTACTGCTTGGTATTTACAGAGATTATTTGGTGTTGTTGCAAACAGGTATGTATATATATATTCACATTTACTTCCCTGTCCCTTCTGTACTACCCCTGCTTTGAGTTTTGCTTCTTGCCACAGGTGGGCCTCCTGTCCTTTGTTTCAGATATGCTTCAGATATGGGGAAGGTGAGGCCTGAGATGTGTGGGTATGATGCTGTGGGGATCCAAGGCTGCTGCAGGACCTAGAAGAGCTGGAAAAAGCCATCTCAGGGCCGGGAGCTCACAAATAGCCTGTCCAGGTAAGGCTTGCTCTAAACGGTGCTGTTTTTCAAGTATTTGCCTATGTCCAGAGTCTATTTCATTAAGTATGAGATCGAATTTCTGGAGATGCTTTTGCACCTCCTATCCAGAGGGCAGGGATTTCTGTCTGCACTGGGTGGTATTTTTTTCTTTCAAGTAATGGAATTAACTTGGGACTTCCTCCCTCTATTGCTGATCCAAACATGCCACCTACTGTTTGTTGGAAGGGAGATGTGGTGCAGCCGGTAAAATCAGTGCATACCTTAACAGAACTAGATGCAGGGCACCTTTGCACTGCAAAGCCAGCAGGAGAACCTGGCTGACACAGGTTCATCTGCTTTCCACCATCACAGAAGAATCGTCCTGCAACATGATGCTCCACACCTGCAAACGTCAGGGAGCAGCAAGGCCAAAGCCTGGACAGCAGGAAGAAGCAAACATGGAGCAGGGTGGGGGTTAGTGGAGGCAGGAAAAACTGGTGTTGAAGTGATACCGGGATTGCAAGGCAACACTCAGTGGCTGCTTCACAGCGATAGCACAGGGGGTCTCTGAGAGGAAGGCATGTCTCTGTAGGAGGGAAACTAAGAAATGAACCACAGAGCTGTTGGGGTTGGCAGGGCCCTGTGGGTTCATGTGGCACAAGCCCTGCTCCAGCAGGGACAGCCAGTGTAGGGTGCCCAGCATTTTCCTTGTTGGACTTCATGCCAGCGCTGATTACCCAGTCCCCTCATCTATCTATTTACACCTCCTAGGCCCCTCCTAGTGTCATGCATGCCACTGACAGCACTGTCGCATGGGGAAAGATCTGCTCTTGCTCCCCTGCCGGCACTCCAGGCCTCAGCCCCAGCCTGCTGCTGAGGGAGGGAGGCCATGCTGGGGCTGTGGGTTGGGGTGCCAGGTGCCCCAGGACTTTCCCACATGCAGGGAGCCCAGCTGGCTTTGGCAGTGCAATTGAGGTGCCCTTCTGTGGCAAAGATAGAGAACTGCAGCCTTCTTTCAGCCTCCTTTGTGCAAACAACTCCCCACACAGGTTTGCCCAGGAGAGCCACAGGCTGAGCTCCCTGGATGAGGTGGCAGATGCCTGCAGAGAGGGGAGGAAAGAAGGGGTTAAAGCACAGAGAGAGGGAGGAGGCTACAGCTAGCAGATGTCTGGGGCTGAAAAGTAGGTCACCTATTTCTGCCGGGGGGGTGGGATTTGAAAATCGACATGGATGTGCAAACAAAGCCAAATAGCACATCAAGGAGTAGAACTGAAGGCTGTAGCCTGGCAGAGATCCTCTGAGGACACCGGGCTGCTCTAGCACATTGGGCACAGCTATTAATTAAGATTATCTTTTCAAAAATTACTTTATCTGCATGCACATATATAACTCCTGTTGATGACTTTGCCACGGAGTCCACAGAAGACTGTCACTCCTGAGGCTGTGGTCCTTTGTGTGCCTGTGTCTCTCCTTCTTAATGTAAAAAGGGTTAAATTCTACTGCTCAAGCAAGTCGTGAGGTCTCTGTAAGGCATTCTCTGTCTCAGAGGTTCGAACTATATAGTTGATTGTGATCGCTTACACTTTTTAGAAACCTAATCCAGACACTCCTGTTCACGTACATGTACCACACAATTGGGGACAGCAGGCTGGGGGAGAGAGGAAGAGGTGGGGTGACTCTCATCAAATTAATCCCCAGAAAGTGGATTTCTCTGGCCAGGTCAGGATAGCACCATTTGGTAATGATTTAGTGTCTCTAATTTACTAAAAATAATAATAATTTGAGGAAGAATTTAGAGTGATATAAAAGCAGCTGCTCTGATCAGTTTGGATTCAAGGTGCCTGGGTTTCTCTCACATACTAATTGTTCCTGACACACAATTATCACAGAAGTATGTGGCTCACTGCAACACCAGAGAACTTTCAGGCTTAAAAAGCAAATCTGAAAGACTCATTACTTCGTACAATTTGTTCAGCAAGAAATAGTATTTCTTAACTTTCTCTACTACCTATTTATCATCAGCTTGGACACCAGTGAGACACTTCTGAAATAGTTTAAATGCTGCAGAAGACACAGACGTCCAAGCTACTGATAAAAACGGTAGTAGTTGGGGAGGGATGCAACACAGAACAGGTACCAAGCACCTTTTAGAGCTCTCCAGTGCAGAATATTCCATGGCCAATTTCAAAACTCTTGTTCATTGATGTCCTCCATTGATGTTTTCTCTTTCCTTTGTTCCTTCCTACCTGGAACATGGCAGTGAAATACAGAGCCAGGCTCTGGTTTTACTGTTGCAGTGTTTAAACCACATAGAAGATTTCATCTTGATCAGATTAGGGTTGATACACCATTTTCTATAGTGGAAAGGGAAGAAACAGAAGGGAGTGAGAAGGTTTACAGCAAAAATAAATCACAATTGTTCACAAGTATCACTGGTTGAGCCAGTCTATTTCAATCATATCTCACTCCTGTGCTTCAGTTCCACAGAAATATGAAATAGGTAGTTATTGAACAGCTATATCTTAGCTTGTTGGGAAGTGATCCAATCTGTGCGCCTTTATGTTCTTAGGAGAAGTACCATGGAGGTAATTTCTCCACCTTGTTTTTCCTCTGTGCTTGTTTAATCAGCTTAGCTATTAAAAGATAACAAGGGTTTAGGACTATCATTAGCCTGGAGTGGTCATGTGGTTATACTGGTAATTAGCACTGCTGTTGAACTCAGCATTGTTTAATGGGTAACTATAAAAACTACCACTATGCAGCTACAGAAGCAAGAAAAAGTGAAGTCCCCCTCTTCTTGAATCTGTATCCCAATTATTTGTTTAGCAGCTTTCTTATCTTGTTTATCTTCTGTGATATTCAGAGCATTTAGCTGCTTGAAATGGGATTAAGACCCTGCAGTCTAAAATTGCACTCCTGCAACCCTCCTGCTGAGCTGCTCTGTAAGCTTTCGGGTACCAAAAACCCTGAGAGGTCCAGGTGTCTCTGATCTGAATCTCAACACAGGAACCCTGTATTGGTTGGCCTATGTCCCCAAGAGTTTTCTTAGGTCAGTATCCTGAGCCCTGGGCATCCTCCCAAGGTACTGGGCTCTTCTCAGCTCAATCCTTGGTTATATTTGCTTGTGAAGCACTGCCAGGGAAGGAGACATGAAGGTGGGTGCTCCACACACAGCTCCTCATACACTAGGGTTAAGCTCACTCAGTGTAGGCTGCAGAGTAACAGTCTCCCATTCCCTTCGTTGCACCTGGACATTAATAGATTGCTTCAGAGAGCTAAAGGACTTTGAAAACCATAACCTCAAGACCTGGGGAGTGAAAGGGGGATGGCATACAGATATATCAATCTATTTGACATCTGTATTATATCTAGCCCTGGAAAAAATGGATTCATAAAACTTCTGGAAAAAATATCCTACATCTGGATATTGTGCATCACAATTCTGTAATAGTAATGTGTTGTTGGAAGGCACCGTGCAAAACAACTAGGATGCAAGCAGCAAAGAAACATTGCAGTGGGACTGTGGAGAGGGTTTTGGTGTAATTTTCTGGAGATGGGTGTGGAGGGCTGAAATGGAGTCCATTAGGCAGCACCAGAATGGCAGGCTGGTTTGCATACATGGGGGAAAGTGTTACAGGAGATAGGGAACTTAAATTACTGTGGGAGGGGAAAATATAGGGGACAGAGTACACGCTGTTTGGAAACTATACTTACTTATTTCGGCAGCTTACAGTATAACTTGTTTTATTACCGGGCCTAATGTGGTGCCTGACGTTAATAATTAATATCATCAGGTCTTCCCCTGTTCCCCACCATTTCTAATTAACAGCGTTTGCTTTTTAGCTTCCCTCCACACCTTTCTTTATAGTTAGGCCTCACTGCCTCGGGAATCTTCTCACCGCTGTTGCCTTCCATGCTTCCCAAAACTGCTTTTTCCACAGGGGGTGGTATGGAGGTCCCATCCCAGTCCCCAGCAGCTTTTCCTTAGAAATCCTAATAGGATCAGTGTTGGAAATGAGATTAGAAGCCTGAACTTGAACATTTTGTTTCAACTAAATGGATTAACTCATGGGTTTGGTACGGCCAAGCATCCACATTCCCCTCAGCAGCAAAACCATGAGGTCGTTGTTCAGAAATGCTTCTTCCTTCTTCTTAAAGCTACTTAGTTTTCACAATGCTAATAAGCTGTTGGGCTAAATCATGAACATTCTTCAAAGATTTTTTTTCTCTCCCTCAACATATGAGGAGGATAAAGGGTTCTGTATGGGTTGCGGTTAAATCAGAGGTGTTTGTGGCTCAGCTGACCTTGCTCTACAATGGTTACCTTCTTGCTGAATTAAGACAAATGGTGCACGGCACCAAATTGTCCGGATCTTTCCAGGTCTAAGTATAACTTGTTGATACCCAGAAGAGTTAATGAAAGTCAGATGAAGACTAATTTAGGCATGGTCGTACACCTGAGGTGACCAAATGAGGCCTGTCCATGGGGGTGGAGGCACAGCTGCAGAGCTCTACGCAGGTGCTCCTGCAGCTTCCCTGCTCCCATGGGCGGACCCAGCTGCAGGCTGAGCAAACTGGGAATGAAAACTTGATCTTACGATCCTTCAGCTAGCTGTCCCCTGCCCTGGAGAGCACAACGTGACGACGACACGTAGATGGGGATAAGCTGCAAGGGCACAGCCCCACTGCCCTGCTCTGGTGTCACTGCAGCGATGGCAGAGCTGCGGGCTGAGCTGGTTTGGCAGGTTACCTGCTGCTTGGGGAGTCGAGCTTGTCTTCCACCTGGAAGAGCCACTGAATCACAGCAGCAGCTGGCAGGTGTCCCCTGGCACCTGTGCAGGAGGGTCTGCCGGTCCCGCTGGCTGTGGGACACGGCAGTGGCTATGGCTGAGGGCTTCACGGTGCATAGCAAGGAAACGTGCTTGGCACCGGCTGCCAGCGGCCCAGCACAGCAGGCTGCTCGCTTTGCTCTTTGTGTCCCACCTGCCTCTGGGAGTGAGCGTCCTGTGCAGCAGGCTGTGCTACCGATAACTCACAGCGCTGGGAACACCCACTGGGTAAAGCACGAGAAAGTTAAGATCCCAGCTTATTTACTGACATTTCTGTGTTTGCCTAATGGCACTGGGCAGCTGCGCTGCCACCTCCCTCATTTTCCCTGCCCGCTCGGCTGCGTGGGGGAGCAAAACGCTGTTTTCCATAAGCGCAATAGGCCGAGCATAACGGCAGAGGAGCACAAATGAGACTTGAAAATTTATTAGCTCCAAGAGGAAAACAACCCTACTGCTGGAGAATGCGGGCATCGATCCCGCTACCTCTCGCATGCTAAGCGAGCGCTCTACCATTTGAGCTAATTCCCCACTGCGTAAAGCTCGCTCCCCACGTTTCCCCAGGCGGCCGCGCCCCGCACTTGTTGTCAGGCAGTTTGCTGCCCGTGCGGCGCCCCGGGGGGCGGGGCTCCAAGCACTGGCCAATGGCGAGGGGCGGGGGGCGGGGCTCAAGCGAGAGCGCCTCCACAGGTCCCTCCCCCCGTGGCCGCCCGCCGGCTCCGGATTGGCCCGAAAGAGTTTATTATTTTTTAAGAGGCCTCCGCTTTTCCGATTGGACCACGGAAACGTCGCTCACGGTGACGTCCCCCTGTTGCTAAGTCGGGAAGGTGGGAAGAGAAACGCACCCTTCTCGTGCGCCGACTGGCTAGCGGGAAACCGACGGCCCGCCCCCCTGACCTTTTAAGCCCGTAGCGGCGCTCCGACTGAGTGACTGACAGCGAGGAGGCTGCCAATGAGAGGCCGAGCCGCGCACACCGCCCAATGGGAACGGCGCGGGGCGGTGCCGCCGAGGCATGATTGGCAGGCGGGGCGGAGGGAGAGGAGGGCTCGCGGGCGCTGATATGTCCGCCATCTTGAAGCGTCGGTGATGGTGGCGAGCGGTGGCTTTCCCGCCTGAGCGGAGGCAGCCCGGGGCCTGCGGCGGGGCGACGCGCTTGCTGAGGTACGGCGGGCACGGCGGCGCCGCGGCCTTCCCTCCGGCTGCACCCGGGGCGGCCGACGCCGCGCTCGGGGCCCTCCGAGGCGGCGCGGGCCCGGCGCCTTCCCCCCCCACCCCCCCCTCAGCGCGGGGGCTCCGGGCGCTCCTCAGGCGCCGTGGGGCCGCAGCCCGGCGGGGCCTGGCGCGATTCGGCGAGCCCCTCGCGCGCGGAGCCCTGAACCCGGGCCGCGGGGCGCCGCCGGCCTGGGCGCGGCGGGGAGGGCGCGGGGCCGCGGCCTCGGGCCCGTCCGCGAGGCTCGGAGCTGCCGGGCGCCCGCGGAGGGGCCGCGCTGGCTCGGAGCGGCCTCGGGGCTCCGGGCGCCGCCGGCTGGGGCGGGGCGGGGCGGGGGGCGGCGCGGCGCTCCTCGGGCGGGCCCGGGCTGCGGGCGCTGTGCGGGCGCCGGGTGCTGCCCGCCGGGTGCTGCCCGCCGGCACTCGCGTGGCTGCCGCTCTCAGCACTTGTGCGCTCCTCTCTCTACGCGATGAGCCAGCGTTACGTTATTGATAACCAATTTTGCTTTTACTTTCCGTCCTTCAAATCAGCGTCGCTTTATTCCTGTGAGGAGGCGGCTTTTTTTTTTTTTTTTTTTTTTTTTTTGTAATTATATAATCTTTTGTTTAATCTTAGAGTTCACTGAGAGCGCGGCAGTGCTTGTTCATCTGTTGCTGCACACACCTGGGCAAAATCCAACTTGGAGCTTGCTGCTTGTTTTTGTTTTGCTTTAATAGTTGGAAACTTCTCAAGGCGTAAGGGGGAGTCGGTGTTACAGCCTCGTGACATAAGCGCAGGTGGAGCTGAGGTCAGGGGCTGCTCTCCACCAATGTGGCACGAGTAGCAGCACACCTGTTCTGAGCATCCCAGAGTTCTGAGCGGACGGATCGTATTGCAGGTTGTGGTACTGTTTACGGTGCCCTTCAGCTGGAAGGATGTAAATGTGTATGTGGGGTGGTGTTTTCTAAATGCTGAATATTAAGCTGATTTAAAACTTCCAGATCGCGCACATAGTATCACGTGAGCTGCGCAAATACCCAGCGCTCTTCCTTTTCTCAGTGGTAGTTTGCAGACTGCTCCAAACCGTGTTTCAGCGATCTGCCTGGAGTCCTGAAGTGAGATAAACTGCAGCGTGCAGCTCTGTTACTTCTTTGTGCTCCCCTTGGCTGGTGGGGCATGGACTAACTGTAGCTTGTAGGAGTCTTTCTTATGCAAATCTAACAGAACAATACAGAATTATGTTTCCAATATATAATTTGATAATGAGACCCCATGCAGATGCAGTACACAGTCAGCACGTTAAGTTCTTAGCAATTTGTAATCTCAAGTGCTTCTTGAAAGGCAATGAAATGATGAGCTCCATCTATCTCTGATATTGCTTCGGCACAGATAACGTTTTATTTCTTTTTCTGCGTGAGGTGCAATATCAGATCCCACGCTTCTGAGTTACTGAAGGAATTTATCATCTAAAGAGACTTGATTTTAGCTGGAGTATGTGTTGTAGGGTTCTGTTTGTGATGTAATTAAGGAGAACACCATGTTTCATGTAAATGTGCAGTCTAGAAATTCAGTAGAGCTGTTTGTTCAGTAATAATATCTTTAAGCAAGGTGGTGTGTTATCACTTCTTTGCAAGCAAGTTAGGTTTATATGTAAACCACAGTGGTTGTAATGTCTCTGGATTCTATTAAGCATGAGGTGTTAGTGTTCCGTTATGGAATTAAGCGTGTTAAATAGTTTGTGTGCTCTTCAGACTATTGCCTGCACACTGCTCGCTGTGCTTCTGTTGACCTGGTAAGAGTGAGAAAATCTGATAGTTTCCTTCCTAACACTTATTTCTTGCGCTTGTGCTATGGACTGGATACCAACCGGAGCGAATCTGATGATGATCTCTGGGTGAAATTCAAGTAACTCGATTAGAAATTCTGCAGTATTGTAGCAGAAAATTATGTTCGTAACATTGATATTAACAGATGGCTGGAGAGTGAACTCTAGTGCTGTGGCTCAACAGCTTTGCTTCTCTGCTTCAAGCTTAAGTGCAGGGTACAGCTGGCTCCAAAACAACCACTATGCTTCCGAAGCCCTAGGAGAGTGATGCTTTGAGCTCACTGGTCCTTTCCCTTCACTGATGGTGTTCTCTTTTGTCCAAGTGCTTGAAAAGCTTCATCTAGCTCGGTGGGTTGTTAAGAAAATCACTTTGTATTGCTGTACTGGAGTCTTTCACCTTCTGGCTTCAGTGTTGCAGTGCTGTGCACAGCATCTTTGTAGCAGGAGACCCAAGTGTTTGTTTCTCACTGGTAACTGTGTTCATTCGTGGCCTTTGGAAGCTGTGATGGAAATATAGCCTCTGTGGGTAGAGGAGGACGTGTGCTAGTGTGAGCCCGGTGGTTTATTTCCTTAATAAGATAGGATGTCACGGGCATGCCATGTAGCATCAAGTTCTGTCCATCACAGTAGCGTTTTCATCTGTGACCCTCAGGGTTTCCTTATACTTTGTCACCTGACAGGTTTAGAATATATTTCTCAAATAGACACTGCATCCAAATTCACATAAGCACGCACATCAGATTGCATTTCTCCAGAGCAAGACGTGGAGCTGTGGTTTTTGGCAAAACTTCCCACGTAGGGATCGATGAAAAATAATATTTTGGTCATCTCAGCCGATTTCTTCAAGTTGGATGAGGAGAGCAAAGGACTCGAAGTTATTCAGTGCTTGGGTTCAGTCACTAAATTCACTGATTGGGTTTAGGGTGGGAGGGAGGTCTGGAAGATGGAGCAGAAAGAAGGGGGGAGCGTGAACACTGAAAGCTTTGCATGTCGTGCTGAAGCATTTTTGTGATGTGTCAGTGTTCCGGCGTCTGTTGTAGAAACCATATGCTACTAAGCAACTGAAGTAAAATGTTTTTCTCCTCTTGGGTATTACATGCAGCTCTATAGCTGGTTTGGGACGTTTTTCAGGAATCTGGATGGACTGAATTGTTCAGATTGGGATGACATCGGGTGTGAGCTGCAAACAGCTTTTTTGTGGCACTTCTGGAGCATTTCGGTAACGGTTCTTCACGCTGAATTGGGAAGAAAAAAAATCTGTTATTTATTTTTCTTAGGTTTTGTCCAGAGCTGTGTTTATTTGATAGCTTCCCTTAGGTGTTGAGAGTCATATTAGGGATGTGGGGTGAAAAAAGTTCCTGCAGCAGCCATACCCCTCGACTGTTTCTTTTTGCTGTTTCCCCAGGATCATAGAGTTGTTACAGTTGGAAAAGGCCTCTCAGCTCGTCTAGTCCAACTGTAAGTAGTCCCATGTGGTCCTTCCTTAATCCTGTTAAGCAGACCTATTAGTTCCACTCCTGTGGGGCTTAAAAACCTGGAGCACTCAGTGACAGGATCAGTGCACCTGAGGTGGGAGGGAATACCTTAATGACTTCAGCATGCAGCAGTATGGACTGTGAACTGTGTTATGTGATACGGCAGCGTGTGTTGTCTCTGCCTCTGAATGTAACTGAACAGACTGAAAATATTCTCTTGACGATACTGGGAATCTGTTGTTACACAGGAGTGAGGGACTGAGTAAAAGACTGGAGTTATTTGGGGTGTGTTGGCAAAGTGGGTTAGGAGAGCAGATACGAACTGGGTAGTGAGGGTTTGGTTGAGATTGAACTAGTGCGAAGGGTGGGAGATTTTAATTTGGAAACAAAAAAACTACACGTACACGAAAGCAGAAAGTGCCTGATGCTGAAACTTGTGGGGTTGGTTTCCTTGGAGAAACGCCTAAGAATTTTCCCATTTAATTTTGGGTGAGCTGATTCCGAGCGTTTATACATACGCTGTTACACTTCTGTGAGGAGATGGAGTAAGTGGCCTGGTGGTCTCTTCCGTGCCCACTGGGTCTTCTGGAAACTGAGCTCTGAAGGGCAGTAGGCTGGCTCCTGGCACCTAAAGATCCTTCTGAAGGCGTGGAAAACTCTAAAGCCTTTTTATGGAGATTTTGGTCCTGAATGAGGCTCTGTAGAAGGGCCACCTGAATCCCTACTCGGTAACAAACCGTGGTTGGGATTGAGAATGGAAACTTTCCAACTAGTGGCTGTTTGTGATGCGGTTGTTAAATGCGTTCCAGACTCAAGCAAATGCTGTGCTAAAAGCGTTCCTGTTGTTACAGCTATCGAGTGAATCCTGGGCAGCTTTTATCCCTGCTGCGCAGTCATGCTGTCCCCACCTTCCTATTAAGCAATGTGGGAGCAGAAAGCAAGGGAGCAGTGGGTGTTTCTGGGGGGTTTGTCTTGATACAGAGTGCTGTTACTTCAATGGAACTTGTGCTGTCAGAGGAGTATCAGCTGCTGCTGCTCCAGGTAGATTTCTGCATCATTATACCAGAGTGCTCACACAGTTAGCATTTCTGTGGCAGAAACTGAAAGTAGAGATCTTGATGCTTTGTTTACTGCTTGTTGGTTTGGGTTTATTTGTGTGTGTAAGTAGCGAAAGCGAACCCTTCCTATCTGGAAGTTACAGTAGGATAAAGGTCAAGACAAGGTCTTGGTGGCAAACAACAAAAAGACAAAACTCTTTTTTTCCTACGAAATGCCTTGTAACCTTTAAAACAGGCATGGTGCTCTCTTGATATTCTCTTCGCCCTGATGAGGTAATACTTTAACCTGTCTTGTATGTAAAGTGCTCAGCTGGAAGCTTTTCCCTTTGTTACTGCCTTGACAGACTTGCCATGTAGCCATGCAGTTTGCAAGCTAACCTGTCAGGAAAGTACCTCATCAATTACATGTGTTTGACACGTTCAGCTGCTGTCACCAAGCATGTTGGGGTGGGGAAATAAACATGGAAAGCCTAGGCATGACTAAAGTGAAGCTGTAGCAGACCCAGTTCTGGGTAGATGGGTTTCCTGCTGAAGTTGTCACTTGCAGCTCCAGAAAACCAACTTGCTTCCTTTTAGCTGCTGGCCTGGGTGCATTCCACATGGAAATCTTTGCAAACTGCCAGAGCACAGAGGTTGCATTCCTTACCTGCCACAAAGGCCAGGTTCATTGCTCCTCATGGCACTGGCTGAGGGCTGACAGTGCTTTGCTAGGATTTTCCCTGCCTGTGAGCAGCAGCTGTAGAAGTTGTACTGAATGGGGTATGAAGCTGTGAGTTCGTTCTTCTTGGCTGTGAGAAGCCAGCTTTTGTCAAAGGATCCTTCTTTAAGTGATTGATGCTGATGATGGGCTTTCTGCATCTTTAAGCCACCTTTTATTTCATGGTAAAAAGATGTTGAGTGCAGAACACCGTACTGATATGAAATGTGTCTTAGCCCCTCCATAATAAAGGAGATGGTAAATATGCCATTGCTAGATGGTCTGCAGTTATTAATGGTCTGCATAAAAATAAGCACAATGCTGCTGGTGTTGTCTGTGGTGGTCAGCATGCAGCTTTTATTTTAACAAGTGGTGCTTCTGAGAAGGGAAACAGGTGAAGGTTTAAAAGCAAAGCACCTAGAAACCTGGTAATTGATGAAAGATGGTGTGAGACCACTGCACAACTTGCTGGGCTCTGCAGGCTGTGAGAGTAAGAAGGTAATTGCTGTCACAGCTGTGAGTTGATATTAGCACTTAGTTTTTATGTGTATTTTGCAGCTAATTCAAACCTTACAATTCTTCTGACATTACTGATCTGTTACTTTACCAGTGGTGTTAAGGAAACTCTTTGCTCCTCTAAAAGGGACGTACTTTGCCATCAGACTCTGAAAGTTGTGTCTTATATGTAATTCAGCTTGTTTTCTAGATGAGGACTCTCATAGGCTCACAATCCAAAAACATAAAACTGCTGTAGTACCAGTACTGGGTGGCTGGGGACCCAACTTAAAACTTGGCTCTTTCTCACCCTGTTTACATATGATTGGAAGTCTGAAACCCCTCTTAATGTTCCAGTGAGAAGAACAGAAGCTTTAGAAAGGTTTTGATGACCACTGAGAAGGCAGAGTAGTCTTGCATTTCCCTTCACAACTTTTGGCTTTTTGTTCAAACATGGGGTGTGTATGGCACGTGGAAGGAGGGGACATGTTTTGTTAGGCAGTGTTATTTTTTTTTTCTGATACTGTCCATCAAAATGGAAGAGCTCTCTGGGGGAAGAATGCATTTGATTGAGGCACTGACATCTGTGTCTGGAAAATCTGGTCTGACTGCAGAGAGAGCACAGCGTGATGGAGCTCAGGTTCATGGAGTGGGGCAAGCAGAAAGAAGCATAACTCGATGTCCACTTGAAGCTCTGCAGAGTGCCTTCTCTGTGATCTTCCATTATTTGTTGGCTTTCTAATTTCCCTTCTAGACCTTACTTATGAATGGCTATTATTTTGAACCTAAGCAAAAGTAAGTTGAGACTTGACCAAAGTCTTCTCATTCAAAGCGTTCGTTCCTAGGTTGGTAAGCTGCATCTCACAGCTGCCGCTGTATTTTAATTTCCTTGCTTAATAGGCAGCACTGTTCTTACTTCTGTTGTGTTGAGAAATGTGCAAATGGAGAGACTGCAGAAATGAGCATAGAGGGGTCCTAAGTTTTGGTACATTGAAACAAGATGAGGAACCCTTTTCCTCAAGTATCAGTAGAAGTCAAGGATTTATTTTAACCTGCTTGAATTACACATTAAAAGAAGAAATATCTTCAGTTGCTCTTTTCATGCTGTCAGATGCGTACACTCCAGAGAGCACTGTAGGGATTCCAGCCTTCAGTTTGAAGAGCAAAACATGTTTGTTTGTGATATGGTCATGCTAGCCTGATATGTCATGTTAGCCTGGGTATGTGCACAGAATGGGTTGATCAGTCCTGTCCTTACAGCATACGGTAGCTGAGAATTCAAGATAATACATTTAGGGGCTCAGCCTTTGCTTTATGAAAAGGGCAGTCTTGCCTGACACCTTGAAAATGTGCAGCTGTCAGAATTTATCTTAATGGTTCTCTGAGCCTTAGTATGAGGAAAAGCAGGAACATTTTGCCCACAGTCTTTGCTAACTCGTGAAGTTCAGGTAGTCTGTAATGTGAGTGGAGAGGTCTGGGGAGCCTTTAACGACAGTAAGGAGTCAAATGAGAAGGAAGTATATGACAGGCAACTCTAGGTTTCATTTTCAGAGTGTTAACTTCAGACATGAGTCCATTCTAATTCTGGCAGAGCCATAGCTGACGGGAGCTTCAAGAGGCAAAGCAGTGTTGGGCTCTGAGAGGCTACTGCCAGCTTCCATTTCTGAACTGCAAATGATACTAAGTATGCATTTTAACAAGACTGACATGTTGCATATGAAGAAAACTTGTAAGACTTCCTTACACTGACCGTACAGAAGGGCACTCTTTGCTGACCTGGTTCTAAGGAAGCAGCTTTCTTCTACCTTTGTATTTTCACATTCCTTGAAACTTGACTTGCGTCCAACTTTCAAGGTCTAGTCAACAAGGTGAAAAGGAGGATGAACTTGTTTGCCTGAGCAGTTAAAGGCTGTCCAGATAAAGTGGGTATGTTTACATTGTGCACTGCAATGCCATGGAAGAAACGTCCAAGCCAATTATGCATAGGCTTTTATATTTACAGTCTGCCATGCCAAGTAGTGACTTAGGGTCAGAAAGCTGCGTGGGCCGCTGTACTCTGCTTTGTGAAGGCAAGCAGAGTGTAAGTGTGAGTGGCTGTAGTGCAGCAGAGAGTCTGACACGACTGTATTGTTGTTAACGCTGCTTCTGCTACTACCTTACTATGAAAAAAGTTTCCTGTTGCCTGGTTCTGGTAAACATGTCCAAACAAAGAGCCCTCTCATCCCTTCCGTGCTCGTTTTCAGTGGTGTCCCAGCTGGTTGAGGCAGAGCGAGGCAGAGGAAATGAAACATTGACCCAGCACTAGTGCGGCCAGGGTGGTAAATAGCATTTATTTTTATTTTTGTCTTTCAAGTTTAATAACTATTTGATCACAAATACAGAACCCCCCACACTTTGTGTGGACACAGTCTGAAGCAGAAAGGAATAAATGAGTAAAGACTTCTGCTAGAATTTGTATATCTAACCTTAAGGCTGTCTCCTTAAGCTAGGTTTTTACTTTTCCTTTAACGTTCTACCAAAAAATCCTGTACAACCTCAGCAGGAAGTTAGCAGTACTGAGTTTTTCCATTTCTGGGGATGCAGTGCAGGAGTCCAGGAGCTATGTTGCAGATTGTCGTGTTGCTGGGGCTGCAGAACTGTTGCTGAATTATCTTTTCAGCCATGTGTGTCTTACTCTTGTCATTAGATGCAGAAGAACTTTGATGCTACAGGCTTTAAGCAACCTAAAGTCATATGATCTGAGACAGAGATGGAGGCGATGCATCCTGGTTTCCCTGTTGTCTGTAACAGTGTGCTCCTTGGCCACGCTGGGCCTGGTGCCTGGCAGACCCTTGGAGCTACTTCAGCATGTGGATTTTGCAAAAATAAAAAAACCCAAACCGCAGCCCTCTTCCCTTGGTTCTCACAGCAGCCCCATTTGTCACCTCATAAAGTATGTTTTCACTCTGAAGTGGCTTGGCAGCAATTTGTCAGGTGTGGTGTCAGGGAGAGACCATACTGAGTGGAGAGTGTGAAACTGCTGGCTTAAATGTGGTTCTGGGGCAGAAGAGGTGTTCCTGATCAAATTCTGTAGTAAACTGTAGTATAGTAGAGTTCTAATGAGGGCATATTTGGATTCCCTCCACCAGACATTTGGAGGGATTTGTTGATGATACTGCACTGCTCTGCCTTTAGTATTAGCATGGAACAGTTTCCTATTGCTGGACAGCAGCTTCACCGGGGACGCTTTCAGGGGTAGAAAGCTGTTGGAAAAGGAAAAAAATGTACTTGTTAAGTTTTCCTAAAGTACAGTGTTACTTGAAAAATACACTTAGGATGTACTGAATAGCCATCACCTCACTGTGCTGACATCCACTGCTTGGTCTCATAAATGCTCAGCATGCATCAATGAACGTCAGTGGGTGTAGTTTCTTCCTCATGGAGAAATCCAGTGACACACCTTTGCTTCATCTGCACTTTCATGTCAGGCACCATTTTGTCATACTCTGCTGCCATCTGTCACACAGCAGCAGAATGTGGCCGAGTATTGAAGGGAAGGTTCAGCCATAGCACTGCCATGCCACCACCATCTGCCCCTGATGCTGTGGGCTGAAAACATCGAATAGGAGTGTTGCTTTCGGAGCAGCCCTTGTATTATTTTCAGGAAAGAAGCAGTTTTCTTTTTCCCCTCTGTACACGTGTGTGCATTTGAAAACCAGAAATGGCAACCAAGCAAACTTTGGTAAAGCAAAGAAAATTCAGCACGCTTGTTTACTTTCTCTGCTCTAGTAAGTCACTTGACTCGCAAGGGACTGGCAAATCTACTTGACATTTGGACCTGAAGATCTCAGGATGAAAAACATGTTTGACCTTTGAAAGTATTATGGTCAATGTATTACACCGACCTTCAGTTCATGTGTACGTTGGTTACTGAAATAGCCCCAGAGGAGGCTGTGTTTCACATTAGTGCATGTCAGGGCTGGGGATCTCTGTGCCACTGTGCATACAGTGGGAGAGCGGTGACTTGTGGTTCCAGCACTGTTGGGAGGTTCCAAATAGCATGGTGCTGCAAGCAAAACTTCCTAGCCCTAAAATAAAGGAATAAATAAACAAGTACCAACCAGAGCACATTCACTGGATGGCTGTAACTGCAGTGTGAGCATTACTTTGAATTCCTTCCAACCCAAGCCATTCTGTGGATGTATTTTTCTTACACATATTTAGGTTGATAGAGTTGTTTCCTCCTTCAGCTTGTGTGTCTTATTTCCTGCAGAGCAACACTTTGTGTTCGTGCAGTTGTTGAACTACTGAACGGAGAGCCTGTTAACAACACTGAATTATAAAATGTCTTTTTTGTCGTTGTAGGAAGAAATCTGCTTCATCTAATTCAATCCTAATTCAGTCCTGCTAATCTGCTAATACTGTAGATTGAAAGATTTTTGCTGTTGCCAGGATACCCTGTAATGGGCAAGGAGCCTGAGAGAGTACAAATTCTGTTTTGTAAATTTTGTTAAAGCTTTTGTTTAACAGGTAAGAAACGTTGCTATTACACTTCATTTATAGCAGTATACTTTGCTTCTGCATCTCTAAAGCCTGAGTTTCAATTTAAGTTGTTCCTGACTGCTTTAACTTTGTCCCTCACGTTCACCAAAGGCTTGTTTCCCTGATTCCAAGCTGCTCTCCCTTTTCTGCAGGTCAGGCTTCGTGGCCGTTCCTTTCCTTTCAGCCTTCTTTTCCAGCAGCTTAATAGACGGCTGTTTTTAACTTCACCTTTTAATCCATCCTGCTGTTGCACTGCCTGTTGTTTTTTGTATTTCTCAGCCCCTATTCCACCTCTTCCCTTCAGGCTTAGTTGACCCTTGAGGCTCATTCTAGATGCACTGTTGTGGTTATTCTATTTGTTTTACAGGGAACATGTTTTAAAGTGTTTTGATTTTGTGCCAGAAAGTGTATCAGCTGCCCGGCCTCCCATTCTTTGAAGAGTTTCAAAGCAAATGTGTTCATGAATTGACATACATTAGGTAGGAAAGATTTTTGGCACTCTAGGTTCTTGTATTGGAGTATGGGTAATGCTTTCTTCCGCAGCCACATCTTTTTATCTGAGACTGAATGCTTCAGAGTAAAATTGTCTCCTGTGAAGGTATGCATTATTTAGCTGTCTTGTTATAATATTGCTGAACCATCTGTTCTTCTCAGTACATAAATAACCTAATTTCCATTTTGAAAATAATTGGAAGAGTTGAAAATACTGAGACCTCACTGAATTCCATGCTATTAATATTTCGAGTGTGTGAACTTTTGGCTGTTGACGTGAAGTTAGAAAATTATTCTGTTCTATTTGAGGAGGGCAGGCCTGTGACTGATTTGTAGCTATAGGTAAGAAGAACTGATGTTTATTAACAGTTATTAACCAGTGTAGGAATGAGCAAGGGTACATGAGTTGCTTGGTTTAAAACTGCTCCTGTAAAGTTACTGTAGGTTTTTAGGCAGGCACTATGACCTCAGGGATTTGGAGGTATCAGTGTCTTTGAGTCAACGTGAACTGTTCTGGAAGTTCTTTTATACTTCATCATAGCAATTGACTGCTGGGACATGCAGTGAGTGACGTCTGTCTGTACACACATGATGGGTGTATGTTGTCTGTATTGTGTAAAAACATATATTTGTAGCTCTGATGTGGATCCAGGTGCAGCCAGTGGGAGTATGGGACAAACAGGTGTGGAAGAGATGTCGCTTTATCTCAGTTTTTAGCTGCTCTGCACCCGTGGCAGGCCTCTCTGGGAAATGAAAAGGAGTCACTTGCTGTATGGTAAACAGAGAGTGAAAGTTGTCTTTCCTTGTTAGATAATTTCCCTTCTCATTAGGAACTGTCGACGGCTGTTTGAGAGTGTTAGGAAAGCTACTGTTTTTGTATTGTTTTCAAACATGGTTTTTCTTCTAGTCAAGGAAAGACTGCCATGTATTTCCCTCGAGTGTGTAGTGAACTCAGCTGACAACTGTCATTTCAGAAGTAGCTGTGCTGTAAACGCACGATGGCTGCTGTGAATTATGTCCTTAGTACATTCTAAACTGTAGAATAGTCACTGCACTTGCTGATTTTTTTTTTCCTGTTGTGTTCCCAAACACTTCAGCTGCACAGGAATTGTTGATAGTATTTGGGAGAAGCGGTGTTTTGTTTTGGTGCTTAAGTGAGCTTCTGCCTGGTGAGTGTTTAAAACACTGGACTGTCACTGGGTTATTTGCAGGCAGTGTTCCCCTGCAGCTCCTCGCTGGTAAGAACGTACTAAAGCAATCCCGCTTGTTTCAGAAATGGAGGAACTGTGTCCCAAAACAGTGCCATTTTCCTGCTTTTATTTTCATTTGTGATTGCTCTGTGCAGTGTAGTGCAGTTGAACGTAGGGCTTGGGACAGTTGTTCGTCTCATCTTAGCAGTTTAAGAAGTAGCCACTAGAGTGTATTCTCTGTCCATTTTCACGACTGCTGTTTCCATCTCTCTCTAAATTTTTTTCAGGGCTGTACTTTTGTTTAGTTGTATTTTGAACAGATGGTAAATTTCCAGGATCAAAATGAAGACTTTGAATCAGATAGGACACTAGCGTTTGTAAACGTTCATTGTTCTGGGCAGAAGTAAGTTGGAAATAATGGAAGTGTCATTAACCAACTGGTTTCTTACTGAGCTGGCAGAAGGACACGCTTGGTGCTCTGAAGAAACTGCTTAATGTTAAAGGTCTTTGAAATGTTGCTCAGTTCTCATGGTGTTGCCATTAAAATATGTTATTTTCCTCGTTACTTCCCTGAGCCTGCTCACCTGGTTGGTTTTTGGAACACAGTGGATTATTTGCCCTTAAAATTCATTATGGAAGTACTGAGGAACAAGACTTTGAGTAACTTTGGTACCAAGGATTACCTTTGTGGCTCCTCTGCTTGCATCCAGTGATTAAGTTGCCTTCTGTTAGCTGCTGCCTGAGAGTGGGAAAATCCTACTATACTGAAATAACCCATATAAACTTAGAACGTGTTTGATCATGTAAAAGCTTCTGGTGCAAAAGTAACTGATTTTTCCTCTGTGCTCTTGAACCCCATATGAAGAAAATAGCGTTACGTAAAGAAGTTGTGTTTTCAGTTCAGTATTTGACAACACAGTCCTCATTACTCTGCGTAGCGTTTCTTAGGGTCTCAAAACAGTGCAGAAGCTTCAGCTCGACCCCTGATGCACTTGAAGATTCTCACGTGTAGCTGTGTATTGCTGTCAGAATGTGTGAAGTTCCTGATGGGAGCTTTGTGTATGTGCTTTTAACACGTTCAGCTGTCAAGTAAACATCGTTCCTGAAACAGCTTTCGGCTGAACACCTGAAGCCCTTTTAGTTTTCTTTCTGTTCTGGTTTAGGTGGCCACGTCTGCTTGTAGCTACCAGAATTCTGAGCTGCCAAGTTGGAGCTGACTCCTGGTTAAAGATTTGCCTGTGTTACATGCTTAGGAGTCCTGAACTGAAATGAGCAGATGACCTAAATAGTCTTAAGGAAGTGTATTTTGTAAAGAGACTTGAGACAGGAGACAGCCTCCAAAATCATCCTTGCAGGGGCATATCTGCCTGGAATTTATGTTCATTCTGCAGGCAGAACAGCTGTGCCTGTATTCAGGAGAGGTGTTTGACTGCTACATCTACTGGGAACTATGGAGAAACTTGTGGATGTAATTCTAACAAGTTTGTTTTCATGGAGTAGTCAGCAGAGCATTTGGCCTCTAGGGTCATGTTAAACAAAACGCACCGCGGTTTTCTTCGCCTCCAGTAGCAGACAAAAGACATGAAGGGTTTGGGAAAGGAGCACTTGTATGCTTTATTTCTTTTCTGCAGCAGTTGGTAAGAATTTCAGTTACCTGTGTCTCAGAAGAGTGAAGAATTTCTTCAGTTTATCAAAGTGCTTTCTCTTGTCACAGATTTGAAGTCCGGTATTAACTGTATGAATAATGTTACCTCACCATTAGCTTAGAGAAGAATCTGTTACATTATTAACTGCAGGAAAAAAAGGTTTTATTGTCACAAATGCTTCATAGTATCTTTGTTTGTTGTAACTTGTATCAAGCTGATGGGAAGTATCTGAGTGTTTACATGAATTGCAAGTTGTCTTGCTTGCCAGGAGCTTCAGAGGCAATGGAGAGCTAATGCAATGTTATGGAAGAAGAAAGTGCTGCAACAACTTTGCCATTTCTAATACAGTTTTTCTGTCTGAGAATTTTTTAGTGGCGTCCCACAGTATTTAAGTGCAGTTAAGATTTGGCAGTATTTTACATCCCTTGTTGAATCAGCATTGTGATTTTGTTGCTGGTATCAGAGCAGTTGAGTACTAGATCCCATCTGACCTTTGGATCTGATGGTAAACGAACAGATAGTGTAATTTTGTGAGAAGCACAGCTGGAAGGTGCCCCCTCCTCATTAGAGGGTATACATTCTGATTCTCTGCCTCTGTTAATCAGACTGAAATTTGAAAAAGCATGAAAATAATAGAGAATTGATGAGGTCTGGGGGAGAAGGGGGAAAAGCAGGCTGTGGGAAGGACCAGCACTTGGCTGGGTAACTTCTGTTGGGAACCGTGACAGGCTGTTTCTAGATTCTCACCAGTGATAACACCTGAGGAGATTATCTTTGGGGTTTCTGGAATTCCTCACTTGCACATTTTATGGTGTTTATTTTTCCTTATTCCAAAGGACCTGGGCTCCTGTTGAAAAGTGATGGAATAATCTCTGGCCGGCACCTGCCATGTTGAGGGAGCACCCCTAAAAGAGCTTGCCTGGGAGACAGTTTGGCAAATAACGCAGTAACATGTTTGCAGTAGTATGCCTCTTTTTTGTTGTTGTTGTTGTTGCTGTTTTCTGTCGTTAAACTTCTCTTGAAATGAGTAACTGAGAAATTCATTGAAGCTACTGACAATGTGCTTTAATCACTGCACAGGGATTTCTATCTGGAATTAGCATTGGTAATGGTTGCTTGCGAAGATGCTACTTTCACTAAATGGGGCAAGGGGAGGGACTTGATCTACTTATTAGAGGCTTAAGGAAGGAAATATTCTGTGCCTTTAATAATGCACTAGGTTAATTGCTCCCAGTGAGTCTGTGTGTAGCCCAAATAATCCATAAGCCAATGTTTTTAATAACTTTGTGTAATTTGATTTAAGATGATGTGAAATCAAGCGCTTTTGACATCTGCTCCTGAGGTTTATTTTCTACTGAAATTATTTGTGTTTTTTATTCACCCAATCACTGCATGAGCTCTCAAATGATTGTAATACAGATACTGCAATTAAAACTACCTGTACATTTTCTTGAAAGATTTTTGACCTGTAAGTCTTAACAGGAAGCTGTGTTATCTGGGGCAGTTGTTTATGCATAGAACTCCTGACATAATCCTGAGCAATGTAAGCTAGTACAAAGTGATCAGCACATAATTAAAGCAACAAGGGAAACCTTTGAAGCAACTGAAGCATCACTGTAGTGAGAATACCAGACTTATTCTCATCTTTTAAGTATTGGGAGTGTTGCTAGTGAGGTTTTGATAGACCCATGGATTTCTCAGCACTTCAGTGGCTGAGGTAACAAAATCTGAGACACTGCACTGAGTCTGAATGGAACACGTTATGTAGACCATCCTAAGATCATCTACTCCAGCAGCATGACTGCTTTAGGGCTAACCAAAGGGTTAAAAAAATGGTACTGAGAGTATTGTCCAAATTCCTCTTGAACACTGACATGCACGGGGCATCCACCATCCGTGTAGAAAACCTGTTGCGGTGTTGGACCACTCTCACAGTAAAGAATTTGTCCTTAGTGTCCGTTTTGAACAGCATTTCCAGAAGGATGCTGCGAGGGATGGTATCAGAGGCCTTGTTAGAATCCAGACTGATGTCCACTGCCTTCCTCTTGTCCCCCAAGTGGACCTTAGCATAGAATGTGATCACAGTAGTAAGGAAGGACTTTTTCTTCATGAACTCACACTGACTGTGCCTGATTGTTGCTTTGTTCTTTAACTACTTTCAGTAGCAGTGAGGGTGATAGTCTCTGAAGCTTCTGCAGGTGCTGAGGTTATACCAACAGGGCAGCAATTTATTGGAACTTCTCTCACGGCCCTTTTTGCAGGTGGATCTAATGCTAGCTAGCTTCCAGTCAGCAGAGACCCCCAAGGCCTTGGGTAGATTGTCCAGAGGGGTCCCTTTGGGTGAATCCTGTCGGGCCCTGTTGAGCTCACACATTGGTCCCTTGAAATGTCAGTGACCACAGTGAGAAATTCATTGCTTCCCCAGTTACAGTCTTCTGCTTCTGAGGACTGTGCAGCCCGAGATCTATCGTTATTCAAAACTGAGGTTAAAATAAATAAATAAAGGCGTTCAGTGCCTCTGTCCTTCCTCAGCTTTCCTTGTTAGATGGCCCTCTGTCTGCCTTCTAGTTTGTATAAGAATGAAGTATTTGTTTAAGTGTTGTAGGTTATCAGAAGAGTTTATATGCCGAAGGCACCTGATAAAGTGTTGTAGATAAACTTGCACCTTCATATAAAACAGCAGCTTGTAAAAGTGGTCTTGCTCAAATAGGACTTCTCACTTTTGTTCTCTGCAGTAACCACATGCCCGCACAGCTAACATTGTCACTGATTTTCACCATTAATTATTAAACCTTCACACTTGGAGGACAGTTCCTAAAGGAGCAAAAAGAGTTTTTTCTTTTCTTTGAGTACTGCTTGAAACAGTGCTACTTCTGGCTGTTCTTCCTACTGATGTAGCATGTCTTTCCATCCGCTTTCTCCAATTCTGCAGTCATACAAGACTAGTTGATGCTTTATCTTGGAACTGCTTGCAAGTTGTCTTAGAGAAACAAAATCAACAGGGAGGTGCTCAAAGCCTTTTTAATTAAAAAAGGTTAAACTGCTCATGCCTATATTGTCTTCCTCAGTGCTTACGTGGGAGCACTGTCCTTTCAGGTATCTGTGTAAGAAATTTTACTGTCCCTCCTTCTCCCTGTCCTTGTTACAGTTTGTGGAGAGGAGGTACAGTGAAGCAGCAGGCCTTGCACTGAGATTAGCTCCAGCTTTTGGTGTGTGCTGCCTGCAAGTTAAATGGTTAGAATCCTTATATCTTTGGAGGTATTCTTTTCAGTGACAGAGGTGGCACACTAGTGTGCTTATACTTTGTCCGTTTCACTGTCTACCAGATCTAGTCATTGCTGAGCAGATAGTTCTGAGAATGAGGGTATAGATCAGAAACAGAGTGGCAGGAACAAACATGTAAGTAAAAACCCCAGAGCTGGATAACTTGCAGTGTTAAAATACTGGCTGTTGCCAAAGGTATCTAAAGCACATTCAGTCTTCTCTAATCGAGTATGATTTAGTGGCTCTGTGATGGTCTTTAAGCATCTGCTGCTAAGTACTGTTCAAGTTCTAGAATACTTGTTTGTGTGCAGATGCTTTTGGGGTTAGAAGCTGTGAAGCAGTGCTATGAATTGTTTCTGCTGATTGTGCTTAAATAAAACTAACTCTTTGTGTATATTCTTTTTATCCAGACCAGCATGTTTTGGAAATTTGATCTCCATTCGTCATCCCACATAGATACACTTCTAGAGAGAGAAGATGTAACACTGAAGGAGTTGATGGATGAAGAGGACGTCCTGCAGGAGTGCAAGGCTCAGAATCGCAAACTTATTGAGTTTCTGTTGAAGTCAGAATGCTTGGAAGACTTAGTTTCATTCATTATCGAAGAACCACCTCAAGACATGGATGAAAAAATACGATACAAGTAGGAGAACTCTTGGGGGTTGAGGGACTCGGGAATGTAGAAGGACACGTGATGTACTTCGGTGTTTATTTGGTTGTATATTTGCATTTCCATGTGCTGTTCTTTAGTACAGTGGTGTTGAACTTTGAGCTCGTTTCCAGCCTGCTTATAGAACATTCATTTAAATCGTTCTCATGTTTGCATGTTTTCTGAGCAGGAACCCCTCAAACAGGTGCTGCTCAAAAGAAGTGCTAAACAAAATAATCAGGGCTTAGATGAAAGATCTTTCACATTTTGTAATGAAAGGTCACTGAGTGAAAACCTGTATTTGCATAACACAGTTAGGTGTCTTGCCTTGTTTTATTAATGATTAGTAAGCTGTTTTGGGGATGCATTTTAGAAAGTGTAGCACTTCTTGGGAGGATATGCTAACCATCTAATTGCTAGTGTTTGCAGAACTAGAACTGTGTGGCTGTGACTCTTGCTAGTTTGTTGAGGAGGTTCAAACTCAACACTCAATCGAGCAATTTTTCATCACTTCTACCGCTTTTGGCCTCTTTTAGGGCTGTGTGCAGAAAGCTGCTTTTTCTTAAAATAGAAAGTTAAAATTTAATGATGTAAAATAAGAGCTAGTCTGTACTGACTAGTTTTGCAGGCTTTGTCAGACTTTGGGTAGTTTAGTGAGCCTCTACAGTTGCAATAGGTATAGAGAGATTAATCCTCAAACTATTGGCTTTGATTTTCTTAATGTAAGCCTTGTTACTAGAAGGAGGCAAGCACACTGCTCCCTCCCAGGTCTCAGTCTGGTATTATCAGCCTACTTAATGTCTTGGTAGCTAACTTTTTCCTTTCCAAAAAGAAAAAAAGAAATCTCAATATTTGAGCAGATTAATGTAACAGTACATTTGAAAAGAAAAGGATGTCCTTCCCTTTCCCCACTTCCCTGGTGCTGTCCTGTTGCAAGTGAAGATGATGAATGAAAGAACACAGTTTGTAGATGAATATGTGGCTGAGTTACCTTGCAGTAGTTTGCTTTTTTGTAGTTAGTTCCAATCTGCCATGCTTGAAAAATTGGCCTTATTAGAAGCCCTATTAGGTTCTGATTGAATATGTATTTCTTTGAAGTATGAATGACTTATGGATTATATACACAGATTTTTTCCTTTCTCGCAGATATCCAAACATATCCTGTGAGCTGCTTACTTCAGATGTCTCACAGATCAATGATAGGCTGGGAGAAGAAGAATCTTTACTTATGAAACTGTACAGCTTCCTCTTAAATGAATCTCCTCTGAACCCTTTACTTGCCAGTTTCTTCAGCAAGGTGCTAAGTATTCTCATAAGCAGAAAACCAGAACAGGTAAGTGCTTGGAAGCTCTCCACTTTAATGGTTTGAGTTTTGCCTGAGCTGTTTGTGCAAGTGAGTGCTTACGTTTTGGTTTATGTCAGTATTTGTATGGTGATGGTAGCATGAAATTGCTGTTGCAGATGTAGGTAAATGAATAGAATCAGTGGGAGGGGTCTTGTGTGAGAAGCTGCTGTAGAAAAAGGTGAGAGTCTTTTGAGTCCCCGTTCGGAAACATAATCCTCATGCTGCTGCATACTGTGAACAGTTGGCACAGCTGCTGTGGTACCCGAGCAAGTTCGCTTTGTGACTGTCTGCTGAGTTTTTTAATTTACTAATTATCTGTATTTGCTTGAAAGCGTATTATGTTAAAGTTTTCTGTGTCCCACTTTGCTCTCTTGTGTGGGAGAACCTCACACAGAAAGTGCTAGTCTTGAAAGGAGTTCCAAGATGTGCACATAGAACGCATCCATCTTGTGCCACTGTTGCTACTCTGTGTGTACATTTTTATCTTGTCTTGTACTGTTCTCTTTAAGAGGCAGAAGTGCTAAAGAAGTTATTTGTTATCTCATTTTAGTAAGAGAGAAACTAAAACTGGTCAGTGTCATTTACCGTGTTAAAATACAGGTACGTAACTGTAATCTTCTTCTGTGTTCATCTCTAGATTGTGGATTTTTTAAAGAAGAAACACGATTTTGTAGACCTCGTTATTAAGCACATAGGGACCTCTGCCATCATGGACTTGTTGCTCAGGCTACTGACTTGCATAGAACCTCCACAGCCCAGGCAAGAAGTGCTGAACGTGAGTAGAAGTTAGCACAATTTTTGTCTGATTTCCAAACTGTCAGGAAATACTTTGTAACCTATTTAGACCATTCTTGACCCATGACACCCGCTGGGCACTGGGGGAAGAGAATATCGAAGGTTGTGGGGTTTTTGTTTTTCCTTTTTCTCTACAGGTGTTTATGAAGTCTCATTTTGCTTCTGTGCTTTTTCTCTGATATGTTGTTAATCCTTGCTTAGAAATATGAACAGAATGACTCAGAACAGTTTTCAAACTACTTTTAATTCCCTCAGTTAAATTCCTTCACTTGAACAACATTCTTACCCATGTCCACAAATGCTTTTACAGTGGCTAAATGAAGAGAAGATTATCCAGCGGCTTGTAGAAATCGTGCATCCATCTCAAGATGAAGATGTAAGCATTGGTCTGATGATCTTTCTGATTGCTGTACAGTAGTGTTACAACTCTTCTAGTTTGACTACTTTCTGCTTTCTATTTTCAGCATGCTAACTCCGCTGTTTAATGATGTGGTAGTTTGGGCTTGGGAAGGGCTTGCTTTTTTCCCCCTTTCTTTGGGATTTGCACAATTTATTGGATCCAGGTCAAAGCCTAGTGTAGACTAAATATTGTTTTGAATATTCAGCTCTAACATCCTGCCTTTTTAATACTGAAAACACTTTCAATACCAAAAGCTTTTTGTCTTGTTACAGGTTAGATATGGCATAACATAGGTAGTATATAGATGTATATTATAGATGTCTGTAGTGAGAAGTGTAGTCTGAAGTGTTTTGTGGTAGAAAAGGCTGTCAAGTTTGCAGCTTTCCTTAATGAGGAATTCTGCCCCATCATGTTATTGATCTAATGATGCTGTATTTGTTCTGTTCCAGAGACATTCAAATGCATCGCAGTCACTCTGTGAAATTATTCGTCTAAGCAGAGATCAGATGTTGCAAGTACAGAACAGTTCAGAACCAGATCCGCTGCTTGCAAGTCTAGAGAAGTAAGCTGGTTTGCCACATTTCTCATATTTTTTCAGTTAATCAGAGCACTATTTAACTTTTGGCCTTTAAAACCTTTAGCATTGCAAGCTCTGCTGTCCCGATGACTTCCCCTGACTGCCTGTTGTTATCTGTGTGATTTAAAATAGCTTAGGAAATACGCAGAGCTCTCCCGGATCATTTCCTTGATGGCTTCTCTTAAGATTTTGTCTCGTTCTTCTATCTTGCCTCTGACTAAGGAATGTTAGATAAAATATTTGCTACTCTGTTGAAGTTAATGGGATCAGATGTATAGAGGTCACTTGACACTGTGCAGAATATACATAGGGAACTTTGGCTTTGATGTGTTCTGTTAAGTTAACGTGTTTGTTGTACTAGAGAAGATTTTTGTCTATCACTTTCTTTGTCTTGCTGGTTCTAGGGTTAGGTTTATGGCTGTGTGATGTGGTGAACTGCTCTTTTGGTCCAGCTGAGAACTATTGTCAGATTTAAAACCAAACACCATCAGGAGGAGTAGGGAAATGTTATTGCAGTGGTGATGATGGAGGCGACTGTGATAACAACACCTAATAGCTTGAAATAATACTTCAGTTTATCCTGTTTGTTAATTTGACGTGGGCTAACAGTAACTAGTTCTCTTTAACAGCTGTATCATAAAGAACTGTTGGGTCTAAAGGCGGTGCTTTGTTTTCAGACGAGAAATCATAGAGCAGCTGCTGTCCAATATTTTTCATAAAGAAAAAAATGAATCTGCAATAGTCAGTGCAATCCAAATATTACTGACCTTACTTGAGACAAGACGACAGACGTAAGTGTTCTTATTACTTGTGCCTGCTTACTTTAACTCAACTGCTGAAATGCATTCCATGTGCTTGACTGAAAGATTTTAGTGGTCTGTTAGAGCTGAAGTGAAACAGCGAGCCCTGTGTAATTATGCCAGTGGCAATCAACTCCCCAGATCACTGATGTTTTTGCATGTTTTTTTTTTAGTTTTTTTTTCTGGAACTTACCACTTGACAGATCAGACTCATTTCATCTTTTTTTATTTTTTTCCTAGAAACAAGAAATAGAGCACCTGTGTTTTGTGTGCTAATTGGGTATTAACTTCCAAAAAAGAAAAAGTTATTTGGAATTCTATTACAGCTTCACTTCTAGAAACTAGCAGGCGGGTTTGATTGGTTAAATAGCCAAGCGAGGCTCTTCCTCACAGAAGAGGGAGTTTAGCAGCTGTAATATTGTCTCAGTAGCTGAAAATCACACTGGACTTTTCAAACGTGATAATCCTAGATGCATTAGGCCTAGTGTTCAGAAGAATCTGGCTCCACCATAAGTTTGTGCTTGATTTTATATTTGTAGTGTCATGTTTTTGCTCTCCTCTTCATTCTCTTTATGTCTGCAAAAGAGAGACACTCAAAATCATGCCTTAGTGTTGTTTTAGAACTAGTTTTGGTATAAATAATCAGACTTAGCTTGTGTGCTTTAGATTTGAAGGCCATATAGAGATCTGTCCTCCAGGCATGAGCAATTCAACGTATTCTGTCAATAAAAGTGTTTTAGAAGCCATAAAAGCACGACTTTCATCCTTCCATGAACTCCTACTTGAGCCTCCAAAAGTAAGTGAAACCTTATGTCGTCAGTAATTTGAAGCGAGACTGTCACTGTGTGGTTGTGTTTTAGTTGGGTGTCAAGAACAAAGCCTGGTTTGTCTGACAGCTTTCAGGCAAGAGCCCAGCTTCCTTCCCTGCCTCTTGTGACCGTTTCTATTCATTATATTGGTCTCTGAGCCAGTGTTTTTTGCTAATTGATACACTTCTCCAGCTTAAACTCTGTTCAGCTGGCAAATAGCCGTGAAGATTACTTCCTTCTGAAAGCAAGGAATTAAGGTTTTTCTTTCTATTTTGGGGGGTCAGTACTCTCTTCTGCTCTTAAATCCTATCTGAATAGGAAGGGAGGGTTCTGGCTGCCTCAGTTGTTTGGAACTTGTGCAGCCTTTGTATTGGCTGTGCAGAGTTGTTCTAGGTTTGTCCAGGTCTGAGAGCAGACCAGCTGCACTGCATATGCCTCGCACTCCAAGCATGCTAAATGCTTCATTGTTCAGCTGATTTTTTTTTTTTTTATGCTAAGCAACTTACCCATGTCATGCTGCTGCTAAAATACAACCAGCTGTATGAATAGATATTTTATTTATGATCCATTTATTTTTTTTCCACACGATTATCGCCAGCAGAACTTCAGCTGGAGCATGGTTCAGGTCAGGGTGCTACAGTCTGTAGGAGAAATGAACCCGAGTGTCAGAGTTAAAGCCATGATCAGGAGTTTATAAAAGATCAGATAAAAGGAATGAGTTGGGATGGGGATGGATGATGGAAAAAAAGGCATTGGTGAAGACTTACAGCCTAAAAGAGATGAGAGCTCAAGCTTTCAAGCACAGAAGAGGTGAAAAATAACAAAGAAATCGTCTTGATTTGTAATCAACAACGTGGCAAGATATAGATCTGTATTGAATTAAAAGCAAGGTATCCAGGTATTTTCCAATCTTTGGAATGCTAAGCATTTAAATAAATAATCAAATGAAGTTAGTGGGTCTGCTTTCCTATAAAACTAGTTAAATGAGCAGGTTTTTATATCTGTGCCCTTACATTGTGTGTTATGTGAGGGCTGGGCTGAATGCCCTATCACAGTGTTAGCCATCTGTTCTGATGCAAGGGAGAAGCAGTGGTTAGACAAAAAGTAAAGCAGAGTTAGTAATCGTGGAAGTAGGGCAGTGCATTGCTATGTGGCCTGCTTCTCAAAGTATGCTTTGTGCATTAGTACAGGAAGAAAGACATTTTCATAACTTTGCCTTGCTCGTGGCATAATTGTTACTAGACTTTTCTCTTGAAGCAGTCAATACTGTTTTCATGTAAATGAAGTCAGTGTTGTTGAGGCATAGTGTGTAGTGACTGTCCACCTAACTGTTTTCAAGTGCTTTTGGCAATGCAGACCGTAGCTGAGTACGTGGATTAATGAGTGAGAAGTGTAACTATTCCCTAATCCTTTTTGTGGGATGCATCTGTTTTGATATTCTGTAGCCGTCCATCAATTTGGAGTCTTTGGTTTTATGTGGCTGTTTTCCATTGCTCCTTGTCTGTAGATAGAGTTAAAATGAGCTTTGGTGTTCAGGATTGAAAACTGCTTTCCTGCAGAATCGTAATGAGCTGTGGCTTTTTGTTGTTGTTGTTGGCTGTTCTTTAACATGAAATTTTAATGATGATGTGCCTCTTTTTAATGACTTTTTTCAGAAAAGTGTGATGAAGACCACGTGGGGTGTATTGGACCCACCTGTGGGGAACACGCGTTTGAATGTGATCAGATTAATCTCCAGCCTTCTACAGACAAACACAAGCAGTGTGAATCAAGAGCTTATAGAGCTGAACAGCATAGGAGTTATACTGGTAAGAGCTTCATGCTGCTGTACTTCTGTGAATCACTGATGATGTTTTCCCTCATCTTCATTGGTGCAGATAACTTGTAATACAGTTTCCAGCTTTTCAGCTTGTGTTGTAGCTTCTATTGTACTGACAGCTTTCAGTAGATAATTTCACTGTTAAGTGTGTTTATTTGAAGTGATTCTGAATCTGCGTGATTCTCTTGGATTGGTTTTCTTAGGTTTATTTTTTCATCTCCGTGTGCTTGAATTTTCAGCCACGTTCAAGGCTTCCCTGCTATTCTTTGTTTGCTAAGCCACTCCCTCGAGACTTCACCGTCCCTCTCTTAATGTGTAGAACACTAAGTGGTGTCTCAGTGCCCTCCTGTAAACAGACAGTTACTCTGGGTAGCTTATACAATTTCAGATCTGTTTGGGAGCACAATGTTGCACAAGAAACTTGTAGTCAGTGAGCTCTCTGCGTTTTGCTAACACACTTCTCACCTCACACTTCAGCCGCAGCAGGAGAACTCTTGGGTTGAACAGAGTGTCCCAGTGTTGGTATCAGTTAACAAATACCTAGCAAAACATGCTGGGATTTATATTGCAGTATCAGAATATGATATGAATGCTTCTGATTCTAAGCAGGTAATTGCAATGTTTAAAATATTAATATTTTTCAACCCCACATTGATTTAGTCTAAAATCTTTCCTTCAGCTAAAGTAGCTGTAGTTACGTCTTCATCTCATTTTCTCTGCCCAGCCTAGCTCTGGAGACGTGTTTTGAAGTGCATAGAAATAGCTAATTTCATTTGAACTGAGGTTTTATCCAGGTGCATTATCGAAGGGAATACACGTGCTATGAATGTTGGATTGTTTTTATCACTAGGTTTAGAAAAAACAAACCTGAATTGTGCGTTTGAACGTGCTTTTCAGTTGCAGATTTCTTATAAGGAAAAACAGCAGTACTTACCTGCCTTGAATTTCAGTGCTTTGTGGTGTTTGTTGAAACAGCACATGCTTTGCTGTGTAGACTTTATTGGAATAGTAATTGTCCAGCTCAGTAGCTTAGCTTTAGGCAGGGGTGTCGTTAGTTTAGGTGAGCTGAAGGAAGACCTTTAGGTTCTTTAGATGTAGTTTGAATGAGACTTGAATTACATTATTTAACACTCCTCCCATCACTGCATGTATTTTCATTGCTAACCTGTTTTCCAGGGACAGCAATCATTTGAGTTTTGTAGTAAGAAACAGTCTAAAATAACATAAAGTTTGGAAAAAAAGAAGGGAAGGAAGTATAATCTGATGCTTAAAAGGAAATGTGATGGACTAAGGACGTGGCCAGATGAACACAGTTTGCAGTCTCTCACCCTCAGTGTTTGTCTTGTGTAAGGCGTTAAATAATCTCAGGCTGCATCTGGATTATCTGAGATAGCTTTCTGTAAGAGAAGAATAAAACCAGTATAGATGGTAGGTTCAAAGCAGTTAGATGTAATTTCTTGTGTCACTGGAGGATGTTGTAGGCACAAAAAGTCTGTGGTGAACTCAGAAAAGAAATCTGTTCAGGGCTAAGAAGGTCACAAATAGCATTACTTTCTCAGGGACTCTCAGGGCGGCTGCGACAGGAGGAATTTAATGGGGAGTATCGTTCCAGCTTTCTGTGTCTGAAAGTGTGCTGTTGGTTACATGCAGCCTAACTAGCTGAGTTTTATTCTCATCCAACACGATATCCTTATGATCTGATAACAGCAGGCAAAAGAAGTAGCTTGTTTGTAGATCACGCTTTTGCTTGCACATTAATAGTTACTGCAAAACTTGAAGAACTTGCTTGTGTTGCTGTTGAAATTACTTGCTGGAGTAAGTCTTACATTTGAAGAGACCCTGGTTTGTATAAGCCCTGTTAAATCTGTTTTTTCAGGACATGTTCTTCAAGTATACGTGGAATAACTTTTTGCATACTCAAGTAGAAATCTGTATTGCATTGATTCTTGCAAGTCCTCTTGAAAGCACAGAAAATGGCACCATTACAGATCAGGATTCCACTGGGGACAACCTCTTATTGAAACATGTAAGTTGTGTATTCCTACCCCCATCGTATGGCAACAGTTACTCTTACATAAAACACAGCCCAATTTTACTTCATATAGAACTGAGAGTTGTTTGGTGTTTTCTTAACATGTCAGTTCTGGTTGTTAAACCTGAAAGTGCCGCAGAGTGGATTTTTGCTGCCTTCAGAGTGAACGTGTGTGTAGAGCTGCAATAGCTCCCTTCTAATTGAAGTTCCTCTTATTTGTTAAGAATTAGAATTGCTATTTCAGTATCTGTTCACTACTACATTTCAGCAGCTGCCATCGAAGAGAAGTCAAAATAACATACCGTCAGTCTTCAGGGTTGGGTTCTGGCTGCTGCTTCTGAGCTTTGAAACCCTGAATCAGTGTCTATCCTAAACCAGAAACTAGCTGTTTTGTAAGACATGAGGATTTGTTAAAATCAGCCCTGTAGTGGATAGTGTTATTTCACTTAACTTTACAGCTGCTAAGTATGTTTTGCATTTTATTCCATAGCTCTTCCATAAGTGCCAATTAATAGAACGAATACTTGAAGCATGGGAGATGAATGAGAAGAAGCAGTGAGTAACTGGTTTTCTCATTTCCTAACTGTTGTCTAAATACAACTTTAGTTGTGAATTGTATGTATGATCAGTTCAGAGTGAGGTGACCAACATATACACTTGCTTAACATGTTCAGAAGAGAATGAGGAAAAACAAACTCTTTTCTCCAGTACACCGTTTAAAATTAATAAACAGATCAAAGCATATTATATTCTGGGAGCAGCAGACCCGTAAGCAGTGGAAGTGAAGATCTCAGCAATGGAAAACCTTCTGATTGTGGAAAGGATGGAAGGTTCAAATAACCAACGCTGTCCGAAATCGTGTTCAGATCCTGAGGAAAAGCTCTCAGTCTTTACCTGAAGTGATATAATGGTGCTCTGAAGGCTCACGTGTTTGGCTTAGGAGACTTCTGAACAGTGCATGTTAGGGCTAACTTGTGCGAGTACTAAGTTAGCTGGCTGGGATGCTGTTGCTGGTTTGCTGGTGTGTTATTTGAGAAACGGTGCTGCTCCCCATTATCCTCCTGTTCCTATCTGGTGTGAATCTGAAAATACACAAGTAATGCAGCTGACCTAAAAATGAGGATGTTAAAATATCTGAAGAGTTTTATGAAGGAAAGGAATGCAAGAGAGAGTGTGGCTTAGTTAAATCAGGCTGTCCCACCTATTTCCTGTTACATCCCACCTTCTCCTGTGGTTATAAAAGAACCGCCAACCTAGATGTTGAGCACATAGATTCTCATTTCTATGCATGCAACCTACAACTATTCTCTGGTTGGATTTTCTTGATTTTAATGCCTGCCCTTGGGACAGTTCATTACCTATTTGCTATTGTATGTTTGTGATACTACTGGGAAAACTGTTGGTGTAAACATGGGATTCTTCTTCTGTCTGGAAAAAAATCGATTTGCTCTTTGTATCTGTTTTAGTTTCCATGGAAATAAATAGGAAGCATTACTTGCAGAGCGACCTACATAATATCCCAGCTGATAATGCACCGCAGTGCTCAGCATATGGGAGTGCTGAAAAGTATTCTCAGCAGCAGTGTTTTTTTGAACGTTATGGGTGTGTTGTCAGTGTTGGCTTCATCTTGATAACACAAACATGGAAACAAGTGATGTGTTCAGGTGCTCTGTACTTCCTTCTTGGTAGCGACAGGCCTGTTAGCCTTCTGGATTGTGGTCTAAACATTTGTATTTTAAATTGAGTATTGTTGTGTACCTCTAGTTTTAGGATACTGCCCTTGTGCTGTAAGAACTTGGAGGTTAACTTGTCTGTCTGGTATTACTTCTCAACTCTGGTAGAATATCTTATAACAGAATATGGTAGTAGGGTTGCTCAGAGTGCATGCAGTTACATCTCCTCTGTCTCTTGCAGGGCTGAAGGAGGGAGGCGGCATGGCTACATGGGTCATCTGACAAGGATAGCAAACTGCATTGTGCATAGTACAGACAAAGGCCCTAACAGCATGCTAGTCCAGCAGCTTATTAAAGGTAACATTGATGCTCTTTACGTTTCTGTTTGTGACTTCTAGCATCACGTTTTTAGGAAATCGATCAAACTTAAAAGGAAGATTTTTGGATAAAAAACAAGTATTTCTGACACGTTCACATTAAAATCTTTCCTCCTTAAACATATGTTTAATTCTCTTTCAAGCTTATCTGAATGATATCAAAGCTCTCTGAAGTAAATGCAAAGAGATGCTGACCTGCTTAGTTAGGGTTTCTTTGCTAGATGAAGTAATCCACGTGGATTTAGTATTTGTATGTTGTTCACAGTATTTCTGATTGCTTTGATTTATAAGAGAAAAGGAACAATTAAAAGTGGTGATGCTTTACTGTTGGTTGTGTTCCATTGTTTTTCTGTTTCCTATTGTAGAGCTTCCAGAGGATGTGAGAGAGCGGTGGGAAACGTTCTGTACGAGCTCTTTAGGAGAAACTAACAAAAGGAATACAGTGGATCTGGTAAGTGGTGCTGGATAATGGCAGAAAATTTCTGCTGTTTCCATCAGCCCCGCTGTTGTTTTCTCTTGTTAGTTCAGTCAGTCTTTCATGCTGCTGTGCTACCCGGGTCACTCATGTGAGATCAGGTGCTCCAGCCTGCAGATTGCATTGTGGGGCTGGCTGGTAGATATGCAAGAATTAAGCACCCCAGATCATGTGGCTTTTGAATGAGTATTACACGTGACAAGAAAAAGCATAAAAGCAGAGGACGCTTCAGGAAAGATTTGTCTTCATTTGTCTGTTGCAAGTAAATAAAGTCACACAAGCCAACTGTTTTTACTTGAGAATCTGTACCGTGGAGTGCTGGGGCTGTGTGGAATGAGGCAGTGTAGCACAGTACTGAGCAAGCTCTCACCTACAGGTCTGCGTACTGCAAGTGGGCTTCCATAAAGTGCCCCTTAAGGGTCAGCTGCAACTACTGTCACTTAGCAAAATTTCTTGTCACCACTGGTGCTTTGCTTTGCCTAATTGCTGTCCCGGCTAAAATTACTTCTGGAGTGCTGTTCTGATGGAAAACAGCTACTTCCAAGAACAAGTTCAGCCACACTGCTACTTAAGGAGCAGACTATCCTCACTGGTTCTGTGGTGCATGATCAAAATCATCCCTTCCTTTTAGGGTAATGGTTCAAGCAGTTGTTGCTGTGGTAATAACTCCATGTTTGCTTCTGCAACTAGATATTGATTATGGATTTTTGAAGATTAGTCATTTTTTTTATTTTTGCAAATACTGTAGACGCCTGAGGCAGTCTCTTCATTTTCCTGTATTTTTTATTTTGGAAAGGAAGATCTGTGTATAACACAGCCTTTTAGTGGCTATGAATTCACTTGTTTAATCTATCTTATGATGACAGTACAAGATTCAAGTTCTTTCTTGGGTTAGGTTAATGATATTGAAATATTTTGGAGGTTTATGCAATACAGCAGTTGAGAAAACTGCAAGCAATTCAGATTCTTGTTTGGATGTTAAATTGTCCCACAGTAAGCGAATGACTCCATTATTTTGTGTAGGTTACCACCTGCCACATTCATTCTTCCAGCGATGATGAGATTGACTTCAAAGAAACCGGCTTCTCGCAGGACTCCTCTTTGCAGCAAGTGAGTAGAACTCTTGTCACTGCATAAGTTGTTCTTTTCTTAAAAACAAACAAACAGAAAGCCCTAGAAATAATCTTTAATTTAGATATGTTGTCAGAGAATATTTTTTTAACCAGTTTCGATGTGTTTATTTTATGGAGACCATAGATGTGACTTTAAGCGCACAACATGGCATCTCAGTCTTCTGGTTTTTAAACAGAGGTGGAGCTGTGTTTGCAGATCTCTGCCGGTCACCCTCAGCCATTTTGTGTGCTAGCTGTCTGGCTGGGCTGAGCACAGTTTCTGTGACCTTATTTCTCACTAGATGTAGAAGTTTGATGTGGTGAATTCTGTTTTCTGGAAAATATTAATTGCTCTGAAAGCAGAGTTGGGATTCTGTTGGGTCATCTCGGTCAAATGTCAAATCTAGACAACTTGTCTAGATTATTATTCTTTCTTTCTTTCAGCTCATACTAATGGCTGTGTAGTACCTAGTCTATGACTGTGGTACTTCACACGTCTTCTATGTTTAATAATAAGTAATTGCTTATTAAGGTTTGAATTGGGAGTGGTGGCTCAGATGTAGAGAATAGATTCATTTTTATCTGCTGTGTGGATTTTGTGCATGTAAGATCTGCTTGAATTCCAGCAGGATAGGTTGGATGCCATCTGTAGCAGCTCTGGTGAGAAAGTGAGATCTTAAAGCAGCTCTGTGCCTCTCATGCACCCCTTAATAATCCAGGTAGCTGATCTCCAGAAGTGCAGGTGAAGTTACAGTGAATTACCTGAAAGAAACAATTTTTTTTTTATCTTTTTTTCTAAGCTAAATGAGAAGTGTACATTTTGAAGTTGTGTCAAATCTTACTTTCCTCAGAAGACAAATCACTGATGGGAAATGCATTGAAATTACTTAACAGCATTCTTCACCCACAGAAATTAATGGGCAAAGGTAACTGGTTACAGCTAGGCTACTCTGCAGGGCAGTAATGAAAGGAGGGGGATCAGGAGGGTATCCATTAGGAAGTGGGTGAGGAGTGGGAGATACTAACGAACCTATTAACCTTTTACTTATTCTTTTGTCAAATTAATTTTTGTCTATGCAGAATCACACTTACATCCAAACTTAGTTTGATGCCGTGCTTCTAATAAATCCCCACGGTTCTCAAAAGAAGAGTTTCTTTTCACTCAGACTCTGCAAGTTCTGATGAGCACTTGTAGAACTGAGATGTATTTCTGCCTGCTGATCTGTGACCCCTTGCTACCTGGGAATGCAACAAGGGAGCTGATGGCAGCCGTGTTTCCTGGAGTAGCTTGGCCTTGGCTGACTTTACACACAAAAATAGCACTGTTAAAAGTTCCAGGAGAATGAGTACTGATTCAGTTCATTGTCCTGGCACACCTCTCTGCTGGCGTTTGGCACTGACATCCTTTTTGAAACAATAAACAGTTGTGACACTGCACTGACATGTGGGATGTTCAGTAACCTACTGTGTATGCTCTTCAGTTTCTTCTAGATGCTGAGGAGACAGTGTTCTATGTGTGTGTGAGTGACACGGTTAGCGATCAGCACGGTTCACGCTTACTCTGTAGCTTGGTATCTCTAGTTAATGTTCTCTGGACTTTTTTCTGCTCATATCTTAATATTCAAATTAAGAAAAGCAGCTTGTTCTTTTACGTAGTACACTGTGTTGCTCCCCTGCTTTTTAAGGGTGCATTTGGAGGAGTGCTGGCTGACACATGGTTAAAGTGGAGATCCATCTTTCTCACTGAGAGCTGCTATTAGCCCGGCTTTCAAGTCAGTAACGTAAGGCGCGTAGTTAGTGTGGCCATTACAATTTCAGGGGCATGGCGTATCTTTTTCCTGTCTCTTATGCTTAGATTAGAGAGACTTTTATTTCTTTGGAACAAAGTGGGCAAATAGGATTTAGAGTATTATTAGAATCATTATATCACTGTCGTTGGTCCTGGGGTTGCCAGGCCTTTTCTGATTATCAGATGCAACAAATGACGTCCAATTTTATTGACCAGTTTGGCTTCAACGATGAGAAGTTTGCTGATCAAGATGACATCGGCAAGTGAGTATATTATTATGCTGGTTTTGACTGTAGTCTCTGGAACTTCATTTTATTTTCTTTGTAAGAGTGTATTATGCTGTGGTTCTGGTGGTGACAAATACCAGCCTTCGCTGATGTGAGGCAGTTGGCTGTCAGACCTGTCTCCTGGTACCAAAATGTGTCTGAGTGCTCTTAAAAAGCCTCTCTGAGCAGTGTATATGGGAAAGCAGCAGCTAATCTTTCACGTGAAGTGTCCTGACTGGGCCAACGTGATAACGTACAGCTTGTGAGAGAAGAAATAAATTCTAGCTCTGCTCTTAAAAGCTGTGTGTGATCGATGAGTTGGCTTTATTGGGGGACACAGAGAAAGTCGTTGACCCCTCTGAATCAGTGTAGCAGAGAGGATGAGCTGCTCTACTTAAGTCTGCCTAGGAAGATGGCAGGAATCCATGCCCCATTTCCTGCAGGGCAAAGTAACTGAGGGGATTATAAATCTGCATTTGTTTTTAAGGGTGTAGCAGTTACGGTGTAAGAATGTGTCTTGGTCAAGTTTTATAAACAACAAAACCAAATGAAAAAACACAGCCAAACAAAAACTGTGACACAAAATTCCCCGGTTTTTCAGTCCTAAGTGAACTGATGCCATAATGAGAAAAGAATGGGAAGAAAGATCTGAAAATGATACTGATTTAGTTAGAATTCATGGCTTGGGATGAAAGAAGATGGAGTTAAAAGAGAGCAAAACCATTACTTGATGGTGGTTTGTAGAAGTGTAAAAAGGCAGTAAAATGTCAGGTCTTTGCTCTTCTGTAAGACATGGTTTGTAACTGATGGTTACCCGAAACATGCACATGTCTTCCAAGAAGCAGAGCTGCCTTATTACACCATGTAGTCTGCTGGGAGGGTAGAAGAAGTTTAGATGGCTGAGAAAGTAGCTCAGGAAACTGTTTAATGTGGCTAGAAGCAAGTGAATTTCAGTAAGGATCGGGGTTGGACTTCCTTTGTGTAGTGCATGATCCTGGTGGAAGGAAGGTGGCTCAGCAAGATCTTGAGGTGTGTGGTAGGCACACTGAGTTTAATTTAGCTGTAGGTTAACTGCCTTTTACTTTAAGATTATGCCTCTTGTGCGAGGATCAGTTGCAGTTTAAATTACCTGCTTGCTGCAGCTTGTAGCTAGGTGGCAGCTCCTGGGGCGGATGGGGGCAGCTCCTGTGGTGGTGAAGCCACATTTAAAACTTGGTCCTTTAGATCACTGGTCTTGTACCCTGCTTGGTCTGTAACGCAGTGAGGATTAGAGGAAGAGAGTGGCACGTGCTCTGAATTCACTGCTGTGTGACCAGAGAATGTATTAACTCTTCTGATAGGTTGTCCCACCTCTTTCTATGTTCTGGCTTCCCCTGGAGATTTGGTTTGCCTAGTGCTACTTCTGGTGTAAGCCGTATCTGTAATTAGTTTGGTGACACTGCTGGAAAGTTTGATAGGTGAAGAAGTGTGAAGCCTCCAAGTTAATGTGCAGCCTGGGGAAAAAAGGTTTCATTTGCATTGAGTGATTAGTGAAAACTAGAGCTGTTCAGTATTGTCTTCAGCAAACCGAAGCTGATGTTAGTTTTTCTCATTGCTGCTTCTCCTTAAGAAGAACCTTCTGTAGAGCACTGAAATCAATTGTCTCTCTGCTGGCGAGAGATCTTGGGAGCATTTCCATAGAGGCGGATCTTTACAATACTCCACAGCTGATAAAAACCACCAGGCTGCCTTGATGTGGAATTTGCGTGTTTTCTTTCGGTGTCTCTTTAGGTTTCTCACTTTCATAACGTAATAATGTAAGTAAGGACTTGTGAAAATGGCACGTCCTCGTGTCATAACGCCATCTTTTCTTAGTGTATTTCATGCATCATTTTCTTTGCAGTGTTTCTTTTGATCGGGTCTCAGACATCAACTTTACCCTCAATACGAATGAAAGTGTAAGTATGTATTCCTGTACCTGCAGAAGAATTACTGCCTCTCAAACTTCTGAGTGGCCTTTAAGTGTCGTTGGTGGCTTTTGTTATTCTTTTATGATGTATATATCATCTCGGGAAAGTAACTACGCCTAATTCCTGCCTTGTGAGGATTTTCTGGTTAGATTACTTCGTTGCTGCTCTTTATGGTTAGTATTAAGCAACCGATACTGATTTGTGTGTCCAGGTTCAAGAACAGGCTTGGATCTAAGTAGTGCATTGTAAGCATAGAAACTTTCATCACTGTGGCACGGCAGTGGTGGCAGGAGTGAGGAGCAGGGGCTTCTGGCATTTATACTGCACGTCAGGTGAGCTGAAGTGAGCCCTGCTACAGAAAGTAGAGCTGGAATCCTTGGTGGTGCAGCTCTGTGGAAAGCTCTTTGATGTCATTCCTACGTGCCATTCTGAATTGTGATGAAGCCTCCCAGCAGTTCTTGGATGAGTAAGCTGGGTGTGTTGGCAGTTGAGTAACACAAGTTCTCAGCTTTTCTGAGAAGCTTTAGGTTGTCAGTACGTTCTGGTTTTCCAGTGTTTTCTGTGAGGTGCTTTTTTCCCTACTATTTTAGGATTCTTTTCAAACCCACTGTGTATTTCCAAAATATTGATGTAGAATAATTATTGATAAAGAGATTTTTACATTTTTCCTATATCTAGGGCAATATAGCATTGTTTGAGGCATGCTGTAAGGAGCGGATACAGCAGTTTGATGATGGCGGTTCTGACGAGGAAGACATCTGGGAAGAAAAACATATTGCATTTACACCAGAGTCCCAGAGACGTTCCAGGTAGGACATTTGTGTTTAGCACTATAGCCCTGAGCCCATCTTCTGGCTCAGGCTGGCTGTTTGCACAGGCTGTCCAGCTGCACTGTCCATCTCCGTTCTTCAGGGAAGCTGGTAGAGGGATAACTATAGTGTTTTCGTTCCAGCCTTAGTGTGCTTCAGATTGCTGTCCTGACTACTCAGTTCTTCCTGCATCTCAGATTTTGCAGGTTAACTCCTTTTTCTTTCCCTCAGCTCTTGATCCTGTCAGCCATTCTTGCCTTAGACAAGGCAGTCCAGTCTGAGGCAGTCTCTTACCTGTGTAGGCAGACCTTGCTATCCTTTCTGCAGTGCTGCTGTGATCAGCGTCCACCTCCATTGCCATAAGTTGCCCCTATTCGTACTGCAGTTGTGGATAAAACCGTATAGGCAGCTGCACTGAGGGAAAGGAGCCCCCTAAACTCTCAGGGCTGTGCAGCCTCCATCAATGGCTTCTGATTTTTTATCCCAGGATAGCTTTGGCTTTTCTAACCCTCCTGTGATTTGAGTCCCAAACCGTGAGTGCTTTTTCAGTTGTGGCCTTTGGAGTGCGTGGGGCTAATTCTTGCTGTACACGAGCAGTTACACTCTGTACATCGGTGTTGTGCATACGTAGATGATGTGTTTCAAGGATGTGCTTAGTGTGTCATTACCTGACAATGTTGGTTGTGCTCACCAGGAAGGGAGAATCACCTTTAGGGTTCAAATACTTCCCTAAGTGGACAGATAGGAAAACATTGGGGTTTGTTTTCAAAATAAATGGTTGTCTTACATCAGTCTTGAAGAGAGTTTTACACTTCAGCGCTTCTGTTTGGTGTACAGAGATAACCTGATTGCTTTTTCCTCCCTTCTGTGTGGTAGGAGTGAAGGTTCTCTTTTTTTTTAACCTGCAAACAGAGGGAGGAAAAAGCACCTATTTACACGACCCAGTGGGAAAAGCTTTTAAACTTTGTTGTTTTTTTTTTGGGGGGGGGGGGAGGGGCAGAAATAAGGGGCATGCTGACAGCTAATGAGTTATACATCACTTAATCTATCAGCAACGATAGCTGTAGTTTTGTCAAGCCTTAATCTCTCTGTATTTTAAGTTCGGGCAGTACGGACAGCGAAGAAAGTACTGACTCTGAAGAAGAGGATGGGACGAAACAAGACTTGTTTGAATCGCATGCCAATACAGAGGACAAAATGGAAGTAGACTTAAATGAACGTATGTAGCTTTTCTGCCAACTGCTTGGAATTACAGGAAAGTGCTGCATTGAGCACAGTGTCATTTTGTAGGAGATTTCCTCTTACTGTTTTTTAATTCCAAGTATCTTAAAGTAATCTCTCTCACTGTAAAGACTGCATGCAATAAAGTGTGCGAGTACTGGCAAATTAAAATTCCTTACATGTCCCGTGTCAAGTTACTGCAGTCTCTCTAAAATTCATGTCTGTACTCTTCAAGAGAGAAAATTGAGTAGGAGTCAGAATGGGAAAAATGAAAATTCATTTACGCACCTCATATGCTTGCAGACCTGATAGGCTGTGAATCTCTGAACATAAAACGTGGCTGTTCTTACTGGAAGTTTTTCAGACCAACGCTTTGCCTTAAAGTGTTCTTTTAAAACCCATTCTACAGAGGGTAAATGGATTTAGATGGGTGTAGTTTCATATGTGAATAATCTTGTTTGCAGTGTGTATCTGTGGGCTCTTACGTGCAAAATTAACTGTTGTATTTCACAGTCAAGTTGCAAACTAAATTGGCTTTACTTTAACTGGCAACTGTAGGCAAAAACCCTGTGTTTATCTAGACTGTAAGGAATTAAACATTAAAATAGAAGGAATAGTTAAGGGTTTTCTTTTCTTTTGTCAGATTGGTGTCGTTGGCATCTGTGTGTCAAACAAGTTTTGATCCATGTGGGTCTCCTCCCATATCTGCCTGGGTTGGAATTTCTAATTGCTAGTCAGAGCTTCCTTTTCAGCCTGTTTTTTTGTATGTAAGTGTTAATGAAGAAAATGTTTCCCTTGGGTAGGTGAAGTATTTTGAATTGACCTATCCTAAATTAGATGCTTTTTAAGTCCAGGTTGCTCCAAAATTTAATATCCCAGTAAATATCTTAAAGTTATAAGAGGTCTTAAGCTTTTCTGAACCTTAGCAGTGCTGCTAATGCATGAGATATTCGAGACCACCTGTACCTACGTTGTCATGCTCATTTTCTGTGATGAGGAAAATGTGCATAGGAAGCTGAAGGAGGGATGAAAAGCCCTATGGTGTTGGGTTTTTTTTAAGTGTTAGCATTGAAAACACTTCAACTGTTAATGTTGGGTAAAGGAATGAAGTGGAACTGCACTTGTGATCTCATACAGTGTTTGTGTTCCTCAGATTAGTGCTGTTGAGTTTTCTCAGATTACTGAGTTTCTGTTTTTGAAGTTCTGCCTTCCTAGCAGAATTTCTCTTAGAGAATGCATTCACATTTTAACTATGTAGAGATTTCATTTGCATGTGCTTTGAAATATAGTTGAGGATTTTGCTGCTCTTTCTGTAATGTGCACGTAGAGAATCAGTGAGTTAGGCGTGTGTACATTTGCGTTCCTTAAATTGGTTCCTAATGGATGTGCTGGTTGGTTTTCTAGCACCAAATTGGTCAGCTAACTTCGATGTACCCATGGAGACTGCGCATGGTACCAATCTGGATTCTGTTGGGTCTGACGTGTGGAGTACAGAGGAACCTATGCCAGCAAAAGAAACTGGCTGGGCTTCTTTTTCAGAGTTCACATCCTCTTTAAGGTAAGAACAGTAGTGGTATGGGGCAAGTTGAAGTGCTGTTGGTATGGTTGGGGCGTACCTCTCTACACAAGGCTGTGTTGGAGGTGTTCTGCTCGCCATGCAGTGTGCTGTGTTCAGGGGACTCCATACGTTATGCTGTAGTATGATGTCTTCATGTGATCAGTTTACACTATAGGCTTTTATGGTAAAAGTGGATCCTAAAAGGGTCATTGTTTTAGTGGACTTCTGAAGACTGTTTGTGTGCTTGAATATTGTCCCTGCCCGGAAGTGTGCTGTGACTTCTCTAGTATAGGCTGAACTCGAGGAAGACGTGACTGTTGAGTGTGAAAGCCGTGAAGTGTTGATGATGATTCTGTTTTGTCAACGCTGTAAACAAATTCTGTTGTTACTCACACTGTTACGTAGCTCTGCTATCTGGAACAGGCACTTCTGTACTGTTTTGGCCATAGGTGATATACACTTTCTTCTCTTGGCGTGAACAATATGTCAGAAATAGTAGAGGTCCTCTGTGCGAGTACCTAATCATCCCTACAGATGTAAAATTGGAGTTACCATATTCTAGCAGTCAAGAACTGAGTTCTTATCCTGTCAGAAAATCCCTCTTTCTGTCTGCCTGGCTCTCAGTTGTCTATTTGGACCTTAAACAGCTTCAACATAAGTATGATTTTCCATCACAAAGCAGTAAATTGATTCATGTTTGAGGAAGAGAAGTTGATGGCAGGATTAGGGGTTTATAGATGAAGACATGGAGGTGTCACATTAGTGGATTGAGAAGATGCTGCTCTGTAAACAATGGAGTGTTTCAAGTGGTCAGAATTTGTATTTTGATTTACTCCACGTGGGAAAAATTTGCCGCTCTGCTGCGTAACCATTGAGCAAACAGATGAGAGTGAGGTAACTTCTGCAGCTGTTGACAATTAGAACCTGTGTTGGCAGCCCCAGCAGAGAACTCTGCATTTTTGAGGGTGCAAAAAATGCATTTAAAAAGTAGCTTAAAACGCTGGAAACAGTGCAAGGAGCCAGCAATAGTTGTGTGCCTCACAGCATCACCTTCACTGATAAAAATAACAGCACTGCCAAACGTACCCTCAGCTGGCGCTGTGCTGGGAGGCTCTGCTTTACAGAGTTGCTGTTCAGGCCTTAGCCAAGGCTCCGGGGAACTCGGTGTCGTTCAGTTTCAGTAGTGCTCTGGGCTTCCTGGCTTTGAAAGAACCAAATACAAGTTTCACTCTGTTGTTTGTAAAACTTCTTTTTCATTTTGTGTTTGAAGCTCCACGGATTCGTTAAGAAGTAATTCTCCCGTGGAAATGGAAACAAACACAGAGCCAATGGATCCCTTGAGTGCAAATGCAACTGGTCTCGCAACACAGCTGGAAAGTGAGTACACTCTATTCAGAAATGCAAACATTGATTTCTATTACTTGTACCAAGGAAAGATCTCCCCAAACTATAAAGCTCTGGATCCAGGGATGTCTCATTTGGCTCTGCTCTTCTGCTAGCCAGTGAGAATGTCTTGTCAAAGAAATGCTGAAATTCAGTTTCCTAGTTGGTATCGTCTCTAAAAAGGCTTCATGTGGTAAGCAGGGAAGCTAACTCTCTTCTGTTAGAGAAGCTGTATGCGTGGCTGCTCTTAGCTGAGCTGGTACCCAAGAGGAGTGTTTGCCTCTGGTCTCTTCCCATGTGCAGTAGACAGGTGGCCTCAGTGTGTTCAGATTTTCCCTTTTTTCTTTCCAAATTATCTTCTCTGTATATGTGTACTCTTTGTTCTGTTTATGTGAAACAGTTACAAGTCTAACCTGCATCAGTTGTCTGTACGTAGTAGCGGGCAGGACGCAAAGTGTGGGTGGGAAGTCCAGGAAGATTGGACTTGTCGGAGGCTTGCTGGCACTTGGGAATTCTCTGGGAAATTGTATGGCATGAAATTGTGCAATGAATTGGGCTGTACCAAACCAAACTTGGTATTCTAAGGTCTTGGTCAGGTAAACGTCTTGCAGTATCCCCTGCCAATATTAATGGCTAACTGGCTTGCAAAGCCATCTGGTTTGGTGTTTTTTTTAAAGAGCTGATGCTCTATATGTGCATAACGTGGGTTGCATATGTAACGAAGGGTTCAAGAAGCACACAGAGCTGCTAAAAAATAATCACCGTTCTGATTGAATCGGCTTCTGTGCATGATCATGAAATAGAAGCGTCACCAGGCACGTACTAAAGTTCCTAGTTTCATGCAGCCCCAGGAAGTGTTGCTATGGAGGCCAGCTCAGATGGAGAGGAGGATGCGGAAAACGCAGACAAGGTAACGGAGACGGTGATGAACGGCAGCATGAAGGAGACGCTGAGCCTCACTGTAGACGCTAAGACTGAAACGGCCGTTTTCAAAAGGTGAGAGCTTACCCACGTGCTGCCTCCCCACTCTTGTTCTGCACTGCTGCTGGTGGAACGCCATCATCTAAAGAGATTCAGGGGATCGTTGCTAAGTGTTTAACTAGAACCCTTTTCCAAACGCACTTGTCTCAAAACTTTATTCCCAGTTAGTTACCAGAGTAAGATTGTCCTTATCAGATCTGCCTTTCATTGCAAGGTTAGCCCCATTTTGTGCCTGATGCACGTTATCATGATGCAGTTTTAATGTGCATTAAAGCAATTGTACAACTGCAGATCAGAGACAAAGCTTTTTAAACTTGGCACCGAGAATTTGCTTTGGAATTCCGTCTCTTGTGAAAGGTTGCGGGGAGAGATTGAAGGGCAGCTAGGCACTGCTCTTGAGAGTAATTAGAGATTTGGGGTAATTAGTGGTGTGGGTGGTGGTGTCAGATCTGTTCTAGTCTGCAGGCGATATGCAGAAGTCTAGAACTGGACTGACTTGTTATTTTTGATATCTTTTGATACAGAGTGTTAGAATTTGATATGTGTCCTTACACTGTGGTCATATTCTGTGAAACACGTGCAAGGATTGTGCTATTGGTGTAGAAGTGAAATCGGTTCCCATCTTGTGTACCAAATCTTAATTTTAATGATGAAATGTTTTTTTTTAGTTGGGTATCACTTCTTAGCACAGGGACACAGGCTAACTAGTCCGACAGTGATATTTTTGCCTGCATTGATGCTAATTTTCTCCCCCCTCTGATCATAACAGATCAGAGCATGCTATTAGCATTTTGCATCCAGCTCTCTTCTTGCTCTTTTGTATTTCCTAGTACCTGTCTCTATTAAACTGTGCTGAAAAGAAATGGACTGTATGTATTCGGGACTGTTTTAAAGAGCTGCTATCTTTCCAAAGGAAAAACTTCCCAGTGTTAGTTCCGATGCTGTCCTTCATAAATGCATTTTAATTCTAGCTGTCCTCTTAGTGATCAGTACAGTTGATTCTGGATGCTCTGGGAATTGAGATGTAACAGCTTTCAGTCACTCTTGTTTCCATCCTTTTGAATACCTAAGCAGTAAATTATAACTCAAATCGAGTGCCAAGAAATGCTCTTCCATATGGGAGAGGGTTTCTGACTGCACAGCACTTACAAAATCAAGTGGCAGTTAGAGAAATTGAACCTCGGCAGTTGAGAGGAGCAGTGTGACTCTGGAGTGGTGTATCATGGAATCAGAATGACTTCTTGACTTAGTAAATGATGCATCTACTCTCCAGTTCATTCTGTATTTTAAATAATGCTTTTATATGCTCTGCACCTCCATTGCTACAGTTCAGTCGCAGTTGGATAGCACTGGTGCTTTTACATTTAAGCAGCTTTAAGTGACAGGTTCTGTGGCTTCTCATAATAGTGCAGAAAATGAAGTTAATATGAGTAGGCAGCACGGGGTGGCAGTTACTGCCTGTCACCGTGGGGTTACTTACCTGAGCTGTGCATCTCTTCAGCTGAAAGGAGAGAGGTGCAAAGGGAGGGAATATGAGTCTGGGGTCTTGAATTGGGAGGGGGAAATTAAAAGTAGAAGAGAGCTGAAGGGCTGAGATCTTCAATATGGACTATTTTAAGTCCAGTATAGAGATAAGCAGCCTCATACTGGTCAGAGCTCACGTGACTTTCTTTAAACCTGCTTTTAAATGTGCTCAGCCAGCAAATGGGAAGTAGATATTTTGTCCAGAGGAAATAATATTAAAAGAAAAAAATTCAGTTTAGATTAAGAATGGAGATCGTACTCTGACCTGTGTATCTGGCAAAGTGGATACTCTCAGACCTACGTTCTGTGTAAGTTTCTGCCAGCAGAAGATGGATGGCAATTAAATCGGTGCTGAGGAGAAGAGGCATCGTAAGGACAGGGGCTCTGCGGGAAGCTGCCAAGGAGAACAGTGTCTGTGGGGCTTAGTTCATAAGGGAGAATAAGAAGTTGAGAAGGAGAATGGAGGCTACCTCTTTCAAAATAATTAATAAGTAAATGTAGAAAAGATCTGGTGTTTGTGGCATTTCAAACAGACACAGAGATTTGAGACAGATGAGGTAATAAATCAGATGGGAAAACGGGTCTCAGTGAGCATTCGCAATGTAAAGATGTAATTGTGTAGGCTGCACAGATTGGAGGACGTGCAGGAGGAAAGGATTCTTTGAAAGAGAGAGGATCCATTGACAGGAGAGCTCTAAGAGTAGGAAGAGAAGTCAGCAGTGACTACTAAATGCTCCTGACAGCTTCAATAGACTTACTGCTGCAGAAAGCAGCTTGGTTGTAGAGCTACCCCTGTAGGTGTGCAGTTAGCTTTGTACCTCGATGTGCTAATGGGCGCCTGAATAAGTGGGATGAGGAGGGAAACCAGAGGGAGGGAAACTCTTATGCTTCTCCACAGTGGCAAAACATGAGTGTGTTTCCCAGTGTGCGTGCACTGCTTTTTCACCAGACTGTTCATTTTCACGTCTGAGAAGATGCCGAGGGGTTGAAACAGAGCGAATGACGGTATCGGTACTGCACAGTGCGTGCAGTGCTTCCCCGCCTGCTGCCCACTGGCTGACGCCCAGAGGTGGTGATGAGTTGCTGATTCAGCTGATTGTTTTATGGACAGACTTTGTCGATGCCAATTTCTAAGGGGATCTTGAATTTCTTTTATACTTTCTTCCTTCTATTTTTGCATACTTATGGCTTCAGAGTGTTGAAATCCTATCGGTATGTACGGTAAAGGATTGTAACCCCGACTGTTACCACTTCGGGCTTCACACACATCCCTTATTTACTTCCTGGTTGTATTTGTAATCGTCCTATTTCCTGCATTTTTATCCAGTCAGTTTTTAATGGTTTTGAACGCCTTAAGTGTTTGTTAAGTCCGGAATCATGTGCCTGATTGTCATATTCCAGTCATAATTTAAAATCCATTTGCATGTGAAACACCAAACCCTTCTCCCTGTTTTCTGCTGTTGCCTGAAATGTATTATCACTTAGAAATTAAACTTACAAATTAAACGCCTTGTTTCCTTTCATGTAGTGAGGAAGGAAAATTGTCTACCTCGCAGGATGCTTCTTGTAAATACGCGGTAGAGGAGAGTGCAGAAGTTGCAGAAGAGGCTCCTTCAGCTTTGCAGCCCGCTAACAGCAGTCCAGAGCAGAGGTAACTGCACCCGGGGATGCTTTCAGCTCTCTAATAGCAGCTTATGCATTTTTCTATGGTAGAACTAATCTGAAGAGGTCTGAGTTGAGTTCAACCTAAACGTGCACTTGCAGCTGCTGATAAGATTTTTACGGCTATATTGTCCCGCCATACTGAGATTCTTGAGTTGTCAGAAATGTATTTGCCTTGATTATTCGACTCGCAGATATTGTTGTTAATATTCCCACTCTGTTTTGTTATATGTCTTGGTTCACGATACGAACTTGATGGTATTTATGAAAGCTACGATTGAAAAAGGGAGATGAACGCTGACGTAGCCAGGGCTGCTGTTCTTCATCGAGTGTTTATGCTGCAGCACAGCTGCTGCGTGGAAGGGAAATGCCTTCAGTCATGCTTTAATTGTGATCTAGTCAAATAATCACCTCTGATTTTGAATCAGTTTCAGTTTGCACCTCTGTCTTCGTGAGGTACTGCTCTAAATACTTGCAGAGTCGAAGAAAAGTTCTCTGAGTGCAGAAATCGCTTGAAATAAAATTCTCTGGAGCAGTCTGCATTGCTCAGCATATGTACTGGAGGAAAGAAATGTTTGGCAGGTTGGCTGCTAGTACAGCTTGTTCTTAAATGCTATATCAGTGAAGAATTTAAAGTAGGTGAGAAGAATTCCACCCTTGAAAGAGGTGTTCGGTGAAAACCTTGCTCAGGGACTTAGGTCAGAGCGGTACCTGGCAGGGTGCTGCTGTTGACACGCAGGGGCAGTGCTGCACTGCTTCGTCCTCCTTCCTGCCAGAAGGCCCACGTGGATGGAACCGATCTCGCTGAAGGCAGAAGAGTTGCGGCACTCTTTACTTTCTAGTCAAGACAAAACTTTAACCTTTTGTAAGCTGGGACGTAGAAGATGGCTTGACACATAACACAGCGTGACTCTGCTGAGTGTTTTGATGATACTTTATGGAAACTAAAGGTGGAAATCTGTTCAAAATCAGAGACTCTGTCTGTCTGGGACTAGTTGGAGCAGGTATGTTTTGCACCCAGGACATGAGGTGCACTCTAAAATATTGCTGCCTTTTTTTGTGAGCCAGAGCTTTCTAGTCTGCAAACATTCTATAAACATAATCACGAAATTTATTTCAGTTGGGAAAAAAACTGCACACTTAAAGGGGGAAGCGCAGAAACTCAGTCGTCCACGGCCTCTTCTTTGTCCAGAGGTACTGTTTTTGTCGGTACCGTGTTTGTAGCGGTGCTAAGTGTGCGAGGTGACTGCCTGCTGAGTCAAGGTGCTCGTCTTAACCGACAGAGGGCTCCCAGAGCCAGCAGTTCCTCGGCTTGCTTTCGGGTTACAGGGAATCTCGAGGAACTCCTTCCAGTGAACGTGGCTGGCTTCGGCAAAGCTCAGTGCCTTCTCTAAAGGTGACTGTCACAGCAGATCCTCATAGAAGTACAGAACAAATATGTAGATAAACTGAATTGTACTTTTGGGGCTCCATGCATGTGTGACTAGTGGGAGGAGTCCCTAGGTAGGTCTTTGGCTGGCGGCCGTGCTAGTGATCTCTGCTAGGAGCCCTTTTCTGTCGTGGGTGTTTTCCAATTAGCACATAGTTGACTGCTCTCTGAACTGTCAGGACTCCTGTCCGTGCAGCACTTGTTTCTTGCTTTCCAGGTTTCTCTAGAAAGTGTTTAACTTTGTCCAGTGCTGTCTGTCTTTTTATCTAATATGTACATATTTTTTCTTAAAAAGTGTTTTTAGTGCTTAGCAGCCAAAGACTTAGCTAGGGGGACTCCTGCTGGTCATGTGCATGTAGAGCACGGACCCAAGAGTGGCTTCTCTGTGATGTACACCATCAGAGAACAGGAGTTACAGGTAACTTTTCTCATGCAGTTCCGAATGGTATTTATATTCTGTAAAGGGAACTCCACATGTGTTCAGCAGACTTGTGCTAAACGGAAGCTGAGATTTTTTTGCTGTTGTTGCTTGAAATTCTTAATGTTTTTGTACACAGCTGATTTGATCTCTTCATTCACATTGCACCAGAGCAGCGCAGCTCACGTGTTTACCCAGGCTTATCTAGGACTGTATATAGTGTCACCATTTTCACTTTTACAGGTTTGCCCTTTAACTTCTTCCATACTTCATCATCCTTTCGTGCTAATGGAATGAAGTTCAAAGTATCAGTGAAACAGCAGCTTATAAACTTAATCACCAGAGCAGTTGTTTTTCCTGTTACGTCTTTGCTGCTTATTGTCACGTGTGAACTGAAGTATCCCAGTACCATCTTTTGCCTCACAGAGTAAGATGTGGAGAAGTCTCAGGAGCGTGCTGTTTATCAGAGGTTCTCCAGGGGAGAGATGAGCACCTACAGAGATCGTTCAGTAACTCAATAAAAGATGACACGCGTTTCAGTGGTGTGCTGAGTTACTGTGGCTATACCGGACTAGGCAGAAGGAGCTCCAGGCGATGAATGGGATGAGCATGTAATCAGCTCACTCCCTCTTTTTAGCTCTGTGGAATTCTGCTCTGAAAAATTTAATCATACTCGCAGGAAAACGTTGTGTTTTTTGGCTCTGCTGTGGGGTGAGTGTTAGAACCTTGTAGTCCGAATTGGAAGAAATGTCACAGCCTCTGCTAGGGACGGCCTTGTCTGAGCAGAACTTCCCAAGTTGGAAGGGACCCACAAAAATCATAGAGTCCAACTCCTGACTCCACACCAGCACTAAACCGTATGTTTGAGCGTTGTCTAAACGCTCCTTGAACTTGGGGCCGTGCCCACTGCCCTCTGGTGCAGAACCTCACCCCTAACACCCGCACCCCCCCGGCACAGCTCCATGCCGTTCCCTCGGGCCCTGTCGCCGCCACACAGAGCAGAGCTCAGCGCTGCCCTCCGCTCCCTGTGAGGATGCGGCCGCCGTGAGGCCTCCCCTCAGCTCCTCTGCTGTGTGCTCAGCACTCCTGGGCGTGAATCACCTGCTGCTCGCACACCTTGCCTTACAGACCTCTCACCATCTTCATAGCCCTCCTCTGGGTGCTTCGTCCCGGTATTGTGGCAGCCAGAAGGCACCCGGTGCTGGGGATGCAGCTGCACAGCCTCTCTGCTTCAAGGAATTCAACAGTTTTGTTAACGTAGCACTGTCTGCAAATTTGGGCGTGTGGAAAAAAAAAAATAAATGGATCCAGCCTGTTTCTTGTACACTTACATCCTTTTTTGGCCTCTTAGGACTGATCAGCGCGCCCTTTTAGGAGAGACATCTGTTAATGGCCCTGTATGATATGTGATGTCTGCTGCCTTGGCTGAAGAAAATGAACTGATGCCCGGGGGTTTGAGCGTTTCTTGAGGATTTCATCTAGAGCCCGTTGAAGCCAGTTACTGCTGCACTAATTTTGCAAGGGATCAGGACCAGCAACATTTATATTCTAGATTTTAAGACATTGTACAGAAATTCATAAGTGTAAAAATATTGCACATTGAGAAAGACCGATAATTTTTGCGTATGTTTATATTGTATTGTTCTAATTAACGGGTGGCCTGTGAAATAAGATCCTGCTGCCCATGTAATGATGACAGTAGTGTTACTATAGTTACAAATGGCTGTAAGAATAGTTTTATAAAAAAAAAAAAGTGAATACACAAATCTAATGTATTTGAGACATAACTATTTGACGATTAGTGTGACCAAAGTATTTAGCAGTTTTTCATACATTTTTCACCTTGTAAAAAGAAGGAAAAAGAAAAAAAAAAAAACCAACAACAAGAAAAAAAGCAACCAAAAAAACCGTACCTGAATTCATGTTTCTTCCGGGTTGGCGAAGAATCGTAGAACCGAAATGCCCTATCAAAGTTATTTTGGTTGTTTTAGCATACAAGTGATTTAAATGACAGTTTTGGTGTTCAGCATTTTACAACAGGTTTTTTAATTGGTAATTGTTTTCTGTATTGTTTAAAACAGATCAAAAATGTAAGTCTATTGGTAGAGATTTTAAGTATTTATTGCTACAACTTAGTTGACAAATTGATGTTTCTGTAAAGCCATATGTTCTGTTAAGTCTTGTTTGCTTGAAACAATACCTTCCAGGTGAAACACTAGGATATTTGAAGTGCACATGGCTTGTTGTGTTAAGTGCTTCACCTGCCTTTTAACCCATTCACCACCGTCTCCTTTACTGCCGAGCATTACACGACGGAACATTGCAGAACAATCTGCGGATCTGAAGCGCCGTAATCCTCTTAGACAAGTCCAGTCAACGAAATGCCCGTGCTGCTAATGTAATTACAGTACACGCATTTTAAAAGTATATAGTGTTCTTTTAATACAGATTTTGGCAGCAGAGCATGTTAATTGTTACTTTCACTGTACTGATCTGTGTGAGGCTTTCATTTGTATGTTCTAAACCAGTTTTTTTTCGCAGCTGGTTTGTGTATATATATATAGTGATTATGGAAACTAATTCTGTGTAATTTATAATTTTCTATGTCAGTGTACAATTCCAACAGCCTTCTCAAACAAACGGAAGCAATATTCTGTATATTGCCACCTTGTCTGGTGAAAGGGTTAAAGTACTTCACCTCCTGCACTTTTAGATGCGAATCCATTTTTATTTCTGTAATAATTATATTCATTTATTTTTACATCATTTGTTTTCCTGACCAGTATTTAAAGCCAAAAGGATACTCTAAACGATGGCCAATGATTGATTTTAGAGAGCGTCCCAAGCAACGTGCCTAAACATTACATTGCGTACAGAAATAAAAAAAGAGGAAAAAGTATAATGGCATTGCACTTATTGCTTCCTGTCTTGCATTTTTCACAGCAGATTTCAGTAGCGACTTGTTGGGAGCGGTTGTGTGGAAATGGAGAGTTTATTACTCATGCTAGGAACTCTGAACTTGGAGGGAAAGCTTTGGCAGTGAAGGGATACCTTGGTCTGTTCTCATTGCTTTGTTTTCCTCACAGGCTTAGGAGGATTTGGACATACTCGGATTAATTGTTCTCAGTGGCTCCGTTACCCAGTCTGTTTAATCAGATTTGACTTGCCTGCAGTGAACTTGAGTTCTCTTGGAAGAGATTCTATTTGCAAGGTGGACTAACACCCAGTAGCTTTGGACGGGTTTGACTTCCTGCAGGACTTTGTAGCAGTTAGCCAGTCGTAGTGAGCTGATTTCAACCTGGTTCCGAATGTGTGCATTGCAGCACTTCACAGTGCTCCTGGAAATGGCTACAGGTGCAGGCACTGAAAGTGGGGACGTTGATGGCAGTTAATGGGAAAGGCACTCTGACAGCAGGACAGCTGAAGTGATCTCATTAAATCCTTGTAAATGCAGCACAGTCTAACCGTGCTTTGGATTGAAGTTTCTCTTTCTACTCGTAAGCTTTTGCCTCCCAATGTGGGTTCTGTGTTGTCAGCTGCACGCTCCTGTGAAAACTCACTGTGACGTTCCCGATGAGGAGGTAAGAAAGACTTAGGAAGATAAATTTTTCATAATGAACTTACGTTCCTGTTGAAATTAGCTTTCATTTCCTTGGAGATTACTTTGTTTTGACGTATACTTTATACAGTGAGGAAGTATTTATTGTATATAACTGGCTATTAATATACTTAAACAGATCATTTCTGGCCAGTTAGTGCAATTGAGGATGAGTGCTTCGGGCTTTACTGTAGAAGCATGTGTTGTGTCCCAAAATCAGAACGGAAGTTAAAAGGTAATGTGAGAGCAGCAAGCTTTTTCTTTTTAGCTTCTGTCTTCTTTTGTATCAGGTGAGGCTTTGACATCCTTCTATGCCATTATTGGCAGAACTACGGTTACAGAATGGAGAAGGCATAAGCCCATAGGGTTGAAAAGATTCTTAGCATAAAAATGGAGGCATTAGAGTGGTCTGTGTGGCATCACGGGATGTTGCCATGTACTTCTTTCTCTTCTGCTGCAGGCTAAAGCAGGGAAGAGAACTGAGCTGTACACAGTGCTCTGCTGGCAGTACTTTTCAACGTTTCTCTCTCCTGTCGATGAGTCGGGGTTGGCGTCTGATGTATTTCTTCATTTCTGAAGCAGTAGGGACTGTGCAGGATGAGCTCAGATTACCTTCAGTCCGTCAGCCTGGCCTTAGCTCAGTGTAATGCTGATTCCGGGTCTGCTTTGGGAGGAGTGTTCTCCTTCCTTCTAGCTGTGGACTTCTTATGAGTGCTGGTGGGTGCCTTTCCTGTGGTCTGTGTTTTCTCTGTGCCTCAAAATCTGGATTCTGAAGACTCTAAGTTAAGTCGCAGTTGTCTGTTCTGTATGTGATGTGCAGTCACCCAGAATGAGAACCAGATCTTGTCCAGCCGCTGTTGAGTAGGGTTTCTCAGTTGTGAGATTCAGCTTGTCCTTTCACTCGGGTTGACCTGAGTTTCACACTGTTCCAGTCTGTGAATGATTGTGTTGGTGATGGAATCTCAAGAAGTCGTAACGTTGCTTCATCTTTTTCATACGGAACCTGAACCTGTTATTTACAGATGTGCCTGGGCTGCCTTTCAATTCCAGCATGTGTGACTCTTCCTGCTTTTGTTGATGGGAGGAAATGTGTATGATGATGGGCAGGTTCTGCCCTTCCCCCCTTTATCTAAACCGGTTTTCTGTTAGAGGACGCAGTTTCATTTTGGGTAGTGGGGTTAACCTGCTTCCTTTGCTGAGGTCCTGCAGCCTGATGACCCTTTTTCCTTATGCCAAACAAAAATAAGTGGCTGGAAAATCACTCTTGGTTGTTTGTTTTTTTTTTTTTTCCCTATTGGAAGATCTGAAGTATTGACCATCATCTAGTGGTTCCTGGATGAGACAGTGAGACGAGGTAGCTGGCGTGAGCCTAGTGGCTCTGTCTGCGAAAATTGAAGTGTCTGCATGTCTTAACTTTTCACCTTATTAATCACTTGCTTGGTTTGAAAAAATGTTAATAAGAAAAAGAGATGGAGGTGATTCTTCTGTAATCTGCTAAACCGTCATTAAGATGTGATTTCAAACGAGAAGGGGTTGTAACGCAGTGTTGAGGTGCTGATATATCCACAGAATCCCATTCTTCTGTTTTTCTGTAGTTTGCTCAGAATGAGGAAGCTTGACAAGCTGAATGGAGTGCTGCTTTATTTTTAATGTCTGGTTTAAAGTACTTTAAAGACATTGTTCTCTGAACCTGGGGTGTGGCAGCTGGCATCGGGTGTGTTATTTACCCAGTTTATGCCTATTTCCAAGCACGTAAGAGAACTTCTAATTAGTCTGTGCACATACACGTGTGTGAATCTGTATTTCTGAGTATATTTTCTTATTCAGCCAGGGTGCCATTATGTGGTGCACATCCTAAATGTTCTGAGCTCTAGCATCTGTGGAGGAAGAGGTGCGTGTGTGATTCAGCCCGTACTGAAGCACTTCAGTAATACAAAATGTTCTTTAGCTTCTGTCTCTGCAAATGTTGACGCGCTCGTTGGGGTCCAGCCGGTGTGACTGTGATTGGATGGGGGGAGGAGGAGGAACTGATGCCTCTCGTTTTTGAGGCCAACTTCAGCTGATACTTTTGGGCCTTTTTGCTGATGTGTTTATGGCTTCCCAGAAACTTAGGCAGGAGATTGAATTTCCAGTATTGGTGACTGAAACAGCACTGTTGATTTCATCAGTGAACTTGTACTGGTGCTGTTAGCTGTGTGCTGCGTTGAAACTTTCTTGATTCGTCAGCAAGACGGTTAGTTTAGCTGCTTCAGCTGCTGTCACCAGCACTATTCTCAAGCATACACAAACAGGTTTACTGTGTGGCTTTGCATTCGGTGTTGCACAGGTGTGAACTGTTGTAGCAGTTGTGTGGGAAAGGCAGGGTGTGTGTGTGCTACGGCGACCTTCCAGATGGCCTGAGGAGTGGTCTAGTGCAATCCAAAGGGAGTTAACTCACCTGAGCTGTTGCCCGCTGACCTTTTGGGTGTTCTTACTCTTACAGTGGCTGCTAGCTGTCCGTGACATGCTGGGCCTCTCCTGCCTCTGCCATCGTGGTATGAATCTGTGCAAGGACCGCTCGCTGCCTCCTTGCCATTTGTAGTGGCTGTAGACGAAACGGATAAAACATTGTGGTAAACAGCAGAGTGTACCTGCGAGAGGCAAAGGGGAGGCAGTGCTCACTGTCACTACTGCTCATTATAAAAGAGACTTGCATCCCTTCTGTGGAAGGGCTTTATCCTTAATTACCTGCAGGACATGAGAGAGCAGTACTGGAGATGAGTTTTTTACCGCACTCTGAAGAAGGTAATTACGCTTAGGGGGACAGGTAAGCTCATTCCAGCTAATTACTCTCCTAACTACATGTGGCTCTGGCTTTTATGGCAGTGAGAAGTCTGGACATCGTTGTGTTTGGCACACTCTTTTACATGCAGGATCTCACAGAAGTTAGCTTTAGGGCAGTGCACGTAGACAGGTACTGCGATGGAGTGGTAGAATTACAGCAAATGATGCACTTGGGACATCTGTGAAGAAAGTGTTCCTTTTTTTCCTAGAGGTTGGGTGCCACATAGAGGTGAAGACAGCTCAGGACAAAGCGCACGTGCTGTTCATGCTTCTGTTCTGCAGAGCTGTATCATAAAAACAGTGACTTTTCACTTTGTTCCTCCTGCTTCCTGGGCCGGTACTTTGCCTCTCGCTGTGTATGGAGAGCATTAATTGTATTAACTGTTTTAATAGCTCTCAAATTCTGATGTGACTTATTATTATGTAAACTAAGGGGGCAGATGTGACATATAATAATAACGAGCCATCATTACACATATCTCTAGCATTAAAGTGGTGCAGAAGAAGGTTTAGCATCTTCAGCCTTTTCACATCATCATCTCCCGTGTGGGTGCCCTGCTTGCGTGTGACACTACTTGTGTTTCCAAACCAAAAGTTCAGTGCAGCAGATGCTTTTTTTCCCTTTTTCTGTTTTTTGTTTGTTTGTTTGATTGTTTTTTGTTTTTTCCAACCATGGTTTGATTTCGGAATTGCAGTTGTGCTGGTTGGAAGGGGCCCACAGGGAACGCTGAGTCCAACTCCCGGCTCCACACACGTACCCGTAAGTTATACTGGCTGGAGCTGGATGAGACAGGCACCCCCTTACCAAAACAACCATCTCCCCCCCTTAGCTCCTCAGTGCTCCTTACTCCCTTTCCCAGCTTTTTGGTGATAAACTGACTCGGTATTTATGCTGGAGAAAATTAGCCAAGAAATATGTGCAGAGGTGAGCTGAAGGACCGGGGCACAGTTTTACGCCGTCAGAAACTGTAATAATTTGAGCAGAGAACCCAGAAAGCCACGTGAACTCCGGCCATCGAGTGAGGATAATGGAGGAGAAGCACTTGTAGAAATTGCTGGGCTGCTGGTAGGTAATTGAGGGGAGGACAGAATCTCCAGCTAGGAAAAAAAGGCTTCTGCAAGAGGGGCAGGACTGAACTTTGATCCGTGCAACTGCATGTTGCAGCCGCTGGGATCCTGACGATGTGATGTCTGCTTGGACCGACACAACAAATAATGGTTGCTCTACTTGCTGCCAAAAGTTTGCCTGCAGTAAATGGCACAAAAGCTGCAAAGTTGGTGTTCCTGAAAACAATTCTATGCAGATTTCCTAAATACATTGGAAATGCAACTTTTTTGGCTCCGTTGCTTTGCTGTGAAGTGCAGCTTGTGCTCTGAGCTGATCAGGGGGATGCTCTGGTGCAGATAATCTGCGTCCTGCAGGAGGGGATGGCGGGCTCTGTGCAAAAGAAGGAAAATCCACTTTATCTGAAATCAAATACTTCAGAATGAGCGACTTGGGAATCCCTAATAAGATAAGAAAGTACAGCACGGTTCTTCGCTTTCGAAAAGGAAAATAAACTTTTCTATCATCTGTTATAATAAAATAATCTTTGATAAAATAATATAGGAAAGAACACCAATGCAGACAACAGACAAGTGAGTTAAAACAGACGTGAAATTCCCTCTGTGTAGAAAATTATAGGCACTGGTGATGACATTAGACACGTATGACTAATCAGAGTTAATGCTTGCTGTTGCCAATCAGCCCTATTAGCACAAGCAATTTGAGCACAGGATGACATTACTTTAATTACTGTAAGCAGCTTGTTCATTTGTCGAGCAGTGTGCATTCAGAAAAGGGTTACTCTGTCTGCAAATTAATCGTAACCTCCTTCATCATTGGAAATTCAGGAAAACCGAGGGAGGAAAGACTTCACCCCCAGAAAGAGGGGAAAAAAGGGGTGATGGAAATCCGACAGCAATTTTGGTATTTTACTACTATTCTTTTTTGATAAAAAGACAAAAGCTATTGTATGATTTCTGTCTGAAATCTGTGTATGAGTGAGACAAAATTGCTGCCATTAGAGTTAAGGCAAAGACATTATGACCATTAGGTGGAAGCAATGCAAAAAGAAAAAAAAAAAAAACAACCCTCTTGTGAAGATGTACTGCAAAATAAGGCCGAGCGGATCCCGAGGAGGGAAAAAGCTGAATAAGAAACCCAGAACTTCTTTCCTACACTTTCACCACTCCATTTTGTTACTCATCTGCACATGCCCTGGTTCTTTGGCACAGGGTGAAGAGCAGTGATGTTTCTGTGGCGCGGTGCCGCAGGGTGTTGTCAGGATGAGCATATTCCTGGGCAGCACCATCATCACGTCCGTCTCTTTACTGCGCTGGAGATGGTGCTGTGGGTATCTCCACAGCTGCATTCATGCATTACCGGGCAGAGGTATGGACACAGTAGGGATTCAAGCGAAATGGCGGCAGCTCAGAAGATGACTGACAGCATCTGACAGCTTCTGTGCGTCCTGATTTTTTCATTTGGTGGTGGTGGTTTCTGTCTGTGCTTTGGAAATGAGGACCCTACCTGAAGGTTTCTTTTCTCTCAGTGCACACGGTATGCAGTGGTGCCTGAACAGTTACGGTGCTCATCAAAGACTGAGCTCACAGCATCAGTATTAAAACAGCTGTGAGACAAGGGTGGGGTTGGAAAGAAAAGGACAACTGCACCTTCCAGGCTGCAGAGAGTTACTTCGGTTCTTCTTGAGTTCATAAACTTAAAAACAAACACCACCACGTTTGCATCCTGATGGATACGAGCAGTACAAGGCACGTTTAGCAACCGATCAGACAATTCACCCATTCTTATTATTTTGCCAGGGATAGAGTTCATTTTTTTTCCTAGTACTGATATGGTGCTGTGTTGTAGATTTAGGATCAGACTGATGTTTGTAGCACCGGTGCTGTGCTGTTGCAGAGCAGTGCTGTCACTGAATCAAGGCACAAGGAGCGATGGGGGGAATGGGCTCAATTCTGCTAGTTCTTCTCATGCTATCCCACAACTCTGACGTGTGCTGGCAGACTTCTAGCTTTTATCAGATTGCATTTGCACAGAGTATGGGGCCCTCTTAAGGGGGCAGTGATGGTGTGATGTCCATGCTTAGGCTGATAGAAAGAAAGAACATACAAAGATACAGAATTGTTTTCTGTGCCCGTTTTGTGACCCGCAGTATTACTTTGGCTAACGGAGCAGTCAGCAGCACACGAGGCTCCGCTTACCTAATGACAGGTGCCTTCCGCAGAGCCAAGCTGCCCACCTCACTCACATCGATCACAAGTGCTTTTTGCTCCACTGCACCCAGCTGCATTGCTCCTGAAACGAATAAGGAACATTCGCTGTAATTGTATTTCCATAAAACTAATACTTGTATTTCCTTAGCTCTTCTCCTTCCACTTTCCAGAGGTTTCCACCACCTTCTATAATGTTAAAGCAATTTTTTTCTTTGGCTCCATTCTTAAAGTAAAAATCGAAATAAGCTTGCGTTTTTTAGAGCAGGCTCAACTATCCTATCTTAAGCCAGTCTCCGGGCAGAGCATCGCATGTGCTTTCCAAATGCAAGTACAGAGCAGACAAACGTGTAAGAGCCGGTAACAGAAGGTGAAAAGGAGAGCTCAAACACAAGGGGTGTGTAGATTTCAGAGCAACTGAGCAATTCTGAGCCAGCTGTTGAGTTTTTAATACCATGTTTGACCACGTTGTTGTCATGCTATTTGCAAGTGGTGCTGGCAGAGCAGCAGAACCCAAGCCCTGCTCACGGGCACATCCAGCTTGCTTTGGTTCTTTGGCGTACAGAACGCTGCTGCTTTTTGCAAGGGGCAGCAGTGGCTGTTTTCTCTGGTGTTGTGTAAGGAGAGCCCGAGGGGCAGTTAGCATTCAGCACAAGTAGTGTTTAGACGGTTCACTGTTGTGTAAGACTGTATCAGCCTAAACAGCAGTCTTCTGTCTCCCTTTCAGTTTTTTAGCTGTTCTGATTTAATTACTGAAACTGACTGTAGTTCTCCCTTAGAAGATAGCAGAAGCTCATCATTAGTAGAACATCAGGATACCAGCCTGTAACCTAAACTCATTTTAACGTTTCTGGGCTTCTCAAGACACTGTCACTGCGATGAAGGCGATCCCACCCCTCCGTTACCTTTTAAAACCTGGCTGTCAGCTGCCGGTGTCCCTCACACATCAGTGGCAGGGCTGTGCCAGCGTGAGCATAACCAATGTGGAAGAGCGCACAGGGAAAGGCGAGCGGCTTTGTCCTTTAACCTGAAACAGAAGAGGGAAATTGGAAGTATCAGCACAGTGCTGAGAAACGATTTCACAGTACTGAATGAGAACAGCTGATAAAAGGGCAGATGAAATTCTGTGTTGGTAATTTCCAAGCAGTGTGCTTGGGGTTATAACACTGATAACATACTGAGAGAAACTTAGAGCTACCACATGAGCAGAAAAATCTTGGAATTACTTACTTTTTGCAAATAGCAACCTTATGCTGGGTAGTAGTCAAAAAAGTGGAAGGATTTTTAGACTTTACTAGAAACAGAATAAGGAACTGACCTGTATGAATCCATTTGTACTTGAATACTGCTTCCCCAGAAAGAATAAAAGGTACTGTGAACAACAGCAGAGATGGGCAAAGGTAAGAAACATACATATGTGGAAGTAATTTGTCTTCTGTGCTGCAAAAGGGGACTGAGAACATGAGAGAAAATCATGAAGAGAAAACTAGAGGTTTCCTACACAACAAGAAATCAAACTACATTTATCAAGCCACAAGTCTATGTGTATGTGTATATATATGTGTATATATAAAGCTTGGACAGGTTAAAAAGTGGTTAGATAAGTTGATGACAGCTAACAAAAACATCAGGCCTGCTTGCTGCATGGGAATACCCCTCAGCTCAGGAAGCCGCAGTCAGCAATGCGCGCTGTCAGGAGCAGGATCACTGCGCCCGTCCTTTTCTTCCTCCTTTCTCCTGCCATTGATTACCGTCTCCGAGTCAGAGCCACTGTGGATGCCTGCTTAAAAAAGTAAGCTCCCAACCAAATCTGAATTAGGAGGTCTCAAAATGTAGAACGTTTCTCATTTGTGTAAACGGCCCTGTGTATTAATCACAGAAATTCTGGCATAATCGGACATTTAAAGTAGAAATGGAACTTTTCTATCAGCTAGGCTCAGATTTATTGGATGAAATATTAATAGCATTCCAGCAGTGCCTCAAGCTAGAGGGAACGAGGCCTGCAGCGCTACTTGATTGTTACTGTATTTTCATATGCTATGTCTACACAGATAAAAATTGGTTTGGAAGTGGAAGCTGACTTTAAAGTCCTCTAATTAATCACTGAGCTAGATACAGCCCTTTTATGTCTGTTGGTTGCTTTTGCCAACTGCAGAAGAGGAAATGATAGTGTATTTTGCAAGTTAGAGCTTGCTGGCACGTGACACTCCTTCCTTACATCCGAGTTTTGTAGCTGCTTAGCCTGAGTAATACTGTGGCAACACTAAGTTGCCCGTGCCTGAATACAGACACGTTGGCATTAACGTGACTTTTAAAACGCCATTTCTTACGCTTACTAAAGTTTCCCCATGCTTTATGTCCCCTTTTAGACTCTAAATACTGGTCAGAGTTTGGAAGAAATTACACAATCTGCGTCTTTATGATACAGCCCATCATCTCCGTAGCAAAACAAGAACTTGTTTTCTGCTTATGTTTCTGTTGACAAGTTCTGCATTAGAAAAACACACCAAGCCGATCTCTGCACAGCAATAAATTTCCTACTTTTCCCAATGCATGTTCCCTGCAAATATCTACATTTTAATTCCTTCCTGTTAAAATTACTTCATGAATTTTGCTCTGTGATACGATCTCCCTAGAAATCTTCTATCTTGATGTTTAATTGAAATGAAACGTTTCCCTGATACACGATAAATGCCAAACATTGTTACAGAGTGCCCCGATGTCCTGATAGAATCCATGCTTACCTGTGTCACAGGAATGACTGTGGTGAAGTTGGGTTATGAATGGACCTCACCGTGTGGGTTATGAAGAGGAACCCGCAGAGCAGTGGGAAAAAAAGCATCCGTCAGCTTTATTTAAGCGTTCTGTCTCTCTTGCTAGAAGCGTGCTGGGGAGGAGAAGGTATTTCTGAGGGTGAGAGAGCGGGCAGGAGGCCTAATGCCTTAATAGCCACAACGCATCAAAAAATTGATTTGGAAAATAGAAAAAAAAAGATAAAATCGTTGGCTTTTTCAGTAGCATCTTTTGTATAGCATCCATACATACTGTGTAACCGTGTAAGTGTAACCATTAATAAAAAGTGTTTCTAGGAAACATGGTAACAGTTATTAAAATGACCCTAATTCCTTAATAACTACAGACCAAAAGGAGAACTTCAGTGGCAGCCGTGGCTGAGAAGAGAACATGCTGTCAAGAGCAGGTACAATATCGATGGCAGGTCAACCAGAGGCAGAGTAGGTCAGCGTGTGATCTGCGTTCTAGATAGACAGTGATGGACCCCACAGAGAGGAATGGAGAAATCAATTTGTATCATCTTGAGCTGCACACAGATGGCAGTGTGTCATTCTGTCAGATTTTGCTGTTGTTTTTAAGGTTAGGAAAAAAAAAAAAAAAAAGCACAACTAACGTACGTACTTTTCTGAAGCATGATCTGAGCCCTAGGCACTGGGACTGCATCCTTAAGCCAGGTGATGGAAGTACATTCATGAATGATTTCATGAACTGCAGAGTTAATGTTTGCTGTTATAAATAGTTATTATTATAGAACCATTATAACCATTTCAGCAAAATTCAATATGAGGACTGGCTGAGGAAGCAGACTGAACAATAAACCGAGTCCAGAAATCAGTGATAAGGATACATAGATGTGCCTACAGACAAATGAAATTCACTTGGCTTACAGTGGAATTAGTCTGCAGATAAGAGGACTATTTCACTATTAGACATTTTCCAAATAGTCCATGAATTAGGACTTTGTTTTAAGAATGCAGGCTTGAGAAATGATTGGTATGCTTCTTAATAGCCCCGAGTGACTCACAAGGCATTGTGGTTGACCCCAATTGCATTTTAAAGGTCTTCATCTACAGCAGGCTAATAAAAAATATTTTAGATGCATCTACATATTGAAATGGTTTTGAAATCGTTAAAATTTCCCTAAATATCACATACATTCTTCAAATAAGAGTTAATGCAGGAATAAAAAGCAAATAAAGTAAGCGAGCTAACCATGAATATACTTAAAACGAGTAAACTTCATTTATATAAACTACAAATGTCATTTTCTATCTGTAGAGCACGCAGTAATAACTGACAGATAAATGTGATGCTCCTTAAAGATACGTGAAGCATTTCGGAAACCAGGATCAAGATTCCTGCTATGAGACAAATCACAGAAAAGAAAACGATCTGCCTGTTCCCAGCATCTGGGCTTGGGCTCAGAAGAAAGCTCAGCTGCCACTTCAGACGACAAGCGTTTCTCTTAGAGTTCAGTGACTCCAGTATTTGCCACACTGTGCACACGGGAGCTGTGGGATCTGTGCAGTGAAGGAGACTGAATAATACGTGGCAAGTGGCTGCTGCCTATGCCCTTAATAATGGGTCTTCCAGCATTTTGTCATTAGCTGTCTTCTTAGCACTTGGGTTACAAACAAGAAAGGGGCCAGAGAAGGCACAGCGTTTCTAACCGTTGCAGTCTAAAACTTAAAACCACATCTGCGAGTCATTCCAGAGATGCAATTCAATGCACACTTAGTACAAGTTTTTTTTGTTTTTTTTTTTACTTTAGGGTTATGATTTTTCTGTTAAAATGAAGATTTTCTTCATACTGAAGAAAAAAAATACTTCATTTGTCTGACAAAATTCAGTAACATTCTTCAGAATTATTTTGAGAAGGTATTACTGACTGCTGCGGTCTCACTTGTGTGGTAAATGCATATGAGGGTGAAAAAATAGTCACTCAGAATCAAATCAAAGCATAAGTGTCCTTTAACAGATGATAGATAGGAGAGTTACCACTCTTCAGTTCTGTTCATCTTACTGAGGTGGCAGTATGGACTACGGAGCAAACCTTATTCTTGAACTGGATCACCCCGGGCTTTTCAGTTTTTACTTAAGTAGAACAAAATGAAAAGCACAGGTCTCAGTTCACCTCCCAGCACAGCCAGGTTTCTGCGATGCATTCCGGTATCTCCTGCTAAACAATAAGGGAGAAGCACTTGTGTTGTTTTCCCTGCATTTTGCAGTGATTTCCTCCAGCTGCTTATGGCCCGAATTTAGCTCCTGAAACACCAGGAATTTCAGCAAGTAATTACTGGCAAGCTGGTAGGACTAAAATAGGTGCTATTTTAATGTTAATACACAAGACATGCAGGATTATGAGCTATGTTTAAAGAACACCCTTTTCAGATGCCACATTTTGTTACCCGTCATCATTCTCCACCTTTAGCTAAGTCTCACTTCATATTTGACTTGAATTTCTGAGTGAAAATAACGACCAACTAACTTACAAAACCATGATGCTGTTCTACCTTAGCAGCCAACAACTATACGAGTCCCACTCCGCAGGCCCCAGGTAGAAACAGGGTAATACACTGGGCCAGGATATCAGTTACCAGCAGAAATTTTTGAATGAACGCTACTTTTATGTGAACTAAGCAAATATTTTAGACAAAGTTCTTCAGGAAACATGCAGACTATCAGCCACACCAGCTAAATCGATAAGAATATTGAAATACATTGAGCTGCAGTTCTTGGATTTTACTTAGATGGACGTGATGTTGAGGAGTTCCCTGCATAGAGCAGCCATCATTAAAAATTGCCGTCATTTCTGTATAGTAGAGAATAGAATAGAGCCTTGTACAATCCCTGCCCTGTAAGACAAGGGCTGAAGTGTGGGTACTTACATAAGAGCTAGTTAGTTATTCAAGTACAGTTTGCACCTTAATGTCCACTAGCGGTGTAAGCACCATCTCATCAGTACAACTGATGTGGTCACACACAGCTGTTTAAACGTTGGTAAGCAAAATAAATCCCACCCTTCTCTTTTTCTTCATATTTGGAGACAGGAAATTTTTTGTCTTTTTCCTTAGTTGAGGGAGTAGCCTACCAGCAAAAAGCACAACATCCTCTTCCCACCTTTCAGTGAAACCACCTTTGCTCAGCCACCTATTGTTCTGAATTCAAAAAGCCATCTACAATCTTGAAAGTAATTTACTGGTTCCTATCAGGGACCATTCTTCTCACAGAATATCATTTTGTAACTGAGAAATCCTTCAAAATGCAGTTTTCAAGTAAGATGCTTCTTGTGTTAGGAATTTGATGGTGAAACACCCCCTGTGGCCCTCAGCAGAGTCTAAATTTACTAACTTTCAAAGACTGGAGTGAACCATTTTGATTAGCAAATGACAGATGAGAGAGCAAGGGTCTATTTTTACACGTCTGCAGATATCCTTACCCACTGGCAGAGGTAGTCCTTCTGACCGCCCACAGCATCTCATTTATTTGTTGAATCACATGAGGGTGATGCCAGATGCTGCAGTTGCTGATAGAAATTGTTTTCACAGAGATACATTAATGGTATCCTGGACATATAAAGAAAAAACAAACAAACAAACAATCAAAGCTTGAAACAGAATAAAAGTAATTATTCCTATTTTTATCATGCTAGCAAAGTATACCTTGAGAGAACTGCTTATCACAAAAACATTTAGGAAATAATGTATTTCCCTCTTGAAGTGTTAATGCACATTTACCTTTTCAAGACAGTAGATACCTAATGAAAAACAGGCATAAGTATTTTAATAGTCTGTAATTTTTCTTGTTTTTCCAGTATATGCAAAGCTTATTTGATAAATGTTATTCAATTACACAAGAAAACTAGTAGGCTAGCTGTCTGCCAGGCATATTTCTGATTTTTTCTGGTTTATTTAATTTGCTTTATTTGATTATTTAGGGAAAAAGGAGCCTGTAAATTTTCAGTAATAATTGAACTGTGGTACTGTAAGAAAGAAGGGGAAAGGGGAGGAAGGCACAGAGGGAGGAGAATAAAATGCAAAGACATACCTAACATTTGAACTAATCTGAAGAAAAGCATCCATTTATTTTACCTCATCATTTGTAGATTGTCGTTACTACAAATCAGGTGAAGAATTAATGTACTTCTGTATTTTATGCAAAAAGAAAGAAGTATAACCGTACTATGAAGGCTAGCTTATGAAGTCCGGAATTTGTGGCTGATGTTCTGGAGAAAAAACATACACTTATAAATCAATTAAAAAAAAAAGATTCATAGATGTAAATATTAGTCAAATTGTTGAATTCTTTTTTTTAGACTCCTAAGACAAGTCTGTAGCTGCTTATGCTGTCGGAAGGGAGAGAAAGGGCTTAATATTCAGAATCACTTCCTTGAGAATCTCCTGATTCCTAATTCAAGTACTTAATGTCCTGCAGTTAGACACTATGAAAACCACCTCTCACAAAAATGAATTAAGGTTTTTGAATACAGACACCTACATATGTACAGAGATATCTTCTTGAACCTATAAGTAGCTTGAAATAGTACTTCTAAAAGAGTTACAGATCACTCTTGTTTTAATCCTGCTGCCAAATGGGTGCAGTACCATAAACTAAGATGGCTATCGTTTTCCTCTGATTCACTACCCACAAAAGAAGTGATCTAACAGGGGTGACTGTGAAAATAGGAAATCGATAATTTTTTCCTGCTCCACATCTATAAGAGAGAGAAATTCAAAAGAAGAATGTTGGTTCAGACTGCAAAAACATGAGTCACAAAACCTTCTGATGCCATTCTTACGGTGTTAGCCACGAGATGAAAGCCGATAAAACATGCCCTTCAAACAGTATTTGTAAAGTACCATTCAGATGATTGTTCTGCAGAGTAATTCATTCTTCTCTGCTTGGCAAGTAGAATAAATGCTTCCTTTTCCTTGTAGGAAACAAAAACCAAAAACCCCAAGTAACTCCCAGGAAACAACCAGAAACATGGTAACGTATTGTATTGCCTGGGTTTGAAAAAGTACATTTTACTATTTGCCCACAGAACGGGCAAAATTAAATACACATGGATTGAGACAATGAAAGAATAAAATACAACCAAGGTAGAAAATCGGCAATTGTGACAAATTAACTTGTCCCTTTTTAAACTTTCCAACTGAAGTACAAAGCTGTTGGAGGCAACTGATCCAATATCAAGAAACTGATCAGAAGCAATCCACAGATATTGTAAGTGGTGTTTGCCTTTGCTGAGCTATCCTCATTTGCTCAGCGCTTATGGAATAAAAGTGTGTGATAGTTCCAATGATGCCAGCCCAAAAGGCCTCGTAAGAGCATCTCATAAGATACTGCTTTTGTATGTTTGGTTTTAATAAAAATGTGCAGTTATCTGTTAGTAATAGATAGAAGCTGCTGCTTACTTTCATTTAAAGCAAATCAGTCACCTCCTTTAAGTTCAGGTATTCTGCTGTAATATTGGGTAAGTGTGTATGTTATCAACTTTTCCTCAAATAGAAGTGCTAAGGTGAAAGATGTGAAGAAATTATCAACTTGTATACATCCTTTTCATAGTACTGAGTAGGTTCCAAACTTTTTAAATGGGAGAGTGTTGGTAGCTTTTTGCATAGCGATATTTTAAAGCAAACTGCGCTCACATCTATCTGGCTGATGTGACAGTGTTATAAAACAAACTCAAACGAGAGAGCTAAAGGCCAAGACTGGACTCAAAACCTACTGGAGATCAAGTCCTCAGCACCATTCTACCTCTGGCTACTTGCAGTTACAGGAATGTGTCCACTTCCTTTCTTTTAATAACACCAAAGGTTGCTGTTGCATTAAAAGTTTTTGGACTGCATCTCTGGCGAGATGGTTTTGCACCTGCGAGCTGGCTTAAATAAAACTGCTTCTTTCCACCCAGCGACTCCAAACACAACATAATGAATGAAGATCATTACCAAATATAGAAACTATTTACCATAATTTTTTTACTTCATGTAATAAAAAAATCGATGAGAATTTATTAACACCTTTAACTACAGAAACAACACGTCCCATTTCATATTATTATACTTACTATTATACTACATATCTATTTCACAAAGACAGTGGAAGTTCTGTGTATCTCTGAAGATCTGCTGTAAAAATTGGGATCCTGACTGGGAATAGGGAAAGAGATCTACCACAAAATTGGTTAACAAAAATAAAAAAGCAACTATTTATTCAGGCTAATCCTTGCAAGTCACAGCTGCAGCACTTGGAATATCTTTCCACCTGTGAGTACACAAGATGAAATCCTCTTCCCTTCTTTGAAAAGGCAGCAGACAAAAATTACTTGCAGTTCTGGTGTATTTTGTGTGTGATGCACAACTCCTACCCCTCCCCGCCCCCCCCCCCCCCCCCCCCCCCTCCATGCATAAATGCAGCAGCCCCAACATTTGTAGGGATAAGAAACAAATTCAGTCTGTTTGAACCACACTTGTTCAGTCCTTCCTCGTCTACTCAGGAAAAGCTAACAGCCCAGACAGAAGTTTGAGCTGAAGCTCAGAGTATTGCTATCAACTGAACGCGTTATCATCAAAAGCAATAGGAGGGACTGACAGACAGTGAAAACATTCTGCCTTATTGGTCCTGCTGGTGAGATTGAACTCTGTAATTCCTATATTTAATCCTGATGAATGTTTCTTCATATTTAGTGGAAAGAATCATGGGTTGACCATAGGTGAACATCAGATCAAACAGGCAAAAAGGTGTTCAGAAATCAAATTCCATAGGAAACATCACCAGCCTCCTTCATTAAAAGACAATTATGTGAAAAGATATTTCCTGATGAAACCTCTCCAGAAGGCAGCTATCTGTTCTTAAGTTTACCTTCCAGATTATATCAGTCTAAAATTTTAGTAACTGTAGGTGCAAACCATCTAAAGAACAGGACAAGACAATAGAATAGCACATCTAGCATGATCAATCTTTCCAGATCAGAAAGTTCACGTTAGAGACGTTAGAGACATATTTTCCAAAACTTGCCTCACAATCCCTTCAACAGAAGAAAGTTGTACTGCTAACCAAAACATGATTATAATTTCTGTACAACAATAAAGCTTTGAGACAGAGAGCTAGCTTTTACAGTTGGTATACAGAGATTAAGCTGGCTCAGGAACAGCACTGTTGCTCTAATACAATTAATCTAACAAGAAACAATTTGCTCTGCCAAGAAAAGCATCCCCAGTAAAACCATTTTCTCAGCACTCAAACTAGCTCATCCCAAACCAGCTGGAGTTTCTTCTTCGCTGTTCTACAGGAAGTACCATAAGCATAACCACTCTGCTTGCTTTCCAGGAAACACTTTGGTCCGCATGCTAAAGAGGATGGCATGCTGCCCTGACTTAGAGAAGACAGGGATTTCAAGACATAAGTGAGAGCTTTCTGTGATCTTATTCTCTCAAGGCAGCTTGTTACTGCTGTGAAAGTTCACGATTTCTGTCAAAGCATTTTATCCATGCTTTATGAAGAAAAACAGGATACATCAATCTTGGTTTTTTTGTACCCCAAGATGCAGAATTCTTAAAATTATGTTTTACTTGACAGAAGACATTTTAAAATGCACACACATTAAAAAAGAATTCAAAAGGAGAAATAAAGATTGAAAGTGTTGTGAAGATATGAATAAAGAGGTCGAGTTCAATTGTACTGAAGGAGTTAAACTGTGGCAATTGTATTAAAATCTGATTATACAGAAAGGGTACGTTGTACTCATACATACTTTTTTTTTTTTTTTTAATACCTTTAAATCTGGAGATTGAACTAGTCATAAAATCAGAAGATATTACTCTGTACTGGGCTTACCTGCCAAGGTTTGGTAGCAGGGGGGCCTCTGTAAGCACAGCCCAGCACTGTCCCATGTCAGATCACAGCCAGATCTAGCTGCTCCAAAGGGATCCTCTGCTGTGCAGAGCTGAGCCACAAGTGACACTGGGTGTGCTCTGGGAGAGCAGTTTAAGAAAGGGAAACACTGCTGCACAACAGGACCTGGGAAAGAGGAATGAGAAATGTAAGAGAGCCTAGCAGTCACCGAAGTGAGTGCAGGAGGAGGGCAGTAGGTGCTCCAGTGCAGAGCAGAAGCTCCCCACACCCTGTACGCCCTGCTATAGCCTGACAACTGAGACTTAAATGTCAAAGAAATCATGCCTTCCACTAAAAAATACATAACAACTGCCAGAGTAAGGGCTCTTCGTAAATTTCTCTTTTTTTCTGTGTCCATTGCTGAGAGCCTGGAGAGAAAAATCTAGCAGTCAAACGCAGAAAGTCAATGGGACTTTATCAATTTAGTTACCCTTATAAACTTATGAGGTAATTACCGTTAATAAAAAATTTGATTTTATTGATTTCCTCCACACAATAAAAAAAAAAAAAGCCATCTCTTTAATCACAGTCACTGTTTTAATAAACTTCTTTTAGAGACTTTAAAAAAAGAAGAAGAAAAAAAAAAACAAAACGCAACACCTTATGCAGATGGTTTTCTGAGGAATAAAACAAGAAAGAAAATCTTAATTTGAGAAGGCGTTTTTCTCTGCTTTTCTTCTTGTTCATGGACCTCAGATATTTACAGAGCAGTCACCTCTGTAATCTATCTGATCAAAAGAACGGCAGGAAAAGTTAGCAAAATGAGGTGAAAACCAAGAGTTTACAGTAGGGGCTGTATGACAAGAAGAGCACAGTGCAACAGCCTACACAGTACAAGGTCTTCGACAGAATAAGCCCTTACATTCAGAGGATAAAAGAGCTCATTTTTTTTCATAATACATATAATATCAGCACTTTCATGTGACCTACAGGTCGCAAAGAAGCTTTCCTTTATTTTCAGGAAGCATACCGCTATTAACTGTAAAAAAAAAGTATAAATGCACCTTTTTTTTTAACTGTATAAAAACTGGGGCTTTCCCTAAAACATAAAGTTTAATCAAACATCGCGAATGTACCTGAGCCAAAGTAGCGCATAAGTAATTTCTGTTCAATGTATACAAGTGGTATGAGCCTTTGGTCGCTGTGGGAGGCCATTAGTCCTCCAGGTACAACAAAATCTCCAGATCCTGTGATTAACAGTCTGGTTTGCTCCTTTCTCCATTTCTCTTTTGATGAGAGAAGACCCATATAAGATCTAGATTTCCCCATCTCTTTGACAATAGAGAGCAGAAACAAGTAGAATCCACGAAACACTTTCTTATTTGATACAAAAAGTTGACATCTAATGCTCTAATTTGAAGCAGCTAGAAGGCTTTTCACTTCTATTTCTTAGGATGATAATAACAAAGTAAACCGAACAAATCTGTGAGAACCTGTAGGCCAGAGAATAGAGAGTATGTTTTTTCCTGAACTCAATAAGAGAAAATGGACCATCACAGTCTGCCCGCCTGCACTGCTAATAAAAAAATAGACCTTTGTTACTGCATAGCCCTTGGAAAAGAGACTAGGTACTACTGAAAGGTTCAGGTGAAATTCAAAAGAAAATGAAAGAATATATTTACTCTCATAAGAACACATAAGATTTATTCAGGACTGCTCTGTGGGCTTAATTTAGGTATTATAAAACTCTCAGTATATAATCCTGAGAGTTATTAATACTGAGAATTTCGGGAACAGGTTAGAAGAAAGATCACTGGCAATTACTCTGTGCATTACGTGAATAGTTTTTAATTGTATACGAGGAAATATGCCTACTTAAGTATTAGATTATAAAAATAATGTCCCTGGAAAAATGTATACATCCCTGCAACATGCAGTTATAAAATGTTTTGAAGAAAGGATGTAACAAGGATTTATTTATAATTCTTGTGTGCCACAGGGGCATGCTTTCAGTTGATTTAGTAACATGGCTGATAATGTTACAGGTGTACTGAAAATTCAGTGTATTTCACTGGATCAGTCAGACTTAATTGCTCTTTGTAAGTGACAAAACAAAATGGAGTTGCTTTCATTAAAAAACATCTGCTTCTGCTGCCTTTTTCTTTGCAAAAACTTCTCATAAAGAACCAAGGACTGATTAAGCAAACAATATTTCTCAGAAGACAATACTTCTAGCTAAGAAAGTCTTGTCTTACACAGTTAGGTAGCTTAGTGTTGTAAGTACAAGAAATTATAAATATGCAGCATCGAACTGAAGGATAGACAGAAAAATTTTCTCCAGAGATTAGGGAAGAACTACAAAAGTAATGACTTCCTGTTCATTATAACATCAGCAGAAATAAATAAAAGTAAATATAGAGAGAGAGAGAATCTAAGAGGCTAATACAGATAACCAAGCTGCATGTGCAGATGGTTACTGCTTGTGAGACGTCTGGTAAAACACAACCAGCTCCCATAACTGTGGCTGGATAGTGTCTTGATCCTTTTTCTTTTTACCTTGTACTGTACTCAGAATAAGATCTTCAAAAAATCTGTTCAATTAAATACATGGATCTTATTCTGCAGCTTAAGAGGGTCTATTTTTCAATTGATAGTGATTAGGTATCAGGCATAATTGCTGAACAGGATGACAGATGGTTCTGAGAAATCCTGAATAAATTTTGGAACAAATTTTGAGTCGGCATCACTATTCCAAAATACAGCTGCTGTTTTCACTAAATCACATATAACGTAGTCATGGTTCATAGAATGTCAGGTTATAAGGTTAATTGCTGATGTTCAAGTGGCATAAGCCAAAGTGCTCAACTGTTAAATCAAACAAACTCTTATATGGTGCAGAGATTCAGGCACAGATTAATTTAAAAACAAACAAACAAAAAAACAAACTACCGTCTTTGCTTTGTTTTTTTGCTTTCTGTTTTTGGTTGGTTGGTTTTCCTTTTGTTTTTGAGATTTATCTGAGGAAAGGAGGAGCTTAATGGAGGCTATACATTCTCTTTCACACAAACTGTCAAAAAATGCTAGCAACAGTTTGACTTTCCTCTGTTGCAGCTACAAACAGTTCAGGACACGTACAACGATAGGATTGCAACACAGAAAATTCTAATTAGATAAAGCAAATTGAAACAAACAAGAAAAATCATCTTGAGCATAACCAAACACTGGAGCAGGGTCCCACAAAGGTTGGGGATTTTCCACGTTTGGGAACACTCAGAACTCAGTTAAGGCTCTAAGGAGCTAGCTCTGGTTAGACATGCTGCCTATAGAAGCTGATCTAGATGACTTCTTGAGACTTTTTTCCAATTTAATTACTGTATCAACCTATGAAAATGAAAAGAAATTCAATAGGTCAGGAATTATTAAATTAATTAAACCTGGTTTGCTACAGATTACAACTTCAGGTTGGCAGCCTGCTTCATTTCTAGCATTTTCCAAAATGCTCTGTGGCAAAATGAAAAAGAAAGACAGCAAAATAACACTTGTAAACTCTATTTTTTTCCAGTAAAGCAGACCAAAGAGAGCAGAGACAAAATGAGACAAAGGCAGAGAGAACATGAAAAGGGGCGATGGTCCTACAGCTGCGACAAAGAACAACAAAGGAAGTGTTAAGGACGTGAGAAAACTTAAGATGGCAAGTAAGGGAAGCTGGGAAGTTAAGATGTTGCGTGTGCTGAGAGAATATGCAAGGATAAAATCTGAAATCAATCACAACAGTAAAAATGTACACCATGTCGTAACATAAATAGTCCTGAAATACTTGTGAGAGATGTGCTGTGCACAGTCCTTGTTCACACAGATAGGCAGACAGGCAGACTGGAGAGATCTCCTATTTGAAACACTTCACTTTGGAGGTATTAAGTGGGCCTGCATTACACATGACACTTTCCCTGAACCTGCTCTCTACAGAAGCCTCTACGTGAATCCCCTAATACTTGATTTCTTAAGGGTCCTTTTCTATCCATATAGCTATCAAGCCTTTCCTAATAAATAATCTCAGCAGATTTTTTCCTGCAGGTTAGTCCTGTCCTACCTATTCCCATTAGGCAGGGAAAATAATTGAATGATTTTCTTATTGTTTAGAAGAGTATCATTGCAGCTGCAATTGCATGACATTAGTTTAGGCCCCTACAGGTGAACTACATGTCAAACATTCCGTTGCTCAATGGATAGTTAGCCAAATGAGTCACTGGAACCACATATAGATGGTTATATTAGCATAAGCACTGTCACTCAACCATAGTGATTTCCTCTCTCTACCATAGAAGCTTGGTATCTAACTCATATATAAGGAAGTTCCCCAAGCTAAGAAGCTGAACCCTGTCCTGTATGTCCTTTACTTCTTTATTCTCAAGATTTTCCATGGGGAATGTGAGTACCTCAGACCCTTAAATGCACTGTTTCCCATAATAAAAAAAACTCAGGGGTTGGAGGCAGTGCTAAGTACATGAAGCATGTGTAGTGGAAAATTCAGTCCTCCCCCGACCATCATTTACTACAGTATTGCTAGGGCTGTCTAAGAGATCTGTTGGGGAATTTGTTCGTGTGCCTTTATCTGAAGATACCAGTCTGTCTGCACTTCAATAACCTTTGGTTAGTGGTTTTGGCTTACCTTAAACTTTCAGTATTCTGCTAATTCCTCCCAAACAAATGATCAGATAACTCGCATTGGCTGAACGCCGATCTAAATTAAGAGCACGAGCTCCCTCTGTAGCCGCTGGGAAGAATAAGCTCTCTTTCTGCCTATAAAAGTCAAAAAGCCATATACGCAAACAGAAAGTAAGCAGCTTTTTTATTTTTTTTTCCTCCTAATTGAATCTGTAAACGTTCTTTTTCAGCAATAGAAAACCATTGTGTGGGCATCTTACTTAACCTGTCCCTTGTGTGATATCACTGGCATTTTTATTCTGCAAAGCCATGGAAAATGTCACACGCAGCACAGACACTGACATTTCTCTCCCTAATTCCACATTCAGTTTTCAAATTAAAAAAAAAAAAAAAAAAGCCAATATATCCAACTTATATGTCAAAAGCCTTGATGGAAACTAGGATCTTGGAAGCTATTGAGCACTTGTATTCCCACTGAGAATCAGAAATGTGAGTGCTTGGCACACATCAGGATCTCGGCATATATCCTATCAAATGTAACAGAAGTTTTGCCTCCTCATGAATCCCAAGTGTGAGCAAAGATAATTTTAAAGCAAGTTTAAGCTTTGTGTGATCTCTTCTGAACCACGTATCTTAACAGATCATAAAATTTGCTGCTTTTATCAGAGCTGAAATGCTGTATTTGAAAGTTGGGTTACTGAGAACTGTTTTAAGCCCGAGATGAAATGATTTTGGCTTGGGAGGTTTCGGGATTGGTTTAGTGTTTAGAAGGTTTTCAGGTGCGATGGGGAGAGCATAGTCTGCCTCTTATTTACTATTAGCATATTCTTAGCCCTGGGCTTCAGGTGAAAAGGCAGATACGTTTGCTTCTGAGAGAGTGTCTCTGAAACAGTTTCCTTTCTTGAGTGGCCCTATAAATGACATCAGTGGAGCACAGGCTCTACTACGTAGAGCCGCTTTGCCCAAAACAGCAGTAGTCTGGGGGTGCAGGAGACTAGAAGAAACAGTAGGATGTATAACCTGTATCGATCCACTACTGAGAGAACCGGAAAACCTGACAAAGGCATTTCTTCGAATTTCTATTTCAGAATCCCAGCTCTTTTCTCAGGTTATTAGGTAAACTGATCAAGAGAGCTTCTATTTCAGTCTGATATCTTTAGAAAATGAAGCTTATGTAATTGCATTGGCTGGCAACCCATCCTTGATAGGTTTGAGCCTGTTTTTTCTCTTTCAAGTTTTATGATGTATTAATCAAGATTTGGGATAATATGATTGGGTGTATAGTGATATTTTTTTTTCAGAATATTCCACCAAACAGTTTATTCTATTCTTTCTTTCTTAAACACACAACTAGCCTAAAATCAATGTGCGTCTCAAAGTAAAAACCATTTTAAAAGATATAATATGGTGACAATTTTGTTGAAATGATACATGTAGTATGAATAATAGCACTATTAGCACACTGATTGGTGCAATAACAGGAAATTTTTAGTTGATATCAGTGTAATTCAGAACAGAAAATGGCCCTTCATACATAAGGTATCTGTAATATTTAGTTCTATTTGACACCGAGTTGCAGGTGGTAAAATGGGCAAAAGATACTCTCAGTGAAAATTGCCTACATTTTTCAGGAATTACAAATTGGAAAAATGGGAGAAAAACAATAGTAAAAGCTTTGGAAGGATGAAGAAAATGACCTTTCACTTACTACTACCTTTTTCCTAAGGAAAAATCTACAGAAAAAAAAAAAAAGCCACCGTATTTTCAGTTCTACATCCATTAAAGAAGAAGCAAGTTCTACACATATAAAGGAGAAAAATAGTCCAGAGGTTTCTCAAAGACTTAAAGCGTAAGCTACCTTAAAAATGAGACAGTCATGTATCTACGTGACTTTCAGACAAATGCAATGTCATCAGCTTCTGCCTTGTTAGATTAATAAAGAGCAGCTAAGGTATCAAAGAGTGGGGTAATACTGCTTCTCTGTGACACCATCTTCATTTACCAGTGAACTATCATTACATTTTTAGATCACTGAAGCTGTTAACAGCCTTGTTGGCATCCAGAATTCTTCATCGCTCCTAAATACCCAGATCTCTCATCAGTGTCTATACTCTACTGGAAATAAATTTATGCCTTCCCTACTCAGATTTAGCCACAGGAAGCTTTGCACTTGTGACCTCTGTACTCATTTATGGTAAACTTCTGTATTCAGGGTTAAAACACCAGTCTTTAAAAACTACAATAGTTTTTTTTTTACTAGAATTGATGCTAGTTAGTTGGATGATGACCTCCTAATAATGCATTTTCTTTCTGTAACATCAAAGTTTTGTTGGAATTATACCAGCATATTGGAGACAATTTTATCTTGTAACTAATCTCTCAAGTCTAGAATTCATTTCCATTGCTTATATAAAATGAGAGATTTTGCGTACATACCAGAAGATGGTCTCTAACAACGTGGTCACACTCAATGCCACCTCGGAAGACAAACTCATTTTTCATGAAACTGAGCATCACTGTGAATATTTTTACTGTTTTCTTTACTATATACTCCACCCTGGGTGTACAATTTTAATGAAGAAATAGTGGAATAATTTCTTCCTTTTTAACTTCTCTCAGTAAACTCTACAAGGAAGGGACCATCTCCAGCTCCTGCCAAAATATACCTCAAGTCCACTTTCTTTTAGAGTTTTCTTTTGTTTGTTTTCAGAACATTATATAAACATACATTCATAGTTGCTTCTGGTTTAGGCCAATGAAAAATAAAATAGGTCGTATTAACACATCAATTGCATCTAAGAGAAATTTTTGCTGTTCTACCTATACTACCTTAGGATTTATCTTAGAATTTAAAACTTTCTCACAAAATGAAACCAACAAATACATCAGTGGAGAAATTGGCATGCTGAAGAGACATGTCAATAGGAAAATAAACCATGTAGTTAAGCAGAAGGCTGTTTTTGAAGCTAAGCTAGAAAAGGCAGGCTTCAGACTAAATTCTAATTCTTCTCTCTATGCAGTGAGGTTTAGAATTCTTGAGGAAGAAAAAACAAGGGAAATTGTGGAAATGAGAACATCAATTGTAGGAATGACTGATAAAATGGTTTAATTGACACTAACCTAAAGATAGATTTACACAAAATCTATAATGGGCAAATGATGGATTAACCGCCTGAGTGAACAAAGAGGATTTCTTTTTCAACTGACTCTAGTGAAGATGAAGAGGTCATTTTCCCCTGAGATTCTACAAGAAGATGCAAGAATTGTGATGCAAAATTGAAATAAAAATTGCAGGTTAATATACATTGTTTCAAGTACTTTTTATGAGAACTCAAAGAACAAACCAGTAGTCAAAGACAGCAGAAGTAATCAATTTTTCTAATATTGCTTGAATGCAAATTCTGGCTTTGCATTAATTTCTGTAGTAACTATACTCAAATGCAAAAAAACCACTCTCTGAGAGATGCTTCAAGTTTCAAAGAAGATTTCTGAGGAGATGTTAAGAGCTGAAAGCTGAGAATTTTCATCCAAGAGTACATCTTTGATTAAGAAAAATAACAATTCACAAAAAAAAAAAATATCTGTTTTTCTGATCCATCTATTCTCAATTATAAGGATGATGTGACAGTTGACAAAACATCTTCAACAAATGATACAAAACATCAGAGCAAATTTCTTGCTTCCCTTTTATGCGTGTTAGCATTTAACAATTGTAAAACTTGATTCAAGCAGTTTTAGATCTGGAATTCAGTGATGATCAGATAAGAGCAACACTATGGCTTCTGACAAAAGAAGTTGGAAAATAGAACTATAAGACACAGCTTCTGCCACCTGCCAGGAATATGAATATTATGCTACTTTAAGTAAAAATGCTAGTTGCTTCTAAACTAGTGGAAGATAAGATGCTGTATTACCTGCTGGCAGCCTTTACTCCAGGTACAAGTTCACACACAAGCTCTATAAAAGTTTGCAAAGAATATTAAGCAGCTTCAGAAAAAGGAGCTGGAAGTATAACATTCTGCATAACATTTCCTAGGATCTTCACATTGAAAGAGGAGTTTAGGGGACTTGTACTGAAAAAATACGACTGCTGCAGAAAAAATATGACTTGGCAGGGTATATCCCCGACACTGGGAAGGAACATTGGGATCTCTGCCTTGTAATTCAGTTTTGTGAATCTCTACACAGGCTGTAAGCACAGATAAGAAAAGCAAACATGAAACTTCACAGGCTGTAATTAAGATGCTGCGGAATGCCTAGTCTCTGGGGAGAGCTTCACTTCTACCCTTCACATAAGACCTTAAGGACAAGAAAAAAGAAAAATAATATCTCAGATACAACACACTGCTGTTTTGCAGCCTAGGCAATGAGCAAACAAACACAACAGATTTCTGACCAACTCCTGTGTCTCTCCATGCTCCAAAGCAGCAAGAATTTACAACTGAGTGTCTTTAGCTCTATTTGCTGTGATGCTGGGGGAAGAGACATGTGAATCAACGGGTTTTCAAGGGGCCACAAGCACCAGAGGGATCAAGTGGAGGGGTTGAGAGTGTGAGTGACAGAGAGTGCTAGTGTGAAGTCTTTTGAGTTCACAAATACAGTGCCCAAACAGTGCAAGTCTTGCTAGTGGGCATCACACATAGTTTGTATTTAGCTTTGTTTCTATAGCTGATTCAGTGAAAAGCGAGCTAAATTCAGCTACCTCTGCTTGGTCTCCACTGATAAGCACACTGCTGCACATGCCAGACTGCCCAGGACAGAGCTCCTCTCATTGCCAGCCTGCCCAAGGCCACCCTAATTACAGCTAATTGCCTGGACAGTTATCTCCCTGCAGCCTGCGTCGTGCTTCCAAAAGCCTCTAATTGAATTGCTATAATTTTTGCCCTTCCTAATGCAGTGGGTTGGTGAGGTAAAATGACCCACAGGAGGCGGAGAGTGGGGGGGCTCCACAGCCCATAAAGAGCGGAGGGGACGAAGGGTGGGTGTGCAGAGCTGTGCCCGTGCACCGGGGCCATGCAGTGAGCGCCCGCCAGGAGCAGCCGTCGGGACCGCAGCTGTGGGGACATCCCAGCAACCGTGGGACACTCCAGCATCAGCCGTGGGACAGCCATCTCGCCACCTGCCAGCTCCTCGTGAGACACCGGTGCGCCCCAGCTCAAGGTACTCAGTCCCTTCCCAACTCTCGGCCTTGTCCCGCTGCTCCCCAGAGGGAACTGGGGTGCGGGTCCCCGCGGGAGGAAGGCTCATCCCCACCCCGTGCCAGTGGCCAGTTTGCTCACCTGCCACGCGGATCCAAGCTAGAAGCCAGGCAGCGAGAGACCTGAAGCACTTACCGTGGTGCGGTTTCTTTTCAGATGCAGAGGTGTGCGGGTTTCCTGTTTCTGTCTTTAATCCTTTGTGCTGCCCTGTCAGAAACGTTCGGACTGGTTTTATCTGTAAGTACTCATCTCCCATGGGGGTCCTTTCCACCGGGCAGCATCCGTGTTAAAGCTGACAAGTGACAGCGAGCTCTTTCATGATACGCCCTGTGTTTAGAGATGCAGCAGTTAGACAAGATGTAGCACTCATAGATCTGTGGCTGTTAATTAATTAAATACCAGGCTTTTAAATAACAGCTCCCATGTCACAAAGAATAAGAAACAAAGGTCTAGAGCAAAATTCAACGTATAATCCATTCCTGTCTGACTCAGAAAAGGTGGTGTGGATACGGACCCTTTACAGAACCTGTCGTGTAAATCCAAGCAATCAAAGACAATTTTGCTGTTTGCTAAATGATTATCAGGAAGCAACAAGCTTGAAATGCAAAGTCAAAATTGTGATTTACAGTTTCATTTATACGATGTGAAAGCTTTACAGTTCGTGGATGGTAACAACAAAACCACTGACTGCATGGGGAGGAAGCAGGAGCTAGCACAGTAAATGCTTTGATGATATTATATTACTTATTTTTCACCAAATTTCTCTTATTTTAAACCTTCAGAAAACACTTCTGGTAAGAGACCATCCATTTGGGTGCCAATTGCCTTCTTGACTTCAGAAAGTACAGCTCAAGCACTAATCCACTTGCACTTCTCTTTCTTCAAGGCAAAAGAAAAAAGGGGTTGGACTTTGAACAGTGCTGGTTACCTACTTGGGCCACGTAAGTCAAGCACTCTTTCTTGTATTATTTCAGAACTCATGCTTTTTCTTGTCAAGCTTTTGGTTTGTTGTCTGCTGCATACTTATCTGATGACTACACTGAGCCTGCAAAGACTGAACACTTTTTTACATATACATTATGAGCCCATTACAGAACTGAGTTGGCTTAACAATAACTGCTTCTGAAGAAGAGTCGTGCTGTGAGATGTTATACGCAGTTGCACATCTAGTCACAATTTGTGCCACTGACCTGTAATTTCCATGTGGCAGAACTTCCTTTTTCCTTTTTTTCTGGAAGCATTACAAAACATCATAGCATCATAGATGTCAAAAGAAAAGTGACATAATCTGAAATTCTGACATTACTCAACTTATTTCAGATTTCAGTTCAAATCTATTTGAAAGTGGCTTTACTATACTACAATTAAAAAAAATCCAAACAAAGGAAAACAGTAACAAGGTGCAAAGTCGTGGCTATGTATATTACAGTTTGTCATGTGAAAAATGCGCCAGGTTCATACTATTCAAAATACAGCCACACATACTGGTTCACAAAGATGAGAGATCACTGGATTATAAGAGAGAAGGCAGATTATGTGTGTGCATTTGTAAGAAAATATATGTACATTATAAGTAAAATGGAAATACAGTGCTAAGCTCTCTCAAGTATTTCTGGTTGAGGTAATCACACTCTTTACTAGTATTCATATATTCCCAGTCTCAGTGGCACACGACAAAAGCTGCAGTACGTACTGTGAATCTCCATATATTGACCACATAAAAGGATATATATAAACTGATTCATGCATCTTATACGTGTCAACTGGCTTTGTAAATCTACGCCCCAAGGCAGATCTAACCAAACTGACAAATATGGAAATGTACTTTTCAGATGCCATTCATCTAAGACTGGGTAATAGCTATCATCCTTTGTTGCAGGTCGTATTGATCACCTTTTAATGATAAAGGAAATGCCCATTGCAAGGGGGAGAGAAGAGGCACCAGGGGCATGTAAGATAGTTTACATGAATAATCTTCAAAAATTTATCTGCAGCTTGTTCTTTAAGCACCTTGGCAACACTTTCTAATAACAGGTGAAAGGGTAGCACAAAACAAACTCCCAGTTTACCCTTGAATCCTACATTTTACTTAGAACTTTCACTGAATTCAGTAATAGGCTTGACATATATACATATGCAGATGTAGTACAGGACTGGGTCGGTAAATGACAGAAATCATAACCACAGATGAGGAAGAAAGGTTATTTTTGTGGCACTTTTTTTTTTCTTTTTGTCATTTTGAACATCAGCATCCAACAAAAGTGTTCATCATTATCTTTTCATTGAAATCCATGAAAGGCAAAGGTTGCTGCCAAGTCAATTAACTCCTCTGATTTCTAATTTATTTGTCAGATGCAGTAGATAACCACAGATCTTTTAATGACAAACATGGTTTCACTGGTAAACGTGAAATACAGCCTGATGAGGATATGAAAGCAGGTAATTAAATTCTGAAAGTTAGTATTGTTGATCTTTTCAAATGTCTTATTTTATTTGCTGTCATCGATCTAATTGAACTGCTTAGATATAAGGCTACTCCTACACTTTTCCAAAAATCCTACTAAATACTGGTGAAGAAGAATATTTAAATTTCATCCACTCAGACCAGAAGTGTGCTCAAACACTTTGTTGCCTTGGGAAAAGTACCATAATTGTATTACTTTAAAAGCAGCATGATTTATTACCCTTTAAATAAATTTATTTTTCTTTCTGCATACTCAGTTCAGTATAGGAGATTTAACCATAGACAATCAAGAGCTCATTTTCGTCAGCAAAGAAGTGAGATCATACAGAATTCTTTTCAGTAGGGAAACCAACAGAAACCGACAAATGTTTTTTGATTCTGATATCACAGAGCTGAAATCAATTGAATCAAAATCATACAGCACTACTTATGTAAGAAGATACTCCACCATTTAAAATAAACTATAAGTTGAGTCTTACGATGTTTCTATATTTAAGTAATTAGGATAGTTTTCATTAAAAATAGTCCATTTTTTTCATTTCAAAAAATAAGTCAATTAAACTCAAACCAAATTAAGATTTACCTCAGATTTTATGTTTTCAGAATGAATGTCAGTTTAGTGCTGGTTTGTAGTTACGTATTAAAACACCACCACCAATACAAGAAGTATTTGTATCAAAATAATATTTTGCCAGTCAGAAACGTTACAGGAAAACAGCATTTGCAAACTAACTATGGTACACAAGGCAATGCTGCTATTTGTAAATAAACTGCCAGCTAGCTCCTTTACAGAAATACATCATCTTTAAAAACCTTGGAACTCTTCTGCAGGAGCTGCTGCATGCCCCACCTTACAAGGAAACGTAACCAAAGTTGTCTGGATGGGACCTAAAATATATATATATATCTGCCTCTATTATTAACCATATTTTATATTCCCTTCACTTCAAGAAATGCTGAAAGCTGTCCAGATAACCTCAAACTTGTAAGCGGTTAGTCACACAATATTAGACTTTAAAACAAACAAACAAAAACCCACCAAAATCAATGAGTGCGTTATTTTCTTGCAGTTTAAAGTTATTCCTATTTCATTACTAGGGTCTGAAAGCAGTTGGCTGTGCATAATAAAATCCTATATACTCATAGGAATATATGTGTATTATCAAGTCCCTAAAATATGTATATATGCAATGAATATCGTATTACAAATAAAGCAGGGGCCCACTAGCAACTAGTGTAATCATATTAATCATAATAAAAATCCACAACAAATGAGATTAGAATAAAAATGAAATCAAGAAAAAATGTAAATGAAAAATATTATTAGTGTAAGAGCTGATGCGTTTGGATCCATCCAAAGACTGAAAGCTGACATCTAGACTCACACTTCCACACAAATTCTTAAAGGCAGACTCTCTTTATCAGAAACCTTCCCTGCATTACAATTTCCAAATCAATATTTTTCACTTGGGCCACACAGCTCTGTCTCATCTGTATGTCACTACAGAAATGAATCATTTCTATTGTCACTGAAGAATTCCCCCAGCATTTACCTGCTGCAAAACCTGCCTTTCAGACTATTTTCTGAGATGAAACATGTCCTCAGTGATAACATCAAGGGACAGTATTTTCACCAGTGTGATAATGGACCGTGAGTCAGATTCTGCTACCCATTTCTTCTATATGCAGAGAACTAAAATACCCCAGCAAAATTACCTACAATTTGTTCTGTTATATAGGACATGCTTCCACCTCATTGATAAAAAGCAAGATGTCTCCACTTTTTACTTTTTTTTTTAATACACACAACAAACATATTACTCATTTTCCCAAGTGCAATACCAAGCTTTGAGAACACTTGATTACATAGGTAATTTAATAAGTATCAAAAAACCAACTTGCACAAGATTAAAGAGAGTATATAGTCCTTGTTATATATATGCAAAAGGGCATCCTTCTGAGCCTTTAGATATGTCCCAGACCCAGTTGTAAGGACTACAAATCGCTCTGTATCACTTAGCACCATACTGGCAACAAAGTCAGCCTTCATATAGAACTTTCAGCTGTTTTGTAAAGCTGATAAATTTGCTTCATTTACCCTTCTTTTTCATCTCAAGCTAGCAGACACAAAAAATGGAGTTGAGAACAAAAGATAAATCTCTTCCGCAATTGGGCTCACTGGCCTTAAGAATCATGACCATTAAGCTGTCAAAGTAGCTCCTCTGCAGCAATGGCATACAAAACTGTGCAATTTCAATCCTGAGAATTGCAGCTGCACACCTGAAAGTTGCTTTGCTCTTCCATGAAATTAGGTGTTCCATTTTAAGGATATTTTTTTCCAGATTGTCTTTTCAGGATCCTTATAAATTTAGCCACAATGTTATATTCAATTAATAGATATATTTACACCATGTTAACATTAAGTAACAACCAATTTATTTTTTAGGAAATCTGGGAAGACCACTGGCTGATGAAAACATTGTGCGCACAGTAATTGAATTTTTGACTTACTTGCATCTTAAAGGTTAGTGAGTACCTTTTACATCCCGTTACATTTAGCAGAAGCACTGAAGATCTCTTTCTGTTGGCCTTTCTCCTGTGACATTCAGGACTAGTTCTTGAATGTACAAGTCTGCTGCAGATTTGCCTTTAAACAGCATTTCTGGGAGTAAGGGTGGAAGGAAGGGAGAGGAAGCCAGTTCTACTTTAACATATCTAGGAATACATATGACTTCACAAGTACAGGCAGTCCTGTCAAAATGCAGGTGAATGAATACCCAGTGCAAGAGGTTTCTAATACTATTTCATTACTCCCACCACTGTGAAAATAATCAGTTACTACTAAAACATTACGGACCCAGCAAGCAGATAATTGAAAACAAAGTAAACGAGGTCTCATTATATGTGAGTTACTAAAAAGATTTAGTAACAAATTAAATAAAAGCTCAGTTTACCTCCAAGAGCAGTTGGCTGAAATTTCGAAAAAATTGTTAGCCATGAAGAAATACATATCCCTTTTTCCATGTATTCTACAAGAAAGACACATCATGAAATTGCAAAAACACTATGCTGCACGTTAGCAAACAGCTCAAAGTGCTGCTGGCAAAACTATGGGAATCACAGAACTCTGACAAGATTTGTAAAACTGAGCTCAGAGCTGATTTTGGAAGAACAGTAGCTTCATTATATCATTAGGTAAAGAAGAAATCTGCTTCTGATTTTGTTCATTTTAATCACAATTCTGAGTTTCTCTGAAATTTTCTCAAAAAAAAAAAAAATGCAAAGAAAGATGATTTTTAAGAATGGCTTCTGCCCTCCTAAAACTGTCTACAAAACTTTTAAAAACTTAACATGCATTTGCAGAGAAGATAACAAGGAGAAAAGAGATTTTCTTTGCAAATGACTGCCTGCCTCCTGAAACAGAGAATTCTACAACCTGTAACTTTTATATTCTTAACTTTGAATTGAACGAACTACAAGCAATTTTGTGACAGGCATACGATGTGGAATAGTAACAAAGAACTAGGTGTTACATTTTAATTTCATTATATAAAAGACATGAGGGATCTAAGAATTTTCTATATATTTAGGGAACAAAATTCTAGATATCTTAGGTATATCTTTAGTATAATTTTCTAAATGATTTACATCCACCCAAGCAAAATAATTTTCACTACTTCAATGCTTAATTAATCAAATCTTGTTACAAAAACTCTTTACAGCTAGTGCTAAAGGCCTGAGAGAATTCAAATACATGCATGTGTTTAAAGAAGATTATCAGCATTTATATATACTGTGGATTAAAAAAGTAGCTTGTTTAGCTTGACACTGAGAAGGAAACCTAAACATTCATTTCCATACTCTGCTATCTGAGCCCAGGAAGCCAAAACAATAACTGGATAAAAAAAGGAAAGAATGTAAAAAATGTGAAGTTTGAAAGTCTACTATGAGGAATAGGCTATGGCCTACTGACTTGTTGGGCAAGAAAAATACAATGCATCTCATAGAAATAGAAATGATTTCTTCCCTCGGGTGGAAGAGAAAAAAAGGTGTAACTATAAGTATCAATTCCCTATTTAAGATGGTAATGCCTAACACCTTCTTCTATTCAGAAAAGACGGTATTGTTATCTGTCCTCAGAATGCAGGAAAATGGCATCTCCAGATCATCTAAAATGACTTTTCCTTGAGATAGTTCTTGTACTTCTAGGCTATAAAAGACAGAATATTATCGCATTATCCCCTAACAGTAGGAATTGCCAAGACGTAGTACAAACTTTTACACCAAATCAGAACTGTGGATTTTGAAGGTGAGAAAACATACATAGATACTATGCTCCTGTGGTGGAGATGCTTTAACATTTTTCCTCAAATGTCACTTTACCACATTAAACATATCCATTTAGATATGTTCCTTTAGTGGTGGGGTGAAAACTGCTCATGGAATTCAGCATCAGGGAATGATGATAACTCAAATCAGACAAATTTCTGTCTACCTACAAGATAGTGAGTGTTTCAGGTAATATTATTAAAAGAAATGCCTAAGAGATCACAAAAAGTGGCCCTAGCTATTTCTCTAGAAAATGACTTCCTCCAGTTTTAAAGTCCTGTCCAGGTAAAGCTGGATGTAGAATGGCATGGGGCTGCCATTAATATTAAAACTCTGAAGCTTGATACCAGTAGCATCACTGTCGTTTCTTAATAAAAATAATAAAAAAGTAACATTACTATAATAGGCTGTTAGCATTCAAAAGAAAGGAAAAGTTTATAAAGTAACCAAAAGTGCAAAGATTTGCCGCTTACAATCGGCAGAAAATATAAAAATGTATACTACTATAATTGGATCTTACTATTTACTTGCCAAGATTATTATGCACATTTACGTATCTGCTAATCCATTTCTTTTTCTTCTTTGAAGAGATGGGAGCACTTGACAATTTACCTTCACCAGAGGAAACAAACCAGTCTTGAAGAAGAAAACATTTTTATTTTGTTGTAGTGCAAATTTTGATTCAATTCTAAACAAAAGATCCAGAAGAACATAAGATGAGATGTATTGTTTTCATTAATCTGAAGAAATGGTAAATGATGTTCTGCCTCTTTGGCTTTGTTTTTCTCTCCTGTAACGTTATGGTGTAAAATTTTGCCTTAGTAAAATTTTTCTGTAGGTAAATGATAAAATAAAAATAAACAGCAACTACTTCGTTTTGTTTCCCTTTAAAAAGCACCATGATAATTCATGTACAAATCCCAGGCTATACTGTAAGATTATGCTGCACCTATGCTCATAAAACAGAACACAATACTACATATGGAGCATCTTAGCTCAGTGAGACACAGGTATAGTAGTTCTGTTTCAGACTATTACCATCATACAGTCTTTTTAGGTCACAGAGCTGCTTGTACTTCTATGCTTCATGGAAATCCTCCCTCCTGTTCATTTTCACACAGACACAAAATAAGCTCATGCTCCTTTTGCATTACACATTATTTGTCTGAAATAAACCAGTCCACAGGCTGAAGCCTACTTTTACCCAAAATAAATGTCATTGTAATAGGTTTACACAAATTGTATGTATAGTCTTCCTATTCCTATGCCATCACAAATACTGGGTCTGCACTCTTGAATGAAGAGACCCCACTTTCTATTCCAGGATTAAAAAAATATGTTATGAGGTGCCTTAATATGAGTCCAGCAAAGCACCTGAAGACCTGTTTCACTCCTCTGAAGAGTTCTGATGTAGCAGGATCAGGATGCTAGGCCCATAAAGGGTAAACAGCATAGCAGAAACAAGGAAAACTTTTAAAGTGTAAAGAATCTTGTAAAGGTTGTTCACATTCGACTTTGACATTCTGCCTAGCACAATGAAATATCATCCTTTCAAAATGCTATTTCCTGGAGCACACAGACTGACAGAAACTTCACAGAACATTATTACATAATCTGTTTTTCACTTTTATTGTAGCAGAGTACATTCTAGATGCCAAGTCATTGGCAAATAATCAGAAATCACAAGGCCATTTCACCTTGTCAGTCCATCTTTGCTCTTCCTCTGATAATCACTCCAACTATGATTTAGTGTCTGATATACACCTTCTCAAGTATACAAAGTATTGTCCACCAGTTTCAACAGGCTTTTGGGGAAGCCTTTTTCCCCCTATACTATCTAGTAAAGTTATGGGATTCCAAAACATGGAAACAATATAGCAGACCCTATCTTGTGTATATTAGTGTTGTTCTGTACTTCATTTTTGCTAGTCATGTCCTTATTTGCAGTCATAAATTTGAACCATGGCACACTAAAATCAAGAGGAATTTTCAGCACTCAGTATGTGTGCCACTTGCAGCACTCCGTAATAATCCATTTTTCTATGGAAAAGCAGCTAAAACCATTTAAAAAGAACACAATTAAAGCATTAAAATTCTTTTGAAATAAGACAGGGAACTGAGTTCAAAATTAGAAAACAGTTCTTACTTAAATTAGCATACTGCCAAGCTCATTAAGTTTGGAATGATCTTGTTGGAATGTCTACTTGAAATTCTGAAAATAGAGATTAGATAAAACGATGAAAAATCTCATAGAATCAGGTTCCTTGCAAGATTTCAAAAACTGTCTGGGCAAGGAGGTCCACAAGTTCTCACACACTACAGCAAACTGTTAAATGCACCAATTACAAATATATATATTACATTAATAAGAAATAATATATATACATCCACATGCTTGTACCTCAATACTACCAGATTCAAACATGTTTTGGTTATAATACTCCAAAATACAGAGCGATGTGGAATTTTAAAAGAATTTCTTCATTCTCCAGAGCTTTGGCCTCCGGAAATACAAAGGGCCAGAACTGATCATTGAAAATGACCACTGAAAATGGGTCATTTTCAGTAAGCCTTATTTTATTGATGTTCTCATTTTATCTAACATTACATTTCCACAACTCAGACATAAAGTCTGCAGATGGTTGGAATGACATCTCCATAGACAGGCTCTCAAAAAGAATACCTGATAAAAATGCACTTTGAACTGTAATTTGGAAGCCATTAGTCTCATCAGAGCAAAGAGAAGACAAAAAGGTTTGTTCCAATCAAAAATTAAAAATAAGAAAGAAGCAACTCCTAACCATTTTGTCTACATTTCATTCACTTAGTTGTTGCCCCCTATCATATCTCACTTCTGTTTAGAATTAGATCAAACTTCAGTCTGCACTAAAAGCCAAAGTCTAAAAAAAAAAGAAGTGAAACATCTGTAAAACTTTGTTCCAATATTTGCTAATGCAGTGAAATTATTTGGCATACAAATTTAATACTGAGGATGAACAGGAGGTTTGCATGATTCTGAATAACTGGATAATAAAATGGAAGATGAAATTAAATGCTGATGCAAGCAAAGTAATATGCACAGAGAAAAACAATTCTAATTTTGCATACACATAATCATGGTCTAAATTACCTCCAGAAAAACAGCTTAGACTAATTGTACATGGTTCTCTAAAAATGTCAGCAGTGTTTACAAAGGCAAGTGGAATGCTAGGAATTGAGACAGAAAAAGGCCATTGAGACAGAAAAAGGGTACAGCAGAACCAGAAAATCTATCAAGAAATGTGGTAAATGCCTTCAGCAGAAGGAAGCAACTTTTCTAAGCAGAGAGACTGAACAGATCATGACATGTTAGCTGAAGAGAATGGTAAGGTGGGAGATTATAGTCTTAAAAATCGCAGTTGCAGTGCCTAGCACATTTATTCCATACTGTAACCCAGAAATTAGTGATTATCTAATAAAACGATCAATTAACATTTTAGAACTCACTTCAGAAAAAGGACTACTTCTCCATGCACTTCATAGTGAAACTGTGGTGCTGGAAAGCACTGCAGAGGCCACGTTGTAGAAACAGTAACGTTTAGAAGAAAAGTCCCTCAAATATGATTGGCCTAAATGAACCTACTGGCTCAGAAAACCTAACTGGATGGCTCCTTAGAACACATTATCAACTTATGTGTGTGCAGAGCTGTAATACAACCCTTGCAACCATGACTCAGGGCTTAACTAAAGCAGGGACTCCTTATCTCACATCAGCTAATGTAAGTTTAGAAAAGAAACTTGGATAATCCACATTTTTTGGCTAAAAATTATACAGAAATTATGACTGCATTTCATCAAAAAAGCTACAGCTTTAATGTAGTCCTCCACTTGTCAGATAGTCTCACCGATATTTGTTTAAATGCAGAGCAGTTCAATGCAAAAGAGGGTATTTCCAGATGGTGCAGTTGAGACAGAACAGTCTATTCAGATTAGGAAGCCATTAAGCAGCTGACAGGGTACATGCATTTTCCCACCTGTCTACTCATGTAAAGGTCAGACTGCAAAATTAGCATACAAAAATTAGATAGGAACTCAGAATAATGAGAAAGCTTGATACAGGAATTGACATAACTCTGCTCTCAAGTTTGATGTTGCAATAGTTGAAAGCAAACTACAGCCCTGTTTCGCACGACCAGAACACTAACTTCCCAAGCTAATGGAGAAACTCATGCCAGTTAGCTCACAAAGGACTCTTGACAATTTCTTAGCTGTTCTTTTGCCTTCCAGACAAGACAAGGAGATAATTATGTGAGACAGTACAAGAAGTAACACATTAATAACTCACAGAAAAAGCTATGGAATTATTTTTTATATGATTTCAGAGTACACGAGACAAAAAAGAAGGAGGTCAGAAATGAGTACCAGAGAATAGTTTGTAATTCACCCAGGATATAAATTATCTCAAGGGATTTCTAAGGTAGATGTGATGCTTGAAAGGAAGTTAGGAGATAGGTGTTATTAGCAGAACAAATGGCATTTCACCAATTGGTGAAGTTCATCAATAAATTGCAGCTCTTTTTATGTCACTATTTTGCATCCTATCATTTATTTTTGAATCAACGCAAATAATAACTCTGGCACTTAATTTTGTGAGGAGTGTGCACAGGCTGGGGACAATGCAGAACTGAACTGGCCAGAGAATACTGCAACTCACAGATCAATCAACTGCTCAGACTCAGCAATGAGTATGAATGAGTATCTGGACGGCAGATGCATAGACGAGCTGCTTAGGGCTCAATGCTGAATTTCTAGGAGCATAGGTTAGGGTCTCCACACATCAAAGAGCTGAGTTTTAAAAAGCCAGGACTGATCTACAGAAGAGAATCATTTTACCTCCTTGCTCGTTAAGCACTGCAATTTTCTCAAATATTTAATGCTCAGAGCCCTTGAGATTCAACTCCTACATTTTCCATAATCTATGGTGTTTCTAATCAAATGAATCTCTGAAGATTTTCCACTGATTAAGTGAATATAAATCATACAGTTTTTCTGAGTGCCAAGAAACATGTGTCTCATGCAGAATGCCTCTCCAAGGGGAAATTCTAAAATACATTCTACTAAAAATTGGGACAAAAGCTTTTTTATGTTCTTTGAGTTTCCTTTGTTCCCACCTTATAATTTTTCATATAAACATTGGCTATTTATCACATACAAAAATGAAATAGTTCAGAATGGATTGCTTCTTCAGTTTCCCTTCCAAAATGTTTGTGAGGCTACTTTTCCTTGAAGCAGTTCCAATAATTAAAATATAATCTATCAGAAAATAGTTGACCTGATTTATCAATGTGATTGGTATTACTTACATTTATCAATGTCAAAGGTGGCATTTCAGATTTAAAATGGAAGCTCTGATCATTTATGTTACTATAACTTCCTATGATTGCCATTTATTCTTATTTCAGTGTAGGAGTGTTAAATCCTGCTTCACAAAGCACCCTGTTCTGAAAGATCATAGATTTAGGAATTGTCCTTTTTGGGTTGGATTTCACACCAGCTGGTCTCTGTAGCTACTTAAACAATACACAGCATAGACTCCAAAGCTTTGTGGGAGAACTGTATGCACTTCTGTATACAGAAATTTGGGGACACGTACTAGACAGCTTCTTTTAGGACTTTCTAAAGCAACTTCAGGCACTTAAACTGAAGAGGGCAGTTGTACTAAGTGAAGATCTGAATCACCTGCTCTCAGCTAGCTGAAAGTGTGAGCCCGAACTCCAGATTCAGAACAACCTTTTAAGTATTTCTGCTAGGTTCTTCAAATGCAGGATGAACCTAGGCCCAAAGGCTTGGAGAATCAGCAGAAGCAAGGAGGAAAAATCATCACAGTTGTCAAAGCAATACAAAAAACATAATCCTGAGCTTTTCTCAATGCAGTTTTTCAAATTGCGCCTGCTTGGCTTTCATGATAATTATGTATTTATTTAATGTTTAAAAATACATTTCTCTAAAGTCAGCACATATGCACCAATTCCTGGTCTATCAAAACTTAGTAAAGCAGTACTGATGACTTTTACACAGGTTTACACATATAAGTTAAGATCTGACGCATCCAATGGAGCAGCATTATAATAAAATCTCTTTTTTTTTTTTAATCTGAGTTTAGGATTAATACGATTTCAAAAATAAAACCTATAGCTATTCTCATTCCCTAAACTGCTCTCCTCCTTCCTGTCTGCTGTAATGCAGATTATTCATTAAATCCTGTTATTTTGTACCTTCAGAATGATCTGATTCAATCTATTAAGGAAACAATACTGTTCCTGTATGTTTAGAAATATCCCCATATCTGTTAAATCTTAATTAGTTTTACATAGTGCAAACTGCATCTCTTTTTCCAACAGTACATTTTGTCTACCTTTGCAGCATTTCCACTTAAAATCCTTTTCCACCACACATTATAGAGTACTTCATCTCTCATTATAGCATTCAACATTTTTTTACAAATTAAGTTTGGTTAAACATTACAGATTTGTTGTGTCAATCATTGCCTTGATATCCTTTTCCCCACTCTAGCTATCTATTAGCATAATGTACACTAATTACCAGCAAGCTGTATCTGTGACAGCATCAGTGGGCCAGGTGCTCTTCAATGAGTAGAAAGCAGATTAAACACATTTTGCCATGAACTGTAATTGCTATTAAGCATAGGCACTATTCTTTTCCTCAGACACCAAAAGGCTGCTGCCCCTTAGGGAAAAAGATAATACATACGTATTATCTTTTAGGACATGCAGCCTTTTGTAAATTCAGAGAGGAATCATGTCAGCAAACAGGCTTGAAATACATTTCTTAGAAGAATCAAAGCAACACAGGATTCTAAAAACACCTTCCAGTGGCAAAGTAGCCAGGCAGTCATAAGATGTGACTGAGTCAGAGTCCCACTACCTGTAACCTGACAGAAGCTTGGATAGATTGGGTTTCCATTAGAAAGGATTGGGCACCACAACACTCGAAACTTTGCTGGAAAACGGAAGGTGCATCAGCTGAAAAAGATATTCTTACACTACAGAATGTGGGAAAGCTACTTTTTTTGCTGGATCCCCATTCCAGTTTATAATAAAAACAAAGACTCACACCCAATTAAAAATTCCTCAAACCCAATAAGAAGCTAGTCAGCAAGTTCTTTGCTATCAAAAAGCACAATTCAGAACAAGAATTTTATTTCTGCCTTTTTCTACTCATCACGTTATCATGGACATGGAAATAATTTTTGCTTCTGCTGTTACAGTCATTACGTTTCAGCACAACTACTACGCCCACTTCAGCAACTCTTCTGGATTCTCTTCACACAGCCAAACATCCACAAGTTGATGAAACTTGAAGGAAACCTGGTAATCTTTATCAATAACACGATGACATGATCAAGTGCACACTATGCAAGTTAGCTGACGGCACCAAGCTGAGCAGTGCAGAAGGAACAAATACCATCTGGGGGACCTTGATAAATGTGAAAGGCAGACCCACGAGGACGTAATGAGGTTCACCAAAGCAAACTGCAAAGTTTTGCACTTGGGTCAAGGTAATCCCAGGTACGTATACAAACTGGGAGAAGAACTCAAGAGTAGCTATGTCAGGGATTTAAGTGTCCCAACAGACGAAAAATATAACACGAGCCAGCAGCACGCACTCACAGCCCAGGAGAGCAACAGTACCCTGGACTGCATCAGAAAAGGAGTTGCAAGCAGTGCAAAGGAGGATGGTCTGTCAGTAGTGAGGCGCTGGAACAGGCTGCCTAGTAAGGTTGTGAATGCCCCATCCCTGGAAGTGTTGAAGGCCAACTAGGACAGGGCCCTGGGCAATCTGATCTAGTGCTTGGCATAGGGGGGGATTGGAACTCAGTGATCCTCAGGCCCCTTCCAACCTCAGTTGTTCTGTGATAAAGGTTTCCAGAATTAAATGTGTAAGTACTTGCAAGGTCAAGGTTTATTGCATTATTTCCTCCCTGTTTTGAAGAAATGATTTGAATTGTAGACTACATAGTACGTATTGGGGTGTTTTGTGTAAAATGCTTTTGTTCCATAGTTTCTGTGCATTCAGGTGAAAGCACGTATAAAGCATGGAAGGCTGACAGCTAAGCAGACTGTAGGATTTGGAAATCCTGTGCTTCCGAATGTAACTGAAGATCCAGATGGCCACAAGGTGGAAGTGTTGCTCTACTTGAATAAAACAAACAAACAAACAAACAAAAAACCACGCAACCCACATGTATTTAACAGATTTTAATCAGCACAAATATCTGATTTACTCAGAATTGCACGTCCAAAAAAACATTATGTGCTCACACAGAGAAAAATGCAGCGGCTGTGTTAGGCTGTAAATATTTTAATAAAAATGTTTGTACTTGAGCAAAAACAAAAATAAAAATCGTTGGCTGAAAGGCAATAAAAACTACAAGAAAGGTTTGCCTACATTTCAGAGTGAAGTAATAGAGGGAAAAAAGCATACATCTTACAGTGTGAACGGGGAAGACTCAAAGCAATATTCAGAGGGCAGTATAGTCCTTGAAAAAAAATACTCCAGTTAAGAAGCAACATGACAGCTTCTGAATCTTCTTAGTGAAAAACTCACATTGTAAATAAGATTCCTTTTAAATCTGCCATTAAGTGCCTGTGTGCAGAGAGCTACACTATCTTGATGACTGGATATCTAGTTTACATACTTTACAGAAAAAGAAATTAATCATTTTGATTTTTTGCGCATTTTCAGGATTTAAGAAGCATCAACCTGAGAGATGATGATGATCATTATTAATGTTTAGATGATTTTTACAGCTCTAGGCTGTTGCAACCAATCTCTCTCTGGAGATAACTGTTCTTTCATAGGTGGCCTCGTTTCCTTTGAAAGGTCAGTGTAAACAGTCTGCACGGAGCTCCAGAGGTAACGCTCAGAGCTGCTAGGAGGAAAGATGTAACTGGGCAGAAATACAACTTGCAGGACTGCTGAAGCAGGATTTCAACAGAAAAAGTTACACAACACTGAAATTGTATTTTGTATTCTTTAAAAAAAAAAAAAAGAAGAAAAGAAAAATGAAGGACATTGAGAGAGCAGCACCAAATGGATCACTAGACACAGCTTTGGGATTGGAAGTGGCTATGTACAGCTGCTTCCGCCTTTTACATGACTCACAATTTGGTCAGCTGAATGCAATCATACCTCATTTAGAGCCTAACAGCACCTTACAGACTGCTGTGCAAGCCCTGTGCTAAATGCCCTCTCCTTTCAAAAACATTGCGAGCACAACTATGGGTCGTGGGCTTCACCTTAGCAAGACATTGTATCAGCAGAATGCAGGACTGCTGATAAAGACGAGACAGAGAAACTCCAGATTTAGGCATGGCTCCTTAAAACAGCTATATTTTTGGTTCTCTGCATTTTGTGATTTGCTGTTCTCTACACAAAGGATTTCTGGATTTACATTTGTGGTGTACCTACACGGACAGTAACAACAGCACATAATAGGACTTTAGTTCCAAGGAAGAATTTCGCCCTACAACTATCTAGTAACCACTGGTTTGCCAGAAGATTTGGAGTCTGCGATAGATTACAAAGGTTTATTATAGCGATGTTCAAAGCACACTGGACTAAATAAAACAAATGGATGCTACACAGCAAAGGTAGGAAAAACAGGAATGCCTGCAAAGAGAAGACATCCAATAATGAGAGTACCATTAGTATGGAGTAGGACTGACACACAAATGAAATATGAAGACAGTACACATGCAGAGTGCAGCCCCTGCAGACTCCCAGATTGATGTCTGACTACAGTTGAAACTATATGGTGAAGCTGCATTTGATTCCTTACCTAGGAAAAAAGGAGGCATGAAAGAATTTGGTTTCTAAAACTGCTTTTAAATTCTTTCCTGAAAATTAATCACAAAAGTAACATGACACTTGTATAAAATGCTACATGTGTGTTATCTTTCTCATCACAAAAAAATATCAGTGTACTCTCAGTGTTCAAAAATCACTGGAAAAAAATCTAATTGGCATGTATATGCACATATATACATGTGATTGATTTTGGGGGAAATCTGAGCAATTCAAATCATAAATTTGGACACAAGTTTTGAGGCAGTGGATCCGTTCTGGGAATACGTCAAATGTCTGATACTTAAGAAAAAAATCAGCAGCTCTGAATTCTGTAATGAGTATTTATTTATTTACTGAAAAACTATGCAAGACTGTGGAGGTTAAAGGTTTAAGGTTACACAGGAAAAAAGTGAATTTCTTGGAAATGGAGATACGTATATCCATGCATAATAGAGGTTATGACTCATGCAAAGCGACACTTCATTTTTAATCATGCAGTTCAGCAACTATTACTGGGGAAGTGATTTTATTACTAGTTTTTACAGACTGAACTGATATGAAAAAGGTATTACTATGATTTAAAATTTATCCTAGATCTTTGGGCGCAGCTATGTGGGAACTTGAATCTTAAATTCTTCCATTTCACTCAATAATTACTCACAATGGAACATTTAACAGCATAGTGTTATACCAAGGGTGATTCAAGGAAAACAAACAAACCAAAAAAAATGAACCTAAGTTTTACCGGCATAGATCACGCACTGCTTCTGAGGTCTGTTGTGCAAACCCCTTCCTATAAAGTCAAGGCACCACCTGCACAATAACCTCAACTGGAAGTATCAGAACCAGGCCCCTTAACCCTGACTAGATGATGTTGAATGATTGCATCAACTTTCTGTGAAATTCAGTGATTGGATCACATGATTAGTAGTTCACTCATCTTTATCTAATTCATGGTTAGTGAGTGCTCTTCAAACACTCTTTACCACTGGGAATCAATTCATAAATCACCCCCTATTCATGTGGGAGCTCACTGTCTGAAGAAAAAGACTATGTAATGATGTGGTTTTTATGCTTGTCATCTCTTAAGAAAGTAACAGATCTGTGGGGGGAAAAGAAAGCCACAAAACAAATTACACTATCTTGCCCCACAGCACTTTCTTCTTCTCTTGGTACAAAGACATTCTCACTTAAGCATATGACAAGAGAGCAGCTAGTCTACTTTTTCACAAAGCTTTCTGCACTTTTTTCCTCCTTTTCTTAAAAAGTTCATATACTGTTTCTCTCTGATCTTATTTTTTCTTCGGTTCAGTTTAATTATCTTAATTATCTTAATATGTTCTTGTTTTTTTTTCCCCTTCTCCAGACCTCACTGACCCATAAATTGATTAAAATCAAGAATTTTAGAAGTATTAAAATAAATCCCTACCTCTCCCTGTAAAAGAGGTAAGAATGCAGTGGTTTCTATACAGCTGAACAAAGGGAAACTAGATTACACATGTGGTGCCCAGCACTTGAGTTTGAACACCAGACTGATTTCTCAGTTCTTATCAGGGCCAGCTGTAGCACGAATAAACTGCTTTTAGGCAGGTCAACACAGAGTACACCCTAGTACTGAGCAATAAGCATGCAAACTAGTAAGATAAGCTTAAAGGATTTACTTTCAAGGACTGCAGAAAGCACAAATCTCCAGGCCCATCTAGTCAGTCCTTTGCTGTCACTGGCATCAAGTCTATAAGTACTTTCCTGTATAGCAGAGTATCAGACTGTTAATAAGGATCGATTTTTCTGTCATATGGGGACACTCCCAGGGTGAAGTGCAGTTAAAATTTTCAGTCCCGTCATGTTGTAGAAGCTTTCCAGCAGCTCAGTAGTGGAGCTGAGTTTAACATGAAACCATCTGGGAGCTAAGGGTGACAAGAAGGTAGGGAAGAGTGGCTTCCATGCCAAGAGGGGCACAGTTTCATAATATCTGACCAAGAAAGGCAGAGCATGTATGGTGATGATAACTAGGTTCAGCTAACAGTACAGGCTGCTAAGTGAAGCAGTCTGAGATAAAATGAGAGAAACACATTTCACATGTCAAAGTCAGTGTCAAGCAGGCTTTAAGTTTTGGCAAATGACAGTGTGTGAGAGCCTCAGCTATAAAGCTCCTCCCAAGTAAAGTGCTTCTGCTGTGTATTGAAAGCAGCCCAATTCCCAGGAGGCTTTGGGGAGGATGCACTCTGGTCCCTGGCACTGAACAACTCCTGACATCCTGTGGTACTAAAGTTTTGTTTACATTGTGCAATGAACTGCTGTTCAGAGACATCTGCTCCTCAAAGGTGAATTAGACATTAGTGATTTCAGCATAGCCCTGCAGTGTGCTAAGGAGGGATAAACAGAACTAGTTACATCCTTAGAAATCAGTGCCACAAGTAGATGAATGCAGAACCCTAATGGGCAGAGCTGCCTACTTACTATTCCTGATTACAGCCATGCGTACTCAAGGTAGTTTGATTTAATCTTTTTCATGTATCCTATAGCTTTGCAGAGTTCATTCAAAATGTGACATTTCTGACAGAGATTAAAGGGGCTATGGGTGCCCTCAGCTCTTATGTCACCCTATATTATATGCTAATATATTCAGCATAGACAAATGCCACATCTTTCTTTTGCACAGTGAATACATGTCATATTGTGCTACATTATTAGTGCCATTAGAGCACTTATTGTCCTGGACAGTCACCACAATACAGATGCTCTGAAATAGCTGGTTCACAGAAACCAATCTAGAAAGTTAGATCTATCTTTGTCATAACTCATCTGATGTTCCTTTTGTATTTACCATAGAGATAATCAAAATCCAGTCAATTCAGCATTAAATAAGAATAGACTGAATAAGGCAGAAAATGATTTATGAGTGGGTACAGGGGAAAAGCCTGCCAAGTCTCTTTAATATTAAGCTAGCACTAATGTGTGGACGTGAATAAGATTAAATTATTAACAAATGATCAAAGCTATGACTGAAATGAAAAAAATAAAAGCGTTCTTGGTTAAATTGCTACAGATTTCTTTTACTTACTTAGAAAAAGACAGGAAAGATGAAAAAGAGAAGTATGTAAGAGCAGTGCATCTATCCCCTTCTGAAACTCAGGAGTAACGAGTGGGAAACCAGTTAAGAGCTTGTATAGGAAGATAAAGGGATCTGCAATATAGAAGTATACCTATTAAGGACTCTTGGTCAAGGAGAGAAAACTTTCAGCAGTGCCTCATTGAAGCATTTAAAGGATTGAACCCTACAGCAATGAGATGTTTGCCTGGACATACAGGGGAAAAACAGCATGACAATTTATTAAAAAGCTAGAGTACAATGGGGACATCTTTAAACTCAAAGGGAGAAAAAAAATATGGGAGCAGGTGCTTTAGTTGTATATAGCTGGAGTGAAGAGTCAGAATGTAGTAGAGCAATCATAAAGATCACTCATTTAAGGAAGAGAAAGCCCAGGGACAATAATGGCACTGGACATCCCTGGGATCTCATAAGTGGTATTAGTTTTGAATACTATCTATGGCATAAAGGGCATTACATTGCAAGCAAATAGTAACAGGCACTGTATTAAGTCTTCAGGAGCAAATTAGCACAAAGAAGAAAAGGTATTCATACAACTTAAAGGCTTCAAATCTTGGGCTGGCAGATATGTGTGTGTACATATGCTCGTGTTTGTCTAGCACACAGATATGAATATCAAGACATTGGCTGTGAAAGAAGTTCACAACTAGCAAAGAAAACAAGACAAGCAGAGAAAGCATTCTCGTGTTTACAGAGATGGGCAAAGGAAAGTGTAGCCCACTGCTAAATAGTAAGGGAGAAATAGTTAATGCAGAGGGAATTATGAACTAAACTATTTTCAGGATTTGGTAGCCTAGAGATCAAATAAAATGGCTTATTGCCAACGCTAATCAAAGGTACCGTTCCAGCCAGAGAACTAAAAAGAAATAGACTTGGTGAGGTATTCTAGATCTTTCATTTAAAGGAAACACACTAAATTACAGTTACTCTTAATCATCTTTTCTGCAGCCATGAATGTCAAACTTAAAGCAAATATCAAGCATTTTAGCCAATGTGATGTTTTCAAAATACAAGCCTTCAAAGAAAAATCGTGACTGCCAGCACAACCAATACAATTTACAAATTAGAGGCCTTTATCAGAACCTAAAACCAGTGAAAAACCTTGCTAATTTAAGTGGGCCTAACTCTAGCCAGAATGAATAGGAAAGTCAGTTTTGCTTTGTTTTGACTTAACACAGCAAAGTAGAACATAGACACCTTCCCGATTTGAGAAAGCTGCTTGGGTTAATAGTGAGTTAATCTCCATAGCTGTGAATTGTCTCCAGTTTTAATGATCCAACTCATAGTAAATTTATGCAAAATACTCTCCAGTGTTTCTGAAAGATGCAAGTAACACCTGCTTCCAAGTCGATATTATCTCTCCCATAAAAAGCTGCAGAGTACATGGAAAGCCACCTGCAACTTTTTTTAATCACCCGTAATATAGGAAAGTCAAATGCCAGACTTCATCCCTTCAAGGACTGATTTATGAAATATCACCCCCAGTTTGAATAAAAACCTGCTCAGCAGCCACAAAGGAGATCACAGAAATGCAGGGGTTGTAAGGAACCTCTAGAGATCATCTAGTCCAGCCCCCCCACCAAAGCAGGCTCTGTAAACCAGGAAAAGAAAACATGGCACAAAAAAACAACAGAATTTGCACTTTCATGACTCTCTTAATCAGTAATACAGCTCCACTGAATTCACTGCAAAGTGAATGAAAAATCTGATTCTGGAGCAGCCTGTTTATGTTTCTTGTCTATAACCCAGCTCCTGGAATTCTAAATAATTTTCATTTTAATTAGCTAAAATGATCCAAAGTCCCCCCCAGGGGACAAGATTTTCCTCTTTAAAATTTCCTGAATTCATACTACATTCTCCACCTTTTTATGATGTGAATGTTAACAATTAGACCCGAAGCATTCTGCAATGATGGTCTCCAGATTTCCTTACTTTTCACCTGAAATTTGAAAACAAAGCAAAATGAAGCAATTCTATTTTCTATTCTTGTGTATAACATTAAAAAAAAAATCAATTAAAAACAAAAGTGAGTGGACACACACTGGCTGCCTTCTTTGTCTCAATCTTTATTAGCAGGGTTGGCCCTCAAGAATTCAGACTTCCCCTGCAGGAGCAAGGGAAAAGCCTGGAGCAAGGAAGATGTATCCTTAATGGAAGTGGATCAGGTCAGAGAATACTTGATTGAACTGAACCGTGCACAGGCCCCAGTGGGATGGCACCCTCGGGTGCTGAAGGGAGACGGTAGGTGTCACTGCAAGGGCACACTCAATAATCCTTGATTGACTAGGGGAATGCAGATGTCATTCCTATTTTCAAGAGGGCAAGAAAGAGGATGAGGAGAGCAACAGGCCAGTCAGCCTCACCTTGAACCTTAGGAATGATGATGGTTTCCAGAACGATCTGTTCCATTGCCAGGCACAGGAGCAAAAAAGAAATCATCAGCAGTAGTCAGCATGGATCCACTAAGAGGAAGTCATATCTGACCTTCCTGATAAGATTCTGTAATGAAATCACCAGCTTCGTGGATGAGTGAGGCAGCAGTGGATATCATCTATCTGGACTTCTGAAAAGCCTTTGGCACTGTGCCCCGAAAGATGCTCCTACTGAAGCTGTTGGAGCATGGGCTGGATGAGCAGACTGAGGATCAAAAACTGACTGAATAGCCAGGCCCAGAGGGTAGTGGTCAGTGGAACAGAAGAGATAAACTTGAGCAGCCGCACTCAAATCTCATCCTTTCAAGCTGTGTTTATAATATTATCAAATAGAAAAGCAGGAATCTTGTAGATACTTTATCTTCCTTGTACTTTAGTTTCCTTTTACTCTGGACAAAATATTTTGCTATAATTCTTATATTCACTTTCATATAAAGATATAGAAAAACAGCTCGTTTGCAGAAGAATTTAATTCGGGGCAGTTCTGTGAAGAAGGATTAACTTCTTATTCTTACATGCATAACGCTGTAGCAAGATGTAAAACACAGCAATAGCAACAGAGTAGCAAGGTTCTAGGCTGTAGCAAGCGAGGACATGCTCAAACGCAACAGCCACAGGCACAGAAACAAAGGAAAGAAGCTGCTTACGTTCAGAAGGCCTCAGGCATACAGGGATCTCCAGCAAGATCCCCTTGTCTCCACTGCCAACCCTTACATGAGGTGTCAGAAGGGGTGGATCCTGGTTCCACCCCCTTCTGGTTGCTCGGGTACATTGCACACACCTGAGCTCCCCTGGGTTGGCCCTGCCCTCCCACCAGGTGCTCAATCACTGCTTCAAGCCCTGACTCCCATTTCCACCACAATTATCTAATCACTATTCAACCAAGAAATCATAAAAACAGCAGAGTTACTATCATTGATTCTATGTGATCAATGGGGCCAATTTTAACAGAAACAAATTACTTTCTTTATGAATACTACAGTTAGGATAATCAAATACGTATAGTCATTGCTTTTGCAATCAAATGACTAAAGGCCTGAAAGAGTAATATAAAAAAAGGGAAAAAAATGTACTTCCATGTATTCACATAATGAGCTAGGGAGCAATAAAAACTCAATGCTTGAAACTAGTATTTTGAGGAGACCATAAAAGCAAAAATCTTGACAAATAAATTCTCTGACAATGTAAAATAAAAAAAATAAAATGCAACAGCTGTTAAATGTGCTCATATGCACTTCAAGCAAAGAAAAGGTATGTGAAAGTTGCAGAACTAAACAAAATGGTTCTTCAAGACAGATGCTCAGTACAAACAGTTCCAAGCTCCAAAGAAACTCAAGCATTTCTTAAATGAAGGAAAAATGATAAACATAGAAGTGACAAAAAGATCTCTCTATACACTCCTACTGAAGAAAAAAACATTGTACATTATATACATGTGCATATTATATATATGTACTTGTAAATGGAAAAAAAAGAAAAATCAATCTTACTCCTTGAGACAGAACAGCATTTTCCTTTATACAGAAAAGCCTGAAAAACTGAAATATTGTTGCTACTCTAAATTTTACAAATAATAATGACTAACCAAGCTGTATTAACAATTCAGACATTGTTACTGCACTCTGACAAAACGTAAGATGCACTTTTGCATAATTATATCCACACTAGCATGAGCAGCTTTCAAATCACAGCAGACCTGCAGCAACCTCTGATGATGATGATGATATTCATTGTGGTTGATATCTCTCAAGAATTGCCTGTTTCTGCTTTTGATAGTGTGTAAATCTTAATAGGCTTCTGAACCAAGCACAAGAAAAAATATATGCAAGCTGGAATATGGCTGGAATAACGAGATGAAAGTGGGAAAAAACTAAATAGGGACAGCTTCACATTGAAGCTATTTTCTATGCTTCCCTAGTCCTGCTGGGAAAAATCCTGCTCCAGAGAAATAGAATATTTTGTTTCATGACAACACCTCATGGAAAAAAAAAAAAAAAAAGTGTTTTTAAAGTAGCTACTCTGATTCCATGTGATTCCTCATCTTTTCAAAGGAGTTACTGCTTTAACTGTAAGCATTGCTATTAAGTGACAGATACATACACTGCTTCCTAAAATCCTTGCATCAAATTAATTTAGCTTAATCTGACACTTTTCCCATCCCCTGTGTTAGCTGAACAATCCATATGTAGTTGGTGGGCTTCACCTTTATAATCAAAACAATTTGAAGCACCATGTTATTCTGACCAGTTTCGTACATTTTGTACATACAAGTGAGCAACTTTTTCTCCTGCAGGGCTATCAGCTCGCACTCCACAATTCAAACATGGTGCAGAAAGGCAGCAGAAAGTGAAATCTGCAAGCAGTACTTGCATCAAGCAACACCCTTTTACCTGCCCAAACATAAATACAAGCTGCAGGCATCAGATTACCAGGTGGCACCCTCTATGATGTTTTATGCTGCATAATACCCATGAAGAAACTAATGCCCTTTCTGGACAATTTGGGATTGAATTACTTAGCTAAACTTCAGAGGAAGGTCTCTCTGCTTCTCCTCAGCTGTTACATTAAACACCTAATACTGCACCAATGTGAAATGTCATATTTTCCCCTCAAACACAAAAAGAGTTAAAAGCTGCAGCACAAATTAAGGTCTCCAGCATGAAGACTAATTAGAACCTGACCCCAGTATTCAAGAGGGTTGCCATATGAACAAATTGGTAACTATTTAATTCAATGTAACAATAAATCCGTATCAGCTTTGCTGGATCATCCAGATCAAAGAATACACCTCTTGCACAATAAATCTACTTCAAAGGCAGACATCTATGGTTTTCAAAACGCAGAACACAAACTCATGCATGTATTTCAAATACAGTTCTTCCATACTAGTTAAGGGACCTAAACACAATTTTTTTTTCTCTCCTTTTTTTCCCCTTTATGGAACAGGAATGTGTAGCTACACACCACAATTTTGTTTCCATGTTCCTTTCAAATGTAAGATCTTCCCCTCCCCCACACCAATAACGTAATTATACCTTCATGTTTCTCTTGTTACAAAGAACTGAAACATCGCACTGCCTTTTACTAGCTTCCTTGCCAGGACAGAATACAGAGGGATGTGTTTCTAGCTACAGTAATTACCTTAATTTTGTAGGAACACAAGATTGCTGTGTAATCGGCTATTACTAATGCAATTACTCTGAAAACATGGCTCACAACAAGATGTGTCAGGGGTGCTTCTACATCAGCACAGATTGTAGTAATTTAATAATGAGTCACATTTGGTCTCTGAAGCAGGTGATACTGACTGGCAAATATCCACACTATAATGAAGACTTATGAAAGCTCTATTTAAGGGATATGCTTATAGGATAAGCAACAGGGTTTTGCAAATTCACCATATACCTCTTACTGCCCCTCAAACATTAACAGTATTTCAGTAATTTCTGCTACGGTAGAGGCTGCAGTTCAGAGCCCCATTGCGTCAGGTACTTGCTCAGGTTCTGATACTTCTACTCAGTTGTAAAGACCTAAGATCCTACTGAAATAAATGTGCTAGTGGTATTATGGGCTGAGACCAAAACAAGCAGACGTTTAACAGAAAACCACAAATGACCCTGCCATCCCATTTTAGAGAACAGACAAAAATTCTAATATGAAAAAGCCCTTTTCCCTTAAACAAGGCCATGAAAGTCCACCAGATCTCTCAGGACCTTCCAGGAAGCCTGAAGCAGAGCTAATAGAACTTAGTTCTCTGAAGTCCCCACGTTGTAAACAATTTCTGTAACACAGAGCACTGTGCTGTACAAATTATTAGTACGTTTTAACTAGAACACACATCATCTCAGAAGGTCAGTCTGATACAGCTTCATTACTTACTGACTGTAATTGTAAAAAAGAATTATAATAATTTAACAACAAATTATGCCACACCGTGCTGCCATGCTGCAACATCTGGAAATGAAGACCACCTCTGTGGTCAACAGAATGAGTTGACTTAACATTGCTTTTCCACATAGGCAGAAATATAGTCACACCCCAAATACATATATATTGTAATACAAAGTGTAGCAATAATCGCAGAGTGGTATACAATCATAAGCTGCAGCAAATGAGAACAAGACCAAATACAGCAGACACAGATGCAAAAACAAAGGAAGAAAAACTGCTTACCTTTGGAAGTCTTCAGGTACACAGTGATCTTCAGCAAGATCCCCTTGCCTCCACTGCCAGCCCATACATGAGATTTGGGAAGGGGTGGATCATGGTTCCACCCCTTCTGGTCACTCAGGGGTACATTGCTTGCACCTGAGCTCCTCTGGCCTGGCCCTGCCTTCCCACCAGGTGCTCAATCACTGGTTCAGGCCATGACTCAGCATTTCCAACTACAAATGTAAACTAATCATGGCAGCTATCATAATTCTTATTTTACCCTTAAAAAAAAAACAACACAGAAAAATCACCTAAGGGCAGAAATCAAATTATGGCGCTAGAGTTTTATCATACAATAAGACTGCTAACACTGTCAGTGCAGTAAAAATAATTCAGTTCATCTAATTATTTCACATGCATACAGAGTTAGTTCATCACTTTCAGTAACATTCAGTACTTCTTAAGGTACACATACAGGTGCCCAGACCTAGCCAGGGTTAACACAATAGGGTAGAAACGTGAGAATCTTCCAGATGCTGCAGACAAGGGAAAGGCTAAAAAATCAGCTGCCCAACTAGAATCCGAAGCTAACCTAATCAAATAACATGAGAAGATTGTGGATATGAAATACTGACAGTGTAGATGCAGGAAGTCCCTTCAAGGGAAAAATGAAAATATTGTCAAAAGGTACCTGTGCTGATCTTCTGCAATCACCAACAAGGTTGAAACTATCAAACAAAGATGGAGAAACTGTAGGAAGAAGAAATTATGGTGAAAGAGCAAAGTGGTGACGCTGCCTATTTGTTCCCTACTAAACAGATCTTTGCCTAATCCAACCAAACTGGAGCAGCACAATAAATCTGTTGTTCTGACCATACTCTGAGGATCCCAATGCTGTAAGAAGCCTCTACCTTCACCTCACTCAGGAGGTGCACTTAAGCTCAGGTTTTGCTCCTTCCTGAGCTACTTCTCAGACACACCTATGCCCACCTACACACCCTGTTGATCTTGGCTCACTGATTTGAATTCCTGGTTTGACTTTGTGTTTACCTCATCACTGCAGACTTGTCTGGCAACAAGTGGACCGTTTTATTAGTCCCAAGAGGTCATCTTGCTGAGTTACCACACACATTGCCAGTGTGGATTGTAGGCACAGAGAAATGGATCTTCAAACACAGTCCCTTGTCGATGACATACACAGTTTAGAAGGGCCCACTGAACACCTGCTTTACATTCCCTAAAGACTTCCCAGCACTTTGTTGTACATCTCACACACAATTCAAGAGATTCAAAACAAAAAGTGATACAGAAAGAGTCAGAGACTGAGAACATCAACAATGCTCTCAGCATTGGCTCATCCTCCTACTGATATTCCCTTTCATCACTAGTGTCCAGCCTTTTGGCTTGCCACACTGAACGAAGACAAATTATCTAGGGCCACATTTGCAAAGGCTGCTCTGAAAGTAATGCCTCCCAATTATTGCAACGGAAACTACAATTGATGTAAAAAGTACAATAACACTACTAGAGCAAATTCTCAACTACCAAACACTATTTCTCACTACAGTCACCACCAATAGGCATGCATTTTTACCAGTGGTGAACAAGAGCCTGCACACTGTACTCATAACAATCTGCACCAGCAGAGATGACCACCCTGAAGCACACCACCCACATCCATTGTTTCATCACCGTGGATGTTCAGCAAGCGTTGATGAATGTCACTGGGTGCAATTTTTTCCACGCAGAGAAAATAACTTCCATACCTTTGCTTCTTATACACCTCGAAGTCAGACACCGTTTTGTCAGACTGCCAATCTGCTGCCATCTGTCTCACAGCAACTGTAGTGACTGCAATTCTTAATTAGTTTAAGGTGTTTGTCAGAGATTTTTGATAAAAGAAATCTTTTTTCCACTCTTCTTCTGTTTTGTCCTTGAAAACATTGTTCACCAATGTGCAGGCCAAAAGTGATGGTACAAATAAAGCACGACTGCAAGGAAAGTGATATTTCTCTCTGGTGAGAGCGGGTTTAAAGAAATCTGGTAAAGAGACATGATCAGACTTTGGATTGCAACTCTAAACATCCCTTTAAAAAATTTGCAAATATTGTATTTAAGTCAACCGCAAATGGAGTCATAAATAAACCAAAAATCTGATGTTTTTTTCTTGCAATCTCAAAACCTATTCTCAAATTCCTTTATCAGAATGGAAAGCAAGGCTGCATATATTTTGCTGCTCACAGGCCTGTTCAGCCAATGTATCAATTCCACAAATTTATTTGCCAGTACTTGAGTGATCACTGCACTGCACACTCCCCACTTTCCCCTGCACTGAAGATCTCAACAACAATTTACCAAGCCTTTTAAATACTCTGATAAATCCATTGTTAAGAACTGAAAAGAAGATATTTGATGAGAATGTTTGCTTTAAATAATTTTGCAGTTGTATCCATCAAAATAATCTCAATTTTATCCATTAAAAAAAAAAAAAAAAGAAAAGATTTGCTGAAATATTGGCATTTTCAAAAAGATCTGGACTTTTTTTTATCTGCAGGGGTTAGAATATAATTAGTTCATGGAGTTATGAACCCATGGGCTTGCTCATTTTTTATAAAAAATATATTAAAAATAAAATCAGAGACAGCTTTTGCCTAAGGGTACCGCTGAAAGCTGTAGCTCAAGTCTTGTTTAACTCATTTTCCTTACTTTGCTATTTGCACTTCATTTATATCTTTCCCCAGCTTGCACTCTTACTTTTTATGTTTGGCAGTAGAATTGTTTTTTTTGTTGTTGTTGTTGTTGTTTGTTTTGTTTTTTTTTTTTTTTTTTTAACTTCTCCACCCCTCTCCTTCCCGACTTTAAATATATTTTAATTCTCCACTTACTTATTTAGAGTCTATTGATTCCACAAGCCGCGTGTGCTCTTCTGACTTCATGACCTCACAGTAACTCTCTCTAGGGATAGATATTTTTAAGACAATGCCTTCGTGTAGATATTAACTCCAAAATAAAAGGAAATGGTCCTAGGAAGTGAAGGATCAAGGAAGAAGTGATACATCAAGATGGCACCACATCCCTTCTGGTGCACTTTGAGAACACATTTTCTCCAGTGACCTTCATCAATCCCCAGCAGCAGTTGTTAAAAACAAAGACATTTAATCCAATTCATTCATATATCAACTACCACTCATTAAAAAAGCCCTACTTCTTATTAAATAAATTTTTAAGTAGCATGCAGTCATACTTGGCATCCCATCAAGAATTATTAAAAAACACACACAGGGAATATCTTTATTCTTTCAAGTTTAAAAGCCAAAAATAACCAAGCAAATATTAAACTAGCAGAAAACATCTAAAACCAGAGAGCATTAACTTTTATATAATCTATCAAATCATTTGGATGACAGTATGGCAGCACTAAGAGAAAAAAGTTGCTAAATCAGAGAAGACATGAAGCTAAATTAGCAGATTTGCCTACCATCACTGGAAGCTGAATTGTTTCACAATTCACATAACAACAAAACTAAGATAGCAACTTCTTTCTTAGTGCTTGTTGGCTCTCCACTCACATAAACATTCAACAAAGTCATATTAAGTTGAACTTACTTTAAACTAGAATCTATGTGAAAACTGAAAAATTGGGCCAGAAAAACCCAAGTTTCACTTACATCAGCAAATTCAGAAAGAATATAGCTGAAGTCAATGACATTAGTCCTACAAAAATTCAAGGTAAGATCGTTTAGACTATGACTATATCAGTATTAGTACTCACTGACATTATGATATGCTGAACATTATTCAACTTTCAGACTCCTATATTTTAATTGCATATGTAGGATCTGGGATAAACACCTCCCAAATTCCTCCATGATCATGTATTCAGCTTGACAGACAGAGTAACCTCCTTTTTCTACCTCTTCAGCTTTCACCAGGAGAGAAGCACATGTTGCTTTCACATCTTCCCAAGAAATAGATACAGCTGGTTCTCTGACATGGAAAAAGAAAATAGTACAAAATATATCCAGTTTAAATACAGAAAATAACTTTAAAGGCAAACTGCAATCCTCTTATCTAAGAGCTGGAATGCACAGAGCTGTCTCAGACTAGCTGCACTGTTACTGTTAAGACACATCCCTGTAGAAATCTGTTCTACACTAGTAGCTTTTAATTCCAATACTTTGTTTTTAAGTTTTTCTAATTAACCACACGGAAGACTGTGTTCACACTACAGAGTTGATGCACGCAAATGCTAACCAATGAGTGCAGATAGGGAAAGGCTATACAGTAAGCCTCTCTTTCCTTAAGCGAAGGACACCCAGATCCTACATCATGTACAAAGAAACATGCTAAAAGTCTTAGCCAGAATCTAGGAGGTGCTAAATGTATCAGACAGCTGCTGTTAAAGGAAGTAGAATCCAGTCCCTCAAGGATTCCCTGAATGGCACCTTAACAAATTTTCTTTGGAAGAAACTACTAGTTGTTAACACCGTAACTTCTTCTGTAACATTAATAGCAGCACTTACTCTATTGGTGCCATCTATCCAATCTTTATATTACACACAACAGAAAATTCAGATATTTTCAAAAGAGATCATCAGAATGATCTTGAAGGCCTTTTCCAATCTGAGCAATTCTATGATTCTATGAATAATGGTTACATGAAAAATTAATGAAGTCAGGTCAATGTATTATTATCTATTGTATTTCCAAATATTCACCTGTTTGTCTCCAATTTTGGTAACATTTCAAATGTTGTTGTCGCAAACGGGTTATTTTCGTCATTATTTCCAATGTCCATGTAGTTTAGCATGGTCAGCTGCGTTCTTTGGTCTGGACATTCTTCGTAATTTTTGCAACCAATGCATTTGCAAATAGATGAACACACAATCTTAGCCTGGTAAATATAGAATACTTAGAATAAAAATGTATAAAACTGGAACCAAACATACACCTGAGCAACAGCTGGAGTTATATCTCCAGGACTTATTCTAGATGTGTGTGTCTTGGATACTACCAGAGAGAGACCATCAGTATCAATGTAAGGAAGCAGGTCCGTTCCTCCCAGAATTCTTTTTGGATAATGATGATTCTCTTTGCTTCATATACTGGACAAATCAATGCCCCCATAAATCTGTGGTTTGTGCAAAGACCATCTGAGTTGGCAGAAATCTATCCTTTTTTCATGTGGAGCATAGCAGTGGCTGAGAGCTCACGATACTGAAACATTTTAGCTTATCAACTTCAGTTAGACATGACAAGAGAGAGACAGCTTTCCCTTACATTAAAAAAAAAAATTTACGATGAGCTATTCAAAGAGATAAGTAGTTCTTTTTAGTGACTACTGTTTACAGAATACAATCACAGTTAACGTAATGACCACTGACAGGAAAATCTGACAGACTCACCTCAAAGCACTCGCAGTAATTCTTGAGGCATCCTGAACGCTTGCAGTTACATCCTTTGTTATGGTGAGGTTTAATATCTCCAACTTTGCTTTGTCCAATCTTTGGTAGGAAAGCTTCTGGGTTTCTATCAAGACATGCCTAAAAAAGAGGTGTTACATTAAGAGCCATTCAAAGGCTGTTTTATACATCTGAGTGATATCCAATATTTAACAAAGAAATTCTTATTTTCCCTTGGCAATATAAGGAACATACGTAAGTTTTCCGAAATATGTGAAAGCAGAAATTCAGAGAGAACACTGAGCTGTGTGAGATCTACCATGATTTTATGAATATTTTACAAATTTTATGAATATCCTGAATTACTCACTCATCTTTTATTCTTCTGGGACTGTTTTCGTCTCTCTGTTGATACTACTTTCACCAGAAACAAAGAGCTCTCAGAGAAAAATGAACCCATGCATATATAGCTACACAAATCTCAGAATTATTAACCATATAATGGTCCAAAACAAAGCTGTTAAACAGAAATAAGCAACTGGCTATTTCACTGAAGAGTTGCATACATGAAACCCACCAATATATCCTTCTTTGAAAGTATCAGTAGTTTAAGACGTTTCATTTTCACATTAGACATTACACAACAAATATGTATTTGTATAAAATAAACTATTGCCCAGATTGTGCGGTCTGATAACATACAAAATTTGCCCCCATACTGTTCAATATTCCATTAATGAAGTCAGAGTTTCCAAATGTAGAGGCTCACTGCTTCTCAAAAGTAAAGGGTTCAGCATTGCTGTGATGAGCATGACCTTTGCACTGCTGTTTAGCCAACCAGAAGGACTAGCACAGACAGCTAAAAAAGATCTCTATATACTGTATTTATATATATTTATATGTATAAATATATACTGTATTTTATTTATATATTTATGTATTTTACCTTAATGGCTTTAAATCGTTCAGTTTCATGATGTGGATTGTTGTAACAATTACTGCAGTTGCAGTTGTTGCAGAAGTCACCGCTGGCAAAGCAATCACAATACCTACAACCAACACATAAACACAACTTAAGAAATGAAAAGATTAACTGGTTCTAAATGTTATTCTAGTTCAAGGAAGAATTTATAGTTCCCACCCCTCCTCTGTTATTTAATCATATCCAAACACACACAGAGACCTTTTCTCTCTCTTGCACATTTTCACATATTGTGAAATACACCCACTCTATAAATGAATCAATTTTTAATCATCAGGTACACCTCTATGCATTTTATTTATGCATGCATGTAAATAAATAATAACACTGCATAATAGTTTTGTAGATTAATTAAGTACAGATCTGATAGAGTAATGATACTTCAATATACAGCATTTTCATTCTATAAATGATTTTCTAGACACACTCTGATCAATGCCTTCTAGGTTCTCTTTGTATTTTTAATTATATTAGTCATCCACATCTCTACAATAAATTGTGAATTCGTTTGATACTGACATAAACTGTTGATCTTTAACTAAAGATCAGATGAGCAATTTCTGCCCCACGTGGCGTGTTCATTAGAATAAATTTATTGTATGTTTATCCTTTCAAATAGACATTGCTATTAATATTTACTAAGAGTTGATAAGCTATTACTTACAATTTAAGACACTGAGATTTTGTGCAGTTGCATGCTTTCTTAGACTTTGCAATCCCTGAACCAAAAGGAAGGCTACACAGATTGAAAGAGGAGGAAAATAAAAAAAATAGACAAATAAAAAATTGGTCTGTACTTCTAGAAACGTGATACTATCCTTTTTTAATTTTTTCCCCTTCACCAATTGCAGTGCTGTTAACTGGGGAGCTGCAAAGTGACAAAAAGACAATCTCCTGCTATCCACTGGTTGTCAGTACTAGGGGCATGTCAGCAACCATTCAGAACCCAGTAACTGCAGTGCAACTGCAAAGCACTCTAATTTGTCACACCAGGCTTGCATCTGCCTTGTATTTAAAAATGATCTGCAATTAAGGTTTATTAAAAGAATCCCATTAGTGTTAGAAATACAAACACACATAAATTATAGATAAATACACATTAATTATATTTAAAAAATTGTCAATTAACTCAGAAAATTAAATGTTTTTCAGACATTTACAGCACAGTTACACTGATTCTAAGAAGGCCTGAAAGCCTTGAGCACCGGAGTACACGGAATAATGGCTACCGTGATATATACACAAATCACTCTTACAGAACTGCATGAGAAGCAGTTCTGTAACACAAAGATGTCTAGGAGTCATCACAAGCATAAAATTCATAATTCATGACTGACCAAGTGTTGCAAGTATCTTACCCAGCTGAAGTCATTTTCACTTCCAGATTTGATTCTGGGTGGAAAGTGGAAGTGCTAGCTACTGATCGTAAGTACTCGTGTTCAAACTGTTTAAGATAAAATACATATAGCTTGCTTACATTAGACTTTAAAAACAGACTTCTGTGAGTTAAAAAAGGTTACACAAAGAGAATGTTTTCAGGGTGCTTTGCCATGTATAGTGATAAAACTCGTGGAAGTACATAGGCAAGACAGCACACGTTACCTTTTCAGAACTGCTCAGTGTATCAGGATACCCATTTCTCCCAGTGTGAAATACCAAGAACAGCTGCCAGTGCTGCAGCATTTGCACACTGTTTTCAGTGTACTGACTTCTAAGTTCAGTTGCTTTTAACTGCAGTAATCAATTAAAACTGCCTAGTGACTTGATGATGTACATTATGTATTACAAATTTAAAAAAATGTATTAGCCTACAGCCCAACAAAACAGACTGTGGATCTATTTTCTCTTCAGATATATAATAGCCTAGTAAAGCAGGCACAAGGAAGAGCTGTGAGTACTAGTAAATCACAGTTATTTTAGCTGGTGATTAATCTAGCTGCTGGTAAGGAAGAAGTAAATTAATATATTTAAAGCAAGAGAAGAAATCTAGAGAACAACAGGCTGGGGGTAAAATTAGAAAGAGAACTGCAATCCTGTCTACGTTTCTAGAATGCTTAGGCACCAATTTGTCAGTACACTCCTTTTAGTGATGAAAGTCTCTATAGTTCATTGCTCCATCTGGCCCTCAGGTTTTTAATTTCCTCTTTTACGAGGGTGGCTGTTACCCACAAACCATCTGCTGTGTTTATACTGACATCACATGCATATAACACAGGTCACAAGTTAACAGGTGAACATTTGCAACAATTTTTGTTACCAGCTCTGGAAGTGACAAGAGAAATCAAACATTCACGAGGATCTTTAAGTCTTCCATTTTCATCTTTAAAAATTAATTGAAATACAGTTCTGTCAATCCATTAGCAAATAATAATTGAGAAAATTATAAAGACTTACTATTAAGTACTAGTCAAGAAGTACAGCATAAGGAATCCTACCAGAAGAAAATATTTTCCTTCTGGTAAAAGTCAGTGTGTTTTCCTTCACCTCTCTAAAGAGTTGTAGAATAGTTGTCAGAAATAATGTAATTTACATAAATAGCAAATTCAAGTTTGTAAAACTGGAATTTATTTTTCTCATGGAAAAGTGCATTTTTAATTCTGTTATTATTTAAAGAATTGGAAGACTTTGTACAAAGAAAGCACACTGGCTTGTGAAACTGAGCTGCATAAACCAGCTCAACTGCCTTTAGAAAACGCATATGTTACTTCCTGACACTAGACACAAGAACCTATGTTAAGAAAAGTTTATTCTCTGCCTCATATGTGACAAGAATAAAGCTTCTTTACCTCTTGTTTGTTTGAATCTGAAACAGGCAAAAACTGCCCCAGCACAGCTGTTACAGCGCTGTCCACATCTGAAAAGATGACATTTAACAGACTAATCAATGCATAAGGCTAAGTTTATGCATAAACTTTCTGAATTAAGCGTATAGGCAAATGGGTAGCTTTGACTTTTTGTATTAACAACAAATAATAATTTAAAAAACCCAACACAACCCACAGACGGTGCAGACAAAAGAGAGATGCTATCTCCTACAACTTAGTTTGGGGAACAAAGTTACTCTACAATTGTATCAAAGAAGGATCTCAAAGTTCTTTCTTCAGGAAAGTTTTTTTTCAATTAGAAAAAAAAAAAAACAAAAAAAAACTGATACTACAAAAACACTCCTTTACAGAATAACTCAACTCTTCACCAGTTTTATAGCTAGCAATGCAGACAGATTTTTATACAATATATCAAGTACATTTAATTAGAAACAGCAAAGACTTCCAATATTTTGATATGAAAAATGATCAAAATATGTTTATTCTGAGCTGTTATTTTATGAATTTCCAGAATTCTGAGAGAGTATCTGGAACCGACATCTTCTGCTTATTAAAAATACAACAAAAAACAACTAAAAACCTATGAAGAAATCCATGGCTGTAAGTATACAATTTCGTGCAAGTCCCAGCAAGGCACTACATTCAAGAACATGTGTAAACGTTACTCCATTAGTCTTACTGACATTATAAGATTAATCTTACACTTAAAGAAACTTTTAGATACAACTTCTGGGCCTACACCTTTTACTTACTGAGAAGATCAGTAAAATGAAAGCTTGGGCAAATGAAAACTTGAACAAAAAGTCAATTCTCTCCTCAGATTTTTTTCCCCTAACATTACAGAAAATTAATGAGAGCTTGGATGGTTTTTTTATAGGTACATTTTATTTAATTTAAATGTGCCTGGTTTACTCTTCTGATAAAAATAAACAAACATGCTCCATAATCTGCTGAGATTCAAACACTCAGCATCCATCCACATCAAGAACAGTGTGTGTATGGTGCCTAGTAATAAAAGGCTTTGTTTTCAGGGTGAGATTGACATGCTCCACTGAAATAATAAGATACCAATAAACAAAGAAATAACGTTTCCATGGAAGATATATTTGGGTTAAGAAATATTTAAATAAACCTAAACCTCCCTGAAGTAATGCTACTTTTAAGATAAAAATGTATTGTTCACTAAACATCTAAATAGCTAAACAATTAACTTCGAGATCTCAGAAATCACCCGCTTTAAAAAACGGATGGAATTTCAAGCTCTCTGAATGACGGGACGTTTTGAATCTCAAAGCTAACGCGTGCCCAGCAGCCCGCAATGATGTCCATCGCTAGTAGTGAAACAGTGACACTTTGTGGTATGCTGGGTAAATGCAACTGTGTGCAAGAGCTGAATGCTATGCACGCTTCAGAAGAGAAATTAATCTGTATATTACACATTACATTCAACACGTCCATTATATCATTTTCATGACACTTAAATGTCTAGAGTTTAATTACTACAAAATAAAGTGAAATAACTCCTGATATCTGTACCTAGCTTTGTCTCATCTCTTCTCATTGCTGATTAAGAAAGTAAATGTGTGCATTTGCCCGTTAACCATGATCTATCTGACATGCTAGAGATAACTTTAACTTTGGTTTTACCAGATTGAAGATAATTCTGTTGGTCTTCATACTGTGGAATTAGATGAATTGTTTTTAGATCCTGTGTGTCACAATCCTTTATATAGAGTATTTGAGTACCTCCTTCCAATTGGCAGATCATCTGGAAGAAATAAATAACGATAACCTTCCTTCTAAGAAACTGTACTCCTAAAGTATATAGACAGAACAGTTTTTGTAAGAGTAACATGCTTCATAAATCTGCATCATCACAGACTGGAGTCTCTCAGACAAACAGATCATCATACACTAAGATGTCTGCTTCTTGAGGCTTTCTGTTTGGTTTTGAAAGCAGCTGTAATACAGAAGCTCCTCAGCTCAGGCTGAGATGTGCTCCTGGTTCTCTAAGCTGTTCCATAGGCTTTTGCAAAACATATTCTAGCCAGTTTTCTAGTATGTCGGCTTAACATCCAGTTCCCTACTCTGATCAAACCTCACTTCCCTTGTGAAATAATCTTCATATTACTGTATGTAGTCTTGAAATAAAAAATGACATCACATATATATACAAAAAGCAGCACTTTAACTAAGTAGAATTTAGTCTCGGAGTCTGAGAAAAGCACTGTCTAATCACTTTTGACGCAGAACTTACTAAATGGAATTTTTGATGCGTGTGTGGTAAAAGTAAGTTAACATCTTCTTTAGCGTGTAACTCTCCTATCAATTACCAGACATAAATTACCAGGGGGCTGGAATCATTTCCGTGTAAATATCCAGGATCCTCTGCTACATGTTGCAATGCTAATAACTCGTGGTTAGACTCCTCAGCATTTGAACTCAGAAATACTGCTCCATCGTTGTGATTCTCTGTAACATTTCTAATTACATCTCTTACTTCAGCCTGAAAAAAAAAAGTTTTATACCTTAACATGCACTCCTTAAAATCTTCATTGAATTCCAAGTGCAAATCATGAATTTAATAGTCAAACGCACACTTACTCTTTCATCATAGACAGGAGCACTGGTCTGAGGCAAGCCATAGACACCACCGGAGCATTCTTGTACACAAAACAAAGAAAATTTTGTTTATTAAGACATCTTTTTGCTTTTGTTTGTTTTTAATACCAGGAGCTCACTCATAGTAATGAAGAGATTTTGATTTCAGTACAGTGTTACAGTCTTACAAAATAATATTTAATATTCTCTTGTAAAAGACCTGGGACAAACAGGTGTTTGGTGTCTCTAAAAGTTCTATCATGACCGGCTGGTAAAATTCATTTAACAATGACATTACATTAGCAAGCTGATTTGTACGTCAGCTTCCACTGAGAGACTTAATGCATTATAAAGAACAAGGGAAAATACAAAGCAAGCCTGAACTTTGTGGTTGGAACAACAAGAACATACACAAACAAACACTGATCTGTTTCAAAGCTTTCTCCTGGCAGACTTTCTTAGTGTTATGAACGTCAACAGAAGGGGCTCATACTGCAGCTTCCCAAATTCATTTTATTTAGATATTTACGCCCTTTTCTTAGCCTGTAAGAGGAGTCAAAATAATAAAAGAAACAATGCCACTCTGTCACACATGGCACTTACCATTAAAGCAATCTGGCATGTTTTTTGACTTCATAGGACTGTTTTGGATTCCCTCAAATTGATCATAATAAATACCATTATCCCCACCTTCAGCTGGAGGTATTAATGATCTGAACACCTGAAGAAAACAATGCTTTATTTATATCTATTTTATAGATCACACATCTCCTTCAAAAATAAAAAAATAAATAAATAAAAACAATCCACACAGATGAACAGAAACTGATTTATAGCAATCTTCAAAATTGGAAAATATTTCCAAATTATAACTCAGCACATAAAATCTGCAGAATAACCAGCATTACCAGACACTACTGACACGTGAACATTACTTCTACTTTGCCAGTTCAACATGCAGTTATGGTTTAGATCTAATATGTCTGTAACTATAAGAGCATCATACCTAATACCTACATTTCAATTTTTAATAATAGAGCAAATGAACAGAAATAGAACAAGTAGAAACCAACTATTCTGTAGTTGCAGATTAGAACTGACATTGTTTGAGCCGGGCAAGTTTCTTTCCACATGTATGTTCCCTGCCCCCTGCTTAATACAGACAGTAGTTCAGGGGGATAAGCAAGCAGCATAGAAACAGCAGATCGACTTTAATTCAGTAAAAATAGCACTCACAACACGATTATAATTTTGTTCTAATGCTTTCAGGAAACAGCAGATGAAGAAAACCGATACTATGTGGTAAACTGTAAGGATAACAGGAAGAGAGATAGTCAGAAAGATCCTAAACCTCATTTTCAGACCATTGAACAGAAGAGGTGAGCCCGCAGCTTGACTTTGAAGAAAGGAACTATTACACCTTAATTGTATATATTTCTGAGAGATTTGAAACTTATTAACAGATCCAAACACTGAAGACTTTGATTGTTAAACAACTGATAACACTGAATGTTCATGTAAAGAGTCTCTGAAGCTAGATATCTTTGTAAACCATAAACTGAAATCAGGAAGCAAGATAAAACATGTAAGCTTAACTTCAAGGTAGACTTCTCCAGATGAAATGGCACTGGGAGATACTCCACAGCTGCCACTCAACTTTGTCTGGCACCTTGGAGGGATATTGCAAGAAAAAAAAGAACAAAAAATCAGTCCCATACTCAACGAAGTGATTTTTGTTAGTTGTTGGAGAGTTTTAATGCCTGTTTGAATTTCTGTATCTTAGAGCAGCAACATTCATTAAAATATTTACATGGAAAAGAAATGTCAATGGGTATGCTGAGTTATTTCAAAGTAGCTTCCCAGAGGAAAGGCAGCGTTCCCCCAAGAAACTGCCCACAGAGCACAAGCTGAATTAGGTGATTTCTTCAGATGCTCCACAGCCATTAAGACACAAACGCATCTAAGTATTCTACAAAGGAATAGTCTGCACTGAGCAGATGGATTTGGTCCTGTGACCATCACTGAAAGCTTAGTGCTGCACATCTTCATAGATAGTAATTAATTCAATATAGAAGATGCTACCTTTAAATTCGTAAAAAGCAAAAGGTAGCAATGCTACCTTTAAATTCGTTCGTAAAATTAAATTACGAACGAGCACACACACAAACTCTTAATTCACGCATCTTACGGGGACGGTTCCGACATTTTGATCGGCTGCTCCTTCTGAAGAGAGGACGCCTGAAGTTGGAACACTGTTACTTTTATGCTGGGTCACTGCAGAAGAGAGGAAATCGACCACATCTGAAGGCAGATAAGGAGAATGCGGGTATTCAGCTTCTTCTGGAAGATATAAGGCTTTGTATTTTTCAAGATCTTCATTGGCACAGCCGCCATTTCCGTGTGGGTATATTTCAATATTTGCTGTTGTATTCTGATTTTCGGCAGATAGGGGATACTCGAAGAGATCCAACAAAGCCTCTCCCACATTGATAGCGTATAACTGATTGCCTTGACTAGCTGGCAATCCTTCTTCAACAGCATCATTAATTACTGCCGTCTCCAGACTGAAGTTCTCAGAACTATTCGGAACGTTCTGATTTAACGCTTCAGTTGCAAACCCCTCATCCAGAGCCGATCTGATGTCAAACAATATCTGACTCTCCATAGTCACAGGCAGGCAGGCGCATCTTATTTACTTGAAGGCAACTAATTTAGCTCTCCATCCGCAGCCGGTGCGCCCCGCAGCAGCAGCAGCCTTACCCGCCTCAGCGGGGCGAGGGACCCGCCGCGTGCCCGACCGTTACGAGGCGCCGCGCGAGCGCCGCCCAGCGGCCGAGCTGCCTCAGCTGCCTCAGCTGCCCAACAGGCCGCGGCAGTTTGTACACGGCGGCGCCCCGTTGTTTTTGGGTGTTTGCAAAAAGGGCTGAGACGGCTGTAACCCCAACAAGCACGTTCACGGCAGTACGAGACGGCAGCAGCAACGTTACCTGAGCACGAGATGCTGTGTCCACCCATGCGTCTGTACAAGCGCAGCGCCAAACCTCTGTGAAAACGCTCGGTCAAGTGTAATATACAGATACACTGTGGCAATTCGGAAACAGAAAGCGAACCCCTACAGGGTAAAAAACACGCAACAACAACGCTGTCTCAAAGTAGTCCCCGCTATTAATATGATTTTCTAAGGGGTTTACAGGTACTAGGAATCTTCAGATCAAGTTTTAACTTCCTTGGCCTGAATTACTTCCCACTGCCTTTGTCTTTCAGATTCTACAGATCACTCACTGCCAAAACCAGCGCTGATTAACCCACCTGTGGGCAGACATATCACCCAAAGACCGAAGCTGTTCCTACTGAACCTGAAAAATTGTCCATTAACACGTTCTCTGTTAACTAGCGAAGCAGCTACATATAAAACTCCTCTCAAACTGAAGAGTGTCCTGCTACAGTTCCTAATTGCTTATAACTACAACGATTTCACAAGTCCGGTGACAGCAAGGGAGCTGGAAAGAAAATACAAAAGACACTGAACATTCTACTTAGTAGTGATAATCGTGAAAGTTTATTTATTTCTTGAAGTCACAGGAAACGATAGAACACTGAGACAAACAAGTGAATGTAAATAACCAACCACAGAAGCAGAGTAAGTGAACAGGATAAAAACAAAACAAAAACAACAGCTTAAAGTAATACACTTTATACAAGAAAGCAGTTGATACAAAGGCTGAATTAGAACCATGACTTTCAAGGTCAGGCTTGTATAACTCCACAGTCCTTTAGAAGCCCAGCCCTTAAAAGAATATTCAATTTGGAATAGCCTTAGTGCTGGACAATGGCAGCCTCTAAATGCACCAAATTTCTGCTATTCCACCACATGAAATGGCTGAAATGATAAATTCTGCAAATTCATATGTTAAGGATTCAATCAATTCCACACTGGTATTTAAGAAGCGGGTTAATTTACTATTATCCAACCTGACTTTTACTACCTACCCCCCCCTCACTTAGAGCTCTTTTCACTAACTGAGAACAAGTGATTCAACGTTTAGTTACAGATGAATAGCTTTTCTAAAATGCAGACATTAACAATAAAGTACACTGTACTAGAAAGTTCATTCAATTCTAAGTAATTTCAATTACATTCCTATGGCTTTTGAGCAAAAAAGCAAGTAGCTTTACTGTATGTACACAATATTGAACATCATTTTAAATTAATTCTTTATTAACAGCCTACATTCACTGTGGATTTCTAAGATTTACATCCAAAAAGCGTATTTTATTTACATGCTGCTGACATTTTAAAGAATGAAACAAAATCCTATCTGTTTAGGAATTACGATCTAACTCAAATTAAAAAAAAAAAGAAAAAAGAAAAAAAGATACATTTAACACTACTTTTAAACATTTACAATAAAAAACAACCTTATGTGCCAATTATACTTAGTTTAAGAATGTAAAATTGCATTGATAACTGCACTAGATACAATTAGACATGAAACATTTAAAACCTGAGAGTCAAATCTAAACTTTTTTTTTTTTTTTTTGGAAAATCCTAAAAGCCCTGTGTTAATTTAAGCACAGACTGGTAAGTGGTCAATACAAAAACACAGTGCATTATTTCTGCAGCTCCAAAGAAAAAAAAAAATACACCAGCCATAACATTGTTGCAGTAATTTGGTAAATGTTAGCTGCAGTAAGGCCTATATTAGAGTCTCCTTTCCCACAAATTTCATCCAATCAAATAACGAGTGTCTTTGGCCAACTCCTGTGGGGGAACCTATGTTTATGTAAGCATGTATTTGCTTACGTATGTATTCAGGACCTTTGTTGAGGTTTTCCACCTCAAACAAACACTTAACAGGTGTTTTCATAGCTAGATCAGAGTGGAAAAGCAAACAAAGAGGCATATGAAGTTAGAAATACTGGCCAGAAAAAAAAAAAAATCCAAAAATGAGAAGCTTCACAGCAACCCCAGAGAGCTTTCAAAATTACTATAGCTCTGGAGCAACATTTACTGAACTAAAACACTGTGTACCTTCTACTTCCAGAAAAATAAATCTGCCCTAATGCACTGTATCGTGTGATCTAAAAAGTAATGACACCGGTAAAGTCTGAAGAAGAATAGCATCACACCCCAAGTTACTTCAGTTTTGTAGTAACCATTTTACCTACGCATTTACAAATATGCCCCCTTTTCAGTGAAACTGTCAGCCCTATTCCCACCCCCATTTTTGTTGCATCCTTCGGAAACCGCTTAACACAAAAGGGCCACTCCCAGCAGAGGTCTGAGGCCATAATTTCCCCATTCTGGTGCTATTTTCCATTGCCTTCACAGCCTGTTTCATGTAGAGAGCTGACCATGCAAGTCCTTGTCCTTTCAGCTGGCAAACTGCAATTGCTCAGCTTCTACATGCAGCCTTAATTCATAGATTATCCGACAGGTTTGAGTTTAAATATATTTACATTCCATGGGACCCAGAAACTCTTCTCTCAGTGAATCACTGATACCATTCAGCTAAATGAGATCATAAGTATCTGCAGCTCTGAAAAGTTAACTCCTGCGCTTCCTAGAGAATGGTCTTTGCCAGATAATAGGAGACCATCTCATTAGAGCTTTGAATCTAGCTGCACCATACACAAACAAATTCAGGTCTACTTATATAGACACCCGATTTATGATTTCAAAACCAGATCTGCATTACTATTTCCCCTCCACAAAAGTAAAACCAACCCCCAGCGTAAGCTTTTCTTCTGTGTTTAGGACATTTCTTTTACTAAGGCACTGGCATGAACAAGCACACAGGTCCATTGTTATGCACATAAAAATCAATCACGTGGCAAACATGCTTGTAAGTAATAAGAAAAGTTTGATACCTGCTAAATTGCATAATATTTTACTACTCACTGTAGCACATACTTCTTTCCAAAAAGAAAAAAAACTCCACCAGTTGGTGTGCTGCAGTAGGTTACGATGATGTTTGGGATTTTTTTTTAATCTCATGAGGAAATTACCTTGAAAGAAGCTAATGAAGGTAAACAGCCACAAGCGTTGTCTGCTGTTGAAATAAAGCAACAGATACTCTGCAGAACATTCTGCTTTCAATGCACACCAAATCAAATCTTTCGAAGGCTTTAAGTTTAAGATTTGATATGGTTTTTATCCCTTCCACTCTGGAAAACAAGTAGACTCAATTTTAAGAAAAAGAAGAAAAAAATAAGAGAAAACCGCAGGAGTTAGAACATACATGCCCTCATGCAATAGTGGTATACTTCATCCCTCAAAACATATCAGATTTCAAAAGTCGCCCTTTGTGGAACTAAATTCTTCCAAACTATTCAAAAAATAACAATAATAATCATGAAACATTCAAACCATGGCTAAGGTTTTTATAGATATCAAAAGGATTGTGACTCAGTTTCTTCACCAGCTAGTGTTTCTGCAAACCTTGCTTTTATTCACTGTTCAGAAGAGTTTCCATCCCAACAACAGGAGGTTGCTTCGTGGCAATAACGCAAATCATTTGGAACAGTTTTTACTAGGTTGAAACAAACCCATGATGTCAGACATTGCTTTTTGGATGTTCTTCCCAAAGCGATGAGAATCCTTAATAAATAAAATAAAAACACAATGAGCTGTGCTGTCTGGTAACAGTTATCTTTTAAGCAAAAGAAAGAATTTTAACATTTTGTAACTCTGGAACTCAGATTCAGATCACGTATATTACCACAAACAGGGAAATGAAACTACAAAAATTCTAACGCTATATAAATTAATCCAGGTTTGTGCTGTTATTGACTGGTAAATTCTAAATTACGAATTTATGTTTCTACACACAGAACTGAGAATTCCTTTTCAAATCAAATGTGTCTATAACTTTAGTTTTCTTTTTAAGTGGTGATATAAACTCGAACATCTATTCATCTATTTAATACAAGATTATTTTATCTAAACCAATTATCAAGAATGCACGGAAAGAGTAAAATACAATCCAAAGATACTGAAAAAGTTAAAAAAACAAAAACAACAACAAAAAAATCTGAGTTCCTATTGGAATCTTGAATTTATTAGAAGAACTACATCAAGTATCTAAGGTGAAAATGATAATTACTTAAGCAGTAACAAACTATTCCAAGAGACAGATGAATGGTACAGGGAAGAAATAAAGATTACAAATATAAATCATTAGCTACGTTATAAAAATCTACTACAGGAAAACCCTAATAATATCAAGGGCAAGAACATAAAGCTCTGCCTTCTCTGTATGGACTTTTGCCTTGACTGATAAGGAAGGGTACAGGGAAATACAACGTATCAACTAAAAGGCATGTAAGAACAACTTGAACCACACATGAACAAAGTCAAATTTTCTAATATTTAACAATTAACCAGAGGCACCAAGACCCATCAGGCAAGCTAAGGTCTATGCAATCCTGCCAAAAGTGAGTATGTTAGTCATAAAGCAAAGGGGAAGGACAAACTGAAGCTCACTCAATGCTGACCTCTGCAACAGAAGGATACTCATGGAGAACATCACTACGCTTCAGTAGATGGGTATTATTCTGATAAATCATGATAATTAAGTTTCCCAACACAGATTAAAATTAATGCATCAACCTCTGTCAGAACTATTTAGACCAAGGAGATTTAAAGAATAAAGAGCATACCCCTATATTATCTTTACTACTGCAGCCAGAGGCACATCAAAGCTAAACTGTAATAACAAAAACCAGGAGACACCCATCTTACTGCTTACAGAACAGATATGAATCATTTCACATGAGTTCTAGGGAACTAGAAGTGAGCAAACATGACCTTAAGATTTTTTTTTTTTTTAAACATCTAACAGAAAGGTGAAGTATTACATTGTTTCCTCAGTTCACAAAGTCGCTACATTGATAAAAGCTGAGAAGTACATTAACATATTATCAGCATATGCTGATAAAGAAAAAGCAAGAGTATAAATGTATGTTGAAGTTCTACTAAATTTTTAGTAGACAGTGAGTCAAAGAGTTTTACAAGCTGATATCAGAACAGGAAAGGATTGTTCCTTACCGTTTCAGAACAAGAGAATTTGCTAGAGACATGGAAATGGATGGCAGCTTCACCCAGGATAATGTAAGAAACACCATAACCATCATCAGCCACCTAAGGGAAGAAGAAAATGACAAGAACAAATATTAAACTTACTTTTCCTTCACTTCCTAGACAGTCCCTGAGGTTTTCAAACCAACCAACCAAAGCCCACAAAACCAGCTTTCAGCTTGACAGGCCAACTAATACACTCCATAATTACCCTGACTTCCAAGTGCCAAAGAGTAGTCCTGGGGTCTCCCACAGTTCTTTTAATAGAAATGCTTTTTGAAACAGAGAAAAGTCTGCCTAACAGAGTTAGCAAGAATATTATCTGCTTCTGTATGCAAATCTTGGTAAAATACTATAGTAAGACAGGAGCTCATTCAAACTCCCACAGTACACTAGCTCCTTGGAAGTCCACGAAAGCTGTATAAAACTGTTTCATTCTTAGCCTAGCCACTACTCAAATTTAGGAAGACAAGCAGACCAATCCGAGTAGCTTAATTCAGAGAAAAGCATGAAAAATTTCTTTTTTTTTAATTGGCAATTATAAATAAAAAGCACAGAATGGTGAAATAATTGCTTTCTACTAATCCCAACCTTAAAATCTAGTTTAAGGAAAAAAAGTGCTTGTCACTGTAATAGTAGTTTGACATACTAAATCTTTAGGCACAGGGACTGTGATAGTATCCCCCAGTTTATCAGAACTCCCTGCTGTGGAGCCCTAGGCCACATTTGGAAACTGTAGTTCTTAAAGGGTTATCCATTTTGTAGTGGGACAAGAGAAAAAGGTGACATTTTTACATTCTAAGTGTATACTGCACTTTCAGTGTGCAACATTAAGATACTACCAGACTGAAACAAAAGTGTTTTTAAAAGATACACTTGTATTTAGTAAACATACAGGTCCAAATCCACCACCAGAAGATAACATCTCAGGATTCCTCTTCAGATCAATGTGTTGCTGTGGTGTCTGACTTGTTGACAGTCTCCAAGGCTCAGACAAAACCTTTATTAGGTGTAAAAAAAGATACAATCAAGTACAACATATTGCTTAAGACCGTGGAACTCTTAAGAAATAGTTAAAAAAAAAACAACAACTTAGAATATACACAAGAAAGCAATATTAGAAGATAACTCCAGTTAGCGTGTCAACTGAATGAATAATTGAGAGTGTTAAAAGAAACAACTGATCTTTTGTAATAGTGATTACGTCTTCCTTGCAGACTTTCATACGGCATTACTGAAAGTTTATTATTAAGTGTATACATAAAAAGAAAATGAAAACAAGCTGTGAGATGTTAAGCCACGCTATCTATACTCTTCTTTCTCAGTAAAACTATTAATATGTAAGCAGATGCCGGAAAATGCTAAATAAACAACTGATTATTTACTGTAACCGATCAATAGAAATCACTTACTTCCTTGAGGAAAGGAGAATCCACAGAAAGGTACTTGGAAACGACATACAGGCAGAACAGATGGCGGTCAATGCCAGCACCAGTCATGGCAAGGCGATATAAGTGCTGGTGCTTGGTAGCTGCAACCCGGAATAACTTCAGCTTCTTTTCATTCTAACGGTGAACAAAAGATGAAAAAACAAATAAAAATCTGTTAAGTGAATAATATTTATCTTCTGAGAAAGCTAATCAAGCCTTGATGTGGTTTAAGAAAGGCAGGAACTGCAAGAGGCATTTTTGAAAGCATATTGACAGCATATGAACATAATGCAAGGGAGAAAATTCCAGTCTCAAACTCACTTTTAGATATTTATTTTGTTAAGATTTTATAATATTGAATGCAACACTGAAAATATGGTAACCTGTCACTTTGGTCCAGTATTACTGCATTTCAGCCACTTATTCAGGATGCTGTGAACAGCCGATTTGTATCCAGGATGAAAAATTATAAATCACTGACAGTCATGCTAAGTATGCCTACTGTTGGCATTCTAGAGAAAGATTTTGCATCCATGGAGGATGCAAATTCCATGCAAAAACACACATAAGAAGTAAAAGCAAGTGAGTATTAAAAAAAGACTAAATTAAAATCTGAGTATACTAGCAAAAGGATCTACCCACACAGCTTTCCAGACCGTGTGAATAAGCTACCAACCAAAAACGCAAGAACGGTATCATCACAGGAATGGTTGTGTGTGTATATGCATGTTAGGAAGAGTCACATTTCTACAAATTCAACAGTTTCACAATGGCAGGTCAGAATCCTGGTTAATTACCATATTAAAACTAAAATAGGTCTTCTTAACACTTTATTCTAAGGTATTTCAAAGATATTTATACAGCCTTGCTGAATGCTGAAGTTAAGCACATTCTGTTAAATCAAACTTACCAACTCTACAGCAGCAACTTAAGAGAGCCAACACTCATACCTCAATAAAGGGAACTGAGAGCTTGGCATGACATTCCTCGCTTCACAGATAACGAGAAATTCACAAATACTACCAGTTTTCTGGAGTGTGGGATCCATAAAAGTTGGCTTACTTGGTTATTATTGATTAGTTATTCTCTTTTGGTATAGCCTTCAACTCCTGCCATACTGACAGAGGATGAAGAGTTACCTGCCGCTACACCCCCACTCTCAAAACAAGGCACCACTCTTCCTTTAAATGTTAAAAACTACTCAAACTTACATGAGTAAGATGCCCTAGCCATGTGCTTTAGGACTGTAATAGAAATCAGCACAGTCAACTTACACTTTCACTTGGATCTTCCATGCTTTGAACAAAATTACACGATTCAACAGTGCACGAACGGACAGTTTCTGTTCTGCCTTCTCTGAACAAGCGTGTCATAGAGGCTTCATACGTCAAACAAAATTTTCCCATGTCCTTGAAAGTTGAAAAATAAGACTTAGTGGTTTAGTCAGACAGCCTCTCTTTCTTGATCAATGGTAACATTCAAGGTAAACACACAGGATATGAATCACTCCACAAATTAAGCAACATTAAGTTGTTAGTAGGCCACCATTAGCAGTCTTACAGAAAATAAAAAAAAAAAACAACATGAATAATGTAATTTGATAAATGCTTTTAGAACGACCAAACTAGCAAAGACTACATTACACATTTTACATCCACCCTGCTTTGATTTGTCATAAAAAGAACCCAATTCAAAAACTACCAAAAAAAAGCTCATTACAAAGTTCAGTGGCTTCTTAACTAACACAGTTGTACTTAAGAAACCCAGAAATTTTTAAATGCAAAGTTTAATAGCATAGAGTTGTAGGGCAGCATGGGGATGAAAAAGAAAGTGAAAAAAATGGGATCTGAGAATGTGAACACTGAAAACGATCTGCAAAATCCAAAACCAGCAGCTTTCATATTACCCATAAATTCTAAGGTTTTATAATATAAAAACCATGGGACCAACTCTTCCAGATCAGAAAAGTTCGTTCAGCTTCAAATTAAGTGACTGGGTGTTTACTAAAAATATAAAAATAAAAGGTGGTTGGGATGGTGTATAAAAAAATCAAGTTATTTGCCACGTAGCTGCCCTAAGGAATGGCAGCAAAGTGAGTGGTAACAGCAAGGGAATCTGTATGCTATGACATCCAATTTGGAATTACATTACAAAAGAACAACAAAGGATAAATTAGGAGAGCTAATACTGATAAATGTTAATCCTTTTGCTATGTGGGCATTTTTTGAAAACGTGAGGGGGAAAAAAAAGGTGAGCTAACAAGAAAAAAAAACAAGCACGGCTTCTAAGAAATTAAGGTATGGAATGTTCATTACTACAGCATTAACAGGGATTCCAAACTAAAAGGTAAGTTCAATACCATTTTGATTTTAACAGCAATAACAAATACGCTTACAAAAATTTTCATATCTGAAAGATACCTAGGGGTAAAACAACTAAGCAGAAGAGGAAAATCTGCATCAGCAAGTCAATCTTTGGACAATGAATTTCCAGCTGGCAGTCTGTTTCGTGTTTGTTCTAACTTCCATGGAATGTCTTTAATAACCTCACACAAGCAGTGCAAAGTTACTTGGAAGTATGGTGCACTTTACACATTCACACATTCTAATTACAAGTACAGAAACACAGAATCTTATTAAATTGGCTATGGTGTAAGTCAAAAAGACTGCTTTTCTTACTCGGTAGTGAGCAAGCTGCAGGGCAAGTTGAATGAAGGCATCAGGGCTGGTTTTTGCTTTCTTTATTAGCCCCTTCCCAAAAACATCGAAGTAGAATGAACAGAAGTCCACATCATCTGCCAGAGCTCTAGCAGTGCTCAGAGACCTCTCAATCACATCTTGGCACTGAAATACAAAAGTGAAATACTTAGCTATATACAAATATATATGTGTATGAGCAAAAGAAATGCAGAATAAGTGCACACATTTAACTGATATAACATTAATGTTCCCTTTTTATAGGCCGTTAACATCATTGTGTAAATATTCTTCCACTGGAGAAAAAGAAGATAGGTTTGTGAGAATTAAGATTCAAATAGCTTTAAAAAAAAAAAAAAAAAGTTTTAAGCCAAATAACATTTGGAGTCCAAAACTGCTCTTAAAACAAAAAACATATTAAGATTGTTCTTATCACTAGAAAATTAAGTGTATCACCAGCCCCTATGAAATCAACAGCCTTTGAAATAGGATCTTGGTAGTTTGCACTGAGCTCAGGGGGAAAAGAAAAAACATTATTAACATCTAGACAGAATTCTGAATACAGGTAAGACAGCTAATCTCAAGGAAATGTTACACAACCATAAGAACACAGCAGCAACTTAAGCTTCACTGCAGTATTGTTCCTATTTACAATGGATGGCCATTCATTTTTGACAAGTTGCTAAGCTAAAATAAAAAAACACTCTAGTAAAAAGCTGTAAAAAGTAATAATAATAATAATAAAAAAAAAAAATTAAAAAAGTAAAAAATTCCTGAACAGAATTAAGAAGTGGTGTTAAAAAATCTGCCATCCTTTTAAACTGGGTAACACACACAAGTAAAATATATACTTTACAGGGCTCAAGGAAATTAAAGCTATTTATAAGGCTTTCAGTAACTCATGATGTGATTTGACTGTCCAGGACGGCTGCCCACTGCTGCACACTTACTTCTTCTGGAATTTCCCACTGTAGTTTGGTAGGGATAGGAATATTTTGATTGGTTTCTCCTTTGCAGTGTCCATCCTCTAAATAGCCTAGTTCAAGGTACTCAGTTGCCATTACATTCTGCAAAGAAAAATACATTATCAGAGTTGCAAACACATTAAATCCTTATTAAACAAGGAGACGAAATTTTGAAGTTCTAACACATTTAGGGTAACACATTTTTAATACACAGTGACATACAATCTACTCAAATAATGCCTATTACTTTAAGGCATTTTTACTTCTAGGCAGGAAAATACCAGACAACACATAGAATACTCTACTACAACAGTGCAAAACGCTTTAAATAAACCTTCCCCAAAAAGGCTCAGAATCTTTGTTCTGTTTTGATCCTAGAGAACTTCTGTAGGCCTGTTATCTGACAAAACCAGTTCATCAGAAAAGAGTTTATTGCAGATTAAGTGCAAATTCTCACAAAAAAAAAAAAAAAATCAGAACTGTTTAATTCTTTCCAAGACTTCCATGCTGCTCAACGTTTCAGTACATTTTATATGTATACTAAACCTCTTCAGCTAGTGTTCAAGACAGACAATGCTGAAAGACAAAACAGACTCTGCCTTGAGATCTCAAGTTAAACACTGGTTTGTTTTTTTATGACCTTGAGGATATTGATCTGTTCAACATGAAAAGAAAAAGTTTACTAAGAATTTGTTACACATACATACTTATTTCAAATCTCTTACTTTAACTTCCTCAATTAGTGGACAGAACACACCAACTATGAAATTTCCAAAATTTCCTAGGAAACTGAATTGGACTTTATTTTAGGCATCCTGATCCTTGGCAGAAAAGGGACTGACTAACAGCAAGTACAGAAACATCAGCTACACATATTGAGTGATTCTCTAAAATAGAACAAAGTAGTTCTTTCCCACTGCCCAGAACAGCTAGCCTGAACTAGACTGTTCAGTAAACCTCAAATGAGTTTTGACTTTCTCCCATTTAGAGAATGTAGTCAGGTCTTTCTCTTCCTATACAAATGGGTACTCATAGATAATAAAATAAGGACATGACTTGGGGAATCAGTCAGATCTGGGTTCCTCTTGCACAGATACATAATTACATCCAAATTAGCTAATGTTTCTGAAATTATTTTGAGTGATGAAGTCAAAACTATTTATAGGACTAAACTTCAAAGAGAAAAACTATTCAGATAGACTTTCAAGCATTAAACTACATTCACGATGAACAAATCCAAGAAAAAGTGCATTTATTCTATTTGTTGCAGTGAAACACAAGAGCTTACTTAAATAACATAGCAATCTAGAACTCAAAAATAGCCTAGGGGAAATAGAAGTTTAAGTTTCAAAAATAAGTGTGGGATTTTACAGCACAAGGAAGCTAAAGTGCTTCAGGAGCATGTACAAATATGAAATAAAGTGCTATGTCAAAAAGGCAATAGTTTATTGATTTGGAATATTATGAACAAGCTAGATAGGGTGACATATCACTTTCCTATAAACACATCTGTTGTCAATAAATTTTCATTAAGACCTTAAATTTAAGGCAATGCAACTTCTTCCTTTTAGCAAGTTTAGTTTGTTTGTTTTTAATTCAGCAAACAACATAGAAGACAAAATGGGTCCACAATCACTCATCAGCACCGTAATTGCAAGAGACTGGAAAGGAACCAGATGTTACTCAGAGCTGCTGCACGAACCATCTAACATTGTATTCTACATTAACCTTCTGTATGGAACACTTACCTCCCACAGGTGTCCAACAATAGGAGCATCTGCCCAGGAGTGCTCAGCATTCAGGCCCATTTTGCCATTTTTGAATACTATAAGAGTAAACGTTTTATCAAACCACCTACAAAAAAAGATAAGAATTCATAAGGAAATCTTACAGTTCAGAAACTTTTTTATACTCCAACTTCACGTCTATCAAAAAGAGATTCAAACACAAAACAGAGGTTTTTTTTGTTCAAAATGGACAAGTTTATATGCTTTTAAGTCACTAACTCATATGCATTAGCCACATGAATTAGCAAAAGTTTCAAAAAGGAAAGGGTCTTCTCACAGAGTCAATACCGTACCTGTCATAACACCTGCCATGTATTAAGGACTTTGCATATGCATCTAGTGACCTCATTGGATCTTCCTTCCCGTACCCTTGTTCATCATCATCCAATGCCACAAAAAATGCTGCTTTTTCAATAGCATCTAAGGACTGTTTGTTCTTCCCACGGCTAAAATAAGCCTGCCGAGCCTTAGCCCATGGAACCCTGCAGAAAGAATTTGGTTTACAGCCAGGTTACATGGATTACTGCATATTTTATCATCCTGAGACATCCCTCCAACTTTTATCAAGTTTTAAACTACTACTTGCATTCATTTAAACTATATCAGCACAGTAAAGTTCTAAACATACAGAAAACAGTAATAAACATGAAAACAATTCACAGATATAAATATCCACTGCTGTAACACTCAAGTATAAGAATCTGGACAATTTTCCATGAGAACTTCCACGGTAAATGCCCAAAACAGATCTTAAGTTAATGAACAAAGGAATTTCTATACAGCAGTGACACCTTTATTTATTTATAAATTTGTAAGTTCTTCCAATGAAAAAATGTTTTAAATTACAATATATCTTACGTAACGTATTAAAACCCACAGCTCCTTCTCTTCAGTGTCCAGAAACAATCATACAACACTGAACTTAATTTGACAAAATAGAATTGAATTCAGAGATCAGATATTCAGATAAATACTGCATTATTCTGCAGTAGTAGATACTGAATTTACATTCTCAACCTCAAGTTCAAGTACATTCTTTAAAACGCCAGCGAATCTCAGAGAAAATCTAAAGCTTATATAGTTTAACATGCTTAATACTGCAAAGCCTCAAATTAGTCTTCTTAACACAAATAAAGCAAAGTTCCCTAGTTCTCCAGCTAAGTACAGGGAGTCTGCATACACAGCTGCAACTGCAAAATTAGTTTTAGCTACACATCATCATTACGAAGGACAGCAAAGCAGTAAAACGTCAGCAATATACCTCCGAATAATAAAATTAATTTAAAAAAATGATAATAGCCATACCTATCTCCTGCAGTGAGAGCTGCTAATTTCTCTTCACCAGCCTGAGGCTCTGAATCATCATCAAGAATTCTTTGTATCTGTTGTTCAATCTCTCGAGGTTTCAACAGCCTACCATCGTGGTACAGCCACACTTTGAAGTAACGCCCCTTGTGATAGACCACAATGTGTCTGCTGTCTTTCACATGCTGGAGAGTATCTAGAATTTGAAATTGCTTTTGTGAAAACAAAGCTGAAGTTTCAAAATACTAATAATACACTATATAAGCAAAATGCCAACTGCATGTACTACCGATTAGCCACAGCTCATTTAAGCGAGCCTATCCTCACTCTGTTTATAAATAGGTCATGTGGAATAAGGCTAACCCTATGTCATGAAGGCTTTGTGTCTAACAAAGTTTTCTAGGCACCTTGGCAAACTCCTCATTTGATGAAAACCAATAATTCACTTCTTTTGCTACTCCAAAGAACTGTTGTCATTCTTATAAATCTGAGGAAGTCAGTTGATGAGATAGTGAAGAAAGAAGATGTCAAAGGCAAAGCCTAAAATTCATTATTCTGAGAAACACAGTACCAGGAAAAAGTACTCTACTTTGTGTGTTCTGAGCTATCCATAAAGTTTTGGAAGGTATGCTCCATCCATTGATCAGAAGCAGTTTTATACTTTATGACACTTTCAGATAGCCTACATTAAGCTCAAGCTTTCTTGGGAAGCATCACAACTGCATCTGAAAGCTCCAAGAAAATCTGCTGTGGAACTAGTACAGGGTTTGCTACTCAAAAAATGAGAAAAATGGATAGCAACATTTTCTTTCATCTGCTAACTACTAACATCCAGAGGCTACTTTGGGGGAGAAACCCCTACTAAGCCCTCAGGGATAAATTCCACAGAAAACCAGCACCATGTGGAAAAGCCTCAAGAGCTTGGATACTCCCAATTCTCAAAGCTGATGCATTGACTTCCACATTGAAGTACAGCAAACAAGTTATCAAATGTTGACCAGAACCAAACTGAATCCCTGAATGGAAATAGGGTCCTTCAATGTTTGCAAAACATTTAAGCTTTTCAGGACTTTCAGGATGCAGGAATATTCAAGCTCCAGTCCACCAGGTTATATAAACCTATGTGACAGTCAAATGCACCCTGACCAAGACTGCTGTATTTGTTAAGGCTCAGCACAACTCCTCAACACGGCAGGTACTAAAACTCACACGAGTGCATATGAATTATAGGACAAGCAGTTGGAAAACCTAGATTATCTGTCCAGACAATAGGAGGGGAAGGTACCTGGAAGGTGCACCCTGTTCACGGCACGGGTTGGAACTACGTTATTTTTAATACCCCTTCAAACTCCAAACATTCTACAACTTCATGACACTATTAAAGAACATCACTGTTACCTGGAAAGAGCAAACCAATTCTAGCATATGCAATATGTGAAAGGATCCTTGCCATGCTATGGAAGGCATTAAAAAATAAATCACCCCATAGTTACATGGGGCTTCAACAAGCAACTGAAAAGACAGAGAGGTGTGACATACCCTGCTTTTCTATAGGTGGTGTTAATGAATGCATCTATCTGCCCTCCTTCAAGATGTACTTAACTTCAGTTATCCGAATTGAGAGCATGTGTACATTTACAGTGATAATGTATTTATAAATCATAATTCATCTGTACAATGACTTCTTGGGCAGAGCTAACAAGATCGCTTGTGGACCTGCAAACATTCTTAGTGTCCCACAGAAGCTGCAGGAACAGATTTATGCAAAAAATAACCCTGCTGTACTTAAACAGGTACCTCCCTCTATTCGACATTAAGGTGGAAAAACTTAAGTTACTAGGAACTTTGAACAATCAGTTCATTGCTGGAAGTTATAGTAGGAGATGATTAAAAAAATACTTCTTTCTCAATGCATTACAGACAAAGCCTTAAGAAGGACAGTGACCAAATCTGACTCATCTATCTGTTATCTTATAGTGCATACAAAACATCAAGATAAAAATGGCACTGAGAAGTCCACCAGGATTAAGATTGTACCTGCCTTTAACCTAGGTAAGCAACATACATTCATACTGAGAAGAATACATTAAGATGCTGTTGTAAATAATGAACTGAAAAAAAAGTCAAAACAAGACAGATTTTTAAATGACTTCGATGAGAGAATTCAATCTTCACAAGGAAAGAACATGTATATCAAAAGAAACATGAACGAGCATAACAGAAAAAAAAAAAAAAAAAGGTTACATATAAATGAAAAGCACAGGGCAGACCATTTCCTGAAGTCAGCTTCTAAGTAAAGAGACAAACACTGAAGTTTCAAAGTCATTCTGGACAGAAAAAACTATGTCCTCTATGGCAACTCATTACTTCCTGAGAAACAGCAGACTGATGCTCTGGTGTCTTTCTGCCCCTTAGCTAGGAAGACAGGATTCTAGCAGTAAATATTCCCAAACTTGTGAATTCCATTAAATTGTTTTTTATTCCTTGGATAGCCCTGCTTACCTGATTCTTCGCCTGGGATGCGGGAGGTATTAAACATCCGTTCCCATTGAGCAGAGCAAAGTGGAACAGTAGATCCCATCAGAAGAATCTATACAAAATACGTACATTAAATTCTAATTTAATGTATACCAATAGTAAATTAAAAAGAAGAAAAAAAAATCTGGTTAAACAGAAGCTGCAGAACAGTATTATTTTTTAATACTTTTTCTTTTTTTTGTTCCTTGTTTTCCCTTGAACCACACATGGAAGATTTCACTGACATTCTAGTAGCTGCATTTTTTTTCTCTCCTCTCTTCTCAAAGCTCGCCCTTTAGAAGCAAGGACTGAATATATCAGAAATTCAATGTGCTCTATGGTCAATCTGAGTTACCCCTTGATTTCTTATGTTCCTGGTTAATCTACCTATGGAACTACATCATAAACCCAAGAGGATACACAACTAATAAGAACAGCCCTACCCTTTCTTATCTACTTTGGCTCCCTTCCTCATATCAAAGCCCAAATATTCAAAGAACTGCACAGTGAAGCCAGTGTGCAAGAGAAATCACAGCACCAAGAACAAGGACAACCGTTGCTTCAAACACCTCCAACAACAACAGCTGCACTCTTCCAATGCTGCCCTTTGTTTTCAAGCAGACTTTCTTACAACCACTATGTCCACATCATGATCTAAATTTCTCTGAGTCTAGATGTTTTTGAATGCAGTGTTCTGCCTGACAAATATGATTTCTTAGGCACACTGTGTATTTGTTCCAATTATCTGGGTAACATCCAAACAAATGAAACAGTAGAAAGACTTCACCAGGACACCTGCTTTGAAGAAAAACTACAATTTACCATAAGTTACTTCTTTGTTTATATGACATTAGGAACAAATCTTATCCACTGAATCATCACAGACTAAGTATATGGGCTGGGGGTTACGAGGTTCACTTGAATAAAATATGAAACAGAAACAAACTTAGTATTCAAACAATATCTGCTTGAAAGACAATACTAAATTTCCTGGAAACAGTGTCTTGAGGAAGCATGAAGTTACGCTCTTGGTATAAATCAAGTGTTTCTAAATTTCTTTTCAGATAAACAACTTCAAAAAAGAAAAAAGTTGTCTAGCTTTATTGCTACACCAGGTTAAGAAACAATTCAGCAATATAATGCAGCTTTTGTTTTCCACCTTGATATATCAAGTAAATAAATTCACTGCATTTGGCAGATTCACTAAGCAAAGCAACTACAAGCAGAAATCACAAAGAACAACATGAAAAATATAGCAAGCAGTACACATTCAACTGTATTTTAAAAGTTCAGCATACAGCCTACTTCATATGCACTCAATTTAAAACTCATCCTTACAGTCATTTTTAAAAGGAAATGGGAAAACGTTTTCCTACCAGAATTTTCAGAACACAATGGTTCAAAAGTACCATTACGTGCTTGGTACGTATCAATAATTTGTTAGGTGGTATGCTTAACATATGCAAACACAAGGCCTTATTTCTCTTTTGGGCAAATAGATATGTTAGTTTCAAATGCTGCAATTAGCTGGCGTAACAGAAGCTTGCATCTGATAGTCAGTAGTTTGTGCTCATGTGCAATTCAGGTGATAACAAAGATGTTTGAGACCACAATGCAGTTGCAGCTCACATGACTCTGACACAACACATTCCTCTCCTGCTCTAAAAACTGATCAATTTCTTACAAACTGTGCTGGAAAAGATCAAAAGCTATTTAAACTGATATACATACTGGCTTGATTTCTTGTCTGTCCAGTTTTTTCCGGTAGAGCAGAATGGCATGGATAACATTACCAGCTCTAGCTGCCTGTATGGTTGTAGGAGACAAATAAAGGAAGTCCTGCAAAGTACATAAGAACCAAATGTTAGCTACTACCATTTTACACTGAAAAATATACTCAGTACTACTGTTTGGGTTTTTTAAGCCTTATTCTGGTCAATAAAGAAACGGCTTTAAAATGAAGTACTCTAGTACAGTGAACTGATAACTTCAATTCCACTTCAATAGTCACAATTTCCTTAAACAGCACCAGTCCGAAAGCCTACAAAATAGCTGTTATTCATTCCATATAATGTTACTTAAAATTTGAAATCAAAACCACAGTATTCCCTACTTAATTTTTAACCTCAGGTTCTTTCACAATTTCACTTCCTGTATGGGCATTTACAAAGATCAGAACACATGACTGTGCTATGCATTAGGTTGTTCTTTTTTTTTCCATGTTGACCTTTTCAAAGATTGCTTGTTGCAGTAAGTACAAAACTGTAAAAAGCCATTACTGCACAAGTCAGCACAACTGACAGGTGTGCTAAGTTTACTATGAAAATAACAGTGTGTAAGACATTTGTTTCAGATTATACACAAGAAAGAAAAAAGAAAGCCATACAATCAATGGCAACGGAGGTCTAAAAAGGAATATATTAAAGAAAAATAAAATAAGATCCATGGCAGAAATACTACAATGCTTCTTTGACCCCTAAGGTACTTACAGAATTACCTACCATTGCAAAATAGTTACTGTTAACCATAATAGGCCCACGTCCTCTAAGGTAGATATATTCTTCCCACCAATCACTCACCTGTAGCATGAAAGAAAATGAGTAAAAGTTCATAATTTCTATAGTAGATACCTGCTGTGTTAATAATTCCACAACACAACACTCCATACAGAAATTAAAAGAAAACAGTTGGCTTGCCCCACCACTTAAAAACATACAAACAAAAACCCACCACTGATAACGGGTAACACTTAGGAAAAAAAAAAAAGTGAGAGAATTTAATTCTGGTAATAGTAAGTTTCTGAAGAATTTGTCATTTTCATGCAACATTTAAAATGCACCAGAAATCCCAAATGCTGGAGAAAACTGAGAAAGCTACAGTTAACACGTAGAGCTAGATTTTAAATACTACATCAGGAAAGCTCAAGGGCAGCCTTGGGGTTGTCAGAGAATAACTCACTGCAACCTTCCAGTGCTAAAAGGGTGCCCACAGGAGAGGGACTTTGTAAAAGGGCATAAAATAATAGAACCTGAGAAGTTGTGGATGCCCCTCATTGAAACTAGATGATCTTTAAGGTCCTTCACAACCCAAGCCATTCAATTCAAATTACTTCTGTACAGATCAAGTGGTCTCCAATGCACTTTGCACAAATTTCAATTGCTTTCTTCCCCATTTGAGATAGAACAAAATGCAACAGGGAACGAATCAAAATACATTTGTCGAATGTTTAATTCTCCCATTGGTCTACTCACATAGTTTGTGGCCCACCATGATTTTAGCTTTAAGTACCACTGAAGCCTTGGTCCTAAGTTAAATGCAAAATCTTTTGCAAGACCCTCCATTCTTTTGAACTCTTCATCATTCATAAGTGGCCGGACTGATTCCAGATACTAGAATACAGGAAGAGAATCAGCATCAGTGCAGTCATAGATGTGCTTCTGTTGAAACGACTGCAAAAGGCTGTGCTGTTAAAACCCTTTAAACATTTGTCTGCAAACTATAGAAATGAGACCTCGACCAGAATTTTGCCCACAAATGGAAAAGGTCACTTTCCAAAAAGCACATTTTTTCCCTCAAGAGAGGAAATCATTTTAAAGAACCATATCAAAAGAACTCAACTCTTCAGCTTTAATCCATTTCTTTTTTCCTTTAATTTCCTTCAAACCTGCAGATTTTGTGACATGCAGTCCTACTTGCACACTTTGCTGCAAGACTCTGCATCATAAAACACACACTTAAATGCACGTTGGCAGATATAACAAATACAAGATGCACTGAAAGCCCTGAAAAAAAATCATACTTCATTGGAGAGTGTTACATCAAATACCATATCATCCAACAGGAAGAAAGCCAACTTCAAATGCTCATCAGTTCCAGTGGTTTGCCTTAGCCCTTATTTCTATGTGTTAAGTTCTATGCATACAATAATACTGATACCACCACATAATGATTTTAAGACATGGCAAAAACAAAAAAAACCAACACTCTGACATAAAGACAAAGGCACCTAAATGAGGATTCAACGTTACCAGAGAAAATGAATTAAATTCCACACACCCTGTTGACTGTATCTTTAACAGCTGGAACTGGCAATCGTGGTAAAGACGTCTGGAAACTGTACAACATGGGCTTACGTCCTGAGAAGAGTTTTACGAGACTCTGAAGAAAAACAAAACCAAAATAGATGCTTCAATTTATTATGTTCCACAAAGGAAAATGACAGAGTAATAAGGAGTACCACAGCTGGGAGTTCCTTTCACCAGTAAGCAATATCGTACTAAACTTAGCCAACTATCACCTTTATCATCGTTTAACAAAGGCAAAAAGGCAATGACGAACTATCTTCCAAAGTAAACAACACATTTGAAGAAAAAGAGCGTCACAGTGACTTCCTGACTTAATCTTCTGGTCATTAGGCAGTACTGCTCAAAGATGACACACCTTAAAAATCAACAGAAAATAGACGCGGCTATTTTGTGCACTTTGTCATTCATTTTCCTCTTAGAAGATTAAAAAGCAAATACCCCTTGATATTTTTCTTATAAAATAAGCAACAGAATCACCCACCTCAATTGTACTCCAAAACAGGAATCATTCAGTTAAGAATCCCATAAAACAATAGCCATCATTAATAATCATGCTTTGGAATCATGTTTTGATAGTTCTCTGTTACAGCGCAACATTGACAGTACAGATTAACAGGGAGTTTCTTTAAGAACAAGTCTGTCTCCGATAATCAATTGCATGATTTGAACACACCAAGTTGTGCAAGCATGCCAACGTTACACACAGTCCTTGTGTTATCAAAAAACAACAAACAAACAAATCAAAAATGAGAGTTTTAAACTCAGCTTCAGACTCTATAGTATCCCATAATCTCCACGGGATCGAAGATAGAAACACTGCTATTTCTGAACACCTCTCAGCTGTGACGTGCACCAAGCTGAAACTCTCAACCAGGCAAATTCTAGACTACACATGGAAGGAGATTGATATTAATCACCCCATTTCAGCATGAAAATAAAATCAAGTATTAAACCAACCGTGAAGTACAATCTTGGCTCAACATCTTATATGCTGTATTTTATAAAGTTCATTATACTATGTTCCAATAGGCTGAAGACAGAAGAAAACTGAGGATGTCCTTCCACTACTAAGTCGCTAGAACTTGCCCTCTTCACCCAAATTATGAACAACTGAAAATGCTGCTTATGGAAACAATCCCCTCCCTCTCCATTTCCTTGGTCAGCACAGTTACAGGAGATCGTTTCAGGCAGCAAGGGCATTAACAATTGCAGTGTGTTACCAGCAAAAAAGACCTCCCTGCAACAGAGATCTGCTAGATGCAGCAGAGTGATCAGCCCAATGAAATCTGATCATGCGTCACGGATAAGACAAATTTAAAGCCAGGTGAGAAAAACACCATAGCTTTTTGTGAGAAAAACCTACTTCCCATACTTGGGGATTATTTTATTCCAGAACACTTCAGCCAGGCAAGGCCAAGAGATTCCTCAGACAGCGAGTACCCGCCCAACTGACAAAAAGCAACAAACACGGTCCACGGTATTTCTCAAACTCTCCAAAGCTTACTTAAGAGTTTGAGACCATGAGAGTGATTGACAGACACGGATCCTTAATTACACCTCCAATTTCACTTCCTAATACCCATCAGAAAAATCTGATTACTTAGAAGCTGAAGTATTTTCATTAGATGGGTCACCAGATTCCAATTAGCTTGACAATCAATTTTTACTGCAGCTGAAATCACAGCACAAGTTTTCTATCTGCATGAATACTTGAACAAAAAAAAAAAAAAAAAAAATTATTGTGAGCATACTGTTATGCTGTTAATCAGCATGAATATCAGCTGGGAAAAAAAAACAACACATGCACAGGAAAATCCCTCCTGGGTAACAAAGGTTTAGAAAGCCAAGGTAGTTGGTAATGTTTTATAGGGAAACCAGTCTTTTCTATTGATGGAACAACCTAAAAAGAAGCAAGGAATTCAATAAAGGTTCATATTAAGCAAAGATGAGACACTGCTGGGCACACCCATACTATGGTCTGTTTTAAAACCATATGTAATGCATAGCACAATAGAAAAAAAATATACGTAGCATATCATATACTGAAGTATATAAATATGATATGCAACAGAACGTGGTAAGTAGCACTACAGTTCAGACTGTTTAAGGTTGGTGTTATAAGCCAAGATTAACAGCTTTAACGTATCTGTTTGGTAGGACATGCTGAAAACCCAGACAGAGATTCAAGCAATTGACAGACAGCCTTACCATTCAGAGCCTGTACTGTACAAATTCAAGTCATGAGGCTCTTGACACTGCTTCCAGGAGAAACTATTGATTAGAAATTTCATTTGTAACAAACTAATATTCAACTGTAATGTATACTCCGGATATCTGTTGTAATGATGCATTATGGAAGATGTTCAACATGTTAAACACATCTCTTGATTTTTTTATTTTTTTTTTTAGGCTGCAGAAATTAATTTTATCTTAGGAGGGCACTTAATTTCTACATCAACACTGGAAAGACTTTAAATAACTGAGCCTGAATAATAAAAAAACCACTCCACCTTTCTAAGCACCTATACATACATTCCCTACACCTATTACAGCTGTTAAGGGAGATGGCAGCCTCTTAAAAAGCATCTTAATTATCAAGAGAAGCCACATCATTCCAGTCTCATCTTTAAGTGTGAACTGCATAACAAGCTACCCATCTCATGTGTTTTCTCCAACTCTTCTTGGAGTCCTACCACTAAGATGGTTTGAAGGGACAGTATGTTATTTACTTTTAATGCAAGGTTAAGTTTAGAAAGAATGACTAAAAACACTAACATTTCTGCTTTAAGAATTAGAGTAGTGATTTCTGGAGATAACAAGGTTTACTTTTTTGTTGTTGTTGCTTCATAGCCTGAGTTTAAGCTGTAGTTGCACACAGGGAAGTAGGCATTTGAGTCACACAGTCCCAAGGTGCTGGAAAACTTAGGTATTATTTTTCAAGTGTTTGCTCTTCCCTCCACAAAGACATATAGAATAGTTTAATTATAGATACTAATTACTGTTAACGTTTTGATGCTAACAGCCCTTGTTCCGTGACACAGAAAACTGAAGCAAGACAGAAAAAAAAAAATCTACAAAATTATCTACTTCAGGGCTTTGAAAACAGGCCACGTACACACTGAGATAGAACAGAAGGACAATATATCCTTACCATCCACAGCTTGGTGCCTGCAGAAGGTTTGCCATGTTCAGCAAACATCCAGCCATGGTAGGAAAGCAGCATTTTTAGAGAGTATCGCATTGTGACGATAAGGGCAACCCAAAGCCCTGTGCCAAAGAGTATTCCACTCACTATGTTCTGTGTTTGGTTTGACATGTAGCCACTATTGAAAAGAAAAGGCAGTATTAGTTAATGCCAGTTTAAGTTTCAAAGAGAACTTAATATTGCAAACCTTCGTTCCGTGTTACCAAAGGCAAGCATTATGCAAGCTGCATGCCTGTTTGCCCCGTCTTACTGAACTCCTTTCCAAACATCCTCTCCTACAGCCAGAACAAAGGCAACAGAAGTTGCCAAATGCACTTTTCTAACACATCTACAACAGTGCAGTAATACTGGTAAAGCAACCTACACATTTAATAGCTTTTTGCACTAAGACTTACGCTCACTCTATCACAAACGTACTGTTCAAAGACAGGTATGCTTTAACAGGATTTAGATGAAAAGCAGTTTACACATAAAACTGATTTGGTTTAGAGAACAGTAAGATTTCAGTCTACTTACGTTGTGTCAAGGGTTCGGTTGATTTTAGCTATTATTCCTAAAGAAGGATCAATTTTGGCATACATTGTTGACATCACGCCCACAACCACAATAAGCCAGCTAGAGGGGCTAGCAGGATAAACACCAGTGATAATTCCATTCTGGAAAGAAAAGCCTTCACTTAATTTTTTCATACCAAAGTGGCTGACTTCATATTACCATGGAAAGAAACGAAAACCAACACATTTAAGTCATTTAATTTTAAACAAGATTATCCAGCATTTTAGGGAAGTTTGATAGCTACCAGAAACTCTCACAACAATACCAATAATTATTTCAGACTGTACAGACTGTGCCATAAGTTTTAGTAAAAATACTGAAATCAGCAAAGTACTTGGGAATAAATGACATTTCCAATGTTGATTCCATAATCCCATTATTACAAATTACAAATGCCTGGCAAAAGATATTCTACTGAACGAGATACAGAAAATTGTCTTCTAAAGAGTCCTTCTCAAAGTTTTAAGGTGTTTTTAGTAAGACTCCTTTTTAAAAGGTCATTGTTGAAAGAGATGCTGAAATTAACCTGTCACTTACCTAATGTACTACTAATAGAAAAAGATACCGTGATACGTGAGCAAAACAACAACAAAAAAAAAAAAATCACAAAAATCTGTAGCATATACCTCCACTTCCATTATATCTATAATAAACATGAATAAAATTACACCAAGTGGCAATGATACTAAAGACAGATGCTAATTTTGGAAATAAAAATACTCCTAATTTGAAAATTCATTTTTGGTAAAGAATACACAAATCGAGAACGTAGTTTTGTATCTCTTCAAGTGACAAGATTTTAAAAGTCACAATTATATTTTTGATCTATGTGAGTAGATATTATATAATTATACAAGCTGTTATGAAGAGACTGAAATAAAAGTATTATTAATCTCTAACACCTGCTCCCTCTTATTTCCACAGAACAGATCAAAAAGAAGCATCCTCTCAATCTTGGAATTGTAATTTCAGCACAGCATCAGCCAATGCTGATGCTTCCTTAACATCTCTTGTTAACTAAAATTTATGCAGGTCATTGACTGTAAGAAACTTCAGATGCCAGACAGATCTAAAAATTAAGTTTTACTTTAAAAAGAAACAAAACACCAAAACTTCTATGTACCTATGAGAACCCAAACCACCCTCAAGTTTTGTAGCTTGACTCATTTTAAGTACCTTGAATCTGATGAACTTTTTCTTCCATGAATGGACACCAGATAGGTAAATTTGTTTGAGTGCCTCATGGCTCATTCGCAAGTCAATCCCATCTGGAGTTACTGTAAATTGAAATGCTACTGCTTGATGAGCTTCTGCCATTTTTGGAGAGAGTTCTGTTAAAAAACAAAAAACAGAAAGAAAAAAATAAGACTCTGTTTAAAGGTACTAGAATCTAGCCTGGTACAAAGCATAACATAATCAAAACCACTTGAACTAGGGCAGCACCAGCATTTTTCTATAAGCATAAGTCTTACTGCTTTATGCCTTTTAAATTCTGAAGGTTGAGATTTACATTTCTATTGCAAATTTCAAGTTTAAACTTCTTACTAAAAAGTTAAGTTCCAGTTGACCTTCATCCCTTGTTAAACAGCAGGCTAGAGCCAACAAGTGCAGTTTAGAAGGGCACTTCAAAAGCATTCTATTATGACTTCAATCCCGCTCCTCTTTGCTGTAACTATTCTACAACGTCACAATCATCTGGAATGTGGGAGAAGGGATGCAAAGGTTTGTGCATGAATATACAGTTAAGGAATGTAAACACTGGGAACGCTGTATTAATAGGACTAGGAAATAAATAGACAAAGTAGAAAGAGCATTAGGGAGAGACGAACCTGATGAAGTGCTGTTGCACATCTAGTAAGGTAAGTGACCAGCAGGCAGCGCAATATTTGTAGAAGTACCTCCCTCTAGAACAGCCTCTGCAAATACAACTGCTCCTAGAACAGCTGATGGTAATTCAAAAACCTCCCAAATCCTTCAGCCACTGCTAGGTAAGGCTCAAATCTGAGTGAACCAGGCTTCTGGCCTCCAGAAGAATAGCTAAAGCTCACAATACTGCAACAGAATACAATGTGATCTACACATTAACAGTGTTTCACTAGGACAGCAAAGAAACAAAGTTGGTTTTGAACGAAGTTCCAACACAAGCACTGCACGCCCTCCTGGTAACAACTGCAATTTGTAGCTCTCCATGACTCAGTCACTAACAACTGCTTATTTACAATGGCCTTGATGAAGGCAAGTATCAGGAAGTCAAAGTCAGCTGTGTATTCATTCACTGAGATCAACACTGCATGAGCAATAAAGCAGAGACAGGCAACAAACAGTTAATGCATGGTACACCTTGGACTCAACAGGGTTTGCAAAAGCACAGAGCAATTAAAGAATTCATCGTAAGTCTAGTGCTGTTGAGACAGTTCAAAAAACAAAAGTAAACCCAACCATATCCCTATGTGGAAAAACAGGCTCCCCAGTTTGTCTCAAGAAGGGCCACCTGGTTCACAAGTTCACTCCTGGAATTTTACATTCTGGGATGCCAGTGGACAGGTCAGCTAGTTTCCACTACCCTTCAAGCCCTCTGTGGCTTCTCAGCCTGTAAATTTATAACCATGCTCCTCCTGCTTCTGAAGAGAAAGAATTTCAGGAAACCCTCCCTCCCAAGTACAGGCATTTCTATTGTCCAAGGTAGGAAAAGATTCTAAGAAGCATTAACCATAAACAGTCAGCCTCATATGTGACTAGATTTAATTTAATGGTCATGCTAAATTTAAATAAGCTTCAATAAGGAAAATATTCCTTATTGCCAAAGCATAGATGAAAGAACACTGAACCAGCAAGAGCTAATCCCAAATCAAGCAATCAAGTGCAGAAGACAAGGTTAGTTACAGAAGCGCTCTGCTTGATCCTGGAAGGTATAAAACCATCAAACAGCTTGCTTCTTTTCAGACCCTTTCCCTTTACTCCAGAAAAACAAGTCCCTCAGACTACAGCTCGTTCTGAATTATGATGGCTGAGCAGCAAAAAAGACTTCCTGGAGCGCCTTTCTTTGAACACTTTTTAGCCCACACAGGCCAATTCAATCATAAGCCGCTGTACACTTCCCGTCCTTTGCATTCCTGCGCTGTCACGTGCTTGCCAACAAAGTAGGGAAAAGGGCACAGGCCGGAGGAGCATGCGCTGGATTCTCGGTGTGACTTGCCAACGTTAGAGAGGCAGCGCCCACATCCATCAGCTCGCTAACGCCGAAACAATAACTCCTCGTAACTTCAGGCAGTCTGGTCAGCAAAATATTTCTGCCCTCATGCACATTCACCGCTTTCCCAGCAGCGAGCCATAAACAAGAGCTTAGCAGTTCAGACGATCTTACTTAAAGGAAAGAAGAAAAATGAGCACATATGTTCACCATCAGTCCTCAAAGGCTATTTTCAGCCTTGGAGAGTTTTTTCCATCTTGAAAACACGTCTGCTCCTTAACAAAAAAATCAAACAACATTAAAGGTGAAAGCTGCCTGTTCCTTGCTCTCCTCTGGTTTCCTTTCAATTCAAACATGCTGTATCAGCCACCAGTGTTTCTCCTTCTCCCTGTTCAGACCTCAGCTTGAGCCAATCAAAGCCTGCTGCAATTTTCCTACTGTTACAAACAAAATGCCATTGGGTTGGAAGTAAGCTTTGCAGCTGAGAAAACACACGTCAAGTTCAAGTCCGTATAGACCTCATGGTCCAAAAATGCTTTGGCTGAAAACTTGTATTGCTATGTCTGCTATGCACAAAGCCTCTTCGCGGTGCTATCGCTGCACCTCCAGGACACTGATGCCACCACTATCAGTGTTTAACTTTTTAACTTCTCCTGCCTGCAGGCACAATGATTTCAGGGTGCAGATACCGAAGAGTCCACTTAATATTATGGCCCACACATTCTTGTACCCACTGAAGGAGATGAAGGTCTCAGCTCTGGGAATTCTGAAGCTACTAGAAATCCCACGTCCAGGACACCTCTATTTAGTCAGACACGCTAGAAGTCGCCTCTGGGTGGTAATATCCTTCTGTAGGTGAAGCAAATTAACAAACACAGGGTAAAATGGAGAGAACTCTTACTCAGAAGAGTTCTCTCTGGCCAGAGGCCCAGAACTGACGAAGTCTTGGTTAAAGACTTAACTTCACGACTTGTGCTTGCAAACAAGCTCAGCAATTCAGCCTGAAGCTCTCTCCATGATATTTTGACATCTATTTGTGCATTGGCTTTTATGTGCAGAGCGCACATCTGTCAGTAATCAAACTCAGCTTACAAAGCAAATCCCTCCATTTATCCCACTCTGATGATCAATGGTTGAGGATTTTCTGGGAAGAGCAGTGACTGCTACACTGTCCCACTGAGAACAGCAACACACAGGACCCAACACCAGATTTAATAGCACTGGAGTTCTCAGACATCTCTGACACCCCGACCACAGATTGATCCCTGATGGTGTGCAGAACCGAAGCATTATCCCTCCCCGTGCTCACAGCTAAAGCATGCTGCTGGATTCAGAAGCACCTGGAAGCGCTTATAACCTCATGCAGGTGCTCACATCTCTCCTAAGGAATAAGAACAATTAAACTTCCTTTCAGGAGATGAGCTTGCTGCAGTTTTTGGAAGAAATGGTCATCCCCCAAAAAATCGATTTCCTACCTATCTTGTCATTTTAGGATAGATCACCAAATTCCAAGTGTGAGGACAGACGTAATCAAATAAGGATCCGTATGAAAACACTAAAACATCGTACCAGATACTAAACTAAAAGCAAGATAATGCCCAACATTGAGGTGTCTAAGCATGCAGAGCAGCTGCAAAGTTAGCCTGCAGCAAGTAGCACAGCAGCCAGCAAGGCGCCCTTCAAGCAAAGGTGAACTGAGTCCTGAGGTGCATTAGGAGTAGGACTGCTAACAAGTCAGGGGAGGTGATCCTCCCCCCATCCTTAGCTCTGCTCAAGTCCTGTTCTGAGAACTGCCTCCAGTTCTGGGCTACCCAGTACAAGAGAGACATGAAGTAACCAGAGTGGAAAGCCATTCAGAGGATTAAGCACTTAGAACATCTCTCCTATGAGGAAAGGCTGAAAGAGCTGGGACTGGTTTGCCTGGAGAAGAGCAGACTTGGAGATCTTACTAATGTCTGCAAAGAGGACAGAACCAGAACAAAACAAGCACTACATACAGAAGAGAAAAGAAACAACCAACCAAGAAATTGCACAGAGAGCCTTAGAGACAGCACATGTTCCTTTTGTTTAATCTTACTGCTTTTTATCTCCATGTAGGTACTAACATTTCAGGAAGGAATACATGAAGTGAAAGCTGGAGGAACACTTTCCAAAGTCAACTGTTCAATGCTGACTTCAGAAGAAAAAAAAAATCATTAACACAGTGAAAAAAAAACCAAAGTTCTCCAGTCATGATAAGTTCATTGTTCTCTTGATGTTCAGAAAGACTCCTCTGGATAGCCTGAGCACAACACAAAGCGTTCAGACTCCAGCAGTCAGCATCTGTAGCATCCCATTTGCAGCAGGGCCCGTACTCAGGAGGACAAAAGTCCCAATTCACCATTAGTACCACTTGTATCATACATAAATACAAAAGCTTTCTGAAAAGCAGAGTTGCGACTGACCACCCAGCAGAGATTCTTTCTGAAATTTAACATAGGAGCCCTTAATAGTAGATCTGGTTTAAAAAAAAAAAAAAAAGAAAAAAAAACAGGCCTGATGAAGAAATCAAACAAACAGATCATTTTAAGAGACTATCACATCTTAGAGACAAACAGAAACCAGGCAAACATTCAAGAAGAGTTTTCTGCAACTGACAGAAGCATACAATCAATCTGGAGGACAGACAGTTGGATTCTGCAGCAGAATTCACACAGACATTTTTGTATGAGCTCTGTAGACAGATGTAGGCACTTTAAACACTGCTATCAGTAATGAGAGCTGGCTGGTTCAGAGGTAGCAGGTAGCTTTCTGGAGCTGACCCTAAGCACTGTATCTCAAGTGCCAGTGATATACGTGGTGGGAAACAATACAAACTCCTAGTAAAAAGTCCTTGAAACTTAATGTCAAGTGTGCATACATAGAAAAGGAAAACAATGACCATTCCGACCCACTTGAGGCCCTGTATTATCAATAACAAAACCTGGGTGACTTCAGTGAAGTGTTTCCAGAGTGTTTAAGTGCAGAAGATTCAGTCACTGAAGTGCATGCCATACAGCAGTGCCCAGCACTGTCAAAGACACATCTGCTGTTACACGAGAGCCTCCTCACCACCACCTGACGATCCTTCCTCTAACATCAGGGCAGAACTCTGGCAGGGCAGGCAGCTGACCAGAAGCCACCTAAGACAGTTTTACTCACAAGTATCTGGTGCTCCTTTGATGAGCAGCTGAACAAAGTTACAACTAAAGCTAAAGCATGCAACTTAACAAAATTCCTAACAAAGATCAAAGGGGTCCAATTTCATTTACAGAGAGCTCTCCAAACAAAAGTTTCTACGCCTCTGAAAGGAAAATAATTTTTTGATCTATAATTATCATCAGTAAGCAGTATGAAACACACAGCTCAAACATTTGATCAGGACCAAAAAGTTGTTTGTTTGTTGGATATCCTACCGGCCAACGCCACTTCCTTGTTCTGGAGCTGTGCAAAAAGGTAACGAGATTCCTCAGAAAGAGTAGAGAGCTTCTGCGTGAACCATGTGATATTTTGCAAGTAGCTGACTTCTGAACTTACTGTACAGATTAACCAGCACTGTTATTCAGTTAAGAATTTCTATTCCAAAGTAGCTTGCTCACATACCAACCTTCAGTAATAACTAATCATGCCTGAGCAGCAGTTCTCACTGGCTACTCTAAACGCCCAAGTTTCACCAACAATTTACTTCACAGTGATTTATTATAATCCAATGGGACTGCAGACACAAAAAGATTAAGAGAAACCCAAAAGGAGTAAAGCCAAGTTTTTTTCTGTGCAATAAACAACCACGTGGCTTACATTCAGCAGGTCTTCTCGGGTGAGCCTCACAACTAAGGCACAGAAATAAAACAGAAACCAAATGATTGCTGTCCTCGAAAACTCCCATAAAATGATAATTGACTGAAGGCTATCTTAAACTGACAAGTTCTCTCATGCCCGGTTAATCGTGTCTGAAGGGAGCTAAAGCCAGTTTGAGTCTCCCCAGAGGCTGTACATGATTATTTACATGGCAGCTCTCTCAGAGGGTTGCCAAAACAGTATTACTAGGCCAATGATTGGAATGGCTTAAGCAAAGTATTGGAAGAGATGGGAGTTTTTTTAACGTGAATTTTAAGGGGTATTTTTGGTTGCTGCTTCTGCTGGTCATTGGTTTCCATATCCCTTACCCTCCCATATGGCTCAGGGATGTAGTCCCTAGAAATTGCAGTGTTTAAAGGATTTTCTGCACCTATCACAAAATCATAGAATTGCTCAGGCTGGAAAAGACCTTCCAGATCATCAAGTCCAACCACAACCTAACCATATTACCCTAACTCTAACAACCTACCACTAAATCATGTCCCTAAGCACCACATCCAACAAACGTTGTGGTTCAAGCCCACCAGGAGAAGTGAACGCGTGTATTCACATCAGTGGGGCCTACTACAAACCTCATTCATGGCAGACAGTTTGAAATCAGTGTGCCCCAGTGACACAGCTATCAGCCTGTGTCCTGTCCTCAGCATTTTCCAACATCCCTTACGGGTGTAGATTAGATAACCTCTGGAGGCAACTTCTTTGGAATCTTGGCCCCATTTCCTTACACCCTTTCCAAATGCTAAACTGGGGTGGCAGGGATATGTGGAGGGACGATATGAAAATAAAATGCCCACAGACAAACAAACAGACCAAGGAATGAAATGCATACGTACCTGAACAGCTCTGTCTTCCTCAAAAAAAGAATTTGCAGTCTGCTTGTCACTCAGAAGTCTTCTATCCTGCAAATCACTGCAGCTGGGATCTTGAGAAGGTCAGGACACGCTCAGAGCCAGATTCATTCCAATGCTGTTAGCTGCTAATAACCATTAAAGTACAGCAATGGCAAACAGTTGTACCTCTGAAACATAAAATCAAGAACAGTTTGAGCTTTAATTCACACACAGCTTTCAACAGCTCAGGGGGACTGGATCAGACTGGAAGCATTCAAGAAGAACTGATGCCAAAGGAGAGAACTGTCACAAAGAGTAGTTTGAAACTTTTCCACTACACTGCATGAATATACTGGATTGATCTGGCTGCATTTAGCAGGCCTGAGATGGTGAATAAGAGTTCACCCACTACCCTGCTACTCCCTTAGTTATTTCTAATGGCTGAAATTAGCAGTTGTTGGCTTGTGCAACAAGCAAGGTGATCTCAGGGGCCAGACTCAAAGGCTAGTTTCATCGTGCAGTTTAAGACGTCCAAACACAAGTTCTGTCCTGCAGGTTTTAAACTCCCATTAAACTCAACCTTGATCCCATTAAGACTTCTTGGAGACACATTCAAAGAACAGACTGCTTCCACCAGCACCCCCGGGAGAAAAGACATGGATAGACAGGAAGCTGCCTTCCCACCTGTAGAAACAGATGACAGTCAGGCAGAAAGTACAGAGCAAACTGGTTACAGCAGACAACTTAATTACTAGGCTAACGCTAATGAATTTTAATCCCTAGAGTTTATGGATCACGTGGCCTCTTTCGTCTTCCTGAATATCATCATGCTTCTGCACTGGATGGTTCTGTGATGTATACTCTACCAAAAACAAAGATACAACGAGGCTGAAATACTCCGCAGTTGTCATCAGAAGCGAAACTCTTACAATTGTCGCTATTTACATTTCTTTCCTATGTGAAGTAGAACGTACTGAACTGCTCCTAAGCCTTCCGCATCATCCTGGTCCCCACTACAACACACGGCTGCATACATCCCAGCAAGCCACCTCTTCTGCCCTTCTCAAAACTCACAGTCATCTTGCCAAGCAAGAGATGAACACAAAAAAGCACGACACTGCACAGCTATTGTCCTATGAAGAAGCCTCTCACACCCTCAGAAGCTAACCTCAAGCTTCTGGGCATTTTCTTTTCCAAATGCCACCATAAAGGATGTTATCTAGGTATTTAGACCACTGCAGTTTTTTTTTCTCCCCACTTTTCTCTCCCTTTGCACTAATTCAGCTCCTGTGGTCGTGCAGTAAAGAGCAAACATTTCTGGAACGGCTTCAGTTCCCTGCAAAACATCCATCTTCCAGCACCCTGAAAGACCTAAAACGTGACCACCGTGCACGGTGACTGAAGGCAAACGGAATGAATGGCTCAAGATGATCGTTCCAGGAGCGGAACACTGAAGAGCCAGCTCGGAACATTTTACTGATATCTGAACCGTTCAAACAGCGTTAACCCAGACACAGAAGAGAGGAATGCTTTCTAGTCACGCAGACGCTGTTTTTCCGAGCAGGTGGAATTTGGGACCGCGTTACAGCTCCTGGCAGGACAAAGGCAGCGGCTTTGAAATAGAAAAAGATGCCCTTTTTTGCGCTTGTTTGTTTTACCCCCTGTTTTAAACACGAGCTTCCACTCGAGTCACCTTCACAGGAGTTCTTCCAAAACCGCTCACGCAATCGCGCTCCGGGTGCAGCACTCCAACCGCGCGTGCACGCAGCGAACATAAACATCCTCTCCGCCAAGCTCGCACCGGCCCTCCCATCACCCTGAACGCTGCCACGTGTTTATTACTGGATCCGCAGGGCGCTGCCCGGCCGGCCGAGCTCCGGCCCGGGACGGCCCGAGTCCGCGCGCGTCCAACTCAGCCGGGCGCGCCCCCGCGAGCCAGCCCGCGGTCGGGCGCGCCGCCGCGAGCCAGGCCCGCCCACGTGACCGCAGTCGGGAAGTAGGGGAAAGGTCGCGACGGCGCACCGCGGGCGGCAGCAGGGCGCTGCCAGCGCCGGATAGAAGTTACTGAAGAGAAGGAAGCGGGCTCTATCTCAAAGACGGGAGGAGAAAGCAACGTGCTTTGCCTGCGTAACCTTCAGTTTCCGGTGCGGCACGCAGCGCCGCGACCCCTCGGTGTTAACATTTCCGATAAGAAGAGAGCTTTCTCGCAGGAAGATGCTTGAATGAAAGCTCTAACAGCCCGGAGCTCGAACGAGCCCTCGGCGCTGCTATTCCCACAGCCGTGCCAGAGCTCCGCTGCGGAGCTGTCACGCGAAGCCACGCTCCCCAACCCGCACCGCCCAGCCGCGCGGCTCGGCAGCGATCCCGTTAGCACCGCAAATGACGCGGCCCCGCGGAGGAGCCGGGCCCCGGGAAGGTCACGCAGGCGGGGATGAGAACGAGAACGGAAAGCAGCGCGGCTTGCCCCGCACTCACCGCCACCCTCCAGGACACGTGACGAGGAAGCGAGCCGTGCCCCGCGGGACGGGAGCACGGGGCCGCTCGGCCCGACCCCGCGCTGCCCGTTCCCCTCCGCGGAGCCCACCGCTCGCAGGAGGAGGGCTTGGAGCCCCGCACCCACCCGCAGCACCGCCCCGGGACCCGCCCGCTGAGGGCACGGCAGGTGCTGCTGCTCACCGGCTCCGGCGGCCCAGACCCGGCTGACAGCGGACGAGCGGCGGCGCCGGCAAAGAGCGAGTGGCGGCCGCTCCCCTCACACGCCCTGCCGGAGCCGCGCTTGCCGCCCGCCCTCCCATTGGCTGCCGGCGGCGAGGGGGCGGGCCCAACGCCAAGGGGAATGAGAAGGGACGCGCGGGGCGCCCCCGGGTGGGCGGGGCGGAGGCGGCAAGGGAAGCGGGTGGCGATAGGCTGAGGGGGGCGGCTTGCGCGTTGTGATTGGTGGGGGAGCGCGTGGGCGGGGCGGGAACCGCTATGGCGTCCTGCGGGGTGGAAGTGGGGTTGGGGTTCGGGTGGGGTAGGTGCGGGCTCACGGTTCCTTGGGGAGAAACAGAGCCTGAATATGAGGTCAGAGCTTGCGTGTCTCTGTCGCTGTCCTTCAGTACGATCACAGCAGGAAGGCTGCTCTGTCCCTTCCAGGATGAGGGCACGGCCGGTCGGGCTGCAGCCTGCCAGCAGACTGAAGCAGCGCAAGTTGGGATCCGTAATCTTTCCCTGCTGGGCAGATCCACCACCCCGAGCTCCTGCCAGCTGCGATTTCCATGTGCCTGAGGGCTCAAAGCATCCAAACGTGATGAAACCCAGATGTACCAACACTACAGGCTGAGCCTCTCCTTTACCCTTGAGCTCACCTAACACCAATAAAACACTACACTGCTGGCTGGGATTTTCCCTCCCAGTCTTCCCTGCCCAATGATGCAGTTTGAAGATGATGTTATGATTCCAGAAGGAAACGTAAGGCCCAGAAGAAAATGAGAAGAGGGGAAAAAGAAGACAGATTAAAGAGGAGAACAGTGAAAATAAAAAAAAAGAAGTCACTAAAAACAATTCCAAATTCAACAGCATCCATGTCTGCATGGATTTACCTGTAGGCAGAACAAATGCAATCTGAACACGATAACTCTTGTCCCTTTGGTGTCTGTGTGTTCTGCACAGAGCACGTTTTGTATTATGCACAAAACCCGCAGTGTCATGAGTTATCATTTTCGTTTGCTTTTTGTTTTGTTCTTTTTGTCATTTTCTTCTTCTAGATGCCTTTCACCTTTGAAACAAACAAACAAAACCACAAGTCTGCTTTCTCTCTTCCTGCCCAGAGTTTCCTCATGTCTTAATCCTCAGCCAACACTTTCATCTACACTGTCATGAGGAAGGAATCAGTTGGGAGCAGATGTTGCTGTTCTTTGTCTCCTCAAAAACCTGTGCAAGCAGCCACGAGGTAGGGAACACCCAGAGGGAGAGCTTACTTTATCGTGGTGCTAATCCCCATATACGAAAAGTATTGCATTACATGAAGCTGTGTGATTGTGACTTAGCCAAACCAGGCTTGGCTCTATTTATCTGGCAAACGTAAACCTAGCATTACAGAGTGACTTGTTGCCAGTGGAACTGCCACTATCACCTGGGTCAGGCTCTACTCACCCATTAACCTAGATAAAGCAAGTCAGATACTTCCTGGGGTAGGGCTGTCCTATTCAGAACATAGTCCATCTCTTACTGGGGCAATACACACTGCTGAAATTCTCCATCTCCTCTGCTCACTGTGTTTCCTCTTCCTGTAAGAACACAAAGTGATCGTGCTTCTCATGACTGAAATTGTAGTCACCTGCATGCCTGCAGTGTGGCCCAGACTTCCTTTGTAACCTTTCACCGCTCAGCAAATTTGAGTCATTTTTCCCCCATAATTGACATATTTTTAATTTCTAAAAACAAGTACAGGACAGCACGTGCTTGGTGCTGTAAGCCCCCCCTAGTAGTTAATGCTGATTCATGCCATTCAAAGAAATGAAAATAATCAGCAACTGGTCACATTTATCTGTGCCTAGGCAGACTGAAATAATTACAACACGCCATGATAGATGTTTAATTATGGTCAGTCCTTCAAGACTTCTTGGCTCCTGTACATGTACATTGCTTCTTTGCAGTGGCATTTCTTATCCAGCACGGCTACTGTTCAAGGTTTTTACTTTTGTATATTTTCAGCCAGATCTCAGTGACATTATATCACTACACCTTAAGCCTGGATCTGGTTTGGAAAACGATTTTCCTCAGTGCAAGTCCCCAGTATGTTTTTGCATTTTTCTGTTTTGCTGATTTTTTTTTAAAGTTAATTGAGTTTCTCAACTTGCTCAAGTCATGCAATTTTAGAATAAACAAGCAATTCTCTTTTATTTTTACTTTGAAGCTGAGTTATTCTGCTCATTGGAATTGAATTAGTCAAGATTTTCAGCGCACAAAATTACTATGTGTGGTCTCAGTTGCTTAAGGCAGGTATTTTCCCAGTTTGGTTGCTAGTTTCATTTTAACCAACACTAGGATTATTTTTTTCCCCTCTTATCTCTTGTGATATCTAAACATGAACATTTCATAATTAGGACATAGTAACTCAGTGACCCATAGCAATTTACAACTGATAATCTGTGAGGCAAAACATACTGATGGTAAGCAAACTGGAAACAGCTCTGAAATACAGATTTCATAGGCAGGTAAGTGTACTTATGTTTGTATGCCAGGAGTCAAGGGTGAGAGCAAGGCAGGCAGTGTTCTTCCTGCCAGGGGCACCATGCCACAGAGCCTGAGCAAGGCGAGCAGAACAGGTCCAGTGACAGTAAACAGGGTCAGGCAGATCATTTGACACGTCTGCAGCAATGAGGAAGTCCAAGGTTGTTAAGCTGGAAAACTGAGTCAGGGTCAGGGTCCAGATCAACAGGGAGTGTGGCCTGGCTGCAAGGCCAGGACTTCAAGGACAAAAGCCTCAGTTTAAAAGCCATTTAAAAGCATGGAGTCCCACTGTGGCCCCTCAGCAGATCCTCCCCCCAGACAGCTTACATTACACACACACATTCATAGAATAGCCACATTTACCTGTGAGGTGATGAGAGAAAAGTGGAGGCTTTTACAAAATGCAGTGGCCAAAAGGTAGAGAATTTTACGTGAAGAGTCGGGTGTGGTGCTACTATAAAGCTGCATATTGCTCATTTACTGACTAGTGAAAATCTCTGAGTGATTTCACACATCACTAGTAATGCCAATGTCTTACCACATACTCCTTTCCTTACGTGTTTCAGACCACTCCTGACTCCCCTGCCCTTACTGCTATGAGTCAAGCACCTCAGCTACTGCTGTTAGTACTAGCATCAAATTCTGCCAGCTCGATGATGTCTCAGGAAAGAGACTTTGATCGGGCTTGATCTTTCCCCATTCTTAAATACATTCTTATATAGTATAGGAGGATATAATACTGATCCAAATTAAACAGAACAGGGTGAGTAGTCACGTCTTGCTCTGCTTTATTTTTAACTCAATATAATGGATACCACTAGTTTTGTTTGACTGCACTGTCAACAGGGATGTCAGCCTATCCTGTGGCATTTGGACCTAGAAGAAGGCAAATGTGCCTCTGTCCCTTCAACACTAGAAAGACATTTTAGGGAGACAGATGTGCTCTTCTCCTAATACCACTGTTAGAACTGATAAATCACTTAGTGTGTTATTTTTTTCTGGAGTAAAACAGGCATTTCAGCTTCATGGTTCAATGATTAAGTGACTGCTCAGAACATGTCGCAGGTTTAGCTCAGAGTTTATAAATCAAACACGTGTACCATTCCACTGCTCTAACTCCATGGATTAGGCTATCAACCTAGCTAGGCTTTCAAGCATCCTTGGAAAGTTAGCACTTGCAGGTGTGACTCAACTAGCAGTCACTGCTTTAGGTTTTACATAATAATAACATTTCAGGTGATCAAAACTCACCCAATTTTCCCAGATTTGATCCAAGAACTCTCCATGGGCAGGGTTGCACTCTCAGTGTCTGGAATTACTATTTTGTACACCTGAGGTATTCTTACCTATCATAACATTACCTCCAAGGATATGACCTGTACCCAGGGAACAGAAATACTAATCAGTACCCACTGAGAAGTGGATAAATGTAAATCTAATGTAGCGCTGATCAAACTGTCCATAAACTTGGCAGGTAGCTAAGTTTGTCAGAAGGGGTTACATTTTAATCAAGTAACAGATAGATCCTACCAAGAATTTTAAGAGTACCTGAGCATATTTGGCAAAGAGCCCAAAAGAAAGGAAATGATATCTGCATGCTTCAAACATCACATTCCCAGCAGTGCACTGTCTCTCTAGTATGTTTTTTAATACATATCCAACGGTAAAAGCAAAACGAATAGCACTGCTGTAACACCCTATGAGACAGCTCTTTTGGAAGAGCTCACAGGGGTTCCTGTGCTCAGAAAAATAGTTACAGTCTATCTGGAAGGATCATCCACAGCTAGTGACAGCTCTTCAGATTTTTGAACATAGAATTTAAAATGTTCTGCTTTTCATATTTCTTTCCTCCTGCTGTTTCGACTCTATTCCCTTAGAGCATTCCTGACTCCTGGCTTTGTTCTCCTCATTCACACTGGTTGAGGAATATAGATATCCTGATACCTTCTCAGATGTGAGAAGCTGGGTGGCATCCCAGGTGTAAAGGGCATTACTGACAGACTTACAACATGTGCCTAAGGTTATATTGACAGTAGAAAAACGGAGCCTGGCCAAGCTTTGAAAGGAAACTATGCAGTGGATGATTTCTGAAGTAAGGGAAAAGTCAAATATACAGTATTGAAAGTCCCTCTATATTAATTAGCAAAGGCTGCAGTGGGTGCTGTAACCTAATAGTGGTTGTGTTTGGGATACTGTCTAAACTCTATGAAACCTTGAGAAAGAGAACCCTCTTGCCTGAAAATACACACCATCATTTCCATTCTGCCTATTGCTCTGTGATTTTATTGCTCTTTGTTACAGAATAGCTCACAGAATATAAAGGAAATCTGGATAAGACCAACCCAGCCCCTATCAAGCCTCTCGGCATATATCACCAGTGCCAGTGCTACCCAGTACTTAACAGCATTATTACAGCTGTCAAAGTAAGATCCGTAGTGTTGCTCTTTACAAGTACTGTTCCTCAGACGGTCGGGAAAGAAAAAGATATTCTAACCATACAAACTCCCAAAAGAGAGCTCCTTCTCTTTGTGGTGTCCATGCCAACATGAAAACTAGCTGTGCTTAAGCTGCTCTCTTATTGCACAGGTAGATTTCCGTAAACAGGCTGCAATATGAGCTCAATTCTGCAGACTTTGTTTCAGATGTATAATGCATAACCAAGAGATTTTAAGGCCCTGTAGATTTACAACGTGTACAAGTCTCATCCTCAGTCAAGGCTGAGTGCACACACACAAATAAAATCTACCTTTGTACCTTTTCTATTGAATTTCCTTATCTTTCTATATCTGCAGCCATAATAAAACATCATTTATTTGCTATCTGCTTCCTTTAACTTCTACAGTACCACCAACTCAAGCAAAGCAGAATGCTGAGTAGCAAGAAAGGAGAAAAGACCTCCAGTAATTGGAGGAAGACAGGAGAAAGCAAGTGTCAGACAGCTTGTAGAGGGGGCAACGACAGTTGAATCAGCACAGCTTCCAACTTTCGAGGCAGGTACCCCTGGGAGCCCCAGAAGAGAGAAGCCTCCAGTTAAGTGAAGCAGAGACAGAAACTGTGGCTAAGCTAAACACGGGCCATGTTTGCACTGAAGCAAAATAGGCTTAAAATCTCCCTGCATAGTTAGTTTGAAAACTGTTTTATTCCATGGTCTTTTGTTCTGATATCAGTATTTATCATCTTTCTTGCACAAGGAAGCCTTTTCCAGGAGAAGCAATTTCTCATGTTGGTCCTTCTGCTTCATTTAATTAAAAGTAATAATACATTTTTTCTAATTCATATTTCCTAAGCACACTGATCTATCTGCATATATAAGCAAAGCAAGTCTTGGTGCAGGATCTGGTGAAATTTGAGTTTTCACTTAAATAAAGGCACATGAAATAATGGCTTTGTAGGTAAATAGCTATAAAAGCACCATATCTTCCTTTTTATTTCTGGAGGAATTTCAGTATTTAGTCATATTTTACAGTCTTATGTTTCTCAAACTGTCCTGATAAGTAATACAAACTTACAGAAAGCAAAGTGCCTGACTGACCTATTTACAGACATCAGCTTCAGCTCCTATCAAGATGGGCAACAGAAAGTAACCGGGAGTACACAAGCACTCCTGTGCTGTTTGGCTAACTTTCTGAAGTGAGGTAAGCATCCAGTGGACTCTGCCCATATCTGTGACTGAATATTTCAATTGAACGTAGATCTGCTCGGTTTTGCAGTCAAGCAACAAGGACAAACTCTACCCATACATATCTAAAACATACATCGAGATCTCCAAAACAGCTGATAACAGTACGAGGTGTACAAAAGCACAGATCATCGTCAGGTTTTGCAAACAAGCTTTTCAGAATCCAAAGAAAAATAATATACATGACTTTGTTGGCTGTTTGTACCTATAGGCAGATCAGCTTCCTAAGTAAGCCGTATCTGCCTGGCAGCTATTCAAAATACTCAGTGCCAGGTAGTTACTCTTACAAAGACCTGAACTCTGCATGCTGGAGCCTTGGTACTCTCAGTGCCTATGAGAAAGTTAGTTTTGTTTGCATTTGGGTCTGGGAAACTCATTATTTTAAGGGCTGCACAGATGATGGGCTGGATGACTAGAATGACACCACATATAAATGCATTCCTGCAGCTTAATAAGGAAACAGGACTATCAAGGGAAAAAGTCACTAAGATAGAATCAGTTTGAGGAATTATTAGTATCACAGTGTGCCTGGAAGTCTCGGTGTTCTCTGATATGACAGTGCAATTGAATAGGTCAGAGAAGGGGCTGAAATTGAACCTCTCCTCCAAAAATTATACCTTTTAGAATGATATTCTATGTCAAATAGAGGAGAAAAGTAATATTTCTAGGCAACACAGAAAACAAGGAATTACTGCTTTCTACTAAAATACATGAAAATAGTAGAACAGTATTTATTAGGGAGTCTTAATATAAGCTTAAAATTTGTAGCAAAATATTAACAAGATTTTGGGAAATGGGAAAATTACATGCTCAAAAAATTACAGGTTTTAAAACGCCGTGGTATCAGTTGCGCATGTTATTGAATAGGGATTTTTAGCAACGTGCTCAGCAATCAAAGGAGAGAAGAATAAAAAGCCTTACTTTAACAGAAAATAGGGCTTACTGCCCTCGTGTGGCTATTGATAAAAACACCAGGGAAATCTACGTTTCAGGATTTGATTCAAGATAACTACTCGAGATGAGCATTCCTGAGGGACAGCTTGCACATTTTTGTCACTGCAGAACTTACTCATCTTGCCTTTGAGGCAGCTGTGACTTGTCACACCCTAGCCCTTGACTAGATGGCCCAAGTCTTACTTTTCACTTGACTGTGAAGGGGCTCCTGCCCATATCCATCACCACTTCTCAATGGCTATACTCATAATGCACCACAGATGAGCTTATACAATCTGTTTTTCTTCCACAGGGCACATATTTCCATAATCCTCCTCTAATGGAGTGCTACACTGAGATCACTATCAGAGCTGTGAATGCACCACTGGCCTTCCCACAATGGACCCGCAATGTGCAGTAATGGAATGAGATGCCAGTATTGCATGGAGGGCATTTACTCAGCAAGGATCTTCTCTCCTGCAGTTATGCACAAGGGTGCTGTTAGTGGTCCACAAACCTTAGGTAGGGAAAGGATGTTAAACAACACGTGGCACAGTGCATGTATGGTAAAAATAAGGCAGTGTATGTGTGTAGGGTAAATATTAGGTATGTGACAGGAGGACCTGACTTGACTGGGAAAATTCAGGAGTATTTCCCATCCCCGCTCTTCCCTACCAGATCTGATTCTGCAGTCAAGTGACGGTGGATACCTCTGAGTTTGCCCTTGAAAACAAATGGTGGGGACAAATTGAGGGAAGAATTCTTTTTCAAACAGTCTGTCCTTTTGGAAAAGGACACAGGTACAAATACACTTGGTACCCTCACCCAGAATGGACTCTTGAACTGGACAAGACGTATGGTTCAAGGTTTATTTATCTCTCCTTCTGTAAATACCGGTGCTAGGACACTATCATCTACTCTGATATTTACACTCCAACCTTCTGAAAGATGAGGTGGGCAAACGTGGCTCAATCAGGTCTTGTTCAACCGAATACCACCGAATACCAACATGTCAGAAGTGGTTTTGATATCTGCTGAAGTGTTTTGCACAAGTCAACAGAAAAGAAAAACCAAGAAACATGTGTGGCTGGTAATGAGAAAGCATCATTGCCTCAGCTCTAGGGTACACTGCAGGTTTCCTGCATGAGTACAGTCTGCACCGTTTAAGCAGGACATTGATGGTTTCATGTACACTGTGGTTCTCTTACAGTTCACTAAGTCTAATCCCAGGCCCCTCTGTGGCAACAGATCCTCTTAGAGACAGCTGAAGCACAGTCTGCAAGCTTTGCCATCACTCTCAGGGCAATGTGGAGAGCCAGCAACACTATTTTACACTTACGTAGTTAATTCTCAGACATCCAAAATTAAATGAGATAGATTGCACCACAAACAAGTTGGTTCAGTGATGCTCTTGTTTATGGCCTGCTCAGTCCCACTGGTGACCACAGGACCATAAGTTAGCCCCACTTTATGCATCTGAAGTAAGTGTTAGGCTGTGGGAGTTAGAGCCACACATATGAATCTCTGGCTATAGTCCATGCTGTATCTACAAAGCTACTGGAAGAATGAAGCACTTAATTTCAGGAGAAAAAGATGTGAAACATTAACTTGAAAGCAAAACATTTTACCTTATTGTAGCAATAAAGTTGCAGTGACTCATTTCAACCTCATTAATCTTATTAAAATGACGGTTTCCAAAGAAATGCCTCCACTTTAGTGGATTCTCCTTTGAAATCCAACTCAGTTCACTTTACTTCACAGTATGGCAGTGCACGAGAGCCTTTTCTCATGAGCCACTGTCTGAACAGTATTGGTTTCTTGAGTGAAGGATCCCTAAGAGGGCATACACCCACACTGCCAGACTGCTAATTTTGTCTGCTGAGCTCCTGGCTCCTACAGCTGATTGCCTTGGGCATCCCAAGAAGCTCCTTCAAACCCATCCATGTTCTTTAGACTAGAACACGTAGCACATGCAGAGCCTGAAGAATCTGCAGCATTTTGTTAAAATTACTGGTTATCCTTATTGCACCTGTACCGTGTTCTTGTTCAAATGAAAATATTCCTGTCTGACTTCTGGGGCACAACTCTACCATTTATAATGAAGGATTTTTCCCAGTCTAAAGAGAGGTCAGTTCTGTGAGAGTTTGAGTCCCTGGCTCCAACCCAGAAAAACACACCACTTCCATACGCATTAAGTGACAGTGTTCATACGCTTAATGATAAACCTATACCTTGATGGCTGCTGGAGACAGTGCCAAGTATAATCTCTAACAGAGCAGCTTTACTACAAAATACTGCATTTGAACTCCTTTCTTCTAAGATTTTTCAGGCTGTCCATCCAAATGACAGTTCCCAAATTTATTTGTATGAAAACAAGCAACTTATTCATTAAACAATGACATTCAGTGCTAGTTCTTACATTAAAATTTGCCTTTAGATTTCAGAATCTACCACATGCATAACAACAACTAATGGGATCTGGGGCTTAATCTCAAGATGACCAAAACAGGAGTGACAAATAAGACAGAAATGCACAAGAATATATATTTTTGGTGCAGTTGTGGCATTTGATATACCCTTATCTGATAGATGCTTCCACCAGATAATCTTCAGAAATACTTTGTTATGGTTTAAACCTGGCAGGCAGTGAAGTACCACACATCCATTTGCTCACTCTCTGGGATACAGGGGAGAACTGGAGAGTTTTATCTCATGGCTTGAGATAAAATCAGTTCACTAGTTCAAGCAAAAGCTGTGCAAAGCAAAAACAAAACAAGGAATTCTCGGCTACTTCAGCTACTCCCAAGAAAGCAGAGCTCATCCCACATAACAGCTTCTTGGGAAGACAAATGCCATGACTCCAAACATCCCCCCTTCCCCTTCCTTTACCCTAGATTTTATTTCTGAGCATGATGTCATATGGCACAGAGTATCTCTTTGGTTAGTAGTCCTAGCTGTGTCCAACCCTCAGCTCCTTGCTGTCAGGGCAGCAAGTGAAGCAGAAAAGTCCTTGACTCTGTGTAAGCCCTGATCTGCAACAACTGAAAACATTGGTTTGTTATCACCACTATTTTCAACAAACTTCCAAAACCCAGCATCAGGTGAGCCTCTGTGAATAAAAGTCATGACAATCACCTTCACAAAAATTGATATTAAGGCATGGGGCTAAGAAGTAACACTCTGAGTTACAGAACAGATTGCTGGGTGACACAGAGTCAGTATTTAAGGCACAAAATTGTGCAAGAATCACCTATCAAGGATGACTTGTTAAACTAAGGTGTGCTTAAGGTCTACAGGGGTATTTAGTCAGTGACACACCTACTTCTTGGAAGCAGTGAAATGTTCTTAGATATTTAGTTCATTTTAACTACTCAGTTGACTACAAAACAGAAAAATCCAACAGTTTAAAGGCAAAACCTAGCAGGTTTTGAAATATAGAAGAGTTAGACTGCCATGTGAAACTCACCACTAGAGTCAATGCATGTGGCAGTCTCAAGTAGCTGTGAATTAGAAGCATTAGAATTAGAGAAGATCAGTGAGATCACTTAATCCAACCTCCAGCCCACACCTGCCATGCTGCCCACTGACCATGTCCCTCAGTGCTGCATCCCTGCTGTTCTTAAACACCTCCAGTGAGGGTGACCCCATCACCTCCCTGGGCAGCCTGTTCTAATTTTATTTCATATTCAAATTTATTTGCTGCATGCCCAGCTACTCTAACCAAGCAGCCTTAGAAAGCTTCCCGAAGAACCTCTGCACTGCTAAGACAGACACTAGGAGTCTTCTGATAAGAAATGCTATTTTGAGTGGAGAGCAGGAAAATGTCAGAGCACCAGCTTGGCCTGACACACAGGTGTGGGGATCAGTCACACAGTATTTATTACATGCCTTGGTTCTTTGGGAATCTGAGAAGAAATTAACCTAGTGCTTCACCCCGAAGATATTTAGAGAAGCTAGGAGCACTACAGGGCAGAGGATAACAAGATCTAAATTGTGTCTGGTTGTTCTTAACTTACCTTCAGCAGCAGGGGGAGACGTTAGAAAGCAAATGAAAGAACAGAAAAAGAATGAACACCTAGATGCGCTCAAATAAATACTGTCTAAATACAAGGGGGGAACCTTAGACTTTGAGCTAAATAAAACATGGGAATTATAACTGGAAAATCTGGACACCTGGATGTGGTTGTACCCTAGAAAACGAGCAAAGAAAGCAAGAGAATTTCAGGCAAAATTGGAAACTTTGAAGAAATGATTGAATTTATCTAAACTCAAAGCCCAGAAACTGGGGGACATACTAGAGCTTCAAGTACTCACACTCAGGAACTACACTGGGCAGCAGGGGTAAAGGGCACAAGCATTTCAGTAACCAAGTGAATTTGGAGATGGAGTTACTTGGGATTTCCCTGAGAAATGGACAGGAGTGTCTAAGTATGAAAATGTCAGCTGCAACATACGATGCCAGTGCAAGATCACTCAGACTGAGCTGCAGAATGTGGCTGATCTGTATGGGCAGAGGCCTGGGAAAAGATTAGAAGAATGACTACCATGACTGTGGGACCAAGGAGTGGATTGGGTACAACTGATTCCCCAAGAAGTGATGCGTCTGGATTTTCCAATACCAATGGTGATTCAGTGCTTAAAAATGGAACAGGCAAATGGAAAACTGATTTAATCTCTTTGGGAGTGGTTGTGAGGACCATACAGCAACCCCATCCATTTGATTGGAGTGACAGAATGGTGACATGGAAGTGTACATATAGAGGGGCATCATTTGAGAGATTCAGCTATTCAAAAGGTGTTTCACTAAGCCCAACTTAAAGGTATTTACAATATGAATGCAATCCAGATTGTCACCTGGGACACCTTTTAATCTTATAGGAGACATTATAATGCTCCTGGAGCTGTCCGGACAAAATAAGTTAGTGATGTAATTCTGGCATTAAACACAGTTAAAAGAATAACAAGCTGACAGACAAGGGAGGATATTATGATTTGTGGATAAACCACAAAAGAAAGTAAATTACCAGAAAGGAGGTGTTCATAGCTTTACCGTGGTCTAGAGTCCAGAAAAAAAAATAAATAAAGAGAATTAATGGGATACCTACACATGGGAAAAGAACATAAGCAATTAAAATGGAAAAAGAGAATTTAAAAAGACAGGATGATGGATATATCAATTACACCCTCAATTCCCTTTTGCCATTCCCACCTCTCCCCCCCAGCATGCTTCAGTGAGGAATGGAAAAGTACACTAGGATCAAGTAATTACCCCCAGTCTTTCCTTGCTGGCTCATTGGAAAAAGAAGCACACACACACAAAAATCCAATACAGACTGACCAGATCTGGATCCCCAGCCCCTTGCCCAGAGGTGCAACAATCCCTTATGGCCTAAGAGAGAGATAATAGCACTTACATACTCCTGGTGATACACTGAAGCCAACGTAATCAGCAGCAGTTGCTGTGATGGATCAAGTGGGTCACTTTAATTCACAGGGACATATCCCACTATCATATAAATAAATAAAAAGGATTGCTGAAAATTATTGTCTTTGTAGACAAAAGAACCTGCTGACGAATTCTTTTTGAAATTACAGCTGGATTCCTGCTTTCCTACCCAGAGAACTCAGCAGTGGGAAACTGCAGAGGTTCCTTCCCTTCACTGTTACCCACAGCAGCTCCACTTGTCTTCCCAGTGCCTTCTGATGAGTACAGCGACTCTCCAAGCACCTTTTGGTGTGCTTTTGTTGGATGAAAAACACTTTGAAGCGTTCCCTGGGTGCTAAAGCCTGTTTCCAAAAATTATCCTAAACCTTCCCTGACCCTAAAATCTACCCTAATCTAAAACACCGACCCTAACACTAAACTCTAAACCAAGGTCAGGTGCCTTGGAATGCTGATCACTGGCTCTATCTGTAATCGTTACCCTAATTCTGGCTCTAATCCTGAATGAGACCCAAATACAAAACTAATTCTAAACTTGTAACCTAACCCTGATCCAGACACGGACTCACTCTGACTGTTTTCTGGTGTGCTTCAAGTGAAGCTTAGAGAGGTCTGAAGTGCATCAGGGACATCTGTGCACATTCGCTCTCTGAATTTGTTATTAAGGAGAGCCCTCTGGTGGACACCGTGAGCCTGGATTAGATTTCCTGTGCTCCAGGAAGGTCTGTAAATGAATTGTTGTGCATGCTAGAATCTCAAGTGACTTTATAGGCAAACCAGAACTCTGAATTTTGGATACCAGAGGAGAACTCTGTGTGTCTTTTGTTGACACATAAGAAAGTGGAAGTGTTTTTGGTAGACCCCAAGTGCTTCAGAATACCAATCCTATGTCCTATTATTTATCCTAACATCTGAAAACATCTGAATTACTAAATGAAGCCCTAACTTTGATGTCTAAAACCCAAATCTACCCCTACCTGTGGCTGAGAAGCTGACCTATTTCTAGTAATTTTCAAATGCCTTCTGATGAGCAGAGTGGCCAGGTGCCTTTGGTGCGCTGAATCTGAGAGTGCTGTGAAATGCACCAGGTATGCCTGCAACTATTTTGATTCTCCTCGACAGTCATCAAGAGTCTTGTGATGTGTACCTAGGGACTTGGAAGGACGTTCTGTGCTCTAGACATGTCTGTTAGTGCTTTCTGGTGCACACCAGCAGTGTTCTGAGCACACGAGGAATCTCTAAATGCATTTAGGTATGCAAACAGCCTTCTGTGTGTCTCTCATTGACATTAAAGAATTCTAGTGCTCCCCAGATGCCATTAAATTAAAACCCTAATGCTGATAATTACCTTAAGCCTAAATTGATCTTAAAATTTATCCTAAACCTAAAAGCAAACACTAAACTATAACCCTAAAGTTTAGGTTAAACTCCAATCATAACCTTAACCTTCATCTACAAAGCCTAACCTCTCCAGTCTGTCAAGGTCCCTCTGGATGCCTGCACAGCTCTCTGGTAAGCCAGCTGCTCCTCCATTTTATGTCATCTGTAAATATACTATCCTCCAGCTCATCAACGAAAATTAATGCCAAGGCCAAGGCTCATCAGAGGTAAAGAGTTCAGAGTGGAAAAAATGACAAATCCTAGGGGTTTCATTGCTGCTGGGCTGCATAAATTTTCATCCCAAAGATTTTTCCCTATAGTATCACCATGTGTGTCAGCCAAGACTCAACCAAGTCTGGAATTAGGATCCAAGAATGTACCAATTTTACTGGCTCCCTCAGAGTCCTTGTTTAACCAATGCTCTAAGCCAGAATGATCATTTTGCTTTTCAGTACACCTGCATGTCCTTCTATCTGGGGCATGAGAGTGTCTTTTTGTGCCCCCCTTCAAAACTCCACACACCTTCAGAGCTGCAGTGGAATTGGTGAGTAGGAGATGATCTCTGTACCTCATCTTTTCTTCCAAGTCCTCTGTTTGTAGTGCAGAAGTTCTTATGTTCATTGTAACAAGGAAAGCTGAGTGGAAGGCAATGACTCTATTCCAAAGGTACCATTGATTCATAGACTTCTATGATATATGGTGCACGTTTCCACTGTTTATTCACTACAGAAACTCTCAGCTGACTTCTCAGGAGCAGAACTGAGGATATTTGTTTAGAAATGCATATTACAAGTACTAGATAACTCAGCATAGGAAGCTTATACATGGCTCATCACTACGCAAATACAGAAACCAGTCAATGAATAAAGAAACTTTGAAAAAAGCAGTGAAATTGAGAGGTATTTTTTGCCTGGTGCTGTAACAAATAGGATACTCTAGGGAGCAATGATGGGAGAAATATTTAAGATGTTATTCAATTGTGTATAACAACTACTATACTCCAGGCATAATTTGTAGTTCATTATTATTTAAGTGCATTGTTGGGGGCACTGAGCTAATTCAAAGTCCTATGCAATTTTCAATGACTTCAAATAAGGAATCATTACATTAAGCATCAAACCAAACACAAGAGGAGTATCTAAAACAAAACAAAACAAAACAATAAAAACAACCACTAACTGATTAGAGGAGACCCTGGCATGAACTTAAGTGTTTGCAGTTGCTTGTACCAGTCCATAATCTGACTCGAGCACATGCTCAGAATTGCTTCCTGGCCATGTTTACTCAGGCACAATTACAAAACATTCCTCCCTGATATAGCAATCCAGCTCCTGCTGGCCTTATTCACTTGTAACACATCTGAACCAAAAATACCTGGAAAGACGAAAAAAAAATTCAGATAACTTCATATCTATTGGAATCTGATCCTTCCATTCTTATCCATTTTATTCTTCCTTAGAGTCCTTCATTGTCACTGCTCTTAGTTTTTCTGGGGATGCAAAGATATAGCATGTTGTGAATGGTGCCATCAACCCTTGTCTTCCTATTTGTGAAGGTAGGCATCAAGCCAGAGCTCTCCTGAATTCTTCAAAGAGCTGAGAGAGAGAGAAAGAGCACATTATGTCAAGTTGCTTAGGGAGAGTGTTTCTGGAGACAATGAGAAGAAGGGTTTCCACTTGTTCTCGTAAAAATGAACAAGTCAGACTTTATTTTAGAACTCCCACCTCTCCTACATCCTTCTGCACTTTTGCCTCCAGTGCGTTAACTGTTACTTACTGGACAATGTCTGCAAAGGCGGTGAGCAACGGCTTACATTGGTACTCAATGCCATGTTTGGCACACAAGGACTTCACCAGTGGAGCCACCTTCCAGTAGTTGTGTCTTGGCATTGTGGGGAATAAGCTGTGAATAGGAGACAAGTTCTTTTCCAGTGTCCCATTAGAAATTTTACCTTTAACAAATTCCTGCTCACTATTACTTCCTAGGAATCTCATAGCCCACACAAAACAAGACTTTTTGCAGCTCTTGTCTTTCCCTGTGACGTGCTTTTAGCACAAGGAATGCAATATTTTCCTACTTCACCTCTTCCTTGTTTTTCCACTGTTGTCTCTAACACCTCTGCAACAAGGTTTCTTCAGATTAAGTGATACTGTAAACAAGAAGAATCCACTTTTCGCCCCGTTTCTCCAGAAGTAATTGTGTTTACAGCTGGTCAGAACAGGAATGGAGATGATTCCCCAACCTTCAGTTGCCTATCTCAGTCTTGGGAATGATAGTGTTAGTAGTTAGCATAGGTAGACCTAAACTACTGCATCAGATTAAAAACAGATTGCCTTGGAACATACATTTTCACAAACATTTAAGCTACAGTTTTGGATAGACCCTGTTGCTACTGAATTATTACACAGATCGCATCCATACTAAATTTTCACCGGTAATTCTCATCTTCCTGTGCTGCCAGTGAAGGTTCTGAATTAATACTATGATTATCTTCATAATTTTCGGTCTCTAGGGCAAATTCACTGGTGCCTACAACTATTTGTAGGATTCAGAGCAAAGAATAGGAGGGAAAAACAGAAGAAAGAACAATCTGTTAGTGTATGTACTCACTGATGTTCAATCTGAAAGTTCAGATGCCCAGTAAACCAGTCATTAAACAGAGACTGCTCTACATTACACGTTGCCTGGAGCTGGGAAAGGGAAAAAGAAAAGCTAAATTCAGTACAGATTGATGACTGCAGACTTTCATTTGTCTCATAGCATGCTATACTGTGTTATTCTGATCTATTGTTTTCTTTCAGCCTAAGCTGAGCTACACTCAGCGCATGAATTGTATTCCTCCTTCAGCTTTGTGGACCAGCAGTATTATGTAGACTGGCTAAAATGGACTGTGGTAAAACCAGGAACTCTACCACTTCCCCAGGTAGCCTGCTGTAGTACTTAACCACCCTTTCCACGAAGAAAATCTTCCTTCTATCCAATCTAAGCGAGCCCCAGGTGCAAGAAGAGGCTGTTTCCTCATGCCCTATCACTTGTCACCTGAGAAAAGAGACCGATACCCACCTCACTACATTCCCCTTTCAAGTAGTTTGAGAGACTGATAAGTTCTCCCCTCAACCTCTTTTTCTCCATACTAAACAAGCCCAGTTCCCTTGGCTGCTCCTCATATGCTGTTTCCTCGTCCCTTCATCAACTAAATTACTCTTCTGAGCATGTTCCAGAAACTCAGTATCTTACTTGTAATAATCCTATTACTCTTCACTTCCCAGTTGCAAGCAGGTATCACCCTTAATGCAATACAGCAGTTTCTTGCTGTTGGAATTTGCATCAGCATGGCCACAACTGAATATATGTTTTACCTGGGTAGACACCCAGTCCAGATTCTTGTCGTAATAAATATCCATTGGGATATGGTTCATCTGTGAAACCCAGACAAACCAACTGCTCTCCAGCATCCTGTGCAAGCAGACAAGAGGTTAGAATTCAGTAACAGATAAGGAAGTCAGTGATGAGCCACCAAAGTGACAGCATAGGTCAGACTTGGAGATACATGTTAGAACACCAGACTTTCCTATCCAGCACCTGGACAAAACTCATTAAGTAATTATGGATTTCATAAGGAATTATGAAACTTCCACGTGAAACTAGAAACAGAATCAATTTCCAAAGCACTGAACAGTATGTAAGGTATTTCTCAATTTGGTGATCATTCAGTAAAGACTCTTTGCTTTCACAGCTATTGTGGCAACACAAAACTGGAATTAACAATTAAGCAGTTTTAGCTTAAGCTCAAATAAAAAGACAAACAGAAGAGAATATGCAAGAATAAGGAACATGCAGAGAAAGATGGGCAGACAGATGAAAAGAACACACAAATGAAGACTGAAGAAATTTCTGAAGAGATACTACCTGAATATAAAGTAATATGCCAGGAGACTCTTCATTTCCAATAATAATCCATAAGTAAAAAAGAATCTGACATAGAAGGTCAGCATACAGGCCAAGTCCTCCCAAAATCAAAGACAACAAAAGAGAAAATCATTATATATTGCATTCCTTAAATCCTTTTCTAAGCATCACATGTAAAAGATAAATTTCTACATTTAATTTCTATAGGATTTTGTTGTGTGTGGTCGTTTGTTTGGTTTTTTTTCCCCCTAAATTGATTAATCTAAGGAAATCCAAACTAAGAGAAGCTAACAGTTTCTTTACACAGCTTGCTATAATAGAATGAGTGGATTAATTTATTAGCAAATAGCTAAGCGTTCAGAAACACAGCTTTAAGATTTGTATCAAATCATGGACCATAGCCCCTCCAGTGAGCAGTGTGTTACAGACTATTTCGCTTTGCCTAAAAGTTGCTCTGTTTCTTCTCATAACACATGCAAGAGAAAGAAGAAAGAAGCACAAGCACTAGCTACATGGCATGGGAAACAGCTCTAAATGCATTCATACTGCTGACAAATCGAGGATAACAGTTCCTATAAATCCACATTCCTCTGTTTCTGACTGCTATGGACATACACTTAATGATTTTGCAAGAGAGGCAAAGCAGTGCAAACCAAATAGCCTGTTGCACATGCCTTTATCACCAAAGTGGGGAACCATGTGTTTAGCAGAATGTATTCAGAGCCACTTAAAATTCTGCACTCAATTGACTGCAGTATTATGCCCAGTCCAAAAGCATACTTTGTCATGCCTGAGCTGAGGAGAAAGACTGGAAGCCCACAGCTAATCCCTTGGTTGCACAAGCAGCAGTACTTACCACCCAGTACCTCTTCGTGTACGCAATATAAAATGTGTGGCACTTGAAGTAGGTGGGAAACAGGAGTGGAGGAAGAGCTGTAATAGAGAATACATCATTGCTGACAAATTGTGTTGCTTTGCAACAAGAATAAGACTTCATTAAGATGAGAGAAGGGTGCAGAAATGAAAACCTGGAGATCAGGGCACTGACAGTGGAGAAGTGAGAATCTCTGAATCTTTCCTTTGTTCTGCTTGTGCACTTTAATAAGCATATATTATATAGCTGATGCAAACAGTCCTTAGAACCCTTACCTCACTCTCCCAGGTAACTTCCCTAAATAGTCAGCGAAGATTATTTCTCCTCTTCTATGTTCAGATAGGTTTTGATTTATTTTTTCCAAGCAGTACAATTTTAACATGACCTAAGATATATATATATATATCCCAAAACAGATGTAAGCCAGTTGGTTATGAATATATTCATTTGATTCGATATTTCAATCAAGAAGTCTTCAGAAACCTGATCTCACATAGAATCATTCAGGCTGGCACATCAGGAGTTCAGAGCATCAGCTATGATGTCAGAGCAGGTTACTCAGGATTATATACAGTCAGGTCTTCAGCCCGTTCAAGAATCAGACATAGACTGATTATGTCCTTTGCTGCAGCCTACCTTAGCTCTGCTCAAGACTTGCAGATCAGAAGTAAGATCTATAAGCCACGGGAAAGTAAAAAATACTCACTGATGAAGAAGTATTTGTGCTGGTGATTGTATGGCATGTATTTTTTCTTTTTGATCCCAAGCTGTGAAAATAAACAATAAAATACTGAGTGGAAATTAAGCCACTTGTATGGTTAACTTGCCATTTTCCAGTCCCTCTTCAAGAAGTGCTACTCTGGCACACTTCCCACAGCCCTCATTACTACTGTCTTCCTCTTGTGTACCTGCCCTATTATTTACAAACCTAAAGTGCCTTTTCTACAAATCCCCATTCCAGTGAACTTCTTTAATGCTTTATGGCTCTGTGAAGCCCTTCAGGGATAAGCAGTTAAGTAACCCTGAGACTTCTCAATTGGAGAAATGAGAAATGCAATTGCTGAGAAGTAGTTCTAAATACACTTATGACAAACCTAAACGGAGGTAACAGCACATAGGGAGAACTAAGAACTTATACTGATACATGACAGGAAATAAAACAGCTGTCACAGATATCACCATAGTCTGTGCAAAAGGGGAATAACGTAGTAAAATTATACTGGAATGTTTTATCCACTAAAAGATGGTGTGATTCATAAGCGTAAGAGTTATGATAAAAACTGAGTGAATTAAGGTGAATTTCAACTGTTTCATTTCCTTGCTTTTGCACTCCTGCTACATTCATAATTAATTTAGTGCAACCTTAGATACTTCAAGTCTACATTGTACTATTAGTCAAAACATAGCCACATTTTCCCTTTGTTTACATTTTCTACTTTCTTATTTGATTCCATATACTTAAGTGACAGTTTCATGTTGCCAAAAGTCTTATTAATAATAATAATAATAATAATAATAATAATTCACTAATCACAGCTATTTCAGCAGGGCCTCAAAAAGCAACAAAGTCGTGCAGTAAAGAGTTGCACCATTGTCTTAGGTTATTGCTTCTGGCAATGGCCCATCAGCACAAGCTGAGAACATCTTATGTGGACAAATAACATCTGCCCTAACGAGTCCTAGAGAGCTACAAGAAAAGCTATTGGTTCTTTAGCCCTAATGTGCCAGCTGTATGTCACATAAGACAAGCATGCCAAAGCAGTCTGTATCACTAAGCCTCAGACATTAGCATCAAGTAATCCATGCAGGCATGCTTGATATTAATCATCACAGATTTCTAATAATCATTAATTGCTGGAATATTATAAAACCTACTAAGTCATTACGTTGCTATAACCATTTTTCCTTCTGGGAAATACATATGATGCAAATGCATTTGTCTAGTTTGTTTAAAATGACTTATCAATAGTTTAAGCAATTTTCAATGAACTTAATAAAAATTGCGACCTGCTCACAAAGGCTGAAGGAGACAGAAAACAACATTTCCTCAGAAACCACGACCACATCTTAGTTTTAGATATTTTTGATATAGCGTGCTTTTGGTCGGTTCTTCCCAGTTCCTAGTACGTGGCTACATGTGCATGCACACACAGATGTACTGACCTCCACAGAGAATTTCTTCCCCAGAGTAAACAAGAAAGGGTGCATGTCAATGTCAGGATCTTTCCGGAAGCAGTTGGGTTTGGAATGGTGTCGAGAATGTAAAAGTGTCCACCATTTGGCTGATGCCCCCTGTTTATGTGAAGAACAGAGTATAATAGCTACAATGTCCTCGGTACCAATTTTCTCCAATTCCCCTTCTTCACCCAGTGCTGAACGCTTAATTCCACAGAGGCTTCAGAGCACACACTTTTGAAGGAAGGCCATCAAATCTAGCAAGATTTTCCATGGTCAGTTACTTACGATCAAATGGCACATCACGAACTTGTGTAGCAAGTGGTTCCATTTTGTCATCCTGAAGACTGAAAGATGCCCTAAATCATGTTGTAACCATGAAGCCTGGACCTGAAAGAGGAAAAGGAAAGTTTTGGAGTGGCACAAAAGTATAAAGACCAGAACAATGAAATAGCTATTCTTTACTTTGGGATATCAATGTTTATTCTTTGGACACTTCTCCAAAGCCACGGTCAGAAAGGAACTATGGAATGATGCCTTGAGTAATCTGATCTAAGAAAAGGTGTCCCTGCTCATGGCAGAGGGTCTGGAAGTGGATGATCTTTAAGGTTTCTCCCAGTCCAAACCATTCCATAATTCTGTGAATATATCTTTACCAAAAAATATCACAGGTTAAGCATACTGGGAGCTCCCCACATGCAGAATTTCTTCTTTTCATGTTCTGTAAACATGGGCCATTTGGAAGATGTCTGCTAAAACCAAGAAGAGCTACGCCAAGTAAGGTAACAGAACTGAATACTGCAATAGTATATGTGTCAAAGTTGATAGAACTGCATGTGTTCATGCTCTGGACTCTGTTGCTTACCTGGGAAATGGTCAGCACCAGGAGAGAGACAATAAAGGGCATGAAGGATGTCCCAAAGTAAAAGAGAATGAGCCAAGCAGCGGTATCCAATAGGAGGATGTGAGCAAGGTGCAGGAAGAAGAAGAGTTTATTCGGCTTCAGAAGTCCCATTTTCTCAATGTAGCCACGCAATTCACGGAAATCTTTTACCAGCATTTTCTAGGGGAAGCACAAGAGTTAAAATTTTCTTGCTCTTTGAGTATAGCACTGCAACCTCAAAAGACTACGTGTTTGGTGCTTCATCCATCATCTCTCTGGGAGGTAACAGGACTTATTCAAGAGATGTCCAAAACTGTAATACCTTCTGGACGTTACAGGTTCCCAATCACCAGCACTACTCAGACATTGCCAGGAAATAGGGAAGGGATGTAGATGATGTTGACATCTAACACCTCTCCCCAGAGTATCAAACAGGAGGGAAAATGTGTGTGTATGTGTCAAGTACCCTGTGGAAGGCATACTAAATCCATATGAATACAGCATACTGTACTTGTGGAAGGCCATTTGGATGAAATTTCTCCTCTTCTTCCACTACCACTTCCAATAGATCAAGGTATGCTTTCACTTTACTGTTCCCAAAATTAATAGGGGAAGGCCAAATATCTGTAAAAAAAATGGCACTCACAGCCCAGCTGGCTTTGTACTGTCAACCACTGAGTATTGATTATGGAACAAATGACTACAGCACAGGTGATCGACCAACCTATATTTCTTTTTGTCAGTTCAGCAAATACACTTCAAACTTAATTTCTGCTTCAGTGAAGTCCAACCCAAAGAACCCTGACAACCTAGCTTACAAGCAGTAAGGCACATGAATGCTCTATTGCAGGCTAGCTGTAGGAAATAGGCAAAGCATGGCCACAATCATGGACCAAAGGGATAGGACGTAGACTTGGACAAAGGGGGCAATGGTGTCCATACAACCCCAAGGACAATTGTACTCCAAGACTACTCATGTTTTATTGTCTGCACCTCTTCCTTTCTTTGAAATGCAAGATTGGTTACTTTAACACCACCATCAGCACTGCTTCTGTGGATTATTATACATTTTGGACTACTACTGAAGGCTGTGTAAGAATTAAGTTTCACAGTCTGTACTGTAAAGGCTAATGCACTATCTGCATTCTCTCCTTACAGATACATACAGCAGAAGGGAATACAGTCTGAAATCTCACTATCAATTGACAAGAATTACTGAGTTGTTAGTTAGTTCTTTCTCAAATGTAGAGAAAGAAGGTGATAACTAATATTCATGAGAGCCAAGGCTCTAACTTATCTAGTTGCTGTGATAAGAAAAAAAAAACTTAGGAATGACATTCTCAGCCACCTAGCATGGATTTAGACCAATGCTCATGTGTTATTTATAAATAACAAAAATTTATTAAGAACCTGGGTCCCTTTGCTTTAGAAGCTACACTGATAAAGAAAAATAAGTTCTAATCTCAGAATATTTGTCTTTGATTTATGAGGATGGACTTACATTTTTAGTGGGCTCAATACTGGGTTGATCTGGTGCCAGCTCTCCTATCTGCAGTGGCTTCAAGTACTTGCTCACCAGCAGCTTGTCGACATGGAATGCTACAAAAGCATCCTACAAATGCAGAAGAGTTGAGGAAGAGATAAGGAAGAACACTGTTACTACCTTCAATCCGATGTGCATGCTAAAACATTCATTTGGAGCAACTGCAGTGACAAAGACTGCTGGTTTACCTTTCTACTCCTTTTTTTGACTTTCCATCCCCACCCCCACCCCCCATCACCTTTGCCCTGCATGCTCTTAAAATGGGATTTTTTTTCAACTGGCATACTGAGGATGTCTGATTTTCATGACTGCAATTACTCAGTAATTATGAATGTGCAAGCTGTGGTGGCTCTTGTTCACAGGCATGAGAGATTTTAATCTTTCCGAAATACATTTTTCTCAGAGGCTGCATTCTTACTTTTCCCCAAGTAGACATATAAGAACACCAAGAGTTCTGACATATAAATGCTAAGTAGTCATGGAAAACTAAACTACAAGTAATACGAGTTCTGCAGGAGGAGTTGATAGCAATGTGAAGTCTGCTTCAGGAGACAAATCAGAACAACATTCCAACCAGCACTGAGTAGAAAATTCCACTCCCAGATTAACTAACACAGCATGGATTTCAACAAAGACCAAGTAATATAGGCAACTTTTTCCTAATACTTTGAGATACTCATACAGAAATGAATGTGAGGATGCAATTCACATGAACAGGCCTGGTTAGGTGTTAACTGATCTCTCACAAAGATATAAGCATGAAAAAATAGTGGTGTGATGGCTTCCAGGCAGGGCTGTGGAGAAAAGTGCAGAAAAGCAGGAGGAGACAACTCCATTAACAGAGCATGTACGGAGTAGCAGCTGGAGCCCTGAAGGGAATAGGAGTGCACACCTGGATGCGCTACAGCTGAGACTGAGCTGGAAATGCGGTCTGTAGGAGCAAAACTCCTTCACCTGTGGAAAATTGCTTTTGTACATTCAAACAAAGGGCATCATCTTACTGCTTTGCTGGCATGCTTTAACCATCTTTCATCTGAACCAATTTCTGCTAGTCTAGCCCATACCAAAATTAGTGCTTTGCCACATTCCAGACCCAGATTGCTACAGAATCTGTCCTATATTCCAAAACTGTATAGGTCTTGTTCAACAGATTTTGAGTCCTGTGTGCAACACACTAAGTACTGAGTGCATAATCACTATCACAGGTGAATCTATGCCAGCAGTTCCCACAGTGAAATTCAGCAATATATCACAGTCCTAATGACAAACAATAAGCAAGCAGCTTCTCTGCAAAATCATCTACAGGAAGGAACACTTTTTCATGTTGTTGCTCTAGCAGACATTTTTACAGTTGCCAAAATGCAAACAAGTTTAACTAAACTGCAATCCAGAAGAAAAAAATCCAGTCTTGATAAAATTGTTCCTGTTTTCTTTGTCACCTAATCCCCCTATTCTATCCGTTGTGAGAAAGAAAATAAGCAATAAAAAGGAGTCTACTTCCCAGTTCCATGCAGCGTGACCCTTGCTAATAATCACACTCATTTTCCACTCCTCAGATTCCTCTTCTTACTGAAGAATGCACATCCAAAAGATTTAACAATTGACCTATTCCAGGATGCACAGAGCTCACTAAAGTCTTCTGAATTTTTATTAACAAATGCCTCTTCCACTACTACCTGTGCCTCCCATATTAAATTAGAAGTCTATGGGATTCATACTGTCTCACGAAACTGCACTGAGTACTGAAGAGGAGTTTCTTACTCTATCTGCAATGTTCAAGTTGTCATCCACTGTGACAATAATTAAGTTTTCTTTAAACAGTGAAGGTTAGGTTCACATGAAATCAGGCTGCACATAGAGCAAGGAGTCAATGCCACTAACTTGCTTTGCTTCTGTTACAGGTTGCCTAAGGCCAGCATGGTTTTCTCTGTACTTTATTACATGACTGCACCATAGACATTCTTCTACCAAATAATCCAGCCAGGCATTTTCCTATTATGGTGAACAGCCTATTTTACAAGCACAACTGTGAAGACAGTTGAGTTGAGGTCACACAAAACTGGCAGAAGGGTTTATCAGGGCTTATCATTTGAACATGATATCCATTAATAAGATGCAACTCAGGTCCTAGAAACAAATAGTCTGTATTTTTCAGGTTCATCCATTATCCAGGCTATTCCAGCAGCCTGATTTGAAAGAAATCTGACAGTACTAACTAAAACAAAGGAATGATGGAAAACATAGAATGCAATGTGTTACTAATTTTCGTGAGCCTCAAGCATCCCATACATTTGGGAGATCCAGGAACTATCTGTCTTTCGTTGCTCTTTCAAAACACAGAGTAAGGAAGCAATCTTATTTGTCACATCTTAGTGATAAATCAACATGTACACTATTTTCAACATCTGCATATGCCAGAAGTCAAGAACTCAAGGGAACTTGCTTAATGTTTTGATGTGCGTTCCCACAGATTCCCACAGCATCAAGACAGACAAGAATGGTGCTGAGAAGATGTTTTCTTTGTGCACAGGCTAACATGCCAATTGTTTTTTAGCAGATTCTTTCAATTTTGTTCATCCAAAGGATCAGAATGCCCACAGGCAAATAACTATAGAAACTTTTCTGGAGTGCTGCTCGTGAAAGTGTGCTCTGCCTTTTTTTCTCTACAAATCTGTGGGATGACACTTAGGAGAGGATACCCTTCCTATTAGTAAAGAGAGCAATTTTACAGTAGTTGCCTTATGGCTTTTAAGGTACCCGAGACATCTTCCTCTCTTTACCCATGCTGTGAACCACTGCAGTTATAGTGGCTGTTAAGTAATATCAAGAGATAAGACCAGTCCTGAGGACATTGATGGGATAAACAGTTACAGCCTGTTTGTGCCAAGACTAAGACTTTTCATAAGCACCTTCAATCTGGAGGTGTTCAAGGCCATGTAGAATCGAGGCCATGGGCAGCTTGATTCGGAGGAAGATGTCCCTACCCATGGCAGGGGGTTGGAGCTCGATGATTTTAAGGTCCCTTCCAACCCATTCTATGATTTACGTATTTCTATAGCATAAGCTGGAAAGCTTGCACATAACAACACTACCCTGAGCCTGTTGCAGCCCCTCAACCCCCATGAATTCCCAGCACAATCATTCCCCATGTTCCTGCCGCATGATGCTGGCCAGGCACCCCACACTCCATACAAGCTGTTGGCAAGCATCTCTTCCCCATCCTGCTACCTCTCACCGTGACATCCTGCCCAGCGTGGCTGCTGATAAGAAGGGCACCACCTGGGTGCCTCCGGTAGAAGTGGCTGATGTCATACACCTTCCTGTCGATCACCACCCAGCGCTCCTGCAGTGCTGGACCCTGGCCTGTGCGCTGTGCAACCTCCTCCCAGGTGAACCATCGCATCACTGGCTCAGACTCTGCATTCCCATCCTGCTTCCTGTCCCCATGCTGTGGTGCCATCCTCCTGCTCCTGTCACCGCTCAGCCTCACCCAGCAGCCCCTCCATCCTGTCTCTGCATATAAAGGTTGGGACACGTCAACACAACTCCCGCCCACCTCGTTTTCTCACTCCATCTTTCAGGAAATACAAGTGGTGTTGGCAAAGTGACAACTGCAGGCAGAGCTCCTCTGGGATTCCCTTTTCCCAGCCCCCACTCAACAAATCAGTCACTCACTCAAACAAAGCCTCCTCTTTGCAGCCCAGCAACAACACTACCAATGCAAGTGAGCAAAACTAACCAGTAACTCCAGGTGCTGAGTGTCAGACCATTTACTTTCTTGTTTGTGAGCTTGTTTTGTTCCCAAGACTTTCTGTGTTCTTAGTACAGGAAAAACTTCACTAAGAAAAATACACTTCTGATTAACTTGCTACCTCACAAAATAATATCCCTCTACAACTCTCTTGGGACATTACAGCCCATGGACCCCACAGTGAGAAATGTGAGTTGTGCAGAACAGGACAGGGAGAAGGAGGCTCCCACAGCACTCCTTGCTCCTCAGAGCTCTGCACTTTGTGCTTTTGATAATCTGGATAAGTCTGGGGTGGCAAACACAAACTGTTACACTAGGTTCTGATAGTAGGCTTTTTCTCCCCTTCTCTCTCTCTTCTAAAATTCCCAGCTTTGGGGGAAATAAAAATACAATTATTAACTTCAGGAAATTGTTAATTACAATTTGATTTAGTTTTCTGGTCTTCCTTAATCAGTCGTGGCAGCCATTTTATTCTTTAATTTAGAAACAGACTATAAGTCTTGAAACTATTCAAAAGTCACAGCTGAATTAGTGATTTCACTATTCCACATAAGGAAGCACATGTTAAAGCACATATTGGCATCCATCAGGATGGTGGAACGCACAATGAGAGTGGTTTTCAAATTATGTGACTAAACCCAAAAGATTAATTTATCTTTTCATTATTTGCAATATTTCACTTGAACTAATGCCCACATATTTGTAGTATTTCTCACATACCTACCGGTATTTTTTCCATTGCTTTTGAGTTTGCTAGGGTCACTTCTCACTTGGTAGTAATCCTGCAGTTCAAGTTAGAATAATAACCTTGAGAAATCTCACAATTATCACAGCTGAGCTGTTTGAATAGTGTTAACAGCTTTTCTCCTTTATAAGAACACGTGAAAGGACTAGAGTCAGTTTCCCAGTTTAGCTGCCGATGACCGTCAATAAAAAAGAAAAATTAATAGCCATTACCATTGTGTCTCTTTGCTTCTCCCCTTTCACTGCAGGCAATCAGAAAGCATACTTTCTTGTTCCTGGGTTTTGCCATCCCTCAGTCTTCTGGTACTTTTTGTGGGCTAACATTGAAATAAGCCACCTCTGGTTCACTGGTACATATCTTTGGGAATACAGCAGGACTTGTTCCTTTTGGCATCCCTCCTACACTGGATACTCTGATATTAAAACAAACAAACAAACAAAAAAAAAAAAAAAAAAAAAACAACCTGATCAACCATGGTTCATTCATAAAACAATATTTGGAAACTTCAGAATCATACAACATTCTGAGCTGGAAGGGGTCATACTAGAATCATTAGATCCAACTCCTTGCTTCTTGAATGCCAGCAGCCTGGGGTCCTTTCTGCTGTTGTGGGGAGCGTATCCCATTCCCTTTGGTCCTTTGGGCTGCCAGGGCACATTGCTGGCTCATATCAACTTGCCACCAGCCAGAACACCAGATCTCTTTCTATGGGGCTGCTCTTCAGCCTCTTGTCCCTCATTTTGTACCTATAGCCAAGGTTGCTCTGTCCTAGAGGCAGAATCTGGCACTTGCTCTTGTTTAACTTCACCTGGTTGGTAATTACATAAGACTCTAATTTGTCACAATCTCTCTGCAAGATCCCTCCACTTTGAAGGACTCAACAGTTTCTCCCAATTTTCTATCATCTGCAAACTTACTTAGTATATGTTTGATATATGGAGTCCTGTGGAACCCCACTAGATACTGGCCACCAGCCAGGTGTACCTCCATTTACTATTAACTCTTTGAGCCTGATTCATCAGCAACTTTTCAACCATGGCATTATGTATTGATCTAGCTGTATGGTGGGTATTTTGTCCAGGATACTCTGAGAAACAGTGTGAAATGATGGCTGAAACCCAAAAAGATCACATCAACTGGCTTCCCTTGGTCAACCTTGTGGGTTACCTCATCACAAAAGGAGACTAAATTTGTTAAACAGGACTTTCCCCTTGTGAATCTGTGTTGGCTGTGACTGGCTGTCTTCTCTGAGAGGCATGAAGCAGTAGTGAGAATTGGTTGTTTCAGGAGACAGGCAGTATCTTAGCTGAAGCTTTAGATTTTAAACACTGCCCTCAAGCACCTAAAATTGTAGCCAAACTATTAGGTTATTTCATGAACGTATGCTAAACCCTTAGATAACCGAACCTTTAATTACTCAAGATTGAGCCACATAATCCATTAAGAGAAGGAACTACAATATGGCTTGTATGACACTCATGATTTTGCCATTGTGTCAACATGTACACATTACTCTGATAAAAATGCTGATAATAATATTTGCTACTGCATCAATCAATACAATAAAACGATATATTTGGTAACAAAGAGTCAATTAATCTGAACAAGAGCTAGCTATTACATGAAGTTACCAGCTACTCCATTTTTTATTGGATTCTTCTTCTCCAAGAAACTAAACTTGAGCATTTCCAGTATTGCAGCTCCCCGTTGTCACATTTTGCAACCTGTCCTTTCACAATAAAAGATCAAGCTGCTAAGAAGATAAACATCAAATTATGATTTATGGATCTAACTTCATGGTAGGTAGTAGATTCTCCTACCCTTGATAGGACAAGAGGTAATTGTTTGATACTAAAAGAGGGGAGATATAGACTGGATATAAGGAAGAAGTTTTTTTCTTTTACAGTAAAGGGTGGTGTGGTACTGGAACAGTTTGCCCAGAGAGGTGGTGGATGCCCCATCCCTGCAGACATTCAAGGTCAGGCTGAATGGGCTCCCAGCACACGATAAATGAATCTTGTATGCAGATTAGAAGCTGAACATAGATTTTTCAAACCAAGCTGTTGCATATCATAATGATATGTCTATTTAGGTACCTTCCTGTAGGCATGGATAGCATGATAGCATGAGAGCATGGAGCTCTTGAGCATCAGAGAAACATTAACTAGATTAAATACATCAAAGTCTTATCTGTAGTCTCCTTTAACCTGCACAAATTCTGAAAAATTAGTTTAATATTTCCACTGCTTGTGTTGCATAATCAGTTTCCACATTTGGAAAATGTCCTAATAAGTAATCCAAGTAGATTAAGGCTGTGTTAGTGCTTCCATTGATGCCGTGCTCTATATTAAGTGTGTCCCTGTCTGCTAACACAATATTTGGGGTATGTTCCTTTATCCTGACAGAAGGGGGAACTGACAAAATATTTGCAACATTTTACTTTGATAAATACTTTGATGTGGTTTGAATAGCAAGAAAAAAAGACAGGGTATTGGTTTGCCTGATTAACAGCATATAAGAATCAATATTCCTTTCTCGGTTTTCTATTTTGGAGTGCTAGGAAATAGACTGGATTGCGTAGGATTCCTCCTTTGTTATTGTAACTGGGCAAAATCTGACAGGTTCCTCTTTCATTACAGTTGTGTGGGCAACAGCAATAATTTCAGTAACAGATAACACTATGAATTTTAACAACACTAGTAACTGAATGATATAATCAGAGCAACCAGTCATAACAGAGACAACACTATCTCCATAAAAAGGGAACTCTGAAAACAGCACATGGTGTACTAACTGAAAAACAAAAGGAAAAGGAAAAAGAAGTACTAATTAAGATCTGTAAACCAAAACAAAGCATATATAAACTAAAACTAAAGCAAACAAACAACTTTTTTTTTTTAAATACAATCTCTAAGAGGAGAATGCAGGTTGTTTCCCTGAGCTACTATTTGCTGCCTATAGCTCTTTTTCTTTGTTTTTCTTTTTTGATTCTTCATGTTCACATGGTGCCATATGTTATAGGAATGAGGAGTTGACACTGAAGGTTAGTACTGCTTACTGGAGTTCACAGCAACAAGCAGGAAAGTCTGCTATAGTAGGGACCTGAAAAGGTGCTAATGTTTGATTGAAGACTTATGACATGAGTCTGTCCAGCCAAACTGTTGCTAATAATAAGACACTGTCATTCACATGAGCTGAAATAAATTTGGATCTCATAAAGCACGTGCTTAAGGAAACACTGAACTGATAGTTGATGTCGCCTAACAAGTGAGGATGGAGAAAAGGCAGAGTCTTCTAAGGCATTTTTGCCAGACTTCTTAATATCAGTGATAGATCCTGGACTGCCCGGTCCTCTGAGATATCTAGACAAATCTTCCTAGTGAGGTGACTGATTCCCTGTGCCTGTCAATCACAGAACTGTAAGGGCTGGAAAGGATCTCTGTATATTCCCCAGTCCAACCCCCTGCTAAAGCATGATCCTTACAGCAGGTGGCACAGGAAAGTGTCCAGGTGGGTTTTTAATATCTCCAGAGAATAAGGCTCCACAATCTCTGTGGACAGTCTGTCCCAGTGCATGAGGTATTTGGATAATGGCCTTAATTATATACCTTAACTTCTGGTTAGCCTTGAAGTGGTCAGGAAGTTGCACTGGATGATCTCTGTAGGTCCCCTCCAACTGAGCTATTTTATTCTGTTCTCTGTTCAGCTCTAGTTATTCTATTGACAGCAGTGTGGTCTTGCACTGTCGTATGATGCAATGTGCTCTTTCGTAATAACAGATCTTATCTTCTGCCCCCCCCAAATACATTGGAGTATGACTCAACAGCTGCAGTGCAAAGAGATTTGCTGAATAGAAAAAGTGATAGCATCTCTTTTCCTGACACACCATACTACACCCTTTTTGGCTAGAAGAGTTGATTATGCCCTGTTTTGGTGATAACTGCACCCACAAGCTCTGGGAAGATGCCTTAACTCCTTGAAGAAATAGTAGAACCATATGTGAGCATTCTCAAAGTAACTTCTCTCCTTTAGATTCTCAAACGCATCAGAAAACCCTGCAAATATTCTCATTTATTTCATTCTAATTGCTTGTCAAAGCACCAGGTCACCAGTTAAAACATTCTTGTCATATTTTGATCTAAATCATACCAAGATTCCCCTGTATGTAATTCAGTGCTGAAAAGGCACTAAGTGTGTGCCTCGACATGTCTGAACAAAAACAGAAGAGTGTCAACAAGAAGGAGAGGCATCCTGATGTGATGGAAATTCAAAACATATTTAAAAGTTATTTGAGCCAAGCTATGCATACTGTGTCGCAAGAATCAGAGAAGAAACAAACACGAATAAAATGTACAAAATATATATCCTCTGTGGCATGGTGGGATCTATCACTAAATGTTACAAATGGGGAAGGACAGCTCACAGTGTACCCAGTCTGATTTTTTTTTCAAGTTTCTCTTCAGCTCATGCAATGCAACAAAGGATACAGAGATCCCTCGAACACTGTGCTTCCTAGGGTATGTTAGCATGGAATAAATTCTAGAGCTGCTAATAGGACAAATGGAAGATAAACTGAAAAAGAAGTCAAATACAAAACTATGGAGATCATTGCAGTCATGTATAAAGACGTGGCAGAATAGAATGGATTTTGTAACATAAATGGGGATGTGATTTCTTTTATCAGCCTTCTTTTTCACATCTCAAACTTTACAATGCATGACAACAATTACCTTGCTACTTCAGCAGAACATAGACACAATGATCACATACAACCTCTACTTGAACCTATCTGTAAAATTAAGTGTATGTTTTCTTACTCCAGAATGCATCAGAACAGCACAAATCTGCACCAAGGGAGGATCAAGCTGGATATCAGGAAAAAAAAAAGTATTTACCATGAGCATGGTCAAACACTAGACCAGTGCTTCCTAGAGAGGTGCTGATGCCCCATGGCTGCTAGCATTCAAAAGGCATTTGGGCAATGCTCTCATTAATATGCTTTTGATTAACCTGAAGTGATCAAGAAGTTGGTCTTGATCTTTGAAGGTCCTTTTCAAGTGAGCTATTCTGTCCCATCCTATCTCATCCTCACAAAGTAAGCATTCCACTTACTAGAACTATAAGTCAGAAATCCAGCAACTCTATCAGTCTAAATAAATTTATCTTGTGGTATCATTTTCCGTTTCAACAGTAGCTGTTTTTCAGACTCAGACATCAAAAAAAATCAAGGATCTGAGTATTTCTAAGTCAGCAATCAGAAAAATTGAAAACAGAATAAAGGTTATGTCCAGATCCTTATGTAATTCATATGATGTCCCATTCTGTCAACTCCTCTCTTCGTCTCGCTTCCCTATATATATTAATGTTCATACTTTGTTTTAGTATTAAGACAGGATTTCTCTACATTTTCCCTAGCAAAACAAATATTTAGGCATAGACTCATCATATCTAACCCTAAGTGTCTAAATTCAGTTATCATCCTGCACTAAGAGAATAGGCTCTCCCTGGCCAATGCAACTGGATATGCACTTCAAGTGGGTGACTATTATAGCAGGCCTTAGATTACCCCATACGTATTACTACACTTACTCAAAATTTGGACCCTTTTATGCTCTTCATCAGGATTCTGTCATCATATTGTCACTTCCCTGGAATCACAAGTGCAGACTGAACAACTGGTTATCTCCACAGCGAGAGAATCCCTCTTTCCTTGTACTTGATACAACCAATGCAAAGTGGTAAATATATGAGTAACAACTGTTTCAAAGGATACACTGTTATCCATACCACCAAAACATCTGAGTGAGGGGATATCTCATATTAAATCTTGGCCTTTCTTGATAATCATTTATCACAACACTGCTAAAATGCTTTCTCATCATCTAGTTCTGCCCATTTGAAGGTATACCTAGAATAAATTATCTGCTGGTTTCACCTTCACACTGTCAGTCTACAAGGGAGTGACTGATACTTTGCAGTTCTTAATTTCTTAGTCCTTGGGTTTCAGAAATGGGTTTTATATGTGTTTTATAACCATTATTACTTCCTTTTCTAACCTTCTGGAAAGGAAGACAAAGAGAGCAGATTCTTTATACACATGCCACCACAGTTCCTCTTTTTTTCTACACAAGACAAGAACTGCGAATTTCAAGAGAAAAAGTACAGCAATAATAATCCAGGAAATATTTTCTATGCGTGGACTTTCCATACTCTGCATGGACTCACAGATACCATTTATAGAAAGCTTTATCTATATTAGCAGTTGGAGAGAACTGATTATTACAACTTAACCCACAAGATAAAGATCCATCCTGCCTTCGCATCTGAGGTACGTTGGCAGGTACTGACAAGTCATATCAAAAAGCAGATGAAAACACATTTCATAAGGCTGTAATTTATCAACATGAGAAGTCTTTTCTATACATAACATGTACTTGTCCATCAGATCTCATGAAAAGTGCTTCCTCTCTTTGTGAGGGTAACTGCAGTATTTCTTTGCATCTACCAGCCTCTTACAAAAGACAGCTGATAATTATGTTTTTATCCAACAGAATTTAAATGTACATACTTACAAATATTTGGAGAAAAATGCTGAAAAAAGTCACCTGAAAATTTCCTCTCATGGGCTCAATATTCTATTTCCCACCCTCTTCATTTTGAACTAACATTTTTAAAGACTGTAGAACCAACAGTTTGCACATCACCTAGAACAGGTTTTCCTCAGCTTGTACAAAATCCCTAGCATTTGTCTTTCACCACTGATAACTCCTCGTCTGATAGGTTCTAAGTCTGCATTTTGGTTTCAGAGGCACATCACAGTGTAACTCACAGACATCACTGCACTCCCAAAACTTTTCCCCTTTCTGCTTTCAGATGTTATCAGGCAGCATTAATTTTCCCCTTAAGATATTAATTAAGATCATATTTAGAATCTTATACTCCAGTTTGGAAATCTACTACATTCTTTCTCAGCCTTTGAATTTCTATGCAGTTCTAGACAGATCATGTTTGTTGGGGAAACTCAAACACTCTAGACACTCTAAATGAACAAGAATGAGTTAACTTGAGTGAGGCTGAGGCACTTTCAGATAATTTAAGCATTGAAAACAGCATAACTACATGACATTTTCCTGGGATAACTGAATCAGTATCACACCGCCGCACACGCATGTATTGTAATAAAGAGATAATGATTTCCAACACTAGAGGGTGCTCAGACCATTCATTTATGATATTGAACATGCAGACTAAGTATGTGAACTGGATAAGTATAACTTCACCAGTTCTCTGTTTGTAAATGACTAATAACAAAATAGAAAGACCTGAAAATGAAACGGTGGAAAAATGTGACTAAAAAAATCACACCAAATGAAAGTGTTTCACGTCTCAAAAAAGGATAAGTTGAGAGTTGAAATAATTCAAACACAATGAATGAATTCATTAAGTTGGCTTAATATATGCATAATATAGATGATTTATTTGTTTTTTTTCCTCTAATTATTTAAGAAAGATGGACAGTCTAAATTAGATCTAGAGATGCTTATCTTTTACCATGGACAAGAGAACCTAGATAACAGCTTAAACCAAATACTTAGATTATAAGGTTAGGCAAAATTAATCCTATTTAATAAGCCCTTCATTATTATGACTGATGATAACATGCTTCTGGTTTGTTTTGTTGTTTGTTGTTATTGTTGTTGTTTGTTTGTTTTTGAGCAGTCATTGCTGGAGGCAGATAAAGTTTGAGGCTATGCAAAAAGCTGAAGCACTTGAGATCTGCTCAGATTTTTTCCTCATTCCTTCTCTTCATTTTGAACAGTGAAAATCTTACCTTTGCTTTTTTAAATGAAATTACAGTTCCTGTAAGGAACTGTACTTTCAGATCTAACCACAACAGATTTCAGAAAAAGAGTCTAAAGAAGCAAGTAAAATAGGAAATCAACCAATCAAAACGAACTTGTGGAGAGTTACCCTCTTACCATTAGCATGTGCACTCACTGCACCTCAACACTGATAATGGGTCTGTCATCCTTCTTTAACCTCCCTAGGGGAAAAAAATAAGAATCATGGTCAGTTATTCAACCAATCTCAATTGAAAATTGGTGGATTGCACACTCAGAGTTGTCTTACAAAATCCCAAACACCCACACAATCTGTGACAACTCAGCCACTGTTTGTTGGGGTTTTTTTTGAGGGAAATGAGGGGGAGCAAAGTAGGGCAGTATAATTCATCCTGTCAATTTGGAACCAGTATCAAGATTAAAAGGGAGGATCTCTATTTTGTAGCTGGACTAGTTTCTTGCACAACCTGGCACCTACTAGGTTACCTCATCGTAGTGTTGCATGCGAGGTGACTGGTTCCACATTTCATCACAACTCATTCTTTCTTTTAGGATGTTCCTCCTCTGCTTCCCTGCTAATTGAAATGAAGCAGAAACTGGAAGTTAATGGTAATCATTTTGTTAACCAAACCACACAAATTGTGGTCTGGCAAATTATCACTTGCCATGTCAAATTTATCAGGTTAACAGAGAATTTTGGCATATAACTGCATTTAGAAATATAATATAATCTATTGGTATTCATATTTGTAGAGATGACACTGTACTCAGGATATGCTGACTTTCTTCATACAGCCAAGCCCAAAAGTGCAGCTAGCTCTGGAGATGGTACCAGTTTACTAAATGCAATGTCATAGCAGCTTGAACGAGGCAACAAAAGGACTGGAGCTGCACATAAAGCAAATTATTTTCTGAGATGTTCAGGACAGGAACCTTGTGTCCTGGAAAGTCTATCACTCGCTCCATATGAACACATCCAAGAGCACATCTACTGACTGTGTCTGGATAAATGACACAGGAAATGTCCAGGCATGCACTGACTTTCTGTAGTCTAATAATCATGAAGGGCATCTCCAGTGCACAGATCCAAATGAGAGCGCTGGCAAAGCCAAGAAGGCTGCTGATATAAATGGATCTTCCTTACAGTCTGGAGAGCTATCCTTGCCCATAGGACACAGGCTGAAACAGTGCACCTGCCACAGTGACTCTGTCAACAGTATATTTTTCAGAAACCGCATTTTCTTTCAAATCCAGGCTCACTCTATAAACAGCAGATTCTGAAGCGTTACTTGGGTGTACTGTGATCCACCTGAAGTGTTAACCTTGGGAGGAAATTGACAGCATTTTAAACCACACTTAGTCTTTGTAAGTGTATTGCGCCAACCCAGCATGATGGATATTAATGGATAACATGCAAGTATTGCACTTTACTTCTCTTACTTGCTCCTAATCCTAACCAAATAGTACCCTTGGACAATGCCTTTGGGATACTTCTGAAAATCTAAACGAAGTATTATTATTCAATCTTAGCCCTGGGCAGCTATTAATTGCCTGTATACAGGTTGCTCACAGGTAATAAACCTAAGCAAGGAGGCGGTGATGCTAGACAAACATAGCACTCTATAATACATTGGATGTCCCAGTGCTGCAAGTGCTGTCTTTTGGACAATAAACATGAAGCTTGACAGCAACTGGGATTATACATGGGTGATCTGGATCTTGAAATATGACCTTCTACATATCAAGATCTCCCAGTGTCCTTTTCAAAAGGTTACAGGCAACATAATTACATTAATTTCATAATGCAATTCCCTTCTCATTTGTAAGAGGCATACAAGGGCTTTGTGAGCTGCAGACTGAGGCAAAAGAATGAGCTTCATTAGCCTAGGCTGTTGGAGTCTGTCCCAGCCACTACTGGGGTGTCACAGAATATAACACAGAGAAAACAAAGGAGATGCAAGCTGCTCCCAGTACATGGCACCGTATCCCTTCTCGCCATTGACTGAAACCAGACATAACATATTCAGGAGAGAGATGAAAAACATCTGCTGCTTCTAACATGTTGGCATTTAGCCCAAGATTCTGACCTGCAGGTTTGTTGTTATTGCTGCATTTCCTGTGGGTGCATCTTCAGTGTTGGGATCACAACTTGCTGTTCTATCAGGAGCTGTGCAGTTCTGGGCATTTTTCTGAATGTTTCAGCTCTCAGCAGTCACAAAAATGAGTATAATCTTGTATTTGTTAATAGAGTGGAAGGAAGAAGGGAAAGGGGTGTGATAAATTCTTGCTTTCTGCTTACTCAGATGATGTTGATCTTTTACTCCTTAGTGCATAAGAACCCAGAATTGACAGCTGGGAGGTTACTTTTTGGGGCAAGGGTATTTGGAATGCACGGAGCTCTGGCTAGGGTTTGTTGAGTCGACTGAGTTAACAAGTTAGCATTAAGAAAGGACCCACAAGATGACATTATAATGAGCACATTCTATGGGTTGCCTGATCAGAAAGAAAAAACAAACAGATGGGGCCCCCTAGGAACACACAGGAGCAGACTCATGTTCATAGGCCCCAGTGCTCACTGATAACTTCAGCCACCTAATATCTGCTGGAAGGAGCCAGCAGTGTGCCCTGACAGCCACGAGGGCAAGCCACATTTTGAGGTGCATTAAACACAGCATGGCCAGTCAGTTGTAAGTGGTGATTCTCCCAATATATTTAGCATTGATGAAGCCTCACCTTGAATACTGTGTGCAGTTCTGAGTTCCATGATATAACAAGGATGTTAAACTCCTTGAAAGCATCCAGAGGAGGGCACCAAAGCAGTGATAGGGCTGGAGGCACTCCTGTGAGGAGGGGCTGAGCACACCTGGGCTGTTCAGTCTGCAGAAGAGGTGACTTCACTGCTCTCTGCAGCTCCTGAGAAGGGTACACAGAGAGAGGTGCTGGGCTCTGTTCCTGGGGACCTATGCAGAATGGAACGGTCCAAAGGGCACAGGGGAGAGTCAGGCTGAGCATCAGGAAGCATTTCTTTACCATGAGGAAGGTCAAATCCTGAGACAGGCTTCCTAGCGAGGTGATGGTGCTCCATGCCTGTCAGTGTTGAAGAAACACTTGGGCAATGCTCCCACTAGTACAGTTTAACTTTTGATCAGCCCTGATATGATCCGATGGTTGGACTTGTTGGTTTCTTTCAGCTTTCTTTCTATTCTCACTTATTTTTATGATCATAACATTTATGTATTAGGAAGTGCAATATATCATTCTATCTTTGCCCAGGTTGAACAACACCATCTGGATTTCAGAGTTTCCAGAAAGATAACTGAAGTCTGGAAGTACAGGGATAAACCAAGCTGTTTTGTGAAAACAGCTCTCTCCTAGCCTCAGCAGCTAACACAAAGGAATTCATACAGAAGAAAACAAAAAACGAAATCCATTCCTAGAAGTAACTGCAAGACATTACCACAAGGAGGCAAACTGACATTATTTTTCCTGAAGCTTTTTCTTGGCATAAGATAGATCCATACTATTCCAAATTATTCCATTCACAAAAACAAAAAAATAAGAAATTTAGAAAAATCTCTCCCGTGGAATTCATGTTGAGGTCATCCACATATGTCTTGACACAGACCTTCTTAGAAAAAGAATAAAGATGATGTATGTAATAGCCTCATAACTACATAACTCACTCAAGGCTGGGCCTCACCACTTTTCAGTGCATTCCTTCCCTTGCTGAAAATCTAAGTCCTCTGCGCTCTAGCAAGACTGCCTTTGTGCAGCAAAATTTGGATGATGTATTGAGACTGAAAAATAGCAAGTACAGGATACTGTAGACCATCAATTAAATATTTAATCTAACAGAAAGAGCATAATCAGTCCTGATGAATGTACTTAGAGACATTTTGTCACTTAGGAGGCGAGGATAATTCACAGCACCAAGCCATGTCCATCTTTATTTAAGCTGCAGCAAACCTATGCTACTGAATATATTCAAGTACAATGATTCTTGCCACATTCTGTTCAAATTCTTGAAGATCTCTCACCTTCTTCTCATTATTTTTTCCTATATCAATCAGTTGTAAACCCAGACAACTCTTTGTGAACAAAAGAAACCACAGATTTCCATTTAGTGTGTACATGAGCTAGAGAGTACCTGGAGCACTCAGTTTTTTCTCCTATGAAATAATGCTAAAAGTGTCATACAGTGGCCAAAGGAAAGTGGGTTGAGCCCCTTCACTGACTAGTCCAAATATTCATCAAGAAATAACAACAGACTCTCATAGAGAAGGACAGTTCACAGAAACATTCTGACTGCTTGAATCCAGTCAATATAGTTGAAAACCCACTATTGTTTATCAAATCGATTTACAGTGAGAAAAAAGGTCATCAAAATACCAGGGCTAACAACTGAAAAGAGTACCCCAGAGGTAAATCCGTCAACATGATGTTATTAGCAAGAGATAAAGGTGGCAAGACAACTTACACAGATTGTATTTACAACCACTATAAAATTGTCTCGGGACATTCCAATTTTGAACTGGTAAGTGTAGCAAGGGTGTAAATTAACATCCGTACAGAAAAATGGAACAATAATTAAAATTAAAAGGCATTTTTTTAGTGACAAAATATTTCTGAAGACTTTATAAGTAGCTAAAATGAGAAACTCATGCCCATGATACTGAGAATTGGAAGGATTCAAGCAACATAAAGGAGCTGAGATTTTTCATGAAATACAGGTTCATTGGTCCTTCGGAGAGCACACATTTTATAAGGTTGGTCAAACTGTACATCACAACCCAAGGAACAAATTACCTGAGTAAATGAAAATTACTTTTTCTAATATTTTGTTACAACATTGCTAAATTTTATCTCATTCCAGAGAGCACAGAAGGCGGAAGAGAAGCACATACTACTTCTAATTAGAAGTCACCATGCTTCAAACTCCAACCATCGGTGAGCTTATGACTTCAACAAGAAGTCCTGGGGGCTAAAGGTGAGACAACGAGACAAGAAAGTAAGAAGCCAAGGAGCCATATTTAGAAGAGAGATGCAGAATTAGAAATGAATGTTAGTTGAAACAAGGCTTTGATCATGTTGAGCATGAGTGCTAGCAGAAGTAAGTCAGCTTATGGTGACGGATAAAGTGCAACTTTAAAAGCTTTCTCATGAGGTAGCTTCATCTGTCAGAAGAGATAGGCCTCAGCAAAAGAAACGGGCCTCAGAAAACACTGCTGTTTCCTTGTGTGGTATATCTCGGTAACATCAGCTTGTAACAAAAAGCAACAGCAGCTGATGATGGTGGCAAATGAGTTTATAGGTGAAAGAATATTAATCTTTAGAAAAGTTGCTAAAAACATAACAAAACAATTAGGTCAGTTGACAAAGCTTACGAGTCTTGGAAAACCACATCAAAGTCATAACTCCCACCAAACCTGTGCTAATCTTAAGACTCAGTACTCTATTAGCCCTAGGCATTAGGGATTTAAAAAAGTGCATTAGTGTCAGTTCTCAGTTGCAACAGTGTATCAATTCAAATCTAACCATTAGTGATCAACGGATATTTCTGTATGTTGAAATCTTGGCTGTTAGTTCCATTACAAGCAACTGATGCTCGTAGAATGATATGTAAGTTCTCCAATATATTATAACTTTTAATTATTGGTGTAATAAAAATGTATATTAGAATGTTATATGGATATGCTAGGGGTTAAAGAAGAGCAAGCGTTCAGTACTAATGAAATCAGCTTTTGTATTTTAAGGACATTACTGCAGTATGCTGCTAGTAAAACAAAACTTCACTACTAGAAGATGCAAAGCTGTAACTGTTACGTTCAGATCTCCATTTCCATTGTACAGTGCTGCAGCACTGCACTGCACCATGTTTAATATCCCCAGCAGCTAGAGCTGCAGAAAAAGAAACTTCAACCATACCTGAAGTTAGTCTTCAGCTACTAGTCACTAGAAATATTTGTTCCATAACCCCAGCCACTGGTGGTAGGTGGTCAGTTAGACTAGATGATCTTAGAGGTCTTTTCCAACCTTGGTGATTCTCTGGTGATCAGAACTGCTACTCCTTTTGGTAACTGGAGGTCTACATCAGACAGCTGAGCTCAGAACTGAGCACAGTAATGATCTCAAAGTTCAAATAATTATGAGATCAAGGAAGGAAACTATAGGCCATGGCTATTAAGAGAGAGATTAAGATGTTTGTTATGCAGGCCTCATTTTGCCAAACCACAGCTTTTCCTGTTTGGTTCAATTTATACTTAGAGTATTACTGATGATACAAGGAAGCAAATATATGAGTCATGGAAGCCAAGAAAAGTGAAAATGTAGCAGAAGTGAAAAACTCATGGGGAAATTACTTATGAGAAAGATTATAAGGCCATGTGGAGTAAAAGCAAGGAGAACAAAGACAATTGCTTGACAGGACTGGAGAGCTACGTATTTCAAGATACTGCAGCAACTGACATTTCTCCACCCAAATAATGACTACGCAGCCATGATGTTCATTGGCATTGGTGAGCACATTGTGCTTTGCCTAGCATTTACTGTGTACATTAGACTATAAATAAAATATCTGCTGTGGACTCCTAACTTTTGCACAACCCTGTGCAGCAAATTTCACTGCACAGCAAATAAAATTCATATATAAGGCTTAGGCTTACAAGTATAGTTATTGCTAGACTGTGTAAAATGCTCCAACCTAATGCAAAACCTGTGAGGCTGAGATGTCAACACTGGACCTGCGTGCTTCCAATCCACCAACTTTCCTTCCTATGTCGAGCAACATACCTTAGATACAACTAATGGAAAGTTGAGTCCTGTGTAGTTCTAAGGATTAAGAAGCAGAAATGTAAATCCAAATTTATTAGAAGCTTTTCATCTTTCATTTTTATTTCACAGATCTAAATAAGTACCAAGTACTCTTACTTCATCATACTGCAAGTTTAAGCCTGCCAGGAGTCAAATAGTAGGGCTAGCCCATGCTGTTACAAAACCACCAGACCAAAGAAAGCTGTAAAAGATGCTACACATAAAAATTAATTTGTTTCGCTGTAAAGCTGCTTACTATTTTGAAGTATTTTGTCTTTCTTTTGCCAACAGTGTTTTCTTACCATAAGTGGTAAACAGAAAATAAATAAATAAATAGATAAATAAATGAACTAATTTGTGATGCATAAGGCTGGAAAATGAAGAATTAATAAATCACATACAGTTTAAATACAAGAAGATAGGTTCCCTTTATCTTTTTTTTTTATATATACCAGCTTCATCCTAGCCCTTTTCACTCTGGGCCACTCTTGTAAAAATTGATAACGCACTGTTAATTCAAGTTTTCTTGAGATCTGGTGATAGAACAGGATTTCCTTTGAGGACTGAGAGGGTAACTTGTCTTCTTTTAGGTACAGCCAGAGTGGAGGTTATGATTATTGCATTTCTCTGGTTAATAGAGGTCAGGATGATTGACAAGTCCTTGTAACTCAGAATTGAAGAAATTCTCTCAAGAGAAGTATGGCCCTAAAATGCTACAACAGAGAATATATTCTGCTCCTCTCTCTGCCACGATCTTTCATAGAAGCATCCAAGACACAAAGAAAGAGAAAAGGTAGCATTAGCACATCTGCTGGAGTAAAAATATTGCCTTGTCATGCTGTTCTGGCACAACAGAATATTTCAAAAGGAATTCAGCCTTAAAGTAAATTTTTTTTGCACAATTTTGTGATTCTTACCTTCTGCAAAAAATGAAGTTGCCCTATTCCTAAAAAGAAAGGGAATGACAGGGGGAGAAAGCCCGTCAAGAAGAGAGAAAGAATGGTTTACACTCTTTAAACAGCTACACACAAGCGATGGAAGGCTGAGTTTTACCTCACTGGCTGTCATCTGTCACAGCTTCTAACAGAAGGTTTATTGCTGTTTTTTCAAAGTTGGGAAAGACGGTCAGAAGAAGTGAATTAAAATATAAAGATTAGAAAATATCCTGAGAATCTCTCTTCATTTTCACACGCCCACAGCTTACAGCTTTATTCATAGGGTTAGGAAGCTTACATCATTCCACAGATTGAGCAAACGTTGTATGCCGCAATATCAAACTTTTAGCTCCTGTGCCACAGTTGACATTTAAAGCTATTAAATGATCATTTTTATGATCAGAACGTCTGCTTTCCTATGCTCATTCAGGTGCATGGCTGATGTATAGCAGCATTTCTGATTCAGCAAATTGGAGCTTCATAATGGTGTGTTGAAATACTTCATAAGAAACACCAGGCTCCAATGAAAGGAAAGATGCAACATTCTGAAATTTGCTAGCTCTGCTTATCCTTGCAAAACAGGGATAAAAGAGGGAATCTTACTTTGAAATCACTTTTTTTTTAGTGAGATATCTCTATTTTTAGGTAAGCTGTTACTGCAGTGTTATAGCTAAGAACGTGCATTCTCTCATCACGTGGGAAGGAAAAATCATGGTCAATGATACCGTCAATCGTATTGCAGTAAATGTTGAAAAAATAAGACAAATCCTCTCTCAGCTTTACAATGACCCACAGCCTGTTCACATCTATTGTAACCAGCCAAAGTTTCTCAGGCTGTTTTACAATTCAAGAGAAACAGAAGAAAGACTAGGACTTGGTGCTATGGGATTTCAAAGATCCTAGTAGGTCAGTGGGAGTGGAATGAGCTACTTCTGAAAGAAGATATCCTTTAATAACAGTCGATAACAGTGTAATCTGCAAGAGCTGCTATTTTCTTTTCCAATTGAAAGTCACCACACATTCCATCTGTGTATGTCCTATATGAACCTAAGTCATCTGACTGATGTACACAAGCATAGGACTAAGCTACACTGCATTTATTTACACTGCAGAACTGGGAGACTTAATTAAATTTCTAGAGAACATATTCAGTGGATTAAAAGTTCAAACAGCTAAGAATATATAATGACTATGGAAAGACCTCCTTTAACTAGACTGTTCACTGCAAAACTGAACGAAACACTCAAGATCAATGTAACAAGGGTAAAGCCGTATGTTATGCCTTATATTATGTAGTACTGAGAGATAAAGGCACATAAAAAAATCTAGCTCACAGTAAACTGTAAAATATATACATTTAAATGCAAAGCTGCTAGCAATATTGCCTTAGCAAAGCATTATGAGGTACACTTTTTGGAGTATCTAATAGAAGCGCCTTTGTAGGCAGCCCTAAAGACACAGGTAATAGGAGCTATAATCTGCCTGTATGACACTGATATAATAGGCTGTATGCTAATGTAATCAAGCCCCAGTTACATACCAACTGGCATACAACTGTCATGCACAGTTCTATTTACCAAAAAATGAAATTATGAGTCACAGAAAATTATAGCCACACAGATTTCTGAGTGTGGCAAGGCTTCTAGAGTATAGAGGCTTATTTACATAATTAGCTTGTGCTTACACAATGTTCCCCATACTGTGCTGGCATAAAACTGCATGTACCAACACATCATTATTTACTGGCACAAGAACTGGGCAGCAATAAACAGGTCCTGTCGCTGCCACACAGAGCAGAGCTCAGCGCTGCCTGAGGATGCGGCCGCCATGAGGCCTCCCCTCAAGCTCCTCTGCTCCTTGCTCAGCACACCTGGGCACATATCACCTGCTCCTCACACACCTTGCCTTACAGACCTTTCAGCATCTTAATAGCCCTCCTCTGGGCGCTCTCTAACAGTTTTACGTCCTGATATTGTGGCACCATAACAGCACACAGTGCTGGGAGTGAGGCTGCCTGGTGCGTTCCCTGTGGGTGGCCGGGCCACACTGCTGGCTCACATCCACTTGCCACCAGCCAGAACACCAGAGCCCTTTCTGTGGGGCTGCTCTCCAGCCTCTCACCCCGTGTCAGTGAACATGACCTGCAACATGTAGAAGACCTCTAAAATAGGGATAAAATTCCTACTCAAGAAATAGTCAGAGAACCCAACAACGGACACCCTAAATGAGAGGCCAGCTGCCACTCTTGAATTCAGTTTTGTACCGAGGAACAAATTCCACAGAGAAAAGAACGTGTTGCTATCCAATCCATAGGTGGTGAGAGGGGGGTATTGTGGCTTCAATCAGTTTTGCTAGGAAAATAATTGAACCTAGACAATTATAGATTCATAGATTCATTAGGTTGGAAAGGACCTACAAGGTCATCTAGTCCAACCATCCTCCCACCACCATCCCTACCCACCAAGCTACTAAATCAAACTCCCATAACAACTGCATGTTATATTATAAAAAACAAAGAAACACCTCTTTTACCTCCCTTTTAGAAAGAAAATAAACATAAAACTTCTCTGAAGAGCACAGCCCAGCCTGTCAAGTTTGTTACAAACAAGCCTATGGATCAGACTTCTTGGGCAACACAGCAGACAGGAAAAACTAATAAGATCCACCCTTAAGTGGATGATAAGAGGAAAATTGCTAAGGCTGAGGCAGATCTCTACATGCACAGAAGTGTAACTCAGCATTTGGAGAGCATTAGAATAATAGCAGAACACACCTACTGAACCAGGTATAGTCAACACCTGAAGAAAAAATACTTCAGGTGGCAAGCTGGAATATATTCACCTATGTCATCAGATTTACTGCAGAGATTGTCTATTTGTTGTTGATTGCCCCATAATGGATATTTATTATATTTTTTCGTGACTTCTTTCACATCAAGCAATAAATAAGTTGTCTTCCAGTCGGTTATTTAAGAATTTACAAAATAACATAGAACAACACACACAATTTTTTTTCCAAGACTGGGGAGGAGAGGAGAGGAATTGTTGAACAAATCCTACAATTTTACTCTTTGTTGGAGGGAGCGTAGGGATTTTTACCACATTTTTGTCTCAAAAGTATCTGTTACTTTCATTATTCAGAAAGGGAATGCCTTGAAACAAGCCTTTTTTAGCAACAGGCAAAAGAAAACTATGAATTTGAATGCACACGAAATGACCAGATTAAGGCAAATGAATGCTGAAAACGCAAACACAGTTGGGTATACAAACTGGACAATAACAAGGATTTTAGTTCCCATTGTTTCATATATAATTAAACTTTGAACTTCTGTGAGGGACATCAGATTGCTGTTTAATAGGAAGCACACCACATACTCAGCAGACTCTCTGTATTCACACAAGTAGGATTCAGTTCCGAAGAACTGTTGACACATTTCTTTTATTTTGCAGTTCTTGCTGCCTTCCTCACTGTTAGGGCCCTCTAAAGCTTGGTAGTTGTTGACTGTATAACAGGGTGGCCGTTTGTGCCATCACTGACTTGTAGGAAAGGGATCCTCTGAGATACCTGTATAGTAAGCTAACAATTTTGGTGTACCTGTGTAAGAAAAAACACTACTAACAGAATCTTAGTATAAACTTCTAAAGAAAGCAATATTGTGCAAATTGTTTTCCTAGTTTCCTTCTTTCTTCCAGGTATTCCTGATTATACATGCTATCTTTCAGAGAACATTATATTTACAAAGAACTCAAATGCCAACCTAAGTGGCTTGCTAACTTCTCATCAGGGGTTACACCAAACCCTTGAAGTTTGTGAACCACATTAGAACTAAACAAAGATAAACCAGTTTCATGTATGCTAATAACCTTTATGAAACAGATAAAGAGATAAATCAATATTCACAAAGAGCAGCACACTGATAGATCAGTTAAAGAGACAAAAACATTTTAATTTAAATGAGGTTGCAAAAAAACTGACTCAATAAATTACTACATTCAAATAAGTAGAACGCTGGCTAAATGGAACAAAGAATCAGATTGATCCATGAGGCTGACATCAGAAAGAACTAGTTTGTGTCAGACTCGTCTTCAGAGAATTTCAGTAGAAATCAAGGTGTAATCAGCTTTCATGTCCCACTGGTTAAAAAATAAGAAAAAAAAAAAACCAACACACCAAAATCCTTAATACCTAAACTACCTTCACCAGGATAATAGAGCAGGCAATGAAACCCTGCATTCATCTTAAGAAAGCACTATCACTTAAATACTTCTTATAAAAATATTACTACTCACACAGCTGTGGATAACTGACCTTTGATTTGGGAACATAGAATTATTTTAGGCTGTAGTGAGAAAAAGTTTTCAAAGTGCATTCTAAGTAGTTTTTAAACAATGCTACTTTTTAATCATTAACAGCGATATCTGTCAGCAATTATTAGGAAATATCCAGAACAGTGTTACTAGAACTGCACATATATAGTTTACAAATAAAGCCAATGTTCTTAAAACAGAATAATTAATAAAATAAAAAAAAAAAAGCAAGGAGGAAACTTAAGTCCAAACTCCTTCTTGGGATCTTTACCTTATGAGCTTGATAATACTTGTTACTTGGAAGAGGATTGCTGTTGTCTGAAGTTTGTAACACACACAATTTGACCATCAATGAATTGCAGATGTGTCTGACTGTCCACAGCAGTATTTCACTTTAAGGTCTTCCCCATTTTCCTCCCCTGAGTGGTTTGCCCACTGAAAGCCTGGGGCGTGGAGTTCTGGGCGCGAATGGTAGAGGAAAAGAACCACTTATCTTCCAGTTTGTCCTTGCTCTTGTGGGCATATTGTATACTTATTTGGCATTGCAAACTATGTTAACAGTGTTAGGACATTTAGGCGAATACAGTAAAATTCAGGTTTTGCTAGTTAGGCTCAACTGTCTCATAATGGACTGAATTTGTTATAATTCATATTAGAAAAATGTTATAATTATATCAAGATCAGATGCATATATCAGAGGTCATATACTCTTTCTAAGGAGACCTACTGTGCCTTGTATGCAGGTGGTCATTATGCCTTCCACTAGCAGAAGCTTTGCAGACCCCTAAGTATGGAGGGGCTAGGTCCTTTCCCTCCTTCTTGGAGGGGCCAAACAGCTTACAGGAACAAAACCTGTAAGAGTTAGTTCTTTGGGATGCTGAAATGGAGGAAGAAACTCTATAAGGGCTAGAGAAGACTGCATGGAATGACAGTATTAGGAGGTATGATTCAATTGCTTTTCTGGACGCAGGAAGGAGCCATAAATGTACTTAGTTGCCTAATGGCTCATTTATGTAAATACTCGTTTGTCCTTGAAATTACTGGGAAGTACTTAGAGAAAAAATAATAGATGTAAAAGTCAATAAAAGCAATAGAACCCTATAAACCCTTGTGACCTGGACCCACCCCTCAACACCTAGATTTCTAAGGCTCATTTAAAGTCAGTCTACTGAAATCAAGAGTTTTAAAAGTCTAATATCAGCAAAGATGTGTAACACATCACATTAGAAAGCTAATCAGACAGCAAACAATTAAATATATATATATGTATATATATTTATACATACAAATTATACACACTATACAGAATTTTGGGATCACATTCAAACTAGCTGTTAGAGAAGTAAAACTTAGTATCCAGTTATCTACTTCCCTAAGCATTTCATGAACAGTACAAGATATAACACTTCAGTTACCTAGTAAGAGAAAGCAGTGTACATATGATCACTAGTGATGACAACATACTGCAGGCCACCTTGTTCTTTGCTTATTTACCTATACTTCAATATCCCAAGAAGGTCCTCCCATCATAATATGTTCTGACTTCCTGCAGTTTGCGTCATCTAATTCCATTTTCATTGAGCCATTAAGCCAAAAATCTAAGAATTTCCACTTAGACTTTTCCCATAAGCAAGGAGCAGAGTTGTTTTAAGCCCCACCTACGCAGTAAATTGATGCAGCTGATTCAAGAGCTACGACTCCCAAATTTAAGGGCCCAGTTTGTCATGGCTCTGAATGCCGAGTTTGAGAGCAGCAAAAAATAGAAATATCGTGGTTCAGAACAATGAAAAAAATATATCTTTAATTCACTTCCCCACCCATCATTCTTACTGAAATTAGCTTTGCCCAGCTCCCAAGTTCCTACATCAGAAGCCACAAACACTCTGTTGGCCTGTGCTGACTCTTTGCAGCAGTCGTGAAGAAGTTCCCTTCAAGAGATGCCAGCATCTATCCATGCAGATAGGCTTCAAGCCAGTGTTCCCCTGACTCTTTCAGTGAGCTGCAAGAAAAAAAAAACATCATTTATAAGGAGGCACTATTCAACTTCCATTACAGAAAAAGGGCTTCTACAAATGTTAATTGATACTTACTTCAAAATATCTACAAACGCTCTGAGTAAAGTCTTGCTTTTATACTCAATGCCGTGCTTATCACACAGGGCTTTCACCAAAGGTGCTGCTTTACAGTAGTTGTGTCGAGGCATCGTGGGAAAAAGGCTGCAGAATTGAATGACATACAGCTATTGTAAGTCTTGGCTTGCAAAATGCCCTGTACCCGCTTTTCAAATTTTTTCCCAGCCATCTCCCAGAGTGAGAGCAAAAGATTTTCTGATGAATACAGTTTTGAGATGACACAGCCTTTCTCACTTTTAAGTGCTCGTTATTCTCTCTCTTTTCCCTATAGTCATACTTACTGGTGCTCAATTTGAAAGTTCAAGTGCCCGGTGAACCAGTCATTGAAGAAAGATTGGTTCACATTACATGTTGCATGGAGCTGGGAGGAAAAAAGAAGAGCGATTTAGCTTTTATTTTTCTGGAAGTCTAGATAACTAAACCCCACCAATCACCCTTGACTAACATAGAAGACAACTTCTAATGTCTGAGACACCTTCACTGACCAAAAGAATTAAACAAAGTTTAGCTTGAAATGGATTCTTGGAACATAGGTTAATTTGGCTAGATCCTGCCTCAGGAAGAACAGGTTTTTCACTGATGTGCACACAGGCTTGATTGATTCAATGGGATGGTAGGACCATGTCTTATAATTCAGAACTGCAGGCCCATAGCTTCCAGAAGAAAGGATATTCTCACCTGTGTAGATACCCAGTCTTCATTCGTGTCATAATCAATGTGCATTGGAATGTGGTTCATCTGTGAGACCCAAATAAACCACGTACTCTCTAGGTACCTGACCAGACAAACATAGAAACACATTTAGTGCATCTAATTGCATCCAGACTTGTCATTAAAGCAGATGTTTCATTATCTGACACATAAAAAAGGGCAGGGCAGAGAATAGGGACTGAGGGCTTTCCAGCGGCAGTTACCAAGAAGACTCAAAAATGCAGTAGCCTTAAAGAACCTATCTACCCAGCTTCTCATAGGACTTATCTTACAGAGCACATTTGCAATATTCAGGATTTTCTATTACATTTCTTCTCCTCTTAACTTTTGGAGGAATTGCCTCCTGACTTTCTTTTGAGAGCCACTAAATCTGTTGTTGCAGAGGTCCTTGAGCAGCCTCCTCCACTCCAAACTCATAATGATTTTCTTGGCTCATTACTTATTCCTGAGCAAACTGTAATTTTGTAAAGTCTGACTAGTATGAGTAGTATCACTTTTTTTATTTATTTCTATTGACACTCAGTACTGTTTACCAGTATTAGTCATGGGGACTTTGAGTATGCTGTATGTTACCTGGACACCCAGTAGTACACCATGAAATTGTTAAATCCCATTAAAGGAATATACATGAGGCAGACTCGAATGTTGAAAAACACCACCAATAGCAGTTCCTGTTTAAAAAAAGAGAACAAAATAAAGAAGATGATGATGCCTTCATTGAAGAAATCCCTTCATTTCCTCTTCTTCACTTTATTTCAGCACATGTTCTTCCTATGATCTTCCTATGACTTATCCAAGCATAAGCTCCACACCATCACTCTGCATCCTGAGTGTATATATTCTCAAAGCACTAACTGAAATATTCTCAAAGCACTAACTTTCCTTAACTAAACACCTGGAAAAAATATGTAATCCCACTCTGTCTAGGTCCCATCATTTTCTGTTAGCTTTTATCTACCTGCTAAGAGGCTAAAAGGCATCTCCTGACAAATTCACTCTGGTCTTGTTGAGATAAGCGTTCATACTGAAAAGAAAAAAAAAAAAAACAACACCTTTTCTTTTCCAAACCTCACAATCACCTTGTTTGAAAGGTGACATAACCACATGGCAGTGTCAGGGGTCAGCCCTAGAAGGCAGCTAAGCACTACACAGCTCCTTGCTCACTTCCCCGTCCCTGGGAGATAGGAGATGAGGAAAGGAAGAGTAAAAGCAAGGAAACCCAAACACAAACAGTACAAGAGGTTACATCTTTGAACTGTTTCTAGACAGTGCAATCAGTGCTTACCAACCACTTTTTCTTCCTGATTCCAAAGTAGAATATGGACAGCTGAAAGAAGGGTATAAGTGCAAGTGGGGCCAATACTGCAGGAAAGAATAAAAACAGAGAGACATTTATAACTTCACTGCAACATAAATCTTTTTGAAATATTCTCCTCCACAGTGTGAGGAAAATTTGCTGGTTTCCATTTGCAGTAGCTTTCAGGTGTCCACACAATCTGTTCATTTAATTTCAGCATCCTTCACTTCTTCATTTCTTTCCCATTTAGTTTTCTTTCCCATCCCTTACACCTGAATAACACTTATGCTGTACCTAACATCACATAGTCAGAGGAAGTTCCTCACCACATGAAGATTCCTTAATGTTGTGATTACCTCTGAAGCTGTGATTTCAATGGGAGTATCTTTAAATCTGTTATTTTGGGAAGGAGATGAAGTTGCAGTTTTGGGGTGATGTACCTACAGCACTATAAGAGAGCAGAGATACTCACAGCTGAAATACTTATGCTGATAGTTGTAAGGCATGAACTTCTTCTTCTTTTTTCCAAGCTGAAAAAAAATGAAAGCACAGTGTAATGACCGAGTTGGAGAATTTAGATCCTTCATAAATACTCATCAAGAACTACTTTCTCTTCAATCCAGACTTTCTTTAGAAAATCAGGCACTGAAGGTCCAAAGCAGCGAAAAGAAACATTTAATTTGAGCCTCCATATCCAGGTGTCAATGTGTGTTAATGTTAGAACACAACAATTTTTAGGGAGAGTTCCAAAACTCATAATAGGATACAAAAATACACAAAATTAACAAAAATATTCAAAAGGCATTTGAATTTTGCAGGGGAAGATTCCAGTGATAGCAATGAGATTCAGTGTATTCATGTTCACACACTCACCACAGCACTTAAATCATCTCTGCTTGGGGAGGAAAAGGTTATTCAGATGAAAACTGAGACAGGAAACAGCGAATGATGAATGCAGGATGTGTTTGCTGAGAAAACTATGCCTAAATTTCTGTATCAGATGGGATATGGGGTGCAGACATGCCAATTCTTTGAGTGGTAGAGTGGTTGAGTGGGTGGTTGTTCTATAAAGACTGCAAAATCATTGCTGCAAGATCTAAGCAGTAAATACTCTACAGAGATGTTTGCCTTTTTGTTGAATATCTTGACTTCATGAAACAGTGAAGAGATTAAATACTTAGATGGCACAAGTATCCTTATTGCCTCAGTGTATTTTTTCACTATTTACACAACAGGATTATTGATATCATCTGCAAATTTTGTACTTTTGATTCTTTGAAGGATAAAACAATATATATTTTTTCTATTTCTAGAGCTCCCTCATAATTGAGGAAAGTCTCAAAGAGATCTTCAGTAGATCAAAACTGAAACCAAACATTCTGAACAAAATGAAACCACTGAAATGCATTTTGCCCATCCACAGCGTGCCTGACTCATTTCTGTTACAAGCTGAAAGAGATGAGAACTAGTTTCCTGTAGATTAGATTCCATCCAGTCCAATCTAGCACAGGGACATACACCTCATTGTAGATAACTGCTCGCTCATGTTAATGCTATGAGAGATCTGAAAGATCACTGACTAAATTCTTTCATGCTGCAGCTAACTGTTTTCTATTAATAAATACTTTGTATAAACTCTCTTCCCAGGAGCCTTCCTAAGACAGCAGAGCTGGAATTTTCCACACGCACTGGAAAGATTTTATTGCTTATTACCATCTAATGGAGAGTGACACATTATTTAAAGAGAATGCTTATCTGAGCAAGAGGTCATTTCTTCATTCCATGACTAAACAGAATTGCTGGGAAAAGAAAAGGCAGGAGACCTTACCCACCCTGATATACAAAATCACAGGAAAAAGGGGGAGATGTGTTTGTGGAATTATTTTTATGAGACTAAAAAAAAAAAAAAAAAGGGAGATTAAGTAATAATTTGCTACACCTGCATTTTGTTCATAGCAACTACACTGGTACTGAAGGATTTAGGTGCCAAGCAGGTCCTACAGCCAAAAGGACCCAGAGGGAACATCTGACTCAATATCTACAATATCACTAAAATCATCTAACACTAATCAAGTGGACTGACTCACTGTTTGGAAGGCCTTCGAGGTACTTACCCTACTCTTCTAGCAACACAGAGAACTTAAGTACTGATTTTAAGAGTTTGCTGCCTAAGCATCATGATAACCAGGCCCCAGGTTGGTGCTTAAGTCAGGTATCTTGAACTTGAACCTTGGTGTGAATGCATCCAGCAAGGATCTGCTACTGGGAGTGTGGGAGTCAGAACAATCTGACTGTGAGACTCTTAGACTATCTAACACTTTGGAAATTATAGAATCATAGAATAATATAATTGTTTGAGTTGGAAAGGATTCTTTAAGGGTATTTAGTTCAACTCTCCTTCAGTGAATAGCAACATCTACAGCAAGATCAGGGTGCTTGGACCCCTGTCCACCCTGACCTTGGAGGTGTCCAGGGATGGAGCATCCACCACCTCTCTGGGCAACCTGTTCCAGTGCCTCGCTACCATTACTGTAAAAAAAAAAAAACTTCTTCCTTACAACCATGCTGAATTTCACCTCTTTTAGTTTGAAACCATTTCCCCATTTTTCAAGTTATTATCACAAGTTTAGGCAGAAAGCCATAATCATGGTCATAATATCTCAGTTCTGTCTTTTATGCCAAAGGCCCTCCAGCTCCATACTCACCTCCACTGAGAGTGTCTTTCCCAAGCTGAACAGGAGAGGGTGCATATTGAGATCAGGGTCTTTGCGGAAGCAGTTGGGTTTGGCGTGGTGCTGATTGTGCAGATGATTCCACCAGCTGGCAGGTAACCCCTGAAGGAAAAGCCAAATACCAGGGATTCAGATTGGAACTCTATCACCAATCATTATTTTTCAACCTATCATTGACAGTTGCACTATATTTATCTTACAAGTAATGCTGCTTGAATGTAGAGTCACTCCCACTCATTGTTTAGTCCAGATTAGGCCCAGAGAATATTCCCACAGTAAGGCAATTACCTTCAGGACATTTATCACAATGATCTGCAGCAGATGGTTCCATTTAGGCTTCCTAAAGACAGAGCAGTGCCCCAGATCATGTTGGAACCAGCCCATCTGGATCTAGAAGACAAAAGGATCGCCAGGGATTCAGAATCATAGCAGTGTTGTATTAATTTACCCCTGGGAGTCTCCTTAGCGTCATAGCATGAGTTCATCTCCTGACCTGGGGAAGAAGGACTACCTGCAGTCCTACCTGCTCAGTGCTGAGGACTTCCTTCCAGAACACTGCCCATTAAAGTTGGTCAATGTCAGATATTAATTTTGTTGTACAGCAAAAAATCATTGCAGTGAGTTTGACTGTTAGAGCATAAAGTCTCCTGTTCCCATTGAAAATATATACAATTTCCAAGTAACCATACAGAAAGTGTAAGAATTTCCAAACCCAGAACTTCATTGCACCTCACAGCAGAAAACTATTCTGAATTAGTGAGTGGGGTTGGCTCATGATGAACCAAACATCAAGCCATCAGACAGTAAACAGAACTTGGATCAAAAAATGGAATTGAGAATGAGCTATTCCCCTCTTCTATCTGGGTGAATGGTTAGATCAGCCCATCTCATCTTATAAAGCTGCCTACTTAAACTCACAACACCATACCAGCCAGAATGAACAGCAAACTTAGGCTTGCCAGAAGCAATGAAAACTGCTTGTTGTCTTCAGCCAGCTTATTAGATCTAAGAGGACAGAGTAAATCAGTGACTGGAAGATGAATGTTTCATTGATCCTCTTCATTGAGATGAAACAAACATGTCCACACTATTTAATTGCTGTCAGCAGTTTACCTGAGCAATGGTGAAGAATGCCATGCCAACAAGGAAAGGCAATAAGGATATCCCAAAGTACCAGACTGTAAGCCAGGATGCAGCATCCAGTACCAGGAGGTGAAGGAAAATCAGAATGAAAAAGGTGGAATCTGGATTCAGAAGTCCCATCTTCTCAACAGTGCAGCGCAGCTCACGGAAGTCTTCCAAAAGAGATTTCTGTGGATAAAAGAAGTATTAATGCACTAGCTACTTTGAAAATGTAATACAGAAGATCCAGGAATCCTGGAGTGGCCATGGAGACAATCAAGTTCTGTCTGGATGGGGCTCTAAGCACCCTGATCTAGCTGTAGGTGTCCTTGTTCATTTCAGGAGATGTTGGACCAGATGGTATCTAAGGGTTCCTTCCATTTCCAATGATTCTATGATTCTAAGTCAGTGGAAATATTTTATCAGTGGAGTTCCTGCACAAGGGTGAGTATGAGATCAAGAGATCTCTGCTTTGCTTTGACATTGGGAACAATTTGCTGACAGGCTGTGTCATTGAGACATCACAGTGGGAAGAATTGATCAGACGTTGGTGCTCTGGGGCCCATTCCTCACACCCACGTACGGATCTAGTTTTTCTGGGACAGTGTTGCATGTTTAAATGCATGACTATGGCAGCTGCCACCCCAACCACCAACCCAACCCAAGGAGCAATGTCAATTCTGCTGTTGCAGAAATTATATGTACTCCTTTATTTTTTCTCCTCCTGTGCAGAACCCCAAGCCATTTCAGTTTCTAGGTCACTCACCTTTTTGTTAGACTCAAAGCTGGGTTGATCTGGTGCCAGTTCCCCAATCAGCAGAGACTTCAAGTATTTCTTCACCAGAGCCTTATCACTGTGAAACGCTACAAAGGCATCCTACAAATCAATACGCAAATAGGATAAGAAAGGTATACTGTTAAACACCAGATGCCAAGTTTCTACTTCCTCCATATCATTGATATAAAACATAACTCTGATTCCTTTTCTTTTCCAAAGATCTTCCCTTCTTTCCCTGTTCCTTCTTTCCCTGTTCCTTCAGTTGTTCCTGTAGTGTTTTGCCATCAGCTGGAGCTAGGCCCAAGGAAGCTGGAGAAGTTTCAAGAAACTAGATGTCATATAAGTATCTGGGTGAGGCTGGTAATGAGTATGAAAGTGTTTGATGAAAAACTATTCACGGAGGGAAACATTCTCTTTCATCTGTTTCTTTCAACACAGTCCTTCCTTAGAAGGCTTCAGCCAGCAGCCCTGCCCTGTGGATGGGACCCAGGAGTAGGAAAACACATCAGTGAGGTGTCTCGTTGCCATATTTAGGAAAATACAATGATGCTGTTAAGCCCTGCCTGTATCACAGTAAGACAATGGAAATACACATATACAGGGCTATGTGGCTTTCTGTTACTATTGCCTGTTCTTAGATTAATTGACATTTTGGGTAACTGAGTAACACCAGCCACACAAACATATTTGTTCAAGAACCATTCATAGTACCAGTTTGAAAAGGAAATATAAACTGTGGCATAAAGGAAACAGGAAACCCCAGAAGAATCACAGCTCTCCTTCAGTTCATCCCCTCAGTGGATTTCCCAGAAGGAAGGTGAAGATGCTAACCATAGTCCTTTATCTTCCAGAGTCACTATTACAAAACCCTCGGTGTCTGACCAGTCATGTCCAAGCAGATTTTGTCTCTACAATAAGCTGATCTTTCAGTCACGACACAAAAATGTCTGCATGATTCCAGACAAGAAGAGGACTTCCCGTGTGCAGTTTGGCATTCTTCTTGAGCTTGTCTTCAGAAAAGGTCCATCTTGGAGCACTTTACTCAAGCCAGAGAAAAGTGGCATTTTGAACAGATGAGCTTTCTACAGACTTCTCATGGCCCTTTGTCACACTGAATCATGAGAAAGTCTGCACAGATCCAGCGGTCTGGGGAAATCTTTCTGTTATGAATCTCTGTTCCTCATCCTCCATTTATTATAGTATATTATGTAGGTTCCTCTTCCCAGGAATTTTTAAAACAGAATGAAGAAGTAAGAATCTGTACAGCAGCTTAGAGGCAGGAGACAGGAACTTTATGTGCAGAATTTCCTATCCACAATCTCAGTATCATGGATTTGTATCAGAGAAATGCAAGCCTTTTCATCCTGCAACATGTTGTTTATCCTCTCCGCTCTTACCTTACAAGAGATTACCTTAAAGGAGTATCATCTGCAATAAACCTAACTCCCTATACTTGACATCAGTGTAACATTCTGCAAAGAGCACTGTCTATATTTGCAAAGTTATGCATAGAGAGGAAGATAATTCTCACCATGTCTTTAAAATGAGCTCTGGATTGGTCAAGAGTGCTGGGTAAAAAATATCTTGGACTTTAGACTTGAGAAGAGGACACAGGAGACCCAGAGGGTTTTTTTCCTTCACTTGAGAACACTAGTTATTTTTCTGCTTCAATTTCAGACAGTGAAAAGAATGGTTTGTGAAAAACAACTGCTCTGATCTGTTTAGATCCGTGAGTTAGGAAGAGTTCTCATACTTTATATTCTGACAAGTGAGGAACAGAAAGGACAATCTACTTTCTCGAAGACAGAAAATTAGCCATGACAAGAATTAAATCTGGGTCTCCACACCATGTGTTTTTGTCCTAATTCTGGTCTTGCTTCTGAGAGTTCAGAAATTCAATATCAATTTTTAGCAAATAACATATGAAATCTGCTTAAGATTTATCATTTCTTTCAACAAACAACAACTCAGAGAGATGACCTAAATCAAAGATTCTTGCAGGTGTCTCTACATTGACTTTCAGATGGACTATCTGTAGAAAGTTTCCTCATCTTCTGCAGCCAAATGTCATTCTATTGGTCTCTGAGTTGTTTTTCTTGTATTTTACTATTCTTTCCCCTCCTTTGGAATAGAATTTTTGATCAAGACCTTCTTTTCCATCACTCACTTGTACAAAATAGGGTCCTTCCCTTGGTTACCTCCTTTTCTTGCTCCACTGACCCCAGCATCAATACCTATTTCTCTGTGAACATTACTTCTTTCTTCATTCATGCTCTTGCTCTATCTTTGATTATCCTTGTCTCCTATCACATCTGGAAGTCCTCAGACATAAAAACAGCAGCACACACTGAGTGTACCACTTCCCAACCTCTTCCCTTTCACTCTACTGCAACAGAAGCACTTCACAGGTAGTTGGAAGACCCATTATGCCCAGTGGCATGACAGCCTGTATGCATGAGCGCCGTTTACATTTTATGTAATGAACCTGAGCAGGTAACTCTGATCTTGAGGGTAACCAGAACCGTACTTTTACAAACAGCACAGACACATCTACTACCTTATCACAGAATGGTTTCGGTTGGAAGGGACCTCAAAAACCAACCAGCTCCAACCCCTGCTGTGAGCTGGTGGCCACACCAGATCATGTTGCCCAGGGCCCCATCCAAACTGGCTTTATCAAGACCAAGCACAGAGCGAAACCATCACAAGTGTGCTCCACTGGAGTCCAACCACGTCGTCCTCTAGCCCCAGCACTGCAACCGCATTCCTCCACTCCGTCCCTAGATCTTACCGTTGCATCTTGCCCAGCATAGTGGCCAATAACCCGGCTGCCTCCAGGGTGCCGTTTGGAAAAATTGCTGACGTCGTAAACATTCCTGTCAATCACCAGCCACTGCTCCTTATTTGGGCCATGGCCATTGTGGATTCTGATCTCTTCCCAAGTGTAAAGCTGTGGAAAAGCTGAAACGGGTTTCCTTTCCTTTTCTGTGGAGCCAGTCTGCGGAGCCATCTGCACTTCTGGATGTGCATTCAGCACTGAGATTCACTCATCTCAGCCTCGCCACGCTGTGTTCAGACAGATGAACAGTGTCAGCCTACCCGTTATACAGTCTCACTCCCAACCACACCCTGTGCTTCTAGGGCTGGTTGACTCCCTTCACGCAAAACACACCCTCCTCTTCCACGTTCACGCCAGACTCTTTGACACACCCATGAATAAATGCCCTGTTTCTTCTTGTCCTTTCTGAGTTGCCACTGGAAGGTCTGATTACTCAAGAGACCTGTAGGCTACTCCACTGAATATAAATATACATACACTGAAAGATTTAGGAAGATAATTTAGAATCTGCTATTCAATCAAATCAGATGGTGATATGATGAAAGAACAATATACTAAGTGACCTTCTTCATAGAGCATTAGGAAATGGATATGGTAAGCTGTTATCTAGTTTCCGTGACTGATTGACCATGGATTTTAGCCAGAAGAGAAATCTGAGGAAGTGCCTTGTCTGTTCTACAGGTTTTTATATCGTTATCATTTTAGAAAACTAAAGCACTGTTAGCACTCTGTAATGCATGAGTTTGTCATTAATCCTACATTTACCATACGATAGATCTCCATAATGCCATACAGAATCAAAATAAAAAGGTATAAGGGAGCCTGTGTGGTGAGCCAAAAGCTGCCCACAAATATGCTTGCTAGCATATCTCATTCAATTCTAATTCCTGTCAACAAAGCATGGAGCTTATGACAACACTAACACAGTGAAAACAGCAGAATGCTCCAAGGTCTGCAATCTCTCTGTGAGATATCTCTAAATCTTTCTTATTGAGTGACATCATGTTTGTGCCTGACCCAGAAAAAACTAAACCCACAATATATGAAATACTGCCATCTTTCAAACCTGGTATTTTTTAATCTGAAATTACCATCCATGAGTGCTTTTAAGGAAGGTACAAGTAGTAGGCAGATGTGGCACAGTCTGCCTCATCAAATTTTCATCAAAACCCTTTATAGGGCAATATTGAATTAAGTCCTTAATTATGAGCTTTTCACCTTACACTAAACTTTTCATTTGCATTTATTAATCTATTGTGTTTGTAACCATAAATCATAGAATGGTTTGGATTGGAAGAGACCTTGAATATCAAGCTGTTGTCCGCAAGCCTTTGAGTATGATCAATTCCTTATCCACTCTGTGATTCATCACTCAGACCCATTTCTCTCCATTTTAGAGACACGGATGCTGTGCTGGACAGTGTCAAATGCTTTGCACAAGTCCAGGTAGATGACATCACTTGCTCTCTCCTTACCTGCTGTTGCTGTTATCCTGCCATAGAAGGTCACTAAACTTTTCAGGCACAATTTGCCTTTAGTGAAGCCATACTTGCTCTCATCAATCACCTCTCTGCTCTCCACATGCCTTAGCATAGTTTTCAGGATGATCTCCTCTATGATCCCTGATCTGTTGGGCATAAAGGTGAGACTGACTGGCCTGTAGTTCCCCACATCTTACTTCTTTCCATTTTTAAAAAGGAGGGTTATGTTTCCTCTTCTTCGGTCGCTGGAAACCTCACCACACCACCACAGTGTCTCAAATAGGATTAATAATGGCTTAGTAACATGATCCACCAGTTCCCTCAGGATTCACCAACACATCTCATCAGGTCCCATGTACCTGTGCACCTTTGGGTTCCTTAGGTGGTCTCAACTATTGTCTTTTACACAGGATGGTTCCTCATTCTTCCAGTCCCAGACTCTGCTTTCTGCAGCTTGGGTAGCATGGCTAGAGCACTTGTTAATGAAGAACGAGTCAAAAAAGTCAGCAAGATGCTTAATTGAGACACCCCTATTAATATAATAGTTGTCTTAACCTCCCCCATTATTAGTAAGACAGGCTTCTCCACAGAAGAGCTCTCTCCCCCTTTTCTCTTCTCTCTGATACACAGTTTGATCTGTACAGGAAGAGTTACAGACTACAGGGTCAAAGTCAAAAAACTGTAAACACATTTCTGTTTGATGATACCATTGCTGTGATGAATGTAGCCAAGCTGTGTTCTTGAGCAAGGCACTTCAGCATGATGAGTCCCACTTTTACATGTGTATTCTCTCACTCAGGCAGACAGCATGCAGGAAACCCAGACAAAGGTTGCTCAAGGCAGAGATGATCTTATGCATCGGGAGAAATTCAGGGAGTTATGCAGAATAACTTTACTTTGGAGATTTTCTGCCTAAGAAACTAGAAAGGAGTTTACAGCCTATATGTGCTAAAAGTGATTGTGAAGTTTATTTTCTTACAGTTACCTTCCTTAGTATACCCCATGCAGTTCTCAGATTGCAGACATTGCCAGATGTGAAGACTATTTTTTGTCTTCCTTTATTTTCTGTAACAGTAGCACAAGAACCATTGGACAGAGACAACTGAAATCACACATAGTAGAGACATCTGCCTTGCCCTCAGCCCTGCATGGAGCAGGCAGACATTCTAGCTGACACAGAGCTGTAAATGATGCAATTCTAATACTTCAAATCACGTAGCATCTTGCAAATTAATCACTCAAGCCCAAAACATCAATTTAAATCTCCCGATGTGTAGCAATGCTTGAACCACCCTAGCTGAAAGAGAAATGGGACTATTGATATTCATTAAAAGGCAGTGATAAAAGAACTGGAGAAAAAAAGATTATACTGTGCTGTCACATGGTATTTTGTAACGCTTTATCTTGGCCTAAGTAAAAGCATCTACCCCGATACATTTTTGTGCTCACATTCCAGAGTGGCATTGGCATGGGGTAGTTTGTCATACATACAGCCTGTTTCATACTTGTTGTGGTGGTAAATATGCAACAGTTGTTGCAAATCTGAGTTGTTTGTATGGGTTTTTTTAAGCGATTTCAGAAGAAAAAATAATTCACGTTACTCTAGAGCTATACACAAAACTTGCCCTTACTCACCTGTAAATCTAGCAACTACCTGAAAAGGAACAGATGAAAATGGGGGTTTCATTTCTGGTCTACAAGGAGAAAAAGAATACAGAGCCTAGAAGACATTGGAGTTAACAAACATGGAAGGTCTCAAACACATCCTTTCCCCATCTTCCCACATCCTTTGTCTGTGTTATCCAGATCACTAAACACGTTCCAGAGCCACATGGAAAAGTCCAGATAGTGAAAGCCACAGCAGGCATGTTTACCCAGAGAAACTATTGGGAAATCTGTTAAGGTGAATTTGCACCATAGTGTTCTGCAACAACTGCCCACACACCCGCAAAATCTATATGGTACACATCTGGGAGCTTGTACACATGTACAGAGCTCTGTCGGTGACATCTCCTTTCACAAGCACTTGACATAGCTGTCCAGATCTCCAGAAATTCAGCAAGTGACTGCTGAACTGGTAGCTATTACAACAACATTTTTAACCAGTATATATCCATCTATTTTGATTTAGTCCACTGCAGATAAACTGGCACAGCACAGAGTGTAACCTAGATAAAAAAAAAAAATAAAAAATCTAGTGGTAAGGTACACAACTCTGAAGTAATTTGTTTCCAGGAAAATATAATCCCTGGAATGTCTGAGCTGCCCTGAGCACCCTGACAAGCCTGGCAGCTTCTTTCTCCTCCCCATGGGTTTGGCTGTCTGTGCTCTGAATGTGTGCAGCCACGTACAGTCTGACCAGACTGCTGCAAAAGAGCCCGAAGGGCTGTGAAAAACCTTTGACCTCCATGGGAGCTGCTTTTCTGCTCAGGGAGCCAACTGCTGTGGGATTTAGGCTGCTCAAACAAAGTCTGTATGAGCTCAGGAAGAATTTCTGCTTTGAAAGAGTGGTGCTGCACTGGCTCAGGCTGCCCAGGGAGGTGGTGGAGTCACTGTCCCTGGAGGTGCTCAAGAACCATGGAGATGTAGCACAGAGAGATGTGGCATAGTGGGGAAATATCAACGGTCAGTGGATGATTGGACTAGATGATCTTAGACACATTTTCCAACCTTAATGATTCTGTGATTCTATGATTCAGTCCATTCCTTAAGTCTGGTAGAAGTAGTAAGCTTATATATATATATATATATATCGCTCCTTCCTAGTGAAAGCAATTCTTATATCTTTTTCAAAAGAGAAAAAGCACCCATGAAATCCTACCATCTGGCTGGCAGCAAACTTTGCTTTCACTCTCAGTTGTACTTTATGGGTGAGCAATAATAATTAAAAAAAGTGCTGAGAACTCCGCCATGGTATTACAGTGAGGCATAAAATCAGGTTCTGTCATAAGCACAATGAAACTCTCATCTAGAACTCTACGCATTGCATCATTTGTAACTGCACACTCACATTCTTTTTAAAGAGGGCCAATAATAATCTACTCTGCAATCATCACATATCCCTGTGCTGTGCATCTCCTTTAACCTGCAGTTCCTAAGAAACATACCCTTGTCATGCTCCAGCTTCACAGATGCCTTAAGGTTTAAGGTCCAAATTCAGCAGAATCTAAAATCGCTATATACGTTGTTACAGAGAAACTGTAACGCACAATGATCCAAACTAAAATTATTAAACGCCTGTGCCAAAAGCATTTTGTTTTCCTGTTGCTATAATTTGGGATTTATTTTTTCATGCCACTCAGCATTTTTATAGCAGTCTCTGAGTTCAGCATACTGATTGCAAACATAATTGTGCATCCACAAAAGAAAGATCCTGCAAAAGGCAACCAAGCTTGAACATATTTTAATACGTGACTTGTGCAACACCAATTAGGAACCACAGCATAAGCAAGGATTAAAACACCCACAGTAGTTCTACTGCCTACACACAGAACACCATCCTTTTGTCCTTCCTGAGAGTCTTGGGCTCCCTTCCAGCTTTGCAACACAGGAGGCAGGGAACCTGCAATCACTTGCCTTCTGCCCCATATGGAACCAAAACCCCACTGGGGTTTTCTTGCAGGCAAATTTTTTGCCTGTGCTGATCTTCATGGCGGCCCTCTCAGGCACAGAAACACACTGCTCACCCACACCCATGAGCACTTCTTCACGCTTCCCTTGTTTTCAGAGCAATGTGGATGATTTATCATCTGCAGAACCATAATTCAGTCTTCAAGTACTATGCAGTTTTTGCCTTTACGGCAGCTGGTAGGTTGGGTAGATGCCCCTGTTCACTGCAGGGGAGATGGACTAGATGTCCATTAAGGATCCCTTCCAGCTCAAACAATTCCAGGGTTCTATGATTCTATTCTACGCATTTGACCTGGAGACACAACTCAAATTTTAACTTCTTCCTATCCTCACTCCTGAGTCCTCACTTCTTCTCAGTCATATTTTTAATATATATCGCTGAAGAAGCTTTTACTAGTTGCTTTAATTTCTTTTACAAAGTTGACATTTAGAAATGCCTACTTGCACTTTCATGACCTTGTCTCTACTCTTTCCATTCCTAATCTGCTTGAGCATAGTTTCTCATCAGTGTAAAATACTCTACTGAATTAATTTCTCCCCTCCTTACAAGGCAAAAGAAGTCCTTAAGGTTCTTATACTGGGTTCCCCCACAGTCATGTCAGAGCTCCTTATTCTAGCTGAATACATGACTTCAGACAGTCATCCGCATGTTAACAAGGCCAAGTACCCATGCCTGGGAGAGACAGACTCCTTGAGTGGCTTAACTGCCACAACTGGTACTACAGAGAGAGGGCTCTTGGTGGAGTCTGTAGAAGTTGCATAACCTACAGAAGTGGAACTCAGAAGTAAGGGTAGAAGTAGGAGCTGGAGACAATCACAGAATACTAGATTTCCATAGAATCATTATGATTATTTCCACAATAAATTTCTTAGATCTCTCAAATATTAGTAATTTTACAGCCAGAAAAGTACTTGAGAAATGCACAAGGGCAAAATTCTAGCACATTCAAGACCAGGAACCCGAGACTGCAGAAATAGGAACTACTGCTCTTATAGGAACTTCAGCCACATGCCTGTCCCATTTGTTTTGATTTCACTTTCTGTGCTCAGGCACATCCTTGGTTAATGAGAGAAATCAGCTACACCTTTCTGAAAACAAGGGAAGTATACCGAAGAGCTTACAGGTGCAGGTGAGCAGTAGGTTTATGCAGGTGAGAGGGCTGCCCTCTAGCTCAGCACAGGTGAGGAGCTGCCTGCAAGAACATCCTACCTGGAGTTTGATTACAAGAGCATTAGACTCTAAAGATATTAGAGAATCCTGATGAGTTCTATTGCCCTGATATTGTAGCTTTACAAACTCTCTTTTAACTTCTGAAAAAAAAAATTCTCCATTTCCTGCATCTAGTCTTGCATCTGATGACACAAAGTTCAGGAATCTGTTCTAGTCCGTTCCTGTGTTAACACGTTCTATCTCACAGCAGTTACTAGCAGTAACTATCTTTTGTTAAAGTGATGTTCTCTTAGAAGATATGCTTTCTTCAAGAGTAAGAGGATGCCTATTAGACACAGACCATAATAAGAACTAGTTACTCAGAACGTCTGAAACCTAATAAGACTCCAGCAGGACTTTTTCCTTATTATTTAATTCTCTGTATCAGTAACTTCAGAATATTTGCTCAACACAAGTATTTGTAGCTTTCTAGTTTCAAATGAAGTCACATTTCTGATCTTCTTTGTAGACAAGGGAATAAAACAAAATGTCATACTGACCATGACATAAACTGAACTAATTGGCAAATCTTCATTTTCCTTTCCTGTTTTTTCTTTTTTTTTTTTTGCTGTTTGTTTTGAATTTGGGTTGTTTTTGTTTTGTTTTGTTTTTTTTTACTTGGGCAACATCCAGCATTTCTGACTTCATTTAATTCATTTTTCATAACTATAACTGCAAGATGATCTTATAAAGGAATTACAGCATTTACACCTTTTCCAGAAGAAGTTATGACCATTGAGGTTCCTTCCAACCCAAGCCATTCTGATTCTGTTTGGTTATGTTTCTACAAGATTATTTTAGAAGCACCCAAGCTCATCCCATAGTCTAATCAGGCTGTCAAGCAATGACAACAATACTGGCCCACAAGACAATGAGTTCCTTATCTTCTTCCTTAAAATCGTGGCATCACCTATCCTGAAACGATTAATTTTCTTCATAGCAGCCTGTGTGGTTTTCTGTTTTAGACTACCGACCAAGAGAGCGTTGATAATGACTAACGGTTTGTTAGCAGTAACAAACAATACAAAGCACTGCTCGCCCATCATCAAGGACCTCTCTGTTTTTCACTCTGCCCCCACGAAGCAAGTGGGCTGGGAGTGGGCAAGAAGCTAAGAGGTGACATAGCCAGCACAGCTGGCACAAGCTGACAGAGGGATATTCTGTACTATATAACACGAAAATAATAGTATTGAAGAAATAAAAGTATTGCTGAGGAAGTCATACCAAGATTGGCATTCTTTGGAAACTATCTGAACACTAGGCTGCTGATTGAATGTAGTAAGTAATTTCCTTTACACCTTTTATTTTCCATTTTTTCCCCTTCACATTTTAAGCTGTTTTCTTTTCTTTTCTTTTTTTTTTTCTTTTGCTAGAATATTTTCTTGCTTTTGCTCTTCCAGTTCTCTCTCCCACCCCACTAAGATGCAGTGAGTGAGTGGCCAGTGTCAAACCATAACTTCTCAGCTGAACTTAAAATCACATCAAGAAAAAAAAATAATTTACATAAAAAAAACCCCACAACTAAACATATTCCAGCTGGCACATGCCTCTCCTTCATCTCCTTTATAATCAAGTCCTGGATCAGCCACTTCATTGCTCAGTTTAGAGTCAATGTCAGGATGAAGGCTTTGAATATTATGGTTCATACAGGAGCCAGACTGTTTATCAGATGTGGATTTACATTTGATTGTATTCTTACCCCCAATAAAAGGTCTTTTACACAGGCAGGTACATATGCCACACAATCATAGAACGGTAGAATAGAATCCTTTGGGTTGGAAGGACTGATACTCACACAGTAACCAAAAGGTGTTTTGAACTATGCCCTGGGTCATAACAACCTGTGCAGCAGTAAAGGCTTGAAAAACAGTGGCTGGAACATTACATAGCAGAAAAGGACCTGGTGGATTTAATGATCTTGAAAGTCTTCTCCAACCTAAACGATTCTATGATTAATTTTGCAGTTACTTCCTTTAAGCAAGTAGTAAGCAAGACTGCAGCCTTTAAGCACTCCCATTTCACTTCTCTGAAGCACCCTTTCTGATGCCTTGCTGCCATCATGTGGCTGTTTCAGTGTTCAGGTTCCATGTTTTTAGGATGGCTATAGAGCCAAAGAACTGCTAAATGGCCAAATTTGGGCCTGTGATGTTCCTCAAAGGTGTACTTGAGTGCATATTGCAAGAAACTGAAGGAGGCCTTGGACTTGCAGTTCACTACTACAAAATTTCAATATGCAAATTCTCAGAGTAATCCGCCCCAATGGAAATCAAAAAGCCCAGAGCGATCATAGAGACTGAGTTGTCATACAGCTCATTTTTCCTCTTGAGCAGTCCTCCAGAGCTCCTAGAAAACTCAGCGTTTACAGTGCCAAGTATCTTGACTCAAGTCGCTTTTGGTCTTAACTTTTTAGGATTAATAACATGATGAATTGATTAATTCCACCGATTACTTGGGCAAAGGATTTACTGTATTGAGGATGCTTCTTCTTTCCAGTGGCAGAGGAGACACAAGATCCTCCAAAGCCTATATGTGCCTAAGTTCCACTAGTGCCTATTATCTTCAAAGCTGTTAATTCTTAGACTGTTCAAGCCCTGGGGATAGCTTAATTTTTGAAATTAACATTTATATAATAACATACTGACTCTGGACATCCAAAAAATAATTAAAAAAAAAAAGCCAACAAACCCCACCACTTGTTAGGCAATACCAAGCACTTCCAATGTAAGTTTTGAATACTTATGAACCTTTTGGCATACATTTTCTCCACTTACCTCACTCGTCACAGTCCATCTGGTAAGCGCGTTCTAAATAAACTTCATGAACTGAACTGAAGTCTAGCTGCCTTCCTTCAAAAACACACTGGAGTACTTGCATCTTTACACAGAATCTCTCTGACTAGAGTTCTCAGTATCCAGCAGCCAGAGAAGCGTATGCTCAGTTCCCTCTTTTGAACAATGTGATTGAAAACCTGCTCTGACAGAATAGGAAGGGGGCCTTCTTTGTTGCAATTCTTCTACTTGCCTATCTGAGTTAAAGGTTCACTAGTCCACAGAAGGAAAGCAAAAATTCTCTAATTCCAGCTCCCTTTGCTACCAGAAAAGTCTGTGTGGTTTGGTTCAGTAGTTTAAATTTCAGTTGTGACACTTGAGTTAGGGAGATGGAATCTCTCTGCAGGATGTTCAGAGGCAACCTTACCTTCAGTGTTTTCTCTTTCCTAGTGTAGCAGCTCCCTACTTGTCCAGCTTCATCCACATGCATGAAAAGCCTAGCCTGGAGCACCTGTTATGGAGCTGAGACATTAAATCACAGCTGTTCAGATCAGTGTAACAGGACTTTTGTGGCTTAGGGCCAACAAACCAAGGCCACAGAAAATTTTAAATGCAGTCAGTCTTCCCCCACCCTCCATTCCACAACCAAGAGGACAGTTCTGGATTATACTGCCCAGGAGAACAGCCAAAGCCACGAGGCTTGCTCCTGCTGCTATGCGATTAATGAAGCCACTCTGAGGTTTCACCTGAGAGCTAATAGCTTGTTGAATGCAAATCCTTACAGAACAGCTCTGTGGACGTTTATTCCACACTATAAAGAGTGCTGACTCTTACAAAGAAATACTTCACTCTCATGACAGCAATAATTTGTAAGGTAAGAAGCTTTATTTTTAAGACTTCCTCCATCAACAGTTCTAATAATAAAAGGGAGAGAAACAGCAGGAAAAAACAAGGTAGAGAAGAGTGACCAGGGCCCATTTCCTTTAAAGTTTTTTAAATCAACAGTTATTGATGATTTCATTATATTTTTATTATTTCCATTACATTTTTATTCTGTACTTAAAAATAATCTTAGCCTGAGAAGACTCATTTCCTCCATTTCCACAAAAGCCATACTCCTTTTGGATGCTGACCAAAAAAAGCACCATTATCTTCCTCAAGATCAGGTACACTGTATTTACAGTTAGTAGCCAGGCAAAAAGAGAGAGCACAAAACAGGTGGAAAACTACGCCCTGTTCATCTACCTGAGAGACAACAGAAAAAGGGATTGGTCCCAGAACACACAGACAAAAAAAAAACCTAAAAGGTTTGAAGATAAAAATGTGATGGAGATATCTTCGTTACTGCTGTGCCAGTGGCTGTATCCTATTTGGTATCTGTAGCATCGGTGCAGTAAAGGAAAATACATCGGGAATGTAGTAAGGCTAATTAACATTACAATCAATCACACAGTAATGCCCTCTTGGGGTGTGTTTTGAAGGCACATCATCCAAAAGAGAAAGATCTGTAATGGTTTGGCCAGTGTGTGCCTGTGGGTAAGCAGCCTGCTGACTTCTGTTGGTTGAACAGTTAAATATAATTTAACAGTACCCCAACCCATAACATTTTTACCACTCTGCTAAGTTTTTCCTACAGGGACTGATAATACTCCTTGGTCCAGAAGTTCTGAGTTCTTTCTGCTTAGCAAATCACCCTTTAGTCCAGAGTTTAAAATAAAAAAAGTGAAGCTTCAGGTGGTCAGCACACTTACTGTCCTTTTGCTTCCATAGTAACCCAACCCACACTGGGACCCCAACTATGGATATTCTGTATTTCAGTAATTGGTTCAGTAACACTCAGAAATATGGCACCGTGGAAATCATTTGCAGAGACTCCATAGGAAGTTAGGAATGGTCAAGTAACTCAGTGGTCTCCAGCACAGAAGAGAAGTGCAGGGGAACATTCCCACAGAAAATGGCACTCCAGGCTCTCACATCTACAGGCCTGCACTTTCCTGTTCCTCTGCCTTAGTTAGGCCTCTAATTTCTTCACGCTTATTCCTACAGAACTGCTGCCTGCACCTTTTCACCCCCACCCATATATACATAAATAGTGGTACGAGCACTCACATGCTCCCCCCCACTGCCCCTTGGTTTGGGGACTTCTATTGCCATTGCTGATTATATGTAGGTTTGTGAAAACATAGCACGTACACGATTTCTTCTTATTGTCCTCACATTTCAATTACTCCCATCACATAGTCTCTCAGCTTTCTTACTACATTCATAATGAGAGCCACCTCAACAAAGCTTATGTTAAATAAGAGATTTCTCTCCTATATACTCAGCAAATGAAGTGTCAGCAGACAGAAAGCAAATTGTTCCCAGTCCTAAAGAAGCCTCCAGCTTGATGGAACCACCTCCTCCATTCTACTTTTCCCTGTATCTCAGCACCAGAAAAGAGAAATGAAAGAAGCACAAGAAGAATTAAGAACACACCTTTTAAAAAAAATTGTATATATCACATTCATCACTGGAATCAAGCTGTGTCATCTCCCCACCTCTGGCTTAGCCAGCTCTCTCTCCTTTGTGCAGCGTTCTTCCAGAGATCTCCACAGGAAGAAACAAAGGTGGGGAATTGCTCTGTAAGGATCCACTGCTTCTTATTTATGTAGATAAGCATCCAGCCAGAGCTCCCCTGAATCTTTCAAAGAGCTGGCAAGAGAGAATCATATTTCCTTAGAAACAAGGTAACGAAGTACAGCATCTATACTTCCCCATAAACTTGTGTGGAAGAATTCCCATCTATAGATCAAGCAAAGGAGACCCTTATAGCCAAGTCAGTGCTGTCTGCAGCTCTTTAGAAAAGATGAGAAAGAAGGAAGTCACACATTTGTAGCAGATGAAGACTGGAAAGCTAAGAAAACAACTTGAGTAGAATTAAACAAAAGGAGTAAGTATGGTAGAAGAGAGGCATGACTTTTCAATGGAAAAGAAATAATGGGCTGATGAGGGAGGGAAAGAAAGGAAGACACCACCCTCTATATCCCTCGCTTGTTCACTCTGACGTTGAACAGCCTTTTACCCAGAAAATGCAGTGAGTTGATACATACTGTACTATATCTGCAAAGGCAGTGAGCAGTGGCTTGCAGTGGTACTCAATACCATGTTTGGCACACAAGGACTTCACCAAAGGGGCCACCTTCCAGTAATTGTGTCGAGGCATTGTAGGAAAAAGGCTGTGGGGGGCGAGAAAGAAAGCGAATTCCATTACTGCCCTGCAGAGTTCCTATACCTCTTCTGTACCTAAGCTTAGGAAGCACACCACCTCACCTTGTGCTTTCAGCCATCAGAATTCTGCAGTGGTTTCCCACACTACATCGCTCAATAGCTGTACTACCCAGGAAGCTGGCAATTCTCATTCACTCCTATGCCATGCTTCTCGCATCTGAAGTGGTTTTGGTGCTCACCAGCACTCCACAAAGTTTATGACCACGATCCAGATTTCCCATGTGGGGATTCCATCCACTTATAGAGAGCAAGAAAATCACCCACATTTTGTTCTGAATTAGCTGATAGAGAGACACGGACCTCGTAGGCTTTTCAGGTCTCATGTAACTAGCACTGAAATACTCTCATACCCCAACCCACACTACAACTCACTGGTGCTCAATTTGGAAGTTCAGATGTCCGCTGAACCAGTCGTTGAATAAGGACTGACGAACATTACAGGTTGCTTGAAGCTGAGAGGAAAAAAAACAGAAAACAATTAAGCGTTGCTTGAGGATTGCTCCTTCTCTTACATGAGTTAAACACAGCAGTAAGCAGATAGAAATTCCTTATCATCACATGCCTCCTCATTCAATACAGCAATCCCAAAAGCCATCTCAAGTCAACATGAGATGGTCATGTTGAGGCATGTGATTGCTAGGGACATCATTTAGGGGAACAGACTTGACTTCCCCACTAAGATAAATAACCATGACTTGCTGTGCAGGTCCCCTCACATCTCTCACTTAAACTATGTAATGCCTTCACAGTTTAAATGAGACAGAACACAAAGAGTGACCCACCCTTCGTGCATGGGAAGATCTCCATCTGAAGACCACTGCAGCATCTTTGGTTCTTTTCTTTGACAAAATCTGTATTCTGCATTCAAAGCCTACATCCCACTTCCGCATCTCCCTTCTTTGCACGTATCACTCACTTCACACAGTGAGGACAAGCTGCTTATGTTTTCCTCTCTCAGTTTCCATCGCTGCTGTGATCAGCTCTCTTTGGTGTTACAAACCTTTCCTCATTTAAAGACACAGCTCTCTGAAAAGAGGATCTTACCTGGGTAGAGAACCAGTCCACGTTCTTATCATAATCAATATGCATTGGGATGTGATTCATTTGTGTAACCCAGACAAACCAGTTACTCTCTATGAACCTGCACACAGAAAAACACACAAAACCATCACAAATCTCACACCAGTGCCATAACTAGTCAATACAAAGCACTTATACTTACATAAGCTAATCAACAATTGATAAAAGCTAGGAATTGATTGATAAAAATCAATAACCAGAAACCCCAAACATCTGTCCAGCAGATCAGGCCTACAGAGACCTTCTACAGACACGTGCCAAACAAACAAGCTGCGTCCTGCTGAAAGGAATAACAGAGCGGAACAGGAAGCAGATGGGAAAGATAATCAGGATGCTGAAGAGCTGATACGAAAGGAACCAAGCAGAGAAAATGCACTCAATTTTAAGTTGAACGATACCTGACTAACAGATGAAGCCCCAGGATACCCTTCACACCCAGTAAGGGCAGGTAGGTGAGAAAGAATCGGATGTAGAAGGTCAGCATCCAGGCCAGGTCCTGTAAAGGAGGGGACAGATAAAACTTTGTTAAGAGGAAGACCTACTGTCATTCAAATCCACCTCTCTCCAATTTAGAGACAGGATTGCTGTGCAGGACCGTGTCAAAGGCCTTAGAGAAGTCCAAGAAAGTGACATCAGCTCCCTCGTCCACTGGTGCAGGCACTCTATCATAGAAGGCCACCAGACAAGTCAGGCAAAATTTGCCCTTGGTGAAGCAATGTTAGCTGTCTCAAATCACCTCCCTAGCTTCCACATGCCCTAACACAGGAAGATCACGGAACAGATCTTCTAGGTACAGAGGTGTGACTGACCAGTCTATGGTTTCCAGGGTCATCATTTCTACTTTTCTTAAATATGGGAACAATGCTTCCCTTTTTCCAGTCACCAGGGACACTACCTGGCTGCCATGACTTACCAAATATGATGGCGGGCAGATGGATAACCACATCAGGCCGTACACTTTTGTTACCCAGCTCTGAATGGAACTTCTACAAAGAAGCGTTGCATGGAAGGTAGCCTCTCTCCTCCACCAAACATTACTTCTCTGATCATATAAACCCACCTCCTTGACAGGGAGATGAGATCTTCCCATTAATGCAGCATTTCCTACACTGAAATGCTTCTGTAATACAAGGAGAAGTCACCACCAGCAAAATGAAGTTGACTTACCACCCACTGCTTCCTCTGTACTACAAAGTAGAATATGTACCACTGGAAGTAAAGAGGCACCAGAGCTGGGGGACCAACTGTAATAGAGAAAGAGATTGCAGAGATATTAACCATGCCTTCTTAATCACATTGATGAGAACTGGAAAACTGAGGGTTAAGTACACGCTGTCCACAGAACTGTAAAATGCAGCGTTACTCACTGATGAAGAAGTACTTGTGCTGGTGGTTATAAGGCATGAATTTCTTCTTTTGTATGCCAAGCTGTTAAAATAAGCAAATGACACAGGCCATAAACACATCTGCATACATAATCCCATCAATTCCTGAAAAAAAGCATGCTTAGATTCCTCCTTTGAAAGAGATATCCTATCAAACCACACCAGTATCCACCATGCCATTGGCTTCACTTTTTCCCTGGAATTTCTGTGCTACATTTTCTGAAAAGAACTTGCTCTCCCTGCCTCGGATACACAAGACTGGATGGTTTCTTGCATCACAAATAGCAAAGTGTGCTGGAAGCTCTTGCCCGACAGAGGGCACAGTTGCTTAAGAACACTTAACCACACAGCACTGAGAACACTTTGCTGTCAGTACAGCTTAATTAAAAAGAAAAACTTATACTACTGACAAAGGTGACAGTGTTAAAACTCCCACCTACTCGCAATTAGTCTCCAAAGCACAGAAATAAGCATCTAGACACCAAACTGTGCCCACAGGGGTGCAAGTGAACAGACTATCCTCCCTCTGAGGCTGCTAATTTTTCAGTGGTCACTATACAAAGGTAAGATCACGTTGCTGACACCCTCAAGGAATTCCATTACACTCCTGTAGAAACCCAGAGTAATTCACAGGCCACTAATGCCGAGGTGTGTTTTCTATATGTTTGTTAAATACTGAGACAGTCCATTTGCCAAGCCAACTGGTCTCTTGTCTCCCAGCTCTCTCCAGCTTTCCAAAACCACATGCTGCAACCTCAAAGACTACACTAGGTCTCACCTCTACAGAGAGCTTTTTTCCCAAAGCAAAAAACAAGGGGTGCATGTTAACATCAGGGTCCTTTCGGAAGCAGTTGGGTTTTGCGTGGTGCTGGAAGTGGAGATGGTTCCACCAGCTGGCTGGTGCTCCCTGCAGGAATCAGAGAATCATTGAGGTTGGAAAAGACCACTAAGATCACCAAGTCCAACCCCAACCCATCCCCACCAACCACATCTCTCAGTGCCACATCTATGTTTTCCTTGAATACCTCCAGGAACAATGAACGCACCACATCCCTGGGCAGTCTGTTCCAGACCCTCACCATGCTTTCTGAGAAGAAATGTTTCCTAATATCCAACCTGAACCTCCTCTGGTACCACTTATGGCCACTCCCTCTTATCCTATCACAGTTACCCAGGAGAAGAGGCCAATTTCCCTCACTACAACCTTCTTTCAAAGCTTTGTACAGAGGAAGAGATGAGAATACAGTGCCATTAACAAGTTGCACCTTCTACCCTTAGTCCTCCCTTCCCGTCAGCTCCTTGCATTTCCTTCTTTCTTATACTGAAGTTGTTCTGATAGCTGTTCTGTTCTCTGGTAGATCACCCAGCAGCGACTCACCTTCAGGTGGCCGATCACAAACTTGTGCACCCAGTGGTTCCATTTGGACTTGCTAAAGACTGAAAGATGTCCAAAATCATGCTGGAGCCAGCCAGCCTGGGCCTGGAAGAAAAAGAAAAAATGGGGAGAAAAATAGAGAGTTGGGAGCCTTTAATTCCACGAAGGGGTTTCTCCTCTACACTTACTATTCCCACATTCCCTGTAACACACTGCTGGTTAGCAAGAGTACGTTCCATAAGCACAGAGAAACATTTCCACTACTAGTATCCAATCAAACAATCACCTTTTATTGTATACCAGTGCAGTTCAGACTCTGCTAACAACTTTTAGTCCCAGACTAAAGGAAGGAAAAATTAACGGAGCTAACAATCAGCACTCATTCTTACAAAACTGTACTGAAACTGGCCACAAAGTCCCCATTTAGGAGCAGCTTGCTGCTGCCTTCTCTGAGTACTTGTAATTCCAAAAGGATCAGCTGGCTGCAGCAGGAATAGCTGGGGCTTTCAGAGCTGTTCTGCCCTCTTCTCTAACTCACAGTATGTTCCCATGGGAACTTGGTGGCTTGGCCAGAGTGCAGTTCCTTAGAGCTCTGGCACAAGGGACCTCAGAAGTGCTGCATGGCTTTACTTTGTGTGAGGAAAGCTGGAAATAAGGAGAGCTTTGATGGGCTGTGGGAAGGAGAAAGCAGCGTGAAGCCTGCTCTACCAAAAAACTCTTGTCATGGTACTGCAGTTCTGCCCTCTCAGTGGAACCTCGGGAGAAGCAGAATTTTGGGAAGTCCACAGAAAACCAAGATTTCTCACACTCTTAGTCACAAAGGACTGCTGTTGGGTGTTTCTGGGGCTTTTTTGTTTATTTTTTTTCCTTTTGTCACTTTCTGTGCCTAGCTGCTTACCTGGACAGTGCCTAGGAGCAATGCAGAGAAGAGGAAAGGCACAGTGGATGATCCAAAGTACCAGATGGTGAGCCACGCCGCAACATCTAGCACCAAGATGTGACAGAGATACAGGAGGAAAAAGGTGCAGTTGGGTTTGAGAAGTCCCATCTTCTCAACAGTGGCACGGAGCTCACGGAAGTCTTCTACCAGCTTTTTCTGCGGGGGGACAAAAGAATACATACCTACTGGTCTAAAAATACCTCAGGAACCCCAAGAGGAGCACTGCATCTCCTCTTCAGGGAGCTACTATGGCAACAGAGCAACACTGGGGGTCAGTCACTTAAGAGACACGTTTTCAGCAGCTACATTACGACCCCTGAGTAGATTAGTACTTCTGGGATACTTCCTTAGCTGACTGCATCTGCTCTCTCTGCTCCTACCTATGGGTGACTGATAGGCATCCTAACCGCCACCAGGTAAAGAGCACTGCTTCAACCAAAATACCACAGTTTTTGAGATACTTACATTCTTGCTGGGTTCAAAGCTGGGTTGATCTGGTGCCAGTTCTCCAATCAAGAGTGGGTTCATGTACTTTTTCACCAGGGTCTTGTCAAGATGAAATGCTATGAAAGGATCCTGGAATACAGACATAGAGACAGGGTGAGAAGAACAACAAAAAGCAACACTTCGGGTGGTAGCAAAAGAAAGCCATTTCATCATGTCTTGGATTAAGTAGAAAGCGAACCAACTAACAGACTTGGCAGGATCTGATATTTCTGTCATAAACCTTACCGTTTTCTTCTCACTGTGAATAATCATTTGCAGCTGAAATTTCTGTATTAGTTTCTGTCAGTTTCCTATGAACACAGCTCACCATGAAACGTGGGCTTACTTCCACCTAACCTTAAAATTTCACTGAATTATTAAAGACCACCCAGATCATACAGTTTAACCATAAATCCATCACCGCTGTGTCCACTAAAGCACGTCCCCTAGAGCCACATCTTTCTCTTTCACACTCTGCTGAGCCCCAAGATCTATCACCTTAACCACATACTCCTCTCTCTTCTGTCTTTAGCTTCTACCTTATTGCTCGCATACCCCATACCAGGAAATGAAAGACAGGCTACAGAGAGGGACAAAACAGTAGCACAAAAACAGAATCAGCTAGCTGAAAAATGAGGCAAGAAGGTCCAGACAGATGGTGGCAGCTCCTGGTGACCCACACCAAAAACCTCAAAACCTCTGCACTGCTCAAGCATGTTGCTAGGCGATCTCCAAAGTCCATGCTTCCACACCTCCCTGGACTAATCTTGTTTTCTTGGTTGGTGACTCCTGCTCCCACCTGGTTCCCCTCTGCATTACCAAAGAGTACCCCAGTAACCATCTTCTTCTTGCTTACTACTCTGAAGGCCTAGTTAGGGAAATCAGTTACTTTTATCGACTAATCGCAATGTCAACCATAGAGCCATTTGAGTTGGAAAGGGACCCTTAAAGGTCACCTGGTCCAACTCCCCTGCAATGAATGGGGACAATTACACTAGATCAGGAGCTCAGAGCTGTGTCTGGTTTGGCATAGCAACTAGCCAGCCAGGTGAAAAAACACTGCTGCTCCTTCATGCTTTTGTTAGATTCCACTTCACACGACAAATTCCCTCGGTGCGCACAGCAGCACGACATCTGCTTCCTACTTCAGCATTCCTCTCCAGGAGCCCACCTTAGCACACCCTTACAATTCTCCTGGTCTAGCGAGCGGCAACCCTGCCTGCAGCAGCGGGATTGGTCATCTTTAAAGTCCCTTCCAACCTGATCCAGCCCGCGATTCCTCAGCCTGCGGTCCTCCCCTCTCCTGAACGGCACTGGGGTTCAAAACACGAGACGGTAAAGGGTTCAAAAGGCAGGCAGCGCAGCCCCGGGGTCAGCCGTGCTGCACCTCGGAGGCGGCAAGCTCAGGACCCGAGAACGGACGAGGGGCGGCAGGGGGAGGTGGCTGCGGGCAGGGCAGGGGATGGCACCACGCGCTCAGACCAATGGCCACCAGCAGCGGGGAGCAAACCCCGGCGGGACGAGCTGCGCGGAGCCGAGGGACGGCCGCCGCGCTCCTTCCTTTTTCCTTCTGGCTATTCTCGTTTGTTTGTTTGCTCTCTCCCTCCCCCTCCCCCTTTTTTCTTTTTTTTTTCCTTCTTGCAGAACCCAGCGGCATTTCTTCGTCGGGCGCTGCTGAGCAGCGGGAGCCCCCGAAGCACCCCGCGTCCGCTCCCCATCGCAGCGGCGCTCCCGCCCCGTCCGTGCCCAGGCGCGGCCCCTCACCGTGGCGTCCTGCCCGGCGTAGTGGCTGATGACGCGGGAGCCGCCCGGGTGCCGCCGGTGGAAGCGGCTGATGTCGTACACCTTCCTATCGATCACCAGCCAGCGCTCCTCCGCCGCCGGGCCCCTGCCGGTGCGCTGCGCGATCTCCTCCCAGGTAAATCGGCGCAGCTCCGGCCCGGCCCCGCGCTCCTCCATGGCTCTCCCCGCCGCCCGCCCGAGTCCCCCCGCCGCGCTCGGTCTCAACCTCCTGTTGAGAGCCGCCCCGCTAGCCCGCCCCTCATTGGCTCCCCGCGCCGCAAGGCCCCGCCCCGCCGCTCCGGAGCTCAACGCCCATTGGTTGTCTATGCCTCGCGCCCGCCCCCTCGAGGCCGTGCCGGGCCGCCGGGCGTCGCGGGGCGTGAGGAGAGCCGAGCCCCGCGGCGTGCCCGGCTCCGCGGGGTGTGCCCGAATCCTGCCGAAACAAAGCGAGATCCGCCCGTGCGGGGACGCGCACGCATCACGACGAGCGCCCCACGCCCTTCTCCCGGTCCCCGGTTTCCTTTGTCTCTTCCCGCGCCGCCCGCTCTGACCCAGTTACCGCAGCCGCCGTTGGCTGTAGCCATGGGAACCGAGCACCGCACCGGGGCTGCCCGGCTCGGGATGACCCTCTGCCCGCACCAACCGCGGATTCAACCCCTTTTTTTCCCCTTTTTTTTTTTTTTTCCCCCTTTTTTTTTTTTTTTTCCTCCTTCCTCTAGCTGGCAACCTACGGATTTCCCCATTCCAATTACCCTCAATTAACTGGTTACCTCTGAAGCTTTTCCGGACGCCAAATCTGTGCCTCCGATTCGGGCATGGCCGCAGTCCCACCAGTCACCGCAGCAGCGTGTCCTCCTGCCCTGCCACAGCCGGGATCTCCGTGGGCCTCCCACGGGAGAGAATGAAGTCTTTGTCACAAGGACTGCAAGGGAAAACCAGCTGTTGTTACACGCTTAGCAGCATCCCGCATCCAGCTGGGACCGTCTGCATGAATAGAGTCAGTTTTCTTTGAATGGCTTTAGGTGATTACCTAGAAAAAATGCAGAGCACACACTGGGACTGGCAACGCGGAGAAACAGAGGAGGGGGACTGAAAGGGCTGCAGACCTTCCTGAAGCAGAAGACGGTGATTTGGGATAACTGAGGGATGGGTGGGGTCTGAACTTGCAGGGAAGTCCTGCTAACAGAGTCAGTTCTTGTCTGCAGCTCGCCCTGAGCAAAGCCCAAGGTGCAGAGTGCGTGGCAGCGCGGTGCCAGCAGTGAGGCTGAGAACAGGGCCAGGGAGTCAGAGGAGAGGACAGCAGGGTCAGGAGCAGCTCCTCCGGACAGAACGAAATGCGGAAGAGTTACATGATGCAGGCTGCTGCCAATGCAGTTCCAGCAGCTGCTCTGCTGGAGGAAAGCACCATATTTAGCAACATTTCCCTTGCAGGGAAGAGCTGGAAACTCGGGAGTTTCAGCTCCCTGTGTTCCAGCTCTCTGCAACACTGCTCACCAGCTGCAGCATCACTGGGATTGAGCTGCGAGAGCCAAATGGTTTGGGCTGGGAAAGTTAGTGTTGTACCTGGACCTCTTTGTTTGGGTTACTGAGAGCTTAATGACACTAACAATTAGTTCTTGGGTTTGCTTATAAACAGCATTTCTTCAATCCACATTAGCTGCATGGAGTGTTTGCTCTGGTACTCTGCCCTAAAAGCTAACTGTTAAAAATTAGAGGTGACAGTTATACCTGGCAGAGGGAAACAATGAGTATAAGACATGGGGACTACTAGTGGAAGACTGATTTGGAAGGAGCTTTCAAACTTGCCAGAAAAAGCAACCAAAAAATCAGTATAAGATTCTTATAAGGAGAGCCAAGATTAAAAAAAAGAGTGCCCTACAGAATATGTAAATTAAGGTTGGTAACTGAGCTAGTAAGGTGCTAATTGTTTGGTTTTTTCAAAGAGAAATCTGAAGAAAGAGGAAATGCAAGAACCCACTGATTTCCTGGTGCAGATAACAGCAGAATATCTTCATTCTAAATTACTGCAAATGAGATCACACTGATAGGGCAGTGTTAGAACAGAACTTTTATCTCCATAACCTCACCCCAATGAGCATTTGCGACGTCTGCTGCTTCCTGTACTTATTAAGTGCTATTATACAGCCTGCCTCCTTGGCATCCAGACCTGACAATCCCCCACAGCCAAACCAAGATCCTCTGCAGAGGGTGGAATTGGTGCCAGTAACAGCTCTGTAATGGGGGGGTTTGGACTTTTTTTGTTTGCCCTGTCAAGTCAGTCAGCTCTTTGACACTGTCCTATGACTTGAAAAAGTGTCACCAACTCTATTCAGAAAGTTGGGATACATCAAAGGAAAAATTCATTATATTTCTTTTTCTACCCTAAAAGAAAAAAAAACTGCAGGTAGACATTAAGCAACAGCGGGAACTTTCTGTGGGAGATCAAGGGGCATTCCTTGCACTTCCAAAGGATGCATTCCATGGCCATAGGATCACAGAATATCCCATTTTGGAAGGCACCCACAAGGACCATGGAGCCCAGCTCCTGGCTCCACACAGAATCGCTGTTCATCCTTTAGCTCCCACATCCCCCAAGTCCATTCAGATGTAACCAAACCTCCAAGCTGACAAATGTATTTAAGCAAGCAATGTTTTGTCCAGTTAGAAATGTCAAGGACCCAGATGGCAACAAAATGGCTCTGCTGGAACTGATTTTGAAATGTAGCAGGATGGATGGTGGTTAGAGACTGTGACATTTGGTATGAAACTAGCTCCCTCCTTTCTGTTATTTAGTCATTTCATATTTTAACACCTAAGGGCCTGGCGCATGGCCTGACTGGCAAGTTGCTGTGTAAATAGCTGTTTTAAAAGACCCTCGTGGGTCCCTTCCAGTTCAGGATATTCTATGATTCTATGAACACACCAACGTATGAGAGAAAAGATAGAGTATGGACAGTTGCTGTTGACAGAAAAGAAGGCAATCACGATGCAGAGGTAATCAGATGTGTGAGTAAGGACATTTACACTCAAAACTGGGGACACATTCTTCAAGAAACAGTATTGCTGGCAAGCCAACCTTCTTGAGAGCTTCGTGTTGACACACGAATGATGGGCAGAGTAGCTGAAGATGATTAAATCACTTTGAAAATGGAATCACTGTCCTGCAGCTATTTTCCATGTAAAAGGGAGGTTGATGCGTACCGCTGTAGCCTGGTATTCCAGTTTAAACACTTCTATGCACTGGTGCCAGGGGAGGTGCTGCTGCATGCCACTGCCAGGAAGCGCTGGTGGGACAACACCGAAATCATCCTCCAGGTACTCCATTCCTAAAGGCGTATTTTCAGAATCTGATCTTGCCAGCCTCTAGATTATACTCTACAAAGGGACAAGAAAACTAACACCAAAATTTTCTAGTTTTTTTGTTCAGTTTTGCTTCCTCGGAAACTGTTTCCTTAGCATCACCAAATTCCATTTCTCTCTCCCCATTCCATGCCAACCCAGCAAGATGGCCTTCACTTACTCATTATCTTATGTATCTCTGTACTGCTCAAGGGAGCAGACATACCCCTTCAATACGTTCCTCCTATAAAAACTCCCTTGCTCTACGCTTCTTTGCATCCCTTTTCCACTTCCTGATGTGTTTCTCACCACTCTCCTGACTCTCTCATTAAACTTGGGGCCTTTGTGTCCATTACACAAGCTCTTTGTGCTGCTAAAGCCACGCCACACAACAAATGCAGCCTTTCACCTAGTTGGCCACAACACCAAGTCTGTTCTCTTCCCATTGCCCCGGCTAGTTTTGTGGCCCAGGAGCCAAACAAAACCTAGAACAAGTGCCACAGGGAGCCTTGCCAGCATTACAGCCTGTGCTACAGAAAGATGATAGCACTGTTGTTGGGTGGTTTTTTTGTTTGGTCTGTTTTTTTACAGGAACCTTTCAATGGCCTGCTGTTACATGATTACACGATTATCTAAGTGAAATATCTAGAACATCAAATGACAAGTAGCATTAAATACTTCCTATCAATGTACATCTAAAAGATTCAGTGGCAGATTTCACTTCTTACCAATTGATTCTTCTTTCTTTCAGTTTATTTCCACCAGTTTACACTGATACATTTATTTCATTAACCCAGTGTCCTGATGGACTATGACCATCAGTCCATACTGCGAATTACAAACTATCTGTGTCTTTATCTCTACAAGGTCAAAAGAAATCATGACTTGGAATCTGCTCTTGGACATGGAGGATAGAACCTTGAATTAGGGCGCTGAAAAAGCAAAAATATTTCATGAGTCTGCAAATCTAAATTCCTTTCAAAATACCTGGCATTGTAACAGATCCCCTCTATTTTCTTTCTTACTGTAAAACATCCTTAGTGAAGCATAAAGAAATGCATCCTAGGATAATTAACTGCAGGTGGAAAAAAAGAAAAAAGACTATAAAAAATAATATTTACATGCACTAAAAAAGCAATTTTCAAATTGAGGTCTGTAGACCTCTCAGTGTTCATGGACTTGAGTGTTCAAGAAGGATAGCCCAAAAATTCACATTCACTAAACGTGGATCTCTCACTGGGAAACTCTTAAGGCATGAGAGATCAAAGCAGCAAACTATTGCCATATGGAACTAGTCAATATAGATTTGGCCGACAGCCTGATTTCCCTTAGGATTTCTTTCCACACATGCAGTCCTCCAAGCTGAGGCCCAGTGGCCAACATAAGCCAAGCTTTGGTGTGAGTTCTGTAACGCTGTTTAGCAAACAGAACTTGTAGCAGTCTCACTTTCACAGTTGGAGCCTGTGCTTCCCAGACCTAGCCTGAAAATTCAGACAAATCTGTAGTGAAATTACACTATAGTTGTAAGCAGGAACTCAGAATATCAGTGAGCACATCTAGCAACAAAATCAAAGTAAGAAGAGAATAGAGGTGACTCAGAGCTGCACCTCAATAAACATTCTGGCATCTTACCAACTGCATCTCTTCCTACCTGTCTTCTTCAATTGAGTCCTTATACAAAGATATGACCAGAAAACACCAGAAAGAGCAACATTTGAGAGTGCACCTGTGCAAGGTCACCAAGCTGGAGCACCTCCATGGCAGCCTCAGCTACACAATGCTGAGAGCACAGAGAGCACAGTCTTAGTTAGAGCTATGGAGATCAAAGCATCCCATCTGCTCCTCAGCATCGCCAGTGCAATTAAACTCCTGACGTTCCCAGAACACAGCACAGAGGTTACAATGGTAAATTTTCCCACATGACACGCAGCAAGCTTCAGGTCCACTTTAACGCCCTGTTACACCACCAGTGCCCTGCTGACATCTGTTATTACTGTCCTTGTCAGAGGTCTATTTTGAACTGAACTAAATAAAGCTGGCGTGTCTTGGGAAAACATTCCTTTCATTTCTGACTTCCATCATCCCATGCTGCAGGAAGGACTGTTTAACGGTCCAAAGCCCTCATGCAGCAGCAAGAGCAGGCAGAAACAGAAGACTTTAGGATGCCTTGGCACGAGAATGGCACCAGGTGGTTCTCACTGGCATGGAAGCTTTGCATGTTTCTTCACTTTGCCTTCCGTTCCTATAGCCTATGTATGGTGTGTGGGTGGAGAAAGGGAGGGGAGCAATGGCTTTTTTGAACATCCATTCTTTGTTCTCAGCTCCTCCAAGCCAATGGCAACAGAAAAACAAACAAAACAAAAAAACAGAGCCTGAAGTAGGGCTGGGTCTGGCCAGGAGCACAACAGGAGCTGCAGATACTGCTTGGCTTCCCTAAAGAAGGTCATTCCCTATTTGTACATAGCAGAATCACAGAACAATTAATGTTGGAAAAGGTGCTTAAGATCACCAAGTCCAACCCCCACCATGTCCGCTGACCATGTCCCTCACTGCCACATCCACAAGGTTCCAATCACCTCCAGTGATTCTAACCACTTACACCCCTGGGCAGCCTGTGCCAGTGCATCACCACTCTTTCTGAGAAGAAATGCTTCCGAATATCCAACCTGAGCTCCCTCCTTCAGAAATGACATGCAATAGATGGCTAGAGAGTAAGGAAACACTGTGAACCAAAGTGTTTGATGGTCACCTATAGGGGTTCCTTCCCCTGCTTTTGCAGACCAGGTCAGAGAACATGGTCTGAGCTACAAACCCAGCATTATTCCTCACCAAATATTTGGTCAGACAGCAGAAAAACACCCACGTGTCACACATCAAGGGGGGCAATCTGCACCTTAAAGAATTAGAGTGTGAAGCTCACTTAGAATCTGTCAGAGATCGAAGGAAGGAAAAGTGTGCCTTTTCCTCCTTAATGCAAAGAGTCACAGGGGAAGATGCCTATTGCCAAGATCGCCATAGATCATTACTGCCTTGCCCAGAAAAGCAGCTATAGGTACCCTCAGGCGTGGGATAGACACCAGTGAAAATGCTGTTCCATTGGTTTTGCCCTTGCACCTCAACACCTTGTGCAATATCCTGGCAAGGATTATGTGATTACAAAGTGCCCCATGGCAAAGAAAAAAATGGTACTATCCCACTGCTTAGCAAAAATGTTGCCCTAAGCAGGAGGTTGCCTTGTAAGTGGCACCAACCACTCCTGCTACAGAGGGGCAGCTTAGACTGCAGCTTGACACGCACAGAGAAAAACAACGTGCGTTTTGGGCAGAAGAGCGAAACGTGTTTCCTAAGTTAAGAAGGGTGGTGGTAAATGTGGAGGAAACAAAAAGAGGAAGAAGAAAGGGGACGAGTAAAAAAAGAAGAGGGAAAAAAAAAAAAAAAAAGAAAAAAAATCCGGGAATAAAACAAAAAAGAAAGGAGAAAAAATAGAAAGAAAAAAAAAAAAAAAGGAGAAAAAAGAAAAAGGTTTTAGAAGCAGGAGCCGGAATCCTGGCGCAGAAGCCAAAAGCAGGCGTGGGAGGGGAGGAGAGGGGCTCCCCCCCGTGCCGTTGGGGCGCGGGTTCGCGGCCCGGCCTGGCCGGCCGCCGGCTGCTCCCTTCGCAAGATCGCGCGGGGCCAATGGCAGCGCCCAGCTCTGCGGCGGGAGGGCCGGGATTGGTGCAGGGGCTCTGCTGATCCCCGTGGAAGCCTCACCGGTACTGAATGGAGGGGGATGCTGGGGAGGCGGGGGGGGGGAATGGGCCGAGCTTGCCTCAAAACGGAGCTATGTGCGAGGAGAAAGTACATCAGTGCGGGAAAACGTAGCCTAGGGGGCACTTCGGAGCCAACGACGGAGCTGTCGGAGCCGGGCAGCGAGAGACAAAGAGAAGGGAGGACATGAGCAGAGGAAGCGGGGGAGAGCCGGGGATCAGCTGAGCTAAATCGGGCACGGGAAGCTCGTCCGTCCCGCACAGCCTCGAGCCTCGCGTATCGAGAGGACAAAGCGTCGGCCGGCCCCATGGGGAAGGGCGGCGAGAAAGGAGAGGAGTCCGAGGAGTGCAAGCCGCAGATCCGCTCCTACACCTGGGAGGAGATCCAGAAGCACAACCTGAGGACGGACAGGTGGCTGGTGATAGAGCGGAAGGTGTACAATGTCACCCAGTGGGCGCACAGGCACCCGGGCGGCCAGCGGGTCATCGGCCACTGCGCCGGCGAGGATGCCACGGTAAGGACGCGGTAAGGGCTGCTCCGGGCTCCGGCACATCCCCGCGGGCACGCAGCGCCCGCCCCTCTCCCCGCACATGGGCGATACGCGCCGGGCGGCACCGGGAGAGGCTCCGCTGCGTGGCTTTGTCTGCGTCCGTGCGGTGCCGGCAGCTGGGGGTTCGTGGGCCGAGGGTCTCGCCCTCCTCCGTGCGTGGCTCAGGGCGTGCAGGGCACCGCGCGCAGCAAGGGTTAAGCCCGGCCCCTCTGTTGAGGAGGTGAGCTGAACAAGGCGCCGTTCAGCTTTTAGCCAGGAGAGAATTCTCCAGGGAATTGTGTTACAGGTTTCTACAGAGGAGGGAAGAAAAAAAAAAAAAAAAAAAAGGAAAAAAAAAAGTTTGCTGCTGCTACAGCTGCTCCTGGGCTCCGTGGCTGGATTGTTTCAGACGCCTCTCGTGTTTCAGCAATTAAGAAAAAATAGAAAAATTAAAAGAAGGGGTGGGAACAAATTGGCTTGCGGATTGCTGTCTGCTTTTTCCCCTGTAGCATTAGCTGCTGGTCTGCCGCAGCTCTAACACCTGACCAAGAAGGCTGCGTGTGCGACAGAATTACTAACGATACTAACGCTTTCCTTCGGTTTCGCTCTGCCTGCGGCTATTCCCCGCTCGTTTCCTGGAAGCACTGAGATGCATTCTGTTCTTGTCCGGTTCCAATCGTTGCCCCAAATGAGTAGCTTTCTGCCTCAAAAGGAAAGGGGTGGGGCTTTCTCTCTGCCGCACAAGCAGCGAGCTCTTCTGATGGCTTCCTATCCCTGAGAATTCGCCGCAATTCCTCCACAAGGAATTAAAAAGCTTCTGCTGTTGCATTTGTCTCTGATCTTTGCAAGGCAGACTGAAAGACAGGGTTGTGTCTCCGCTGCCAGCTCCTCCTCCCCAGCGTAGCATCCCTCTGCACTCTGAGAACACTCCATGAAGGCACGGCCTGAAGGGTACTCTGAGATTGCCTGGAGCACTAACGCAGAGTTGGCATCTGGTTTCCAGCTTCCCCATGGTGAATAACATTTTACTGCCAAAACATCTCCTGTATTCAGAGTGAGAAAGCTTTGGCCTTGAGCCTGTCAGGCCTTTGCTAAAAAGTCTCATTTAGAGTTGCATGATCTCACAAGTGGGAGAGCTCTGGGGGAGGAAAAGGCAGTGGTAAAGATTCAGCTCTTAAATAGTTTCCATCTTCCTGGAATCCCCCCTTAACACTGCATGCAGCCCAGCAAATGTTCCCCTAAAGCAACTCCAGCTGCTTCTCCATTTGTCTTTTACCAATACTGTAGGCGATCAGTTTTGTCTGTCTATCCCAGACTGCCCACAGACAGGCTCACTGCACTCTGCATCCACATCAGTGCCTCTACAACAAGCCAGTTGGTGCTATGTTAGCTAATTCATCTTAGGATGCTCGCAGGACAGCTGACAGATTGCTCTCATGACAGCTCTTGTGCACAGCACGCTCAGGTGCTGCTGGTTGGGTCAGAGTGCCCAGGGCAGCATACACATGAGTTTCCCCTGCAAGTACCAGCTGTCACTCGCTTTAGGCTGTACCTCAGCACAGTGATGCAGCACACCAGTCTGGGACAGGGACAGCCTGTTGTGGCACCACATCGTGCACAGCTGCCTTCAAGAAATGAATAAGGCTTAGAATACGTCCCAGCACCTTGTAGCATCTCTGCTTTAGAAGATGTTCAAGAATGCAAAAGAACGTCTTTGCATTAACTGCACTAAGTACTTTGATACAGCTCATGAGCCAATAAGTAAAACTCTTCTGTCCCCACCAAAAGTGGCTGGACAAATTCTCCCTTCCCACAAGACACTTGGATTATGACTGTGTTCTAAGATGCACAATTGCATTTCTGACCAGTTCCAACCTTTCCTTTTCACCCAACCCAGAAAGAAACAAAGCTGCTAAGTTTAGAGATGGAGGAGAGCTCTCCCTAGAACGTCATGACATGTTTAGAAAACCAGTATGCTGCTGTCAGGGCACCCTTGGGTAGACAGCTCTCACTCCTTACATGCCTCCTGTTGCAGAATTTCTATGATCAGAGTATTACTCCAAAGCTCAACCCAAAGTCCTGGAATGAGGTGAAAGTTTACATGGACTTTGGTGCACTTTGTAACCAAGGTTGTTGGCTGGGAATTTGGAACTCCAGAGCCAGCTTATGAATGGAGGTCAGCTCCCAGCAAGGTCGGCTAGGCACAGTGAGCGTGTTCTGATCTGTCCTTCCCATTTATCATAGAATCATTAAGGTTGGAAAAGACCTCTGAAATCACCAAATCCAACACCCAACCCACCCCCACCATGCCTGCTGACCTCAGTGCCACATCACGAGAAAAGGAGACTATAACCACACAAATCATTAGCCGAGGTGTCTGACGAGGTCATAACCCCATATTTCCTTTAACTATCCTCCCTTTTAAATCATGGGCCTTTTGGCCTCCATGAGATCCTTTGGTTTGCTTCCATGAGGAATGGAAGATATCAAGCTTTCTCCAGGTGTGATAGGATCTCAACAAACGAGGAGCACCATGAGCAAAACAGAATAAGCTCCAAGTGAAGTTGGGAGCTCTTATGCTGAAGACTGTCTCACAAAAGAGAACTGTGGCTTAGTGTGGCAAACTTATCACGGAACTACATCTTTACAGCTCTTTGAGGTAAACTCTGCTCAAATCAAATACACTATGAAAACAGAAGATCAACCCCCCTCTCCTGAATGGCCTTCAGGGCAGCAGACTTTCATAGGGTATTTATATCCTAGCGGGGATTTGCACACATTCCTGTCGGCCTACCTTTCAAGGGAATTAAGCAGGATTTAGGTGTTTAGTTGCTTAGGAAATTTCTTGGATTGTCTTTCTCTGCCTCTCTAGATATCATCCCAGGCCTCAGTGCTTACTTTATTCTAAATAAGCAAATTCATCAGCCTCCAGCAGAAGGCTTCTCTGGTAGAAACATAGAATTGTTTGAGTTGGAAGGGGCTCTTAAAGGCCACCTGGTCCAATTGCCCTGCAGTGAACATGGACACCAACGATCAGATGCTCAGAGCGTGATCCAGCCTGACCTTGAATGTCTCTATGTATGGACCTTCCACCAGTATAGAAGTACCACACTGAATGGAGATGACGCCTCTCTTTCACAGTAACATGAGGGGTCTGCTGCAAGGAAGGGCAGTGCTAGATACGTGCAGGAACAGAACAATGGGCAGGAAGCAACAGCTACTGCTGAATCTCACTCCTATTTCTACTCCAGGATGCGTTCCAGGCCTTCCACATCAATCCCAGCTTGGTTCAGAAGTTTCTCAAGCCATTACTTATCGGAGAGCTTGCTCCAGGGGAACCCAGCCATGACCGAGATAAAAACGTAAGTATTTGTTAATGAACTGGGGTTTATTGTGAACAAGTGCCACCATTTTTCCCTCTAATAAAGTCATACAGGTAGATTATAAAGGAGCCTTCACTCTGGCAGCTTATCCTGCTGAGACCAGTACCAGTAAAGCTCTGGAGAACAACCACAATTATTCTAAAATGGTAGGAGCAATAGGGACCCATGGGTGAAGAGAAACACGTCCCTTTTCAGTGGCTGTGCTTCAGGAGCAACAACCTAGGAGATTCTGTTTCTATCCACTCCATATCCTCAAGCCATTTCTTCACCCCTCCCAGACAGTTCATTCATTCACTATTCAGGCACTGTGCATGACATGACTAGTTCTTGCTAAAAAAAAAAACTACCTTAATTCCATCCTGTTGTTTATGGCTGGCCACAACCGCTGGTATATTTGTATTACTCAGAATGGAAGAGATGATGCCAATGGTTCTCTGCTATTTGTAAAGCTCATTCAGACAAGTCACCAAGTGCAACTTCCAACACAGCAAGTTAGTGCTGGCTCACAGCATGAGGCTCGAGTTACTCTCATAGCTCAGAGTGTGAAGGGTCAAGACACAGACTCAGACCAGCCAGGGTATTTGCTCTTGGGAAAGTGCTATGGAAAGCTATAATAAAACTGTACTCTTCCTTTCTTCTGGTGTAGCCAAACAAAGGAAGAAATAACCAGATTTCTTTGCATGGAACCTAGTCTTCCTGGGATGCATTCAGACTTGCTTACAAGTGTCTCGCATGTCCATTTTGCAGTCCCAGCTGGTAGAGGATTTTCGGACCCTGAGGAAGACAGCAGAGGACATGAACTTATTCAAAGCCAGTCCTTTGTTCTTCTCTCTTTACTTGGCCCATATCATTGCAATGGAAGCATTGGCTTGGCTAATGGTTTCATACTTCGGGACCGGCTGGATCACAACTCTCATCCTCGCCTTCATCCTTGCAACTTCCCAGGTAAGAAGTAGTAGGCACAGAGATACTAGTTGCCCACATTTAGTTCAGAGGAGGTCAGCATGTGTTGAACTTTTCTTGTTAGACCCATCCAATTAGAATGTGGTGGGCACAGACCTGAACTGCTGGAGTTCAAGGACTGTTTGAACACTGCTCTCAGACATGGGGTTTGGATTTTGGGTGGTCTTGTGTAGAGCCAGGAGTTGGACTCGAGGATCCTTGTGGATTCCTTCCAACCTGTGTTATTCTGTGTTTCTACAATTCTATGCCCCCCTCCAGAATCAAAACAGAGATCTTTCACGTCTTCACTTCACTCTCACCTGTCTTTCTCATGCTTAGAACTTGCCTTCTGTCTCTATTTTCTTTTATGCTCAACTCTGTTTTCAAGCAGCTATACAACTTATTTACTTCCATTTCAGGCTCAGGCAGGTTGGCTGCAACATGACTTTGGACACCTTTCTGTCTTTAAGAAGTCTTCCTGGAACCACATAGTCCACAAATTTGTGATTGGACACCTGAAGGTAAAAGTTCTTATGGACAAGGGAATCTGTGGAAATAGCTGCAGTCACTTAGACTGTGTCAAAACAGGAACCTGCATCTCTCAGTCTTTCTATAGTAGTGCAGCTACCACTAGAGGAACTGTGCTTTTACATGGGTTAATTCCTTGTTCTTGTATCTACCCAGGGTGCCTCTGCAAACTGGTGGAACCATCGTCACTTCCAACATCATGCTAAGCCAAACATATTCAAGAAAGACCCAGATGTGAACATGTTGCATATTTTTGTCCTTGGAGAAACTCAGCCTATTGAGGTAAGGCGAAGTGGCTAAAAAGTGGAAAACCACTGTCTTTAAAGACATCAGAGAACACCATTCTGAAACAGAGATTTGCTGGTTTTGCTCGACCCTCTTACAAGAGTGCTAAGAAAGCAAATGCTTCTCCCAGGAACTTCATTATGTCTATTGAGGTCTGTTGGGAGTTACACCCTCCCAAATATTGGGTTGAAGAGCAGGATTGACTGTATAATTACCTATCTATTTCCTATACATATCCTAGGAAATATTACTTGGGAATAGCAGAGAAAAAGCAATATACAAGGGATGATAGAAAGCTGTTCAAGAAAACTTCATTCAGCTGTTCATTCATCAACTTGAGGGAAAAATATGGTGTCTCTAAGTACTATGCCAAAAATATTTCAAAACTGATCTTCCACTTCCACAGAAAATATCTTTGAATATTTTGGACAATGTCCTCCGTACTGGAACATTTGCCATGCATGTGGGAGGAAATTGCTTGCATAGAAACAGGAGGACATCTCCGTGGGCTTCTTGTTTGTTTGTTTATTTCTTGAGGCAATATCTGTGGAGACTTTGACTCAATCTGAGGGCTTAAGCCAGCAAAACTGAACTGAATGTTCAAGGCGTACAGAAACTTTCTGCTTGTATAAACTAACTGCAAGTGATTGCACTCTTATCTCACTCTAGAGATCTTCCACCATCATCTCATTTTGAAATAAGTATTTTGTGCAAAGACCAAGAGCAAAAGCCAGACCAACTGTGAATTTGTTGGGTTACACCAGATTAATGCAGTCATCTGTTAGAACAGTTTTCTTACATTAGCTGTGTCCCAACATGTTGCACAGTGGTAGGCAGTTAAAGTGTTTTGATTCAATCTGTCTTTCTAGAGCCAAAATGCTTAGAATTTCATAAAAACCTACACATAGAAAATAAACATTTGGTCTTTAAAAAAAAAAAAAGAACAAATATTTCTAGTTAAAAGCAGCAGCAATAACTGCAACAAAAAGATCTGCAGTGAGTACAACTCAGGCAAATACAAAATGAAAAAGCAAATGCTTTCTCAGCCAGCTTTTATCCTATTAAGGAACTAACCCCAGAAATACATTGTGGACATACACACTGGTAAATGGATATGTATACAGAATATATTGCATGCAAAGTATTTTCAAGATGCTGAAATGTCTCCTGCATGTGACTAAAATGAAAGTCTTCTCCTGAAGCATAAAAAAAGATAGTGTCTAGAAAATATAAATCAGCATCTAGCTCTTCACTGTGTTGGTACATCTCATTGGAAAATATTGTGCTCGATAATTGGATTTTAAAGTAGACTGTGGTCTACTTAAAGGAAAAACTGAAGACGCTCCATTCTCAGGATGAGAATGCCAACAACACTTTAGCCTGGCTTGAGACCTGGCACACTGGAAATCCATTGGGCACTCCAATTCCATCCTCAGCACTCAAGATCACCAGGAAAGCTCTCTCTGCTGTCTGTCCAAAATATTCTGTCATGGAGATTAATGGTGCAGTTCCAACTACTTACCAGGAACTACAGGGAAAAATTCAATTTTAGATAGACTGAATTTGACCAAATTTGTCTTTGGAGGAACATGTCTTCATCTGCTGTGTGTAGGTTAACCATGGTAACACAGCAATTGGTGCATAACAGCTCTCAGGGACAGCACACTGCTTCCAATCTCATCAAACTAGCAACACAGGCATTGTAGAGTCAAATAAACCTATATAACTTACTGTGTTAACTTAAGGCCACACTGGTTTTTCCACTGTTGGTAAAGTACAGCTTTAAAAACCCCTGATAGATGGCAGGGCACATGGGGCTGATGGCTGCGGAAGTCAGAAAGAGTTGGTGGCTGGAACATTTGGGTGGAAGATCAGCAAAGGTTCAGCACCTTTCTCTGCTAATGGTATCCTACCTAAGAACTTTACAAAGGTCACACTTTGATATGCCTTAGAATCATAAATGTTGGAAAAGACATTCAAGATCATGTTGTCCAGCTGTAGAAGTCTTGCCTTTGTGTTGGTGATCTTGGAAAAAGAACAGTTCTAAGCGCAGCCATAACCCAGGCAGGATGAGCAGAAATGCATGAAAATGCCATCAGGTTCACAAATGCAAAGACACTGTCAACATCAAGACAGGAGGCTTTAAAAAGGAATTTACACACAGGAGAATTATGAAGTCAGGATATTTATCCATAATAAAATACTTTCTAGCTTTGATGGTGTGGGAATTTGGTCAGAACTCTCCAGTCAATAAAGAAGTATTGCAGATAATCCTCTCTTACAACTGAGAACTATTGTCCAAGACTGATCTTTCTCATCTCTGTCCCACAGTACGGCAAGAAGAAACTGAAGTACCTGCCTTACAACCACCAACATGAGTACTTCTTCTTCAGTGAGTATCTGCACTGTGCTCCTTTTCTTTCCCTTTCATAAGGGGAACTGAATGCCAGTTCAGTTTCCAGCCCTACTGTGTTTGCAGAGCAACGCATAAGTCTCAGCTCATCTTTCCCTTTCCAAGACATACCATGAATGGGACTGTAGATCCATTCAGGCCTCAAAATAATCAATTAAGTATATTCTCATGGATATCCAACCATCTTTAGCATTACCAGCGTGTCTAAAGGAAGTAAGGCAAGCAGTTGAGACTGGGAACTAATCTCTGTGTGAGAGGCTCAGTGGAATACCTGCACGTGATAAGTCAAGATGAACAGGTGTGAACCAGAGCCTCCTTCACAGAGAAGTCTCCTGTCCCTGTCACCAGCACATCACTTCTTTTACCAGTGCTAGGCAGACTTCCCCAAAAAGACTTCCTCAATCACCAGCTCACTTTCATGTCACGCGCTTTTCTGCCTCTCTGATGTCCGAAACATTTCCCTTTGCTTTGCAGTCTTCCCACCTCTGCTCATCCCCGTGTATTTCCAAATCCAAATCATCTCAACCATGATCAAGCGCAGGTTCTGGGCGGTGAGTGACACATTCCCTCAGTCTCTGTGGGGTCTGACACTTGAATAGGGAGAGAGGCCAATGGTCTCTCCAGCACAAAAGATCTGCCAAAGGGTGGGCGGGAAGGGATTGCACTTTACTGTACCGATGATCTAATGTCCCTAATGTTACCAGCAGAACCACATTGTATGAAATAAGCTAAGAGGTGCCTCATGTTTTCTCTCTTCCTGTAGGACCTGGCCTGGGCCATCAGCTACTACATGCGCTATTTCATCACATACATCCCATTCTATGGCATTCTGGGATCCCTGTCTCTCCTCATGTTTGTCAGGTAGGAGATAAAAGAACCACCAGTCTTGGGTTACCCAAGCTCCAGCTCTGCTGTGGCCCACAGGCCTTCCTCATTTAGGTTCTCTGCAGTCGTTTACCACACTGCGTATTATTTTCTTGGGTATTCCTACCACTTTGCTTCCTTCCCATCATTTCCCAGTTCTACCTCCTCACAGCAGAGCTCGTTTTGGTGCTTAGGACCTTCCTCAATCCTTCAGATGGTTCAGCCAGGATTCTTATTTCTTTCCTCAGACCCCATTCTCACACACTGCCCAATCTCAACACTCATGTATTTTCCACACTGTCCAAGGTCAGACCTTTCCATAGTGCCTCAGGCCAAACTCTTCCCAGCTCACTTGGAAGGTGCCTCACGAGCCCTCCTGAGAACCAGAATGGAAATGCTCCTCACTTCTCCTGTGCTGAATAGTTCATGTCCTGTACACTACACATGCACATTGTCGCTTCTAACGGAGGTCAGTACCTCAGAAATTTGTTTCACACCACAGATCAGTGCTCCTAACCCCTATCTTCCAATGGAGCCCTCCAAAACTACCTCTCAGTGCTCCTTACACCAATGCAGAAGTTCTTGTGTGTCTTGGTTGGTCTTCTGCCCCTTTATTTTTACCAAGCCCCATGAGGAGCTGCTCTTATTATTGCTTTATGATAGATGGGTGGAAAGTTCACTGAGAGGTCTGAAAACATGATCTACAAGCATGGGCTGCCAAAATGAATCACACACGGCAGGGTCAAGAAGCTTACTCACTGCATGGTTACACTATTCCAGATGGTAGCACTGAATTTGTATTCCTGTTTTGCATGTAGTATCTGCAGCTCTCTGGCTAATACCAAAGGATGGCATTTAGTCCCATAGTCAGCATAAGCTTTAGGAAAACATCTCATCAGAGTCGAAAACATATTCTAAAAAAAACCATGTCTTTTAAGTGAAAAGAAATGACAACAGATATGCAAAATCCTTCACAAAATCTGAAGTCTCGCCTCCAGAAAATGTAATATCACTGCTCATGATTTAAGTTTTCACAGCTACAGAGCTCTTTGGTCCTGTTTTTTTTTTTTTTTTTGTTTTTTTGTTTTTTTACTATAAACTTCAAAAGACAGACATCTGTGTAAACACATAGCCAAAATTTTTATCTGGATTCAACAACTGACAAGAATTGACCTAGTATCTCAAAAAATTTTCTATTTTGATCAAGCTGAAAATTCAAGATGAAGAGTATTCCCCTTGCAAAATTGTTTCCAGTCCCTCATGAAGGTTCAGCAGGAGATGGTTCCCTGTTGCTATAGTTCTGTTATACTCGAGTCAGTAAAAGAAGAGCCCTGGGAGCTTTAGAGAACAATGCACCATTGTAGCCAGCTCTCCCATAGCTCAGAGCAATAAGGATATTCAATGAGGCTCACCACTCTCAATTTAAAGACGTAAAGCATGAAGTTAAATAAAAACATTTCATTTTGTTTTGATCCCAGATATATGAGTAAAAAGTTGAGACTGTTGATGTCAAGTGTCAGCTAATTAGAACAGTCTTATTCATCCTCTATAGGACAGATGAAAATACTGGAAAAACAAATGATCAAAATCCAGACTTCCAAACAGCTCTGAGTCAGCTCTGTTTAATTAGCTTACCCCAGCCAGTGATTTTATGAAATTACTGCTGGATCCATTACAGTGATTGCTGAAATTACTGGTGAAAACAGAGCATCAGATCATCTGCATTTTCTAGACTATAAGCTTGTTTTCTGAAAAAGGATGCCTCTGAATAACTGCTTGGCAACATACATCTCAGTCTCAGCATAGTGAAAAAGCTTTGGGTAAACAGAAGGGCATTTCTTCATTGGATAAATAGAAGTGCATTTCTGTAGACTGTTCTCCAGGGGATAAAATTGTAGTTTACACCGCTGGCAATAAACAAGCCAATCTCAAGTTCAGAATTCAGAACAATGGTAGAGTTACAGAGAGAACAAAGAGAAACTGGGAGCCCCAGAGTGCTAAATCTGACAACCAAAATGTTAACACCACTAAGCAGGTGGACTCTGGAACTGTTGTATATCCTGCAAGCAATTGGAAAGAAAGTCAGCTCAGAATTTCTAAATCGTGGCTTCTTTTTCTCAAGCAGTTGGATTATAGAATCACAGAATCATTAAGGCTGAAAAAGACCTCTTAAGATCACCAAGGCCAACCACCAGCCCATCCCACTGAACACATCCCTCAGTGCCACATCTCTGCAGTTCTTGGACACCTCCAGGATGGTGACTCCAGCACCTCCCTGGGCAGCTTGTGCCAGTGCAGCACTGCTATTTGGAGAAGACATTTTTCCTATTGGTTCTCTTCAATATTACATCTTTATTTAGAGAAAGGCAAAATTAGCATGAAAGATTGATCCACTCCTGAGGAAGGAGAAGGATAATTGCATTAGTCCCAAAGACATAAAGAGAGAAAGAGAAATTCATTGCAGAAGTGATTCCCTCTGGTTTCAATAGGAAAAGGCATTTAGTTTTGTATCTTGGGGAAATATTTTTCTCATGTGCAGTATGTCCTGCTGCTCCTTGCAAACACCATCTATTTGCCTCAGAACCTGGTCTGCAATATAAACTGTGTTTTGTTTTGTGTCTACGTTTCTGAAGGTTTCTGGAGAGCCACTGGTTTGTGTGGGTCACTCAGATGAATCACATTCCAATGGAAATTGATTGTGAGAAGCACAAAGACTGGCTTAGCTCTCAGGTAATGGGGAGGGAAAAGAATACCTCTGATTTCACTCACCCCAAACTGGATTAGAAATATACTGAAAGAGTGGCTGGATTACCAAATAATCCATAATAAATAATTACCAAATAATCCAATAATCAATATTTTAGAATTACAGTATCATTAACGATGGAAAAGATATCCAAGATCATCTAGTCCAACCATCTACTGATTCCCACCATTTGTTTTCCCCAAAGTCAGTGGTGCTCATTCAAGGTATGGAAGTCCAAATTTCTGTATTGAGTTTGGTAGTCAGAAGGTTATATTTTGTTTCTTCAGATCTGAGGCAGTTATCAAGTGCACACATGGTATATATAGGCATACACATATGAGCAAAGAAATCCCTCAAGGGAAATTCATCTACTGATGCTAAATGATACTTCAAACCAATGTGCTATCCCTGTGCTGAAAACACATGAACTGCAGTTGAAGAAGGAACTTAGTGTATTTTTAAAGTTTGCAGTTTTCTAATGGAATAAGGTCTGCAATGACTATGTACTGCTTTCTACATATAAATCTCTTGAAGGCCAGGTCAGACAAATTCACACCCTTTATTTGTGGTGATCCAAGTCTCATTCAGACCTAGAGGATAATGACAGCAACTTTGGCACTGACTGTATGAATTCTGTATAACTGAACTGAGAGAAGCACAGGCATACTGGACAGCAGCTAGTTGGGAATAAAAGTAGGCTTCCTGCAACCACGGTATTTTCTTCTCCAGTTTCCCTTCCTGATACTGTTGTTAACCATCTGGTCTCCAGCTAGATAGGCTGATTTAGGCCCCTGTCCTTGGACTGATATGTCACCAAACATGACTATCTCCCTGCGTTGTTCCTTGATCACTGTTTAAACCTGTGTGGCATTGTCAGCACAACAGCTGATAGCAAGCCGTGGCTGAGGATTAAAGCTTCCTATGCTGCAGTCAGCAGTCTCAGAATGGCAACCTACTTAATGACTGCTCATGGTAGAGGAAGACATTTATTGTTCTCCAGCTCCTGCCACAGGCAAGAGGAGCTTCGTGTTGATTTTAGGGTGACTGATTCACAGCTATCAGGGACACTAACATTCACAACTGCTTTCTTGCTTCCACAGCTGGCAGCCACCTGCAATATTGAACAGTCCTTTTTCAATGACTGGTTTACCGGGCATCTGAACTTTCAAATTGAGCACCAGTGAGTATGAACACAGTATCATTTGGCCATTATCAGGTTGTCACAACATTAGACTTATGGCCAGGGATAGTCTGCTGAAAAAAACGTGTACAAGATAAGACAGAATCACAGAGAAGCCCAGGTTGGAAGGGATCTCACAGATGATCTGGTCCAAACTTTCATGGTAAAAGCAGGCCCTACACAAGATTGTCTAACACCTTTTCTAGTCAAACCTTAAGAAACTCAAGTGTTGAGCCCACCCCATCCCCAGGGAAATTATTCTAGTGGTTGACTGTTTTCATAGTGAAAGATTTTCCTCTTATGTCCAACTGGAGTCTCTTCCTGTGCAACCTGTACCCATTGCCCCTTGTCCTTCCCATGTGGTGCCCTGTAAAAGGAGTCTCCATCTTCTGTGTAGCCACCCTTTAAATGCAGGAACACAGTGATGAGGTCTCCCTGAGCTCTGCTTTCCTCCAGGCTGAACAAACCCTGTTCTCTCAGCCTGTGGCAGACTCTGATAATCTCAGTGGTTCTTTTTTGGAGGGTGGCTCTCTCTTCAGAGATGTCCACTTCTCCTTTGGAGCACTATCATATTCCAAGCAAAGTCAGTCCCAAACTGCAGGAGGGTCGTTGTCACTATAGGCACAGCATCTTTCTCTCATGCTACCTGATACTTCAACTTTCACTCCTACAGTTTTAATTTGTGTTTTAGCTAAGTCATTGGTACAAAACTACAAGATACAAATGCTATGGATTTGGATACCAAAGCTGAAGAATTTATCTTAGGGTACACTTAAGAAATTTCCTCTCCCTAAATAAAAGAGCTGCAGTGTTTTATGACTGGAGGCAGCTGTGTGGGACTGTACATACTGCTGATAGCAGATTTCAGGAAGGGTGTTAAAACCAGGGCAGTCTGTTGTCCGTGCATTTAGATTAAAGTTGACTGGTTTGTAAGTCAGCTTAGGATATCCCCACTGAACAGTATAGGGCAAGGCAATCCCAAGTTCTTTGCCTACTTTTGTGTTCCCTGAGATAGAAAACAAGGCCACTGATAATCCAGTTTGGCAAGAAACAATTAGTACTGCCCAAAGAAAATGGGTAGCTATCTCAGCAGAGTAAGGCTGATCCCTCTCTCCTGCTTCCTTTGCATTGCACTTGGAGCATCCTCTCCTGCATAAACTGACTTCCATTGTCTCTCTTGAACACAGCTTTGTTCTGAGGCCTGACAGAACAGCAGGAGAATCAGTGTACTCTGTTTTCACAAGCCTCCTTGAAACAGAGTACTGTAAAGCATGGATCTCCCTCTGCCTCTCTTTCCTTTATCTACTGGTACAGCTCAAGAAGGCATTAATAATTAGCCCCTATGAGAAGGTGGATGGAGATGCCCATCCCTTGGGGTTAGTCTCTGGGGTTTTCTCAGATTTGTTTTCTCTTTCTCTATTCAAGCCTGTTCCCAACAATGCCACGGCACAATTTCTGGAAAATCAAACCTTTGGTGAAGTCATTATGTGCCAAGTATGGAGTCCAATACGAAGAGAAGTCTCTTGGAAAAGCATTTGTAGACATAGTTGGGTAAGGTTCTTTTAATGCCAAGGTTCTTTTAATGCCATCAGCAGCTTGCAATTCACTGTTACACAAGCATCCTATTGTTTCTACTACAGGGAATTCAGGACACTATAGACCTTTGAGAAATAGCATTTTTGTAATCTGGTGTCACTAGGGTGATAACCTTCACATCACAGCCCAAGAAATACCTGCAGAAACTTTGCTTTAGCAGAAATGGCACAGCCACACAACCCCACAGATGTAGTGGACCAATCTGAGATTACAGCTGGCATAGGAATGGGGAGATGCTTCACTACATCATTTTGGGTGGGCAGAATTGCTGCCCCCCAAAGCTGCTTCTGCAACTGGAGCACTTCTGTCAAAGTACTTTGAAACTGTTCACTTTGGGAGACCAAAGAGCAAAATAGGCAGCTCCTCCAGTATTCTGAGGAAGGACATTTTGTGGGGTTCACATTTAGACTCAGTAACAGGAGTTCTGCTTTGTAGGAACAGAATGACAGAAGTTCACAAGCCAAACAAACCTCTGTCCATTTTCTTTCCCCAGGTCACTAAAGAAATCTGGAGATTTATGGCTGGATGCTTACCTCTACAAGTGAACATGAGTCTTAATGGGGAGGTGTGAGTCACCGGGAGGGATGGGGGTGAGGGGGGAGATCACATATGTGTCTTTTACTATCAGAATTCAGTCTATTTCTATGTGCACAGTTTGAGGGGAGTTTCCTGTCTTGTAAACTGCTACTGGTGTGAGCTCAGGCAACCTATTACATTTAGACAGATGTAAAATACACTTGGCACAGCCTTCAGAGAGCAAGACCCAACGCACAAACCGATGGGTGGGAGAGAACAGAGAGAAGCATCTAAAAAGAATACATTTAGCCCTCCGTTGTCTTCTCTCTAATCACTCATTCTCACTCTGACTAAAACACGTGAGCCCCTGGTACACACACACAACTTGTTAGATTTCAGCAAGCCCAAGGACAGTACTAGGACACCCATGTCAGCTCTGCTGCAGGAACCTCACCCCACGGGGCCCGGCAGCCATACACTGTGGCTTTCAGTCCTGCCCATAAGCAAAGCATACTAATTGCCCATCAATACTGTGTAACCACAAATGGTTTTCTCACCTGAGCAGAGCTTCAGCAACACCCAGTTCTGCCTGTCCACACATGCCCAGCAGAAACCAGGGCTGCTTCTCTTGCCAAAGGCCTGGGATGTGTGCCCTGCTCCTGAGACAAATCAGCAAAGAAAATGGGTTCATCCTGGAGGAGGAGGAGGAGCTCCCCAAACAGTCAGCCTGACCCCAGGCCCTATGGGGAAGTGGCTGAAGGCAGAACTGACCAGTCTGTGATGGTGATGCGAAACCTCCCAATGAAACATCTTACAATTTCCTTAAATCTCTATTCCCTGTACGGTATCAAATAGACAAAACCCATAAATGGTTTAACCAGAGGATACAGCTGAACAGCTTCCAGATTGCTTCCATGCAACCTGATTGCAAGCCCATCCCAGGTAAATCAAGCCATGTGGATTAACCTGTATTACAGTGGAAGAGACAGATTCTCTACAATAAAGAGCAATAGTTTCAACAGCAGTGCTCGGTTTCAACAGCTTTCCCCAGCTCCAAAAAAATTTCCTAGAACAAAAGGGATGCTCTAGTTATTAGGCAATGGCTTTGCACATATCATTGCATTGCTCAACACTGAAATTGGATCCTAACTTTCAAACTGTCAATGCCAGTAAAATCTCACAAAAATCAGCAAGGTTCTGCATGCAGAAACAGCTCCAGAGCTGTGGCTATACACTTCCAGAATACCTCCCAAAAATTGGATGAGATTTCTATGCTTGCAGACAGGAAATTCATAGGTAGGACTGTATCTTAACCTAGCTACTAATACTTCAGATTTATGAAGGGCTTATTTTCAAGTTCTTGCTCACCCCTGACCTGGATATCACAATGAGTTGTTAAGATTAAAAGTTACTCCAGGTTATTTGAAGCTCGAACAGAATGTGAGCAGTTGTTATAGTTGATTTCTAATAGCACAAGCAGTGATGTCCTTCTGGATGCTGTAACTCCTCAAACAGGTAGTAATGGGCTAGTCCAGAATTCTGAGCAACACTGCTAAGAATGCCTTAATATGTCCATCTGGTTTCAACTCCTCAAACGGGCATTTTTCTTTCCAAGACCTTAGCACAAGATATCAAATGGAAGAAAGAAGGGACAGAAGAGATCTTAATATTTAGCTGTTTTCCAACTACTTCCTCTTTTAGACCCTTGAAAACTCTCGTTTTCGTACAAATTGTGCAGCTGCTTGAATACAGAAATAAAACCTGTGTAATGCTATTGTAAGAAGTGACTTCCAAGCATCGTGTGCTGTTCTTGCTGCTGCAAGATATAAAGGTCTCTTTTTGCAAAGAACAGGTCACCAGCCCCTTGCAGTGCTCTCTTTTAATTGTTGTGCTTATATGTTCTGGAAGTTTGTCCTGTGAAAATGCATCACTGACAGCCTTACTCATGTATTTTCTCTCCTTCCCTCCAAAAAAACTCCCAGCCCACCATCTTGGGACACAAACTGTTTCACATGCAGCTTAATGTTTAAGTTCTCCACCCATTAACTCAATCAAACACAGCCCTGGCAAAGAGCCCTGAAAATCTAGAGAAATCTACCATGTTAAGTGATCAGTAGCATCAAAGAGAAATCTGAAATACAGATGTTCCAGAAGCTTCAATAAAATTGCAAACTTAGCACAACAAAGGATGCAAAGTTCACATGACCTTTCTGAGCTCCGTTCCCAGTGCGAAAAGCTTCCCTTTGTAGGTTCCAATTAGCCATCAAAATGATATAAACATTGACATCTGTGCACAGTTTTGCTCCAGCATTCTAAAGACCAAAGCTAATTAGTTCCTGTGAAACAGAATGAGGTGAAAACTCATACATTTTTTCTCTTCACATTTGCGTTGCAAATACACACCAAAAATCTCTCAAACATGCCTGGAGCCTGCCAGGGCTTGCAGACAAACTCACCTGAACCACATCATTGGCTATACGAACACTTGGCAATGTACTGAGGTTGCAAGTTGGAAACAGCATTTGTTTCGGTCAGATGATGGAGGAATAAGCAGCAGAAGGCTGGCTTGCTTCTTTCCAGTCTCACTAGCAGGGATCACCACTGAAGTTGGAGGAGCAGCATGTGCAGAGATGTTCAGAAGAGAAAGGCATCAACTCCGGGCAAGAGAGAAATGTACACAGGTTTTGTAAGGAGCAGCACAGAACTGGGAGAAACACAGGAAGGGAACAGGCGGAGTAGAAAAATAAATGCTAAGGAGGTGGACAGAGAAGAAAAGGCATCTTGAAACCAGGTGCCCCACATTCCCCCATTAATTGCTAGTCTCTGATTGGCCAACAGCTGAGGTAGGGACACTGGTTTTGCACAGATGCCCACAAAGTGAGAAGAAACCAGCCCCCACAAGGCAGGTTAAAAGCAGCCATGTCTCAGTCGTGGCCTCTTCCAGCAGATGCTTTCCTAAGAAAGCCTTCCTAACTGACTCCTAACATTTCAAGTGCTCCTTAGGAATTATTAAAGCATCAGACCTACATTCCTTATAGGACAGCTCCTTTTATTTTGTTCTTTAAAAAAAAAATCCTCAAAATATTTTTTTCCAGTGTATTCTGTTGCTTATTAAAATCATAACTATTTGTTGACCATAAAAACGCTTTCTGTGTTTTCTTCAGCCACATCCGGAGTCATGGCAGTGTCTCAGTGGAAAGTCTCTTTTCCACTGTGTGGGGTGAAATGGCACTGACCATAGAAAGATGTCTTTGCAGCCTTCACAAATCCCAGAACAATAGCAATGTTTATCCTTGCCTTGGGAACCACCACCAAAAGAAGTTTTTCCACGAAAAAGATTGGCCCAAATGTTCAAACTTAGTCCGCAGGCACTTCTAGGAGGCAGCTAAGATCAACATGGATACAGAAACTTCTGTAGAAGCTTCCTACAGTTTGTCAAAAACTCAGTTTCGCTACCCATTAATGGCTCTCCCAGCAGTGCAGTAGGCAGCTTGCCAGTGGCTTTTCTCGTGGGCAGTGTGGTCCAACGGAGTCAGTGGGCTTTAGTCAGCTCAGAGGCTTCCACACGACATCATTTAATGGAACTGGGAGCCTGTCCTTGCAGATAAACCCACCTCAGCTGCATTGGCAGCTGCAGAAGCACACGGAAGACAGAGACAATGAGTAGGAATCACATAGGTTGACCTAGATCTTACAACACAAAGTCAGGGAAGGACACTGTTTGGTTATCTGCTGTTTTCTATCAACACAGTTTTCCAGAGTACACATTAATTGCTTCATAGGTAAACTAATTCTGCACAGAAAGCATTCTATGAGAAGTCATAGAACTCAAAAGGGAAAATGACCCTACCTTCCCTCATAATTAGGTCTTCTATTTGACCCTAAAATAAAGACATTCTCTTAATACAAATTGAAGCTCTTACACAAAATAAAAAAAAATAATAATGAAATATTGCAAATTGATCTATCACTTCCCTTTCCTTCTTGGTACAACTGTTCCCAGAACCCCCAAGCATCCCAACATAATATAGCACGAAGGGGAACAAGGGGCCAGCCATTCTGAGCTCATGTCCTGGATTAAGATGCCTACACCCAAATCATGTATGACAGTCATACAAAAACACTTCCTGATTTTACACAGTGCTCTATTCAACTCTATTTTAAACTGCTTAGTGACCTAAGAATAGGGAGATTTGTAATTGGCAAGATCTAAAAAGAAGCCCTCATCCATTAGCAATATTGCTTTAAAAAATCTCTTTTTGATTATTCTGTAAAGGCCGAATTCCAGACATCTCAGAAAACAGCATACAACTCTGGACAGAGAACCATCACCTGCTTGAAAGCTGCATTATCAGAAGTAATAAGGGAAAAATGCAAAATTCCAGAACTCAAAGGCAAGCTGGAAAGTGAATCATCCACCCATAATATATCCAACACTGCCATAGGATAGAACTGTCTGTCATCACACGACTTTCCTTTACATCGTATAGTGGTGGCAAGAAACTCTACGCAGTAATTCCACCATCCTGGAAATTTCTCATGCTGGGGCTTGAGAGTCAAGAGGGTTCTTTCCCTTCTTCAGAAAGGCATTTTGAGACATACCAGTTGTTTAGCAATCAGAAGTTCTTTTCCATCACAAGCGTGTGTTTTCAGATGCACTGTAATCCCCTGGCACTGGCAAAATCCCATCATTTAGCTGGAGGCTCATCATTTCAGCCAGAGCCTGAGCCCAGGGTGTTCTAGCAAGAGATTGCAGCAATATTTTGCAGAACTCTGACTGAATAATAAGCCCCCTATAATGGAGAGGAGAAGAAGAAGAGGAGAGGAGAAGGGCTTTCAGAGCATGGAGTCAGTCATGATGCTCAGCATCTTGCTGAAATGGAACCCTTACCACGCAGATGAATTAATGGCACAGGGAAGAAGAGATCATTACAAAAGTTCCCATTTGTGTACAGAGGTTAATACTCTCACATTCCACCTGCTGACAAATTTAAGATGGATGTGGACAAATACTGACCAGAAACAACATGAGAACAATTACACCAATAAGAGGATAGCCTCTTTTTTCTGAGTGAGAAATATACTGAACCTGAATACACCACTGAGATTGTAGTACAGGTGATCGAACTTCTCTACGACAGAATCCTCCCTACATGGCTTATGAACTGATTCATGAATTGTCTAAATCCACTTCATTCCCTTTGGCAACAGCAGCGTGCTCAAGCTGAGAATGAGTCACATAAAAAGTTTAATCTAAAAAACAATCTGCTGTAAACCTGAACAAAGACTGCAGACATCCACTTCTACATGAGTTTATAGGAAAATCTTAGTGATATTAGTCCAGTAGTTCGAAGATATTGAAAAATAGTTTCAACGTATTTACTATGTGCTTCTCTTTTCCCTTCAAATATAATGTAAAATGGCAATAGTGTCACTTGTATGGAAAGCTAAGCTCGTCTCCTGAAACATATCGGTTTGAAGCTGCTGATTATCCATCTGACACATAAGTCCTTATGGTAACAATTGCTGTGTGTATACAGTAATATAAAATTGAACATTAACAATATCCAACTTTTTGTCTTCAATGTTTTTCTGTGCTCATTGGAAGAATGGACTCCTTCTGACCCCTGCAGAGATTGCTTGATTGCAAAGATGAGGAAGCTCCACTGATGTGAATGGTGACTTTTGACTTAAAGATGGTGTGGTTTTGTAGCAGAGCTCTCCCACGCAGCAATAACAACAAATGTCTGAATGTCAGATGCAGCTCAGGTCAAGCCGAAAAAGACTAAGAAGGCTAAGGAGAAACTTAAGACTTCTGGGAAACGATTGAGAAAAAGGCAAATGGAAAGGATCTTCACCCAGAGCACAACTCTTGCCTGGAGCAAAATCCTTAGTAAAGACACATGTGCATCCTATTGGCCAGGTGCTGAATTTATATGACTATGAGAAGGTTAATCACAGTAATTGCTTGCGCTTGCACATGTCCACACTGAAATGGGTGTAGCTGTTTTTCTTGTCTGGTTAATTTAACTTTCTTCGGTTATTATTCAGATCTGTTGAGTAGTCTTATGTAAGACAGAGGAACCATATGGCACCGCCTTTTCTGTGACTTTGTACCATTGTCATCATGGACAACACAAAGCCAGAGTCTCTGTGCATGGGTCTAGATCCATTCATTCCAGCAGCACTGCACCTTTCATATCCCTGCAAAAATCAACAGTTTGCCTGAAAGCACAATGTCTGGGCTTTAATACTGCAGCATGAAACCACCTTTGATCTTGGTTGGACAAGTAACCTCTTCTCCCTTATGTTCTGTTCCCTTAATTTCCCATTTAAATATCACATCATTTGACCTCTGTTTGTGCTATTTGTTTAAGCTAGAACGAGCTTGGATTTGGGGTGCTTTTTTTGTTAGGTTGGTCAGTTGGTTTTGTTTCGTTTTTCAGGTTGAGGTGGTGAAGTTTGTTTCAAATGTCTTACCACAAAGAAAAAAAAAAAACAAAACACCACAATTTTCAGTGATACTTTCAAGTGCTGCAAGACCGAACTTCATTGCTGTTGATCCTGGCCCATGAAAAAAAAAGGGGGAACAGCAAAGGAAATACTGTTTTCTTCTTTTTTTTCTCCAACTCGTTATCATCTCTGTCTGCGTGAGTAGAAATCCCTCAATAAGAAGCAAAAACATGTTGCATCAGGCTACACTAGGGCATGAAACTGAACTGCACACAGAAAGAGGAAGAGAGATTAAGAAGCAATTTCCTTTCCGTTACGTCTCCGTAACTAACTCCCAAGGGAAAAGTCAGGACTACTTTAGAAGCTCTACTGAAATGTTTTATAAAAATACCCAAATTTCAGAAAGGCTTTCACAAATGTGCTCCTCTAAGATTTGTCTATCAGTGTCATTGACGTGGAGGGAAAAGTCACAGTAGCAGCACACACTGTGATCAATGAGTTCTGGACTCATCCCCATGCCTCACCTCCCTTACTGTAAAAAACTTCGTTATATCCAATCTAAGTCTCTTATTTTTTCTCTAAATTTCTTACAGATCCCAGATGTGTAAAAGTGTTCATTCCTCCTGCAGTCTATCAGGCCTACAGGCTCTCCCAACATTTAACCTGCCTAAAAGCACACTTATCAGCTACTCATGGGACCGTTGGGCACTGCTGCAATTCCCACTGAAACGTTATTTGCCATTCTCACCATGCTGCCCTCTGTTTGACAGAAAGTTTAATGTGTGCCTCATTTCTTATCATGGCATTCAGCAGGCAGCCTGACAAATGGAAAAGTCGTTGAAGGCAATGGACAAACCATTTCCGTGCAGAAAGAGCAAAGGTCTTTCAGTTGAAACTGACATATGTACCCATTGTCGTGAGGCATCTTAAGCTGACCCTGAGCTGATTAGCAGAGGAGAATTAGAACAGCAAGCCAGGGCAACTAAGGACAAAGAGCTGTCCTTGTCTACCACCATGCCTGTCTGCCAGGGCTCACATCAGCCCTGCTAGCCCCGCTCTGTCCTCTAGCTCTGACACCGCAAAGCACATAACAGTACACCGAGCCTTCTGCTGGACCACAAGTCAAAGGAATGCAATTGTAGAACTTAACTGGTGACCAAAATCCAAAGGGTATCATTAGAGCCACAGAGCAAGCGGGGCTGGAATGCACTCTGCTGTCTGACTTCTCTCCTACAACCTGAGAAAGTACCCCACCGAGGGCCTGTTTTGGTTCCTGATGGTCCCACAGATGTTTTGTCAGCCAGCACAAAGTCCACCTATCTCAACAGGTGAGCTAAAGTCAACGTTCAGTTCCTTTCAGCTCAATCCAGTGGCCCTCAATCAAATGGAAATGTTGACACGATAAACAGCAGATCTGACCTTTTGGCTTCCAGCACCGGTGGCACCACAGCGACTGCTCCTATAAGGACCATGCTGACTTGGCAGAGCTGCCCAGCCTGGGCCTCAGTGTACGTGTAGCTTCAGAGCAGTTATCGACTTCTTCCTGGCAAGGCCGCATTCCACAAACTTCCAAAATGACAGGAATTTTCCCATGGACAATGGTTCTGATATATTTGTCATAAAGGAGGGTGGCCAGCCATCATGAAAGCTTTGGAATAGCTGAGGTAGGGGGCAATTTAGAGGCCATCTGCTCTCCTCCTCCCCTTCCCTTGCCTGCACCTGAAACGCCTCCTTTGTTGGTTCCCAGAAACACTCATCTCAGCACGCTCAGGGGGCAGCCTGACCCACACCGTGTACAGACAGCCGGATTTACAGCTCTCTGCAAACCTGGAGTAACCTTGAACGCGGGGTGAAGGATGGGATGGACAGCAGGGCACCCATGCCCGGTTTGCCTGTGCCCTCTGGTGGTGGGTGCTGGACAGGGAGAACACATGGCACCAGTGACAACAGGTCCCATGAGAACCACCATCACGAGGCCTAACGCTGTTTTCTGCTCTGGAGGTACCTCTGTTTCTTTCACCACAGATCTTGTGCTTTCCCGCCTTGCTGCCCTTCGAGGCAATGCTGATGGTGGTCCCCATGTCTGCTGGAACCTGAATTCTCACCTACAGTGCAGAAGAGGGTGCAGAGAGTGGCCTCAGGGTGGATCAGAGCAGAGGCTGCTTTACATTCCCAAATGTAGTCTTTTCTTTTTTTCTAGGTAATTTCACTGAATCATAGAATGGCTGGGGTTGGAAAGGATCTTAAAAGTCCACCCAGTCTCACCATGGGCTGGTTGCCACCCAGCAGACCAGGCTGCCCAGGCCCCAGTTGCTCAAACCCAACCTGGCTTTGAGCAGCTCCAGGGATAGACACCCACTGGGCAGCCTGAGCTGAGGTATCACCACCCTCATACTGAATGTCTCCCCAGAGCCTTCTCTAGACATGACTCCAGCTCTCTCAGCCTCTCTTCATAGAGCTCATCAATCCCAGCTGCTGGGCAGCCTAGAGTCCAGTGGGGATGCAGCTGCATTTTCTGCTTGAGTTACCCTTTGTCCCTCCCCAAGCCCCACAGGACACATTCACCTCAGCATTAGAGTCAATCACAGCTCAACAAGGGGAGGAAGCTGAGAAATCCACTGGGAAAATAAGTTATTTCTGCACCAGCTCGGAAGAGTGTTCTGCTGCAGCCCAACTTGACCTTCCTTTTGGCAGCTGAGCACACATAGACGCGCGCACCCACACACACACACACCTCTCAGCCAACCTAGAACTGCAGCCAGACCTTTGAGGAAGCTAACGGCAAATGTTTATTTTTCCTTTATTAAAGGTGCAACCATCCTGTTGTTAACGGAGTGACTTCATATTCATTTTCAAATTGTTCTCTATGCTTCCTTTTAGAGATGACCTTACACAATCAATTTCTACAATTCCTTTTGTCTCAAAGTGCTTTACAAAGTGACACTGAGGAGAAACAATCTCCCAAACCACCTCCTACACAGAGATCATCCCATCCCCAGTGCTATAATGTAGCTACATCTGCTCTGCAATGTAGCAGCTAATGGCACAGAATGACAAGAAAAGATTGAAAGGTCAGGGGGAACAGACACAAAGAGAAACGCCAGGGACAGGACTGACCAGAAATCTGCAGCTGGGGGAAAAGACATTTCTATTTTCTCCATGGCAAAAGCTGATCTCTAATTGACACAGGTCTCCAGGCACCGGTAAAACAGATGCGGATTCTTACCCAAAGATGTATTTTCCAGGCTTTTACTCCACATTTGAAATACATTCCTTCTGTGGAGAACAACTAATGTATACACTCATCCAGTTGGGGTGCCTAGAGGCACTCTGCGGCTCAGAACAAAATCAGAACCAAGGTGGTAACAAATGGGACCTGCAGGTCAGCCACATCTGAGCTGGACTCAGTTCTTCCCTCTTCTGGGCATAATCACAGCAGCTCAGCAAAGACAGGAAGTTCCCAATGTTGCATTTCTCAGGAGAAGAAGGAACCTAATGGTGTGGGGTGGGAGGCAGCAACCCACTTCTTGGCAACACTATGCCAATATAGGATTTACGATGAAAGCAGAGACACAGCAACATCCCAGAGCACAGAAATGCTGGGTGAGATGGAAAGCCCCAGGGAGGTGGCTGAGACGATTCTACGCTGACTGAAAAATGGGCTACATCAGCTACAACACGTTGTTAGTAAAGTTCTGTACAGACAGGCCTGAGCTACAGCTGGCCTCTGCCTTCTAAAAGCCACAGAGATATCCCTCCCAGCATGTTTTGAAGCATACAGCCACATCCCTCACATCTGTGCAAAAATATCTCAAGTTTCCTCACTGGGGATAGCAGCCTGAGAGACGCTGGCTTTTCCAAATAGACGTGCATCTCTAAGTCTGGTGTTATAGCAGAGAGGGAATCTCCGGGCCTCAAGGCTGTGCCCAGCATGGGCAAACACCTTATGGACACAAAGAACCTGGCCAGGACCATGGTTTCCATCTGAACAGTGCCCAAAGCTACCCTCAGAGTAGGAACAAAACAAAGGCATTTGTTTTTGGGTGAGGTTTGTATCTAGGAGTACCATGGGGAACTTCTGGTAATGTGCTAACAAAGTCTGCATCTCCCTGTGACAGCCAACAGCAGATTCTCAAGCCCAGAAGAAAATATCCAGCACTGAATGCAGCCAAGCTGTGGCCAGCTGCACGTTATGCAATTTCCCTACTTGTTTCCTTCTCCCAAAGGTCCCAGATGCACAGCTCTGGCCTCAGCCCTAGCCATTTCCCCTGGCTGGATTACAAGCACCCAGCACCAAATGCCAAGCTAAAAACAGAAAACAAACCCTCTTGTGACTCAGATGGAAGAAAGGATTCTCTTGCAGGCTTCAGCACCCTCCACCCCAAAGAACGAGTGGAACAGACAGACAGACCGCCAGCATCTGTCCCAAAGACTTGCTTACTAAGAAGGGAGCCCAGGACTCCTGCTTTGCACAGGGCTGGCCTCAGACTACGTCAAAGCAGACTGCATATAAAAACAAAAGTTTAAAAATAATGGATATACACTGCATATCTCCATAAAGGACAGTCTGTAGACAGTCACCCTTGAGCAGCCAGGACCAGCCCAGCTCTCAGAGGGCAGCTTGGCAGCTGCATTCCAGTCACAGTGGGAGGAATGGGACAGCCAAAGGTACAACTTGTGCTTTTTGCTTCATGATCAGCTCCAGGCATAGGGAGGGAGGGAAGGGAGCAAGGCCACTGCTGGAGAGGCACCGCATTCATCTGTTTGGCAGACCACAACTGATGAGTCCTTCATATAAGAGCAGTGATTCCATGCTCAGGCTGCTGCTTACATCTCACTGGGATAAAACCCAAGTTTGGCCAGAGACATCTCCCTCCGGAGTCGCATCACTTCCCAGTACATCAGCTCCACTGCAAAGTAAAAAGGCAATAGGGAAGAAAATTGAAAAAGCAGGAAGAAGTCAGTAAGCAAGGCACAGCTAGACCCCACCTCGTGTTACACTATGCTTTCAGTGCAGCCTGACAAGGCTCACCCCTAAACTGAGGGAAGGAAACATGCCATAGGGTCCAGCAGGCCACCCCTTTACCGGCTCTGCCTCAGGATACAGCTCCCAGGAAACTGCTGACCAAGGAATGGCTGTAGCCATCCCTCCTGTTCGCATCTCTCCTTTGCCATTTAACCATTTCTCAAAGATTCTGTGAGCTCAGGGTATCCCAAACTGGCCACATTCCTGTCATGCCAAGTAAGGCCTAAGAATTGTTCCCACTGGGCCATCAAAGGCCCCACTGCACCCAGCTGCTATCCCTTCTTACCGTCTTGCCTCACCAAGCCCTGCTGGATATAGCGGATGTATGTGAAGAAGTTGCACACTGCTGTGATCTGAGGAATAGAGGAAAGAAAAAAAAAGAAAAAAAGGCATCAGTCTGAAGGAGTGTAACCCAGAGACAGGGCTGGAGATCCCCACTCTACCCACCCTGACCAAGAGCCACCCTAACGATGAGAACAAACTCAAACCCCATAGGTCTCTGTCAGTTTGAGGGCTGAACCAAGAGTTCTTCCACCTCAGGACCTAGAAAATTTTGGAGGGCTGAGGGACCCTGGGAAGGTGGAGTACTCACCCTGGCCCTGCAGGATGGTGAAATGTAATAGTAATTCCCAGAGTCCCCCAGCATGATGCGGTGTTTGCAGGTCCTGGGGAGACCACTTAGAGCACACTTCCTGCAGGCAGAGAAAAAGAAAGAAAACAGATCAGGATATAAAGCAGCCTCATGGCACAGCAGAGTACAGTCCCAGGAGATGGAGGGTGGAGCTCAGAATTCAGACCTGTGTCAGTGAGCACTAAGAAAAACAAACCAACGACGACTGGCAATTAACCTTTTGCTCCCAGAAAGAGTCCATAAGAAGCAAGTTTAGGAGACCTTAAGCTGAAAATCTGGTACCATGAATTATCAGGCAAACCAAGGCATTACCGTTGGCAGAACCACAGAAAGAGGTGAGGACAAAGCACAGTATAACTTATGTCCTCAGGGCTCTGCACATCTCCATGCAAGGTTTTTGCTGAAGGAGTTCAGTCCAAGTATCTCAGTTTTCCTGGTGAGATACAAGTGCCAGCTGGGGAACAAACCTGGTTTCAAAACAGATAGTGGAGCATTTGAGCATAATCATCCCCCCTGCTGGCAAGACACTGAACTTCATCCAGACTTGTCACCTGTCTTCAATACCCTCCAACACGGCATGCAAGCTGCTCCTCGAGGCATCCCTGCATGGACTTCACACACCAAGCCACTGGGAAAAGCCACTACAGGAAAACACATTCAAGGAAAGCCACTACCAGGCAAGAGTTACATTTTAAATGAAATGAAATCCCCTCTGAGCTACAAGAGGAAGCTCTCAGGTATTCCAAGAAAAGCCTAAAGTTTTTGTGTCACACTTTCTCAGCACCAACTAGCACAAACCCTACTGTCACCAGCTGTCCATTCTGAGAACTAAGACCAAGCTGCATTGCAGTCTTTATGCCAGGCTCCTCTTCCTTATTTCAGATTTGAAAGCCACCTGGAGTGACTTTGCACAGGGAGTTTTGGATATGGTTTGAGGTCCCTCAGAACATGCCAATCCATTCCTGTGCTGGCATGGAAAAAGTTCAGTCTCACAATTGTAAAAATTTCAGACAAAGTGATGAAATTAAGTACGCTTTTCAAGACAACACAGCTCCCAGGAAGACCATGAAAAGATGTGACCAGCAAGGGTGCAGCACACATCTATTTTCTTGCTATTTCCTTCCATTATTCTGAACACAGTTTCCAGTACCAGCCAGCAGCATTCACTTCACTATCACTCATCAGTAAAGTAGAATTTGCTGCTGCATCATCATTAGCATGGCTCCTCAGAGGTCTAACACCTGCATGAACGGAAGAGGGACATCATTCTTCAGCTGCAAAAGTAACTATGGGAGCCATGAAGATGACAACACACAAAGGAGCAGAGGTTCCAAAAAGCTTCTGAGAACATCTTGGTGCTTGCTTTTCACTGCCATCAAGCTCAGTCACTGCCTGCCTAGACTCCTGAAAGCATTGCACTGAAGTCTGTACCGACTTGGGTGGAAGAGACCCAAGCTTGCTTCTTTTTGTTGCACAGCATGACCAAAGGTGCCACAAAACCAGGGAACAAATCAAATTCTTTTGGGGTCTTTTATTACCAAGAGCAAGATTCCTTAACAGCTGGTCTGGGAGGAAATTTAAACAGTTAAAGAGTTAGGTTAGGCTCTAGCCTCAAAGCTGCTAAATTACACTAAATTAGTAACCCATTAATGGATTAACCACCCTTGCTCATCCACTAATAAATACTTCACTTACTTTATAATTTGTGACCAGAACACACTGTGAAGAGGGAAAAAAATAAATCAAAAGGAAGACAGAAAGGATAAACACAGGATGGGTTGGTCCTGTCAGAGGCCTAACACACACGTGGGGAAAAATCTATTGAGATGAGAGAAAAATGCAGAAGAGAGTTGTAGGAGACCTGCACATGAGCAACATTTATTACAGGAACATCATGGCCTGGAAGGTGCTCTGCTTGAAGGCGAAGAACTAAAGGAGAGAGCCTCAGCTGAAACTGAATTCAGTAACTGTCTTACTCTGGAAGATGATGTCACTCCTGCCAGCATTCCTCTTCCTTGGAACAATTTAAGGTATCTGTCACATCACACACAGTCACTGCACCAGATGGGGAAGACGATATATATGCAAGGAGCAAACTCTTCTGACCTAGGCTCAAACCCACCTGAAGCACCAACAATGTTAGCAGTGCAAGTTGAGCTCAGGGGTCACAAGATACAAGAGCATGAGATAATGCAGCTCTGTCTTAACCCTTGTACCCTATGTTATGCACAAGCCTTCAGAGAACGTTAAAATAGTTTCTCTCTTAAGGAGGAAAACAAAACTTATCTGAGCTGAAGGCACTAACACATCTCTAAATTATTCCCCATTCTGAGAAGAATTATCCCCCTGAGAAGAATTACATCAGCTGGTGAAGAGTTCAGTAAGTGAAGCTCAACCACCACTGATCTTGGTCTAGAAACACTTAGCTGCACCCTGGTACCTGACTGAGCCAACTCCACGAGGCAGTGGGAGACAACCAGCAGCAAAGAAGGGACAAGCACAACAAAGATTACTTACTTTGGCCCACCAGAGTCTTCTGCTGACACCTTCACCACAGGTAGCATCTGGGAAGCAACAGGCTCAATGGTGAGTGTATTCTGCTCCACAGCCACTCGCACCAGCTCAGACAGCTGCAGCAAAGAGAAACAAATGCAGATACAGATGCACAAAGGCCACCACCCTAAAGGTGTTGCCAGACTGTGCAGTTTCTGTCCTCAGTTTCCAGCACTCACCTCTTGCTTAGTAAAGTCCAGGCAAGGTCCTACATCTTCTCGGTAAATTCTGTCCAGGAAGGAGCAGGATTTATCCAAAGTTGGAGATTCCTTCCAGGACTGGAACTCAGCAAATAAAATGGAATCGACCTGCAGCAAATGTTTAGGAGAAGAAGGAGAGAGAAGGTAGGTAGAGGGAGAGATACCATGCCTGAAGATAACTGTTATGGTGCACATAATCTAACCATACAACATCTGCTTGGCATCTAGAAAGGTTCAGGTATCACAGAAGCGTCTGAGGGAAGCTGGCTCTCCCCAAGGATCTTTTGTCTCTCACCCGTCTGCAGTTCTGTGCCAAACCCATCCAGCCACAGTGGGCATATTCTGCCAGAAACCTGCAGAGACCCATCTCTCCCACCTTCCTCCAGGACAGAGCAGCACCATTGCTGAAGGAAAGCCACCACACAACTGCTGTATAGAGTAAGTGCCCATGACAGAAACAAGGAGAGTGGCAGAATGGCAAAGCATAGTGGTAATGACACCCAGGACACAGAACACTTTTTCTCAGGAGAGGATTGCTGTAGAAAAGGATGAATTGGAAAAGAAAAACAAAAATATAAAGCTATTAATATCAGCAGGACTACAACCAGTGAGACCAAATAACAGAGAATGCCAGCCCTTTAAAGGCCAATCCAACTCCAGAACTCCAGTGTCTGGGGAGTTGAGGAAGTAATGGGAATACTGGGCAATCACATAGGCATGCAGAGACAAGCAGAACGTCAAATTCTGAGCAGGAATAGATTTCCTGATTCCAGTGCTTGCTCACTGCCTTTTACAGATGGGCTTGCAAGAATTACTACTCCTCAGGACTTGCTCCAACCCCTCAACCAGCTGAAAGGTTACTCCCTCTAACACTGTCTAACTGGAAATACTTCAGTGCTGGAGACTATCTGGACGCGATAGGCAGCAGCATTAGCCCAGCCTCCAACCCAACAGGGCAGCTCCTTAAAAGGCCAGCAAATCCCATTAAAGGTACTGAAAGGAGGAACAGAACTACAAAAACATGGTGAACGATACAAGAAGCATGAACTAACAAACTGGAAAAGGTCTGAGAGCTAGCGTACTCGCTGTATGCTACGGGGACTGCTCACCTCATACCAGCAGACAGCTTCAGAGCCACAACATGGAAAAAGAAATTCGGGAAAACAAAACAAAACAAAAACGGAGGTTAGCATAAAAGGAAGCTAGAACTGAAAGGCTGAAAGTGTGAGAGTCGGATGGGTCCCATCCCTCCCCGATCCTGTCCAGTATGGTTACCTGCCGCAAGGGTGAGGAAGCATCTGCCCCCAGTGCCTGCCAGCCTGGCTCATAGGTGAAGTGGATAGCCTTTCCAGGGATGATACAAAGGAGCAGAGAGAGGAGAGCAGGCACCCCAGACTTTGAGGCAAGAGAGAGACAGACAGCGAAGGAACATGTTTAGAGTGACAGGAAAAAAAGGGTAGTAAAAAGCCATAACAACACAGAAGGTACAGACAGAGGTTGAAGGCTTCTCTTCCAGGGAACTAAGTGCAATGCTCAAGGCATCACTGGGCCACAAACTACACCTTTCAACTTCAGCTTGAGATGCAATAAGGGAACAGAAATGCTGCTACTTCTAGGCACAATTTAGGACGAAACACATTTTCCATAAAGCACCAAGCTGAATGCCAGGTTTCCTCATGCCACCCCTCTTATGGGCTGTTAAACAACTTGAGAGGAATGGTAACCATTAGGAGAGCACAAAGGGCATTAGAAGATTAAAACCATTTTCTTCCTAGCCCTCAAATTAGCATCTAGCCAACTAAGTATTTGACTACAACTTCCAGAATATCTGGTTTGTTCTCTGATTAGCGAGAGAAACAAGTACAGCAGGGCTTTGCAGTTATTGAACTAAATTTTCCTTTGGTTTTCTTTTGGACATAGCCTTTGTTCCTCTCTGCCTGTGAGCAGAGATAAAGATGTTATTACCATAGCCCTCAGGACAACATCTACAGCCAATACCACCTGAAGCATTTAATCCAAACTAACAATGAGACAACTGCACAGAAGTTAACATAATAAACCCACTGAAATCACTGCCAGTGTGGCTGGCATGGTCCTGTCAGGTGAAAGTATTAATTTCACCAGCTGCCCTTCGGCATATACATTCTCACACAAGCCAAGTGTCCAAGCATATCCACATTCTCTTAACAATTCTTCACGACAGAAGCCACAGTTCCTCAAACTCTTTTTTTTGGAACAAGCCAGACTACTGCACAGAGGGCTTCTCTCAGTCAGAAGCCAAGCAAAACTTCCCAAGCACAGCAACAGCAGTGGCTCCAAGGTTGGTGCAGTGAACTGCCCTCACCCACCTCTTTGCACTCACGACTGACTGGTGCTGGGGTCACACTCTGGCTGGCAGCTGTGACGATCGCACTGCTGGTGCTCTTGTTTCGCCCGTGGCCTTTCCTGAAGACAGCTTTAGAAGGGCTCTGGAGCTGAGGGTGCAGCTCCCAGTTTGGAGAGGAAGGTGTGGATGTGATCACAAGCGTCTTCAGAGCTGTTACCTCTGCCTGCAGCATGTCGATCTGAGTGAGACAAGGCAACAGTCAACAGAACCTTCAGCATCTGCTGCACTGCACCCAACACTGTAAGGCTGCAGGGAATCAGCTCCTAAATGCCCACCATCAGCCAAAATTTTAAAGAGGAAAACAACAACTAACTGGAAATCCATCCCACTGCTCCTCAGTCTGAGTATATCTTGACCCAGGTTCTTTTTAGACACAATAACCCAGAAGTAATTTCACTTTCCAAGAAGGAACCAATCCAGCAGCCCCATGATGCAGCCTCATCAGCTCTGTCCACACAGCTGCAACAATTAAACAGCGGATTGCTTCTAATTGATTCCTCTGACACCCTTTTCTTTAAGAGGAGGAGGAGATCAGCAGTGAGTGACAAGAAGGCCTCTTTCCCTTCAGTCACTGTCTGCTGGAGAGGGAGTAGGCACTTCACCCTCCTCTAGCCAACAAACTGACCATGGCCAGGCTGGGCCAGGTCCACAACAACTCTGCAAAGAGATCAAGCCACAGAGAGCACAATTCTCACCTTTCCCCATGCCTCCTTCAGCTGCTTCTCTGACGCCGCCTGTTTTGTGTTTGCTTCTCTCACCATCTTGTGTGCTTCCTGGACCAGAAAGAGTTTTAGTCTGCCTGTGGCAGCCCCATCTCATACAGTCACTAGGGCCGGCCAGAGCTCTGCCATGTCTCATGCTCTGTGCAAGCAAGCAGGAGGACAGACATTACTGCCACGTCCAATTGTTTTACTCTAACAGAGTATGCAAAGATGTTTTTCCCATGCAAAGTGTTTTTCCCCTCAGGATTTCCCAGGAAAGGGCTCTCAGTGTCAGGGCCATGAATGCATCCCCTTCCCAGGAGCATAGCTGGCTAAATGTAACAGTTTATCTGTCTGAGTTCAAGGTTATCTTCTCCAACAGTAAGAGGGGCTGCAAAAAAAAGAAAAAAAAAAAAAATAGCCAGAAGAAACAGCCAGCTCCTCTTGCCCTTGGATATGCTTTAAAGCCAAGGTTTTAATGTTGGCACCCACCCATGCTAGATCACAGTTGTGTAGTCCAATACTTCTGCAACTCATTCAAACGCACCGGCCACTGGCTTAGCTTCCTGGCGTGACCTCAGACGTGTGCCACCACTGCAGACCTGCTGGTTAATCACTGCACTGTTTCTGATCCTGATCACTGTTTCTGGCACAGATTCTCATCCAAACTCACTGCTCTGCATCCTGGCTCCTCATTCAGTCACTGCCCTGCTGCTCTTGCCCAACTTGCACTCTGTTCCCACCTCCTCCGTGGAGCAGTCAGCCCTCATTGCTCTGAGCATGGCTGCAGCACAGCAACAGGAGCAGTAGCTCAGGTGGGGACTATACTTAAAAGCACATCCCACAGGAAGGGCAAGCTGGGCGGTGTCAGTCCCAGCGAGACCACCCAACAGCACTTCCTAGAGCACTCTTCCTAAGGCCACCAGGTGAACTGTCTCGAAGTTCACCTTACACTCAGCACCAGCCTGTGTTTCGCAGGTGCACTTGGGCTCTGGCTTTCCTCACTGTCCAGTCAGATCTAGAGATTAAAGCTGTTGATAAGTGGGATCATGGGGTCTTGTCAGGATACTGCTTGACAAAAATCACATTAACAAAAAACAAACAAAAATACTAAACCAAAAAAAAAAACCAAAAACAAAAACAAGGGAGTTGTTGTTCAGACTACAGAGCAGGCACAGGAGAGGGCCAGGGAGCCACGCTCACCTCCAGCTCCAGGCATCCCTACATCTGGTTTCACTTAGGTTTGCAACCATGGAACCTGCTGCGCTCTTTATGTCACCCCACAACTGCTAGGAAAGGAAGGGAATGCATGCAAATCCTCCCCAGAAGCAAGTACCAGCCCCTGGGAGGGCCTGCATGCAGCACTGAGCAGCTTTCCAAATGGGAACAAACAACAGGGATGGAGGAAGCCGTGGGAGGTAACACGAGTATGGCTAGAAGTTCAAAGAAAGCCTACCTCAAAGGCACTGGAAGCAAGCTTAGCTTAAGAAATGATGGGAAAAGGAAGAGGGTGGTACCTCAAACAGGCTAGCTGTTAACTCTTCTAGTTCTTGCTCCAGTTGTTCTCTGACTTTTGACAGTCTCTCACATTCTTTGTCCTTCAGCTTCAGCTCCTGTTGAGGTAATTGGAGTGGGACGCATGAGCTCCTAGCAGGCCCCAGCAGTGCTGACACCTGCCTGGTCTCACCTACCAATCACACCCCTTCCTCTGAAGCTCTGCACGGATCCCAGGCCTGAGCCTCCCATCACCACACTCTGTGCCACCAGAAGCATCCCTTCACAAACTGCAGCAGACTTTTCAGGTTGAAATTGCTCATTTATAATTAGGTTCCGTGTTACAGAACCATTTAAGGTTGGAAAGTCCACTAAGATCAGCTAGCCCAACAACCAACCCATGCCCATGACTGCTCTAGACCACATCCCTCAGTACCTCCACGCTTAGCCCTTCTCACAGGCTCTGGGCTTTACCTTCTGTGCTTTGTGCAGCTCTTCCTTCAGGAACTCAGACCCCTTCTCCCGGATCTCCACCGAAGAGCTGCGGAGACGCGAGACGTTGAGCTGCTCAGTGGACTGGCTGTCATCCCTGCAGCCTGCGTCCTGGCATCCAGTCTCTGGCTCCTCCTTGCTGCCTTTGGACGGCATTAGTGGTTTCCAGTATCCCACAGCTGGTTGCTCTTGGCTGTCTTCCTCAAAACGGGTCTGGCTGCAAAGAATCAGCACAGTGAAACTTCACATGGGGGCGATCAGCAAAGCCACCGGGTTGAGAATCAACCTTGGAGGCAACAGCAAGGCACGCCTGGCTGGGTTCTCCCAACATTTCAGGGAGGCTGAGCAGTATTGCACCAAACAGGCCGTTCAGTGGTGAGCTACACCTCCAGGCTCCCAGAGGCACAGGAGCAAGGCAGGGAGGGTGATGCCATATGAAGAAACTGGCTTAGAGGACCTGCTTTGTATCCCGGAGCAGCACCAGCTCCTCTGCCCCCTGGCTGGGCTTGTCTGCCCTCAGCAGAATTTCTAGGGAGATAAGTTCTAAACAAACCATCTTCTCACAACCAGTTCTTCAAACAGAGACTGAAAGAGCTGAGAAATGTAACTGGAATAAGCTGTCTGTGTACAAATATTGTTATGAATGTGGTTAAACAAGCTATTCACCAGATATCTTGTGCAGCCCTCTCTTAAATACAAGCCCAGCCCAGGAAGGATATTTGTCAAATTCAATTGCTGTGGGTATGAGCATGCATACATCAGAACAAATGCAGATGGTGAATATCCACCCATGAGTTTCAGCTCTAATGTCCTTTGTAGCTCAGACCCTAAGCAAACACCACAAAGGCAGAGCAGACATATGAAATTCAAAACTTGCTTTTTTCTTTCCCCTTTCTCTTGCTTCCCTGCTGGATTACTTTGTGCTTTTGACATGAATTCCTTTCGGAAAAGCAACAGAGAGAGTGTTCCAAAGTAATGAGCTGGGAGGAAATCTCTGCTACCAGGAGATCTTAAAGAATTGCATCAAGCACAGTCTGAGCTGCTCGCACTCCTGGTAAGAAAGGCTATTTTCTCAACAGCAAAGCACTGCCTCACAATTAGACAATTCTTTACACAAAAAACATTAGTAGGCAAAGTAAAGATATAACACCTCCTGGTTTCACCCTTCCCAAACGGCACACCTCAGACATCTAACTCAGAACAAAGCAGGATAACAAAACACAGCTACTCCATGGGTGCCATTCTTGAGCACTTTCAGAGAGAAACATGCCACAGCTGGCTTATTTAGTACTCCAGCAAACACTCCATTGGCCTAAGCTCAGGGACGCTGCTTCCCAAACCACAGGAGGAACAAGGAGAAAAATAGTACAGCTTCCACATTCCATAGCAATGCAGAGACCCTGACCCTCTTCATTGCAGATCCAGACTTCAACCCTACAGGCCAGGGAGAGGTGGGTAGGCTTTGCAGCTGGTGGGGTATTACAAGAGGAAAACACATGCCTGAATGTCTGCCCATGAGGCAGAATGTGTGGTCTGCCCACTGTCTTCTCTTGCAAAGATGCTCAGGTACCACAGGGAACGGCGTGAAAGTGCACACAGGGATATCTCTTTGATAAGTAGGATCATGGGACCGTCTGTGATACACTGCCACACAAACGGGACAGAACTGGGGAAGGGCAATGCGCAGTCAGCATCATAGATTTTGCTGACCTCTTTATAGAGCAAGAACAAGTGAGAGAGCTTCAACAGTGCTGGAATGTAGGAAAGGATTCAAAAGGAACTGTTGAATTCACCTGGTTTTACTGGAAAGATCTAGAAGGAGCTCATTCTTGTGATAAACGACATTGGGAAGTATAAGAAATAACACAAAGGAACAACCTTAGGGAGGAAAAAGGACAGGCAGCACTGCCACGCAAAGATAACTCACCTGAAGCTCCTCAGCATGCTGGAGCTGCTGATAAAAACACCACATACACATGTGGTCACATAGATAGAGTGACTTGCAACCAGCGGGAGCTCCCAGACTATGCTGCACCTCTCTTTTAGGTGCAAGAGACAGCATGCGTGGTGCACACCGTTCGGCGTTCAGACAGTGCAGCACTCACTGTAGTTAGGCTGCTCACTGGACACTTTTGGTTAATCAGAGAAATAGGTTTAGAATGCTCAAGATGAGCAAACACATCACTTACCCAAAGAGCGACATCGCTACGGAACAAGGAGCTCTCCGAGGGCTTCACTCAGGAAGGGGAGGTATCCAGCAAAGCAATGACCCAATGGAAAGGAATGAAGCCCATCATGGGAAGGTGGAGACTTGATGAAACCAATTCATCCTCGCCACACGAAATCAGGGGAGGTTCTCCGCAATGGATCTGCCACGAAGCAGGGAGAGCATTCCAAACAGAGACGTTGGTTCAACGGTTAAACCATTCCTCGGGACAGCGCTGTGGAAGCCCACCCCACTGAGATCGGACGTGCAAAACGCAGCGAGCGATGCGCTCGGGGACTCCTGCATCGCCCAGGAAACTCTGCAGGAGGTCCCCAGCAGGGGACAAGGAACAGAGCAGAAAAGGAACACCGAGATCTGAACCAAAGAAAGAAGCAAGGGAAAGGGACACCGCGGCTAAGAGTCCAGCTACCCGCATCCAACAAGAAGGGAAAATCAAAAAAAAAGATAAGAACCGTTTCCTCGTGACTCCAGTCCTCAAAGGAAAGCTACGCGCTCCGGACACGGGCGCGCTGCTGGAGGGCACGGCGGGCACAGCGGAGCGCCGGGACAGCCGCGCCGAGAGCGCCCCAGGCTGCGGTGCACCTGCGCACCGCTCCGCCCGGGCTGCGCTCCCCGGAACGGGGTGGTACCCGAACAAGCAAGCAAAAAAAAGAAAAAAAAGGCGGACGTGGGGAAAATCGAGAGGAGAACCGAAAAAGGCCAGCGCAGCACAAACCTCCTCGAGTCGGATTCCGCGGAAAAAAGAAAAGCAAAAAAAAAAAACTAAATAGTACGCAGCAAAAAAGCTGCGGGGTCGGCAGTTCCCCAGCTTCCTGCCGCGCCGACCCCGCGGTTTCCTGCGGATCCGCGCACGGCCGCTGCCCGCGGGCTGCTCCCGTCCCGCTCCGGCTGACAGCGCTGCGTGGCACCGGGCAGCCCGCACGGACGCGGCGCACCTCCGCCCGGGCAGCCCCGCAATGACACCCGCCCGGGCCCCGCCGCCCGCACACGTACCCGTGCTGCCTGCCGCCCCGCGCCTCACGGCGGCGGACGGGACGCAGGACGACCGCCGGCCGCCGCCATGCCCGCAGCCCGCACGGCTCCGCGGGGCCGCCCCGAGGGGAGGGGGCGGTGGGAAGGGCCACGTGACTGCGGCGCGGCCCCGCGGGAGGGAGAGTGCGCGTGCGCGACGCCGTCCGCGCGTCGTGTTTGGGGAGAGCGGGCGGTTGGAGAGCCGTGTCGTCCCCTGGCCCTGGTCTGCGTAGGAAATAAATAAAGAATAAATATTTCCTGCTAGACAAACTGAACCTCCCCCGGTGCAACTTGAGGCCGTTACATTGCATTGCGTTGTCCCAGCCCCGTCCCAGCCGGTCGCTAGGATCCAAGATGACTACAGGAGGCAGCTCGCGCGCCGAGGTCCCATGGCAGAGTGTTTGAAAAGGCCACGTCTGTGGCTGTGACCTTTGTTATCTGCAGGGAGCTTTTGTGAGGAAGGGGAGATCTGCAGCTCTGCCCGCAGCACCAGAACTAATCAGCTGTAATGATTAACGCCCGAGGTCTGGCTGGCAGATATGGGGTCTTCGGGTTAGAAAGGGCAGAACTCCTTCCAGAGTCCAAAAGGCAGCAAGAGAACGGTTCCAGCAGGGTTGTCTGATGGAGGACGTCCAGGGTGGGAGGCAGGCGCAAGAAGCAAACCTCTCAGCCACTCTCACTGGAGGGCCAACGAGCTACTGGCACCACTTCCACGCGGGATGAGCCTTATAGTTGCTAACATTATGAACCAAGGGATGCCAGGCTGGGAGGGCACTGAAACTGCCGAGCTTTGCAAGCCCATGGGGGAATTCACCAGCAAATTTTAAGATTGACCAGGCAAAGAATAGCAGGGGCCTTGACTCTGGGTATTGGGTGTGCAGCGGGTCGTTGCTGCTGTTCCTTGTCTGCTCATGGATTCAGATCCTACCATTAAAAAATAGAGGGAAAATGAAAAAGAGAAAAGGAAAAAAAAAAAGGTGTGTGTGTTTGGGGGGGGGTGGGGGGGAAGAGAAAGAGAAAAAATGAGAGGAAAGAAAGACATCCTGTGAAGGTCAGGGGGAATAGGCGTTATCTGAGATGCTGAAAAGCAGGACTAAAACCCTGACCCAGCAAACTCAGGGCGGATGTTATTGCCATGAAAATGAGAACGAAAACAAGAGTGTAAAACTCCAGGATCCATCCGCCCACTCGCTCCCCTCCCTCCGGCCGGCCTCGGCCAGCTATGCAGCGTGTTTGCTCAACTGGCAAGGAGGGCTCCAGCAAGGCTCCTCTGGGATCTCTGCGGCTAAGATCTCCAGTTTCATGGACGACATCTGCCTTCAGCACCAAGCAAACTGCTGCCCATTTCCCAGGGCAACAGAGGAGACTGAAAAAGCAGAGTCAGAGGGGGTAACGGTGCTGTGTTGCTCGGGCAGATGCACAGTCCTGCTGTGGCATTGGAAACATTGCTGTCCCCTGCCAGAGCTCTGCTGCTCTCCTGCTGACAGCAGTGTTTATGGAAAAGCTCAGCCTGAGAGCAGAGGAAGAGATATCAGGGCAGGAAAAAGAAGAGCAGCTGGGAAACCTGGAGAGAAGGGAGGACTGTCCAAACAGCACATGGTCCACAAAGAAATTAACACACACTGAGCACCCTTAGAGTGCCCTGAGTTCCGTGGGTCCCTCCTGAGATGGATTTTTGTCATGAGTCCTGCAGTGCAGGGGGAAGAGGTCTGGGGGTCTTCGCAAAAGCACTGATGGTCACTGCGTCCTCTCCAAAGGCAAGCTCAAACATCAGAATCAATCTTGTCTGTGAAAACAGCACTTCCTGAGATACTTTCATTTTTATTTATTCTTTCCTTCTTTTTTTTTTTCCCACATCAGATTCCAAGGAATAATGCTAGTTTGAAAGAAAACCTTGATCCCAGCTGCATCTATCTTGGCACTGAAAGCAGAGACGGGAGAGGGGTTTCACTGGGTTTTGGCACCCGTGGCATCCTGAGAAGAGCACTTGTTCTCTGGCAGACTGCAGTGAGGGCTCTGTCACTTTCCCGGAGGCAGCTGCAGCTAACGGGTTTCAGGCAGCACGGGGGGAGGGATTCATTTCCCGACACAGTAACCCAATCTGCACATCTGCAAAATGGAGAAAATGGGAAGGATTCCAGGGCCTGCAAGGACACTGGGAAGGCAGCGAGACTGAGGATGGATGTCAGTGTATCCTTGCTCCTCCTCTGCTGCTTTCAAACTGGCAATTTGCTCGAGGCCTGGAAGAACTGAGGCCACAGGGAATGCAAAAAGTGATCCAAGTATTGCTGCCACACTGGTAGTCCCTCAGTTATTTACTTTCATATTACATACCATGAATATTTGATGTTGTCCTAACAGTAACTCTGAACTGCATGAACTGCCGGATGAGCTGCTCTCAGAGGAGGGCAGCAGAGTCCCCCAGATAACAGCATATCCCTCCATCAAGAGCTGGATGCTGGAGATTTTGCTGTTCCACGTTAGAGTCCCCAAAGCCACAGAAAATCCCCACAGCTCCAGAAAATCTCTCAAGTGAACCATTTTTGTATCTTTGCCATGTAAAAGGACATGGGCTCAGGCACTGGGGCCCTCTAGAACTGTCTCAGTCTGCCCATCTGTTAATTCCCTCTCTCTAGATGTCTCTGCAAAGAGGTATCCCAAAGACATAATTCCTCCCCAGACCCTGGTCCCTTGTGTGGACAACCTGCCTCCAGAGAGATCCCACTCCAGTGCTCTCTGAGGTCTTCCCCCATTCACAGAACTCCTTGAGTGTTTGAAGGCAGTTTCATCATCCTGAGTCATTCAGGGACCCTGCTGGGACCACAGCCCTATGATTCTTGCCATAAAAGGCCCTTGGGAGCAGCTGCAATCTAGCAGCAGTGTTTCAGAGACCTTGCAGCAAGCTCAGTCCCACAACAAAGCAGCTGAGACAGGCAGCACTATGCAACTTTCTGGAATGACGCTGGCCCAGAGCCTCTGCAAAACCAAGGCACCTCACCTCCTGTCTCAGATAGATGCTGCTTACACTGGAGCAACAGCCACACCACGGTCACGCTGCCTCATTGCTGGCCAGGGATAAGGCTTCAGAAGGGCAAGACAGCCGGGCTTTTTAGGTGAACACCATTTGTGACACTCTCAGATAGGGGAGGTGGAAAGCTACGTGCTGCATCAGTCAGTCAGTTGGATTTGCTGTGGTTGGGCCAGTGAGACAACCCCTTACTCATCAGTGCCTGGCCACTGATAAGAGCTCTATCTAGCTCCGCACTGCAAATGTGAAATTCTCCCTGTGGCCCTCCCCATGCCTGTACTTTTCCTGCCAGGTCTGTATCTCATACAGCAGAAGCATCATGCTGCCTCTTCTCTTCTGCCCTGCCCTCCTTTCTGCCACAAGTAAGTCCCCCCTGGCTCAAGGGCCAAGGAGCGGCAATGCACCCAGGGACGCAGGGTGCTCATGCAGGAAGAGCCCTGGTTAGGCTGAGTGCTCCAGGCCAGTCCCTGCCATTTACATGTTCTCTTTGCATGTGGGGTGGCAGCCCTCTCAAACACAGCGGGTTGTGGCACCTTGCTCCCACCAGATGTGAGCCCATATCCTTCTGCACATTGTGTGATCCAATGCAGGACAGCTTCTGCCAAGAGAGTAGAAGAAATCAGGAGATCTCCATAGTTCTAGTGCCAGGCAGGAGTAAAAACTGTTCCCATCATTGCTGAAAAGTAATCAGGGCCACATACAATAGAACACACCACAGCCTACACAGGAACTAAAAGCTCAGATACTGGCACTGAGTCCCACGCTTTCAACTATCTTCTACCCACCATTGACAGCCTTGAAATTCCACATTAGACAGCTGCCAAGCAGCAACTGTTTCAGAGAAGCAGCAAAACAACACCCTGCTCTTGGCTAGACTCAGCCTCCCAGAAAGGAGAAGCCCGCCTTTGGGCAAATTAATCCCTGATGCTGATACAGCTCAGAGCAGCAACTTTTCTCCAGAATGCAGAATGTTACAGCAGGTCAGCTCATGCTGACAAGAAATATGGGTGTGTAGGGGGCAGATGCTATTAGCTAGGACAACAGAGACAAATTCCCAAAGCAGTGAGCAGAAAGAAGGTGGCAGAGCAGATTTCATGCAGCTCAGGTAACCATGTTAGCAAGGTTCTCTGGGAAACTGCTTCTGAAGGCATTGGGGTTCATCAGTGCTTGGTCCCTGATGACACTTAAGTGCCATTTCTTTAAGCACAGGAACAAGCAAGACCAAAACATCATGCAGGTGGGGCAGAAGTTTGGCTTAGCTCAGCAAAGTTACACCAGGTTGGTGGCCAGCATCTAGTGGGGTTCTCAGGGCTTTGTTTTGGGGCCATTTCTCTTCAATGCTTTTATAAATGCAGGACTCGAATGTAAACTAAATAAGTTTGCATGTGCTATTAAATTGGGAGGAAGGTTTACTCCCTTGGCAATGGGGAAGTCTGGCAGAGAGGTCTTGGCAAACTGGATGGCTGCTGCATGAAGCTTAACAAGGGTGAGTGCCGGATTCTGTCCCTGCAATGGATCAGTCCCTCTTTCAGGGACAGCAGAGACAGAAAGGAGAGTGATGAATTACAGAGAAACCTCTGCTGAGAGTCTGGCAGAGCATGGGCCAGATGTTTCACAAACCTGTTGAGCCAGGAGCACTTGAGGAAGAGAGCGCAGCACGAGCCCTAAAGGGGGACACACATTATAGCATTTGTGCAAAATTCCAGCTCTGTTTAATCTCCTAGGGCTCCCGGAAGATTGTGACACAGAGAAAGGGACCAAACAGGAAAGAATTAGCGGAAAATGCTTCTCCTCTGGCAGCCACCATGGCTGTGCCAGGAGTTAGCAGCAGGAGCGTGGAGCAGCCAGCCCTGCCTCCCCCTCCTCCGGCCGCCTCTATAAACACACAGGGCTTACTCAGAAGATTAGAAAGGAACAGGGCAAAAGACAACAGAGTCTCTTTTGTAATGAGGAAGGATTATGGCATCAAGTGACCGGCTGCAGCTCCCAAGTGGGTTTCAGGCTCCTTAGTACACCGCGTCTGTCAGGTTCAATCCCCCCATGAGCCAAGGGGGCAAGCAAAGGCAAGCGGCGGCGCCGGCCACAAAGGACCCAGCAAGGACACATGCAGGACCAAACCTCCACCGTCTCCAGTGCAGCTCAGGATCCCGTGACTGTGAGTATCTAGTCCTCACAAGAGCAAAGAAATTCCTTCCAGGATTAGCCGATCAGTCTGTCTATCTTCTTGTGCATCTGAGCTCATCACTCCTCTTGCTTTCTCTGTCCGCCGCATCTCTTTGTTCTCGTTCTCTGCACTTGCAATAGGTGCTCATGTCTGTTTTCAGCATTACACGGTGGGTAACAACTTACTCAGGAAAATCTGGCTTGCTACTGCAAGATGCTCATTGCTAGGGGCTCTCACAGCCTGGTCAGTGTCAGCCGATCCCCAGGTGTGGCAGCGAGCTCAGAGGTATGTGCCAAGCTAATGCCAGCAGAGACGGGGAGCAGACATGCGGGGTTGGCAGTGCCACCATGCTCCCCATCACCTTATGGGGAGTTGGGCCATGTGGGCTCTGTGCAGGGGCAGCTCTTCTGCCCCACTGACACCATTGTGCCGGTGCTGCAATGAGCTACTTAGCACCACCAACCTCACAACCCCACACAGCACTGTGAGCGTGCCAGCTGCTGAGCGACAAGCAGGGCCAACCACACAGGCTGGCAGGCAGGGAGCTGCCTGAAGAGCACAGGGATGCAGGCACAAGTGCTGGGAAAAGCCCCACGTTCTGTGCCTGAGCAGAACTGCACAGAGGTGGGCGACATCCATCACTTACATAGACAAGAGCTGAAGTTTTCCATGTTTGGTAAAAAGCGAATCTGCGTTTGAGTTACGCAACAAAGAGTCTCCCTGAGCACTTTCAAGACCCGAAGCCTAAAGCAAACACTGCTTCCTGTAAGCGGCCCCCAACATATTTGCATGTCTTTCCATACATTTCTCATCTGGACAGCTCATGTGTATAACATCTTTGGGACTGTTACAAGAAGCTCTTCTCAATCCTGTGCACTGACCAGAAATACACATGGGAAAGGCGTGAATGTGTATGAGTCTGCAGTGAAAGGGGCATTTGTGCCGCTGGCGAGCTCCTGGCAGGGCAGGTGCCAGCTCTGCCCCTCGGATAGAATCGCTGAGGGGACTCAGAGAGAGTTAGGGCAGGGAAACCCAAAGGAGGAGCAGAACCAAGAAGCCAAAGTCAGAACAAAGATTTACTTGTTGAAGCAGCCAGAAAACGTTGCAGTTTATCTTCACGGCTTGGACATGAATTTTCCCCACCTAACTATAGGTCTTTCACTGGGATGGTTAAATGAGGAGGATGGGCGCAAATTTGCCTGCCCTCAGCAGCTGCTATAGACCAGTGAGGGCTGAATTGTCCCTGGAAGTATCTCCCAGTCTCAAACTCAGGAAAGAGCCCAGGGCCCTTCTACTATTAACCTCAGTGCCAAAGCAATGTCTAACAGCTGTGAAATGTGTTTTGATTTGATTCAGAAATTCCTTCAGTTTTTATGTTGAATAATGATTCATAAAACCTTATCATGCTTCCTGGCATGGTTTACTCTGACAAATATATATATATGTATATAACTTCAGGTGTATCTGAATGTCAGTCTAACAGTTAATTGAAGATAAACAGGTATTTACCCAGGGTTAGAAAACAGTAAGTACAGTGGGGATGCTGCATAATTGGATGAAAATTCTTTTCTCTTTCAGCACAATTTATCTCACAATGTATGGTTGAAAGACTGGGGAGGTGTAGTTACTGGAATCTGTGCTCTGTGAGCCCAGCCAAAATCCATCCCTCAGCTCCCTGACAGGGAGGGCTGTCCTGCCTACAGGACCAGGACTGGCATAGTCTAGTTGTGCACATCAGTCCAACTTTAAAGACAGCTATAGTTGTTGGACAAGTGTCACAACAACTGCCAGATCTCCAGAATTACCTTCGTCTGGATTAGTTCTGAGAGATCTCTCCTTTCTTGGTCTTTTGCATTCCTTTCATTTATATACATATGTATATAAATGTAATTATATATATATATTTTTTTTATTTTATTTTTATTTTTTGGACAGCAGTATTTTAGGAACACAATTCTGGACAAGCAGATTTAGAGAAACTACTTACTTATTTGAAACAAAATTTGCGAGGAAAACAAAAACAAAAACAAAAGCAGGAAACATAAGACCAGGGGAAATAACTTTGGAATTAGTGAGACTGATCATTAATCTCAAACTGCTCTTTTCGTGGAATACAGCAGCACGTGGGCTTTGTCCACTTCAGTCAAGCAGCTCCACTTGAACACTGACTATCTGACACTAGAAACACAGGTTATGTTCACTGTCATTGCAACCAGCTCACACAGAGCTAAAGCACAGGAAGAAGCTAGAAAACACATCGCAGTGATTGCCCACCATAAACTTCCTCTTGGTTTTCTACCTTATTGAATTCAATAGATCTGTCTTTTGATTTCAGTTCTTTCTCCCATTCTTTCTTCCTTCCTTTCCACCTTGCTGGGACAGCTGGGGTTTCTGTGTCCTCCCTTTGTGCAGATTTGCTTGGCAGCTTCAGCATCTGCTCATTTTGTGTCTCTGCCAGGATCTGTGATGACAGTGACATACACTAACCGCGTGGCCGATGCCCGCCTGGGGACCTTCTCGCAGCTCCTGCTCCAATGGAAAGGCAGCATCTACAAACTGCTCTACTCCGAGTTCCTTATTTTCATCTCCCTCTACTTTGCCATCAGCCTTGTCTACAGGTGAGCATCCTTACACCAGCACCACCACAGCCCCTCACTCTCAGCTGGTCTCAAAGCTGAACAACTGATCAATGCAGGGTTGGGACAACAGTCCTGGGAAAAAGGAACTAGCTAGCCACTCACCAGCCTTGTTCAGAGGAGGAAAGGTTTTTCCTCACTGCTGCAGTGGTTGAGCAGCTAAGAGATTTCCTTCTTCAAGCCTGGAGAGGAACACAGTTTCTCTTCCTGGGGATGAAAAGTTGCATGCGATGATTACCTGAGAAGAATGGCACAAAGAGTCAGAGGCTGAGCTAGTGCTGGAAGTGCTCTACAGTGGGAAGTGTTTCTGAGAGCAGACATCAGCTCTGGGGCTGCAGACCAGTCAGAAAGCAGCTATGCAGTGGGGTAGGTCTGATTCAGATGGGGAAAGCCAGGGAGCTCACCTTTCTAGGTGAGTGCAGCATGGAAGCAAGAAATCAGCTCCAAGAAAGAGGAACTTGCATTGGGTGCTGTTGACATGAGCAGAGCTTGGACTGACATTTTGCAGGGAATTCAGTAAAATGTGGTACACATCCAAGCACTGTGGCAAACCTCTGATACCACATAGCAGTCTTTCCTGTGTGAGAAACATAGGACTCTCTAACCAGACTGCAGCAGTTACCACTCAGCAACCACTTCAGGCTCCTTTGGACTTGTCAGCAGGGTGGCACTCCCCACATCACCCCACAGCCACAGCATGGTTGTGTCGTGGCTACATGTCCTTCCTTTCCCTTGCCAGACTCTTACCCAGCAGGCCCAGCAAGGCACAGTCTCCTCTTTAAGGCTGATGCCTCTGTTCCTCCCTTTTAGGCTGATCCTCAGCGAAAGCCAAAGGCTGATGTTTGAGAAGCTGGCACTCTACTGCAACAGCTATGCTGAGTTAATCCCTGTGTCCTTTGTGCTGGGTAAGGAGCTCTGACCATGAACACGCAGGGAGGGGAAACGGGTAACATTTCTTCTCTCACCCTGGTTCAACACAGCTCTTCAAGCGGGCAGGATTCATTGAGCAGTTCCCTCATTCCGTCTTCATAAGACTCCCCAGACAAATATACCAGTTAATGTTGCAGCTGGGAGGTATGCACACAGCTTTCACTGTCCAGATACACTGGCATGCTCTGGGTTCTACCAGGAGGGCGTGATAATTAATAAACTGTGAAAGCCAGACTCTAGCTTTAGTGCAGAGATCCAAATTACCCTCTGGGCCTGCCTTTTCTCAATCCCATAAGAGCAGTGCCAGCCTTCCTATGTAAGAGCACACATCTCCCCTCTGTCAGGATGACTGATTTGTTCAGCTCACCTCCAGGTTTCTACGTGGCTCTGGTGGTGTCCCGCTGGTGGGCGCAGTACGAGAGCATCCCATGGCCTGACCGCATCATGAACTTGGTCTCCTGCAATGTGGATGGGGAGGACGAGTACGGGAGGCTGCTGCGTCGCACCCTGATGCGCTACAGCAACCTGTGCAGCGTGCTGATCCTACGCTCCGTCAGCACCGCCGTCTACAAGCGCTTCCCCAGCATGGAGCACGTCGTGAGGGCAGGTCAGTATCAGCACTGCCTTTGGAGACAGCTCTGATGCAGGCAGATAGCAGCTCCCTGCCACTCGACCTCCACTCTGGAGCAGAGATGGTGAAATTCTAGGACACAAGTTATCAACAGTTGTCTAAATACGCTAGGTAACTGCACCCTCAGCAGTTCTGTATCTCCATTCTGGCTGTGATCTGATCAGACATGCTGCAGACATCCAAAGTCTACAGCTTTCTCACAAGGGGAGCACAAGGGCAGAGAATGGCAGGACCCGAGGGAATGGCATGGAGCTGTCAGGGGAGGGGCAGGCTGGGGGTTAGGGAAAGGTTCTGCACCAGAGGGCAGTGGGCACGGAACAGGCTGCCCAGCCCCAAGCTGACAGAGTTCAAGGAGATTTTGGACAACACTTCCAGACATAGAGTTTTAATTTTGGGTGGTCCTGTGAGGAGCCAGGAGTTGAACTCTATGAACTTTGTGGTCCCTTCCAACCTTGGTTCCATGAAATGAGAAATTCTTCTTGCACTTATTTAAAAATCAGTGTTGTAACAAAACTTTCCATCCTTTTCTGCATCTTCCAAAGGCTGAATTCCCAAGTCTTTCCTGTGATTATAACAAGAGATGACTACGTTCTGCTCTCTGTGGCCATTCCTCTCTCATCTATTCTTTTCCACTCAGGCCTCATGACACCAGAAGAGCACAAGAAGTTTGAGAGCTTGAATTCCCCCCACAACAAGTTTTGGATCCCATGCGTGTGGTTCTCCAATCTGGCTGTGAAAGCAAGGAACGAGGGGAGGATCCGGGACAGCGTGCTGCTCCAGGGCATCCTGAATGTGAGTGTCACTCAGTAGGCAGCTGAGATCCTCCATACAGATTTCCAGGTGGAACTGTGGGGATTTCCAAAGGTCAGGCAAGGAATAGGAATGTTGAGGTAGGATGTCCAGGCAGCGAGTCATGTCTGTTCCTGGAGAACAGTTTGGTTGATGGGAAATACCCCACTGCCACTCTCCAGCTTGTGACAAAGTAGAGTTTTTCATGGCCCGATGACACATTAGCAATGCCAGATGCAGCAGAGGCTAAAGAATGTAACATCTTTCACAAAACTGGGACTGGGAGGAACTGTTTAACTCACATCTAGGTATAGTCATAGGGGACACCCATTTAGCAAGTTCTGGATCAACCATCCAGCATTTGCACATCTAAGTGGTCTCTAGGATACAGCTGTAAAGCCACAAGGAAGCAGAGCATGTATCTGGAAAAACAGCAGGAGAAGTCAAAAGTATCTTAAACAACCAAGGTCCCTGCAGAGAACTTTGCTATTGAAAACCCTTGCATAGTCCTGGGACGCAGGCCATGCTCCACAGACAGGACCTGGCAATGGCCCTTGCATAGCTGCAGAGGAAAAAGAAGATTTTGGAGTGGCTCATCCTCTCTAAGATTCATGTGCTGAGAGATTTATGTTGTTTCTATTGCCTGTGGTGAGTTTCATCCCTCTGGACTATTTATCAAGGGTCACTAGTCAAAAGAGATGGATATTTCTAAGATATTCTTTGTCTCTAACCTGTTGAGATGCTCACACTGTGAGGAGATAATCTCTGCTATGAAATAAGCCAGGAAAGAACTCTGGTCTCAGAGATATTGAGGCAGCAAGGACTTCCTCCTCAGCAAGTATGAGACCCTGCTGGTGGCCTGCTGAGGAGGGGCTGGACACCCATGGAGTCCTGGCTGAGTTCTCCCTTCCAGAGAAGTGTGAGCAGGAGGGGATAGGCTGGAAAAGGTCAGTGTCCCCAGCAAGGACACACAGCCATAGTGCCAACAGGTCTTTCCTTTTCCCCATTGCAGGAGCTCAACACTTTGCGCAGCCAATGTGGGCGGCTCTACGGGTATGACTGGATCAGCATTCCCCTGGTCTACACCCAGGTGAGAAGGGATGCCCCGGCATCCATGGCTGCCCTGCCTGCCTATGCATGCTGCTAGGGAATCCCTGCTGACCCCATAACTGCCCTACACACAGACTATGCTGATGCTACATACGATTGGACCTCTCATCCACACGTAGACATGCAAGCCCCATGCTGGCTTTCTCACACACATAACCTCTAAGCACTTGCACAGTCCAGCCTTACTTCTTTAACTCAGGCACAGGACCTCTACAGAAACACTGTCCTTCAATGCAAATCCAGACAGAAACTCTGGCACCAACATGCTCCTTCGTCTCATACAATCCAGCTGCTCAAGTAACACTAATACACTCCATCATGGAATGGGAACTGCTTGCATTCATGCAGTGCTGAATGTTAAACACGCACTGGCAAACCACGTTTCTGCTTAGATCACAGTGTCCTGCAAACTAGGAGCAAATGCGATGTTAGTATGCTGCATTACCATTCCATATTTACTCCTGGGGTGGCACGTTATGCCTCTGAGGCCCTGGCACATTGTTGCAGCTCCCTGCCAAAAAGCCCATGAGAAGAAGAACACAGCTCTACCAAAGCCTTACCAAAAGCACAGCAAGAAGAGTCTCAGCTACAGAGATAGTCAAAAAGGAATTTGAGGGCAGAGAGGGAGATACCAGTGTAGTCTAGAACCATGAAACAGAGCCATGTCAGGCTGCAGAAAAGGCTGGGCCCAAACCGGGAGATCCTCTGCAGCCTCAGTCAGGTCTTGGAGTTGTGAGCAGGGTTTGCCAGATGATTTGTGACAGAGAGTCCTCCCTGCAGTGCATGACCCATTATTCTACAGTTGCCCATCCACACTGCAAAGATTGTCTTTGCAGGCACCCTGTAACCTGTGCATCTTGAAACAGCTCTGTGCTGTTCTCTGCTGGGAACTGCTTGGCTAGCTCAAGAGTCTCGTGACGCTGGGCATTTGTTTTGAACCTTCCTGCTTGACACACAAAGCTCAGCTGCTATTAATTTGAAAAGTGGAAGTTTCCAGTCTCATGATTACAGAGTAAAGTACAAAGCTCACTGTAGCCAGAAATTTGAGCAAGCAAACAGGCAAATATAAAAATATCCTTCCTTAGGACCAAATCAGAGCTGGCAGTTATGCTCAGGGTTCCCCTCCCAGATTTGGAAAAGACTTACCAGCATGGACCAAACCATGGGCTCAAAGAACTATTAGGAGAAGAAAGCACCCCTTAAATCAGCAGCAGATCAACCACACTTGGATATAAGGAAGAAATCTGTAACAGTAAGGGGATGGGAATTGAAGAGAAAGGTGCTGAGAAAGCATGTTGAGAACTTAAGTTTCTCTGGTGTGTCCCTGGCATCTTTCCCAGGTGGTGACCGTGGCTGTTTACAGCTTCTTCCTGGCCTGTCTGATCGGGAGGCAGTTCCTGGATCCTGAAAAAGCGTATCCTGGCCACGAACTAGATCTCTTCGTGCCTGTCTTTACATTTTTGCAGTTCTTCTTCTATGCTGGCTGGTTAAAGGTACGTCCAAGAAATTATGCCTGGAGTTGGAATCTGACCCACTGGGTTTTTCCCAGTTTGGGCTCACAAAGAACCCAACTGTGTACTGTGTGTGGCCTACAGACAACATACCAGAAGATCAGCCCTACCTTTCCTAAACTTGGGGGAAAAGAGAGGCAGTGAGCAAAGAGCAGTTACCTGTATACCAATGCCTCCTATAGTAACTGGCACTTCCATTTTTAAGCCACCCATTTTTTGGGAAAAAGAGCAGTGCTCTGAATTCAGGACACATCACCCCTGAGCGGAGTTCTGGGCTCTGTCCAGTAGGTATTCTCCCTGCAGGGAAGGGGTGGGTATGACCTTTGCTGTGTGTTCTCCATGTGCAGGTGGCCGAGCAACTGATCAACCCTTTTGGGGAAGACGATGATGACTTTGAAACCAACTGGCTCATTGACAGGAACTTGCAGGTAAAGTCAAGGCAGAATTCTCTTGGCCTACAAAAAAAGGGCTGCACCCGAGGTTTCACCTCGCCCCTCAGTCCATCTTCCAGCACACACTATGGATCCAGCCTCTCCCTGGCTTTTCCTACACTGTGCCTATACCTATAATCACCTCTTCTGGTTTCTTCTGTGCAATAACTCTCCTCTTTCAGTCCCCCTGTAACACTAAGCTCATCGGTTCTAGTGAGCATATTGCTTTCATTTCTCCTTCACTACCACTTTCCTTCTAATTAACAAAATCTTTTCATGACAAAAGAACAAAAACAACCACAAGTGGCAGGAAACCACATAGCAAATCCAGCTGCTCGTTTCACTTCCACACTACATTACTGCCTTCTGCCCTGCATCCCTTTGATCACTGGTAACAGACTGCTCACCTCAACATTCCTGCTGTCCCCGGCAGGTCTCCCTTATGGCAGTGGATGAGATGCATCAGGATTTGCCCATTCTGGAGAAGGACCTGTACTGGAATGAGCCCGATCCACAGCCACCTTACACTGCAGCCACTGCTGAGTACAAGCGCCCATCATTTCTTGGATCAACCTTTGATATCAGGTGAGTGTAAGTACAGGGTGTCAGAACAGATCACATTTACATCTGAGAGCAGGTGCAGTGCAGGATACTATACTCGAGTAAGAAAGAACAATATCTTTCTGCCTTGCCTGTGAAACCTTGCTCTAAAATACTTACAGGTTTATCCAAAGGTGACAGCTAGTATCTTCCTTCACAAAGAATACCTCCAATCTCTTGTCCCCCTCCTCTACGATGAGCATCCCTGGGGTGGAGGGCCTAACGCATAACTGACATGGCAACACAGTGGAAGCTTGCCATCAGCAGCGACATTCCCTGTGCTGCCAGCCTCACCAGCAGAAAGCAACATTTTTTGTGGCCACATAACAGCCTGTTTTGCCCTTCCCCAGCATGCAGAAAGAAGAGATGGAGTTCCAGCCCCTGGAACAAATTAAAGAGAATGAAGAAGCAAACCATTCCACGCCTCTACTGGGACACCTGGGCCGCCTCCTGGGTGTCCAGTCACCAAGTTTCTCCAGGTCCTCTTCCCGGATGAACCTACTGCGCAGGCGAGGGGATCCCACATCCCCCTTCTCCCATTACACGTACCAAGACGTGGGCAAGTCGGGAAACATCGGTCAGCCAAGGGGAGACACCAGCGCGCAGGAGCAGTGGGACACCGAGGACAGAAAACTAAGAGAGTTTGATGCCTTCATATCGACCCCATTTTATGAGAGACCTGGTTTCTACAGTGCTCCACAGACACCGATCAGCTCCATCCCCATGATCTTCCCTTCTAGACGCCAAGGGCGCAAGAAGCCCCCTGCGCTCTCCAGCATAGCTGCATGTTCAAATTCCCTTAAGGACGTCATTGTCAACCCCTCACCTTCCAGGATGAGTGATACGTACAAAAGCCAGAGCTCCCTTGGCTCAGGTGCAAAGGAAACATTTATTTGGCCAACAGAACGGAATAAAGGTCCTGACTCGCTGGTTGTAACGGTGGAAGAAGAAAAGAGCCACTATAGCAATAAAAGCAGAGAAGCTGCCATCACGGGAAGTCCAGAAGCTCTGTCCGCAGCATCAGACAGCCCTAAATTCCCCTTCCTAGCAGAGTCCCCTGACCATGAGCAGCAGGGCGGCTTCAAAAATCTGAAGAGTTTAAAAGGCTCCCACCACCCCTGGCTAACTCCGGAGAACGCAGCAACAACCACTGAGCCATCGAGTGCCTTCCCCCCACCTAGCAACATACTGCCCAGCAGCAGCACCTCCTTCTGCTTCTCGTTCACTCCCGTCTCATCTCCAGTGCTGGAGAGATCCCCTATAGGGAACACAGGCCCCGACACTCACAGCCTGAGTTCAGAGGACACAGCTAGCGCACCAGACCAGCATCCACCAGAGGTGTCCAGGAGCATGAGAGACACAGGAAACAGAAATAACCCTCCTACAAGAGAGACAAGAAGAGCAGAAAGCCCATCCACTAATGACTCTGGCATCTCTCTTGCTGAGGGTGACTTCGTGGGGCTGATGGAGGTGATCATGGAGACAAGTGAAAGCATATGCGAAGAGCAGATAGATCAGTACAGCTAGAGACCAAAACACAAACACGTATGCCAGGTATCTGAGAAGCAATACTGCAGTATCCTCACACCTGGCCCACAATAGCACTCATCCTAACAGGGCAGTGCTGCCAGACTTCATGTCTCTGGAGTATTATTCACCCACAGCCCAGCACCAGTAACTCACTACTACTGGACTCAGGCATGGTAGCAGACACTTGACTTCAGTGCTGCAGCAAGAAAAAAGAGAAAAAAATGAATTGTATATTCTCTAGCAAAACGAGACTTCTAGTGTTAGGTATTAGAAATGCCTAACTGTAGAACCATAGCTGAACAGATACTGATCTGAACACTCTGGAGCACAGGCATAGCCCAAAGCAGAAGAGGTAAGTAGTAAAGGATACTTCACTACAGCAAGAACCGAAATTCAAAGTTTACATGACTATTTGCTCTAAGCCCCAGGACACGCACAAGTTGCTCCAGGGAAAGAAAGGGACTGAGGTACAGCATTTGCAATACAAACCCACAGTGCTTCGTGAAGCCCTATCCGGCTGATGTTCTGCAGCATCACCAAAGTGATGCAGGGAGCCACTCCAACAAGTGGCTGCTATCAGCGGTATTTACATTGCTTGACGTTTTGTATCACATGTATCACTGATTTGAAAGCACTCAAAAGAAGTCATCAGATGGACAGCAGACAACACAAAGCAAAGATTTTTAACAAGCCTTCCCTTAAAAAGGAAAAAAAAAAAAGCAAGGCAGATGTCCAGGACCACTTGCTTCCTCATTTTACTTCCCATGCAACAATAAAAACATAAAGAAACAGCGAAGTCCTTCCTCTTTTCTCAAGAAGCTGCCTGTTCCCTTTGATCACAACTAGCACGCGATAAATTCAGTCCAGCCACCTCCTTTCCAATACCCTCACAACACACTCCAACCTTCCCACCTTCCAGGCATAGCTCTTCAATCTAGGCAAAATGCACTACATTCCATCCTTAACACCCAACACATTGTGTTTTGAGTCAAGTCCTGCAACAGTTTCCGACTAGCTAATTGTACAGAGCTCTTCCATCTTCCCTTCCCCATATGCCTTCGTTCAGAAGTGTGTGCCTGTCTAACAAAAATGACACTTATCTACCTAAAATCACAGGCAGTAGCTCAGGAAGCAGAGATCCTCAAGCCTTCCTCTTCTTGCACATTCATTAAGACAGAAGCTTTGGCGGCAAAGGCACTTAGCTTCAGTTCCTAAGCAATCCCTGCAGCTTTTTCTCCCCATCCAGCAGTACCCACTAAAATACACAAGTGCTAGATTTAAAGCAATTCATCTAATTTACTTCTCCATTCATGCTCAGCTCAAGACAACTTTCCCAGTTAAGACTACAGCGCACAACCGTACACATACACTTCCTGAGGAAGAAAAAAAAGCAGAAGCCACCTTGAACCAAGTCACTTTATTGGATGGAGGGCAGTACACAAAACACAAGAGAAAAGAGGGCTGTTATTTGGTACAGAGTATAAGAACGTTTCTCATCTAGATAGCTGAAGATGCATGCATTGCTGGACCAGAAAAGTAGAAGTCCCCCTGAAGCCCACAGGGTGGTTCTTGGCAAGCCTTCAGCTCTCATTGTCACTTTCCCCAAGGGTGTGCTTGTCAAACAGGTACTCTGCCATGCCATACTTGGGTGCCCCCATCTTCCGCAGGTTGGTCACATGGTCACCCAGCTGCTTGATGGCCTTCACCTGCTCATCCAGGTAGTGGGTCTCAATGAAGTCACACAGCTGAAAGGGAGAATAAAGATGCTTAGGCCTGAACATAGATCCTGTTTCAGCACAGCGAGCTAAGAACCATACTAAGAAAGAAAGATCAAGTATGTTTCTGAATGTATTTAAGCAGCACGCAAAGTACAGCACTTCAGGATCGTTTATACACAGAGTGGTCAGCCACAGACATCACTGCCAAGCATAGACAGAAACTTTTTTAAATCAACAGGAAGACATTAGTAGCATGTGTCTGGAATGCAGTTGCCTGAAGTGTCGGCATTATCATTCCAAAAAGTGACTTTGGAATCTTATGGTAGATACCCCAAGAGAATCGAGCCTGTTCCACACTGCTAAATACACTTCTCTGCACTGTGCTGTTCACGTAAGCACCTTCTGAAGAGCAGCAACAGAAGAGTTGGAGTACAGCTACACACTCCATGCTCTCAGAAAAACCTGATCCTCTGCTTTAAAAAGAAAATACACCAGGAACATTCCTTCTGGAAGAGCACCACTAGGAACAGCAGCTGTATATTCACACCCAAATCCAGTCACATACAAGCCCCCTCACTGCACAGCTACAATCTTGCTTCAGCATCCACTTACATGCGGATCATTCTTTTCAGTTGCCAGTTTGTGCAGTTCTAACAGCGACTGGTTCACGTTCTTCTCCAGGTGCAGGGCACACTCCATTGCAGTCAGTCCATTCTCCCAGTCGTCACGATCTGGTTTCTACAAGGGAAAAGTCCACGACCATACTTTTTATAAAGTAAACAAATCAATAGAGAGTAAAGTCTTCTAGACCAGGCTCAAAGTCCACCTGAAAAAAGCAACTTGCTGCACTGTAGAGTTTTCCACTAAGGCTCTTGTACTCAAAATTCCTTAAGCACAACTTGCTCAAGAGAAAAAACAACTTGGCATTCACACTGCACTTAGGGCAAAACTGAATACAGACTAAAAGTCCCAAGGAACAGATACACATCTGTTCTCTAAGTTCCTCATACGCTTACGTCCAGTGATAACCTCAAAGTTAAAACTTAGAACTTCTTCCTCCCCTTGTAATCTAATGGCCTTAACAGATCTAAGCAGGCATCCAATTCCCAGCTGAAGTATGCTAAGCTTTGTTTGCAGTGGCTGACATGTTTTCAAACAAGAAGTGATAACGCTGATATTGTAGTTGCTAAGCTGTGCTTGCACTAGAAGTCGAGCATTTTTCAGCACCTCATACTGCTGTGCCAGCAAGGAACTGGGGGTGCACAAAAACAGCACAGCTGACAGAAACTGCAAGAGCTACTCCACGCCATATGGTGTCATGCTGAACAAAACAACCGGGGGAGTTTTGCTGGGGAGGGCTGCAGCTGCCCTGAAATTGGCTGAGCACCAGTCAGCTAGCAATAAGCAACTGTGCATCACTTGTTTTGTATATTTTCACATTATTCTCTTGCATTTCTGCCCTCTGAAATGATTGCCTTTCTCTCAGCCCCTAAAATCCTAACTTTTTCTAATGCTCCCCCCCATCCCAGTGGGGAGGGGGATGGAGTGAACAGCTGTGTGGTGCTGAGCTGAGCTGCCACATTAAGCCACTGCATAGGTACAACCTCAAAACAAAGCAGTTTAGATGAACGTGGATGTCTATTTACTGTTTTCCCATGAGAAATTGTTATGTATTAAGCTGGCTGCATTATTAATGATTCAGGACAGCACTAAATGAGCAAAGGGATTTCAAGCAAATCATGCTGTGAAGTCTTGCAGCAAGTCATAATCAGCAACTGGAAACAGACTGCTTTGTGAACTCGACTCTAGTCACAAGACTGGAGGTCCACGAAGGGCACGTGCAGTTGAACTTAAAATAGCTGAACCAGTTATGTTCTAGTTGGCCATTTCCTGCACCACCACCACCCTCTAAAACCACTATCAACTATGCATATGCAGCTGTTGTTATGGAGAAAGTGCTTTTTATTAGTCAAAAAAAGTTAACATGCATACCTAGACCTCACCTAGACTGATCACCACACACACACACATCACTGCAGTGCACATGCTCAGCCACTGGCAGCTGTTGCTGCTTTTCTGCAGGTGGCCTCTCAGGGGAATTCCTTCCCCTACAGCCTGGACTGGTTGTGCATTAGGCATAACAACCCAGAGAGCCAGTTCTCACCTTGATGTCCTGCAAGAAGATGCGCCCACCCCTCTGATTTTGTAGCTTCATCAGCTTCTCAGCATGTTCACGCTCCTCATGGGACTGGTGCAGGAAGTACTTGGCAAAGTTTTTCAGAGCCACATCATCCCGGTCAAAATAGAAGGACTGAAAACAAAAAAATGCACGTGCTCAGAAATCAAAGCCTCACTTTTGCAGCCACACAAAGCGAAGTCTATGCTGTAACTTCGAACATACCTGCTGGCAGCCCTTCTTCAAGAAGGCTAGAGCCCAAGCTGTGGGTAACTAGTAGTGTGACAGGTAGCAAGGCAACAAAGCCAAAATCTTCCCTCCATTTAAAGTTCAGTTTTCCCAACAAGAACTGAGTTTTATTAGCTTTTAACCTGTGTCCTGATCAGTAAGTACAAGGAACCGGTACTCGTGGCTCACCTCTGAATAACATGAAAGCCCACACACCACTAAGCTCTGTTCTGCTGCCTCCTCAAATACCTTGCTTTCTAGGACTTTTTTCCCCACCCCTTTTGTTTACTCAAGATCGTTTACAACGGTCACAAGCCAAAGATCTAACCGTAACACCTGATAAGAGCACCTGGAAACTTTAAGATATCTTTGCAGTGACATACTCCCCCAAGATTTAGTAGGTAGAAAGCATACTAGTAAGCACGCCGAAGAAACCTTCAGCATTAGGTTTAGAAGTGAAAAGCTAAAATGCAGGAATTGTATCTGCTGCTGAGCAGACGCCCTAACTCAGCTCTCGAGATGCCGTGACAGCCATTAGAAGCCATCACGGAGCTCTTTTTTCTCCATTCAACAGAAAGCACCGCTTCGAGCGGCCAGGCAAGAACCAGCACAGCTCCCAGCTCTCACAGCAGCAGCCTGGAGGACACAGCCACGCTTCCGAGAGAAAGCCAGCGGGAGGGCCCGCCGGGCAACTACCGCTACCCGGCCCTGCCCTGCCCGGGAGCTCTGAGCGGCGCCGATAACAGCAGACGAGGAGCTGCTAACGCGCGGAGATAAGGGCCTCCCCTCCCCCCCCCGCAGCCAGCAAGCGGCGCGGGCCGCCCCCTCCGCCGGGGGAAGGAAGGCAGTGCGGCTGCGCCGGGAGGCACCGCCCGGAGCCGCCCCCCCCCCCCCACCCCCCGGCCGGGCCGAGCCCGGGCTTGTTCCCGGACACCGGCTCTGCCCACCCCCCCCGCCCCGGGCGAGGCCGCGGCCGCTCACCATGCTGAGGTACACGTAGGAGGCGTACAGCTCCAGGTTGATCTGCCGGTTGATGGCGGCTTCGCAGTCCTGGTGGTAGTTCTGGCGCACCTGGGAGGGAGGCGTAGCCATGGCGCTGCCGAGACACAGAGGTGGATGCGGCGGATACGGCGGTGGTGGTGGTGCGGGATGGAGGGGAGAGGCGGCGGGCCCGAGCGCGGCCGGTTCCGTCCAAGCACTGTTGACGCAGGAACCCGCTCCGCTCAGCCTCGCCGACGCGCTCTGCGAGCGGCCGCCCCGCGCGGCCCTTTTATAGCGCCGCGGCGCCGCTGCGCAGGAGCGCGCCTCCGCGGGGAGGGGGGAGGGGGCGTGGCCTCCGGGCGCTGCCCGCCGTGCCGCTGCGGGGCCGCCGTGACTCAGCACCTCCCCCGCCGGCGTTTCCCGCCCAGGGAAGTCAGCGTGAGGTGGGAGTGGGGCTGCCGGGCCCGCGCCGCGCTGCCCGCCTGGCCCTTAGCTTCCCGCGCCATAAAGTACCCAGTGACTCAGCCACGAAGCTTCCAGACTTCCTCCCCGCAGTGAGCGGGCCTCGCTCTGCACGCCGCCTCGGCAGCGCTGCGAGGAAATGCAGGGGAAGATTAAATAAAGGTCAAAGTACTCGGTTAGCCCAAGAAACACACCTAGCAGAGAGGTGCTCCGAGATGCTGATGAACGGGCACCCGCAGTGATGGCTGCTGGTCCTTAATGACCTTGGGAAGGAAGCTCGCTTCGTGTGGGCACAGCGTCAGCACAGGCACCGCATGCACACAAAAACAGAGACGCCAAACGCGCGCTGCCTGCTGCTGCTCCGTTTACCCGATGGGGCCTTTAAGTTCAAACGTAACGCCGAATCCTAAAGAGAGAATTGAAAAGTCTAAGGTCCAGCTGAGGCTTCTGATAACGAGATGGTTATTTCAGCTGCTCAGTTCCATCTCCACCGCCATTTGCTCCCAGTAAACTTACAATTTGACTTTCTGGTCTCTGAAATGTCAAGCAGGCTGTACGAGCAACCTTGAGGGCCAGAAATATCCTCCATAAAGTGAGACCGCCCCACAGCTCTGAGCTCCCGAGTCCTCATCTCTTACCAGGACAACAGAAAACGTTGACGTTTGCCAGAAGTACTCCAGGCTCTGTCGACGTGAATCACTGAGCCTGCAAGCTCTGATTAACTTAATTTTTCCTCTAACCAGCCCATTCTACAAAGTTTTATTTGATCTTTCAAACGGTGATCGCCCGCGGGTGATGGCACAGGGGTGTGTTTGCTTTTTTAGCAGCGTTCTGAGTGTCTGAAAGAAGCGGGCAGCCAATGTCTTCCTTGGTCTCGCAGCTTTCCGTTGCCTCTGTCAGTTAACCGTCAGGAGTAATTAAGATCTTTAAGTTAAGGTGGATCATACCTATCGCTTTGCAGGCTGCCAGGCACATTTGAAATCTCATGTTCTCCTCCCACGCTAATGCTTATGTAAAAAAAAAAAAAGGAGTTGTAACCTCTGGGCACACTTGCGTTATTGTTTACATATAGGGAGGGATTTTCAGCAGTTCCAAGCTGAAACCTTGCATTTGCCTGAAGAGTTGTATTTAAAGGCAGTTGTCCTTGCAGAGCACAGACCTTGTACACTCAGGCAGGCCTCTATATCGCCCATTGATTGCAGAGTACTGCTTGGTATTCCAGGTCTAACCTTGAACCTACTGCTAAACAATTTTCTTTGTACGTGTTCTTGCTGTTTGCATTCTCTTGCCCCATGACCCTTTTGTCTGTGGCTGGCAAAGGCACACCGTGAATTAGGAGAAGAAAGTCGCCCAGCAGCTTATAGATTGCAATTTCCAGCCTCACTGTGACCAAGCATGCATAAATCCTCATTACATTGTTTCACAAAAGGCTGTGCAACAGCACAATTTGTAAGAAAGTGAGCAAATAGCCTATTAATAACAGGAGTATTTCCTCTGTAGTTTGAACAGCCTGTGCCACCCATGATCAAATGTCAGCAAGATAAGGGAAGTCCTAAATTCTGCTTTTTAGGTCAATCACAAGTTGCACAAACATGCACATCAATACTGATGGCAGCAGATTTACTTGTCCAGAATAGAAAATGTTGGGTTGAAAGGTTATGCATCATGATGCCTTGGGGACAAACAGAAAGCCTGTCTCACACTGTTGTCTTAAAAGAGTCTTCTCTGGTAACGGTGCAATGGACTCTCTGTCTTGAACTACTGTCAGAGTGTTTTAACTTCATTTCACTGTGTTTCTCTTTGGCTTGGGTTAAGCGCTCTTTCATCCTCTAGGAGCACAGTGGTGGGCACTGCTGGGAAGCAGCCTGGTAGAAGCATTATCATACTCTTTCTGGGCTTCGCATCAAATGACATTCACATCTGACAACTGGCAAGCTCATTTTCTGCAGCTGGCAATGCTTTGCACACTGCTTTCTATCATATTACTTTCAATAGCTAGTAGCTAATTGCGTGCCTGGCCGTTATTCATTAAACTGTTCAAAGTAGCAGGGAAATCCTGGCCCTTTTCACTCAAATGCAGTAGATGAAAGATCTTAGTGTACTGAGGAAAAAGAGCCCAGTAGTCCAAATTATTTCTTTCAGTATCCCTTTGCACACAAACATTACAGCTGCACAGGGACTGATCCATCAACTTAGCCGACAGCACACACAGCCTTACTTTGCATCTATGTCATCTCTTGGCTGTCTGCTGGTGTGAAAGGCAAAAGTCAGTGTATTGTTTGCCCACACAAGCTTCAAATTGTTGAAGACAATCTCTGTTTCAGATCTCTTCTGAAACAATGGAGCACAATCTCTCATTGTTTACAGCTTAACTATTATATCTCAAGCATAGATCTGAAAATCAGACAGCTCAGGGACAGTAACACTTAGTTTCCTCACATGACAGCTCGAGACATCAATTCCAGTTTGGAAAAACAATCCAAGCTCCTTTGACAAACGTTTCTTTAGATATACAGGATATATATAGAAGGTATTCAGAAGCAATCAAGCCAGAGAATTGGTTGACAGAGGTCAAGGTATAGTTAGATACAGAAAAATGTATGTGCTCTTTCTACGCATTTCAGTTTCTCATCAAACTGAGTGTGACACAGTGCGAGATGCTGGACAGTACACACCACAAGTAAATTCTGAGCTTGTAAAAACGGGACTTGGATTTTTGCTGATTCACTGCCTTAGCAAGATCTCAGCATGTGACTTAGGCACACAGGTCGACCTTGGACGAGGCGTTCCTCCATGTGGCCAGAGGTCACTGCAGTCAGACGAGGCAGAGCGTTGAAGAATGTGCAGGGTTTCATTGAGCATCTGTAGAAATGGCTCCCCTCTGGCTTTGAAATGCTTAGTTTCTTAATGGCTAGAGAACTAACAGATCTGAGTAAAGCGCAACACTTGTTCTAAATGCACTGAGCACGAGATAGCTGAATATTTCTCAAATATTACAGTAACAAAAACACAGCAGCCTTTTTTCAAAGCTCAAAGTCCTGTAAATAAGATAAACCGCACATCCGCTCAAATATTTGTTATGGAGAATTTCATTCCACCCACCCACAACCTTGGGTGCAATTCAGCTCGCAGACTTTGGGTAAACACAAAAGCAACCCCAAACTTGGCTCCAAGCTCCATCACGTGCCTGGAAATTTGACACTGGTCTCAACTGTTGTGAAAGCCCTTTGCTGAGAACATGTGGGCTCTGCTCGTTCTGTGAGAAGTCCTGCAAACAGAATTCTGACTGCAAACTCCTCCCGTAGCTCCTTGGGTAAAACACTGTTCAATTCCTCTGTTGTTTCTTCCAGGCACGCAATTTCCTGGGGAAACTCCGGTTTTAGGCAGCAGGCTTCACGGAGTACTTGCAGTTCTGAATGCAAATGGCCGGTTACGCAGAACTGCCAGTTCCTGGAAGCTCAGTGCTATGGCAGAAACACAAAGGATAACAGAAAGTTACTCAAGGAAACGTGCTTAGGAGACAGCAGCTCAGCCATAGGAAAAAAAGTAATCTGTAACACTGTACGTTATAGGCAAGAAATTTAAGATGCATTTTGGACAGACATGTTTTCTGAGTAGTTAGTTTTTTTCCTCCTCCCTGGAATATTTTTGCACAGAGACAGTCTAAACTGACTGCCCCAGGAGGTTACACTTCTCTAATTTGTTCAAAATATCCTTCTAATTTAATTTGTCTTCCTTGGCATGTGTCGGTAGAAAAAAGCGCTTAGGGGCATAAGAGTGATGAAGAGCAATGTTAATTAATATTACAATAGTTCTGCTTGCTCAGCATGGCCAGAAGCAAGATTTGGTGGATTTACTAGTGTGTACCAGCCCCACTTATTCTAATTTGAGGACTACATTACCTGTGAGCCAGAAGCTCTAGATTTTATTCCCATTACAGCTTGTGTACTAAGTGGGCATACTGTGGCGGTCATAAGACAGACTTGCCAAGTAGCAGAATCCAGAATTAAGGTAACATCAATGGTCCTCCACAGTACAGCATTGGCCACAGCATTTTCTATACTGTCATTATCCCCTTGTAGTGAAATCAACTTATTTCTCCTCTCAGAATTACAAATCTTTCTTAACTGTTATGCTTAAAAACCTTTTCCTCAAATACTGAAAAGCTGGACAAAAACAAACAAACAAAAAATGAACTTGTAAATAAAAATCAGCCTGCTTAAGTCAACAGCCACTGGGAAATTTCTCAGTGCACTGGAAACTTTCTTTGTCTTATTGTAAATTCCACTGCAAAACACAGGTAGATGTTCAAGTCTTCATGAAGGGTCAGGCAGCTTTCACTCTGAGTGGGATGCACAGATGGGACATACTTCTTTTAAAAGACATGATTTTACTCGGTAATCCATCAGAAAGAAACTAACCACGTGCACAGTCTGTCCCTTGGGCTGTCAGCTGAGGCCATCTGAAGTGCAGTTACGTTGCTCTTCTAAAGCTTCCCTGCCCCAGTCAGGCTGCCCACCTTCCTCTGAGAGTGTTCATATTGGTAATTATTGTCTATCCCCAAAACACCATTTTGATGGTTTGGGTCTTAGTGGCTTCACTGGACAGGAGGGAAATAAAACAAGGAAAAGCTGTCAGTAGGTTCTATTGAGGCAAGGCTTAACTTGGTATTGTTACATAGGATTGGATGTGAGGACTGTGCAGAAATTCATCAGATTTTGTTATCCAATGTTTCAGCAACCAGAAAAATACTCTCAGGACTGGCCACCTGGCCATTGCAGCCAGCTATGTTAAAGGCAATTGCAGGAGTATGTGGTGCTGCAGAAAGGAATATATGCGTTCCTTAGCAGTCGCATAGGACTTTTTCAGACCATAGCACTAGCTGTGTTGGCAGTTTCTGAGTAGAACTGACCAGGAAGAATCATTAAACCCAGGCAGATCACCCAACTCTTATACCTTGGCAATCATAACATTGTCCCGTGATTTCAGTCAGCATTCTGGAAAGAGGCTCCAGCTAAAAGCTCTTACTATCAGTCTCATGAGATAGCGAGTAGTGCAGGCTCTCATCTAGGACGGCAGCCAGCTTCATTTCAGGTCTAGGGAGGTTGGTAGAATACTTAACCTGACCTAACGCATCACTCTCTCCCCTTGGCTGCTCAGTCTTACGAGCAGGCCTGCTCAGTCATGCACGGGCACACTTCATCAAACATGTGTAAATAGGCCAGTGATGACCAAGACTGAAACTACTCAAATCGGGAACTTCCCAGTCAGACAAGAAAACAGATTTCTGCTCCTCACATACTTCTCACAGGCTGGACACTTTGCCTGTGCTTGGTGCACTTGATTGCTTCTGAAAGTGCAGACATTCCTCAGGCATGGGCTCATGCAGGAATGAGTAAGGCTGTACACTTCATTAACAAAACAAGGGGACTGAAAATCTCCCCATGTGGCAGCTCCTTATTGTCCTACAGAGGCCTTCACCGAGGTGGGTGACCGTTGCAGACATTCACATAATGTCTGGATTCTTCCACCACAACCGGAGTTGGCTCCCCCAACTCATGCCAGAAACAGCCCTTCCAGATGCCATTTCCCTCGGGAATAACAGAATACATATCTTCCTGTGATGTGAGTAGGCTGCGGGGCAGCTCCTCATTGCCCCCTGAACACCTAGGACTTGGCCAAGATACCAAGGATACTGAGCTGTGAAGCTGTTAAATCAGACCCAAAGCAGAAGTGACTGTACTGATTGCTCTTACAAAGCATTTCTCCAGTCAGGAGGTGCAGGTTGAGCAACAGGCTGACATCAGCTAAAATCATGGGGTGGTGGAGGGAGTGGCTCAGATGCTTAACCACGTGGATGTTACTGAGGTCACCATGTAAGACACAAATTCCCTGATGGAGAAGAAAAGTAAGCTAGAATTGCAGCGTTGTTACTTAATCCAGGAAACTTTGTCAGTAAAATCAACTAGAGGAACTAGTTCCACATGATCACACAAAAAAGCTACCAGTCTTTTACTGGAAATCATAACTGCTTGCATCCTTGGCCATACTGGGTCTTAACTAGCAGTAAATATTGCATGACACAGGCAATTCCTGCTTCTTTCCGTGCCCCTAATGCCCTCACTATAGCAGTGGCTCCCTTGAGAATACCGCTGCACTGAGCCCAGGACCTTGCCCAGCAAGAAGTACGCACGCCAGCCCTTTGCTCACTTGTTATCCCAAGTGCCTCAGATTCAGAAAGAAGGGTCAAATGGATTTTCCATCAAACTTTGTTCTCTTTTAACACCTACTCCCATATCACACTGCCTCTCTGATCAGTCAGTTCAGACCTGCAGATGAGGAGCAGCCTGTCCCATTGCCCTCTTAAAAAACACTTTTGATTTTAAAAGAACCTAGTGAGATAGAACCACTCATTCAGAGGTCACCAGCAATTGAGACTGGCGTTAAATACAGACAGGTAACATTTGCTGATCATAGTGTTTGAAGCATAGGGTAGCAATAGGACGAAATATGAATCCCTACAAAATATCTCAACCATTTATCTACCTTCTTTATTTGGCCAGAAACCTCACTTGTTAAGAAAATCCTGTGTTGACAGGGCACACCTTCTCCAATTTCTTAATCTTTCCATATTCTTTGGAGTCACTTGGGTCTAACTCCCCCCTCTGTAAACGTGAACATCTCCAGACAAGCAGAGTGGACCACAGCTGTCAGTCTTGAAAGAGAAGGAGACTGCCCACTTCCAGCATTTACTTCTGGAAACCCTTCTCTTTTGCATCCTGAGCTTTCTAGTCCCTGCAAGGCCCTGCATCACCACCAACCTCCTCAGGTGGGAAGGGTCCAGAATCTATTCTAGAAGTCAGAAAGCTGCTTGATCCAGAGTTGGCTCAATACAGGAGAATGGAGTTCTTCCTGAACTACTTCAGCCTAAACTAGCCCCGTCACATCGCAGTGACACAATCGCACCCACAAAAACAAACCTGAAAGGAACTAAGCAGTAAGTTCAGGTGGCTGAAAAGGAAGAAGAAAGGGCATTGAGAACTAATTTGTCTCTACAGCCACACCCAGCCTAAGAAGCACCAGCGTGTGGCGAGACCGAGGAACAGGAAGACATCGCCATTTTCACTTTAGAGCAACCAGAAAACTTCTTTTTGCACTAGATCTCTCAGAAGCGCCTTCTTCTGGCAAGACAGGGTAGGAGCAGTTCTACTACTCTCCCACGTCATCGCCAGCACAGGACTCCTTATAATCAGACAGACTTTAGTCCCAGTCAGATTCTGTTTACCTCTTAGGTGGTAATATTGGAAATGAGTAAAACAGCATCTGTGAAAGCAACCAAGTCCTAAGGCTGGGGAGCAAAGTCTCTTGTTGATCAGCATGTAACCTTTATTCATTTTCTTTCTTGAGGAAGGGCTGACATTTCATTTTTAGGCAACACGTTTTGCCTGTGTCTGCAGTAACCAAACAGAGAAACACACTATTCATTTGGCAATAACAATTTTTTTTTATTACTTTGGAAAACTAGGGAGCTTTTCTTGCTTTATTCTGCAAGTCAGAATCTGAGAGAGGGATGAAGGACAGCAGGAAGCTACCAGTGCTAGTCTCTAGGATCACTACAGCTTGCATTGCTAACACACCTTCCTAATCCTGTCATTGTAAAACAAGAAAGCTCATTTTCCTGTAAGTACTTTCCACTTCGTTGATCTTTAGATACACTAGCTCTGCTTCCTCAGGATTTACAGCAGCGTCATAACTCAACTGTGCCTTCTTTCCTGCAGCAGAACAGATCCGAGTGAAGATTCCCTCTCACCTGACTGTGTAAGGCTACCTGCATTGTCATGGCATCTCTCCACTCTCAGGCCTAGCACAGCCTGTGAGTCACAGCTACAGTGCAGGGAGCCCTGCCAGGAGGAAAAGTGCAGGTTTTGGCTGTGCTGGTGCTCACCAAACCTGCAGTCAGGGACAGAGGACTTGGGAGCACAGCACCTGGTTAGTGCTTGAGGTGAGCAGCAGCCTCAAAGCCTCACGTGCATTCTTGTATTTTTCTACCTATCTTCCTGCTTTGTTCTTCCTGCTCCCACCATGGGCTTACAGAGCTCTGCAGTTTGCTTGCACTCCTCATAATCCAGCCCCTGCCTTCGTTCACAGTCTTATCAGTTGTGAAGACCCAGTTGATCTTCCTGGAACTTGTATCTAGATAGCCCATCCATTAGCACAACCAGAGGTTTGTTTCTTGTCATCATTTCCATTTTCACTTTGCCAGCTCTGTGTCTCAGCATTTTTCTCCCATATTTTCTTCTTACCATCCTAACTTAGAACTCTTCAGTCAGTTAACCAAGCTAGAATAAACATTCCCACACACCTTCGTTGATGAGCGTGACAGGTCAGACTTGGTTCACATCAGTTCCTGCCTTTATTATTCATTGTTGCATTGGAAATGGTCCTGCATTAGAAACCCTTAGAAGAGCAGATGCTCTTCTAACAGAAACACTTACATGCATCCTTAGTAGTTACAAACTGCTTTCCTCCTCCTCCCCAGTTTACCACTTACCTGCAGGTTTGCTGAAGCAGCATCTGTCCCCTTGTGCTAAGGAACGAAATACTTTTCGACTACGTTTCCACACCTATAACTGAAAAAAATTGCAGCTCCATTTAACTGCCAAAATTATCAGCCTGAGTTGTCTGAAGTCCATTTACAATCATTAGATCATTTATAATCACCTGTTTCCCGTGATTTATTGCCAACAAAGGAAGCCTGGGAGGCCAGCCAGGTGTTTTGATCAGCAAATCTGATTGAGTGATCTGACTCTCACCCTGTGCTTGCTGGTAGGACCTCCACTTCTGAGGACAGGTCTGTTGTCAGTGGGAAAGGGACACGCCTTAAGGAGTTCCCTCAGAAACAAGAGATTCACATCAGGGATCTGCATCTGTCTCTTCCTTGGGTCTACAGGGAGCTGGAATACCAAAGCACGGGAGTGAGACCCCTTCCTTCATGCTGGAGTCTCAAGTAGAAGAGCATCAGTTCGTGCAGTTGTAACGTTTCCCTGCAGGTGGCACATTCTCCTCGAGGACTGTGCTGCAGCTCAGTGTGCACGAAGCCCTGCAGGTCCCCGGGCCCCGCTTGGGCCCCAGGCCCCCTTGTTTGCATCCCGGCAAATGCACAAAGCCACGATGCTTTATGCAGGTGGCACGGCAGCTGCGTGCGGCCGCTACCAACACAGGCTCCCCGTGCGGGGGAAACATTCCCTGACTGTGCTGCAGGGAGGGTGTGGGGACTGTAGGAGCATAGATGCAGGCGGTGCCACGTCCCATTGGCTGCTGTGAGTACCCAGGGACAGCCCTTCTGCCTATGTCCTGGCCATCATCATGGAAACCTTATTCAGCCCACTGCTGCCTGAGAAACCTCAAAGGCAGCTCCGGGATTCCACTGTAATGGGATGGGCAATAGGGTACAGAGGAAGGCCCTGCGTGGGGTCGCTCCTGGTGCTGTGTGGACCTGCTCTTTGTGGGCACAGCCCCCAACCCAACTCAAGGACGTGCAGCACCCAAGAAGACTGGTTCCACTCAGGGACATGATGTACTGAGAACCCATGATGGTGTAGCGTGATGTCAGAAGTAGAGCTGAAACTCATATATGGGAACAAAGCAAGTTCAAGGGAGGAAGCACGTTTGTGGGACGTCAACAAGACCAATACCAGCTGGAGGGACAGCACCGCCAGACAAAAGCATTCCATGAGGTTCCAGTACACTGATGATGCCTTCCTCTGCCAAGTGACAGAGGAGCCAACAAGAAGAGGTGCTGTGCTGGAGCTTCCTCTCACTTACGTGGACAGGCAGGAGGAGAATGGGAAGCTCAGGGGCAGCCTTGGCTGCAGAGCAGTCAGTCACCTGTGGAGTTGCAGATCCTTAGGGCAGCAAGGAGGGCACACGGCAAGATCACAGGCCTGGGATTCAGGACAGCAGAGTGGCCTTCACAAAGACATCCTTATGAAGTTAGTATCTCAGAAAACAGAAAGCCAAATGCAGTGATGAATTAAGAAGACTGATGTATCTGCATACTAACACCGACCGCGTGTCCCACAGGCACACAGGTGCAGCACGCTGCACACGCTGTGGTTTCACCCGGCAGGCAGCTGAGCAGCACCCGGCCGTTCGCTCACTGCGCCTCTGCCCCCCAGAGTGCAATGGGGATGAGAGCAGTAAACAAAGTCGTGGGGCGACACGCAAACGGAAAAGGACAGAAAAGGAAAGCAGTTACAGAAACTCAGATGATAACTGTACGTCTATGTCTGCATCTCTGCTCACGTTCACAGCCCTTTTGCGGACAGATTGAGAAGCATACCGGAGTCCACATCAGCTCCTGCACCTGTCTGGTACTGTGGCCTGTAAGGACCCGTGGCCGGGCCAGGCTGCTGCGGGGACACGGGCAGGGACAGCTCGGCCCTGCGCCTTCCCCTGTGAAGTTGGGGTTCCAGCGCTGTCCCCGCAGCAGCCGGACGGCCCTGGGAATGCTGCGTTCTGCAGCCGTCCCTGTGTCTGCTCCTGGAGCAGTGATACCGAAGCGGGGCAGCGGGACCCGTTCCCGCACCGCACGCTGCAGGCTCGAGAAGAAGAGCATCACTTTGTGCAGTGTATCCCTTCTGTGCAGCTGGCACGGCAGCTGCGTGAGGTCGGAGCTCGCACGGCGTCCCCGCACAGGAGAATACATCCCCTGCTGCCTGTGATGCAGGGAGGGCACGGGGCTGCGTGTGCCCAGATGCAGGCAGTGCTGTGTCCCACTGGCTGCTGTGAGGGGCTGGGCACGGCCCTATTGTGCCAGTATGTTGTCCTTATTAATGCCATTCTTTCCTGGAAGACCTCAAAGGCGGCTCTAGGACGGCACCATCTTGAGGATGGTACTGGGGTGCAGAGCGAGTCCCCATTTGGGATCATTCCTGTCCCTGTCGGGACCTGGTCTGCGTGGAAACAGCCCGAGCCCCAGCTCAGGGACGAGCTGTACCTGGGCATAACGGCTTCCTTAGGGGACACAGAGGCAGTGATACCCCGTGGTGGGGCTGTGTGACACCAGAAGCGGAGACGAGCCTCATATTTGGGCACGAAGCAGGTTATTGGAGGCTGGGCCCCGGCAGGCGGCAGATAACCCTGCTGATAACGGCTCCCACCGCACCTCGCCGTCCCCATTGGCTCCTGCCTGCGGGGGCTGCCTATATCACCCCGTCCCCGTCCCGGGCTGCAGGCTGGGCGTGTGGGGCACGATGGTGCCTGCTGGGGTGCTGGGGCTGCTCCTCTGCGTGCAGATCAGCAGGGGTGAGTACTGGGGCATGGGGTGGACTTAGGATAAGGTGGAAGCAGAGGTTGACGCTGTCAGCTGTGGGATAGGCACCCCCAGGCTCATCCACCTCCCCATGTGTCCACAGGCAGCGAGGAGCTGCGGCTGGTGGATGGCGGTGGGCGCTGTGCCGGTCGGGTGGAGGTGAAGCACGAGGGCGAGTGGGGCTCCGTCTGCACCCATGACATCGATTGGGACATGCGAGGGGCCGGCGTGGTGTGCCGGCAGCTGGGCTGTGGCACAGCGGCCCATACGTCCCCATATGCCCCATTTGGGCTGGGTAAGGGGCGCATCTGGATGCAGGTCTACTGTCTCGGCACTGAGGACTCCCTGCAGAACTGCCATCACTTAGGCTGGGGCAAGCACTTTTGTAGCCATGACAGGGATGTTGGAGTAATCTGCACAGGTAAGACTGGGGGATTGGGATGGGGACATTGTGCCAGGATCCCTGGGTAGGGCTAAGGAACGTCCCTGATGCAGAGGCACTGGAGCTGCGGCTGGTGGATGGAGGGGGAGCCTGTGCAGGGAAAGTGGAGGTGAAGCTGCAGGGACGCTGGGGATCAGTGGCTGACCGTGAATGGAACATGAATGACGCTGAGGTGGTGTGCCAGCAGTTGGGCTGTGGATCAGCTGCTCACACCACATTTAGCTGGCAAGAATCCCATGACCATAGTCTGGTAATGTTGGCTCTAATCAACTGCAGTGGAAATGAGGAGGCCATCTGGAATTGTAACATTAAGGGCTGGGGTCCCTACAACTCCCCTTTTGATTATACCACCTATGTGGACTGCCAAGGTGAGAGCTGGGGACATTCAGCACCATGGGGAGCCCATCACCCACATCCCCCAGCCCAGCAGCCCACCTCTCCCAACAGGGTTCTCCCGGCTGGCCGGAGGGGACAGTGCCTGCTCAGGGCGACTGGAGGTGCGCCAGGGTCGGGCCTGGGTCAGCGTCTGCCACGGCCACGTGGACCTCATGGCCGCCCAGGTTGTCTGCAGGGAGCTGGGCTGCGGTGCAGCGCTGGCCGTACCCAGGCCCGGCCATTTTGGACCATCAGTGGGGCCATTCTGGGATGGGGACTTTGAGTGCAACGGCACCGAGCTCCTCCTGTCTGCGTGCACACAGCGGCGTTCCCACATGCAGACCTGCACCCATTCTGCTGCCATCATCTGCTCCCGTAAGCACTGGGGCTGTGGGGCTGTGTCACGGCCATATTCTGAGCATTGCTGGGGAATTACCCTCTCAGCAACCCCAGCACCCTCTCTGTGCTGCAGCCTACACAGGGTTCCGGCTGGTGAATGGAAGCTCGGAGTGTGTCGGGCGGGTGGAGGTGGAGGCACGGGGGGTGTGGGGGCCCCTGTGTGCCACCGCCTGGGACCTGCCCGACGCCCACGTCCTCTGCCGCCACCTGGGCTGTGGCTCCGCCGTCTCCCTGCACCCACCAGGCCATTTTGGGACGGGGACGGGGATGCTGCGGCACGATGCCCTCAGCTGCAGCGGCAATGAGCGGCACCCGGGAGAGTGCCCCGTGCAGGTGCTGGGGCAGCCCGCCTGCCCCCCCGGGCACACGGCCGCCGTCAGCTGCTCAGGTGTGTGCTGGGGAAGTGGGGATCCTGGGCGGGCAGGGAGCACCGCCTGTCCCCGCAGCACAACCAGGCTGTTGCAGGTGACGCCGAGCCCCTGCGGCTCCACGGCGGGGAGAGCCGGTGCGACGGACGGCTGGAGGTGGCCGTGCTGCCCGGTGTCTGGGCCCGTGTGTCTGTGGGGCTGTGGGACAACGGCACTGCTGCCGTGGCGTGCCGGCAGCTGGGCTGCGGTGTGCCTGAGCAAATGGACGCTGCGCTGGCCAACGGCTCGCGTCCCATGGAGCTGCAGGAGCTGCGATGTGTTGGCACCGAGGAGCTCCTGGAGCAGTGTAATGCCTCGCGGATGGCCACCGAGCCCAGCCGCAGCCCTGAGCAGTTGGCCGTTACGTGCTCAGGTGAGTGCGCCGGGAAGGGCCGTGGGCATCACGCTGCCGTCCCCAGCCCCAGCACGACCCTCCCACGCAGGCAGCCGGCGGCTGAGGCTGGCGGGCGGCCCCGGGCGCTGCGCCGGCAGGGTGGAGGTGTACAGCGAGGGCACCTGGGGCAGCGTCTGCCAGGACACGTGGACCCTGCACCATGCCACCGTCGTCTGCCGCCAGCTGGGCTGCGGATGGGCCCTGGAGGCGCCCGGCTCCGAGCGCTTCGGGCCTGGCAGCGGGACGCTGTGGCCGGCTGCTGGGGGCTGCTCTGGGACGGAGGATGCTCTCTGGCACTGCTCTGCCCCAGTGCGGCGTGGCTGCCGGCGTGGTGGCGGTGCGGGCGCCGTGTGCTCAGGTGAGTGTCACCATCCCCGTGCACGGGAGCAGCCCCACCACCCTCGGGGTGCACTGATCCCCCGTCCTCGTTGCAGGGCTGCTGGACCTGCGGCTGAGCGGGGGAAGCAGCAGATGCAGCGGGCAGCTGCAGGTGCTGCACGAGGGGACGTGGGGTCGTGTCTGTGCCAATGGCACCAGCTCGGCCACGGCTGCTGCCGTCTGCCGCCAGCTGGGATGCGGCACCGGAGGGATTCTGGAGGCCGTCCCTGCACAGGGCTCAGAGCCTGCGTGGCTGAGCTGGGTGAGCTGTGAAGAAGGGGCCCAATCCCTCTGGCGCTGCCCCTCGGCACCCTGGCAGCTGCAGGAATGCAGCTCCACCGACATCACCTTCATCACGTGTGACGAAGTCACCAGGGACAGGAGCGAGGCCACCAGCCTTGCCCCAGGTAGCAGCTGCTGGGACATACAGATGCTCAGTGTCCCCCGTCTGCTGCCATGAGATCCCCACGGGGGCTCACACTTCCCCTCGTTGCCCCACAGCTCTCACCCACACTGCTGTCCCGCTGACGGCAGCACCAAGGAGCGTGTCAGTGCTCACGATCCTGTGTGTGCTCCTGGGGACGCTGCTGTGCGTGGCCCTGGCCGCCCTGGCTGTGCAGGCACACCGCACACGGGCCCAAGGCAAAGGTCAGCACCGCTCCTGGAGTCCCCCACCACGGGGCAATGCCTTGGGGACATCAGGGACACCGGTGCCATGCGCACTGCCTTGCAGGCCCCAGCAAGGATGCCGCCTCCGAGGCTGTGTATGAGGAGCTTGACTACAGCCTGATCCCTGAGTACCAGGAGGTGCCCAGCCGCACAGGTGGGAGCGGGATGGTCTCCAGGGCCTGGGCCTGTCCCCATCCCTTTTCACGTCCCCAACGCCCTATCTCCCCTCCAGGCTCCCTGTCCCAGAGCTCAGGGACAAAGCTGTCAGATCACACCGGGAACAGCGCAAAGGAATGCGACCTCCCGGTGTCCCCAGGTATGGGCACAGGCACGGAGGAGCACTGTGAGGACAAAAAGGCACGGGGCACCCATCCGAGGGGATGTGATGTCCTCACCACCCGCCCCTCTGTGTCTGTCGCAGAGTCCCCAGCACAGCCCCAGCACAGCCCCTCGCATGGCTATGACGATGCTATGGCTGCGCTGGAGGTGTTCCCCTCAACCCACACCAGGGATGCCCGAGAACAGCTCCCTGAGGACACAGGCTATGACGACGTCGGTGTCAGCACCCTGGGGACATCGCTGTGAGCAGGCCCTGGGGACATGGCTGCAATGCAACAGGGGCCTCTTTCCCCACAAATGGGTGGTTCTGGCCTCCTCAGAGTCACCTCTCCCTGCCCGGTGCTGCAGAACAGGGGCAGACTGCTCCGTTCTCCTTCCTGCAGCTGGGACACAACAGCCAATCCATTTTCTTTTTCTGTAACTTCCTTATGCGTATCTCTTCTTTATTAAAACACCACAACTGTGTGGAAACTCACTTCCAGCCTTGGCTCCTCTGCCTTATTCCGTCAGCCATTCCTCGGGTCCGCGAGGGCATAGCTGGATCAAAGAGACATCCCACTGTCTCTGTCATGGGGGAAAGGATAGAAGGAGTGGGAAAGCTCGCAGAGATGAGGTGGGATGGCTCTCTTGAGGGCTGCACCACAATGGAAGGATAACACCGACCGCGTGTCCCACAGGCACACAGGTGCAGCACGCTGCACACGCTGTGGTTTCACCCGGCAGGCAGCTGAGCAGCACCCGGCCGTTCGCTCACTGCGCCTCTGCCCCCCAGAGTGCAATGGGGATGAGAGCAGTAAACAAAGTCGTGGGGCGACACGCAAACGGAAAAGGACAGAAAAGGAAAGCAGTTACAGAAACTCAGATGATAACTGTACGTCTATGTCGGCATCTCTGCTCATGTTCACAGCCCTTTTGCAGACAGTTTGAGAAGCAAACCGGAGTCCGCATCAGCTCCTGCACCTGTCTGGTACTGTGGCCTGTAAGGACCCGTGGCCGGGCCAGGCTGCTGCGGGGACACGGGCAGGGACAGCTCGGCCCTGCACCTTCCCCTGTGAAGTTGGGGTTCCAGCGCTGTCCCCGCAGCAGCCGGACGGCCCCGGGAATGCTGCGTTCTGCAGCCGTCCCTGTGTCTGCTCCTGGAGCAGCAATACCGAAGTGGGGCAGCGGGACCCCTTCCCGCACCGCACGCTGCAGGCTCGAGAAGAAGAGCATCACTTTGTGCAGTGTATCCCTTCTGTGCAGGTGGCACGGCAGCTGCGTGAGGTCGGAGCTCACACGGGGTCCCCGCAGAGGAGAAAACATCCCCTGCTGCCTGTGATGCAGGGAGGGCACGGGGCTGTGTGTGCCCAGATGCAGGCAGTGCTGTGTCCCACCGGCTGCTGTGAGGGGCTGGGGTCGGTCCTCTTGTGCCGATATGGGGACCTTATTAACACCACTCTTTCCTGGAGGACCTCAAAGGCAGCTCTAGGACGGCACCATCTTGAGGATGGTACTGGGGTGCAGAGCGAGTCCCCATTTGGGATCATTCCTGTTTTTGTGGGGACCTGGTCTGCGTGGGCACAGCCCCAGCCCCAGCTCAGGGACGAGCTGTACCTGGGCATAACGGCTTCCTTTGGGGACACAGAGGCAGTGATACCCCGTGGTGGGGCTGTGTGACACCAGAAGCGGAGACGAGCCTCATATTTGGGCACGAAGCAGGTTATTGGAGGCTGGGCCCCGGCAGGCGGCAGATAACCCTGCTGATAACGGCTCCCACCGCACCTCGCCGTCCCCATTGGCTCCTGCCTGCGGGGGCTGCCTATATCACCCCGTCCCCGTCCTGGGCTGCAGGCTGGGCGTGTGGGGCACGATGGTGCCTGCTGGGGTGCTGGGGCTGCTCCTCTGTGTGCAGATATGCGGGGGTGAGTACTGGGGCATGGGGTGGACTTGGTGTAGGGTGGAAGCAGAGGTTCATGCTGTCAGCTGTGGGATAGGCACCCCCAGGCTCATCCACCTCCCCGTGTGTCCACAGGCAGCGAGGAGCTGCGGCTGGTGGATGGCGGTGGGCGCTGTGCCGGTCGGGTGGAGGTGAAGCACGAGGGCGAGTGGGGCTCCGTCTGTGCCTACGACTTCGACTGGGACATGCGTGGGGCCGGCGTGGTGTGCCGGCAGCTGGGCTGTGGCACAGCGGCCCACGCATCCCCATATGCCCCATTTGGGCAGGGTAAGGGGCGCATCTGGATGCATCCCTACTTCTGCGTTGGCACTGAGGACTCCCTGCAGAACTGTCCCCACTTTGGCTGGGGCAAGCACTTTTGTAGCCACGAGTGGAATGTTGGAGTAATCTGCACAGGTGAGGTGGGTTGGTTGGGATGGGGACACTGTGCCAGGATCCCTGGGCAGGGCTGAATAATGTCCCTGATGCAGAGGCACTGGAGCTGCGGCTGGTGGATGGTGGGGGACCCTGCCAAGGGAAAGTGGAGGTGAAGCTGCAGGGACGCTGGGGAACAGTGGCTGACCGTGACTGGAACATGAATGAGGCCGAGGTGGTGTGCCAGCAGTTGGGCTGTGGATCAGCTGCTCGCACTACGTTTAACCGGCGAGTATCCCAAGACCATAGTCCGTTAATGTTGGCTCGTGTCAGCTGCAGTGGGAATGAGGAGGCCATCTGGAACTGTAACGTTAAGGGCTGGGGTCCCTACAACACCCCTTTGGACTTTAACACCTATGTGGAGTGCCAAGGTGAGAGCTGGGGACATTCAGCACCATGGGGAGCCCATCACCCACATCCCCCAGCCCAGCAGCCCACCTCTCCCAACAGGGTTCTCCCGGCTGGCCGGAGGGGACAGTGCCTGCTCAGGGCGACTGGAGGTGCGCCAGGGTCGGGCCTGGGTCAGCGTCTGCCACGGCCACGTGGACCTCATGGCCGCCCAGGTTGTCTGCAGGGAGCTGGGCTGCGGTGCAGCGCTGGCCGTACCCGGGCCCGGCCATTTTGGACCATCAGTGGGGCCATTCTGGGATGGGGCCTTTGAGTGCAACGGCACCGAGCTCCTCCTGTCTGCGTGCACACAGCGGCGTTCCCACATGCAGACCTGCACCCATTCTGCTGCCATCATCTGCTCCCGTAAGCACTGGGGCTGTGGGGCTGTGTCCCTGCCATGTTCTGTGCATTGCTGGGGGATTACCCTCTCAGCAACCCCAGCACCCTCTCTGTGCTGCAGCCTACACAGGGTTCCGGCTGGTGAATGGAAGCTCGGAGTGTGTCGGGCGGGTGGAGGTGGAGGCACGGGGGGTGTGGGGGCCCCTGTGTGCCACCGCCTGGGACCTGCCCGACGCCCACGTCCTCTGCCGCCACCTGGGCTGTGGCTCCGCCGTCTCCCTGCACCCACCAGGCCATTTTGGGACGGGGACGGGGATGCTGCGGCACGATGCCCTCAGCTGCAGCGGCAATGAGCGGCACCCGGGAGAGTGCCCCGTGCAGGTGCTGGGGCAGCCCGCCTGCCCCCCCGGGCACACGGCCGCCGTCAGCTGCTCAGGTGTGTGCTGGGGAAGTGGGGATCCTGGGCGGGCAGGGAGCACGGCCTGTCCCCGCAGCACAACCAGGCTGTTGCAGGTGACGCCGAGCCCCTGCGGCTCCACGGCGGGGAGAGCCGGTGCGACGGACGGCTGGAGGTGGCCGTGCTGCCCGGTGTCTGGGCCCGTGTGTCTGTGGGGCTGTGGGACAACGGCACTGCCGCCGTGGCGTGCCGGCAGCTGGGCTGCGGTGTGCCTGAGCAAATGGACGCTGCGTCGGCCAACGGCTCGCGTCCCGTGGAGCTGCAGGAGCTGCGGTGTGTTGGCACCGAGGAGCTCCTGGAGCAGTGTAATGCCTCGCGGATGGCCACCGAGCCCAGCCGCAGCCCTGAGCAGTTGGCCGTTACGTGCTCAGGTGAGTGCGCCGGGAAGGGCCGTGGGCATCACGCTGCCGTCCCCAGCCCCAGCACGACCCTCCCACGCAGGCAGCCGGCGGCTGAGGCTGGCGGGCGGCCCCGGGCGCTGCGCCGGCAGGGTGGAGGTGTACAGCGAGGGCACCTGGGGCAGCGTCTGCCAGGACACGTGGACCCTGCACCATGCCACCGTCGTCTGCCGCCAGCTGGGCTGCGGATGGGCCCTGGAGGCGCCCGGCTCCGAGCGCTTCGGGCCTGGCAGCGGGACGCTGTGGCCGGCTGCTGGGGGCTGCTCTGGGACGGAGGATGCTCTCTGGCACTGCTCTGCCCCAGTGCGGCGTGGCTGCCGGCGTGGTGGCGGTGCGGGCGCCGTGTGCTCAGGTGAGTGTCACCATCCCCGTGCACGGGAGCAGCCCCACCACCCTCGGGGTGCACTGATCCCCCGTCCTCGTTGCAGGGCTGCTGGACCTGCGGCTGAGCGGGGGAAGCAGCAGATGCAGCGGGCAGCTGCAGGTGCTGCACGAGGGGACGTGGGGTCTTGTCTGTGCCAATGGCACCAGCTTGGCCATGGCTGCTGCCGTCTGCCGCCAGCTGGGATGCGGCACCAGAGGGATTCTGGAGGCCGTCCCTGCACATGGCTCAGAGCCTGCGTGGCTGAGCTGGGTGAGCTGTGAAGAAGGGGCCCAATCCCTCTGGCGCTGCCCCTCGGCACCCTGGCAGCTGCAGGAATGCAGCTCCACTGACATCACCTTCATCACATGTGACGAAGTCACCAGGGACAGGAGCGAGGCCACCAGCCTTGCCCCAGGTAGCAGCTGCTGGGACACAGACACCTCAACAGGTGCTCAGTGTCCCCCCTGTGCTGCCATGAGATCCCCACGGGGGCTCACACTTCCCCTCGTTGCCCCACAGCTTTCACCCACACCGCTGTCCCGCTGACGGCAGCACCAAGGAGCGTGTCAGTGCTCACGGTCCTGTGTGTGCTCCTGGGGACGCTGCTGTGCGTGGCCCTGGCCGCCCTGGCTGTGCAGGCACACCGCACACGGGCCCAAGGCAAAGGTCAGCACCGCTCCTGGAGTCCCCCACCACGGGGCAATGCCTTGGGGACATTGGGGACACCGGTGCCATGCGCACTGCCTTGCAGGCCCCAGCAAGGATGCCGCTTCCGAGGCTGTGTATGAGGAGCTTGACTACAGCCTGATCCCTGAGTACCAGGAGGTGCCCAGCCGCACAGGTGGGAGCGGGATGGTCCCCAGGGCCTGGGCCTGTCCCCATCCCTTTTCACGTCCCCAACACCCTATCTCCCCTCCAGGCTCCCTGTCCCAGAGCTCAGGGACAAAGCTGTCAGATCACACCGGGAACAGCGCAAAGGAATGCGACCTTCAGGTGTCCCCAGGTATGGGCACAGGCACGGAGGAGCACTGTGAGGACAAAAAGGCACGGGGCACCCATCCGAGGGGATGTGATGTCCTCACTACCCGCCCCTCTGTGTCTGTCGCAGAGTCCCCAGCACAGCCCCAGCACAGCCCCTCGCATGGCTATGACGATGCTATGGCTGCGCTGGAGGTGTTCCCCTCAACCCACACCGGGGATGCCCCAGAACAGCTCCCTGAGGACACAGGCTATGACGACGTCGGTGTCAGCACCCTGGGGACATCGCTGTGAGCAGGCCCTGGGGACATGGCTGCAATGCAACAGGGGCCTCTTTCCCTACAAACGGGTGGTCCTGGCCTCTTCAGCGTCACCTCTCCCTGCCCGGTGCTGCAGAACAGGGGCAGACTACTCCGTTCTCCTTCCTGCAGCTGGGACACAACAGCCAATCCATTTTCTTTTTCTGTAACTTCCTTATGCGTATCTCTTCTTTATTAAAACACCACAGCTGTGTGGAAACTCACTTCCAGCCTTGGCTCCTCTGCCTTATTCCATCTGCCATTCCTCGGGTCCACAAGGGCATAGCTGGATCACAGAGACATCCCACTGTCTCTGTCATGGGGGAAAGGATAGAAGGAGTGGGAAAGCTCGCAGAGATGAGGTGGGATGGCTCTCTTGAGGGCTGCACCACAGTGGAAGGATAACACCGACCGCGTGTCCCACAGGCACACAGGTGCAGCACGCTGCACACGCTGTGGTTTCACCCGGCAGGCAGCTGAGCAGCACCCGGCCGTTCGCTCACTGCGCCTCTGCCCCCCAGAGTGCAATGGGGATGAGAGCAGTAAACAAAGTCGTGGGGCGACACGCAAACGGAAAAGGACAGAAAAGGAAAGCAGTTACAGAAACTCAGATGATAACTGTACGTCTATGTCTGCATCTCTGCTCACGTTCACAGCCCTTTTGCAGACAGTTTGAGAAGCAAACCGGAGTCCGCATCAGCTCCTGCACCTGTCTGGTACTGTGGCCTGTAAGAACCCGTGGCCGGGCCAGGCTGCTGCGGGGACACGGGCAGGGACAGCTCGGGCCTGCACTTTCCACTGAGAAGTTGGGGTTCCAGCGCTGTCCCCGCAGCAGCCGGACGGCCCCGGGAATGCTGCGTTCTGCAGCCGTCCCTGTGTCTGCTCCTGGAGCAGCGATACCAAAGCGGGGCAGCGGGACCCCTTCCCGCACTGCACGCTGCAGGCTCAAGAAGAAGAGCATCACTTTGTGCAGTGTATCCCTTCTGTGCAGGTGGCACGGCAGCTGCGTGAGGTCGGAGCTCACACGGGATCCCCACACAGGAGAATACATCCCCTTCTGCCTGTGCTGTGGGAAGGGCATGGGGCTGTGTGTGCCCAGATGCAGGCAGTGCTGTGTCCCACCGGCTGCTGTGAGGGGCTGGGCACGGCCCTATTGTGCCAGTATATTGTCCTTATTAATGCCATTCTTTCCTGAAGGACCTCAAAGGCAGCTCTAGGACGGCACCATCTTGAGGATGGTACTGGGGTGCAGAGCGAGTCCCCATTTGGGATCATTCCTGTTTTTGTGGGGACCTGGTCTGCGTGGGCACAGCCCCAGCCCCAGCTCAGGGACGAGCTGTACCTGGGCATAACGGCTTCCTTTGGGGACACAGAGGCAGTGATACCCCGTGGTGGGGCTGTGTGACACCAGAAGCGGAGACGAGCCTCATATTTGGGCACGAAGCAGGTTATTGGAGGCTGGGCCCCGGCAGGCGGCAGATAACCCTGCTGATAACGGCTCCCACCGCACCTCGCCGTCCCCATTGGCTCCTGCCTGCGGGGGCTGCCTATATCACCCCGTCCCCGTCCCGGGCTGCAGGCTGGGCGTGTGGGGCACGATGGTGCCTGCTGGGGTGCTGGGGCTGCTCCTCTGTGTGCAGATCTGCGGGGGTGAGTACTGGGGTATGGGGAGGACTTGGGATAGGGTGGAAGCAGAGGTTCACACTGTCAGCTGTGGGATAGGCACCCCCAGGCTCATCCACCTCCCCGTGTGTCCACAGGCAGCGAGGAGCTGCGGCTGGTGGATGGCGGTGGGCGCTGTGCCGGTCGGGTGGAGGTGAAGCACGAGGGCGAGTGGGGCTCCGTCTGCGCCTACGACTTTGACTGGGACATGCGTGGGGCTGGCGTGGTGTGCCGGCAGCTGGGCTGTGGCACAGCAGCCCATGCATCCCCATATGCCCCATTTGGGCAGGGTAAGGGGCGCATCTGGATGCAGGTCTACTGTCTCGGCACTGAGGACTCCCTGCAGAACTGCCATCACTTAGACTGGGGCAAGCACTTTTGTAGCCACGAGTGGGATGTTGGAGTAATCTGCACAGGTGAGATAGTGGGGTTGGGATGGGGACACTGTGCCAGGATCCCTGGGCAGGGCTGAGTAATGTCCCTGATGCAGAGGCACTGGAGCTGCGGCTGGTGGATGGAGGGGGACCCTGCCAAGGGAAAGTGGAGGTGAAGCTGAAGGGACGCTGGGGAGCAGTGGCTGACCGTGACTGGAACATGAATGACGCCGAGGTGGTGTGCCAGCAGTTGGGCTGTGGATCAGCTGCTTACACCACGTTTAGCCGGCGAGTATCCCAAGACCATAGTCCAATAATGTTGGCTCATGTCAACTGCAGTGGGAATGAGGAGGCCATCTGGAATTGTAACATTAAGGGCTGGGGTCCCTACAACACCCGTTTTGATTATATTACCTATGTGGAGTGCCAAGGTGAGAGCTGGGGACATTCAGCACCATGGGGAGCCCATCACCCACATCCCCCAGCCCAGCAGCCCACCTCTCCCAACAGGGTTCTCCCGGCTGGCCGGAGGGGACAGTGCCTGCTCAGGGCGACTGGAGGTGCGCCAGGGTCGGGCCTGGGTCAGCGTCTGCCACGGCCACGTGGACCTCATGGCCGCCCAGGTTGTCTGCAGGGAGCTGGGCTGCGGTGCAGCGCTGGCCGTACCCGGGCCCGGCCATTTTGGACCATCAGTGGGGCCATTCTGGGATGGGGCCTTTGAGTGCAACGGCACCGAGCTCCTCCTGTCTGCGTGCACACAGCGGCGTTCCCACATGCAGACCTGCACCCATTCTGCTGCCATCATCTGCTCCCGTAAGCACTGGGGCTGTGGGGCTGTGTCATTGCCATGTTCTATGCATTGCTGGGGGATTACCCTCTCAGCAACCCCAGCACCCTCTCTGTGCTGCAGCCTACACAGGGTTCCGGCTGGTGAATGGAAGCTCGGAGTGTGTCGGGCGGGTGGAGGTGGAGGCACGGGGGGTGTGGGGGCCCCTGTGTGCCACCGCCTGGGACCTGCCCGACGCCCACGTCCTCTGCCGCCACCTGGGCTGTGGCTCCGCCGTCTCCCTGCACCCACCAGGCCATTTTGGGACGGGGACGGGGATGCTGCGGCACGATGCCCTCAGCTGCAGCGGCAATGAGCGGCACCCGGGAGAGTGCCCCGTGCAGGTGCTGGGGCAGCCCGCCTGCCCCCCCGGGCACACGGCCGCCGTCAGCTGCTCAGGTGTGTGCTGGGGAAGTGGGGATCCTGGGCGGGCAGGGAGCACGGCCTGTCCCCGCAGCACAACCAGGCTGTTGCAGGTGACGCCGAGCCCCTGCGGCTCCACGGCGGGGAGAGCCGGTGTGACGGACGGCTGGAGGTGGCCGTGCTGCCCGGTGTCTGGGCCCGTGTGTCTGTGGGGCTGTGGGACAATGGCACTGCTGCCGTGGCGTGCCGGCAGCTGGGCTGCGGTGTGCCTGAGCAAATGGACGCTGCGCCGGCCAACGGCTCGCGTCCCGTGGAGCTGCAGGAGCTGCGATGTGTTGGCACCGAGGAGCTCCTGGAGCAGTGTAATGCCTCGCGGATGGCCACCGAGCCCAGCCGCAGCCCTGAGCAGTTGGCCGTTACGTGCTCAGGTGAGTGCGCCGGGAAGGGCCGTGGGCATCACGCTGCCGTCCCCAGCCCCAGCACGACCCTCCCACGCAGGCAGCCGGCGGCTGAGGCTGGCGGGCGGCCCCGGGCGCTGCGCCGGCAGGGTGGAGGTGTACAGCGAGGGCACCTGGGGCAGCGTCTGCCAGGACACGTGGACCCTGCACCATGCCACCGTCGTCTGCCGCCAGCTGGGCTGCGGATGGGCCCTGGAGGCGCCCGGCTCCGAGCGCTTCGGGCCTGGCAGCGGGACGCTGTGGCCGGCTGCTGGGGGCTGCTCTGGGACGGAGGATGCTCTCTGGCACTGCTCTGCCCCAGTGCGGCGTGGCTGCCGGCGTGGTGGCGGTGCGGGCGCCGTGTGCTCAGGTGAGTGTCACCATCCCCGTGCACGGGAGCAGCCCCACCACCCTCGGGGTGCACTGATCCCCCGTCCTCGTTGCAGGGCTGCTGGACCTGCGGCTGAGCGGGGGAAGCAGCAGATGCAGCGGGCAGCTGCAGGTGCTGCACGAGGGGATGTGGGGTCTTGTCTGTGCCAATGGCACCAGCTCGGCCACGGCTGCTGCCGTCTGCCGCCAGCTGGGATGCGGCACCAGAGGGATTCTGGAGGCCGTCCCTGCACAGGGCTCAGAGCCTGCGTGGCTGAGCTGGGTGAGCTGTGAAGAAGGGGCCCGATCCCTCTGGCGCTGCCCCTCGGCACCCTGGCAGCTGCAGGAATGCAGCTCCACCGACATCACCTTAATCACGTGTGACGAAGTCACCAGGGACAGGAGCGAGGCCACCAGCCTTGCCCCAGGTAGCTGCTGCTGGGACATAGACACCTCAACAGGTGCTCAGTGTCCCCCCTGTGCTGCCCTGAGATCCCCACAGGGGCTCACACTTCCCCTCATTGCCCCACAGCTCTCACCCTCACCGCTGTCCCGCTGACGGCAGCACCAAGGAGCGTGTCAGTGCTCACGGTCCTGTGTGTGCTCCTGGGGACGCTGCTGTGCGTGGCCCTGGCCGCCCTGGCTTTGCAGGCACACCGCACACGGGCCCAAGGCAAAGGTCAGCACCGCTCCTGGAGTCCCCCACCACGGGGCAATGCCTTGGGGACATCGGGGACACCGGTGCCATGCGCACTGCCTTGCAGGCCCCAGCAAGGATGCCGCCTCCGAGGCTGTGTATGAGGAGCTTGACTACAGCCTGATCCCTGAGTACCAGGAGGTGCCCAGCCGCACAGGTGGGAGCGGGATGGTCCCCAGGGCCTGGGCCTGTCCCCATCCCTTTTCACCTCCCCAACACCCTATCTCCCCTTCAGGCTCCCTGTCCCAGAATTCAGGGACAAAGCTGTCAGATCACACCGGGAATAGTGCAAAGGAATGCGACCTTCAGGTGTCCCCAGGTATGGGAAGAGGCACAGAGGAGCACTGTGAGGACAAAAAGGCACAGGGCACTCATCCAAGGGGATGTAGCTGAACAGCGGTGATGGGGAGGTGAGGGCACGCAGCCCCTCCCGGCTGTGTCCTCACCACCCGCCCCTCTGTGTCTGTCGCAGAGTCCCCAGCACAGCCCCAGCACAGCCCCTCGCATGGCTATGACGATGCTATGGCTGCGCTGGAGGTGTTCCCCTCAACCCACACCGGGGATGCCCCAGAACAGCTCCCTGAGGACACAGGCTATGACGACGTCGATGTCAGCACCCTGGGGACATCGCTGTGAGCAGGCCCTGGGGACATGGCTGCAATGCAACAGGGGCCTCTTTCCCTACAAACAGGTGGTCCTGGCCTCCTCAGCGTCACCTCTCCCTGCCCGGTGCTGCAGAACAGGGGCAGACTGCTCCATTCTCCTCCCTGCAGCTGGAACACAACAGCCAATCCGTTTTCTTTTTTCTGTAACTTCCTTATGCGTATCTCTTCTTTATTAAAACCCCACAACTGTGTGGAAACTCACTTCCAGCCTTGGCTCCTCTGCCTTAATCCATCGGCCATTCCTCAGATCCGCGAGGGCATAGCTGGATCACAGAGACATCCCACTGTCTCTGTCATGGGGGAAAGTATAGATAGAGTGGGAAAGCTCACAGAGATGAGGTGGGATGGCTCTCTTGAGGGCTGCACCGCAATGGAAGGATAACACCGACCGCGTGTCCCACAGGCACACAGGTGCAGCACGCTGCACACGCTGTGGTTTCACCCGGCAGGCAGCTGAGCAGCACCCGGCCGTTCGCTCACTGCGCCTCTGCCCCCCAGAGTGCAATGGGGATGAGAGCAGTAAACAAAGTCGTGGGGCGACACGCAAACGGAAAAGGACAGAAAAGGAAAGCAGTTACAGAAACTCAGATGATAACTGTACGTCTATGTCTGCATCTCCGCACACATTCACAGCCCTTTTGCAGACAGTTTGAGAAGCAAACCGGAGACCGCATCAGCTCCTACACCTGTCTGGTACTGTGGCTTGTAAGGACCCGTGGCCGGGCCAGGCTGCTGCGGGGACACGGGCAGGGACAGCTCGGCCCTGCACCTTCCCCTGTGAAGTTGGGGTTCCAGCGCTGTCCCCGCAGCAGCCGGACGGCCCCGGGAATGCTGCGTTCTGCAGCCGTCCCTGTGTCTGCTCCTGGAGCAGCGATACCGAAGCGGGGCAGCGGGACCCGTTCCTGCACTGCACGCTGCAGGCTCGAGAAGAAGAGCATCACTTTGTGCAGTGTATCCCTTCTGTGCAGGTGGCACGGCAGCTGAGTGAGGTCGGAGCTCACACCGGGTCCCCACAGAGGAGCAAACATCCCCTGCTGCATGTGATGCGGGGAGGGCACGGGGCTGCGTGTGCCCAGATGCAGGCAGTGCTGTGTCCCACCGGCTGCTGTGAGGGGTTGGGGATGGCCCTCTTGTGCCGGTTTGGGGACCTTATTCACCAAACTGTTGCCTCATGGACCTCAAAGGCAGCTCTAGGACGGCACCATCTTGAGAATGGTACTGGGGTGCAGAGCAAGGCCCCATTTGGGATCATTCCTGTCCTTGTGGGTACCTGGTCTGCGTGGGCACAGCCCCAGCCCCAGCTCAAGGACGAGCTGTACCTGGGCATAATGGCTTCCTTAGGGGACACAGAGGCAGTGATCCCCCGTGGTGGGGCTGTGTGACACCAGAAGCGGAGACGAGCCTCATATTTGGGCACGAAGCAGGTTATTGGAGGCTGGGCCCCGGCAGGCGGCAGATAACCCTGCTGATAACGGCTCCCACCGCACCTCGCCGTCCCCATTGGCTCCTGCCTGCGGGGGCTGCCTATATCACCCCGTCCCCGTCCCGGGCTGCAGGCTGGGCGTGTGGGGCACGATGGTACCTGCTGGGGTGCTGGGGCTGCTCCTCTGCGTGCAGATCTGCAGGGGTGAGTACTGGGGCATGGGGTGGACTTAGGAAAAGGTGGAAGCAGAGGTTCACACTGTCAGCTGTGGGATAGGCACCCCCAGGCTCATCCACCTCCCGTGTGTCCACAGGCAGCGAGGAGCTGCGGCTGGTGGATGGCGGTGGGCGCTGTGCCGGTCGGGTGGAGGTGAAGCACGAGGGCGAGTGGGGCTCTGTCTGTGCCAACGACTTCAACTGGGACATGCGTGGGGCCGGCGTGGTGTGCCAGCAGCTGGGCTGTGGCCCAGCAGCCCATACGTCCCCATATGCCCCATTTGGGCAGGGTAAGGGGCGCATCTGGTTGCAGGTCTACTGTTACGGCACTGAGGACTCCCTGCAGAACTGCCATCACTTAGGCTGGGGCAAGCACTTTTGTAGCCACAAGTGGGATGTTGGGGTAATCTGCACAGGTGAGATTGGAGGGTTGGGATGGGGACACTGTGCCAGGATCCCTGGGCAGGGCTGAGTAATGTCCCTGATGCAGAGGCACTGGAGCTGCGGCTGGTGGATGGAGGGGGACCCTGTGCAGGGAAAGTGGAGGTGAAGCTGAAGGGACGCTGGGGATCAGTGGCTGACCCTGACTGGAACATGAATGAGGCCGAGGTGGTGTGCCAGCAGTTGGGCTGTGGATCAGCTGCTCACACCACGTTTAACCGGCGAGTATCCCAAGAACATAGTCCGGTAATGTTGGCTCATGTCAACTGCAGTGGGAATGAGGAGGCCATCTGGAATTGTAACATTAAGGGCTGGGGTCCCTATAACACCTATTTTGATTATACCACCTATGTGGAGTGCCAAGGTGAGAGCTGGGGATATTCAGCACCATAGGGAGCCCATCACCCACATCCCCCTGCCCAGCAGCCCACCTCTCCCAACAGGGTTCTCCCGGCTGGCCGGAGGGGACAGCGCCTGCTCAGGGCGACTGGAGGTACGCCAGGGTCGGGCCTGGATCAGCGTCTGCCACGGCCACGTGGACCTCATGGCCGCCCAGGTTGTCTGCAGGGAGCTGGGCTGCGGTGCAGCGCTGGCCGTACCCGGGCCCGGCCATTTTGGACCATCAGTAGGGCCATTCTGGGATGGGGACTTTGAGTGCAACGGCACCGAGCTCCTCCTGTCTGCGTGCACACAGCGGCGTTCCCACATGCAGACCTGCAACCATTCTGCTGCCATCATCTGCTCCCGTAAGCACTGGGGCTGTGGGGCTGTGTCACTGCCATGTTCTATGCATTGCTGGGGGATTACCCTCTCAGCAACCCCAGCACCCTCTCTCTGCTGCAGCCTACACAGGGTTCCGGCTGGTGAATGGAAGCTCGGAGTGCATCGGGCGGGTGGAGGTGGAGGCACGGGGGGTGTGGGGGCCCCTGTGTGCCACCGCCTGGGACCTGCCCGACGCCCACGTCCTCTGCCGCCACCTGGGCTGTGGCTCCGCCGTCTCCCTGCACCCACCAGGCCATTTTGGGACGGGGACGGGGATGCTGCGGCACGATGCCCTCAGCTGCAGCGGCAATGAGCGGCACCCGGGAGAGTGCCCCGTGCAGGTGCTGGGGCAGCCCGCCTGCCCCCCCGGGCACACGGCCGCCGTCAGCTGCTCAGGTGTGTGCTGGGGAAGTGGGGATCCTGGGCGGGCAGGGAGCACGGCCTGTCCCCGCAGCACAACCAGGCTGTTGCAGGTGACGCCGAGCCCCTGCGGCTCCACGGCGGGGAGAGCCGGTGCGACGGACGGCTGGAGGTGGCCGTGCTGCCCGGTGTCTGGGCCCGTGTGTCTGTGGGGCTGTGGGACAACGGCACTGCCGCCGTGGCGTGCCGGCAGCTGGGCTGCGGTGTGCCTGAGCAAATGGACGCTGCGCCGGCCAACGGCTCGCGTCCCGTGGAGCTGCAGGAGCTGCGGTGTGTTGGCACCGAGGAGCTCCTGGAGCACTGTAATGCCTCGCGGATGGCCACCGAGCCCAGCCGCAGCCCTGAGCAGTTGGCCGTTACGTGCTCAGGTGAGTGCGCCGGGAAGGGCCGTGGGCATCACGCTGCCGTCCCCAGCCCCAGCACGACCCTCCCACGCAGGCAGCCGGCGGCTGAGGCTGGCGGGCGGCCCCGGGCGCTGCGCCGGCAGGGTGGAGGTGTACAGCGAGGGCACCTGGGGCAGCGTCTGCCAGGACACGTGGACCCTGCACCATGCCACCGTCGTCTGCCGCCAGCTGGGCTGCGGATGGGCCCTGGAGGCGCCCGGCTCCGAGCGCTTCGGGCCTGGCAGCGGGACGCTGTGGCCGGCTGCTGGGGGCTGCTCTGGGACGGAGGATGCTCTCTGGCACTGCTCTGCCCCAGTGCGGCGTGGCTGCCGGCGTGGTGGCGGTGCGGGCGCCGTGTGCTCAGGTGAGTGTCACCATCCCCGTGCACGGGAGCAGCCCCACCACCCTCGGGGTGCACTGATCCCCCGTCCTCGTTGCAGAGCTGCTGGACCTGCGGCTGAGCGGGGGAAGCAGCAGATGCAGCGGGCAGCTGCAGGTGCTGCACGAGGGGATGTGGGGTCGTGTCTGTGCCAATGGCACCAGCTCGGCCACGGCTGCTGCCGTCTGCCGCCAGCTGGGATGCGGCACCAGAGGGATTCTGGAGGCCGTCCCTGCACAGGGCTCAGAGCCTGCGTGGCTGAGCTGGGTGAGCTGTGAAGAAGGGGCCCGATCCCTCTGGCGCTGCCCCTCGGCACCCTGGCAGCTGCAGGAATGCAGCTCCACCGACATCACCTTCATCACGTGTGACGAAGTCACCAGGGACAGGAGCAAGGCCACCAGCCATGCCCCAGGTAGCAGCTGCTGGGACACAGACACCTCAACAGGTGCTCAGTGTCCCCCCTGTGCTGCCATGAGATCCCCACGGGGGCTCACACTTCCCCTCATTGCCCCACAGCTTTCACCCACACCGCTGTCCCGCTGACGGCAGCACCAAGGAGCGTGTCAGTGCTCACGGTCCTGTGTGTGCTCCTGGGGACGCTGCTGTGCGTGGCCCTGGCCGCCCTGGCTGTGCAGGCACACCGCACACGGGCCCAAAGCAAAGGTCAGCACCGCTCCTGGAGTCCCCCACCACGGGGCAATGCCTTGGGGACGACGGGGACACCGGTGCCATGCGCACTGCCTTGCAGGCCCCAGCAAGGATGCCGCCTCCGAGGCTGTGTATGAGGAGCTTGACTACAGCCTGATCCCTGAGTACCAGGAGGTGCCCAGCCGCACAGGTGGGAGCGGGATGGTCTCCAGGGCCTGGGCCTGTCCCCATCCCTTTTCACGTCCCCAACGCCCTATCTCCGCTCCAGGCTCCCTGTCCCAGAGCTCAGGGACAAAGCTGTCAGATCACACCGGGAACAGCGCAAAGGAATGCGACCTGCCGATGTCCCCAGGTATGGGAAGAGGCACGGAGGAGCACAGTGAGGACAAAAAGGCACGGGGCACCCATCCGAGGGGATGTAGCTGAACAGCGGTGATGGGGAGGTGAGGGCACGCAGCCCCTCCCGACTGTGTCCTCACCACCCGCCCCTCTGTGTCTGTCGCAGAGTCCCCAGCACAGCCCCAGCACAGCCCCTCGCATGGCTATGACGATGCTATGGCTGCGCTGGAGGTGTTCCCCTCAACCCACACCGGGGATGCCCCAGAACAGCTCCCTGAGGACACAGGCTATGACGACGTCGGTGTCAGCACCCTGGGGACATCGCTGTGAGCAGGCCCTGGGGACATGGCTGCAATGCAACAGGGGCCTCTTTCCCTACAAACGGGTGGTTCTGGCCTTCTCAACGTAACCTCTCCCTGCCCGGTGCTGCAGAACAGGGGCAGACTGCTCCATTCTCCTTCCTGCAGCTGGAACACAATGGTTAATCAGCTTTACTTTTTTCTGTAACTTCCTTATGCGTATCTCTTCTTTATTAAAAACCCAGAACTGTGTGGAAACTCACTTCCAGCCTTGGCTCCTCTGCCTTAATCCATCAGCCATCCCTCAGTACCATGGGGCATGGCTCACTCTCACCCACATGTAGCTTCGTGTGGGGAATGGGAAGCTCATGGGCAGCATTGGCTGCAGTGCTCGTGAACTGTGGAGTTCACGATCCTCTGGTCAGTGATGAGTACATCCCTGTCCCTCAGGATAGCAGATGTCTGCCTTCACAAGCAGATTCTTGGTAGAGTCACTGGTGATAAGGCCCTGGAAAGACCCTGGTTAATACTGAAGGATCACCTGTTCCAAGATCAGAAGCAAAGCATCCAAACACAGAGAAAGTCAGGCAAAAACGTAGCAAGGCCTGCACAGTTTAGCAAGGATCTTCTGACCAAACTCTAACACAAAATAGAAACCTACAAAGATGGAGCAAGTATAGGCAACATGAGAGGGAAGCATGCCACCAGCATGAAGGGATACCCAAAATCATGGACTAAAATGAACAACAGACCTTTACATGGGACACTTCAATTGACATTTTCAAGGAATGGCCCTCAGCCTACAGTAGTAATATCTTAGTATATCACAGGACAGGAAGGGTGGTGGTGATTCATGAGGATGTTTATCGAGTGTAAAACCTGAGCATGACACAGATGGTATAGAACTATAGGTGAATATTCTGCTGGATTTTTGCTGCGATAGCATTAGTTTTCTTCCTCGTAAAAGGCACTCCAGACCAGGAAGTCGTGAGGCTCCAGAAGTGCTGTGCTGTACCAATGCCAGCAGAGAGCAGTGGCAACACAGCAAAGCACCATGCCTGACTATGGGGTTACCCCAGCACCTCCTGGTCAGTGTGATATCTGATTTCACGTCATACCTGGAGGTTTACACAGTGTTCTTGTTTCCACATCCTGCTCAGGTGTGATAGTAAAATCACACTGCCTTCAACTCTGTTGGGAAGGCACTCATGAGGTCTTTGTCTCCAACCTCCTGATTTGGAGGTTCAATGCCCAGTTGCCCAGGGATTCCTCCATTGTCTCGAAACCCTCCAAGGATGGCAGCAGGTCAGGAGAGGTGATCCTTTTCCTCTGCTCTGCAGTGATGAGGCCACACCTGGAGTGCTGGGTGAGCTTTGGTACAAGAGAGAGGTGGACATCCTGGAGAGAGTCCAAGCAAGCACTGTGAATATGATGGTCTAGAGTCCATCTCCTACGAGGAAAGGGTGAAGAATCTGGGACTGTTCATCCTGAGGAGATCTTATTTGGTCTGTAGATTAAGGTGTCTGATGGGAGGGCATTAAAGAGGCAGAGATAGGCTCTACTTGATGATGAGGGACAAGGTGCTCCCATTGGCCCCTTCAGCTGTTCACCACACCGCTCACTGCAGTCCCATTTTCTACCAGAACCGTCCTGGAAAGAGGAACTAACCAACAAAAATAGAGGAAATGAACCTGTCCATAAGGAAAGAGCCATGGTTATTTCAGCAGTTTTTGCAGCAGAAACAGCTTTAACTGTTTATTACCCAAAGCATGCAACCATGACACAGTTCCATACAGAAGGTGCCCTTCCCAGCTAGGAACACTGAAGGGAGGACAGGAGTGAGGTACAGGAGGCTGCAGGGGGCAGTGGGAAGTGCTGAAGGCTCCCCTAAACCCACCAGAGCCCTGTGGGGCACGGTAGAGCCAGAGTAAAGGAAAGGAGTCACTGAAGGGAGATGCACATGATGGCATCACATGTCGGGCAGTGGAGTGCTGAAAAAAGACTTCTCCCTGTCCCATTCCCAGCTGAGCAGCTTTCACAGTAAGAGGGAGCTTTTGCTGCAGGGAGACAGTGAGCTTCAGGGCTTTCCTGCCCCTCACCCAGTCATTTCTGCTCCACTCAGCCATTTCTCATATTTATCAGCTCTCACTTCTCCTTTCCCTTCTCTTAATTCAACCCTGAAAGGAGGAACCGCCCACCAGCTGCACCCCCTCCTCTTCATTTCCCCAGCCACCTCTTCACCAGTGGGATGCCCAGAGAGCTTCAGCCATGGTCTGGGTGCTGAGAGTGGTCCTCCTTGCTCAGACACTGGCTACAGCAGTGGCAGAAGTTGAACAGCCCCAGGAGCTACTGCCCTCTGTATCCTCTGTAGGGTTTCAGGACTGCAAGAAAGCCTTGAAGCTACCAAGCCTGGAAGTCCTCCCTGGGGGGGGCTGGGACAACCTCAGGAATTTAGATATGGGCAGGGTCATAAATCTGAGCTACTCACAGTGCAAGACCACTGAAGACGGATCCTACATCATCCCAGATGAAATCTTCACTATTCCTCGCAAGCAGAGCAACCTGGACATCAACTCTGAGATCATTGAGTCCTGGAAAGATTACCAAAGCGTCACCTCTGCCTCCATCAACCTGGAGCTGTCCCTCTTCTCTGCAATCAATGGCAAGTTCTCCTACGACTTCCACCAAACCAAGACCCACCAAGTGCAGGACAAGGCGGTCACCACTCGTGTACAGGTCAGGAACCTGGTTTACACTGCCAAGATTAACCCAGGAGCAGGCCTGGACAAGGGCTTCAAGAAGCAGCTGTTAACCATTGCCAGCCACCTGGAGAACAACCAGACTCGGATGGCTGATTTTCTGTCTGAGGTGCTGGTGCTCAACTATGGCACCCACACCATCACCTCTGTGGATGCTGGAGCCAGCTTGGTCCAGGAAGATCAGATCAAGGCCACCTTCCTGAAGGACAGCTGGGCCATGCGGAGTTCCATCACTGCCTCAGCCGCCGTAGCCTTCCACAGCGTTGTCAATGTGAAAACTGAGGAGTCTCAGGGCACCAGCTCTGCCTTCACCAAGCAATACCTGGAGAACCGCACCAACTCCAGGGTGGAGAGCATCGGCGGGACCCCCTTTTACCCAGGCATCACCCTTAAGACCTGGCAGGAGGGAATCAGCAACCAGCTGGTGGCCATCGATCGCTCAGGGCTGCCTCTGTACTTCTTCATCAGCCCCAGCACCCTGCCGGAGCTGCCCAGCCCCACAGTGAAGAAGCTGGCCAAGCGGGTGGAGATGGCCATCCGCCGCTACTACACCTTCAACACCTACCCTGGCTGCACCGATGCCGCCTCACCCAACTTCGACTTCCATGCCAACGCTGACGATGGCTCCTGCGAGGGGACCATGACCAACTTCACCTTTGGGGGAGTCTTCCAGGACTGCACCGGACTGACCGGCCCCGACACCAGTGAACTGTGCCGAGTACTGGAGCAGAGAAATCCCCTCACCGGGGATTTCTCCTGCCCCACCTCCTACAGCCCTGTGCTGCTGGGCATGCAGGAGAGGGAAGAAGGCCACAGCCACCTGGAGTGCCACAACAAGTGCACCCTGGGCATCTTCTGCCACCGCGTGTGCAAGGATATCTTCTGGCTCTCCCGGGTGCAATTCAGAGCTTATTGGTGTGTCGCAAGTGGCCCAGTGCCCCCAGACTCAGGCTACCTATTCGGGGGGCTGTTCAGCAGCCGCAGCGTCAACCCCCTCACCGGTGCGCAGTCCTGCCCCTCCAGGTACTTCTTGCTGAAGCTCTTTGATGACCTCAGGTTGTGCGTGAGCCAGGACTACGAGGGAGGCAGACGGTACGCGGTGCCCTTTGGGGGCTTCTTCAGCTGCCAAACAGGGAATCCCTTAGGGGGTCAGCACAAAGGCACCGGCGAGGACCCCTATGCCAAGCGCTGCCCCACAGGCTTCAGCCAGCACTTGGCGCTGATCAGCGATAGCTGCCAGGTGGAGTACTGCGTCCAGGCTGGTGTCTTCACGGGAGGCTCACTGCCGCCTGCACGCTTGCCGCCCTTCACCCGACCCCCTGCCAACCTGCCAGCTGTCGACACCGTGCTGGTGAGCAGCGGGGATGGGGAGAGCGCCTGGGTGCGGGATGGGACAGGCCGCGCGTGGAAGCTGGCACAGCCCGTCGAGATCCAGCGTGCAGCGGAGATGGTGAGGGGCCGGGGACTGACTGGGGGTGAGGTGGCCAGTGTGGTCGCGGCAGTGGTGGTGGGGCTCGTCACCATCTTGGCAATGGTCAGCTACGGTCGCTGGAGGTACAGGAGAAAGGGGTACTTGGCTATGGGTGAAGGGGATAGGCTGCCTGTGGAGAGCCCAGGGGACAGCACTGCAGTTAATGTGGATGAGGGGCATCAGCAGGAGCCAGCAAGGCTCACAGAATGAGCATTACTCAGCTGCTTGCGCCCCTAACCTAGGCAAAGCCCCCTGCCCGCTCCTTTCCCTGAGGCACAGCTATGCAGTGCCACCAGCTCCTGCACCTCACCCCATCCCCATAAGTTCACCTCCCTGCAGTTCTGTCTATCCACAAGACTCCATAGCCTTTCTCCCTTTTCCGGACCTCTGAGGCCACCACCTGGGGCCATCCCACCACCTCAACCCACCACCACATCTGCCAACCCCTGCTCTTTCTCAACCAGCCCACAGCTTTGCTGCTTGAGAGATAAGCAGTCTCAACACCCCATTACAGGCCGTGCCCACTCTCTCCTCCTCCCCATTCCAAAGCCAGAAAAGGGGATCCAGTGCCCTTTGAAAAGCCACTGACATTGTTGGGGTACCCCAGAGAACCTCAAAAGAGCAGGGGGAAGCCATGCAACTCCCCCCCCCCCCCCCCCCGACTCACCAGATAGATCTCTCCATCACAGAGATTCACTGCCTGTAAAAGCAGTGGCTCAGGGACCAAATCCTTGGAAAACACCCCTGTTCCCCTCCGGGCCCCCAGATACTGTACGCTCCCACCCGCAGGAACAGGAGGGCGACCCACACCTCCATGTATATCTATCGTGATAGATATACACACACATGCAGAGAGGCACGGATCACTTTTATTTCAGCCAGCAACTAATTGCATAGGCAACACAGCATTAAAAAATAAAAATAAAAAAAAGGAACGTCGTTTAAAAGCTGTGTCACATTAGTCATCAACCTGGCAGCCTGGGGGTGGGGGCCCCCTCCCTCTCCCAGATCACACGAGGGTTTTGCATAGCTCCAGCTCAGGTTTTTCTGTAGCAGGGCAACCTCGGGTGCAGCCATGCAGAAATCACCACACTGTTTCCCTGCTGCAGAAGGGGATTTCCTACAGACAGAGGGTTTCTCCCCTGAGGTAGATGATGACAGCCCATGCTAAGAAAGGGGAGAGTGCAAGGGGACGGAGGTGCCCGGCCCTCCCTGTGGGTGCCCACTCCCTCGCCTGGCCACACAGACGACGGACAGAAGACAACAGAGAGGCCAGGCCACGTAGGGACAGTGAGCACTCCTCCACCATCCGTTTTATTGATGCCCTGTGGGGCGGCCAGCTGGTGGCAATGGACCCCATGGACAGGGGAGAGGAGAAACAGCGACGACGACAGAATGATGTACATCAGGACGGATCCCTCCCACACCACCGTCCCCCAGGACGGAAGGCGAACCGACCCCAAAGGAAAACCAGAAGGGGACTAAACGAAAGGGGCTACAAGGACCCAACCCCACAAGGAGCAATGAGGCGGGGACAGGGGGCAGTTTGGGCAGGGCCTCTGCCTGACTCACCAAGCCGGGGTGTCTCATAGGATGGTGTCAGGAGGAGGGTACAGAACAGCCTGTGGGGAGGGTGCCCCCACCAGCATAACCCTGGAGCCACAGGGCCCCACTGTTCCCACCCCACGTGGCTCCAAGAGGCCCTGTGAAGTCCCTGGGTCTGGTGGGGGGTCCATCTGATGCCATGCAAACCCCATCCCCCTCCCGTTTTCCCATCCACACCTCCCCCCCAGAACACCACCCCCCCAGCCCCAGCCCAAAAATCACTGTGCCAACACACTGTCAGCCACCCTGACCACCCCCCGCCCCCTTGAGATTTTACCAGAGACCCCTGAGCCACGGGACACAGCTGGAAACCAGCAGGAAGGTGATGGCTTCCCACCCACATCTGCTTCACAGAGACCCATGGATGACAGCCCCACTGTGAGACACTGAGCCCTTTTGGGTCAGTGTCCCCCTCACACACACACATCCTGCATCCAGAGCACCACCAGGCTCAGCTGCAGCACCACGTTCCCCTGGCCACCTCCCAACCACCACCACCACCTATATGTACATATATACGACAAACCCCCAAAACACGAGGTATATAAAATTCAACACGGGGACGCCCCCATACGAACAGTTCAAGGAACCCACTACTGGGGGGAATAGGGGCAGGAGACATGCTTCCCCCCCACACTCAGCTTCCTACCAGCCCTTCCCAGCACAGGGGCAGCCCAGACAATGGGACCCTGCAGGGCACAGCTCAGACACAGCCAAGAAGAGAAGGAAGGACAAGGGGGTCTGGTCAAGGTGGACCAGAGGTCCCCAACTTCTGTGGACAGAGGAGATCAGTCAGGATGTACCAGACAGGACAGACAGACAAAGAGACGGGTGAGGGATAAGGTAGGGCCACAGCCAGAGCCCCCACAGCCCAGCTCCCACCCATTGCCCAGCACCAGAATGGGGTCTGAGGCCCAGGTAGGTATCGGGGGGTATCAAGTCAGGCTGGGACATGAGTGATCAGGGAGGGAATGGCCCTGGCTTGCCCTCCCCAGCTCCCCTGGCAGCAGCACGCAACATTCACGTGGGACGTGCAGCAGTGATTGGCTCTTGGGGACGGTCAGGCCAGCATCACCTCTGTGGCTTACAGCACCAGCTGGCTCTGCCAGCAGGGAGGGGACAGCCCTAAGATGCTCTCCCACATCCCCACTGGCCTGGAGCTGCTTCTATCCTTGGATACAGCAGTGGGAACCCTTGCCATGGCCTCCCCACCACCATCTCAGTCCTTCTCCTGTGCCAGACTCTCCTCCGTGATGCCCTGGGCTGCGAGCTCAGCCAGGACGTTGTCCAGGTAGTTGATGTCAGGGTAACCGTGGCCGGTGAGGTTGGAACCAAACTCCGTCTTGTGGTGGATCTCATTCCATATCACTGTGTCTGACTCACCCGTGGTGCTGGAGGTCCCGATGGCAAAAATCAAACGCCGGTCCCAGGCTACCAGCAGCAACTTCAGTACCTGGGGAGCAGGTGACAGGGCGGGCAGCAGGGTGGGCACAGGGCTGCGGGCAGCACCCACCTTTGTTCAGCACTTGACCACCCAGGCAAGCCCTCACCAAGGCTGACCAGGGATCTCAGGAGCAGAGTCCCACCCCATGGTGCTTCACACCAACCAAAATAGCAGAGCTCTGCAGCACATCCAGGACAGACTACAGGGAAGGAAGATCTTCACCTGGATTTGCCTGCCGAAGCCAAGCCTGCTTTTCTCCATGCCCCAGATCCCTGCTCCTGTCCCTCTCCTCCTCACACCTCACCAGCCTGAGCCCCTCTCACCTTCCTGCCCTTCTCACTGTCGGGCAGGTAGCAGTGCCGTGGGAAGCCACGGGCAGTGAAGCTCTTCCCTGGGTTTGGATGCTCTGGTCCCTGAAATGCACAATGGAAGAGAAAAATAAAATATAATTCAGAGCTCAAAAGCACACTCTGGGTGCAACAGAACACCGAAACTCCATCAGAGGCAGAGCTGCCTGTTGCCACACAGAGTGGGCTTAACCACAGAGCAGCTGCACTCAGACATCAACCCCAAAACCATCATCCCCAGGCTCAGGTCACAGTGCTGCAGCAGTGGCAGGGCTGCCGGTCCCCACAAGGGTGGCTCGCCACCAAGACACTCCCCAGGACGCACCTGCACCCCTGGGGGGATGTTGTAGATGATGCGGATGGTTTTACAGTCAGAGTGGCCGGGCAGTGCATGGGGGATGATGTGGTACTCCATCTTCCCCGGGGGCTGCGTCCCTGTCTTCACCCCGTAAATGGTTTTGCAGGTTGGGCACTGTAGGCTGCCATCCTGAGAGCGGAAAGGAATGAAAGCAGTGCTCCCCAGCACCACCCAGCACAAACACACAGACATCTCCAGAGCACTCAGGAAGCAGGGGGGGGGGATGGGAGGGCCAAATCAACTGGAACGAAACACCCATGGTCTGAACTGTTCTTCCACACCAGCTTCAGGAGCCCTACCTCTGTTTTTTGTTTTGGTTTGGCAGAGAGAGAGAGGGACAGCAGAATAACAATCTCTAAGCAACATGGAACACATTTTTCCAGGCATGCCAAACAAAACAGCTCTGTTAAGAGGGCTCAGAAGTCCACCTGCAGCTGGAAAAGCAGTGGTGGTGTGTGTACCGACCAAAGGTCACCTCCCCAGCCCTGGGAGGGAAGCGAGGACCGGAACCACAGTGGGAAACAAAACACCCATGCAAGCCCAGCTTGTGATTCAGCATTTCCAGCAAAGACCCACCCACCACAGATCATCTTATGGTGACACATGGTCACAGCATGCATCAGGGTCACCAAGCTGAGGGTTCAGGCTCCCAGAGCTGCAGCCTCGCACCTTGTTGCCGTTGTTGTACATGGCCACCAGGCAGTGGAGGTGGAAGATGTGGCCACACTTTGCCAGCTTCCCCACCAGGTCGGGCTTGACGGCTGGCTGGGGGCCCTTGTAGCCAGAGGGTGCCGAGAGCCGCTCCATGCAGATGGTGCAGTCCTGCAGGAAGAATGGGATAGGGCCTGCTGACATGTGCCAGGGCACACAGCCCCTCTTCAGAAGAACCACGAGGAGAGGCTGCAGATGCATGGCACAGCCCAAGGGCACTGCCATCGCCCACCCTACAGACAGCCCAGGCCAGCCCTGCTGCTCGCACCTCATCCGGGGGATGCCGCACCTTCTGCAGGTATTTCTTCAGCACCTCCTCTGGAGCTTTACCTGCAGGAGAGCGAGAGTCAGCAGTGCAGTGGTGGGCAGGCCCACAGCTAGGATGGTGAGAAGGCCAGAGGGGGCTCACCCTTCTTGGCCTGTTTCTTGGTGGTCTTGCGGCAGGTGTGGGAGATGCCGGGGATGGACTGGATCTCGCTCTTGCTGACCGGTGGGGGGTGCAGCACCAGCTTGGGAGGCCGTGTCAGGCAGACGGGCAGCCCGGCTGCGCTCATCAGGATCCCTGTGATCCCTGAGAGGGGGCAAAACAGTGCTAAGGAACAAGGGAGACCCCCACAGATCTCCCCAGCGGGGCCATCCTCACCTGCCAGAGCTGGATTCACGGGGCTGGAGCCATTGAGGTTCTTCACAGGGACGGTGGGGACCCTGCAGAGGAAGCACAGGACCACGTCAGAGCCTGGGGCCTGCACCAGACAGCAGTTTCCCAAGCAACCAAACAGCCCCTGGCTGGAAGGAGAGAATTCCCCACCCGGCCCTGTGCCCCCCGCCCTGCTGCTGCCTTTTCTCTAGCTCTTTAGAAACCCCGCCTGCATCTCTAAACCATTCACGGCCTCTTTTTGTCACTGGGTTGGTGTTGTTTTTTTTCCCCTCCATTCTCCTACAGCCACTGCACAGCCGCTCCCCCCACCCCGCCACGGAGCTCTCTTCCATGGGAAAGTTTCCCGGTGGGTCAGGAGCACAGAGGGAAGGGGGAGGACAGAGGGAAGGAAAGGGGCCAGGCTGTGACAGGAGGCCGACGGCAAAGCAGACAAAAGGGAGAAACAGTACATTGAGCAGCCCCCACCCCGCCACGAAAAACTGTCCTAAGAGAGTGGGGAAGGACCCCTTCTCACAGGGCCCCGAATGTCTTTTCTGTGGCAGGGGAAGGGTGGGGGACAGAAAAAGGACTGAAGAAAGAGCAGCCCAGCCTCCTCATTAAGATGCAGGAGGGCATTCTGTGCTGCCCACCCGCTCCCCTTGCAGGGACCAGGGGTGCCCACGGGGAGCGAAAAAGCCTTGTGCCTGCGGGGAAGCATTATGGCTTCCCTTCCACTGGACTAAATGTCTTATGGATGTGGTCCCCTGCTCTCCCCACAGCTGCCCTCTCGCACACACATACACACATGCAGCAGGACTCACCCCGAGGCTATAAGCACACGGGACTGGGCAATAGCCAGGCGCTGCAGGTGGCTGCGGTTCATGGTGCCGAGGCCGGGCCGGGCTGCCTTGCTGCTGCCCACAGCTGGGGGGCTGGAGGCAGGGCCGGCCGGGCTTAGGGCGGGCGTGCTGGCTGCCTGCCGCCGGACCCCCTGTGAGCCCAGAGGCTTCAGCGATCCGCGTGCCGTGGCCGTGCCATCAGGCACCTTGGCACCCGGGGTGGGTGCTGGGGCCTTGGGGGCAACGGGAGGAGCAGGAGGAGCTTTGCGTGGCTGCAGGGTGGCAGCCCCCAGGCCGCCGGCTGACACGGCAGCTTTGACGCTCATCACCAGGAGGCACTGGGGGCAGGCACAGGCAGGGGCCGGGGGAGCCGCTGCCGCCCCAGGGCTGGCCGGCCAGGACTGCGACTTGGGCAGGGTGCCCGACACCAGGGGGTACACCATGTCGAGGCGGCGGCGGACGCGGCGCTTGCGCTGGGTCTGCCTGTTGATCTGGCCCATAGTGGCAAAGTCGATCACATAGCAGAAACCGATGGTGCTGAGGTCCACCCAGGGGTGCTGCTTCTCGTATGCACGCTGGATGGTGATGCCCACATCCATGTCGTAGGGAGTCCAGGAGCCGCTGTCATTCTCCCACTCCCACACGACGCCCTTGCCCGGTGCTGAGGACGGGTCATAGTAGCTGCGCCGCACGGGGCGGATGGTGCCTGCAGAGGGGACAGAGATTTCATCAGAGCCCAGCACCAGCCCGTGGGCAGGGAGCACCACGGAACTGCCCCAACCGGCCTTGCTGGTGCTGGGACAACAGCTTCCTGACTCAGCCACTGTCCCCGCCCTGCCACAGGAGCGGCGTGCCTCAGTTTCCCCAGGCCACCCTAGCACCAACGTGACACCCGTCAGCCTGTCACAGCAGACCTCAGCCGGGTCCCACCTGGCACCGCAGCAGAACACGATCATCCTGCTCTGACCAGCCACGTGTCCCCCTAAAGCCCGCAGGAATGTCAGTCCCCCTTAATCCCGACCCTTACCACTACCATCAGCTCCCATGCCGGACCAGGTTTCCCCCGAGCGGGTTGGAGATCAGAGAAGTGGGTCACCGCCCCATCGCGCACAGGGGCACCTGGTGGGGGAAAAGCTCCCGGCACAAAGCAGGGCTGAGGCCAGAGGGGAGTGGGGCCTCGCTGCACGCAGTGATTTATCCTAATCCGGCGCGGGGCGAGGAAGGCGGCAGCGATGGCATGCGGCATCTGGCGGCCCCGGCGCTGTGGGAAAGTGGCGTGTCCCCCCCGGCCCGGCGGCCGGCTGGCCTCCCATTCAGTGGGGGAAGAAAAGGGACAATAGCTATTCAGGGCCTGCCAGGGTCGCGACCCCCCCCAAATCAGAGCTGTTTAATGACCCAAAATACCAACATCCCCGGCAACCCAGGGAGAGGCAGAACAATTCCCCTTTCAGGCCTCCTCCCCTGGGCAACAATAGCCCTCAGACACATGGCGCTGAATGCTGTCCCCCAGCACCAAAGGTCCCTTGTCCCCGAGCACCCGGGCGGGCCACAGTTCCCACCAGCCCCGGGCTCCCAGGGAAGGCATCAACACCAGGGGACAAGGGACACCGCCATCCCTTTCCTGTGGCCAAACGAGGGCTGCCAGGGGAGGGAAGGGGCACAAACCCCTGAGCCAGGGGCACCCCATACATGTGTGCCCTGCACTTCTCACACCTGCATTCAGCCCTCGGGGATTTGCCATCATCTGCCCGTGCTCCCAACCCGGCGTCCCCTCACAGCTCCCTGGGCATCGCCCCACCTGCACCGTGCCGTGCCCCCATTTATCCCCACGGCTCCCATAGGGCCAGGCTCAGGGGAGCAGAGCAGCGAGCACACGCACGAAGGGTCTGCAGGGAGCAGGACCAGCTGAGCACTAGGGCAAAAGGCCGCTGCTGGCTGCAACAGGGTCCGGGCAGCAGCACAGCCACAGCTAGGGGGAGGGAGCGCGCAGGCAGCAAAGAGCAGAGCCGTGCAATCCCAGGTCAGGCGGCGCGAGGCAAACCCAGGGCTCAGCGCGATGCACCGCGGGGCTCGGCAGCGATGGCCGCGCAGGAGCAAGCGGCACGGCACTGCAACGGCAGCGCGGCGGCAGGGCGGGACGCGGGACGGAGCAGGGCGGCACAACGCAACCCGGCTCCGGCTCGGGCAGTGCAATGCAGCGCGGGCCCGGCGGCGCGGCACCGCGCAACACGGCGCTACGCGATTCCAGGTCAGGCGGCACCGCGCGGTACCGGACCCGGTGCGAACGGGGGCGGCCCCGGGCCGGCCGGGCTCACTCACCGGTGTCCTGGCGGAACTGGTGCATGGACTGCAGGTCGATGATGTAGGGCGCCAAGCGGCTGTCAGCCTGGCCCAGCACCACGCTGCCGCCCGCCCGCGGCCCGGCGCGGGCCACCGCCTCGATGTGATGGCTGACGGCCGGGCTGTAGGGCCGCCACCGCCCGTGCTCGTTCAGCCATTCCCACACCACCACGGCGGAGGCGAGCAGCATCGCTCCTCCGGCCCGGCCCGCCGCCGCCTCCTCCTCCTCCTCCCGCTGCCCGCGGCCGCCGCTGCCCGCCCCGCCGGCTCTCGCATGCTCCGCGGGGCCCTGCCCTGCCCGCCCCGGGGCCGCCAGGGGCCGCTCAGCGCCGCGCCGGGCTGCAGCGCCTCTCCCCGGGCGAGCGGCCCGCGGCGGGCGGCGGCGGCGGCGGCGGAGGGGGGCGGCTCCGCATCGCAGCGCCCGCGCACCGCGCAGCGCCCGCCCCGCGCGGCCCCGGCCGAGAGCGCGCTCGGGGAGGCGGAGCGACGCGCCCCCTCCGGGACGGCGCCCCCGGCCGGGACACGCCCCCGGCCACGTCCCGTCCGAGCGGGTCCCCGGGCGGTCGTGGTCGCCGCTACGCGCAGCCGTCGCGGCCCGTGCTGGAGAGGACCGCACGTGTGGCTGCACCGTGCCCTGGTTTCTGGCAGCTCCCCATTGTGCGGCTGGAAGTGCCGCCTGAAAGCGGGGCAGCGCGTAGAGGCATCGAGTGCCTCGGGTTGGAAGGCTCCTTAGGGGCCCTGGGGAACCGCTCGGGCAGTGCCTGCTGTCCTTGCCCAGGCTGGGCCCTAGCACGGCTGCCAGCAGCTGCCCCAACCCGATCGGGTTGCAGGGCCCTGTGCCAGGACCGCTGGGGCCCCGCTGACATTAGGGTCACCTCGTGCTCGGGCTTCTGCCCCCACCCCGCTGTCCCAAAGCTAACGGTGGGACTGGGGTGCACACTCTGCCTTGGGGATGTGGGGGGCAGCTGGGGAGTGGGTGTGAGCCCCCGGGTGCTGCTGAGAACAAGGGTGCGTGGGGGAGAAAAGAAAGTTGTGCGCGATTGCACACAGCGAGATGTGGGAGAGAGCCATGCTTTGTGTAATCCCCCAAAAAAATAAATGCCAGAAATAGTTACAAGTGCACCGAAGCGGAACCGTGCAAGTAATCCAATGGGAGTTGCAAAACCGAGAGCTATCAGCTGCAGGGAGGAAGGTGCACGTCCTGCACGGCGGGCAACCCCATCCCGACCCCATAGGGCAGCCCCTGTCCCACAAGCCCAGCAAGCACCGCCTCAGCACTGCCCTCCAGCCCCCTCCGGCTGCGCAGACACCGCTGGCATTGGGGCAGGCACTGTGCCTGGAGCCTCCAGCACCCACTGAGACAAAGGAGCTTTGTGCAGGGCCAGTGGCACGGCCATGCCTGTGCCCCAGGGAGCAGGAACCCCCCGCAGTTTGTCACTCTTGGGCTCAAGGACGAAGGCAGAGCTACACGGGGATGGGGTAACATTGTGGCTGTACCTCCCCAGCGAGCCTTCCCTCACCTCCTCCTCACCCACCACCTGCACCGTTCCTTCATCCTCCTCCCAGAGCATGCAGCCCTCCCAACCTCCCCCCCCAGTGCTGCATTGGGAACAAGGCAGCCCGGTGAGTCGGGCCCCCAAGAAGTCACAGCACCCCGGCAGCTCTCCAGGTGCTTTATTTGCTCAGCATCCACCACAGCCACCCAGGGAGAAAACAGTGGCCAGCAGCGGCTAGGGCTCCCTCTCCAGCCTTCACACCCCCAGAGGCACAGGGTCTTCTGAGTCAGCCTTCTGAGAAACCATCCAGCTCCTTCTGAGCCATCGAGCTCAAAATCCCACCCCCCTCCTGAGAAAGCCCCCAAGCGGTCAGAGCAGAAATTCAGCACACAGAGCACACAGGCAGGGTGGGAGCTGTGCAGGTGCAGGAGCAAAAAGGGAGCACCTGAAGGAGGCAAAGCCTCAGGTCTTGCGGAGAGGGGACAGTTCCTAAGCCACCTTTCACCAGGTGATGCTTTCACATCACTCTCAGCCCTAACCCGGAGACAGCTCCCCTCCTTCAGAAGCATCGCCCGGTCCCACACAGCACACTGGGGGTCACAGCTTCCAGGCCCTAGTGGGGCTGCAGGCTGCCCACTTCGCCTCCCTATGCCTCAGTTTCCATTGCAGGGAAGCAGAAAGGCCCTGGGTTAGCAGCAAGGTCCCCCCCGCTCCCCCAAACCCCCGTGCCCATCAGCAGCCCTACACAGGGGTGGCCCCTCAGCTAAGCCCATCCGAGCCGGGGCTCCCCACACGGCCATCACTGGCTCTCGGCCAGGCCCAGTGCCGCACTGCTGCCCGGGCCGTGCTTGGCGAGCTGCCGCAGGTCCCGCACCGACCTGACGGCCCACTGGGCCAGCTCCCGCAGCACGCCCAGGCCCCGCAGCTTCTGCTCGAAGAGGCTGAGACGCGGGGGTGCGGGGGGCTCGGAGCCCTCCTCGGCAGGGACCCTGCGGCTCTCCAGCTCCAGCAGCTCCTCCAGGTGGTAGGCAAAAGCCGAGACCTGCAGCAGCACGGCCGCCAGCGCCGGACCCAGCTCGCTGTCAGCATCTCCCAGCTGCTCCCGCTGCTCCTCCAGCATCTGCGCCAGCAGCACGCGGAAGGCCCGGTATGCTGCCAGGTTGTCCAGGAGCCGCTGGGTGCCCGTCTGCTCAGCCCAGCGCTCCGCTGCCGCTGCAGGCACCCCCTCCACCGCCGCCACGCTGATGGACGCGTCCAGGCCCTGCCGCTCCACCTGTGGGACAGACAAATGGGATGGGTGCCGGCACGAGGGGGACCTCCGGCATCCCGCCCCGAGAAGTCTCGTGGCAGCAGCCTCCCTCCCGCCTGCGCTCCCAGCCAACTCACATAGATGTCCAGTAGGTCGGTGACGTCCGAGCGCATCTTCCTGGCCAGGCGGATGCCGCAGCTGCACAGGTCGTGGTGCCGGAGGGAGGCAGAGGGGGTGTCCGCCGCCGCCATGGCCCAGCGGCCGTCCCAGGCTCACGGCGCAGTGCCCAGGGAGGACAATCCCTTGCTGAGCTGGTGCATTCCAGCCGGGAGCTCCGCTCACGCGTCCGCTGGCCCGGCTCTCCCCCTCTTCCGCGCCTGGGGCCTGGCACGACGCTGCAGATTCCCGCCTCTGGGATCAACAGCAACAGATTATTTCCCTAATTCCCTGTGCTTTGCCACTCTAAGCGCCTTGCTCAGAACGCTCTCACCGGGCAGCAAAAGGCTCCTTCCCCGTGGCACGACGAGCCCCACGCTAATCCCTGGCTCAGGCCGGAGCGCGGGAAACCGCTGCCGGGAAGAGGTGAGCAGAGCCGGGACATTGCTCAACAGCTCAGCACAAGCAGCAGGCTGGGGCCTGAGCAGGGCGCAGCACTGGGGACAGAGCGAGGCCCAGCCGGGGGCTGGGACACCCTTCACCCTACAGCCTGACCCCAACAGCCGCCTTCTGCTCTCTCCCTTAGGGCGCTGGGAACCCCCCAGCCACCCCTAGCCCAGGGGTGCGTCCCACAGCAGCAGCCTCGCACGCAGCACGAGTACCACACACAGACAGCCTGTAGGGTTGCTTTGTTTTCCTCAATACATTTATTTTGGTTACGTGTTACCCAGATGAAAAGAAAAACAGAGTAGAAAAGCAGCTTCCCTTAGCCACCACAGCATCACCCAGCACCAGGCCCCATAGCCCCCGCAGCCCCCCTTAACCTGCGCCCATCTCATCCTACAGCTCAGGGGTTTATTGGGGCCAGGGCCCCAGCTTTCCTTCCAGGGAGGAGAACAATAAAATAAATACAGGGGAAAAAATACAAAAAATGTTTATTGCAAACTACTACAATAATTTATTGAAGCAAACTGCATGCGAGTGAAGGAGAGACACCGAGAGGAGGAGCTGCAGGAGGGCTGTGTCAGTTGTAGGGTTTCAGAGAGAGAGGGAAAGGAGTTAACACAAGACCTTCCCACACCGAGGGTGAGCAGGCTGTGGTTAGAGGACAGACAGGCAACTCGCTGAGACAGAAAGAAAAAAGGGAAGCGATGAGGGTAAGGCAGGGACCAGAGGGGCCAGGAGCAACACAGGAGGCAAAGGAGCCGCTCTGTTCTGCACCCCACAGCACATAGGAGTGCTTGGGGCAGGGGCAGGACGAGGCAGCCTCCTCACCTGCCAGCCCAGCCCAGCACTGCGTCACCAGCAGCAAGCGAGCTCCCAACCCAAAAGCTTTTTAGTGTCAGAGAGCAAACCCCAACCTCTCCTATTCCATTTAGTGTTCCTTGCAAGGCTCTGCCTGCCCCGCAGCGCTCCCGGGGGTGAGCAGGGCATGAGAAGCAGCTCCTAACTTGGGGGACCCATCCACAGCTGCCAGCAGGCATGCCCCAGTGCAAGCTGTGTGCTCCCCTCCCTTCAATCCCCTGGAGAGAAAAGCCACGCTGCGGAGGGTGAACCCACCTCTGTGGGTTATGTGGTGCTCCTTCAGTTAGCAATGCTTCCCAATGGGAACCCCAAGCTGACCCAAGCAAGAAAGCAGGCCATGCCAGCTAAAGCAACCGTTATGTTTAGTGCGCTCCCACACCACTGCGCTGGGAGACCCGTGTTCACACACACAGGAGCTGCTACAGGACCAGTGGATGTCCACACCCGGGGCACGGACCAACATGAAGCATCCCCGCAACAGCAGTGCCCTGCCTTGCTCCAACACACACTTCAATGTCAGTGGGAAGGGAAAGGGGAAATCAGGACAAGTGACCCAGTAAGTGCTGTCAGGCTTTGGGCTACAGCTGGATTTCCAGGCAACACAGGCGACAGAGTGGGCGTTTGGAGTCAGCTTCCTGTAAAGTTTCCAACTCAATTCCATGTTTTATTGCTGATCTCCAGACCCTGGATACTTGACTTTGCCTGGCTGCTGTTACAGACTGGTTCTGCTGACCTCAGGCTTGGACAAAGCACTTCAGCTCTGTTCACAGCACATAAACACAACTGGGAAAAAAAACAAAAAACAAAAACAAAAAGAACAAAAACAAGCTAACCAACAGAAAGCCCAGGTTATTGGTCACCTCTTCCAAACACGCAAATTATTCAAGGTCACCAAGTCTCCACACGCAGCTTCAGATAACAGCAAAAAGATTCGAGCCTAAGGACCAGACATAATTTCCTATGTAAACTCTTCCACGGGCTCTGAGCTGTCCTAACACACCAGCAAGCAGCGACCAAACCACCCTGGGGAGCAGAGGTGTCTGTGCACAAGTGAGGGGCTCAGCACAGCCCATAACAGGGGCACGGACAAACTGACAGCCTTTACTCCCACTGCCTTGGATAGATGAGCTAAAGACAACCATACCCAATCTCTACAGCAGAGCACCAGCGTCCTGGGCCACAAGAACAAGTATCCTGGCTAATGCTGTCCTTCCCAGCAAGGTGAGGGAGTAAGGGGAGCAAAAAGAGCTGAGCTGGGAGGGAGGGAGGGAGACGAGAGGCTGCTGTGCCATCACTCACCTCATCCTCCTGCTAAAACGCTGCCGCAAGGACTCCACTGCTCCTCTCTGGGGCTCTCCCTCTGCTCTGGAAAGCCGTGAGGTCCGACTGCAGCGCGCTGCCTTCACTCCAGCTCTCCCAGCTGCTGTTACATGGCATGCACACTCCCTACGGCTCTCTGGTGGGAAGGAGCCTACAGGGAAGCAGCCCGAACCCCTACCACCCCCACCTGCCAAGAACGTAACTAAAATATTACCGACCCTTTCATCAATAAATAAGGAATCTCGTTACCACAACACAAAAACGAAACATGTTCAAAGTGCAAATTACTGTCGTCAAACCGGGATGCTCCTCCTTGCCTCTCCCACGCAGGGCTCCCGTAGCCCCCGGGCCTCTCCAAGCAAACATGATCTATGAGCCAGGGCGTTCCCTCTGCTTCCTGCCAGGGATGGGGCCGAGTGCGGCAGGGGGCAGGGACTCTTTTGCAGCCTGCCCCGCCGAGGGGGCCTAAAGTGCCGAGCCAAACTCCCAGCCCCGGGATGAAGAGTGAGACTGCAAGGACTAGAGTGCAGCAATGCATAGAAGTGGGACCACGGGGCAAAAAGGGAGTCCTAAGAAACTTGTCCAGAGCACACCAAATGCTTTCTAGCTTGCAAACGGGGCCAGGTGAAGGAGCCAGAAAGGCATCTGCTTCGGGGCAGAGCGAAGGGTTTCAGCCATTCCCCCTCCCTCGGAGAAATCTGTCGCTCAGTCCGACTTGCTCTGGTTATGGCAGCGCGCGCCCCTTTTCTGCAAAGGAGCAGTGGGAGACAGAAGTGGCTGGGAGAAAGAGGATGTGCTGTGATCCACGCTGAGGGGAGCAGACCCTTCGGTTACTTACTAGTATTTTAAGTTTTGTTTAACTCTTCTCTCTTTCAGTAAGTGTCTCCATTTCTTTTTTTTTTTTTTTCTTTTTTTTTTTTTTTTTCCTTTTAAATAGAGTCCAAACAGTCCCAGCACCCACATGCTCCCCCACCCACTAGGGTCCAGTGGAGTCTGAATCTTCGATGAGCACCTCCGTGGTGGCTCCCAGGATCTCTGTGTTCATCACCAGCCCTTCAGGGTTGGCGCTGCTGCCGCTGCCTACAAAGAGCTTGCCGTCAGCCACCAGGCTCACGCGCTCTGTCCCGCCGCAGAACGTCTTCGGCATCCCATCGGGGTTCAGCAGCAGGCAATCGGCCGGGGCAGCGCTGCCCAGGGGGTCAGGAAGAAGAGGGAGGCCCTGGCCATCGGTGGGCGGCGCGATGGCCTCGGGGTTAGTGCCCAGAATGTCAGTGCTGGTGATCAGGGCACCCGCGTTGGCCGCCAGTGCTTCAGCAATAAGCACTTCTGGGTGGCTTTTGGCTTTGTGGGCCACGACGCTGTCCTTCTTCTCAAATTTCTTGCCGCAAATGTTGCAGGAGAACTGGTAGAAGGAGTCCGCATCGTGCTTCTTCATGTGCCAGTTGAGGGAAGCCTTCTGCCGGCAGGTGAATCCGCAGATCTCACACCTGGGGAAAGGAGAAAGGTGAGGTCACAACACAGCAACGTCGGTGCATGGTTGTGGAGACAGCAGGAGGCAGCCCAGGAGAACTGCGGGGTCTCATCACTGCGGGCTGTCACCATAGCGCCAGCTCTTCCAGTTCTATCACTCCTGTTCCTCACATCTCTGCTCAAGGACCAGGTGAGACAACAAGCAGCAGTTCAAACACTCCCAGGGATGTGTACTTCAAGAGGGCCAGGACTCACAAGCAGGTTCCAGCCCTGACTTCAGAGCTGCCCCTGCGCTTGGTGTATAAGGGTCACTCAAAGGAGGAAGGTGATAGAGGTACTCACTGCAAGGGCTTCTCGCCTGTATGGATCATTCGGTGCACTGCCAAGTTATGAGAGCTCTTAAATGCCCGGGCACAGTACTCACAGATGTAGTCCCTTTGATCTGAAAAGCAACACCAGTTGGAACATTATTCTCCTGTGGACCTGCTCTCACGCACTGCAGGTAAAGCTGCCCACGAAGCAGAAGTGCTGGGAGGCCAGCAGGCACAGCAGAGGAAGAGGTGTCCCACAAGACACCACAGAAGCTTGATCTGGAGAGCTACGGGATGATAATTAACTCTAAGAGCCTTAATCCACCCTCACCCCAAGCCTTGGGCATTTTTCTTTTTCCCTCCCCACTCCATTCACCAACCCAGCGAGGAGCTGAGCTGCTTTTCCCACCTCCCCATACCTGTGTGGTGCTTGGCATGCCGCAGGAGCTGCTTCTGCAGCCGGAAGAGCCGACCGCAGGAGGGATGGGGACACACGTACTTTTTCTTCAGCAAGTGCTGGTACTTGATGTGATGCTGAAAAAGAAAAGTGAAAGGCTGTAAGCTCTCTCTTTGCACAGCTAAGGCAGGGGCTGAAGCACACCGGTCCCAGATGGCCCCTCAGCAGGGCACGAAACTCCAGTCAACAACACACCATTACACACAGAGAAGAAAGCCAAACAAATGCAGACATACAGTAACAGGGCAGACACGGAGACGTGTGGCCTGATGCAAACTGCCAATCCCTGCCCTCACACACAGAGCATCAAGAAGCAGACAATCCCAAATACCTGCAGGTAACGCGGGTGGGCCAGGACTGTGCCACAGCCTTCCATCTCGCAGCGGACATACTGTATCGGAGGCTTCTTCCTAGGAGGTGAGTAAGAAAATGAGCAGAGTGATCAGCTGACACATCTGAACGGAGGACAGCAGCCACATGAGCAAATGTGAGTGCAGTTCAGTAGTGTGAGAGCAAGGAATTACTGCTCCTGTATTCCCATTGGGTAAGCTGACAGACTCTGGCCAAAAGTCCTCTCTACTCCTAGCAGGACTTGAGGGCTCACACGAGGACTAAGAAAACCCCAGGAGATGCCAAGCTCTCCCAAAACCCCCGCAAAATGCCATGGCAGGGATCGTGTCAGGTGGGGAAAAACAGCTGGGAAGAAAGCAAACCCAACATCCACTGGGGAACAGGGGAAGGAAAGCAAAGGACCCAACATGTCAGTATTTCTTTAAGGCTGATTTCTGTATTGTGTGAGAGGTGCCTTTGAGACACCACCTCTGTGCAGGACACGAAAGAACTGAAATGAGTGGAGGGGACCACCTACCTTCTCTTGGGCAATCTCGGGCTCTTGTCATCTTTTCTTCTCCTTCCTCTCCTATACAGACAAAATTAGAGGAGGCTTCTTTACATCAGTACTAGGTAGAGGTTTTCAGCTGGATGCCATAATACTACAGAACTCTTCTACAACTTTAGGCTGAAAAGTAACACTGCACCCACAATTCAAAACTAACCACCACTCGCTCTGGATCAAAATGCCTGAAGAGTTTCAAAGGAAACACTTGTGCAATAGCTGGGCAGGTTCTCCTCAAGCAGGCATCACACGCTTCACATTTTTCTTTTAGATCTATCACTGTCCAAATCATTTTCAACCCTTGATTAAATTCAGGCCTTTCCAAGCTGCACACGAGCACACAAAACTCTGCTCTCCCAAGTTCCTGCTGTAGACAGTTAGCGAGTTATTGCCTCATTAACTGCAAGCCCGAGAAAAATCAATTGAGAACAAGTCTGATGCAGATTCAGAGGAAGGCAATGTTCTTGAGAAATAAGTGCTTTATGTGGCTTGCTCTCACAAGACCTCCCATTTCCTAATGCATTTTTAATAAACATATAATTTTGCCAACACAGTCCAGAACTGATGGTGCCCTCTATTTCCTCTGCTCTGTTGGGTATGTTCATGTCACGTGAAAAACATCAGTCCGCATGGTTAGGAAGAAGGGGACTGATGACCTAGCAGCTATTTTTCAGCCCTCTGACCTACCTAGAGCAGCTTACACACCTGTCAAGACAAATCTATGCCCTGATCAGACCTGTGTTTACATGCGCAATGTACCCTCCCAAGCAACAGCTCTGCCCAGAAGGCTGTGCCTGCTTGATCACACCGCTGCAGCAAGACACTCAGTGCAGATTGATGAATTCTTTTCTAGTCCGTACTGAGACATTTTATTGATGGTGAGACCATGCCAGTAAACAAGCTGAGCAGGCACTCAGCATTCAAGCCAAGCCTTCAGCAGCAGCACAGGTTTTATTATGTGCAAAAAAGGAAAAAAAAAAAAAAAGGCTGATCCACACAACACAAACACAAACCTCAGAAAGCCCCATTTGGCATAAAACAAAAGCCTTCTCAAAAAATGCTTCAACATCAATCAGCCTTGCTGCAGCTTAGAAGCTGCATGAGAAATTAAACAAAGGTGTGCAAAGCCGCGTGCTGCTGCCAGCAGAGGGAGCTCCCTTTGTTCCCATTTCTCATAGGGGAGATCAGTGCAAAAAGCTGTTTTTTTCCACTATCCCAAAGGATGGCTTTGACCCAGACGCATAAATGCAGTCTCCCTCAGCTGCAGCACTGAAGCACACCCAGGAATTCCGATGCTCCACTCCAAGCACCAGCGACTGAATAGGCAGCTTCAGTTGCTTCTGTTTCTCCAAAAGGAGGCATAACACAGCTGTTTCCCCTGAGCTCTGGTGCATTAATCCCCAGTGAACCAAGAGGAGGCTTCCCACACAACATGCATGAAGTATCCTACCTCCAGGCACACACTGGAAGAGATCCAGCCTTCCCAGACCACCTTTCTAACAATCTAACATTGCAGTACAACACACTTGAGACAGCTGAGCCCTGTCTTTAAAAACTCTCTACAGTATATGATACAGCGTGGCCATATCTAGGCAGGCTGACTAAACCCCAGCATGGAAAAAAACTGCCTCAACTAAATGAAAACATCACCTCTTGCTTCCCCTTGCCAATCATGGGCAGGACGCTAGGAAACAGTACTTCAGTCAGAACAAGAGGTTCTGCCCTATTATCTTTCAGCCCCAGAGGGGAAAAACAACAAAAACACTGTTGTACGCTAGCAAGAATGCAAAATACACCGTACACGCTGGAACACATAATTGCAGAATTTTACTCACTTCCTCGGTGGTTCTTCATCTTCCCGAAACTCACTCTCTTCTTTTACCTCTACTTTAATCTCCTTCTGTTTCTCTTTTTCTTCTTTTCCCTTGCCAGCTTTTCTCCTTTGCTTTGGAGCTTCCCTGCAAAGACACAAACACTATGTATTACTCTAATGTTAAGCGTCCGCGTGGATCTATTTAAAGACACCCTCATGCCTCTGTCTTCCTCTGAGGCCCTACACCTCTGCCATGCTATGACTGGTTCTCCACTATATTAGCACCAAGAATTTCCTCTCCTTCCATAATCTTTAAAAAGTCTGCTCTTTACAAAGAGTTAGGCAAAAGCTGGATAGGAGTTCATGGACTAAGACTAAGGATGCACCTGAATCCCAACAGGTCTTTAAAAGCTTCAGACCACTACAGAAAAAAGTTCCCAAGAGGCGTGGGCAATAGGGAAAACACTGTGCTCAATGGGAGCCACTCCATGTCAGCAACTAGCACAGGTACTCTGGGTCACATTAAGCTAGTTCAACTAAGAGGTCACAATTGCTTTTTAACCTAAAGACACAGTAAGTAGGTAATCTACTATACTTTTCAAGATGGGGCTTGTAGGTTTCATCTCTTGGATCATCTTTGAAGGGAACTTCTTCCTCACTGGCAAGGATCTCCTCCTCATCATCACTGCCAGGAGAAAAGGAGAACAGAGGAGTCAAGCAGCAACTTAAGCAAGAATATCCACAAATATTCCCTCCCCATAGGGTGGGAAATACACTATTATACGGCACTTCTCATCCCATGTGGCTGCACTAAGAAGCACAGCTAGGCAGAGTGACATCCTGTTGAGAACCCACCCAACTACAGCATCTGCTGCAGAAGGAACAAAGCTTCCAGCTGAAAAGCCCACACCGGCCAAACCCAATTCTCCAACATCTCCTGACACCTTTAGCTCATCAGAAATCCAAGCTGAAAATGCGAAGGGCCAGGACTGCAAACAGAACACAACCATCATCCCTCCCACAGTGTCATGAGCATTTGAAAAACTGTTCATATGTTGTTTTCTTGACACTAAAAGGAAAGCACTGTTGCAAAAAAAGTTTCCTACCTGATTCCAGCTGGAGACTGATGCTCTTCTGCAATCTCTGAAAGGAAAAGTCACCATTAGGTTTCAATCTGCATTGAATGCAGCAAGCTCATCTGTCCCAAGATATCTCTGCTAACACTCAGCGTCAGGAGCGCTGGTGGCAGAAGACACTCGTGACAAAGCAGCACCATGCCTGGAACAGCCACAGTCAGCACACAGCTCACCGAGTTACACCCACATGCAGCTCCCTTCTGAGGTTCCCAGGAGTTGCCTATCTTCAGGCACTTCACGCCAGTGCTTCCCACGTACCGTATTCCAGCTGGTCGGTGTTTGGTTCCGACTTGCAGACGAGCTGCAGGGAGCCAGTCTTGGACCTGGAGGCACGTGAGTTCTCAGCTTCACGCTGGCGGGCGGCAGTGGCTGACCTGCTGCTGCGCCAGCTCCTGCTGGGCCGGGCTGTGCTGACTGGAGAGCCCTGGCTGAGGGCAGGGGACACCTCCTCCTCCTCCTTCTCTTCTTTGGGATCTGAAACGCCATTGAAATCTCACTGTTAATCAAAGACCATCTTGAAAATAGGCCCCTCTTAAAAGTCATGTTTGGAGAACCCCCTAAACATGCATCTAACACAAAGTGTACTCAGTAATAATCCTGAGGAACCTGAGCTGGATTTCTGGTCTCGTGCTAGAGCAAAAAGCACAAGCACCATCATCCTGAGGTCTGTGGACTCATTTATTGCTTCTACAGGTGGTTTCTCTTTGACTGATGGCTGGCCTCCAAATACATTTTGGCAGGATAACAGAACCAACTAAAACGTGTACGTGAGCAAGTTCATCTCCTTAAAAATTAGAATTCCAAGTATAGTTCACCTGATCTCACTTCCTGGTGGTTGCTGGAACGCCAGGCCTTAACACACTCAAATGCTTGCTGACATTTCACAAACAACGTGCTACAGGAATCCACCCTGAGCATCTGACCAGGCTCTGTGCTCCAGCTCTGCCCTGCTCAGAGGCCCTCTGAGGTACCCTGCTCCCTCAGCTCTTCCCCCAATTTTCCACCAAACCTTTGTGATAGAACTTCTGACACGTTGCTTGTTTGTGGCCCCTCTCAGGCCTTCATTAGCAGAGTCAGAGTGATCAACCTTTGACTAAAAAGCCTGGAATATGGGATACGAGGCTTCAAAACAGCAACTGAGCCTGATGTTTCGCGTACATAAAGCCACCTTCATTACCAAGCACAAACTATGCCTTCTTTCTGCCTCCCTGCTTACACCTGCTTTACACTTTTAATCCTAATTCTGAACATCCTTAGTTTTTTGAATGCTAAATCAAATTCAAAGACACTTGGTAACCATTCTCTAGCATTCTTCCCATCAAGCACCACTATTCTGCACACATACTGCTGCCCTCGAAGGATGTTTATCTGCTCAGATCAGGAATTTAGCTGGTCTGATTTCTTGGTAAGAGCTAATATTGTTTAGATTATACATCCAGAGTTGAAACAGACCTTCAGAGCACGTTCCTACAAAGCACACCCAAGATGCCACTCACTCAGCAATTTTGCTCCACTTCTCTGAACTGAAGATGTGAATGAGACTTTTTCTGTGACACTTTCACCCCTACTTCAGCACTGTCTAGCAGATACAATGCCTTTTTCTACATTCTGTGAATACTTCTGTACCTCTGAGAAAACACAGTAAAAGATGCCCTCTTGACTGATTAAACCTTACAGTAATTAACCTTCCTGCTATTTCCAGTCCTGCCTCAGACACCACACTTAACCTGATGAAACCCAGGCCCTGTGGATGGAGACAGCTCCACCCTTCTCCTCCCACCAATGTACCTGTGCAGAAAGCCACGTGCTCCTCAGTTAGAGGGATTTGGCTAATTAGAGCAAGCAGCAAGATAAATGGAATACATGTTGCTATTACAGATAATCAGGCTCTGTTCTTTCAACCAAAAAGTTGCTGCTCTAATCTCTCCAGACTAAAACGGAGGGAAAAGTTTAAATGAAAAGGTTGCTGTTGACTCTGCATTTGATGCGCACAAACTTGTTAACACCAGCAGCTCTGACCAGCAGTAGCTTCTGGAACAGGTTCCTCCCCTCCCATAAGATGCCTGGAAAATGGGTTGCATGCCAGCATCCTGCTATTTCCTTGCAAGTGTCAACAGCAGTGACGGACACTGGGTTGCGAGAGCTGCAAGTCCAGGAGGGATGAACAAGCGCATGAAGTGATGGATATCGAAGCAACTCCAGTAAGAAACAAAAAAAAGCAGGGAGCACTGCTTCTCAGATCAGCTGTTGCAAAGCAAACGACAGGCTTTCCTTCTGGCAGCAACCTCAGATTATGACCCAGCACTGCTGTTATTTTCCCAAATCCCATTGCATGGGGCGGGGGGCAGCAGGAGCTGTGACTTGGCCAAGCTGCTGTGCCAAGGAATGCCCCCGCACTCACACTCCCTGCAACTCCCCGATACCGATGCTATCTTCCTCCTTCAGTAGCCTCTGCAGAAATCAGCTGCAGGAGCTGGGTGGGTGCCAGCATCTTACAAGAAATCATTCAAGAGACAAACTCATCCTCACCCTAAATCATAAGCCCTAAATCAGGATACCCACACCTTCAGGTGCCTTGCTTCTACATCACTCCCTGGGACCCCACAGTGTTTTCTTTACAGGAGGCTCTCGCAAGAACAGGGCACTTGCTGCATCCAGTGATGTAAGAAAAGAATCAGTAAGAGCCATGAGAGTATCTGGGTGACTGACAAGAGAGCTGACAAGGGCTGGAGCAGTGAACACGCATCCAACAGCCAACACCTGAAGGAAAGCAAAGTCCCAGGCACGTATTAAACACTCACTGTCAAGAGCAGAACATCCAAACAAACCGCACTCCCTGAACACCCACCAACAGCTCCTTCCTCAGAGGGCCTTCCAGTCCTGTCCCCTGAGGGCTTGGTGACACAGTGCCACTCTGCTCCCTGCCTGGGGAGAGACAAGCAGGTGGGCACAGCCACGGAAGGCTCGTCTTTCTTTGATACCCCACCATCGTATCTGCGAAGCAGGTTCCACCAACTGCTGCCATGGCTCAAAGAGCCACAGGAAGCGCTCAGCTCTCAGTTTGGTGCTAGAAGGGCACGGAGTGCATTCATAAAATCTATATTCCAATAATCAAAGTTATTCAGGCCTAACAAAAAATGAGATTTCCACAAGAGCAACGGTGTCACAGAGCACTCAATGTGGCATATACTGCTCAGCTATACGAGTCCATTTTTAAGCTGAGATTAAGTGTTCTCTGTCTGAAAGTAATACTTCTATAGAAACACATTAGGGAAATATTGCAATTGCGTGACTAAGCCAAGAAACATAACTGCTGTGGCTGGCAGCACAGCTGCCCTCGTGTGCATGGGCATGGCAACAACCACGCACCCTGGCACCCCACAGCTTTGACTTTACCCTCCTGCAATCTCCCCATCAGACCTGCGCAGATGGACCTTTGGAAACCACACACAGCACTTCACCTGCCAGAATCCAGAGGCTCCGTGCTACCAGAAGCCTTGCCATGCAGGGAGAGCTGCTGTCTGCTCACACCTCATCGGGTGCCCTCACACATTTTATGCTGAAGGCCAAAACAGGGGACCAGAATAGGCTCCCCTCCTGCACACACATGATCTGCCTGCGAGGAATGCACCTTCATTACTCTGCTTTCACACCTTCTCAGAGAGGCACAGTCAAAAAACATAATAAATCCTTCTCCCACTCTCACATCCAAGGACAGCTGGGACACCTGGAGCCCCAGGTTTAAGAAGGTACTCTATCAGAGAGACAGCAGACCTGGGAAACATGCCCCCTGCAAGAACATCCCAAGGAACTACGTAAGAATGGGACTACACTGTTTTGCATGCTTTGGCGTATTCAAAACACTGGGAAGGACCATCAAAATACCTTGTTAGCACTTCCTTGTACAGATCAAAGGGCAATGCAGTGACACTGTTACATGTTGCAGCAACTTTTTTTCACCCACAAGAATGAAGCTTTCCTGCGTGAAAGGATGGGCAGAGCATCACCAGCAGTAAGCACACACACAGGGGCTCTCTGCTCAGCACACTTCAGTTAGTTCTGCCAAACTATGCCTCGTCAGCTACAACTGTCACAGATCTCGGCACCCAAGCAGAATAAAGTTATAGAGTTGTAAGAATTACAGAGTTACAGAATTATAAGAACGAGGGAAGACTGCAAACTCTAGGTACAAACTGCAAACAAGAACTTAAGAGCTCCAGTAGGAAAGGTAAACCCATACTCACAGCTACATGACCTTCCTTGTCATTACTTCGTTATGATTCCCCTGTGTCAGGATCAGGACCAACACTGCATAAACCTATTCATTTATCTGGGAGGGAGGAGGCACAGGGCAGGGACTGATGACTGTTTCAGGAATCACTGGGTAAGGAGTAAGGTCCTCAGACATTCTTCTACAAGCACCTGCTGTATAGGTGGTCAGAGTTTTTACAGATCACATGGAGGGACAAAAGTTCTGCCACTGATCACACTGCTGCCCGGGCCTGCTTCATTGCAGACGCTAAGACACACTGCTGTCTCTCCCTCCAAAAGTTGGACTTGATGACCCTTCCAGCTCAGAATATGATTCTATGATCCCCGAGGGAACAGCAAGGCACAAGATTCACCACAGCTACACGCTGTGAGGCCAGAAAAGGTAAGTATCTGCATATCCACCTGCACGTCTCCCTGCATACCCACACCTCTGCTCAGCACAGCCCAGATGTGAGCCCAGGTGTGCCAGCAGCTGCTCAGGGGCTGGCAGGCAGCGGTGCAGTGGCTGCTAACAGAGGGAAACCCTAGTGGTTATTTAGGAGAACAAAGTTTTTGCACGTTGAGCACACGTGAACAGCACAGGCAGTTTACGGCAGTCCCACCGCCCCAAGAGAAACTCTGGAAAGGAACTGCATGCCCCCACACACACTGGGGCTTTCTCTTAAAGGAAGCCCCAGCAGACACGTGGCCGCCTGCACAGGACACCACAGCACAGAGGGCACACCGAGCTCTTACCTTTGCCAGAGCCTTTATCCGTGCACCTGGGGAAAACAGAAGTCGGGTGTAAGAGCCAGCTCCCAACGCGCCGCGCTGCCCCTGCGGGACCGGCCCCCCACACCGGAGCGGGGCCACTCGGGGCGCGGACCCGCGGGGGGAAGGACGGGGAGGGCCGCACTCACCCAGCGCGGGGCGCTCCCTTCCTGGCGGCGGGCGGCGTTTCGGCGGCGGGCTGCTCCGCGGCGGCGGGCCGGGCCCCGGGGCTGCTCCGCCGGCGGCGGGGGTACTCGGCCTTACGGCGGCGGGAGGCGGCGGCTCCGCCCGCGGCCCGGCCCCGCTCCCGGCCGCCCCTCAGCACCCGGCTGCCGCCGCTCTCCTCCCCCTGCTCGGCGGCGGCGGCGGCTGCGGACGGGCGGCGGCGTCCCGATGGCGGCGGGGGCCTCTCGGCGGCGGGGGGCGGGCTCTGGGCAGGCTGCTGCTGCTGCTGCTGCTGGGGCTGCGGCGGCTGCTGCTGCTGCTCGGCGCCCGCCGGCTGCTCGGTACCCTCCGGCATCGAGGCGGCGAGCGGAGGGGCAGCGTCTCCGTGCCGTTCCCGCCCGCCCCGCGAAGCTCCCCCCGCCCCGCTCCGGGCGCTCACCCAATCACAGCGCGGCCTCCGTCTTCACGCGGGGCGACCCCGCGCCCCGCCTCCTCCCAGCACCTACCAATCCGCGGCCGGCAAACGAGAAAGCCCCGCCCCCAGTCTCCACCTCCCGCGGCCCTCCCGCCTTTCTCCGCCGCTCGCGCGCTTCCCAGCCAATAGGTGCTCCGCTCGCGGCAGGGCCCGCCCCCACGCTGTCGCTCGGCCAATCGGCGCGCCGCTCCCCGCGCAGGCGCGGCAGCTCTCTCTCTCTCCCGCCTCCAGCCCCCCCCACCCCCCCACCTCCTCCCCGCCCCGGCCTGCCCCGCCGCGCCGCCCGCCCGAGCGCGGCCCCTCCGGCTGCCGCTCCGCCACCCCGTCGCCCGACCCGCCCGGCCGCCCGCCCGGTCCGGCCGCCGCCGCCGCCGCCCGGCCCTCGCCGGGCTTCCTACCGCCGCCGCCGCCCGCGCCCCTCCGGCTGCCCCCGAGTCCCCTCGCCCGGCGGGCGGGACCGGGCAGGGGGAATCGCTCTCTCTCCCCTCGCCCCGCGCGGCCGCTCCCTGCGGGCGGGACGCGGCGCCGCTCGCGGTCGCGGCGGGGCCTGGCGGCGGGCCCCGCTTGGGGGCTGTCGCTTCTCCTTTAAGAAAAAAAAAAAACGCCCCGTCGGGCGGCGGGTGAAAGTCGGTGACAAAATGGCGGCCGGCGCAAGGGGGGCGGGGCCAGCGCGAGGGAGCGCCGCCCACTTCCGGCGGGTCTCCGCGCATGCGCGCGGCCTGCTGGGAGTTGTAGTTCGGAGGGGGCGCCGGTGCGGCCTGGCCGGAAGCGGGCGCGGGGCACGCCGGGGTCTCCGTGCCGAGCCTGCCCCGCCGGAGCCGCGCTGGGCTGTGGCTTGGCGTTTGGTTCCGCTCCAGAAGGCAGCGGGAGCTCCGTGACAATGCTCTGATAACCCGTCGTGCTGCGGAGAGCCGCAGCCTCGATTGCTCCGCGCTCATCAGAACTTGCTGGCTCAAGCCTTGCGTGGAAAAGCAGCTCGGCTCAGCCATCCGCATCCACTGAGTTTGACTTGTACAGCGTCAGGAGCTGCCTTGCAGCACGGGGCACATCGTCTCTGAGGGGACAGTCAGTCCCTGAGACGATGCCAGGGGAGATCAAAGAGAAGCCCGTGGCGTGGGAGGGGTGGCGGAGGCGAGGCTGTGGCAGGACGAGATGTGTTCCTGCAGGAGAAGCAGTGGGGAGCCATGGGCTCTGCCGGAGTGGCATCATTTGCTCTGCTCCCACAGCTTTATAGCAGCCTTGAAACTATCCAAAGCACGCTAGCAAGCATCTGCTGCAGGTGCCCTCCCTATAAAGTCACAGCTGTGCTGGGCGGAGGCAGGGCAGTCCTGTGCCTGCTGCACACGGGGATGTCATCTCTGCCACGTACCACTGGTGGCTCCAGAAGAGGAGCACGAGAAGCCTGTGTCCTTTGTCAAGTCAGGAGCCCCTTGGTCAGCCACTGCTCAGTTTGTTCCCCTTCTGGCCCAGCCTTCGTCGCTTGTTACATGTTGCGTGTGATGCGCAACCCACAAAGGAAAAAGCCCAGTGATGAACCCTGGTGTCAGGGGTGGAGGCACGGCTGGGGAGCGGAACTGAGCGCTGGTGCAGCCCAGCCTGCTGCTCACCCTGCCCTGCAGAGACAGGATGGAAGATCTGGGTAAGCTGGGGCCCTCTGGTGCTGGGGAAGGCTGAGCTGGCCCCGTGGCCAAGCTTGCTGCGGGGTCCTGTCCTGGCGGGTTGGGGAACCTCATCTTCCTTGTGTCGCTGGAGGGGTGGGGATGCCGCAGAGGGGACTGCAGCAGGGCTGCTCCCCCATCTCGGAGGACAGACAGACGGTTGAGCTTTGCCAAAAATGGAGAGCGCTTGAAGGCAGGAAGCGGGCTTCAGTGGCGGTGCAATCTTGTCTGTGCACAGTGGGGCCCAACAACCTGCTCAGGAAGGCAGCACCATGAACAAGAGTGCCGTGGCCCCAGGCTGGGAGGTGGGGCTCGGGGGGCAACTACACTGCTAGGGATGCCTGTCGCCATGTCCTGCCATGAGGGTGGCAAGGTGAAGGCAGAAAGAGCAAGGGCTTTGTCCTCCCTATGGATCCCACTGTTCTGGGACACAGGAAGTACCAAGGGTGAGCTTTCCTGTGCCAGCACTTGTGCTCAAAGGAACTTCAGGGTGGTGGATATTTCTTTGTAAGCTGGATACAGCTAATGCCTGGGGTGCAGAGTGAGGGAGTTGGTTCCCTATTGGCATCTCTCCGTGCAGATGCTTTGCTGGCAGAGCTGGAGCAGAGCTCCCACCCAGTCCCCACGGACTGCATGTTGCTGACACCCAGCTCCAGGCAGCAGGATGTACCCCCTGGCAAGCCCCCAGCCCGCAGCAGCCAGAAGCCACTTGCCTCGGCAGTTCCAAAGGTAATGCTCAGGGCCTGGGAATGGGGCTTGCACTGAGGCCCTGCTCAGCCCATGACAGGAGTGGGGGTGCTGGGTGGATGCTAAAGAGTGCCAGGGGCTCAGCCACAGGGATTTGCCCTTCCAGGTGCCACTGCTGCCTCAGGCTCAGCCTTCAGGGAAGAGTTTGGAAGCTGTCTACAGGTAAAATAAAACCATGAGATAGCAGAGCCATTGGGGTTACCCCTTCCTTAGCTTGGACATGCTCACCTGGCTTCCTCAACATCCCCGCATCCTTCTGTGAGCTGGGGTGGGGGTGTCACATCCTGCTGTGCCTACTGCCAGGGCGAGGGGTGTGCTTCCAGCACGTCTCACAAAGAGCCCGTGTCCCCTACAACAGCTTGCAGGGACTGAACAGCTTTTTTGGGGTGGAGGGAAGACATTCTGTCCCAGGTGCTCCTCAGCCTTAGGGCTGAAACTTCAGTACTCATTGCTCTCTGCTGTGCCCAGCAGTCCTATACCGACCCCACAACCACTGCCCACTTCGTCTGAACCCACCGCAGCCGCCCGGCAGCTGGATGAGCTCCTGGCTGACCTGGGCCAGATGCAAAGCAAGGTGAGCTGCATCCTGGGGCTGACAGCACGGGGCAGGCTGGAGCCCATCCCTCACCCACCCCATCTCAGCAGCTGGCAGCAGTGGGGCAGGGAGCCGGAACGCCGGTGGACCCCGAACACTCGCTGGACCACATGCTGGGTGGCCTGACACGGGACCTGCAGGAGCTGGGCATCACTGCTGCTCCTGCCGCCGTCTGTGCCGCCTGCCGCAAGCCCATCGCCGGCAAGGTGAGCCACGGGGCGGGGACAGGGGGCTCACAGCAGCCCCCAGGTTCTTCACTCATCTCTGTCCCACAGATGCTCACCGCCCTTGGTGAAACCTGGCACCCCGAGCACTTCACCTGTGTCCGCTGTGGGCAGGAGCTGGGTGGGCAGCCCTACTTTGAGCGTGGGGGGCAGGCGTACTGTGAGGAGGACTACCACCAGGCCTTCTCCCCACGCTGCGCCTACTGTGCTGGGACCATCCGCGAGGTAAGCACGGCCCTCCCCGCCTCTGTGCCCCGCTACCCCGCACCTCACCTCTGCTGTGCCCACAGAAAGTCCTCACCGCCATGGACCAGACCTGGCACCCCGAGCACTTCTTCTGCGCCCACTGCGGGAAGGTGTTCGGAGATGATGGTTTGTCTGGAGGAGACATCCCCCTGTTCCCTGCTCCCTAACCCTGCCTGGCTCCTGCATCTCTCCCTCCCAATCCCTCCGTAGCCCAATGCACATCCCACTTCCTTCCTCACAGGTTTCCACGAGCGTGGTGGGAAACCCTACTGCTTCCAGGACTTCGTGGTCCTCTTCGCCCCCAAGTGCCAGGGCTGTGAGCGGCCGCTGACCGACAACTACCTGTCGGCCCTGCAGGGCGTCTGGCATCCTGAGTGCTTCGTCTGCGCGGTGAGTGGGCAGCATGACAGAGCAATGAAGGGCAGGCACACCCCCAACACCATAACGATCTTCTCTCTTTAATGAGTTCATTGGGAGATGGCTGAACGTGAGCCAGCAGTGTGCCCGGGTGGCCAGGAAGGCCAACAGAGAGGAGGTTGTGGGGTGGTAGGGGTTGGCCTCCTCTCTGAGGTAACATCATGAGAGGGAACAGCCTCAAGTTGCACCAGGGGAGGTTCAGGTTAGCTGAGGAAACATTCATTCTCAGAAAGTGGTGCTGCACTGGCACACGCTGCCCAGGGAGGTGGTGGAGTCACCATCCCTGGAGATGTTCAAGAAACACAGGGATGTGGCACTGAGGGACGTGCCTCAGTGTGCACGGTGGGAACAGGTTGGCAGTTAGACTAGATGAACTTGGAGATCTTCACCAACCTTAACAATTCTCTCTCCTGCAGGACTGCATGTGCAGCTTCACCAAGGGCTCCTTCTTCGAACTGGAGGGCCGGCCCTACTGCGAGCTGCACTTCCACCAGCGGCAGGGCAGCGTGTGCCGCGGCTGCGGGCACCCCATCACCGGGCGCTGCATCACAGCCGCCGGCCACAAGTACCACCCCGAGCACTTCATCTGTGCCTACTGCCTGAGCCAGCTGCACAAGGGCACCTTCCGCGAGCACGGGGACAAGATGTACTGCCAGGTCTGCCACGACAAGCTCTTCCTTTGAGCACCAGGTTCCCTTTGTGCTTCTTGCTGCTGCTCTGCTTGGCTTCCCTGGCATCAGCACCGAGCATGGCCCCGTTGAGCCAAAAATCCCTTCCCTTGTATCCCTCAACATCCCCAGCTGAAGCAAACACCCCGCCTCTCATCCCCGCCCTTCCACACCCACAGCATTGTTCCTTCCACCCCAGACAGCCCCAGCATGACACCCACAAAACCCCAGCTTTCACTCGGGCAGGCTGCCCCCAGCCACTTCCCTTACAGCTGCTGGTGGTGCTTGATAAAAATAATAATTATTATTACTTCTTGTGCAAATAAATAAAAATGGAACAAGTGCTAGACCACTGAGAGCAGAAAGGCAGGGAGAGGCACTGTGCTCTGGGGGCATGGTGGTTCAGCTCCTCCTGTCACCGTCCTGCAGCAGACACCAACCCCAGTGGCAATCTGTCACCCAGCAGAGGAGGACAGGGCAAGAGGGCAGCCCCAGCTGTAAAGCTAAGGAAGGAGAGGTGGCAGCATAGCATCCAACACGCAGGGACACACTTTAAAAACTTTATTTATATAAAAAAATCATTTTGTTTGAAAAGCGTTACAAGAGTGTGCACAGGAATCAGACAAGGAACAGCGGGGTGCTCCCACCCCCTCCACCCTCACCCTGCAGCCAGCTCCCCTGCCCCGTACAGGAGAGGAGGGAAGGGGGAAGCTTGGTTTTGTGGTTTGTTTTGTTTTTGGTTCATCTGGAATTAAAAAATTAAAAGGAATTAGTGTTTTACATATTTAAAGGAAAAAGAGAAGTTAGACCCCAGAACAAAACCAAACGGAGCCGAGGTGGGGCTGGAGCTGGAAGAGCGAGGCACGAGTGTGCGTACTGCGGAGGGCTCCACCTCCACTTTGCAGCCTTGCAAGGAGGCTTCCAGTTGCACAGAGAGCCTAAGCCTCCCCCTATTCACCCAGGAGATAACAGCACCAAACACACCCCCACCACCACAGAGACGCTCCCAGGACATCCTGGTCTCCCCAGGACAGGAAGGAGGGGAGAGCCCTGCTCCCTATCAGCAGTGGCAGCCGAGGGCAGCGGTGCTGGGATCCTCCCCACCGGGCTCCCAGCTCGGGCTGCCAGCAGGGCAGAGCTCAGCCCCGCCAGGAGCCCGGGACGCCGCTTCCCCTAGCGAAGCCAGACAGTACAATTCAAAGAGCTATTTCACAGTGGCAAAAGAAAGGCACATGTCAAGAGAAGTCTGAGGGGGCACTGCCACAGGCAGCAGGCGCACGGGGGTGGATGGGATCCAGGCTCTACCTGCTGCACATCCCCTCTCAGACCCACCGCTACGTCAGCCAGTTCCCTAAGAAATCCAGCCTCAAGAGCCCTGCTGCTTCTCCTTTCCCTCCTCCTTCCCCAGGGAAGGATCACCCCCAGGGCAGAGAGGCCTGTCCCACTCGCATCACACAGACTCTCTCCCTATATAAGAATCCCTCCTCGAGGGCCCCATCCAGGTTCCCCTTAGCAGGATCCAGAGCCAGGCCAAACAGAGCTAGATAGATCCCTCTTCCCACACCCCCAAAGCCTCATCTAGAGCAAAGCAAGAAGAGTTATTGCTGCTTCTCCTTCCCACCAACACCCCCGTGACTCTAGCCTCCTTCACATCCCAGTCCTGTCGCCACCAAGGAAGGGATGCTCTCATCCCTGCAGCCTCAGCTGAAGAGTGATCCCACACACAAAAGAATATCCTATAGGCAACAAAGGGAGGCGGCAAGTAAGGTCTTGGTCCCTGTCCCCGCAGCAGACTCCAAGCAGAAGGAAGGCGATGCAGAGAAGGCAGTTCCTGGTCAAGGCAGAGGTCTGGAATTGTTTTGCAGCATCCTCGCTGGTTGGTGCAGGCAGTCAGGCAGGAGGACCTCCTCTCTGAAGGAAGGAGGCGGTGGAGGACAGGGAGGAAGAGTTATTGACAGTTGTCCCAGAACGGGGAGGTGCAGCTACCGAGAGGAGGCAGAGCGGCCTGGGCTGCCTCCTGAGGGACCGGGCCCAGTCATTTGGCTGGCTAGTTGGCACAAACAGTCCAGCAAAAAAAAGTTGAAAAAAATTCGGTCCATTCCACCATGAAGAGTTATATATATTTATATATATAAAATATATTATCAACCAAATTGAGCAGATGCAGGGATAGCAGCTAGATCTTCTGCTGTGGAGAGAGAGTGAGAGGGAGAAATGTTAGCACATCCAGAGCAGGATGGATCAGTGAAGATGTGTTCACGGCCCCCGTGGATCAGGCAGCGATTGCAGACAGCAGCGATCAGAGCATGATTTGGCTGCCCAAAGCACCCCTAACAGCACAGCAGGATTTGCCACCACTATTCAGACTGGACAGGGCACTGCAGGACATACCGACACAGGGGAAAAAACAGCAGAATCCTCCTCTGCCTCAGGCTGGGATTCCTGCCCCTCCTCCTGCTGCAGACACACAGGGTTAGTAGGGGCAAAGGAGCAGGCGGGGGTTAGTCACAGGAGCCCAGTTCCCAGAGTGTCACTCCCTGCACTTCTGCCCACTTCAGCTTCATTAAGAAAAGCCGCTCACCATCAACGGCGCTGCCTTCACTGGCTCTGTGTCTCCAAGATCACCAGATCTGTCCAGTGTCCTGCTGTGGTCCATCTCATTAAGTGTGGAATAGTCTGCAGCAAGAGAGGAGACCATCAGTTGCATTACCTTTTTGTGAGGCAGCATCCTCCCCACAGGAGGCAAGCTGTTCCCAGCACATCAGAGAAGCAAGATGCTCATCCTCCAGTCCCTTTCCTACCTGGTCCCATGTTGCTCATCTGGATCTCTTCCCGGGAGGATTTTTTGTCTAGAAGGATGAGAAAACAGATCAGGCATAGCCTCCGTGACCATGAGCAGCAGTAGAACCACTGCTCAATAAGACCAGATAGAACTCCAGCCTCAGAACTGTTGGCCCAGAGATACTGTAGGATTTATGTAAACTCTGAGCATCGTTTATAACCCTGAGAAAAAAAACACCAACTCCCCATGGGGATGGTTTTGTGTGAGCCCCTGGGGAACCCAAAGAAGCAGGGGATGAGAAGTATAGAGGGAACATGGGTACCTACAAGGTGGTTAAAGTGGGGACAAGTGCCGAAAGGAGGGAGGGCACTTACCTGTTTTTTGGTTCCTGTCAATAAGAGGCAAGGTGCTGTCATCAAAGGAGTTTCCCCCTTGGGTCCGAGAGGCATTGCTCAGGTTCACCTGGAACACCAGACAGCAACCATTCACACTCAATACACTGAGCACATAGCAGCCCTCCAGCCCCAGCACACCCAGCAATGCTTCCCTCCCACAGCCCTTGAGCAAAGAACCTGAAGCTAAAGGGATTAGAAGGAGTTCCAAAGCCTCTGGGTGTACCCACATTCAAGGGTGGGGGTGGTTTACCTAAGCTGGGTCAGGGCAGCACGCAGCCCTCAAGAGGCAGCTGCAGTTTTAGGAAGGAAAGCAAATACTGGAGGATCCTGTTGTCTCAGTACTGCCACAACAGCTTTAGTGCTGCAGACTTTTCCTGCTAGTAGACCTGACGACCAAAGGCTTAATACTTTGCAGAGTGTTTCTGCTCCGCTGCCATCCAAACACTGAGAAGTGGCAGAGGGGACACCTCCAGGGGTCTCCAGTCACACCAGTAAGACAAGGGCTGAAATCCAACACTGCTGAGTTCCCAGAGCACCTCCCTCCCTGCTGCACGACCCTGTCTAACGCCTGAGGCACGACAGGGTACTCTCCTCCAGCACTCCACATACCTGGAAATCTGACTTCTTCCAGCCTTCCTTCTCCAGGGGCTTCCTCAGCTCTTTATAGCCCCAGATTGTCTGCAAGACGAGGGCAGCTGCTCGAACCTCCCTCTCCGAGCGGTTCCTAGAAAGCAGTGAAGGAAGAGATGTTTGGCAATGCCCACAACCTCAAAGCAGACTCAGGAGAAGCCCCTCTCCATCCCTACGCTACCCTTCAAGCAGAGCCTACCCAGTTTTGTTGATCAGCACCAACTTCTCAATCCCCTGCGTTTCCCGCAGCTTCTTGGCAGCCTCGAGGTTGTCTACAATGACTTCATTGATAGTGTTGAGGATGGACACCACTGTATCCTCAGAGAGGTTTTTGGCTGGAGTCTGCTGGCCTCCAGGCAGGTTCTTCACTAGGTTGGGGATGGCATGTTTACCTAAATAAAGGCAAATAGTCAGGCATGAGTGAGCAAGGAAAAGGACTAAAGTGACTAAAAAAAAGTCACCACTGGAATATCAGAGATTGGTCACCAATTTTGATGCATCCATCTCTCAAGGAGCCCAGTATGCGTTCCTCTAAGAAAGGAACCACATACACCCTCTATGCAGCCACTGTGCCCACGCATGTCCTCAGCCACCCAGCCTAGGAGTCTGGAGCCAGATGGATGTAGGGGGCATCTGCAGCTCTCACCTATCAGCTCTTTGTTACGTAAGTCAACAGCCAGGTTGCGGAGGGCTCCGGATGCTGCCTTCACCACACGCTCACTGTCATGGGTCAGGAGGTCAGCAATGGCAGAGAGTCCCTTCTCCTGGCGGAGTGCTGAGCGGATGTACCGGCCATACTGCGGGGAGAGCAGAACAACACGGTGGAAACTGGGCAGGCACAGCTTCACCCTGCTCCATTGGGGGGGGAGGCACTACTGGGAGCTCTACCACCCACCCGCCTTGGAAATCAAGGGTCCTGGGGTCACCTGTAGGGAGAGACACAGTGAAGGTGCCAGACCCATCTCCAGGTAACCTCAGGCAATGACTGTGAGTGGGAGAGGGCTTATTTACAGGAGTCAAAGCCCCCTCGCCAACCAGGCAAGCACGATTTTGTTTGATCTTTCCACACACACTAAGAGAATACAGAGCAAAGGTGCAGTAGAACTACAGAGCAGCCCCAAACCTACACTCCCTTCTTGCAGGATGCAGAAGGGAAGAAGTGGCAGGGAAGAAACTGCAGGCAGAGACACAGGCAGCCCTTGGAAAGGCACAGCTGGCAGACAGCAAAAAGTCCTTGACTACATCTCTCCTGCACTGTTCACATCTGAGCTGTGCTGCTGAATGATGTCTTCTTCAGAGCAAGCCACATGAAATGCAACAGCCTGGAATGCCAGAGCTTTAACACTCCACATCTCTGTTGGCTCCAAAAGGTGATACTCCCCATATCCCCCTTTCCTTCAACACCAATGAACACCAATGCTCAGCTCTACACGGCACTCACTGTCCAACTGCCAGCACACAGATTCTGAATTGCTCCCGCTGAAGCCTCTAGGATGGCTGGAGTCTTGCTTTCCTTTAACAGGGAGATGTATATCCGGACCACTTCTGGCTGGAAGAGGAGCTCATAGCCTGTCAGAGATGCACAGGGAGGAAAAACTTACTCAACCTCTGCCAGTACCCAAGACCAAGCAACAGACTTACTCGAAGGAGTACTGCTAGGCACTGTCTGCTCTTTGGTAGGACACAGTAGGACAGGTTGTGCCTCAGCAATAGAAACCCTAGATGAACAGCCCAGATTGGTCATCAATTTCAGACTTCAGAATTCAGTGTTTTGGGGCAGAAGCAGCAGAACTAAAATTCATGGCCAATAGCAGCTGCTCAGCTAGCCACAGACAGGCTGTGATTTGCTGCCCTCAAGGTTGGAATCATTGGAATGAGGTTAGGTGTCTGCCTTGGAATGACCCTTCCTCACATTCATCCTCCTCTAGGCAGGGCATTTTAGTTTAAAATCCTGCCTGCCCTTCATGCCCAGGAGAGATGAGCAGGCAGGACACTGACAAGCACAAAACTACAGCAGAGGTGGCCTCTTTGCAGGGCTGTGTCACCATGCTGTGCCTCAGCTCCAAAGGCTCCTTCTGCAGCCCCAACAAGCCTGTCCTGAGGTAGCACTAACCCACACCAAGACCAGTAGGCCTCCTCACGGCTGCCTGCAGCACAGCTTGTAAGCCTGGGCAGCCAGAAACAAGCTACTTTCAAGTCAAACCTCTGCCTATTTAAGAGGCTTTCTTCAGTGAGGGGAAAAAAAAAAAAAAAAATCAATGCCACACCCCTTCCCAGACTGCTCATGGGAAAGGAGCCCTACACATTCAAGTCCCAAACACACTGGACAACATACCTTTGGCTGGAGTTGTTCTTTTGGGAAAATCCACTGTATCTACACCAGGATCTTCAGGAAGCTTTTTACCTTTAAAGGGCAAGCACAGAGGCATAAGACACTTCATTTTCCCAAACACATCAGCCAAACAGTTTTTTGCCACTTGCTACAAGAACAAGTCCAGAAGTGAGCAGAAGCTACCAATGCACGCCACCAAGGACATTAGTTACACTGCAGGCAGCACAAGGCCAGCTGCAGGGGAACAAAGAGCTCAGGAAGGCACCCAATCATTTTCACCATGGAAAAATTAAAATCAAGAGCACACTCACCTCTGGAGAACCATTCGTCTATTGGCGAAGCGGAGAGGAGGACAGGAGAGAGGGGAGGCAGGAGGAGAGAAGTGCCGACAGCATCATGGGGCAGATCGTTTGGCAAGAAAGCAAAGGGAAGGGGAAGGGACAACACATAAGAAAAGGGAAGATGTGAAGTTAGTGGTTATCTATCCACCACCATCCCATCACCACAGAAACCCACCAGGGCACCATTAGCTCGTGTCAAACGCTTTGAGTGAGCCAAGCAGTAACTCCCAAAGCAAAGGGAGGCACAAGCCACCATGTTACCAGAGAAAGCCACAATTTAGCCTTCACACGAGAGATATGAGAGCGGATCACAAAGATCTCAGACCACCCTTAAGCCCCACCGAAGCAGGTATGCCTTTATGTCACCAGCCAACGAACCTTTGCCCTTCTTGGCACCGAAGCAGCTTGCAGCATGGGGCCCAGCATTGTTGGTGGTGGCCAGAGGAGTCTCCTGGTAGCGCTCAGCATGGGGGATCTCACGATGGACTTGGTAGGACAAGTTTCTCAGCAGGCACACACAATTCTCCACCAGCTACAGAAAGCCAGACAGTTCTACTCAAGAGCAGCACGTGCCCAGTCTACATCTCTGAGCAAAAGCTACAGTCACTGACTTAATCACAGCCCTGCTGTAGGGTCAAGTACTCCTGCTGCCAACTGCTGGCTGAGAGCCCAATGCCTGGTCACACAGTACATGGGTCACACCCCACAGAAGCTCTCCTCCCAGGCACAGCAAGGCAGGTGCCTGGTTTAGGTGTTCCTCAAATAGCTCCTCCAGATCAAATTCCTTGATCCCCCTCCATCTTTTGTCCTTATCAGGATGAACCCAGGAACAATTCATAAATAGAAGAGCACTGTGCATCTTGCCCTGCTGCACTAGCAGTACCTAGCATCCCCTCTGTAGTACCTTGCTATCTGAGTCCTTCTGGCCAATCTCAGACTGGATGATGTATATCAGGGCATCCACCAGCCCATCACATTCTCGCAGCTTCCGACGGGCTTCACTCCGCTCTGAGCTCACGTTCCTGTCAAGCAAGAGAGATACAGCATGGGGAAACAGCTGAGGGCAGGCAAGGAGCAGTCCACACCCAGAAGTGCTCAAACCAAAGGAAGACCCCTCTCTGGCTTCTCGCTACAGTGCCAGAACTCACCCAGTGCCAAGGAGCATCACCACATCAACAGTAGCTGCTTCTCCACAGCCAGCAAAGCAGTCTCTTCCCACTCCAGGATGGAGTGTTACCGCAGCCCCAGCCCACTCCAGCTCTCTGCCAGCAGTCTGCAGCCCCCCTCCCTTACCTAAGGCAGCCAGCAGTGTTGGTGAGTACTGATTCCCACTCAATGTGGCGGGGTTTTGAGTCCTCGTTGGGTTCTCGCTCCCAGCCTGAGCGGGGGATGACAACCTCATCAGTCAGGGCATGCAGTGCGTGATCCACAATGGCCATCTTGATGGAGTCATGTGAAGACAGGTTCCACAGTGTTCCTGCAAAACCACATACAGATAGTGTTTGGTCAGGCTTTAAATGCCCGTACCCTACATCTCGCCCAGCAGGTTATTGCCTCCTCACCTCCCCAGAACCGTTACCTGTGATGACTTCTGTGAGGTCCATATCGTGGGTCTTTCGCAACAGGCGCACCAGAGCGGGCACCCCATCGCAGTTCTTGATGGCAATCTTGTTGTCCTGGTCCTTGCCGAAGGAGATGTTCTTGAGGGCCCCACAGGCACCATAATGGACCTCTTTCTTGGGGTGGTCCAACAACCCCACCAGCACTGGAATGCCCTTCAGCTTGCGCACCTCCGTCTTCACCTTGTCGTTACGGTAACACAGGTGCTGTAGGTAAGCAGCTGCATTGGACTTGACAGCGTCCAGGCGGAAGCTCAGCATCGCTATCACCTCTGGCAGCTCTGGCTGACGCCAGTTGCCAGGGGGTGGTGCTCCTTTCCTCAGGCTGTCCAGACTGGCCAAGCTGCCCCGCTCATGCTGAGCCAGGGGGGCCCAGTAGTACCGGTCAGGAGCCACTTCATCCACCAGCATGTCTTCGTAACTCCTAGGAGAGGAAACAACAAGAATCAGTGTGAACCCTATGCCCAGGTGGATGCTATGCCTCCTCTGACTCAGGAGAGGATGGGGAATACACACACAGTATGCAGTCGCTGCTACTTGCTGCAGCATACCTTCAAGGGGAGGGAGCCAGGCTGCAGGGCAGCACCACGGTATCCTCCTCTTACCCCCAGAGCTGCACAGGGCACAGCTGGATCCTGGAGGCCAGCACAGGCATCTCTGGGATGGTTCAGGAAACGAGGCTCCTGAGCAGCCCCAGTAGCAATCAGGGTCACCTCCCACCCACCAGATCTCACTTCTGGGTCAGACACAAAATCCTGCTCTCTGTGTAACCTTTACAGTGGCAAGGCTCAGCCCTGAGGTTGGACCAACACGCGTAACACCACAAACAGCTAATCAGGACAATGGCCACTAGAGGGCAAGTTCATCCCACATCAAATTGCTGGTGAGTCCAAGCCAGACAAAAGTTCCCCAGGACTCCACACCAGTCACTTCAGTGCTTGGTACAAGCAAGTCATCTACTGGGCATTAGTGCTACTACACACACACACACACAGCATAAAGAAACCCCAATTCCTACCCTATTTTTAGGTCATTGGCAAGCCTGCATGGCAAATATCTTCTCTCCACCTGGGCAAAGGAAATTTGGTAGCCTCCAGCAGAAGGGGACAGGAGGGGCAGGGGATTTTGCTACCCTGATTGCTACAACGATTGGAAGCATTGTGCTATATAAACTGTGGTTGCACAACCAGTGTCCAAGACGAGGTTGTGTCCCCCGGCTCACATCTGCTCAGCCACCTTCAGATCCCACTTCTAAGCTCCCAAATCTGACACAGGAAGATCCGTATCACTGATCATGAGTGGGTACAGAAAGTTGCAAGAAAGGTTCTGCTCCCTGCACAACCTCCCCTACAACCTCTGGTACAGGAACTTGCCCAAACCACAAGTTCCAGGGGCTGGTGACCAAGGAGTGCTGTGCAGTCTGGCATCTGAGAGCACCACACTGCCTACCAACACTGCCCTTGCAGCAGAACAAAGCACGAGCAAGACAGCTGCCCAATGCCAACACTGAAGAAAAAAAAGAAAAAAGACACCTCAGCTCTTGCCAGCACAGCCTGCAGCTGGCCTCAGCCTCATGAGAAGCCTGTAGCACCCCAAAAGAGGGATACAGGATAGAATAACAAGGCAGGGAAAGGCAAGGGAAACACTCCTGTGCTGCTGCTGAGTCTCCCTGCAGGCAGGGAGCTCCAAGCAGACTTATACAGAGGAGACAAGGCCACATACAGCCAGCACACACACCCCACACTCTGCCTAACATGCTCCCTCGTCCCCCACGTGCCTGGCAAGCTGCCTCTCTGAAGGAAGTCATTAAACACCAGGCCCCTGCTCAAGACAAACATCTTGAAGGCAGGGGGTGGGATGCTGCTCTTGCTTGTTGCCCTCTCAGTGAGCCAGTCAGCTGAGCAAGATGGTAAGTGAGAAGGCGGGGGACAAGCCAAGCTCAACAGCGCCTGGATTCCACAGATTGCTGTGATCTTTATCGGTCTGCATGGGGAGGGAGAGCCTGCTCATGGGGCCACAGGAAAGGGCTGCACAGATCCCTGTCTTCTGGACTCTGCCTTATCCCTTTTGTCCAAGGGGCATGTTGAGGGGCCAGACGGGGGCTCAGGACTGCCAAAAGTGGCTTCTCACAGGCTGCTCAAGTCAGTCTCACCAGCTCTCCTCTAACCGGCACACACTTCACAACACAAGGCTGGGGAAATCAATCTGAAAGAACAACTGCCCCAACTGGTTCAACACAGCAACAGAAACGCTCGTGCTGGCACAAGCCGAAAGGACAAACCTCCTCCTTCAGTTGCTGCAGCAGCCAAGAGCTACTGGGGATTTACAGGATGCACCCTGAGAGATGGGTGGATCTCTGACAGGGGCTGGCAAATGCCTCCTTTTCCTTCCTCTCAAGCTTCTGCTTCTTGTCCTTGGAAAGCAAAGGAGCCTGTGGTCAGCCCTTTGCCTGCCTCCACAGCAGGAATGGATGTGCATTCCAGCCCACCAGCAGCCCCTCCCCGTTGCTACGGTCCAGCCTCAGCCTCACTCATCTTAGCACTAGTCAAGTTCACTCCAGCACCTCCCTAAACTCCACACAGCAGCACAAAGAGCAAGCTGAGAGGCTTAGCCAGCCAGCAGCCACGTTCATTTGTATGAGAGAACTGGACAAGATACCAGTCCCTGGCAGCCATAGCCTCCAGTAGGAAACATTCCAAAATGCCTGCAGCACATCTGGAGGGCAGTTTAGGACCACCAAGCCCCTGTTCTACTTGTCCAAGGCAGCTGCACAGCAGTCCAGCTGGAAGAGCTGATCACACAGGGCAGAACGAAGGGGAGAAACTGCAACTGACAAACAGGTCGAGCAGCCTGTCCCACCCTGCAAGAGCATTCCCCAGGGCACTGCGGTGCTGAGCCTTGTCTGCTTCAGCCCCAGGCACAGCACAGCTCCTTCAGGGCTGCCTGTCACTCTCAGCTTGGCAAAAATGCAACGGTGAGGCTGCTGCTGCTTTCAGCAGGCATCAGGCATATTTCCCAGCAGATAAACCAGACTGGGGCACAGGATGAATACTGCAGCACCCAAGCTCAGCCAGTGACAGAGCAGCTGGATCCTTCCCACCATGCTAATAGAACAGGCAGTGCAGAGGAAAGAGCCCAGAGCCATGTCCAGCCACCTCACGGAACTCCTTGCTGCAGGACAACTGCTTCAATTAGCACTGAGTATTAACCACCAATTAAGCACACAATTAGAAGCAGATACAAGATTTCTCCCGCACGAGCCATGCCTGACTCAGCTCATGGTGTTACCCCTCTTTCTATTCACGCTGCAGAGAACGCTTGAAGGACTTTAGGGCATAAGCTGTTGTCGAGAATGTGAAGAATTTTAAGGCAACGCAACTCAAATTACATTCAAAGTAATCCACTATATTACATCTTGTTACATCAAGGTTGGACTTTATCCTCTGGGTCTTTCCTAACCTAAGTGATTGAACAACACCTTTGAGAAGAACTGAATTAAAGGGACCCTAGAGCAACCCCCTGCCCCAGCACCCGCTGCCACACACTCGATACCCCAATACCTGAGCCGACGTCGAGCATCAGATGGTGTCCCTGCTCTCCTGGCTGTGCCATAGTCAGACATAAGCCCGTAGTCCACATCATCGAAGCCCACACTGCGCTGGTCATCTTCCAGGCCGTATGACTCGGGGTGGAAGTGGTTGAGGTCCATGTTACTGCCCCCAACTCGCACTTGAGGTTGGGGGCCATAGATGTCCTGGCGGCTGGGGGCCCGGTAAGTGTCCATAGACGGGCGATAGCGCTCATCAATGCGGGTGACACGGGACAGGCTGCCATAGCTGTGATCGCTGCCCGGGTAGCTGTCATCGTAGGGGCGGCCATAGCCATCGGGGTAATGGTAGTTGCGAGGAAGCGTGGCCGTGCCTGGCTGGCTCAGGTAGCTGCCAGGGCCACCGTTGCCATTCTTGCGGAAGTTCCTGTCCATCGTCTGGACGTAGTTGCTGGTGACGGGGGAGGTTTCCAAGGGTAACCCATCAGGCCCCATGGGGACCTGCTGCACCGTCCGAGTGGTCACAGTCTTCACCACTTTCTTCACCTAGAGAGATGGATGTAGGATACATTCCCATCAGGAAATCCTGTCGCACAGCGCTGCACCCTCTGAGACCCCTTCCAGTCCAGCACCTCACTCTGGGCAGATTTCACATAAACAGTGAGCTGGCAATGATTACAGCTGTGATCAGCTGGGCCACTGAGCACCTAGCTGGAGTCCAATCCATCTACGCCCTCCCCAGGCACATACCGTGGTCTCTGTGCGTCGGGTTGTCCCATCATCTGATGTCTCCACAGACACAACAGACATGGCCCCTTCTGGGTCCTCCTCCATGGTGTATGTCTCCTCCACAATCTGGCCTGGGTCCTGCATTCTGGGGATTGTGCTGTACAAGAGGTGGCTGTGGTCCTGAGGGGAGCATGGGCAGTCAATTAGCCCTCACCACCAGCACAACACACTCACTTCACGACATCAGCAGAGCCAGAAGAGATCTTATACCCCAGGGAGTCCCAGTCTCCTTTTATACAGGAGAGTGTACTCACAATCATGCTCCAAGCCCATTCAGACAAGGTGGCTGCATTAGAAACAAGCTCCCCTCTCCAACTAGGTTTGCCCACAACCCCATCCAGCGAGGATGATGCCCACAGCTTCACTCCTCTTACCTGTGGTCCGTTGAGTTTCAGATCTGGGAACTTCTGTCTCTCCAGGTCAGCATCACCCAAGAAACGGCCGTTCTGAAATTTATATTGCCATTGCAGACCTGTTACCCAACCATTCCTCCGTCCCTGCCAGGATTGCAGCTATCCCCCCCTTTCCTGCCAGCCCCAGGTCCCAAGATGGCTCTGACAGGCACAGCACATGCCATACATCACTCCTCAAGTCTGTGTAGCACACACAGCAAGCCACCACCCAACCCAGTCGAGGGAAGTTACAGAACATGGCACTCAGCCCACCTCCCCCACACTGCCTGCACGCCACTCAAATGCTCTTATGGAGAAGTCAAGAGCCTCCTCACTCCCCAAAGTGGCCCTGGAGACCTTTCCCATCTCCTGATGCAGGAGCTGCAAGTGATGAGCGAGAAGCTACCAAGGATTGCAATGGAGCATGCAGACACCCAGCAGCTGACTGCTGGGTGTTGCAGCTTTACCTGCTCACACTGCCTCACCGACCACCCTTTCCCATCCCACATTTCTCCTAGCAGCACCACCTTTCACAGCCAGAAAGGTGGATGCTTTCTATGTGCCACTGTGCACCTCCCCAGAACAGCCCAGAAAAGCAAGAGCAAGACAGAGACCTTGAGCCAAGGTAGATTAAACCACACTCTGAGCCTTGCAGAGAAGAGACCTCTCATAGTCCTGGCTTGGTTACTCCAGGGATAAACCAAGATTCCAGACACATGCCCATTGCTACACGAGAGGAGTCAGAAACACACCCTCACAGCTAAGACACCAACTCACATCCCACCTTCTGAGAAGCCAGGTGGCACGCAGAGGGATACCCAGCTACTGAACACAGCCAGCCTTAACTGCTCACAGAAGAACAAAACCAGAGCTGACCTGCCAGCAAGACCCTCCAGGCCAATACCTTCCCCCCAGAAAGACCCAGATAGGTTTGCACATCACCAGCTCATGTCAGCCCCAGCCATGTACAGCACTATGAGGCCAGCACAGCTCTCCTCCACCTCATCTCCAAGGAGGGCCAAAGGGAGCCAGGCCCAGGGTCATCCCCATCGAGATGGGACTGACATGGACAGGGGCTCTGGGAGCCTCCGTGCCCACCTCTGCCAAGGGCCTTTTTTACCTGGTGCCGCCGGGAGAGTGTGCCGTTGGCCAAGCCCGGGCCGGCGTCCTGTGGGGAGACCCGTACTCGTTCCAGCTGGGCTGAGACATGGCGCCGCTCCTCCTCCAGCGCCCGTGTCAGCTTCTCAAACTGCGCCTCCTGCTCCTTGACAGAGGCAAGGATGCTGGCGGTTGACTCCACTTCCGAGTCGTCCATGGGTGACGGTTACCCAGGACGGGCGGGGAAGGGGCGAAGGGCACGGGGAGGCACAAGCAGAGTTGGCTTGGTGTCAAGGTGAGAGGAGGAAAAGTGACCCAGAAGGGGAGGAGCCCCACTCTTCACTGCACATGATTTGAGGGAGGAAATGAAGAGAGAAAAAAAAAAAGTCAGAAGAGACTGATTTCATTCAGAGAGATTCTTCAGAACAGGGGAAAAAGAAAAAAAAAAAAGGCACTCATAGCTCCCTCCAATCCAGGAAAAGGAGCAAAGTGGAACAGGACCCCCAGAAGAGGCCTGCATGAACCCCTCTGAGATAGCTGCCAGTCCACCACTACCCCCAGGTCCTTGTCAGGGCTCCCACACCTGCAGCTACCCCAGGAGGTCCTCAGCCTGCTGATCTGGGACATGCACTGCCTCAGACCTATCAACATCCCCTCCCAAAAGAAAACAGTGAATCAGCACACCACACAATGAACACATTTTGATAGAGATTTTCTTCCATACAGACCTGTCAGAGGAGGAAGCTCGGGTGTGATTGGCAAAGGCACGGGACAGCCAGGTCTAGACGTAGAGAGTCATGGGAGAAATAGCCCAGCCACCACAGGGAGGAAGCAGGAGGAAGAGAGCTGCAGGGACAGCAGGAGAACAGGGTCAAATCACGAGCAAACTTAAATCAGAAGGCAGGGAAGGGGACGCAGGCTGAGGAAGGGGCTCCTCTCCTTCTGAAGGATGGAGCTGGGACAGCCACAGGCTCAGCACTGTCTCTGCAAGAGCTCCCTCAGATACCGCAGCCCCTCCAACTGCTCCCCACTGATGAGGAACAGCATGGGCCTGGCCCTCCACCTCCCCAGCCATGCCCCGGCAAGCCCACAAGAGGTTTTCCCAAACCCATGCAGTCACAGCAGGCGTGTGAGGACTCGCTCAATCCAGGCAGCCAACGCAGGAACTGCTTTCCCACGGTCTCCAACACAGCACCAGCTTTGCCCACTCTCCCACTGCTAACCCAGGGCCAGGAACATGGGCACCACCACCCTTACACAGTACCCATCTCTTCCAGCCCCTCACCCTCTGACAGCCCAGTCTCTCCAGTTTCAGCCTGAAGCAGATACCGGGCCAGATGCACTAAAAGTGTTTGGTTTTTTTCTTGCATCATTTTTAATTTTTATTTATTTTCCACATTAACTCAAGAGTATTCAGATTAAACACTTCCTGAAATGCCTCCCCCACTGCCAATGAGTCCAAATCTCTCCTGAGGTTCTGCCTGCCCCATAGCTTCCCACAGACACTCAAGAAGCCCATCTGCCCCAGCACTATCAGGCATCACTGAGATGAAATCCAGCAAAGCAGGGGGGATTTTTTTCCCCACGTGCTTCAGAGGCTGCCTACAGCATATCCCAACATCTGATTGCTGCCACTCTGTAATCTGTCTTCATCAATTAAAAAAAATCCAGTTCCTCTACTTATGCAGTTCCCAGCAGAGATGAGACTCAGATCACCTTACCTCCCTGTCCCAGCCCCCTAAGAATTCAGCTCTCTTCCTCAAATCAAACACCCCCCATCTCTCCAATTCAAGGGAGGGACTTGGCTCCTCAGCCTCCAGGGCCACCGCCCTGGAGCCCAGTGACAGGCCCCTAGACACAGAGCAAGGCTGCAGGGCCCAGCCCCATACTGAGGAGAAGCTGCAGTAGGATAGTTCCTGCAGTCCCAGGGGACTGAGCCAGCAGGCACCCAGGTTTCCTCAGGTGCGTGGGATGGTCCTACCACCCACAGACATCCTACACCAACAGAGCACCCAAGCCCCAGCCAGAAACACCGTTGGCAGGCTGCTATTGGAGGAGCGCTCATTTCCAGCACAGCATTTCACCAAGCTCTTTAAAAAGGGAGAAACAGCCCCTGACAAAAAAGGGCTCCGACACAGAACAACAACCCTCCCCAGGCAGCCACGCTGGGGGAGTCTGCTGCTGCAGGAAAGAATCCAGCAGGGTAGACAACCCAGAAGATCCCTCCAGCTCCACATGGCTCCCAGGCAAGCCCCACGCAGACAGCAATGCCACTCTGGCCCACATCCCCACCTCCACACATCCCCCAGGAGCACAGCCCAGAGAATGTGGATGCTAACAATGGAACTCGCAGGGCTGTTAAGGGATCCAGATAAGGGGCTGGAGCAGCCATGAGGTTGTTTCCTTCCTGCCCTTTCCACAGGGAGTAAACACACGGCAGTGGGGGAAGGAACAGGACCAGTCCTCGCCCACTCTCCCTGTTTCCTCACACTCACAAATATCCATCTCAGCAGAAGCTAGAGCACAGCCCTCACCCAGCACCAGCTGGGGCACACACCCCAAGCAGCACGCCAGCCACATGCCTTCCCAGCTGCTGAGGGTCTGCCCCAAATCTCTGCCCTCTGCCAACTCCCATACCACAACACTGGAGAGCATGGTGCTCCCTGGGCACAGCACAGACCTTTGCTGCCTGTCCACAGCAAATTGGGGTAACAGCCATCTTCAGACTGGGACACGGAACAGGAGAGAAGAGGAAGGAGCAAGCTGCCTGTGACAGCTCCAAGCTGAGCAAGCCACATCCCACAAAGCAAAAGGATGAAATTCCAGGGATTGCTTTGCACCCATTCCCCCCTCCTCATCCCCCTTCCTCTGAAGATACAACTACACAGAGCATTTTTCCAAAGCCAGACCATGACCATCTTTGAGGATGGCTGTATGAAAGCCTTTTCATCATGAGAGGCACTCCGACACACCCATTACTTAAAAAACCTAGCAAGCCAAAAATATTTCAGCTGGCTTGGTTCAGGGCAAAACTAAAAAGCCTGAAGACAAAGCACATCCCCAAGCAGCTCCTACCCCAGGGCACGAGGAACACTGCAGTGCTCATCCCACAGCCCTCGGGGACCAATGTGCGCACCCAGAAAGCCTGACATCCCGGTCCTTCTGGCCTCATCTTCCTACTTCCCAGCGCTGGGACAGCTCGGGGCTGCACGCTGAGCTCCTGAAACCAGTCTTCAACAGAGATACAATGTCCTGAAGAGCCCAGTGGAAGAACTCTGGATATTTTTTCTAAACCCTTCTGTTCCTGACTCTCGGGATGGCTGCCTGTTGCCAAAACTAAATACTTCACCTGGAAAACCGAGGGCCCGATCACAGCTGTACCCACCTGGAGTTCACCCACATCCTATTCTGCTGGAGGATGAAGTTCAAGTCTTGAAGGCTCCCCACCAGGAAAGGTTCCTGTCGGCCAGGGACACTGACCCTGAGCTGGCAGACAGGGAACAGGACACCATGGGCAGAGCAAAGACAAGATCCTACAGATAAGACGCAGACAGCAGGCTTGACAAGAACCGCCTGCTGCAGAGCACAAAGCAACTCAAGCATACAGCCCCTCTGCTGGTTTTTCACAAGGACCAGTTGCAGACTCATTTCCAGGATGACTGCAGTTAAGATCCTCAGCACTGAAGACTTTTTGGGCAAAGTTCAAGCCAAGCACCTCCAAAGCCAGAAGCCACCTGCACCACATCAGCCCTGCCCAGCTCCCTGCCAGGAGGCACACCCACAGCCCTTGTCTCCCTGTGTGCCATGACAGCATCACAGCGGTTCCGGCTGCCATTCCCCACCCCCAGCAGCTTTCCTGTCTATTGATGCTCCTCACACACCTGTTCCACACAGAACAAGATCTGTCCCCACCGCAGGACACCATCCACAGCTGCAGGCAGAAGCAGAGCTGCCTCTCCCTCCAGCAGGGCAGATGTAGCCCCTCACCCAATAGTGGATCACAGGGCTGGAGAAGACGTGGCAAGGACAGCATGGCTGAGGCCAGGCAGGCCTGGCAGGCACACTCCCTCAACTACAAGACAAGAAAAATGGCAACTTCGCCCCAGCAATTAGCCTTGCCCTATCCATTTGAGGGGCTCAGAGCCAGCTGGCTGGCTGCCCTTCAGCAGGGAACACACACAGCTCTCAGTACCAGGACCCTGTCCTCTCCAGGGAGGAAGCAACAAATTCTCTAGGTTCCATCTACCTATCGTGATGCACCTAGTAAAAACAGAAGCCACATCAATAATTGAAGCCCGCAATTGTCTGAGCTCTTACAGTGCACAACACTTGATGCTTTGCACTGGTTCACATCCCCACTAATTCACCACAGGCTCCCAGTCAGCCTCAATTAGCTAAAAAATAAATGAACCAACATCTCTAGCATCTTTCTATACCCATGAGCAGAGGGTCCAGGCTCAGAGAGCAACGTGCAGCCCTCACACTGCACAGGGAAACAAGCACAAACACCAGACAAGGAGCATTAGGTCAGCACTGTTTGAGGTAGAGAAGCTGCACATAAACATGGAACGGGATCACGATCAGGAGAACGCAATCTTCTGGATGCACATCCAAAACCACAGTAGCCCATAGCCCACTCTGAGAAGAGCCACAGGGAAACAGTACGGTTCATCTACAGCTTCCACAGCAAAGAGAGCCATATCCAAAGCAGATACTTAGCCAGCAGCCTGGAGGTTGCTGCAGAGGACACAGAAGGGACTTTGGACAGGCAGGAAGGCGAGCCAACCTCCCAGAAGCTACTTGTGCTGACAGGGCCACTCCCTGCCCCATGGGCAGCCCATCCCACACCACCAGGCCCTGGCAAGAGTTTGGGCAGGAGGAACCACAAGGAGCAGTCACAATGAAGAGAGCCACACCATGCTTGTAGCACATAACGGGTCCAACCAGCAGCAGAGCAGTGGCCCAGCCCGTCATGAGGGCTGCAGTCTCTGTTAGGAAAGGCACTCTTGCACAAGGAGTTACCTGTAGGGATGCAAGCAGACACAATAGCAGGCCGTATAAGGGAAAGGGCCAGCAGCCAAGGCAGGATGATAAGAGGGAAGAGATAAGAGCAGGGTGGGGCCTGCGCACCAGGCTGGAGTGAGGAAGCAGACGTGGCACCCTCCCCACACACACACACACACACACACACACACAAACCCCCAACAAAGGCAGGAATGCACGATAGAGATCAAGTCTCAAGGACCAGCACGGACACAAGATGGGAAATACAGTGGGCAACCCTCCGTCAGAAGACAGGTCCCACCAGGAACAGGGCAGATGCTCTGTGCCGCAGGGAGCAAAGAGCTGGGCTCAGCCCACACAGGGCAATCAGGGTTGCCCCCAGGGAAGGAGAAAGGAACAGCACGAGACTGGCCACAGAAAGAAAGGGCTGGCCACAGAGAGCAGGGCTTGTTCTGCTGGTATGTCAGCAATCCACCCCCAGGGCAGCTGTCCCGGGGTGCTCTGCAGGGTGGGGGCTGCCACACTCCTAAGCTGCTGTCCTACCCGGGCAGGGCAAGACCCCTAAGCAGGTTCAGAGAGCTGCTGCCCTCCCCACCCCCCCCACCCCCTTTCTGCCAGCAACACCCAGCACATCACCCCAAGGATCCCTGCTCCCACATGCCCCCCACGTGCCCAAGGACAGCAGGGAAGCAGGGGCCTGCTGCCCCTGTGCTGAGCTCCCACCCCAGCCCCCCAGCCCAAGGGTTTCGCATGTTGGGAGCCCTTTAGTAACACAAAGGCAGCTCTCTCCTCTCTGTGGGAATTTGCAGCTGAGCGCTCTGCAGGGACAAAGGGATTTCACAGGCACATCCACAGCCGGCCAGCCTCCCTCCCCCCGGCGTTCCCGCTTCCTGTCACAGTAGCACCAGACCTCAGGGGCACAGCAACAAACAAACACCAAGTGCCGGATTCTGGGAACAGGGCCAGAGCATTCCTGGGGCAGGCTGCACTCCAGCGGCCAGCAGGCTCCTGGGCCCCGCAGGGAAGGGGTAGTCCCCAGCTCCCTACCCTAAGGAGCTCCCCAGCTCCATGCCTTGCTCTAGGGACAGCAGCCACGAGGATGAGGGCCACAGAAGCCCCCAGGCAAGCAGGATGCTCCTGAATCCCCGGTTCTGCACCCCAGCTCCAGCCACCCTGCTCCCTGCCACCACATCCCTGGCCTTCTCTCCGCCTCTCCCCCCACCCACCGCCAGGCTGAACTTTCACATTCAGCCGCCTCTCTCCCACAGGGAAAGCAAACACCAGCCCGGCACTGCTGAGATAAGAGCTGTACTACGGAGCCGAGGGAGCAAAGTCCCTTCAATTAAATCTGAGGTCGCAGCGTGGCAGGAGCTGCCCCTACCAAGTCCAAGCAGAGAGGCAAGGGCACAGCACCCACCTGGGAGCTCGCATCTACTGCTGGCTGCCTCTGAGCAGAAGGCTGCAGCCCAGAGGCAGCCAGCACCAAAGGAAATCTCCCTCCAGCCAGCAGCACGCTCAGGCATCCACAGTCAGCTAAGCCCAGGGCACAAACAGCACATCTCAGCACCAGACCAGCAACCAGACAGGGGGATTTAACTCCTTTCCTAAGGCAGACCTCTGTCTACAGCCATGCTTCCCTCTTCCCAGCAAAGCCACTTGAGATCATTTCCTCTTCCAACACCTGCAGCCTCCACAGGGCTTACTCATGCCTGAGGGCTGACCAGGGCACAAAGGTACAGGGGGCTGAGACTAACTGGGAATTGCCCTGTCAGCACTGTGCACCACAAGGGCACGGCACCCAGCTTGACCATAAGATCACCAGCCAGGAAGGTCTGCGTGCCCCACCACGAATCCCCAAGTCACCAAGGAACAAAGGAGACAGGGAAGAACAGGAGCACAAAATCCCCCACCCAGCCCCATGAACGGTCTCCCTGTCTGCCCTAACAAACACCCAGACACAAAGGCAGCTTCCTTTCTTCTCTGCCCATCCCACACACAAATCCGCAGCCAGGCCGGTCACACACCTCTCCCCACAAAGAGCAAACAAGCAGGCGGTGAGCTCATGCTTGGGGTGGGAGTGGCATGCAGGGTATCTCCGAGACGGCCCCATATCAGCAGCAGGACACCCTCCCTCACTCCGGACAGACTCAGCTGCCCAGTAGGCACTGGGCTGAGTCATAGCACCCATCAGCCAGGGCCGGGCAGGACGAGGCAGCCAACAAAAGCCCATCTCCATTCAGCATGACCTCATCGGATGCCCCCGCTCTCTTAATTGTACATAAGCATCCACTCCGAGTAAATTTAGAGGACCCTGCCAAGAGGAGTAATGAATGGGTGAAGGAAAACCATGGGGGAAGCATCCTACCCGAGCCCGCAGCTCAGGCTGCTCCCCAGCACTACATTTGGCCGCAGATCCCCTTAGCCTGCTCACGAGAGGCAGCTTCTCAGGCTCCTGCACCATCCAAGGGGAAGGAAACCTGCATTTCCTGGTCAGACGGGAAATGACATCGTGGCTTCCCTTTCCCGTAAGCTTCTAAACACCGCGTCCTGTCAAGGGCTGCTCCCCACTGCCCCAACGTAGCACACAGGCACCTGGGGCAGGGCACGGGCACAGCCACCCCGAAAGCCAGCACAGCCCAACTGAGCTCCCCAAGGGATGCATCCTACCACCAAGGACCGCATGTGAGGCCCATTATGCATGGCGGCTGCATGCTCCTGCCGAGGGCAGCAAGCATCTCACAAGCAAAAGGCAGCAGGTGCCAGATCCCAGCCCCAAGCAGTCTCCCACAGGGACACAACCATGCCCAGAAGGCTATAAAGATGGGCTCAGTATTTGCAGAGCTGGGGAGGCAATAGCACTATAACCCTGGAGGACACCTGCTTACTGGGGCTGCAATATAGGCTTTGCAGCACATCCAGGTCCCCTGCTCCCCCAGCAGCCCCTGTGAGCATCAGACAAGGCCATCTCCCCACCACCACTCCCCACACACACCTTGAAGCAACTCAGCCCGCCCGGAGCCAGGCACGGCAAACAGCTGCACATGCAGCAACATGCTTGGAAGAATGCGTTACTCCACTGGGCAAGGGGCCTGCCAGGAACACGCAAACACGGTGACCCACCCTCCTAGGTCGGAAAAACTCGTCTTTGCAGTTCACCATGCTCCCTCCCACCTGGTTCAGCTACCCACGCGCTGCCCGCCGAGAGCCAGCACCACTTCCCTGGCCTGCCGGGCTAGTGCTGGGAACATTGCTGCAGAGGCAGCCCAGATACAAAAGCGAATCTGAGGCCCAAGCACCAGGTACAAGGGGGTGAGAGGAATACTCATCAGCTGAGGACAGAGAGACACCTTCCTCCTCCTGGCCTGGGTAGAATCAGTTCTCCATATTCATCTCCTCTGAGATTACTGTGCTCCTGGGAGAGTTCCCACCTGTCTCACCCTGACTAATTTGTCCCTACCAGCAATTCTGCACTTGCAAAAGTGGCAGGAGAGCAGCTCATCCCCCAGCTGCTCTCCAGCCCTCGCCCAGAAGCTGACACAGGTGAGGTCCATGCCTTACAGGCCGCCCACAGCAGGGCCAGGCCAGTAGCAGCACAGCAGTGAACTTTGAGCAACGTTCACTGTAATTGGGGCCAACGCCCATAGGAACAGGAGCCACCAGGGCTGAAACAGAGACATGATAGCAGCTCCTGCCCTGGCACAGAAGCCCAGAAGCTGCTGCTGCTGCCACCAGCCCATCTCGTGCTGGCTGGGACCTTTCAGAGGGTCACCTAAGTTCTAGAAGAGCACCAAGCCAGGCTACAGGAGGGCCAGTCCCAGAGCTCACTCTTCCACCCTGCCTGCCAAGCTCCCTCCTGCCTCTACCCTCCTCAGTGAGTGGCAGAGCTGATCCCTTCTAGATAGGAACCTCCACCCTGTGTTGCTGAGCTAGGGCACCCACATGCTTACTGATACCACAGCCACAGAGCCACCCCCTCTTTCTGCCTCACCAACAGGCCAGCCTGTGGTTTCACAACCTGTTTAGGCCACGCAGGCAGAAGAAATCCTGCTCTCATCAGCACAGTCATCTGAGCAACCAACTGCTTAGAATCACATGTACAGAGAAAAGAAATCCTCAGCCCAAATCAGAACCCCCAGCCCACGCAACCACGAATATTTCTGTAGTGGATAGAGGGCGGTGTGCTGCGGCATGTGGTCACCATAGAGCTGCAGCACACAAGGTAGGGGCAGGAGGGCCAACTGCCCAGGTGTCAGCCCCTCTGTCACCAACCCCTGGAGAGGGGCTGGTCTCTTTGAAGGTAAAGGAAGCATGGAACCTGTCACCAGCTCACTGCCACCTCCCTGAGCCACAACACCCACATGCACCAGGAGCACATTGGGCATCACACCACCAGCCTCTACCTTAAGGAACACAAAGCAGAGGGAAAAGACAGGTACTCTGTTAAGGACTGTACATCCCAGCACCACACCTGACATCCTGTGGTGCTTAGTCACCAACTTCCCTCTGCACCCCACCACCCATCTCACCCCTCCGTGACAGGTGGTTTATACGGGCCACAATGAGGAAGCAATACTATGCATTGGGAAAACTCTGCTTCCTCTGTAAGGAAATAAGGCAGGGAGACATACTGCACAATTCAGTGCAAGAGGACCTCAGCACACCCAGGTGACACAAACACAAGCCAAACAGTCACCCCCCATCAATCCATTCCCACGTAGCACCACAGTTACTGGACAAGGAAGGGAAGGAGACACAGCAGCTCTCCTGACTGGAAGGCAGGCAGCTCAGCATAGGCATGAGACACGCAGGAGCCATAAGCACTCATGACCCAACACTCATCAGCCTGATGCCACGAGGCCTCAGGATAGGGCCCAGTCTGAAAAAACAGTGCTGTGTCCTTCCCACCCCCAGCACACCCCTGCACAAGGGCAAGAAGGCTGCAGTCACCTCGGGGAAATCCAGCACTTTGTTCTGCAGCCTGCAGATCCAGCCCCTTCCCAGCAGCCTCACACTGAGGCACATTCCTGCACGCTGTGCCAGAGGACAGCTTCCTCCACCAGCCAAGCCCTGTGTCACACGCAGAGCTCTGAGGCTGCCTGAATCACCCAACAGGTTTAGATTTTGTCACCACAGCCATGCAACACCTGTTGCTTTTTACGGACCCAAATCAATACCAAGGTTCTGCACCTTGTCTGCAGCCAAGCTGAGGCAGTGAGAATAGCACAGCACAGAGACCTGTATCTGTAAGAAGGAGGGAGCTCTGTGCATACCTTGAAGCTGTCACCTAGGGAGGACACGTGGGCAGCAAGACCACCACAGGCCTGCTGGGGGGAGAAACCAGAATGCTCAAACAGCACTGTCCTCTAATGCTGCAGACACTACTCTCTGAATCCAACAGCATCCAACAAGCACGGTCCAAGCCATGTTCGCACTTCTCGGGTGTCCCAAACCCACCCCTGGTGGGGACACAAAGGACCAAGGACTTATGAGCAGTGCAGAAGTGAGGCAGCCCAGGGACAGAGCAGGGCCTCTTCTTCAACTCCCAGCCCATCCCTAGGGGAGAGAGGACTACGAGGACTCCTGAATTTAGTGATGCAGGGTGGCCTTGTTGGATGAGAGGTACTGACCCCACTGTAGCCCAGGCAAACCTGAAGCCACGCAGCACTGAGCACCTCCATCTTCCCACCCTCCCAGGAAGGCTCCACGCACAATCGCAGCAAGGGCTACCTACCACAGCACAGTTGTCTGCACACAGCAGAGGTTCAGTCAAATTCAGTTTAAGAACAGCTTAAAAAAATATATATAAACAACTGTCCCATCCCTTTTTTTTATTTTCCCCTCTCCCCTAATGAAGAGTGTGAGTAAACCCTACCAAGTCAGATAGCCTGCCTCAGAAAAAGCGTTGGCAATAGGGAAGGACAGCTCCCACAGCAAGCCCTGTACTGTTAGATAGGAGTGTGATGCAGGTACCAGGGATGGGAGCAGAACAACAGTAAGGCCTGCAGCCACCACAAGCCAGCCCTCATTCCATATCACCACATCCAGGTCCAGGCAGAGGCAAAGGAGGCCAGCACGCAAGCTGCAGCCCCTGACAATTGGGCTGGGCTCCTCACACACCTCGGCTCTGTTGGTGCCAAGCCTCAGCTCCCTCCCCACACCAAGCTGAGGACAGGCTTACTTCCAGGTCCTCAGTGAGAAAGGATATGGAGAGAACCACCAGCAGCTGTACTTGGTTCCACACACCAGGTGCTCTCCTCAGTGCCCAGCAGCTGGGCAGAAGAGCCCTCCACAAGGCCAGGTGCCATAGGTCTGGAATGGAACCACCGAGCAGGACAGGGACAGACGTGCCCCCACAGCAGCCACCGCACAGCTCAGCCGGGCAGCGAGCCCTTCCCGGAGGGAGAGGCACCACCCAGAGACCCACCCCTACTAACAACAATCGGAGGAAGCTCAGCCGTCCCCAGTCCCTCAGTCCAGGCTCAGGGGCACATCGGAGCCGCCGGAAACCCTCCCACACACAGACACCCGAACTCGAGCGCAGTCACCCCAAGTTCAGCCTCCGCTCCGCAGCACTGCGAGCGGCAGCGGCACCGCGGAAGGTCGGCGCCCTCTCGCACAAAGGCACGAGACGGCCAGCTGACAGGAACCGAGGGGCGGCCCGCGGTGCCCGGAGCAGGCTGCAGGAGGGCCGTCCCCGTTCGGCGCCGCTTGTCAGCCCGCGGCTCCACCGCACGCCGCTTTTCGTCGTCGAGAACAGAGGCGCGCTGCCGAACGGAGCCGCCTGGAAGAAGGGAACCGCCGCACCCGCCCCGCGCCTGACCCTCCCCGGCCAGCGGAGTCCCCTCCCGCTAGAACAAAGGCGCAGCCGAGGAGAAGGACACGGGAGGACTCCGCTGCCAGCACGCGGGGGGAGGGGGGGGGCGGCCCGGGCCCCGCGCCCTGCCCGGCCCCATCCCGCCCTCCTCCCGCACAAAGGCAGGGCGAGGGCCGCGGATCTCGTTTGCATCGGCCGCCAACCCGCCGCGCCTGTCGGGCCAGCTCCCCGCGCCGCTGGCACGCCGGCGCCCTTTGTTGCGCGGCCCCGGGAGCGGCGACACGCGCGGCTCAGCCCGGCCCCGGGCAAGGAGCGGGGGAGCGGCGCCGGGCCGCGCCGCCACCACCTTCGCACTGCCCTCACCGCGCACCTCGGGGCGCTCCCCGGCACCAACGGCGCGGCCGTACCCGGCGCCGTCCCCGGCCCGCTCCCGGCGAGGCGCGGCCGGACCCGACCTCGGTCCCCCTTCCACCCCACCCCCCCCCTCTCGAAGACGACGGGGACGCCGCGAGCGGGACTCACCGTGGCCGGGCTCCTCGGGGACAGGGGGCGGTCCCGCCCCGCGGCCGCCCGGCCCGCTCCGGCGGGAGAGGAGCGGCGGGGCGAAAGGTTCGAGACGCGACGAGCCCCACGAAGGGGCGGCCCGGAGCAGCGGCCGTCCGGGCCGGGAGAACCGCAACGCAAGCGGGGCCGCAGAGGGTCGGGCCGGGCTTCGCCGCCGCTCCGTGCGCCCCGCGCCGCTCCCGCACCTAAAATGGAAGTTGGTCCGGCGGGGCGGGGGCGGGGCCGAGCCGCCGGTACCGCCCCCGGCGTCGGAGCGCCGCGACCAATGGCGGCAGCGCGGAGCGGCGCCCGGCGTGCTAATGGCGGCTGTGCGGAGGGGGGGGGGGGCGGGACGGAGCGGCGCGGAGAGAGCGGGTCGGGGGGGTCCGCGGCACAGCCCCGTGAGCTCACCGATCGGGAGGGGTCCCGAGGGCCGCTCCGCCCGGTTAAGCTTTCGAGTGGCCCCGGGACTGCGCTCCGCCGGGCGGAGGTCCCGTCCCGGCTGAGCCGCTGCTGCCGGGGAAGCGCCCGTCCTCGCTGCGGGAGGAAACGCTGCTCACCTGCGGGAAGCCGGGGCCGGGGTTAGGGGCTCTTCGCCTCGCCTCTGCTCCGGGACTGGGCCGCTGGGGGAGGATCTGCCCACTCCCGATTGCTAAACTGCTATAAGTGAGATAACGACAAGAGGAAAAGGATTGGCGAACGGTTTGGGTGGGGACAGGTGATTTCAGGGGTAAATATGCGCGGCGCGGTTGGGCAAGGAGAGGTGGGGGAGCTGACGGCCGCCTGCAGATGTTTGGGGAAGGTAGTCCCCCGGCCGGGGCCGGGGTTTGCTCAGAGCAAAAAGGCATAATGAAGAGCAATGGGATTAAATGAGTGAGAGGGACGCGTTTAGCGAGATTAGGGGCTGGCAGACCCCCCACCAGCGAGCCAGAGGCTCCTCCGCCCCCAGCGCAGGCACCTCTCGGTCCTGGGGTCAGCCCGAGCCCTGTGGTTTAAGAACCGAGCCTTCGCCTCTGTGTAGGATCGGGGCAGCCAGCGGGTAGCTGATCACTAGTGCCACGGCCTGGGGCAGCCCTCTGGCACAGCCTGATATGTCGCCGCATCCCTGTATTCCGATCAGAGGTTTTACAGCCTTTAAAGTCTTAGAGAGTTTCTTCAAAGATGAAATGCGCTGCTGCGAACACGCCCATGCCAGCCCTGAATTGGAGCTGGAGTCAGTGTCCCTTTGAAGCTGGGGGAGCGCCTCGTGTCCCCAGGGCGGCAGGACTGAGCCGGACGGGGGCTAATAGCACGGACAGGGGCTAATAGCACGCTGTCAGCTCCAGCTCTTGACTCAGCACGGCCCGGCAGCAGCCAGGACAGCCACTAACACGTGCTCACTTCCAAAGGCAGACTGTACCCCGATCCCTGGGCTCGGGCTCACCCCGCAGCAGACAGGGCTCTTGTTTAAATGTAAGTACTGTGGCGGATGAGCCCATCCCACTGCTTCCTGGGAAGAGAAGACGGATTACTAACATGGGAAAATTTGCCCTTTTACAGTAATTGGGTGTAATAACATCTTATGCATCCCCTTTCATCCAGCGTTGCTGTTGATGCCTTCTCCAGATGAAACGCCCGAACGCCGCGGCTACCACCGGAACAGAGCAAGACAACTTGTTTATCAGACAGAGGAATGCTCCTCAGCAGCGCGGGGCAGGAGGAAGAGGGGGCCGCCGTCTCCAGGCCCAGCGTGGGCAGTTCAGAGATGGCCTGCATTGTTCTAAATCAGGATAACAAGGCGCTTCCGCAGCCCCTTTCCTGTGGGAATCCCAACAGGTTGTTGTCCTCCCCGTGCAAGAGGGGAAGTGTGGCACCAGGGGGTGAAACGTCCCGTCTGTCAGATGTGTGCACTAAGCAGTGTGTTCTCTCCACCTTTTGTGCTTTTTCTAGTCTCGGGTGCCAGCCTTCACCTCTTCAGCCCCCCCCCTTCTACGGTAAGTGCACGCAACGTGCAAGATACTTCCTAAGAATGGAGAAATGAGACAGCTCAATGCTGCGATTTAGTAACAGAAGCAAAAGGGGACGTTGATGGAAAACGACTGTGGTTCTGAGTAAGACCCAAGATAGGAATTTCCCTTCTCAGTAAGAAATCAGCTCAGTATCTGCTGATTCGAGGGCTTAGGGGACAAGGGAGAGGGTATGACTAGCTGAGTGGCAGGGTCTCTCTTCCTACAAACTGCAGAGCAAGGCAGGATAAGCAGCATGCATGCAGGCTGTGTCACACAGACTGACTTTGCCCTCCTTCCACGGTGAATCTGATAGGGACATGAACCCAGTCAGACTGACTCACTGAGCCCCTCCAGGTCTGGGACAAACACTGGACAGGGCAAAGCAAGGGCCAGGCTGAGGCACAACATCACGCTTTTTAGGACCGTGTCCCTGCAGGTCTCTATCCACAGAGAGAAAGGCTTTGAGAAGGAAGGAAGGAAGGAGCAGGTGCTCAGTCCGGATTTGGAGTGGCTGCTGCCAGTAGTGAGGGTCACTTCTTCACATGCACAGCCCCAGCTACCAGTTTCTGACCACCTGAAGGCAGAAGGAAAGAACCACGCCATTGCAGTTTGCTGGCTCGGTGGCAGGATGTACACTCACGTAACCAACAAATCCTGGCACTGAACGTGGGTGCCAGCATAGAGAGAGGATCCTTTCAACGGGACAAAAGGGTGTTGGTGCTTTTTCCAGTGCAGGCTATTTGGCTTTGAGCACTAGTAAAAGCTGCACTAATAAAATGCCTCTTTTGTGTGCAGACTCTATCTACAGTGGGAGTGTTTGCTGGTATCGCCAGATCCTCTATCAGTAACTTTTTAAGGGCAGACAAGGCCACTGGAGGGGGAGAGAAGGGGGGGGAGGCAGCACCAGGGCCTGCTGGGGCTGAGGAGACTGCAAAACACTAAAAATGCCTCGAAGCAAAGGGTCTGCTACCTGGGCCAGGTCCAGGGCTTTGTGTTGCTGGCTCCGTGGGTCTGTCAGAACAGAGAACCCCTCAGAGACACACAGCTGGGGAACAATGAGTGCGACTAAAGGGGCCTGCATCTGCTTTTCCACCACCCAGACCACTCACATACTCTCCCTAGTTTCCAGGAAATGTGATTTCCACTCTTTCCCAGAGCTGCTGCTGGGCTCCTTGTCTCAGCCACTGTCACAAGACACACAGCACAGTTTGTGAGATTGCTGTGGTCTGAACGGGGCCGCCTGTGCAAAACATTGGGTTCCCATCAGCCACAGCGGGCCCAAGAGGCAGAGGGCTGTTTGTGCCACGCTCCTCATGAAAAGCACTTTCTGTGGGCTGGGGCAGATCACGCAGTAACAGTGGACTCTGCACTTTAACGCTTTGCTCTCCTCTTCCCTGGCCAGCACCGGCAGTAGGACACACAAGAGCTGTTTTGCACACTGTAACTAATGCCCCCGAATGCCCCTTCGTCCATCCTGCGTCACCTGCAGCCTGATCCCCATCAGCTCATGAGCCCACAGAGCCTTCAAAGCCGTCTGCCAGCCCTACAGGATGCATTCTTACCTTTCTGCTTTGAGTGTGTCCCAGGACTGGGACAGACCCAGATCGCTTGTTCTTTTATCACTCCTGCCTCTGGGATGGCCTCAGGAGAGGGAAGAGTGCTCCACACTGAGTGAGACAGAGGGAAAGGAAGGGAAGAACCTGGCTTTGCCTTGGCCACCACCCCAGGGTGGGTGAGCAAGCGCCGCAGCACCACCAGCTCATTCCTCCAGCAAAGGAGACGGGTGATACCAAGTCCTGCCCCTGAGTCAGCAAGGAGCATGCAGTGAAGATACAGCCTTCCCCAGTAACTGGGATTTCACCTCACCTGCTGATCAGCAGCCTGGTCACAAGAGGAAGTCCTCTGATATCAGCGTCTTGGAATTTTTTAATTTAGCTTTGTCCTGGCGCCGTGGCTTTCCTCTGACTTCTCTGCCCCACTCGGCTCACCCAGCTGAAAAGCACTTTCCACCGCTGATGTCCTCCCACTTGCAGGCTCCCAGTGTCAGCTTCTGCTTACGTGTTAGGCTTGGCTGCTGAGGAGTCGCTTTCTCACTGCCACGGCTCTAGCATGGTCCAAGCACAGTATAAACCATCACAAAGCAGCAGGGAAGGCTGCGAGCATATTCTGAAATCCACAGAGGCCCCTAAATCAATAACCATACCCATCTGTCCCCACTGAATTCAAGCTTTCCAAGTTACAGCTTCGATTACTATAATTCCCAAAGATTGCAGGGGGCAGAGGAGCACGGCTCTCTGTTTTCTATTTTTATGAGCATACGATAGCACTCCGATATGAAATTACGTGTTTTACTGTTTCCCTTGGTATGTACAGCTGGACACAAAGCCACTCGAGGTCAGCGGAAAGATTGCCACCAACCTCAGAGCCTCTGGCTTAGACCCATAATTACTTTCTTTTGTGGTTTGTTCCAGTTCTGCACCCTTACATGTCGAAACACAGGAAAACCCATCTGTAAAGCCACAGGGGATGATACCGTGTTTAACTAGCCGTAGAAAGCTTTGTAGATTTAAAATCTATAGCATCGTTTTGATTCTCGTTCTTCTGCAGCCCTTGAAACTTCCGCCCACTTCGGTTGTTTGTGAGGACAGGCAGTATCTCCAGGCTATGGGCTGGGATCGTTATAGCTGCTGCTGGTGTGTGTGTGTGGAGTGATTGACGCAGATGTTTTTACAATGGATGCTTTATAAGAACAGCAAAACGCATTTCCAATTCTCTGAGCAGGCAGCACCCTGTGCACGAAGGCCACTTTCCAAAACACCCGTCCTCAATCCTCTCGGCTCAGTGTTTATCTGTGTGCCTGCCTCCCCTAGAGGCATCTGAGGCCGTGACAGTGCTGTTCCTCAGTCACGCACCCCAAACAAAGCCCTGAGCCCACGGACTCACACAGCAGCTTCAGCACACATCCTGCTCGCTGACCTGCTGCTTGCACGCCCAAACGCTGCTCGTCCTGGGCAGGCGGAACAGGCTAACTGAGGTAACCACAGTGTGGCAGCGGTACAAGAAGCCACGTCGAGGCCTTTCGCAGCGCTGGCTTTAAGATGGCGCACTGTGGACAGAATTTCCCTGCTCCCATCCTTCACCCCCCAGCCCGACGCCGCCACCACCTTCCCGCCTGAGTTCCCGCCGCGCTGCGATTGGTCGAGAGTCGAGCCAATAGCGGAGCCGTTGCTAGGCAGAACACGGCGCCGAGGCGCACGTGCGGCGGGGGCCGAAGCGCACGTGTGAGCCGTCGACCGTACTGTGCGGGCGAGCATGCGTTAAGCCCGACCCGGCGGCTCCGCACCCGAGGCCTCGGCACCGTTTCCTCTCTCCCCGGCGCGACGCCGGACCCCGGTGGCGGCAGGTAGGCGGTGCGGCGGCCGTCCCTACGCCCCAGGCCCCGTAGGGAGAAAGCCGCAAGCGGCGCGGCCGCTCGGCTTGGCTTCAGTCAGCGCGGCGAGCGCCCCCTGGCGGCCGAGGGCAGCTCCGCACGGCGGCGCGCTCCCCGCAGGGATGCCCGCGAGCTGCCCGCCGGCCGCCCCCAGGCTGCAGTACCGCAGCTCCCGCTTGCTCCGCGCCGCCTTCCTGCGCCTGCACCAGCAGCAGCAGCGGGCGGACGTCTTCTGCGACGTGCTCCTGCGGGCTGAAGGTAACCGGGCTCGCCCGAAGGGACTATCTCGCCGTCCCCGGGAGAGGCCTGGCCGGCCGCAGCCACGTGTTTCGTTGCAGGGGAGGTGGTGGCCGCGCACCGCTGCGTGCTGTCGGTGTGGAGCCCGTTGTTGTCGGAGCGCCTGGCCCGCCTGCTGCCCCCCCCGGGACGCCGCGTGGTGCTGGAGCTCGAGGGGCTGAAGATCGCGACGCTGCGCAAAGTGATACGTTTCCTGTACACGGCCGAGCTGGACGCCTCGTGGGACGAGGCGCCGGACGTGCTGGCGGCCGCACGCCGGCTCCGCGTGGCCGAGCTGGAGTCGCTGCAGCTTCGGGAGGACGGCCTGGTGCGGCCCGGGCCCCGCTGGCAGCTCGACCGCAGCTGTCTGCGCGGCCCCGGCTCCGGCGGCGGCCCCGCAGGCGATGCCCCCCAAGAGCAGCTGCTCCCTCCGAAGACCGTGAGTCCGGCACACCCCGTGGGGCGGCTGAAACTGAGGAGGATGGAAGGCCGACGCGGCTGGGAGGTGGTGAGGGACAGGAGGTTCTCCCTCGAGCCCGTCGCCGTGGAGGCCCGGATGGGAACAGAGCCGTGGCTCCCGCCGGCTGCCGGTGGGCCGGAGGACGACGACCCGAAGGAGGAGGTGGATGTGGGGGCAGCACAGCCGTGTCTGCCCCCCGGCACCGTGTGCCCCTGTCCCACCCCCTCGTCCGAGTCGGATGTCGAGGTGGACGTCCTCGGGTAGGGGAGCTGTCTCCTAGACCAAAAGAGCGCAATGTCCCTGTTCTGTTCGTTGCTGAAATAAAGCGCTAGAGTCGTGGAACGGAGCCGCAGAGCTTTATTGGGGGAATGGCGCCGGGTAACGGCTGGCGGTCGCCGGGGTCCGGTCTTTGCTCGGAGGAGCTTCGGCGTCGGAGGCGATACTGGGGGCGGTGCCCCCCCTTGGTGCCGCCTCTTCATGGGCGCTCGCTCCGGGCGCGCTCCGTGCCGGCCGCCCCTAGGCCAGGCTGCTCCGCAGAGCCTCCACCACGGCCGCGGGCTCGGGGAACTTCAGCTTGCGGGGCGGCCCCTTCCCGATGCCGCTCCACAGCTGCACGGCTGCGGGCGGACGCGAGCACGGGTCAGGGCCGCTAAGGCACCCCTCCCCCAACACACACACACCTCGCAGCCCCGGGCACTTACTGCTGCCGTCCTCCTTCACCAGGGACACCTCGAAGCTGTTCCTGCGGGGCTGCTGCGGATTGATCTCCACGTCCAGAGCGGCCACGGCCCCGCGCAGCGCCTCGCTCAGCGCGGCCGCGTTGCGTCCGTATACGCGTCAGCTCCGGCTGCGGGACGCGGCGGTCAGCGGGACCCGCCAGGCCTCAGCCCCGCGCGCGGCCCCGGCCGCCGGGGAAGGGGAAATCACCTACCAGTGCTCGATGACGACGCGGGGGCCGCCGCCGTTCCCGGGGCTGCCCTCGGCCGCGTCGCGGGGCCGCTTCTCGGGGGGATCCGCCGGCGCCTGTGGCTCGGGCGGGCGGCGCGCGGCGCGCTTCCTGCCGCGGGCAGCCATCCCGCTCCCGCCACCACGCCACACAAACCGCGAGGGGCGGTGCCGCAGCGCTGCGCGCGGGCTCCGCTCCCCGGCGCTTCCGCTGGAGGAACCAATCAGCGCGCGGGATGGCAGAAGCAGTCCCGCCCCCCGCCTGGCGGCCGACCCACGGCGACGCGCACGGAGCGGACACGGGGACGCGCACGGAACGTTTATTGTCAACCGAAGGATGCGGGCCGGCTCCCGGCCCTGCCCTTCCCAGGAACCGGCGGGGCTGAGGGCTAGCGCGGGTCCCGGCCAGCACGGGCAGAGGGAGCAGCGGCCCCCGGGCTCAGTGTTATGTGCAGGGCTCCCCAGCCGGCACTGCCTGGTCCCCGGCCGTAGGGGACAGTGGAGTGGTGACAGGTGAGAATACAGGCAGCTCCTACTTCTCCTTCTTGGTCTCCCCATTGGCAAGTCCAGCTGCTGCTTGTCCCTCGGGAGGCTCCTCAGAGCCCTCATCCCGTGGCTTCGACTGCTTCTTGGCTTTCTGGTAGAGTTCATTGAGGTTGAACTCCCGGATCACATTCTCCTGCAGCCAGAGCACAGCATTAGCAACAGCAGTGACCTCTCGCTACTGTCCGCTTTCCAAGGCTGCCTGTGAGAAGCTTCTGAGCACGTTCCATTCCCTGGAGATGGGCTGGAACATCCCCCTGCCCCTTACATACCTCAGAGAAGGTCCAGGAAACGGCCCGGCCCTTCTTGTCAATCTGTGGGCGACGCATGACCTCCGTCCCACCCTGGAAGAGGATGAGGGTGGGCAGCTGCTTGGTGAGGGGTGAGGTGCTCACCTTGTACCTGAAGGAGGAGGGCAAGAGGCAGACAATGACACCAAGGCACTTGGCAGACGCGCTGTCTCCCCCGCCCTCTCAGCCCCACAGACCTGGTGCTGACATCTGTGTATCGGCCAACGTCCACCTTCCCAAAGTGCAGCCCCGAGCAGTTGTACCTGGGAGGCATAACACAGCGCTGAGTGCTGTGAGTGACCACTGGGCTTGGGGTGACTCACCAAGGCCTCAAGCAGGCATCACTCACTTGAGAGAGAGGTCAGCAAAGATGGGGGCAAAGGACTGGCACTCACTGGACCAGTTGGCGAAGAACTCAACGATCCAGGTCACCCGCTTGTCCCGTTCCAGCTCCTCCTGCCAAAGAAGCATGTGGGGGGTCAAAAGGAGACACTAAGCAGGGAACCCAGCACCCCACACCAGCCCAGACTGGGCACGAGATACTCACATCTATGGTCTTATCGCTGAAGTACTTGATATACTCAGGTCCCATGTAGAGGGGTGGCTTGCAGGTCATCAGGAACACTGCAACAACAGCATCCCTGAGTCCAGGGCCCACCTGGAGAGAGACTTCTGCCCCCTTTTCCCACTTCTGGAACACCCAAAAGACCCTGGTTCAGTCCGAGGGAAGCTCCTCCTTCCCCTGTACAGCCTACATGGCGACAGAGAGCACCAATGGCACAAGGCAAAAGGGCTCCAGTCTCATCTCGGGCAGGCAACACACACAATAGGCAGGGACAAGGCCCGCCGAGGGCACTGCTGCATTCCCTGTATTGCAGATCCCCTCTCACTTCCCCACAGGTCTCACCAATGCACAGCGTGAGGTAGAGCAGGCCCATGCGGATGTCAAGACGGAAAAAGAGGATGGCATTGGCTACTTTGCTGAACATGAAGATGTTCCCAATGTGCTGCTCCACAGTGACTGTAAAGGAGGAAAGAAGTCAGAGATGGAACCACATCTCCTTTTTCTCTCTCAGCCCCAGATCCCACCTCTTCCCTCTGCTCCTCCACAGTACAGAGACGCGCCATAAGCACCCTCCCCCCCCCCAGCGCACAGCGCAGCCCCCACTCACTGGAGCGCCGGTTCTTCATCATCACGATGGCGCTGAGGAACATGAGGATCTCCACCTCCCGCTGCACAGGAGAGAAAAGCTGTGAGCACCCACAGAGCCACCGCCACCCCGGAGCAGCCGATCAGCCCCGCAACGCTCCCCTGCTCCGACCGTTCCCTGCACAAGGACAAGCAGCCGCGCCAGCCTCCAGTCTCCGCCTCCCCTCGACAACCGAGCCAGAGCTGCCTCTGCGGGGCCCGAGGAGCCCGGGCAGGGCACAGCACGCGGCCGGCAGCCCCGCTCCGCCGGCACGGCCCGCGCAGAGCCGCTCACCCAGTCGAAGTCGCAGGGGTTGCCATCCTCCCGCTGCGAGGGCAGGCCGCGACACAGCGGCGGGACCTTACGGACGAGCAGGAAGGCAGTAGCGAGCAGCGCGGACAGCGGGTAGTAGGGCCGCGCCAGCCAGCGGCACAACCCCGGCACCGAGTAGAGCAGCGCCAGCAGCGGGGCCAGCACCGCCATCTTGTCCTCCGCCGACCGTCCGCCGCGTTCCCATTGGGCCGGCTGCCCGTACGTCCGCGTGGGGCAGGACTTCCTCCCCCGCTGGCCAATCGCGAGCGGCAGTGACGGGAACGCTCAGCGGCCGCGGACCAATGATGGGAGAAGAGAGAAGCGACCAATCGAAAGGCTGAACCCGCGTGTCCCTTAGCAACCGGGGCGGCGCCCGGCCAATCGGCGCGCGGCGGGGGCGGGGCGGCCCCGCGCGGGGCAGGCCGGGAAGATGGAGAACTTCTCGGCGCTGTTCGGCGGGGCCGAGCCGCCGCCCGCCACCGCCGCCGCCGCCCTGGGCTTCGGGCCCGCTAAGGCGGCGGGATCCGGGGCCGCGCCGCCTCCCGCCGCCGCCGTGCCGCCGCCGGGCGAGGACGCGGCACGGAAGGCCGCCGCCGGCCCGTTCTACCTGCTGCGGGAGCTGCCAGGTGCGGGGCGGGCCGCGGGGTGGGGGCGGGACAAAGCGTGACGGGTGGCGCGCGGAGCCAATGAGGAGAGAGGGAGCGGGCGGGAGGCGCGGAGTGACGGCGCGCGGAGCCAATGGGCGCGTCGGGTGGGTGCGCTGAGGGGCCCGTCCGCCCGCAGGCAGCACGGAGCTGACGGGCAGCACCAACCTGATCACGCACTACAACCTGGAGCACGCCTACAACAAGTTCTGCGGCAAGAAGGTGAAGGAGAAGCTCAGCAACTTCCTCCCCGACCTGCCCGGCATGATCGACCTGCCCGGCTCCCACGACAACAGCAGCCTGCGCTCTCTCATCGAGAAGCCGCCCATCTGCGGCAGCTCCTTCACGCCCCTCACCGGCACCATGCTGACCGGCTTCCGCCTGCACGCCGGCCCGGTGAGCGCCTGGGGAGGGCCGGGGGGGGTGGGGGTGAAGTGAGGGCCCTCTGACCTCAGCCCCTGCAGCTGCCGGAGCAGTGCCGCCTGATGCACATCCAGCCGCCCAAGAAGAAGAACAAGCACAAGCACAAGCAGAGCCGCACGCAGGACCCCGTCCCCCCAGGTAGGACCGTGCCCTGCGAGCTGTGTTAACCCTGCTAGCCCTGCACCACACTCACCCCACCCCTGATCCCTGCAGAAACCCCCTCGGATTCAGACCACAAGAAAAAGAAGAAGAAGAAAGAGGAGGATCCGGAGCGGAAAAGGAAGAAGAAGGAGAAAAAGAAAAAGAAGGTAGGTTGGGAGCCAGCCTGCTGCTCCGCTCTGCCTTCCCCAGCCCTGTGCAAGGCTGGACTTGAGCAGCTCCATGCCTCTGGCTCCAGCGGTGCTTTGCACCACTGCAGTTTTACAGGGCCTCACACCTATCCTTCTTCTGCAGAACCGGCACAGCCCCGAGCACCCAGGGGTGGGCAGCTCGCAGGCCAGCAGCAGCAGCAGCCTGCGGTGAGGCTGCGCCGTGCCGCTCAGTGGAGCTCCCAGCCCCAGCTGCCTGCTGCGGACTCGTCCCTCTCACAGAGCATAATGGGGTAGTGTGGGCAGTCACGGCCCTCACTTGCAGAGAGCGTGGCCCTGCAGCCCCCCTGCTTGCGCTGTGCGGCCAGTGGGGACCTGGTGACACGGACACTGCTGGAACAAGGATTTCAACCCTTGGCCTCTCATACCTAAACATCATGGTGCATTGGGATCTCTCTTTTATATTCACCTTTTAATTAAAGTCTGCTCTGAGGAGGAGCTGGTGCCAGTGGCGGCTCTGACTGTTGGCCAGCGGGGCAGGGCAAGGAGCAGAGGCCTTGGCTCAGCCCTGTCGTACTCCAGCCCTTGAAGCTATCTGGGCTGCGAAGGAAAGGGGACAGGAGGACACAAGTGACCCTGGAACAGCACTGTGTCCTCCAGGACTGCCCCTGTGGGTGCTCCCACAGAAGAACCACAGCCTCGCTGAGTCCTGGGACATCTTCCTGCTTAGGGTCCTCACAGCTCCACTTACCTGCAGTGGGAGCACTGTGTCCCAAAGCGCCCTGAGAAAGCACGTCCCACCTGTGAGGCCAGAGGCACTGCAGCAGCCCTGTGAGGCTGAGGGCTCAGCTCTCCTTGGCCCTCTTCCTTTCCCCTCCAGAGGAGGGAGGGAAAGCTGAGACGTGAAGGACAGGAGCCTTCAGGGAATGCTCCATCCCTGGACGCCACACAAAGCACACGCATGCCCGCTGAGGTGGCTCATTAAATATCCTTTTATTCCTCGTTTTTAAAATGGCTAATAATAATAAAAAAAAACGATGGCATGGCTCTGCAGAGGCCACAGGAGAGATATTGCCATAGAGAAAGAGTCAAGTAGTGCGTGAAGTTCTGTGGGCCCGGTGCAGGGTGGGCTCCCCAGCAGGGTTGGGGGTGGCAGGGCAGCACTGGACTCCTTGGCTGCGTTTTTGGCATGTGATGAGAAAATATTGCTCGACAGGGATGTGACTCGCTGGCCGCCTTCTTCCCCAGATGGAAATAAAAAACAACCACGTGACAGCCAGAAAACCCGATCATCCATTTAAAAAAAAATTAAAAAACAAACGAACACAAAGCTTGGGGAAACACTGAAACAAAAGGAAAAGTAGCAAAACCTGCAGGTGCAGAAAGGCTGCAGCCCTCACCTGCTCCCGTGTGCCAGCAGCTCCCCCGGCCATCGCCCGCTCTGCACCACATCCTGTAGCCACTGGGGAGGGGAGATGCCGAGCACAGGGGGCTCCAAATCCAAGCAGCCAGGAGGGCAGTCCGCAGCCTGACAGGACCCAGCAGAGGGGTCCAGGATCCCATAGGCCCCAGTGCAGCATCGGCACCCTGTGTCCCCCAGGAGCCCCCGAGCGTTTCCCCCTTTCTCGTCCCTTGAACACAGGGGTGCCGGCCCACGGGAGGTGGTGGCCCAGGCAGGGAAGGGGAAAGGGGTGGTTACTTCCTCTCTCTGGATAAGATATATAATTTCTGCTTTTGTTTGTTGGTTTTTTTTTTGCTTTTTTTTTTTTTTTAATATTTATATTTATATATATATATAGATATTTATATATACACACACCTGGTAACTCAGAAAGAGAAAAAAAATAGAATCCGTAACAATAATAATAAAAAAAAGTTATTCTGGTTTAAAAACAATCCATTCCTACCACGCTAGGCGAGCGATTGATTGCACAAGGCCCACAAGTGGCCGCCCGGCCAACGGCGGCAGGGCGCGAGGCTGCGGGACACGGCCCCCCCCACGGCCCCCACACTTGGCCAGGGCAGCATCCCCGCCCCACACAGTCCTGCCGGGGTGTGAGTCAGCGCCTGAGTCCCAGGGAGGGGTTGGAAAAAGGGAGGAAAAAAGCCCTGGGGCTTCTGGCCCATCTCCTCGCCCTCTCCCCCACGTCGGCCGGGGGCTGCAGAGCATCCTGTGCCCACGGAGCCCTCTGGTGCCAGCGGTTGCCCAGCCAGGAGGTGAGCGGGCGAGCGGCTCTGCCCCTCATACTGAGATCTCGTACGTGGTGCCCCCCACGCCAGAGACCTTCTTGACTCCTCCACGCGTGGGGCTGCTGACAGGCACGGATCCCGAGCCGGGGGCGGCCGAGCTCAGGCTCTTGGGTTGCCCGTTGGACTTGCTGTAGGATGTTCTCATCTGCATCTCGTCTCTGGTGAAGGAAGCAAGCACACGGGGTGAGAAGGTGAGCACGGGGATGGAGTGTGGCAAAGCGTGGGAAAGGGGAGAGCAGGACCCCAGCATGGCAAAGATGCAGCCCTACCCTCCCCAGGGACGCGAAGCAGCCAGATGTCCCTCAAGCCCACCAAGAAGCCCACAAGGTTTTCTAGAGTCGCACAGACAGCACCAGCTCTGCACCAGCTCTGCGCCAGCAGGACTTCCCCCAGCCCCCCCTCCACCCCCCCCCCAGTGAGGAGCTGAGGTGCACACCGCGTGGGGCAGACGGTGCCAAACTCACTTTGGTGCCAGTAACGGCTGCAAGGCCACCTCCTCAGTCTCGGGGACGCTGGCCTGAGACGCTGCTGGTTTTTGGCTGCTGTAAGACACAGATTTGCCCAGGTGTGGGGCAGCGGGCTGCTCAGGAGAGCCCAGGGAGCGCACCCGCAGAGCGTGCGAGGGCTCAGGCTTGCCGAAGCGGGGAGGGGCCGGGCGGGTGAGCGGATTCTTGCCCAGAGGTGAGCGCTTGGAATCGTCCGAGGAAGAGCTGGTGCGGGGGGCATTGCTGGAGCCCGGCGTAGACTGGATGCCCGAGTCCGCCAGCCCCACATCGTCCTCCCTGCCCGCGGCGGGCGACTGCTGGAGCAGTTTCTCCCGCTCCTGGATGGACGCCACGATGTGGCGGGACAGATTGTCATAGCGCACGGGTGAGGGCTCGCGGGGTGGCACATGCTTGGGTGAGACGGCGGAGGCAAAGCGGCCGTGCAGGTCGGTCTCTCGCTGCTGGGCGATGCGGGCCGAGAGGAAGGGCGACGTGTAGCCCACCGGTGGGTCGGGCTCCGGGCCGGCCTGCACCGACTCGAAGTCGGGGCTGTCGGAAGGTGTGAGCAGGCTGTCATAGGACAGGCTCCCGTTGCGCGTCTGGTTCACCAGGCTCTTGTAGGAGGTGGAGGTGGTGCCCTCAGAGCGGATGGACTGCAAGTGGCCCAGCTCAAAGCCCGTGCCCTGGGCTGACTTGAGGCTGGAGGAGCGGGAGCCGCTGGACAGCGGGTCAAAAGGAAAGCTCTTGCCGAAGGTGGGAGAGCGGAAGCTCTCAGGCTCCAGGCTCGGCTCCGAGCGGTAGCTGGGCTTGCGGCCGCCCTCGCCGATGGAGTTGGGCTCTTTCAGGCTGTTCACTCGGCTCAGCTGTGGGACGGGAACACAGGAGTCACTCCCTGGAACGCAGGAGCCTCACAGAACTCCCACCACAAACCCACCACCCAGAAAGCCACGGCAGGGAGCACAAAAGCAGCCCCATACGAGTGCTGCTTGTCAGCCAGCCACGTGCACAGCTTTACCTTGGCGCTGGTGGAATGGGGCAGGGCAGCTGAGCTGCTGCTGCTGCTGTATCCAGGCCGGTACTTGTACATGGTGGGTGTCGGGGGGCTGTCCTTGCCTAGCAAGCTGCTGTCTGCGGGCAGGGGAAGAGAGAAAGACACTCACACGGGTGGCCATTAATGCAAATGCTGCACGGAGTCCTCCCTCCCTTCCCCAGAACCGGCTCTGAGCCTTAGGAGGACAGACCATGGGGGTGGAGGCGAGAGGAACAGGCTGGGGGGAGGAGCACTCCAGGGATGGATGAAATGGAGTGGGATGGAAAATGGGTCCCCACAGCACAGTGTTTCAGGCAGGCACTTCCCTGTCCCTGTAGTGGCCCTGTTCACATGCCACCTTTCTTGCCAAGCCAACGCAGGTGTCTCCAAGCACTGTTTCGCTAGAGCTCAGGGAAGCAGGGCAAGCAAGTCACACAGGCTGCAACAAACAATGCCTTTGCCACCAAGCCAAGCCTGTCATTCCTTCTCCTCCTCCTCCACACTGCCTGTGCTCCTGTGCCAGCTAGATCACAAAAACCCATAAGCCTGCCCACAGCATCTCAGTGGTTTAGGACAAGCACCTCGCTGCCGAGCAGCGCTCTCAGCTTGGCTTCCTGCTCTTCTCCGATGGAGTAGAGCTGGCTGGAAGCATCCCACAGGCTTCTCCGGTCACAAGGGGCACGTGTAGCAGCCCAGAGACACAGGCACACCCTGATCCATAACGCAGCGGTGCTGACGCGCTTCGGGTCTACCCCACAGCCTGTTCCTGCAGCCCTGGCTCCTGGTCTGCTGGGCCCAGCCCTGGGCTTCCCTCCCAGCGGCTGGCTGGGACCCTGCATGCCCTCCTTACCCTCGTTGGTGGCCAGGGTTAAGTGTGTCCTCAGGCCCGTGTAGCGGCTGAGGTCTGGCTTAGGTGGGGGTGGCGGTTCGGCATCAGCAGACTGGCTCTCCGTCACCTCCAGGCTTCCTTTGGACTGCAGAGACAAAGCGCAAAGGGTCAGCAGGGCACTGAGGCCTCAGCCCTCCCCTTAGCAGGCAGGGGGCATGCAGTGGCGTTACGGGTCCCTTGGTGGCCCTGGGCCCGTCCAACATCCTGAGCGCTTGAGGGCAGCATGTGTCCCATGTGCTGGGAAGTGCCGTGGAAGAGAAAACCTCCAAACAACACTGTGAGGGCAAAGGACAGGATAGGGAAGGGCAATGGAGCGTGCAAAGCCTCATGCGGTCACTGCCACATGGGAGGGATGCAACTTCTATCCCGAGGGGACACAGAACGAGACGACATGGAGGAGGTGGAATGCAACAAGGCTCACTCGGTTCTTTACTCACGGATGCAGGCTTGCACCCCTGGGCTCCACAAAGGACCCCAACGTGGGGAGTGCTAATTCTCCCCTTCCTTACCTTCGTCCTCTTCAGCTCTGTCTGGATACCGTTGTCCATGATCTTGACAGTGATCTGGCCATCGGACACCTCGGGCCGCAGGAAGGGGGGTCTCACCAGCACCGTTTGCTCAGCCCTCGGGCGCCCGAGGTACCTGCCAGAACCCAGGGAGAGGGGGCAGACAACGTGGTAAAGACCCACAGCCGGGGGTGCTTAAGTTGGGTATGAGAGGGCTGGGAAGGCACCACCGCACTCACCTGGGGGCTGGGGAGCTACAGAGGACCCGGCTCACATTCTTACAGCAACCATTGGTGAAAGGGTTGACACCCCCTCGGAACTTGCCCGTCACCTGCGGGATGGGGAGCATTGCATTGGTATGGGTGGCAGCCAAGGGAGGTCCTCAGCAAGCCCAACCAAGTCAGTGTGCTCAGGATGTGCCTGGCACAACTGTTGAGTAGTGCCAAGGATGGACACTCCCCCATTTCCAGGGCCCCGTTCCAGGATTACTCCCATGAGAGAGGTCTTTCTCTAATGTCTAACTGGGAACCGGCTTGGTTCAAGCTGCACCCAGTGCCTCCTGCCCTTCCACTGCTAACTCCTATGGGCCTGCTGAGATCCTTACCCATGACCACCCCTCAAACAGCAGCAGTGAGATCCCCTTTCTCCAGGCTGCACAAATGAGGTGAGCTCAAATTCCTCTCCCACGCTGATGGCACTCCTCCCTCAACCATCCCAGCAGAACTGCCTTACTCAATCCATCCTGTCTATGTCTACTTCTAGAAGGAAGCCCCCAAGGACACCCCAATGGTCTGACACCAGCTAAGCAACCCACAACAGCCAGCACACATACCTGCTCATTGGTAGTGCGGCCCCTTGCCACAAGCACCACGTGGAACCCAGTGAGGCCAGCGACAGGAATGAAAAACAAGCTGGCCACACACATCACAGCCATACTGCCAGCAGGCAGCTAAGGAATATGCTGGAGGAACATATAGCTGTAAATGTCCCTGTTCATTGCAGGGAAGTAGAACTAGATGACCTTTATGGTCCCTCCCCCTTCAAACAATTCTATGAACATCACAGCACTGCTACACCACATGCACCCCCCAGCCCCACAGCACTGTCCCCACTCCAGACCCTTCTGGGGGCACAGAGGATACGTGACGGCCATGCGGACACCAGAGAGCTCTGCCTGGTAGAGGACGTAGAGCAGACCAAAGCCGAACACCCCCATGATGTGCGTGGTGAGTGACAGCAAGAAGAGGAAGAAGTAACGGTAATTGCGTCGCCCGATACAGTTGTTCACCCAGGGGCAGTGATGGTCAAACTCCTGGTGGTGGGGAGAAGACAGTGAGGAACTTGGCTGGCAGTGCCTGCATGAGGATTTTGGGGACTGATGGCTCAGCTCTGTGGCAAAACACAGAGGAACCCCAGCAGCTGCTCACCTCCACACAGTTGTCGCAGACGCTGCAGTGGGAGCAGCGAGGTGGCCGGTAGAAGCGGCAGGTTGCACACCATTTCATGCGCACCTGAATGCCCTTGATCTCCACTGTCTTATAAAGTGGAGCTCGGAAGTCGTCTTCCTTGTCCTCATCTTCCTCAGCTAGCAGGGAACACAAGCACAACCACATGTCGGGGTGGGGGGATGTGTCACCAAACCCCAGCTGGCCTCCTTCCCTCCCCACCTGGAGATGCCCAGCAAAGCCCTCCTCTGTCCCACTGCAAACCCCCTAGACTGTCCCGGGGTCCACTAAATACAGGTAAAAGAGGCTGTGGCCCAAAACCACAGCACCCATCTGAGCCCAAGGCAGCTCATACAAGGTGCCAGGACTTATGTGACTTTCACCACTTGATCCTACCAACCAGCTGGGCCATGAACCCGGAGCAACCTCCCAGCAGCATCTGTCACCATCTTATCCCAGCCAGGCAGGGCAAGGAAGGCTCTCCCCAAGCACTCTGGGATCAGGGAATCCTCTTTCCCCCTGAGGAAGGAACTAGCTCATTCCCAACTGATTCGCAAGCTGAGCCACACTCACCTCGTGGGAATATGCCTGGGTCCATGAAGGTGGCCATGCTGAAGTTGGCCAGCACAAAGAGGAAGACGACAGCATTGTAGATGGGAATGACTGGGGAGACGTAGAGGCTGAGCCACGGGCACCTGCAGAGACAAAGGCTCTGTGACATCTGTCCTACAAGCAGTTCCTTGGGCACTGCAGGGCCAGGCTGGCCTGCTGCACCCGGCGCTGGTCACAATGGCTCAGCTTCCCTCCAGGAGCGGTGGTTGAACCCACTGCAGAGGGGCTGCTGGAATGGGGTGGCTGCTCTGCCAGCTTTGGGGACACCCTAAGTGTGTCAGCCAACCCTGTGGACCTGCCCAGGGGTATGTGCACAGAAAGTGCTCCAGCAATCATCCAAGGCACAACACGCGTCCCTTCTTAGTGGTGGCAAAAACAGGCAGAGCCAGTCGGACTGGCAGTGCCACGTGGGCTGCGAGAAGCTGTGCTGGCATGGGGATGCAGGATGAATATTGCTCCCTTAGCGACACCCTTCCTTTGTCTTGTCAGCGAGCACAGGTAGCATTTGGGGACCCCACAAGCAGACACAAAACCAGCAGCCCTGAGCCAGAATCCAGCCCAGAGCTGCTGCCTGAGGTGCCCACTACCCCTGCTGGCACCCAGCTCCTTTTCTTGGGGCCATCCCCACCACCCTACCCCAGCTGGGTGCAGGCTGAGGGCAGAGGGCTTCCCCCTCGGAGGCGCCAGCGTAATTCCCTAATCTGCTTTGCTGCTGGGACTTTAATCCCATGGATCTAGGGCAGCATCTGTCCCTCTCTTTCCCCCCGCAGTGATAAACACAGATGGATTTAGGCGGTGAGTGCAGAGGGGGCAGAGCGCAGTGCTGTGTGAGCAGGGCGACATATGGTGTCAGCACCATAATCCAGCACAGCCCTTGAGCAGGGAGCAGCAAAGGGGCACGTGCTGCCCCATCCCTCCTCTTCCACCACGCACTGCCACTCAGCTGCGAGAAGCAGTCAGACTGTGGATCCCACCGCATGGTGTGGTGTGGCTGGCAGGAAGGGAGGGCAAGCCCTGGGGTACTGCTTGCCCTCCCAAGCCACCTGAGAGTCTGCTGAGCACACCACTATGATGGCAGCCTCACCTTGGGCGATGCCTCCATGCCTCAGCCTGTGATGGCATTGCCACCATTCCTCAAGGAGCTCTCGGGGGCAAGGAGTGGCTCTGCAGTCACGCAGTGCCGGCCGTGCCAGCCTGTCCTCCTGGGGCAGCTGGCCCTGCTGTGCAGCCTGAGAGCCAGCGGGACGGGTCTGTACAGAGGGCAAGCTGTGGGGCACGTGGGAAGGGAAGGAGCCTCCATTTTGAGCAGCCCCAAGCTCTCAGGCAGGAGCACCATTACTGCAAGGGCAGATGTGCCCGCTCCATGCTGCCCTTCGATGTCAGACTGAGCCTTCGGGAAGTGACTGGAGAAGGTGCTGAGCACCCTGAGACCAGCTCACAGCCCAAGGCCTTATTGAGCCTCACTGGCTGCCCACGGTGCAGCAGGCAAGCTGCAAGAGGCTGTGCCCAGCGGACTTTGCACCCAAGCAGCAGGCCCAGGCTGTGCAGCCACCTCAGCACCGCTGTGTCCCTGCCTTCTGCTCTCCAGAACAGACACAGCAGGAATGCGTGTCCCATCCCAGCACGGGGCTGCCCTCTGCTCCACGCACGTCCCACAGAACCCAGAGAGCTGGCTCTCAGAACTCGATAGTGGAATACACCCATCTCAGTGAGCTGTTGAGACTTGTCCTTGGCAGCACATGAGAGAACTCGGAGAACCCAGCAGCCTCGGCCTGCCACAACCTGAGTCACAGCCCAACCGATGCAGGCTGTGCTGCTCCTCCCCTCTGAAGGCCCATCCGTAGCCCTTCACCCTGCAAACACATCCCCAGCCCTGTGACTGCTGCACGAGGTCTAGTCCTTTAAAACAGAATGCACCACAAGGAACCAGACCCGGGCAAGAGAGAGGAGTGGAATGGACTAACTGATCCCCAGGGGAATTCCAGCCTGGAACCAGCAGTGTCCTAGCCACCAAGCTAGGCTCATCCCTCGAGATGGGATCACCTGTGCCCCTGCCAGCTCTCACTCAGCAATACAGACCTCAGTCCACCCGCCACGCGTTCAAATGAAATTAATGCGTTCATTCCTGGCCCAGAGATACCAACCCTAGGCCAGGATGGACCAGAAGGAAGGCACCTGGCTGACATACCAGAAACAACGTCTAGAGAGAGGCGCACCAGCGGAGCCTTTCAGGAGCAGGGCACAAAATGCCACCAGTTCCGTAAGCTCAAGCTCTGTGCAAAGTTTTTTTTTTCCATTTCTTCCTTCCCTGCTCCAGCAGCTGCAAAGGAACAGCCCTGGGAGTGCTACAAGCACGAAGCAATGACCCCCCTTTCCACCCCAGCCCTGCATGAAAGCACACCATGCTTTGCCATTCCACTGGAGATTTAAATTGGTGGTTTAAAGTAGGTTAAATAACATCCACTGACCTACAATTAAAGCGACTCTGCCCAGGTGTTCCTGGTCTGAACAAACCTGCTTGGCAGCGCACTGCCTGACCGCAGCTGTTCCTCGCACTGATAAGCAGCTCCCAGCAGCCCCATAGCTCACAGCTGGCACTGCAGGATGGCAGCAGCCAGGACCTGGTCTGCAGGGCACGGCAGCCCAAAGTAGCAAAATCTCCTTCGATAGCCTCAAAGCTGCCACAACACCCGGCTGATGGATGTCCTCGGTCTTGGCTTGGGTACACCCTGCTGAATGACAGCACCAGCTGCCTGGAAGAAGTAAATCACACCAGCTCTGTCCTTTGGTCCTCAAATTACTCTTTTATTGCCCAGTTGCTGCCACGTGTTAAAGCTACAGTGACCTTCCGGCCGCTGAGAGCTGTTTGAGGGAGCGGCAGCAAACCATGGGGCACCAGGACCCAACGCTGGGGCAAGGACACTGCCCCAAACACAGGCTTCCCTCAAGTGCTGGCCTCAGGCCCTGCTGGCTCATAGGTAGACCAGCTCCTCCAGGCTCTCTCCAGAAACACCAGACCCTCCCCATTTCCTCAGACCAACACCAACAGGAGCAAGGGATGCACGCAGGGGTCAGAGTGCTCCTCCTTCAACTTTCTTTTGTGGCTCACAAATTGGTTACGAAACTCTAAAGAATCGCAGAGACTGCCCCAATCTGACAAACCACTTTGGAGAGCTCCAAAGGAGAAAATTATCTCTGTCATTTTCCCCATACAGGTCACAAGCTAATTCCCAGCCCAGATGGGGCTGAGAACTGCCAGCGAGACGAGCGAGTTATGCAAACATCCGAAGGCAGCCGTGAAGTGTCTGCCAGAAGCTGAAGCTGAACAGCAGTGAGGTGCCTCGCTGTCCATCACCACAGCTCGTTTCTCTGGTTTGCCTCATGGGAAAACCAAGCAAAATTCGGCTGGGATTGAACCGCTCCAGCGGACTGCAGGGTGCTGCGGTGTTTTTGCACCCTACACAGTGTGTCAGCCCACCTGCTACGTCAGCTCCTCCACCAGAAAGACCCTGCTCAGTCCCTGCCCTGCACCCACCACCCCGCATCGTGCGCCCACACCTCCCCCCACCCTCCTTGCTCTTTGGCCAAGCAACAGGGACTCACGTGAAGGCAAAGAAGAGGGTGGTGGCTCCCACTAGGAAGATGGCAGCAGCTGAGACCGGAACATATTTGCTGGGTTTGAACCTCTTTCCAGATGCTGCCGGCATGTTGGAGCTCTGGTGGGGGATCTGCCCTGCAGCATAGCCCAGGCCCAGCTGGAGTCACAGCAAGGCGAGAAGGGCAGGGGAGAGGGAAGGGACCAAAGCACCACCCAGCCTCCTGGGTCACTCCTGAGTGGAGCAGGCCGTCTGCAGAAGTCCGTGGCGGTCCCTGGAGCAAGAGGCCGTGAGGAGTCCACGCTACTCTCTGCCCTGCGAGAGTTCAGGGGTGCGGGGAAGGAGACTTAAAACCATCAAAAATTTCAGCACAGAGAACTGGATTTGGATTTAAAACAGTTGTTGGGGCAGGAATGCTGAGAGCCCTTGTGAGCGTGCAAAAAGCAGCTCCCCATGCAGCTTGCACCGGCCACCAGACACGAAGGTGAGCTTTCCGTGCTGGGACAGGAGCAAGGCAAGACGCACAATGCGTGCGAGCACCCTGGGAAAGAGAGAGATACTGGTAAACTTCTTGCAAAAAGCCACTCAAGGAAACCACTTCTCCTTTTCAATCTGATATCCACAGCCACCTCTGGCCGCTGTCTCACAAGCGATCTGCCCAGCTTCCTCGCAGCGTTGCTGTGCCACCTCCTCCTCCTCCTCCCCGGAGGCGGTACAGAAGCACTCTCCCTGATTTCACCAGAATCTAGGCTGGCTGCCTGGCAGTGGCCATTTAATTTTATTTATTTCTCTCTTGACTGTTAAAGCCGAGGAACAGCTGGTGCAAGGTTGAGCTGTAAATCCTTTCTTCGTGAGGGGGGCTGGAGGGGAAGGTTCGGTGGATTGTGCGTTTTCACCCTCTTCCTGCTTGTTCTTTCTCCTGACCCCGTGGGCCTTCCCTCGGGCTTCGCTGCCACTCGGTTGTTGCAAATCAACAGGAATTGCACCAGATCTTCACTGCGGAAACCATTCCTGAGCAGCACAGCAGCTTGAGCAGAGATCTGGCGGAGTGTTTTCAGGGAGGGCTTTTATACCCCCAAAAGACAAGCGACGGTGGAAGCAGTGCTGAAAAAGTCTGCATTGCCCATGGCCCGAGCAGCGAGGGGGCAGGTCTCAGTATGTTCCAAACAGCTCCATTTTTACCGAGTGGAGGGGAGGTAAAGTTGCTCTTCATTAATCCATCTGCTCATTTGAAAAGCTCAGGAACATCGAGAATGCCACACCCCACCTAGAAAAAGAGGACAGAAATAACTTAGCAAGAGAAACGATCACATAAAAATATTGAAACGCCACCAAGCTGCCCAGAACAGTGAGAATACATTTGTCTGAGGAAGAAAACAGAATCGGGAAGAAGCAGAACCCTGTTGCCTGGCTCTGACACAGCCCAATGGTGTAGCCCAAAGCCTGCCACCTAAACTCAGCATCCCTCATCACATCTGCGAGCCTGCAGTGAGAGGAGGCTGTAATTAGGGAGGGCACAGCCAGCCACCTCACTGCTCATCCCTGAGGCCCTCTGCACCCCGTTCACCACACAGAAACCCAAGCTAAGCAACGTGCCCAGGACTGCACAGGAAATCTGTGCTGAGCCTGGAATAAGATTACGGACTGTAAGACTGCAAGCCCAACACTTGTACCTTTCTACAGTCCTAACTCAAGTTCTAATGCTCAGAATGCCTGCTGCCTCGAGGTGAAGGGGCTAATCAGAGGCTTACAGAGCTGATATTTGGGTGGAGGCTGCAGGAAGAAGAGGCAGCTGGAATCTCATCCTTTTCCCCCTGAGGGTACAAAGCAGAGAAGCCTGTGGAGAACACCAGTGTCCCGTCCAGGGAAGGGATTTGGAGAGCCAGGTTCCCACCAGAGAGACCTGATGGCTTTATGGTGCCTTCAAGAGTATCATCTGATTGATGCCAAGGGTGTAGGCGGGAGCGTCAGATTGCTGCAAGGCAAAGTGTACGGGAGAATGTAACTTTCTGAGAACAGAAAGAGGAGGCACCAAGCAGACCATGAACCCATTTGCAGCTCAGGGATGAGCTGGGCATAACTTCTACTTCACTGACTGCTACTGCTAGAGCAGCTTCTGCGTCATTTGTCACACACTGACTGCCTCAGAGTTCCATCACAAGGCCTGCATCACACCACTGATCACAGATACAGAGCCATAATGACAGTCTTCTGCTCACAAAGCTTTCTCTTAGGAGTAGACAGAAATTCTGAGTGCTGACCAAACACTCGTGAAGGCTGAGAGAACCGTGGTGCAAAATTAAGGGCACGATTAGTTAATGACAAGAACTTATTAGGCTTAGTTATCTCAGTCCCAAAGCAAGGCGTCAGCCAGTGGGGCTGACTAACCAAGGCACCGCTCCCACTGCAGAGGGCCCTTCTTTTGCAGAAACTTTGGAAAGCAACTTTTTGGCTTTGTGATCGAGAGAGAGAGGAAAGCCAGCACAACAGGAGCGCAGTGCCCCAGATCTGCTGGCTGGAAGCCCTCCGGGCAGCCGGCCGCTGCGGCTCCACGGGTGGGCGGGCAGCAGTCCTGGAGATAGGCTACCCCAAGTTGAAAGATGACATCACTGCTAATTGCTTTAGCAGAAACCATCTGTTAACGTGCTCCTCAGCTGTAACAGGACACCCCAGCCCTTTGAAAGGCTCCGCCGTGAGAACAGCCACACCTCAAATCCAAACAGATACTCACAGATTTAAGTTCGCCCCTGTGCAACTCCTCACCCCTCCATCCCGTTCCTTACACGGAGCGATCTCCTTGCCCAAGATGAGATGCTGTCCACAGACGTTCCCCTTGAGACCTCCCCCAGTTCAAGGTCCTGCTCAGCTCTGCCTGAGCTCTTCCCAAGGCACCACCTAATGACAGGTGCACACATTAAAGGGCTCCAACTCCTCTCACAGGGTGAGTGGGCATGCTGTGGCATTTGCAAAGCTCCACGTGAGAGCTCAGCTCAGTGAAGAAATGATCAGGCAGTGCTGGTGTGAGCTCCCCACATCAGTGCAAGAGTGAAGAAAGAAACACAGAATATCCTGAGTTGGAAGGGACCCAAAAGTATCACTGAGTCCAACTCCTAGCTCCAAAATTCAAGCCCTGTGTTTCAAAGCATTGTCCAAATGCTCCTTGAGCTCTGGCAGCTTGGGTCTATGACTACTGCCATGGGGAGCCTGTTCCGGCACCCAAACACTCTCTGGTGAAGAATCTTCTCTTTATACACAAACTACAGCTTGGGCACCTGTGTGTCCCAACTGCCAGGCAAAATATCCACTCCTCCTGCAGCCTGGAATATTTGGTTTGCATCTGAAACGCTGTGTAGTGTGGCACTCCAGGCTGGGACCTCTGCTGTGCAATTTTAAGGTATCTTCTCTTTTCTTGGGGCCCAAACAATACCCAAACTTGACCATTCCTGTCATTCACCCTGATATCTTGGAGAAACACAAACTGTACGCAGGATCCACCGTGGCTTCCCACAAACTATATAGATTCAGACCACATTCACACCAATTTTCCCCAACAGACGGTCTCTTACCTAGAGCTCTTTGTCTGCAGTCCTGCAATCTGCCCACCCCAATCTCTCCTTTCTTTCCAAACCTTTTTTCCCCTCACTGCAACTCACCTGAGGAACATGTGTGCTCTGCTCCCATCCTGATCCCTTCTCTTTGCCACTTCCAGTCCAGCGGCTCCTCCCTTCCATGCTTCTCAGAACCTGCCCTACTCCTTCCTCCTCCCATCAAGTTTTACTAGGCTTGTGTGTCACCGATTACTCCATTTTCCCTCTCCTCTGGCGTTTCTGCCTGTTTTCCCAACCCTAGCACCTCTTCCTCAGTTGTGTTTTGTTTTTTTTTTTTCCTGGTTCCTCCTATCCGGCACAACCCCAGGCTTCCCACTCCCAAGGGAGAGTCTAGGTTCACCAAAGCATTCCCAAGTCAGCCACCGCTTCACTGATACTCCAGTCCCACAGCTGGCCTTACTGCCTGACAGGGGCTCTGCTGCCCACTGAGCTCATCCCAACACTCCATTTTCCCTGCACCTGTATTCTCATTCCCCATTTCTGTGTTTCCCTCCACGTGTGTGAGGGGCTAACTTCCATCTCCCCTTGCCTCAGTTTCTGAGGACTTCACCTAATCCTCCATTCCTTTCCTCAGGAGGTTTCCAAATGCCACTGCCACCATCCTTCCACTTGCCTTCCAGCCCCCATCACCTTTTCTTCAGCTGAGAACCTGAAGAGTCTGACTCTGATTTCCTCTTCTGCCAGCACTGACTCCTTTTAGCTCTGTGCTCTTTGTGCCCTTCCCACCACTGCTTCATCTCACCGTTTTGCAGAGACCTATCCACACGCAGCCTGAATGGTTTGTGTTGCTCTGGGGCTCAGCCTTTCAGAAGCATCAGATGGGACAAGAAAACACTCTTAACCATGCTCCATGCGTGAGTGATCCAACACTGCCAACAAGCAGTGCAGCTCCTGTAAGCACTCCCAGCCCTGAAGAAGGAAGCGCACACCCCAGTGTGACAAGGTTCCTCTGACACTGCCTTTCATTACCGCCCGGGGAAAGGAGCTGGCGTAGAGTGGAGAGAGTTTGCTCTCAGTTACGAGCTCCCAGTCGTGCGTCAGCTGCCTCCCTGCCCCAAACCAGTCCTGCTGAGTTTCCCCAGCACGGGTCAAACAGACAAACAATTCCTTCTGAGTGATGCAAGCCCCGTTCAGGGCAGATCTGGGACGACACAAAGACAAGATGTGCTCTACCTGTTCCCAGCTTGTTTTCACTGCCTGCACCCAGGATCTGTATGGAGCAGGCGGTCCCAGGGCTGGCTCTGCCGTCCCGAGCCTTGGCACTTTCCACTCATGGGATGAGAAACATGTCCTAGCCAGCTCCTCCCTGCACAAACCCCGTACAGCAAGGAGTCAAGAGGTATTCCTGCAACGCAGACAACAGCCCAGGCAGCAGTCACTGAGATGCAGGCCACAAGGGAAAGTGCAAAATGCTCAGTGCAGGTGGCCAGCACGGCTGGCAGCCCCTCAGTGCTTATCTCTGGCCTTGCTTACATCGCTCCCATTTCTCCCCTGCCCATCTCAGAGGTTTACATGGGATTAGCCCCGTTTTGCGGACAAAGCAGGGAAGAACGGCGTCTCATCCGATGCGTCCGCACCTCCCTCGATGCACAAACCCACAAACTCCTACCACTGATGCTCAGAGGCAGCAGCGACTGGAAGAAACAACGGGCACAGTAGGAGAGGGGTGAACGCCCCAAAAAGTCTTGTCTAAAATCAGAGGTAAAGGTCTCCTGTTGGCCCTGCTCCACCCAGTTATCTCCTGCCTGACCTCAGGAACCACGAGAACAAAGTCCTCTGCTAAGGAACAACGCCTCGCTGGAGGTGATGATTAGATTAAGCCCGCTAAGTTGATCAACCTCCTCACTTCGAACTAGACAAGGCTGCAGTCACATTTCATAGCCTACAAAAGACTGCTGCAGAAAGGATGATCCCACAAACAACCCAATTCAGACGTATAATGGAGCAAAAGGGGGAAGCTGGGGGGAAATCACATCCTAGGGAGCCACCAGGAAGGCAGAATCTCCCCTCCTAAACCAGTGAGACGAGCAGGGTAGAACTGTGAGATTTTGATCTCGTCTCAGGGAGACGCAACAGAATTCTCAGCTGAAATAACTAGGGATTAACACATTTCACACTGATAATTTGGAGCTGCTTAGCAGTAGTCAGGTTGAACACCTGCCAGCACAGCCCATTACATCACCAACACCGGAGAACGTTGCGCGGAAGCGTGCTTCGAGGAAGAATTCCACTCTGGACAAGGCAGCAACACACGGGCCAGGGCCCTGCAGCCAGAGAGCAGACTTGAACTTCTGCTCACTGACAGGCCTCGAGAACCAAACGCCGACACGGGCTTTTAAAAACTGAAGCCATGCAGACGTTCTCAGAAGTACTGAAGGCATGAGAGCTCCAGTTCTAGATGTGCATCTGTGGGAAAGTTGCGTGCTGCAGGCCCTGCTGTGCTGGTGCCCACTCCTCAAACACAAACCCTCCCAAACCTCACAGTGCTCAGGAGCACGACTGCACTCTATTATCCCACCGTGCAGACTCCATGCCTGCCCAAATTGCCCAGGAAGCACCACCAAACCCTCCAAAGCAGCTCCGGGCTCCCAACACCAAAAGGGCAAGGAGCTGCCAGAGGAAAAGCCACGAGGATGCTGAGGGTTGCAAGGAGAGGCTGCAGGAGCTGGGCTCCGTCAGCCTGGAGAAGAGAAGGCTCTGAGAGACCTCACTGTGATTTTCTAGTACCCAAGGAGGCTACAGGGTTGGACAAGGATGTAGAGCGACAGAACCAGAGATAATGGTTCTAAAGTAAAAGAGGGGAGATTTGGATTAAGTATAAAGAGAAAATTCTTTACTCAGAGGGCTGCCCAGAGAGCTGCGGGTGCCCCATCCCCAGAGGCAGCAAAGGTCGGGCTAGATGGGGCCCTGGGCAGTCTAACCGGGCTCATACCGAGCGCCCCTGCCTACGAAGGGGATGGAACCGGATGGGTCGCAAGACCCCTTTCCCCCAGCCACGCTAGGGCTCTACGCTCGGGGAAGGACACGGGGAGCTCAGGGAGATCCCGTGCGGAGCCGGATCAGCGCTCTGCCCGGGCCCAGAAGGAAGCGGCTCCCGCCTCGCGGTGCCGCAACACCGCCGCGGGCAGCGGGCAGGGCCGGGAGCGGCGGGGCGGAGGCCGCACGCCGGCGGGGCTCCGGGGAGAGGCCGCGCTACCAGGCTGCGGGCGGGGGCTCGGAGGCGGTCCCGGGGCCGAGCGCAGCCGGGGCTCCGCGGCCCTACGGCTGCCGGGGGCGGGGAAGCGGCCGGAACACGCGGGCGGCGGCCCGAGGAGGAAGCGGGCGCGACGGGAGGGGGAGCGGGGCGGCCCCGCGGCACTCACCGTCCCGCTGCGGCGCGGCCCGGGCGGCGCCCAACGCTACCGGGCACGGAGCGATCGCGGCGCTCGGCGGCCGGGCACGACGTCACGGCTGCGCCTGCGCGCCCCGCCCCGTCGGCCGCGCGCCCCGCCCGCCGCTCCTCATTGGCCGCCGCCCGGGGAACAGCCTGGAAGGAGCGAGGAAGGGCGCGGCGCGCCTGCGCGAAACGGGAGGTGGCCGCGCGCATGCGTCATCGAGGGGGCGGGCACACGTGCGCCACAGTGCGCATGCGCGGCGCTTACTATCGCGAAGGGGGAACTGGGAGCAGTGTACTGCGGGGGGACTGCGCGGGACGAGACGCGAGCACGGCCCACGCGTGACTCCCCCACCCACCTCGCCTTCACCGATCGTCTTCCTGTGAGAGGCATCGGACCCCCGTTCAGCATCCACAGGGGTGGGTGATCAGCACCCACGGGCCCATCCCTCCATTCTGTGTCTGAGACAGAAATCAGCAGGCACCACGGAGCCAAAGGGTCATGAGATTTAATAACAAAAGCTACAAAAGAATATAAAAACGCAAGGTGGCCTCCTGCACCACTGGGCATGGGCACTGACAGCCTGAGTGCTGCTGGGTAAAAAGCAAGCACTGGGGTACACGCACAGACATCCCCGTGTATCCTCTCTGCTCAGGACTCCCTGCCCCACCCCTGCTGGGGCTACTTCAGGTCCATGAAGCGGATGTCCATGATGAGGAGGAAGTTCTTGGGCAGTGGGCGAGGAGCAGGCGAGAGCACAGTGAACACCTGGCGCTCCAGATCTACGCCAGTGACCACAATGAAGCCAGCCACGCTGGTCTCCGAGATGTTGTCATCAGGGCTGTCAGCCATGCTGACGCTCAACAGGTGGTGCACCATGTCCCGCCCTGGCGTCACCGGCACCAGCTTCAACTGGTTGTCCTCCTGCGACATGCCCAGTGGCAGGCAGGAGTCAGGGATGGTGGGAGCCCCCACCTTGTAGATCTTAACGTCAGAGAACTTGACATCAAAGGCATGGGGGTAGAAGCAGCCCCGGAAGCCGTAGAAATATTCCCTGATGCGATCGTCTCGACACTCCCGTCGGAAGTCCTTGGAGCGCTCCACCACCCCGCCAGACTTGGGGAGCAGAACAGTGCGCACAAAGTGGGGCAGGTCTCTCTTAAGCTCATTGTAGAGCCGTTCCTGGTCCAGCACCACCACCACATCCACCTCAAAAGCTGAGGCGGCATGCACCAGTGCCTGGTAGCCCGAGCCCTTCACCCAGCCACATGTGTTGATGACGCAGCCACTGACCGACGCGCGGCGGTTCACCTCACATCGCTGGTTGAAGACGTCAGCCAGGCGGGATGTGATCTGCAGGCAGATATTGGGACATGAGGATAAAGCACACGGGGTTCAGAGGGATGTTTCTGTTCCCAAAAGGCATCAACGCAGCTGGAGGCCGTGCGATGAGGACCTGCCCCATTCTTAGGGATGCAGCAATCATAGGCCATGCTCCTAATGCACTCAGCAGGTTTATTTACTGCTGAGATGCAGAGGCGATGCCCAGGCCATGGGCAACCACTTAGGCTGAAATCCTTCCTTTCCTGCCTCCCAGTCAATAGACACAAAGAGGCAGCAGCCACAATCAGTGCTGAAGCTGTCCATAAAGCGCATTATATGCACTAAAGGCTGCTTGACCACACAAGCAGAGCTACTCCCCAATGTTCCACAGACAGGACAAGGGCAAGTGTGGGGCTGAGGGTAGCCTTCAGCCAAACAGGGGCTTCTAACCATCATCAAACAGCAAACAGAGAAGAATGCTGGGGATTCAGACCAGCTTTATACCCTTTGTATTTTTCTTGGACTTAAGTGCTTACCTCAGTGTTGCACTATGGTTTTATACAACAAGACTAGCTGGGCAATCTCTGACTCACAGGGCCAGGCAGGACTCCCTGGAGCACCCACCCTCCTCCAAGCAGGGCCAACCCCGAGATGACACGCTAGGGACTCCACACGCTCACCTTGTTGTAGAGCTTGATGTTGGTGCCAGGCGTGGTGGAGCCAAAGTGATAGACCAGCGGGGCCTGCAGGGAGAAGCCCTCCTCCACGTCAGCCGGCCGCTCGATGTAGAGAGCACCCATGGTGCCGGGGATGGAGACGGAGCCCTGCCCCACATCCAGCTCCACGAAAGTGGGCCGGCGGCCCAGGCGTACAGCGTAGTTCAGCAGCAGGCGGCACACAGTTGACTTGCCCACATCGGTGGGTCCCACCACCATGACGCGGGGGCCCCGCTCGTCCTCGCGCTCCGCCTGCCGCCGCATCTGCTCCAGGGCCGTGTGAGTGTTGAGGTAGAGCAGCATGGGGGTGTCCTTGGAGACATATGCCACCTCGGTGCGCCCGCTGAGCTGCACGGTGCAGCCGTGCCAGGTGAAGACGGCCACCTTTGCGCCGGCATCAAAGGTGAACTTCTTGTTGCGAGTGAGCTCGGTACCAAACACCTCGGCCATGCCGGTGAGCAGCTCCATCTGCACGGTCTGCGAGGCCTCCACCTCGAAGCGCAGCTCCGTCTCCCGCTCCAGCTCGAATTTAGCCACCTGCTTCTTCTCATCGCCGCCATCATCCGCCATCGCGGGCCCGGCCCGCAGCGGCACGGCCGAGCCCTCAGCCCGGGGCCGGGCAGGGAGCGGTGCGTGCCAGCGCCCGGTGCTCCGTAGGCGCGCCTACGGGGCTCCGCCAGGGCTGCCGCGTTTCCGCTACGTCACAGTACGCGACAGAAGCGAGGCAGGCAGGCACCGGCAGTGAGGTCAGAGCGCGGAGCGTGTGGCGTTGCCATGGCGGCCGCGCGGGGCACCCTGGGGGATGCAGTCCGGCGGGGCTCGCCCGCGTCTCATCAGCGTAGCATCTACTAGGGGGCTGTGGCCGTGGCCTCTGCCCCTCTTCGCCGCCCGCGGCCCCGCTACGTGCCACGGGCACGCCGGGAGCGGCGCTCCCCTCCCGCGCGGGGCTGGCCGCAGCCGCCCCGGTGTCCCTCCGCAGTGCGCGGTGCCGGGGGCAGCGGTGACGTGGTGCTGGCGGCCGGTGACGTCTCGGCGCGGGGTGAGGGCGGTGACGTCGAGCAATGAGTCACGGCGCCGTGATGCAGTCCCCGGGCGTGCGGCGCTCCCCTCCCTTCCCCCACACCCCCTCCGCGGCCGCCTGCTGCCCCCGCCCCGCACCGGCACCGGGGACGACGGCAGCGGGGACGACGGCAGGCGGTGAGCTGAGGGGCACGGGGGGGGGGGGGGGCGATACGGCGGTGCCGGGGGGGGCACGGCGCTGCCCCCTCCTCACCCCATCCCGCTTAATCCTTCGCAGGTCGCCCCCCCTTACCGCCCGCTTCTCACCCGGGGGGACCCTGGGCCGCCGCGCCCCACCCCCGGTCCCGGCGGGACGACGGCTCTCAGCACGCTGCTGCGCTGCTTCTTCCCCTGCGAGCGCCTGTGCGGGGGCTGCACCATGCCCCCCGCACCCCCGCGGCCCCCCGGGGCCCTGCCACCCGCCGTGCCCCCTGCCCGTCGCCACCGGGTCCCTGCCACCGCTCGTCTGCCTCCCCGGACCTTCCACAGCTACCTGCCGCGCTCTCACCGCACCTACAGTTGCGTGCACTGCCGTGCACACCTGGCCAGGCATGAGGAGCTCATCTCCAAGGTGCCCTCTCTGCTCCCGTGTCACCTCCCCGGGGCCCTGGGGAGGCCATCTTCCCTTCTGCAGCGTCGCGAGCGTCCCCCCCAGGGTGTCCCCAGGGTGGTGGTGTGTGTCCTGTGGTGTCCCCTCCATGCTGTCCCCCAATGCTGTCTCCTCCACAGCGTCCCCTCTGTCCCAAGTGTGCCAGGTATCCCCCTGTGCCCATACTCCCCACAGTGTCCCCGTGGCAGAGAGTGTCTCCCCACAGTGGCGATGGAGGAGGGGGGTGAGGGTGGCACAGGGATGCTGGGTTGAGTCATGCTGTGTCCCTGCAGTCCTTCCAGGGCAGCCACGGCCGTGCCTACCTGTTCAACTCCGTGTGAGTACCACAATGGGGATGGGATGCTGGGAGGGGGTAGGGGCAAGCTGTCACCCACCCAGAGCACTCTGTCTGGTGCAGGGTTAACGTGGGCTGCGGCCCGGCCGAACAGCGCCTTCTGCTCACTGGGCTCCACTCTGTGGCTGATATCTTCTGCGAGAACTGCAAAACCACCCTGGGCTGGAAATACGTGAGTGCTCCTAGCACCCCCAACCTGGGGGTGGGCATCACCCTCCCAATCCCTTGGCCTGGGTACCCCAAAGACATGATATGGGCACTCCGAGCCCACAGCACCACAAATCCCACTGGGTTACCCAAACCCCTGGTGCAGCACTCTGTGTGGGCACCCCAAATCCACAATGAAGGCAGTGCCTTGGCACCCCAAATCCATGGCATGTGTCCCACAGTCTGGCCCCGGAGGGGCTCAGGCTGCCATCCCCACAGGAGCAGGCGTTCGAGAGCAGCCAGAAGTACAAGGAGGGGAAGTTTATCATCGAGATGTCACACATGGTGAAGGAGAACGGCTGGGACTGAGCAGCATGGCAGGGACACCCCAGCAGCACCTTACCCTGGCAGGCACCTGGCACTGGAGTACTGACGTGGGCCCTCCCCACTTTGCTGTGCAGTGGGGGCACCTCATGCCAGCCTGTGCCACGTGTCGGGGTGGGGGCAGGGGGCTCGTCACCAGCACACAGAGGCTGCAGGCAGCTTTTCTAGTGGAATAAAAGCTTTTTGTAGGAAGCTGTCAAGTGTCACCTTGGAGCGCCAGGGGGACAACACCGGGCACACCAGCAGCAATAGTGTTCCCCCTCCAACAGGAGCCAGTCAGTGACTCAGAGCTTTTATTAGGGCCCAGAGCTGATGGGGGAAACAGAGGCACAGCAGTTGCTGGGGTGCCAGGAGCACCCAATGGGGGCAGAGGATTTGGGAGGTGTGGGAGGGAGGAGGGAGAACAGAAGGATGGGGCTGGAGGGTTGGTTGGAAAGAAGGAGTTGGAGTGAGGAGGGACAGAGGGAGGGAGGAGAGGGAGAGAAGATTTAGGGGCGTAGAAAGAGAGGAATGGGAAGAGGGAGAGAGGGGTGGAGGGAGGAAGAAGAGAAGGCGAGTAGAAACAAGAGAAGGAGGGGGGGAAGAAAGGGAGGTGAGGAAGGAGATGGCAGGCATCAGGCCTGGGGGTCACTAAGGCGTCCCATGAAGAGGGGGATGGCATTGGCTTCATCCCAGAGCACGAAGAGGAAGGGCTGCAAAGCCTCCAGCTGCAGAGCAGTGCGGGCCACCGAGATGGCCATGGCACCCGCTGCCTCCACACCTTTCTCATCCAGTGTCAGCACAGCCCGGTGTTGCACTGTGTCCACTGCCACCGCTGGGCCCCGCGCCAGCCCACACAGCTCCGCGTCCAGGAACAGCCCAAAGTCTGCAGCAGCCAGCCTCAGTGCCATTGCCATGGCACGGGGGCAGCAGGGGGTGGGGGTATCGGGGACATGGGGAATCCAAGGAACACCAGGAACAAGGAGGGAATGACAAACAGCACGGGATTCCAGAGTACATAGGGGACATGAAGATACTGGAGCCACTGGGGCCACCAGAGACACGGGGGTCATCAGGGAACCAGTTGACACAGGCATACGAAAACAACTAGAAACATGGTGGGCAGCAGTGACACTGGGGACACCGAGGTTGCAGGGGAAAGGTGCAGGGGATCTCCTGCGGGGTTATCATCTGTCACCTTCTGTGCGGGAGGTGACATCAGTCCAGCACAGGCAGGGGTGGGGGGATGCCTTACCCATGTCATGCACCATGTGCACCACATCCATGGCACGGTCGAGATGCAGGCGCGGCAGAGCCACAGTAGTGGGGCGCATGGGGGTGTTGGCTGCCCGCTGCAGCAATGCCAGGAAGGTGGGGGGGTCCAGCGCTCGCTCCACAGCCCCCAGCGCCTCCGGGGGTCCCCTTGGCACCAGCACCACCAGGCTCAGCCTCCCACTGAGCTCCAGCCGCCCCACCTGCAGTGTGACATCATAGCCTGGCGTCCCCATTCAGTGCCATGGGAGCGATGCCATAGCCTGGCTTCCCGTAAGTGCTCCAGGGGTGATGTCACCACCTGGCACGTCCCTTCGATGCCACAGCAGTGACATCATGCTGTGACATCGTGCCCCACGAGCACAAAGATGCAGTACCTGGACCTGCAGGCGGGGGTCAGTGAAGGAGGCCACGGGGTACTTCTTGCTGGTCATGGTGAGCACGTCCACTGGCTGGTACCCATGGCGCATGAAGGGCAGCAGCACCGTATGCTTGGTCTTGAATGGCTTTTGCCACCGGGCTGCAGAGAAACGGTGCCCATGGAGTGGGGGTGTCATAGGGCTGAGGGCCCACCAGGGGATGGGGGAATGGAGGTTGGCAGATCCCAAGGTGGATCTCAAGGTGGATCATGGCTATATCCTGAGGAACTGTGCCATACCCTGGAAGTGCACGGCGCTGAGCAGCACCAGGCGAGGCTCGTCAGGCAGTTGGGACAGCAGTTGGGGCACAAGCCCACGTGTGGCCTTGCGCACCCACTCATTGATGCGTTGCAAGTCCAGGCTCTCGTTACCACTCAGCTCCTGTGGCTGGGCCTCGTAGAAGTGCCACGACTCGTTCAGGAAGCGGGGTCGGAGGTGCACGTCTGCATGGTAGCATGGGTGACGTCACCCCTTTGCCCACCCTGCTGTTTGTCCCTGTCATTGCCTGTCTTACCTGGGTGGTAGAAGATCTTTGCAGCAGAGAGCAGCCCTGACACATTGACAAGCTGCTGCAGGGCACCGTGCACGCAGGTCAGCCCTGGCCGGTACCCCAGGATGGCAGCCAGGCGCTGCTGGGTCTCACCGCGGGCACCTGAGGGTAATGGTGAGGCTCAGCAGGGCCCGGCAGCCAGGAGGGACACACAGGTGTGAGGGCTGCAAAACGGGGAGTCCCTCACCCAGCAGGAGGTGTGACAGCCCCAGGGCCACGTTGAGGGGGGAGAAGAGCAGGTTGGTGTCGGGTTTGGCAGACTCCGCCATGTGCTGGTAGAAGCGTAGGGCAAAGGTGCCCAGTGCCTCGGCCACCTCTGCCTTCTGCTCCCTTGTTGGTGCCCCGCACGTCTCAGCTGGCTCCTCATCTCCAGGGCACGGTGGGGTGACTGTGCCTGGAGGGGTGCTGGGGGGACCCGTGGTGGTCCCAGGCTCAGGCGTAGCCAGGCTCCCATCGGCAGCCATGCCAGGCTCAGGCGTAGCCAGGCTCCCATCGGCAGCCATGCCAGGCTCAGGCGTAGCCAGGCTCCCATCGGCAGCCATGCCAGGCTCAGGTGTAGCCAGGCTCCCATCGGCAGCCACGTCAGGCTCCTCGAGTGCTGCCACAAATTCCTCAGGGCCCAGCGGCTCCTGGGCCTGCAACACGGCTTCCAGACTGGGTTCCTCCCTGGAGCTGGCATTGGAGCTGGGCACAGGCTGGGTTGGTGTCCCTGTGTCCCCAGCTGGGTCTGTGGTGGGATGTGGGTACACCACCCGTGCTGGCTGCACTCTGATCAAGTTCATCTTTCTGGGAGGAGTGGTCTCCAGCACGGACACCTGGACGCAGGGACACCAGTGAGGGTGGGCAGGGGGCACCTGGTTGCAGGGAGCCCATGTCCCCGTGCCACACTTACCGGGGTGACAGTGGCAGTGACCGCAGCCACCAGGCACACCAGCAGCAGGCAGAGCTTCATGGTGAGTGACCTGGTGGGAAAGCACCGCTCAAAGGATCAGCTGGAAACCCAGTGTCCCCACCGCCCCGCCCGGCTCCAAACACCCCCTTGGCACCGAGCATCCCGTTCCCCATACCCACGAGCCACACACCCTCAGCACCAGGTGCTCCCCCCACCCGCCCTATGTGATAGTGGGGCAGCACCCCGGGCCCACCTGGTGCCCATCGGGTCGCTTCCCAAGTGTCCGTCCGGGTGCAAGGGGTAACTGGCCGGATCCAGGCCTGCGTGGTTAAAGATTAAGGAGGGTGGGAGGCCGCAGAGGCTTCCCGTAAATCAGCCGGGATGTGCTTAGGGGCCAGGCTTGGCGGGGTCACCCGGCTGAAGCGCAGCCCCCGGCATCACACGGTCCCGCCCCGGGCTGGAGGACCTGCCCCCTTCCGCAGGCATTGGCTGGGAGGAGCGGCGGGCACTTTAACCCGGGGTGGGATGGGACAGCCGAGTTACGCCCCCTAAGCAAAGCAACCCCCGGCCGGAGCGCTGCGCGCCCACCCATCCCCACGTGCCGCCGCCCAACCTGCCCCCACCCATCCAACTCTGCCCTCGGGGTGGGGCCGGAGCCTTTTGCCCCACCCCTCCCAGGGAAGGTGTCCCCGGAGCGTCCCTCTCTGCAGCAGCGGCACTGAGCGCCGGACATCACCGGCCATGAGCAGGCGGCTCGCCATGGTGCGTGGGGTCAGCAGGGGAGGGGGCACACCCCGCTATCGGCACCCACCCCATGGGCCCGGAGCGGGGCGGTGGGGCCGCACGCGTGTCGGGGTGCGGAGGCCCGGTATCGGGGTGCGGGGCGGCAGTAGCCAGGTAGCGCCGTGCGGAGGGGATGGATGCCGACAGCGGGGTACCCGCGCGCCCGTTCCGCTTTCGTTTCCCCGACGGGGACCGCTCAGCGAGGGGGCGTGTCCCGACGGGTGACCCCGCCTGTTTGGGGGCGAGATCGGCTGCGTGACGCCGCACATTGGGGGGGACCGTGGGTTGTCCCGCCCCGGGGCTGACCGCAGGCTCCGCCCACAGGAGCTGGAGGAGGTGCGGCGCTGGGGCGGGGTACGCGACCTGCACTTGGTGGACCGCGACGTGCTGCGCTGGAGGGGACTGCTGCTGCCTGTGGGCACGAGGGAGCTGGGGCACGGGGGGGGGCACTGCGATGGAGGGGCGTCTGTGGGAGAAGGGGTATGGAGGTGTCACACGGGTGGGGGGAGCGCAGGGGCATGGGGGGTCCTTAGGGGAAGGGGTACGGGAGGGGCACGGGGAGGTCCCAGGGGTCGCGGGGGGGCCCTGGAGACATGGTGGGGGTCTTGTTGGGGCGAGCCTGGGGGGGGGGTCCCTAGGAGGTACTGTGCAGGGTGCCAAAGGGATGTGGTGGGGCTCACCTGGGAAACTGTGGGGTAGCTGGGGGGCTGCCCCACTGTGGGGCCAGCTGGAAGCCGAGGCACTCTCACTGCCACTGCAGAACAATCCGCCCTACAACGCTGGTGCCTTTCGCTTCGAGCTGGCCTTCTCTCCGCATCACCCCCTTGTGCCCCCCCGCGTCACACTCCTCACCAGCATCCACCACCCTGGTGTGGGTCCTGACGGCACTGTGTGCCAGCCCCTCACTTCCCCTGAGCGCTGGGAGCCTGTCACCTGCGCCACGCATGGTGAGTGTTGGGGTCTGGGCTGGGGGGCACAGCAAGTGTCCTAGCTGATGCTCCCCCTGCATCCCACAGTGCTGCAGGACCTGCTGCTGCTGCTCGACAACCCCAGCACCGAGCGGGTGCTGCGCCCTGAGCTGGCCCGTGAGCTGAGCGAGAGGCCTGAGACCTTCCTGCAGCAGGCAGAGGAGCACACCCGACGCTATGCTGAGCCGCGTCCTGATACTCCCAGGCTCTGAGCCCCCACCTCAGTGCCCCCTGCCCTGTACATAAAGCTGCCACCTCACTCCTATGACCCCTTGGTGTGATTCTGTCTGGGTGAGAGATGAGTCGCTGTGGCATAGCACTGCAAACCTTTACTCCTAGAGGGTGGGGGACAAAGTAGGGAATGGGATCAGGGGACCCTCAGCGCTTCTTGGTCTTCACTAGCCCCTTGGCCACCAGGCTGCGGTACAGCTCCTGCACGTAGGTGTAGATGCACTTGGCATCTGGCACCGCCAGCCGCAGCATGTCCTCCACCTCCAGCAGCTGGGCACAGTCGACACGCTCCCTGCAGGAAAGGCATCACCAGGAGTGCCCCGTGGGCAGCCATGCTCACGGGGACAGGAACACACTCACTCTGCAGTGGTGAAAGCCAGGGTGAAGTTACGCTGGCGGTCGTGGGGCTCCAGGCTGCCATAGTCAAAGGCGTCAGGGAAGAAGCTGTGGATGAGGGCACAGAAGGCCAGGCCGCTGGCCCAGCTCCCCGAGAAGTTCTGGATGTCCACATGCTGTGTGGGTAGGTGAACAGGAAGGAGGGGAGAGGGGGCCAGGATGCTGCTGCCCCTCTGCCAGCCCCCAGTTCCCCAGTACTCACCTGGTAGCCGCGTGTCCTGGCACGGCACCACTCCAGCAGCATGGCCTTCACTGAGCCTGTGGCTCCCACACGCTTCAGGTGTGGGGCTGGGCCTGTGGCTGCCCTGTGGCCAACCCAGTGTCCCCCATTGGTGCATATCCTTCAGGGGCTCAGCACTGGTCAGTGCCCCACGTCCCTCTCAATGTCCCCCAACTGCCCCGTGCTCCCAACTGTTCAATGACCCATATCTCTCATTGTCCCGTGGCTCTCCCCAGTGCCCCATCCTCTCCAGTCACCCCACTGCCCATGCTCCTCCACTGCCACCCATTGTCCCCGGGCCTCCCCACTGTCCTCACTGCACCCTGGCCTCCCCAAGCCCCACTCACCCCCCAAACTTCTCCAGGATGGCACTGCGTCCGTGTGCCCGGCTGCTCACTCGTGGCCGCCCCACAGCTGCCACCCTGGGGGGCACCCGGCCCCGTGGCCCCGCTGTAGATGTACCACTGGGAACACAGGGGCGGTGGCTGTGAGCAGGGATAGGGTCACCACTGTGGATATCACCTATGAGAACAGAGTCCAGGGGTGCCTGCCAGCAGTGGGGCAGCACTGGTGCTGGCTGCTCTTCTGTTCTCACCTCTCACTGTCACCTGAGCCTTCATTGCCAGCAGCTGCAGGGGAGAGCAGAGGAGTCAGCAGAACAAGAGGGAGCAGCTGGCCTCCCTTGCCCTGTGCCTATCTCAAGGCCTTACCTAGTGTGGCCCTTACCTGTGGGGGATGTGGGAGACACAGGGGACGAGGGAGATGTGGGAGACATCGGTAATGTGGGAGACACAGGGGAGGTAGGGGAGAGCGGGGTGGTAGGGCTGGCAGCCCCCTCCGTGGGTGAGCAGGGGGGAAACTCAGGCCACAGCTCATCGTCCTCATCCTGCAGCCAGGTGGGCTCCTGTGGGCATAGGCATAGTGGCTGTACGGCCATACCACCGTCTCACTGCTGCCATCCATCCCGCTGCTGCCACCTCACACCCCAGCCCAGCCACAGCTGTCTCCTGTGCCACTCCTCAGCCCCAACTGTGCCACTTGACCCACAGTGATGCCACCCATCCCCTGGCAGTGCCACCTCATTTGTGCCCCATCTCACCTGCCGCCCCTGGGTGCTGCTTGCTGCTACTGGTCCAGGCCCTGGCTCAGCCTCCTGCTGTGGCACTGCACTGCCTCCAGCCTGCCCCTCAGTCTCATGCTCAGCAGCCTGCCCTGCTGCAGGCTCTTTTCCAGAAACCCCTGCAGCCTCAGCCTCACTCCCAGCATCCCCTGCTGCATTGGCCTCACTCCAAGCATCCTTTGCAGCCTCCTTAGCCTTGCTCCCAGCATCCTCTGCAGCCTCTTGCTTAGCTTCTCCCCCAGAATCCTTTGCAGCCTCCTCTTTAGCCTCGCTCCCAGCATTGTCTGCAGCCTCCCCCTTAGCCTTACTCCCAGCATCTTCTGCTATGTTGACCTCATTCCCAGCATCCCCTGCTGCCTCCCCCTTAGCTTCACTCCCACAATCCTCTGCTGCTTCTACCTTGGCCTCGCTCCCAGCATTCTCTGCTCCCTTCCCCTTGCCCTCACTCCCCCCATCCCCTGCATCCTCCTCCCCGGCCCCTCCTCCTGCACCCCCAGCCTCTCCGTGCCCCTCCTGTGCTGCACTTTCCCCGCTGTCCCCCTCTACTGTCCCCTCTGTGGGCCCTGACGATGTCTGTGCGAGGTCACTCAGAGCAGTGTCACTCAGGTCGGGGGCTCCACCGGAGGTTGGGGTCTCCATGCTCCTACTGCAGGCTGCAGAGCTGTCAACGAGACGTCCACTGTGCCTTCATCCCGTGCCTCCATCCCATACAATCCCACTGTCCTTCCTCTGCCCCTCAGTAACTCCTGCCCGCCCACCCCAGCTGTCCCAACACAGCCCCTAGTCCCCATTCCATCCCCATTATGCGTCCTAGACCCTCTCTGCCATCCCCCATCCCCCATCGCACCCCCGCCAATCCAATTCTCATTCCCCCGTCCACTCCCCCTCCCCCTCCCGTCCCCTACACGCCCCATCCCACCCCAACCCATTCCCCACTCGGCTTTCCCTCCTACCCCCTCCCAGCTCCTCCAGCTCAGTCCCAGTTCCACAACCCATTCCCTACTCCCAGCCCCGAGCTCCTTCCCGCCCCCCCATCCCCTCCTATCCTCGTTCCCCACCCCAAGCCCCCTATTCCCACCCTTTTCCCCCCCCAGTCCCCCGGCGCCCGGCAGCCCGGCTCACCCCGCTCCGCTCGACCCGCGGCCGTGTGATCGCCGCAGGTGCCGCCTTCAGTCAGCGCCGACGGGGCGGGCCGGGGGCCGGAGCGGGGCACTGCGGGGAGGGGACGGGGGGGAGGGGGGGATTCGGGCGGTCGGGCGGGGCCTGGGGACGGCGAGGGCTGGAGGATGGCACGGGGGGGACGCAGGGGACACGGGGGACGGCGGGAACACAGATGCACTTGAGGACGTGGGGTCACGGGTATACGCAGGACGCGGGGGGATGCGTGCACATGGGGACACGAGGAGACGTGGAGGGGTCAAGGGGGGAGATATGAGGACCACAAGGGGGCATAGAGGGACACGGGGGCACGTGGAGGAGATGGGTGACACGCTTGGGAAACGAGGGAACGTGGGGAACACTTAGATGTGGGAGAGAAGGGTGACATGGGGAGCACAGGGTACACCGATCCGTGGGGGCGCACGGGGGAACACACGGTCACATAGAGAGACACGGGAACACAGGCACATAGGAGACACAGACACACGGGGGCAGAGGCGGGCCGGGCAGACCCAGGGGGACACGCGGAGGTCACGCGTGGGCCGGGCCGTGGCTGGGGGGTAGGGGGCTGTGCCTGCTACGTGCCCTGCCCCGCAGCTCGGCTGTCCCCGCCCATTGCCGCTCCGCTCCCACCCCGCTGGGGCGAATCGCGGCCAAAACGTGCGGCCGCTCCGCCCCCTCTCCTTGCGCCCTATCAGCGCCGGGAACGCGCCGTTATCCCGCCCCCGCCCGTCTTCTATTGGTCGAAACCGGCGGCGGGGCGGAGCAGCCGAGCGTGTGGGCGGAAGCGCGCGTCCCACGTGCATCCTGCGGGAGCCCGGGGCGGGAGCGCCATGGACCCGCTGCGGGCCCAGCAGCTGGCGGCCGAGCTGGAGGTGGACATGATGGCCGACATGTACAACCGGTGCGCGCCGCGAGGGGCCGGGCCGGGGCCGGGGAGAGTGGCCGTGGGCTGGGGGTGCTGGGAGTGCGAGAGGCGCGGGGGTGTCGTAGGTGGGGGCGGCGGGGGCTCTGCGGGTGTTTGGGGATGGGGGGGGGCAGCGTGTGTGCCGGGCAGGGCTGTTGGGGTGTGACGGTGTTGTCCCGCAGGATGACGCAGGCGTGCCACCTCAAGTGCGTGCCCCCTCACTACAAGGAGGCGGAGCTGTCGAAGGGCGAGAGCGTGTGCCTGGATCGCTGCGTGGCCAAGTACCTGGATGTCCACGAGCGGATGGGCAAGAAGCTGACGGAGCTGTCGCTGCAGGACGAGGAGCTCCTGAAGCGCATGCAGCAGGGCACAGGCACCGCCTGAGCCCTCCCTTCGCACTCCCCTTCCCACCACACCAATAAACTGGAGGCTCTGAGCTGGCTGTCTGCTTCACTCAGTCCCCCAAATCCATCTGTGGTGCTGTGTCAGGCGGTGCCCCTCTAACCTGCTCGTGTTCCCCCCACTGGGTGTGCTGCTGGGACGGCAGCACGGGCCCCTGCTGCCATAGGCACCTATTGGAGGGGGACACCTTGCCCTGCCCTGCCCACATCGTCCTTAGGGATAGGTTGGGGCCTTCCCAATCCTCTGTGGGGTTGGGATGGGGCTGTGCCTCTCACTTTGCTTGTTGGGGGAACATTGGGGGACAGCTGGAGATGTGGCTGCAAAGGAACACCTGAAAGGGGGTGGTGAGAAAACACCGCACCTGCATGGAGACTGTTACTGGGACAGTCACACAGGGACATCTGGTATGGGCACCTGGAGAGGGACAGTGCTGAAACACCCACACCTGGAAAGGGACCTCGCAGGTATGACCCAGAGACTGAGGTACCCGACCCAGGGACACCTAGGGAGAGACACCTGTTTAGGGACAACCCCAGAGCTGCACGTAACGATGTGCACTCATGTGCCAGGACACCAGGCGAGGAAGACCTGCACAGGGTTCCTAGACAGGGACACCCACCCAGAGAGACCCCACTCTGGGGGTGTGCACCATGCATCCGTCCATCCGTACACACGCAGTGCGCCTGTGCTGGCACGTCCCCGGGGCTGGCTGGAAGTGGGTCAGGCTGTGCGCACACTCGCTGTCCTCGCAGCCCGTGGGTCGAGGTACACCCCAGCATAAGCCTGGCGTGCAAACAACGGGTGTGCGAGGTGCTGCTGGCGTGACAACGGGGGTCGCGGCACCGCGTCGCCGGCTGTAACGTCGGTGTGTCCATCCATCCGTGCCGCAGCGAGCGGTGCGTGCGCTGTGGGGCCCTGCGGCCGGCAGCAGCGGTGCCGGGGCCATCAATATTTCACGAGGAGAGAGCGCCGTGACCTGGAAAGGCAGCGCCGCAGCCGCTGGGCCCCACGCTCCCAAAATAAGACCATTTTTAATAAAGAATTCCCAACCGCGCGCTGCCTGCGTGGGTTCTTTTCACTCGGGACGGGTGGGAGCAGAGTCCTGGGGACACCTCCTGCCCCGAGCACCTTGGGAGGACCTGAGAGGGGTCTGGAGGCCCCCCCGGGTCAGGCTCAGAGACGGGGCAGGAGCAAGCCCAACAGGGGCAGGAGGGTGGGGGCTGGGCGGGGGGCCACAGCCACGGGGGTGTCCCCGGGGGGGCCGCGGGAGTCACGGGATGGAGGGGGCGGCCGGGGCTGGGGGCCCCGCAGGTCATGGGGCGGCAGCCCGTCGCGGTAGAAGGCGGAAGGTGGTGCGGCAGGCAGGGTGCCGGGCCGGCCTAGCGCACGCCCAGGGGTGCCCACCACTGCCACCGCCCCGCCGCCGCCAACCCCGTTGCTGTCATCCTCATCTTTGCCTTCATCCTCCTCCTCGTCCTCCTCGGGGCAGCCGTCGAAGTCACGGGGCCGCAGGTGCCGCAGGTCGGTGCCGCGGCGGTGTGGGGGGCTGGCGCAGGGCACGGGCGAGCTGGAGACGCGAGTGCGGCGGAACCAGGCCCAGAGCGGGCGCGCACGGCAATCGCAGGCCCAGGGGTTGGCGTTGAGGCGGAGGAACTGCAGGGCGGGCAGGGCGGCCAGCGGGTCCCCGGGCAGTGCCACCAGGCTGTTGTTGAACAGGTAGAGGATGGTGAGGCGGGCCAGGCCATGGAAGGCGCGGCGGTGCACGGTGGCCAGGCGGTTGGCGTGCAGCAGGAGGCGATCCAGGCTGGGAAGCCCACGGAAAACGCCCTCGGACAGAGCTCGCAGCCGGTTGCCGTGCAGGAAGAGGTGGCTCAGGTTGGCCAAATCGGCAAAGAGATCGTCCTGTGGGGAGCAGGTGACGGACCGGGTGGGTGACCCCAGCCTTGCAGGCATAGCTCAGCACCTTGATTGCTGTCCCAATTCCATATTGCCACCCAACGCCCTGCATCAGCTCTGAAACACATGGATGTCACCCAGATCTTTGCCCTATGGCCCTCATTACCCATTGCCACGCCTCTTCCATGTCCCTGTCCATCTGGTGCCACTCATCACCCTGCCTCACATCCTGGCCTCATGAGTACCACCACCAAGAGCTCTTCTGTACAACAGGTATTGTGCCCCCGCTCCAAGGGTGGCATCCATCTCCCTGCTTTGTGGTCCTGCTCCACTGTGTCATCCATCTCCTGTCCTTGCCCCAGGGACACCATCTATCACCTGTCCTACGGGAATCACCAAGAGCTCTCTTCCATGTCTCTGCTTCATGGCCACCACCCTGACCTGTGTCCCTGCACCTTGAGCATCACCCACCACTCTGCCCTGTCCCATGCCCATGCCTGCAAGCATCGCCCACCACCCTACCTCAGCGGCATCCCCCATACTCTCCCCAGGGACACCCCACTGCCCTGCCCCTCAGGGCTGTCCCAGGACCCAGACTGAGTACTGTCGGACCTGGAGGTAGAGCAGCCCGTTCTCCTGCAGGTAGAGGTACTGGAGGCTGTGGAGGCCACGGAAGATGGCGCTGGGCAGGCTGGCCAGCTGACACCGGTAGAGGTGCAGGGCCTGGAGGCGCCGGAGGCCGTGGAAGGTGTCAGGTGCCAGGACACGGAGGTGCGGGTTGTCACCCAAGTCGAGCTCCTCGAGGGCGGGCAGGTGGCGGAAAGTGCCCGGCTGGATGGAGGAGATGTTGTTGGAGTAGAGCCAGAGGGTGACGGTGCTGGGCCCGAAGGTGCCCGCCCGCAGCGCCCTGATGACGTTGTTCTGCAGGAAGAGGCGGCGGGCGCCAGGCGGGAGCCCCGTGGGCACCGAGGAGAAGTTGTTGGCCTGGCAGCTGACGGTGGGCGGCGAGACGTAGCAGGTGCAGAGCGCGGGGCAGGTGGGTGACCCACCGGGCACCCACGCCAGCGCCGCCAGCAGCAGGGCCGCCAGGCGCCCGCCTGCGGGCACAGCGGGGCATCAGCCCAGGGCACGACCTGGGGCACTGCCCCCACAGCCCCGGCCCAGCCCCATGCACCCACCGCCCCGCATAGGGCCCTCCCCAGCAACCCCATGGAGAGCACCCCGAGGGGCAGCCCAGGTTACTGGCTGCCATCCACCCCCAGGAGCCCCCCAGAGCCATGCCCATCCCACGTGGCTGTGCCCATTCCATGCAGTCAGGAACTCCAGGAGCTCTACAGGGCCATGCCCACCCCATATGGCCATAGCTATAGCCAACCCTTAGGGTCAAGCATTCCAAGTGCTCTACAGAGCCAGATCCATCCCGTGTGGTCATGATCTCTTGGGAACCACTAGGGCCACAACATACGGTCAAGGATCCTTTAAGAAGCCAGTAGGGCAATGCACCATACAACATGACTATGCCCATCCTACAGGGCCAGAATCTCACAGGAGCTCTCGGGGGCCATACGCACCCCACACGACACTGCCCACCACCATTGGGTTCTGTGCCTCACGGGGACGGGCACTCCAAAAAGCTTCCACGGCTTTGCCCCTTGGGATCCCCCCGTGTCCCCCTGGGGCTGTACTCCCATGGGACCCCCTGGAGGGGGCGGGGAGGGGGGGTCTGAGCCCCCCCACGCGCGCCCCCGACAGCGGGGCGGGGCGGCGCCACGTGCGCGCGTGCCGCGGCCACGTGCGGGGCGGTGCGCGCGTGGGCGCGGGCTGACGCGCTCCCCGGTGACACGCGCCGCCGCCGCTCCGGGTGTTCGCGCCCCCGCCCCCCCCTTCTCTCTTCCTCCTCTCCCCCCCCCCATCCCCCTCCACCCGCCTTCCCGGTGCCCTGCGCTGCAACCCGAGCGCCTCATCCATAATTCAGCCCGGCCTGGCTCGGGCTCCGCGGCCCGCAGCGGGGGGAGGGAGGCGGCCCCCCCGGTGCTCGGCGGCGAGGATGGGGATGGGGATGGGGGGGGGGGGCCGCACGGAGGCGTCCGGCGCAGCTGCTCGGCACCGCCCCCCTCCCCCGGCGCCCCGTGCCGGCGTGCGCCCCCCCGGCGCCCCCCTCCCGCGCCCCATCTGTCACTCCCCCTCGCCGCGGGCTGACTCAGTTCGGAGCTGAAGTCACCGGCTCCCGGGCTCCTCTCCCCGCGCAGCCGCCCCCCCGCTCGCAGGGTCCCGCTGCCGGCTCCACCCCCCAACCCCCCCTCCCACCGCCCCACAGCGCCCCGCACCGTCCCCGCTTCCCCTTTGCCCCTCTGCGGAGACCCCTCGGGGCACCCGCCCGCGGTGCCGTACCCTTTGCGCCCCGAGGGCAGCGCGCACCCCGCACCGCGCTCCCCGTTAACCCCGCGGCGCTCCGCGCGCTCCCGGGGCAGCGGCTGCGCCCCGAAGGCAGAGCCGCGGGTGCCGGGACCCCCGCCCCGCCCCGCCCCGCCGCGGGGGGGTCTCGGGGCCGTGCCCCCGGCCCGCCCCACGCCTACCTCGGGGCAGGTCCCGAGCCGTCGGGGGCCGCATGGCGGGACCGGGCCGGGCGCTCAGGCGCTGCCCGCTGCCCGTCGGCTCATGGCCGGTGCCGGGAGGTGGGGGGGGAGGGGGGGTGCGCGCCCCTTACCCCCCGCTGCGCCGCCGGGAGGAGGAGCGGCAGCCGCCGCCCCGGGGCATGGCACGGGTGGGCTCGGCTCGGCTCTACCCGCGGCTCCCGGAGGGGCTGAGCCCTGCCCGGCGCCGCGCCTTATCCCGGGGCGGCCGCGCTCCGCCCCTCGCCGCCGGTCCCGCCGCTTAACCCTTCCTCGGCCGGGCCGGGCCGTCCCGCTCCGCGCGTGGGGGAATTCCGCGGAGGAACGCGGCGCTCCCGTGGGACGCGCGGGGACCGGAGGGTGCCCACGGGGACGCCCCGCTACCCGTCCCCAGGGACCCACGGAGAGTCTCGGAGGGGACGCGGGACCTCCTGGCAGCTCCCACTGGGGACCCGAGGACTCGCGCGTGGGGCCGTGAGCCCGGGGGGGCGCGCCGGGGGGAAGCTTCTCCCGGCACCTCTGGACCCGCGCGGGGAGCGCCGTGTCCCCGAGGGTGGCGGGGACCTCGGAAGGGGCGATCGTCCTCGGGGACGGGACAGAGGGACGCGAGGGGACGGTCGCGAGAGGGCCGCGAGGAGGCACCCCTCGCCTCATACCCACGCGGGACCGCATCGCTGTCCGCGGTGCCGGAGCGGGCGCTGTCCGCGGTGCTGGGCGTGGGGCGGTGGGTTCCCGCAGCGGGAGCGGCGGTGCGGGGAGCCCACGGAGCGCGGGTGGGGAGGGGCTCGCGTGGCCGTGCCAGGCTGCGGCGGCACAATCTGGCACCCGCCGTGTTTGCGGTGCCGTCTCCGGCGCGGCTCCCGGCGAGCGAAATATCACAAGCTGGAGAGACAGACGCTGGCGGGGAGCGGTGGGCGTCGCGGGCGGCACGGGGCTGACTCAGGGGCCGCCATCCGCTCGCTGTCCCCCGCGATGTCCCCCCGGTCCCACTGTGCCGGAGCCGTCCCTATGCTACGTGTGCTATGGGTCTGGGCAAAGTGTCAGAGGGGTCGGGGCCTACGGCTCTGGGTATCTCCAGCGCCGGTTCTTCACACGCGTCCACCCACCCGTGGGTATGGCGTGGGGGTGTGGGACAGAACCCTGTGCCCCTGGCGGGCCCTGGGAGGGATGATGGCACCGAGATAGGGGTGGAAAGAGGTGGGAGACGAGACGGGACGAGGGTGGTGGAGGATGGTGGAAGACAGATGGATGGATGGAAATATGGAATGATGGATGGGGAGGTGGAGGGGAAGGCACGGGGCGGGAGAGGGCAGCAGGGACAGAGAGTAGGGCAGGGGATGGATGGGCAGGTGCTGGACAGGTGTAGGGCTGGGGGGTGCGAGGCAGGATGGATGGATGGATGGACGGATGGATGGATGGACGGACGGATGGAGTGGGACAGATGGGCAGGAGGCAGGCAGATGGATGGGTGGATGGCTGTGCAGCTGAGTGGCAGGCTGCGGGGCGGCCGGCACCTGCCAGCAGGGATGAATGGACGGGCGAAGGGATGAATGGGGCTGCGGGGGCGGTGGGACGGGGGGAGGACGGACAGACGGATGGGAGGGAGGGCAGGGAAGGACACCGGGCTGGCGGGGGGGGGTACGCGGCTAAGGACGGACCCCGAGTCCCGGGGTCTCAGCCCCGGTGACCCCAAGGCGGCTCCGGGCCCGCCCCGCCCCCGCCGACGCCCCGGAGGCCGCGTCGATCCGTGCAGCTCCGCCTCCGCCTCAAAGGAGCGGGCACTGCCGAGGCGGCGGTAAGTGTGCGGCAGCGGGCGGGCCGGGCCCAGCCGGACCGCGGGGCTCGGTCTCATCCGGGCTGGTCGCTCCCCCGCCCCGCCGGGCCGAGCAGGGGCGGAGCCGCGGCGATGCCGCTCCCGGTGGATGCCCGCGGGCGGTCCCACGCCCAGCTGGGCTGAACCGGGCCGGGCGGGGGGAGCGGCGGCCGGGGATGCTCGCTAGGACGGTGGGGGGTGCCGGGTACCGAGTGTCCCGAGCCCGACCCGGCGCGGCTCGTTGGGGCGGTCCCGGGGATCCGGGAAGGCTGCGGGTCGCGGTCGGAGCAGCGGGGCTCGGGCCGGGGCGTGAGATGCTCGCGGCGGCGTCGGGACTGCGTGGGGCCGAAGCTGGGGGGCTACGTGTGCTCTCCCACGTGCGTGCCTCACCATGTGCGAGCCCGCACGGCTGCGGGAAATTCCTCTCGCGGGGGCTGCCAGGACCGCCCGCTGCGTCATGGGGCTGCGGCTTTGCCCAGCCCCGAGCATCCGCAGCCCTTCCCGGAAGCCGGAGCGGCCTGGAGGGCTCCGGGTCCCCTCGCTGGGACAGGAGGGAGCCCGGCACCCCGAAGCCCGGCCACGTAGCAGCCCCTCGAGAAGCACCATCTCCTTCCTGGAGAGCCCGGTGGCACACGGCGGCAGCACCGGGCAGGCGGAGTCCCTCTTTGCCCTCCTGTGCCACCCCGGTTCGTGCCCCTAGCTCACAACCTCCGCTGGAGGGGCTATATATAGTGCAGTCCTGCTGACCTCGGGGCCGAGCCACAGCCATCTGCCCAGGTTAATCTTTAGCTGGCCTCCCCGGCCGGCTGTAATGAGGCCTCATTAGCAGCCATTAGGCTGGCTGCGGGGCCTCTGGTGGCCTGGTGGCACGGTGACGCCGGTGGTGAGTGCTGGGGTTGCGGGGTGGTGCGTGGGGACGTGGGGGTGTGATCTTGGAACCCGGGACAGACAGCTGCGGGTCCCTTGGGTGACGCCTGTGGAATGTGTAGGGGTTCCCACCAGTGCCCCAGTGCTCCTATGACTGGGTTCCCAGGGAGGTGCCAGTGTCCCCAAGGGGAGTGTCAGCATGCCTGGCACCGTGTCAGTTTCCCTGGGGGTATGTCATCGTCCCCAGGGGGTGCGTGCTGTTGCCCCAAGGTGCATGGCAGGGTGCCCGGTCTGTGTGCCAGGTCCCTCAGGGTGTGTTATTGTCCCCAGGTGCTGTGGCTGTGGCCATAGTGACAGTGCCAGCACCCCCAGGGTTGTGTTACCACGCTGTGGCTCATGTTGTGCTCACAGCAGTGCACCAGCCCCATGTGCCAGGCCTCCAGGGGACACACTCAGGGAGATTGCAAGTCCCTGGAACTGGTTGCTGTGGGGAGATAAAGAGGTGGTGCCGGGGAGGGGGGAGCAGTCCGGTCCCAATCTGGTATGGGCAGCCCTGAGGCCCCACCCAGCGATCTGAGCAGCAGCGCATGGTGCAGCTGTGTGCCTCAGGCACCCCACACCGGCATCCAGCCCAGGGTCCAAACTCCACTGCTGCAGCAGCACCGGGGTACAGGTGGGTGCCAGCGTGGGGGCTGCCCAGGGAAAAGGGATGGAGCACGGGCCGGGTTGGCCTCTATCCAGGCGGTTGGCCACGTGCAAAATGAGGTACTGTGTGGAGAGGGAGGGCTGTGACCGCCCCACTTGTCCCCTGCAGGAGCAGCAGAGCCCTGTGCCCGGCAGCATGGTGGGGGGCGCGGGGCGGGCCAAGAAGTTGGGCACGCTACTCTCGGGGCTGCTGGAGTGCGGCGCTTTCTGCGGCATCATCTTTGGCTGGGCCTCCCTTGTCTACGTCCTGAAAGACCTGGGCTACTTTGAGCAGTGGTGCGAGACCTCGGACAACCTCAACCCCAACAGGACGCTGTATGGTACGGCCTCAGTGTCACCATCCCCATCGGTGCTGAGCCCTTGCTCCCTGTGTCCCAGGGTGCTCCGAGTGCATCTCATTTTCCCAGTGCTCTTTGGTGCCCCACATTCCTGGTGTCATCCTTGTATTCCTGCTGTCCCAGTGCCCATTATCCCCACTGTCTGCTGGGCCCCTGCTTTTCCTGTCCCCAGTCCTGCCTTTTTTCCCCACTCCCTCCATGCCTGTGCCCCACCAATGGCTGCCTTGCAGACTGCAGCGGGCAGGATGAGCAGTTCTCCCTGGTCTTCACCATTGGCTCCTTCATGAACAACTTCATGACCCTCCCCATGGGCTACGTCTTTGATCGCTTTGGCACTGCTGTTGCCCGCCTCATTGCCATGTAAGTGCCGTAAGGGGTGGCAGGGGACACCTGTGGGTGCTGGGGTCAGAGGGCCCATCAGCTGGGTGCTGGCTGGGGAGCATTATCGGGAGTGGGGCGGTTATCGGGGCACCCAGGCAGGGTGTGGCTGGTTGAGCCCCTCCCACATGGAGGGGCCACCAGTGCCTGTTTCCTGGTGCCTCCAAATGTCCCCAGTGTGTTCCTCATTCCCTACAGTCCCCCCAGATGCTCTTATCGCCTGCTAACATCCCTAGAGCACCACTGTAACCATAGGGCCTTTTCCCCACATTCCTCCACCCCAGAGGTGCCACATGAGGCCAGTGATGGGATACTGGGGTTCTGGAGCACAGGGGTGAGGATCCTGTGCCCACCTTGTCAGCGTTGTCCCCCTGTTTCAGCTCCCTCTACACCGGTGGAACCCTGCTCGTTGCCTTCTCCACGCCAGGTGAGACCCACACAGTTGTGGGGTGCCCCCACCCCACCCATGTCCCTTGGCCTCACTGACACCTGTGTCCCCAGACCTGGCGGTTCTGCTCTTCCCAGCTATGTCAATGCTGTCGGTGGGTGGCATGGTCCTCATCCTCACCAACATGCAGGTAGGAAGCGTGTCTGAACCCTCACCCCACACCTGGGGCACCCTGCCTGGTGATGGGGACACTGACAGCGTTACGGGGGGGTTCTGTGTGCCAGGTGGGGAACCTCTTTGGGAAGTACCGTTCCATCATCATCACCCTCTACAACGGGGCCTTTGACTCCTCATCTGCCATCTTCCTCATTATCAAGGTGGGCATGGGGCACCAGATTTGCCTGTTCACCACACAAGCACTGGGACAGATGGATGCACAGCTAGGGTCTGACATCTGTGGTGGCCCTGGGCAGTGACCAGTGGCCAGCATGGCATGGCAGCAACCTGCACATGTCCCCAGGTGCTGCACGAGCGTGGACTGTCCCTGCAGGCCATGTTTTTCTTCATGGCAGCCTGCAGTGCCTGGCACCTGCTGCGCACCATCTTCCTCATGCCCCGCATGCACATCCCCTACCCGCTGCCACCTGCCTACAACTATGGGTAAGGGGGACCCTGCCTGCGCTCCCAGGGTGGCAAAACTCAACCCTTAGGAGGCGGTGGTGCACATCCTGTGGGTGATGGCCATGGGGTCCGTTCCACGGGGTGTGGTGATGGTGCCCATCCCATGGGTGGTGGTGGTGGTGATGGTGCCCATCCCATGGGTGGTGGTGGTGCCCATCCTGCTGGTGGTGGTGGCACTGGGGTGCTGCAGTGGGTGACAAGGTGAGTGGTGCTGCAGGCTGCCGTGCCCGGGGCGCTCCCAGTCGTACCGCACCTATGAGGAGAAGCGCCCGCCGGAGGATGATGGGCCGGAGGAAGTGCCCCTGGAGCCCAGTGCCCCAAAAGGTGGGGGAGAACTGGGGCTGGGGTGTATTGGCAAAGGTGTGGCCTTGGGTGGATGTGGCCATACGTGTGATGGGTGCTGGGAAGTGAGTGTGGCCCACGTGGGTGGTGGCAGGGTCACCTGGGCTGTGGCCCTTGGGCTGGGAGGGGCTACTTGAAACCACGAGACCCAATGGATGAGTGTGTCAACTGGGGAGGGGACATTTGGGGAACATTTGTCCAGCCCCAATGGATGCATTTGTTCTGTGCAGGCCATGCAGCTGTGGAGCCCTTCTGGCCCTGTGTGCTCTCCTGGCTCTTTGTGTGGCACGTGGTGTGGCTCTCGGTGATGCAGCTGCGCCACTACCTCTTCATTGGTACCCTCAACCCGCTGCTCGACCACCTGGCCTTTGGCAGTGAACACCTGGGTAGGGAATGGTAGCCAGGGGACACAGTGACCTGGGGCAGGGGGCTGGGGATTGGCCCTCTGCACTGACCCTGCCTCCCTGCAGTGAGCATCTACACCAACGCCTTCGCCTTCACCCAGCTCTGTGGGGTGCTCTGTGCTCCCTGGAATGGCCTCATCCTCGACCATCACAAGCGGAGCAAGGCCCACCGTGCCGAGGGTAACCACCCCCATCCCTAGTCTTGGTGCACTGGTGCTGCAAATGTCCCCGATCCTGCTCTGCCTGGGACATGCCACCGCTGTGCTCTGACCCTGCTACACCTGTACTTGTGTCCCCACAAAGCCCTGACCCCCACAAACCCAATGGATGTGTCCCTACAATGCCTTGATCCCACCATACCCATGAGTTTGTCCCCACTGTGCTTTGACCCCACCATGCCCACGAGCAAGCTCCCACAATGTCCTTATCCCACCACGTCCAAGAAGTGTCCCCAGATGCCCTGACCCCACTGTGCCCACGGACATGTCCTTAGCACTCCCAATTCCTGCTCTACCTGGGGACATGTCCCCACTGTGCCCTAACCTTGCCATGCCTGCAGGAGCCCAGGGGGCACTGGCTGACCTACGGGCGTCCGTGCCATCACTGGTGTTGACGGTGACGCTGTGCGTGCTCTTCTCCATCTGTGCGGCCGTGCCTATTCTGCCTGTGCAGTTTGCCACATTCGTGCTCCAGGTGATCAGCCGCTCCTTCCTCTACGGGGGCAACGCCGCCTTCCTGGCCATAGCGTGAGTCCTGTGCCCCCTGGCGCTGGTGGTGGCAGGGGACAGAGTGGTGGTGGCGGGGGGGGGAGCAGCGGGGACGTTGGTGCAGCAATGTTGGGGTCAGGATGGAGGGGGACAGGACAGTGGTGGCGGGGGATGGTGGCAAGGGAGGGGGTGATGGTGTGAGGGTGGAGATGGCATGGTGATGGGCACAGTGGTGACACGCAGGTTGTCTTGGCAGGTTTCCCCCACAGCACTTTGGGAAGCTGTACGGGCTGACCATGGCCTTGTCGGGGCTGGTGGTCCTGCTGCAGTACCCCTGCATCGCCCTGGTGCGTGGAGTGCTCGAGGGGGACCCCTTCTATGTGAGTGCTCCCCACTGCCCATGGGTAACCCAGGGTCCAGGGGGGACAGTTCCATGGTGGGGTGGTGGTCAGGGTCCATGGATGGATGGAGTTCCTGGTGCCAGGTTGGATGGGTTCCTCCCCCATGTGGGGATAGAAGCACCAGACAATGAGGAGATGGAGTCGTTGACCCATGGCAGGGTGGGCTTCATGCTATGGTGGGATGGAGGGCCTGATGTAAGTTCGAGTGGGGATACTGCCCTATGAAGGGCAGGAGGTCCTGCCCCGTGATAGCTTGGGGGCACATCTCTGTGCTGAGATGTGATGCTATTCCATGGTACCATGGGGTGTGGTTTGCTGCTCTAGCATAGGCAGCCTTTAGGGGGCTGGCCCCTTGTCTGATTGGGATCAGCCCCTGGCTCCGTGCCCTCAACACCCATCACTCCACCGCAGATGAACGTGGGGCTCATCGCCGTGGTGCTGCTGGCCTACGTCAGCCCCGTGGTGGTGGTCCGCGAATGCCGGCGGCGTGCCAAGAAGCTGGAGGCTGCCACGAGCCCCCTGGAAGCTTCTACAAGTGCCGAGAGCACTGCCCAGACAGCCCACTGAGCCCTGCACTAACACCCAGCTTTTTTCTACTGGACTTTGGGGGAGGGATGGGACTGTGCTGGGGGGGGGCACAGCAAGGGGTGGGTGTGCTTTGGGGTGGAATAAATATTCCAGTTCCTCTCTCTGCTCATGGTGCTGCTCCCATCCAGTGCCCCACACCCCTGGGGTTTCTCCAGTATCTGCTGTGGGGTTGGGCCACACTCTGCCTCCAAGGGCTGAAGTCACAATCTCCCCCAGTCCTAAAACACATGGACATGTGGCCTCAAGGCTGTTCTCAGGGTCAATTTATTGGGACAATGACATGGGCACTGTGGGCCCCTGGGCACTGGGGGGCCATGGGAGGGCCCCCACGTACCCTCAGTACTGACAGATGAAGGGGTGCAGCTGAAAGCAGATTCTACTTCTCCAGAGTCCATCTGTGAGCAAGACCCATTGTCAGGGACACAGGGAGACCCACAAGCCCCCAGTGCCCCATCCCATTGCTTCAGTATCCCAGTGCCCCATTCCATTGCCCGCATATCTCAGTCCTCCTCAATGTGACAGTGCCTCATCCCACCATCCTATTCCCCTCTTCCAGTGCCCCATCTCAGTGTCCCATGTCTGTTGCCACACTCCCAGCACGTCCCCCCCTCTCGGTGCCCCTGCCCATTGCCTTCAGCACCAGGTTTCTGTGCCATGGCACAGGGCTGCACTCACCTTGGGGGCTGAGCACGGTGCAGGTGGTGAACAGTCGGCAGGGCTGCCCGGTGGCCCAGTTTGCATAGTTCCAGGGGCTCAGGTCCTCCCAGGACGTCTTCCATGACCCGTTCTGTGGCAGCAAGGCTCAGTATCCTGCACCCACCCCCGGCTGAGCCCTGAATGCCAGCTGAGCCCCGTTACCTTGCAGGTGGTGACAGCCCCAATCCAGAGGCTGAAGTAGGTGTAGGTGGCTGCCAGCTTCCTCAGCTGTTCGTTAGTGGCTGTGCTGTGCACCGAGGCCAGATGTCCCTTGTACACATCCCGGCAGTAGCTCTAGGAGGCACAGGTTAATGCCTGGCACTGGCAGTGCCCATGGGAGCCTGACACCCTGCTGACCCCCACATCCCTCTCACCTGGGCATGCTGGTAGGTGCGTGGTGACTTCACCACAGCGAAGTGCTGCTTGCTGCCCTCCTCTGTGCCTACAGTCACCTCCACAGTTTGCCAGGGGGCTGAGGGTAGGGACAGGCTGGAGAGTGTCCCCTCTGCCCCCCTGCCAGCCCCAGTGCCCTGAGATGGGAACAGGCCCTGAGGCATTCCCATTGTGTCCTTAGACGTCCCTGAGCTACTCACCAGGGTGGAGGGCAGAGGCCATGCACAGCAGGGTCAGGACAAGGATCAGGCTGGGCTGCATGGTGGTGAGCTGTGGGGACATGGCAGGGCTGGAGCATCTCTCACCCCAGGGAGGTGTGGTCCCTGGAATAATCTCAGAAGAGCCCTTGGCCAGCCCTGGTGCCATGCTCATGGCACCTGGTCTCCCATGCCACTCCTCGTCCTTTGTCTCCTCTGGAGTCCCCAGCACCAGCCTCACCCCCAGCCCTCAGCCCCATCACCCCTGGGTTCCTGACCCCCACCATCCCTGGTGCCACCCATTCCCCATATCCCTGCTGCCACCCCCCGGCCCTCAGCCACCCCCATGTCCTTCATGCCCTGCAGCCTCCTGCCACCCCTGGGGCCACCCTTGGCTCGGTGTCACTGGTGCCACCATGCCCCCCACCCAGCATCCCTAGAGCATCGCAGAGCCACATGTACCAGACTCAGGGCCATCCTTCCCCTGTTCCCAGCCTCAGCCTAGCAGCACAATATCCCCCCTGCTGTCTCTGTCCCTGTCCCCGCTCCTCACCTTGGGGCTGGGAGCCTCTGCCTGCCTTGGCCCTTATAGGGGTGCTGGGGCCACGTGTCCTCTGCAGCCTTGCATCACCCCAGCACCGGCCCCAAGCCACCAACTGCCATAGGGTGTCCTGGAGGGACACGAGGGGGCCAGGGACAGTTAATTTGCTTGCCCAAGGCCACTTCCTCTCCCCACGGCCACAGGGCCAGCCGTTAGCCCCAACCACCGTCACCCTTTGGGGTGGCACTGTGCCACCCTACCCCACAACCCCACTGCTCTTTGGGACACAGGACCATCATGGAATGGACAGGAAAATAGCTGGCAGCAGTGCTTTGCCCATCAGCCCAGGGTACCGATTTGCCATTGTGGCAAGGGCACGCTGCTGTCTCGTGCCCGAGTTGGTGGGCATGGAGGGGCAGCATTCCCAGGTACAGTGGTGTCTGGAGCACGTTAGGGACATCTCCCTGTGGGCTCAGGGCATGGCAAGACCCAGAAATGGAAGCACAGGGCTGCCACAGTGGGTGATGGCATCTGGGGACAATGGCAACCACGGGTTGCTGTGGGGCCCATGACCACAGAGGGAGGAAGTGACCTTGGGCAAGCGGCCAAACTGCCCCTGGGTCCCCCACCCCACACCCCATGGCCGTTGGTGGCTTGGGGCCAGGGTGGAGCTGGGGCAGTGCACAGCAATAAGGGTCACATAGCTGTAGCATGTGTTCTTGGAAAAGGGAAGATGCTGGGGGCTGCAATGGGATCTTGTGGTGATGGGGACTGCTCCCGCCATCCCAGGTCACCCCATGGCTCCTGCACCCCTCAGAGCCCCCACCCATTAACCACGCACAGAGAGGGCACAGGCATGGGGCTGCACACCAAGGCTTTATTGGGATGAGGGGTCTCCATATCCCCTTGGCCAGTTCTGAGGCGAGCCCGAAGGTACCACTCCTCTCTGCCACTTCTGTGCTGCCCCTCAGTTCCCACATGCCCTCTGCCACACCCTGGCCCTCACCCACCCCCATGCCAACCTCAGCAGCTTGGGGCTGTGTCCCCCCACTGTCCCCATCCCCGCTCCTCACCTTGGGTCTGGGGGCTTTGCATGCTGCAGCCCTATAGAGGTGCGGGGACATGTTATACTCACACCCCATATGCCCCCCACTGCCCTGTCCCAGTGACAGTGTGGGTAAGGAGTAGGGCTGGGGGGCTCTGGAGAGTAGAGATCGTGGGACCAAATTCAGACAGGGGCTGCCCCATGGCACCCAGGGCTAGAGGCCCAGGGAGAAGGTGCCCGAATCGGTGGACTGCTTCTCCCGGCTCTGGTCCCCCAGGGCTCCTGGAGCACAGCCTGTGGGACTGGCGGGGGCCGGGGGCACGCTGGCCTCTGGCACCTGTGGGATAGGGAATGGGTGTAGGGTCATTCCCTGTCCCACAGCTGTGGCATCCAGGGTGCCTAGGGGCTCTGGGATTGCCCCTCCTTGGGGTACCCAGCAGCCAACTGACCTCCTCAAACTTGCGGGCCTTGTAGTGCTCAGCGCCCTTCAGGAAGTTGAGCAGGATGATATCGCACAGCACCGTGCCCTAGGGGGCAGCAGAAACGAGGCAAGAGGCTGTGGAGTGCCCCCGACACCCCACAGACCTCCGGGAACCAGGCTGCCATCACCTTTCCCATCACCCTACCCTGCGGCAGTGGAATTTCCCTCCGTCCATCCCCCTTCCCACCGCTTTTGGGTGTCACCGTGGCCCTTGGCTGTACGGCTGTGGGTTACCTGCTCTCCCCAGGGCTGAGGACTGCCTCAACTCACCACGCCGATGGAGGTGAAGGCAGCCACTGTGTTGATGAGAGTGGGCACAATGCCGAATTTCCCAGCCTGCAGGAAGGCAGAGGGCTGAGTCGGCACGGCCTCCACCTATGGCATCCATAGGTTCCTGGGGTGTTGTGCCCGTACGTACGTTGCCATACACCAACACATCAAAGCGGATGCCAAAGGCCTTGGTGAGGGTGCGCAGCTCGGTGCCGTTGTGCCCGCGGTAGTATCGTGCGTGCCTGCACGGGACACGGCCACCTGGCACCCCATGCTCTGTGGCTGTCCCCACGGCAGGCAGTGACATGTGGCCCTACCTGAAGTTGTAGCCAGGGGAGCCGGGGCTGTGCCGGGTGACGCTGTCCAGGCGGGTGAAGGAGTAGCGGGGCAGGCACAGCTCCCAGGCGCGGTCCAAGTCGCACACCCAGCCGATCTTGATGCCCAACACCCCACCCTGCCCGACCGGCCGTGAGGTAACCCCATGTCCCTCCAGATATGTCCCACGTCCTCACAGTCCCATGCTCTACATCCCTGCATCTCCGTGTGCCACATTGCCATGTCCCCACATTGCAAGCCCCCGTGTTCCCACACCTCAATGTCCCCACATCTCCAATTCCCACACCCCATGTCCCCTACTCCCACATTCATGTACACCACATTCCGGGTCCCCCTGGCTCTAAACCTCAAGTCATCATATCCCCAACCCTATTGCCCCCACACCTCCCATCCCTGTGCCTCCCTGCTCCCACATCCCCTGTGTGCGCAGCTCACGGTGGCAGCCAGCGAGGCGAAGTCCTGCCCTGCGAAGCGTGCCACGTCGCCCAGCCGCAGGATGGGGCAGAGCGGCTGCTGCTCGGGGTGGAAGCGGCAGCGCTGCAGCTCGCCTGCGCTGATGTGGGGGGGTAGGTTGGCCCTGGGGAGGGCACACGGCTGTGAGCCTCCAGAGGTGAGAACCCGTCCTGTGTCCCCACAGTGCCACTCACTTCTCGAAGCCAAACAGGGGGAAGCGGACGCTGTTCTTGATGAAGAGGGTGAAGTTTTCAGCCTCCAGCATCACAGGGCTGCGGGGAGAGAGGTGGTGGTACTGAGCTGGTGGTGGGACAGCGTTTGTCCCCGCCCGCCCCTGCGCACTCACACGTCGACAGTGTCCACCTCGGGTGGGCACCAGCCCCGGATCTCACAGGTGCGCAGGGTCGTGTTGTAGGGGACGCAGCGTCCCGTCAGCACCCCTGTGGCCACAGTGTGGGTGGGCTCAAACCCCATGGTTTCTGGGGACTCCCCCACTCCCAAACTCACCACTGCCTGTGGTATGGCCCTTCCCCTGACAGTCATGGTCGGATGCACACTGGTATGCAGCTTCACTCTGCAGAGAGGGGGGTCTGTGGGTTGGGGCACACTGGTGCCCCCCATGCCTCCCGCTTTGTCCCCATACCTCTGGGCAGACGCCCTGCTCCTGGTTCTCTGTCAGGATCTGCTTGGTGACCACCACGAACACCGAGGTGCCCTGCAATGATGGGGACACTGTGTCACCACTGTCCCCACCCCAGCCCCACACCATCTGGGGGTTATTTGGGTTCTTTGAGATGAGGCTAGGAGGGCTCAGGGGGGTTCCCAGCTGTCTCCTGCCTGTGGGGGGGTGACGTAGTCAGCTGTGTCCAGGATGCGATTGCCATACTTCCCGATGCCCTTCACTTTGGTCACCACGGAGGACTCGATGACAGTGTCCCGCACCTGGTAGGCCTTCTCGTGCAGGAACACCCAGCTGGGGGTGGAGGGGTCAGCTGTGGGGACAGTGGGCCGGCTCCCTGCCACCTACAGCCGGTCCTGCCACCAGTCCTCCAGCAGCCACTTGTCACCCCCTAGGGTTCAATATGCTCCCCATTACCCATCCCTACCTCTCCTCTCCATCATCCATGCCAACAGCCACTCTCCCATCTCCCGTCCCCTGTGTCACCCCGTGTCCCCATCACAGACACGCTGCCATCTCCTCGCTGTCACCTGTCCCCCTCTGCCTGTAGCTGTCATCACTTCTCCCAGACCGGTTCCCACCCCCACATCACCGGGCAGCTGTCATTCCCTCAGCACCCTCCTGACCCCATATCATGCACCCACCCAGCGTCCCCCCTTGGTGTCACCCTCCCAGACGGTGTACACCAGGAGCAGGGTCCTCTGAGGGGTGGGGGACACCAGCAGAGCAGAGGGGTCCCGTTGAGGGGGGATCTCTCACCCGATGAAGTAGGAGAGGATGAGGAGCTGCACGACCCGGTTGACGACGCCCACCACCCAGCTCTTCACCACCACGGACTTGGTGGTCTCGTAGGAGAAGAAATCAGCCAGGCAGCGGGGCTGGGGGCGCAGGGGGGGCATGGGCAGCCGGGCAGGGGCACGAGCAGGAGCTCTGCAAGCGTATGGGCAGGGATACAAGCAATGGGAAGGGACAGAGGCAGGGAGCGGGGCAGGGATAGAGGCAGTGGGCAGGGATGCAGGCAGATAGAGGCAGGGATGCGGGCTGGGTGGTGCAGAGGCAGAGGGGTGGGCACAGAGGGAGGGAGGGAGGGGGAGGGGGTGTAGGGGGAGATGGAGGGAGGAGGCATGGGTGGAGGGAAGAGGGAGGGGAGGGAGGAGGTGGGTGGGGGGAGGGGTGCGAGAGGCTACTTCGAGGAGGGCCCCTTTGTCGGCATCCCATGTGAGGTACCCCGGCTCTGGGGTGCCGTGGGAGGGCTTTGGGCCCACGGGGTGCCTCCATTTTGGAAGCCCGCTGTGTCGAGGCCGCTCTATGTGTGACTCTAAGTTTTTTGGGGTGCCCTACGCTTGGGGCGCTCCCATTCCGGGCTCCCTCTGTGCTCGCAGACCCCGTGTTTGCCACCCCACAGTGTTTGGCGGCGTCCCATACCGGGGCGCCCTTTCTGAGGGGCATCGCATTTTGGGGCGTGCCCCACTGGGGAGCGCCTATTTCGGGGCGCACACCACGCCGGGCAGCCATGTGCCGGGCACCGCCGCCGCCGCGGTGACGTCATGGGGATCACCCGGCGTTGGCCAATGGGGAGCAGCCCCCCCCCCCCATCCCCGCCTGGAGGACTCCCGCATCTCTATGGTGCCAGGTGAGAAAGTCCGCCGCTTCGGGGAGCGGCCGCTCTAGCCTGCCCCCCCGTCCACCCCGCCGCTCTATGCCGACGGAGGCGCCGCTCCCCCTCAAGCCGCAGTCCTCCACGGCGCTCCATCGCGTGGGCCGCGCTGGTGCGGTCGGGTCCTCCCTCCCCTCGCGATGGCGCCCAGAGAGGCCGGGCGGCGGCGCGTCTCTATGGCGGAAGTGGGGGCGGGTTCCGGCGGCGGCGCGGGAGGCGGTTGGGGGGGGGGGAGGCGGCTTCGCGCGAGGTTCGTGTTGCGCAGGCGGGAAAAGCGGTGGCGGTGCGGGGGGGGGGAGGGGGAGCGAATTTGGGGGGCTGGGGAGGGGGCGGGGAAGGGGTGGTTTGGGGGGTTAATGGGGGGGGTGGGGGGAGCGTGAGGAGGACGGATGGGGGCGTGGGGCCTAGGGAGAGTGGGGAGTGGAGGCTGGGGGGGCTGCCGAGGCCTCGTTGCACCCCCTCCCCACCGGGACGTGGCAGCGACCCCGGGGAGCCTCGGGAGAGGGGTGAGGGGGGGGGGGGACGTGTTCCTGTGGGGTCACGTTCCTCAGGGATCACTCTGGGGGGGTGGGGTTCCCCTCCCCGTGCTCACTCTCATCCCTCCCCCCCTCCCCCCAGCACCTCGCTGCTCGGTGGCAGCAGGGCATGCCGGCCTCCGCGGGGAGCTGAACTCCGGCCTCCTCCTGCCTGCCTGTGAGCCCGGCCCCCTTCGCCATGGCTGACACACTGGAGTTCAACGAGATCTACCAGGAGGTGAAAGGATCCATGGTGAGCGGCACCCAGAGCTGGGGGCAGCCATGTGGGGTGTGCTGAGGTGCTGCCTGATGCCAGAAGCGCTCACCTCATCTTGTGGCTCTGAGGCCTGGTCTCAGCTGTATGCCCAGGGGTGCAGTATACCTCCCCCCCCCACCCCCCCCCAACCCCTGCAGCTCTTCCGCTGCCTCGTCCTGGCAGAGCGTGTTTTGCTGAGCTCAACTGGAAATGGGAGCTGAGGCGCCTTGTTTCCAGAGCTGAAGCATTTCGGAGCATCAACAGGGGCTTTTAGTAGCAGCCTGTTGCGGAGCTAGCAAGGTTGTGGTTGGGATCGTGTCCAGGGGAAGGGATGCCAGCTGCAAGCGTTCACCCTTTTATGCAGTAGCTACTGCTGGGCAGCTGGGTGCTGTAAATCAGCCTGTTCTGGTGCTAGGGGGTGGGCAGTGTGGTGCTGCAGTGATGTTGAGGATTTCTGGGACTGGGGAGATTGTTCCTAAATGCCTGAGGAGCTCTGGTACAGAGGCTGCTGGCAACACTCTTGGGCTGCCTGAATCCCAAAGGAGGGTGGTGAGTGCATGGAGAACAGAAACTGGGGGGGAGGGGGAGGGGAGGTCACCTTGTGTCCCCTGGGAGAGCTTAGCAGCTGTCTGTGCTGCGCGGAAGTTCTCACCCTTGGGCTGCTCCCCTCCACGTGCATGGGGCGAGTTGCCTGTACCTCACACCCACCTCCCACCAGAACGATGGCCGGCTGCGGCTGAGCCGCCAGGGCGTCATCTTCAAGAACAGCAAGACGGGGAAGGTGGACAACATCCAGGCCTCAGAGTTGGCAGAGGGCGTGTGGCGGCGTGTGGCGCTCGGTCACGGCCTCAAGCTTCTCACCAAGAATGGCCATGTCTACAAATATGATGGTTTTCGGGAATCGGTGAGTCTGCGATGTCTCTGACTGATGCCTGAGCTGTGCTGACCATCCTTTTTTTTCTGCTAGTTTGTGCCACGGTCTCTTTGCATGCCTTCTATCAGGCTGTGCTGCCTGTGGGATCTGCCAGATCTTGCAAAGCTGGTCTCCTTCCCTTTAACAACAGCAGACACTTGTTTTTCTCATCAATTTTCTCATACCATGGGCAGTGTCCCAGTTATGAGCTCTGGGCTGTGCTGATGCATACGTGACAGTTTCTGATGAGCGTTCTCTGTTTCTCTGCTCCTTCCCACCCCATCACAGGAGTTTGATAAGCTCTCAGATTTCTTCAAGGCACACTATCGCCTGGAGCTTGCAGAGAAGGACCTGTGTGTGAAGGGTTGGAACTGGGGCACAGTGAGGTTTGGAGGTGAGCTGTGGTAAGACAGGAACAGGCCAGCGATGCTGCTGCTGGGGCAAGGGAATCTGAGCTGTGTGTGGTGGGGGCTGGGTGGCTGGGTCAGTGTCCTCATCCCACCAGCAGCCAGCTGTTAACAGCTTTAGATGCTCCTCTGGGAAACTGCCCACTTTTTAGTGGTGGTTTTGGGTACAGTATGGATGTTGGTCATATCCCTGGGAAAGCAGGAGATACTTGCAGACAGCACAGCATGTTTGGGGGGTGTTTTATAGACAGAGAATGCTCAGTGTAAAAGAGAAGTCTGCATGGGAGCTGTGAGCATCTAATAGAACCTGCCAATTCCTGAGGGAGCCAGAAGAGCTAGTGGATGCTCCTCCGTGGTCTGAGAGAGGAGAAAAGGGCGAGTCAACAGTCTTCTCCTTTTTGTTTTTGATAAATACAATTCTCTGGAACTATAGCTGGGAGGAGAAAGCCTGGAGATTTGTGGGGAAAACGTGGAAAAGAAGAGAGGGAGAGCGGGGAGGCACTGCTGGGTTTTGAGAGAACAGTGATGCTGCTCCTGGAGTAAAGTGGACCTTAAGTTCTTATCCCTGCCCTCCCCACCTCCTGTAGGGCAGCTTCTCTCCTTTGACATTGGAGAGCAGCCGGTGTTCGAGATCCCCCTCAGCAATGTCTCCCAGTGCACGACAGGCAAGAACGAGGTGACGCTGGAGTTCCACCAGAACGATGATGCTGAGGTCTCGCTCATGGAGGTTCGCTTCTATGTGCCCCCTACTCAGGAGGATGGTGTCGACCCAGTGGAGGTGAGTGAGGTGCAGGGGGGCTAGCTAGGTTCCCTCACCTGGTGCCTGATCACAGCTCCCTCTCCTTGCAGGCCTTTGCTCAGAATGTCCTCTCCAAGGCAGACGTGATCCAGGCAACTGGTGATGCCATCTGCATCTTCCGGGAGCTGCAGTGTTTGACGCCTCGTGGGCGATACGACATCCGCATCTACCCCACCTTCCTGCACCTCCACGGCAAGACTTTTGACTACAAGATCCCCTATACTACCGTGCTGCGCCTCTTCCTGCTCCCACACAAGGACCAACGGCAGATGTTCTTCGTGGTGAGGAGGGGGTGGAGGGGTCCTCCCTACCTCGGGAAATTGTTCTGAGGGATTTCAGGTCTTCACCTCCTCTTCTCTTTTTCAGATTAGCCTGGATCCCCCAATAAAGCAGGGCCAGACCCGCTACCACTTCCTCATCCTGCTTTTCTCCAAGGATGAAGACATCTCACTGACCCTCAACATGAATGAGTGAGTTCTTCTCTCCAGGCAACTTTCTTGACCCCCTCCCTGGATCTGAGGGCTGTGGGGAGAGCTGGGAGTGCAGGTAATGAATCTCCTTGGTCCTTGTTCTTGTCATTATCCTCTCTTTTTGCCACACAGGGAAGAGGTGGAGAAACGCTTCGAGGGTCGGCTCACGAAGAACATGTCAGGCTCCCTCTATGAGATGGTCAGCCGGGTTATGAAGGCGCTGGTGAATCGCAAGATCACTGTGCCTGGCAACTTCCAGGGGTGAGGCATGCTGTTGCTTCTGGCTGGGCGAGGGAACGTGGGTGTGCGTGGAGGTAGGGGGAGTCGGAAATTGGGCCTTCTCCTCCCTAGGACAGGAGGTTATTCTTGCTTTTGTGGCCTCAGGCCAGCTGCTTGACATGCCCTCCTGATTTGGACAGCAGAACCAACATCTCTCTTTCTCACATTTCTGTAGTCAGGTTGTAGGGGTTTTACAAGAATTTTACCCCATGTAAGCAGAGTAGTTGGTAGACTTACCTAGGCTGCTGTCTCACTGTGGGGATGTTCAGAGGGAGGGTGCTTGCTCCCCGCTGGTGTAACATGGCAGTGTTTGCCCTCACAGACACTCTGGAGCCCAGTGCATCACCTGCTCCTACAAGGCCAGCTCAGGACTTCTCTACCCACTGGAGCGTGGTTTCATCTACGTTCACAAGCCACCAGTGCACATCCGCTTCGATGAGATCTCCTTCGTCAACTTCGCCCGTGGGACCACCACCACCCGCTCCTTTGACTTTGAGATCGAGACCAAGCAGGGCACACAGTACACCTTCAGCAGCATAGAGAGGTGGGCACAGAGTGAGCTCTTACTGTGACACTGAGCTGTTACCTGTCCTGCCATGCAGCCCCTTTGCCCCTGCATCCTCCACGTTGGTCACATATGGTGGATCCTGACTGATGTAACAAGGTGTTGAGCATGCACAGTGGGTGCCAGCAGGCTGGATCCCACCTGTCCCTGACCACTCCATCTCTCCTGCAGGGAAGAGTACGGGAAGCTCTTTGATTTCGTCAATGCCAAGAAGCTGAACATCAAGAACCGAGGCCTCAAGGAGGTACCTGCTGCACAGGGCTGGTTCTCTGTGCCCTGCTGGAATTACTGGCCTGCAGGCTGGGGCCTTTTTTCTTCTCTCCAAAATGTTGCTGCTTTTTTTCCTTCTATTTTTTTTTTTTTTCACCTTTCTTTTCTTTCCTTACCCTTGTAGAGGAAAAAGGTCCGTGCGATTCCCCTTCCTCTTTCTCCTCTTCCTCCTCCTGGTGCAGGTTTCCTCTGCATGGCTGTGTTGGTCACTGACTAAATCCAGTAACTGGAGCATGATTTGCAAGAGGTGCCCCCACTTAACTCAGATAACACCTTTGGGGAACCTTTCCTGCCCCTCTCTCTGCATCCCTGATGAGGATGCAGAGAAACATGAGACACAGAGTGTTTTCCAGCCTGGCCATGCATGCAAGTAGTTTCTAGAGATGGACTGTATGCAGATGTGGGGAGCATGGAGAGCAGCTCTCACTCTGTCCCTCCTGCAGGGTATAAAGCAGAGCTACGACGAATATGCCGACTCAGATGAGGACCAGCATGATGCCTACCTGGAGAGGATGAAGGAGGAGGGCAAGATCCGGGAAGAGAATGCCAACGATAGCAGTGATGGGTCTGGAGAGGAGACAGGTACGTGCTGAGGCTGCGTGTGAGCCCCCACTGCCTGGGGGGCTGCCTGGTATGCTCAGGCTGCTTCCTTCTGTGGTTGAATCCTGCTGTGTTCCTGGGCTGTTCATCTTCACCTCGCACTCTGTCCTTCCAGATGAGTCATTCAACCCTGGGGAAGAGGATGACGACGTGGCTGAAGAGTGAGTAGGGGCTGGACAGGAGTTTTAACTATGGGCAACTTTTGGAAGATGCCATTTGTGGGCACTGTATGGAGTGGGATGGGCCTGTGAGAATGTTGAGTGCATCTGATGCACACAGTATTGTTACGAATGGCTTTGTAAGTAGGTGCACTTCTGGTCTGTCTCTCGAGTTCTCTTGATGAGAACTGCAGTCTGAGCAAGTGTTCAGGGGTATCAAGTGTACTGATGGGAGTCAGGTTCAGCCCAAGAGGAGGGGTGGATCTTGGTGCAGTCCAGCTGCGAAGCATTGCAAATGCCTAAAGTTTACGGGAACTCGAAACAATCAACCATGTTCGTGGAAGGAAAGTCCCCTGAGGGCCGTTAAGTGCGAACAGAGCAGCTTCAGCTCAGGAAGTCTCTGAACTGCAGGTTGCTGGAGGATGGGAGAGTTCTGGGGCAAGTCTTGCTACGTGCTTGTCAGTGCCACGACTCCCTCACCTTCTGCTTTGTTTTGCTAGAGTTCAGATCTTGAGCTTTCCCTGAAACCAGGTCTCTTCACACAGGTTTGACAGCAATGCCTCGGCCAGCTCCTCCAGTGGGGATGGTGACAGTGACCGAGGTGAGAAGAAGCCATCCAAGAAGGCCAAGATTGTCAAGGACCGCAAGCCCCGCAAGAAGCAGGTGGAGGTGAGAAGTTGCTGCTGGTAGAGCTGTGGAGATCAGGACACACTGCCCTTGCAACATAGATTGCTGCTCCCTTTTTTGGAGCAACACCACGGGAGATCCAGGTCACAGCACATCAGCTGAGCTGCTTCCCGTCAGCCTTCTGCTGTAGTCTGATCTACCACCTCGCTCTGCTTTGCCCTGTGTGGGTTGTCCAAGCCTGGCTCTTCTGCTTCCTGCAGGTTTTTCTTCATCCTGCAAATGAGTCTAGATTGAAACTCTTCCAAAGGATATAGTGGTGTCTGAGCCTGGCAGCACCTTCTGATTGTGGGAGGACTTGCATCCCACAGGTCCTCCACGTCCTCTCCACCTTCCCTCTGGGTGCTTTCACTTTTTTGTGTGTATGGCCTGACAACCCATCTCTCTGATTAAGTAGCTGACTTACTGGTGGGATGCAGGAGGCATCATCTTGGGGTAACCCTAAGTCTTTAGTGACTGGTGTATTTCAAGTCTTGGTTCTTTCCATTCCCTGCTTGCCAGAGCAAGAAAGGCAAAGACCCCAACGCACCCAAGAGACCGATGTCTGCTTACATGCTCTGGCTGAATGCCAACCGTGAGAAGATCAAGTCAGACCATCCTGGTATCAGCATCACAGACTTGTCCAAGAAGGCTGGAGAGCTCTGGAAAGCCATGTCTAAGGAGAAGAAAGAGGTGAGTTGCTCCACCAGTGAGAATTGCTGAGCCAGGTTTAGGAAGGGAAGGTGGATGTCAGGAGGCCTGGGGTGCTCTTGCTTGGTCTCAGGATCAAGAAGGGAGAGTGACAGCGGGGATCTGACATCTCTGAGTTGATGAGCTGGTGTGAGCGTGGTCTCCAGGGTGGTCAGGGATGTGGGTGGAGATGGTGTTGGACTGAGGTGGTGCAGAGGATGGTGCAGGAACAAAGCCCCACTAACCTGCTTTTGCTGCAGGAATGGGATCGCAAGGCGGAAGATGCCAGGAGGGACTATGAGAAGGCCATGAAGGAGTACAGCGTGGGCAACAAGTCAGACAGCTCCAAGATGTGAGTGCGCTAAGCAGGCAGGAGGGAGATGGCAGGGCTTCGCTCTTCTGGAGCCTGTCTGTCTTCCAGCTATTGCAGTGGCTGGGCCTCTCCAAGGCTGGGGGGTTGTGAGATGGGACCAGGGGGCTGTCAGCAAGGTAATGTTTCTGTCTCTTCTGCCCTCCCAACACGTGCACAGGGAGAGGTCTAAAAAGAAGAAGAAGAAGCAGGAGAAGCAGATGAAGGGGAAAGTGGAGAAGAAGGGTGCTGCCTCCAAGTCTTCGTCCTCCACCAAGTCTCCTGCCAAGAATACGAGTGAGAGCTTCAAGAGCAAGGAATTTGTCTCTAGTGATGAGAGCTCCTCTGGAGAGAGCAAGAAGGAGGTAGTAGGGCTCTTTGGTGGTGGGCTTTGCTGCGTCTCATTTTACCTCATCCCTTCAGGTGTATTTTCCCCTTGATAATATGCACATCCAGTCTGGTAGCAGAAGGCTGAGTTTGGTCTTTGTTATAGGTACGGGAGCAGGTGAACGCGAGCTGCTGTGCTTCTACTGTCCTGACTTCTCTTTTCTTCCCTCAGGACTCAGAGGATGAGAGGGGTGCCAGCCCGGCCCAAAGCTCAGAGGATTCGGCGTCCGGCTCGGATTAGTGCTGTCCCCGCTGGCTCCAGGCTGGTTCCCAGATCAGCGTGAGGACCGGGTGGGCCGGCCTGCAGGGAGGGGCCTGGCTCTTGGGCTCTGGCTGGCTCTGAACCCGCCTGGCTGCCCTTCCTCCTACCCCTGCTGCCAGGTGAGGGGAGGCAGCGGAGTGGGGCAGGAGGGTGCCCGGCCTCCCTGCCTTGAGCCCTTTCCCCTCAGTGCCTGGCTACAGAGCCGAGGCCCTGTGGAGGGGAGGCTCCGGAGCAGCCTCAGTCCCACCTCTGCCCTGTTTCTCATCAATTTATTTTTTTTAAATACTCGGGTTTGTTTCGGTCTCTTTCTTTTTTGTATTTTGGGTCCGTTCACGTGGCAACTCGGATTGAATAAAAAACACCCGCGGCGGGAGTGAGTGTGGGTGCGGAGGCAGAGGGGCGGGCTGGGCTCCCCTTCCCCAGGGGCTCACGGTGCTGGGCTGCCTTCCTCCCGGCATCGCCTTTGCCTCCTTGAACCGCGGCCAGGGGCTGAGCTCACTCGCGGCCCATCCATTAGCAGCCTGAGCCCTTCCCGCGGCCTCCCTAATCCTGTTACGGCTCCATCAGCCTCCTAATGGAGGCCCGCCGGTCGATCCCGAACGCCGCGCGGATGTTCTCTGCTCCCGGGAGAGCTGCACCGCGGCTGGAGGGGTGGGCGGGCGGGCCCCAATCCCCATTCCATCAGCGTTCCCGCCTGACCCCGGCGTCGCGGCCCGGCCGCGAGTCAACCGCCGCAAGAGGAACGGGCTCCGGGCGACGCGGGCGCTTGCGGGGCTGCCGCTCCCAGGGGCCGGGGGCGGCACGGGCGGGGGTCCCGTCCAGCGAGCCCCGTGCGGCGCGCAGGGCCGCGCTCTGCGGTAGGCGGCGGTGCCACGCGGCGCCGCTCTAGCTCGCCGCTCTCGCTGCTCGGCGGAGGCGGCGGCTCGGCCACGTGGGGTGGGCGCGGTCGGCGCTCATGAATATGCAGCGGAGGCAGCGGCGGGTGAGCGCGGGCAGGGCGCGGGGTCACGGCGGGAGCGCTCCGCGGGGTACGGTACCGGAGCGAGGGGGTGGGGGAGGGGCGCTCGGGTGGGGCGTTCCGTAGCGCGCGGGGAGCGGTGAGCCTTAGGGTCCTCGGGGCGGCCGAAGCCGTTGTGCCCGCCGGGGCCGAGGCTTGGGTTCCGGCGGGCACAACGGACGCCTCGGCCTTCCTGCGGCCCCTCCTCAAGCCGAGCTGGGGGGCTCGGTCGCCATGGCAGCGCGCCTAGGCCCGCCCGGCCACTCGAGCGGGGGCTGCGTTACCGTGGCAACGCGCGCAGGCCCCAGAGGACGGGATGGGGGGAGGGGGCACCCCTCTCTCTCTTCTCTCCCTTCCCCCTTCCAGCCCCGTTCCACCCCTCCCTCGTTCCCTCCCTCCCCGCTTCCCTTCGCCTCGTCACCGAGCGGGGCCTCGTCAGCATCCCGGGGCTGCCAAGGGGTTGGGAAACAGCCTCGGCGGGGGGAGGAGGGGGCGGGGGGTGCGATGGCTTCCAGATGTGCCCCCTCCGGTGCTGTTTGGCCGGGCCGGGGAGTCCGGAGGGAGAGGGGGCCGGAGAGCGGGGGGGAGGAGGGTGGAGGGGGCGAAAGGGGGGACCCTGCGCCGCGTGTGGGGAGGAGGGAGCGGGGAGGAGGCGAGGGGAAGGCAGGGCAGGGCCGCGAGGAGGAGGAGGAGGAGGCACGAGCGAGTTTTTCCTGTCCCCGCAGCGCCAGTGAGTCACGGGAGCCGTCCGGCGACGCCAAACCGGGCCTGGGGATCGCGGCCCGCGCCCCTCGAGCCCCAGTCCTGGCCATGAGGCGGCTGCGGGGCAGGTGAGGGGGGGCCCGACCCTGAGCGGGGCCCTATGGGGCTGGGGATTGGGGCGTGGGAGCGGGCTGCCGCTGGCTGAGGGGCGGCGAGGGCTGACGTGTGTGTGTGTGGAGGACTTCCGTGAGGGAATGGGCAGCTGGTGGCGGGGGCTGGCTCGGGTGCCGGGCGTGGGGTGGGTGCGGGTGAACGAGGGGCTGGCACGGCCTTTTGGGAGGCTCGTGGCACGTGGAAGCCAGCCCAGGTGAGCAGGGCTGGGGTGCACGTGTTTACTGAGGTGTGCAAGGGACCGACACAGCGTGCGCTGTGCCCAGGTGCTGCCAGCGGGCTGGGGCAGTGTACAAAGGGTGGTACAGCTGAACGGAGGCTTGGCAGTGAGATAATGGGTTGGCACGGTGTGCGGTGCTGGTACGAGCGAGTGGGAAGCCAGCACCTCAGTGCAACATGCTGCAGGTATGGCAGAGACGGGGGGCATGAGGGTGAGTGGGGGCGGTGGGTCCCTGTGGACAGGCTGGACAAACACCTTGACGTGACAGTTCTCCCCTCTTCCTTCTGCAGGGGCTGACTCTACACTGACCCTGCTGACCATCAGCTCCGGCTTCACCATGGCGTCCCAGCCCCAGTCCCTGCATCCCCCGCTGCCCTGTGCCTCCGGGGGGGCCGGACTGTCGGCTGGCAGCCCTGAGAAAGGTAAGAGAATCCCCTGGACCTGTTCACATGTGTTTTTACCCCAGAGTGAGACATCTCTAAGGCCTGCTGTGTTTCTCTGATTCCCTGTGTTTCTTTTCATCTGTCTCCCACAGGCAGCCCTCGCCCCAAGCCTCCTGTCCGGCCCAAGCCCCGCGTGCTGCCCAAGCCGGCTGTGCCTGCCAAGCCCTGCCTGCCTCACCCCCCACCAGCACCGCGTCACTCTCGCCCTGAGCTGCCCTCAGCAGAGAAGTTAAACCGCCTGGCAGGACCCCAGCCCTACAGTGGGGGCGGCTCTGGGGCGGCCCTCAGACGCCCCTCTTTCACCATCAAGTCACCTGAGACCCCCAACGGGAAGGGGCTCCCGTCCCCGTCGGTTCTGACTCCTGAAGATTCGTGTTCAGCCCCCACCGATGAGGTGCCCTTGGTTCCGCCGACACCTTCCCGCAAAGGCCCAGCTCCCTTTAAGGTGACACCAGTGCCTGTGGCAACCAAGCCAGAGCGATTTCCAGGCACCACTGTGGAGGAGATTCTGGCCAAAATGGACAGCAAGGAAGGTCCAGGAAGCCCCGACCGAGCTCGCCTCTCCCCCTTTTGCCCCGATTCTTCCTCTCGCTTTGGCTCCAAGACCTTCACCGCCTTCCGGAGACGCCCTAGTGGGGAGGCACATGGAGACTCCCCTGGTGAAGCCCGCCAGCTGCCCCCGCAGGCTGAGGGAGAGCTGGGGACGAGGGGTGACAGACGCCTGATGGTCGAGACAAGGTGAGGGGCAGAGGATCGGTCCCAGGGACTGGGAACTACAGAGAGGGGGTCAGCGGGCAGCTCCAGGGATGAAAATTAATGGAGCTGGAAGGGACCTGAGGTCTGGTCACCAGCATAAGGCTGCTGTTTCTCGTAACCAACAGTGCCTTGAGCTGCCTTCGTGGGAAGGTTTGGTCACCCGCGACAGCTCTAGTGGTTTATTAAAACCACAGGAACGGGCTGGCCCAGCTGAGGAACTGCCTCCATGCTTGCAGCCATCTGCTTCTGAAACCTTGCCAGGCAGCGCTCTGCTGCCCAAGCAGGGAATAACGGGGGCTTACTGCCCCTGGGAAATGTTCCCCCTTTTCCCCACTCTCACTATTTTTTTTCTGCTAGTCTGTGCCAGGTCAGAGAGGCCTCAGATCTGTGGGACTCCTGGCTGCAGGATGGGCTGGTCAAGAGCCAGTATTTGGCTGTGCTCCCGAAAGCTGGGCACCTCTGGGAGCGGGGCAGGGGCTATTTTAAACCAGAGTGTGAGAAACTTGCACTCCAGAGGACGAAAAACTTTCCAGAAAAGGCGCTGTAGCTGATTTGCCTTTGCAGTCCAAACTTACCTGATAATTCAGTGCATGTTTCGAGTGCCCCTTACAGAGAGTTAAGGGCTGGTTGTGGTTCACCAGATCCTCCTTGTCCACATCCTTCTGTGGCCAGAGCTGGATGGTTTGGGGTAGGGAGGTGTGCTTGTGGGATGAAGAGCGGGGAGCACGCCATGTTTACCCCCTTGCCTGTTTTTCTCTGGCAGCAGCTCCTCCCCAGCCGGCCCGAGCTGTGCCGGGGACCCCTGTGGACTCCGGAGGCCGCCATCTCCCCCTGACGTGAGTTCTCGCCGCACCCTCCTGCGCCGCGGCCGCTCCGCTCCTGGGCTCTCTCCTTCGGGGCTCTCCTGTCTCCTCCGGGGCTCCCTCTCTGCGGGGTGCGTGTCTCTCCTTTCTCCTTCGGGTGCCAACTGCTGTTGGGAAGGCGGGTGACCCCACTGCAGCCCCGGCTCCCTCACACGGTGCCCAGGTGCTGGGCTGGGCTCTTGGAACAAGAAGCGAGTTCCAGCCCTGGTGCCAAGGTGGGGACAGGGAGCAGCTGTGAGTCACCAGCTGAGATTTGGAGACCAGGCAGGTATGTGGTAGGCGGGCCTATTCGGGCTCTCTGCCATGCCCCTTCCTCATGCCCTAGAGTGGTAACAGGAACACCGAAGGTGGCAGGGGCAAGACTGCTGTGGAGAATTAACCCTTAACAGCTCGAGTCAGGGCTCGACCCACCCTTGTCTGGGTGATGCTGGTGTGTCTTTTAGAGTGCCCAGGCCCATGCAGGGAAAATTGGGGGGGTGGTATTTTTACTTCTTCTTGCTTCAGTTCTTTCTCTCTATGTCTTTCTCTGTGCACTGATGATGGGTGGGCACCAGTAGGGCCGCTGAGGCAGAGGAGTGGGGCTCTGGACACTACTTGGCCCTGCTCTGCAGGGCATGCAGCTGGAATGGGAACTTCTGGGAGCTGCTGAGTCTGAGTCACACAGGAAGCAGCTCTAGTGCTGGCAGGATGTGTGGGCATCTCTTGCACCCGGGGTTTAGGGGAGGTGGGGCTGGGTCTGGGTCTGTGGTACATTAGAGCTGTGCTGGTAGAGAGCAGCTGAGAGCTGTGGCTGGTTGATGCCTGGGGGGTTCCCCCTGAGTGACTTGGCTTCCCTTCCTGTTCTTCCTGCAGCTCTCCTCTCTCCAGCTTGGACCCCCTGGCTCCCCAAGACCCCCTGCTTGCCCATCCCCGGGAGCTCCTTTCCAGCCTGCCGAGCCTTCTGCCTCAGCCCCTGGTTCCCCCGATGCCCCCGCAGAGCTACGGGCCCCTGGCTCCCCGACCCCAGCTCCTGAATCCTCCGAATCTCCAGCTCAACCTCCCACTGAGGAGTTCTTGGTCACCTCCATCCAGGCTCCAGGTGCTCCCTCATCTGTGGCTGAGCCCTGGCTTGGTGCCTCCTGCTCCCCGGGCTCCCCACATACCCCCAGTGAGGGATCCCCCACTCCTGCCAGCCCCTCCACGCTGGGCACACCCCAGCTGCCCCCTAGAGCCACCTTCCCCCCCGGCTCTCCCGAGTCTGCCACCGAGCCCTCGCCTCCCCCGAGCCCACCCCCTGAGCTCCCTGCTAGAGCTTCTCGCCCTCCAGGCTCCCCTGGGGGCCCCTACGACTCCCCTGTGTCCCGTCGGTCTCCTGAAGGTCCTGATTTCAGCCTTCCTCCCTCAAAAAGAGACTCAGGGCTGCGGCGCTCATCAGAGGGGGTGCTGCGGCCCCCTCCCAGCGAAGGGCAGGGTATGGGGTTGCTGGGGGGCTCACTGAGTGCCCTGCCCCGGCCTGGGGACCCACCAGCAGAGCACTTGCTCAGCAGCGAGTCCAGCTGGAGCCTTTCCCAGTCCTTCGAGTGGACGTTCCCCACACGAGGGGCAAGGGGACTGCCGTCCCCACCCAAATCCCCAATCCAGGAGGCGGCTGACTCTGGGCTATCTGAAGATGAGTCGGACAGGGAGGGTCCAGCCACTGGATCCCGTGAGGACAGCGGGGACACAGATGGGCCTGGCCTTGCAGTGACTGGCAGCTGGGGAGCAGTGGGGGCTCCATGCCCAGGGGGTCCTGTGGCTCAGCGAGAGGCTGAGAGCTCGGAAGAGGAGGAGGAAGGAGAGGCAGAGCTGGACAGCACTGAGCTCCACATAGTGGAGCCCAGCTTGGACTCGACTGAGACTGAGCCCCCTGTCAAGGCTGCCCCACCAGATCCAGCCCCCACTGAAGCTGACACGTGGGAGTCAGAGGAAGACTCTCCTACAAGCCTGCAGGGCCCCAGTGGACAAGACCAGGATGAAGGCTCCTCAAAAGGCCCTGATGCTCACACTGACCCACGCTGGCTGACCGAGCTGCTGGCCTCGCCTAGGGCCCGTGCATCAGGACGTGACCCTCCGAAGGCTGAGGAGGAGCAGGAGGTGAGGGAGTGCATGGCTCTGCAGCACCAAGGGTTAACGGCACGTTGCGTGCAGCGGTGCGGTTGCGCTCCTCTCGGTGCAGCAGAGCTGTCTGACGAGTTGGGTGGAGGCTGAGTGTGCGGCGCCTGCGGGGAGAACTGGGGTGGGGCTGGGAGCTGCGTGTGCACTGGAGAACCATGGCTGGCGAGTCGGGGACCATGGCCATCCTCCGGAGGCTGCTGGCCAACCTGGAGCTGTGGGATGAGCTGGGGAGGACTTAAAGTGCTACGGGATGGGAAATGCCCTGGGCAGGCACAGTGTCTGAGTACAGGCAGCTTGTGAGGCTGTGGGGTGAGCGGTGGGACTTGGCATTCTCCTTGGAGAGGAGTATCCTTGGATATCCCCTGACCCCCTTCAGACTATCCTCTGTCTTCTCTCTTCCTTCAGGACCTGCTTGGGTGGTCACGGAAGGACCTGTGCAGTGAATTTGGCATTGGGAGATCTCACCAGGCTGGTACCTTCGACTGGAGCTGTAAGGCTGTGGCCAGACAGGGGGACTGGCCTGGTGAGACAGAGCAGGATCAAAAGTTCAGGACAAAATCAAGCAGGAACAGTTGTGGCATCAGTGATATGAATCAGCAGGATAGAGCCTTTGGTGCTGCCGAGAGGGACTGGAGCAGCAGTTACCAAGGGACAGAGCTGATGGAGGATACGAGGCTCGGCAGCAGTGACTGGCCTAAATCTCACGGTGCGGGGGAAAGCTGCCTGCAGGATCAAGACTTCAGCAAACCCACATGGGGCACTGGGTATGGCTTGGACAGTGCCAGCAGCAGAGAGGAGATTGGCTCTGGGAAGGCTGAATGGAGCAGTCCCTACAGTGTGGGACATAGCCAGCAGCAGGACAAGGAGCTGAGCTCCGGGCAGCCCGGCTGGGCTGGCAAGTATGGCTCTGGGGACCTGGAGACACACAGTGGGGATGTTGCACCCGTGTGGTCTAGTGAGTATGGCACTGGTGATGCAGACAAAAAGGACAGGGAGGTTGCCCCAGACTGGGCCAGTAAATACAGCAGCAGGGATGCCGAGACCAAGGACAAGGATTTAACGTTAGGCTGGGCTGGCAGATCCAGCACTGGGGATACTGGGAGCCCAGACAAGGAGTTTTGCCCCAGCAGGTCGGCCTGGGACAGCAAATACAGCACCAGAGACATGGAGAACCAGGACAGGGAGTTCAGTCCCAGCAGACCAGCCTGGTCTGGTGAATACAGCACCCAAGACATGGAGAGCCAAGACAGAGAGTTCAGCCCCAGCAGACTGGCTGAAACCAGCGAATACAGCAGCAGGGATATGGAGATCCAGGACAGGGAGTTCAGCCCCAGCAGGCCAGCCTGTGCTGAAGAACGCAGCACCAGTGATACGGAGGGCCAGGACAGGGAGTTCAGCCCCAGCAGACCCACCTGGCACAGTGAGTACAGCAGCAGAGACCTGGAGAGCCAGGACAGGGAGTTCAGCCCCAGCAGACCAGCCTGTACCAAGGAATACAGCACCAGTGACATGGAGAGCCAGGACAGGGAGTTCAATCCCAGCAGACCCACCTGGCACAGTGAGTACCACAGCAGGGACCTGGAAAGCCAGGACAGAGAGTTCAGTCCCAGCAGACCAGCCTGCACCGATGAGTACAGCACCAGTGACATGGAGAGCCAGGACAGGGAGTTCAGCCCCAGCAGACCAGCTGAAGCCAGTGAGTACAGCACCAGTGACATGGAGACCCAAGACAGGGAGCTCAAATGCAGCAGACCAACCTGGGATGATGAATACAGCACCAAGAACATGGAGAGCCAGGACAGGGAGTTTGGCCCCAGCAGGTCAGTCTGGGCCAGTGATTATGACTCTATGAACACTAAAAAGGGAGAGTTTAGTTCTGGCAGGTTGAGCTGGGCTGGTGAATGCAGCATTGGCCAAACTGAACTGGCTAATGCTTTCGGTGTCAGAAAAGAAGACTTGCCTGGCTTCTGTGCCCCCAGTCGCCAAGCCCAGGAGTCTAGCTGGGGCAGCACGGACCAGCAGGAAAGTGGCAGCAGAGACTGGGCTGAAGATCTGCACCTTGGAGGAGCTGAACACCACAGTCAGTTTGGCATCATTGGCACAGAGCGATCGTCAGATCCCTCCAGCACTGCAGTGTCAGCAGACAGCCTGATGTCCTGGGCAAACAAAATGAGGTCTGAGGTCTCACAGGAGCCCTGTCAGCCCCTAGGAGACTGGCACAGTGATCTGTCCTTCAGCACCTCAGGTGTTACTGGTAAAGCTGATGAGAGTGAACCAGGACAAATGGCCTGGGATGAGGGCCTGGCAGCCATGGGCTGCTCTGCCCAGCCCCAGCGGGCCAAGTTAGAGGAGCCAGGCTGGAGCCAGGACCTGGAAGAAGCTGGCTGGAGCGAGGAGCTGCGTGAGGCTGAGGCCAGGCGCCGAGAGTGGGCCAGTGCCTATGGGGCTCGCTGTGCAGCCAGGAGCCAGGACTACAGTGCTGGGGAGCGGAGCCTGGGAGATGACGGCGGTTCGGCAGATGGGTAAGGAGGGTATGGGTGGTGGGGATGGCGTCTGGGAGGTGCTGGTGTTCCCTTGGCCTCCTGAGGAATTGGCAGAATGAGCCCTGTGCCCATATTTTACCAAGATGTGGGGAACCCCACACTCTAATTTCGGCCGTACTTGCGCTAGGGTTTTCCAAAATGATCATTTCCCACAAGCTGCCAGAATGTAAGGATGCCAGGAGGAAAGATGCAAAACTCCCACTGGCCTGAAGAAGGCCTCAGCCTGGTTCACATGTTGTGGAATGATTCCCTGCCTGCCTTCAGAGGTCTCTGACACACCCACATTCACAGGAATGGTGTTTTGTCCCTCCCTGTGCCTTAGTTTCCCCAGGGGGCTGATAGGGAAACTGGGGGAGACTGGGGGCAGGGGAAGGGCTTGCTTTATCTGGAGCTGGAAGAACTGTGGGTGTCCTCTTGTCTTCCCCATCAGAAGCCCTGAGGACATCCGTCTCTCAGACTCCAGCCCACCACTGAGTGATGATGCTCTGGCCGAGCCTGCAGCTGCTGAGCCCCTCTGGGGCGAATCGGCTGCCCCACTGCCGAGAGCAGACCCCATGGAGCAGCGAGACCTGCCTGAGCTGGCTGCTGCCCCTCTGCCACCAGAGGCTGCTGGTGAGACCCTAGAAACAGAGAGCGAAGAGGCCCCTTCAGACCACACGGATGGGAAAAGACCAGTGAGCTGGGAGGAAAAGCGACTCTCTGCGAGTGCCTCGCAGTCCGAGGGACTTCTGGACCTCTCTGGGCAGGATTTCACCTTTCTCGAGGTGAGTAGAGGAAGCTTCTAACCTCCTCTTAAAGCCCTGAGGGAGCCCAATGGTCAGGGGGATGCAGAGGTAGGCTGCAGATGCAAGGCCACCCTATGCCATAGGAATGCAGCCACCATGGGGGATCCACAGAGGACAGTGAGATGGTTGGGTGGATGGAGTGGGGACCCTGGAACTCCCCTGTGCTGGGCACTGAGTTGTCCCCTGGGCTTTTCAGGACACAGAGGTTCTGGACAGTGCCATGTATCGCAGCAAGGCCAACCTGGGCCGCAAACGGAGGCACCGGGCGCCTGCTCTCCGCCCCGGGGCCACTTCAGAGGGAGACAGCTGGATCTTCCAGGACTCCACAGGTGAGATCCTGCGGGACAGTGACAACAGTGGGGTAGTGGTGTGGTGTGGTGTGCTCTTAGAGATGTTTCACAGCAATGCTGTCCCCCACAGAGCCCCGTCCAGCCCGCACAGCAGCATCCTCCGATGAGGAGGCAGCAGAAGAACCCAAGAGTCGACGGGTGCGTGCGTCTCCATCGGGCAAGGGTGTCAAAGTGCCTCTCTTCCCTGGCCTTACCACATCTGCCCTCAAGGTAGGGCCTACTGGGGTCCCAGACAAACAGATGGAAGGGACGTGACCTCTAAAGGGTGGGGAGGAGCAGGCAGGTTGAAGGACAGTCAAAGGCAGGCAGCGTGGAGAAGGAGGGGGAAGATGCAGCAGAAGGATTTGAGGATGGTGGGGGGTGGGAGCACTGTGTGCTCATCTGACTTCATCTCCCAGGCCAAGCTGAGGGGCCGAAACCGCTCTGTTGAGGAAGGGGCATCGTCAGTGGACAGCAAGGCAACCCCCACAAAGGATCCCCACGTGCAGCGCTCCAAGTCCTGCAAGATCCCTGGCCTGAGTGGGAAGCCCCTGGCGCTGCCCCCTAAGCCAGAGAAGTCTTCAGGGTGAGTGCTGGGGTCAGGGAGTGGTTGTGATGATGCTGGGTGGATATGCCAAAGTGTCTGTAGGGTGTTCTGTAGGACTACAGACATGCTGGGGACATTGCTTATGGTTTGTGAAGGAGTGGGCAAGATGGAGGTCTCAGAGGCACTGTGGGCAGTGGCACGGTGTTGGTGGAGCAGTTGGAAATACTGGGGGTTGTTCTCAAGTCCCCTGGCTGCTGGCTCCGAGGAACCCAGTGCTCCGGGCTGGTATTTCTGGTGCTGGCAGTTGGCTGGAGGCTGGGCCGGACCTTGGGGCTGGAGCTGGGAGCTGGAAGTGAGGCTTACTGGGACCAGCATTCCCAAGCCTTGTTGCCTGGGAGAGCTGGGCTGCTCCACCCTAAACAGTGCTTGGGCTGAAGCCCTTAAAGCCACAGCTGACTCAGCTGCAGCCCCAGTTCTGTTCCGACTCTCCTTGCCTGTCTTGGGCTCGGTGATCCCTCTCGGGGGTGCAGCCCTCTCCAGGAGGACCGTCTTGGCTTGATCTGTGCCCCCAGAGCTTTGGGAGAAGCCCTTGGGGCAGTGGGTGTGTTTTTGGGGGTTCTGGCACTGTGGTGCCAGCACCTGTTTGGATCTGCCTAGGTCTGATGCCTCCCCGCCCCACTGGCTGCAAGCGCTGAAGCTGAAAAAGAAGAAATCATGAGCTGATCCCGTGGGGTGAGTGCCAGCAGGGTGATACCACTGGGACAGCTGGGATGAGGGCTGGAGGGGATGTTCCTCCAGCTCTGGGTCACCCCGAGGGTTGGTGCTTCCTCCCTGGCCCTCACCATAGCTTTTCCTTTCCCATGTCTCTTTCAGGCTCTCTCTCCTGCCAGCATGTCCCTGGGAGGCTGGTGGCTGACATCCCCAGGATCAGGCTCCCTCTTCCCTCTAGCAGGACACACACACACACACATCTATGCACTTTGTATGATGCTCGCAGGGTTCCCTCCCCACTCCCATTTCCCCAAAGTATCTCTTCCTTTACGTCCCCCCCCCTTCCACATGTCCCCTGGGGGCTGGGGGTGGTCAGCAAGACCCCTCCCTTCCCCAATCTCCCCCTGCTCTCCTATCACCCTCCAGACAAAGAGCAGCAGCTCATTATTTTGGTGCCACTTGACAGGACAATAAAACTTTGTTGGTTGGTTCGGCGGGGTCTCGGTTCTTCTGTAGGATCCTCGGTTCTCAGTCCCCCTGCCCCACACAGGAGGTGTCCCCATAGAACATTGGGGGACCTGGTGTAGGGTCTGCCACCAGGAGGAGCTCTCTGCCCTCTATCTGCAGCTGGAATGTGGGCAGCTTGCAATTGTGTGTATGGGATGCCTGGTGCCACCCTCGCCTTGTTTGCTGTCCCCATGTCCCTGCTGCCTGCCTGGGGAGCAGAAATGCACTGGGAATGCAGAAGCACTCATGCACACCGGGGCTGTGCACAGGACCAACGTGGATGTGTTCATGCACAGGGTGCACTCATCCACCCTGCTGGTGATGTGCACCCACTCATTCCCCCCTCCTGTGCTTGCTGTTTATCCAAACCATCCCCTGAGACCCTCCTGGCTCTTCCCTGTCCTCCTCCCTAATGTGGCAGAAGCTGGTGCTGGGTGTTGGGGTTACTCTGAGGAGGACTGGGGACAGCTTCCAGCCCCAAACCTTCCTGGCAAGCTGAGCTACCCCAGGCCCATCTGCACCAGGCTCCACCCAATCCCGGAGCTGAGCTAGCTGAGCCTGTGTTCTACTGTAGGGCTGAAAGGATTTCTCTCCTTTCTTCCTGACACAGTCCAGGCAGCATCACCCACCACATGCTGGCTGCCCCTGCGGTCCTTCCCCAAGATCCCTTCAACACCTGACTGTGTCCCAAGCCCCTTCCCTGCACCTTAATGGGAACTCCAAGCTGTTTATTCTCAGCCGAGCCAGCGGAAAGAGGGGGAGACAGATGGAAAGATGGAACCAAGGAGCTGTTTCTTCCTTGGTAGGATATGAGTAACTCCAGCTGACTTCAGAGGAAGTCACCAAATCCCACGTTGAGGTGGTTAAGCTCTGCCCTTCTTGGCACAGGGAGTTTGGGCACTGTGAGAGTGCATCCCCTTCTGCCATGTGTTCAGGAGACTTTGGGACAAGTGTGACCCACATTGCCCGGGGACAGTGCTCCAACCAAAGCCAGAGGGACAGCTCTGGGTACCCGCAGTGTGCCTGGGAAGGCGCCGAGCCGTTAGCTGATCTGAGGTCTCCTGATGAGCCTTATCAGGATGGTGGGGCTGGCGGATGCTTCGCCCCCCACTGAAGCTACAGAGGAATCTCAGCCTCTTATCTCTGACCACATCCAGCGGCGGCGGCAACCCCCTGAGCCCCCCTGCGCTGCATTCCTGCTGTCACGCAGCACGGCAGAGCGCAGTGGGGGCAGCACCCACCCCCCACCCTCATCCCCAGCTGCTTTTGGGGCAGGCGTTGCCGTCAGCAGGCTGGAAAGGGTTACCTGTTCCCTGCTACCCACAGGAGCCAAAAATAGCGGGGATCGTTATTAATAGTGATCCTCATTCCCTGGGCTGGAACATCTCCCTTTGTAGCAATTTCTGGCAATACCGAGGGGCTAATTAGCATATTTTTTTTATTTCCCTATTTTATTCAGCGTATCATCTGTCTGAACTAACAGCTTTATCTGCCTTTGGTTTTTGCGCAGTTCTGTTTCTTCTTCTTCAAAAAAACCAACCCTTATTACTTTAACCCGAGTTAGCAGCCGTCACGCAGAAGCAGTGCGGAAGCACTGACTTTTAACACCTCTGTCTCTAATTCCTCCAAGCACTGCTGGCGTTAGCAGTGCTGTGACCTCCCTACCTCACAGGGTTAACTTTGGCTTCCGAAGCTGACTCTGTCCCGGGTAATTGGAATATTTCATTATCTCCCTCTCCATCCTGATTATGCTCCGTTTGTTCTTGCAGGGCAGAGTCAGAATTTGAACCTTTCCTCCCTTAATTTCAGAGACCCCGTGGGGCTGCCCTGTATTTCAGCAGCCCGATGGCTGCCTCTACTTGTGGCCGTGTGGATCCCTCTGTTCATTCGTCAGTTGTAAGGGCAAGAGGCACATCGTGGCTCTGTTTTTCAGGCTCTGAGCTCCAGCTCTTTGCTTTTCTCAGTCCAGTGGAGGCTGGCGGCTTATCAGCCACAGAGTTTGGAATCCCTTCATCAGCTTCCCGACCAAAAGCTCCGATGGTGAGAGCAGAGCCTCAGTGGGACGGTGCTGTCCTGCAGCCCCCTCTGTGCCACGCGTGGCTGCAAAATGCCAAACCTCAAACACAAAATGCAAGATCCTGAGTGCGAAGCATCAAGTGCAAAGTCACAAATGCAAAATGCGGCCATCCCAGGTGCAGCAGCCCCGGCGCAAAATGCCAAATGTGAAATCCAATTTCCAGGTCCCTGCAGGGCAGCAGAGCCGTGCCTGCCTGTGGGGCTGCAGCATGGAGCCTGAGTGTGGGAGGGGAGCGGGGTTATCTGTCGGGCTGATGTGTTGACACCTGGGTGAGAGCCAGATGGGAGGGGGGGGGAGCTGTGAAATTTCCCACGGGGCTCCCCCATCCTGTCCATCCTACTGAGGAGGAGGGCGGTGGAGGGCGGGGAGGAAGGGGAGGTAACGCGGTGGGATTCGCTGGGCTGGGCTCAGAGGGCCGGAGGAGGTCGGTGGTGAGCCTGGGGATGAGCTGAGCTGCACCGAGCCCGGCTGGAGGCATGGAGGAGATGGTGTACAGCTACACAGATGGGGACAACGAGACCGAGTGCGAGTACGAGGAGTGGGGCCTGTCACTGGCCCTGCTGCCCACCATCTACCTGCTGGTCTTCTTGCTGGGCACGGCGGGCAACGGTCTGGTCCTCTGGACCATCTTCAAGGGCGGGCGGGAACGGCGGCGCTCAGCTGATACCTTCATCGCCAACCTGGCCGCCGCCGACCTCACCTTCGTGGCCACGCTGCCGCTGTGGGCCGCCTACGCCTGGCTGGGCTACCACTGGCCCTTCGGCACGGCCGCCTGCAAAGTCAGCAGCTACCTGGTCTTCGTCAACATGTACGCCAGCGTCTTCTGCCTGACGGGGCTCAGCTTCGACCGCTACCTGGCCATCGTGCGGCCGCTGGCCACGGCCAAGCTGCGCTCACGGGTGAGCGGGTTGCTGGCCACCGTGGCCCTGTGGGTGCTGGCTGCCCTGCTGGCTCTGCCGGCCCTGGTGCTGCGGCGGGCGGCCGTGCTGGGTGGGGACACCAAGGTTACCTGCTACATGGACTATGGGGGCCTGGCGGCTCCAGGGACTGAGGCTGCCTGGGAGGTGGGGCTGGGGCTCTCCTCCACACTGCTGGGCTTCGTGGCCCCCTTCGCCGTCATGCTGACCTGCTACTTCTTCATCGCCCGCACCGTGGCTACCCACTTCCGCCGTGAGCGAGCTGAGGGGCCCCGCAAGCGCAAGAGGTTGCTGACCATCATCTCCGTGCTGGTGGCCGCGTTCGGAGGCTGCTGGCTGCCCTTCCACCTGGTCAAGACCCTCTACGTCCTGATGGACCTGGAGGTGCTGCCCTGGTCCTGCAGCCTGCACGCCTTCCTCAACAACTTCCATCCCTACTGCACCGGCATCGCCTACATCAACAGCTGCCTCAACCCTTTCCTCTATGCCTTCTTCGACCCTCATTTCCGCCGTGCCTGTGCCGCACTGCTTTACTGCCGCCCCCCTGGGCCCGGGGCCGAGCGCTCGGGCAGCTTCTCCTCGGGGCACAGCCACCCTCCTGGTGGCAAGGGGGGCCTGGCTATAGGGGGCAAGCTGGACCCTGCCACCCAGGAGACACTCTTCCGCGCCTGAACCTCCCCTCCCCAGCAGCCCCCCGAGCTGGTCTCCTTGGGGGCGGCCCCTGCATACATAGGGACCCCCCCTCCCCTCCTCTCGATGCCCCAGAGCCTGGCTTGCTTTGGGGAGCCCTGTCTCTGCTTGTGGGAGGTGTGGGGGGAAACTGAGGCATGGGGTGGGTGGGCTCCCCTCGTCCCCTGGGGGGCTCAGGCAGGGGCACGGCCAAGCTGCGGGATTTGTGACAAATAAATGATTTTTGGTTACAAAAAAAAACAACAAAAAGGATCAGGATGTGTGTGGTCCCTGTGTGGGGAGGTGATGGAGAGGGGTGGGGGCTATACTGGTCTGGGGGGGGTTGGGGTGTGTGTGTGCATGCACAGTAGCATTTCTGTGCACCTCAGAAGCCTGGGGAACACCAGGTGAAGTCCCCACCTCCCCTTGTCCTGCTCACTGGGTGGGATCTCATTGAGTGCCTGATTGCATCAAGTCCTTTCCTAACAAATCCCCTTTTTCAGGTTGCCCTTATCTGAGGCCAGATCCACCCTGGGTGACTCACTCCCGGGCCATGATGCCCACAGAACCAGGGAGCATTGCCCCAGCCCAGCCACCACTGCCCCTCATCTCAGCATGGGCGTGGAGCTGTCACGGGCCTGCACCTTCCCCATCCCCAGCCTTGTTTTTCTCCACCCCCCCATGGCGCCAAGGCAGGACAATGGCTCATGATAGCCAAGGATTTTGATGAGCCACCAAAACACTCTCCTCTCATTTCCATGTTCAGCCCCAGACGCTTCCTGAGTCTTATGCTTTAAATAAATCTTCACTGTATTTGCTATTTGCATCCTTCATTTACTCATGATTAACTATCCTGTCTCCTCAGCTTTTGTTCCCACTTGGAAAGGATGTGGGATCATTACTGGGTTCCTTGTGGAGCTTCCCATTGTTTGGCGCTGGAGCTGGGGGGGGGTGGTGTTGACCTTCCCATTGCCACAGCATCATTCTGGGCTCCAGCCCAGCCACATGTATCTCCCCTTGGGAAAGGTCCTTTGTCTCAGCAAAGTTAATAGAGGAGGTGGCCCTGGGGCTGTGGTTTGGATAAAGGGGGGATGCAAAGTGGGTGCAAGCCAAGAGGGCAGTCTACTACAGCAGCTCTTTGAACCGTGGCTGGGGATGTTTGAGGTTTCCTCTTGGTTCCTCTCTTGGGCTTAGAGCCAGAAGGACTGGGGTTGTGGAAACACAGTCCCCAATGAAAATTTGGGTAGAAGTGTGTTTACATTCAAGATTTCTTTCAGCCTTGCTTTTTGGAAAAAGCAGGAAGAGATCCCTGGCTCCTGCTCATCCCTCCCTCCCTCCCTCCCTTCCTCCCTGCCTCCCTCCATCCATCCACCCACCCCTTACTCCAGCCACCAGCCCTAAATAGACTGGCAGAGAAGGGGAGCACTGGGGTCCCATTTTGGAGCCCAGCAGGGGCAACTTCCTCCTGAGCAGGGTGTCCGGGTGCGGAAATCGACGCAGGGCGTCCTGCCAGCGGAGACGGGAACTGCAGACTTTCTATCCGGCTTTTGGAGATTTCCCTTTCCCTTGGAGGAGGGAAATATTCAGTTGAGGAGCCTCTGGGGGGAAATGCAGGGACACTTCAGAAAAACAAGGCCGGAGAGGGGGAAGGGGCAGCGGGCTCAGACCAACCGTCGGAAGGAGATAAGGAAGGTGTTGCCTTCCTGCAGCACTGCCGGGGGAAAGGCAGTGTAGGAAAGATGAGGAGGGAAGATAGAGGGGGATGGAGGGACCCACAGAGAGGGGGATGGGAGCCCCTGCTGGATCCCTGTGCAGCCGGGAGCGTCCTTGGGAAGTGCTGGGGAGTGGAGTGGATTTGGCTTGGATGCACACCCCAAAAAAGTGATGCTGTGACTTGCTGCAGCCCACTCCTGGCGGTGGAGGTGCTGGCATGGGGGCCTGTTTGACCCCAAGTCACTCACAGTGTGGATGAAGCTTTGGAAAAAAGGTTTTCCACATGGGATTGAGCCAAATGTGTGCAAAGGCTGCAGCGGCGAGATAGGGCTGATGGATTAAGCAGTAGGGATGGGAGGGGATGGGGACAGCAGCCCCAGGAGCCTCACAGCTCATTCCAGCTGAGAAGCTCAGCCCCACACCCCGCCAGGGGTGCAAAAATAATCTCACAGGGTGCTAAGCTGGCCGATGTCCCCAGGTGTCCTGGTTCACCTTTGAAGTCACCTCTTTGTTGACGCTTTCACGCTTTCCTCCCCAAAGCAAACGGTGGAACAGAGGGCATCCTGCTTTGCCTGCAGCCCTAGGTGGGGGGCCCAGCACTGCAGTGGGGTGGAGGTAGCCCCAATTTGTGCTGGAAACGTGGATTTGCCAGAAGTGCGCTTACTCACCGAGCAGAGGAGGTTTCATCAGACCTTGTAGCTTAGAAATAGCCAAGAAAATAATTATCAGGTGAGAAATGCCTGCTTTCCTCTGCTCTGCTCCAGAGGAGACAGCAAGGGGGAAATTTTGGTCATCGTTTGCCCTGTTTTGTCCCCATCACATGACATTCCAAGCCACCACTCAGAATTTGTGCCTGCCTTGTGCAGTAGACCTTTGGGGTCTGTGCCAGGGGAAAAAAGAAAAGAACTTGGGAAGACCCATGGGCTTTGGAAGGGGATATTTTAGAAGTAATGAGGGGATGAGTTTGAAGGAGTGGAAATAGGTTAGAACTGGAGAGATGGAAAGATGGATTCGTGGATAGAGGGATGGAAGGAGAGAGGGGTGGATGGAAGGAGGGATAGAGAGGTGGGAACATGGGCAGGGGAACTTGAGGCATGTATGGAAGGGTGGATGGGCAGTGACTGGTTGGTGGGTGACATTAGTGGTAGGCTGGCTGGGCCACAGGGGAACAGCTGGCACCCTGTAGAGGTTGAGCTGAGTGCTGCCAGTCCCCATTGCATAGGATGGTCCTGTGCAGAGTCACCCGTTCCAAGACGCATGGCCACGGGGTGGGCAGTGGGGGAGGTATGCCAGCACCGGGGCTGCCACCATTCAGCAGTGCTGTCCCTAGGGCCATGTGTGCTGACAGGATGCGGCACAGCTGCTGCCCGACCTTTGGGCCCCGGCACGTAGGAACAGCCCTATGGTCCCCATCTGAGGGGCCCGGCCGTCCCGGGGAGCCGGGTGACACTGTGGTGACCTGAGTGCTGGCAGCTGGGCCCTGCACGCTGGGAGGTGCTGCTGGAGGAATAACAGGAAGCGCAGAAAGGGGAAAACAAGGCTGATGCTTTCTGCAGGTTGTTTTCCACCTCCTTCCCTGCTGGCCCTGCATGTCCCCACTGCTGCATGCCCGTGCCCCCACTGCCGCATGCCCGTGCGCCCGCCCCGGCCCTGACTCGGGCTGCACTGGTGCTCTTTATTGTTGAGGTTCAGCTTTGAAAAAGTGCTCACCGTTACAAAAGTACACGTTTATAAAATGTGCTCTGTACAAAGTCCAGGGGGGTCAAACTCAGCATTTGCCCCTTCTCCTTCCCCGTCTGGCAGTGCTCGGCATAGCGTGGGGAAGGGGGGAGGAGAGGGGAAAGGGGGAGAGAGATAGAAAGAGGAGAGGAAAAGAGGGAAGAGAAGGGAAAAAGATGAGGGACGGAGAGGACAGGAGGAGGCCAGCGGCTGCCCCCATGCCCTGCACTCCCCAAGCTTTAGGACAGGACATGGCCATGACACACAGGAGGAGGCGTGGGGGAGCCAGCACCCGAGGCCAGGCACCAGCACCAGCTCCTGTTGGACAGAAGTGGCAGAAAATTGACATCCTTGGTCCCCTGCCCACCCTGTGCAGGAAGGCCAAGTGTGAGGGAAGGCCCTTTTGTTTCAGAAAGGCAGAAAATGGGTCTGGTTGATTTCATGGATATTGTTGGGAGCTTGGAATTTACACTTTCTCCCCTATTACCAGATAGTGGGGTCAGGAAGTACTGGAGGAAACGCACGCTTTGTTCATGGTCTCCACAGGCAGTTTTGGCGGGAAAAGACTTACCAAAAAGAAGGAAAAGAAAGAAAAAAGGGATCCCGAGTGCCCCTATCCCAGGAAACAACAAGGGTGGGCTCCTCACTCCTATGGGCATGGGGTTTGTGGCACAAAGCCTGGAGCTGCAACAATGCCAGAGGTTCAACCTCGCTGTGGGTACACTGTGACCATGCATCCACGGCACAGCTTTCTCTCCATGCTGCAGCCAGGGCTCCTGGCACAGCAGTGGGCGTGGGGTCACCAAGCCAGAAGTTACCATCTTTTTCCCCATTTGTCTCGTGGTTTGGTTTTGGTTTGGTTTTGGTCGGTTTGTTTATAAATGGCACATCTACACTCCAGCTACATGCATGGGAAACATGGTGAGAAAACTGAACAGCTCACGGGGAGGCCCCTCCTTGGGATGTGTCCGGCAGGAGAGTGGCTCCAGGGAAGGTGTATGGAGGGGGGTTTGGGGGCTGTCCCAAGCAGAGTCCCCCAGGGGGCAAGGATAGGAGCAAACATTTCTTGGCACCAAAGTGCTATGCGACCACAGGGGTTTTACAGCTGGAGTGGAAGTGTCAGTCTTCAGCCTCATGAGCTGCAGGGATGGCCATGAAGACAGCATAAAACACACACCAGGAGCAGTGGCCACCCTGCTTGGACAGAGAGGCCGGTGGCTTTGTGGTTTTTTCTTCTCTTTTCCATTTCTTTGGAGTTCCTTTTGCCTCCAAGCTGAGTGGTCAGGCTGGGTGCCAGGTATAGTGCAAAACCTGCACAAAACTTGGGAGGAGAAGGGGAAGGAGCAGGAAGCGGCTGGTGAAAGCTGCCCAGGAGATGCTCACGGGGCTTCAGCACTTGTCCCAGCAGCAGGCACATGGCCCTGGTGCTGTCTGCATGTCCAAGTTGTGGTAAGTGTCACCAGCCCCCGGGCTGTCCCCAGTGAGCGCTGTGTCCTGGGCTTGGCCCTTAGCTGCAGAGAACAGGCTGGGTTTGGGGAACTGGAGGCTGCCGGGCTCTTGCTCCACCAGTGCTGTTTTTGGGCTGAAAGTGTCGATTTCCATGGTTTCCTCCCCAGGCAGTGGGCACCAGTATCCCCCAAGGCACACGCTGCTTTTGGGGTCCTTTCCCACATGGGGTTAGCTCCATCTGCAGCTCCTGCTCTGTCCCCCCTAGGTCGTGGCCTGGGCACAGCCCCTGTCCCTCCCACTGCTGCCTCCAGTGTCCCAGCAGCTGAGGCTCCAAGCTCATCCCGGCTTCATGGTGGTGACGGTGGTCCCAGGGAGGCACCAGCCAGAGTGAAAAACCCCCATTTTTGGGGCAAAAGAAGAGGAACTTTTCCCCCGTCTCCCCACAACAACCAGGCACAGGGAACAGCAGGAGGGGACAAGGACAAGGCACAGTGTCCCCGCCAGGCAATGGGGCAGGGGCGGGGAGCAGGGGAGGCCCGGGGCGGCTGGGGGCAGAGCAATGAGCCCCACATCCCAGCCTCCCCAGCCGTACCTAAACCTCCTCGTCCTCGCTGGCTTTGCTCCAGCGGTGACAGCAGTTGGCCGTGATGCCCAGCAGGAAGTTGGTGGCCACCGACGCGATGGAGACCACGAAGCCCACGAAGGCGATGAAGAGATAGTCGTCCAGCGTCAGGGTGAGGTGGCACGCCTTGAAGCTCTCCTCCGTCAGCGAGAAGAGGGGCACCTCCTTCACCTCGGGGGGGGGCCTGGCACTTGGCCAGCTGCGAATCTGCCGGGAGAGCAGCGTTAGGGGTCGGCAATGCCACTGATGGGGGGGGGTGACACTGGGGCCACCTACCTGATGTGCAGAGCTGGATGCGGCTCTTCAGCCACTTGAGGAAGGGCTCCATTGCACAACCGCACACCCAGGGGTTGCCACCGATCCGGAGGGTCACCAGCCCCGTCAGCCCCTCCAGCGCGTCCAGGCTGAGGGCCGACAGCCCACCATAGCTGAGGTCCAGCTCCCGCAGCTGCGCCAGCCCACGGAAAGCCTTGGGGTGCACCGTGCACAGCCAGGGGTTGTGGCTGAGGTCGAGGCGTAGCAGCTCGCTGGCCTCCAGGAACATGTCAGCCGTCACCAGGCTGAAGTTGTTGTAGCTGAGGTCCAGGTGGGTGAGACGGCGAGCACCCAGGAACAGCCGGGCGGGCAGCGTGGCCAGTGAGTTGTTGCGCAGGTCGAGCACGCGCAGCTGGGCGTAGCAGGCCAGGTAGCCCAGCGGGATGCTGGCGATGCGGTTGTGGGCCAGGCTGAGGTTGCCGGTGTCCAAGGGCAGCTCGGCGGGCACTGAGAAGAGCCGCTGCCCGCTGCAGTCCACCGCCTGCCCGCGGCACGTACACAGCACCGGGCAGCCTGCCCCGGCACCTGCTGCCACCACCGCCGCCACCAGCCAGGGGCCCAGCAGCATGGTGGGCCGGCGGCCTGCCCCCGGGCCCATCTCAGAGCCTGGAGTGTGCCATGCCAGCCGGCCTCAGGGTGGGGACAGCCCGCCGGCTGCACCTCAACGGCATCCTCTGCCTGTCACAGCACAGTGGCCATCCCGGTCAGGGAAAGGGTGACCCAACGAAGTCTAATGGCAGTGGTGGAGGAAGCACTTGGGACCGGACCTAGGCTCTGAGCTAGCAAAGTAATGCTCGGGGCATCCCAAGGATGTTTGGGGCCCACTGAGCCTCCCCACAGGGCCGGTGTGGGCTGCTTGCAGCTGCCTGCAGAAAAGAGGGGTGAGAGAAACCCAAGCTAGCAGCAAGCCCTTCTGGGAGCTGTGCAGCTCACAGGGTGTACACACCGTCCCCATGAACCAATGCCCCTCCTTGCCCAGCCCCCATGCTTTCAGCCAAACGGAAGGCTCAGCCCCACCAACTCAGCTTGGCTTGTCCAGGCAGAGCTAGGGGGATCTCCACCATCAACGCTCTGACTGCTGCCAGGGATGACTTTTTCGACAGCCCCTGCAGGATAGCCCCCTCTCAGTGCACAGCATCCCTCGCCACAGTGGCCCCACTGCCGGCCTGCTCTGCCCCCGCTGCCTGGCCATCTTAGCTCCTTCCTCCCTCACCCAGCACGCCCCTGCTCTCCCCAGCTCTATCCTTTCCCCATCTCATCCATTGTGTCGGGGAAACCACCGCCCCTGCTGCCCCCCTTCCCTGCCACGGCCACCAATCCCTCCACCAGTGCCGGGGAACAGTGGGGTCCCTGGGTACTCACGCTGCCTGGAGACAAGCGGGGCTCAGCTCAGCAGCCACTGGGCTCGGGCGGTGAGATGGGGGTCCGTCAAGTTGGGTGAGCAGCTCCTGCAGCCAAGGCTGCTGCCGAGCCTGGCAATCAGAGCAGGTCTTTCCCCACCTCCTTCCTCCCCTCCTCCTCCTCGTCCTCCCTTGTCTCTCTCTTTCTCTGTTTTTTTTTTTTTTTTTTTTTTTTTCCTTGAGGGCCAGATACTGACGTTTCGGTGTCTCTTAGCAACTGCCTCCACATCTCTCAGCAACAGGAGAGCGGGATGCAGAGATGCAGAGTGATGGAGACGGCAGAGGGGAGCAATGCTCCCATGATGGGGACATCCTGCTTGGAATGACAGCGTGGGACGATGATGACAGGTGGCACTCAGCCACGTAGTGACCCCAGCTGGTCCCCAGCCCACCAGTCGCCTTCCTTGCACCCCTGGCCCAGGGGAGCACCCCTGTGGGATGGGGTGAACCAGGGCTTCCCGGGTCTTAAAACAGAAGCAAAATACGTGTCAGGAGAAGAGAAAATTAGAGCAAATCAGGAGTGATTTCACCCAGCTGCCTTCACCCTAAGGAACCCAGGCTGCCACAGAGAACTGTCGGTCTGGGGGGGTGATGGAAGGGCTGTGTTTGCATTTAAAAACGGTTACTCTGCTCATTTCATATGGCCTTTGTGTTCTCCCCCCCACCCCCCCCTCTTTCAGTCAGCTTCTTTAAATGCAAAAAGCTCTTTCAGACCAAAAAAAAAAAAAAAAAAAGGATGCTCTGGAAACATTGCAACAACATGGGTATGACATTTTGTAAAGGAGGCACTTTCAAAATCTAGCCTGCTTGTGTATTTTCCCCATTTCTTTCAACTTTCTCCCGCTGTTCTCATGGAGCCGCCTCCTTCCCAGCCTCACCGACCCCATTTCTGTACCCCAGTGGCACTGTGCGGATGCCTGAGGCTGCTGCTCCCCACGGGACTGCTCCCCCTCTCCTGCAGCTCGCAGCCAGACGGCGTGCGGCTGCCTCTCCCTGTGGTGGGTATTAATTGGCACTGCTCTCAGCCTGGGGTCCCAGTGGGTTTCAAGAGAAGCTCCAGGAGCCAAATACAACCAGACATCCCCGGAGCCAGATGCAGCTCAGCCAGACACATAATTAGAGATAAGACCCGTGCCTGGCTGCAAATCTCTTCCAGAGCATCTATTAGTACAGAGATTTCCACCATGTAGGGCTGCATTTGCAGCAAATTAATGAATAAATAACCCCGATCGAGGCTGGCTGTTAATGGCCCTCAAGGCTGACCAGCAGAGCTAGGCTTAGGGTCCACATGCCAAAATGTCATCTGCAGTGAAGGAGAGGTTGGTGACAGCTGAGCAGCCTCACTGGGACATCACAGAGCCACCACGAACTACTGAGATGCCATGAACATTCCTGGGGTGCACAAGGCCAGGCTGGATGGGGCCCTGGGCAGCTTTAGCTGGTGGGGGGCAGACCCAGCCGAGGCAGTGAGGCTGAAGCTCAGTGTTCACTCCAAGTTTGATTTCTCCCTTTGCCTTTTTGGGAAGGCATTTAGTAGTGCATTCAACTCCTCACAGCCTCCAGCCAGGCTCATTTCTCAGAGCCTGCAGGGGCTTTGGAAGCTCAGCTCAGTGACTTCTCCTTACACTCAGGTTGGGCTTCATCTCCTTCATAGGAATCACCTGGTAGCTCATTTCAATTAGTGCATGTGCTCAAGCTGTGGAGGGGAGGAGGGATATAATTAATAAAACATGTGTTGAGTAGAATCAACTTCTGGTTTCCTCAGTATCATTCTCAGTGTTCTAGCTTAGTTCTTTCTTTACTTTTTTTTCCTCTTTAAGTACCCTACAGCCATTAATAAGCTTACAGCAGCCCAAAATGCCATTAGGACTCAAGGAAATACGATCTTGCCAGGATCCGGGCAGCAATACTTACAAAGGGCTTTGTTTGACTTTGTTTTGGGTTTCTTTCCATCCAAGAGACATTTTTAGTTTGGCTGACACTTTGCAATTACGAGCTGGTGGCTGAAAGCCAGAACCCAAATCTGCTTTCTGAGCCCAACACGGCACATTTGTGCCAAGGTAGGGTTTTACAACTTCTAAATGCTTTGTAATCGGCTAAGCAGGTTTTGCTCCTGTCGGATTTGCCTTTGTAGTTTCAGTAAGGAAGTAGATGGTTTTCCTTCCTGCGATGCTTTTATCTACAAACGCTATCAAAGGTTGTTGTGCACACAGGAGCTGCTCTCCATTTCTTCTCACGCCCTGCGTGTCGTTACCTCAGTTTTTGCAGGTTCAGTCTCAGAAAAACAGTGCTTGCTTACAGCTGCTCCTCATTGCCAGGAGTGTGCCAATTGCTGGGAGGAGCCTCAACTTAGCCCGAATTTCAGGCCCAGGGCTCCTCCCCATCCTGCCCCTTCCCCTGACAGTGGCACTGCCACAGTCTGCTACGTTTTAGGTCCTTTTCCCTGAAACCACCTGAGCTTCTGAAGCTTTTTGCTTGAGCCAGGCTTGGGACTCTGAGGTGAAGCAGCCTTTTCCCCAGTGATAGGACACTGTGCTCTCCTGGTAGGGACACAGTTCAGGTGGTGGCAGCGCACATCAGCCTGGGGCCTTCCCAAGTGCGCTGCTGCTCTGGGCCCTCGAAGCCCTTTCAGAGCTGGATTTTAAGAATGGTGGAATGCATGGAGAGCTTCAGGGCAGCTGGAGGAGGCCAACTGGACAAACACTAGAAACTGTAAGTTGGATTGCTGCAGTAGGGGCACTGCCCTGGACGCTGTGATTGATGGAGTTGTTGGAGCACAGTCAGCTCTGCAACGTGGCTGCTTTGCTCAGGGAAAGCAGAAGGGCCTGAGGCTAGACCCGAAGTTCATAGGATATCCCAAGTTGGAAGGGACTCAACAAGGATTGAGTCCAACTCCTGGCTCCACATAGGACCACCCAAAAAAATCAAACCCTGTATCTGAGAGTACTGATGTGCTCCCAGGAAGCACGGGTATGGGGAAGACAAGGAGGCTGTGGGATTTGGCTACAGCTCCTTCACCTATTGCTGTCAGTTTTATGAAAATAACAAGCGGGAGGCTGCTGGAGAGCAACAGGAGGAAGAGAGGCAAGTCTGGGCATGTGCAAGCCCAGGTCATGGAACCACTGTGCCTGCTGGCACAGTAGGGAGACTCTGCACACCAGCTGAAAGGCAGCAGGAACATATTTTGCACCTGTGTGAGGGAGGAAAAGATCAAAAGAGAGGCCTATTCACGGATAGTGAAGGTAGCTTGAGGCATCACAAAAGAAGTCAGAGGGGCCTACCCCTTATTTTTGCACTTCCCATAGATGTAATTTGGTACCACATTTTTAAGTTAACCGAGTCTCCACTACAACACCGCATGAGAGATAACTCACTTTCAGTGTCTAGGTCAGATAGAAGAGTTACAGTACCTCTGAGAAAGGATGAAACCCTTTCAGAGGTAGATTCAGCTCATTCTTTCACATACCAACTCTTTGTCCTAGGCCTTACTCTGTGGCTGAGTGAATCTTACTCAGTTACCTTGACTTCCTGCTCATGTACTACGGCACTGTGCCATTACTGCTGGGTATTGCCTTGCAGCTGCACTTTGGCATCTTATCACCAACAGCTCAGAGATTTGCATTGTATTTTGTCACTTACAGCTGGGAGATGTGCATTATGTTTTTCACTCTGGAGTGAGCTGGAGCTGCTCTCAGCATCATTGCCCCCAGGGACATGTGAACAAGGAAATTCAACAACAAACAGAAAACCAGATACAGCTGTTACAGATACCACGCACACCAGACTTGGAAGAGATCTTTGTAATGCTAAAAGTAGTTTCCAACATGCATTGCCAAGCTCAGGGCTGATCCTCTTGTGGAAATCGGGAATTACTACCCAGAGCAGAGTTATGTTCACACTACAGATCTAGGTAGGACCTGCTTCTGTGTGAATGGGAAAGAAAAGAGCTAAAGTTACAGAAAATCAGGCTGAAACAATGGGAAAAAGAAAACAAACAAGAAAATCTGTGAACCTTTGGTGTTTGCTCCCTGGGCTTGGGAGCACTCCAAAACACACCTTATCTGCCAAGGATTTACTTTACTATTCATTGTGATTTGTATTTTGATGAAGCTTCCAATATTTCCATTTGTTTCTAGGGTCAGTACCAATGCCCCACAACTCTCCCAAGGTCAACACGTCCTCAAGGGATGGTACCAGGCCCATGGGTCTGGTTCCTCTCCCATTACTAGGAGAACCACTACACAAACAGCTAGCTTGATTATGCAACAGCTAGCTTGATTATGCACAAGCCCACTTAAAATTTCCAGTCATTTTGAATACAGCACAGCTCTCATCACAGGAAAAAAAAAATGATGAATGGCACCAGCATGATGCCTAAATCAGGACTGCACTGGGAACCAGACCTCCCAGGTTTCCTCAGAGGCTGGCAGGACTCTGCCACCTTTTTGGCCCAGACACTTCCTCTGAAATTGCTCTATGTCTTTTAGTGATTACCTGTTCCAGAGTTTAAATGCTCTGACAGCAAATGTGGTTTTGGCAAAGGCCCTCCTGTGAACTTCCTGCTCAACACCAGAAAGTCGAGTTTGTGGTTTGCTGCATGCTGCTTCCTCTGGCACTGAAATGAAACCAGTTCCTTCCTAAGCCTGATGTTAAATCACAGCCCGTTTCATCCTGCCCAGAAACCTTGCTCCTCCTCCAAATAGGCACCTTCGGCTAGCTCTAAAGGAGAGCTTGACCTCCAGCTTCCTCTTCCATCGGGATCCTGAAGTCATGGCTCTACTAATGAGATAATTTGGGTATTACAATCAGTGACAGATCAGCTAGCAGGAGAAAGCCTGGGTCTGTGCTCAGAGGAACCTGAAAGCTGCCAGGAGCATCTGATTAACTCACCAGAGCCCAGGGATGCCAAGCTTAACTAACTTACCTGCTTTTTGAGCAGGTAAGGCCTGCTCAAAAAAATACTACCAGGGGCCCTAAGAACAGCAAGACACACAGCATGGAGCCACAGCTGACCACAGTGCAGCTCTGCAGGAGCTTAGGATGCTCTGCAGCTGGCCCAGCATGCTAGAACAGTCCCTAGGCAACCTGCACCAGTGCCACCGGATGCACTGCAGGGAGCCTGCTGCCACACAGCACAGCCCTAGGTGTGCGCAGGCAGGGGGCACTGAGCAGACCTGAATGCAGTCCTAAGGAAATCACTTTGCTGCTTACCTTTTTTTTAAGTCACAGCTTCATATAAATAAACCCAACTCCTGCCTAAAAGCAAGACTGTATCCTCAAGCCTCCTAGGAAAACAGCACTAAGAACTTAGCTTTGGCTCCATTTTTCCCCACAAGAAAAGCCAAACCAATTGCAGAACGTGTATAAATTCTTTACAGAGTCCAAACAGACTTCCCTAGATGAAGAAAAAGATTCTGGTTCAGTAACAAAAGATCAGAAGAATGCAGGGTTGAAAGAAAGATACTGTCAGATAGAAGCATTGTTAAATACATAACTATTGTACAGTATAGATTATGAAAACAGTACATCCCTCCCCCCCATGTTGATTTAAAAAAAAAATATTACCTTCTCCACAGCAGTTTCATAGCTTTTTGGGGTAAGATTCTGCAAGTAATTTGATGAAATATGTAACAGAGCAATACCATCTCTTCAAACATCTGTACTTGCACAAACTACAGCCAGCAGCCTCAGAGCATACCAGCTACAGCATCATCCTAGCTTAGTAGGGGAAATGAGAGAAACAAGCATTGATAGACTTTATTCAGTGTTTTTATTTCTGTACAAAAACATTTAAAATGGTAAGCAGTCTGAATGCTAAGGAAATAAAACCCAATGTGTCACACTGTCCAAAAACAGTGCGACACAAGAACTGATTTCTCAGTTTTTGAAGTTACAAGCTATGCCACAAGTAGATTTGGGCTCAGGTGGAGAATGCCAAACTGCTGAGCTCGTGCGCTTGAAATACCGAGGCTTGCTCTTGCCAAAAATATCTTCCAGCTTAGGGCTTGCTATCAACCCAAAGAGTTGGTCAACATTCACTGGATGATAGTATTGGTGCAGAATGGCTTGATTAAGCTGAGACCCTACGAAAACAACCATATCAGAGAAGCAGCCTCAAACTGTCAGCGCTCTGCTTTAGGCATTCATTTCCCTTAGAGCCCACAGGACAATTACTGTTCTTCATCCATATCCCCCCCACCCCCCCCCCCCCCCCCCCAAAAAAAAAAAGCCAGTACAGTGAGTGCAATCAACAGTCTATCTGCTCACTATAAAGCTTTGAGCACCAGATTCATCTCTGGGTTGACAACAACATTTGTTTTACATCACTTGTCACCACACTAGAAATATCCCAAATTTGCCACACCTTGGTTTACCGCAGCAGGAGGGGCTGCCTCAACCAGTAAGCCCCCACAGTTCTCTCACAGCCCTGATTCCAAACACACACAGAATTTAGGATTAGCTTTAACAGAACAGCACTTGCAAGAAAGCAGATCCAGCCCCCCTCACCACTCACAGCCAGCAGCTGCCAACAGTGCTGAAGTCTCACACCCCTGAACTGTATTTTAAGGAAGCTGAGATCATGCTGAGCAGATCTGGGGAGCTCCTGCTTCCCAGGGAAGGAACTAAAGGCCAACCAAACTTGGCACCTACCATCAGCCCAGGCAGGGACAGGCTTCCGAGGATCATTCTCATCATCTGTGGAATCATCACTGTTCAGATCCATCCCGTAGTTATTGGGGGACCTGGCTTCTTCTGTGCCCTTTGGAGGTGCTAAGCAGGATGTAGAGATGGATTTCTGAAACCACAGAGACAACATTTATGAGAGCAGCAAACATACCTTGCAGCCTGACAGAAGAGTTTGCTTTGCTAGAGCAGGCTTACCCAGTCTGACCCCTTGCAGGCATCTCAAAGCTCTGGCATTAGCAAGACAAACAGGCCATACTAAGATCCCAGATTAGATCCCACAGCAATATGGTGTTAATATACCTACAGTGGAACCCTCACACTAACCCAAAGCCATGAGTTAAGAGGGAAGCTTTACAGTGCTCTATGCTGGGCAAGGAACAGCAAAGTAAAGGCAGCCAGAAAGAAGCACTGACAGCAGACTTTCAGAGCAGATTTTTCATATACACATTTTCATTTCAAGTTCAAAGCAGGAGATCAGAAAGGTTACGTTACTCAACTGTCTATGGGAAAACTTACCTGCACATTAACTGAAACACCTGTAATATTCTCATTTGGCAGGTAATTTAGGTTGAAACTTCTGGAAGTACTCAAATCCTTCTGGCATTTTTTTATTTTTTTAAAAGATCTGTTTTGAAACCATATTTTGATGAAAGCCAAGCTCAGGACTGTGTACCACAGCAGGAACTGCAAACTGCAGAACTCAAACAGCTGCTTGTTCAACCTATAGCTTTCAAGCCATGGGAAACTGCCTGCCAGCATCTGGTGAGGATACAGCTAGAGCTCCATTTCACTTTGAAGCTGGAGGTCAGAACAGCACAAGACAAAGCCTGGAGGGCCCTACTGCCTTTGTGATTAAGAACAGGGAATGACCAGAAGACCTGACAGTTGCATGTAGTCCAGAAGCACATAGAGGTACTGAGCAAAGGATAAGCCAGGAAAGGCATCATTATGGAGACATCACCACAAACTACTGGCATACCTCTCTGAAGTGCCTGTATATTGGTGAGCACAGGATGAGGAACAAACAGTGAAACAGTGATGTGCTGCAGTTCTGCTGGGATCATAGAGATGTGGTACAAAGATGATGGAACCAGGTTCTCTTTTTTTGGAGCCCAGCAGTAGTATAAGAGGCAATGGGAGCAGTCTAAACTGAATTTCAGGAGGTTCTGTCTGAATACCAGGAAACAGTCCTCTACTGTGGTTGTCCAGAAATGTAGTAGAATCTCCTTTCTTGGATATAAGGAAAGCCTGTCTGAAAACAGTCTAATGTTAATTTGCTTTACATGACCCTGCTTGAGCAGATGTGTTAGACCAGGTACTTCCAGGGGACACTTCACCATTCTTTTTGCAGTGTTCTTTGCATTTAATCCAAGTACAGGATTACTCTGTATAAGAGCAGTCACTGTATTCTGTGACTTGCTCACTGTCTTTGTAAGCCTCTTCTGTTTGTTTGTTTTGTTTTTTTTTTTTAGAAAAGTAGTGCAAGAACATACCACATATCAGTAAGCACTTGGCTTCTGAACACATTGCTCAAACCCATTCACATGTCTCATGGCAGATCTGACTTTCATTCTCTACAACTTTGACAGTCACAGAATTAAGAAGTCAGCCACAGGACAAGAGAAAGAAAGGAGCATTTACTGCCAAAAGGGGTACTCAGGGCTGACTAGATCTTCCAGCAGCTTTTTCTTCACCCCTCCAGATATTAAATCTAAGGGGTTCAAGTCCAAACAAGCTTCTGGAAATTTAAGCTAAATTTAAGCTAAACGGACTTCACAGGCAAGCCTGAATCATTGTTGCAACTGCGCAGCTAAAGGCTCCGCAAGCTAAACTGACATCTCATGGTGTGCTGCCATCCTGCGGTCGTTTCCAACATCTTTTCAAGGAAACAACTGTTTTTGTTCACGTCCTCCTGCGCTGAGCTATCAGCTAAGTAGCAGAGAAGAAAAACTTCTCCATCCTCACTCTGCACAAACCCCAGTTAAACCCCAACAGTTTCTTTTGAGGATTTCACCTCCTGGTCACCTTCTTCATCACTGCCAAATAATAAACCAGCAGGTTAACAAAGCATAGAAGCAAATCAGTTATCACAAAGCCATTTCAAGGGCCCCACTGGAACTGAAGATCACCTTTACAGTTTTGCTCAGCCACGTGCTGCAGGCAGCAGTAGAAGATTCTGGTTGCTCAATTTTTTTCTCTTCTGCCAGCTGCTGCTGGGACTCCTGCAGACCATCTCCCTTCTGTCAAGACATAAGAATTAAGTTATTCATTAATGTTCACTCAAGCAAAACAATCAGGCTATCTCTGGAATTTATTTTCTGAAGAAATTCTCTACTCCTTTGTCTTCGGTAGGGCGAGGGGGAAGAGATTAAGAATCACGCAGATAAAGTGACAGCTGTCTTGGCTCACATTCAGATCAGCAAAGTCTCTAGAGCCCATACTCTCATCACTTTCAGCTAGTTAACAGAGGTCAGTGCTGTGGATTCTGGTTGCGTGGCTCCCTCCTCCTGCCCAAGCAGCTAGTGCAGCTGTTTTGGGGTTTCTTCCTCCTAATAAAGAGGAAAGTTTTGCAGAAGTTGAGCTCCATTTCAACCCAAACCACTTGATCCAGGTGTTTCATCTGCCACTCTCCTCAGCAGGGGAGAAGCTAACACAAGGAGAAGGAAGAGCTATAGCCACTCAATTAGATTCAGCTTCTCTCATCTGGAGAAGCTTCTTGATGCCTTACTCCAGCCCAGTTGCTGGTTATACGTAAGGAATTCAGTTTTCCATCAAGTTTATATAGCAAAAATAGGAGTCTCAGGGCTAGCACCTTCTAAATTAAAACCAGAACAAATAAAGAACAATTTATCCTTAAGAGTGGTACCATTTGGGATTTAGCTAGTGCAGAAGGCAGAAGAGTGAGGCATTATTTAAAGTGGAATGAAAATATTACTATGGTATTTTGCAACAAGCAGCTTTGACTAAGTAATAGCTAACCTTGAAGCACCATGTAGTAACAAAGGACTCGGAAAGCAAGTCCCATCTTAAAAAATAATAAGACTGCATGTTCTATAACCTTACTGCTTTACAACAGAATTTGTTGCAAGCAACTGTAACTCCTCACCTTTGTGTTTTTATCAGTAAACACCACGGACTCTGCCTGCAAATGGGGGGCCTTCTCCTTCCCCCACTGTTTGAGATCCCTGGGAAACAAAATTATAGTTTGGTTACCTAGAAAAGCATGCTTCCACCCCTCCCTGCTAGCTTTCTTATCGGCTCTTGCTTTAGCATCCCAAACCTTTGGAATCGCCTGACACTCACATCAGACTCCCAACTGAAGCAATACTGTTTATATTTATTGCTTTGCCATGCCTGTTGCTATGTCCCCCTCTCCAGAATAGAAACAGGCTAATACCTCTCCTTCACTTGTTCCACCTGTCGCTGTTCTACAAGATTTTTCAGTTCCAAAACTTTTCCTTTTACTTCCACTTCAACTTCTCTCGTCTTCTGCAGTACTTCTTGCTGCTCAAATTTATCTTCCACCTGAAGAAGAACACACACGTAACCCTCCAATTCAAGTGGGGAAAGATGGGGTGGATGTAAAATGAGGACTTTGCAACAAATTATGCTCATTACATCCCATTCTTATCTTCCATAGCCTATCCACTACCAGTTGGGCAGTATTTCCCTTCTATCTCCACAAGTTCCCTGATGCTCAAACCCAACGTGAACTGTCTAGACAGAAATCTTGCAGCAGATTCTTCCACTTCTCCGAATCCCTGTGTCTCCTGGCAGTAACTGCTCCCTGTTTCACCAGGCAGATCAGTGCATGGGTTCCTTCCCTTTTCTATATGCAAGAGGGTTCTAGAGTGGTCCTTACCAACTTGAGTATTTTCTGCTTCCGCACATCAGTTTCCCAAGGTTTCTTTGATTGTTTTTTCTTGCTCCGTTCCTCTGGCACCTTTTCTTCCCGCATCTGGGAGAGGCGCACCTGAAAAAGCCCCATGCATTTGCTTCACCGCCCCTCAGGACACGCAGCCTTTCCAAAATGGAAGATGGGGAAGCTGCTGAAGTCCAAAAACCAGTATCCAGGTTCTAATAAGACCGAGAACCCAGCACCAGGCACATGTACACTGTATTTAGCACCAACCTTGTGCAAGTCCACCACCTACTACAGGTCATGTGGAGAAACACCCACCACCTGGAGTGCTGGAAGAAAAGAGCACAGAAGCCATTACACAAGTACAAAATACATGCTTACACCCTGAATGTGATTCTCTCCAGAATGAGGGCATCTAGCATTTGGTTTGTGTTTTGTCTCAAAATGCTACTGTCAGTTAAGCTGCAGTATGAATTGAGGACCTGAAACGTGAGCCCCAGACACTGTACTTTTGCCTGAGTTGCCCCAGTCAGTGCACTAGAATGTGCACAGGAACAGGCCAGCCAGGGCTGAACATGCTTTTGTCCACTGAGGTTTTCAGATAAGCTGAGGAAGCATTATTCTTTCTATTTCTAGGTCTGAGCTTTTCCAAAGGTCAGTCTACCCTACTCCTTAAAGTGAGTAACTGTATTTTCCTGGAGCTCCATCCAGGTCAGCTTCGCACAACCTTCCTCATTCCTGCACAACCTGCACTGTTGTACAAAAGCAGCAAGCCTACACATAGCCATCAATGGCTGACCCTGGCATACTTGTTTCCTACCTGTCCTCAGAAAAGGGGGAGACAAAGCTTTAAAAGCAGACAATACAAAGCACATACAGCTGGTGCTGCCACATCTACTGTGTGAGCATCCCTTGCTCACTTGGTAGCTATTCTTTCCAGCCACACTTCTGCAACTGCTGTGGCATCAATGCCTTTAATGCTGTGCAAGCAACTGGATAACACTGTCTCGCCTGCAGGGCCTGTTCACAGGACAGTCAAGGGATGCTGCTGCATTCCTTGAACGCAGCACACTATAGACATTGCATGTCAGAACAGGAATGTTTAGAATCACTGCAGAGGTATGGAGAACAAAAGCCTCCCCTTGTTAAAGAATTTCAAAGTCTATTTTAAATGCAGACTTTCCCACCACTTGATTAGTCACCATGAGCAGCAACCCTGCACTTGCACACATCATGTCAGTGGCCTGTTTGCACCCGCTTGGTCTCATAGCTCACTGTGATAATTTCATTATTCTGAATGGCTCAAAGCTTAGTCAGGCTTCTTACCCTTTCATCGCTCTGTAAAATCTTCTGCTCCATCCGCTTTTTCTTCTCCTCTTCCATTTGCTCCACCCGCTCTCGAGCCTGCAGTGCCTTCCTCAGTCGCTCTTCCCTCTTCCTAAGGAATGTGTGTGCAAGAGGGGCCTGTTAGCTTTGTTTCCTCTAACACGGAGGATAAGGGAACAAGGACTTGCCTTGGTAACTTGAGTTTGTGGCTCATTTTCTAGCACAGCAGCCTGCCACAGATCATGAGAAAACAATTATTTTGCTTGAATTGCTTTGGCTGAGCTTAACCTCAGCTCTTAATCTGGATTAAGTCTACCAGAAATCAGCAGGTGTTTTGCACTGATGCAGTTACTACTGCAGCAAGCCATGAGCAGTAGGGCTCAAGGTGCCCAGGGATCATCATCTGCTAAATGCTTTTTCTGGGTGGGATGCACAAAGCGTGGTACAGCAACGCTGCCTGTCTTTTTCTGCTAGGCTTCAAGGCGATTCTCCACAGAACCAGGGAAGGAACAGGATGTAAGAGACTCAACTCACTGCTTCATTTCTGCCTGCCGCCGTATCTTTTCCTCCTCCACTTTCTTTTTCCTTTGTTCCTCAGCCTCCTGCTTCTTCCTGAGGCTTTCCAGTCTCTGCCGCTCCTTCTCCTGAAGGGAGATGAGTTCAGACTATACCAATTGCTGGGGCCTGTTTCTGCCCCCAGGCTGCTTGTGCACTAGCAGCTAGAGGCTAAGCAGCCTGCTAAACAAAGAAGTCCCTGTCAGAGTCATGTTCACCCACACACAGGGATGGGAAGTGAATAATAGGTAAGAAACAATGCAGATTTGGCAGCAACACTTATTCAACTGTACTATCTCCTCAGAGCAGAAGAGTCATGGGGATGACAGGGAAGCACTTAAGTATTCCAGTTCTACAGTTGTCTTGTTCAGGCAAGGGAAGTTGCCCAGCATTCTGCTCCTGTAGGTGACCACCTGTAGCAAACACTTTTTGCCCAGGACAGTGCTACCCATGTCAGCAACTGGGAGAAGCAGGGAGAAGGAACAAAGTGAAAGCAGTCATGCTTAGAGGCCAAAAGTTTCTTAGTAGTTCCCAGCTCCAGCAGAACACACCTGCAGAGAAGATCCTACCACCTCACCACTGCCATGGCCAGTTTACATTTTTTGGACAGAACAGAAGAGCTGCGTGGGAGCCAGTGTGAGAGTAAAGAGCTGTCAGTGCTTGTGAGGCAAAAAGCACAGCCACTACAGACTGCCAACCCCGCAGTTGTGTCATTACTTACAACAAAGTCTCCCTGTAGAGGAGAGAAACACAGTGACAATGAGTGCTTGTAAGAAATACTAGAACTAGAACCCTGTATCACTGTACACCACCACCCTGTTAGCTGCAGCTCCTTACAAGTACACGCAAGGAAACCCACTGCCTAACCTCATGCAGCCTGTCTTTCAGCCCTGGAACAGCCAATTATGTGACACAAAGGCAGATTCCCATTTTCCCACAGTTAAACAGTTACAGAACATAAAGTGTTTCCACTGACTATAGACAAAGCAGTGAGATTTCTCTGCATCTGATGAAAGATTGAGGAATGGTGCTAAAAAACAAAACAGCCCTGGCCAATAACAGCGTCTGTGGTCCTGCCTTGCTTCATCTGTCCAATTAGTTTCCCTCTCCTGGGGAGGCTGAGGTGGAATTATGAGGACAGTTTGCTGTTATGACATACAGTAATCCACGATAAGCAACAGATCCAGGAATACATCTTCTCTGAACAGTCATCCTGCCCCTCCCGCAGACTTGATCCCCTCATCCAGCTTTGTGAGGGAAAGTTGTACTCTTATGCACCTTAAGATCAGGTCGGGTGGGAGTATTGCGTTTGATGAAGTTCTTTATGACACCCCCACGTCCTGTGGACCCAGAGGCTGCAAGTAGCTGGTTTCTCTGCACAGCCTGAAGGAAGTTTTTCAATGGTCTAACAACCTAAGAGAAAAACATGGAAGTGAGCACCTGCCAAGGAAAATGAGGCAAGGAGGGGCCATGGCAAAGACTCGCCTTGCTAGCTGGAGAAGCAGAAGGTGGAGTCTGGTTTGCAGAATTCACATGCTTGTCATCCAAAGGGGATTGGGCACCACCTTCTGGATGCTGCCCATTCCATATGACACCCATTGCTTGCTTATAGCTTCTTGTCCTGTTGGCATTAGCAAAAGGGACATGAAGTCCCCATTAAGCTCCTCAGGTTTTAACAGGAACATTTACTGTTTTACAGCACCCTCTGCCTACTCAGTACCACCAGAGCAGTTGGACCACCTAGGAATCAGTGAACTATGGAGCAGGAGCACCATCTAGACAATACTTACAGACAGAAGAGGCACACGACAGCTTGGTAAGAGAACACCCAAATTTCAGAGCAGTGGTATATAACATCACCCCCACTCTCTCATTCCTCACTCTAATCCCCAGCAAGCAAACATATATCTGGTATCAACAACAAAAGATAGACACGTGTTAGCAACTAGCCATTCCAGCTCACCTCACTGGCAAGGTTTCATTTGCTTTATAAACACTATGAACTTTCACAGGAATGTAACCCATGTCAGAAAACCCCTTCTGTGCACCCACCAATGCCAGTGGGAAGCAGGGGGACTGCCTCATTGTGCAGTTGGGGCCCAATCCAGCAGCAGTTCCAAGGAAACCTGCAGATTCTGACCCATCACACAGTAAGCACCCACATGAGAACAGAGGTTACTGCTACTCTCCCTTCCCACCCATCACCTGCAGCAAATCCACCCCAGCAAAACCTAATGGGACAGACTAAGGACAAAGCTAAAAGCAGCTCAAATCTCACATGAAACATCAGTAACATAAGCAGTGAGAAAATAAGTCAGGCATTCCAGACACTTGCACAAGATAAAAATAAATAGGTCAGTCACCTGCTTGTGTTGCTGTCTGAAACTACTCCCAGATCACCCCTTTATGAACCACTCAGAGTCACATCTAAGCTGTGAGGTAACAGTGCTGTTTTAGTAATCTTTGCTGGCTTGTGCATGAACTAATGCATCTGGGATCCAGGTCTGGCTGCAGGAAATCACACAGAACTCCCACAGCATAAGATTTCAAGACTCCACTGGGGAGAGGGACAGGAAGGGGAAACACCCAAAGCTTTTAAAAGAAATTATTTAAGAAGGCCAAGCCTAACTCCCCCCCCCAAACCACTGGTTCATTCCTCCATTGGAAATGTCTCATACCAGATGCGTGAAGGATTCTCTTGGGACTTGGCACAGTGGGCTTGATCTTGGTTCTTGTTTGAAGGCTCACCATTTGGATTTACACAGCTGCCTGTGAAGAAATCTGTAGTCAGCACCACATTCAAGGCATTCTGCAGGATTCTTACTCCAGCTCAGAGTCCCATGGCATGTAACCAAAGCGCAAAAGCAGAAGCCTATATGGCTACCTTAAATATCAGTGCTGTACACAAACTGCAAGGCATTCATCTTGTGCTTATTCAGAAGGATCTGTACAACTTGTCTCACCAGAAGGACTGTAGGTACTCCTACTTCCATTCCAGCTACAGCTGCTACGGGATACTACAGATCCCACAAAGAGTCTGAATAGCTGCTATCTCTGAGGCACAGTAAATAACCACGATGTTTAAATCCTCACCTAATGCAAGCCCAAAGAGGACAAGGATGCCAAGGTGCTTTAGCACAGTATTATACAAGTCTGAGTGTTCTTGTTTCAAGTGTTCCCACTTATTTATTATGAAGACTGATGTTTGATTGAAGGCTTGGGTACAGACCTTCACAAGGATTTACAAGATGTCCTTGCTTATCTAACTGCATACATCTCATTCCCTCAGGAGATCACAGGTTTACCTGAAAAACTACCTTGACTGGTCAAAAGTAGTTTTGTTTCAATACAAGTCCCAGATTTCCCACAAACCCTCATGTCGAATCCTTAGTCTGTGTGCCTCTGTGGCTTCATACAAGAAAAACAAGACTAGCACAACATTACCTTCATTATTCCCTGTCCGCTGCTCAGAAGGAGACAAATGCTGTGCAGGAGGGCTGGCAGCTTTTTCACTTCTGCCTGAAGCAAGCAAGTATTCAGGAGCCTAAAGGAAAGGGAAACAAACATCTTAGCATCATTCTCCCAGAGGAACAAGGCTGTAATACACCTCCGATCCTGAAAAAAAACAACAACCAGTCACTCCCAACTGCAATCCTACTGCTAGTCTAGGGACTCTTCCTCCCAGCCAGAGTTGATAGATGCTGATTCACTTCTGTAACACAGGGCTCTGCTCATGAAACTCTCACTGAGTCTAGTAAAATGACTGTTGCCCAATGTTTTCTCATCAATAGCAGGACACTTTGGTTTGACTTCAGGTCCAATAAAGTGCCTCAGGAGTGAGAGACAGCTTCTAAACACTTTGGAGACACAGATTCTAAATACAGATATTCTTTTCTTTACAGAAAAATCCCTTTAAAGTATCTAAGATTACAGTATAATTGTACACTCCAAACACCACTGTAGTATATTCTCAGGAGTATAGGCAAGTCACTGAGGCACAGCATGCAGGCTGCCTGCACATACATACAGGACATGCCTTCCCCACCTTGCTAAGATGCCACCACCCACAGCAGAACCAGCAGCTGTCCACTTGTCCTTCTGCAGCTTCCCAGTAGCACCAGTGAACTATTTGGAGGCAGAGCGAGTCCCTTTCTCTGCTGGGCTAACTTTCAGATAAGCCACTTTACATGACTATCACACAAGATATTTTTGCCAGTTCAAAAGGATGGGTTGGGTTTCTTTGTCTTGCTAGCACTGAAGACTGACGTGAGCTTGTTGCATTCACAGCCATTCTGGCAAAATAAAGCACATTAACTTGAACTGCCCTTTTGAATCCTGTACTTCAAATCAGCCAGGCAACAAAGACTTGCTAAGAATATACGCAGTCAATCACCATGCCCAGATGACAGGCAAAGCTTGCAAACTCCTGGGAATCTGTCCAACAACCTCTGAAAGCTCCATCTTAAAGAGGCCTGAGCAAAACACAAAGGGCCTCCATCCACCAGGAGCTTGTAGCCAACAGGCATAACAAGCTGCCCAAGCATTAGAAAGGCTGTGCTGTCCAACTCAGCAGCGCCTTGCTAAGCTTGAAGAAATGTGACAGAACCAACCCTGGGCTGCCCTCCTTACATCCAGTCATAATGCTTCCAACTGCTCAACAGAAGATTGGTAGGTCATGTATTAGAACTCACCTTCTCACTTGGTGAGTTCAGTTCCAGTCCAGGTCTGCAAAAAGAAAACCTTGCTTTTATTTCACAGAGAAATTAAAAACCACCTCTACCAGGACAGCATTCAGAAGGGCAAATTATGGGGAATGAAAATATGATGGAGCTAACACATGGATCCCAAGGAAAACACAGTCAAGTGTAAGGCCATCCAGATAAAGGCAGGAATCTGTTTCAGCTAGGCCACACATATACGGAGATGCAAATTCTTCTGATGGGCTATTTAATTATATTGCTGAATAACACACTGATGAGCTTTGTTATCCCCTTTTTCCTGGGGTACTTCCATACAGTAAGTAAACAAAGCTCTGCACACCTCAGGCAGAGAGCACCTTCCCTGTTCACATTTCAAGTCAGACAAGCTGACTAACCTCCAGCATCTCCAGGCATCCAGAGGCTGGTTAAAGCCCATAGCTGCAGGTCACAATTCACATGATGGCAGACAGAGCCATCACTAGCAGGCTCTTGCGGCTTGTGGCATAGAGTTAGATCTTGCATTAATGCAAGGATCAACCTCATTGTTAGTGTGAACAAGCTTCTGAAAAGGATGGGCTGTGTCTGAACAACAGAAACTTGGAAATATCAACAAACTCCAGGTGATGACATCACCTAGAACAGTCAATTACAAAACCACAGTCCTGTAACACAGACGCAATCCCTACAGCTTCTGTATTCCTTGCAGCCTTTTTTTGTGGTTTCTTCCTGCTAAAATGGCAGCCTCACCTTAAATTATTGGTCTCATCTTCTTCCACAAAAACCTCTAAGGAGCTTTGACCTGGAGGGGGAAGAAAATAAAAATAGCTAACGTAACAAAAGCCATCTTGGGGATTTCAGTCTGAGTCCTCCCAACAATGGCAACGCATGCGTGGTAGAGCTCAGGTCTCTGTGCAGGCTTCTCCCAGGGAACACGCCGACTGCTCATCTTAGCTTACCACATGAGCACTACCACCTCCCTCAAGTGTCACTGACAAACTGGTGTAGGCTGAGAAGGCAGAGAACTGGAGCAGCAGCTCCTCTGTGTGCAGGCTGCTCCAGCTGCACAAACACACTCATGCCTGTGTCACAGAGATATCACTTCCCAGTCAATTGACTTCAGCTTCTGCCTCCCTGAACAATTTTATGCAGAGATTTGGTGAATTCTGGCTGATTCTATTTCCCCCCCCAACATCACATAGCTGAAAGCGTTTTAACAAATGCCTAGATACAGTGTGACTCAAAGCCGACAAACTAAATACCAAAGGCATTAGTGCTTTATTAGAAGCCAATCTGTTTTCAGAAGCAATGATTTTTAGAAAGCCCAATTCTGAAAGCCTTCCCTTCTAGCCTTCTCAGGAGCAGTAAGAGAAAAGGATGAGAAATTTAGTGCTACCAGGAACAGCGTGGACTCTTGAACTTTGTTTCCTCAGGTGACTGTGCTATTTAGATTTGTCCATGAACTTTATCTCTGCCAATTTCAGAGAGCAGACACATTCAGCTTCTGCCAGCTCCTCAAAAAAATCCACAGAAGACTCTCATATTGAAGCCCCTCTGCAGGAGTTGCAATAGCCTCAATCCAATAAGCCACCAAACCACACACATACATAGAACCAGCTAGGATGCATTTTCCCATCCACTCCACATCTATTTGCTTTTTTTTTTTTTTCTCCTAATTAATCTGCAACTTGTGTGATGCAATTGCCAAAACCTGTGCCCCAGCATAAACTCCTTCCACAGCAAAACACACCCTGACAACAGATGGGGACCTGAAGATTGCACCCTAAATGGATGGAAGCCACAAAACTATCGCTGAGGAAATTAGGAGGAGCTGCGGTTAATGTGGATGAGCAACTCTACAGCAAAGCTAAAAGGCTGACTTAGCCAAATGAATGTGCTCAATAACAGAAAAAACTTACAGCTCACTCTGCTGGAGGCAGATGAAGATTCTTGTGCTGCTGCCTTCTTTGCAATGGCCCTGCTGATAGATCTCCGGATCATGCTCTCTCTTTTGGTGGCCAGAGAATATTTTTCTGATAAGGAGGTCCTATGGCTTTTGCGGGAGCCACCCACACAGCTTCGGCGTCCAGAACGGCGCGTTTTAGATATCACTGTGGTCATTTTGTTGTTGGAGTCCTGAAAAAGCACCTTTTCTAGGCCTTGAGAAGACAAATCTCCTTGGAGTATGGCAGGATCTCTACTTCTAGTAGCCTTGGGAGTGGAGGTACTTGCTTTTTGTTCAGTGGTCTCTTCCTCCTCCCTTGCTGACTGGTCATCAGGGACCACACTGACAGCAGGCACTTTGTGTGGTTCAGTGACTACACCCTCCTCAGGCACCTGCTTCCCAGAAAAAGCCTTACAGACATCACCACAATCAACGCTGTCTTGCTGTGGAGGTAACTCAGCCTGAGGGCAGTCACTGCAGTCCACTTTCACCATGGGACTTTGTGCTTCCACTGGTAATTTCTCAGGCAATGCTGGAAGCTCCGTTTCAGCGTTGGCCCGAGACCTCTCTGCATGGTCAGGTGTAGACACCTCTTCGTCCTGACAGCCAGGGTTCCGAGGTTGCTCTTTGCTGCAGCGTCTTTGGGAACTTGGCCTGGAAGGCACTAGCTTGACACTGCTTCTCCTCCTGGACAACCTTAAATAAGAACAACTTCGGATGAAGCAACGCAGAAATCTCCCACTCCTCAACTGTTTCAAAACAAGATGCAGATGAGTTTCGCAGTGAACCTACAGGCTTCCTCCTTGCACCCACTTCCCCTTACAACACACCTTTTATCACTGACTAAATGCAGGAGGAAAACATTGAAACCTCTGGCAGATTTAGCCAGGCACGCTACATTTACTCACAAATGAAGGTAGAGACTTGAAACAAAGTGGAGAGCCAAGTTCACCTAAGTGGCTAACAGCAGGAAAACAACTACAAAAACTTAAGGCAGCATAAACTAGTTAACAAGGGCTTACAGTTCCTGGCGGAAGACCACTCACTGCTAGCCTTCAAGTTGATGCCCTCTGCCTTCCTTCCAGTTGATACCCTCTGCCTTCCTTCCAGTTTTGTTCTCTTAATCTCCATCTGACCTCTAGCAAAAAATATCACTTCCTGATAAAGTTAACAAAAACAAGACTATTAATTGGAAAACTCATGAACACGCTAATAAATAGTTCCTGAGATACGTACTGGGGGAACCATAGCAATGGAAACAACAATGTTCTGACCTTACAGGATTAATGTGCTTAACTCCAGTGTGAACTTCCTGTTGACAAATGACCATCCAGTCTTTCAGGCACTGACTCATCAGCAGATCTTTCTCAAAACCAAGTTTAAATTAGGAAAAAAAAAAAAAAAAAAAACAAACACATGCAAGCTTTATCGTCTTTACAAGAACAATCAAGCTGCTACCTGAAAACTAACAGCACAGCTTCAGAACTCTCCCTGTTTAGATTTGCAGTATTTTCTGATCCTGCCCTCCTTCAGCACACACATGCATGAACTTCCCACGCTTCCTTACTATTCTTGCTGTTCTCTCCATCCTCCATGTCTAGTTTTTGACAGTCTTTCAGTTCTAATTCTTCTGTGGCATTTTTCATCACAGTTATCAAAAGGTAATGGCCTTACTACACAGTTTATTACCGTATATCCAGTTACTGGGTTAGGTCACACTGAAGCAATTACCAGCACGCCTACTCTCAGATCACAGCATATGCTTTTCTGAAGAGCAGGTTATTAACCACCTTGTCCCAAGCACAAGATGAGAGCAGATGCAGTCAGTCACCGTGAAGCTATGACATCAAGGAAGTTAATTAGCATCAAAGCCAAATCATGCCTAAAACCATCCCTCCTTTGCATCCATTTGCAGACAACTGTTGTCAGGAAGAAAGACACCGCTCCATTTACCCTCCTCCTTACCTCTTCTACTTAATGAGTTTTGGCATACTTTCCAGTGAATCTCTTTACTGGTACAGGAAAGAAGAAAAATAAAGTTTGGCTGCTTGCCATTACTTCTACTACATTCTACTTGTTTCATTCCAAACCCCTCTGAGTCCTTTCTGCCTGCTAGCAGAATTAACAATAGACATGACACTTTTGCACATCCCTTGCAGTAGGCTACGTTCTCAGGTGAGTGAACACTGGGAACAACCTCAGGTCAAAAGCTGTGCTGAAAGAAAGCATGAAATTAAACAAAAAGAAAAAACAAGCGAACAAGGAAGTAGAAAAAGATATTTATTGTTTTTAAACAAACAAATGAGAATGTGAAGGAACAGCTAATTCTCTACCAAGTTTTCCAAGAATCCAAGTGTCAATTGATTCTGACACGCCCTTTTGAATAAATATTTACTAAATCAAGAAGCTATTCTGTGTATGCATATGCAGAAACAGTTAACATTTCATTTCACTGTTAAATGCCACACGCAGCAGAGCCAGACTCACCCACCTCCTCCTGGTTGGCTCATTCTCATCTTTCAGAGCTGAAGACTGCCTCTTCCTAGGCCGTCTCCTCTGGGATGGCGTTTTGGGCATCAGGCCAGGTTCAGCTCTGAAGTTGCTGCTAAAATGCAGAAAGCAGAGGCTGCTTTCCACTGCTAACTGCGAGTCACGTTGCCTGCCACCCATCCACAGCAATGTTCACCCACAAAGAGCAGCAGGTTAAGAAGCAATTGAGGCGTCACATTACCCGGCACTAAGGCCTAAATGAAGCTGCTGAACACAGCCACATTAAATCCCACTCACTCGGTGGAATAACGCTTCAGCTAACACCAGGGCTGTGTACCAGCAGCCAGAAGCACACGTTATGTTTGAGAGCATCCCACGAGGCCCCCCTGGAGGGCAGCCCCTACCTATCCAGCATCCTCAGGCCCTGCTCCTCCACCTCCCGCAGCCAGGCCAAGTGCTTGTGCTCAGCATCGTGAAGGAACCTGGAGAGCCTCTGCCTGCACACTTCCAGCAGCCGCGTAGGACCGTCGGCTGCCGCCATAGCCTGCCTGAAACACAAGAAGCGAGATGAGAACCCGCCAGGATGCAGAGGATGACCAAAACCCGTCGTGTGCCTTGCAGCATGGCACAGCTCTAACGCAGACATAAGCCCAGAGAACCACCCTATTAGCCGTCCCCGAAGCCCACAGGACCAGACCCTGAGACGCACACCCACTTGGTACTCCCCCACCAACACTAAGCAGGAAGCACCGTACCCCACGAGTACAGCTCTCCACCCTCCACTCCCGGTCCCAAATATCGCAGCTTCCACCAATCACGGCGCTCCCCCAGCGAAGCCCTGCCTACTACTGGCTGCCTCCCGCGCCCATCACTTCCCCGCTGTTAAAATCCAGCTGCTCATTGGGCCTCCTACCCTAAGCCCCGCCCTCCGGTCCTCCGCAGCCACGGAGGCGAACGAGGGAAGCGGCTTTTGAGCGCGCCGCGCCCGCCTCCTGACCAATGGGGAGCGCGGACGGCGGGGAGCGCGGCGGCGATAGGCCAGCGCGGCCGTCACGGCGGCAGAGCGTGAGGCGAGCGTTAGGTTTGAATTCCAGGCGGGTAGAATCGCTGCGCGCGCGGCGGCGTCAGCGAGGGGAGCGGGGTCGGTCGGGGCTGAGCACAGCTGGGGGTAATGGCGGCGGCGGCGGCGGCGGGCCTGGCGCGGCTGCCCGCGGTGTGCAACCAGCGGCTGGCGGAGCTCCTGCGGCAGGCGGACGACACCGACGTGGTGTGGCTGCACGAGATCCGCGAGGAGGCGGCCAGGATGTTCGGCAGGTAACCGTCCCCGCGCCGCGCTCCCCTCCGCGCCGAGCACCGCGGCCCCGCGCTGAGCTCTGCCCCCCTCTCCCCCTTCCCCCGCAGCCATTACAGCGACCAGCCGGAGCTGATGCCCAAAACGCCGTCGCAGAAGAACCGGAAGAGGAGGAAGCGGCCGTCCGCGCTGCGCGGCGAGAGCCTGGAGCTGGGCAGGAGGAGGTAGGCCTCGTCCCGCGGCCGGGCTGAGTGCGTGGGGGAAGCTGTTAAAGGCCGGGCCCTGCGCTGTCCCGCGGCCTTCGTAGCCTAGCGGCCTCGGCGCGCCATAGCACGCACAGACGAAGGCGCACCCTGCCTGCGAGCCGTTGTTCGGCGCTCAGGGATGTTTCGTACCGCCTGTTTTATTTCAGTCCTCAAACAGTGCTTGCTGTTCTGCCGCGGGGCTCTTCCCGTGGTTCTGGGCTGTTGCTGAATCCCGATCTGTCTCTGTTGTTAGGTTATCTAGAAGGAGGACTAACAACCTCAAAGCGGTGTCCTCCAAGCGATGTTCTCAGCGACTCCAAGATAAAGAAAACACGGGACCACTCAACACCGACAGCAAAGAACTCTCAAGCCAAACCGTCTCCCAGCGGTTGACAAGATCCCAGGTTGCAGCACCTGCCAACTGCTCAGACATCCTTCCAGAACATCTTGGAGAAAGAGTAGTTCCCGTTGTAGAAATTAGTTTCACTGATCGTCTTAGCGCTGAGCGTGAGTTCCAGAAGCGTGCATCTGTTCCGGCAGTGAACTGCTCCCCGGGCCTACCCCCGAGCACAGATGACAAGTCTCCGGAGGAGAACAGTGCTGCAGAATCACAGCCTTTGCCTGCTGTGTTTGAGCTCGTAGTCCCTCGTACCCCAGAGGCAAAAGGTACAGGAAAGAAAAGGAGCGTATTTAAGCTGAAGACAGCAAATGCAGCTGATACTACAGTCATTTTAAGTGAAAAGTCTGGGCTGGAAGATGTAGATGACTTTGCTGAGGTGCAAGAGCATAATGAGAGGGATGAGAAAGAACCTTCTCAGCATACAACAGATAGCCCAGAAACTCCTACAGGATCTAGGCCAAAACGTCGCTCTGTGCGCAGAAGTTTGATGGGTAAACCTTCCACGATTCGCAGAACCTCACTGGCAGAGAAATACTCACTGGGCAGTAAGAGGGAAAGCACTATTCGGAAATCTGTTGCCAGGACAGTCAAGCATAAGGCACCTCAAAAATTATCTGTGTCCTCCAGTCCCGTTAATGGTAAGTTTGAACCTCACCGGATGAGCGTTTTGCACTATTTCTGCTCATTTTGTCAGTGTATTACTTAACACTTGCATGAGACCATGGGTCTGGTGTTTGCACTGGGCAGGAATCTACGCAGTGGCCAGCCACCCTGCGTGATCAGATTCTGTGCCTGGAAAAGTTAATAGAGGTACACAGAGGTAAGCTAACCCAGAGAAGAGACAATCAAAAGCACTGTGTGAGCTTGACCCTCAGCCAAACAAGATAGGGTTGGCTACTTGAAATATGCTAGACAGGTGATCAGTCAACGCTTATTGCTTTGCATTGTCTTGTGCAATACACAGCTTCTGAAGAAAGATGATGTTAGTGAAGCTAGTTCTTCAGTTTGGGTGCAGCAGCTGATCTTTCTAGCTTAGACAAGCTTCAATTAAATGTCAGTGTTTAGCTGACTTTTTATCTACCTTTGTGAATGGAGAACCCTAAGTAACTGTTAACTTATGGGTTATGGCCTACAAATTCAGCCTTGTAAATCTCATGAGAGTCTGAGTTTCTGTGGTGATAGTTGACAAAGTTAAAGTGGCAAGTGGGTTTTTTTGTTGCTAGTAGTCCTTTAGGAGGGGCAGGGACTCTGTCTTGTTTTCAGGAAAACAAGGTAGCTATTGTGAATTAACTGATTTTTAGAAATAATCTGCCTCTTCTAGAGCCCCTCCTTTGAAAAGGAACTTTTGAGACTGATCTGTGATTCATAGATTCATAGATACGTTAGGTTGGAAAGGACCTACAAGATCATCTAGTCCAACCATCCTCCTACCACCATCCCTACCCACTTAGCTACTAGATCAAATCCCTTAGCACCTCATCTAAACGCTTCTTGAACAGCGCAAGGGATGATGTCTTAACCACCTCCCTAGGCAGGCCTTTCCAGTGCCTGACTGCTTGCCTTAAAACTGTTAGAATGCTTTGTTCCATCCCAGGATCCTTCTGTCTGGAGATTTGGGTCCCTGACACAGTAACTTTGAAGCAACACTGAAGTAGCTTTTTCTGCACAGTTTAAATAATAGGGCTGTGTTGTCTGGATCTGGCTTGTCTGGGAGCCTTAAGGAGGACTTTGTTTCTTTCCTCTGTGATGTTTGGCTTAACAGATCTCTTGCCTAGTCAGAATTTCTAGGCATAAGCAGAGAAACTGAGGTGCTTCAGGCAGCTCCACTTGAGCTGAGTTTAATGTCTGATCACGCTGCATAGGTATTAATTGACTGCACAGTAACTGCTGTTTCTTGACGGAGGGTGTCTTATGTATACAGCACATATTTGCAATTCCTTTGATAACATCAGGGGTGGAGATTTAGGAGCAGACTTCCTCCTTGTGCAGTGACTGGCCACATTTACCCCTGAGATGGTATATCATCTTATTAACAACAGTTTCTAGCCTGTATTGTTACCACTGAGCTAGCTGGAATGCTTAGTAGGGAGCAGCACTGTAACTAAATAATTCTGGTTTCAGCTACTGCTAGTATCTAAACCTGGCCCTGCAAGATGAATCTGGGCCCAAGCCTAGCCACTCTTAATGTGAGCACATTGAATATCACTTTTAACTCATCTGCAATTGAAAATAACTGCTTTCTTAGATTAAAATTGCAGGCAACATTTTTTTTTTCCTATTGCTACTTGAATATATTAAGATGCCCTTGCTTGTAGTGGCACGCATTTGAATTGCAGGAGGTAACCCAGGAGGCAGAGCAGACAAGTCTTGAGAGAATCTCGCAAAGAGCCTTGGCTTGTATCATTCATTAAAGCTTTGGCACGCTTTTTACTTTTTCTCCAGGCTCAGCTTCTGAAGAGGTGCCAGAAGATGAAGAAACAGTTGTCAACACTGGGTGAGACTACTTTCAAGATATTTTTTACCCTTAATATCATGCTTGTTTGTTTGTTCTTTTCTTTTTCCCCTCCAGTTGTATTGATATAAAATGCGCTGCTTGTGGATGTCATTAAATGTGGCTTCCTTTTTAATCCTTTTTCTAGACCTCCTCCTGGACCTTGTACCCCTCCAAAGGTGGTAAGTTTTGACAAGCAGTTAAAAGCATTTGTTGAATGTATCTCTCGTGTTGCTGGGAAATTGGGGAGTTCTGGCCACGTACAGTCAGATTCAGACCTTTCAAATAAAGGAGGCATGGGGCACTCAGCCCAGCCACATGCATGACCCTATACTTAGCTTACCTAGTTCTGATGAGCAGACTAGAGAAAAGTCTGATACTGTTTTGATCACAGTGTTCAAGAATCGACAAAAGAAAAAATGGTGAAGTTTTTGCTCAGAAAACGACTGTGCATGGCTATATTTAAATGTATGCATTTTAGTAATGTAAGTGATTGATAGAATTCAAACATCACTTACGTTGTTGGGGCAGGTCCACAGGAGGGCCACAGAGATGAACAGAGGGCTAAAGCACCTTCCCTTTGAGGACAGGCTGGGAGAGCTGGGACACTTCAACCTGGAGAAGGCTCCAGACAGACCTTATAGTGGCCTTCAAGTACCCAAAGGCAGCCTGCAGAAAAGCTGGGGAGGGACTTTTTAGAAAGGCATGTAGCAACAGGATGAGGGAAAATGGTTTTAAACTGCAAAAGAGTAGATTTAGACTTCGTATTAGGAAGACATTCTTTACTGTGAAGGTGGTGAGACACTGGAACAGGTTGCCCAGAGAGGTTGTGGATGCCCCCTCCCTGGAAGCATTCAAGGCCAGGCTGGACGAGGCTGCGAGCAGCCTGGTCTAGAGGGAGGTGTCTCTGCAGGAGGATTGGAACTAGATGATCTTAAAGCCCCCTTCCAACCCAAAGCATTCTGTGATTCTGAGCACAGAATTCAGTCCTTGGCATTGCTGGTGTGCGGAGTGGAGACCTGCTTTCTCTTTGTGCTTTCTTAGCCCTTTGCTAGAGATAGTTTTTTATGAAAATTCAATCCTGAATTCATATCAGACTGTTAAATAAACTTCTTAAAATTCAGATAAGTTTTTTTAGTTAGGCAGAGTTGATATGCTGCTGCTATTTCTGTATTTTTAAAGCCCTTTTGACCTTTTTGCTAGTCCTACAGATTACTGGAAGATTGTCAGTTTGTCTTAAGACAACAGCAGGAATTTGTAAATATCATTCAGGTCAAAACATATCCCTCCACAGTTATCACTGCCCTTATGGGGAAGAAATCCCAGGGATTATGTCAGTGTTTTGTTGAGAATAATTTTCAGTAGGCAAAGGCTGAATTAATGGAGTGGAGCTCTGTGGCATTAGAACTTCTGTAAGCAAGGATAGGCTTATACATGCTTTTATGCATGTACTTCTCAGTAGATCTGCAAAAGTTCAAGTGAATTCAGTTCTTGTAGTGCCTGTGTATTTTAGCTTGACTGAATTTCAGTTGTGGAAAAGGTCAAAGTGAAAATATAAGAAAAAAGTGAACTGACTGCTTTGCAGATCTGTGAGTAGAGTATCTGTATCTTTTGCTTCTCTGCCCTGATGAACTTACAAATAACATCTAGTTATGTAGTGTGGTTCATCTATTCTTAATCCTCGTGTTTTATTTCTGTACTACTGCTGACAAGAGTGGGATTTTGTAATGCCTTCCAATCTTAGGCTATGTCACCAGGTTACCTTATCCTGTCTGTCTGCACTTAGGGAACCAAGTATGGTTTGGTTCCTACTGACTTCTCTGTGTGAGCTGTAAGCAAGCATGAAAATGTGGATGCTCAGCACCCTTTGCAGAAAACAAAATGTCTTTATATGTTCCTGTAGCCAAAGATAATACCCTTATGCATGCTTTTACTTGGAGATCAGATTTTTCTCAGTCCTGATATCACATTAATCAGATCTGCGTGCTTCTGCTGGCCCACAAGGTACTTCCTATACCTCGCCTTAGGATGAGACCCTAAAGAAGTATTTTCTGAGTATGACATTTCCAAGCTTCTTTTTTTCCTTTTCTTCCTAAATCCTTTGTTGCTGACAGCCTGCCTGCTAGCCAAAGTAGGTTTGAGGGGTGGAGTTAATGTTTGTATTGCTAGCCAGAGTGCAGATTTCAAAGGCCATTACCTGTTCTCGCAGATGTATTACACCACTATCACAACAGTAGTAAATTTGTATCTGTAAGACCAAGGGAAGCAAACAGCAGTGTGTATTGTGTTCTTAATGGAAATACATAAATCAAGGAAATGAGCTGTTTGTTTTTGCTATCTTATGCTTTCAGCATTGCTAATTAGAATGAGCAGTGCCTGATTCTTTGCCAGAAGTCCAGCAAACGTAAACAGATTTCAAACTGGGAATGCTTTTGTCCTTAATAGGCTGAGTTTGTTCAGTTTAAGTAGTCAATACCCCATTGCTGATATTCATGCCGTGCATTAACATCTGTGCTTCTGCTGATGACATCAAGAAATTTTCCAAGATGGTGTCCCAAGTTATTTTTTCACAGCTGGTAATTAGGACTTCACTCTAGGTGCTGGTACCAATACTTTGCAGTATTAATGTACTCCCTGGTCTTATTACAGGCAGGGTCTGTGCCAGTACGACCTGATTTCAGGGTCCGCGTCAGGGCAATGAAGGCAGTGAGGGGACCAGAGCACAAGTTTTATGAGGAGCAGCTTTGGGAACTGGGATTGTTTAGTCTGGAGAAGAGGAGGTTCAGGGGAGACCGTATTGCCCTTTACAATGACCTGACAGGGGGTTGTGGTGAGGTGGGGGTTGGCCTCTTCTCCCATGTAAGTAGCAATAGGATGAGAGGGAATGGCCTTGAGTTGCACCAGGGGAGATTCAGGTTGGAATCAGGAGGAACTTCTCTGAAATAGTGGTCAGGCACTGGCACAGGCTGCCCAGGGAGATGGTTGAGTCACCATTGCTGGAGGTGTTCAAGAAATGTGTACATGTGGCATTAAAGAACATGAGTTAGCAGGCAGCACTGGTGGTAGGTGGATGGTTGGACTATCTTAGGGGCCTTCTCCAACCTTAACGAATCTGTGATTCTATGAATAGTTGGCTGTTCCTGTGCAAGAATTGCACTGAAATCCATTTGTTTTTCCTACAGGATTTCCAAGGCCTGCGGATGTCACTTCGCTCTCGGACTGTCAACAGAAATGAACAACCACAGGAGAAAAACAATGGTAACTTCCAGAGGCTTTCTGTGGCAGAGTTGTAAATAGTTATGACATTTTTGTATTTCTAGGTTTGTATGACACTGTGTGGTTATTTCTGAAAACAGGCAAAGTCCTTCTGTATGTGAAAAGCATAGCAGGTGCTTTTTTTTCCTGTTTTGTTAGGAGAGAGCTGCTAAATCTGTTGTTTGCATTCGGAACTGTCTTGGAAGGGATTTTTTGACCAGAACTAAGTGTTTAACCCTTTTTTCTTTCAGAATGTGACTTAAGTAAGAGTGAGAAGACCCAGGAACCACCCCAAAGTGCCAGGTATACTCATAAAATCATTTGGATTGGAAGGTGCCTGCAGTGATCTGTAATCCAATCTCTTTTCAAAATAAGTTCAACACAGAAATGCTGTTAAATTATGTAGTGGAAATGCTGAGTCACGGCTTGAACCAGTGATTGAGCAGCTGGTGGAAGGCAGGGCCAACCCAGGGGAGCTGAGGTGTATGCAGTGTACCTGAGCGACCAGAAGGGGTGGGGAGCCAGGATCCACCTCTGCACGGACCTCATTTTAGAGTTGGCGAGAGAGGCAGGACTATTTCACTGGAGATCCCTGCCTACCTTAGGACTTTACAAGCTTTCTGAAGGAAAGGTATGGTAAGTGAGTGGGTTCTCACTTACTGTGGCCTGGGATGTTGCTGCTCTGTTGTCTTATTGTACTTGGCATTGCATTACAAATGGCTTCAGTGGTTTGTGATTATGTAACTTTTGCAGTAAGTTTTTTCTGTCTCTACAAAAACAATATTTTTTTTTTTATTACAATAGCAATTTTTACTGGATGACAATTTGAGTATGCACTACCTTATTACTAGGGTAATTTCATGAGGTTTTTTTTTTTTAAACCTGAATTTGAGACAAACAGGAGTGTTTGTGGTATGTGATGAATTACGTTCTTTCTCACAGGAGAAAGACGAGTTACAAAAGAGCTGTAGATCAACGCTATGACACTCAGCAAGCAGAAGATGGAGGGCTTTCTCCTCAAAGAAAAAAGACTCCATCTCCTCCATGTCCAGCTAGCAAGGTATGAGCCTTATAACCCTGATGTACTTCAGCAAGAGCTGTTTTCTACTCAGACTCCTGTGCATCATGTTTTGTTGGTTTTTTTTTGCGTTGTTCTCTTAGGTTGTACGTCCTTTCAAAACGTTTTTACACACTGTGCAGAAGAATCAGCTCCTAATGACTCCATGCTCTGTGGGGAGAAATGGAGTAATAAAGTCTTTTATCAAGTATAACACTCCTCTCCAAAATGATCCCAAGGTAAGGCACGACTGTTGTAAGCTATTAGAAGATGGTCTGAAGAGTGTCACATTAGCACTGTGAAGCTTATTGCATCAGTAGGGAAAGCTCCCGTGTGCCAAAAAGAGAAGGATTTTGAGTGGACTTGAGAAGATCTGATTCTCTGTTTTCAAATGGAGTTGGTTTTCTGCGTTCTATTTACACGGAACTGTTTGGACACTCTGGCAGTATTGGCAAGGATGGGGGCATAGCTTTGTTGATGCACTTAGAGATGAGCTAGAAACTAGCATGGCAAGCATTGATAGCTCCTACTACTTATACTCAGCAACTTGCCTCCAAAATAAAGTAGTTCTTGGGCTTGTTTTCACTTCCAGGAAAGCTGGGGAGAAGGGCAGACTGCTTTTTCTTGTGCCCACCTTATATCTCAAAAGCCTAAAATCTAAACTTCTGTGTGTTGCTTATAGCTGACATGGTTGTGACGCTTAGAGAGCCTTGTATACAGAAGTCTATTGTTAGGAAGTTGTAAAGTAGTCAGCTTTTTATCTCACTGGTGTTCCTACTGACATTAGTGTATTAGCAGAGGAACTTATGCAATCAGAAAAGACTCTTCCTAGTAGAGCTTTTATTGCTGTGATTTCATCAAAAGTTATTTCAGGTCTCATGCAGGCAACTTCACCCTTAGGACTTTTTCCATATCGGGGCTAAACATAACTAACACAGGAAAAGTAAGATACAGTTATCAATTTTAAATGTATCAGTTTGGAGACTAATAACAATCTTGGCATGGAGCTTGGCATAAACTAATCAATCACTTGAAAATCTCACCCTGCTTGTTGGTATGGTACTTGAACTGAGGCAAGGGGTGTCATAATCGGGCATTTGCAGTGTACAGTCTGGTGTTAAATTAGATTATCTTAATGTTTTTGCTATGACTGCAGTGGTGATTGGCTCTTGCTCTTCTAATTGACAGTATACTTTAGGTTGAGTTAGCTGGATTATTTGGGAAAATGGGAAAAATGCCCTGTATTTCTGGGTAGGTGATATATGGGGCCAACTGTGCTGCAAACATGGTTGCAAACAAGCTGCAAGCACTGTTTAAATGGTGATGGTTTACCAAGAGATAAAGCTTTGTGGGAAGCAAAGAAGAAGACAGTGGGAGCTCTGAGTTGAAGTAAGCAATGTGTTTCCTAGAGTACCATCTGTTCCCTTCACTCGCTGCAGGAAGTTAATATTATTGCCAAGCATTAGCACTGCTTCTTTGTATCTTTTTACCAGATAAATCATAGTGTTGTCTGTCTGCAAACTCTGAAAGCTGCCTGGACATTAGGGGCTGATGCTTCTGTTTTAAATTCTCAGCTTATTTTCATGCTCTCAAGGATTAACACTATTGCATTGTTGTCCATTGCATCTGTTCCCTGACATCCATGACTACATCACAGTCTACCCGAAGCCTGTTTCAGGCTTATTACCATCCCATGGTTGTAGTTGCATTTCCATGGTGTTATCTCTGGGTCCTTACCTTGATCTGGGTAGGCTAAGGTGGAAAGCAACTCTGTCAGCTGGTATAATCACATTTGGATTCATTTTAGGAAAAGGAGAGACAAAAGCTACAGGCTCTAAGAAAGAAGGAAGAGGCTGAGCAGTTGAGAAAACAAAAAGTAGAGGAAGAAAAGAAACGACGACTGGAAGAGGCAAAGTTGTGAGTATAAGCATTCTGTCTTGTCTGTAGCATTCTCTCAGGGCACATAGTACCCTGTATCAAATCAGTTTATCATGTGGTTTCCATATATGCAGCAAAAATTCTTATTGGCTTGCTCTCACTGTGAAAACAGTATTGGTTCTCATATTGGCTATCCAAAATGCTACTAAGAAACTAACTTTCCTGTCTGACTGCTTCTTCAGATGGAGCTGAAAAATACTGTCAATTTTTAAACAGTTTGCTTAATTTGTTGAATATCGTGCACCCCTAGATCAGTGTCTGCCTTATGTCTGAGTTTTTTTGAGGTGCATGACAGGAATTAATCTACCTGGGCTACACTGACAGCATTGGGCTGTGTCCTACAGGAGGCGTGAAGAACGCCTGCGTAAAGTGTTGCAAGCTCGGGAGCGGGCTGAGCAATTGGAGGAAGAAAGGAAAAGGCGCATTGAGCAGAAGCTAGCTCTGTTTGATGAGAAGACAGAGAAGGTAAGGAGCATCCTACTCACAGCTTACTGCTGAGAATAAGTAATCTATTGAAGCTGATGATGCATGTGTGTGTGCCTTCTAGAAACGTGTGCTGACATTCTGAGAACGACCATTTGAATGAAGATAGTATCAATCAGTGCCATACTTCTGGAATTGAGTGTCTCCCTTTTCCTTGGTTACAGCGAGTGGCAGATAATAAAACCTTTATTTTCTAGAGTAATGAATTTAAATGAGGTTTAATAGGGCTTTTAGATGGATAGAAAATTAAGTTCAAGTGGGTAGATAAAATGATTAGGCTGGCTTTATTTGTAGTTGTCATCTGAACTTATTAATAGATTAAAATGTGGAAATAAGCATACTTCCTCCAGACCCTTTCTTTTATCTGAGATCTTCATACGGTTTACATATGTGACCACAGCAGTCCTTTGTCTGCTTTCAGTATTTCCATCTGCCTTATTTATTTTGTACTTATAAATTCTTATAGCTTCTGTAGTTCTAAGTTTCTACTTCCCGAATAGAACTTATATCTTCCTGCACAGATGCAGAGGATAATTTCCCAAAATATTAGCTTTTTAAAATTGACTCCTGGTGGCAAAAAAGGGAGTCTTTCTTTCGTAAGAGGGTGTGAGCTTTGTGTCTTTAAGACATACTGTCACAGTAATTCACTTACACAGAACATTGTCCAATCTGAGGCTTAAGTATTCATCTAGCTGCGCACTTTTAGGTGCGGGAAGAAAGACTGGCAGAAGAGAAAATCAAAAAGAGAGCAGCTGCCAAGAAAATGGAAGAAGCAGAGGCCCGGCGCAGGCAGGATGAAGAAGCCAGGAAACAAAAAGCACTGCAGCAGGTTTGTGCTGGTGCCTGTCTTACTGTCCTGCACACAGTTAAAATGGTTGCAGTTTGCTGTGGTTTTCATAAGCAAGGAATGCTAAGATGAGCAAACCGAGTGAAAATTGGGGTGAAGAGACTGTTTGCCCTCAAAGATCTCCACTGCAGTTGTGCTTCTTCAGGCACTGTATTGTGAGCTGCTGGTGCTGTTTATAACCTGCATTTCTTCTGTAATTCTGGGCAGATTCTTACTGAAGACCTTCATTTATAATACTTGCTAATTTAAATTCTTCAGTTAACCTTGTCTGTTAGAGCATGGTGGCTGTTTGGCCATAGTGGTAGGGAAAGGACAGTACTGAAATAGCTGGGGAGGAGGTGTGTTAAGACACTGGGGCTGTAGCTCTTTGTTGTGTTTTGTTGCTGTGTTGTGATATATGCCAGAAGCTTGGGTCAGATGAGGTGATCTTGACTCTTTGTTCTGGAGCCTATTCCTGTTCCAGTGGGGAGTAAGTAGTTGCCTTCTGCTTAACAGGAGGAGGAAGAACGTCGGCACAAAGAGCTAATGCAGAAGAAAAAAGAAGAGGAGCAGGAACGTGCCAGGAAAATTGCTGAGCAGAGGCAGGCAGAACAGGAGAGAGAAAAACAGCTGGCTGCAGAGAGAGAACTGGAGAAGAAGAAGGAGCAGGAGAGGATTCAGGCAGAGAAGTAAGATAATATCCATTTATGTAGCAAATTCTGTGCTGAGCCTTTTCAAAACGGCAGAAATGCAGGACACTAGTGGAAGGCCCAAGCACTGATGAGCTATTTTGCCCTGGGCACTTCTGACAACTGTGAGTTGCTTCACTGTGTTGTGAAGTAGTTCTGAGCTCAATGCAAGAAGTATGACAGGAAGTGCCCTGAATAGCTGGGATTTGCAGCAGTCTTTGTGGATGGCAAGATAACTGCCTATAGTTTGGAGTGTAACGGTCCATTTCCTTGGTTCTCAGGCAAAGAGAACAGCAAGAGAAGGCAGCTCGCCTGCAGAAGGAAGCATTGGCTGCTAAAGAACAGCTTGAGAAGGAGAGAGAAGTAAGTAGATGTGGCTCTGACTTCGGTAGCCTCTTACTATATGGAGTAGTTGGGATATGAAGTTAAGAACCCTGATTGAACTTCTGCAGTTCTGATCTTGAGCTAACAGAAAGTGCTTTTGGACAAGTCTGTCCATTTCAGAATGGACAGAAGGTGTCCCTGTATCCTGGGTAGGACGCATAACACATGTACTGAAGTTTCTGACTTTTCTCTTTCTTTGCTTGATATCAAACAATGATTGATCCCAGATTTTTTTTGAAAACAAGGTGGCAATGTTACATTTTACACTTCCAGACAAAACAGAAGTACAGACTGTAGAGTTTGTGAGGTTATTTTCTCAGCACTAGTTCTGATATAGATTAACTAAACAAGCATCTTTCTTCATTGTTCAATAACAGCAAATATTCTGCTACCTTCAGGGAGCTGAATTCCTCGGTAGGATCCCTATGTGTGCAGGAAGATTCTCACCTTGTCAATTAACTTTACAGAGGTGATAATGCTTTGTATAACTTAGACCTAAGGCTAGCTGGGCATTTATCCTACTCAGTCCCATTTGAGTTAGCAGCCTCTTTGTTTTTTTACATCCAGTAGGAAGGACTAAGCATACATAGGGTCAGAATTTTTTGGCTTCTTCTGGAGGTTTTTGAACAATGGGATGGCTTGGCCTGTAAAAATGAAGTTCCTTACTGTGAAGAGAGGCTAGGACTAGTAGCATAGACTTTTCCATCTCAGGTGCTCAGCTGATCTCTGGTGCTTATGAAGAAATCAGTAACAAGTTTTTCAAAGCATGAGGTCATCACATTATTGTGATTGTTACTTAAGGCAACTAATGCTCTTAAGTAAGAAGGTGAGTTTGTTTTTACCACTTTGCAATGTTAAGCTTTCTTTGCATTGTGTTTGTTTTACTATCTGTGCTGCATTCAGAGCGCTCCTTAAAGAAAGCACCACTGGCAATAAAGACTTTAATTACACATTCAGGTTTTTTTTTGAAGTCAAAATTGTGGATCCTTGAATTAACCCCATAGATTAGTTAATAAAGTAAACTTAAATTCACTTTTGACATCGGCTTGCCAGAAGGAAGAGCAGTTGCTAGCAGAGATGAAGAGGCAGGAGCAAGAACAGAAGAAGCTACCAGAGGAACAAAAAGCTAAAGATGTAGCCCAAACACAGCACCTAGAAAACAAAGAGGTAACTGCTCTCTGGTGAAATTTTGTTAAGGCTTTGCATCAGAGACCTTTGATCCTAGCACTGACATGCTGCTACTATGAGCAATATTACTTTTTTTTTTTTTTAATTCCCTTTCAGTAATGAAGGGATGGTGTAAAATTGGTTCCTTAGTTACCTGAGGTCAGCTCCTGGTGGCCTTGAGTACTCAATTGGCTTTGGGGTACTGAAAAGGAGGGAAGCAGCAATTATCTGCTAGGATTTTTCTAGCTGTCAGGATAAGGCAGTGGCTGTTAAAGTTACCTTGCCATCTCTAAACTTGTTAGAAATACTGAACCTTGGAGGCAGCAGGTACACTGAAATAGTTCTATTTAAGCTCAAAACTGGAACCGGCCACAGGATGGCAGCAGAGTGTGTTGAATACTACTGCACTTGTGCTGCGCTACCGATGGACTGTGAGATAATATTGGAGACAAATGTACACTGTGAACATGAAAGACAAATATGTGGATCTTGATCACCTTGCAAAGGTGATATACTTTAATCTTTAAATGCAAAATCAACAAAATGTGAATTAACTGTAGTGTATATGAAGCCATGAGAAAAGCACGCTGTGGGGAGTGAAACTATTTCTAGCTTTTTAGAGATGCTTGTCTCTCTCATTAAGAACTGACTTTAAGTTTTGTGGCTGGTGAAATGTGCCATTTTAAGCTTTTATCCATGACTTGCATTTCTCTCTTACTGTTCCCATTGAAATGACAATACGGTTTAGTTTGAGATGTGTGTTTTCTGTACAAGATAATTTGTTTAATAATATTAAACGACTCTGGGTGTTTAGTTGCAAAATACTTACAGGACATCACTTAACTCCTGCTTTGAGGATGTGACAACTCTATTTAAAGTGCCTTATTTTGAAGGAAACTGCTGTAACTGTACTAGGATGCTTGTATTACCAGCATATCTCTGTTAGAATTAGCCAATTAAGTGGCCTAATTAAACAAGAGAAGGCAGTGCAAGGTCAAAATGGGGTCAAAACTTTATAATTTGGGTAACATTCTTTGACCAGAACTTCAAAACTGCCAAATTTTAGGTTTGAGAGTTGTGATACAGCAAGGGGAGAATAGTGAGGTACTATAAGCTGTCTCTTTACAAGTGTCTCTTTACAACTTGGAAGTGTAGCAATACAATTGCATCTAACACCTGATAATATGTTCATCTTCTAGAATTCACCTGCCTGCAATTCATATCAGATGACTCCACAGTACCATAAAGATCCAAAGCCCCCCAAGATCAATCCAAATAACTACGGAATGGATCTGAACAGCGATGACTCTACTGATGATGAAAGCCAGCCTCGCAAACCCATCCCTGCCTGGGCCAGTGGTATGTGTTAGCAGGTTAATTTGTCCTGAAAGCCTCTAGCCATCCCTGGTGCAGCTTTGTTCCAGTGGATAATGGTGGCTGTAAGATTTAGCCTGCTCTGCCAACAGGGAGCTTCATGGGGCAATGCTGGGGGGAAAAAAAGCTCTTTTAAACCACCTGAATGCTGCTGCTAGTGTCATTTTGCCAGTGTGAATGGAAGAATTGTGGCTTGCTGTTCTGGCCTTGAAGCGTGCTTGGCCGTGCTGCCTTGCAGAGGGAGGCTGTTGTCCTGCTTCTGAAATAACCCCATTATTTTCTGATATTCCACCTACCAAAGGAAAACTAAGAAGTTGGTGTGGGAACTGACTGTACCTGTTGGAAGAGAAGCTGGGAAACCTTGCCTTTTCTGGCCAGGATTCAGTACGTTCCCTCCTGCCAAGGGAATCCGTGCGGAAGCTTTAGGCATTATCAAAGTGCTTTAAAATGTCAAGTGTTACAAGAGTTTCTCATGTTGCAATATTTGTGTGATGAGAAGCAATGGAAGACTGCATGCAAACAGTCTACGCAGCAATTTCAGTGACAGAAAGTAATGATGACTTTTGAATCTTTTGTTTCTTCAGGGAATCAGCTCAGCCAAGCAGTAATCCGCCAGTACTACAACCCACCTAATGTTGATGCACTTTTTGGGACCATCGTGAGCCCCAAGTTGGAGGACATCTTTTACAAAAGCAAACCACGCTACTTCAAGCGCACGAGCTCTGCTGTGTGGAATTCCCCACCCTTTACAGGTGCCAAATCGGTTCTAGGTCTGCCATACAGCCTGAAAAAGTACTGAGGTGGACGGTTGCATCTCCTGTGGAGCATTTTTTGTCTCTCTGGGTGAGAAGAGAGTTATAATTTGGTATCCCTAAATCTTTAGGCAATAGAATGGAATAAATGTCAGCTCTTACTGGATCTCTTGTATTCTCTATTTTGGAGGCTTCTTTGCTCACTCTTGAGCAGAGTTGCAGGCTTTTGTGAGATCTTGCTTCCGAACAGTGCATCTCCTTTTTCCTTCAGCTTTAAGTTGGCAAAGACTTAGACTTACAGGTCACGAGAATGCATCACCTAAAGCAAATGTGATTGTTCTCTTCAGCCAAGCAGGCCTGGCAGCTGATGCACACAGTAGAGAAAGGTATGTCAGTACTGTTCCTGCCCCTTTGTGGCTGAAGCCAGAGTATCCTACAGCTAATGACCTCTGCACGCATCTTGAGTCACATCCAAAATGCACTACTGATGCCCTTAAGAATAAAGATATTAGCAGGCATGGTCTTCATCTCCTGCAAATTCCAAAATAATTTGGTTGGTTTGGTTTTCATTAGTGTGCTCTGTCAACACCAAATGCATTTATGTGCATAAGCTGTATTGATGATGATGTTACTACAGCTTGGGAGGAAATATCCTGAGGATTTTAATGACCTTTCTTCTGTTGTTGGAGAGAGATGTGACTATAGAGTTAATCATGTCTCCAGGAATACCCAGAGAAGCATAAGTAATCTTTGTACTTCTAGCCATCTTTCAGATAAATAATACAAAGGTTCTGATATTTTTTCTCTAATTTAAATTGTTTGTGGCAGAGATTGGATTAAAAGGATGTTTTTATTTAGTTTTAATCCTTGTCTTGCCTTGCTCCTTTCTCCCACTCAGCTATTTTACTTACTCAGCATTGAAGCTGGTTTATTTTAGGCCTTCACTTTGCACTCCTTGCTCGGTAAAGCAGTGTCAAAACAATTTCTTCTTAACAGCAAAATATGTGCTCAGAATTTCAGCTCCAGGATCACTTGGTATTCGAGCCTACAAGTTCCTGTATAGAGAGAACAGAAGTCCCAGTAGGGCAGTGACATTTTTCAAGGAAGCAATTCCATTAGTTTCTATAGGTTGCTGTGGAAGTCTATCTTCTGCAAGGTAGGCAAATTACATGGTTCTTACTTCAGAATCATCTTTGGGGGGGAGGGGGTCCTTGATTTATTTTAAAGATAGGTGAGTGTTTATGGCTGCAACCTCAGTCAGTAGACTGAGAACACTGTACATACAACTTGGTTGCTTTAAAAACAAACTATGGATATGATACAGCGTGTAAGGAGAATTGCTTCTTTCCTTGTGCATTAACTGTTTTTCATGCAAATATCTTTTAAAATGTTTTTATTCTTTTGGCATCTATCAGTTATGTATTTGCTATTGATCAGTGTGTTCTGTGAGATGATTGTGCTTCGATAAATGTTCGGTAGCTGAGTTTTGTACTATGATTTTAGAATGAGGAAAGCTTGCTGAAATGACAAAAAGTTGAATGCTGTCTGAATGTCTGATAGCTTGAGAACTTAGTTATCTCTGGTTCTTGTCTGGACTCATCACAACTTTTTATAAAAACGTGTACAGTATTCTGGAACCTGTCCTCCTGTGTTGTATTTTCCACAGTTTCCTTGAGACAGATTTGGTGCCTGTGAAGAAATTCCTCCATATAGTAGGAAAGATTCGTGCTTTGATAAACCTGCAGTTTGCTGAACAGTTTACTGGTGTTTTGTTGCTGGGAACTGGGAAGAAGACTGCTTGGTATGATGACAGATTCCCAGAAATACACTCCTGTAATTCACAACAGTTTCTCTCTCTGTATATATTCAGAACTGCTATTGCTGAATGGAGCAGGAACTTTACCTGCAGTCTCTAACCACAGTGCTGGTATTTAAAAACAAACACACACCTAAAAAATCCCACAAGTAGGATTTCAAGAAAGCAACAACCTGAAGATTTTGAGAAAGCTATTTTAGCTCTTGATTTCAGGCATTTTTCTTAATTCTGATTCCTGCTTGTTCAGGCAGACTTTCCTGAGCTCTGACTGCATGTGTCTTATGGTGCTGTCTGGTTTTAGGTTTGCACAGGACCCTGAGATGAGCTTCCCTTGGACGCTGTGCTCTTGGTGAATGTCCTCCCCATGGTCTGAATTTCAGCAAATATTACACAGGCAGATTTTTGAATTGAAAACAGTCATTTAAAGTTGTTTCAGCTCTCAAATTCTTGGTTGCATGCAGTTTTCCCTCCTCCTCTCTGTCAGTCCTTTGGTTCTGTTGTCTGTTCTGCTTTAATATGACAGTTTAATAAAGTCAGAGATGACAGAATGGCTGTGTCTGCCTACCTGTCCCTGCAGCTAGGGGCCAGCAGGTATCCAGAGAAGTGTGAGTGCAGAGCAAGCATGCAGCAGTATTTCCCAAACGAGTGAACTTGGCTGTCCGTGATTTGCAGTGCTTTTTTTTAACAGAAAGAGGAAGGGGAAGGTGGTGGGCAGCATGTTTTTAATTCTTTTAGAGAATTAAAAAGCATGTTGTTGGTTTTGACTTGATTTGATGAGCAAAACACTTCAGTACCAGAGGCTTTCCAGACACTGCGTGTGCAAATGCCCTCTGTTCTCCCAGGTACCCAGGGCTTTTATCCCAGGGGCTTTTATCCTTGCCCTGTCTGCTCAGCAGCACAGGACTGGTTTAGAAATATGAACCAGGACCGCTCAAAGCAGTTTCAAAATAACATTGACCTGTCCAAGCACTTGTTTCATGTCTGTTTACAGGTGGGATCCTGAGCCAGGTGCCATACCTGGTTCCCAGTTAGCTTCAGAGGTGCTGAAAAGCTAAGTTTAAGGATTGAGTTCTATTCAAAGTCACTTTTAAGTGTGCGTGAGAGCTTGGTGTCCTAGCCAAATCCATACCCTTCCCCTCTGCCTCCTTACACATTATTTACTCTGGCATTCTTCTTCCTATATTAAATATCTGAATTTGCTTTCTCCTTAGCCACACTGAACACACAGCCAGGTTTATTCTAATGCCTTTCTTGGCCTCCCCTTTGTAGGAGGAGGGGCTGACAAATGAAAATGGCTCTGTCCAACGTAGCCCACTACTTTCTGAGTACAAAAACAGTAACTGGTGCTCTAACTAACTCTAAGAGATCTCAACTGTGAAGGAAGTGGAGCTGCTCTGAGGGCTGGCAGGTATGAAGGCTGCTGTGAAGTGTATAGCTCTCAGGAAGAAAGAGCATTGCAGCAACAGCTATAACCTTCAAGGATGTTGGCAGAAGTCTGGGGAGTGTATTTCCTGACGATCTGAATGATGGTCTGTCATCTTCCCAGGTTGAAATGGCAAAGGGTCTGAAATGAAATTGAAATGGCTGACTTCTCTAGTGAAATCAGCATTTCTAACTTGTAACTTTCCATTTCCAAGTGCCAAGAGCTTTCTCCACCTGCTGCTACCTTTTGGTGCAGGTGGCTGCTTCTCCTCCACAGTACTTGTTTGCACTGCACTACATGTTGATTCCTAGAACAGCAAACAAATGAACAATCACTCTTGGGACATGCCAAACCAAATTCTGGACTGTTTCTTGCCTTTGGAGTGGTGTGTTTATTGAGCCCTTTAACTTAAAATTCTCACTAAGAAGGTGGTTGTAGCTTGTTGCTTTTGTCCTGTAGGAAGTTTAAGCTTTTCTCTTAATGCATTTTTTTTACAGTCTGTACTGGTGCCTCAAACAGAGTGGTGGGAAAAAGTGCAGCACAAATCAGGATTTGGCCCAACCACCTGACACCAATTCTCTTGTGTCTTTACACCAGCCTCAAGTGACCACAGCTTGCACCACAGCACTGTTAAGACAAGAAAAGCACACAAAGAAGGGTTGCATTTGTCACTGTGCACAATCACACTTGCTTCTAGACTTAGTTGTTGTAAAACTTAGGTAAATCTTTCAGTGTTTGGATTTTAAATGAGAATGGGGAAGTTAAGCTGTTTATCTGCTTGCTTTCTATCTTGTCCAACCTGCACCAGTGAGGAGACAACCCAACAAAATATCATTCAGTGCTTGCTTTGCCCTTATGGTGGCATTTCAAACTGTAAATTATTCCTTCACAGAGCAGCAGCCTTCCACACCTCTGGTTTCAATGGCTTCAGTGCTCTCCTGTCTCCCCAGTGCCCACCTACTGCCTTCTCAGCCCCTGCTGATGTCTGTCCAGTGTTGCTCCAGGCTGGAGATTTGTTTAACTGCTGTCCTTTTCTTACCAGCGTGCACCTTGATGTTTTTCTCATGCTAAGTGTCTCCAACCCAAGTCCTAGGCTATATACAGCAAACCCCTAGCTTTTTTTGCCATGCTAACAATATATTTTCAGCTCTATGGTTCTCTACTACATTTTCAGATTTGAAAACACCCAGTGTTTTTCTGACACGAAGTATGTTGCATGAATGAAATGAAACTTGTCCAGCCCTTACCATGTGCAGGACTGTGAATCTTGGCAAGCATATATCTACAAGTATTTATTCTGATTTTTTTTTTAACCTAGTGGTGGATGAATAAAGTGAGGAGTGTACAAAATAAATTTTTAACATTTGCCACAAACTATTGAGGTGAGTTGTAGTGATATTCCTAACAGTTAATTTCAGCTGCTTACAGTACAGATGTCTCCACCTGAGACAGCCATCTGAATTTAATTTAGAGCCAAGGGTGAGGTGGTCAATCAGGTCCCGAGGGGTTGGTGGCCCTGATCAGCCTCAGCTGGGCTCTTCATCCCCAATGAAGCTGCGCTAAGGGGGCCTGTTGTTCCCTCTCTGAGCTCCATCAGAGTGTGGGGTCTCAGCTCAACTGCTTGAGGCTGTATGTGCAGATTGTTTCAGTCTATGGACCAACTTCTTGGCTTCACCACGATCCATCCCAGAGGTCATGCATCCACGGGGGCATGTGGCAGTTGTGGTTGAAAGGGAATTTGAACACTATTGTCTAATTCCTTCCATGGGCAGAGACAGCCTTGCCAGATCAGGCCACCCAGGGCTCCATATATGCTAGCCTTGATCACCTCCAGTGATGGGGAACCTGCAGCTGTTCTGGACAGCCTGTGCTATGAAGAGACCAGCAATGGATATGTCACTTGGATTAAGAGAACTGCCTCTGCTTCATTGCTTCTATGGAGAGAAGAAGAAAGAACCCCCTGATTTGTTCACTATGGCAGCAAAAGCTATTTCCCTGTGCATTGCTCAATGAGAAAAAAAACAACACATGCAACTCATGAATAAAGGAAAAGGGGTATTGGCATTTTTCCTCTGTAAGTAAACACAGGGTAGCTGTGAAGGTAATTCTGCTTGACTGACCTAAGTGTCAAAGGAGGAGCACAGCCTTGCTTCCTGTATAAATGACAGCTCTCCAGGAAGACTCCAAAGCTGCTGTGCTGGGAACGGTGCAGCAGAAGCCACCATGAAGCTGACAGTTGTTTTTCTGCTGGCTGCCCTGGCGTCTTGCAGCTGCTCTCGTAAGTATGACTTTCATCAGTTTCCGCTTTCAACCTGGGAAATAGTTAAATAGGAAGCAGCGTTTCTTCTCTGCAGCCATTCTAAAAGCAGGAGTCTTTAATAGATTTTGTGTTTTATTTGGGTCTAATTTGCTATGGCCTGTTAGCTGCAGTCTCACCGTGACGGATTCAGGTGAGCTCTAAATGTTAACATCCCAGATGAGTTCTCCAGCCACAAAGGTACACAGCTTTTCTAGTTAGCGTCTCTTATGCCTGGACTCCTATTTTCATGTGTCCACCAGGAAGTGATCACCCTGAAGAAATGGATTTCAACCAATTACAGCTATTTATTGAAGACTGTACAGCATCCTTTGACTCTAATTGTCACTGATTGCTGCCTGTTCTCACGTTCTTCCTTTCCAGCATCTCCTGCTTGTGACACTCTGCGTAAGTTTGTGCTGTCAGCTCTCCACGACCCTTTGGATCAATACCTGGAGTTCATCGAGCCCTATGTGGGGTCTTCTCCTTCGGTCAAAACTGCTGCCACTCAGCTGAAGCTCTGTGCAGAGGATCACTCAGAAGAGCTGAAGGAGGCAAAAGTAGAGTTGATGGTAATTTGATTCTGACTACAGTTTTGTTCATTTGCTTTTTTTGGAGCCAGGCTTAAATGCTATTTTAATGGGGACAAAAATAGTTTTGAATGTACGCATTCATTTCCATCCTTCTCTCCTTAGATTTCAGCATCATAATTGATTTGAGAGGGTTGTACAAGACCTTCACTGAAAATTGCAGCTGAAAGCTGGTTGGGACTGAGAAGATACTTCCCTATCCAGCACAGTGCCCAAAAGGGAGACCCTTTTGAGGATTTAGGGCAGGAGACCTTAGAGAGGCAAGGGGAGGGGGGAAGTTAAGGTGAAACTTAAGGAGAGAAAGTTTGTGATGATTCCATAAAACAGGCTAGGGAACTCTGCATTTTTCCCTTGTGCTATGTCTGCATACACTGTTCTTACTCTTTCATAGGACAACCTGCTAAAACACTGTGAAGAGCAGGAACGATTCCAAGACCTTACTGTGTGATGACTCCAAATGCTGACCGACCCAAACTTCCATCTTCTCATCTTTCTCCATTTCCTGGACGTGAACTTCCACACTGTGGAACTGTGTTATCTAGGATCTGCAACCCTATCTTCAAATTGTTTAGGTTTCTCAAAACAATAAAATAAAAGCAGTTACTGTCTTTGCTAATCAGTCTTCTTTATTAAATGATAGGATGACAGTTGGCTTTGGACTATCCTTACTTTGCTTCTCTAGTATGTGTGTGTTCACATTTACAGTTGTTATTTAACCAGACAGCACAAGGAGAGATGATGTGCTATTTGAAAATATTGCAGAAAGTTCTCAATGACATGTTAAGGCTGGGAGAGCTACTAAGATAATTTAGTCCAACCTAAAACACAACACCATGGTGTGAAAGCAACTCTTCTTGAACAGGGCCAGACAAATAAATAGGATGGCTCCATGGCAAATTCAGCACCTCTGTGTACAAACACGGATAGGACAAGAAGGTTTCCATGGTGCAACAGTAACAGCTATCCTCCATCTATGCTGTGTTGTACAGCCATGTGAAAAAAAACTGATGTAGCACCAACATGTTTTGGAAGCTGTTAAACCAGCTTGTTGACTGAGGTATGAGAAGGAACTTTTCATGGAATAGTGGAAATTGGTTGAGTTTCCCCTATGAGGAAGGAATAGACAGAAGCCTAACAATCCTACCTGTCTGCCAGCTAGTAGAACTATGTCTATAACTCAAGAATTAGCTGTCTCTGCTGAATGTTGCTTCAGCTGGCCGATAATTGTTTAATTTTTACCTTAAGAATGTGCTTCACTTGTTTTCCATTTAAGATGGGTAAGGTAATAGCATTCTGAAGTTCATTAGCAAAGCTGATTCAGGTGCTAGTTCAGGTGGAAGCAATCTCTTTGCCCCTTAATGGGAAAGATGCACATTTGTCTGTAGAGCACCTGAAAAGCTATATAGAAGAAGCTATTGAAAACGTCTTTCCTTGATTTGTAGCTATTTTTATTCATGTATCAGTTTTCTCTTTTAATATGTGTATTGCCAGACCATAGGTGGTGCTGTTTACGGAGACACGTTTGTCTGAGACACTATGAGAAGGGAAATTACAGAAAAGCAAGAAAAATGATAATAATAAAATAAAAATTAAAATAATTATGCTAGAAAAGTGACAGCATCTGTGAAGCCATATCAGAAGGTAGGAATTTGAGCTCAAAAAGGGCCTTGAATAAAATGACTTAGATGAAGTACATTGGATGCTCATGTTGCAGAGAACAGAGCAATCTCACTGGCTGTGCTGAACTTCCAAAGCCGTACGACTCCACATGTAATGTCAGTGTGAACTCTCACTAACAGAGCAGTATGTTCACTGCTCCAAGTTCAACAACAGCAATTAACGAGTGCAGAGGTCACTCACATTTTTCATCTATCCGCTTCACAAACAATCATGGCCCTGATCCAATCTTAGCACAGCTGCATGACCTGTTGGGACCATCCCCCACATATATACCCCAGGTTTTTGCACTAAGCTATAAAGGAAGCTCAGTGGCATTCACAGCTTAATGCATAATATGCAAAAAAATGGCTCTTACTGCCACAAAGCTGACTGGTGCTGCGCTCCTCATCATCATGCTTTGCTGCAGCTCACTTGGTAAGTTTTGCTAATTAAAAACATTGAGTGGGTTCGCAATACGATGTATGCACTCTGCACTGAGGTGGCCAGTTTCTGAGTACTCACTCTGGGCTCTCCTTTGAATGGATGGATTGATTCAGAATCAGCAACAATGTACCTCCACTAGATTAGATGGTCTGTCCTGCAAGTTCCAGAGCCTAGATCAGATGTGGGGACTCAATCTTCAGCAAAATGAACCCAATATAACTGTTTCTAATGATGGGTAACTACTACTACCTATTGCTACTTCTAGTCTTGGCTCCTGGGCACAAGGGCACATAATTTGATGTCTAATGCTGATGCCAAAGTGTCAGAAAACAAAAATGTGGGGAAATAAGTAAATTTGGGAGGTAAAAATGCAAATAAAACTAGAGATAATGTAACTCAATGTGTGAGGTGATGCTGGTTGAAGTAATAGCCTACTTAATCCTTCTGAGGTCATTAAGCAAAAGCATAATAATGTGGAACTGCAATGAGAGAAAGAGCAGGCTGATCAGGAACATAACGTACATAGATACAATAGGCTAAGTTACTGCATCAGCTAAAGAACCTAAAGATCTAACGACAGCAGGTGAAGAATATGGATTTTAATTAATGTGATTCTCCCATTACATCTCACAAATTAACAAAAATGATAACAAAAGAAGGAGAAAACTCCTGAAGATTTTATTAGAAGAATTACAACTTAAAATACTGTTTTTTAATTTTTATTTTTAAATCAAGGCTCAATAACTAAATAAAGGCAGCTTATACAGAGGGACTACAGGAAGGAGATCACATTGTATGAGCAGCCCTGCAATGAGGTTTTGGAATAACAGTATGGTAACCTTAAAAGCAAAATTAAGCTTTACAGGCAGCTGGGTAGATACCAGCATCAGAAGGCTATAAGATTTGGACTTGAAGAAAGGAGACATTAAGAGAGTAGAAACATTTTCAGTTCCCTTTCATCTAAGAATGCTGACAACTTCAGAGGGAGGAGGAAAAAGTGATTATTACAGGTAGGCTTTGATATTCACAGAGAAGCTGAAGCTGTGTAAGAGAAAGGTTTGTTATATTCCCTTTTGCATTTCATACTCCAGGTGCTGGATCTTCTCATGAGATTGTCCCTAGCCTTCTTCAGACACTTCTTGAAGGCTCTGTAGAACAGCTTCATGCTGGGCCAATTTCTCGATATAACGTTGATGAGGTGACTTCAGCTGCTTTGACTGAGCTAAAGAAATGTATTGATGAGCTTTCTCCTGAGCACTTAAAGGCCCTCATCAACCTGCTGGTAATTACTTCTTTTTATTATTCTCACAAATAATAAACATTTATAACTGTGCAGCTTTGCACCAGGTTCTGGACGAAGAGCATCCAAATATTTTAACTTAAGCATTCCCTAACTAAAGTTGAGGCAGTGGGGAGGAAGAACTTGACATCATACAAGTTTGTAATCGTGCAAATACAACTTAAGACAGGTGAGATAGAAGTAGTGTTAACTGCAGAACCATTTTGGTTGGAAAAGACCTCTATGATCATCTAATTCAACCCCCGACCTATCAGCATCGTACCAGCAAACCACATCCCTCAGTGCCACATCCCCACAGTTCTTGAACACCTCCAGGGACAGTGATTCCACCACCACTCTGGGCAGCCTGGGCAGCCTGTGCCAGCGCATCATTATTCTTACTGAGAAGAATCTTTTCATAATATCCAACCTGAATGATGAGCACAGTGAAAATGCTTGGGCACGTCTCCATGTCCCCTTCCCAGTGGTTGCAGAGACCCACAGTTACACACTGTCCCAGAGAAAGGAAAGAGGTGGGAAAATCACTTTTCTGTAAAAGCCAGAAGTGCATTATTGGGAAGGATGAACTCCAGAGAATTGTTTATGAAGCCAAGTTCCCATTCCTGAGCAGGATGGACTCCTCAGGTATCTCATTAACAGCCACAGGTGACATTATGGTGGGGCCTATAGGAGTGGCATGCCCACTGTTGTCATAGCTAGGAAGTGGGAGGTAGAAACAATCAGACCGGTAGCTTTCTGTCAAAAGGAATGTTCTTTTTGTTTGGATACAGTCAGACCTCTAAAATACTCAATATTTATAATGTTATTAAAATTAATAACTCCCCTCTTGTGCCACTTTGTGGAGACACCAACTTCCCCTATGGAAGAAGCATCTTGCTTCATGCAGGTGTGTTTTTAGGAACAGAGCCAAGATGAAAAAGAAAACTTCCAGATAATAGCAAGCAAGACTCCAGCTTATGTGACACATTTGGTCTTTGTTAGTGTTTGCCCATGAACTCACGATGTGTACTGACCTTGTGAGCACCTGCAGGTGTGAGACCAAGCCTTTGTCCTCACACAAGTCCTGCCAGAGGTTATAAGTTCAGTTCATAGCTCATATAGATTCGGGTTTCCTCTGTGGTTGTGCATTTTTAAAGATTTGTACATGTTTTTACATTATTTATTTTGAAGTGAGTTTGATACATTCACTGCTCTTTCTGTTTCAGAAACATATCCGAACAGAGGCTTAAACCAAATATGCAATAAGTTTGATGATAACACTCCAACAACTTCCAGTTGTTCCTATCCAAAGCATCTGGGAAAGCTACAAATATATATAAAAAAATTGAGAGAAGCAGGATGTTGGCAGCTGTCTGCCTCAACTCCTTGTGTTGAGTACAGCACCCTGTCACCTTCCAGTGCATTTTAAATCTTATTTCTGTAGAGGTAAAATCCAAGTTCTAAATAAAATTCAGATGGTGTTTTAAAATGATCTCTCTTTTCTGTTTTTATAAAAAAGGTGTTTTTTTTTTTGTTTTGTTTTGTTTTTTTTGTCTTCTACTTTCTGCTGTTAGGACAAGATATGGTTTGTTTTGTTAAAGAGTAAATAACATAATTATTGTATAGAATTATTACGCATTGCACAACACACACAGACAAGTCCTCAAGCAAAGCACCTTAAAGTCCAGGTGCTGATGTCTTGCTGAAGGACCACAGCAGGCCTTTCTGAAGGCAAGTAGTGCTACTTGAATCCAGTTATTATAACAAAACACTGCTCTGGTAATAGAAACTAAGAGCAGAAGAGAGAACTGCCTACAAACAAACATTGTATTTAGATAGAGAGCCCACGTAGCCTATCATTTTTGCTGCAACCGATGAGGTACCCCAGCTCAGAAAAAGTGAAGTGTACTTCTTGGTCCACTGAGGAATCAGTCAAATACAATTCTTTCCATATCTAGCAGGGAATGATCATTTTGCCACCAGTGTCACCATACACAAACATGTGATGAATACTGGACAATGGACAGGGAAACAAGCAAATGCTTGGTCTGAACAAAAAGACATCACCAGTTCTTCTTCCCCTCTCGATCTCAAACCCTGATACAGTTGGTAATTATCACACAAGTCTGCAGAGTGAGAACGAAATGTGGAAGGCAATGCAGCCCCACAAGAAGTGACAGTATATGCATCTCAGGATATCTTAGTTTAATTTGGAACTGCCACAGGAATCGTTAATGTCACAATCTGTGTGTGCTTCCATTCTCCCAAAAGTAAGCGTGACCGTTTTTAGGGAAGTTTGCCTCTTTGTGAATATGAATGCTGAGTACAAAGGGTTCCACTCCACAGCAGAGGCTTCAAGATACTCTCATCCTCCACCAGGCAAATATTTCATTCAGAGAGAGAAAACTGAGTAGGAAATGTAATCCAAGGCAACTATTTACAGTAGCACTCAAAATGCTGGGAAGTGGGGTTTAAAAGCACTTGCTAATGATCTCCTGTCAGACAAAACCAATCTTGAAACATCTACCATTGCCATTTGGATCACTGCACAAAAAGAACAACAAACCTTGAAATCTCCAATGAGTATAAGCCAGACCTGGATTTCTGTTGCTCGCCAGTGAAATGTTTGCATTATGGGTTTGATCCACACAAGAAACCTATGGGAGGATTTCAATATTTTACAGTCTTTGTTTTTTTTTTTTGTTTTTTTTTTAGAGCATAATACTGAAGCTGTTGGCAGTACAGAATGACACAAACAGACAAACAAAAGTGAGGAAATATGGCAAAGCCAATGACCTGGAGGAGCGTTACTCTGAGAAAAACACTTATTTTCTTTAGAGAAGTTTTACACATATCTTGCAGCTCATCCTATTTGCTCAGCTATTTCTTAAGCCATTCTGCACTCTCAAACACAGCTGTAAGACATTTGTTCAGCTCCCTTTTATCTCCAAAGTACCCTAATGTTTGAGTGAGGGGTGGGTGGGAAGGAAGGGGAGAATGCTGGTCCAAAACTCAGGGTCCCTGCTCCTCCTTCTGAGCAAGAAAGGCATGAAGTTTGTGCCTGCTGTTCCTGGGAGCGGCCCAGGGTCTTCACCTTGATGGCCTTGGCTGTTTCCCGAGCCATCACCGTAAATCCTGCTCTTTGTATCACAGCAAGGGGAAAAATAGGTATAACAGCACCTATAGAAAGAAGGAGGGTCAGCCCTTATTTATATCGGGTTGAATATTAGGAAAAATTAATTCTCTAAAAGAGTGGTGGGGCATTGCCACTGGCTGCCTAGGGAAGTGGTGGAGTCACTGTCCCTGGAGGTTTTCAAGAACCGTGGAGATGTGGCACTGAGGGAGGTGGTCAATGAGCATGGTCAGGGTGGACTGGTGGTTGGACGTGGTGATCTTAGAGGTCTTTCTGACCTTAATGACTCCGTGATTCTGTGATTCTATGGTTACACCAGCTCATAGTGGCTGATGGGCATCTTGCTGAGAGAACTGTAAGTTGTTTTCCACTCCTTCCCCTGCTCACACACACTGTTTAAGGGGTCTCCTACCCCCCCACACTTTCAATCTTTGAAACCAGCATGCCACAGATCTGCAGCATGGCACTTGGCCTGCAGGAGCTCTGTGCTCCAGCTTCCACTGCAAGGCTTCTCCAAGCAGGAGGGGCAGACACACAGAGCTTCCAGAGAGGATGCTGGCACTTCATTGACACTTGTTGTCCAGCCCAGCAAGGTTCAAGGCCAACAAAGTGACATGATTGGTCACATCATCCAGTGGGAGGATCAGACCCAAATGTCTGATATATAGAAGTGCTCTGTCTCTAAAGCAAGTCGAGTTTGCCTTTCAGGTCAATTGTCAGTAGACAGCAGGAGATCGTCTCCAGAATGAAACTGGCACTGCTGCTAGTGCTGGCCATGCTGGCCGTGTTCTGCCATTCTGGTAAGTACCACTGACTTTAATCAATCTCTAAACAATACGCAGAGCTCTTCACAATGTGAAAACAATTTACAGTCAAAGGAGCGTTCCTCCTAATTGTTTCTTATTTGCTCTTCAACTGCTCTTGTTGTCTACTGGAACTGCAACACTTTCTCTTGTGGAAGTTCTGAGTGAACAAGGCAGGGACAGCACTGCCAGGGGGCTCAGGGATGCCTGAGATTCCCAGAAAATACATCACTATGACACATCACGTCCAACTGTCCCCACTACACCGCCTGCACAGTGAAGAGCTCAGAGGCTGTAAGCGCTTCAGCAGCAAAATACACCATAGAACGATATACATGCACGTGTTTTATTTTTGCATTCAAGAATAGTTTATTTCAGTGAGTTTGGTTAATTTTCATGTTCTCCAGCTTGGTTTTTTTATACTTTTATTCCAGCTACAGCTTCGCCTTGTGAACTCCTCCAGAAAATAATGGAAAGGTTTGTCTTTGGATCTGTTGATGAGTTTATGGATGCAGTATCTCCATTCATCACAACGCCTGCCATGAATGCAATGGAAATCAGTTTGAAGAAGTGTGTGCAGGCTTCAGTTACAGACAAGCAGGCTATTGCACTACTGCTGGTGAGTTCTCCCTTCCCACCTGCAAAATACAACATGAGATTCAAAATGCAAGAATGTCGAGTGAAGGAAGTTTGAGCTGCTCCTAAAGCTGGCCCCATTAAACTTGTTTGGGGAGGAAACAACGGTGTCATGCATTCTCCAGAGGAGGAGTGTATGCGCTGCATTGTGAATGAGCAATTTAAATACCTTGGACAAATGTGACCTCAAAGCTGAGGTGTCAACAGACTTAGGAGTATCAGAGGAAATTAATCCTTCGAGGGCTGATGAAAATCTCTAGAGCAAATTCAGAGATTAGCAGGTATCTGAGGAGCCAAGCAGGACTTGACTTTTAGGAACTAGTTCTGGCTCCAAAGCTTTGGGTCTTTCCCGAAATGGCTGTGAGCACACAGAGCCCTTGCATTGCCCTTTCTTTGCCTATTGGAGGTTTTCTGTGTTTTTCCAGGCTGGGGCACATCTTAGGTCAGCTGACGATCCGAGTGCACACGAGCTGAAGAGTTCAGCCTCCTTCAGCTTCAGTGGATGTTTGAAAGGCCGCTTGCATTACTGATCTTTTCATTGTTTGACTTTTCCATTCTAGACTCAGATACTTGGCACGTGTTAAGGACGTCACGAATCTGGGCATCTCCTATCTCTGAGGAAGCCAATGATCCGCTAACACACGCCTGTCCTGGGGAACTCCTCACCGAACATCTTCCTCTCCCTCACCCTGCGCTAATTACAACACGGAACCGACCAACCCCGCGGGACGCCTCGCAGATCCTCCCTAGTTCGCGTCTCAATAAACTCCTTTCAGCCCCTTGTTCCTCCTCGCTCTCAGCGTGTGCTTTCAAAACGCCCTAGCTCCCTCCCAAAGCACACCCCGACCGAGCGCCGCTGAGGGGCGGTTCCCGCCCTCGCTCCTCCTCCCCCCGGCGCAGTGCCGGTCACGTGTGTCAGGGTGCCCCCAGCCGGGCCGGAGCGAGGCGAGCCGATGGAGGCGGGGGCTGGCGCCGAGACGGAGCCGCTGCTGCTCCCGCGGAGCTGGCGGGCGGGGGGCGGCGGTGAGTGCATGGCGCTGCCCCTCTGCTCCCCCCTCAGCGCGCCTCGCGCCCTTCGTGCCGGGGGCTTCGTAGAGTGCCCGCGTCCTGCTTCTGGAGCTCTGCCTCCCCCTGTTAGGAGCGTGGCGGTGCGGCTGCTGTTGGCTGCTGTGAGCTCTTGGCACCGCAGCGAGTCTCTCTTTCTCTCTAACTTTTGCAGCTGCTGAGGATCTCTACATCAACCAGGCCGTGGTGTTTATCGAAGACGCGATCCAAGTAAGTCCAGCCCGGCTGGCAGCCTGGGATGCGTGCTGTCACCTAGCACTGCGCTGCTTTGCGGAGTCAAGTCAGAATCCCAGATCCCTGCGCTGTGTGAGCTCCAGTGCGCATCTGCCCGGAGGAAATGTGTTATTTTTTTCCAATGAAACTGTGTTGAAATAGTGCCTTCTCTTCCTGTTTGCCCGGCAGGCACTGACTGTGCTGCTTTATGGCTGGATGTGCTTGTTTTCTTTTTTCTTTTTTCTTTCTATTTTTAATGCTTTTTCTCCGAGCGAGTGCCTGGGCAAACCCTGTGATTTGTCTCAAAACGTGGTTGCAAAGTTTCCAAGCTGGCAAACTTTGAGCTTGGTTTCAATGGAGAAGATGGAGCTCTTTGTTTTAGCAGAACTGAGGATGTGAAGAAGTCTCCATTCCCTCGTGTAGAGGTGTAGGTCAAAGCCTCTTATTTTCACAGTTGAGCTGTGTGCGTCGTACAGCTTTTTGGAGGGATGAGGCAAAAGATCCATGCATGGGATGAGTGCTTGAGAGGTGAACCAAGTGCATGGGCCTCTTTGGCAAGCAGATGGTTGTGAGTTACTTCAGCTGCTGTTACATGTAATGAGGGCAGTGCTGCCTTCAGATGACTACCACGTTGTTTGATTATCCAACAATGGAGTGATCTTTAGGTTGGGAAAACTTCAGTGGAAGCTTTCTCATTGCAGCCACCCGAGCTGTAGTCAATATACAGTCATTGGTGAGTGTTAATGTAATAATAACTCATGCAGTTATTTCTTTATCTTATTGTGAAACGGGGTTTGTCTCAAGCCTCGAGCCTTGTTAATGAGGCCAAGGTTTATTTTTGTAACCTTATTTTTGTCTTTAACACAGACCGCATGTAATGGTTCAGTGATTTTCTTTTGCTTTCTCTCTACAGTATCGGTCTATAAACCACCGTGTGGACTCTAAATCTCTGTGGCTGTATCGTTGGTATTATTCAAGAACTTGCCAGTGGTGAGAACTTGTTCTTTTTGCTTTTTGGTTCAGGTGTAAGTCTTTAATTCTATTCTTTATTTTTTTTTAAATAATTAGATAATTGTTCTTTTATTCTTAAGAGCATGCATGTAGGAAGCAAGTAATGAATACATGGAATGAGATAGGAGTGGAAAGCAGCAAGGTGTGCAAAAGTGTGATGAAGAAGGGGGTGAATTCTTTAGCAGGGTCTGTTGCGATAGGACAAGGTGAAATGGTTATGAACTACGAGAGGGGAGATTCAGACTGGATATAAGGAAGAAGTTTTTTCACAGTGAAAGTGGTGCTGCACTGGCACAGGTTATCCAGAGAGATGGTTGATGCACCATCCCTGGTGATGCTCAAGGTTGTCCAGGACAGGGCTCTGAGCACCTGAGCTAGTGTAGGTGACCCTGATCATTGCAGGGGAGTTGACTTTTTGGAACAGCTGTAGGACTGCTGCACAATAGATTATTGGTGTGATGCACAACAGTGTGTGTTTAGTTGTAATGCTTTGTTGTTACTACAGTGTTACTTCAGTTCATGTCAAGCATGCTATTCAAGTGCCGTGATTTAAGTGCTTTCATTTCTACCCGAGCAGGGTTCTGAGCTTGACCATTACCATAATCCTGGCTTTGGCTTTCATTGAAACTCCGTCTTCGCTTACTGTCACATCAGATGTGCGATACCGCCTTCCTGCGTGGGATCCTCCGTGCGGGCTGACCGAAGGCATCGAGCTGCTGTGCTTCCTGGTCTTCATGATCGATGTGTCCGTGAAGGTGAGCAGTGCTTCCATCTGGCTCTGAGTGAACGGCTTGGGCTTGGCTGTTTGATGGAGGCTGTTGAAGTTGGGGGTTTGTAATAAACAGAACTGTTCTTGGGATCCTTGTTTCTGGATGACTTTATTAAATGAACTTTTCTTCTTGACACAAGTAGCCCGTGTGCACCTCTCAGTTCTGTTGATGTCAGTTAAAGACTTGCAGGAAATTTCTGATCGGTGCACTTTGGAATTTCAGGGAACTCTTCGTGAGCACAAATGTAAAACTAGGAATACTTGAAAAGCAATTGACTCTGACTTCATTAGGGTGTTGGAATTTGTTTTGAATTGTTATGCTTCTATTTTTTTTTTCCTCCCGCAGAGTTACCTAATTGGGTGGGAAGAATTTTGGAAAAATAAGTGGCTGATGGCTTATATCCTGACATTAATTATTTCCCTTACTGATTGGGTTGTGTCGCTGAGCTTTTTCTGCACAGAGGTAAGGAGTGCTTGCTGCTCTCTGCAGAAACTATGCAGTGTGTCTGGGCAGCGAGGCAGAGGAGGAGAACCTGCAAAGGGGTATGCAGTGGGGCCTGTGTGATGCCTTAGACAACCAAGGGGGAGGGTGAGGTGGTTCACAGTGGGTCAGATTTATTGTTGCTTGCTTGCAGTCTTCATTAAGAAAATACTTATATGGTAAAAGTGCTGAGATGTGAACAACTTAATTGCTTTAGGGTATGTTCAGGAATGTCAGAACAGTTGACTCTAAGTCTTGTCAAGGGCAGAAATTGCTGTGTAATAAGCAAACTGTAATATGTTAACAAAAACTGAAGACTGAAACCAAACACTTACTTCGAGGTGCATCTCTATTTTTAGCGAAAGCAACTACTTATTGATTCACTTCTTGAAATCGATCTTGGCAGAAAATGCAGAAATGCTATCACTTGACTTGCTTATTGTGTTTACCCAGCAGTAAAGTTAGATTTCTTAAAAAATACAAATTGAAATTTCAGTAACCTCACCAGACTGTTAATTATCAACAGTTTTTCCTTTAATGGGAGCATTTCCTTTGGGCCTTTTTTTTTTTTTTTTTTTTTTTTGACTTTGGTGGGACAGTTATCTTCTGAGAACAGCCTTTTATGTTGCACTGATGATTTTTTTTTTTGTTGTTGTTCGTGTTTGTGTATATAAATATAAATATACCTGTTTTGACAAGTATTTGTGGTCTTAGTCTTACGGAAACTCAACATCTGATTCATTATTTTGTTTTGCAGGCTGTAAGAATAAGAAGAATTCTCCGTCCTTTCTTTCTCCTTCAGAATTCTTCAATGATGAAAAAAACGTTAAAAAGTATCAACAGCACATTGCCTGAAATGGCAAGGTAGGTAGCAGCACAGAAAACATCTCTTCACGGCAAGTCTGTAGTTACCCTTTGCATTCTGGAGCATGGTGCCTGGGTAGCTTTCTTGAAATGGTCACTGAGGTCAAGTAGGGATGGGTGGGAAGCTGAATTAACTCTGTGGCTCCTGTTCCCTGTGAAATTTCTTTAGAATGCATATGATGTGACCAGGGAAATTTTTGATGCTGGTTGTTTTTTTTTCTTTCTAATTGTTAAGTACAGCCCTTTTGTAAGGGAAGAGCTGAGTCATCAGCTGGGCAAAGGGCTATACCATGTTACTGCAATGTAGGCTCACAGGGAATTATGGCTAGGGCACAGAGGTACCCCTCTCCCAATCACGAGTACGGCACAACATGGTACTTTGTGTGCTTTTTAGAATTATTTACTTCAGGTTTTTCATTTCTAAATGATTTTTAGACAAACAGATGCTAGAATCTCCTTGACTGCCTAAGCTCATGCTGAGGAGTTCTGAAGAAGTGTATATCCTTGGCTATTTTTGTATCTTTAGCAAAGGACATTAACAGTGACATTGATATTAATGCATATGATGTGTTCTTTCCAATAGTGTTGTTCTACTACTCGCTGTTCATCTGTCTCTCTTTACCATGTTTGCCATGCTGCTGTTTGCTCGAACAAAGGTAACCAGCTGCACTGGTGTGCAGATCTCAGTGCTTTTCTGCTTACTCGTGTAGCTGCATGTCTCGTTTTCTAATCAAACTGGTGGAACTTGTTTCCCTGGGAGAGAGCCACTGGGATGAGTTTAAAGTCTATCTAGAGAGATGTAAGTTGCACATAATATTTTTCGTGGTCCCACATCTCATTGATACCAACACTTTTCTCACAAGTGAGAAGTTTAAAGCCTGCTAATACAGCAGCTTCCTCCAGTTCTCCAGTCGATCCTTTCCATTTCTTTTTCTGCTTCTGTTGAAACCACCTATGCTGTTCTGTGTCCATAGCTCTTAATCCTGGTGCTTTTTGTTTCTATTATCTCACATTTCTTTTTTCCTTTCCTTATCTAGCTTTTTGTTAAGTTTACTGCAATGTTAAGCTATCTGCAGTACTGGTATCCCTGGCCTTGCCTTGGTAGGTTTTTGCCTGCATTACTCTAATGTTTTGGCTTCTGATTTTTGTGGCTTATTTTTCTTTTTTTTTTTTTTGTCTTTGTTTTGTTTCTTTTCTCACTTCCCAAAAGCTGATTTGAAATGTCGTGGTTAAAATCACTTTTGTGTTCAAGTGCTTTTGGGGTGTTTTTTTCTCCTAAACTTCCTGAACCTTAATGTATCCTTCATTGTGCTGCATTCCTTTCCTTTCTAAAGGCCTTCCACAGCCTTGTTTGTATGATGATGGCTAAGTTTTATTGTGTACTTTTTGCAGTAATCTTAGTTCTTTCCTTAATCTTTACTGAGCCTTCATTCCTCCTGCAATTTGTGCTTGAGCTTCTGGTCTTTCCTATGATTAGCAAATTCCTTGAATTCCTGTTACAGAATTTCTGGAATTAGAAGTAGAGCTCAGTTTCTCCCTTTTCTTAGTTGCATCCAGTATGTTTGTACTACATTTGCATGTCACACATAATTTCATTTATAATCTTTCCCAGCTGATGGAAATATATTTTATACACTTAAGTAAAACAAACATACAAACAAATTACAGAGGACTCTTTTTTTCCCTTTTTTAATTTTCTAATCTGACACCTATACAAACTAATTGTAGCTAACCAGGCAATATACTCAAAGGATGTTTTAGTAATAAAATTCTTGCCTCTAGATTTGCACACTGCCTTGCATACGTACCCTAGAGGTGCAGTTTTCCATTCTTCTCAGCAGATTTAATGGCTGTTTATTCTGTACTGCGTGACTCATGTTCATATTGTTTGCACTCTGCATCTTTTGTAGCTGTCTCTACTTGGGGAAAAAAACAAGTAGGTACAGCATTGTGTAGCTAGAATAAAAGTAATGGCTCCTACTCTCTGCTTAATTTTTATGTCAATTCAGATTGAATATGGGAACAGTCTGTGATTTGTTTTATTTAGGTAATGTTTAGAGTTCTTCTAGCTCTGGGACCCTTGATATTTCTAATTTGGCTTTTTCTATCAATCAAGGGCAGCTTTAGATCCCCATGCTGTCTGCTCATGTCCTTATGGTCCCTCCTGGGTTTGAGGTGATGGATGGAACTTTTATTTGGAGCCTCCTGTGTCTCTCAGCTTGCTGTTTTCCCTTATGTTTTCTATTGACTGTTAATAAGTTGTTGCACTGTATTCCCACAGGACCACTACATTGTCCTAGATTTTATGCTTGTCTCGTGTTTTCTTCCATGTGGCAGACTTAATTGTGTGCATAAGGAATGGATTATTGACTGAAACAATCTTATCTGTATGTGCATCATTTTCTTGTCAAGACAGTCTTAGTGATTCCAAGTGCTTCTCTGGTAACTATGAGCATTTTTCACTAGGATGGCCTACAGGATAAGGAATGGGTGGGTTATTTTCGGAATTTGCCAGATTCCCTGACATCGCTGCTGGTCCTGCTGACTACAGCAAATAACCCTGATGGTGAGCAGTCTGTTTCAGAAATAACTCTTGTCTCTATTAATCAATGAATAGTGAAATGTCTTCAGACTGCTGTAACTGTTCGTGTAGCTGAAAGCTCTTAGGAAGGTTCTGTAAAGATTATTTGGCATTAAGTTACTTAGGATTTTTGTATTTCCTTGCTGTAATTTATATATGCAGCTCTGAAGTGGAATGGTGTGAGAGCCAAAAATTGACAGAGGTCTCCTTTTTTTAATTTATTCTTTGTTAAATCTGTTGCAGTAATGATTCCTGCTTATTCTAAGAACCGAGCATATTCCATCTTCTTCATACTCTTCACTGTATTGGGTAAGTCACCACTTGTCTTCATTAATTTAAATGAACTATAGCTTTGGCATTCATGCACGCCAGCTAAAGAGGCTTTTTTTTTTTCCAGAGTTTTCCTGCTTTGATTTTTGAAAATTACTATTTTTTTTTTTTACTGAGTACTGTCTTGCAAGATAAATTTCACGAAAGGCAGTTATTAAACGGTTTAGTTTCTTCGTAACTTATCATTAGAGAGCAGATGCATGACTGTATATTCAATACTAAACGTTATTTTTAGAAGAGAAATTCAAAGAAAACATTCTTTTGAATTCATGCATATGATTTATTATGTACTTAATTTCAGTGCTCGTGTGATACACTGAAATTTTTTTCTCTCTGTGGAGGGGAAGTTTTGAGTGTGAATCTTTTTTTGTCTTTGTAAAATAGCTACCTCTAGTTTGGGACATATTTGAAATGTCTCTTGATTACTATCAAAGCTAATTTTTTTTCTTGCTTGATGAGAGAGTTTGGCTGTTGTGTTGTATGCTGTAAAATGTAAAAATGTTTAGATTTAGATTAGTCATCGGCCTGGGAACGGGGAAACATGATGCACCTTTGAGAAACATGCATCTATTTATGGTACCTTTTTTTCTTCAAAAGGTAATTTATTTCTGATGAACCTACTTACAGCAATAATCTACAACCAGTTTCGTGGATACCTTCTGGTGAGTAAAACTTTGCCTGCGTTCTATCATAAGCTGTGAAATGCTGAGTGTTTATGGATTTAACTGTGTTGAAGTATGCCAATCCAGATTGTAAATCCAGTTTTAAGATAAGAGAGGTTCATAAAATTGATGCACATATTTTTACACATGCGTGCTGCTGTAGCTTGATGACTTTTGGGTGAGAATATCACATCTATGTATGCCTTAAGATATGCAACTTTGACTATCATACGAGGAAAAGCAAAAGTTTGAACAACAGTGGAACTGTGAAGAAGGACAGCTATGTTTTAGTAGCTATTGTTGCAAATCCCAGCATTCAGTTCCTCAGAGTAGTGCAGTATGAGAATCCTTCAATAAAAACAACTTACTGACCCTGGTGCCTATAAGAGAAGTAAAAGGTGACAAAGTAAGCGTAGCTGACAAGTTGTGGAAAGGATATGAAATCTGTGGTGGTGATTAAACTGAGCACTAGCAGTTCTTTCTCCTTCATTAACAGTCTGTGTAGTGTGCTCTGTTGTATTAGGTACACCAGTTGTTTAGTCTCCAGATGGGAATGCAATCTGGATTTCCTTAGCAGGAAAAGGGTGTAAGTTCCTTTGGTTTCTGAGTGAGATATTGCTAAAGTACTCTATGGGAGGAATGCAGTGAGCTGAAGCAAGAGTATTTTATGAAGCAGGGACAGCTTAAGAAAGATGAAAGTTCATCTTTGCTACTTCCTGTAACTGACTGGATAGGGAAGGGGCTGTGCTACACAAAAGCAACAGTATCTGACAGCTGAATTGCAGGGCTGTAGGTTAAGAATGTGTTTTGATGAGTATTTTTGTTCTGTGTACCAGTATGATGATGGCTTCTCTAGCATAGAATGAACAGCATTTCCCTATTGTGTAAGTAAACTATGTTTACTGGAAGTCTAGAGACTTGTCTGCTTGGTTCCTTCCTTCCTTTGTACAGAGCTCCTGCAAGGAGTGAGAGCTAGCAGGACTTCTCCAGTCCTGTGAGTGGGGGAGTGCCAGAGAATCAGTGTGTTATCTGAGCCATGTTTTCCTGTTGGTCCATAAGTCCTTCTGGTAGGAATGGACTTTGCTGATTTCAGTCTTGGGTACTTAACAATTGTGAGAGTCTGTCTGGCTGTGTGTGGTATCTAAGGAGTCAAATCTAGTCACTGATGATAAATACATTGGCAGGAAGGGGAAGAAAACAGTAATTTGACTTTTTGGAAACAACTTCAGTTGAATAGACAAGGCCTTTCTGAAGCTTGCAGTCAGCTTTTTCTAAGGACTAGGCAAATAGTCTGTGGGTCTCATTTGTGTCATCTGTTCCATTTGTCCTTGCTTGTCACAGAGGAGTTGGACTAGGTGATCTTTGAAGGTCTCTTCCAACTCGAGTGATTCTGTGATCTGGTTGAATTTACTGTCGACCAGTGTTAAGCAGACTGCCTCTTTTTTTCTTAACATGTGATGTTTTTGTTGTGCAGAAATCTGTTCAGTCCTCCCTCTTCAGGAGACGGCTGGGAATCCGGGCTGCATTTGAAGTACTTTCTTCCCTAAAAGAGACTCCTGCTAATGCAGAACAGTGAGTGAAACAGTAGTGCAGTCTCCCATTTGTGACCCAGCAGAAAAGACCAAATCTATAGTCTTCTTGTTCAGTGTATGTAGGGAGCTGATAGGGTCCCAGCTTGAACTGGTGCAGAGGTGTGGCTGTCCCAGGAGGCACAGGCAAATTGTTGGCACCTGTGTTCCCTGTGGACCAGAAGGGATAGACCCAAGGTGGAGCCGCCCTGGGCTCATGTGGGGGTCAGCTGCTGAAGGGAAAGTATCTCTTGGCCCTTGCCTGTTTCTGTTCGGGTGCTGTGTAGCTGGAGATCATCAGTTGGATGAGTTCTGTTCTTTTTCTTTACATAACTATTGGCCTACCTGTGAATACTTTAACTCACATCACCAAGAACCTGTCAGAAGCAAGTTTGTTTTTTCATAAACAGAACAGTGTATGAATAGATTTTGCTTGAAAAAAATATAGTCTTGTTTATTTCTTTATTTTATTCTAAAAGTGGGTTTTTATGGCGTGTTGTCTGGGACTTTTATGGGATATTTCCTTTTCATTGCTCATTCTAATTTTATTTCCTTTAAAAGGAAAAAACAAAGCCAGAACTGTTGACTGTCTTGATGGCAAGGTATCTCTTTCAGGGCCCATCCTCTAAGCTCATTTTCTTTTGGATAGGTCCTATGTTAGTGCTGGGGCCTTGTTTCAAGTGCTGCAGAGAGTTGAAATGGATTTTCGCTGCAAGCAAGCAATCATGATGGTAAGAACTGGATGTTCTTAATCGTTGGAGGCTATCAAAGCTTCTTGATGGAACAGCTGTGGAAACTGTTTTGTTTTTTTTTTTGTTTTTTTTTAATCACAGCACTGATTTAGGAGCACTAGTCTTCAACTCAGCTGCTCATGTCCTGCTTTCTTTAAGAGTGTGAGCTGAGCCCAGATCAATTTTTGCTTACGTGTTGGTCTTTGGAACAAAAGCTGTCTCTAGGCAATAATTCCAGCCTAAGATTGCCACTCCTTTGGTTGGTTTGAAGAGGAAGGCATTCACTGATCTGTGGTGTAGGCTGGTGAAGCCTTTGTTTTGTTGAGCCAAAATTTTGATTTCCTTTAATTTATATTTGAAAGTAAAATATTTCTCACTGTGATCTGGAGCTGCTATCTACAGCTTAGTGGATCTTCACCATTTGAAAATGGTGTTGTTTTTGTTTTGTTTTGGTTTGGTTTTTTTTCAGTGTATGTAATGGTGTTGCTTCCTCTAGGGTGCTGATACTTGTGTCAGGCTACAGGGCAAGTGGTTTTACTAAACTAAATACTTAATGTTGCTGTTCACGGTTTTCAGATATTGCAATTTGCTCTAACAGGAGATACAAGGTGCTGAGGCTGCAGGCATGGTATCAGAAGAGCTGTTTAAAAAATAATATTGCTTTTTAAGAGCCAAATTGCAGCAAGTTTTGGAGATAGGCGTTATGAACCCCTGCCAAGACAAGGGGACGACATAGAGTTGATGATAACAGCATGCCAGCTGTTGGCTGGCTCCAGTGTGAAGGTGGCTTCCTATTGTTGTCTGGAATAAGGACTGTGTAAACAGAGTTGCATGAAAATAGCACTCTGCTCTGTGATTATGTCAGGCTGCACTATTAGCTAAGTACACAAATCCAGCCTGAGAGTGGAGGTACTCCGTGAAGATGCACCTAATGCAGATGTTGATCTGGCTTTCTCTTTCATGTGAAGTCGCTTAAAATGTGCTCCTGCGACCAGCTGTCAGCAGCCCAGTTCCAGAGGCTCTTTGAAGAACTAGACAAGGATGCCATTAAGCAAGTATGTATGTACCTCATAATCATTTATAGAGTGCCATAAGTTACCGTGGTTTTGAACAAAAATATATGTTGGTTTATTCTGTGTCTATGTAGAACTAAGATCTTTCTCCCTCTTTGAGGGAGATGAATGTTGAGGAAGGTGGAAGGAATATATACAGTTAATAGCCTGATGGTTATTTTGCCTGCTTGAGGCATTGGAGAGATTGGATTTTTTTCCCTTCTTTATTATCTTGTTGGTGATTATGGCACAATACACTTTTACTATTCGGAAATGATCTCTTGCTGATAATAGCCAGAGCTTGAAAGCACTTTCCTATTTAAGTGTAATTAATGTGGGCATGCAGCCTGAAGGTTTGCTTTGAAAAGATGTTTCTTATATCTGAAATTGTGCTTTTTTATTTCCCTGCATTGTTATTAAAATACTTGTGTTGCATCTCAGTGTAATCATTGTGTTATTTTCAGCATCCTCCCTGTCCAGAGTACCGATCTCATTTAATGCGGAAGGTGCAGTTTGTCTTTGGCCATCCCTACTTTGGCTACCTGGGGAATGTTGTTGCCCTTGCAAATATTGTTTCTATCTGTGTAAGTAAAAAAGAAAAATACTTCTTTCCTGTTGCAAAATTCAGCAGTAAAACAGCAGATTCATAGAAGACTCATTGTTATTTAAGGTGGTTTTGGTGTTGGATGCGGATAAGCAGCCTTCTGAAAGAGACGACTTCTTCTTAGGGGTAAGATGCAACTATTTCTATGTATATTGCTTTTCCTTTAATATCTTTAATTCTAATCTTTATTATCATTTGTGGGGACTGCAGGCTATCAACTGCTTCTTCATCGTATACTATCTGATGGAAATGTTGTTGAAAATCTTGGCTATGGGCTTGAAAAGATACTTATCATACCCAAGCAATAGGTTTGATGGACTTCTAACTACAATTTTGCTGGTAAGTTGGTTTTGTTTTGTTAATTTCTGTATTCCTGGATTTGGTGTCTAGGATGATAAGGAGCTGCAGATCTAGCAGGATGCTGATAGGATTACTCTTAATTCAACACTGATGTGCTGAGTTAAACAGCTTGAGCCAGTGCCATGTTTTCAGTGGCATGAATGCTTTGGAATGATACTTTGAATGTCTCTTTTCTGGAGAAGGGTTCTTGAAATTGCTGAAGAATTTGAGCTCTCTTTTAATGTTATTTGGAAACATTCTACTCACAAGGATGTCTGTTATGAAGTTAAGCGTCACTTATTTTGTCACTTTTTTATTCAATATTTTATCTGTTTGTAAAAGCCCAAACCCTAACTTACATAATGTAAATCACTCAGTATCTTTTTATGTGTCACTTTAGGACTAATTTGGATTTATTGTCAAATGTAGCAATATGAGAGCTATAAATAGAGTCTACTAATAAAGTTAGTGTCTTAAAGCTTTTGAAAATGTTTTCTGTCGAGAAAGGTAAGCAATGTTTAAAAAGTTTTTACTCTTTTCCTCTTTCTGAAGGTTTTGGAGATTGCAACTTTTGCTGAATATGGGTTTCCTCATCCTGGTTGGTAAGTAATTTCCTTGAACCATTACACTTTTTCAGATGCCTGGACCCAATCCAGACAACTTGTTCTGCCTAGACCATAATTTACCAAACCTTGAAGTAGTTCTCACTATTGTAATTACTGAACTTCATGCTATAATGTTTAGTAGAGAAGTTGCCACCTAACTGTTGATCTGTACTGGAATAACAAGCACAAGTCTCTTGACTTTTATTATTATTATTTTTTTTAAGCCCAAGAATTTGTAGGTAATTACCTACACTTTTTTTCTTCATTAAAGCCACAAAAATCATTGTTTCCACAATGTACAGCCATACCTGCAGAGAAAAGCAAAGTACTTTTGGAGGACTTGATGTATCTTTCAGAGGTGATTCTTGAATGTAGACAGCTGTTAGCACTCCAACAGTATCTTGAAGCAACAGTTATTTTGTCAGTCACTGCAAACAGATTACAGCCTGGAAGAGACCAGATGGCGTGAGCATCATGTTCTGTGATACATCCTTTAGTCACAATTGCAATTACTTGATCTGCAGATGTAAATCTTACAGACAAGACTGAGATTTTTTTACTATTATTCTAGAATGTGCTCTGTGTGGTGCTGTCTTAAAATGATTTTAAGGCTAGACTTAAATGTTTGTGATGCAAATTGTGATCTAGGATCTGTTACCAAGGAATGTTGTCATTTCAGTCTTTCGTTCCCCCACCACCTGCCCACGCTTGCAGCAAGAAGCACCCAGCATGCCTGTGTAAAAGTCAGCTAACACTCGAGCTGAGATTTGAAGCGTATGGATATTGCCTATAGAATGCATACCTAAGTGAGAATGTTGGCAGGGCAGTCTGTCAGCTTTATGCTTTCTTTGGAGGCTAACTTCAGCCTGGGCTCAGTAGCTTCAGTAGTGTCTTTCTGTCATGGGCTGTTTCTCTGATTTATTTCCTCTTTAGGAGACCGGAGTTTGTGGGCCTGCTGTCCCTATGGGATATGGTGCGGTTGGCGAACATGTTAATTGTGTTCAGGTTCCTGCGGATCATTCCTAATATGAAGGTTGTTCACACATGCTTCTCATATCTCTGTTAATCAAATTGCAGATTTTGTGAAAGCCTCTCCCAGTGTTGTGTACTAGCTTGCCCTTTTGTCTCACCTGAATGGGATTGTAATTTTTCAGTCTGCGTTCTAACTGTCCAGACAATTGCACAGCACCTCACAAACTCTCCTCAGGTGTTTCTCCACTGAGGTGGTAGGGAAGTCCTGTTGATATTGCTGTAGCTGATGCTGGCATTATAAAATGGGTAGAGAAATGCATCTAGAAATTCTCGCACAGCTTGTATTGGGCTTCAGCCTTAACTAAGTGATTTGATATGAAGTCCTTGAGGAACTTTGTACTCAGGAGCTGATAGGCTCTCACTAGACCCTGACAGACATTTTGATCCTGCAGAACTCCTGCGGGGAGTTCCTTTCTTCACTTTCCAGTTATGGGTAGTTACACCAGAGCACCCATAATCTGAGATCACTTTGACTATTTGTTATAATCCTGCACTTAGTTTTGCTTGAAAGCTATGGCTGAATTCACATAAGAAGTGGGACTTTTATGTTTTATTGAACTAAGATACATATCTACCTGATGTGATCAGAGGTCATAACATGAGTGGGGTCTAGAAATGCTTCCACATCAATCTCTCTGGAGCTGTGGGATGCTTAAATTATCTCCCCTATTTTGGTCTTATACCTAGCCATTTTGGTCCTGGTGCCTGAGCGTGCCCAAAATATAGCATGATCTCTGTGTATGAAAAGGGGTACAGCTCTGTAAATTATTCGGTTATCACTGTGTGAAAGATAGTCTGCGTTCAGATGTGACTCAGTTTTCCTGATCAGTATTAATTTGTCCTTCTAGTAAAAATAACACTTTGCAGGTTGGAAGCGTGACAAATGTAATACGTATAAAACTGTGCTTTGTTTCAGTTCATGTCTTTGGTTGTTACAACATTGCTGGACCTAATAAAAAACTTGAGAGCCTTTGCAGGAATCCTGGTGGTAAGTCATGCTGCAAAAGCATCAAGCGCATTTTCTTTACTATTCTGCTGTCTGCAAGAAAGGCAGTGCCAAAGTAGACCAGGGTCTTTGGGTGGCAGGTTCTGTGACTCATAATGTTTCACCAACATCATGTAGTTCTTCTCCAGAGCCGCAATGAGCTGCTGTTTTGTTATGGTATGTACAAAGTGACTGTGCCTCAACTACCAGTGTCTTTTAGGAGCACCTTTAAAAGGTTATTTAAAACTTCTCTGAAGTATTTGTCTTGGGCTGGATATTTCAGTTTCCAAAAAATCACCTGTTTTCTAGAGGCAGCCTGTTTTTTCATGCCCTGACCTGCTTATCTTAAACTAGATAACATATCAACTTTGAAAACCATTTTGAGTTGGACAGATCTTGTTAGTGTATTTGGACATGGGGTTTGCTGAAAGTCCATGCCATCATGCTCAAAGAGTGTTTGCTGTGTCTAATGTGTGATTAAAGGATGTATCACAGCACATGATGTTTGTGGTTGCATTTCCTAACTCTTGAGTTTCTGTATTTGCAACTCCATTGTGCTTTACTTACAGCTGTGCTGCTATTGCCATGGCTGTACATGGGCTGTAGTGTTCTGCCTGAAGGCCCTTTAGCTCCTGACAGATGTAACTACAATGGCAAGAGCTTGTATTTATAGGCTTAAATTCTTTTATAGCAGTTATGCCTTAAGAGTTTCAGTCTGGTGTCCCTACTCATGCATGTATGACATAATGCTTATGAGGTGGTTCTTGCAAAATGTCCTTCGTGCCAGGAGTGTGAACTGTTGTTTTTCACTAATCATGAGACAATTCTGCCATGGCATTAGTTGCTTCCGTTAATTGAACTTGCTTTTACTTGCAGCAACTAGGAGCTGCTGCAGAGCTGCTGCTGAGCTCCTGTCACTTCATTATCAGTTGATGCTGGAAGGCTTTCCAAATTTAATCTTGGAGTTTGTGCTGGTGAAGTAATTTAGCTCGTTAGCTAATTTCTCAGGCAATACACATGCTTAGATTAAATATCAAAGGATAAAGCCAACTTTATTGCAAGGCCAGATACCCCATCTTCTGGTAGGCTGTAGAATGGCAGCTTTATCTTCGGTAATTTTTAAAAGAGCTATGCAGTCCCTCTTCTCTATGTGGACTTCCCCACTTTATCTGTTTTCTAGCAAAACACTTATGTGACTAAGGACATCTTAGTCTGAAAACTCATTTTGTGTCAAGCTGTCCTAAAAGAAAGGGCTTCTTACTCAGAGGGGTAAAGTTACAGGATATTTTTATATCAATCATTTTAGGATTAAGATTTGTAAGAAGTATTTTAACTTCAGTAGTTCCAGGCACTGTTCTTGACTGTTGTCCTTTACTTGTGGTGCTAAGGCAAATTCCGTATTAATTGCATTGTTTTCTTATTTAGTGTCAGAAATATTCAAAACTAATACCTGTATGTATTCGTTACAGGTGGTTTTCTATGCATTTGCTATAACTGGCATAATGCTGTTTAAAGGCGCTGTGGTTCCAATGGGAAATGTCAGGTAATATCACTGTTCAAAGTAATAGTCAATGGTTTTCAAATGCATCTGCAACACTATGCCTCTGTGTTGTTTTATTTTTTTTCTCTCACATTTAAGGCTGCCTTTGCATTAATCACACAGACTTTTTTTTGCCTCTGTCTTCTTTTGTTCTGTCAGTTTTTCCTTGCTGTATTGGAATTGCCAGAAAGTCCATCTGTAGCTTGAAATTTTAACCTGCTGTAGCTTTAATACTTGAATGATTTCCCATTTTCTGCACAGATGAGGTACTTCACTTTCTACAAGGTGCTCACAGGAATCTTGTTTTTAAGGAATAGTATGTAGGTAGCTATTCTCATATCACACTATAATCTCTTACAGTCTTGTCAATACAACGTATAACAATGGCACTTTGCAGTGTGGGACCTATGAACAGCTGGAATATTGGCCAAACAACTTTGATGACTTTGCTGTGAGTCAGTCTTAGCCCTCTTTACCTGATGCCATCCCTCATTTTCTGGTGCTTTTAAGTATGTGATGCATTAACTCAATTTCTGTTTTCGTCATTCTCTTCAGGCAGCGTTAGTGACTCTCTGGGATGTGATGGTAGTGAACAACTGGCAAGTCTTCTTGGAAGCATTCTCAAGATACTCAAGTCCGTAAGTTGCAGTAATGATAATGATGCGGTGCCGTATAAATCTGGCTTGTAAAGTAAATGAACAAGAATTGCTCAGACAGCACAGTTCCTACAATCTTATAAAGAGGAGTGCTTCTTTTCTTGTGGGTAATTCCAGGTTTGTAGGAAAAAGCTTAGTATTGCTTGGGTGACCTTTAACTATGTAACTTGGTGGATGGCCTAGTGCTTGGTGCTGCAAAAGCTGTGGTCGTGTTTAGAAGGTATTCAAGCTGATGATTGTTGTTGTTGTCTTGTTCAAGTTGTCTTGTTCCAAAAAAAGTGTGGATTATAAACAGTTTTGCAACACGCATTTGGTGAGTGGCTCTCAATGAAGAGTCAGTTGTGCAGAAGTGATGTAAGTGAATCACAGTAACTTATTTTAGGTTGCTTTACTCTGTGGGTCAATAATTTTTGGTAGGCTTAGAACCTTGGGCATATCTTTCATTTGTATTGCACTGCTTTATGGGAATTTTGAGTTAACGGGGTATCCTCTGGGTTGAAGAGGAATTCCACACTAGACAGATCTAGTGATTCTGTGATCCATAACATCCTTTCCTAGCCTGTTTTTTCTGTCCTTTCATGGTTTGTTTAGGTATGTTAAGTTGGGGGACAAAATCTGTTTGGCTAACAAGTGAAATGTCAAGATTATCATTGTTAGATCCAGATCTTCTTTTACAATATGAAAGTAGTAGTATAACCTTTGAAGGAAAAAATGTGATTTCGCATCTGTCTTTAGTCACTTTCAGGTTGAGTTTATTTGCTGCCTACTTTATCGTAGAACCACAGAATCATTTATTTCCTTTCATCTGATCTACAGGTGGGCAAAGGTCTATTTTGTAGCCTGGTGGTTAATCTCCTCTGTCATCTGGGTTAATCTCTTCATAGCTTTACTTCTAGAGGTAAGATAATATATTTATTTCATGTTAAATCCTGAGAACAGGTTATGATCTGTATGGGAAGTGAAAAGAGCCCGGAAAGCCTTCTGGGAAATGCAGCTTGGTTTTGTGGGTCTTCTTGATCTTCTTTCCCATCCCTTTTCCCCAGATGTTCAGGAAGCATTTTCTTTTCCCCAGACACTGCATTTCTTTTTTCTTTTCTTTTCCAACTTTGTCACAAGTCTGGTTGCATTTCACTGGATGTGAATGTTTGTCTGTTACAGCTTATTTGCTTTAAAGATGTGTTATGGTGTCAGTTTGTTTCTGTTGCTTTTGTTTTCCAGAACTTTATTCACAAGTGGGACCGTCGCTGTCATCGGGAATCTCTCTCGGATATTGAGTATCAGAGGACAGTTGAACTAATGTTCAGGTGAGTTAAATTGGGCTTGGTAATTAATTTATATTGTTCTGTTCATCTCCTAGTGCTTGTTGTGAGAGACTAGAAGACTTTTCTTAACTTCCTTCCTTGGAACAAACTGTTTTACCTTTTACGTTGGTGAATCTTAGTATGTGTTTTAGTTGGGCTTGTTTTAAACTGACTCATGAGCCTCACCTTCATATGCTTTATGCCAAGATTGTGATGGGAGAAGAGGTATTGGAAGTAGGGGGAACTCTGCTGACACGGAGAAGAGAATAGAAGATGAGGAAACTGGTGCACATTCTTGGCTTATTATGAAATTGTGGGTGGTGAGTTGATGCTTGATGATGATGAGCACGTAGAACTTCTGGTGCACATTGGATATTCAATAGTAGCATTGGGAACATTTTTTCATTTGGGAGTTTTTTCAGGAAAACAAACTTACTGACCTTCAGTTGTATTGTACTGTGTGCAGGAAATTGTTTCCCTGCTCCTTGTGGGAAAACAGCTGCTGGTTTCCATGACACATCTGTAAAGGTTGGATCACTGGCAAGTAGATGCATCTTTAGGGAGCATCAACTTATTGTAATTTTAATTCCACTTTTCAAGAATGAAATGAGCACATGTTCTTGCAATGTGGACCTTGAGATGCAAAAAATGCTGAGAAGTTCCCTCTGTTGTCTCTAACAACTCATGCTTTCTCTTTGTAGAGATGTCTTGGAAGAACCGACAGAGGAAGAGCTGATGGAAAAACTGCACCAGCATCCACACCTGCACTTATGTAGGTGACTGGAGGGAAGGATGGACTTTTTTAGACCTCTGTTTTTTTGAGGTTGTCAGCTGGAAGAAACTGAATGGATTTTGTGAGGTGCTGTCGGGAGAGGTTTGCAGGGCAGTATGTAAGGCTTTGCTTGGCAATTCTCTGCCGAAATAGGTTTTTTTTTTTTAATTCTTCATAGTAATCCTTACTATTCTGACTTGATTTTAAGTTGCAATTTTAGCGGAGTATTGCAGCTATTATTTTTATAAACTGTTGGTATCAGAAAGTTTTATCTTCTTTTTTTAAGAAGGGAAAGCATGTTAAAAGGACAGCGCACTTTAAAACGTGAACTTTGTGACCACTAAGCCTGCTACTTTGAGAAGCACAAGAAAATGGAGCTGCCTTTCCTAGCAGGGGAGTGTGGAGAGGGCTGTGCCCTGCAGTTGGAGAATTGGATTAGGCAGGGCCAGGACAAAGTCTTTCATCTTTTGGTAGGGAAACATTACACCAGCCTGTCTTAGTAAATTTACAGGAGTTAATCACTTTAGAACACAACTAATTTCAACTCATGGTTGAACTGGACAACATGGAGTGCCTACTTCTCACCTCTTTCATTTGATCCAGGGCGTGTGTTGCACTATACTGGTTGCTTTGAGAGCAGTAAGTTTGAGTGGAAAGTTAGATTTATGGTTTTCAATGCGCTTATGTTTGATTCTTTGTCACATAACCAGAAAATGACTGTCACAAATAGACTCAAACCCAGCTGAAATTTTCAATATGTGAAAATGAAACTGTATTTTGAGGCACTGAATTTCATTGAATCACTCATCACTAAAATAGACAGTGATTCTCTGCAGTGGCCAAAGCCTAGGAAGGTAAATGGCCATAGAACACCTATGAACTGAGGAGTTATCAGATTCTTTCTAAGTAACAAAACATTATAGAAAGTCCCAAGTAGTCATCCTATTTACTTTTTCCTCTTGTTTTGTCATCAGTTTTTTTTTTTTCTTTTTTTTCTAGTTTCTTCTCCCTGATACAGGAAAGAATCTGTGATAATGGTGCACTGAGCTTTGAAGTGTATTCCTGCATTATTGCACTATTTGAAAGTTATTTGGTGGTTCTCATGTGTTTCTTTTTCACTAATTTTCCTTGTGCTTTAGACAAAATCCATGTCTTGTGGTTTACTTGTGTACGTGACAATCTCAGCAGAGCTCTGTGCCACACAGCAATCTGTACTTCTGTAATTCAGCACCTTTAGCCATGCTGTTGTCTTGCGTTCACTTTTGTCTCTGTTCCTTAATAATCTGAGTAACTCAGCTGCACAGGTTTCAGGGGGTATTAGCATGCTTATTTTCTGTCATGAACTTGGAACACAGATTATAGCAAGTAGATAAAAGGCACCAGTACGCTTCTGTATTTAATTTTGCATTCTTTTCAGGATGGTTTCTGCTTTTTCAAGCTTGATTTAATCACAAACACCAATTTATTGGCACTGTTAATGGGGTTATATTATATTAACCTTTTTATTCAGCTGTCTGTTTCATTTTGGACCTTTCTGAATACTTGGAGAAGCTACTTTGCTGGCCAGAAAGTTGGTGCTCATTTCCTATCAGCCTACAAGCTTCAATTCTCTATTTTCATTTGTTTGTTTTTAAGATTTTTCTTTTTCCATTACATTCCACTACAATCTACCAAAGCAACATGAATGGGTGTGGAATATCATCACCAATGCCTCTGCAATGCAGTCTTCACATCTGCACAAGGGTGAAGAAGGATCTCTGAAGGAAATAGTCTTAGTCTTGTTCTTGTTTCACAGTTGTGTAATAGATGGGAAGGTTAATTAAAAGTTAATACAAAATTGTGGTATCTAATTGCATTTGTACTGAAAGATGTAAATGACCACAGGTCTTGCACAATAACTGTATAAATCCTGAAAGTGTAACCGGGTAAAATTTGAGGTTTGTATTATTGAAAAGGTTTCCTCTTAAAATATGAAATTGAGCTGTTAAAATGATTCCTGTGGTTTGTTTTCTTTCCATGTCCCACAACTATGGAATTCTCTGTTTCTAGAGACGCATTAGCATCATCTGTAGGGACTTACGCTTAACTTTTAAGGTGAATCTTCCTTGGAAAAGAGCCAGGATGATAGGCATCTTGGTTTCCATTTTCATTTTAGTCTTTGATGCAGCTGTAAGCTGGATTTTCCTTCCTTGTTTCTCCCTGCCAGGATCAGCGCAGTATGTGTTCTCATAGCACTTCATAGAATCATTTGAGTTGGAAGGGACCCTTAAAGGCTCCCTGTTCCAACTCTCTTGCAATGAACGGAGACACCCACATTAGATCAGGTGCTCAGAGCCCTGTCCAGCCTGACCTTGAATGCCTCCATGGATGGGGTGGGGCATCCACTGACTCTCTGGGCAACCTGTGCTAGTCCCTAATCATAAAAAACTGTTTCCTTATATCCAATCTAAATCTCCAGTCCTATCAGGGCAGACTCTGCTGAAGAGTCTGTATCCGTTTTTCCTCACTTAGGATCGATCTTGCACAAAATGTGTCCATGATATTTTTTTTTTGAAACGGGTTACTTTTTTTTTTTTTAAGAACAGGACAGAATCAATTCTGGGTCAAGCTAAAGACTTTTTACGTTTTCTAATGTCTCTGGCAGTTGCTTAGGTGAAACATGTAGGAACTAGAGCAAACAGCAGGTGACCTTGCCTTATAAATCAGGCTGAGATTTTGGCCAGTTGCTTAAGGAGGCCTTAATCAGCAACCTGTTGGCTAATTGGAAATTCTTCAGGTGTTTTTTATTCCTCACCTGCTACAAATTTGTACTATTTAAAGACTTCAGGGTGATGGGAGAGTGAAGAGAGAATTTGAATGTTCTCTTGTTTCAGTAGAAACAGCAATCAGTTCCACTAGCATGCTGAAGTACGAAGATATCTTAAAAGCTGCAAATAGGGCAGCCAGCATAACATCAGTAACTGGGCAGAAGCTGCAGTCAGAAGAAGAAATACCCCCTTGGATTTCAGGAAATTATGTGAGTACACAAGGCTTGCTTTCTTGACTTTTCTGTTTCACTGGTGGGGGCTGTTGGTTAGTAAACTCTGTACTGTAAGGTAAAACTATCTTACATCTTGTTTTCACCTGTCTGTGTACCGTGAGCAGTAGCATCTGTACACAGTGTTACCATGACTTCTGCTATTGCTTAATGTTCTTTTAGTCAGATGAAGTCATTTCAGTTTTCCATCTGTCTTGGCTTTTTACTGAAAAGGAAATAAATATAGGTGTCTGCATGTGCTCTTTATGTAGGCGTGTTGATGACTTTTGCTTTCCCTGGAGTTTTCTTCAAATAATAGGCCTTCCGCCTGGGGGGAGATCAAATGGTTTGGACTTAATCTGCAGTTGTTTAAATGTTTGGAGACATTTCTTACGTGAACTTTGAGTAGAAATAATTCACAGTGGGGGAGGGAAGAGAATTGGTTTCAGTTTCAGCTCTAAGCACAGCCTAGGATGTTTCCAAATGACCTTGATAACCTAGAAGAAGTAGCCAAAATTATAGGTGGAAAACGTAATGAAGTATTACAGTTAAAAAAAAATAAATAATCAAATGTTGCATGGGAGAATAAGTGGTATTAAGAGTACAAATCTTAGAGGGTTTAGGTATCTGAAAGATTAAATGGAAAGTACTTTTCTGTAACTAGTGTTGAAATTCAGTTTTGGAATGGCATTCTAGTGTTGGGCTCCACATTTTAAAGTAAACAGGTTGGGGGAGACATTTGTTACAAGATGGTAACACGTCATAAGAGATTTAGGACTAATTTGTTCAGGCAAAGGAGAAACAGCCGGATACATTTGCTGTTTCAAAAGCTATGCATGATTTGAGAGGGATGGTCTGTTCATGTTGTGCAATCTCTTTGTGCTGATTGTAGGACAATTGTAGCTCAGATTTTGTCAGAAAGTAACGAGGTGTGAGGAGCTTCTGCTGACTCTGGGCATGGAACCTCGGAGGTCACAGATTCCCTTTGCTTGAGGCAAAGGGAAGGGTTTGTCATTGACCTGCTCCAGCTTTGTCTGGATGTTTGTGAACCTGCCCCTGATGGTGATGCATCTGTTGGTCCCTGAGATCCCGTCCCACCCACCTCTCTGATTTCACTGGAAAGAATTCTCATGGCTGTAACAATCTCAGCTTTTGTTGTTGGAGCGTGTACTGTTGGATCTAGCTAATGGCTTACAAATGTTTACAGTGAAGAAGATTTTTACAAGAAGGGATATCAAAAAATATCCACCCTCAGACTCCTTTAGTCAAGCAGGAAGGTGATACTTAGTTGTACGTGCTGTGTCTCTGATAATCAGCCTAACTTCCCCCAGATGACTCACCACCTCCTCATTGCAGTTGCAGTTTTCCCCACTTGGTTTCCTTTAATCTTGTTTCAGTATATTCCACCTCTTTGGGCAAGAGGAGTAATATGCTGCCCTTCTACTGCTCTGTTTGCTCATTGGCAAGATGAGCACAGACACAGATCTTTCTTATGATGAGAAAGAGCAGAGTGCCCAAATAAGGCTACTTGTGACCAGTATGAGATATTATGCGTGAGATGTTATTCTGCTAAGCTTGGTTTGGTGAATGAGTTTAAAAGTTACTGGTTGGGCTGATATTCTTTGTGATTGTTAGAGTGAAGCAGCTAGAAAATGTTAAAACAAGGCTGTGTTGTTGGGAGGTGCATTACTAAGAACTGGTATGATGATTCACTGTATCCTAGGTGACTGAGGATCTAAAGCCTTTCTGTGAGAATTGAACAATTAAACTCCATTTGGCAGAAGAGGTGATGGTTCAGAGGCATTAGAGTGCTCAGCATCATCAGTCTGTTTGTAGAATGTGGGAGAATGTGCTTCCAAACTGTGTACTGCTTTCTTGCGTCACCCAGAGCTACCATTGCTTTTTTGAAAGATTAAAATATATCATGGACTATTTAAGTAATGGAGCTAGTAATGAGAAATCTGTTGCTAGGCCGGGAATAAACAGCAGATCTTCAGACTTCGTTAATAGCAGGGCTCACGTTTCCTGCCATGCTTAAATCTTTTTCTAAGTTCATGACCATGCTGTTTTCTCAGCATGAAATGAAAGAAAATGTTCAACCTCGAGGCTAAGGTGGCACTCTGCAAATAGGAGGTGCGTAGTGATGAGCTACCTGCAATTATCACCTTAAAAGCATGTGAGAACAATTTCATGACTGCATATAAAATGGAGTCTCAAGAAACAGCAGGCATGTATGTTTTTAAAGAGTGTCTTAGTGGACTAAAATTGTCATTCTGTAGGAAATACCATAGTGCTGTTACATTTATTTTGTATACATTTGTTTTTCCAAAGGTAGCAGAATGGCCTTTTTTTTTTTTTTGCCAAGAATTACCCATGTTATTTAGGAAATAAATCTAAGCAGCTGTTCAGTTTTCTATTTCTATTTATGTAGCTTATTTGCAGTCATTTTCATATCCACTCCTACACTTTTCCAAAGTAATTTTTTGTTGAACTTCAGGCTGTAAGTTGGAGATGATTACAGCTTGTGACAGCCTTGGTCATCTTTTTTCCATTAGTCCAGTGGAGCAGGTGTTGTCTTTGTTCTTTGAGGATACTTTCATGGCCCTCATCACTGCATTATTTGAGTGCCTCCTGAGTACTTTACTGAAAACATCCTGTTGGAATAGGAAAATATGACTATCCTTATTTTACAGATGATCAGCTGAGATATTTGGTTATCTGCCCATAGCTGTGATTGAAGTCCGTGGGAGAGTTCAGAATAAAACCTGGAGTTCCTGCTGGCTGCTCTCACTAATGGACAATGCTGCCTTCTTTCTTTGCAACAGCTGTGAGCTTCAGGTGTAGATGATGATGATGTTTCCACTCACTTGGTTTACAGTTTTGCTACTGTCTAATCTTGCATCTAACTTGTGTTTATGTGCTTTAAAACTGCAGAAAAATCCTGGAACCCCTGGAGTTTGAGCTTTATTTTTCATCTTAACAAAAAAAGGTCTATTGCTGCTCTGCTGCCTGGTTTACAAGTATTGAGTAGAAATGATCCGAGGCTGACCTGTGTGTTGGAAGTTTAGGAAATGTAACTAAACCACAAGATTATAGGATCCAAGGTGCTACTGTATCTGTACAGGAAGACAACAAACAAACAGGACAACCATCTGGAGCAACTTTTGAGGCTGCTGCTCTCACTGCTATCAGACCTGGCGCTCACTCTGGGAATGCTTAGTTCCTCCTTAGCATTCTCTCTTCATACTGCTTGTGTTTTGCTCTTTGAGATAAAAACGAGTGGTTCACCTTCTCAGAGCCAGTGAGTCTCTGCAGCAGCATACTGAATTTCGAAAACTATGTTCAGTCCTGCATCGGCTTACAAAGGACTGTCAGCTTTTAAGAGGATGGAAATTGATATAAAAATAGAGCACGTTTTTAACACTAAAGTCTATTCTATTGTAACGACAGTCTGTAACGTGACTGTGGTTTGCTGAGCGGGATACAGAAATTAGAGTCAAATAGTGAAGACTGTGTTACTTAAGCTGCCAGATCAAGTAAGCTTATAAGCCTGTTCTAGTCTTAAAGTTAGGACTGTTGTGCAGCATTCTGCCTAAAATCAGCGTGGGTTCTGCTTGCGTCCAGAACAGAATTATGGATGTGTGTGCAATGTAGAACTTTAACACTGTAGCATTGAACTGAGTGGTATTAGTACAACAGTGATCTCATACAAGGGGCATCTTAGAGAGGTGAACTGGGAAGTCAGTCTAACCTGTATTATTTTATGATGTTATGTCTCCTTGTGTTGAGGAAGGAATTGCTTCCACACGTGGTGAACGGAACTGTTTCCAGTACTCTTTTTAAGTAATGATCTTAGAAAGTAAAGCTGAAATCTTTAATGTGGCTTCCCTTACCTTCTTAATACCAGGGAGGAAAAAATCTTATGTTTCACCAAAACTATGAGTGTTTAGTTTCCAGCATCCTGGATAATTGGTAGCTTGTCTGAAAAGACTTGAACAATTACTCACTATAGAAAAATGACTCTAAAGGACTTCTCTGTGAAACCAAAGGTAAAGGTGTTGAATCCAGACAATAAAACTTAGATCAAAGTAGCCAGTGGGAAGGGCTGTGACAATTTGAGGACCAGATTGTCCTTTAAACTTCACCATGTTGTGCAGGGTTACCTCTCTCTTCCTCTAATCGAATTTCATGAAGAAAGCGAAGCTATTATTTCCTGTTGTAATTCAATCAGAGCCCTCCACTAGATCAGCAGAAAAGCACCTGCCCTTCTTGCTTCAGATTTGATAGATAAAACCCAGTTTTTTTTTTTTTTTATAGCAGTTAGTTAATCCGTAACCGAATTGTGTGCCCACAGCAACACCTGCCATGCAGGTGAGCTTTCAATCTTGTTAATGTATAAATATATATAGATTTTCATATTAAACTCACATGCTTGCGCACCCAGTGGTGATCATCATAAGAAGGAAAATTTAATAAAATGAGGTCATAAATATCTAATGTGCTTTTTGTTGGGCAATAAAATTGCCTGTGTGTTGTAATTGAGGTCTGAAGTGAACTTGCTTGCTGGGGCCTCTGTAGGGTAGATTACAAAGACCAACAGAGCACATGAAATGTGTTCTTTGTACTGTTTTTATTACCTTTTGGTCCACTAGCCTTTCCTCTTTAACTGTCTTGTGTGGATGTCTGCTGTAATATCTACTGCTATTGAACTCAGTGGTTTAAAATTGGGCACACATTTGAAACATCTTCATGTCTGAGACCCTCTGCCATGACTATTAAGCTTTTGTCTCTGACATTTTCTGAAGTTCTTGATTCTCTTCTGTTCTCCTGAGTGATCCTGATACAGTTTTCTAGAGTTCTGTAGAGCAGAACTCCTGTACTTCACTTTCCAATATCTGTAATATTAGTAAGTGTGGGTTGAAGGCTTAATTTTTTTTGGATGTAATGTTTTCTGAAACTGACCTATGTTACATTAAAAGTGGCCACTGAAATTTGTGTGTGGAGATCCATATATTCAGTTCTCTCTCAGAGGTTTGTGATGCCTTAATTTGTACAGAGTGAGGTGTTACCTGGCATGGCACAAGGCACTCATGAACAGACATTTGGGGCGGACACATCTGATTCCCTAAAAGATAGGGTTGAGTCAAATCCTGTGTAGATAAGTTGATGGTCCAGATAAGTAAAAGCATATGGAAGAATTTCACTGAGACAGAGAAAATATTTTATTACTATTATTGTTATTTTTATAGAAGGAATTAAGTGAGCTTTGTTCCAGCTGTTGCAACTGTGTTTTCTGTGGCCCTCAGCAGGTCAATGTGCTAAAAGACCAGCTAACGTTTTACGGAACAGAGTCTTGATGGAACGTTTGGAAGGACTGTCCTGTACTTCAGGCTGTTAAGAGGTGTTATGGTGTCCCATGGCCTTTGATGATACTGTTTTGATGACCCTTGGTGATGGCTTCACAGTTTGATTGTAAGACTGTAGAACTTCCTCAACACTCCCTGTAGAGGGGATGTTTTGAATATTATTAGATCTTTTTGTCTGTCTTGCACCTTATGATGCTATTCACACTCGAGTATGTAAAATGCCACAATTTGAATTTGGAAGAACCTTCCTGCAGTGGAGGGCTTGCCATTGGAGTTAATTGGACTGAAGCCCTCTGATTAACACAATCTGCTTTGCTATATCAAAGTTATTTTACAAGGTTACGGTCACTATACCACACAGTGTTTCTGCAAGTGTGTAGGTGGTTAATTGCATCTTAGCTGGTTATCTGTAATTTGAAAATGAATACTTCTGTGTAAGGCTGTGGTAGGTCAGACTCAATGCTCTAGAAACACTTACAGAATACATTTTAAAAATCATTACAAATGCTGTTTGTTAATATACAAATAAATAATGATTAAATGTACACTTACTTGAGCTCCCGTTATTTGTGAGGATGCCATGTTACAGAAAGCCGTGTAATTGTGGAATTAGAATAGAAATAAAAATTGTGGTTACATATTTCTTTTGAAATGGAATGCAAGCTTGTGAAAATAAATCTATACTTGTCAACCTGAAATTTGAGGTTCAGTTTTCCATGGTCCTTTGTTCATATGAACAGGAATTAAGCCCACTGCATTCTTTTGCCTCTTTTTTCTGTTTCAGGGTGTGATTGAGAGTGTAGGAATAAATAAATTAAAAAAAAAAAGATACTGGATTAGATGTTTTTAGATAAAAAAATATGCAAAAGTGGGTTAGGCAGTATTGTGGTTTTGGTTGTTTATTACTTATGTGCTATTAAATAAAAGAATTATAAAGGTGAATGATACATCAACAGCTGAGTTATGTGACCCATCACAAAAGGCACTGGAAGGACAGGGTGTCTTCCCTTTATGCTTATTGGGGCTTGCAGCATCTTGTACAATCAAAATGGATAAGAAGACAAAGGAAGACTTCTCCCCAGAGGGGAGCTAAGTCAAAAGGACTTGTCCTGTCCTCACAGGCATCCAAGGCCAAGTAGGAAGGGACCCCAGGCAGCCTGTTCTAGCAAGTTGGTAATTCTGCCTGGTACCAGATATTCCATGTCATCTGCTGATATTAGGATGGAAATTCACAAAATCACAGAACGGACCCATGAAGGTCATGGAGTCCAACTTGGGGGATGTGCAAGACTCATCTCTAGCGTTTCCCAGTCACAAACTAGTGCTTGTGGGAGGTCAGGAGTCTTCAGGTGCTGCGGTCTCCCTTTAAGACTCTTGCAGTGGTTAATAATTCTCAGGTTGCCAGCTGCTGGTGTGAATGCAACACAAACTTTCTTTGTTAAATCTCTAGTTGTGGCTTTTGCCAGCAGAGGGAGTTCGAGACCCCATCTTAGACTGGGTCTGCCCTGGTTGGACTGTAGGGTCAGCACTTCTGTGTGCTTTTAATGAAACTTTCAGCAGGGTTAGTTGCTGGGACCTCTGTCAAGGCTTTGGAATACAAAAAGGAGTTGCTTGTTTTTAATGGAAAAATGCAGGAAGATGAGTTTTGAGGCAGTGACTTATCAGAACCAAACATCTGTTCATATCAAAACATACATAAATAAATGAGAAACTTCTTACAGCTTGGTAAATCCAGTGTCATATCTGAAGAAAATATGGAGAAATGGCATAGGCTGCAAATGAGTCTCAAAAACATCTTCAGTGTCTGAGAAACTCAGAGCAGCACTGGACACTATTTTTTGAAAATCTTCCCCAAATTTTAACACAGGGGTCAGTTTTTCCTGTATATAGTTCTAGTGAAAAAAACTTTCTGTAGGTTTTTAGTGTGTATGCTGCAACTTTTTGTGTTCTGATGACAGGGACGTTCTGCTACCTCCTGTGTGCCAAAGCCAGAAAATGGATATATGTGAAAATAAATTTGAGGACTGTTAGATTTTCTTCAAATCTGTGGTGTGGTTTCTCTAGCTTTGTCAGTAAGCCCTCAGTAGAGCATTCAACCACTGAAAAGTCAGGGTCTTTTATAGCAGTTGAAGTTGATAACTGAAAATATAATCAATGTTTTTAAGGTATTGTGTAAATTGGTCTTGCTAAATTCTCCTTAATTGAGCAGCTACTCATGTTCCTGCCCCAGTGGCATGGACAAATCCTTCAGAACTGAGCTGCTCATAGTTTTTGTGCGTAAATACGTATTGACGATGATTTCTTTGCTATTTTATTGAATTTCTTTAAAGCAACATTCTGCAACTAGGTTTTCCTTTTGAGAAAGTTTGAAGTGCTTAAACCTTTGAAAGTTTCTCTTAAAAATAACTGTGGTTGGGATGGATCTTCAAGATGCAATTAATAGTGCTTCCCTTTCTCCCTTAAACATGATGGGCTACCACTTATGTTTATATACTGTAGCAAACTTAATTTAGATGTAGTAATGAGGTCTAAAACAAGTTGTGCTTTGTGAAGAAATCAAAGAAAGAAACTGAACGGTGCCTGAGAGGAAACAGTGAGGGAATCGGCGTGTCTGGCATTGACATAATACTGCGAAATCAATGCTTTGATCAACTATAAAGCATAACAGCTGTGTGAAAGGTTTGCTGTGGTTAGCTGGCATTATCTCTTGTGCAAAGCTGAGTACATTGTAAACCAGTAAAAATTAACTGCCAGAGCACAATGATGTTTTTGTGACTGGGAATTCAGATAAAATTATGCTTCTGTTGGCAGAATGATAAAAAGAGCTGGGGCTATTTGCATACAGGTGAAGAGGGCTGACTATGGCCCATGTTTTGCCGAGTCCAGGGCACCACAGGTATGCAAAGCATTCAGCTGCAAGGGCTGTCTTTAATTAAACTTTATTTTCACCTGGTTAGTCAAGGAGTAGGAGGAAATGGGCAGTACCGCGCTGAGTCATTGGGTGGCAGCAGAGCATTTACCTCTTCCCATGGCATTCCAACAGGAGAAAAGTCTGCAGCTCTGCTAGATTTTGATGTAGGTGTCTGAAAGCAAGGCTTCACTCTGAAACAATATCTCAGCATGATATTTATGGTGAGAGCCCTCTCTCTTCGAGACAGCTTTTAACGTATGAGTGCATGTATATGCACATGCAAAAACTGTCTCTGTGTCCTCTGCAGGTTTCAGCTCTGTGGCAGTGAGGAGCTTTAATGTGACCACTATTATTGCCAGTTCCCAAATTAGATCCTGTATCCCTGACAGTTCTAGCTTTTTCTGAAGATGCATAGTGTGGTGGTCTTGTGAATGAAGCCATATTATAGTTCTAAATTATTTTTCTGCTAGAAGTGGTTTTGTGAACGTGGCCAGCATTAGCTAGTTAGCCAAAACTGCCCACATTTTTATTAGTCATAGCACTTCTTAAGAAAAGCATAAGAAGCAGGACAGTTAGTATTTATCATTAGTGTTTATTAGTGGCTGTGAGCAGCCTGGTCTAGGAGGAGGTGTCCCTGCCAACAGCAGTGGTGTTGGAACTAGGTGATCTAAAAGGTCCCTTCCAACCCTAACCACTCCTATTAATTTAAGGAAGGAGTTAATCCCTCTGTACTTATTCTACAATTTAAATATTGAGTCTTTTTGCTTTTATCTTGAAAGTTGTGTACGGTGCTTGAAGAACTTTGCTATTCTCTTTGGAACTAAGTGTGTTCTTTGTATATTGCTTCATTTCATTGAAGAGATCAAGAACTTATTTTCACTTGTGTTGATACTGCACACCTCACAAAGTAGTTCATGCAAAGTAATGTGCTGTGGCCTTGATTCACTTGATAAAGTGAATTTACTTTATATCTGCCATTTTCTGTTTCTAGCTGAAGTAATTCTCTTTCTAACTGGGGGACCCACAAAACCCTGGCCTTTGAATTTAACCTATATGTGGGGTGTGTCCCCTCATGCAGTTTCATTATTTATTTCCATGCTCTGTGGTTAAATTTCTCAGAATGCTGAGATGCAGAATGGAATGGAATGCAGGAGTTACAATACTGAGGGTGAAGTATGCATGCTCATGATACCTCTTTGCCACTAGCACGTGTGCTAGGAATGTGGTCATCAGTGAGAACCTGTTGGTAGAAACAACACAGAGATATTTTATCTGTAGAGATCTAGTTTGGAGCCATGTAGGGATTGTGTCAGCCTATGATCATTAAGAGAATTGGTGGTAGAAAATGAAAATTAAAATGACTGAGAATTCTGTCAGTTCTTGTCTGCAGTATGCATAGCAGGCATTTTCCATTTTCTTTTGTGTACAAAGACAGGGGAAGAGGGACTAATGCTGCCAGAAGTTCTAAGGCTTTTTGAAATCCAGTATAAATGGTTACAGTGCTGATGTTTCATGTCCTTTGAAGACTGTGCATTGCTTCTTTCTGGGGAATCAACTCTCTAAATTTTAAACTTTGCAGCTTTCCAGTTAATTATTAGTGTTTTTGTTAAATTGAAAGCCAGAGGCATTTTTTTTCTTATTTTATCCCCATTCAGGGATTTGTCAACCTGACTGCAGGAAAAACACAGTGCCTATTGTCCTATGCCTATTCTACATGCTGACAATAGGGAATCTCTCTTCTTCCCACAAATTTTCAATGACATTCTCATCTTCTCTAGGGGTTACTTCAAGAGGATAACTGCTATTTCCTCCCAGTTTAAGCTTCTCTGTGTCAGGGATATTTGATCATTTTCAGTAGATGGAAGAATGCAGTTTCAGGCTGAAAATTGCACATGTGCCTATGCAGGCTGTTGTGAGGGATGCTATCTTATGGCAAATTTCTTGGAGATGAAACCATTGTGTATAACAAAATAGTATGAGAATCTGTAAATAAGCTCTTCCTGGTGTCTGAAGATTCTACTAGCTTTAGTGGCTACAACAAAAGGTGAGCTCTGCTGGCAGCTCTAGGAGGAGTTTCTAGAAGTTCCCTTGCAACTGCTTTGGATTCAACTGAATTGCATCCAAGCCCCACAGGTTTCAAAGAATAATGCTAGACTCAGTGACTTGCTTACATTACGAAAGATCAGTTTAGCTAGAAAGCTTTGGGCTGTAATTAGGAAAGTCTTCATGCAATTCCTTGAGCAAAGAGGAAAGAGGTTCTACCATTTTGAAGACTGCCAACCTAATGAATCAAAGTAGTCATGCATTTTGTGGGCACTTTGAGATGAGGTTGATCATAAGGAAAAATTTATTGGTGGTACATTAGCACAAGCTGCCCAGGGAGGAGGTAGAGTCACAGAGCCTGAAGGTGTTCCACGACTGTGGAGATGTAGTATGAACAAACATGGACAGTGGACAGGGTAGGAATGGGTTGGTGGTTGGGCTGGATGATGTTGGAGGTCTTTTATGACCTTAATGATTCTATGAAGTGCAGTTATGTCAAATACAGAAGAGACATTTCTATGTTGACAGCATTATTTTTGACCATTTGATGCACTACTGGCATCTGGTGGTTTGAGGTGCCTTGGTGTTCCAGAATGTGTACTGTTCTTGTGGCGGGAGTGGTTTCCCAGAAAAACTGAAATGTAAAAACGGTAGTGTAGTTGGAGTCTATACTAAACAAGAGCTATAGTGTTGGCAAGTGGTGGTTTAGATACCTCAACTACTTACCTTATGCAGGCAGTAAACCATATGGTTGCATTAATACTGTGAATTCTGCTGTAATACTATCTAGGATATTTTAGATAAATTCTGATCATAGAAGCTTTGAGAAGTGCCTACGCAGCTCTTTCTTCAGCATGTTGAATGTTCTTGTTCAAGTCCTGATGCATTACGCTCATTTAGTGGTAAATTAGGTTCTTGAGATGGGCCAATGACAAATCAGGTATTTATGTCTCTTTTCCAATGTACCGCAGACCTTTGGAATTTCATGTGGTCTTCTATAGAAGGAAATTAATGATCGTGTATTATTCATAAAATAATGTTTCCATCATCTTGTCCATTTTCTCTCCATAAATTCGCCAGCAGAGGGCTGAAGGATTTACCACCTACTTAATTTAGTTCAGATTCATGGATACACTGCTTAAACTTCCCTCTTGAAAGAAAATGTTTCTGCCAGGTTTGACCATAGATCTGTGCTGTCTGAATGCATGACATGTACTGCATACTTTACTAAGCTGGGAGGTACACCCTCTCGATGGCTTAGTAATGTTCATGGCAAAAACTTTGAATGTCACTTTTCAAGCATCCTGAATCATTATTATCTTATTTCAGAGCTGCTGAGTGGATACATTTCTGGAACGTGCAGTTTCAAGCCATTTAGATCTGCCTGGTCTACATGAGGGAGATTATTAGATAAAGTGGTTGTAACGGTCAGTCTCAATCTGAAACTGATGCATCTTTCTACATCAGCCTTGAATGAACGCTTAGTGCACGCTCAGGAAAGTGCTTCTGCTCTCCTTGTAGCGTGCTCTACTGAGTTGGGTTAAAAGTAGGACTTCACATTCACAGAACATAGCCAAAGGTGGAAACCTGAGCTTCATGGGAAAGAAAACAGATCGTTTTGGCATCTTGGAATGGGCTAGTTCCTGCAATAACCCAACACATTTTTCCTAAATAGAAGACTGGGAATCTGAGTTCCTTCTTTCTTAAAAGTGGTAGAAATTCATTCACTGCTCTGCAGAATTTGTGGTTAAGTTACTTTTGAGCTCTTCTGCGGGAAAATGAAAGTATTTCTTGATTCTAAGTACACTGAAGAGTCTGAAAGATTTCCACTGGTTTCAGTGGCCTTTGGTCAGACATGTGATGTATTATGAAAATAGCAGAGAATGTCACTGTGGGTTTTTTTTGACCCTAAAAGCAGATTGGCAATGTATCTAGAACTTAACTTTTCATATTTTCCAAGTGCTTTGCTGTTATGAAAATTAAGTAAAATGTTGCTATAAAATTTTCAGTTAATAATATTTCGATGAACATGCTCGGTGACCATTTTGATGCTTTTCAGAGTGTCTTCCTGAGTCTTTTGGATTCTTCTGTAACCAAATGTGATCTTTTAGACCATTTTTGCCAATGGAATGTTTTCCTAATTGTATCCAGGCGGCTCAATGTAGAGAAGGGGTGACTGTGAGCAGGAATAAATCACTGCTAAGTAGCCTGAAAAGATAAATTGGCAAGACTTGAATAAAAACAAACTTACCACCATTCCTTACCATTTCTGAGGTGCCTGGAATAAAACTGTGATTGCGTTTCATGTTATAAGCTTTGTTTGAAATGACTGTTTTTTCAAAAGAGTTAGCGGCTTAAATTCCATTGCATTTTGCATCTTTATGTGCTTTCTAGGAGTTTCTTTTGTGAAGGTGGATAGATATGGCTGAAATCACTCTGAAAAGCATTTTAAAAGAAAGTGCTTTTGCCCTAGATAATTTCCGCATTTTATGGTTGTGACTGGACAGTGCTTAAGAGCCAAGCTATGTTGTCCCAAAGAATCTGTAGTTTAAGAAGTTGGTGTGGGGAAAGAGGAGTACAGAGAAATAACAACATAATAACTAGATGAATATTACTTCATTTTCGGAAATATGGTATCTTCTAGGGGAAGCTGAAAGGGGAAGGTACTGAGTGCTCGCTGGGCATCAGTTGTCCTCTTTCCATTGGTCAATGGACCATTCCATGGTTAATGGTGGAACATCTTATTGTTTGAGGGAACATCCTGATGTGGTGTAAGAAAATGGGATGTTTTATGGGCTATGTGTTGACACAAAGATTATAAAGCTAACTCAGTTTTTTTGTTTACATGTCATTGAGTTCAGCAACAACTTCAGCTTTTGGGATACCCTTCCAAAGAGAAGTCATACATGATATCTTCGGGGGGATGGTGGGGGGGTGGAACCAGGTGGATTGAGAACTTGCTTGAGTTTCAAAAACCAAAGCACACAAAGGGACTCTTCTCCATAACTATCCCTTTTAAAGTGCTCAGTGATGGAACAAAATGCTGGATTTTTCTCTGCGAATTGGAGATGACTATGGAATGTATTTCTTTTCTTTTAACCAAGAAAGCTAATTATCGTTAATAAAGCTACCACTACTGTTTCACCGTAATTTTAACTTAAGGAAGTTTTTGAGTATTAAGTATTTTTCCCACATCACTAAAACAATGTACATTTCCCTGACAAAAATCGCATTCACATATCCTCCTCATTCTGGTAGTTGCAAGGTGAAGTTTGGAATTTTTGCAGAAGCCTGGCTGCCAGTTTACCATTATTGATCGTTATCAGGGGTCCCTTGAGTTATCTGGTGATGCAAAGTATGTCTTTGGCTGAATATGTTGTATGAGCTGTTTTAGGTCTTGGGGACCTGCTTGTGCTGGTTTATTGGAAGGCTGTTCTTCAGAATGAATTGTACTTTGCTGAGAGATACGTTCTATGTTATAATGAAGTATTAGTACTCTGTTTCAGTGTTGAATGTGTGATAGGGAAATGAGCTTGCTCAGAATCACAGAATTGAAGGGTTTGGAAGGAACAATAAGAGATCATCAATCGAACCCCTCTGTTGGAGCAGGTTCCCTACAGCTGATCACACAGGTCGGCATCCAGGTGGTTCTCAAGTATCTCCATAGACATGGACTTCACAACTCCCCTGGGCAACTTGTTCTGGTGCTCAATCACCCTTACTGCGAACAAATAATTCTGTATGTTAGTACAGAACTTCCTGTGTTCAAATTATAGGCCATTGCTCCTTGTACTATTGCTATGTACCATTGAGAAGAATCTGTCCTCATCCATTTGCCTCCCACCTCCCTTCAGGTGTTTATAAACTTTAATTAGATCCCTCCCCTCAGTCTTTGTTTCCCCATTTCCCCAGTCTGAACAGACCCAGGCCTTTCCTCATATGGGAGATGCTCCAGGCCCTTTATCGTCTCTGTGGCCCTCCGCTGGACCTGATCTGAATACTTGGCATTCAGTAGAAGCTCAGCTATTGAAATAATTCAGAGGGGACGCATGCCTGATGCTCTTTTAACTTAATATTCAACTCTTAGTGTCCTCAGCTGCATTTTCTGTTAAGAAAGGTATTGCAAGTTTGAGAGTTGCATGCATTCACTACGATCTTTGGAGTTAAGTGGGGAAAAAATTAAAAGAAAGTCTACATGATGCTCTTAGTTCTGTTGGGGGAAAAGGTCGTATTTTTGTGAGATGAAGGTACCTCATAACTTCTAGCGTCCTAGTTTACTAGTTAGAGATGGCTGTGAGAACTTGTTATACTGTGATTATGTAAAATATGCTGCACGTTCTCTGGGTGCTGGTTTGAATTTATTTCTGAGACCCAGATTTAATCACTAATGAGATTTTCCTGTAACACTCAAGCACTTAGGCTCAGCCTCACATTTTGCATTAGTGCTTTGTTTAAGCAGTCTAGCTAGTCAGCTAAGATATAAAAACCAGAAGGAATTAGAAAATTCCAATTTGATTGATCTTAGTATTTTATGATCCCTTTAATTTGATTTAGTGATTCTTGTTTCATTTTGAGTCCATTTTTCAGTTCTGCATTGTTAAGATTACATATGCCATATAAGAATTTGTTTAAAGATCACTTTTATTGGGAGTAAAATAAAAGCTGGAAATCTTCCTGTTATTCTAAGGCATTATAACAGCTTGTTTGTACAAAGTCTAAATTTGGAGCCAAATTTGACTTGTCCTTTAAAGCAGTAATAACCTCAGAACCTTGCTAATAAATGCTGGAAGGTTTTTCAGTGTTCAAATGAGTCTGAAGATATTTTAATTATTTGCCATACTTAGTCTTTACACTGATGGGGTTCAAACTAGAACGTATGGATCTGCATTTTCCTGCCCTAAGTCTGATCATATGTTACAAGCTTCTTGACAGCTGTTGTTATTGTTCATAGCTCCCCATACTTTCTCAACACTTTCACAATCTATTAATCATTTATTAACCCTTTATAAACCATTTATAAATGTACCCTGAATAAAAGAAAGTGTGACCATTCAATTTCTTCCTCGTTTAATATTAAAGGCAAGTCCAAGGTCAAGATGGGCAGAGGGAGGCTTTAGGGAGCTCATGTAGTTTATATTTTGGCCAGTCAGCTGAGGAACCACGTGGAACTAAAATTAGTAAAGTGTGTGCAGTGGAGAAAGTTCACACGGTGTAATATGCTGTGGGCAGTATTAGCGTTGACTTACTCAATCTGTTAATGGTATGGTCTGTCTAGACCTTTGGAACATTCCTTAGCTCCTTATTTAATGTAGGAGGAATCATTTCTGAAATTAGCATATAAATTGTCCAGAGTCAGCAGCCCTTTAAAACAGTATTTCACCCTTGTGTCAAGGCGCAATCAACTTGTTAAAAAAAAAATACTGATACAAGGGCATAAACTGAGAAAGTCATTGAGTTTTAAAAGAGGAAATGGTCAGGACTTGATTTGGTAGGCTTTATTTGTTTAGTGATGTTAATAAGGGGAAGTGCATGATGATAAGGAAACATCTGGCAAGCTCTATTCATGTAGAAGGTTTACACTTATGTAACTGAAAAACTGGAAGGTTTTTCTGATTTTGATGGTACATTTTCCTCATTCCTTGATCTTCCATGTAACCTGTAAATAAGCCGTACTGTGTGTACTGTTCATTTGAGGGCTCAGTCCAGCTGAACAAGCTCCAGTTTCTTTCCAAGCATTTCTGAGGCCTATGCTTGTTTACTCTTCAGTTGCAGGAGTAACATACAGTATCCTATGCTGAGGTTATCAGCCACAAAGAAAGGTAACGTAACATGTATTCCACTTGTGAATTATGGAGGAATTGTAAAATTGCATTTGGGAAGAGTACATTTCTATATGGAGACAGAAAATAAATGATGATACAGTTCGGTAGGTTTAGTTGGCATGTATCTGAAATGACCACACTGAGCAGTGAAGCCAAAAAAATCTTTGTAGTACAAAATCATGTGTTCTGAACATGCCATGTACTTACAAAAAAAACTATTCCTGGAATGTTGCTGGAGAGTTTTATATGTTTATTTGGTACTTTTCATCTCCCTTGCTCTGAAAGCCAGGTGCCTCAATCACAATGAAACCGACAGCCCTGGTCACAGAGAAATAGTGCTGGAAAATAATGCAATTACAGAAAATCAAAGAAAATCTAAAACAGCACTATTATATGTAACCAAAGGAAACATCTGAACTAGTTATTATTATTACCTCAAATGTTAAATACTGAATTTGTTAACAAAATTAATTTATTGAAAAGCTATTTCAATTCTAGAAAACTCCTGGTTTGTGGCCAGGAAAGTCTTCAGGATACTGGATGTTAAATTTGTCGTGGTCCCAGTGTCTATCCCGTGTGCTACCCATGTCCTCTGGAGAGAGCATATTTTACCTATCATTCTAACAAGCAGTGAAGAACTCTTTCAAGAAGGAAAGAAAATCAGAGATTCCTTGAAACGAAACGATTTGCTTAACTGATGCTGAAGCATGAGAAGAGCTATTTTGTAAGCTCTTTATCCCACCTTCCTTTCTAGTGCCTTTAAAATTATTTTGCACTTAGGCAGCCTCAGTGGCCATCCAATTGTGAAGTCATGTTTGGGCTTCTCTTATTTTTTTCGTTTGAGGATCTCAGAACACCATGGGTGTGTGTATTTTAAAGGCTAGGATGGCCACACGTAGGAGTTCTACTAATTGCAGAACTACGTGCAGTGGGCAGGTGCTGTGCTCTGTTAGCACTCTGCCTAGAACAGAGAGGCCTTGGCTGCTGTCTGTGGGCCATTGCTTGATGCTAAACAACGATTGCAAGAGCAATGTGACAGTGTTCCTGCCTGAGCGAGTGATAGCAGCTATTTAGTGACCGTGAACTTAGCAACAGAAGAACCGTGTTTATTTCGCAGTCTTTAGAGAGTGTCTGATCCAAAGATAATCGTGCGCAAAGTGTCAGAATGTCCTGGGTGAATCAGAGCAGGCTGCTGTTAGCACAAACGTGAGGTTGGCTGCGGTGCTGCTGGGCAGGCACAAATGGAGTGAGGTGCTGGGGGAAGTCAGCACGCTGCGCTGTGCACCAGCTGCACCTTTGCTGTGGGGCACCCAGGCTTCCTTGGAGGGCTGTGTAGGACTAACCTTGTGACAGCCGTTGTGATTTTGGAGTATCTTTGCAGGGACCACTTTAAAATGTTGGAAGGGCCCCCCCAGTCCCCTTAGTACTCAATTTAATTGGAATTATGGTGCCCATCAAAAAAGTATTACTGCAAGGTGACCTGGAAATAATCATTTCCTTTCATCTATAGCAAACATTTGTAGGTCGTTAAAATGTCACAAATAAATGAAGTCTTATTCACAGAGAAATGGCTTTCTGTGAGCCCTGTAAAATATGAGATTTCATTATATACAAAAAGGCTATGTGTTGTATTCTTGGTTCACAAAGCAAACGTCCAACACATGTGGAATGCAAGGCAGGATGTTGGACCCTCTAAGGGTTGTATACAGATATATGAAGGGGAAGAGGGGAAGAAAAAACACTTGTGGGTCTGAGGAAACGACCCCTTCCAGTAACAAATGGAGCATGTGCTCTGGGTCTCTGGGAGGATTTGTGTGGGGATCTTGCTCTCCATGTGCGCACATTCCTCTGAATCAGACAGGTGTTAAAGTGAAATGGTGCCCAGAGGACGCAGCACCCTCCTGCTATCAGCAGCCTGACCACATGACAGGGCCAAGAGCAGCCAAGCACAACTGCCATGGGGCTTGCCAAGGGGTTAGATGCTGAATGCTGAGTGAGATATCTGTGCCAGCTTGGGACCTCTGGGCCATGTGGCCATTCCTGGTGTGGGTCCATCACTGTAATGTGCTGGGGAGAGTGGAACCTGGAGCTGTCCTCATAGTTTTTGCTGAGTGAAGATAACTTACTGTTGTGAATATAAAATATTAATTACCTTGCAAGTGTGCTTGGGAGGCCATGCATGGCTCTGGCATCTCTCCAGACTTGCTGTGGAGGAATAAGAGGATTGCCTCCTGGCACTGGAGTCTGTTTGCCCTCTCCTCCCCCCCGGCATCACAGTGGAAGTGAGTAAAAGGAACTGTTTGAAAACAACTGACATCTGGGAAAAGATGTTCATTGGCTTCTGGGATTTAGACCAGTCCCTGAGCTGGTGCCTTAGGAGTGGATTTAACCAATGCTGTAATCTTTTGGCACCTGTTGCATTTTTTTTGGCAGTGGCATAGGACTGCTTTGATTGCACTATGACCAGAGTAGTGAGCATATGTGTGATACCCATCCCAGAAAGTGCAACTTAGTGCCCTTAATGCCTTTCCTATTGTTTTTCTTCCACTTTCTCTTATTCATCAAGCTGCTGTTAGTAATTATCATTACATGCAGACAAGCATCTATCAGCATCTCCAAAGCTAACAAATGAAGGACAAAGCAAGAGGAGGACAGGAATTAGCAGAGCTCTGTGTTGTTAGAGGCCAGCTGTTTTTTGCATTTGCTTTGGAATTGTTTATCTGGCCCTCAGTTTTAAGGAGTGTGGTAAACAGAGGACTCCAGGCAAAGCGATACGTCCTAGTGACTGAGATGTAATCAGGAGATGAGTATTTGGGTTTATAAATATGTTAAACAAAATAACCAAATATGTATCTTCAAGAAGGGAATTCAGTGGACCCATTAAAGGAAGTCTCTGCCTACATGTCTCTGCACTGATTGTACATCTGTAAATGGCCGCCGTCCAGCAAAGCTCTTAAGTGCATGCTTAACTCTCAGCATGGCTTGGCTACAGCGATGTTACTAACTTTGGCATGTGAGCTTTTATGCATTTGGGGCATTCACATGCCTAGTGCTAAGCGCGTGCCTATATGCCTTTCTGAAAACTAACTCTTCCTTGTGTCCTAAAGGTCTGCAACCTGGAGCATGAGTCCAGTTTCCAACTCAGATTCCTGCTCTTCTGGAGGGTACTGAGGAATAGGGCTGCACATCCATATAGACATCACTGAAATTCAGAGGCGGAGACCCCTGAAGTTTGCTGATGTTGCATGTGTTTTCCCTTTCCTGGTGCCTTAGAATCAGTCCTTGGAACTCCCAGTGATCTCTAGAACATGATGTAAGGTCTGCTAATTATAACGTATTTGTTTACTGAAGGAGGCTGTGAGCCCCTGCAGTCAGTCACCAAAGCTGTGTTCACTGAAGTCTGATGGGCTGCCTACAGACTGGATTAGTAGATTAAGTAGATATAGTGAGATTGTCCATAAAGATTCTAATTGCTGTAAATCAGCGCATCTTAAACACTATACAGTTCCTATACGGTCTGTACAGAACTAAGTATTTTGTTGAAAAGGATTCCTCAGTTAACCCATGTGGTAAAGCCAGTGGCGAAATGGCACACTCAGGTGTCACACAGTCCATACTGCACTGCAGATTTCTGTGTCATCAGTGATAGGCAGTCTGAGAGGTGTGTGTATTAAAATTCACTGTCACATTTGCTGACTTGTAAAAAGCCAAGAGGTGGGGTTATCAGATTGGAAGCAAAAGTCCTCAAATGTTTATGGCAGTTCCTGGAGTTACAACTCAGCTTTGCTAATCTAGAAAGGTGATGAAAGGCCTTATGCTTCCTGTCTACTTGTGGACTGCAGATGAGAAGACTATCAGCAAAGGCAGCCCAAATGCTAAATGTCCTAAATGTTGAACAATGGAAGCTTAATTGAATGTATTGCAATAGTCACAGTTCTTAATCTCAATGGGTGCCTCTGTATTTTTAGGATTTATTAAAAAAAAAAAAAAAAAAGCAAAAGAAAAATTCCACCAGTAACAAAACAACTGTCTTCGCAAGTAAAGTCCAAGCAAGCAATTCCAGCAAACTATTCTAGTGTACACAGTTCAGAGTCTCCTTAGATATTTCATGATCTACCATCCGCACCAAAAGCTGCTGAATGAGTAATGGCAGGTTGTTGGTGGTTGTTTGTTTGTTTGTTTACCTTCACCAAAGCCTGTTTGTGCTACAGACTGCTTTGGTATTTGTAGTCATTCATTTTAGGTAAGTTAATTTTTGGACTTCATAAAAAACCTAAATGGGGGAAAAACATCCTGTTGTGTGAGAGTTCTTATCTGCTGTGTTGAAATAATTGAAATTGGCTTTCTGAACAGTCCGAAGGAGTTCATTTGAGGGCTGAGACCCAAATGCTAGTTTGAAAAATGCTTTAAAATGTCTTTGTCTAGCTTTCTGCCCCTGGAGGAGAAAAAGAGAAACTTAGCAAGCACCACATGTTACGGATGCTGCTCAAGATGCTTAACACATTACTTAAAGCTGTTCTGTAACCATTATGTTGTGAGTAATATAAGGATAGGAATGGAAGAGGAAGAATCCAGGTTTGCTGTAACCACATCTGTAGCCTCACCACTTGCTTGTTGTAAAGGGGTCAACTCACTTCTGCCAGTTCCTGCAGTGATACTGGATGTTACCTCTGCAGCGCAAGGCATTAGCGGGTTGGGGTTACCTCTGAGTGAGCTGGCATGTTTGCAGTAGGTTACCACACAGGGATACCAGCTTCGGTGCCAGAAACAGTGAAGCTCTGTTACTGCCATACATAGTTAATTATCTCAGGTGTCACATGGAGCAAACGCCGCTATATTGCTGCTGGTTCTGCTGCTACGTTAATTGACGTTGGCTTGGGGATCTTTGCCCCAATGTGCAGTGCAGACGTACCCAGGAATGCGCTCCTATTGTTGACTGAATACTGTATTTTCTCATAAATGTGGCAGGAGTATAATTGCAGGGTGGAAAAAGAAGGGCAATATACATTCACTTCACTTTAGAAACTAAATTAAACCTTTGACTTAACTCACTTCTATACCAGCTCCCTGCAGGCATTTCTACAGGCTTCATTAGAGCCAACCTTGTGGCCATGGAAAAGGTCTTACAAAAGCCCAGCTAGGAAGCCAGTCACAGCCCCAGATCCTGCTGCTGCATGGCACAATCCACCTCTTGGCTCCTTGGGCCTGCAGCTGCCAGGCACTCTCCTTATGTGGTCACTGGTGTTGGCTCACAGGCTGCAGCAGATAGATGAGGAGGGCTGAGGGGGAACACATTCATCACTGCCAGCAAGAGCGGGGGCAGTGCCAAGTCGCTATGTAACTAAGCACATGTGCCAATTTGCTCGGTAATTGGATTGCTATTTGAAAAATTAAAGCGGTGTCTAGAAAATTCGAACCTTCACGTGTATGCTGCATGAAGCACGCAGCTGAGGGCCTGTGCAGGGAGAGTAAAGGTGACCGGACGTAGGTGTTTAGGAGAGTGAGCATAGGAAGCAACGTGAGCACTTTGAGAAGTATTCCCCCAGCCTCACAAACAGCCGCTCTGCAGAGAGACAAAGAGCAAGGCACAGTGCAGGGGGAAGCTGTAACGTTATGGACAAGCTGTAACCCATTGCTTACTAAGGAAAATTAGCGCGGGCTCGTCAGCTGAAAGCAATTCGTGTAAAGAAAACATATCATTAGAGGGAAGGGCTTGATGTACTTGCTGTAATTTTTTTTTTTTTTTTTTTTTTTTGCTGAAGAGGGGAAAAAAGCTGCTAATGGACATAACAGTATTTTTTGTATTTTCTTCCAAGCCTGTGAATCTGTTGCTTCTTTATCTACTGTTGTATGCATTATTCTCAAATGCCTTTGCTAAGCAAATCGTGTGTCAAAAATTAATTATATCGAATTATCCAGCCACAGAATTTCTTGTTAAAGGTGCGCCTGTGCCACAGAGCTGTTTCTGCTCCCCCCTGAAATGAAGTTCAGACTGCTTTGACTTCAGTTATATCCAAAAATACAGTTACCTAAATAGTCCTTCAGGCATTTCGTCGTTCTTTGCAGTTGAGCTCTCTGGCCACCCTTATTCAGCTAAAAAATTTAAGCGTGTGGATACAATGGGTTATGAATTGTTCCTAAGATAATATTTGTAGTTTAAAGTATAATCCGGTTGCTCGTAGACTTATGAAAGCAGTGCCTGTGTTCTTCATCACTGCTCAGCAGAAACTCAAGCTGGAAGCCTTGTATTTAAAATAATAGAAAGTAGAAATCGATGGGCTCGTACTGAGGAAGAACTATTTGGAAGCTCTGTGAAATGTCTGATTATTTCTCATGAGCTCAGTCCTGGTAGAATGAGGTTAACACATGTCAAAGTGGAGGCTCAGAAAATTTTGGGTCACATTTCTGCCCCTAGATGGAGTATTCTGCACACTGGTATTTTTGATATTTCGGGAGAATGGAGCTGTGTGTTGGAAGCCTTGAAATGCCTCTTGTTCTGAATTCCCTTTACAATGTATCAAGTGCTGCCCATTGGGACTGGGGGTAACTGGGACCCAGAGACCATTTAGAAGAGAAAAATCAAAATAGGGTTTGTTTGTATAATTGATCAGATACTGTAAGGGGCACTGCAATTTCTTAGTGTGTCCTATTTGTTGGATGGTGATAGATACCTATGCAGTAAGGCAAAAAGTCTGTATTTTATAAAGCAATGCTCACTATTATGAAATGTCTGATATTTGCAGCTCGCAGTGCTTAGCATTTCTGTGACTTTCATGGTATCCCCTCCTCTTAGTATCCTGTGAACACCATGGTAACGTTAACGACTTGTAAAACATTTTAATAGTGACCACTGTAATATAGTGGTTGTGTGCAAACAGCATGCACCATTGCTTCAGAGGTGTTTGTAACATTTTGTTTTTGTCACAATCAGAGCAAAACGTTGCCAGATCTCGAGAACCAAATCCTAAACTTGCCAAACACCAAGCTGAAAGTGAGTTCTCTTCTGCAGCTTCTGCCTTTGATCATCTGCAGTTTCATTGATACATTCCTACCCGGCACTCACGAGCTTAGTGAACCATGGCTCTTGCAAGCGCAGTTGCTTGGGAAAAGCATTTGGCTGCAGACGCCGTGTTGGAGGGGGGAGGTGGGTGTTTTCCAAAGCCAGCTTTGGAAAAATCTGTGTTGTTTTATGTGCGAGGGAGAGCTCAGCTGCGGGCCCGCGGCTCAGGTATGTTTGCAGGCAGCTTCTGGTTCCGCCTTTGCAACAGGAGGGACCAGCTGCAGGGTTTGTCCTTGGGCTGGGAGCTGGATTCCTGCAGAATCCGGGATTTTGCTTTGGACCTTTTTAAATGTGATGTAAATGCCAGCAGCTTCCTAACAACTGTTAGCGGAGCTCCGAGCAGAATTTACAGTGGACTCTTGTGAGAGAGAAGAGAATGGAAAAGCTCAACAAAACCTCTGTCATCTGAGCAGAGCCCTAAGAAATGCTTTCCAGCTCTCAAAGAAAGAAAGGGTCTTAATTCAGATTTACCGGAATTGTCTAATTAGTCCCTTTAATGCCGTGCACCTTATAGTCTGTGCCGCCAGCTCCGTCCTATAAATGAGACGATGGGCTAATTCATCTTGGCAGCAGTAAACAGACCTTGTGATTGTCCTCCCCACAAATACCGGCCCGCTTTTAGGAGAGCGCTTTGACCAAGCCCGCGTCCTCGCTCCCTCTGCTGTGCCCCCCTATTCCGATTGCTGCCTCTGCTCTGCGCTCTCCTCCTTCCCCACCAACCCACCCCACCCCGTCTCGCACACAGTGACATACCTCACACATTTGCCACTGCTAACAACAACCTGTCAACTCTTTCTTTGCACCGTGCTAGGCGCCCTTTGTTTCTGCAGCCCAGCAAGCCTTGCAGCTGTTGTCCGAGGCCTGCTCCGACAGCCTGTGATCAGTCAGCTGCAAAATCCTCCCTGAACAACTCGGTATTCACAGCTCTAATCGGGCCAGCGGACTGTTTCCTCCTCTCTCGCAGTAAATCTTTATCACTTGCGCTCTGCTCGTCAGTTCGTGGCGCCAGCTCTTTGGGCTGCTCGATCCCTTTCCCATACTCTGCTGTGCCGTGTGCTCTGAATGCTAACTTCGGCCTCGTTTAGGCTCGGTGCTGCAATCCACATGTGGGGAAGGTCGAATTCCTACTCCTTCCCCATCATCTAAGCCGCATGTACGAGTTTATCTCTCTCCAAATGCTGAGATACCCAAAGGCTCCCTTCCTCTGCCTATTTCCTATTGTATCTTTGTAAGTTAATTACACGATTATCTTTCCAGCAGCCTGTTGTGTTTCCATTTAAGAGCTGCCTTTGGTAGGAATAGCAGGGTGAGTGCCCAGCCTGGGGGAGCTGATGGTGGCAAGAGAAGCCCTGGGGAAACTGGCACGGGCTTTAATTTGATTGCATGCCCAGGGCTATTAACCTTCCTCTTAATGGTTCCCCCATGGATGGAAACACATTTCCCTCCATCCTGTCCCTCAGTTGATGCCATCTCGGTCTTATAAAAGATTTACATCAAAGTTGTTGAATTGTGAAGCAGGCTTTTAGAAAAAGGATCAAAGTTTACTTTCTTGGTATCCCAGCTGAGTGAAGGGGAGACCGTGCTGCTTTTAGCGTGAGGCTTGTGTCAGTGTGGGGTAGCTGAGGATTTATACTCATTTAGCTGAAAACACAAGTCTGTGTCCCTTGCTACTTCTGCCACAGCATGACAGCTCCTCCTGCCTCCTGTGGCAAAACGCTGTGGGTTTTGTTTCCCCTCTGCTGTGCTTGGGTCTGGGATCTAAGGTGACAGAGTGTAATTAAAGCTCAGTTAAACGACATGATTTGCAAAGAGATTCAGATAGCTTTCAAGTAGAACATGATCAAGATTACTTTTAAAAAACAAATTATTCAGGACAATGAGGGTTATTTGTGTTTGTCAGGAGCCTGGGAAATATTTGTGCCAACGCTGGTCTGAGGGTCAGAACTACTGTTTTTTAATCTTGTCTCTTAACCTAAATCTGTTTCCACCACTGGAAAATCCATTTCTCTTCCTGCTTCAGCTTCCCCCGCTTTTAAGTCCTTCTGTTTCAGCCCTTCCAGGTGGGTGGGTGCATGCAGGGCTTAAGATTGGCCAAATATAGAAATACTTCTTTAGCAGTAAAACTTGAATTGGCCTTGAAAATTTGTTGTTGCTATTAATTTTATAAGGCAGCTGTGAAGTAGATGGTTCTGTATAGTGGAAGGTGGTCTTGTTTGATCGAGAATAAGTTAATCTATGTAGGATTATTTAAAAATAATAATTCCATGCAGATTTAATTTTTGTGACACTTACAGTCAATTAGACGTGTAGAGAAGCATTGCAATTAGACATTATTAAGCAGGGATGTTTAGTAAAAATGCAAGTAACATGTGGCACAGCTTAGTCACCGAGCTCAAAATTTGGGATGTTCTGCTGCTATGTAACTAGACCTATAAACACATTCTAGACTTAATTGAGAGGACTGTCTCCAAACTTGCTGGTATTTGTCTCAGAAACGCTTTTCTTTCTTAGTGTATTCTTCAGTGAAATTGAATGTTCATGAACAGCTTCTGTATATTGGCCTTTTTTTTCTGTAGGCTGTCTATAAGGAAAGCAGGTGAAGTATGACACTAAATAGTACAGCATGTTGAGCTGCTTTCTGGGGGGAAGCTTCACTGTTGAAAATGCTCTGGTGATCAGAGACAGTTTGGTAGGACAGCAGATAGAGAGCACAGCATCTTGACAAACCCTAGGCAAACATCTTAGATAACCTTTTCCCTTTCTCTGATTTAGTTTGCTCATGATACTCAGTTCCTTCCTCCATGTCCCAGGCTGCTAACTTCCATCCTTTGGTGACCCTAGCTGTCTTCAAGGTCCCAGAGGTTGCTGCAAGGCTGGTGGTGTAGCTGAGTTCATAGTTGGGCTTGCATGGCTCTGTACACAAGTGAGTCATTGAATGCAGTCAGCCAGTCATGTTTCTTCTGGACTTGTAAGGCTTGTCTACCCTGTGAGTCTTGATGGATACTGTTTGCTTGCAGTTTTGATGACTACAAACGCTGGAGGAAATACGGGTTAAGTTCCCTGACCTCTGCCATCTAAAAGTGTAACAGCAAGTTTAGTCCCCTTCTACATTATCATCTTTTTCTGATCAAATAGTTGGCTACTGGCCATAGCTATTTTGTGATGTGATGTCTTCTTTATTATGAAACAATGGCTCTTCGCCGTGCCTGGGGAAAGAAAATCCATCCTGTGTCCTCTGCACAAAAAGCAGTTGATTTTGAAGTGCTCCTCAAGAACATCCATTCCTTACTTGCTAGCACTGTCCATGTATGGCTGTTCTCCTGCGTGTCTAGTGATGTTTCTGCCCCAAAGTGAGAGTCTGCTGAAGAGATGCGGCTGCAGATTTGATATGTATTTCTGTTTGGCTGTTGCTGGAAGAGGGTTTGTTTGTGGCTGTAGAGCAGAGTCTGAGGATAGCTTATCCATTCCCTGGTCCAAATTGAAAAAGGGCTTGCCTTTCCTAATGTGAATCTGCATTTGAATGTTTATGGAGGAGCAGGATATTTTATTGTTTGTTTTTTTCTGTTTTTAAGGAGCAATGTCAACACTTTTCCAGCTCCTCCAGTATTTGACTTAAGAAAATTTCAGACCTTGGCCACATTCTTTTTGATTTTTTTTTCCCAATTTGCTGATAATATGCTTACTCTGTAATTCCATTTTAAAAAATGTCTTTTAGTCTAGGAATTTCCTTGTCTGATTTGCCTCAGACTTTCCAGAAATACTCTACCTTGGCATAAAGTTTGCACCTGTGGAAGTTCAGGAAAATTGGTTTAGCTTTTGCTAAATGAGGAAGGGCTTCTGCCAAAATTGGGTTTATAATGAGAGGCTGGTTTAAATATGGATAGACAAGTCTCTTCATAATTATTAGGTAACATTAATGTATAATCAGACCCATAAAGAAAAAAAAGAAAGACTAAGTGGACTTTATCTTGCCTATAAAAATGAATTTTTGTTTCTCCTTTGGCAAGTCAGGGGAGAATGTTTGCTATTAACCCATCTTGTTTAATTTTGTTAGCTGCCACTTGTGTGCAAATTTCCTGTACATCTTAAAAACATGTAAAAGATGAACAAAGAAGGAGGGGGAAGATTATAAATGGATCCGTGTGACTTCCTCTTCTCCAGGCATTTTCCCCCCTCGCTTAAGATGTTTGGAGAGAATGCAGGGCCATGCAGTGTTTGTTAAAGCTGATGGAATATCTTCCTCCCTCGGGGTATTTCTTTAATCAATGATTCTTTATAGTATTAGGTCATCTCCTCTTTTTTTTTATTTTTTATTTTTTTTCTGAAGAATCCTTGTTTTGTATGTTTTCATGCACCCTGACATTTATTCTCAGAATTATGGCCTGATCACTTCCTGTCCTTTTCCTCAAAATTTCTCTCGTTTTATCTATTTTAAGTGCTGAAGCACAAAGATAACCCCATCATAGTTCTCTCATTTTCCCCAGTGCTTCCCCCCCCCTCCCTTTCCCTCCTCACGATGAAAAATGAAAGGTTTCATGGTCTTACAGATTTTCTTTATGCTTATTTTGGCCTATTTGCAACCCAAATACATCACTATAAGACGGCTCTCTAAGGCTCTTGGATCAATTAAAGGTAGCCCTATTCATTGCCAGTACAAACCTTTGCCTATTAACTCTTTCAAAGGGCATTTGTCATCGCAAAAAGCTGTGAATGCCGTCTGGGTTCATTGATTAAAAAAAGGTATTGTTTTAAGGCTGCTGAATATCTTAATTAGTTGTAATCAGAGGGTAGCTTGTGTCTGTAAAGTGATACAGTTACCTTTCACCTACTTGCTTTATTCTGTATGTTTTAAAAGAAAAATATCTCATGTAATTCAAGCATGGTGTTTGTAGGGTAGAAGAGGAATGCACTTTTTGATCAAAGCATAATTTATGACATTATTTTATAAAGCTAGATAGTTAATGTGTTAACTTGGAGTACGTCTTGTTGGCCTACGACCAGCCATGAGAGGGCAAGCAGAGCGATGCTACTCATTGCCAGCTATCATCCTCCTTTCTTCACTCAGAAATTCAGTGTCTGTATTCTGGAAGTGTAGAAATCCACCCCAATTCTGCAAGCACCCGCACGTGTGCTTAGCTAGAGCACATGAATAGTTCATTAATACGGAGTATGTATGGCGCTGTTTGCCAGACCAAGGTAGAACAGGGGAACATTTTTTAGACCAGTGGTTCATTTGCTGTAATTGTGGTCTCAAAATGTTTGCAGCTATTTGTGAATTTGTACCAAAACTGGGAAATTATTTAAGCTGGGAAAATGTCTTTTCTGCTGTCCTCTGAATCAAAACATTTCTTTTGGTGGTTAATAATAAAAGTCTGTTTCCTATTTGAAGAGACTCTTCTGTAAATTACAATCTACACTTTTCCTTGGGCTTCATGAAAAGCTTTGGTTATACTTGATGCTGTTTTGGTTTATTTTTCTGAGAAAATAGTTTGTATTTCCCCTAAAATATTTCACTCAGAATAAATGGATATTTACTTACCTCTGACAGAGAGTCTGGGCTGTAAAGAGATCCTTTCCAGTCTCAGGTCTCTACAATGCACCAGAAACTTGCATAGGCTGGCCCTCAGTCTCTGGCAAAGCGCTTCCAGAGATGATAATTTAGGGATATACACTTTTATTTCCTAGACTGTGTTAAGTATCTTCTGTGGGGAGGAAGAATGCACCTGACAGAAAATCTGAAGTCATGGTTGATAGGAGTATTTGCTTTTGCTCTTGAATAAGATACTGGATGGGGTGATAGTCAGACAAGATGGCCTTAGTGGTCTTTTCCAAACTTGATGATTCTGCGAATAGATGACAATTTATTCTGGAGAAAGGGCGCAAACAATGTCTTATGGGGAGACTCCATTATCTGGGTGAAAAAGTCTTTAGAAAGTGCCTTACACCATGTGTACCGGGTTGCTGGTGCTGTTTGGTCATCTCGAAAGCAAGGCCTTACCTGGGAATCACTGAACATGTGAATCCTTAATGCCTGCTCTCAGCTTATGGATTGCTTGGTAGCTTTTATTGGAAAGATGCATGCGTGCTCACACATGGATTCTCAAGGTCGTGTGGCAGAGTTGCACAAATGCTATCACTGCTACACTTATTTTTCAGTGGATGAGTATACTATATAATGTTTCCCTTACAAGGCAACTTTTCTAAAGTTGTCTGATTTCATCTTGAAATACTCTGCATACTTCACAAAAAGTACTTTGTGTCCCTTTAAATATTTTTTTCAAAATAAAAATACTTCAGGATGACTAGCTCCAACTTTGTTGACTGTACAATCATGTCTGTTTCATAGCTGTGGAAAAAACAGCCTGATAAAGATTAAAATCCTACTTCGAGAAAATGCAAAATTTTAAGCACGTGTGTTAATGTTCCTCTGATTCTGGCGTAAACTGTTCTGAAAAGTTTTCCTGGGATGCTGTCAGAGGCAAAAATAGAATATGCACTGGAGTTGCAGACAGTGCCTCAGTCACAGTATATGTGAACATTAGAAATGTTCTTTCATACTTAGTAATAAATGTGAGGCATGACATGGTTGTTCGGAGGGGCATTTATTTTACTAGCTGGTTGTTTAATTCAGTGATTTATGTGCTACAGAAAGATAATTTTGGTGTGGAGATCAATGCTGTTCTAAGCTTTTTCTTCAGCTTTTTATGTTTGGACGGAATTGTGCAGTGCCATTTCTTTGATCAAGTGCTTTAGAAATAAATTTGAAGAAACAAAAATGTCCATTTCTACTGTAACTCCTATGTGCAAATAAATTAATATATAATAGTATTGTGTGTCATTCTCTATAGAACATTTTTAGGTGTCTGTAGAACTGGGAGATGATTTATGAAGTGTGACTCATTTTTCCTTCTTCACACTGTTCCACTGGAAGAACTCAGAGTGCGATGAGAAAAACTAGTACACGTTATTAAGAATTCCGATAAAGTAGGCTGAATAAATTTGTTTTCTTTGTGAGCCTTAATCCTGTGTTGTATTGGCTTCTTGGACATGGCTAATTTATTTGGAATTCCATTCTGTTCCCGACAGCATTCCTGATTAGCAGTTTGATCACCCGGAGCAAAGTTACATACCAGCTTTCAACTCTTGTAATCTAGCAGTGTAATTTTTTCAAATGGTCCCTTTTCTTTCCTTTTTTGCCCTAGCTCCGCTTCTTTATATGTGCAAAGAGACTTTAAAAGTAAGCAGGATAACCTGTTAGGGGACTGAAAAATTTGTACAAAACATAATACAGTTTGCTGAATGCCCGACTTGTGTCTGGCCACAAAGCATCTGATGTTAAAGTTCGGACAGGAATATAGAAACTTCCAAGATCATTCAGATCATTGAGTGCTTATTGTGAGTGCAGTATTTTGTAGCTATGAAAATGTGATTTGAGAAAGCAGACGTTTTAGGAGAGAAAGGCAAAGCGTAAAGCTCAAGCCATGCAGTCCCACGCCATTTTTTGATTTAGTGTGATGATGGTAGGTCTGATAATTCTCTATTGCTCACAGAGCTTTAAACAATCATAGAAAGTTTTTCTTAAAGTTCAGCATGTGTTTAATACGGACCTAGTTGAATGAAGCCATATTTTTGATCATGTCTTTAAAATTTCCAAGGCTCTGTTAATTTCCAAGTAGATAGAAGAAGTATTTTAACTATACCTTTCAAATAATGTACTTTGATTCCATTAAGCAGAAATGTAAGATTTGGAGCTGTGGCAGTCCAGTTCCAAGCCCAGTACAAATTATTTTCCTTCCATCACTTGTAAAGGATAGAGATTTTTCAGTAATTGCATTTTATAGTGATAATATCTTCAAGCCCCTCTCACAATCTGTAGTTCGTCAAAACGCATTCTGCATGTGGTAGGTTTTAGAAACTTGTGTGTTTAATGGCTAAATTTGAGATGTACTGGACCTTGTATAGAAATTGGAGTTGCATCATTTTTTGCTTCTGTCAGTGTTGAGCTGTCAAAATGAATGATGACTGGGAAACCCCATTTAATTGTAAATCACAGCCAGGTTTTGACCTGATTTCCTTTTGTCAGAGCAAGGAATGAGCAACCTTAGAGTGAAATGTGGAAATGCTGCATTTAGCAGCCCTCTCTGTAAGTGTATAATGTGCTGAAGACACGCAGTTAAAGGTGAGAGGGAACTGGGTTTTCTAATCTGTGACATTTCTTAAGGTCCTGGTCTCGTTTTGTGCTCAGTGAGGAGAGGTTTTTGAGTTGCATGAGTCTTGGGAATAAAACAAGGAGACGTGTCCATGGCACTAATCAAGAGACTCAGAATGGCGGTTTTATATATGAATGATTTGACTGTGTACTTACAAAAGCTTGATCTGTCTTTGTTTTCTTCTGATCTTAAATTTCATGGATCTGAGAGACAGCTCCTGTCAAATTTTTCATCAGAGCTGAAATGTGTTTTACCAGACTTTCTGCTTTTGAAAAGCTGGCAGTTCAGTTGAAATAGTTAAGTCAAAAATAATAAAAATAGTTAAATTACACAGTATCACAGAATCTCAGGGACTGGGAGGAACCTTGAAAGATCATCTAGTCCAGTCCCCCTCTGGAGTAGGAACAAATTCTCTAATGGATTGCAGCAATACCATTAATTCAGTGAAAAAAATCCACAGAAGGACAACTGAGAAAGGATGGTTTAGGTCTGGATCCATTCTATGAAACTGCATTCAGTGATTAATTTCTCTACAAGTCCAGAGGATCTTCCCATGCAATAAAATTGCACAACTAAGTGTGAAGACAGAGGAATTTGTGTGGGGTCTCTGGAAAGTGAAGAAGAAAATGGATATAAGGATTGATAATAAGCTATTTTAAAGTTTGTAATACAAATTCAAAATATTTATGTGAGGCTTTCAACCTGCAAATGGCTAAACATTTTTGTATTTTTATACTTGCTCATCAGGAGGCAGTTGTTTCAGATATCATTAATATTTTAATTTGTTTAATACCATGGCATATACGCAAACTATTTTATTACTTCTAGATCATGCACTGTGTACACTCCTGGAAAGAAAATCCTATGAACTGAAGAGAAATAAAATATCTGCTACTGAGCATTGCAGTGTATAGCCATTCATGAAGGAGATAATGCATTGACAGCTCCCCTATTGTGAGGAACTCATTAAATCTTTAAAATACAGGTCTCTTTAGGTGAACATTTTTGAGTCATATTTTTATTATTATTTTAAATCTTACTTGTGACTCTGAAGCCTTGAGGATGGTGCTGAATCTGTTTTACAAACTCTCAGTTTTATGGATGCTGAAGTTACTCATAAGGGAAGAAATATATAGTAAATATCTTATTTCTGTCCTTGTTTGTCTTGATCATGGAAAAGGACGTAATGAACTGACTGTGGTAGGAAGAGCGTGTTTACTGGGGACTTTCCAATAGAAAACCAGTGGGGCAGGTGTTGACTCAGTGAAGTGTTGAATGATCTTGATGTGTGCACGTTATCACAAGATATTTCAAGCAGGAATTGACATTGAATGTCAGATTTTGTCCTCTAACACTATGAGTACCTTGAATTGGCTCTTTGTAAGTGGTGGTTCATTTCCACTGTGATGTGGAATGCTTGTTCAGGAGATTTCACGTATGTAAACTGGAGCAAGGTGCCTTTTTCACTCAGATAACTGCAGCAGGCACATGACCGAGAGGTAAATGCTGGTCCTAAATTTCTTTTTCATTTTTCTTTCTCGTTCCTTGTTTTTTTCTTCTTTTAACAATGAACTGGGAACTTGTTAACCACACGGACACTCGCAAATCTTTGTCATTTTCCTTGGTAGATATAGTGACTTTTGAATGTGTGGAAAATACAGTAAGTAACATATACTATTTTTTTTTTTTTAGATTACATATATTTTGAGAAAAGTTTCAAACAGATAACTGTGGATATTATGTAATTATTATTGTATTGTCTGCTTTATGGCAAGCAGTTTCACAGGATATATTAAAATTTGAAGAATTAAATTATACTTTAAGAAACAGACTGCTTAATTTATAATTGGAGCTGGAAAAGTAGAGATGAAATCTGTTGCTTTATAATTTAAAAGACATTATGCGTTCTTGATGACCTTCAGAGCAATTAATTATGTTAATTTAATAACAAAATGCAGAATTTGTCTTGGAAATAGTTTCAGATTAGAAGATTTTAATAAATATTTATAGCAGGAGTTGGTAAAAATGTTGATTATGTGACAGAAACTCTTGTTAGTAAGAAAATGCTATCCATTAGGAGTATAGTTCTGCCTTACCCTTATTTTCTAGGGGGATGGTTAGTTGAAAAATGGTTTTAGCAAAATAAAGTCTGAGCAGAGAGGATGCTTTTCAGTGATGCATCGTGCATTCTTTGAAAAAATCATTGAGAATAATGGCATGCATTGGGAACACCTGTTTTTGAAAACATGTATTTGGAAAAATCCAGATAAGAATGATTAATATGCAGGCTCTGCTTAGTGCTTTTTCTCAGTGAGTCTCAAAATACTTCACAAAAGAGAGGAGAAGAGCTACGCATATTAAACAGTATCTTCTTACACTCACATTTTTTTTTTAATTTTTTTTTTCCATCTGGCACAAAGAGTCATCTTGCTCATGCTGCACGTTCATTTTCTGTGCAAAGCAATCTGTCCTAAGAAGTAAAATCTAAACAGAAAAATACTTTCCTTCCACCTCCAGCAACTGGCACTTCCTTTGTATGAATGAGTGCAGTCCCCACGAGGAGTGCCAAGCTGACAGCCGTGGTCCGAAGCCACAGAGCTGCCATTGAGCAGGATGCAGGCGTGGGAGCGTGCCCAGCGTTGTGCAGAGCCCAGCGCCAGGCGTGAGGATGTGTGGTTTATCCCCTGGCTTTGACACCTCTCAGGGAATGCTGAAGATGGCAGGGCTGGGAGCACTTGTGAGCCTGGGAGGAGGCACCTGTTCGCTTGGCTCTGGGGGGAGCTGCCAGTCTGTAGCTGACAGAGCAAGTGAACAGTTTGTCAAACTGCTTTTCCTGCTTAAATCCCGTACAGATGAGAAGATCTTTCATCATCTGTGTTGATGCAAGTTTCTTAAAAACAAACAGGTTAGGGAAACAGTTGTCAGGAGTGACATAAACTGATCTTGCTTTAGGACAAATGCACAGACCTCTTGGGTCCCTCTTTTCCTTTTTTTTGCTCCTGTAAATGGAAGTGGACCTACTATGGGATGCATGCGTATGCATACATATCATAGAATCACAGAATATCCCAACCTGGAAGTGACTCATATGGATCATCAGGTCTAAATCTTCATGTATAGGCATCCTGGAGAACTTAGGAATATGAAATAGTTAGATCTAGCAAAGTGGAAAGTAAGGCAAACAAACAAACAAACAAACAAAAAAAAACCTCCACAAATCAAGTATATATTACTATTTGAAAAAAAAAATCATGGATATGTAACTTTTGTATGAGCTGGCACCATATATGATATTCGTGCTTTACATTCATGAGGTTTGGTTTAATGCAGATTTGAAATTGAGGGAAGCAATCCTTTCACTGTTGTATTGCTTGGCCCTCATCCAAGCCATTTCTCTTACTGCTAATCTTTCATGCTTTTACCTTCACAACTCTACTTGTCCAATTCCAATTGCTGAAATCCAGGCCCAGACAAAATACCACTTAAACATCTACCTAAGTCCTTGCTCCCCTTCTGAACCACCTCCTAGAGCCTGTGCTTGTTCTAATGGGGACCTCAAGGTATCACCGCGCTTATTCTCTTATTTTAAAGGAAAAAGAATGTATAGTTTGTAGAGCTTTAAGTCTCTGAATCAGGCTTTTATTTTTTCAAGCTGGAAAGTATGGTTTCTGGGGAAAAGAGCTTGCTAGCTGAGCAAGTTCAAAAAGATCTTAGCAGTTCCCCAGCAATTACTCATTTCATCAATCCTCTATATTTAAGGTGAGCTAAACCGAGTTCTTTCCTATAATGTCTACTTCAAATAATGCTGCTTTACATTTGGAGAGCCAAATAAGGAAATAGAACATAATCTTCCAGAAGTTTCTTTCCCTTTTAGTTTGTGTAACTCAGAGAGTTGCTGTAACAAGAGCCCTTCTTTCTATGAAACCTGTTTAACATATTCAACTAAACAAACTATCTCGCCCCTCAAAAAAGAGTGAACATTTTCTGTGTGCCTTGCTCTAGCGTTGGCTCTTGAGGACATTTCAGCGTTTGTCAGTGTACTAATTGAGCAATGCACTGTGGACAGCTTCTGTGTTCTGATTTGTTGTGCTTTTTTTTCTTCCCCTCCCTCCCTTCTTCCCCTTTTAATTTGTCTAGGAGATAAAAAGCCCCTCCAGTGTTGTTTCCTGCAAAGACCATTCTTAAGAGCTCGTTGGACAGCGCAGGGCTCTTGAAGTGATAGCTAATTGGTGAAAGAAAGGCCCCGATTGTCTGGAGGGAGCTGGAAAGTGCTGCGTGTGCTGCTGAAAGGGACTAGGGAGAAGGTGCCTGGTTTCGCTGAGCAGCTGCTGCTGGAGATGTTTGGAGATTACATCAGCATTGGAAAAAAGGGGCAAAAAAAAAAGTCCAACTTCACAGAGACGGAGTTTATGGAGTTTTTTTCCCTTTCCAAAGGTCTTCTGACAATACTGTCATTGTCAGTATAAGAGTTGTTAATTCTTCATGAATAGCACATGGGGCCTCTTGACTAAATGGTACGTTACATGTCCCAGATCTGTCAGCTGGGCTCTTCTCTCACATGCTAGTGAGATCACTTTGATTGGAATGTTACAGGAATTGCTGGGCCGGCCGTGCAGAACTGAATGCTGCATTATATAATTAGATCTCCCAGAGTATTTTTTTCACATTACCTCATTATTCTAGCTTAAATATGGAATCAGCCCTTTTGATGATTTTACTGGTTGTAATTATATTAATACGATTCATTTTATGGTCCTGTCTTAGCACTTACATAGATTACAAACTGTCTCGAAGATTTCCTGACAGGAGAAAAGCACTCTAAGAAACCTCAAATGGCTTCTTCAGGTTTGAACTGACAATGAGGACAACTGGACAAGGTAAATGGACCTAGAGCAGATTTAACCTTGGCCTCTGAGGAGAGAGAAATGGCCAACTCAGCGAAGATCCTTCTGAAGGCCTCATTCTAACAGAGAGGGGATAGAAACCACAACAACTGATTGAGTTAAATGACTTCCTATCAGACTGGGGCAAGAATTTGTCGTTGGGAGCAGGGTTATGGACGTTTGCCAGTTAAACGATCTGGACAAGCTGGAAGGGATCCTATAGTTGGACAGTCCAAGACTGTCAGTGGCCCAGTCTTGCTACGTGAAATGTGATGGCCCATTGCCTGCTGGATAAGCTGCTGGTCTGCATGATAGGATGTCAGCTGCACACCCTGCCTGGATGCAACAACTGACTGTGCCTGAATGAACACGGAGATCATTGACCCAGCCCAGGATCCACATCTAAAGCTGCAGATTTGTAGAGCGGATTTTTACATAAATGACTTGTTTGCTAAATTCCTCTTGTGGTTTCTCCCTGTCCATCAGATCAGAAGCTAGTTATAACCCAATGATAGCCCTTCTTGTCAGGTGGTATATTTGAGTTTCAGAAGTGGTAGGACACCAATGCATAGTCTGTTCTGTGAAAAGCAGATCCGTGCATTATAGTTTGTCTGGTAGACTCCAGCTCTGCTTCAGCAGCTCTGGATGCAGGGGCACACATCAGTGCTTAGAGGCCTTGCAAAATAATTTCTCTTATAGGCTTTAATAAGGAGCTACCAGGAAAGGGAAAGCTATGGCTACTTGCCCCAGGCAGGAGTGACTTGAGATTTTTTGCTTAATGCATCTTGCAAAGTGAGACAGGGAGCTCCAAGTGAACTGTCTGCTTTCAGATGGTTGCTACACTGAGTCAAACTGCAAAAAATCTTGCTACGTACACAGCACCATTTAACATCTGCTTTTATAAACTTGGTTTTCCTACAGCAAAAGCAGGAAAATTGACATGAGATATGGTATGTGTTCACATAGTGGAACAGAATAAATGTCAGGCTGATTTGTTTCCATCTCAGATTTTATTTGTGGTAGATAACCAAGCTGCAAAACAGTTTGCAGTGTCTGAAGCTGCATGTCATTGACTTGAAATCTAGCTAGTAAATAAATTAATGTAGATGTAACTAACCCCCTTGTCTGCTTCTGTGGGTCCTAATTTTAGGGATGATTCTTGTATTTATCTTTTTTGTTTCCCATTACCAGTAGACCACAAAGGGAAAGTGAAATGTCTATTTGCTGCTCAAACAGACCTCTGGTAATAAGTGACTGGGAATATAGGCACAGCAATCTGTCTTGTTGCAATCATTATGAAGAAAATGAAACCTGTAGAGAAATTCATAGTGCTTTTAAAAGCAAATCTTTTAATCCATTCTTTTGATTACATTGAGATTATACTTATCAGTGTCGTATTCATATTAATAATTTAAAAATGTGAATGTAATGAGACATGTGGATTAATGTCTTTATTATTTGGTTAAATAAGGAGCTGACACTAGTGTATAACTCACAACTTTTATCCCTTTGTTCCCACGAAGTAGAATCTTGAATTTTCCATGTAAATCAGAGATGACGGTCTCGTTACAGACCATAGTCTTAGCAGGCCAAAATTTCGTTGATTTCTGTGGCACTGTTAGTAGGAATGGCAGGATGGAATCATCAGAAAGTCTTAATGTTTGAGTTGCCATAGCCATCTCCTTCAATGGCTAACTAGTGGTGTGTGTGGAAGATGGGCCAATATTGGGTGAACTTACTGATTGATAGATGTACGGAGTAGTAGATATCTTCCTGTGGGTGACTACTGTCATGAAACTCAGCACTGCCAGATACGGGGAACAGCTTGTCAGTTCATTGGTTTTGTTTGTGACTGTCTTTTTAAATTGCTTGATTTGGACCTGAGCCAAGTTACAATAATGTCACTGATCATATTATAGTCAATGTTTGTCATAATATGGGTCTTCATCCTATACAGGTAAAACTGGCTGGAACCTTAAAGATTTTGCTAGAACATCAAATCTTTGAGGCACGTGAAACTAGTAAAGTAGATATTTTGTCTTAATAAAAATTTTACTAATTTGATTTGGATGTTTTGAACTCCATATGGATTGAATGTAATTTTAATGCTTTGAAGTTATTCTGGTGTCTGAAAGCCCATTGTATTTTTCTGCTGATGAGGATTTTTGCGGAACTTATGTTGTCCTTTAATTTAACCATCTGTCCAAGATAGGTTATCACTGTGCATAAATGTTAGTTTCTCTTTACATGGAAGTGCAGCAGAAGAAAATTTTGGTGAATAAATCTGTCATATCAAGTAGCTGTACTTTAAGATCTACCCTGAAGCCATGTTTCAATGGGAGTTGAATGAATTTGACTGGAAATCACACTAGAGTCTTTTGAAATTGATTTGATTTCAGCTAGATATTTAAAAAGGTTCTTATGCCCCACTGGTTTTCTTGTGTTTAAGGATATCTTTAAAAATCAGTCTGTACTTACGAACAGTTTTGATCCATGGGCAGAGTGAATGAAGACTACAGTATGGAGCCCCCATTCAAGACGTGAAACCAAGGTATATGTAAAGAAATAGAAAAACAAATCTCTTCATATTGTGACGATGTACTGTATCAGGTACTGTGTTACCATTGTAACCAACAACTAATGTTGTCTTTTTGGAGCAATACTAAAGGCAGACATGATCGCAGAAGTTCATACGCTACCTGTAATACAATTTAAAAATAACCTTTGTCTATTATTCCTGTTACTCAAAAAGCTTCACATGTGAAATAGTACACTGAATTTATTTTTCTTATCTAGTAATGTATATATTCCAAAAATATTTCTGTGTAAGTATTTAAAAAAAAAAAACCCACAAACCCCCACAACTATTGAAGTGTATGATATATAGATCCAGAACTGTAACTGCAGTATTATGACTGTTCCTTACTTTTCTAGGATTGTGCTTTGTTTTGGCTGAAGCCAGTATTAATTATTATTATTATTATTATTTTTGTTACTGCAGATTATCCTAACTCCTGGTGCCTGAATTTCCACTTCTAAGATCAAGTCTGTTTATGTGTGAAAATACTGTAATTTTAAATGTAGAGCATTTATGAACTTTCTGTGGGTACCAATATAGGTATGTGCCTGCACGTATTTTTATATGGGAATGTTAATATTTCATGATAACAGCCATTCCCACATTGTTATGCTCCTCAAGTTTGTATAGTTCTGGAAGGAAAAATGGCTGGCATTAAGCTGCTTAAGTAAATGAAGTTGCGAAGTGCTGTTTGTACTGCTGGATATTAGAACAGTGTAAATGTACAGAAACCATTTTCCTGGTACCAGTGGTACCACATAACTAAATTTGCTCCCAAATCAAATAGCCATTTTGAAGTTCCACAATTGATACTTTGTGATACTTTTTTTTTTTTTCCCCACCAGGACTCAGAATCTTTCTGACCTGTAAAAGCTCAATTGATTGTAAATATCCTGTCATTTGCTAATGTAATTTCTGTTTAACATTCTGTAATGTGCACAAAGTTGGCATTATGGACTGCATCATGGTATGGAGAACTAATTCCTGATAAGGTCATAGTCTGATGAGTACGTAATCATATTTATTGATTAAATGAGTTCTATAATTTTATTTTGCAGTGTCATTACAATGGCATCCACTTAAACAATTACTGTCAAACTGTGTAAACCAAACTCCAGTAGGAGTCCCTTGAATAGATCTGACGATGCAACAGGTGGTCTAATTACTTTAGGTAGGTCCATTACAGCAGGCTTCAGAGTGGAGAAGCTGGAGACCCAAGAAGGGATATGATTAGGTTGGCTCTTGCAGAAGGAATCTAGGCAGATGGGGACCTGATAGCTTTGTTCACTGACCACCTACAACAAACTGACTCATCACAAACTGGGGCTTGGGGGAAATATTGTAACTATGTCATAGCTCTGGAAAACAGTACAGTACAGTTAGAATCTATCTATATTGAACAAGGCAACAAATTGTAGAACAACTAAACAGTAGCAACCTCATTTCTGTTATGTTAGCAGAAACCCAAAGTAAAGCCATAAAATGTGGTTGTTTTATGCTTGATTAGCACTGAAGTGGGTGACCTTCTAGCTTGGCACTGTGCTTCTGGTGGTACTAATAACAGCATTTAATACCAAGGCTTCCATGCACTTCCAGTCCTAAAGCCCTATTTTCAGCTGTTCACAACTTTGTCAAAATCTCTTTTCAAGTTAAAACTTTCCATGTTGCATTGGGTGTCTGCCTTGGGCTGAATACTCTTCAGAAAGTTTCAGCCAGAACAGTTTAGTGCCTTCCAAGAACAAAGCTAAAGAAAAATACATTGTTTTACCCCTGCTAAGAAAAATACTGGCAATATTTTCTCTGACCAGATGTAGTTGTTGCATTCTGGAATCTGATATTGGTCTGGACTGTTTTCTTCCGCCAGAGATACGTAACTCTTGTTTGTGTAAATGAAATTACCTGAATACTTGCTTGAAATTCAAGGAGAACAGGACCAGATCATACCTGGGGAAACCAGGATAAGGAAATTGTCAGGAAAAAAAAAAGAACTGTAATGATGTTACAGGCAAAGGAGGAAAGTGAGCTGTGAATATCTGATGGAAGGTGAGCTAGCCTGTATCATGCAGGATGGACGAACAAGAGCAGCTTGGTGGGTGAGAAACAAGCCCAGTTCAGGAAAAGGGTCTGGGACAGAAGTATTAAACTGCTTGGAAGGAACTGGAGGAAGCTGTTTTACAGACCTGATAATGAAAAAGAGCATGTCAAATAGAGTGGAAATAAGTGAGAAATAATGCTGAAACAGCCAGTGAGGAGGTAGGCACTGAGGCTGCATAGAAGAACTGAAAGCAAAGCCCGTGTAAAAGCAGGTGAAGGACTGACTGAACACCAGGCTAAGATAGCTGACAGACTGGATAAAGTTAGGAGAGTTTGGGCTAGCAAACAGGACAAAAAGTGCGGGCTGAAATTAATGGTAAGGCTGGGCCTGGGAGGTTAAGGCTTACCAAGCAAAGTGATTTGACCTGAAACAAGAGATCTAGAGAGCTGCCTACAGAATAAGAACTGGATAAAATATCTGCTGAGCCAGTTTCCCTTTGAAATATTGATATTATTCCTGGGGCTTATGTTTCATATTATTTTGCTTTTCAGAAAATTTCTGTGGATATTACAGTCAAAAGTTCCTCTGTCTCACCTACCAGTGATCCTTCAGCATAAAGCGCTCTGGATCTGTGTGCTCTGGTGTTGCTGGTGAAACGGAAGTATCAGGGGAGCCCTGTATGCTAGGCATCTACTAGGCTGCATTAAGAGGATGTAACGAAATTACATACTGAAATTAAGACAGTTATAGAATTAAGGCGTTATGTGTAATTGCTCTTCTGCCCCCTGGGCATTATGATACAGTCTTAAACTGCACTTTTCCTACAGGTTCTTTTGCTCATTTATTGCATTGACTATAATGTTCATTGATTGAAGCTTGTAGCAGCAATGCACTGAATGTACTAGGAAGATGGAGAGTGATAGCTCTAAGAAAACTGTTTTGCGAGGAGTCACGAGAAAATTAGTTCTGTCTTTGCCTATTGTTGAGTTCTGAGTGTAAAAATCCACAGAAGTTTTCTGCTTACCTGGAAAGCTATGTCTAGGGTTCTTAGGTGTCAAGAAATAGCGTCTGCAGATTAATTCAGTTTAACAAATAAACTGATACCAGTTTAACAAGTGAATTGTTCCACTCAGAATTTAAACTCTGAGAATTTGAGGTGAGATACTGTCCTATTCTTAATCTCTTCTTAGATATCGCCTGTTGGTCACAGTGGGACATGGTACAGAGTTAAAAGGACCAGTGATCTGACTCTGGAGTATTCTGCTCTACTGGTCTTTGTGTTTGCAGATGCAAATAGAGTGATTCTTCTGTACCTTGGTTTCTTCCATCAGCATTTATGAAACATATAAATGTTGAAGGATGCTTAAGAGGGAATTCTTGCACAAGGTAACAAGCATTGATGATAAAGAAAACTTGAGAGCTCATTAAGCACTGTCTATTCTGTCTGCTAAATGTATCAAGAATCCTTCAGAAAAAGACAGTCTACTTCGTAAACAAATATGGTACTTCTTTTACTATTTAGTTTCTGATCTTGTTCACACTTTTGCATGATTGATGACTAGCTTCCAACTCTGAAATGCAAGCACTCTGAGATTATGTAGAAGAATGAAAATAAGGGAAAATTGTGTAAGATAGATAAAATTCATACTGTTTAGGTAAACTTGGGAAGTTTTTAGCTTTGTATGTTGGCATGAAATAGCTATACTTAGAATCAGGGTACATGTCTAAAACCCTTATTAGTAAAGATCCAGATGAACCTAAGTTCCATATTTAAAGGATAGTTTGAATCCACAACCAGTCTGTCTGAAGACACCATTTTCCACAAATTCTGTCTTCTCCTTTGGAGAATCATTAGCTTTAGAGGTTTTCATCAGCATTTTTAATTGAAACTCACGAGGCTGATAATCTCACTTTGTCTTCTTAAAAGAATAATCTTTCTCTTTACACCTATGTTATTAAAAAACAAATGCAAAGCTTCGGGAATTATTATTAAAAATCAATCTAGAGAGAAATATTTCTCCTCCCAAATCCTTTCAATCACTCAAATTCATGAAAGAAACATTTATGGGAGCTATGTGTGTGGGAAATCCTTGTGCTACAGATTGTTGGAACTTGAAGAGAATATTAAAAAAGTGTCACAGTTTGTCTGTCCTGTCCTTATTCTTTTCTTAGATATCTCCTGTTGGTCATAATGGGACATGTTGTGAAGCTAACTGGACTAGTGAACTGATTCTGGAGTATTCTACTCTACTGGTCTTTGCATTTGGAAAATATGAATTTGTCCATGTTATTCAGAATTAGACAATGTGACAAGTGTTTTCAGAGGTTAGAAAGAAACAGTATCTCCTGTCTGTGAACTCAACACAGTAGAGTTGCTCTGAAAGGATGAAGAAAAAATGGCTGTCCCAATTATGAGCTACCTGAATGCTGGTGACTTTAACATTTTCTATCCTGAACCTGAAGCAGGTACTTCCAGTAGCATAGCTCTGTTGCTCTGGTAGTTGGTGAGATATCTGATTTTGTCTGCACTCACTGGTTCTTTCTTTAGACATGCTTTCTTTGGCATGCATCTCAGACCAAATATAGTGACTTCCAGATTTTCAGTTGCTGCAAGATGTCCCCCACCACGCCTAGACTGAAAAGGGTGCAGGATCCAGTTAGCTAATTTGTTCCTAGGCAGTTGAAATACCTACATGAGCCCTAGACTGTGCAGTAGAACTAACATACTATTTTAAGGATATGAAGACTGCCGTTTGGGGGGACATATCTTTTTCACTCAGAGCAGTAATCTAATTGGAGGTTGTCCTTTGTGTTAACCCTGTTAACATTTTATACTATTCTGGGAAACCCTGTAGCCCAAGTACTATGGAATGTAGTTAGGAAAAACACTGTTTTCTCAAATATTTCTGATGTGGAATATTTATTTTGTAGCCAGAGAAACTTGTTTTGTTGCCAGGCAACTGACCATGAGTATGATCTACTGCCAACTGTATTTGAAAAAAGGAAAAAGCCTCATTACTTCTGCTCAGAGTGCATGTGAGCATTTACAGTGCTGTATAGAGACATTTTCAACTAAAATCTGTGCAACAGGATTCACTGTTAGTTGCCTCAGGTGAGTATGGTCTTTTCCCATCACTGTCCCCTGTGTCATGTATATTCACCATTAGCAACAAACAGGAAGAAGCACCAGCAATAATTACTGGTGTGGGAAGTTTGATTGCTTTCAAAATCCCTCTGTTTTGAAGTCTGCTTCATCAGAGCCCTAGATAATGCATTTACTCTTTGCTGGGCTCCTGATCCAAAATCAGGCAACATCCCCATGTGGAGCTCAGTTCTACTCAAATCATTTTGACTTCTTACATTAGCTCGAGCAAGCCTCCAGTATCCAGATGTTCAAACATTGCTAGTTTCATAATTCAGGTACACAAGCTGATTTTCAGAGGAGCTAAAGATGTTCAGTTTGCATGTAATAGATGAAGGCCAAAGCGAGAAATAAATTGCTTTGATAGAAAATTGCTTGTGGGGAGTGGCTGAAGGAACAGGGATTGTTCAGCCTAGAGAGAAAGAAGCTCAGGGGAGATATTCTTTTCCTCTACGATGACCTGAAAGGAGGTCGTTGAGAGATGAGTGTTGGCCTCTTCTCCCAGATAACAGCAATAGTATGAGAAGGAATGGCTTCAAGTTGCACCAGGGGAGATTCAGGCTGTATATCAGGAAACATTTATTCTCAGAAAGAGCAGTGATGCACTGGCACAGGCTGTCCAGGGAGGTGGTGGAGTTGCTGTCCCTGGAGGTGTTAAAGAACCATGGGGATGTGGCACTTAAGGGCACAGTTAGTGGGGTGATATTGGTGGTGGGTGGAAAGTTGGACAAGATATCTTAGAGATCTTTTCCAATCTGAATGATTCTATGACTCTGTGAAAGTGTGGTTGTACCCATATCAGTAATAGCATAGCAATTCCAAACCTATTGCACAAATATATTGAATAAGAAGTATTTATCTGGGCACTGTATGTTTATAAATAAACCTGACTATTACACATGCTTAGCTCAAGTAAAGAGGCTTCTGGATTAACTTTGGTGGTATCAACACTCACTCACTGCATTTTATAATGAATGCTTCCACCTCTGCTTCTGCACTGAGGCCGTAACAAGGGGCTGCCTAGTATCCCTTTGAGAAGAGTGTTCATCAACTGTGTGCGTGTGTATATATATATATATATATACACATATAATATATATATATTTATATATATATACATAGAAAATAAACTGATAGTGTGGGTACAATGGAAAATGCTACCCATCTGGATAAACAGAAGAGAAAAATGATTGTTGATAGCAACTAGGCTTGTTGCTAAGTCTTATGGAGAAGCGGGTCAAAAACTATGAAAGTGCAAGACAGAGCTCTGAAATTTGAGGATTTTTAGTAGGCACTTGGAGTGACTGTGGAATTTTTGGTGCTATACATGTATACTTCTCATAGCACAAATCTTTTTTATTTTTATTTTTTTTCCCCAAAGAAGTTCAGGAAATATGTTTGTTCTAGCGTGTATTAGTTTATCTGTTCTTTGTTGTGAGTATAGTGCACTTCTGTGCTTCGCTACCTGCTTTGGAGGTGATAGCTTGTGTTTCTGCTTGAAGAGGACAGATGTCAAATTCTTTATGTTTGCAAACACAAAAGGAGTGTGATGCTGTTCATACTCCAAAAGCTTGCTCTCCAGCCTTTCCATTTTGTCCTCCTTCAGAATAATGCTGCTCAGTTAACCTTGTTTAGCAGTCCAGGCTCCACATGGTGGCATCATCTGTTTTGCAGTTTGCTTTTTGACACTGGTGGACTGTGCGCAGGTGGTGGTTTGGTTGGCTTCTGTGGCCACAGATGACTTTTAAATCTGAATGGTACGTGAGGTATTTTCATGGCTCTTGTGAATTAAATGGAAAATTCAGGAACTGTATTACTTCAAATATTGCTCTCTTTCCATTTTACTTTAAGTTAAATAAGAATGATTATAATTCTTCAGTAAGACAGCAAAAAAAATATTGAATTTGAAGATCAAGATGATTGCCACATTTCTAGTGTGTTTGGGGGAATTAATCTTCCCTGCAATTATCCTCATTATGCTTTTTCTTTTTTCTTCAGCTATTAGTATGTGAAGCTTCTGTACTGATGACTGAGATTTTTATTAGCATAGTTTCATTTAGGAAAAGTTTTGAGGTTTTAGGCTGGATTCCAAAAATGTGTAATTATTCAAAGAGTAGGTCTCAACCATAAAAACAGCTGAACTTACTATAGGTGCATAAACATCATTGATTAATGAAGATTCTGCCATGTGTTAGTGTAAAGATACTGATAAGAACAGAAGTACAAAATGACTCAAACGAGCATCTTATAGAATTACATGTGCAACAACTTGTATATCATTTACAGCTGTAACGTTCTTTGGCCAGTCTACGGTAATATTTATTTTTATTACCTGTAAGATTTCTCAAAGACCAGTACTGAGTGGTGAGATCTCTCCTAAATATGATAAAAATAATTTCTGTGACAGTAATGCCTATGTGATGCTGACTGATGATCTTCTGTGTTAAGCCATGCAAATGAAAAAAAAAAGAAAGCATTTGTAACAACTTATGTTGCAGTAACTTCACTGTGATAGTGAAGTTTGTGGCCTCCAAAGAAGAGTACAGAGTAGTCAGTGTTTCTCTGCATTTTACTAATGAATTATATGTAATTTATACTATCTAGTCCAGTGTAAGACATCTGTGTAGTTACTAAGAGAAGAAGAGAAGAGAACCAGAAGTGTATTTCTTTCCTTTGAGCCTTCCCATTCTATGGCAGGACAGTGCAGGACCAGCAGCTATACGTGCAGGAAACAATTATTGGCTGTGCAAACTGAAGTGCCAGGTAAGCAATTGAGAAAACTGAGTTGTTGGATGCGTGAAAATGTGCAGATTTATTGTTCCCAGATTAAATAAAATAAATAAAATATTGATATATCTTTGTTTGTACCAGAGAGGAGAAATTTGGGGTGTCTGTTTAGCAGCTTGACCTCAATTACATGAGCATGTGAAGGATGAAGGAAGAGAAGCAGTGTTCACCAGCAATGACCAAACAGTGGTACGTTGTTAACCCCATCTGGATTGAAACCAGGGCACATTATGCAGCATAGTGCCAGCTCAAGTTATGGTGAGTAAGTTTATGGATTTCAGCTAAACACAGGTAAGTAAACAGCAAAAAAAAAAAAAAAAATATGCAGCTGTACTTTCTGTTTTGACAATGGAATTTGAGAGCTGGTGTAAAGGTTGCAAAAAAAGTAGTTTTGTGGCTTATTTGTGGCTTCATTTTCAGTTGGTGTAAATACAGTACTTGCTAATATTCAAATGGAATGTTAACAGTTGTAATCCAAAATCTGGTCATGTCTCTTTACTAAAGTTCTGGTAAGCCCTCTCTTAGCAGAGAGAAATATCCCTCGCTTCACAATCATGCCTTATTCATGTCACTGCTTGTGGATGTATGTAGATTTGTGAACAACTTTTCCAAGGATGAAGCACAGCGGGAGTAAAATGTCGTGAAAGATCTGTGATGTGCACCTTGAGAACTCACTGAGAATTGTGGCCACTGCCATCAAACCAGGCTGATGCCCTAATTTCTCAAAAACAGGGTCTATATCCCACTAATTTTATGTTTTTGTTGTTCTATTTAAGTTTTATTAGTAATAGTAAGTAAAAGTTTAATTACTTATATGCATAACTGTATGATACATTTTATGAGGGCAGCTCCAAAAGTAATGCCTTCTATTTTGCGATGTTGTACCACAACATTGTGGATGGATGTTGGTGGTATGGCAGAGAGGCTGAACTTTCTTACCAATATTCCATTACATTTTGTTGCCATGCGACAGATGGCAGTGGAGGAGGACTCTGACAAAATGACGTCTGACATGAAAGTGCGGATGAAGCAAAGATGTGCCACTGAATTCCTCCATGCAGAAGCAATAGGATTCATTGCCATTCATCGATGCTTGCTGTATGTTTATGGAGACCAAGCAATGGATGTGAGCACAGTGAGACTGTGGGTGGTGCATCTCAGCAATGATGCTGTGATGCCTCAGCATCAACCGATGCTGAGGTACACCTCTACTGGTGCAGATTTTTTGGAGCTCAGCATAAAGGTTCTTCTTCATGGTAGCAAAAATGCATATCTAATAGTGGTGATTATGTTGAAAAACACTGTTTTGTAGCTGAGAGTGTTCTATCAAATAGTGTTATTGTGCTCTTTATATCTGTTGTTTCCACGGAAATAATTAGGAGGCATTATTTTTGGTGCATCCATACATGTCACCCAAGACAACTCCTCTTCACTCAGTGCAGCCCAGGCAAGCCAAAAGATTGCTGTCACACCGTTGCCATAACAGTTACTGTGCTAGGTAGGATGCAAAGCTATAAGCAAAGGAGTGTGGTCAAGACATCCCAACAATAGTTGAAAAGAGCAATCGCTCCATGTCATTGACAGCACCCACTCGTTTGCCAAGAGCTCACTTGTGTTGCATGCACGTGGCTGGGGGCTGGGAATGATGGATATTTGTTTGAGCTGAAGCTGGCAAGCACACAACTGGTATACAGGAGAAATACAAGTGAGTCAAGAAGTAGATGTGGCTTCTCGTGGTTTGCAGACATTACCAATCCAGTTTGAAAATAAAATCTACTGGTGCACCTAATGCAAAAACAATATTGTGTCATATATCTCCTGAAGTGTGGCTTCTCTTTTTCATTCCTTTTTTTCCTTTTTTTTTTTTTTTTTCTGGATCTGAAAAGTAACTAAGTATTTTATTTTCCATAAGTGATAGTGTTCAAAGGTAGTGGTAGTTCATTAACAGACATTTTTAGTTATTTTTTCTGTTCCATTCTCATTTTTTTCTGCCCCTTTTATTGAGGTGAAAAAATGGGATACGCAGCCTTAACAGTCACCTGTGGAATAGTGAAAGTATAACATTTTGAGGTGCTGTTTTCCCAAGGCTTCCAGAAGGAGTCTCTGTTTATCATTCAGCCTGCACTGCCTGTATTGGGTTACACTGGGAATGTGGAAAGCTATATGGGAAAATCTGTCGGGCTGTGAAAAGATCTCAGGCTTTGAAATTTTATGGGCCACAATAACTAATGCACATACCATATTTCAGGGTGTCTGGCTGCCTTCATTTCTTGTAAGCATGTGACGTATGTTATAGTATATACGTACATGTTTTGTCACAGGCACTACTGAGCCAATAAATGAGGCCACAGATGCAGGGAGTCAGAGGATGTTCCATTAGGGGATACATTATAGCGACACCTACTACAGGTAGGTGTCTACAGATGCATATGAATACTGCAGATACTACAGGGGACTGAGGATTTCATCCATAATGACTGCCTATAGCACCTGGATAGCTACAGCCCAATCCCCAGCAACACCTAAGTTTATGCATACATGTTCATGGACATATTAATTGGGCTGGATTATGGACACCTTTCTGTGATGCTCACATTGTTTTTTGGGCTTATCCCCAGACCTGAATGTTATTCAGTCCTCTTAGTTTTTGTTTAAAATATGAAGCAAATACATTGTGAATCTGATATCTTTGCAAACAATTTTATCATCAGGCAATTAAAGTATCATTTGCTATAAACATCTCCAAGACGCTATGGATGGGAAAGCTGCCAGTTTCACCAGTCACATTGCCTTCAAAAGTACAATGAATGTACAGTACTCTGAGCAGTCTGGAAAGAAAAGCCATTTTCCAGCTCTTAATTTCTTTTTTTAGCTGTTTGCAGAGCTCTGAAGTCAAATTATGATGATTTTAAGGCAGAACTGTTAAATGCCAGTGGTTTGTCAGTGCTGGGCACGCTTAAATTCAAAAAAGCGTAGGTGGACCCATGTCTAGTGTCTTACTATGTAATACTGATAAAGTAAAGCTAGCCAGAATCTCTGTGTTTGTAAACCTATATTAAAAATTATTGTATTAGGAAAAAAAAGTAACATTACTTTTTACTCCGGTGTTGATGTTTTTGTCTAAGGGTATGATTGTGTAGACTAGGAATTTAAGGAGGACTCTGTAAGGTTTGACTTGGGCTTAGGACTGGACACCATATCTTCCCTGAGTTCAAAAACTGCATCTCTCATGGGCTTGATCAAATTGATTCAGGAATTTTGTTTTATTGCTGATTTGTGCCTCTGTTAACTGGGGTGGTGTGTGTATTTGGTATTGATTCTACCATGAGGGAAGAAATATGTGTTTGAAACATCAGCGTGGTGGGTGGGAGAGCCAGGCCCTGCTCCCTGCATGGCCAGTATCTTCTTGGGTGCTTTTACTTGGATTACTTAGTCTTGGATACCTAGAAGTATTTAGGCATTTCCTGCAAAAAGAGATGAAAACAAGCTCTGTTTTCTATGGATCTGCTACGAACTCCTCTCTGTCGTCTTGCATAAAGAAAGACTAATTGCCACGTACTGTTATGGGACATATGTGTTTATAAATATACTGAAGACTGATAGATCTAAGTGCTACAGCAAAAGGAGTAAGGGTGGTGAAATTTAGCAAATATAATAGCTAGTTTTCAAGTTATAGAATTATGTGCCTCAATGACTATTCAGTGTTCCCAAATATCTCATGTAGTTTAGAAAACTGCTCACAGAAAATGAGTTGACAGGTAGGAGAAAGGCACAATGCAACTTTATTATTGACTTTATTGGCTCAGTACTAGACTATTTCAACAGGGTGGGCTAAATGAAAGATGTTAAGGTAATTATAACTAATATTTTAAGTTCCCTGAAAATTGCGATTGTGGATTTTTTCAGTGTAATGTACCTGAAAAAAGAAAGAACATTCTGAAGCTTGTAAATGTTATCTGAAAGTAATAAAAAAAAAACAACAATGTGCCAGAGTTAATGGTGAGTCCCAAAGTAACAGAAGTTCCCTTGGACTATTGTTGTCCTCTAGGAACAAAAATTCCGATGGGGAAACTGTTAACAATTGGAAAATTTTACCGAAACAACTAAGAAGATTATCTCGAGTAACATGACTAATGAGGAAGTATGGCGGGCCATGTATGTTGCACGCTGGCATTCTAAATACATTAACTATTTACTGCAGCAAAGGTACTTGTGACATTTTGACCTGAAGGATGCTATTTCAGCATGGGAAATACAGCTGACTTTGTTTCACCCATACAACCAGAGGAACAGAAATCCTGACTGAGCTTTGCAGTCCTAACTCAGACAACCACAGCCAGAAACCCCACTGACAGGACAGCTTCTGGGCTTACACAAAGTAAGCAGTGGCCTGGGCAGAGGTGGCTGCAGGGGAGCAGTGATGAACCCTTTTGCCATTTTTTGATTTATGGATTGTGTGTCTGTAGATACAGTGTCTTGCTGGGTGAGGTAATCCGTTACGATAAAAGAAGTCATAGAATGAAGTATCTTGAAGTAATCCTTCACAGCAGAAAGAGGACTTCAATGCAATGTTGACTATTCTCATAGTAAAATGCATGTATTTAAAATCATAGTATTTTCAGAACATCAGAAAGAGCAACTTCAAAATTTTGGAAGAAAAAGAAATCTTATGCAGATGTGTCTTTTTGAATACAAGAACCTTGCCTCCTTTATATTAATTAACCTCTTGTTTTGCAGCACTTTGACAGTGAGGAAGAACCCTTGTCCTGACATATATTCAACCCTGCTGTCACTGGTGCCACTTTGCACTGCAGGAATGATGTACGGAGAAATAAGTATAAATGATAAGTGACTTATTATCAGTGTATGCTGAAGATGCTGTTAGTCTGAACCAAAATATTTTGGAAATTATTGGAAGGAGATTGTGTCCAGAAAAAGAAAACAGTGAGTTCTTTTCTGATGCTCTATTAATATGGTATACAGATACGACTAAAGAAGTGAGTATGAGATTTCACTGCTAGTGCTGAGGGAGTAATACAGAGGAATTAGCAACAGAATAGGAGGAATGAATGGGAATATCCTCTGAGTGTTTGTTCTCTTTGAAAGCTGATCTCTTTGCCTGAGACTTAACTGTTACTACACAGCTAATGGCTGATACAAATGGCTGTAGATAGGGTAGATGGCCTCAAGATTGATGGCTGACTGTTGTTGGTCTAGGTTTTTAATCCAGGCTTCTGCTGGAATGCTAAGTTCCTAGCTCACAATCAATTATACAAAGACGTCAAGAAGAAAAAGGGAGCCATGGTATTTGTCTGCTTCTCAAGCTACACAAAATGTGGAACTATCTTTACTTGCAGGCACAAGCTCTTTAGTTCTGAGCAATGTAATAATTTTTTTCTTATTACAGAACTATGCTTCCAGTTACAAATTAAAACATACACCACCATATTGCTTTTAGTTTCTGTATTATTCTTCAATTTAATTTTTTTAGTGTTCCTCTAACTTTCAGAGCATGAAAATGGGATAACTGTGCAAGTCTTGCATCTGATTTTGAATGAAACTGCTCCTTTGACAGACCTTTGCACTTGGAATATCATCCCTTGAAAGGAAAGAAAACATTTTGCTAAAGTGGTGAGTGAAACAGAAATTGCAGACAATTAAGGCTGCTGCTGATGCTTAAGACAATAAGATTGGCAATAGGTACAAATAAGGCCAAGCATCCATACAAAACAGAAATATTAATTGTATATTTTATAGCCAAAGTTAAAAGTAGACTAAAGTATTTGAAAATATGAATTCTAAACTACTTGGTCAAATTTGGTTAAAATGTATGAAAATCCTGGTTCTAAATCTTTAATGAAATCTTCCTTCTAAATGTCAGTCACTATGAATTCCATCACCTCTGTTGGTAGTCAGTCAACAACGGTCAAAATTTTAGATGAGCTAATATTGCATTTTTAAATCTGGAAGTAGAAGACAATGTTATTTATTTATTCTTTTTGTCACATCTTCCTGTTCACTGAATGATTCTTTAGCCTGAGTGTTGATGCTTTTCTCTCTATTTTTTTTTTTTTCTACTTCTCATTATGCCGTATGAAGTCACCAGGATAATCTATAGAGAGAAACTGCAACTGACTGTGATGGTGCATAATCCTGGGACTATCCTTGTCCTCTTCATAGAAAAAAAGACGCAACCTATTTTCTCTGCCCTTTCAGTCCATTGCAGGTTTCTTGACTCATAGTTTTAACCACGAGACAAGACATCCAGTGTGATTATGGCAAGTCCATATGGTTCTTGATTGCTTTTCCCAAGGTAAGGATTAGAGAACATCAAATGCTGCTAGACAGAGAGAGGAAATCTCATACTAATGCTTTTGTTCTGCTAACATTTATGTAAAGAGCTGCCTGGGAGTTTTGGAATTGAATCTGTCATCACAGTAATCCTGTTCTGCAAAATAATGATGGAGGCAGCACCGGAGGTGATGTCACTGACCATTGGATAGAATCGTTGCCCACAGCAGAATCATATCCTTACCAAACTTTCCTTTATGTCTGGCATTTGAATGCCCAATTGGCAAGATTATTGGTGTTGCTTTTTTTCTCTTTTTCTTCCTTTCACAGCTGTGTTAAAATTCAAAACACAGATATGCAAGAAAAAGGCTAATACAGAAGAGAGTCTGTTCAATGCTCTCTGCAGACTTCAGAGGAATTTTTGTGCACTCTGCCTTCAGTGTCATATGCAGGAAATTCTTCTTTGGTCCATACAATGCAATAAACAAACCTCCTGTGTGTTAGCTTTAGCTTTCAGCGCTTCCTTAACATTATATGGTGAGTGGTAAAACTGTTGAAGAATCAGTTTGTTTTATGAGGGTTCTGGCCTACCCTTCTTCTCATATGAACATTTTTTTTTAAGGATCCGTTACCATATAGGACAATAGTAGTGTGACATAATGAAAAAAATGCTATTTGTATACTGGTTAGCAGCAATTAAATCATAATAGAATTACAGAATCATATGAGTTGGAAGAGACCCTTTAAGGCCATCTGTTCTAACTCCCCTCCAATGAACAGCAGCACCTACAGGTGCTCAGAGCCCCAGTCAGCCGGATCTTGGGTGTCTCCAGGGACAGGGGACCAACCAACCACCTCTGGGCAAACTGTTCCAGTGCTTCACTTGGTTATGATTATTATCTTTTCTGCGTTTGTAGACTGATCCAATAGTGATGTGAAACTGTGACTAAAGGAGGGGGGATTTAGATTAGATGTCAGGGGGAAATTTTGTACTGGGAGGGCGGTGAGACACTGGAACAAGTTGCCCAGAGAGGTTGTGGATTCTCTGGATGTCCCTGGAGTTGTTTAAGGCCAGATTGGATGTGGACCTAAGCAGTCTGATCTAGTGGTTGGTCTAGTGGTTGACAACCCTGCCTGTGGCAGAAGGGTTGGAACTTCATGATGCTGGAGGTTCCTTCCAACTCATGCCATTCTATGTTGAGAAATGGGTGATGTGTACCATATGCATGGCTCTGGTTTTGAGTGCTCGTATTGCTGGATGTGTTTCTTTCTAAAAGTACTGAGAAGCAGTGGAGCCTGAAATATTATAGATGCTTCTATTGATAACTTTTAGCTTTTTGAGATTGATCACAGAAAAACTGGAATGCAGATGTCCTTTTATCCCTTAATGAATGTTTAAAATTATTTTCAGTTCATGAAGAAAGCATCGTGGAAAAGGATGAAGGGAAAGTGTTTTCTTTTCCCCCAGTTTCATTGTTTTATTTATTTATTTATATGAATTAATTGCAGGAAAGAAGAACAGGAAAAAGGGAAAGAGAGAAGATACAATGTGTACAGAAAAAAATGTAACTGGCTAATAATATCATTTTTTAATTTTTATTTTTAGTGTTTTTAATCTATGAATCTATTGAATACCAAAGTGCACTGTCACGTAGCTTCCCTACTAGATCCTTGAGTGCAAATTGGAATTCTTTTTGCCTTTTGAACTTTGTTTTTAGGTTTTCTAACTATAAGATTGCCATAGGAATGTGTTAATTTCTTCTGTTTTTTGTTTTTTTTTTTTTGGTCCTGTTTCTCTTATTGCTAGCATTATCTTTGACTACAACACTGAAGAGCACTAGAGATGCATGGGATAGAAGCAGGAGGAAAATATGACCCATTTGTATAAAAAGCCTATTTTTTTTTTTCAGCTCTGGTAAATGGTCAAGCTTCTTGAGAGTCTGCAGTAATGCATGATGTGTGTGTTAACTGTGTTCAGAATCCACAACCAAAGAGTGTCTACTTCTCTGTGTACCAGAAAAATGCAATAGATGAATTGTTTGAATCCGTTAGATAAATTCCATTAAAGAAGGTGATGAGCCACCACTGTTGTCAACACTGCCACCTACAGAGATAATTGCCAATTGAGTGGGAAGGATCCTCCCAGAAACACGCAGGAAAACGGGCTTGGTAAGTTCTGATGTTGCTTTCTATGTGGAATCATAACTGTTACTTCCCAATGAGTTTGATCAAGTGGAAATGTTTCAAATCTCCTGAGGGGTGTCTAGTTCTGTCGCAGAGACTTTTTGCCTAAGGACAGCTTGACAAGGTCCCACACTGTGAATTGTAGAATAGAACTATAGAACGACTTGAGTTGGGAGGACTTCAAAGATCACCTAGTTTGAACTTCCCTAATGAGTCAGAAAGTGACCTCAGTTTTAAAATGGAGGTAAGTGCTGGGAAGTTTTGAGACCTGTGGATAAAAAATGGTGCATCAGTGTTTCCCTCTGTGACAAATCTCAGTAATTTACTGAGATAGAAATGTCACACTGTATGCTGGCACTTTATAAGTGTTGGTATTTTCCTGTATACAACACTTGTGTTCACGACAGTTGGAAGGAAGTTTCACTGAAGCATTTTGGGACTGCAATTTAAACTGAGTATCATAGCAAGAGTTTATCAAAAGGAAAATTGACTGCATTTTTAAATGCACTATACAGGAAACAACAGATAACCATGCAGTCTGTTGGAAACATTAAACTAGATTTTAAGTGTTTAACTTCATAACCTTTGTATGATTCCTAGACTTTTATGGTGTCACTAATTATTTGCTAAAAATGCCTGTCAGTTTTCTCAAACAGCATTAATTCAGCTTCACATTCACAGTGTATTTTCCTGCTTTGGATGAGAAGGGCAATACTATATTGTGGGGGAAGGGGACTGTGCTGCCAACTGGGAATCTTCAACACAAAAACTATTAAGAGGTGATAAATCATTGGAGGCCCAGTGTGTGATTAAAAGCTGTGGCCACCAGCAGTGACCCATGGGGAAGGAGGTATCGGTGACAGAGAGCAGGGGGAGGTGTTTGGCATTCCTGTTTGGAGGCCTAACCAGGGCACTGGGGTCTGTTTATGTTTCTGTTCCACCGACTCCTGTGAAATGCCCTCTGTCTGTACAGGGAACACACATTGAGTTAGGGAAAGTATCTTTGGTATTTCTTGTAACGTCAGTACATGGATACTTGAAGGTAACGTGTGAGGTAAACTACCAGGGACTGCAAAGTAAAAAAAAAAAACAAAGCAGTTCAAGGTTCTGTGGCCCAATGGTCAGCATCAAAATTATCATAATTTTAGGTGAGATTTACACACATGCACAGGGTATGTATGTATGTATGTATGACTCCTCTCTATTTAGCACTTATCTATTTAGAAGAAGTACTTTTCTCTTGAATCAGCCAACATCCAATCTTGGGATCTACTTTTTCCTTTGCTTAGCAGAGAGCTTAGTTAAATAAGAGCCTTACAAAATATTGGAAAAGTGGTTAGGGTTTGTCCTATTCTCTGGTAAGCAGCATTCAGAGCAAGAACAGTGTGGTTTTTTTTGCTATTCACAAGATAGTGCAGATATCATTTCTGTGACAACTCTTCAACAACAAACATTGTGCTACATATTTATCAGAAAGTAAAACTGTAGTTCCATTTGTAAAGTGTTTTCAAGGTAGAGCAGAAATGATTGAAAAGACTGTTTCAGAACACAGGGAAGATTGGGATGAATGAGACATACAAGCCCTGTTGTGGGTGGTAATCTGAGTTACACTGGCAGAGAACTGTTGGTTCAGGAGGGGTTTGCTAAGCAAAAAAGGTCAGAAAAAAGGACTTGAACAGAAAAAAGTTGCAACAATCGAAAAATAAAAGTGAGATGCCTTTGCAGAATTTATTTTGGGAAAATAGCTGCTGAAACATTTTCTTTTTTAATGAAGCCACATTGTTTTGAGATATGTATATATCTATAACTATTAGAACTGTGTATAGCTATAACTATTAGAACTGTTCGGAGACATTCTTTTCTATCTTTTTATTTTGCAATGTCTGAAAGACTGCCTTGTCTTGCTTTAAAGTATCACAATAATTCCTTTATAGATATGTCTTATAATGATTGACAGCATCAAACCCAGGATTCTCTAGAGTTCTAGAGTAGAATTCTCTTGATGCAAGAAATCTTGTATCAAATAGATTTGAATATGCATCTTTCTATCCTTTGTAGGAAGAGGTTGGCTTCAGGTCTGAATGAGATTTAAGAGATTTAATCTTATGCCCTTTTTATTAACCCAAATTGAATGTTGCCTACAGTCCTAAAATTCTGAACAAGCAAGAAACTACTCACTGTAAATTGCTCAACTTTGCACAAGCACCAGGAATATTTAAAAAAATTTCACTGTGTTACAGGTAATCAGCTATTATTACTGATGATGTTGAATGGCATAAACATGAGAGGTGTAATCACACCTTATAAAGAAAGAATGTAACACAAGGAAGTTGATAACAATTTGGTATGAAAGGCTGATAAGGACATTTAGCTAGTTTAGAGACACAGTTACCAGATGTACAGTTCTAGATATCAGGATTTCCTATTATATGCTACTTCTGATCAGGAGAACTAGATTCCCATGATGATGTATTAGAGCCTTTAAGATATGAGGATTAGTCAACCTTGAGTATGTCTGTTACTGTTACACAGAAGTGCTTAGTTTAAGCTTCTGACCATCAGTGGCATAAATGCTGTACTAGATAAACTGAAAGGGAAGGATTTGTTCTTTTGCTCAAGAGCTCCTTACCTGTAGCCAATAGACAGCACTAATGGGCAAATTAAATGGCTGTAGAAAGTCCATGATAAAAGCAAGAACTATACATAGATCTCCTACATCTCAGCTCAGTGCTTTTTATGAGTGGGACACATTAAATACTTTTTAATATCCAAATTTTATCCTTAGCTATAAATACATAAACGATAATTATTGAATGCTTTACTTAATAACTGATGTATATTCATAAGTAGTTTATACTCTGGTACTGCGTAATCTTCTCCAGCTGTTTTGTACTTAATATGATAGAGAAACAGGGCTAACGGGAACAGGCATATAAACAGCCCAGTACTTCCAGTAGCATCAGTTTTAGTTATCTGTTCCTAAAAGGTCCCTGCTATCCTTGAATACTTGCTGGGCTAGAGAATCTTCCATGAGGTGACAGACTAAGTGTCCAGGCAAACAGCAGAGCAGGGACTGGAGCCTGGCTTGTGTATTAGGGAATCATCCAACTGCAGATACTCTCTGTTGCAGATAGTTGCAAGGATGGCACTGGTTTTAAATGGCACCCAAACTGCAGTATGTGCCCCTCAGGAGATAAAGCCACCCAAGGAAAAGGAATGATAGGAAATCATTAGTTTTCAGATGAAAAGAATTCATTCAAAAAACCATATTTGAGGTTACATAGTTGAAGGCAAAATGCTATCAGCACGAAGGAAACCAGTGTGGCTTGGTTTTGAGTATTTGAGATATGGTCGCACCTCCACAAGGAGACAATTCCTTCCCTGCTACTGCTGACTGTAATATTCCCAAATCAAGCCAGGGTGCCGTTGGCCTTATTGGCCACCTGGGCCCGAGCTGCAGTGACAAATTTTGAGGTGAAGAGGGTTTTTTTCGGGAGGTTTCTGTCACAGGGGAACCGAGGGAGAGCGGGCAGTCCCTTCAGCTCTCGGCAGCTCTCTCGCGAGAGGCTGACGTGGCGTAGGCGTTGCCCGGGAAACGGCGGGAGATTTAAACGGTCAGAACGCGGAACTAACACTCAGTCCTCGAGTTCTACCGCTTTCGATCGGCACAACCGGAGCTGCAGTGACAAATTTTGAGGTGAAGAGGGTTTTTTTCGGGAGGTTTCTGTCACAGGGGAACCGAGGGAGAGCGGGCAGTCCCTTCAGCTCTCGGCAGCTCTCTCGCGAGAGGCTGACGTGGCGTAGGCGTTGCCCGGGAAACGGCGGGAGATTTAAACGGTCAGAACGCGGAACTAACACTCAGTCCTCGAGTTCTACCGCTTTCGATCGGCACAACCGGAGCTGCAGTGACAAATTTTGAGGTGAAGAGGGTTTTTTTCGGGAGGTTTCTGTCACAGGGGAACCGAGGGAGAGCGGGCAGTCCCTTCAGCTCTCGGCAGCTCTCTCGCGAGAGGCTGACGTGGCGTAGGCGTTGCCCGGGAAACGGCACCCCCGCCCACACCTTCAGCTCTGAAAAGGCCTCAGGGAGGGCAGCGACACGTCGCTGCCCACCAGGCACAAGGAGGAGCTAACTACCTGTGAGTATCACCCCTCTCTATTATACTGAAGCTAGGTGCTAAGTGTGGGAGTGTGGGAGCTTGTGTAGCTGGGTGTAGGATTTCTATTCCTCCTCTCTTGTGAATTCATCCTATTTACTACTGGCATCTGTGCTCTCACAGTTGTGTTCTACTTTTTGCTTATTTCATTTTTATTTATCTTATTATCATCATACATATATTTATTTATTCTTTTTATTTATTATTCTTATTTCTGTACCATGGTCTCTACCAGACAGAGGGCTTGCCGTAAAAAGACGGTGGCGACCCAGACGGAAGGTCTGCCTAGAAATGTGGCTACACAGGTCTCTGGTTGCAGTGAGTGCCAGAGCCTGCTGCTGCTGGAGGAGGATGGCAAGCAGATCTCCTGCATGCGGTGTGAACAGGTTGAAGATCTGCTTAGCATGGTGATAGAACTGAAAGAGGAAGTTGAGAGACTGAGGGCCATCAGGGACTGTGAGAGGGAGATTGACTGGTGGAGTAGCTCCCTAAAGTGCCAGAGAGAAAGGCACCCAGGAGATCCCCCGAATTTGGTGGTGGACTCCCTGACCTGCCCCCGTCAGGTTGAGGGGGGGTATCTGAGGGATGGGGAGGGCTGGCAGAGAGTCCCAGCTCGGTACTGTAGGCGATCTCCCCCTCTGCCTACATCGTCTCCTCAAGTCCCTCTAAACAATAGGTTTGCGGTGTTGGATGTTGAAGGAGAAATAAGGGGGGAGGAGCGGGAAGATTCTCCCAAGAAGTCACCAATGGCAAGGCAGTCGACTCCATGCATTGAGACTGCAGCTGCCAAGAAGGAAAGAAAGGTGATCGTGGTGGGTGGCTCCCTTCTCAGGGGTACTGAGGGCCCCATTTGCAGACCAGACCCGTGCCGTAGGGAAGTGTGCTGTCTCCCTGGGGCCTGGGTTAGAGACATAACTAGAAGACTCCCAGATCTGATTCACCCCAATGACTACTATCCGTTGCTCATAGTTCAAGCAGATAGCAGTGAAATAACTCACAGAAGCCTAAGAACTATGAAAAGAGATTTCAGGGGTCTAGGACGATTAGTTCAAGGTGTGGGAGCACAAGTGGTATTTGCTTCCATACCTTCTGGGGCAGCGAAGGACACGGAATGGGCTAGGAAAACACAAGTGATGAATAATTGGCTGAGAGGCTGGTGTAGAGACAGACACTTTGGGTTTTTTGACCACGGGGCAGTTTACTCAGCTCCTGGCCTGTCATCCACTGATGGAATACACCTGTCCCAAAGGGGGAAACGAATTCTAGCCCAGGAGCTAGCTGGACTAATTGAGAAAGCTTTAAACTAGCTGTGATGGGGGTAGGGGATATAACAGGGCTTCCCAGTGAAGAGCTCAGGGGGGCTGTGCTGGAACAAAGGGTGAGGCAAGTGTCTCAGCTGAAGTGCATATACACCAACGCACGCAGCATGGGCAATAAACAAGAAGAGCTTGAAACCATTGTAAGACAGGCAAACTATGACCTTGTTGCTATTACGGAAACATGGTGGGACCCCTCCCATGACTGGAGTACTGGGATGGATGGCTACAAGCTCTTCAGAAGGGATAGGCGGGGAAAAAAGGGTGGTGGCATAGCTCTCTATATCAAAGAGTGTCTTGATGTTGAAGAGCTTGAGGTTGGAAACGACCAAGTGGAGTGTCTGTGGGTAAGGATCAGGGGGATGGTCTGTAGGAGTGACATCGTGGTGGGGCTCTGTTATAGACCGCCTAGCCAAGATGAGGAGATAGATGAGGTGTTCTACAAGCAACTAGTAGATGTTGCACGATGGCCAGCACTAGTTCTCATGGGGGACTTCAACTTCCCTGATATATGCTGGAAATATAATACCGCGCAGAGGAAGCAGTCCATGAGATTTCTGGAGTGTGTGGAAGATTGCTTCCTGACACAGCTGGTGCAGGAACCTACCAGGGGAAGTGCCCTGCTAGACCTGCTCTTCACTAACAGAGATGGACTAGTAGGAGATGTGAAGGTTGGGGATCGTCTTGGACAGAGTGACCATGAAATGGTAGAGTTTGCTATTCTTGCTGACATCAAGAGGGTGACTAGCAAAACTGCTGCCTTGGACTTCCGGAGGGCAGACTTTGACCTGTTCAGGACGCTTGTTGCAAGGGTCCCTTGGGACTCGCTCCTGTGGGGTAAAGGGGTCCAGGAAGCCTGGGCCCTCCTCAAGACGGAAATCTTAAAGGCACAGGAGCAGGCTGTCCCTGAGTACCGTAAGTCAAGCCGGAGGGGAAAAAGACCAGTGTGGATGAACCGAGATCTTTTGTTGAGACTCCGGGAGAAAAAGAGAGTATATGTCCTCTGGAAGATGGGACAGGCTACTTGGGGAGACTACAGGGAACTTGCCAAGATTTGCAGGCAGGAAGTTAGAAATGCAAAAGCCCAGCTTGAACTTAGACTGGCTACTGCAGTAAAGGAGAACAAAAAATCCTTTTATAAATATATTAACAGTAAAAGAAGAACTAAGGAGAATTTCCCTCCTTTACTTGATGCGGCAGGGAATGTAACCACAGAGGATAAGGAAAAGGCTGAGGTTCTCAATGCCTTCTTCACGTCTGTCTTTAACAGACAGACCAGTTATCCTCAGGATACTCCTCGCCCTGACCTGGAAGTCTGGGACGAAGCGCATCATACACCCCCTGTGATCCCAGCAGAGACAGTCAGAGACCTGCTCCTCCATCTGAACTGCCACAAGTCCATGGGGCCAGATGGGATCCACCCAAGGGTGCTGAGGGAGCTGGCAGAGGTGATTGCCAAGCCGCTTTCTGCCATCTATCAGCATTCCTGGTCATCTGGAGAGGTCCCGCAAGATTGGAGGCTTGCCGATGTGACTCCCATCTACAAGAAAGGCCGTAAGGAAGATCCGGGGAACTACAGGCCTGTCAGCCTGACCTCGGTATCAGGGAAAGTTATGGAGCAATTGATCTTGAGGGAGATCACACGGCACGTGCATGGCAATCAGGGGATCAGACCCAGCCAGCACGGGTTCACAAAGGGCAGGTCGTGCTTGTCCAACCTCATCTCCTTCTACGACTGGGTGACCAGACTGGTAGATGAGGGAAAGGCTGTTGATGTAGTCTACCTGGACTTCAGCAAAGCCTTTGACACGGTCTCCCACAGTATTCTCCTGCAGAAGCTGGCAGCCCATGGTGTGGACAGGTTCACTCTTCTCTGGGTTGAGAATTGGCTTGAGGGCCGTGCCCAGCGGGTAGTGGTTAATGGAGTCAAGTCCAGCTGGCGTCCTGTCACGAGTGGTGTCCCCCAAGGGTCGGTATTGGGGCCCGTCTTGTTTAATATCTTTATTGATGACCTGGATGAGGGGATTGAGTGTACCCTCAGTAAGTTTGCGGATGACACCAAGTTGGGAGGATGTGTTGATCTGCCTGAGGGTAGGGAGGCCCTTCAGCGGGATCTGGATAGGCTGGACAGTTGGGCTGAGGTCAATGGGATGAGGTTCAATAAGGCCAAGTGCCGGGTCCTGCACTTTGGCCACAATAACCCCATGCAATGCTATAGGCTTGGGGCAGAATGGCTTGAGGAGTGTATAGAGGAAAAGGACCTGGGGGTGTTGGTTGATGCTCGGCTCAGCATGAGCCGGCAGTGTGCCCAGGTGGCCAAGAGGGCCAATGGCATCCTGGCCTGTATTAGGAATAGTGTGGCCAGCAGGAGCAGGGAGGTGATCATCCCCCTGTACTCAGCTCTGGTGCGGCCGCACCTTGAGTACTGTGTTCAGTTTTGGGCCCCTCACTACAAGAGAGACATCGAGGCCCTGGAGCGTGTTCAGAGAAGGGCAACAAAACTGGTGAGGGGTCTGGAGCACAGGTCTTACGAGGAGCGGCTGAAGGAGCTGGGATTGTTTAGTTTGGGGAAAAGGAGGCTCAGAGGAGACCTCATTGCACTCTACCACTTCCTGAAGGGAGGCTGTGGTAAGGAGGGGGTCGGCCTCTTCTCCCAGGTAACTAATGACAGGACGAGAGGGAATGGCCACAAGTTGTGCCGGGGAAGATTTAGATTAGACTTGAGGAAAAATTTTTTCTCTGAGAGAGTGGTCCGGCACTGGAATGGCCTGCCTAGGGAGGTGGTTGAGGCACCGTCCCTAGCGCTGTTCAAGAAGCGTTTAGATGAGGTGCTGAGGGATTTGATTTAGTAGCTTGGTGGGTAGGGATGGTGGTGTGAGGAAGGTTGGACTAGATGATCTTGTAGGTCCTTTCCAACCTAATGTATCTATGAATCTATGAATCTATGTTTGCCAACTTACTGAGGGTGCAGTCAATTCCCTTATCCAGGTCACTGATAAAAATGTTAAGCAAAACTGGCCCCAAGACTGAGTCCTGGGGAATGCCACTTATGACCTGCATCCAGCTGGGCTGAACTCCAATCACCGATTCTTTAAGCCCATCTACCCAGTCATTTTTTCACAAAGTGAACTGTACTCATGCCCAAGCCACAGGGAGAGTGTTCTTTCAGGATAATACCACGAGAAACTGTCAAATACTTTGCTAAATTCCAGGTAAACAAATCCACAGACTCCCTCATCTCCTGATCAGGCCATCACACCATAGAAAACCTAGGAAATGCCCTATAATCAATCTGTATTTGTATATTTCATGTTAGATCTTTGCTTCTTGTTTGTATGGTAACAGTGTTTTGCAAGTTGGTGTACATCCTAGCTCATGGCTGAGGCAGGTTGCACACTGATTGCTGAGGTGCTCCCAGCTGTGATCTGTGTGCATGGACTATCTCCCTCTCATTAATATGGTTGATGTGGCAAAATCAGCCCTCCTGAAAAGAGTGGCTATTTATTTCTTTTTACTCAGTAAAGCTTGAGTAATATAGCGAACAGCGAATGGACTGAATGCAATATTGCTATGAAAGTTATTGTTCATATATTCTCAGCAGCGGTTCAATCTGTTATTTTACATTTCAGTCCAGGCTTCTGCTGGGAGCACACTGTGCTCTTTTTAGATAGTTATCTGCATCCACTTCAGAATTATTGGGTTTGGTTATTTATACATAGTATTTTTAAAACTCATTTGTTTTAAGAGACAGCCTGTGCTTATGGTAAAGAGTCTTCTGGCTTTCTGTGCTCCCTCTAGCAAAGTGACTCAGACTGATTATGGGTAAACAGGCAATGGTGCTGTGAAAACCAGCTTTTTGCAGGCCTAGAGGGTCAAATCAGTAGCCTGGAAATGCATTGGGGTCATCATGCAGACAGGAGAGACCTCAACAATTACACTTAATTTGACTTGCAATCAAACAGAAGTAGATGGTAAAGCAGGAAATGGTATCTTTAGGCATGACATGAAATAGTATTGCTGTCAAATTGAATAAGAAAGTCTGACTTTTTTTTAAAGTGGCTACATATTTAAATAGCCTGTAGGGTCAAACAGCCTTTCCTCCAGTCCTTTGATAGCTGGCCTGATAATGGCATATACGCTATAAATATCCTAAATCAATAATTCCGTATCACTGCTGAAAGCAGGCGTGTTCACAATATCACAGCAGATGGGAAGAAAGCAAATAATATTTGTCTTGCATTTCAAATTGATTTCCTGTTTTCTGTAAGCCAGAGTGCGTCCATATGTTAATCAGATTGCTAAGAAAGATAGCAGGGCTTGGGGCAGCAGACTTCCACTCGATCTGCTGGGAAAAGGGGGGCAAGGAAGGGAGGAGGAAGTCCTTCATGGCCCTAAAATATCTGTGGCAGAAGCATTTACAAATGTTATACAATTGCCTGCCCTTCCCTGACTTCCCCTCAGATGTACTGAGTGTCCTCTTTTCTTTCTTAGGAAGAAAATCTTCATAGTGCTCAGTAATCTGTACAGTATATCTGTTGTATTTGTTTGCTGGGGATTTCTTAATTCATTTTCCTGTCATCTTGGAGAAAATTTGATGTGGTGAGGCATTTATAGTGTCCCAGTTTTGGATAGAAAAACCCTAGGACCTCAAGGGGTAGAAAGGCTGCTGCCCTTCTCCACTGTTTTCTTTGCCCCTTCCTTAGTGCCATGCATTTCTCAGCATTTCCAGGCTTGCACTAGCACATGACTATTTCAGCTGCAATATGCTCTATTGTACAGCACAAGGACTGTCTGTAACAACTTCCAAATGCCCACTCAGGCTGTATTATTTTGTCTTAGGGACAGGATTTAGTGGGAAATATTGGTGGGAAGTGTACAATTAAACTAGATGTTCTTAGAGGTCTTTTCCAATCTTAATGATTCAGTGATTTTTCTCTTCTGAAAGGAACTTTTAGTTAACCGCAGTGATAAATATTTAGGAGGTCATTTACATGTGCATAAACTCTAATCATGTTTATACTACTGGGTGGAAAAAAATGATGGGACAGTTGATATCCTTCTGTGGAAGGAATTTACGTACATTCTGCAGTGTACAGTTTTATTCTGCTTTTAAAATCCTAGATTTATAAAATGCTTCTGGCGATGTCAAGAAATTCCTGTGCTTAGGAAGCAACTAGGAAACCCCAGTGCAGGGAGGACCAGAACTGGTCATATTTACATTGCTGAAGTTAAAAGACAAAAACAGAAGACCACCTCTTCCTGTAGTGGCTTCTATTAATAGAAAAGTAATTTTTTTTGGAGAGGAAGGACAATTTTACAGAGCTGGAAGCCAGATGATCTCACTTCTAATCCTGGTGTTGACACAGATTTTCCTGTGCAACCTCAGAAAAAATCTCTTGCTGCATTCCGGTTTGCAATCAGTAATATACAGTGATTGTTCTTTCTTATCTCTGAGGAGCATTCTGCATTTAATAATGCCCGATCACTGGACTAGCTTTGACACATGCATACGTGCTTGAAGGCAGTGTTTGGTATCTAGTATAGCACTTCTTTTGTGTTTTTGTAGAGCGTTTAAACAAGTTAGTTGCTTAACTCGTTTGGAATTTGGCAAGCTTTATTTCCATCTCCATCAGCTTTTACCTTAATATCTTTCAAAGTTCTGTCATGTACTAATATGCTGGCATAATATAGAAACTCTGGAACTGAAATGTTCTTCCAGTAAGAGAAGTAGGCAGACGTAAGCGAGGGAAACCTGATAAAATATTAAGTCACCTTAAATGTTTTTTGGTTATTTTTTATATTCCTGATATAAAACTTCAAGAACCATTGCACTAAACTTCACAGGATCAACTCCATCTGTTTGAGTGGATTGCTTTACAGTGTAAATAAAGATCTTTTTGGGGACAAAGCAAGGGCATGTTCTCTACCTCTCTTCATGGATATTCCATATGAACACAGGACTGACTCTGTAATTTCCACTGTAAACAACAGGGCTGCGTGATCTAGCGGGTGGCAACCCTGTCCACAGCAGTGTTGGAACTTGATGATATTTAAGGTCCCTTCCAATCTAAGCTTTTTCCAATCTATGACTTTATGAGTCCCCAAGAAACATTTTGAAGCAGGACCTTGCACTTTCTTAAATAGGTAATCAACTGATCTCATTTAAGACCTCTTCCAAACTTCAACTCCAACTTTGTGCTGTCTACTCCTTTCTTTCTGATCTTACTCAGAAAAAGGACACAAGGTTACTTTCCCAATCTTTTTTGCCAGTACTTCACGTTTTAACAACTCCTCTCCATTGATTTCCACTTATCACGTGAATAAGCAGTCCCCAGCACTGTTTATGGATGTAGCCATGTCTTCTGTCAACAGTCAGTGGAAGCTAGGTGATCTGTACTTACGTTTGCATTTGTGTTCTCTACTCACTGCAGATCATTCCAGCTCAGCTGATCCATAGTAACCTGTTGGAATTGGGCAGATCCTTTCTCTCACTGCTGCTTTAGTTTGGCCATGGTATTCTTCTGATTATTTGGGTATAACATTCTACAGAGGACAAATGTTTAACTTTTTAGAACCTATGGTTTGTCTTTATAGTGTAAGGTGAATGTTTATAGTGGGGCTGGAGACAAGTGAAAGCATCAGTTCAGTAAAAAGGGTTACTCCTCTTTTTGAAACTCTTTTTGGTGTTGAATTAATGGGCAAAGACCAGAATGCTTTGCAGCAGCCACTGGCAAAAAGGTAAGAGAAAAGCCAGAGGTGAAGTGACACAGCCAATGTTACTGAGCAGCTCAATGCACAAATCAGGAGAAGACTACAGGTTGCCTGATACCAACTTCATGCACTGATTTTTCAGTTGCCAAATACCCATAGTCTTTATCCAGACCTCAGTTTGTAGCTGGACTGTGGGGAATGTATCCTCTTTCCTTCTTTCGTTTTAAAAGCAATCAGCATTTAAAAATCAGTACCATTGTGGGTTGTTTTTTTTTTTCTTCTTATATTTACTTGGAATCTTTTTGGTTGAGCGTCTGATTCTTTGTAGACACAGGTACTGCAATTTGTATGCTGTTATCTGATCTGTTTTCTAGAGCATGCGTAGCTGTTTTTGAAAGGGAATAAAAAGTAATCCAGTTAGACCTTAAATCCATTCAGTAGGAACAATTATCTCAAGTGCTCTAGCTTCTAACATTCATCATACTAGAATAGGACACAAAGACTTGTACAAAAATATGACTATTTAACTCAAGTGGTGCTTTGAGGACGTAAGAATAGAATCCTTCTTGTGCGCTGAATAATATTATGTTGTTAAAATATGATGAACAGGTCTTGATTATGGCCATTAACGACTGTGTTTAATAAAGGCACTCTAAAAAAGGTACCAAATATTACAAAGAGCTGTTTTGCTGTTTACATCAGCAAATATTTTAGGTAGAGGGAAAAATTGTTAAGTGTTGGCTGTTAATCTTGAGTGAATGTAATAGATTCAATTATGTAATGTGACAATGAATTTGTTCTGTTTTGCCTTAGGTTAGAATTTAAGCTTTTCCTCTTCAGATTTGTTCAGATTGTTAAGTGGCTGCTGAGAAGCTGGAACTTTGTCAAACAAACTTGGCTTTAAATTTTAAATTATTTTTAATCAATATGTGAAGAGGCCAAGCTCTGCCATATGTTGCTCACCATCCATTAGTTGGTAGCTGGTCATTAAACTCTCACTAAGGTTTCCTAACTGTGACTATTGTGGTGGTGTTTTTTTTTTTTTATCCCTTTGTAGAGTATGGGCAAAGGGGAGCATTTGTGGCAGATTGCCTTGTGGACAATAAAAACTCTCATGTAGTATGGTTGTTTGTTCAGACACAAACAATAGAGACATTTTGCTATTACCATTTGCCAGCTATCAAGGGGTTTTGAACCCCCTCCCCCTTGGTGACTACAACTCAAAACAGATGCAAAATCTTTCTTTTCAGTCCCCTTGAAATGACCTGTGGTGGTGCAGTGTCATTTAGAGGAGAAATTATTGGAGTGAGAGTGGCTCATAACAATAGGGGCCTTGTGCCAGGCACATGACAGAACAGTGAGGGGGCTGTTGGTGACTTTATTGGGGAGGAGAACGGCGATCTGGCAGGTGCTGCCATTGTTAAAGGTCTCCGCTCCTAGACAGTGGTCGCAGATGAGTTCATGTCATTTTATTCAAGCTCTTTACACTGAGTTCAGTGATGTGACACTGGTCAAGTAGCCAATCCAGCTTTTCTGATCTCCTCAACACGGTCCCTTCTGTAACGTAACCCTTTATTGCTGAGATATGTCAACATGCTTCTAGGCCATATGGCTTCGAGCTAGAGTAACTTTTGTGCTCTCTGAAAAGGACATAATAACTTAATGTTTACTCTGCTAATACAGTCCTGGTCCTCACTACTGATCCTGGCATTATTCTGTGGAGATGTCATCCAGAAAACCAATTAAAGTGTATTGATAGAAAATAGATCCATTGGTTTAATGCTGAATTTTACAACAGCAGAGATTGTTGCTTATGAGCTGAAAGCTCCCACTGGCTGGAAGTGTGTGTTCCCTGGCTTTTTCTTTTTAATATGTGCAACAGTATAGTGCTCTGGTGGTAGGACTGCAGACCAGCAAACAGGTGAAGAAGTTTAAATTGTTTTGCACTCAAAAGAATAATGGGAGTGATGTTAAGTAGAAAAGGTTAAACACATTGAAATAAATGTATTAATGCATTAATTTTACCCATGCTGTCCCTTTTCTCAAAGCACCAGGCCACACTATAATAGCTACATCTGCTCCTGTTGTATGTATTGTTTAGTTCTATTTTTTTGGCTTAGAGAATAGAAACTGCTCTTTCTGTGGGGAAACAAAGAAATTGTTTTTGTAAATTGCCTTTTTTTTTTTTTTCTGAATTAATCATGAAAAACTTGGCAGATTGAAGAGATCAGCCATATGGAAATTGGCAAATTTTAGTCTGCTAAGGGTAATCAAACATGGATGTCATGTAGCCTAATGAGATACATATTTGTGGTAAAGGGGAGAAGTAGAGAGAGAAACAGAAAATAGGATGCTCAGAAAAGATACATTTTTAAGTAGAATCGCTGACTTGAGTGAGTTCTGAAGTGTTTTCAGAGCCACTAGCCTGAAGTTAGCAGTTCTCATCCAGAGCTGATGTCTTAAGAGAGAGAAAGAATGACGTCTTGGTCAAAGTGTGCAAAGGAATACTGACCGTATGAAGGCATTTGCACTGCAGATAAACACTATTTCCATTAGACTATTTTGACTATTTCTTTTTATTGTTGATACAAATAAAATATAAAGTGATTTGCAAACAAAGGCCTTGAAAACTTGATGAAATGGGCCTCTAAATGTATTTTATATGTAAAAAATCTTTATGAACTACTGTAATTGCAATAGATTCAGTGCCAAGCCTTAAAAATATTCAATGAGGGTAATGATGGAGAGCAGAACTACGTAACTCTTGCTAGTGATAAAGATAAATCAAGAGCTGCAGACCTTTTGAAATATGAGCCCTCATAAAATACTGGTCAGAAGTCTTTCATATTTAGATCTGTTTTGTCAGAACCCTGTGAATACCAAATGTTGTCCTTTATTTGAATGTTTATCAGGAGATCTTGAAAGTTTTCAAAGTCTTAGGATAAACAGCTAAGATGGAAAGAAAGTAGTTTCTAGGCTGAAACCTGCAGGCAGTAAGCTAAGAACATAATAATAAAAAATACCTTCTGGTTTATAGGAATGTCTAATTTCAGTGTAATGGGAAATGACTCAGGTATGCAACCAACCTAACCAAATGGTCCACAACTAAACAAGCACCTCATTTCCACCAAAATAACAAGAAGGAAAGGAAAGTGAGGACAAATCTAAACAAGGGGGAGGGGAAAGGCATGCAGAGAAGGCTGTGTCTGGGTGAATGTGATCTTCTAGGAGAGTAACACTAAACTTGCTGAATTGCACTGTGCGTAATTCTTTGATCAGAGAAAGGGAGTCCTATCTCTGGGTGCATTGCTCACTCACATTCTGACCTTTAAATGCAGTATACCTCTTTTCTTATCTACTTTACAAGTAGTAAAAAGGAAGAGATTACTGCCCAGATGTGGGGAGGTTTTCATTAGGTTCAGTAATGCACTCTGACCCTTTGGATGGCAGAGCCAAAAATACAAAAGGAAATGAGGGCACGTGCACATACGGTTTGTGAAACTGAGCCAAATACTTTGTACTACTCCAGCTGAGTGACAGGAGCTTGTATGGTCAAAGAATCCTCTCAATCCAAATTGATGCATCTTGCAGACTGACAAAGCTGTGGCATGTGAATTTATGCTACTATATGAATAAAACTGTGTTAATAGGACTTCAAATTACTGAAACTAAACTTTTGGACTTAAAGAAATACCAGACTTCAGGTTGTCTGTAGAACACAAATTGGCTCCTCTTGTGTCAGTGCATTACAATGCAGGCTCACCAGTGGGATGGATTCACACTGATCTATTTCTGAGGAGAATTCAATTATGGTTGTATGGCCAAGCTTAAGCCTGACTTTTCAGGCCTTCTAAACTTTGAGAGCTTGGTTTTGCCGTCGTAATGTTTAGTGTTTCTGGAAGCTGATTTTTAATCTCCTACTGTTAAAGAAGAGAATTGTATAAATAAAACTTCTACCCATTGCTTACTGAGATTACCGCAGTGTCTCACCAGCATGGCTTGAACCACCCGGTTAGTTACAAGTACTGGATTTGAGCTGAAGATCTAACCTCTCTGACCTATTCTCTACCTCTTTTTGCCTCCCATTGTCTCCTTCTTCAACTAATATTCTTTAATTTCAGGATTTTCTTAACATTTTTAACACTATCTGTAACCTATGTAATGAGTAACAAATGCAATAAACTAAACTTCATAACAAACAGTGCTACTAGTCCCATCATGTGTTTGGAAACTGATCTTTTTGTGTTATTTTTCAATGTCCACAAGCAGGATCAGGCATCTCAAAGAGTGTGGTGGCAGTTGAAGGTCAGTCTCACAAGCACAAACAACATCAGGTCATCCCCAGGGATGTCGATCTGTGAGTCTGTGAATATTTTGATGGGACTCAGTAATTACTCCTTCTTATTTTTTAAAGTAGGAGGAAGAAGGAAGACCAAGGTATACCCTGTTCACTTTAAGGTATTACATCTACAGGAAGAATTATTTTTAATTACACCACCAGAACTTTCCTAAAAATACAGGTCAGTAGAGTTGATTATTGTAGGGAAATCCCTAATTTATACAGAAGAATATATTGCTTGTTTTTCTGTGGTACTATTTGTCTCATTTTTTATAATGTCATGTTCTGTTTCTAGTTATGTATATATGTATTTTTTTGGTTGATTGCAGAATTTATTGAAAAGACAACACCACTTAAATGATGTGATGTCTGATGTCACAACCTGGTGTGGTACTACGTTTATCTGGTGAGTCTAACACACAGTAAAATTTAAATTGAAAAAATAAAACCTCATTGACTATTACAACTAACTCTTAAATTCTGGCTGTCATATAAATAGTACTAATTCTTTAATGCTTTTACAGTGTTTCTTCAGAGGAATTTGGAAAAAACAAGTGTGTTCTTCCATTGGTGACAAAGTAGTTCAGTTTCCTCAGAATAATCAGTAGGAGAAGTCAACACAGAGGCTGCTCTCAAATGTGCAAGGTCAACTAAAAAAATATATACTAACATACAAGTTAAGTACTTAAAAATCTGCATTAATAAACTATTAGTAATCAATTGTTTGGTACATTTTAGCCTTGTCTACCTTTCTAGGACTGAAGACAGAACTATCTTACGTACATGACAGTATGTATATCGTTCAAGTTTGCATGTGCAAATACTATATGTACATGCAATTCATTCAGAATACTCAAGTTTACTTATCTGAAGTTCTTGTGAAATAAAATATACTAAGAAATTAAATGAAAATCTTTAATTTTTCTCTTACAGATTTATAGCCTGATAATAACTGTCTTAAGAAACCGTTGCTTAGGAACACAGCACAAGCAATTTGAAAATCACTGCAATATCATTTTGTCTATTTTATAACAAAATGTGATCAGAAACAAACACCTGAGCAATCTACATAGTACGGTGTAAGATGTTTGGAACAGGTTCATGGAGGGCATTATGTGTATTCCTGATCTGCAGGAGTTAACAGTGAAGGGGTTGTAATTTTATCCTCTCTTCTGCAATCAAATTTTATTTTGTACAGACACTCCAAGACATAAAATATAATTTGATAGTTTTGAGTTGGAAATAGGAAGCAGAAGCAGTCTGTCTTGTGTTAATAAAGAACAACTATAGCACAGTCAATCTGATGACATACTTTGAGCTTGTCAAAAGCCAGCATCCTCTGAACATAGCGGAGGCAGAATACTGCCACCCAGGCAGAAGCTGCTGCTTTCTGCAGTGGAAATCTCTCTGTGAGAGACGATATTCAGTATACCCCAAGAGTTTGGTAGCTCAGGACACGGGGTTGTAGCTTGAAAGTCCCACTGTGCTCAGAGCATGTTGTCAGCTCTAAGGCAGATTCCTCGGTCCCTCGCAGATGAACAGTCTCACAGCTGTGTTTTGTTTTGGAACTGCTGGTTATGTTGCCTCTGGTACTGAGAGCACCCTGATCAAGCTGTAGGTGTCCCTGTTCATCACAGGGAAGTTGGACCAGATGGCCTTTAAGGGTCCCTTCCAACTCAAATGATTCTATGATTCTATTAAAGCAACGGATTGACTATTTTTAAAGTTCATTTTTGTAGCTGAGAGAGGGAAGAACAGTGGCTCTTTTATCATGGCAGGCTAACAGCCCTGGGAATACTCTATTCCTCTCCTGCTCGATACAGAATACATTTGAAGAGATAATAACAGCATGTGCCGTATCATAGCTTTATGATCACTCATCAGCTTTGGGGTGCCTGCGGAATGAAAGGCCCCCAGACCGGACAAGGTTGAAAGGTTGAGGCTATAACCAGACTTTTTGTTCCTGAAATGACCAGAGCCATTACTAAACAACAGACAACTGTGAATAGATGTTGGGCATCTTTGCTTAGCTGCTGCTTGCTAGTTCAAGGATACTCTTGTCCTCCTTCTGCTCCTTCTATATTTGACAAGTTTGCCTTCAGCAGATATGACAGGCACTGGTGGGGGTCACTGGCCCAATTCCACTTTTCCACACTTGGCTTGCTCCAAGTTCACTGGCCTGAACTAATGCCTCCAATGGAGGTCGTACTACTGAACATTATGAGTTTTTATATATTAAACATGCATTAGTGGTTTTACCCCGCTTATCTGACAGCTGTAGAAAAATAAAGAAAATTCAGTTTGAACTTTAAAAAGCAGGGCTTAATTTATGTCCAGTACTTTTGTTCCCCACTTTCTTTTTCATTTGCCAATCGCAAAGCTCAAGGGAGATAATAAAATGGAGGAGCTGCTACTTTATACTTCCACGTGCTTCCAAGTGCTTGTGCCTTACTGGGTGAGCTAAAGCTAAAACTAGGGAAAGAGTTTTCAGATGGAAATTTGATTAAACAATGCAATCATCTGTCCCACAATCTGTTTTTTTTATAAGGAAAGTATTTTTTTTTCCAGGGGGAATTTTCTTTCAGAGGGTTTTGTATGAAAAAGCAGACGTCATGAATACTGATGGGAAGGGCTCAGTGTTTTGTTATTTCTGTATAACAAAGACAAAACGCTTTAATAAAATCAGAAAACACAGATGTTACTTTAAGTATATTTTGCATCTTTTATTTATTTATTTTTTTTAAAGTTGGGAACAATTCTTCCTTCAGACTGACAATAGCAGCTCATGACAGACAAAATTAGCAGCTGGAATCTTTGCCAAAAAATTAGACTTTTTACTTTGTTGTTATTGTTTGGGATTTTCTTAGATGGTGAAAGGCATGCTTGAAGGAAGAGGCATGTTTGAATTGAAAGCCCTTGCTTCTCGGTTTCAGTACAGTGTGACTGGATTTCAGTTTTTATAAACAGTTTAAAATGGGAAAATGCTCAGCTCAGTGTTTAGAAATCGGCCCATTGTATTTTTCTCTTTAATGTCTGAGAACTTTAGAGGAAAGCTCTTGTGGTTTGATAATATCTACTTCTTACACTGATTTCAATATATCACATTTTTGTGGTGAAAACAATTAATCAAAATTTCTGTATATCATAGGAAAAACAGTGCTTGTCAGAAAGCTAGATATGACACATTGTCACTCAGACTTATGACTACAGAATGACCAAAGTGAATTAATTTCATTACTGTTTGCTCAGTAGTTTTGACATGCCACAGTTTGATATTCTGCGAGTTTACAAAGGCTGAGATGGCAACTAGAGCTTTTTCAGGACCTAGAAGATATCTGAGGCATAGTTGCATATTGAAAGTGTTGTTTCTATTTTTTTTTTTTTGTGTATAGTGATTTACTCTCCATCCAAAAAATTGAGCATGGGCACAATTGCCCTCAGGATGCCCAGAGCTGAGAAGAATTGTGGTTGGCCAGCATAGTGTATGGATCTTTTGGTTATGCCCTCTTTGGTTCTTTCAGGGTATAAGCTCTTCAGAGGAAGGGTCACTTCTCTGGATCCATTCTGTATATAAAAAGTCTTGGGGAAAAGTGGGAAAATCCATCCAACACTGGAAGACAGTATTGCTGTCAAAACAAACTAATAGTATTTGGGAGATTTGGTTTATTTTCTCCAAATCCTCTGTGACTTTAAGCAAGTCATTCAGGTAAAAATGTCCTTTAAACATAGGACAGTGGAAGGGAACACTTTGAAATGGTAATGGCTTTATTGCAGAGTGGCATTCACACACTCTGCACATAAACGTAAAAATTGAATAAGAAATTATGCTGCAATTGGAAGAGGAAATATCACTGTCTTCGTTCCTTTTTAAAAGGCAAAACCATGTTATATTTTTACATCAAACTGTCTTGTACAAAAAATTTCTCAAAGGAGGAATGTTAACGGAAACAGTGTAATTTAATAAAAATTACTAGATTATATTTTGAAGAAAAATTCCCTGAAGTACTTAATGATCTCTAGAGTGCAATTGCTGGAAAGACAGCATTACTGACAATGGGAGAATAGCTCAGTTTTGCTTTTATGAGGGGATTTGCTGCTTTGCTTTCTGTCCTTCCTGACATTCAAATTCTTTCAGGATGACCTGGTGCAGGACTACTCAATTATTGTTCACTTCATCTCTGTTAACCAGTCCTCTCACCTGTGCGGGGACTTTGCATTTCATTTAGTGATTTATTTTATTTTTCACTGGATTTTCTTCAGCAAATTCACCTGGAAGTGTAGAAAATTTTACATTCACAAGGTCTACATGTATGCATGTAAGTACTATTATTACTTGCCTGTACGAGGGATTCTATGCAGGAGAATCTAGTTGATTGGATTTTGCTTCTTCATGTTATTTATCTAGCTCCTGATACACAGTAGAGTAGTATTAGAAACCCTTGGCCTGAATGAAAACAGTAGAACTAGCAAGCTGCTATGAGGTATAGGACAACTGAATTTTCAAAGAATGGACAATTTTTATGGGCTTGTGCGAGAATCTGGACAATTTTGTCTACAGCAGCATCAACAAAAGAATTTAGGAGGTGGTAGAAGGACAAGAGGAGGCTTCAATGGAAATGCAAGACAAGAAAAATATTATTTTGCCTAGGAAACATTTTATGCAGAAAGTATAGTACTGGGTACTGTGAGAAACTTGATGCTGACATTTCTGGCCTTTCACACAGATTGTTTATAAGGACTATTCCCTATCACTTCCATTTTGAAAGCATTACTGAACGCTCGCAACTGCACGTGAGCAAATGGAGCAGAAGAGCCTAATTAAAGTTACCAGAGAATTCTTTATAGCAGAGCAAATGTTGGTTTAATGATACAGTTACAAGTCACAAAGAAATAAGAGCAGACACACCAAGTTTTATACATTTTTGGCAAATTAAGTGGGAAATTGTGTGCTAAAGTGAGGTCAACAGATGGGATGGAGGAAGAGAGGTGCAGGAGGGAAAAGAAAACTACACACCCATGTAGAAAACCAAAAAAAAACCCCAAGTCTCAAACAATTAGACAAAGAGAACTGAAGAGATAAACCTTGGAAGAAACAGATTTTTTAAACAAAGTTTGCCAAGTAAGCAAACTTTTTTTTTTTGGAAGGCAGATGCAAAGTGCCTTTTCAGTTCCTTTTGGATAGAAATGAGTGAACACATGCTGAGCTTTAATAAATCTTGGCATAACCACAATAGGCAAACTCAGACCTGTGATGGGTTTTGGTGAATGTTACCAAGTCTTTTTGTGTTTTTCCTTCTCTTCTGCTTTGGAAAAGAGTTATATCAGTGGTACACAGAACCTTATTTCCTCCATCCTACATACGGACAGAAATGCATTCATAACATCTAGGAAGTATTTAGTATTTTGAAATCTAATATTTTCAGTTTGGGTCTGTGAATTCAACAGTTCGTAAACGTTTCCCTGTCTCAGTAACTGTCTCTTGAGCAAAACTTAGTTAACAATTTCAACATTCACTGTATAGAGTGAACTAACACCTTACCTTCTTAACTTCTCCTAAATTCAGTCTCAGATGTTCAAATCCTAAATTTCTTTCTTAAGTTTTTTCTTCAGCTGCTAATTAATCTCATTTTCATTAAACCCAAGACATGTGGGGCTGTGAATCTTGGTTTTTCTTTTCATGAAACAAGAAAGTCTACTTGCTGACACTTTCTTTTACTATTTTTGGTCATTATCTTCTTTGCTTTGGAAAAGCATAGTGATATTTCATAATAAGTTTGCATAACTACATAGTTCTGTTTCTGGGTTTGCTATCATCTCTTCGCAGCCTCCCAGCATTGTGCCGTCTATTGTTTATTTTGATGATTTTTTTTTTAAGACAGAGATCAGGGGTGAAATCTCAGCTTTGTCAAAACCAGTAAAAAAAAAACCCAAAAAAAACAGTTTTAAAAGATTGAGGATTTTATCTCAAATCTGGATAACTTGGATAACTCATAATAATAATTGTTAACACGTATAATGCTTCAATCCCTGCCAAGTATTCTAGATAAAGTCTTAAAGCAATAGTTAAATCAGGGGTCTGCTTGTATCAGGCATCTAACAGGGACAGAGTGCTCAGGGGGAATATTATTATCTTAACTGCTGATATGTTGCCATTGGTGAACCTTATAACATGTCACCTATTTATACCAAGCCCTAAAATTTAATCAGATACACACTTGGCAAATTCCTGCCAGTTCATTTTCTCTGGGCTGCCAAAACCTTTTCGGATAAATGTTTCAACACAGAGAATAGATTTAATGTACAGATTTTACTCTTCCAGCAGTTGGATTTTGTAGTACACGAATCAAAGCTATTGCAATCACAGACAGTGCAAACAGGGAATGTCTGACACTTCTGTACTTAGCATAAAAGGCTTGCAAAATTGTTGATGTTGTACGTGGATTCATAACCTATGGAAGTTGAAGGTAACACTGAAAGCTGGAGGAGTTGGCTTGGTTTGAAGGGAGCTTTTCTCCTGAGCTACATCATAGAATCATTAAGTTCAGAAAGACCGCAGAGATCATCTAGTCCAACTGTTAATCTGTGCCTGTGACTGCTCTAGACCATGTTTCTCTGCATCACATCTGTCCTTTTCTTGAATACCTCCTGGGATGGTGACCCTACCACCTCCCTGAGCAGCCTATTTCAGTGCTTCACTGTTCTTTCTGCCTTGTTGTATAGTTGTGGCTTAGCCTTTTCTTAATGATGTTTTCATATGAGGTCATAATATGCTCTGTCCAATTACCTATGAATCTTTTGGAGCAACTTGGAATAACCATATTGATCATTTGCTTTGTAAGTGTTTGTAAATGTAAATGAAGTAAATGCTTTGATTTATATGTAGATTTATGAAAAGCATCTGCTTTTCCATGTACTGGGGCACAGACAGGATATACTCCAAAATTGAACATGTTTTTCCACCTCCACAATCCCTTGAAAGCTCTGTGGAATTCTTGTCTGGAGAAACTATTCTGTTCATGTGTACTGTAAATTTAATTGTGTGAACCTGTGTCATAGAAAGACCAATCTTCTCACAGTTGGTGCAGGTAACTGAGCATCATTAACTTTATTCCCGTGGTTTAAATTGATCTTGAATCTTTGTTTCTGTATGGAATAGGCAGCACCAAACCTGATGGAGGTGATGCCAGGTTTAAAACAGAACATATCCTTCAAACCTTCCTAAGAACTGAGAGGAAAATATTTCTCATTATCTCCCTGTTCTGAAGTTGGCACTGCACATGTGATCAGTGTGCCTCCATGTGTGAAATGATTATTTGTGGTGGAGAAAGGATGAAAATATAAATAATCTGAAAGCTGTTTGAGGACTAGAAACAAAAAATCAGATGTAACTTTCAAGATCTGATTTTTTTCCCATTTCTTTTTAATTTTGAAAGCGGAATAATCATAAAAATCTAATAATCATAAATACCTCTAGTACAGTCTCAGGTATCCACATTAGAACATGCATTGCTGAGGAGGATCTTGTCCCTAATAGATGTTCAGTTGTGATTATTCACAAACAAGACTATCACTAATTTCTAGGCCAAAAATAGATTAATTGACTGGGACTTAAAATATTTTGTATTTAATTAATAGATTGAGTGAATAGAAATGAAATCCTTCCTTCTCTGACTGTGATCTATTTGTGTTAGGTGGGTGCGCTTGATTTTTTTCTGTCCAGGCTACTTGTCAGCTTTCTGTGTTCGGACATTAAGCATTTAATGCAGGTAACTTCTTGTTTTTTATTGTAAGGGTTCATTCAGTTGTAGTTTTCATGTTGTATTTTAGACATGCTGACAGGGAGGTTGGATATTCTTTACCAGAAAGTATTGGCTACTGATGGAGTTAGACAAATCTAATCTGCAATGACAAAAAATAAAAATAAAAAAAAAAAAAATGGAGAGGAAATACATCACTGAATGTAATTCTGAGTATCCTGTGTGTTGTTACTCTTAGGTAAATATTTTGACTCTTGCTGGGAAGGCACTTAAATACAGTTACCGATTACTGAATTATATGTCTCCTCTTTCAGTGTAAGAGTTTCCATTTCAATGCTGGCAATGAAACTGAGGTATAAAATCTGAGAGTGTGAGGGAAGTCAGAGCAGAGTAACTCTCCTTGAGAGAATGAGTTGAGGAGTGGAGATATGGATATATGGCTATATATGCACAAAGCGAAGAGAAGAAAACAGACAGTATACACCTTGAACTGTTACATGAAAAGAAATTTATTTTCTTAGGTTCTGAAAGAAAAACTACTGAGTAAAGTATATTGGTCTTTTGCCTCTTGAACTTGTTAGAATCAAGTTAAGCTGTCAAGTACAACACTAACTTGAGAGATCTTAGCTGAATGATATTGTCACTTTCTCTCTTTTTGTTCTCCATTTTCTTCCCCCCGCTCTCTTGGGAAACTATTCTGTTTTTGCTGATTTGTATCCATTAGGAACAAATGGTTGCAGAGGGTGTTGACGGGGATCCAGATGACAGTTCTGATAGTTATGGGGAGGCTCACAGCATTACAGCAAGTCAACCAAAGCTCTGGGCAGCAAACCTGGATTTGGGAAGGGAAAATCTTAGTGCATTTCTGGGCTAATGTCTGGAAACATTCAACCGGTGATGATATCGTATATCATATCTAACAGGTCAGTCCTGAACATGCATTACCATTTGCTATTTTGTATACTTCTATCTCTAAACAGCTCTGGACCAAATGAATGGCGAGGGAAGTGTTTTTAATTCTGCTTTTAGGTTATTATTTCTTTATGGAAGATGATCAGTTTAACTACTTACTGTGTCACCATGACTCAGAACTTCCTCCTCCTTTGGTTGTGATGTTTACTGTAATCTACAAATAGAGGCAATGGCAAATTCTGTACTCCATCAACAAAGAACAGTAATGTCCTTTGCTTTGCATTTGTCTGCAGTTGAGTCTGGCACAAGTGGGCAAAACATCAGAGATGGATTTAAAAAACACTCAGGGCAGTTTTTCATGTAAGTTATGTTTTTATTTACATGCTAACGACAGTTTTGTCTGGAAACACTAGTATGTTTTGCCAGGTACCCTGATACCTGGTAGCTATTCTGTCATTCCTCCAATTGCTAGCAGACGTCTGCCAAGTTGTTTCTCTTTTGTTATGAAAGAGATAAAAATAAAATGGGCTGGATCTTGATCAAGAAATGATTTTTAGATACAGCTTGGCAGCAGCACTGACCCTCAGCAACATTTTCCATTGTACAGTCACTTTTTTTCTTAAGCGGGCAGTATGATAAATTGCTAAATTCAGGTCAGACAGCTTAAAGTGCAGAACAAAAACAATTACACCATGGAAAATAAAAAGGGTGTCCAGCATTGTGAGTTTAAATTTAAATCTGTCTCTCTCAGGAAGCAGACTTTTGAAACAAAGATGGAAACACCTCAGAGGAATATGTCTTCGGCCTAATGAGAAGGAATACCTTTCACATTCTCTAAGGAAAGTAGGATAAATCCTTTCTTTTGAAAAATGAATGAATGAAAACTAATTTTTTTTCAGCTCTCTCCCTTTAAATAGAAATAATTATCCTGTTAACATTGTTTTTTTTCTTAGTTCTCCAACTGTCTGTTTTCTATTTTTAAAAGGTTAACATGACAGCGGTAAAATCAACTGTGCCTTTATCTGTATCTTGGTCTCACAGAATAAGAGATAGTCTCAGAATGATGCATCTAATGCCTGTTCAGTACAAGCCTATGACAATTCTATGGAATACTTCAGCAAATGTTACTGGACATTTATCAATATTCTCATAAGTTAGGATGCTTAGATCCTCATGAATATAACGGGTTAGAAATCTTTTGATAATGTCAGATGTCCAAATATCTGTATAAATTTAACTACTATTTTTTAACCTGCTAAAATCAATAAAAGCTATGGCACTACAAAATCTCTGTAGAGATGATTTTGGGCCCTTCAGTGTCGCATAAAACAGATTGGGCTGTTTAATCATGAACATGGTTTTAAAGATGTTGAATAGTCTTGAATGTCAGTATATCTTGCTCCTGAGAGAGATATTGCTACTCTATCAAATATCTCATAGTCTCATCAATATTTGACACATAAATGTTATTTGTCTTTGTTTAGTATCTTCATGAAATCATAGAATTGTATGAATTAGGAGGGACCCTTAAAGGTCACCAAGTTTAACGCCCCTGCAAATAACAGGGACACATCTATCCTCTGTAATGTTAGTCAAAATATTGGAAGGTGTGTTTACAAATATGGATGTTTTAAAAGGTATGGACATAATGTAAAAACATAAACAGTTAGGAATTTACTGGATCAAAATATGCAAATTTTGTTATTGAGACTTCTCTTACCAACCCAGATTCTTCATGACTGCTACTGTAATTTTCAGAACAATTTCCTCATAATGAAACATGAAAATTGAATACAAAAATCCAAATATTCCTGCATTGCAGCATTTTGGTGGAAGACTTAAATTTCTGCTGTGCAGTGTGATAAAATGTCTTCTTCCCTATTTGTCCTTTTTTCTACATTTAATCATGGGACAAACTCATGACCGATTTCTTTTCACTAGCATACTGAGATTTTCTAGGGTTTTGGTTCTAATTGAATGACAAAGTTTTAGACGATTTCCTGGAGTAACAAGTTAGAGTGACCATCTGGGGGGCTGAAAGAGTCATTAAGTTTCCATGTCACTTCCACCCATTGTCTTCCTTTAGACAACCCATAAGGATTCTAGTTAGCAACTGAATGTAACGCTGGGTTGATTTTTTGTGTCATGGAAACACCTGTCTGCTGAGAAGAAAACTGAGGCTTCCAAATTATGTTTGTTTTTTTTTCTTTTTTTTTTTTTTAAAGCTGCTCAGCGGAGAACTGTCAGTTGGGAGCAACGTTTGCTCATAGCAGTCTGGTACAGGCAGCTTCACATCCATGAGCAAAACCTGAAGTATGCGGTTGCCTGAGCAGCCTGTTTGTTTGGGGAGAGAAGGTTAGCATACAGCAAAATTTCCTTTATCAGGTCATGGAATAGCACTGGCATAGCTTTGAGTGTGCTTGGCTATAGTTCCAGTTCTTTCTTTCTACAGAATTCTCGTCTACACCTAACTTAGCTTCTTTATAGCGTGCTTATATCTGGTGCGGATTAGGGCATGTCCCAAAAACAGTAGGTGCCAAAATGAATCTTTCCCTTCAGAGGGATCCCACCTTCAGGTTTGTTAGCTGATTTTGTAATTAAGTGGCAAATTCAAAGTGTGAGAGAGAAATGTATTTTATTTATATTTTCACATTTGGGTTTCCTATTAATGCGTGATTTGTTTTCCTCCTTAAGGACCAGACAGATACTTTGCATTCGATACCTGTATTGCTGATTTGCTCAGGAGTTGGCATGTCAGTAGTGAATTTCAGTGTTTTTAATGATTTCTCACCAATTAATCCTCCTTTTATTTTTCTATTCAATTGTTCTGATTTTTCAGTTTTGTCTTAAAATCCTGTTTAGTGCCTTGTGTCCACAAAAACTGCCTTCTGCAGAACTGGTTTTCCTTGTTTTCTGCTGTATAATTTCCAAAGCAGCTTGAAATAAGCATTTTTTTCTTCAGCACCCACGTGATTCCAGGCCCTCTGTAAAAACGATAGATTCTGTTTCCCTGCCAAAGGGCTTCTCCGTAACTTTTAAGAATAGTGTAGAAGAACTGTGGAAATCAACAAGAGTATGGAACACATGGGGATGAACACTTCTGCAGTAATTATTTCCTTTTACTCAGCATCAGAAAGAGTTTCCTGCAGCAATAATTATTATGAGGGCTGCTCTGAAAGTAATGCCTCCTATTTTATGATTGCCCACAGTGTCAGAGGCTGATTTTCTGGTACAGCAGTAGAGGTTGAACCTTTCTGCCAGTGTTCCATTACCTTTTTTTTTTTTTTTTTTTTTTTTTTCAGTGCAACAGCAGAGAGGCAGTCTGACAAAATGGTATCTGACATGGGTGTGTGTACAAAGCAAAGGTGAAATCCTCCATGTAGAAACAACAGCACTCCTTCACATTCATCAACAGCTGCTGAACAGTGAATATGAAAACAGTGAGACAGTGGATGATGTGTTTCAGCAGTGGCATCAGTGCGACACCTCTGCTGGTACAGATTTCTACAAGTATGGCATGAAAGCTTTTGTTCATCACTGGTAAAAATGCAAAGCTAATGGTAATGGCTATGTTTGAAAAATCTGTTTTGTAGCTGAGAATGTGTGCTATTGAATGGTGTTATTGTGCTCTTTGTATTGGTTGTAGTTTCTAGGAAAGAAAATAGGAGGTATTACTTTTGGAGCCGCCTATGTCCTACTTAATGACTCTTATAAACGTGAATATGATTAGTGATTGAAGAAAGAAAAATATATTGGTGCAATAGAGGGGAAATGGCAGAAAGAGAAGGTAGTCCTGGTGTATCAAGTTGATTTGGAATATGGCTATGTTTTACGTGTATGACTGAATTAGTGAACGTTTTATGCTCCAGGACTTACAGTAAGTTAGGCACGTATTGAAGACCAGTTTTGCTAAGTGGATGCTCTAATTTAGTGCTGAGTCCTTTGATTGGAAGAGATTAGGCTCAGATAGGTAGAAGAAAAGAAACTGAGATTTGAGTCGCAACTGCCCATGTTTTAATGTTTTTCCTCCCTTGTTCCAGCTGTAGGTTGTGCAATCATCCTCTGAGCTGACAGATTTACCACAGTGCATGGCATTTGACCCTTAATGTTAGCAGGAATAAATAGACAGTGGAAGGCTTGCAATTTTCCCAGTGTTTTTAGCCTTCTTTTGGTAGAAGTTATCAAATTCCTTTCTAATTTTTATTTTTAAATTATACAGTCTTTGTCTTGGCAAACAGATTTGCATTTATTTCACTTTTGTAGAATTTGTGTCCACATATGTTATCAGCTATAAAAAGGCAAGAGCAGGAAATCTTGTCCTTGACTTACCCAGTAGAATTAAAAAAAAAAAGAAAAAGAAAAAGCTGTTTCCTATGTCTTCATTCTGTTGGTAATTGCTGTAGGAGATTGCCAAAAGGAGCAGCGTCTGCAGGTCAGGGTAATAAACTGTGGTGTCCTGTCATACTCTAGACAACACAATTTTTATTTCCTATGAAGTGAAGTAGAGCGGATATTCCTTCTGACAGCTAACCCTGTGAACAGGGTTAATGCATTGAATGTGGGCAAGTACAGCAATGAAGACTGAGTGGCATGATTAGAGTAGGCCGCTGTATTTGAAGGATGCTCTATAGTTTGCATTACTTAATCTCAGTTTAGAGGTTCACAATTTAAAATATAAACTTTTGGTCTGGACTAGTTGTTTCAGATCATGCCACTGTGAGTGGTATGAAAGGGACAGAATCACTTCAAGAAGGTCATTATTACCTGAAATGTATTTATTAATGCTTACAGCATTTACTGTTGAATAGAATGATTGAATCATAGAATTGTTGAGTTGCAAGGAACATTTAAAGGCCATCTAGTCCAACACCCCTGCCATGAACAGCAACACCTGCACTAGATCAGGTGCTCTGAACTTGGATATCTCCAGCAATGGGGCATCCATGGCCTCGCAGGGCAACCTGTGCCATTGCCTCACAGCCCTTATAGTAAAAGAGTTCTTCCTTATATCCAGTCTCCCCTCTTTTAGTTTGAAATCGTCAAATCTTGTCCTGTCACAAGAGCCCCCACTAAAAAGTCTGTCCTCTCCCTTCTTATGGCCCTCCTTTAGATACTGGAAAGCCACTACCAGGTTTTAGATAGCAGAATGTGAATCATTCTTTTTAAACTCTTACCTGCCTTGATTGCCTACAATTAGAGCTTAGATGATGGGTCTTTTTGGCTAATATGTGGTTCAAACTTGGTCAGACATATTTTATTCCTCCCAGCCCTTTTTCTGCTCTGTGAAACATGGAGAACTGACAGTAGATAATATTTTGTTAATTGCACATATCTTGATCTGTTTTTACAATTCTTTGGTGAAGCATTGCAGGACTTCAGAGTGAAGACAAGGACTGGGTTGCACTGTGCTAACTTAGAGAAAAAAAGTTCTTCCATATTCATCTTTCAGCGTAAATATGAGAGGTGATGGTAGGATACAGCCAGGACAGTGTTGAAGTAGAATCTCTGTAAGAGGAAAACTTAAGCAACTAGGCTCAGACAAAGGGTCACAAACTTGTGCCATAAATGTCAGCTCTGCAATCTCTGTCCAGCTTGAGATGCAGGAAAAGCAACTGAATATGAATCTTTCTGCTTTCAGCTTAGCTGGAACATTGACAGATCTCAGGGACAATAGGATCATACCACATTCATCAGGAAAGCACAAAGCAACATGAGTTTACCTTAATGCCTGGATAATAACATCAGTAAATCATAGAAGGTTAAAGAAAGGCAGACTGGGGAGAGGAGATAGCAAACCTCTCTCCTGACTGGTTTATGTAAGCAGCACTTCCTTTTGTGCTTCTCCATTTTCTTGGCTAGTGAACTCAAAGCTCTTTGTTCCAGTCTTCTTTAATCACTGCTAATAAGGAAATTGCTCTGTATTCTTTCACTTACACTGCACTAACACTCAGTACACTCAGCGCTGCTAATATATTCTATGTTCGATTAGCCCTGGAAAAATTTGACCTTGAGTTAATTTCTTTCCTCTATAGGTAGATCTGATGTGGGGAGTAACTGACTGAATAAAAAAATGTAGTCTTATGGCTGCTCCGCTGCATCCATTTCTCCGTGCCTGACAGTCTATACCACTGAGATGCTTACAATGAATGGCATAACTTTCTGCACTGTCTGTTCTGGAACGAGAGCATAATTTTTATATGTCATGCATCTCTAGAAGGCTGTGCTTGTCATTTTTGTATGTAGTTGCCTCATGGCTTTCCAGCAGCACAGGCAAAACTGTGGTCTGACTTACCTCATTTCTTGTGAACAGGCTAAGGGAAAGAGAGAGAAGGTGGCCAATGTTGTTAGATGAAGGAAGCTTCCACCATCTGCTGTTGTCCCATATATGTTCATCTGCTGCAGTAGCAGAGAATTTGGCTTGCTGGTTTTGTATTATCTTAGAGAGATGTGTGGCCATTTTTGCTATTTTCTATTCTGTACTATAACTAAAAATAGCAACAGTTGTACTAATAGTATTGGTATTAACTTGTTCAAAATAACATTGAGAACTAAGTAACTAAAATATTATCAATCCTGAAAAAGGTGTACTTTTACTATAATGTGTGCTGATTTCTATTAGTTCATACAGTGCCTGAAAGTTTCAAGTAAGTTGAGATTTCTACTAGGTGCTAACAGAAAATTAGTACTTGAATAATAATCCATATGAAATTTTTCTAGTAGCTGTCGAAATAATGAAGTTGCTGCCTAGGCTGCCTTTCTTGAGATGTGGCTGTCAATCAGTAAGATTCACAAAGATCCGTTGTGTGTGTGCATGTTGTTACCACTTGGTGTGTGACATAAACTGGCTCAAATGTGATTTGATTCTTACTGCAGTTATCCATTTTGATAATGCAAACCAAATCTAAAAAATGGAACAAACACTTCCCACTTGCACTGGTTTGTTTTTAGATTTCTACTTTGAATTTAGTAACATAACAGTTATGAGAAGCCAGGGGCTTGAGTAGAATACTGTTTATATATTTGAAGTCTTTGGTTGGATTTTTTTTCTCTTTTTCTTTTTTCTTTATTTCTAAGGGCGTGATGTAGATAATGCAAAGTGCAGATACCCAGGAAGTTAAACAAAACTGACATAGAACTTATGAAAAGGGCTCTGAGTGGACACTGTGATCTAGTGTAGATGTCCCTGTTCATTGTTCATGGCAGGGGAGTTGGAACAGATGGCCTTTAAAGGGGTTCCTTCCAATTCTGATGATTCTATTCTATATGTGAGTCCATATTGAACTTCGGAGATATGGATAATGACAGCACTATTTACCAGAATTTATACAATGGAGATCTTCATGTAAGAATTAAAATGTGTTTCCAGATTTATTGAAGGTGCTCTTCACTGCAGCAAGGACTGTTCAAATAGTTATGTGCAATTTTTTCCTAATGTTCTGAACATTAAAATGGCTGTTCCCTTCAGGTAAGCCATCCACCAGCCATCAAATGAAAATGATTTTCAGGTAGTTCTTTCAGTAGCCATTGAATGGAAAGACTGTTAATTTAGGTTAGATTCATACTGATAATGCCATGGTTGGTATCCTCTTACCAAACTTCAAAATCGTAAGGGAAATTCAGGTTGTCTTCTTTAGGATAACTCCTTCAATGGAATCTTTTGGCACCAATTATCTTTCAATTGCCCTTATGCTTAAAATTCTAGTCTGGTTCAGAAGTGTGTAGAGAGGTTTGGATGAGTGTGTTGGATATGAGTTTAACCACAAAGCAAAACTTTAAACAGAGCCCTGGACTCTCTGGATGTCTCTAGTGTTACTCATGTACCTGTATTTAAATGGTGCTCTGGTGCTATAATGGATTGGAACACTGGGTCTATGATGTTGCATACATGTGGTGGAAACCCCATCTCTGGAGACACCCAAGGTCAGGCTGGACAGGGCTCTGAGCACCTTATCTGGTGTAGGTGTCCCTGTTCATTGCAGGGGAGTTGGACCTAATGGCCTTTAAGGGTCCCTTCCAACTCTACCAACTCTGTGATTTTGTACTAAGAAAGAGACAGTAATTTTCTGACTGCCATGCTCCTTTTCAATAACCTATACAATTACAGATTTTTAATCCATTATGTATATTTTTTAGGTTTGCTGGCCATGTTTCACCAACATGAAGCCCAAAACTGAATTCTCAAAGAAATAAAATTAATGAAATTCTTCTTCCACTCCCTGTTGCTATTACTTCGGGCTTTGTAAACTGTGGTTATTTTGGTACTTGAAGTATGGCATCACTGTGGGTCTATAGCAGCTCCCTTGTGCTGGATCAAGTCTTTTTATTTTTCTTTTACAATGGGTGAGATGTGTTTAATTTATTGTAGGAAACTCTTAAAGATGCAAGATCCTTTTTAGAGGCTTCTACAATAGCCGTGAAGCACTTATTTAATCCCATTGAATGGAGGTTAGATTTACTAGCTGGGCTAGACATGATTTTTGTTCAAGAGTCATCTTGGAGTACATCGAAGTTTAAAGATCTTTGCAAAAAAACCATGGAGAAACAAAAGGAGTAAATTTTAAAAGGAACTTTGTCAAGGAGTTTTAGATGTTAAACAGATAGAAAAACCATGGTGGCTTGACTGAAGCGAGTGTTGGGTTAGCAGAATTGTTACAGATCCAGTGAGACATGCTAATGAGGCACTTTAAATGCAAGTTTGATAGAAAAAGGGGCAATTTCATACCGAAGTGCAGCAAGGTTACTGAATCAAAGAAGGTACACTTCAGTTCTGCGAAAGGGAACAATGCTTCATTGTCAGATCCTTTTTCCTTTGACTTTAAACATGTTTTAACTACACTATTTACTAAATTGTACAATGTGGCTTGCTCACTGATTGAGAATTTATGACCAGAAACAAACCTGTTAGGGAAAAAAGAAGGACTGAGAGTGATCCATACTGTAGCTGAAGAAAATGGTCTGAATGGACTTAACCTGAGCACTATGGGGGGTGCACAATATGTTTTTCAAGCCCAGGGGCCTAGGATCTGAGTTTAAATAGAATTTAGTCTTTCAATAACAATTTAAAAAAGGGAAAGTGTTTGGAGACATCTGTGGCCTCTCAACGTGTGTTAATGTAGATGTCTTAGTTTTGTCTGCTTCAGAATTGTGCCTTGTCAACTCATCCAGCATGAGAAATTCCTCAGATTGCATCATGCCTGAAGTTCACAAGCACCTTGTTTTACTTCAGTCATTACAGCTCTTGTTGTGAAAACGTGAGGCTAACAACATCAGCTCTTGCTCCTGCTGCTGTGGAAAATCAGTGCAGAAATCTATAGCTTCCATGAAGGAGGATTCAGGCTTCTTTATGAGCAGCTTTTAGGCAAAATTATTACATGTGAACACAATGAAATTGTCTACTTTTTGCATGCTATTTTTTTAACAGAATGAGTAAAATATATTTGAACTGTAAAATAGACTTTGCCCTCATCTAGTTTAGGAGAATTGCCTGGGATGAATTATAAAAGGTATTTCTCTGTCTTGCTATGTCAGAGCCCCAGATCTAAAAGAAATTTCAGTTACAGCTATTTCTTTTTTTGCAGGATTGGAAACTTCAAAATATTTCAGATATTGTGAAGGGTTGCTCAGCTGGGTTCTAATTTTAACCTGCAGTTTCCTCTGGATCCCACAGATGATTGCAGTCAATAAGAGCAGACAGGACACCAGAATGGAGAACCTTGACAGTTCCTTTCTCAGACCTCAAAATAGATTTTTATATGCGGTTTCAAAAATTACTTCAATATTCTCCACGTTTCATTGCCTTTTATTGGTAAGCTTCTTTCCCATGTTTTGTTCTAGAAAGACTGACTTGATGCAAAGGTTCGCCTCGTACTTGTCAAAATGAAGCATACTGTCTCACCGGGGAGTCTAATATTCCTAAGACTATATGTAAGATTTTACTAAAGCACCTATGTGAAATGGGAAACTATATTTGTCATTAGCATTAGAAGTCCATATAACGTAAAAGTGATTAGGTACAGCGTCAGCTGGACAAGATTAGTTATGGATCTATGAGCACATTTTTGAAAACTTCTATGGTGTTGCAAAGCAGGGCTTTCATTTGACTCTGCATAGCAAACTTGTGAGTTGGGTTTTCAGAAGATGTTTACATTTGGGATTGGGAAATATGTATCCTTCAATATGTATCACAAATGGCTGCATCTAGATGCATGTAAATTCATTCAGTAGCAGCTTATCCTTACATAAGTTTGTACTGTTTTATACATTGCAAGATATGAATCTTGTATGACTAGGATGAATGTTTTCTGACTGTATTCATATAATTTTTATAATGGAAAATGCAAAAATCTAGATAATAAAAGTTGAAAACTAGGTGGCAGTAATAACCCAGCTATACAGCTCTCCTGTGATCAAAGATGGAATGAGTCATAGCTTTCTTAGGATTCCTGAGGGTGCTGCAGTCCCATACAGTCCCATGGCTTAGCTATTAACAAGTAGAAAACCACAGGGCCAAGTCTTCAAATGGGTTCATTTGTTTGAAAACAGAACATAATTTGCTTTAATTAAAAAGGGATAACATTGAATATCACAGGTGAACTTATTAATGGAACAGAGCTTGTTTAATTGTTAAATACATTAGAAACAATTTTCTTTCCTACTTACAATGAGTGGCAGAAGAGGAGGAACTGTGTTCACTTCTGAAACTCTTGTTACTTGTGGCTAGGGTCCAGCATTTGAGAGTCCGTAAGCAGATTGCTGTTCAGATTGATGCTTATATACAGTCTGTAGGGTGGGTATTCCCCTCATGCCAGAGTAAGCTAAAAGTAACATGAGTGAAATCAGCAGAATTACTCTGTGGAAGGATTATTATTGGCTCTAAAGCTCTCAGGAGTTCATGATTAACATCCTCACTTATTTAGTGGCATGAACTGAGGTTACAGTCCCAGAAGCGTTAGACAACATTAAGATTTATTGGCTGACTTCATTGTTTAAAAGCAATACTCTCTCCTTAGATTCATACAATTTAATTGCATGTGCAAAGAAGAATGTGATGTCCTTTTCTGGTTAGCAGAACTGCTTGTGTGGCAGGACTGGGCAGAAAGGTCTGGGGAATCCTTCCTCCTGGATGCAGTTATTTGTCTGTCAGTACTGGATATATGTCGTATTTTCCTTATTCCCATAAATTGTTTGAAACCGGGTCACCTAAACTTTCTCAGAGCTGACTGAGCTGCCACAAACTCATCTTGCTTCAGCCAGCATTGCAGACGTTTGTTCTGTGTTTGATTTCAATTTATGTAGCTATGCACATGACAAAGACCTTTTGATATCTGCTTCTTTTCCAGCTAACAGTTCTGTGCTTCAAAAGATCTCGTTGAGGTTTAAACTCAGATGCCAATGGCACTCCTGCCTGTAATATAATTAAAGTTGATGTGCTTCCTCTTCTTCTTCAGTGAGAAATTTTAAATATAACTCCTGTGCCATCCTTTATTTGCATAATAGTGAAGTCTGTCAACCCTGTATTTCTAGTGCTCTCTGGAATGTGTGATAATACTTTTTTGATTATTATTTATGTATATTTTTTTCATATGTTCAGGAATTTGTTACGTAAGGAAAAACTGGTAAGTTATTAGAGTCAAATGGATTTTAACCACCTCCAATCTAGAACTCCTGCAGGGATGGAAAAGTTCTTGAGCTATCCCTAAGGACATGGGGAATAGGGTATGCTTTGGGGGTAACTTACTCATTGGTGAGACTTGTAAGTAAGCACAGCTGGCACACAGCAGAAATTTTTTGCTTGTCTGGAATATAGGAGCTCTTAAGTAGTTACTGTCACCTCTGCAGCTGAGAGCTTGCTTACAAGCAAAAACAATACTTGAGATTTTTTTTTTTTAATCTGCATTTTACTGGCTTAACTGCTCTTGATGATGGACTATCTGCTCGTTCTTGCTCTTCTGGAGGCTTAGATGAAAAACTTTTCTGCAGTTCTGCGTTGCAGAATGCATATATCTGTGGACTTTTGCCCTGGCAAGACTGGTGTCTTCTGTTGATGAGCAGAGTTAAAGGCTTATTGGATGTATTCCAGTATTTTATACCTAAAAAAAAAAAAAAAATCTATTCCTACAGAATTATATTGTCGTGAGTTCCTGTTCCTGTTACACTTTAAAACAAACAAACCACTCTGTGATAAGTACAGTTATCAGTAATATAGAAAAGTTTGTAGCAATTACTTTTATAACATCACAGATCTGCTGTGGGTAATTAACATGAATTGCTTTAAGATCCCAGTACACTTTACACTTTGCTATCATATCATAAATAGTAGAATATCTGTGATCTCTTTCATGTTTGTGTCTCTGCTTTTTCTTTTACTTGAGTGTTTACCAGATGACACTTTCTGTCCCCTAATTTTTTCTAACAGCCTCTAGAATACCAAGGCTCCTGTTGCTGGAAACCCTTCTAATGAAGGGATAAAAGAGTATATGTAATTTCTGGGTGAGTTTATTGGCTTCTGTTCTCTTCAAAACTCCAACTGTATCTTGCAGAAGTAATTGTTACATTTTCCTGCATAGGGGGTTTGCTGAGTATTGCATATCAAAAGTTAACTACAGATAATTTTTTATCCTTTCTGGGAAAAGCAGAGGCATCTTTACTTATTTACAGGAAACCAAACATAAATAATTAACTTTGAACGCTTGGAAGTGAAAATACTATTTGGATCTGTGTATGCTGAGAGACAAAAATTAATGGCAGTATATAGGAAGGAAAATTTATTTCTGTGCAATATTTTCCCGGTCACGCTGCATATATTAGTAAAGAAAGGTGCTTCTGTTTCAGATAGCTGTGCTTAAAAAGAAAATCAGTATATTTGCCTTAAAATGCAACTTGTCTCTTCACTTTCTGAATCTTCAGAGGACACGTAAGGACATTTTTCTTGTGCGGATGAATCTTTAGAGTCAAGCACAAAAGCTGCTTAAATCTATTGGTTTTGTGTTGTATAATACTGAGGTAATAATCTCATCGATTCTGTGAATGGTGTACACCAATTGCAATGAATACTTTCTATTTCCAAGTAGGAAGTGGGCAATTCCTATTTCTATTTACATAAGTCTTCATACACATTCAAACCTTCCTTGAATGCTTTGTTCTAAGCATATATTCACCATGGTAAACCTACATGTAGTTACAGCTTTAAGCAAGTAGCACGTGCAAGATTGGAAGCCTTATTTGAAATATATACAAGTTTTGCTGGAGTTTTTATCTATAAAGATTTTCTCTGAGCTATTCCTTAAAGCAGTATAATGATAATGACATGTATATTGGGTCTTCAATTTTTGTATAAGTCATTCGTTATAAATGTTCCAAAAGATTTATATATGTAAGATATCTTTACATGAAACAGCAAGCCTGTGTTTCCTGGGGCAGTGACAAGCTGACATCTGAATAGAGCATCAGAAGTTATCAGGAGTACTTCAGGAAACAGAAGTCTTCTCCTAATAGAGAAGCTGGCCAGCCAGGATCCTCGGGTTAACTTCACTATCTCCTGTGCATCGCGTGTGGACAGAATGTAGGGTTAGTGTTCAGTCTGAAAGGGCCCAAGTCCTTCTGAGAAATAAGAGAGCAGTGCTGCTGAAGGCTGAGCAAAGGTTGTGGTATTCATTCTTCTTGTGTTTACTGAACAGTTGAAGTTATCAGCATGTTTCTTTTCTATGTACTATGCATGGACAAACCTTCACTGCAGATCTACTGACTACATAAGCATAGTGTAGTTAGCTTATTTTCTCTTTTGAAACCATTTAGCTCTACATGCCTCTGAACTATCATTATACCACTATAAAGGTGGTATAAATGTGGTATTCAGGTGCACTGTATGATGCATATCACTATCTTTACTAGCATTATTTGTGTATGAATGTTACTATTTGGTCCTGAAAATGTTTCTTACCCACCGTGGAATCTGGACTTTCAGGCTGGAGAATTGCCTTGGAAAAAAAGTCAGAACACTTCTTAGATTTTTCTGACACTTAGGTGATAGAATTAACAGTCAGATCAAGTCTCATTTAGTTCAAATATACCTGCTGAAAGGCTGACCTTTTCAAAAGATTTAATAGTTCCAAAAAGTTCCAACATTTTTCTCATTATATTTAACGCTTGTAATATATTATGTGCTTTTTCAAGTTTTCCAACAGAAACATTAAGTATAATCTGTATGAGATCTATATTGGCCTATTGAATGATTACTTAACATTTTCAACTGTAGAAGTCTTATTCTTCTCTGACCTCATCAGAGATGGCAAATAACAGCAGTCTTTTCTGGAAATATAGTGGCCTAAGATTTTCATTCTTATCTTTTTTTCTAATGCTTGACAGTGTGAGTGTTGATCCAAACTGATAAAGCATCTACTTTTCAGTTGTTCTACACATCACGTCTGGCTTTCAAGAAAAATGTTCTCATTTTTCACTGCTAGTGCTTTCACTGCTCACTTCACTATTTCCTGTTGTACAGGTTTATGGTTTAATGGTCATGGTGGTGATGGGTCAACAGCCTAGATGAACTTCTCTAGAAGGTCTTCTCAAACCTGTATGATTCTATACTTATATATATATGAATGGATGATTTATCATTTACTTCTGTCTTGCCTTATTTCTAAGGATATAAAGACCTTCACCAATGTAATAAATTATACCCCAAATGTCATTTTAGAATGTGAGAGACACTGATATACCCCAAATGTCATTTTAGAATGTGAGAGACACTGATCTAATTTTACAGCTGATGACCTGTGGAGAAGAGGAGGCCCATTGTGTCAGGAGAATTCAGCCTCCAGAGCACAGCAGACTGCCTGAAACCACACTCACTGCTTCAGGGCAGCAGCTTAGGGCAGAGCATGGATCTGTGAGAGGCAGAGCCTCCCTGCAGAAAAATGGGTCCATGTGGAGCTGCCATGGAAACAAGTGCCCCTCCTGCCCACACACCTCTTGCAGCTGTTCCTGCAGGTGGAAAGGCAGCCTATACTGGTTTATCTACACCTCATTCCCTTGGAGTGCAGGGTGGGTGGCAGTGAAAGCCACTCAGCAGTTCCTGTAATGACTGTGTTCTGAGAATATTTCCCCTTGAGTGTCAATTTTCAAATGGAAAATAATCCACAAAATAGAGATACTGCAGAGTTATGGAAAGCTGTTCTTGAAAGCTGTCATGAAATAAATACCTATACGGCATTATAAAAATGGGTTTTGTATAAACTGCCCTCTTTTAGCAAACATTTCACTTCCTATAATTGTGTGCGCTTTTGTTTGAACTTATCAAATATGTGATTGTTCTCTTTCTCCTTCAGGGAGATAAGAAATCCACCCTCCGGATATGTAGAATGATGTTGCTGTAATCACTCTTCAAAGGGAGATCCACAGTAAACAAATGTTAGCATGTCGCCTGTGCAGCTTCTTTGGGTGAGTGCTTGATTTCCAGAGAAAGGGCTGGGATGAAGGGGAGAGCAGACATTTAGCTGAAGATCCAGTAGATACTTTTCCCTTTTTCAGCCCAGGAAATATAAAAATTTATCAGTCAGTGTAAGAACACACTCCTCAGAATATATATATATATATGTATGTATGTATATTTTGCTTCAGAATGGGTTCTCTCTCTGAAATTTGTCAGCATTACTATAAACCAGTAAGACCGGGAAACAAAACTACCCCTTAAAGAAAAGTATTTGGACCAGGAACACCATATAGCAGCAGTTGGATTTCAGTGCCTGAGGTACATAGGAATTTTACTGTTATAGTTGTGCCTGCCAAAACTGCATCCTCTCTCTCAAACTGCTAATGCTAGCTAAAGTTCTAAATGCAGACTATGTCTTCTAGACATCTTGTTTGTTTGTTTGTTTGTTTTCCTGCAAATATAATATTCCTCAATTTGATCAGATGAGCCCTATGGAACCTAAACTGGCTGCTCCAGTTCAGCAGTGCCAGCCTGCACGGCTTCCCAGTTTGTCTGTCACGAAGAGAGCAGAGTGCCTCTGAATTAGAGCACTCTTTCTCCACTCTTCTGCTTGTAGGCCTAAGGAAGTCCATACTGTTAGCATAGGTGCGGTTTGCTCCTTGTGGCACAGCAGAAAAAGAGCTAGGCCAGGATTGCTGCCTCACTCTTCTGACCATTTGAATCCTGATGCAGAACATTTGTGATCAGAAGCTCAACTGTAACAAAAGATGGTTCTTTGGCTCATTAGTTTCCTATATTCTCCCATGAGAAGATGTTGGTTTTCCACATGAATATGATGGGCAATGGAGCAGAGGCAAACTTCCACCCAGCGTGGAGGTGCCTGGCTCATTTCTGTACTCTGTGTGCAGCCAGAGTTTTGTTAATATGCTTTCAGAAGGAAATCCATGATTTATAAATGAAATTATTGGAAATTATTTGTAGTCACATGGTTTGAATTCCTACCCAAACGTGATCTGTAATTCTGAAACTTTTAAGGTTTGCTGAGAACTTTTCTGACAATAGCAGCTGTAAAAAAAATACTGGTACAGTAAATCAACAAGAGGCAAATATTCAGTGCTACTGTCAGCACTTAGCAGACCTCAGTCTCAGTTAGAAAAACACCCAATTTTTTTGCTCTTCATGAAAGCAATACCTCCAGATATACTTAATCTTAGCATTCTTAAAACCATCATTAGTTTAAATGTTTTCCTAAATCTGGGCCTCTTATTTTGAAGTATCTGATTGCCTCCAGTTATGCTGTGTACTTTTTAACCTGTTCCAGGTTTCCAGGATTGAAACAAGCAGCTCCTTCTTATGGTGTTTGTGCTCTATTTGAAGCAGAGAAGCAGGAGTGACTTGTAAGGATTCATCTTTGAAAAAGATAAGGAAAAGGTGGAACTACAGCCATAAAACTTTGAATAGGTGGTGCTAGCAAATCTGGGGATCAGTGTAGTAGAGTAAGAACTTCCTACAATATCACAAAGACTTTACTAAGAAGGTAGAATATGAGATATTTTCTTTGAGTAAGACTATGTACCTTCCCTGTTTTCTAGTCTTCCTTAGGAGAAGTGTTAGCAACATTGAACATATTTGCATTTGAAATAATATGTAACCTTGCCAAGTGTTTAGCAAAACTACACACATCCTATGAGTTAAGCATATATATAGGTATTCTGTAGATTAATCTAATTCTTTCGCATTTTAATTTTGTGATTTGATGCTGGACTTTTGGTTAGAAATCTTATCTAGGACTGAAACCTGTCAGCTAATATTAGAGGTCTCATGTATTCTCAATGACAGTCATTGCCCCTGCACTCAGATCAAACAAACCCATTCAAAAATGTAAATCCAAGTTGATTTTTCTTGCTTCGGAGACAAAGGCTCAATTGTCAGAATCCAATACTGTCTTCTATTATCTAAGTATTTTTTTGCAGAATGTACATTGATTCATGTCTCTCAGCATAATGCATTCTTTGTTTGAATTGTTTCCTACATTTTTGATGTAGACTTTTTTTTTCTTTTCTGTGCTAAGAAAGTAGTTTCATTTTTCATCACTTCTTTTCCAAAGAATAAAATGTTTGTCTTTACAAAGTTTTCAATGGATGACAATCTGTAGCATAACAACTATTCATTCATTGGTAGGATACTTAGTGACTACAATAGTGAAATACAAACCTCGATTTGGTGGAATCTGGCCTTCCTCTCTCTCTCTGTTCTTGTTTTTTTATTTTATTTTGTATTTTTGTTTTACTGTTGGTTCAACAGGTAGAACTTATTAAACTTTTCGCATCAAATTAACATTTGAGCACCTTCATCAAGATCACTTTTGAATTCTTCTTTAGTAAATCTAAATCCAGACCAGGTTAATGGGAGATGTGGTTGTTTGGAGGTTTAAAACCCAGGCTGTTGTTTTTAAAGCGTTAAAATATGGATTAAGGGAACTAAATCTCAAGAAGAAGATTGAAAATTATGGGTTTTAACTTCTTTGATTCAAACTTCAATTTCATTGTCCTTGATAAAACAAGACTCTGGGTATTATTGGCTGCTATTATGAAACGAGAGCGTGAATATTACAGTCTAGCCCTTCTGCAGACATTGAGGTTTTGTAATGTATGGAAGCTTGCTGAAGTTCTCCTGGACTCTAAGAGACCATTGTACATTTCCATTAATTATTTTCTTTTTCCAGTGTTACCTCTAGACACTGAATACCTTTCTATTGCTGCATGCATTGTATGTGAGTCTCTACTTTTTTGAAGGAGGATATTGCTAGAAATATCCATACTCAAAGAAATTCCACTGCACTCATGTTACTTTAGCTATTGTGTTAAAAATTTTCCTAGGTCTCCATTTGCTTTCTTCTTCTTGCTTTCTTCAATACCTCAGGTCTACTGCAAAATTAGCTTGCGTAGATTTTTATTCAATATGTCTTTATCTTCACTGTATTAGAATTCCAGCACACAGAAAACTGAGACTGTTTTCTTTGCCATGGTAGGAAAATCTGCTTGAAGCTTTAATTTCACATATCCTTTATGATCAGGTTTGCAGTGTCTTGTTTGGTGACTACTGACTGATACTACAAGAAAAAAAGCAGTAGTTCCTGTTTGTATGTTTAGCTACCCTTCTGAATAAAAATCTACATTGTCTGGGAATAATTAACTGTAATGAAAATCAAATTGACCAGCCATTCTAAGGAAACAGTCAGTAGAAAGAATAAAAGTAAGATTTGCAATGGTTTGAACTCCCAGTGACACAGGTTTTGTTTCAGGAATCCAAAATGCAAATATTCATGCCACAGTTTAATGGTCATTCCCATATTCTTCTGCTGTTCTCTCACCAGGAGATCCCTCAGAAACAGTCCCTGCTGAAAGGAATTTGTGAATGCTCCCACCCATTTAAGAATGGGTGAAAGTTACAGGTGTATATATTGTACAAATGCACTGCCAGAAATAATTGTGTGTGACAGCTTGAAATCCGCGGTCTAATTACAGTACCTGGCCAGATCTGCTATGGACATTATACCCCATGTTTTGGTTACATGCCAAAATGTTCTGTGAATTCCACCATCTTCACAGCCATTTAACTGAATGAAAGTATGTATACATATCTTTCAGGAATAGAGTTTAGTTTATATAAGACTCAACTAAGATCTGTAATAGCAAGGATAGACAGCACATTGTTAAGTGCAGAAACCACAACCACCAGAAAGACTTTCTGCTTTTATTTGCTGACCCAAACCACAGGAATTCTTACATTAATTTCCTTCTATTCATGCAGGTACCATATCAGAATTTGTGAGCTGTCTCCAGCTAAGGCAAATTAACCTGTGAAGAAACAAAGCAAAATGCAAGCTAACAGCTTCCTGATTTTGCTTATGAAAATGAGTTTCAGATGCAAGGTTGTGATCTAGGTAAATTAAACGTAATCACTCAGTATCAGAAGATAACTCACTCGAGCCATTTAGGGACAGAAACAAGAACGAAAAATGTGCTAGTGGCCCATACTGCAACATCAGATAAAGATAACCATCACGTGAAAAAAATAAGTAATTATACAAGTGTCTCTGTCCTCCATCTATTTCTTGAAATGAGAAGGAGAACTCTAGCACAGTGATTTCTCTCCTTCCTTTCAGGGAGCTGCCTTTTGCCACTCAAGTTTATTGCTTTCTTGGACTTCAAATTGGTTTCTTCTGAGTGAAGCAAAGATTGCACTGACCTAAATGTCACTTGAATTAATGTATTCTCGTTTCAGTCTTTATTTTCTCTTGGAGCTACTTCTAGCCTAAATTACCTAGTATTTCAGGGCTAGAAGTCAAGGTCACAGTCATGCAAAGAATTAGAACTGTGAGACATTTCACGTTTGCCTTCTGTATTTTAAGAGAAACACAGTTTGAGTACAGTTTTTTCACAGCTTACAAAGTAAAATAACTGTATCAGAAATAATAGCCATCACTATTGCATAAAAACACTTGCCCAGTGATGTATTCTTCAGTGAAAGTGAAGGGGAGTGACTAGTCAAGCTATATTAAGAACAGTGTGTTAATCATAACTGTAGCTGGAGAACTCCTCGACCGTGAGTAATTCTGCTGCTGATTCTCATCTTTTTCTGATGAACCCTCCTTTCCCTTTGCAGAGACCACAGGCGTCCTGAGTCTAATTGCACGGCCACATAGCCTCTGCACATAATACTTGGCCTGTCAGCTGTTCATGAGTGATATATTGCAACAACTCAATGTGCAGTTTTGCCAGTTAGAATCATGGCTCTTCTGGCATGTTTCTGAACTCTTAATAGAAAAGCAAAATGTTACTGTCTAGTACCCAGAAATATTCTTCGGAGAGAGTAGGCACAATTATAGAAGTTCCCTTTCAATGTGCATAATCAAACTAGTTATGTATTCAGGGTAGTTTTCCTGGAAAACAAAGACATAAGACTATGCTAGCATGAGCCAAACTTTCCTTAAAAGTGGATTTGGATATTATGTAGCATTCTTTTTCAAAGTACATTGCTCCTTCTTGTCTTTTAGTGTATTAGTAGAGCAGTATAGAAGTTTTCTGATGCTAAGGGAAAATATTTGTGCATGACCTAGTTCTCTGTTGCCCTTCTGCATATCCCAAAGACTGGAAAATGTACTGTACAACATGGGAGAACTATGGTAGGATATAAACTAACAGAATCAATCTCTACAGTAGAGAATATGGATAGAATGGCAGCGAGCAATAAGCAGCTAAATTTAGGAAAAGAATGGTAGAGCATAAGGCGAGACTTTTGAAAAGTGGCCCACTTCATGAGAACACAAAACAATGTTGGAGTTATTATTTTACATTTTAAATAAAATTATCTTTCTTAACATAGTTTATATCAATATTTTCTGTAATTCAATAATGTAAATGTCATTCTTCTGAGTCATTAAGTTTCCAAATAGAGGTGTGCATATCTTCAGGGATGCAGAAATGTAATACTCCAAGGCAGGTGCTATTATTCCACTATTCTCTATTCATCTATTGTCCTTCCATAGACCAGGCATGTTCAGCTGTTTTACAATCTTTCTAAGAAACAAATAAATAGATAAAACGAATAAGGAAGAAAGAGGCACTTAAACCAGATAAAATGAGAAAAATTTGCTTTCTCTATTTGCTGCCTAGACATCTTCCTTCTTCATGTCCTCTTGCTCCTTGTGGAGATGCTTTTATGTGTTAAACACTTTCTGGACTCCACTTTCACTGCTTAAAAGTGATCAAGGTAGATGTTTCCTGTGTTATCCTAAGGTTAAAGTGGTTGCAACAAAGAATCTTTAGCCAATCCCCAGGTTGATTCATAAGCATTTCCCTCTGCTTTGTTATTTTATTTTCTTACCTAAAAGAGATAAATAGAACCAACTCATACGAATTGTTTAAAATCATAATTTCTAAATGGTTTTCCCACTTGGAATAGATCTCTGCCATACGAGAGACTTTTAACAGCTGCTATTAATATCTTATGGGTATTTTTAAAGTAGAAAATTAAATGAAAAATTTGAAATAGCTTGACGATGTGCCCTCTTTTATCATAGTACTTTGCCTATTAGTTGCTCATAAAAACTATCAAAGAGCAAAAATGGATGAAATCATTTGCATATGAGAATGTGAAATGATTTGCATAAGCTGTTCTGAATAGAAAATGCTGTAATAGTGATAATTCTGGGTACATTAGGAGAATTGGCAAGGTCTATGCTTATCTAAAATTTGATATGTGCTTCAGATAAAGGTCAGAAAAAAGCTGAAGCAAATTGTTTGCTTTTAAAGTTCTGTTCCTTAAGGAGTTGGGTGTGTCCAGCATCTAACAGTCTAAGCTGTAAAGGAAAACTCTCTTATGTAATTTGCAGCAAATCCAAAGCTTCTTCTAAAAGCTGTAGCTCATCAAACTCGTAAGTGCTATATTCAGGGAAATATGATGTTGCAATGCACATTACATCAGTATTGCAGATACAGTACAGTGGGTACTGCTGTTGCTTAAATTGCTGACTTGTATTTTTTCATCTGGATCGACTGAGTCAGCAAGTTCAGTGTATTTGGAACTATTTTATTTCCACAGCAGTTCTGCTTTCATGTGGTTGCAATGAAAATGCAACACATTTCCTGCATTCCTTAGCAAAAGACATTGTTTTTAATTTTACTTTTTACTTTTTCTACAACTGGGGCTCTCAGAAAAGGAGAAATTGTCTCTACATGGTTTTCACAAACACTAGAATCTAAACATTGACAAACACTGGGTCAGTACTTGCCTGAACTAAGTGTGATTAACAGAATGTGATAAACCTACCTCTCCATTCTTTTTGAATCTGATATTTCACATGGAATCAACATCCTGTAGTTAAGTTGAGTAGCCCATACTACTACACTTCTTTCTGCTATGACAAAGGCTAAAATCTGAGTGAAGACTGAGACAATAGGTTGTGGTTCTTGTCCTTTCAGCCTTGACCTGTGCTATCAAGTGTCATGACTTAAAGACACAGCAAACAGCCTGCATTTCACACAGCCGTGTCATTTTTACTGTAAAGGATGAAGGGCAATGAGCTGAGGGCATAAAGGAAGACTAAAAGAGTATTAGGGTTACCTACTACTGGTAATATTGCCATCTTTATTGAGGTTCTGAGGCTGAGACTGCTTTCTAGGCTGGGAATAGACTGGAATAGTATGGATTGAGAATGTATGTTTAGAGTGCATGAACATCTGCATTTCAGATATAGAACTGAAACTTGGAGGATTAGCCACAGCTAGAAAAGTCCATGTCTGCAGAAGAGTAGTTGCAGAACAAGAGATGTCTTGTGAGACCTAGGAAAGCGTGAAGGAGTTATGTATAACATTAGAAGTGTTACAGCAGAGAGATTAGGCCAAATTTATGGAAGTCACTACTGTTGAAAAAACAAAGCATGGTGGATACATGGCAGGAGAAGGGCTCACATTGGATGAGTGGAGATGGAAGAGGGCAGAGAAAAAATTAATTGAAGAAAAAAGCAGTAGAACAGAATAGGCTGACAATCCATGGAGCTAACTCTAATCAGTGAAGATTTTTAAAGGTTTTGTTTTTGTTTGTTTGTTTTTTGTGGAGGATATGAGCAAATAATACATTTTTTTTTCTTCTAAAAGAGAACAGTTAGGTATATTTCACAAAAATATTTGGGAGTATATACGAGTAGTTACAGCCTCAGAAATTATGAAGTTAGTAAGCAGAACTGTAGATACCAACGTGAGGGAAAAAGACTGTATATTCAGTTGGCAAAAGACGGGAACATATTTGTAAAGATGGTTTAAAAGCTTCTGGCATACAGCAGAGCATAGACTCAGAGCAAATATATTCCATACATCACTGGAGAGTAACTTGCACGTTGGCAAACATCCTGCAGGCTTGAGTTGGAGTTTTAAGTTTATTTTTTCACTTGCATATTACCTGGGATTGTACAGCTGTTGTCTGCCTGTATTTCCTGGCTGGTGTGATTTCAGATTCAATTCTCTCTGGTTTGGAATCCTCAAGTCTCATTATAATTTCTGGTGGATGCTGTTGAGATCCTTCTATTTAGCAACCCACAAAAAGCTGAGAGCATGGAGAATGAAGGATTTTCAAGGGCTTAGACAGCAGATATAGGCAGCTTCCAGATTTAGTTTTCTTACATGAAATGAACTTGACTTCTTCTATATCTCAAATCTGCCAATCATTTGCACCATTTTGACTGGAAAATGTTTTGCTTCACCATGGTGAATATCACAAGAAATAAAGTAGATTATATATGCTCCATGTATTACAGGTAATTAGCACTGTTGCACAGATTTTTGTATTTGCTCTCAGTCTATCAGCTTCCTTGCACTTCCTCTGAAACAACTGGTGCTGGCCTTTGCTCTTCGCTTGGTGGCGGATCAGGTGGGTCAGAGCTGTGATGCAAAGACAAAGCATACAAGAGATACTTATGGAAGAAAGAGTGAGCAGAGCCTTATGTATCTACCTCGTTTTCTCCACATGTTTGGGTCAAGCCGCTTGCTCTGCCTGGAGTAAGAAAAAAAAGATCTATAAAGAGATAAAGCGAGGGACTCTGGTTTTTTTCAAGCCCCCATAAGCAGAGGGCAAGTGAGGTCTATTCGTCATGCTCCAGTTTTCTTTGCACCCAGAAGGCCAAGAAGTGAGAAAAATAGCAATCATTTTTCCTCTTTATCATCTTTTGTGTTTCTGTGCAAAATATTAGATAAAGTTTGAGCCATAGCGTGGAAAAAAAAAGAGCTATTCCAAATATTCCTTTTGTGGGAGCTAGATGGCGCCATAGATTAGTGCTCCAGGTCTTTACCTGGGTATGTTAAGGGGAAAACCCTGTTTGATCAGGTAACAAATTGGCAACTACTTTGCTTGTGGAAATTTAGATCAACAGAGATATTCAGATTCTTAAATACTCTTGGGTTTTCGGACCCCTGGATGTCTCCAAGGGCTCAGAAGCCCAGCTGTTGTCATGCTGTGACTAATAAGGGCACAGTCTTCAGTACCTGCGGCACCAGATGCCATTCACTTGTCCTGATTGTTAGACTCTAAATTTAAGGACAGGTGACTCAAACAACAGAAGCTGTCGTTTGCTTTCACATACTCAAGTGGAGAAGAGCACAGCTGCTGACATTGCTGTGAATTTAGTTTCTTTTCATCATCCACAAACTTTGCCTTCTTATTTATTTTTTCATCTCTTACATTAAAAAAGGAAAAGTAAGAAACCAACAGCCCATAACTCTCCTGGAAGTATGGAAATATATTTCTGTGTTTCTTTATTATTATTATTATTTTTATTATTATTATTTTTTCAGGCTGTTTCTGTTGTTGCGTTGTTAAAGGATACTTGCCTCCTTGCCTGGAACCATCCAAACTTTCCACTGAACTATTAAAAAGAAAAAAAAAAGCACAATAGAATAAACTGGAAAGTGCGTCTCTGTGCACAAATGTCAGCACAGAGTTGGGCATGGGATCTGTATTCAGACAAAGTCTTGCTCTTTTTCTGGCAAAAAGTGTCTTACTTAAAACCAAATGGCTTATAAAACAATGCAAAGAGACTGGGGAAGACCATTTTATTGTGAAAAACTTAAAATGAAAATAGTGCCATGTGAGAACTTTCAGTGGTCAGCAATGGGAGCAGCCACAAGACATTTTGGACAACGATCAGTGAGAACTGGAAACCATTTAATGGGAGTTAAATATCCAGCTCAAAAAATGTGCTCAGTTGTTGTTCTTAGGCCAGCATGCAGCAAGTTCAGTGATAACCAGCTCCCAGCTCTCCATCCCCCAACCCTTCATCACCATCATTAGACCCAGCTGTGAGCAGAAAGACTGGTGAATGATTGGCCTAGGAAATGAGTTATCCTTTCGCCTCTAGAAGAGCTGAAACATAGTGTTGCCATTATTAGTTTCTGCTCTGTGGATATGCAGAAAGCCTCAGTATTCAGCTGAGATCTGCATGGGGGTGTCCAGACCAGGATTTTTTCAGCCTTCCTTGCTAGGGCATCTGGTACTGCTTACAAGCAGAATCGCGACCAGAGGTGCTAGAGCTGTGAGGTAGGAGACGAGGTCTCTATCTTTGCAACTAGGGATGAGCTGTTCTGCCCCACAGTGACCCATCTTCCCTTCCCTACCTTTCTCTTTTGCAAGTGTGAAATGTGGGCTTCTTGAGCCTCAGCTTGCTCATTCACTCAGCACTCAGGCTGTGATCCGCCACGTGCTACAACACAAACAATTGCTTTCAAGCTCTTAAAAAACAGGCACAAAAATATTATTGCTTAGACAAAATACCTTGGGAACAAGCTCTCAGGATTTGTCCCAGCCAGCAAAGCAGATGTATGTCCATGTGAAGAGCAGCGCTGAGGGGATGGACGTTTGTTAAGGGACACATTCTTAAAGCTTTACTTCTTTCTTCTTTTTTTTTTTTCTGACATTTGCAGTGTTTTGTACTCTCTGGCAACCAGCAGAGCTCCACCGATGCTGACTAGCAGAGCCCATAGAGATACTAAGGAAATATTTTTCCTAGCAACAAGCGTCACACAAAAACATGAAGAAATGCTTCCCCTGCTCATATTTCCTTTCAGTTTTTTCAGTCATCTGGTGCTGAGATAAGAGCTGCGTGGTAAAACCTGCTGCTAGCCTGTGTTTTGCAGGCAATCCGGAGCACTGAGGAGCACACCATGCCTGCCACGAGGGCAGCATGGGGTCTAAGATAGCAGCTGTGCCAGGATGGGCAGGAGGGTGGGGTAGGCCTGGCAGTGCTTTCTGGAGGCTGCAGCCTACCAGCAGGGCCTTGCAGCCCTCCTGCTTGCACTGCCTGAGGTGTCAGTGCAAAACCTGCTTCAGAGGAGGCCATTTTGATGTTACTTTGATGAAGAAACAGCAATTAATAAGGCCTGGAGGTGAGCACTGGCTGACAGGCTTGCCCCATGGTCTGGGATACCAGTGTGTTCCCAGCCACAGTGAGTGCCCAGCACGTGGGAATTCCACACACCAAACCCCCAGGCTCAACAGAGAGAGGGGCTTACGTACAGCTATGCTCCTAAGGCAATTCTCAGGGCTGAGATAGGGCAGACTGTGGGGTGGTTGTCATCAGGAGGTGAATGGGGGGGGGAATGGCAGTGAGGAAGTGAGGCCCAGTTGCAGCTCTCTAAAGTGAATACAGTCACTGGAAGCAAGTTTGAGTCCCACAGCAAATGCGTAAGCCTTCCACTGTTAACTTCTCCCCTCCTTCTTTGAAAATCTGATTGGAAAACTGGGAACTTCATCCCTGTATATCAGCATTTTCTATTTCTCCCTGCTCTTTGGAAACAGCTTCGTGCACATGTATCAGTACTGCCTGCTTTCTGCCCACCATCTGGACAGGACTCAAGTATTAACTTTATTTTAAGTAAAGTGTAATTTTTGGGAATTGTTTTATTAGCCATGTGGGTACAATGACTGATACTTGTGTCTGCTTGTGAATAACTCCCCTTTATTTTCTGTCCTTGCTCAGCCATGCTGAAACAGTGTGCGCAGACATGAGGCCAACAGCAGAGGCAGAAAGGCTTTGTCAACACCAGTGAATCACTGATTCTACCTCTGCAAGGTCAGCTTCTGAAGGCAACGTGTCTAAGACCACGGCTCCACAACTGGTGAGGAATGTGAATTGTTAGGAAATGTTTAGAAATTACAGTGTTAGTGGGTAGGCAGAAAACTTGCACATGATAGAATCAACATCTGAATTCAAGGCCAGCATTGCATCTATAGGGTAAATAGTTCTTCAATAACTTCAGCAGGGTTAGAATGAAGCCCATGAGATTCTTAATCATTCCTTGATGGGTTAATGACATAATGAACATCTGTAGAATGTGTTCCTGTGTCATCAGTATTTTTTCCTAAATTTCTTTAATATTCTGGAAGAACTTATCCTTTGGAAAATCTCTCTATAATAAAGAGAAAAACTTTCTCTGTAGTGGATTGCTTACTTCTGTGGTTATTTAGAAGTAGCTTGCATGAAGTTAGGAGCAAAGTGGTAAAAAACATTTTGAAATTTGCATATAGGATGCAGAATACAGACTCAAGGCAGGCGTGTGTCCTAAGATAAGCAATGATCCTGGAAATTTGAAATGGAGACCTATATGTCATATTTTACCTGGTCATCTAAGATACAATGTGACTCTTAAAAGCTCTACTCAGTGCTTTTATGGTTCTTGCGTTTGGAGCTGGAGCTGATTTTTTGTGGTGGAACTGCAAACGGTAACCAATTATGATGATTTAGCAAACCTTAAAAGAAAATTGAATTGCTAAGGATAAAGTTTTAAAAATAGTCCTTCAAGGTTTTTTTAGCCAAACTTGTACTCATATGTGTTTTAGATTTGCCAGTCATTGGTTCTAATTTATCCGGGAATTGTATCCTAATATGTAGGGACCAGATAGAAGACCTCACGTCTCCATTGTGTGAGAAAGGCTGTATTCTCTTTTTTATCCTTCACTCTGTAGAGTAAAACAATGTGAGGAAATGGTGTGTTGATCAGTGGGTTATATCTAGTGTTCTATAGAATGAAATATATAGGGTAGTCATCTACCAATTCAGATAATGTATACTATGGTCACACTGGTAAGGTACGAACTCTGCTTTGTGCAGTGCTTAATGGCTTTTTGTTATTTGTTTTCTGAGCTGTTGCTGACAGATTCTTAATATAAGCCAGAGTAAATTCAAAAGCATGTATTTATTTCAAGATAGAAGTGGAAACATCCCCTCCTTGAAGCTAATAATAGGATTGACATTGTTAAACAATTAAATTTAAAAATATTAATAATAGATCCTTCATACACATTAAACAAAACTTCAGTAAGGACTCTGTTTTATTGTTTAACTGTATGTATGAGTCATGAGGAAAGTGTTAATGTTCAGAATCGGATATGAATCATGTATTTGTGAACGATCTTCCAAGGCCAGCGCTGAAACCCCAAACACATTTATTCTTTGTGGTTAGTCAGCTCTGTGCTTGGAAACTGAAAGTGTAATCAAAGTGAGAGTTTGTTTATTAACTAGCGGATGCTGTGCATCTTATTTACACAGATTGATAATGGGGGGTGAAAAATAAGGGAAAAGTTGGTAATGCATAGAGCTCTGTGTCCCTCGGGTACAAACTACAAAAGGAACCTGAACAGCAGAAGCACTAGCCATTAAATGCTGAAAGCACTCTGTAACTTTAAAAAGAAATCCCATATTCATGACGGGAATCCATATGGCACCCTATTTGTGAGGAGAGGTGCCCCATTCACTTAAAAGCTGACTTGCATCATTTGTTGTTTTGACTGCTTTAGCATTAGGGTGAGAGAATGCACTTCAAGGGGAACACAAATAAGACAAGTAAAACGTGCAGGATTAACTTGGGTATTGTATTGTATTGATTTGCATTACAGACAGAAAATTGGAATTACTGAACTGCAGACTTTTTGTGCTGGCTGTATTCAGGCATACTAAAGAAATCAGTTTTTTGTAGAAAGTAATCTCACCTGGTAATTACTTCCAATCATTGCTAATAAGTATGTTCCTAATTGCGCCCTTTCCGGAAAGGCACAGAATGAAAGGAAGGTTGAGTTGCCTGTGTTGGAGAAGGGACAGAGGTAACTGCCAGAATCCGTGTCCAGTATTACAAGCTAAGAAAAATTTCTGAATGCTAGTTGTGGCTTTGTGGAGATGTTTGGAAATCTAGTTTGGTCTCTGATGCTGCTTGACCTTCAGCAAACTGTTTTTCTTGTCTGATTTCTCAGCAGTGAAATAGATCCCCAAAAGGATTTGATGAGGCTGTTTATGATCCACTGCACAATCCCCTCTACTCAGGGAATTGCTCTTAAATTTTAGTTTTGCTGGGTGTGTATGATATATTTGTATATCTATTCTGTACAATATGGGACTGCCCTGAGATATAACTGAATCAGTGTGGCTTTTGCAAAGGTATGTGCTGTTTACCCAACTGTGTGGGTATTCTCATCACTTTAAAGCATGCTTTCAGCAATAACAATTTCTTCTGTGATTGTGTGTATTGAGGCTAATGTAATATTACTGGCTTAATCTTGTCAGATCACAAAAGTATGGGTATTAATGATAGCATTTAAAGGAAGCAAAAATGCAATTTAAATACTTTGGCAGAACTTTGACTGAGCTTGCACTTGGATAGAGTATTCCTGGCTGTATATTCCTACCACTAAAACTCACTCATGGATAAGAAATGACATGTATTCACAAAATGTGTTCATACAGAGACTATTCTCCTTGAGAGCCTGAATAACTGGTTTTGCCACACACTGAAATATGACTTGTGTTCTCAGGTGACAGGATGCTTGGGGTCACAGCTGGCACGCACTTGGCCTGCTCTGGGGCTTTTGCGGAGGCTTCAGCAGCCATCTCCACATTGTCCCATTGCTTGGGACATGCCTTGGAGTTTTGTGGAGAGGAGTGTGGTTTTCTTTGTCTTGTAAATTTAAAGGATGCAATAATCGGTGTGCTGCTCAAAGGAGAGTTACTTGCAGTGAGATTTGGTGATGACTAACCACACAGGAAGAAATCATAGCTACAACTCAGTGATGATTTTATATTTAAACTTCATTTCCAAGTGGCTTCTCAGTTGCTTAAACATATAGTTTGGGGAGAGACTTTTTATAAGGGCGTGTATTGACAGAACAAGGAGAAATGGTGTAAAACTGAAAGAAGGGAGATTTAGACTTGATATTAGGAAGAAATCCTTTACTGTAAAGGTGGTGAGACACTGGAACAGGTTTCCCAGAGAGGTTGTGGATGCCCCGTCCTTCTAAGCATTTAAGGCCAGGCTGGATGGAGTGTGAGCAACCTGGTGTAGGGGGAGGTGTCCCTGCCAATAGTAGGCACATTAGTACTAGATGATCTTCCAACACAAACCATTCTATGAAGGTTTTCTTTCCAATGTGTTAACACTAATCACTCGTGTGTTTAAAACCAGGGGGCTGCACAAAGTTTACAGAATGAAAAATTTAAATAATTTAAAGGCAATTCATTTAGCTATTTCACTTCTGTGTCTTTTGAGTAGGGCCAGACCTAGCTATCACTGCTGCTTTATTCTGTTGCAGGAACATAAATTGACATTTGATTAGGAAAGCTTCCTCCCTCAGCCTGTGCTAATTTCTTTGAATTTCCATGTGGTGTGCCCCATTGGCTTTGAGCAAAAGCAAGGATGCTCTGCTTTTAAAGTAAAAGCAAATCAAAACCGTTTTACATAATTAATTGAGTCTCTTTAATCTCTGAGAACTGTATAGACCTCATCTTAAGTAATTTCTGTTAGAGAATAAAGTACAACTGTACTTGCCTAGTATCAAGTAGCGTTTCTGAATGACGATATTTATGGATCTATCAATATCTGTAGCTAAGCACTTGCTATAGCAGCAGTGAGGAAGACATGTTCAAGGAGCACTTCCATTGCAACCTGGTGTGAAATGATCCCTCTCTTATTTCCCGTTTGGTTCAGCCCGCTGTATGAACTGCACAAAATAAAGAGACATCCCAGCAGCTCAGAGCTGCTTGAGGTAGTCTTCTAATGCCTCTCCTTGTTCCTGATGGTGAAGCATGCCCGGAAGGAATGGATTTGATACAGTATTACTCTGTTGATGTTGTGCTTGAGCTCCTTCAGCCTGGAGTTTACAGCTGTCTTACAACCTTTTCTGTTATCTCTGTTATGAGTTAAGCTGTGCAGTCCATATCCATAATTTCAGAGGCAGTCTAGTATTTTTCCTTATTTGTGGCTCAACTGTAGGTCAGATTTGCTGAATATTTTTCTTGTTAGAAGATTGTCTTCCTTTTTTTTTTTTTTTCTTTGTCTTTAAAGTCTTTCTGATTTCTGCCTGCCTTCAGCAGACGGCTAGCAAAGCCTGCTGCCTTCTCAAGGTTGAAAATTTAAACTTTGCTGCCATGCGTTGTCTGCGGGTTAAATAATGACTGTGCTGAGCTGATTAACAGAGAACATTCAGTTTCCTTATTGCTGATGAAAGGGCTGGAATACTTGTCCAGATCCCATTAGTGGAAACCTAGTCATTGCTGAACTATGTCAGATTTTCAGAACTCATGGAGTAAAAATTGTACAAATATGAGATATGATGGAGGGGAAAAAAAAAGAACTATTTTTATGAGCTGTTTCTGCACTATTGCAGTTTATCTATCTATCTATCTATCTATCTATCTATCTATCTATCTATCTATCTATTTAATATCCATAATCTTTGCAGATGCATGGTCAAATAATTGTATTTAACATTTCGTCACTGGAAGGCACTTGCAGTATCTACATAATATAGTAGCTATGCATCTTACCGTAATAGTCTTCAGCATTTTATAATCAATATATACCTGAAAATAAAACAAAAGAACAAAACAAACTGATCATCCCCTTAGGACTCTCTGGCAGGGATATGAATGTAGGCAAACTAAAACCAGTCCCTTTGAATTGCCCTTTTTGGACACTTGTATTTAGTCATGCTCAGTTGCTTATAGTATCTGGTAAGGACATGACTGTATCAGACCCTCTGATGGTGAGAGAAGAGGATAAGTGGTCAGGTTTTTTTCCTCCTATATCTATTCAATGATCCCACGTGTATAATTCATTCAGTCCTAAAAGAGCGCTGAACCCGTGTGCTTCACAGTGGTTAACCACGAAGAGGAGGAAGGATTGTCCTGTTGTGAGTATTATTAAGACTGTTCCCGACAGTTTGTAACACTGTCATTGCTGTACCCAGAACTCAGGGCTGGGGCCCTAGATTAAAAATGTATGTGTTTTCTTCTTTGGTTTTTTTTTTTTTTTCAGAAACACAAACAGTGCTGCTAAATGCAACTATTACAGGATATTTGGCATTCATAGAAGCAATCCGTAAGAAATGAGTTGAACTTCCTTAGGCTGAAGGAAAAATGTAGTAACCAAATTAGGTACAAATTAGTAGACATTTTAAGCTTTTGCATGCTGTTCTCAGTATACACTAAGGAAAAAATCTCACCAGAGGCATTTATTGTTAAGTTAAAGCTGTTCACAGTTTTGATGATTACAAAGTCCATTTTACTGAAGAAGTATTGGCAGTGACTAATAGTGTGAAAATAAATGTATTAATTACTCCACGTTTTACTTTTTCAGCTGACCTTTGTTCCGGTGGTAGTGTTCTGTGGTCAAGTTCATCAGCTAAATGAACTTATTTCTAGAAATAACAATGTGTTTATTTTTGTATGGATAAACTGCTACTGTTTTCTAATAACACAGCTTCAAGAATTGAGTATTTTAGACCAATGGCACTTTCAGATAGTATTTTATTCTTTGTGAGAGGATTTATAATGTGAGAGAACCGTGAATCCACAAAATGATAGTGCATTCCCTGTCAAAGAAGGAATGTGGTGCCAAAAGGAGATGCAGTGCGTTTCTTCTATGAAGAGTCTTCCTCAACACTGGGAATGTTTTTGACAGCCTCTAAACAGTGACAGCACTGAGAAACATGATTAAGATGGAAAGCTGGTTGTGTTCTTATTGTCCCCCTGCCCCAAACTCCATGTTGCTAGCAGCACAAAACTAACTGGCATTCAGCCAGCATTCCATATTGGAATTAGCACACTGGGTTCCCATTCCCACAGTTCTTTGCAGTTGATACTTTTCACTGGGCTATTGGTAATTGCTGTTTTTTATTTGCTTCTTCCCCTTTAGCAGCTTTCTGATTTGAATGTCTTTTTTTTTATTAAATTAACAGCTCATATATATCAGTAGCTTGTAGTGAACATTTTTTTCATATTCATATACTTGTACTACCAATTTGTCACAGTCTACTCGTCAGTGTTTAGGCAGGTGAATTCTCTGCACTGAATGACAAAGAAACAATACTGGGTATGAGATCACAGAGACTAAATAGCTTAGAATAGTTTGTAGTGACAGGTGTAAGTAATAAAGGAGAAGCGTCATATTTACTAGTTCAAAAGATTCTAGTGAGCGACTCTCTGATCTAGAGCATCAGGGTAGAAAGTAGATTATTATTATTATTATTTTAATCTTGTTACACCTAATGTAACATTTTAAAGAAATACATTTCTGCCTTGTGCTTTTATTGTCTTCGAATTTTTACATTTTTTTCATTGCTTCTCATAAACACGGGCAAACTACAGATTGGTCTGAGTAGGAAGTAGGAAAAAAACTAACAAATATTGTGATAATAGTTTAGAATACACTTGGATCTAACAATTCTCAAACACTGAAGATTCTCTGGAAAATGTTTCTGCTAGATTGAGGGATTCAAAACTATTTCAGGGTGGGATTGGAAAAGTGGAAGCAGCTGGCTCTGGTTCTTAGAGCTGGGAAACCTAAGGGACTCACAATAACCACAGGTGATTCAATTTAGGACAAATGAATTGGTTTGACTGATAAGAGGGCCTTATATTGATAGGGTCAGTTCCTAAGCAGAAGTTCTCTTCTTGCTGCTTTCAGGCTGACAAGAGTTTTTAACAAATACTCTGGTTCTGGCTCTTCTGTTGAACTCTTGAGATTTGTTGTCTCTGAGTTCTTTCTGGTCAAAGTGGAAAACGTTTCTGCACCATGCTGCATTGCAACAGTAGCTGGAAATTCAAAGGTAAGAGTTTTACTTTGCTAACAGTATGCGTCCAGTCCTCTTTCATTAGCTTAACTGCTTCCCTAGCCGTGAAGATGTATGTTAAATCAGCATTATTTTTCATGACTCTCTTGAAAGTTTTAGGGTTGTTAGGTATCTGTATGTTTGAAAGGAGTACAGCCAACCCTTCTACTTGTGTCTGTTCCTCAGAAGGAATGTTTCCTCATTACACCAAGGCTGTTCTGGTTCAACCCTGCCATTGTGTTTAACAGAATGTATAACAATCCTTTTAAAATATAGTGTATTTATCACTTTGCTCAGATCAAAGGTGCGTTTCTTCAAAGGCTCTAATTAGATTGTGATGATGTAGAAGGCTGGCTTTATCTATAGGTTACCTTACAGAGTAGTGGTTGAGTTCAACATTGCAAAACTCTTGTAAGATATTTGCCATGGTTGTGGTTGATTATGGTGTTAATATAAATCCAGTTTTTTTTACAGTAGATTCTTTCCTTTTACGTAGCTAAAAATGTTTAATGTGGACGTTGTGCTACTTAACCATGTCATAGTATTACTATTCTTTCTAATTGTTCCTGGCTTCTATCACACTCATTTGCTATCAATATTCCCATAGCTTTCCTTCTTTAAGTTTACTGGCACTGAAGTTTGTAGACCACATACAAGAAGTGTATCTGTTTCTAGATACGTTTTGAATGTGGAATTCAAGCTGCACATGAATGTTTGCAAAAAAACTTTGGTCAAAATGCAATTGTATGCTACAGCCTATGGGATAACTCTGAAACAATGCTTCAACCACAGCTCCTGCAAAGGGTTTCTGGGGGTTGAAATTAAGTACAGTCTAGTGATTTGTAAGGTTTACATTAGTGTTTTTTATTTATGGTTATGAACAGCGTGAACCAGGCCAACGTCAGCTAATGCTTAATAGTAACTAAACTCTGAGTAGAACCTGTTGAAGTTTTACATAGCTCTGTTTAAATACAATTGAAAGCATGTTATTTAAGAAACAAAACTAAATTGGAATGTATCATCATCAGATGTCTGTATATGCTGTTTATGAATTACATTCGTATGTACTGTTGAATTGTTGAGCCTGAATCAGCCTTAGTGCAAGTTCTCTGAAGCCAGTGGAGATACACACAGTTATGACAGGTATATTTTTTACTTCATAGTTGAAATATTGGCAAAACAGAGGAATAAGCTGAAGCCGAATCCAGGACAAACTCCTTTGTTAGGAGTGCCCTTGTGTAACTAAAAGGAAACTGCAGAAGTATGTGACAAATTGAGATGGTCAACCTCGTACATGTTGCCAGAGAAAACCATGATGGTTCAATAGAGGTTTTTTCCAGATAGTGGGATACCTAGTACTTAATAATATCTAATGTCAGTACAGAGTACTCTTCTTGGTCAGCAATTTAGAGTCAATGATGGGAGAGAAGTGATGATAGAAATACTGATTTCTGTAAATCTTTTTCTATTTTATTTCCTCCTGCACTTATTTCTTAGTGCAACTCCCCTAAAAATAAAGGGACAAGGGACTCTTTCTTCCATTCTATTAACCCCAAACTAGACAGAATCAGGTGATTCACTGGTTGTGGGCAGGTGAAATACTATGTGCTTCAGATTCCCTTGTAAAATGACCCAATAATCTAGTTATTGTGTGTAAAATCTCAAAGTTTTGCAAACTTACATAAGCAACCAGTAAAGTGAACCATCTGGTTGAATTCGGTGGGAATGGTTACACGAACTTTTAGAGAGATCAGGGACACCAGATGATAAGCTGTAATTTATTACAGTATGTCCAATGCTTTGGCCAGTTCAAAGCAGCGATGTTTTGTGATTTATTTATTTTTGGCCATAAGTTCACTGATATTCAGAAATATGGAAAAGCAGTTACTAGAATAATGAATTATTATTTATTCAGTACAAAGAAGAAGAAGCAGGTTTATTAGGATTTTCCTCACAACACATTTGCATTTGTTACGCTTAAATTTAGAGTCTACTGAGAACTGTTTTTCTTTTTTTTCCAGTCTTTTCTTTCAGTGCAGCCAACTCAGCTCTGTTAAACTGCTGAGTCAATACATTTTAAAAACTTACCAACTGTTTCTTTCTTCTATATAGCTAACTGATAAGGACCTGTTTAAGAGCTACACCCTTCCGTATTTACAGTGTTAAGGCAAACACAGTTATAGGAAGCAATTACAGTTAAAATTTATGATGTGTATTGTATGGTATCACAGTATTCTTTAGACATATTTAATTCAATCTGTGTGCAACCATGGTACTAGAAACTAAAGTTCTGGAATCACACTGCAGGATGTGGCAGGCAGCTGCTGACCACTTTTCTCTCTTCCTTTCTACTGACCCAATCTTTGCTGCTCCCAGCAGCAGTCACATCCTTCAGTTCCCTCTGATATTTCACATTCTGACTTCAGAGAGAAGCTGCTGTTGGTAGAAATGAAGAGGCAAATCATGCCAAGAATGGCACTCCCATCCATGGGAATTAATTCAGTTTACCTCTTATATATCTTTATATCTCTGTGGAAATGTATATTATTCCTACATGACTGTGAGAGGAACACATTTTGTTGCTGTGAGATCTGTGCACTTTTGGGAGTGTTCTACTGGAATAACAAAAACGGGCACCTGTAAAGTTACAAAATCTACTTCATAAATGTATGCAATAGGAATGGAGTTCCTTCAAACCATCTGTAAAATGTTCCACAGAATGTAATAGATGATTTTATCTAGAACTGTCGCTGCAAATACATTAACAGAAAGGTGTTTTTTCCTCTTAAATCCATATGCCATATTGCCATAATTCAGTGGCATGTAAAGAGGTCTTTGAAAGTTCTATTTTGGATTCCTAAAATTTGCACGTCAGATGCAAAATAATAAATATGTGGTTTGGGTGTTTAATTATAAACAAGTAAAGAACCTCCCCCTTATCACTTCTCCTTTCTTACTCCCACGGATGATGTTTGGCCAAAGCCAAAGTTCTGGATAGTACTGTTTCCACACTCCCTTTGTCTCTTCCTCTCACCTTTTGAATGATTTAAGAAAAAACAGCTGTTTTAAAGTGTAACAGAACAGAAGAACTATCTCTGGGAGAAAGCAGGCTTAAAAGATGCAGAAACATGCAATTTCTGTTTTAAATGCCCTTTCAAAGGGGTTGCTGGGACTGGGATTCTACTTAGGGAGGTTGTTGTTTGTTTCACTAATAACCATATGACAGCTCAGGTGAAGGTTTCCACAGCTCCAAATCAGTTCTCATAAATTTGCTCAAGATCTGTTTGCAGTCACTACCTCTATCCTAAGTATGAGTCCCTTCTTTGCTCTGGGTCTCATGGGTAGCTGGTTACTCAAAATCTTCCTGCCTTTGAAAATCTCCCTAATGATACTTGTCTGATGTAGAGTCCATTCAGCTGGTACTGTGAAGCTGAACTTGTCTCTTTCTAAAATTCTGGATTACAGAAAAACTAGAAATTGTCAGTTGTTTTATTTTGAACTCATTTGTATTTTTATGTGTGTATTTTTTTTTTTTGCCTGAGCAAAGAGCAGCATATACTTGTGTTGCTTGTGGTTTCCATCTGGAGGATCAACCTTGTGCTGATTTTCAGAGATGTTACAGTAGGGTCCAGATGTTTCTCAGAATGAGAATTAAATGATGTTTTGGTTGCGTGTGACAAAAAAAATATCCTTATTTATTTATTTAAATCAAATATTCTAGTGCTTGAAGTTTGGATTGAATCTGAAATCTGCCAGCACTGTGGGCTTCCTGTAGAAAATATACTTCAGTCTTTTGAATGGAAATGTTTTCTTGTTTTTTTTTTTTTTTTTTTTTTTTTGTTGTTTTTTTTTTTGCTTTTAAAAATAATTGTTTTGCAAAAAATTGTTTATTTGCATGTGCTTATTACAGGGCTGTTATACTGCCATAGCTTCATTCCTTGAAGTACATAAAATATTTGCATTCCTCGAGTGCAGATGTGAATGTGATCTTCCTAGGTCCCATTACAACTGTCTATTGCTGCGTCCCGTGTGAAACATGGATGACTGTGCAGGCAGGTTTCATTTTTTGTGCTTTCAGAGAGTTGTTCCATCATGGTATAAAGAAACGATCAGCCTGGTTGGATTGCAGATGGGGCACAGAGACTGGAAATAAAGCTGGAAATCATACTATGGTTGTTAGCTGAAGGATTAGAGTTGCAACTGAGGAAAAAGGAGCAATGTTTAGTTGATAGCGTTGAAGGATTAGTAGGTTGGGAAACAAGTGGGATAATTGATGAGGAAGACATGGTGTGGGACTTGGGCTGGAAGAGAGAAGTAGGACTGCAGTATGGAGCCTGGTACTGGAGGCACTTGGATACCAATGCTGAAAAGGACCTAGGAAGAGACTGAAAAGGAACAAAAAGGATATTGTGAACACAAAGGGTAAAATAGTGATTTGGCCAGAGTGAAATTTCTACCTTCACAAGCAAGAAGACTGGAGAAAGGAGGAAAGGCAGGATGGGAACTGGTGCAGAGTACAGTGGATGGAGTCCGCTTGGGTATAAAGTTAAGAAAAGGGAAGCAGGATTAACTGTCTAATAGGCAACAGCGAAGCTCCTGAGGATGATGTGGAGCTGCCTTGGCAGGAAGAAAGGGAAGTGAGAAAAAGACAAAGCTATTAAACGCAGTGGAAATGTACAGTGAGAATTATCCCTCTGTTATGTGAAAGAGACCAAGACCTTTCTTTCATGTGTGCTTGTTTGACTCACTGGAATCCTCTGCCTCTTTGCTGTTACTTTTGGTCCACATAGCCATAAGTTTTCTCCTGTTATTTTGCTCTAGTGTCAGAGGTCAGTAGAAGGAATGTCAGAATTGCAACTGTGCTTATGTCATATTTTGTCCTAAGGCTTCAAAAAGTAATTTCTGCAGGGTTACTAGCGATTTCAGGTGAATTAAGATTATAGAATCTGACTCTCATGTGTGACCCTCCTGTCTTAAAAGACACAATTTGTTTTTATACTGGTAAAGCGCAACGTAGGTGAACCAGTATGTTCCACACGGAGAAATGCTTGTCGCTTGTTCCTTTGATTGAACGGCACCATGATTTCCTTTCTCATCTTCAGTTTTCACTGTGAATAGTTCTGCAGAATAGTACTGCCTTCCAAATGTAGAAGCAGGTGTAGGTAAGACAGACCTATCACCACTGGGACTGTGCTCATCTGGTTGTAACCAAAACTTTCCTATTTGGCTGCAAATTGCATTTCACTCAGTGCAGAAATATGCTTTGGCAAGGGAAAATGACCATTTGCTTAATGGCTTGAGTTTGAAATGGATGAAGGGGGATCTTTTCATTTGGTTAACAATTGTAGGGGATACTCCCAGAGTCTCTGGCTGCTGTTTGCAAATGCAGTGAAGCACCAGAGAGCCTGGCTGTTTGTGTGCCACTTCTGAGCTGAATCATCAGCACTAAAAACCACATTGAATGCTCCGCTCTGAGTGTGCGTGGTATTTCTATAAGGGAAGTTACAGTCACACTGGGTGGAGGAACCTCCCTGTCTAGCTATGGGGGTAGTGAATACAAGGAAATAGTTGCGGTTCTGGACATGATGGCATCTTTTGGTATTTCTCTGCTATTTTTTGCACTGATGCATTTCATTTGGCAGTTGGAAATTTCATGGCAAACACTCTGTAAGATGCAAACACTCTGCTTCAATGTTTTATGTTTTGGAACATTAATGGCTTTTTTTTTTCCTCCCTGCTGAATGTTTCTTTTTCTTGTGGAGTAAAGCCGTATGTGAACTGCATACTGAGGGGCACAGCAGCCCTCACTGGTGCAGGCACACAGATGCTTTTAGTGTTCCTGAGCATCATGAGTGGGTTTTGGGTGCCATTCACAACTCCTCCTGTCCAAGGCTGGAGTATGCCTTCCTTTCCCGTCTCCCTAAACGTTGTGCAACATGCATGTGCTCCCCAAAGTGTTTCTTAAGATTCAGTTGAGGAAAATCATTATTTATTCTGGTCAGCAGCCATGTAGCACTGGAAAACGGACAGTGCTCTGCTTTACATTCTGCTACAATTGCCACCTCCTTTCTTCCCTATCCTAGCGCTTCCAGCTGAGGGTGAGAAATACTTGATGCCCACAGACTCTGTTCATATTCTGTCTTTAATGAGACTTTAGGGATCCATGAGGAATGTTTTGTGGAACTCTGTAAATGTGAGTTCCCATGTATTGTGATGAGAAGCGCATATTACTCAAATTTTTGTGGGCTTCATTGTATTGGCCTAAACTTTGACCCTGTACCACTGTGACCTATCTTTCTGGCAACTTCTGAATCGAGGCCCTTTCATCCCAGCTGTGTGATAGATCCCAAGCAGGAGCGTGGAGTAAATGTGGTTTCTTATTCATGAATTAAGCCTTAAATGAATTGAGCAACACTGCTTTATTGTAAAAGGCAAGGAAAGATTGAAAAGGTCTTTTTAGAGGACCAGTGCTAAAGGTGTTTGGATTGAGACAGAATAACTTGGAGGAGTTACAGCTGGGCAGATCAGTTTATTATTTCTTCAGTTTTTTTAAGGCCTCCTTTCAATTATTAATAAATTCTAGTCCACTATCTTTACTTATCTAATTCTGAAGAAAAATAAAAATGATCTCTGGCATAATTCTCCTTTCTTTAGTCTTTGTTGATGAAAGAACTGTTTACATACAACTTAAATAACGAAGGCTTTCAACATGTGCTACTTATATTCCCTCTTTTCTATACTTATGCTTTCAAAAAAACAGAACTTCACTGAATATACTTCTCATTTCCTTTTCAATATTTTGTTAATGCACAACCACAGTTTACTGAATTTTGCACAGAACAAAATGCAGTTCTATAATGAACATAGTCACTTTTAAATGTATAATATTAAGATACAATCCCTTTTGCTTTCTGTGCCATTGAGTCAGACAGTAGGTTTGACTTTTAAAATAGGTCTATGAAGTTTGACAAGTCTTCAGTATATCTTTCAGAAATAATGAACAGCCACCGTTGCTTTCCTTGACTTCAGCTGAAATTTCAGAGTGTTGCTTTGGAAAACCATTTCTCTCTTATGACAAAGATGTTTATCTAAGATAGAGTGGCATTCTGTAGCCCATGCATAAGCTAGAAAAGCCTTCAATAGCCGAGTACAAGAGCAAATGAACATCTGTAGTTGTTAATGTGCCAATTGCTGGTTGTAATCTCCACACGTCACTGGGATGCCTTCAAACACTGTTTGTCTTCAGCATTTTGAGTTGATCTTGATTACTGCCCTGCTGCTGATGGCTATTGAAATGCTAGCCAATAAACCCAGTTTGTCTGTTCCAGGTAACTGATGGTCCTGTCAGACTTACTGTTGCATTTGTGCACTTGAACAACCAGAGCCTTCTTCCTACTTTCTGATGAATATCTGTTGATTGGAATGAGTCAAAAACAAACAAACAAACAAAAAAAAAATCAGATGCAGATAGAAATTCTGTGATGCAGATCAATGAGCCTTAGATGTGTGAGCCTCTTCTTCACAGAGAAGGAAATAAAGGAAATGCAACGGGTAGGACTTAGATGATCCTGAGAGGCCCCTTCCAACATAGCAGTCCTGTGTTCCTGCAAGAGCAGGAGTTGCTGAAGTGTTTGTGCGGCACTGCTAGGACACGGTGCTCACTGGGAACTGAGTGGTGGGATGGGGGCAGTTGCTCCTCCCCAGCAGGTCAAAGAGCAGAGAGATATGGGCACTGCATTTGTGCTGCTTTACCTGACTTATTTCCTGCCTCAGTGGAATGAAATTTTCATATGCTTCCATGGGATCGGTGAGCTCCTACAAGGAGCTTTTCCTGTAGTGTTTAGCTGCTGAGAAGCTTTAATCAAAATGTCTATTTGATATTTCATAAGAAAGAGTTAAATTATATGAGTTCTTTTTGGTCACTGTCTCAGCTGAATTACTGATGCAATACTCTAGGGAACCTGGAGTTTAAAATATGCTAATGATGTCATTATAGCCTTATACTCCATGTATTTTCATGCTGTTCTCAATCCATGTCTTTCCAACTACTAATGCCCCAAAAAGCTTTCCCTTGGGAAAGTGACCAAAAGCAGCCTGTCGTTGATATTAGAGACCTCTGGGGAGAAAACAGAAATGGAAACTGAGAGCGAAGCACAAACTTTTTCTTGATGAAACAGATATCTTGTTGAAGGAGTTTGTTGTTGCTTCATTTTATTATTTCCCCAAACAAACCTCCCCTTCTATTGATACATCTTTAGCTAACCTATTTGTTAGTACCAGAAAGGAAGAGTTTCACTGTAATTCACGTAGACCCGATTCTCAGAGCTTCACAGACCTTACTGGGGCATTTACTTTAGTCAAGACAGAGCAATTGCCTGGTAAATGTGACTGTGGGAAATGTATAATGATGATAAACAAACTAATTCTTTGTATTGACAGTAATGACTCTTTTTAAGAGGACTATGGTGGTACCTTTCCATTTCCAGGGATTAATCCCATCTTTGCCAAGATCACTTTTGTTAAGCAAAGCATCATTGCTCTTGCATGTGCTTGTACGCTGTTCACTGAACTTGGTGGTGATCATACATACAGAGAGAGAACGTTTCCTGTGAAGTTTATTTCAATAAACTATTGTGTATCGGAATAGATGCCTGCATTCCTTTGCAATTTTGTTTTCAGCAGTTTGTTCTAAGAAAAATAGAAGATGAAATAGCGGAAATATCTAACTTCCATGTATCAGGAAATCATATGTAAAAGTGTTGTTATTGCTGGCTTAGCCTGTTCTGCTGTTAGCCCTGAATCCTTGTTAGTGACTTGATGAGACCGGATTTCATCTCGTCTACCTGCTGGGTGGAAATGCATGTCACAGCAGCAAAAGCATCTGCTTCCTCTAGTTCAAAGCTTTGGCAACACACTGTTTGGTTCTTAAATTGGTCTTAGAATTTGTTTGGCAAGTGTGTCTTTGTCATCTGTATTTTTATTTTTGGTTCATGTCACTCAGCAGCAGCTCTTGGTTACAGTTTTCCCTTAAAAATGTACACGTTTGTTTTGTTTTATAGCTTTGAATATCTCTTGAGTTGAAATGGTTACCACCCTGAAAACCTGGGTGGAAAAAGATGTGAAGAAGGTTTTACATCAGAAAACTGCAGTAAGAGGTAGAAGCAAAAATATTTGTCCTGCCTTCTCAAAGGAAGGAAAACTTGAATGAGTGAGTTGTACTGATATATAGTCAAGAATAAATGTTTAAGGTGACTTTCACCTCATTAGAAATACACACTATGCCGTTCAGCAAACCAAAACCTTTATAGTCAGGAACTTTATTGAAAAATATCTAGTACATGAAGTTCTTTCTCATTCTCTCCAAGTCTCAGAGCTTTGTGCAAACAAAATATCTTGCTGTTCTGTTTGTGTTGACTATATAGGCTCTATCTCTAACATTTGGGCTATACGCTCTTTTTACTAGATAAGCCTACTGTTAGTATGCCTGTGATTTGAGAAGCATCTCTTTCTGACTTTTATTAGATGAGATTCTTGCAAATAACTTTTGCATGAATGTTATTGTTGGAAGGCAGATATTTTTAGGAGTTAAGACTTTTAGAGGATTTTGAATTAGCACAAATGAGTTAAGTAGTGTAACTCCAACTCAAAAAAGAAAATTCCCGCTGAACAGAAATCACTTTGTTTTGAAATCACTTCAGTCAAAATTTAGAAAGGGTAGAAGAGTGCCATTCAAAACACCCTTTCACTTCTAAGAGTGGGAATTAGACCTAATGCCCAAATCTGTTCTTGGCTTTTACAGTAAGGTCAGATAAGCAGAATATATTTTATCTTCCATCTCTTTTGTATACAACTATACCCAGGCTGTGAATGCAGAGAGACTACCAACCAGTTGTACTGGCCACTGTGAAATAAATCTTGTCTTTCTACTGCAGTAAGAGCTCATAATCTGAGTGGTGTTGAGTTGAGGTGTTGAATTTCCCAGGAGCTCAAGTGTAGCAGAAATGCAAGTCATGGCCTGAACCGGTGACTGAGCACCTGGTGGGGGAAGGCAGGGCCAAGCCAGGGGAGCTCAGGTGTGTGCAATTTACCTGAGTGACCTGAAAGGATAGATCCAGGATTCACCCCTTCCCAAACCTCAAGGCCTTCCAGGGGTAAGCAATTTCTTCCCTTCATTTCTGTGTTTACAGCTGCCACATTTGAGCACATCCTTGCTCGTTGCAGCTTAGGACTTTGTTACTTTGCTGCCATTGCTGCACTTTCCATTGCATTACAACATTACATCCAAGGAGGAGGGAGTGTTCTAGAATTGCACTCACTGTAAGCTCTGCTTTAAAGCTAATATGGTTATAGAAGAGTATATGAATATGGCAGTGTACCTGATAAGTGAAAAAAATGCACTAAGGGGCTATATTTCTTGCCACAGATGGAAAACTTTTCAAGACAAGGACAGTAAGTTTAGTTTTTGCAGAGTGAGTCAGAATGGGAACCTTACTGCCCTGAAGAATTTTTGTGCTATTGAAGCACTGGTAAAGGCATCTGTACATTTTTTATCTTGATTCATTTGCAGCTTCATAATAAATAGCTTTAGTATTCACAGTGTGATATGCATTCTGTCAGACAGTAACTGAAATACTTTAGAAGGTCCTGCAGACATAATTTTTTTCTCCATCATAAAGAGGAAGTAAACACAAATTAAGTTGTTAGATCTGTCATTGTAAGCAATGCCTCAATTTATTCTTTTTTCTTGTTTCCTAGACTTAAAGTAGAAATTCTTGTACTACACAGAAACTTTGTTTCATAAAATAATACATAACCACTATGAAAGAAGATATGAAGTCTCATTAAGTCAGCAATGGAAAAAGCTTCACCTGTTGCCTAGGCCAGAATGACTGTATTAGTCACCTAATGCTCTGTTCTGAAGGTGTAAGGAAAATGAAGAGTTTTATGGAAGATCTGCTTCTGAAGTTTGTTTTTCTGTGGGTGAGGAGCACAGGACAGTGATATAGCTAACTTGTAGCATGCATTCTGAAATATTTACAAGTGTTTATAGGATCCAGGAACTTTTCTGATAGGAATATTTGCCTTCTCTTTTATCCCTGTCATCACTATCATTGAGCTGTCTAACCCACCTCCAAAAGAAAACGAGGCAAAAAACCAACACACTAAGGAATTGTAGTTTAAGTGATGAAGTGAAATTACTGGATGTAGATAACTGACCTAGTTTTGATTCTGATGCCAGATCATGCACATGGCTAATCATGAGAAGCTACATCTTCTCTGGGATATAATAAGGGCCATTGAACTCTAAAAATGTAATGTCACAAAAAAAGAATGTGTTTGTACTGATTCCTATTAGCTGTGATGTCGGCATTATAAAAGCTTCCGTTCATGCTGCACTGTTTTACATCCTAGTTGTGAATGCAAAACAGTGCTCTCGCTAAAGGAGAGGGAGAATATCAAAATAGCATTTTGAAATAATTTGCTGGAAACATCTAGGGAATGTATTATCCATACATAACACTACTAGCATTATTTGTTCTGGCCCAATTTCTTAGCAAGAAAGTATCCCTTGAACACTGTGAACTAGACTTCAGGATTGAAAGGCAACTGGGTAGAAATGGCTGAACAGTGAAAGAAAAGGGAATTCTTAAAAACTCAGCTTAAAGTAGTGGGCACTGTGAGAAATGGCAACACAGTTTGCAGCAGCCCTGACTGTAATACGTATGAATCAAGAACTTGGGTGTAAATCTTCTGAAGCATTTAATACCGGCAGCTGCTTGTGCTGGGGTCCTTTTAGCACTTGTACCATCCTGGCTCAATTCTACCTGAAGGTCACTGAAAGACCTAAGATGCTGTGAAGAGTCTAATTATTTCTTCAGTAAAATCATTTGAACAGTGATTTCCTTACAGATTGTGACCATTGCTTTTCTGTTGGAATTCCTGGCCCTGGATAGGAAATAAAACAAATCCTGAGCAGTTTTTGATCATACTTCAAGGGTGCGAAGAAATCCTTTGCTCTTATCTGAGGCAGCAGGAAAACTTCCCCCTGTGATTTTGGTAACCTGGAGGTGAGTGGGCAAGTCCAGCAAGTCAGGCCTTCAGTATGTACCTCAGAACAGCAGTACCTTCCTTACGTGAGCCCTAAGTTTTCCTTTAAAGGTCTGTCAACTGAAGAATGACTGAAGCAACCGGCTTTCTTTCTGACTTCTTGTGGCTAGCCCCGCTGTAGTTTGCCAATGCTATTCTGGCTTGCTGCTAATGCTAATTAGGGAACAGCTGACAGCTTACACTAAGGCAGTTGGGAAAGAACGAATCATCTTTTTCTTACCGTTTGGGTAAGATTTTGCATTTTCGTGAGCTGAAGAAATGGGGGAATAAGCCCAATTATAGCTCTTGTAATTCTCTCACCTTTAACTATGCTGATTTTTAAGGAGTTTCAGGTGCTAAAATAGCCAGTTAGCAGGAAACAAAGTACTGAAAGGGGCGTTATTTAAGTTGGCCCACTGCTACATAACTTACAAGTTAATCAATGTTTCTGAGTTCAAAAGAGAGGAAGGTCAACACGGATTCTGATAAAGTTTATCTCACATCAATAAGCTCAGGGGCTGGAGAAGGAAAAAAAACCTGGTCGTTTTTAATTGAGCAGTAATTTCAAACAAAATCAGTTAAGGGGCTGCAGATAATACGGAGCTGTGACTAAAAATGTGCAGTGGGTTACTTTGAGAAAAGGCGTACAGGATTGAATTGCAGACAGTATATTTTACCATTCCTTGCTTCCACTGTCAGTATTCTTGATGCCATGTGAATGGACACAAATCCTTGTGGATGTGCACACATGCACATGACACTGTTTTAACTGTGGAAGCAAATATTTTGAGTTATTCAAAATTCTTGATTTCTTTTGAAGTTAAGTGGCTTGTTCAATTCAGGTGAATTGAGCACCATGTTGGAAATAAAATCTGATGAAAACTAAGGACTGTTGAGATTCAGATGCTGATTCACTCTTGGTTCAGTCTGTATGTTTAAGGGAAGAAAGATTCTATCCTAACAGATGGATGATGTCTGGCTCATCCTCAGGAGAGAACTTAATAGAGAACTTTCTCTTCTGTGCCCTAGGAAATAGGTAACTACATGCATTGTGGCATTTTGCGAAGAGATAGCTCTGGAGATGCTGCAAACAACTCTTTTAATAAGTAGAAAAAGAGTACTTTGAAAAATCTGATCTTTTGCAGTTTGGGTGTACAGTACTGAAGGTAGTCAAAATGACGTCAAAGTGCAGAATGACTGCTGGTTAATCTAGAGTTCAGAGATTTACATAGAAAGACAGACTTATAATAGAGACCTCTTTGGGCTGGAAGCTGGCGATGAATCTAGGAAACTGATTTTTGAGATGTAAACTGGTTCAAATACTTTTTTTTTTTTTTTTGGCTGCATGTATAAGCAGATGGGGAAAATGCAGTTCATTAGGAGTATTGATATTGGCACCTAACACTGGAGGTACTGGCGAAGTCTCTTTTCATAATTATACTGTATATCTCCAGGTTTTTCCCCCTTTTTTTTTTTTTTTTTTTTCCAAATCTCTGTATTTTCCAGCTCAATATGACATGACCAGCTAGTTGCTGAAATAAACTGAAGCAGATTTGGTAAGGCAAATACTCTGCCTGTGATTTTAAGTGCACTTACTCATCAGTAGCTGACTGTCTCATACAAAAACATAGACTTTATTTTTAACTAGAGTCAGATTCATTTCATGTAATCCTTGAATTTCATTGGCCAGCTAGCTGTGCTGGAGATGCAATGACCCAAAACAGGAGATATAGATACATATTCTAGGTGCTTGGTGGAAAATCCCGTGACTTTTCATTATAATAATAATAAAAATATCTAACTCTATTTGAACTCATTCTTTGGAGTTGCATGGGAATTTGTCTAAATAAGGAAAACCATTTCCTCAGCTCTTTAGTTTGCTGTTGGTCCTATGGATAATTTTTTCCTTGGGGCTAATTTTTGCTGTTGCACGGTGAAGTTTTAGAATGGCCCTCATACAATTGCCTTCAGGAGCTGCCATCTCTGAAGCTGCTCTTCCAGTTGAGCGCAGATAGAAGCTGATCTATTCAGAAGAAATGCATTTGGTTGAAAGCCAAACTCCTTCCACACCACGTGACAGAACAGATGATCTTTGGACTGATTTCTCTGGCTTCATTTCCAGCTGTGGCTGGGCTGAACCTGGGAATGTGTGAGATCCCCTGTGAGCTCCCAGCCACAGGGGTGCTCTGGTGGTGACAGTGCCACTTCATGCTGCTTGTGCCAGTGCCTCTTGTGCAGCATGGTGGAGTTCCTGGAGCTGTGACATCTAAACAGCTAACAAAAATACCAGGAATTTGTGTTGGCAGTTGGTAAATAAACTTCAGCCGGATCTCTCTGATCAGGAGGAGTTAAAAGGTTTTCAAAGCCAATCTTGGTTTCAGAAGTTTCCTGGCATCTCCCCTTCAGCCTGGCACAGCTTCCAGAGAAGCCTTTTCTACCTGCCAAGCATTTTCTACCTGTTCTTTTTTTTTTTTTTTTTTTTTTTTTTTTTTTTTTTTGATTCCTTATAGGCACATATTCCTAAAGCCACAAAGTGCATTTCTTCCCTTGTTTTCTTCCACTCGTGGAAAAGAAGGGGCCAACCCCACCAGTAGGGGTCAGGGAACACCTGAGCTAATCCTGCCTCCACCACGAAAAGGAATGATGATAGAGCACAGCTGAGACAGCGAAGTGTGCAGTCTCTACCAGGTTTTGCACAGAACTGGACACAGTTTTGAAAATCTGTCATGCTAGTGGAGACCAATACAGAGTAAGCAGAAAATGATAAAATTCCCTTGTGTTGTACAGCTGACAAAAAAAAAAAAAAAAAAAAAAAGACAAGACAGAAAGCTGGGGTTTATAAGTCTAAACTGGCTCTTAGTTATAAGAATCAATTTGAAGTGAAGTATATATACAGGCTAATTCCATGTGTCCCAAGACTGTTGAAGACACTTATGGGATGTGAGTATATACTATTAATCTGAGGTCAAAGACCACTGTCTAAATGTTCATTTTTCAGTTTTTTCCATGTTCCACAAGTAAAGAGACAGATTATTTTTTTTCTGCCATTCCTCTAATTTTTACAGAGAATTTAAATTCTGAAATCACATCCAGTTTTTAAAGTCAGTTGTGAAACTCAGGCTATTTTGCTGCTTGATGTTGAGAAGTATGCCTAGGACATCCAGTAGTCACATTCCATGGCTGCCACATCAGCAGCTCGTGTTCCCTTTTGGAGTAGGATCTGTGTGTCACACAGGTCTGTCTTTTAAACCTGCACTGAATTCTCAGCTAGAATACTCATGTCCTGTGCAATGCATAGCACTGTGCAGAACAAATCTTTAACTTTATGGAAATTGAATGTGTGCACATATATGTTCATGCAGTATAGCTGTTTATCAATCACCACCTCCCTTTGCTGAGCTTTTTCCTTCTCTTTAATTCTTTTTTTTGTTTGTTTGTTTTTTAATCTTCCCTTAGGAATTGCTTTTGAAGGCATTTTGATTAGTTATGTAATTAGCCACTTGTACAGTTAAAAGCAAACTTTCAGGTCACATACTGTATGTTTACTCTTTGGCTTAGAAGAGCTTCATTCAGAAGAAATTGCTATTGTTTCTTTGCCTTCCCATGGGAAAGCTTTCGTTTTGGAAACCATTCAACAAATGTAAGGTATGCAAAGAACACTGTAAAGACAGTTCTTGAGTTTGCCAGACTTTTTTTTTTTTTTTTTTATAGGCAGTAGTTACCAATTATTTTCCTCTGCATAAGGGCAGAGATCTTTTTTTTTTTTTCTTACAATTGCTGCTGTGGGCTCATCTTTGATTTCTTGATGACGATGATAAACTGTCTGTTTCCCCCTTCTCCTTCCTACCCCCACCCAACATGTTGCAGTAGCTTTAAAAAAAAAAAAAAAAAAAAAAGTAAGCCTTTTTACCTTAAGTGCTCCCTAGTGATTACCTCAATTATTCTTGAGGAAAAACTTAATGTCCATAAATACAGTGACATAATTGTCTGAGCTGTTAAAGTTTTATGCTCAAGTCTGTGATATCTCTTTCAGTTTTGGTGAAATGCGTGTGTGTTTCAATCCTAGAGAACTTCTTAAGATTAGAGAATCACCAGAGACCTGACTATGCTCATGCAGAACTTGCCATCATGTTTCATCAGGAAAATGCTCTTTAGATGTCTTGCCCAAAGTGATCGCTGCATTCAGTGCTTTAGGAATCACTTTTCTGAATCTCTGCACTATCATAATAATCCCATCCTTCTGAATATATCCCCATCCTAAAATGAATTTGAAGCCTATTGCTGAAATCTGTGGCTGCCAGAGGAGGATATGGCAAGGCAGAACATCTGGTGACTGATCACTTTCACATTCCTGGTACTTACAAAACTGCCCTCACAGAATGAGCAAGGTAATGCATGACATGAAGCCAGCGGTGATAATTTTAGGCAACCTGATATTTGCAGCTCACAGGCAACATTTGGCTAATTGCTTAGAACAGCACTCCTATTATTTATTACTATTATTTTTATTTTTCAATGGGGTTATTAGTTTTGGCAAACAGTTTCACTTGTTCTGTTTTTCTCAAGTGCTGTTTCTGGTGTCATGAATGGAGTTTCCTTTACATAGACTATAAAAAGAATGGTACGGTTTCAGGTAAGAGTACAGTGATTGCATGTACTAGTTATGACTATGAGTGCCACCGAGTTCATGCTGCTAGTAGACAACTGAGTATAACGTAGCGAGAGTGTACTCATGATTTCACTGTGGGCAGTGAGTATATCTGTAACCAAGAAAAGAGAGAACCAAGCCCTTCGTTCAGGGTAAGACCTATCTGGTTGCTCATTTGTATAGCAGCAAAGCCTTTAATGGTGACTGAAGGATTAATCTACTTTGTGAAATGTATTATTGCAGATCAAGGGGATATGTAAACTTTCTGGTTTGCTTTGGTTCTATGATGTATTTCTCAATTATTTAATCTCATGTTGTTATGGCGATAAGGTACTTCCGAATGAAAATCCTGAATGTACCTCATGAAGATAATTGTTGAACTCTTAAGCTGTGGAGATATGCACCTCTCATATGAAAATAGATGTCTTTTTTAGGCAGACATGTGTTAGGTTGCATAATGTGTGCAGGGAGAAGAACTTGATTTCGAACTGGCAAAAATAGAATTCCTTGTAAAATACAATGGATTATATATAATTCTATGATATGAGAGAATTATGTATATCACCGAAGGTTTTTGGTAAATTTCAATTTTTAATTTTCAGTTATGCTGTGTGGATGACTGAAAACCAGTAGAAACTTACAGTTGCTGTTGTTAGGCAGAATAAAAATTTCTCAATTATCCTATTGGTATGGCGTAAACTATAGCACAAAAATAAATCTTGTGATAACATCTGCTGTTGTAAAACAGCATATGATGGAATTTTTGTGTATCTTGTCTGTCAGTACAACTGCAATCTGAATCAAAGCACTCCTTTGACATCGTGGGTAGCGTTTCCAAACTGCACCACGATGGTTTGGCTGTGAGAGATCGTCATGAGGCAGCTCTTGGGCACTCATTATGTAAGCTCTTTTCTATTTAAAGTCTTGAAGCTCTGCATAACTCTCATACATGTGGTGACCTTTTCCTCTATTGTGTCCCAGCAACTGAACTTTGAAAGGCTGCATGGGACACCTCTGCCTGTTATTTTGCCTTTTCTTCCTCTACGCATTAGAAAATACTCTCTGAGGAGTTGCCTGACTCCTCAGGAAGGAAATTTGTTCTCAAGTGGCCAGAGTTCATGTCTTCTGTATTTGAGTTGTCGAAGGTCACTGAAATACAGCAAATAGTGATGGCTGCTCCAAAAGCAATGCTGCTTTTTTTTTTTTTTTTTCTGCCACCTCATGACGTAAGTGGTGGATATTGGTGATATGACAGTGAAAGTTGAACCTTCCCACCAACATCCGTTTGTCGCCACGTGACAGGTGACAACAGAGGGACAAACTGATGTCTGGCATGGAAGTGAATATGAATCTAAGGTGTGGATTTGAATTCCTCTATGTGGACAGAATGGCACCACTGACATTCATCAGTGCTTGCTGAATGTATATGGAGACCAAGCAGTGGATATGAGCACAGTGAGACAGTGAATAGTGTGTTTCAGTAGCTGTGACAGCATGTCACCTCTGCTGCTACAAGTTTTTATGAGCATGGCATGCAGGCTCTTGTTCATTGCTGATGAAAATGTGTAACTGATGGTGATGACTTTGTTGAAAAACAGTGTTTTGTAGCTGAGAATTTGCTTTATTAAATAGTTCTACTGCTCTCTTCTTATATGTTATAGTTTCCACGGAAATAAATTGGAGGCATTACTTTCAGTGTTACGCATGTATCTTGTGCTATATTTGATTCATGCTCTCTTCAGCTTACATTAAAGCAGTCATTTGTTACCAAATGCATGCTTCTGTGGACTGTTCTGCTGTATATCATTCTATTCTGGGTTTTAAACTGATAGCACTTTGATGCTTGCAGTGCAAATTTTCAGTGGTTTTGAAAGCCTTATGATCTCCTGTATTCTTGACATAGGCTAGCCTGAACTGATTTAGCACGGGAGGAAATGCAATTGCTGCTGATTCCTGTGAGTGCTGTTGTATCTGCCATTGTCTTGAAGACCTTTGTCTGTGTTGATGAATCGACAGGCAGTTCTGGGAAGTGCAGGATAAGGTTATTTGGGGGCAGCTAATCATGTGCATCAGGTACCCAGTCAGGCTGTGGTGTCTGCATTCAGCAAGGTGTGCATGGCCCCTGTGGAGGTTCACCTGTGGGGGTGGGTTATGCTGCTACCAGGCTGTCTCTTATCCAACTGCTCTGTTCGCACCTTTAGTAATGACTGCATTTTGCATTGCTCCCGGTTTGCATAGTCATACTGAGGCACTCCTGCTGTCTTTTCACTAGGACAGAAAGAACTGTAAGCCTGGGAGGAAAATAAAGCTGAGGTATAATGAAGGTGTGGGTGTTTGCTCATATAGAGGAGGTACTCCATATCGAATGACCCTGAGGGGAAAGCTAACCATTCCCAGGCAGAGGTGTGGTGGGAATTCAGATAAAGGCTTGTATATAGCCCGCAGGAGGAAAAGCTTAGAGTAAGATCCAGTCTATCTAAATGTACTGCAATCCTGCAGCCTCTAGCTCTGGGGCAGGCTCCCACCTCTGTAAACTGGGACTCGGATTTGCTTCCAGGTAGACCCTGGTGGAACCATCAGGGAAGGGGCACTTGTTTGACAGAGACTGTGTTGTCACATGTAGGTGTCCTTTCTCCGAGACTATTCTGGTTATGCTCACTTTGTTAACTGCTTGTATGTACTGGTCTTTCCCTTGTTTGTGTGCATGTTTCAGTGACTACCAGAAATAAGGTCTCACTGCCTTTAAACTCCATTCTTTGGGATTTGCTAGTGGTACGTTGATCCTTCCCCTTTGAGCTCATGTTCAAAGAGAGGAGTTGGAGCCTTGGAAAGAATTTCTGTGAATGGCAGTCCTATGCATTGACTGAAGGTATTCAATTAGTCTGAGGATATCCGTATCTTGAGTAAAAGAGTACGGGCTGCCTCCTCTCACCCACTGTTGTTGTTTTAGAATAGAATGTTTTACTTTAATCACGACTTAAACAAATAAATAGACAATATATCCCTGAAATACTCCAGATACTGAGAACCACATTGTAATGCAGTAGTTAAGGAGGTGGGGCAATGGCAATTGTTTCTCCTGCTTCCTATTAAGCTAATTGTTACCAGACCTCACAGAATCTTATTATCTGTAGGTGGGGCAGGGCCAGAAATGTCTGAACAGATTTCTCTGGCAACAACTGCATTTGTAAATTGTTAGGAACAGGAGCTGCTCACACAGATTTGGCCAGTCTTAATCGGTATCTTATCATCAGGTTCCAAAGTACTGGCCGGTATGAAACACAGCACAGTTTTATGAATGGAGCTGCATAATGAACTTGGTTGTTTGAGTCTGAGAAATGATGTGAAGCTGCTGAACTGGAATTGCAATAATCCAGAATGTGTGTGGAGTTTCCTGGTCTGATTAACAGTGAGGTTCATTGTGTTAGGATGTACAAAGCTTGGGTCAACAATTTTTATCTCTAACATAGTAGAAGAGATTCAGCAATCCATTTGCCTAACAAAAAATTGATTGATGAATGAAATCAAATACTAATGTATAGTGTTTAGGAAATGTTTTTTTGGCAAATGGGAGGTCATAGTTCAAGTCTTCAGAATTGAGCAGGAGAGGGAAATGAGTTTGAACTGCAGCAGTGCAAATGATGTCCAAGTAGGGGGTCTTGGGGTTGAGGTGCGCTCAATTCTTCCTCATGAATCTGTTTTACTGCAAATAATTGGTTATGAAAGAAACAGTGTATGTTTTTAAGAAGGTACATATGCCTTTTTACTATAATGCTTACCAAGGGGTTGCAAAATTCTAACTTTCTTTCCCCAAACCCAGGCATTTAAAGTAGATCAGTATCAACGGTAGGAAGTAGAATTTCTTTCCTTCTTGGTGTCCATTTGCATTTCCCTAATGCTTCAGAACATCAGTTTTTAAACTACTGTGCTGAGCAGGATTAATCATTGTTCTAAAGGTTAAAAAGTACAGTCAGTGAAAACCTAGTTGGGATTGGTATTTGCTGCAGGATGGGCGTAAAAGGGTTGCTGTGGTTAGTACTAGTAGAGCTGCAATGGGAAAACAAGGGAAAGGAACAAATTTGGCTGAGATGCACGTCCCCTAAGTTTCAGGTCTGATTGTTTAGAAGAGAGGCTTAAGAGTGGATTTCCTCAGACCAGAGCGAGTGTTTATATTAGGAACTGATGAACGCACCGAGCAGCTCTGTTGTTCAGTAGCACTGACAATCAGACACTTTGGTCTGCTCTCCTTACAATGGAATGCAAATAATATCATTTGTGAAATGTGATGTTTGATGCACAATCAACAATTCATTAAGCCTCATTTGCTACATCAATGTGCCTTAAAAGTTCAACTTTTTTAAAGTTAAAGACATGTTTCCATTATAAATTAATAGTAAATCTTCAATTTATTATGATTATTAACTGTAGAAAATGGCAATGTTGTTATTGTCATCAGTGCATTTCCTAAATGCATTAGTTCAAACCTGTAAAACTTAAAGAAGTCCAAAGTGTGGTTTAAATTCATTCGAATAGTGCAACATATATTTGAAGTGTTGAAATGTAAATGTCTACATTTTGGAGTTCTTTGACATACAAGTGGATGTGCAGAGTGGGAGCAAAGGTGCATCAGGCCAAGTATGCCCAATCTGGTAGTGCATGCTTAGGAAAGAGAAAAAGGACATGATAAATGGAACAGCAATACTATTTCAGAATGCTCTCCTAAGCCAGAGAGACAAGAAATATTTGAGTTTCTTTCACAAATCTTTCCACACATTTTTTCCGTGCATGCAAAACCTTTTACTTCAGAAATGTCCTACAGTAAGGAATTCCCCAGCTTAAACACTATATGAAGAAATATCTGCTTTTATTCACCTTCAACTTGCCACCTGCAAGTTTCACTTGCTGTTCCTACTTCTTGTATTGGTAGCTCCAGGGAGCCATCATTTCTTCTTCACCTCTTCTGTTCCAGTCATGATTTCAGAGATCTTAATGACCTGTTCCTCACAATTACCTGTTTTCCAGTCTTGAGGACTGCTAGACTGATTGTGTGGAAGCTGTTCCACACCCTTGATCATGATGGCTACTTTTCTTTTTCCATTCTATATTTTATAAGATGGAGAAACTAGCATTGCAGTATTTGACCTGTCAACTGCAGCTGGGAAACTGCTTAGCAGAGAATGTTATTTCTTTCCTAACACGCGCTGCCTGTTGTGGTGGTTTTTCCTGACTATATTGGTAGATTTCTAGTGCTTGCATTATGACTGATACGCTGTAACGTATTCATTATCATTTGGTGAGTTCTTCCTACTGTTTACCCAAAATAACCTTCTTCCCTTTTCCAGTTTCCTCTAGTAATAATCACACACCTGCACCTGGACAGGCTACTGGGCAGAAATGACCAGTGCCATTGTGAACTTTGGTGTTTCCTGAACTCAAGTGTTTATGTAGAAGCTGAAACAAATGCCTAAACCTGTGGGACTAACCTGTCATGTCAAGCATTTTATTGCTGTTTTAGCTTTCCCTTCCTACATTCCATTTCTTGCTATTTTATAATTCCAAGTTCTCCAGAGCAGAAATCTTTTCTCATTTCTTAGCCCTTCAGGCATGAAATAATCAAATACATTATAAAGTAAGAAGATAATTAAGATGTACTAATACATTCCTGAAACAAGATAATAAATATTGCTTTGTAACTAAAAACGATGAAATAAACATTATGTATGTACTGTATACGTTGCTTGCTGGCATAGGCAATTCTTGCTCTTTCTAGTCTTGTTGAGTGTGCTTTGAGCAGGAGAACCTTCAGTCATTGTCACCTTGGCCTTTTGCTCAGGTCGATACCAGAAGCTGCTTTCGTGGTTAATGTGGATGCTTGCCAATGGGAACTGGCTTAGACCCCCAGAATTGCTTTACATAACTCATTGAATACCTGTGCCAACTACCAGGATCCTGACATCAGTTTAGGTATTAAAAGATCTATTGTCCATGCAAATCTCATGGTGAAAAATTATTTCTTCATGACATAATACGTGGCAATTGCTATTGCAAGCTATACCAAATATACTTGCTTCCCTTTAAGAAACATGTTTTGCAAGCAGTGTTCCTATTCTGAGATAAAAACTTACAAATGTGCCTTGCAGAAATAATTCTGCTATGTAATTGGATTCTATTGCTAACTTTATTATAGATTTGCATCTCTTTGAGGGCAGGCTTAACCTAAATGAGGAACTGCACCAGATTCAAATCTGTGCATTCAGTTAGGAGGAATGTTTTCAGACCACAAGGAGGAGGGAGAGTGTTACCTTAGCACACAGCTACACACTTGCATTCTCCTGATCTCACTGCCTCTCCCCTTCCTATAAAACCAAATTGTTCTCTGAAGTGTAGCTATGTGATTTTGCTGCAGGCAGCAGGTTGAGTTACAAGTAAATTGCTGCTTTCTTCCCTACCTATCTTTTAGATGAGTTCATATATTTGAGTAGATTAAAATAAACAATGGAGACTATTAGTGAAAGACAGGAAGGATGGTGGAGGGAAATCGCACAGGAAAGCTTTGCTGCTTTTTTCCCTTCCCTTTCTATGGCACAAAGAGATGTAAAGAGCAAAGCACTAGGTATGTGGTGAGAATCTTGATATCAAGTGGACAGTGGCTAGCTTGTTAAAATATTTGCTGCAACTAAGAATATTCTTACCATGTATGAGGGTATTTTTACTAGTCCTGGATAGATTTGCATGATCTGTATGCTTTCCAACTTTTTATTTTTTAGGCAGGAAACTTGTTTGAAAAAAAAAAAAATATATATATATATATATATATATATATATTTTTTTAGGAAAAAAAAAGAGAAATTGCCAGCCTCTTTCAGACGCCATTAACATGTATTTTTCTTGAGTGGTCTTTGCTTCTTCTCTGCTTTAACATCGTGCAGAAATTGTTGAATTTAACTATTTATTAATTTTTAATTTATTATTTAATTTATTATTTATTAATTTGAAACCCCAATCTATTCCATTCCCCCATCTGTAGCTTTGATGGTCTAAGGTAAGAATTTAAAACAGGGAACAGTTTGGTAATGGGCTTGTCATTCATTAAAATAGAATCTGAGACTCTAAGATGCTAAGAAAGCAATGCATTTCACATACCATACCTTCTAAAAAAAAAAAGAAAAATTAAAATATCAACTATTTTATGAGCAGCTTTCTACTTATGATGGAAGACTCTTCCAAACAATAATAAATTTTCACAAAGGTTCTGTTGGAAGAAGTTTGTGTGAGTATTGAAGATGGCACTCTTGTGCTGTAGCATAAGATTTTCTTTCATGCAGCAGTTCTTTCACTAACATGGAGTGTTTGAGAAGATAAAGAAGGGAGTTAAATTATAAGTAGATAATAATATGATGCAAACAGAGGCTGATGGCAGTTTTTTGAATTCAGAGTTAAAAAAACAGTGATGATGTTGCAGAACATCTTACTGAAAGTCTTGTGCTAATCTACTTGGAGGATTGTGTTGCAGCGGGCTAACTGGTAGCTCTGCTTTAACTGCAGAATCATGTTAGAAAATATTTGTCAGGATGAAAAATGTATGGCATCAAGCTGCACGGACTATGATCACGTAGAGATGCAAAGAGGGAAGCAGCTTTCACTGACAGATATCAGTTCTTAGCTTGGAAAGATTATCACTTTTTGCTTAAGGAGTTTTCTGAACTTTGAAACATTCTGGGAAGGAGAAAAGCAGATTAATTGAATACCGTGGTCTAAGCCCAATCAAATCTAGCATCTATTCAACAAAATCCTACAGATACAAAAGTGCTTACCGTCAACTGTCAGTTTAGTAAGCTGTGCAGGTAATGAAATTTCCCAAAACAAGCTTAGATAGCAATTACAAACAGATGTCATCTCTTGTTCTTATTTCTGTCTCAGTAGGACACCAGTTTGACTAAAGCCAATGTGACCGAACATTTCCTTGTTGTCTGGCTAGTAGCTGTTCTTACAGGGGTGCAGAGTTGGGTTCATTAATACAGACTTGCATATGTGCTCTCCTGTGCCGAAGGTTGTAGTCCTGTTTGTTTATTTTTTCAGAGCAATATGGGAACTTTGACAAGGTGTCTGCTTACTAATGTCTGTTGGAGAGAGCAGGGGTGATTAGCAAATTCTACTGCAACTTCAAAAGCCTGATGCAGGCCAGTGGCAAACTGGCAAATGTCCTTTTTCCTCGGTATCCAGGAGGAAGCACTTTGTCATAAGTGGCAGGCTATGCTAAATGGTCAGTCCAGTTAGCTTTTGTCCAGCAAAACCCATACATATGGAAACAGCCCCTTGTTTGCCTTTAGGGACCTTTTTAAATGAAACCTGCAGGTAATAGTTTCCAGTCATAAAGGAGCCTTACATTCAAATTCATTTTTCTACTCTGTGTTACAGTAGCTGAAGTTTATTCATGCTGTTCTTTAGGCACCCAGAGGAATTAAACCTGCATAGCCAATATTTTACTGCAGTTATCTGTTATTTATGCTTTTCATTCTGATGAAGTTTTCCACGAACATATAGGGGAGAAAAAAATCCTGAGGCAATTTTTTTCTACTGTGCAGTCTTCTTTCCTTGCTTAATTAAAAAAAACAACAGCAACACAAAACAACCACAAGAGAAACCCCACCAACCTCCAATACTTTGATGTTAGATTGTGAAAAGTGTGGCTGATTTTGGTACTTATTTCAAAGAAACACTCCCAGTATAAAAGATTGAAGGAGCTTCATCTTCACCAGTTATATAAAAGGAAAAGAGGTCGTGATGTGTAAATGGAGAAAACAATCAAAAAAAAACCCACCAGAATGCTTTTATATCCAACGGGGAAACAGGGATAATTGGCTTATTATGAATAGATTTACATGCATCTATGGCAATAAAGGCAGAGACTGGGTGATGTATGCTATAGAAGTAGCGCTCTTCAAATAACCCTAAGTTCACAACTGCTTTGTGAATAATCATTAGTTTAAGTTTCCTAATGCTCTGTTTAAAAATGATGACTCTGGTTATTTTACTGCCGTTTGCAGGTAGATTCTCTCTTTTACAGTAACTCTTCCTCCAAGAGTTTGTGATCTAGAAGAGCAAAAGTCAGTGACAGCTCATATGGGCACATCAGAAATGATTTGCTTAGGTGTTTTGGACAGCAAAAATTTGTCTTGCAGAGTAATAAAGCAGAAGTAATGCAACAGTTACATTCCTTGATGATAAATAAATTTCATACAACTTGTTTGATTGCCTTTTCCACTCAGATTAGTGAGTTTCTAGTAAAGGTTTAAGACACAGTGTGCCAGGATTTGACTTCACTGTTGACAATTGTTAGCTCTAGCAGTCAGTATAGTCAGTTTTACTTGACAGCTAAGGATGCAATAAAATCTTAAGGCCAAGTGTCATGTAAGTTCTTGAAGGGGCCTTTTGGATTGAGTGTACATAAGAGTAGGTCTCTGCATACCCTTAGTTTTCTAGGAAGCATGGCCACAACCACCTTCAGTTACACCAAAGGTTAGAGAGGATGCATGAGGTATGATCTGTGTCAGAGTTTGAGATTTTGATCCTGTTTAATGCCTGAAAGTTGGTATTTATTTGGCATCCACTAATTCTTTCTAAAAAACTCCATTAATCCTTCTGTCTGAAATTACTATGTGATGGTAAAAAGGTAAAGGATACTGAAATTCAAGAAGATGATGGTTAGTAAATAGCATCTCTGTGCAAGTTTCTGAGTTCTAGATCTGTGAACCTGTACAAAAATATGTTCTGTGTTGTACATTGAAGCAGAGAAACTGTTGGCTGGATTTTCAGGCTGAATGTCCAATGCTTCTCTGCATTTCAGGCTTGGGAAGCCTGGGGAAGATAATTGCATAGATGTGCCACGAAGCATCTCTGACGTCTGCAGTTGCAGTTAGACGGAAGTATTTCACAGTCATAGTGGGCTTTAAGTAATAAAGTGTCCTTATTGACTAAGAAGAAAAAAGTAGAAAAAGCCTTGCACTGTTAATAGCATTTCCATTCACTGTTGGTTTATAATATGAACAATGAACAGCATTTAGCAGTCTGGACACTAGGGGTATGGTGAAAAGTTTGAACCTGTGGTATAATTGTATTCCTTGGATAAAGTTGCCACCTTCAGTAGATCTGGAAGAGGCATGAATCCTTTTCTGGGTTCTCAGTCAGGGTTTAAGTGAACCTGAGATGGATCATAGATCAGTGTAGATATAATAATGAGTTTTAAATATAGTAGTACATTATATGCAAGTATGGACAAGACTTTACAATTTGAGGTGCTAACATCTATGAGGATATGGTTTACAAATCTGAAAGTCATGGGGACGTATGATACAAAAATAGCTGCCTGAACAATAGGAGAATGTGTATCCTGTGGGCCTTTCTACCAAATCCTTAACAGTAAAAATAACCTTAAGTAATTTTATTTTGCCATTAAAAGGGGTAGAACCCAGTGATTCTATTTGCTAAACTATTTTGTTAGTCAACTGTACAAAAATTATGTGAAGAGCAAACATACAAGTCAATTACTAAAGGAAAAGGTTACACCCTTCTAAGGCATTTTTTCAACCAGGAACTCTCTCCATAGTAAATGTAAACACTGAAAAATGATAATGGTTGTCCCCTTCCCTTTAAACTCCCACAGAGAGGAAAGCATGGGTGTTTTTCAAGGGCTTCTTTCTTTCCTGCCTCATTAGGTTCCTTTGACTGGTGAAATTTAGCCTTGCATGAGAGAATGTAGAAACATGGCAAGTTTTCTGCTATTACTTTGCATCAAGGTGGAATCACCTCAAACACCTTACCTCCTCAGCATGGTATAGGGGATACGAAAGTTGTTGGCCTGTTTGGCACATGGCCACTGCTATGTAGAAATCTGCAATCTCAACGAAGTGCTGTGAAACTGCTTCTGAGTTCCAATCTTTGGAATGGATTGAGGGAGTACTTGCCATGAGGTTACTGCAAAACTCTGAGAAATATTTTTGGTAGCTGAGTCTCTGGCACCAGCAGAGAATTCAGCTTTTATTTTGTTCAAAATGCCAGCTCATGTTACAGTAGAACGGGTTGAAAATATCTCTGTCCCCCCTTTCATTTTACAAACCTTAAACAATTTAGCCTGCCCATGCATTGTGGTCTGAGTCATTGTGAGTTTTGGATTGTCTGGATTTTTTTTTTTTTTTAAGTATGCTATTTATGTGATTTAGGACTTTCATGGCATGCATGTTGATTGTTTAAAAAAAAAAATATAAAAATCCATCAGATATTACCCAGTAGGTTGGAATGGCTCCTTCAGGGCTGTTATGGTCCATCAGGTAAATACATACTTTGGAATGCATACTAATGTCAAAAAACATGAGTTATTTACCCAAGAGATGCTGTTCCAGTATACTACGCAAATATGTATCTAAATTTTTTTTTAATGGCTGATTTTTCATTTTTCCTTGCTGAGAAGGCTAGATCAATTTTGAGAAAGCTGCCACAACCATTTATTGGAAAAATACACACTCTTTCAGAACTAACACATGTGCCAAGCTGCTAAACTCTTTGCTGTTACCAGTATGCATTTATACAGCACTGTAATGTTGCATGTAACAATCTCTGGAACCGGGTTCCTAACAAGCCTAAATATATTACTGAGGTCTTACATACTGCTGGTTTTATTTGCTGATGAATGAGCAGATGGATTGCTGTCACTCAATCCTAAGCCCTTTGAGTCATCAGACTAGCACCGTGTCCCCATGTTTATTCCTCAGTGCTGCTGAAGTCCTCTTGGGAGATCAGATACAATATAAATAAATAGAGTGCGTAGTATAAACAGTGTGTTTTCTGCATGTTTAACCACTTTATCCCTGCATCTTAGATGACTGTTTACACTTAGATTTGCTTTCCAGCTGAGTAGTCCATGATACTGAGAGATTCTTCCTTGTCCAAGTTTCACCAGCAAGCCCTGGTGTGGAGATGGAACGTGCTGTTTTCTCACAGTAAAACGTTCTGGGCTTTCTGTACATACAGTCTCATCTCCTGCTAATTTAAAACTAAGCGTGTAAATAATCAGACAACATACAACTATCAGAGCACAGTACTGAGCAGAGCTTCAAAAAGCATTTATTTGAAAGCATCTGAAGTTCAACAGGTACAGGGACTGATGCACTTGCACTTGAGTGTACCCTCTGAATTTGGATGACTTCTATTTGAACATATTTGGTCCATGTTTTGAGGACACTTATTGAGGTGCCTTCATGTGTGGGCCCCATAACCTTTTCTCCTTGGTTTTAGTGCCAACTTTCTGCTCTGGTTTCTCCATAAAATAAGTCCAGCTATGACAGTAGAGGGAGGGAAAGAGGGTCCGTGGCAAGTGTCTCAAAGCAGCTTTTTCCAAAGGAGTGCCAACAGCGTGACCATGTTAAATTATATAGCACTAAATCCAGAAGATATTAAAATGGTGTGAAAATTCCTCTGTTGTGCAGTTATCTTTATAACGTGGTATTATCTCTAGATGGCGGCACTTTGACTTTCATTCATGTGCCAAACGTGTACTCCAGTAATGATAACGCTGCGCTCGTAAAACCCAATTGCTATGTGCATGTGCAGATCGAGTAAAGCTCAGCAGATAGGATTGTGATTATAGCCCCAACCACAGAAGGCAAAAGCTGATATTTGGAGTAAAAAATGAGGGTAATGGCACTACTATGCAACATGTTCAAAGTGTCATTACAAGCTGGTAATTTATGTTTTGCATGCTAACTGAACGGCCTTGTCTTTTGTGCGTTAGTTTGAACGACGCTGCATTTGTTTTTTTCATATGGGAGGAAGCAGCAAAATAATAGAGTGAAATTAACCAATCAAAATCATGGTAAATAAAAGTCTCCCTCTCTTTCTTTCTTTTTAAGACTCAAGAGGCAGCTGGCACTCTCAGGCTTTGTTATACTGAGGAAAGAGAACAGCAAACTGCATGCAGTATAGAGTCGCTCTCATTGAAACTAATGGCATGAATGATCTCACACTATTGTAGTAAGACGGAGATTTACTGTTCTTAGTAGAGAACCCATATTATGGAGAAAAGCATCGATTTACTTCCACATTTTATTCACATGAACGACAAACAAGTTATTCAGTACTGTGCAGTCACATTCAATCCCTTAGTATCTAAGTCACAATGCCTTCCAAGTCCCTCACACTTTACAGCTGTGCAGAGCACCTAGCCAATAATTACTCGTCTCCACTTTACTGCCAACAGAAAAGGTTTACTAGCACCTCTTACTTGACCAGTTTGCAGTTGTGCTTGATGGACAACTTCAGTCACTAATGCGCTATATTCTTCCCCAACTGGTTTTTTATGCTGGGTGTTAATCAGGTGGGGAGAGTTGTGACTACATTCCCAGTTACATTTTTTTGATCAGGTTATGAAACTTCTGTGGCTTAGATATTCTGCTTCCAAAATCCCATTGCCCAAATAGAGGAAAGGCAAAGAAAAGGTATTCAGTTTAGTGTGGGTGCTTTGTTCCAGATCTCTGTAATGGCTAATGTCACCTGATAGAGGTAAAAAGAAACGAAATATCTAAAATTTGCTACTGTTTAAAAAACAACAGGAAAAAACAACAACAACAACAACAAAAAAACACATAGATAAGCCAAATGCAGAATGTTTGTGGTATAATTTCCTGGTTTTCTGCTTTGCAGCAGGCATCTGTGCAAGTCTGCATCTATAAGAGAATGCTGTTAGTACATGAACTTTGGGTAATTCACCATTCTCCTCTTCCTCATTTCCAGTATAGCCTGAAGTATGGCAAACTGACCATCTGAATAGGCAATCTGTGTATCGCTACCATTCCTGACTATCCTAGTTGTCTTTCAGGAAATATGTTGTTGATCTATAGAGTACCTTTAAGCGTCTCAGTCACTTCTGAGCCCTCCTTCTTAGTGCTGCTAACTTGTATTTCACTTGATAACATTGTAGCTACAATTACTTAAGAGCGTAGTGGTACTTTCTTTTTTAATAAACAGTTGCATGTTGCTTAGCAGCATTATTTTCTATAATTTCCAAATATACTTGGGCAAAAATCAATTGCAGGAAACTATCATTTTCTATAATTAAGCCATATGAAGTCTACAGCAGGTGGTTATATAATTTTATGTTTACTCTTCACTCTTTGCTTTCAAGTCAGTAACACTTCTTTGGGAGTACAGGCAGAAAAAATTTCAAAACGTTATAACATTAAATGATTTGTCCCAAAGGAACTGATGGCCAAGTCAGGAATGGAATTTGTCTTCTAAACTCCCGCTCTCATTCGTAAAGGCTATTCCCTTGAGCTTCTACATCCCCTTGTTACATTATCTTAATACAGTATGGAATAGATGGAGAGACATTAGCAAACTCAGTGCACCAAGTGCACTGCATTTCTGAGTTTGTCATCTTAGTGCAAATTTTGATGGGATTTTTCACCCCTGTTCTCAAAATAGCATTGAAAAAAAAGGTAGGATTTGAAGAAGGAGAAATGTATGGTTTTCAGAGCTGGCTCTCTTTTGGGAGCTGAGTGCGGTGATCTCTGTTGTTAGATTTTTCACTTGTAGAAAACCATGAGCTTGTGTTATTTGAATTGCATGGAGCACTATTTCATGATTTGGAAACCCCTGAGATGCCTTTAGAACTGCAAATGGATATAGAGGAAAAGAATTTCCTGTCCCTGAAAACAAAGGTTGATTGCTCAACTCTCTTATCAAATTGATCAAATTGTTTAATAAAGGAAAGTAAGCCAAAAAGAATTCCTAAGAAGTCAGCTCTAGACACAAGGTGCCTCGTGCTTGCCCTTTCTGAGGGAAAAGAGACTTTGTCCTTCTTGCTTAACAGGAAAGAAACAGAACTGGAACTGAAAAGGTTAAAGAACCTAATTTTCACATGAAAACTTTCAAATCTTTTCTCTGTGATTAAGGAAATATTTGGGAGCACAGACTGCTGCAAAAGGAGCTGACTGGTGCATAGTACAGCCTCACTTTTCAGACATGTTTTTTGTGGTTGAACTTGTACTTGAACATAGGTCTATGCTTATGCCTGGGATTACGCCCAGTTTGAAGGTTTAGCTATAAAACACAGAGCTTGTTTTTCTTTTTCTATGGTAGAGCATGCTCTAGAAAACTGCTTTTTAAAGCAAAGTTGAACTATGCACAGGCTTTTGAGACAATAGATGGAACATATGTGGCAAATATTTGCCTTCAATTCCACAACAGGCTTATGAATTCTCATTCCCAGGCATTTATCTTTCTTTCATCTCAGTTATTCTGTATTATTAGAAACTACTGATACTAATCCAAGTGTGATGTGTGAGTTGCAATCAGTTAACAGTTTGTTCCTAATTGTGCAATTACTTCTCCTGCTTGTCAGAGATCTTCTGTTATTCTTTTTTTCTCATCTCCATACCTTAGAATTAAAGAAAAATAGGCTTGTCAGAATCCCCAAAATATCTTCCGTTCTATCCCTTCAACCCCATGGCAGGATTGGTTGTAACTGTCGTTTCTGACGGACGTTTTTCTCCTGTGCTTTTAAAGTCTTCCAGTGATGGATTTTCCACTACTTTTCAGAGTGTTATATTAAGTCTTTAAACTAAAATGGAAACTCCTTTGGTGTCTAGTTTTATTTTATCCCAACACCACAGAGGACAGAATGGAAACGTGCTGCGGTACAAGACTTAAACAGGACATAAATTGCCTATAACCTTTGGGCAATTCATCTCTATAGGGGGCTCTCTGTGAAAATGAAATTAAATTTAGTGAACTCTGCTGTTATGAATCTTACACAGCTTTTGCTATCTTTTTAAACATGATAGTTCTTGCCATTTGATTACAGAAATTAGTTTAATTATAGATTGATGTCAGACGCATGATGAAACACAAATACACACTCAGAAAATGTAGCTACAAATTCCTATCCTCTCAACAAACATGAATGGATTCCTCTAAAATAAATGTGTTTATGGGAATTGCCACTTTTATATTTCTAGTTGCATTAGGAAAACTAGAACACTTGTGTGCTGAGGGAGGAATATTCTTAACTAGTAAACATACAAAGTAGACAAAAGTTAAGTTAAATTTGTTATTAGAAGTATGTTCTTTCTACTGAACTTGTGATATTGTGCAGCTAAAATCTGGTACTTCTGAAGCCAAGGGTCATGGGTGTAAATAATATAGTATGCAATTTTATTAATAGAAGTGTATTAAGATTGTAGAAGGTAGAAGTCTTTAGCCCTCTAAAAGGAAAGTTTGCATGCTGTTATTTGTGTTTTGGCGCCAGAGAATGAAAGAGAGAAATCCCACATTCTCTGAAACTCTGTCTTGGTGTGAAAGACAACTAGAATTAAGGGCTTGATTTATTATTTAATGTTATCCACGTTTAATTAAAGTCAAAGTCTTGTATGTACTGTTAAAATTTTATAAAGTGTGTTTATCAGTTGCAAAAACTGGAAAATTAGTAACTGTTCATTGAACTTCTTTGATTATTGGTTTGTACATTGCTATGATTGGCTAGAGATGGCTCCATACCCATTTTTCTTTCCTTCCTCCTTCAGGGTGTTTCTAGTATTCCTAAAACTGTATTCCTATTCTTTCTCTTACTTTCAGAAAGTGTTTATCCCCATTCTGCAATTAGAGAAGAATATATGTGCTTGCACTGAGGCTGCCTTTCGTTCGCAACCTTGCTGATACTATACTCACTCAAGCCAAGTGAAGCATAAAATGTCTCTTCTGGAGAAGTGGATGGGATTTGCTTAGGTCAGGGCAGCCAGTGGCTACAAAATTGATCTCAGATAACAAAAATCAGCTTACTCTAGAGTTTGCTAAATGTCAGCTGAGAGTCCAGGAGCTCACCTGGATCCATATACGCTTTTTCTGTTCTGCTTCTGCAAGCTCTGAATGTGTCAATGGTTTCTTGGTAGTAAACAAAAGGAGAAGAGATGAGAAGAATGCACTGGTATTACACAGTGTACAGTATATCAGTGACTTGTTTTCTGAGGCTACCACTAAGCACTCATGCTCTAGTACTATACAGGAGGGTTCTTAGGGTGGACAGTAACCAAGCAGCGCTGCCCTGGAAAGCAGCAGGTACTTTAATACCTCTTGTTTTGTTTCAAAAACTAAATACAAGTTCCATTGGCAACACTGTGAGGATGGACCCTCAAAGCATAAATAGCCATTCTTCTCTCTCACAGTAGTGCTGTATTTAATATTTTTTCAAACCAACCTTCATAAAAATATCCATGTTTGCAGAGGAGTAGGAAGAAGAGAGTTTGCTAAGATAGAAAATGTATTTGATGTGTTAAAAGAGTGAAAAACTCTACAAGGCAAGTGTTGACATATCTTATCTCACTTGTCAGAACTGCCCTGTGAAATAGAGAGGATGAAATCCATGCTCTACATATGGACCATACACATGTTTCTTGAACTTAGTCTGCTTCCATTGCTTAGACTTCAGACTCACAAAAGGTGCTCTCAGTGAAAAATATAAGTAGGTTGTTTTTCCTTGTCTTTCAACTTGTTTACTTTGATAATTTTCTCTCCATCTCCACATTCTCCTGTTCTGTCCTACTTTCTGACAGCCCGGTATTGATGCCTTTCCATACCTTTTAATAGTTATAAATTAACAGGAAATTGAACCAGTAACTTGTAACGTGCACATTTTGCTGTTGTTTCTCACTTTTCCTTTGGGGACCTAGGGAACTCCTGAAATTCAAAACACAAAACCCTAATATCTAAGGATGGAAGAGCAATTAAAAGGAGAGTGAACTGAAGAAAAGTGACACAGAAACTAACAAACAAGCATTAGGTAGGCATGTAAGTGTAAAGCTGAAGTGATGTGAGTGCCAGTCAATGAATTTCTAGTAAGCTATGCAGATGGTATCCATGAGGGCTATGCCTGTAGGGAGTGTAAGTCCTTAAATATATCAGCAGCTTCATGAAAGAAGAGGCAGAAAGGTCAGTGTGACAAATGGGTTGTTAAACCTGGTGCTGCTGCAGGAGAAAGTGCTCCTTTGCTTCCATCATTTAATAAAATGTGCTCTACACTTGTAGTTTGTTGTACATAAGGAATTTGTTCTACATAGGTAGTTTTTTGTTTTGAGCTTTAAGATATAATGCATTGGAATCACTACATGTGATAGCAGTGCAACAACAATGAGCCTGTTCTTTAGTGTACCCCTGCAGATCTTTCATTCAGGACAAAGGAAGTGTGGTTTGTATTAAAGATATAGCTCAACTTTCATAATAAAGCAAGTTGTGAATGATGAATGAAGGCACTTATTGAGCTGAAAGTACACATACCAGATTGAGCAATGTTGATCTTTGTGCAACAATCAGCTGAGTAAGAGAAAGCAGGGACTGAATTTTCAGCTGTCTCAGCCTGACCTTCATTTTGTACTTTTTTTAGCTGCAAATTAACACGTCCAATTGTTCGTCAAGTGACTACTGAAATCTTCCTTTCTACTTATGTGATGGAGCAAAAAAGGCATGTATACGAATTTCACTTGCAAAAGGGAAGGCTGGTTATCCAGCAGTAAAACAGTAAAGTCCAGCTGTATAAAGTGATATGCAATAATCTTATGCAATTATTCAAATTGTTAAGAAGGAAAGATTCCATATTCACTGACTGACTGTGAGCAACGGCTCTCCTCCTCTTCAATCCCCACTCCTCCATTTTTTTTCTTACAAAATCAAACAGTGTCTTTTAGTAGATTATTTACCATGAAGAAATACCTTGATTGGAATTCAAGCTGAATCCGATTTTAATTTACAGGGAGTGTTTGAAACAGATTTTCAAATGGCATAGCAACACAAAGGTAATTCACAGAGGCGTGTGTTTAAAATAAGGGGCTAGTTTATAGGAAAATCCGGAATGTGGGCTGGAACATGTTCCAGAATTCCACCCTCTTGTCCTGGCTACACAAACAATGTGACCGAGGCCTGCCAACAGTTGTCATGTTTAAATAGAGAGAGAGAGAGAAGGAAAGTGGCAAGAATTCCCTCGGCACCATAATCCCTGCAGCCTTGCTACTTAGCACTTTTAAGAGAGAGGCGGATACAGGAAGCAAGAATAAGACATAGCACACTCCATCTCTTCTCTGCAATAAACACTGCTTAGAATTCCTTCTAAGCTGGTAGAATAAACATTTTCAAGGCTTTTCTCTGAACATTTGATCTCAGTGACTACAACAGTTCATTTTTTTTTTTTTAAATCCCTCTCAGCTTTTCCATACTGCAGTGTCAGCCTTGCACATCTTGCACTCCAAGATATAACTTGAAAATCAAATCCTGGGCTCTTTACTTAGAGAAAATCCTAAGGACTTTTACCAGATACTTTAATAAAACTATTAGTCTCAGCACTGTGTCTGCTGCTGAGTTGAAAATTACGGAAAAAGTTAAAGGATGGCAATGACTGTTGCTTAAAGGAAACTTAACCTGTGTTGAGCTAAATTCCTCACAAGGCAATTTGAACTGACGGGCCTATATAACCACTCATCCCAAAACAAAAGCATAATGCACTGGCACAAGAATGTCCATCCTACCTGGAGTCTGGCTGGTATCTCTTTAATGAATTGTTTACTGCATTTATGATTCATGTGAATGGGATGGTTTTCTGGTCCCTTTTGAAAGCTTTTGTAAATTAGATGATTGTGTTTTATGATTAGGAAAACTGTTTGGGGGATGTTGCAGGTATTCTTTGTGTGAGTTGTGGCAGTGAATAGCAGAGGGTTTATAAGTTTTGACATTTTCATTTTGATGCTCTCCCAATAGATGTACGCTGTGCAACAACTGACTCAGTTTCCCCACCCATACTGTGAGTTTTCCACCTGCCATATCCTTCACAAAGTTTTCCTCAGCTTTTTTTTTTTTTTTTTTTTTTTTCCAATAACAACGCCTCTTCAGAAAGTGACATATGAAAAGGTCAGAATACTTACCTTGGTGGAAGTTCTTAATGCAGAATCTCTCTTGGAAATGGGCACGGATCTTCAAATTCACCTAGGTAACAGCAGATCTTTCTTATTTCTGCATACCTGTCAACTGTGTACCTTCTTCCTTAGGGCACATCAGAAGATGTTGCCATCTTCTGAACATTCACCTCTCTATTGTTAGCTTTTAAGACAAATACAAGGGACAGAGGAAATCTGGGTCTGTGATAGCTTTTGCTCCGGACTTATTGCTAGAACAGATACTTTCGCCTTTGTTTCTTCATCTGTTAAACGAAAACTAGTGGCCAGCTCTTCCTCAAAGCTATTGCTACACATAAGCAAATAATGCTGTAAATGATGTGAGTCTTTCAGTAAAAGGCAATCGATATGTTAAGTACTGCATAGCTATTAATCTCCAGGCCAGGTTTTTCAAAGAGCTAAGCAGTCAGCAGTTGTTGTCAACTTCCAATTCTGCTCCTGAAGAAATTGCCAAAATAATCGAAACTTCTGCTGGAGGCTTAGTGCTTCAGGAAATCAAGTCATCTGATTCAATGAAGCACGTGGGCAGTAGAATTTTTTTGAATGTCTGGCCTCTAATGGCTGTTTGAGGTTGGCACATCCTTCTCACATAACTGATGTGTTAAACATTTTGAGAAACTCTTCTTTGATTTTTTTTTTTTTTCCTCTGGTTTCTCAAAGTTTAAAACTCAAGTGGTGAAAACTTTTCCTTCTTATTTTGCTCTCTAGGAGACCAAAGTCTCCTATTTATGAAGAGAACGGGCAATTACAGCCTGACATTCCCCACTTAGTTCTGTCAATATGCCTGCATCCTGACCTGGGGGTTCCCAAAGCAGTTGGCTCTTTATGTCCCTATCAGTCCTTGGCTTCTTTCCTCAGCTATCAAGAAGTGTCTTAGGGTTTTTGTTTTGTTTTTTTTTTCTTCGTGCAGTATCACCAACTACTAACCAAATGGAAGCCATTAAACAACTTTGCACATGTATTGCATAGTAATGACTTTAGGTTGTCAAGTGAAAGTCTCCAGAAACTGTTAACAACCTTTTGAAGCAGTCAGTATCCATCAAAATAACTTTTAAGACTTTTGTTGGTCAGCTGATTGTATCATAGTCTTCCCCTTTAAAACCAGAACGTAGAACAGTGTTGTATGGCCACTGCTTTAAGCATTTGAAAATTAGTTACCATGCATAACATTCTCTGTCTCTAGTCTATTTATAAACAGTTCCAAAGGGTTGGATTGTTTTTCTGCTTTACTGTTGTAAGTAGAGCAAATCAGGCAAATAAATACATTGGAACTGCAACCACCAGTAGACCCTTGCTTGTATTACCTTTGAAATTTTTTGTTTGTTTTGGAGAAGTGTACATTCCAAAAGATCAAACACTCACATCTTTGTTAGGCAGAACCTTTGTTGTGCCTGTCCTCAGTTGAGAAAGCATGAAGTGCTTTTGCAAAAAAAAAAAAAAAAAAAAAAAGTCTATAAGAATGAACTGTGGAAGCTATGACTGATGCTGAGAAAGACTGAACAAGTTAAACTTGTTCTTAAAAGCTTCCAATTTTTCTGAAAACTTCAGACTACTTCATAACTTATAGCGGAAAATGTAGTAGTATGCACGCTCTCATATTACCTAGATAAAACAGAAGGAAAAATCTCCTATCCCTTTTTATCCCCCTTGCATTTCCTGTATACCAATGCTTTTTTTTTTTTTTTTGGTGATGTTTATATGGATTAGACTTTGCCATTCTGTTGGCATGAGTGTTGCTTCCTATATTTAATCTTCCTTAAGACCACTCAAATTGTCATATTAGGCATGCGTGTTACATTCATTTTGAGTGCGGAGAGAAAGGCAGCTGCTTTAACAGTTGTCTTTTCTGTTACAGACTTACTGCATGAGCTATAAAAATATGGATGTCTTTCTGTATGCATAACTTTATAATCATGAAAGATGCTTTGTGCTACACTGGTTCCTGAGAAAATGGAAATCACGACTGCAAGGATCAGTGTTGTCAAAAGCACATGTGTGTACATGCGCACAGAAGCACCTGGTAGACTACAGAAGGTTGCTGCAAATGCATCCGAATCTTCCTTCATACATAATACGTCCTTTAGGTGGTGCCATTGTGTTTTTTTGAGATAAGACTGAGGGCTCAAGAATGTGTAGGACGCAGTAACAAAAAGGATGCAGCGTACAATACATCCTTATACCCAAAGTGACTCGGAAACATCTGAGTGTGCGGAGCCATCTCCACATACAGGATGTAATGTTGTTAGAGTAAATATAGAGTGGCTGATGTCAACAATGAGAAGAGCAAATGCTAAAAGAATAATGGTGACTTGAAATAGTCAGGAATCTTTTTCAGGGCAGCTTTCTGACATGCAGTTCAGCTTTTAAATGTTAATGTTAGTGAAGAATAAGTGAAAAAGCAGGGGAAAAGATATATAGCTCTGAGCAATGGGTGTGATTCACAGAGGCTGGGTCTGAACTGCCAGGCAAACCCAAACCTACCCAAAAAACAGTCTGTGGACATGTCAGCTGTTTTCAGGTCACTCCTGCTTGATGATGAGTCATGAGGAATCTTAGAACTATGCGGAGAGAAATTTCTAGGGTGGGTCTCAAAGCTAAAGTGAAATGTATTTTGTCCACATTTCAGACAGTTTGTTGCTAAGTGGGCAGGCAATGTTGCCTCATAGCAGAGGAAGCAGTAGGGAAAGTAGAAGACTGAATGCCTCGTTTCATATCTCTGTCTGGCCACTGTACTCTTTTAATACAGCTCCTGAACTGTGTTTCAGTTTGATGTGGTGGTGTTTGCCTTAATGTGATTTAATGTATTTTAGGTACTTCAAGAATGTTGGATTAATGAGATCACATGCATTCAAAATGTTGTTGTCATTTATTTATTGTTTAGATAATGTTTTCTTAAAATCAGGGCGCCCTCTGTCTCATGTTTTCTCACTCCATACGGGTCAGAAAAGCACAAAAGTACTGTATGTCTGAAACATTTCCAGCAGCTTCCCTGGACCTGCTTCCAAAGCTCATTGAAATCTTGTTAACAGAACACTATACCTCCCTCTGATACCTCACACTGCAAAACAGCTTTGAAGGCCTACACTGAATAATGAAGGAAACAAGGGCATCTGGGGTCCATTATTTACCCCATTTCATAAGGCACTTCTACAAAGTCTGCTGCCTGCCTTTTCAGATCCATGACAGAAATAAATACAAAGCCTGGAAAGAGCAAGCAAGTCAGAGTTGTCTGCTGCCCTCTCCACTGCCCCCCTCCACTTTTCTTCCTGTTTCACAGGACACATTTGTTTTGTCTCAGCTAAATGTAGTTCTCTTTCTCCCCAACACGCTTGTTCTCTGCAGACTGTTTATTGCAAGGAACTCCTTTTTGCTTGGGAAGGTATCTCAGCATCTTTGGATGTTTCTAAAGGAGGCCAGTGTGAAACTTACTCACTTACAGAAACTTTAAAGAGAGAGAATTTTAAAGAACGTCAGCCCAAGCACCATTATATTTCTTGTGAAAATAAACCCCTTGCAGATCTGACGCTCTGGTGAAAATCTTCCAGAATACTTAGTCAACATTAGAGCACTTTGTCTTGGCACTTAACGTGGATCACATAGATGAAGTATTTGAGGGACTACACAGTAACTGTAGAAGCTGCAAACAATTAATTCAGAACCTTTTCCATTATTATTTTTTTTCACTATATGATAGTTTGTATTAATTAGTTACCTGCCATTTGATGTAGTTCTCTATATAACTATTGGTACCTGCAGCTTCTATCTGCAAACTTTGAGAGTTTGTGTAGGGGAGACAGTTTTTTGAGAGTTAAATCCTGCCCTTGTTAAAGTCCTTTGCAAGAGCCAACACTGTCCCATTATTATTGTTTTCATCTTTACCCAGGTAGGACATCTCCTATATCTTCTGCTTCCACTTTGAATTAGCTGAATTGTCAGCTGCAAAATAAATCTGCTTCTTGATTAAAATAATGTCTGCAATCCATCTGAAATTGACTTTCCTTCCGTCATAATTCAGAAATTGCAACACTGTTGTTAATGTGTCTGAAGTGGACGGGATGAAAAATAAAAATTGGAAAGCCTCAAAATAGTTGTTAGTTAAACTCCTAAAACTAGCTCTAATAATAATTTATTCCACCTGTATGAGAGTTTAGGTCTAATAAAGAAGCTTAGACATAGCACATTCAGAGTATTAGAGCTGCTACAGCCTTCACCATTTGGCCATTCTAGCCATTTTCACGACAAAGATAAACTTTGTGTTTCAGTCTCCCTGCCTATTATTCAAGGAGTAAACGATCTTGTGTTCTTTAGTTTGGGATCAACCTTACTGGATTTTTTTGTGCCTGAAGAATCCAGAATTAATCTGTGAAATGTAGAGGCTGCTGCTGATTTCTTCTAAGTGCACAGAGCTGCTTCCTGGTGATATTTATAAAACTGATGTGTTACACTTTTTTTCTCTCAGAGAAAGTGATAAATCTCTGAGTTCACTAGCATGTGTTTTATGGGAGACTACCAACCTATGATCATGTGCATATCATCTACATGAGAGAAAATTCTCCCAGAAACAGCATGAGTACCATTAATCTTTCTACCATAATAATTTTAGGCTTAGCCAACGAAGTAACTCACAGGATATTTAGCCCATGCCACCAGCCTCTGCTGAATCATCCTTGCATTACATGTGCTATTCCTATTTCTTTTAGTTTTAGAGAGTACATTGCTGTGCCACTAAAGTAACTGTCAGGCAAGACAACGAGTCACTCTCTGTTCAAAACAAAACAAAACAAACATCCATGTTTAATTCAAGTGTGACATCTCTTAGTTTCTTCTCAAGCTTCTGAGGTGCTACTTAAAGATTTCTTCAGCAACATGCTACCCCACCAATCACTGTTTCTTGACGAAAACAAGCCCCAAAGAAAACTCTGAAATTCTAACACTTCCTGCCAAGTAGTATTCATGTTCTGCTGCCTAGATTTCTTGCTCAGACAAGAGAGGAGCTGAAGATTTGCCTGTTCTTAATCAAAAGCTTTTTGTCATATTTTAACTACCATTTTGGAGGTATGTGTAAGGGCAGCTCATGCAGGCCATGTGAGGTAGATTTAAGATATTCACTCAATTTCTAGCCACTGAAATTAGAAAAATGTCACAAACTGCGCAAGCCAAAACCAGATGCATACAGTTTAGTGAGGTTGAGTTGGACATGATACAGGGAACTGTAATATTCTATTTTTGACTGTAGCCTCCATTCCTATTTGTTTCACCATAGTTACTATGAAGTAAGAAAGGTATATGGAAACACACGAATGACTGTGTGAAAAGCACTGTGGAAATGCCAGGCGTCATTCCTTTGGTGGATATCACAGTCAGTTTAACCAAGAAAGTAATGGCAGTCTAGCTGTAATTGTATTGTTCTTGCTGGCCCGACATTTCTATATAAATCCTTGTGTACAAGGTGTTAGGCTAAAGCTAATGTGATGGTGAGCTCAACATACTGCTGCATTTTTTGCAGATACTGCTGCTGTGTTATTGTCTGGTAACTGCAATTGCTAGACAATGGAACATTGCCAGCAGGTTAACTAACTCTTAAAGGAGCTGTGTGGCATCCTACTGTTTCCTGGCCTAAGAAATATTGAGTGTACATGTACTGTGTTCCTTATTAGCTTGGCTTTTCCTGCACCTGACAGCCCTGCTTTGCTTTTCATTATGTTAGTACTCTACAGTTTCTATCCTTTTAGCCTCAGTTTTTGAAGTAACTAAGTTGTTGTTTTTTTTTCTTCTGTGTTTCAGTGCATTCTATGCTAGTTTCCTCCTCTTTGCTATTGCCCTTCATGTCTATTGGATGTTTATTTCTTTGTCAATTTTATTTAAAGTAAACTTTCTGCTTTTTGAAATTCTTGACCACATTTCAGAAATGTATAATGGGCTACTGATGGGCCCAGGAGCTGTACAGTTTTCAGTTATATCAATAATTTGTTCCAATTAACTGTAGGATTTGAAAGGAAAGAGGAATTGGTACATCCATAAAATGTTACGACTGCTATCTACCAGTTATCTCTCTTGCTCTGAGGTAATCTGATGGGAACAGAAATATTATCAATTACCAGCCTTCTCTGACCATAGTAAGAGCTCATCTTGTCCTTATTCCTCCTTTGGGAATTGACAGTCCCCATGGTGTATTTGAGTTGTTTAATTTATTAGTCTTGGTTTTATTCCACATTAAATAGAGATAATAATTTCTTAGTTATCTTTGGAGCGTTGTATTAATTAGTACTTGGAATTGAAAAGATATTTTTAAAATACCACAGCAGACAAGATATGATATAGTGAAATTTGCTGGAGCCATCCCAAACATGATGAGTCCATTGCATTTACCTGTGTGTTTTTATGCTGCTCTTCATCTTAGCGGACACTTGACTTGTGAATTTGCTTACAAACCTCAAAGTACACTAATACATGTAGAAAGGTGGTGGGAGGAGGACTGGGGGAGAAATTAGTGGAGGGGACAGAAGAAAGGAAGAGTTCAGTCATCTGGCAAATCAGGAATACCCAGAGTTGTCTGAACTTTTGCAGATGTTGGAGCATTAGCCGCAGGTTAACTAACTCTTGAGAGAGCTGTGTGGCATCCTACTGTCTCCTGGCCTTAGAGCTGCTGAGCGTATGTGTGTTATGTTCCATATTAGCTTGGCTTTTCCTGTAGCTTACAGCCTTGCTTTGGTCTTCATTATGTTAGAACCCCATGCTTTTTGCCCTTTTAACCTCAGTTTTTGATATAACTTTCCTTATTAATAACATCCTCCTTTCACAGCACACCTGATTTTTTCCCTGCTTCAACACACATATGTTCTTTAAAAAAAAAATAAAGTAAAATAAGTAGAAGCTGTGACAATGATGCAAGATGTTACTGGAGTTATTTTTAAACTTTCTTTTCCTCTCCTTCATGACCTACCTGTCCCTTTTCTTTTATCTCCGTCTTCCACATCTTTCCTAACTACACTAAAATCCTGTCTTTACAGTTTCCCATCCTTCTTGGCTATGTGCTCTTATTCATCCTCCTTCTCCTTTCCACTGCCAGGCTACAGGTTGATCTCATGACTGCAGTCTTCTCACCTGTCTTTATGCTTCTGCCTCCTGTTTTCCTTGCAAGGATATATGGTGTGATGCATCCCTCGTGCATCACACACTCCTCATCTGCTGTTTGCCCAGTGATTCAGACTTGCCAAGATACTGTTTGATAATTGCAGACTGAGGTACAGAGTAGTGGGATTAGCTAGATGACTGAATGCACAAGGATCACAAGCACATCTTGTTAAGACTGAGTTTATCAAAGCCATAAAGAGGTTGCTCAAATCCTCTATTGTCCATCTTTTACATGCTGTGTATCTCCTTGTTGCTAAAGTATTTATTAAGTGGTCACATCCTACCTGGTTTTCTGCTTTAATGACCAGTTTCCTCTCTGTGACCATGCGTCCCTGTTGAATAATCATGACTGTTTTAATCTTTACCACAGAAAGCTCTGTAGTATCTTGGCCTTTTCTCTCTACCCTGTCTCTGAGCCTTTCATGGCTTGCAGCTGCCATCCCCCATCTGTCTCCAAAATATCTTTCTCTTAGCTCTGCCTTGCAATCAATATCTTTTTTAAATTTTGTCCACCATTTCATAACTCTCCAGTATTTTCTACAAGATAATTTCTTCAAATTCCTGTGGTGTGATCTGCCTTTTTTTTTTTTTTTTTTTCTGCAATAAACTCTTGCTCATGTAAGTGGTTCTAGTAAATATCGTCACTAGGCTGCGAATTCCCTGACAAAAAGAATAGATTTTGCAACACGTATGCACGTTTGGAGTAACTATGTGCATCATATGCAGGTTCTGGCCTGTGTAATATTGCTAAATGCATGGGTCCAAGCATTGCCTTATAACTGCCCGCAAACTGTGCTTCCTGTGAGCAATTAGTAATGGTTAGAATTCATCTCATGAAAAAGTGCCCTTTAGTCCTATGGTTGTCTGTGCTTAAGGTAACATATATTACTAGTGTGAAAGGGCCCTTAAACTCAACAGTGTTGTCATCATAAGCCTTTTATCTTATTTTTATTTGTAAAGATGACATGCACAATTAAGAAGGGGCTATGTGTTTATTATGTACCAGAAATAAGAAGAGCACCAACTTGCATAGATCAGAGTCCCAGTGGATGGATGGGGGCGATCACGTAGATGCTCAGCAGTAAGGGTAATGTCATGAAAAGCAAACTGAATCTCCTAACGTGAACCAATACATGCATGTGCAAGCTGTAAAGCGTTACAAACGATTGTATTATAGTTAACAGCAGTTACCTGCACAAAGTAGGAATCTCGTGTCTATAATGAGCTTAAGCAGGTATGTGTAGAAAGCAGGTGTTTTCCTACAGGCACATCTCACATGTAAGCATGTGTTACTGGATGTACCACAGATCTGACATTCTTCTTAGTGAACCTGGGAGAAGAATGAGGTGGAAAAGGGAGGGGGAGCAGAAACCAATCAAAGAAAGCAATACTTTTTATCAATCATATTTGATGCTATTCTTTCTCTTTCTTTCAGCACTTTGATCTCTCAAATAAAACTGATACTTTGGACTCTTTCCAAACTCTTAGGTTTGCAGTCTGAGAAGGCTCTGGGTTAGCTGCTGAGGGTATGTGTTTGCAATTATGCATTTGAAAGTATTTTCCCTCCTCTGAGATAACATTCTTTTTGTGTTACCACACACTTCTGCTGTCTCGTTTTTCTTCTCCCATGGCACTGTAGGCTGAAAGGCCTCACTGCATTCCCCTTCCTCCCCCAATCTTTGCAACTGATATCTGAATAAAATACTTTACTCTGCTGGTATTTAACCTGCTGAGCCTTTCACTTTCTAGCTGTGAAACAGACACAAAGGGTATCATGCAGAAACATCCTGGCAGTTTCATTTTGTAATATGTTTCCAAGGTAAGGTAAGACTTAACAGGAGTGGGAAAATTTATGCCAATGTTAAGGCTCTTTAGCATTTTATTTATAGATTAATGTTCATTGAGAAGAGTTAATTAACTAACAGAGTTATCAAAATGCAAATTTTCCATAAAAGAGAACAGATTTGGATGCTCTTCTATATTGTGCACCTGACTGCAATACAAGAGATATAGTTTGTTAGGAATTATGATTCACCTTTTATAGTACAGATGGACTTTTTTGTCTGATATATTTTTGTTTCATGGTAATAAATATGTGGAATTGTGTCAATTATTAGCATTAGATGATAGACTCTTTTGCATTCCCTGACAAATACAAGTTTCTTGAGTTGAAGAGTCGAATTATTTGTGACCCTATGAGACCTTCACATGACCGCCTGTTCTACCAGTCTTCTCCAGGCTGAACAGTCCCAGGTTCCATAGTTTTTCTTCACAAGAGAGATATATAATAATCTTTGTGATTCTTCACTGGGCTGAGATGTCTGGTCATTTCCTGGCTAGGCTGAACATGAAAACACTTGAAAGTCTTTCTAGTTTTAAATAGGAAGCAAAGAAGTATTCTGTAGGCCTGAATGTTCTGGAAGTGGAATATAGACTTCTCTATTCATTTATATGATGAAGAACCGAGGGGTACTGGGGTTTTAAGTACTGGGTGGAATAAAACTATCAGTCTTAATGAGGAACCCAACTAAATTTCTATGATGTTATTGGCAATATAAAATATAAAAGCGAGGGCAGAATTCTACAAATTTAAGACCCAATATCAAAGCCTTTCCAGGTCTGTTTCTTAATCACAATCAATTTTAATATTTTCTCAAAATCCTGGTTATCAGATTTTACATTGAAATTCTCTAAAAGAAAAATAAATCTTGTTGGTTTAATACAGTTTTGCAGACCAAATTGGCTTAAGGGTTGATCACATAATAGTGTACATGACTTGGACCCAAACTCAGTAATTTAGTTTGGAAAAACCCCCAAATAATATTTTAAGTTATTGTCAAAGTTAGCAGTGAAATATTTGTACATGTGACAGTGACAGTTAATTAAAGCATAAATATTTGTTGGTCATCAGTCTTCTACTGTTTTCACCCAAGGTGTGAAATGGGTGAAGTAGAAAATCCATTTCTATTGGTGTTATAATTGTCTGCTAGAGAGGAATTAAGCTCTCTAAAAGCAAAAAGTCTGTTCAGAGAACTAAGGATGGGCTGAGTGGAGTCTTAGTGCTCAGTCTTTCTGAGGTGTTGAAGACGTTCAGCAACCATTGATGTTCACAGGAATGTATCCTGTTTTACTCAAGTCCAGAGCCAGTCCTAATTGCCTTAAGTAATCAAATTGACAGTGCTGAGTCCTTGGTAGCATCTGATCTTTGTGGATGAGCATCTCTTCTTTTCCATGTAGTTTAGTCTTGGGTGAAAAGGCAATACTATATATTAGAGCAAATAGCTCTAAAACGAATAACCATTTTGAATTAATATTTTGCTGACTTACATCGATAGGATGATCTGTCCTTGTGTGCAAACCTGCAGACCATTTCATGTGATCTTAGCGCTGCTGCAGTCACATTTATGGTATGCCATGTGATAAAGGACATGATGCTGAGCATCGCTGTGCCTCCCCTCCCCCTGTTTCTGAGTAATGTCTTTTCAGTGTGGGAGCTGAATCCTGATACGCGTGACACAAGCAGAGTACGTGGGAATTAGTTCCATTAAAGCCATGCCATATGGCTCGCAGGGTGCTCTGTGATACCACTATGCTGCTTGACAGTCCTTCCTTATGGATGGGATCAGTGCATATTCCCTGATTTGCACTCTTTTTTAGCGTATCAAACAGGGACAGACTTTTAATTAAAAATGACATCATCACGCTGCTGCTAGCTAGTTGCAGGCAGTCCACATATTAACGCTGCTTGTTTCAGTTTTCAATGATCCTATTATGAATTGTAACCTCATTACACAAACCTTGCTGTACAGTGGAATTTCAAATGGGGTTTTGTGGTTTTTAGAACTTAAACAGCTAGAATAAGCACAAAGGCAGTTGCGGTCAGGCAGCTTCCTCTCTTACCGCAGCAGTTGTGGAGATGCCATTCCAGTGACCACTGTTTCTACAATGAGTCAGTTTCATTTTTAACAATCTGACTCAGTTCTCTTCAAAGGGGGCAGCATGTTATTTCTGCATGATTTTTGTGTGCATGACTCTGTACAAAGGGGTCAGTGCCAACTTAACCCTTTGAGATGCAGCCTGTAGGAGCCTGACTGCTGCTGGCTGTGGGGAGATGCAGCCCATGCGCACTGCACTGCTGGGTGTGCAGCTGTTTTGCCAAACATGCCTCGTGTTTCCTGCCATCAGAAAAAATGCTCTTCTGTGCGGCTAATTTCACCATCAAGGCTGTGCTCTCAGGTGAGCTCACTCCACTCTGTAGCCATTGCCAAAAGCTCTTGCAGGAAGGCAGAGGTTAAACTGGTGCCTTTTTTAAGTGCAGACTTTAAGTGCACAGATCCTCCAAAAAAAAAAAAAAAAAAAAAAAAAAGTTAAAAATGCACAAAAATGAAACCCCAAACAAACAAATTCCTCCAAAGGCTTCAAATGGGATAACCAGTGACAAGAAGCAGTTGAGTTGTCTCCGCTCACGGTGCATTATGGAACTGTAAGCCACCGCGAGTAGCTGTCAGTCACCTTCTAGAAGCAGAGATTAAGTAAACAGGAGTTTATGGAAGTTCAAGCTTTACCCAGCATTCAGCTGCAAGCTCTTAAAGCTCATTCATGTAAATTTCACAAACAAGGAATGTGGCAGTTTTCAACCTTAATGAAATATAAGAATGTCTTTTTCATTCCATATGACTCACAGTTTCATTTTGAAGTTTCTGAGCTTCTCTTAAGGTTATAGAGTGGTCAAGTGAAGCGGAACAGGGTTTTTGAAATCAGGAAGCCTGGGCGCTGTTTCATTCAGAAAAAAAAGGAGAGAGGGAGGGAGGGGAAAAAAGCCCTATTCCTGTGTTTGATTGAAAAATAAAACTGCTGCTCTCAGTGAACCTTTGAAGTCCCCCAGCCCAGTAATTGTTTCACGACATTTGCAGCTTGAGGCAGCAAGAATGTTTGTGGTTGTTTTAAAGGCATCTGAGTGTGGATTCCATATGGTTTATTTTTATTTTTATTTTTATTTTGTTTTTTTTTTTTCCTAATTTTTTTCTTCCCCATTCGGAGCCTCAAGTTCTTGTTCATTGCGCGATCCTCAGACCCAGCCTACTCTGCTTCTGCACGGACTGTCTGTGAAAGAACTGAGTGCACGTATTGTAGCCCAGAGATTCAAGCGTGCTTAATTCAGACAAAATCTGTGAATGCTTGTTTAGGCAATAGTTGATTTTATCCGTGCTTTATCGATACTATATTTGGAGTGTGGCTTACTAAACAGTGTACAGTTTGCTTTCCTGAACAAAAGACCTCTTCATATGGTCTATGCTTAGAGCATGATACTCCAAATGCTTACTATAGAGCATAGTGCTTGCTGTCATGCTTTCAATAGGTAGTTTGCAGTAGGCTTGATAGTAAGCCATTGGAGTCAAATAAAGGGCCTGATTCACCACTGTGTTCCCCCCGGTCTTAAAGCAGTGAAACTGTTTTGTTCAGTGGAACAAGCTGATTCAGATCCAAAAATTGTGAAAGTATGTACTATAGAAACTGAGGAAATCTAAAGTGAATTTGAGACACATAAACTTGGAAGTGTCAAGTATGCTTGCAACTCCCCCCTGCTCCCTCCAGAAAAAGACTGTCCATTATATATGATATAATAGATAACACTATATGTATTGATTTTATGTATTGATGGGGTCTAGTCCTGAACTTATTTATAAATCACTGTTTGCAAGCCTTTCTTTGTACTTTGCAAGACAAAACGCAGGAGTAGGTTATAATCAGCTACATGTGGACTTTGTAGTTTGGATGGCAGTTGTCTCTGATAACAGTGGAACTCATTCATTTACAGTCAGGAGCAGTTATACCAAAGACCAGTATTAACCATTTAGATCTGTATGAAACCAGTTATAATGTCAGGAATTAAAACTAGTCTGTTCTGAGGAGGGAGTCAAATCAGAGGTCATTGCAGACTTGGTCCAATCTGGTCTTTCCTTTGAGTTGTTAAAGGATTTCCAGGTCCTGGAACCTGACCTACCAATCCATGCAGTCAATTTCACATTAGTTCCTGGAGGCATTAATGCCGGAGACCTGCTAGTGAAAGACTGCATTCCTGTTATCACACAGTGCAACACAACAGCAACAGATCTCAAGAGCAGCACAACTGGTGCTGAGGACCAAGCTGTTTGCATTGCAGGCCTTTGACTTTGGGTGGGACCGGGTCTGTAAGGTCATCTGTTTTTGGGTAGAATATATCAGTGTATTCCCAGCTTTGATTTCTCTGAAAGGAGGTGAGTCCCTGCTCTCAGCTCATTGTGTGATGGGAACTGAAATGTAGTAACTGGGCTCAATGAGGATCAATTCACTTCAAAGGCACTTGTGTTCATTTTTGGGGTTACGTTTGTTGGAAAGGTCCTTAGGCATAGTTTGGGGCAACTTGTGCTCCAGGTAGTTCCTGAGCAAGCCTGGGAATTAAAAGGAGACACAATCTATTTCCTGTAGTTAAGGAGAAGTGATCTATCTGCTTTGGTGTCTCGTGAAGGTTGATAGTACGGGATTGGCCCAAGAGTGCTATCTGATAAGAAGACCAGGGAAAGAGTCCCGATGGTGTTTTTGTGCAGAACAGTAGATGTAGACTGAATCTTCATAAGTGTGATAAGAATGGATGCCTACAGTAACGTATATCAGATGAACAAATGTTGTGAAAACAAAGTAATGTTTAAGATGATTAATGTCCTTTATTTATGGCTATTTGTTAGAGGGAATTCTGCTGTTGTTTTATACTTTTACAGCACATATGCTGTGTATTACCATAATTCCAGTCATGTTGTCCTGTCTAGTAAAAAATTTAATTCAGAATAACTGAGGAGTCTCTTAAAATCACATGAAGCTCAGAATCAGTAGCAACAACCAGTCTCAAATAACACGCCTCCACTGAAGTAAGTGGTGCTTAGATGTCTTTGACCAATGAGTTGATTCTTAAGTGCTGTGAAGAGAGGTAACTTTGAAGAAACAACTTCCCCCAGCCACTACTGCTTTAGGTCTGTGTTTGCTGGACTTAGTATTCTACCATAGTTAAAGTATAACAATATTTTCAGTACCAAGCGTGATTCTCTCAACTTCAGAATAGTCAGTAAGTGCCAACTAATTCAGCTTAAACTCCTGAGTGGACAAGGTAGGTACTGAATGTGAACCAGCCATGACTGGACAGAGAAAACATCAAGAGATTTACCCCATATAGCAAAGGAGGTCTATCAAAGTCTAGAAATACTTCTAGCCTGAAAAGCATTCACTGGAACCCATAAAACTGAACCCAAGCAGTATGGCCAATCAACTCACAAGAAGCGTGATCTGGGAACCATTGCCTATTCTGTAACTGCATCTCATTGGGAAGAACTTGCTGTGTTGATGCTAGCAGCTCCTACCTTGTATGTCATTTGAGCAGGGGATATTTTAAACCAACATCCTAAACAAATGAGGAGATTTTCATAGAGGACTAATCATTTGATCAATGAATTACAGAGTTATCAATAGAATGAAACTGAAAGTCCATTGCTGTGCAGTCAGGAGATTCCATGATTTAGGAGTGCTTAACAAGCATGAGGACAGCTGTACATTTCCCCTGAGTACAGAAGCTGGGGATATAATGCTAGAATGTGCGATGGGTTAAGATAGAAGTAGTGTCTGTATAGATCTGTACAATACATGTGTGGTCCACGCACACTGCGTTCACATTGACAGAGTCCTAGTACCTTTTGTGACTAAAGATGGCACTCTGAAGCCCAGTGGTGCTCCCTTAGTTTAGGCAAACGTACCTGATTTACTTGGACATTCGTTTTTAAGACTGAAGGCCCTCTGAAGCAGATGTGAACACATACTTGAAAAAAATGAATGGTTAAATCTGATCACAATCGGTATCTCTATATCTTTGTTACTTTTGGCTCACAGAGTTAGCAGGTGACAGATTTCTGTAGCTCCAGAACTGAATCTATAGCTGTGAGGTATTTTTAAAGGTATGTGGTAGAGGTGAAATGATACTTCAAATGGTGGTTAAGCAAAAATCATTAACATAGAAGTTCAGGGCTTTTTTGTTTTTCTGTTGTAAATTATGACATTATATATTTTTGGAATGTTGGAGAAATATTATGAAAGTCAGCTCAGTGTGTTATTTGCTTAAAAACTTCCTAGGGAGTGACAGTTATGTAAGCACTCATACACTGATAATAACATTAAAATTCCAATGGAATACAGAATTTGGGGTGCATATGTCAGAGATTACATCTACAATTCTGAAAACTGCAAACAAAATTTTATTAAGATTTAAGAAACAAGTTAATTTTAGAAAAGTGAAAAATATGAGAAAAGGATTAAAACTTGTATGTAATATTAGAAAGTGCTCAGAAATATTATCAACATCACAGAGGAACTTGGTCTTTGAGCACTGGGAGTCAAAAGTACTTGCCCCTAGTTATTACATGCCAAGCCTGCAATCAGCTGAAGCTGTCCAACCGTGCCCTGGAAAACTAAAACTAAATTGACAAATAGTGGCATTTCTGTAAGCTCTGGTCAAACGTTATGTGGCTGAGGGCTGCATGAGGAGATAAAGGAGGCAAGCCCAAGCTGCAGTCACTGGGGCTTGTGTAACACAGCAGCAGCTGAAAACTCTTCCTGTGAAGTAGTGATATAAGGAGGGGTTAGCCAGAGCTAATCTATGCGCCACACTGCTAAAATAGTGATTGAGCAAGCTAATTCAGACATTGTCCTTTCATGAGCTGTCTTTGCAAGGCTGCAATTGTAGGCAGACGCACAGTGTAAGAAATAATTAGCATAACAGCATGTTAGGATCCACAGCACAACAAATGGGTTTGAATCATCTTCAGAGCACAAGCTCTGGAGTTGTTGTGCAAATTACAAAACTGTTAGTCTCAAGGGGAAGAGAATATTTGTAATATTATTGCATGCTGAATGAAAACATGGCTCCTGTTGTAAGTCGGTCATACAATTGACCCCATATTATAAATCACACTAACGTGTGGTAGATGAGTAGAAGGGAAAACTTTGGGGCAGACATTGAGCTGTAAATGGCCAGTGTCAACCCGCTGTGGCACAGGTGAGGTGGTATCAATTCAGATGGCTGTTATAGTCATAAAGATTAGGTTTTCTGGAGATTTCTGGTACTTATAGGACAACAGTCTCATAACTCTGAATATATGTCCGAAGCAAAAACACGCATATATCCTATTCAAGAAAGTTTTGGTGGTAAAACAACATTTTAAGATGCAGTCTCATCCTGAAGCCTGCCCTCTTTCCCTTCTTTTTTGAGATGGAGCGTTACTTTTATGATCTTCAGGGCTCAGAGTGAGCCAGTTGATAGAAAGTAGTGCTTTAGAAAAGAGCCCTTCAAGTCACATTCATTTTAATTGGTCTGGTTTAATTACTTTGCTGTACTCTAAGATAATCTCACTACCCTGGAGAGTAGATCTGAAAAAGCTGTGGGGGCTCCATTGTGGTTGAGCAAGCTAGGAAATGTCTTATAAAAGGCACACTGTATCTGGAAAGATTAGACTACATTTGTTTGGTGTTTTAAATTCCACTAATTTTTGCATGTCTTTGAATTAATTATTCTTTTTTTTTTCAACATCAAAGAGAAATAGAGGACACTTTTACTTTCAACAGTTTTGTGCTATAATATTCTGTTGCTCCAGTGGTAATGTTGCATGCTTAGGATTTTTAAGTTTCAAAAGGAAATTCAGTTTATTACAGTTTGATAGAAATTACTTTTTTAATTATTTTTTTCTCAGCAGTGTGCACTCAAGGTGGGTCAAATTCTGCAAGGTGCTAAGCTTCTAATATCCATTCACAGCACCTGAAATTGACGGGGAGTTGAAGACATCTTGAAAACCTGTCTTTGATGCATGCTCACTGATGATGTGTCATATGAGGGTGCGTCTACAGGAATGGGTTTCAGTTAAGACCTTGGGCTGCAGAGTTCCTGACCCTAATGAAGTTGGGTTCCAGATCTAGACTTTGTAGCTGACTTCTTTTTCTAAAATTGGCCAAAAGAAGCCTCAGGATATAAGTGCCATCTCGAGTGTGGGAAAGTTCATTTCAGTTCCACTTCACCTTTTTGTACTCCAAAGCCTGTTCTACTGAACAGCAATTTTTTCCCCTTCAGAAACCATGATGATTCATTTATGTGAAACATTTTGATGAGCACTTAGGTTTAAGATGATCCTTTTGGATTTCATGCAGTTCTCCCTGCCTCTGTCTCTCTGCAGTCTGCACAGTTACATTATCCTTTTTTTCCAAATCCATTTGTAAAATTTTTCTTTCATTAACAGTCATACCATGTGAGGCTCCAAAATTGAACCCTTAGAAACTTGAAGAAAATCACCAACAACTGTGACGTTATTTTTTTCCTGTTTATGATATGTTGACAGAATGAATGAGGAAAAACTCATGTAATTACACCTTCCTTAAGTTTTCTATGGCATTTGTTTTATTAACTGTCTAGTATTCTATTGCAAGTTCAAGCAAAATTGAACAAGAAAAAAAAATCCAGTTTCTAATCTAAGTATGCATCAGCAAATCTTGGGAAATGAGGAATGCATAACAAGTTGTATATGCAATGTAGATAAGTTTCTTCTTATCTAATCTAATTTTTAGTTTGTTATTTGAAATAATTTAGCAGCTGCAGTATTCAGGCATATCCATTTTATTACTTGAAGACTTATTGTATAAGAAGCCTCATCAGTGTGATTTCCTATTGCTGATTTTTCTTGCTAGAGGTGATCACCTGAGTTGCCCCTGCTCCTCACTCAAACTTCTGCTGTGTCTGTGAGGGCTATAACCTGACATCCTCAACCAAAACAGGGGGTGTATTTTGCCACACCAGCTGTTGCTTTGGTTTCTGCACTTGAAAGCTCATCGGGCTATTTGGGGACTTGTTTATGTTGATGTGAAAGCTTTGAGTGACTGGGAGGTAAGGTAGAAGGCAGCAGATACCGGCTACCCTTTTCTTGACCTTGATCAATCTGTGTGTGAGCAGTAGGGTCTGGGGCTTCCTGCCCCTGACAGCTGCACCCTTGGCAGTAGCAAAAAGAATGATGGAGCTAGAAGAGGTCCAGGGAAGGAAGTTTATGCAGCATGGAAGAGTCATATCCTGAGGAAATTGAGTGGAATATATGTGTATAACTATATAGATAAATATAAACTTTTATTTTTAAGGTATTAAGAACATTAAGTGGAAACAAGAATAGGTCTAATGAGAGGAAAGATGGAATTAACAATGGCAGTAAGCCATTACTGAAGATCATGAGATAAGTGTTAAGGGAATAGTGAGGACTGTGATTAAGCATGGTTTCTGAGTGTTTTTCTCGGTGTTTTTTTTTTTTTTGTTTGCTTCTTTCAATATTAAGTTGTTTTGTATCCATAGAGTTCAGTGTGGTACTAGTTTGTGCCAGTGCTGGATTTCATCAGTTGTTTTTCTTTCATTTCATGATTCCCTCTTGCTGTACATTTTCTGTAATCTCTAATTTGTTCCTGACCCTGCATGTCAGCTCTCTGTAGAGCCCTCTGGACTTCAGCTGGTGCTGAGGTTCCTCCACATGGAAACACGGTGGAAGAAAGAAGCAAGCCAGATTTCTTATTGTGCAGGTCATGATGCCCTGTGTGCCAGTTGTACAGCAGTTGGCATGTGAGCACTGAGGCTTAGAGTGGCACTTTTGGGCACTATGTGAAAGTCTTAATAACAATAGTAAGGATAAACAAGGGCATGCCATACACTGATTATAAAAGAAAGCTTTTTGCTGTGGGAAAGCTGACAGGCGTGTGACCAAGGGCCAAATCCTAGCTCTTTACGGAAGCAGTGAGGGAGAGCTGTTGCTGGAGCGCTTGCTGGCTGAGAGTTCTCTCCCATACATTTTTGTGTGTACTAACTGCTGTTAGAGGAATGTGGTTGATGCAGCTTTATCAAATAGGTCATGTGAATTTCAGCAGCAACATATGATCTTCCTTCCGTTCATGGAGTGTAGCTTTTGTCCTTCACTCTGTCAGCATTAGCTGCCTGAACTCTTTCACATGATCCTTCCGAACCATAGCATGAAGTCATCTTTTGTGCTTCTTCCTAAACACACAATACACACCTGCAGTCTTGCATACTCTGAGAAACACAGTTAATGGGAGAAGCATTTGCTGATGCTATGTGCTATCCAGTGTGCACTGAGTTAGTGCAGGAAGTCACTAGGGCAAACGTGGATCTAGGGCAATTACAAGAGACATCAGACAGCAAATTATGATGAGTTTTGTGACATATAAAATTGCTGCATGAATACATGAAAGAGTACAATGAGGACTATCAATTGCAAAACATGGGTATATAGTGAGAAAAGAAGGAAGCCACTGCCAGATCTATTTCTGTCCGTAATTACTACTTAATTAATAGCTTGCAATTTCTTCTCATGCTTGAAGATCTTTGAGTGTCTTGCTTAGGTCTTGAAGACTCCTGAAGCATTGCAAGAAACTCATGTTTTTGTTAGGAGCCAGTGGGTCTGAACATCTTGCACTTTGGCTTTTACCAGTTCTACTGTATGAAGAACAATGCAAAAATTATCGTGATCTGGTGTCCTATTGTGCTAGCAGTAGAAATTTGGGCCCTTGTTTGAAGGAAACGTCATTTAGTTACTCATACTAGTTTAAAGAGATTTTTAAAGTGCTTGATCTGTGGTGGTATTATGCATGCTGTTGCTTCCAAGTTGTATCACCATCATTAGTTAACCTATTTTTTCATTTTGAAAAACTGGGTGTAACAGGTTGTTTTCAGAATTTTGTTGTTGTGCTGAAACCGAAGAGAATTCCCCAGTGAAAATAGAAAAGGATAATCTTTTGGTGATAAGTTTAATCCTCATCTAAGCTGAACTGATGTAAACCATAAGTAAATGTAACCAAGCCATTGCAATTTATTCAGTGTAAAGCTATAAGGTAGGGTCATCATCTCTGAGCGGCTGTGTACGTGACAAAAGACAATATGATACAAGTAGTTCTTACGCTTAACAAAAAAAAAAAAAAAAAAGAAAACTGTAGAAGCTTGCAGAGAAAACTGCTGAATGAAAATAATTTGAGGAAGGAAATCTGCTGTTATAAATTACAGACCGATTTAGTCCTCATGGTTCCTTTTCAATTATAAACACTTTCGACTATCTGGGGTATTCCTTTCCAAGGATGCATTTTTCTTCTGTCTGATAGATGGTTCTGAAGTCTAAAAAGTGGAATACTACAAATGGGTAGGCGTGGGAAGACAGTGAAATGGCTTTTAAGTGTGGAAGAACTGAAAAAGTCTTCAATAATTCTATATCATTTCAATAACGCTGTCTCTCTCAGGATGTCTAGGAATTAAAGAAAGGAAATATTTACATTGTAATTATTTTTCTGTTTATTTAATTAAGTTATTAAGCAGATCTGGCAAACAGCAGCACCTCCTTTTAGTCCTAATTGTTTCTCCTAATGTTGCAATTACAGCGTTATTGAAAGAATTCGGCGAATAAAGGCCTGCAATCTCTGTCAGGATGCAGCAGGAGGGCTAGGGGGATTTGTTCCATGGGAAAGAGAAGCAGTGAGACGGATTGCTCAGCTGCCCCCTCTGAAACAATGCAGCAAATCAGTTTTACAAAAAGAGACAGAAGTCTGCAAAGGGTGAGGGAGTTGGGGAAGAAAAATTATATCCGAAAACTCCCCCATGTTATTAAACAGTTTACATATGTCTGCATAGGAGGAGTTCTTTTTCCCAGACCTTCCACAGGGCCTTCTAGAATAGTAATTTTTATACCAAGGATATTTATACTAAGAAACCCAGAAAGCTACGATCTACTTTCCATATATGCAATGTTCATTAATACATACATCAAATTTCCATTAAAAAAGCACGAAGTGTTGTATGTATCGATGGAACAGTTACTACTATTTATTTATTTTTCTGTTCACTTTTCTTGAAGATCCCTTTCCCATTCAAGAAATCATAGCAAAGAACATGAAGGTAACCAACAGAAGTAGTACAGTTACGAGCGCTAAAGTATCTCCACAAATGTGTTTTTGTAATATTTCACATTGCTTTTTTAAAAACCATTTTCTTCACTAAAATTGAGAAATACACATACATACAAACGCTGCTCATTCTCCTCAGTGGGTTGAGGTCTCTGTAACTTAATGATAACCTATTTATATGTCCCGATATCCTTCTTCCTGATTCTAGAGCTTCCCACAGATGGTACAAAGTTATTGAAGGCTACTGTTTTAATATTCCTCCCACCTTATCCTAATTATCCTAAGGCATTGAAGCAGATGTTCATTTATCTAGAAATACTCAGTTGATGCTATTTATCAAGTAGAAAGGAAGCTTCTAAGAAGGCTGTTTTTTAGAAGGAAGATTAGAAAGATTAAAAATCTTGAAGTCTGTATGTAAAGGATAAGACTTAACACGTATTTCTTAGAATTCTATGTTGGTGGTTGGTGTGGGGATGAGAGAAGAGAGAGGCTGTCAAATGCTGCTCAGAGCTGAAGAAGCCTTTAAGATTCAGCGAAGCGGGAGTGAACCTTCCCAGCTCAGATGAAGGGTCAGAACAGCTTTCTGGCCAAATGTGTGTTCCTTAGGCTCCAGCTCCTATGCTCTGGAAGGAACACAATGGTTTGTAGGGAACTGGAAGCATGAAGACAAGTGCAGTTGAGTTCTTCTGAGACACAGGTTTGCCCACCCTTCTTGTTGCAGAACATTTCAATTGCTCTAGGGTGAGCATAAGGGACTGGATCGAAAGGGTTCCCATTTATGCAGTTCTGCCGCCACCCAAGCTGACAGCTGCCCGCTTGGCTAAGAGTGTGGCATCTAGTAGTAGGAGAAACTTCTTGTTCCAGCTGGCACTTTCTTATCTAACAGTCAGAGCTTTGTAAGTGTGGACAGCTGCAGTTTCAGAAATTGGCTCTATCTGTATCAATTGGATTTGTGAAGTCAGTGAAAGGGCATGAGGCAGATTCATGGGATTTCCTGTTAGTATTAGTAAATGGAATCTACTGCTGAATTTTAAAAGAATGGGAGACTCAGATGATGACACTGAAGTGGGGTCTGTGGTTAAGGAGGGCTACCAAAAAGCAAAATCACTGGTCAGGAACTATGCTGGGCATGACAGGCACGATTTCCAGAAGCCTTAAATCATCTTGAAACAAACCCAAGAAATAACTGCAGTGCCTGTCTGTGCAGCCTGGATGGCAAAGTGATCATTAGAAAGCAGGTGTTGCATTAAGCCTGGTGGTCAGCCTGTGATGCAACCATATTTCAGGTTTTACAAAGTATGTGCAAAGAATGGCAGGAATTTGGAGCCTTAGAGGGGTTCAGCAGAAGCTCTGTTGGGGCCTGCAAGCTCTCCTCCCACCTCTGCTATTGGTTTGCTATGTAGCCCTGAGCAAGTTGCATACCTTCTCTCTATCTCAGTTTCCCAGCCTACAAATGGGTTTGGTCATGCTGAAGGCTGGGAGGAACTCTGCAAAGGCACGACACAGTTATGTAACAGTGAAGGAAAGAACGGGGCCGCTGCACTGCACTCCCTGTTCTGCTCCTACAGAATGGGGGTGGGAAGAAAACACTACAATATTCCTGTTTACTCCTTAAATATTTCTACGGGTGCTATATAGAATTTCCCCAGGCTGTACCAGATGGACTATGAGGGAAATTGTTGACAATGCGTTTAACTGCTTGGCTGGGGGTTTCCTGTTTCAAACTGAGTGTAATGTGAGCAGTTTGCAGCAGTTCCTATTCATATTTGCTTAGCTGGGCCTAAACTACTGTAAACCCAGTACTGCAAGCACAGGCATTATTCATACCAGTGCAGATATTTTCCTGGTAATGAATGGAGAAGGGGGGGAAGCAACTTTTGCATTCATTATTTGAATATTTGGCTGTGAATGAAAAAGTCTTACTGCCTCCTGTGATATGTGAAAATTGGCAGACAAAAAAGAGAGATTGCCTGCACCGAGAAAGACTTATGTTTGTTCTGATGGGGGTGTTTGAGGTGTCTGTTTCCTTGCCTTTCGACCCCTCTAAACCATGGCAGTGACTCGCTCTCCCTTGCCAGGACAGCAGATGTGTATCTGCACCTGCCACCTTTGTCAGCAGCTCGGGTAAAGGTGCAGAGCTGCAAGTGGCAGAAACAGAAAGGCTGGCGAGGGTTCAGGCCTGGCTCTGCCTAAGGTTGGAAAGAGAACACGGGCGGGGAGCTAACAGCAGAGGGGAGCAGTGACTCTGGGTTTTGGAGCAAGGTTTCCTTTCACAGTTGATGTCCACCCCTACTTTGCAAATTAGTGGTGAGAAAAAACACACAAAGGAAGGAAGATAGCAAGTCCATTCCCATGGCAGCTTCTAAGTTTTATCCCCTTTAACGTAAAATATTATTTTGCAAGATCTAATTCCTGTGTGTTAGTTAGAGGAAAAAGTCTATCTATGGGTCCTCGTAGCTATCAGAGGGGTTTGAAATCCAACTGTTATAATTCTCCTGCTTTATATCCCTCGATTAACTTTATGGTACTGACACTTCTGAAACCATGCTATATCACTTTGCTTGACCTGTTACTTTCTGACAAAGGGTCACTGCTGTGTCTGTAGGGAGTCATAACCCCTTGGTTGTTGTCCCATCTCCCAGGAGCCCAGCAGGCAGATGGCACGGCCTCCATGGGCTGAATCACCTGAACCACGTGGCTGTTTGATACTAAAAGCAGTGGGAGTGATTTCTTATACATTGATATCGTAAAAGCTGTCATCACTGCTATAGAGCTGTAAGACAAGATTGCCTTTTGGTCTTCCCACAGCAACGGTACTTTTTATCACATGATTAAGTAGTGGTGAGAATTTTAAAGAATATTAATCAGAAAAGAGGAAGTTACCATCACCATATGTTTTTTTTGTTTTTTTTTTTTAAGAGCTGGATAGTTTCATGGGCCCATATGTTCCTCTTGCGAGGGGTTGGTGCTGTAGGATCTGCAAAATGAAAGATTGGAAAATTGCTTCATAACATTCCCAGGGGCCAGTGAGAAATTATATATAAAGGGTAGCTGTAAAACCTGTGTGGGTGAAAAACCCTGCTGTCTACATGATTTAGGTGATTTTTATGGAGGATATGAGCCTCTGGTTACAAAAAAATACAATGAGGGTGTCAGCATGTACCTTAAAGCTGGACTGAAATCCTTCAATCAACAACTGAAGAGCAAAATCTTATCAATATCAGCTGGACTTTCTCCATATGGAAGGCCTCTGACACATTTATATTTAGCACCAGTGACGTACACGTGATTACCATTTGCATTGCATTTCTCGTGATAATCTAATCATATATAGTATTTTTCTGACCAGCACCATCTGTACCATTGTCTGTACACTGCCATTTTTCCCGTCAAGCTTTCTTTGGCATCTTACCAAGTAGGAGGTTTCCCTCTGTTTGGGCTTTCTAGGTTGCATTTGGAGTACATGAATATAATTTTCTTGCAGCAAAGTAGTTCTGAGGCTGCAGTACAGCGGGAAGGCTTGCTAAAAGAGCAGCCACTGGCTGTCAGACAGAGAGATCTTTATTTTAGAATCATTAAGGCCAGAAGGCAGAAAGAGCAAAAGTCTCTGTGTGTGGTGGGGAGAGGTAATGCACGGTCTTTGTGTCTCTACCTCTGTGCCTCAAAAATGACAGCTGCGTGTGGATACTAGACACTTAGAAATTTAAACGTGCAGCATATGGAAAAGAAAATAAGTGTTTTATAGATACATCCGTGATGGGCAGGTGGATAGGAAGGGTTGCTTTATACGCCACATGTGCTACATATGGTCCAGTGCTGCAAAACCTGTATTCTGAACAAGCTTTGGGCAGGCTTTTTACTCGCTTCTCTTGTCTTTCTTACTTTTAAGATGTGTTAATCTGTATTTAAAAGTATCCTGATCTCACAGCTTCCAATCAGCAGGGGCCTTGGCACTCTCTGCTCCAGTCAGACACAAGAGTTAAAGACCTGATTAAGCTTTCGATCAATTGAGTTGCTCATAAACTTAAAGCTCAGAGCGTGTGTAATTGTTCTGTTGGCTCCGGGGCAGGATGCAGAGCGCCCATTACGACTGCGTTCCTACAAACATAGGATATCATTGCTTTCCGTGGGAAAGGCCTGTCTCTGGGAGATGTTACCAGAGTAGCCCAAACTGTTCCTTCTGTCCCAGGAGACAGCTCCAAGGGCCGTGCGTGGTCTGTCTTACATGTAGCTGTATACCAAGCTGTACTGCTGTGTCTTCAGCTTCTATAACTCTAGCAATCAGAATTTTCTCTTTGACAAGTAGGTTTTTTGTCCTCTGTTAATTTTTCAGAACAAGTATATAAACCAACCTCAGTCATTACGTTTACAACTCTGTTTTTTTTTTTTTTTTTTGAAAATTTGGCTGAAGTTCTGTTTGTAACAAAATTAGGAATGTGATGTTTTTCATATTTTCTGAGGGGGGGATTTGGAGCAAATGTATTGCATGGTTCTAACGTCAAATCTAGCCACTGCTCAGGCAGAGCAGACTGTCCTACAGACAGAATCATACTGACAGTGATGCTGTGGGGCTGAGCTCACTTGGCAGGCAGCCATCTGACAGTTAAGCATCTGATGTTCTTTTATCCAGCAAAGCTTTTTTTTTTTTTTTTTTTTTTTCCCTTTTGGAAAATATGATTAGGGAAGCTGCTTTTTTGCTACTTATTTCCTCTGACTTAGTGCAGCCCTTGGCTGTCTTCTGAGCTAAAAGCTGCAGCTAAACAGACTTTTTCATGCTGAATAGCATGTCTCAACGTTTTCCTCTCAACCATCATGTAGGTCTAGTTGCATTGTTGATTCCCATTACATGTCTGCTGGGATGTAAATTATTTCAATTCCCCCACACCCCGCCCTCTGCTCTTGTACTTTCAAGGGGTTTAATCCGTGAAGGGGACTACTTCAAAGCTCTCACAAGAAACTCATTTCTTGATGGATAGAAGGGCCAATAAAATGAAATTAGAGTTTTATCTCATTGTCTCTATAGGAATGAAGTATAATAATTATTTCAGGCAAATACATGTTGGAGACAATAATTAAGATCACTATCGTGTCTTTAATGACAAGCAGATTCTAAAATAAGCATTAGTAATGGGATTAAACATTATTGCAGTGCCCCGGATCTCAGCACTGCCAAGGTGCCTAACACATCAGAGTGTATGAACCTCACTCTCAGAAAGAAAAAAAATAAAAAATTCTGCAATTCACAGAACCTTTTTGGCTTGTAGCCTATTTAAGAGCTGAGGCCCCAGCCTGCAAAAAAGTCTTGGGTGCCTGAAGGAAGCAGAAACAACGTGAAATTTAGTATCTGTGTCATCAGCAGAGTTCAGAAAGTCTGCTGCCTAATGGGTTACGTGTCAGCATTTTTCCTTATGAGATTCCCAGAGAATCCTTCTCCTGAGTAAAACTGCCAGTGCCTTGGCCGTGCAGCGTGGTTTGCTATTACACTCCCTTGGTATCCACGAAGTAGATGTCCCCGTATCTAAGTCTCCAAAAGGCTGCTATGCTAGGAGACTCAGTTAAATGTAAGCATCATGTGAAGTATGCCACTTGTAAAATATTTATTTCAACCATCTGGACAAAGTTTGTAACAAGCTGACCCTCAGTGCAGCAGCAGCCTGAGTAAGTGCTGAAGATGGATGTTTTCTATGAAGTTTCATTCTTTTTTTTTTTTTCCCCTCTTAATTTGCCTGTATCAGCTATCTACGTGGCCTTCTGTCTGTACTATTCCCTCATACCAGTTTCCTTTTACCTGATGTCATTGCCACCATGCTCTAAGTCAGGAACATTTTAACTCTAGACATTTGTTTTTGTATGGAAGGGTTTTCAGATCCCGCATTAGTTTTAGACAAATTAGCTGCTTAAACTGAGAACTCTTCTTTGGAAAGAAAACTGACTTCCACTCCCTTGCTATGTAGAACTCAGGACACAGATTTGAACTATCTAGCTGTCAGTATTGACTTTGATTTATCGTGCTGTATCATCAACACACCCAACACCTAGGAATTTGACATGAAATGAGTGAGGGATCTGCAGTTTCTTTCTTTCAGCTCTCATTGTCTTCTTCCCTCCTTCTTTATCCTAGCCATTGCTGTGATAACAGGCAATAATATTACCATCCTAATTTCTGGCTCTTTAGTTTGCTATTGTTTTGTTATTTTGTTTTTGGTTAAATAAGAAATTTCTATGTTTGCTTTAACAAGCAAGCTGTCAGCAACCTTCCTGCCATGCTGTAACATACAAACTCCAGGGACTGAGCTTCTTTCTAAACAGTTTGAGGCAAATCAGCGGAAGCGGCAGATGGAACTTGGTTGCCTGTACCAGCCATCTCATTCAGTTTCAGCCAGCTCTCCCTGCAGGACAGATAGAAAGAAACACTGCCAACTGGTCTGACCTGCTATCCAAATGCATTTAGTGAATTTTTTCCAAATACTGTAAAATGAAATGAAGTGGCAGCAGTAAGCAAAGCTCTAATTTCAACACTCACCTCTGTCAACAGAGTCCGCTACCATGTCTAATATCTGGCTTATTTAGAAGACAGGTAGGCCCTAGGGGAAAGGGAAGAGCGCAGACTGGACTGACTTGTTACAAAACGTAACATTCATTCAGCTGCTGTTCTGCAAAGCTGTTTGGAATTAAACATCCAAAATGAGGGAAATTAATTTGGCAGGTAGGTGCTTGGTCGCAAATGGAAGAATCCTACAACACCACAAAGCCGAACCTCAACAGCTTCAGTTGGTTGAAGCTCCCAGCCCGTTCCTAGATTCTCTTCTTTCTCCATCATGGTATTTGTTTTGGTTTCTCCTCTGAATGCTGCTTTTAGAGCAGCCTGAGGACAACCAGGGGTTAGAGTCTCAGTAGTTGAATTAACTGCCAAACAGGGCTGCTTGGGAATTTGGCCCAAGAGCAACAATAACAGAAATACTTAGCACTTGCAAAATGTAGCTCTGTACTTCTTCAAAGCATGGTGCAAAAGGTGAGTGTGCCAAGTGCTGCATTGTTTCGTCAGGATAACTATCTTCTTTCTGGAGGGGATTCTTCCATTTCTGTACCTAGGGGACAGAGACAACATTGAATTAAAAGAAGCGAGACACTAAGAATATGGGAACAATCGTGTAAATTGTGGGAAGTGTGGAAGAACACTATACTATTTTAGCTTCACTAATAGGTGAGAGAGTTATATTTTGGCTTTACATTGCATTCTCTGTGAAAGCAATGATTGCTGATTCTCTGGCAGTAGTACTTACAACAAGATTGGTGCGTGCTGTGCTGGATTGTTCACCTGCGCTACTGGTGCCAGTTTCCTCCAGTGCATACAGAAATCACAGCTAATGTTTGCCAGACTAGGTTCTGTGACAGAGGGTACAAGGCCTAAACCATTAGCAGCGGATTTCTAGTGAGACCATGCCATCAAGCTGTGAATGTGTGGTAACTGACTTGGTTTAACAAGCTGACCTGGCATCTTAGAACAAAGATTTTCAGTTTTTTTGTGGTCTGCGTTTTTATGTTTTCTTTCACTTTTCCTGCTTAGCTTGTGTACCAAAATGGAGTGAGACTATAAACAAGACTTAGAGGTCAAAGCTTTTCTGGCACAGTTTCTGGCGATGGCAAATGCATCCCTCAGTGATCTTGCATTGTCTACTTACCTTAATAGAGAAGTATCCTTTTACATTTTGTAAAAATGCTACAGAGCTTAAAATCCTCTCTGGATAATCTGAAAGCCTAATTAAGAGAAACCCTGAAACACCTTTCCCTTTTTTTTTTTCTTTCTTTTTTTAATTTTATATTTTTTAAACGTTATGGAAGCCTGATAACTCCTTTGGCTTTTAATCTTAAACTAGTCTGAGAGGTGTTCATGCGAAACTGGTATATGCGACTCCATAAGTGGATAAACTAACAAGCAGAGACCTAGATGTGCCAACTGAGGGACACAGTTCACACAGCTTGCTTCAGAGCCAGCACCATAAAGGATTTTATCTGCTGTAACTTGGTGATTACTAATCCTGATTCTTGCTCATTTTGAATGAATGAGTAGATGAATGAATGAATGAACAAATGAATGAGGGGGGACTGGCAGAGCTCAGGATGCTTTATGTGCTGAGTGGCAAAAGAAGATCCTCTCTCAGCTTAACAGGAGAGACCTGTTTATCATCAATGCAAAACAAGAGATATTGGGCTCATACCTATCTCTGAATTGGAAGCAGTTTAAAAAAACTGCATGCATCTGCCACGTGCCAGCCTATGTGAAATTAGATAGACAGTTTCAGTCCAGTTCCTGACAAATACGCTTTCACTGTCTGAAACCTGCAACTGCTTATTAGCGATAGCTACCTGTCATGTTCAAAGAGGCACAGAATCAGAAAGGAATGAATCCAGTCTTCCCACGATCAGTGAGTGCTCCATCTTGGTTAGGTGAAAATCTATTCCACTTTGGAGTTTACTGTACAGACCATTTCCCTTTGCTGTTCTCTGTTCGTATTTACAAGCTCTTTTGTAGCTTTATTTTCTGATTAGAAAATAAAACCAAGTAAGCTGTAGTTGGAAGTTTCAGAAAGGGATATGACAAAAAGCCAATCGACTCATCTTACTGTACACAACATGGTGATTTTAAAAGCTTGTCTAAAAGTGCGTAATATAATTGCAGGTGAGAAAATGAAACTTGATCTGAGCTCACATAACAAATACTTTTCAGACAATTCTTGAGTAGAACGAAATCACATCTTCTTAAGAAGTATCCTGTCTCAATCTGAAGATGGCAACATACAGGGACTTTTGTGCTTCCTTGGGAAGTTTGTTTAATTGGTTGATTGTTATTGTGAAAAAAAAAAAAAAAAAAAAGAGGAGAGGGGAACATAGAACTCATTTCTGCTTTTACTTTATCTGGATTTAATTTTCAGTCATTCTGAAGATCCTATTTAGTATCCAGTTTCTTGTCCTTGTAAATGTAATTATACTTCATAATCAAAGCATCTCTGATATTTCTTTTTTTTTTCCCTGTGACAATACCAAGCAGATTGAACCCCTTAACCCCCTCTGGCCAAAGGACCTTTTCTAAAACTTGCTGGACCTTTTAGGATTTTTCCTACTGATACCGCTGTTTTTTTGGGTTAAGTCCTAGAAAATGACACAAACGAAGCTACATGTGAAAAAAATCTGTACAGGCGGGTTCCTGATAAAAGCAGCTGGCATCCTAATTTTTGGTTTGATATCAGATCTAAGGGAGCTGTTTCATCAATATATGCTAATGAGAACTGAAAAGATTTGGTTGTGCCTTTGAACATAGTTTTAGGGGGGAGAAGTGGGGGGAAAGATACGGACAGCTGGAATTTGTTTTGCATTTTGTTGTGTTGTTTTTTTTTTTTTTACTGCAATTTAAGGTTTTTGTTTATTTTTTTTATAGCGTGAATGTAATGCTCATGAAAATGCTCACTATACACTGAAATCTTCTATGAACCAACAAAACATGCACCAGCAGTACAAACTTCACCTTGCCTAAACAATGTACGTCTCAATTCCGACTTGAAAAGACCACCTGTAGGGGAAAAATGTTAGTTCGGTATCCAGGGGCCATTCATTCCTTTGCCACTTTGCTAAGACTGCCAATTAGTGCCAACTTGTGGTGGCAGATTTTGTGATGTAGACACATGTTCTCTGGAAAGTGGGCTGAGATATTCGACTCATTTCACATGGGGCACAAAGAATTATTTGCTCTGAGCTATACAAATGAGAATTGTCCAAAGCTTTCCTCTGTGTTAGCCTCTGTACGCTTACTGAGTGTAAATACAGGGGAAATTGGTGTTATTGCAAGGACAAATTAGCACCAGAACTGAGTTGTATTTTTTTAAACGTGCTGCTAATTGTGCCCAATTTGTGCTGGAGTACTCACTCAAATGCAAAAGCACAAAACCAACCGAACACATTTCAGGGTGCCAAGAAGAGCTTAAACTTTTCTCTTAGCAAATTATCCTTCTAGTTTCACACTGCAGCAAATGCCAATTGGTCCCGCTAAGACCTTTATCCAGAGTAATCAAATTAACGCTGCATGTTAGCAAATTAGGTTTCACTTACAATGGTTTATATTTGCAGCAGATTTGAGCATTAAAGGCTAGCGTTTTTTAAGTTTTACTTTAAAATTTCTTATATGAGCAGTGTTGGTTCTGTCTGTAACATTTTAAAAGAGTGACCTGCTGAAATTGAAGAAATGAGGCCGGATCACTCTCTGTATTTTCACTTCCAGAGAAATGTAAACTTGGAATTGCAGAAGTTGCTAAACTTTAAGGTACAGTTGTGCAAACTGGAAGAAGCTTGTTGTTTTTTTCCCTTTTGTTCACAATGGGCCAGATAAGTCATACCCAGGGGATAACTGGGTATGAAGCTGTCACTGCAGGCAGGATTCAGCTGCATGCAGTCATCAGCCACATCAGAAAATTTGCTTCTGCCTAAAGGTATGCCACTGACAGAGTGGGAAATGCAAAATGCTGCAAGCATAGGAGGGAGCAGGACTGACAAAAGGAGAGAAAAAAAAATCTCAAGCTAAACTTCTCTTTGGAGAATATCTACAAAAATCATCAGTTTTATCAGGGCTCAATTTCACCCACTGAGATTAATTAACGTTTGTATCTTCTGAAGATTAGTAATGCAAACATTCAGTATTACTGAGTCTTCTGCTTCTGAGATTCTGTTCTTTGTCATTTATGAAACTAGCCAGAAGAGGGATTGTATTCTTTATTTTATGGGACTGGTTGTAGATAGAAAAATGTAGAACACGGAAATGTCTGACAATAGGCACTACCACTTTCCTTCTTTTAGCTGGAGGACTTATGGAAGCTCAAGAGCTGAGCATAGGAAGGAATCTGGAGAAAAAAAAAAAAAAAAAAAGGCAGAGAAGTTCCCAAACTGGTTGTGAATAATGCTGTCCAGAGGCCCTGGCAGTGATGGTAGTACTAGAGTGAGGCTGTTGCCTAGTTCAGTCAAACCCGTGACTCCAGGACACACCAGCCTGAGTCATTATATTCCACTGCTAGCAGGCCCCAGAATTTATTTTGAGCACAAAATTCTGTCAGGTTACATAACGTGCACATGTGGAGACTAAATGGCTTGGTTTTGGTTCCTAATTTTGGGGTCTTGGACTCAGTCTCTCGTTTCCCCGTTCAGCGCCTTAAGAAGTGTGTACGTATATAATTTCTAGTCAGTACCACAAATCAATAAATCACTTGTAATAGCTTCTGCAAATAACTTTTTAACAATTGCACTGTTGATCTGCTTGTTGAAGATTGATATCTCTGAGGTATGTTGTTTTATTGCACCAGATACCAATACGTGATTCAAGAAACAAGCCAGAGAGGTGGTAGGGAAAGCAGGACCAAAGAGGCCACGGGGAACATCAAGTAAGCAGCAGTGAGAGTCTTGCTCATCAGTCATAAAATGGCATGAGATAGCCAGTGTGGCATCTGATTCAGGAAGTTCCTGCACTGTTAATTTCCAGAAATTGAGAGAGAAAACCAGGGGGGGAAATTTCTTTCTACACGCTGTAGTTTTTATACTCTGGCTAAGCTTCCTTCAGCGGCAACTGCTGGGGACAGGATATGGGGCTACTTATAGCTTTGGTCTGACTCAGAGCAGTCATTATGTTCCTAGAAGATACTATCGCTATCCTCCTCTGATTACATCTATAGGAGCCAAATCATTCATATATATATATATATATGTGTGTGTGTGTAAACACAGTATACAATTAAAAGGACCTCAAGCTTTGTGGAACAGAAGAAATGCTTCAAGTTTGCTTAGCTAGATTTGGAATGGAAAAACTGTTCCGTTTTTAAGAACAGTCTCTGAAGTTAAGCCCCCTCCCTGAAGTTTCTTGCATGAGCCAAGGGAGAGAGTCCATTCTTTCTAACAATACTCTCTAAGCTACTTTGATGCTAAAAATAAAATATGTTTGATAGCTATCCAAGCAAAGAAGGTGAAAACAGTTATTTCCATCCTTTCTACAGCTCTTTGGCTATATGCATTTGACAAAACAGCAGTCACCAGCAGATGAAGTCAGTTTGTTTTTTCCTGCTTTGGTACATCTGAACTCCCTTTCACTTCTTCTAAGCCTGATCCATCAGAAATAACAAGTCTACTGAAAAATTAACTGAAAAAGCCTTCTCGTTAACAGACTTGCAAAGCAACATTGTGTTGTTCAGTGGAGATGATGCTTGTTGCTTGGAGTTACTGAAGTTTATGGTTTGGCAAAATTTGTTTTGTTGTTGCCAGAACTGTGCCTTGCCTGGGGACGATAACAAGAATTCTTTTCCTAGCATTGCCAGTCATACATTACTCTTTTTAAGATAAGGCTGGGGAAAAATCTCAGGAAAACATTTAGCCTTTGGTTATAAAGGCGTTTCTCCTATCGGTCTAATTTTGGAGCACCAGTGGCAGGGCTGAAATGGCACTGCGCTGTCGAGTAGAGTCACCAGTGCTTTTTGTTTTCGTGCAATGATGTTAGAAGTGCAAGTAATTAAACCATTTATTTATTTATTATTTCTTTTATCAAGCTTTATGAAAAGGGATTTTTTCAAACAGAAACATGCTTATAATTTTGTTGAAATGAAACTTCCTTTTTTCTTTCTTCTTTTTTTCTGAAAAAAGGAAGTAATACATGCCCTGCATTCAGCCATGGTAGTGCTGCAGGAGTTAAAATTTCTTCTGCATTTTTTCTCCTGGGGCAAGACTCCTGAGGAGGTGTCATTCTGACAAGGTGATTCCCAACATCTTGCACCATCTCCCCAGGCCAGGGTGAAGTCCTCTCCCAGAGCCCATGCCAAGGGATTCTGCTGGCATGATGCCCGGCAGGAGTAGCTCTGCAGCATCCGAAATGTCAGTGTTTTGTTCTGTTTCTCTGAAGGAAAAAGAGTACTGTCATTTTCTGTTTTCCAGCCAACTCAATTTTAACAATGTCAACATATAATAGTTTCTTTTATACACTAAGTTGTGTAAATACCATCAGTAATATTGATGCTCTGAAAAATAAGCCATACTTGTGTAACAGACAGGCGGTGTACGTGCCTCTCTTGCTGACAGGCAAGTCTCCAGTTACTCTAGACTAAGGCTTTCCCTGCCAGACAAGTGCTGGCTGCTGCATGAAATTTTTGATGGGTTGGTGATGATAAATAACTTGTGCTGACTAAGATGGAGATGGTCACATTTATTTTTCCTTGTTCTGGAGCAGCAATCTAAACCCAAGTCTCTGAGAATAAACTTCTGTGTACTCTATTTTCTATTAAGACTCTTTTATCCAGACCGAGAGTCTTTAGCAGGAGTTGTAGCTAACACAGACTTGTAAACACATTTCTCATTTTGTATTGATTACATAAGTTCTCATCCTCCCTATAGAAAATATACTGCTCCTTGGAATTAATATGTTAATATGGAAAAAATAGGGCTGCATTCCAGAAATAGCTAATTGCTGCTGATAACTGGTGTTTGCTGTATTTTGACAGATTCCTTTCCAAGGTTAAGGAGAGCTGAACTCTTGGTACTGGCCAAGTACAAAGGCTTGAATGCTTTGCTTCACAGGTTTATTACTGAATGTTCAGATGGTAAAGAGGATGCTCATTGAAGAGGATAAGGGGTATATTGCTTGTCTGTGAGGAAGGTTTGGGTGATTTGCTGTGCATTTTTAAGAAGCTTAGGTTTAAAACTGATAAAAACCAGGTTTTAAAAGTACAGTTTTCAAAAATATGGATGAGAAGAGGTGGTCTTTCAGCCACTTTGTGAGGTGTTCTGACTTGAACCTGGGAAGAGGCTGCCTCTCCCCATTGACTATAAAGGAAATATGGAATGACTGATGTCTATGTGAGGTAGCATGAGGTACAGTGCATGCTTCTCCTTGCTGGCAACACTAGTTGCTTTTTCAGACTGGAAAGTTCATTCAGACTGTCCATTTCAGTTGCCAACTAACAGTTTTCAAAATGAAATTTAGCAGCCCCTGTTAATCTGTGTGTCTAAATTATGATTTACTCCTTTTACTTTGACCTAACCTGCTTTGTTCTAAGGGCTCTTTGCAAGGTTCAGGGACTAGCTGAAGGAAAACAAGTCATTGTGTTAGGAAAATGAAATCGCACTAAGAAGGTTGTGAGTTTGAAACCCCTCCCAGTGGGCTTGGTCTCTGCCCAGCATGAGAACTGACTGAGTGCTGAGAGGCTGAGCAGGCACTGTTCCCCTAGCACAGCACTGTGCAAGGGCATCCACAGCCGTGACTGCACAGGTCTGGGCGTTACCTTGCTGCTAAGAAGCCAACATGTAAATAAATTCACACCCTTGGGATAACTTGCTCATATCTTGAATCATAATTTGATTCTCCCTCTGATCCTCTGGTAATAATGTCAGGCTGTCTTGCCCACTGCCAGAAGAATACTTCTGTCAGGACTTCACGTGAATGTTCACATCTTTGGAGCATTCACAATGAAACACAGAAGTAAGAAACTATCTTGTAGAAGAAAGAGTTAGTTCAGATGCTTTCCTGTTCCATAGCTTCAGGTTTGGAAAGTTACTCACTTATTATTCCCAGATGGACAGATTGCAGAAGTGCCATGAGAAAGAATGATTAGTGATAGGATGGTGTGATTTCTGAAATTCAGATCAGTAGCTTGAACCTCTCAATGATGTTCTGATTTATGCTATCCTAGATCTGTGAAAGTAGTTCATTTATCTAAGGGCATTTAACTGGGAAGTGTGGGTTCAAGCCCTCACACCGAGGAGGGAGCTGAACCTCTCTGCCACCTGCTGAATAGATTGCAGCTCAGGTGAAGATCATCGTCATCATCTCTCATCTCGAAAAGATCACTACATCTTTTATTGCACTCTGGCACTTGAAGGAAGAGTAAAAATATGATTTCTGTTTTCAGACAGCTCAAGTTTCTGTGTGGGTAAGGATCTGAAGCTCCTTGCTCAGCAGAAGGGAGAAAACAGGGTTTGGTTCAAGCTGGTTTTGGACTGACCTTTTTCTTTTCCAAATTCCCTTACCAAAAACCTCAAAAGTTTAGGGGGAAAAGCCTTTTGGTCTTATACTGGGAAAATTAGTAAGGTTTGCTGCATTTCTTTATGCATCAGAAGAGCACCCATTGTACTGTTATCTCTGGGATACACTGTATAACACATGTACATAAAAGCTGTTTGATTGTTTTTGTGATCAGCTCTGAACACTATCATCAGTCATTACAGAACTGTTCAGCTCATCAATCCCTCTATCAGGACAGCATCCTCAGTTCATATTAAATTAGAAATGTTATCAATCTGCCCATATTTTTCTGTTGCTTTATGAAATACTGATAAGAAATCTGTTTTAAGTCTTCCCTCCCACCCAAAACATAGTTTGCTCCACTTCTTCAGGAAATGATCTCTAGAGCTTGAACACTATTTACATTATCAAGATTTACTTATCTTTTCTTTTTTTTCCATTGAAACACTAAGCAGCTCTTACATCAATGTAGGTGTGTTTGAGAATTATGAGAGCCTTCAATTCTCATACCAGACTACACCCACACAAGTCAATTCCAGTTCCAAATGACTAAAGGTCATGTGAATGGCAAAAAGTAACAGGTAAGAACCTAATTTTGCCATTAAGGGTAACTGACTTTGCAGTTATGGTTTATTAGTAAAAGGATTAACAACACGAGCAGTAAATCCTTTCCCTACCTTACATTTCTTGATGTTAGTTCCTATTACTGCTGTTATTTTTAAGATGATCCTTATAGAAAAGAATAAAAATATGATATGTGAGAAGAAGGAGCTGGGGGAAGAGAAGGCCCATTTACTTTTAGACCCACCACTGAGGGTCAGAAACAATGATGTACTAGGTACTTGCCAGGGGACAGGTATCATTTGCTGAAGGATTTCTTCCAGATGGCAGATGTTCAAGCAGTAGAATTTTGAGGTTCTCTGAAGCTGATGGCCTCCTGTTTGTGCACGATGTCTTTCCCAGGATGACATACTTAATATTTCTTTGGTTTAAAAGAATTCTTACATTAATTCAGTGATTCCAGTTCTTAGCGCAGTTCTTTCTCTTCTTTCAACCAGGAATTCCCCAGGATAGTGATCTCTTTTCTACCTTCTTCTGCAAACCATACCTGTTTTAAATATATTTAATCTGTGCTGACCACTTGAGCGATTTGTTAATCTAGTAACTCCAAGATAAAAATAATGAAGACTTCGTAAATACTATATGCTGTGATGATGGTCTCTGAAAGATTTTGCCACCTGTGGAGATTTTCACAGGTGATGGATACAGTCTCTGAAGGGGATGTGTGACTTCCCTGTTTTCTGTGAGATACAGGCTATTAGCTTCCACTGTTCTCCTCAAAATACCATTGCACCATTTGGATGTTATTCTAGTTAGGAAACTTAGTTATAATTGCTGAGTGCTACATGAAAATATCTTCCAGGAATTCAGGAGCAAAGCCAGATGGGTCTGTGTGGTAGTTTTGGGAGATTGCTTTTTTTTCATTTAGGAAAGTACTATGAGTTAAGGGACTTAGCGAGTCTCACAAGTTACTTTAAGAATAGGAGAGTGAATTTAAAGAACATTCCATGTAGGGATGCCTCTTTTCTGCAATAAAACCCTCTCTTCTACTTGGAATAGACTTCTGAAAACAGAACATTAATATGGATAATGGAAAAAATTATAAAATCCAGTACATTAACTGTCTCTCTTTGGTATCTCTGTTTCTTCTGATTTTTGTTGTATGCCAAAGGGAAGAGCCAGTGGTATTCAGAATGGTGTGATTGATATTGTTTTTGTCTTTCCAGCAAAGTAGTGTGAGATGCTCCTAGTGTGATGTTCAGTTTTCCTTTAAATTACAGCCAGCAGACTACAACTTTCTTTTCTAGAATAAGGTAGGACTTGCTGTGAAGAGGACCATATGTAATTATCTGGACAAAGTGAAGTTATTCTGTAGCTCATCCTTATTATTTGTGACTGTTACAAAGCTCAAAAGTCAGGCTTTTCCTCTATCACAAGACTTGTAGTAAACTAAGCTGTATACTTAGGGCAATTGTGATCAGGCTAGTGTTATTCTACCAGAAAGACTGAGCTTGTTTGACAAGGCATGTGGTTTTCACAGTTGCTTGCCTGAGCTATCAGTTCATCCTTTTAAATTTATGCTTTTGGGAGATGGAATACATTTAATTCAGTTACGTACATTGGTAAGATTTTTGTTGAAATCCATTTTGATTCTATTAACTGCAAAAGGTTATTGCAACAATCTGTTCATAACAGGGAGGCAAAACTTTCAGATTGGCAATGTCAGAAAGAAACACAAGGGACATCAGAGTAAACAGAGGAATAGAAGAGAGAAACTGAAGAAGAACGAAGGGCAGGAAATAAAAAAAGTCTCCTCCTGCCCAAAATTGGGCTGAAGCATATTTTATGGTGCGTTTAACAGGCAGTGACAATTTTAACAAGAGCACATCAAAAAGTATAAAACTGAAAATGTACGGTTGCATAAAACCATATATCTCACGATGAGATCTAAAGCTAGTGTTATACCTAAATTTTTGCTTGGTTTATTACAGTCTATGGTATATCTCTTTGCGTTGAATGAATTTTGGTGTCTTCTTTCCCAGTAGATGAAAGACTTTAGACTCTGTCTGCAGCCCTTGAAATGTGTACTTTCTGTGCATGACTGTGTCTTGTTATTCCTAAGCAACATCTTATATGGAACAATTAGATACAAAACTCAGTCCTACTTTCCAATGCAGTTCTCAGCTTCCTACCATGTTTATCTACACTTCCTTGGTGGTCACGTCTGTTCCAGTGACATGGAAACTGATAGCTCCCCAATGGCTGCCAAGTCCTCTGCTCTGCTCTAAATTGGTGTGGTGCTACTTGTAGTAATTGCATGTCTTTCCTAAAGCCCAGTACTCCAAAAACATCAGAGTTAAGTTATTGTTTTGAAAGAAATAAAGTGTACTGAATTTTAGTTTGTAGGGACACGTAAAGCTGCCTTCCAAGAGATAATCAGTAGCATTAATAATAATGATATAATTGCTGTTGTTGTTGGCATAAGGCTTGATAAGAATTTCTTGACGAGGAAAAGTAATCCTTTCTATTCCAAAAATTAGTGGGTCATATTCCATACCTTTCTGTATGTTAGTAGATCAAGATGAAGGATTATTGTGATCCCTTCTGATCTGTGGAGGTATTTCAGTACTTTGCCCTTTGCAGATCTAGGTTAGGTACCTAACGCTCTCAGAATATAGGTGAGCCAGGATTCGGGTAGCAAAAGGAGCAGCAGTCATGCCATAGTTCAGAGTGCCCTGACAAAAAAATCTGCATCAGGCAACCTAACAGCAGTTGCAGTTGAGGATCTAATTGACCACCATGATAGGAGTTTTCCTTCAGTACTTAATAAGTTTCAGTTTCCAGATGTTAGCTTCTCTGTCAAAGTTATCTGATGTTTTCTGCTGTAATTTGGAAAAGACAAAAAATGAGAATGTAGCTCTTCAGGTGTCTCTATAAATGAAGTAGTGCAGAAAAAAATTGTTTGCTTGAGGAAGTTTTAACTTCAGGTAGTCTTTAAGTAGTAGAAAGAAACAGGATAGTATAATTGGGATAAAAAGGCTTTCTTTCCGTGTGAAAGCAGCGTTCACACGACAGTGCTTTGTGGTGATTTTGTTTTGTGTGTCATGTAGAGCTTTGTCTGCCAGAAAGTGTTATCTTTGCACAGCTAGAGAGCAAGATGTGCTGAGCTGGAATCCTCTGGGGAGGTTATGAGAAGTTCTTTGAACACGGGGGAAAAGAAAGTGATACATTTTAAATACAAAATACAAAATAATAATAATAATAATAATAATAATAATAAATAAAATTAGTGATGTAGGCAGACTTCCATGTTGTGTAAGACTGAAGATTTAAATGCTATTTGCTGGCATGATTTTTCTGCTTGAAGCTTCAGTTAAATGAAAAGCAAATCACAGATAAGTTAGAAATTCACGATGTGGGTCAGACTTGTTTTCAGTGAGCAACGGAAAACCACTACTGTGGATTTTGTATGGTTGAAGTCCTGTCATTGCTGCTCACAATGATTTAGAAAGGAACATTTTTGATATGGTTTTGAATTGTTGTACATCTTTCTGTTGTAAATGCAGAAAATTGTTAACAATTTGTCAACTTTTTTTTTATTGAATTAGGTATTTTAGTCTTTAAAATTGAATGTTAGCATGTATCCCTGCTTCTATAGCTTTGATAATGAAGTCTAATTTCAGACAGATTTATGTTAAGGTTTTTGGTTTTTTTTTTAATAAAAAAAATCATTATTAGTTTATAATGGAGACCACAGTAGTCATTTTCTAGCTCATGTCTCAGCGTCTGCAGTATGCTAGCTTATGGTGGAGTAGCACTATGTCTTAAATTTTTGGATTTAATCAGGTTTTCATATATTCTTGTCTATCTGAATAGGAGTTATTCATAGCAAAGCACCGTTAGCTCAGGACCAATGAAGAAACCTGCATAGAGAAATGTGGTCCACTGAATTGTACTTAGAGCTCACTTAGGTGAGGATTTGACTGCTGCTTTTGTTCAGGAAATCTATCAAGCCACCAAATACTGTAGGTGATGCTTTTTTTTCATCCTCTCGGTTAACCTAATGAATTGAGAAACCTTCCAGTGATGTCAGAAGAGCAACTCTGGAATTACACTCACATCGCATAATACCTAGTCCACAAACTAGGCAGAAATCTGATCATATTTTCAAAAATAAATGGAAGAAGCTAGTGTTTATATAGGCTAGTAAAGGTCAAATTGAATGTCTTCATCAATGTTGCAAGATTTTAGTGGGCCGTTTCGTACCTGCTGTATTTTTATTTACAGATGAAAATTGAATATGCCAAAATCAATGTTTCTGTTAGCCAAAATCTCCATTCAAATACAATGTTTTATCCCCATTATCGATGTGCTGTCATTATGGGTCTTAATGTGTCCTATGATGTTCTACAGTAATGCTGTTTTGTGCTGTCAGGAGCCTTTTGTCACCTTCATAGATGAAGCGGGAGCTGGTCCTTCTAAGTTTTGATTGGAACGTCCATTTCCCTATCTAATGGAGCTTTTTGGACAGACAGCACACTGTGACAAAGCTGTCTGTAAATTTTCCATTTCTAACTGCCACTCATACCTTGCAAGTATGGAATTGCTGGACACTAGTAAATTTTGTGGGTTAAGAGAGTCATGACTAAAATGTCCCAACAAGAGCCAATGTCGTAACAGCATAAGCTAATTGTCCCTAGATTTGTTGAGACATTAAGACAGGGATCCCTTTTAGCCATATTTGCATCTAAATGCCCAACAGATAGCTAGACCTTGGTTCGTTAATACTTTTCCTGAAAGGCAGAGAACAATAGAAGAAGCTGGAGCTAGGTTTATCTCAGGTGGCCTGTGTAAAATTGTGCTAGGTACATAATTCTGCCTGCTGAAGCTTAAATGCCTGGTGGCATTATCATACACTGTGAGACCCATTGCAGTAGGTCAGAAGAGGGGAGAAGTAATGTTGTGAGAGTCACTGACTGATTGAGAAGTCTGTCAGTAATTGTTTTTGATGATGTGGGACAGTGAATATGCGCGAGTTAAATAAAAAGTGAGTCAAAGCTGAACCTATATCTTTTGCTGTGTTGCAGTTATAAACCAGGGAAATACTATGTTGTATTTCTGGTGTTTAAATTTATGGATGCATATAGAAAAAAAGTTGCTTCCCTTTCTATGTAGAAAATGGATATTGGACTTAATACACTTACTAAGTTGAAGTTAAATAAATGGAGTCCACCAAGCCAATAATAGTATAAGCAAATAGACCTCTATTACGTCTGTCAAGTTGTGGCTATTTATTTTAGAGCTTTTTTTACCTAGTGCATTGTGCTCAATATATTGCATTATGGAACGTTTTGGCTGTGCTTTTAGTCCTTTAGATTAGTCCTTCAGAGTGTGTGGTGAAAATTTGCATGCAGGATATAAAAGCAAATGTGGCGTGGTTGTATTGTAGACAGATTTAACACTGCAGGACTTCAGAGAATTCTAAATGGGTTCACACACAACACAGCCAGAGATTGCTGTCATATACTGAACTCTTATAATCAAAGTGCAACTTCTGCCATCAAAAAGCACTTTAAATAGCATAGCTTAGATCAGGTCCAAAAGGGAAATAGACTACTTCAGCAAAAATGGTTCTGTGCAAGTATAACCATGTTTCAGGTTTGTGTCAGAATGGAAACATGTAAATTCAAAAATCACACCACTAAGTGATTAGTACTATACCAGCAAAAGCATCTACAGTTAACCTAGTCTCAACCAATTCTGCAGTGAGGTTATAAACATAGGGGAATGAACGTGTGGGTACTTTCCAGAAGTTTGCTGGGTTGAGAAATGAGTGGAGCAGAGGTTTTCCCACCCAGCCTTGTTTAAAGCATGTGGGATATCAGTACCCATATGGGAAGCTTCATGATTAATCATTGTGGAGATTCGTCTCTGAGGAAGATGTTTCATTTAGCCCAGGACTGAAAAACAAAGGATATGTTGCTGCCATACTAATCAAAAACACAGACAATCTGCTGTTCATATGTGCCAATTGTTGCAGCACTGTAATGTAAATGCACTGAAAGATGAGAAAAATAATTATAGGCAACCATTCTGCAGAAAGCTTATAGGGCTTTTTAGAGGGAGGCTTTCATGTGCATAAAAAGCCTTTGACATTCTTAACTCTGGCTGCCAAGCTCTTTGTGCTTGCTGTTGGTAAGTATGTCAGGCCATGATACCTGAATCCCAAAAGTGTCAAGCAAAAAGCAAATTTGTAGTCAAGAAGTGAGGAAAGTCAATGGAAATCCCAAATATTAGACATTTTTGTGTATTATGGTGGTAAGACTATAAATAGTCTTGTAAACTAACTTGAATCCCAGATAACCATATCTGTTTATAAAAGATGGTAGGTATAGCTGTTCTCATATTACTCTTCCAGTTAGTTTCTCAACATTATAGATGAGAGAAAAATGTGAGCAGTGACATTGCAGAGCACCAGTAAACAAATGACCCCTTTTGTAGGTTGTATAATGTCAGCGGTGAGTAGATAAAGCTTTTGAAAAGTGTCAATGATCTGATCTGTTTTGTTCAATGAAGTTACAAAATGTATTTTGTTATATTGCCTGTTAATGTTCAGGCTGTTTTTGATCTAAGATTCAGATTGTTGCAGTATGAGAAGATAATTTTATGGCCAGTATTACAGTGAGAATTGTACTCCTTCTACAGTTTCAATGGTTTATTTTCCTTCTTGTCCCAGACAAACAGTGTGGGCTGTTGCCCTGGAGTGTTGATGAGTTGCCACTACCTCATTATGCAAATCTGTACTTCATCCAAAACTTGAATACCATGTGTGAAAGAATAAGAAAATATAAATAAATTGAAAAGACTCAGTAAAGTACAACAGGAATGCCACAGGCTTGAGCAAAGGTCTGAATAAAAAGTAACTGAACTGCCTGGAATCCTTCAGTTCAGAGAATAAATGAGTAAGGCAGGATCTGACAGAAGTCTACAAATGATGTCTAATATCTATGGTGGGTTACTGGTCACCAGCTCTCACAGCACAGGCAGTAGGGACCGTCAAGTGAGCAGTAATCATGTTCAAAGCAAAGAAATATAGGCTTGTATATGTAGCAAATGCTTTGAATAAAGAAAAAAACTCTCCATAGCTTTAAGAGGTGAAAGGCAAGATAGGGCAAGTACCTGGAAAAGACAGCTCTACTGAAGGTTCCTCAATGACCACACCAGGATCAGGAAATATTTTATCCTAAAATAGTTACGGACTGGAAAAGTACTCAGCATATCATATATATTTGTCCCTGTTCTTAACTTACACATGTAGTCTACCCATGGCCATTGTTGAAGACAGGATGCTGAAGCAGATGGCTATTCTGTTGCTTTTACATAACTTTTTGTTATGGTTCAGCCTTTGCCAACAGATTTTAACCCTCAGAATCTGAGACCTTGATGTATTTTCTTACTTGGTTGGTCTTCCAGATGCCAAATTTAGTGCTGGTATTTCCAGACTTCTTCCTGATCATCTTGCTAGTTATGTCTGCATAATTAATACAGTGTTATTAGGTGTGATTGGAACAGGACTTTTGAAACAAAAATTCAGATGGCATTGTCTTTCTCTCTGCCTTGAAATAGTATTTTGAAGGTGACTCCATCACCTTTGCTTATGCCTGATTTTTCTGTGGCATTACATAACCAAATATGCTGTAAAGAATCGTGGACTTTCTGTATTGGCAATTACTCATGTATTTCTCTGCTACTCTGGCTATGTATCTCTCAGACTTCCTCTGTAGGTGCCTAAGTCTCAGTTTCCAGGATAACGATGACTTAGTTATTTTTATCACAAATACTAACCACTGTTTTTGGATGTTAGTTCTGGGTTTCTTTAACCTACTAACATCTGGGGAGTCTAACAAGTAAAATTTTCATCTGTGATGCCCGTCTTTGCTAGAATGCAAGACAAGTACATAAAATACTTCCTTATTATAACATTTACTAGTAAGCGTTACTGTTAAGTCATCAGCTAATTTCTGATTCTGTGAAAGAAGCGTGTTTTGGGCAGAAATGTTCTAAGACTAGATTTGTTACAAAGTAAATTGTTTGCTGAATAAAAAGCTTTTAAGCAAATAGACAGCTGAAAGGACTGAAATTCAAAAGTTGCAGTTTGCATGGAAATTGTCTTTATTGTGATGTTCTCTATAGGTTTTTTGTTTTGGCCTTCAGTTCCAGTTGTCTCCTTTGCACTGCAGCAGCCATCTTGTTTAGCTTTTGCCATTAGAAAACAATCAGAAAAACAGTGTTGCCAAGTACGAATGCATCTCATTTTAAAGGTTCAAATGATTTTTTTTTTCTTATATGAATTATTTTGTAGAGTGGCTGCTGCATGATAACTTTCAAATATGGCCAGCTTTGCCAATTCTCATGAAAGGAGGATTTTGGCTAGACGTTATTGTTGCTGTCATTACGAGTTTCCTCACTGCCAGACCTTCTGGGCTAGAACAGCACAATTTTCTGCCTTCGTATTTAAGGAGCTAACTGGCATAGGAGAGAAATCTAGCATTTGTCTGGGTACAGAGCAGAAAGAAGCAGGTGCGTGTGCAAGGCTGCAGAGACTCATCAGGAGGGAGTCAGTATCTCTAGGACTTCCAACATTGTCTAAAAAGCCTTCTAAGTAGAGCTGAGAAATAGCTGCAGACTAGATTGGATTGCATCAAATGACAATGATTTTGCGTGTTATATGAGATTTAGAAGCAGAAACTAACTTCATGGGAAAAAATGAGTCCAGCTGAGAAGCTAGAGGAAAAAGGACGTGCATATAGAGGTGTGCAGACCTGAGCAAGAAGGCACCTCTAGAAGGTTGTAGGCTGAACGTTTGGCAGGTGGAAATTAGTAAAACAGTTAAGTATTCTAGATCTCATTAATTCATGATGATGCTGATTGTGCTTAGTTGAACCAATGCCTGTCCTAATCCATCCTATACATTAGGCTTCTGGAAGGGCTGCTGAAGTTGATTAACTTTGTTCTCCCACCTTGTTTGCTTTTCATGCATGTTCTGGTTTCACTCAGGGCTGGAAAATGAGAATTGTCAGGAAGGCTATAGTTTTGCGGTGCACAAGGAAATGAAAGAACTTGGCAATGGAAATCTTTGTCTGGCTAAATTTTTCTTTAAATATATTCATGTAAGTTCAGGTGACAAGCCTCATTCGTTTTGTGAAACTCCACATGACGTGACAACCTGAGAATGACACAAGGTAAGATTGCAATCAAACTGGGTTGTCACAAGCTGGCTGTAAGACAAGCAGCACTTCCAGCACTTATGTCCCTGATGTCAGACAGCAAACTGTCACTTTTACCTGGCGAAGTAAACTGAGAGACTGCAGAATGTGTTCTCAACTAAGCATGTTTTAAGGAACCTCATTTTCTGTTTCTACCTCCTCCCTGCAGCTGGTTTCAGGGAATCAATATTTTTAAGCTGACAAGATATAGGTAGATTTTCCTTATTGCAAAACTGGTGAGGTGGCTTCCAAGGGAAAAAGAGAAGGGGGAGTATTTTGGTTTTATAAGCTTCTGCTTCTAAACACTGTGCTCAGAAATGAGAATCTTTCTTGCAGCATTTATAAGGGAAAGTGCAATCCAGCTGTTGGCAAAACATAACCTCATTGTTTTGGCAATGCTATTTCATTTACTTTTTTTTCTTTTATACTAACTTGTTTGCTCAGGTATTGGAATTCAGAGTTTTTCCTTCTTTTTAGAAATTCACACCCTTTCTGGCAAGGTTTGAACTGTTTTTATTGCTTGCAATTATACCTACAGGTAAAATAAATACTTTCCCACGGATGCGTTGGAATCTGGTATGGTTATAAGCTGATGTAGCTGTAAGAGTGGAGTTGTACAACTAGTATTTCTGCTGTTCTGTCTTTTCCTTCTAACAGTTCTTAAAGACGCAGGCTTTGAATCTGCTCTCACTCTGGAGTAATCAAAGCAATTGTTTTTAAAGGCAGCAGGGTTTAAGCTATGCAAAACTGATGTGGATGAGAAAAGAACCGAACGACTTCTAAAGATGGCTAAGGCAAACCTAATGTGGAATTGATTTTCTGACAGAAGTATTGCCATGGCCTTTAAGTGAATAACTGTCTTGACTTAGCTCTATACTGCGCACACAAAAATGACATTGAAAAAATGTCGTCATAAAGTAAGGCATAGAAAAGCTAGGAAATGGCCTAATTAAGGTTGCCTGTGTAATTCATTATGATTCATTTTTTAATTATCTGATCACATACTATTTTTTCCGCAGAGCCCTCTACCTCTCTGCACAGGATGTTCAGAGCACTTTTAATGAGCAACTATTCAGTAGTTTGTTTTATCTTCATTGTTCCATGTGTGGCCCAAGGCCTTATTTACTGCATGCTATTAAATCCTGTTTTGAGGGCTAAATCCATAAAAAGACTTTGGCCTGGTGACCTTGTGTGCTGAAGTATCAGACTTTTCAGCCTCCTGCTGTCTAGTGTTGAGAGGTTGAGTTTATGACCCAGGTGTGCTGTTGCAGCTGTATCACACTATCAGAGCAGGGCTAACTCTGCTCTGGTGCTGCGATGTGCTGCATGGACGTGCCAGTTCCAGTCACCCCTAGCTCAGGTAACTTTTGAAAGTATACGTCCTGCTGTTATAAAAAAAATCAGTAAGCATCTCCTTTCATTACTCAGTTAAACAGGAGTCTAGGATTTGTGACTCACGCATCCTGTTTTCAGCAATGTCGTTTATGTGCTAAAAAGTCTTGGAAAAGTATTTCACTAGTTGCGACCCAATTTTCCTCTCTGTAAAATGGGGATAGTGGCATTCTCTGAACCATGTCACAGAGGTGTTCTCTGGCTTCAGTGTTTAACAATACTTTTTGAGTCTTGGATATATAATGTTAGGGAAAGACAATGGATTGCTTTGAAAATATTCCCTGTTCTCACCCTTTACACTAGAGTTTTTTCTTTCTTTTTTCTTCATATGAAAATGGGCTACTTCTAGTGATCTTCAAGCTGGGATCTTCCAGAGTGCTTCTAGCAGTTCCATAAACATATGTGAGAGAAGAGACAAGAAAATCATGGAGATAGTGAAACATGTATTTATACACTCAATTTAGACTATATGAGGACTATGTCCATAACCTAATGCCCCCATTCCTTAGTCTGGAGATCAAAGAATATGGCATGACTCGCACCTGTGTGGTTAAATCAACCCTTTCCCCTCACCAGAAGTTAAGGTGCCTTGGCTGTGCTGCTTGGTGGGAACAACTGATGAACTTTCTTATCATTCAGAACTCGCTGAAGCAAGTCTGATGGGACCCTACTTCCTAAGAGCCAAAGCTATTTTTAAGACCATAATCCAGCCTTGAACCCATGCCGTGGTCCTGTTTAGTTTGTAATATAGCCATAGCTTAGGAGGCTTGTAGGTTGGTCAGCTTTCTGACAATATATTTGTCACATATAGATGTTATGGTCTGAGGTGTTTTACTTACTTATTTTTTTTACCTCAAGGTAGTATAAACTAGTCTAGATTATACACTGAAATTCCTTGTGATTAGATCTGACTAGACATACTATGATGTAATGACACTAAATCCTGTGCTCTTAGTTTGAGAAATTGTGGAAATGTATCAATTCTGATGTTTTATGCAGGAGAACTCCTGCAACAGAAAAATGGCTTCTATATTTCTGAGGGAGGGAGAGAGAGAGGAAGGGAGTCAGGAAGAAAATTACTAGTAAAGCATCTACTTGAGCCTGAGTGTCTTACAGTTTGGGTGACATCCTGTCATAAAACCATGACACATCCAATCATGTGTCACTTGTTATATGATTATTGCTCAATTTTCTGTTGTTATTTGGAAGTAGAGGTGGAAGGGATTGTTGTTTTCTGAATATATGTATATATATGTATTGAGTGGTTACTGGAGTTTCTCCTTAAAAAGTTTTGATGATGTTTTTGAGGGAAAAGATACATTTGCAGCTAATTTCTACCCTGAGGTCCTGACACTCTGACCTCATGTTCATTTTCAGCTGAAACTTGTATTGATTTTCTACATTGATTTTCTTTCATTTGTGTATAATCTCAACTCAGAAGGGTGTAAATGGTACTTGAATTGTTCCTCAGGTGTTAACATACTGGAAATTTTCATTGCAGTGACTGAGAATACGCTTCCAAACATGCACAAGCATAGCAAGTCAAAGAGACAACAATTAATATGTGTAATAAAAACAAATCTGTGAGAAGCAGGCATGATTGTCTAAAATGAACATACATTTTTGGAAACAAAATTTTCTTCCACCACTAAGGACTTGATTGCTCTTCAACGAGCCAACACATGTGAAATAAGCTGCAAAAAGGAGAGCAAATCTATAACTCCACAAGGTTCAAAACATATTAATGCAGGTTACTAGTCTCCCATAATGCATTATTGGTCTCTAAATCCAGATAGATTTAATAATTTGATTTTTTTTTTTTTTTTAAGTGAAAGGAAGAAAACCCCAAAATCTATCCTAAAAATATTTTCCAGGAAGGGAGAGTCAGACCTGAGTCAAGCTGTATCTCACTTCTGTTATTTTTCCCTGATGTCCCTGGTGCTTTGTCTCTGACTCCTTCAGACTGATCAGAAATTAAATCTTAGCTTCACTGGTGCTGACTGTGTACCTGTTCTGTACACAGACTGCTGAATCCAATCTGAGGACCCCTATTCAGCCTAAAGGAGTGACTCAGTGCTTAGATACTTCCTTGATCTTTCTCCAAAGCATTCTGAAGCTCTTTCTATAAGCTCATTTCTATAAATGCGATGATTCAGCCTGACTAGATCCTTGTGACACAACTTGGGTTAACTTCAGAATCAGCCCTGCTGGCAGAACAGACTTTCTTGCTAGATTTATAGTACTTCCTGCTTCTAGCTGGGCTGCAAATAGAACAAGAACAGCCTTTCTCATAGTGTCTTGGCACTGCTCCTTCTAGAGGGAACCCAGAACAAACAGGATACAATGAAAAATACCAAACTTTCATGAACTTCTTTATTAAAAAAAAAAAAAAGTCATTGCTTGTGGTTCAATTTGTTGGACCAAATTGAAAATATATAGTGAATACCTAAACTTGTAATTCTGAGGACTAGGTATCATTCAAGTTGACTTGAAAAGGTGGTGTTTTGGCACATCAGACTTTTAATGATAGTAGCATTTCTAGTAACATTTTTCATGCTTTTCTCAGTATCTTGTTTGCAGTATTCCTTTTTGTCTTTGAATACATTATTGAATATCATTCTGTCAATGAGCTAAAACTTTTAAAATACACTCTTTTACATGTGCCTTAGACAGATTATTGTAAAAGATCATTCAAGTGACCTGATGAACTATGCAAAGAGAGGAGCAAAAAGCCAAGGACTCAAAATCTTTTATCAGGTATAAAATACATGACGAAAATCCACTGAAAGAAATAGACTTTTTATTACCTTAATTAGCCTTCACATAAAACTCTGAATACCATATGTGACTTTCTTTCTGTGAAATGTAACATTCTTTTGAAACATGGGCAAACATGAGCTGAAAACTAGTACAGTGTGCGACTTAAATGATTGCAAAATAAGAAATACAGGACATGACTTTAAGTCACCTGAGTTAAAAATTGCATGCTATAACTAAAAAAGGAGCTAAACTTGACCAAGTTTAAAACTGAGGTACACTAAAAATGCACTTTTCATTTCTCAGAATCAGCTGTTTCTTGTAGAAATCCTTTCAGTTTAAATCATGGGTGTCCAATCTTTTGGCTTGCCTGGACTGCATTTAGTGCATTTAGTGAATAGAAATTGTTTCAAACTGAAAGGTGGGAGAATTAGGTTGTGGGTATCTTTTACAGTGAGGGTGGTGTGGCACTGGCTCATGCTGCCCAGAGAAGTGGTGGGTGCCCTATCCCTGGCATGGGAAGGGAGTAGCCCACAGGCCTCAGGTTTGATGTGCTGGGTTTAAATCCTGCTGTTCACGTACCTCTTACCTGTCCTAGCTACTCAAAAGGTAATATCAGGATCTGTATGCTTTCAAGTGCAAGTCTGAAATGGCTGTAAAACAGCCTTGGTCTCTCAGAATGTCATTGCTGTAAGGTAAAGCAGCTGGGAGTTGCCAGCCCTGAGAGATTGAGGCTTTAACCTTGATGTCTGGCTGTGCTCTTCCTGGTCAGTAAGGACACTTCCCTGACTGGAAGTCTGCCTATACCTTGCATCATGTTGAAGAGGTGGTTGGTGATGTCTGAGCTAGTACAGAGCTCAGACTGACAGACATAGTTGTTTCAGTGTAGGGCAGGGGCTGAGCTAACAAACCTGGCTGAGAGGCCTTTGCTAGCAAGGCCTTTGCTCTGGGATTTGCAGGATCAGGATGAGTTCTTTCAGTTGTCTTGGGGGCAGCTGCTTATTGCTGCACACCAGCTCATCTCAGCTGCCTGGATTTCAGCTGATCCCTGTGCTTCCTCTGCTAGTCCTCATCATTCTTCTTTAGTTCATGCGAGTTTTATTTTGTTAGCTCTTTTTTGAATACTGTTGTTGTCAGTTTAGATATCTGTCAGCAGAATGCACTTTGTTTGATATAAGTCTGCTTCAGATAGCTTTCTAAATATACCCTTGTGTAATTTTAAAGTTGCACTTTTCTCCCAATGTTGTGATGTGTTTCTGATGCTGTACTAATTTATTGATAATGGATCACTGAAATGGTGCCATTATTTCAACAATTACATAGGTGACGCAGTTTCAATCTTTGTGAAATAAAAGTGTTCAGGTATTTAGAAGAATATTTTTCAGCACTGAGCTAACAAAAGTAGGGAGCTATTACTGAAATGCATTTGTCTCTGTTAGTAACACAGTGGCTTTCTATTATGTAGAAGTTGGCATATGATGCTTGAGGTATGAACAAGAAAGCATATAACGTAATTAAGTGAATGATATCATGCTCTTAACACATCTTTCTATGCCCAAAATGTCTCTAGACCTTTACTGATCACTGTTATACGTCTCAGCGGTACATTGCACCTGAATGATACAGATCTCTTACACCACTGGCTTTGGACCAAGTCTGTGGAAAGATTAGTGTTCCTAACTCACTCTAATAAATAGATTTTCTTTTTAGAAAGCTTCCAACGTAGTACTGAGCCAGTTTACGTATTTTCAAGCTGGTAGGTTCTTCAGCTGAGAAGTAATCAGCATCTCTTTACAGAAGTCCACTGCATTTTTATGAGGCCCACTCTCTTGTTAGTCTCCCATCAAACTCTGAATGTAAATTGGGAACCTTTTCCATTGTATTGCTTCCTATTCCAGATCACATTTTGTACTCTCTTTTCTACTGTAGTATCTGAGTTTTTCCCAGTAGTGAGTTAAGCAACATGACTAACATCTGTCACGTGTGGTTAGTTCTCTCTCTCTCATCCTGCCTCCAGGGAGTCTTTCCATTGACTTCAATGGGCTTCAGATCAGGCTCTAAATTAGTCTGAGGACTTTGGGATAAGTGTGTTTTTGGTTTTTGTGTTGTTGTGTTTTTTTTTTTTCATTTTTGTAAATGTCTGTTAACTTTGCCAGCAACCAGCAAGTGGTAAAGACAACTAGAGGGAAAGAAAGAAAAGGAAATTGGAAATCGTTGCTAGGATTGAGGCTATTAGATGAGAAGATTTTTTTCTAACTTCTTGCAGCTGCAGCAGTCTTTGTTGATGCTCTAGTACTGGCCTTTCACTGCTTTTCTGTCTGTCTCAGATGGCAGGGAAAGCAGGCTTTTACTTCTGTCTGCTAGAACTTCTTCCCCACTGCAATAACAGTAATCATATATTTTCCATAATGGAAGGGAGTTTGTGGTTATTAACCTCCATTTGTTCATCTGTGTCTTTCCATTAGCACACTGGTTGGACTCATCTTCCTTAAATAAATAACTTCTTCACTTACAGAATTTCTTTCACAACCATTTTAGCTTCCTTTATGGGTGTAGCCTCTGCTTGTGTTTTCCCATCAACATTCAGTTACGGTTTACAGTTGTTCCTCTGCAGTGTTCATTCAGACAAATGCAAGCGCTACACTAAAGTTTGAATCTCACTTGTACAAATTGGAGCAGAGCAACCTGATGTGTTTTTGTTTTTGTTTTTGTTTTTTTAACTGAAGGACTACTTAGGCATTTCTGGGGGGAAAAGAAATTGATCCCCAAAAACAGTGTTATCATAACAGTTTTCATCCACAACCAAATGAAAACAAAACTTCAGATATCCCTTTTTTATGTGTAGGCAGGACTGTGCATGTATGTATATCTTTCTTTCTAGCTGGGCATTATCTATATGGGCATTAGCAATTTTGAAGGCTGCCCTTCAGTGGCTCAAGACCACTGATTTAATAGGAACTGAGGCAGAAATTTTCCACAGAAAGAAGTGTTGTCTTAATATTATTACAGCAAGTTCTTCTTTTCATACTTAAGTGCTATATGTGTTTAGTCATAGGGTCAGAATTGCTTTGCTGTCTTTTATGGGGCTTGGAATCACTAGAAAATCAATCTTTCCTGAGTACTGACTTTTCACACTGCACGTCATATTGTGAGCTCTAAAATTCCTCTTGCTGAGAACTTTTGCAAGGTTTGGAGTACCAGTTACTGGTTGTCAATTTCGAAACAACTGATGTTTTTGTTACATTTAAAAGCAATTCTTGACACAGTTTCTGATTTGTTTGCAGCTTTTGCACAGTAACTAACACTACTGTGCTGTAAACTCTTGGGTCATTGGGAAATCCTTAAAACAAGGAAAAAAGAATTTTTTTCCCATTCTCTAGTGAACATGGTAAGAATACCAGAATCAGGACTTCAGTGTTTTTCTGTGCAGCACAACCCTTTAAAGTTTGGTTTCCAATTTCATTTGATGGTATGTTTCATCCCAGAAATCATCTACCAAAAGGTAACAGCTTGCATATTCCTCAGCTACAGAAATTGCAGATTGTGTCCCAACATAAGGCATGGATAGGTGTCTGAAACACAGCTTAAGAAAACTAGCAATTGCTCAACACACAGCTTTTGGCCTGTTGAAAGAATGTTAAATTTTTCCTGCTGGTAGTGGTTCCAAATGTAAACGTACAAGGATGAGATATTTATGCTTCATAAAATAGTAAATTTGTCCAGAAGAGATCTTCATTTCATCATTGTAAAGAGCTGTAATTCAGAAGGCACACATGAGAGGGAAAACATGCAGCTGAAAGTCTGGTTAGCTGAAAAAATAAGGTATTTTGGACTCAGACAGGAGCAAACATTGCAAAAGCTGTATATAACCTCTCTCCACAGAAGCATGCTTGGTACTCAGAACCATTCTTCAGGCAATCACCTCTTATTTGTCTTTGCTGGTAACACAGTGCCTTTCTATGCTTACAAAGGTAAAAGCCTGATCCTGCACTCAGGTGGGTGAGTGTGAACTCAGAGCAACTCTGCCAAAGCCAAGCGAACTATTCCGGTTCAAGGGAGATGTAGGCCCCCAGAAAGACCCTTTGACAGCTGGATTAGTGGCGGCTGAATGTTCTCCAAGTTGTGGTCAGCCTGGCTAGATTTGAATGCCACCATCTGACTCATCTCATTTATCTAAGTTTACTGCAGTTGCCTGAGTGGTAGCTGATTACCTGCTGATATGTGTGAACATACAGCTCTTTTCTGCATTGAAATGCTGTTCTTGTTGGTGATGTTTGCAGGAAGGAATGTTTGCTCCACTGCAACATCTAGAAAAAAGACTGTATGCGGAATTTCATTGCTGCATGTTGGTATGTTATTAATATAGTTCCTGCTGGGGCACTTCAGCATCACAGAAATAATGTGCCTACCCTCTATCTCCCAAGGTTATTTTTTTGTATTTATTTGAAAGAATTGTCTCTGTCTTTATCTGAGGTGCAACCACTGAGTAAATAATCTTGATAAAGTAGGCATCAATGTGACTTGCTTTTTAGGGAAGAGTAGCCTGTGTCAATAGTTGATATGCCATGCTGGTTTCTGTTTTAACTCCTGTGGAAACTGAAGTTCTTACTGAAGGGTTTGACTTTGCAGTTACTTGTTGCATTAGTTTATTTTTGGCAAGGTAACCAAATCCAGTGCTCAGAAGCTGGGATGCAAAGACAGGAGTCCCAGGCTTCTTCCTCTAGCCATCAAGTTACTCTGCAACCCCAGATCACTATTGCATTTCTTTGTCTCTTAGTGTTGCCGGTTTTGACATGGGGAGTGTTAGTTCATACATTCAGGACTGACCAGCCAGAATTTGTGTCAGTATTCTGCAGCTTAATGTTCGTTGAGTGTTTGACAGTTGTGAAATCCCAAATTCTCAGATGCATGGATTGTAAAGCCAAAAGGGACAGCTGTTCAGCAAAGCCAACCTATTAACTGGAGATGAGCCCAAATCTAGACCCTGGATCAAACATACCCAAACTCTAGGGAAGCTCCCTTCTAAATTCAGATCTGGATGTGAGCCTCATGACTCAGTCTCATTTCTGTAAGCACCAGATAGGAATATAAACAAGCAATTTTGAACATAGGGAAAGCTTGGATCCAGAACTAAGCCTTGTTCTAAACTGCCCCAACCACTATAAATAGGTTTCCAGTATCTCTAGTTATAAAGCTTCAGAAGTTAAATGATTTTAGTGAAGCTAGTGCATTTGCACAAGATATTGTCCTCAGTAAGGTTACACTAGTATGTGACAATGAGAATTTGATCCTCAGAATACAGGTAAAAATCTAGAAAACCTCCATTATCTTTTTTGCTCCAGATTACAATCTTATTTGTTGTGTCTCTCTCCTGCTATCTTTTTGTATCCCTTGATTTTAGTGAACAACAAGGGAAGGAACTCATCATAGACTTTGAATGATGCAAACAATTTAATTAGGAAATAATGCTGGATACTGTTTCCCTTCCTTTGCTGTTTTTCAAGCAGGATGCGTCCTTAGGAAACAATAATAGAACTGAGAATTACAAAGCCTTTGTACGCGTTGCAGCCAAGTGGCCACACAGGAAAGTGATACATGGACAGGCGCTTGTGTAACGTGAGCGGAAGTTATTCAACATTCCTCAAGGAAGCATAGGACTATCTCTTGGTATCAAGTCAAATATTCCTGTAATGCTAAAAGGGAAGATAACACTGGACACCATTTTACAGTGTCTCCTTGTGAAGTTTGCTGATTTTGTTTGCTTGAGCCTGGCTTCAAAATAATAGCATGAACTAAAAATAACTATACATCTGAGCCTCAAAATGTCTCTGTGACACAAGGTCAAACAATAATGGTCATTTCCTACTCTTTTAACCTTTGTAGCAAGCAGAAGGAAAAGTGTTCAAAAGGGGCATTGCTGTGGGGGTCAACCTGAAACATTTGACCCTGAACTGTTTTGCTCCTTAAAATCTATACTCAGGAGAAGGTATGTGGTAGTCTGTGAGGCACTAGTTTTCAGCTTGTATATCCTGAATTTCTCTTTCTACTAGTTACAACTGCCACTGCATAATAGCACTGTTTGCAAATGCTTATGCAATTAAAGCCTAACTGAATTCTGTGAGCCAGATCCTAAAAACCAGAGTTTGTGGTAGAGAAAACCCTCATCATTCTGAATAGCTTTGGTCTGTAAATTGTTGATAACTGGTGATCACAGCTGGGAATCTGAACTCCTGTGATCTCGTTTATCTTCCTGTTAGAGCACTGTATGGAGGTTAGAAGGGTTCACAGCACTTCTGAATCTGTTTATCTCAGTTACTAGCTAAGCTACTGAAATAGTGGAAGTTTTTCTTTTAAAATGCACACTTACAAGTCCTTGTAGTTTTGCACTGTGTTCTGAAGAAACCTTGGGGATTGTTCCATTCTTCTCCTTTGGAGATTGATAGATATCAGATATAATTTTTGTACAGAGGTATTCATCAGAAATTAATTGCAAAAAATGGTCTGATTATACTCTCATCGGTTCATTCAGTGTTCAGGATTTCTTGCATTTTCAAGTTTAATTCATATTCTTCCCCAGTGAAGTATGTCTGCTTTACTGCTCTTGAATGTGAAAAAGGTGAATTTAAGGACAATATTAAAACAATAATCTTAAAATGTTTATTTTCTTCTCTCTGTGGATCTCTTTTGAAATGAAAACTATTGTCTACTCACACCCTTCCTGCTTCACTCTCTCTTCCTTTTAGCCTTTGAGTACTGAATGTCTTAGTACCCTCAATAGATGCAGTAACTATTACTCTGATATTGAATACTTGACTCATAAGTCTGCCTGCAGCAGCTGTCTTTGAGTTCTTCAGTCTCTACCTTCAACCTAGTCTTTTACTTTTGAGACCAGGCATGACTTAGAGGTAGTCTTCCTTCTTGGCTTATCATAAAAGTAATTCTTCCCACTCACAATCTTTTGTGTTTTCTGTTGTGTTTTTTGGTTTTTTTTTTTAATACTGCTTCATCTGGAATGCAAATATCCACCAGGAGCCCAAATCTTCCTTTGATTTTCCTAGTATCACACAGAAGATGTTGAGAATTTATTTTCAACTTGACCACCTGACACTTTTCACAGAAAACACTGTGAAATCCACAGAAAATGTTTCTTTTACTTGGAAATATAGGAAGCAAAAAAAAATTTTTTTTTTCTTTCCCGTAGGCCAAGATGAGAAAAAGACAAACAAACAGATCTTAAAGGCTTGAGGAATTTGTTTCTTATCCAAACCAGCATTTTTCTGCTTAGACTTCTACCTCTTTGGGACATGTTTTGTTAACATGTCAACACGTAAGCGGTTCATATCAAAAGAATGTCCTTGACTGCTGCAGCGTTTCTGCTAGCTATTCTGCTCACCTTCTCAGTCTCTGCACGAGCCAGGATATGAATCATTGTACGCTAAAGCACTTTGGAGTACCTTGCATATGCAAGGAACCATAGGAATACCAAACTCTTCTGTTTCCTGTAATCTACATTGAAAATTGCATTTGCAACAGGCTGGTGGGATTTATTAAATTTTACTGAAGTGATTTATAAAATACACACCCTGATAGCAAATTCAGTAAATGGTGTATAAGGAGCAGACTCTCAGTGCTGGGAGCATAAAAAGGGAGCACAGCTCTGAAAAGCTGTCAGCAGCACAGGGTGAGAGCAGAAGAGTTGTTCTTTGGCTCACTTTCCAAAGAGAGAACCTTCACCTCAAGGCCAGTGTTGTGGGAAGGAAGCACTGAAACAAGCAGCCCCATCAAACAGCACAGTAAAGAAGGACTGTTGCAGGTGCAAGTTTTTCTGTTTCTGGCTTTATACGGTTACTTATGATCTTGTTTTTGCTTGGGGCTCCAAAGGTTCAAAAGTTAGCTCTGAACCAGGCTCTCAGCGGTGAAACCAACTGCAAACGACATGCTCTGCATCCCTGAGAGTCATATCGTTATGCGTACCTTATAAAGCAAAATGTTTTTTCAGTATGAAATCATTTATTGATTCCATCTTTAGTATCTAAAGAGAGAGTAGAAATTGATTAGCTTTAATAGAGCACTAAATATTTTGTTAAAGAGTACACATAAATTGTGATCCATACAAAAAATTTTAGCCTGGAAGAAGTAATTGCTTGGAAACTGAGCTCAAACTCAAGTTTGAGATAGGTTTGTAGTCTGAAGCACAAACATTGAATGGTATCACCACATTAGTTTCTCATCTGAAAAAAAAATATATATATATAGTTCTGTTACATTTCTAAGAACAGAATTGGAGTTTACTTTGAACAGTTAATGTTACATTATGACAAATACAGACTTACTGGGGCAACTCCTCCTGGTACTTCACATGCTTCTGAATTCATCTTTGTATGAATGAGTTTATTGATATTTACATTGTGATGGCAGGTTTTTTATTCTACTATCCGTAGTTGGAATAATGTGATTCTCACACGAAGCTCAAGTCAGTTCTCCTACTTCAGACTTTTTGTCTATTCCTTTCAAGCAGTATAGGAATGAAATGAAATGTTAAAAGGAGAATGCACATCTTTAATGCTGAGCTAATAATATCAGGCAAAAATGATGCAAGTTTTGTCTCCAAAAAATTATTTTTGTTTTAAAAACTGTAGGAAAACTAAGTCTACATTTTTGCAAAATATGAATTTGAGATCTAAATTTCTACATTAGAAACAGGGTTTCATCCAAAGAGATAAAGCTTCAGCCAGGCCTATTAACAATATTCTGCTGCTTTGATTTAGGCTGTGTGACTCACAATTGAATGTAACTCATGAGATCTCAGACCTAACTGTCACCATCCTGATTCACTTTTTTTGCCATGCAGTAGCAGACTAAAGTCTCAAGCCACAGTTGCACTGCACACTTGCACAAATCGGTGCAACTGGACTGCAAGTTGAGTCAGACAGATTTACCTTCTTAGAGCAGAGCAATTCTTCAGATTACTGTGATTAGTTTTCTTTCCATGTTTTACATGAATTAGATGATCTAGTTTTGGTATTTCTGTCTCATCCTGCAGTATGCAGTCAAACTATGCAGTACAAGTGCCCAAGACATTCAAACAAGAAAGCCTCTGTTATTTTCACCTGGGAGTTGCTGAACTAACTTGAAAGAGCCTAACATCAGCTCCCATTTATCCTATCTGTGAATAGAGGAGAGTTCCTACTCTTTGCAATTCTTGATTTTGAGGATCTATTAGCAAAAAATTCCATTTAAATAATTAATGTAGTGTGAATGAATGATTTAAGATAGTGTGGAATATTTGAGATATTTCATACATATTTATTTTATTTTTAAATAAAAGCACTACTTTTTTTTAAAGACGTGTTGAGGCAGTTGTTTGTGTTGTGAAAGAAAGTGCTGTCTTCAAAGCTGTATTAATGGCCCTTGGGGCTACACAAGGAAAATGGTGGAGAGGTGACAGGGGGTATGTGCCAAGACTGAGAAAAATATGCATTTTAAGAGAGTGCTGAAAATGCCCAAATGTGTGATTTCTTCTATTTTGCCAAGTTTCTTTCCTGATTTAATGAGCATATCTGACTTGTAATGACCTGAATTGTCCATGAAAAGACGTCATCGCATTATTTTCACCACATCTAAGTCCGAGATTTTTAGTATAGAGAGTGTATGAGTTGCTTGTTGCTTCGGAATGGTGCTCCTTGGGAAAGGGAGCACATCTAGCAGATTTTGTTTGTGATGAAGTTTTCCACTGGTTTCTTTCCCTCTGGGAACGAGGACAGATCTTCTATTCACAGGGAGCTATTTCAAGACCATCTGCTGATTTCATTCTATTGCTACCTGTTCTCTCTGTATGCCAAATCCTGTGAATTACTTATTTACTCTTCAGTACCCTCAACATCTCTTGAAACCAGTGAGAGCTGAGGACACCCAGTACCAGTCAACAGATCCTCAGCACAGTGCAGTATCAATGCCTCTGGGTATATTGAATGATTGATTTAATTTCTTTGTGAACTGATGGTTAAAAATCATTGTGGCAATTTTCCCTCAAATGTTATATTTAATAACATGTATCTCATCTTCTTATCTCCCTGTGAAGCAGTAACATGGAAGAGCATTCAGGATCAATCTTGTGCTAAATGAAAATGATCTGGGAATATTCGTTTGCCAAATCATTTTCATATATTTCAAAACAAAACAAAAACTCCCACCAGTGAAACATTTGACTGAGTTTATCCCTGGGGAGAAGATGAGAAACAAACAACACGTGACAGATGTTAATCACATTGTGTAATACATTACTGGAAGGCTCTCAGACACTGCAGTGAAGGGCAAAGTATTCTGTATAGAAGCGGGTGACTTTGATCTGAGGTTCACTTTGGGTTATGCTGTGAAAGAAAATCAACAAACCCCAGACAAACCTTGCTCTATCACAAAGATAAAAATGACTGAAGCCTGCACAGTGAACTTTATGAACTAGTATCTCAGTAGACGATATGAACAGGCAAAACCTGAGCGGCAAGGGTTAGAAGCACATTAGTAGCATAATTATGTGCAAGAATTAGAAGCAAACTGATGACTAGCGGATTCCACAATGATGTGTTACACATTTGCTCATTGTTATTCACTGCATATAGGAAACAATAGATTTATCGTTAATTCATTATCTTTTCATTGCCTTTTGCAATTAGAACATAATTTCAGCAGAGGTCATTCTCCCAGCACCCGGTGTAATCTTTTAGTAACAGAATCTGAGAGTTCCAGAAGTATGTCTGCAGGAAGGGAACTCCTGTCATGTAATCCCATTTCCTGCTCAGAGCAGGTCCAGTTAGAGCAAGTTGCTCCGATGCTTCTCAAGTTTTCAGTCTTTCCAGGAGCAGAGAGCCACCAGCCGTCTAGGCTGGCGGATCTGCTCCAGTGTCTGACCAGCATTCTGTGAGTAAGAATTTTCTTTTACCTTCTTTATTCCCCACTCAGTCCCATTAGGTACCTGTAGACAGCAATATGATCTCCCTTTGGCTTTCTCAAGGTTATAGAAACCGAGGTCTCCCAGCCTCTCCATGTACCTTATTCTCCAGCCCTGCAACCACCTTGGCTGGTGGCTGGACTTACTCCAGTGTGCCAATGCTTCCCTTCTACTAGGGAGCTCCAAACTTAGCACTCCAGATACAGTATCACAAATGGAAAACAAGGCAAGAATCACTTCCCCAGACCTGCTGGCTATCCTCTAACTAATAACACAGCCTAGTACTCAGTTAGCCTTCTCTGTGGCAAGGCTTATGGTTGACTTCTTTTTCCAAACTGAGAGTTCAGTTGAGTTCATTGTTGGAAAGAAAACACAGAGCCCTGAGCTTTTATCAAATATTGTTTGGAGTCCAATCACTTGCTAGTTCTTTTGCTAAAATATGCTGACTTTTCCACTTTCTGCCCAAATAACAAATGTTTCTGTTCTCTCATTTTTAATCTATTATGAAGCACTTGTAATGGAGGAATAATGAAGTTCTACATAAAAACTTGGTCTGAGAAATGAATAATATATGTAATGTGCCAAAGCTGCCTGCATGGTGCTTTGGAGCACATTGATTGGGATTCTACTTACAAGTCACTTTTAATTGTTCTAATCTAAACACAATTGCCATCTGAATTATATACTCCACTTACTTGATGGACAACTCACAAAACAATGGTATTCTAATGAACTACTGATTAGGCTTCTGTTTCTTCCTATTTTTTTTTTTCCACTATTACATATCTTTAAGATATAAGGCTCTTTCTTTGTGAATTTCACATAAGATGACTGTGGATATTACTCGTTCCCTTCTCTTCCCTTCCCTTTTTTTCCCTGCAATTGTGATTGCCAAAGTACTCTTGAACTTGAGATTCATTTGTGGACAGGGTTTTTGGAAGATTAAGTCCACCAATGCCTTTTGAAAACGTGCTGTGCGTTTAAGGAGGCAGGGCACAATTCCACCCTTAGCAGGGGGTATTCATAGGATTATGTAAAAACTAAAACTTTCATCTTTAATTTCCCTAATTCTTGGATGTTCAAAGGTAAATAATAATAATAATAATAAATAAATTGCAGAGATATGAGCCTGTGGCTGCTGACCATCCATTTCATGACAAGAAGCCCTTGCCTTGTTCTTTGCCAGTGCTGCAGTGGGAGATAGATGGCAGTGCACAGTGAAATTAAGAAACATAATTTCTCACTGCTTTCATTTGATCTGCTTCCTTTCTCACATCTCTGTGTGTGGGTCGAGGGGGAGGGGAAGGAGGGTGAGAAGGGGAGGACAAGGGTGGGAGTTTCCTTCATGCTTCAGCAGTGGTGCTGAATGTGAAGGAAACAATAGTTGGTCTGATTCCAGGCATTTACTTGGGCAAAGGCTGTTTGAGGACTGAGCACAGGTCTGTGATTCTCTCAGGTATCACTGCCAAAGGCCAGGTTACCTGTTGTGCATAAGGGAACAGACAGAAAAATAGTTTGTGACTGGGGCTCTGCTGTAAATTTCATCCTCTGAGTTTTTAAGAAATAGATTTCTTTCCTCCAGACTAAGTGCTTGATTTTAAAATGAGGCTTAACGCTCAGCTGTCGAGATGACACTTTGGCTTCTGAAAATACAGTTTTAATTTGGTCTGGGAGTACTGAAAGTGCATGTTGTTTTCATGTGCTCAAGGGCTATGTGGGAAAAAAAGACTGACTTTTGTCACAGGAAGCGATACGTACCACTGAAAGGAAACGAATGAAGTCAGCTTGGTGGTAGCTGCGCTGCAAACTGACAGTACTGTGCTGCTTTTTCTCTAAGTGGTGATGATTAAGAGACTTGAATTAAAGAGAACTGCTTTGGAAAAATGATAGCGAAGGCATACACTGAGCAATATATGCAGAAGCAGCCAACAGTTCTTCATCAAAAATAGTTACTGCTTGCCTCCAGCTGACAGAAGGCAAATTTCTTGATTATCTCCTCTTCTTCCCCATGCTTTTTCTTAAAAAAAGGAAACAAAAACAAAACAAACAAAAAAAGCCAGCGTGATTTCGGGCCATGGGTTGTTATTCACATAGGGCAGAATCATTTGCTGATGTTTTACAACATCTCAAAGTAGTTTGAAGTCATAGGTTGTTCTGAAAGTAATGCCTCCTATTTATTCCCATGGAAAGGACTGAAAATACAGAGAGGCCAGTAACACTATTTGATAGAACAAATTCTCAGGTATGTAGCACTATTTTTCAGCACAGCTACTACCACTAGCTATACATTTTTGCCAGCAATCGATAAGAGCCTGCATACTGCAGTCATCAAAATCCGTGCTAGCGAAGGCGACCCACTGCTGCTCTCCCCACTGCCAAAACACACCCCCACTGTCTCACTATGCTCACATCCACTGTTTGGTCTCTTTTGACTCTGTTCAGTGTCAAAAATGTCAATGGATCTCTTTTTTCAGCAGAGAGGAATTCAGTGGTGCACTTTTGGTTCATATGTACTTCCATGTCAGACACCATTTTGTCAGATTGTCCCTCTGCTGCCATCTATCACTCAGCAACAAAATGGAATGAAATAGTGGGGGGGAGGATTCAACCTCTGCTGCCATATTGACACCATCTGCCTCTGGTGTCATCAGCCAACATAATAAAAAAGGAGATATTACTTTTGGAGCAGTCCTGCCTGGTGTATTAGGCCTTATCTACTGAGGAAAAGCATTTATGGTGAATGAGTTTTGCAAGCGCTGAGAGTAGATGGTGTATGATTTACTATGGCTTAGATATGAACACAGTGTTTTCTATGTTGTCAAATCTTACTTGAGCTGTTCAGGCAATCACACCTGCGGAATGGGCTCAGGTGGCTAGCAGTGAGCTTCTTTTCAACATTCCAGGAGTATCTTCCGTCTGATAAGAGTAATATAAAATTAGTTGTCTCCAAATGTACTTTGCTACCTTTGGCTCTGACTGGCATTGTGATTTACAGAAAATGAGAGCAAAATTCTACCTGAACTTTATCTGAACTCCAACTGGCTTCATTTCGGTTAAGTTCAAAGGCAAGTCAGACAAACGTTATTTAGAGTTTGATTGTTTGTTCTAGACACAGCCCAGAAATATGGGATGGAAAAGAGCTGCCCTTTGCTAGCAGATGGCTGGCAAGGGGAGGCACAGCCGCTTAGAGGTGCTGCATTTACAGCACTGGCCTTTTCCACTCATGGCCCTTCTGCCTCCTCGTGTTGGTTCAGCTCTCTGACCAGCTCGGCCCTCTGAGATAGCAGCTTTGGAGGAACAGTTCCTATACCACCAGAGCTGTAAAGACTACAATCATGTTTTAGCCTAAAGCAGGAAGCGCAAAGGTGTTAGGGTAGAGAAGAAAGCATTTTCTGTTCTTCCCTCCCAGTTTCTTCTACCCATACTATGAATCTGAATGAGGATGAGTAATCCTGCCATGTATTTTTAGTGGGTTTCTTTCTTTCTTTTTCTACAGAAGAAAAAAAAGAGGCCCTTTCTTTTTATTTCTCTCTCTCCTCTCTACTTTTTGTTATTAATAGAGTATGTGTGTTTGAGGAGGAAAAGGAGGCGGGAGAAGGGATGTGGGCAGGAGTGTGTGTGATGCAAAAAGCTAGCTCTAAGATGGCTATCTCTCTGGGAGGGGCTTATGAGGACAAAAAAAAAAAAAGAAAAAGAAAAATGATGTATTTGTTTTTCATGGGGATTTTTGTGTTATTTGAGATGTAATATTTTGGCTCCATTTGGGGAAGGACAGTCTGTGTACAAGTGTAGACAGAGCAAGACCAGGAGGGCGCGTTGTACAATGCTGCAGGGAATGGACCGTGCCAGCTGCACTGCCCGCTCACTCCTTCCTGCACGAGGCTGCAGATTCTTCAGTTCGTGCATCACTCCTGGCTTAGCCAGACATCCCCCCAGACAGCAGGCTGCATAATGCAGTGCTGTTTGGCTGCTGAGGCTCTGGGGCCTAGCTGTCAGCTGGCCTGTGCTATAATGGGACAAACAGCTAACTCAAAGAGGATGCAGGAAATAAAGGAAACTTATGCATTTTTAAGGATATGGATGACGGGGGAGGAATCACTGATATGGTTGTGAACTTTTGTGATATATTTAGAAGCTTGGGGCAAAACTGCAGTTTTCACTGAAGTCAATAAAAATATTACCACTGAATTCACTGGAAACATTTTTTTTTCTGTCCACTGTCAGAAGAAAGTAACAGTTGAAAATATACATTGTTAGCGCCTTCATATCAGTGTCTCCAGGGAAGAAATGACACTGTGCTTCTATAATGCCTACGCACAGACATACATCTTTCTAAAGATGCTGTCATGAACTCTGAAAACTGTCTTTTTTTCTTCTTTTCCCAGCTTCCAGGTCAAGTCTTGGGTCAGGTCATAGGTGTTACTGCTAGGGAGGAGGAAGGAAATGTCCAACCCACTGCAGTCCAAGCAAGTTTTTTCTTTAGGACTGATTTTTGTTTTGTTTTTAGTATGAGTTATGTTCTCCCTTCCCTTTTAAGAATAAATCAAAGTGCATTTAAGTAACATGCCTAACTAACTTTGGATTAACTTGTGTGAGATTCTCTGGCCCTTTCTGCAGGAAAGGCAAAGCAATACTATTAGAAGTGAGCAGAATACATTTTTGGACTTTTTAAGCATCTGAGTTCTAGATGCAGACTCTAGGGAGTGATATATTTCATACCAATATCAAATTGTTTTTAGTATCATATGCTTGCATGTAGTGCTTCACTCTATCTTTGTCGCCTGTGGTGTCTTCATGAGAAATATTAACTGAACTGCCTTGGTCATTTTTCCATGGCTGCTCTCTCTGCAGGATGTGCCCTGTGCCAGATGGTTGACTTGAATGAATTCTCTTTACATAGTTAAGAATCACTTTCTTTTATTATTCATGACTCGTTTCTTCCATCTCTCATGTTTTCCAATTTTCTTTCTGCTTCATAGGAGGATAGACATGCCAAATTGAGATGAGATTGTTATTTCATCTCATGTTAGGAAGCCATGTTGGGGCAAACAGGGTGTCAGAAGGACAGAGGATGTTTTCTCAGACTCTAGCTCTTTTAATTTCCAGCGTCATGCCACAAGAAATATAGAGAACTCTTAAAGTAACCATATTGTCGCTTCTTGGCTGTCTCTAAGTTGTTGGGTTGTAATAAGTGGATAAATAAGTATGAAATAAAAAATAAGCTATCTGAGTAGTCAAGTTATCTGTGAATTTTGAGTTAAACAGTGGAGTTGTACAGAAGTAATCTCATTCTACATGAAAATCATAATGACTCGAATTCTTTCAAGACAAAGCACCTATGTGGCTTAGAAAGATCAATAATTGTATGTAAAGCTGGCCTAATGAAAAGATTATGCACTCAGCTGCACATTCAGTGCAACCAATAATTAAAAATCAAGCTCTGAACTATTTGTTAAAAACAGGTCTAACTCCACTGATGTCAGGCAGGCTGATTTCTTTGGATAGGGATCTATTGTTTTAAGTTTATATTCAATATAAACATCATATGCAATAATAAATCTTACAAGCACATACTCAGATTGTTTATTTGATTTATTATTTCATTTAGTGTAATGCTATTCCGTTTCATTCCATTCTCGTAGTTTGAGTTCCTCTGTAACAACCTTGTAAAAGTGACAGGGAGGCTCAGATCTTTGCCCGGCAAACAATATATATTATTTGCTACATGAAAGTGGTGCACAACTCTCTTAAATGTTCCCTAGCAGACTCCTATTGCATTCCACAATGTGACTGCACTTGAACCACCTCCATTCATATCAGAGTCTTTTTATCCCAGCACACATTGAGCAAGCTGCTCTGAAGCTTAATTCTCCTGACCCTTCAGTGCAGTCGGATATTGTCACCTAATCCCCTTTTTTTCCTTCTGTCCCATGTGTGGTTTTGACTTCTTTCTCTTCGCAATTCCTTTTTCCTCTTCCCTTTTTCTTTCTTTCTTATTCTATAAGCCTCTCTCCAGGCTCCACATTCCAGAATTCATCCTTGCATTAGGGCTGCAATACAATGCTCTCCCAGTGTTAAAGGATTAGACATTAAGGAGACTGTGGCAACTCCAGCCTTACTATATGCACAGGGGGAACATAAGGGGATGGAGAAGTGCCTTCTAAAGAGTACGGAGACTGGGAAACAAGGAGAGAAAATGGCATCTTAGTAAAACCAGAGTGGATGACAAAGAGATTTGTGTGAGGAGCAATGGTTGTTTCTGTTCTGTTTTATACCCTAAATTGTCATTGGAAGATGATAAACCGGTTGGGAAGTAAAGCAGCATTACACACTACACAGTGCCTAGTACATTAAGTAGAATTTGTATTTTAACATCCATCCCTGAGAAATGACGAGTTTGAAGCAATTGTGTCATAACATGCCATTTCAATATACGTATGTAATGAGAGTGCTATCTGAAGTGCTTTTGTTAATCAATATTGCACAGCTGGTGTTTTTTTTTTCCCGTAGATAGTTGTACTTTTGACATCTAGATTTCCAAAATTCATACTAGTCTCTGAGTAGGAGTCTGGTGTCTTAGCTTCCAAAAATTTCCTGCAGGTTGGTTTTCATGTTTCTGAAGGGAGTCGTCTTTGTTAAATGTCTCCCCCACTTTCATTATTGGATTGGAAACCAGTTATATTACTTCTTAGTATACACAGATTCGTACCAGGATAGAAAAACACAATTTAAAGAAATTGAAGTTAATTCCCTTTCCTCACCACCACTTCACCCCTCTGAAATTAGTTCTGTTCAAATAAATTTAAGGATAAAATCATGCTCCATTTAAATGGATTAAAAATCTCTGGAAGCAATTTAAGAACAAAATTCTTGAAAAAGGGTTGCTTTTTCTTGAAACATGCTGAACAAATCCCATAGTGGAGAAGTAACTGTTCTAATCTGTAGCATGACTCACAAAACCCTGTAGAAGGATTCTTGTTTTCCATCAGGCTGTTTTGCTTATTTGTTGATAGGGTGAGAAAACTAAATTGAAGAAGTTAAGTTTTACATTTTGCATGGGGGGCGGTGAAGTTCGTGGTCATCCTAATCTATTACGGAAGTGAGTTCTACAGTCATGGGCCAGCTGCCGAAAAAGTTTTGTCACCCAGACTCATGAGTTTCACCCTTGTGGCTGACAGTTTCATTGTTCCCAAGGAACGTAAGTGTCATGGAAGGTCATGGTTGCATTATTATTATTCAGCTACATTTGAATAAATGTACTTGGCTCTGTAAAGAATGCTACGGGCCTACTTACCCTGCTGTACCCCACAGGCATGTGGTGAGGCTTAAAGATTGTAAAGTGTTTTGAGTTCCCTAGAAAAAAAGCACTATATGAATGCCACAGATTCCCATTTGTTCATATAGCATCTGGTCCTACATCATTGATGTTATGATACACAGGATCAGACCTAGAGTGCTGTACATGTGTTTGGTTATTCACAAGCATAAATGGAGATATGGCCCCAGCTCCAAGGTCTTTACAGCCTAAGGAACTAACCTGGCAGCCTACCAAGCATACCTTCTGTAAGGCACTGAGTGGTTTCTTTGCTCAATCAGCTTGCAAGTTTGGAGTGAGAAATAGTATAATTAAGAATGAGGAGTGAGAATTGGACCAGACAGGAAAAAGTGCAGTCTGGGTATCGGGAAGATAAGCAAGATCAATGCTGTAGGATGAACCTTGAAATTAAGTTTGTTTCTGAGTGCAGATGTGATGTTTTACTCTTGGGCACACCTATGTACTTGCATGCTCTTGACTTTTCTCATGGAAATACATAACGAGATTTTGATGAGAGTCGGATGAACAAAAACCAGAGTAGTAATAGTAAGATAGAGAGTATCATTTTAATAACGAACAAGTGAATAATTCTGTTAGGCTAGATTCTCACCCTGTATCAACTGGCTTGTATCCAGGAAGATTAATTGTTTCTGGTGTTTTATTCTAGCTGTAGCTTTTTATTTTTATTTTTAGAAAAAGGAAGCAAAAGTCAGGCACAAGAAAAACATTCATGCCATTCACATTTGGAGAAGTTTGCTGCCCGCTTGCATGCCCCGACATTCTCCAATGCATAGACTTTGCAGTGCCTTTCAACTTTGAATTTCCCTAGGACCAATGTAAATGGAAAGTAAATAAAACGTGGAATTAATATTAAAAAAGCACACCTTTCCACCCAGTGACATTTGTGTCTTGTTTTGCACGTGAAGTCTCACTTCTTCGTGGGTAATGAAACAGAGTAAGGGGTTAGGTTTGTTGATGGTGATCAGAAAAGCCATAAGAGCATAGGCAGTAGATAATAACACAAAAGAAAATGCTTAGAATGACACTGTAATTTTCCCCACCTGTTCCTCAAACTGTCAAAAGGAAACATGTCTCTTGTTTCACTGTGAATAAGATGTAGTATGTTTGCGGTCTGGGAGATGTTGGCTTGATTCTGTGTCAGTTGAAACAGCTGGCTGCTGTGATACGAAGTGAAGCCCAGACTGAGTGATCTATGTACCTGCTTTGTTTTTAATGTTGAGTTGTAGGGAGAGAAATCTTTGCTTCCTGCAGTTGAAAATTCTCTAGTTGAAGAGGCCATTAGTTTTAAAGTATTCCAATATAACTTTGAAACGGCAAATGTGAAAGAAAGGAAGAATGCAACTAATTAAAACTTCAGAGAGAAAACAGAGCAATGAATAGGTAAAGATTTTTAAAGAGAGACTCGTGTGGTTAGATATTCCTCACACGTGTTGTTCCAAATGATTGCTGAAGAATGTAAAAATTTGCTGTGTTTAGATTCTTCTTTTTTTGGCACAAAAATTCATTGTTCCATCTCATCTCCTGTTTTACCTTACTGCTGAGGACCCTGTAGCTCTGTATCACTAAGTGAAATTCTCCCACAACCTCCCATCTGCCGTCTATGCCGTATTCCTTTACCTATCTTCAGTATTCAGTCAGCTCCTATGAAAACATTTTCTAGCTCTGTAGTCTGCTGATGTTGGCTTAAATTGTTGGTGCAGTTTGTTTCAGAAGTTGGTGGTAAACTGCTGATAGCTCTGCTGGCCACATCCAAGCACACAACACAGTGCCATGTAGAGACCATCGGGGTGAAGAACATGGAATCTTATAAGGCTTACTGCTGCCTAAGGTTGCAGTAAAGCCCTGCTCAGGATCAGCTGTGTAACAAAAACATATTTTGATTGTGTTTGTCACTTCTTGTACTTTCTAGAAAAGCAAAATGTCTTGTGATAACGAAAGGGGAAAGTGAAGGATCACACGATAAAGTCAGTAGATTCTGATTCAGTTTACATTGTCACCATACTACTTTCATATTTTCCCAGTTCTTGCAGACTATTATAATTTTAGTAGAAAAAAGAAAAAAAAGCTGAGAAAAGAAGCGTCTCTACTCCTCACGTTATGCAAATTCTAACCATTCTGACTAAATCTATCCTTACCTTTAAAAAAAATCCAGAAAATCCTTAGTCTTCATTCCAATTCATGATTGTTTAGACAATATCTCACAAAAAAAAAAAGAAGTGTTCTTTATTTTTTTAAAGAAAAAATGAAGAACCGGACTGAGAACCACTCCCAGATGATAATAAACTGACTCAAAAAAAAGTTGAGAATAAGCTGGATCAGCCCTCTAACAGATGGGATACTGTAGTGATTTACTCTGAAGAGACACTGGTAAATCATTTGGCATTAGTGAAGATACCAACCACAGAAAGGATCTGTAAAATACGTGCATTTCCAACTTTTCATCGTCTGGGATTCTGCAGTTGTTAGTGGTCCGTGAGTCATTGCTAATATTTAGATGTAATGTATTCATTTGGATAGGTGCTTAATACAGTAATCTTCAAGAATGAAGTAATTACCACCCATAAGAAAAAAAGAGTGGTTTCATATGCTGTTTATTATGCTGACATAAGAAATAGAAACATCCCTTTTACTTGAAGATCGTTTAAGCTGTAATCATAGACACAGGGCGCTGTAGATGCATCAGGTCTGTCTCACCACTGTATTAGTCTGGCTTTATTCAAGCACAACTCTGCTGAGATAGCTGGAGTAACACCAGCATAAAACTGATCACTTTGCCCGTCTGTATTGCCTTGCATCCTGCTTAGTCATTTGCACAACACAGGAAAGCTTCACAGAATTATGATTCTGATTTTGGTTGTAGGATGTCAGTAGCTATCTGTAGCACAATGAACGACTGTTCAGTATGGTAGGCGAGCTGTCCCACTATCTTTGCCAGATGCCTTAGCTGATGGAATGTAATTTGTTATTAAATACTTCAGGTGAGGGACTAGCATTTCTCAGTGCAGTCAAGGCTCTTACCAAGATATGGCCATTTTTAATTAGCATCTGGCATTAAGGACTGAGATAGGTTTTAGGCTGTAGAAATAAATATTGCCAAGACATTAGAAGACACGGTATTATCGTTTCTTGCTCTGTGATTATTAGAAGTAGAGGTTAGTAAGTAGAGACATCATTTTATATCATTCTGATCCAAACTCTGATGAGTAACATCTTAAATGCTTTCAAAAGCAGAAAAGGAGTAGATTCCTGCAAATCTTTGTATCTCCCAGATTTTTGTATATGTGTGCCGTCTGTACCTTCCATCACCAGTGCTCCCAAGCAAATAGGAAGAAAGGCATTTCAAGGGCTTTCTTCTTGCAAATGTTCAAGTTTACCAGTAAATGATCAAACCTCAACAAAAACAAAAAAAGTGAGGAGGGGGGGAGGGGGCTGAAAAACAAATGGAATGTCTAGAAAGTCAGAAGTTGATTCAACGTTTCCTATTTATGCACACAAAAATGACAGCTTAATACACTTTTTCCCGAAAGAGGCAAGAGTTTAGTGTGCAGTATCCCCCTAACCACTCAGCACTCTCCAAGCATAAACTCAGTAAAGCTTATATAAACTAACAGCAGAACCTCACAGCTGCTGCAAAATTCTGTGGGCCAAACTCATTTGGTTTAAGTAGAACAAAAACATCAAGGTCAAAATAGGGGCTCAGTTTGACCCTTCCTTTTTCCAGATAATGTATGGGGCCTTTCTATTTGCCTGATGTAGTTTAAGTCTAAATAATGAAAAATGCGGTCCACATCCCTGCAAAGTTAAGTAGTATATAAACAGAGAAACGTGCTATTATATCACTGCAGTGAAAATGTATGGGCGAATAACTGTTTTGAGTTACCTCTAAGCTGCGAGATTCCTGGCTGTTTCTTTTAGTCTGAGCTGGAGTTGTCAGCAGGTTGTCTTATTGTTCCTTTTACTACATAACTTGAGAGCCTTCATCTAAAATGCAGTACTGGTGTGTATGCATAAGCTAGACAAATAAATATCAATCATCTTCCAGATGGTGATAATATGCCCCATGGGAATGGAACATAGACTTGCTTTGACGCTTCTGCCTGTGTGTATGCACATATATGCATTGCATTTCTGAACTCTCCTACAGTCTGGCATTCTCTGCTCTTCTCATATCGTGCATTCGGCTACATTCGTCTGGTATTACACTGTACTTCTTGTGGATAATGTGCTACTGAATTTAGTCTGTTGTTTGGAACAGAAGTATGTCTGGATGTTTTACTCCCCAAAGGCAGATGGTTTCTCAGGTCTTTCACGTTTTGGTTCTTGCTTTTTGATGTTATTCTACTGCAGCTTTTATGTACCTGGCCTAGAGTTTGCAATCCAGAACTCTGAATTAGGCATCTCTGTCCCTCATAAAATGAATGAGAAAAATGAACAGTCTCAGAGTGGGGCTTGTGGTAGTGAGCACCCTGAGCAGAGAGACTCCTGGTCAGTAGGAAATGGCTTCAATTCTACACCTCCTTCTGCTTAGCTTAAGTGCCTGACTATGAGACACAGCGAGGTATTTCCCTGAAATCTTTCCTGGAATCAGGTTCTTATGTCATTTTCTTGGAAACTATCATGGAGATCATTCCTTTCTTTGAAACCGTAGCCAAGAAAGTACTGCCAAACCATTTTATGCAGTATTCACAACCCCAGAATATGAATAGCCCATTCCCTGTTCTCTTGGCTGGGTGTCAGGCTCATGTGGCCCAACTGCCCTGAGGATCCCCTAACCACTAAACCATAGTTGGAGCAGGGAATGCTTTTTATCCCTCGGGTTGAAGCCATTCTGTTTCGTGGAAAAGTCTATAAAGATTCAGTGGAGCAGAGAGAGGGTGAATTCAAGGGAAAAATGTCTAATGGGTATCCTTGGTCTGTGACAGGAGAGAGATCCTGGGTTCTGGTTCCTGCGTTCCTACCTTGGTGACTGTTCCTGCAGTTTGCAATGAGGAGTCATTGAACATAAGCAGATGGTAGGCCTCTTTCCTTTTGAGTAAAGTCCTCATTCTTGCCAGGAGAGTCTGTATCCATTTTTTAGTCCTGATGAGATGGTCTTAATGGGAAAGTGAAGAGTTTCTTTCTTCCTGACACACAAATCCTGTTAGTAGCTTCCATAGTAGGTAAGGCTATAGAAGAACTATTTTCAGAGTCCTGTTTGGTTGTTGAGATAGGTATTCATGTACTCAGAAACAACAGGACTGAGACAGTTCAGGTCATGTTCAGTAACAAAACCCTAACCAGACAGCGCATGACAGTGTGGGAAACTCAGATTCAGACAGGTGTGACAAGTGGTAGAAGTAATTTTGTAGGTTGCAAGGGAGAACTTTAATATCTACCTCCTTCCCAACATCCAGGCTTGTGTTTTACCTTCTTTTGTGAATTTCTGTGCTTGGACTTTGAAAGGTTTAAATCTGAAGTCTGTTTCCATAAAAAGAGACAGCAATGGCTACCCTCCATTTCTTGCCAGTGGCATTGTGAGTTTGGGAATTACATGCTTCACTGTACTGCGTAAATCTGGCAATTATTCTGTAGATTTCTGATGAAACTCCAAACATTTCCAAAAATAATTATTTGTAAAGGGAGACCATAAATAGGAATCAGTCATCAAACACTGAAAGTTGTCAGTCAAATGAACATAGTTAAGCCGTAATATATTTTTTCCATTTTATTTTCTGAGTATATAGTGCTGGGAGCAGTATATATAGGCCTTGGTAATGAAGGCATGGTTTTGTTTCACTGTTACTTTTAAGTGATACTTGTACACACAGGAGGGAGCATAGCTAGGAAATTCACTGATGAATCTATTGCATGGATGAATCTATTTCTTAAGGATTAGTGCCAAGATACCATTTTGCAATAAGGAGGAATGTTGTAAACGGATTTCTCAGTTAAAAATTAATTTCAGACTTTTAGATTATACAAAAATAAATGTGTTTTTCCCAGGCATTATAAGAGATGATGAAATGTGCTTCCCATTATCTGGATCTTCCAGATATCCAGCATTTGTGTGGGGAAATGAAAGGGAAAGATTAGCTTAGGTAGTGCAGAGGTATCTCACTGGTAGAACTTGACCAGCTATGATTTCTTTTTCTGTTGAATTTTATTAATTAAAGGAAACAAAATAGCATGTAGCTGATGATTATTTAAAGAGAAAAGCAAAGCTTGTTGATTATTAATGCTAAATTAGGCAGCGCTGCCTTTTAATTTCCATTGGGTTCATTCTTCAGTGTATGTATTTGGCATAGTCCAGCAGTGGACCTTTCTTAATTTCCATCAGCTGCAGAACTGGTATATCATGCACTGTCGTTATAAATACAACTTTAAATCACTAGGGACAACAGAAAAATTCTTCAGTTTGGCATGCAACAGAGCGCAAAATAGAAATGCAGTTCTGCTATAGAGCTTGAAACAGAAAGGAAGAGAGGGACAGGGAACTGCACTCATAAGGAGACTGCAAGTGATAAAACTGGTTTGAAAAAGAAAATCACAAGTGGAAAATAAATTCACTCTGAAGTTTGTGCTCAAGCATCTTCTCTTGGAATAAAGAAAATTATAGTTAGATAACATAGAAAGTAGTGGAAAGGCATGAGAAATTGTGCTGCTTTCTTTTTTTGTTTATTTTGGGTAGCCTTGAAGGCTTTTAGTTAACATGGCTTTGCATTTCCTTTGCTCTTGTAGGTGAAAGGTAGACTAGATTGCCTTTACTCTGCTATTTTGGAGCAACTAAGGTATTCTGAATCTGGTTACAACTGCCAAAATCAGTAAGGGAGGAGACTTCTGAAAGCATAATAAGCTGATTGGTAGAGCTGGTAACAGAGTTTCACCTAAAGGATCGATGTTTGTATTGGCACAGTGTATTAGTATCCACCAAGTAAGGGCTACTGAGCCAGGTTGCATGCAAAACCTATCTAGATGTTACACAAATTACTCATAAGCAGGGCAGGCTCAGAAAGGGACACAAGGACTCAAGTCTCCAGCCACTTTTTCTTTTTCTCCTCCTGGTGTTCACAGCCTGCTTTGGGAGGTATTAGTTGGAACAGCAGCAAGCAACAGCTCACTGTAGGCTGTGGATTTTGCCCCAATAACACCCATGCCAGAAGTAACTACTGACAGTTTGACTCAGCATGGGCAGCGGGCTTGTTCTCTCAGCAAGTTAACGATGCTGTCCTGGTAGTGTTTCCTATCACCCACTAAGGAGTACAGCCCATTATACTTTTCCTTTTCGCAGTTCTCCGTGTCTTTCCAGGAATAATGTTAATCCTTTCTGCCAGAGCATTTCAGTCTTGCCTGTGAATATACCTGCATCTTTAAGCTCGAAGTCCTCGTCAGCAGTACTTAAAACCATGTTACAGACCACCAGTTTTCACCTCAACTTTTTTTTTAGTACGTGTGTAACATTTTAACACATCAAATGGCCAACGCTTAACCCCTGCTCCTGATATTTCTGGCTGAATATTCTGTTCTTACCTTTACGTATCATTCCACTAGTCCTTCTTTTGGGTATAAAATTGATGTTTTTATTATTTTTATTATTATTAAATTTGTTTTAAGAAATATTTTGTTAAATGATTTTGGAATACTCAAACACTGAAAAGAGTTAGGCCATGGCACAATGCACTGAAGTGCCGTCCAGGTCAGTTATGATTCCCCACACAAGAAGTACTCTGCTCATTCTTAATGCATTTAACAGGTGCTTCATGTCACCATGTGTTACTGCTTTTAACCACAGTGTTGTATTGTATATTACAATTATAGAATCACTTGCAACCTCCATTGAGAATGGAATCATGTTTGTTTGACAAGACTTATTTCCTGTTAAATACCCTGAATGACATGAATTATTTTTCCTTCCTTTATTTTCTTCTTAGTTGACTCCTACATCAACTGATTCATTATTTTATGCAAGGCTGAGGTCAACCTTACTGACCTGGTGCTGCCTGTGTCATCCTGCCTGCACTTTCTGAAAGCAGCACTCTTGAATTCCATGTAAATCTTCCTGGTATTCCAACAAACATTAAAGATATGCCAGAGATTTTCTTCAGACAGGTCTATAGGATTTTTGGGAACCAAATATCTGAGCTGCCAGGTTTGAAGTAGTTAGCAGTAATTGGTGCTCTTTACCATCCTCTACGGTATTAACAAACTGGGAAGTATTTTAGCATCCTCAACTGTAGCATTACTTCATCATTTTTTATTCCAGTATGGGATAGAAATATTTACTGGATGTTTCCCTCATTTGTATCACTGCTTGTGTTATCTTGTTCAAAAAACTATAACCACTGGAAGTTTCTCAGGTTTGTGGATGTGTCTCGAAGTATAGAAAACTGATGTTGTTAGTTTCCCTTGTTCACTGCTTTTCATTGCTTTTAATGTATACTGATTGCTACTAGGCCTCCATTTTCTCTGTTTCATTCCTTATAAAGCAGCACTGTGGAAACAAACAAACAAACAAACCAACACTGTGTATTTACAAGTAAGGTCTCCTTGCCCCATTTATGGGCACCTTGAAACTCCCAATCTCTTCACATTTTGCTGAAGGAATTAAAAAAGGGAAAGTCATTGAATCACAGTAGTTACTGTGTAGCACTGACGAGTGAAAAATGGTTCTAGTACAGCCAGTGTGAGTGGACGACATGAAAGCGATGAGGAGGTAACACTCTGAAGCTCGTCTGTACAAGAACCACAGTTGGTTGTTCCAGCTTGGCAATTTTGAAGCTGCTTCGATTTTGCTTGGAGAGTTAGGCAGCTACTGTTTCATTTATCTGCTTCATTAAGTTTAGACTATATTTGTCTCTGTTTGCTTTTCTACTTGTGCTTGGAGTGTGTCTATCTGTGCTCTGTTTCACAGAGCCTGAGGTTTATTTGCCTGAGTTTGCTTTCCATTGCCTTTGGACCATGTTTGCATTGAGCCTCTGTTTCATTCAGTCTGGACTCCGTGGGCCCAGGTTTGTTCCACAGCATTTGGACTATGTTTGTTTTGCATTCCAGTGCCTGGGAATGTGGCTGGACGTGGCTTGCCACTGCCTCGCTGAGTGTCTGTCTGTATTGTGGTTACCCAAAGCACGCTCCGGTGCTGCCTTGGCCTTTGCTTGGCTGTCTGATAGCATCTTCCTTGCCCTGTGCCTTGCTTCTGGGCAGAGTTGATTTATGGTAAGAAGGACTCTGAAACAAACTCAGAGTGCTTTCAACGTGGAGTGAATTGTCAGTACCATGGTATTGTAGTTGCTGTTTCCCAAACATCAGCACAGAAACCCTATCGAAATGCATTGTACCCTTCCAGACATGTAGAAATACATTATTATTATTTTTTCCAGCTAAAAACAGCAATTAAATGCTATGACAAACAATGTCCTTTGTAAGCTCAATATGAGTCAGTGCAAAATTTGTCCCAGGTCTGGTATAAACAAATTGAATTTATGCCAGTTTAGAGGAGCCTACCAAATTTCTGTCCAAGCGTGGATGTCCTCAGCTTTCCCTGTCTTTAATCAGAATACACAAGGAGAATTAACCATGCCCTGTGATTGATATTTCCTTAACAAGAAATGAAGATGCTTTCTTAGCACTCTGAGGTTATTAGACTCCTTTTTAATTTTCTTATTTCGTCTTTATCTCCTTCCAGTGTAGGGTTTCATGTTTTATAACCTTGATCAGTTTTCTAACACATGCATTGATGTAAGGCCATTATTTCTTGTGGGGTTTTTTTGTTTTGTTTTCTTTTAAGAAGGAAATATTATATTGTCATGTTCATCTTTTAATTTTGGTGACTTTGAGCAATTGATATTTTTACTCTTCAGAGCTAAAAGAAAAAAATATCCATAAATGGAGTTGTCTGTTGTATTAAATTTGTTGTGCAGGTTGTTGTTGTTTTTTTTTTTTAAGTTTTTAATATATAAAATTACCGAAAATGCAAGTACCTATTGATAGACTTGAAACACACACTGGATGGATCTTTAAGTTTGGTGATAACTTGAATCTGGAAAAAAATGGAAAAGAAGGAGTCCTGTATTGCCAGAGGAAAAAAACCTGATTTTAGATATTGAATTGGCTTAGGATCATAGGTTTCCCTGTTATGGGAAGAGTACCATTTCAGCATAGATCTTTAGTAGATTTACTAAAGGAATAGGTTTCCCAAAGAAGCTGTGTATATCCCATCCACGGAGGTGTTTGAGGCTGAGTTAGATGGGGCCCATGGCAGCCTGATCTGGTGGGTGGCAAACCAGCCCTTGGCAGGGTGTGAAACTGGGTGGGCTTTAAGATCCCTTCCAATCCAAGCCATTGTATGATTCGATAATTTATTACAAAACATAATGAAAGTCATATAAAAGTAGAGGATCTAAACTGGAGTGAGATTTTCCTCTTTACAGAAAGGGGATGTGAATTCCTCCTGACTTTAAATGTCAGCTCAGCTAATAAAAAACCTGCTACTGCTGTGATAGCACAGCTACTTTCTGTGGTTTGAAAGCTCTTAAAATTACACAAAGGGAAGTGGAAAAAAACGAACAGCAACAAATGAGACAAACAGTGAGATTTTTTGACAGCTTTTTTCTGTTGTGGAATCCCCTGTGTAGTTTTCCACTGCTCTTACGAACAGCTCTCTTCTTGCAAGAGCATCTACCCAGAGGAAAGATGGGCAGGGATTTCTCTTTTCTCAGGTAACTAGAGAGAGGATGAGAGGGAATGGCCTTAAAGCTGTGCCGGGGAGGTTCAGGTTGGATATTAGGAAACATCTCTTCTCAGAGAGAGTGGTGAGGCATTGGCACACTCTGCCCAGGGAGGTGATGGAGTTTGAAGGAGTTCAAGAAGCATGGAGATAACGACACCGAGGGACATAGTTTAGTGAGCATGGTGGGAGTGGGTTAAGGCTTGGGCTAGATGATCTTAGTAGTCTTTTCCAATCCTAAGTATTCTTAACGCTGCTGTAGGTTAAGACAGAAAGAAAAATATCTGACTTCATTTTTCGGCTTAGAACCTGCTTCTGTCCAAGGCTCAGGGTTCAGGATGTCATTTAAGAATATTTTCTTCAAATTCACAATCCAGTTGACTTCGTTTCTTCACGTGAAGGCGTGCAGTTAGTTGTCTTCAGACTTGAGTGAAAATAATCAGCCCTGAACAAATGAATGGTTAAGAATGTTTAGGAAATACTGGAACTGGAACTCACAAATAACTAGCAGTCCCTTACCTTGTCTGGTTTTAAACACTATTCACATATGACAACAGTGTAGTCATAACCATGAACTACACGTCCATTTAGCAAACCTGTTTGCAAAGCATGTCTCAGAATCTAGTTTCATGCACATTTATGTCACTGTTTCTTACCCAAAGGTGGATTCTCAGCCTTCAAAGAGCTGATTTTGCTCATGTATGAGTAATACTTTTAAGCACTTACCAGCTTGATAAATCTAGTTAACTGCTGTCGATTCAGCATATTCAGTTTATTAAAAGACAACTGGAATGGATTCAGAGGTCAGACAACTCTTAGCTTATTTTTTGTAATATTTTGTCTTGGCACAGAAGGTTAGCTCAGTTGTTGTTGTTTTTTTCCAGGTCTATAGCCAGCTGTAAAAAAAAGAAATAAGATAACAATGAGGCTCTCCAAGAAATGACCAAACTACCTAGGAAATGTGCTAATACTATGGTTACACTCAGAGAAACATGCAATGGTGTTTGAATCCATGCTGAATCTAAAGGGGAGTAGAAAATAGCTAGAGACTGGCACTTCATATATTCATCTTCTAAATAAAGCTACTGTGCAGTTGTGGTTATTAAAAAAAAGAACAAAACATGCAATTTAGATGTGTTCCTCATGATATGTTAGGGGAAATACAGTCCACTGCTAACATCGCTATGGCCAGGACTATAGCTAGATATTTCTAATGGGTCTTTTCTGCAGTTGAACTTCTGGCATATATGGGTCTATATCTGCTTTAGTACTGGTGCAGATACTGCAGAAGACTACATAAAAAGTGAAGAACACTAGCATTCCACTCATTCCACTCACTTATTCACACCAACTACGAGGGATTAAACCCTTATCTGGCCATTGGCTAAATATCGACAAACTGTTAGGAATTATGAACTCTGAGTGGGGCTGAAAGGAAGGAAAATAAATATCTGTGAGAATATACAACACTTAACATTTCGTATTTTGGTTATTTCCAAAGATCTTTTTTGTGCAAAGTGCTTTCCAAACACATGTTAAGACATACTCTTGGGGTGAATGCTTGAAAGGCAAAGATCAACAAGAATATTATTCTACCCATCTCATCTTGTACAGAGGAATCAGGGATTTTAGCAGTGAGATTAAGTGAACTATCCAAGAGCATGAAGAGGGTATGAAGACTCTGGGTAGTCTCCAGTCGAGTGCCTCAACCGTGGCACAAAAGTAGCTATGCTTTCTAATCAGGCTTGGGATTCTTTCCCTTAGCCTCAAAACCCCAGTAAAAATTTCACTGTGGATGTTTGCTATTTTACTGAAAAGTCATCTTATTTCTGGTTTTTAAATAGAGAGCAAGTGCTGTCTAATGGTTTATGTATTAGGAGGATATTCTCATTTTCCACAAGCTGTCTGGCTCTGGTGACTGGTATGAGATGTTTGGAGAATGCGCTTTGGAATAAGAAGGAAAAAAAAATCAGAAGGGGCAAACCTGATGATAGGTTAGACTCAGTGCGATGTATTGCTTTTCCTCACTGTTTTCAATGGCAAGGAAACAGCAAGTTACATGAGACTCTGCCTTACGGACCCTTGTCCAAAATTCTGAGAGCCACAATTTGTTCTGCGGGAAGCCGAAGCTGGGAGGCACACACAAGAGCAGCCCCTGTAGACGAGCTAGAGATCCATGTGCAACTCCCAGCAGTCCTGGTATTGCAGTTAAATGATTGTTAGTTACCAATTGTGGCTTCAGTATGCAAAATACCTTGGCGTAAGCAAAAAAGTGGCTAAACATCAAACGAATGAGCAGCTGGGCTAAGAGTATAAACACAGCACATACTTCAAATGTCAGTAACATGCCATGTGCCCGTAGTGGGGTACCCAGTGGATACACACAGTATTTTAATTTTACTTTTTCTTGGCAAGATCGGGCAGGTATCTTGCCTGATTAGATAGAAATAGTCTACAGTTTTTGGATTACACAGGAGAGGACAAACTTTGAAATGTTTATTTCTATTCCTTTTGTTGAAGAATTTATTTTTATTACCACTTTTGTACTCTTAGACTTGAATAGCTATTGGTTGTTTTAGGTGGACTAATGGTCTAACAGGTCAGAGGATCAGAGACCTTCTGAAGGGCTAAGACCACCCACTCCTCTCCTTTCAGATATCACAAACTTTAAAAAGATATATTTCTTCACATTTTAAAGGCTCTTCACAATTCCCAAAGCCTGGGAGGTTATCTCTCTGTTGAGATAGGTTATATTAAAAATCTGCTTAGAAACCCTGAAAAACCTGAAACATTCAAATATTTTTGTTAAACCTGTTATGTGTTGGATATATTATTCTAACTGTGTAAGTAGATAAGAAAAAACATACTTTTCAATGCATATATTCAGAATGCTATGCAGACTAAATTCAAAATCTTAAACTGCAAAATTCCTGCTGTTTGGAGCGGAATGGATTCAGACCAGTGTAGCAGTCTAGATACGACTAAGTTAATATTAGGAACCTACCTGAAGTACTTAGAATAGTTCCTAGAGAGGGAAGGACATGTTTAGAGAGTGAATCTGTCCCATTACATGGGACATTTATATCTCCACAGTAACTTTGCAGAAAACCTCTCTAAGTGCTTACTATCAAGTATGAACAAGGTGATTTTTAAAATCACAGCCTTAGAGATTTAGAAAATTTAGTGTTCATCCATGGAGGTCTCTTTTACTTTACATGCTACCTCACATTCAAAAGAAACCTTAAATTTCTGAAATACAATGCCAGGCTTTACAAATGTAAATAGCTGCAACGAGGATGTATCAATTTGATGGAGGCAAAGTGATTCACTTGTCTATGAAAGAGAGGAAGAGAAGCAGTGGCCTTGAGACAGGATATGGGAAACCTATGACAGTTTTAAAATTCTGTCTGACATGCCCACATGCCATAAAAACCTTCACTTGAGAGGCTACAGGAATTATGACCTCACAAGAAAAACTGTTTCTTTGACAAAGCAGTAAGCTAACTGTACTTAACCGTACCCGCATCCATTTGTTTAATATAGAAAACCCAATATTCTTGGGATTTTGCCCAACTGCTTGAATATTTGCAATTGTTATCATCAATAAAATAGGAGATACAGAGCAAGTACAATTTTTTCTTCTAGAACAAGTAATTTACAGGAGCAGTTTTAGATACAAGAGAAACACATACAAGTATTAGGATCACAGATGGAAGTAAGCTTTACTCCATCCAATGTTTAGAATTTTTTAGAGGAAATGGACAGAAAATAAGTAGTGTTGGTTTGTGACTTCTAAGTCTTCCCCTAGATATCAGTAGATCACTGCAGTTTTGTTTCTGGAGCTTCTGTAGTTTCTTCCCCAACTCGCACTGGGGGACAATGGGTTACTTCATTGTCTTCAGTGGAGTATCAGATTCAGCACTTGCTCACCCGATTCTGTACTCATGTGATTGCGTGCCCTAACCAGCATCTAAAGGAGAGCAAATCTGAAGGTACCACTGCTCTCACACCTCCTGCCAATTGCTTTCTTATTCCTTCTTGTGCGGAGCTGCATGCAGAAGTAATGAGCATCTTCCTTTCCCCATTGGAAAACCAGACTTGGGAAACAGATAACTGAAAAAGCAAGGGGAGGTTTCCCAAACTTCTACTCTGAATAACAAACACCACCACATGAAATAAATCACTCGATTACGGTATCATATGGTGTTTTTTTACCTTTTTCAGTCAGACGTTATTACTCATAAACTAAATAATATGATCATTTTTTAAGAGCTGAGATCATGCCTAGAAATAAGTCCAAACATGACTAGACATTGTAATTTATTTTTTTCAAGGTTTTCACTAGCCAAGAACCAACATCTGTATTGAAACGGGAAGGATTTTAGAGAAGATGGTTGTTTCTACAGACATTAGTGTGTCATTTTCAGAATACTGTTGACTTTAAGCATGGGGTAGTGACTGCCTCCTTTCAGAAATGCTCATCAGGCTATGCTTAGGCTTTTCAGTGTGAAATGTTAGTAGGAGAATGTGTTTTGCAGTATTTTATGGCAGAAAACAAGGAAGAAAAGAAAAAAAAAAAAGCAAAATCAAAACTGGTGACTTGTAGGTGAGGAAAATTCTCCACAGTTAATTTTCAGGCCTGTAGGCCATTCACCACATTGGATCCATGCTGCAGACAGCGCCCTCGGGCTCACTAACACTAAGCACATTTGAGGTCTGGGTCATTTGTATGCCACTGAAATGCTTTTGTGGTGCATGATGGTGGTTTCTGTTAGAAGCCATTAGACCTCCCATCTCCCTCTGACCTGTACTGCTGGGATTGAAGCGAGTGGACTTTGCATGCACATCCAGGGGCACTGGAGCTGCTCCAGCACCAGGTCCAGAACCACTCCAACTGTGCCTTGTTTTTCCTAATATATGTTTGTAATCACACTTAATTATGTGCATGAGAAATAACCAATTATGAAAGTGCATAGCTTTCCTCCCCCAAGAAAATGTACCACAGTTATTTTGGTTATTAGATAGCTGATGTAACTATTGTTAACAGAAAAGGTAATGAACATAGAAAATATTATTTCCTTCTCCTGAGCATTTAGTATAACAATATAAGCATTGACCGTTGTGTACTTTGGTATTATTTTCCTTTCCTGCTTATAGTCCCTTCTCATGTTTCTTCATCATTTTAGGCCCCTAATAGGGATAGGATGAACCCATTGATGTCGGCACATGGAGGCCTGCTAGTAGCATGCCTTTGGTTTTAGTCTCCTAGCAGCAGCCATTCATGTTATGTGGGCTTTCTTTTTTGGGCATTGCCCACCCCTGAAACTGACTTCAGGCATTTTTCACTGCCTGTTCTGCATGAATAGCCACAGGCCTCTTGCCAATTGTCCCCTCTTCTTGAAAGCCAGCCTCAGCCAAAGGCCTTTTCAAGTGTGATCCCAGAGTGCCACACAGGCTTTCAGGGTATTGTTGTCGAGATGAGGGCCCTGCACTGGAAAGTGGGGTCAGAAGAGAAAGCACAATGAGGGGTGATGGAGGCTTCATGCAGTCCTCAGATGCTGGCCTGTTTATTAATTTACAAAACTAATGTCACTGTCTTTAGAGAAGAGATTGAGTGAAAAAGATGCCCTTTGAAGAGAACTGCTTTTGATGCATTACCAAAACATTGGTCGCCTTATTAAATAGATTTTATGGAAGCAAGTACAGCTAATAAAAGTTCAGAAACACCAATAAAGTATTGAAGGTCTGGATTCAGTGTTTTCTATTTTTCCCTGTCAGCTCAGACACAATTCATATTAATGGGTTTTACAAGTTGTCCTTGGGCAAAAAATCCTTACATATAATGGGTGCAAATATCTGGTCTCCCTTATGCATGTCACACAAACTATTAGCCAAGAGAGGACAATAGTGCCAGCTCTTTAACAGCACTCTTCCCCACACATAACATAATGAAATACTCAAGCAGAATTTCTTACCTTTTGGTGTTTAGGGAGAAACTGAAAGGGTGGAGATCTGTGAATCTGTACTATAGTATACACAAATGGCCTGTCTTATGAGAGTTTTCAGTGCAGCTCTAGGTGCGTATTTGGGGGATCCAGGAAAACAGTTCCTGATTTGCTAGTTCCTATAACATCAGATGGAGTCCTATTGCCTAGAAGTACATGATATTTACCTGGCAGCTTTTAATCTGAGAACAACCTTAGGAAGAAATGCAGCTCTTTGGCTTAATTGCTCTTCCTTTTTCCCACACCTGATTAAAAAAGGCTTACTTTATCCCTTCAAAATGACTTGCATGGTGGTTTGATTTTACTTACTTAGTGCTGCTAGCGTCTTTACATTGTTCTCCTGTCTGTGAACAAAAACACAGGGAGATTGCTCTCTCTGTGTTGGGGCAGCTCACAAGCCACAGTATCATGTAAGATTGAATGGGAGTTGGAGTAGATGGCCGTCAGAGGTCCCTTCCAACTCTAAGGATTCTGCGATCCTATGAATCACGTTCTCTTATTGCATAAAAAAAATCAAACCAGGACAAGTGTGTTTATCTGCAGATGGCTTATTGTTTCCACAGGGGATCATTATCAGGAGCTGCTGGAGATTTATGACTGCTATCATTGTGGGTACTACTTACGACTGAATTTAGGGACCTTCAAAGCCACAAGTATGAATCTCTATAGCTGGAATTAAAGAAGACAATAGTTAGATTTGTATCCTTGGTAAGCTGGATGCAGAAGGAAAGTGTTCCAGGCTGACCAGTAGGTCATAACTGCAAGATTAGGATTCAGTTTTAAACATGTGGCCATAAATGTGTGATTGAATATTAAGTGCTTTCAATTAACGTAGATCAAAAGAGACTTTCGTAGTTGGACAAACTTTCAGAAGTACCAGACTTTAAGCATAAATCTGTCTAGTTCCTTTGTTTTTCATAACTTGTCTTGCCATGTTTGTTAATTATGGAAGGCATTTAGGACTTGCTCTGTCTCATCCAGCTTCTTCTCTTCTTTAGTGCTCCAGCAGTTAAGTCAGCAGTTTTACAATCCACTGCCTTGAACCCTGAAAGTCATTTATGGACAGCAAGTGGGTGTAAAGTGCTAGTGGTAGCATTTTAAGTCTACTCTGCATGCAAGGCACTGGAGATTGATCCATGGAACAAAAATAATCATAACCTAATCACCTTTCTGGTAGAGGAAAACAAAGGATTGTTGACCCTCCTTTAAATGATAATACAGGACAAATAGGTTTCTGATGAGGGAAGCTCTTGCCTGAAAGCAAATACTGTAGGTCACACAGAATGGTAAATATTGGTAACTTTCAATGAACGTTTGGTTCAGTTTTCTACTATGCTGCAGACAGCACAGTTCACAGATCCACAGTTTCAACTTTAGTCTATTATTCCATCAAATACATATGCTCGAAGTAGTGTATTTGGATATTAATTTGATATGATCTAAGTGTTTATTCACTCAGAAGAATACTGAATGGCCAATTTTGGGATGTATAGCTGCTTCTTTACAAATGACTTCTCTTTCTGTATCTTCAAATACAGAAGCCTGTGGAAAAAAAAGAAAGAAAACAGTGAATAATTTAGTGTTGGTTTTTTTGTTGTTGTTGTTGTTGTTTGTAATAATTTCACATAATCTCGTACTTGTAAATATCTATAATAAATTAAAAAACTTGTGGAGGGCTTTTGCACATGTCGTTCGCTATCTAAAATTGGCTGATTTGAAAACATCTTGAAGTAAATTTAAGAGGCAAAATTATCCATCGTCTGACAGTACTTTCATGGTTAAAAGTCTGAAAGTCAAGGCAGGTAAACAGAACAAACATCTTGGTATAAGAGTATGTTATGCCTTTCTTCTAATGAAGAGTATAAAAGTAAAACGTTTCTAACCTGAAACTGCACCTATCAAAGAGGAAAGCTATTACCTGCAGGTTTTACATGAAACAGTGTCTTTGCAGAAGAGCATACCTCCAGTGCAGTAGTAGGTGGGGAGCAGTTCTGCAGCCTGTGGTGAGGCGTCCATCACTCTCAGTCAGTTTAGGACTTGTCTGTACAAGATCTGTTTATTTTGGCTTTGGGTAAAGGAAAGGATTTGTCCTCTCTATATAAACAACCACAGATAATAGTATGTCAATAGATATATTACCATATTTAACTTTTAAAGATCAATCAAATTAACCACAATAAAAAAAGTGAGGCAGAAATTTGGAAAGTTTCTCAGGAATTATTTTCCTTTTCCTTCCATATGAAAACTAATAAATGATCAGAGTACACAGGAAAACTATTCGGTGAACTTGCCACGCTCGTGGCAGAGATAAGCAGTTATTACCAGGTCAATAAAATCCACAGTGTGGGAAAAGGTTTTACAATGGCTCAAAGGCAGTGATGGATAAAAAAAAGGTGTCAGATAAAGATAGGGGCACAAGTAATTCTCAAAAGAGGTTCAGCATTTTGGTTCAGATAACAAGCTAAGCAGATTGTCTAAAGTTCTCTGAATCCTCCTGAGGTAAAACTCAAGCAGCAGCCTCACAAGAACAAAATTTCACATGACATTTCAAACTTCTGCTTCTGGTTCATTTAAAAAATAAAACAGAAATGTAAGAATAAATTAAGTTCTTTAAAAAGGAAGTTAATGCAACATGCTTTATATTTAACAGTTCATTTGTCTAACTTCAAGTTTAGAAGTGATTTTGGAGCATCTTACGCTAATTCAAATCATTATCTTCTCTCTCAGTAGGGCTTTTTTTTAGGGCTTTTTTTTTTTTTTTAAATATCTGTACTAGATCCCAAAGTAGTACAGAGCTGGGTTAATGCTAAATGGTGTTAGCAAAGCAAATTTCCACGCTTTTTTTTTTTTTTCCTGTTTGGAATTTTTTCTTCCTTCACAGTTATTTATTATCTGAAGGAAAAAGAGGAGGAGAGAAAGGACAAGTCAAAATATATTTTTAGGAAAAAAATAAATAAACCTGTCTTCCTTAATCAGATACTATTTTCTTTTCACTCCACAAAAGAGATAAACTGCCAGAGAAAATCAGGTTAGAGGAGGAGCAGAGACATCATGCTTGCTATCTGCACACAGGAGATTTGGATCAAAATAGTCAGGCTATAAGAGAGTATTTTGCAATAGGAAGAGTATAATGTTGCTGAATTAGGTGTTAAGAGACCCCATGAAATCCTTCTGTAACATTCTGGAGGCCATTAAACTTTTCTTAATTTAAAATTATATTATATTATCCTTCATGTCATGAATGTGAAATCTCCTGTGAATGGGAACACAGACCACTCTGTAAAATATGGCTCTCATTTAGTTGCCCAAATGGCAGCTGCTCTATTTTAAAATCTTTACCTCAAGTGTAATGACTGGGAGTCTGAAAAAAGAAAATAAAACAACCTTAATTTTCCTTTTGAGTCACTTCAGACTGCATCCTTACTTTTACTTATGGGAGTCATTTACCAACTCCTACCTGATTCCTTCTGCCTGTCTTACTTATGCTGAAGGAGTTCCTGAACAGGAACTGCAGATAGACTGGGGCAGGGTTTTGTTAGTGCACGAACTGACTTCTGCTATTGCTTGAAATCACAACAGCAAACTTCTTCATCTCAATGAGACCTTTTTTCCTGTTTTTTTTTTTTTTTTTCCTTTGGCAGGGTAGTCTGAAATGATCAGAAGATTCATGGGAATGGAAGCTGTCAGAAGCAGGAAGGTATGGTTTCAATTAATATTCTGCTTTATCAGTCAAAATATTTCACAAAAATACACTAATTGTGACAGGATTTGGACTTTAAGCTCAGGTGGTTTCTGATCAGGGAGAAAGAAGTACAGCTAACATATAAAAGCCTGTGTATTTTATTTTTGAAGAGAATACAAACTGATTTTCAAAATATTTGAATATTTTTGTTTTGATTTTATTGCAAAACAAAAAAAACATCATCAGGTATTTGAAGTTTGCATATAATAATTTTTTTTTATTCCCTGCCTATTTCTTTGACAACTATGAACATGGAAATCAAAGAATCTCTCATTTTCATGATATTTTTGCTCTTTTCTTAGTTCTTCTATTCTGGAAGTATGTCTGATCTGTAAATCTTTAAACGGTAATAAAGTTAGGAGTAGGATTTCTGTGTGGTCTCTGCACCAGCATTTGTGAAAAGATCCAATACATCTAATCTGCTCAAATTTAATGAATGTCCTGCTGACTTTTAAGGGAACTGGGTGCCTGTCTACCCTCTGAGACTTTCAAAATCTCCGTTTTTTGTCAGATTTTTTCAAGAAACCAGATCGAGCAAGTCCACACAGAAAATGCCATTGCTGTTCCTACAGGTTTCCACAAGACATTTGACCCCTCCCCTCTCTTTCTTCCTTCTTTTTATACCCCTCTGGAATGCAGATATTTTGGCTAATTTTCTCCAGCTGTCACAGAGTCTCACAGGAAAACGACCTCGCAGAGTGACCACTTTCCCTAGTCCTTGACTTAAGTAGAATTTTTTTTCAGAGCTTTCACCACATCATCCACATCACTCTCTGGTGTCTTTCATGAGTCAGGAAAAAAGCTGGAGAAAAATAAAAAAGTGCCCTTTAAAAAAAAAAAAAGAAAGAAAGAAAACAAACCAGATCAGTTTGAATGAGTTTTATCCATTACTATTTCAAATCAGTGTGTGTAGCAGAAAGTTAACATTTAGGATTCCCACTAAAGGACAGGGAAATATTGGCATTTGGATACCTTCCTTGTAAGTTGCTTTTCAGCATGCAATTACCTGAATCATTTAGTAATGACAGCAGCGTCAGCAAATTTGAGAATCGGACCTCTTTATTCTGTTATTCTTTTTAATGTACTCTCCAGAGGTGAGAATTATATTGTAGAAACCACATTCAAGTTTAGCACTTTTGAAAAGGCACAATGAAAAAAATCAACAAAATGTGATGTGATAAATACCTATGTTGTATGAATTATGGAAATGAGATGCAGGTACATGAAAAGCTAATTGTATATTAAGTACCATTATAATTATAAGGACGTTCTGTGACATGAAGAAACTGTAATTTTTTGCTTCATTTACTCTTGAGATAAATTATATTGTATTTTCAGTATTTTTCTTCCGTGAAGTTGAAGTTAATGGGTCTCTTGTTAAGCACAGCTTTTCTCTGAGTGCTCTCTGCGGTTATCAGGTATATTTGGTTAGTATGGCTTGTAGAATCCCAACAATTTCAGACTATAACTTTTTTCCAATGGCATTTACTTCTTCATAATTTGATAATTTTTATACTTTGAGTTTATCCTGTCTTTCATGTTGAGTTTTAAATATCCGATGAGAAAAGGAGAGAAAGATGGAGACTGGAAATAGGCTGCAATCTTTACTAGCAGTGACTGAAATTTCTGAGTTCTCTAAAGGCCACGGAGAAAGTAGTTAATTCCCCTGCTGTCTGAAATCAACATAGAGCAATTCCACTCTGTAAAAATGTTTGATATTTTCTGTTCTGTTTTGAATGAGTATGCCAGCACCTTGCTATTTTCTGTAGCCATTTTGAAAGCGTCTTGCAGCTAATTTTAGTGAGCTTTGAGTGTCTTTGTATTATATATGAATACTCTATTGAGATCGCTCAAGGTATGTTGTGACTCATTTCTCTAATATTCTAAAGCCAGTGTCACCTTCGTTTTTTATAACATATAACTTGAAATATTTTACTTGAATTTGGTTATTTGGAGATTGATTACTTGGTGTGTTCTCCAGCAGCCTAGGCTTTTGAGAAGGAAAGTGAAGAAAGATTGTATGGGTTAGTGGTGTTAGATACGCTTCCTGGTATAAATGTGAGTCAACAAAGTGACTTTGGCACTGCTGCTCAGGCTGAATGTAGTCAAATGGGCTATTCCAGATATTGATGATTCAGGTTCCTGTCTGTTCCAACCACTTTTCTTTATTCATTCCATAACCTCACAGCTAGAACCAGATTATTTCAAATTATGTAGCAAATCTGAGGAAGTGAAAGGGAAGGAGGATGGAAATGCAGTTGCTGCAAGAATGTGAAGGGCAATTAACTCTTAGCTGGAATTAGCTGTGGCCTGAACTATGTTGAATGTTCAGCTGTGGTCTTAGGGATGCTATTAGGTCTTAGGGATGCTCACTTGCTTGAGGTACTGTCTCAGCTGCAGTTGTAAAGGCATGTGCTTTTGAATCAGCACTGTCAGGTTGTGATCCTGCTGTCACTTGGAAACTGAATATAAGCAGGAATGTGCTTTGAAACTCCATACATCGTTCTTCCACCTGCATATATACTGAATTGGCTTGGCTTCATGAAAAATCTCATTTATTTCAGTGGAAATACCTTCAGTGTGAGTTTTGACTGAAGTGAATAAAAATGATGGTATAATTTCCTAAATGCTTCCTTTTTGTGTGAGCTAATTTTTTACAGCTAAAACATTTGGAATTCAAGAAATCTGATAAGCAGGTTTTCTGAATCCATTCAGCCTTAATCACAGAAGTAAAGGAGAATGGTACTAATGGCATAATGGTCTTATACTCATAGCCTGCTCCAAATATTTTCTTTACCCAGCATGCAAATACTGCTATTAACAATAATTTTAATAATATGGATGGCAGATAAGATAGCTGTTTTCTTGGAATTAGAATGTGTAAGGTATTACTTCACCTCTCAAAGAGAGACACACAACTTCCATCTGGTAGTTTTTTAAACATCAATCAGTATAAAAACAAATCACAGAATTGTACAAAGTGGTCTTAGTAAACTGTTTAGCCTGGAAGGTGAGTATTGTACCTCTTGTGTTTATAAAATGAAGAAGTTCCTTGTACCTTCTGTACACATATAATTTCATAATCATCTCCATATTCATTTAGATGGATTATTTGCACAGGATATTTCAAACTCTAGAAATTCTAGGAGGAAAAAGGGATGGACCAGAGAATGAGTACCATATTCCAACTGATAAGTGTTTCCTCACATTTATCTGATTCAGAAAAGGACTTCAACATATGTTTAACTTCAAGCATGTGCTCAGGTCCCACTGGGTTTAAGCATGCACTGATCAAGGATGCTTTTACAAATAGAAGCAGTATGTTGTCCCAGTCAAGTCTACCTCATTTGCCAACTGCCCATATCTCCTCCTATACATGTAGTTGACTCTTTAGAGTAGCTCTCTCCTTCAAAACTGACTTGTGATATGAAGTGCAGTCTTTCAGTGCCAAAGTTTTCCTCCTATCAAAATAAACAGATATAGCTTAATGAGTCCTCTTTTGTAGCCTATAGGAAGTTAATAACTCTTAAACTATGACATTTTTTGTACCATCCCTTTTCTCCTATCTTCTCTGTCTGACCACTGTAAAGGCCAAAGAGTTCCGTCTGCGCAAATACAAGAGAAGTTACTTTATTATGAAGAAGGATAATAAGTGTTGAGAGTGACTAGGTCTTATTCTTGTCAGTCTCCTGTACTTAGACTCCTTTCAGCTTAGTTTCTGGTGACAAACTGCACAGCTGTAATGCCTTACATTTACCAGCCTGCATATATGAAAGATGTGTAATGTTAACTAAGCCCTTTCCCGTCCCTCTTGGAAGACCACCCTGCCTGCAAAATCTCCAGAGGAAAACACGGCATGTCCTGATCAGAAACTGCCTTTGTCGGCAGAAATACAGTATGTTGCATTAACCAAAACAGCATTTTTTAAAACATTTTTGATGGTGGCTGCTTTTTATTTAAATATTCATTCTGCTTTTGTAAATGGATCTCATTTGGTCTTTATATCCCAACATCACAGGACTATCTGAAAGCCTTGTTTACATTTAGCAGTGGAAATTGCTTCAAGGCTTGCACAAAACCTTCAAAACCTGATACACTCAGAGCAGAAAAAGGACTGCATTCTCCTCAGCAGCCCTCTAGACAGCAGTTTTCTCTGGGATGAACTTTGTGATGATGAAGAATAACTCAGCCTTCTTCCCCATTGACAGTGCAGCTTTTCTGCTGGATAGGAGCCGGTGTGCTGTCAGTGCAAGCTCCATACATATAAAGAGGGAGAAATGTTGGAATAATTGACTTCGGGAGCCACTCAATTCCCAGTGACACAACTGCATACTGATACTTGAACCATTGGTACTGTCTGAGGGACGTAACAGAGAGAGCTGAACACTATCTTTCTTGTTCTTTCTTGATTCACAGGTATGAAGCTTCTTGCTTCAACTGCTACTCTATATACATGTCAGCACAGCATAAAATACACTGTCTAGACTGCTTACTTGAGTTAGCAAGGTGCACAGTTTGTAGAATGAAACCCTTCTCTCTTCAATGCTATTTCAGCAGTGTAACCGCACTCCAAAAATAAGGCAATTCCTGATTTACCTCAGGGTAACCTCAAGGACAGCTGACTGACCTCAGGGTTCTGTGTTGAATCTTATGCTAAGGAATTATAGATTGAGATAGCACTTTCTGACTGGTGATTCACAGATGTCACTACCAATCACACAGGTCTGAACTGTAAACCCAGTGGTGACAACATTCACTTCTTCTCTGTGTCCTGGTTTACACAAGTGTGAGATGGTTGTAATTATGTTAATTTACTTGTCTTAGATGCTGTGACAAGTTAATTGCACAGGGCTTATAAAGGGGTTTCATGTTTGTCGTTCTGGATGGGAAATCCATGGGCTTAGACTTTTTACAGGTCTCAGGAAAATGTCTGTCTATTTCTGACTATCCAACAGTCCTTCATTCTAGGGGTATGAAGTAGGAGCCATCCTACCCTCTGTAGGCCATCCTACATCAAAATCTTAGTCTTGTTTTATGCATCCCATTTTTAGTCTCGCTCTGGCCACAGTGAGAATCTGTACTCATCTCTTTCTAGTCCCAAAAGTTTTCTGCAAGAAAGGTAGATATTACTGTCTGCATTTTGCAGATGGAAAAGCAGATCAAACAGGTTAAATGCCATAGCCTAATATTAGAAAGAGATAGCAAGCATGGGGACAATGTATACAGCCAGAAATGCTAGGCTCACTGTTCAGAATCACAGTGCAAATTCATCTAAGGACTATGTTCTGCATATGCCCCTAGAAGTGCCTATTTTCCTGCGTATCTCACAGAGTCAGATGGAGATGTCATTGTGGTAATACGATGGAGCTTTATTAGAGAGTATTTTTTGCTCTCATACTTATCCACTCAAATGCCTGTGGAATAATACCTCCAATTTTTATTTCTTATTATATGTCACTCCCACTCTTCCTGTGAAATTTGGTAGCCATTTCTGGACATGTAGAGGAAACAACTGGCATCCTTATGTTACTCTTCTTTCAGCTTGCATCTTCAGTGTGAATGGAAAGACCCAGTTCTGCCAAGTTTCTGAATGCTTCTCAGAATGGTGGGGGTTTGGGACTTTTTCTAAGTGGTGGTTGTGATCTTCAGGAATTCTTATGAGTTATCTTCATGCCCTTCTGTGTGCAAATATGAGGGATTTTTCCACGTAGAGAACAATTGCATGTATTCCTTTAATTTAATTCCTGTGGTAATCTTGTGTTTTCAATGAAGTTAAAGAGAGGGATAGTCAGTGCTGGGATGGCTTTCATTCATTTACTTTATTTCTGAAAATAAGAAGAATAAAACTTTTTGCATAGCAGTCTATTAGGTCCCATACTTTAGTACCCAAAGGTCTTCCCTTTTCCTTGTGTTTTGATAGAACATCTGACACACTGCTAAATTGCTGGGAAAGTTAGGAATAGCATTGATTTAACAAGAGTGATAGATTAAAAACATGTTGTAGAGCTGGACGGCTTCTTTTGCTTCTTTTCTTACTGCTTGGCATTCCTGATGCTGGGTCTTGGTTTCGGTAGCCATGCAGCATATGAATCAGAGAGAACCCACCCTGTGCTTTGGCATAACTCTTAAAGCATTGACAGTTTCTCTTTCTTCAGCAGTAATTAAACAAGTAAAAACTGGTTACTTTGGTTAGCAGATATAAATGTGGAAAATATTCACAAATACATATCACTGGGTGTGTGTGTCTAAGGAATCTGGATGAGCTGTGGTTGGACTCTCCTTTCCCACATATATACAACAAAGGTGCTTTATCCAACAAAGCAATCTAGACAAAGTCTTTTATTTCAGCTAATTCATGTTCTCTTTTTCTCTGTAAGGCTTGAAGGTTTGCTGATAGTGCAGTTCAGAACAACCCTTAATGATAGGAGATATGGCTGGGTGTAGGACTCGACAAGAGGAAAAATCAGTTAGAACTAGGAGGAAGTAGAACTAAGGGCTGTCAGGCCCATTGTTTTTCTAACAATTTTACTTTTCCAGTTACCTGTGCAATTAAAGAGTGAGCTAGCATAGCTCAGTTTGGAAACAATTGTAAGACTGAAAAGCTTCCTCTTCCGAGTACTCGTATAAATAACCAGTAAATAACCTGGTGTAGATGAGCTTGTTATAGGTCTGAAGAGATTGTGTTGCTCTGACTGCAGAGGCAGACATACTTAGAAGCAATGTAAAAATGAGAGTAGGCAAACCTAACGGACTGTTTAAATAACCACATATTTTGGGAGGAAGAATGATCTAACAATAAAACGTTAGTGATATTTCAAGAGCACTCTGTTTGATCATAACTTTCTTTCAGGATCCATTATGGCCTAAGCCTAAGGAAAAGGGATTCCTTTGCCTCAGTGAGCCCTTTGTAAAATGGGGATCATCAAACTAGAGTTTAAATTTTGTGTGATCATCTTCATTACCTGACCTATATACTACAGGCTACAGAACTTCCTTGGATTAACTCCTGTCAGAACTCACACAGATAGGAAAAATAAAGTCTTCTCCTTTTAATGTCTCTAATAAAACACTTCATAAGATGTGTTTTATATTTAAAATGGTAACCATATTTAAAATGGTAACACCAGTATAAAGCTGATCTAAAGGAGGGCTAAAATCCGTATAGTATATTATCAGAGCAGTGAATATTCAGGTAAGAAGAAGACAGACCCTAATAATATTTGATGTTTCCCAAAACTGAGGCTGAAAACATTACCAAGAATATTGGTGGTAATTCCTGCAGCTGACATGACTGAAGCAAGATTCTTAATTTCTTGACTTTTTTTTAATCTTCTTTCAAATTCTTGTGTCATGATGAAGGGGAGAGAGGAATAACACATTTCTGATATGGGACTTACTTCAAGCAGTGCTGTCTGGGAGAGTGTAAGGTGCATCTGGCACCTTGTCTGTGCACAGGTTACAAGGCTCCTGCCTACTCTGTGGTCAGGGGAAACGTAACAAACGAGGTTGCTCAGCATGTCCATGAAAGCAGCTATTTACATGTCCTATGTAGTGATTCAAGTTACTTTGAAATGAGTAGGAGATTCTTTGTTGGATTCAGAAGTTCTAAGCCTAATAGCCCTAGATCAAGTAAGGATGTTTTTGGTCTTCGTTTTTCAGCAAATAGCTTCAGTTTACTCCTGACAGCTATTTTATTTTTCTCAAATTACCCAATTTGTATTCACTGCCCACAGGCTTCTATTTTGTCATTGCTGTTTATTACACACACAAGATTTGCCCCTTCTGACTAGAGAGGAGGAATTCCAGCTTTGCACCAAAAGAAGCAAAAGGAAATTGGTGCCAAATATTATCTTTGGTGAGCAGCTTGATTCTCTTTGCCTGGAATCATCCAGTGATACCACAGCTTGGAGCTATAGTCTGACATCCAAATATAAGAAATATTCTGGGTTTGCATATTGTGCTTTCCTACTCCTCAGATTCAGGCCAGGAGGAAGAGGAAGATTATGGAAGAAAATGTACACACAAATATTATACCAATGTACTGTGTTAGGAAGGAAAAGATGTAAAAAGCAGATGACCGATTCATGGTGTTAAAAATACTGTAGCTTTAAAACGTTGCCTCAGTGTGGTTGGGATGCTTACAATAAATATATTCCACGCCAGATGTGGTCTCAGATGTACATGACTTTAGATTTTCCTGCACACAGTAACCATCAGTTCTAGGAGCCTGAGGATCCCCAGGTTTCAAAGAGACTGTTCCTGTTGTAGCTGTCCTGCCCAAGGGATGCTGGCAAAATGAACACAAAGGCTAGGGAGGCTGCTGACCCCTAAAAATCTCAAGCGTCAAATAGTCTATGAAACATAGATGCCAGTGTTCTACATCCAGGCACTGAATAATGCCTTTTGTTCCCAAACCACAAGTCCTTGCATTAGGAGGAGCAGACACCGTTGGAAGAGGTGATTTTCCATCGACCCCATAACATACAAGCTCAGCAGATGCAGGAGGGCCCATAGGACGTGTTCTTTATCTAATGGATAATACATACATCAGTTAGGTTGTTATAGGATGCAAAAATTGAATGGGGCTTCTCTTTCCTGCTGAAAAGATAAAAACAGCCTACTGTAGTTGCCTCTGTTCAGTGATACATCCCATACATGTTTTGTGATTTCTCTCACTCACTTGGTGCCGTACATCTGTGTGGTTTCTAGAAAGAATCGAAAGAAACTGCACTGACGTTTAAAAAAAAATACAGTGAATGAGCTGAATGTGGATATCCAGTTTTAGAAAGATGCTGAGCATACAGAAAGATTTTGAGTTCATTAGTACCAGCAGAGTGGTTAGCCAAGAGTATATTACTTTTGGAACTGAAGCTGGAATTGTAATGGGGAAAATAGGAAGCCGAGCTTGTGCACATGAATGGGCAGCTCCAACGAGACTGTTAAGGAGCCAGTGTGGAGCTACTGCAAATACAGGGCTTGTTCTGTGCATCTGTGCAGACCTTAGTTAAATGTTAGAGATGCAAGAATTAAAGGAATAAAGGAGTATTATTTCATACTATTTAGAATATAAGTACCACTTTTTCTCCCAGCAGTGCCTCAGTTAGCACCTTCTTTCCTAGGCTGTACCCGAACTGAAGTCAGAAGTGTCATTGCAATATGCACTGCTTTAGCTAATACAGCTATTGGTAGCAGGAAAGCTGCAACACCTTGGGCTTTGGGTAAGCTATGAAAGATGTTGCCTACCTGAAGCCATGAACAAATATTTGCTTGCTTGACAGCTAAAGCCTGCGGCACCTGGACCTCATTGCGTTCAGCACTCAAGCCTAGTTTAGAGTTAGTCTGAGATACCTACATGTGTAACAGTCATGCCTTGCCATCGCTATCAGAGTAGATAATCTGGAGACTTTGCATCATTCTGTGATGAGAATTAAGAGCAAACCTTGATGTAAGGCTTGACTGCCTAGGACCCAAAGAGGCAAACTTCTGTTGCTGGGTCTCTAGAAAGTTATACAAATGGCAGGATTTAATCAAGTCTGAATGTAATTTTGGGTAACTAGGTAATTGACGTAATACTGGTCACAATATGTTGGCTGGTGAGGACCACAATAAACTGTGAGTGTCAGCTAATCATGATTAAACACTGATTAGGTCAGGCTAAAACTGCACTTAGCTGACATGTGCTGAATGCTATTTGTTCTTGTCTACACTGATTCACACTGCATTCAATGTGGCACAATATAGATAAGTCCTTTGGGGAGAGTGTAGCTCTGCTCAGGCCTCAGTGTTCCCTGACTGGCCAACAGCTGCTCAGAGCAGTTTTATAAAGGGACCACTTACCCATCCTTTGATGGAGAGATAAGCCACTGTAATGTAATTACAACCAAGGAGATGGGAGAAGGAAAAGAAAAAAATATGCCAATCATGAAGGGGGTACACGGAAAGCCTCAGATTCCTTCTAACCTAAACATTGTGGCAAGGAAAGAAGTCTTAATTAGGAAACGTGTAGGCATAGAACAGGAGCCCATCCTAAATGAATTGGGGTGTGATGAGCATAAAGAAAATGCTTTTTAAAAAGATCTTTGACTCCCACTGAGTGCTTGTTTCTTAGACTTCCTTGCCTAATAATGTCAGCATTTAAATGGCCCCAACTACCAAATAACAAGGCTTTGAAGTTAACACCTCATTGAGGTATAGAGTTCATACGTTTGCTATTCCTATTATTTGTCTAGAAACCGTTTTCTGCATGGCTAGCTTAATAGGGCAACAGAATATTAAGTTGTATAGAGACTGAGAAAGCTATTCACACAAAGGAAAGAGCTACAGACTTCATGTATTTGAACAGAACCTGACAATTAAGAGAAAAGAGCAAAAGTCTGGGAAGTGCCCTGAATCACATAATTGCACAATCTATTTTCATACCTGTGATATTTCCAGAGGCCAGGCACAAACAAGGAATTTTAGCACTGGGCTGTGTTAGGGAGTTGTAGTTGTAATCAGGAGATGAGATCAGTTACTTTTTTTCCATCCCGCTAAAGTTTTAAAGCTTTAAAAATAATCTTTAAATATTTCTTTTTATCTTTAAAAGTAATTCTTTTGTGGGAAAAATATCGAAGAGTTTTTGATATTTATTTTCACTGAAAAATGCAACAAAATGATGAAAAATGATCTGGTGCTGATTGGACCGATTACTCATTGGATGGGCGATCCAGATGCACGTCCTCCTCTGTTATTTTCCATACAGATGAGTGCTCCAGCCATCAGACTGTCTGCTGTTTTGGAGTCTCTTCCTTTTGGTTTTGGCCCCAGCATACATCAGTGCTCTGAGATAAACATTTTCAAACAAGATATTTCTGAACATATTATACCAATAAAGTTGCTTTTCATTCTTCTGCATTTTTAGCACAGTCATTACCGGTTGCCTCTTCTGATAATATGCTGTGGCAGAATAATTAGCACTCCTCTCAACAAATTATTCTAAGTCATACTTACTTGTATCATAGAAAAGCCTAGATCCTGCCATTAAAGTAGGAGCTCTCTGGTGCTTTCCACCACGTGGTAGATGTTTTCTTACTCTGAAAAGTACATGACTGATTTAAACAGTGCAACTGAGTGTGTGAATGAATGATGTTAGTCTCATTTTTACACGTAGGGGACTAAACAATAACATGACTAAGGCTCTGCAGAAAACTTTGCAGAGCTGGGATTAAATAAACTTGGAAAGATGTCCCAGGCTTTGATGACAAGTAAGTCCACCTGTCTCCTCTAAGTATGCTTTAAAGAGTATATATTAGACAATAGAATGATTACAGAAGTTGAAAAGGTTTAGGAAAGATCTGCTTATTTCAGTGCTCATTGAATTTCCAGCATTGACTTTTTATTCCTATGATATTTACAATTTAAAAATTGCTGGCTGTGAAATTGTCTGGTGTCCAGGACCCAAGGGAGCTCTCATCTTTTATGTCATTCTTTCACTGACTTCACTAACTTTATGCTTCCATTTACTTTTCTAAATATAAATATAAAAATACCTACCTCCTCCAGGCTTCAGTTAATGAAGAATTTCATCTTCGTTCCTGCCCAGTGTAATTACTTCGCATCTATGCCACTGTAAATATCATCATGATTCAGTCCAATGTTTATAGCCCCTTATACCGTAGCAAAAGGCACGTTAGATATTCATTCACAGGCAACTGGCATCCATGTTTAAATTAGACAATTATCATGGGTATGCAACCAGAATAATCTTCTGTAAAAATATCTCCTTTATTCTGCAAGCCCTCTTAGAGCTTGGAAAGCAGATTGGAGGCAATTTCATGTGTTTATATTAGCTTGCTGCTAAGAATGAATCACAGTTTCTGCACAAATCCACTGAAGTGTTAATAGCATCTGTTCATTTTATAGAAAGTGATGGATTTAAAAATGGATGAATGGAGAAGAAAAACAGTCTCATCACCCTGGTGGTCCTGTGTCCAAATAACATGTTGTACTGAACAGAGATAAATTTTTATGCAGCTTCTTTAAAGAAAAACCTCTCTTTGTGTGAGTAGACCATAATTCCTGAAGCACTGGGTCTTTCTACAGCATAAAATCTCAATGACAATAATTACTCTGGGAAACAAAAGGAGTTGGATTTTTTTATGCTGTGTAACGAAGTGGTAGTTCATCTGGGCTGGTGGCTCAGGTGTCTACAGAGCATTCCTAACTTGAGCTCTCTAGGGGCCCCCATTTCTGTGCATAAACCCCTCCTTTGAGCACATAGTCTAGTGAGCTGATTTTTAACCTGGGCAGTAAGAGATATGCTTCAGCTATTGGTATGTAGTCTTGTGGTGATGGCATTGATGTAGAGGGGGAGATGGCTAGAGATCCAGTCCTTACACAGTGAGACTGGAAAACAAACAATTGTCAGATAACATGAAGGAAACATGGAACAGGCTGAGAGAGATTCGGGATATTAATTTGTATATCAGCATGGACGTACTTGTGATAAGAATGATGACATCAGATTCTCCATCTAATTCTTTGAGCAATGTATACTATCACAGGTGTCATGAGATGGAAGGGGGCTCAGAGCTCATAGTAAAAATGATACCTGCCCTTGCCACTGGTGCCCTTGTCTACCTCTTTGCTGCAGTAGTGATCACTTACGTTCCCAGGTGCAGTGTGATAACCTGTCTGTTGCTTGAGATGGGAAGATGGAGAGTGGCAGATGCATCAGCACAGGAGATTAAGCAAACTGCAGTAAAAACAGCAGCTTAGGACCCTTGCTTCAGTCAGCCCATGGCTGGGTTTGAACCAGCTGGAGTTAAACTCAGGAATAAGCACTGCGTTCATATCCTGTGTCTGAGACATTCCTGTGACAAGAGTGCAGCTGGAGAAGGCAGATCAGCTCCTCCAGAAGCTGTGTGCTCCTTCCTTTTCCAGCCCTGATTCACATTCTCTCTTGCGCATGTTCTTCCTTCATCTGGCCCTATGTTCAGCCAATTAAACTCGTTAGCCTGATCAAAACCTATGTTTTGATGGTTTTTCACTAGGTTGGTGAACTGAGTTTCTAATGGTACACTCAGATGAGCTTGAGAGCTGCCACAAGCAGCAGAAGGGAGAGACTGGAGCAAAGAGGAAGTGAAGAGGAAGGAGAAAAGGGAGAGGAATAGAGTCCTTTTGGTAGCGGGATGCTTTAGATTAGCTCAGCCATATCATCTAACAGGAGATGTGAGAGTGAAGCCTGCTCTGTTTTCTGTTATTGCTTGCTTTATGCTTTGTTTGTTTTGCTTTTGGATAGGAAGAAATGTAGCTGTATATATTTAGGAGAGGGTTTGGGGCAAACATCCTGATCTGACATATGTTCAGTGTGGCTTGGATCAAGATTTTTAGCCCTCTCCCTACAGAAAATTGGGTTTTAAATGCTCCCCTGTCCAGAACACTCCCACGGCCAGTGGTCTCCTGACAGTTCCAGGAGCACCCTGAGGTGCTGAACTTGGCCCAGGTGCCGCACATCTCAGTGATGCCAGCTTCCACTCCTCATCCCTGTGAGGAGGAGCTTGAGGTCACAGCAAAAACTAGGGGGAAGCTGGGAATTACATTCTCCTTTCCTGTGTTGCAGTCTGGTCTCTTAATTATTATTTCAGCTCTTCCTGTTCGGTATGAGGGTCCCTTCCCTCACTCTCAGATTTAAGTGTGTATCTTCTGTATGTCAGCAGCAGAGGAGAATCATCTGCAGAAATTCAACACTGGGGTGGAAAAAAAACATTCCCGTAAGCATTCATTCATGTTTGAGAATGATTTTTCTTCAACTCTGCTATGACCTCACTTAGGTTGTTTGGAGAATTTAAAATTACAGTACAATGCCCCTCTTAATTCCCCTTGTAAAGTTTTGTTGTGTAGTCTGGCGCTTTGGTCAGCAAAAGAATGAGAGCGTGCTAACGTGGTTCAGTCCCAGGTACTTTGGTCTCTGTGAATACAGTGTAGTTCATTTCCCCCATGCCTGCCTTGTCCTGGGGAATATAAACTGAATCATACAAAGCTTCTGATTTGCCATTTGCATCAGGGGATCAGACTGTGAAATACTCTGCTTCTGAACTGTTTAGCTATAAATGCAGAAAGTTACTACCTGTACAGGTAGCCCAAATGTGTGCGTAAAGCAGAAAAACCCCAGCAGTGTTCCTGTCACAAAAATGTCGAAACATTGAAAATAGAATCCTTATATTCTATTTCTCTAAAGCTTCTCTAGTAACAGTGTGCGGTTTCATAGCTTTAATGTGAACTTTAAAGCTATCAAAAGCAGCAAACAAATTGTCATATTTACCACGCTTCAAGAATTTCTTGACCAGTGCTTCATCAGCTATAAAATAACAACAAAAACAATAATAATAATATAAGCTAATAATAATAATGAGAGCCAAATAAGCCAAAGCACTGCAGAGGTCTTACATGTGGTAGGCTTTGTGAGGAAAATTAACATGAAAGAGGGTTCATCTGGGGGTAAAGGTCGGGGCAGATAAACTCCTATGTTCTGATACATTTCCTTAAAGTGGGAAGCGCTTTAGAAAGCAAGGCTGTGGGAAGAAGCTGTCAGCAACGGGGTGGTCAGCAGTGTCAAGGGTGGTGGCCTATATTTTTCTTCTGTTAGAGTCTTTCATCCTCCATCTGTCAAGCTCTCTAATTTTCAAGGCAGACAGTCTATTTTTAATACAAACCTTTAACATCCCAGGTCTGAAGTGCCCCTTTTATCTCAGAATAATATGAAAATGGCAGTAACTGTTGGAAAGATTGTTTAAAGCTGGTGCTCCCAGACAAGCCACATTGGGCCAGGTCCCAGTCACCCTGTCCAAGCAGAGGTGTGTGCATGTAGGCTCCTGTTGCTTCTGAAGGGAGGGCCGTGTCCCTGCCCACCAGCCAGCTGTTTGTAAGTGCAGAGCCTGGCACCGTGCCTGCCTGTAGATCCCACACATCGCTGTGATGCTGACAGAAGGAAAAGGTAGCTAGCTAAGGAAAGTCCTAGGGAGAGGCAGCCTCATGCACCTTGCAGGCAACATCCTGGTGGTAGGATCAGCATGGAACCTTGCATCCCGTTGGCACTGCCCCGTGGGGCATCATGGCCCCATTGCTGACTTGTTTGCTGACCAAGTGTTATTGCCGTGAGGACTGATGTTAGAAAATTGGACTGAAGCTGCACAAAACCCCAAGCAGGCACTTCCCTGAGCTTGAGTGTGGGCTAGTGAAAGTCTGGGCTTCCTCCATGCTGCACTGTGTTATACTGCTTAGTTAAAGCTGGTGTCTTAGCGTGGCTTGTGTCATATAATTTCAGCATGAACAAGACTTGGCCCACACTCAAAATACACAGTGTTTAAGTGTTTAAATTAAGGCTTAACTGACTCAGACACTGAATCTTGTTTTAGCCACTGAGTTGCTCTGTTACTAAATGCCTCAAACTGGAGCTCCCCTATTCATCTGCATGATTGGACACAGCGGAACTGGAGATAACTGAAGCGTCCAGATGAGTGAACTGTAGAAGTCCTCATCCCAGGGAAATCAGTGGGATTTTTTCAGGCGCTGTTCAGAGGGCTGGATTTCATCCAACTATTGCAGCTGGATGTACCCCTTCATTCATTCCCCAAAATACATACATCCCTTAAACATCCAAGGCATAGTACTAAAATAGATGCAGTGAATACCTTTAAGCAAGCATGGTTTCTTGATCTGGGAAAAAAGTCATCTCAAATACAAATATCTCCGAGTACGATAGGGACTACCTTATTTCTTCGTCCCCCCTCAGCTTTGCCGTTGCTTGTGAGTTCTGCCTTTTGGAGGTTTAACAGAAAAATGACCAGTTGTATTTTGTACCTGCATTTAAATGACATTGTGAATAACAGCCATAAATCCAGGTTGCTTTTTAGCATCTGTTGGCATAATTCAGTACAAGAAATGCCAACAGACTGACAACCAGGACTGGGTAGGGGTAGCAGGTTTAGGTCCAGATCTGAATGCATTGTGGAATGGAGAAGGGTTTCTGATTCACCCATTTAGCTTAGATTGTCACTGAAATTCAAATTCAGTTGCAGTACAGGGAGGTGGATCCTAATTCCCTTGACAACAGGAAGTGTTTGGCTGAGTAGGTATTTCAGGCCATCAGTCAAAAGGACACTGATGAGCACACATGCATCAGCTTGCCCACACACATTCCTCTACAAGAGTAGGAAGTGGAAATTCCCTGCGAAGAGGGAACATTGCATTAGTAACGACTTTGGTCACAAACATTATCATATGCAACCTGCTGTTGTCTTCTGGTGCTGGGGAGCTGAATCTTTGAGACATGGGAAACTTTCTAACAGCGTCCTTCAGTGCTGTAAGCAAACTTCGAGGTACTAAGCTTCCTAATCACTACCGTATGGCTCATAAAAGAAGCAATCCGATACCAAGTACCGAGAGAGGTTGTTATTCCTCCGCTCTATCCTATACTACTCCAAATGTTAGAACAATAAATACATTTACCTCTTGTTTAAGATCACTTAAAATAAGTTGTTTTAATTAAACCTCCTAGCAATCTATCTGCACTAAGTGATTAAGTGCCTCCTCTTTCAGTGAAAGGAGAAGGGATTATCACAAAACAAGACAGATTGAATTATGGGCAGTACTAGGACTGAGTAAAGCTGCTGAATATTTTCCATCTAAATTCATGTGAAAAAAGTTTGAGTTTGCACAATGTTATTCCTCTCAAATATTCCCCCCTCTTTTCAGTCCTTCCTTCCCTCCCTGATCCTCCAGAGTGAATGAAATAGTTATTTTCCACAGGTTAAAGTTCAGCTTTGAATATCAACTTTAAAAGCTGCCCAAGAAGAGAGCTTTCTTTACTCAATGGGCATCTTTTTCAGCAAATGAACTTAAGAAATGAAAATGTAGTAACAGTTTTTGTGAATTATACCTATTTAAAACTGTACCAAAGTTGTAATAATTTTGAGTTGTTTAGCAACCAGTTCTTTGCTGTATCACAAAATAATAATAATAATAATAATAATAATAATTTGTAGGGGTTGCTATGCTGTTTTTACATTATACTTTGGAATATCTTGTGTGAATTCAAATTCAGCAATTAATCCTTTCAAACCAATCTTCTTAAATGGCACTCAGCTTAGGAATCACACTGGTAAGTTAGTTGTTTTATTGCTAGCCATATCACTTTCAGGATGGAGGATAGTCACAATAAAAGGCTCTTTTATGTCTTGTAATCTGTCTTGTGATGGTCATGGCAGTATATATCTTTCAGCTTTTTGTGCTTTCGGTTTTCTTGTCTAGTTCCCCTTCCACATCTCCCTGCATCACCCCATCCCAGTACCTGACACAATGAACTGGATGGAAAACTAAAACAGAGTCTAGATGCTGGCACAGTGCGGGCAGACCAGCATTCTAGACATACTGCCCTGTTAATTCATTTGGGTTCTTTACCTGTAACCTTCCTGCTGTTTTAGTACAGGGGCCTCTTGTGGGTAGAGACAGGCAAGCATGCTGCGTAGTGGTTTTATTGTGACGTGGACAAATGATCGCGAGGAGCTAGCAGGAACCCATTGAATACATCAGTGTGCAGTGGTGGGATTTAAAGATGAATGCACTACAAGCACTCTGACGCTGCCTTTTAAGTCACCCACCGGCATGCAGGATGCCACCTTGGGGACTGATGGCAGCTGTTTGCAATTTATAGCCAATCTCAAAACAGGAGTGAGAGGGAAAATGCAGACAAAATATGAGAGTTGAGTTGAACTCATTCTGCAGCCTTGTCCCTTGTTTTTAATTTACTCTGTTAGCTGAGGGGGCCTGTGTTGTGGTTAGGCTTAGGGTCTGGGTGGCTTAGGCCCCAGCTTTCACTGAGGGGCACATGAAAATGATGTGTTAAAATATTGTTTCTGTTGTTCTTCCACTGGAATTGAAATGGGCAGTGTGGGCTCCTAATTGTAAGGATTGCTGGAGGAAAAAGACACAGGAATCACAGGAACAGTTCAAAACAAGATTTTTGTTGTAGTTTATTGTACTAGAAGGTATTTCAAGTTGTCAGGGCTAATATGATCTCTTTCTTCATCTTTCTAAAACTACATCTGAATGACAGGACTTGTTACTCTGTATCATGTTGGAGTATGAGTATGAGTAAAGGAGAAGCACAGCAAGGAGGAATATGGAGCAAAGACATGCATTAAGGCCTTACCTTAAGATGGGATATGGACATACGAAACCATGTGACAATTCCCACAGCCTGGGGAGCTTGGAGCTCCCTAGAATCTACAGCAGGTGTAAAGGACATGCCTAGAGCTGCACCTGCCCATAGGTTCTCTGCCCCTTTGGGAGTGTTGTTGGGTGGCATGATGTGACACGATTACGCTGCTTTGGAGCATCTCAACAGGGACTTCAGCTACTGGGAGAATGCACCCCTGAGCTGCTAAAAGGAACCTTGGGTTTAGCAGAGGATTGCGACCATTCTGTCTTTTAAAACACAGTGGGAAGTTTGTTTCCTGTGTAATTACAGTGAAAATTTAGTCTTTTCAAGTTAGATGCAGAGCTGTATGTTACTAGAATATACTGCAGCATAAGGAAACTACTCATGAGAGTCTGTCTTGCAAATAACATTTACATTTTTGCTAATTAGAAAGAATCAAGTTTTTGTCTAGCTGTACAGATAATGGTTTGATGTTTTTGAAGGAAAGGAATTCCAGAAGGACTGTTTCATCAGCAGGGTGAATTAACAAAGAAAAAGAAAAAAAAAAGAAAAGAAAGAAAATTGAATGTTCCCTCAGACATATTTTCCACTTTAGATGTCTAAAATACATATGATCTTCCAGCTACGTTTTCTTCTCACAGATCCTAGTGTTTTTTATTAGGACAAGTTTCATTTTATTGCCTTGTTTTCCTGTAAAGCCAACAAGTAAAAACAACAGGATTTAATTTTGGATTGGCAGGCCAGCTGGAGGATAATACATGGAGTGCTCCCCTTTTATCTTTCTCTTTTCCTTCCTCCTCCTGCTTCCCCGTTTCCTTGAGGTGCTCCGCTTTGCCACCATGCTGCTCAACTTACTGGCCAAAAAATCTTTGCAGGTGATTTATAGAAGCCTATGGTTATTGTATGGCTAATGATTCATGGAACTTCATTAAATACCAAGTATGTGCCTGCTTACTGTCTGTGCACACTGCATATTAGAACCTTTGCACTCCCCCTTGCAAATTGCCCCCATTAAAGTCGCAGACAAAAGGTCCTCTCAGTAGCTTACATATTTTCCCACATGTGAGAGAGCAATTGGAAACTTCCTCTTGATAACTAAAAACTTTTGAATTAGAATTTATGAGAAGGGTCTTTTGGTCTCATTGCCTAAGGGCTGAAACAGATCCCAGTGTGTACAAGCGTTCCTTTGATGCATGGAGCTGCACAGGGTAACATTTTTTAACAGGATCAAAAAGCGTAATGCAGGGACAATGTGCGGAGGCCCTTACTCTGACACAAGGAGTCAGAGTCTGTGTTTTTCCAAGGCTAAAAAAGTAAAAGTATGTGTCCGGGGTAGCAACGACGTTTTATATTCTTTTTAATTGCAGCAAAGTCCAAGATAAAATAATGGCAGTCAGTGTTACAACTTCCTTTTCTTTGATGTTCCTCTAAAAATGCTTTGTAGCTGCTTTTACCTTTGGGAAAGTATTGTATATGTGTTAGAGGAAAATATATCAAAAAGAAAATAAAGGGCCAGGTCTTTAATTGGTAGAAATCAGCATGACTATTACAGGGATTGGGACTTCTCAAGCTGTGGGTACAGCTAAAAACTTTCAGTCATTTCTCACCGTGTGCTAATATATTCCTGCCCACTGAAGTTACTCAGTAGGACTATCCTGTTCTGAATTTACCGTTGAATAAACATTTTTCAATCACACTTCTTCACAAAGGCAGCAAAAGTCTTAAATATGTGAGTAACTTTCAAATCATAAATATTGCCTTTGCTTTCAGCTGTATAATTCAGGAGCTTGAAGAGAGACACACGCATACATACTGGTTGATCTGAAGTCTTTACAAAACGGTCTTGATAACCAGAATTTTTGTCACCTAACAGTAAAAGGAAATGATTCGGATGGTCTTCCATTATATCTCACTTCACACAATGTATGTCTATATTCAAACAGGAGTGAAAAACAAGGAAGAGCTTCTTATGGAGCTGGAAGTTCACAGATATTGTTATAAAATAACCACACTACATCAAACTTGTTGACTGCGCATTGAGATGGATTTTTTTCTATCCTTGCTCTGGCAGTATGTGTGAAATTTGTCATGATAAGCAAGTCATTAGCTAACAGGATGTTTTCTTCAGCCAAAATCATCAGGGTTGAAATGCTTAAACTGCCTTTAATACAGTAGCCTAACTTACTACTTCTGTGGCCGATGAATTAAATCTCTTTCCCTTCACTCCATTCTCCTGAATGAGACAAAAGTAAGCCTTGATGACTTTTGCAGTCATTTAAGAGCTAAGTGAACTTTTGTAAACGATTATAAACCTGGCTTAGTTGCAAAATTTCTTCTTCCCCAATAAAATACTGCCAGAGTGTTTGAACCTGCATGGTGATCTTCTGAGAGCACAGTGTGTGAAATGCAAAGAGCCCCGAGAAAGCTCTATCTGAAAGACAAGAATAGCCTCAGACATACAATCAGAAAATGAAGCAGAATTGGGAAGCAGTGAGAAATTTCTAGGATATGGAGGGTCTCCTAATCTGCTTGTATGGTGCCAGCATGATGGGCTCTTTGTCTAATTCAGGATTGACTGCTTTACTTATGTTTATTTATTATTAATATCTATAATTAACAACATCTGCTTGATGCCATCAGATATCATCAGCTTTCTCAGAGGGCATATTTCGCTAATTTGGCCCTTACTTCATCTCATTCTGAATGTATTAAATTGCAACTCCAGCATATTAGGACTGCTAAACTGAGGGGGAAAGGATCTCTAAATTCCTTTCTTTTTTCCACAGGGGAATGGAAACAAATAAACAGAGTAAGATATCCAACATTAAAGAAATGGGAGAGATGGTAAATTATCTTGCTCCAGGTTTCATTCTGTATTGTCAGTAGGAATTTGGAATATATACCTCAACAAAGGCTTGGGCATACACTTGAAATGTGTTTGTTGCAGGGCATTCCTTTCCCTCCAGCTGAGCAGCATATAAAGCACTGGCTTTATTGTAGTCATCACTTTCAAAAAGTGAAGTGCCCCAGATTAAAAATTCCACAGCATTGTGAAATAGCTGGAAAGTTTCAAATTCAGATATTGAATTTTTTGTGTTCCACCCATCTTCAACAATGGCCTTCTGCATTCAGCAGTGTAGATGTAGAAATGTCTGACTGTCGTATCAACAAAGAAAAGATTTGCACAACATTAGGCAGCAAAGAGGAGCATTATTAAGGGCAGGTAAATGCAATAAATTCACATACTTGACAGTAGGGGGATAATGACAATAATTATTATTCAAGTAAAAAGAGGTTTCTCTGAATCAGAAGCATTGGCAGGTGGGAGTCAGCTGTGTACTGAGATTTCTTTTGCTGCAGCTCTAGCTTCAGCTGCAAGGTTTCACAATTCTCTCTGGGAAAGGAACATTGGGAAATGCTGGTGATTTTGAAAGTACAGTCAATTTGGGTGACATTTGGCATCATCTTTTTTTTCCTTCTGGTGAGATTTTATTTACTCTGCTTACTTACTTGGCACTAACTAAGAACACTGCATAGTTTTTAATTGCAATATGGGAAGATCTACCAGGATGACTTAAGGGCAAAACAGCTGCACCCGGTCTGTTCCTCCTCCTCTTCCTGAATTTAAATAAAATCTGGCCTTATCTGAATATGCACCCAGAAGACTGGATGGTTATTTAAGCCTCAGTTAGGGAACATATTTAAGATTATGCCTAATTTTAAGCATGCGCTTAAATCAATGGGACTTAAGCAAATGCTTGAAGTCAGGCATGTGGTTGAGGTGTTATCCTGAATGTGGGTCCTAATCCTTAAACAATAGCAAAGCCCAGAGGAAAGGGCAAGCTATCTGGGATCCATTCTGGGCTCTTTTGTTGGTTGTGTTATAGTCTATAAAATAAGGATCATTATTCTTATCCCTCTTTGTGAGGCACATTGAAAATTATCGGGGAAAAGCACTCTGAATACTGTTATTATTGGCTATCCTTCTTGAGACTGAAAAAATTTACAGACAGACATTCTCAGTGGATTTCTGGTTCTTCCTCCTTTCAGTCAGGCAGGAAATACCATGAGAATGGAAAGAAGGATGCGTACCCATGATCACAAATAATCTTAATCTCCTTCTTTGTGCTACTTCTGTAAATAATTAGATATTGCTACGCTCTTGTTTCTGCAAGCTCCCGCAGCGCATGAGACGTGCTGTGTGCAGGCATACCTGCCTCAGATAGCACCAGTGAGCTGAAAACTACATTGAGATATAATAGCACAATGCTGTGTGTGTGCGTGAGTGTCTGGGGAGGAGGGGAGGCTGTGTGTTCCTGGGCCACGTTAATAGTAGATCTACCCTGAACGTAGCAGAAAGGCACGAGTATGCATAAGTTTTAAAGCTTGCTTGAAAAGAGCACGCTGATCATAATCGCCCAAGGGACAACGCTTTTCTCAACAAACAATCCTCAGTCCCACGCAGTCGTATGGAGCACTGCTCCTGTGAGAGAGGTGCTGCAGGACAGGGCTCCGTGGTGCTGCGCTGTGCTATTGTTTGGCTGAAAGAGCTTGAGGCAGCAAAGAATCCATTATTGATGATAATTCAGAGTTCCTCACATTCTCACTACCTTAAGTCAGAGCTCATTCTCCAGCTTCCATGTGAAGGGCCTGGAGCCAAGGCCATGAGCTTGTGTATATGTGTTCAGGACAGTTAATATTTATGATGCATCTTGCTGGGAAAATTAGTATAAAGCTATGTTCCAACAGTACATTTATCCCGTGACCTAGTTTTATGAATAACGTGCTGAAACACGGCCTGCTTGATTTAAACTTTTGTCACCCATTCTGATGGATACAGTGCGTAGCTCAGGCTTATGCAATACAAGCTAGGATTTGTGCAAAAATGTGATGTGTATTAGTGCAAGGTAAACAGATGGTAATGCTTTTGTTAATACCAAGCACATACAGAGGAATTTATCAAAGGACCACATGTAATGTCCATAGTTCTTGGCAGAGATCCCTACGCTATTACATCAGCTAATAAGAATAACCATTTTATTGCATTACAGACAGTTTTTGCAGGGTTGCTTTAGACTGCGCAGGCGACTGCAGAGCTTGCCACAATTCATAGTCTAGCCTCTGATTCTGAATAGTGCTGAACATCTATAATATGCTGTTGGGGTTTGTTGTTATTTTTATTTTATTGCTTTGGCTCTCAGCATTTCTCCAGAGCAGCCTCCTCCTAGGGAATTTCACTGCTGGTTACCAGCTCTGAAGTATGTGTAAGAAAGCCAGGGGGTGAATACACCAAAATGCTGGAGCACAGGTGCAAGAGATGGATATTGGGAGACATCAAAGGGAAGGAGAATAATTGGAAAGGTTGGAAGTAAACTTTGATACTACACTAGCCACAGAGATACACAGGCAACACTGGAAAAGGCAGTTGTTTTTAGATAAATGCAGCTAAACACTGTTTATACCAAAGAATGTTTCACCTAAAAACTGTAAGACTGGTTTAGGCTGGCAGTCTCCCCATTTGATTAATACTCTCTTCTTCCTTCATCACCATCAGTAGATATTGCTTGCATCCTGATTCTGGGCCACCTCTGCTGGTTCCACCTGGTAGAAAGCTGTATTTTATGCTTGCAGGGCACAGCTGGCTCACTGTCTACACAATGAACAAGACTAGAGAACTGACTGGGCTGAAAATTGACAAATGATCATTCCCAGCATAATCGGTCTCCAAATCTGTTCTACCCCGAGTCTGCACATTTTTGTGCTAGGACAGGGACAGGCAGGAGATGAGCAGGTGAGAAAGAGAATAGCATCTTTCAGTTGACAAGACTGGGCTGTGTGGCCCTGAAATACTCCTTAATATTATAGTATGACTTGATCAACAGCAAAAAGAATCTGAAAGAGCAGAAAGGAATCTGCTTAACCTGGATCATCTCAGCATTCCTGTTTACAGCAGTCTGCAGTGAGGACAGAGAGATACTGACATAACCAAGAGCTATGAAGTGCCATGGGTGTGGAGATCTGCTTTGCTGTGGAGGCACGCTTTGTAAACTCACACTGAGCATTGTGGTTGTGACAGCAGGAAGGACTGCAGTTTCCAAAGCTGTGTGCTTTTGAAAACATGTAGGGGAGCTAAGGCAGCATAGAGAGCACACAGCTATTTCTGCAGCATTCCATGACCTGAAATTCTGTGCTGAGAAACATACATGAGGTCCTGATGGAAAACAGTCAGCTCTGCTGACAGGTCCCATTGACTTTAGTTCTTAAGGTTAAGCACATAATATAATCTTTCCTGGCTAGCACAAAATTAGTAGAAAAAGGGGAGAAGAGTATGTGAGTTGGAAAATTTCTGTCAATAATTTCTTATTCACAAAATTCTCAGCACTGGACTAGATTTCGAACTGCTTAGGTTTGTTTGGCAATATCTCAATACAAAGCATTGCCACACGATAAGCAAGGTTATGACTGTGTAGTCTATGTTTCTATAACACTACCTGTGTCACAGGAATAGCTACAGGCCAGGCTGACAACTCCTTCTTCCTTGAAGAGTAGCTTATGCACAGCTGTAGTTGTATCGACTTTACAAATCTGATTATGAATTTGCATAGAAAGGTCAGATCTGGACCTTATTTGTTTATTATTATTTATAAATTGGCTTCCTGTCATTAATAAAAATAATGTTGATTACCCTTTCAAAGACTATTTGATATCATTTATGTTTGTGTGTAATTAAATAAGAAGTTGAGCTGAAGACACTGCTTATGTACATGTTTTGTTTGAAGAACTTAGTATCTTTGATTTTGGAACAGTGCTGTGGCCCGGAAGCAGTAAGTGCTAAATAAGTTCTGCTACTTTCAGTTCCATCACAACCATCCTTTTATCCAGCCCCACAGTCACTGGGATAGCTCCCAGAAAGTAAATGTAAGGAGAAACAGAGCAGTAGTGCACTTCTACTGCTCTGGTCATTGCCTACATAGCTGCAGTGAAGCTATTAAACAAGTCTTCTTCTTGGTCTGAGGTTTCTTTTAAACAATTTCCCTATTGTAAACATTCCACACATTTTTTGTTGTTGGTTTTTTGTTTTCTGTACTGTGGCAAATGTCAGAATTCAAAGGACTGTCATCAGCTGACATAATGACCACTGCCCCTTTCCAGAAACAAACCATGCCACAGTATCTTTCCTAACACTTTTACTATACTACATTCACGTTGGCAAGGTCCCATCCCTAGAGCTTCAGTAGCTGAGTATTCTTTCTTCTGATGAGTTTCATCCCCCAAAGAATTTTCTGTCTAAAGGTGGCTTGAAGAGATTCATCTTGGGTTTTTGTAGATGGGAACAAAGTGAACATGCAGTGAATGAACAGCAAATTTCAGTATTAGTTGTGGCTGTTCCTTCAGTGCAATGATCTTTTTGGGTCCCAGGAGAGCTAGGAGGCTGGATCCCGAACTGGTCTCAGTTCATACCTACAGAGCTGTCACGGCTTCTGACTACAGAGTTTCTGCTCCAGGCATCTTTGTTTTCTAACATTTCTGTTATTATTTTATAAGAATTTCAGCTACTTGCCAGTAGGTGTGTCAGCTGCCTTGTCTAATCTTTCTTTTTGCTGATTCTTGTTTCCCTAGGCACCTCAATAAATTACCAGAACTAGGAAGGGATCCAGACCAGTAATAGTCTCTAATCATGATGCTGGGAAAGTTTGGATTTAAGATCAGAAATGAAAGTTTTTGCTAAAATTGCATACAAATGGGAACTTTGAATCCTTTTTATTTTATTTTATTTTTTTCCTCAGAAGACTATGAATAGATTCTCTGAAGCCTAAGCTGCAATCTGCATCAATTAGACTTTGCTTTCAAACCATCCTAACCAGCTCGTTCTCGACTACCCTATGATACTTTCTTGAGTATCCTATGCAGTTGGGTAGACCTTCAGGGATCTAGAAGAAATGTGAAGGGTTAGGTGTGAGATAAAAATTACTGAAGTTTCTGTCAGACCCAGATACTTCTGGAACTGTTCCATCTCTGTCCTCAAGTCTGCTGGCTTTTGCACGAGTGAATCTGGATTTTCAAAACAGAAAGTAAAATTCTTCTTTCCCATCCTCGTACTGCTTAAATGGTTTTGATTACTTTGTGTAGCTGCTCATCTGGACATTATATAACAATAGTTTCAGGTTCTGGCTAAGTCAAGATGGTAACGTATCAGTGCGGCTGCACTGAAGCAAGCAGAAACTTACACCAGTGGAAAGGGAGTCTCTCAGTCTCTGTCAAGTTGTGCTTCTTGTCACGTCTTCTTTTAAAAAGACAGCATTTTGAAAATGCCTAAATTTAGCTAGAAGGATTTTATCTGCAAACCAGTGAGCTATAGGCTTCTAAATCACATAGGCACATTAAAAAGCATATCTATGTCTGGTATGATAACAGTACCCAGAATTGGGAACTGCGTTGTCCATTACATCCTCTGATGAACTTGGTGATCTGTGTGATCATTGAGTAAGGAAAACATTATGGAACTTGCTCCCATACCTAGGAGCAGGATTATTACACTGTACTGTAGCTTAGCTGAGTGCTGCAACATTAAATTGAAACAAAACTATCCAAAAAATAGTTTGTAGAACTGACATCATCAGGAGCAGAAGGGGACACGAAATAACTGCACTTCCAGGACTGCATACAGTATCTGATTGATGGTAGACCAGATGCCACACGCGAGATGCCGAAGATTTAGTTGTTTTGTTGTTGTTATTATTTTCAACTTTGAGGAAAGACTGGCCTTCCTGTACTACATTAATGCATTTGTATGTTAATAGATAAAGTTCTGCCTGTGAAGATAAACTAGTATTTTTGAGTCGATTGGTAATTATTGCAACTTGATACTGAGGCATGCATTTTAATTTGAATTTCGTTCCTTCAGGTTACCATGTGCTAGCAGTATTAGTGGATGTGAGGCATGGGATGCTCTTTCTTTGACCCACTCTTTTTATAAACCTGTTTTCTGTTACAAATTAGTCCAGTGGCCTTGGGACAAGGCAAGGGCAGGGAGGGGATTTTATTTTGCCCAGGGCATAATGTCAAGACTTATGGGCTCTTCTGCTTGAATGAAGAAGTGAAAATGGATTGTATTGGTGGGGTTGCTCCCTTCACAGTCAGCTTCATAGAGCACAGAGCTCCTTCACCATGAAAACAAATCTCTGTTTTACAGATGGGTGCCCATCTGCTTTCTGTGTCAGACAGTGCAATGAGCTGCATTTGAGGTGCAAGGTGTTTATTTCCCCCAAGTGGATGCTTTGTGTCTGATTCCACATGGCTCTCACACAAAGAAAAAACACCCTGTAGTCAGAGGTCCAAAATTAACTTCTCCTTAAAAGCCTGAAAAAGCAAAGAAGAGATTAAGAAATATGTGGGTCAGAGTAACCCTCTCAAAATGAAGTGACTGATACTGAGTGCTGAGAATGAACTTTCTTATCCCATTTCCAGACCAAAGAAAAAGGAGAGAGAGAGGAAGTTCCCTCTAGGCTCTGGTTTTAAATGGATGGTTTGCAGTGGATTCCAGCTCTGTATTTTCTACTCCAGGTCCAAAGCCGTCTATTTTGAACTACTGTCTCAATTGTGCTATGACAAAACAAAAGCCTTTGTTAGATTCCAGCACAAAATGAGGTGAATGATGAAAGTCAACTGAGCCAGGTAAAATCTAAAGGGGAAACTAATGTGATGATGAAAAGAGAGACAGAAATAAAAGCAAAATAAATTCAGAACATTTTCAGAAAGCACACAGAAGCCGTTAGGCATAAAGGCACAGTGCGATGCATCACTGAACAGTCCATTCCATGATGTGAGGTAGAACAATTAGGGGGTGATAAACTCTGTACCTCAATAGAGAAGCTTAGGAAGAGTGAAAATTTGACATTTGTCACACAGGAACCTAGTGCAATTTCTGCCCTTTGCTGGTGGTTAAATGCCTGTTTAGAATAACCTCAAACTAAAAAGTTGCTTTTAATAGAATTTTGGTGCCAGGATAATGCTAATAAAATCTAAATATATATGCTTTATGAGTACAGCTGTGAAAATACATTTTCTGTAAGAATCAAAATTAGAGAGAGAGAAGGAATTGAGGAAGGTGGCAAAATCAGCTATAAAGCAAGAAGCATAGAGAAATGTATTTCAGATCGAGTGAAATATTTCTCTGAAGATGTCGTTTACATTTAAAAAAATTACCTGAACTTCTGAAGTGTTTTGTTGTGAAAAACTGCAACAAAACATTAAATTTTTTTAATTGATACCAGTGTCTGAAAGAATATTCAACCCAAAAGCTTCATCCTTTTGGACATGAAGATTTAGATAAGACGTAAAAGTTGTTTGAGCAAAAATGTAATATATATATGTATATGTACAAATATATATACACATTATTGTATTTCCTGTTTAGTCTGATCTTCATATAGTTTATACCTTGACATGATTGCTTGGATCCAGTAGAATCCTTTTTATCTTTAACCAATGATATTGATATTAACATAATTACCACTAAATGACAGTCTTACAGGAATACCTTTTATTTATTCAACTTCTCTCTGGGAAAAGCCAGCCATACTCATATAGCTGAGGGTGCACTTCAGGTGATTAGAAAGTCCTAAATACTTCATGTACAACTCACTGTAGGCTACCGTGGACATGAGTTACTGCCTTCTCATCCTTCTCTCCTTCACCAAGAATATGTAGTAGTGATTAGGAACAGTCCCCCCAACATTTTTATTGAATCGTCCACACTCTCTGCTTAGTGGAAACCAGAGATATATTTTACCAAAAAAAGAAAAAAAAAGAATATTGGCACATGTGGTTTCTCTGTTCCTTCCTCCTCCAACTTTCTTTTTCTTTTCTTTTTTTCTTTTTTAATTATAAAGGGTTTGTTTGTTTTTAATGGAAGAATGCATCAGTTTGCCATAATAAAGAGCCTTTTGAGCTTCCACTGATTCTTGGGGAGCAGGCCTCTGAGCAAAGTCAGGGGATGGAGCAGCAGCATGCTGCTGGCTCTTGGTCAGTGCTCACATCCGTGGTGTGCTGTGACGGCTGATTTCCTAACTCCTCACAGAACACGTGCTGCTTTATTTTTTTTCCCCTAGGCTTTAAAGTCGGAGCCAAATCATGCTGATAACTTGATCTTGGGAGTTGCATGTTCTCCTACCCAAAGTCCCCTTACAGTGTGAAGTGGCAGTGTTTACTCAGCCTCAGCTTCTGTCCACTCTGTTTTGTCCTGTTTACCACCTTCTGCCCTTTCTGCCCAAGGTGATTTACTCTAACAAGAAGATAAAATTATTTGGTCTGAAATGTTCTGTGCTCGCTGAAAAATGCTATGACTTAAATAACGGGTATACAAAGCTGCCTTTTGTAATTAAACTGGTTTACACATGTGGAACACGCTGGGTGCATTACGGTGAAATGATCATTTTAAATTTAAAACATGCACTCCCTCATTACAGAAACATATTCTGCCTGGTTCCTTCCTCCCCCCTGCTCGTTTAAACAGAGATGCCATTCCTTTCTCCATCTGAGTTAAATACCACAGTATCCTTTTCGGCAGGCTTCTAAGCTAAATCTAATCAAGCTGTGTCACAGCTCTGTCAGGCAGGTTGCTCTTTCTTTGGCCTTGAATAATTGGAAGAATGTTGGCACTTGTGCCTGGGCCATGAGAACGTGACCCGGGTTGATATTTAATCTACTGCAGTGCTAGGCTGCACTAGGGCTGGGGCCTAAGCCAGGCCTCAGGAGCAGTGTGTTAGACATCAGCAGCACTCATTTTACCTTGAAATGGATTCCATTTGATGTATCATTACACTGCTCCAGGAGAATGCTTTAATGAGACAGATACATGCACTGGAAAGGATTAAATTGTTGTCCTTTAAACTTTTTTGCTTGGCTTGCCTAATAGCTACAAGGTGCTGGGAAGTACCTGGGAGAGGCAAAAGGTTACAGAGCTGGCCAAAAATAGCTAAAACTGTAAGTCTGTCATCTCTAGAGCACGTTGTGAGAATTACAAATATCTGGCTTGCTCTTCTCTTTGTGAAAGAGGAGCAAGGTCTGAAATCACAGCTCAGATGTCATTTCTTCTCAGGGAAGGATTGTCCTAGCAGGGAATCTTAGAATCGCCCCGTGTCCTTGGTGCTTAGAACCAGTCCCCTTTGTGCATAAGTAAAACATTCATCCTCCTTTGGGATGTGGGAGAGGGAAGTTTTAATTCCCCTTCTCACAGTCGTATGTAAGCTCCAGGAGCCCTCAGGAAAAAGGAAATTCCTTTCAGATCTATGGGTTGTTCCTGCTGAGCAGTCTTAAGTCACTATGTATTTCAATGGTAGCGTTAACGCTTTCATGCAGATTTTGGTGAGAGCTTGTGGCACGGGGGGAAGGGCGGGGGGGGAAGGTGGCAGAGAAAAAGCTGTGTAGGGGGAGGTAATAACAGTTATAACCTTTTCCGGAGAGAAGTGTAAATTGCTACTTTCTTGACTCCTCAGAAAGACCTGAATGTCTTGCTGAGGTGTTTGAAATCGCCCTAGACTCAGGTCACACACGCGAGGAACGATTTAAACTTTGCTCAACAGGGGAACATGCTTCCAGTTTCCAAAGGAGCCCCTCCCCCCTCCGCGACAACATTTAATCTGCATAAAAAAAAGGTGATTTCAATGACCCTTAATCTCTGATAATGAGATGTACCCGTGCGGGCACAACAAACTGCAGCTCCACAATCGGTGATTCCCACATGAAATCTCAGTTAAAGTACTTCGTGTTTTGTCATCTGCACATTTCCACTGATTTTGGCCTATTCTGCATAGGAATGCTTAGGCCAGAAGGCAGCACCTTTCCATCTCGGCGTACAGAGTGGGGATGGAAACCATGGGGGAGAGGAACTTACTTGCAGTGTGAAGTTGTAAGACACTAATCAGGTGTGTTACTGATTAACTCAACCACCTCTGGAATGTCAACGACTTCTTTTCTTCCATGCTACAGTATTAAGGAACAGTGTTTGTCCCTTTCACGTATACTCACTCCCCCAAACTAATTTCCACTTACACTATTAGCAGAGACCAGCACCTGCTTTTAAGTCATTCTAACCCTTGTAATGCAGGATTCCTCTTCCATTTACAATGAGTTCTGATAAAAGCTCTGTTTCCAAATGTGATATTAAGTAAAATCCTTTCCCTCTTACTGTGAGAAATCATCCTGTGGCCTTGAGAACAGTCTCCTCAAACCTTTCACGTCAGTCTAAAGATAATGCAACCTTTTGAAGATAGCTAATAAAATAGCCTTCTATATTTTTGTTTTTTGTTCTGTGAAAGATCCTGGATGCAGTAGCAAGGGTAATGCCAAGAGTCTCTTTATACATCCTTTTGTGTACTGAACAATTGGATAAAAACGAAAAACTGTCTGTAGAACAGACAGGAGTACTCATGGTCGTCCATTATCCAGTTTCTTCTCTCTGTTTATTTTGACTATGAACTGTCATATGACTAGAAAGGCCATTCCTCGCTGGGAATGTTTTCTCACAAGTGGGACAACAATGTCAGACTGACCCACGGGAGGTTGCACTCTCTTACACTTCCTTAGAGTCCTTTTTCCTTGAACATTACTCACTGCAATTGAAATGAGGCCATCGAAGTTGATGTCTTGTTACCTTCAGCTACAACACTGCCATCAGTGGATGTTCTGGTTTGGTTACATCGCACCTTCATAAAGTCCTGTACCTCATCCACATTTATTGAGCACAGACTGTTTCCTGGAATACTCTGATATCACAGATTCTTGAGTATGGTGACAAACCCACATTTACCATACTTTAGCCAGTACTGCCTTCATGCCCGGCATGCTCTGATTCTTCTTTTCCTAAATCAAAGATTAAAAAAAAAAAAAAAAAAAATCACCTGCAAAATTTATATTGTTCATTGTAACCCAATGTTTTGGGCCAAATTGCCAAGGACATAAACAAACCACAAATGAGAATATTTACAAGAGAGGGCATTCCTGAAGCCACTTACCAGCACAGAAGCAAACAGACAAACATTCTCCCAAATGCTAGGCAAATGATCATCACCTTTCTGACCTCCGCCAGATTGTCAGGTCTTTCTAATGGATTTAAGTGAGAATAACAGAAAGGAGTTTAGGACCCCCGGGCTGCTGTTGTCTCTCTCTCTCTCTCTCTCTTTTCCTTATATCCAGTGCATAATCATAGGTAGAATACCGTTGAGACCAAATAAAAATCTTATTTATTAATTAACTTATTTCTTTTTGACACTAGGTGTCCACAAGTGGAAGACCTCTCCTATCGGTTGCTAATGTGATTCATTGCATAGTAATTTTGTAACTGCTGTGTCACACAGATGTTGAGGTAACTTGTTGGAACATAAGCACACAGTTTTTCTGGTAGATACTTTGTGCTAGTTTAGTAGCACAAAATGACCTTTACTCCCTCAAACACCAGCGGTTGCACTGGTTGACAGCTGGTTGAAAAGTTTCCACCTTCAGAACATAAGAAATATTCCCTAGATTCCTCTTATTATCCTTCTGTAGTACTCTCTACAGGGAAAACTAAGGAAACTTATAAAATATTGCCCATTGCTTGGCAGCAGCTGAGCAGTCTTCAGGTAGATCTGAAAGGGTTGCTGAATCATATGCACAACTGTGGACGTGCAGAGAGAGGAATTAGAGAGGAATGGTGAAAAAAAAGAATACTAAGGGAAGCTTGGAGAACTTCTAAACCAGGAGTGCAGAAGAAGGAAAGGTTGGGACCTGAGTGATTACCTCCTTTTGAAATGAGAGGTTAAATGCAACAGAATGCAACAACCAGGGAAAACAGAAAGGTCCCTATTGGTTTCCACATTATTGTCTTTTAAACTGCATTTGATTTTCATAGTTTTGTTTGCAAAGTAACTAGTAATGAACTGATGAACTCCTGAAACACCGTGACAAAAAAATTCTGCTTGGAAACTGGCTCTGTAACAGTTGCTGGATGAGGTAATGCAGATCATTGGGCTAAATACAAAAAAATGTGATATCAATTTGCATTTCCTGCAGTGCAAACACCTGTTGTCAGAGCTGATTACTGTATATTTTGCAGACATTCATTCATAATGTTGTATTTTATTTCAATACAGTAAAAACGTTTTCCTGAAAGAAGAAGAAGAAGAAGAAAAAAAGAATGCTTTTACTGTACAACTAAGATCTATCCATTATTATTATTATTATTATTATTGCTAGAAATGGAAATACTTGTTTGGTGCTTGATTTTTCAAAGTAGAGCTAGACACCTTAAGCCCAGGGTTATAAACAATTCCAGTAAATAGAGCCCATCAGAGATTCACTGGAGTAAACACCACTTGATTTAAAAGACAACTAAAGTAGCTCCAGCCATTTTTCCTCATTATGGTTACTAGGCATGAATCTCAATACCAAGTTTGCAAAATGGTTCGCTAGCACCTGGTGATGTTAATTGACAAGGTGTTTCCATCCCTCCCTTTTCTTACCAGCAAGCTCACCCACAGTGGAAAGTTTTGCCTTTGAAGCTTTACTTACTCTTCCTCCCTCTTTTTTGTTGCTATCTCCTTTTCTCTTTCTCACTGTAGAGCAGTTATAAATATTTAGTGTGGCTGGATAACCAACTAGTTTCTTAATGTGGAAATACTCTTTTTAGTTGCAAATGCTCCTTTTACCATGGACAACATTGTTGTCTTTTTTTATTGTTAGAGACTTTGTGCAATTAAAGAAGGAAAACGCTTCTAAAGGCATCTAGGCATATTCATGACAGTGCAGGATTGTTCTCTGCAGAAAGCTTGATTTGATTATTCTTCCTAAACTCTTCCCAATTATATATGTAGATACTTCCAAATTGCTTCTGCTTTGAAAAGTCGTTTCTGATTTTTCTTTCTTATCAGTTCCTTGTAATGGTCACCTGGTCCTAACATATGCACAGTACCCACAGTTCCAATTGTTTTAGCGTGGCTGTTTAGCTTCATGTGGCAAACATGTCCTGAAGGATGTAAAGCCAAAGGGAGACAATGATGTTGTGAACAGCTAAACATGTAATTCTGCAAGGTACTGAATGACCTCAGATTTCCACAATGATAGACCTGAGCAAGGCTCTACCAATAATTAAAATGGTGAAGAAACTGCTTGCTCTGTTCAAGTGGTAGGGTATGACTACATGGACTGTGATGCGAGCCCTCATGAAATTAAATGATGAAAAGTATTACTATATTAGCAGGGCAAGATGTCAGCTTCTGGTGGTTTTCCTCTGCTCATGTGAGAAATATTTGATGAAGGTGATCTCTCCTGAGGGATTTATCTCTTTGGAAATGTCATTTTCATGTTGATAGCACAGATGGCCAAGATAAGGAGGTACTTGGGTCTGTGGAAGGACAAACTGATCTGCACTTAAAACAAGGCAATCTTATGGGAATGTCTATTTATCTTCATCCTTTTCCTGCTAGTGGGAGTTTTCAAGCAGGATGCCAAAGAGGTTAGTTGCTGAATTTTACTTTGTAGAATGCAGAAGCTCAGAAGGGACACCAGGAATGTCAGCTCTCAGTGGCCGGAAGGGAGCCAGAAGTTTGAGACTGAATACAAAGGCAATGGGACTGCCTGGGAGAACTGGGTTAGCAGGATGCTGGACATCCAAAGCCTCAGCAGCCCTGGGAAATCTGTGACTTAGGACACACAGGGGGCCCATGACCATTGATCTCTGCATAGAGAAGATCAGGGTTCAGTTTCTTCCTCTGCCTCGAGGGACTTGGGGCTCATGTCCCACTTCCCAAGAGGGTTCTCTGGCCAATGAGCAGTATGCTGTTTTGGGTGAGGATGCTTTCTGTCCATCCTGTCCAAGCTGTGCCAGTAAGCAGAAAGGAATTCATGAAGCCAGAAGTAGAATACAAGTGTATTGGGGTATGTTGGTGGAGTATGGGAGAGACATACTCAATTTAGAGTAGGGTGATGAGAGTGCTTGTCAGCTTTACTGTTTTATGTGCAATAAAATCCTTCATGTCCTCTGCGGAGCCTTTCTCCTCCCCACAGTTGTCTGAAGTTCTCTTAGTTTGGCAAGGACAAGGTGTAATGATTAATCACTGTCTCATCTCCAGAGATGTTACCACCAGGACCTTTCATTCTCTAATGAAGTAGAAATCTTCAAATATTCATTTAAGGAAAACATTTAAGCATACCAAAAAATGAGGGAGTTAACTGCATGAATGTGGTGCTTCTATCAGCAGTTTAATAGCGATTGGTATTATCATTGTATCTATGGTTTTCTGTAATAATTTTAGAATGTGAAAGTTTGATTGATTTAAGGTGAAAATTAATGATAAGAAATCTACGGTTTTTGTTTTGTTTTATTTTTCTATAAGAAAATGATATCTGCTAATCTGAGGATTTTTTTTTTTTGTGATTAGCTCCTTCAGATAGAAATGGGAAATGTAGTTTAGCATGATTTCAAAACTATTCTTTTCCCGAAAGAAAGGATACATATCATAGGACTTTAATTTCACTGCTTTGTTGGGCAAATCTCTCACTGGCTTCACTGGGATTGCCCAGTTAGCTATTGATATCAGTGTGCTACCCATAAAATAGTGCTAGACAATAGTATTTCATGGAATGTAAATGTTCACAGAATACTCCAAAACATTACTGGGTCTTTAAAATAGGTGCTGCATTTCAGCTGCAGTTGATTGAGTGAATATTTAGTTGGGATGCAACCTTCCTTATCTGTACCCTTGTGGTCTTTCCCCTTCTGAGCTACCTAACTGTAAATCTGATATAGCTATAAGAGCCAAAATTCATGCTGAGAGCAATGTAGGTGCCCCCTTGCTCTATTAAAATGTTGTAACAAGATATTGCATTTGAAGTTCATCATGAAACATGCAAAGAACAATCCCAGCTCTAGTGTACTTTCAAACAAACACAAATTTCATATTTATATGTATGCATATGTATACATCTACATGAGTATGAAAATGACTGCATGCTTGCATGGTCACTTTAGCTAAACGAAGCAGGCTGTAATATAATTGCCTGTGAATGTACAGCACACACAAAACAATCACATAAAAGCTTGCCTGTTTCAGACTAATGGTCAAATATGAAATCTCAAATCAAGAAAAAACTGTAGCTTCAGTTCAGACCACTACATCTATGATATCGTATAGGCATAGTATTGCCACAATGGTCTGTGTGTCTCCAAGCCTCTATAATGTGACCTATCACACTTTGTAATACTAGTTTCATATGGTGGTCTTGTCTCCCCATAGATGGAAATTAAGTACACTTACCTTAGGACAGCACTTTCAATTGGGGTTCTGCCTCACCGTGTGGCTTAATTACTTCCAAGGTTGCCTGCTAACAGTGCATGCCTCACTGGAGAGGTTCTACTCTCCCAAACTGCTCAACTTAATAACACAGCTTTATACTTAAGAACATCTGGTATCATTCTACAAACTGAGACAAGAGCTCCTGCTGGCCTTACAGAGGAGAGCTCATCTGTCCACCCAGGACACTGCCAGAATCAATGCAAGCCTTGGCATGTCAGTGCTCCTACCGCAGCAGTCTGTGCCCAACACCACAACAACCCCCAGCTGCCATGAGCAATGACTGCAGAAGCTCCTGGGTGGCCTCTGCATGTCCAAAGGCATCCTACAGTTGGGTCAGCTTGGACACCCTTGAGCCCTGCAGCCTGTGTCAGGAATGTGCTTACAAAAGGGCAGGCATCCTCAGTACCTGCTGAAAACAGATGGATGCTTTTGCCTATAAATATCTCATTGCGTTGTCAGAGCACTGGGTAGACTTTAATTTCTGAATTCTTTGTAAATTAGCCCAATCTGGGCAAACTTTTAACAGTAAGGCAAAAGGCAGCCCTTGATCTGTTACGATTTAAATCTCTTCTCTCAACTATGGGTTTCTTGAAAGTGTTTCTCTGCAAAACACCTAAATAGCTTTTTCTTCCTCTTATCTTGTTTTGGAAAATTGAAAGGTTTCAGTGAAAACAAAACAAAACAAACAAACAAAAAACCCATGTAAAACAGCCTGAGACGAACACATGGAAAATACTAGGCCAAACAATTCTACAGTTTAATATAAAAGCACTGTAGACAAACCTTTGTGTAGACCTGATTGCAGTTAGTAGTTCCACCATTTAAATATTTCCTAGTAGATTTTTTCCCCTCACAAATGAATATAAAAGAATGAAGCAAAAGATTTAAATGAACTAAAATTGGGGCTTTTATTCCAAACTCAGTCTTGGATTGAGTTGTGTGAAATATTTGTCACCAAACATCCAGTTTTCACAGTATCTTCTTGCTTTAGGGCGTTATTCAGGAGGCTTTTAGGTTTTATCTTTCTTCCTGACAGTGAAGTTTGCTATACTGTGGGGTGGCAAACAGATTAGGAAAAGCCCAGGCTCTTCCACCAAAGCTAGATGAGGAAGCAGGGCCTGCATACTCTGTTCTCAAGACTTCAAACACACCAGATTCTCCCCCCATCATTTTTGCATAATCCGGTGGAATCTGACAAACAAAAGACTCTCAGAAGTCAGATGGCATTTAATTTGAGTAGTAGGTAATCAGTGAAAGAGAGTATCCTGGAGAGAAGGTAATTTGTCTTGAGCTGACAATTTGAGATGGATGTGCTGGGGTTATCTGCAGTGTCAGTTCGGTCAGAGATGAACTGAACTCCATTTCTCTTGCTAGAAGTCTAAATCAACAGAGATCTCAGAGATAATGAGGTATTTAACGTGTTCTCTCTTTTCCTTGCTAGGAAGCTCACGTCTTTTCTCACAGAAAGAAAAAGGAAAGAAAAAAAAAAAAGGAAATGACAAAAGAGAAAAGAAAGCAGACATAAAGGGAAATTTGCTTAGTAAATTAACTATAAGAGCCGCATTAATCTAATCTAACTAATGGCACATTTCCCCCCTCAATTGGAGTAGATCAACCGAGTCAGATAAACCATACCTCTCCGCTGCCTCTTGGCTCTGCTTCCCTGGCTGCGGTTTATGGACCGCTGGAAGCCTGTGGAGCATTTGCTGGAGTCCTTGGAGAGATGCTGGCCCTCATCTTCTCTAACTATTAAGTTTGGGCATTGCCTAAAATAATGTGTGGTAGAACCAGCCAAATCTATGTTTCTCTTTTAAAATAGATGCTTTGTTATTTTGAGCACTGACTACAATCCAGATGAAATCTCATCACTTTAAATGGAATTGTTAGGCCATTCAAATTGGCTTTAATTATATTTTTATTTGCTAGTGGATTAAATACAAAACCCTCATTTTAATAAATGTTCGGAGAAACAGAAGACCTATGGCAACAAACTTCTAGTTACGTTACTTTAGAAAACATGTGAAATTGTGAAATTCATTTATAAAAACAGACTAATTTTTCACTGGCTTGTACTGAGGAACGGCATGTATTGAAGGGGACAACATTCAAATAATACGAGCCTATTATTTGTTATAGAATAAAGGTCTAAATCAGGATTTGGTGCTATCACAACATGAGTACCCAAAGCTTTAGATTCTAGCTTAAGGTCATGCCTCAAGAAAAAAAAAAAAAAAAAAAAGAAAGAAAAAAGGATTTAAATCCTGTTCAGGAGGCCACTAAAATATGCTCTTAACTTTAGGACTTTTAACTGAAAACTTTAAAGCAAATGGCACTGAAACATTTGCTTAATATTATGCACACACTTAAATATCTGTGCCGAATACGAACACTGAATAACAAAAGAACCAGAAGAACATAGGGTGGTAGCAAGAAAGGATATTATTAAACAATGTTCTTTAGACTGCATGGCTTTAATTTCTTCTGTAGAATATGCAAGTCTTACCAAGAATCTGGCATTCATTTCTGCCTGCTTCTTTGCCCCAGCAACTAGATGTGTATGAATATTCCTATCGATAATTTGCGACCGAGTCCTGCTGCCGTCTGTTTTACTTCACAAAAACAGTATTCAGGTTTCAAAGTGGATGAAATATCCGCCACTGCCAGCCCAAACTTTTGTTTAGCTCCTTGTTCATACAAAGGTCTTTGCGTTTATACTCTGAATTAAAAAAAAAAAAAAAAAAAAAAAAAAGTAACTCATGTTTTCCTTATGAGTCACAAATCATTCCATTTCCCTATGAATCTTAGGAAGTTGTTGTACATTACAGGCTAACAATTCAACACAAGACTTTTCCTTTTCCGTGGTGTTTCAAATAGGGTTGGCCAACACTTTTTAACTGAAAGTTCTCTTGAGAAATACATTTGTTATTGTTGTTGTTATCAGTGTAATAATGTTCTACCATTACAGAGTGTTTGAAAACCAATTTTTTGCCATGAATCTTTTCAATTACTTCTTGGATGTCGCTGTCAACACGTGTTGCGGGGGAAGACTATTTTCTAACCAGAGCTATATTTGACCAGTTGCATTTTTCTCCATCAGAATTCTTGGGATTTCTCACCACACTGGGTGGAAAAAGGCACGGTCCCCAGCAGATAGCTTTTGTGTGCCAGCAGCTAGGGAAATGTCTTTTCCTTGGAAAATTGGTCCCAGTGTATTACAACTGAGCGGCCAGCCCAGGGCAGAGTTTCCTTAACTGTGGGCTTCAGTCCCCCAGGGACCATGAATGAGTTCAAAGGGGGCTCTGAAGCGTTAGAAAAAGCAGTGCTGGTCAGCAGCTGCTGACTTTTTCCTGGCTGGAAGAGTAAGGCTGTGGTTTCACGAGATTAAGTCTTCAGCACCAATTCTGGCTTCTGGTATTCCCTTTCCAGCCTTTCCCTACTGCTTGTTTCATCTTCCCTCCTGCAGTGCACGGGCCCCTCAGTTCTCCTGGCATATTGGTTTGTGGCTCTGCTGTGAAACGGATCAGGAATTTGATCCAATTTGGAGGAAGACACACAAAAAACTAAGTGTTTCCCTGCCAGGCTATTTTTAAGCTGGACTTCTTCCCTGCTCCAGTTCATTGCACAGATGCATCAATAGCAGTGCTGCTGTAGCAGAGGCATGGTGCGTCGCAGCGCTGGAGTGAGCGCTGAGAAGCAGGAACACACGATCCCAGCAGTGCTGTGGGAAGACTGGGCTGGCAAAACCACAGCCACGAGAGCAGCTTCAATTACTGGTGGCAAGAGGTTGCACTCTCTAGGGAAGGAGGAGTTGCTTTTCAGTGTCTTAATTGCTGGCAGCAGCTCAGTTCCTCCAGAGCAGGGGAGCAAGCATTTATCCCTAAAGCCAAAATTACAGCTGAGTTTTGCTTCTTCCAGCCCTGTGTGGCTGCTGACTAAGGGGCTGCATGAAAACATGCTTCCATAACAGGCCACCTTTTCCAAGTGCCTAGAAATGCTGGTCTTGGAATTCCTCTGCGTGCTTATGACAATCCAGCATAGGGTGATGGTGAGAAGTACCTGAAGCAGGTATGTCCTCTCAAGAGGACAGTGTCCTGTGGAGGAAGGTCACATCCTTATGTTACTTGCCATTAACTTTACATGTTCATAAAGTGAATCTTGGATTCAGGGAAGCCACTTCATAACCAGAACCATCTTTATTGTGTCAGCAAAAAAGAGTTGGTCTGAGTTGCCAAGTGGTAGAAATAACTACAGGTCTTTGTTACAACACATTGGCCAAGCTTCATGAAGGGATTTGGTGATAGCAGCGGAGTGCTAGTAAGACCAGTGCGTGGTTTTGTTTTGTAACCTTTTAAGTATTGGTGTCAGAGAAGAAGTAAGACATAAAAAGCAAATTTACATGGGAGGAGCTCAATTTGCACCATACCTGCCCCATGGGAAACTTTAGCAGATGAATTCATTCTTCAGGTGTGTGAATTCGGCTTCTTTTGTTCTCACTGAAATAAATATAGAAACATCATTTCAGTCGGTGGGGGAAAGCAAGTTAGATGTCAGCTGTGACTGTCACTGTTCCGTTTTTGCTGACTGAATTCCAACACATGTTTTAGATTATGACAGATGGTCAAGATTCATTTCATTGTAATAGTGAGGGAAATGAGAAAAAATCAGCTCATAATACAAAGGCCTGCATTTTCAAAATATCAAAGCTACCTAGGAACTTTCCTAAAATCAGCTGGATTTATTGCCTAGGTGTATTAAGTTCATGCATTCCTCAGACATGTATAAATCCCTCTGAAAAATAGAATTTGGGCTCCTAGATCAAACAAATGCATTTGAAAATTTATCAGGAGCTTGTTCGCAGACTAGAGCTGAGAAGTCCATGACTCTGAGCATCACACTGCTTTTCAATGGAGAAGATATTAAATGAAATCTAAATACCTACTTTATCATCCACATGCAACCATAATAAACATAAAGAGCCACCTCCAAGGAGTGGTACATTTGCGTTGCTGCCTTGTTCAAATACCATGCAAGATCACAGTTTCCAGTTCATGCGGAAATTTTTGTCTATTGAAGAGCCTGGTTTCTGCCATGTGTATAACTCGGAAGAAGCCCTCCACTTTGGTTTTATGATGCATTCTATGCAGTTAGCTGTTCCTTTATGATCTCCAGAGATGTAGGTGTTCAAGGCTCAGGTTTTAATATTGTGTATTAAAAAAGATACAAAGCAAGCTTTGAATCCTGATCTGGATTCTAGTTTCCAACAATTCAAAAAACTAGTACATCTAAACTCCAAACTCCAGTTTAAAGTGTGGGTTCACAAAACAGATATAACATATGATGCTTCCAATTCTGTCAACATGCTCAGTGGACAGCCTTTAGCTTCCATCATTAATCATTCTGACTCGACAAAAACTGTTGCTATTACCAAAGCATGTCAACAATGTACACCACATCATTTAAGTGATGCTGATGTTGTTTTCCTCCGCTTTTAATGGAATAACAAATGCTTATTAGCTGTAAGAACTGGAAGCAGAATATGAACTATTTAAAAACTTGTCCCTTAGAGGAGGTGCACTCTGTTTTTTTAATTGATACCGTACAGCCAACCCCAAACATTCAAAACTCATAAATCAGACAGCCCAGAAGAAGGGGGGTTAGCCTACAAAACTAATAGTAAGGTGAAAAAAAAAAAAAAAAAAAAAAAAGTGATGTGAAGTTTTCTCTCATTCAGAGCCATTCAGTGATCATGAACTGGCTTTTTTTTTTTTTTTTTCCTAAAGTGTCAGAGTTAGTAGTTTCTTCTAAACTGTGAATTAAAGCTGAGAATCTTAGAAAACCTGTTGTTTTGTTTTGTTTTGTTATATTTTGTGTTGACACATTTGCACGCACAGAATTACTCCTGTTAAGAGCTGTCCATATAGACGGTCCCTATCCCAAAGGGGTTATGAGCTAAGCTGAAGCTGAGCAAAGTGATTATATATAAACAAAAGGGCTGTTTCTAGGAACCAGTCTGAGATAAGTTTATGCAGTCTTTTTTATGAGGTTATTTGTGAGCATTGTTTCTGGTAAAGTTTGGAAGGAAGATAAGTGAATAGCTTTACAGACATTTATGGGAATAATATAAAGCACTGAAGTGCACGTTTGCAGGTTTGACTTAAGACTGAGGGATGCTGGCGTCCCTGAACAGCTGGAAGAAGAAGCCAGCATCTTGACAGAGATCAGGGATGGAGGGTGGAGGGATAAAGAATGATAAGATTGCAGAAATGGTTTAAGATGCTGCTGAGTTGTGTGATGGAGGAGAAAAGGAGTGGGTTTGCAAGAGAAAGCACTGCTTAAGCCTATTGTGCTTACATTCATAGCTAGATTTAAGTTACATTCATAGCTAAAATAGATAGGTCATTCTGAAAGTAACGCCTCCTATTTATTTCCATGGAAACTACAACACACAAAGAGCACAATAATTTTGGTAGAGCACATTTTCAGCTACAAAACACTATTTTTCAGCATAGTCACCACCATTAGCTTTGCATTTTCACCAGCAATGCACAGGAGCCTGCATGCCACACTTGTAGCAATCTGCACCAGCGGAGGTGACCCACTGTCACTACTGCTGAAACACTGCTGCAATGCACCACCCACCACCTCACTGTGCTCACATCCACTGTGCGGTGTCCATAAATGATGTTCAGCAAGCATTGATAAATGTCAGCGGGTACAATTTTTTTCTGCATGGAGGAATTCAATACCATACCTTTGCTTCATCTGCACTTCTGTATCAGATGCCATTTTGTCAGACTGTCCTTCTGCTGCCATCTGTCACGTGACAACCAAATGTAACAGAATATTGGTGGGGAGGCTCAGCTGCCATACCACCAACATGGTTTCTAATGTTGTGGATCAGCAACATAAAATAGGAGGCATTACTTTTGGAACAGTCTGGTGTTTGAGAAGCGAGCCAGGGAGATGTACTGCATTTTTCATCGAGGAGATGCATTTTCACAGAACCATTATGTTCCAATATGTGTCCTTAAGATAAGGAGAAAGGATAGGGAACTTTAAGAAGATAAATGATGGTACAGAAACCAGAAGGCACACAGAGGCGTGAATTCCAGTGGTAGGAGAGAAATGTCACTGTGTTTAGAAACCAGATAGAAGTGAAGCAAACAAAAAGGACTAAGGGGAGGCTGGGACCAGAGTGATAGAAGAAAGGTAGGAGAGTTCTTTTGCAGACCAGCAGCAGAGCCCTTAATGGGGCATGTGAGTTGTGCTTCCTGGTGTGAGTGTGAAGGATACAAAAACATCATGTGCTCCAAGTAGCCAGAGAGTGAAGTTGCTCAGAAACAGGATTTGAGCTGGTTTTTCTTTTACAGTGATGCAAATAGCTCCGTCCTTGCCCATCCAGTCCAGCTGCCACTTAAAACATAGAAGAAAAAAGAGAATGCAACAAAAAGAATCCCCAACTACGCAGCAGTCAGTGCCTTGCTGACAGATATTAGGGTGACGTGGAATGCACTGTTTTGCAAAATTCTATGCCTCACCTCTGAGAATTATATTTCTTTTATGGGTCACAAACAAGGCATTCTTTTGGTTGTCAACCTTGGGCACGTTCTTCATTGCCCCCTTTGCACAGCCTGACTAGAGGCTAGCTGTTAGTGATCTGAGTTATCCCAATTTACACATACCAGTGATTTAAAATTCCTGCGTGTACAACTCTTACTGTACTGCATTTCAGAACATCACAGGCAAACAATCCCATTGTCTGCCATATGTTTCAAACAACAAACATACAACAGGTGATTAAACTCCATAAACAAACAGGGTTTTCCCAGCAACAAATCAACACCTCTCCATGTCTGGTATTTGTGGAATTTGATAAGCCACCCACTTTGCTCCCTCCCCATTCTTGTTATGTCTGTCCTCAGCCTTCTTCATCTTTTATCCCCACCCTGCTTCACCCAGTTTCCAAAGGAAGGCATTCATTGTTAATTAACTGCTGAAATAGCGCAAGCAGCTTGGTTCATGGGATTGAGATGGGAATGGAGCTTTAATTCTGAGTTTAAAATGTTTTCAAAGGCCCAAAAGGCATATTTTCTCACTCAGAAGGAGTGAGGGAGAGGGGAAAGAGTAATATATAAAGGAGAGTTAGGGAATGTAACTGGAAAACCTCAAACCAGTAAATTAAGACACAAGTCTTTATCAGTTTGAATGACAGTTTTTTATTATCATTTTTTTTTAAGGTTTTGGTGTTTCTGGTGCTTGTGTACTGCCAGGTGTAAATACTTGCCTTGCATAGTGTGTCTGGGCCAGATACTACTGTCGGAGTGGTGTAAATGTGGAATTATTTAGGGTTAGCAAACACTGCTTTTATACAGGAGTTAACGCTGGCATACCAAATAATCTGCCACTTATTGTACCAGCTTATCTAGCATACTTAACATTGCAAGAATGGCCAGAATATTCAGATAAATTATTAAAAGATCTCTCCCTTTCATTTTCAGTCCACATTTGCTAAATTTTGCATGAGTACATTTTGGAGTAGATCAGTAAACTGCTGTATTCCTTCCGCATACAGAAGTTTGCATCTTATTGCGCTGCCTTGCTGTTTAGACTGCATTTCCCGTAACTGACTAAACGAAGCCTTTAACACATGCTCAGCTTCCACCTCCAGCTGCAGTAAGTGGGAGTGCTGGGTAACTGAGATGTTACCCCCTCCTGACTACTCCTGTGAAAAAGGCCCAGTCCACCAGGGTGGCTCACAGCTGGCTTCAGGTTGTCTTCATTCATTTTGGGTGCAGATGCCGATAAGAAGCATTCCTGAGGAGAGAGGGGTTAGTATTTCCATTCTGATTGTTGAGGTTATAGCTGCATCCATAGTAACAACCGTTGTTCAACATTTCCATTGTGTTCTGCCTAATTAGACGATGATCTGTAGTTGTCCTGAGAAATCCTTATTATGTTCAGCTTGTTTAGATCTAATGTAATATTGTTCTGTGGACTATCCCGTGGTGTTGCAAAAACACTGAGCCCATGTTGATCAGAAGTGAAAGTGTTTCATTCCATGAAGAAATTAGGAGCTCAACTGCTGTCAAATTCACTGGTTAAATGAAGCAGAAACTTAGTTCAAAGGCCAACTCCTGGAAGCATTTTCCTTTGCAACATTTCAAGAAGCAATACTTCCCTTTTGGGTTTGTCGAGGAGAACATGCCTATAATCTAAATGCCATGGTTTCTTAACAATGACAAATATTTCATGTCTAGTAAAAAAAACAAAAATAAAAAGGGAAAATAGTGTGCATGAATGGAGCAAACCAGAAGGGAGACGTTTATTCAAAGGATCTCTGCTGCGCCATCTGTCCTGGAGGAGGGCTGGGATTTGGAAAGTCCAATTTTCTCCTATAAGCCACATCCACATGATAAAGTGCAGGGATTCCCTTCCAATTCTGTCAGGGGACTTGTCTCAAAGCTGGGTAGGTTAGTCCTACGAACTTGCAGATACTCCTAAAAAGAAGGATACAGTGTGAGAGCAGCTTGCAGAGAGGCTGCATGTCTCTCTGCAGATTGCTGCTGTGGGCCACGTGCTATTCCCCAGGTCACGCTGCTTTCCCCAGCCTGCACACCCCTGCTGCGTGCTTTTCCTTCTCTTTAAGCTTCCTTCTCTGATGTAGGTACAGAGCATAAAACCTGCGAGGCACTACCTGGGCATTACCAAAAATGTAAATAATAATCTTCAGCACAGTTATGAAAGGGGTAAGGAATCAGGAATCCAGGCTCCTGCTCCTTTGGAGTCTTGGGTGTTCTGCAAGTCTTCCTTAGATGTGCTAATAAGGAGCGGGATGCTGAACTTGAAGAACCCAGATTTAAATATTTTGACCCACGAGCAGAGATACAGCAGATAGTTGCAGGGATTTATCTGGGGGAGTCTTTTCTCAGGTGAGGAGCAGGCTCGGCAGTGCTGTGCCCCGGAGGTGCCACGCAGTTCATCTGCCCACGGCTGCGTCTCAGATCCTGTGCTGCTGGAACACGGGCTCCCTTCCTGTTGCAAGGGAGCAGGTCTTATCAGCAGCATCTCGAATGTCCTAGGTCTTACCAAGAGCTTTTCACCAATCACGGGGGTGTTTTTAATCACTCTGAACAGGAAATAGCATGCTGCATTTAAATACTGTATATAATTATCATGGGAAATATAATTAGCAAGCGTAATTAAATGGGCTTGACTGCATATCAGGCTGTTTCTCGATTTTTCACTCAATCCAGCTGTTTCTCACAAGCTCTTTACTTTGAATACTGGTGGTCTGTGATGGAACCTCTGCACTGAATGCAGAAAGAATTACTTCTTTAAAAGCTATTCATTTAATCTAACTAGGCTAATTTATTTAAACGCAGTCACGACATTTTCCAATACAACCTCCTTTACTTATTACTTCAGATGTTTCATTTTGGAATGCCTGGATTCATCAAAAAATATTCCAATTCAAAAGCTTTATAAACTCCCAAGTACATAAAGTCAGCGATGACAGGGTCTGGCTCTTTGTTATGCGCTAGTTTAATGTATTGCACAATGGAAGTCTGACTCTTGATTGGATTCTCTTAAGTAGAATGATAATGGGAATAAAACCAGTGTGGTAAATTACTGAGTACAATGCTATTTTATGATAATGCTTTTTCCACCTTCTTGGGAAGGAAGAGAAAGGAAGCTTTCTGAATCACTGGAGAAAATACCATGTCTTCCCTTCCTACAAAGACCATGGACTCTGTAATACTTCAGTAGAGTTAAAATATTGGAAAATACTGAGAGAAATGCTGCGAAAATGAGCATAACTATATTTGCATTTAAAGGATGATCCTCTTTTCTGCCCCAGTGCCCTACCTTAGGGTTCAGTTGTGTATGACAGTGAAGTGATTGAAGTTTGCCGACTACGAAAGAAGCAAATTGATCCTCTGCCTTCCTGTGATCAGGATGCTGCCCTTATGCTGGACCTAGTGCTCAGATGACCCCTTGGCAAGCTACTTCAACTCTCTCTACCAGCAAAAACCTTTCTTTCTTTTTTTTTTTTTTTCTGAGTTGCCTGAATGAGCCAAGTAGGCTCACCAAGGAATTAACCGAATTAATGTCAGCAATGGGCACATAGAGAGCCATCCATTGGGCAGCAGGTGACAACCCATCCATTTTGGCAGAAGCAGGCACTTAGGTTGGCCCAGCAGCCTCATCTGACTCCACTTACCACTGCAGTCGTAGGGAAGGGAAAAGGTATCTGGAGATCATTGTATGGCGTCTCTACAGGCAGGAAAGCCTGAGATGTTCCTAACGTGCTTAGCTGAATGACATTAATTCTTAAAGTGAAAGAAAATCTATGAATATTTGGTACCTTATTTTTGCTCACAGACCCTTAACTTGCATAAGATTTTGTTCCATAGGTAGCAAAAATGCATTTTAAAATGGTTGCACTGCAGGTGCTTGTAGTGTACAAGAAGCACCCTGCAACTTTCCAGCCTATTCCCAACTTTTGGAGAGCAGAGAGTCACAAACAACTTAGTCCACAAATAAAAAGCAGTGCACAAAAATTTTGTTCTATAATTTTTGTCTAAGAGTAAATTCAAGGAAAATCTTGTATTTTCAAGAACAGTCGTTGATGAAGGATATAAAGTAATGCAAAAAGTTGTTAGCTCAGGATCTGTAACTACAGATAAAATGCCGTACTAACAATATTTCTCAGACACAATCCCATTACCATAAATAGTGGATGTATGTGCTATCAAATTAGCTCGCTGCATAAATTTGATCTGTATCAGGTCTGAGCACTGAATCACATTTCTATTAACTTTGATGGGCACCGTGATCTGCACATTAGGCTAGCACTCTTCCAGCTGTGTAAGAACAGGCAATGCCTGATCTGGGACTAAGCTAAATGGTGCAGACTGACAGTACCTGATCCACTGAGAATCCAGACAATGAAGACCTAACCTCAGCAGGCTGTTGGTTGATTAAGACCAAGAGAATGATCCGCATCTTGGGTCATAGAGTTGTGATGTTGTTGATATGGTAGTAGCAGTTCTATCCCCAGATTTGCCATAATATCAAGCCACAGCCTGGGTATATTGTGTCAGGTCTCAAAGCCCAGCATAGCAGGAACCAAATCTGTCCTTCCCAGGGGAACTAGCAATTGAAATTTGCAATGGCTTCTCCTTGTTCACTGGAAGCTCTGAGACTCCGTACTTGTAAATCATCATTGTCATCATCGAGCCAACAGAGTATATGTTCTATCTGAACTTTAACAGATATGAATTACGTTATGTCTTACTGAGTACAACAAAGATTGCAGGACTTAAAATAGTTGATGTAATTACTTAACACCAGAATGCTCAAAGAAGCTGATGTTCAAGGTAACAGAAAAACAGAAGCTTATAGGGATAGTTAAATAATTTAGTTATCTTACTTTTCCCTAACAGTATCTAGGACTCTTCTCATGCCAAGTGTGAGGTAAAGACTTGATTTAAACAGGCAGTAAATTCAATACAAAGCTTCTTCCAAATCAGAGATTCTTTTCTAGTATGTGACTAAAGTCAGTATTTCCTGCAGCATGAGGGAAGAGGAGCTGGCCACATCATTTTAAAGATAATTAGCCGGAGAGGACATGACTGATACTGAGAATTATTTACCACTTCCATCCAAGATGTCTGACTGACCCGATAACCACAGAGCAGCAAATAGCAGGCAATATAATTAAGGCCCCTCTAATGTGCCCGGTGTCAAAAATGCCAAACCCCAAATTCCACGGTTTCTTCTCCAAGCATGCAGTAGAACTAGTCAAAACAACTACAAATATGTTTCCCCTGTATCTGCACATTCCATAAATAGTACAAATATAATTTTATAGCAATAACTGAGACTTGAATCGTGGGATTATCTGTCAGATTCAGACAATTGTGTAGTTTAACCTCTACCATTAGAGTGCGAGCTTGGAAAGGAATATGGGATATAAACTAATTCTTGCTTTTACAACAAAACCGTGTGCGGCAGGGTGCTTATTCATGGACAGCCTGACATACACTAGCAGCAAACAAAACTTTTCAAGAATAGAGATCATCCTGCTTCCATTGAATCCAGTGAGAATGTTGTCACTGCCTTTGAGGAAAGAACAGTGCCCCTCATTTACATACTTTTAAAAGGTCTTTCTTTCTTTCTTTCTTTCTTTCTTTCCTTTCTTTCTTTCTTTCTTTCTTTCTTTCTTTCTTTCTTTCTTTCTTTCTTTCTTTCTTTCTTTCTTTCTTTCTTTCTTTCTTTCTTTCTTTCTTTCTCTCTGTCTTTCTTTCTCTCTGTCTTTCTGTCTTTCTGTCTTTCTGTCTTTCTGTCTTTCTTTCCGTCTTTCTTTCCGTCTTTCTGTCTTTCTTTGCTTTTGTTTTATTTTTATTTCATCCTATTGTTCATGTGTTCATGTTTACTCCCTTGTAAGTAGTTGCACTGAGTAGATCTTTCCAGGTACAGAGAAACCAGAGAAATTAATTTTACATCAGATTACATCTTGCATGATTGCATAGGTATATGCTGATCAAAAGAGGACTGTACTACTGGTTGCTCAAAGAGCAAGTGGATGTCATAGAGCTGCCAGAACTTCCTGAAAGGGTCATGGGGAGATGGCCACAGCAGGAGGAGAAGCAGACCATTTGATCCTCCAGGGAAATCTGGACATCACGGTGCCTGCCGGGGCTCCAGAGCACCAACACATTTCAGTTACCAAAGGGAATTGGAGCAGTGGTCCAACTGTCCAATGGCGGGAGTTAAATCCAGGATGGTAACTCGAGGAGAAGGACAGTGGCCAGTTGTGAAGTATCCTGTGCATTCTGGATGTTATGTTTTATTTTAGGAGGAGTTACGTACAGTTTATACTTAGCAAGCTTCTGTACTTATGACCTGCTGATTATCCTACAAAGTTATCCATCATTTTTCTGTTCACTCTGGTAGGAGTTAGGGCACTGCTGGAGGTGCGGTGCCTCTCCCCAAGCAGCAGCCATTGCCACAAGGAGGCAACTTGTTGCAGGTTTGATGCCTTAAATTCTGGAAGAAGTAATCTACTTCTAAGGACTTGTTCTTTACAATTGGAAATTGTTCTGTGTACCACTGGTTATTTTTGTTCGTTAGCATAACTGCACCAGTACTTATGTAAAGCTGAATCTCCCATTTTTTCTGGGTTGGAAATGGAGGTTTGTGTTTCAGAAACCTGTAATCAGTGTTGTAAGGCTGAACCTTGTATGAAGTTGGATAGAGGTAGTACCCAGGAAAATGTTTTGTGAACTCAGGCAGAAAAACAAAGCATTTTTCAGTTATTAATAAGTGTCACTTCCACATAATTGTGCTCGAAGGAGATAGTAATGTGTGTTTGTGAGAAAAACGTACGATAAGAGAATAGGTGCGGGCCCTTGAAGGGCCGTTCCCTGTCCTTCTTGTCCCTGTCCCGAATTTCCACTCACAAAAGCCGTCACCTCAGCTGAAATGACTTTGCACTTCGCAGGGGAATCCCTAGGAATCCCAGTCCCGCAGAGGTGGAGCCAAGGGCCCCACCTCCATGTGGTTTGTGCAGTAACAACACGGGCGGGATGTCCTGTGCCCAGGAGCACTCCTGAGAGAGCCTCTCCGCGTTGAGGCAGCGGCGGGCCTCGAACCGCCGACTCACCCTCTCCTCGCTCGGGCCCCCCGCGCAGGCAGCGCGCTGGGCGGCGCCGCGCCTCAGGCGCCCGGCACGCTGATTGGCCAGTCCGGCGGGCGGCGCAGCCAATGAAGCGGCGCGGAACCGCCGCCGTTCAGGGGCGGCGGCACGGCCCCGCGCCGCGGCGGTTGGAGGGCAGTGCCGCGGCTCGGGGTTGGAGGCGCGGCAGGCGTCGCGGGCAGCGCGCACCGGGCGGCGGGGCGCGCCTCGCAGCGCCGCGGGCACGGCGCGGGGTGAGCCCTGCTGGGCTGCCGGGCTGCGTGCAGGGCAGACTCTGCCTTCCGCAGAGTCATTTTTGGTGCTGATTGAAATCATCTGTTTTCAGTTCTCTGACAAATTAATTGAACTTTCCTCTGACTCAGGGGCCTTCTGACTTTTGAAGCAGATTTTGTCTACATGCCGTCTCCCAGACGGACACAATTTAATTTTCTAGGCTCTGAACGAGCTTTACGTTTCCAGAAAGCCAATGAAAGCAGCATTTGTTCTGGTGATAGCGTGACAGCTTTTACAAATACGGCAGAGAATTAGATGCTTATAACACGCTTGTTTCACTGCAGCCGATAACCGGCTCGGGGATGTGTTAGATCCTGAGATACGCGGTGCTGATAATGTGTGGGCTGCGGACAGCTTCCCACCGTGGGTGTGAAGGACAGGACCCAGCCCGTGCCCGTGTGCCTGCTGAGAAAGCCGCAGGGTGAGGGCTGCTCCTGTTCCACGTGGATTAGCAAGACTTGCCAAGTTCAGCAGGAGTTCAGTTCCCCTCCATCCCCTGAAGCCCAGGGCCATCATTTGGGCTCCTTAATGATATGGCTCACACCACCGTTTTCTTGATCTGTCTTTGAGGGTCTTTAAAATTCAGGATAGATTTAAGCCCATTCTCCAAGCTACGCATATGCGAATGTGTCTTGCTGACCTGGGAATGAAGAGGATGTGCTGTTTTTCTTGGCCATTCTGAGTGTTTCTTCCATTTTCATTCATTCAAAATGGAATATTAAATAATTCAACTGTGCAACTCTCCTGGAAAATATTTCTGATCCCTCATATTAAATGCAATTGATAGAAAAAGACTTCCTTGAGCCTCTCAGGAATCAAACCCAAAACGTGTCCTGTGCAACCTGGACCGACTGTGAAATTTTTGCCACGGTCCCACCCTACTCCATTTCTAACTCTGTCTGCTAACTAGCTGCTATTTTGAGTAGTCAGGTTGCCAGCAGTGAGTTCACTGTAAGTCTGTGTTCAACTGAAGTGTTAGAAAGGAATTAAAACAAAGATATGAGAATCATAGCAATAGGTAGCTGAAATTTCAACACGAAGCCTCAGACCCAAACATTCACAAATACCCAGGAAATATGTAAGTGAAGCCAGACTCCTGCTTTATGACTTACACCTCTCTGTGAATTGGCCAAACCAAACCCCCTGATTCCAGGTGCTCCTGAGCCTTTCGGTCATTGTCTTTAGTTTCACTGACGTTTTCGATCTGATGACAAATCTGAGCTTTCCAGTTTGCAGCTTTTTTAATTTTAAATCTAGTTACGTTACCATTTCTAGGACTGTCACTTGGAAGAAATCACCCTTTGATTTCTAAGCAGAGCAAAGTCAGTAAAAGAGTCTTCTGCCTGGCTGCTTTCTGTAGCTACCAGAAGTGAGTGAATTTAGAGCTGTTACAGTCCACAGTCAGAGCACCATCACAGTTTTCAGGCCTGTGTCTACCCTCAGGAGTGCTGGTGCTCTCCAGAGAACACAAAAAAAAAAAGTTAGGAAAATGTCTTAGTCAAGTGACACATTTTAGGATGCTGGGTGGTTTGCAATCTGCCTGCATAATTATGTTGATAATGATATTCAGTGTCTTTGCTTAAGCTTTTCTGTATTTATTATGCAAGCCTACGAGGTCTGTCAAAAACGTAGCTAGAGATTGGACATGGAATCTGCAGCTGTTCAAACTTTTTACTATCCGGCCACAATAGTTACTAAGGCACATTGAAAACTTGCTGCTGTGAGTGTACTGTTAACACTTCGGGGCTCTGAAACAACATGGAAAGCAGTCACTGCTTCAGGCTTTTTCAGAAATGCCGTGGAAAAGGATGGCTATATTTCTGTGGACCACCCAATCCTACCCAGTACTTGCATGTTATGCACTGCTGTAAAATGAATGTGCAGTGGATGCATGTATTCTGGCTATGAATTTGCAAACTCACTCTATTCTGGCAAATGTCCTGTCAAGAGGATTTTGTCTTTTTCAGTCAAAACTCACACTGTCTTTAAAATTCTCCTTGCAATCCCTTACAGTTTTACTTGAATAATAAGGAAGGTAAGTGTAAAGGAGAGATCACTGAGTTGCTTTGCATTTCTGGAGTAATGATGGGGAGTGATTCTTGTGCCCTAGATGAAGGCTGCTGTTACATGATCTTGAAGGATGAAATGTGCCTCCTCATGCCATTTTAGGTCAATATCAAGTTACATTATATGTGCAAGTACACTGAAAAAGGGAAGACTTGTTCGTGTTGTTCCGTAATAATCCTTTAGTCCTTCAACAGATGTCGTTTGTCAACATTGAGAAATGTCTTTCAGTTTATATTGAGAAGAATACTGACTTCTATTATATGTTCATACAAATTATGTATATTATGCAACTCTCCAACAATAGAACATACTCTCAAATTCTCTTTTACCATAGAATAATAGTTTAGAACATCAGCTTTTAATACAGTGAAAAGTGTAGGCATGCATTAAATGACCCAGTAGCCACGAGCTATGACTCAAGTGCGGTCCAAGAGTGTCAACTCAAAACAGTACAGAACTTGAAACAAAAGGGATTTGACCTTCCCCCATTTAAATTGGTTTGTGATGAAGGATGTTTTTTATTTTTATTTTTATTTTTTTCAAAGAAGACAGAGACCTTAACATTTGTATTAGACGCTTGGCTCCAGCCTGCCATTTAGCAGTTCCTTTTGCTCATCTTTCTGCAATGTTGGATCTACCTGAACTTGCCTTCATTTTCTGTCTTCCCCTGTACTGGGAGATAATTGCATTTGATGCATCTTCCCGACTGAGAAGGAAAGCAAAACTATGGGATATTGGGCCAGGGTCATCTTGTAGGAAGGGTAGAAAATAGAGGTGAGCAGGCTGATGACCTGACTGCCTGTCCCTTTGTCCCTTACAAAAAAAGAAAAAAAGAGGACTTGAAAGCACTTGTGATTATTCCATATGACATCTGAAGCAAAACTTCACTTTGTAATCTAAATTGAGCAGGGTACTCTTATTATGAGAGTCAGATAATAAGGCAATGAACTCAGGGAATCGTCTAAGCTTTTGAGTTGCATTTCTCTCCATCTGTGCTCATACTCCTTTTAATTCTGTTTGCTTGCAAATGGAGCTTGTTGAGGAAAGCAAAGAGTTGATTTGCAGCTAACGCTCATTTAATAATGGAACAAAATTAGTTTCTCAGTGAAGGAGAATTCACTTCAGGAAGAAACAGGAGTAACACGCAAAGATTGCATCAACCAAAAAGGAAATGGAGGTGGTCCCATGTGGTTTAGGTAGTTTTGATTGCGATGCCAAGGGTGTAAATTGCCGAACAGCTTTTCGGCAGCAGTGCAGTCTGGAGCCGTTGCTGGCTTTCCCCTTCCTCCCGGCTGCTCCAAGGTGTCAGATCCCCTCCAGCTGCCTCCCTTCGCCTTCAGGGCAGGCAGAGCTGGGGGACCTCCTTGCAGCTGCTCTGCTGCCTTCACACTGCGTCACTGCTGCCACCAGACACTCAGCCACTGTCTGAGATTGCTGAAAAAATATTTGCAACTTGTATTTACAAACAGTTGCTGGACAGAATTTGTCTGCACAAAGCATTTGTCAAACAATTTTGAGCAGGAAATCAGTAACGAGAAATAGGTAGTCCACATGGTGCAGGCCAAGGAAAGTATGTGTGCAGATGTGCACATTGTCTAACAGGGCTAACACGCTGCCAGATTATGAAATACAGGGAGTACAACAAGGAGATGTAGCAGAAGTGGTGGTGTTTTGTTTTGTTTTGTTTTGTTTTGTTTTTTTCCCCTATTCTGATGATGGATTATGTCAGTTAAACATTTTAGGAAACAGAAGCCACTTCTCCATAGGAACTTACCAGTGGTAGTCACAGCTGAACCACAGGCACCCCATGTTTGAATACAGAGTGATGCCAGCCTTGAATGAATGAGTTTTAAAAGCAGCATCACATAAATGTGTCTGAATAAATTAAGGGTGGATCAGAAGCAGTTCCTGAGACTTAAGTGAATGACCTTTCTTGCTGTTGTCGTTCCCAAATGTTTGGCAGGCTCTCCTCTGACCACTATATTTCATTTCCGTGCACCCTTGTACTTCCCAGTTCCGTCCAGGAGCAGAAGCAGAAGTAATAAAATACCACAAGAAAAGCTATTCTTGTGATATTTCCGGTCCTACTGGATGCAGCACCAACAGGAAGTCTCATGAGAAAGTCTGTTCCTTCACAGTTTCCAGGCTCCCGTTGGAAACCCAAGCAAATTGGTTGAAATAAGCTTTGGTGAATGAAACTCCCTCTGTCCTCACTCCTGGCAAGGTGTGTGAGCCTTCCAGCTGGTGTTGCTCATGTGCCCAGATGTGCCCAGACCTGTGGCCTGCGCAGCCTGCATGGCATGCTCTGGGTGGGCTACCAGTCCCTCAGGGGCCTGGGATGGTGGAGGAGGAAAGAGGTAGTCACAGGAGCAGCCCACAGAAACTGCCACAGCATATTCAATAAAAAAATAATACACTTAAGAGGATTCATATGATTCTCATCTTTCCTTTCCTGCTATTGCCCCCTACGTATTGCAGGCAGGATGGGGAAGGAGCTGTGTTGGCTGGTTCTGCTTGCCTAAGATGTTAGGTTTCGGGTGATAATCCAGTTTGGCCGTATGTTTGGGAGCTGTACCATCTCTAAGCCCAAGAAATGCCACCCAGGGTCTGGTTCCCAGCACACAGGCACCAGAGGGAACCTTTCTGTTGACTTTGTAGGGCAGCCAGTCAAGTCCGCAGAGATTTGCAGTGCTTCAAACCTCCCTGAAAAGTTTTGCAGAAGCGCTGCAGCTCAGCTTGCTGATGGACACACACGCTGTCAAAGATGATGACTCAGACGTAAACCCTTCCTGAAATGTCGCTCTGAAGAATAAATGCCTTCCCTCTTGGTAACCGATACAGCATTTCTGGCTCTCCAGCTGCAGTCCCAAATTGCAATTGCAGTGTCACTTTGGCAGCTGAAAAACCTTGTCATAGTCATCTGCTTTGACACCAAGCGTCTAGTCCAACTGACTGCGGGCCTCCACCAGCCCTTGTTTCCCTCACATGAGGCCAGGATGCAGGTTTCTAATGATGTTTGATACTCGGGACACTTGGAGCTGGAATGCAACCACTTAAAACTGTTTGGTTTGTCACTTTTGGACTTGCTACATAAGGCTCTGTTAATACAAACAGGCCTGTTTGTGATATTCATCAGACAGTGGAAGAAATTCCTCTGATGTCTGTATAATGCAGTGAGCAGACTCCTTGATTATTAACATACTGATTGTGTACTCTTATTTCAGATGTTAGCTCAGCACTGGGGAAGGAGAGCTGGGGGAATAAAAAATGTAAGACACATGACATGCTTGGGATTTGGTCTGTGAAACTGGAAAAAATATTTACACAGTTAGATCGTGTTATTGTCATTCTTTCCTTTTATGTAATATTTGGAGAAGCCGCTGAATTTTTAGTTCTTACCCAAATGAAGCCACACCTCTGTGCATTGTAGGAGAGGGGATGGGTTCAGCATGTCTCCATCCTTTCTTAATCCTTTCATTGATGTACTCATTAGTGCTGGCACAGTGATCATCTGATGCATTCCCTTCCCTCCCAAGCACTTCCTTAAGCTCAGCATTTACATCCGCACTGAGCTTGGAGCCCAGCAGCAGGGACTCTTGAACTCTTGCCGGGTTCTGCCCAGCCACGCTCCTGTTTGTGGCTGCTGGATGCAGAGCCTCGCGCACTCCCTGGAGCTAACCACATCTTTGTCACCAGCCCCCAGTAAAAGCTGTAGAGTCAGGAACCCTGCCTTGCTTGATAATGCATGAAAATAACCCTTCAAGTACAAGCTGCAGTGATCAACGTGCTTTGTATTCCCTGGCCAGAAATAACTCTGATGGGTATCAGTTGCTGCATCCTGTCACCAGCTACTTAACAGTTTACAGTACTTTCATTCATTAATAAGGCATTTTTGATGCCTTCGTCATAGAAAATACATCAGATACTTTTTGTATTACTCAGTATTTTCATCCCTTGGGTATTATATCTCCTTTTAATTTACTCTCTGTTATTTTTGTGAAGGAACTTTCACTTTTGGTTAGTTTCAGAGCCCACCCTGGCTATCCCCTGGATGGGCTGAAATACATTAGCTAGGACATTAACTAGCATTAATGTGGAAATTCAGAATCCAAACAGAACTTGTCCTGTTGCCCAACAATGAGTCATTGTCCTTTTTCTCTTTTTAGCCAACAGCAGATTCAGAAGCTGTGAGACAGTTTCCTGGAGATAAGAGATAAATCGGAGGAAAACCTGGCAAAAAGATGATGGTCAAGCTGCAAGATATCATTTCCTCCAAACCCCCTACATACTAATTAACCATTCCAAGCATATTTTCAACAGCATTTAGGGATTTCCTCATCAAAATAAACTTCCTCCCCTGTTATCTTCATTTTTGACATCCGGTGGTACAGTCTGATATAAGAATCAGGGTTAGAATTCTTAGTATTGAGATGTGTATGTGTTTCTGTGTGTGTATATGCACAAGCACCACACACACGCACACGCACACGATTGAAGCTTTGCCAGTATTACTTAGGAATTTTAATGCCTGCTCCAAAGTCCTCTGTAGTCAGCAAGAGATTTTCTGTTAACTTCAATAGTAGCAGGATTGAGCCTCTATCCTTCCGCATCCAGATTTTTTCATTTATGCCTTATGACTTGTTTATAACAAACTACAGATGGGCTTGAGTCATAAAGTTCAGAGTATTTGGTTTAGAGGTTTTGCTTTGGGCCCATCCCTTTAATGTACTGCTTATTCCAGACCTGCCTTTTAAAAGGAAAATATTGTCAGAATGAAAGTGTATGTGCAATAAACAAACTTCTCATTTCCTTCCTCTTAAGTTTTTCCTTTTTCTGAAGCTGATTCCTTAACTGGACAATTAGTTTTAGGACTGCCATTGAATGCAAACTTGTCATACCTGATTTGCAATCTTTTCTGTTTCAAGTGCTATCAATTATTTTCTAACTAGATGCTCCTGTGGGATCAGCTGTCACTAAGAGCAAATTTGAACACAATGGGTTGCTTCCTATTTCCAAAAGAATCTGAAGATTGTCAAAGCTTGACAGGCAGCTCCAGTTTTAAGATGAAACAGATAAGCTGGGTTTCCCTGTTAGGTGCTTTTGAACACAAGTAGATAGAAGAAGCATTGTTTTCAAAGAGGGGATGCCATTTATAGTTCAAATTCACTCTTATTAAGAACAAACTGCAGTTGCTTTAAACACAGTCAAATACATTTGCGCTGCAAGAGGTAACAAAATACCTATGAGTCTTTGTAAATGTTTCTACAGGCCTTGATGCACTTACAAATTTGACTTTCTGTTTTTGTTTTTGTTTTGGTTTGGTTTTTTTTAATGAGAGATTGAGTGAAGCACTTTAAAAGTCATATATGGTAGAACATGACTGTTGTGTAGATCAAATAGATAAGGTGTGGATTTTGTAAACAGATATATTGATGGTCATCAAGAAGTTAATTTGATCTAAGCCTGATTTTGAAGACATGCCTTGAACTGGATGCCTTGGTAATTATTCATGTACATCACGCATGAAGATCAAGCAGGTGTTGTCTTAGTGATGTTGCAAGTGAGGAGCGTTACAACATTTTGACTCAAGTTAGCACTAACTTTGTTTTCCACACAAATTTGTTTCAGGATGAGACGCTGCTATTGAATCATTCATTTGTGCAAAGAGTTGAGAGATTTTCGTTGGTTGTGGGGAAGATTATTCTGAGAGGTAGTACTAGGTTAGCTGTCCCAAGGTCTGAAGTGTTCCACGTGTCCAGAGAAGAGACTCACTATTAGCTCTGCACGCAATTCTTTATTACCTGCTTTAGGAAAGTGAGATGTCCTTCCAGTCTCCTTTTGTTTGAAAAGTCAGTCTTTTGTGCGTTTCATTGGTGACTGTTATGTCAGCAAATATACCACCTAGTGTCAGTTGTTAGGTTGAGTCTGTCCCGTGTCTTCACTCACTATGAAAAGGGAAAAGGACTCTTTGCGGTGCAAGGCAAGAAACTTTCTTATTCAAGCAACTAAATACGTTCCAAATGACTTAAAAAATTACTCAGATACTGAAGGTTCTGATTTTTTTCTAAGCGTCTTACCAAATGAAAATTTGACAGGCTTTGTTGTAGGAGGCCTTTTCAGATGCACATGCAAAACCTATCTGAGAGAGAGATAGAGTAGTTTTTTCTTCTTCCCTCTACAATAAGGAACAATCATAGCAGGAATTATGAAAGGAAATTGCGATGATTTGAATTTGACATTTGCAGTGAGCGTAATATTTTAAACTCAAACGTTTTGAAAATCTTCAATTAAGAACAACATAAAGGAAGAGAAAAATCTGTTCAGAAGCATTACAGTTGGGAAAACACTGAGGAAGGGTGAATATTCTTAGACAGAGAAGTATTGTACAACCTGAATATAGCAGTTGCAACGTTGATGGATTGTTTCCAGAATGGATCAAAAGGAAGACTTTTGGCCATGATGGTAACTCGTGCGATACACCAAATGGAGCAAAGCAATGTTATTTCCACTTGCAAAATCATATAGGGCTCCAGTGCCACTCTTTCACAATCACCAAATTAGAATCAGGTGTTAATTAGCACTTGTGTTTGGCAAGCTCCGTTTATTGAGAACATTTGCCTTGGTCAGGCATTTGATTATTTTGGCTCTGAAACCTGGTTTACATTGATTTAATCATTAGAATACCCTCTTTTAAGGCTTTCAAATGATGCAATTAAGTGCAAGTACCACATCTCCTGCACAGCAACAAGGATCTGAACATTTATGATAAATTCAGTGGACACAAATAAGTGTAATTTTCTACCATGTAGCAGGCTCTAATTTTGTAGCAGTGTATGTGTCAATTACTAAAATAATATATATTTTTCTTGCCCATTGTTATCATTGTTCATTGTTATGTTTATATATATCTTCACATAATTCTAGGCATCTTTACTGAATTCCCAAATTAAAAACACAAAATGTTTATTGTATGGGTACATGACAGTACTCATCCAATTTGAAACTCCAGCCATTCACAAAGAAATCTCAGTCTTATGATTGCAGAAAGCAAATAGAGGCTGTGGCACAAGTTTAGTACAAACCTGTCTGCCTTCACAAGAACTGCTCACTCATTCTTAAGTAATCAAATCACACATAAGATATTGGTTATTTCCTTTTAGAAGCTGTTCATCTGCTTAACCCTGTATATTCATCTGCTTTCCAAGACCTTTGTGGCAGCTCAGATATTTCATAGTATTCTTCTAAACATTTCTGCTGCACGTATTATTATATAATTCAGCACAATTTGCTAACAATTTTAAATTACATATTTAAACTAACATCTTCCGTTTGTAATGATCAGAATGAGGGCACAAAAGGTAATCAAAATAGTGTTTTACCTGCAATTTAAAAATCTTGCTCTTGCTTTTTGGTAGTGAGTGATAATTCAGTGTAGTTAAGATTTCAGCTATCAGTTGGATAAAACAGCAAATTCCATAGTAAAATTGATAACTTTTTTGCTTCTGGAACTTGCCATTCATATATTAATTTTTACGCTTCAGTGCTGCATTTGATTCTGACGGGAAGGGCTTTCATTATCTTTACCTTGAGTAATCAATACCCTGCTCTACAAGCACGGCCAGAGTTTCTAATAGACCTCCTGGCAGCAGTGTCCCACTAGAGCTGAGGTGTTAGGATCCAGCACTTCTTATTTAATTTAATTCCCATATGACAGAAGAAGAACACCCTGACAAAAGGAAGTAAGCTCTCAGAGGAGTGCTAAATCTACTCCTTGAATAGCCTTACAATGGTGATTTTTATCAGATGAGTCATCTGCCAGGTTTTATGAATCGGCACTCATGTTGTGGATCCACTAGGGGTTTGTACTTCTCTCCATGACAATGACATTGGAGAGAGTAACGAGGAGGCAGCTGCTTAGATCAAGTGGCAAAGTCTGTCCACTCCTAAGCCTGTAGCCAAAATCAACAGTGTGTCTTTACAGTTGATCTAAGGAATGATGTTACAAAAATGGGATGTTTGCACTAATGAATTAGTCAAATACATCTGGAGCCTTTTTCCCTAAAGAAATGAAACTGATGTAATAGCACAACACAGTCTCCTTATTATGTAAATCACGAGGCAGAAAGCTGAGGACGTTATTTAAAGAAAAATGAAGAAAGCTGAAGATTTGCTCAAGTAATTTCCCGTTTTTACCCCATATGAGATCTTGCAGATGGCAGGAAGGAATAGAAAAAGATGCAAGCCATCTAGTTTCCAAATGTGAGACAGTTCTCTTCTCGTAGTATTTAAGCCACTGAAAACATGATATTTTCTACAACAGATGTATTTGAACACTGTCTGAGCAAGAAAACCAATCCAGACTTTATCTACACTTCCTGTATGTTGAAAATCAAGGTTACCACTGGTGGTGGGATTCTGGAGGCATGAATTTTAAAAGGTGATTAAAGACACACTCTGGTTTTGAGCCCAGCAAATCTCTTCAGCTTGAAAATTGAATTTTCCTACTTGTCACTCTAACTGAAACTTGGATACAATGGGAAACTGGGACAGAATGAACTAGAATGTTTTCCCTGATTTTTGACTGGTTGTGTGGAGTTCATCTTCAGTTCATCTGAGTTTGTGGACAACATTTTGATTGATTTTATTCAAGTCATCATTATATATTTTTGAAAGATTTTTCTCCCACAGTTTGATTCAAAATATACCACCCAGATATGAAAGTAAAGTTTTATGGGTTGCCGCAGGTTGATGAAGAGAAATGAACCAACAGGCCATTCCCTCAGCTCTCAGCAAAGCCATGCCAGTGCCCATAACAGAAAAAAGAAAAGGCAGAACAACTCAGTCACTTTACTCTTCTGATACAGCAAGATTTTTCTAAGTAGATAAAGCAAATCTATGCAAGACAATATTTTTGAGGGCGGGATTCAGAAATAAAGTTCTCTGGGGAGTGCTGCCTGCCACAGATCTCACTGCGTCTGCTTGACTGGCCCATCAAGGCCCATTCCTTCTACATTTCACATTCAGCACAGGAAAAGATATGGAGATATTAGTGCTTCACAGTTTGGTGTGCTATTGGAATGCTTCAGAGGTGAGACGATTACATGTGTGGATTTACATAACTGAGAACAGAGAAGGGTTACTTTTTAAGATCTGGAGATTTACCAAGAGCTGAGATGAGGCAGAGAACCCACTATACTGCTCGGCATCATTCACTGCCCCTTGAATTTGCAGACTATGTTTTATGGCTCACTATGTAAAAGCTCAGGTATTGCTAAAAAATGTTGGTGACATTCACCAATTTAACAGTTTCAATCCAGTGTAACTGTTCTTCTGGGAAAACAACATTTTGCACTTTAAAAATCAGCCTTTTTTTCTTCTTCTTCTGATATTTTTTTCATCCTAATTTGCATGGTGAATCTCTTTTCTTAGGGCCAGGAACTTTCAGCATGTGTGGGGACTGCTGAGTCACTGATTGAGCACCTGAAGGAAAGACCCTGTCAGCCCTGGGAGTACAGGTGAAGGCAATTCACCTGTGCAACCAGAAGGGGTGGAGACTGGATCCACCTCTCTTAGACCTCATTTAAGGGCTGACTGCCACTGAGGAAGGCTTTCTTGTTGGAGATCCCTCGTTCAGAGTTATTTTCCTGCGAGTAAATCTTTTTAGATGGGTGAGTATTCCTTTGTCTTTCTTTCTGAAACATTTTGTTTTCTCTGGTCCCTTTGCATTTACACAGTATGTATGAAATCAGAAGTGATGACTACAGCTAAGTAAAATGTTCCTGTATAGTAGAAAAGCAAGATTATCCATTCTGCACTGAAAAATCCGAAGATATCTGTTACCTCATCAAAGACAGCAAATCATCATGTACTTTCCCTTTGTCTGCCCTAGCCAAGCATTCAGGGCTCCAGCTGATAACCTCTGTTGAATTTCACTGGGGCAGTAGAAGAGGTTCCGCATGTATGTGGAAGGGCACAGGGAGAAAGTCTGTGTTAGATCCTGTATTACCAACAATATTGATGGCAGGTAAAGAGACTTGATTAAGAGATCATGGAGGTAGCCTCTAGTACAGAACAAAAATAACACCTTAAACCCTAGCTGTTAGCTCTAGGAACTGATCTGCAGGAGCCTTCATTTCCTTTATTTTCTCCCCTTTTTTCATATTTACCTGCTCTTATTTCTGGCTTATTGGTATCTGCTTTCCTAACATCCTTAAGCTGCAATGTGCATAATAATTCACCAGTTTAAAGACGGTTAGTGTTTTCATAAGCTTACAGTCATCTGTCTAAATACACAGAGTAGAGGCTCAGGCGTTGCCCTAGTTGGAAGCTATAAGAAGTACATACATTTTGCACCTTCTAATCTCACCATCTGTAATTAATAGCAAGAAGCTAATTATAGGACTGCATAAAAATTTTCTTTCTGACTGTGAAGATTCACTTGCATAAATAGGATGTTTGTGTACTTGAAGGCACCACCAGCTACAGATATTGTACTTCCTTCAAAAATCTTATTGATAGATTTTGCTATTAGGCTCTTTCAATTTTTTTCACCTCTGAATAGCCTGATCAATATCATGAGTATTTCTATTTGCATGTATCTTTAGGCTTGAATGTTTGTATAGCTTGCAATTAAAGAGTAAGGTGCTGAGGCTTTTTTGTCATGTCTTGATTGGCCAGAACATAAACTAAGTTAACAGCCTTAATGAAATAATATTCTGCTGAAGATAGTGAAGTCATGCTTCCCATGAAATCAAAGTCCTTTCTCTGCATTGTTGGGATCTGAGTTCGAGCAAGAACTTATTATTTCTGAAATATGGAATGCATTTGTTCTTGGAACACATGTCCTTTTTATGCCCTTTGGTTCATGAGCTGGTTGCAAAGCTACAAATTTGCTATAAAATTCCTTTTAAGGTGCAGTGCTGCTAGAAATTTGTAGAATAATAGAGGCCCTTTCATCCTTTGTATTTAAACATGCAATTTGCTTTAACAGGATCTGATCAACCATTAAAACCCACTCTGTGTTTTATGTGTTTAACAAAAAACATACTTGCACAAGTAAAATAGACTGCATGAAAGGCTACAATGCACCTATTTATGTTTCACATATAACAAGGTCTTGCAGATCCCCTTTTGTCCTGAGGAGTTTAACACCCCCAGTGGAAGGCTGAGCCCCTGGAAGGAGAGCTGCAGCTCAGCACCTTGCCAACACAGCACCTTTGCTCCTTAGGGCTTTGGGTTGGCATTTGCAGAGCACAGGCTCAGCTTCTATGAAAGGAGTGTTCCAACATAGTGCTTAAGTCAAAGCATACCTGTGATTAATTCCAGCCGTCATCCTTCCAAGAATGCAGACATTTCTCTTTTCTCAGAGAACTGCTGGCTAAGTGGTCAGTTCAAGGGGCTCCATCTTAGCTGAAGTGCTGGGGGGCTTCTGGAGTATGAACCACAAGGAAAGTGTCAAAGCCCAGAAAGTCTGGGGAAGGACACCTGTAGCTTAGAAGTGTTTACATGAAGTGTCTAATGCCAAATGTCTCTAATGTCACTAAAGTGACACTCTGAAGAAACTATTTGAGTGTTCAAAGTTTCATCTGAAAGCCATGCTGCGAGGGTCTCTTGTGACAGGACGAGGGGAAATGATTTCAAACTCAAAGAGGGGAGATTTAGACTGGATATAAGGAAGAATTTTTCTTACAATAAGGGTGGTGTGACACTGGAACAGGTTGCCCAGAGTGGTGGATGCCCCATCCTTGGAGACGCTCAGAGTCCCATCCAGCCTGACCATGAGTACCTGATCTAGTGTAGGTGTGTTCCTGTTCATTGCAAGGGAGTTGAACGAGATGACTGCCTTTGAGGGTTGCATCCAGCTCAAATGATTCTATGAAAGCTGAGTACTAATTCTTTCCTAAGTGATTTATTGGCAAAGCTTGTAATTCTATAGCTATTTTTTTGGTGAAGAGGATTTTTTCATATAGTTATTTGTTTACATAGATGTGCAAAGCTCTGTTTTCTTGAATGCATCAAGCAACGAAAAAGAATATTCATTTGCTGATCAGAGGTTGGTTCACAAGCAGCACTTAGCTTGAAATCCTTTTCTCCTAGCTTTCCTCAATGTGATTTTTTTTCCAGTGTATCTTCTAACTTTGCTTGGTTGTTTTATTTTTTTTTTCCTTTTTCTGTCCTTCTCAATTGCTTTCTCTTTTCAGGGGATTTGTCTTTTCAAGAGCACATGAAACTACTAAGTAGAAAAACTAATGACTAGTAAGTCTCAACTGGCTGAGTCCATGTGACTGTATTGGAGGCTCTATGGTTTCAACTGTCAGATCCTGTAAAGTTATTTACAGATTACCAGGAAGGCACCATATACAAAACATTAGTGGGAAATCAAGAAATTAACTGTGTGACAAACAGAGACATTTCAAAGAATTTTAGACTTTGAACTAAAAATATTTCTGTAGGAATTTTGTTTTCCTTGCTGTCATTAACTGCAACATAATGGAAGCTGTTAACTAAAGATTTCATATTTCCTTTCCAGGAAAAGTGTAGTTTAATTATTTTTCCTTTTTGAAATAGTTTCTGACCATGAAGACCCAGTGGTTTCCTATCAATTCAGTAGATATAGCCAGGACTACACCTGACTGAGTCATTGTGATTTATAAGATAATAAATAAATATTCTCCTGGTTTTTGCACACACATATATATATTTAAAGAATTACCTCTGTGTAACTAGTTTTAAAAGAGTATTTTACCATGCAGGATTATCACGATAAATAGCACTTTGAATAAATAAACTTATGAATAAAGAGCCTTCTTGCTCTTTATTCAAAGCCCATACTTTTTGACTGACCAAATGATCCTAAGACCTCTAAAATATTCTGTGATCTTTCTAATTGGATACACTGATGTCTGCTGGAAAACAGATGTGATCAACTGCAATCATCTGTGAAGCTGAAACAAAATGCAGCATGTTTTCTCAGGAAAACTTTATCAGTAACTTTACCTCCTCACAAAACAGACATAATCCATAAGTAAAAGAGTTGCCATTTGATGAGGAGGAGGAAATTCTATCTTAGTCAATGACAGGGAAAGTGAAATGTGGTCACCCAGAGTTCCTGCAATCAAAGCCTACTCATGCTTACTTTAATTATTCTGGTGTGTGTTCCCATTCAACTTTAATAGTACTGCTTGTACCAGTAAAGGTTTTCAATTGCAAGGGTCACGTTTGCTTTGTTTTCTTCATCTCTGGTTTAGACTTAGAAAGGCTCCACAAAGGACAGGGATCCTTTGAGTGAGCTCTCTGTTTGCACAGTCTTGCCTTGCTCAGGAGAGACCAGCACAGATCCAGCGGTTGATTTTAGGAATGCCCTGGTTTGAATACAGTGTGGGAGGGGTAGGCTGCTCTTAAGAAACCGTGGGACTCAAAACCAAAGCAAAAGGTGTTGCTGGATGACAAAAATCACTGACTACTTAGAGTAAAGAGCAGCAGCAACCAATAAAATAAGAAACCAAAAAATAGATCAGTCAATGAGGCAGACTGCAGAACTGGTGAGGAGGGAAGAATACCGCAGATGCTAATCATTTTGATCAGTGGAGAATTTGATACTTCCAATAATTCTGAAGAATTTTGGTCTTCAAAGTTCCACATGGGTTAAGAGGCTTTGACAGTCCATGATGGAGTCATACTTGGGCCTCACCACTGCTTTGTATGTGAATAGTGAATTTATTTAGATAGAAACTATCACCTTTTCTTGGAAATTACTGTGTTTCAATCAGTCACTCTTTATCTCTGTGCAGGGTAAGGTCTGTCTTGGAGAACTCATCCCCATGGAAGCAAGAGGGAGGCTGTTCCAGCAACTCCTGTGGGAATTCTACCTGGGACACCATCATTTGGCACCACTGCACTACCCCTGAGCCCAGGCAGGATTTCAGCCTGCTACGAGGACTAGCTCAGCTCCTGCCTCTAGTGCTTTGGTCTGCTTGAAAACTCAGGCATCGATAAGGCAGGTAGGTAACATCTTCAAGTACTGTTTACCTGTTAAGTCACATCTTCCTTTTATGTGAAAATCAAATTCCTGTTGTCAGAGTATACTTTTGGGAGCTGTGAGACCTACAACAGCTGGAGATGTTCAATGTTTGTGCTTTTATCTTGTTACCTTTTAGTACAGAAGTCTTGCAGATATATTGAAAAGTTGTTTTTTGGATAAATTAATAATTAATTTCATTCACGATAATAATGCCAATATTCATACTGAAATCGAAGGATGGATAGGGATTTGACTTTAGATCATCCTTTTTGTGCAATTCGAAGCTCATTCCAAATAAACAAAAAATTATAAGAATAATTTAGTGAAATGGTATTATATCTTTTCAGAGGACACAGGCTCTCCCATTTTCCACGAAAACTGTTCTGCAGACAGCTGTTTCTGCAGCTGACACTTGCTTACTGAGCCAAATCTGTATCTGAGGGCAGACCAAAGGGAATGTATCTGTTCTGGTTCCTGAGAAATGAAGCAGACAAGGGTTATTTCTAGTGGTCTTTCAGGTCCAGTATGGGTGGTTGAGAACTTTCAGAGTCCTCCCTTTCAAAACTGAACCCAGTGGTAAGCATTTTGAATAAAGCTCAAAACATTAAACCTGGAAAAGGAGGAGACTGAAGCAGTTTGTTATCGTGACACAAACAATATTTCCCTTTTCTGAAGTAAGGATGTTTTCTTCAAGAAACAGAACAAGTAATGAATAACAAAAAATATGTAAGAATGAATTTAAATACTAGAAGGCACTAACATCTAGGAAAATATCCTGACTTCTTCAGAACATTTTGTTAGGCTTCTGACAAACTGGGAAATGCAGAAAATGCTGTCACCTTCGGCCAGCAAACAAAATAAAAAATGATTGTGAATGTGTGGAAGGCTCAGATAAAAGAGACTTCTTTTCTTTACGAAGTATACAATAAAATTCAGCAAGTGTATGCGACTGTGATAAGGGAGAGGAGGGAAAATAGCAAGGCAAGGAAGCTCAAAGATTTCTAAAATCGCATACTTAGTTCTGGGCTGTTTGTTTTTTTTTTATACAGGCTATGTTGAGAATGGCTTATGAATCTCAAAACTTCTCCCCAGACCACTTAAAGTTAAATTTGTCATCTTTTATGATTTAATCCAATATTCTTTATTCAGTGAAGGGAAGCATCTATATGCTATTTCTGTTTAGAATGGCCTTGGTTTTGAGTCCTTGCTTACCCTAAATAAGGTTTGAGATGGTTTCTTCTGTATGTTAGAAGATGAAGTAGAGGGTACATTGTTTCTAAAATGTAGTCTAAAAACACTGATAAATATTTGTGATGGTAAAATGGAAACTTGTGTTCCATTTCTAAAGCATTTTGAAAACAGATGTAGTCTGCAAGGGAAGAGGGGAAAACTAGTAGGTATTTCATTTTTATCAAAGACCAGCCATACATAAATTGCTACACAATGGCGATTGCATGCAGGGGTAGCGCCTGGACTTATAGTGAACCATAGCATTTCATAAACGTGTAGAGCTAAGCATAAAGTGCTACTATTGGGATTCTGCATGACCGAGTATTTGCTCACTTAAACCCCAGGGTAGAGGAGAAATTTTCATGGAGCTTATAGTGATTTATAATGGGAAGCATAGGCTTTTTCATAGACATTGTTCTCACTGACAGTGTAAAGAAAGAGAGCACTAAATCTCTTCTCATCATAACTAATGATTAAGTCAGCAGCTTTTTTGGCGAATACAGAATGCCCTTCTACAAAAACAAAGTATTCTATTGTGATGTATTACATTTAAAAAACCCATAAGTATCCCATAAGGCTATTGCAATATTTTTAACTAGATCTTCCCTCTTTGTCACCATATTGAAATAAATGGAATGTGTCAGACTGAGTAATGCTCTTTCAATAAGTTTTTAGGAGCTCACTTAGAAGTTTGGCAAAATATAAAGAAACAAGGAAAACTTTCTCAGGATCCTCTATGGCCTGAATGAAAGATTGGTCCATTAAGGAGAAAAGCTTATGCTGATGCTGACACTAATAAATGGGATGGGGAAGGATATTTCTGCTTAGTTTGGGCTACCTTGCTCTAATTTGGCTGCTTCAAGTTGCCCTCTGAAATAAATCAGCCCGTTGATGATGATTCATTGCGTTACAAAGTTCCCATCAATATAATAGGAAAATCAGTTTTGTTTGAGTTCAAATGTGAACCCACCCTCAACTATCGAGAGTCAAAGGGACAGCAGTTGCTGAAAAATTAACTTCCCTGCATCTGCTGTTCAGACGTGCATTTGAACTATGGTATTCTTCCTTCAGAGGGTATTTCTATATTCACTCTAGGTACTGAGTTTGCTTTAACTTCACGGCATTTTCTTCCACATAATATACGATTTTATTAGGCTGGTCTTTCTCTGGTGCTTTCATTTCAGATGCTATTTCAACCCTTCTGAACTTAGTGATAAAACTACTGCATTCATTGCCAGAGACAGGCTTTTTCTCTCTATTTTCCACACTTGTTGGAAATTTTGGGAAGGTGGACCTTCAGAGTTAGATCCATCTTTGATTTTAGCCCTTTTGTAGGGAATACAATTATAGTCTCTTATAAATATTTTAAGAAACATATTTATGAATTAAAACACTTAAAAAATGCCTCCTCAGGGCTCCTTAAATGGGAAAATTTTAAGTAGAAATATTGGGCAATGGTAAGGAATTGTATTTAGCTGTGGTGCTCTCTCAGAAATTGTTATGCCTTAGGAGCTCCAGTGATCTCCATGTTGCAAGTGCTGTGTTTCCATCTCTACCATCTTTCAGTCTTTAGGAAAAAAATCTAGATTACCCAGAATATGTCTTCACAGGGTGCTTCTCTTGTGACACTGACTCTACAGTGCGTTCTTTTACTAAGTAGGTTAAGCATTTCAGAAATGTTTAGAAATCTTGCCCAGTAAGTACTTTTTTACATCTCTGTAATACAGCCTTTCCTGAATGTTACGTCTGGAATCCTAGCCACAGTGCACGAAAATTACAGTTGGGTAGAGTGAGCCCTCTCAGACTAATGAATTCAGCTTTCCTTTTTTTCCCCCTTTGCCTCACAAAGGTCCTAGTCAAGAGTGGGATAGGAGGAAATCCCACTAGAGCCTAATAATGCTGCTTCTTTCCAGAGGGAGTCACTAGAAAGTAATTTATTTCTTCAGCATGCAACTAGAGGTATTCATTTATCAGAGCTTTCTGCACGCTGCTTCTATGGCCTTCGTTATCCCAGGGACGAGGGACTGAGGTTGTGACCCAAAAATCTATTCCTACTGGATAACCCTGGTTGTGCCTTTTTTTACTCAACATCAAATACAGGCCTACTGGACATATAAGGCTATGTTCATAGCTGGAGTTTGTGCAGTATTTATAAGTTATGAAAATCTACAGTTCTTCTGTCTTTCCCTATCAGCACCAGTAAGACACTACAGGCCAGAGTAATGCTATCAGCTGCATTCCTTTGCCTCCTGAGCCATGGGCAGCTCTGATTTTCAGACAGGCTTTATTTTTTTTTTTTTTTCCCTCCCCTGCTTTTCTCTACTGTTGTGTCTTTCCCATCAAGGGAGCTCGCCCTCAAGTTCAGATCGCACACACTTAGGAGATGCAGTGGAGAATTGGGCCTTTGTGAGCGTGTGAAGGATGCTTTCCTTGACCTGTCAGAGAACATATTTTACTTGATGAGAAAGAATGCTGGGCCAGATTCCTCTCTGCTGTAAGCAGACTGATAGTGGAGGACTTAGCTAGGGATGAGCATGGCCTACTTTGTCTGGTGGAAAGTCTCCTAAGCAGACAACGCCTATTGTTTACAATGCAGTGGCTGCTTTTCTGCTCCTATAAGTGATGGTGGGTTTTTGTACCAAACAATGCAAATAGGAAGTCATTTGTTTGGAAGGGCCTAATCCTGAAGCCCTTATTTGATGTTTACTGAAGTTAAGCTCAGCCTTTACTCAGATAAACTCCACTTGGACTCACAAGGAGTTTGCCCCAGTGAGGACAAGAAGAGGACTGTGGGAGTATGCTGCCTGTTTTTGGCCAAAAGACAAAGATACTTTACATTAAAAACATATATTGAAGAAAACAGAGGCACACACAATTACTGACTATATGCATGTGGCACTGTACGTGTGCACATGGACACAATTGCACGCTAATCTAATCAATACATTCATTTCTTATTAGGACATAATTACACATCCCAGGAGGCTGGAACAGAAAAGTCCCATTAACCCCTCATGCCCTTTTCAGCTTTCCTCTGCCTTTCCATCTAACAGACCTCTGTGTCACTCCACTCATTAGCAGTTACTGTCTATGACATTGTTACATAAATAAGGATGTCGACCTGTCAGAATGGGTCACTCAATTCAAGGGTGATGATAAATATCTGTCCCTCTGAATTAGGCCAAAGATACCAGAGTACAGGACAGCTACTGTTGATTATTGGATAGTTAATGTATAGAGGACAAAAGGTGCTGAGGCCTGGTCACTCTTTGGATCATTAATATGGATTTAGGCCTATTATTAAAAAAAACACAAGCAGGCATAAAACTAGGTTAGCAAGAACATGCGTAACTTTCAGTTTGGGACTGAACGTATAGATGGTGGGTAGATTTGTGGTTCTAAAGGTATGGCTTTTACAGTGAAATTAGCGGTGCTTTTAGATAAGCAAACCCAATATGTTGGGATCAGGCTGCAAATGGTCTGTACTCCTCCATGCTTACAAACGAAACGTAAAAGGCATGGTGGATGCCTTTAAGTAAGCTGAGATGATTCCAGGAAGCAGGATATACAGTAGAGCAGTATTCAGCTCCAGAGCAGCTAGAGAGCTGCTGCTGAGGCGTATCACATGGTTTGCTCTGAAAACCATCAGCTATTGCCAAGACTTTTCTGAAACTGCTTTACTTTCAAAACACTTTTTTTTTTTTTTACTTAAATAATGAAGGGACTGGAGAGTGTCCATAACCTCAGTTCATTTGTTAAGTGATTACTATCTTCTTTGCTTAGTGACAGATTTTTCTTTAAGGTAGCACTTAATTGTGATGCAACACGCCGCTTTGATTTTAATAGCAGATAAATTAAAAATATCAAAGCAGTTTTGTAGACAGAAGCTCTTTCCATTCCAAATAAGGAAAAATTAAGACTCTTTTCCAAAAGACTCAATACTGTAACTCACTGAAAACGCTTAAATGCTGGGTGGGAACATCCCTTAGGATTTGTTTATCTAGAAGTCTAATTGTGGCACCCACAACTTTCCCTGAACTCAAGGACTCAGTGTTTCACAGGCTCAGACTCTTATTGTTCTTGAAAGTGTATTACAACAGTTTGCTCTGAATGGGAAATCCAGTCTGGGAGGGAGTAAGTAATCTGCAATGAAGTTATTATATAATATCTGCATATTTTTGCAGATCTGGGCCTTAGAATAGTTCTACTATATTCACCCCCTACCTCTGCACTTTGTTGTGTCCTTTTTTCAGTACTGTCACTGAGCTCTGAAAGATGGGACCATATCACTTCCCTAGGAGCAAGGCTCTGCCAGTTGGTGATACCGGTACACGTGCCAAGTCAGTAGTCCAAAGTAGCTGTGATGCTCTCTGCATTTCCCTCCCTAATTTCCTCTACCCTCAGGAGGCAAATGTTAGGAGGAGCATCTCTGCTTTCTTGGCACAATGGTGCATGGTGAAGTTTGCTGGTTGTAGTTAGAAATCTCAGTCGCATTGGTGGTGCCAGACATCAATCTGCTTAGCGCAGAAGGGTCAACAAGTCAACTCCAGTTTGCTAAGACACTGCGCTAGTCCTGAAGTGCTGATCTGAGCAGAGCCTTTGTGTTCTGGCTTATGAGAGTGCATTCACAACCTCATCCAGGCTCAGTTATGCAGACCTAGAGAGAGCAAATGGGGGCTGATCAGAAATAGGGATACCTACACCTCCTGTATTTGTTTAGTTGGGTAATGCCCAAGGGAATCTCTGCCAGCCCTTTAGAATGTGTATTTGAGTTGAATCACTGTTGGCACACAGGAAATCCAGCAGATAGAATTGTGCATTGAGCTCAGTAGGGACTCCCTTCTCATTTGTCAAATAAATGGCTCATTAAAATGGTATGAGGAAGGGGAAGCAGCAGGAAAGCTAGCTAGAACACTGTCCCTTAACAGACACGTTAAGAAACTACCTGAAATGTACTATGTGTTTGCTGGATGAAGCACCTATCTTCAACTTCCAACAGTGCAGAGCTGTAGCATCTGCTGTCCCAGAGGTCTTTGGATTTCAGTGGCAGAGGAAACTTTTCTAGCCCTCAGTGATGAAATATAATCCAATGTGCACACAGTGCCTTCAGCAAATATGACATGAGCTTTGTAAGAAACTTTTCAATAGCCTCATGTCTGAGTGTTTCTGCTGGCTGCCATTTTGGCTAGCACACCAGTTTCTGTCAGTGAACACCAGCCGCTATAACTTGACTTGAGGGACAAGCTCTGGAACTTTGGCTGATGTGGGAGCTGTGCTGGCAGATTTATATCTTCAATGGATGAGACCCAGCAGGGAATGTCTGCTGTATCCTGTGCATGAATTGTATATCAGAACTCTACAAGGGTTATCAAAAGGATTTAGAAACACGCTCTTCCCAAATCTATTTCTTCCCATTCAAATTGCAGTCACACATATGATTTTATTTAACTATTCTTCTATTTTACTATTCCTTTTTATAATTATTATTGGTAAGATTCATACTCCTCTACAAAATTATTTTTTAGAATGAATTTGACTAAAAAAAAAATAATTGTTTGAAACAGCAGCTGTCTTTGCAGCAAATTAAGATAGAATGAAACAACACTTTCCTCTGCAGACTGAGGCCTCTGATGTCTAGAAGCTGTACAAAAAGAAAGTAAAACTTCTTGTGCAACTGAAATTTGAAAATATTTTGATCAGAGGTTTCTTTTAAGTATTCTCTCTAGTGCATAGATGATGACATTGTAGGAAGGGCAGGTTATTGGATGGCTTGGATCTGCTGACTGTAGGAAGGCTGCTAGCTGATACCTTAAGGTACAGACCTGTCAGCCTTCTGATCTCACCAGTCATCCTCGGGTACTGTCACCTGTTCTTCCATTACAATGTCAGATTTGATAGGCAGTGGGAAACCTATTAGAATCATAATTCATAGGAAGATACAAAGTTACCTTACTTCTTTGTATTTGGGTATTTCCTAAATACTTCACAGTGACAGGGTGGCTATGAGAGACTGGGGGAAGCCATGTCAAAATGTTAGGTAAAAAAATGAGAATGTATTTCTTTCCTTTTTAAGGTTGATTGTAAAAACCTTGTGCATACACGCATACCACATTTATAAAAATAATTCCTAACACCCTCTAAAAAAGTCTAATCATAATATCTCAAATATGTAGCCAATATATATGGGATTATTTTGCAGCAGCGGGTTCAGCATATTGCTGGCAAAGAACTCCAGGATACGATGATATAAATTCACAGAAACAGTGCTTGCTAATGCAGTAAATGACGACAGCTGCTATAACTGCTGCTCTAAAAGGGAGCTCTATCCAAGAATAATGAATATTTCTCGTTGCGTTTCAGAAGTGCATGCTTAGCACATGTTAGTTCAGGTCTAGATTCAGCCAACCCAATGAATCCCTCAGTTTACCGCATGGTAGCATGTAAGCTGGATTAATGAAATGTCTGATGTTAATTGTGCACATCTGGGTACAGCAGCCCTGGGTAGCATAACCCTGGGGGCAGTTGGGGATGGGCACACCTGATCTGCAAGGACCCTGTGGGTTCTCGTTCCATGGGCTTGCCCAGCCTGCTGAGGGCAATAGCTGAGGGCAATAGCACTGCTGCCATTGGGGCCAGCCCAGGGCAGGGTGTGCGCAGTCTCATGGCTGTGCTGGTGGGTTTGTGCTAGGACTGCCTTTCCAGCAGAAACTGGGCTGAGATCACTGGCTTATTCCCGTCTAGCTGCTGAAAGGCTGCCTGTTTATTAAAACCATACTCTCTGTGAAATGCATCTTTGTCTATGAAATGCCTTGACCATTACATAATAAGTTGGTGATTTATGGCCGTCAGATAGCGTGTCTGCAGTAGGCAAAGCCTTGAGGGACCAGGATTTGCTAGCCCAAGGCTGTGTATCTCCAGGTGCTTTTAATGCTTGCTTTCTCCATAGAAACACGGTAATTAATAGGAGTTCCCTACATGGAAGGGGAACAGCGCTACTTCCAACAGCAAATCAGGCAAACCCAAACAGGCAGAAGCTACTAAAGGTGTACCTAGACACCTGCCAGAGGTGACACGGGACATGGGATGGTACCTGGGCTGTCTCTAGAACTCAGGCTTTAGAAGCAGCCTTGCTTGTGGCAGACTGGAGCTCTGTGAACAGTTATTTTCCCACTGAGAAGCGTTGGAGGCCGTGGTTCCACAAACACCTCTCTGTGGCAATCTGGCTACAGTGAGCCGTGCTGCCAGGGCCCAGCATCAGTCCCCACACTGCCCTCCTTGTTCTGCACACAGGGGTGGCAGCAGCCACCACAGTGGGCATTGCCTGCTGTTGCCGACTCGGAGTCCTGGAGAAATGTGTGTGTAACCACAGCCCAGCGGTGGGATGTGTGAGCTCATGTGGAAGCCTGTGACTAAATCATTCTGGAAAATAGGCTCTAGGCTTTTTTGAAAATGTTACCCATTCCCAGTAGGGACTGGAGGTCTTAGGAAAAAGACTATTGAGCATACTCTTTTAAATGCCTAGCACTAGCTATCAAAGAAATCACCAGCACAGCTGCTGCTAGCTGGAAGATGTGAACTTTCTCAGCAAGTAATTGATGGCCGTAAAGATTACACTGCTCTCTCTGAAGTAGGCTGTGGCATTAGTCTAGTCAGTGCCAAGCACAGTAGCAGTTGGTCTGCCAGGAACATCTCTTCTGTTACCTGTGTTAAGCTTATTCCTTAGGTGCAAAAGTAATGTTTTCTAAGTATTTAAGCCCAAGAAAATAAAAAAAAGGAAAAATAAAATTTAAGTAGGCAACTGTCATAGGGAGTTAGAAGAACTGATGTAGAGTATCAGTCTGATAGTTCTGGCTGTGAAATGTCTTAGCTTTAATTTAATGTTGTGGAAGGTTGTGTGTTATGTCTAAAAGCAGCAAACAAAGCTAAATTCCTGTGAGTGACCAATCCAGCGTGAATTGCTCAGCCAGCTCCATGCCATTCAGGCTGCAAATAGCAGTATTTGTTGGCATGAGAAATACCAGTGTCATTAACATGTGATGCAGTAAAATACCTGAATGGATCTGCACACTGTTATATGGTTAGTGTGCAGAAGTCCTTCTGCCTGCATACAGGTGCCCACACAGCTCTATATGTTGTTCCTTGAAACCCTTCTCATGTGAATTTGCCCTAATGTGATATGACTCCATCGCTAGTTTAACAAAGGCAGGGTACAAGAGGTTGATACCTATAAGCCTTTTTACAAGTATAAATCACTGTATAAGAAGGACTCCAGGACTGTGCCAGAGGTGTGTGTTGGGCAGGATGGCATCATGCTGTGGTGGTTTTCCTGGTTGACTGTCACCAGTGTCAATTGGCAGGTACTGCACTAGCTGTCACCAAAAAAACAAAACCAACAGCAACAAAACAACATGCAAGTGACCCCCTTGACATCAAGATGCTAAAGACCTTTAAATGGCTGCAGCCAGTCACGATCCACACTGTGGTATCATCAGATGTCATGTGCTAACTTGGTGCTTCGTGGACGGCTTTTACAAATGTGTGTGAGAGGTACTGGAGGGGAGCAACAGGCATGCTTTTTCCTAAATTTGGCTTAAACTTGTAAGTTGTGGATGCCCACCTGACTGTATAGGACAAGTTGCTGTTGGCAATCAGGGTGACATGACATCCCTCAGCATTAGATGGCCCTGATTTTGACTGAGGATGTAGGAAGTGTGACCTCAACAGGGAAAGGGACAAGTAACATGAGAGAAGAAAGCAGGAGCAACAGGCACGTCCTGACAGTGGGATGAATATGAAAGAGATTAGGAGGAGAGATGGCAAAACTGCCCAGAACCAGGCCCCAAACCTTTAACTACAGAAAGCTGTGTAACTGGCACGGGTTCTTGTTTTAGCTGCCACTTCTGGTTTAATGAGTAGACGTAATGTCAAGTACAACCCTTCACTAATTACACTTTGCTTTTTCCTGTTCTTACAGTTTTTGCTGGGTCTGATACATTGAAATTGCATTAAGTTAGTGAGTGTCATAAATTTTTTCAGCAACAAATAAAATGCGTTTTATAGAACCTGAGACCATGGAGCCTGAAAATGATTGAGTTATGGCACAGAGGGAGTAGGCAAATTTTATTCTGCAAAAACAATTCTCATTTTTCCTAAGTGTTGTGGTTCATAAGAGACCTGTGAGCCTACCTGCCAAGGCAGCAGCTAGGAGTGTCACAGAAAGCACCACAAACAGGGTGGCTGATTTTGCACTGCAGAAACTGTGCATGACAGGAACAAAGCAGATCAGCAATTAGAAAATGAGGAGAATTTGCAAGTGACCCTTTTCCAGGCAATAGAGCCAAGTTCAGATTCTTTCAGGCACTGACACCATATACACTGATCAGAAAATACCTGCTCTTGCTGAGGTATGTGGTTTCCATGGCTGGACTGCAACTTTATGAACCCAACATGTGGCCCGTGTCCCCCTGACCCCACCAGGAACACCACTACACAGCTCCTGTTAGAGCTGGCAACAGCGTTTGGCTGGCAGGACAGCAACTTTCTGCTTCGTGACCTGATGTCTTTGCAGCTCTCCTGGTACAGACAGAAACACGTCCTTTCCCAGCATACAAGGCAAGCACTGGAGTTCTCACTGTTGGAACAGGGAGCAGAGCTGGCCTCTTAGACTTCAGTTTATCTTCGTTATTTTTGGGGTGTTCAGTATGTGCATTTTATCAGCAAGCAGAATGAGCAGCTTTGACAGATGTGCATGTGTGGATACTCATTGTTTGCATGGGCTTGTACCCTGTTGTATGAGTTTGGTTAAAGAGCAGCATTTAAGATTTAGTTTAAGTGTCAGTATGTACTTAACTCTCTCTTTCATAGTAAAGGGATGTGCAGCTCCATACGTTCGCATCTATTACCATCGATAGGATGAGAGGTAATGGCCTTAAGCTGAGCCAGGGGAGGTTCAGGTTGGATATTAGGAAACATTTCTTCTCAAAAAGAGTGGTGATGCAGTGGCACAGGCTGCCCAGGGAGGTGGTGGTACCGTCACCATACCTGGAGGTGTTCAAGAACTGTGGAGATGCAGCACTGAGGGATGTGGTTAAGTGGCATGGTGGTGATGGGCTGGCAGTTGGACTAGATGATCTTAGAAGTCTTTTCCAGCTGTAATGGTTTTGTGGTCCTTCTGAGTTGCCATAGCAATTGTTGAAGGAAATGACATTTTAAAATGAGAATTATGCCCTATTATCAAACATAAAGAATAAAAATAAAAAACCAAACCAAACAAACAAAAAAGGTATAATTTCAGATTTATTAATGTTCTGCTGTCCTTCAGTTTTGGTACACTTGTATACATACATATCTGGCTCTAAACACACATCTGTGCACAGGCATGCACAGATGCATGTGTGTATATAAATATACAAACACGTGTTCCATAGGTATACGCATATTTGTTTCCTGGAATATATGAGAAATTTCAGTGTGTTTGTAGTTCTCTAAGATGTTTCAGAGCTCACCAGTGAAGCATCATTGTTGATGATTTATTCCTATTACGGGAGCATCTACAGAACTGAACTAAAATAGAAGGTTGTGTTAAGAAGTCTCTAAAAGGTTTTAACTTAGATGCAGATATTTCAGAAAGGTGGTGGAAAGAAACATAGATGTAACAGTGACAAAGCAGACTGGTGGTTTAGAAGGAAATTTGTGCTGGTCTCCTGACCAGGACTTCTTGATTTCTTCTGGCTGTATCTATTGCAGTGTGATTCTGCTGTCTCATCAGCAGAATTATCTGAATGTTTATTATCACAGATTACTTGGGTGCTTGGTCCTGTAGGGTTCTGTTCACTTAATGGCAGCTGTCATAACCTTCCCCTGTCCTTCTGGGTTTCAGATGCTGAGTTTACTTTGCTCGTGCCACGGTCAGACAGGGCCATGCCTTTCCCTCAGCACTCAGCCCAAGGTCCTTCTGTAGTTCCAAGGATGTCAGCTGAATTTTATTCCCATTATTTCTCATTTTCACATGCTTTGCTTCCAAGAAGTGTCAAGAGGAAGTGCCAGAATGTTGTTAGGGAAAGACTGTTGTGCTTGTAGTCCCCGAGGAGAGCTGGCAAGTTCTCCTGCAGAAGTTTGAGAGAAGAAGGAAGCAGACAAGATGGGAAAGTTGATAGGAAGAAGGAAAAGTGTAAAAGAGGCACAGTGCAGGGGAATGTGAAGAGAAAGGAAGTGACTGATGAGTGAGCGTGAGTCTTCTGGTTCAGCAGTAGATATGACTGCATTTGTCGCGTCATTTAAAAGTGACCTGCAAGTGATTATTTTTATTACATGTATGCTTTTCATCACTTCTTGATGATTTACAATGAAATCTTGAAAGAACTCACAGCTTGATTTTTTTTTTTAATATACTCGTCGTTGTTCTGTATCTCAAGCTTTTTGTATGCACGCAGTTCTTGCCAACACAACTAAATTAGTTTGGATTGATTTTGATACATTAATATATGATCCTTTTACAGACATCCAAACCCTCATCAGCACCTGGGGAACACACTGCAGTTGCTGCAGTTGTTTTCACTAGATTTAGTTTGTGCCTGTAAGAAATGGACAAACTGGCAAAGCTCTTGCTGTAGAACAGGCTTTCCAAATATCAGGAAGTTAGAGATGAGAGAATGGGGAGAGGGTGGAATGTTACAGGCAAAACTTACATGGTCTAAATAAAAATAAATAAATAAATAAATAAAGCATGGGAGGAGGATTTATTTCCCTGCCTCAATTCCCTTTGCAGCTCACCTTTAAAGGAAAATATTTTTAATGCACATGTGTTAAATGTGCTCATGTTCAGTTATGATTGTTTTTTAATGAATGTGATATTCATTACATTTAAGCACATTGAGTTCACAGAAACAGCTGGAAAAATATTGCAAGCATTCATTACATATAAGTGAAGAAACAAGAATGTATGTGTGTGTTTGTGTGTGTGTGTGCCTATATATTAGAAGCCACATAGCACATTATCTGAGAAAGAGCCCCAACAAGGACATGGATGACATGCATGATGGATTTAAAATGACAGAGCGAAGGGTGAAAATAACTCAAAAGATCAAACAGAAAAGGAATGGAAGAGAAAATAAGGAACAAGCAGAGAGGAAGTTATGCTAAAATCTGGCCCTATTCCATGTTAATTAATTCAGATTTCCAGATTAAGACAAACCAATTTTTTTTTTTTTTGTTTTTTTCATTGAAAACAGATACATCCAAATTCAAGGAGACATTTAAACACATGCTTAACTTTAATTTATACAAGTAATCCCAGTGAAGTTGTTCTACTGACTATTCAGAAAAGCCACAATTAATAAAGTTCGCTGTAGCTAAAAAAATCAACAAGTTGTAGGTTAGTGGAGAAGAGAAAATAACTATCATGTGTGCATATGAATGTATTTAGTTATGTACGTGGAGAAAAGGAAGCTTATAGAAACACATAGGGAGTGAGAGGCTTAAACTTGTGGAATAATGATAAAGAGAACAGACAGATCTCTGTCCACCAGGACCATTTTTGGATCTCTTAAGAATCTAATGAGAAGGAAATTTCACTGCAGCAGTGTTCTTTCTCAGCTCATTGTTCATTTCCTTGTATGGAACAATATTGGTTTACAAGCTGCTGAAATATGAATGCATCGTATGGAGACATGAGAAGAATGAGGGTTGAACTGTGTAGGTAGAGAGCTCTGTAGGCTGATAGGATGTTCTTGGTTCAGTTGTGTGAGTTTGAGTTTTTAAATAGGCTTCCATTATCTTTTGGAGAAAGGAGGAAGAAAAGTAAGATGGTACTACAGGGAGATGAGCCTAAAGGACCATCAGTAAATAAAATAAATGGTGCTCTTTACTTAGTGACAACTTCACTGAATATATGAATTTGGGCTGAGAAGAGAACATTTATAACAAGTAGAGCTTTTCCTTTGTATCTGAGCTCAGATTGGCTCTAGGTTTCCAGATAAATGAAGAGGCTGTTGAAAAAGCTTTCTGTAGATGTAGGCAGCTCTCAGCAAGTTGATCTTTAATTTCTTTTTTCTTGAACTTACTGCCTGTCAGAGACTTGAGGAGCAGAAAAAGTACAAACTGACAAACCCAAAGATTCAACATAATACTGTTGACTGTTAGGGCTTCTGACTGCCTGGTGTCCTAGGCAAGAGCAAACAGAGCCGTATCACTTGGTGTCGTGAACCATAACCTGCAATAATCCATACTCCTTAATCCTTCATATAGCTGTCGCCGTGTCATCACAATTTATTTTAAAATGGCATTCTCTAGTACTAATCTCAGTCCTAATCATTCATATTAATGTTAGCATTAGAGTGAATTAGGGCATTATTTGCCTAATATGTGCCATATGTGACACTTAAGTACTTGTAAGTAATTGCATATGAGAGAAGACAGCATTAAATGTGAATGGCACATACAGTATGAAAAATGGAAGAGACAAATATTAAACTTTTAATAGAAATAACTTCAGCAAAACTTTCCCACAGGCAACAGAACTCTGATATTTTTAGCTAGTTGAGGCCAATGTATGTTAAGAATAGCATTCAGTGCAGTGGGAAAATACACAATTTCTATTATGGGGCAGTGAGAATAACAACATACTGATGATATAAAATATACCGGTATAAAATATGTAATTATCTTGCATGCAAAAGAATAAATCATATAAACTATTTACGGTAGGAATTGTGAAAGGACAATGACACATTGTTGTCTTATTTGTGTAGCAAGGATAAAGTTTGGCTTCTAAAATTGCAAAATCTAATTCATGGTGTTTATGTGACACTTCCTGCAAGAAGACTCTGATAAGATTTTTTTACTTCTAATAAATTAGGTTAGATATTAGCTTGGTTCAAGTGGGAGATAGAACTGGATAAAATTAGCAAGATGTTAGCTTGGATAACATCTTGTGTTTCTTCTTATTGTACAGTTTGCAGAACTATTCTGTATAATTTTAGTCTTTCCCGTGAGGCTGCAGATAACTGCAGTATTGCTTCTGGAGACATCGCTGTATTGTAATTCATATGGTGCAAGGTTCATAACCAGGAGTGAGTTTGGACTCTGAGAGCAATGCACAGAATGATATAAACGCAAGCATTAATGATTATTACTACAAAACTGCTATTATACTTATATCATACTATTATTGATACTGCAGAGAACAGTGGCATTGTGTGTTCTCATCTATCATCATGTATAAAAATAGTTCTAATTGATAAGCTCCGTCTGTTCTCTTTGCTATTATTGTATCACTATAAGTTTTAAATATAGGGTGAAATCAATATTTTTTGTCTGTCCTCGCTGATAGCAAAGAAGGACCTAAGCTTCAGGATTAGTTGGCAGATATGGGGAGGATTTCTTTCTTTGTGATACAAATCTGTATTAATTGATTTTTCTTGATGTGGATTAATTGCAGCTCTTTATTAGGAATAATATCACAAATAAACTATAGACCGGTATAGATTGCTAAGCCTAGATTTCAACTGAATGAGGCTAATCAATATCCAAGGCTGTAATTCAAAGCGATTCATTAGAGCCTCAGGAAAAGCCAAATAATAAATGTGAGAAATATCTCATCTGGAGCCTTGAAGGAGTTTCTTCCTAGATAGAATAAATGCGTTTATAATATACAATTATTGTGGATTAAGCTTGCTCAAATGCATTTTGATGGCCAGCTCTTGCTAAGGGAGTGGAAGAACACTGGTGTAGCTCAGCAGTGGTAGCAGCAGCATCTCGACCAGAAGTCCAGAGCCCCTCTCTGTTTACCATTAAGCTTCCAAGTCAGATGCAGACAGCTGCCATATGTATTGCAATAACTCAAGATTCTGATTACCTTTTAGGTAATGAAAGGGTCAGTATTCACATTTTAAGGAAATAAAACATGCTATACACTTGCAATGACTTCTGATGGCCAAAGCTAGACAAGAGAAGCGTACCCCAATTTTAGCCAAGGAATTTAAGCACAAATGCCCAGATGTAAGCCCAGCACAGCAACTTACTGTGCAAACAAGGAGGGAGGAGAGTTTCTCGTGCAGGTGCCAGCCTCTGGTCCCCACCTGAAGGAGCACCCAGCTGGTGCCCTCTGGGGCCAGCTGGCTATGGCTCCTGCTGAGGATATTGGATGTATCTTTTGGATGTCCATATCAAGTCTGTCTGTGCTGAGTCTCTAACTAGACTTACATCTACTGTTCTTGCCCTTGATCCAGTAAAATGTACAATGACCTTTAAATGGATGACCTTAGGCATCCATTTAAAGTTAAATACATGAGCAAACATTATTAAATTTACTACTAAGAAATAACCATCAGGAAATTATTATAGTGAGTGTGTATTATGCATGGTGAATTTCAGGGCTCTATGACCTAAGAGTTTTCAAAATATTAAACGTATTGTAGAAGAAAAGAAGTGGATGCAGGGCTAGTAGAATGTGGTTACTATAGTGCTTAAGATGGGTTCCAGGTTTAGAGGCACTAAATGTAAAACCTAGAAAAAAAGAAAAAAAAAATCAGTGCAACAACAATGAGTAAAAATGATAAATTTAATAACAACATTGCAACAAGAATTGCATTTTGAAAATGTTCTTACGTACTAGTATATGATCTTCCTGTGCGCATATGAGGTTAAGATAGTTTTCACTTGTTCAAATTGTTGCACTTAACCAAATTCATTAATTCCTTTGAGGTTGAAAAGAAGATATGTTTCTTTTAGTAGCTCCATGAATGCTGTATTTAACAAAAAGTTTCCATTGTGTAGCTTAAGGAAACTAGTTTTAGAGCTAGAAATCACAGATTCTTAATATGAATTCAAGGCTTCAGTGGAGCTACAAGTCCAGATAAATGTGAACCATTTCTTCCAGGAAAACCATGAAAATGGATTTCTCTGCAGTGGAATAAGCCAGACAAAATTTTGTGCCAACACTCCGGTGTCCATCTACTGTTAGCCAATGGTTTTTATTGTTCTAAGTCTTGTCTCATCTTTCGTAGAGTCTGTTCTATTTATTGCTTATACATTTTAAGGAAGCCTTGATGCCACCTTGACTTCCTGTGCTGGAGCTCATATTTTGCTCCAGTGGAGATAATGGAGTTTGACTGTGAGGCTACAAGTGCTGGACTATTATTTCACATTCAGGAAAGATAAGCTAACCAGTTTTTTAACATGATTAAATGACTTGACTTTGACTTCTCATTTTCATATGCACCATTTGCCCTTGTCCTTGTATTTAGTACTGTTTTAGCTTTTCAGTTCAAAGTAGCCTTAGCTGAAATAGCTAACCATTTTTTGGGGGGAAGGACTTACCATGGCATAGTACTGATTTTCATGCATACTAGTGTTCCTTTATTGTTGTAAAGGAAATTTTGAATTTTTAGTGAGATTAAAGCCCTCTCTGCAGTACTAGAGATATGTAAAGAAGTGGTGTATTTGCCTACTAAGTAAATCTAATTGCTGTAGAAAAAAATCTGAGTGTAATTACATCATGGAAGATGTCTTAAGACAGAAATTCCTTGCTTGTCCTTGTTCATTTACATTTCTTAGATGCTTTCTCAACTCCATATTTCTTCTCCCACTGCAACACCATAAATCAAAACCTATATCCAAGGATGTGTGGAAATGGTAGGGCATAAATGTATCCAGGATAGATTGTTCTTGCATTTGACAGCTAACAAAGTTGAGAGAATAAACAACCTGATGTTGGTGTGCCCTCTATCTGGCTCAGATTATCTGGAGGCCATCTGAATAAACTCTCTTCTGAAACAGGAAGCCCTGGGACTAGATCTTTCACCTTCCTTTGTTTGTCGTTTTCCAATTGTTTTCATTTTTCAGTGACGTCAGCACTCTTGGTCATTGATGTTCCATTTTGACCTTGACTGTGCCAGATACACCCAGAGAAGTCGGAAGCCAAGAACGCGTTGGGCCTAAATTAAGAGTGGGCTTTCCTTAAGGCATCCTTATGTATAAGATCCTGAAGAAAGATGCAGACAATGCTGAAGTTTTATGTAAGCATTGTTAAGAAAGGTTGCTTTTAGTTTATCGGGCTTCTTGAATAGGTGGAAACTGTATTTGTGGCACAGTCTCAAAATCAGGATTGCCAACAACAAAATGTTACTGTGAAAATATAGAATCATAGTATGGCCTGGGTTGACAAGGACCTCAAAGATCATCTAATTTCAATCCCCCTGCCATGGGCAGGGTCGCCAACCACTAAATCAGGATGCCCAGAAAATACACTGAAGTATATCCATATTTTTTCCACACTAGAAAACAGCTAACTAGGTAGAGTGCAGTTTATTTAATTTTCCAGTCTCTTATGTTAGTTGGTGCACAGGAAACTAACACAAAAGTTGGAACAAAATAGCAGTATAGAGGGTTTGAATGTCTCCAGTCCTCTCATCTCCCCTCTTCTATTTTCTACACATTTCAAGTGCCTTTCACTTTAAGTGCTTTTTTGACTTAGATTTTCAGTTTCTTAAAATTTTAATAAGTCAAAATACATGCTGAGTGCCTTCAAAAAAAGTGAAGTTGAGCTAAGAAAAGTGAGCATTGAGAAATGAGGTCAGGTTTGTGTGTTCAAAGTGCATATTGCTGCTGTGAAGACAGTAATCAGTCATACCGCACTAATTAAAATGTCTTGTGCCCTGAACGCCTCATGCCTTGCTATAGTGCATTCCTGAAGTCCAGCAGGGAGGCCACAGTGGCCCTCACAGGATGGGATGCCACTGAAGATGGCAAAAAACTTTACTTCTCTCTGTGACTTTGTGAGAGCATGTTGTCAATGAGGAATTGAAAAGCACTTCTAATGTATGGGATATATATACTGCCCATTGCATCAACAACAAAAGAAAGATATAACATGCTAGTGATCTTGTCACAGTGATTTCCTGTCTCTTCTGTTTTGATTCTGTTCACTGTCGGCCGTGAGACTGAGTGATGCGCTATCTTGGTGAAAGTGGTTTGCTCATGCGTAGCAAAGATGAGGGAGATCTGAGCCTTTCTTGCATATTGCTCAGATTTATGGTGTCCTTGTCATCTGACCAAAGTCATTATTCTTTAGGAGCAAAAGGAGTAGGAATAAGTGTGAGAAGGCTAGACTTTCTAAATATTACTCGTGGCCTGTCCATTTCAGGCGTGGAACTGGTTAGCAAGGAAAGCAAACCAATGACTGTGCATCTGTTTTTTCCTGGGGAAAACATTTTGGTTGCACAGGGACTGTCAGTTTTGCCCTTACTATGAATGTTAAAGTTTAACGGGGAAAAACTGTCCTGAAATGGTCAAATAGAGAAAATTGTCCATGTGTATATTTTCATTTTAGTGCTATTAGAGGTGCTGTATACAGGGTAGCTCTCTCACCTGGGAAGTGTTTCATGGGGTAACTACTCTTTTGTAGGTTTCCTCTGAAGGTGAAACAAAAGAGAAAAAGAAGCACCAAACCACAGTTGTAAAAATGGGATGTGTTAAGATGCCTCCTGAAAGTCACAGGCTGTCCTTATATTGGTCAATTTTTGGAATTCTTCAGTAGTGAGAACAGACTCGGTTGTCAACAGAGTTCTGTTCACAGAAGCTAGGCAGGAAAATGAAAGAAGGCTTGCTATTGTTCAGTGATGTGGTGTAGGCTGCAAGAATGCGTTGGGAATGCAGTGCCTGCATGTCAGGCAGAGAGAGAGGTCTTTGTGTGAATACACTGGAGCAGAATGTCAATCATATAAATAACTATTATCTGATTATTATTTTTTATTCTGATCATTGCTCTCTTGCCTCTTCAATCGGAGTCTGTAAGGTTAGTTATCAATTTGCTGGAACTTCCTGGTATCTGATCCAAGCTGTTTGGATATCACTTGCAGGGGAACTGACCTACCATGAAGCAACGTAGGAAGCACCGTACCAGTTGTGTATCCTCTGCTTTTTACAGCATCCTGACAGAGTTTTGGTGATAACTTGTGAATAGGTAGCATACAAACACCCTGCTCTGTTGTGTCACTTAAAAATAACAATGTTTTTCCTAAAAAAAGGCTAATAGAAAAGTAAGCTACACACTTAACTCAAGTGCAAAGAGACATGCTTTATCTCGCAATAGTTAACACTGTGTCAGGATGCAATGATGCAAGAGTACTGTTATGAAATTCCTCAAAATCCTGAACATGTTAGAGGCAACATGCCTGAAAAGGGCGCATTTGTGATTAAAATACTTTTGTTCTTTAAGCAAATTAACTCTTGAAACAGAAGAGCTGGGAATAACATACCTGTTATGACCTGAATTAAATTGACCTCCTCTGAAGTCTTGCTTCTCATGGGTTGGTGTTATTTTGTGATGCTTAAGGCAGATCCGCCTTTGAGGTAACACATTGCTATTCTGCCTGCCAGGATGGGAGGAGATCATATGCTGCAAAAAATCCATCCCAGTGGGAGAGGTTGAGCCCATATTCTCTTAGCTTACACTGCTGTGCAGCAGTGGTGAGGGACCTGCTTCAGTGGAGTCATTTAGGGCCATGAGGAGCAAATCCAGCAAGCTGCTTTAAGTGCCAATGGCTCTCAGAGGTGAGAGCTGCTGGATGAATGAGCAGAGGGGTAAGCAGTCCTGAGCAACACAGAGGACCCAGTCTTGCACCACTGAAGTCAGTGAGAGTTTTGTCAAAGGGTTATCTTCAACCACATTGCTGCTGAGCCCAGGCCAAATTATTCTTCTCCTATGGCAAGGCCCAGATGGAATAGCTTTATCTCACAGACACTTCTGCCTTATGCAGTAAGTAACTCACCTAGGGAGCAAGGAGTAGAGTGGGAAAACTAATAATAAGTATATCTGAAGTCATGCTTCCTTGGGCTTCCAGTTCTGCTCCTAGCACACTCAGTTCTGCTCAATCCTGAGTACTGACAAGCAAGAGAATTTGTCCATCCTTTTTCTCAAGTGTAGCTTTTGGAAACTCTTTAAATTGATCTAAGTGGTTTTGCCAACTAGAGAAGCTGCTAGAGAAGTGCCACCTCGCCACTCCTACCTTTACCAATAGTGTTACAAACTGAAGCATGAACTGACCTATGCTAAAGCCAAGCCACATTCTACCAGGCTGGTTTTAGCCCCACTCAGTTTTTTGGCCCAGATGAGAATCTCTGTGCCCAAATATCTGTGTCAGTGAGGGAGAAGGCAGCATGGACAGGAGGAGGTACAGAGCAGCTGAGAGAAAGCAAGGCAGCTTGTGCTCCATCTCTGGCTAGTGCTCATCTGGGGCATCTGTACCTGCTCAAGCACGCGATGTCTTAGACTTCTACTGATTCACATCCATCTGCTTTGTCCCACGAGGAACACTGAGACCACCCTCCAGCCATCATACCTTTTATACTGTTTTCCACACTGTACCTCATGCTAGAAAGGCTTTCTCAAAGAGCTTCTTAAGAGTGTGGGCCATGATGACACTGGGATTTCAGGGCAGCTCATGATATTTCACACCCCATGCCTCAGTTTATTCAGTATGGTGAAACACTGACTATATCAAAATCTCAGTTTGTTTCAGTTGGTGTGGCTCTCTTCAGTTCAGTAGGGCTGTGCTGATTTGTGCCATCTGAAGATTTTTTTCACTACCTTAGGTTTCTTCTTCACTTTTGTAGCAAATGTAGCAGTTATTGCGCTTAATAACAACGTGTTATTATGTTAGAGTTTTCCGTGATTCATTTCAGGAATTCAAAGTACACTCAGCCATTCATATTTCTTAAATGCTTTGCAGAAAATCATCTTGATTGCAGAATCAAATTCCATTTGTGTGCAAAACTGCAGTCTATTAGGCCAAAGCTCTGGCAATAACCACAACGACCAGAACCAGAAATATACAGGATGGATGTATTGTTGTGAATGGACAATAACTGAAGAAGGCCATGTATTGTTTCATAAAATGTTCGGATAACACATGAAAAATCTTAGTTTCAGTCTAGAGGATAAAAACCATCTGAGAAATACTTAACATCTGTTCTATTTTGGTTAAGAAAATAGTAATTTCTGTTTTGGTTTTCTTTCTCATTAAAACACAATTCAGAATATATTTTAATATGAAATCCTGCAAAACGTTACTGAAAAAATACTGTTACGGTTCCTTGGGGAAGAAGGGAAGCGTTGCTTCTCTCGCATTTGTTTTGTGTTACAAGCACGTAAAAAGGAAAATTTCTTCTAACAGTGATAGCTTAGTCAAAAGCTGTTTGAAAAGAAATATATTTTGAACAAGATAGTAGCCAATTCCTGATTTAGATCTTTGAGCTTTCACAAAGCAGTCTCTACAAAGCAAACACTCCAGTTGGGGTTCCAAACTACAACTACCAAAAAATCTCTGATGACTAATGCTTCCTGGCTGTACTTCATGCTGGCTTGTAAAGAACAAGACTTCATTTTGTCTAAGCCTGCACTAATGTTATATAAAAGGTTGTGGAAAAGGCTGTGTAGGTCTGTCTGCAAACATCCATCATTTGCATATGCTTGTGGTGTTTTTACTAGTGGCTTTGGGAAGAGCTAATCTAACGCTTAATTAAATCATTTAACTTTATTTGATGCATACTTTTTTTCGAGCTAACAGTATTTTTTTGTTCAGGGATTTGCTGCAGTCCCAGAAGAAGAATGAATAATGTTTCCTATTTTGACCACAGAGTGATCTGATCATGCATGCTGTCAGTAGATATTGCCTCTGAGTAGCTTCCAGGGAGGAAAAACATCCAATGTCCACTTTGTCATGCCAGTGGGTGAGCGTGTGGCGGTGAGCTAGGATTCCTGGGTTCTTTCCTTACTCCAGTGCTGAGTCAAGCCATGACAGTGAGTGAGTTAGGTAGCTATTTATTAAAAAGAGGATGATAATATGTTAATCTCCAAAATAGTATGAAGGCTGTTTCTGGGATCTCTGTAGCCTTTAGGAGGATTTTAGGCCTTCAGATGAATCTGTCACATGACTGCAAAGGAAAAATAGCAACCCAGAGTAGATGCAGGAGTGGATTTCTGTAGGAATTTGTGCCTCTGAACACGTAGCTTGAGAAGCATCTTACAAACTCCTCAAGAAATAAAGGCCAAGGAAGTTCTTTATTAAAATCCTCTTTTGGCTCAGGAGAAAATATTCTGCTTTCCCATTCCTGTTCCCTCCCTTCCACCAAATGAGAACCTTTCAACTAAGCGCTTAATCTCTTCTAGCACCCACCCTTGTCTGTTGTACTAGTCAATGTGTTCCTCCCTTGCTCTTCATTAAGCTCAGTAACACATTTCCAGCCGACGCTGCTTTGTATAATGGTCCCATCTGTGCTGCCAGCAATACTCCCAGCCCTTCCTTCTTCTGGATTCAGCTGTTGTCACTGTCCAGCTCCGCCAGTGACTTTTCCACACTGGGGAAAGGCTGGAACTGGTGGGAGGCTCCAGCAAGTCCTGGGAGTGGCTGAGGATCAAGAGGAGGCTGGGAGTGGAGGCTAGAGGAAATGGGATGGCCCTGGGCTTCCCACACCTCTGAATTGGTCTCTCCTCTTCCCTTTCACAGCACCTTCCTGTGGCTATTCCCAGATATGTAATTATCCTCATTGTCCTATGAGGAATTGCACTGAATATTCAGATTATGAAGAAAAGTTTTGCTTTGCGCAAAACTCACTAGTGAGAAGAGCTTGACTTCCACTTGGGCACCTTAGAATGACCACATTTTCAGATTTGTTCAGCACTTTCCATTTATTTGCCAGAATACTCTCTTGAAAATGTTGACTTATAGTAGCCAGAAAGACTGAACGTTATGAAAGGAATAAATTAGCGTAGGAAGAACTGGTTGAAAAAAAATTAGCATCACGTCCAAAAGTCCAATTCCTGTGTGTACTTCAAAATCCTGTGAAAGTATCACTGGATGAAATGCTTTTTAACACTCATGTTTATTTCATGGAGCTATTCTTATTTATTTTAGTCTGTCCCTTACTTGCTTTGCACACTAAAATCTGTCTACATTTTAAAAGGTCGTCTGTGATACTTTCACTGTTTTCTTCTAGCAGTTTTGCCTTTTGTTTTCATTCTTATACTTCAGATAATTGAAAGTTTCTTTAGGTTCTCTTCTTTACTCTCCCTCAATTTTCATTCTCTTCTTGGGTTGAACTTTTGTTTAGACAAGCTGTTCTCAAAGCAAAAACTCAGAGCCATATTAGCTCCGCACAAACATTCCTCAGACTCTACCACTTGGCTGAATACGTGGCAGTAGTAGGGCTGCACAGAGACACACCAGCAGGAAGACTCAGACAGACACTGTGGCTGCTGGGAAGTGTGACACTGTTTCATTTTCACAAGCTCTGACAGCACTGTCTCTGAAACACAGATCCCTTAAGTCAGGGAAACCTTCAGATGGATGTCCTGGGGCTGCCTTAATTCTTCTGTACCCCTGAGCATGATACAGGTGCTGAAGTGGGTGGTTATGCTGCACGTTGGATGCAGCTGTCTAGTGTCTACGCGAGTTTCTTGACTCAAAGAGGTTGCTATGAAACGATTGCTCTGTTCTAAATTGTTGCTGGCAAATTGTTGTGAATGTGGGGAAGAAACAAGAGTGTTGAGAGCTCTGTGCACCACTGAAATATTTGAATATTATGTATAGTGACACCTATAATTTAACATTCACTGTGGTAAACACAGCTGAAATGACCATAGCATAATGTTATTCCATATTCTAAGCCGGATTCTTGAGGCTTGTTTTATTAATATCTCATGTGATGCAGAGAAATAATTCTAGGGAGGATCATACAGTATATATTCTTTATATTTTCTTTTCATGTTGCCAAAATATTGCAGAAAAATAAGTGGCTTGGGACTCTTCTGTGTGGCTGAAGATTTATTTTTAACCTCTCAGTGTGCAAAAATCAGGAACAATTATTAATCTGTCCTAAAACTGCCAATACAACCTGCTAGCAACAGATGGTGTGAATGAAAAGACAGAAGTGACCATTTTTAATATTAATAGATTTAAAATTTTAGTTCTATAATCTTACCTAACCTCTTGTGACCGAGTGTCTAAGGTATTGACTTAAAGACAATATCAATAGCCTTGATTTGAACATGAATCATCTTCAGAAGTGGATCTTCTGCGATACTTCATGTGTCTAAATGATGCTGTGTGCTCCTCATCTCTTCTGACCTCAGTGAGTGATGAGCACTACCATTTGGTGCTCTGCAACTTAAATAAGACCAAGCTTAGTTGGAGCAGCTTCTGCTGCAGGTAGTGTGTGGTTGCACTTTGGAGGTTCTTTGTAGGTCTGAACTTGCATGGTAGTTAAGAACCAGCTCCTGTCAATGCCTAGGGAAGAAAAGGTATTACATTATCAGATATTATCTCACTCTTGCTGTATTTATGTATCTCAACTACAAAATCAGGAAGTATTGCCAGCCATCATTTGGAGAAAGTTGGCATAAACACACAAGCACATATGCACACACACAAAGAACAAAACAAAAATCCCAAGCAAGCATGCTTTATCCTTCAGTTAGTTACAGATTGTGGAAATCTGACTCTTGGATCGTGCCTGGTGTCTAGTTTAGGTAATGTGTGGATATCTGGGTGCAAGTTTAACTGGCTAGCCTCTCCCAAAGGTTCCTGTTACCAAGTGGGGTGATGCTGCACTGCCAGTGATTGCTTTTTGCCTTTGGTGCCAATACTGGCAGGGACAGACTGACAGCAACACAGAGTTTCACGTTAATTTACCTAATGAATGGAGTGGCTGTGCTGAGAGTGAGAAGTAGGCTGAAGCTCCTGCTTAAGTAATTTCACAGGTGAGATATCCTGTCATTACATGCTCACGAAGCAAATGGAGCATATGCGGACAGATGACAAACTTTATGTGCATGAGTCTGGAAGAGACAAAACCTCTCTCTGTAAATCATAGCCTGCTATTTCAAGAGCCATTCCTTTGTTTTTAATGCCCTTGTCCGCACAGAGCCCAGCTCCTGGCAGGTCAGCAGCTCCTCACCCACAAACCCCAGTGGCCTCCATGCCTCCCTCCTGCCGTTGCTCTGCTTTGTGCTGGTGGGCCCCTCTGCCCCTTTCCACCCACACAGCCACAGGCAGCAACCACTGACCGTGGTCAGGCCATCCCCTGACAATACAGCATGTGGGAAAAGTGCTTCCAGGGTGACCAGCAGCCTAGGAGGAGCTCGGGCAGAGAGTAAAGGGCGATGCACCATGGGAGAGCACTGAAAGGACACAGAGTTTTCTGAAGAAGGGAAAAGTAAGCTCTCCCCTGTGGGCTTCTCTCTGGAGGCTACAAGTGAGATTTCTGAGTTGGAGGAGGGACTGGAAGAAAAAGATAAAGTGATTAAAAATAGCCAACTGCACAGATGCAACTTTAATTCAGCGCGTGATGATAGTGATGCTAGGTACTGCTATGAAATGGGAGATGCTGGGGGACAGATGTACATCAGTACCAAACAGTCTTGGATAGGAACACTGGGTGTGCCTAACTCAGCAACATAAACAAGATGAATGAGGGCACAGTAAAACTCACACTGAAGTGCTCTGTCAGCTTAAATCAGTGCTGAAAACAGTGTCCCTGCCCCAGCAGACCCTTCCCGCTGCTCCCCGTGGGGCAGCCAGCAGGGCACAGACCCAGCAGTGACAACTGGGCACTTTGTAGTTACTGCCATTTTCGGAAGGAACAGTGGCCTGCTCTTGCCATATGGTAATTATCCTGTCATTAACCAGGCAGAGCAGCAGGGTAGCATTCCTAATGTTCTCTGCTGTATTCTATCCTACCAATTCTTAACATCTAGTGTATATCTTACTAAGCACTACGGAGTCAAGGGATGCTGAACGCTAAGAATTCTTCCATTTTCTTCATGATTACAGAAACATCTGTTTCCAGTAACCCTCTGGTGATCATCTGTAAAAATTCAGTGTCAAATTTTCCCCAATATTTCCCATTTTTAACAGACGTTTGAACAGTGTGAACTTCAGATGAGTTTCCCTTACAAGCCTCTTCCATAGTTCTGTGAACTACGTATGGCCCTTACCTTTATTGTCATGCTTTACAAATTCTCACATTCCTTTGGTGCAGCATTCAGCTCTGTTCAGTCAGACTCTTTAGCTAAATTGGAGTTGGGGAGTGTTTTGTATTTCATGGTCTGAAGTTTATGTTTTGTGTTTATTTCTGATTTCTAACCTGAAGTGAGAGGGCCAGACCAATACAAGCAGTGGAGCTGAACGCAGAACGTATTCATGTCTCATGAATTGTTTTCATATTGAAGTTAACATAATGCAATTAGAGAAAAGCACTTATCATAACTCACGTGCAAATACTACTACAGAATTCCTCACCTTTAGGACATACGCTTTCTCAGAATTGTGTTGCAAATCTGACCCCTGAGCTTCTAGTAGAACTTCTGCACAGTCTTAATGAACAGACTCTGATTATCAGAACATCCATATCTGAATGTACTCACAAAACTTGAGTTTCCTTAAGATGAAGATATCCTATACTCATGCAGAAAATAGTGTCTGCATTTTCATGAATGGTGTATTTTGCTTACTAAAACCAACTCTTGTAATTGCAACAAGGCAATTTTGAAGGGAAAAAAAAAAGAAAAAAAGAGGTCGAGGGAAAGAGTGCTCAGAACATTTTAGACGTGGAACTTGGATTTTCTCTCTTATTTTAGTCTGTGAGTGTACAATATTATCATTCATATTTACACTGTAGCCTACAAATGGTAGAAAATGATTAACTGTTGAGTTTAATAATATCATTAAAATATCCCAGGTCTCTGCTCTGTCTCATAGACTTTTTTCCCTCACTTTTGAACTTATTATTTTGCCTATTCTCAGAAAAGAGAGATTTTCATTCAATTAATATTGCATTTTAAAATAGAAAAGTAGTAAATCAAATAAGCCCTTAAAGCTCCAGGGGAACATCTCCAGTATTATCTGACTGGGAAATGGGAATGGCACAGGATTCCTGGCACTGTCCCACCTTTCCCATACATAATTTTTCTGCAAACATGAGCAGCCAATGCCAATAAATACCTCTCACTGTAACATGGCATAGGACCTGACACTGGAAATGGGACTGAGCCATCCTCAGCACAAGTAATTGGGGTATGAGATTAGCAGAAGGCACCTGAACCAACTGGTGACTTATGAGCACCATGAGTGTAAGTCAGACCCCAACCACAAGAAAATTCTTCTGTTTAGATGTGCTAAGGAAACACTGTAAAAGCAGAGTAAAATAATAATAATAATTGGACATTATATCATCAGCAGTTTGGGTTTGTTTTTTTGTTTTAATTGTGTTTCTGTCCACTATTTGATCTTTAGTTCTGTTTGCTTGTTCATTTTTGCTAATCAGTTTTCTTTTTCTTTTAATCTATATATTGAATCATACAACGTATGGATTATGTGGAACAGCCCATTTCTAGTTCCGAGTGAAGGGAGAGACAGGTCAACATTTTACAGGACTCTACAGGACAGAACCCTAAGTACTTCAAGAGTTCCTGACACCAGGTAAGCTGAAAAAACTGCAATAACTTAACTTCTTTTCTTGAATGAGTGCCTGGTGCTGGAAGGTATCTAAAGGCATTGACAGGAAAGGCATTTGAGGACACTTAATATCATCCAGGCAATAGTCAGTGTCTTCCAGAATTCAGTGTCTTAGCAAGCAGAGGCAGAAATACAGAATTTTTTAACAACCAAATATAGAAAGGTGAAGGGTTCACCCCAAGTCTAGGTGGTATTTTAAAGATAATGTGATTAAGACATGCCTAATGCTGTTGCCAGCAGCTTGCTAATTGTTTATATTTCTATTTTTCTGAGGGAAGTACCAGGTCAGAGTTCTGTGTGGCATTCAGCATGAGGGTAGAGCAGGCTTCAAGCTTGTGCCTCAGTTGTTTAATCATTGGACCATTCATATTTTGCATATACTCTTCCATACTTCAGCTCATGTAAATTGCCTTGACACGGTTGTGTGATAGCTGATATCAGTTGATGATTTGTTCTGCCATTGGTAATTCTGAGATTTAACATTCCTGGAATGTAATCACAAGGAATGAAGCCATTTGTGGCAATGAGTGTCAAAACCTATGAAGTAAAACCGGGAGCACATACAAAATAAAAATATTAATGATATGGGCACATAAAAATATTTATTAAAAATATTGTAAACCTGGGGATGGGACAGGAGACAGATGATGTTGTTTTTGATGTTACTGACTGTTGTTGACAACGCCCTGTACTCAGCACTGGTGAGGCTTCTCCTCGAGTACTGTGTTTGGTTTTGGTCACCTCGGTACGGAAAGGACATTGAGGTGCTGGAGCAGGTCCAAAGAAGGGCAACAAGGCTTTTAAAGGGCATGTAAAATATGCCCTATGAGGAGAGACTGAAGGAACTGGGGTTGTTTAGTCTGGGGAAAAGGAGGCTGAGGAGAGACCTTATTGCTCTCTTCCAATATCTGAAAGGTGCTTACAGCGAGAACGGGGTTGGTCTCTTCTCACTGGTGACAGGTGACAGGATGAGGGGAAATGGCCTTATGTTGTGCCAGGGTAAGTATTGGTTGGATATCAGGAAACATTGCTTTACAGAAAGGGTTGTTAAGCACTGGAATAGGCTCCCCAGGAGGCGGCTGAGTCACAATCCCTGGATGTGTTTAAAAACTGTTTGCATGTGGTGCTCAGGGACATGATTTAGTGGAGGATTTTTAGAGTTAGGGTAGTATGGTTAGGTCATGGTTAGATTCAATGATCTTTAAGGCCTTTTCCAACCTGAATGATTCTATGATAAATACAAAATTTTCAAGGCAGAGATATGTATCTGTTTTCAGTATGTGTGATTTTATTTGAAAAAAGAGTTTTCTATGAAAATGGAAAAAATTGGGGTTACTCCTGATTCATCCCCTCGAAACGATATAGATGCCTGTATGCACGTACATATATTTCATTGGTATATATGTGTACACACTAACAAAAGTACATTGCAGATGAAAACCCTATTTGTAACACAAATTAATCTAGCACTAATCTCCATAATGACTTGGAAAATTCAGATAGTGTGAATCATAAGTAACAACAAATCTGCTTTTTGTTGGAACTGTAAAACAAGTTTTTTATTTTATCTACTATGCTACTTTGAAAATTAGTGATTTCACTGGTCTGCCTTCAACAGGGTTCAGTTTATGTGATGCAATTTATACTCTGTTAATTTGAACTTTTCTGGTAGCATAAAAAGACACTAAGCAAAATAGGGTGTGATATTCTGGCATTACTTTATTTGTAGTGAAGTAAAGGCTTCATTTCAATTCTAAACACTGAGCTTTTAGAAATTATTTTAGCTGTAGGAGTTAGAACTAAAGATAGTGTCAAATCTGCATTTATAAAACATCAGGCATCTGCACATATAAAACCACATTTGAATGTGTAACGTAAGTTGCATCTTGCTTAGGTAATATTTTGCCCGTGTAAACATGCAAGACTACTGAGACAGTTGTCAGAACAGTGTATGTGTGTAATTTGCAAATTCCATTTGATCTGCTGTGTACAAATATGTGAATGTGAGTACACAGCAACACACAACTTCAAATCATGAGACAGAGAAGCAGGTTACCATAATAAAATATCTCTTTCCTCATCAGTCTTGAATTCCCAGAGGTCTGAAGCAGTCTTAGACCTTCCTATAACAACAAAGTATTTTAATGGTATTCATATATTTGCAATGACACTCCTATTTCCCTTTGTCAGGATGATGCTGACCCATTCTTTTTTATATATTGCTAGTACACTGAAGTTGTGTCAGCTTACAGAATATCTAGACAGTCTAAACACGCCCTACCAGCAGAATACAAACTGGTTTCTTTATATTTTGCAGTTTATGAGAAAATTTTCATGCATATCTCGTAGCCTTCTGCAGACCCAAGAGCAGCCATAGTTCCTCTCTGAACACCACTGGTGCTGAGGTCAATAATTGTATCCCATTGCCAAGAAAGCAGACAATTATTTCTTGCTGCTGCATAATATTCGGGTAATTGACTTGGCAGCTGAGAGAATTCAGTTGGTTGTGCTATAGGAAAAGATTGGTGAAGATTAAGACTTTCCCTTAGAAAAGCCTTGTACCCTGGCTGTGTTACTTCATTTCAAAGGACTGGTGAAATAATATGGTGGCTGAGCAATAAGTCCTATCACACAGGCTCCATATTCTAACTTGGAGGCCCTCTGCCATTGTGCTACTATCTGACCCTGTATGTAAAGTGACAATAACTGTACTTAATGTCCTTTGCAGGATGCTTGTTTATTTATGGCAGCAATGTATATTGCTGTAATGCATTAACAAATCTACTTCCAGCGGACAAAAAAAATTACTTCTTTAGTTTTTATCAGTGAAATATGGTCAGTCATCCAACAATTTGCTTCTTTGGCATACCCTCCACTTGCTATAATGAGGAATAAACCAAGGGCATATCTCAAGAAATATATGGTTAGAACAATGCTTTTATGTTTTCCATATTTTGTTATTTTTGCCTCAAATCACAGTTCAGTTCAGTGTGATCTGACATGGCTGAAATACTGAAACCCCCACTCCTCCAAAGCAGTGTTTATTATAGAAACCCACAAACTTAACCTAACCTAGAGCAGCTTTTCCAGCAGTGATATAATTACAGTAGTTATTGTTGCAATAAACCAGATGTTTCTGAACTGGCATGAAAGCACTTCCCGCTGCCTCCTGCATCACATTTGTTACGTTGCCGCTTTTCAAGTTTCACATCAGCTGTTCAGAAAGCTCTTTCTTGATTGAGTGTCATTTACAGATTCTTGCTGCACGAGTCTTTTAGCTTAAATAATGAAACGCTGGCAAACTTTGAATTTCCCTTGCTTTCCTTAAAACCCCAGACATGACAGTTATCAATGCCACTAACTCTTGCCCAGGGCCAAAGACTTTTTTTGTCCTTTAAGATAGTTTTACTTGGCTAAAAAAAGTACTTCGCTTTCAAGTTGAATGAATACATTGTTCTCTACATAAAGAAACATTCCGCTCCTCCAGAATCCATGAATTTTGGGTGGACTTCAGTAAGACATCATTTTACACCACCATTTTGCTTGGTAGGCAGTAGAGGTATCTTTGGAGAACTGCATCTTTTTTTTTGTATCAGTTGTGGTTACAACTGTGAACCATGAACAACCGTTCAAGGCGAATAAAAGAGACCATATTTAAAACCTCATCAGAAGATTGTAGTTAATCCTACACTGGACCATAAATATCTGTCATTATTTAAACATTACACTTCTTATATTTTTAACAGTGCATTAGTCAACATATTTTTAATATTTCCCAGCCTAATCAAGTTCTAACTACAAAGAATATTTTGCCAATAAAGAAATGGACTGTGTTTAAATTACTAGGACTTCAGATATGAAAGTTGTTGTATATATTTTACCATATGTGCAAGAAAACCTGTCTAGGAGCAATGACTACGAACAGTCAAAGAGAACAGTTAGCAGATTGTTTTATTACACTTACAGTGCCCTATAATAGTACAATAAAGAAACATAAATCGGGCTTCAGGTTTTGTTGAGTTACAGATAAGGTGTCATGAAAATGCAAGAACGGTAAGAATGAAGTATTTTATCAGTGAGCTATCTTATCGTGTGCCATGGCAATCGTGGAAGAAACCTTTGTAATGTTCGGTTATACATGCTACTCATTTTTCTGTTTGTTAATGGTAACCTATTAGTCAACCCATCCCTGCGGTAACTGAGCTGTAATGAGGGAGACAAACCAGGGATGAATTCACCTCATGAAGTAGCCTGCTAAATTTTCATTTCATAAAATGTAAATGTTTCTTATAGAAGGAATTTACATGACTCTGAAACACAGTCCAATTTTTGACTGATGTGGTAGAGGATGCAGACATTGTTGGCCTGAATTTACAGAAAACTTTGAAAACGGTCCATAAAATCTCTGAGGAAACCCAAGAGGCACCCACACGTTTGGAAGCAGATTACAAGACAGCTCTGCTGCGCAGCCACAGTCGGCTCCCTGCATTCAAGAGAAACTATCGATTTCACATTTTTGCCTTCCTAATGAGAATGTGTCAGAGTTGAAATAAATAAATAAATAGGACCCTGTCCGTGGAGCCCTGACGTCCTTCCCATCACAGAGCCTGGGAGGCCCCTGTGCTTCCTCCTCTGGCCGTGACATGCCCAGTGAATATTTCCACCACCCACACTTCATTCATTCTTAACTATTCTCACCCACTCATCATTACAGCTGTGCAAAGCATCCATTACAAACCCTGAAGCCATGTGAATCCTACCTTCATAACTTTGTTATGTGCTTCACACAGCTGGGATTGTTTGGGCTTTGAGTAAATTACCTTTTGAGATGATCGACTCTGGTTTTATGCAAATTCGGGTCCGGGTTAAGGTGAATGATTTATGGGTTGCATACTTGGAAAATCACTGAGAGAGTTTCATATCTCTGCACCAAACTCTACTGCGTAGACCACTGTCACATTCATGGAAATTAGAAAAGATGCGTATATAGGACACTGCAAAAGGGAATCAAGTCCCATACGTGCTCTGTGCAATGCAAATAGCTCCTAGCTTGAGCAACCTGGGGAAAAAATCAGTTGTTTCTAACTCTTTAAGATTTTATTGCCTCAACGTGTAGTAATTTTTTTATTGAATTCCTTTGTTTAGCACGTCACTAGCATTTCAATTAGTTACAAACTTGTGCAAGTGGGGAATCTCAGACAGGAAGTAGAGGGAAATCCAACCTACAAAATTCAGATTCAAAGGTAGATTTTCTGTAGTCAAAATGAGAAATCTATCTGGTTGATGAAGCAAAACAAGATTAAAAAAGAACTGATGCAAAGGACAGGATTCAGTGTAAGAGACTCTATGACTTCTTAGTAAGACAGTATCAAATCAACTAACAGAATTTTGTGTTTTCTTTTTTTATGTGTAGCTTAAACTATTTAAGGCAGAAGCACCAAACAGATCACTTAATATCTCAGTAACAAAACCTTCATTTTGGTTTGTAATACAACCGTTTTTTTTATCTGCTAAACAATCTTTTTTTTCTGCTTTTGCAGTGAATAAGTCCATGCAGCAGATCATAAACACATCACCAAGTCACGATTGTGGAACTTCACTTCCTGCTGATACCTGAATATTAATGTAAGTGAAACCTCAAGGGATTGCTTTTAATGTGTGGTGAATGTTGTGTAGTCACCGAGTGACTAGTATTTTTTTTTTCAATCATTGAATGTGCTCGTTTATCAAAATACCTCTGAGATAAGCAGAAGTAAGGCTTGAGGCAATTTATACAAATACTGAAAATGGCTTAGGGTGGAATTGTCCTGGGCTTAAGTATCAAGACATGGGATGATGCTCAGCAAAGGTAGATACAAACAGATTAAGCAGCAATAGCTGAACTAGTCACCATAGCACAAGGTAGTCTGAGGTCTCAGTTCACATTCTCCTAAACATCTGAGATAGTTAGGATGGACCACAGCCTGCAGGTGCTGTTTCTTCCCATACTAGGGCAGTGTGAGAGAGCAGCTAATGTGCAGCTCTGCCACCAGGCTCCGTGATGTGAACTGCTGAAAAGGACTGAGTGCCCCCCTCGCTGCAAAAGGTGGTGGAGGTGAAAGGGAGTCAGAGCAAACATTCAGTGCTGCAGAGGTCAGTGCTTTAGTCTGGCTTACTACAAGCAGAATTCTTCTCTTGGTCAAGAATCATTAATAAAAACAGTATGTAAAGGATCAGCAATAATTATTGTCAATAAACATCAAGACTATCAGAGGTACTCCACAGATAAATGAGTCACAAAAATAAAATAGAAGCAGCTTAGTACTGCAACATGAGAACCCCAAACTGTACTCGTAACAGTCTTTAATCACCACCTTCAGCATGTCCATTTTTCACTCATACTTGTTGAAACGTTACACTTGCCTTTTGCTTAGGGACTAGTTTTGTGAAGTGCTGAGCATCCTCATCTCACATCAACATACTGTAGACTGATACCCAGGGAGAGATGAAATATAGCACATAGTGTTTCATATCGCATAGGTGTGGATGGCTGTGAATTGAGGAAACAATTGCTTTTAAATAAATGATGTGTAAATAGAAGTGATAATATAATGCATGATTTGGGTGCAAAAGCCCAGCTCCTGTGAATTCATTTCTGTAATAGTAAAGTGTGGTGCCACTAACAGTGCTGTTCTATGGAGTCAATTGGCACTTCCATTGTATAACACAGATTGCTAGAGCTGGTATGTCTGTCAGTTCAAGTCATACTACTGAGCTACCATTTAGTGTGAAAAAACAAGAATTTTTAAATCGCTGAAATGATGGAATTTCTTCTTTCTCTGCATCACAAACAGAACAGAATTTAGATTTTATGAACCAACCCTCATATCATTAACACCTTCCTTTTATATGAATTGAGAATAGGAAGATGGAGATAAGCTAGCTCAACATTTAAAAAATTTGCTCAGCACAGACAGTCCTTCCTTCCTACAAGATTTTCTATTATGAAATGAGAAATGCATTACAAGTCTGATTTAACCATAGCATTAACAACAACAAACACTGCAGTCCATTCATAATGAATGCTTAAGTAAACATATCCTTCAAAAAGGAGATGTCATGAAAAACATTAGAAGTTAAATTTACTTGCACCAAAGCCTACACTAGCATTTCCACTGACTCCAGTCGGAGCAGGACTTAGGTCCTGGGAAGTTCAGTTCAGTGTTGATTGTCTTTGTGTCAGTGAGTCTAGGAGTGTGTGCTTCATGGCCTTCCACATGAATACTAAAGGGAATAAAGTGCTATAAATCCCTGTTGCTGCATTGATAAGTATTCTGGCCCCAGTTGAAATATGTGGAAATAAATTATATTTATATGAGTTTTAAGAGTCCTACCAAAATCTCTGGGTTGCCACATCTGCAGTCCTACCAAAGGTAAATCTTCAAGGCTCGTGTTAAATCTGTGACGAAAACAAGCAGCTCAGAACCCATTTCAGTGTTTGTTATCAGCTTTTTCAAACATTTCAGTTACGCTTACTACCTATACAAGGTCTGAGACTCTTTGTTTTGGCTGTATACAGAATTTTCCAAATTCACTGTTTGTAATCTAGAACTAAAGACTCATTTATCTGGGAATTTTCAAATAAGTTGGTTCAAAGTGTGACTGTAAATCTGTAGACCTGCAAGAGCTTCCCAAATTTTATTCTGGTTTTGTCTGGTAAATAACCTGCCTTTCTAAATCCTCTGATGCTTAAAGATAGTGACAAAGTATTTTGGCCATGAATTTTTATAGCGTAAGTAAATCAAAGTAAGCAGATTTCTTTCTTTTTCCTCTCTTTTGAGCTTTACTCACATTTTTTTCACTGCTTGAGATGTCTACAAAATCATACAAATTTGAACAGGACTGAATATATAGCTGCCTGCTTTTGAGCCACTACTAAGTGAAACTCAGCATGTTGTATGCTATATGGGTTGGAGATCGGTAGAGTTGCCCAGGGCAGGGAGGGGAATCAGGTGTCCTGATGACATCCTGTCTGCTCAAAAGATGCTTGAACCCTGCTGTCCTGAGTGCAGGAGCACTCATGGAGTAAAAGGAAGATTCCTTGTTTTCATCCCCAGGACATTTCCAGCAAACAGCAGGATTGAAAACCCTCACTGCAGGTTCCTCCCAAAGCTATGCACCACTGCTTGTTTGTACCTCTCCTGCAGGCTTGTACCTCTCTTCCCAGTCTGTGCCTGAGTTGTCTCTGCTTCTCCATCAGCTCACTTTTTTTCTGCATAAATCCCTGCCCCAAACAAAATCAACAGTGCTCCCCACCGAGATCTTTGAAATTCCTGAGCAACCTTGTATTCACCTTGTTTAGGGCAGAAACATGTGCAGAACTGTTTCTTACACTCAGAGATGTGCAGTGGTTAATCCTACCATTTTCAACAAGGCTGAACGCAACCTATAACATAACCATCAGTAAAAATGTGACCACTTCACAAGTGTGTCTGTGTGCATGTAGTATGTGGAAAGGAATTTGTAAAAGAATTGGCCATCTTTCCACAAAGTTCCTGAAAAGAATCCACAGTCAGGATGAGAACTCAGTTAGTACAGTTAATTGTTGAGATTATATGAATAGGAAGAGGTGTGTAGTTCTTAGCCATTTATTCTGTTGGGGCTATAGATTCTGGTACCCTTATTGTTTCTTCATCAGACATCAAGCCCCACCATTTTTGTTCTGAGCTGGCCTAATCTGAGCACCAGATTGGGAGCCAGGGAGGCCACAGTAGTTGTGAAGTTTAGGCAGTCAGGCATACATGTCTTCTGGACTGGAACCAGCCTACACCTGACCATGCTGGAGACTGGTCTGCACTTCTCTGAGTTCACAAACAAATCTGTATTAGCAAGCCTTTGCCTTCCTAAGACCATGGGTTTTAGAATAATTGAATTTCTTATGTAGATCTCCCTACTGATGCTTTGCCATAAAAAATTCAGTTCTGTTCTGCTCACAAATGCATAAATAGTGCTTACTGAGCTTGTGTGTGTCATGTATGTCAACCCCAAGTGATGCTGATGATCTTAATGAGATCATTTTATGCTCTGAAAGGGTTTGTGCATGACACATTCCGTGGTCACTTGGAGGCTGGAGTTCTGTGAATCAATGTGGTCTCCCATCAGCTTCAGGCATGCTGAGCAAGGGAAGGGAATGGGTAGGACATGCTCCATAACCTGACATCTTCTGAAAGAGTTTATGTTAAGGGGAGATATCACACATAGCCAACTCTAATCCCTTTTAAATGAAGGTTCTGTTTATAGAATATCCAGGTCAGGATTATAAATCTCTGAACAAATCACCAGGTATAATTAAAAGGAATAATGCCAGTTATATTTTCCAGTCAATCTCTGTACTTCTTGGACTTCTCACAGATAAATACAGATAGTATCTCTGTAAACTAATAGTAACTTGTTTATTGTAGTACCTTTGTTTTTACTGCTACCTTGAAATACATAGCAGTATTAAACATTGTATACAGCATAACACACTGCTTAATTCTTTCAGTTTTGCACTGCTGTGTTCGATGGATCTTCAGAAGTATTTCCAAATAAATTTCCAACCTTTATTTACTCTTTGTAGATATATTCACTTTACCTTTCTCGTACCATTTTTGTGCTCAATTTCTAGCACTTACCTTCAGTTCACCAATGAGAGGTTCACAGGAATAGAGGGGTTTCTCAACATGTCATGGATTTTTTGAAAAACAGAATCTATTTAATCTTTATCATATAGCTTTGCAACAAAAACCTGATTCTGAGAGAGGAGGTGTTTCTATTAAGAAAAGACAGCAAATCAGAATGAAGTGTCACGTGACCTAATCTTCCTTTTAAAGAGGTAGTGCATACATTTTAAATGATTTGTTAACAACTCCTTATAAGGAATTCAGAAAATTGCTAAGTTAGCTTCAAAAAGAAAAGCTTTATTGACAGGGGAAAAAAAAAAACTGAAAAACGATGTTATGTCTTAGTAGGGTTAACAGGAATATATATATATATATTCCACCGTAAAGCCAATTTCTGTAGTCAGTACAGTCAGTTGTACTTAACTAGTAGATATTTGGCATAGTTAAAGGTGGCTTGTAACCCACTTACACAGTAAATAGTAAGACTAGTACAGAAATGTTCAATTCTTTCTGTTAAAAGCGTTTGTATCAAATGCAGTAAATCAGTATAAAACTTCGAGAAAGTCCAAGATGGAAAAAAAGGATAATTATATTTTTCAGGTATATAATGTTTTCCTGACAGGGGTCCAAGTTATATTAAAAAAAAAAAAAAAAAGAAAGGACTACCTTTCTTAGCTCCTATTTTCCACTGAAGGTGTAGGGAAAAATGCATATAGAAGGTTTTTTTTTTTTCCTCAGTATTTGGTGGTCCTTCCTTAAAACTTTAGAAACCAAAGCCATTTCTCACATCTGGTTGGAACACAGATCTTTAAGACATTGAAGTAATTCAAATCACATGTAAAAATCTAAACTATACTGTATGAAATTCAAGAACAATGTAGTTCTTACAGGATCTGTAGTGTGGCACCTCTTAATCAATAACAGCCTCGGTTTCAGTTTGTCTGTAAATATAAGACTATAATTAAGAATGATCGACTGCACTATTTCAATACCCAGAATAACAAGTTACCAGATCAGTGACACTTTACAACTATAATATTCTTATCCCTGTACTCTAGATGAAGTTCACAGCAACACAGTCTGTGTCCGATTATAGTTCCAACGGAAAATATTGAAGATCACTAATATCAATACGCATTTCCTTATCTCAACCATTTGTAACTGCTTGTATTGACTTTCATTACATTCCAGCAGTTCTGCCTATTCCCAAATGGTAGTCATTAATTTCCATTAACTAAGGCACAACTATACATAATTTAAATTGTTTCCAATAAATGTTCAATTAATGTCTGTTATCTGCATTTAATTTCCATTGATTGCAAAAAGCTACTGTTGAGCTTAATTGCCACCATAATTAAAACAGTTTACCATGAACATAATTGGGTCTCCATTAATACCAATGGACAGCTACAGGGACTGATTTCTCTCTTACTGTCAAGCAGTAGGGAGCAGTGCTACACAGAGATCGCAATGCAAATGAACGGCTACAAACCCAAACAGCTGCGGCTGAAGTTGACCAGAGAACAGTATTTACCTCAGCAGTAAATGCATGCTTTTCTAGGATACCGGTCCAGATGGCCAGAAAATATTCTAGAGGTTTCCTTAGGCTTAGTATGGGAGAATAAAAGTGAATTACATCAGACTGTTGAAAGTAGCACAGCATTCTGGCTTGAAATTTGTTCCACTTCAAGTAAAAAGTGACAGCTGACAAAGAAGAAGTTCTAGACTGAAAGAAATATTGGTACAAATTATTTGTTTAATGTGTAATTAATTGTTGTTTTTTTTTCCTTATAATTCTGCCTGTTCAAATACTGTGCCTGATCAAGAACTAGAAAGAAATGAAAGAAAAAAAAATAATAACAAAATAAAACCTTTATTTATAGGACTGCTTCAGATTGTTTGGGGGTACTATAGGTTTGTAGCAATAGCTTGAGTTCATTGAGATTAGATCACTTTAACATATTGTTAGATGTTTTACATACAAGTCAGTTACATTTAGACTCTCAGAATTTGCCGATTCATGAGAACAAAACATCTGCTTAAGAGTGATGATCTTGACTAATGTTCCCTTTGAAGAGATAAACAAAAGAATCAGCTTGCTGAAAATTAAATGTTACTACATTTTCAGAGTGACATTTTCAATTTTGCATTGCAAAATGTTTTTTCCTGTTTTCCATACTATTTCAAATTGAGATCTAAATGGAATATTTTCCTTTTATTCAAATTACTTGATTGACCAACAATTATTTTATTCATAATCATGCTTTGTAATGGCTTTCTGGATTGTTTTATTGCTTTTATTAGGAGTGGAAGTAAAACTCACCCCTAAGACATTCCCTGAGACGAAAAAGCTGGATTTTGCTGGGCTTCAGTTAGAGTATTTTTTCACTAGCTTCACTTTCTGAATATGTTCAAAGCCTTGTCCAAAGTAGAGTTCATTAAAATAGACCAGTCTTAAATCACTAAGAGCAGAGCTTTAGTGTCAAGAAATCTGTCTTACAAAGGAAAGATTGCTGCCTTCTAGCTAAAAATACTCTTGCAAGGTCTGCACTGCCAGTCAAAAAGGACCTCCAAGCTAGTCCTGTACTAAAGTACAGAACTGGACTATGGTCTACTATGAAATGAAAGTGAGTATGGCTTTTCCTGTATTTTTATTACAGCCTACTATTCTTTAACAGTTCTGCGTTTGCATGGCAATTGTAATAGATATTGATTATCTACATATTGGGCTGGAGATCCTTGAATGGCCATTGGAACTAAAAGTCTCAAAATTTGAAGATCATCTTGCTAGCTATTTATAGTGAACTGCAATTCTGTTGTAGTGAATGTTCATCGTTTAACACCAAGTTCTCAGCCCAGGATAGTGTGTGACTGTCTCCACTGTCCCACTTCTGATCTCTTGTATCTGTACTGCCCCTCCAAAGAAGGAGGAATCCTGTAGACTTGCCAGTCTACTGTCCTATAGACCTGAAATCAATAGCATCAGGACATCCCTGCTTGCAGCAGATGTAACATAACAACTAATATGCAGTCAGGATATGCTCCCACATAGCAGGCATCACTGTGCACCCAGTCCTTCCGGTCCCTGCAACACCACTGAGATCCTAATTAGAGAAGGTCATCTCATACAAGCATGTGAGCTGCCATAGCATTAGGTACAGGGTGGTACCTGGGAGTGATGGAAATTCCAAACCAAACTCATGTCCTTCTCTCTCATTTGTGAGAGAGCTCTTAGGGTGGAATAATTTATACAAAGGAAATAGCTATCAGATCAGTTAAATTTATCTGTATATCCTTTCTGGTGCAACAAAAAGTGACCTTTTTTTGATCTTGCAATGAAATTTGGAGCATAACTGAAAGACTAAATTGTAAAGACTGAAGTTTTGTTTTGGAAAATACCTTGCCAGCAGTATCTTGTGAATAAAGAAGGTGAGTTCAAACAGCCAGTTGACCAAATGTTTAAAACCTTAGTATCAGGGCCTCAAGTAGGCAGACAAATTGCCGCATTTCTGCTATTCTGCTCTAAAGGGAGAAAAGCAGAGAGGTGTAGTTTTTGCCTTGAGAAAAGTCAGATTGGTATCTCAGCTGTTGGTTTTCATGTTGCCTCTACATCACAGAAAAACTGTACTGCCTTGTGTCCACTGTTCAGTTACTCATCCCACTAAGGATTAAGGAAGGAGAGAGGAAGGAAAAAGGACAAGCAAAAGAACAAATCAGTGATCAAGTGAGCCTTCATTTGCTTTGAAGGCAGATGCACAATTTAAGGGCAATAATCTGTCTGCATCCTAAGAGGGTTCAGCTTTGCCGCAGCTTAGAGCACATCACTGCAGCCAGGTCTCAAGATGACAAAGTCTTGGGCAATAGTTATAAACTTTGCATCTGAAAAAAAAGTGACACCTCTAAGAACCAAACCCAGATGTTGAGGGTAATGGGCTGCAGGAGTACCCAGGAACTGCTGAGACTCTCAGGCAGCCCTCACATGTAAACCTACATAACAAGGAGCTTACGCACATTCTGTAGAGAACTAATATGTAAAGAGCTGATGCAAGAAACTGAACAAAGAAAACAATTGTGATACACAGTAAAGAAGAAATTTTCTTGAAATTTCTCTTGAAACTTTATCTATTAACTATTTACATAGACGAAGATATCAGTTGTGATGGATACTATCTGTTATTCCTTTTAATTCCTTCCCTTTCATGCCAACATTACATCTGACAGCTCAGGTCACAGTCTCTCTAGCTAGCCTTCTCTCAGGGTTCTGTGTCAGCAAAACTTCTGTGAGGCATCCTCCAGCGATTCAGCAGAGAAGACAGGAGCTGTGTGGTTTCTGGGACATGAGAGTTTACACATCTAATCTCACAGGTGTTCCTAAGCACGGTTAGCAGGAGATCTGTTAGCTAACACCCATCTAAAGAACTTGGTCTTTAGAGAGGATGCTCTCTGCTTCACCCCAGAATCTCAGAAAGAAAGGAGTCGAGTTTCTGCTTAGCAGTGGCATTTCTCCCAAGTATGGGCTGAAAATGTTCCATCAGCATTTCATACAGATCCTCTGTAATAATTAACTGGTAAAGTAAGCAAACTTTATTTCTAATTCTTCTAGAATCTTCTCGTTGTCTCTGTTTTTGTTTTGTTTTGTTTTGTTTGTTTGATTGTTTGTTTGTTTATTGTTGTTGTTTGGTTTGTTTTTGTTTTGTTTTTGTGGAAGTAGTTTCAACCCTTCGGCATCTCCTGAGGTTTAGAACCTCAACAATTTGACATTCATTGATAAAATCTGCCAGGGTTTCCATGCTCTGCGTCCTGGAAGCAAAACATAAGGATCAGTTAAGGACTACAATAGGCTCATGAGCAGTTGTTAATTATTCCAGTGGCACTCAGCTCATGCTATTTTCCTTTCACACAAATTACCCTGGAAGTCCTGCCTGCAGGGGCAGGTGCTCTCAGGAGATAAGCAGCAGTATGAAAAGTTTGAGAATTAATCCCATTGTGCAATAAACTTGACATCTAATCTACTACTTACATTTGTAACACACCCAGGAGAGTTTAGCTAATTTAGCATTGCATTGTTAAACAGCCCCTGTGGTCAGTGTCCCCTTCCCAATGCTTTTCAGTGGTCCCATTTTACTGTAACTAAACATGCTGCATGTGCATCTTCCAACGTGTTTCTGGTTTTGTGCATGCAATCTTTCACTCAGTCCTGGACAATGATCTCAGGTGACTGTGACGCAGAGGATCCCTTTTCCAGCTGGATTCCTGTGTTAAAGGATTCCTGGTGTGCAGATCTTGTGGGGATTTGGTCATGATCTTGGTATCCAGTAACAGAGCTTTCTCAGGCCTCAGGTGCTTTTGGGCAAGCGCAGGGCTTATAAACTTGGATTCTTTAAAGATGGAAAAAAGATCATTCAATGTTTAAGTACCTCTGGGGCTAGACATCACTTGAGCAAGAGTTTTAGGGATTTACTTTCAGTTGAAAAGAAAGGTACTTGAATTTAACTTCTCCACCAATTTAAATTCCTAAATCTATATTCTAACCTAACCCTTAGTCACTAAGGCATCTGAATGAGCGGAGAGATTAAAATAACCACCTTTGATAATTCCTTAAAATTCCTGAATGCAAAGTACTCCTATGAGATACATAAATGATTTGCCTGTTTCACACAGACCAGAAAACCAGGACTAAAGTCCAAGAAAAAATGACATATCAAAACATCAGCTCAAACAGAAGGTTCCAGCTGTTCCAAATGCCAGTAAACCACAATGATTATTGCTAACATAAATAAAGCAAAATCTTAATCCAACTTTATCAAGGAGTAACTTACCAGATTTCTCCATTCTTTTAAGTAGTTCTGTGAGAGCACATTTTCATAAGCAAAGAGAAATATGAAATATTGGTTTCTGCTTCCTATCATGCCCTAACACCTGCAAATACATCTAACAAACAACCAAAGTTGGTCAGTTCATACAGTGTGGAAAAAAAAACCAACTGTCAAACTGAAGTCTAAATTATGCCCTTAATAAGCAGCTTGACTTGTGTTTGTTTTGATTTTTGTTTTTGATTTTTATTGGATGATGTCACTTCCTTGTGACCACCACAATCAATAACTGTTGCAAGAGCTCTATGGTTATTAAACAAAAAAATGGTTGGAATTTTCTGAAATTTTTTACAGCTTCAGTAGTCACTTCCAGACTGACATTTTGTGTTTTTAAAGCTATCTTTCAAAAACTAAATAGGTGACAAAGCATTCCAGAATCTGTCAAAATAAAAATAAAAATAAAAATAAAAATAAAATAAAAATGGAAAGAAATCAAAGCATGGAAATACAAATCCATCACATTTCTGCCACATTTTGTGCCTGTGGTGAGCAGTTTGGGTTGTTTAATTTGCAGACTCCCATCTCAACTCACCCCAGTAACGAAAATACCAGTAGCATTTATAAAATAAGCTCCACCATTCCATTGCCCCACTGCAGTTTGACCCTGATTTAAACATTACTGTAATTGTTTAGCATTCCATAAGACTCCTTATTAGTTACTAAAGAAATACGCTTTTACAGATATCGAAGAGAACACCTGCAGAGGGGCATGGCATGGGAAAACCTGAGCTATGTGGAAGTGAGTCCATGCCCATCAGCTGAGCTATTAGAACAGGACTGTTCATGTTAAGAGTGTGCTGCCTGTAATTTTCCTATGATCTTTACCTTGTATATATTTCTGTGTAAGCAACAGGTTGCAAAGATTTTGAAACCAAAAATGATTTATTTTTTTTTTATTTTGCTTGATCTGTCAAGGATTTAGTACAGAACACTGGTGTATGCTACCCAGAGAAGTTGTGGAGCCCCTCTTCTTGGCAATATTTACAAGCCATCTGGACATATGTTGTGCACTATACTGTAGGTGACTCTACTTGAACGGGTAGATTGGACAATAAGACCTCCAGAGGTCCCTTCCAACCTCAGCCATCCTGTGATACTGTGAAAAATACCAAAGTTGGACTATTCATTAAAATAATTTAAAAATAGATTCTTGGGCTGGGATAATAGACATTTACTGCGTTCTCTGGAATGAGAGGACATTCCACTGAGCATTCCAAATCTACAAATCAAGTTTCTATGTGCTCAGGTAGTGACAGAAGTGTTGCTCAGGGACTATAGAAATGAGCACAACAACACGGAATGGAAGCTGAGTAAAAGAAGAAAGGCTTTAGTAGCTCTGTCACCACTTGTCCAGAATAAAATTGCTGCTTTGGACTCCCAATTTGATTCATTTTTCCAGTAATATGAACTGTCTGGTAGATTCACTTTTCATTCCTTTTGCATAAATGGTCAGGTGAAAGCTGGAATACAAAGTCTCTATTCCCCTCTGTAAAATACAAGCTCTTGCCATCATTTAATGAGTGTATTTTGCTCTTTTCCTATTAGAAACAGCTTACATATTTATGTTTGAATGACAAAGTAGTTATAGAGAAAAATCTCCTATAATTTTTCTGCAAACTATATTGTTCTTTAATATGAACACAACAATAAGGAAGTGTTCATAAACATACTGTTACCAATACAAATAATTAAAAACCATGAAAAAAACAAACGCATGCAATAACCAAAAGTATAAACCCACCACTACTAAATAGCACTTCATAACAGTGGCTCTGAATTATTACTACTTTACCAACACAGACACAGTATCTGACTTCATAAAGTTCTCTGCTCTACAAATTAAATGAATTGGATAATTAAGAAAGCCTATGTTTACTCCTCAAAGGGAAACCATCGCTATAGCATGAAAATGAACCCACATTTTAAAAAATGGTAACATTTCATTCCCTGGCACACGTGATCCATACCCACTTGCTCTCCATCCATTTGTAGCTGCGCATATAGGGAATTTAGAAGCTGGGCAGCTTCTTTGTTACTCATGGCAGCCAAAGACACACTACCAATAACTTCAGATCTAGATTAGAAAGTCTTTGGGAGCGGGACTTTGGCCTCTACCCATCTGCAAGACACCAAATTGCTAACAGGAAACAGAGAACTATGGACTGAGAGTAGAAGGTCTGGTATGAAAGGCTTGGCACAGGCCATATAGGCTTGCAGGTATCACACTAGGACCTGTTGGCCCCACTGCTGTAGCTGAAGACAGATCTTTGATGATGTATTTTCCTTTCCTGTGCCAAGAGATACCTATTATAACCCCTAAAATATGTTGGCTGGATGGTGCTGCCTGGTTTCCTTCATTGCATTAGCCATAGGAACAGGGTAAAAACACACCTATACAGATGATATCAGAGAACCAGGCATTCGTGTTTCATTCTGAGCAGCATCCTCAGAACAGTTGCTGGCACTATGCCAGTAGCGTTTGACTTGTAACATCTCCACATTTGCCAGCAGGATTTTTTGCACCGTATGCAGATGGATGGTTGTTATTATCCCTCCACCCACGTGCAGCCCTGCTTCTGGCAAAATTCAATCTTTTCTCATCTCTCGACCCATACTCATTTTTAGTTTTTAATTAATCTACGGTTAGCTGAAGCTTCCTCCATAAATCAATGATTTCCTTTCAATTCCTGTTAAAGATTTTTCATTTTCATAAACTTGCAGCATGTTGCTGAGAATCAACTAACAGCACACTTTTCTCTCATTATCGCATCAGTGAGGAATGGGCTCAATGAAGCAAAAAGAGCAAAAGTATGGCACCGAGGACCTCCAGGCCCTTCTATCTGCTCTATGCAACCATCTCTCAGATGATGAGAATGAAAACATTGCCTTTTGCCAGCTTGAAAGCCATGGGACTGATTCTTTCTTGGTGTAAAGTGCCATAGCTCTGATTTGGCACACAAGCAAGTTGCTCTGATTTACACCACCTGAGTGTTTGATAGTTCCTACTCTTCAGCTATACTCTCTAGCTAAGGGAACAGCCTTCAGTGAAACTGCACCTCAAACAGGAATTGAAGGAGTTTTCTGTGACTGCATTTTTTCTAAACACAAGTTCTTCTGTTATTTGGTGAAGGTCTGATCACAGTGGGATTCAGTGTACAAGCTTTTGGCAAATTGACAACAGTCTTAAAAATCCCAAGACTCTCTGATCACATTTGCTTTAAAGAGAGATTAATACATTGTGCAAAATAGAGTGATGAGCATGGGAGGAAAAATCACTATTTAGTCAATGAAGGAAAATGCAAGACATTGTGCATTTTAAGCTAGTTCATCAGATCTGTGAGCTGCAGGCACTGGTACTAGGTCCAATTAAAGACAGGGTCCTTTATGGCTTAAGCCAGTGCTCACTATGCATGTGTATTACATTAAAGCTTTTATTTTCCCTTTTCTTCAGTTACTCTTCTGTGCATTTTGGTCTAAATTTTCAGAAAATTGCATGCACAGTTCCTACAATTATGCATGTAATCAATTAGCTATTTATGTATACAACTACTGTGACCAGGTATGCAAATCGCCAAGCGGCTTTTGCCATTTTTCAGTAATTTAGACCTTTGTCATTTCTTCATCCGCTTTTGTTCGAAACAGTAAGTTCATGGAAATTTAATTCATTTGAAACATATGCGTAGATCCATATGAACTACCCAAAAGCATCACAAAGAGAAAGGATAACCTTGTTGTTAAGGCAGGAGAGCGCGAAATCTGGTTTCCATTCCGAGTTCTGCCACACATTTCCTGTGTAACCTTGGGCAAGTCATGAACTGTAACCTATCTAAGTGTGGCTGACCTACATGTAAAGCAGACAGAGCAATCCTTGCTTCACAAGGCTATTGAGACGTTTTGTTTGTTAGCACATGTGAAAAACATTGAAACAAGAAAGTGGAAGGTGCTGTAGATGTATAAGCTATCATTAATGATATGTGTGATACATGATTTGTACTCGATCATAAAACTGTATGTAAAGGAGCTAATGTGGCCACTGAGAACTGAGCAAAGAAAAGAAAATGGCAAACAAATTCAAACAAGAATCAAACAGTAACAGTGAACACAAACAGGCACGTGAGTAATTAACCTGCAATTTTTATTGTCCTACTTGGTCTTGCCCTTTTACGAAAGGCTTAAGTGTCCAAAGACATTTGAGAAGCACTGAGTTAGTTTGTTCAGCATTGACCACCTTGTGATGTTTGATCAGCATGAATTTTTCTTTAATCAGGATAGTTTTGACAGTGATACTCATGCCAGGTATTGGACAAAGGCTTGTGGAGAGCACTGTGGCACTGAACTGATTAGGATAGCATGTTCATTTATAGGAAATTGTACCCTCTTTGTTTCCTTATTCACCAGAACAGAACTATTAAGTCATTTCTGTTGCTGTGGTTCCTTTCTTATTTTTAGATAAAATGCAGTTAGACTTGCACATCTCTTCACCATCTGGGGCATGGCCTTGTGGGAGCCATATAAATGGTGACATATTCTCTGAGAATACATCTCCTAAAAATTATCTCATTTTGTAGCTGACCCCTATACCACACTCACACTAACATCATTAGAAGTCTAGAGTGGATTGATTGCAGTATCTGCCCCAAATGTGTGACTAGTACAGAAAAATGCTGCTGATCCAGCGACGTTAAAATGTTACATCTTGGGTCCCAGTTTCCATTTTGATTAACAGAACCTTTCCTTTTGAGAAATGAAACAAAGCATTTGAGAAAATATGACAGATTTTTTCTTTACCTTGGTAAAACACTTTGATAAGTCTTTATGTCATGTGCGATTTTTTGGGGGAGGTTTTGAAAATTTGAATTGGCAAAGGAAAATGGAATGAATGAAGAAAATCCTAGTACATTCATTTTAAGGTGTTTTGTGCTTCAGGAAAATGTTTTATCGTATTCCTTGATCTGTACCTCTGAAGGTGATGATCATCCTTTGAGTAGCTGTTCAATCTGCAGCTGAAAGCAAGCTTACTGATAGTATTCCTGAATTTGCTACAGTGAGCTTGACACTTCCAATGTAAAATACTTAGCTGTGCACAAAATTAAAGTTTGAGAAGTGTTGCTGTATAGAAAGTGCAGAGAGGTTCTGGGAAGCATGTTATCTGTGAAACCTGGCTGAGAGGAACTCGTCAGAAAGAATTACCAGCAGTTATATTCTGCTTGCCTGTTACTGACTTTGCTTTCCTGCAGTTTGCTTTCTGCCCAAAATACGCAATTTCATAACTGACCTGAGAGGACCCAGCTAACCTAAACAGGCCTTCACATGAACTCTTCTCCGTGTGTAGCATAGCTTCTACTCTTAGTTCATTATCTAGGGCAACTCAAACCACAGCACCTGTCCAACATGTCCAGGCTGGGCGTGAGGGACTGTAGGGAAAGCACCACACCAGGCCATTTGTGTGGCATGTTCCTAGGGGTACAGAGCCTACCACTTCATCACACCCACCTCCACTGCTGCCATGCTCCATAATGTCAACACTCATGCAGAAAAGCTACCCTGATCCCCATTAACAGTGTGCAAATAATAAGGGGTGGGTGTGAGCAGCCACCGTAACCTTTTGCAGCACATTGGCACTCTGCATTCTCTGGAATCCTTCTCTAGTTGAACTGGAGCAAATCCTTTGGAAAAAGATATAATCTTGATTTAGCATTTTCCAATGAGGGAAAATACACTATAAACTTTGGGAGATTATTTCAACAGCTAATTAAAGCTAATTTAAAACTCTTTGAAGGTCATGAGGGAGGTCCTTATCAACTGCTGAGAAAGAATCCAGGTTCACTACCTTTATATATGAATTGCACCTGTGTTAATTGGGATTTTTTTTAATCACTGATTGCAATACAAAAAAGGACTACAGAAATCTGGTTAGCAGAATGATTAAATGAATCACTGTTTCTTTCCAGGTGAAGTGTTGATTGAACCTATTAGATGTTACCTCAAACATGGACATATTAGGCACATGCAGCGGGAGTAGTTTCACCGCGCTATAGCTGGTCTTCGTTACATCTGAGCTAGTTAATGGAAAAAAACAGACACAACATGATTCATTTGATCTTAGGCATACACCTACCTTACATTTGAACAGATGAATCATATTTGCAGTATGTGTGACAGTTAAGAAAATTTGGGCTGTGGCCCTAATTCAGAGCAACCAGGGAAAGGCCTGCTGAAAGGGATCTACTTGATGGAAAATTATCTGTAAATGGCAAGGTAGAGGGAGTGGACCTTTAGCTCAAATCCATGGTTTTACCCCTGTCGTTTTGGGTCCTTGGAGTGCTTTGGAGAAGTACCCTAGAACTACCAAGTGACTAGTTTGTAACCTATTCCTACTGACTGCATGATGTTGGGTATGGTCTTGGAGCTGGAAAGGATCATGTGATTTAGATGAACCTAGAAGGAATTAAGTGCATGTACTCTGATGTGAACCGAATCACAGCAAGGAAAAAACACTGGTGATTCACTTCAGAAGAATACTCTAGGTCTGTGTGGCAGAGTTAATGCAGAGACAGCCCAAGTGCTTTGCCTTTGTGACAAAAAAGTACGTGGATCCGTGCTCAACACTGGAGGCTAGATCTTGATCAGCAGTCATTATTTCTCACTATCAGACATTCAGTTAAACATTCCCAAAGGCAAATAAAGTAGTCTGCTCTTTCTTCTGTCTTGGAATGTGTAGTTGCTGACTTATGTCAAATACAGCTTGTATGTTCAGGACCACAGTGTGTACCAGCTTTGGATAAAAGTGCCTAGGGAGCAGCTGTTTGCCTGGGTTTCAGACCATGGTTTTAGCTGCTACCTTTTGAGGAAGCATTTAATCATCTATGTTTCTCTTTCACCTGAACACATGATTAAGCTTACAGACCAGTTTGGTCAAAAACAGATGTTCATCAAATCTAAGTGATGAAATTCTTTCTCTTCATACAAATCCCCTGCTTCAATAATGCAGAAATACCCGCTTCCCTCTCTGCTTGGGTTTTTGTAAACCTACAGGTTTTAAAAGCATTTGTTGCTCTACACTTGGATATTGAGTATAATTTCTTCCATCACTAAGGGAGATAACCAGGAATGAAGTTCTTTAAATTCTAAGTTTAAGAGGAGAGATCCATCTTTCATTCTCCTGTAAGTGTATTTCTGTAGAATTATAAAAGTGGAAACTTAAGGGGTCAGATGAGAAACACAGCTTCGTCAGCGTCTGGGATCATCACTGGAATGTAAAGAGATCTTTTTATTTGTAGGAGGCTCAGTGATTGTCAGAGGAATATAATCTACCTCCTTCTCTATCCTCCAAAGAAATTATCTAATAGTTTGCAACAAGGATGGCTTTTCAGAGGATTTGGTTTGGTTTGAGTCATCATCTCAGAAACAGGAAAAATATTTTGCTCTTAAATTGTAATTTTCATTAGCTCTCTAATGCCAGCTAAAATTTATACTGTTCCCAACCAATATATGCTTTTTACATTTTCTCTCCCTTTGATAAACACCTAATAAAATAAATAGGTAAAAATAATGATTTGCTGTACTTTTAACTTAAGATCCAAAAAATTCCCCAAGAGAAGTTGGATTTAATTTCTAGACGGAGAACCCGAGGCAGAGGGAGCTCTAGGGCTTTGGTCTGGATCACACAGGAGGCCAGCAATTGATTTGGGAATAAAATCCAGGTGTACTCGTTAGTTTCTATGTGCACTTCCCTAACCATCACTAACCTCCCAATCCCTTCTCTACAGACATACCTCATTTCTGAATTTTGGAGAAGTGTTACTTCAGTTCCAAAGCAACGCCAGTTGTCATAGTCTAACTTACTGAATTTTAAAACTTTGGATTGTTTTGCACTGAAGTATATGACGTGTTTATCTCACTTCTCAATTCCTATCGCAGAAATTAAACTCTTACAAATCTCAGTGCTTATAATGTCTGCTATCAAAATATCGTGTCTTGAGAAGATCCGAGAAGAGATCGGATCACTGAGGAGATGAAGGATGCGATGGAACATAACAAAAACATTCAGCTGTTCCTGTGACAAATACAGCCGAGGGAGATTCTCTTCCCGTAACCTCTGAAGAGGCATTTAAAACGTTCGTTGAGGAGCAGCAGGTAGTTGTTAACATCTCTAAAGGGCGGCCCGTCGGTGCATAGATGCAGAGGTGGAATTCAGAGCACTTGGCTGACCCAAGCAGGAAAGGGCTGTTCCGTTTAACGAGGGCAAGCCCAGTCACAAAGAAGTGATAATGGAGATGCCATTGACGACAGGGATACATGCAGAAGCCGCAGAGATTCCTCCTTTTGTCTCCAGGCCGATCGCAAGGACCAGAATTCATTCACACATAGAAAGAAACAATTGCCCGAAGTGCCTGAAGGAAAGGAAGAGAGTTGAGTCCCAGATAGTGTAAACTAAGAATCTTTCTGTTCGTGCAGAAGAAAAATGTGTCCGTTCCAAGTCTACATGCATAGATATCAAGCTGATTTTTGTAAAATTTTTTGAACAGATATAGGCAAACGCTTTATCTGCTTCCTCCTACAAAACGCCTTGGGATCTTTCAGCAGATTCCAACCACCGAGTTGTTGCCTTCCCACTTGGTCTAAAATACATCTGTGTTGTGTTGTTTTGTTTTGTTTTGTCCTCCCCAATTAGATAATCTTTATTTTTCATTCATCTCAGGTCTAGCTGCGTCGCTTTGACCTCTCTGTGAGGCCTGGGTAAATCCTGAAGATGCTGGGCCACAATTCTTAAGAAGGAAACTTCAAGTTCTTTCCGCTTCACTTCCCCTTCACATGTCTGAGGCAGTTAGCGTTGCTGCCCCATAGTCTGCGTGGCAGGAGCTGTGTGCTAGCTGTGGCACCCATTGTTTGCATTTTTCCTCTCGTTAGTCTCCTTGACCTTTCATTGTCTTACTCCTGCAGTGTCAGGTCAGACTTAGTGTAGGTCTCCCTTCACTAAGGACCCCTTTCCTTTCGTGGATCACTAAGCAGGACAATTGCTCTATCCATCTTTTCAGGATCTATTGTCGAGCCCCCCCTGAGCTGAGAAAGGTTTGATTCACTGGGAAACCATTTTGGTCAAAGGGAAGCCTGACTATGTGTCCTTTTAGGAACTCTGTCTTAATCACTGACTTTTTTATCTGGGATATGAAGAGGATTCAGGAGATCAAAAGGTTTGGGAGTACATGGGTTTGACCACATTTTTCCTGGAAATAATGGGAAACCTCCACTGAAAAATGAGCTCCGTTACAATGGGCAAACAAGAAGGAAAGCCACATAGTGTTCCCAGAGCATTCTGAATCATCGGACCTTCAATAGCTTCCATAAAGAAGGGAAAAAGTAAACAGAAAAAGTAAATGGAATGTAATAATTGATGGACCTGAAGAATCAGACTCATTTTATTGGGGCATAATCGATGCTTTTAAAAAAAAGATAAGTCAAAAGAAGTAGACAGAGAAGTCAGGGAAGACTTCTTGACAACTGGAAGTTCAGTTGGGCTGAGAGTGTAGCAGACACACATGTAGTTACCCAGAATTAGTAGCTTGTGCCAACTTGATTATACACTCGGTGGTTCCATATTCTTCCCAGGACCACGAAAAGTTGCAGAGGTCTTGCTGGAGCACGACAGTGGAACTACACTGGGTTTGTAGGCCCTAACTTTGTCACTAGATATTACATGTTCAGCCACATTCATGGTAATGCCTTGAAAATCTCATCCTGTGTGGGACAGGCATCCAGACATCTACTCTTTCTAGGCACTATCAGTGCCTTTCCTGGCTTTGGAATGCACCCCAGCTTTAGTCAGTTTAAATATAAGCTTCAGTATTTGCTCAAGTCTTTTCCTGAGTCAAATAAAAAGTGCCAACTGGATGTTACGAGTGCCCATGTACTGGCTTTTGGATGAGGAGCTGCAGCAGGCTTCAAACAAGGTCAAGCTTACAGGTTTTACCTCTATTCCCCAGAAAGAAGGGGGGAAAATAAGCCCTTAAAATACAAAAACAAAATAAAAAAAACCTACAAAACTCAGCTTAAAAGAAAAATTCTCATCAGCTATGAAGAATATAAAGTGAAATTACATTACTTTATCATTATTCTGAAATGTTTCAAGAAGAGATGGGTGTAATGAGATGTGAAGCATTCCTATTTTCTATACTGAATTTTCTGAACCCAATGTTTCTTCACAGGAAAACAGACATAATTATTTGTACGTTTACATTATGTTCAGAACAATTTTGTTTGTTTGTTTACTGGCGTATGTATATACAGTAACTTTTATGCCCCCTTAATTTGCTCCTGCCATTTGACTTTGCAAAGTCAGCTGATCTCTTAATGTCAGCAGTGCCACTTTCTGTCAACGTTATTAAGCAGAAGTGACCAGGATATTAAATAGGCTTGAATTTATATACAAGAGGAAGGGAAAAAGTGATTCAAGTACTTCCTGAACTGTAGAAACACCTGAATTATGTTTCAGTGGAATTGCTCCAGAAACAAACTTCTGCTTCAGAAGAGAATTTAGTTCTGATTCTTAATAGCTCTAAATATCTATTTTCTATTAACAAGCGCCAAACATATGAGGAGAAAGTACGAGCCTGTAGAATTAGCGTAGCTGCAGGTTTAGACTTCCCAAAGGCAGGAAAATACTCTGGGATATATTTCAGCTACATCAGGGAAGGTCTTCACGTAATGGAAGTACAGTCTCGTGAGGTTAAACTGTTTTGGAAAATGGTTGTGTTTTATGTAATGTTCGATCCTGATAAAGAGAGTTTTTCTGAATATTTTTTTTAAGGACTATCATAAATTCAGAGTATGTAGAAAAGCAACCAACTTTCACCTGTGTAGCAGAAATGCAAGTCACAGCTTGAACCAGTGATTGAGCAACTGGTGGGATGGCAGGGCCAACCCAGAGCTCAGGTGTGTGCAATGCACCTGAGTGACTGGAAGGGGTGGAGCCAGGATCCATCCCTTCCCAGACCTCATGTAAGGGGTTGGCAGCGTAGGTAACGGTATTTTGCTGAGGATCCCTGCATGCCTGAGGCCTTCTAAGGGTAAGTGGAGCCTTTCCTTTGTTTTTATGTCCATAGCTGCTGTACCTGGGCACATCCTTCTTGCTGTAGCCTGGGTCTTTTCTAGTATGCTGTTATAGCTGTGTTTTCCATTGTGTTACGACTTACTATTCCATTATATTTTACTTTCTCTCTATGTGGGTTTTTTTTTTGTTTGTTTGTTTTTTAAGGATTTTTTTTTTTTATGGTTTTCTGATCCAGAGCCCTTGCCTGTAGTGTGCCTCACATGGCTGAAAATGTTACATCAAAAAACATCCCATAGGAAAATACATTTAATGAGCAAGAGAGAGGAATGGTTTTAATTGATTCTGATGATTAGCATTAAGGCTAGTGATAGAAGATTTCTTCATCTAGGTTATTTTTTTATCCATTACTAAAGCTTCTGTTTCAGTCTACTCATCAGCAGGACATTGTGCACAAGGCCTTTCTACCGTGATTCTGTCAAAATCAACTAGATTATTTTGATCTGAGCTTCCATTACGTAGCAGCCTTTAAGGAAATAGTTTACCTCATTTAAAGGTCTTGTGTGTCACATTTCCCGGATATTTTGAGAGATCTCATATTGCTTACTATTCTTTGAGTCTCAGAATGAAGCTTGGGTGGGCTGCCACGCTTCTTACCCTTGAAAATACGGTGCTGTTTCTAGGTGTCCTCACAATTCAGCCTCTCTTGATGACTTTTCAAAGAATTATTATGGATCTCAGGAGAAATTAATTTCCCTGATTGAGATTTAAGTTGAGAATTTAACTTAGCACAGATAAGTCTCATGTAATTTGGGAATTCTGGTACTGTCTTCCTTCTCTGTCAGCAGATTGGGGGGGGCAAGACCTCCAGCAAAGTAATGATAAAAGGAGGAAGGTCACCTCCTCTGTTAGCACATCTGGATCAGGAAGAGGATAATTTACTATCCTCACCCTAAACTCTCATTGAAATGAACAGTCCTTTTCTTCACAAAGGACTAGTGGCTCTGCTGCATATTTAACTGGAATGGTAATACGGTCAGTTACATAGCCGAAGATCTAAGAGCTATAATGTGATTGAACTAATTGCTTCCAGAGGGCAAGAAACAGAAAGAAGCTATAAAAAGGTATGCAGTATTTGAAAATCAGGTTGTTTTTTTTTTTTTTCCCTCCAAATAATATTGTTTGTAGAGCTTTAAATGCCAGATGGAACATAAATTGTTAACTATTATTTCTTGTAAGTGTTCACATCTTCTGTCCTTTGTTAAATCTTAATCTCCCTACTTTGGTTCATGCTAATAACTTCCACAGTAAAATGTAGTACATACAGGTGGGCAAAATGAGGGCATGTTCTGAGAAGTTAGTTAGTTGCTAACTGTTGATGTTGTATTCAACCTTGTAGTTTTATAATATTGAGACACTGAGTAAGTGCAAAGCTGTATTAACTATTCTTTTGTGACAGTTTAATCAGTAAGTAGCTGGTTAAAGGGAAGATTCCCATTAACTTTAGTGGTCTGTGAATCAAGCTCTTGATATATATAGAAGGTCCCTGAAAACAGAGTTTTATTTTTTTAATGTATTGTCTCATTTGTTGAATAGCATGGCTTACTGCCCAGCGTTATGGCAGTTCACAATGACTATTCTTCCCACCCATTCTCCTTCTCCTCCTTCCATTAATCAGTGATGGGTTGAATTCAAATGTTTTGGAAGTTCAGTCTGGTTTTGATGTGATGGTACATAAAAATATCTACAAAGTAGTTATTAGGGTGCTTGGTGTGGCTGCATTTGTCCTGGGGAAACCTCCCCCTCCTTTATGAAAGCAGCAGCACATTTTGTGGGAAGGTTGGCAGCTCTACAAGGTCCTCTTTGAGGCAGACTCCACTCCCTCTGCCCCAGTGGTACATCCATCATTTTTGGTTTTCCTTTCCAAAATGCTTTTCACAAAAGTCACTTCCTTGTTTCACATTACTCCATGCTTTGTGAATTCAGACTGGAACATGCTGTGAACCAGATCCATATCTGGTGTAAATCAGCATCATCCTGCTACTCTCAGTGGAACTACAAAACTTGGTATCCATGGATGATCTTGCAGACACTTTTGGTGGAGAGAAAATGGGTTTGTGTGTTCTGGGGAGAGATACTAGAAGGGGCAGCAAGAGGAAAATCCTGCCTAAACATTAAGGTGTCTGTCTTCACTAGCCTTTCTGTTCTATCTAACATAAGTTTGGATTAACTTTTGCTCTTAGTACCCTTGTACTGTCCATTTTCAGGTGCTAGAAATTGTTGTGGAGTAAAAAAAAAAAAAAAAAAATTCCTGAGCTGTTGATGTTGCAAAAAAAGAGCTCAATTAGTATCAATTTAACCCAGTGTAAATGGGGTTTACTCTGCGCTCTCATTCTATAACTGTTAATGATAAGCACCTATTTTAAAAGTTGATTTAAGTTTATTCAAGGAGGCCTTCAGTTGGATCTGCAGGATTTGTCACTTGTTGGCTAAAACTGACATAAGGGATTTCAGTGTGCTGCTTTTAACGTGGTGACGCTGCCTTTAATTTAGTATAAGTGATTATATATGCTTGACTGTCAAATCACTGTATGTAGCTTTTGTGGTTGGGGACTTGTTTTATCAAAGAATTCTGCTGAACCTCTTCCAAACCAGAACTCTCATGTGTATAATTATATTGTATTTTCATTATATAAACTGTATTTTTAAGACTGAAAACATATGAAATGATTATGGGAATGTGCATTCTATACAGCACCACCACGTACTTGTGGGAAGAAAAGTTTATAACATAAACCAAGTGTTGTCGTTAATATACAGGTACAAGATGCATCCTTGTGACCTGTGAAACTCTTAATGATGGAACAGAAGGATCTGCAAATACATGCAATTGCACTTCAGATTGAGTGAAAACTTTACTTTGCAGTGAATAAACACCTCAGTGGTACTTAGTGGAAGTGGATGTCAAATATTCACAGCTCGCTGTTGAACTTGTAGGCAAGCTAGGTGCTTTCAAAATACCTTTCAAATGGATACTTCTGCAAATGTTTATGTGTCTCATAGGTGTAAATACAATGCTATAAGTATTTTGGTATTTTATACCAATTTTTTTTTTCTGAGTCTATGTCCCCAGTTTACTTCCGTTGTCTTGTTGTAACCCCATGAGGTTCTAATTCCAGTTCAAGAAGGTGCCACAGAGACCAGCCTTCTCAGAGATCTGCAATATTGATTAAGGTAGGGCACAGAATTATGTCCAGGAGCAAGGTCTGGCTAAAAAACATGAACTACACAAGTTCTGAGCTAACTGTTGATACTATTAGGACAGCAGAATATGCTTATTCATAGATCTATTATTATTATTCTCTTAACAAGGCTGTCAAGCATTGTCCTTATGCTTAAAAAAACAGTGAACTAAAGCAACACGTGGGAGTAAGCAGCTTACCAAGAATATAATAATACATACATACATAGAGTTCAGTGCTTGAATTCATTTCTCCTTTCGCACCTTTTCTCTATTGCCCTAAATAATCAGCTGTCCTTTATTCCTAATGCCTTTGGTAGCTCCATAGTAAGTAATCCTGGTAATATTTTTTCCCCTGCCTCAGTAACTTTACCTTGATTAATGGTGATTCATAAAAAAAAAAAAAAAATCCTCAAAGGATATAAGGAATCTACAAGGTATTTTGTGAAAACAAACCATTGTATATATGCTTACAATGCTGTATACATGTGTATATTTGTTCACACATGCTGTGAACTAGAGAACAGAGATAGCCAGAACTGTCTGTGAGTCACCTCAGATAAATGCTGTTTCAAGGTGATCCTATGCAACAGATAGACAAACAGTGTCTTCAGTTTGTGGGGGGAGTTTAGGCCCAGTCATTTACAAGCTTAAAAAATAGGTCAAGGAATAGCAGTGATAACTTGCCTTATCACCAGGTGGTGTGTGACCATAGTCATTTGTAGCTCCTGAGCAGCACACTGACATGAGCGCTCAGTCCTCTGCAGGGCTGGCAGCACAGGCATCTCTGATGTTAAAGTGCTGCAAACCAGAGAGGAAAATCAGGGACAGGGTCTAAAATACTCCTATTGTGATGCATTACTTTTAAGTTATCACCAACTTTTACAAGAACAACAAATGCAGGATCCTGGATTCCTATGAAATGTTGTGAATTGCCAGAGAAACCATCTGAAGGCAGTTTTGCAGACTCAGTGTAGCAAATTCCTGTAGTGCATTCCAGGAGTCCCCAGCCTGAGTCACTCTGAGCTCGATTGCAGAGCTTGGAAGCTGATGAATCACTGTTGAGCAGTATGTATGTTTTTATAATCTTTGCTTTAAGTAATGTCCATTCAAGATCTAAGCTAATGACCACTGGATAAGGGTGCGGGTGGAATGTGGTTTCCACATTTGGAAGCATGCTGTGATGAATCTGTTCTTTAAGTGTGTTTATGTTTGAGGGACTTTGCATGCAGGCTATCTCCTCGATGGCATGTTAAACTCTCTCTTCTCTAAGGAGAAGAGTGCAAGAGAGGTAGAAGGGGGAGGAGAAGAATTCAAAAGGGTGGAAAGGCTGCAAGATGCATTTCTTTAGAAGCTCTGAAGTTGATCTTGCAAGGTTTGAGGTGACTTTCTCATTTGAGAGGGCTCTGGTAATTCACCACAAATTATTATGGTGTTGTGGGGTCTGAATCTGCAGGACAAGCCACTGTTTTCCAGCATCTCCGCGATGAATGTTATTTTGGTGTTTGAACACACAACACACAAGCAGATGATTTGAAATGTTTGCAGATGATTTTTGCTGAGACTCTAGGCTTTGATTTTTTTACAGTCTCCTTCCTTCTTTCTGCATCTCCAACTGCGTGCTTTGTTTCAGTACGACATTTAGGCACAGCTCCTATCGCATGCGTATTTCCACTGAAGATGACTCATTCATGTGTGGTGTTCTGCAGACCCACTTCTGCAGCTTCTTATAGTTCATAGAGTCATTAAGGTTGGAGAAGACCTCTAAGGTCCTCTAGTCCAACCACCCGTGTGCCACCGATGTTGCCCACTAAACCATGTCCCTAAAAAGCGTAGTGAGAGTTCAGTTCCTAAAGCACAGAGAGGCTTGAGCTAGAAATGAAATGATTGGTCTGAAGACAACACAGGATTATCCTCAGCTTTTCTACCAAACTAATGTAAACAAATTCCCTGCTCCCGAAATAACTCGAGGTACATCTCCCCCTCCTTGCACTTAAGTATTTCTCCGCATTTCCTGGTTTTGCCAGGGCTGTTTCAGAAATAGCTATTACGACGATGTTTCCACTCTGAAAGAGGAAGCGTTGGGTGGGAGGAGTTAGCAGCGGAACAGAGGCAGCAAAGCTGCTTCGTGCCATCTCGGGCTGAACTTCCACAGCGAATAGGTGCAAGGGCATCCGGGTGCCGAGCTGCCACCGGAGCCCACCCTCGCCCGGCACGAGGCCAAATGTGAGCGCACACAAGGCACGGCGTGCTCGGCCCCTCGCATGGCTCGGCACAGCTGACGCTGACAGCTCGGCTCTGCTGAGCAGAGTGAATGAGGCGAGGTCAGGAGGGAGGCAGCGGCGGGCTCCCCTCCCTGCGCTGCACATGAAAGGTGCTGCCGGGACGGCGTCTGTCACATGTTTGTCAGCCAGCCAACGTTTTTCTGAACTTTTCCATGAAACCAATAGCTATATTCTCTGGCTCCGGCCCGCTCTAGTGCTTGGCCAGGGCTATGGGAATGAAATGTCAAAGCAGCCTGTCTATGAATTGAGATTGCTTTCATGCGTCTCCACCTGCTGGCTGGCATTTCACTAATTGCAGTAGCCTGTAGAGATGACAGCGGACTTTTTGAAGTGAAGAGCTTGCGAGAGGAGTGTAACTCAGTTCCACAAGAAGGCAAACAAATGAGCGTGATCGCAGAGATTGCTTTCTAACTTGACCAAGAGCGCTGTCCTGCATCTCGGGTGGAAGGCCACTGAGGGTTTCAAGGCGTGCTTTTGAGCTTCTGAAGCCTCAGCTGAAAGATCAGCACTAAGAAGGATTTTTTGGAAGGAATTCACAAAGCGTGGAGACAGTACCATATTATTTCACAACCAAAACCAGATGCTGAGGATGCTAACGTGCTCTCATTGACACGGTGGAAGAGGGAAATTATTTATTAATATCTGGAAGCGTGAGCGTTCGGGGCCCCGCAGCCTAGTTGCTGTGTGGTTAGGAAAGCAGTTACTTAGCAAATGTGGGCAGGCAGCTGTTTCGAATGGAAAGGAATAGAAATGATTAATGACTTCAATGCTTTAAAGAAATGAACCCACAGGATTTCTTTCTTCTACTGTGCTGTCCCACTTGGCCATTTCTGTCATGTGCCCTGGGACTTTCTTTGGAAGTTTTCAATGGTCTGTCTTGAACTACTCTTTAGAAACTTACTGGACCAGATCTGGAGCCAGACAGATGCCAGCTGTGGATCTGATCCATTTGCACGTACATTCACAGGCTCAGAGCACAGATTACCAACACTTGATATTCCATGAACTTTGCACCGCATCCGCAATAGAATATCTTGCTCTCAGATACTGCAGTGATGGGTGCAGTATTAAATCCTATTTAGAGGAGAATTTTCCTTTTTTCTTTACTTTTTTTTTTTTTTTTTTTTTTAGCTGTGCTCTGTTCAGGCTGTATTTTACAAGGCAAGAAGCATTCTCAGGAACTGAAAGAATGCAGGGAATAAACCCCTTCTCTGATAATAATGTCCAATGTCAATATTGCCTATTGGTATTTTATCATATTCTGCACTCTGAGTAGTGGCTTGATTCCTTCCAGCCAAACTGCTGTCATCTGTTTCTTGTGTACGCTTTCATTTAGATCTTGCATGTGTAGTATTAGAAGGTGGAAGGTAGGGAAGGTTACAAAGATGATGAGGAAGAGAAAGAGGAACATGCAGAAAAGAAACAGGAAGGCTGTACAAAACATGGATATTTTCACTGAGTTGTTCACAGCAAATCATCCAGCCAGTGTTGCTGAAGTAGTACTTACTGGGGACAATCCTATTGTCCTGTGAGTTGGCTTTATGGAATTATTTTCAGTACGCTTTTGTTCTGTGCATAGTTTGATCCACTGAAGGTTCTGTTCCCCTCTTTTTGTGTTAATGTGTTCAGAGCTGCCGATGCATGAAATACAATTATTATTTTTTTTTTTTATTGCAAAGTACTCCCCAATTTCAAAAGTGTTGTTCCATATTAATAAGGACTGGGAATAGGATTTTAACTACAGAAAGCAGTGAAGATGCCCATTGCATGTCTGAATAATTGAGCGCCGTTAAGCGTGTTTATTCCATAGTTAGACAAGTAATATTCTTGGCACTTCAATGTATTTGGATTTTCTTAGCACTGCACATCTGACTGAATTAGCTAGCTGCGTGATCTCCACTTATTGCATAATTTAGAAGGTATATGGGTTTAATACATCCTGAATGCATCTAATACCTTGGCTAAACACAGGTACTGAGCTAGAAAGAGTTCTCATGGGTCACTTTAAGATGCAGCAGGACTGGAAGATGATATTTCCTCGTCTGCAAGTATATCGCTCTCAGGCCATCGCTTCAACACAGGAAGTTATCTGCTACCTGGGGTAGCAGTGTGCTCTTGAGCACAATTGGTCTGCTGTCTGATAGCATTTAAGAATTAGCCACATAAGGATTTCTTACAGCATTGTCAAAAAGAAATCCAACTGATCATTTTAACAAAGCTCATTTAGAATTCCTGACTAAACTGATGTGAAATGAAAGTGACTTTTGCACATTTGCACTGCCTGCTTCATTTACATCAGTTATATCCAGTCTAGGAGTGAAGACTCAAATGAGTAGTGCTTCTATTTCTGTATATCTCTCTAGATGTTTGCCAGGTGGACAGCTGAATTAGCACTGATGCCGTTCTAAGCTTCCTACACAGGGTTGAGCTTTATACAGGTTGGTACGCAAAATCACATGTAGAATGGGATTCAGACCTATGTCTGGTCCACTTCACTGAAAGCAGAAGCTGGTCCAGTAACCTGAATCTTCTTTCAGAGGCTGTTTTTGAGACTGCTGTCACTCAGGCAGGAAGTATGATTGTGTATGTGAGCATGTGCACTTCTGTGCTGCTGAACACCATGCGAGGAACAGGCTTATCTTCTCAAGACGGTTCTTAATTTTTTTTTAATTGCAAAGTACTTCCTGAAAAGGTCTCCCCGGTAACCTTGGAGGGTACAGCAGCACTCACGGAGGCTTTGTTCCTACCTGGACCATCAAGTTGATGTGTGTATGGGTGAATTTTGTCCTCACTTTTTTTCTGATCAGAACTGTGCATCACTTAAACCTTTAGTATCTACTCTTGTTCAGTGCTGTCTCAGATAACACAGCATTTGACTGTCGTATCAGAGTGTCTCTGAAGTGTCCCCAGTAAAAGGTCTCCATGTACTGTAGTGCAGTATTTCTGCAGGAAGAGGCATATAAAAAAATAGTGCTATGAATTTTGCATGATTTTCCAAAGTGTGTTGATGCTAAGCAAAATGTGAAGCAGGTGAAGAATCCTCTGTCATTTGCAAATGGGTCATATACCTGTCGGTGTCCTTGGGTCTTACAATTGCATTCCAAATGAAGAAATACTGATTATGAACATTTCCCTACAAATACCCTTATTAGCGTGTCTGTTTTGGCAAGAGAATTACTGCCTGCAAATCCTTTGCCATTCTCTATAGTAATTAATAATTATGATGGAAAATAAAAGTCAGTGGGAAACTGATAACTTAAGAGGCTATTCAGAAGTGATCTGTGCTTTAGCCTGATAGAGACTGTGTAATTATAAGAAAGACTGTGAAAATGAAGCAGCCAAGTGGAGAGACTATGTAGGGGAAGAAAAAAAAAAAAACAGCATCAAGTTTCCTGACAGTTAGTGTGCTGTTTGTGATATTAGTGTAAAAGACGCCTGATAAGGCAGCCAGCTGTGTGCATCTCTGCAGGATGACTGGAGGCTGGTTTAGGCGGGTGGCCTTGAGGTGACTGCTTGCAGTGAAACGCCACCTAGGAGTGGTCCCTGCCTCGCATGGGCAACCAAGGAGCAGAAGGAGGCAAACCGCCAGGTTCTGGCTCAGAGCATTTTCTCTCTCACTTTCTGTATTCTGCAAGCTGCGGCTTGCAAGCAGTGGGGCGGAAGCAAACTGTAGTCTAGCAGCACAAATACTGAAGTAACTTACTTCCCCGGCTGGAACAAGGAGGAACCGTGGAAGGAATTGCTGCTCTGAGTCACACTTCCTCCTTGGAGTTTCTCTTGGAGAAGTGCAGCTCTGCACCATGCCTGAGGCTGACACAAGCTATGCTCGTCCATCCTCTCATCCACAAAGTGACAGGGAGAGAGAATGAGAGGAAAGAGAGAGACAGTGAGGCAGCAGATTATCATATGCTCAGATCTCCCAATTGCAGCTCTAAATATAGCCAAACAAGTAAAAATCTGCTTTTGGAAGCAGTACAACTATGTGGCTCCCAACCCTTCAAACAACATGCATGCGGAAGGCAGCCAGTCCCCTCCCGACTAAGATGCTGGATGGGGAACCATGCTAAGCACATTCTGATCTCCAGCCAGAAAGCAAAAAATTCCCAACTCCCACACCTACCAGGGTGTGACCAGAGACTATCAACTAGTTTATATTTGCACTTTGATACACAGCACGGGCTTAACATTGCACAGTGTATCCCTGGAAAAAAAATAGCAACAAGTTTCAACACAGAAATTCTGTTAGATTGGGAGGCCAGAATAAATAAAAGCCAACAAGTTGTAGAATGACTCGGGGTAGAGTAAAAGATCTCATCTCAAAAATAACACCAAGGCAGTACGCTGCAGATGAAACATATAATGAAAAAACATTCCGAACTCCTCATTTGAGAAAAGATTACAAATAAAATGGGCTTGGGCATGCCAAGCGTAAAATCTTTGATATGGAAATGCGGTAATGGTTAAATGAAATGGGCTGAAAATCTATTTATCAACAGCCTGTAATGCCTTGTTGGATCGTCCCATGAGAAAAGCAAATAAGGAGTAGTAGGAGAACATACAGACACTGTTAAAAGGTTTACATACCTCCCGCCTTCGTACCTTGAGATGCAGTCATTCACCTTAACTGGAGATATCTAAAGGTTTAAATGCTGGTATGAGAGTGGGATTTGAGGAGCACAGACAGAGACCCAGCTTTCCAGAAGAGCCCAAGTGGTTTTGGCTTGAGGGGTCTGAAAGGAAACTGGTCTCTGGAGGATGACAGGGAGCGCTGGCACTGGCATGCTGGGTGGTACCTGGGGTGACACCCTCGGGCAGGGGCACCTGTGCTGCCCCCATGAAGGCTTCTGTAGATGGAGAGCTGGGCCACAGCACTGCTGGATGAAGGTGCTGCCTCATTTATCTCTTCATTCACAGTCTTCTTTTGCCAGTGGGCAGTAAGTCATTACCAAGCCCTGTATGTGAATCACTAGTGCTGTGGAAATTAAACTCCTTGACCTGCTCACGTTTTCCCCTTTGATGTCAGTCTGAGTGGGCATTTTTGACTGAAACAGAAGTTTTAATTTTGGGTGCTGGCAAGGCAGCCACAGCTGTCTCTGCAAGGAAGTTCTCCGAAGAGGTCTTTGTTGTTCTTCCTGAATTGCTTTCCTTGAGATGGAGCATCAGTGAGCAGTGCTGCAGTGGGCCAGGAGCATGCTTCCACCATCTGCGCGTGACAAAGAAACAGCTACTACGCTCCTAGCCATCCTCCAGATGCAAAGGGTCTAGCCATGGTGTTGGGGGCAAGTAGGGAGCAGTGAAACGGAGACCTGTAGCCTCAACCTGTAAGAGTTCGGTGCTGGAGGTGTGTGGTGAGCTATAGAATCATTTGAGTTGGAAAGGACCTTTAAAAAGTCATCTAGCCTAACACTCCTGCAATGTACATAGACACCTACAGCTAGATCAGTGTGCTTAGGGCTCCATCCAGCCCTGCCCAGCCTCTGTGAGATGAGCTGGCATGGGGCAAAGCTGCACAGCTGCTGATATAGGGGTGCTGCTGTTTCAGAGGCTGGGGATGCGTGTTGCTGACAGGCTAGGTTATGTGCAAGATATCCAATATTAAATTTCCATCTGAAATCATACAATGTTTTGATGGAGCACTGCGGAGATGTCTGTTTTCAAATCTACAGTTTCCCATCTTACTGTTGCTGACCTGTTTAAAATAATAAAAACAGAAAGCTTTCCAAGATGGATGACACTGGGGCCAGGGATCAAAACCTCACTTGTGTTTCTAAAGGCTCTTTCCATGCTTACATACCTGGTTCTTGCATTCATCAAACACAGAGGATTCTTTTTTTTTTTTTTTTTTTTTTCTTCTTCATGCTCTCAGCCAGGAAACTTCAAAGAGGAAGATATCCAGGCTACCAATGCCACTAGTCTTTTTCATTGCTTTATAATGTGGTTTTGAAAGCTGCAGGGTTTCAGGTAAAAAAGTATTCCAGAACTATAAAGTAAGAATGAATCCAAATTATACACCCATACTATTTAAAGAAAGATTTTCTTTCAGACACATGGCTATTTGGGAAAAATGATTGTTTTATACGTTGATCTGTAATTTGTCTGTTAGGCTTTTCCTAGAACATTCAGCCTGGCAAAGGAGCAGAAAACAATTTTATGGCTGGGAAGATGGCACAGAGGTTGACTTGTTGGAGCTTAAGCCAGCCTCAAGGACTCACAGAAAAGTCATATTTAATAGCTAAACTGCTGGAAAAATAAATTTTCGTTGCTGATTCATTACACTGGCTCCACAGTAAAGATTATAAGAAGAACAGGCCATTTATTTTGGGCCAAATTCTCAAGCCTTCTCAAATCCACGTGTATAGCTGATTGACTGCAGAATGTATCTGTCAAAGCCTGGTACGCAGATCTGAGGTTCTTTGGGAAAGTTGTAGGAATAACACTTCAGAACCTCACGATTTTCAGTCTTCTTGTGAGATTTGCTTTCAGCAGGTAAAGAAAGAAATGCTGAGAACTGTCCACTAGTTGCATCACTGTTCTGCTTGGTTTCAGTGGAGGGAAGGCCAAAGCAAGCGTCTTGGCTTTCGAACTTCCAGCATTAGCTGGAAGATGTCACTGCAGGAGGTCTCTAAAAACAGAGTCAAGTCACCATATGCCGGCCACACTGTGTTTCTGTGAATGTCTATCTGTTGTTTTTGTTTTTCAGCAGACAGAAGGAGACAGCAAGCAGCACAATTTCTGCTTTTATTATTTTATTTCCTATATGTGCAAGTATGTGGTATGAACTGTTGAGGAAGTGCTAATGGTGACAACAGTAGCTTAGTTATTGAAGACAAAGTGTTTGCTAGAAAAGTAAGTTTTTGAGGCTTACTTCCAAGAGATGCGGCTATACTGAACAGCTGATTTAACCTGAAAGAACAGGCTATTTCTGGATGTATATAGCACATTTGCTATCTTTGCCATTATACTTTAAGGTTTTCTCTACATAGGTGATTTCCATGAGTACAAAAAGGAGGTGTGATGTATCTCTGGATTTAAGGAAGGACATATATGGACTCCATCAGTTGGAAGCAGCCAACATAAACTGGGTGTTTGTGGACATGTAAGCCTGAGGGCTTAAATTTTTGCTAGTGAAACATTACTTATTATTACAGAATAGCTGTGTTTCACACAGAGGAGATGGATGGAGCCAGGAGAAATCAAAAGCTCTAGCTATGACATACTGTGCTGCATTCAAAAAAGGATGAATGCAACGTGGAGAAACAAGAGTCCAGAACTGTCCCATGTATGAGAAGTCTTCTGGTAAAATACTTTGTGCTAGGGAACTGGTGAACTGTGTACCCGTGTTTTCTCTTTGCTTCTGAGTCCTGCCAAATAATTCTTATACAGCATCGGGCCGGATGACTCAAATTCTCCAGGTCTGTTTCTGTAACACGGATAATAAAGAATGATTTTGGTCTTCAATCCTTTTCCTCTATATGAACAGCAAGCTGTTCAAGACTGGGCTGTATCTTTGCTGGATGTGCATACAGCGCTTAGTGTGGATGGCTCTCAGTCTCAAACATGGCCTCTAGGCACAAGGGTATTACAAAAATAATTAACCGAGAATGTGTATTTATTTAGTTAATTGTAATAACTTCAGACAGGATATTGTACCTAATTTTAGCTTAGTGTAAGTCAGTTCACATTCATTAATTGGTCTGCTCTTTCCCAGCCTCTTGCTTGTGACAATATTGGTTCACAAGCAGGATGTCAACATGCACGTGGGGTTTTCTATTGTTGTATTTTTTTTTTTTTTCCCTGTGAAATGAGCAGGTGAGGATTCCTTACTGCCTGGAAGTTAACTGACTTAGAGCATATCTTAAACATACGCAATTCCTCTCAGCCTGTGAAGGTGCTGAAGGGCTTAATGCAACTAAACAACTTCAGGAAGAGTTGTGTTGAATGTCTGCTGAATCCCTTTCACAGAGGCATCCTCCTGTGCTTCACTGTCACAACATCTTCATCTTACTCTCACGGAATCAAATTTTATTTTCCTGGGGAAAATAATATGAAAGTACAAATCAACGATTCAGCAACCAATGAAGCCAAGCAGAATAATTTATTTGACCGTCTAATGTATAAGGACCCTTCTCATGTCTTCTGAACGCTTTCTCTCAATTCCCAAGCATCCTCAGTCTTGGTTGTGTTTTCACATCTTGAGATGTACTTAGCGCCTCACAGTTTTCACTTCTGTGACATATGGGTGTATATTCTGTTTAGTTCAGACCGATGGCTAGAATGCTTGATTGTTATGTGGTGCTAAATATTAGCATGGCTTTCCAGAAAGCTGTCTGGTATGCTGGAAGTCAAAGGAAAGTCATCCTTTGGGACTACGTTATCTTAATTTTTAACTGAACATCAGTCACGTGGTTCCTGGTAGCATCCCAGTTTCTTGTCAAGTTACTTTTTCTTTTTTAAAAAGAATTCAATGAATTTTTCTCTCCAAGTGTTCAGCAACCTAAGCATTACATAGAGACATCAGAAGTCTTTAATGCAGGTTTTCAGAGTAAATGAAACCTTTTTTCAGTGTGGTTGCCTTTGTAATAACAGTCTTCTTATTTGTTGGATACTTATGTAACGTAAGATGAAAAGACATTTTATAGCCTTCTGGCAAGAGGACTTAAAATTAACAGCATACCTGTGGCTGCCCTAAGCCAGGGAGGGAGTCATTTTCAGGCCATGGGAAAACTGCAGTTTTGCATCCTTCACTTCTTCTGACCTACTGGTATTCAGTATTTCCATAGGCTTGTTTTTCATGAAAGCATCATCGTGCACACAAAGGAAAACTAAGTAATTGATCCTGATGAAAGAACAGAGGCCGAGGTGGTATGGGATAACTGTCACCCATTAACATCTCCCCAAAGTATGCGGTGGTTAAACTTATTCTCTCATTTTATATTTTCATGCCTGGCTGAGCCTTGCTGTCGCACTCCTCTGTGCAGGAGCCACAAGGCCAGTTCTCTCTGGCAGTTAATCCAAGGCGATGCAGTGCCCACTCCAATCTGAGTTGCAGCCTGCAAGGCTCTGTGGCCATGTGCTGCAGCAGTCCTGGGCAGGCAGCCTCCACCAACCCTAGGTAGGGTGTTTTGTTTTGCAAAACAGTTGACGGCTTTCACGTTTCCTCTCTGTCAATACGCAAAAAGGAAAACCACAAAATGATAGTGATCTGGGGTTTGGTCTCACCTGTACCCAGCTGGCGGCTGCGCCATCCCATTGACTTTGGCTGAGCTGCCCCACCGCTCTTTGGGCTGGGCCTTCAAACAGATGTGAACTTGATCAACATCAAGCCCAATCCTTTTCATGCCTGTTCTTGCTGCGAATATTTGTTCTCCCTTGCACGTTTCCACCTGGAACCTGGCTACTTCCTTCCAAAGTTTTATTATTTAAAATTAATCTGACAATTGTTTAAAAAAAAAAATAATTATTCTCCATCAGAAGTGCAGAATGCTGCTAATCCTCATAGGAGCTCACCCAGTGTTTTTTCCTCACCATGCAGGCATGTCACCCTTGTCTGTGTCCCAGGGCTTCTCAGTGCTCATGTGGCAGCTCTTGGGCCATCCAGGCCGCACTTCTTCTCCTCCCTGCCTGCTGTGGGAGAAATGTGCAGCACCAACGTGCGGATGGGGCAGCTTATGTGGGAGACATGTCAGGCCTTCAGCCCCAGTCCTGCCCTCCTAAAAGCCCCATGAGATCTGGCGTGGCCCCAGCTGGCCAAGCCCCCAGCTGCAGAGCTCAAGGAAGCATGCAGCTAATTGGTACATGGCCTCTGCTAGGGCTCAGGCGGGCGAACACTAGTGCTCCCACGTCAGGCAAGCTAGTGCTCCTTTGCTTCTTCAGCCTTCAGACTGTCAGAGCCTTTTCTCTCAGCAGTAACAATTACCAACAACACTAGAGATGGCGGTGGTATTAGATCTGGGAATGACTCATCTCTGAACCAGCCCTGTCAAGCAAGATAAATACAATTTAGTTGTTAGCTAATCTATTTTTGTTTGTGTTCTCAATTCACCCAGGACAATGATTACATTGCAGTCTATCAAGCTAGCATTAAGGATATTTTGCTACAATGTGCTTAGCTTTGTAAAGCGAATGTTTATGAATACAATAGCCGTATTTGTCTGTCAATATTACTTCACTGCTGACATACCGCCCGTCAGGTTTCTATGGCATGGCAGAGACCTGCGTAGTAAAATACTTTGGATTTGGGGAGTTAAGTTATGGAAAGGCACCGTTTAGTTTACTAGCATTTAAGTACCGAGACATTTCAGCTCAGATATACTTTTTCTATCTGTCATCTGCCGGTTCGTCCTTCCTTCATCTCCGCGACTAAAACCTGCGGCTTAATACCTAGTTGAATCAGCTTTGGACTTTGCCACAGTCTGAGCCCAGAGGAAAAGCTGACGGGCTGCTTTGAGTGGGCTTGGAGGATGCTTTGGCACTTCCATGCTGAGCTTTATCAGTGCCCAGATCAGCTCTCAAGGTGCTCAGTGCCTCCCAAACTCTCCTCCTGAAACAATCCAGGCTTTGGTATGGCTTTGCATTCAAGTTATTTATTTTCATTGTATTTCCTCTCCCTTTGTTTTTGTTTAGCACTTACTTAGCCCTTGGGAGAGCTATTTATGGAAATGTAAAATTTTCATGATAAAGAAAGTGTTCTGCAATTAGAACTAGAGAAAACCATTGATCTCGATAACAGGGTGAGAAACTTTCTCACTTGCGAGGTTGGCGAATCCATTAGCAATTGCCAAACTCTGCAAAACAGTAAATAAGCAAAGATGCTCGGTGAGAAGGAGGTGAAAAGCATAGAAAAAGGTGCTGGTTTTCTCTGTTTGTCTTTCTTGCCAAGTCGGCGTACCGGAGAAGATATTTGCCAGCTGTCTGTTTTTCTCAGAATCGCCCAGATAACTGATTATTTTGTGTTTACCGAGAAAAAAAAAAAAAAAAGAAAAAAAAAAACCCTGCGGCTTTGCAACGTTTCATCCGATGTAGTGCAATAATCAAGATTTCTGCTGCTCCTCCCGAAACTGACTGCAGCATTCTGCTGAAAGGTCTCGAATGCAAATATTAGGAATGAGCTTTCAATGCTTAGGAAGCCAGGCAGTTGTGGACATCTTTCAGGAGAGGCAATAAACACAGGCTTACAGTCCATTGTTCCGTTTGTCGCCTGCTGTGGTCCTTGAGGTTGCTTCTTGTGTTTCCAGCGATTGTAAGACATCCTTGCAGAGCCTACTGGTTAATCGCGATACGTTAAACAAGCTGCAAAGAGCTGTGGGAAACCATTGCAAAGATACTTAACAGACTGATACACTAGGCTATGTCTGTAACCTCTTTCCATCTGATAGTGCCGTCGTTTTGTATGGGCTGTGTGGGAGGGAGCCTGCTGCCGCGACCTGAGCTCATGCCGCATTTCTCAGGCAGATGGTTCCGTCTCCCCGATGTAACCTGCAGGCTAGACGAGGCTTACAGGAGGAAAGCGTGTGAAGTCATTTCCATCCCCCCTCTTCCAAATACGTAACGCGGTTGTACGGTTTGTCGGGTACATTTTGAGACAATAGTTTTATTTTTCTCGTCTATAAATCAGGTATTATTATCACTATCATTATTATTATTACATATTATTTAAACCAGTCTGAAACTGCATACTCATATGCAATTGCATCCGAAACACTTAGCTGAGATGAGATAAGCACCACGCGTGAGGCTCAGCCAGCTGGAACAGGGGGGCTGAGGACTTCCAAAGAAGAGCTGGGATGGGGAGTGCAAAGAGCACGTTAAATGTGTTGGCTTTCCTCACTGGAAGAGCAGGAAAGAAGGTCCAACCCGAGCCCAGGACCTGGCTTTCTGGGTGAGAAGAAGCATGGGAACACCAGTGTCGGTGTCTGAGTGGCATTTCCAGCCAAGACCCTGGGCTGCGTGGATGAGAACTGGCAGAGACCAAATACCAAACTTGACCCTCAAATGGTGTAGCAGACCTGCGGCCTCATCCTTACCCAACTCCAACGCCTGTCTGCGCTTGAACTAAACGTTAAAATGTGGTGTTTCCTGACAGCGTTGCGAGGAGCCGTAAGGGCTGGCTACCAGGCTTGCAGTGAGAGCCAACAGCTGGCCTGGCCACTACTCCTTACTTCCAGTCTGATAGCATCAAAGGTCTCAGCCTGTTTTGGCTGGGGGTTGGCTCTTGGCAGGCAGTGAATGGCTTGTGAAAGCGCTTAAGCTTAGATTTCAAGTGGGTTTCAGCACTGACGCACTCACTACGGAAGCATCCCAGTTACTGAGGACTGGATCCAGTATAGGACTTGGGTATGTGAAGAGCAAATGCCTCAGGAGGAAAGTGGCCATAAACCACCGGTGGCAGCTGCTCGTGCTGCAGCAGCAGCTATCTGGGGAAGACCCCACAGGCACGAGAACTCCAGGGAAACCTATGGAACAAGTCCGAGGTAAAGGAAGGTAACTTTTTTATATAAATGAAATTAACACATTTTCACACACATTCTTGCTTTTCATTAAAATGGATTCAGCTGTGGAAGCACTAGTGAGGAAGAATGTGACCTCAGGTCCCTGTTAGAAGGGTGGGAGCAGTTGTAGCAAGGGGAAATCAATGCAAGACCATTTATGTCCAATAAGGGCTATAAATTATGGACGTAGGCAGATAAAGCATTTATAAAAGTCACGTTTGCAGAGTCATGGTGAAGAGATAACAAAGGAAAATCACACCAAAGTCCCAGATCTTCAGCATTTACGAGCTTAATTAAGGGGTAATGTAATCAATCCGGTGATTAATCATAAACTTCTTATTGAAGGAGAACAGTAGACATTCCTACCAAAGGCTCCAGCGCCCATTTTGCTATCAGTCCGTCTAACTTCATCACACTGAATCTTTCCCACTCTGAAATAGCTCCATGGGCATCTGTAGACTTACATCAAGATAAGATCAGCCCAAGGAGAAAATTGCAAGGTACTCTTAACACCTACCTGGAGTCAAATAAATGGATTCAAATCCATATTCCTACAGGGAGATAAGAAACCTGAATGGCATCATTACCTCACAGCATTGTATGTGCAAACTACATGTTCCTTAAGGACGTTAAACTTGCAGTGCCCGAGGGGAGAGCATGAATGATCACTGCTCCCAGCAGTACACGTGGTGGCATGAGGGACATCAGCAAGAGGCACCACTGCTCATCCTGCTGCACAACACCACCACTGTGGGCAATGGAGGGTCTGGAAAAGATGGGGCGATTGCCTGCCACAGCCAGCAAGGGCAGACCGGCCCAGAGAGCTTGTGTATTCAGATCCCTATGGGAGGATGGGAACAAGCTCTTCAATCCCTCCTCCAGGATCCTGGCTTTACTGCAAGAACCCAGCCACGAAGCTAAGCCGGTCTGTTTACCAACGTAACAGTCAGAGCAAGAACTTACATCATACTGGAGCAAACAAAGCCTGGGGGAAAATACCTCTAACTTAAAGTATATTCTGATGTAAGAGCAAGCGCCATTTCAGGGTCCCTTAGTAATAAACTCCCACGCTGGAGCCTTAAGCATTAATGGTCTGTGAAAGTTATTATTTGATGTTTTTAGCATAGAATTTCACTCTGACAGGACTTTATGATGCATATTACAGAAAAAATACTGTTAACCTAATCATATTAATACCAAATCTTTGTAATATAATAGTCTCAAACATTTTGAGCAAGGCATAACCTGACTTTTCATAAATACAGGAAGACCAAATTTTTAATGATGTTATTTTCCTACTGCTTCCCCAACTCCATCTGTTAGAGTCGCTAAGATCAAGGGCCATCATTTCTCTTTTTTCACAGTCTGAACAGTGGAAAAGATGCTTAGCTTCCCAGGGCCTAATTCTGCACTTCTTATTCCCAGGGACAGCCTCTTCAGGCATTATCCATTTGTCTTTGTCTTTTTCTTTTTGAGACATGCCTGGCATAAGTCGTGTCTCAAATATAATTCCTGATTTCTGCTCCTGCTGACAGCTTAAATTATTAAGAGGAATTTTAAAGTTCTTTTTCAGCTTCTCACTTTTACATTACGGTTTTCCTTTCTGCATTTCATTTGGTTTTGGTAGTCTTATTGGAGCCAATTTTTTCTTTCCCTTTATTAAAAAAATAAAATAAAATACAGGTAGTAAATACTCTGAAACATTCACCTACGCATAAACTTTGTGCAAAGTGAATCTGCGTCCTCATATTGTCAAGAAGGGCCCTTTAAGCTTGAAACGAGAGCAGATTCTTTCAAACTTTCCCAGAGAATAGCAGTGACCTTGCAGATCAGATAACCCATGGTCTACAAGAGTTCAAATATGTCATCAGGACTTTATTTTACTGCTCGATGTTCCTTGGCCTAGTTGTTCAAATCTGGCTAATTCCAACCCTCCATCCCCACCCCCCAAAAAAAGAAAGAAACCCTACAGGAGTGCACAGTGCCAGCAGAGCAGAGCTGGGTGCGTGCAGGAGCAAGGATAAATGGGGCCGTGTGCTGAAAGCTGGACTGTCACTGAGTGACTGCAATCCAGTGGGTATAACATATTAAACCTAATGAAAATATTTCTTCCCCTTAATCCATTTTCTAGCAGGCTGCAGTCCATGAAATCCAACATAGACTTCACGTTGGTACAGAAACTGATTCCAGTGCATCTTCACTGACTCTCGGTATTAACTGAGGCTTCTCCTATTTTTATAAGAAGATGAATGCTTCTTCACATTGTTGGGGAAGTGTTACACTGTACCAATAGCATTTGTCTCACTGCAGCACGAGCTGTCGCAGGGGAGAAAACCAGGAGAAGACCAATCACTTCCAGCAACACCTGCTCTCTAACTTATCTGAGCTTTGACTTCAATCTGTGCCCTTAGGCTCCAGCTCAGCAACGTGCATTTTATTTTTGAGCACAGGAGTAGCTCTGGCGTGCTTATATGCTTTGACTTAAGCACGTGTTTAAGTCTTTTCTTGAATGAGCTTCTGAATCATTTGAAACCCAGCCCCATTTCCGTCACTGAAAACCATTGTATGACATCACTGGGTTGCTCCAGAGTAGGAAAAAATCTTCTCAGTATTTCTTGAGACAGTTTTCCTGTTGTTATACCGCTATTTTGATGGGATTCAGCTTTGGTAAGAGGTTCCAGCCCCAGCCCCAGTCTGAATTCAAAGCCAAAGCTGAGATTTGATGAAATGCTTGAGTGCTGGACAAAGCATGCTCTAACTATACATGGATTTTAGAGAGAAGAGATAAGGTGAGGGCTTTCAGGCAAAAATGCAGCCATTCCCCTCTTCCAGATCCTCCCCTCCCCAGCACAGTATTCTGGGAAGCTGCGTGTTTCAAGACCCACTGCAATCAGCAGAAGCTTGTGCCTAGCTGACTGGGTATTTCAGGTTGGAACTAAGTATCTTTTTGTTGCTTGTTTGTTTCCCTTTCCGTTCCCTTCCCTTGAAGACTTCCTTTTGAATGTTGTACCACTTTCTCCAGACAATCAGTCAGAGTATCCCATACTCCCAGCGCCCATACACGTGTCCTGGTAGCCCAACCTGAGCGTTACTAGGGGGATCCCAGGGTAACACCCTCTCAATTCTTAGCAACATGCCAAACATTTGCCCTGCTGTCATCAAGCATTATGCACTGGCCCTTTCCTGAGAGACCCTACAGCAGAGAACAGCAGACTTCAGGTTCTTCCTAGGCCAAGGCAACGCTAGTACCATAGGGAAACATTATTCATTGGAAGCAAAGCAGCTCCGATGCAGCTGGCATTCATGCTCTTCTTGGGCTTTTCACTTTAATCCACCTGAAATGCAATAAGGTTGTGGGAGCAATGTAGTTAACGATGTAAATACAAATGAAAATTAGCCAGCAAAAGAGATTCAGTTGGGCTAAATAGGAGGGAGGCTATTATCATGCCTCATATTCTCTGCTGCCCTAGTGGACAGGTGAGGGCCAACCTCAGGGGACAGAACGGCTAGCTATGTGCTCACAGAGCACACTCTTCCAGATATTAAATCTACAATAAAGGCTACGCAGAGATGGAACTCTAAAATTACGCATCTCCTCACTGTTACTCTCTTCATTTTTAATCCAGTTGGGCCACACTGCGAACAGATAAAAACAAACCAGCTACCACAAGCAGATCAAATTAAGCATACGTATTTCTCCACTAGGACTATAATCTCATCCTTGAGGTTTCCAGTGCTTCCCTTCCTGTGCTGATTTATGAAGCAGGCAGGCCACACTCCCCGTTTTATCTGTCACCCATTTAGCGTGGCTGCCACGTTCTCGGAGCGGCAGCATCCCGGATCCACTCTGCGCTCATTTGGCACCCACATAAAAGCGCGCACGCGTTCATACAAGGCAAAAAGCAGCAGAAAACCCAGTTTATTTGATTGTAGTTATTAGCCCTATACGTTACAGGTTCAATCCTGCTTCCTTTGATGCCGACGGTAATACCTGCATTGAATTCACGCGCTCTTGAAAAGAAAAAAAGAAAAACGCTCGGGTTTTGCAAATCTATCGTTTTATCATCTCTGCTTGAGGTCAGAACCAAACCGCGGCGTTTTCGCATCGGTTCTGAGCCGAACGACGCTTCCCAACGCGCGTGCCCGTGCCCCCGCCGCCCAGCGAGGGGCACGGGGCCGTGGGACGCGACCCCCCCCCCCCCCCCCCACCGGGGCCGCTGGAGGGAAGCGCGGGGCTCCGGGCGGGCGCGCACCGACGCCCGGAACCAACGTGCGGGGCCACGTGCGGCCCCGCCCCGCGGCCCCACCGCCCGCCCGCCCCCGCGTGCCCCGCTGGCTCTCGGCCGCCGGCCCGCCCGCTCCTCCGGGACCGCTCCCGGCCGGGGCGGCGGCGCGGGCGACGAGCGGGACCCCGCGACTCCGCCGAACCGCCGCGCCGCGCCGCACCGGGCCGCGCGCGCGCGCCCCCGCGGCCCGGCGGCACGCGAGGAATGCGCGCTCCCGCGGCGGGGCCGAGTCCCCGCTTCCCTTTGTCAGCGGGGGCGGCGAGCGCCGTCCGGGTGACGTCATGAGAAAGTGCCGGCGCCGAGCGGCGGTCCCGGGCGCCGCGGGGCGGGCGGGCGGGGAGCGCTGCGGGGCCCCTCTGCGGCGGGGCGCGGCTGCGGCCGTCGGCACGCGGTTCCGTGCGGAGCCGCCACCGTTAGGCCCGACGGCGACCGTCAGCCGTCCGCGCGCCGCCGCGTTGGGGATGGCGCGCAGGTAGCGGCGGGACGGGCCCGGCCCGGACAGACGCGCGCCCGCCCGGCGCGGCGGGGGCGGAGCCCGTGCCGTCGGGCCGCCCGGAGAGGGGATCGGAGCCCGCGGCGCTCGCCCTTTCGACCAGTCCCCTTTGTGTCGGCGGGACCGGGCGGCGAGATCTGCCCGGCCCGCCCGGTAACAGCCCGGCGCCGCCATTGGCTCATGCTAATGGGCGCTTCCTGCGGCCGCGCCGCCCCGAGCCGGGGGCTGCCGGGCCCCGCGCCAGCGCCGCTCCCGCAGGCGGCGCCGCCCGCCCCGCGCCCCGACGGGCGCAGCGGGAACGGAGAGCGGGACGGGGCGGGCGGCGTGGAAGCGGCCCGGCCGAGCGCACGTGGGGAAACGTAGCCGGGGACAGACGGAGCGGGGCCGGGGCGGCCCGCAGCTCCGTGAGGTGTCTCGCCCCGAGCGGCGTGGGGTGCGGGAGCGCCCGTTGGGCGCTATCCCCGCTGCTCGCGGCCGGCACGGCCTTATAAGCGTCGCTGCCTCCCTGGCCAACGCGGGCTGAGAGCGGGAACACGTGTCCCGCGTGCGGCCCGACGGAAGGGCGACGGGCGGCTTCGCGCCCTGCGGCCCGGCCCCGCCGCGTGCGGGCAGCCGACGGCGGGCCTCGAGTGGGGCGAGCCGGAGGCGGGTGGGCAGCGGCCCGACCACGCGGGCGCCCCGAGACTCTGGCGGCGGTCACGCTGCGGAGATGCCGCGTAGCCCGGCCGCTCGCGAGAGCGGCGCGGAGCGTGGGCCCCAGCTAAGCGTGCAGCTCGGGCCTCGCGGGCAGCTCCCGCTGCCGGCCCTCGCTGCGGCGGCTTCCCGCGGGCCCCGGGCTCCGTGGCGGCCCGGAGATGCTCGGAGGAGGCTCTCCGCCGGGCACGGAGCGGAGCGCTTCCAGGTAGGCGCAGCCCCACGGCGACGGGCCGGCACCCACGTGGGCCTCCCGTGGGCCCGGCCACCATTTTGTACTCGGGTAGTTCCGCACGCTGGGGGCTGAGAGCCGGCTGCTCCCGCTCGCCGCCACCGTCAGAGAGCACGAGAGAGGGGTGCTGGGAAAGGAAGGAAGAGGCAGAACGGGGGAGACCCCGGCGCCTTCACAGCTGCGGCCTGCTGCGATGTCGGCGGGGCCGGGGAAACGGCTAGGAAGGAGGGAACGGGGGAGAGAGCCGTTCCCTCGGGCTCGGCTCCCGAGGCGTCGTGTGCCCGGCTGGCCACGGCGTTGGGCGCAGCTCGCGGTGCCGCGCTCCCCTCCCCGCGCCCCCATAAAGCGGCGCCGAGCGGTCCCCTCGTGCGCGCACCCTGTGCCTGTGTGTGGCCCGGCCCCATTCATCACTCGGCTCCCACCGCACCACTCTCTCCATTTTTAAAATTATGCACGAGGCACCGAGGAGACAATTTGGGTTTCCCCCACCTCTCCCCTGCCCTTGAAGAAAGCGAGCCCTTGTCTCATTTGCATCTGCATGAAACCCCTGCGCTCTATAAGCCGAGCAAAGGGGAAGGACTTGAAGCCTATGGGATGGCTTTAGGGCTCTGCCCCTCGCGTTTGGCTCTCTCTCTCTCTCTTTCTCATTCTCTCTCGTGCTTTGATCTCTGCTTAACAACAGTAACGTCACAGGGACTATACAGGAGAGTTTTGTTGGAAGTTAGAAAGTTTTTCAGCCTCCAGAGGGCTGTAGCGGCAGTAGCAGCAGCAGCATCCAAGGGACTCCTGGAAGGGGAAGAGAGAGAGCGAGCGAGAGACTGACTCAGTCCTTGAGGAACTGACTCGAGACGAAGGAGGCAGACATGGAACATCAGCTGCTGTGCTGCGAGGTGGAGACCATCCGACGAGCCTACCTGGACGCCAACCTGCTCAATGACAGGGTGCTGCAGACCATGCTGAAGGCGGAGGAGACCTGCTCGCCCTCGGTGTCCTACTTCAAGTGCGTGCAGAAGGAAATCTTGCCATATATGAGGAAAATAGTCGCCACTTGGATGCTGGAGGTGTGTATATGCTGCGGGGCTCCCTCCGCGCCGGCTCTGCCCTCGCCCCCTCCCGCACGGGGCTCCGAGCTGCAGCACGCGGTGCGGTGCGGCGGGCGGACGGACGGACGGCGGCACCCATGCGGCCGCACGCGTCGCGGGGCCGCGGTCCGGCCGTGCCAGCCGTCGGGCCGCCGTCCCCGGGCCAGGTGCGCCGGGCGGGAGCCGGGCCGCTGCCGCCCGCAGCCGGGCCCGCAGCCCCCGGCGCTCGGGGCCGTCGGGTGAGGCCGCCGGTTATTTTTCGGGGATTTTTTATTTTAAATTAATATCCTTGTACACGTATGCAAGGGCTGCCCGTGCCAGTATTACGCGCCATCTTTGTTCTTTTATTGCAAAGCAGAAGTGTTTATTAATCGGGAGCAAATTAGAAAGTCCCGGGGAGCGCGCCAAGGGGGGGGGGGGTGCGGCGGGGCAGGGGCCGGGGGGGGCCGGGGACCCCGGGCAGGGCACGGCCGGGGGGTTCCGCGCTGCCGCGGGGTGAAAGTTTCTTTGTTCGGCTCGAGGAGAGCTCGGGCTGCGGTCACCCCTCAAAGGCACGCTTGTGCCGGGCGGCGATCTTGCAAGGTCGCCTGGGAAAAGCGGCTCGGAAAGGGCCTCGGCTCGAGCGGGACGCTTTTTGGGGGGCCCCCCGCGGGCGGCCCGGGAGCAGGGCTACGTTTTCGTGGGGTTTCCGAAGCGCTGCGCTCCCGCGATCTATTTTTAATTAATTTCTGAAAGCGCGGCGCCGTGCCTCGCTCTGGGAAGCGTCGCGCCCGGCCGCGCCGCGGGCGGGAGAGGGACGCGGGGAATTCCACTTCGGGGCGCCTCCCCGGGACCCCCCCGGCGGACCCCGAGCGCGGCCTTCGGTAAAGGACCCCCGCCGCTTCGTTTTCAGCGTTTTTCCGGAGCCCGGCGGATTTTTTAAATATTTTTAAATATTTTTTGAAAAGATGACGTCTGGGGAAATGCGGCCGGACGCCACCTTTGTGTCTCGAGCGGAGCGGGGATCGCGGCACTGCAGCGAACCGGGGGCAGAGCGAGGGCGGAATGGCCGAGCCCGGGGGCAGCCCGACCCCCCCTCCCCCCTCGCTGCCCCCGCGTTTTCCTGCGCTTTCCCATTTCTGTGCTTTTTTCGTCGTCGGTTCTGGGGGCAGCGGCGCCGGGGACCAGCTCCTCCGCGCTGTGACCCCCTTTCCAGCCACGAATCCGCGTTTTCCCCCCCCCGCTTGGCCCCCGCGGCTTTCATTTTCCTCGACACCTCGGATGTCCCCCGTTTCCCGGCCGCGTTTCCCTCTCCCCCCGCAGCCTTGCCCCGCACGGCCCGGGGTGGGGGAGGGAGGGACGGGCCCGCTCTGCGCCGATGCCCGATTTGTTCAACGAATTTGTTGTTCAACCGTCCCGCAGGTCTGCGAGGAGCAGAAGTGCGAAGAGGAAGTTTTCCCCTTGGCGATGAATTATTTGGACAGATTTTTGTCTTTCGAACCCCTCAAGAAAAGCCGGTTGCAATTGCTCGGAGCTACCTGCATGTTTGTGGCTTCCAAAATGAAGGAAACGATTCCTCTGACGGCGGAAAAACTGTGCATTTACACCGACAACTCCATCAGACCCGACGAGTTACTGGTAATTGCATATTTAATCGCTTCAGGGCAAAAAGAAAAATAAATAAATAAAAGAGATGGAACAAAAAAGAGGTCGCCCCCCCACACGCACACCCAAACACACTCACTGGGAGCCCAGCCCCCTTGGAGGGGTCGGGCAGGGCCGCATCCTCTCGCCCCCCCCCCCCCCCCCTTCCCTTCCCGCGGGGCTGCGGACCGGCAGCGGACCCCGCACCCTCCGCCCCCCCCCCCCCCTCCCCCGTTTGCCGCTGCCCCATCGGAGCTGGCGCGGTGAGGCGCGACGTGGGCGCCCTCTAGCGGCTGTTCGGGATGCAGCGCTTCCTCAGGGCTGCTGCGGGCGGCCCGGCGCCGGGAGCCGCGACCCCCGCGGGAGGGCTCCGCCGGGCCCGGCGTGGGGAGCGGGGAGTGCGGCTGCTGCGCTGCCCCGCGTGCACCACCGGGGCTGACCGCGCTTTCCCTCTGTTTCTTCCTCTTCCCCCCCCTTCCCCCTTCCTCCCTTTTGTCTTTGCAGCAAATGGAGCTGCTGCTGGTGAATAAGCTGAAATGGAATCTGGCTGCAATGACCCCCCACGATTTCATTGAACATTTCCTCACTAAAATGCCTCTGGCAGAGGACACCAAGCAGATCATCCGTAAACATGCTCAGACTTTTGTGGCTCTGTGCGCTACAGGTATGAGCCCTGCACGCCCCGCAAAGCGCGTCGCTCCCCTGCACGCAGCCGGCCCTGGCTCGCGGCTGTGGCTAACGCGGGCTCTCGGGGCTGTGGGGAGGGAGCTTAAGCCCTGATTAGTGCCCTTGTTGTTTGTAGAAGCTGGATTACTCCGCGGAGGTAAGTTTGTTTTTATTTCAGAAGATACTTCTGAGTTGTACGCGTTGTCTGGGGCGCAGTCGCCCCGCGCGCTGTGCGGCACAGCCCCGTCGCCTCCACACGCTGGGTTTTATCCGTGCTGGATTCCCCGCAGCGGGGATCTGTCCTAAAACAGCTTCACAGGCGGAGGGCACAGCTCTGTGTGGGGGTTTGGAAACTTCCCTCCCAAGCCGCCTCTTCCCCTCTGGCGGCAGTGGCAGGAGCCACGCGGTGCGGAGGCTTTGCTGGCGCGGGCCCGTTGCTGCCATCTGCGCCCCGGCCACGTGCTGCGCCGCAGCCATGTGCAGAGCCATGTGCAGGGCCCCGTGCAGGCGCTCGCTAGGCCGGGTCCGCGGGGGCCCCGATCGTTGGTTTCAAGGGCACCGTGCCTGTGCGCGCCGCGGCTTTGAAGTTCTGTGTTTGCATGCGGAGTGTGTGTGTGTGTGCGTTTGTGCGTGCGCCGGCTTCACCCACTGAACCCTGGCAGGGCGGGAAGGAAAAGCTGTCCTCCAGATCTCGCGGCTCCCACAGACTGGAGCGGAGGAGCGGGACAAAAGAAGTCCTGGAAGGAAGACAGATCCTCTGCTCAAACGCAGCGCGATCGGTGCGTTGACTGTCAGTGTGACGAGACAAATCCACGGATGGCAAAGGAATAAGGAAGAAGAAGCGGCCAAAGAAAATGTTCTTTTGCAGTAGCACGTATAGAGGAATGCCAGACGCTGTTAGCACTGATAAAACGTAGCACGAAGGAGATACGGTGCTGCATTAAATGCTAATATTTGGTAGCGGCTGTGCTGAAAGAGATGAAGCCTGTGTTGGCGGCTGAGAAGCCTTGGTGGGACGTGTGGTCAGCGGGCCCAGTTAGGGAAGTTCTCTTTCCAGATATGGATTTGGGAAAAAGATGCAAGAGGAGTCCGCAGGTGCTCAGAGGAAAACACGGGTTGCACGGAGCATACTGATACAGGCCCAAAGATGGGAACCAAGCCCTCACGGGACGTCTGTAAATAAGCACTGGCATCGCCTGGCATGGTGGGGTAGCTCCCAAGTCGGACTGCAGCAGCGCTGCTCCGGGATCGGGGCGTGCAGCCCCCAGCAGCCTTCACACCCCCTGCAGCAGCACCACAGAAAATCAGACCTGCTCTCCATGGCAGATCCTGCCAGATAAAGCTGCTGGGACCCCAAACGTGTAACTTGCTGGTTTTGACACTACCTCAGCTGTTAGCTAAAAAGCACAGCTACCCGGCCTCTCCTAGGATATGGGGATGGTTAACCTAGGTTGTTGTGTTGGCAATGACAGGGATGAAAACAAGAGTAGTTCAAAGGTTGGAGACTTGCTAAGGGTCCAGTACTTTGATCTACTGTCGGTGTTGTTATACTTCTTCTAGGAAGCACCTCCGGAGCATTTATTTAACACTGCTACACACCACAGCTGGCGAACGGATCAGCGAAGGAGAGCCATGTTCTGGGAGTTCTGCTTAGCTTTTGAAAAACAGTGCTGAGCTCACCGGAACTGGGGCCCTCTTTGGCTCCCTGCTCAAGTTGGGAATATTTCCTGGGGAAAGTGTGTGCAGAAGGGCTGCCGCGAGGCTCTTTACTTTCATTGTTATTTCTGGATGTTGGGATTTTCTTTACCTCTTGATTTCACCATGTCTTCTTTGTTGGCCAGCGAAGATAACATGTGGCTTGAAGTAGCGTCTGGACTTTGCTTTGCTGTTACTGGGTTGTATTTCCCCTTGCCAAAATGAACCTAGATGGACTGCAAATGCCTTGTGTTGCCTGGATGCTGTGCTGTGGGGCCCAATCCAAAGTCCACTGGAAACGCTGTGAAACTCGTTGAAGTGGCCTCGGGGCTGAGCGCAGTATGTCCTCCGCTTGAAGTGCACAGCCCATGTCCCCTCCTGAAGGAGGGGCTCGTAAGAGGAGGCAGCGAAATAACGCTTGCTTAGAAAGTGAGATCTCTGCCAGTTGGCGTAGCAAGGTGAATGCTGTGGAAGTGTTTGTGGATGAGTGTGCATGCGTGCTTGCTCCAGAACGCGAAGGTTACGTCGCAAGGTGAAGTGGAGGGGAATTCCTTCTGTGCTCCCTCTTCAGTTGCCTGGCTAGCTGAAGTGGATTTGTTTGATTTGGTTCAGTTTCGAGAAATGCATTTTCTCCAGAGGATGTCTTTGTGCTGTGGTAGATTTGGGAGAAAAGGAAGAAAAAAAAAAAAATTACCAGGGGTTGTTTGAAGTTAACACATAATTGAGCTTAATGAATGGGGCTTTGGCATGGCCGAACAAGGCAGGGATAGCTCAAAAGGAAGCAGGCCTCTTTTGGCCCAAGTTAAGACCAGTGTTGAGGGAGAACTGCGGCTCTATACAAGCATAACAATGAATAGCAACAAATATTGGAGCTTCAGCATTTCATTATGTTCCTCTGGTTATCAAAACATACCGGGCTCCTTTTATATTATTATTATTATTGCCATTATTATTGTTGTTGCTTTCCTCCTCTCGATCGGAGAGAGAAAGATCTCGCTTTGAAACAACCGGGTTACAGTTCTCCTATTCTCCGGCCTTTGTAAAATTGGGAGTCTCAAGGTATGTGACCAGTTGGAACCTGTTGCATCTTGCAGCAAGTGATTTATGTTCGCAGTTTTGATTTGCCTCAATGAAAAGATTTTCATTCATAGCCCCCAGCTCTCCAGACGGATGGAACTGCTGCTCCATTTAAAAAGGAAAAGGGGTGACTCGCCTTGTTAGGAATTTTTTTTAAAGCGCTGCAGCGCCTATATGCCTGCTTTGTCCTCCCTTCAGGGTGGCTGGCATTCTTCTCTCTCCTCCCCCCTCCCCTCTCTCTCTCTCTCTCTTTTTAACAACGCTGAAGTTGTTTATTCTTTTTGGATGAAGTCTCAGATAGGCTACTGGGGATGTGTGCTTCAATTGATGGGGCCCCCTACCCCATTGTGGCTGTGTCAGGTCTAATTCATCTCACCGAAGCCCCCTTGTTCCTGAGCGCTCAATAGCGCAAGATGAGGCGATGGAGGCTGACAATGATGCCACACTCTTCACTTGGGGGCATCCAATTACAGGCGAGAGGGGCCCCCTGATTAATATGCTGAAATTAGTGGCCTCTGCCACAAATAATTCCTTGTTGAGTTGCAACAAAAAGGCAGTCCATGCTGCTTGTCTGGAGTGGTTATAGGGACAGACACAAACTGGTCATTTAAACTTCATTATCACTTTTCCACCTTGGAAAGAATGAGGGTGTGACTATGAATTCATGTTCTTGTTTACTGCTCCATTTAAAAGAAGAACGCAAATATTAATCCCAAACATGATCCTGTCAGGACGGACTTCATTAAACTGACACTTTTTGGCCACGTCCCGTGTGCGGAAAGCAGTAAATAATGGCGGGAAGTCATTGCTGCAGACCGAACCTTGGTGGGATTCACATTGGACTGCTGAAGGCCCTTGCTCCTGGAGCCCTCCTGCCACTGCCTTTCAGTGCTACAGCGGGGACACCAACATTAGGATGTGCGTGTTGTCAGTAACCAGCCTTCACTGTCTTTGATTTGGGGGAATGACAGGATCCAAGGTGTGTGTACTTAACGTCTGTCCCAAAATGGGCGGGTTAGGAAAAGGACAAATTACGTTTGCTTTGAACGCGGTGGCGTGCAGGAGATGGCTGTAGACCAAGGTTGCCCTTTTGCTGGCAGCGCATCACAAAAGTTGGGCCGCAGTTAACCGCAGCGGTTGTAATTTCGAAGGCTGGCAGAGCACGGGGCGAAATGCCCTTCTGAAGGTGGGTATTGGTCTGGGCCGCAATGAAGCGTCACAGATACGTGATCAGATGGACAGAGGGGACTTCTGCAGAGCGCTGAAGGCTTTAGTTTCACTGGTAAAGCGTTTACACCAAAGTTATTTTATCGTAATGCAGGAGATGCGTGGTTTAATACTTAACGCTGTTGCACTGAGCTCTCTAAGCTGCCCATCCCTTTGATTTCATTCAGGGGTTTGACAGATGGTTTGTATTTTTTCAACCCAGAGGAAGTTGTATTCTGATAAAAGCTGAAGGAATGTATCTCAGGTTCTCGCGTATAATGTGTCATTTCCCTTTCTTCCTCACAAAATCAGATGTTGACTTCACGCCACTTTTCCCTTTTCTTTTCAATTCCCCTCCAAGGTGTGCGCTGCCACAGATCAAACGCATTCCTGTTCAGCAGAAAGAGTCTTAGCATTAAAACGTGGATTACTCTTATTAAAAAACGCACAGCAAAACCACGCTAAATGGCAGAGATAGCCCCTTAAGGAATCATGGGAGTGGCTTTGTGGAGAGACCTACAGCACTGCAGTCTGGAAGGGGGCCCAGCCTCTTGTCAGCATGGTGTCACATCAGAATGTAACTGATTGTCCGCCAATTCTTGGGACCCCCGTCACTTAGTTATGCCACATTTACATTAAATCCCTGTTGCCAGGATGGATGGCAGCCGCTGACAAGAGACTAGGTCGAGACAAAGCATTTTTAAGATGAAACCTTAATTTAAATATGGATTATCTGCCTCCTTACAGGGTTAAGCAGTCTCTCTCTTCCTTTCTTTTTACCGATGTTGCTGTTCATTAAAGCCGTATTCCTTCGAATGTCAGTGCGTTAAAGGGCCGAGGGACAGCGGCCGGGGCGCACCTAGGTGGTGCGAAATAACTGGGCAGCGGGAGCGGGTTTCCCCAGCGGCACTGCGGTGCACGAGCGGAGCTGTGTGACGCTCGGGGCCGTGCTCGGCTGCGGTCCCCCAGGTGTCGGTGTCCCGCCAGGCGCCGTGCGAAGCGGGCTGCCCGTGTGGACGAGCGTGGGCAGGCTGGGGCCTGCGGCGGCTCGGAACGGGAGGTACCCGCATTTGGGTGCAGCAGCTGGCAGCTGCAGCTGTGCTGGGAGAAGAGAGCGGATGTGTATGGGCAGGCTTCTTCAGCAATCATTTCAGTCTTTTTTTTTTTCTTTTTTTTTTTTTCCCCTCTTCTTTCTTCATACAGATGTTAAATTTATTTCAAACCCGCCTTCCATGATCGCAGCTGGCAGTGTGGTAGCAGCTGTGCAAGGCCTGCATCTGGGGAACACTAACACTTTCCTCTCCTATCAATGCCTCACACATTTCCTATCACAAGTTATCAAATGTGATCCGGTAAGTGACTCTTCTCAGTTGATCCTTGTGCCTTAGAGTTTAAGAATGAATGCCTGCTCGCCGCGCAGTTGCTAATCTGGCAGTAAATCTTGATAAAGGTCAAACCTCAGAGTGTGTTTTTTGAAGACGTTCGCTGGTGTTGGTCCCCGATCCTCGCTGTCCTTACAGCCATTAATAAAGGGCAGTGACAGTGCTGCAGTTTACTGATAGGAGCACCACGTCCAGCTCTGGTGTTCTTGAGAGGCGGATCTGACAGTGCAGGCCGAGCTGGGGCAACTGCAAAAGCCGTACTGGTTTGTAGGTAATGACACAGCAGTCTGCGCAAAACGCAAGCCATCAAAATACAGACGAGGAAATAGTTATGGGATTGCAATAAATGGACCTCGTGTTTATCTCTGACCTTATCTTTGACCATTCTCAAGGCCTTTTTATTGCGCCAAGTGGTGTGAAAAAACCCTTCTTAAAAGAGTTCTAATGATCTGATTTGGTTTATTACGTGCTAGACCTGCACAGTAGCCAGCATTGAATTCCTTTTAGGAACAAATGCTCGTCCCACAACTTTCTGACAAGGTAGATGGTCCTCACAGGACTTTCATTTTGCCCCGCAGCTTCCAGGAGATGCACATCAGTAACTAGTGAGCAATAAACCTTTCATGAGTGAATGGGCCAGGAAGGGAGCCTACAAGGAAGACCTAAAGTCAATGATCCATGTCATAATGGTGTGTGAAGTTGGGGCAGAGTTGAGCTTTGTTTTGTAACAATGTGGAAGACCAATAAATAGATGCTTTTAAAAGGTTCCTGTGAGGTCTCCCAGCGCTGGACAATGAGACAGATAAAGACAACTCCGTGGTTAGGGCAGAATCTTTGAGATGCTGTTAAATAATTTTGCACGTTAACAGTTTAAATTCGTAGAGAGTTCTGTCAGTCCAGGTCCATCAGAAAAAGTTCTGTGTAACTGGACGTTGTCGACAGGATTGAATGATTTCTGGAGAGATGAATGCATCGTAATGAATTATTCACAACGGAATGTTTTACGTTAGATAGACGATGTGGAGCAGTTGCTGACAAACGTTATATCACAGCTTATTATTTTGATGGCTTTCACAGTGCCTCAGTACTTGGTGTTTGTTTTTGCCCTTTACGTTACCTCAGCTGCAGTAGCACGGATCCAGCGCTGAAGTGTTAAGATATTACAGGAACTTGAAATGCTGAAATAAAACGCTGTAAATATCCTGCAGCTCAGTTTGGTACGTACCTGAAATGCTCAGTGTAGGTACATCAGTGGGTACGGTAGGCCTCTCCTTGGCACAAGGTGACTGAAGCAGGTACTGAGGAAAAATTGGAGGCTTGCTGTTGGTACTGACAGCGTCTGACTCAAACAGAAGTATCATTTAATCATGCCTGACCGAGCACTGAAGGAGATGCTCTCACACCTTGGAGAACAAGAGCACGTCCTTATATAACTTGGCTTATTGGATAACAGAGCTCTTTTAGAAGAGTTTAGCGAGAAGAGAATCAGCGCTTGCTTATTTTTTATTGTCCAGGGTTGCTGTAAGGCTGCAACCTGTGTGACCTGAACTTACTACAGCAAATCGGTTGCTGGTTACTACAGCAAATTGACACCAAAAAAGTTACACTTAATGTAGTTATATATTGTGTTAATGTAGATACATATTGTGTTTGAAATGGAATAAGAGCACAGCATCTTTCACTGCTATTAGTTTGGAAAGGACAAATTGCTTGGTGTTGTGCAATTTCCCATAAGACAGGCCCACCTAAGCCCACTGCTGTATCTGTTTTGCTGGCATCCGCATGAAGTTTGCTACTCCGCAGTGATGGTTCCCCTTTGCCATCCTGCACAACTGAATCCATTTATACTGAATTGGGCTGAAATATTAAAGAGTGTGCATTATAACAACATGGCAAACGTTCTCCCAGATTTATCTATCAGCCGGATCAGCTGGGCTGTTGGATTTCAGGTTATATAATTACACTTTTTTTTTTAACCTTTATTCTCAAAGAAAGCTGAATCTAAAGTAAAATGGATATCACCTGATTGGAATTCCTTTATGGTTCATGTTTATGTTGGTAGGAGTCCAATTTCCCATTTTGCCTTTGATCAGGGGTAATTAGAAGTCAGATAATCACAATTAGAAGTCTTGGGCTGTCTTCCATCATTCTATTCTTGACCCCATCATCCAAACAGATGGAATTTTACCTGACATTCATTTCCAGGCCAGAAATTTGCTAAACTAGATTAGATTGGGTTTCCATGCTGTCTGTTAGTGCATTGGAATTCGTCTCCTGCCTGCCCCTACTCAGAGGCACCTTCAGACATGTGCTTGTTATCCACAGCGGGTCAGGCAGTAACAAAGGATTTCCAAGCAGCTTCTTTTTGTTGTTGTTTGTTTCCTTTAGTATCTGACCCCTGGAGTGTGATCATGTCTGCTGTGTGTGCTAAGGGTATTTGACCACATCAGTTAAGCTAGCGAGTCTTTTTTTTTTTTTTTCCACTGAGGATCTTAATTAATCCAGGAAGGGTTTATGACCTTGAACAAACTGTGGGCATTGAAAATTTGGGTAGCGAAGCAGAAGAGTTGTTGGGAGAAGTTATCAGAATAATGCACAAGTTTAGTGTTTGCTTTTCAGCGCTGAGAAATACTGAGAACGAAAAAAAGCTTTCATTAGGCTGTTCACGGTGAATTTGGTATTCTGCAGTTATTTTTGCTAGCCCTAAGGTATTCCTGCAGGCAGACCTCTCCTCTGGTAATTGACTGAATGATACACGATTGGAACCAAAGTGCTTAAAGCACTTAAAAGTACTGTTCAGCACCTGCAGCAGCAGACTACCGCTCAGAAAAATTGGAAGGACGACGTTTAAAAATATACATAGAGCAGACAGGATTTGCTTTGCTCTGAAAATAAATGGGCTTCATTGTGGAACCCCAGGCACACTGCCTTGTTGTAACAGAATTATCTGAACAAGTGCCTGGGTTTGTAAAAGTGAAAGTCCCCAAACCTCGATTCACGTACTGTGTAATGCTGTAATTCCAGCAGTGACTGAGCTGCGTGGTGCGGGACGTGCGAGCAGAAGCTGCACAGACAGGATTGATCTGTCACATCTCGGGAAGGGGTGAGCGGCTTCGCAGGGATCTTAGTGGGAAGGCCAGAGGAATGCGGGAGCCAAAGGCATCATGACTTCAGGATATGAGGCGTTCCTTTTTGTCATTTAAAACGCTGTGTGTCTCTGTCAAGAGGAAATATTACACTAGGGTTTAAACCAAGGAAGGTCATAGGTTATGTGTTTTCAGTGAGCTGTAACTGATGGTCTGATCTGCTTAGAGGTAGGATTAACCTCCCTCTCTCTCAGAAAGGCCTCGCAGAGAATTGTTTGCTTGGGTTTCTAATCTTATTTTACCCCAAATGCCATGTGCCCTTATTGGTGGCAGAGGAGATTCTTGTGGTAGTGGAATCAGTGAAAAGCTGGTAGATCACACAAGAAGCCTCTGAATGAAGGCAGAATTGAAACTGGGAAATAAAGAAAACAGCAGGCAGGTCACCCTCTCAGGAAAACAACATTCATTCTCAGTCATGCACATCCTAACACTTTTGACGGCAATTTATCATGGAAGACTGGGTTCACCGCAAGGGCTAACACATGTCATAGGTTAAATCAGAAAAGGCAGTACTGAAAGGAAACTTCAAAGTCCTTCAGACACAGAGTTAAATATGTTGGGAAAAAGCTTTACGATATTTGTTGTAAAGATGAGAGTAAACAACATGCTGGAGGACTGCTGGCAAAACAGTGGGATTGTTGTGCCTGTTTGAGGCACCAGTTCTGTGCCCTGGCAGTGGATGTGCGTGGCTGTGAAGCCAGGAGGTGGGACAGGTTGAGCTGACAGGCCTTCTCCGCATGGAACTGCTGCGCATCAGTAGGTAGACTTGGATGTGCCCGCTCGTGGTGTGCTCAGTGGCTGGGGAAGTTCCCCTTTCCCGCAGCAGACCTGGTCCTGCTGTGGGCTCTTGCTGCTCTCCGTTCAGACTGCAGCCTGTGCTGGCAGTGCAGCCGTGGCACCTCCCCGAGCAGGCACCCAGCTCCAGGCGCAGCTGTGAAGCTGGGGAAAAAGCTCTCTCTCTGACTGAGCTGTCAGGGTGGATGCAGTAGCAGAATGAAAGCGTGGCAGCACCTTAGCTGGTGGCGCTCCCAAAAGATCTCTGCACTTTGGGGTCACACAGGTGGTTGTGTTTCCCTGTTCAGATGCTTTCTGAGTTAGAGATCAGTTAGCAAACCCGAGCTGCCCACCACTGCAGACAGTAGCAGCCGGCAGGCAGCTTCAGCTTTGTGTTACCTAAGCATCCATGAACGTGCCACTTTTGTTGAAGAACTTTCTCTGCCAAGGTCCTGCCAGGGTGGCTACTGCCCGTGTCACTGCAGGAGTGCGCAGTCCCACGTCCACAGAGCTCTGTGTGCTGACACGAGGAGCAGAGTGACAGTTGTTGCCAGAGGAGCACGTGTGGAGCTGCTCACTGAGGCCGTTAAATGGAAGATGGCAGGAGTTATTGCTGAAGGCTGGAGCCAGGCTAGCGCCCTGCAGCAGTTTGGACAGCTCAGCCAGCCCTTGCTCTGTTCAGCGTTCCTCTTCCTGCACTCCCAGATAACTCGTCTGTATTTCTCTTGACGTTTCAAGAAATGGTCTTTTGCCTGTGATCTTAGTATTTTTTTCTAAAGGAGCCTGGGTCTTTTTCTCTCCTCCCGCTTAATCTTCCCTAGGATTGTTTACGAGCCTGCCAAGAACAGATTGAATCCCTCCTTGAATCCAGTCTACGCCAGGCACAGCAGCACAACGTATCTTCAGAAACAAAGACTGTAGAGGATGAAGCAGACCTTTCCTGCACACCCACTGATGTGCGAGATGTGAACATTTAAGAGGACTTCTTCTAACGGGTTTGCTTGGCAAGAGAAGCAGACAAAGAAAGGGCATCTGAGAAGGAATCAGCATCGGGATCTCCCCCCCAGAAACCCTTTTCTCCAGGACATTTTTATACCAGAAGGGAAAACCAGTCTTGTTATATTTTTTCCTGCTCTGTCTCCCTTCCATCTGTGACTTCAAACAAACAAATAAACAAAAAATACCCCAAAAACTGTCTTAAAAAAAGGAAAAAAATAGTATTTGCATTGCCCCCAGGGGTTTGTGCTACAAAAATAGAGGATTTTATACAATAATAATCAACTAGTTTTTATATTAAAGTGTTCTTGTCTGTATGTTGTAAAAATAGGCATTAACACACAAAATGTCTCCAGGGGAGGTATTAGATTTGATTTCTTACATATAAAACCAACCAACCAACCATTTTTAAAGTAGAAGAGGGTTTTTTTTAGATAGTAAATGAAATATCCTTTTTTTTTTTTCCTTTAAAAAGCATAACTTTAACGCAGTTCTAGGCTTTTCTGTATCTTGCTTGCTTATGCATTTAGTCACTTTATAATTCATCTGTAAATGTTTATTTTATTTCCTTAGGTTTTGTTTTTTTTATCCTCTTCACCTTATAAATGGTTAACATAACCCATAAGTTAGTGTATGTTAGTATACAGCATTATTATATGTTAATCTTTTATTTTTTTTTTTGTGCCTGTGGATTGCCTGTGCGTTTGTAGGGTTCCAGCTTAGCGTTGTTGGGAAAGGCCAATGTACTACTCATACGATACTCTATTATAAAGAGAAACCGAAATAGTGACATAATATATTATATTTTTGTAATCTTCATATTTTTGTAGTTACCTGTGTAAAAAAAAAAAATGCTGGTCTGACCCCGCAGATATTCAGCCTAATGATGGTCAGGTTCAATCCACAGTTTAGTCCTTTATTTTTTTTTTTTTTTTCGTTTGTAATATTCTAAAACCATTCCATTCAAAGCACTTTCAGTCCATTAGATATAGGAAATACATTCTTTTATTGTGTGGGAATTTGTTTTTGGTTTTTGTTTTTTTTTTTTTTTAATGGAATGGTTTGGAAATATATTAAGTGCTTGTTGGCAAACTCGGAATTGCAAAGCAAGTGCATTTAACTATGGTGTTAGAGGAAAGGTGATTTTGTTTTTGTTTTTTTTTCCGAAGGTTGTGTTCCAGTGAGAGAAATCGCATTCACAAATTGCCAGGATATCTTCCTATATCCTTTTCTATAGAAAAGTTGAAGTTTAGAAATCCTTTGGTGCCAACACATCGTTCTGAATTAGGGGCCTTAAAGGTTCACGTATAGGACGCGTAGTTTAAGGACTGTCTCTAGATGTTTTACAACTGAAGGTTTTTAAACACTAAAATATATAATTTATAGTTAAGGCTAAAAAGAATATTTATTGCAGAGGATGTTCGTAAGGCCAGTATCATTTGTAAAATAATGCAATCGCCCCTTGTTAAAAAAGAAAAAAAGAATCTTTCTACCCTTGATGTCGCAGTTTTAACACAGCTTATTAAAGAAAAAGGACACGCTTCAGAGAACAAACCCAAAACCAAGCAGTCTATTTGGCCCCTTAGACATTTTCAATAGCAGTCTAACCATGAAAAAAAACGCCATAGTTAATAGATATGAAAATTGGAGTTACTTGAAAGAAGTTCTTATTCCAGTATACGCCCCGTTTTTTTGTTTTGTTCTTTTTTATTTAGCTACAAATAGAGAATTTGCACATCTTGGCTATGTATCTTTTATTATTTTTAGGAAGTAGCTGAAGGGACGTGGACATAGCTGTTGAAGTTGATGCTCGAGGAGAATGTGATGGTGAAATGTATGTGAGAAAACTGCCGCTAAGGTGTTGATTGTAAAAACAATACGAAACAAACAAACAAAAAATAACCAAGAAAAAAAAAGTAAAAAAAAAAAAGAAAATTAAAAAATGAAAAAAATGAAAAAAAAAAAAAAGAAAAAGAGAAAAGAGAAAAGAAAAGGAGTGGATGCTCCATTTTTATTGAGCTGCTATGGATAAATTCCCAGCATGGTTTGAAAAAAAAAATTAACATTGCTTTTCTGTATCTTTGTCATTGTGTTTTGCTGCTATTTTGTGGATCAGTTTTTTTTTTTTTTTTTGTTATACAATGTCATATACTGCCATGTTATAGGTTTTAATTTTCTCATAGAAAATTATATTATTGACATCATTTTTTTTTTTTTGTAGATTTTTTATGTGATCAATTTTTACTTAATGTGATTACTGCTCTATTCCAAAAAGGTTCCTGTTTCACAATACCTCATACTTCAGTTAACCGTGTCTAGACCAGGTTTTAATGTTCGTACACAGTGCCTCATAGTTCTACTGCAAATGGAAATGCATCGAACGTTATTCTGAATGGGTCTCGCGATTTGCAACTAGGTTGCAGGAGTTGAAAAAACAGCAGACATTTCAGAAGACCGAGTAATGTCGCTTCTCGTTGTTACGCAGTTTTTAAAGCTGGATTCTTTGTCTGATCTGGGGTTTATTATCATAGTAGTTCTAAGCTGTGTTATTAGCCACATTGATATATGAAAGGTGCATTATAATATAACTTTTGTATGCCACCTGATGTGCTTCCCGTCAGCTGGGACGCATCGTTTGGTATGTTAGGTTATCTTCTGGAACTCTTAAGTATTTTGTGTGTTTAATCTGTTATGATATACTAGGGTTGGTTTTGTTTTTGGTTTATTTTTTTTCTTTTTTTTTTTTTTTTTTTTTTTGTTAATTATAGCATAATGCTAATTTAAAAAGCCTGTAAATCTCATAAATAAGCCAGCTAACAGAGTTGTATGCTGAAGAATAATCTAGCTGTTGCCTGTATGCTGCTAAACCAAAACAGAATTAGAACTCTTTTGAGGCAAATGCAGTTAAGACCCTACATAGTGCATAAACAGAGCATTGCAATGCTACTAGCAGTCGCAGGACCCAGGAGGACTGGATACATTCTGTCCAAATTTCAGGAACATTTCTTACTGCTTACCTCATAAAACACTTCTGTTTGTGGCATCTCTGTGTCTCTGAACCAAACGTGATTACTGAGTTAGTGGTTGTTGGTTATGTTATGTGTTACACTGAGCGGCAGTGTGTACTGCAAATTTCTTTCAATATTGTACGTACTGAAATGCCAAATCCGGATACGTGGGTTCATGTGCCAACAGAGATGCTTTGTTTGTCACGTTGTTATAACAATCTGTAGTAAGCAAGCAATTCAGATTTGTACGTTTTTATATTGTACTTATTGGCATCACTGGTCTGAAATGCACATTTTCACCAACAGACCTGTAACAGACAAGTTTCCAGCAAAAGAAAAAAAAAACAACAAAAAAACCAACAAAAAAAACAACAACAACACTAAAGTCTAGAAATAAAATTGGTAAAACCCAGTGCCCGCTTGTTGTGTCGTTTTATTCCTTTTGCACGATGGTGCAGTGGTAGCAGCCATCACACACAGCACGTTGGGCCGCGCCACGCTCACTCTGAGTGGGCCTGAACAACTGCAACGTCCTTGCTTCAGGAAAGCAGGTGTTGCCAGAAGGGGGTGGGCAACTGGCACTCTCTTAATTCGTGTTTTTCAACAGCAAAACAAGTATTTGCTTAAGACTGTTTCACACATCAGAAGTAATTGGAGCGAAGTGCCGTTTGGCGGTTCTTTTTAAGACAAGGTAACGTAGGCATGTGGTGGTACAGAATGCTTGTATCTGTTGGTCACTGCAAGGTTTTGTGCCCTAAAGTACGTTTACGGAAATAAGCAATGAAGTTAAAATCAGCCGTCTCTTCCTTCCCCCACCTCCCGTGGAGCTTTTGCTGGTTATATCACTGAGAGGTAATAAGGAATTAATACAGAAAAAAAATGAAAAGCCAGCTAGCATGCACAGAAAAGAACCGGACTTCAGAAGGACAGAAATGCACCAGTAAATGAGAAAAACTTGCAACCTCTTTCCCAATTTGTTCCCTTCTGAAAACAGGACACGTGCTGCCAATTTTAAACGCTGGACACAGCAGCAATAGATTGTGCTTTGTGGAGAATGATGCAGCTTCTAATCTATGTACTGACTACTGAGAATGAGATGTCAGTTTCTGCTGACAGAATATTTCTGCTGTCAGGATGTTCTGTGACTCTAGTAGGTTTGAGGCTGGAGAGTCAGCTCCGCTGCTGACATTTTCTTTCTCTCAAGCATCATGTCTGAATGCAGCCTGCTAAATTCAAATGTGTTACTCGCATTGAAAAGGGCTGGATGACAAGAATGTAGCAAGAAAAACAATTCACTATAGGCTGTAAAAAACATGCACATTCAGCTAGGCTGCGCTCTTGCTCATTGAAAGGAAAAACACTTTTATTGCTTCAGATGGAAGAGCGTACACGGAAAAACCCCCAAAAGATCTCCAGAAACCCTCTTCAATTCCACTGCTGAATGCAGACCGACAAACTTGCACGTTTTATGAACGTTAAGATCACACATGCTTTATTGAAGAATACGCAGGGTCTGTTAAATGTAGAAACTGGAAATCCGCTTATGTGAAAGCATATTTGGCATTTTAAGGGATGGAAAACTCCAGATAGAGGAGAAAGTGAATCTGCTCTTTCGAAGGAGCCATAGGAATGACCCAGGTAGGTGGACAGATGCTCTGATAAGATTCCTAGTCGTATCACTGAAAAGCTACAACAGGACAAAGGTAGTAAAGCCACAAATGATGGCGTTCCAATGAAGTCCCACCAACATCACTTAATGGGAAGTGTATCTTCTCAGACAAATGTGGTAATGTTACGGTCCCACAAGCATGACTGACACTGGTAACTGCAGTGGTACGTTGAGCGTGTGATTCCCCTTTAGCTTTTGAGTTCCCCACAATATTAAGATCAAACAATAATTAAGAGATGGCACATTTGTGAACCGGGTCGCACTGCTAATATAAGGCTTGCTAGACTTCCAATTTTGCTCTCTAGGCTCAAGAAGCAAGGAAAAAGACATCTTTTTGCTTCTTTTATGGGACAGACATCTAAGAAGAAAACCAAATATTTTCTTGGTGATCCCGTTAGCAGCCATACAAAGGGTATGGCGCAGCCATACTAAGAAATAGCTAAGTATTTCCAGCCACAATTGCCATGAATACTCCTAGTGGAAGAGAGAACTGTCTGCAGAAGGACAGGGCGCTCGCAGAGTCTCAGGAATAAGGCACACATGCAGCATCTGAACTCTGCAGTGGCCGCTCCTGGGGCCCAGGCTGTACACAGCACTTCCAATGAACTCCTGTACATAAAAGCCAACAGTCTGCAGAGGATCCATTCCTACACAGAACAGCCCCAGTTGTTTTTTTTTTGGACGCAATAACTACTATACACAGATCAATGGCACCAACAGCTTTTACCTTTCCAAGCTTCCCCTCTGGACTTCGGAGGTTGTGTTTAGTGGCTGCTAGAGGTCTGCTCTCTCAACACTGTATAAAAAGAAAGAATCCACTTGGGTGGATTTCATCTCAATTCTCATTTTACTTAGGGCTTACACTACCTTTTAATTTACAGTATCTTTGAAGAAATGCAACAGTTAGCGTTTACTTCAGGTGAACAACCCATCTCAGTGAAGCAAACCATCTCAAAAACAGAACAGCAGCCTGCACATTCGCTTAAAGACCAAAATGGAAAATTACACTCCTGTCAAATTCCAAGTACAGATTAGGAAACAGCCACAGCACAAAGTTCCCGGCTAAAATGTCTGTCATGTGGCGAGGCCTACCTGAAAGCCAAAGGCAGCCCAGCCTATCAGACCTTGACTACATCTGCTCAGCTCTGACTGACCTGGCATGAACTGGAAAACAAAGAAGCAAATCATGAAGTTAAGGAAACGCTGCTTAAGTTGCACGTGGTAGCAGACTTGGGGTGAGCGGTGAAGGCCTAGAGCTTCAATTCGTGTGTGGGTGCATGCGAACCACAGAACAGAAATCACAACCTACTCACCATTCTCAGCCTGAGCAAATAAATTCTGGATGACACGCCGCTGCAGTGGTGTGGCTTTTTTATTTCACCCATCACACCTGAGAGCCTGTGGCACTTGTCTGTCCATCCAGAAGCTATGTGCCATTAAACAGCTGGTCTCCTATGACAGCTAACAAGTTACCTACTGCCTGTGAGGATGTCACTCATAACATTAGCATTGCTCTTCAAGGAGCTGGGCTGAGATGGGCAAGCCATTTAACAAAGGCCACTAAGGCACCACTAGAGCATTACGACAACTTGCTTGAGCCAGCACTCAACGAGTGACCCGGTGTCCTAAGTCACTGCTCTGATGGCAAACTGTCTGAGGCAGACAACTGATCTTTTTGATGTTTTACTTCTCCTTTTATTAGATTTTATCACCATAGGTTGTTTGAATGCACGTATTATTTTTGACCAGCTTTTTTGCTCCTTCAGCACACACGGGCCATCGTTCTTTACATTTCATTGCTGGCTACATTAACTACAAAGAACAGCTCTCCAGCTAATTTACTCCCCAAGCTTTCCAGAAGAATCAGCAGTTATTTTCTCAGAAGTAAACTTTATTTCTTATAGACACACTTATTTCATTTTTTACTTCATATACCTGTAGCTGTTTCAGTCATACAGCGGGACCACTTTGCTACTTTTACACAATGCGTTTATCAACTGTGTATTACTCCTGGTTTCTCTTTCCATGGAAGCCCTTGGACTGCAAAGGATCAGACAAGTTCCTCCTTTACGGATGATTTAATTCAACTTACATTGATCACCTGCCCTCATTCTTGCACGGCAGAGGCAAAGCATATGCAAAGTCTCACTCGCTTCTGGAAACTCAAGTGTTCCCTTATCCCTCAAACAATTTTCCAATCACCTAAATATTGTCCTCCGTGCTTTTACAGCTACCTGTAAACACACTTCAGGTGTCTGCAGGGGTGTCTTTGGGTGTCTTCTCCCATACCTCTGCTGAGGGAGAATTCCAGGCACATCACAAGAGCAGCTCCTTGTCAATGTTTCTCCAGATTTTTCTCTAACATGATTTCTCTCACTATTTCTCAAACTACTGACACTACTGGATTGCTTGAGAAGTTTGACCCCATCTTATTGCATCAGAGAATTTGTAACATCGTGACTTACGGTTAAGGTCTACAAATTCCCAAACTGTGCTCAAATCATTCTCTGTCTCACTCAGCTGTCCTGGACATGACACAAAGCGGTGCCGTAAGCTCAGTGTGGTTTTAGGTGCTTGACTAACTGTGCCACAGCCAATGGTGTTCTCAAGAAAATACACTGCAAACACAATCTCTAGCTTTCCTTTAGAAATTACATACTATTATATTGATTCGACGTTTCAAATATTCCTTTGTTTCTACTTGTATTTCAGAAACTATTCAGTGCTTATTGACAAGAACTGTGTAGAGTTTGTTTTTTTAAAGAAGGTAAGCGGGGTCTCAAAAATTCAGTGTCTACACGTACACTACACTACAGAAAAAAAAAAAAGAAAAGAAAAAGCCAGTTTAGAGAACAATGTGGGCATGTGTTTTTAAACTACTGTTCGTGCAGTCTGGTCAGGGCTGTGTGACACAGTATACAGTGTTTTGTCATCCAAGGAATGTCTTTGATCAAGAGTTTATGCAAGAAGGAAAAAAAAGCCATGAAACCCTAATCCGTTCCCACAGTCCAGTAAACGTGAGCTGGACAAACAGTGGACAATAGCAGTAAAGCTTGCTGCTGGAACAATAGCTGCAACTAAAAAAATTAAAGGGTTGCTGACTCACAGTTCCTACGATCAAGATTCCACGCAGTGTTGGTTATTCCACAGAACCCTGAAGATGCTGAAAGTTACAAATTGTAGCTAAACATCACACTGACACAAAGCAGCAAAACGTGCTACTGAACAATCAGTGAGAACAAAGACAGCCACAAACACTGATGTTGACTCTGCTCAGTGCAGGGCTGAGATGCACAAAGTGAATAAGAAATCCTTTGTGCCAAAACAGGACTTCTGCTGAAAGTAAACTCCAACATTTTGTTATAAACAAACAGCAGTTTCACTCTTTCAGGCAGTATTCTACTATTCCAGATGCCATCTATACATATTATGCACTACAAACTTCCTGATGTTTCAATACAAAAGCCAGGTGCTATTTCTTGTACCTATTCAGAAACCGTCTGCAACAGACACAGAGTTGTGGAATTGGCTGATTACGTAAACACGTATGAAATACAATAGAGCACTTAAAAATACTGTACAGCAAGCCACTCCAGATTCAACTGGCACTTTCTACAGCTCTCATATTTTGTATGAAAATGAATGGGCACAACTTTATATTAACGAAGATCTCCAAAGTCCTCTATAGTGGCTATGTCTCAGACAAGCTAAGCAAGCACATTTCCTTCAGAACATTACATCGTTTGGTACAGCTATATGCTACTCAAGAGTTGACTTAGATATTTTACTTTAAGAATCTTAGGGTGAAGAATGCTGTAAGAATATAATTATTACACTTAAGGAATAAACGCTCCCATGATTAAGGCAGGAATATTCCCAAGTCAATTGCAGACACCAAAAGCTGCAACTTGCCACAGCACTCATTTCACCTCTCCAAGATCTCAGTTTTCTCTGGTGACATTTCTATGGTCATGTGTACTGTCATAACTCTGCCCATCACAGAAAAACAACAATAACCAACAACCAAACTTGGGTCAGACTGTACAGTGAGAACCTTCAGAGTTACTTGTCGAACTATGAAAGCTGAAGTTTTGGGCTGCGATTATAACAGAACACGCTGCCCTGAGAAACTGCAAAGGGCAATAATGTTCCAAAGGCATTAATATTCACACTGCATCATACCAAGAATATGAAGAATTGTAGTTTTTCATTTAAACCAAAGCCTTCCTCTTAAGAAGGTCTTGATGGGGTGTATCACACGCACGTCACTCTACCTGCCTGATCCTGCTTTGTTACAATCTTCTCTGGTGTGCCCTTGGAAATAACAGTTCCAATCCAAATGGGCTTCAGCTAATTACAGTATTTCAGAAGCTTTCAAACTACATTCTTAAGATCATTAGACACACAAACACCAGCGTGTGGTCGTATTTACTGCTTCACCCTGCTTAGCATTGCAGAAAATGCTTCAGAAAGCAATGACCCTGACAAGGGGCTCCACCTTCACCTTGAGTACCCACTTTATGTCCAGGAAACGTCGCCCATTAATCCAGCCAGCTCCTTTCAAACATGCAACACTGCAATTACAGGACATGATAGAAAGCCACAGATGTTCAAGCAGGCCAGAAGGAGGAAGTTACCTGCTTTTACTGAAGAATAAACGAACGCTCAGAACGCTTAGACCTCCAGTGTTTGCTTCTCTTTGTACAGTATTCAGAAGACCAACAAAACTGCCCTTCTGAGACCAGACTCAGCTCGGGGGGGGGGGAAGACTGTTATTTAAAACATAATTTCTAGATTTCAACAAAAAACACTGAGTAAGTCACAGATGAATATTAGCACACTTCCATTGCTTTGAAGTAAATAGGTAAAACAACATGATTTGTTCAAAAAAAAGAAGTTAATTTGTATATCCTGAGACAGCTTTTTTGAATTTAGATTTCTCTGAGGGGAATATAAAATGAAATCGCATTTCTCTGGTATATGACCCTTCTGTTAAGTGTGTATTTATTTACTGAGATGACACGGTATGCTATTCTTTTCTGCTTATGTTTCAGGTACTTGCACGTTAGAGCTTGCTCAGGTTGCCCAGGGGTTTAAGCTGTACAACAGTTAAAAGCCACACTGCAGCCTCCCTAAATGAAGAGACCAGCAGTTCTGTCATGTTGCTTCCAAAGACTCAAATAGATAAAATCCAAATAAATCCTACCTCAGTGCTGCTTTATTTCAAAGGAATTCACCACATTGTTAGAAGAGCTGCATCATGTGTACGTACGTTCTGCACTACTTCAACAACTTCATCTTAATAAATATTTGTGCAAGAAGCACTACTTATAGGCTATCTTTAAACAGTATAAAAACCTCCTCCACTAGATGGCTCTGAAACTGTGTAATCAGAGCTGTTTGAACACTTAGGCATGTAAGCCAATTAAAGAAAAAAAATAGACCTGTAAGTTGCTATTAAGAAACACATCTTATATTGACATACTCATATACTCAGCAATGACACAAAAAATAACAGATGATTTTGAAATAAGTCAATACACATGCACACATGTATATATTCCAGGAATATTTTTATCTTTTTAGTCCAAAATAACAATAAAAAGGCAGAACGTAGGCCCTTGCATCCCAGATGCAAATGCACAGTCAATATTCTGAAAAATTCAAGCTGCCTGTTTTATTTTGTAGTACAAATGTTATAGAAGTAAAACAGAAATGAGGTCTAGATATCACACAAAAACGTGCTGTTAAAGAATGTGGTCATACTGACACATTTCCTTTGCCAGAGATAATTTACTCTGCATATATCTTCCAATATCCCTGCTTGGCAAATCCCTACTGGTGAAGTAGGAGTGGGATTGTTCAGTCTGGAGAAAAGGAGGCTCAGGGGAGACCCCACTGCTATCTACAACTACCTGAAAGGAGGTTGTAGCAGGGTGGGGGGTCAGCCTCTTCTCCCAAGCAACAGCGCTAGGACAATATCCTATATGGCTCCAGAGATTGAGGCTGGACATGAGGAAGAATTTCTTCCCCAAAGGAAGCAGTGATGCATTGACACAGGCTGTCCAGGGAGAAACCATTGTCCCCAGGGGTGCTCATGAACTGTCGAGACGTGGCACTGAGGGACGTGGTCAGCATGCATGCTGGGGTTGGGCTGATGGCTGGGCTTGGTGAACTTAATGGCCTTTTCCAACCTTAACGATTCCTTAATTTTATGATGTTCAAGGTAAAATAATTGACTGTATCTCTCAAACTATTATAAATAAATAAATTTAGCTGTCAGCGTTCATTTTATTTTTTGAATGAGACAAAAAAGAGCCTTTTCAAGAATGGAAAATGCAACCTTTTCATTATAAAAGATTCCAGTAAATACTAACTGCGCAGGAAAACCATCAGCTCACAGCCTGAACTGGTGACTGAGCACCTGGTGAAGGGAGGTGACTGGCCCAGTGGGTGAACTGTTGGCACCTGTGCTCCTCATGTGACCAGAAGAGGTGGACCCAGGGTGGAGCCACCCTGGGCTCATATGAGGACCAGCTGCTAAAGGGAAAGCATCTCCTGGCCTTTGCTTGCTCCTTGAGAAGGGGTGCTATGCAGACAGAGATCATCTTCTCTAGTTGGGTGAGTTCAACTTCTTTCTTTCTGTATGTGACTGTCAGTGTGCCTATAGGTTCTTTTGCCTAGTTTCACTAAGAATCTGTCAGAAGCAATCTTGCTTCTTTGTGGGCAGAACAAGTAGCAACCTCAAAACTTTTTTAGCAGCTGTGTTTCTGTTACTGGTTATTTAAAATGCCAAGTTTTAGGTTTAGTTGTTTTTTGTTTTGTATGTTAGGATCAAGACTACTGAAAAAGACCACAAGTTTCATGTTCTGAATTACAGCTACTCTTTGAGCTGTTATTTTAACCTTTTCTCATTTGTATTCAACCTTCTACCTGTGAAAGTGTTTGCTACTGCAAACTCTGCAGGTGACTGATTCTATCTTAATCTAAAAAGCCTGTGTAAGATTTTCTGAAAGTAATATACATTCTTTAAATAAGGAAGCTCCCCTATTTGTATGTTTTCCTTTTTAAGGAGAAGCTGGTGAAGAACCAGTCGGATATTTCTATTTAGTAGTTTCTTAGTTTTTCTGTGCAACTCTAAATAATGCCTGAAGATTAAAAAAAAAGTTAACAAATACGCAAAACTATCAAAGGTTCTGTGCTTTTTCCTTACTGCTTTGGTATTCAGCACCTCTTTTCTAGTTGGATTTTGTTTGGCACGATGAAACACTTTTCCAGTTATCTGCTCTTTAATACTTCTTTTTTCCATCCATGTTTATCTTCAGCTTTTATATTCAAAACGTTAGTGAAGCTCTTTCAGTACTGGCTCTAAAATCAGACTGAATATTTAGCATTGAACAAACCTAAAAAAGAATATGTTAAAAGTGTATCAATGTATCTATTTTCCAGAAGAAAGTTCAACAAAGCTCCTAATTCCCCCATTCCTGCTTGTAATTCATTGTCAAATAGTATTTTCAATTTTCCATTTATTTATTTTTATTCTTTTATTTTGCACTTGTTATTATTTGGGGCATTTTTTCAACTCAAAACATTTTTACTATGAATGCAAAAGGAGATAAAGTAACTGCAGAAATCAATACTACTTTGTGTTAAAAATAACAACTTAATCCTACAAACCTGTTTAAATTTTCCTCTGATTTTTTCTAGATCTTCTTGAAGCTTTTCATAGGTGGGGTCTTCATATGGGAACTTCTTAATCATTCCTATTAATGAATCCAGGGCCCTTATCTTCTTACTGAAGAAAAAAATAAAAATCCACAAGCACCACAGTAAATAACAATGAGCCTACTACAGAAGTCTCTTCCATGTGTCAGTATGAAAACTGTATCAATATTCTACAACTCAGAGCATGGAATCCAGTCCTCTGTCCTTATTTCATTCTAATTCCCTCATACATATTTAAGGCATAATCAGAAAGTAAGCTTGGGACAGCTGATGAATGTTAGGTTTTCCTTTTAACTTACCTGCCGAAAACAGACATCTAGTCAGGAAATGTAGGACTACCAATTAGATGACTGTATGTAGCTAATGCAAACAGCGTGCTCACCAGAACATGTATTGAGGTAGCTGAAAGCAAGATGGCAGTCTGTTCAAATAATACTTTTTTTCTGTCCAGTTTTAAGTTCTCCCGAAGGAAAGTAATAATCAATATTTGGAAGTGTATGCGCATGTATGGAAAAGTAAGAAAAGAGAGGGGCACCCAGAAGTGTTGCAAGATGTATTTCTGTTGCAGACAAATTATTTTATGCAGAGACCATAAAATACCAGATGTGGAAGGCAAAGATTGCTAGCCTCAACAAATATGTGACCTATCTGTGACACACTGAATCCCCTGCATGTCTAACTGGCTCAGGGAAACAATTTATGATTCATTACTGATAGTGAATTACAGCTCCTGCAGAAGAGGACCTCAGCAGCTTAATGTGAATGTCTGTCTTGGATGATGGGATGATTATCTATAAGAATAAACAGTGCTAATTTGGGGATATGCTGCTTCCACAGTGAGTATTCAACTGAAGTCCTTACAACTCTGAATAGTGCTCATGTATGAAACTATTTGGTGTCTTCCTACAGTGCAATCTAATTATTATTGGAGCACGTCCGAAATAATGAAGTTTGTTAACAGGTTGGGAGAACAAACCTGTCCAGTCAAAATTTGAACAGATTAACAGAAATAAAACACTAGGTAAGAGTTAAGCCGTTTATTTAATAATTATCTGCTGAAAACCAAAATTTAAAAGGTTCAGGTTTTACTGGATTTGATCAAATGCATCTTTCACTTTGCTTTAACAGTAAAGTGAACTTTAACAGTAAGCTTTGGAAACTATTTAATTTTCACACAATGAATTTAGGACCTAAGGTTTTATTCAAGTGCATACGTTTAGGAGTTTCAAACTGTCATGAGGCACATAGATATTGCAGAAAAAGTTGTTAATGAAACAGTAATGCCACCAGTTCTGTCAGCTTCTAGAGGACTTCAAATAAGCCAATATATTCTGGCCTTTTTTCCTTAAGGCACACACTCTACTCTGTTCCTCTGTCATAAATCTTATGGAAGCTGTTTAATGAAATATGTTAAGCAGATAGGTAATGGATAGAGATAAGATGCTTCGTAACAAATACTACTTTTTAGTACACAAATAACAGCAAAAATGCAGTGCAAGGAATCTATGTATTTGATTCTGTATGAAGTATTTTTGTACCAAAGAAACTGTTTTTGAAGTGATAATATTGTGTACTGTTAAGATATCATCCTTGTAACAATCTCAGCTTTTAAGTAATTAAAGCAGCTCTAGCACTGATTCAGAAATCTGACTCTGTGGTGTAAAAGCACTAAGTGTTGCCAGGATTTTTGTAAGCATCCATTACTCTCCATACTGACAGTAGAATGGAACACGTGGTGGGGATGGAGAGGAGAAATAGGTTGTAAGGGATGTTTGGAAGTGATTTAGCCTGCCTTCTGCCCAAAGCAGAGCTGATTTTAAAGCACTTCTTCAGGACTGCCTCCAACCAAATTGTGGAAAACTGCAAGGATGGGCCTTCTGTCCTCTGCTGGGACCTCTCCCAGTACTTCAGAACTTATGCTAGAAAGAACCTTCTCTGTAAGCCCAATTAGGACTTCAATTGCCTCAGATTATTATTCTTCCACAAGGCACTGCTGCAAGGAATGCACCTCTAGAACTTTCTTTTGTGTGGTACAACTAGGCATCTCCATCTTCTCTTTTACAGGCTGAAGAAACTAAGTTCCCTTCATCTTTTTAGCATCAGATGCTCCAGGACTGCAATGCCATCCCAGTCACCATGTGCTCACCCTTCTGTTTTTCAGTATTCTCTTTTCTTTTTAAATGGAAGAGGAGGCAAAACTGGACACCGTAACTTGAAAGAACTTTTTTAAAACCCTACCTGTTCTTTTCATCTGTATGTTTTGGGAGCAGACACTGCCAGGTCAGTGCAAATCCAAGGTAGCTGCCAATCTGAAGTTTTAAGAATGCCATGGGTGAGGGGGAAGGGGAGAACAGAACACACTTAATATATATGTAGTCAATGAGAAGTAAAGCTCTACATTGTATAGTGTTCCTCAGGAAACAAGACATTGGATATACGAACACATTTCTGCATTAAAAGACAGGAAATAAGAGGAGGATGAATGGGAGGTATTGAGTTGTGTAGTATGAGAGTCAGAACTAATTTCTGGTAAGGTTCTACATCCTGTCAAGACAAACAAAAGGCAGCATGGTGAGCAATTCTACAAAATGCTATCTGTACTTGATGTGCTTTGAACCACAGAATTTATTAAACAGATGAGTTATTGCCAAATTCCACTTCAATCTGTGCATGTACCTGCTACTTAAGTTTACAAGACAATCAGACTTGGAAGTTCCTTTATCCTGCAAACTTGATCAGAGTACAGTGGGAACATCTGTGAGCTCATCCTCTGAGAGTTATGTTTGTTAAAATATGTGTACTTGGGCATTGACATCTCTGTAAATGTTCAAACATAAATGACAGTGAGGCAGTTTTGTCTGTATGCACCAAAGCTGCTTGGAGACCCCAGGTAAGTGGAGACACCAACAGGTTTGCTTCGTGTTGCACTGAGTTGCTATGCGTAATTAGCAATGCACTACCACATGTGGACAGTACCAATCTTCTCCTTGAGCCCAGGCACATACTGAATCTAATACTACCTCAGAGATGTGCTGGAAAATAGGCATATTTTAATCGTAACATTTAATTTTAATTCTCAAACAAGCAAGCCCTTGTCAGATCAGTTCCATTATTCTGCAATAGGCAGACAGCTCAAAGATTACCCAAATAATTCTTTCACTTACTTAATGATTGTCTGTTTACAGTACTTAACTGTTACAGTCTACATTAGACTATGTTGTATAAAAGTATTCAGTTTTAGAAGCTGTTGTTCAACTGTCATTTTGGAACTGTACAGCTATAGAGATGAATAGTGATAAATTATTTTCCTACCAACTTCGTATCACAGTCAAGTACCAGCTAAAATTTCACAGTAACTGTCCTCTGAGAATCTGTGTTTACTGCTTTTGTTTCGTACTGGGTTAATACCACTGCTGCTGCTCTTTCAGTAGCAATATCTGAGCATCTATATATCTATCTGTGTTAGAAAATTTCTTAGGAAAGAGGGCAATGGAGACACCCAGTGCTGTCCTGTTGGGAAATAACATGGGTAAGAACCAATGTTCCCTGTTTGGTTTGTTTTTCTTTTTTTTCCATGCTGAGCCACAGAAGATGACCTGGGTTGTCTTTACTTGCAGTCTTAGGTTGTATAAGTAAATGTGTGCTTCAGCACAAACTTGTATTGAGCAAACCTGCTTGTCTCTTATCCCCCTGTTCAGGAATAGAAAATGGAAAACCCCATGACCAACTGTAGCAGAAATACTAAGTCACATTCTGAACCAGTGACTGTGCACCTGGTGGGAAGGCAGGGCCAACCCAGGGGAGCTCAGGTGTATGCGATGTACCTGATTAACTGGGAGGAGCCAGGATCCACCCCTTCCTAGACCTCATGTAAGGGTTGGTAGTGGAAGCAAGGGGATCTTGCTGGAGATCTCTGCCTACCTGCGGCCTTTTAAGGGTGTGCGGACTCTTTCCCTTGTTTCTGTGCCCACAGCTGCTGCATTTGAGCACTGCACCCCTACTTGCTGCAGCCCAGGACTTTGCTTCCCTGCTATCACTGCTGTGCTTTGCAGTGTTACAGCAACCAGCTCAGAAAGCACAACACAGAATGCTGATGGAGCCCATGGCGGTGCGTTCAATTTTAACCTCCTGAATTCCATAGAGCAACTGCACGGTAGTTTTCCGTGTGGAGTCGCAGCAGGTTCACGCAGCCTGGGATGCTCCCAGAATGAAGCCTGCAGGGCTTATACTTCTATTACAGTGGGCTTTGCTCGATATGCTTCTGCGCTAGAATCACTTTGCAACGGCAATTCCTGAGTACGTGTACTCACCTCGGAGCCAATCTTGGCCCCGTGCAGAGCCCCGCAGCTCCGCCCCTCAGCAGCCCCGGCCTGGCTGCCCTCGGCGTACCCCTCCTGGAAGCCCTCCCCGTGAAACCTGCAAGGAGACGAGCGATACGCTTTCCTTCTCGCCATCGCGGCCTGACCCTCCGCTCCCTCCCTCCCTGCCGCCAGCCGTGCCTCGTGAAGGCTGCCGACCTGTCCTCGGCCATCACGATCTGGTCAAACATATCCGAGCCCGGGGACGCGGCCTCCATGGCGCCGCCACCGCGCGGTGCACGCCGGGATGCGACGGCGAGCCGGAGGGGCCGCGTGGCGCTGCCTCAGCGCGCATGCGCGGAGCCGGGCGGCGCTGCAGGCAGCAGGGGGCGCCAAAGCGCCGTCTGCGCCGCGGTGCTGGCGGCCGAGCGCGTTGTGCTCGCTGCCCCACGTGATGCGAGCGGCGGGAAAGGTGTTGCTGGAGCTACCGTACAGTTTACGTTCTGCTTTGGAAGTTAACGAGAAACAAGTGGTTTGAGTTCAGCAGGCAGGCGGCTGGAATCGTTACGCTGCAAAATCGGCAGCTTTCCGTCTAGAAATCTGCCCAACTGCCCTTGTTTTGGGCAGCAATCCTGTCACACTGTCACCCCTACTTCAAGCGTGAAAATGGCGTCTCTTCCCCACAGCCGTTCTGCAGCGCTGCTTCACGTCAGCAGGCACCCGCGTGTTTGTGAACAAAGGAGGCACATTTATCTAACGTACCGTGTCTTCTCTACAAAGCACGACTGTCCTAAGTTTTCCACATCGTTTTGGCACTGGAGTAGCGATAGCACTGATGCCACAGTGCCTGAATAAAGGTTTTACAGCTCTTCACACCTCCCCGAAGTGGAAATGGAGGAGGCCAGCATCTCCTTTTCTGTAGCTTTCTCACTGCTCGCATTTACACATCATAGCTTCTAATGGGGACTTCACAAGGAGGCATTTGACACCTTAGCTTTTAAAACCTGTAAAATGCAAACAGAAGTGTGGCAATTGCTCTTCTGCCTTTGGGTCACAGTGGTCAGTCAGGACCTTTCCACAGCAGTGCTGGTGTTTGCATTCCCACAGAGCCGAGGGCAATGATGTTTCAAGGTTTTGCACACCAAGTTCCTGCACGAGTCAGGTGTCCGGTAGCAGGGAGAGCATTTTTACAGTAATCGTTCTGCCTCAAGCTGGGATCCTGTCACATTTCATAAGCGAAATGGCTAGGCCTGGTCAGAGCTCAGATGGGAAACCTCCAAGGAAAACTGAAGTGGTCCAGGAAGTGGTGTGGGTAATTTAGCTCCCAGAGTTCTTCTCTCTGTCTAAATAAATATTGAGCCAACCTCTAACCATGCTGTCACAGTAAGAATCACTGTGCTGCTTGTGGAAGATGCAAACCCAAGGGTGTCAGCAAATAGATGCTATTCCCCAATGGAACGATACTCAGCTATGTTTTCTTGACCAATATTTGTGACAGCAATGTTACATCTACTTCAAGATCTCTCACAGGTTAATGTAAAGAGAGTATGCTAAATTTTATTGTTTGCTGTGTTTCTGTTGAGAAATGTGGGGTTTTTTGGGTGGAAAAGCGAGCTTTTGAACAGATTTTAATAGTTCATTTTGTGTTCTGGGTTTTGGTTGCATGGCAGTAGCTCAGCACAAAGGAGAATGTGAAACACCGTGGGAGATGTTTTGCAGCCAAGTGCTCTGCAGTTCCTGTGAGTCACCCTTGTAGCATTTCTAGAGTGAAATGCTCAGTCTTAGTTTTCCTGACAGAAATCAACATCTTTTTCAGGCTTAATAGCCATTTTCCCTCCTGGAAGCACTATAGTGTATGGTGTCATTTTTTAAAAGAGGGCTGCCTTCCACTTTGAGTGGTTTCACATTTTGCAGGTGGCTCATGCATGTGGTGCCGAACCTTTCCAGAACAAAGCTACTTCTCTCAGTCTTGCAGTTTCACTGGGACTCATCAGGGACAGGCAGCAGATGGACAAGAAGTCCTGCATTGTCACTCACTGTCTGGCTTTGGGAAACTCACTCCATCTCTGTGTTGCACCTCAACTGCACCATCTCCACATGGCTGTTGTGGAGCCAGATCCCACAGTTTGATATAGCTCCTTCAAGTGTTCGGGCTGAAGAAGTCACAAAAGAGTAGACTAGATTTCTGTATTGAAGATGATTTTTATTGCAAATGTACACATTACACTGCCGATAATGAACTGAAATTTAAAAAGCTATTGTTTCCTAAAATTTAATGATTACAAAACTTAACAAAATTTGTTACAACCAAAAAAACCCACCTTCAAGAGTATATAAATAGAATTTTGAACATAAATAACAGTAACAAAATAAACAGAGGTATGTATTTAATAAATTAATTATAAATATTGCATTGGCCATGAAGTGCTAGGTCAGAAAAACACCAATGTTTCCGGTAGAGCTTTTTGTATAGAAATCTCTATTATAAGCAAGCCTGTAAAAATGAGTGGAATCCCTGAACCCTTATATTCATCTTCTTTTGGTTTCTGTTTGGTTATTCCTTTGTTAAATTGTCACAAGGGGAGAACAGAACTGAAAACATCAGATATATGCTTTTTGGCCAGGAGGACCCCGCGATCCCTTCCTGCGAGAAGCATGGCATGGCCAGCTCAGTTCTGCAGTGTTTAAATCACCTGACTGTATCTCCACAATTTCAACTGATGCAGAATCAAGCCTGGATGGATTTAGAAGAATTGCTGATGGTTAAATAGAAATATAAAGATGTTCTTTGCAACTGATGTGACTTATACATCAACCATTTTCAGACTTTCTCTCCATTTGCTAACAACATAAATGAGTATATACATCTGGATGCTACTTTGAACTGCTCATTCCTACCAGATGAACTCAAATGCTAGTTCTGTATACACTTCTACCCACATGCTGAATTCCCATTAATGTTAAAGGCAAGTCTATACTGGATGATGCAGATCTCCTAGTGAACATAAATTAGCCTGTAAAATAAACCAAAGATCCAGTTTTCCAAAGGGGAAAGAAAGCGTATTTTCCTTTCTTCCCTTCTTTCCAAGGGGAAAAAAGCACAGTATATAAGCAGAATTGTTTTTCAGTGGTATGCTGTCAACAGAAAGTTTTCCCAGAAGGTTGTCAGCAGCTTTTCGAGAAACAGCACTAACTTCAGTTCACATAACCACACTTGCTCAGTCTTCCTTAATCTGTTTTGTTCCAAATGTTTGTCGGCAAGATTGTGAACTTCTCTGTGAATGGCAAGATTTCCTGTATTTGCTCCTGTGAGCAGAAATAACAGGTCAACGCATGTGGTAATGAATTTGATGAACAAAAACTACATATTTGATCATCACCACAGTAATGGAGGAACTCTGAATTTGTTAAGCTTTTCTTATTTAATTGTTCTTTTCCAAGTAAACTATGGAGAAGCAGTTCTTTTGAGTATGGCATCTGGGCACTCAGCTCTTACAGGTACAACACATTGTACAGAAAAGGCTGGCTGAGACATGAAAAAAAAAGTTTGAGACATCACTACACAAGAAGCTAAAAACCTGCAACATTCTGTAGTATTTCTTTAGAACCGTGTGTGCAATCAGAGTCATTTCTGAAAGCTGGGGCTCTTCACTGGAGACAGTTTGGAAGTGATCCCAAAGGGATCCATGCTGTCCGTTTCGAGAGGCGACGAGTAGACCTCTGGCTCAAAAGCCTGACTGTAATCACCGTATTCACCAAAGTCTGTCGCCTCCACTGGCACAGTGTTGATCATGGGTAAGAAGTGAGACAGTGGAAGAAAATCTTTTCCTTTGAATTGCTGTCTTTGTTTGGCACTGCTCAAAGACACCGATATTCCGTATTTTTTTGATTTATACACATTGTAGCCGTCTGGACGAATCTCCTCTTCAAAGGAACAGTCCTCAATGGAATAGCTGAGCTGAACAGCAAGGAGTAAAGCCAGTTACAAACGTGCCCGCTAGATTCACTGTGTTCAGTTAAGATCTTGCATAAAAGAACATATTTGCTTAGGTTTGAAATTGTAAAAGTACATTTGTGACATACTGTAGAGACATTTTGTTAGGGTCTAAGATCATCATTCAGACCTTCCCACGAGCACTGCATTTTGTACAATACTGCAGTTATTTCAGGCTCTGTCACTGCAGGTGATTGAACTCCTGGTCAGCAAAAGGCAATTGCTGATGGTGCTTCAGTCCTCACTGGTAAGTGGATGCTCTGCCTGGCTAAATATGGACTGTATTTGCTACTTTTCAGTCTTTTCTCATGTGCCGTCAAGTATACGGGGTACAATTAAGTACGTGCATCCGAGTGTCGTTTAAAAGCCCTCTTTAAACTAATCCATCCAAAAAAGGAGGTTTTCTTCAAAACAAACAGTGTAATATTTTTCATCTCACACACAATATATCTCAGGAAAGTATCAGTATGTGATGCACGATTGTGGCTGAATTGTCAGCTGTCCTTATTGCTATGAGCAGCAGTCAGCCTCCCTTTGGAGGATGATGAAATCAGCAAGCTTCTTTAGCAAGCACACGCTACAAATCACACTGGTTGTTGATGGCACCCCCTTGTCTCCACCAGATTGTTCCCTGCTCACTTCAGTGGGATTGTCTCTTGCATAGTTCCTAATACATTTCCAACGCACTTTAAGTATTTCCAGATTGTTTTTTTTTTTTTTTTTCCATAGGAGAAATTTACAGTACGTCAGTATGTTAAGCAGTCACATGATTTATGCTGAACTACAGAGGGCAGGCCTACAGCATACTGCGTGCACAGAATCAGCCCTAGCCATCCCTGTGTGCCTCCCGTGTTAAGAAGAGGCACATTTCAGGAGGGCTGAGTTTAGGCCCCAGATGTTGCACCCGCCCTTTCCTTCTTCCACTGCTGAACACCGGGCTAAGCAACACACTTTGGGCTGAAAGTGGAGAGATGATAGTGGGTGTCAAGGATGACCTGGCTTGTTGCCTTCAGTCTCCCACAGGCACAGTCTCAGCCCGTGTTTCTTGGGCGTTGGAGGAGTACAGCTGGTATACGCTAGAAGCCATTTATTTCCTCCTTCCAAAAACACCACTAGAGAAGGGTGGCTGTGGGAGAGAGGGCTGTGTCTCAAAAGGGAAGACTTTTCTCCATATGTTAACTTCTGCTCCCTCCACTTCTGTGAATATTGTTACCAAAGTCGACAAAACTATTTTCTAGAATGAGGCAAATAGAGCTGGTCCATGACATGAGGGTATAATGGCACAGCCACGTGCCATTGTGTTTCCAGAAGAAAAGCTAACATCCTGTGAAGAATACTATACACTGAACAAACCCACTCAAGGGATGCTCCTTAGCTTACAAAATGATGTTCTAAGAAAGCTGCTTTAAAATTCCATGACTACAGCAGCTCCAATAGGAGCAGGATCTGGATTTGTTTTGTTTTCACTGATTATTTTGCTTTGGATGTACATTACTACTTTAAGCTAATAATTGACACTGTCTGAGCCTATGCACCTTATCACTGCATCGACTGTCTGATTCTAGCCCAGAAAAGCAAGGAAATTGAGAAAGAAAGACTCAGTCCTATGTTGTATGCTCAGTCAATAACCTCACTACACCCGTCTTGCTCTGAGTGAACCTACCGGGAGTTCTGACAATGGGCCAAGTCCCTGCCCTGCTGCAATCAGCACAAAGTTTGCCGCAGCTATCAAAGCAGAATGGAGCTGTGCCTTTACTACAGCACAATAACAAGCCGTCACCCCGTGCAACCCAGGCTCCTGCAGCGCGCTTAGACAAAGCCTTACTCTGAACTTTCAAATTCCGAAGCTGGCAGCTTATCTCTGGGTTTACAAAGCCAAGTTTACATCGCTGATAATGTCTACAGGATATGCTGACATCGCTGGGCGAAAACCACGAGCCAGTGGCTCGGTGCCAGTGGGTCACTGAGCTCTGCAGCCTGCCACAGGTGTGCTGTATTTCAGGCAGCACAGGGGCAGCAGCAGGGCTGAGCCTTCATGAAGCCCTTTCTGTTTGGTATTACCTAAGAGGTGGCACCCCTGTGTCTCTGGAGCTTGTTTGAGAAGCTGCAACCTGAGCGCATCTCCTTTCCAAAGGAAACCATTTTTACGTCCTTTTCTTCCCTAGAGTATCTGAACTCAACAGTGAGAAATTATTCAGAGCCAATGCCCTGACTTCACCTGTTTCCGGGGCAGCCACCAAACGATAAGACTTTCTAAAATAACTCAGTTTTGAACGGCACTGCATTTTCCACATGAAATAGGCACTGTGCATTCGGGACGATGCTCGCCCTCTAACAATCCCGCGGCTTCCCGGGCAGTGGCAGTGCCCAGAACGACCGAAGCAACACCGAAAAGGGGGGGATACCCCAAAGCCCCGTTAACTCGCCGCGGTGCCAGCAGACTCCCAACCCCCAACTCCGCCATTCTCGTCCGGGGGCTCACCTGTCCGTGCAGCCGCCCCGCCTCGTCCATGCAGAGGTAGCGGGAGCTCCGCACGCCCTTGATGGCCACGGTGCGCACCGCCACGGCGCGGATCTCCAGCAGACCTGCGGGGAGAGGGGACGCGCCGTCAGCTCCGCGCCGCCGCCCGCCCGCCCGTCCCATCCCGGCCCGCAGAGCCCGGCACTCACTCTGCGGGCTCTGGCTACCGGCACCGTCCACCCGGCCGTCGCCGCCGATGCGCAGGAAGCAGCTGAAGAGCCCGTGCTTGCTGGCGGTGTAGAGGTGCCGCAGCCGGATGGGTTCCCCCCAGCCGTAGTTGACGTGCGGACCCGCGTCGGGCAGCGGCAGAGACCTGGCGGCGGCGGCGGCGGCGGCGATCCCCAGCAGCGCCAGGGCAGCGCCGGGGCCGGCGGGGCGCGGCCCCATCCGCGGCGGACTCAGAATCGGGCTCGGACTCGCGTCGGGCAGCGGCGGTGCCGCGGGCGTTGCGGGGCGGTGCGGTGCGGGGTTGGGCGCTCTGCGCGGCTGGCGGTGTCGCGGGAGGGATGTAGCACGGGCCAAGCCGGCCCCCCGGCTTTTTATAGGCCTCCGTTATCAGCCCGATCGATTCGGTCGCATCCAGCTCCAATATAGAGCCCGTTTCATAGCGGGAATTGGTCGGGTCGGTCACTCCCCCCGAAAATATTGATCAGATGACATCATGTCGGAGGGGACACCCTGCGGGAGTCGCTCCCTCCCCAGCCGCATCTCTGAGCCTTCCCCTCGAGGCTCCTCCGCGCTGGGCCCTCGCGAGCCGAGCTGCTGGGACGGAACGCGACAGAATGGGTCGGGTCGGGTCAGGACGGGCCAGGCTGTCCCGCAGCCCCGATGTGAACCCGAAGTACGGGGCATGGGACCAGGGGTGCGTGACCCAAAAAGCACCCGCGGTCACGCAGAGGCCAGGGAGCAGCACAGCCTCTCGGGGGCCATCACTCCACCCGTCCGGCGCTAGCGCTCGTCCATCCTGTGTTTGCGTTTCAGAACTAAGTTAGAGGAAATGCTCGTGGAACACGGCCGGAGAAGAAGTCGGTAGGCAGGGCACGGCTCTGCCATACTGCAGCTCGGCGGCTCCGGGGCTTCGCGGCCGCCGTCTGCCTCTCTCCCGGCCACGGGGTGAGAGCGGCCACTGCCCGGCACCGGAGCGACGGCACGTGCTGTCTCGGCAGGTCTTGGCACGGCATGGCACGGCATGGCACGGCGCCTCGGGACGGACCGGCGCCGCTGGCGGGCTGTGTTGCCGCCCGGCCATCCCCGGCAGTGCCGCTAGATGGAGCAGGGTGCCTGGGTGCGGGCTGACCTCTCCGTCGGGGAGCTGCTGCTGGGGTCTCTCCGGCTCCTCTTACTTCCCATTAGCGCAGATAAATCGGCAAAAAAGTGTGTTTAAAGAAACTGGGTAGAGACCCGACACGGGCATCAGATGGGTTTGTTCCCGGCCCGTCTGCTGACATGCTGGGGTTCACCCAGCAAATGTGTTAGGCGTTTCAGGGCATTCCTGATGATTTTCCCGATGTCCATCCTACCTGAGTATTACATCCCAAGAGAGAAAATAGGTACCAATGGGATTTCATAAATAAATCTTCTTTTCCCACAGGATACGTAAAGTGTCAGTTAAGCAGAACATAGTCCCCTGCCCCCAGAAGAATTTTCGAAGCAAGCGAGCAAACAGAACCTTCCAAATGCTGTTTGTATTTCTTTGCCTGTTTACTTTTGTCTCTCTGTACACTTGCATCTCCATCCTGTAAACACTTCTGCAAACACCTTTTCTTTTTGAGCAACCCAAGCTCAGTGAGGCTGAGCATATGGACAAGGCTGCATGAAAATGCAGAGCTTTATGGGATGGTAGCCCACTCCTATATGGATGTACTTTTATACACCCTAACCACATGCACCCTGTGGCACTGAGGTTTGTCGTGCTGATTAGTTCGTGTCTATATGATCAGGGCCTCACGACACCTGCTCCCTGCAGCAAGAGTTTTGAGTCATCCCAAGGAAGCCCAATTTTCTCATCCTGGACCACGAGTCATTAATGAACATGAGGACCACCTCACTTCCAGGTTCCTCCTCCTGCACTAAGTCATGGGTTGACATGAGAAATTCTGTCCTTCCAAACATCTCACAAGCTCACAGTGTTACAGAACCAGTAAAGAATACAAAGGAGTGCGAGATCCTATTTTTTCCTCTCTACATAATTCTGCACCATTGCGATGTGGCTGCTCCAAAGCAGCTTGCTGCCTGCAGCCCTGGGCCCCACAGCAGTTGTGCATGTAACTCACTCTGACTGTTGAGCATTCTTTGAGGCACTGAGCACCCAGCACTCGCACAGAGTTTAGGCTGAAATGAATCAGTGAGATGCTTTGGTCCATTTTGTTGTGCATCTCAATGAACAGAGGCGATTTGATGAGTACTGATGCTGCTGTACTATGAACACTGTACTATTATAGCGTTAATAATATTCTCCATAATCGTATACAGTGCTTTCTTCATCAAAATGTCAAACTCCTCTTAAGCATAACAAACTGATGTTTGCAACATATTTATTCATTTTGATGGTATTATTATTCCTTTGTGAGGATCAAAAATTGAGGTAGTAAAGGAGATTCAAATTTCACATCAGATCAGATAGAAATGAAACACTTAACTCATTTGTTTTTAGGAATTGCCTTTCTTGGGATAACAATCTTTCCATCTAATCTGTTTGTCCAAGTTCCTCTGCAGTCAGTGACTGAGGTGAATGCCTCCACGTGCTTATCTGGGCTGGGTAGCACCAACCTATCTCCAAACAGCTGTTTAAGAGATATGGGTTAAATTATCTCTGGAAGTGCTTATTTCTTTATTGACACTGGGAAAAAACCCACAGTGATTAGCCCAGATTTAGTATTTTATTTTTTGTGAGAGCTAATTAATCTCACTGTTCAGCGTATTCTGCTGTAAAGTGACTTTCATATCAGTTCTCATATAAATCACTGAACATTATCATTTATGGGCATCTTTTTGCCAAAGTTCGATAGAAAGACACGTCTTTGCAAGGTGCTGAAAATGTATTTGCAGAGACACGTGACAAATCACACCGTCACTTCCAGTGCTAGGCCTGCTCCCTGTATGAACAGAGCCACCAACAAGGAAACCTGGCAGTGTGGGACTTCTGCTTTTATGGGGATAAGAAAAAAGTAAAGGAGGAAAGTCTTGTAGAATAAAAATACCTCCTGACTAAATACTACTCAACGGCAAAAGCATTTTCACCTGTTGTAATTAATCATTTATTTCCACTGCGCTTTTCAGTGGGCCTATGTAATTTCTGCAGAACAAAACCTTCAGCTTTTGTGATACTAAAGCTGAACCAAATAAGATTTGGAAGATCACAACTGCTATGTTTTAAAAGTCAAACATCCAGCGATCCTGGAGCATGCCAAAAAATAGGAGTGTTTGTGCCTTAGTAGGCAAGTAATGTCACTGGGACCAAGTGAGGTAAACTGAAGGAAGGTTGCTACATGATGATCAGAATTTGGGTGTGGAGCCACTCCTGAGCAGATGATGATCACCCCACCTCACCACAACCTCTGTTCAGGCAGATGTAATCAGGTCTCCCTGAGCCTTCACTTCTCCAGACTGAACTATCCCATTTCCTTCAGCTGCTCTCTTGTGCTCCAGACCTTTCCAGTTTTGTTGCCTTTCTCTGTACATGTTCCAGAGTGTGTATATATGTCATTGTAGAAAAGGAAAATGGTATGGGAATTTTAAGGTGTTTTACTTCCTTTGAGGTATCTTTGGGATACCTCCATAGATTTAGGAGGAGGCATCACATGATTGTGATTAGGTATTACTTCTGAGTAGAGATTTGTGAGTCTTTCCCCTTTTTCTCTGAAGGCAGAAGCTGAAGAACTTCAGTGGCTGAGAGAACTCCAGAGTGAAATGGAGATTTCCAGCTCATTCCTTTGCTTCTGAGCTCTGCTGCAACCTCTCTGTGCCACCCTGCAGTGGCAGCAAGCAGACAATCCTCACTTGCCCTAATGCAGACAGTGGACATCGTAGCCAGGTGCTTCCCCCTGCCTCTGGTAGGGACAGCAGGAGTAGACACAGCATGCTGTGACATGCAGGCATTTGAGCAGAGGGCTGTTCTATAAAGAGCCTTATCAGTGCAGCACAAATTAAAAACCTGCCTAAGAAGAAGGGGTTACTCCACCACGTGTCAAGGCCCGCTCTGCTACCCAGTTGCTTCTGCAACCCAAGAGGCAGAAAGATTTCCCCATGGACTGTGAATGAGTGCAGAATTAAGATTCCACAGCACCCACTGTGTACACCCACAGGCAGGATGCCTGACAAGTGGAGGCTCTCGCCATACTGTGGGTATAGCAGGCCCTGTTGAGTTAGCAGGATCTAAATACATTGAATACTGGCAGATTTTCAAATAATCAACTTCTGGAACTGCTCTGCTGAAGTGTTCACTGCATGGGAGAGGTTCTTGCTACTGCCAGTGATAGGTACACATGCTATTGCTGGTTCTTTCTAGTAAACACAGCTGGACAATTAATTTCTCACCATTCTGATATTGGATGTTTTCTTAACAGACAGCGCATTCCTGAGAGTATTATGTAGCTTGGAATTGACTTGAAGATTCCATGATCAAATGATATCTTCTGATTAAGTCTACCCTAAAGCTTACCTAAGTCCTGTCAGTATCAAATGGCCCAGAAGCATTTTTTCGTCACTGCAAGCAGTTATTTCATACTTTGAATGTACTCGAGCCACCCATCTTTTCCATGCACAACAAAATCCTTTGGAATTTTGGAACTTATTAAAGCCTTATTGATTTTCTAGGTATTTTACTTCACCTTATTTCCAGTGAATCAATAGAAGTTGGAAAAGCTGAGGCACATAAACGTCTAATCTAATTGAAATATTTCAATACCCAAGGTAAGTATAATCTTGCATCCTCATGGAGGCTGAGGTCCACTGCTGGAAGAGTAATAGATGCTAAAAGAAGATAAAAATAAAAAAGGGAACAAATTTGCTTCCAAAGTGATGCTTCAAAATCACAAGGGTATGAAGAGTACATGGTCAAAGTGGTTCTGCTCAAATACATGCTAAATCCTACAGAGGCAGAATTAATCAGGTGATCTTATTCAGTCCTACTCAGTGCTATTTGCTAAGAAATCAGTCCTAAAGAGCACAGTAGGAAACTGGGATGTGCAAGAGCTTCAGCAACAAGCCTGCTGTGGGCACAATAACCAAACCTGGCTGCAGAGCAATTTTGCTGAGTTATACTGGGGATACATTTGTCCCATGTAGGAATAAAGACATTTCACAGGAGATGAAAAATCATTGTCTTTATTAACAAGGACATTGAATCAGGGATTTCTAATTGATCGTGTTTTGGCAGTTAGAAGTAAGAAAGGGAGGGAATAAATGAGGTTTAGTTGTGTTTGTCTGTTGTGAAGCATTCCTGTTCCAGGATGATGACCCCATGAACCGAGTTGTAGAGCCAGTGGAACAAACCTAGAGCGCATCTACCAGGGAGAAACTGCATTTTCTTACACGTTGGCAGGTCAGGTTGTTTGTTAGACTCACACTTATGCTTTCTGAAGGATGATGTGAGAGATTTGAACTGGTGCAAAGTAAGACACATTCTCTATATGCTAGACTAATGTTAAATCACTGTTATTTTCTGCTCCGAGCCTGTAAGGTTTCCAAGTCTTCTCTGTTTCAGTTTTCTTGCTGCCTTTTATTTCATTTTGTGCTCTGCTGCTTATCGTTCCTAGAAATTGCTAGTCACCGACAGGAATGGATAAGCACAGAGCTGTAAATGATTAGTGAATGTTGGTGAACATAGTGTCAAAGTTTCAATTCAGGGCACAGGTGGGAGGTTTGTATAATGCTTATTCACCATCTATCATCACTTTTGATTATTATGATATTGCAGGAAGGACTCTTACTGAAACGATTAAGCCCTTCCTGAACCAGTTCAGAATGAATGCAAATTAAAAAAAAATAAAAATGTTTAAGATTTCCTGATGGCATCTTCTATGACTGTTCAGAATATTTTGCATGCAGACATATCCTCAGCTTCTGCAAAGCAAAGTGATTCAATCAGCAGTTGCATTGCTTTCAATGCAGCCTGTATTTTGTGCCTAGAAGTAAGGAGGGATATCTTAGGAAGGAGTAATAAAACTTCTGCAAAACCCGCTTAGTAGACGGAGTTACTTCCCTTGGATTTTTTAAAGTGTGATGGTATCTTCTCTCCCCTCAGTATAGCTGACATACTCACACAGAAAAGTTGGAGGGTGGAATTTCTCAAGAGGAGAGGGGTGAAGACTATTAGTAACTGATATTCCACTCAGACATCACAGGAAATAGTTTTCTGATGAAATCCCACTGTTGTGGGGTAGCTGCATGATTTGCCATGGATCTGAAAATTGAGTTTATGGTAAGTAACTTTATCTAATTTTCCTTATTTCAGCCTCTTGGAATTGCTACCATGAAACATGGCTGAGGGACATTTGGGGTCAAGAATTGAAGGGCAAAGGTTACTGAAGCATCCTGCCAATGCAGCTGAAGCTTTCTGTTATTTGACAAAGCAGAAGTAACACAGGGTCTAAAAGAATGGTATTCAAATAGCTAGTCCATCCAAAACACTGCATTTGGATTGATCCTAATCAGCCATAATTTCCTAGTTTAATGGCCAATTAAAAGGCCATTTGAAAGTAAGAGAAGCAGAACAAATCTTCATTGAAAAAGCCTGACTTACTTCAGAAAGTAAGTCAAGTTTACTTAAGTTTTACACATCTGACTAGTGAGAGAGCTAGTAGGTAATTCAAGTTCCAATGGTAGCTCAGATTCATCAAATAACTTGTTATAGTATGAGATAAAATCTCGAGCATTGCTGGAAAGTGAAGAAAAATACTTTCATTAAAATAAAGGATTTATCTCTCTAAATATAACAGCAAATATTAAATGGAATGTGAAATCCACCATTACCTGTTTGTTGTGTATATTACTTACCTTGACCTGATTAAAGTAGTTCCTTAAACATTACTGATCAAAGCAAGAGACAAATTGACACTGGTTCTTTCATGGCTGGAGGTACAAAGAAGACCCTTGCACGGTAGGGTTGCCTCAGTTCTTGAAGTGCTCTGTGTGGGCCATCAAGGTTTCATTCAACAGCAGAGGCTCCCTGATACCTGTGTATTGCTCTTTATCAGAGGTCTCTGGTAGATAAAGCCTGTAAAACACCAGCTACTGATCTCTGTTACAGTAGGCTCATTCCACCGAATAGCTCCTGTTGCTGGACAATGACTGCCCTTTATACAGTCTCTTTACTGCTAGGTCGCATCCTGCCATTAGCTTGACTTGGGTTCTGTTAGGCAGATGTGGCAATGACTGCATAATGCTGTAGAAGGAATTAGCCAATGCTAATGAAATAATGAGCGGCAGAACTATACATGGAGCCTAAACAGTGCTTCCTATTTGTGGCTCCAATGTCAGAATTGGTATCCCATGCTTAAAAGGCAGCCATCTCCCAATCTAGTTTTTCCCTAACACACACAAGTAATGGTGACAATCCTTTCCACCATCATGGCAATTAGGCATGGTGTAAAAACTCACTGATTAATCACTCCCTCCATGCATTAACTTACATTTCCTTTAGAGTGGCATGTTAACTCTTGATTTCCCAAGTAAGCCAGCGATGGACTTATCATCTACAACTTTTGCCAATAATTTACGCCCTTGCTGCCCAAGTTCTGTCTTTAGGATGGTAAGATTTCTCACTTATCATATCTATTAACTGCTTTGCGCTGGAACAGATCTTATTATTTGGTTAATACAGTGGTTCCTCATGGGTAGCTTGTATTTCAGTCTGATTTCAGCATATAGTACTGATCAATCAGTTCGTGTTCAGAACAGTGCTGCTGATATTGTGTTAAGAAAAGGAGATAAGGCCCGATTCTGCCTTCCATGAAAAAAAAATCATTTACTTCAATAAGATCTAACTCAGATATTTAGTAACAATTAGTAGTATGCCATTAGAGCAGCAAATAATACATATGATTTTGGCCTATAAAGTCCTCATAAGAATGAAGGCTCCTTTTACCTCACTTTTTATGTGCACTCACAAATTAGCAACCATGCAACGTTTTGCTTCCTAGCACAACAATGCTGAGGCAGTAAGTGGATTTTATCATCTCCCAGTCCGTACATTTATTCCTAGAGAGTTTTACTCGTGTTACATACGTGAACGTGCATGGCTACAGCTTTTCCAACTTTAGATCAATGAGCCACGCAGCAAATAGCACCGACTTGGCAGGTCCTCTGCATTCATCTGAATGAAATGAAAGGGAGCTCAGTTCTTGGCTCCAGTTTTCTGTCACTCCATTGTCATTCAACAAAACCGACCAAAGAGACAAGCGATCAATCCATAAACTCGTGAAGCCTCGGTCTCCAGCTGTCATCGGCTTTGAGCTCTCTCCACTGATCTTATCTGTTGTGGAGTGATTGAAAGTAATTTGTTTTGGTTGAAAGTTATTTGTTTTGGAGAGTAATTAGATTATCTCTTGGGGGGCTTCCTACCTGGTGACCCAGTGTTTCTCCTTGGCTTGCTGCTCATTAACATCAATTACCATAGAGACTCTCTTCAAAGGAAGGCTTGCACTGCCCAGGGTAGGGAACCTATTAAGGAATATGCTTCTCATTCCTGCTAGGAGATAATAAACCTTCTGATGTCAAACAATTATTTGTGGGTCAGACACAAACGATCCCGCTGGGGCTTAAGCCTTTCATTTGCCATCCAGTATGAAATGCGTAGCAATTAGGAAATGAGCTAGATCTTTTTATAACAGTGTGTATATATCAATGTGAATATAGCAGCCACAAACAAATCCCCGTGTACTATTTGCAAGCATTTACTGGAGCTGCTAAAGCTGCATGTTAGGCAGGGTGGGCCAGTAGGCAGTGGGCTGCTCTGGGAAAATACAAGCAGACACCCTCCATCACAGAGGTATAGGAACAGCAAGCAGAATAAACCCCTGTAGGGGAAACTGCAGAAAGGCTCAAAAGTTCATGCATTGACTCTTTGCCCCAGTATCAACTCTTTAACTGAGACTATTAATATAGTTACCTGTATGACACAACACTGATAAGCATCATAATAACACTAGTAACTGTCTTTTTCTGTAATCATTAGAGCTTTAAAAGAGTCGTTGCCCCACTGTGGCATTTAATGGTTGTGATTACACTGTTACTACTGTGTGATCCCGCAGGATAGTACAAAATAAACTAGAAATACAACGACCCACCTTGTGAACTACACGTCTTTTTCAGACGCAGCAAATCTGAACAAGAGTTCATGCCAGTTGTTTGTTAAATTACTTATGTTCAGTCAAAATTTTCCCCTTGCTCCATCTGATCTTTGTGTTGCATGGGCAGCAGAGAGATGTCTGAGCAGAAGCAGCCTTTAAAGGCAAGGTTGGGGTGCGGGGGCCTCCCTGGCCTCCACAGGGCCCCCAGTATCATTGAAAGCACACATGGGTCTGACCATGGGGAAGCTGGGGGCAAGCGATGAGAACGTCCTCGTTCTGCAGCTGCCAAGGACTCCCTGCAGCTGTCCTGGTCCAGAGGGAGAGATGTGCTTTGGAGGAGTCAGGCTGCAAAGGAGGCACCCATAGTGCTGTCTGTCACCAACACGTACCCTGTTAGGTGGTGCTTGCTCTTACATTTTAAATATGTGGCACAAGTCCTTTAACATCTGTTTTCTCAAGAGCTGCTAATACTAACATCTGAATTAAATAGCTGTTGTTTTTTTTCTCATTTGTCTTGTTTCAGTAACTACATTATTGTATTTGAGAGCAATTGTTTTATGCATGCCAAGAAAGAATAAAGAAGACCTTTGATGAATACAGTGAGCAGCATGTAAATGTGATGAAGGAATGCAGAGGCAAATGAATGACCTTTCTGAAACAGAATTTCTCCCCACACCACTATTTTTGCCCACATTAAATTCAGTTAATGCATTTACTTTTTCCTGCTGCTCATGTTATAACGGAATCCTCAGTGCTTCCTTTTCCTAGTAAAATGCACCTTGTCCAAACTCTTTGCAGTGTTCCTCAAATGGGCTTCTGTGGGCCAACCAGTGAACCAGCCATCTGCTTGCATGGAACAAAACATTTCCCAGAGCTCTCCCAGTGTGCTTTGAACGTCAGCATTTCGTCAGATCATGTCTATGTGAATTTTATATTATGCTAAGCTATGGATGCTCATCAGTCACTTCAAGTCCTAGAGTTTTTCTCTTTGAAATGAATACTAGTGGCAATCCTAGTTTTGTGCTTGGAAGTGCTGGCTACTGCTTTATCGTGGTTTTGGCTGGGATAATTTTATTTGTAGAGGCTTGCATGATGCTGTAGTTTGGAGTTTTGATGAAAGTAATGTCGATAGAACACTGACATTTCAGTCATTGCAGAGCAGTTCTTACATGGAACCAAGGACTTTCCTTCTTTCCTGGGGCTGTCTAAACATTGGTCTGCTGATAGGAAGTAGCGAATGAATTCCTTGTTTTGCTTTGCTCATTCAAGCAGCTCTAGCTTTATTTACCAAACTGTATTTATCCCAACATGCAAGTTCTAGCACTTTTGCATTTCCAGTTCTCTGCCCCATCCTACCCAGGGAGAGTGAGAGAGCGACTGCGTGGTGCTGAGCTGCTGCTGGGTAAAACCACAAGTTTGTATGAGCAGCCAGCTGAGCAATTCATTGAAGGTTCACTCATGAAAGTCATTACCTGTTTGTGGGCAATTTACAAATTCACATTTGTCACTGCCATGCCAAATCCAGCCGTCCCAAGCCAAGAAGTGATTTCTTGATGCTCTAGAAAGCAAAGTAACCAAATTACAAAATGCCAGATGCTCTTGTGAAAGGTTTATCAGCTCATGTTTCCCCTTATCTTGAGACAAGTGCACTGGCCTTTTTCCAGCGTTTCCAGTGCATGGCCACAGATTTTGGCCATGTACCTCTCAATGGCTTTTCTCAGCCTGCCATTTCCCACTTCATGCTGCTGTGTAATCCTATTCAATCACCATACAAACAGCAGGGCCATGAGGGATGCTGGGGACATGAGCAATGCGTCACAGGAGGAAAGAAATGATGGGCATCCTCTTTATTTCACTGACACAGAGACCTTGTGCTGGTTGGATCCCCATCCATTAAAGAGATGTTACGGGATAGTGATTACAGGGAACGCTCAGCTGGTTTTGCTTTGAAATACAGAAAGGTGGTGTTCAGGTAATGGTTTTGACTGCTAGCCCTTTTGATGTCTGCAGGCTTTACACTTACACATCTGGAAGCCTGCACACCTAGCTATAAACAAGCACTGCAACCCTGTTTCACAGCTGGCTTTACAAAAGAGCAGCAGGACACACGCTGCTTACAAATGCCACTCTTTTCTTTTCTCTGAGCTAGCTTGAAATTGTATGTTGTTAGCTTGTGACTTGCTTTGGTGATTGTTCATTCATTTTCCTTTATGCACCTTCAAAGAACACACCACCTGTCACCACACTTTGCCACAGTGCAGCAAGGCTTTGCTGCAGAGATGGGTGCCCTATGAGAGGGGACATCCCACAAACCAAGGGAGCCAGCTGGGCATGAGTCTCACTGATTGCACTGTTTAATTGTATTTAATGACATTCTATGTGGAGGTTCATCTTCAGTGCATACAAGTGACAAAAAAACATTATCATTCAAAAAATTCTTTATGGTTTATGGAAAACATCTTTGTGTCACAGCTCAAAACCAATGAGCATGCTCTTACCCATAAATGACATTTACCATTGCTGCTTTTTGACAGATTTGGCAAAAATGCCACATGAGATGCTGTTCGATTTGGAGAGCTGGCCCTGTCTCACCAAATGAGTGCTGCATTGGTTACCTTCCTAGTGCCATCTGCCTACCTCATGAATAAGTAGGTTTTAAAGTTTGCAATTGCAATGTTAAACATAAGATTTTTCCATTTAGTATATAATGAGGCCAAAGACATTCCAAATTTATATAATTTCCCCACTTTCCCTTCAAGCTGTGAGGGATTGCATATATCCAAAACCGTGGTGTTTACCTTCCTTCAAATAGTTTGTTGTAACTCAAAGAGTATGTCAGGATGGAAATGGAAAGAAGAAACAACAGATGGACACTTACAAAAATTAAGCTATTTATTTACAGAGCTTCAAGAGCTGGCAAAACGTATAGTAACACTTCATCAGTTCTTCTCTCTGTGGTGGTGAAGTTGATGAAAAAATGCCATCTGAGCAATGCTATAACTATGTAGGTGTCCATCCATTGCTTTTGCTTTTGATAAACACATAAATGAAGGGATCTCCAGTATTACTCCCTAATTTGTAAGCAGTGCTCGAAAGGACAACAAGAAAGCACCATCTTAGGCAAGATATATTTTCAACCAGGCAGTTCCCATCCATATACACAGTCTTTCCCTATTCTTCCCAGGAATGCATTCCTGCTGAACTGTAGTGAAATCACTTATTTTCAGTGTGCACTGCCAGTTTGCAGCCTGTACCATGACACAGCACTCCTCCTGCTTTGTTTTGGCCTCTACTTTTTCTGAGCTGACATTTAACAACACTGCATTAATGCCTGACTAATACTAGACTCTTTGTAAAGTTAGCTGAAGTTGCAGATTTTAGGCAAAGTAAGAGTGGAGTGCAGGCTAACCCTAGAAAGAAGTTCCCCACTTCCTTTGGGGTGTATAGCTTGTTTTGTCACAGTTGACATTGTGCCATTGAAGTTTTGGGCACAGCTGTGCCTGGGCCGCCTCAGCCCCACAAAGGCTGGGAACGGTTACTTCATTAGCACAGCTGGGCCTTGTTAGGAACAGCCCAGCCCTGACAGCTACCTCAAAAGCATTGGGCTTGGCTCATTCAGACAAGGTTGTCTCTATGCTTGTCTCACTGCAAGTCTGGATGGCTGTAGAAGTCATCTCCCTGTGCAGGATGTGGTGGTAGAGGTGGGATGAAGGGTGCAGGATGTGCAATGAAGAATGAAGCCCTAGTCTAAGGTAGGGGGAAGGATCTGGGGTTGGCTTGGGAGCTGGACTCTGTGATCCTCATGGATCCCTTCTAACTCGGGATATTCTGTGAATTTTCCCTAGTTTGGTAGGGAATCAACTTTAGTAGACCTAAATCAGAGCTGTAGCATGAGGTTTACTACAAGTAGAAAGTATAATACTGCGTGGTTGTTCCTTCATCAGTGTGAGCACATCTTTAACCTAACAGCAAATGCTCTTTTAAAGCTATCTCAGTGAAAAGTTTTTCACAACAAACAACCAACTGTCCCAGAGGAGCTGCTTTTGCTAATGGAAGCGTATGGGTGTTAGCTGGATAGGTGAGCTAAATAGTGAGTGTTTGCTCTCTACTTAGTGAATGTCTATCATAGCCCTGCTAAGTAGCCAGAAACAAATTATGTGTGAAACTCAGCATCTCTCTCCCTCTCTCTTGTGACTGTTATTTGCTTATGCAGCTCATATCCTTAATTCAATTATCAGGAATATGCTTATTTTACAAATTATAACCTTGTAATCTCCTTAGCAGTGGAAAAAGGGAAATTCCTACCACAAGCTATTATTTGTTGCATATCATTTTATTTCAGAAATTGTTGTGGATCTCTACTTATTAAAACAAGGTCTTACTGATTATTTCCATTAACATGAGTAGGTTTTATTTGCAGAAAACAGATGGGAAAGTCACAGGAGTATTTTGAAACTGTGTTTCTGAACTGCCTTCTATGGTATCTCTTTTATTTGGGGGGGGGGGGGGGTGTTTTTATAGGCTATAAAATAAATTAACACTGACTGTTTATTTTGTTTAACAGAACAACTGCAGGGATTCCTCCCTAGTATTACTGTTTTGGACTAAATTGTTATCAGTGTATCAGTTAACTTTCTCAAAACTGAGTAGGTGCTGATAGTTAGCAGGGATACATTTATGAATATGTGTATGTATGTGTTCATATAAATATATATGTACACACATGCATGTATACACTGCTGTGTGAATGTATTCTGTGGTGCTGCAGATGTTTTTTTTTGTATTTATTTTACACAGCTTATAAGGAAGCCATGCATACTTCTGCCTAAAATCATAGAATCATTAAAGTTGGAAAGGCTGCTAAGATCATCCAGTCTAACTGTGAACCGTGCCTTCAACTGCTCTGTACCACGTCATTCTGTGTGACATCTATCCAGTTCTTGAACACCTCCTAGGTCAGTGACTCCACCAACCCCATGGGCAGCCTGTTCCATTGCATCACCAGTCTTTCTGAGAGGAAATTCTTCCACGTATTCAACCTGAACCAACTTGAGGTCATTTCCTTTAATCTTATCACAGTTACCTGGGAGAAGAGGCTGACCCCCAGCTTGCTACAACCTCCTTTCAGATCAGTGTAGAGAGTGATAAAGTCTCCCCTGAGCCTTCTCTTCTCCAGATTGAGCAATCCCAGTTCCCTCAGCTGCTCCCCATCAAACATTCTCCAGAACCTTCACAGATTTGTTGCCCTTCTCTGGCCATGCACCAGCACCTTGATGTCCTTCTTGTAATGATGGGCCCAAAACCGAACATGACACTTGAGGTCTGGATGTGTATTTATGGTTGTCAGTTCATACCATTTTCCTTTTGTCAGCAGTATATCCTTTTTCTCCCTTCCAATATCAAGGCATGTTTTTGTGAATGGTCACATGCAAAGACAGTTCTGTTAGTGAAGCAGCGCTTATGATCAGTGCCTTGCCGTGTCCCTGTGAGGTCAGTAGATGTTTGTAGAGCTGGTGACGCTTTCATCAGAACCAAAGGACAGTGTGTTTGATGGTCCTATGAATAGAACTTAAGTATCTTGTCATGATGCATATTTCCTCCCTTTTTTTTTCTTAATTAACTTTGAACAGTGTAAAAAATGCAGAAATGCATATTTATACTGTGTTTTTTCACAAAATTCCAGGAAAGGAACCTGAGATTTATGTTGCCAGGAGGAAGGAGTAGGAATGCTTCTGACCTGGTACTGTGTGGCTCTGGAGGTGGGTGGCTAGGACAACACACACAAACAACTTTCTCATTAAATGCATGTGCGTTCCTTTCTTGTGCATCTGTTGCTTGTCTGTAAGAGTCAAAGAAATATTCTGCTGTAATCACGTTGTGAGTATTCATCTAAAATTTAGTGTGGTTCTTTTGATGACTGACTGCATCAGTAGCCTTATTTTTTTCCTGTGATTGTTCTGCAGACAACAAAAGCAAGTAATGAGCTTTAAACTAACAATGTAGTTTACCCCTGTTCTGCAAGGTCGCTCATTTGTACTTGCCTGACTTGAAAGCAGAAAAAAACAGGGATGCCTGGTCAAGATTCACAGAGCCATTTGTTGATTTTTTTCAACCTTTATTCACAAAGCACTTCAACAAATCTACCTTTTTGTTTTCTTCTCAGTTTTGCTGGTTGCATGTGACTGTGAGTAGGCTGAAACTTCCAGGGTCATAAGAAGTCATATTGCTATCATAATGATAATTAATCTACTAAGGTTACATAAGTATGTATCGGAGGACTATGCGTGGTACTTACAGTCAGATTTCCAGTGTGAGCACTCCCGTAGTGATTTTCATTTATATAAATCATGAAAGCCCCAGACAGAAATGAAATTCAGTTTTAACCTCAGGAGGTATTTTGATAGATTGTCATCACATCAACTGTTATGGTTGCGTTTACCCTTTTTGCGCACGTTTTGGACTAAGCTGCATTCCAAAACCATGAAATTTACTGAAGAAGCTTTAATTTGGTGCAACCTAAGGGGCAGTCTTACAAAGTAGATGATTCCATGAATTCACATTCTTTGTTTATTAGTCATTAATCTAAAATAACCCCTCCAGGAACTATCTGCCAAAGTGTGAAGTAAAATTGTAGTTTATGGCTAGAGTATCTGCTTAATAACTGAAATTTTAGTATTTATTTTTAAATGAACAGAATAAGCACCTATTTCTTACGAGACTAATATTTTTAGGATTAGCATTTGAAGAAGATGCAAAGTTTCTGATCTTTGAGATCAAAGACTTGGAATTTATCCTTGTGTAATTTCTTAGGTTTCAGCTTATAGAATATGCTGGCTTCAGCAGTATTACTGTATTCAAGTTCTTTAAAATACAACTGCTGTTTAACACAAGAGGTAGAGATGATCACCTATGTACACATTTTTTCTTTCTAAAAGATACTTTGCTTTGAGTATTCTTTAGAAGCGTAACTTCTTTGCATGACATGAGACAGTCACAGCTATAACTTAGATAGTCCTATAAATTCCGAAGTGTTCTTCCTTGATCATCCAAAGCTTGTTAAAAAACGTTGTGCTGAATTGCCTGTGCTGTGATTGCCAAAATAGGTATGACTCAGTGAATCACATCTGATAACATATCAGTATGCACAAAGGACCTGTTTTTTCTTTTTTTCATTTTATATACTTCTGAGTGATAAACAGACCCTTGATGGCCCAATTCTGCTCCCATTGCAGACTGCGGCGGGAACACCTTGCTCTTCAGAGGAAAGTGTGTACTGAACTTTTCACCTCTGTGGCTAGATGGAAGCTGGTACAGTTTCCTCTGCAACACTGGGGCATTTGAAAAGAAGGTGGTCAGGTGTGGGGGAGGTGAGATATGAAGGAAAAAATGAAGCATGTGTGAGTGAGAAGGTCTGTGATCACCTAGAAAGGGACTTAAGCATCATATAGGAGATGAAAACCACAGGCAGGTATTGGTTGGAACAGTGAGAAAATAAACCTGCCCTGGCTGGAGTACAGCAGGCAGTCCATGCACATTGTCATTAATGTAACAAAAAATTCAGGGGAAGACGAAAAGCAGAGAAGAGGGCAGAGAACTTGAGGGTGACCGGGGTAATGCACAAAGAAATCAATTGTGAGAAGAAAGTTACTCAAGAGTTTGAGGTGATATGACAAAGCCAGAGGTGTCAGAGCCCTTTGCAGGCTGGGAGGATGGGACCGGGCACAGTCAGTGTCATCGGGGACAAGCAGTGCCAGTCACCTGGCCCAACGCAGGAATGCCAGAAATAATGAAAAGAGCAACCGAGGTCGTTTTCCTCAGGGCTGTGGCAAAGCTGCAATGAATTGCAGTTGATGTTATGGCCATGCTTCCTTGAGACTTCATGTGGGCCGCACCTGTGTACCCGCACGGGCAGTGCCATTCCTGGAGCCAGCACTGTGGGCAGCCCCAGGTCATTGCCCGGGTGTAGCAGTGCGCGGCACGCTGGCATCAGAGCCATTATATGAAAGAAGTGTCACCCAGAGCATGGGCAAGATGCCAGCCTAAATGCCTCAGTTAATGTGTAACTTATTGTGGGCAAGCTCCTGCCTGCAGCAGCACCAAGTGCTCAGTGGCAGGTATAGGATCAGGATCTGCACAGGAGGAGAGTGACAGGGAGTTGCACCCTACAGGTAAAACATGGGGAGGGAGGGGAGAGGGGAGGGTGTGTAAACCTGGCAAAGTGTGGCCCTCCTGCTGGAAAGTGCCCAGCTGGAGATGTGTTTGGTCTTCCAAGGCTGCGAGATGGGGAGGGTTCTTGCAGATGGACAGCAGCTGCAATGGTGCTGGGAATCAGCAGGGATGTGGCCATGGGCAATGAGGCCAGGGTGGGTTGGCTCCTGTGGAGGCAGCTTGCCCTGCTGTGCTGCTGTGAGCTGTTGTGGGTTGTTGCCCATTCTGGGTAACGGCTCTGGGCATGTGGATCACATACTAGAAGAGGTTTGTCCAACAAAAGGTCCAGGACGTTATGTATGACTGAGTGTCCAGGCTTACAGAGTTGTGCAGCTGAGATTTCTTCCAAACTGTTCTAACAAGGTCCCCAGGAGGTTACAGTCTCTGGGGCCTAAGGGGAGCTGGTCCCACAGGTGTTATTCCCTTCCCACGAGCACCCTCATCCCCAATGACATTAAGCAGCTGTACTAGCCCCAGCTAACATTACAAACACTTTTCATGAAGACACTGGAAACAAACAGATGTAGCTGTGGAGATAATGAGAAAGGATGTAAACAGAAACCTCACCAGAAACCATGGAGTTTTACCAAGTGGCTTTGACACTTACCAAATACCTTTAAGCTGATAAAGATCTGATTTGTACTTCAGAGGTAACCTGATTAGCAACCAGTTTGAATCTGGAATATGCAAATTGGCACAAACATTGCTAAATCACTTTCTTTAACTTATATGAAGTAGTGTGAATGAAGGATAGCGAAAGTCAACACAGCCTGGGGAGTCAGAGAGAGTGAGTGCTCCTCTGTCTACCCACAGTAAAATAGTATGATGAGCAATAACATATAGTTGTATATGCACACGTGGAGTGACACTGGAAGGTTCCCAAGGTCAAACTAGCACTCAATTTAAGAAAAACCTTGCACATTCAAGTAAAGTGCAGTCATACAACACCCTTTTTGCTAGGAGTCCTGCCCCTCACAAATCACTTGCTGAACAAGCACCTATTTCTAGTTTTATTTTGCTCAGCTAGAAGGTGTATGGCTTACGGATTGCACAGCCTGAGGAAATACCTGCTTGTTTTCTCATGAGCTTTCCATAGACTATCACAAGTTCAGTACTTTTGTACACAAATATCAATTATTTTCTGACGTAATACTAGAAGATATATTTTGAACATCATTTATTGACATCTTGGAAACTGGGAGGTGAAGCATGGAAATATCAGTGTCAAAAAAGGTACAGTAATGTAACCTGTCCAGATTGAAATGTCCAGAGCATGACATTTGCTAGTGCTAGGCATTTCTCAGGACACCACACAGGTGCAGCTGGACTCAGTTTTAGCTGCTTACCATTCCTGCACTTTGTGGTGTCCTGTTGGGCATTTTGAAAGGAAGGGCCAGACTATTTGTTGCTCCTTGTTGCTGGCATTGCAGGTGAGCTGGTACCAGAGGTGATGCTAATATCTTATTCTTCAGTGTGGCACTAAAATGTTCTTTCCTAAAAAAAAACCTTAAAAGGGAAAAAATCAAACTGTTTTATAGACAATGCAAACAAACATCGTTTTAATGTACAGTTCAATTTGTGATGTTAGAAATTGTCATTGTTTCATATTAAGTGATTGTTCAGTCTTACATCACTGACTGTAAGCACTTTTTGGCATGATATTTAGCTGGTTTATTTATTTATTTAAGCAGAGAAGTTTAAAAACAAACAGGGCAGGGTAATATTTCTTGCTTGGAGTCTGTAAGTTTTGGCTGGTGTGCTGGAAACTGGGATTGTGCTGTTCCTCCTTTTTATACGCTGTGTTGCCTGAAAGCAGTGAGGTATTGCAGTCCTTCATGACTCTGCCCCTACTTAGATCACTTGGTGGAAAACCAGAATTTGTGTTGTGTAAAGGGAGCTGCAATGCTTCAGGGAATTCCTTTTAACTCCCTTGCTGAAGTGCTTGCTAGCCTTTATCAAAAGGCTCCTCAGCCCTTAACAGACTCGCTTTAATTGACCACTTGCATGGTCAGTTAATACACTGCAGTGGAAACCAAGTGGTAAAGTGTGAACAACCGAAACTGGAACTATAAACTTGGTGACTGCTCTGAATCCTGTGGCTATTTATATACAAGGCAGTGTTTTGTCATGCTGATTTTTATTAGCACAGATTAGATACAGACAGCTCAGTGGATGCCACAGAGGAGTCAGGGCCATGTGGAAGGTGCCAGCCCATAAACAAGAGATGGGGCAGGGAACCTACTGTGGCCTTTCTGCAGGCAGGCAGGGCACTGCCCTGCCCTGGGACTTTTGCCAGGGGCCAGGCTGGCACAACTCCTCTTTGCCTGGCCGGACAGGCTGGGCCATCACAGGGCTAATCCTGCATCAGGGAAGATTTTCAGTTGTACTGAGCAGGGAAATGTTTGTTGGAGGATGCCAGAAGCACTGGGAATGCCTGGAGCACTGCAGTGCTCTCAGGGATTTCAGAAATGCCGCAACACATGGTGTATTGGGGTATTTTGAGACACTGAAGTTGCTTATTGGCTTTGTTGCATTACTTTTACTACTTCCAAAGGCACTGGGAGGAAAGCTGACTTAGCAATGGGGCAAAAATGAAAGCCAGAGGAGAGAGAGAGCGTTTCTCCAGCTCTCTCCATAACATCAGTTGGGATACGACTATACATAAAGTGCTGGTACTCCAGCAAAGCCGTACTCTGAAATATCACCTTTCTGGCAGCTACAACTTAGGATTTCTCTCTGAAACAATCTTAAAAGCACAATTGGATGCCTCTTCAAGACTGAAACAAAGTCTTGTCCAAAGCTGCATCTTTTGGTTAAAATTTCAGGTGGCAGTGATACTTTCGTTTGCTCTTTGTTTATAAACAAAACCAGTCAACTGTGAAAAAATGACCGTTTCTTTACCTTTTTATTCTGGTTCTACTTACAGACACTGTGTTTAATGTTCCTATACTCTGGTTTTAAAAAGCCATCTGTGCTACTTTCATAAAGGGTGTACATCTTTAGAAAGAAATTGCTCAAAGTAAGGCCAGAAAATGAAATGAAAAAGTCTGTATCCTGCGGTCATGTGGCCCTTAGCAGCAGAAACTCCCTTTGCCATTGAGGAGTGAGTTCAAACCTGAATATTGCCATAATGGTCTCTAGCCCTACAAAAGGGAAGACCTTGAGTAAAGCCAAAAGCTACGGCTGTGTGCTTGTGCATGTACAAGTGCAAATGTGTGAGTGTTCATAAATAAAAGTGGAGCAGTCTCTCCATAAGGTGTGCTACAATGCACTTCATGCTTCTATACACCGGTGCAGGTATAATTGGTAACAGTGGAAGCAGGTATCAATCAGGTGATCCTAGAACCTCTTGCATCTTCACAGCAAGAGAGACAGCAGCGCTTGCTAAAACCAAGGAAAAGGCAATCTGGTTCCATGTGTAAGGCTAACATCCAGCAACATAAACTTCAAAACTGGTTTGTCCCTCTGATCACTAATGTGCGTTGCTGCATGAAAAGCTGTTGTCACCAATACAAGCGTGAATACTAATCTGCGGCAGATGCCATCATGTGTATCTATTACAGAGCTTACCAAGCTGGGCTTTCCTGGACAATTTCCAACCTTGCCAGGGTGTGAACTTTAGCTGAGTAAGAAATCCAGATTGTCATTCGTGAGCTATCTGGCAGAGGCGCAAATGCTTCCTCGTCTTTGGGAAAGTGAAATAGCAGTACTAAATTTTTCTCTGCAGGATGCATTCCCTTCTAAAGAGATAAAATCAATTCCAGGGTGCCATACACTGTAAACATTTATCATTTATTGTGCATTTAAATGTGCACAGCACATACACCACAGTCTTGAACAGCACCTGTATAAAACTACAGACAGATTCTGGTAAATGGTGAAAACTCATACCATGTAACATTGTCATCTAGGTTTTATCACAATATTTCAAAGTTACAACGGCTACCTCTGAACATATCTTACGCAGGGATCTCACTTGTAGGTTTTGATGGGATGAAAAGTGACAAGAACTATTCCCAGGGAAAGTCTTTGCGATTTTGCTGTCTGAATCTTAGAACAAAACCATCAGTTACCAGAGGTAGCAGCGATAATTACACGATGATTACTCACATATGGAACACATAGAAAGTAGAGAAATCCCCCAATTTACAGAAAGAAATCCTTAGGCATGACATTTCCTGGGTGCTCTCCCCGATTTGGCTTCCTGTTTTTTAACTGTATTTTTGCCTTGGCAGCAGCTGGCTTAAGGTGTGGTCCTGGTCTGTTCTGGTCTCACTGAACTTTGGTGAGTAGATTTTGTCTTCAAGGTCATGTGTAAGCAGAGAATAGAGGTAAGTCTATACGATTCCAATAGAACAAATACTTTCTTGTAGGAATGTAAAAGGAAAAAAAATAGCTGAACTCAAATTACCCACGGCCTTGAGACTTGCATGTAATCAGAAATGGCTAATTTAGGTTGGAAGATGATCTGTAAACATCCTCTAATTCATTAAACATTGTGGTTAGTCCTGGTTACAACTTAACATATCGACGCCACAAAGATGGTGTGTCACTTAATGAGGAGAAAGATAGAAGAAAGGAAAAAAGTGGATCCTTTTAAAGATGCCCCCATAATCAAACCTGACTTCTCCTTCATCGCATTAGAAACATGAGTTACCCTTGCAAAACGTATAAAGAAAAATATAGGGTTACTTGATGACGATATAGTACTGCAGCCTGACAGCTGTCTGCAAATATTTTCACCATGATTATCCTTACTAAAAGTAAATCACTGGGTAAAGATAGCTCAAACGTGACAAGGCTCAAATAGGATGCAACCGACTCTATCTTGAATACTTTTGGCTACATATGGAAAAAAAAATAGAGATTTGGGATTACAGCAATTGTTCCCCCAAGCCCTCCTCCAACATTATAAGACCAAGCAAAAAAGCATGCACCTTCCATGCGGATTTTGTTAGGAGGCTGGCTTTGAGAGTTAGTGAGGTAGAAATTGATCAACTTTTTTAGGGAATGAGACAGGAAAAAAAAAAAAAAGCAGCATATTTCTCCTTCCAAATACTGCACCAAAAATAATAAATAGTACAAAACAACCTCAGTTACTTGTAATCAATCTAAATTCCCTTACGGAGCTTGTATTTCAGTGAACCAGCAAATGACTTTGCCTTTTCAAAACTTACCAGTATTATAATGTTTTTTTGCAAATTTTGACAAATGTGTGTAGTCTCCAAATATGAGAGGGAAGTTGATTTGAATAATCTGTTCATCATAGCATGTGCCCCAGTGCGCTCACTTGGGGGAGGAGCAGATGACTTTTTTTTGCCTAATATGAAGCAATCGTTTCAAATATAGTGTCCACTAAGGGCCGCAAAAATATGATGCTCCTGTTTATCTAAATAGAAAAGAAAATAAAAAGCCTGCAGAGTTTATATAGGTGCTTAAACCTCTCTACTGCCTGGCAGCTCTAAGACTGACTGCAGGAAAGTTCAAAGTTCAGCACTGGCAGATCTAAAAACAGATTTGTGGGGCAGCTCTTCAGCACCGTGCTTTCTGCACCAAAGTAAACCGATACCGTTCCAATTAAATAGCAACGCTGCACAAAGGAGGTCAGGCATTGTGTGTGGCTCCGCGCCGGCATCCCACCCAGGCACCTCCGTGCTGCTCCTTCTCAAAGGCCAAGAGCTTCTCTGGGAGTCGTGGGGCTTTTGAAAGCACAGAGGGGAACAAAGCCAACGTAGCAAACAAATACACGTACAACAATAGACACTATACGACACAGCAACAGTGCAAAACCTGATGTAGGAATTGTCACTGGTTTTAGAACATGTTGTAGCAGCACACCTGTGATAACTTAGAAACAAATTAAATAAACCACAAAGCAGAAGTCTACTGTTGCACCATGAAATGAAATACCTGGAGTTGGAGGTTTGTTTTGTTCTCAGAAAAAAAAAATAATAATAATCAGAACTATAAATAAATTTAGTGACAATATATACAGATTTAAATAATTAATTTAAATATCTTACACCTACTCTTGCATAAAACTCTCCAGTAAAAGTGCACCACGTTTCTTTTTCCCAAACGTGTTCTGAGTCTTGCCCTGTGCTGAGGTAGGTCGGAAGGGAGATGTCTCAGATTCTAGGAAGAAAATGTGTCACTGTCATTGTGGGAGACACTTTATTGCCTTTCTTTGTTCTTCCGTTTTTGCTCAGGGCTATGTACATCCCGGGATAAATCCTGGATTCATAAGCATTGTAGTTGTTTGGCAGGAGGATCTCTTTGAATTTGCACTCATCATTGAAATGGGTCTGAAATGAAAAGGAAAGAATGAGAGGGAAGGAATTTTAAACATCAGGTGCAGAAATATTCTCGCTACCAGGTGTAGTAGGTGTGCTGCAGGAAAAGGTGCAGCTGATTTTTTTCCCCCTCCCCTAGTACTCTTTTGAAGTGGTTGTCCAAAGGAAGCTTGAAATGACACTCAGAATTATTAAGGGTGCTGCTTCCCAGCCAGGCACAAACATGTGGAGAATGGAAGGACACCCTGTAGCTCTGCCTGTGCTCTTGAGAGAAAAAGGGCACTGCCATCAGGAGAGACCCAGGCGCAGTTCTGCTGCCTTGTTTATCATCTAGCTTGGTTGATGATTTTTTTCACATGAATAAGAAGGAAAAAAGAAACTGCCGGATGCTGGGGCAATGAGAGTTATGACTTGTACTGGTGCTCATGTCCCCATGTCAGAATGCACAGGTCCACTGATACTCCTGAGTCTGCATTTTGATAAGTTTACTTTGTTCCCAAAGCAGTGGTTATTCTACAAGCAATTATTTCCTTGAGAGTCTTCAGAAAAATCTGAATATTAGTGCATTCTCATGTTGTTTGGAGGGAAAGAGGTATTTTAAGGACACATAGAATGGGCCAGTATTTTCTGCGTCTTGAGTTTTAAAATTGAGGGAAGGGTTTGGGTTTACATGTGTTGATGGATCAGGAAGACAGAGCTGACAGAAAGCACGCTTCTAGAGGTTTTACATGCAAGTACAAAGGGACAGGTGTTACAGGTGTGTCATATGGAGAGTAACAAATGAGGTCATCTCTTGTTAGTGGGTAAAAGCCGATGGTTTTGTAAGATAGGTCTCAGCTTGCCAGGCTGAATGCTGCATTGAGAATTGCTTTATCCAGGGCACCAAAGCAGCATATTGTCTCTTCTAGGCATGGCACAAAGGCAGCACTTGCACTTTGATGCCTAGTCATGCCTGGCTCTCATGTAAGTCAAAATCCTCTGTGACAGGACCAATGCCACAGAAAATTGTTCTGGATAATTCAAGTCCTCGTTCATGTGAAAATGCCCAGTTAACTTTGGCGTAATTTGGCCTTTTCTCGTCCTACATTTCTTTTTAAAACATACCTGAGAGACATGAAAGTAAAGCCACGAGAAGGTAAGGAAATCCATGAACATGGGGTTGAAACGATACTAATCGCTGTAACTTATACACAGATGAACTCAAAAGCAGAAGAACAGCTCTACATGGCTTAAGACACACGCACTGTTACTGTCCACCCAGTGCGCTTTAAAACATGTCTGTATTTTTTCCAAAGACCAAATGTAAAAGAAGATTTGTATTGTATCCTAGCAGATCTGCCTTATAATTACGAGTCTGGACCCTGAAGATGCCGAACTCTCATTGGAGCTCTCCAATCAAGGGCATTGACAAAGAGTGATCAATAGGTAAGTGACAGGTACTGATTAATCACACCATAAAGCATCATTTGTGTGGCCCTGCCTACCAGCACCATGTTCATCTCTCACTCCAGGCCACCATGATTCCCTCCCCAGGCACGCCAGTGGTGGCTACTTACAGATCCATACAGTTTGCCTTTGCTATTCATGGCCACGAAGAGTCCACTTCTGACACCAAATATGCTCACCACTCCTCTTTCCACAGGGGAGATTTCCAGCAGACCTACAGGAGAGACACAGAAATCAGGAGGACAAAGGGTTGTGCCCTGAGGGGGTGTGTGATGTCTGTTCTTCACCCACCCAGAGGTTGCCATGCCCAGCATGGCATGGAACCCCACGCCCCAGCGCTCCTGCGGGTGGCCACAGAACCCCAGCCTCGTGCCTCACGTGCTGCCCCATGCACCATGCTGGGACCTCTCTTCTTTTAGCTAAGTATCTATTTTTACGTTGCCCCCAGGCATCCTCCTGTGTAGCCAAGGTTAAAATAAGCCTGTGTGTGCTTGGGGCGTACAAAACATTTGTCATCACGCAGCTTATATCCCCCCCTTGGATCTTATTGTTTCAGTTGGATATCACAGTCACAGGGCCACGGGGTTAAGTCTCTAGCAGATGCTTTTCAAGTCTGGGGAAGAGCTGGGCCCTGACTGAGTTCTTCCCAGCCCTTACTCAAGGTGGGCGGCCCACGGGCCCGAGGACCCTCCAGATGTTGGGGCAGTCCTTACACCTGATGCCCGCTGGATGCGAGGGGACAGCACGGCGCCGGGCAGCACGACCCGCGGGGCGGCCGCATGGAGCGCTCTATGAGCTCCGCCACCACCCCGTTCCCCCCGGGCGCAGGACGCCCTCGGGGCCGTCGGCGCGGGGAGCACCGCGCTGCCAGGAGCGGGCTGACTTTTCTAAGTAGTGGGGTGAATGGGTGGGGGTCTGCCCTAAACCCACCCTCCCTTCAACTCACACCGCTCTCCGGGTCAGGTGAGCCTCTCCGCGCCCACAGAACCGCCAGAGAAGCGGTTCCGCGGGTTACGGGGCGGCTCACCTGCCCGGCTGCGGGGGGCGGGGGGTCGGCGCCGGCTTACTGTATCGGTTTTCGCTGTGGATCCCGTCGATGCGGCCGTCGGGCAGGACCTGGATGTGGAAGCCGATGCCCACGTTGCAGTAGAGGCGCCGCAGCCGCTTGATGCCCAGGAGGTAGTCGCCGTCGCGGGCGGCGTCGCGGCGCTCGGCCGGGAGACGCGCGACGGAGCGGGCGAAGAGCGCCGCGTCCCAGCGCCGCTGGCGGGGCCCGGCGGGGAGGCGGCCCGGGGGCGGCCGGCCGCGCACCGCCCCCGGCCACAGCAGCCCCAGGAGCAGCGCCGGCAGCAGCGCCGCGGGGAGAGGCATCCCGGCTAACGGCGCGCAGCCACGGGCCGGCGGCCGGTCGCTCCGAAAAGGCGCTCGGCCCCCAGCTCCCACTTTATAGTGAGGTCAAAGCGGGGGGTGGAGGGGTGGGGGGGAGAAAAATCAAAACAAAACACACACACGAAAGGAAAAAAAAAAAAGGGGGGGGGGGGGGGGGAGAAAAAAGAGGAAGAAATGGAAAAAAAAAAAAAAAAGAAAAAGTGAGGCGGGAGGAAGGAGGGAGCCCCGCGCTCAGTTCCCTGAGGGTCTGCAGTTTCCCTGGGCAGGCTGCATGAAGACGAAATCCCGGGAGCAAGAGCTTCTGAACTTGATCTCAACTCCAGGAGCCTTGTCTGAAGTGCTGATCTTCTATAGCTGCTCAGCCATAGCGCTTTAGCTCTAGCCACGATATTTATATATCCATGTGCGTTGGTACCTATTACATCACCACCTACTGCTGCAGCCCTCGGGTTTAGCTGAAAGTCAAATTATCACCCCGAAGCGTCTTCAGGGGAAAGGGTTAGCAGCAGTGGCACTAAACAAGAGGGACAGCACAAACTTTTTAAAAGAAAAGGTCATATTCTGCATTAATCACAGAAGTTTTTCTCCTCTTCTCTTCTCTTCTCTTCTCTTCTCTTCTCTTCTCTTCTCTTCTCTTCTCTTCTCTTCTCTTCTCTTCTCTTCTCTTCTCTTCTCTTCTCTTCTCTTCTCTTCTCTTCTCTTCTCCTTTCTTTTCCTTTCTTTCTTTCTTTTCCTTCTTTTTTCTTTATTCCTTTCTTTATTCTGTTTTGCTATTTTTATCACCTCTCCCTCTTTCTCTATTCTTTCTTCTCCATATTTCTCCTCCTTTTCTTTCTTTTCTTCTTTTCTTTTCTTTTCTTTTCTTTTCTTTTCTTTTCTTTTCTTTTCTTTTCTTTTCTTTTCTTTTCTTTTCTTTTCTTTTCTTTTCTTTTCTTTTCTTTTCTTTTCTTTTCTTTTCTTTTCTTTTCCTCTTTTATAAGTGCTTACAAATGCTAACGCGGGACACAAAAGTCGGAGAATGCCCAGTACACTTTCCCCCCCAACACAATGTATGACTTTGTGGAAATCTGTGGAATTTCAGCTTTCGCTGTAACCAAGCGACATGGTTTACAGTTTGCTGGATGCAGAAAAATTCCCTTCATTAACAGCCAAAATAGTTGTTGCATGGGAGGTTTACAAAATGAAAAATGAAACAGCATGCAACAACAACAACAACAAAGAAAGAAACAAAGAAAAGGCCTACGCTTTAATAAGGGAGAAAACAGTTAAAGGAGCAGTAGGTACTTGAAAGTAGTAACAATGTTTTTGGTTCTAAATATCCCTTTAAGAAGCCAGAAAGCACAGCATTGCTCTGGAGTAGAGGATGTGTGGAGCTCCCTCTTGGTCACTGTGCTGATAGGGACAGTAGTGACAGTAAGCAGATTTTTCCTAGTCTTTAGAGGCTGACCATGCACATTAGTGTTGCTGCATTTTTTAACGGTATGACAATTCTGTAATCTTTGTTGTGCATGCACTAGGATGCTGATGTTTTGTCTTAACGATACAGTTGTTCTTAGATAATTACTTCATGAGGTTTAAACTCATGGGATTGAAACCCTGTTTTCAAAAGTAGAAGAGGAGTCCTGAGTTGCCTTTATTTGAGCAAATCCCGTCTGTTTGTCTCATCTCTGAGCCTAAGCCTCAGCCCTCAACAGGTTTTCAAAACCTACAGGTGAGGGCACATTAGAACAGACTTGGAAGGCTCTGAATTAATAGGAAAGTGGGGGGAAGTGGTTTGTGACTCAAGCCCTTTATAGCCCGAGGACAGTTTAGTCTTTCACACCAGTAAAGCACTCCTGCTGTTCCAGCAAAGGATGCGAGAGAAAAGAGAATTGCCCCCAGCCAGATGACAGCTCACCTAGGTGCGAAAATCTCTGACCTTCGCTAAACCTGAGCAAACTCAGATGATGTGCTTTTATTTCACCTTGTGAGGTGCATGCCGTTTGTGTGTGTGTGTGTGTGTGTGTGTGTGTGTGTGTGTGTGTGTGTGTGCACCTTTTCTACAGAGCTTTAGTTCCCTGCTGCACCTTTCAGGATGGAAAAGTGACAGCTGCTGCTGTGCAGCTGATGGAGGCCTAGGAGCCTCCTTGCTGTAGATTTGTCCTAGCGTGTCCAAGGAGCCCATTTGTGTGTGTGTTTTAAAGAAAGAAGAATGTAAATGTTTCTCTGTGAGGGTTTACCAGCTGGGGAATCTGCTGAGGTTAAACACACACCTTTACTGCATCTCCGTTTGCACCTGAGCAGCACAGGGATCCGTTCCAGATGACAGCGCTGTGCATGAGGTAGGGCCCTGGACATAAGATCATAGAATCAGGGAATCATTAAGATTGGAAAAGATCACCAAGATCACCAAGTGCAACTGTCATACCATCCCCACCATGCCTGCTGGCCATGTCCCTCAGTGCCACATCCACACAGCTCTTGGACAACTCCAGGGAAGGTGAACCTATCACCTCCAGCCTGTTCCAGTGCCATTCTTTCTAGAGAAGTGATAGTAATCCTAATATCCAACCCTCTGGGACATATGCAAATGAGTACTGAAGTGTCCCTTACACTCTGAGTCCATGTTTGTAACATCAGGTCCCAGACAGTTGTATGGAGCATCCAGAATGTCACATTAAATAGCAACAATATTGCTGGACTTTAAGGGACACTTCTACAAGTTCATTCTTCAACTCCTGATGGAATAAAATGGCACTCTTTCCATAAAATCTTGAAAATAATCTTTCTCAAAGAAAAAGCAAAAATTTCCAGCCAAGAATGAAGGAATGAGGTTTGGTTTTGCCTTAAATTACCAGTATTCTTGTGTGTTAGAATGCATAGTGTTGGAGTTGATACCTGAACTGCCCAGATGTCTGAAAACGAATTCTTGGTACCTTAACAATATAGGTGGTTCATTAGACTCTGTGCAGATGCTGTTCTATGACACCAAAACAAAGCTCCTGCTACCTGCAGGGCACTAGACCCAGTGCTTCAAAGCACTCCCATCGCTGAGCTGTGTATACCTGTGGAAAATGCATGGTGATGAAAGCAGAGCAAAGCTGCAGCAGTTTAAATTTGCAACAGGTGTAAATGACAAGTAGAAGCTGCTGACATTTGGGGCCTTTGTGCTGGAGCAAAAGTATTTCCAGTTGGAAATTACTGTCACAGTAAAAAATCCGAATAGTGTATTCCCTATGGAAGTCAATGAGACTGTCTTTTCTCTTTTCATTTTTCTTTTTTTTTTTTCTTTCATGACTGTAATGTTCCCTGATTCCACGGAGTTTCTATAGCTGCTGTTTGTGTAATACTGAAACAGATCCTGAATGTTAATTTCTCCTTACCCTTTGTGAGGCACAAACATAGAATTATCCCAGGCCATGGATGGACACAGAGATGCAATGATTTGCCTGCAGTTGGCCAGAGTCTTGGGACAGAGCATCTAATACCCATTCAGCTTTCATGCAGTGGAGGGTAGCCGAGTGTCTCTGGATCAGCCCACAGTTAATTCTTACAACTCTTCTATATCACACCATTCTCCACCGTTTTGTATCCCCTACGCCTTGTGTCACACACTCTTTCACAGCAATAACTTGAATATTAAAACAGGTAAAATGTCTTCATGATGTGTTGGCTCTGTTTCCTCAGAAGGATATGAATATCACAGTTCAGAGAGCTCTGCTTTCCAAATTCCTCTAGGCTTAAAGTATAAGCAAGAAGAAGGGATTCACAGAATTCAGGTCCACGCCCAGTTTGAAATCCTGTACCGTGTATTCTGAAAGAAAAAGGGAAATGCAGAAGGAATCTGTGGCTTCTCTTCAGCCTTCGTGGAGATTATTTTGCACTGGCACAGCAGTCACCTGACCTTGGCTGTGTGTCTGTATCTTTAGAGTGATGTATGTCCACCATTGGTAAATCGACTTAAACGTTTATTAATCCCACTAAATGGTTGCAAATGGCCCTGAAAAATATTGCTGGTGGGTTTTGATCTGAAGGGATAAGGAGTGGACCGGAAGGGGCACAGGGAAGTGCATCGTTAGGAAAAAGCCCTTTCACCATGTTTACATGCTACCAAGGCATGGTTAAAAAAAAGCCCGCATCCCCTTTTAGTTATGATGATTTTGGGAGACAACTCCCCAGCAACCTGCAGAAGGGAATTGCCTGAGAGAGCTTTCTCACATTCACGTCTGACTGCCCCTCTGTGCAAGCATGGCAGCAGCCCGGGAGAGGCTGGAATGTAGCTCGGTGCTGGGGCCCGAGCCCAAAGGGCTGGGGTCGCTGGGAGACCTTCGCATCCCGGCCTCTGCTGCCCGCATAGCATGCATACCCACACACGCCAGCAAGTCATATGCACTCCTTTTATTTTTTTCTGTTTGCAGCTGGTCTATTTGATCTCTGTGTGCCTGGACTGTTTGCTGTTGTGAGCGTATTGCTGTGATCAAAACCTTATTATCTTGGGCGATGTTGTAGCATTATATATTGGAAAAGGGCAGTGGAGTATAACAGCAAGCAGCTGCGATGCTGGGCAGATAACAAAGGCACCAATAACCTCTCTCCTGTGTACTTGTACTGGTTCAGCTGGATGACTGGGTGTTGCTTCGCTTGTAATGGGCATGGACTTTTCCCACTGCTACTCCCTCTGCTGCCATTGAACTTGAGCAGTAGTACATCTGCACATATTCCTGTATAAAGCAGAGATCAGAGAGGACTGCATCCATCTGTGTGGTTCCTGTATGTCTTCATTGGCCTAGATGCTGCAGTTCACGCTTCCAACTTGTGACTGTGCTGCTCATATATACCCAATGCTGTGGGTTTGAGCACCAAAGAAAGGATCAAGTCACAGACATCTGACTTTCTATGAATTATATTCCATGTCTTAGTAGTTACTTTTTAACTCAGCTTCCATGCTTGATTCATTTGCTTTAACGCTTTTGGGCTCTCAGACTGCTGTTTCTGCGCTGCCATTTCTGAGGAGTGGGGTGATGGTGTGGTGACACCAACCCCATGGGAGACCCAGCTCTGTTCTTATCTGACTGACCTGACATGGCCAGTGCAGGCCAATTCCTTGTCCTGCTGGTCCCTGCCACTGACTGACGTAGTAATAACTCTTAGGAGAAGAAGCATCTGACCAGGGCAGTATACCCCCTGCTTCTCACCCTATTGCTGCAGATTGCAGCTTTGCTCCATTATTTTCTTCAACCATGCATTCTTCAAAGCCCAAACTCCCAATCTTACTATCACTACACTACCATGCCATACCATCTTTCCAGTTTTGTTTTGTTTTTCTCTTAGCTTTTACACTGATAGTGGCTCTTTTTGCCACACACACAATTCTTGCTGTTGATTACCCTCTCCCTTGTTTCTCTTTCTCTGTTCTACTCCCTTCTCCATCCTCAGGACCAGCTGATGGGATTACAGAAATGAATGTCCTTTTGTAGAAGTTGCAGTCAGGATAAAAATTAACTAAATAACACACAAACTTTAACCACAGGGCTGAAGTTTCTCTCTTACCTGGTTGATCTTTTGCAGTTGCCTTTATAGTGCTACTGCTTACTTGAATGTGTCAAATAATAATGGCATGAAATGAGCTTTGGGGTGTGATGGCATGAGAGCTAGCTAAGGGAGGAATTTGCAACGGCCTAAGTGGGATTTCTCTCTGATGTTGTGATTAGTGTCAGCTCCTGAAACTGGAAGTGCTGTTTTTCTTTGGGGCAGTAGGACAAGTGGAGAACGTGGAAGACCTGCAGACTCTTCAGAGATACCATCTTTCTCAGATCAAAAATATCAGGTGAGTTCAATGTTTCATTAACAGAGAGGGAGTGTGTGATTGGAGTTTTTATTTTTGAAGGGCAGGACACAGTGGGATGGGACAATGGAAATGTCCTAGAAAGCCATCAGCCAAGCAGGTCATTCTTGAGGGCAGTAACGTCCTGGGGTCTTGCCATAGGCTCACAGCCCACTGATTCTAGCTTCATGAAATTTAAGCCTTAGTAGGAAAGTCCAAGAACCAAGGTGTAGAAATATGTTCAGATGGCTCTTGCTATCAATGTGCGCCTTTTTTGGACAACTTAGTTCCCAGCCAGGCTCATTCTCATTCTAAAACTCCTATGCTTATACTTTCATATTCAATGCTGACATTTCTGCATGTGCTATTTTGTTCTTCTTTGTCCTGTATCCTTTCTACCTATTGAAACTATAAACATTTTCAAACTAAAAATACACCTTTTTTTCCTTCTGTCAGATTATGGCACACATAGTCTTGCTGATCCATTACGTGGCACTCTGCCAAACAAAACTGGTAAAAGGAAACATAACAGAAAATGAGTTTTGAGAAGCAGGGTAAGTGTTTGTTAAGCTTATTTTTATTGTTATTATTGTGGGAAATAGTAGCTTAAGTTAACTTTTTGTGTGAGAATCTTTTAGCTGACTTTGAGTGTAGCATAACTGGCTTACACAAATCTGTTCAACATGTGGCCTCTCTTGTATGAATCATTTTCTACCGGTGGCTGATGTGAAGAAAACTGGCTGTTGTAAGCAAATGACGTGTATTGCTGAATTTTAAAACTTCCCAGCAAAGCACCACTTAAAATCTGTCAGAACATATATGGACATAGCTGTACAATCCATAACCTTTCTGAGCATGTAGCAGAGTAACTTTTCCAGTTGACCTTTAGCATCACAACCATGAAACAAGTAGATGTCTCTTTTCCTTATTTACTCCTGGACTTTTCACAGATCTCTGCAAGATCTGAGTCCTCTCTGGGGTCAGTGGCCATATCCTCAAAATACCTCTGTGAGCTTGGTTTTACTGCCCTCCTTTCCATCCCATTGCTCTCTGTTGTGCCAGACCAGATGCCTCCACTTCCATCTGGGGTGGCAGAGGGGAAATAAATCACAGAGGCTGTGTAGGATATGTGTGGTCTATCTGGGCTGTTGAACTGCTGTGATAGAACTTCTGAAAGGCTGGTCTAAGCAAGTGGATTTCCTGACATGGTGCACTGTATAGAACTGTGACAATAACTTGAAGCTTGAGTACAGTACAGCTTGCAGCTGGGCTTCTTTGGTTTGGTTGAGTTTCACACTGTGCCTCCTTATGGGCTGTGTGGGGGCGGGACTGAATTGCAGATGTCCTGAAACCCCCATAAACACTCCTTCCTGATGACCACCACTGGTATTGGCAATGTCTAAAATTTTATTTTGCACACTGTCAGACAGAAAGCCCTGAGAACAATCAGGAGCTTACTCAAAGCATCTGGTTAAGCACTACATAACTCCCAGAGAACCCAGGCTGGAGGCACAGGACAATTAAAAATAACTTTTGTTTATTGGGTAAGAGTTTGAAAGGCAAAAAGAAGCCAAAAGGTATTCACAGGTAATAGCCTGGTCCTACAACATGAAGACCAACCAGCCTGGAAATTATCCAAAAGTTCTGCATTGCCTGAAGATAGTAACAGTAATAATAATAATGTAATATGTAACTTCTTTCTCCTTGAGGTATTTGGAAAGAAATTTGTCTATGAACACATATACAGAGCTAAGAAACATGAAAGTTGTAGAATAGGTTACCTGTCAACAGATGTGTCAGTCATCTGTGGTCAGGTATTTCTAGAAGATTTGTCTTAGATTTTGACACCATTGTTATTCACTCTCTTTGTATTGCTTAATAACAGGTCTTATAAATTACAATGTGAACCAGTTCTCACTCCAAGTTTGGATCATACAAGACATAACTAAGTGTTGGTGCACGATCCTTGCCCCAAAATTCCATCTGACACAAAGAAACCTGCAGAGATAGCACGGTACATTTCATGAATATTGACCAAATTGTTTAATTCCTCTTTGATCTTCAAGGCTCAGAGTAACTTCATCCTAGTAGATCGTTTTCATTTCACCTCTGCCTCCTGGCTGTCTTCTCACTTCATTTCATCTTTCTCACAAGAGGTACAGTAACATCAGCATTACAGGAACTAACAGATACACATTAAAAAACAAAACCAAGCAAAAAAAAAAAAAAAAAAAAGAACAAACACCCACAACAAAACCAACAAAAATAAAAAAGCCCACAAGCAAATGAAAAAGAGAGAGACTGCTTATCTTCTTTTGAATAGTTCATAGTGGAATAGGACTGCTCTAAGAGTATGTGTCTCACAGAGTCAACTTTTGTTCCTGCAGGTGAAAGAGGGAACAGAACCAGACTTGAAGTCATGTTTGGTGAAGCTGCACCATCTCCTTAGCTCTCAGCAATGAATGTATGATTTTTATGATATGATCTTATGAAGTTTTATGATATGAGCTTATGATTTTTCTTTTCTTTTAAAATATGTTTCTGTTTGGAAGAAGAGATATAATCTGTTTATGTGCTTAGTGGGAACAGATCCCCAGGAAATTAGCTTAGAAACTTGCCCTGTTTAGTATGCTGTGGGTTCTTTTTTGTTTTAATTGTTTTGTTTTATTTGTTTTGTTTTTAAGATGTAGAGTGAGTTACCTGCTGATTTTGGTATTAATAATTTCACAGCACTGGCCTTTGTCTGAGACACTGGAACAGGTTGCCTAGTAAGGTTGTGGATGCTCCCTCCCTGGAAGCATTCATGACCAGGCTGGATGGGGCTTTAAGTGATCTGGTCTAGGGAGAGGTGTCCCTGCATATAGCAGGGGGGTTGGAACTAGATGATCTTACATGTCCATTCTATGATTCTATGATTGATTCTATGATTCCCTCCATGGAAGAATTGGAAGAAGTCCAAGTCAAGCCTCCTTCCCAAGTACATATGTCCTGCAAACACCGAGTATAATACTGTGATCATCTAAAACCTGTTAGCTGTTACATGCAAGCAGAACAGGTCCCACAGTTCTCACATTTTGACTTTGCTATGAATACTAGGTGAGTTACTGCATCAAGGACATGGAGCTAAAATTTAGTCTCATGTAATTTCCTGAGATGCTGGAAGAAAAAATTAAAGAAGAAACAGCCTACAGAAAGTTTGATCCCTGCTAAAAATTTTGAGATTGTGTTCAGTGTGCACCCATTCAGAATGACTGTGTTGGTCCAAATCTCCATGTACACTGTTATTAGTCTTACTGGGAATTAAGGATGTGCATGTGAGTTATTGGAATCAGAACAGTAGGATGAGGATGATGCATAACAAAAACTCCCTGCCCAGGGAATTCAGACAGTGCCATGCAGTCACTGCTATGCTATTTGCCATATGCTATATACAGTCACAAAATATTCCACTCAGTCAGAGACACGTCCAGAAAAAGCCCTGCGAACCCCAAAGTCTTACAGTCTTATAATAACCACTGAAGCACACCCTCTGCCACAAAAGGAATACAGCAATGCTCCTGTTGACCCACATGGGACAGGCTGCGTGCAATTTATTCAGAATGTAAAGAACCAGGAAAAGTCAGGGTGGCTCATTTCAGTACATCCATAGCATTTAAGCCTTGCTGTGGAACTGTGAAGCACATAGAAGGTAGGAATAATGTACATTTCTGGCTACAGTAATGACACTTAGTGTTCAAATGACATATAGACCCATCTAGAGTTTTTAGAATATTCATTTGCTTCCTCTGGATAAAAAATAAATGTGGGTGAAAGTGTTTGGTTGAAAAACAAATTCTGTCATTTAAAACAATCCTTTCAAGGTCAGTCTGGGTTTTTCTCCCCTCTTCTTTCACTTTTTAAGTTGAAAATATATGTTTCACTCAATTGTTGGACCAGCATACAGGGAAGCTACTGATTACTTGTGGTTCAAATGCAGAAACTCAGAAAAATAAAAAGCACTGCAGCCTATGTGATTGATCATTGCATTGGAAAACAAATGATGATGAAATACTCCTTCCTGAAAAATGTCATTCCTATTGCCCACAACAACGTAGACAATAGCAATAATACTTATCATCACTACAATTATTTTTGGGGCAGAAATTTGTCTAAGACTTCAGTTATAATCAAACCAGAAGGGGGACAGCAGTAAGCTGCTGTTGATATGCTCAGACAGCTGCTAATTATCAATAGTTTTTCAAGCTATAATTTCAAATTAATACAGTCAGGTCTTTTTCATTTTATCTTTTTGAACACTGGTGAAACAACAACCTGAGTGAATGGTATCTGTTTATATGGTGGCTTTGAGAAGAGAAGGCAGGCTGTGTCTTCTTCCATCTAAGAGAGGCCACGGAATGAAAAGAGCTGAAAATAGTCAAGATGCTTCACCACAGCAGATAGGGACTGGAGCACCATGTCATAGCAGAGCCACTCTTGGAAGGATGAGATAAATGAAATAAATTGTTTGGATTTTATCAGTCAAGGGAGCTGAGAGAAGACAGGTAAAGCAGATAGATCAAAACGCATCTCAGAAGCCTATTTTAGGGGGTACCAAACTGTGACTCTGTGCAAAATCACGTTATCTGAAGACTGGAAAGTATCAGAAAGAATAAGAACCAGGGAGACCTTAGTGCTATCCTGTTTGTTTGACTAGAAATCTCCTCTCCTCCCCACTGAACCACAGCTGAAATGTTTTAGTTAGAATGTTATTTGATGACAGTGGCAGGTCTTGCTATCAGTGGTTGAAGAGGTAAGCAGTATCAGCTGTACTGAATGTGTTGCAATTGGCAGATTTATTACACCTGTGATCAGAATTCCTCTCACTCCTTCCATCTAAAATTCTTTGGCTCTTCCTTGTATTGACTGAGGATGGGATTTTTTCCAGGGCTACCACAAAGGTAAGAGGAAATGGTGAGAAGAATCAAGCAGGTAAGTAGTTTTCTATGTCAGTTTTTTACATAGTTTAAGATATTTTTCATTTTCTCCCCTACACTGGGGTAAAATATTTGCTTAAACTGCAACAGGAGAATTATGGAGTGTAAAGGAAAGGGAGCTAGCCTTAGGGCTTCTTTCTCTAACAGTTTTGTTGCAAATGCAATGATAACTGGTCAAAAAATATTGCGTGATCCTGTACTTTACTACTTAGTAGTAATAAGTGGCCATTATTTTTCCTTAAGACTGCAAGCTATTCTTATGTTTTGTGGATCCTTCAAGTCAGTATGAACACAGGCTGTAGAATTAGACCCCAAATACATATGAACAGGATTGATGATCTGTTTTAGGGAACTTTTCCCTTTTGGAGCTGTAGTGGTTTCTATATAGTGCCTTGCCATAGTGCTGTTCCCTTAGAGGGCACTTTGCACTCTTTTGTCATAGTGGGAACTGGAATAGGACAGCAAGTTCCCACAAAAGACAAAAACTAAAAGTTTTTGTGGTTCATAGCACTGTCTGAAAGCACAACAGGAAAGAGCAACCAATTCAGGATGAAGTGGCTAAATAGGAGGTGCATGGAGGTTTGGGAAAGGAATTGTTTCAAAGTGACAACTGTGCTTCGAATTCTGGTGTTTTAGCTTTGCCCAAATTCATATGTGTTTATGACAAAGCTACACATGATTATGAATCATTGAAGCTTCTGTGATGGCTGCGGACAAAGGAAAGGCAGTTCCATTGGTTACAAAGTGAAGCTGAAGCAATGCCTTTGCTCACAGACTAATGAAGTACTGCTGGAGGACCTGCAATTCCTCAGCAGAGGGCTTGTAAGAAGCAGGCCAGACGTGTTTAACTGCAGTTTGGAATCACCAACTACTAGCCAAATATATCTAGCTGTTGTTATACTATAAATATATTTTTTGCTATTATTAGTAACAACAATAGTTACTATTACTGGTTATTATTAGTCGTAATTTGTACTATGGTACCACTTAGGAATTCCCTTAGCAGACTGGAGCGCCGTTGCAATACGCACTGTAACGCTGTTACTATGACAATTTTTCTCTGTTTGCCAGAGTGTTTTGGCTAAAGAGCCAGCTGTTGACGAGCTGTGCTGCAAGTTGCTGAGCAATAAATCCCAAACCAAATTCATGACCAGATTTCTGCTCTAAGTCTCAATCTTGTGACTTGCTGTATTGGCTGCTTTGTGACTCCACCTGACTTCAGCAAGTCATGCTGCAAAAAACATCTCCCTGTCACTGAAGCAAATAGCTCTGAAGCCAAACTTTTGAAAATGTCTCATTTGTTAGTGAAGGCGATGCTGGTAGGGAGGTTGACAAAGCAGAATGTATTTCTCAAAGACTATGAGAGCGAGTGAAGATGAGTAATTGCTTTGCAATACAAGACAAAGCTTTTATGCTAACAGAAAACCATTTGATTAACAGGAGGAAACATACTTATTGAAATGTTGGTGGTTTCTTACAGATAGGAGATTTCTCTGACATCTTCAGACCTGAAAGATCACCCATTGGCTTTTAGCTTGAAGTTGAACATATGAACATTGGGAATCTTTCCAAGGTAGTCAGTTTATTGTTTTTATATGAAATTGGTCATTGTGCACAGCAGAAGAATGCCAAAGCAGGGTCTTCTCCCAAGTGGTGGTGGCTTTAAAATGTATTTTCATAGTCTCCTGTGTAGAGATAAGCAAGGGAGTGCATAGAGGGACGTTTGGAGGGAGACTGCGGGGACTCATCTGCCCCAGGGGTGATGCAGCCCTGCTGTTACCAGCGCTGCAAGCCATTAGCGCCTGAGGGCTGCTGGGTAAGCCACGGTCTGTGAGCTAATGGTCCTGTGCCATTACCTGCCGAGCTGAAATCCTTATCGCAAAAGCACTGTGGTTGTGATTTGCATCTTTCCCATGTGTAGGTTTGGGAACTTTTCCATCTGCCATTACCAGTAATCTTTCTTTGCGATCTTTCTAGTACCTCTGTGTTACCAATATCCCTGCTACAGGTGTTATGTTTTCTGATGGTCCACTTAGCACATTCAGAAGTCTTCCATGTTCACGCAATTGTTTGATTATGTCTTTTAGGTTTAAGATCTGATCAGTGTACATACACCCTCTTCTGAAGCTAAACAGACTTTCCTTAAGCCTGCTATTGAGCTGTGCCTACTTTCTTGTTCACAAGCACTCAAGCAAACGTCTACTCAAACACAGCAAACAGGCTAATGCCTCTTGAGTTTTATATTCCTTCCTGTCACCTCCTTTTCTTTCTCTTCAGCTGTAATCGCATCTAAATACCAGAGACAAGTCCTTCCGCAGCTTTGAAAAGCAATGGGAATACCTGGCACTGTCCTATGGGTGACACCTCTGCTGCTAGTTTGTCCAGAAGTATGTGAGGCCGTCCATCACTGAGAGCTGTGCCTAAGCAGCAGTGGCATCTGCAGGGTCTCTGCTCTTTTCCATGCAGTCTTGATTCTTGTGCCTGTGCTGGGCACTCCAATAGTTTATCTTGTAAGTTTCCTAGAATAGTTTATCAGTGTGTGTGGTGGGGTCTTTTTGTTTGTTTGGGTTTTTTTTTTTTCTTTTTTTTTTTTTTTTTTTTTTCCCCAATGGTTTTCCACATCTCACTTCCCTCCTGAAGTCCTTGGTTTTCTTCTCTCCCACTTCAGTCATATAAATGTGGGAGAGTTGAGCTGTTCTGATAGGTTGCTGACTGTTGATGTGGAGGTATGTGCTATCTGTGGCTTTGGCCCACTGTGTGGTAGCCTTCTTCCAATATGCCTGGGAGGATCTAGATAGAACTACTGATGAATCAAAAGCACTTCTGGAACCTGGTACTGGTCCTGGTTTAATGCGTGCTCAGCGTTTATTCAGGTTCAGCACAACAGTGATCTACTTTTTCTTGTGTTAAACTCTTTCTATGCTAAGGCATTTTTTTTTTTTGTCCTCGATCAGAGTATACTGGACTGGACACTGATGAAGCTTATTGTGATCCGGGTAGGGAAATACTGCAATTGAAAGATAAGCATTCAAAATTGTCTGTTGTGACCAAATGGGAATAGGAGCCTTTGTTTCTTTGGGTTGCTAGATAGCTTCTCAGCTTTTCTACATCTCTGGCAAGTGTCTCTCAGGCTTATACGTGTAGTGGCTGATCTCTAGAGTGGGGCTGAGATTAAATTGTGTGTTCTGGAAAGCAATGCTTTATCATATCTTGCCAATCCATCAAATACAGCTACTATGAAATAGGTAACAAGGAAAATGCATATTGTTCTATTACGTGTGTGAAGTAGTAAGTCTTGTGATAACAGCAAACTCCACTATAAATTAGAAAATTTGAGAATTACGCCAAACAAATAGTAGTCACCATAGCTTTCATGCCTCAGCACTTCAGTGAGTAAATCAGTACCTGTAAAAATAGTTGAACCAATCTTTTCACTTCTAAGTGATTACTGTCATGTTTAGTCAAATTACCTCATGATGGTGAGGAAAATCTCTGATGCTTTATTTCTAGGAACTGGTATAATGACTGGAGCTTCCAATTCAGATTCCAGGGAGACATCTTTCTTCCATTGCATTTTTCTCTATTTCTTATGTGCCAACTCTTATAAAACAGGATACTGCGGGATTTAATTCTAAAAATCTAATATTACTGCCTTGTGGTGAACTGAATACTACAGATTCCTGCTTGATAATACTGTCTCATGGGATTCCAGCATGGTAACAGAATCTCCTGGGATGCCTGCCTGGTAACCATATCTGACTGGTCTTTGGTAGTATTTCTCCCATTGGATAACCCCAGCCCCACCAAATAAGCAGTCATAAACCTTATGCTCTCGTTATTTTACGCGATGTTATTTTACTAATATCATATCCTGAACTGGTAGAATCACTTTTTTGTGTTTGGGTTTTTTTGTTTTTTTTCCCCCCTTTTTAAGCCACACTCATTTTCACTGTTAAAATTGGATTTCTAGGGGGGAAAAAGAACCCCCCCAAAAAAAAGAATATGAAGGAGTACTTTATTTCTTTGACAAGATTATGTTAAATGCAGCAGTAATAGGCGTATTTCATAGTTGCTTTATCCTCTCAGTATTATTCAATTCCTGCAGAACTTTTACTTTGTTTTCAACCATATGCAGGCTAGAAAGCTTTTTGTTGCTCCTGAAGTGAGATACTACAACTGCTTTTCCTCATGCAATGCTAGCTCTGTAGATTTACAAATCAGAGCACTGATAGTGTAGCTAAAAATCCCTAACGCTGTAGACCAGATAAAAGAGCAATGGGCCCTATGAAGCGTTAACAGTGAGGTTTGTGTCTTGGGGTCTGGGTGTACCACCAGACACCAATGCTGGTCTCTGGCTGTGGCAGAGCTCTGAGTTGTTCCAGCTCTAGCTTGGATGGAGAAGGTGACAGATACTATCAGGACTTGAACCATTAAAAGGGCACCCAAAGAATAAATGTCAGAGACGGAAAAGAGAGAAGGAAGAACCCTTTTCTGTTAATGCACTATGCTTCCTGCCTTGTGTTGAGGCAAATAAATGCACATATGCTGTTTTTCCTTTTCACAACTGTCTTTCTCTTTTCTCTTCAAACATAATACCCGCAACTCCAGATCTTATGATTTCTTTTGTTGTTGTTGTTGTTGTTGTTGTTGTTTGTTTTGAGCCCAGGAGCTCTTGATTTCAGATCTTGCTTCAATGCCTGTTTTTCTCCGATTTTTTTTTTTTTTTTTTTTTTTGACCAAGTCATTAAAACTCACATCTCTTGGAGACACAACCTCTGGCTACTTCATGTTATTTTTAAGAGCATCTATAAAGTTTCTGATGTGCTTTCTGAAGGTGGAAAATGTGACTAAATACTTGATACTGGGCCTGCCAAGGAATAAACACTAGAATTTCCAGGGAGCTCAGCTGCTTGAGATATCACTGAAATTAGTGGGGAAGGTATGTAACAGAAAGACGTTCAGGAGCGTCACTGGCTTTGGCTCTGGGTGGCACTTTGGTACCTGCTATGGTGAATGGCTATATGTCCTGACCGTTTATATAGGGAAGATAAAAAGTCAGGAATGTGCTATTGCCTTTTAGGGTACAGTTTGCTCCTTGGACAATGAGTTGAGAAAACTATGTTCAAGACGTGTGCAAATATCTGCAGACAGCCTGGACAACGAAAACAGGAAAAACAGAACACTTCTTACCAGGGGCTTCAGACAGCCTCCTAGGGGAGCGTTCATGACTTTCTTGTGAGTCACAACCCCAAAATACTGGAAGTGCTATTCATTCAGTGGGGCTGGCTCTGCAAGCTGGAAACAATCTAGGGAACTCTTGTCTTCAGGTTTTCAGGGCTGGCAGTTTGTGCTCCCTCAGTGGGAATGAGGGGAGAGCCAAGAAAGAGCACGACTTGGAAATTGCTCTCGTGCGTGCTGTAATTGGGGACCAGCACTGCAAATAGTGGAGATGTGGGTCCCCTTTACAGTTCTCACGGGAGTAGGAGTTTTCTGTGCACAGGGAATAGTCACAGATAGACAAAGTCATGAAGACTGGAATTACAAAGAAAAGGTGGAGAGGCTGAGGGAAAGGCACGAAAGTTTCTGCCTTCAGCTGCTCAGTCTTCTGCTTGGAAGGGTCAGGAAGCAACTTTGATGTGTATCCCATTTCTAGCCTGGAGAACCTGCAGCTCTCCTGCTATAAAAATAGGGGAGAATCCATAAAAGCAGCAGCATCTCATATATAGCACAGATCTTCTCTTACAAGATAGCAAGGAGCTATATGCCGTAATTAGAATTTCACTGAGTTATTTTTTGTGTGGTGCAGCTAACGACACAGAACATGGACTCCTGATTGAATACCAAGGCAGTAAATCAATGGAAGGTCTTTGCTACTGTTCATGACATGCTCCAGCTGTGCTCTGGAGGATTATAATGTCAACAGAACTCTTGATTTGAATCACAGCCTTGCCTTCACTCAGGGGCCATATATTAGTCTTGAAAAGCAGACAGTGTTTCATCGCTCAAAGAAAAGAGTATTGCTGAGCTGAAAATAAAATGATGATGTAGGGGAGGAATGCTGCGACGTGGCTGAAGGAGAATTTGCATAGCAAATTTCAGCAAAATTCTCTAGAAAATCATGTTTGCTTGCCTGTTTTTTTTCCATCTTACTAGGCTCTTTTTTTAAGTTCCCTAAGTCTAATTCCTCCTCATACTTTCTGATACTTTCAGGCAGTGTTGAGTCACCTGATTAAGTGCTTAGCTGCTGTAAATCTGCGCAGTTTCACCAAAGCCAGTGTGGGAATGCCAATTGACCTGAGCCAAGATCTGTCCTTATTGCAGGGTATGGGTTAGCAACTATAGGAAGTAAGGCATTGTTCTTTACAGACACAGGTATAGTTGCCTAGAGGACAAACGTTTCTACTTTAAAGCATGCACAAATAGTGAAAACCAGTCTGTAGTCCACTGGGCTGATTTCCTGAAGGTGGTATAAGAAGGTGTAGTTTTGTCTTAACAAAACACTTGAAGTTTCCCTGGAATCTTTTGTCATTTAGCAGGTGTTCTCTTGCAATCATTGTAATAAATCTTAGCAACCCACATGCAACTAGGCAGGAAAAAAAAGCTGAGGACTCTCCTGATGATGACCTTGAAGCTGCTGACAAGGTCACAGTGGCAGTCTCATACTGCCATTTGCACATGATCTTACGTTTTTATTCCTATAGGAATACGCTGCTGCTGAAGTATATATGATACAAACTAGAATCTGGATTATCCAAAGCTCAGTCATAGTCTCTGTTGCCTATAATACAGTTCCATCTCTGGTATTTATTGCTTACATTGAAAGTATCTCAGCTATTCAAAATCTTAGTTACTTGGTTTCAGTAATTGAACACACTAAATCAATTTGCAATTAATATAGCTTGTCCAAAACTAATTTCCCTCTCATAATTATATGAAAGCCATACAAAAGTTTGTGCAGAATTATTCAAAAAGGGAAAAAAAAAACCTAGCTTTATGATGAATACTTGTACTGAAAGCAGTAAGGAGGAGATGTCACAGAGCTACTGCAACTTTGTGGAGGTTTTTAGCTTATGGGAGCAGGAAAATTGGCCATTGCTCCTCTCTGATATGTAGAATTAGTTGAAAATCCTGCTATTCCACAAGTGCAAAGTTGGAGCAGCAGCTCAAGTGCAACAGGGTTGGAGAGTTGAGCCAAGTTCCTGAAATGTAATACCAGTTTCTATTGCACATACTCTTGCAAAGTCACGATTCCTGCTGAGGATGACATTAGCCTGTTTCCTGGCTTTGCTTGTGGTTTATTTTGGTTTCCCACTGCCACACACAAAGCCTGTCCAGGGCTAGGCAGCCCCTGCTCCCTCTGCCGGCTGCGGCACTGTGCCCAGGGCTCATGCCTGGGGTCGCAATCGTGGCTCACTTCTGGCACTGGGCACTCCAACAGTTTTCCTCATCTCCTTGTTGTCTGGCACGCCACAAACTTGTCTTCTAATGGGGTCTCCAAGTGCAAATGTATACGTGTAAAATTGTATGTTCTACTTTGACAACTCAAATACTTTGCTTGCTCTTCACTATGGTCTAAACAAATGAAAGTAGTATGATTTTATTTTATTTTTTTCCAGAATTAAGTCAGCCTTGTTCCAACATTCAAATGCACTTTATAATTATTCCACACCTGTCCTTTATTAGTTGTATTATTTTATGGAGGTTAATTTTGTTTTATAAGAATCTTCATGTTCTACAAATTTGGAATTCTTTCTTCTTGCTACAGGTGTGATAATATTATAAAGAATGTAACAGATAATTTTTAACATTTTTTTTTTTCTGTTCCTTGGAGTGTTTCGTCTGTGGCATGAAATAGAATAATGCCACTGCAAAAACTGTGAAGGTTTTCATGTGAAACTATGATAGACAGAAGAAGCTTTTCTTAATTTATCATTCTTGGTAGAAGACAACATTTGAGTTCAAAACCTGTATCAATATTACGTTTTACATTAATGTAATCTTACCTCTTTTTGAGATATGGGTCAAGAATCCATCCCAGTCCTTTAGAAAGAGGTATTAAAAGAAAGTTAGACTGGGATCCTTTAGCTTTCCCCAAGGAAGTATTTAACCTGTTATTAAACCTGATCAAGCCCCATCTCCTTTTTGTCTTGCCCTCAAATCTCTCTGCATAGTCACAAACCCCAAAGGCTACAGAATGAAACGTAGGCCCCAAGTTCATACCCTCCAGCAGCTGAAGCCTTAGATTTGCCCACAGATCAGGTTTCAGAAGCATTTGAGTAGTGAGCTTTTTGCAGATCCTTGGAGATGCACAACAAGCAGCCATGAGACTTTATGGGGATCTAAGGGAGAAGGAGTTGATGCTGTCCAGAAACTCACTGTTGAGTTGTCCAAGAAAGATATAAAATCACCCTGACAGCTTGGCATTAAGAAACAATGTTGATTTTGTTACTGTTGTTTAAAAAACAAACAAACAAAAAAAAAACTAAAAAGAGAAACTCAGTTCTAAAGAGTCTTGCTTCCCTCTGGGAAGATCTGAGAGCAGCTCAAATGCCTACATTTATTTCTGAAATAGAATAAAGTTCTGGAGGTGTAATGCCCTCATTATTCAGAACTAGGGAAATAAATAGTTAATCTGATCCAGAGGGTTTTTTTTTTCTCCTATGCACTACTGAAAATGGTCAACAGATCTTCTGAGCAGACAGACTATGGGACACAAATAAACTCAGTTTCTGCTGCTGTAGTTTTGGATCTGCATTGCCATGAAAAAAATGCCTAAGGATTTATGGATGATTTTGAGTTGGTTTTATGGTCTGAGCAACACATGCCTGTGAGGCTCTATAGTCTGAGCAGTACAAACCAGGTATATGTGATCATACAGTAACTGTGGTGTGCTGGGTCATGTATGCCACCTAATTTCTAGCACCACCATCTCAGATATTTCTAGAAGCCTTCTTTCAGGCTGCATTATTTCTGGCTACGTTAAGTAACATTAGTGTGACTTTTCCTTAGTAGGGACGTAAAAGGACGGCGGAGTCTTGTTCTGCTATCAGTTTTTCTGGGGAGCTCTATTCCCTGGGGTATCTGAAAACTTTGATTTCTGGTACTGCTTTATGAGTAAGCCCATTTATTCCCAAATCTAATGAAGGAATAATTTCAGAAGGTAAATATTAATTTACAACAAATTAGGGTTTTTTTTTTTTTGCTCTCTTTTGGTGACATAGGCCTATGCACTTGGTTGAACTATAGCTTCCTATTCTGTTACTCTACTTCTACATTTTCAGGAAGGGGTTAGCATGTGAGGAGCTCTCCGCTCTGGTTCTCTGAGCATTGCATGGTTGCAGACACAGCAGGCTCCTGCTGATCTTACCATTAGTGGCCACTATGGGCGTAGCCCTCTGGCATCAGTCCCCTATTGGAAAGCTGTGCAGTTCTCTCTCTTCTCCTGCTGACTGTTTATTTGAAAAGCCTCTTCATCAATAACTTCCTTCTTCGTTTTCTCTAGCATTGAGATATCTCTGAATTCTACTCACAAAATAAATGACTGTCTTCAAGTCTGAATGGTTCCAACTGTAAAAAAGATGTTACAGCTTTTAGGATTGTTCTTGTAGGAAGGCACAGTTTTTTTGGTTTTTTTTTTTACTGTGTAAAGTGGAGACTCTGAGCTTGTTTTTGTGGTCAAAAAAGGGATGCACCCTGGATTTCAGCAAGTCTTTTGCTATGTAGTGGTGGCATCCTAACTATTGCAGAACTAAAACAGGATAGAGTTCTCTCTAACGGTCTAAATTTGGAGGTGGCCTGCGGATGCTCACAAAGGAGGACAGTTACCATCAACTGTGCTTTAATTTTAGATCTGCTTGTTCACCTTCCCAAATCCTTCAAACCTTCTGAAAGGAAACAGGAGACATTTGAACTTGAGGCACTACTGCAAACTTCAAAGGCGCTATTTATCATGGCCTTAAAAAAAAAAAAAATCAGTTCAATACATTTTCTCCCTATGTACAAAACATTTCATCAGTAAAAATACAAGAAGGAAGAACTATCTTCTTTAACAGATGAGGAAGTGGATATGTTGAACTATAGAAACTGTTACCTTATTCAAGCTATTAAATTCTGCTGCGCTCTTTAGTTCTCACAGGGGTACATGTTTCCCAGTTTTCCCTAGGGACTTAGCATGGTTATCTCTTCTTTCTTCCTTTCTTTTACTAGTTCTTGCTGCTGGAATAAGCCCTCCCAGCATTAGTGTTGTGCCCAGTGCTCTCATCTAAGGAACACTGCATCCAAAAAACAAGATATATTTTACTTACAAAGAAATAAGCTTTATACGTTTGGGCCCCAGCTTGTTCATCATATGCGTTTACTGAAGGCTCAAAGAACTCCAAAATCCCTCAGTTGAGAGGAGGGAAAGAAAAATGATGTAGCAAAAGCTAAGGATTCATGTTTATTTTTTTTTTTAATGGCTTTACTGGAACACAGAACAAATAATCTTTCCCTTGTACAGCTATGGTGATTTGTCTGGAAGACCAGAAGCAACCTAGGGGTGACTGAAATAATCTTACATCAATTTCTTGACTTCTAGTGGATGCAGTAGTATCTATGAGGATTCAACAAATGGCACCCTTTGCAGTCTCCTCTTTATGATGTTACTGTTCCTGTGCTGTGCATGGTGCCCTCACAGAGGGAATGGGGGCTGATTAGACTCTAGATTCCTGCAGTGACATTAGTCACATCTTGAAGTCAGTAAAACAAACTGCAAAGGTAGGCTCCAGTTCATCTCAGATCACTGTGACAAAACATGAAGCTCAAACATCAACCTTTTGTTTGGATTTGTATGACTCTCATTTGGAAATGGTGTCAGGTGTAGCTTATGTCATGTAAGTGCTTAAAAGCTGATATCACAAAGAATATTCTAACATGGTAGATTTGTACTGGGAGGAGTTTATGCTTTTTCATCCCACTGTAAGCCATGTTTCGCTTGTGTGTTTCTTGGCTGGAGCATTTCACCAGTAAAAATACTGTTTTGTGACCAGTAGAAAGTTATTATACTTATTACAAACAAAAATGGGTTGCGTTTCAAAAGGAGAAGAGGAGCTAGTGTTAAGGTCAATTTTTTTTTTTTTTTTTTATTAATAGATCACAGCATCTCTCCTTGAAATGTATTTGGTAGAGTGGCACACTGAATTCCTTGCAAATGTTTAGTTTTTAGAAAACAATTCTGCATGCAGACTGAGTAAATAGCTGTCCTGCTTGAAAGACTCCTATTACAAGGACTTCAGTACTGTACTGGAGAACAAAATTAAAACATTTTAATTTCCAGGAGTATAAAAATATATAGAATGTACTTTGCTCTGGAAATACAGATGTAACTTATTTGCTGTATGTATGTTACATTCAATAGATTCATGATTGCTTAACTTAGAAATGTTTGACTGAATTTGTTTTGATATGTTTCCAGAGGTACATTGTAAACAGCTCTTCCAATACTCTCTTCGAGTTCTTGAAGTCAGAGGAAGTATTTCTCATTTTTAATGCGATCAATTACATATTTTTCAGAGGAAAGCAACAAATAAATATGCAATACACACTCATACAGATATGGAGAATCTTGTGGGTTATATAAAAGAAAAATTGATCCTAAGAATCAAAGGTTCTGTTGTCATCATTAACAGCTTTATTTTCTGAGGTTGTCATCTGAGAGGGAGATTCTGGGCTTCAGCGCTTAGCAGGGTGCACAGGGGAAAGGTTTCAGCTGGAACTCAAGCAAGTTTTTCAAAGCCACTAATTCATGGTGTTTCATGCTGCTTTGAGAAGTACCACTAGTCTCTTTTAAGTGTGTAGTGCCAGGGGTACAAGCGTAGAGCACTTTCTGAGTAAAATTGGAGAATTATTTGCAGTGAAGCAAATTGGTGATGGTAGCACGGTTTATAGAAAAGAGCATCAGACCTACAGCAAGTGGAGAAACAAAGAATTTCAGAATGACTGAGGAATTACCCTTAATTAAAAGGAAAACACATGCTAAGAAAGTGGAGAAAAACGTGTGAATGAGTTGGGAAATATGTAGTTATTCAACATGGGGTAGTAATTTCATTAAGAACTGCTGCTTTTTACGAACAGACAGCCATGAAATACTTACATAATTGACAAAGAACAACTTGCATGAGGCTATGAGCAAATTCAGAGCTGTGATGGGTTAGCGAGAGGATTAAATGAACAACAAAAAAAAAAAAGCCATGGATCAGACTGCACATCATCTGTTTGGAAGGTTGGACAGGTCACTTGAACACCTTTCTTCCCTATTAGTTATCTGAACAACTCCATCGAGAAGAATTCATGTTGTCTCAGCTCAAGCAGTGCCAGTCACCTCAGCTGGTGAAACTCTGCATTCTATCAACTTTGCTGCAGAACTTGAGTCAGTTATTACAGCCGAGCACAGGAGAATGAAGCACAGGTATAGAAATTATGTTAAGTTATCCCATCAAGTTCTGGTCCAAAGAAATAAAATGAGATACATTGTACAACTGAGATAATTATTGTGAGTAGAATTTCAGCATGTCTGTGTTTGGGAACTGTGGAATTCAGGGCTCTAGAAGAATATTAAGTAATGAACGTCTGTAATGAAAAGTATTTCAACAGGAGCAATAATTTTTCTCAGAAGATTTAAAAAAAAAAGCTACATCCCAAAGCCAACCCCTTTGAATTTGATGGAGTAGAGAAAAATTCAAGGAATGTGTTTTTTTTTTTTTTTTTTTAAGAGCTTTAAATTGACGTGAAAATCATCATGTACCCATGGTAGTTAAAATACCATTACATCTCAACAGTTAATTATTTCTGTTTTGTCCACCCTCTCCTTTTTTTCCGTGCCAGTATTTTAGAAATTGTTGGGTTGAAAACTGAAACTGGGACATAGATGTAATTTGTGTGCTATCTAAACTTCAATGAAGTTCCCTTTGAAAGGTGCTCAGAATAATTCTTGCACGAAATAGGACTGCAAATGTGTGGCAAAGACAGGAGTAAGGAAACCCCTACGTCACTGATAGCAATTCTTTCCCGTAGTGCTATGAAAGGTAGTTTGAGTATTTATAAAAGAGAGGTGGGGGGAGGGGGAATTAAAGGAAGATTTGGTAGAAACAGAGACAGAAAAGCAAAGGAAATGGTCAATACATCATATCCCCTTGTGAAAAGCTAGGAGTGAAGAGTAAACGCTGGTAGAAAAGGGACTTGGATCTGGTATCAAGATGCTGTCTTTGCGTCTTAGGATGACCTTGTTTGTCTCTCTTTAGGCAGTCAGGTTTGAATAAAAAAAAATACCCAGTGAAGTCACTAACCATTACCTTTACAACACTGGTTTTTACAAGGGAGAAAGCTGAGAATGGATCTTGTTCATGCAGATTGAGGCCAAGCAGGTCTAAAATTGTTCAGAACTAAAAATACCATTCTTGAGCACCAGAAATCAGACGAGGAAAAAAAATTTTTTGGACTTCCAGCCATAGGTTATCTTTCCCTCTGCCATTTGCAGTTGCTAACGTTTTCCTATACTTAGGTTTTGTGCTTCACAACTGTCAGATCTATGTCCCTATCTCTTTTCTTCCTATTAGGGTTGCTTATCCCTCATCAGTAACCTGAAAGGAAATACAGAGCTGACATAAGATAGCGCTGCATAGTCAGTGCTGTGCTGCCAAAACACCCTTGGCACATAGGATGCAAAATCTAGCTTTCTTCACAGATTGAACCAACTCTCAAAGGACATCAAGAATCCTGCAATTGTTTGGAGGAGCCTGTGTGGTTTGTGCCCTTTTCATCCTCTTTTTGTTTCTTTGCACAGATTTTCTGCTGGTTCCTGATGTAGAAGACATCGTGATGCTTGATTCCTGTGCAGATCCCATCACCATTTTCAGTTATTTTGTAAGGGTGAGAAAATTTGGAAACATGGTTCACTGTTACCTGTACTTTTTTTTTTTTTTCTTTAAAGCCAAGATGTATTCTGTGCGCAATGTATGCTATTTAATGTACATTATTTTAGCATCGTTTTACATGTGTTTTAAGTAGACAGATATGAAAGAATTTTGAATTTTATCCAGACAGTTTCTTTCATTGTTGGAATATTACAAAGAAGGTAAAAAGGTGAAAGTAAAGCAGAATGTCTCATATATAAAAGCAACTACCTTTATCTTTTAATCATTAGGAACATAGGTAGTGCTAAACCTATATTTACTAGGCCTTGTGAGCTCATCTTATGGATTCATTTCAAAACTCTATTTCACAAAATTCTTCTCTTAGTTATGGAAGATTCCACTAGCTGGTTTTAAAAGATCGTTTGCATCTCTGTTCCCATGTAATGACATACTTAACTTACAGATCTTTTGTCCAGTTCAGACTGAATGCTTATTTCAGTGTGTTTCTCTGTTTCCCAGCTGTGCTGTGTCAGGGGTGAATTCTAGGATGTGAAGAGCACAAGGGCAGATCTCGCCACGATTATCATTATTTGTGTGTTGAGTGCATTTAAATCATTCCATTGTTCTACCATCTCTGGGATGTGAAAATTTTGAAACTTAACCCTTTGCTCAAAATTAACTTAGTGCTGCAGACTCTCCTGTAAGTTATTTATCCCTCATTAATCCCTATCTAGATTTGCAGTTTTCTATGTAAGACTACTTTATGAAAATAAGTCATTTTAAAAAAGTGAAAAAACAGAACATAGCAGCTATAGATTTGTATGTCCAACATGACTGTTTTTGTTCATTTTTTTCCCCAAAATATTAAAACATATTTAACCTTGAACTAGAACTTACTGTAGAGATCTTAGCTAAAGAAAAGTACTTGGTAAAGACTGTGAATTTTTCCATTTTGTGTATTCAGACGATACGACAAACTCAGCTCTCACACTGTGCTTGAGTACTATTTTAGGAAAGGATTTATCAAAAGGTAGACAGTTACATATATTGCTAATGCCAACGCACATGCCACTTCACCAGTGTTTGTTGGAATGACAAGATCAAATGTCTAATCCTTGAATTTATCTAATTAAAAAAAAAACACCAAAACCTTTGTAACACGTACGTCTGTTGATATGTACAAAGTAGCTTACAACTTCAGGATTCCTGAATGGTCATGGAAAAAAGTATAATTGATACTGATTGATCACATAATAAAAATAAATATGTTAGTTACAAAATAAACCATTTTTTTTTTTATCCCTGTATACTATAAAAATAGTAGCGTAGCCTTTTATGAGCAGCTGCTAAAAGAGTTGTGGAAATGTTGTGCTTTCTTCATAAACACAGAACTGGTATGTCTTATGATCTGGGAGGACAGGTCACTTAGGACTCTAGCAAGTTAGAATGAAAATACTAGTAATTAATTATTATTATTAAGAAAAATGTGAATGGTGTTGACGTAATTATTACATCAAACTAAATCACATTGCAATGTGCCTTATCTCATGTCTCCCGTACCACAGATAATAATTCTAAAATAGCTATAAGTGATGTACATTCAGTTATATTACACACTGTATAAAAATGCCCGTGTTAATGCCTGCCATACAATCACCATTGTTAGTTTCCTTTAGTAGTATTTTGAAGACTTGCTCACTTTCAGCTCCAACACAAGCTCTCCCTGCTCCATCATCCCCTCCTTCTTCGCTGATTCTTACTGGGAGGCTTCAGGAGGCTCTCTCGGTATCTCACATTTGTATGGAACAGTCGGACCATTTCATGGTCTTTGCTATCCAAAACTCTGGGCAGAAAGAGGGAGGATTTCTGTGTCCTGCGAGTTTTAAAGCCCCTCCTGGGTCGTCCTTTGCCATTGATTGAGACATACCAGAGTCTCTCTGCACTGGCTTTGCGCTTGGTGCTGGCTCCATTAGGTACAGTCCGGTACAGACGGGACGCATAGGTGTTGTAGCCCAGTTCGTGGATCCTCTCCACAAACTCACACTCTGTGTTATAGCTCTCCTGGAAAGCAAACACAAAAATGATCAAGAAAGATTATTTGGGTAATAGCTCTCTTACCTCTACCAGTTTGGTCCAGGGTCATATGCATGACTCTGATCAGTTATAGACAAAGGGCAGAACCACATGTGCTATGAAATAGTCTATAGTTGAATGTAAAGCCTGACTCTTTAATTGGTGTATTAGTAGCTAGATATACCTGCAGTCCATTAGTCCAATTTATTGTGATGATTTGAGCTTTAAACAAAACATTTATGGAACTTCTTTATTTCAGCATCACAAAATGGAAGTCCCTTGCCCACCTGTGTTCCTCTGAAATGCTAGGCTGCTCCAATATCACAAACTATAAGGAGGAGCACGTGTCCATCCTGATTGCTCACATTTCACAGGGGCTGACAAAACTTTCCAACTTTCCTCTTACTTTCAGCTCTGATGAAGCAGTGTGAGAGCCTGGCATGAGGACCACCTTCCTCTTCTGTAAGAGCAGTGGAGATAAAGGACCTCCCACACTGTACATCTTCATTTTCTTAACTAAGAACTTCCTCTGCCACATCTGTGTGATGAAGACCTCAGTGTCTTAACACATGCAAGACACAGAGGAACTGCTGCCATGGTCTCTGTGGAGGTTTTCCTTTGGAAATGCCCCTCTGGAGGATGTGCAAAGGGCACAGATAGCTGGGCTGGATCAGAAAAGCCATAGGATCCATTAGCAGCATGTCTTTAATGCTGTTCTCTCCCCAGAAATTCTGATAGGCATTTTACATGACTTTAAAAGACTCCACATGTCTCTGTTTCACAGCTGTAAAAAGGAAGTGCCCTTCCTTGCGAGGACAAGGTTTTCATATGCTGTGTTGCTGCAGCCCATACAACTGCCATATGTAGGTGAATTCCTGTTTCTATCTGCCTCAGATCTGTCTGTGAAGGGTTTATCACAGAGAATAAACCTTGAGGATTATCACAATCTGCTAAGGACATAAAGGAGTCCTGCAGATTTAACAAGCTTAATTTATTGACCTCAGGAAATTTGTGAACCAAGGGATAACTGAGTTACTCTAATTCCTTTCTGTAGAGGCTCCCTGTGTCATTATCCCCAGACCAGTCAGTTTTATTTCAAACAGTGGGCTTGTTCAGACTCCTGGCATGGTAATGCACGTGAAATAGCTGGACAGCTTTTCTAGACAAGTAAACCCAAAATTTTTCTCCCGAGCTTACCCTTCTCCCTTTGCTTCTGCTGTGACAAAAGCTCAAATGGAAGAAGTTTCCTGAACTGTCCCTCTGGCTTTGAAACATGGGTCTGAAACAATTTGTTTTTCCAGCTCATGTTTGAGACAGGCTATCTTTTCAGGTTGCACAGGAACTTTTAACAGCTGAAATATAGTGACTGAACAAATTTCAGCATCATGCCATGTTTCTCAGGCTGCAGAGAGAAGTCCTAGAAAAAAAGACCTCTGTCTTTTCTCCACTCTATGAGAGTCTGTTTGCTCAGAATTTGTTCAGTCTGATTTTAGTACAGTTTAATTAACCTGGAGGAAAAGCATACTTATTTTGACCAAGAAAGAGATAAAGATGAAAAAGAACATGAGAATTCTTCCTGTCTTTGGAGCTGACTCTGGCTGACAGACGAGATCCATTGAAATATATGCCCATACTTAATGAGAATATTAGCCAGAGGCATAGCAGTGGTCAGTCTTAGCTCTGTCAACAGCAGAGCCAGTATTCCCTGATTCTACTTCAGCTGCGCTTTCCTTCTCCAAAATTTTTTATTGCCTGGTTCTCTGTACCAGCAAAGAACCATCATGTTTACACAGAGAATTGTTAATTATCAGGCATCACATGGGGCACGTTACAGAAGCTGGGTTATAAATGCTATCAAGATGACTCTTTGGAAAGGCAGAGTAAAAGACATTAAAACAGGGAGGTGACCGAGTTGATTGTGTTAAGTAGGTTGTGTGCACAAGGAGAAGTCTTGAGGATTTGTTATGCTGCTCAAATCGACAGACTTACATAGAGTGAGCATTTGAGCTGTGTGTGACCCTCTTCAAATCTGCTTTCCTTACACAGGGATCCTGGAGAAACTGCACAGTGCATATGTTACACAGTAGCAGATCACAAGCTTGCTGAGGGTGTAATCAAAGATGCTGGAAGAAATTCAAGTAGATAGATAATGTGCATAGAATACACAGTGGCTAGTGCACCTTCCTGTGTCCTCGAGTGTAAAGAAGTCTGAACAGAAGTATTTTATTCACTGAGTGGAAACACCGACTGGGCTGAAAAGGTGAGACTCCCATTAATGGCAGTGGAGCTCAGATATTGATTCAGAGGTCAGAACAAATGTCAAAAGAGTGGGATAAGGTGTTTATTTTCACCTTTATCTTCTTACAATTTCCAACACCCCCTTCCCTTGCTATGGCTCTGCTTTTTTAGCCCATTAATTCTTTCACTGCCCAACTGTGGAGGAATTCTCATCAGTAGGTTGGCTTCCTGTAGCTGAGAGCTCAATTGCTTCTGGATATGCTTTGTCAGACAGTTATATCCCCTGCCAGCAGCCAAGGCCCATGGTGAATACAAATATAACAGCATTCTGGATAGAGATGCACATCCTGCACTGCGAGGGTAGCCCCAGGGGTCTTTATCAGTGTCATCACTGCCCAGAAATCTGGTCTTGTGAAGTACCTTTGCTGAATATGCTCTTCTGCCATTAGCTGTAGAGTCAGTAAGAAAGGAGGAGCTCAGGTTCTTTCTGCTTCTTAAAAGTATACTGCTCAGTTACTGATAACAATTCCAGAGAAAAATCTGTTATGACATTAAATCTTATCCCAGTAAAAATTCATTTGTAACAAATCAGCTCAAATTCTCCTCTGGACCTGTTCTCACAGTAGGAAATGACAGATGTATGCCAGAATCTTAACCAAAACTTACTGATGCGTAAAGCCTGCCCCTCTTGTTCATGGCCAGGTATCTGCCAGAGAACAAGCCCTTGATAGCGACGATCCCGACATCAACAGCGGTTATTTCAAGGATACCTAGAAACAGAAAAATACGAGAGTTGTTGTTGCTCCTCATCACATAGAATTTGTTAAGGTACTTTTGAATGGATGCTTAACTGCAGAGTATGACTTCACAGCTATCACTCGCCCACCTCAAAATCATACTGCAGCCATAGTTCAGTAAGCAAAACAAGACTCTTATCTGAAGCAATGTAGAACAACAAGGATGTGGAGATTGTTTGAGGCAAGCTTGACAATAAACCCTCAGATGTCTGATTGAGATTGAACTCTTTCAAAAATGAAAAAGATCTGACACTGAACTAGAGGTTCACTTAATCCTATATGTATATAGAAAAGTTTAAATCCTCTTTAATGCTTAGGAACACAAGAGCTCTTGACTTATTGAAACCCGTCACAAAGCTTTCCATTTTGGGACAAAGCCCTTGCTGGGGTCTCCGGAGGGTAAAACAGCATTTTAGAGCCACAAATATAATCATGAAAGGAACTTGTCCTTCAGGAGGTCGATGTAGCCCTCCGGATAAGGACAATATGACTGCCCATGCCAAGTTAAAAGGGAGGAAATGTTTTAGGCTGTCAAAGACTGGGTTTCAAATACTGGAAGGATATCACAGGTGAGGGTGGCACACCTGCCAAAATGTCTACACCCAACCAAGTGTGCCACGACGCTGAAGGAAGCACAAGTGGCTCAGGGGATGCTGTACTACTTGCTTGTGCAGTGTCCTCTGACTCCAACTGCTCTGTTTGCCTGCTGTGGTCTAACAGCTCTGTGCTGTCTCTGAGGGTTTGGAAGCGAGAGACGATCCCGGCACCCAAACCCATTGCTGCCCGTTGGCAATGACAGAGCAGAGCCAGGGCCCCGTCCCATCTGCAGAGCTGCATCTTGGCCCGACCACGTCTGTGAGAGCTATGGTGGTTTCGGTACAGCTGTTTCGAATCAGCCACCGGTTCGCCGCCGAAGGATGTCTCCTCCGGGCTTTGATAGCGAGGGGGTTTTCCTCTAGGAAATCGTGGTTTTCCTTTATGGACTTCAGACAGATCCCCGAGGTTCCCCCCTATCTCTGTGTGCCATCACCAGCCTGGATTTACGCTTCCTGGGGCGGCGGGGCCGGGCTGTGCCCACGGGCGGTTGCGGGGGCTCCCGGAGGCAGCGGCGGGCCCCCTCTCCTCCCTCTCCCAAGCCCCCGCTCCTACATATCCCGTTTCATCTCAGTCGTCGCCGGCAACTTAACGGAGGGGGAGGCCAACCGGGAAGGGCCGAGGGCTGCACGCAGCCCGGTGGGGCGAGGGCAGCTCGGCGGGTCCGAGCCCTCCGAAGGCAGGAGGGTACCGCGGGGCCCCCGGTGAGGCGGCGGCTCCGGGCAGGGGAGGAGCAGCGGGAGAGCCCCGTCCCGTCCCGCTCCGTCCCTGGCGTCGCCCGCATCCTCGCAGCGCAGGACGCAATTGGTCCGAGCGAGGGACCCCCTCCCCGAGCAGCCCAGCCCGGGGGGAGCGGGCTGGGGAAAGGTGCGCCCGGTACTCACTGAAGACGCTGTTTTTCTCCAAGGTGCCGTTGATCTTGCCGCCGGGGTGGATCTGCAGGTGGTACTTGGTGGCACAGTAGAGCTTCCTGCGGCGGGGCGCTCCCCCGAGGTGCTCGTAGACGCCGCCTCGCCCCCCCGCATCCCGCGGGGCCCTCGGGGAGGCTGCGGCCGCCGGGGCGGGCGGCTCGGGCAGCAGGGCGAGCAGCAGCAACCAGATCACGAGCATCATGGCATAGCGGCCGCCGCGCTCAGCCCGCGGGGGAGTGGAGGCTCGGGGACAGAGGTACCGGGGCTCCCATTAACGGCGTCCGGCTAGCAGCGCGGCGGGGCGGCACGGCGCGCAGCGCGTCCAGAGGAGAAGCATCGGCAAGTTTTTATCATCGGCCCCGATCTGGCCCTTTTATCTGTCTCAGATTTACTTAAATCAATAGACATCGGCGAAGGCCGCCGAGGAGTCCCAGCTGTTTGCGTGAGATGGAGCTGCCGCGCTCAGCTTTCTCCTTGGGTTTCCAGCTAGGCAGACGGCACAAGAAGCAGGAGGAGGGGGGAGAGAGAGCCCCGCTGAATTTCGGCAGGAGGCTGCGGGGAAATAGCTGACCGGCGGAGCATAGAAATAAAAGCGGCTCCCCGCAACAATAGCCCGATCTGCGACCAATTGATACGAAGCAGAGGAGGCAAAAGGTATCGCTCTCGTGTGAACTCCCAGAGTGCAGCGTGGATAAAATTACACAGCATCCCCGCTGCCCCCACGCACACCTCCCCCCCGGCGCGGGGGCTGCCCTCGGCCGCCGCCCTACGCTCCGCGCAAAAGCCGCGCAGCCTCCGCCGCTCCCCGCGCAGCCCCGCGGCCACCGGTGCGCTCAGCGAACACCTCAGTTCGGCGGCTATCGGAAGTGCAGGAGCATGATAATGCCGACGGGGGAGAGGGGGAGCGTTTCGGTGGCTTTCACTCGGGGGCTCCCCCCGCCTCGCTTTTGGTGTTGAAAGCAAACAGCTATCCCTAAATCCACCAAGTCCCAGTTACGAATAGCGCGCGTTATTTAGGTAGGTCTTTCAAGATGCAGTCAGTTCTAAATGAACTTCGACAAAGCGGGGCCCAGCCGGAAAGCAAATGTTGTTACATCGGGGCTCAATGCATTTGCAAGAGGCTGAGGCTAATCCTTTCTCCTAACTCCGGTGCCTCATTAGCTGTGGCAGCCCCGCACTCGCTACCGCGCAGCTTCGCACCGCTGCCCACGCCTAGGAATAAATGCAGGGGAAGGCAAGAGGTCCAACAGCTCGCTGAGTTGCGGCGGCCCTGCGTGCGGCTCAGAGGCGGCTCGTTAATTAGATTTGCATCTGAAATGGGCAGTGGGAGTTTTGGGGAAGTGTTTGGGCGATAATTAGTATTAATGTGCTCGGAGGGCACGCAAATACACCTTTGAAGTGAAGCACGACAGAATTCAGCCGCCTGACCTTCACCGATATAATTTTTTCCCGCTGTCGGTGCACGAGAAGAGGTCTATAAAATATTTTAAAGGACATTCCTACGCAGAGCAAGAGGGTTTTCTTACACTTTAATAAAAGGAAGCTTTTACTAGCGGGAAAATAAGCGAAGGGATGCGACCTTCCTCCCTCCTTTGAGCTGCGCTCAATATTTAGCAGTTCTCCAAGGCTAAAAGGCTTTTCATTATACGGCCGTCTGAAATAAAAGGAAACACATAAAAACCCACAAGCGGCTCTCCGCCATCACCATCCCTTCCTCTCTTTCTTCCCCACCCGCGCAGCCCCCGCATCACGGGGACAGTCGGATCTGGGAACGGGAAATGTTTGTACAATTAATTCTTTATTGCTGTTTTGTTTTCCCGCAGTACCGCTTCCAGGCACTAAAAGCGGTTCCAGCATATTTAGGAAAAGTAAATAGAAATGAAAATGAAATGAAAATAAAGCGCTGTGGCCGTTAGAAAATAAGAACGCAGCCACTCCAGCCTCCGCTCCCATAGCCTGTGGAGGGGATGGGGGTTGTACCAGGCCGGGTCCCTTCTCCCTTCGGGGACCCGCGGTTACTGCTGGGCCATAGGACAGGGGAAGACCCCTCGAGGGACACCGGGGCTCGAGGAGATGCGCTCAGCTGCACTGCGCGTATTGACTCATGGTGACGACAGCATCTCTCCAACCTGGAGGTGCGCAGATGACACTATCGTTTTGGATTTGCCGGACGATTTTCATCAGCGCTCTGAAAAAACAAGCTCACAAAATCCTCCTCCCACCGCAGTAATAAACCCAAAAGAGCAGTGGGTGGAAGGGTAACGCGTTAATGACTTCTGCTCAAATTGCTTCCATCTTGATCACATTTTCATAATTAGCACCATCATCCACAAATCTTTCCGCCCTGGGCTTCCCAAGCGGTGTGTGCTCTGCTTCTTAGAGAGGGGAGAGCTCACAGGTCTGTCATTAATGGGTCCCTTTCAAATGAAATGAATCCGACCTCCACCAAAATATCAAAGGGCTGCTGTTACCTCGTCTCACTCGGCACAACGCTGAACAGCCAGCAACCTGACGTCGTTCTGCAGACATCTATACAATAAAACATAAGCCTACCCTTGTATATTTTAAGTTGTCTGGTGACCATTTCGGAAAACAAAAAGGGTCCCTTTGATGTGGTCTGATTCTAGCGGAGGGTGAGACGTCAGATGTGGTCTACCGATTCTTTCTGGAAATATTTTTAATGATGCCCCAAAGCTTCTTGTAGCCCCAAAGTAATAATCAGAAAGCGGTTCGGGTCTGTTACTTGGCGTGGAGGGGAAAATAGGGTCTAGCCCGTATGCAGCTGCATTAGAGTTACACGTTATAATGATCTATTAATTCGTTTTAAACGTGCTATTTTAAATGGAGCACGATTCCGTAAGCTTAACCTTGCTCACGGGATGTTTCTGTGCTTTCTCATGGGTAAGCCACATAGGCAGCGTTTCGCCCAGCGAGCCAAGTGGGTAAAAGCGTGTGTATTTGACACAGATGTTTTTATCCTTATCGTGTGCTCCGATTCCAAAGCACACAAAAGCGCCGGTGCTCCTGGCAGTTGGCTGCCCTCACAGAGGGGTAGGTGTGCCCTAGGGCTGCGTGACAAAGTAACGCGTATTGCTCTTCAGGCGTCACATGAAGGTAAACACTGAGAATAAATAAATACATTTGAAAGACTCTTCTGAAAAAAAAAAAAAAAAAGGGGGGGGGGGGGGAGGGAACAAAAACATTTATTTATTTATTTATTTATTTATTTATCCCAGATTCAGCTTGGAGGCAGCTGATGTGATTCCCCACTCCCAAGCAGCTGCCCCGCGCGCAGCAGTAATTTACAGCAGCCGCTCCTCTAACGAGGAGGAAGTTGCAATTTGTAGAGCAATAAATACCGAGGTGGTGGGAGGAGCCCCCGGCAGAAAAGTCGCCCTTTTTCTCCAATTAAAACTTCTTCTTGGCACCATCGCGGACCGTGGGAAGGTCTTAAGGAAAAACACGGTGGCCCCGGTGAGGATAAGGTGTTTGTGGCTGAGCTGTGTCATCTTCCGAGCGCGGCTTTTCTGCTCGCTGCAGTTTGCTCACACCTGCTGCTGGTATTGGGTGGAGGTTCTGAAATTCAATTAATTTCACTCAGCTCTATCTTCTTTGCTTTGTGGTCTCCTAGTGGGGTTATTCTGCACCCTGTGAACAATATAATCTTGTTTAAATGACTTTCCAGACCACACAGATCACATTACCCGCTTCTATGCGTGTAGGCAATATTGTTTATTGGATTGTATGCTCTGAACTCCTGAAAAGAAGGAGAGAGCAGAGGTAGAAGACTCTGTGCACAGACTTCATGGTTTCCAAAGTTTAAGATGCTTTCTCGGGCAGGGATAGTAAGATTTAGGTAGTTTCCAATTAAAACTGATGCAAAGAACACTCCTAAAAGGGAAGCATTGTGCATGTAACAGGGATTCTATCATTTGTCTCTTTATCAATTCATATAGAACTTTATTTCATCTTCATAGTTATCACACTTCTATGGAAAACTCAGTTTGGGTCTTCTGATTTAAGGTGGTACTGTTCATTTTATACTAATGATGTAAGTAATTGAGATAATGCATTTCAGGCAATAAATTCATTTAGAACACTTAAACATCTGTATTTAGGTCAAAAACACACGGTTAGCTGCTGCAGTTGAGCTCTGCTAACCTATCTGTTGTACGATTACATCTTAAATACTCATTATTGTTACTGTTATATGTGGTCTATAGCTTATTGAGATCAATATACAAATGCTCGCACTCCTTACTCTAGCAAGTTTTTGTTACAGTCGGCAAGAGTTTCCTTGGCTAAGGACTGAGGGATTAAACCTTCACTCAAAGTTCATGAATTCACTAAGAGCCTTTTCTTTAATGGATGTGGATTTGGATCAGGCCCAATCTCATTACTAGAAAAATTATTTTGCCCTGTTCTCACATAATCTCTTAACGATTTATTGAATGAAAATATTTAAAACAACAAATGCAGAAATATTTAATAATAATTTAATACTCTTTCTTCGCTCTGTTACTTGTGCCTTTTCAATACAAGAAAGAAAAGAAGCAGTACAAGGAATACAACACTACTGAAATACGTGCTGTGGTACAGTTTAGACAACTGTCATGTGGCTCATAAAAATTTGTGACAGGCTCAAACAGTACTACAATGGGGATATTCAGACCATACAAAACTGTAAACTGCAGCCACAAAAATAACTAAAAGAAAGGATGTGAGGCTGTCTGGAAGAGAACAGAGGGAGTGTAAAAACAATGGAAATATAATTTGTTAATAACTTGAGGACCAGATCTACATATCTGCTTCACACCTTTGGTACCTCGTTTGCCACTTAACAGGCTGAGCTCTTGGACAAACTTCATTCCTTTTTTTTGGTAACTCAGCATGTGTTTTTGAAAGCAGCCTCAAAGTACTCTTTTAGATTTACAGAGGAGTGTGGTGTAACTGAGAGAAGTATCTGGCCCATATCCATGATGTAATTGTGCTTTGTGCCTGAAGGGCCTGCTATTCAGATAAATCTCTTACTACTTTTAGGATCTATCCCCCTGTTACTTTCACAGTCAGAGGCTTGTTGTGATCTCTCTCAGCCCTGCAGATCTTTGGGAGTTGGGTTACCTGAAGATAAAAGATCCCTCTTTCTCCAAGTTGTGATTGGATCAACGCTTTGCAAAGTCAGATGACAGGCGCGGGGGTCAGACCCAGGTCTGTTCATGGAGCCGCACAAACACTGAGAATGAAAACTGAAAAAGGTTGCCTTAGGGAAATGCCACGTGCATGAACATATGTCCCTGGAAGAGAAAATATAGTGCCAGGAATTAATTATGACTCAGAACTAAAGGTGTCGTAATACTGCTTTCAAACTTTCCTAGTTTTAGAGAAGAAGTTTTATCATGGGCCTGGGGTTTTTTCCCAGGAAATCCCAGACATGGTCACGGGTTATCTGAAGATGTTCATGATGCAGAACATCTTGATGATGTTCCACCAAGATCAAGGGATCATGAAGAGCACCAAGCAGGCAGAAGTGTAGGTGAGGAAAGTTTATGCAAGTTTTGTATTTATCAACATAGTGAAGAGAACAAGCAAGCACCAGTTAAAATTAAAGTCAGATGAATTCTATCAGAACAACTTGTTTCCCCTCAGGGGGAGAGCCATAGCTAACTCATGACAGTCCCAGGTACAGGTGCAAATAGCTGAGTGTCTCTCTAGGGCCAGCATCAGTGCTACCTCTCTGTGCTAGGTTGGCAGGAAGCACATGGGATGCAGAGGACATCCAGTTGTCGTGAGGAGCCTCAGGCTGCTTGGGCTGAGATCAGCACTGCTTTGCTGTCTTCCTGTCTCTGCCATGGTCCTGGTAGGTCAGGGAAAATGTGAGACCAGGCCTTAGGGCCTAGTGGAACCAGCAGCAAAGCCACCTCCTGTCATGGCTGTTTGAATCACAGAAAAGCAGCACTTGGAGGGGGCCTCAAGAGGTCATTGAGTGCAGACACGCTCTCCTGGTCTCTCAAGTTGGATCTGGAGCTTGCTGGAGGAAATTATCCGCTGAGGAAAACATACATGTCCACTCTTCATATATATATATATATATATATTTTTTTTTTTTTCTATTTTATGGAAGTGGCAGTCCTACTGACTAAATCCAGTGGTGCAAACAATGTGGTATTCATCTCTTTTCACTTCTGTATTCCCTTTCTCTTCCTTTGGGAAGCTTGCATTTTTAATCTGGGTATTTTAACATTGATAAATCAAGGTAGAGCTTGCAGTATATCCTGGGCAGCAGCAGGACATCTCTCACACTGATCTCTCTTTTCCCATTGCATTCAGCACTGCTCCTTGAGGTGTTTGGTGTGTGGCCATCAAACCCCCCCCCTCCCTGGCTTCTTCTGCAGCCCCAGCAGCCAGGTCTGCCACAGGTCCCCTCCAGCCCTTGCTGTGCTGGGAAGCAGAGGGCTCTGGACCAGAACTAGCCATGAGTAATTCTGATTTTTATGGGAACCCTGAAGGGAAATTCAGTTATCAATGGAGGAAAACAGCAATTTTCTTCTTCTTCAGAGAAACTGACTATTACTGTAGCCTTCTCCATGAGTTAGATTATTAATTAAATGATTAATGCCATGTTCTAAACATCCTAAATCTAAGACAGCATGTCTAAGAATGTATTAGGTAGATCATGACTATGTATCTCTCCTGTTTCAACCCAGTTTGACAAGTGGGTGAGGCTGTCAGAACTGCTGAATGTACATTCTTCACCTGTAACATAAAGAGGGAAGATTAATAATTTAGTAGTATGTTACCTTAGTGCACTGTCTAATCTGAGACAGGCTTCTGCTACTTCTTTTGTCCTCAGAAAAATCTTTTAGAAGGGATGACCCAAATTATCAAGGTATTAACCAAGTGAAATAAAAGATATTCCTCAAGAGTCTTAGAAGGAAGCTGTAGATTTAATTCATGATTGGATAGGCAGGAATGGTCCAAGGACCACTGGTGACAGAGCTGGTATTGCAAACCCACAGGGAAAGACCTACATCCTCTCCTGACTACTTGCAGTCCCTGGTATAAATTAGAGATTATTAGCTCCCATGGAATATTTTCTGATTGAAAAGGGATTTTTGGGGAACAAATAGATGTATTGTGATCAGTAAAGGATGTTGGGACAACTTTTGTTTCCTATTATTTGCATGGCACAACTGCAGCACTGCCAAATACCCTAACTTAGCTGTAGATATGAATCACCAAATACAGTTAATGCTTAATGTCAGGTCTTGCACACAAATGGTGGTGTAAACATCAGATACGTGAAATCTTGATATCACCAATATTCATGGCCAAGTTCTACACGAGTGGGAAGACACAAATGGGTTTGTAATTGACATTTTTCTCAGTACTATTTTGGCAATATATTTGACGCTTATTTTATACGTCTGTGACACTGACCACTACTTCTCATCTCACTTCATTGCTTTCTTTCAGGTATTCTTCTAAGTGAGAACTATACAGACTCCACTAGAAAGGACAGGTGAGTCTCTTTTTCGTAATGTCTGAATATGCTCAGCTCAAGCAACTTATACTTCATAGATGTGGCAACTTAGGCGTCTTTACTGAGGCTTTTCTTTTCAGGCAGGTGTGTATGAACCAGAATTTTTCCTTTGGCTCATTTGCTTGTATTGATGTATCTTGCAAAGATGGTTCCATAGTGAATCGAATGGAAGTTGAATCCAAGCACTTGCAGCAATTTGGTGGTTTTTTTTTTTGTTTTTTTTTTTTTGCTTTTATCTAAGTTTTGAGTTTTCAAATATATATATTTATTTAGGTCATTCATTAACGTCAAATTTTTCTATAGAAAGAAAGACACCAACCACTGAACAGACACAGATGCACACGCACACACACACATACCTGCATCCCCTGACCAAATGTAATGCCTGAACTTGCAAGCCCTTTGTCAGGAAGGTAATCTTTATTCACGTGAGCAGCCCCACAGAACTATTCATGCAATGGAGAATTACTCACATGAGTAAAACTTTGCAGGATCAGGTCCTGGATCTAACAACAGCATTTTAATTACAGACAATCCCCAAGCAATGTGTACAAAAGACTTTTTTCCTGGACAATAACAAAGGTTATTAGCCTGTTCTTTTTTCCCCTTCTTGCTCTCTGGTTTAAAAGGAGGCACCAATAATCCAAACCAAATAAAACTGACCTTTGAACCTTTTCTGCTGTACTTTTTCTCATGCCATGATTTCTTTAGTGTGTTAGTGATCTGAAGGCTCGTTCTGGGCTACAGCCACTTTCCCAGACAGGACTGCCTTTCGTCCCCTGACAAATCACTGCTGAGCCCCTTTTGTCCTGCACCACTTTGATCTCACCTGCCTGTCAGGAAAAAAGAACTCCCGTACAGTCAGAATGCATTGCAAACAAATTGGCAACCATCTCATTCCCATACACCATTTCAACAAAGATCAAGATAGAGATAGAGAATTTTTAACCCTTTCCTTGACTTGTGGAACTGAGAAAGAATGCTCGATTATGGTAGTATGATAATTTCTTGAGGAATTGGAGGGTACAAAAAAAAAAAACACCAAAAAAACACAGAACAACAATCAGAAAAACAACAAACTTCTGTTATCCTAATTACATAGCATATTAGCTGTCAAATACAAAGGAGGTATGGCACAGTGGGCAGTGCTATGTTCAAATACCAGCTTTGTAGGAGATCAATTCCTTTTAATTGGACAGCTGCTTATGCATAAACTAAAGAAACATAATAGGTATTCTCCGATGTGAATGAAATTAATCCTATTGTAAATAACTACTGGGGTATTTAATAGGCTATCTGAAGCTCTTCCAAAACAGAAACTTAGACTTAGCCATAGGTGAGTGTATTTCCCAGTTTAATCTCTGGAATATGCACATATATATATATATATATATATAGACACACACACACACACACCTCTCTTTCTATGTATACACACCTAGGTTGCCCTGAAAGTAATGCCTCCTATTTATTTCCATGGAAACTTTGACAGATACAAAGAGCACAATAGCATTGTTTGATAAAGTAAATTCTCAGATACAAAATGCTATTTTTCAACATAGTCACTACCATTAGTTGTGCATTTTCACCAACAATGAACAAAAGCCAGCGTACTGTGTTTGTAAAGAACTGCACCAGTGGAAGTGACCCATTGTCACCACTGCTGAATGACACCATCCACTGCCTCACTGCGCATACACACTGTGTGGTCTCCATAAATTTTCTGCAAGCGTCAATGAATGTTATTGGGTGCCAATTTTTCTGCATGGAGGAAATCAGTGACACACCTTTGCTCCATATACACTTCCATATCAGATGCCATTTTATCATGCTACCCATCTGCTGCCATCTGCCACCCAGTAAAAAAATGTAACTGTATTGGTGGGAAGGTTCAACCTCTTCTGCCATACCACCAACATTCACCTCTAAGGTTATGGGCCAATGTAATATAATATGAGGCGTTACTTTTAGAGCAACCCTCATATATTCAAACCTATTGTAAAACAGATTAATGAAACAAAGGCATACTGTGCTGGATAAATATATGAAGTACATTTTATAACTAAAAGCTTCTGATTTTGTGCCACATTTACCTCATACAAGTAAAGCTTTCACCTCTCTTTGATTCTTAACTCCAAATTTTGAATAACTTCAGAAAACACTTTCTGACAGTGATGTTCTTGGGAGGAGCTGAAGAAAAGTGTCCCGTACTTGTGACTGCAGTTCTGAAGTCATTGTCAAAAACTAGTGTAATAATTTTGTACTAGCACTTGTTCATCAATTAATCCTAAATCACACATTTGTTAACAAAATGTGTCTGTAAGGAAAAATGGTAGGTTTGGAGCAGGGTTATTTGTCAGAGAATTTTATGGGGCACTTTGTCCTGATGGATGAATGGAACCAGGAGATCTAAGGACCTGAGAAGGATTAGGTCCAATAAAAGTGCTGATGATGTTATATGTGGTGATGCCAGTAATGCTAATGTAAATGCAAGTGCTTGAATTTGAACCTCCAGTGTGTGCAAAGTTTAACTCCAAGTTACTTTTCCATATTCATTGGAAATGAATTGACTGGTGTTCTTCTCCATGTAATTCTGCATACTACAAAGGCTACCACAAACGCAATGCGCCTTATGGTATCATGTTGGCCCACAATATCACAGGTGGATGTTGATGGCACATCAGCAGAGTTGAATCTTCAAGCCTATATTCCATTCCATTTTGTTGCAGTGCAACATATGACAGCAGGAGGTAGTCTGACAAAATGGCATCAGACATGAATGTGGGTCACCTCTGCCTCTGCAGATTTTTATGAGTTTAGCATGCAGGCTCTTGTTCATTTCTGGTGAAAATGCATGGCTTATAGTGGTGACTATATTGAGAAAGAGTGTTTTGTAGCTGAGAATTTGCTGTATCAAATAGTATAATTGTGTTCTATGTATCTGTTGTAGCTCGCATGCAAATAAATAGGAAGCATTACTTTCAGAGCGTCCTACATACTTTCAAGTTAGTTCTTTTTTTTCCTCTCTTTTTTTTTTATCCTATTTCTTTTTTTGCCTGTTCCCATTAGCTATTTAGGGTGTATTCACTATTTCTTTTCTTTTTTCTGTTTCTTTCTTTCTTTTTTTTTTTTTTTTGAGCCTGATTATTTGTAATTAGCATTTTCTACCCCCACGTAATTGTGCTCTAAACTCTTTCACATTGGGTTAATTCACTGACTTTAAAATCTATTAATTGACATCTAGAGGGGAAAGAGTAAACATGTCTTTAAAGATAGCATGAATGGTTGAATCAAGATTAGGTCTCCACTCTTTTGGTCCCTGAGTTTAAGGAAAGGCTGCAGTCTTCAAAAATCAATTGTCTTCAAAGCTCCAAAAAGAAATGGAATGAGCAGGGGTCAGACTCAAGAGCATCCCTTGTGTGTGGAGTTAACATTACCTAAGTACTTTAAACGATCACTAATTAGTGCTTTCAATAGGCACTCTGAAGACCATAGGATTGAAATATCTTATTTGGGAATAAACAATTGCATAAAGCAGACTAGATCAACTCTCTAACAGGGGCAGCAAAGCAACTCTTCCATTACAGCCTGTAACCAGAGAGAGGTCCTCGAGGAGCCGCTAAACCATTCACAATTGCCCTCTTCCATTATTCCCAGGTTAGGTTGGTCACAGGACTCTTGACTATACAGGCAAGGATGCTTCCCTCTGAAATCCAGTTTTTATTGCAGCTCTGATTGTCTTCAATAAGAAACAACAAAAAAGCCCATATTGTCACTGGCTGTTTTAGTCATAGTTTAGAAATATTCTTAAAGTCAGTAGAAAGAAAAAATCATAAATGTTTATATAAATATTTATTCAAATAATTGAATTCAGTAGCATTAAGAGCTTACTATCCACACCTGCATTTGAGCAAAGCAGGATTATAATTAAATACTGCCAGGTCCTTGAGTTTCAAATCAGCAACCAGAAGTATTGTCTAGGAGTAACAGGTATAAGAAAAAAATCCTGATAAGGACAACAAAACATACCATTTGACATATATAGTCAATCATTTTTAGGAGTGTAATTACAAATGTTAAGTATACTTTTTAAGAAACTTGCAAGTCAAAGATAGTTTTCATTAAAAAATGAGAATATACACAGAGATCTGCTGTAGAAAATATGGAAACTTTCAGTAAGAAAGACATTTGTAAAAGTAATGCTACTCTTTGTTTATTTATTTATTTTTAATTTACCAATTAGTGCAAACTAGGGTGCTGTACATTTTACGAGGTGTCAATAGAGATTCTAAGATGGAAGGACGAAACCTTGACGTAGACTTTTATCCAGTGCGTGCCATATTGTACAAGTGAAGTTTTCCTTTCTGGAAAACTGCAGCTATCATCTACCCATTTATAAACTTTCTACATAATAGAAAGGCATAAATCCTAAACTACAGCTATAGTAACACCGACTTATGGTGTTTCTGGCTTTAAAGATGCTGATAGTCCCCCCCATAGGTAGTAAATGAGACTCATATACATCTACTTATACACAAGGAAAGGAATCCTGTAGAAATATCAACCCTAAGGTTTATGTAATGTTCAATAGCAATCTATTAATTTTGCAGACCTGATGACATGATGCTGGGTTGAAATTTTCAAAGAAAAGGTAATTTAGGAAAACATTAAGCAAATTTACACACAATTTTAGTCATTATCACTGTCAAACAGAAGAGTCAGTTCTTTCTTGTGACACTACCTGAGAAATCCATTGCAAGCTTTTATCTGTCTCCAGCTCTAACTGGTGGGCAGACGGAAATGAAGCTGCCTTAGCACAGAGGCTTTGTTGCACTTATTTTTCAGGGCATTATCTTCTACAGGACTGTTTTCACGGATGAATAGTGGCAGGGTTGTTTGTCAACCCCAGTGTGACCAGGTGCTCGCAGACAAGGCTCAGGCTTTGCAGGGCTCACCTTTCCAGTTACTGCTGGAAGCCCTCTATTATGCCCCATTCTGTGGCCTGGCCACAAGGAAAAAAGCAGTCTCAAAAGTTAAAACAGGGATCATCACTAATTGAATCATGCTAATGCATAGGTCAAATTGGAAGGATCTTCAGTGTGAGAGATCATGAAATAGCAAGCTTTAAGCAATTGTTGAAATGCATGTAATTTCAAAAGCCAAGGCTACAAGGGTAGATGCAAGTTGGTCACTTGCATGTGGAAAGCCAAGGTGCAGCTCAAGGTTGATGAGAATTGTCCTCTCATTTCAGCGATGATCCCATTCATGTCTTACTTTGTCAAAATACATCTTCTATTTTTATGGTTTGGTTACTACAGTTTAAGTCTCAGTTACAAAACTGTTAAGTTCAGTGGAGAGTGAAGTGGATCAAATTATGTAGATAAATAATTGCATCCTGGATCAAGTTTTCAATATTCATTTAGGGATATTCATAACTGAATCTATCTAGACAGAGTGCATTGGAATTTCATCTCGGAAATGAGTTTTTCTGTTGTTGTTTTTCTGTTGGAAGGCACAGTGCCACTTGTTTTTCCTTTCTAGAAATTAGATTCTGCAAATCTAATTTAAATAGAAATGTTTACCTTCCATTATAGAATCAATACCTGCTGATTTTAGAAGTGTGATATAGAAACTCCTCTGCAGTGCAATCCAATTCTTGAATAGGGGACCAGAAATTAAAAATTATTGATCATAAATTGTGAGTAATAGAATTATTTTCACTGCCTGTTCAAGAAAGTAGGAATGGAGTAAAATAAGTCTTTGTTTGTTTTCACTGTGCAAGTATTAGGACAGTTTGAATTGTAACAGTTTAAGGTGCTATCCTGTAAGAAAGTGGCCCTTTCCTTAAACATCCATTCCCATCAATCCCAGTGCAATCAAAATGTGTGAAGGTTCTCAGTGTCTTTTTGTGTTGTGGTTATTGCTAGAGCCCAAAGATGCCATGAGGAAATCCAGAGTCTGAGGATCTTCATTACATCTAATCTTTCTTAGGTCCTTAGATCACCTGTTCCATTCATATATCGTGACAGCCAAGGGATTTTCATTCATATCACCATTTTATGGGATACAGCCTATGGTGTGGTGCTACTGGCCCAGACAAGCCAAGTTCTGCCTAGGAGCAGTGATGCTGGGGCAGAGCAGAGCTGTCCAGATGAACTGACCACTCTTCAGCCCAGGCAGATGAGACTTGTTCAGGGTGACACTGTGAGACAAGAGGCCCTCCTGGTGCAGAGCAGGGCAGGGCTGCTGGATTTGTGTTCTCACTACTGCCAGCCAGCCTTGTCACTAAACATAGCATGGACAGGGGAAGGTTTTGCATGTGTAACTCTCAGGACCTCCTTGCTTATTTATCAGAGAGCTAGGAGAATACCAGCTGGTTTATGGATGGATAACCAAGAAGCTAATTGGCTTGTCTATTTTATTATAAAAGAAACATATGGCAGAAGATAGATCAGACTTGAGGTCTCTCATGACTCCAAATGACAATGTAAAAGCTAGATCACTCTCTGCTTTTTTAAACTCCCATATGTCGCACAGTTAAATTCTCCTAAACAGATTTTTAATCTGCTTCATATATCACATCTAATCATTTCAAGTGTTGAAGCAGGGTCATTATTGCAGCTCCTGCAAGGAATTATTTAATACAGTATTCTCATCACTCATTTGTTTTTGCTCTGCTGTTGCAGGAAAAATTTGGGACTGTATTCTGGTTTTCTGCATTTTCTAACGTGTTAGCAGGAGGACGCATGAGGAAACAGATTCTCCAGAATCTCCCTACTATAGACTTAAAAAAAAGGGTTTTTTAAATAAAAGTGAATGTCACTGTGCAGCTAGTAGTTGCATTGCTTAAATGTACTCTTTAGGGTTTTAATTCATTCAGAAATCCTCTCAGAGAAATTAAATAGTACTCATGGGAAAGGATCCTTCTTTCAGCAAGTTTTCTTGGGACTTTCAGGGCCATTAACAAGCCTAATACACTGCATTACCTTTCCAGTCATTTCTTTTCCCTTTGTTGTGATACCTACTTAAAATATCAAAGCTATGAGAAGTTCAATGAGATATTGAAAACTGAGTAACACAGGTTTTATATGACAATCTCAAATCCCTCCCTCTGTCTTTTTTTTTTTTTTTTTTTAAAGAATTCTTTGCCAGTATCACTAGATGAAAAAGAAATAAAAAGTCTATGGGTGGGACATGAAGAACTGACAAGGTACAACCAGATCAAAAAGAAGCCTCCATTAATAAATCAAAAGGCTAAACAAAGGGCAGAACAGAAGGAAAAAAAAAATAAAGCATTTTGAATCCTGTAGCCTAGATGTAAGCTGTCCTAATTCAGCATTATTTAGAACTCAAAGGATAAATTCCTAGCTATTTCAACCTGAAGAAGAGGGATGGGGAGAAGCAAAATTCCTCTAGTGCCAGGTTAGGAAGCAGTTGACAAAATTAATTTACTTTTCCTGAAGGCAAAAGATAGAAAAAATGGTAGCTGTTGTTTCAGATTAAATTCTAACATTTGGTGGTTTTTAGTGTGTCTAACTATTGGTCTAATGAAGCTAAAGAAAGAAACAGGGGAAAAGTAAGGGCAAGTGAGCTCTGTAGCTCTGAAAGTGACCAAGACAATCTGTTAACTATTTCTGGACAAAAATAAAACCTGTCAACTAAAGGTGACAGGACAATCATGTGTAGTTAAACCTGGAGATGCTTCTGCATTTTCAGAATTAACTTTCCGTCAGATATTTTTAATTATGTTGATGATCAGTATGGTTAAGTATGAGAAGTAACTGATAAGGCTGCAAGAACTTCAAAGCACAGAGGCAGCTAGTAAAACAGAACCAGTAATAATGTTTGGAAGAACACTTTATGAGGCCATTATGATATCCAGCAAATATTCCATTCTACGTGTAGGTTTATGACCCAATCAGACAATTAGCTCTCACAGTCCAGGGCCAACAAGTTCCTTTTTGAGGTTTACAACTTGTTATGAGTTCGTATCTTACCTCAACATCCTGTTCAAGGATGTCTCTCATTGAATCAGACTTTATACTGAGGTTTTCAGAATCCAACATGACAGAATCCAACAAAATCCGGAGATCCTGCCAGGACTGCAGGATAAAATGCATACAGTTCCCAAAAGTCAAAATAGAATCACATAAACATGTAAAAATCCTGTGTCACTTGTGATACATAGGTATGAACTACTCACAACTTTAGTCTATATTAAGTAAAAAGTGAGCAAATTTCCACCTGGAATATGTATTTGGTTGAATTGTAGAAATTTACTTCCTTACAATTGTATTTTTTGAAGGAAAAAAAGAAGAAGTCTGTTCTCAAAGGCAAGCTTAAATCCAATCTATATAGTCCCATTAAATGAAAACACAGAAGTGTAGATTTGGTAGTTGAAATCCAAGCATCCTGGGTCTAACTTCTCGAAGATAATATTGAAGTGACTGGTGGCTGTGAAGAGAGGTCTGCACATGCTGATTTTGTTTTAAGATACAGGTCTAAGCCTTAGCAAACTCCTTTTGCTTTACTAACACATTCTGTAATCTGACTGATGTCAATTTGGAATTGAGGGCAAATCTTTTCTTTTTCATCAATAATCTGCTATTTTTTTTTTAAAGATAAATAGTTTTTATCAAAATAGATATCCACTATGAGAGACTGAATTTTTTAACCTGATACTTTAAGGTAGTCCTGATAACCCCTCATCCTCAACTGCTCCATAATCTTTTCTTGTTTTGTAAATTGCCTGTAAGAAAGTAGCCTTGACATGTCTTTGATGTGGGTTTGTCCTTTATTTACTACAGCTTCTGAAAACTTATGATAAACTAAGCTCACCAATAGAAAAACAACATGTAATTCATACTTTGATGCCTGCTACGAAAGAACTGCTTTTCACTACTGCTGCTCAGTGAATTAGAGGTTCAGAACAAAATACATAGAAGGCATCCTCATTCAAATTATTTTATACACATAGATGAGGAAGACTTTGTGCAGTTGAGAAGCAAACCATTTATTCTATAACTTCCACATCTTACATAGGGCCACTTTATTCATTTCTGCATCAGTGTGTATGTGATCCACTATGACTTAGCTTTCAGAAACAGTGGTTCCTGAGACATATTTTATATAACTGTGTACAGCTACATGTGAAAATAGGCTTTTATATAAATAAATACAGGTATGTGCATGGACGTATGCATGTACATACTCCACTAGCTTTCAGCGGGACTGTTGCTGGACATCTTCCTGCAGTACTTTGAGATGACCCATTGTATACTATTCATACTCTGTGAACTGATACATTTCAGATCAATATGGTATTTAGCTCCACCAAAAAACAAATCTAATTAGTGTGACATATGGCACACAGGCAAATTTTAATGTGTGGAACCAGATATACTTGCCTAGATCAGAAGTAGTTGATTCTTGAACAACCTACAGGTTGTATTTTTTTGAGTTATGTCAGCACTGGAGTTGTATCGGTACTACTGTGACAAACTGCCACTGTGAAAAACAGTAGCTGTATGTACACAGTAAGTGTACTCTGCTAAATCATCTCTGCTTTTAATAGCCCCACATCCTGGATCAGCTTAACTCTAACATTACATTGATGATTGCAAACCATATATTTGCTTGCAGTATATTTGAGACTGAAATCAGTGGAAGAATCAAGGCTTTCAGCACCTTGTACAACTGAATCTTTAGGCACTAGTGAAATTCAGAGTTTCAATTGAAAACACAAATATGCTGCTATGCTATTGTTGCCATCATCTGACGCATAATGATATGCCAGAAAGTCTCTTGTTAATTTGGGATTGTTATTAAATCTAATATAAGGGTTGAGATCTATGAATTATGGTTTAAATGCTTAGGATTTTTATCCAAAATGAACAGCGTCCAAAAAATGTTTAACACTAAAAATGGATATAAACAACATTATAATTAGGCAAAGTCTATTTGGGGAATGTCAGAAAGAACGTCAAGAGTTTGTTGGGCCAGTGCCCAATATCACCATTTGGTACAGTGACTATTCATTCCATCCTAGAAATTAGATTGCACATTGCTTGGTTTGGTTTTGAATTGTAAGGATATTGCCTATTGACCCAGATTTTAGAAGTTAATACCTCTGAATTCTTTTTCTTTACCTTATTCTCTTTCGATGTTTTAGTTATTCGAATTAAGGGTTATCTTTCTTTGGTCATGGATAGAAATCTAGTGGCACGGTGAGCTGAATCATCAGTCACTGGTACAATTTTTTTTGTTGTTGTTGTTTTAATTTTTCACATAAAATAAGGAAACAATAAAAGTTTACAGTAAGGACTTCTCAAGAACTAGTCCAGATGATAGGCAAATGTGCTGGACAACTGCCAGCTGCCATGGTGACATTTCTATTGATTAACATACAAAGTCCAAAAGTACAGGAAGATGATAGTGTACATAAATAGATTAAATTGTACACAGATACTAGGTCTGGCTAAGTGTTTTGTTTTGTTTTAACTAAAGAAGGGGATATTTCAGTATGATCACATATTTAGGAGACTAATGCATGACAACTAACTTATTGACTAAAGACGCTATTGGAAGAAGAAAAATTCTCCAAAAGCATTTGGAAATATACTCAGTATTAGTAATTTATTATCCTTATATTTTCCCAATAGAAAAACAAAACAAACAAACAAAAACACCAACAACAAAAAGCATATTTAGATCAAAGGCTAGATTTTGCCATAATTTATGATGACACATAACCAAAGTTGATTCATCCAGTTCTAACTTCAGCCATAGGTTGCATCCATGACAAGCTTAGTACAAAATAAATTAGCTAATACACTCTTGTTCTCTGTGAGGACTCTTGTCCTCCAACTTTGCATGATACAATGAAGGCATCTACTTCAGAGTTATCACCTTTATTCTCATTAGAAGTACTGGAGAGAAATAAGCAGTTTGTGATGAAATCTAATTATGAATTCAGTAATTAAAGGTGTAAGAGGAATGCCTACTTTTCTCAAGCCTATTAAAAAAAAAAAAAACAAAATGTGTTCATATGTACAAGTTTACCTTGTAAACATCTGAAGTGAGGTGAAATTAACCTTGCCTTTTGCCTGTCAATCAGTGCTTTTCCACAAAGCAGTTCTGGATATAAGAGGACTGTCCTTCATGTCTTCAGGGCAATTTGACTAGGTCTGTAGTTCTGGATATGAAACCCTGTTCTTGGTTGCAAGCCTTGGCTGTGTCTTTGCTCCTTAACTGAGTAGGATCTGGACTTGACACGAGCTGACCTGTTCTTCCTAGTCCCAACCTGTTTTCATGGAAAGGAACTCAAAAGAAGCAGGGAACATGTAGTATGTGGCATGCTCTGAACAAGAAGGCCAAGGCTTCATGGCACAGAGCTGTAGAGTCGTTAAGGTTGGAAAGACCTCTAAACTAATCTAGTCCAATTGTCCACCTACCATCAATGTAGGCCTCTAAACCATGTCCCAGTGTACTACATCTACCCTTCTCCAGGTATGGTGACTCCACCAGTGCCCTAGGCAGCCTGTTCCAATACCTCACCATTCTTTCTGAGAAGAAACTCTTCCTAATATCTGGTCTAAACCTCCACTGGTTAAACTTGAGGCAATTCCATTTAGTCCTGTTGCTAGCTACCAAGGAGAAGAGTCTGACCCCCACCTTGTCACAATCTCCTTTCAGATCATTACTGAGAGTGATATGGTCTCCCCTGAGCCTCCTCCTCTTCTGAAAAATCCCAGTTACCTCGGCTGTTCCCCATAATACTTGTGCTCCCAGCTTCACTGCCTTTCTCTGGACATGCTCCAGGGTCTCAGCGTCTTTTTTTGTAGTGAGGTCAAAAACTGAATACAGCATTCAAGATGCAGCCTCATCAAAGCTGAGTACTGAAGGACAGTCACCTCCTCGCTCCTGCTGGCTGCACTATTTTTGATACAAGCCATGATGCCATTGGCCTTCTTGGCTACCTGGGCACACTGCTGGCTTGTGTTCAGCTGATGTTGACAAACACCCCCAGATCCTTTTCCTTCACACATCTTTCTCTGCCCCAAGTCTGTAATATTGTGTGAGGTTGTTGTAATCTAAGTGCAAGACCTGGCACTTGGTCTTGTTGAATGCATGTGCCATTAGGTGCTAACTTGATCTAGACAGAGCACTTTATAAGGCAGCTATTGGGCTGCAAACACATACACCAAGCTTCTGGGCATCAGCATCTCCATTCTGGTGATTTTTTCTGCTCTTGAAAACCAATCCTGCTACTTCAGATGATCCTTTCTGGTATATCAGCACAATCAATATATCTACTGACACAGATGGAGTATCTCAGTCTTGCATCAAAGTAAACCAAGGAGAATTTGGCCCTGGGCAGCTCCACTATAGGGCTCTCAGAGGGACTGCTATTTGAAGGAACAGCACAAGTTGTGAATTTCCTGGTCTGCAGACACAGACAAATGAAATAGAGCAGCATTCTTCGAGCAAGGAGCCCCTAATGGAAGGGAATTGGAGAAGTGGAAAGCCAGTGGTCAATTACATTAACGAGATAAATCATTTATGCACCTTGAATAGAGCACTGCATGATTTAAGAACATCATCGCTGTATACAGTGTTGTCATTCCTTGTTAGTCATTATTTCCTTGTTATTTATTCTAATTCTTATTGCTTCTCAACTGTCCACATTCAGAAAGAGAAGGACATGTTTTTTTTGTATTCTGTTGCTATGTAATGTGATATAAAACAAGTTTGGAGTCTCTCTCTGAATGCATGCCACCAAAACTAGGCCAGAAATCCCTTCCGCTGCAGCTGTTAATCATTAAATCATGGACGCCCAATATTCTTATGCCAAGCTGCATGAGAACCTATGTGAAGGTATTCATATGACAACTAAGAAATCCCCTGGAATACAGGATATGTGCATCCTCTTCATACTTTTGGATTGAAAAGTATTTTGGTTTTAGGAGAACCACTGTAAAATTATGAATAGTATTTATACACATTTATATTTGAATGTGCTAAGCGGGAGAGAATTGATTTTATTTTAATAGAGCTGGTCAGAAAACTATAGAAATGAGAATTCTAGAAGAATTGAGGGCAGAAATAGAATTTCACAATCTAAGGTCTCCACAGACAAAGCAAAAAGAAAACACGTTCTGTTGAATTTTTTAGAACAAATGGGGAAAGATAATTTTGGGAACCGTATTTTCAATTTCAGACAGTATAATTTTAGGCATGCTATTTAAGTGGTTGAAATGTATACTTTAGTCACTATGTTTTTCCTGAGATATTAATTACAGCGATGAGCAAAAATGCTAATTTAAAAGAGGGAAAAACAAAACAAAACAAAACAAAATCTGTAATGATTCCAGGCTATGTGCTTATTTGGGTCATAAGATACAAAAAATAGTTATTCAGATTCTAGGATATTTTCAGCAGGCCTCATTTCCTGATTACAGAATTCAAATTTTCTGGATTTGGGTGTTTATTCAAGCAGAAGTTTATTGAAGTGATTTTGAAATCAAGAACATTCTTTATTTCCTCTTAATACTCAGAAGTCACAGATATTCAGTGTTTTTCTTAAAGAGAAATTTTTTAAATCAATATTCATATTATTATAAAACTCCATGCTTTAAAAACTCTTAAACCAATTAAATAATACAGAAGTTAAATAATAAACTATAGAATTATATGGATATGTTCTCAAAACAAGATGGATCATCTGCTTGGCAATAAGAAACTTTAAGTGTATGTACCTTTTAAGTGTACGAAAAACTTAAGAGAACTGAATAAGTACTATATCCAGAAAAACATAACTTGTTAAGCAGTTGGGCAAGTAGTTGGACATGCTGAACATCCTGTCTTTTTACATTAAGATGTTTTAGACTCTTTATGGCCCACTACTGGAACCAGGATCAGGGCAGCTAGCTGGGCTGTAGCAGAGGGCATGGGAGCTGTAGTCCTGCCAAGGATGAGGATGCTGCACTGCAGAGATGAGGGCAGCTGATGCTGGTGTCTGTGTGAGACCATCACTGCAGCAGGACTGTGCCTCTCCCCTGTGCAGGACACTACTGTGCAGTGCACTACCATACAGGGCAGATGGATACCTGCAAAGAGCGCATTTAGAACCTCTGTTTTGATAAGGATTCACATTTTTTTTTTCCAGCTTGGTAGAATTGTGATTTTTTGGCAGACACGTGTCAGTAGTGCTAGTATACTTCACAAGAGTGTTGCAAGACACTCTTCAGATGCAGCAACAAGGGACATGGTTTAGCAGGCATGGTGATAATGGACTGCTAGCTTCAACATGGAGATCATTTGGTTGTAGAGGAAAAAGTGGAGAATGGGTTTTATGAGACTCCAAGTGTATAGTAAAAATAGGACAACCCTGGGTGCTTTCTAACATGAAAAAAATATTGATTTGCTATCACTGAATTCCCACTGCTGCAAGCAGAATGATTAAGCAAAGGCTATTTATTTCCCTGTAGATCAAACAGAGGCAACAAAAGATATCTCCCCAAAAGGTGGTTTGCTGCAGAAGTCAGCGCTCTTGTTTCCCTATCTGATCAGCAGATTCCTTCAGTTTGCATTGCTAAGCTCTGCCACAGCTCAGTCAGTCTCAGCCCTGTCATCAGTCTTGTTGGACAAGATGCCTGACTCTTCCCAGGCTGCCTGAGAGAATAACAGTGTTGCTCTGGCATAGCTAAAATACAATAGATGCGAGCTGGAATATAAAGTGGGGAATTCCTCACATACCTTCCCATTTTCATGGACTAATGGCAACGAAGAAGGGGGGGGGAGAAAGAGTACTCTGGCATTCAGCCAGAAATTTCATTCGTTTTCCTTTTAATTGCCTGAAGTCACTCCACATTGTGTGAGGGTCCCCCCTCTCCGACCTCTCTTTTCTCTGTGTCTTCTGCTCCCTCCCTGCCCTGGCAGCCACCCCCAGCCGCGTGCACTGTGGTGAGGATGTGCCCTGCCTCCTGTGCAGCCTTCTTGAAGAGCAGCACCTGGGCACCGGCACCAAGTGCTCGTCTTACGCCTTAGCACAGGACGAGGGACTGAAGTTACCAAGGGCAAACTATCATAACTAGTGAAAACCAGTGTGATAGCAACAGCATGCATCAGCTGGGGATCTTTTCCTAGTTCTCTGCCTATATGCATCTAAGATGTAATCTCTAAGGCTTTAGTGAAATTCCAAATCCGTACTACAGTTTGCTTACTTATATCCCCACAGCATTGTTGGTAGAACAGCCCCCTCTCCCAGTCCTGCACTGGTGGGCAGTGCTGTTAGGATGTGTTACATGGAGTTATATGTTTCTGGGAATACAGTGGGTCTCACAAAGTATCTATGCTGAAGAAGCTTATTTAAAAACAATGTGGGAGAACTACTGCTTTTTTTCCTTCAAAGAACATTAGAGAGTGTTTTTTTTTAATAATGCCGAAGAGCAAGCTCTCCAAGACCTTCGATATGTTTGAACAAACTCTTGTTTAGTGACAATGTAATTTAAAGAGCTTTAATACAATCTTCAAATCTTTATATAAAGAGCTGGATCTGTTTGCATAACAGTCAGTAAAGTGGATTAGAATTCATCTGCTGTAGGTTAGGAATGAGGTCCCTGAATACCTTACATTTTGAAATCTCTTTCCCAAACTGTAGTCAGTATAAAATGTATACTACTAAACAGATAATGTAGAAAGCAGGTATGGTATTCTTTTACTATGTAAGAATTCCAGTCTAGTGGAAAGTTCTGTAGAATTTAGAAAGAAATGAATCTACTAGATTTTGCATTTTATGGTGCTGTTCTGGGTCATAGGAGTTAGCCTTTAGTCTAACATCTGCATTCAATCTTTATTTACCACTAGTTCTCAGCTGACAATTATATGTATTAGGGACATGATTCAGTGGACATGGTGGTGATTTGTTGAACATTGGACTAGATTATCTTAGTGGTCTTTTTCAATCTTAATTATTCTACGATTACATGATTTTATGATAACATGTTGAGTTTCCCTACCGGGAAGGTAATAGAATGAAATAAGGAAAAATAAAGGAAATCTGATGGATGGAGAGAAAAGAGAAGACTCAAGTCTTCTTTGGACATAAATATATAGAAACTAAGAAAAATTAAGTATGTTAATGGGATTCATACTCTTTGGAAAACTTTGAAAAAAAAACTTGCAAATTTATATTTGAAAAGATTTTTTTTCTTAGATTATTGCTCAGGTTCTTTCTGTGTCTAATGTCTCATCCCTGTACTTAATGAGACCAACTAGGGAGCTTGTGTGAGCAATGGTGTGGTGCATAGGAGCTCCCTTGTCTCTAAGTAGGAGCTAAACACTAGTTACTATAACTGTAGTACCTGGCTGGGAGAACAGAGCACAGCCCTGGGCCCTCTACCATCCTCTTTGCCTTCAAGCTGACAACTAGAGAGTACAGGGAGGTATTTGTCAGGTGTATTTCTGCCACCCTGCCCACAACAGGAGCCACTGAGAGTGATGGACTACAAGCCTTGACATCAAAAGACTCTGTTTGCTAACTGTGCTTGATTTTCAGTACAAACTCTAGCTCATTCTCAAAGCATGAGGATGGCCTGTTGATCCATACTTTAATGTTATCACTAGAAACACTTTCTTAAATCAGGTCTGCATAGGGGTGGATAAGTATAAAAGGCTGGGGAGCAACAGGAAGGGAAAGATGTGGCTGTCTAATCACGGTGAACAGGAGTAGAGATGGGCAAGACAGAGGCAATCTCTTGTTTTGGAGCTGTGATTTCAAAGATGTGTCGCGTGCCAGGATGCACCATTGATCCACAGAGCTCACAGCTGCATGTGGCAGATGAGGATGGCACTGCTGCACTGAGCAGTGATTTGTGTCCAACCACATTTCCACTAAGTTGCAGCCAGGGAGACACAGCAACAGAGGATTTTGTTCTGTGTGCTCTTGCTGAGGGAAAAGCTTGCTTGGCTTCCTACCATACTGCAAAATCACCTTCCAATAACAGAACTGACAGCACCTGCAAAGTGGGACTAACATGGGGCAGGAAAAAGGGAACATTTCAAAATAAGGGATGCTTAGCTTTTATACAAAGAAGAGCTGTAAAAAGCAAGACAAAAAGAGGATGAAAATGAAACAAGTAGCTAGAGAGGGAGAAATTATGCAAATTTCAAAAGGTATTGAGGTAATGTTCAGTGGGCTCTTAGTAAGGGTTGGTATTTGTGCACTGATTACATCTCTAAAAGGAACTGCTGTTCAGAGATCTACAAGTGCCTAACATGCTTTAGTGTCAAAGTCACTGCATTTGCCAGTAGAATAAGCCAACTCTGGAATGCCATTAAAAGCAAAAGCTGTCTAATGTTCTACTTTTTAAACACAAATATCAAAGAGAGAGAAAAAAGGGTGAGTTGGAGGGATGGGGAGGAGGGAAGGAATAGTCAATTGCTTTTGCAGAAACTGCAGTTTCTTTCAAAAAACCTGTCATTGACATCTTTCCCCAGAAAACATTTTGTCATGCACATCAGTGTATGTCTTTAAGGAGATCAATCTAGAGGAGTCAAACCAACAATCATCACGTGACAGATTTTCAGATGGTGTTCTCATCAATCACACTGATAATGAGGTGGCAAATTGCTGTCTTATAGCAAAACTAGAAAGACAACTACCCCAGTAGGTGTCAATGAATATGTCAAAGGATTGTCCCTAGGGGAGTCTGAGAAGGTTCTCAGAAACCTTTTTGTGAAGCTTGAATACAGAATACTTTATTGATCACTAAAGAATTTGCACTGACATACTATTTCCCCATGACATTTGAACCACCAATTTCCTAGCTCATGGTGAGTACCTATTTGGTGAACACTCTCTGGGAGTTTTCTTTCATCTTTAGATACACTGAGAAATCTTGTTTTAATATTATCTTAGCCTTTCATCTCCTGTAGCATATCAAAAGAAGGTTTTACAAGTTATATACAGGCAAAACATCTGAAAGTGCTTTATGATTGTGATCCAGTAGTGATAATTCAGAATTAATTTATTTAGATTTAGATTATATTCTATCTATTTCCACATGTTGAATGGTATTTTATACTTGCTATCTTTTTAGTGGGGAAGTCCTGTGTATGGAGCAGTCTGTTATTAATTTGAAGAGCGGGGTTATCAGTATACTGACTTTGGAAGATAAAATGGTCCTTTTGTTCTTTATTTCCTAAGTTTCTTAGCATCTGAATTGGAGCCCAGTACACTCCTGCAGCCACAGATCATGTAGCAGTGAGCTGACTTTCCCCCCGGGTTATTTCCCCTAGAGTTTTGATGGCAGACAGGCTGTTCTTTACCAGACCTAGAGTACTGCAAGCTTTGTTTTCCCAATATTCAAGCATTAATGGTAAAGTTTTTTTTTCTCCCGTATTTTTTCTCACACTGATTACTGTGAAAGCAATATGGGCTGTCCTTTTCAGTTCTTAGGCAAATAATATCGCAAAAAGTGTAATAGTAAAAATTTTACTCATGCTGCATTTATTGCTCTCAACTTCATTGTGAACCCAATTTCACAAGATTTCACTCAGTATTTATGTGGAAATCTGTGTCTAAACGGCTTTTGAAATCATCTGAACAGTGCTCAGTTTTGGTGTTAAGAAGGAATATGAACAGATAAAATTTTGTTTCTATTTGTCTTGACTAACGCCTGCATAAAAACATTGAGTTAAAATCTGTTACAACAAAATAAATAAACAAATCCATCCAATTACTAATATTGCACAAAAAATATTTTATGTTGAGAAAAATCCATGTTTCAACAACAAGTATCTTAATACAAATACTACAATCAGATGTTGACTTTGTGTGATGAATAGTCTCGAGATTACTAATGCGAATCATAGTTGGAAAAACAATTTTCTAACATACATTGATTTGAGTGTTCGAGGTCAAATGTACAGGGGACAAAGCCTTGCTGGTGTATGCAAATGTAAGTGCATACTTGATAAATCACAGTGGAGATGGTAATTAAGCACTGTTATTTGGTATACTTTTCTCTTGCAATTGCATTGAAACTTTTGACATAAAACCATGCATGTTTTTCATATGCAGTCATACCCTGTGCACAGGTGTTGTTCCATCTTTGAGAATATTTCAGTATCAGAGCCACCAAAACATATTTGGTTTTACCTTCAGCTTTTGTTGTGTCAAGCTTAGAACATGCAAAGCTCATCCAATAATAATAAACATAACTGCAAACAGTAACCACACGAAAGCAAAGCATATCCAAGCCCAACACATTCTCTGTGTACCACCTATGCTCACTTGCTGATGAGCTTTCCTGAGATAAAATGAGGCATCAGCCTAATTTCACACACATTTTCTGCCAGAAGATGATTGTGAAAGTCTGAAAAAAGCAGTACAAAAGATTGCTTTGCAGAATGTCAGAAGTTAGAGACTGGAACAATGTCTAGGATTGTTCCTGCTTCTGACCTTTGATATTCGATGAACAAAATATACTGAAGCACATCTCTACTTCAGCATTATGACTAATATATTTCAAAGCGTTTATGAGTCTTATCTAATTCCAGTTAAAGTTAATGGAAAAATTCCCACTGAACAATACTAATAGTAAATGTAATCTTGTTGGATTGTCAAGGGGCCAGCTGTGAAAGGACTGCTATTGTTCTAGATGCTTGCAGTAGCAAGCTCAAGTCCCTAAGAACTTATGATATAAACAGACAAGACTACCCCATGGGGAGGGAACAAAATAGCCTAGGAACTGGATGGCATCCTATTATACCATGCGTAATTGAGTCATATCGGTGTTAAGTGTCTTAGATTAATCTCCCAATTAATCCAATTGGCATTAGAGACATGAACTAGAGAAATTACAATTGCTCCTTAATCTTTTGGTTTGAATTTCCATTGTATTCAGGTCTCTGTTCATACTCCTTCAGTTTGTTACCTGGGCATTTAAAAAATGAATAATGTGGGCCTGCAGGTGAGGTAGTAAGAGTAATTGTCAAAGGCAAGGGAACATCAGAGCCTGTGTGAGCATCAAGAATGTCCATAGTGTGTACCTTAGCATATGAAGTATCCCTTCGTATATTTATTAAGCCTCCGGGACATCTGCTGTGATAAGTGCTTCTGAGACAGGATTTAGGATTGTCTTTTCACAGGTGCCAAAACAGAGCAGCAAAAGCAGACAGCGTGAAACTCAGTGATGCTACTGCCATCTCCAGCTGTCCTCCTCTCATGCTCCCCCACATGCAACTAGCTTGGATAGAGGTGAGCGTTAGCAGTAGAAGCTTGTAGACTATTTAGACTCAGAAGGGCTGTAAATGTTTCTCCTTCTTTCGCAAATTTAAATACTGGATCCTACTTTGGTTATATATGTATAACATGTAGTTCTGGAATGAACAGTGTCAGCACCCTGAAAAGTCTTTGTCCCTTAGCTACAAAATCTGGATCCTTTTGCCTTGACCAATGAGGGAGACATTTTCAAGTGACATTTGAAAGAAATGTTTGCAGACTGGTCAAAGGAGACAATCTGCCTTTATCATTGTAAAAATTGTGATATAAAATGCAATTAGGTGGAGCATGAGACTCTCGACCACTGCTTTCCTGAAAGAAACTGAGGTAGGGAGGAGGAGGGCAAGGAGGCATTAAGGAAGCTGCTATTCTGAGCCTACATTAAAACCCTTAAAAATTCTCAGTCATGTTGTCCCTGTCTGAAGATTTGTAAGAATTCTGATGTACTATAAGCAGTGAAAACCTGCAGCTGCTATTCACATCCTGAAATTAGTCTCTACCCAAAAGACTCTCTTGGAGGATTATGTGATCCTTTCTTGCCACCCACTCATTCTGTCATTTCCTAAACTCTGATGTTTTTTACGGCATCTCTGGCAGTTAAAAGAACATATGTACATGTATATCCACAGAGCAGACTACAAACACGTTTTTAGAAGTACACAAGAAGACATCTATTTCATAGGTCAAACCAAAGGAATCTGGATTTTATTGTTAAAGGACTCAAGGGAACACGTACTGCTGTCAGCTTCTCTCCACACCCACTCCGTGAGATGGCTACAGAATCATTTTAATCAAGAGTGAGGACTACATAATTCAAGCAACAGGGTCGGAAGTCTTACGTCTACAGGGAAAGTGCATTGGTTTAGCTTCAGTAAGATTTTAGATCTTGGTTTTAAAGCTTGGCTAAATAATTGGGTAACAAATTAATTACAATTAAGAGTTTAAAACAAACTTAATAGCTGCTCTTTTTATGCTAAAATGAATATATTCCCATAAGAGTTTGCACTTATTTATCTAAATCAATTAAATTCATATCCTAGGTCAAAACAGTGCAACATTCCCATGTAACTCAGGTCTTAAAAAAAGATTGTAAAAATAAATATCTCATTTAAATACTTAAGCTGCAGCCTGAACCCTATTAAAGTCAGTGAGACAGGAGAGCAAACTGCCAAGAAGGTATACTCTGAAGTGTCTTTCTGAATCTGTGGCTTCATTCTGCTCTAAGAAACATACTTTAATTTCAGCAAAAGTCATCTTAGGATCATGGCGAGTTAATATTTTTACTTCTTCCATACTGGCAGATGGAGTCTAATCATAGTTGCTGTTGCACAAATGGGTCAAAGGTATTTGTACCATTACAGCAACAGCCTAGATTAAGACAGACTAAAACCACAGAGATGTCTGCACAAATATTCAGATAACTGCCACGTGCTGTGTGGTCATGGCTGCTCCACTGTCCCTAAGTATTCTAACTAGTACAATACCGTGAGATGTTACTGTGTTTTCAAGCAGAATAGATGGGTAATGGGCTGTAAACATGGGCCCAGATGACAAAGTGGGTTTCCCCAGATCCTCCTGAGCCCAAAGCCAATTTCCAATGTATTTCATATTTATATGTTCCTCTTATTTAGGTTTATTTACTCCTTATACAAGTGGAAGAGCTGTTCTCTTCCACCTATGCTTGTGCTACATCCTTATCTCTCTACATGTTCCTATGATTTTTACTGAAGTGAGGTACTCCATCTGCTTTCAGCAGTTTAGTTTGGAATTTACATCTCTTCCCTGTGAAAGCAGGTCAGCTATTGCTAGGTACTCAGGAATTTCTTTGACAAATGAGAGGGACGCAAATAACTGACAAAGCATTTTTGTGTGCTGCTGGCCTCTTACTCATGCATTCAGTAGCATTTGTATTCAAAGTAGTAGGAAATTATGGATGCTTTAGAGGTGGTTCATCTTTCATACAGACCACGTAGTTTGTGTTGTAGTCTTGGCAGGACAAAGATGAAAAATTTTTGAGAATTAGAGCACTGTTTTGTTCCCCTGTATTTCTTCTAGGGAACAGCATGCCAAAGAGCATCTGGGATTGTCAAAAGGCAGAATGGGTCTATACTGCCTTCACACCCGATACTCTTTACACTGACTTGCGGAGTGAAGCCAGTGCATGAAAGGGAGAAATGTATTCCTTCAATAATTGGGTCTTGTCCCACTGATACAAGCAAACTCCTAGCAGATAGCCCTACCTGAGTCCCATGTAGGGGAGCTGGGTGTGGTGTATGGAGATGTCTAATGCACAAGTGATGCTAAACCATTATTGGATAGTAGGTTCAAATTATATCTGCTCTTTGGGTTTGACTGGTGAGAGTGAAGCTGTGAAGATTTAACCCTCCTATCCTTCAGACAATTGTCTGCTTTTGCAAACTGTTCTCAGCCTTGACCATGCCTGCACACTGAGATGAAGGCTGTGTCCATCTGCTTGATCACTGCTATGACCATTTACATCTTCTCTGAAGCTCTTCCTGCCTTGAGAGCTACCTTGATGGTTTCTGTCACCATTGTTCAGTAACAATAATTGCGTAAGCAGTAATTCCCAGGGGGTAAAATACAAAGGAAAGGAAAGGCAAGATATCAAGTTATTTTGTGATCAGAGTTAGTAGGACATATTTATAGCACATGGACACAAGTCAGCATGTCTGGGATGCAAGCGCCTAGCAGAATAAATTATGTGGAGTGGGATGAAGAAGAGACGGGTACTGAGCAAAGCTTTGAATGGAGAAGTGAACTCAAGTCAACCTGCCCCATGTATAGCTAACAGACAGATAGTTGTGTGCATTTTGTATTTACCTTCTCTTAACATATATCAGCTATCTTCAAACACTCATTCTTTTACCCAGCTTTATCCAAGACTTCCTTTTGGGACCAAGGACGCAGCCTACCATTTTTGTTCTGCTAATCTAAAATCTCTTTTCCTCTGTGCTTTTTCTATGCAAAAGCATTTGAAACACTTCACTGTTTCCCTAAGTTGATACTTGATGGGTAGCGTACATCTCCCAGTGTCTGTCAGGCATGTAAGAAAATTCCTGTATGTTTAGCCACTGTATGATCTCCCCGTGCCTTGCTGGGTCTGTTGCTGCTTCCCTGGACTGAGGTACATGATACCTGGATTAATCTTCACTGTGCAAAAACTGAGTATGTGATGCTGCACGTTTCTGTAAATATTTGTTTGAATGTTGGTACAAAAGTAAATCGACTGTGTTCCAGTTCCTTTGGATTGCTCTGAGTGTTCACTGGCAGAAATATTAACTATTTTTAAGTAAATAATGAAAATTGCCTCAAGCTGTGATATCTGAATCGATAAATGTGAGTTCTTGCAAAACAAAAAAAAAAAGGATGATCATAAGCCATCTAGGTGGTATACAGAAAGGTCCTAGCAACTCAGCTTAAACTGTGGCTCTCAACTATTAGAAAGTTGTGGCTTGTAATCAATTTATTGTCTGCCCATCAAACCACGCAGCCCATAAACTGATCCACAAAAGCAAGACGAAACTTTATGAAAAAATAATTATTTACAGTGTATTCGTACAGCTTCAAATAACACAAATAATCCATTAGCTTTCTAGAGTGTATTTTGTAGTCAAGTAAAAGACTTGTAGGAAAGCTTATCATTAATGAAAAGAAACATTCTGTGACTCAGTCAAAGGAGTGGAGCTATGACATACAATCTGTAACACATATGTTTAGGTAATTTCTTGGGAGTCGAGAAATAATTTTGTATAATGAAAATGCCAACTGGAGGACCAACTATCAGTGAAATTGATAATCTTATCCACTCTATCTTTCTGGAAAAAAAAAAAAAAAAAAAAAAGCATATTGAGTCTGATTCTGATTTCCTTTGCACTCAGCTTAAGTGAGAACACAATTAGGCCCACTCATTCTGCCTTTAAAAAATGATTCCTTTCATTAGGACTAAATGCTGATAACAGCATGCTGGATGAGTTAGAGATTTTTTATAGTGTGGGTGAAAAGTTAAATATGTGTAGCAACAGCATATGTCTGCACAACTAGACATAAACTCTTTAGTGAGCAAATTGAGTGCAGAAGACAACACGTTTACAAGAGGATGTTTCAGTGGAAAAGAATAATGTAATTTTGTCAGTAAATATGAATGAAAAGTAAGGCCAAAAGGAAGTAGAATTATTCTGATTAAATACCAGACATATCAACACACCCCTAAATTCCTGAAAGGGAAACTGCACTGCTAGTGAACGAATCTCCAGTTTTGTGTATAGAGGCAGAAATCATATGAAAAATAAAGTGAAAGGTTAGCTGTTAAATTTTTTAACGTAGACCTAGGTATCTGTTTTTATTACTTCTTTGTCAAATATTTTTGCTAGTATCTATATTGCTACATCTTCGCTCATCTTGAAAGAAAGGCAGTATATGAACCAAGAAATAAGCAAACTGATCCTCACGTAAGTATTCAAAATAGTGCAAGAGAACTAACAGGTTCTGACATCAGTTTACACCGTGCTTCTTAGAGAGCTGTCTCCAAGCCTTAATTCCCTCACCTACAAACTGTCTACTTGTAACTGGGAAGTCACAATGTGAATGCATATGGTATGCAGCCTTTCCAGCATGGATTATACTAACTGTGGAGAAATCAAACTCTTCTACCTTGCATAAAATTATTGATGGAGAATATGTGAATTCTTAGGCATGTTAAGTAAGAAATCTGTCCTTTATTATCTTTTCATGCATTTGGCTCTGATGGAAAGAAAACAAGGTCTTGTGTATGGTGCTAACGCTTTCCCCCTTGATGTTGCTAATATTTATATAAAGAGTTTTAAAGGCAAATAATAATTTAGAAATGCTACAGGATCAAAGCAAACAGACTGCATTAGAAGCCTGGATAAAAATGTAAATAGTCTAGAGACAACATGGGGAAATTTAGGTTTATAATTTCAAGGATTTTTCTCATGGGAAAAGTAACACTTTGCTTTAATAAAAGAAAATAAGTAGCTAGATGCACAACCCATTTGCTGTTTGATGTAACAATGTTATCTCTTCCTTGAGCTTTTCCTTTTTTTGTTTTGTTTTGGTTTGGTTAGTTTTTTTTTGTTGTTGGTTCTGTTCAAGGCATAAAATAATTATTGGAGAGGGCCGTTTCATCCCCTTGGAGTACAAAAGTCTTCTTGCTAATTGCCACATCAAATGACTAGAGAACCCCAATGGAAACCTTCAAATGACTGTGAAAAAATTCAGGCCATCACTAAATGCTGGGCACTTTTTTGTGTGTGTGATTTCCCATTGCAGATTAGGTTACTTGGGTGTGGGCTTATCACACAGGAAAGGCCTGGCTGCAGATTAGTTCTGCACCATTGCAGGTCTGTTATGCCAGTTTCATCCTTGACCAAATCGATGGCTAGCACCTTTATTGTATTTTTGTGATACGAAAGAACACTGGACTGTCCAGGCAACAAAAGAAGCAGCAGAAGGCCTACTGTGTTTCTAAAGTGTTACTTCTCTACTTTTTGTCATGCACCAGTGACATGAGTGCCAGGTCCCAGACTTAAACCTCACACAGAGTCAGAAAAAAGCTGTCAGTCTCGGCTTGTTCAAAGACACTTCCTTTGTGAAGATCAGACTAAAGTGGCATGGTCCATATACTCCCTAAAGCATGCCAAGGAGTCAGAAAGTCATAATCTGCCTTTGTACTTATTGCCATTCACATTTTCCTCCATAGCTGGTGCCCAATTACCAGTGCTGTAATTTTTCTCTATTGTTAGAAAGCCATAAGAGTTAGCTACCACTTATCCAATTGGGGTCATGACCCAATGTATTTAGGCTTTGCAAATATAAGTAACAGTTCCCTTATCAGTGTCACCAGGACTCTTTAACACTTAGCAAGCAGAAAGATAAATATACTTGGCAGATACAATTTGATCCATTGCTAAGCCTTCCATTTTACCAATGACCCACGGTGCTCTGCCATTCAAGGGTATGTTAACTATTATAACCTTATACCCTTCAGTGTTGGCTCAGAAACTGACCAACTTATACTCACAGGAAAGACTTCTATGACAGCCTGTAAACCTGATCTATAACACAAGGGTTTGCTATGGGAAGCCAGTAGTGATTCCGAGCTTGCTTACACAAGTCACGCTCTTAGCATTTCCCTCACAATTTACACAAGAACAAGAACCGGACTCTGTCTCAGGCCTACTTGCTTCTGAGAAGAGGAAGCCAAATTTGAGTTCTGTATTGCAATTAGAAGCATCTCCTCTTGCCTATTGACTTTGATTAACTGGCAAAATTTCGTTTTGCTACAGTACCACTTTACAACTTAGATCTATCCTGAAAAGTTCTGACAGCATTCCTCTCCTCTTTCAGGTGCTGTCTTAGATCTCTGCCATCTGCAAAGCCTACAAGAGAGAGGACAGTGCTAGTACAGGCCTGGCTATAGACGTCTGCTGCAGGAAACTGGAGAAGGCAGATTCTCAGTTGTACATTCCACTACAAAGGTAACATGCCCCCACGTATACTGGTACACAGCACCTAAAATTGAAAATGTGTGGATATCATTTCTTCATTTTGTGATCATCTAATTTATTTGTAGTCACTAAATGATGTTCATTTATAGTCAGGGGATGGTATCTGTTTCCATAGCTCCTGACACAATTGGGTCTTTAATGCTAGGGAGCTGTGCTAATAGCTCTAAATAATAATAATAATAATAATGATCAAGTTTCTTGAGCATCTGTATTTCCTAATGATGAGGTCCAATATAAACATAAAGAATTGCCATAATTCAAGATGTTGAGAGAGCATAATGCTGCAAAACTTATACGTCCCTTGTAGTATCCAAACCACCTTACAGCAGTAGTTCTGAATCTGAAATTCATGATATACAGTTTTAACCAGAGCAAAGTGAGCAATATCACTTGAGACATCCTGGAGTTTCACCGAAACTCTAGCAGCCTAACAGCATAGCACCGTTTCAGAATGGCAGAACTGCTTGAACAGAAACCAGCAAATGCTGTGAAGTCCGTATTGCTTTACTTGCTTACTTTAAGCCCTTTCAAACTTTAGTCTATCTATCCCTCTGACAGGTACTAAAATAAGTCTTTTTAGCAGAATTATCTTTAGAAGGAAGTTTTTAGAAGAATGGCTGAAGATGCAGCATCAGATCTAGAGAAGCACCTTCTCCATGTAGAATAGGGCAATAATTCAAGTGTGACCATCAGTGTGAAAATCATGTAATAAAACTCTCAAGGCAGACTGGAGCTTTTGGCTATCTTGAAAATGCATCTTGATTGACTAGAAATCTGAAAGCTTGAGGCATTAATCTATTGCCTCTTCAACAGCTTCTTGAGAAATATGTTCTTCTTTTATAACAGTGAATGATCTAAATGCTGTTTTGAAATCTAAACATAAAGCAAGTGAAAAGCAGTTCATACTTACACAAGAAGGCATTGACCAACCACACTTCCTAGACTGCTGTGCATGTCTCTTTCTTATTCTTTTTCACTGTACAGTTTATTTGACTCTCACATAAAGATCTTATTAACGTCACTGTAAACTGCATCGATGACAAACTGGAAAAGTGAGAAAGGTACTATCCTGCCAATTACTGGTCTTACCAGACAGGCAGTGTTTTGGCCCATAAGCATTAAGAACTCTGTCACTACATGAGAGATGACTTGTTCAGAGACCACCATTAAGAATCTCTTTCCAGTTAGAGCAGTGTACACCGGATGAAGCAACACTGAAGTTTTTATAGCAGCATGAGGAGAAAAGAGCTTTGCAGAGCATGAATTTTGTATGCTAACACGTATCTCCACATTGTTTTGTATCACTGAATGCTAATATGCTGAAATTCAATAGAATCCTATTGTCAACCACATTTAATTAGACAAAAAGGATCGCTGGCAATTACCAGAGCTTGCCCCTGCACTAGCCATGGAGATTTTACACCTTCAGATATTGTTTTTTTATTTTGTTGTTGTTGCTGATGTTTGTTTTTTTAATTACAAGTAGTATACAGTCTGTTTTCAGTGATTTTTATTTTGTCAGCAGTTCTTATGAGCATGAAAAACATCTGTCAAAATATTCTCCTTCAGTGAGTGATTATATACTTCAGTTCTCTAAGGTACTAGAATGCTACCTCGCTAGTATAAGAAAGAAGGCAACATCTTTTGGAAAAAAATTGAAGCAACCTAGTTCTTGCAGTGGAACTGTAACAAATCTGAAAGGATAGCCAAGACTCCTCATTCTTGTTAAACGATGTAGCAAGAATTAACGGCTGAATAGCAGTAGCAGCTCAGACTTGAATGCAGCTGGGTCATGACTGAGTCAGCATTTAGTCAAGATTAAAGCACATAGTCAACCTTTCACTAGAACATATATCTGTGCACATAAAGGATTGTTTGGACTTCCGTCCCATGTCTGGAACTTGGAGGTGAATTTATGCACTTTAACATGGAGAGCTTCCTCATCCCCTCTCCCACGTAAAAGTTAAAAGCTTTATTTGAATAAAAAGGACTTGGTCAGTTTTATACTCTGAATAGCAAGGAAATGTTGTGTTATGACCAATGCTTTCAGGATTACGAATCCAATATTTTACCACTAATTATGCAGCATCAGCACTATTAATACTGAAGTTAGAGGCCTCAAGAAGTCTTATTATTTTTTTAGATGATGAGAATTTCCTGAACAAAATTAAGGGAGAAAAAAAAAATTACTTTGTATTTGCACAGAAACATCAGTTCATGTTGATGAGGTGTTCATCAGCATTAGACATCATTTCTTCTCCCTTCTCAGCTTTAAAGGGTCTTGTAAACATCCTGTATACCCTTGGACTAAGACAGTACACTAATAACGTGCTCTTCCTCCTTGGAAAAACTCAATCGAGTCGTGTGGTTAGTTCTCCTAGTTAAAATCAACAGGTAGCATTCTCTATGTCCACATGGTTTCTCTGTCTCTCTGCTCTTTTCCTCTTTCTTTTCTTGTTTTTTTTTTTTTTTTTTTTTTTTCCTAGCATCATACATTCTTCAAAGTAACAAGCATATTTTTCAGAGCATATTTTCATACAGTTTCTAATCCAAGAGACTGATTTAGTTGCATACCTAGCCCTTAGCAGTATGCAACAAGAGATGCAAAGGTTAAGTAGAATCTCCAAGGATAGCAAAGTCTGTGCTTTGATGATACAGCACAGACTTTGCAAGCATGGCTCTACTGCAGCCTGCGGAACTTCTAGATTCAGACTCTGCTAGTCTTAGCCTCAAATTATAATAATATTGTTATTCAACTAAATCTCTAGTCCAATTTTCTTTGAGTTCGTATCCTTCGGAAGTGCTTTATGGAAGTTTTCTTTTTTAGTGGTAGCTACATGGGGCTTAAAGCAGATGATATATTTTAGGCTGTCACTCTTATCTGTACTTGAGATGCTCAGGAGAAGTAGGAATTTTTTTTACCTTTTAATGATGTGTTAGGGCATGGAGTTTCCTGAACATTTAGCAAAGGGATGTCAGGGTGAAACAGCTGCACATATTAAACTACCAGTGAAATCCAACTCCTTTTCATCTCCTCAGTTATACGGCTTTTTGTGAAATTATTCCACAGGGCAATGTGTGAATAACTGTTAACTAATATATGATCAATTCAATTTTAAGGTGGTACAAACGGGACTGCCCATGATGTGCTGACATAGGTGATGGAGCCAGCACTGAGAAAAGAGAGTGTCATAAATTGATTCAAGTTAAATGACCTGATTCTTAGCTAATTATTTTATAGTTCATTGACATTCAGAAAATGTGAGAACTGCAAACCTTGTAGCAACCAGGTGCCACAAGATAGCTGTAAACAGAAAGTCTTTGATGCAACAAATGGTGTGTAGGGGCAGCTCCATGCAGGCATTTTAACACACAGGGTCACTTACAGAGTTATTGCCAAAATAAAAAATAAATCAAGCCTTAATAGCTATTTTGATCCTGCTTGGAAAACCCATACGCGAAAGAATCTAATGCATTGACCTTACCTTTCCCTATCCGTTCCTCATTTCTACTCTAGTTACAGTGTAAAAGACATTTACAGAAACTTTAAAGAGAAATCACCTGATTATTAATGTCAGTATAAAAGAAAAACACTTGTGGAAACAGACATTGGATTCAAATATCACTTTGTAATTTATAATAGAGATTAGAAATCTTCAACATTGTTGTAGAAACAGGAAAACAGCTGTAATAATGCAACTTATTTACAAATGCCCTTTGCTCTCCTTTAGGAGAAGACAGGGTGACATGACAGATAGTACATTTAAGTAGGGTGGAAATGGAGTGCTGATGGAAATGGTCAATTTTAATCAGGTATTAAATCAACAAGCAAGATACTCTGATTTACAAGACTGGTTCTGATCTTGTTTGGTATTGTTTTTCATTGTTTTCACATAAAAAAAAAAAAAATTGGATTGTTTCTTCTACAAGGGACAAAGCCTGCTTCTCCTTTTGACTTACCAGAAAGTTTCCTTGTGTCTCTTCATATTTATTTCAGAGTTTGCTTTGCCTAGTATGTGTTACTCATGCATTACTCAGATCTTTCAAGCTGCATTTAGATGAGAACTTGGAAATAAACTAAATTTACAATAAATGTTTTACCCAAACTAAGCTATCCAAAATACAGAAAGAGCAAGATATGGTTTTATCAAGATAGGACATTGGTACATTTCTTAGACAGATGAGTATGATTTTCATGTATTAAACTAAATTAGTTGGCTTTTTGATCATTAAAGATTAGGATTTGAGACTTGGTATATATTATCTCTCTTAATTCATGGACTGGGAGAGGGAGACCATCTTTCTTGCCTTCAAAACCTGAGGAGTTTCAGAAGATAGAGCCAACTTCTCACTGTACCAGATCGAGTGAAGAGAAATAAATGAAAAACTTTGATAGTGAAACAGGCTCTGCTCAAAAAGCTCACCCAGTAACCTGTTCAATGCTTTGGCTTTTGTTAAAAGGTAAGCAGAATTAATTCCCTGTTGCCAGAGAAAATGACAAAGTATCACGATGCTGATCACTGTTTAGAGGATCTGACTACAGAGATTAAAAAAACAAAACAAAACAAAAGGCTCAGGATTCATGCATGTGTGTACACTTCTTATTTTTATCAAGAACATGAAAATATCAAGATTGTTGTGTGTTATATACTTCCTTTTCCTTCCTCCCCCAAGCTGAAACAGTTTCAGGTGATTTTGTGATGTAGTATAGGATATGGCTGGGATCAAGCATCTAGTATAAAAATCATAACTTATAAGCACTCAAAAAACCTTGAAACATTAATTTATTGATTCACAATGGTTTTGATCAAGCAGGGTTTTTTTCTAGGATCAATGGAGCTCTATAAGCCAGGCTGTTCTTGCTCTGCAAAGCACAGATGATCTCCTGAAAATATTAGATTTCTATTTTACCATCTATATATATGTAAACGTCAGTGTTGATACTTGTGTCTAGAACTCAGAAGGAAAAAGAGATGACAAAAAATGTAAGTAATGTTAAATTACCAGTGATAATCATCATTAATTTATCTGAAGTTCATCCCTGGGAAAAAATAATTAATTTTTTTGTCACAGTGATTAGAGCAGGAAAGAATATTCACACTGAATGAGATTTTTGAGGGACATAATTTCACATTAAAAAAATCCACTAGGACTTGCAAATTCAAAGTTTTCCAAAATTAGAAGAAGAGGGAAAATGTGATTTTTCCTAGAAATTTTGCCTACACATCTTAACATAAGATTAAATGCAATTTGAAACAAAGTTAAAAGTTAAACACAATATTTGGTAGTTTTTATTTTCAAAATTATATAGAGATATAAATATTTTAGGCACTTTTAATTATTTTCTTTGAAGTTATTTTTAAGATCTTATTTCTCTTATTTCTCCTTTTTTTTCCCCATCCTATACTGTTTTTGAAGATGGAAAATTTTGAAGTATGAGAAAGAAGGGGAAAGTGCTTGCAAAGACCAAAAATGTATGAAACTGAAATCACAAAAACCCGTTAGAACAGTGATAGGACATTGGAAAGCATAAAAAAAACCCTTCTCCTTGTTTCAACTTCATTTATTTTGTGGAAAATCCACTCAAACTCAACAGTGTTTCAAAATGAAGAATATTAGTCTTGTAATTTTATTTGTTCAGCTAACTGATCAGTTAAAAATATTTTCATTTAAGTTTGTAAATTACGTTTCCAAAGTAATAAAATAAGATCAGCTTCACTGGAAATGTGTTAGCTGATTACAGTCCTAGTTTTGCCCATGGATATGTTTCCAAGGCTCTTCTGTTCAGACGCTTCTTTTAAATGAGCTTTCTAGGCACTTAGAGGGTCAATTCAAATCATATTTAATTTGATTTCAATTTCAAAGTATTCATCATAAAGGAAGGCACTCCATGTAATCGTTCAGTTCAGTATCACTAAACATGTGGCTGTATAAATTCTATCAATAGGGAAAATCACTCTGTTTAAGCTTTTCACCTTTCCAAAGCTGCTGCGGAATTCTACATTCAATTTAATGTCTGACCAGTTAACCTTTTTCACTTACAAGTCCTATTAATCAGAAATATATTGATTTTCATGCAGCATCTTTCTGACCTTCATTATATTCTGCAGAGGGAAAAAGAATATATTATATAATATATAATAATGTTAACAAATTTATTTAATAAGAAATAATCTTCATTTTTTTTCTTCTTTTTAGAGAAATAACACTCACAGTAGCAATAAACAGATTTCTGTTAATCATAGATAAATGTTACTTGCTGTTCCTATGTCAGTTGACCACAAAGTCTAAAGATCGAACTTGAAGCAGAAAAGTAAGCCCTAAAACCAAATAAATTCATCTTTAATGCAGCTTTGGTTACATTCATGCAGAAGGAATATTCATTCTCAAAGTTCATGAGTCACTAGAAAATAAGTTTCAAACTATTAATAATCATTTGAAACTCTATTATAGAGTGGAGTTTAAGCAGGGTTTAAGAAAAGACAGTGAAGACTAGGAATTCAGTCTAGCTCTTCGTCCCTACAGCGATGTACAGGTTTCAGCAAATTTATTGTGTCAGTCTGTTGGTAAGTAGTTGGCATAGAAGTCCAGCTATCAATCACTAGAACTTCTTTAGATTAGACATAAATAGCGTAGGTGAAGGTTTAGGGTTGTTTATAAAGAATCCACACAATCTTTTTTTAATCTGTTACTGACAGATGGAAATACCACAGCATTTTTTCACTGCAAATTCAAAGCCTGTTACTTGAGACAGCTTAGAGTAAGAAGTGCTAGCTAACTGATCAAAATGCAAGAAAATAGAATTTTTCATTAAATCCTTCAGTCCTGATATGAGAAGAAAAGTAGATGTTAGCCTACAGTGCCATTCTTAGATGTCAAGGTGTTGAGCTGAGTCTCTTCTCCCGTAACAGGTGTCTCATGTAATCCTTCAAAACATACAATGCTTCTGTGCCTTAACTTCCAAGTTTTTTTCTAAAATTACACATCTTTGTCTTTTGTCCACCTCATTATTTTAGTTTTCAGGGAAGTTGTTCAGAGCAAGAGGCTCAATTACATGTCTCTATGTGGGGAGGTGGCCTTGGCCAGTGGCTGGCTGCCCATCCAACCATTCTCTCCCTCCCCTTCCTCATGGGGGCATGCAGAGGGGGAAATGTGATGAAAAAGCTTGTGGGTAGAAACAAAGACAAGGGAATTGCTTACTAGTTACTGGCAAACTGTTACTTATTAGTTTGTCACTTGGAGAATTTTTTTTTCTTTTTTTTTTGCCTATTGAAAGAATTTAATCTTTTTTGAGAAACAAAATTAAAAATTGAAGACACGTCTTTCCCCCACACCCTTTCCAACTTCACTCCTGACTCTTCTTCCAGGAAATGGGAGCTGTGATGGGTTCACAACAGTTCATCACTGCCTCTCCTTTCCCCTTACACTTTTCCCTTGCTCCACTATGGGCTTCTTCAACGGATTGCAGGTTCATGCTGTGCCATGGAGCACCTCATCACCCTCCTCTTTCTCTGACATCAGCCTTCATCCCATTGCTTCTTCCTTTTTTTGCCCTTCCCTGCCTTCCTAGTGCTTTTGCCCTTTCTTTAATGCATTTTCCCTGAGATGCCACCAAGAAGCCACATGAGCTCCTGGAGGTTAGCAATGTCTGCTCAGTTGGCTACTGGTCCATCACTAGTCCACAGTGAGTATTGTGTGATCACTTTCTGATGCTTCTGGATCTAAAATAAGGGAATAGGTTGATATATAATATCACTATTTCCAAACTCAGATATTCTGTAAATACTTTTTTTCCCCAAGTACATTTCAATGGCAAATATAGATACCTTTTTGTTTGTATTTTGACCTACAAGCCTTTAATCTTTCTCCAAATAAACAGTCAAGAAATTCTTCTTTCAAAAGTCATAAGAGTTGACCAGACTCTCATAAGAAACTCCAAGGAGAGAAATCTTAATTTATGAAAAATTGTATTACAACTGTTGTGCTGGCTGATGTCCTCTACTTTTACAAGAGAACAATAGAAAATCAATTGCACTGACAACCCCCTTTGTGGGGTGAAACTGTGTAGGCTTTCTCAACAGACATAACAGATGTTTCTTGAAGACTGATTTCTGAAGGTAAGGAAATTAGGCATCTTTTCATAAATATTATATCTTCAATTCTGCAGCTACATATTGCAATCTTTCTGCATTTCCAAGAGTGGTAGGCTTTATTACACAGTCAGCTGTGTTGGACTAAAACCACTTCTTTTTTTGTTTATGGACTACTGAGCAGTGTGCGGATTGTCACACTCACCAAAAATCTCCTGACATTGCATCAGGTGAAAAATGTTTGTCCTATTCATTTCCCCACCATACCACTCTTCTATGTCTTGTATTTGTACATCTAGAAAAAGATACGATGTTTGGTATTCAAACATACTTTTGTAAAAGGCTGTAGCAGCACACATTTTTAGAGAAGTATTCTGCCAGGTCAGGGAAGGAATTATTTTCTGAATGCCTAATACATATTTAAAAGCTGATAATAGCACATGATAGCTCCAAAAATGTTATATAACTTCTGGAGTGTCTCTTAAAAAAAAAAAAGTCTTTGCTATTAAAATAAATAAATAAATAAAATAACTAGAAGCCTGTGAGATTCCCACCATCTGGATGGAGTCTTTTTTCTTCCCAGATGAATTAGTTGTCAAGGGAGGAATTATTTTAGGCATCAAGTAACCCCTGATTGTGAGTGACAGACTAACACAAGAGCAGATGCAAGGTTACTGCTGCCTATCCATTATGTGGAAAGGAGACCCATGCATGTCCTACTTACTGTGCATACTGACTTGGGTTATTAAAAGAGTAACTAGAGGTGGGTCAGGCCCAGAAGACAGCTCATACCGCTCACAACAGATGTTCTTTCACAAGAGAGAAAACAAACACTGGATACTTTCTGGGGATACTGTAGAAGGAGGGGTCTTCGCTACTTTCAGCAAGGCACTAGTTCAGATTCTCAACAGAAGCACAAATCCAACCTTTTCTTTCAAACAACAGTTATTTGCTGGGCTTTCTTAGAGCCTGAATTCCACAGAAATCATGCTTTGTGATAGCAAATCTCCCATGCGTATTAGTGTCATTATAAATTCATATAAATAGAATAACGGTTAACATTTTGAATGTATACTAAGAAAGAAATCATTTTTTATCATGTCCTATTTCAGCTGTTGAAAGCCTCTTCATTTATGTAAACCTGGATATCTGTAAATCCCCATGTTCTTATAAGCACTACAAGTCTGTTATGAGAATGTATAGTAGCATCTACTCTATAACATTACATTTATAGATTTATTTAATAGAAGATACTTGTAGATAGATAGCGAAAGAGGCACTATTATAGTAGAACTGTATGAAATACTGTCTAGAATTTTTTGTGCTGCTTACCTTATTTCACTAAGCACTGAAAACTCAAATACTTTTAATCCAAATATTTACAGTGCTTGGAATGATCTCACATCTGAACCAACTTTTTGATTTAGTGGGCCCAAAGTAAGCTAAACTTGAAAATTCAAATGTGATCTCATGGGCTGTGAAGCATCTTAAAATCTGAAAGGAAAATAATGTTTGTCAGCAATAAACACTGCAAAAAACTACCTCAGATTTTTCAAATATAGTATAAAGAGAGCAGGAGACCCAAACAAACAGGTATATGAAATAAATGTGCACAAAATAGCATTGATAACTGCTCGTTTTCTCTTCAGAGAGCATGATGAAGCACAAGAGGACTGTGGACAGTGCTTGCCGTGAATAAAGAAATAAAAAACAGTGCCATCTTGTGGTAAGTAAAATATTATGATGAGGGAAAAAATCGATTTTTAACACATAGTCAGAAGTGTTGGAGTAAGACATTTTAGAACAGGAGTTGGTACCTTTTTCCTCCCCTGGATCGACTTCTTTGATGAGCCTATTAGTTCTGCTGTTAAGAAAAACAGAGACATCCAGTTCTGTCAACAAGACATGATTAGCAGCCGCAGTATGTTGACTTTAAGTAAATATATTTGTGCCTAACCCCTGATTGTATTGTCCTATTTTACACCCAACAGTAATCTATGCAGTTGAAATACTGAAGCAGGACATGAATAATGCTTATGTTCAGTATCTCACTGCTGTAATGCTACAAAGCTGAAACTGCAGCTCAGGACAGATGTGTAGCACAAAGTATCACCTTTTGGGAAGACTATTTTCAAGAAACAAGGTGTATTTTCTGAAAACGTACTCCCTGAAGTCATGCAGTCTGTCTAGACAAGAATGTACTGATGGGAATGATATCAAGAGTAACAGAATGTAACAGTGCCTTACTCTAATTACTGATACCACAGTATGACTGGAAGTAAACCTGAAGCTTTATCAGGCACAGTGACTTTAGCAAAATATTTCTAAGCTCTGAGTAAGACTGCTGAAATCAGCAGGATCTTTTGTCTTTGACCTAAATGGAACAAGGCCTCGGGTAAACATACTTCTAACATTATCCAACATTTTCTGGTTTACTCCAAGGGATTTTTTCTTAAATCATGTGACCTGTTTACCAGTTCATTTGATGGCAATAACATAATAAAAGCTTGGTAAGTATTTTGGGAACCATGAACTGTCTGGTACAGTATCTTCCAGTGAGTAATACATACTCAGAAGTTACTCCATTAATTTGTTCTACTTGATTAGAGATAAGAAAAGAATTCTACAGTTTTTATTATTAAAAATTCCTTTCAAGTACCCACACAGAAAAACTTGGATTTCTTGAGATTTGTCAACAGTATTTATTGGAAAAAAAAAGAGAGAGTTGAAAAGAAAGATATGCTCTGTGGAATTTTCCAAAGTTTTTATTGAGAATTCCTTCTTTCTTGGGTTTTTTTTTTTTCCTCTTAATTATCCTTGAGCTTAACATAATTAATTCCTGATCCTTAGCCAAAGTTATTAGAATTAAAAGATTTGCATGTCTTTATCTAAAGTATGTTATTCATCCTAAGCAATAAACATAACTCTTTGCCATAAATGTGAGGCCTACAGTATTCTGAATGCTTCCAAGAAGAAAGAGGAAATTCTTTTACACTAAGAAAAAAATACAGGTAAGCTCTGCTCAAACAGTGAATAACCTAATTTCAGTTCAGATACATTTCTAGAATATCCAGACATTGGTTTTTATCATATGATTGAAACAAATACCTCTTCCTTTTATAATAGCATTTAGAATGTTTTAGAATGTGGTCTATCATTTTTATTTAACTAATTCTCACTCCACTACTATTGAAGAGATTTGAGAGCTCACATATTCATCATCTGCCAAAATAATCTCTGTTGTATCTTAGATTCAGTCAAACGAAGTGTCCAAAATGAGAATTTCTTTCTGAAAATGAAGATCAAATCATTTATTATCTTTCACTGTTATTTTACATACATCCTATCTATTTTTTTAACTGTAGATAGTGTAAAAATAAATAAGAAGTTCAATGTCACAGAATACGCAGTACTTGCATATTTTTCTGCAGTGACCTTTTCTGAAGTGTAATTTTTTTAATAGTTACTGTAGCATATTAAAAGCAACAGGTTGCACTTACCTCTGTAAATCATTGAGTTCTAATGGTTCAGCGTATGGTCTGTGGCAGAACTGCTGAGCCTCATGAGCAATAATGTTGTGCATGTTAAGAAAAAGGCAATGATTTTATCACATTAGCTGTGCTGAAATCTAAAATGGCATCTCATCACTTTTGGTAAGAGAGTTCAGATTATCACAGTAACTACTCAAGCCAGGGAAAGAAGTCCCTAAGTCCCCCAAGTGTCTCTCTGTACGTGCTGTCTCATCTGATTCTCAAACACCTATTACTTGCTGGAGGAAGCTGTGGGACTAAATCAGTGGTGGAGCAATCCTCATGTGTTCCCATGAGATCTGAGTGTATAACATGTGTACTGCAAAAGAAGTAAAGAATATGTTGAGCTACGATTGGACTCGGTAGTTACCCATCTTTATTCAGCAGTGTTTTCCCAAGCACATGAAAGTGTTTCTGGGAGGTCAAGAGCAAATTGGCTAGTTGCTGTTTTTCTTAGAAACGTGGTCATTTTTTCCAAAGTAAACTGAAGTAAGGCAAAGTCATGATTTTAGCTGATGAGAATAAAATATTACACTAAAACACAGGGCTTAGCTGAAAGAGCATCAGACTGCTGCTATTTTTAAATATCAGAAATGAATCATTATTTTATTATTTTCTACCTTTGTGCTGGAAATAGTCCCCAGGCATCCCCTAAATCGCAAGAGAAGAATATATTCTAGACTCTGACAGGTGTTTATTCACTGAAACTAAAAAATAACTGATCATAACATCACTGGAGGAATTTGTGTTAGATTGTGACCAAAGCAGGTGCGTGTATGAATATATTATCAGGGAACATGGGCCAGTGCACTGGTTAAGAGCATTTTTAGTCACATTTTGGTCATAATTGTCCAGTAGGTGGTGTTATGAGTCACAGGAACTGGACATTTCTCAGGAAAACTGCAGTGAATCGGATGCTAAAAGCAGCTCAGGGCGTTCGGGAGCAAAGAGGAGAAATAGTTTGTGGAACTTTACAGTGTAGAATTGTTTGATTAACAATTAAAATATGTTTTTATATTCACAAGATGTCCAGTTAAAAATACTGGTGGTGTGAATTACATGTTGACAGAAACTCATTGCTGAATCATGAGTATATTTTTTTTGCTTGGTTTTAAAAAATTACCTGCCAGAAATCCACATAAAAGGAATGAATTGGACCTTTGCCATCTCCAGACTACTTAGTATTACCTTGTTTCTAAAAGTGAAAAACTATCCTGACTTAAATGCTTAAAATTAGGATTATTCAAATACAAGAATGCGTTCTGATAAAGTCTCATGTAAGAAATGCCAGGATCTGCAAATACAATACAAAATCAGTAAACACTGTAGGATTTTTACCTTCTTGATATATGAAGATCCAGGAAGAAAACAAATGGACTCCAGTCACAAGTGAAAACAGGCTTAGGTTTCTCTAACATGCTTTGGGAGGCCAGCACTCCATAGGGCACCATCCTACTGGATAGAGTTGCTTGATCACATCACTCTTTGGCCCCAATCCCATTTTGTAGCTGTAACAGCCATTCATCACTGACTGCCTTACTTGAGGTCTGTTTTCACTGTTATATTAAATATGTGCAAAGAGTTTGCCATCAGTTGCAAAGGCGGTTAGAAGAACTGTTCTCACTGTAGCACAGTGACTATTTCAGATGGAAAGAAAGCTAAGTGAACAGAAAACCGGGATTATATTTTTTTCTTTTTTCTTCTTCTTCTTTTATTTTTTCCTGAGAGCTTCCCTAACAGCTGTAATTTTCTTCTTGTGCTCTCAATTTTTTTGCTAACATGTTTCTATTCTGCTAAAAAGATCTTAATAATTAGCGGTCTAGGGAGATTGCGGTTGTATAGTTGCTTTTTCTGGTAAGTACATGTAGAAAAGGAGAGCCTTAGAGCCTTGAAACCTGTGTCTTCCTTTGCCTTTTTTATACTAACCAGGCACTGTGTAAAATACATGCTAGAGTGTACACCAAAATCCAGATTTCTCACGCTCTAGATGACTTCCTCAATCATTATTTGATATCAGAAGATACAAGATCTCACCCTTTGAATTTTTAATGACGTTGCAGTTTCACCTTTAGGTCTTGGTATCTAGGGTACCATGTATGGAAGTCAGAGATGTGCGTTTGAACTCTCCTAAAAACATAAATAAGCAAAAGCTAGGCTTCATGCATCCAGGATATATGTCCTAATTCCGTGTTTATGATGATGCATATCTTTTTCTTCTTTTCAAAAAGCAGGGAAAGCTTCTGTTTGTTTCCAGGTCAACCCTTGCAGCCAGTTATTTAGAATTCCTTTACTGTTCTGGAACCCAGAAAACATCCCAAAGGGATTTGTAGCTGCTGCTAACAAGCTCAGTTCATCAATGCAGAGTCTTTAGATAACACATACTGATTTCTATAACCAAGTTGTAACACAAAGAACATGGGCTGTTCTTCAGGTCCAACAGTTAGTTAAACTAGAAATATTAAACCAATTACATTTAAACAATGATTATTTTTGAGCATAAGGCAACAGCCTGAAGAGCACAAACCATCTGGTGACATGCAGCAGAAATTGCACACCTGAAAAGAACCTTGTTTCCGAGGTTAGAAATCTGCTGTAGGAAAAGTGAACAAAAGAGATGACCTTTTGTGTAGGTGAGGAGTTCAGAGTTATATGATTGTTATTCCTTAATTGCTGTAGCTGGTACGTGAATTACCCAGTCACTATGCTCTCCTAGACATGTCTCTTTTCCTTGTTAAAGAGTAGCAGTCATATTGCTAATCACCTGCACACTGAAACAGAAATTGTAACAGATAAGTCAGTAATGAAAGAAAGTTAATTTATTATAAACAAAATCATTGAAAAAAACAAAACAAAACTGTTCATCAATTATGAACTTCAGATTGTAGGATTTATCTTGCATTTGCCTTTCACCACCTGTCACAGCTTCGATAGGTTATCATAATTATCTTGTTTATTACTGATAACCCCAGTGAGTAATATGTGAGAGGGCGAATTCTGGGAGTGCAACACAGAGAAACTGTGAGCAACAATTTATTGGGATTAATGAGTGAAGGGATATAATACTTACAAGGGAATGTCACAGCACTGTTGAAAATAGTCATGAAGAGGAGAACAACAGACAATTAAACTTGTTTGAAAAACAATCACTGATCATTCGTAAATAATGCATCCATGGATTTAGATAAACTTGGCACGCCTCCTAGCCCCTTCACACACACATATTTGTGTGCTCGTGCACACACATGGTATACTTGCTTTATGTTTCGTAAAATCAGTGTCAAGTTCAGAGCAGTAGGATTTACATTTCTGCAGATTTACCTGAAATGTAGCAATTATTAGCTAGGAAAATCAAACAAATGAACAAACCCCCCCCAAAAAAAAACAAAAACAACAACAAAAAAAAAAACAACAAAAAAAAACCCACCAAACTCTATGTGGTAGCAGTTATATCAATCCAAGTAGTGAGGTTTCCAAAGAAAGTTAGTATGTTTTGGTCTTGCAGGTATTTCTTTGAGGAATACCAACTATCAGGAACAGATCTCTGCAGCTAGAAGAGGAAATGTTAAGTTTCAGCTTGGAAAAAAACTGATAAGGACAGCTGATGAGCCCAGTCTTGTGTGTGAGAATACATGTGTGTGAATGCATGTGAGAACCAGCAGAGAATTTCCTTTTCATCTTTATTAATCAAATCAAGAGTCCTACACTAAATCAAAACTAACTCAAGTCTTGAATTAGCTGATTACAATTTGACCTAAGTAACAGCTATTTCAGTAATACTGACTTTTGTTTAAAAAAAGTAAATCACTCCTTATGTGTGTTGCCTAGTATGTGATATTTTTTTTCTGGTCAACCGTTATTTCTTTTCTTCTTTTGTAAGTTCTTACTGAATCTTTTACTTTGCAGAATTAGTCAGAGGCAGCTGTCTATTTACACGTGTGTAGCTCTTATATGATAAGACTTCAAATTGTCAGTGATATCTGATAGAAGCTAGTCGCTTGTTTCCATGAAGGTTTCTTTGAAAATTCTAGTTTTTGTGTGCAAAAACATGATTTTCAATATTTATCAAAGATACATACTCAACACATACAACCTTTCTTTAAAAATTAAAGAGAGAAAAAAAAAGAAAGATCAAACACAGATTATTCAGAAGAATTTTTGTAAAGAAATAAGAAGCTGGCATTTGAGACATTATATTCATTCTTAGCTCAGGTTGCTGTTCATTTTGGGTGTGTGGATGGTGGAGGAATACCTGTTTCCATTTTGTAGCAGCCAGACTGTCAGGCTGAGAAGTTCTCAGGGACTTTTGAATTGATTCAGGGTGGATATGAAAGTGTATTTAGAGCACCCGAGGAACTGATGTCTTGGCACAACACCCATCTCAAGCACCAGTACAGCACAATCTGTGGAACAGACTCAAAAATGTTAGCATTTTCTTACTGCAATTGTTTCATTCTCTTTTGCTCTAGGCACCTTTCTTTGCAGTCTAAACGAAACTGCCAGGGATTAGGTTGAATCAACTAGCTGCTAATATTTTAATCCTTTTGCAGCTCATTGACCATAGCTGAACTAAGCGCTGGTCAAGTGCCATGTCACTAGTTCAGTGGAATTCAGACTTTGGCACTCTGAAAAAGGCAACAGATGTGCTTTAATGATTATCTAATAACTTGTATTTTTTTTTTCAGTTTGCTGTGCTAATGAAATTTAATCTCATTGACCCAACAGAGAAAACCATAACATAAAAACATTAATGGCAAGACAAAGGACTTGAACAATACCACACTTTGGCCAGAGTACAGAAATCAAAGCCCTACAGAATGAACTAGGAGCAACAGGCAGGTTGATTTCATTTCTGCAAGCAATACCTGGCTTAGATGAAAAATGATATTGCACATATATGATTAAACTTACAAACAGGGTGACAAAATGTTTTCTTCAGCCTTATATGGCTAAAATGACTTATCATTTTCCACTATATTTCATTAGGCAATAACCTGAACATTAAGTCTAAGCAGGTATATCTCGGCTTAAGAATTGGAAGTCCTATCTGAATAAAAAAAAATGTTGTGACTACTTATATCCAGGGCTTGTGTTCTGTATCTCTACTTGTGTGGAAAGTCATTTTACAAGTGATTCCTCCTTCCCAGCTTTATTTCTTCCACCTTATCCAGGCTGAAATAAGTCTAGTTACTCCTTTCTGGAAACAGCTCTAATCTATTCTTTGTTATATCCTATTCATATCATTTGAGACATAAGTGGCAAATGGGACCCATTAGTAAGCATCACAAGTGAGTTGTCAAATGTTGAGGCCATGACTTCTCCCTATCTCTCCAGATGACAGTGAGTAAATATTTTGAGGTAGGGGATTTAGATAGAAGTCTTTGATCTTCCCGTGTGCGCTGCAGAAGCTTCTGGACTCAAACAGAGATGGGCAGACATCAGTCATGCTAACAGACAGCTGTCACAAGAAGCAATGCCATTCACAATTGTCAGTACAATCCTTCTTCCAGTGCTGAAATTTGGTTAAGAAAATGAAAATTCTCTTTCTGTCTTATGCTGAGCTTCAAGGGAAAGGGAAGAGGGATTTAAACTTACTGGCATCATCCCCAGGCAATTTTATTGACTGTGTGGCTGTCAGAGGGGACTGACCGAAAGATCAGAGATGACCTGATTGACCGGATGTAGGTTGTTGTTTTAGTTTTAGCTTCTGTGAATCCGATGTGCTTTTGGAGTCACCAGAGATAAGAGGAGGAAAAATACACAGGAGGGAAACGACCTACCTTGTTAGACATAACAGTCACTCCAGCAAGAAGTTTTGTTGATGTCAGTCACTTTTAACCCCATTCAGCAAGGCTTTTGGCCTATGGAATGTAATGGTAATACTGTGTTGCTAACCAAATTGCTATGAAACTCCTGTGATAACCACAGCAAATGAAGATACATTTTCCTCTTTCTGTATTTCCGAGAGATTAATCAAACCTGCTGGGTACTCTGTAATGAGTCAGTGAGATTCAGTGGTTAATCTGCGAGTTCAGAGAAAGTCTCTAATCCAGAGACCTGTGAGCACAGCCTCTCTATTAGAAATCTGCAACAGTTCGGCTGGCCAAGGATTAATTTTGCAATGGGATTCAGCTCCAAGTTAGGTCTGGGGATGCCTCATTCAGGACTTGGCATTCACAATGGGTGTGAACTTTGACAAATAATTTAACCTCTGAAAGTATACATTTCTCAAGCTGTGAAACTGAAGTTCTGCTTTGCTTTGTAAAGTTCCTTGATGAGTCTTATTCAGGTAAGCATGCATGCTGTCCAGAGTAGTGAATCAAAATAGATATGAATGAGCATAGCCAACTTTTTAAACTACCTCTGTACTTTCTGTGTGAACATATGTCAGCAGCACTGTAGTTCAGCTTCTGTGATCAGGAAGGCAGTGGGTCAGTCAGCATCTCTAGTCACTAGAGCAAGCACAAGGCTTTTTACATTTATCTGCAGAGAACATTTATTTATTTAAGATGCCAAAATCATAATGGTCATGCAACAATAAAACACCTTTTGCTTTAAGTTTGGTCCTTCAATGTATCACAGGCTCTTTGAGCACTGGGCTAAACAAATTCTATTCATGTTTTTCTGTCATCTTGTATTTTTTTCTGTCAAACTCTGATTTCCCATCTCTGTGGCTTTGAAGCTTATCCCTGATAAAAGACAGCACTTATGTCAAAATACACTAATGTCATTTTGACACAGAAGAGCACAGCCTGGAAGCCATTTCGCATGGCAGAATTATCTCCTTTGGCAGCCTCACCACAGCTGAGCTGAGCTGCTGGGCACTCATGTGTGTTTGTCCCACTCTTTTTGTCAGAGGTAAACCCTTGGTACTTTCATCAGCTCACACGAGATAAACAGTAATGCAAATAATCCTGAAAAAACTTTCCAGTCTGAGACTGTTTTCTGGGAAACAGTTTCTTGTTAGTTTTGTGGGTTTAATTCAGCACACTAGGATAATCGAGGGAGATAAGTAACAGTGTCAGACACAGTGTTTGCTCCTTCTCTTCCTGCTGCTTAAGAATTACATTTTTAGTGAATGAAGGTGATAAATAATTTAACGTTATTCCTTTCTAAATTACTGTTGTACCCCTGAATGCACCTTATCACTTTGATAATTACTCTAGATTATAGTCATGCATTAATACCAGGTTTTTACTTTTAAGGGAAGAATGATCTTGTGACTTAGGTACTGGACTTCAGGTCTGAATTCTCTCTTCTACATCTGACAGAAGTAAAATATCTTCCTACTGCCACCTGTATCAGCTGTAGCTCATGGGCACTACAATTCAATATAAGTGCAAATCAAACAACATTTTTGAAGGGTTCTTGCCTTTCTCTTCTTACACAGATTTTGGGAAAGATCACTTCCAGAAAGTTTGGGCTTTGTATGAATCTATGAAATGACAGCATCTCCACTTCTGCTGTTCTCAAAGCAAGCTTGTGCATATGCCCTATGCTTAGACCAGTTTGATCATTGCATGCTGTACCTATGTTTCACAAAGATTTTCTGAGTGATCATAGCTAAATTATGCTTAGTGTGTGCTTTTGAAAAATTCCCATATTTGCCTATGATTGTGTTTTGATTTCTGCTAAAAAAAAAATAAAAAGGGGGGGTGGGGGTTGGTGGGAATATGCTTTCCTTCTACAAAAATATGCTTTTCCTTCTACTGTCTACAATTTCTCTTTAGACCATAGGTCTCTGGGCATGATGCCTTTTGGTAACACTGGTAGTTCCATACCTGCCACTGCCCTGACTTCCCTAAGTAAGGCTGACTAGTTATTTTCATCTTATTTTTCTCGTGTAGTGCTGAAAATTATATTTCTCATTATGTGGTGCTGGACTTGTATTATTGAGGTCAGTGGAAAAACGAAGCACATACAGGAGTAATTAAGATAACTCATATTTTCACTTGAAAATATGTATGCTACATAGTACTTTTTCTCTACCAAATCAGATCTTTAGGATTTCAAGCTGATACCTACAGTCAGTAAGTATTATTGGTATTGACATCCCTGTCACAGCTCTAAGGTGTAAAATGTTAATATAACATAATTTATCAGCTTGTAAAGATGTTGTAAATATATACATATTCATGTTTGTGTTGCACATAGCTGTTGAAATGACAAGCATCATAAAAATACATGATAATTATGCATCAGACTTTGAAAATGATGCAGTTAAGTAAAGCCACAGTGAAAATAGCAAGGAAAACACTGTCCTACAGAATTGGTTTCAAAGTCAACAATCTTTTAGCACATTGAATGAAGTAGATGTGGGGAAACTGTTGCTCATGACAGACTTTTAATAGGAGAGGATGAATATTCTTAATTTTTTCAGATCTCAAGATAGAGTCTGTGTGTGTTGTTTAATATCATAGCAATGAGTTGTTCGTAAGTATTGCTTTCTGCTAGCATTAGACCTAGGATTAAATTTGAATTCAGTTCCATTTTTGAACTCAGTATAAATTGCAGACTCAAGTTGAAGCACCTTGTGTCTGCATTAAGATATGAGGAATGCAAAGAAAGGCAAAGCAACTGACGTAAATTTTGATCTGTAAACGTAAATAGAAAAGCCGCTGTAACTTCACTCAGAATTCCCTAGCATTTGTTATAAATACAATAAGCAGCATGCAACAAAGTGGCATGTTTTAACATTTGTGCTAAACAATGACAACCAGACAACCAACATATCTGGTATTCTTTATGAGAAAGCAGTGTAGCTGAGAAGGTCATTAAAATGAAATAGAGCCTGAAAATTAGCACTGAATAGTTTTCTATTGAAAGATGAAAGTACTACCACAATTAAGACGAAATTACTAATAATTAGTAATGTTACAAAGTGTCACATTTCTCAAAATGTATTGATTCAGCACAGTTAAGAGAAAAAAATCTGTCACTGCCTCATGCATTTGCGGAGAAGTTCTTTATAAGTTTCTTTCCTTTTTGAGTTAAATCTTGGTACTTTGTGCGCCATTACAAATGTCTCTCAAATGAGGAAGAAAGATCTTTATCTCCGTGAGAGCTGAAAGCAAATAACTGACAAGAAAACAGTTGCAACATCTCAATACAGCGTTGTTATTATGACAATTTATTTTAAAACATCACTTAGAGAACCATGAAGGCCTCATCATATTCCCAAACTGTACCCTGTGCCTGGCTGTCTGCCTTGCCTTCATCTGCATCAAATAACGGGCAATGTTTTACTAGAAAATCTTTAGAGCAATGAATCAACACATCTATAATAGAAAACAGAAATAAAAGAGTTATCACATATTATGAGAAGTTTTTGCTTAGTAGAAATCCCCTAAGAAGTCTTTTTCTAGCTTTAACTGCTGGAATGATTTTGGAAAATAGGACTGTGTGCTGAGTGATAGGTACACATTTATACCTACCACAGGCAAATTAAAGAGAAACAGAGTTTATAATTTTATTGACAAATTGGCAAATAACAGAATCTATGAGGCTTTAATTCTCTTGAAGACTTTTTACTACAGCCCAATCATTTATGTATGTCAATATCCTTTACAACTCTATGGTGAAGTTAATTGAAGAGTATCAAAATATTCGGGTTATTACAGTGCAATGTTTTAAAACATGAGGGAGAGAATGCAACTTTCAAATCTTCTTCAGGTTACATCTATTAAGTCTGATTGCGAAGAGGAGGAAAACAGTTTTAACCAGACTTCTGAGGCTGAGAACACAATTCTTTAAAAAAAAAAAGAGTACGCAGACTCTTTATATTCTTCAAAGTTTCAAAGAAAATAACATACTTTTCACAACAGCTTTTTTCTATTGGATGAACTACAACTAATCCTTGATCTTCAAAATTTCACTGGCACAAAAATATTATGTCTTTATTTTCAGAGAAACACTGCAAAACTCTGTCATGCATCCCTGTGCAAAGAACTCGAAAGACCTCATACACAGAGTGAGAGTGTCAAAACCATCTTTCATGAGTTACATAGGGTTTTGTTCTACAAGCATGATCACTCCTCAGAATTTTCCAGTGTTACTTTCTCTGTGATTCTCACTGAGCCTGGCTCTGTTAGTACAATAACAAGCTTACTCATAGGAGTGAACAGAACACATAACCCACTGCTTTCTTTGCAAAAATGAACTCTGGATGTAGATCACTATTGAATCTTTGTTATGTATGAAGCAGGCTGTGTAAACAAAATCCCAGAGATTATATTTCACCCCCCCACACCTTTCTTAAAATAAAGAGTATAAACTTGAGCAGTCAGTTTGGAGAGAAACAAAGGGGTGAGGAGAGCTACCTTCCTTCTTCAGCGAGTACGTTTGACTTAGTTCAGACTCAGCAGACTGAAAGACAAGGTGTTTCTGCCTAGGGGGAGGCCAACATAAGAATCTAGATGATATAGCCATATGCTTCAGCAGCCGCACAGAGCCTCATGGTTGAGTGGGATCTTGCAGGGGAACTTCTATAAAATGCACCCAACTCATTAAAGCTGAGTGCAGGGAGGTCTGTTTCTTGTGTTGCACTGGTTGTTACAACAGCTGGCTAAATTCAACTGCAATTGTAGTGGACAGCAGCAGTTGGGGGCCTAGCTTGTTGTCTGACCACGAGGGACCCCTACTATAACCTGTCATCACTCATCTAATGAGCCTGAAACAAGAGCAAAGACTCCTTGGCCATACTTGCTATCTTTAGAAGAGGTGGCATGAACCCACAACTGCTGTGTGTGGCAAGACCAGTTGCAGCTGAGCTTTGGGTACCGATGACAGAGGTTCAGCATCAATTCGCACACTTAATCCTGGGCTCAAGTGGGCAGCACTGTGGGTTCCCAGTGTACAGGCACACACTCACTTCTGCTTTAGGCCTTAAAAGTACTCAGAACTCTCTGAAGCCCTGGTATCCATACTGGATTAAAGTATCCAGCAGCTTAATTTTTAGATGTCTGTCCCTTGTGTGACCGTTTTTCCCATTTTATTTATCAATTGTTCATTTTTATGCTGAGATAAAACCTAAGGCTGAAAAAAGAATGTTTATAAATGCCATGGGTTGACCTCAACCATGTATGATCAACTGAGAATAAACACATTACGTTATCAACAAATGCACAATGATTTAAGAATACCAAGTCCTCAGCAATAAAAACTACTGAAAAACATCCATATCTGTATCTCCACTCATAGCCTCCTGTCCTATCAGCTAGATTTTTCTTGCAATATTTTTCATCATGCAGAAATTGAGGTTTGGTTGTTTTGATCAATGTCTGGCTTGCTGTTTGTCTGCGTGCCACAGTGCCTGGGTGATAAGGCAGGTTACAGGGTTACCTGAGCTTTTTGTAGACAGACTCCAGGCTGTAACAGCTAGTTGCAGAAACAGGGAACCAAGGTATTTTAAGGAACTTTTTGAGGAATAAGGGCATGGTAATTCTAAATCAGAGGACTTGTTGTATCCTTTAAGTTTCTTCATTCAGAGTTATTCCCTGTTCATCTGATAAGAAATCTGAGCCCTGGTTATTAGAGACTGAGAAAATGGGTAAACCCTTTAGAAAACTTTTTATGTTCCTAAGATATCAGCAGCAAGAGTTCTACATTCTCTTTGGGTGGCTTATGTGTAGAGCTGGTTTCCATGCCAACTAATGAGCCCTCTTCATTAATTGTGGACAGCTGGCTGCAAACTCCAATTAGAGCCCTATCTTTGCAACTGTGTGTGCCTTTGTAAGACTCAAAATTCAGAGATGTAGCATTTGTGTGCTTACTGTTAGCTCAGTGGGTACAAACTTAGAGGATTGGTCTCTTCTGGACGTGGCAGCACCTTCAGGGACTGTGCAAGCACCAATGAGGACTGTCTCTGCTGTGAAGCCCATCCTGTCTGGAGAACATTCTGAGCTGACTGCAGGTTTGTGGAGGTTGTTGGGGGAAGAGTGTTTTCCTTGTCAGAAGACAGTGTTGTTGGCTTTGCAAGTGCTGTGTTCTCTTATGCGTTTTGAATGTGTCAAAGCACACAACAGTAAAAGCAGCTGGGAGAAAATAACTGTATTATTCGTATTAAGTATATTTAGCTATAGGCTCTCAATGAACCTCAACATGAGTTATTACCCGCTGAACTAAGCCTTAGGCTAGTTTAATTATAGGAACATCTTATTAAAAGGGAAGGAAATGAGAAAGAAAACTGAGTCAATATTTGTAGAGTACCATCTGTGTGAGTATCTGGAGCTCGTTACAGGTTTCAGATCTTACAATAAGCTATCCCAAATACAACACCCCGAAGTATCTAGGAATAATCTTTAACTCAGAAGATTTTAATTTGGATTGATTCTCCAGAATCAGGATCCAAGATCTGCAAGGTCTTATTTAGTATATTTAAATGTAAAGTGGCTAGCATCTGAAATTGCTTTGTGCATATATTTTTGGTCTAGAAAAATGTGCTTGACTCCATACAGTTAATCAGGATGAGAAGTTTTAAGATGAAAATCCTGCAGGCACATCTGGGATCTTCACGAACCAAAGGTATTTTGACAAGGATGACTGCTTAGCTAGGGCTTTGCTAATACTTCTCAACTCACGCTCTTGTGCTATGTGCCATGAGCTTCGTGTTTCTGTCTGATAATTGAAAGGTTTAGGGGGATTTAAATGGCTAAAATATCTTCCCTTAAATACTTGATAACAGTAAATGAAAGGAGGCTCAAATGCCATGGTTTGTGGTGCCAGAAAACCCCAGAATTTTTGTATGTTGTTCAGACTTTTGACAAGGGGATAGATTTTTCTTGGTGTTATGTAGCTGGTTTGAACAATTGGTGATTCTTAATTCTAGGAAGTTTGTCAGCGTTTGAGTGACTAATTTCATTTTAGACCTATCTCGTTCTCTTTTGGGAAGCAACGTGATGATGGTGGCGTGGTAGCTGAGTGTGGGAGCACTACTATAGTGCCTGCCTTTTTCTTTGGTTTGTTTAAATAGAAGGGACATGGATTGACCCATGGATTAAACTAATGAATTTTTAAGGAAATGAATTTTTAAAGTTTTTCACTGATTGCAAGAAAATTACTGGCCCCTCTCTTTTGAAATGTAAGCTATTCATTAAATGCTTGACATTATTGTTTTGAATATATTAGCATATTCGTTTAAAACTTGTGGAAAACTTGCACAGGAGACAGCTAAGAGTGCTGTCTTGCAGTCCTTGCATGTGTGACTATCGTTTACGAGTGATGATGGAGTCATCCTACAGTAGGCACATTAGCGTGACACTCAGTTCCTACCCCCTACTATGCTTCCTCTGCTTCTGGGCTGTCTGCTCTTGTTCCCAAAATGAAAAGTAGGCCTGTTACAACCACAGTGCAACCTCAGCTCTGCTCATTGTGCTTGATCATCTTTGTATGTCATGCTTAGAGAACAGTCTTGATCCTCATGGAATTATTTTCTCTAACTTTTTTCTTGTTGTTATAATGTATGTACTAGACGTGATATAACTCACTGGCAGAGTTAAACCCTACATTTTCTAAATGCATCATGCTAATTGTTTCACTGTCTTGTCTCTGTTTAGCTTTGAATCTCCAACAAAATTTGATTTCCCAGTGCTGTTTTGTAGCTTATGTCATCTCAATGGAAAGCATAATGCACCATATCTTAGAATAATAGGGTCCCTTCCAGCACAAGTCATTCTAAGGATCACCAAGTTCCAAAGTCTTGACTTTCCTCATCGTGTGCCAGGCAGCAGAAGGCAAGATGATCCAATAAAGGGAATCTGGTATGCTGCTGCTCCTGGACTTCTGCTAGCCAAGTTTTTTGTTTGTTTACTCAAATACACGTGAGCACAAAAGAAAGAGCATGTGCTCAAGTAAGCTTTTCAGGATTTTATGTAGTGAATTCTCTATCTTTGGCCTTTACTTGGACCGAAGAAACACATTGAATCATTCCCACTTTTGATTTAGACATCAGTGATTTCAGTTATGAAGTGGTAGACTTGTCAATGTAAAATACTGTGGGCAGGGGAAGTTGACCTGAGGTTGGCCATGTGTGTATACTGTGTTGGGCTAGAGTTAACTGCAGACCACCAAGGTGGAGAAATCCTCAGGAGATTAAATAGCAAAAACAATGCTCGCAAAGGCCATTCTAAACTTATCACCACAAAGCTACATTTCACTGAAATATGTCGAGGCTGCCATCTGGCGACAGTAGGAAGAATTTGGATCCCAAGAATAACGCTATTGCTGATTCGCAGTTTGTAGGGATGAGACAGGCAGTAAATTTTGTGTAGGTGATAATGTTTATGCTATACCCATTTTCTGTGCAGGGGAAACAACGTAAGTTATGGAGAGATATTTTCTTTAAAGATTAAGCAGACAGATACTGCAGACGTTGGAAACCCTGTCAACAAAATAACATTTTTAACAAGTCTTGAAAGCATTAAAATTAATTTATTATTTTAATATATATTTTAGTATGCTTTTATGAATAACTTTCAGAGAATGGCACTTTTGTGAGACAAAATTACCTTTATTTAAAGTTAACTTTCAGCTTTAGAAGCTTTCTTCTGAGAAAGCAAAGAAATTACTTATTTGAACATCTTTTTCTGTTGTTTTGAACAAACTCCTCAATATTTATTTATTTATTTATTTGTTTGTTAAAACAACAATAGAAAAAAATGTAGAAGACACAGAAATGATCTCTCACTTGAAAATACTAATTTGGAATAAAAGTGTTTCTTGATAGAAAATCAGCGTTTTGCATTTTTTCATATTTCATTTTGAAAAAAGTTTGCTTTTCTTAAAAAAAAATCTGAACAAAATCTTATATTTGTTAAAATTAGTGAAGCCTGTTAGTTATAGGAAATTCATACCTTCCATATCTCTTTGTTGTTCTTTTTTTTCCCCCTCAATATAAATGCAGCTCAGGATTTGATTTCATAATAAGCAAATGAGGATGGACAGGTGCAAAAAGTACACTGGAATTTTCAGGTGCTTAAAGCAGGAAGGGATTGTAGAGCTTAAACTTGAGCGTGATATGGAAGGTTTTCTGTTTGTATTGCCTTTGGCCTTGATTTTAAGTCTTGTTTACATCTGTATAAACACACTACTAAATGCACTCAGTCACCATTGCAGGCTAGCAAGCTCGTGTTTTATGTGTCCATAAAGGATATTTTGCAAGTATACTTGACACAGTTTTTCAGCTGCAGAAACATATGCTTTTTCACATTCTAATCATAGAGAGGTATGCATAGAGAATGGAAAATCAATGGGATAACATCACAAGCTGTTGATGTGTTCCTTACTTGTAATTGTGACTGTTACAGTCGGCTACACATTAGGGCTTCAGGCTAGAGCTGGTCATGGTTTGATCAAATACAGAGTATTTGTGCTTGAGGTTTAGAATCTACCCAGAATGATGTGCCCCACAAAACGATGTTCTGATACTTTTAATTGAACATGCAGGAAAATTATCTTGTTTCTCATTGTCTGAAAGATTTTGCAGTTTCACAGTTAGGTTTGGGTCTGTCTTCCCTAGAATGACTAAGGTTTGAAAATTAAGTAAGTTTGCAGTGGAGTCTGATATCATGGGTTGATTAAAAGTCAGCTGCAATTAGAGTTGATGTTTTGGAACAGTTTCAGCTGAATGCGTTTCCATCAAAGTATGTTTTCTTAACTGGAGTCAAACATTTCATATCAGAATAAAAAAAAAATTCTAGTGAAATTTCCCAGGGAAACTTTGATCAGAAAAAAATGTGGAAGAAAATAAAGAGAGGGAGAAAATGCATAAACATCTGGTAGTTCATTCCAGTAGAGAAGAAAAAAGTTTTTAGTCTCAAAATGTCCATGAGGTTGCCTTTGTCTACTTGTACTTCAAAGGTGAAAAGGGATCAATTAGGTGGGATTTTAACAGTGTCTGAAGGTGAAGACAGTGAGTCTTTTATTGTCTGATATAGCAGAGAGATGGAGTTGTTCAAAGAGAATAGGGTCATGATCAAAATGGTGGGCCTGGAAAGAGCTTGGAAAAACTCAGGGTTGCTTGAGAAGGGAAATATGACAGGATAGAAGAGGAAATTGTTGAGGCAAAAGCAGAGTAAAAGTTACATTTGCTAAATTATGCCTAACAGAACACTCTGTTAATTTAAAATACTCATCACCAACTAGCACAGTGGCAAACATATATAAAACCCTCTTTCTATTCAAACCTGTTTCATATGACTGTACTAAGTACTGATGCCAAACTCTTTGTTTTTCAAGGGAAAGAAATACAGCAGGAACAAACAGATGGAAGAATAAGAACAATGTACTTTGAGTATTCTTGTTGTTTGTTTGTTTGTTTCCTTTTATCGCATTGTATTTCTTTGATGAGCTGTCAGGGATCATCAAAATACTCTTGAAGCCTGTATGCAGCCTAGATGCCCATTTATGCAGATGGGAGTAGTGAAGATGAGGATTATGGACTATTCCTGCTGTGCCTTGAGTGGCATGAGAGCATGAGTTTTTCCTAACTACATGTCATCTTCCAGTTCAGAAGTAATGAGGTGCTAACCCTGGTCTTATGGAGGCAGAGGGCTGCTTCCTTATCAGATAACTTTAGGCCTAGATTCTTCAAATATTTATTCCTCTATCTCATCCAGATTGTTCTGAAGAAGAAAAGTCTGCTTATGACAAGTTGGCGAGACAAAATAAAGAGCATGAAGTTGTTTGGATATTAGAGTACTGTTGTTCCCCATATATGACTTAAGAGATTTCTTCTTTTGAAATTATAAGTGCCTTAGGCTATTCTAGGAAATACTGAAGGAGAATTTTGCTCTTAGCAAAGACATATTATGAGATTGGAAATACCAGCATTTCCCAGTGAACACTCTGAGAAAAATGACTGGTATACAGTTCTGATATTATGAGCCTACCAAAACATGCTCCTTTTAATCAGCTTATTTCACATTCTGACTATTTAAGGATCTCAGTATTAAACTTTAAAGTTTCAGTTAGCTAGTCTCACTTTCCTGCTTGAGACTATCTTTAAATCTGCAATATCTCTATCTGTGGAGTTGTTCAAGGGCTGGATGGGGCCCTTTCAGCTTGCTCTGGAGGGTGACTATCCTGCCGAAGGCAGGGGGGCTGGAATTGGTTGATCTTTGAGGTCACTTCCAATCTAAGGCATTCTGTGATTGAACAGATGCTTAGATTTCTTCCAGGATCCTTCAGGCAGTCAGAATCTGTAATAGGGAAATTCCTCATATCTCAGATATTTCCATGACATTAGTGAAGGTGGATGAGGTTATGTTCAGCAGCGGAAGATGAAAAGAAATAAATATCAGACTGCGTCTTTTTTTTTTTTCTTTTTATCTTAGTAGCTTTATAAGACTTAAAGCTATGATGAAATTAATTACTATTCTATATTTGCATCTTATGCCAATCTTTTCCCTAGCTTTTACCTAGTCTATTCTGTAGACAACATCTGAAAGTTTCTGAAATCTATTTGTTTAGTTATTCTATGCCATTTTTCCTTCAGAATAAAATTTTGCTTGTTGTGATTCAGGGATCTTGGAAGGAAAAGCATATAGCTTGAGGCAGGCCATTTATTTTAAGTATTTGTATTTCTCATGTGAATTTCTGGAAAGATTTCTCTCTTTCATGGTCTTCAATAATGAGTGCTCACACCAATGGCAAAATGTAGAAATATCCAAAATTTGATGGCTGTAGAAATCCATTACGCTTATTGGTGGTCTTAGAATAAACAAATGTAATTCAGTGAATATTTGTTTTTAACATGTTATTTTAATCTAACTTGAAACCTCACTATATTAATGATATATTCTGCTGTGAACGAACAAGAGACTTTTTCCCCAACAGTTTTCTACTGTTGTAAAAGATGAAATAAAAAGGATTGTGGAAATGACACGATTGAGGAACATATTTGTCTAGTAACAGTTACAGTGTTATGGAAAACCTAATCATAGTTCAACTTTCTTTTTAAGTGTTTTATGGCCTAGGATGGCAAGAGAGCAAAAGGTATATGTGAAAATCTCCTCACAAGTGTAAGGAAAAATGGTTAAAAATTGAAATGAAAGAAACAGAAAAAGGAACTATTGTATTTCTGTATTGAAGGAAATCTTTAAAATATAACTCTCAATGGGTAGGAGATAAGTTGATATGCTCAGTAAGAAGCTCTGGTGTCACTTCAAAGACAAAGATTTTGAGCTAGAATGAATGAGGAGAAAGAGTAATGGTATGAGGAGAGTTGCATGAGCAAGTCTGTAGCCAGACACATGACTTTGCCAGTAGATAAAGGGTGACAGGATATTATCTGCCAAGAGCAGATTGTGCCAGAATACGTTTAATCATTACCGAGCTTTTGCTAAAGAAAATGTTAAAAAGAATAATCTTATAAAGTGCACAGTATTTTCAATTTAGACTTTTATTAATCTTCTCACTAAGTATATTATAAAACTACTAGTATGACTTTCTTTTTTGAGTACAGTGGTGAAAAGGTATGTCAAAGCAGCAGTAGAAATAAAGTAATAAAAAGCTCACAGACAATTAAAAAAAAAAAAAAAAAAAAAAAAACAGAAGCAAAAAATTAAGAGAACTCCACTTTGAATCCAAAAATTACAGGAGGATATCTGAACTTGAAATGACTGTTAAATTTCAAAATATGCATAGATGTGTCAACCCGCTTCAGGTGGATAGTGGAGTGAGGAACTTGCCCTGGAAATATCACCTACTAAGGACCTGGCTTTCTTTCTAAAATAGCTTTTTGACTGGTTAGATGGAGAACTGAAAATGAACAGGCTCTAGATGTAACTCTCAGCTAAAGGCTTCTGGTTTCTGAACTTCATAAAAGCCATCAGTGTGGGGCTTTTAGATTCCATGAAAAGATCTAAGTAAAAAATGTTTCTAAAACAGTTCTCTGCATTGACATTGTTCATGAAGACTGAGAAAAGGAAATAGGGTAAATATTCCATTCCAAATCATCCACAATTTCCCAGAGAATAGAGAGAGTGGGGAAAAAAAGGGGCTTACATTATTTATGTCATTACCAGCATTTTTCGTATGTGTTAACTTGGGAGCATTTCTACTAACTATGCATGTTGTTATGTGAGTTTAGAGCAGTAAAAGATGTACCAAGAGCTGATATTGGTTAGGCTCACTTTGACACTTTCCTCAAGGAGAGAGGGTGCATTTAACGGGGAGGGAGACTAGCCAGGAGAGGGCAGAATCGTAAAAGCTAAGGGAGGACATAGCTGAAGGGTGAAGAACGTGGTCCTTAGCGAAAACCACGGGAAGATGGAGAAGAGATTTAGGTCTTTAGCTTTGTGCAGGATGATGTTTGCAACGTACGTTAACAGAAAGTGAACAAGGCAGCACAGAGGAGAGGAGCAGGGAAGAAGCTCCAGTTGCAACTGGATCTTGTACATTATACTTAGCAGATATGTGATGCAGATTAATTGGACTTTGTCGACCTACTTTCTTAATCTCTGTGAATGTAAGACTTAATCATAGAAGCTTTTGTTGAAACAGGATGCAATTTAAGGCAAGAATGTTCCCTCAAATGTAAATAAACATGAAACGGATGGGATGTTATTTCTATTAATACTGATTGTCGTCTTGTCTGATTGTTGAATTTTCTGAACACCAGATTCCTGGCAGGGCTTTTACTGCTTTTTCCAATTTTTTTTTCTGGGTTTTTCTTTTTTCTTTTTTTTCCTTTTTCTTATTTTATATTTATTTATTTATGGCTCAATTAGATTGCAAAACTGTGGTATTTATTGTGCATTATTCAGGAGAAATAACCTTCAAACCTTGCATATCTTCAGTATCTTGAGGATAATATGAAACAAGCACAAAGCCTATTTCACAAATATTGCTATTGTTTTCTTTTATTCAGTTCAATTATTGTAACATAAACACAGCTGAAATGGTATCCATTTTGCTGTTATGACTTCAGCATACAGCTAAACTTTTATTTTCCTAATGTTCCATCTGACATAAAAACTGAAAGTAAAAGTTGCCCTTGTGCTCCTTCAAAATTACCGTTAAACTTCTTTCCAAACCTTAAGTGAGATCTTATGTTTGAAAACAGGAAGAATGTATATGAAAGAGCATACAGAATCTATGGGTTTTAGACAATGAATGCCTGTGGGAAAACATGCTCCCTTTTTCAATTTGGTGAAAGGATGGAACAGTCTAATCATGAAGGCAGTGTTTCCTCAACTGCTGCAATCATGCCAGTCTCCCACTATGGCTGTTGAAGAGAAATGCGTTTTCTCTGTTCAGTCGCTTAGGTGAGGTATGACTACCTTTTTGTCCTACCTTGATACTGCTGAAGAGTGTTTTGAATCACTTAAGTATGAACAAGGCAAGACAAAGCCAAGTAGAAAATCCAGCTCGATGAATGAGTGCTATAATAAACAGAGCACAAGAGTCTTTCCTCAGCTTTAGCTTTGTGGGAAATGTTATTTATGCATAGCATATCATCTCATGCACTAGGAATGGAAGTCTTTTCTCCTATGCTCGCATATCTCAGCAAATGGGAGCACAAATTAATATAATAGTTTGAAAATATATCAAATATTTAAACAGGAGGGGTTGACATAACTGAAATTCTACAAAGGCAGTGAATCTACTTGTTCAATGGACCCCAAACTCAGTTACTTAGAGTTACTAGTTCATTTTAATAGCCAGTAGATGGGGCTTGGCACCTCCTGACAAGATTCAGTCACTTTACTACAGCATGTAAATACTTATTTGATTCAGAAAAGTAATTTTTACTTTTTCTCTTTGTTTTCGTTTAAATTGTTGTTGTGGGTAAGATTTGAGATGAAAAGAAAAATAAATAAATAAAAGGACAAGGCATTCCTTAGCTGTTGAAAGGTAAATTCAGATGCTATGACATTGTAGAAAGGCAGTGGGGGAGCTTATTACTTCTAAATCGTTCTGAGCTATGTGCATCTTGGCATAACATTCATAGAGAGAGTCAATAAACATATGTGAAACAGTGCAGTAGGACTTGGTGTGAAGCTAAAGAAGGCATGCTCTAAAATCTTTGGCAAGTAAGGATAGAGTTAAACACAACTTGAAACGCTTACTGAATCTTGACATCAGCTCACTTCATTTCTTTCTAACAAGCAGTAAATTCATCACAAATGTTTCTATCCTGTTAACATGGAAAAAAACGTTCTTAGTCTCTACATTTTAAATAAATTCTAATCAAAGGAGGGAGGATTGCCTGTTTCATTTTTCCATCCTCAGGAAAGCTTTAAAAAATTTGTATCTGCAAGTTAAGAATATACTTTGTTATACCAGTAGGGTATTATGCAGACTCTGCTACCTTGGTTTTAGAAACATGGTAAAATTGTTTCAGTATTACAGGTGGTTTATATATATATATAATGTTTATATAAATATATACATACATTCATACATTATTATTATTATTTCTTCTTTTTACAGCAGCTAGTATCTAACAAATGTTCAGCACACGGGGCTTTAGAGTGTGCTGCAGGAAAAAATGTGGCTAGTGAAAAATAATTTTACACCAGGAAAAATTCATAACAGCTAACATTTATGAACTGCATATAATTAAGAAATGGGCTCCCTCAAGGACTTGATTTTGAATATTTTTGGATGAGATCAACAAGCTCATTTTCAGTTATCAGACCACAGATAATCATCTTGAATGACAAGGAGTGGGGGGGGGGGGGGACTAATGCCAGAGCAAAAATCTTCAATAAAACATGCATGAGAAATTATGAGAACTGAAAGATATTGTGGGAAGCTGAGAGCTAGAATGGAAGCTGTATTTCATCTTTAACTAGAGCAAATGCCATTGCAATTACAGTAATAGCAACAGAAACAAAGCTGAACTAGGAAGATGACAGATGATCGGCGGTAGGAGGGGGTGTCCACATTCAGTATGAGTCACAGTGAGTTTGCAGATAAAATGCAGTAAAATAGTTTGGCCAGGACAGTGTGAACAGGCACTGGGAGAGATAAAGTCAAGTGATTCTTTGAAGGTGGTCTGATCCTTAAATATGCCTCAGATTAGAGGGGTTGTGAGAGGATTGAGGCCTTGCTGAGCAGGGACTGGATAGTTATTCCCAACCTTTTCTCAGCATGTGGAAATAGAGAAGTCATGTTCCTACAGATAATGCAGCAGTGATGCCTTTGCCCTTCTGCCAAGACTTTGCAGTCTTGCTTGGTGTCAATCATCTGCAGTGATAATGCATAGGAACAATTCTGACCTCAAACAGACTGCAGGAGGACAAGTTTGTCGAACTGAAAATATTGGTGTATATATATATTTTAAGTACAGTTTTTCAAATAGGAAGAAAACTGTGGAAAAAATCCTACCTCCTATTAAATCTCATTCAAATAATTTTACATAGGGTACTCGGCAACTGGCTTTCTTCTGTTTCATTTGTAAGCAACTCTGTTCTTTCTCAAGCCTCATCCTTCCCAGTTGGAAAATTTATTTTGAGCTAAGCTATATCCTCTACCACTTTCAGAACTCTTCGAAGTTATTTCCTGTCTTGGTGAGTGCATAAGTAAAATTAGCAGTACTGACAAATATTTAGAGTTGTTTTTTGTTTTTGTTTGGAATAAATCAATGAGAAATGAGATTGAAGCTAGCTGGATGAGCATATAGTCAGTGATGGTGGATCATGGCTTTTCTCAGAAGCAAAATCATCCAGTGGTTGGCTATCTCATCCTTCTATGTTTCACTATTCTATGTATTTGCTTACCTATTCTGTGATGTTGCATGGCCTTTAATTTGGTGGTGGTAGATTATACCTTCTCTGGCATGGCAGTTGTTACTTCTTGGCAGTTAGCGCAACTTTGTGCTCTGAAGTAATAGTAAATACTGGATACTTTTTTGATACAGAGGAATGTTACAACATAGTCCATTATCAGTTGATTAGAGGAGCAGAAATAAACCTTGAGTATGAAGCTGTAGTTTGCTACTCAAATAACACTAAACCTATTTATAGATACAGAATAGGCGGAGAGTAAATGAGGATCCAAAACATTAAGGAAATAATTTTCTCAGTCACTACCAGGCAATGACAGAATTATCTTACTAGTATTTAGCTTTTGATACTACAGAACAGAAAGTGTGTGAAGGGCTCTGGGATGGCTGTATCAGCTTCCCCATGCTCCCAGGCAAGAGCTCTCAGTAGCAGAGAAGTGATCAAGGAAAGACTGAGTGGTCTGAGGTGGACAAACTCCTGAACAGAATGTGCACTGTCTGCATTTCCAGGGAAGTGACTGAAATTAATGACATCTTTCATGGTATTTTTAGACACTCTCTAACCCCTTACTCTTGAGGTCTGAATGATGAGTATAGTAGAAATGATCATGATGGGAGAGGGCCAACAATCAAAGCTGGCAGAAGCTATATTTGGAAGCATTGAAATGTTGATGGATGGTGCAAGATTTTAAAGGATTTGAAATTTTTGGATGACTGTATTGGAAGAATGGCACACTGAAGGGATAGCAAACGATTTTATTTTCTACTCTCATTCAAATGACACAGTTGCATAGAACGTTATCTTTGAAGCAGAAAAAAGGCACTTTGACTATATTTGCAGATTTGCAGAATAGAAACAATCAAAAATTTATGGGTTTTTACCATGAATACCAAAAATAAATTTGGACAGAGAATTATTTTCTCAAAAAGTTACATTTTGACCTCAGACTGACTGGTACTTGCAATACATTGCCGTCAGATTCTTTTGTCAGAAAGAGAGGTCAAGAAATATATAAAAGCTTATTGTACTGTATAACACTGGGCCAGACCTCTAGTAATATTAAAGAAGGATTAAAAAGAAAAATATTACATTTAAATATAGACATATACAAGGTCACATTACATGAACTTCTATTTTCCATGAAATACAGCACACATATAGTACTGTGCATTGCTGTAGCTTTGCAGCTTTGCAATGCTGCTAGTACATCCCAACAGGTTGTGAATGCTGTAGACAGCTATAAAAACTTTAATAATAAAGAAGAAACTGTCTTACTGTGCTCTAGTTCTGCACATTTGATGCTGTTTCACACCCCAACTGTCAAGCACTGGAAAGGGGAGGAAGAATTCAACCATTCCCCATTGCCTCTCTGTCTGACTAGTGGTAAACTGTGGTAAGGTCTTGGGAGGCTCTCATTCCAAGGCTACAACACTATACAATCCTGCACTGATTTGGTGAACTCCTCACTTCAATAAGGTTGAAGTCAGCCTAGAAGAGAAAAATGAGGCAATCACTTGCAGGTGAGAAGTCATTTGCAAGCTGATTTGAAAAGTATCACAAGCTGTGGACTCTGCAGATTTGTAGGAGTGGCAAACTCAGATCTTATGATGGTTGTGATGAATGAACACATGCCGTGGAAACAAAAACTTAACAAAAGGGAAGAGAGATAAAGGTAAATGAGGATGCTTTTCTTTATATGCTTTATTTATTTATTTATTTTTAAGGAGGGTGCTTGTATGAAGTGTTTCCCTTGGAATATTTTGTGACTACTGCACTAGAAAACAGGAATCTCTAAGCAGCCACTGCTCTTTTTATTTGCCTCCTCTTTCTCTCTCTCTCTTTTTTTTTTTTTTTTTTTTTTTTTTTTTTTTTAATAGAGAAATGACTGTCTTCTGGTGTCCTTAAAACTCTCATTCCTTCTGCTTTCTTGCCTGGATCTCAAATCAGGGCCCGTTTTTTCACTTCTGGTTTTCTGTTTCGTTGTTCCAGGGAGATCATTATGGCTTCCAATACCAGGCTTCTCAAGCCATGCCTGAATGTGTAAACTGTACTCATGTATAGGTATGAGGGGTGACTTCCCTCTGACCTCTTTTTCACTTATTCTGTTATCCCTTTTACAGCCATTCAGTTTCGTGCAGATGAAACCAGAAAAAGTGGAAATATCCTATGATACCAGATTTCATATTTGTCTTTTTGTTTTATCCTTGTGGACTGGAAGCTCAGGCTTGCAGTTATATCTGTCAACTCCTTTTCCATATTAAAGCTTATATACATATCTAGACTTAGTAAATTACCCTTGAAATTCTCCCTTCTCTTCCATCTAACTTGTTCGTGAAATCTGCCCTATGAAGCTGTCTTTTCCCAGACCTTTCTTGTTTACTTTCTCAGCCACCCCCACTACTATTATAAGTCATCATAATTTTTTGCTGTTCTCAGTTTTTTGTTCAGATTCCTTATTGGATTTCCCATCCCTTACAAATCAACTTAAAATCTCCTTCTCTTCCTCCAAGGACTAATACATCTACTATTTCATGCATTCTGGCTCTCATTTCTCTTCAGAGCTTTTTTTTTTTTTCTTTTTTTTTTTTTTTTCTCCTAAGAGTACTCTGTTTTGTACTTCCCATCAAAGTATTCCTATTCTGTTCTTCCTTTAGTCAATGTGCCCTTCTTCAAGGTTTCCCTCTTTGTTCACTTAAAAGACCTCTTCTTAAAACACAGGTTTTTCCAGTACAACATTCAGTGATAATCCCACACAGATGCTAATACCCACCAGAGCCATTGTGAGACTGATTCTCTAGCTAGTTACTCAATCTTTAGAAAGTCCAGTCTGTGGCCTGAAGAGCAAGTTGCATTGAAGGACTGATATACTGACCCCCTCGCTCTGCATAGCACCAACATGAGTTCTTATTTACTTGTTCTGAAAAAAACTTGTCAGAGTACTCTGAATGTACTCTTGCTTTTGCTGGATGCTTAACCTGCTTCTTGGGCAAGCTTTGTGAGATTAACAGTCACCTCCTTTATGAGGAGGGGGTCTGTTCAGCTTTGAGGAAAGAAGACTCAGAGGGGATCTGATCCATGTCTATAAATATCTAAGGAACGGGAGGCAAAGGGATGAAGCTGAGCTCTTCTCAGCAGTGTGTGGTGATAGGACAAAGGGATATGGCCACAAAGTGAGGCATAGGAGGTGCTGTGCAAATGTGTGTGGGAACTTCTATGTAGTGCAGGTGACAGAGCAGTGGTACAGGCTGCACAGAGAGGTGGTGGAGTTTCCTTCTCTTGAAATATTCAAGACCTGCCTGGATGCCTACCTGTGCAACCTGGTCTAGGGAGCCTACTTTCGCAGCAGGGTTGGACTTAATGATCTCTAGAGGTCCCTTCCAACCCCTACAATTCTGTGATTCTGTGACACAATTTACAGCTGTGAAAGCAGAGGCTGTTAAGCTGTAATTTGTTCACTGTGGGATGATGAACTTCTTCACCTATAGTACAGACCTGTTCTCGAGCAGCCTGGAAAGTGTCTGTTGCCAAATTGTTTTAGGAGTTCACAGTTAATTGCATCCCTTTATGCTCTAAGTTTTTTTCGCCAAAGAAACAGCTAAGCCTGCAAGTAAGTGGAGTATTACCATTCACACTACTCTGTTTCCTATTGCTTCTGAAACATGTGAATGATCTCTGCAGTTAGCAATGTGTTTCTTCAAAAATTTAAGTCAAGAAGTGACATTTTAGTTGTTAAGACTGTCATATCAATGACTATAGTAATGACTAAGAGGTGCCTTCTTGACTTCTATTCAGATAATCATAGCAATGATAAGGCCTAAAGGAAAGCCAATTAAAGACCATGGGAAGACTTTAATGGACTGTACATCAAACACTAAGCATGGTAGTCCCCATAGCTGCTTTGCGTTACGGTCTGCAGAGTAGACTTCAAGAAAATTTAGTGAATCCAACTCAGCTTTCTTCCTGGTAACTAAATTTTTCGGTATGTTTAAAAAACACTGGCTATTTTATTCAATGTAACGGGATATATTTATAAATTTAATCTGAAAAGGAATAAATCCTGTATAATCTTCAAACCCAGAGACTGTCTAAATAAGGAAAGGATTGAAAAGAAAGGAAAACACCAGGAAGGTAATGAATTGAGAGCTTCCTGGAGACAAGAAGCAGGTATAGCCAAATGTTGCAGTCGAGGATTATTTAAAATTCCTTTGACCAGTGTACTTCTTTGTGAAATGGATCAAATACTGTTTCTATTAGATGACGGGAGTTCATTTCCTTTCCTTAGATAAACACTTTAAGGTGCCAGACTCCTCTGTGAGATGATAAATGACTTCCTAGACGTCATCATAAAGGAAGTTGTTCCTTATAACTGTTCTAAATCTGTTACATATCAAATTTCCTGTGCATGGCTGCCACTCTGCAATACTTTCCAAACTGTATTTCACAAACTCTCAGTGTGTCTTGTAACATCAAGACACTCACTTTCCAGCTCCGTCTTTGGCACTGTTTGCAAAACACAGGAGGTCATGGGTCAGATTTTAAGTTAGTGTAATACATCCTGCCTACCTTGAATTACAAAAAAATACACAATTTGGATGAGTGATTTATGAATCTGTAATTACAGATGGGACTGTTCTATTTCAGTTCAGCCTGATGAAGCTGAGAACAGCTGAAATCTGCTTGTTTCAGTGATAGGAAATTCAAGAGGGTTATTGCCCTCTTTGTTTTGGAAAATTTGAACTGTCATATTGGAAATAACAATAGAATCTGAGATTGTGCTTGTACTCATGTACTTTTAGGTCACCTCATAGGCCATCAAATATCACATCAAGCCTTCTGGGTTTTGACTAATTTCCTATGCAAATAAATTGTTAAACCAAAGTTTGTTCTCATTTCTCAGGTGTCAAATACCGTAACATGTTCATTATGAGAGCTTTTGTTGCAGCCTCATTAGTCTACCATGAAATTTGTCTTTTTTTTTTTTTTTTTTCTTTTTTAGAAAATGCTGCAGCCATAGAAAGTAGACACTGTTTTGCAGGATCACTGACTACTTTAACAAGTGACAGTAAGCAGAATGCGAAATACCTGATGTCTATCTCTGTGATTTTTCATCACTCTTTCTTCTTTATCTTAAGATTTGAGGCAAGTGGCTCTGTTTTTTGTTTGTTTTCAATTAATTCCTAGTCTCAATGTAGATGAGAGACAATTACTTTTAGTGAATCTCAGTCTGCATTTTTCTGTCGCTAAAGCTGTGGTCCTGGTGATGTTCTCTAGTGTTCCTTGGGCCTAGTTGCAGGTACATTTCAGGAGTCTAAAGTCTCCATCACTAAAAAAAATGTCCATTAAGAGAATACAGACCAAGCATTTCTATGTGATCTCTTTCTTTCCACTATCAAAACAGTCCAGTTTTCTGCCATTCATATGATTCTGTAGACCCTCATTAAAAAACACACAGCTATCTTTGGATAGCTTTCTGTATTTGTGTGTTCTGTGTTCACTTGCAACTAATTCAAGGTACTGAGAGATAAGCATGCAGAAACCAGAGGCACAGGAGGTGTCCCATCAAAGTTAGAAACTGTAATTTCTCAGTTTGCGTAAATGTTGGGAGAATGTTACAGAGGAGCATAACTGGAATAAGAATAAATGCGTGTGGGAGAGATGAAGGAATAGTTAAACACAAGTCCTTGTCACATGTTTTTGCATTATTATTTCAGTTTTCACTTTAAAGCTGTTTGAGATGTGGTTGCTCTATTGCTTTGTCTTTCAGTGAAAACCTGAAGGTCTTCAAAATTAATAGTTACTCTGGCTGGTGTTTATAAGTAACATTTTCAATCACTAGATAAATTAAAGCTCAAGCTGGTACAGACAGGAAAAAATGAGCAAAGTAAACTGTGGGTTATAATCAGAAAAAAAATCTAGCAGTAATATGTTATTCCCTAAGCTATTACAAAGTCATTGTTAAAAAAGAGGCATGAAAATCACCACTCTTAAAACAGTACAATCAAAGCACTTGTTTTTGCACTGAAGAGATCACGCTATCTTGATTATAGATGCATAGTTTGGGTGTATGCACTATGTATCTATTTGTGTTCAGATTCTGCAGTATTTTGAAGCACGCTCAGAAGTGGTTCCTCAAATTCTACGTTGGCCTCATTTCCAAAAGCAATGAGTAGGGAACTAAGAAGGAAAGCCATTTTTAATCTACTCTTGTTGTTGGACCTGGCAGCACCAGAAGTCTCATCTTGTTTTTACTTCCTCTCACGTAAGGCCACACTCCAAATTTCCAAAACCAACCTCTATATGATCTTATTTAGAAAAAGAAATGAAGGCATTTGACAGTAATATTGTCCTGAAGCTTGGGCATTGTGCTGGGATTTGGATAGTCAAAATCTTGGTCTGAGCAGAGGTTGTATGCTATAGCCACTCCTTGTTTGACAAATCATGGGAGTACTTTGTCCAGCAATCACAGAAGCTTTAGAGTTGGAAGGGACCTTTAAAGGTCACATAGTCCAACTCCTCTGCAATGTCTGTGGGGAATCAAAAAAAAACTCCTCATTTTTCTTCAGCTCCGTACAGACGAAACCAGCCCCAGCACTTTCACAGATTTTCCATCTCAGGATGATGATCAAAGGGCTGGAGCACCTCTCTGATAAAGACAGGCTGGAGGAACAGTGCTAGAGAAGGCTATGGGGAGACCTCATTGTGACCTTCCAACATTCAAAAGAAGTTTATAAACATGAGTTAAATCTTTTTTTTTTTTTTTTTTTTTTTTTATAACAGGGGTTGTTAGTGATAGGACAAAATAGGACAAGGAGGAATGGTTTTAAACTAAAGGAGGGGAGATTTAGACTAGATGTCATGGAAGTTTCTTTACTTAGAGAGGGGGTGAGATGCTGAAATATATTGCTCAAAGAAATGTGGATGCCCTGTCCATTGAGGTGTTCAAGGCCAGGTTAAATGGGGTCCTGGGCAGCCTGACGTAGTGCTTCATTTAGCTGTTGGCAACTCTGCCTGTAGCAGGGAGGATGAGACCTGATGGTTCTTGAGGTCCCTTCCAACCCAAGCCACTCTATGATTTTCAAAGGTAGTTACCTTCTTTGCTGACTCTGTTCTTTCTATCCCATATATCTTCAAGAACTATTTGTTATTCTTATTTTTAACATTACTCAAGGAGCCTGAAAACGTTGAGGCATCTGCAAGATGGGACAAGATGATTGATACTGGTCTATTTCCTCTATTTCTATAATAAGTGGTTTATATTTGAGTATGCTCTTCTCTTTGATGCTTTGACTTTCTTCAGTTAGAAACCAGCTTTCTGGACTGTGTGATATAATGGATTAGTGACTGAAAGTCTGTGGTAATAAAGTCATACATAAGAATGTAAATAATGGTAGTGGTCATCTCTCTGAGAGATTCTTTCTTAAGAGAGGCATGTGTGCTGCTGTACCTCTTCAAATGTAATGGTAGAAGCCAAAACAAAACAAACACAAACCAATAAACAAATCGCTTTTCAAGAGGATGATATAATGGTCAGTTCTTCTTTGTCGTTTCAAGTAGGAGAGTGGCTTCCTACTACTGTGGAGCCCAATATGGGAAAGTAGGAGATGAGTGCATGGCATCAAATGATAATTTGCCCCAGGATCCAAGTTATTCATTTTTCTTTGCATGCTTATAACTTCTAGCAGCCCCCATTAAATATTCCTGTAGTTAGGAATTATAGCATAGAACTATAATAAGAAAATGCAAAAATAAATAAATAAAATAAAAATAAATTGACTTTTCTCCAAGAATCTACCAGAGAAATCTCTCCCTCATGTGACCTCATTTGTGAGACTGGATATATTCCAGCACAGGGGAGACCTTCAAATCTAAAATGTATATAAACAGAAGTACACAAATCCAGTAGCAATACAGATCTTAAAAAACATCAGGACATTGTCTTTACAAGAACCATGCAAGAGCAGGACAGTTTATCGTGATTGCCCTGCCTAATAAGGGAAGACGTGAGCAGCAGCAGCTCTTGCTAGGAGGCAGCACGACTTGCTGGAGCCTTGGTTTGTGTGATAGAGCACTGCATGCTCTAACACCCATGGAGCTAAGAGTCTGCCTCTAAGCGCATCCCATCTGATAGGGCATGTTTGTAAATACAGTTAATATTCAGTGTAGGAGTTATGGCCTTTTATGATAGTGAAAACTCTTCTGCCCAAAAGGTATCTAAGCATCTCTCAGTGCCCTAAGTGGGATTAAATATAAGCATCTGCTGACACACTGTCTGCCATGAGAAATCCATCTGGGCGTGTACCTTGCATTCTTTTGTTCCCCAGAAGAAAATCTACCTTGGCCTCGAGGAATATATTTATGCAGTACAAAACAGGAGGTAAAAATATAACATTTAGCACTAAGAATAAACTCTACGTTTTTAGCTGACTTTATTAACTGACATCTCTTGTAACATAAAATGTGTTACAGGCTCTTCATTTGAAAAAAGATGAAGATAGTAGGTGAATGCTAGCTCTTACTGTACCTTGGTATGTTTGGGAAAACTCAAAAATGACTGAAAAACTGCCAAGAAATGCTGAGAAATCACTACCACAATTGATGTAATGAACTAATAAGACACATATAAAACTCTGCTTGCAACTAGAAGGCACCTTCCATGATTCTGATCCACTGCCAAACAGATTGAAAGATACAACAACTAAGGAATACAGAAGCAATGAAGAATGTAATTTATCTTTTTAATGATCACTTTCCTGAAATAAAACAACTTGTGATATAAAGATGTACAAACTTCAAAGCAAAAAAAAAAAAAAAGTCATTTCAGTATTGCTGCATTGAGAAAAGGAGTGGAAATGATATTTCCCTACATGTCAGGGTTATAAGTCATGTAGTTTAAAATCATTTGATTAAAATCCTATAACGAAAAATAAAAATTGTTACAAAATTTGAGTACCAGGAATTAAGCACTGAGAGTAAGAGCAGAAACTGATTTATTTCACCATGGAAGAGATGAATTTAACCCCTTGAATTCTGGTTATATTTCGTCTATCTCAGCTCTACCAGTTTCAATGTTTACGATGTGTTTTAAAAATGTATATATAAAGTTTTTTTTTTTTTTTTTCCGGATAGGATTGTTCTAACTTGTTGAGTGCCCTTTTAGACAGAGTATTCTTTGCATTCTTTATGCTCTTTAGTTTATTGCCCCGCAAACAGGAATGAAATGAAGAAACAATAGTATTCCTTTAAATAACTTTTTTGAGATTTATATTGTGCCTGAACAGAGACATCTAATATAATTTTACGCATCTTCATTTTCTTCTTTTCATACCAGATAGAACAGTCTCACAAGTAGGCCCTGTCGCTGTCAGAGGAAGCAGCTACTATTTTCTAGGTTCACTTTTCTGATTTGTTGCTGCTGTGACTTTTTATTTTTTATTTTCATTCCTTGTCATGTACTGCTGCAACATGGTTTGAGGTTTAATACTGCTGTTGTAAACATGCAAGTGAACAGATGCTGTTCTTTTCACAAACTGTCACAAATCTGGACTTCCACTTTTTGTTTACAAACCGAGGCTCTACTGCTACAGTTACTCAGTGTCCACATCCTTTACTGAACTGTAACATAATTTCAGGCTACCTGGATGGTAGGCTGGCTGCCATCAGGCTTGCTTGTCAGTACTCTTATTTTCCAGGTCATCTTTCCGTAAGCATGGGATTTAGTTTGAGTATTGGTAAATCAAATTGTCTTTCACTGCAAACATGATTCAAAGTGTTTTTTGAATTCTCTGAGCTATGCCCATTGTAAGGACTGGATGAAGGGCAAGGTGAGCGTGTCTTTCTTGTGCCTAATAAGGATCAGAACTGTGTCCAGGATCAGACTGAGTGCTGATCAAAGGCAGCTGGGCTATCAGGCTATACTATGTGATCAGTGTGACAGACGCTTGCCAGGGAATTGGGACCAGACCATGGCATCTTCAGGCCAAAAACGATTTTAAGAGCTCAGGGTTTATGCGCTGCATGCAGTTCATATGTAGGAACTCAGTACATCCTCGTGGGAGGGCATTTTAAAGGGCTATTCATGTGTCATATGGTGAAAAACTTGTGTATTTCTGTGCACTCTTCTCAGTACTTTTAAAAAAAGCTCAAGTGTGTTTTTCAGAAACATTCATCAGTTGGTTCATTCAAGTCTGCATCTAAAAATTTACATCTTAAATGTAATTCTAGCAATTGCATCAAACACTGCATGTCTGAAAGGATATTAAATAGCAACATTGGGAAAAGGAAGATTGTCAACTCTTCTTCCTCTTCCAAAGTCCTCAATTGATTTACTGCTTTCTGTAGTCCTCAGTGTAAATAATGTCAGAGCAAATAAGTGTTTAGCATCTGTGGAGTTTATTCAATTGGTCTATTTAAGTTCTTAAGTCTGAGTTATAAAGAATATAAATTAGTAGCCAGTGAGTGTTGTTTAATTATCTAGAAGCCTTGTCACTGACAAAGTGACCTGCGCTGACTTTCTTGACAGGAAAAATTGAAGTTGTTATGCTAAACTCTGGACAAGTTGGTGTAAATATTTACCCACCCAATAAAGAGGTGCTAAGAGTAATTCAGCCTCAGGATGCTAACTCCTGGAGATTACACAAGGTCTCGTAGGAAGCCAAGCTCATGTTACAGAGAGAAACCTCAGATCTTGCTACAGCAAATGAACAGTTGCTGTAACAAGGTGATGATAAAGAGAAGTTTGGATTTGATTATAAGCATGCCTGAAGAAAATTATATACATACGGAGAAGGATCTCCCTCCCATATGGGGCTCGTCGCTGTGTTGACAGGGTAAGCATTTTTTTCAGCTCTGAGAATGAGGGTCAGTGCAAAGACAGAGATCTCAGTGCAAACATCATTGAGTGCCATTTGAGATGCTCTAAAGCAGTGTGCCTGGCTCTGCCTGGGGTCCTGTAATTCTTCCATTGTGTGGGTGTCTGGTCTGGTGTGGATCAATGGGACAAGATGCTAGTGAGCAACTGAGCGAAAGCCCATATCCTCACGAAGTCAAAATGACAAATGCCTGCTCAAGGCCTCCAGTTTTAGTCACAGTTTCTGTCAAGACTGAATTAGCACATAGTTGATGATTTCTGTATGAGCAATTTGCTTCCATGTTCCTTCTGTGAGAAACACGCTGCCATGTTATTTGATGAGATGAGTGATTTGTGGCATATACTTTTTCTTCCAAGATGTAAAGAGAGTTAGGTGCTCAGGCTAGTGTAAGATTCAGTGGCTGTACACTGCTGCCAAAGAGATCAAACCACTCTCCTCTGGATGTCCAGCTGTAGTGATGACAAAGTAATCAAGCTGTCTCCCAAGTGCAATAGTTTGAACATCACACATTTGTACAGGAAAGGCTTCCACAACCTGTGCACTGTTGGACATTTATTTTTGAGCTCTCCTTCCACTTAGTTCTGACCCAAGAGTGAGCAGGATTTGCCCATCAAAACAGCATTGGGCTGGTTTCTGGGCTTTGCAATGTAGAACATAGCAGTTGAGCATTCACAGGCCCCTAGGACTGCCTTGGAACTAGACTCTTTGAACTTACACACCAGGCACTTGACTCCCAGACCTCCATCTGCAATGTCTCAGGCAACTCTGCTCCCTTTGTGGCAGAAGCACTGTAAAGTTAGGGTCATCTGTGTCCCTCAGGAGAGGTGACAGCTGCTACATTTGGTTTCCATCATCTTCTTGGCCCCTCTGGTCAGCAAACTCTGCAGAGATGTAGCTATTTATGCGTGGCCTTTCCAAATTTTTCCCACAAACACTGTGTAAATGATTGGTGCTTGCTCCATGGTGCATCCCCCCCGCTGCCTCCCAGGGCAGGCCGCACACTGCTGGCTCATGATCTTTAACATCATATGAAGAATTGGAGGACCACAGGGCTTGCTGATTCTTTAATTTCAGAAGAGGTGCGATAGGAAAATCAGTATATCTTGTGTGATGTTTCCTTCTAGAGTATTTTGGAAAGCCGCAGTGTGCTATGGGGCTTGGGTCGTCCATACTGAGTGAGATATCTTTATGAAGGTAAAGGCTGCAGAGTCCCCAGGACACTGGAGACAGTCAGAATATCCTAGTGGCAGAATGGAACAACATCTAAGGTTTTAATCTCTGTTGCTGTCACCAGCTAGTAAAAAGACAGTGGAGAGGCAAGCATCTATGCCGTTAGTCAGTGAACAGGGATCACTGGTGGGTGTCAACCATTTTGTTGAAAATTATATGAAAGTGATTATTGTCTCCGTAGCTCTGGGTAAGCAGCTATGCTGTTGTCTGTGCCACCTGTGGTGCTCCAAAACAGAATGGTAGTGCCATCAGATAATTCAGGTGAGAAGGGATGTCAGCGGTTTGTGGGCTGGTTTGTCCCCGTTCTGTGACAACTGAGGAAGGAGACCCACGGGCCCACGCCCCAAACAAGGGGAAAGGGAAAAGGGAAAAGGGAGGTGGGCCCCGAAACAAAACAGCTGCAATGATCTGAGGAGGAACGCTAATTTACTAAATAAGATATCAGAAAGTAAAATAACACAATATAATACAATATAATTGGAATTCAGGCTAATGAATCAAATAAAAAGAGCAAGAGAGAGTGTCCGATAAACCAAAGGCCTTACACTAATGCTGAAGGCGAGACGGCAGCGAGCACCCACTGCTGAGTCAATCCTGAATGAAAGAGAGTGTCCCGTGACCGCAGAGAATTTTTATCTGTTCCCTCTGAGCGGAAAACACGTAAAAATACAAAGCATCGCAAAGTCCTCTGGGGAATGTAGTTCTTCTCTTCTGAGGAAGGTATACCCATAACTATTGATGATTCATGGAGCTGAAGCATTCACTCTTTAACTCTTAATGCACTACATGATGTTATGATGTGGAATACCAATGCCAAAAAATCATAAAACCTTGACAGGGATCCCAAAAGTTTTCCAGTCCAAACTTCTGCTCAAAACAGGGTCAGGCTATAATACTGAACCTAATTTCTCAAGGTCTGAGTTCTGACCAGGTCTTTAAAACCTTTCTGGACAACATGTTAATCTTTCCTTCTACCCATTATCGTCCAAGCCAGACAGATTAAATCCAGTGTGCATGTACAGAATCATAAGCATCGGAAAGGACCTCTGGAGATGGAATCCAGCTACCTGCTAAAGCAAGTTCCTCAGAGTAGGTTATGTAAGGAAGCGTACAGGTGGGTTTTAAATATCTTCAGGGAAAGAGACTGCACAACTCTGAAATTAAACAAGTTTATCATCAATTTCAGATGGAATTTCTCGTGTCTGTGCCTATTGCACCTTGTTCTTTTCCTGGAATCTACTGAAAAGATCCTGGCCTCATCCACTTGACTCCCACCCTTTATTTATTTACAAGCATTGATAAGGTCCCTTCTCAGTTTTCTCCAGGCTGAAAACTGTCCCAAGTCTCTCAGCCTTTCCTCATAAAGGTGACGTTCCAGGCACCAGACATCTTCATGGCCCTTCACTGGACTCTGTCTAGATTTTCCCTGTCTTTCTTGAACTAGGGAGCCTAGAACTGGACACAGTGCTCCAAATGTGACCTCACCAGGTCAAATTAGAGGGGAAAGATCCCTCGTGACCTGCTGGCCACACTCTTTTTAATGCACCCCAGGATACCATCAGTCTTCTTGGCCAGAAGGGCACACTGCTGTTCTCTGGTCCACTTGTTGTCTATCAGGACACCCAGGTTCTTCTTTACAGAGCTCCTTTCCAGCACGTTATTCATCACTTCCTTTAGAAGCACAAACTTGTCTGAAAGTATTTTTTTTTTCTGTTAAAGAAACAGGGGAACAGAATTTTACTTTGCCCCTAATGAATTGCAGTTTTTCTCTGTAAATTTATCATCTTCTGCAGACCAAGTACCAGTTTTGTCAAGATTATAAAGTGTGTTATCTCTCTGTTTTTGAAAAAAGAGAGAAAAAAAAAAAAAGTTGACAGAATTGAGGTGGATCTGCTGGCCTTAACATTGCCAACTTCTTTCAAGAGGTGAAGAGTCTAGTTTCTAATTTCATCTTTCCAAAACAGGAACATTTACTGAGAATTATAGTAAGCCCCTTTCTTGGATTTTTGTTTGAAGCCATTACAAATCTGAAAAAGAAATGGTCTGACAATGAGTGTGTATATGCATATTTGGAATACCAGAAACTGTTTTGCATATATTTAAAAACACTTGGGTAAGCTTACTGACTCTGTATGCCCCAGCACAGCCATTAACTGATCAGAAAAAGCACAACAGTCTGTCTGAATTTCAGATAAATACAACGTCAACAAAAAAGAAAGAAAAGGAGCAGGGATGCATTTTTAACCTTTGTTGTGAATGCATACCAATGCCTCTCTCAATTTATTTTTCACTAGTCCTAGTGCAGAAGTATAAGAATGAGGAATGTACTCAATGATAATTTGCTTCCAGGGGTTAATTTTGATCTTTCGTTCTTCATGACATAAAAAATGTACTTTTATGAGACATCAAAATCATAAATTGACATTACCAGAGACAAGTCCATTTATATCCCCAGGGAATCTGGCTCAGCTGGCTCAGATTAGAACTTTCATTCTGTGACTCTCTCTCCCTCTTTTGTCTTGCTACTATCTCCCTTGCTGTCTTTTGTCGGCTGCAGAAGAGAAACCAATGGCTCCGACCACACACAGTGCATACTTAGCAGCTGGAAAACGAAGGTGCCAAGAACCAAAATGCTTCTCTTCAGTAGTAGCATCTCACAGGACTGGTCCTTTGGTTGGCATTATGAACCAGACAGGAAATTCCTTTTAAAATGCAGAAGGATAACAACCTTGTAACGTTTCCCGCAGTGTGAATGCTTCGTCTGGAGAATTTGCTACTCTCCTGTATGTACGAAAAGAGGATCTTATCGGGGTGTCTGGGGGGGATGTTCTGTGTTCAAGGCCCTTATGGCTCAGACTGAGCATTCTCAGCACTTCACAAAAAAAAAAAAACACAGCCATTGCCCACCTTGGCTTTTATGGAAGAAGTTGAATTTGAATCAAAAATTAAATTCACGTAACATTGTGGGTGGCCTTCTCTGCTATGCAGAATATCTTTGTGTATGCCATGACTATGAGAAAAGAGCCTTTTACTTATATAGCAACAAACTGTCTTAAGTCAGAGTGTTTATGTTCCTAAGTACTATATCATGTTTCCTGACTATGTTAATGAAACAAATTAGACAAAAGTCCACACAGTTTCCCATGTTCAAAGAAAACTTTCCAAATTCTAACAGATCCAGGTTGTAGTGGTAATTAAGCATGCTGAACTTTATTTTCCATTTCTAAAAATCACAAGCCAACATACTTACCCTTGATTTCTGTATCTCAAACAATGGAAGATTAGGTTACAACACTCTACAACTACATCCAACTTCTTTTAGCTATTCAAAAGTTAGAGTTTTGGAAGTGACTTAAGGGATTGGTCAACTGGCATGTGTTTACAGTTAAGAAAATGATGGATATTCTGGGTACAGGATACTTTGAACGCACATTTTCCTGACTTGAGTCATTAAGCAAATGAATGCTTTAATTGATGCAATGAGAAAGCTATAAAGGCATCACTATGTAAGCATTTGCCATGCTGGATACTTAATGCGGTACTCTCCAAAGGGATATCATCAGATCTTAGAAATACTCTACATATAGTCAGTGAAATATGTGAGAACATTTATAGTAAATGAGGCAGGCTTCTTCATTTAAATTTTTCTGATCCATTTTGAAACATAAGAAAAATGGTGAAATACCCATGATCTCATGAAATACACATGGATATTGAATTTCAGTTTGATTTTGCATACCCATTTAATATGGCTTTAAAATACAACTTCAAACTGGTTACATATTCACCTCCTGTGGTAAGACATCATGGAAGATACTGAGCATAAATATGAGAAAATGTTACTCAGAAGGTACCTAAGCATTTACCTAATCATGATCCTACGGAAAAAAAGTTTCTTCAGGAAGAGACCTCAGGAAGTTCCTCACCCATATAGTCTCATGGGCTCCAGTGGAACAAGTCATATGAGTAACTATCTCAGAGGAGAAAGGTGCTTCAGAAACTGTCCTTCTCCTGTCTCATTTCTTTGGTTTTTTATTTCAGAGCTTTGCATTCCTGCCTATTTTCTACAGTTACTATTAATTTATGTAATGATTCAATTTTTTAATGTACTATCTGATAAATTGTACACATAGACTATAGATAGTAAGTGATGCTATTCTGAAACCCTTAAATAAATCAGGCTTGAGATAGATTGGAATTTGAATATTTACATGTTAAAGACTTTTTTTCGCTTTCTGGTTGCATATTTTTAAATTTATTGAAGACATAATTTATATAATAGAAATTGAACTTTGCTACATTGCTAGTCTTACTCTAACTTCTCTAAGCATTTTCTAATAGAAAATTACAATACCATTGAAAATGCATTGAAAGTATTGACCAACATATAAAGACAGGAACTATGTCTCTTAAAAATATTCCTCCAGATTCACACTGCTTCTAAAAAAAAGAAAAAATTGGATTCTGAACTGCATATTTTTAAGGGTTTACTCTTAGTATCCATTTTTAGAAATACAGAACAATTCTTTCAGCTTTTTTAATAGCTGAGACATAATGTGCCATAAAAACATACTGTAAATATTTCTGTTGCTGTAATGGTGTCTCAGTTACCACAAAGAGTTGCTAGGATATTATCTGTCAGGAAGTTTGTTGTGCCTTCATAAAGGAAAACCAACAGTCATTTTGATACATTATGCAAATAATATCCTGTTTTCTCAATAGATTTATTTGGAGAAAAGCTCCCAGCTGTGAGCAGGGTTCATTTAGATTGATGTTAGCATCCGTGCAACTAACACTTTCCCTCTTTTCTTTATTGTTTCCAGTAGTAAATAAATGTATACTAGATTGAATTTAGCGCTAGAGTTTGTAGTGCAAACATACCTATACAAAGCATTTTTCAACTCAGAAACAGAGAAAACATTTCAGATGTTATGAAGGAATTGTGGTTACTATTAAAATAATATTTGGAAAGGACACATTTAAACTAAGATCTCTGCTTAGCAGATGGTTATCAAGCATGTTACGTTTGATGGATACGAACATAAAGTGTTGTAGTTTATAATTATAAATGATAAAGAGGGTTGTGAATCCTTTCCTGATCCCTATGCATGTAATATCTGCTTGGTGTTAAGCAGAAGTGATGGCTGTAAGTAGCACAAGAACATTTAGTGCAGTGTTTCTGAATCGCTCTGGTGAGGTCAATATATGGGGAAAGTCTCATGAGACCTGCAGTGTGAATTCCAAGGAAGAGTTATTCAGGCAAGGATGAAGTGAATGATGCTAGATCTATTTAAGTTACTCATTACTGATGTGTTTTATGTTGGTAATTTGTGCGTAGATTAAAAAAATGGAAAGGATGAAAGGAAACATTTTTCTAAAATAATCAAAAGAGAAGCTGTGGTAAATCTTTTTTTATCCAGTAGCGCACTTAAGTTTGAGCAATGTTACAATAGATTCATCCTATTTGTTCTTTATACAGAGAGAATTATGAATAGGAATTAGACATCTTTGGAGTGTTTTAGTAGCTTACATTTTCTTGGAATTATTCAATAGTAAGATATTAAAATGACTATATCCCAAGTATATATCATTAATGTTGTTCAATTTAATAATGAGTGTAGAAAATGAGTCCCATCTGTCAGTATTTCATGACTAATACTGACTGGACAATGAGAATTAGCTGAGTTTTAAAACCACTGCACAGGAGGTGCTTCAGCAATGAAAACACTGCAAAGTAACTAGGTCATTTTGTCTGATCTTGAAGATCAACCAATCAATCAACCTCTCCTTAGCTTTAATAAAATCTGAAATATGTTCTGAATAAAACAAGTCAAGTGCTGTGGGCATTCTCAAATTTGGTCGCATTTGAATGAAATTTGTGCCAGGCTAGGCTGTAGACATCAAGTTATGTACAAACATACCTTCTCTCTTTAACATGAATACCTTGCTGTGCCATAACAGAATACCAGTATGGAGCTCCACTTGTTGAATCCTAGCAGGTGATGATACAGTGAAGTGGGTAAGGCCATCCTGAAGGAAGAAAGATTATTTCATCTAGGAAAAACTACTTCAAAAGAATAATTAAGCTGAGAACTTTTGGGCACCTAGAAGTGCCAATGCAGTAGCAATCAGACATGTATGTGCTGCACAAGTTCAAAAAGATGGTCTTTGATTCAGTGTATACTAGCTGAGCCTACAGAAAGCTTTGCAAGGGAACAGTTTACTGCTGTTTATTTTATCTGCTAGATAAATATTTGCCTTCAATTTGCATCTTTCTGTGATACTACATGCTACAGGTGTAATTCTGCAGGACTTTTGATATACTTACCAGTCATCATGATTAAATACAATTTAGATTGGGATAGTGTTAAGAGAGAGCTTGAATTACAGAATAAGTTTTCCAGAAATGTAGATAACTTAGAGCAAATATGCTAAAATGAATCCTAAGTGGACAAAATGTATTATAAATATCTTTATCAGAATTAAATATAATTTATTAAGAATGAATAACATGCTACCTGTATGCTTAGTGTGTCAGCAGATTTAATTATAAAAAGTTATTTATGAATAACTTAATTAAAAAAAAAAAAAAGTAGGAGAAAAGATAACCTGTGATCTGCCCAAAGATATACAAACATTTTTATCTGTCCACATTATCTAAAATGACTGAGTGGTGGGTGGAAGGGTGGGATAAAATATAAATGTTATATCACAGGTAGGGAAATCAAGTATAAAAAACATGTCTTCATAGTAATTCAAATGGAGAAGAATTTGTGAAGGAATTTACTTTACAGATAATCATGTCTTGCCCAGAAAGTGAATCCAGATTCTGCTGATTCTCATATCTGCTGGTTCCTATTTCTGCTGTCCTATATTTCTCAGCCAGATACCAGATAAGTAGTGCCATGTCAGCTTGAATGCTCAGCTTTCAGAAAGCCTTTCCAAGGATTATTGGCTTAAAACACTTCCAAGCATATCAGCGACGGGAATCCTTTGGATTATTTGACAGACTGGATGAATCTTTTCCAACAGCAAGCTTAGCCATATGTACGTTTATTAATCAATTCAGTATTGTTAATAGATATTCTTTTTGCAATTTTTTTTCCCACATCTCCTCATCAAATCATCCTATGAAGTTTAGAGAATGGTAATATTAAAGTGATTTTTTAAGAGATTTCATAGTTATCAAACTGAAGCATAGGAAGTTCCACACAAATGTGTGTGAGAACTTCACAGAAAGGGTAATAGAGTACTGGAACAGGTGGTCCAGAGAGTGGAGTCTCCTTCTCTTGAGATATTCAAGACCCACCTGGATATCTACCTGGTCTAGGCAGACTGCTTTGGCAGGGGGGTTGGACTCAAAGATCTCTAGAGGTCCCTTCCAACCCCTATGATTCTGTGATTCTGTAATCAATGATTGACCCAAGATCCCTGTTTCACTTCATAATATTGAAGATAACCCTTTTCTTGCTAGATCAGCTACAACACAGCCAAGCAGATCCTACTCCCTGTTAGTCAAGCTCTGCCTCTTATTTTAAGGTGAAATACCTCATTATATTCAGTGAACTAAGACTAGCATCAAGGTAGGTGTATCTCAGCCGTTTATCATGAATCTATTGTCAAAAACTATAACATACCAGCCTTATGTATACAATGTCCCCTTCAAACAAAATGCTTTGTATCTTTATTTTGGTTTAAAATGTATGAACTCTTCATTCTGCTGAAAGGCTGAAATAGGTATCCAGATATTTGGTGACACCAATTTGCATTATAATGAAGTGAGGCTCAGCTGTCTGCTGAGCAATATAAACACTTGATTACAACTTTTCTCTTTTACAAAAGATAGGCTAATCTTTTCTGAAGATGACTTAGTTGAAAGTAGGCATATTCTTTTCTACACCCAAATTCTGTCTTTATTCTAGTAGAAAGTTTATTCCATTTTCATAGCAAACTTTATTAAAGAAAGATTTCCTTAGTTTCCTTTTGAACCTGAAGATAGCTGGAGTTCACAGTAGCAAGGCAGAAGATAGGATGTTAGGCTGAGATTAAGGATTGGTATCTGAAAAGACAAATTTATTTTTTCTTTCTTTCTTTACTGTCTCTGTGTTGCAAACTGCCTATAAAGAGTAAAAACAATAATGCAGACTATTCTTATGCGAAACAGTAAAACTAATGTCTCCAACTGCCAGCCTGTAGGTACCTGGTGTTGTCTTGCAGGCTTTTGGAAGAATAGTTACTGGGCAGTTTTAGGTAGTAACTGAGATGCCCTCAGAAAGAAAAGGAGTGCAGCTTGTTCTTGTACATTAGTTCCTGCTGTGACTCAGCTGAAATCTGTAGACTATCACCTAAGGAGTCTGTAGCCTCTGTTTATGCCTTCCAGTGTTTACACATCACTCCTCTGAAGAGTGCAAATCCACTTGGAGGGCAAAGAGTGTTAGCAAATACTTTGTTTGTTTTGGTATGGCGTCTGCAGCATAGTAAGAAGGACTGTGGCTCATCATCGGATTAAAAAATTTCCAAAACACAATTATGTTCAGTCTTTTTAAATTATGTAGATACACATTCTCATTTCCTTAGGGAAATGCTCTTAAAAGGAGAATTTGCAGTGGGAAGAGAAGGGTAATTTCTAAAGCAGAATAAATACAGAGAAGTGGGAACAATAACTACCACCTAAACTTCAACTTAATATTCTTATATAGCAGTTTGTTATTAGATTAATTAAACCCCAAGCTGTGATTATGAACAATAGGATTAACTAGTGTAAATACTTCTTATTTACAGGATTATTTCAGAAAAGTCACCATGCTAGCATCCCTTACTGGCTACATCAGTATGTGTATAATAATGATGCTTCTAACTTTAAGACTGAAAGAAAACTAAGCACAGGAATCTGTACTTGGGCAACAGTTCTGCCAAACTAATGTATTTTAACTCCATAAGATCTGAGATTAGGGAATGATTGAACTAGAATAAAGAACCTTCTAGACGTATTTGATTTAACATGCAAAGTCCAGCTGAGGGAAGTCGTGATAGCAAAATATGAAAATAGATTGACTTCATCTAGTTCTGGAGTGCATCACTATCAAAAGACACAAACTTAACAAGCAGTTTAGATAAGTCAGTGAAGTTCACAAGTCTGAATTCAGTTTAGAATTCTAAAGCCGATTTGTCTGCCAGGCTTGGAAGGTACTATCTGAGCAGACCAGGAATAGAAAAAGATACAGGCACAGAGAGATATTGAAGGTCATATATTACGTGAATAACAGAAACAGCATCCTCTGAGTACTACACTTTTTCCTTTTTCCTGCAAATTTTACTGTGCTCTTAAGATCCCTTTGAGACTCAAGATGTGGAAATTCCCATGGACTAAATCTCTGACAAGAATAAGAATCTCGAATAATCTGTGAACAAAAAAGGCCAGGTTTCTTATCCTCATTTCAAATAATGATCACATTTTAGAACTATTTCATATAAAATTCAATTTATTTAATTCTGACCTAGTTAAACTGTAATGCAAGATTTTCATATACTGTTTCCTGTAACCTGGATGTCATCAAAGTATGACACATCTGAAGTTGACAGAACTCATGAAAATGAACAAGCAGTGTTTTAACCTGGTTAAAGGTCTTAACCTGTATTTCGTGTCTACAAGGAATACTCCTGAATTCTGAACAGTAACTACTATATAGCTACTCTGTGTCCAGCATACAGTAACATCCTTACCTAGGGTGATGCAGGTGGTCCTCCTTGGTGTGTAAATGTGATGGTAAAGCTGGCCCCTGTGTGGTCAGCAAAGATTCTTTCTTCATACATCACCCCAGTTCATGAAATTACCAAGGAGCTGGTGACCATCCTAAATATCACGATATTCCAAACAAAGAACAGGAAACTTTACTTTGGATGTCAATCTTGCTCTGATTTGCACATATAGCTCTGTACACATGCATACAACACAGTCTACACTGTTGTACATTGTTATCCCACTGGGAGGAAGAGGAGAGCAAGCATATGGCAGACATTAATCATGTTGTTCAATTGCTGCAGAAAGGTATTCAACTAAAGCAGTAATGAATAGGGTATAATAGCCTATGGAAAAGATGTATTTCTGTATGTTAGACCAGTCTATTGTGTGCTGAATGACACTATTGCCACAGATTAACACTCCCAAGCAGAAAGAAAATGAGAAAGAAGAGACCTCAGAAGGAAATGTCAGGGTAGTCATTTTCTCATAGGACTCTTCTTGGCAGCTGGAGATAGTGACTCTGTAATAACATATTAGTTTTGAAGGGGGATTCCTCCAGAACGGAAATGTCCTTAGAAGGACCATTGCACTAACTGTATTCAAGCCTGTGGGAAACTGTTACCCTATGACGAGTTCTTCTAAACTAGATAGGATTTATATTTATTCTTAAATTGTTTTATTTTTGGCAACTCCCCCGCTGTGACTTGACATCCCAGAAACAAGACCCTTCAGATTCTCAGAAGCCAGAAACACTGCTGACAAAACTTATTCAGAGTTCTCCATGGAGGTAGTCCATAAACAGTGTGTACTGATGTCCATCCCATTGTGCAAGCCAGAGGCTGTAAGAGCCTTAGACAAGCAATTTGGATAGAACTGTGTGATAGGCACCCACCCTAGAAAAATATATTCCCATGCTGCAGGTTTGAGTCTGAATTCAAATATTCCTGCTGTCCACCACGTCAAATAGCTACTGTGACTACAGTTTTCAGAAACAAACCTGAAAATCTTTCTGAAGTAAACCTGGTTGTGATGATAGGGTTTAGCTCAGAATTTAGTATTTAAATTGATACCAATAGTCAGGTAATCTGGGCTTTGTCTGAGACTTGCTTGCTAAAACAAGAACAACTGAAGTGAGTTACACTGAACTCCCTTTAATTTTGAAATTGAACTTGGCAAAACAATGTTGAATTGGAAATTTTCAAAAAGAAGGTTGTTGCTTTTTCTTAGCGATCTTGAATTGCCTGGAAACAATACAGAAACTTACAGAGACAGATAACATCTAGCATAACAACATATTGGCAAACGTGATCATATATCCAAATACCTACAGGTTTCTGGGGAAGATACCAAGTATTTTACTCAATCCTAATGCCAGAGTGACTACACTCTAGATGGTCTTTGGCATGATTCCAAACCTTCTGTGAGAGGGGAAGATGGAAGAGTGAAGCTCAGATGCCAGAGCTTTTGTACAGGGATCTGAAATGGTTGTGTACTTTCACAGTGTATTAGTGCAGGTAGAGTCCCATTTTGAAATGAATTACCTTATTATGCTATATAACCCCGAGAGTACCATGCTTGTGGGTTGTTTTTATTGCCCCTTATACTTACTTTGCTTTGTAAGAACCTTGGGTGAGCAAGAGCTCGTTGGGGCTTTTTTCCCTCAAGCTTCCACAATTGTTCTTCATTCTGTTTAAAATAGTTACAATGAATTTATATAGAAATATTCATACACTTTGTAGTTGTGTCAACGGTTTACCGGGCTGGATCGGCCCGGTTCCGCGACGATTGGTGCGGGGGACCCACGGACCCACGCCCCAGGAAAGGGGAAGGAAAAAGGGAAAAGGGAAAAGGGAGATGGGCCTAGAAACAAAACAGCGGCAACGATCTGAGGAGGAAAGCTAATTTACTAAATAAGATATCAGAAAGTAAAATAACACAATATAATACAATATAATTGGAATTGAGGCTAATGAATCAAATAAAATGAGCAAGAGAGAGTGTCCGATAAACCGAAGGCCTTACGCTAACGCTGAAGGCGATACGGTAGCGAGCACCCACTGCTGAGACGATCCCGAAGGAAAGAGAGTGTCCCGTGACCGCTGAGGGTTTTTATCTGTTCCCTCTGAGCGGAAAACACGTAAAAATACAAAGCATCGCAAAGTCCTCTGGGGAATGTAGTTCTTCTTCTCTTCTGAGGCAGGTATACCTGGAATTATCAATGATCTATGGAGCTGGAGTATTAGCTCCTTAACTCTTAATGCAATACATGATGTTATGATGTGGAATACCAGAACCAAAAATCATAAAACCATGACATTCCACCCCTTATTCCACATCGTTACATCATGCTTGATACATACAGAAGAACAATGATTAACATGAATTAGATATACACACACACAACATATATATACAAGTATATACATGGAATTACTGACTGCACTCCCCCAACATCAAATTCCCTTGTGGTACACACTGAACATCCCCATTCTTCTGCATCACCCACCAAGTGGATCCAGGTCCCTGAGCAAAGACAGTTCCACGGAGAGGTTTGCCCTTTCCAGAAGCTGGAAGTACCCAAACTGCTTTGCCCAACATGTTCTTTACATGTACTACAGGGACCTTATCTCCCTCTACTGTAGGTAGAGAGCTGGATTGGGCAGGACCATCACGATTGATGGATCCTCGAGTGTTGACCAACCAGGTGGCTTCTGCCAAATGCTTCTCCCAATGCTTAAATGTTCCGCCACCCATTGCTTTCAACATGATTTTTAACAACCCATTATATCTTTCAATTTTACCAGAAGCTGGTGCGTGATAGGGGATATGATAAATCCATTCAATGCCATGATCTTTGGCCCAATTACTTACAAGAGGATTTTTGAAATGAGTCCCATTATCTGACTCAATTCTTTCTGGAGTGCCATGTCGCCATAGGACTTGTTTCTCGAGACCTAGAATGGTGTTTCGGGCAGTAGCATGGGGTACTGCATATGTTTCAAGCCACCCAGTGGTTGCTTCCACCATGGTGAGCACATAACGCTTACCATTGCGAGTTTGTGGCAAGGTGATATAATCTACCTGCCACGCCTCCCCATATTTATACTTTTGCCATCGCCCTTCCCCCCAAAGAGGTTTCATCCTCTTGGCTTGTTTAATTGTGGCGCAAGTATCACAGTCATGAATAACCTGTGCAATAGCGTCCATAGTTAAGTCCACCCCTCGGTCTCTAGCCCATTTATATGTTGCATCTCTTCCTTGATGGCCCGAGGTCTCATGGGCCCATCGAGCTAAAAATAATTCACTTTTATGTTGCCAGTCCAAGTCTACTTGAGCCATCTTAACTTTGGCAGCTCTATCTACCTGATGGTTATTCTGTTGTTCTTCAGTTGCTCGGCTTTTAGGAACATGAGCATCTACATGGCGCACCTTTACAACCATATTCTTTACTCGGGCAGCAATATCTTTCCACAGTTCAGCAGCCCAAATAGGTTTACCCCTCCGTTGCCAGCCATTTTGTTCCCATTGCTGTAACCACCCCCATAAAGCATTTGCCACCATCCATGAGTCAGTGTAAAGATAAAGCACTGGCCAACTCTCACGTTCAGCAATATCTAAGGCCAGTTGGACAGCCTTTACCTCTGCAAATTGGCTTGATTCTCCTTTTCCTTCAGTGGCCTCTGCAACTTGTCGTGTGGGGCTCCACACAGCAGATTTCCATCTGCGGTGCTTTCCCACAATACGACATGATCCATCTGTGAACAGGGCATATCTCTTCTCATTGTCTGGTAGTTCATTATATGGTGGGGCCTCTTTAGCACGTGATACCTCCTCTGCGGGTGTTGTTCCAAACTTTTTACCTTCAGGCCAGTCCATGATCACTTCTAGGATTCCTGGATGACTGAGGTTCCCCATCCGAGCTCGCTGTGTAATCAGCGCAATCCACTTACTCCAAGTGGCATCAGTAGCATGATGGGTAGAGGGAACCTTTCCTTTGAACATCCAGTTCAGCACTGGCAGTCGAGGTGCCAGAAGGAGCTGCGCTTCAGTACCAATTACTTCGGAAGCAGCTCAAACCCCCTCGTACGCGGCTAAGATTTCCTTCTCAGTTGGAGTGTAGCGCTCCTCAGACCCCCTGTATGCTCGACTCCAGAAACCAAGGGGTCGGCCTCGGGTCTCTCCAGAAGCTCTTTGCCACAAACTCCAAGTGGGACCTTCCTTTCCAGCAGCAGTGTAGAGGATGTTCTTTACATCCTGTCCCGTCCGCACTGGCCCCAGGGCCACGGCACGGGCTATCTCCTGCTTAATTTGCTCAAAAGCCTGCTGCTGCTCAGGACCCCATACAAAATCATTCTTCTTCCGCGTCACCCGAAAGAGAGGGCTCACAATGAGACTGTAGTTTGGAACATGCATTCTCCAAAAGCCCACTACACCCAGAAAAGCTTGGGTCTCTGTCTTACTAGTGGGTGGAGACATAGCAATAATTTTGTCGATCACATCTGTTGGGATGTGACGACGTCCATCTTGCCACTTTATTCCTAGGAACTGAATTTCCTGTGCAGGCCCTTTCACTTTGCTTCGCTTAATAGCGAAGCCAGCTCGCGGGAGGATCTGAATTATTCTCTCTCCTTTCTCGAAAACTTCCCCTGCTGTATTGCCCCACACAATGATGTCATCAATGTATTGTAAGTGCTCAGGAGCACCGCCCTGTTCCAATGCAGTCTGGATCAACCCATGGCAAATGGTTGGGCTGTGCTTCCACCCCTGGGGCAAACGGTTCCAGGTGTACTGAACTCCCCTCCAGGTGAAAGCAAACTGCGGCCTACATTCTGTGGCCAAAGGAATTGAAAAGAAAGCATTGGCAATGTCAATGGTGGCATACCACTTGGCTACTTTTGACTCCAGTTCGAACTGGAGTTGAAGCATGTCCGGCACAGCAGCACTCAGTGGGTGTGTGACTTCATTCAGGCCACGGTAATCTACCGTCAGCCTCCATTCTCCACTGGCTTTACGCACCGGCCATATGGGGCTGTTAAAAGGTGAGTGAGTCATGGTCAACTCTTGTGAACGCCCAGTCACCCCAGAAGTATAGATTAATTCTGTCCCTTGGTGACTTGAGGGCATTAGAGTGCATTGTGCACCAGTGTCCACCAGTGCCTTATAATTTTGTGGTTCTGATGTGCCAGGCCAAAGAAACCACACAGTCCAATACACTCTATTATCCCTTTCCCCCACCTGGCTGGGGGGCACGGGCTATTGTGGCTGATAGGTACCTCGCTCAGTTCTGAAGGAGTACCGTTCAGACAGGAGGACATCTCGCTCAGACAGGAGGGTGTCTCTTTCAGGTTGGAGGGCATCTTGCTCAGATTGGAGAGCGTCCATGTTGGATTGGAGAGCATCATGTTGAGACCGGAGGGCATCTCTTTCAGTCTGGAGGGCGTCCATGTTGGATTGGAGAGCATCATGTTGAGACTGAGGGCTATTGAGTTTGGATTGAAGGGCATCTCTCTCCGTCTGGAGCGTCTGATTGTCAGCTAAAAGACTCTCTTTCTGGATCAGGACACTATCCCTCTCGGCTCGGAGACTCTCTCGCTCTATTTCAGAAACTCTATGCCTCTCTGGGATAGTATTGAATAAGGTCCGATTGGCATAAGCCAGACCCCAAATAATTTGGGCCTCCTCAGATCTCTTTGAGCCACAACATCCCTGTCTCAAATACCTGCTTAAATTCTCAGGATCTTGCAGGTGTTCAGGGAAAAGGTCCCAGTACGTTTTGAGCATTAAAAGGGAAAAAACAACAAAATGCAGCCCCTTTAAGAGCAGTTTAAAAAGAGAGAGCATTTTTTTTTTTTTCTTTACGATAACAAGCTAGCAGCACCCAAAAAAGTTTACAAATATCCCAGAACAACTGGCAGTACGCCCAGACTTCAAGGTCGTGTTATGCCGTACAGTACCTGCAGTACAGATAAGCTTGCTAGCAAGAGACAGAGATTCACTCTAAGAGTATGTCTCTGCCCGGCTGAGGCAGCTCGTTCGCCCCACGTTGGGCGCCAAAAATGTCAACGGTTTACCGGGCTGGATCGGCCCGGTTCCGCGACGATTGGTGCGGGGGACCCACGGACCCACGCCCCAGGAAAGGGGAAGGAAAAAGGGAAAAGGGAAAAGGGAGATGGGCCTAGAAACAAAACAGCGGCAACGATCTGAGGAGGAAAGCTAATTTACTAAATAAGATATCAGAAAGTAAAATAACACAATATAATACAATATAATTGGAATTGAGGCTAATGAATCAAATAAAATGAGCAAGAGAGAGTGTCCGATAAACCGAAGGCCTTACGCTAACGCTGAAGGCGATACGGTAGCGAGCACCCACTGCTGAGACGATCCCGAAGGAAAGAGAGTGTCCCGTGACCGCTGAGGGTTTTTATCTGTTCCCTCTGAGCGGAAAACACGTAAAAATACAAAGCATCGCAAAGTCCTCTGGGGAATGTAGTTCTTCTTCTCTTCTGAGGCAGGTATACCTGGAATTATCAATGATCTATGGAGCTGGAGTATTAGCTCCTTAACTCTTAATGCAATACATGATGTTATGATGTGGAATACCAGAACCAAAAATCATAAAACCATGACAAGTTGAATGCCCCTAGAAACCAGACGTGACACCCAGCACATGGGCAAGCACTGACATGTGAGATCAGCTTCTTCCTCTTGAATAAATACCATTAATGTGCTGGGAAAGTATGTGGTGATTCCTGTCTGAACAGCGAGGAGCAGGACAAAACTTCTAAATGCTTAGGCACAGATTGCAACAGATAACTACTCTGGGTGCAAATAGTGTCAGCATTCTTACACAGAATAGCCTTCAAGTCACTGAATGTTGCCTAATATAAAAGATAAATAGAAATCTTAGTTGCAGTTCTTAAAACCTCAGAAGGGAATGCTTGTTGGATGTAATAACGTCTAATTAATTTCTACATTTTCAGCTGTAAAATTCAGCTCATTAAAAAGAAAAATCAAAGTGAAGTTTATGAAATACTGGTATTTAACAGTTTTTCTGTTCGTTTTCGGATGACTTTGGAGACAGTTTGTTATAACATCACTTCCATCAAACATTGGAAGCTTGACTTTTTGCAAAAAAAAAATCACACAAACATACTCCTCCTAATCCAAACAGAGGGGTTATGAACTGAACCTTCAAACAGAAACATTCAATATTTGGCTTCTCAGCTCAGTAGCATCAATGTAGTATGCCAACTATCATGCACTGTAATTAATAATTGTTGTAAAAAAGGTCTTTAAGGCAGAATACCCGCTGCATATAGCTTGTCTGCTTTTTTAACCAAATAAGGTAATAGGGCATTTCACTGTTTATAATAGCAACATGAAATACGATGTTTCAAACTGTTAAAGAAAACACATTTAAACTTTTCCTGCCCATTTCCAAGTTTCTTTAACTTCTTAAAAAAAAAAAACTGGCTGTGATTCTCTGGCAGATTTATAGAAACCTCAGTTTTTCACTTTTCAAAACACTTTAAAGAGCTTCAGAGATGAGCAACGCATCACCCAAGTTCTGGCATTTATGCAAGGATTGTACAGACAATTTAGAAAGAGTAAACATACAAAAATCAATTCCAGAGACTGACAGAAAGCGGAACTAATTAAGGAGGCCCAGGCAAAAGAGATCCTTTTCAAAGACAAACAAGTCAATATTTATCGCATAAATAAAGTTGGTGCTGTATTGAATCCGGTAATATTTATAAATATATATCTAGCACAATGACATTTTTTTAATTATAAAATGACTAATAAAATGTGTAAATTCTTGAGCCCTACAGTATATAACTCTTCAACTACTGCTTTAGACTTCAATCAAAATGTAAGCATCGCATCCTCCAACATCATCTCAAAGTTCCTTAATGACCAAACATTTGTTACTATTCCAACTTACTACTGTAACTTTATTGATTAATTTTGTTACATCAGTGAAAGAAGACAAATGCAGACCAGGGAATCCTAATTAAACATGTTCTTTTCTATGTTTTTCTTACGCTGCAAGTTCACTAACTGTGTAGCAAAACAACCTCTGGCTCTCCTGGTTTTGATGCCAGTGCTATCTGGTGCTGATTATCTCTTAATTTTGCTGGAAGTGCTCTTGGCATCAGAACCATGCTATACCCTCAGGATTTTATTCCTTGCTACTGGTTCATATTATGTTCTGTACAGAAAACTTGTGTTGCCGTTTTTCACTTTCCCCAAAGAAGGGAAATGATATCCTTGTGTGATGAAAAGGTGTTGTCTTCAATCCTGGCAAAAATCAGAAGTAATGTTTAAATCTTTGCATCACTGAGGATGACGTTTGTGTAGTCCTGCCTGTACAGGTTGTTCTCATCAGCTGAGTGTGTGATGTTCAATAACAGCAATGCTATGAATCCTCAGAATGATGAAACTATACCTGGCACCTTCTTTTCTTCACATCCAAGTTTGTTTAGGGCAAGGAGTATATATTTATTACTATTTTATTTTGTTTTTAGCATGATGAGCCTCTGAAACAGAGGCACTTGAAAAGAAGGCAAATATTGCCTGTCATGATCATGAAAGTATATATCTTGGTGCCAAATAAAAAGGGTGGGAGTGGGGAGGGGTAATTTCGTGAGTGACTTGCATGAACTTTGTGCATTTCTACATTCAGTTTTATTTTTATTTTTTATTTTTGCACATATTGAATACATTGAAGAAACACTAATTCCTTCTAAACTACCTCTGTAGAGCTCATTAATAAAATTCATCTCTGCAGGTCAAGGTTCCTTTTGTCATCAATACAAATTCAATATGCAAGTTGGAAAACCTACAGCAAATCTGTGCAGGACATGGTTGGCAAAGTGAAGGTACTTAAGCTTGGCAGCATTATCTTTATCACATCAGCAGCTTATTTCCATTTTTTCAGTAGTCTCAGATGGAAATCTAAATATAACAGAAAGAAAACTAGCTTTTTTTTGTCATCGTTTATATATATTTCTGTTTGGTTAGTAATAGAATTTCCTATCTGAGGAAAGCCCCATGCTTGGGAAAGAAGTCTTCATTTCATTCAGGTTGATTAAAACGTTACATGTCACAGCTGACATAGCAAATAAAATAAAGTTGAGAAAGTTCGCATCTGTCTGAACTGAAATTTTATCAAACCTGACATCCATGTTAAAACAACACTATTCACAATAGGGCATTTTATAACTTATCCAAGACTGAATGCTGTTCAGGCTCTAGTGCCACATTTAGCAGCACAGCTAGGACAGGAAGGGCTTCTCCTTCCAGACCATACATGCTGTTTGGAATGAAATGGTTTGAGGAACTCATTCAAATGAGAACCAAAAAGCACTTTTTTTCTTTTTCATTCAGATAATTTACCTGTGTTGTTTCTCAAATGCCTGTGGAACCACAGCACAGGAGAAGTGAGTCAGGAGTGTACAGACAGGAGGAAGGTTGTTCTGAGCCAGTATTGCCACTGAAAATTATCTATGTGGAATCATAATCATGTTATAATTTCCTTACTGTGTATGGACTAACTTGCTTCCTTGAATCAATGTGCTCAAATCCCCAAAGGGTTGGTTTGTATGTCTGAGGAAGGCCTATTAGGTACCATGTCTCAAGTTTGTTGGAGTGATGGTCTCTTTTGCCTAGTAACTTGGCCTATTGTCAGTAATGTCTGAAGTAAACATTTATACACAAGAATCAAAGCACAAGTTAGTTGACTCAGATGCACAAAGAATTATGAGAAAAGGACTCCCATCTCCTGACTCCCTCCTCTGCGTTTTATCCACAAAACCACTTTTAAGTCAGAGGATACTTCTGAGTTTACAATGAATTAATTTAAAGAATACATCTTCTTTTCAGGAGATCTATGTTTACAAAGCCAAAAGAGCTTTCTCAGTCTGGAATAAGTAATCAGCAGTTCTACCTACAAGAAGTATGTGAGAAACAATAAAAAATAATTTTGTGTCTACAAAGTGGAGGTTATCTGGGCAAAGAAACCTAACATCTCTGATTACACTGCATCAAGGTTATTCTTGCATGCAGTGACTGCAAGGGGAATTTTGGTGTAGAGTCCAGCAGCACCCTGGTTTGGGGGTAGACGATTCCAAAGTGCAAGTTGTTCCATCTGCAGAACTCATGAGTTGCAATCCACTAATAAATCCTTCCAAAATGTGGCAGGCAGCTGAACACAAGAGTGAATAGGAAGTTTGAAAGCTATCTGAAAAGCATGAATAGCAATGCTGTGCAAGTAAAAACATGGTGAATTATCAGGAAAATCTTAACAATGAGATCTGTGTCACTGTAGAATCATTTTCCCAGGCAGAATAACAGAAGTTGAAGATTATCGTGATTGGATGATCTTCATTTGAATTGTATGACCATCCTAGGTATAGAATGACTACACTACTAACCCATTTTAATTCTATGAAGGATTGTGAAGGGCTCAGCTGTGAATTAAACTGAATGAAAAAAGGCTGTCTCTTGAAAAAAAAAAATACAAAACAAAAAAACACATATTTCCTTCTTGTGGCTGTTACCTGCTGAATTGATAGTCCTGTCTGAATGAGCTGCTAGTTAAGGGAGCTTGCTCTGAGACCTTAAGTTCACCTTAGATCTTAAGAAGAGACTTAAAGATTTTTAAGAACTTTAAAGGAAGAGATTTCTTTTAAAACTAGTTTTGCTTCTGTTTGGGCTGGGAAGATGGGTGATTAACTTGAGAATGAGAAGAGAAGAGAAGAGAAGAACATACAAATTCATTCCAGGAAGAATGAGTGTGCACCTAAAGCAGGAAACACCTAGGGAGAAAATCCCCAACATCTGAAGTCAGGGAAAAGGTTAATGAAGAAGAAAGAAAGGTACTCTGTCAGAACCATTCACTGAACTCTCATTCACTGCACTGAAACATCATGTTCCTTTGAATTTAGCTATTTTTTATGGGCAACAGTTGAAAAATGAATAGCAACTGATCTTTCACATATGTAACCTTACGACCTCACATGGGATCTTTCAGTGGGGCTGGAAAAGCAGGGCAGAAATTCAGCAGTTAGAAATGTGAGTGCTTGAGTCTTAGATTGCCCTTTTGTAGCATCACAGCTCTGCTCTCATGTTCACCCCCTGCCGTGGGGCAAACTCCCCTCATTTTTATGTGCAGATGTGTGTGTTTCAACAGATGAGATTATCCTACAGTCTTACTGAGCAAACACAGTGAAAAAAATTACAAGAAATTTGAATAATACAAGCACCACTAACATTTCTGTATTCATACACGTGTTTGTGTGTAAAGCTAATGTCATTTGGATTAACTTTTCATTTGAGAGGGCATTTGGTATATTTTTCTTCTTAGAAGCTTGACTGCTTCTTTATGAAACAAAGGAAATGGCATTCTACCTTCCACCTCCTAGCTAGGGAAAGAAACAAGGCAGCATAATATTTATCTCACTTAGAACATCTACCAAGAGTTTTAACACTTCATTTTAATTTACTGCATGTGAGTAGCGTACATCTCGCTCCACTAGCTTGTTGGTGCCCCCTTGTGTTTAAAAGAACGTTGATAAATATCTGTTGCATCTGTGAATCGGTAAGATACAAGTCTATTGGAGAACTTAAATAGCTGTAATTGAGCAAGGTATAGATATTAGAGCAGAGAGGGGAACAAAAAGATGAAAAGCTTTTTTTTTTCAGGGATTGGAAACAGGTTTTGAATTTGCATATTTTCAGAATTGCTTTTCAGATATTTCCAGATATTCCTAGCCCATTGATAAATTAAAAATATAGATAAGTTTGTAGTAACTGTATTTTTAAACATATTTCAATGAACGTTCAGAAAATAAAACATTGAGATTTTTTTCTCATTCAGGTACATTGTTCTTAGGCATATAATCAGTGAATGAAGTAATATTGTTTATTTTGCAAAACAAGCCCACTATTAGTATTCAGGCACCGATATTTAAAAGTGTGTGGGTTATTGGGTGTACAGGTTATACAAAGGGAAAAAAAAAAGGGCTTGTGCAGAATCAGCCCCCTTCCAGACTTTGTGCCAAGCATATAGCTTCATTGCTGTCGATATCTTTATCTTCAGTGTGTGCCTTGGCTTCTTCCCATAAAAACACAACCCACTGTTAAGATAAAAGAAATGAGCGTAAGTTTCTAGGGTTTAATTTATTACTGAGATAGTTGATAAAATAGGTTTTTAAAAAAGTTACATGTGTGGTAGGTAGCTAATGTCCAGATTTCCATTTTATTTTTGTGCAGCAGCAAGGACTGGGAACAAAACCCACACAGCTGGGTTTGGACCAGCAGGTATGCTGCCAAGTACATATTTTGCTGAGGTCCTGATTAATGGCAGCAAATTACATCTATCCCATTTGTGGCAATTTAGGAACACTGGATGATGCATGTCAGCAACTCAGGAGCTGAAAGAGGACTGTCAGACTGTGGCATCCAGCTGTTATAAGAGCAATGACCAGACTCAGGATAGGTGGGCGATAACCATCCAAGCACAGCACAAGAATTCAGAAGACTTTAGAGCTGTTGAAGGTCCTGTGTTTTGAAAGGGAATAGTCAAAATCTGATCCTGAGATTTTTATGAGTTACCAGATTATTTTTGTGAGTTTATTTACATAAGCAATGAACTTAGCTGTGGTCAGCAAGGGGTTGCTGTGATTTGAGTTCTCCCAAGGGGCAGCTTGTCTCTGAAAGAAAATTACTCTGCCCAGTACCTCTTGGATTTCAGTCTTGACAAAAACAGTATTGATTCATTTATACAGATGCATGTCTGACAGTCTCAGGGAAGATCAACAAAAACTCTCAAATGACAGATTAATTGTAAGTGCTACAATTAGAAAGATTTATTAAGTTTAGGTGGAGAAATTGCCGTTAAAGCTGAAGAAATGGCTCAGATGTCACTCCTACCTTGTTGTCACATGTAGCAGCAGCTGATGGGAGAAGTTGTACCTTGGCTTAGTCACAGGGAAGAAGATGGTATGAGATTATATGGACTTTTTTTCTACCAGGTCCTGTTCATCTGCTCCACTCACCACCCAGCCTTGCTCAGAGTTCCTGGCAATTGGGTCACTTTGTTTTGGCCACCCCTTCCTGCCTTGCTGGCCTCCCAACCCCAGCTCACAGCAGTGATGTTTGGAGAGCATTGTCCTGGCCCAGCATCACTCTCTTGCTCTTAACACACAGTGCATACTGTGGGCTGTTGGTGATGCACTTGGTGTACAGCAACAGCTGATGTGGCTTTGTTACTCTTCATTATCTACTTGGGTATAGACAAGCTAGCTATATTTACAGATATACTGCTGGAAAGTGTGTGGTGTTGAGTCTGATCAGGAAACAATCACCGCTGCATTATTTTATTTACATAGATTCAGTGTAGAAATGTCTGCACTCTTTCTTGGATCCATTTGAGATTCAAAAACAAATGTGCGTGAGCATAAACCAATTCTCCAAGGTCAATCAAATTTAATACCAACAACATAGACAGCCATACCTAATTACTAAGGTGAGCACAATTTCTTTTAATTGTGTGTGATACACTGTCTTGTGACCTGCAAACCCTGCACAGGATAAATGGTTGCATATAAAAAATACACTTCTTTAGAACTTTTCTATATTTCTTTCCCTCAGTACCTGTCCAGCAGAAACCACAGAGACTGGAAAAGTGTACATAACCATTTCTTCAACCAGCTCCTCCTCCTCACATTTTCTTGAGCAGGTCTTTGGACACTCCTACTTTGGAAAGTACTGATAAATCACTCTGAACTGCTTTTGACTTAGCCCTGGGCCAGACTCTGAGCTTGTTGTGCCCATGTTTCCTGGGGATCTAAACACTGGGGCTGGTTGAGTGCATGGTTAACATGTTTAAACCACAAACTCCTTGAGATTGAGGATATTGAAATAGATATGTGTTAAAACAACAAAAGCCTCACAAACGCATCTCACCAGCAGTTGTAACTGAGTATAGATAAACACAGAATTTAAAGATATACAATTCAGCAATGGTCATTTGTGCAGTTTCGCTGCTGATGTCCTTGTAAGGACCTTCTAAGATTTGTATGCTATGTGGGAAATAATTGCTTTTGTAGACCAGTGAGATTTGCACTGAGTAATTAAATTCTGAAAAAGCAGCCGTATTGTTGTGCATAATGCTCTCCAAATATTAGTGAAGCAGGTTCTTGTGCTTATACTGCAACCCAGTACTGTTATAGCAGATCTTCACTCATCTATGCAAGTCTTAACCTGGTACTTGTAGTGAAGCAACGGTGTGAAGTACAGTGGGAAGGGGGAAAAGGGCTGCTAAATTCTTCCTTAGCACCTGGGGTGGGTGTAGCATGGGAAGTTGGCCTGAGCTCCTGTGTGGATGGGCAGATAGAAGTACGCAGAATGGGAGTGATCCCTGTTAACTCCAAGGATTAAGTGCCCAGTGGAGGGTGGTGAGAAGGGTCCTAAGGGGCAACTGACTGCAAGGAGAGGCTAGAAGCAGAAGCAAACTCTCCTTGAAGTGTTGTCAGATTGGTGAGCTTCATTAGTGTTAATGAAATGTTAACAATTTGTCTCTTGGTTGGCTGCTAGTCTATACAGGATGCTATTTCTGCTGTCTCTCTGCCATGTGGATGTCTTGAACAACATGTGGGCTGTGGTCTTCTCCTGTGCAAGCCACTTAGAGAGTGTAGGCTTGAATGAGTGTTAGCATCCCTTTGTATCTTAAAAGGAAAGGTTTTGCTGTTTTTGCTATAAATGGTGCAATCATAGCAGGCTCATGGAAGTGATCACCCCTACTAGATGTACCTTGAGGGCGATGTAGGCTCCTGTAAATGTCAAGTGTAAACGATTTTCATTTTTAAAACCTTTCTTGCTTAAGACCTGTAGCAGAAATGCCAAGACACAACCTGAGCCAGTGATTGAGCACCTGGTGGGAAGGCAGGGCCAATCCAGGGGAACTCAGGTGTGCGCAATGTGATGGAAGAGGTGGAGCTAGGATCCACCCCTTTCCCAGACTTTACTTAAGGGTTAGCAGTGGATGTAAGGCTATCTCACTGGAGATTTCTACGTATCTGAGGTTTTCCTGGGGTAAGAGGCTTCTTTCCTTAATTATTGTGCCTGGGGCTATTGTATTTGAGCAAATTGTCTCTTGCTGCAGCCTAGGACCTTGCTGCTGCTGATGTTGCTGTGCTTTTCATCGTGTTACAAGACCAAAGAAACTGAAGCAGGTTATTGTACACTACTGCAGCTTGCACAGAGGCACCTTGGGCTGACTTCTGTTTTGAGCTGTACACTACAAAAAGAGGAAACAAAGATACGTGAAAATTAATCTTAATCTTCCTGTCCTGGTTACCTCAAGCTTCAGCTCAAGGAGGCAATCAATAGATGCTCCTAACCATTAGCCACACGGATCAAAGAGGAGGGAATGTGCATTTTCATGTCCGTTGGAAATGGCCATGGATCGATGGACTTGTCTCTCATCTCAATCCCTTCTTGCTAGAGTAGAAGTGCAAAGATAATTATGCATACAGCACTGGATTCTTGCAGCAGCTTAAAAATGATGATGAGGATCTCAAAAATGAATCAAACTATGATCAGCAGCAGCTCGAATCCAGTTGAATCTTCCTAGTGATGGAGCGGGGCTGAACTCAAGTCAGAGGGTTAACAGACAAGGAGGGGGCTCTACTTTGCTTCCCCACCCTCTGGCCTGTGCAGCTGGGCCAGTGCCACGGCTGCTGTAATTTCCTTCCATCAGCAGCAAGGGGAGAGCAGGAGACCAACTGTGACTCACATGGTCTGAGTCAAATCTTCTCCCTGGCTGTTCCTGAACACAGCTTAGAGCACCTTCTAATTTAATCTCAAAGCCCTGGCCAGGCTCTTGGGTGGTGTTACCTCCAACTGTAAATCGCAGAGGGAAGCAGTGGGAGGTTCCTCAGACTTTTGGAAAATGATGCTTGGAAAATTCAGGATCATTAATAGGAAAACCCTGTGTGTATCCATAGAGGCTAATAGTAACTACAGAAAGTGTTTTGTGCAGAAATGAGAAAGGGAGTGGTTCTTACATATGCAAATCAGGGTATTCTGTATCAGAATCTTTCTGCTCTTATGCAGAGGAACTTGATTAGTCACGTGCCTTCTGTTGTCTAAAATTGTGTGGATCAGTTGTTCTAAGTGTCCTCACTTAGGGGATGTATGGTGACCCCCAAATGTGCATCTACCATTGGCACATGCAAACACTTAAGAAGCAGAGGAGAACTTAAACTACAGATGTTTTTTTGCATCAGTCATTGCACTGCATTCATCTTTGACCATATATACGCTGTACTAGAAAATACTATTTACAAACCTTGGTATGTTTCTCATTCTATTCTGGCAAAAAAAGCTTAAAAAAAAAGAGTGAGAGTGGGGAATGTTGACACGAGTAATATTTAAATATGTGCAGAAGCATTTGAAAGATTAGAACACTGATGAAATAATGTTTTTAGCAGTATTTGCTTCATTCTAAAACAACTTGACTTGAACAAGACTGTGACAAGCACAATGTTTTGCGTTCTAGATACGTGAGCTCTAAGCAAAGACAAAATGCTGCACAGCCAAGAGATTTGCCACGTGCCGCCAGACCAGAGGTCCCTCCAGCCCAGGACCAGCGTATGTCAGTGGTAAGCAGCAAGGGAAGGAGATAAGAAGCAGAACATCCTTCCTCACAAATACCTTTCCAGCAACCAGGGGCTTAAGAGCTTATGCAGCTGAAAATTATAGCCAGACTGCTTTCTACAGAAGACACCACTGAACCCGTATTTCAATGAATGGTTCAAATCCCTTAGAGAAAAAAAAAAACAAAACCAGAAGTCTGTGCTTCTAGCTTTATTTGAACTGCATGAAATTTAACTATGCTCTGTATCCGTAGTTTGGTTGTGTTTCATATTACAGAGTAATTTACATAATATTACTATATATTCAGAAATAGCGCCTGTATCTTAGCATTGCCACCTGCCAGTTTCTCAGGGCATGTCTTAGTTGTTATGACTACTCCCTCTTTTCCTCATAGACCCTGCCTGTGATTTTAGGGCTTTCCAGTATCTCAATCCCTACTTCCCCAACAACTCACCCATTCGCTTTTAGTTGGTGTGTGGGTGATGAGCAGGGGGTGGGACCAACTGTGCTGGGCCATGGCCAGGTCTCATCCATGTGACTGTGCTGGCATGGCCCCGAGTGGCTGCCAGGGCTGTGGCCCTTATCTGGTGCCTCTGCCCGGGGGACTGCCTCACTGTGCGCCTCCAAACACGAAACAGGGTCATGAAAATAAGTCTGGAAGCTACTGTGAATGTTTGCAGGGCTGCCCCTGGGGCCAGCAGGGCTGTGTCACGAGTGAGCGTTCTTCCAGCATGAGAGCCCGGAGCCTGTGCTTGTCTTCAGATGACAGGAGGTGAGAGCTGCCTTATTGTTGTTACAAAGGTACACAGTACATTCTGCAGGAGCAAACTATAAATATTTTCAGCAAATGCACTTACTATAGGTGTGGGTGCCAAGTAGTGCTGTCTCCTTCCTAATTGTTAGGAAAGCATTTTTGTTTTATTGCATAGACAAGTAGATTCCCTGTCCCTTTGCTGTTCTTCTTGCAAGTATGTGTTGAGATGGCACAGAGGGTTTATCACGCGCCAAGGAGGAAAGCTGCAGCAGAGCCATTGCCTCCTATCAGTCCTGCAGCCTATTTTAGCTCGGTGGCTCTTGTAATGACAAATCACATTTCCTCTGCTCTTGCACGTGGCCTGAGTGTCCCTACGGCTCAGTTGCCACCCTGGGCACAGAAGCAATCCTCCTGATGCCAGCCCAGCTCTATGCCTGCCCTTAGGTTGCGGGCATGCCTTGGGGGATGGCAGCCATGCAGCTTTTGCCTGTCTGTGTGATTTCACATTCTCTCATAGCTGTGGGCTTCTCTGAAGCAATTGAGGGATCTGCTCAGGCTCCTGCATGGAGCAGGGAGGAGAAGTGCCCAGCCTCGTGGTGCTGTGGGGGCAGCGCATTGAGGTTTCTATTGCCATGAAAGTTGGGCCTTCTGAAATAACTGCAGGTAATTGCTGTAGTTTGATTTTTTTTTTTTTAAGCGACCTTAAAAAAAAAATTGCTCTTTAATACTTACTCACCTGGAGTGAGGTAGAAGCATAACATCTTAATGCTTAATTAATTCTTAACTCTTTCCTGTGTGTTTAGTTGGAGTATAACTTTGATTTTTGACGTGCTGCTTGTTGGACTAAAGCTCCCTAAACCTCATCACAAAATGCTGTCATAGCTCTGCTGGCCTTTGGTGGGGCTTTCAGTACAGATCAGCAGAGCCCTTTATTGCTCTCTACAATGACCTGAAAGGGGGTTGTGGCAACACATGGGTCAGCCTCTTCTCCTGAGTAAGAACAAGAGGGATTGGCCTCAAGTTGCACCACGGGAGGTTCAGGTTGGATTTTAGCAAACATTTATTCTCCAAAAGAGTGGTGTTGTATTGGAACAGGCTGTCTAGGGAGGTGATGGACAGTAAGTCCCTGGAAGTGTTGAAGAAAAGGGCACATGTGGCACTGAGGGGCATGATTTAGTGGGCAGGAGTGATGGGATGGTGGTTGGGCTAGATGACCTTAGAGGTCTTTTCAACCTTAACGATTCTGTGATGGGCAGCAAAGGCTGTGTTTTGATGAGCTCTGTGCCTGCACAGCCCAGTGCCCACCCACATGCCCTCCCCAGCTGTGGGCAGCAGAAGAGCCTGTGGACACAGCGAGGTAGGGTACTGGGATCCAGCATTGTTTCCAGATTTCTTTGTGTTTTGTGTTCATGAGATAAATGTATACATTGGGCTTGTGCCCACATTTGGTTCTGCTGCAAAACTCAATCCAAAACATATTAGTTGTAAGCAGAGTAAGAAGAGCTTGCTCTCAACTGCCTTTGATCTTCAGTGAAGCAAGCTGGTAAACGAAGCTTTGTACAGTACTGTCTATTTATCTGCTCTTCCTAATAACGAACTAATAAGTTGTGAATTAAAATGTGCACTTTAAAAATAGATTAAATCCAAGCTTTTCAAAAAAAAAAAAAAAAGCACTAAAATTAGGAAGAAGTACGAAGATACGAAACCTAGCCAAAAAGCACCCTGCCTTGCTTTTGAAGCCTCTAGGGACTGTAGTTCGTGAAGAAGTCAGTACGGGTAAATTCCTGTTTATCCTGATGTGTTTTCTACCCACCGCGTCAAATCTCCGACCTTCCCAGGGAAGTTTAAAGTTGTGAGAACTTTCAAAACCTAGCTCTGCAGAGCTCCCGGAGCCGCAACGCAGTACGCTTTGGGTAAGGTGGGAAAGCCGGCAGGTTGCAGCTCAGCGCGGCCGAGCATCCTTCGCCGGCTGCGCGCTGTGGAAGCCGACAAGGGCAGGGCGCGGGCTGCCCTCGGGCGAACCCCCGCGGCCCCGCTCCGCTCTCGCCGGGCACCGCGGGCGCGCTGACCTTTGCCGGCCGCGCTGCCCCCGCCCAGCCGCGGCCGCTGCAGCTGCCGCCGTCCCTCCGGCGCCCAAGGTCAGGGCAGCGCCGCCGCCGCCGCCGCGCAGGTAGGCGCGGAGCTCCGCGCGGGGCGGGGGGCGCGGGCGGGGAGGGAGAAAGGGAGGGGAGAAAGGAGGGAGGGAGCGCGGCGGCGTGACGCGGAGGGCCGGCTCCCCGCGGAGGGCCGCGCTCCCGGCGGGCCGGCGCCCGGCGCCCTTATTTAAAGTCGGCCGGGGGGCGGCGGAGCGCTGCGCGGTGCCGCTCGGAGGGTGAGCGAGCCCTCCCCGTGCAGAGAGCGGGGGGGAGGAAGAGAAAAGGATAAAAGGGAGAAGGAAAAAAAAAAAAAAGAAAAGAAAAGGAGGGACCCCGGCAAGTTGAGTTTGGTACCGCAGCCGGGCTGCGGGGATCGGCGGGCGATGGATAAGGATGAGATCCACCTGCGCAGGCTGCCGGCCGCCGCGCCCTGGGGACCACGTAAGTGTGCGGCGGATGGTGCTGCCTCGCGGGGTGCAGAGCGCTCTTACAAATCCCGGAGTAATCTCTGCGAAGTAGGAGGGAAATTAAACGGCGTCCTTAACCCTCTCCCCCCCCCCAACAAGTGTAGAGCAGCATAAAGTCTTCTTTATCTACATTAATGTAGAAATTAAAAGCTCGTCTAGCCCTAGGAAGCCAGGCTAATTATGAAAAATTGCTGGTGTACAAAGTAGATGAGATAAAGCCTTGTTTCGGTGGTTGCTGTGAGTTCATGCTGTGCCGCGGCAGGCTAGCAGAGAGGTCTCACAAAATGAAATGGATCTGCTTTGCCGGTCAGTGGTGTCCTCACAGCGCTGGCTTAATCGTGTATCTCTGAATCATTAACTAATGTGTGCAGCAAAATAAATTATATATATTGGAAAAGGAAAATACATTCCTTGGCTGAGAAGTTACAGAATGTTTCGAGCCAAAGAGCCAAGCGCTTAAATGGTAGGGGGTGGGAATTTCCTTGGCTTCGCTCTAGAAATAAATCCCAGCTCGGTGGCTGCGGGTGTACACGCGCACCGACACTCACATTCTGCTGTGCATGCACGCATTGGGGCGCAAATTTCACAAGCGCTGTTTACTGAGCACATTTTTCTACTGGTTTAGAGGCTATAAAACTAGGGCTGAGATGCTAACCAGGAACGCGCTGTAACCCCCTTGGTTGTCCAGCAGAATTGTATACAAATGGAGTAAATTTAGCATGGCACCATTTATAAATTCCATACTTTACAATCAAAATTCCAAATCGTACTGTGTGTGACTAAAAATAGCGCGGGGAGCCCTTTTCTTTACTCCCTCTTTTTGGATTCCCACGAAAACCGTTATCCTGGAGTCTCCTCATTACATGGCCAAACATTCAACTGGAGCTCAGCCCAGTTCTGAAACGCTCTGCGCTCCTCAAGCCATGGGCTGGTGGAGCACCCGGGAGGAGAAGGGAACTGGGGTTGCTGAATTCTGCCCGCCCCATGTCCTGAGTTGAATGGAGGAGGTGGAAGTCCTTTGTGCTGACTGTGTGTTGTGGTACGGAGGCTGAGGTGTTATCGGGGTAGCAGTAAGAGGGCTAAGAGACAGAACTGGGAAACTGTGGCTTTGAGCAAGTGGCAGTTTATCCCAACGTAATGGCAGTGGTAGGGCAAGTCCTGGGAAATTGAGGTGGCACTTTATCTGTGAGTAACTCAGCGTAATGCTTTGCGGTGGCATTCTCTGTTTAATTACTGAATCACCCATCAGCAGCACAAACACTGTGCACCAGCTTTGTTAGCAAGTTCAAGGAGCAGCTTTGCTCCTGGAAGCACATGCATATTCCTGTTTGTATCCTATCCCAAAGAGCTTGTTTGTAAAGCTGTTTATGGGATGACGCTCTTGTCCAGTCACATGATGGATCCGTGTCTTGCAGTGCAATGCTGGCCCTGACCTGTCCTCGGGCATGTTTTGAACTTGTTGCTGGAGGGTCAGGTCCTTATACTTAGAAATCCTTGCTGAAGGCTGGGGTGGGACAGAGTTAGGAAAAGTTGGTGTCAGTGGGTGACAGGAGAGAGAGAAGTGAAGGGGAGGTGTAGTCCTGTACAGCCAGAATTACCTGTGCCCAAAAGACCGTTTTGTGTTTCTCTAGGGACGAGCTGGCTGGTGACCTACGTGTGTTATCCTTGGCTCTGTTGGTAGAAGCAGAGGCCAGGGGTTTTTGGCCTCTACCCTGCCCACACCCCCATGCACTGAAGGTGATTGCTCCCGACTTGCTGCCTGCTCCTTCCTTACAGCCTGGGTGCACGAAGAAGGGGCAGAAGTGGCCGTGAAAGGCAGTGGTGTGTTGGCTGGGGAAGGGCCTGGAACCGATTGTCTGGACAGTGCAAGGCATGCAGGCACTGGGACAAGTGCTTTGGGCACAGCTTGGCACAGTTGTGCCTTTACCCCCTTTGTGCCAGCAGTTAAAGCCCCCATGAGAGAACAGCTAAATCCTTTGAAAAACAGGGAGTTTTTATGTGGTCAGACTGTTGTACCAGAAAATGAGGTGTTTTCCCCTCTTTTCTCAGGGTTCCTTCACTTTTGCCTGAGCGGGGTCTCCCAGCACGGCTCCATCAGCTCTTCTGCAGCACCCACCTCCCTGTGGTAGCACTGCAATGATTCCCCTAACAGCAAAAATGATGAAGCATATTAAGCTAATAATTAATCAGAGATGACAAGGGACTAATAACCGTATTGATTTAATTAGGACTTCTTTTCCAGCTCTGTAACTTGCACTCACGTACATCATTAATGTAATATTTTAATTTGAACTAATAACTTATTAATTTCTGTGGCTGGGTCATTGAGATGCGGAGGGGATGGGGAGTGAAGAGGCAGAGCGGGCAGGCAGGAGAGCAGCCCTGGGAAGGGACAGTATTTATTGGCGTCCAGAAGGGAAGAACAGCCCTTTTGACTTTAATTACACCCTTTGGCTTCCGGCAATTTTGAGAAAAGGAAATGCTTCGGGACATGCTGTGGTTGGAAAATACAGCTGGCTTTAAATTAGGATCACTTTGTGGAGAGGGAAGAGCAGAGGGGACTGTGGCAGACAGGATAGATTTTAGCGCATTACTGTGCAAAAGGCCAAGGAGTGCTGAGCTTGTTCATCTCCCCCTGCTTCATTCCGCACAGTTGTTCAGTTACCACATGGGTAAGCCCTCAGCTTGGTAAGTTCCACAGGCGGTTGTACCAATGACCAGTTTGTAGGAATGCCCTGTGAGAATCCACGGCACTGTCACATTCTACAATGCTAAGCCGCCCTGTGCCGGCTGCTGAGCTGGTGTCACATCGTGGGGTGATGTCAGCGGCAATGTGCAGCTTATTTCCAGTACTTTGAAGAGTGAGAAGACAGCAGTACATCGGTTGTCGCTGCGAGGTAATTTACGGCACGCGCCAGCCTTTCAGAAGCCGCCGTCCTGCTCCCAGGCACAGGAAGCAGAACAGCCTCAGCTGCATTAGTCACAGCCCCTGCCCCAGGCCTGCCCCTCTGCACCCATGGGAAGAAGAGTTGTATTTATTTGGCTTAGCCTTCAGTTTCTTACCCTCACCCCTCTGCTTCTCAGAGCGGTGCTGCAGCCCGGCAGGAGGCTGGTCCATCTCTGTGCTCCCTCACCATCCTCCAGCTGCTGTCCTGGGACAGCTGGGCCATGTTCCCGCTCCTCACGTGCTCCATGTCCCACTCTGCCATGGCGGCTTGTCGCCAGGGCTTTCAGCCCCACTTCCACCCCAGGTCCTGCTGCTTTTCCTCTTCTTCGAGTTCCTGTCTCTCAGCCTTCCCCTGGCAGTCTGTCCTTCCAGCCACTACGGAAACTATTTCCAAACCTGACCCGATGGAAGGATGGAGATCCCATGCCATCTCCTTGCTGTATTTTTGCCTGTTGCCTTATCTGCATACCTGATTTGTTCTTGGCAACTCTGAGTCAGTGTGAGAGCCTGCTTGAGTGTTCTTACTTCTCTGAGTGGAATATTAATAATATACATAATCACCAAAATTGTCCTCTCGGACTCCATTCCAAAAATGCTACTTTTTTTTGTAAACTGACATGAACCTATGACTTTTTATTTTACAACTCTAAGTGCTCTGAAGGAGTTCTAAAATCTGAAACCTGTTGTGAGAGTGTTAAGTAGTGTACAGGCATTAACTGCTCCTTTTACGTCTTATAAATTACTTTTTTTTAAATCCTGGCATCAGTGGTTACAAGTTCTGTGCTCCTGGGCCTGCAGCCTTACCTTTCCTGCTGTTTGTATCCTGTGGAGGAGGGGAGCATACACTGCAAGGAGAAAACACTTTGTTTTCTAAACACACTGCAAGTGTTTGTTGCCTCTTGTACTTCTTTATTGATATCAGCTGATGTCCCACTTGCAGAACAAACTTGGAATATGTGATATGTGTCTGTGTGTGATACAGCAGGTTCTCCAAGGAGAGCTGTTCACAGAGAGAAAAGCACATTTTACAGCCCTCAGTAAAATAGGGGAAAGGCTGGCAACTGGAAGTGTGGATTGAGGATGCATTTTGAAAAAGTAGTGAAATCGAGCAGTTGCTGACTTCAGCAATATCATGATGGCATGAGTAATGAACACTGAGTCTTCTGAAGTCACTTTAAAGCTTTTTCAACACAATACTGTGGCAGTCCTGTAATTCTTTTTGAGAAGAATAAGACGTGGAGGTTTTGGGGTGAAGCTGCTCTAAATGTTAGGTTTTCATTCTTTTGATGTAAGAAGAATGGTACAAGTGGGTCTTGTGCTGTTATTTATGTCCGCTCATTTGTACTATAGTGTCTTGGCCAGCGATGTACTGCAAGATATGTCAATGAGTGTGCTTTGCGATTCTTCCCGGATTTTGGCAGGCGGAGATTCAAAATATGGCATGACTTTATGCTTCTGGTATGATTGCCCAGAAAAAAATATCTACTGCAGACTGCAAGAGATGGAAGCTTTTATGCAAATACCATTAAATTCATCACAGTGTGTTGTGACACTATTGTCTTGAAAAGGTTTTCTACTGACATATGAGCTCTATTTTGGCAATAGGAGGGAAAAAAGGGTTGTGTGGGCGTACTGCGTTTGCTGCTCGGTTTTGGGGAAATCAGCATCCAGCTCCGCAGTGCATCACATGTTTGGTTTTGCTTGACATTGGCATGGCCTGAGACTCTGGAGGAGCTGACCTAGATGTCAAAGCCTTCTTGCCTGTATTTACTTTTGGACGCTGTTAGTAGACAGGTTGGGTGTAGTGGTTTGGGATGTGCTGGGTGGTACCACAGTGTATCCAAAAGAAGGAACAGACCATGGAGCTACTGGAAGCATGGGAAGCCCAGGCTACACTCACACAGCTGTAGCATGCTGGTGGAATGGGCATTCCCCGGGTTTGCTGGTGATACTGCTGCATTATTGTCTGTATCCTATGCTCCCTGGCACTGGGCATGCCTGACTCAAAGAAGGAAAACGGGTCTGTGTGTAGTCTGAATGCTGAATGTGGTCAGCCAACTTCAGCCAGATGCTTATATCTTGCTGCATACTTTTGAATGTTCCTTTTTTGATGAATGGCAAGAACAGGTTTCTAAAAATAAATTAATAGTTTTCTCTTTTTACTTCCTGTGACTTAATATACTTTATTTATCTATATAGCTACTAGTCATCGTCATTCTTCAGCTTGCAGGAGTATAAACAGAGCTGAGCCCCAGCCAGAGTGAGGATGTGGAGCCAGGCCTTGTCCTGGTTTCCAGCTGAGTGTGGGAGCCGCAAAACAAGGATGGGGCTGAGGACAGACAGGGATGGCTCTGGGCTGTGCTGCAGAGGCCTTGCGTGTGAAGATGCAGTGAAAAAGTGATCACCTCATTTTATCCTTAAAATGATAAAACCCGAGTGAAGTTCCACTTAATTATTCCTCCAGCGTTACCCCTACCATTGATGAAGCTGATGTCCAAACCAATGGCTGCTTTCATTTAATCAGCTCGAGCAACGTACTTTAATAAATTCAGTCTTTCAGGAGATGTATTCAATTTATCATACTGTTGATTCTGTGTCCCAGACAAATCATAAACTTGAATCAAATAGATCTGAAAATAAATTAGTGTTATTGCTTTTTTTGGGAAATGGTCTCCCTTCTGTGGTGATTGATCACCTACTAGAATTTAAGGCTGCTCTGTACTGTGGCATCATAGCATGGTAATTTTGTTTACTTGTGAGAAATGTTCAGTATCTGATCTAAAACATGTTGAGCATCTTTTTCACCTCAGGACATAGCTTGGGAGTGCCTCTCTGTTGTGAAGCAGGGTATCTGTGTATTACAGTGTATAATGTGCATTACAACATAAATCAAATAGGAAAAGCACCTTATAAGGCACACTGAATGGTTTGAATTTGTGCTGTTTGAAGCTCTGAGTATCCACATACCATGGTATGGCTAATAGGACTGGCTTGGTGTCCCATGCAGGAAATGGGCTTACTACCAAACAGAGTAGTGCATGGTGAATGTCAAAATATTCCATTTTCTTTTCCCTTTGTTATAAGAATAACTGGTTGTATAAAGGACACAAGTTGAGAAACCATTTTCATTTCCAAAGTTGAAATACGTTCAGTTCAGTCTGTGCAGTATATTTGGGGTATAACACTTGATGTTTTGTTTAGTAGATGGCATAACATTCGCCTTCCTCTCTCCATGTATCTTTTCTGACCTTGCCAATACATACATCCTCTGCGTTTTCATGTGTACCACATATGTACTGTTTCTCAGGGAGATTTTACTTCCTTCCCCTCTTTCTTGTTTCATCATTAACTGTATCTGTCTGGCTTTATCCACAGCTGTCCTTGAAGCTGCTGAGAGATTGTTTGGTAAACGTGAATGCTTCTCTGGGAACTGTTCTGTAGGACATTGCCAAAGCTTTGCGTTCTTCACTCTTTACTGTCCTGTTAATTAAAAGTGCTCGAAGCTTCCAAAACCAACAACCTTTGCTCTGAATGCATGTTTGCAGTTACTTCGAGTTAAATGAAAGCCTTTCATAAGAGACTTTGGGGAACTTGATCTAGTGGAAGGTGTCCCTGCCCACTGCGGTTGTAACTAGATGGTCTTTTAAGATCCCTTCCAACCCAAACCATTTAGCAATTCTCTGAATATTGAGTCCAGAATATCTTGTTGCGAGGTCTTGCGTTTCCAGGGATGTGGGCATCAGAGCAGGGTTATGTTTGTCAGTTCCTTAAGTCTGTGTGCGAACAGCTTGCTAGTGTTTAGCGTTGACACTGATGAGGGCATAGATCTGAAGTGCTATTTCCTCTTCGCAGTTGTTGTCAATAACCCCTTTGGCACATTGCTGGGACTGGCTGGAAAAGCAGAGGGAATATCTTTAGGTACATTAGGAGGACATACCTCAGCTATCAAGGACAACTATTTCTATGCTGAAGACCGGTATTTCAAATTCAGTCACTTTGTAGAAATATTTCACCCTGTGTGCCTTGAGGCACCAGAGGACATTTGGGCTCTCATAATAGGAACAGATCCTGTTACTGAACAATTGTACAGGAGGACGTGCAGCATGTCCTCCTTTAGCTCACGTGGTGGGAAGCCAGGCCGAGAGGCAAAGGCTGAGCACAGACACCCTGTCCTAGCCTTTTTGTACATGCTTTAGAAGTGCAAAAAATTTCTTTTAGTCACTGATCTTAAAGGACTTTCTAGCCTTCAGGGGGCCTTTGGGAGAACCCACTGCCTCCTTTCTCATCATTTTCATTTGCTGCGGCAGAACTTATTTTATACACCAGGAATTATGTTGAATTTAGGGGTTTGGCAGGTATGAAAAGCAAAAATGCTCATTTCAGTTCACTTGATGGACTCAGCTGAGAGAAATAATGCTTGCCCAGGGCGTAGCTGCATGCATTACGTGGGTGGAAGTGAAAGAAACAGAGTAGTGTGGGTCTGCCCCCAGTTAAATGGGTCAGACTGTCCTGTGTTAAGAACTGAGTTTTATCAGGCCATGTGGGATCTCTCTGCTCCTTACTTTAGAGGGGACAACTGTATGTCTGTTTAAATGAAATAACTTATATTTTAAACATGCAGTCTAGAGCTTTCCTTGAGGTTTGAATGGCTAAGAGTAACAACTGATCATCTACTGCAAGATAACTGTTCATATCAATACCACTCTAATAGCCTGTCTTATATTGCAATTATCAATTAATTTGATAAATTTAAGTTTGTCTGGCAAGATAACTAAGTAGTTGTATAATAATAATAAAAAAAAAAACAAAAAAAAAACCCACATACTAATTACCAATGGAAGAGCAGAAATATAAAATTGTGTTTAGATTTTAAGCATCCTAGTATCATACCGAAGACACAGAAATCAAATCTGTCTCTTAAGTCTAATAGTTTCTAAGTGACAGATGAATTACTTTATTATTTAAACTTTGTCCTTGTAGCATCTTGCTTGCAAATTTCCAGTTAAAACAGCCAGACTCTTGTTTCCAAAACAACATCTTTGTTGTCTTTATAATATAAATTAACGAAAGCTTTCCCTTCTTCTCTTCAGTATATTTTCTCAGAATAGTTTGTAGGGGCTGCATCCTGCAATTTGCTGTGCCCTCTGGCCCTTGTCCAGTAAAGCACTTAAGCAGGCAGATAGCCCTGATTTTGGTGAAAAGTGGGCAACTGAGATCCTTCTGTTGTGTTTTGCTGCCCATGCTAACCCACCAATGCCCTGGGTTTCTGTGAGGAACCTGTAGTATGCTTGCCATCCTGCATGAGCAATATTTCACCATAAAGTACTGCTCCTTCACTTAGGCATCTCTCTGGGGAGCTTGGGGAATTACTCCATGGAAAAAGGAGATGGAGGACCTTCTTCACAGGTGGAGCATGGCAAGGTTCAGGGTCCCTTGCCTTAGAGGTGGCTTCTCATGAGCTCTGCTCCAGATCTCTGTGTGAGCTTTACCATTTGTCTTCATTTCGCACACATCTAGCAGTATCTGAGGAGCTCAGCATCTCACTAGTTCCAGCACTAAATCTCTCAAGTAAAATCCAGTTGAAGCATTTCCTGGGAGCCTGCAATTGATTCCAGTCCAGCAATTACTTTGTATTGACTGGCTTGTGCATGAAGTCTGTCAGCTGCAGGGATTTCCTACAGAGTCTCAGTTGCGAGAAGCTTTTACGTTTTTGCAAGTGGAAAATAAGTTCAGGGACCTTAGCTAATGTATTTCAACCTCTGTGTGAACAACCAATTTTTTTTTTTTTTTAAAGAAAATTAAATTTTATTTATTGTTGAGACATTTAAATCACAGGCACTGTGTGAAGGGTGCATGAAGGCTGTCATTTAGTCATGGAAGTAGGAAAATATTGATTTCTCATAATCAGATTATTGCGGGATCCTTCCTCTTGAGTTTGGTACCACTGTCAGTTGAAAATGGGTGGCTGACTTCAGCTTCTGCCAAGTTTGATATCGTGGCTTTTTGCACCACATCCCTTTCCCAGCCACTTTCTTTCTTACTATTTTATTTTTAAAATTCCTAAAGGGGAGAAAAGTGAACATCACAGAAACGGAGACCGAAATTGGGCATGGAGGGAAAGTGTCTCAGGCATCCACGGGCAGGAAATTTGAGCTCCTTTGGAACCTGAATGAGTTCTGGAGCAGTCTCGCTATTTTTATATATTTATTTCCCTGTTTGGCTATTCTGCCTGCTTTTCCCACGTTATCATCAAAGTGGCCCCAGAAGGGATAGTTGTGAAACAGAAACTATCTGTGAGTAGAGAAACAAAAACAGAGTTATTGTTAAGTTACATGCCTTGGTTTTAGCAAAAACAAACAGCTTTTAATTGCTGTAAGTATTTGCAAATGATGCTCTCTCCTGAAAGTGTTTTAAATAGGAGGAGAAGAGAAAAGCAGCCGGAGATGTGCAGGGACTGCTCCATCTTGTTGAAATTCTGGACAACAAGCCAGTGCACCAGCAGTTGTTTCTCTCTTTTCCTACTCCCTGCCCCAGCCCGAAGCAGATAGGTCCGGAGCAGTGGAGCTAAAGGAAAAAATAGTTTCTTCCCCTGGTTCACATGAACTGCTTTGAACTGGAACAGATGTGGATGTACAGAACTATCTGCTTACTTCAACTGTTCCATTTATAACCACAGATTTTCTATTCAGGTCTCTTTATCATTTTAACTTATTTTTTGTTTCCACATCCTTTTCCACAATAAAATATTCTTAACTAAATGGGATTTCAGCTCACAGCCGAAGCCTTTGCAAGCAACTCCTTGTGTGAACTTTCAATGCCAGGGTTATTGTTTGGAGACCTTTTGCTTATAATGATGGGGTTGGAGACCAAGTTGAGTTTGAGATTATGCTGCTTGTAAGATGGTGTCCAGAATTTGGCTTGTTACCAAATTAGGTTAGAATTCAGAGTCTGGTGTAGTGGTAATCTAAATCTCACAGAAGGTGTTTGTACTATCTAGTTTCCACATGACATTTCTGTCTTCTTCTGTCTTTATTCTAAATTTGAAGTACAAAATCTGTGTACAACCCAGACCAAAATGGTTTCAATGAGTTAAAAATAAGAGATTCAAGTTCAATACCTCAAGTTCAGGTAACAGCTTTGATTTTGTTTTGTGCTTCTCCTGAGTTCCTGCTTTGAAACAAACCTGCCCAGTGTTTTATCTGAGCAACTGTTCAGTAATTAGTTTCCCATATGTTCTGTTAAGTAAGGTGTGTCCTGGAGTTCCCATTGACTGAGACTCAGGAACGTGTCCTGAGGTGGAAGTAAATGGCTCGTAGCCATGGATGGCATCAGCCGCAATACTTGGTTAAAGCCAAGCGGTTATGCCTTTCCAGTTCTGTGCTCAGCAGAGCAGACCATGTGGCCTTTATTACAAAATTAGGGGTTCATTTTTTTAGAGTTACTTCAGTTTCTCTGTTCTCTAATTTTCTATGGAAACAATCGGTTGTTTGCATATTGGAGGCTGTATGTGTCAAGTCCTTTGTTTTAGTTTCCCGGTTTTGGCCTTGATGCAATACGCAAAAATTTCATCAAAGTCGTGGAGGCAGATAGGATTTTAATCTAAACCATATTAAAAGCTGAAATCCTCCATGACCGTGTGGTTCCTTGAGGCTCAGCTATGAGCCATCTTCTTTCCAAGCTATGTTAGGGGATGCTGGGGATCTTTGCAATTTGAGGACTGACTGTGCAGCTGGATGGTGTGGTATGGTGAACTGTTCTGCCAATATTTGGGTGCTCTGAGGAGCTGTTGAGCATAGCAGAGTGTCCTATAGGTACTTTGGGCTATGGTCTCATCACAGTGATGAATAAGAAATGCATGGCTATCATCTGGAAGCATGGAAGTTGGATTAATTGAAAGGGAAATAACATTAGGCATTTGCAGTATGAAAAAGGTGCATTTAATATTGTTTCCCAACAACAAATAGATAAAAACAATATTATTTTATCATCTAAATGAAGGTTAAAGTTAAATTGATAATATCTTTCCATCAACCAGGTGGGTTTGGGCATTGTGGGAACTGTCTCCTGTCATTACTGCTGTGGAAGAGTGTCCTTCTGTGACCCTCTGATGCAGCACAGGGATGCAGGGTCTGGTGATAGGATGGCTTCTTGTGAAGAAATGCAAGGTCACCATGTTTCTATCTTCATGTTCTTCTTTTGTTTGTATGGATGAAAACCAGGCGGTTTGGTTTGGTCCCATCTGTCCAATAGCCATAGTCCACTCTATTAGCTTGTTTTCAATTTCATTTATAGTTTATTCAACAGGAACTATATCTCTTCAGCTATACTTTTCATCTCTGAATGTTCGTGGTTGTACAGTGTATGCCACCACATAGCAAACCCTTTCCACACTGACCTCATGGTGGAACTCTCCTCCTGAGTGTGTCGAGTGTCTTTGCTCTGCCCTTCTGCAGCTTCAACAAGAACTAAACCTTCATGGGAATGCACCCAGTCCACAACCACATCAAAGCAGTGGCTGAAGTCTGGTTTTCAAACAACCCCCAGAGTTGGCTGGGTCTGAATTTTCAGTTTTGATTTGGAATGTTAGACAGAGACCCTGCTTGCAACATTCAGTGAGGGATGGAGAGCAGACACCAAGCTCCCAGCAGATAACTGCTGTCTGGACTGAGACAACATCTTGTTCATCTGGTCCTGTACCTTGTCTGCAGGAGTTGTTTTATCCCCTTATTCCCCAAAGCACCATACAATTTGTCTGGTTTTAATACCAACTGTTAGTAATTTTTTAATGTGAAGGATGGGCAGTGAAGGAAGACCTGTTTGTGAGACTTGATAGATAGTTTCCATTTTTGTTTGCATCTGCTAGTTTTATTGACTCTATTTTTTAAGGAAAAATAATTATGTGGAGTCTGGTTTTAGTCTAGAATTTTTCTGTTTTATGAGGAACAAAGACCTGTAGAATCAGTAGAGTAAAATTAGGTGGGAAAAAAGTGTTCTCTTCCCTTTAACAAATAAATCAAGTGCTTCCACCGTACAAGAATGTACTGCAATGAAAGAAGCGTGGGCACTAAGGATAAGCAGACACATCAACAGAGGGAAATCTCTGACAAGCTTTAGGTATGTCGCTTGGACATGGGATGTATCTTAGGAGACAGTCTGTCACTTTTATTCACTAATAACTTTTGACAAGAGACAGATAATGCTGCAGAGTTTATTTTAAGGTAGATTGTTTAATTTTGTGTCTGTTCTCTTTCTCTTTTTTCTTTTTTTTCTTTTTTTTTTCTCTCTGGACACTTTCCCTGTTTCATTGAAAAAACAACACGCACACACCAACACAAGCTCCTCAGCTCTGCAAAGTGTCCCCTGGAAAAAGATGATATTCCTGATTTCTCTTCACAGGAATACAGATTTCTCTTTTTTTTTTTTTTTTTTTTTTTTTTTTCTTTCTTTTTCCTTCTTTGTTTAGATGAACACTTGAGCATGGGGAAGTAGGGGCCAGCCACAGCACCACTGTTCCTGCCAGCCCCAGGCTTGGGGCTTGACTGGGCTCTCAGATGTGAGAGCTGTGGCTGTGCCATGACTGACCAGATGCCTAAAATTTTGTTCATCTGAAGGGTGCTTTTGAAGAGGAGATCTAACCATTTAAACTGAGCACTAGTGCAGCCAGTGCCTCGATGCCTGCTTGTGTCCATCACTTGAGGGACTCAGGGTGCTCTGGCTATTACTTTTCATGCTTGGAGTATGTGGGAGGGAGTGAGCAGAGGTGGGGTGAGCAGCTGTGCTGCAGCAGCCTGTTCCCCGCTCAAAGTGAGGTCTTGGGAGCAGGAGGAACCAAAGAATGCTCCATAGACCAACACAGGAACATAAGGGCTATCCACAGAGGCTGAATCTGGGAAGATGGATTGGGCTGCTGCTCTTTCTCTTCTAGGTTACCATCTTAAGCAGACAGATGAGTTGTGCCTCCGTTGCGTGGCAGATAGATGCTCATTACAATAATTACTCACTGAATTTGAAGGCCACAGATATCCACCATGGGAAACTGGAGTGTTCCCACAGGCTGCATCTCCACAAATGAATTCAGGCCATAAGGGATATAAGTGTAGTGTTTCTGAGCCCACAGATCAGTAATGTGATCAGTGAGGCCTCAGTTCTTCAGGGCAGTTTGGTTGGCCCTTTTAGGACCTTCTTGCAGCTCAGAGATTTTACTGCGTTCTTACCATTATAGTTGGAACTAAATAATCTTTTGGATCCCTTCCAACCCAAATGCCATTCTGTATTCCTCTTGTTGAAACACTCAATTGGCCGTTTACAGGTCTGGGACACACAGACTTTGCCTGTCCTTGGAACTGATTACACTGTTGCTTTCAACACTAACTTGAGTAATATTGTTACAGTTTTAAACAACTGCCCTGTTGTTTCTTGCCAGCTTCTATGTGAAAGTAAGCAGATGAGTACTTAATTGACAATTGCAGATTGTTCATTTATTAATTAGGAGAGTTCAAATGACCCAAGAAGGGCCATTGCAGAGCAGTCTTCTAGCTTGGGCAAGAACCTTAGAGCCCTTGGAACTTACTGATGCACTACAGTATCACCAAAATGAGAGACAGATATCTTGTCTGGCGCTGCTAATGTTTCACTTCCACTCTACTATCCTGTTTAACAGCTCTCTGCAGTGTCTCCTCTTATGGCCTCCCATAGCCTAGTTATCCCATCCAGGAGGAGGTCCATGCTACATGAAACCCCACTGCTGCACTGAGCCTTTCCAAAAGCTGTGAAGAGAAGGTTGTTATTTAAACTTTCTGTACAGTGCTTTACGAGGAAGAAACTTGTAGACTGTTCACTCCTATTTTACTGCTGGGGGAAAAAGTCAAGTAAAGAGCAAGTGAAACTGATAGTCACTAAAGCATGTGTTACAGTTTGGAAACGTCTGCAAGAACCTGTCACTGAGAACAGTCCAAAGGGAAAAATTGAAAGAAAAATTATAGTGAAAGTAGAATGTATCTAAAGCTATAATTATAACATAGGAGGCACTCTGATTTTTATTTTTTATTATTCTTTTTAAACTCCAGTGTGAGCAGGGCTTACTGCCTGGAAGCCTGCAGCAGGGCATTCAGGGACTCTGTGTTAGGGAGGAGGAGAAGATGCGTGCTGTCTTGATTGAGTATTTCATTCAGATAACAGGTTTGGGCTAGAAGAGTTATAAACTGCAGGATTTGTAAGCCTTCCTATTAGTGTTTTCCACTTCCTGGAGCTGAGCAAAAGTGTCCAGGTATTTGGAGGAAACACCAGCTGCCCCTTCACTGGAAAATGTCTGTCCTGAAAGGAGAAATCCCTTGTCTGCTCCCTGCATCATACACCGTGTGAACTTGTTCTGTCATCCAGGATGTGGATGCAGATGTTTTGGAAAGGGCTTTACAGAAGTATTTCCACCTCTATTTTCCTTGGTACCAGCTGGTGTTACGCCCTGAAAAGGAAAACAAGAGCTGATTCCTTCACCTCTTAAGGCAAGGGCATGTTAAGCCAATGTTTGCAGTGATACTATGTTCGGATTTTGCGTGCTGCTTGTTCAGGCTGCTCCAGAGATGCTGTGCTTGCAGAAGGGCCCCAGGGCCTGCCTGGGGTCAGGGCACAGGTCCCAGCAGTGAGGAGGTGCCTCTGTGCTGGGGAGGGCGTGGGCTGAGAGTTGTGCTGTGGGTGATAGCCACCATCCTGCTGTCTGGGACCAGAGGCCAGGCATTGCCATGCAGCGTTTTTCCAGCACTGGTGCTGATGGTTGAGTGACACAAACACATCCCTTTTCTGTGCAAAGCAGAGGCAGCACAGGCTTACAACACTCACCCTGTGTAATTAAACACTTGGGCGTCACCAGTGGGCAGCAGCTGCTTTGAGAATAACATGATGGAATGGAGTGGGGACATTTTGGTGGCAGAAAGCCCGTGTGTTCTTGCATCTGAGAGCACCCTGTCTCCCCTTTGATGCCCCAAGCTGTGCCCTCGGTTCAGATGTCCTTAAGGTTGGCCGTGTTAAAAAGAGCTGCTGGTTAATTTGCTTCCCTTTTACAAGCTGCGGTTTGTGGAGTATGTGTGTAACGCAGGGCACGTGAGTAGTGCTGTGCAAAAACATGGGTCTGCTCACGTCCTGGGCTTGTCCCTGGAGCAATTAGATGCAAGCTTGGTCTCTGCCCAGCAGTGTGATTGAATCCTCTCTCAGGGATGGACAAGCAAGATGGGATCTTCTCCCAGCTCCAGAGCATTTGAATTTAATGGTATATTTCATTTAACATTTCCAAAAAAACAAAATTTGTCATTTACCATAGGAGCTGGTACAGCTTGGTTGTGTGGAGCAATCCTGAGGGCGCATACTGTTTTATAGCCTATATATATAGGTGTTGTAAAATTTAACTCTGCATCTTTTTGTTAACTCTTTGTAGAGCTCATGGGAGTGGTCCATGTGTGTTCCCCATGCCCTCAGCTGGGGCTTTCCTATGAATTTTGAAGGTAACAATGCAGGATATGTAGCTAGAAATGTGGAGTAAAGAAAGATGTGTTCTGCATTGGATCCATTTTCAGAATTTTGAAAATTGGATTTTGAAATTTTGTAAACTGAAATTTACTGTATGGTTGTTCTTTTATTATTATTATTATTATTTTTTTTTTGTGAAACCAGAGCCTCTCAAAGTCACAGAAGTGTCTGTCGTACAGTAGAGAGAAAAGCTGCTTACGGTGGTTTGGCTGCAGAATGAAAATGAAGTATGGCACATAAGCATTCTTAGTTGTGTGGATTTAGGGATTGATGGCTACTGCTGTTGAAATGTGTTGGTTTTGTTAGTTTTTTGTTGTTGTTGTTGTTTTTTGTCCCTGTTGTGGCTCTTGCATCTATTTAACTCAGTTCCTGTACGAGAAAAATTGAAGTCTTTTTAGTTATATTATAGGTGATGTTCTGGTGAAGGGTGTTAAAGAAAAATAATTTAGTGCTGGTTAGGAGAATAAGAAATTGTATTCCACATTTCTGCCCTTTTGCTTTGTGGTGTTGTTCCTTATCCTTGTCATTAATGGAACACAGATACTTTCAGGAACACTTCAGCTTGATCCTATAAGTTACTCAGTAATGAATCATTCCTTTCCAGCCTAAGAGATCTCCACATAGCATCAGCAAGACAAATTGCCTGCTTAAACATGCTTAGGTTTGTGTTTTCCTCCGTGGTTGGTGTCCTGTGTCCTTAATTTTACTTACTTATTTTCAGCTTCTGTGTAAAGAAGGCCCCAAGGCCAAGTGGTTAGAGCAGGAGCCAGCAGTCTCACCCAGGCTGCACCCACGACTCACATTGCACCGAGTCAACACACATCTCAGCAAATCCAGGCTGCGGGCTGACCTGTTAAGCATGGCTACTGCAAATTTTGTGTTTAGCTTACACGAAGTGGAAGTGGTTTTAAGGCTGTTTGAACAAGGGGAGTTCTAACTGAAAAAAAAGAGTTTTTTTTTTTTTTTTTTTTTTTTTAAGCAACAAAAAAATTAATAATCTATGTTCGCATTCTGCTCCACCACATATTTATTTTAAAATCTGGTTATGCATCAACACATTCTCAATCTGATCTGTAGATCTCGGACTGAGATGTTTTAAATGTTTGAATGGAATCCAGTTTTGAAGTACCACAGTTATCTACGAAGTACATCGAAGTTTCCTTCAGTATTCATTTCTCAGCATTATCTGTTCTGGACTGATGATTGTTTTTCAGTGTAATTAGCATATGTGTCACTATAAGTTCTCTTTCTTATCTTGCATCAGATGTGCTGTCATGTTTACAAAAAAGAATCTTGTCCAGTATCTACAAACCTATGTCAAAAAAGAACTTTTGCCCTGCTTAGATATTGGGTTTATGTGCTATCAGATCACGCAAAGTACTGGTGCAATTTTCTTTGAGCGTGTGCACTTGTCAAATTCAGCAAAGCACCCAAGCAAGAGTTAGCGGTAGCTCTGTTTTTTTTAATGCCAACATTAGGCCAACTGTGGCAGAGCAGTTTGTAACAGCCTGCCGATACCATATTGCTACAACCAAGACTTCTTTTTGAAAAACTTGGAGCAATATGGTGTGTTTATTTCACAGTTCTACATTCTGTGTTATGTGACTATGGGGTTTTGGATGTGGTGTTAGCAGCCTTAAATCCTACACTGTTAAACCACAGACTTCTTGTTGCTTATCTTCCCAGAAAAGGATGTGCTCCCATGGCTTGGGCTGAGAACCAGACAAGCCCAAACTGTTCCATCTGGGTAGGAATAATTAGCTGAATAAAGAGCAGTTCCTCAGAAAAGGGTCTGGGAGTCACAAACTAAACATAAATCCACAACATCTTATATTGTGGGGAAAAAAACTGAGTGCTGTATGCAAGAGATGGTGATATGATACTTCTCAGAGCTGGAAAAGCTTCAGCTGAAGTACATATCCTGTCTGGGACATCTTTCTGCAGGAAAAGTGTGGATCATATAAAGCTGAGTGAAGAGTGGCAAAAATTAAAAGAAATCCAAAAAAATACATCTTAGAAGAATGTACTCTAAGAGTGGCATTTATTACTGAGTTTGTAAATTTCCACTATGTTTTCTAGGTAGAACTGTAGTATGTAGAGGAACATTTTTGCCTTGCCCTGTCCTGTGGTTCCCTATGCTAACATTTGTTGGAACTTGGAGGGAAAAGTCCATGTTACAGGAGGGGACTGGAAGCAGTAGGAAACCTTCTGTGCATGTATGGCCTGTGTGCCAACTGCTTTCAGGAACTCCAGGCTCATCATGTCCAAATCTTTGCTATTTCGGGCAACTACATCACAGAACCCCATTCATAAATTTCTCACGTACTATTATATAAATAGTTTGTTTTTCTTTATTTTTTTTTTCCTTTTTTCTTTTCTTTTTTTTTTTCCCTCCAATGCACTGACTTGAACCTCAGGCATGCTTCTGATCCAGAGCTTCATCTCTGGACCACCTATGAGTGCTTTAAACATTAAGGTGGTTATATGTGCACTTTATTTGTTCTTCATTGCCCTTTGGACTGCTTGACCACCCAAAAGCGGAAAGGAGGTAATGAAGGGAATCCATCTAGATAATTTTTCAGCTTAAAATATCAGATTTCCTTCTTTATCTCCTAGAAAGACAAGCATCTCCCTCCACTACTGCTCCTCCTAGTCATTTTGCTTCCACTTAAGATTTGAGTTCATGTTTCTGGAAAAGGGGTGATGAAAACCACGGGCTGTATCCCAGAGGATCACTGCTATTGTTCTTTGATTTTCACCAGAAATACTTTGCTTGGTGTGACCTAACATTTGCCTTTTCCTGAGTTGTGTCTTAGAGAGGGATAGCTTTGAGGGATAGCTATTTCTTCTGACATAGTAGGAGGAGTCTATAGTATCTGCAACGCTAGGCAGACCTACCATGTGATACCTGGTTTTTGGAGGGGACCATCCTAATGTAGTATAAGGACTGAGAAGATTCTCAGCTATTGAACCTTACCTGTTTCGGTAGAGGGAGTCATATGTCCTCGCTGTGGACAGTAAGTTCTGTTTGTGAGAGGAGGTATTTCTTACAGGAGATTAGGCAAGTGATCAGATTTAGAAAACTGCTTGACCACGTGGGGATTATCACGTTGTATTTGGCTACATTTCATGCATTCTGAAAAGTTCGAGAACTTTAATGTCATTGGACCCTTTACGGAAACCGCCTTGTCTTTGTCACCTATGAAGTAAGGAGAAGGCAGAAGTGTCGGTAAATGGTAAAACCGATGCATATCTTTCTACAAATCAGAACAGAAAGACTTCAGCTCAAGAGCAGTCAACCCAGAGACCCTCGCTTTTAGGCTTCATGCCAATGGTGGGGACACTGAGGCATTCTAAGTAGCAGAAACTTGGCATCCCTGCTCAAACTGACAGCAAGTTTTGTACCCATGAGGGCTGTGACTAACAGGAGGTTACCAGCATGCCTATTTTGGTTACGTTGGGTTCCTGATGAAGCAACAGGGCTTGGTTCAGAAGAACAGAGTTCTAAAGGTCGTTGCTAAGAGCAAATTTTTATTCCCTGAATTGATTCAATGTTTTGCAATTTGTAAATTTTACAACTGTTTGGTGTGGCTGGTTTCATTGCATACACGTAGGTGTATGCAGAAGATCTTTCCCTCCCTCTTTTCCTAAAGCACATCTCCACTTTGGTTGTGCTGCTGCTAAGCATTTCCATATTTAAGCAGTACTCCAGAGTGTTTATTGAACTGAGTATGCAATATGCCATCCAAACCTCTGGGAATTACACCATAAATTTACAGTATATATAGGCAAAAGGAGAGAAGCCAAACAGGATACAAGTACTAAAACACCTCAAGATTAGCAAGATATGCTCCTGTCTTTCAAAACAGCAAATCCTTATTTCCCATGAAAAACATCATTTCAGATGCAGGTTTTTTTGTACTTATCTGATTCTGGCATTTGGCTTCCTAAATCTTGTTTAAAAGGTTACAGACCAAGGCCCTTCTATGAGCCTGAGGCCTGATTAGTAAGCAGAGAGGTTACCAGAAAAAGCACTTGATAGTTTCTTGTCCAAGGAGGGTCCTGATAGGGTATTGTAGGAATTGCTGCACAGACTGGATGTAGTGTTTTCTTTGAACTGGCAAGTCATGTTCTGGGGTGACAGCATTAGTCTGTGTAGATACCTTCTCATGTGAGAGCTGGCACACTGCAGCTTTGGGCCTGGTCAAGTCATACCTCAGTTTGTACTTGCATCAATTTTCATTAGCATTGGAACACCGAGCTTTCTATGGCATACAGTTTTGTTGTGTACTTTAAGCCTCTACTACTGCAGGGCATTAATCAAAAAGATTTTCTGTGATCCCTAAAGTTTCCTTGAAGCACTTTGCTTAAACTGCCTTGCCCAGAGTTGTCTTGTAGTGGTGGTTCTGTCTGCAGTCACTTGTACTTCACAGGCAAGAAGCAGCCCTGCTGGTAGGCAAGAAATAAAGGATATGAGTTACTGATCTGTGCTATAAATACTTACTAGAAGAATGCAATTAGAGATGGATGATAATAAGAAAGAAGTCTTAATTTCATGTAAAGAGAAGGCAGCTTCCTGCTAAAATTAAGTCAAAAAAAAAAAAAAAAAAAGAAAGAAACTTTTTGCACATTGTAATGCTGAAATATTTCTTCAGATAACTATGTATTATCTGAAGGTTCAGTCACTATCCACTCTTTTAGAGGCACTAACATCCCTGAGATAAGCGTTAGTGATGTACAAAACTCTTGTATTCCTTCAGTGTTGCTTGAGGAGCTTCTTTGAAGGACATTGCTACTCAGGGAGATCTGACTTAGGGACCTGGTTCGGGTGGGATGGGTTGATGGGTTGGACTTGATGACCTTAGAGGTCTTTTCCAACCTTAATCATTCTATGATTCTATGACTTAGTTTTCTCTAACAAAGCCCCTTCCAATTGTTCCACGTATGCTCCTTTACATGCTTCAAAGCCTGGGAATTCAGTAGCAATATTTTGTCCCACACATTGTTGCTGCTTCTACGCTCTCATGTTTGCACAGAACAGATTTCCATCCTTTGGGGAATCATCTTTGATTTTTTCAGGCCTAGGCAGCCAAATGGGCCCACATTCTGACATAAAATCTTGTATGTCTGCTGGAGCAGCTACTGAAAAGGTGCCTTCATCTTGAGTTTGAGATGGAGAGTGGCAGTATGAAAACAAAAATTTATGCTTAACTGCTTCAAATTTTTTTTAAACCACTGCAACTGATTCAAATATTTCAATATCATATGACTCCCAAATTAATGCACTGAGCAATAGCTGATGCAGCATTATGGCACCTGTTCCACTGTAACCACTGTTGCTCTATCACATCACTTCACAGAATATTAGCCAGTCATAATAGAAAATAGCAATGGCTGTATAGGTTCCAGAAACCCAAAAGGTTAGTAAAACTGTTCAAGGACATTACTAGAGAGCTATCTTGCTTAGATTTGAAGACAATCAGAACTGCATCAACTTTGTTTATTTAGTTGCCCTCCATTCCTTTCAATTCCAGTGTTGACATAATCACTGTGTTGAGGGAGAAAAAATTTTTTTTCTCTTAAATGTATTTTACATTTAAAAGGGATCTCTTTGAGGATGAGTAATTTTATTTAAATAGAATATTCATGAGACTTGAAACCTAGCTAGAAGAATGTGTCAGGTTTATTTAAACTGGTTGTAATTGCCCACCAAAACAGAGTATATGTTAATATTGAAAAAGCCCACAATTAGCAGGTTACAATGTATTTTGAAAAGGTTTATGGAATAACAAATACTCTAGAAGACAGTATCCAAATAAATAATTGTTCTAATAAAATATTTTCTGGCAAATTAATCACTTTTTTCATACAGAATATTGTTTTTTTGTTTTTTGTCTTTTTTTTTTTAATACTTTAATGCTTGAAGGTGTAGTATATTAAATTTTAATTCAGTTTTATTCTATTGTTTAGTTTTTCTCACTGAGCTGAGGAACTTTTACCAGATAAATGAATAGAACATTTTCAAAGGGGGAAAAAAAAAAAAAAGGCAGCACGTGAAACTTCTGCTTTGTGTTTGAAAATTTAATCACACATGAAGGAAAATAAATTCCTCTTAAATTCTAGGATAAAATCCTGGCCCTCTCCAGATATCAAGATTACAACATTTTCAGTGTCTTTGTCAGAAAGTATGAAAACAGTTTTCTCTTATTCTCTGTATCTGCCTTTATGTCAAATTCTGTCTCTTGGCAAAAATCCCCATTTTCTTTCTTACCCAGAGTATCTTCAGACAGACTTGTGGGCTTTGTGGATTTGGTGCATGGATTTTGGTCCACTTCATGGTTATGTTTCACTAATGTCTCATCGCCTTTTGATCATCAGTTTTGCTAGTGACACCTTGTTCTCTAAGGTGGAGCAGTATGTTTTCTGTGTGCTATGAATTTTGTTTGAATGCTTTTAGTCAGAGATGAAGAAATAAAATGAAAGCATTTGTTGGTGGAGCTGGATATTGTATCATCCTAGGAGAGTCTCATGCTGTTTGTTTGGCGCACCATGATGGAACAGCTATACTTCAGAATCAGCAGAGTCTTTGTAAGAAAGAGGCACTGTTTGAAACAGTATCATTTCTAGCTTACGTCCTGGGGAGTCTGTTATTTTTGTTGTTCAGAGTTGTTTCCTAAAGGAAACAACTTGTACATATATTGAGAGTTTGTCATAGCAAGCCTAATGGTTGCTTGCTGACTGTTGGTTGCTGTCCCAGGATGATTTCTGAAAGAATAATGAACAAGACAGAAACAGCTTTCTTTTTCTATTTATCTCACTGTTTCTTGAGATAGAATATTGAACTACAGATTTCCTTCATTAGTTCTGATTCCATTAGTGCTTTTTGTAGTTGCATGACATTAGAACAGTTGTTCTTGTTGCTGCAAGACAAACACGTAAGAGCAATTAAGGAATGCAACCTGGAGAAGGGAGGTTGCTCTGACCACCTGTAGCACCTCCAAGAATCCTCTGTGCTCTTTTGGATCTGCTTCTTAGCTTTTTATAATCAAAACATATTTCCTGGCAATTTCCTCTTCTTTGATCTTTTGTAGTAAATGTGGATTGACCAGTGTTCCTTTGAGTAACTCACACTCTTTAAAGAGCCTGTTAGAAAGCCTACAGGGCAGTAGTTTACACTTACGCTGGGTCTTGACTGCTTGTTTGATCTGAGGATGTAATAGATAGCAAAGATCATCAAAAGCTTATTAAGGAGGAGACTTAGTGAGTATGGGTTCAGTGCTGCTGTCGTTACCAGCTTCCCTGCTGATGGCCAAACTGCGAGGAATGCACAGCTCTGTTCAAACATTTCAAGTGTGCTTTTCATCTGGGGGTCTTGACATGCTTTAACAAGGGTACAGGCCCTGTCTTGGCTCTTGCCAGATCTGAAGGGAAGCTGGCTTTGCTCACAGATTAGTTTTCTACTCCAAGAATTTTGCAACTCAAGACAGAACTATCAGGAGTACTAAGTGGAGTATCTGTAGCATCTGCACAGGGCAAGATAGCTGACCCGTGGCACCTTGCTGGAGCATCAGCTTCCTTGTGACAGTTAGATCCCAGCTCTTCCTTAAAAACAAAGAAGAGCCTGCTTGGTTGCATAGTGACTCCTTAAAACTTGTGTCTACGGCATGCCTAAATTTCATTCATTAAGACATGAGACTGCATGGGAATTCTCTCAGGAAAGACTTTATAGCATTTTGCCCCTCATTCATTTGTGTTCACCCGCCTGATGTGAGATAAAATTTATTTCATTTGCCAGTGAAACTTTGAAGTGGATTGATTGAGTTGATTGCAATGTTTCTCTGCATCCAAGTTAAAACTGCAGGATCTCAATGCTTGCTACAGCCTGAGCAGCATATCTTCAAGGTTTGCTCAGCATACGATAATTAATTCTATCACCTGTGGAAAGAAATCTCAAATATCACAGAGCTGAGGCTGCCCTGGACCTTGGTTGAAAACTGCCAACTGCCACCTCACTATCAAATCAGCTCCACCTGTTCTGACACACCTAAATAATATGTATAAAGTGGAGCTCTGCCATATAGAACCTGACTCCACCCAGGCTGACTCAGACAGAGAGCCTTTGGCTCCTTGAGTATGAATGTAGGGGAGCTACAGCAGCTGAAGGTGGTGACTGTAGTCAAAAACATCCTTACCAGGTTAGCCAAAACCTCCCAGAATATTTAGACTCATGACAAGGTCCAAGGAGCTGTAGCATCTCAAGAGGTGTCCTGCTTATTATAGAAGCTTTGTTTCCTACAAGACAGCAACAGCTGCTGTGAGTCTTCATGCCTAAATCTATTCTATCTGAATGCCCTTATGACACTGATAAATAGAAATCTAAACATAAGCGTTGATGTTTCAGATTAGAAGTAGGAAATATTTTGTATCAATAGCAGCTTTTCCAGTCAGTATGTGTTATGACCTTAGTCTGAGGTTGCAGTCTATGAATGGAATGATATCTTAATGGTAAAAATTTTATAAACGTATTTAAATATCTTTAAAAGTAGTGATGAGAGTTTAGATATACATTGTCCCAGTTCATACTGGTACTCTCCCCACAGTATCTTCACTAACCTTTTCCTTTCATCTTAGGGCTCTCACTGGAACCAATTGCCTTCCCTTGGAACAAACAAAGATAATTAGCATCATCAGCCTTCAAAACACCTACTGGTATCCATGGCAGGCAGATGCAATTGGCCTTCTTTATGTAATGCCCCATCCTGTTCCCAAGATGTGTTTGAGGGTGTGATATTGTAGAGTACATCCAAAGAAAATATCAGCAGCAATAACTTCTGTAAGAGGGGTACAGTCCTCAGTTCCAGTGTGTTTTGGTGAATTGTTCTGGTTGAATGATTAGATGAATCAAAACTGGCTGAAACACAAGAATACTGCAAAGGTTGTTCTGTATGTGTATCAAAGTGACTAGAAGCAGAATTCTGTGCTTTTTGTCTATTTTACTGGCAAATGCTATCAAATTATAGAAGTATGTAAATAATTTATAAAACTGTAATTACGGTTTGCAAAGAACAATCTGCTTTATACTTGAGTGTGGCCTCAGTGCTGCTTTTCCTGGAATAGCAACAGTAGGAAATCTGAAATATTTTTCCAGTGTCTGGTGGTAGAAGAGTAAGCGTGCTGGATTTTTCCTATTTTAGAAGTATGTCTGAAAACAGATGTACTTAATAAACCATGAAATAGCTGTTGGTAATTGGGGGGGGGGGGGGTAAGCTTTGTCTTAGGTGGGTGTATGGGAAAAGGCTTTGTGTGTTTCTTGTTTTTATAAAATGAGGGATTTTCCAAGGCCTGCATATCTTGGTAGGATATCTTCTGTGACTCCCAATAGAATTTGAATTTCTGGTCCTTGAAAAATCCCTTTTAACCCCAAAGATTCATTTTTCTATCATCACATTTTTAAGGTAACTGGCTCTAAATGTTCAGATTTCACATGGACTTTATCAGATCAGGTGTATTCAAACCTGGGGCTGCAGCACTGCAAACAGCATCAATTAATCTTTATAAGCAAAAATAGAAGGGCAGAAATAGAAATGATGCCATAGCTGTCCAGCCTTCTTTTAACATGTCACTGATAATAATAGATCAATAACTTTAAAGCTGTGACAGCCTTCTGGGAAAGCTGCAGTCCCATTCTGGAGAACCGCTGCTGATCCAGTTACTGAGAAATGTGCCTGAGCCCACATTTCAAATAATCCTGCTGGGAGCGTCCTTTTCTTCACCCATGTGGTTGGGGTTGGTTGTCAGGCTCCCAAACACTTGATGCTCTGAATGGGCTCTGCTATGCAACTGGGAGTGCTAATGAAGTTATCAGCTTCAGCTGTATGGAGACCACCCTGCTTTGGAAATATTTCTGTTCTGGGTTAGGAGGCTGTCCTTGGAACCTCATTTTATTTCACTCTTTTATTTATCTATTTATTTTTGATGAATTGGATCGTGCCTTCCTCTCTGTTTGCTTCATTAAGGTAATGCTCTGTGCAGACCTAGGCTGTGGCCAAGTTCTAAAATAAATGCAGGAGCGTGGGGATGGGTGAGTTCCAGGGTGTCCCACTGAGCGGGCTGCCGCAGTGGCAGAAAGGAAGAGGGAGTTATGTCTCAGGAAGATGTGGACACAGCTGAAAGTGGTTACCTTGCTTGGGGACGGGTTGGCTGCCTCTTACAGCAGCCCTTTGCCTGCTCTGTTGGAGGCTCTGGGGGCAGCCTCCTGTGCTCTCAAGTGGTACACCCCGAGGTCACGGCTGGCTGCCAGTTGATGTTAAGGGAGATTTGCATCATACGCTCCCAGATGTGGATCTAATCACTTCTCAACTCCTGGACTTCAAACAGAACAAAAGTTCAGGACATGTACAAGCAGTCTTTGGAGAGTGCAGCGGTTCCTGATTGGGATATTGGGCTCCAGCCAGTGCCTCGTAAACAGGTGTCAGCCTCCCAAAAAAGCCCTCCCCGCGTGCCAGCAGTGGGTATCCTCACTGGCGTGCCTGCGGCAGGATTTAGTGGGTCAGGAGGAATGACCCATAGGTCAGCAATGAGGCGCGCTGCTGGGCTGGCACGCCTGAGGCTTCCTTGACATTTGCCTTGCCTTACTGCTCCTGAGGACGAAGGAGGGATTTCAGGCTCCAAATCTAACCATCATGTTTTTCAGTGTATTAGGTATGAGATTAAGGAAGAGGAGAAAGTAATGGGTGAGTTGATTGTGAGGGCTTGCTTGTTTGTTTTCCCTTCCTAGCCCAAGGATTAACCTGTAGCTTTCAATTTGGGCAGTATGGGAAGCAAAGAAACGGGTGAGGCAGTGCTAAAGGAGGATTCTGCTGCTAGGGGGCAATATATATTAAGCAAAAACACACTGAGAAGTTCTCTGTATCTGCTGAAGTGTAAAAAAAAAAAAAAAGAAGCTCCAAGCAGTATTTCACTACACTGGTATTTCTTCTGCAGAAAAAGCATAGTATAAACAAAATATGCAACTTATATATATCTGTGTGAATGTATTTCTTTTGTTTGTGTGTGATTTTTTTCTTCTTCATCACAATGGGTTCACTATCAGTTTCAGAGACCATGAACAGCACTCTTCCATCTTGATTCATACGAAAGAAATGCCTTCGGTTTAAGAGATCTAAATGTGTTTCAGAGGCTGCTGGGAAGAACTGGTACTCTGGCTCCTGGCTCTTTAAAACCTCATGCTCAAGGAACATATTATGCACGATCCTCAAATTTTCTTTCCAAATTCAATCAGTGCTTATGTAAAGCAAAAAGATAACAATCTGGACATTAGAAAGTCTTAAATCACACGGTCTTGTAACTGTCCTGCTTCTTCCTTTTTGAGAATAACTGGGACAGTTAGCTCAGATGTCTTTATGACTTTTTGTTCTAGCCCCTTTCTTAAGTGTACTCCCTAAAAAAAAAAAAAAAAAAAAAAGAAAGCATGAGGAGATAAGAGATGGCTTCAGCTGCATTATGGCTTTCATGTTGAGTGGTGAAATAGTTGTTCAGTTGTTTAAATATACTCAGCCTTGTTTTAGATCTAGAGCCAGATGGTTCTGTAAAACTACATTGTGAGAATGCAGTTTTCCATTTATTTTAATATTTAGTGGTTACGAGAGATTATGAGTATGATATTCATAAGGTAGTTGATTGAGGCCCGAGCTGGTAGCGGGGAAAGAAGCATCTACTTCTCAAGCAGATTTTTAATTCTTGTTCACCTGCTCATCAAAGTCCAGGGAAAGAAGAGGCGTTGTCTAAATGCATACAGGTTGCAGCATAGCATGCCAGATTTCTGTGGTAGAGAATTTGTTGTTAATTAGCATTAAGAGAAGCTTGCCTGAGGATATTTTGCAGCTGCAAATGAAAGTTGCACAAAGAAGCAGATGTTTCCAAGTATTTATTAGTAATGTTATTTTGTTTCCCGTATTATTCAGAGTGAGAGACTCACTGGAGATGCAGGGGCAGAACTATTTGGAACAGAGGTACAAAACCTGCACAGGTTCTCAGCGTTGCCTTTCCTGGTCTCGTTCACCAGTGCTTGTTCTCATGCTCTCATCTCTCTGTTCCGTATAACTTTGTGTTCCAGCTGAATGAAGTACTTATTTTATACTGAAACAGCACAGTTCCCATTGCATCTGCTCTGTACTAGCTATGAAAAACAGTGTGTTCATAACAGCAGACATGGGAGACGTTCTGTTCATATGTGTGCCACTGACCAAATACTTTTTTGAGCCTGATTCAAGGATGGGGTTGAAATTAATATCTGGCAATGTCAAAACGGCCTTTCAGCATTTTGCACCTGTACAGAATGTGTATGTATGGAAACAGGTGAGGAGTACTTTAAGGTGTTTTGTTACGTAGTATATATTTGGCAGGATTTTCTGAGATTTGTACCATTAAGGGTACATATTAAGGGGAGCTATAAGAATGAAGGGGACAGACTCTTTAGTAGAGTCTGTTGTGATAGGACATGATGAAATGGTTTCTGATGAAAAAGGAGAGATTTTGACTGGATATAAGAAGAAACTTTTTTACAGTAAGGGTGGTGAGGCACTGGCACAGGTTGCCCTGAGAGGTGGTGGGTGCCCTGTCCCTGGAGACATTCAGGGTCAGGCTGGATGGAGCTCTGAGTACCTGATCTCATGTAGGTGTCCCTGTTCATTGTAGGTGAGTAAGACTAGTGGCCTTTAAGGGTCTCTTCAAATGCAAATAATTCTATAATTCCATAATAATACATAATAAAGCGCAGAAGCGTTGGGTGGGTCTGAGTTTACAATAGCAGGAGTTTCTGCTGTCTTGAAATCAATGGAGTTTTGAAAACCATCAGCTGTGGAAAGGGAGGGGAGATGTCTGCTCTTCGTATAGCTGTGCTGAAACATGTCAAGCACTTCTTCAAGACTTTGCTGTAGTGCTTTCTGGTTAGTAAAAGAGAAGAGTGAGTTAGTCAGTTAGAAGGCTGCAAAGCCAGCAACTGTCACAATAATCCTCTTCTTTCAGCTCCCAACAAAGAGATTAAGATGTGACCCAAGCTGAATTAGGATTCCAAGGTGCTTTGTGCTATTCATTTTGCCTGCTTACTTGCCATAAATAATTATGAACATGAATTTTATTCGAGATTAAATTACTGTCTTTATTTAATATGATTAATTCAAAATACAGGCTTAAGTTTTTAAAATATTGTGTCCTGTGTCAAAATATGTTCTGTAACAGAATTCTTTGACCTCTGCCAAATCAGCATATGTGAACTACTTATAATCCCTGTGCGTTTGTAATTACCAAAGTGGCTTGGATGGCTTTACTTAGTTTTAAAGGCTGACATCATCTTCAAGCACAGAAATCAAACTTCTTGTAATTAACACTGTATTGGTGGAGTTCTCACCATTTTGTGTCTTTTTCTAGTAGTCATAATAAATTGAAATTTTATGATTCATTGCCTACCTTAAGCACTCATCCTTTCTGATATTGCCAGGCTACTGATGCATAAACAGAAATGTAAATATACGCTTGAGGATGGCTGATTGCTTGGGCTTACACAATAGCACTGAATCACCGGACTAGGTCTCCTTGCTCTGCACTGCAGACCTAACAAATACAGTTGAGACGCACAGCAGAGCACAGAGAGTTTGTTTGGGCTCACTGATGTTTGTGATTTTCTGTTTCAAACATTTTCCATCCTAACTGTGGTTTCTAAACTAGAGCTTTTCAGTTCACAGACCCATTATAAGGTATGAAAAATATTCAGATTCATTAAGTCATTAATCAACACTTCATTCCTAATGTTCTTTGCAGCCTGGTGGAGTACCTAGGTTTTATTTTCTACATGTGTCAGAGGAAGAGGAAGGAAAGAGGTCTTCTATAGCACTTAAGCTATTGTTTCCAGAAAATTGTTTCAGGCATTCTTCCAAATCAAAATGTAGGAAGTTCCAAAAGTTGCTGTATTATGTATTTTAAAGCTATGAAAAAAAAAAAAAAGAATATGCAGCTGATTACATATGTCTAAATACTTGAGTGTTCATGGAGTTTGTGTATGTGCATGTATATGCTGGGGAAAAACAGACCATAGAAGCATAGGGGATTGTTATCAGCATGCTAGTTGCTTCCATTAGACAGAAGATTTTTGTGTGCATTTCTATATTACCCCATAAAAAGATAATTTAGCTATTACAAGTCATTGTTCAGGTGGTTTGCTGAGTTTGAGGATCCTGCCCCAAGATCACAGGAGTGATCTAGGAAGTAACTATTTCAGAATTTTAAAAGAAAGCCAGGAATAGCAGCACAGACATGCAGAGATGTGGGTATTACATGCTGTATGCCTGAAATACATGAGGATAATTGCTGCCCAAGCCCTGTGCAAAGGTTGTGGTGTTAACTGGTCAGGAGTGGGGAGAATGTGGATGCCAGACATCAGATCTGAACACTGCAGGTCCTAGGAATGCCTTGACCACCCAGTGAAAATGTGGAGCTTGTTGAAAGTAGCGTGGGACAGAAGATTTCCTAAGTATAGGGACCGAAATAAAGATCCATAAACTTATAGAAATTGCTGTTTCCAGAGAATCATGACTGATAGTTCCAGAGAAGCTTGGCTTTCTTACCAAGCACTCTTCTCTTTGTAACTGATAAGCCCAAGAAGCACCACACCTTCCTCCTGTGATGCAGGTGTTGCCCATGCTAACTCCTGTCTAAGTGCAGACCTCGCATTTGATTTTGCTGAGCTTCATAAGGCTGTATTTCTTCAGCCTGTCAAGACCCATGAAGTGGTATCCCTACCCTGCAGTTTATCAGACGTTCTCTATCCCATGCCTTCACAAACCTGCTGGGGAATGCAATCTCCCCTGCCCTCCTCATCATGCCACCCCTGAAGTTCCACCGAGTTCAGATGGATCATTAGGTGTAGAGCAGAATTCCCTTAGGCAAAGAAATATCTGGATAAAATTAGCAGAATTCCCTTAGGCAAAGAAATATCTGGATAAAATTAGTGGCAGCTCTAGGTAGAAAGGGAGTATTTTCTTAGAGGGGCTACTTCTGTCCAAGGCCCTGTGGCACTGTGCATACTGTATACAGTTTTGGCTGCTCCCTGTTCCAGAGGCAGAGCACTGGACAAGTTGCAGCAACAGATTGTTGCAGCCTAGCTGCTAGAATGTGCTCCTCTGCATGTTTTTCTTGTTTGTTTTCGGGGGAAAGTTAATTTAGTATCCTCTCAAGGCTAAATTCTAAAATTCTTGCTTTATCTTTGCTTCTTAGACAAGCAAATTCTGCTCCCAAGGGGTTTGGAAAAAGGCATAGCTCTGCAGTATTTTGCTTCAGTGTCAAAATGAATCAAATCTCAAAAAACTTTGCCTTCCATTGCGTGTATAAGTGTACGCATGTAAACAATGGTTTATTTTTCAACAGTTAGCTGGTTGTTTAGCTTGTAGCAAAATTTATACATGAAATCCCTTAGCACACCTATATAGTTAAATACTAATTAGGAACAGTAGGGCTGTCTGGCTGGGTACGACTGAGTAAACCTGATATTCAGAAGACAGTGTAAGTGGGAATGGTTCATCACATTCTATGCGGTACATACGTACCTGAGGGAAAGTATGCTTAGTTGGTGTGGCAGCACCATGGGGGGGATGTTGGGGAGCACTCCTCAGAGGAGGAGGTAGAGCTCAGGGCCACGAGCTCCCAAACCGAAGCAAGGGGTGGGTGGGAGCCCTGCAGGGAGGCTCATTGGCAGCTGAGGGCAGGAACAGGATACGTCTAAGCTTGGGTGGCTCTGGGAGGAGCAAGTGTTGGGATTAAAGTGTCCTGATGAAGTTGTTCCTTTTCCTTTCAGACGCAGACAGTGATTTTCATGGAGTGGATTTTCTGCCAGACGACCTCAGTGAGGCTCCAGACGAGACAGGAATGAGGGTGAACAAGAAGTACTCCTGCCTACCTGCTGAAGAGAAGGGGATCCACATCATCAACATCCGAGCTATTGAGGATATAGGATATGACCAGCATGAAAGCACAGTGAGTAAAGAACTTGCCAGATGTGCAGCAGCTGGCACGCTGTGCTTTTTTCCTTACCTCATTCCTAAACGTTCCCTTTCCTTGGAGGCTCTGCCAGTCTCCCCCTCCCCTTTCAGGGGTGCAGAGGAGACTGCTGACAGCCACAGCACCTGCTGGTTTGGTGGACATGGTGCTTAGGTGTGTGGGCTGGTGAAGGGAAGCAAGGGATCCTTTATTTAACTCATAGCCTAAGAAGGGCTTGGTTATTCTCAGAGTAATCTGTCAGTAAGGCTGTGGCAACCTTTGAATCTCTGCCCACACTGAGCAGAACACAGAAGTGTCCAAAATTGCATGCAAAAACTGTTCTTAGGTAATGTTAAACAGTTTGTAGCATGCAGCAGAAGCTTTTTTCCCATAGTCAGATTTCTAGTGTCATTAATTATCCCTCAGTTAAGACTTTTTAACAGCAGTTGTAAAGGAAGTTAGTAACATAAACGCACAGCAGGATTAGGAGCTGGCTGTGTCATAAGTGCATAAAAGTAAGTTTATTCAGGTGAAGGAATGGAGGTGGAGTGAGCTATGTAACAGACCTTGCTGGAGAAAGACTCACCATAAAAAGCAGTGCTTGATTCTTTGTGCTTGTGCTTAATTAGGGTTGAGTGCGGTAGAATGATTCTGTCAGAACTGGTTTGAAATTGAGATGCCCTTGCTTTGCCTCTTCTACAAGCAGAGGGACAGGGTTTATGCGTGGTCTTGGTTGATGCACCTCTCCACTTAAGCGGCCTACAAGAATCTTGCAGTATTAAAGAACATCCCTACAAGACTCTGTTTACTTCTTTAAATCAGGACAACAGGCTCCTCTGGAGTCCTTTGGCTCATCCATTTCACAGTGCAGTAGAGGTATTCTTATCGTTAGGGAATGTGTTGAGGCTTTTGTATGCGTTGTGCAGCTGACTCTCATACAATGTCAGCTGGTCCTCAAGAGGGTCAACTTTTCAACAAGCTCAAGGAAAAGCAGAAATTAATATTTGTATGTACTTTGGTATGTCTCTACAGTTATCTTGTCCAGTTTTCAAGAAGTGTGTGAAAATGGGGCTGCGTTTTGCGATTGAAGTTTTTTGTGTTCTGCAGCACTTCACAACCAACCCACACAGCATTAGTTCAAGGCAGAAATAAAGCCCTTGCTACCCTCAAGTTGTGAGGCAGCTTGGGGGTTTAAAAGTGGGAAGAAGAGTGGTGAACTCAGCTAGCAAGGAACACGTTTCCCTGGCTGCAGTCCACGGGTATTGGCCGCACTCAGCGCCCAGCTGGCTCCCTTCGGTCTGTATGGGGGCTGATCTCTTTCTCAGATGATACAGACTAGCAGCAATAGATAAAAGAAGTGAGAAATGTTTGCACATGATATCAATCTATCTGTCAGAACCAAAACACAGATGTCCCAGATGGAAGAGGACAGATGATCTTAGTGGCAATTAACCCTCAGTGGAGACAACCAGAGTTGCCCAGTAGCTGACTTATGAAGCAGTGTGCTGAGAATTAGATTAAACCCCAGTCATTTTATCTATTTACTTCTGGCCAATGAAATCCCAGCTGGCTATCGAGAAAATTGCAAGTGTTAACTTGCAAAATTGTTTTGAGTGAGTAGCATGTGCAGGCTCCTCCTGCAGGCTTGCTTCCTGAGGTTAGGTCTTTGTGTGTACTGGGAAAGCAATGCTTGATACCAGGCACTGGTCTGCTTGGTTCCTGTTTGACACTGCACTAATTATTATTCTTCTTTTCTCCACACCCCCACTCCCTGCTCCCAGTTATTGAACTCCCTATCCAAAAATCCAGATGCTGACTGCAAGTATGGACTGTACTTCCGGGATGGCAAGAGGAAAGTGGATTACATCCTGGTGTATCACTACAAGAAGTCTTCAGCAGGGAAGACTCTCGCCAGGAGAGCCCAGCACAATGATGCGGGTGCCAGGAGTGCCAAGCAGGACCCACTGCCTGGGAAGGGTGTGCAGATGGAGATGGGTGAGAGTGAGCCCCAGGCAGACTGCCACGAAGATGACAAGAGGTTTCGCAGGGAGGAGTATGAGGGGAACCTCGTGGAGGCTGGCCTGGAATTGGAACATGATGAGGATGTAAGGAACTAGTGTAGATGTGTAGTGATAAGGGGTGTGGCTGATGGGTAGGTCTGGGGAGATCACAGGACCATAGGGGTTAGAAGGGACCTCTAGAGATCATCAAATCCAATCCCCTGTTAAAGCAACAGCAGGGTAGCACAGGCAGGCATCTAGAAGGGTCTTGAGTATCTCCAGGGAAGGAGACCCTACCACTCTCTGAGCAACCTGTTTTAGTGCTCCATCATTTCAGCAATAAAGAGTTTCTTCCTTGTGTTAGTATAAAACTTCCTATATTACAGTTTTTACCCCTTGCCCTTGTTCTGTTGCTACACTCCACAGAAAAGAATCCGCCCCCATTGACTTGACTCATGCACTTTAGATATTTATGAACAGTCATGATTTCCCCTCTTAGCCTTCTCTTCTCCAGACTGAAAAGTCCCAGGTCTCTCAGCTTTTCCTCTTATGGGAGATGCTCTGGGCCCCTCATCTTTGTCTCTGGAAGCACCCTGTCATTTTTGATCCAAGGAGCCCAGAACTGGATGCGGTACTCCAGATGCGGTCTCATCAGTGTAGAGTAGATGAGGAGGATTACCAGGGCAACATTTTGAGCTGCTTAGCCATCACTCACCATGGCACGTGCCTAACTGCCACACAGCTTGTTGATGTGTTATCATAGCTAGAGGCGAGGCTCAGACATCTGTAAACAGCAATCAGAGGTTGATGGGTTGACGGTATGCCTTGGGTTGGGTCCACCAGTAATTCTGGCTCGGGTGAGAAATATCTGATGCAGACAGTAAAATTTTCATACCTTGGTGCAGCTTCTGGAGAATCATGTTTGTGCAAGGTGCTCTGCTAAATACTGTGGTTCAAGCACGTGGCTCTGGGTTGCGGTTTTGCTCTTTCCATTCTCTGATATCAAGAATATAGCACTTCACCTGTACCCTGAAAACAGCATGAAAAAGTGATGTGTGTGAAGTACTGCCAATGTGTGATAAGTAGAAATAGCCGCAGTCATATTAATTTCAAAGAAAGCTATTACAATTAACTGATCCAGCCAATGTGCCTGAAATCCCCATGAGGGGGGGGAGCGTTTGTGTTGGTTTTATTTACAGGATGTAACAGTTGACATTAAACATACAGAGCAACAATCAGTGTTAAATAAATAAACATGCTGAGGCTGATGGTACAGTGTGAAAAATCTTCCAACTCTCTGTGCTTGTGTGAAAATACAAATTGCTTTGTGTCAGGTTGTTGCAGCAAGTAGTTCTGTTCATTTGTTCATTAAGTCGCTAAAATGCTCTTTGAGGAAGTAAATTCAAGGACAGCTTGGAAATGATGGCTGGTTGGAAGGCCAGTGGTTAGTTATGTCCTCTGGGTTATCAGTGGGTTTCTGGAAGGCAGGCAGGGAAAGGCAGTTGTCCCTTCATGCTGCAGCTGTGACCCTGTGAGTTCTGAGCAGCCCTTGTGAGGCAGCAAGGACCCTTCTCAGCTCCATTCCTTACAACGTATGGCATTTGGCCCTTTGCCTGTGAAACAAATTTACCTGGCTTAGTCTATATTTGTGTCCGTAGCCATTAGCTTTTATTTCCTAAACAGTTTTTATCTTTTTATCTGTTTAACCTAATGGGGATTGTTCTGGAAGACAATAGCATTTCTGAGTCATGTTTTATATCAGCTCAACGCAAAATGTGCCCAGTGATTGTCCTGTTGTTAGAAACTGGTCAGCTCAAACAAATGAGCTGATAGTGTTGGCTGTAACAGGTTTTCACTAAATTTGGGTGAAACACAAGGGGGAAAATACTTAATTTCCTCTCACCAGTAACCTTTCTTCTTGCTTTATTTTTTTTTCCCTTTAAGACTAAGATCCACGGGGTTGGATTTGTAAAAATCCACGCACCGTGGAATGTACTGTGTCGAGAGGCAGAGTTTCTTAAGCTCAAGATGCCCACAAAAAAGGTAGGTGCAATTTTCCTCTTTTGTTCTCTCTTTTTCTTGGTGTTTTGTTCCTTTCTTCCCCTTCCCCCCTCTCCCCAGCTCCCTTGGAAGGCACTGTTTAAACACATTCTCATTACACACCTTACAAATATACTTCTATTCCCACAAGCATTTATAAAATAGTGAACTAATCTGCACAGCCTGGCATGGAGGACAGCATCCCCCTGGCACTTAACAAGAAAAGTGGGAGAGTCACAAAATTTATTGCTTTAGTCAACAGAAAGATTAAGCGGAAGCAGGGATGGAAATCTCAAACTCCTGTCTCCTGCTGTTGTCCGTGTGCAGTGCAACTGATTTCATTCAGTGCTTTACCCTTCCAGTGAGTTTTAAAGGAGGCTGCAATTAATAGTGAAATGTATTTGTTCATTTTGGTGGTTTCTTTCTCACCCAAAAGGTTGGACTGCTAAAAAATGAATGTACTACTTTGCACGCAGTAATCTCGCTGGGCTTAGGTGGCTACTTACATACATCATCAGTCATGCTTGCAGGAGTTGGGTCTACTCTACCACAAAATAAATTACCTCTCAGAATATTTGAAATGTCATTAAAGATACAACGGTGTATTTTCATCGTGAGCTATATTCAAAGACATCCATGATAGACTGCTACCTGCTTAGCTAGAGTAGCTTAGAGATGGATTAATATTTAAACATACTAAGTGCATGTCTCAGACTGTGGAGGGAAGTCTGTAATGGAGAAAGAGACACTCTCAAAGCTCAGCGTCATTTATTACAGTGCTAAAACTACACATTTGGTTTGGATTTTATATCAGTTCCCATTATTGCTTCACTTACTACTGATTTTAGTCAGAAGCATAATTAGATAAAGAGAGAACTTCAGTAGAATAGTGGCTTAACTATGGAAGCAAAACATTTTGAATAATCTTTGATTATATGGAAGAGGAGAACATCCTGAAAGCTGCAGGATATCCACAGGAAAGCCCCTGGTGCTGCAGGGTTAGGAGAACACTTCTGTCCCTTACTTCTTTGTCCTCTTGCACTGAGGAAATGGTACCTGTGAGTGTGTCTCTCTGAACCAGAAAATGAGTTTTACCATTCTTCTGTTTGCTCCCTCAGATGTATCAAATCAATCAGACCCATGGTCTTCTGAAAAAGATCAACTCTGTAATTCAGAAGATAACGGAGCCTATCCAGCCCAAGGTGGCTGAGCACAAGCCACAGACGGTGAAGCGCCTTTCCTACCCCTTCTCCAGGGAGAAGCAGCACTTGTAAGTGAGCACGGTGCCAGCAGGCCTGGGCTGCTCTGGTAGTGGCTGCAAAGAAAATGCGTGTCAAACTAAACTTATGTCATTTACTGTAGTCTTTTTTCCACGTAAAATGAAAATGCTCAGTAAAATTTATAGGCAGAGTTGTATATTAATAACAGCGAAGATAATTGCAGTGATCTGGTATGGGCAGCTCACATATATGGCAAATTAGGTCTTGTCTTGTAAGTGATATGAAGCCAGTGGGAGCAGTGGACTAGTAAGAGTAGCTGTAGATGTGGGCGGAGGAAAAAAATCTTAAGGTGGGGCCCAGCCAGTTTCATTTGCCTTGGATTGCTTTGCTGCTGCTCTTCCTTGGCCAGCATCCCAGAGGCAAAGCTTTGAAGAGTGTGTTTATGTGCGTGCCAGCTGGAACAAATACCAGTCCTAGGGCAGGATTTCTTCACTTTAGATACGGACATTTTTTTTTTGTTTTTTTGTTTTTTAATAAAGGGATGCGGAACACTAATGGAGTTGTGTATTAGATTCACATGCCTGATAGTGGGGCCAGTCGATCTATGTGACGTTTGATGTATTCTTAGACTTGCAGGAATTAAATTCATACACGTACTGCATGTAGGATGTTCCTGCAGCAAAGGAGACCGATAGGTCAGAGAAAGCTTAGAAGGTGCCCCTTAGCTTGTATTTGGAAATGCCTCATGATACTTGCAGAGGTGGCTGTTTTCAATGAGACCATCTAGGCGTTTGCTGAATGAGGGAAGCCAGAGTGCTCTTACAGGTTTTGCAGGTCCGGCCCAGATATAAAGATTATTAGGAGAAAGAAGCCATAACAGGCAGGAATTCAATTAAATGAGCACAAATAGCTTCGTTTGTGCGGAAAAGTGGAAAAAAACTATAAAAAAACATGTAAACGTATTTAAAATGCAAAAGTTGGACTTTCTTTTTAATGAGGTTTCTACAAGCTATCCTTTAACGTTAGCTTTGAGAAAACCCCAGGAGGAAAGAAAATATTGAACGGGGTCAACAAGAGCAGGAAATTACTATGTTGTTTTTTTTGTTGTTGTTGTTTATTTATTTTTTTAACATAATGGGCTTCCTTCTGATCTTTTAACAGATTTGATTTGTCTGACAGAGATTCCTTCTTTGACAGCAAAACGAGAAGCACTATAGTAAGTACTGTATATAAATAATTTATGGTGGATAGTGCCTTCATCCTGGTGTTAATAGCCCTTTTGCTGGCTTTAGGACAAAGCCTATTGCTGATTTGTCCCTTTGTACCAAAGGCCAGAGATCACCTGTGACATTTATTATTTATCCAATAAACATTTCCAGCTTTAGCTTGTACGGTAAGTTGTGTTTGATGCTAACAGGTTGCTGCCTTTTGGACAATGATTTGGATCTTCTTTTTGGTTCATTGTGAACGTGTAACACGATTTCCTAGTAGACACATCACCAGGAGGGAACAGATTTAGGTTCTGTGTTGCACCTACCTGTCCCTAATTATGTATTGCTCTATTGCAACTCTACAGGCTTCAGCAGCTCCCTGACAGAAGTGAAGCCTAAAGCAGGGATAAGATATCACAAAATAAATCTGAGTAATATCTTATGACTCAGAGCATGAAATAGAAAGGCGAGAAAGCGTGTCCTTTCCTATAGTCAAATATTAAAGGGGATATTAGGAAAGTCCACACAGAATCCAGGGCTGTGGCAAATAGCAATTGTTGCAACAATTCTGCAAAGCATGATGCTAACTTCTTGCCCAGCTTCCCTAGAGCCCCTAAGGAACACCATAGAGCAGTAATGCTGATTCATTTGAAATCCCTGCAAATAACCTGGTAATAAAAGGTAGATTGAGCAGTGCCCGGCGTCATCTTATCCTGTATGCATTTCTCTTTGTATTCTTGTTACTTAAAGTTCTCTCCTGCCTTTCCCATGTGTATTTTTAAACCACAGTGCAAATATTGACCCTCCCACCTACAGCAAAATGAACAGGAATCCAGTCACTCCCTGCGAGGCTCTGGTGAATAGAAAAAACTTGAGACCTTGAGCTTATTTAAAAAAAAAACAACAAAAAAACAACAACAAAAAAACCCAACACATTATGTAACTGGCCATCTCTCTGTGACAGCTCTTTAACCCTTGGGGGCTAAAGGGCAGCACCTGGCAGAGGGGCAGCCTCAGGTAACCGCCCATGACCCCAGCAGGCAGCAGCTGTGCTGCTTGCCCCTTCAGAGCTGCCAATGCTTACATCAAAAAATGCAGGCTGACCTCCCCTGCCATCCTGGCCCCATACCAGTGTGCAAAGGTTATTCAACAATAAATGAAAACAAATTGTAAAACAAATATGTCTGTTTTGTCACCAGTCTCTGAAATGTTAAGGTCAAACTGTTTCTTTTACCTGTTTTAAGATAGCTGCTGCACGTGTACAAGCTCATGAGGCCAGAGGCAGCAAAGTATGCAGGGCACTGCCGAGCATGGGCTGCAGGGGTGGGTGGCCTGACAGGAGGGAAATGTCAGACAACAGTCATGGTGACTGGCCAGCAAGCTCAGCCTTCCTCTCTTATAAGGGAGGGTCTGCGTAAGGAAATCTTGAAACTCTGATGTGCTGAGCACGGCAATTTTTATTAATGAATAATGACTTCACCAGTGTCTTGGTTCTGCCAATACTTGTATCTGAACTGTGCACAGAAAGACTGCTTTTTGCTGGCGATATCCCAAGCAACTGTTTCTTTTCTTTTACTTTACTTCTACAGGTTTATGAAATTCTGAAAAGAACAACATGTACCAAAGCAAAATATAGCATGGGTAAGGAACTTTATTGAGGTTTAAGATCGATGTTGTTTTCAGATATTGAAAATAATGGCAAGCTGTATCTGGCTGTGAAGTTTTGGTTTTTCCCCTGCTCTCTCATTTGATGTATGTGGATATAATTGTTGCATTTGGAAACGTAATTACTGTAGCTATTTGGAATTTTTTTTCAAATGTGGATCTATAGATTCAATTCTAAACGAGATCTGAGCATGTAGGCCCTTCAGATGTTAGTTATGACCTCTAAAGGCAGGGCTGGAAGGTGGTCAAAAGCCAGGGGTGACATAAGCTCTGCACTGGTTCAGTTTATCATTCATGGTAGTGGATGAGAGCATCACAATGAGCTTCATAACTGCCCTGAAACCTATGGGCCACTGCATTCCCTTTGCAAGTACTTGAGTGAAATGGTGACTGCCCAAATCACTTGTGAGGAGGGGAACTGAGCTCAGCCTAAGCCAGCCCTTCTCTTGGCCCTCACAGCAGGTGCAGGTAAAGTTCGTGCTGCCACAGCCAGACGTTTTAGTAGTTCAGCCCTAAGTCTGGTGCTCTTAAGAACTGAATTCCTAATGCAGGTAAACACAAATTCAAACACTGTGAGGCAGAAGTGGTATATAGCTGTCTGGGGGATCAAAGGTAACAACGGTAAACCAAATTATATAAGGCTGTATTCTCTCACATCCTGTCTTCTTAACAAATGACAAATACAAATTTACATGATAACGCATAAATGTGGGAGAAGATATTTGATAACTGTTAGAGTCTGTTGTAGCATTTATTTACCTGCAGGCAGCTACGTAAAACAATAGGAACTTGAATTACAGGTAGTTCTGTTCAATATTGACCCATCAGCTGCTTACAAATCCATCAAATAATAGAAGTACAATTATACCACAAGCAATTTCCATGCTTGGATTTTATTGTTGAAGTAACAACATACAATGTATAATTGTTGAATCCTTGTGCACACTTGATTTTCTTGGTGTTCAGCCAATATTAACAGAAATTCTATTTCCTTGTAGCATGGGAAATCCAAATTAATGTGTGACTTTCAGGTCCCTTTTTTGAGTCTGATGACAGATCTTTTTCACTGGAAATTATGTATGTTGACTCTTGAAGGGAGAGAACCATATAGCTCAGTTGAGTTCTTGCCTTAGAGTTGGTTGCTCACTTTATTTTATTTTATTTACTTTTTTAATCCAAAAATTGGTAACAGGTCAGAGATTAGCTGAATGGAGCGGAAATTAAAGGAAGGTAAAGTGGTAGGATTTGCAGGTTGTTCTTCTTCAAAAGATTGGCAAGGTCACAAAGTATACCCAGTAAAAATGTCATTAGGCCTGCACATCCAAGAGTATAATCAGCATAACTCAATCGGGTTCTTTGTGTTACAGCGCTGGAATGCTGGGTAACAACCCGGCAAAGGTTGCAAATGGATTTGAGCAAACACAGATAATGCTGCAACACTTCTGTCCAGCAGGAAAAGGGCAGCAGCACAGCGAACACTGCAGTCTTTGTTATGCATTTTGCAAATTTGTGAAAATGTGAAACCATCTTAACTATTAAATGCTGATACATAGTTCTTTGGTAGCACTTCCCTAAAAGGACAATTTATCTGTTCCCTAGTTGTTTGTGCTAGAAGTGTGGAAACACTCGCAGACAACTCATTGCACTGTATAATTTTAAATATGACTTGGAAAATAATGGTACTACAGGATACTAAATACTCCCAGAGCAGTTTCTCCAGCTAGTGCACAGTAAAAATATGACTGAACTTGTTATTATATTAGTGAACTTGAGAAATTCTTACTTTAAGAGCAATCAAAAACAGCTCCTGAACCTGCAGTGATTGCTTCCTCGCTCATGTTCACTGTCCCACACTGGTTAGCAAAGAGTGGATGTTCAGCAGGGAGCATGCTGTAGCATATGATTTTTTTCCTCTCCTTTTTATTTTTTATTTTTTTTATTTTTTAATTTGTGAGTTCTTTTGAATTCTTCGTGATGCCAGAGATTTTTTTGTTAGCCTTGCACAAAGAGAACTGCTTGGCTTTGCACCGACTGACCTGAAGTAGCTCTGGTTCCACAGCCAAGTCCAGTTGGTTGAATCACCTGCCATAACTCCATGAATAACATGGCACGCTCGGATGTGGGCACCCCTCCATCACTGGCAGCAGCTGTATGATAGGCAGCAGCGTGTGAGAAGCTGTGTGTGCACTGCAGCCCTCAAGGGCCTTGGTTTGGCCAGGTGACCTGTGGGAGGGAGCACCACGAATTCCTAAAGGCTGGAGAGATCACTAAGATCACCTAGTCTAATCATCATCCCATACCTGTGACTGCTCTAAACCGTGTCCCTCAGTGGACATGCCCTTCAGCCCTGTGCTTGCACCTTCCCCAGCTCGGCCTCGCTGCGCTCCAGCCCTGGTGAGGGAGCGGTACTGCACCCGAGAGGGCAGAACCTGTCCCTTGTGCCCCATACATTTTGTAGATGAAGCATTAACTGCTTTCAGGCTCATGCATGTAACTAATAAACGGATGTGTAAACAGGGAAAGGAGAGGGAAGAAAGAAGGAAACTGCCCTTTTAAATAAAAGACGAAAATGTGGTAAATATGGTAAGTATTACGCCAAGGTCTTTGCAAAGGCTTTCCCTACAATTTCTCTAATCAATCTGAAATCTAAATTCAAAGCTCTGTGCGTATGGCAAGTGTGTATGTGTGTTCCCTTATACCATCAATTTCAGCCATATTCTTCTTGTGATCGAGCCTTCTGCTACATACTTTCAAATCTGCAGGCTTGCCCTTAAATCTGACTTTTCAGAAAATGTAATTCATTATAATGACTAATTTCAAGTCATCGGCTTCTAATTCTTGATTCTCAAATATATATGACTTCTTCTTGCTCTCTGCAGTTTTCCATTTCATAAAATGAGTCATGTTTAATAACCTATATGATTAAAAATGAAAGTACGTGTAGATGGCAGAAAAATCATTAGCTGACCAAATGGCTGTTATTTTGAGGGAAACCTCCAGGAAGCATGATGAAGTGAGACTGTCTAGACTTGAAATGGTAAATAACTATTATGTCTTTATTTTTCAAGGGATCACCAGCCTGCTTGCCAATGGAGTTTACAGTGCTGCATATCCTTTGCATGATGTAAGTGATCTTGAAATATATTTTCCATGTCTGCTTTCTGACACCAAACAGTCCTTAATACGTAATGTATTAATGGCATCGTCACAAACACTCGTGCTCAGGAGCACAACTTCCTGCTTGCTTGTGTGATGACTGCAGTAACTTCTGCAGGATGTTTCCATCACTGTGCTGAATATTAGTGAATTTCCCATCTCTGTCTTACCCTAGATGATCCTGAGTGATGTCTTAATGTGATAACAGAAGATTTGCTTCAGTGTCTTAGCAAAAGAAACTGTTTTGTTATTTTCTGCCCTTCTGTTTCTAAAGTTTCTGGCATCACTGGCAGGATGCATGTGCGTTCCTGGAGCACAGAGGGGCTCATACCCTGATCTAAACCTCCCTGTTGTCACCTTAGCAGACAAAGATGTCTATGACTTTTTGTCTGTATGATTCATTGTCACTTGAGGAAAAACAAACAAACAAACAAACATAAAGACCTGACACAGTGTACTTCATGAGATGTTAAAATGTTCACTGGGACAGAGAGGATTAGGGGGAGGTGGGGAATTTCGGTGGTACCCATACCTGAGCTGTGGATCCTCATACTGTCAAAACAAGTGATGTCAAACCTAGGCATGCTGGAAAGAGCCCAATGGATGGCTACCAAAATGGTAAAGCAACTGGAGCACCTCTCCTTTGAGAAGAGGTTGCAAGAGCTGAGACTTCTCAGCCTGGGGAAAATGAGGCTTAGGGGGATCTCATAAATGTGTAAAAATACCCAGAGGAGGGGTGCATAGAGGGTGGAGCCAGGCTCTGCTCAGTGTTGCCCAGTGCCAGAGTCAGAGGCAATGGACACAATCTGGAGCGCAGGAGGTTCTCTCTGACCGTCAGGCAGCACTTGTGTGCTGGGTGTGTGATGGCATAGGTTTCTCATAGAGGTTGTAGACACTCCTTAGAGACCTTCAGAAGCTGCATGGACATTGTCCTGAGCACTCTGCTCTGGGTATCTCTGCTGGAGCAGGGATCGGAACGGATGGACACTGAGGTCCCCTCCAGCCCCAACCATTCTGTGAGCTGGAGGCACACAGCAGCTGGGTGCTGGTGACACCTTCCCCTGGAGGTTCACATCATGGCTGGAACTGTCAAGCACGTGCTCAGCCAGACTTGCAAAACGGGCTGGCAGATGTCAAAAGGACATCACAGAAATACTGCTCGTGATGCGCTGGCTGCGCAAGTGTCCGGAGAGTGCTAAGCCTAGTGCAGGCTGTCCCGTGGGGAATGTGTGAATGAAGCATACTGTCTTAGTTTTCTGTCCTGTTTGCTATGTCTCCAGTGTTTTATCTCTGGGTAACAGCAATCACAACAGGCCCGTCATCTGTCTGATGCTTATCGTGAGCATCAGACACTCATAAGCTACAGTGATATCACTTAAAAATGCAGAACAGTTAAATAAACTTCTCTGCATGTACTGGCCTCACTTCTTTAGATAACTACTGATAGGCTCTGTTTTAAGTAATTTATTTATTGTCTTCATTTGCTCCTTTATCATGCTTAAAAATAACTCTGCAGATTTAATCAGCCCTGAATGTTTGGAGACTTTGGGTACAGACCAGTTCTCTCAGCTGCTCTCTCCTTTGTCAAGTGGCCTGAGGTGAACCCCAAACACCACGGAAATACCACATCCTTTCCCTTGACATTTTTAGGCCACCTTTATCACTTATTCATTCCTTTTTCCCCAGTGATGGACACCATTACTCTTTCTTAATGTGCCGGATGACAAGAGACCTAAGTGTGCTGTAACAAATGAACTCCTAAAATGCAGCATTATTTTACAGATTGCTTTTCTGGTTTTGATGCATTAAGTGAGAAGGATACATGGACATGCAGGAGGCATAGCAGCAGCTCTGGGCATGACTCACTGATTGACATGAGTTTTCTTTCTTAAAGGGTGACTACGAAGGTGAAAATGTCGAACCCAACGACAGAAAAGTAAGTGGATGAAAGGGGGTTAACAGACTTGCAAAAGTCCCAGCCTGAAGTTACCTGCTGGAATCTGGGCACTGCCAAGATTTCACACACAACGTATCACAAAAATGCCATGCAGTAGAAGTACGTGAATACTTTAACATTTCAGTTTGCCTTCATGTGGAGCACAGTATGGCTATGTTTAAAATGCCAGCTTAGTAATGATGCATTTCTTATCACATTAGAAAGTATGGATAGAATTTAGACATAACACCTGAAGTTAGGGTGCAGTAACTTTGGGCCTGCACCATTGAGAATTTGCTCAGCTATTTTCAGATATCCATATCCAACACAAACCCAGCTTTGTGCCACAGCCACCCATTCAAAAATGCATTACAGTCCCTGTGGATGTATGTGCTGCTACCCTTGAGAATGGGGTTAGCATCAGGCTCAAAATGTGGGCATGTCAGCTGCAGGAAAGGACAAAGATTGTCTCATTCCTCATAAACACTCATTCTTAATTTTCATTTAAGCTTTAATGGGAAGCACATACAGAGATGGCTTTATGGAAGTATGCTGATGTACTGTTATCAGTTTCTGCATAAGCCTGCAGTTTAAATTGATTTTAGTTTATGTATACTGAAAAACATCTGTGTGGTAATCATTCTGAGGAAATACCTCTTGTCAGAAAATGCAAATTTGCCTATGCTTTGCAAAAATGTCAGTTTCTTAACTTTGGAGTGGAAGTTCTGCACACTAGTGACCGTGCTCCTCTAAAGCACATTATCTCACTGACAGTGAAGCAGAAGGGAGCTTAAGCCTGCTCCTGACATCCCTGTTTCATGGAAGGAATTAATGAATTTGAGTGTACCTTGAGCTCCTAGACTAGTGACTAGGCCTGCCTTTGCCTTTCCAACTTGTTTCACAGTCATGTTTCTATGGGGAAAAGCATGGCTCAGGGCATAGGAGAAGCAGGTCTTAAATCCTCACATTAGCCTTATGAAAATAGGTATCCAAAATTAGAGGTCTGCTGGGCCTAACGTGCAAATGACTCATTAGGAGACAGCTACTGTTGATTTCCAACCCCTTATTCCCTCATTGATTTGTATTAAAAATACTACATGCCTATCATTTCATCATTGAGCAATACATCCCTCAAACAAAAAGGATAAAGCGTGGATGAAAGTCCAAGTTTTGTAAGCGGCTGGATTTTACCTTCTTTACTACTAACTTCACAAATGCACTTATTTCACAAGTTCACTGTCCGTTTTGAAATGTTTACCTTGGCTTTTGGCTTTTATTTCCTTCAAATAATCTTTTGGTGTGCTTTGGCATGTCTCTTCTGGTTTCTTGAAGCTTTCTTTAATCTAATCCAGTGCTAGGCCAGGCTGTGCCTTTTTACAACAGAATTAAATTTGAGACATAGAAATGAAGTAAATATTTAGGGATAGCTCAGTGATCTTCTGTAATCATGTCTTTGAAGCTGTGCTTTGAATATCGAGCTGATAAATGTCAGGATAAATGAGATAATTCATTTGTACTTTAACTGCAAACTTGGTTTGAAGTGCCATACAAAAGTGAAAAATGACACTGATGCAAAATCTCCTCCATTTAGTGTTTCCTGATAGGCTTGGCCAGATTAGCTTACTGAGGAATCATCTCATTTCCAGCACTAACTTATCTTATTAGAAGGATAAAAAGTTTCAGCTGGTACACATGAATGTTGAAGTGTCTGAATCAGTGCATGTTTCCAAGCACAGGCAGCGAAGCTTGAACTTTTGGAAAAATGGTTGAAAGGAACCTGCGGCAGAATAAAATTAGATGTACAAGAATGCTGATGTTTAATAAAAACCTGCCTTTCAGGTTTCACTTTCTGGCCTTTGGTTGTAAGGAAATTAGTAAAGATGAATTATTTTCAGGAGAGAGGGGAAAATCCATAGTCCAATTTTATTTTTGACATCACAAAGGGAAAGTCGTATTTTTGAGTGATTCAAAAGCACAATGGAGCAGTTCAACTTGGAAGGTTTGACCAGTGATTTGGCAGGAGAATTGCTAACTGCTCTAGAAACCATTGGCTCTGCAGTACAGTGCTCAAGGTAGGGCTGTGTGTGGGCAGTGGCTGGAGTGCCTGCCTGGCCCTGCTTTGCTGCAAGGAGCATGGCTGTGTGCACCAAGTTTCTGCTCCTACAGTCATGGATGCTGTAGACTTGAGCAGTGGCATCCTGCTTGGCTGCTCTGCTAGGAAGTGGTCTCAGAAATGACCAACAGAGTATCTCCTTGATTTGTACAGTAATATAATCCTGATCTCTTGTAACTGGGAAAGGAAGGCATGTGTAGACAGGCTGGTCCCCTAATCCCAGTAGAAGTGATAGTGGTGGTACAGGTGGCCAGTGAGAACTGTTCTTTTTATCTAGTGTTAATTTTACACACTGATTTCTTGTTCAGTCTGTTAGCTGAGCAAAAAATTAGACCAGAGAAGCACTGTTGATATAATTTACAAAGTAAAAGGGAAGTTGAAGGTCTCAGAGGAAGCTATTTTTATGAGGAATTCAATATTATAAATCATTAATGGGCATCACTGTTCTTCTTGGCCTGTATCCTGACCAAAAGGATGAGTGAAAATCATCACATTCTTGTAGTTTAAAGCTGAGCATCTCCTAAATGCGGACTTCAAGGCACCTCTGCATAGCTCCTCTTGATGAACACTGGATATTTGTGCAGTAGAAACAAACCCACTTACGTTTGTTTTCTATGTATTGTAACTCAAAGCATGTTCATCTTCCTTATCTTTTCTGCTGGATTCCTTCTGCAGATCATAAAATCATGTCTGTTCTCCCTATCTCTGCTGTAGTTATCCATCAATCCCATTGCTGAAGAGCCTTTTAATGTACTAGAATTTATCACTGCATTATAGCATGCCAGATCATCAAATTTGCTTTTAATACTTAATGCAGACCGTATATATTGTCAGATCTGAATTATGTGTGGAAACCACAAAGAAGTGAGACTCAATCACAGCGCAAGCACTGTAAAGGAGAAATCTGCTGTGTGTGGGGGGGGCTTCAGCTTTCATCTTCCTTTCTCTTTTACAGCTCCTGTGTGAGGAGTGGGCAAGCTATGGAGTCTTCTATAAGTACCAGCCCATTGATCTGGTGAGGTAAGAGCCAGCCCTGAGGGCATGTTCCTGCTGTGCAGCCATACCTGCCAGTGCCCTGCAGCACTTGGGTCCTTTGGAGCCATTCCACAAAGCTCGTAAGGACAGACAGCTGTGTATGTGCGCAGCACTGCTGTGCCCAGCAGTAGTCAAACTTCTGGACAGCCCAGTGGAAGCCAGGGGAGCTAGGGTGGGTAGGGAGGAGGTTTGTGTGGGGTTTCAATGCTTTTAGTGGGTTTCATTCTTTTTAGTGGGTTCACTCTTGGTAACAGTGGAGGCTCTCTGGAGTAACTGTGCTACAGAAAGTGGGGGGCTTTGGTACGAGGAATAGCTCTCAGAACTTCCAAAGTTATTAACTCACAAAGCAGAAACACGGGAAAACAATGTCCAGTTGGACTGACTGGCTTTCATGGTGCCTGCATCACTGGATTAACTCCATGCATGAGAAAGAGAGTCCTCCGAGGAAAACATTCCCACAGGTCATTGGATCTCACTTTCTCCATGCTTAATCCAGCTGTGATTCATAATTTCAGCCATGTTATATTTTAAGAAATAGGAAACATTTTTCTCCTCTCTCTTTTTTAAAAATCTTTAATGTCTTTCAGAAAATACTTTGGAGAGAAGATTGGACTATATTTTGCCTGGCTGGGAGTTTATACGCAAATGCTTATTCCAGCTTCCATTGTAGGGATTATCGTTTTCCTCTATGGCTGTGCAACTGTGGATGAGAACATACCAAGGTAAAAGCAAAGTAAAACAAATTAAAAAAATACACAACAGATATTTTTATTGTTTGAGACGATTAGAGTCTCAGAAGAAAATGTTACCTGTGTAACACATACTTAGAGTGAGCACAGCTGAAAACTGTGGCTCCTATTTCTTGGGCTTTTTCTCGTGCCTCCTGTAGTGCCATGGCAACGCCAGGTCTGACTGCCAGCTGGCGCTGACCAGGGTGCAATGAGTGCCCTCTGCCCGTGTTTTTCCTCACATCCTGCACGTTCCATCTTTGGGAGCTGTGCTTGAAGGAAGTGGGAGAGATGCATGGAATAGGGGAGGGTGCAGTCCCACAGGTTCCTGTTCCGGTAAGTGATGGAGATCTACCAAGGGCCAAGTGTGGGCACCAGAACTGCAGCATGTCTTAAAATCATTAGCAGTTATTGTTAATATTACTTGTTGAGCTGTGCTGATGTACTAAAATTAATTCTTGGCTGGTTGCTCAGGTGTGGGTTTCTTTTCTAATGCAGATCATTATGTGAAGCTAACAAAAGGCTGCTGATGATAGGTTTTAGTGCTCGCTTCTTAAAATGCTGAAAAGCATATTGTGTGACATAAAGATAAATCAAGAATATATATGTCTAAACTAAGCAATTGCAGTCAGATTAACAAAATCGTGATGTCCCACTATTTTTAAATTTCAGTACGTTTTGTTATTATAATAATTATAAAGCCCTATGATTTTGCATTATTTGCCCTGCATGCATCATCAGCTGTAGATGAAAATTACATACAACCAAGAGTGGTGATTAACAAAGCAGATTAATGGATATCAAAAAATAGATTTTGTTGTTGTTGTTAAGATTGCTTTGTGCTGCTTCCAACAGTGGAAGAAAGTCAAGGAGAACATTACTCTTGCTCTTCTGCAGATGGAGTGCAGAGAAGTTAAATTTGTTGAACTCCAATCTCTGGATACGCAGCACTTCTCTTGAATTTTATGTATTGCTGTGGTTAGTATTTTAAAATAAGTTGTTTTGTTTTGTTTTTTAACAATAATATTCCGTAATAAAAAGCATGGAGCTTTATGCATCTTTTATTTCAGCCCTCATGTTAGCACAGGTTACGGATGAAGCTGCTCACTAGGCCAAGAGAGGAAAGGACTACGAGAGTAGTGTTCGGTGGTCCTACAGATCAGAAACAGATGCTGTGCCATGGAGAGTGGCCCATCAGAAATGCCTGTCAAAGTGTGGATGTTGAGCTATACTGAATTGCCTTTCCTATGTTGTATTGCTTCTTTGCAGTATGGAAATGTGTGACCAGAGAAACAATATCACCATGTGTCCCTTGTGTGACAGAACATGCAGTTACTGGAAGATGAGCTCTGCTTGTGCAACTGCTCGCGCAAGTCATCTGTTTGATAACCCTGCAACTGTCTTCTTCTCGGTCTTCATGGCTCTCTGGGGTAAGGAGATATATGCCTTGATGTTAAGTTTTTAATTATTTAAGACATAACAGGAAGAAACAGAAGAGATAAAGCAGTGTATTTATACTCAGTTAATTATATAAAGGACTTCTTTTGCTCCCCCCTCCATCCCCGCCATGAAACTGCCAACCCCGAATTTATATTCTGGACTGAAAGCTAAAATTCAAGAAGTTGCTCAAGATGAATATCAAATGAAATTGTTAAGCATCTGTCATAAAACTGCAGCATGGTATGTCAAAATTTCATTAACGAGATTGCATAGCTCGCCAAAAAAATCTATTTGCAGAGCCAGCTTCCACTTAGAGCATTACAGAAGAAATGTATTGATGTACTTTGGGGTTGAGGGGAGGGCTCCATGGGGAAGTGTAATGGCCTTTAACGTCTCTGGACAAACCAAGATTGATTTCTGAGTGTGTTCCGAGATGCAATTAAGTTTATCAGCAAGAAGACATCAAGCATGCAGACCATGAACCCGGAATTTTGTCATAATAGGTACTTTTTCTGATGCTAAGTGGCCCTGTATTTGAGCAAATCACTTAACCTTTCTTTTCTCATCTGTGGAATTTAGTTAAAAGCATTGTGAAACTTTTTGTGGGAGTAGTTACAGAGAGCTACATGAGCCATGGTCGTCCTCGTGCCAGGGGGGCCTGTCTAGATGGGAAATTAATGGGTGCAAAGCCTGTTGTTATGACTGGAGTCCTGTACAGAGAGGCTACAGAGAAAAGGGACATGTGCTTCACTACATTCAGCTGTGAAGTTCAACAGCCATGTGCTGGTAATGTTGGTGAGCGCAGTGCAAGAAGTTTGCCCTGGACTGATTTTTACACAAGCCAGTGTAATTCTGCTTCACAATTCTGTTTCACAATTGTCTCCATTTCAGTTGCAGTGAGCTAAGGGCTGATGCTAAGAGCTCACTGCCAAAGTAAAGGGCTGTCTTGCTGAGCGATTAAAGGGCAGTGAGGGATCAAGAGCACTGCAGGTACAAAGGAAAAGATGGAGACCTGGAGAGGTTGAACTTGCAGCAGGTAGGAGTGGCTGTGATCTTTGAGATCATCTGGCCATGTAATGCACAGGGAGAAATGTGATACACCCTAAAGCTGGGTGCCATGTCAGAGGCTTTAAATAGACTGATGTGGAGAGTCAAGTATCAGTTTCGGTCTCTTTCACTTACTGTTACTGTGATCCCCACACAGGTATTGGCACAATATGCTCTGTTGTCCAAAGAGTAGGGTTGTTTGCCTCCCTTTCCTTAACAAGAAATCCTGGATCCCTTCATCTACTTTTTGCCTTCTGGGCCAAAGGCAAGCATATTGGCAGACGATGGTTTCTGTGCTCTGTGCAAAATAAGGCTTAATCTCTAAGATAGTTTTGGAGTGGGATGTGAAATTCCACAAGTTCTTTTTGGGTCAACATAAAACTTTATTTTGATATAACACCATATAAAAGTTGTTTCAATAAGGTCATTTTGAATTTGAAATCAGAAGCTTTTCCACAAGGTCATGAATTTGCATTATTTCCAACTTAACTTTTAAGGATTTCTCAAAATTATTTTTCTGAAGGGAATGAGGAATTTATTTTTTAAGGAAATAGTATTAAGAGAAATTGATTCTCTCTATATGTAAGTATGTGTATATTCTGCAGTGCGATTTGTGAACACCTCTGCCTGTAAGGGGTTTTATTAGGCTTTTGTAGAGTTGAAGAACTGAGGCAGATGGAATCTAACCTGTTCAGTTGGCACAGTGTCCTTAACATAACAAGGAAATTAATCAAAGTTTGAGGGCATTCCTGCGATGACCCTCTTGGCCAGGCTGTCCTTCTGTGATGTTGTTCATAGAGTTGCAAAAATTGGAAAGACCACCAAGATCATCTAGTCCACCACCACCATGCTCACTGAGCCATATCCTCAGTGCCACATCTCCATGTTTCTTGAACACCTCCAGGGATGTTGACTCTACCAGTTTGCCGGGCCAACATTACAGAGAACTATGCTCACATGAGTTACAGCAGCTGCAGCACTGTCCCATGCCTGTCACAGGTTCAGCATTACACGTGAGCCTTGGTCCAGTGATGTTTGTTCTCTGAAAAAGCAGGCTCTCCTTGGCCAGCCTGGAAGCTTAGCTGGTGCTGAGTGATACTGGCTTACTTTCAAAGGAGTAAGCGTGAACCTGTGGTCTTAAATGACACAAAAGTCTCAAAGAATCTAAATAAGGTCATTTGGATAATAACCTCTGGGAAGTGTTGCGCTCTGTCTATGATGATGGGCCCAGATGAGTTATGAAAATGCATAGGTATGTGTGGTGGAGCAGCTGTGCTCAACTACTGCAGCATACCTGGCACATTTGCCCGCTGTTTTGAAATGAACTGGCCACGTTTCAGATGCAGTGTTTTCATTTTGCATCTTTGTAAGGCAGTGCCATGAAACAACTCCTTAGTAGCAGTACTAAACAACGTATCATTCATTGTCCATATTCCTTACTACGGGTGGATACTGCAGGCCACGGGACAGGAGCCCCAGGAGCAAGAGATGGGTTCTCTGGGAACCTGACGTGCTCTCTTAAGAGACAGTTACGTGGTACGGGTACATTGACGAGGCTCAGACATAAGGTTGGCAGTTGCTTTTGGAATATGAGTGCCATGAGCAGAGCTGCTTTCTGGACGCAAGGGTGACCTTGTATTCTGTATTCAGCTCTCTTGCCCTCTCCCTGCCTCTGTTTTTGCTGAACAAGAGGGCAAACATTTGTGAGCACATCTGTTAATGCTCACTGCGGGAAGCTCCCCTGGGAACACCACTTCTGGGTAAACTTGCCTCTTTCATAATCACTTATTTATCATACAGTGCTGGTGGATTCCCAGCATCTAAATATGTCCTCTGAGAACTTGTTCAGTCTCTGAGACAGAGAGACTGATATAGACTGGGATCTTTCACTGTGACTCAATAAGTGCTTTAATAATGTTTCCTTTCCGGAAGTTGTCCTCATCAAAAACAAAATTTCAGTGTCTTTAATGATGAAAAATTAAAGCCATTACAGGCTTCTTTAACACTCTGCTCACCTGCAGCTTTAACGTTATTATAAGTACTTGGGTTTGAGTGTGATTATTGGAGCCAGCGTAACTATTATGACCACTAGATGGATGGAATTAGAATACGCAAATGCTTTATTTTGATGTCTTTGAGTGAATAACTACCAACAGTACAACACTAGTTAAATCAGTCACATTTTGTGTAGATGAAGCACAGATTTGTTTGGACTTACAGATGGAATTACATACAGATGAAGACCAACGGTATTATTAGTCACATGCAAATATTTAAATAACTTTGGGTGTTTGACTTTCTTAGACCTCTTAAAAACTGTATGCATCATTCTGCATGAAGTCATGTGGGCATAGTAAATGCCCTTTGTTTTAGCTTACACAGACAGAAAAGCTGGCTGCTTGCACAGATTCCAGGCACATACCTTGGGCTGATATGACTCCTGAACTTGTGTAAAACACCAAAATAATTGTCAACCTATTGTTTCAGCTGCTACCTTTATGGAACACTGGAAGAGAAAGCAGATGCGGCTCAACTACAGGTGGGACCTGACTGGGTTTGAAGAGGAGGAGGTTTGTCCCTTCTGTTCTGAATCCTTGTCTTGCTCCGCGGTGTTCCCAGTCCTTCCATGCCCTGAACTGCCAGACCTTGTTTTGTGGGGTGCTTAAAAGACAGGAAAATCCCATACGTGAACTGTTTGATATTTTTATAGCAAGGCTATGACTAGTATGTATTGTTGCCATAGAAACATAATTGAATAGCCACAAAATCACAGTTGGTTGGTGTTGTGGGTTTTTTTTTGTGTGTTTTGTTTATGGTTTTTCTTTGTAAATGTGCAGCCAGGTCACACCTAGCAGCATATGCATGGAATATATGGCTCACACATTACTCCCTGGCTGTTGTCAGGGCACTAACAACCACAGACCTTCATTCATCTTGCACTGCTGTAAATCAGAAATGAATGTCTCAAACCTGATAAAGTCTAAGCATTGTATTAGGAAAAAAAAAAAAAAAAAAGCACTGAAAAATTCCACTTTAATGATGCAAGATCAAGCCATGACTTGGCAAATAGTTAAGAAAGCACTGTCAGACAAATAGTTGGGGCATGGGGGGGTATTGGGAGAGATGTAAATGTTGAGGGGTATTTCTTTTGTATGCCAAAAGAGCTTTAATAATTCCGTAGTCAGGTGCCAAGTAGCGCAAAAGAGGAAAGATAGGGTTCTGTATATTTAAGAAAGGGTGTTAAAAACTGATGAATTTCTTGAAGGAAAGGAGATAAAACACTTAGCTTAGGACCTGCCTTGCAGCTTTTTCTTTTAAATTTTGTCACTTTACAAACAGCATCTGCTTGCCCTGACCACAGCACAGTGACAGCACTTCCAGTCTTGCCCTGGTCTTGGGCAGAATCCAGGGGTGCAGGTCCCCTGTGTCACCCCACGCACTGCAGCACCCCAGCCAGGACATGTAGCTGGCATGGGGCCACTGCCCTGCTTCCTGCCTGTCCAGATTTATTGCTGTTGTTGTTACTAAAAGGAGCGCGGCTGCACTTGTCATATCACAAGCTGTCCTAAATAGATACGTAACAAATATTGTTCCCCTGAAACAAAAGCCACGTAGATTTGACAGGGTGAGTGAGCCTTGGGCAGCTATTGCCCCCCTCACCTCCATACATTTCTGCTGAATGATCTCCTCTTAATATATTTAGCTCCTCCTTCATATGTTTAGGCACACTATGCAAGCAGCCTCTCTGCCATGCGCTTTGCTAGGTTATACCTATTTGACTGGAAGAGAATATGGGGCTTTATTTGCTGGATGCTATACTGCCCTTTTATTTTTGGCAACTAGCTGATAGCACACATGAAAGTAGAGAGGATTAACTGTATCTTTCCGATGGCCATCTCCTCCTTCATGTCCAAGTTCAGAGCACTGCACAGCTAAAACCTTGTGTGGCCAAAGGCAGCAGCTGTTAGTAAAATATGTTTTATCCTTTATTCTGTATAAGCAACTCTAGATAATGCAGTCATGAGGTTAGCAAAGAATTTGAGTCCCTCCTATTTCTGATTTTGGTGAAACTGAAGCTAGTATCATGTTGAAGAGCTGGGGTCGCATGTGGATACTAAAATGCAAAGTGTCTCATCTTCCAGTGTTTTTTAGGGACACCTATGTCATACAGTACCTACAGTAATGTCAATAGACAGCGTGGAACATGAGTGGGCTGATTTTCTGTTAGGTCTGCAATCCACTGCACCTGTGTTTGTTTCATGTAATTGTGAAAATATAGATCCAATATAATCTGCAACAGATCAGTAATCAATATTTCTCCCCCTTGTTCTTTTTTTTCTTTCTTTTTGTGTTGTTGTTTTTTTATTTTTATTTTTATTTATTTTTTTCTGGTTTCCTGAAGGAGGCAGTCAAGGTTTGGAAAACATTTTTTTTTAAATTGCTCCTACCTTTTTTATTACATGTCCACTGATGAATGCCATCTTTTGATTTCCACCTCTTCTTTTTTTGAGCATCAGATTTCCCTTACAACTCCCACTGATTGCTTTTCCTTTACACCCTCCCCCTCTCCACTTGCTCAGACATTTTTCAGATCCGTTCTGTTTTCCATCCAATGCATATCTGTGAATTCTGCATCTTTTGTGAATGCATAATTATTGTGACTTCTGAAGCCACAAATCTTTCTGAATCTTTTGGCTGTCTCTTACTTCTAAACATTTCCTACACCCTCTCCTGCAATGGCTAATTGTGTGGATTTTGTCAAAGACAGGATTACGGGAAGACCCCAGATGACAGTTTTCTGGGATCCCCAAACCATGGCTTTTGCATATTTACAACAAATAAGTGTTTCCCTCAGGAACTGAGAGTCATTGAGTTTACAGTTAATGCAAAATCTAATTTTAATCAAAAGGACATGTCACTGAAATCCAAGTCTAATGTCACACAGTTTGAACCTGTCTGCAGGATGTGCTGTGTACTCTTAAGAATTAAATTTAATGTACATAGGGGGACAGGCAAATCACTACTGCAAATCAATCTGCTGCTGTAGAACTGTGAATCATATAGTATTTGACATTTTGTTAAATGTATAATCAACTATCATTGAGATAGTGTATTGAGTGAATTAGAATTCAATGACTAAACAGAGGTTAATCAGGAAATTGACCTACAAATGGTCCATACTTAGCTGATGCTGAAAACAGGTGACTTTGCTTTTTATTCAATGTGACTCATTTCACAGGATCATCCCAGAGCAGAATACGAAGCAAAAGTTTTAGAAAAATCACTGAGGAAAGAACACAAACATAAAGAGGTATGGTAAAAATATTAATTTTTTCATCTATAAAAAAAAAAGCTTTGATAAAGGCCACTTGTAGCAGGCACTGATCAACAACCAATAGAAAAAGAATAGAAATAGCTTACAATGGTAATAATAATAATAATAATAAAATTAAGAACAAAAAACAAAAACCAGAGACACTACAGATGGCATTTAAATTCCATGTTTTCAGCCCTGACATAGGTGTGGTACTTGGTATGCTCACATACTGAAGACCTGAAAAGGTCTAGAAATGCCTTCAGTGGTATGGTCAGATACAGAAATATGGTTTAAGAAATCTTTTTGGGTCTGACTGAAGGGGCTCTCCTGTTAGGCTAACCAATAAAACTTGAGAAAAATGTAAGAAAACATCTTAGTCCGTGCTATTACCTCATAAGTACCTCAGGAGAGGTTCACTGTCTTGTGAGCATCCGTCCTCCTGCCATCAGATCAACCCGTGGGGCTGAAATCTGTGGTGTTTCTCATACAGAGATTTTGGTTATGTGAGGAAGTCTCTAGCATTGTTGTGGCTGCACCAGAGAAGCCCCTGGGAGCCCTAACATCTGCTTTTGCCTTTTTGCTCATAGCGTAGGTCAGGCAAGGCATTGCTTTAACATGGCTCTTAGGAGATGAATGTCCTGCTACTGAGCTGGGTTCTGACTGTGCTTAGATCTTGGTACTGTTTTTGTAAATAAAATTATTTCTAGAGCGTTAATTGAGAGCACTAACACCAGTTTTCTCGCCCAATTCCAGCTTCGATATTAACTTTCTGCCTTTTAAAAGCATAACTTCCATTATATTTCACCGGATAAGGTATTGCTCACTTTTGCTTTTTACCTTGCTCTTGACACTGATGTGAATAAGGTGCTGCCAACCATCCTGGGGTGTGTGCATCCCACCCGCAGCCAGCACAGTTCCTTTGAACAGCTCAAGTACTGCTGGACCCCTTTCTCAGGATGCTGATGTCGAGACATTCTAGTTAATGGAGGGGATGCAGCATGCACGCTGTCTGGTGCAATGTGGAATACCTGATTTGCAGCACTGCTTTAAAATCCCCAGCAGGAAAAAAAGGATTTAGATGGCTGCCTTCTTATGTAAACATGTGAATATAGACTTTGTGTTGAATTCTACCAGACATACGCAACTCACTGTTCCTTTTGGTATATTAGGAATTCAGATCCTAAATGTGGAAGATTAGGATAATCAGACAATTAATTGTAACCTCAAAATATCAGAGTAGGAAAGCTGAGCAATAAAGAGAGGGTGTTTTTTTTTTTTAACCATACTATTTATAACTTTTTGGGCTGCATTCAATATGGATGTTACTAATTTGGGAAACGTGAGAAAAGAAGTTTTTGTCTGAAAGACTTGGTGATTATCTTTCACTGGGATCTGGAGTGTTCGGGTTCAAATTCAACAGTTGTATGTCAACTCATAAATTTTGTTAAAGGAAAACTATCTGAAGTCAACCCAGAACTTGCTCACATTCTTTCAAAAGAAGTCTGATTAAAAAATTACATACATCCTTCTGAAAGGAAAAACACTTTGGACATCCTTTATACATTGTAAATGAACAAGAAGGGCATAATCCTAAATTAGTAATGGGAAATTCTTTGCAGAACAGTTTGACCTATCCCAAGATTTAGGGCAAAAGTTTGTCTTTTGCTGTTGTTTTTTTTTAATTGACCTTAAACTGTAACACAAAGCATTGAGCAAACTAACAGAGCATTCACTTGTGGCTAAATTGCAATCTGTGTGGAGTTAGTAGGGACTATAGAAATGAATTTAGCAGTGTTTTGTAATGCTATGTTGCCCGATCCTTTTTTGTTTCCTTTAATTGCCATCAGAAGCATCGGTATTTTCCAGAAGAGGCAGCAAACAAATGGAGACAAAGAGTTAAGACAGTCATGGCTGGGGTGAAATTGGTTCTTTTTATTCAAACTTATGAGGAAGCTCAAATTATGTGTAATTATGGAAGACACAAATCAAATGTTTTTGGCTTTTGAACTCTTGTTTAATATTCACATTCAGTTTTGGGTTTCTTCCCCTTCCTCCCCTCATTTCTTCAGCACTCTTTTAGCCACCATTTCTGTGCATCCGGAATGGCACTGCATGGCTAATCTTAGGGGTACTGCGCTGGAGTGAGGTTATGTTTTGCAGTGAAGCATGGGCTGTGTGTTTAAAGAGTTGCTTGCACTTCCTTAAGGCAACGTGCATGAAATAAAAATAGAATTTTGAGTAATATTTTTATGTCCCTTAAAATGTGTGCGTCATCTTCTGTAATGCTACTTCATTGTTTATTTTCTGGTGTTTAAAAACAATTCCCGGCATGAAAGTTCATGAAAGACTTGATGAGCAATCCCGCTCTAAATGAAATCTTCATCCCTAAACTCAGTGTGGTAGAGTCACTAGATGGTTGATGGGATTTAGGGTGGTCTACAGACTGTTGCTGTTGCACGTGCGCATCTTAACTCCCAGAACTCCTGGTCGCCTGATCCATTAGATACCATGTGGGTAGTCACGCAGTAAAAACTTTGTCCTATTGAAGCAATTTGAGGTTGGTCACATCATAAAATGAGAACTTCCCTGTCAACTGTGTGCTCATACTGAAGTTTTTTGGAAAAGTCTATATTTCAGAGGCACCAGTTGGGTCAATGCAAAGCTGCAAATACTGACTGGAGAGGGAGAAGGGAAGAAGGAGAATTTTTCCAGGGAAAGGAAAATAAAATATTTAACAGTGGGAGAGAACTTACACCATGGTTTATGACAGGCTATTTGCATGTTTCCTCCAAAAAGTATACAGAAAAATCTGTTTTATTTATACCCACAATGTAGGCGCTTGACCAATTTGAACCTAGATACAGAGTAAACAATTTGCCTGTGTGGAATTGTAACTGTAAACACTGTGTCTTTGCATCTGCTAACTGGGTGTGTATTTGTTAGCCTTGGTTTCCCCTCTGTGTTTTTGTCACATGCACAAAATTACATGATCTGTCTTTAGTAAATGTACTCTTTTCTCCACAAATTTTAGACGGATAAAGAGAAGCTGACATGGAAGGATCGTTTTCCAGCCTACTTGACCAATTTTGTTGGCATTATCTTCATGGTAAGCATCACTCAGCAAAGACTGGAATTTATGTTACTGAGTGATCAGATAGAACAGAAGTGATACAAATGCTAGTGAAAACCATGATAGGTTTATCAGATTGATGTGGTTTTCAACAATTTTTTCCCAGCAGAAAACATTCAAACTTTTTTTTTTTTAATAACAAAAACTTTTACAGAAATTGAAGTGCTTGAAGTGCTACTTTACCAGTACTCTTGAAAGTGGAAGTACTACTCTTTCGGCTAAAGAAATAAGCATATCTGAACATGGTAAGGGAAAAAATAAAGGCATGGAAATGGAGATTACCACAGTCATCGATGGGACAAAGCTTAAAACACACAGAGTGCCCTTGGGAAGTACTCAGGAAGGAGAGAATGGCACATTTCTTAGATCAGAATTTTTTGAAAGAAACATTGTGGCAAATCACAATCCGAATTGTGGGATTTTTACTAAATGAGTCAAATTTGGGGTCATATCATACAAAAGCGAACTGAGAACCATTAATTCAAAAGAAAAAGAGGAAAAAAAAGGGAAATTAATGATTAGAACAAGTCTTTTTCTTTTTTTTTCCATTTGCTGATAAACCATCATCATTTAGAACTAATTTTGAAGGAAATTTGAGTGGTAGTTGGATAAAAAGGTTTAAGTCCTTTGCAAAAGTATAATACACCAGTCTGACTTAGGTGATATGTTTCTGGAGATTCTGATGGTCAAATCACGGGTAAAAGTGTATCTGTTCTCACAGTGACCAGGAATCTTAGCACAATTTCTGGGTTTGGGATGTGGCCCATAGACCCCATCTGTAAGGCCGTGGCTAAGTCTTGTGCCAAGAGTTTACAGTTAAATCTTTTTTAACAGGCTGTGCTGCTCTTACTTGCAGGTGGGGCTGACATTCGCTATAGTGTTTGGAGTCATAATATACAGAATCTCCACTGCAGCAGCACTGGCAATCAGTGCAACTCCATCAGGCCGGTCCAGCGTCAGGGTCACTGTCACTGCCACCGCTGTCATCATCAACTTGGTTGTCATCATCATCTTGGATGAAGTGTATGGCTGCATAGCAAGGTGGCTAACTCAGATCGGTAGGTGCAAGTCCTCACGTGGTATTTGTTGGAGCAGTTATAAAGGGGAGTACTGAAAGGACTGTGCTGTGTGGTTAGCTTCAAATTAGTGAGAAAACCCACAGAATTCAAATGAGTGACCAGAGCTCTCACCAGTCACTTACAAATACCAAAGCATAGATGGATTCAGCTTTAAAGTCTAATTGCTGATCCAGTTATGCGTGACAGAGAAGCAGCTAAATTCCTGTACCTGCTCTTGACCTCGACTCTATCACGCAGTTACTGCTTTTTTTTTTCTTTCTTGTTTATTTGCTAACAAATGGAAAATAGCAAATGCAAAGAAAAATAACACAGAAAAATAAATTAATTCCAAAAAACATGACTGATAAATGCTCCAGAAATCTCTTCAGCTAAGTTCTTGTCCACCCTGCAAATGATTGTCATGAAGATGCCAGATGTCAGAGATACAACTCCAGATGCTGGAGCTGTCACAATGCAAAAAAAGTGGGATTCCAGAGGGCTTACCACTGACCTCCCTGAGGCCATTTTGCTTTACCTTTCTTTGTTTAAAAGGTGGCTGAAAATGTTTTTTAAAGTCCACGTTTATTAGATCTGATAATGTTTCAAGTAGGGCAGCTTCCTAATGTTTCTAACACGTGTCCTGTTGGTTCCAGAGGTGCCGAAAACTGACAAGAATTTCGAAGAGCGTCTGATTTTTAAGGCTTTTCTTCTGAAATTTGTCAATGCCTACACACCCATCTTCTATGTTGCTTTCTTCAAAGGCCGGTGGGTAATGAAAAAGTCTGTTCAGAGTTTCGATTTGTTGCTTGAGACAGCAGGAACAGGGTTAAGACTGCAGTTGGGTAGCAAGGAAGATTCCTTGGGTTGGGTGACAATAAAGATGCCACAGGACATGTTCTGGCTAACACAACGGCTGTGAGGTTAGGTGCCTATGTGTTGTCAGATTCTGGCTCTGGTGTGATCTCTGAGTGAGAGGGCAGTGCTCAGGTCTACTGTGCTAAGGGTTGTGGGGTAACAGGCAGCATGCAGCTAGCCTGTGGATCTGGATCTGAGGTGAACAGCTGGTGCTCACCCTGCACAGCTTACTGCCTCCCCTCTTCTAACCTTACCTCACTACTTTACTCCCAGACTTTTCTTTCCCATCCCTCTCATTTTGTTTTATGTTTGTTTGGGATTTTTTTCCCTTTCTAATATAGCTTAGTGGGTTTCTGCCAAGTTGCACCTATACTATTGTAGGGCATGTGGCTTGTGTTTTTACTGAGCTGCTTGCTCAGTCCACAGGATTTACTTTTTGGAACAAAAAAAAAAAAAAAAAAAAGAAAATTCCAAGATGATTTATTTTCTTCTCTTTTTAAGAACTAATCATTAGGTGGTCCCACTCCACGGCATAGCATTTCACATAAATAACATTAGGAATCAAATACAAGTATGAAATCGATATGAAGTTCTTAATTCTAAAAATTGCACTCTAGGTTTGTTGGACGTCCAGGAGACTATGTCTACATTTTCCATTCTTTCCGAATGGAAGAGGTAATTGCATTTCACCCTGCCTGTGCTCGCACCATGTGTGAACACCCTCTTCCCCTAAGGTGTCCTGATTTCCCTTTCCTTTGTCTGATGCAGTGTGCACCAGGTGGCTGCCTGATGGAGCTGTGTATCCAGCTCAGCATCATCATGTTGGGCAAGCAGCTGATTCAAAACAATTTATTTGAGATTGGCATCCCGTAAGTAGAAACGTTTTTTTCCCTCCCAAACACATGGCTTTTTTCCATGTATCCAATAAACTGTGTGCTCACAGCCCTTTGATATGAATGTGGTTAGCAGGCTACCTGCAAGTCCTTTGCAGGGAGCCTCTATCTGCCATACAGCAAATGCTGCATCCTTGCTACTCTGCAGCTGCACTAGCATTGCTGTTATTACATCCAGCAGAGCACATCTGAAGAGTTAGGAAATCTACTGTCTTACTCCTGGCTAGCAGTAGGTGCAGTTCTGAATGTGATTCAACCTTAACCATGTTTCAGTGCCTTCATACACTGAGTCTTGGTACTTCCTTGTAGCATATTGTGACTCTTGCACATTTTGTATGGAAGTAGATTCAGAGCTCATTGTCTCTGTTAATAAAAACTGTTTAAAAAACTTACTGTTCCTCATCCACCTGCAAAGTGGGCATTGTGCATAGAGTGGCATGCTAACTGGAGCACTTCCATTTTTCAACAGAAAAATGAAGAAATTCATAAGATACATGAAATTAAAGCGTCGACGTTCCTTGGACCATGAAGAACACGTGAAAAAAAAGCAGCGTTATGAAGTAGACTATAACCTGGAGCCTTTTTCTGGACTTACCCCTGAGTACATGGAAATGAGTGAGTGAGGTTGAAAGAAGGCATCTTAGGCTGCATTATGCTGCCTGAATGGGATGGAGAGCTGGGGTTTTTGAACTGTAGGTTTGGAGGACAGTGGCTGTGGTGCAGAACTGAAGTGTATGGTCTAGGACTGTAGTGCATTTCAGCCGGTCATAGGGGTGATTATGATCACTTCTTTAGCTCTATATTTTAGATTTTTTTTTTTTGGAGCTGTGTGACATGTTACCTACAAGGGTTAAATAAACTTGAGATTGTGAGGTAGATTGTATCATTTGTTGCATCTTACACAGAAACAAACAAACAAAAAAAAAAAAAAAACAGCTTAATTCAGATTTGACAGTTTCTACCGTGTATTCTCACTCCAGGTTTGTTCTCTTTTTTGAAATCTGACCATAATGTTCTCAGGAGATATATGCCTGTAAGCCAGGTTGAACTTGACAGATCACATATATTGTTTTGCAAGTAATGCATTATCTCGAGTGATTGATATGGAATTTAAGCACTGAATATCAACTCTGCATTACTGAGGCTCTAAAGCTACATTTCCTTTCCTCCTTACAGCCTTGGAGAAGCTGAGAAGTTTGTTGTACTTAATGCTATTATTGACAGTATCAGAGGTTCCTGAAGTATCAGCATTAGACAAGCAACTTTATGTAGTGTTCTCAGAAACAAATAGGCAAAAATAATGGAAAAGAATTGTGAAACAGGCCAATGACAAAAATTGGCCGGCCTAGCAAGTACAGTATGAATTAGAATAACTTTAGAATAACAACTATTATTAGAATTATTATTATTATTATAATTATTATTATAATTAGAATTATTATTATTATTATAATACAACAATTATTAGAATAACAACTAAGAGTAGTTGTGTCCAGGACAGGACAGGAATTGGTCGTGTCCTTCTTGAGGCCCAGATAAGGTGCACAGCATCAGGCCACAGTGTGAGCTCTTGTTGCCTGCTCTGAAAGAAGAACCTGACCTGGAGCAGATAGGCTGTGGGGACGACTGGAGGAAGAGTGATTGGTTAGGAGATCATGGAAAAGATCTTGGCCTATTTGAGGTGGGGAACAGCAGTTCAAGGGAAATGTAAATCTCCCTCTATAAATACACATAGAGGGCAATCATTAGGATGGGTGATGAAGAATAAAGCTAGCAGAAAATCCAGCAAAAGAACTGGCACATACAATCACGGAGCGAGTGGGCTGGCATGCAGAAGGTTTCTAAACTTCAGAAGAGAAAGTTTCCAATGGGCTTAGCAAGAGCTGAAGCCTTGCCACGTGGAGCATGACAATCTTACGTGGGAGCTCACGCTACCACAGGAGGCAGCAGCTGGCAGAAGAGCTGCTATCATCCTACATTCCTCATTTCAGATAACACCCACAGTCAAGGGCCTGCTTGCAGCAGGACTCCATTCTGCTGTGGCACAGCATCCCCTTGCCCCTGTCCTGCTAGAGGGACACAGTGGCAGTGAGCAGCAGGGCCAGCATCACTGTGATGAAGTTGTGCTAGGGACTCCTCTGTCTCCAAGGTCATTTGGCCTTGCTGTACAAACAAGGCCTAATGCACAAAATACAATCTAGTCTCCCAGCAGGTGTTGTCTTATTAGAATCTGGGGGAACAGCACTGACATGATGATGTTGGAGCATTTGGACAACTAAGACATATAGTCTGATTTTTGGGTGGTCCTGTGTAGAGTCAGAAGTTGGACTCAATGATTCTTAGGCGGGTCCCTTTCGACTTGGAATATTTTCCACGTATGCATTTGCATAAATGCAAATCAATCCACTGAAATTCTTTTTTTTTTCTTCTCAGTTATTCAGTTTGGATTTGTGACTTTGTTCGTTGCATCTTTCCCACTGGCACCTCTGTTTGCTTTGTTGAACAACATCATTGAAATCCGTTTAGATGCAAAAAAATTTGTTACGGAGCTGAGGAGACCAGTAGCAGTCAGAGCAAAGGACATAGGTAAGAGCACATTGCTGCTGTCACTCTCTGCTTGTTTATTCCTGGACTGATGGCAGGATGCTATTGTGCTGAGTTGGTCTCATTAACAGGAAGACATTTATAGGACAATTCAAAACATTATACTGTGGCTTAACTGTGAACTGTCATAACTTATCAAGGCTTTGCTTTCAAAATAGAAAGAGCAGTGCTTTAAATTCAGATGAATATTTTATTAGGTAAACAGTGTCATTTTTTCAAAGTGAAGTGATCGATACAGTAGCAAAGTATCTCACATAGCTCTGCACACCAACAGTTCTTCCTGGCAGCACAGTTTTCTTGCAGAAGCAAAAATTTATGTGTTTAATAACTCTTGTCTGGGCGGGACAAATAGACTTGGGAATGAGAAGAGACTTGAATGTCTATGGGTAAGGATGTCCCTTCATCCCTGTTGGAAGGGCATTTATCCCAAATCATTCCTGAACCTGGAAAGCTGAAATGAACCTGGCTGGAACCCAGCTCTGTGGTCATATGGCAGCAGCACACCATTTCTCCCCTGTCCTCAAAACCTCTAAAGAAATAGGTTCCTAAGCATAGCTTTGGAAGATAAGAGTTGGAATCACTTTGCTTATGGGTCTTTAAATTAGTCTCCTGAAAATTATTCTTTTTAATTTAAATATAACCCTAATTTGGCACAGTCCTAACTGCGTTAACTGAAAAATGTAGTTTATCTAGTTTTAATGGCTGGCACAGCATTCACATGTTTGTCTCCTTCCTTAGGAATCTGGTACAATATCCTCCGGGGGATAGGAAAGCTAGCTGTCATAATAAATGTAAGTAATTCTGCATGAATCAAATTTTACTTCAATAGGCTGGCTTGTCCATTCTGCTCCATTAGCTTAAATCTCTCAAATTCAGTGAAAGTTAATGATTCAGAATTTTGCTAAAATAATAGGGAATCAGATTTAAATTTGAGACAGTTTTGCACAGTGATGCACTGGGGGATAGAAAATGGCCAAAGTTTGGTATTCAGAACAATAGGGTGAACTGAAAATCTGAGTACAGTCTGGCCTCAAAAAGCACTATTTTCACTCAGACAGCACTGAAAATCAATGAAGATATTTTTACTTACTTCAGCACTGAATACCCCATCCATTGGAAAATTTTAGCCTGCCTTAATTTTTGCATATTTTACCTTATTTTGATTCTTCAGAAAAGTTGTTCCCTCTCACTTTCTTTCCATGATATTCATTTCTAATATCCTAAATAAATATACATCCACTTCTATCAACTTCATCTGGCAAAAGATGAAAAGAAAGCTGAACGATGGTCTGAAAACATGTTTCTAATGAAGCACAGTAACAGCTGTGCAGGGCTTATAGCCACATGTCCATGGTCTCTCCTCTTTGCTCTCCATTATTCAGAGTGGAGATCCCTTAGCTTTGCCAACAGGTGTCTGTTCTTTTAAGACCAAACCATTCTAGTGGGTATTGCCTTAATTTGTCTTTACCATTTCTCATTTTTTCCTTAGGAAATAATTTCTCTTTTTTTTCTCTTTTTTCCCCTGTAGTCTCTCTTCATCCTTATCCAGTGTTATTTTCCTTCTTTGACCTATGCACTGTCCCTTTTTATCACAGAATAAGTAGAACATTTTGTACTGTGTTTGTTCCACGTGTACATGAGACTTTTGCCAGTGAAAATGTTTTACAACAATGATAAATAAGAACAGCTAGAGTTATGAAGAAGTCCGTTGACTTGGCTGTCCTACACTTTGTGTGTGATGGTTTTACAAAACCTTCTAGAATAACCAAACTGTGTGGAACGATTGTGACCATAAAAATAAAACTGGCCTAGTCTGCTCATCCTTTTACCTCGGTGGAGCTAAAGAATATGTACAATTAATGGGATTTTGCAGTGCAATGATGATTTAGAGAGTCATTTCACTGTAAGTTGTTTTTAGAACAGAAGTGGAAATCATGTAAATAAATCAACTGGACCTTATGAAATGCATAAGGGTCAAGTTGCCATTTGGGGCACAAGGAAATAGCAGCGTGTTTTGCTTTGCCCTGATGCTGGGATGCAGCAGCTCCAAGCTCTGGAGAATCCAGATTATTACTACATACAAATCTTAGTCAACGTGGAACTGCCCCATGTCATGTCCTGCAGCTCAAAAGTGTCAGCAGTAAATACTACCTTGTTACAGAAGGTAATCTTCCATTTTAGGGGCCTGTAGGCTACACTCTCCACCTTGTTTTCTGCAGCAACCCCTATATGACAGCTCCTTATTTGTGTGAGCTGTGTGGGCAAGACATAATTGAGTGTGTTGTTAACTTTAAACAGTGCCTGAATATTGCGCTCATTCTCTACTCTTATGGCTTAGGCATTTGTGATCTCATTCACATCTGACTTCATTCCACGCCTCGTGTACCTGTATATGTACAGTGAGAATGGCACCATGCATGGCTTCGTGAACCATACACTATCCTCTTTTAATGTCAGCGATTTTCAAGCAGGAACAGCTCCAAACGACCCCATGGAACTTGGCTACGAGGTTCAGATATGCAGGTACTCTCTTGAGTAGCAACTAATTTTAAGCATTTTCCCAGCTAAGAACATGACAAACTGTAATGTTCCTGGGGTAGACTTTGGTCCCTTGTATTTTCCACACCTTTTAAGCACCTTGGTAGACTTCTACACTGAATAGAGTCATTGCTTTGAAAGTCCTATCTTACAGATGAAGTACCCACAAGACCTGAATATGAAGTACTGAGTATTTTGGGAAACGGAGAGTAGTGTTATCAAATTCAGTGTTTGTCTCTACAAAGATTTCTATTATTATGTATTCCTATTTTCAGGAGAGGAGATAAATGAACAGCATAATGATACTTCAAGGGAATAAAGTGGTGTTAGTCATGGTATTATGACTGTGATTTCACAGTATACTTCTCCAATTTCTGTAGCAGTTGCTGATGACAGTAATAGCAGCCTGATCTGCACTAGAATTTAAGACCCACTGAAAGTGTGATTGTACAGAAAATATCCATGCCTGTAATGATTTCTACATATTATTTTAATCGCCGAAGGCAAATTATTGTTTGCATGTTTCAGCTTATCAAACAGTCTGGTTCTGAAATGCTGAAATGCATACTTTGCCTACGCTTCCTTAGATATGCATCATCTTCAAAACAAATGCTTTTCAACCTTATAAATTGGTCACGGAAGCCAAACGGAAGCACTTAGAACAGCAGAACTGTAGGAGTAAATGGTTTACATACACTGAAAAATTACACAAACTGACCAGAAAAAACCACCTTATAAAACTTTAGATTTTTTTTTAATTTCTAAATTGACATTTAATTGACATAGCAGATTAGCTTGCACTGAGTGCTAAATGCTAAACAGAATGCTGAATGAATGCTGAACAGAAAATTCACCCTGAGATGAAAGAGAAAACCAACTCAAAATTACATATATATAAGCTTAGGGTTTTTTTTTTAATTTTCTCCTTATTTCCTCCTGGTAGTCTTTGTACAGAGGATGAATTAAGCAGGCAAACAGGTTTTTAGCACAGACCTTATGGACGGGTGCATTAGTGTCACAGTACAATGCAAAAATGGCAGTTTTCTACTTTCAAGTCCCACCTTCTTCCTTCCATTTCTCCAAGGGATTTTTAAATCCCTTGAAAACAGGGGTTCCAGTACTTTCTAAATGTTAACAGGATGCTATAGTTTAAATTAAATGTATTTTTCTTGCTCCAGTTCCTAACAGTTTACTGTTGATTAGCTCATAGATTTTTTGGAAGCTGTAGCTAAGGGAAAATTGTCATGTTCTCTCTGTACTTTGGCAGTGATCTTTTGCCAATCATGGACAAGCAGAATGCCAGGTAGCCCAGCACACATTATGGACTTGAGATCAGTATTTTCATCTCAAAAGTTAGTCTGAAAAATGTTTGCTTATTTATTTTCATCTAAAGCTTATTTAAAAACAAACAAACAAAAACCCAACAAACAGTGAAACCAGACTGAGTCGTGTCATTTGCTGTCTTTGCACAGAGTTTATATTATTTTTAATTTGGGTTTATATTATTTATATTCAGAGGGAATTAAGATTGAAGACTTTGAATTTTTGAATGAAACTTGAAGACTATGGGAGGTTTAGCTGCATCTTGTTTGTGAGAGGTTACTACAAAGCCATGCTAGAAAAGTGATCTGTCTTTTAGACTGTATAATTATATATATGTATGTTATAATATATGTTAGATATACTATTCAGCCATTCAGTGTTAACTCCTTGTTGTGCTGAAATGTCTGAATGATGTCACTGATTTACTGAGTCTTGTTTTGCAGGTACAAAGATTATCGAGAACCCCCCTGGTCTGAAAATAAATATGACATTTCAAAGGATTTCTGGGCTGTCCTAGCAGCAAGATTAGCATTTGTGATAGTTTTCCAGGTATGTTATCACTGTCCACACTTTTAATATGAGAAAGAAAAGGAGTTGTCGCATTTCTTCAGCTAAATACAGCAAGCCATCTTGGGAAATAGTTATTAGGCCAAAGAAAGTATCTTCCTTCATGGTTATTTTCGTTTAAAGGAATTTGGCCATCCTTGTTCACCCTTCTGCCTCACATACAGTCATAGATGTACCCCAGCAGTGGATTGCTTCATCCTCAGTGATTCTGTGAACTGGTCTGATGCAAAAGGAACTTAATGACCTTAGTGAACAGGAGAGCACAAGGCTGATGCTAATTAGGACTTCCCAGTAGGACATCAACAAATGCAGTGAATAAGCATAGATTTCCTCCAAAATAATTTCTAGAACATTTTTATTTTATTTCGTATCTGAAGAAGAAGGTGCAACCTTCCAATTTTTCATTGAATTACGTTGTTCAATCACAACAGTCAAGCTGTTTATTGTGATACAAGTGTTTTAATCCCACCTTAACTAAACTTGTTTCAATTTTTTGGAAGTCTTCGGGAAAGGCTCCCTTGTCAGGGAATCAAGATTTTAAAACAGAAACGTTTCATGCTTTTTTTTTTTTCTTTTTCTTTTTTTTTTTTTTCCAGCTTTCATCATTTTTCCTCTTGCTTATTTGCTTCTGCCTTGCTGATGTAAAACTCTATCAGGTCCAATATTTCCTTTTGATTTCTAAATGGCTGTGACAATATTTGTAGATAAATCCTAAAGGTCTACACCTGGTATTTTTCTCTATTTCTAATATGAACAGGAAGTTGAGGTAAATTTGTCTCGGTATTGTGTTTGTGGCATGCAGTTGAGCCTAATTCAAATAGTATCCTTTCTTCATTCTCCCTTCTTAGCTACAGTAAAATGGCTTCTTCCCCTTCAGTCATCCTTTCATTTGCCCTGGCTGACGTTTTCTCACCATTTCCTTTTCAGAATTTGGTCATGTTTATGAGTGACTTTGTTGACTGGATTATCCCTGACATTCCCAAGGACATTAGTCAGCAGATACATAAAGAGAAGGTTCTCATGGTGGAGGTCTTCATGAGAGAAGAGCAAGGGAAGCTGCAAATGCTGGAAACCTGGAAAGACAAGGACAAGAAAAAAGGTGAAAACTGTAACAATCACAGCCCCAGACTCTCCCTGAGCCACAGTGGGAGCTTGTCCTCCTGTCACTCATATCCAGTTGATGTATAGAAGAGGATGGAGTTAAGTATGTCGGGGCATTCCACTGGTACATAAGCCATCACGTAAAGGGCAGGACTTGAATAATGGACAACCTGCTGCATGTTGAAGGATGTGCTGCCATTCTGCTCCCATCTTTGTGAGAAATGCTCTTACAAATATGGAGGACCACATTCTATTTCTGATAATGTATTTTGTTTTGTTTTTTTTTTTTTCTTTTGCACAAGCAGTGATGCAGGGAATTTTTATATTTCATCATTAGATAACACTATTTACATTGGTGTGCATTAATAAAGACATACTTAGTATGTCTTGGTAGAGATATTCTCTGAGAATTTGTCCTTAGGCTATTAATTAAATCATTAATGCTAAATTTTAAGTAATGATAATACTACTAGTTTAAAATATTTTTGGAGTCCCAGGCTTGCAGCTCTGTCAGGAAACTTTATAAAGTGTATGCAAATTCAGCTTTAGAGTGTGCCCTGGTATTCCTCTGGGCAGGAGAGGAACCACATAAAGTTAACCAGACTTATGGATTAGCTCTGCTGGCAGACATCTGTGTTTGAACGTGCAGGCCTGAAACAAAGCTCCCATTGAGTTTTAGGGTCAAATACGTGCCTGGGGCACATGTGGTTGTCTACTGCATGCCTAAGACCTTCACTGGGCATTGCTCTCTTCACAAGCATCAGGAAAGTGGATCTGGAAAAGACCTCCTTAGCAACGCATGGTTTATGTGGTGGAAGCTACCTCGGTGCCCCAGGCTGCAACCCCTGTGTTGGAGCCGTCCCCAGAGGCTCCTCGCCCATAGCAAGGTAGCAGCAGCACAGTTTTGGAGATCTTCCCAGCAGGTCAATTTCTATGGAGCATTTTGGTAAATGCCCTGAATTAATGAGCACACGTAGAGTTACAGTGAGTCAACTGCCCTGCCTAGTATGCAGACACTATTCTTGCTGAGGAGAGTCCCTTTGTCCCTTTGTTTTAGCGCATCCCTTTCTTAGCCGGGTTTTTCTCTGTAGCCCTCTGTCCTCTGCAGGAGAAAGAAGCCAGTTGCCCTTGCAGACTTTGTGCTGCTGAATGGCATTTCCCAGAGGCTACGCTGGAAGAGTATATCCAAAACATACACCACTCAGTGTCTTCAAGGAAAGTTTAGCCTGCACTGGGGCTACAGGACCAGACCTTCAGTTAGTTACAGAACTTCTCTTTCGTCTTAAAATACCCTATCTTTTATACATGGAGCTTCCTTGAATAGAAGTCTAAAATCCTTCCTTATGAAGCCTATCTAAATCCCATCCGTTCAACTCTTTTTAAGTATAGTACATTTTAGTTTTGCTTTGTCAAATGATAAACTGCACTTCCAAATAATATTGGTGCAATTAACCTCATTTCTTTGATTGCTTTGTCTTGTCCATGGCACTCGCATTATCAATATGAAACTGAAGAATAAAATAAAAAGTAAAGATTTCTTTAAAGTCTAACTACTGTACGGTTTGTTACAAAACCAGATGTCAAGTCTGTTTTCAGTAGTTGTTTCTTTATTCTTTTCCTTCTTTGCCAAAATAATTTAAAGATTAATGCCAGAACTTAAAAAAAAAAAAAAAGCCATATTTAGCTTTTGATATATTTATTTGTTTTAAAGTATGTGATAAACTTGATATTTTTCTGTAGTCTGTCCAAAGAAGGCACCAGAAAAGATATTATGTGGAAGAAAGAAAATGGTATTAACCAAATATTCTTGAAGCTTATTTAAAATATTGATCCAACCAAAGATTTTTATTAATAAAGGGCTTATATTTTGTTAACTCTTGTTTCTGTTGTATTTTGACTTGCAGGAATGTCACTATTTTTAAATTTGTAATTTATGATAGCTTATTCCCATAGGGCCAAATCCTGCCTGATTTATTCACACTATAAGCATTAAGCCTGGCAGTATTTACAAGGTCAGGCCTGTGGACTGCAATAGAACTATAAGTGCAAATAAGTTAAGCAGAATTTTGTCTGTAAATCCTAAAGAAGTGTTCTTTCTCTCCATTCCGTGGTAGCCCCAGAGATGTAGAAGAAAGCTAAACGTGAACTACCTATTCTGAAGAGATATCTTACAGAACTTCCTCTAAGGGAATTTCATCTGTAAATACTGATTTCAAAGTTTCCCAGCGTAATACTGACATTCCTGTAAATGGCAGAACTATATCCTGAACACATACGTATCAAAGATTTTTCATTATTTGCTGAAATCATGAAACAGTAACAGTGGCTTAGATTTTCTTTTGTACAGTAAATTGTTTGAAATGGAATTTTGTATATAAAAGCTGTATTACTACTTAGATAACTATAAAACTTTCATGGAATCCTTTTTTTAAGAAAAGTAAATATATACTAAATCTGTTTTAGTTTTTTTATTTTATTTTATTTTTCTTTGAGCATTTATTTGAAATAAACATAAATATGCCAGAGCTTCTTCTATGGGGTAGGCTCGCTTCCCAGTCCTGCTTGTGCTCTGAGTGCAACTGCAAGTACTGTTAGATTGGAGAAATATAGTAACTTGTGTTTGCCTAAAAATGGATTGCTGACACTGTGCAGTGTTCCTTATGTACTCAGACCGCAGAGACCAGAACCAGGGGATTTTTCTGCAGATATTGACTACTCTGTTTATAGACATCATCTTGACAACTTAGATTGCACGTCTTGTGTTCTGGCTGCTTCAGTTCTTTGGGTCAGAGTACCATCAAACCACACTTTCAGATTTAGGGCATCCTGCTTTAGGAGTTTCTGTCTCCATGAGCACAAAGAGAGATTTGGCTTCCAGCATAGACATGGATAGTGCATACGCAGTGACAAATCTTAACCTGGGAGCTTTAATTTTCCTTTAACATCAGTCTTAAGCATTTAGCAGAAGGTAATGTTTATGAGTTTTCACCAAGACTTTTGAAATGGGCTCATAACAGGGGTACTACTTGGTTTGTTCCTTTAAATTGAAAAACATATTCATAATTAGAAGAAAGTGTAAGTGGTGTGTTAAAGGATTGATACCGAGTGATTCCTTGGGCCGCGCACTGACTGCTGCCCTGAAATTGCCCTGTAGGCTGCTTTTGTTGGACAGTGGGATTTGTGCAAATTTAGTTGGGTACAGAACCTCACTTTCCTTTTCCAGCTGTTTTCTCCTTCTCCTTTCTAACCTTTCTGTGAGAAAGAAAAGAATGATTCTTCATTACAATTCTTCCTTTTTATCAGAAAATTTTAATACTTCTAACTGCAATTGTATTTACTTAAAAGGTAAGAATGGCTGTGAAAGCCAGTTCCTAGATAAGCTGCAAGATCTTGCAGCTGTAAGCTTTTAGAGACTACATACCACATAAAGCACTGCAGTTGGTTTGTGTCGTGCTTGGATTTGTTTGTTATCCAAACAAAGGTAAGACCTTATTTTTCTACAAAAGGTACATCTTTGAATTAAACAACAATCTGTGTCAAGTAATACTTCTCATCATTCTATGTAACTTTGGTAGAAGGTACAACACTGCCTGCTTGGTGACTGGTTTGGTTTCACTGGTAGTTAAAAACAAAATTGTCGAGCTGAGCTCATGAGATAAAAGATATCTTCCATAAAGAGATTTGCACTGCAGTTCTGTTGCTATTCCTGAAAGGTTGGTTGGTGCTTTTTTCATATTTGTGATGCAAGTAGTAACAAGTGCTGGTTATACCAGTGGCAAATTTGAGGAAGAATTATGCTTATGAGGACTTAATGGAATAAGTGGGGGGAAAGAAAGATAATAAGGAACTGGAAGTGACCAAGGAGTAACTGAAAACAGCTGGATGTGACTCACTGGTGCCAAAGGGAATAGGTATTCATCCTGTGAATGACTTTGCATGACATGCATGCAAACCTGCTCTTGACATGCTTTTGCCAAAACGTTCTATGAACAAAAGTATTTCGATTAAAACAAAATAACACAGCATATCAAACAGGAAAATCATCTTTTATAAAGAGTAGAGGTCTTGTCAAGAAGCTGTAGATCCAGACAATAGTAGGAAAGATTATACCTGGAAGAAGCTATGTAGAACTATTGCTAAAATAGAGAGCTTTTTGCTACCCAAGGCAGAATTTCAGTTGGTACATTTGAGGAGGAAATCACATGCACCCTGTTGTGTTGACGGTATAAGTCTGAATCTTCTGGATTTCGATGTTGCTGTGTTTCTAAGATACCATATTACAAATATTTTGCAGTCTTAAATAGCTTAAGGGTGAATAAGTCTCAAGTCAAGGCACAGATACGTTTCTATTTTTAAACCCTCAGTGCTCTCTGGTGCTGAGCTGTTAATGATCTTTTTGGCTGTTGCCATTTCCAATAAGTGATAATAAAACAATTTACATTTTGTCTTGTTACCTCAGCAGTCTGTACTCTCTTCAAGTTTTTTAATCACTGGAGCACATTTATATTTTCCTATGACGTTTTCAAAGTAAACAGTTTTTTCCTTTTGCCACTGAAGAAACTATGCCCTAAAATTTACATGGATCTCACTCAAACTCTGATTCAATTCTTTTCACATTTGAGTACTATTTATTCCACAGCCAAACACAATATCCCATTTTTAGTACAGCAGAGAAAAAAAATAATAAGTTTTTTTCCCCCTTCTTGACCAAACAGGCCTTTTAGAAGAAGAAACCAGTAAAGTGGCTTCTTAACTTTAAGCTCTTCCTTGGTTTTCAGTACCCTGCATGCATCCTGGTTCAAGGCCACTTGCAGCCAAGGAAAATGTTTTCTTTAACTCCATTTGACTTCAGTATATTTTACATAAGACTAAGCATTGCTTATGGAATGATTGGTTTCACTTGTACAATGATTCTTCATACTCACCCTATGCAACTTTCATAACCATGAGCGTCAGCTAAAGCCAAAATATATTGATGCAGATAAGTTGTGCAAGCAGTAAAAACTTCCACGCACTTGTATTAACCTCCATGAGAAAAAGGGTTCCAGAAATCAAAGGCATTTCATGCTCATGTAAACTTAGCTAGCTGCACAAATTTGAAGGTCGTGGCTTTCATACTGTGTAGTCCCACATGTATGAGAAAGTTCATGCAGAAATAGCTAATGGATCCATCAAGATGTTTGTGAGAAAAAAGAATCAAAATGTGACACAAAGTATTGTGCTGGGAAACTTAATGAAATCCATTTTTCCAAGTGAGAGTTAAAGTTGTACAGTGAAGCATGCTTTCATAGAGCAGTGAAGAAAGTTATTCCATACTTCTAAATTGAGAAGAGTGGCCATCTTTTCTAGCTGAGGTATAGAAGATACAGGCTAGGGTGAAATTACAGGTAGGGAAGGGAGGAAGGAAAGGCTTTTGAGTGATGTTCACAGATCCAAGGGGGTTGGCAGATCAGCTGCAGACGTTGACTTTCTGGAATGAGAACTGCTTCCTAAGGTGAGACCATCCTGTAGGCATATCAGGTATCCTTTGCCAATAGTTTCTGAGCAATGTGCAATCTCACCCTGCCAAGTGGTGTAATCTTAGGTGCAGGTGAAAGCCGGACGGTGGTAAGAAATGGAACAAACACGCAGTATGAATGGACTTCAGTGAAGACTTCTGCTGACTTATTCTCCACTCAATGTACTGTATGGCAAATAAGATCATGAGCCTCTGCAGTCAAAATTGGTTTGGCCCAGCGAAACCAATGCTTTTCAGTGTGAGGATGCCAGCCAGCATTTCCACTTGAAGAGAATCTCTTTTCAGGGGTCAGGAAGGAGACAAAATGACCCAAACAGCGGTGTATATGTATATATATATATATATATATATAGGCAGATTAACCTTAGATTCTGGCTCAACAATTTATAGAGGCCTTAGCGGTAGACCAGTGCAATCGTTTTGTTTCTCACGTGTTCCTCCAGGAATTTATTTTTAACATCTGAACGATTTATAACTCTGATGCATCAGAACGATTTATGAGCTCTCATGCCATTTCCAACACTGAAGTCAGACCGTACTTGCAGCCCCTTCAGCAGCTAAGTTTCTGAAGCCTCGCAGACAACGTGCAGGTGAGTGGCTGATCTGCCCGTGCTGACCACAGCATTGCATCACTGCTTTGCTGTACTCACAGGTATGGAATTGCCATCTGACCTGGGAAGAACACATAATTAACAGAGCTGCTTACATTTCTCAATATATTAATCTTTCAAAAACATCTGTAGGTAAATAAATACAATTACTCACAGTAATTAACCATCAAGTAGGAGAGCAATAAATGTCAGCAGACTAACCTGCTCCAAGTTTTCTGATAGGGAAGGATTAGCCCAGTGGAGAAACTGAGTTTCCAGCCCTGCCTGAAGGTTAACAGGGTGAGGAGGTTGGTTAGAAGCCAAAGTTTCACTCAAAGTGGACAATTCCTGAAGAACAAACCTCGTTCTGTATAAAATGGGGACATACATGTTTTATCACATACCAGGGAGTTGGAGAGCTGAGGTCTAGACTACATTTACCTTGAAAGTGTTCAAGTTTCCCTTGAGTTAATTTTCCTAATGCCAAGGTCAAATTACAGACTGGCCCTAAACTGCTGCTCTCCTTCCTCTGCTCTTTTCCTGTGTCACCAAGTGAGCACAAAATCCTCAGGACATGAAGAGTCCTTACAAAAAAAATGAGTTTACAACCTGGTGGATATTGGGACACACTCCTGTAAGTATTTAGGTATTTTACTCTACACAGGCATTGCTGGGGGATGGGGGTAACTGGTAGCAGGGAAAGGAACAATGACAGGCCCGAGAGTAGATGGATGTGAATTCCAGCTGTATCTTCTTCAGAGAATAAGGGAAGTAAAACTGAGAGTCAGCTTCAAAATCCAACTGAATTTCTCCACTTTTATCTCTATGAATTTTAGTTTTGATATCAAATTTCTCCATATCTTAAAAACATGCGTCCTTTAGATCTGACCAAGAAGAGTTTTAGATCTAATCCGGTAGACGCCAGTAGGGCTCCTTGTAGGCAAGAAATTCCAGGATCAGGTTCTTGGCATAGATGTAATGAAGGCTACATCCGCTTTGAAGTAACTCACTCAGAATTAGTGAACAATGGCAAGTGTATATGTGTACTTCAGAGAGAATGTGAACATGGATCTAATCTCATATTGCAAGTGGCTTTACTATGGTTGTGCCTCTGAACAAGTACTTCTCAGGAAAGTAAGAAAATATAGTATACAAATTTCTGAGGGTAGGCAGACAAAATTATGGGGTGTGCAACTTCTCCTTGCCCTCTTCAAAGGTATATGGAGTACAGGCAAGTATATAAATGCTACACGTTGCATTATGTTAAACAGTTCTTTTCTCAGAAGCTTGTGCTCCTTCACTGTCTTCTCATTTCAGGGAGTAAATAACATTTTCCACAGTTCCAATGAATTGTGGCTGAAGTCTAAGTTGTATCTTGTTCTGACCACAGTGCTGAGGACTAGCTCAAATTGAAGCTTTTCTTCTGAGAGCAGAAAATAATACCTTTTATGCTCCTATGCCTAAGAATCAAGGGAGGGGCACGATGAAACCAGATTTACTTTCTAATTTATTATTTCTAAATTCCTATGAGTAACTAACCTAGTCATATCCTGTGTCACTTAATGGTTGCATAAAACTATTCACGTTTTAAAAGGAAGTGATTGCTCCAGATAATAGCCGCACTGTGCTGGGGCAGACAAGGCACTCCCTCCTAAATCAAATTTGAAAAGAACTTGCACCTTCCAACTTCAGTGTCGATGAGAAAATGACTCAGGTGGAAAACACTCTACTGGCATGTTCTCGAAGGGAAGAACAGAAATCCACCAATCTTTGCCCCAGTGGATAGTATTACTGCCAACCACAGGCATTTGAGTCAATACTTGTTGTTACGAAGTTCACTCCCCTCTTGGTTTGTTGCGGTCAACGTAGTGAGATCAAAACTGAGTTTAACACAGAAATAATTCAAGTGGGGCCAGGCTGATTCTTTTATTTTTATTAAGGTAAAATTGTAGTCACTCTGGGAGACAGTTGGAAACCAAGCTATTTTCTGATGTGTGAACAGGCCACTCTGCAGGATGGATGCAGACACCTGCTTGTGAAAAGGCTTCATTTTTTTCATCACCCCTTCTGTAGTCAAATTGCAGAGTAACAACAACCAGCTCCAAAACAGAGTCCATTAATTCAGAAGAGACTGGAGCTGGAATATTCACAGACAAAAGCAGAGCAGTGCTGAACTTGGTATGGAAAGAAAAAGAACCCCATTTCCTTAGGGAGGAGGATGAAGTCCTGAGACAATTTGCATGCTTATAAGCAATAATTCCAAGTGATATAAACTAGTGCAGAATTGATCTGTTTTACCCTTTTAAGCTAACCTTATCTTTTTTATCACTGCTCAGAATATTGTATTTCCCAATGCAAACTGAAGACAAACTCTTCCATCTATTTTTTTTTTCCAAAAAAATAAATCTCAGCGTAGCAAGTATTTAATTTTTCATGTTTTTATTGGCCTTGGGAACTGACAGCACGATAGCCCAGAAAAATAAAAAACAAATGTATATGCTCGTCAGAAATTAATTAATGTAAGTTTAGGAGCCTAGCAATCAGAGCTGCTGGATTATTTCCCTGGATTAACGGCAACCTCCACTTCATACCTTATCTTCATTTGCTTCTTTCTCAACCAGTCATCATGTGAAGAAGTGGTCTTCAGTAGAGGTTTGAGAGTCACTGGGGCTGAGTGATGAATGTGCACCATGGAAGCACAGTGGCTCTGAAGCACCCCGATGGAGATATTTTTCTTTCGGTCTCACACAGATTCTGCATGGTGCTGCAGAAGACAAGCACGTGGACATGCTCTGGCATTGATCAACATGAGCTTTGGCATCTCTGTATCATACTCTACTGTAGGTTTGTCTTCATGAGGAAGTTGATCAGAATATCTACCTCACACAGCTATTCTATGCTGCTGAGGCAGCCCTCAGAGTGCAGGCATTTCCAGTGTCAAAAAGGTCAGCCACCCTAATTCCAGATAGGACCGAATAGAATGGGAAAAGTGCCCCAAAGGAGATCTAATGATAATTCACTACTATTCAGGGTCTTATTTCTTCCCTGCTTACTTCACAATGACATTACTCTGTAGACGATTCTCTGTTCTCTCTGTTCCCCTGTTATTCCAACAGAAAAATTAATGTTATATAGCTTAAGTAATAGATAAGGTTTAGTGGAATGAAATGTGCTAGGGTAATATATACACATAGCTCTACTGACATGTGAAATGTTTGTCTGAATGATTTCATACTCACGCAGTATGATGAAAGGTCCATACAAAAATAGGTAAGGAGCCAAATCAGAAGTTTTTCACTGGAGAAAATAAACAGAAGTCTGCAATTTACCCTTTCCCTAAAGTTAAACTAACGTCTTCTGCCAACAACAACTCAACAGAATTCTATCAACAGAATTCTATCAACACTTCTTCTGTTTCAATATTAAGTTCAAGCATCTGTTAACAACTTATTGCTTGTTGTTGTTGTTACATGGCCAGATCTTTTATCTGTATACAACAATGCTGGAGTTAACTCACTTTTCAATACTTATTTGCTTTTCCCACAGTCTGGTTCTAATTTTCTCTCCTTCAACCCATGATTATTTGTCATTTCTCATAGTCCCTTTTATCATGGACAGTGTTCTCTTAGGATCCCAGGTCCCTTCACAAGTAGTTTTTTGTACTAGAGAACATTTCTTTCCACAAGAGACAGTGGACAGATAAACTCTGGTAAGGAAATCTGAAAAGCTCAATTTCTTCCCCCAACCTCCCCTCCAAAAAATAAAAGAAAAAAAAAAGAAAAAAGAAAGCTGACAACAAAAATGCATAAACTGTATTTTCCTTGATGAAAACGTGCTATGATTTTGCAAACAATGTATGTGAGACATGGAATAAGTTGCTCTAAGTTCTGTGTATTCACCATGGGATTAAAAATGTCTCTGCCAAGAAGTTTGTCTAACCTGTTTTACAGAAGTGACAGGGAGGGGAATTTTAAATTCTACCTGAGTTATCCATTACTGAATTGTCTGATAAGTCAGAAAATGTATCAAAGGTACTTCATTCGTAAAGGCTACCTCACCTAAATACCCTGGTTTCTATGGATAAGTCTTGTTACCTGCTCAAAATGGTGAGAACACTCCCCTCTCTAGATGCAGGACTTTTGAGAGCGTCATGCAGTCTATCTGGAAGGTGGGCAGCAACACTCAGACTTACCCTATAATGGCGGAATGCTTTGAATTTTGATGCCACCCTTGCCATGTGGATATTCTTTTTACTTCCACTCATTTTAAATAAATAAATAAATAGCAATTCTACAGTCAGCCCTGACAACCTCATGAGTACCAACAAGAAGCTTGTAAAGAAACAGTAGTCTCCTTAGTTTGATTTCTGTTTGCACCTCTGAAGACATTTGTTTACCATCTTTTCACCCCGCGTATTATTTAAAGCAACATCAGTAAGACGCCTTTACAGGTCTATAAAGATGCAGTCATCATCCTTTTAGACTTTCACCTCCTTCTGCTCTGTAAAACCAGATAGGAATTCATATGGAAGTGCATTCTTTGTGCCTTACAAACCCGGGAGCTAAGTTTTTCTCCAATGGACCAGGACTGACCTAACAGCAGTGATTTAAGCTCTGAACATATCAAAGGTAAGCAAAGTATGTATGTACAAAGCAGCAGGTATATAGCTCAAAACAAAAGCAAAGAAAAAAAAATCAGGGATTAACACTGGAAACAGTACGTGTATGTAGCCCTTGCTATGGGCCACAGGAGAGGCATTTCTTTGAATATCTGCAATACTATCTCAGATTTGAGCATGTTGTATTGCAACCAGCATCTGAAATGGTTAGTTCAAAACTAGTTCTGCTGTGTCAACAGAACACTACAAGCACATTCCTTGTTAGATAAGAGCAACTGACTGAAAAGAGATGGCAGGATATTAGGATGTACAGAAAGCTATTCGTCATATGAGGAGTAAGTTGCTTGATGGTATTAGAGAAAACAGAGTCATCAAAGCTGGACTTAACCACTCATATACCTGCTAATGAGTGCAAACAGCAAATTAGATTACAACAGATTGGATAAGAGCTCCTAGAGAAAATGTCACACACTTTCACAGCTGTGTAGCAGATTAGACAATGATTCCAGGGTAAAGAAAGAAGGCAACAAGAAGTCTTGGCTGGAAAGAATCACAGAATCGTTTGAATTGGAAAGGACCTTTAAAGGCCATCTGATACAACTCCCCTGGAGTGAACAGGAATGCCTACACTAGATCAGGTGCTCAGAGCCCTATCCAGTATGACCTTGAATGTCTCTAAGGACAGGGCATCCACCACCTCTGGGCAACTTCTGCCAGTGCCTCAGCACTCTTACTGTAAAAATTTCTCCCTTATATTCAGTCCAAATTCTCCCTCTTTCAGTTTGAAACCATTGCCCCATGTCCTATCACAACAGGCCCTGCTAAAGAGTCCGTCCCCTTCTTTCTTTTACCCCCCCCCCCCCCTCCCCCCTTTAGATACTGAAAGGCCACAGTCAGCACAGAGCATCTTCCAAAAATTCTGTGACAGCTTAGTCAATCACCCACAGTCAGGACAGCCATGTACATTTTGTTAGAACATTCTTACTCTTCCAGGCACGGAAATCAATCTGCTGCTTTTTAAAGCAGTTGTTTAGTAAGTCATGAATCCTCCCCACCAGGTATGTCAGCCCCGTGTGTTGCTGCTTCGCTTCCCCGCACTCTAAATGTGTTTGTGACCGACACCTTTCTAAGACTCGGCAAAAATCCATCATTTTGCTCTGGTCGTCCCGCTCCTTCAGCAGAGAAGTCAGAAAGCTCGCCACGGGGCACTTCAAAGCCTCGAGCTCCCTCTGCAGCATTTTGTAAGGAATCGTCATGCCTCAAGGAGCCTATAAATTTTGTGGTAAGAAACCGGATCGTTCGCAGCGCTTAGTTTCTGGGAAACGTCCGCTGAAATCTGAATTGGTCTAACAAATCGTTTCTATTAGATTTTATTATAAGGAGAAGCCGTTAGGATCTGTTGACCCTGGCAAAAAGATTTTCTTTGCAAACCCCACTCCAAACTTGTTTCAAGGGAAACAGCCAGAGGAAAGCATGTTGCTCCAGGGTTGTCATCTGTGAATGTGCATTTAAAAGGTCAGATCCAGGCACAAAAGGAAGTGTTACTAAATTACTATGTCAGACATTAAAAGTGAGTTCAAAAGCATTTTTAAGCAATGATTTGTGTTTTAAATGATGATTTAAATTGTTTAGTTCCATGTTTGTTACTAATTTAGATTCCCTGACAATTACACAGATTTATGGGATTGCTTTTACACCTCCTCATACACCAGTGCAGATTGTGGCCACTGAATTCATACAAACCTATGAAAATCTCAGCTGATATTGATTTTAATTGTATGTCAAGGGACTGAGAATAAGGGTAGAAATGATTCTGATTTATGTAGGCTTCCTTCATGTAGGCTTGTTTCTGAATTTAGCACAAGCTATGTGATTTGGTCCCTCCTTACATGCTTTTGTTTTGTAGAGTCATTTTTCTTGGCAATATTAAAGTGAGATCTTAATTAATTAGTTTTGTTTGTTTGTTTGTTTGTTTGCTTACTTCTTATATTGTTAGTGGGACTTCTGTCTTAATCCACACATATTCTTCCTTGGCATCAAACTGTTTTTTATTCACGTTCATTCCTCCACACTGAAGGACTTTCAGAACTGCAGAGAGAAACACTTCAGCACAGGCACAGCTCATTCCCTCCATGTGAGCCTGCAATATCCAATTTGCAGCAATTAGGGTCTCCAAAAAAAACCTGCTTTAAACTGGTTTAGTTCACATAAGTACTTCATGCCTGTAGCAAGTTCCATATCCTGGCTTTCTTGATGATGTGCCAGACTGGCTCTGCGTAACAGACCAAAACATGATGCTGAAAATCTAGCAATTTTATCTAAGGAGGGCTTGTACCTGTGGGAGTTTTAGAAATGTTTTGGGAATAGTAGGAGTTGTTCCTCAGCTTGGAATGTGAGAGTGGGGAAGGAGATGTGGAAAATGGTAACTTGCAAGTTTGCGTATCTGCGACTGCAATCTACAGTAAGAATCATAGTTCTGTTTGTGTGTTGCAATGATGATAAATTGAAGGATGTATAAGAAACAATCTAGTCATGGGGTAGCCTGGGGAATCAACTAAAGAACAAGGAAAGTCCTGAACTAACTACCTGCGCTCACAACAGACCAGTATAGTTGCTCTGAACTTTAGAGATGTACAAAACAATGGCATGAACCTGAACTTTCCCGTTCAACAAAAGTTCACGATCTTTCACCTTGTGTAAGAATTGATTTTAAGACGCAGAGACTAAAAGCTTGCATTCCCTCTTCTGTTTTAAAGGTCAGGAGCCACTTCACATCACAATTAATCTTTGCAAGAAATAAGACCTATGTGACAAGTAATGTGCTTTTAGTGAATGGCTCGGGCTTCTGGGATCAGTGGAGACTGCAGTGAGGGCAGAGGCTTCTTTTCAGAGCAGCTTCCAGGGACGTAACGCACCTAGCAGTGTCTCTGAGAGAGGGGCTCTGATACTGCACTCCTCATTCATTTAGCTGGTAGGAAGATAAAAGCACTCAAGAAAGCCAGTGGTTGCGCGCTTAAAGGGGAACCCACAGAGCTCCCAAGCGAGGCACTGTAATGACAGCACAGTCAAAGCCAGCGGGTAGGCAACCAGCACTCCCTGAGCAGCAGGAGACAGGCAGTCTCACATCTGGCAGCAGCCGCTACTGCAAACACCACAGGCGGCGGCCGCCATATTCCGGCGGCCGGATGTGCGGCCATGGCGGGGCCGTGCCGGGCCGGGCCTTCCCGCGGCAGCGCTCCGCCGGGGCGGGGTTCCGGCGGCCTGCTCGGGAAGCGCGCTGCTCCGTGTCTCCTGCGCTGCAGGCCTCGGCCCCATGGATCCCTTCCTGGCTCTGTTGAATTCTTTGTCCGCCAGTCTGTCGCACAGGGAGCTGGACGAGCTGAAGTTTCTGTGCCGAGACAAAATTGGGAAGAGGAAGCTGGAGTCTGTCCAGAGCGGCAGGGAGCTCTTCAACTTTCTCCTGGAACAGCAGCTGATTGCAAGTCACAATGTAGACTTGCTTAAAAGCATGTTTAAGACCATTAGAAGAGAAGATCTGATCTCACAGCTGGAGCAGTACATAGAGGAGGGAGAAGCCAGCGCTCCTGATGAGCAGCCTGATGTGAATGAAAGACGTAGGTGCAACTTTTTATTCTTTTTCGTTATTTGTTTCCAGGTGATCCCAGTAAACCTGTATTTGAGACGTGAGCGTAGTGCTCCTGAGTTCCCAGCTGTGGCTGAGCCCACTGCTAACGGTGCTGCTGCTGAACTGCTGCTGCAGGGGCTGTGTCGTACCCTGGAAACATACCATGAGGGCAGCATATGCTGCAAACAGCTTCTCCTTTATCCCTGATCACAGAATCGCAGGAGTTGGAAGGGAACTCTGGAGGCATTGAGTCCAGCCCCCTGCTAAAGCAGGTTACATGCAGTAGGTTGCACAGGTAGGCAGCTAGGTGGGTCTTGAGTATCTCCAGGGAAAGAGACTCCACCCCTCTCTGAGCAGTCTGTTCCAGTGCTTTGTCACTCTGACAGTAAAGAAGTTCTTCCTTGTATTTGTATAGAACTTACTGTGTTTCACTTTCAGCGTGTTGCCCCTGGTTCTACTGCACCCCACCGAAAAGAATCCACTCCAGTCGACTTGACTCCCACACTGTAGATATTTACGAACAGTTATTAGTTACGCATTAGATATTACAAACAATTAGAACCATCTCTTCTCCAGACTGAGGAGTCCCAGGTCTCTCAGCCTGATGGTCACTTGGAAGTCCTGCTCTGTACTTGGTGCTTCCAATATACACAGTGGATTTTCAGACATGATGTGACCTTCATTATGCATGACACATCAAGAGTAATAGTGTTCTGCTAAACAGAAAAAATATATATATTTTTTTTGTATATTCATTGCTAACATATATTCTTGCTATTTCAGGTTTGCAGAAGGTAGTTATCCAAGTCATATGTGAAAACGTTGGGAGAGACTGGAAAATGCTGATGCGAAAACTTGACCTTTCTGAGGTGAAAATGGACAGAATAAAAGCAGCCAATCCATGTGATTTGCGGGAACAATTGGTTCAGTCTCTTCGAGAGTGGCAGAAATGGAAGGGGAAAGATGCTAAGGCGACTGACCTAATAAAAGCTCTTCGAGACTGTAATATGAATTTGGTGGCAGACATGGCTGTACAGAAGCTCTCACATCTGAACACAGAAAACATGTGAAATCAAGATAAAAATACCTTCACATCACAGATATGAGTGAAAAAAGAAACAGAAGTGCCTTCTGATCATCTGAAGTCAAATCACTGTCATTGGTTCTGTTAATTCTGCCATTAATTTATGTGCCTTAAAATTAATACCTTAATTTCAGGTCAGGTTATAACTAACATAAAAACAAATTCCTTTCAGGCACTGCTCTGTATTTGGCGCTTCCTTTAAGAGATTTTAACTTTTAGAATATTGATAATCCACTTTGCAGAAATTCTGAAACTTTAATTGTGCCTCCCACCTAAAAATGCAGTAAGTTTTTTTGCAGGTACCTTACAAGTGCCTTTTCTGTGATTGCATCCATTGGACACTTCTGAGGGGACTGAAAATTTCATTAGGAGTTTGGAATTTGAATTTATATACATTTTTTTAAAGTAATCTGTTTGTAACTGGTATGAAATGGGAAAGGAGGCTGAGCTCTGAGCTGTGTAGTAAGTCTTTTTTTTTTTTTTTTTTTAACAACATAAGGTAATATCTTCCGTAATTTTTGAACACCTTTTCTATCAGTGAAGGAATACAAAGAAGACTGTAGCCTCAGTCTGTGAGATGGCAGTGCAATAGGACTCATAACTACTGTTGTGGGGCTTTTTTTTGTCAGGAAATGTGCCTGGATTGAAAAACAATCTTGTTGAAATTAATTTTCAAGTGCCTTTAAACACAGTCACAGAGTGGTTTAGGTTGGAGGGGACTTCTGGAGGTTATGTGGTCCAACCACTCAGCTGAAGCACAACCGCATAGCACAGGCTGCCCAATATCATCCCCAGGCAACATTCCAGAGGAGAGAGAGACCACAACTTCTCTGGGCATCCTGTGCCAATGCTCTGTCACCTGCACAGTACAGAAGTGCTTCCAGATTCGTAGGTGGAAAACATCATCCTTAGAATGATGTTCTCCTGTAACTATCAAAGACGTGTCTTACAGATGTTTACAGCAGACTTTTTTTTCGTTGCCTTGAATGTTTTAAGATTTTCTAAAGCCAGTCATCTCGTAATCCATATCAGGGAGTCTGGTCATGACTGCTGGATGCTGCAGCTCGCTTCAGCAGTAAGCTGACCTGTATGGTACTGCATATGCAGTAGCAGAAGTTTAGAAAGCAGGATGGCTTCTTTGTAGTCGAGGAGTGAAGATTAGATATCTTTTGCCATTCTTGGTTCTTTTCAAAGGGCGCTCCAGAACTGGTAGTACTTCCAAGTTCTCTGCATTTCTTTACTTTGTTCCCATTCCCTTACACTTCTAGAAAGTGGCTGTAAGCAACTCACAGTTGAAGGAGTATTTATAAATGAAACAAGACCTAAAAAACATACAGATTTTATGCCTAATGTAACGCTGGAAAAAAATGCACATACTTCAGGATGTGGCACAGTGGAAGCCTTGGAGTTATTCATTATGCCAGGAGGGAGGTTCTCTGCAATTATTGTGGCTCAAATGAGTTAGATTGTTACTACAAACATTTAGCTAACCATATCTGAAGAGAAAGGCTTCTTATTCTTTGCTACTGTAACTGTGTGACTTGGCTTCGCTCAAGTTCTTGTTGCATGGTGCTATTACTGTGAAAACCAAGTGTCAGCATGAACTATTACATCGTTACTTTGTATAAATGTTGTTAACAGTCATAATTTTGAAGTTTTTGTTGAAGTTGGTGCTTCTAGTTTAGAAGACTACCCTTGAATACTTGATTTTAGTTAATGGAAATATGAACTTTTTATTTGGGCTGTTCCTTTAAAATGTGCTTGTGATTATAAACAAGCAAAGAACAATGGGTAATATGGAAGTTTCAACTCCTCTGGTTTTTGTGAGGTGCAGTTCTATAAGTTCTTACTCTGATCCTTTGTCAGCATCAATTGCCAATTCCAAACTTCTGGTAAGAGATGAACTACTGCACTTTGGCTCTAAAGTTTTAGAGATGTTTTTAATATTGTTGAGTAGAGATTTTTTAATTTAAGGGTTTTTTTTTCCTTCATGTATTTTAATGATCTTTGTGAGCAGAGTGGAAGAGATTAGCAAAATGAGTTATGTGTGTGGTGAAGCAGTCTGCAACAGTTCCAGATTTAATCTGTCCAGCAACATGTTTTCCTTATATACTTGTCATAAATCATCTGGTTTACAAAAGATACATTTATCTGGAATATTAAAAAGAAGTCTACTGCCTACTGTATATAATCAGGATGTTTTTAGAATCATTAGGAATAGCAGTTGTAGCCAAGTGTTCATCTGCAAGAAATCTCCTGCCTTAGAAAATGTAGAACTATAGGATTTGTACGTAGTTTTATATCGTGTAATCTTGTGCACATTTTATTAAAAATATTTCTTTAAAAGCAAATGAAATGGAACTGGATTTGTCTTACGGGATCACTGTTTATGAGGAGATCTCTAGTTACGAGAAAGTAAATGGTGAGGACACTTCAGTGCTAGAAGATGTGGTAAACAGGCCTTCAAATGCGATGCTTCGTATTACTTTTTCTCTGTTCCTCAAGCACAGGCAGCTGCATTTCCTCCAGCCTTTGTTTCAGTCCTAAAATAATTGGCTACTTTACGAAATCTAATTGCTTCATTTAATTGTCTAACACAGACAGCTTAGTAACACATGCAGTATCTCATAGCTCTCGCTGGCACTCAGCATGTCCTTAACACAGACTCTTGGGTTGATTATGTTTCAATTTCAATTTGATTTCTAGTCACTGTCTTTGTTTCTTCCATAATTGCCAGAAAGTGGTTTGTGTTTTCCTTCCCATTCTCTGCATAGATCACCTCTGTCCTTAAAATACGCTCCAGCACGGAAAATGTTTTTCCAAGTTGTTTTCCCTTTATGATTTATCACTCCTTTCCTCCGCCAATGGTTTTATTGCGTGTTTTAAGGATGCACCAGTAGAACTGCAGAAACTAGTTCACTGCTTCAGCTGCATCAGAGCAAGAATTATGGGGGTCAGATGAGAGGTATGGGGTTTTGATGCCCATGAAGGGTGCAAGAACTTCGGAAGAAACTTGGTTTTCATAACAGTTTTCAAGACTTAACTTCAAGATAGCCAAGACTTAACTTCGTGTTGAGAGGGTATTTTGCAGTGGGTTCTGGGAACTGTAGCCTTAGGAGAGAGAAAGAACAAATTTACACAGCTGCTGAGAAAGTCAGATTAATAAAGAAAGAAAAGATGGGCTTCTGTGCAGTAAACTCACAGGCATTCTTAATAGCTACGTAGGCATAAGTATCTTCAGAACTATTTCTTTCACTGCTTCCCCTCAAGAGCATTGCTCATTCGCTTCTCATAACAGTTAAACATGTTAAAATGTGTTGTGTTGCTGATGCTAGGTAAGTTTAAATTCAGTAATTCCTGTGCATGGATAAGAATTGGAGATTGAGGTGTTTTCTGAGTGCTTTCCGAATAGTCTGTGTTCACAGTCCTGCTTGTTTATGGTGACATAGCTTTCCCTTCTTTCAGTCTTGTTTAGTTTGACAAATCAAAGGTTAATTTCACATCCCTGACAGCTGAGTACTTAAGATGGCTTTCAGTCTGCAGAATAACTGGCTGTTGTAGCAAAGTTAAGGTTTTTGAAGCTGGTGTTCTCTAAGACTCTAAAGAGGTTGATATTTTTATATATGTTGTATAATACATTGTAAAGGCATTCTCGAGGATTGCAGCTGGATTATTAGCGCTAGAAAATAATCTGCACAGTAAGTGAGTGCTTCTTATTGTTACCTACCTTAATAGCTTTGCCTTTACCTGTAGTCAAGTGTTGCCCAAGGAGCTGTATGACAGTATTTCTGTACACTGGTTGGGAAGCGATTATTTGTGCAAACCTGGTACCAGATCTATGTACAGTCAGCATATAAACTACAAGGAAAGTTTTCTATAAGAACTGAGCCTCAAAATTATTCTTGTTGTAACCTCGTGAATTTTAAGCATTTATGCAGTTGTAGTTCTAGACAAAATTACTCTTTTTTCTTACTCCTTTTCAGCATTTGTAATATTTGTTTTTAGAAAGATTTCTTTATATATATATATACATATATATATATCTTTGTAAGTAATAGGTTCCTGCATCTACATCCACGTGCTAAGCAAAAGAAGAGTGAAACATCTGACGATTAGAGCTAAATGCTTCTCGTTTTTTTCCCCAACCAGCAGTTTCCCTGAGAGCTGGTTCCTGTTACTTCTAGGCATAGTGCCAAATTTTGGAAAAAAAAATTGCAGAGAAAATGGGAATGAAAAGGGTGCAGCACCTGGCAGGTCTGGGCCCATGGTTTCTGGGATCTAAATCCTGTATTCTTTCTTTATGCCGTGTTGAATGGGAGCAGAATTTAGTCACAACTTCCTGGCTGTGAAGTCCCTAGTGTGGGAAACTCTGGTTAGCCGGAATTACCCTCAAAGCCATTATTCCCATGGCAACTGCTCTGCACGGGAGCGCACTGGGCATGTGGTTGCAGCATGCTCCCTCCTGGCTATCCAGCAAGCCGAATAATGCTGGGAAGCTGTTAGTAATTGGGAGACTGGTAGCTGACCGCGTCAGCCCAACTCCAAGTGCAGGAACATAGAACAGAATTCCTGACTTGATTTTCTCCCTTCACTGCCCAATTGGTGTGGAAAAACGAGAGAGCAACAGGGCTAGAAATTAAAACATTTGGCTTTGACATTTCCTAAACATCAGTTGAGCACATGGTGCTTTCATCTCTGTGTTTAACCTGGGCTGTAAAACTCAAACTTGTGTGTCTAACTGCGTGTTTGTGCATGAAGTAACTCATACATATGCAGATGAATGAAAGCTAATGTGAGCTAAAGCAAACAGCGTGTACATTTCTGGCTAACGGCTACCTGCAGCTCTGTCATATGCCCTTTAAATAAGTGGACTTCATTATACAGTTTTTTTCTTCAAAACATTCTACTTTTTACTTTGGCACTTAATATGTTAAAGAACGTTGTCCCTTTATGCTGCATTGCATCAGAATGTCAGTTTCCACACTTGGGCTCTGAGTTTAAGAGATGCTAAGAGGTACGGTGTGTAACAGATAACTGCAGGTATAAGTCTCTTTTTTCCACACAGCATTTTCTTCTACCATTTCCTGGACCTATATCATGACCAGCACTCCAGCCCTGGCTCGTTTTGAGCCTTTCTCACAGAACCAAATGAGATGACTGAGGTGAGTGACAATTCAAACCTGTGGTTTTGTGTTATGCTCACACAGTATATGCTGTTATTGTAACTACTTGACTGTGAACAGGAGGTACCAAAAAACAGTGGACTTCACTCTAAGAGCAACACTGTGGACATGGCCCTCATTCCCATCCTGGGCTCAGTGCACCAAGGAGGTGTTGAGCAGCGAGGTGTCCAAGGTCTCAAACAGCCCTTCAGCACTGTGGAGTCTCCTCCTACTGCAGGACCTGCCAGCAAAGAGAGATGACTGCTGCTCAGGGTTGAGCTGTGAGGAGTTTGTTCTGTGAGGTCTGGGAAGTTCCCATGGGTTAATTTAGAGAAATTTGAGAGAAATTAGATCAGTTCCTTTTGCTTAAACAGCACCTAAGGTGCCTAGTAGGCTTGCCCCTTTTTCTCCTTTAAGGGTTACTTTCATCCATTATCTCCCTCCTACAGACTCGTACCCCCACACATCATAAATGTTGAATAATTATCCTACAAAAGCTGGAGGGAAGACAAATACTGGTTTTCTTGGTGGTTAGAAGAGGACTTTTACACTGTTTGAATCATCCCTAACTGTTCAGACAGCCCGCTCCAGTGGGTTTTAATGGTTTCAAATGGGAAATGACAGCCTCAGTTGTTGGAAAGTGGGCTCTGGTAGAATTGCCCCGGTACCTGTATCCTGTTTCTTTGAAGTGTTATCATGTCAGATGTTACAGCAGCAGTGGCAGGTTCCTGTTTTCCCATGCAAAGAGAGGCAGTGGGCAGCTGCTGGCTGAGGAATGCTGTCAGCTTCTTTCAGTCATGTATTTTGAGATCACAGAGGTGATGTTACTGAAGGCAGGCAAAACAGCTTCTAACTATGCAATCAAACCGAGCCACAGGAGCTGAAAAAAAACCTTTCTTTGTATGCTCATTGCTAAAAACTTTACTGAAACTATATACTTTTCTGCAGCATTTTGGTTGCAAGCTGATAAAAGTATGAGATGTTCTGTTTGAACACTGAAAGCCAGGACTCCTTTCCCCTATTGTGACTGCTCTGTGTCCTCACCTTTCTGCACAGCATGTGATATAAAACAATCCAACAAAGCATCACTAGATTTGGTACCTAAGACTTCAAATTCTGGACTGTGGATTTGGACTGGCATCAAGTTTGATGGATCTTTTTACTGTAAGAATATAGTGCTGCAGATTTATTTTAGTCATATAAGAGTCACTGAAAAATCTCCTTACTAGCTGGATGCTTGTGGATGTGCAGCAGTAAGCACAGTATGTAACTGCTGGCTAATCCCCCAGATCTGTTGGTATATGGCGTTATAGTGGAATCAGACTTGGGCTGTGTTTTTTTGGTGAAAGAAAACCGTACATTTTCTTATGGGAAACAAAGAAAGTGTTAGATGTGAGAATGACGTGCCTTCCCAATCCACATATGCTTGTGTATGTGTACATACGCATATCTCTGTGTATATATGTATACATATGCATACATGCACACACCCTTAAATAAAGCTATTTGATATCATCTGGAAAACAAGATTTTCCTGACAGTGCTATTTCTCAATACTGTTTCTCAGACTTGTGTCTATCACTGTAAGTTGTAAAGAAATATATCCCTCTGTTAATCTCTAAGATCAGCCCCAGTTTTGCACGAAACAGTTGTGTTGTATTTTGGGGCCAACACTAAATACCAAGTAGAAATGCTGGGCCAGCTGCTGCATCTTCAAGATCAGGCAGAGAAAAAGTGATTTTAAAGCAGTGTTTCAGTCTCACAGATTTAAATGCAAGAGTTGGCTTACTTCCTAGTATACATTAGAGCAGTCATGGGTTCCTATTACGATCAGCATTTTCCTTCAGTGTAATACTTGAGGCCAATATCAAATCAGTACTCTGTCATTAACTCTCAGTTCTTTACCCCATTACCGCTGCTGCCTTCAAGAGTGAGAGCCAGCACTATAGATCCTCAATAAGCGTTCACATTTTAGAAACAGTGTATGTGACCAAAGCGAACAGAAGTATCCCTCCTTCTCATTGTGCACACTTTAAGTTGTCCGTGGTGCAGATGCTGCTCACTCCCAAGCTGTCAGCAGAGCAGTGCCAATTCCCTGCCTGTCTGTAAATGATTAAGGAAGAAGATAGGTTAGTCTCAGCTCCAAGTTCCTTTTGTGGCAAGGGCAATGGTTCACCTAACTGAAGCTACCAAATTAACCTCACCTCAGCTAGACTAAGTATTTTGCACTTGTGTATGAATAAACAATTCCCGGACATTGTAGGAATTATCATCCACAATTGTTTAAGGGACAAAAGGGGATTCGGGTTAAGTGAATTTGAAGGAGAATCTGATCTGTGTGGGGAGTACCAGCTGACTGATGGTGTACAGCACACAAAGGATCCCAGCACTCTTGGCCTCAGTGCATGAGCTTAAGTGTCCTATGGCAGCCTCACTTACAGACCACAGCTAGAGCCTGATCATGAGTAAATATTTACGCTGACTCTTTTAAATGTGATTTGCAATGCAGATAGATGACGTGATCATTGTGTCTTTAAAATGACCTGCGTTCAGGAGAACAAGGAGGTTATAAATCCTTTGCCCTGCTTGTTACAGCATCGATGAGCAGTGTCAGGGCTGCTGATTTTTATATTGAGTTATTCCCCTTTACATCTTATACAGGATGGCTTTCAGACATTTCTTAAATGTTTTGTTTTTATATTACTATTCCCAATTTGTTTAAAGATCAACTAATTGATGTGGTTTAGGGGCAAGACAATGACAACGCGTTTTCAGCTTTTGTCCAACATCTTAGAAATAATATCATTGAAGAAAGAGCTAGGAGAAGGCTGCATTTCCTCTTATTTCTTTTGCAACCTACACACCATGTAATCTTACCTTCAGCATCTAGATTGTGTCTTTTTACCTAGTATCTGCCAACGTTAATTAATTAGTATTTGATGAAGTTATGTAAATACATCCAAACAAAGGAACAAGACATTCAGGCAAACAAAAAGGCAAAAACTGGAGTGACTAAGAGTATTGTTTGGCGAAACACAGGAGCAAATCTTTTGTTGGTAGCTGAGGTGAGTTAAGCTCTTTAAGACCTTAATGCTGAGGGTATTTCTCAGACTTTAAATTACAGAATATCCTGAGTTGGAAGGGACCTGTAAGAATCATCAAGTCCCAAATCCTGGCCATACACAGGACCACAAAAAATCACACTGTATGGCTGAGAGCATTGTCTGGTGACTTCCTGAACTCCAGCATGATCAGTGCCATGACCACTTCCCTGGAGAGACTGTTCTGATGCCCAGCCACACTCTAGGTCTACTGGATTCCTGCCTTCTCTGAAAGGCTTTGTAGAGTCTGCTCCCCACTGCACGTCTCACCCAGGTCATTTTGCGTATACTCCGGATTTATGGATTTGCAAGGCATTTTGCACAAAATCATGGCATTTTGCACAAAATCATGTCATTTCTTCAAAAGAAAGGGATAAGAAAAACTCTCTTGGCTTATATACCGACAGTCATGAGCTGACTTTCATGTATTTGCTTTTAACTTAAAGAGTTTGTGGTACTGTTATACCGTCAGATGGTAGGGGCAGACCAACGCAGAAGCAAACAGAGCAAAAACATTATGTAAATTTTGCAGAAGAGGAGAAGCACTGCTTGCTGTGTTCCCAATATTTTTCTCAGTGTTTGTTTCAAGTTGACTTGAGCATTGTTCCCAAAGGTCTTTTTTTTGTTCATCTGGCGTAAGTAGATCTGCTTTTTCTAAAATATTGTCTGCTTTCCCTCCGGGTTCTTCTCTGATTGATTCCTTTTAAAAGTCACTCTGCTGCTTAAGGCTACTAGTAGGTATTCTGAGCTGAATGTTTACTGTTATATGGATTATACTTATTTTCTGTGTCAGACTCTGACCTAGTAACCCTCTTCTTCTCCAAATGCCAAAGGTGATGTTTAGTTTAAAATGTCTTGGTTGCCTAGGCAGAACTGCTACTAATCAGAACAGAAAAATGATGTCGGGTAATGGCCTTTCTTCAGTAGCAGTTTAATACATCATATCTATTGGCAGATAAATTCATTTGAGCCTTGGGTAACCTTGAAACTGGAGATATTTTTTGTCAGTATGTATTGGTGCCATTGCAGGTTTCCATAATTGTGAGAATTTTAATCTGTTACAGTTTTCTGTGTGAATTGATTTTGAGGCTGTGTTTTCACTCACTACTTTGGCAGATTCATTTTCGCAAATTAATATTTTTAGCAAATATTTTTGAAGACTGTGGGGAATTATAAAATGGTGAAAACAAACACTGAGGGGTTGGACTTGATGATCCCCAGAGGTCCCTTCCAACCCCTATGATTCTGTGATTTAACTCCTGTGTACATAAACCAATGATTCACTGAAAACATTATTTACATTTTCATTTGCCTATAAGCTAAAGCTGGTTGCACAAATCAATGCTGTCTGTTTTCCACACATACGATATGGAAGTAATGCCTTACCAACTTTATTACCTCCACATACTGCACAAGGGAATGTTCCAATTCAGCATGCATCTGAATAATGATGCTACATGCAGTTTCACGCAGGCAATGTGTGTGTAATGAAAGGTATGTTAACATCTTGAAAACTTGTCAGTTAAGGATTAAAAATAAGACTAAGTACTATATGAGGTCTCTCTATTTGTTTTTTAAATGCCTTTATCTACCTTCTTACAATAGCGTGAAGGGCTAATGATAGAGGATGCTGAGTACATAGAAATTGTGGTCCAGTTTGCTTAGTGCCCACTCGAAAACCACTTGAAGCAGTAGGAGCCTTTCCATAGCAGACAAACTATATACACATATGTATATATGTATAGATATTTCCTTCAAACTCTAACTTACAGGAGCAGAAGAGATACTTTCTGTGCAAATTATTTTTAATGTAGTCAGACTATCTATAAAGCTCTCTGCGTATGTTACTAAGATAATAAAATCATATTTTTTTCCCCAAAACATTCTAAAAAGATGAATTTTGAAAAGATCTGCACTGAATCAACTCCCATTCCCCCTTAGTATTCAGAAGCAAGTAGTTGAAAGACTGATTGTCTGTGGAGCTCAGTCTAAGATCAGCACATGAGTATACAAAGTGTTTTGCAATTAAAAAAAAAAAACAGAAATCCTATTTCTCGGTAATTGAATTTGTATATATCCTCAGAGATTGCCATGGCTCTGTATTTGTAAGTCCCAGTTGTGCAAATATAATCATTTAATTTCAGACCAGTTAGAATTAATGAGTAAGGCAGGCAAGCCTCGGGCTTCAGTACACAAAGCAGAGAAACTGATTACAGAACTTTTTATTTCCATGGATATTCAGGTTCATTTGACTTGCTTTCCTACAAATGAGCTGTGGCATTTCTCGCATGTATTTGGCATCTCAGTCCAAAATCTATCTCTGGCTGCTTCGGCCACCTAACTGTGTCTCTCACAGCCAGAGTGCAGCTGCCCTTGTCTCTCCCTGCAGCCAGTGAGAAAACAAGCATCCCAAGTGAGTGATTCATGGACCACACCAAAGGTCTGAATCGCTCCCATGGAGCGGCTCTCTCACTTCACTGATTACAGGAGGCAGGCATGGGTAAATGGGTTCAGAGTGTAGGTGATCAGCCAGGTGGAATGTATCCAGACCTGCTCCAGTGAGTCAGAAGTGCAGTATCACAGCTGTTTCTGAATCCTTGACTCCAGACCTTTCTGCTTCAGCTATGCCACATGTATATCCTGAAAATGTTCTATTTTTTTTTTTTTTTTTAAAGCATAACTAAATAATGTTCAGCTGTATTGTCCTGAACTTATAACTGAAAGGAATTGCAGGTAGGTGTCATTTGTTATATTCCAATCTATTTAAAGATGTACTGAAATCGTTAAACACACTTACTGTAAACTACTTTTTGCATTAGATATTAGGGATACATTTTACCCAAGATTGAACTAATTGATACTTCTCTTTAGAAAGTCTTTATAGCTCAGGGGGATTTCTGTCACTGTAGATCAATACAAAAAAGATAACAGCTGCAACAGTTCTGTGCTGTAAGCTGCACAACTGGAGCTGAAAGTAATCTGCAAACCTTTTCGAGTTCAGTGGGTTTATGCTTGAGTGGGCATTGGTTGTAGGAACAACAGCTGAATTTAGAAAATATTTATAGTACTGACATACCCAATAAAACAAAAGCTGTATGATTCCCATTAAAATACAGGCTGTAAGTTCATCTTCTCTCTCAAAAGTTTTCTGCACATCTTCAGAGCTGTCTGTTTTGTGGAGGCTGTTCTTCCTATCAGATGAAGTGATCCAGCTGAAAACCCTCTGAGATTTCAGAGCAGTTCAGCCTGGTCTGATTTACACCTGTATAAATCAAGCACAAATCCACCTAAATCAGTACGTTACTAATAATGTGTTGATGTAGAGAACGGTGCCAAGCCACTGTTTCTAGAAGTTGCACCTTCTGTTGCCAAAGGGTTGACACATTTTCTAGTGCACTCATCCCTACACACGGGCATAGCCATTAATTGCTCTGTTCACTTCTTTATAGACCACGACATGGTTTCAAACACTCTTGTTGCTTCTCCCCCCAGGCAAAGAAGCTCTTCTGCTCAGCAACCTCTGGATGCATTTGTTATGGCAGAAGAATGGCCATGCATCTACTGACAGAAAAGTAATTGTTGCTGTCAACAAAAATCCTCTCCTTTCAGTCTGAAATTAGTGAGACATGTTCAAAATGCATTTTCCCAGTAAGGCAGCCAGGAAGGATGAGGAATAAGCACAGAACCACAGGCTCAGCTCAGAAGGGAGAAGCCTGCAGACCCTGATTTTTCCCAGGTGATCCGATGTGGTATAGGCAGGCCAGTGGCAGCAGGTGGCTTCCCTCAGCCAGCTGGGGAGGGCAGAAAGGGGCTGCTGCAGCTTGGATGGGATAAACACTGGGGCTGCATCTATCATGTGACAGGAAAGCTGAGCTTTTTTCTTTTTTCTTTTTTCTTTTTTCTTTTTTCTTTTTTCTTTTTTCTTTTTTCTTTTTTTCTTTTTTTCTTTTTTTCTTTTTTCTTTTTTTTCTGCTCTCTGTTTTTACCATCTTTTGTTGAACTTCACCATGTGGTTTCGAGGTGCAGGGAGTGGCTGGGTGTCTAACCTGGGTCTCCAAATCAATGACTTTGCTGCCAGCTGCTTTCGTTCATGGCTCTTACTGAACATGTCTCCAAGCATTGTGCCTCGCCAAATGCCATGGGCGGGCAGCCAGCCCTCTCACTGAACTAATAAAAAAGTCATCATGCTCATTCAATGAAAAGATCCAAGCTGCTCTCACTTGATGTCGTACAGCGTGTCTTGGGGCACATGCCCAGGCGGAAGGAAGAAGGAAACTATTTTTCTTGTACTGCAAATAAATAGAAATGCCAAGAAGTATTTTGGTATTGTACATGAAATACCTAGGAATTCTCCTGACTTTATCCTGGGTATTTCATGTGTATTATGTGCAAGAAGGAGTGTTGCACAAAGATCTGATGATTCAGATGCACTTTGAAGTGCTGATCCTCCCTGCACTCATCTGACCTGGCCTATACTGTGCTCCACGCAGGGAGCCACACAACGTGGCTTTGAAATCAGGCCTTCCTGATCTTTTTGTTGAGCCTTAGCAATTTCTGCAGTATGAAAGATCTGGTCTTTGAGTATAGCACTCAGAAAGCAAACTGCCTGACAGACATTTGCAGTACAGCGTGTGGGAGGCACATTCTTGAATGGGATCATCTAGATTCAAGTTTTCTTCAGGATTAAGCTATCCTTTTGGGCATGAATAAATGCCTGGCTCTTTATATAAGAGGAGACAGTCCCTCTATTTTATATGAGACATTTAATATGCCATGTAAACTCTGTTCCTACCTGAGGCTCTGGAGACTGAAACCCATTTAGCAAGTAAGTGCCTAAACCACATCTCTCCTCTAAAAGTTGTGCAAAGAGTAATACAAGATCTGCAGATGACAAAGACTGTGGTAGCAACTCCTTTAGGGTAAGGAGAGTCTACGGGTGACACCTTTTGCTTCCTAGAAGTCCAGCCAGGATGAGGTGAGCTGGGAAAGCTGCATGAGAGTGCCTGTGCCTTGTCAACAGACTGGTTGAAGTAAGGACTAATTTAAGCATTTCCTACATCTTTACTCTCCAGTTCAGAACTGTGTGCTATGTTTTGCTTTCATCATGGAGCATGATTACAGTTGATAGCTGGTGGTATGGCTTAGTTTTGTTATTAACCACTCAAAGACAAAACAAAATTTAGTTTCAAAAGCAAAAAAAAATCTACATTCTAGGTCATCCCAAATTGAGAGAAAATGTAATGATATCTTTCAGGATCTCTGTGAATACAGAGGTTCACTTATGAATATATTCCACATAACCACGGTCTAAGAGCAATTAGTCTGTCTGGATGTAGAGCAGTCTTCAGTTTTACAGAGTTTGACAGTTCTGTGCCTATGGTGTTTACCCTTTTACCCTTACATTCACAAACTCTCCATTTGACTCATATATTAAATGAAAATCAAATCAGGTTGTATTCCTTCCAGGGAAATGTATTAGTTTTCACTTTTCTTCATGTATGACAAGTTGAAGTGAAGTAGTGTTTGTTCATACAGCTGTAAATTCTACTTTTTATCCAGCCATGTTTTGCTTTCGCTTGAAAACATTATTCTGAAGAGACTGGTTGACAGCTCCTTAGATGGAAGTGCTCTGTCCACAGAACTGCTTCAGCAGAAATAATCAAGATAACAGGCAAGGATTTCACCCTTGTTTGCATGCACTGTCCCACCTGCATTCTTGACTTGCAACACCGATGAGGCAGTCAGGGCAAACACCTTCAGTGCATTTGAACTCTGACTCTCAAAGGATGAGGACAAAACAATGAGGATTTTCCTATCAGCAAAGGTATCCCGTGACTGTTGTCCTCACCAGTACAGCTGACACATCTGAGGAATATAGTCACAGAGTACCAAAATTCAGATCTCAGCTTAGCACAGGAGGCAAGGCACAACATTTGAGTCTGTGAAACAGAGAAGTCTCAACACTAAGCACCAACTGCCTGTGCTGGCTCTCATATTTGGATCTCTGCCTCCGTGCTGCAACAGTTTATCGGTTGCTGATTAGCGGTAATGAGATAATTCCATTAAATACTCAACATAAATTTGTGGTTGTACTTTTTTGATTACTTTTCCAAAATTTATTATGGTCCCCATCCTACAAATTGTTCCCTTCTGAGTACCTATATTTCTGGATTCATTGAAAGAACTGCAGTGAGAAAGCTCTGGCAGGATTTCTACACTCTTTGTTGTCAGTGGAAAAAATTTGCTTTACTAGTAATAAAGAAACCTAATAAATATTTGATAGGAATCAGTTGATGGCAGCTTAATGTAGTATCCTGTAATTGTTGTGCCTGCACATTTTATTGAAAAATTCCACTGTCTATCACATGATAGTAGTTTAGGCACAACAGTTCAGCTGTAGAGGTCCATATCTAGTAACAGTGGGAAAATGACAGAAAAATTAGATTTTTTTGTTCATATATCTTCACTGTTTTGCTTGTAAAATATGTTTTTCCTCCTTTCAGAAATAACCTCTGTTTGCCTTGAGATATTTTTCATGCGAGTGTAAGCATGAACTCTAGAAACTGTATAAACTGGTCCTAGAATAGATCAATGGATGTAATGAAATGGCTGTTCTGCTACTACAGGTGAAAAGACCGTTTTCCTTGCAGGGAATTTTTTGAAGAAGTTGGTGTCCAGACTTTGATACATGATTGATAAATATTAAAATGGAGGGCCTTCTGATAAAAAATAAGCAGAGTGACACTCATATTGGACTTCTAGTACAGGTGACAGCAAAATCACGACAGAAAAAAAACCTCTTCACTCCTTCCAAAAGTTTTGTTTATTTTTAAATGCTCTTCTGTTTTTTACTAGACCAATATCAATTAGACTTATTTACATTTTTGTATTTCCTTTGTGAATATTGTATTAAAGAAGAAGGAAAGAATTACCTGAAATCCTAGTCTGAGAGGTAAGGAAATCCCATCTTTCCTCTTCCCCTTGTACATTTTCAGCCCGTGTATTTGTGACTGTGCTTAGAAAACTGGGTCAGATTTTCACTTGAATCTGAAGAATTTATGTATCTTTGGTAGAGTTTTACTTAACTTTTCAAAAAGCAGGACATGCTGGCAGGATATTTTTGTTTTCTTTATAGAATGAAAGTCACCACCTGTGGTGCACAAGTACATAATATAATCACTGATGAGCACCATGCAACTTACGGGAGAGCTTTTTTAATGCTCGTAAAATGCAGTTCGTGGCAAAGGAATAGAACCATTCCTCTGTAGAAGTGTGCTTAGAATTAAAGAATTGATTACGTTCGAGGTAATATTCAGGACCTACTTTGCAGCAGTAAGAAGCTACCTTTGTTTTACTCCAGAAATGTGTTGTTGTGCTTCATAACCATAGCCCAGACTCCATGACTAGTTTTTACATTTATGTGAATCATATGAAAGGATCCCTCAGTGTGGGTAGAAACCCTCAGTAACAGGTAAAAGGAGAAGGCCAAATGAAGAAGGACCCTTCTTTTCTCTCCCCCTGTGATTATTTTAAGCCAGTTATGTTAAAATCCAGGCTTGCAAGGTTCTAGATATTTCAATATGAATATATACACGCTTATAAATAATAGTATTGTCATACGGAGACCGTATGACAACAGCACAGTTGATTTTACCCTTCTTTTCGCCTAACGTTTCTATTCTTTAAAGATAGATCTCAGTATTTTTTTCAATTACACTTAAGTGCCTTAACTTAGCATTAACTGTGCTAACCATTATTTGGTAGAACTCATGATCTGAATGTGCTTCATAATATCTGGCTTTTTCCTGAAAGTTTCAGCTCCCAGAGTCATGTGATAACAACAGCACATGCAAGGGAAATAAATAAATAAATTGAGACCTCATGGCTGTGGAGGAAGGAAAGCTTAAAAACGTGACCCGAATTCACCCTGAAGACTGAAATACCAAAGGGAAGAAAAAGAGCACAGTGTAGTAAATTGGTAATTGTAAAGATTTCTGTACTGGAGGGAAGGAATAGAGACTAATTAATGGTCCTTTCTATTCAGTGGTAGGTGTCAATATGTTCCATTCACAAATGAGGTGTCACATAATCTAGGCACAAAACCACACCAGCTTCAGCATGGGGAGTGTTACTTGGCATGACACAACTCGACTCGGGTCTCGATGACCGGCCCATAGGCTTTTTGGAGCTTTACACTATAAAAGCAAGAACAGGAAACAAAATGCAAATGGTTTATTCATAGCAGTAATGCAACTCTCTCACAGAGCTTGAGATGAACGGAGGAAAAAAAGATTTCTCTAAGCTTCGCCTACGGATTCCATCCTTGTTCAGGTGCATGGAAAAAAAGCTCTAAAAGCACAGTCATCCAGGAACAGAGTGAAAACTATGTGGAAAACACACACGTGGTGTTTTGGAAACAGGTCACATGGAAAAAAAGAGAAAAAAAAAAAGACATTATTTTGTCAGCGTAGCCACAGACTGCTTCCTGTGGGGAACGGGCTGAGCCAGCGAGGCCACCTCTGGCTGGTGGGGCCGACCAGGCAATGAGGATGAAAGCTTTCTAGCCTGGCATGCACACGGTGCAGTGGTTGCCGTGAAAGAAAGCTCAGCACACTGTTTCAGCGTTCAGGCCGAGGCGCAGACGGAGGGGCCATGCCGGCAGCCTGCTACAAGCAGCGGGCAGACCCGCCCGGCAGGGCCGTGCCATGACACGCCGGGCCCCTGAGGGAGCGCTGCTCCGGCCGTCACTACACGCTGGCAGCGAGCGTGCCTCCCATCCCAGGGCGCTGCCGCCAGAACGGGGCAGCCCTCCTTTCGGGCGGGTACACGTGGGCGGCGGGAGCGTCGCTTGAAGGGACAGGGGACGGTGCGCGGGGAAGCGGGACTCGAACTCGCGAGTACGACGGAGCCGCGGGACCGGACCCGAGGCGGCGGGGGCGGAGAGGAGGGCGGTCCGTTCGCCGACCGACTCGCGGTGCATTGTGGGCCCCCGCACTGATTTATGCACGAGCCGCAGAGGGCGCCGGGAGACGCGGGAGGCGGCGGCGCGGAGGCGGCGGCGGCGGTCCGTGCTGGCGCGGCGCGGAGCTGCGGGCCGGCCGGCGGCGATCCGGGCTCTCCGACAGCGCGGGGGCTTCGGCGCTCCCCCGGGCCGCGCCGCCACCGCCGCGGGACGCAGCGGCACCCTGCCCGGCCTCGGCCGGCCGCTACGGACGTGGAGGCGGCGGCGGGCGGAGCCGGGCCCGGCTCGGAGGGACTGCTCGGCGGTAGGGCCCGGAGCGGGAGGCTCGCTCTGCTCTGCTCTGCTCTGCTCTCCCGACGTCGGAGCCTCCGCGGGCGGGCTCGCGGTTGAGGGCCTTCAGCAGGGAGGGAGGCCCGTCCCGACGCGGGGCAGAGAGCTCCGTCTCTTGGCGCAGCATCTTTGTTCGGCGGGCCGCTGCTGCGGAGAGGAGCGGCGGGGCCCGCACGGTCGCCTTCCCCCGTCCTTCTCCTGTCCCGGAGCTGCCACCTCGCTCAGCTCCGCGGCGGATGGAAGGCTGAAGGCTGCGCTCCGGCGCGTCCCCCTTCCCCGCGTCTTCCGACCCGATATCTGCTCCTCGCTGCTGGGATTATAAATGTTCGAGCGGAGACCCAGGAAACTGAAAGGAGAGCCTCCTGTTGGAATTCGCGGAAGAGAAAAGAAAGGAGGCTTTTCCAAATCCCATGCGGTAAAACTCGAGCTGTTTTCCCGTGCTGTCCATGTTCTGTTTAATAATGCGATTGTGACCTGAGCGGGATTTCCGAGCCATGAACTGTTGAAGCTTTCGCACCGGTGCATCGGACTACGTTTTTCTTTCTGCACATGATTCCCCCATCCCAGCTGTTGCCGGACCTACGGGCCAACAATAAACGGGAGGCTGAGGCCGTTTATTTTCACATTCTTGTGTGCTGGGGACTTGGCTAGTTAGCTGGAGTTGCTGCTGCTTTTTATTGGAGCTGCTCTTCATTGGGCAGGTTTATTTGTTTTCACGTACACGGGGCGTTTGAGTTAAACAGATGTTGGACTGTAGCTGAATGGATGCGTTGCAATCCACGAGATTTTGGAGGATAACAGAAAACTTCTAAAAAAAAAACAGAGGAGCTGATACTGCTGGAAACCTGGAGCCCATTTTCCGAGCTTTTTTCTTTTATTGAGCAAGGTAAATAATGTAGTGGTGTTGGAAGTATACGGGGCTTATGGGAATTGTACGTGAAGATGTTGCAGAGCTCTTGAGGGTGTACAGAATCTTTCAACAGGTTCAGAGGTGTAACCTTGCTAAAAGGCTCCGAAGAAGTTTAGTTTTTCTTTAAAATGAGCACGGAGCTTAGTGATGAGAACAAACTGATAACTGAGAGAGCCTTTTTTTTTTTTCTTTTCTTCCAAATGTTACAGATTTGTGATGTTGAAAGAGGCTGTCCTAAGAACTTCAGAAGTCTTGTGTGGTTCAGTGAAAGAGTGCAGTTAAGCGTTTGTAAATATTTGTATGTTTGTTTATGCTTTTTAGAAACTTGCTATCATAGCTGTTCGTGATGAACTATTACGGTCTCCTAAAAGTCCTTTCAGTTTGACTGTAGTGAAGTGCTTATATTTGCATAATTAATTGTATTCATGCTCTACCTTGAATTATTTTCAATTACCTTTACTTTGTGTTGTTATTCACAGTGGCAGCTGCCGCTGTTTTGTAATGAATTCCTTCTTTTTATCTTTCTTTACGTTTTTATCTCCTAAATTTGGACTGTGTGGATTTACCATTAATTTAAATGCATCACATTTACTAGAGGGATTCTATAAGACAGCAGCATAAGCTCAAAGTGCTGTTTTAGATATTATCTTTACATGTTTGAAGACCTGGAAGAAGGGTATAATGATTCTCAAAATATGCAGTATAATCAGTAACTGGTTAAAGTACATAATTTTTGGTGGCTTGTTGCATGCCTTATCTTTGTTTTTTAAAAGATCTCAGCAGCAGTTTGCTCTTAAAAAAATATATATATAAGTCCATTAAAATGAGATCATAGTTTGAAAAGTAGCTGTAAAAATCTGGTTTTGCAAGATGTCACAGGATTCTCATTATGAAGTGATGCTGTGATTAAATTGGTTGTCTACCTCTTCACCCACAGCCTTAATGAAATAGTGGCAAACACTAAGGTGTTGGCAACCTTTGCTGATGCTATCATTGAGAGACATAAGCTGATATTATAGATAGTATCCAAAGTCCCTTTGCTTATCCTGTTTAGATTTGTTTGACTTAAATGTACGGTCTTTGTTTTGTCTTGTTTTGTTTCAAGATGATGTGTGAGGTGATGCCAACCATCAGTGAGGCAGAGATTCCCTCTGGGGGAAATGGAGGCCATGGTTCAGGTTCCCCATTACAGTCAGATGCTGATTCCCATTTTGAGCAGTTAATGGTATCCATGTTGGAAGAAAGGGATCGCCTGCTGGAAACACTAAGAGAAACTCAGGAGACGCTAGCATTGACCCAAGGCAAGCTGCACGAAGTTGGTCATGAAAGAGATTCCTTGCAGAGACAGCTCAATACTGCACTTCCACAGGTATGGACGTTTTGAGAAGAAGGTGTTTTCTGATAATTTTTCTCTGTCAAATTTTGTTGTCTTGTGTATTAAATTTACTGAACAGATTATGGTAGGGAGAGAGAAATCCAAACCTAGTACTTTCCTGAAGTATTTGCTGGTGCTTGCTCACTTTGGGAAAGGTAGAAAAGCAAGGTGTGTAGAGCACATGACCCTGTTCCCTCCAGTATGCTTTCCCTGTTTCTGGCATTTCTTTGGCTCAGGAGTGTGAGGTCCTCTCCACATGTTTTTATTCAGTAGAACCTGGTGGACTTCTTTCTGTCACCAGTGTTTCAGTGTTCCTTACTGCCCGATTCATTTGTGTGCTTAAGAAATGCTTATAGACCATTTTGGTGAAGACTGTTCTGATACTGTTACACACTTGAGTTAAAATTGACTTCTGGAGGATGCAGTCTGCCAGCATATAGCCTGTAGTAGTTGACGTATTGTATAGGGGAGTAGTGTGCAGTTGAGAGATCTTAGATCTGCAGAGCATCCCTGTTCTTCATTATTCCATTCCAGTCTTAATAAATAAAATCAAAACCAACTGAACTTTGAACACTCTGGAAAGCTTTGGACTGTAGGCAAAGCAGAGACCACTTTCAGTTGTCAGTTAACTATTGACAGCGTTGCACTTTCTCACCTTCTTGGTTCTTGTCCCAAGTCTGTACGGATGATACTGGGCTTCCATGTGTTGTTACAAGAAAATGTGAATTTCGACAAATATTTGTATGTTCCTAAATATTGTGGTTACTTTTCATACTGTTGAAAGCAGTAGTTTTAAACTCCATTTCCATTTTCATGATATGTGAAATAATGCTGGAAGTTACTTGGGGTCAGAAACTAAGAAGTAATAAATGTTAATGTAGTTGGATTGCAATGTTATGATGGAGATCAGAAAGGAGAATTTTTCGACCTTTGCTGCTCTGTGTGTTAAATCATGTGCTGCAGGCAAAAATCATTCTTTGTTTTTCTGTTGCTTTTTATTGTAATAACTGTGGCTTCTCTTTAGCTGCTCTTTCAGGTCTGCTGCATTAATGGGTGCCATTAACCAATTGTGCGATCTGTGAACTGTTACACTTGAATTTGTGGCAGAGCAGAATCACCAAAGCTGTCTGAGCTGTTTTACATCTTACCTTCTTCATTACCAGTTTTCCTTCTTAAATCTTGTCAGCTGCCAGTATGTAAATGTTTCTTTCTAAACATTTAGGAAAGATTTAGGCAGTTCGAGACTCTGTTTTCCATATGCCCTGCTTGTATGTTTTCACATGAGATCAGTGGGGAAGCAAGTCTCATGGTTAGTTACAACTGTATATAAATATAATGCAAGAACAGGCTTTTGTAGACTGCTATTGGGAAATACATGTTGTCGTGGTGTGGAACTATACCACTTTAATGTTCAGTGGTGCTTGAGCTCAGATGATTGTGGAAAGTGAGAATTGACGGTGCTTTCAAAGCTTACATTCACAAAGTAATCCATTATTCTTGCTGCAGGTCAGAAGTGTCTTCTATATTTGACAAATCCTTGTTAGTATGGCAGTTAATTGGTTACTTCAGATTTGTACATTTCTGACAAAATTCTAATTTGAAGTCTGATAAGTGCTCACTAGGAAGACTTTCTGCTGGCTACAGTATTCAGAACTAGTCAAACTTTTTTGCTAATTATTTCAAGCTGAACATTCTTTTGAACTACTGTCTCAAACAACCCATTGTTCAACTGTGGATTTCAAGTAGGGGTAGGAGCAGGATAACTTTACTGACAACTGCATTACATTTTTTTTTTTTTTCCAGGGAAAGAAAGGCTACTTGGCAGTGTGATTTTTTTTTTTCTAACTTTTTTTTCTTAGTAGATGTTTCCAGTTTAGTAGAAAGATGTGAAGAACAGTTTGAGTGGTTGTGCAAACACTAGTATAATGGTGTGAATTACTGAGTAAATATCTGGCAAATGTATTATTTCTCCCCTGGCTTAGTGTGTACGTGCAGCTAGTCTTTGTAGTTGATTCTGGGGCACTTTATCCTCAGGAGTATTGAATTGACTTGTTTGTAGGTGTGCTTTCTGTTGTTTATGTATTGAGCTGAATCAACCAGTTAGACCATTCTGATGATTCTTGGAAACTTTGTGTGTGTTGGGGGGGGGGGGTGGTGACAGGTTGTTTCTATGCCAAAACTTCTATGGTTTTGATATGAAGACACTCTAATGACACTGCTGCACTTAATTCCCTATGTTCACTGAGTTTCTGTGTATAGTAAAGGAGCCTGTACCTCTGTGTGTGTAGTTACAGAATGGCACATCAGTACTTGTGTATTTGCGCATCTTTGTAAGTTATAAAAATAATTAGTTCATTTTGCTGCGATAGTTTCCTTTGTCTAAAACATTGGGGAAGGAGACTCTTCTGTTGCAGTTGTATGATGGGCAGCTAGTAGTGTAAAGGCATCTGTTCCAGTTCCTGTAAAGGTAGAACAGGAAGACTTTTGTAGTGCTTCTCTAGTTTACATAGAGAAGAGCATTTTGTTGTAGGTGTGCTTTGTTACGTTCACTTATAAAATTGACAAGCTTTTCTTGTATGAATAGTTGGAAACAATACTTACCGACATTGCCTTGATAAAGTAACTGATTTCTGTTTAATTTAGGAATGCTTTTTGTTTTCTGGGCGTTATCTCTTACCTTGGTTAAAATTTACTCTGACCTTGGAATATGAATTGGATGAAATCAAATGGCCATGCAAGAATTCAAATCCACTTTTATTCTTCCTTGTATTCTTCACAAAAGTAATGAAAATGAACTTTTTACTTTGGGAATTTGAATAACTTGTCTCTTCAGTGTAAACACATTCAGTTATGATACAATTCTGGTCAGGTGAATAGCTATTTCTGTTATTTTCATGCCCTTTATGTGCTTTCTACAAGTTTTAAGGTGAGCATGCTTAAAACTTGTTAATTAATCTGAGAAATGCATAGGACAATAGGGCACTTCAAGCTAAAGTTTTGAACGTAAGGTTGATGAGTTCCAAGTGACTGCCAGCTCTCGTGTTGAGATGTCACAGGCTAGGCTTCACTTTGTTGGTAGAATTACATGTAGATTTGTCTGTGAATGCCAATGTCAGGCTTGTTTTGGATACAGGAGACTCCCATTTAACTTGTATACTCATACCTAGTGCAGGTACATGTACAATGGATGAATTCACAGCAGCTCTTATCAAATAATTATATACTTCACAGTCTTGTGAGCTAATGAGCAAATACTACGCTTTTGTGATAAAGCAGTACTCTTAAGATCCACCTTAATCTTACACTTTTAATCTTTTAGTCTGAATTGCATCGTATCATTCACTGTGCCAAGTAGCTTGTAAATAAGATTTATTCTTGTGTTTGTCGTGGTTCTGTTCTGTGTTCAGAAATTCTGTATTCATGGGGGCATAGATTAGGGACAGATGGGAATCTTCAGTTGGAGGTTCCGTGCATGTGTGTGTATATAAAACTGAGAATGCTTAACTGTAATATGGAATTAAATATGGAAAAACTGCCTGTAATTTTGGTTTGGCTTCAGCTTTACTAGGGGTGCCTACCGTGTCTTCATTTAAAGTGAATCCCTGCTAGGTCATCCTTAGTTGCATTCTATCTATAATAAATATTTTATCACTGCTACATGCTTCTATAAAAAAAATAGTATCTGTTTATATTTATGCTCAATTAAATTCAGGTCTGTCTCTATATAATGATTTTTCTTGGTCTGAGAAATAGATGGATGTATTGCATGCAAGAAATATCTAAACTTTTAGTCTGAAGTTTGCCCTGATGTTTTTTAGTAACGGTGAATTTATGGATTTGGTTGTCATTTTATTAATGGTGTTGTTTGGACTTCCTCCAGGCGAGTTTTAAATAATACAGGATGTCATAGATGGAGAACCGAGGTCTTGAATTGTGCATAGATATGAAGAACACAGCTGCGGAAAGTACATTAAGGAAAGGGTTTGCCAAACTTTGCAGTAGCTGAAATTTCCTGAGCGTTTTAAGTGCAGCTTCATTTACGGTATTCACAACTACTCAGCCTTGAGGTGACGTAGCCTGTTCTTCTTACTTCAGCAAGATGCGATTCTGGCTTCTTAGTAAAAGCCATTAGTCTCAGCAGTCTGTCCGGGATTGATAGAGATCTAAAAAGGTTTCAGTTGTGCAGCTGTATGTCAGAACAGACGTAGCCTCCATTTCTCACCTAGCATTGTGACAGCAAAGATGAACATGAGTCTTTCAGTTGCTTTTTCAGACGAGTATAATTTTATTTCTGTTTATGTTCAGCTGTTGAATTTTACTTGGCACTTACTGTTGGTAAACTACTGGATCGTCTTTATCCACACTAGCTTAAGTCAGATGGAGATATGGGCTAATGTTTAGAATTCTTCACTGACTACAACAATAAATCTCAGCTTCCCTAATGTTTTTTCATTACAAGGCACAGAAAGACACAGCTTGTGTCCAAGAGGCATATGTTCAGGACTGAACCCCTAGTGTTTGCTCTGGCTTCTCAGTTTTTCATCTAAATGTGTTTGTGTGAGTTCACTGAAACTTAACTGCTCTTATGTTCTATCAATCTCCTTAATGAAGTTAATAAGGTCTAGAACTGTTGTTTTTATTTTCCTCGGTTGATCCGCAGGAAGGATATATTGGTGACTACATAAAAATGCCTTTTTGTTTTTGATGAAGATTTATGGATGTAGCTCTGGAAGATAAGCTGGTTATTTTTCTCACTCTTCAGTCAGCATGCAAATATCTGATAATGGGTATGTTAACTTGTGATGTGCTGTAGTCTAACTTGCAGTCTGACCAACAGACTGTATGTAAGCTTGAGTGGAAGGAGCTGTAACCAAAGCAAGCAGTTCATAAAACGTATAGTGTATTTAAGACAAGCTAAACTTTGCATATATATATTCACTTGTACTAATTTGCCTGTAGCCACTTGTACAAGAATTAGTGTTTGCTTTGGTATACTGAAAATAGTTTTTTTCATCTGGCAGCCCTCCTGCTCTTTCTCTGCTTTTCAAGAGTGTACCTCAAAACTTCATTTAATACGCTTGCTCTGAGACTTAGATTCTTAGATTAAGATTAATAAAATTAAAAACTTTTTTTCTCTTATGATTCTTAGTGATTTCATGTTGATTGCTCATTGGCTTTAGTTTCTCTGTTCTGGTGTTTATTTGAGATATGTGAACGTTTATTGACACTGTAAGATTTGAAGTTAAGTCTGTAGGTTTGTTTGTGGTATGTAAGCTCGCATTATAAATTAACAGCCTTGTGGAAACTTGACCGTCAGGTGCTTTTACAGTTATCATCACAAGACTGAGGATAACAAACACTCCCCATCTGATATTTACTGAATTACTCTTGGAAAGTATTCACTGTGCGTGATGTGATAACACCAGATTAAAAATCAGAAAATACCTTCCAGAACATAGCATAGGAACTGAAGTCAGTTTGTAGATCATTCACAGTTAAGTGTTCTCAGGAAACTTGCACCTTTGGAGAGAATTTAAGAGCCGTCCATAGGTAATTTTGACATTCATAAATTCTCAGCTCAGCCCTTCGTTCTGGAACTCAGTTAATATGCATCACTCTCTTAATTCTGCATTTGTAATTTCCTCCTCTACTTAGGCTGCTTTTAGCAGTGAAGATGGTTTACATCTTCGGGTTTGCAAGACTGAATGAATGGTTGGTGTTGACATGTATTAGAAAACGTTTATCACAATTCCTTGTGTGTATGAATCTCAATCCACAATTACTGAGAAGGGGTAAGTTTACATTGTGTGTTTTGGGTAATCTGAGTGTTCATAACTTTCTAAATACTTTTTTTTTTCTTCCTTAGCTTGCCTATGAAGTCTCCAGATGTGAGTGAGGAAATGTGTTGAGGTGGTTGCCAGGAAAAATGTTTTCGCATTCTACGGGCTGAAAAAAAGTTATTATTTTGCTGTTGAGTGGAGTTTTTCCCTTATTGGACATTTTTTCACAGAAATGCATGCAAATGCTGTTTCTGCATTTTGCAGGATCCAAATGATTTTTTTTTTTTTTTAGTGAGCATCTGTAGGTCACTTGAGGAGATTGTTCTTCTGGTTCATATATTCAGAACTGGAGGAGGACTGTGGTTATGATACTTCCTAAAACTAGTGCTCTGTTTGATTTGGATGTTGTTTTCCTTTAGGTCCTCCATGAACTAATGCGACAAGTCGTTTGCCTGTGACCTCTATCTATTTTGGACTTTTCCTTGGGTTTCATTGTAAGCTCTGCTGCAAGCCAGCTCCTTCTGACTGGCTGCAGCTCCAGGGCTCTGGGACCTCTTCCTACAGTGGCTAAAGCTGTTATGTTTTCAAGAAGAGAAGCTTTATTGCTTAATCTTCTCTTCTGCTATTCCACAGTGGCTAGCCTTGAATTATGCTCCTTTACTTATGCTCATTTCTGCTCAGGAAATGGTGTTTGAGGGTGGCAGTGAAAATTTTAACTGAAATATAACTTTGGTTGCATTTGAAATAACAGTGACTTTCTTGGGTGCAAGTGGATATAAACAGTCAAGGTATCTTTTCCTGTAGTTCTTCTGGTTTATGGATGTTTAGAAATAGTATTTGGCTTTTGAACATCTTCAGGGTGCCGTGATGAAAAGGTCCTTATGTTTCCAGTATATTAGGCATTGTCAGATATCTTCAGGACAGGTTTTGAACAAATGCCATGTGGCAAAAAACTTGATCATTTCAGTAGAATGTTTGTCTGTCTAGTTTTGTTAAGAGAAATGGGGAAAAAAAATCCTCTTGGAAAAAATGTCTTAAGTGTTTTCCATTTTCTGCAGTAGTTAAATGGGCAGCCTTTGATTCTTCTCTGTAGAAGAGCCTCTGTTTGGGTGTGCTCTGACTTGTGCTTACCTTCTGTTGCTAGCACATGGTATAGTTTGTTACCCAATTCCATTTGTCATATGATCATCTCAAAATCTGTTTTTTAAATGATCTTGTTTCCCCTGTATAAATACACCCCAAATATAGTCCTCTGAAATTTAAATGCCCTGTAGAGAAACATTGCATTTGAAAGCATAACTTAAAAAAAACCAACAACAACCAAACAATAACAACTACAGCATAGAATATTGCATGAAAGTGAGTAAAAGATTTGTCTGATAGGTTAACAAACTCTTTACTGTAGAAAGAAATGTTTCTTTTCAACCTCAGATTTACCAAATGGGACACAGAGTAAGGACATAATTATACAAGCTTAGCTTGCTGATTAGTTTTCACAGTTTAAAAACAAAACAAAATTTACCAGGAGGTGAAGTTGAAACAAAGAATTTTTGTGTCAATTTGTACAGTTTAGCTGGCTGCATGGCTGGAAAACTGTACTACAAATGTAGGTGAGTCCTTGCAGGTGAGTAAAGTTTAATCACTGTCTTCTCACTGCTGACAACTTCCTGTAATGAGAAATAGGATTTATTTTGACTTACATGAAAAGGAATTTTGGCTACCCAAATCCTCTATGTCAACAGTGCAACTTTCTTTAATGTGGAGAGTTCATTCAGTGAAGAGGATCATAAATTCCTGTTATTTTAATGGTACTGATTATCTCAGTAAACGGTAAGCAGTTTGATTTGTCATGCTTTTAAAATCTATGTACAGATTTCAGGTGTGATCCTAAAAAAGCCACTGGGAAGGGGGAGAGAGATCTGAAAGTGGAGTTGCATGTTTGTTTTGTTGTCTGCTGAACACACAATTCTTCGTTTAAAAAAAAAAATTAAAAATTAAACTGTGAATGCTAAGCGTTTTTCAGAAACCAAACTGAGCAGAAAAGAAATTTTGTAGTGTGCATCTGATTTGATCAATGGCAGGGTTTAAGTTGTGGGTTTGTGGGTTTGACTTGTGGATTCACAAATGCTGCCCATCATAAAAATCTTGTAACCATATGTACTTTTGCCCATGGAATGTTGTAGTTTAAACTCCCTTTCTCTGCACTTCTACCCATAAATGGGATATCTGATAGCTGAAGTGTGGTGTTTTGCATATAAATTGTTATAGCTGTGCTTTTTGCTGTCGTTCATGAATTAATAAGATTTGTGGATTTACTGTTCCCAAGGGGAACTCTTGGTAATGCAGTATCCTATAAGGTTCTGTTATGTCATATTTAAAGTCATGACTGATATCTCCTGCACTTCAGTCTCTTGCTTCTAGGGTTTAAGGCATGGGCTGCCTCTTGCATCTTAAGTTGGAAACACATTTATGTCAAAAATATATTTCATTATTCAAAGGTCATTTAAATATTTAAATGGAATTCTGTTGTGTGAAGAATTTTTGGCATTAGGAGTTCTTCAGGTAACTTAAACTCTGTGGATATAGAGGATGAATCTACAGCTTAGAGACTGTGGTAGGAAGAGCAGAGAGAGCAGTCTTACAGACCCCATTGTATATGAGTAAATGTGGTCAGGGTCTTCATGTGTGTCTGCATGTTTTAGGGGAACATCTAAGTTTAGAATCTCTCTCCAGAGCTCTGTTTGCCATATTAGTTTTTGGTTAGTGATTAAAGTTTGGCTTAGATAATTCCAGGGATACCTTGGGATACTGCTGTGAGTGCTGTGAGTCTTCATCTTTCTAGACTAATATATTTTTGTGCACTTCTATGTAGCTGTTGGGGATAAGTCTCTGAAAGTCAGGTCATAGCATTCCTTCTCAGCTTTGTGCTGAAGATCACGGGGCAGGTGCATTAGTACTTTCTCTTTTAGAACACAGCAGTGAGTTTTCAGGATCTCTTTTGAGGGTGTGGTTCGACAATACTGTCTTCTTAAATCTGAGCCTTTGTTTCAAGAAATAGGGGATTAGGTTTTGTAAAACGGGAATTGAAAATCTATTTAGGGTTTTAGTTTTCAGCACTGTGCACCAAATAAACTGCCCTTTCCTCCTGCTGTAATCTTTTTTATGCTGATTCTTACATTGGTGCAACTGATTCCTTGCAACTGTAGTCTTTAGAGACCGCATAATGCTTTCTGCATTCTGTGTAATGGTTATAAAGAATTGTTCAGGGAGGTAGTAGAGGAGAAATGTGCCAAGCTTGTATTTTATCTCAAATGAGTGCAAGGCCTCATGGTTTCCTGGCTGCATCATCTTTCCCTTGTTTGTGACCCATTGTGGAACAGGAGGTTACTCTTTGCAGGGCAGGCTCCTCACTGGTCCATCTTTTACTGCAGCATCTGTTGCTGGTCAGAGCATGTTAACACACTCCTCTTTTCTCCTTCTATTCATTCCTTGCAGTTGAATGTTATTTATATCCTTGGCTGTGTCCTGTGAGGTAACATTTTTTTTTTTTTATTAAGGTGGTTGTTAACGATGTTTGATGGAACTGTTTGTTTTGAATGTCTTTTATGCAGTCAAAACAAACAAGCAACAAAACATTAATAAAAACACAAAACAAATGTTGAGATCTGTGTTACTGGGCTAAGCTTTTGTTTTTAAGATTGGACGTGTCTGTTTTGAGACATGAGGTTATATTCTTCAATGGGTTTTAGAGTAGTTTATTTGTGATAGTAAACTTTTCCATGGAATGGTCTAATTGCTTTCATTCTTAATATTGCAGATTGAGTATTTAGGTTCAGCTAGCAAATAAGCTTAGCTTGTAAACTGAGTGATTGAATACAAAGAAATAGAAAAATAAAATGTAAAGGGCCTGGAAATTGAATTATGTGCTGAAGGCATCTGTCTGTCCTTATTGAGTGTTACTTGCTTAGACAAGTTTGAAACTATAAAACTGAACTTTCATCAGTTGGCAAAAAACAAGTGTGCGTGTGTGTGTGAGTGTGTGTGTGTATATATATATTGGAGTACTGAGGGGGAATTCATGTTGGTGCTTGTTTAATGAGAGTGGCTCGGCCAGCCTTATTCAGATATTCCCAAGCACTCCCTTTTAACACAGTGTGAAAAACTCACTTTTCAACTACTGGCCACAGAGCTAAACCCTCAACTAGAGCCAAGATTAATGGCTGGAATAAAGCAGGGCAGTGCCTCAGCTGCTGCATGCAGTTTTTGCAAACAGAGAGGTCCCATCTCTGAAGTAATCATGCATGAAGAATTTTATTCCAGGTCTATTTCTGGAAAAAAAAAAAAAAAAAAGGTAGATTATTACTTATGTGAGGATTAAGATGCTGAAATTCAGGATTAAATGATAGTTAATTCCTTAACTCACATGAATTTAATATTAAATGTCAGCTGAGCAAGAATTGTGCTGTTCCTTGTGAGTGCGTTGTGCTTGCAGTTGTTAGCTTTTTTTTTTTTCTTGCCCAAGGAAACTGACAGCTCAGTGTTGTTTACAATCTGTTACAGCTTTTGTTGGAGTCAGTCTCCATAATGGAGGGTCCCACTAACAGTGCTGAACTTCTTTTAAATTTTCTCAGATACCTTGTGGTTATTGTACGGTTTTGAGGAGCACTATGCATTGTGAAATCCTGTGCAGGATTCCAGGAGATCTTGACCAACTTCTCTGTGGAGAGGAAAAACTTAAATGAAATCTCTGTATGTCATATTAAATATGGAGACTGGTTTTGCTCCGTATCTTGTTGAACTGGTAAAGCAAGATTCTTCCTCTTAATTAAGTACAACTATATTCTCCATTTGCCATGGTGGATATGGGTGTGGGTAAGTTTTTTGTTTTTTGTTTTTTTTTTTTTTTTTTACTGACATGGACTCCAAAAATGGAGATGCCTAAAGCTACAACTAAGAAGTTGTCCCACTGCTCACTGTATTAGTTACTAGTGAAAATAGACTAAACCAGAGGTGCAGGAATGTGATCATTCACACTGTGAAACCCTTCCAGTTCACTGATTCGGACTGTAACTGAAAGGCACGTTTCTTCCAAATATCCTCCAAAATTTTTTTCAAAGCCTTTCTGTGTTAAGGTGAGCTATTGTTTTGGAATATGAATATTGAGATGTGCACAGTATTGGAAAGGACTACTGTAGCACTGACCAGCCTGTACAAAGTAGCCAAACTCACAATGCTCCCAGGGCTTAGTTCTACATTGTACTGTGAAATGATGTGTATTATCAGTGACTGCTGGCTGTCCAGTGATACACCAGGATATGCTTTTGAAGTGGGCTTTACCCGTAGCCTCATATGCATGACAGTAATGATTTTGCATGATTTAGAGAAAATAAATTCGATACCATAGATGGTAATGATTTTGTTAGCTTGAATGGCTTCTGTTGGCTGCATTTGAGTGTAGGTGGATCCTGTTTGCCTGCCTTCAACCTACAGTTCAGTTTGTGTACTAGAGATTGCAAGCTCTCTTTCCAAAGAATGTGAACTTTAGGTATAAATTAGTGTGGTGAAAGGAGGACCTCTGATCTTTCACGAGGTCAAAGATTTGCTATGTTTGGGTTTCAGTATTTCTGCACTTTCATTCCCCAATAGGAAATGTCTGTCAGAAATGTTGTTAAGGGAAAGAGAAGCTTCAGAAGAGAGTGTGAAACTGATGTGTTTCCTTCCCCCTTTTTCTGTTAATTCTGTATTCTTGTTGCAAAACTGCCAATTATTGTCCACCTTCATTTGTGTTTTCTTGCAGTTCAGCATGCAGCACTTCCTGAAAGTTGTTGGCAATTAAATCCAGATTTAGTGTTTTGTAGTTAAGGTTCAGTGAATGCTACACGCAAATGAGAGCAGGTCAGTCAAGATAGTAACTGGAAACCTGTGAATTGCCGTGGAGATTTGGTTTTGCTCTGAACTTTTCTGTTTTACTCTTGGACATCTGTTTGGTACCTACTTCTGATCCAGAGGGTTTTTTTACATGTCAATCACAAGACAGTTGGTTCTGCTCTGGCTCCAAAGTGGGCTGGGATCACTGTTTCATTCCAGAGCAGTAAAGTTATGCAACTGTAAACATCTTAAAACTTAATTGTGTGTTTAGAATGGAGCATCAATAATGACAAAGTCCAGAAAGGTCAGGTCAGTCTAAGAAGTTCAGGAATATTCTACTGAAAGAGGGAGCTGGGATGATAAAAGATGCTTAGCTTTAATATGTATAAAATTGATTACTAACTAGTCATTAACTGGGTGCAGTGCTTGTTTTAGTGTTTTCATGCAATGATACAGTTTTTGTTGGGGGGGGGGGGGGGGGGGGGGAGGGGAAATGTCAAGAAGAAAGTGGACTTCTGAGTGTTGATCAGAAGTTGTGCTAGACATTTTAACCTCTGGCATTGAGATAGTTTGGAATGCGAGAAATTTTTTACAGTTAATGGAGTTTGTTTTTTTTGGTATACTAAACCTCCTATGCAAAATGAGCAATAGGAGAGGAAGGTTGATATTTTAGAGGTAGTGTTTACTGCACTGTTCTCACTTGCAGGTAGGTTCTCAGTCAATTTGAGCATGGAAAACCTTTTAAATTCAAACTCGGGGATCTGACATAACCATATCTATGTCTGATTCTTGCTGGAAAGTAATTTCATTAGGTGAAAAGCAAATTCCTTTTAACACTCTAATTCTTGTCTTTCTTATTATAACACGCCATAGATACTGGAAAGGCTAAAAGTAATCCGATTTATTGGGCTGGATAAGGCCTAGCACTGTTTATGTTGGTTGACGTTTCTTCTGGATTTCTGCTGTAGTATGTAACTGCTATTCTTTTAAGGTGGGATTTAATGATCAAAAGATGCGAGTGCTTTTGAGTTATAGCTTTGCTTTTGAATTATTTAATAGTCCCGACAGCTGAAAAAGCTAAACTGGAGTGAGTCAATAGCTACAAAACTTACTTGCTGTCACTTCAACCCTCCAGATTCTGTTAAAGAGAAGTGCTATTGAATACGTAAGTATTTTAAAACCTGGTATGTTGGGATATTGACTGCTCTCGCTACCTAATAACCCTTAGGTTTAAAATGAGTTGACTGTTAAATATCCTATTGAGCATAGATATTTAAGTTTGCTTTGATTGTTTTATTTAAGATACTTCTCATTTCTGTGCACATGCTATTTGGAATGAGTATGGGTTACATGCAATATCAGTAGCACAATGGAAGTTTGTCTCATATTTACCTTGGTTTCTCATCCGTGTTGGCTTGTGTCTTTCCCGTGTTGTTTGTATTATCTTCTCAGAGTACTGGATACTTGAGTGGGTTGTTTGATGCTCACCTTCAGAATAGAATATTAACAGTAAAACAAATTGCTACTTAAGGATTAAACAGATAAATTGCTCACATAGTTGGGGCAAAGATGTTCCTAAAGGTGCAACAGTTGCTGCATCTTGTATCCTTGTATTGCCTGGAGATATTTTTATAATACCTAATATTTTCTTGAGGAACTAAAAGGTTTTTTTTTTTTTATCTTCTTATCCTTAAAATAAATTTAAGTCATCTTGTTACCTTTAATCTTGAATCCTTATTTGCTTAAGAGTGGTGTGTGTGTTTTATGAAAAATTGTCTTTTGTTAAAGCAAGTCCCAGGCAACCCTACTGTTCTCTCAGCGGTTATTGTAGAAAGAGCATCCCTGCTATGCTGTTCATGTTGTCCAAGGTCACAGGGATTACCTGCTGCTTTACGTCTTTTCCCAACTGAAATGTCATCTTTCCTGTCATGTAGTATTTAATGGTTTGCAATGTACTGTCCTTGGAACCTGCAAAGTGTACTTGTAATAGGCAACAGATTTTCTTCATGTTTGAATGCTGTAATGCTTCTAGGCCACCATCTTACGAGTAGTCAAGTATCAAATCAGACCACAATTCCTTAGACTTGACAGCTCAATCAGTTGATGTGGAAGAATGTTGGTGGTGTCTAGGACACTGGGAGCTGAAGGTCAGTTCTCGATGAAGAAATGCAGAAGAAATGGCATTGATTTAAAAAACCTATAAGTATGTGGACAAAACCCAGAAAATATTTTACTGAACAAAAACAAAGTTACTTCCCCTGATTTTAGTTTTTGTGCTGAGTTTTCTTTTCTGACAGTTAAGCGTCATATTTGGTTCAGAAAGTTACTTTCTTGAGTAAGCATTTCAGTTTAGTACATGGGTTTTTGCCAGTGCATTCTAGTCAACAGAGGATATTTATCTAGCATATTTGGCACGCTGTTTCTTGTAGTAAGTGCTCTGTCGTGTGTGCTCTGAGTCCCCATTCCTGTCAGTTTTCAGAGCAGGGTATTTATTATTTTGATTGCAACTAGAAGCAGAGCAGAAGTTTAGTTCTGAAGCATTCAATCTTCTCCTTAAGTACAAAATGGTATAACATTTGGACATGTAAAAAAGCTTCTTATGAATTTTCTTGTTTTTATATTTGTTTCTGTATATTGACTTAATGCCAATGGAGGATGTGGCACAACTCAATGTTTTTAGGTAACGAAGTTGCGAATAGTTTCCTTTTCAACTGCTTGAGGAAATCACAAATTGTGCACCGTTGAAGAGAGTGATTAAAACTAGAAAGGACATGTCTTTTGGCAGCATCAACTGAAACTGAGGACACTTGAGTGCTCTTTATAAAGTGGCTTATGGGACTCAGAGCAAATACATTTTGCAAAAACAAACAGCAATGAATGCATTATGCAATGCTAGAAATACGTGTCAGTCTGTTTATGGAGCAGCAGTATAAATTCCCATGTGCGTTGTTCTTCTTGGGTCACCTGACAGTGTGATGGTTCGTGTCAGAATTATGATATATTTGTGCTACAATTTATATTTGCACAGGAGAGTGCATTGCAACAGAACTGTGTATTATCATTCGAAGGGTGAACCAACTTCCTTTGAAGTGTATAGTGTTTTTCTGCAGACAGTGCTCTTATTTGTCTTCGGTAACATTTCAATTAATGCCATACAGTGATCCTAAGATGAGGAAAGATGACAGACGTGTCTGGTATTCCTTACTCTTTTCTTTATTCCATCCTCAAGATTTGAGATATTCAGGAGGAAAATAGATCTCACCATGTCAGCCTGACGTCCTTACTTAGTGTCCATGCTTCTGGATTTTGATGTTGGCACTTGGAGAATTTTTAATTGTTTTTGAAAGGGGGAGGAGGAGCCAACCCAGAAAATAAGTTTATATCAAGCTCTTCGGGAAATACTTTGTCATAGTGCTTTTAGTAGTTTCACTACTACTTGAAAACAGTTAATTGCGTAATGTGCAAAGATAAGTGGGTGGGCCTGTGAAGAACTGCACCTTTAGAACCCTGTCTGAGTTTACCTGTGCTTGTACCTGGAGTGAAAGAGATGCATGCTGTCAGTTGTCTCGGTGTTGTGGAAAGTCCCATGGGGTTATTGGGAGTACAGCACAAATTCTGACAGGCAGAAGAATTCTGTAGGCAGAGCTTAAAGCAGGGAGATTTTCTTCCTTCAGTTCCTGTTAAGCTTGAGGAGGACTTTCCCTTTCTTGCTTTACTTGAACTCAGGAATTGCTTGTATTTTGTTTTGTGCATGTAAAGTTTTCATTAGCTATAAACAGGATGTCTTAGTATATGTATCTTCAGCATTTTTCATCTTGAAAATCATAAACCAGTTTTCTTAAGGATGAAAATTACTCTCGAGGTATAAAGTTGAAATAATTACGCTCACAAATATTGACTGGAATATGTATGATAAATGCATTCTTGTTTAGGAAAAGTGCTTATGATGAGGGATTCTGTGCCTGTGATGGTCCTTTGTTCATAGCAACTTCTTAATGCCAATAGTAACCCTGAAGGAGTTCACTCCAGGCAATATATCGTGCAACAGAATTTCTCGTCTTTTATCGTGTACGTGTTTTAGATTAAAGCTTTCTAAATTAGTCTTTTGATTAATTAGATTGAGACACACTTAGACTGCTTGTTTTAGCTTCAAGTTAGATTTTACAGATGCGCTAATATAATTATTTGATGTGTCCTTTTGTTTTAAGCATGTCTTTTGTCACTTGTCACTTAGTGACTTTTGTCACTACTTCAAAACAGCTCCATCTTAAGCATGTACTGGATACACAGCTGCTGATGATCAGTGTATCTTGCAGTGTTTGGAAAAGTTAGAGAAGCAGTTTTATGCACAGTGTTTTTACATGGTATATTCTTAGGCTTACTTTGATCGTCTTAGCAGTGCAACTGTACTTATTTACTGTCTAATGGGCATCATTGGTCTTTATCTTTTATAGAAAGTAGAGAAGTAGTTTATTAGCATTTCTCATGCAGGTACTTCAGAGCAGTTCTGTAATGTTCAGCAGTGATTGAGGTGACTGATGTGTATTTATTTTCTCATCCTAAGTGGCATTGATAACAAAAGTGGCCTTTGAACCCTGTTTCCTTCAACACTGTCCTCCAAAGTATGACCTTGTTTGTGTTTAGGCTTACTACAAGTAATTGTGTTTAACATGGTTCAGATTAAGCCTGAATTATGCCAGACTAAGTTGGAAGCAAAGATAATTCCTAGTGTTTACTTAATGAAAATCTTGTATAGCTGTATCTTACATTGTATCCAGAGTATTCTCTTGGAGTTGATCCAATGCCTTTTATATTTCTTGTGACACTGTTGCTAGAGAATGGAAATAGCTTAGGATGTAGTAGCTGTTTCAGTTGCTCAGCACAATTATCTTTCTGATAGAGACCCAGAACCTTAGAAATAATACACAAGTGCAATAGAGAGAGGATTTTCTCTTTGCTTAACAGGGATACCCTAACTCAGATAATTACCTGAAAAGAGTGAAGCTAGTTTTCCAAGTACTGTCTTTTATTGTTAATTGACTTTGTAACTGTTTTAAGTCTTGAAAATTAAGCCTGCTTATCATGGCTGTACAGTTGTATTGGTTTTGGACATCTGTAATGAATTGCTTAAGAAATGGCATCGTGTTTGTATGAATGCACTCTTTCTGTTTCACAGTATTTAATGTATTTACATTTGTCTGGTCTGTTTCAGGAATTTGCAGCGCTTACAAAAGAGCTGAATGTATGCAGGGAACAGCTGCTTGAAAGAGAAGAAGAAATTGCTGAACTGAAAGCAGAAAGAAATAATACAAGGGTTAGTTCCTTGTCTTCTTTTCAAGATTGCTGTTTTTGAAGTATCCAACTACTTGGAGAAAAACACCGAATATTGAATTTGAAAAGCTAAATGCTTTCTTACCTTGCTATTTGCACATAAGTTGTCCTGGCAATGTGAATGTATGTTAATAAGGCCTGGAAGCTTATATACAGCTCCAAATTTTCCCATGCAGGATCAGGAAAAGGCATTTAAGATCATGGTACTACGTGGCATTCAGCTCTCTTCTAGTTACGGTTTTGAAAAACATACAGTACTCAAGATCAGAGCAGAGTGGGCAAGCTGTAGTGGTCTTTTCAGTCAGCTTACACAGCTGCCAGCAGCACAGTTAAGAGTATTTTGCTTGTATATCCTTCTGACAAGCATGCTGTTCTTCACGTTGGTGGAAGAACTGGAAAGGCTCAGTTAAGTAGAAACGCCATTTAAAATCTACGTCGAATATAGGGAATATGTTAGCTCTGATATCGTTTCTAGTATGGGTGAAATGAATGGCATGTTAATAAAAGGTGTTCTTAGACTCGAATAATAGTTGTTTGAAAATTAGGAGCCAAAAATTGATGTATTAGGAGACACAGTTTTCTGTAACTATACAGAATGGGAATAAACATTGTTGCTTTTTGTTTTAGCTATTACTGGAACATTTGGAGTGTCTTGTCTCTAGGCATGAGCGATCTCTCAGAATGACTGTTGTAAAGAGACAAGCTCAATCTCCAGCAGGAGTTTCTAGTGAAGTAGAAGTTCTCAAAGCACTAAAATCTTTATTTGAGCACCATAAAGCCCTTGATGAAAAGGTAATAACTATGTTAATGTTTTCAAAATCCTATCCGTTCTTATTGTAGTCCGTACAGTTATATATACTTAAGGTGTGGAAGTTAGGTTCCCTGATCTTTTCTCTGTTTTAAGATGGTGGCTGTGCTAAAACTGTTAGTAACTGTACTCCCAAATGAAGGTGTTTCACTTCAGCAAGGTGCTGTAGTTTATTCGTTTTCTGTTAATTGTGCTAATGTTCATCCAAACCATGCTAGGTTTAAGTATTTGTTGGAGAAATGTGTATGCTTACTTACCTGAGTAATATCAAGATTTAGCCTTTTAATTGTATAATACAACAAGTGGCCTAGAGAGGACAGGTGGGAAGAAATCTGCTTACACTGTGCTATTAAATAAAGCTGATTTGAAGGAGCTCTGCCCTTCAGTTGTACGTGATGTTAGCAGCAGGTAATGCAAATGGTGAAACTTACTATGGGCAAATTCTGAATATGTTTAATTCCTGCCTATATGCACAGCTCAGGTTGAGGTATAACTTGCTAATGACAAAAAAAAAAAAAGAAAAAGCAATATTTTGAGACATTTTTTATCTAGATTTTTTTTGATAGTGTCTGTTGTAACTACTACTGAGATTAAGTAAGACTTGAGATTAAGCTGATCTCTAAACATAGAGGAAATAAAGCAGTGCTTATTGCATGAAAGTATGTGGCAGCATGGTAATGTGTGAAGTTGATTTCTTAATTTCAAATAGTTTGATGTCACTGAAATGATTCTTTCAGGTAAGGGAAAGGTTACGAGTAGCCCTTGAAAGATGTAGCTTATTGGAAGAAGAACTAGGTACTACGCATAAAGAGGTGGGTTTCTTTTAAAAGCATTCTTCAGGTGTGCCATACCTGTAATTTATTCAGCTATTAAAGAATTTCTTTCAATTTTTAACAAGTGAAGATGACTGTAGCTTTTAATTCTGTAACTTTGAAAGAGCAAAGAACGGGTTGGGGGGGAAAAAACAACAAACCTGAAAGCAAAACAAAACAGTTTCTGTGGTTTTAGAAGAACAGCTATTGGAGTGTAGTGGCATAATTTTTGAGTGCTGTGATATCTTTTCTTAATACATACCTTGCAGTAAAGTCAGGAACTTAGTTTTGTTCCTTTGCTTTTGCAGCTGTTTTTTATATTGTTATTGAGGTAGAAGTTGAACTTGAAACTCATGCTAGCTTTTCTTTTCTTTTAGTTAATGATTCTGAAAGAGCAAAATAATCAGAAAAAAACACTTCCAGATGGGATGCTGGACATAAATCATGAACAAGAAAATACACCAACTACAAATGGGAAGGTAGAGGTATACGCTTTAAGCTGTCTGATATTTATATGTTTTTCTTAAGATTAACCAGAATATTTTAACCGTAAACGATAAGATTTTGAGTAAAGATTTGATCAAAAAGCCTGTTTCACTTTTTGCAGTCTGTGTCATAATAGAATTATTTCTGGGGTGCAATGTTTACTGCTAACTAACCGTTGGTTTTTCAAACTTCTGTATAATATGTGACTACTTTTCTCTTATTAATAGCGATCTTCTGATGGTTCTTTGTGCCATGATGAAAATCTTGCTAAGGTGATTGAACTCCAAGACATCATAGATAAGCAAAACAAGGAACAGACGCAGATGAAAGAACGCCTTACTACTTTGTCTAGTAGAGTAACAGAGCTAGAAGAAGATCTTGACACAGCTAGAAAAGACTTGATAAAGTCTGAAGAAATGAACACAAAATTGCAGAGAGATGTACGAGAGGTGAGGAATAAACTGTCAAAATTTGGGTAGACACAAGTGTAATTGCTTAATAAAATTTGTCACTGATGCTCAGTTAATCCTTGGTGTTCTTTGGTTTAAAGATAAGCTGTAATTGTTTTCGGCATTATGGTCCTTTTTTGTTTAAAAGACCTGTTTCCTAAGGCAATTTGTCTTCTGAACTAACCTATTATTTAACTAGGCACTTCACAGATTTAGCGTTGTGGACTTGAAGTATAGAAGGTACTTGCATTTATCATAAATGCTGATTGTACCCAGGAAGGTTGGGTTTTTTTTGTCGATAAAGTTGTATGTGGTTATAGAAGCACTTAGCGATGTGGTTGGCAGTTCCTGTTACCCATCCTTCACAAAACTTTGAATTCTTACGTCTTGCTGTGGAAGAGGAAGAAATTGAAGAGATGTGTTCTCATTAAATTGAAAGAGACCTTTAGCTCACAGAACACTCTGATCATCCACAAAATAAAGACCAGTGGTCTTAAACATTTTGCTAAAAACAAGAGAGTCACTAAACTTGTCTGCTGAAGTTACAACTTATGCTCATAGTAGTGCACTCCCCAGTTTGGTCACTAAATAATTATCCCAGTATTAAAGACTAAATTGTGTCTTGTGTTTTGTGTAGACTATGGCCCAAAAGGAAGACATGGAAGAGAGAATTACAACTCTTGAAAAACGCTACCTCGCTGCACAACGTGAAGCTACATCTGTGCATGATCTCAACGATAAACTTGAAAATGAAATAGCCACTAAAGACTCCATGCATCGACAGGTTGTGATTTGCTCAGTACATTTTGCTCACCATAATACTAATGGGAATGTTCATAATCTGCTAAAGCACTTCACTTTGCTTTCAGGAAGATAAATATTTGTACTAAACAGTTGTTAATTATTTTTTGTTAGGGAGTGCGTTGTGCATAGTTTTACCCTGAAAGTTAAGATGAGAGTACATTGGGGAAGAGAAATATTTTTTAGGCATTTCACTGATTATATCATGCCACAGGAGGGGTTTTGTCCTTTGTTAAGGTAAACATGATCTAACTAGAGGATGTCAGGCAACACTTAGTTAACAAGATAAGTTATTTTTTATTTTTTTTAAGCACACTTCAATTTTAAACTAGATGAATTTTCTGTGGTAACATGCTGTTATTTGAAATACCAAGGAATTTTTTCTTCATTTAACTCACTTGTAGCAGAGCCTTGACATTGAAAATTTGCAACATTTTCTGTATTGATTCCTACACTGTAACTATATATGTTTAGTTATAAAGTTGTTTTCAAAATCTACGAAAGTATTTGCAAAAAAAGAGATTTTCTCAAATGTTGAAAGGGAAGACACCACATCTTTGTTAATTAAACCAGTTTTGGATATCTTGTCGTCCTTAGTTCTAGTAAAGTCAGTAAGCTGTCTCTATACCTTCGTCTTTGATCAAAGTTGATTACCATTTGAGCACTAAAAATTGCTGATCATAATCCTGTGTAGAGTGAAGATAAGAACAGGCAATTGCAAGAACGGCTGGAACTAGCTGAGCAAAAGCTGCAGCAGACTTTGAGAAAAGCTGAAACTTTACCGGAGGTGGAAGCTGAGCTGGCACAGAGAGTTGCAGCACTTTCAAAGGTGAGACAAATGGACAGTGTCCTCAAGATCTTTTTCTCTGTTAGTGTTCCGCTACTAAAAAAAAAATCTGTTCTTACAGTTATTTCTGTTAATCTGTTTTCGTTTTTCCCCCGAACAATTTTGGAGATTGTATCTCCCTGTTTTCTGTTATCTCTTCAAACATGCTCTCATTTGTCCTGTTACTTTAATTTCTCTCTGGAATTGGATCGGTTTTTCTCTTAGCTCTGTTGTATTATGAAAGAGCCTTTCTGAACTGCTACTTTGTTGGTTTTTATTGCAGTTCTTTCAATAATAGGCATTAAAGTATTTTTAAAAAGTGACAATTTCTGGAGGTGAAAAGCCAGTTTTCTTTCACTGTTAGCCAACTGAGAGATGTAGGGTGAAGAGAAGTAATGGGTAGTCATTAATACAGAGATTTTTAGGGGACTGCAAAAGGAATAGCGAAGTCTGAAGTAATGTATGTTATGATTGTAACCTTTTTGTGTGTGTCTCTTTGAAGTCTTAGTTTCTTTTCTTTCCATGTTATCTTTTCCATCCCTTACTGTCTCTGTAGTCTGACCTTTTGTCTCCTGGGAACTCTGCTGCTAAAGATGCAAAAGTGTTGGAACTTACCACCAAACTTAGGAAGGTAGAATTTGTGTATTAGTCTTCATTTCTGCTTGCTACTTTCTGCTTTGTCATGATCAACAAGAAAAAATCAAAGTGTCTAGGATTGTGAGAAAAAGCTGAGAATGCACTTAGTTCTGATTTTTTTTTAATTGACTTTTTGGGAAGTTTGAATGAAATTCTGCTGTTACAAAATCATTTGCAAATAGGAGGTGATACACAGGATATAGTGGTGAGAGGCTTTGTCTTGTTACGTAACATGCAAACTCTCACACTAGGTACTCCTAGTGACCGAAAGGCATCTGTTTTGCATTGTATATTACCATAAATGGCAGTCACAAAAAGCATGTTAAATATATTGTTGTGTTTCAATGGTTTTATGCTTTTGAAAGTTTTTTTTTTTTAATAAAAAGTTCTAATTGTGTTTTTTAAATTGATAGGCAGAAGAGAGACATGGCAATATAGAAGAACGACTAAGACAGATGGAAGCACAGTTAGAAGAAAAGAATCAAGAACTGCAAAGGGTACAATGCACATTTTTGGCACAGAAACAAAGATGGAAGTCTTGATTCCCTTTGTAGTTTTCTACCATTCAGCAAAGCTGGTTTTGTTTCATCTCTAAAATAAACCGGAGTTTGTTAGCTCATAGTTGGGAGATCTGAGTCACTTTCTATGGCTAACTTTCAATCTCAAGGAAAAGCTGAAAGTCTCTGATCAATTTCTAATAAGTTTGGAAAATACCCCATTGTTAGTCGTACTTTGTGATGAAGATATCAGGAATCTCACTGAAGTAATTGAGCATGCAAAACTTGGTTTATAGGTTATAAATAATGAGCTGTTTTTGAAATCTGGTTTGTTTCCAAGCTTAAGCTCCGACTTTGAAACTTCTGATCTCAAAGGGTCATTAAAATCTGATGTCCCTTATACTCCCTTACAGAGGCATGGGGTTACACACAGTATTTTTTTATCCCTTTGGAAAAAACATTTCTGTTAAAGAAGAATGTAGATTAAAGAAAGTAGCATACTGCTTTACAACCTGGTGGTGTTGTAGACATTGTAAGTTACAGGTTATTTCAGTAACTTTGTCATAAGAACTTTAATTTTGTTGTATATCTTAGGCTAGACAGAGAGAGAAGATGAATGAAGAGCATAATAAACGCTTGTCAGAAACTGTGGATAAGCTTCTCTCTGAATCTAATGAAAGACTTCAGCTTCATCTCAAGGAGAGGATGGCCGCCTTGGAGGATAAGGTAACCTTAACACATTCCAGCACATCTGTTAATTAGGTGTTCTGTTCAGTGTTCTGTAGTGATTTCTGTATTTTGTAATGGGAAATACATTTTTAACTTTTTTGAGGGGGTGGAAGGTAGGCCTTAAAGAAGCATTTGAGAGCACATATTTTAGGGCGCTTTATTCTTTCTTAGTTGATTAGTGTGGACTGCATAAATAGGCTTGTCCAGTGTAATACAGGAAGTCTGAAGAATTAGGACTTGAACTGTGACCTTTTCAGTTCAGATTCTTTTTATTTCCCACTGCTTTTGTCTGTGTTGGTTACCCTAAATCATTGTGGGATTATTTCAAGTTGAAACATTCTTGTGTTTTTTTCTAAGATGGACAGGTTATACAAATGTAACAGAACCATTCCTTGTGTTGTCAGTGCACATTTCAGAGCCTTTTTTCTGTATTTAATTCCTATTTAAATTACAACATGTTTATCTTTGATTCCTTTCTGCTTTTGGAACTAGGTCTTTTAGGGATTTTTTTCATGCCTGTCTTTAAGAATTCCCTTATTCTGTGTCAAAAAAAAAAAAAGCCCTAAAACAGTGCCTTTTATCAGTAGTACTTTGATGCTTTATTGCAATTGCTTTGTCTTGGATTAGTAAACAGTTAGTTTCTTGTACTGGAGGCTGAGGTGACCATCTGGGAAAAAGCTGCAGTAAAAGCTGAGTGGCTTATAATGATGTATTCAAGCTTGAATGGGTGTTTACTTTCTTGTGGATTCATGTTGACTCTGTTCTTATCCCTAAACCTTCAGTCTTTCAAGAATTGTAGTATTGCCCATCATTAGAGATTCAGTTTTTTCTTTTTCCTGCTTTTGCACTCTGGGTGGTAAGAAAAATCAAGTATTGTAGTACAAATGTAGGTCCTACTGGTTTTGGTTCTTTGAGTTAACGATGAAGATGCTTGTCATGTGATCACAGAATGATTTGAGTTGGAATGGTCCTTAAAGATTGTCTAGTGCCAGCTCACTTGCCATGGACATGGAGGTTAGTTGACTGGCATCTAAGACTTCTGCCTTCTAGGTTTGAAGGTTGCTATTTTTACAGTCACCAGGTGCTCCCAGTACTTTTGGCTCTCTTGTTGTGGGCCTAACTGTTAAGGTTGCTCTGACAGTTTTCATAAATGCAGTTTCTGAGAAGCAGCTGACTGTATTCTTTTTGAGATCGAACATTGGGAGGAATGTGTCAGAGTTAATCCTAAACTCTTCTTTACCCCTCAAACCTGAACTGTGTTCACTAATAATGAGAAAAATTTAGTTGTCCCTCATTGTCAGTAGCAACTTCTAGAAAAACATTCTCTTAGTGGCTTTCCAGCTCATTCTTCTGTGTTAGATTGGGAAGAAAAATGCATATAAAATTTCAGTACTTTCTTCTGATCGTTGAAACTCTTTTCCCAGAATGATTTGTTTGTTCACTTACGAAAGCTTATTACAGGTTTAAAATGCAAATAATGGTATTACTCATCTCAAGGAAGTGTGTTCAGCAGAACTTTTTGGCAACTTTGGAAAGCAAAGAAAAAGTGAGGTGGTTATACATTTGCAATAAGAGGGAACCTATTGACTTTTGTTTAATACCGTTTACTGTGATCACATTAGTTAAAAATCTTTTTGATTGCTGTAGCTCTCAGATGACTGTTAATTTGAGTTTGGGAACTGCTTTGAGCAAACAGTTTGTAGTAGTTGTATCTTTATTGGAGTTGATTAAAAGTTGCAACATAATTGTGAAGAAAACATCTCTTGCGTTACAGTGATTTCGTTGATCCGACAAGTGAAAACAAAATGAAAATTCAGTGATAATAACCAGTAATGCCTTACTAACCGAACACTGAACAAGTGTAAAGTACTTTAGCTGTCATACTTCCTGTTTGGGTTTTTTTTTTTTTTTTGGTCAAGTAAAGCATTTGTATTAAATATGTATAGAGCTTCTGTTGTTATTACAGCCATGTAAACAATGGATTTATAACAGAAAGAATATGCTTTCAGATGTGATCAAAGTGAAGCTGTGTAAGCAACAAACTATCTACTAACTTATAATGCATCTGTATTGTTATAACTGGAGTTTGTTAGTAACTCATTGGTTATGGTTTAGGAGTGGTAAGCTTTTATAAATAACTTGTGATGTATTTTGTTTTAGAATTCACTTCTTCGGGAAATTGAAAATGCAAAAAAACAAATAGAGGAACTTCAGCATGAGAAGGTATAGTATGCATTTCTGAAATGTCATGTTGGAAAATAACTGCTGCATTGCTTTATAGCAGATGCAGATTAGGCTTGTCCCATAAAACTCAACATTATTAATGCTACTTAGTCCAAAAATACCAATTTTGTGGGCTGATATTTTTAATTTTATAGTGGTGTTTGCTTCAGTTTTGTGATATTTTTATAGATATTTTGGTTTTTTTTCTCAGATACAACACAGTTCTGAATATGCAGTGTGGCTGGATATATTGTCAATTTGCTTTAAGTTTAAAGATTGTATAGGCGTTTTTTTTTAACTGTTAGCACATAAAACTATGAACAGTAAAAAGAAAAGAGAAATACTTGAGGGAAATGGTAGATATTTTTCCTTAGGTGTATACTTAAAGCAGTGGGTGTCATAAGGTGCTTGTTTGATGAAGTTGGTTTAAAATTCTGAGAGAGATTTGTTAGACTTGATTGTTCCTTTGCAATGGAGACTGGCACTGTAACTGGCAAATTCACTTCTTGAATAATAGTGGTGGAGCCTTTCATTTCTTTGCTTCCTTATGAAGTGATGATTCATTTTATGATCACACTGTTCTGAAATACTTGTTATTGCTTATTAAATCACAGGTGTACTGCATCTCCCCAAATCGTTCTAGTAAGTAGCTAGGCCAAAACTATTGCAGGCTATGATTTTGTAATAAAATGAAGAACATATTCAGAATATTTTGCAGGATGTGCTTTGCATTTTTATATAGGGCACTAGTTTTCACACAAGGCACAGATGTTCATCATCAGCCACTTTCTGGAGTCTCTCATTGTTTTCTCATTCATTGAATAGCTTTGTTAAATTCCAAGTTTTTACAGTGTGGATGAGTACTTGAGTTAAGTGCGGATGCTTTTAGGACTTGTTTTTCAGTTGAGAAATCTTGTTTCATATTAAATATTGCCATTTAAATTTACTTAAGTTAGCAATGTATGAATTCTGTTCAGTAGCTGCTTCTAAAATCTGTATGTAGAGTCACAGTGTAGAGTGCGAAGAATTATCCTTGGATGCCCTTGTGATGGTGCTGTACTGTGTCGCAGAAATCATTTTGGTTTTACGTTGTTCAGTGTTAAACTGGTAAAACTGGTTACATCTGAGTTTCATAGAAATTAGATCAATGAGCTAAATGTTAGCTTGTAAATTAGGATCTGATGCCGATTTTAACGAATATTGATACATATTATATCTATTTTTACAGGATAAACTTGTATTAAATATTGAAGCATTAAGGGCTGAAAATGACCAAGTGAGACTCAGAGCCACATCACTTCATCACAGGTACAAGCACTTAATTGTAGTTCAGTTATTTTTTTTTCTCATTTTTTGAAATAAAACTTTACGTATTTTAAATGAAAACACTTCAGGTTTAGCTATAAAACATTCTTTATAGAGCAGATAAGGCTGCTGTTACACCACTTTAAAAAAAAAAAAAAAAGGCACTGGGGGGAAACAGAAATCATTCGGGTGGATTTCTTAGCTTGTTTCACTCCTTTCCCCATCTTACTAATGATAGTGTTTCTTCCTGTCTTAGCCGACCAGATTTCAGGTACCCTATGACATCTTCATCTGTGGCTGACAGTCACGCTGACTCTTATGGCACCTCTTCTGTGCTGAGGCGTCCTCAGAAAGGGCGTTTGGCAGCGCTCAGAGATGAGCCTTCAAAGGTAACAGAACTCTGAACTGACATGACAGCAACAAAATATGTGGTGAGAAAGTATAGATTAGATAAAGCTAACATGTTGCAAGGAGTTGGTGGAATAGGATGACACAGCAGTAGAATGGTTGGATCTTGTATATCAAAATATATTTAAGATGTGCTTGCATCTAGGTATTCTGCTTCACAGACATGTAGCTGCTAGGCTGTGTATTTCTATTTCAGTAAATGCAGTTTTGGGACTCTAAGTTCAATTTAGTGCAAGTATAAATCAGTGCAGTATAATCTGAAAGAATCCTACCTCAGTCTGTTCACTTTGGGTTTCAACTTTTGTTCACTAATCCAACATGTTACTGTCCTGCAAGCAAGTCTTGCAAGCTCTCTTTTTACATAAATCTGTTTTGAACATTTTCGTGTTTATTAAGCAAAAATTTGTTGAGAGCATATATGGCCATGATAATGATGTTCTAGTTTATTTATTGGGTCTGAATATTTTTAAACTGTACTGAGATGTAAGAGGCAATGTTTTCTACATAGCTTTTTGTTTTACATTTCTCTGAACACTGCTATCTGATGGATGTGTTCAGCATGTAAAAAATGGGTAAAACATCTTGGAAAAATTGTGGGAATGTCATGTGTTTCACACCCTATATATATATAATTATTTAATTCTCTTTAAACAGGTTCAGACTCTGAATGAGCAGGACTGGGAGCGAGCCCAGCAAGCAAGTGTATTGGCAAATGTGGCACAGGCATTTGAAAGCGATGTTGATGTATCTGATGGTGAGGATGATAGGGAGACTATATTCAGTTCAGTTGATCTACTGTCACCAAGTGGTCAGGCTGATGCTCAGACTTTGGCCATGATGCTTCAAGAACAGCTGGATGCAATTAACAAAGAAATAAGGTATAGCATGTCTGCTGTCCATGTCTTTCTAAAAAATAATGTGTGACACAAGAAATCCTTTTTGTATGGTTGCTCATTCACTTTCCTTTGAGGGGCTGAAAGAGTGGGAATTGACAACCAAAAAGACTAGACTGATTCTACCTTAAGTATTCCTTTCAGGACTTCCGTATCTTTTGTGGAATTTGCTAGGTGGACTGCAACTCCTGCATGGTGATAACAGTTGTAGTATTTACAACCTCGTTTTGGATTAGTTTACGAAATTTTCAGTCCAGCTGTTTTGTCTGTCAAGTGCTGCTGCTTTTTAAAACGCTTCAGTGGGCCATTCTGTTTATATTCCTGTGGAACTTTTTTTCTTTTAGGCTTATACAGGAAGAAAAGGAAAACACAGAACAGCGTGCAGAGGAAATTGAAAGTAGAGTGGGTAGTGGAAGTTTGGATGCCCATGGCCGATTCCGGTCTATGAGCTCCATTCCTCCTCCCTATGCAAGTGGCTCACTTGCCGGTTCTTCCCCTCCTGGTAGTGGTCGCTCTACCCCAAGGCGGATTCCACATAGTCCAGCTAGGGAAGTGGACAGGCTGGGTATCATGACGCTGGTGAGTATCCACTAATTTTAATTTTCCAAGAGAATGTTCCTTTTCCTGTAGGAAATGCATTTGATTTTCACCTTCATCTCCATATACTGAACTCTGCTTGTTTTTTCTCTATTTTTTTTCTACTGCTTCCTTTCAACTTTTTACAAAAGCGTAAAGTAAAATCTCAGTGATTAAAAACAACAACAAAAAAAAATGAGAATTCAATTCTATTGTTTGATCAGCATTTCATGCAAATCCTTTTGTTAGGATTTTTCTTCATGGAAGGAATAGTGTTTTCTCTCCCTTACTCCAGCAACAACTTACTGTCTGTTTAAAGCATTTTTATTTTTTTTAGCTAAATATTCAGGTAAAACAGTTTTCACATCTTACATTAATCTTGAAATTTGTATGATGTCACAGCTGTGATGATATCAAGTGCTAGTGTCTTTTCTTAGCCTATTAAACATGTAGATAAATGTTAAACCAAGTAGCTGATGTAGTGGCAGCTTGGACTTTGTAGTTCAGTAAGTTGATAAGGATGGATCCATTCTTTTGAGAACTGCTTAGGAAAATTAGTCCTTCTAGGAGGTGCTTTATGGAGTAAATCTACCTGTAAAAAAAAGACCAGTTTTCCACCTTTTTGTTTAAATAAATTTTAGACATATTTCCTTAATATAGGGAACACGTATGTCAGAATTAAAAGAATACTTCTGTCTATATACATTACTTTGTCTCCAGATTTGGAACCTGTGGTTAATAGTTGTATGTACAACATCATGGTTACTGCACTGTGTCTTGGATTATTGTACTTGTGTCTTGACTGTAAGATTCAGTGGACAGGGAATGCTGTCCAATACTGCAACAGCAGACTTCAACAGACTGACATATCTAATCTAGGTCTCTGATAAGGGTTTAAAAATAAGTACATCGTTATTCCATAGAAATCAACAAATTGCAAGAGGTGGAGTGCTTTATATCCTTACTCACAATAAAACACAGTTGATTTCATGCAAGAAAAAAAAAAGTTAAATAGCCAAGCTTATGAAAGTGAGATCAGAAGAATATTTTTTGGTAATACGTAGTACAACTGGGGGAAAAATGAATTGTAATGGTGCATTTATCTATTTTCATAAATGTAACTGATTCATGCAAGTGTTTGTGATAGCATGCAAGCAGTAAGCTGTGCTTCTAGAATTACTGGGCAAGAGATTTCTAGAAACTTTTGGAAAGGCTGTTGGGAATTATGAGACAGAATGGATTCTTTAGATTTTTGACAGCTGCATTAGATTGAGTATGATGACAGCATTAGCTTAACTAGATAACTAAAGAAGTGTTGGGCAGTACAGGTAGCTGAAAACCCCTCATCTAGGTTAAAACCTATCAACTTAATCAATTCTAAAACTCATAGCTCTCTTCAACAATTTGCATAGTTACTTTTCATTCCATATTGCAAGCACATTCAGATTTGTGCTATCAAATTTAATAGAGGAAAGAGCCTGAAAATGGTATCTGATATTATTTCTCTCACAGCTTATTTTATCAGGTACTCTATAGTCAGAGTACAGTAATAAAGCTGACCAATTTTGTGTAGTTTGTGTCCATTGTAGTTAGAAGAAGTTAAAAAGTTGGTTTTAAAAGCGCCAACAACAAAACAGCAAAAAATGAGTGCTATTTTACTGACTTTATTTTTGATTTACAGTCTTCTGAAATAGCTTGTAGCTAAATACAACGATGACAACTAATTTAGATTTAATTTTTGTCAGTATTAGCCTGAATAACTTGATAACTTGTTCACATAACTTAAGGTTGCTATCTTGGTCTAATAGGTGGCAGAACTGAGAAATTTAGAAGTGAAGTACAGTGGGTTCTGGAGTAGATAGAGGATTAAGTAAAACTGATAGTAGAATCTAAATCAAGCATTCCATCACATTAAACTTCGTAAAAAGGATGTTGTTGTTGTGTAGAAATGAGCTATTGTTGGCTCTCTTTCACAGTTGTTAAAGTATCACTGCTTTTTATGCTGTATAGCATGACTGCGGAATTTGCTAAGGTGTTGGAAATTAATGTTGGCAAGTTATTCTGCTCAGTGCCTGCTATTCCTACATGTAAGTTATGCTGTTCAAGGAAAGTCCTTGACATATGACCCAAAGTCCTCTCTTTTAAAAGCAACAGCTCATGCCCCAGAATGCTCTACTATTTTTCTTGCAGAAGATAAAATGCACACCTTGTGTGCTGGTTCTGCCTATATTGAAATATCTAGAGTATTTCTGTAGGCAGTCAAGTCTAAACCTTGATTATTTTTCTTCCTTTTCTGTCTTCAGGCATACATTTCTAAATGTGATTTGAAGAGTGCTTCTTACTCTGTATGTTGTTCTGTGCTGTTGCTGTAGTTGTCGTAATTCTCCCTAGTATATTTTGTCTGTGGTAGTTATTTCAGTTTATGCTACAGTTTACAAATATGGCTTTTTCCAAATTTTTTTTGCACGCGTCTTTCAGCCTAGTGATTTAAGGAAACACCGTAGAAAGGTAAAATCTTTAGTTTATTTACTGATGTGCCCCTTCATTTTTTACTCTTCCAACTTGTTAATGGATACCAGAAGCGTATGAAAGAATTTGCTGGTTAACTGTATAATAAACATAAATTCTTTGATATTGAATGTCAAATGGATTTTCTTCTTAACTGAAGTGTGGGTTTGGTCATTTGTTTTTTGACAACTTTTGCTGCTGTGTGGTATAGCTGTGTTCTGTTTGTGATTTCTATTTTGCAATCTTAATGAAACAGTATTTAATTTCAAGGATCTATTAATGCATGCACAAATAAACTGTAATTTCCATTTTTTAAAACAGAAGAGTAGCCATTGGCACTGGTACATAGAAACTGACGTTGTAGAATTGGCAATTTTGCTAATGATTATCTAAACACAACAGTGAGAACTTCTTTTCCCAGAATGTTTTTTTTGGTATTTCCAGTTTGCGTAAACTGGTGTCAGCTATGTTGGTTTAGTGCAGCTGATGGCATTACTTTAGTTCTTATATCTGTGAATGAATAGAAGATGGCTACTTGCTTATTTTACTAGCTGAGACTGAAATGCAGCAGCTTGTCAGTGAAGGTTAAAAAAGAAAACAGTTCAGAAGTTCAAACTAAAACCAGGCAACTGCAGAATAGTAAGGGCAAGAGTAGCCATTCAATGTGGAATTATTGATTTTCCTTCTAGTATTTTCATATGTTATTAACATTGCTTTCATGTTGTAGCATATTCCAACAAAACCCTCAAGTTTTGTTTTCCATTAGTCCCCAGCTTCTAGAGAAGAGGTACGAGATGATAAAACGACAATAAAATGTGAGACATCCCCACCTTCTTCACCTCGATCTTTGCGTTTGGACAGAGTCCAAAAAGGAGCTTTGCATACAGTGAGCCATGAAGATATCAGGGACATTAGAAAGTAAGTAGCTATGAATAAGTCAGGCCTACTAGTAACATTAGTTGGTATTTCACATCATCAGAGTGAAGTTCTTATAGGCTGAGTAGCTTTGCAGTTTTAGATTTTAGTCTAGGTACTGAAATCTCTCTGTAAAGAAAGAACTAAGATCACATAAATGGGGTGAGTGTTGAATAAACGTAACAAATTTTAGTGATTGGAAATGTCTTTTGGCATCATTTTGGCATGAGGTCTCCATTAGGTTTGCTTCACATCCTCTTTCACAGATTTAGTTTATCTGTAAATAAGAAAGTTGGCAATTTCAGTTGGAGTGGTTTTTTTTTCCTTTTTTTTTTTCCAAGTACTTCAAACTTGCGCTGTCTGCTTAATTTGTAAGGAACTTGCATTGTTAGCTTTGGCTTCCTTGAATTACACTTCAAACACCTTAATTCTTACTTCAGTAGGTTCCTTGCTATAATATACAAATATTCTACCCCTTCCATTTTTTCCTTGTTTCTCTCTTTGTGATGATGTGTATTTTTGTATATCTGTTTCTTCTTGTGATATTCATCAAATCTGAAATGGAATGTTACTAGCAAGCTACAAATCTTTCGTTAACATGCGTGGAAACCAGAAGTTGTCTTTCACTGTGTAATGACAGGGAGCTTGTATGTAAACTAGTTTGACTCCTTTTTTCTTTTTGTTTTTGTGAAAGTTCAACTGGCTCACAAGACGGTCAAGCAAGTAATCCTAGTAGCAGCAATAGTAGCCAAGATTCCCTTCATAAAGCCCCCAAAAAGAAGGGGATTAAATCCTCTATTGGACGCTTATTTGGCAAGAAAGAAAAGGGACGACCTGGACAAACAAGCAAGGAAGCATTAGGACAAGGTTGGTTTGCCTTTTTTTTTTTTCCTCTTCTTCAGTGGAAAACTAAATTTTAGAATGTATGTGTCAGTATATGTATATTTGACAGAGTGTTTTGTTGCCTATGCACAGCATGTTTTATCAAATTAGACACTGAATCTCACTGCAAGCTCAGTGTGTCAGGTATTGCTGTATTTTAGCATATTTATTCCTATATTTGTGTATGAAATGCATTGTTCTCTGGATGTTTGCGTATCACTGACTTTTACACTACTATGAAGGCTGTAGATAATACTGGTGGTGATACAACTAATATTGTGGAGTATATGAAGTCCAAAAAAGTTGTTGTTTAACACGGTGAAGATTCTGGGCATTCTTAATTGTTATTACAAAAAACAAATGGCTCTTAAGTTCATTTGCCACTGTCGTAACTGCTGTCGTTAATAATCAGCACACTTTGTAAACAGGGAATAGCATTTCCAGGTCAACCTGAATGAGATGGGTAAGCAAATTAATAGATGGAAGTCCTTCTCAAGCCATGCTATGTGCTTTTCCAGAGTTGCACTTGAGAAGTTACAGCCAGATGTGTTTACCATGACAGATAAGCATATCATGATTTCCTTTACAGATATTCCGAGTGGTTTTGGTCAGTCACTACTTGGAATTTCCAACAAAGCATTCATATCACTTCCTAGTTCAAATGCATAGATGTGATCTATTTGGTCACATGTCCTATGAGCAGTAAAGTTTTCTTCTGTAAAGGTTCTGCCATTAAGACAAAAATAGGAGCAGAAAAAATAATTTAGAAGAGCATTTGCTCTGTGTAATGAACTTTTTATCCGCCACTTAGGTGGAAAGAAATTTCCTGGTTAAAAACAGAGCCAGTAATATCACAAAGGATTAAATATTTTTGCTTAGAAAAACAGTAGTGATTTTTATCTTAAAACCATGTGACCAAAATTGAGAAGATGACTTTTTTTATCTTTTTTTTTTTTCCTTTTCTTTCTTTGCAGCTGGCATGGCAGAAGCAGATAGTTCCTCTCAGGATGCGTTAGGTCTTAGCAAACTTGGAGGCCAGGCAGAAAAAAACAGAAAAATGCAGAAAAAGTAAGTTATCAAATAATTTTAATCCTCTGTTGAGATCTTGCCTTGTTAAAAAATGCTTTGTTTTCAGTTTTGTTTTTTCAGGTATTTTTCCCCAGTTTGGTGCTGTTTCTCCTTAAGCCTCTGAGTTATTATTATTTTAGTAATTTTTCCAGTTCATTAGTGGTAGCATAGTCTTGGTAAGTTTGGAAAGAATTTAATTGGTGAATGCTTGTTGCTTAAAAGCGGACGCTTATCAAACTGTCCTACAATATTTTATTTAATTCCTGCTTTGAATTCAGTTCATTTGGAAGACTTTCTAAAGTGCTTTGACAATTGCTTGTTGTTGGAGTGCAGTATGAATGCACTAAAAGTTCACCACAGGGCATTCTTCTGTATGTATTGGCTTGTTTCTTTGTAACAAATGGCTGTGAACCAGTTTCCTTTTGTGCTGCAGTTGCTAATTGTGTTGGTTGCTTTTTTTTCCACGTCTATTTAAGATTATCTTGAAATTTTTTGCTCAGTATTGTAGCAGTTAAATCTTTGTTTTCTCCATATACTCCTGATTTCCTCTGTTTAATGAACTCTGACTCTACTTCCTCTTAGACACCTTTTAGATATGCGGTTATTTTTTCCTAGTAATGAGAATTTTTTCCTGATGTATCCGAGCAGATCTTAAAGCTCACTGTTGAGTACCTACTGCATGTTTTGTTATTCCTTGACTGAAAAGAGATGCAGCAAAATGTAGGTGAGAGTAGATATTGCTATTAGGAGTTTTGACATGACGTTTATATGGTAAATACAGGAAACACCTGAACTGTATAAGTAGGATCAATGCATTCTTTGCATTTTTCCCCCAAAGCTTAGCCATATACTTTATACTTCTGGTGCTTTTATTCCATCCAGCTGTCAGTACTCGCAGCTAAAAAAGCTGTCTGAGATCAGAAATGTTCTGCTTTTTTATCTGCCTTCAGAAGATTAAATAACGTATGTTAGAATGGCAGTGTGATAATTTTCTCTTTGCAAAAGAGATTTCTTGCAGTACCAAAGTTCTATTAGCAAATAAAAATCATGCCTGGTCACTTAACTAATGAAAACCAGCAGCGTGTTGGTTTGAAAAGCCAGAATGGAATGTGGTTTTGTTTGCATAACAGTAGGCTCAGCTGTTTTTCTTCAAACTTTTACAGTGAAGGCAATCACACGTTACTATAATGTGATATTTTTCTTTTTCTACAGGGGTTTAAAGCTGTACCACATCTTGCTTGAATCAATTGTTTTAATCTGGTCACGTACAAATAGCGGTAGGCCTATTCTTTGAGCAGTATAGGTTTTTCTCAACACTAGCAACAAATTCTAGAGTAGATCATTCTATGCTGTCTTCATTTAGTATTACAAAAAGTATAGTTGCAGGCAGGTCATAGAATTTCTTAGTAAATTTTTGAAGGGTTGAATATGTTTAGAACCAATCCATAAAGTATACGCAGTGGCTGCCATGCTGGTTGCTTGAAGTGCAAGCATATATATTTGACAGTTGGAAATTACCTTGCTAGCTATACATGTATACAGATGCATTCACAGTAAAGTACCTACAATTTGTGTTGATGAGGAATCTTATGACAAATAGTACTGTAGAGAGCAGCATGTGCACAACAAAAAGGCTGAGGGCAGTATTCAGTGTCTTTTCTAATGAAGCTTAATATTGACAGAATTAAATGAGATGCATTATTTGTCTGTTTTTGTACACCTTTGGTTTCAGTTTAATCTTAGTTTTATATTTTTCTTTATTGTTTTATTTTCCTTTTGTTTACCATTTGTGGTAGTGCAAAATCAGGGTAAGTTTATATTTGATTTATTAGGATTATTGTGAAATTTTGATAAATCTTGTTTGGATTTTTTTTAGTCTGAAGAGTGTTAACTTTTTTCCAAAGAAGTCTAATTATGAGAAGAGAGTTTAGATTCAAAAGAATTCATCATGAAAGTCTGTTGCTCAAATATATCCAGTGTTGTCTTCATGCTAGCTGTGTGTCTTGTCATAATTTGCATGGTGTGAGGTTTGGCTTTTCTTTTTTACAATGGAAATATTAAGTCTTAGTAGAAACTTTGTAATTTGGGGCTTGAAAGTTGTCTGGGAATAGTTGATGGTCATGACAATTCAATTTGAAGGTAGATGCCTTTCTTTAAGAGTGGTGTTGCTCTTTGTGTATTAAAACGTCTTTAGTGTTTTGTTCACGCTGTTCATCTTTGTGAGCTGTACTGGTGATGCTGTTTGCCACAACTGTATTTGTGCTTTCTGTGCATCATCATAGGCTTAATGCTGTATTAAACAGAAAGGAAGGCTACTGTCAGTTTAAGGTATCATTCCTGAAAAAAAGTTCCTAAGCACACTTTGTCTCCCGTTCACAGTGACATTCAGCATTCAATTTTAGATACCTATCGCTTGATTTTGTTACTTAAATGTTATTCCAGTAGTCAGCTACCCCTCTGAGAACTCTTATGTTTCAAGTTTCAAGGTGGTGACTATACATCTGCCATCTGTTAACACTGAAAATGTCACTACAGTAGACAAAAGATAACGAGGATGGATTTTTGCACTTTTTTTTAATAGTCTGATCGGATGATGTGGAACTAAATTGGTATGTCAGTTGTGCTTTTTATATAGCTTGATCACGCATTGCGGGAGCACGGTGAGTTTCTCGTAAAGCTGGAAGGTAATTGTTGGAAAAGTGAAGTTCCCTGCTGTAGGCAAAATGCTGATACATCACTTACAAATGCCAACAGCAGCTACTTTTTGATTCTTCCCAAGAGATGCCTTGAAATTTCAGTTTAATAATTACCCATCTAAGCGAGTTTCCATCTCTTACTGTATATGAATATTCTGCAGCTAACATTCTGCTTCATGGAAGTGTTACTTTTTGGATCTGTTGAGTAATTTGTGAGTAAACTTCCTATACACATTATTGTGATGGAGGTAAGTGTGGAAAAAGAAGCAAGTTTTCTACCAGCAACACAACTGTTTTCTGCATACAGTAAATATGATTGTGAGTTTAAAGTTTGCTTCATAACCTCACCTTACTCTTTCAATTGCTATATCATTCACTGTTTCATGGTTAAACTAAACCACGTAGGGAAGCTATCAAAACAGAAAGTTACTGCTGCAGTTCTCTGAACTGCAGTGCCCCAGAAAGCTTTCTGAGCCTGCAAGAGAAGGGTGGCAATGCTCACATGCCTGCCTGAGGTCATCCGAGGGATTCTGTGAGCATATCTGTGCTTCTTTGTCACTGGTGCACTTCCCTCACTGCATGTTTCTGTTCTTGTCCAAAAGGACAACAAAACCACCAATTTCCAAATTTAACCACTTTGGAACAACATAGTTTTCCTTTCTGGCAAATGCAGCATTAAGCATTTTGTTATCTTCTTACCAAGCAACGTTTTGTAGAATCTCTGTTATTGAAAGGTTAGAGCATAAAAATACTGAGTAAAGCAAAGCAATGTGTTTAGGGCTGGTGATCTGTGGGATTAAGTTGATATGTCCTGTGCTAGGAGGAAAACAGATGATCTGTTTTTTACTTTAGAGATGTGTTTTTTTTTGAAGTGTACAAGTAAGTATTAGGTTCTAAAGTCTTTTCTGTTAGTGAAATCTAACTGTTGAGCTGCTAATTGCTGAACAGTGTTTCAACACTGTTGGATTTTAAAATAGGTACATTAGAATGGCTGTTTGTAATCAGCCATGTGATGGTTCCTCCTCCTATTTATTCCATTCCTGAGTAGCATGTTTAGCTGGGATGAATTACTGGGAGGTTCTAGAAAACTGCAGCAATCAAGAATCTGACTGTCAGATAAGTCAGACATCTCCACCTTGTGGTGGTAGCATTGGACTGAGTGTCAGTAGTGTTTTGAGACAGGTCTTTAGCTTTCCTAAAGGCAAGACCCAGCATTTCTGCCATACAGAAATTTCCTATCCAGTTTGGATTACATTGCTATGTAGTCCTTGTCTGTTTCCTGTGGCTGCCTTAGTGGTTATATCATTGTACCTGTAAGGCTGGAAGGGAAGAAAAATGACTGTTTGCAAAAAGATAATACACTATTTATGCTAGTTTTTGTTATTAATAACTGTTTTTGTTATCGTAGGCACGAGTTGCTTGAGGAAGCCAGAAGACAAGGTTTACCTTTTGCACAGTGGGATGGACCTACAGTAGTTGTGTGGTTGGAGGTAAGCAGTCCCTCCAAAATAGATTAATAATGAATACACTGATTTTTAAGGAATTTAAGATTTTGGTGCCAGGAGTGTTTTCCAGATTTGTTTTACTTCCTTTTTTGCATTTCAGCTGTGGGTAGGGATGCCAGCCTGGTATGTGGCTGCGTGCCGAGCAAATGTGAAAAGTGGTGCTATCATGTCAGCCTTGTCTGATACAGAAATACAGCGTGAAATTGGAATTAGTAATCCCCTGCACAGACTGAAGCTGAGACTGGCCATTCAGGAGATCATGTCGCTAACAAGTCCGTCTGCCCCTCCCACCTCAAGGACGGTAAGGAAAGTGACACAGCACTAGACATCTTTCAGAATCATGAGAATTTCTAAGTCTACTTTTCATAACTGTGTAACTGAAAGGATTTGAGCTTCAAGAAGGAGTGTCTGGAAACGTTAAGATTGTAGGGAGGGTGCCGGACTCAAAAAGAAATATTTCTTCCTTTCTGGACATTAAGTGGTGCTTTCCTTAAGACTAGCTTCTATCGGTGTAATTATATATTCAGAAATACTTAAATACTTGTCTCTGCTTTTAGCCTCAGAACAGAGCATAATACAGATGATGTTACAAGTGTATGTAGAGAAATTTGTAAAATAGTTAATAGTAAAATGGACACTTGGATTTAAAAAGCTTCTAAGGCCATTCATTTGGAATAGGTATTCAGACTGTGTGAAGTTAGGAGTCCACCTGTCTCGAGTCTGTGTACTCTGTGATCTGAACTTATTTTTGGGATTTCTGGGGTTATGTACGAGACTACAAACACATTTTTTTGGATTAGGGAGCAGCCAAATATTCACCCACTAATTACATCAATGAAAGCTATTTATCGCATTCAGTTTTGTAATACCTTTGAAGAAAAGTGACCTGTGTTAATTGCTTTTTATTCTATGCTGTCATGTTAGATAGATTTACCTATACTTAAAACTTTAGAAACCATTGCTTTTGCCCATGCCTGCTCCTTATATGTACCGATTGCTTATATGTTCTGCAACCTCTCCTCTTTGTTACTGCTTTCCTTTCATTGGATGTGATTGGTTCACTGTGGGGTCATGTTAGACCACGGGAAATGTCTGGGTAACACATGAAGAAATGGAAAATCTTACAGCCACACAACAAACGGTTAGTTTATGGTGTTGCCACTTCTGTTCCTTAGAGTGCTTTTCCCACTTTTTGAACTACTGAACCAAGGGCCCTTTGGTCTTCTTTCTATCTTTAAAAAAGAATTAATGCATTACAGTTCTGCATTGTGGCATCTTCTAATCATTAACCTTGTAATTTAAGTATTGATGGTTTTTTTCCAGATGGGGAAAAAAATCAACATTGGTAACTGTTTAAAAAAAAAAAAAAGCAAAAAAAAAAAAAAGCTTTCTAGAATCTGTATTAAAAAAAAAAAGCTTTCACTTGATTTAACTAAGAGATAAATTGATTTATTTGTGTAGAAATAATCTTGAAATGTTAATCAGTAGGTGGGTTTTCCAAATTCCTATGGGCAGTGAGTGTCTTGTATATTTTTCACGATGCATGATGCTTGCACTACGTAGATTTCTTTTGTATGCAGTAGACTTAGAGTTTGCAGTGCATCTTTAACTTTTGTCTCATTACTAAACTTAAATACTAATACATGTGTTCTTTTGCTTTTCTAACCACGTTAACAGGAAGATGAGGAGGGAAGCTGGGCTCAGGTTGGAAACTTTATGTAATATTATAGACTACATGTAATCTGTCATCATAATTAGCGCAAAAGAATCTGATTTTCCTTGATTGTCATTTCATTTATGGACTCTTGGCCTAACATGGGGACTGGGAAAGAGGGAAACTGTATGTTTACGTAGTATGTAGTTACAAGACACATTTAGGTTATTTAGAGGTGTTAACGATTTCTAGAGCTCACAAGATTTGGTGGTTCATCATGGAGAAATTTGTAAAATATTTTTTTATTATATAGTGTAAACAAAATGTTATGTAAAAGGTATTTTTTAATAGGAATAGTAGGGGAAGAATATTCAGAAGGCTTTGTTATCATTACCTTTTAAAAACATCTGTCCTCAAGCTTTTGAATATCCAAAATCAAGTTACGTATTCTTAATGAGCATTGTGGTGTTCTACATACAGTTTAACATACTAGATCAAATTAAAATGTAATGATGTAAAGCCTTGAGTATTTTGATGGTGAAATGTCTCTTTGAGGTGCAAGTCAAACTAGAGTCTGTTGTGAGCAGAAAGTTCTTGCTCAACCTGGCCACCATCATAGCTGCACTGCATACTGAGCCTAGTCAACTAAGAAGATTTCTGCATTCTAATTATGTAATCCTCCTTGATTAATTGTTTTCCGTTCAAGTTGTGACAAGTCCTAATTGTATTTTCAGGCATTGAGAAAGTTCAGGTTTTTTTATACAGGCATATGAACAAAACTCAGGATTTGCCTGTGACCTATATCTCTGGATGGTACGGTCTCTTCTTGCTTGGCTCCCCTCCAGCTTAAACCTGTTCAAGTCCCATTAACTATTTCTCAAGGTGCTTGTTTGCAGATTGTCAGTGTTAGCAACCATAGATTGTGTCCCTATTAGAAAAGCAATGTGCTCTTTCAGTTTATCTATTACTGGCTTGAAGAAATACATGCGCCACCTTACTTCTTTCTAGAAGAGACTTCCTCTGGAAAAGAAATAAAACCCTTACTTTTGCAGTAAAAATAAGTTATTTGCCATCTCCCTTGAAAGAAAAGAGCTCCTGGTTTTTGTTGCTCGATGAATGATTAGATAACTAGTTTAAAATTCACTTATTTTCAGAAGCATTCTACAAAAAAATGCTTGGTGATTGGCATGTCTGTATGAAGGTCAGATCCATGTGGAGTCTAGCCCTGTAATGAGGGGTAACAATTAGAGTTATTGGTTCTGAAGTAGTAAATTCTTTTGCTACTGCTTATATAACTGGGACCAGCTTCTAATAACTGCTAGGAATACTTAAAATAATAAAATAAAGCCAGACAATTACAATTATTTTTCAAATATTGTGTGTTTTTGTGCTCATTTAAAAAAAAATGCTTTTTCTGCTATATTTTTAAGCGATACAATATTTTTAGCACATTAACTTTTCAAGAAACATAGTATTTTCAGCTTATCTAAATGAAGTTCTGGGGTTCTTGTTACTAAAACATTTACACCTTAGTCATTTTTAAATGAAATTAATTTTTGGACTTTTTTTCATACTCCTTAAGATGAAATACATTAGGGCAGTTTTGCTTACTGATCTGACTGTCTGAACTTGCTTTTCTTCATGAAGATTGCTTCTTCAAAAACTTATGTTTACTATACAATATTTTTGATGTGATTATCCTCATCAGCTAAAAATTCCATAGGCATTGCTTTATCTTTTTCTCTGAAGTATGATGTCTAAAAAAACCCCCTTTATTTCTCATTTTAATGAGCTTATGTTTTACTTCTTAAAAACAGACATTAGCATATGGTGATATGAACCATGAGTGGATTGGCAATGAATGGCTCCCTAGTCTGGGTCTCCCTCAGTATCGCAGCTATTTCATGGAATGTCTTGTTGATGCTCGAATGCTGGATCACTTAACTAAAAAAGACCTACGTGGACAACTTAAAATGGTGGACAGCTTTCACAGGTAAACAGGCTAAGCTGGAGACCAAACGCTTACAGCAAGTGTCTAGTTTATCTTTTAATAACTTTTTCCTTTTCTAAACAGAAACAGTTTTCAGTGTGGAATTATGTGCCTAAGAAGACTGAACTATGATCGAAAAGAACTTGAAAGAAAAAGAGAAGAAAGCCAATCTGAAATTAAAGGTTGGTGACAAGAAATTAAATTAAAGGCTAATGACTGGCATTTTGACTTCAGTCTGAATCCATCCTGCTTCCACTGTTGTGCCTCAATAATGTGTTGGTTTGGATTGGTTAAATTGCTGTGCGGTGTAAAAACAAGTAACAACAACACAAAACCAAAAAACCTATTAATAAGAACATAATTGATGTTTTGATATTTGTGCTGTGCAAGTGCTAATTTATGGAATCTTTTCCTTGAAAAAGGTGGGAGTATATTGACAGAACATTGATCTTTGAACTGTCACAGTGTGAATGCCCTTCAGCACAATTCAAATACATTTGCTTTCCAGTTAGAATTGCTGAAAATTGCTGTAGTGTGTATACAAAAGTCTATGCTACCAAATTGAATGCTGTCAGAATTTAAAGGAAAATAAGATTATCAAACAATATATTAAATATTTCCTGTTCAGTTTCTGTAGGAAGTGCATTAAACTGCTATAGGACTTTCCTTTTGAGTAGTACAAAAAATATTAGTCTGTTCTGGGTAAGGTAAGGCACTTGAAAGTGATTGTATGAAATATAAGATTTATATAAGATAAATATAAGATTTGTGTTGACTCCCACCTGCATGAACACTATTGCCTAGCTGTACTTTTCTCATAAATAATGGTGACTAATCTCCCTCTGTAGGCAGAGAGAGGAGATTGTGCAAGATCCAGTGCTGATGGATGTAGAAAAAACTGCTGACAAAATGATCCATTGGAGTCCAAACATAAAGTTTTGTTGTCAATTCAGACCATCTCATGCACCCCAAAAAAATGGGGGCTGATTAATTGGCACCCTAAATGTTAAATAACAGAATTCCTTTAGGGCTACTGCTTAGCATCAAACACAGTGAGTTCTGCATAGGTGAAAATCAATCCCAACACCAGCATGCAGAATGAGAAAGGTCCATTTTTGTGTTCAGGAGAGCTGCACTATATAAATCAAACTTTTATTCTTCCACAGATGTCCTTGTCTGGAGCAATGAGAGAATGATCCGTTGGGTCTTGTCCATTGGTCTCAAAGAATATGCGAATAACCTTGTAGAGAGCGGAGTTCATGGTGCACTTGTGGCCTTAGATGAAACATTTGATTACAATGCGTTAGCTCTCTTATTACAAATACCAACTCAGAACACACAGGTAAGCAAGAATTGCATTATGGTTGATGGGTACTGAAAGGTTAAAATTGGAAGTTTCTTAGGTAGGTACATGTCTTTCTATTCCTGTCTCTGGAAACTCTGGAAATGGAAAGTTATACCTAATCATTTTTCCTGTAAAGAAAGAAAACAGAGCTATGCTTTACTTATTTTCTACTTCGTGACTGTTCTGTTTGTTAAATCTGCTTGAACAAAGAATGCTGTTTGTAACTTCTCCTCCTATCCCATCTTAATGTTAGTGTAAAACGTATCATTTTTTGTTGTTAGCTAGATCTTATTCTCAAATAAGTAGGTTTAAGCAAGACATCGTGACCTTTCATGTTACAACTTCAAAAGTTGAACTGCTGTTACTTTTCAAGCGTTAAGAATGTTTAATACTTTGATGAGAAGATCTTAAACTATTCCTGTTTTAAAAGAAATACAGGCTCATGGAAAATTTATCAGTTATTTTTCTTTCATACCATAAATTTTAGGCTCGTGCTGTTCTGGAGAGGGAATTTAATAACCTTCTTGTTATGGGCACTGACAGAAGACTTGATGAAGTAAGTTTCTTAAGCTTTTGAGCTGTTCTATGTTTGTAGGAAGTTTATCAGAACTCTGAAGTCAAAGAATGTAGCTCAGCCTTCATCAGTCTATTGACATGATTGTGACAAAAACTGGACTTGGAAATTCTTTGTGGATTTATGAATATTGCAGTTGTTTGTTTTCGTAGGATGACTTTGAATGTGAAAGCAGGAGGTGATTTGCAAGTTTGTCTGTAGTTTGCATAGGTCTCGTACATTGCAAGCTACATATGTGAAACTGTGCTGGTGCAGCCTCACCTCAAGCATTGTGTGCAGTTTTGGATGCCAGAATATAAAGATATAAACCTAGACTGGTTATAGCCCTTTTATGGCACATCTGATAGCCTTGTATCTATCTGTACAATGAAATCAATATCAACAGAAAACAGCTTGATAGTTTTGAGTTACTTTTCTGTAGTGATTTCTCTCTGCAAGAGATGGAGCTTTGAGGAGGGGTGTTCTACTCTGTTCTGGTTGCAGTGAGCAGCAGAAATAATTTTATCATGAAGATCTTTCATAATAGCACTTGTTGCCTATTTTTAATTCTAAAATGTGATACATTACCCTTTGATTGCTAATTTTAAATAGAATTTTCTAAAAGTGAAATTGGCAAGTGAAAGTTCACAATAGGTATTGTGCATTGGCATTCACCGCAAAAGGTATTTTTGGCAGAGTGATTTAAACTGTTGCATTTAAGTGTAGTGTGATATTTCTGAAAGAAAAATATCATCTGAACAGAGTATTTACTACATTTTTTTCTCCTCATGATTACTTGTAGTTTGTAGCATGAGAAAATGTTGGAATTCACTACTGTAAAACAAAATTCAAAGTTATAAACGGTTCAGCTTAAGCTGAAGTGTTCTTAAGTAGCTTTTATGATATCTGTTTCATCTCAACTGTTCTTAGCTGATTTGGCACAAATTACTACAAATCATGAAGTAAAAACATTTGAACTACAAGGGTTTCCTCGATGTGCCAAACACACGAATTCATATAATTTCTTAAATGAAGAGCCTACACTCCAGCAAACGAGCACGTATTGTGGAAAACAGTGACCCACTGCACCTGAGCTGTTGTGAGAATTAAGTCTTTCAGCGATGGTATACTTAGCTAAATTGTCAGTAATCCTTTTAATAAGAGTAACAGTCCTAAATTTTTGAACTGCTAATGTTTATCAATTTAACAGGATGATGATAAGAGCTTTAGGCGAGCACCTTCATGGAGAAAGAAGTTTAGACCAAAGGACATTAGAGGTTTAGCTGCTGGATCAGCAGAGACTCTTCCTGCAAATTTCAGAGTTACAACCTCGATGTCTTCACCTTCTATGCAGCCAAAGAAGATGCAAATTGATGGTATTTACTTTGTATTATTTTAAGCATGATACACTTCCTTGCTTGAGATTACAGGGAAATTAAGTTCAAATTAGCTTTTTTTTGCTCCATAAAAGCATCTGCCTTGTGCATGATTGTATTTGTAACACTGCTTAACCACAGAGTGCTTTATAATTTCAGGAAATGTACTAGATAAAGAGTTTCTTTTTACTTTATTGGAGTAACAATGTTAATTATATTTAGGCAGTTTTATTAAACTGGGAAAATGAAATGACATTTAGTTAGAAGTCTTGTAACGTGATGCATGGTTTTGAATTAGTAGCAATTAGGCCAGTGTAATTGGTCCCACATTGGAAATGCAGTAAAATGCATTCAGTAAATGTTATGAGTAAACACTTTCATAATTTTGAGAATTACAGCTTGAGTTAAAGCTGCATTTCTTCCCCCTCCCTCCCCTTCCTGGGTCATTTAACTACTGTGCCTATTTGTATTAGTTAATGATTAGAATGTTTTATTTGGATGGATGGATGTCTCTTCTCTCAGTACATAAAAGAAAAAGAGGGAGACCAAAAAAAAAAGAAATAAACACTTGGAAGTGAGACCTGGTCACCTTACTTATATTGTCAGTTTAAAAGCAGTGGCTAATACCAGGAGAATAAATTTCTCACTATTATTAAAAAACAAGTGAAAAATAGATTGAAAATCTATTTAATTGGGATAGACAGGCTGAGTTTCTTCATAGTCTGTCAGAGTTGTCTCAAGTTCTGAGTGTACTGAAGTAAAGCTCAGAGAAACCTTTACACCTGATGTTAATACCTAAAATGTGAGTTGGTTCACATTAAAGATCTTCACTAGCATGAAATATCTTCCAGAATTCATAGGAAAAGCTGTGTATAAATATTTTTTATCATTAAAACACCTCTCTTCTTACTGTATTTAAAAAAGAAAATTACCATTGACCATTTGAGTGCCAGTTGGCATGTAGGTTTTCTTTAGGATCCTTTTCAATAGTCCCATAGACTAGAAGTGATTAATATATAAACTATCCAATAAATGTAGCTTTTCTAACTTGTAACCGTTGAGCTGAATGAGTGTGGTAGCTGTAATCACACTGCTGTGATGTTTTTTGAAAGCTAACCTGCATGCTGTGTTCTGCATGTTTTCCCGTGCTTCTTGAAATAGGCAGTGTATCAGGAACACAAAGATTGGATTCTGCTACAGTAAGGACCTACTCCTGTTAAAGCCTTCTCCTGGTGAGTAAAGATGATAGGTGTCATGGTAAAGCAGCTATTCATGAGTAAAGGGCCAGGTGTTTTAATAGAATTAATTGTAAAGGCTTTTCAATTTGCAGGGTAGATTGTTCAAAGTCCAAAGCTTATTTCTTACAAAGACAACTGAGTTTCAGTATTTACTTTTGTATACTGTTTTATTCCTCAGTTCTTGTTTTTTTTTTTTGTTTTTTTTAAACCACCTCAGGAAGGATTATGCGTGCTAAATAACTGTATACGAAGTGTTGAAGTCAAAGGTGGAATGAAACAACTAGCAAAAGTGGGGAGGAAGGGAACTATTCTAGGGATAGAGTAGAAAGAGAACTCAGTTTGTGATACTGTGATTCAGATTCCTTTAGTCTTTGGTCAAATATACTGAAATATATTTCCATATTGATTTTTTTTTTTTATGGGATAGCTACATTGTTTTCTAGCTCAGATACTCCATACCATTGTGATTGTTTAGTTTGGTTGGATTTAGTTACCTGTAGTCTAACATTTGGGTAACTGTGGAACTGTGCTGACAGTGAAGCAGCTTGATGACACAGGATATTTAAACATAAAATGGGTGTATTCTAACTAGTGAATATGATAGTTCTGTCTTATTTGAGGATTTGGATTGATATTTCCTCAGCAGCCTTGCAGTATTTTCTCAGCAAACAATCTTCTTTGTGAAATAAGTTTGGAACCTAACATTTTTGACTGTTGGATGCAGAAGAAATCCAGTGAAAAAATGTTCTTGCTGCCACTAGCAGAAATCTACGGGCATTAAATACATTGTCCATCTCTCTGTTCTGCTTACAGCTTTTCTTTTTTTTTTTTTTCACCAGTAACGCCCCTACCAGCTCATGTATAGTGTCTGCCTTTTCTTCAGACCCTGAACCTTTTCACATAGACAGATTTAGCTCTGAAGAGTTATCAGCAACTCAAGCTATGTGGATCTGTCAGTATAGGTAGTCTCAGGGGTTATAGTTTTAAAACATCAAAGTTTAGAGACTTCACCCGCGTACACACTTGAAAGTTCTTCAACGTTGTGAAAGGATAATCCAGATGGCCCAGAATGAAAATCTGGAAAGTAAATTCCTTGACGCCACGTGCTTTTACTTTGCAACTGAAGTTAATGATTTGCAGTGCAATTGTGTATGTTGTGGCATGGCAGTGGTTGGACGCATGACTGCTACGCTTCTGAGTTGTCTGTCAGGAACTTAGCAAATGTTTTTTGAGAAGGTTTTGTTCTAATCAAAATGTGTGTTTACTTTGCAGTTTACCCACACTATTTCTACCGGTGATATGCAGCATTTTGAACATTTGGAAACCGTAACCTGTTAATACTTGTTAAATGGACACTTTGAGATATTTTATTACAGAGTTTTTAATTAGCAAATAAATTCCTGAGTACTATAGAGAAAATATTTTAGAATCTAAATGTTTCTTATATTTATGTGACTTCTCATTTATATAGTTACTTACTTTTTTCTGTTTCTATTCAGTCTACAAATTGAATCATTGCTGATTTTTAATCTAATTTTAGTCTTTCCAACTGAATGTACTGTAATGCTTGTATGTATATGCCCCTATAAATAATATAGGGTTTTTTTGTAAATTATGCAGTTACTGTAATTATCATTGTTTTTTAATAATGAAACTGAAGGTGAAAAGAATTTTAATACCTTTGTAAAAGTATAATGACACCAAGCAGTATATATTTTGTCTTTTGGAAATATTAGCTAGATCTGAAAACAAGTCCAGCTTTTTTTCAGACAAGCCTCTGTCGTTGTTGAAGGTATGGTACATAATTGTTCTTCTTTTCAGAAGTGTACCTTTCCACAAAGGAACTGTCGAGTAGTGGGAATTTGTCTTTATTTAAAATATAACTCGTTTGGAAAGCTGGGACACTATGGAACACGTTTTGGAAGTGATTGACTCGGTCATAACTCTGTCTCTGCTGTATTTGTATAGCATATCTTCACAGTGACTGAGAACAAGCCATAAACCGAGAACTGTTTTTCTTAACCGAGGAAGATAGACTTCGTGATAATTCCTGGTCGTAATCCACAGGCCACAGACAGCGTTTTTGTGCTAGGTCTTTGTGACTGAAAGCACTTGTGGAAAGATGCTGGTAAAAGTAGTTTTAATGGACCAGTCATGAAGCACTGCAGTCTCACGTCAAAGTGATAATGAAGGTACAATGTGCTGAGAACTAATGCAGTGCAACTCCTAATCAAGGCCTTACTTTTCTTATGTAAATCATATTTTGTGTTTTGTAAACTTGTTCTAAAGAGTTGTCTGGACTTTAGTTTGAATGGTTGTAGCCATTTTGGACTGTATGAGTAGAAAAATGTATCCAACACTTGTAAATGGCATATTAAAAAGCCAGCAAGAATCTGTTCAGATGGTGCATTATTTATTATGCAACAATATATATATAGCATGTCTTTTTTCTTATTTTGTTTTCCACTTTTAACTTGCTTGTAAAACAAATTCATTGTTACTGTTCTGTTTTTCTATTAATCTTTTGTGTATTTTCAGATTATGTAACAATATGTACAGTCTACTTTTGAACTATTTTTATCACAGTATTATTTATTGCTTTCTTTCAATAAAGTACTGATGCATTTTCCACTGCCAATAAAACACTATTGAAAAGCTAAAATCTAACTGTACGCAGGCAGATGCTTTTTGCAGTGAGTGGATATTTGTCAATAAAGCATCTTAATGATTCTTTGCTGCCCCGTAGATCTTGTTTCACATGAAGGTTTTTCTCTGTTCCAGTAGAAAGGTTTTTACATTAGAAGTGTCTTTCTTTTGGGAATTGGTCGAGTTTGTGTTGGGAGGTTTTTTGACAGTTTTCAGAAGAAAAAGCAGGCTTTCCTGCCTACTTCCAGTCCTCAGAGCTATGATTTGTTTGTTTTTTTTTCATCCCACAACACCCTCCGACTGAAACTCTCATATAACTTCAGTGTCTTTTGGTCAGTGTGATGAAAACTGAAGGGCTGTTTGTTCTATATAGCAGCAACAGTTGCTTTGTTAATAAAATGAAATTGACAGTATTTGGGGACAAGCATAGGAGTCCAGGGAACTGATGAAAGCCTGGGTCATAATAAGGCTGCTTATTTCAATGAAGATACATTGTAAAGCACTTCTGGTGCAAAAGAGAAGACAAAAATAAACTTGCTGAGTAACCATGTCCTCTAGATCCAGAGCAGGATGTGGAATGCCTGGGATGGAAATACTGCGATCAATGCTTTAAATGTCGTTTGGTAATGACTGTCTGTCTGTGTTGCTGCCTGAGAAGTGGCAGACTTTTATATTTTCTGCAAATCTGTCTTTCTAGGAAAAAAAAGCTGAAGTGAAACTGCAGCAGGAAATCTCGACTCGCTGTTTAGCTAAACAGGTAGAGAAAATAGCATGTGTGTCTCTGGTCGCTGGTGTGGTGGTAGATGTGTGTTCAATGTCACGTACGGTTGGTTCTCAAAAGTGGAAATGCAGAATAGACTGCTAAAATGGGAGAATACGGTTATTACTGCAAGGCTGTGAACCTGTTATGGAACAATGGAATCAACACGACAGCCAGAATCAGTGAGTGAAATAGAAAAAAAGCTTTCACAAACCTGCAAAACTGCGTGTTGGTTTCCTTTGAATAACACAGCAAAGCTGTCCCTATCCCAGAGAAGTTGAGAAAAACATTTGTTTTAATAACACCCCACCAAGAAGATATTGCAACAGCATGTGTAAAAGGCACATGGAATAATTTCTAAATCTTGATTCAGTGATTTTTCTGTAAATGCCAAATGTCTTTCGAGGCCTCAATTGTAAAGTGCTATGAGAATGTGTGTTTTAAAATGTGAGAACCCTTTTTATCTGCAATAAAGAGATGGCTGAATTATCTGAGAACTTTTAAACTTTCTTTTCACGTTCAGAAGGCAGCTAATATCTGAACAGATGTAACTTCATCTCTCTCTTTGCTAACCGCTTTAGAATTAAAAGATGAGAAGTTGCTTTTGCAGTGTCTGATGGACAGCAGTAATTTATCGTGGCAGAGATGGGGGTGATTCAAAGCTGAATTTGTGCTTGGTCTACACCTGCCTGAAGCCCTGATGAATTTGGCCTGCCTTTAAAATGGCTCTTGCCTTCAGAAGAGCAGGGGCTGCCATGGGATCTGCTGGAACTAAGTCTGGGGGAAGCAGAGGTAATTTTCAGGTACAGCGTTGGATTTGGAGGATTAGTTGAGTAATGATGCTTTTGTTGAATGTAGGAACTACCTCGCCTTCAAGTGGAAAGCGTAGTTCACTTTTCATGGCCATGGTTTTGTTGCACTGGCTAACTTCAAGTAACGGCGTTCTGAATTTCACTAGTGGTGATCGTCGGCAAGATGCAACAGTGGGGAGTCCAACTTAAGTAGCAGCACCTCAGTCTTAACAGCATATGGGAACAGATAGAAGTGCTGGGTTGATACCCCTTCCTCTTATGCAGGATAGATGTTACAGTAAGTTTAGCCCAGTTTTGAACTCTGAATACAGACTAAGTTGTGTTTCAGATAGGAAGAACTGAGCCTGCTGATGCTGAGCTGGCTCTGTTCGCCCTCGTGTGACCGGAGGAGCTGGAAAGCCGCATTCCTGGCTCCAAAACTTTGCTAGCTCTGTTTCGCTGCATCGTTTTAAAATCTCACCTTGTGTGCGCATGTAAGTGCGTGTATATATATGTATTTTTTTCCAGTAGAGTCATTACTCCTGTTTCCCCCTCCCCAAAAGATTACGAATCGCGGGCAAATAGTTAACTGTGTCGGGAAGGCAGCGCCTTGCTTTCCTACCTTCGGGTTGAGGTTTTGTTTTCTGCACCTATTCAACGCGTGCACCTCGCAAACGATCACGGCTGGGCCTCTCGCCCGTCGCGAGCGAGAGAACGGCGGCAGCCTCAATACGCCTGACGGGGCCTTTTCCTAGCGGCGGCCCACGCCCGCCCCGTTGCCGCCGCTCGCAGGAGGAGCGCGGGCAGGCTCCGGCAGCGCCCCGGCTCTCGGGGCGGGGCGGGGCGGGCGGCCATCTCCCACCTGGAGCCGCCCCGCCGTGCGGGAAGAGGAAGTGGGAGCTCGGGAGAAGCGGAAATCGCCGCCGCCGTCCGCCCGGGAAGCGCCGCGGGAGGCAGGGCCGCGGCAGCCGGCGGCCAGCAGGGTGAGCAGGGGGAGCGCGGGGCCCTCGGCTGCGCGACGAGCGGGGGGTGCGGGCCCGGAGCTCGGGACGCGGGGCCCGGCGCGGCGGGGGGAGGGCTGCCGGCCCGGGTATCCTCTCAAAGGCCCCGTGCGGCTCCTGGGTGCCCGCGGACGGCTCGGCGCTGGGCACCGCCTGCCCCGCTTCCCCTGCGCCCTGCCCGGCGGTCGTTGTTCTGGGGGGCCCGCTTGCTCCCATTGGTAGGACGAAGGATGGAGGCGGCCCGATGAATTCCGGGCTTGCTGCTAACCCGCTGGAAGCGTAGTGTTCTGGTTTTCTTTAAGAAATCTGCCCATGTGAGTCGCTGACTCACCGGCAGATCACGTCCGTCCGCATCCTGCTTTGGAAGGGATGCTGCGGGATGTGGGCCCTCGGGTTGCACTCTGCCGGGGATGGGTGTTGGTGTCTCTGTGCCTGGCTTAGATCAAAGCCTGGCGGTTCTGCTGATCACGGGTGTGCGTGCGAATTCCACCTTCTCTTCGTTATTGTCTGTAAGAACCCGAAGAGGATGCAGAGAAATCCCGACCTGAAGATCTAGCTCGTGTGTTACCGAGCACAGCTGAATTACGAAAGGTGAAAAGTCAAGTGAGCTCTCGAGCTACACAGCTCGGGAAGGAAGCTGCCCTGGAGGGGTAGAGAAGCCCTGCACACGTGTACAGGATGCTTCGGGTCCTGGCACTGTGTGCAGTGTGGCCGGGCGTGGCAGGAGGGACCTTGTGATTGTGTTTGGCTGTGAGTGAAGCTCTCAAGCTCTGTGCCTCATGTCAGCTTCTGTCGCCGAGTGGTTCTGCTTTCCAGCTCCATCGTGGAGAAAAATTTGATTGTAGTGAAGATCACGTGGGGAGTAGGAGAAGCTGAGTAGGGTAGAGTGAGGAAATTCTAAGGAGAATGTCAGAAATCCATCACTCTAAAGGTTTTTGTTATAAATACTTGGACTTCTATGTTTTCTAGATATTAAGTACTTCATCAAATGGTAATTCTTACTTACCACAGGAATTTGGAGGTAGGAGACCTGAACAAGAGTAAGAGACGTAACTCTTTGTACCGCTGCTTTGTCAGGGTGTGCTCTGCTCTCCTCTCACGCCCCTCCCGGCCCAGGCTGTGGTTTGCTCCCATGGGTTTGATTATTTCTCAGTCACTCTTGCTTTTATTCCCAGTCCTGGCAGTTCTGACGTGCTCCATAAAACTGACCCATCAGTTCATTCTGTTAGACTGTAGAGTTAGGGGATTTTGTTGTTGTAGTATGAACTATACTGCAAATTATTAGTTACGTGTGTAAAAGGGGATTTCTATGCTAGCTTCTGGATTATGTTTGCTTGAAGAGATAATCCATGTTAATAATCCTTGTGAAGTATTCTTAATTAAAAACATGCAGGTAAGTAGGCAGGATGGTGGAATGTCAGGGAGCTGTACTCTAGTGGCTCAGTAACAAAGCAGAATACTTCCTCTGACTCATGAATCCGAAAAGCTGGGAGAACAGAAAGCTTTTTGTTGTTTTCTTTGGTTGGCTCTTTAGAAGTGGATATTTATAGAAGTGTATATTTAATTTTTCTAGAATAATGTCTGTAAAATACAGCTACTAGCACCAGGCAGGTGATAAGCTCTGCTCCCTGGTCATGTTAAGAAGTGTTAATTAAAGTGCCCAACCTGATACTCTACCGGGTATAATCTTTCCAGAAAGGGAGATAACCCAAAGTCTTCTGGCTGTTGTTTCAGTATGTTATTGCTTGCCTTTTGCTTCCTGTAGTCAGCACACCAGCACTTGCCCTCTGTTCCTCCCATAAATCATCCATGGTGCTGAGTTTTGTTGTTTCACAGGGGATTATCTGAGAAATGCAGCAACTTGCATACCCTGCTGTTGCAGGCAAGTGGACGAGCATGTAGATTGTATGCAAATTCTTAGAGTTGTTTGGATTTCTTGTAACTCAGTACGCCTCAGAGGCAGCACGTGGAGCATGACACCATACTCATCACTACAAGTGGCTGGTGGAAAACTGCTATTGCTATGCCCGAAGCATGTGCACGGGGTCTGGAATTAGCAGCATTCCTCAGGAGGGGATGTTGAGTGGGAGAGCTGCCTGAACAGAAGTCTTCAGTGCAGAGGTGCGGAAGGTGCTACCAGTGAGCGAAGAAAAACCATGTGTTAATTTGGACAAGGAGAGACTTCCTTGGTGTTTAAAATCTCATTGTTTACTGCTGCTGACCTTTCTGCAGTGCCTGGAGGAAAATTAAGGCTGTGGTGCTTCAAGCAGCCTGAGTGCAGAAACAGCCGATGTTCGTGTCTCTTGTTGGGAATTTTGGGTTGTGCTTCCGTCAGCTTACAGGTGTGTAATGGGAGTGTGATGGTGCTTCTTCTGGTGTTGCAGATGTGGAAGGCTACTGCAGGCCATGCCATTGCTGTCAGCCAGGACGATGGAGCCGATGACTGGGAGACAGATCCTGACTTCGTGGTACGGCTTTCAGATCTCGTCGATTCACTGCAACTGTGTGACGTGACGTGCAGAAATCCTGCGGTAGAGGCTGGGGGGGCTGGGTGTATCTGAACAAGACAAACGGGTAGGAGCATCTTCCCAGAAGAAAAGAGAATTAGGATTTTCTGTGTGGGATGAACAAAGCTATCTTGTCATGCTTGGATGCTGCAGGGAAGACTGCATGGAAGTGATTTAAATCAGTCACTTATGCACGAGAATGATTTAAAGCAGAAGTTTCTTTGGATAGAAAGTGCTTTCAGCAATAGGAAATGCACAGGGCTTGCAGCAGAAAAGGAGTGAAAGCAGAAGTAGTTGGTTTTCTGACTCTTGGATCTTGCCGACATCTGTCAGGTTTTGCTGTGAATGGCTGGTGATGTTTCGGGGTTTTTAATGCTTTTTATGTGTCCTTTGCAGAATGACGTGAGTGAGAAAGAGCAGCGCTGGGGGGCTAAAACTGTGAAAGGATCCGGCCATCAAGAGCACATCAAGTAAAGCAGCTCTTTTTTAAATCTAATAATAGCCACAGTCCCAGGCAACTCTTAATCATTTCATGTTCTCTTCATAATTAAAACAAGGCTGTCTGTAGAAGACTGATTATTTGCCATATTGCTAATCTTCCATCTACGTCAGCACCTTCAGATCTGAAATTAAGGTTGGAACTATGACGTAAGAACTCTTAAATCTTGCTTTTTTAACTGGCAGTGATGTTTTGCCTGCTTCTTTGTGTCTGGAAAGTTTCTTTGTTATTTTTGGGTGCTGCCATGGATTCGTGTTGGGTGATCTGAGCATTGGACACTTCAGGGGTAGATTTTAGTCTCTTAGAACTAAGAGACTCAGGCTTTGTTTAGAAAACTGCAACCAAATTGAAAAAAGTCTGGCAAATTACCAGATAGATCCTTGTGATAGACTCACAAAATGAATGCATCCCGAAGGCAACGTGAAGCAAACAGTCTTTCTGAATCTCATACTCCTCACAAAAAGTGCCTGAGACTTGACTTAAGAACAATGTTAGGATGTCTGTGATTTAGGAAATACGTGATTGTGTTCCTCCATTCGATTTTGCTTTTGAATTTCTTGGGTATCCAGTTCTGCATTGTAAAGCTGAGAGCACATGTTAAGTGTGGCTTGCTTTAAGGGATCAGCTGTGCTCTGCCTTTTGTGGAGAGCAGCGCTGACATCTGCTGGTTGAGTTGTGCTGGGGACACTTCAGTACCAGGTGGGAAGTGCTTTAACATACAGATTGCCATCTGGGTCTGTCCTTCTTGTGCATGGTCTGTGCTACCACAGCTTCAGTTCCTGCATTGCAGGAGAGCACCTGAGGAAGAAGAAGTGAATGTCTCCTTGCATCCTTATGTGGTTTTACAGCTGCGTACAGAATTCTTGTTTGGAACCAAAATCCTGTTACCATAGGGACTGTATAAGAGATGTTCCTTATTCTGAAAAGTTGCCATGTAAATAAAAAGTGCTTGGAAGAATTTAAATTAGGACATAAGAAGAAAATACATTTGAAGCACGTATGAATTAATGACAGTGGATTAAAATATTTTTCAAATAGCAAAATACTCTTCTATGTGACAGTCTTAAAACCAACATTTCTCTTCAGACAGTGTTCTACACTCGAACAAATTCTGATTCTCAGAATATGAAGAGGTGCTCTTTAAACTGGAAAATGGGGAGGACTTCAAAACTATAAATCGTCTGTCTTCTAAACTACCTCCTTAATATTCACTTTGCATCTTTTTGAAATTATCTTCTGAACCTCTCTTAGTAAACCTTGCTGTTTAATTGTCTCTCTTTAAAGTATTCATCAGCTGAGAGAGAATGTGTTCCAAGAACACCAGACCATCAAAGAGAAGGAGCTTGAAACGGGACCAAAAGCTTCCCATGGCTATGGAGGGAAATTCGGCGTCGAACAAGATCGCATGGATAAAGTAAGTGTGCATGGTCTGCTGGGGTGATGATGATAAAAGTCTTGCCTCACCTTGGGGGTGGTCAGCACAGCTGCATGTGTGAGCAAAGCTGGTTGAGTTCCCACTTTGCTGGAATTGTTGATGTAAAAGCTCAGATCATGGTGTACGTTATAAATAGCAGTGGCTTGCTTTGAGGGCGTCACCTTTGTAGTGCCACAACAAGGCTGCGTATGACAGCTACCACACGAGTCTGGCAGAACGTCGTGCTCTTTTCTGTTCTAGTTAAGATTCTACTACAGGAAAAGGTGAACTAAAGCGTATGGGTGTGAGGAATAAGTGTTTCAGGTGGCAAATTAGGAATCTGTGAATGATGAGGGGAAGTTTTAGGATGTTCAGTAGATGTGTGTGTGTGTGCGATGCTTACACTGTCTTTAGAGCAGGTCTGCTTTCTTACGTCCTGGGTGAATTCCCTTGGAGTCAAAATTCAAGTTTCTAAATGTGTATTTCTAAATTAAGAAAGTATTTCATGCGTGAATAATCTGGCATTATTTTAATATCAGTGTTGTGCCAGCTCTTCTGTGCATCTTGAGGTTGCCAAAGAGTGAAGAAAAGGGCGTGCTGCTTCTTTTAAATTAGGGGGTAGCTCTCTTAAACAGTGATAGAGTGTGAACAGGGAAAAGTAATTCAAGTATTTAAAGAATCGTTGTACTTCAGTCAGATGGCAGTGCTTCACGTAAGGGCATGATGGCTAAGTCGCACTCTATTAACAAAAGTAATGATAATTTTTAAGGTAATTCCATTAGCTGTGTGATAATTAGACAGTCATATCAAATCCTGGCTAGTTTCTTTTGCACACTTTGTTAAAATAAGAACCAAATTGTTTCCTGAGTATGAATGATTTTACATTCCTACTTAATTTGCTTTTTGTGTTTCTAGTAATTGAGCAGCCTTAAATTCTTGCTGGGTTGCCATATTTCAGAGTAAATTGCTGTATAATTTTCAGTGGGCCTTTGCCTTTGAAATAGACTAACCTAATCCATGGGTCTGGGAGAGGAACTGCTCACCAGATGCAACCCTGAGGCCTATTCTGCAACTGCATAGCTCTCTGATGTCAGCAGTTTATCCTTCTCCCACGTTGATGGGAGAAAAAGAAAAGGAAAAACAAAAAAGAAACAAAAGCAAGTACCTGTTTCCCATAGGCCAAAATTAACCATCAGGAAAAACTTGATGGCTGTGTCCACGTGAATGATATTGGTGGGAGGCATTCATAATTCAGTTTCTAATAAATGAGGCTTTCTCACTTGCAGCTATAGCTCTAAAACCTCATCGCTGAGATGTTCTCATTGAGGGAAGGCTTTCTGCTGCCATGGAAAACCATGGACAAAATTGTGATACTGTCCTAAAATGAAAAGCTGTGTAACTCCACATGCCAGTCCTCCATCACCGACTTAAAAGATAGCAGAGTATTCAACTGAGGAATTAAGAGGGCAATTTACTCTGAAATACAGATTTTGAAGAAAAATGTTTTTTTTTTTCTAAATATATATTTTTATTTTGAGAAAGGGATATGTTATGATGCTTTATATGTAAAGAAATGCTGTAAAGAATTCTCTTTTCCAGTGTTGTGTGAAGATAACATGGTTAACCTTACCTACCTCAGTTTGTCAAATAGTGTAAAATCCCTCTCTCTTTCTTCCTCCTCCCTCAACTTATGCACAGATTTTAGACATGGTGATTGTGCATGTGTGAGTAGCAGCTTCAGGTGTCACATTTACATGACAAATTGCAGGTTGCTTTGGCTGGTGCTCAGTCTTGGTGCTGGCCACAGAAGAGCACTTTGCTGTGGTACGTAGCACCTCAAGGTGCATAGCTCCGGCACTGATTCCAGGAGCTAGGAGAGCATCCAGGCCTCTAGGTTAAGGTAACACTAGAAAGTGTTATCTGTGAGCAGGGGAAGATGCACTTTCAGGTATGTAATTACATATCCTCTTGCCCTAACTGAAGCCAGTGGCAGCACAACGTGCCTGCTCCTGGAGGGTTGCTGCATTCAGCTTGTATTCCAGCCACAGATGGGGGCTGTGGAGCTGAAACATTGGTGTTTTATCTGCAAATAATCCCTACTTTAAATTCTGGATGACACCATCAAGATTTTGCCCATGTGTTTCTTTTCTTTTTCATGCTTGTGGTTTGAAGTAAAAATTCAGTGTGTGAAACAGTGTCTGTAAAATACAATCATTGCTCTCAAACTCTTGGCACTTCCCTTGCTTGTGCTGTATGGGTTAGCACGGTGACAGCCTCCTGAAGGCTCCTCAGTGACTAGTGATTTACAAGGAAGGTGGTTTCGGAAGGAAGAGGTACATGTTTGTTACCTCAGATTGCCTGGTGCCACGTTTTCTCCTGCATACAGAACTGCTGCCTGTTTCTGAACTTCCACTTTCTTTTAGTCAGCTGTTGGACATGAGTACCAGTCAAAGCTTTCTAAGCATTGCTCCCAAGTGGATTCTGTGAAAGGATTTGGAGGCAAGTTTGGAGTACAAACAGACAGAGTTGACCAGGTGAGCAATTTCTTCTGGTACTGCAGCTACTCACAGTAGCCAAGTATATCCATCTGTATCTACAGCAGAAAAATTGCCATGTCTGTTCTTCCTGCTGTGTTTAAAGTTCTGCAGTAAGCTCTCATGGACTGTTACGGAGATAAATTTCTGTTTAAAGCAAAACAAAAGCATGGGAGTAGAGTTGAAAAGAGATGCTAGCATATGACTTTTAGCTGATGTGTGCTTTTGGTGAGGTTAAAATCAATGTGACTGCCAGAGATGGAAGGATCTGGGGAAGCTTTGTCTTGTATTGCTGTGTGAACTACTGTGCAAGATAATTGGTACACCATGCCAAGAGCACATAACAGCCCTTGTGCAGAAGTGCTGCACTGCTATTGCATGGAATTTCTGTTGTACTAAGTTGCTGAACCTGGCAAGATTTGACTAATAACGTTTTGGCAGTGAATGACAAAAACAAAAGCATGTATTGATTGTGGTGTAAATGAATGTGGCCTGTGTATTTTAAGTGGGTATTTATGTACCCAGTCCGAAAGGTCAGAACGGTACAGAAAGACACAGGAACTTTCCATGGTGTTTATCCCCTGAAGTGTAAGCAGTTTTTCTACAAACATCTAACATTTTGTCATTGTGCATTTTTATTTCTCTTCCAGTCAGCTGTCGGGTTTGAATACCAGGGGAAAACTGAGAAACATGCCTCCCAAAAAGGTAAAGTGGTGAGGTGATTCCCTCTGTAATACATGTTTTTTCAGTTACGTGAGTAGGTTTTCATTGTTTTACTGTTTGTCAAGGATCTTGTTTGGTGAGGCCTCAGTATATCGTTGTCAATTATTCAAATATTGAGAGATTTGGGTGGAAGAGAAGATGAAGGAATTACTTTTAAGGCAATTTCATGTGTTTGTGAGGTTTTAATTAAAGAAAATAGCATGTCATTGTGAGTCTTCTCTCGTGGAATTAAGGTTCTGGAGCATTTTACAGTAGCAATTGTTCTTCACTTTACTGAACCCTGATTTAAGAGGAAGTGTTGTAAACTACGGGGCTGCTGCATTCTTTACTTTCTGTGCTTAATTTTAAACTTGATTTCCTGTGCCAAAGAGCAATATTCCAGTGCTGAAATAAGTTGATTTTTTTTTCCCCATCAATTTCTAGAATATGCTTGTATTGAAAGCTTCTTCATTTCGTTTTTCTTGTTCTTTGCTCTCCATGCAGACTACTCAAGTGGTTTTGGTGGAAAATATGGAGTGCAGGCTGACAGGGTGGACAAGAGTGCTGTGGGATTTGATTACCAGGGTAAAACTGAGAAGCATGAGTCACAAAAAGGTGAGTATGGATTCACATTCTGACATGGTAGGCATTCATGACAGGCAGCGTTATAATTTTTTTTTTTCTCCATCTGTTGTACTCATAACTTGCTGAAAATTAACACTTTATACAATTTTATTTGCTGCAAACTTTGGCCTCTCATAAAGAAGCCCAAAATTTAGTTTTTAACTCATCTTAATTGATGATCCTTCTGCCACTACATTGGAGGCAGGGCGGGTAGGTTTGTCAACAGTTCTTGGCAAGTTTTGAAAAGCTGTACATTAAAATACTGAGACTGTGAGCAGTTTAACCACAGCAGAGCATTTCTAGAAGAATCAGCTCATGTAACAAAACATTTATCAGTCAGCAGAGTTGGGAATTGTGCCTGGAAACATCATTAGCAACCCAGTATTATCTGATTGAAAAAAAAATAAATCAAGTATTTTATTGAACAGTTGACATTTTTGCCATCTGTTTTTTATCTCAAAGAGTAAGGCGGTGGTGATGTTCGTTTAAAAGCAGGCTGGCTGTTGCCAGCGTGGCTCTTGAAGTTCACTTTCCTGTAAGTGTCTGAAGGATTTTGTTAAGGAGTTAAGTAACAGAAGTGCTGCTATCACTTTGCAGTTGAAATACCTATCGTGGCACTTTATTTTCCAACTGGGAGGATGTATTCTGAAGAATTTATGATTTCAGTGTCCTGAATCAAAATGAACAGGGGACATCAGTACTTCTTTTAATAAGTAATTTAATGTTAGTGCATCTGATTGTCACAGTTTTTCAAGGTAACATTTTGTTGTTGAACACTTACAAACAAAACTCTTCACTCTTATCTCTAGATTATTCCAAGGGCTTTGGTGGTAAATATGGTGTTGACAAGGACAAAGTGGACAAAAGTGCTGTTGGCTTTGAATATCAAGGCAAAACGGAAAAACATGAATCACAGAAAGGTTTTTATTATCTTATTTAAAAATACTGGTTCAAAACAATCAGCCTTTCCAATCCAGGAAGACATAATTTTTGTTGGTGGTGGTAAATGTGTGTTTGCCTTTTGTGTATGCTGATTTCTATTTCCTTTAGATGTAGAAGGTAGCACTGGAAACTGTCCCCGAGTTTCACAGTCTGATTTCCAAGGGATCTTGGATGTTACTGAAATAAGTGTGTAACTTCACACGTCTGAGGCCTTCAGAGGCAGTATCAAATCCTTTGTTATTTACATATCTACATTATGCATATATATATGTGTGTATTTTATGGCTTGAGATAGAAAGTGCATCAAATTCTTTTAAGTTTCCAGATATTATTGAGTCTATGTGCTGTACACTGGATTTTTGGTGCCTCCTTGCATTGTGGTCCTAGAGTTCCCAAGCGGGCGTTGTTCACTTTGGCTTAGGCAGTGTATCAGGGGAAAAATAATGAAAGCATCATTAGCAATAGGGCAACTAACCCAGTAACATGTCTGCTGTTTTTTTTCTAAGCACTGCTTACAATCACAAGTTGTATTAATGTTTTCTGAAACTTCGCGCATACAGATTATGTGAAGGGGTTTGGAGGCAAGTTTGGTGTGCAGACAGACAGACAAGACAAATGTGCACTTGGCTGGGATCACCAGGAGAAAGTGCAGCTGCACGAATCCCAGAAAGGTATATCAGTTCAAGATTCTTAGCCGCTCTTTTATCTTCCCTGATACCCACTTTTCTCTTCCCCGTGTGAACCCTCCTCCCCTGGTATCTTCAGCTGCAGTCTCGCAGTGCTAACATAAATCTCCTTTTTCTGTGTTTGAACTGTTGCTGTGTATTGGTTGTACTGGTGTCTGCAAAGCAGGTTAAACACATCTGCTTCTGAGTCCCTGAAAATTCGGACTTAGCTAAGTTCTCACTGGAGAAGCCTTACAAGTCTGCAGGTAGCCTGGATTATTTTCTTTACTTTATCAGTTGATTTGTACAAGCCACAAATTAGTAGTTTCTTTGTACTTTCCATGAGGGCCTTCGCCAATCATCTGCCTTTATGGTTTTGGTTCTGTATGCCCCTGTTTCCATGAAGAGGTAATCTAATATCTAATGCTGTCCCATCTCATTGCCTGCGAGATACCTATTCCCATGAAAGGCTGGTGCCCAGAAGAAACATTCCAAAAACAACCATTGCTGCCCTGCTTGTCATCAGTATTTAACTTTAAAAAAAAAATAAAAATACATTAATTAAGCTAAAATTTCTTAAATTAAAAGCGATCCTCAATATATTGTTCTGTTGGGTGCTCTAGATCTGTTGATAGAGGATTATTGCCTGGAGCCCTGGCTTTGTGCCCTCATTTTATGTAATTTATTACAAGGCTGTTTTAAGGCAGCAGTCAAAAATGGCCATAGCTCTTAGCTGAGAAATTTTTTTCCTCCAGATGCTGTAACAGCAGGAATTTTGCTTCTGCCTTTAAACAATGCTGTACAGGGATATCTGATGGCTAGTGTCTGTGGACACTATTTAAATGCATCTTTAAACAGTCAGCTGTGTAGCGTTAGGGTGTTAACCACGGTGATGAAGGAAGCTCGTTTCATCCTTAACTGCTAATCCTCTTGTATCCCGTTTTGTTTTGGTAAATATACTGTGTGTGTTTGTGTTCAGAATGTTGACCAAATGCAAGTGCGTTATGCAGTATGTATGAAAAACGTTCAGAATTGCTGTTTTTATGTGACTGCGGAATGGTGTTCCAGTGTGTGATAAACTGCATCGATCTCTTCCTAGTCTCAAGTGGAAACTTCTGAATTTACTTGTTCAAAAGTGTGTTGAGAATTTTTTAACCGTTCAGAATTATTGGTAATTGAGAAATATTGCAACAAATGATTTTTTGAGTGTCTCTAACTAAACTTTTTTTATTTTCTTGCTTTCATTTTAATGTATTACATGTGGCTTTTTCAGACTATAAGAGTGGTTTCGGAGGGAAATTTGGTGTACAGACAGAAAGGCAGGACCCATCTGCTGTGGGGTTTGATTACAAGGAGAAACTAGCCAAGCATGAATCTCAACAAGGCACCGTTTTCACTTGTTACTTTCTCAACAGTGCAGCCACTTCTCACACAGTCTTAAATAGTTCTTTATGTAGATGGAATCTAGTAATGTGCAGACACTTTCTTGCGCTTCTGTTCCTACATGATCTAGCAATGTTCTTCCATTTTATTCTGAAAATGTTAAAACGAAACAAGCCTGTGTTCAGGAAAGGATATCCAGTGTTTAGTTAACAGCTCGAAAGCATTATGCATTCAGTTAATGCCTATACATACAGTGTGATAGTAACAACATATTAATTAGCGTGATGTTCATGATATGCCTACCAGTTCTAAAGCCTAAATGTGAAACTTTGCCTGAGATAAATTGGTAGAAAAATATTCAGATGAGGACCGTGCATGTAACCCTTAAGAAGCAATGGATTTTAGCAAGGTCATGTAATTGTAGTCTTTAAAACGAGAAGTAGGGGATGTTTGTGGTTCTTGGGTGAGCAAATGCTGTTATAATGCTCTCTTTATTCATTGTGAAATAGTTGGGGTACAAACCATGAATTCCTGGTTTTCCGTTATCTTAAAGTGAGAAGTCTGGATCAGGAAAATGTAAGTGTAGTATATTTATTCTGGCTGAAAATACATACAAAGCTGAAGAAAATGAGGATGTTCATTCTGATAGTCAATATTTTCCTGTGCTATAGTGACACAGATTCGAACTTTAGGTGTCCAGTGTGCTGTTAGCAGACCCCGAGTACTATGCTAAAATAGCTGGTTGCAACTCCCCGGGGATTTTGGGGCTGACAGGAAGAGCAGTAGTTGTAATTTTATTTTAGGGACGTATAGGAAACCCTGTGCATCTGCAGATCCAGTGCATGTTCCTACAGACAGTTCGACAGCTCATTGCCACCAGAAAGAGGTGTTTTCTCAGCCTCACACTCTTGCTTCTTCTGCTGGCTCTGGTCCTTGCTGGACTCTGAGTTCAGTCCGCTAGAAACAGTGGAAAGCTACTCTTGTTAGAACTTATTTCTTTCTATACTGTGAGTGAATTAGCCACTTCTGGAGTGGAGCAAGTGCTGGAGTCAGCATTGGGTGAGAGTATGAGTGTGCAGCTTGCAGCAGGGCCACCCTGTTCCTTTGGTGGAGAGTTGTCGCAGTCGTGCTGTCTCTTGGAACTGCCCCTCTCCATAGGGATAGCAGGAGTTACTACCAGTGACATTCAAATTGATTCGTTGGGTATCATAACCAAAACTACTGGAACATGAAATTTGTTAAATTTTTCTGCAGTGTTTAGAATTTACGAAGTTAAGGAGGAAAAAAAGCCACCTCTGTGGTCAACAAAGACTGAATGTCACCCTTGCAGCAAAACAGAAGTGACTTAGGTTATATGATCACTGCAGAGGGCTAAAAGTTGGTGCTGTGAAAGGCTGTGTTACAGAAGTGATGCATTAGAAGGGCTCATCCCTTACTCCTTGCTTGATACCTTATCAGTCCTCAGCTTAATGTTTACTCAAAGAATGCATGTGGCCCGCAGTCTCTCATCTGCTGGTGTACCTGAAGGCTCTTGTGGTCATGTATCCTTTCTGCATCAAAAAACAAGTTGCATTTTCTTTGGCGGCTGTCACTTTGTCTTTGCATGCAGCTGAAATGGCTCTTTGCATTTGAAATGGCTATTTGCATTTGGCAGAAAGATGGGACAGAAAGCTCCCCACACTGACCCTTTTCTCCTGCTTTTTAGATTATTCAAAAGGATTTGGTGGGAAATATGGTGTGCAGAAGGATCGGATGGATAAGGTAAGTTACTTAAAATAGCTATGACTTAAATAGCCTGCAGGGATAAAAAATAGTTTGGTTAGATCTGTAGTGTTCAGCTCTTTGTTTCTAGATTCTTCTTCAGTCTATCGTCTGTGCTTTTCTAAGTCCTTAACAAGCAAGTGAGCTTGATGCTAGTTTATGTGTGTTCATTTGTGTATTGTGTGTGTGTGTATGTATACATAAATACAAATGTATGGAGTATGGAAAACTGAAGCATGAAATGAAAGAATAGCAAAATTGTAATGAAAGAATAAGATCATCCGTTATTTCCACACTTTCAGTCATGCTTTCTAAGAACTAGCTATATCTCGAGAATATCTTTTTAGTGGGCTGATTAAAACAGGTGTCCAGTATCTACCAACTCTGCCTACTTTGTTTATCAGGCACCTTCTCTGTATGGGAATTTATTTTGGCATTCTACAGCAGTGGAAGGTAGAGCAACTCGTACCTCCTTTCTACCTTTCAGTTTTTAGGTTTAAAAAGCTAGGAAATGGAAGTTCACACTGAAGTTTCCCTTCTAAATAAATACATTCTCAGCTCCCTATAAGGCGTTTTAAAGTGAGAAATAGAAGAGTTTGAAAGTCAGTAGGATTCCTTTTTGAATTCATGTTAATGAAAAAATCTTACACTGTGTGGATTAGAACGAGAACAACTCCACAATGCATTTTTAAGATGTTGCCTCATCTTTAGTTCTGATGAGCCATCTGTTCATAAACTACGCTTTCTTTTTAATGATAAGGTTTGAATGTATTCAGGTCTGTCCCTGAAGACTCTTACGGAGTTTCAGTCACAGAAACAATTATTTGATTTGTCAAGTTTTGATTCTTCCTGATTTTATTTTGGTGATGTGGAAAAAAAAAAACGACACAAAAACTACAGGGACAGTACCAAAATAAAACGTATCACAGGTTGAAACTGTCTGAAATGTCTTCATGAATTTGTACCTTTTTAAACTTATTTTTTGCTCTTTGACAATAGAATGCTTCAACTTTTGAAGATATTGAGAAACCAGCCTCAGCATATCAGAAAACTAAGCCAATAGAAGCTGGTAAGACACAGTACCCATATCCTGTTTCTGAAGGTGATAATTTTCAGAAGTTCACACTGTTAGTGTTGATGTAATTGTGATGAGTAAGGAGGGAACTGTTTTATGTACAGATCTCTGGCAACTTCGGCTAGTGTTTATCTTTTCCTGTCAGAAGTTATGTTTTGTTATGTCTTTGAAGGTCAGTGTAACTGAAGGAGAGAAAATACTGAGCATGAGAGTGGAGAGAAGACCGAGCAGGGAAGCAGGGTGGTAGAGACTGTGTCATTTAAAAAAAAAAAAAAGGAAAGGAAAAGTGCTCCAGAGGTTTTTAAATAGATGTGGTAGACAAAGGATTTGGGTTGGAAGAAAAGGAGGGGGGGAAAGAGAGAATGACTTTCTTAAATTGGCCATGAGCTCAAAGAGAAGAACCTGCAGAAACATGGTTAATTCTTGCAGAAATTTTACCATAAATACATTCTACACTACTGTTATAGAGAACTTTAAGCAACAACATCTTATTTTATTTATAATGTTACAGTTGCTAACATCAGAGCTAACTTTGAAAACCTAGCCAAGGAAAAAGAACAGGAAGACCGAAGGAAGGCAGAAGCTGAGAGAGCACAAAGAATGGCAAGGGAGAAACAAGAACAGGAAGAGGCTCGAAGGAAACTGGAGGTCAGTAGGACTCAAATCCTATTTGAATATCACGTCTAGTGCGTTTCGGTGTAAAGCTATGAGGAAAAAAATCTTTCCAGTAAATATATTTTCCCTTATTACAGCTAGGCTTTAAAGCTCTGTGTGTGTTTCTGCCTGTGCTTTACCTGTCTGCAAAACCAACCACTGTATGTATATCAGACATCAAATATGGTGATGGAGTAATACCTAATAGTGTATTGTTTTTGCTAATCCCTGTAGCCCGACCTTGCTGTACTTCAGCATTGCCATACATCTGCCTTTTAGTAATACCAGGTTCCGTTGGGCTTGAAGGAGGTTTGTATGGGAGAGGTTCATGGTCATCTGGATGTTGATAGTAAGGTGACAGTGGTACTGTTTCTTTGGAATCAGTTTTGTTGAAGATGAAGGTATATCACCATTTGGTGTTTTGTACTCACGAGATGAGGGGGGATAATGTTCCGAAGGTGAATTAAATCTTGGTTTGGAAATTCAGAAAATGACTTTTGGCATCAGCATGCTTAAGAGGTTAGTGATTTGCATCTAAATCATAAGCAAAATAATTCCAGGGGATGTTTAGTCAGAAGTTTCTTCTTATCTGCTTCGTAGAATTTCCATATTTAGTGAAATTATGCTGCTAGGTGGAAGGACTAGTGTCTAGTTCATTTGCTTTGTTACGCAATGCCTGAAGTGCCTCAGCATCAGTAATACTGAGGGCTGCCTGTTTGCAGTTCTAACCTTTCATGTAAGCTGTGTTTGTCCTGAGCCTCTGTGGCAGTTTCCCCCGTGGATACGTGCTGTTGTTCTGATTTCATGACCTCATACTTAAAAGTACACGTACTTAACTGTCATGGCATGGACTGCGAAGCAGCTGTTAGTAGCATTAGAACAGTCCCTATTTTCCTCTTCTCCTTCCCTTCTTGCTTCATAGAAATAAAAGACTAAGCACAGTGAACAAAAAAAGTAGTGGTCTTTTAAACACTGGGTGAATGCTACCTACCCATTCCCCTGCTCTGAGGCTTAACAACCAACTTGTGTGCAACACTGATGCTCAGCTAGCATGCTCCAGCTGGTAGTGTCACAAGCAGGAACAGTGAGGTGAGAGATTGAATGGATTTTGATGAAAAGTATGCACAACTCAGGGAGGTGCACAGCAAAAACTGTCATCCTCATCACCTCCAGTGCTGCCACTTTTTACGCTGAGGAGATGCCCCGGAGTGAGTAGTTCTTTGGGATCCTTGTTACTCTTCTCAGCTGATTTTGGAGTGTTACTCCCACTCCTCCCTCCTCTCGTTCTGCCCCTCCCCTCTTCTCTTTTTTATTTTTCCCCAAAAGTAACTTATGTCATTTAGAGTCAATGGATGTCATCCACTGCAGACTTCTGTAATTAGTTCTCTTGCATATGAAATTATCTCAACGTTCTCAGTGTGACACATGAAATCCAGGAAAGGCCATCAGCTGTTTTCTCAAATCTGTTCAGTCCTCCATTTAATAACAAGTGAGACAGGGCCCACTGACTGCTTTTTCACGTGTGATATCTACTGCCCTGAGCAGGAAGCTGTTACAGGATGCCAGGGTGTGATGTTCATCCGAATACACCAGCATCGTGTGATTCGTCACTACTTTAATTTTGGTGTAAATAATTTGTTTTATATGTGTGAAAAACTATGCATGACAAGCTTAGCTAAGATAACTCCGATCTTCCTAGACCAAGACAAATGCAACTGCAGTGAAACCTGCGTGTACTTCACGTCAATTAAACTAGCCTAAAGCAGCATAGTTTGTGTTTATCTACACTACTCAGCCACTTTATTCCCTATGCCAGCAAGGCCGTTACTTGACTACACAAAAGCAGAAAATTAATAGTACCAAATAAGATGGCTAGTTAACCTTGCCTGATTTGGTGATTGACTTCCCCTGATTTGGTGATTGACTTCTCAGCTCTCCTGATCACAGGTGTACAGACCAGTACTGCTTCTGAAATAGCTTTGTAGTTTTCCTGAGCTGAAACAGCGTGGCTTGTGTGTTTTGTGTGTTGCTTGGCTTTGAAAAGCAGTTAACTCCCTTTTTACTTCTGCTTGAAATGGGGCAAATTCTTACTTCATAGGATGGATCAGGTTTCTCCAATCAAAACAGCTCCTTTTTTTTTTTTTTTTTCCTTTCAGCTTATAACATCTTTTGCATTATGGCTTCCAGATGCACAGTACAAGCATATATTCACTGCATGTGTTTATCACAAGATGAGTGGGAATTGGTCTTTGTGCATCAGTGATTTCTTGTGATGCTGCCCTTCATCTCTGTGTGCTGTAAAATTTAAATACCTTCCCACAGCACTGTTTGGGTTTCTTTACTGTCCTTGGGAAAAACATGTTAACACCATCAACACAGCATCTGCCAATTTCTTAACGCTGAGAGAAGAAGAAAGATCTGAAGTTGAGAAGTCAGTCCTTTCTTTTGATAAGATGAGCAAGCCTGCTCTGAGGCACCTCTTGGAGCATTAGGCAGCTTGGACTGCTCTGCGCTGTTCTCAGCATTGGCACCGTCCCCCAGCACTCAGCCATGCAAAAGAGAGGTCGAACATTTTCTTTGAGGAGAGTCTCTCAGCTCCCCTCTTGGAGCAGCGAAGCTGAGATGCGTTAGTCCTGAGCGGTTGTTACAGGAGCTCTTCAGATGAGAAAAGTTGAATGCCTTGGCATTTGCTCACTGAAATGATCGCTAAGTGCTATCAGTACATCGCTGCCATCTTCTGGTGTAGCTGTTGAGCTGGTAACCCCACAGCTTCTCTAGCCATTGTCAGGCTGTCAGTGCTCCTGAGCTACTGTCAGATGTTCCCAGCATGCTTCAGTCTATTTCAGCTTACACATCACCAGCATCTAGATCTAGCATGCTTTTATTTCCCCCAGCCATGTGATTTTTTTTCACTCCTCATCCTCCTGAGTCTTTGTCCATGCCATCAGCACTACAATCACAGTCGGAAGGCTTTAGTCTGTCAGCTCCTGTGTCAGTTCTTGGAGACAGCCTGGAGGCAGCCTTGAGGGGTGTAAGTTGTTCTTGAAAGTGCAGCTTCTTTCTTCTTCGAGAGATCTTGCTCCTCTTTTCACTTATGTACTTCCACTAGCACGTTGGATCTGGACAGCATTATGGTTTATGACTTGCAGCGACATTGTTTTCCTTGCAGGATTTAATGTAGCAGATATTTAACAGTTCTTCTGATAAGGAAGGACTGTGAGGCAGGATGAAGGATGGTGGAAGTATTTCATTGTTAATAAGACTATTCTGCATCCGTGGGATCACTTTGGAGAGACCTCACTCCCAGTTACTGCTGAGAATTGATAAGAAATATCAGTTCCTAAGGAAAATTGATTTTCTCAGTATTCATCCTACTCCTTCATTTCTTTCTCTAAGGTGTATCTTCTAGCAATAACTGCATTCCATCATCACTGCTTTTGCTTTGTTCTCAGGCAGAGATGACCAGTGCCTTTAGGTCTTTTCAGTTAACCTGTTTGAAGCTCTGTAGGCCATTTGTTGACCGTGTGTGTTTTGAAAGTTTGACAGCTGCCATAGAAAGTATTGATGTTTCCTTCTGAGAGAAGGTTTGTGTTGAAGGTTACACTCGAGTGCAGTGCTGCACTGCCCAAATGGAGCATATTGGACATATGGACTTACTCAGTTCACTCACCCTGCTCTGTGTAATGATTTCTGTCTCACCCATCTCAGTCTTGAAATAATCCTCTTCAAGCTATCAATGCCGAATTACACCCCATTAGAGCCCTCCTGTTCCAACCCAGCCAGAGCCATTTTTTCTAACTGGTAAGGAGGAGATGACTGGTTGCTTATATGCCAGAAGGCCGAGCTTTCTGCTTGGTATTATCATTGCTCTATCTCCCCTTTCATTTTATCTGTTTGTAGTCTTCTGGAAAGTGTGTGGGAAGTTCAGCCTTTTCATTAGCAATCCTGCTGGGCTTTTGTTTCCCATTTCAGCTTTTTCATTGAGGTTTCCTCCTGCTGTGGGAACAGTTCTCAAGAAGAGTTGGTGCAGTAACACCAGCTCTCACAAGTCAGTGGGCTGTTGTCTTTTTTTTTCTTTTCCCTTTCTCAGAATGGTTTTCTGTCTTAATTTTTGCTGTAAGTATGGGTCAAATTCTAGCCATAATGCTTGATTTTTCTTGTGCTACAGCAGATATTCTGTTGCCTGGGCACATATGAAGATTTTTCCCAAAGCTGGCGGTATTTAAATTTTACCATAACTAGATGATTAATGCTCTTCCAGACTGACCATCTCCCTGGTTAATTGTGTGGCTCTATAGTCTCTGAGAGAAGGAGATGTGGTTAAGGGGAAGCTGAAATGGCCCTGGCTGTTGTACCCCTCACCCATAAGCTGTGCATTGAAAGGGGAGGGATGCAAGTACACCATCCACACGTTTTGTGAAGGGACAGAGTTCCTTTGATTTATGCAAGCTCTTTCTTTAGGAGAACTTCCTTGTTCACACAGAAAGTTCTCTCACTTTAAGGAAGTATGTGGGCTTACACCCTCCCACAATGGGAATGTACATATGGACTGCATTCCTTCAATAATCCTGTTTACTGGTAATCCTTTTTCTTCTCTCCTTTTCACATATGCCACATAGGCAAGTGGTGTTCAGGGAGCTGTTCTTTAACTACTGCAATGAGTCAAATGCCTCATGATTTAGCCTCCTTAGAGAACCATTGAAGATACTGTTTCATATACAGCATTTCCTTGTGGAAGAAACTGCTTTAAGGTGGCCTGAGGGGACCGTGCAATTTAAATGCATTACAGCAATTATGCTGTTGCAATTGTGAGCAGTCATTTGGATTGTAGAGACCCATTTCGTAGGAGAAATGATTCAATAATTATTCATTATTCAGTATTCGATATTGTTAATGGATTGATATTGGTTTGTTCCTCCCGAAACTGAGATTTGTGCTCCAATAAACATTTTGCTTGTACTTTTTCATCTGTAGTGCAGAAGTTAAAGAGGAGAAGGGCATTAGGACAGATTCTTCCCTGAAAGCTCAGCGTAAGCTTTGAATTGAACTTCAAAGCTGGCTCTGTTCTCAGGACGCATTTTCCTTTCTTTGTTTGATGTTATTTTTTCTGAGCTGTGACAAACAAAGAAAAGGAAGACTTTTTTGCAGTGAAGTCCTCTCATTTCATCTCTGGACTATGATTTCTCCTGAGAATCCTTTGGGAAGCTGTGACTTGGTGGACCTAAGCTGAAGTGCACAGTGCATGTAATTTGTATTCTCTGTCCTTTCCTAAAAAATAAAAGAAGAAAGTTTGTCCCTAAATACGCAAATTTCTTTTCCTCAGTGGTAAAGAGGAGCAAAGTGAAATAAGTAGCTGACAGTCTTGAAGTATAAGCATTTTTTTTTTCTAAATAGTCACACAGGCAAACACAATCCTGAGTAATGTGCTCTGTGGGACCTTGTTTGAGCAGGGAGGTTGGACTGGCTGATCTCCAGACGTTCCTTCCAGCCTCAGCTATTCTGTGATTTTGTTGATTTTCTTGGGCTGTGGTATTCAGGCTTCCTAATGAATGGCTTCCCAATGATAATTGTGGTTTTGCCCTCTGATTCACAGGTGGCACAGTGTGAAATGCTGGAGTGCCAGAATACTTGATTCAGATTCTTGCTCTTTGTATTGTGGAGTACAGTGAGACTGGTTTTATTTAGAATCATAAAATCATTACAGTTGGAAAAAGACCTCATGATCATCCAGTCTAACCATCCGCCTACCACCAGTGTTGCCAACTGACACCCACTAAACCGTGTCCCTAAGTACTACATCTGTACTTTCCCTGAGCACCTCCAGGGACAGTGACTTCACTGCTTCCCTGGGCAGCTTGTTCCAGTGCCTTGCCACACTTTTTGAGAAGAAATTCTTTCTAATATCCAACCTGAACATCCCCTGGCACAACTTGAGGCCATTCCCTTTTGTCCTTTTGCTAGCTACCTGGGGGAAGAGGCCAACCCCCACCTCGCCACAACCCCCTTTCAGCTCATTATAGAGGTGATGAGGTCTTCCCTGAGCCTCCTTTTCTCTGAACTGAACAATCCCAGCAGCTCCCCATCAGTGTCAAAGACACTGATCTAGGTTGGCTACATCAGCAGCTTTTCCCTTGTCCACCAGGTGGGTCACCTAGTCTTAGAAGGTAATGTTGATCTAGCAGAATCTGCTTCTCGTGAAGCCATGCTGCTGGGCCTGGTCCTCTGGTTGTCCCGCATACGTTGTGTGACTGCACTCAAAATGATCTGACTCATAACCTTCCCTGGCAGTGAGGTCTGCTGACAAGCCTATAGTTCTCCAGATCCTCCTTACAACCCTTGTTATAGATGGGTGTCATGCTGGCAGCACTCCAGACATCTGGGACCTCTCTGGTTGACAAGGACTGCTGATGGTGGAAAGCAGCTTGGCAGTCCTGTCTACCAGATCCCCCAGCATCCTCAGGTGAATACATCTGTCCCCAAGGACTTGTGACACTCCAGGTGGAGGAGGAGTAGTAGTAACTGCTTCCACCTGAATAGTGGGAGGTTTATTCTGCTCCTCACTCTGGACTTCCAGGACAGGAGGCTGAGTACCTTGAGGATAACTGGTCTGACTATTAAAGACTGAGAGCCTTAACTTTTTCCTTATTCTCAGCAGTCCCATTCTCCACCATATTCGTAATGCATGGAACTCTTCTGAACATTTGAACCCCCTCATTGTCAGTATATAGAATTTAATTTTGCATGAGCTATTCAGTCTTTCCCTTTGGCAGGCTTTTGGCATACCTGCAGGAGTTTACAGGATCATTTCTCATAAAGGACAATAAATCAGTAGTATAATTAGAACATGGGGGCTTCAGGTTCTCTAGGCTTGTGCTAAAATGGTACACGAGACCCAATCAGCTAATGAACAGAATGAATGTATTGAGCACAGAAACCCTGCAGCTCCTGTGGAAATGTGCCAAAGAACATTGTGTACTCTGTTTTAAAATTCATGTATCCATACATACTGTGTGCTTTTTGATTCTGCATTTTCTTTTTCCTCCTCTGCTTTGCAGTATTGCTGAGACTTTGTTTTATAGCCATTTTAAACCCCATGCAGGTCTAATGACGCAGTCAGTCCAGGTCTGTTCTGCTCCCAGCTCCAGTTTATTTCAGAATATGCTGTTTATCTCTGTTACTCAAGGATTGCTTCTTGTTCTTTAGTGAAACAGTGACTGAGCAACACTGAAGCCTTTCTTTCTCTTCATTTAAGGAGCAAGCTAAGGCCAAAAAACAAACTCCACCACCATCTCCTACTGCACAGCCAGCTGCACCGAAGACACCCTCAAGTCCAGTCTACCAGGTTTGTTGCCGTCCCCCTCAGTTCCTAGTTTTTGATCCAAAGTGTAGGACCCTCGTAAGAAAATCCTGATCAACTGCGCCAATTGGTTTTTCAGGATGCAGTTTCCTATGATGCCGAGTCTGCCTACAAGAACTCTAGCACAGTGTATTCAGCTGCACAAGAGCCAGGATCTGGCTTCAAAACTACCGAGTCAGACTACCAAGAAGCAGTGAGTCAGCGGGAGGCAGAATATGAACCAGAGACAGTCTATGAAGTGGCAGGGGCAGGAGACCATTACCAAGCAGGTAAAGTATTCATTTCTGATGTGAAAGCTTTGATGGTGAAGACTTAGTTCCTTGGGGAGTGACCTGATGAGTAGCTGTGCCAGTATCACACTGCCCTTGTATTCTGAAGTCATTGTCTGTTGAGGCTTTGAAGATCCCCCCACCAACAAACTTCAGTTAGAAGATGAAGGTGAGACTAATAAGCTAGTGGCACTAAAAGAATACAGTTCTTTAGAATTCCTGTTTTTCTCACCTCTTCTGGTTACTAAAATTATGTTTGCTCTGGAAATTCTGAACACATCGCTTAACACACGCCCCCAAATGTGCGCACGTAACAATTTGTATTAAGTACTCTTACATGCTGATCTTGTGCTCAGTTGTTGGTCTGTCACATTCTTCAGTGCCATAAAGCTAATAATTTTTATTTTTCTACTGTATTAAATGCCTAGGTGAGAACACTTCCTGTCAGGATTTAATTGTATGTGATTTAGGTAAAAATAATCCGTTTCAGAAGGTGCATCAGCACTGTTTGAATCTTGCATGGTTTGTTCCCTTAGAATTAGAATGAAAGGAAGAATATCACAGGAAAAAAAACCTCAGAGTGATAGGTAGCATGCTTTATGCTTTTAATTTTTTTTTCCTCTTTTTCTCTCTCCCTTAGAAGAAAATACTTACGATGAATATGAAAATGAACTTGGAATTACAGCCATAGCTCTTTATGATTATCAGGCTGGTAAGCAAAGCTCTCGTTCCTCTTGCGAGAACTCTTATGAAAGCTGAGTCTAGATTTTTTTTTCTTTTCCTACCATCTTGTAGTCACTCATGTGAGGATGTGAAGCTTTACGAATATTTAGTAAGAGGACAGACAGTGATTTAACAGTGACACTGAGACGTTTCTGAAAACTGCTAAAAAATCTTTTTTAACTAAGTGTTAACACTCATATTATACCCTTGGTGTAAGTAGTTAAGATTTCCTCTGGGGAAATCTGGGAAGAGCTCGAGAAAGCAGAGTGGTTCTCAGGGTGCTAGGTAACGATTGCTGCTCTGAGTTAGAAATGCACCCAAAATAAATAGTGGATGGGAACCAAATATGGTGTCAGTGCTGAGGATGAGAAAGCAGCTGTCTGTGCTGCTTCTATTTGTCCAGTGCCATTTCACGTGCCCTGATGGGAGGCAGGAGAGTGATGGGTGTTCACGGTACCTTTAGCGTGCTATAAATGAGAATATAGTGGGACCAGTCCTGTGTGAATACTGAACTGCTTCTGCTCTCTCTCTCCAGCGGGTGATGACGAGATCTCCTTTGATCCGGATGACATCATTACAAACATAGAGATGATAGATGATGGCTGGTGGAGGGGTGTCTGCAAAGGCCGGTACGGGTTGTTCCCAGCGAATTATGTGGAGCTGAGACAATAGAGACTGTTGTCTGCTGGTTATGCCTTAATTCCCCAGTCAATAAATCTGACTTAATACACTACAAATCACGTTGCTTTTCTGAGAATGGAGGGGTATATACATATTGCTTTTATATTTAATACTTTGCCGATGCTTTTTAAAATGTTTATGCCACAGAAGTTGCTAATATATTGTAACGACTAGGTTCTTCACTAAGGCTCTTAAAATGATTTTCATGCATTTGGAAACATTCTCTGCCAAATTAGCAATTGTCATAAAAAAGCCTTTCCAAGGACAATTAGCTGTCTGTCATAATATTGCATGTTTACTCATAAGTGAGCAGATTTACCTAGTGTTTAAGTCTAGTTAGTCTTCCACTAAATGTTTTCAGCTCAGAAAATCATGGCTGTGCAGGTTACTTGCATTTCCACTAAGCAAATGGGGTGGGCAGGACTGGGAAGGGGGCATAATTTTTTTCCTTTAGTTTTCTAGATAGTATGTGAAAAAGCAAAAGATCGCTTGAAAGTTACAGCTAATTGCAGTTAATCACGTACTCTCCAATATTTACTGAATAGTAATGTTATGAAGGAAACAGTCTGGTTACTTTTTCCTTATCTTTTAAAGTGAAGTTTCTAGGATATTGCGTTGATTTCTTTTTATTTTTTTCCCCTGAGTTTGCACCTCTCTTCACATTATCCCAGAGGGTAACAGCAAAACACTCTAGCACTGATCATCCTGAATTGCTTTGCTTTTTCTTTCGACTCCTCTCCCCTCTTTGACAGAAAAACTTGAAAAAAATACTCTATAAGTGTTGAGTTTCTCAGTGAAATTCCTACTTGCTCAAAGGGAAACTGGCATCCAAGTCTGTGTGACAACCTTCAGGAATAGTCTCATTTCCTTAAAGGGGAGGAGAAAAGGCAAGATGGAATTGCACTCGTTTTGTGTACGATGCATCCTTTGTTCGTACAGTGAAACAGGCAGGCCTGCTGTGCAGTAATAGCATTTTACATAACTGTTCTTGAGTTGAAGGATATTAATACAGATAATTTGATTTTAAACCCTTATAAATAATCTCAATTTTTAATCCTTAGAAGAGGCATCTGTCCTTTTTTGTATGTTCAACAGAAACTGCCAGTAATGTTTTACTAAACGATGGGTTTAAACCTGTTCTTTGCCAAAACTAAAGTTGAACTTTTTGTCATTCTAGAAAGCCGATTTTACTGCAGGTTTAAGGTCCCTACCAAAGATAGCAAGTTGCATCTAATAGTGCACGTGTTAAATGTATGTACTGTCTGTTTCCACCTTCTGATCAAATGGGAAAAGCAGAGCCGGTATGATAGCTAAGAAGGAATGCAAAGGATTTTTATAAACTGTAAATTTGGACCAACGGAATATAGAAGGCCTGTATAAAATGGTAAAATATATAATGTATCTGGGAAGGCATTGTGTTGAACCAATTCTTGGATGGTTGGGACAATCCTTAATGAATGTCATGTGTATCTCATGATTATATATATTTTTCCCTTTCCATGGTCTCATTTCTCTGTTGTATTTGCATTACTAGGGTTGGGTTTTATATGCAGTTTATTTTATCCAATTTTGCATAGAACACCTCATAGGGGAGATATGATTTTTGTAAATTAAATATTCAATAAACTTTTTGAACCATTTGCATGTAATATTTTTGTATTTTTAAGTTCCTTTGTTAGTTTGCTGCAGGTAGTTCATCCCATCTCAAGCTGCATCTGGGACCAACTTGCATACACAGCAAAGGATGTGCCCTATGGAGGGCTGCTGCTGCACGGTGCTCGGTACTGTTGTGAAGGTCACCTACTTTCTTCTAGGTTGCTGCTGCCTTCCAGATAGTTCCTTTCCTCAGAAACGTAGTAGCTTTGTCATTTCTTCCTACTCCCATGTGGAAATATTTGGCAGTAGTGGTGGCTGCAAGGCAATGAGTGCACTTGAAAGCACAGCTACCAGTTACAAAGAATATTTTAAAGCATCTTTAAGTTTTTCTGCTCTGGTGCGTGACTGTGGACCGTAAGTTGGATCCTAGGAAAGCAGGCTGCATAAAACCTTGCTTTCATAGTCTGGTGTCTGTCTGAACAAAATATTAATGGAAGTGCTGCTGTTTTTGTTCTTTTTTCCCCACAATTCCAACTGGTATGTACTGCTCTGACAGGAATATGAAACAAGGCTACTGAAAGTTGAACAATGCCGTGTGAAGTGTCAGAGGCTTTAGCTTCTGGAAGGAAGTGGAAGATCTCCAGAGACCTTCAAGAGACAGATTCATGAAAACACTGGAATTTTCTACACATTTGACCAATTTCTTGAACTTCTCACTTCAACAATAAGCTTGAAGGTGTCTCTTTTCCCTTTTCTTCTCTTACTGTCAAGTCCTTTATTATCCAAAGCAGTTACGATACGCATCTGCCCAAACAGACCCCCTGATGACAGGTCCTCAGGACAGCTGCTTCCCAAAGCTTTGCTTTGAGAACTTTCAGTCCCACCCTCCTAAGCAAAAAAAGACCATGTTTTGCTGTTTCTAATGCTGAGCTTTTTTGAGCAGGTGGGAGTGTGCTGTGCTGAAGATGTCTGCATTGTGGAGCCCTTCTGGTGTCTTTTTTGCTAACCACAAGCAAAATACCTTTTCTGGGCTTTGGGATGGATTTTGTTGCCTCACAGACAGTAGAGAGATGGGGACTTGTGTGCTTGACTCTGCTTCCACCTTCGGCAAGCTCATGCCGTTTCCCTAAAAGCACCCAAACAACCGTGTTAATTGTGCAGGAGGAGGCGAGCTTTGGTAATGGAGGAGAAAACCTGAAGGTGAGCAAAGGACTTACGCTGCACTTAGATTCGTGAGCATGCCTTGTGTCATCTTCACAAATGGCACTGCAGACATCAGTGCACATCTCTGCTGTCCTCCCTGTCAAGTATGAAGGAGTGGGGACCTGAGCTGCTGGAAGAATCCATTAGGTAACACTATCAGCAGCAGCATGGAGATTAAGTAAGTTTGGGGAGCAATCTTGTGTGTTGCCTTGCCTAATGGACAAGGTTTCATCTCTAATTTAAACTACTGATCTCACTATCTCAGTTTGGTAATATTCATAGATTCATAGATACATTAGGTTGGAAAGGACCTACAAGATCATCTAGTCCAACCATCCTCCTACCACCATCCCTACCCACCAAGCTACTAAATCAAATCCCTTAGCACCTCATCTAAACGCTTCTTGATGTTCTCTGCTAGATTGATTTAGTACCTTGTCTAGCATATGTAGGTAGCAGCATTATGACTGTACTGTTGCAACTACAAGACGAGATGCATTCAAGGCTTTGAAGTTTTAAGATCGCTCTTACTCACTGGTAGTAATTACCCAAGCTAGCTGAAGCACATGCTTCTGGTGAAACAAACCTGAAACTGTCTGAATTTATCATCACAGCAGCTGGCACAGCCCTACTTGTGTGTAATTAACTGAGGAAAAAGTGAGCCCTGTTTTATTCTGCTAATGGGATGGGTGATCCTTGAGCCCTTTCACACCTTAATGTGATGCAGTCATCGCTTCTCATCCTGCTCAGCTTTCAGGTAATGGAAGGCAGCAGTGGCACTGACTTTATTCATTGCCTATTTGATGATTTTACACTTTGGAATGTTCTTCCAAGTTAATATAATTTAAGCACGTAGTAAGAACAGTCCAAAAAGTGTTTCTATATATAAACATTGTATAGATTTTTGTATTATGTCTATTGCTGCAGTAGTTTTTAGTGATAACGAGAGAAGGCTGTATTTTGAAAGGTGGTTATGTGAGAGGTGGGGAATCTTACAGAAGTGAGATACATTTACTGCCCCATGTGCTGTGCATCCTCCATCCCTCGTGAGTACTTCCCTCCCCATGCTGGCTCTAGACCCTGGGTTAGCTCAGCACGGGAGCCACAGCTCTTTTCTGCACGTTTCTCGGATGCATTTTATCAACTGTCTCCTTAAGCTGCCACTTTATTTTTAGTCTGTACAGATGGCAGGCTTTAAGAGGATGGTGAAGAATGCTCCTGCATCCCATTTATTTTATGTGAAGCCTTGAAGCTGTGGAGTGCTTTGCCGGATTTTTATGGGCAATGGGCCATTCACAACACATCAATTCTGACTAGTTTGTCAAGGGCAAGCCAGTTTTTGACTTTTATCCAAGGAAGGGGAGCGAGAAGCAGAGGCAACGCACAGTGAAGCAGGAGGAAGTTGCTCAAAAGCAGAGCCTAGGCTTAGATAAATGCAGAGCCAAATTGTGACTGTGTTTACCAGCAGTGTTCTGTATTGTGTGCAGGCTGCGTGTCCTCTGCAGCCTTTCTTGAATGTGGAAGGCTGACAGTCACAGCAGTAGCAGCACAGTCTTGTTCTCAAGTCCCCTTCCTATTGAGTAGCACCAGTGCTTGTTGCCAAGGCTATTCAGCTGAAGCAGCTGCTTCTGGAGAAGTGCTTTTCAGATGCAGCTTCAAAGACACCTGTGATTTCTAAGCAGCCTTAGCCTGGAGCTGCAGCTTTCACTGGACAGCAGCAGTGTGAGGGAACGGCAGTCACACAGCCACCTGCAGACACACGCAGTGACGGATGGAAGCTCATTCCCAGAGGAGGATTTCCAGTGATGTGCCTTCCCTGATCACACTCTCCCAGCACACTGATCGGGACATGAGGGCCAAGAATGGCTGCCACTGAGTGTAGGCAGTGCTTACCTCACTGCAGGCCTTCTGTGCTGCACAGTGGTCCTAGAGCTGTGTGTCCGAGGGTGTTGCTGCTTGATGTTTCCTGGATTTGAAGATGTCTTCCTCAGATTCTCTTCCCATTGAGCACTCTGCTTATACCATCATTTTACAGGCATGGCTGCGAAGTGGGTTGGTGAGAGGGAAATTAAAGCACAAGTCTGTGGAAAGACAGACAGAAATCAATCTCAAGTGCATAATGCAAAGTATGGGGAGTGGTGACCTGGATGCCAGCCAAAAAGGGAATGGGAATTGATTAAAATAGCTTTCCCTGATGTATCGTCCCAGACTTGGAAAGCTCTGGCAGAACTGCAGGGCAGTGTGGTGGCAGCGGGAGGCTTTCCCCAGAGTGAGCTTCTAGGGGCAGTGCCACTGCAGGGGTAAGAATCGCAGCATGGCCCTCAGCCAGGGCACAGTGTCACAGCCTGCTCCACGCAGGGGCTGGCTTCAGGGTATACCTCGCTGAAGGAGAGGAATTAAACCCAGACAAGTGGTGCAGCTAAAAACAGGAGCTGGGGTGTAGCACTTTGTTCCCAGAACTTTGGAAGTGAGTACTCTGTCTGAACTATGCATACGTGTTCGTGTGCATAAGCACACATGTACGAGCTGATGACGCAGGGCTGTGAGGAGTGGGCCAGGCCCTCACCGTGCATGATGCATTCTGTCAACAGCACTGCTCCTTTGGGAGAAGGAATAGCTAACACCACATGCCGGTTTCTCCTGCTCACAGCCTTCATGCCATGAGATATGGAGCCCAGCACAGCTCTTGGGCTGTACAGAAAATTGAGCTCAGGTACAGCTGGGCGTGATGGAGCTGTAAATTGCGTCAGTGCTGTCTCTCACCATCAGGGCAGTGCCTTCACAGCTCCCGGTGCAGCATTTATCACAAAGAGCGTCATTTACCGACTTGCTTGACCCGTTTCCTTCAAAGGTTGGACCAGTTGCTTGTCCAGACACTCACACATCTGCTTGTCTGTGTGGCACCTCTGAGATGAACGTGCTTCTGGTAGATGGAGGCACTGTTCTTGCTGTGCAGTTAAACTCTCACCCAAACGTCTTCTTCTAGTTGTCTTCCCCATTTCCCCAGTGTGATCCAGATATTTTAGGGTGGCCAAACCATTGCTGGGTAATACCATCATGAGGGAAAAGAAGTCAGGCTAGACAGCTCTACTTAGCTTTCAAAATACAACAATTCTAAGCACCATAGGCCATCCTTGTAGTTAATAGCTCTGTAAGATCATATCTATATCTTTCTACAGTGCTCTATGACAAATAGTTGCTGTAAGTGAAAGCACTGTCATAGCTTCTTGCAAGGAAGTGCCAGACTTTTGCATTCAGTATAAAAGGCCTGAACTTTCTGGAATAAAGCCTACAGGGTACTTACCTAATACCAGTAATTAATGGACTTCTTTGAATGCAGTAAACTGAAAGGCAGGTAAGTCAGCAGAAATACAAATATATTCTTAACATCTTTGGGATTTATTTATTTATTTATTTATTAACTTTTGGGCAGAAATTACTGTTTTTTGAAACTTTGGAAGAGAAGCTGCCAAATGTCAGGTCCAGAGCCAAGAAACACTATTCATGGTTGGGTGTGTCCCCTCAGCAACTGGTACTGGAGCCATTGTATTTCAGTTCTTCTCATTCCTTCAAAACAAGAAGAGTCAAGGTGCTATCTCTTACTGAAACAAAGCTGAGTACTTCTTTTACATACCAGATCTACTAATATTCCCTTGCTATACTAAGAAACAGCAAGAGAGTGCGCAGTCCTTACCCCTGGGTGCATTTGTCTTTGGACCACCTTCATCTCAAGCATGCTGCTCCATGGCCTACTCATCTGCTTACTTTTTTTCTTGAATTATGTGTGTTAATTTAAGCCACATGGTCCTGTATAGATATGCTCATTCCCATGTGCACTACTTCTGCCCTAGCATTGTTATTAATGCTGCTATTTGTCAAGCTCTTGTGCTCCTCAGTGCCAAACAGTCCTGGACAGTGGCCTACACACATTGCATACTATTCCCAGGAACACAGAGTGCTATTACCATTTCCAGTAAAATGTAAACTACTGCATATACCATCCTACCCTAATTTCATCTATTTAATCAAGCAAGAAAAAATACTAATTAAAAACTCCTCTTATGGCTCCTGTTCCCCTGTGTTTGCACAACAGTGCAAGCAACAGTAATGCAGTCAACAAACCCTCATAGACATAAAGGCAACTCAAATCTTTCTTAATATAATAATATACAAACTCAAATACAGACTGGTAGTAGTTTAAGCTTATAATAACATTTCTCCTTTGAACATTGGTTGTTATTTCCATTGCAATCTGGAAATAAATTCTACAGTGAACTTGTTCTACATGAGCTTATTGCTTTTAAAGTTGTGTTACTGCTAAATTGCACTTGAACAACCATTTCCTTCTGTAACGAAGTTGGTTATTTTTGGCCTTTGGCTTTTCTAGCTGAAAGCCGTGTACAGATCCAAATTAAAATCTTCCTATAGTGGAATTTTAGGCATCCATATTATAAAGTAAAATGCTCTTTATTTTGAAGGGGTCTAAATGTATTAGAAATGGTTGATTAAGTCCTGCCCTTAATGAGTCCTACATAGAATCACAGAATCATAGCGGTTGGAAGGGACCACTAGAGATCATCCCCAACCCCCCCCACCCCCCAACCAAAGCAGGTTCCCTACACCAGGCCACACAGGTAGGCGTCCAGGCGGGTCTTGAATATCTCTAGAGAAGGAGACTCCACAACCCCCCTGGACAGCCTGTGCCAGTACTCCACCACCCTCACCGTAAAGAAGTTCTTGTGAACGTTAATGCAGAACTTCCTATGCTGTAGTTTCTGGCCTTTTCCCCTTGTCCTGTCTCCACACACTGCTGAAAAGAGTCTGGCCTTGCCACTTTGTCCCCCACACCTCAGATATTTATAAACCTGGATCAGGTCCCCTCTCAGTCTTCTTTTCTCAATGCTGAACAGGCCCAGTTCACTTAGCCTTTCTTCATAGGGGAGATCCTCCAGGCCCTTCACCATCTTTGTGGCCCTCCACTGGACTCCTTCAAAGAGATCCCTGTCTTTTTTGTACTAGGGAGCCCAGAACTGGTCACAGTACTCCAGATGAGGCCTTACCAGGGCAGAGTAGAGGGGAAGGACCACCTCCCTTGACCTGCTGACCACGCTCTTTTTAATGCATCCCAGAATGTCATTGGCCTTTTTGACCACAAGGGCACACTGCTGGCTCATGGCCAACCTGTCGTCCACCAGGACACCCAGGTCCCTCTCTACAGAGCTTCTCTCCAGCTGGTCATCCCCCAGTTTCTACTGGTGCATGCAATTATTCCTCCTTAAGTAAGTTCAAGACTCTACACTTGCTTTTGTTAAATTTCATCTGGTTTCTGACTGCCCAGCTCTCCAGCCTGTCCAGATCTTGCTGAACGGCAGCACAGCCTTCAGGCGTGTCAGCCAATCCTCACAACTTTGTATCATCAGCAAACTCGCTGAGGGTGGCCACTATCCCCTCATCAAGGTCATTGATGAAGATGCTGAACAAGACTGGACCCAGCATGGACCCCTGGGGGACACCGCTGGTTACAGGTCTCCAACCAGACTCCGCACTGCCATCGATGACCCTCTGTGCTCTGCCAGTCAGCCAGTTCTCAACCCACTTCACTGTCCACTCACCTATCCCACACTTCCTCAGCTTTTTTATAATGTCATGGGAGACAGCATTAAATGCCTTGCTGACAAAGCTGTTCTAACATTTCTATCTGTTTTTAATAGTTAGGCACATATGACTAGAAATTCCCACCCTTACCCAATTGTAATTGGAGAATCGTAGGCAGTGGTGGTACTGCCTAGACAGAGTTGTAAGAAAGAAAGTCAAATCATAATTCAAGCCTGCACAACCCATTGAATTCGAAGAAAAAGGAGAAGGAGCTTGCTTTATTTGGTGGGAGGCTTTCTTTGAGCCTCCATTTGCAGTCCAGGAATAAAGCTTACTATCCAAAGAAACCCTAGAGTCTCAAATAATTAAAATACCGAAAGCACAAGTTTTACCTACATGAGTAAATACCATGAAATGTGGTCATTATCCAGCTGGATAGCTACTCTGATAAGCGCTGTGTCTTTCAGGTGTGGATCCTGGGTTTCTCTCTTTCAGTGTTTCATCCAGTACTTCAGTATTAATCCGGTTATTGTTTTTTTAATATGTGGCTATGTCAGCTGCAAATCCCTTGTAACCTGCACTTCTCTTAAGCACAAGACTTGTGTCCATAGCCCTGCCAAACTGCTCCAAAGCATCTGAAACTCTGTAAACCAGGGTTCCCTTCCCTGGAAGGAAGCAGCCTTTATTGCACAAAGCCAGCACCCAAGACCTGAGGCCTTAGCTTTAGAATAACCATGTGCATTGCCATGCTCCCAATGCCTCTCAGCCGTCCCAGCCCTGGTTGGGCAGGATACTGGGCACAGCAAACTGTATGCTCCAAGGAATAAGCAAGGCATTCCTTGGCTTCACAGGCTTTGAGGAACACCCATGTTCTCCCTTATAGGAGACAGCCATACAGGCCCACCCCTCTCATTGTTGCAATGCTCTCGTTTCCAACCTGAATTTATTCATTGCCAATTGGTAACATCTTCTGCTAGCACCAAAGTTTCTTTTAGTTACAATCCCTCTCCTGGCTGCTCACCCACTCATGTGAGTGGGAAAGGCAGACATCTCATTTCAGCCTTTTATTTGCTCAGTTAAATAGACCGAACCATTTCATAGCCTGCTGTAAGCACCCACAGCTGGGATCTCACCAGCAGCTGTCCCACACCCATCCTAATGAGCTCTTGTGAACATCCTCAGCTCTCTCCAGGAAGAGGTTCTCAGTCCTCCTTCAAAAGCCTCACCTGGTCTGTGAATTATGTACACAGTTATTATGGCAAAGTTTTCCTTTCTGCTGCCTCCAACAGAGGCATCCCAGGGACTCAAGGCAAGGCTTTTGCATGCTGTGTTTCGTTCAAGCATGTTTTCCCTGTTACTGTTGTGCTGATCTTTCAAGTGTATAATATGTTATTTGCTATCATGATCTTCCCTGTGAAGGAACCAGCACAGAGAGCTAACACACAGCGTTAGCTCCGTGAGTTTTCTTCAGAGGGTTGAAGTCTGCCTGACAGTACTGTGGCATTATGAAAACACTCATTTGAGTGGGGAAAAGTCCAGAAAATATGAACTAGAAGTGTATAAATGATCTGCTCTGAATACACACTACCTGTGCAGAATTCTTCTCTGCAAGATAGCATATTTTCTAAAAATTGCAAAGTACGTTCTGTAAATCACCCACCCTTTGGTGATTCTGGGTGTTCTCTTTACTGCAGAAAAAGAAAGGACGTTATCAGAGATTTCAGATATCCTCAGGCAAAATGTAAAGCTTGCATGCTGCTGCTGGGTTACTGTAAGGGCTTACAGGTGCCTTAAAAAGAGCTGCAGAATGGTGTTAAAGGTCACATCCTCTGCTTTTGTAAAGAAAGAAAATTGGCTGAGGTGTTGGAAAACACCTAAAGTGAAAAAGAAAGTCTAATCGCAGTATAATTTTATGCACAGTTGGACTCAGAGCTCAAATTTGGCTATGTTCTGCGCTAATAAGTTTACTAGTAAGTAAACACCATTTCAAACTCTGTTTTGGTTCCCCTTCTCTCTGTTCTCCTCTAATGAGAGCTCATCCTCTCACCTTGATCTTGACCCTGCACTTCTTAAAAGGTTTGATATTAGCTTCAAAGCAGACCTCAAGATGCACCAACAAGGCCCAAACAAAATGAGTGACATGGCTGCAGTGGTTCCTCACTGGGTGTTCTGTACGGGTTTGGTAAGGAGGGCCATACTCGGTAGTTTTCAGAAGCCGTTATGGACAAATGAGAGCCCATTCAGGGAGCTGTGTATTCTTTACATCTTCGTATTAATGCTCTGTTTCCTAAAGGCTTTGTTTTGAAGAACGTCTTTAAGAAAATGAATCAAAGGCTTCAGAAGGATGTGCAGCGGAGAGATTCATCTCCCCCAAACCTTCCTTTAAGCTGTTTCAAGACTTCCAGGAGTTACAAGAAATTGCTTTAAATTACATTTAAGTATATAAGGAAACCAGGAGATTGGAGACAAAAAAAAAAAAAAAATAAAAAATAAAAGTGGAGAAACAACCCATTAAAACATGAATTACATTTTGAGATTTCTCTATATTGTATTCTCTTCACTGCAACATTTATTCCAGAACATTTTTAAGCACATGCAACACTGGTGACCTGTTTGTACATGGGTTTCTAATGCTGTCCAAGAACCTTTACATTAAAAGCATACAAGAACTCACACACACATGCATGTATTCCTAGTCCTGAGGAGAACTTAAATTTAACTTGAGAAACCAAATGTCAGTTCTGCAAAAACATCTTGGAGACAATCCACCTGCTATTATGGACGAATTCCTAATCTGAATACCTCGCACTCATCTGCAGTTTGCATCTGAAATAGTTGTCCTTCAACAGATTGCAATGTTTGGCTGAAATTGCTCAAAGCAGTCCAAGACTTGCAGCACTGGAGACAAAAGCTATATTCTTTAGAAAACATATTCGATGCAGATGATGGATCATATGGAGATGCAAACATTTAAAACATAAAATTGATTAAATGTACCCACGTGGAAACTAGAAAACGTTACAGTTCTTCAAAGATTTATCATTTGTTGAATAATCTGCGTGATTATACAGTCAGCCTTCTTTCTGGTTGAAATGCTGAGGCCAACTCAAAGTAATCACAAAACATTAAAATGACTTATTGTAAAAGAATGACAACAGTTTAAAACGAATAAATACATTAAGATATTGCTCTGAGACCATGGCCATCACATTCCACTAGATGTCAGCATGATAGAACCAGCTTGTTCAGACTTAAAAGCGTAAGTCCACTCCATTTATTTTTGTCATCTTTGAAACATAGTACATGGCAACCCCATTAATAACAAAGCATATAGTAGCGGTAGTAAGTTGAACCCAAAATAACAGTCACATTATATCCCGCCCTCCGTGCCTCCCTCATTTACTGTATCTGAATAAAGGTCTTCAAATCAGACTTGTGATGCAAAAAAAAAAAAAACCTTTTTAAATAAGGTAAGATGTAAGCCATTTCAGTTCTAACTGCTTTTCTGAATGCAAAGATAGGGTCTTCTCGCTTTAAAAGAAATAAAGCACAATAAGCTCTTTTTGTCAGGTATTACAGTATTTGGAAGAAAAAGCTTTGTGTCAAATACAGTGCAGTTGATCCATGTTTGCTGAAAATTATAAGGCACATACTTTAAAAAAAATAAATCCCATGTTCTGAAGCATTTTTTACAATCTCTTGTAAAACAACTTGTTCTGGTTATCTCACCATAGCTACCGGGACATGGTTGTTCTTTCTTTTTTTGCCAGTTTTTTGGACAGAGGGAATGAAAGACCATGAAATGCAGAAAAAAAAATACAGAAAAGATGAGAACAAAGCAAAATATGACACACTGATACATGTCCACCACAGCAGCAATGACCAAATCTTCTCATTTCTTTGACAGACAAAGCAGTGACAATTGACTTGGCTTAGATACACTGATGTTCATCACTGGTTTGTCACAGTACCTGAAATACAACATAGGCTTGAGGTTGGGTTGTTGGTGTTTTTATGTCATCCTTAACAAAACAAAGCTGCCGAATAATCATTGTTGGAAAAATTATAAGGAATCACAGGTAGCTACGAAAAACAAAAAAAAAAAAGATGAACCAGAACGACATCTGTGGAAGAGAATTGTTAAGGAACAAATGAAATCAAATGGCAACGTCTCTAGGCATTTATTTTGACATCTTAGAAAACAATCGCAAAAAATATCTTCATGGCATCACCATTTAAAAAATATAAAACAATGTTGAGATTAAGCAAAAAGAAAAAGGGAGCTTTCTTTCTTTCTTTTTGTCTGTCTGTCTTTCTTCCTCCATCTTAAGCTTCTATTGTTCACAGTACAGATATACTCTGCCAGTACAATTTTCAGTCACAGGAGGCACAAATTCTGGTAAGGAGCACTGTTTCCCTTTCTCTGTAAGGCTGCTCTTCCCTACCAATGGTCCAACTCCCAAATTTCCAGTGCCATTCCAGTGCCTTACCAGTCTGCAGAACAGATCCCCATGTGAGAGCCCCGTGTAACCAGCAGTACCAAGTTGAGAGCAGGCATTCCCACCCACATGCTCAGCCAAGAAAAAGAATTCAATCATTATTAGAAATCCACCTTAAGGCAAATAACAGATATGTATTTTCTACCTCTTGCTGAAATGTTTTCACTCATCAAATTTCAAACATGGATCTCAATCTCAGCCAGTGAACTGATGCTCGGCATGGAGAATGCTTTAAACAGAAAGGAGAAGTGGAAAGGAAACATTTTTCCTGTCCAAAACCAAATCAATCATTTTGCCTTAATGCTATCTACATTTTGTTAAAGCATTCTATCCTCTTTCAATACACAACATCAGACTGCAAGTTTGGCAACTTTTTTGTTTGTTTCATAAAAATTCAGACAGTGTTTTCTGTTTGCAATCAGAACCACAACCTTAGTGCAATATTATATTTATTTCTTACAGTAATTTTGGTTGCCATACAAGAGTATTAAGGACTGGGGAAAAGTGCAAGTTACAGGAGCTTGATCTTTTAATCAGTCGAAATAAGAGGAATTAAAGCACAAAAATTACAGCAACATAGATAACGTGAACACAAGTTCTTACACAAACTATAGCGAGAAACATAGTAATATCTAGAAAAGAAAAGAAAAAAATGTAATGGAAAAATTATCAATATTTGTGGCTCATACACATAATCATCGCCAGATCAACTGGGTAATGCTTTTTAAGAACGGAGAAAAAAATCACTATTTTATTAACTTAAGTACCACAAATAATTAACTTTTGTGATATGTAAATTTTGTAAATCAACAGTCACATCTAGTCATTTTATAATATATGAACTCAACTGAAAATGTTCTCAGACACCTAGGGAAAGGAGTCTGTGCAGTTATACACAATTTACATCTTGTAAGATTTTGGTATTGTATACACAAATATTACAGAAACTAGGCATGTAAATGCAATTTATTTAAATTACAGTATATAAACAAAAGTTGATCCTAAAACCCAGAATATCATAATGTATTTCATAGATCTCTAACGACTTGTTTTTCACTATCATAGAAGCATGAAATAAATGGGTCTTCTCTCCTCCCCCCCCAACATTTCCAGACTGACGAAAATACTTGGAGGCAACGTCATATCTGTTACTATTGCTTTCTGTAGCAAAATCATCAAACAGAGCTAGAGACCAATTTGTCTTGGCAGAGGTGCATTTTATTGGTGAAAGGAGGTCCTCTCAGGTCTCGTTACGTTTACTTTGTAAGACACAATGCAAAAATAAACTATTTCATTAGCTCTTTAATGTTTCAAACCTCTTTTCTGCTAATGATTTTGTACCTATTCTTTCAGAACCTGAAAAGATAGACAAGCAAGAAACACACCTGTGTTAGAAAGGGATTATCACCAACTGTAATTTCCCGTGTATGTCAGCACTTGTTAAACTGAAATTCAACAATAATGTTGTGAGTAAAAAGCAGCTTCAAAGTCAACTTCTACATTGTTTTCACTACCGTCATTTCTAAAGTATTTTCTGGCACGTATTATAGAGGTAATATCGACTGTACCCAAAGAAACCAAAAAAAAAAAAAAAAAAAAAAAAAGAGAGCATGGCAGTAGTGGTTTATTTACTGAATTCTGTCGTATCACCAAATGGAAGACAGTGATGGCTAAATTACCATTTGTACACTTCTGAAAGTATCTGATGGCCTCAGGTTGCCTGTGTTGACTATCTGAATGAGACTGTCATCTTCTATACCACCTATGGAAAAATGCAGTACTTTTGGAAGTAAAACGCCTCAGTACTTGATTTTTATTACAAGGTTACTTGGAATTTTCAAATACAAATATAGCGTAGTAACAGATGTTAAGTCAAAAGACTTGGTGTTCCGTAAAGGGGGCAGGAGGCTAAATAAGTTGCTTTTTATGAGTATCCAATGCGTTGGTAACTATAACCACTTTTGAAGAAATATTCATCCTCCTTTGTAGAAGTTCTAGCAAAGATAGAAAATATAACACAGCTCTGCTGGTTCAGATGCATCCAAATGAGGTTGATTTTAAAAAGGTCAAGACTTTATAATTATTCCACAGAAATAGTATTAAACCACAAAAGTTTTTTTTGTTGTTTTTCACTTTCTAGCACTGAAGTGGCACAAAGGCTGCCCAGTAGACCAGCCACTTATTTTCTTAAAATATTGTGCTTATAAACTATCTGTACAACTATTTAAACTTGCAGTAAAGAAAGATATTTAAAATGCTAAACTTTATGTACTCATACTAGGGCTGTTGCAGACCTAATTAGACACTTGTTTGTGAGCAAAAATAATCACAATAAAAAATTAGAGATAGGCTGGACCATATCAAGGACCATATCAAGGAAAGAAAGTTCAGGTATCTTGTAAAATGTAAGAGAACCTGAAAATATGGTAGGTAGGCAGTCTAGCCATCCACACACAATTTATCCACCTTGAACATCTTGAGTATTATGCTAATAAAGATCTACAAAACTCACAGATATTTAGAGGTGTTAATTACAAGGGGAGGTCAAACATGCAGAGAGAGACTTGTTAACTTAAAAAAAAAAAGAAAAAAAAAGAAAGAAATACATAGTCAGACTGACCAAATGTGTACGTTCCCCCTGATGCCAAAGTCTCTTGGAAGCTCTGAGCCACAGTGCCTGCCTGGCCCGGAGCAGGGCGCGCTCACTGCCACCTGCACAGCAATCACAGGTGGCCGTGGGAAGCATTCAGCTCCCCCGGAGGTGCCCACTCTGCTCTCCTTGTCAAGAAGCCCATACTTGTTAACAGCAATAAAAATGAGAAACCAGATACCCACAAGTTCCCTTGCCCCTGAAGCACATGTGCTCTGGGACACTGTATACCTCAGTCCACCTTGGCGTTAGCTTTCTTTTGTTCTGCAACCCTCCCCCACCCCCCCCTTTTTTTTTTTAACAAGATAAACCATTCCTATTTCTGCTAACAGGTTGAAATCCCTCTCTTTCTTACTTAAAATACTGGCAACCTTCTCGTTGACTTCAATGGGAACATTCATCTACTAATTCACTCTTGGCCTGATATTCAAAATAGCTCAGTACTTATCACTCATCGGATTAGACAATATCATTCAGGGTTCAGCATATTTCAGTATCTGACTGTGAAATCCTGAAGATGAGGCTGTACATAAACCCAATTTTATTTTTTTTTCTGGTTTGCAGAGTTCACATTGCGACTTAGCAGTAGTTTAGCTGGTTGAAAACTGGGGGTCTCAGGTTCAAACTAGCTTCATTTTGTTGTACCTCTAAGTGAGCATTCCTTCTCAATTTTTTGTGAAATGTCTGCACTGTCTTACAGGTCACGTCAATGGAGCATGTATTGAACTTGTTCTGCCACCTTGGAAGAGTGCTAAGTATAACTGCAGAAATAAAGAAATACCAGGTAAAACAGAGCAAGGTTACCTTTGAGTTAATTCCAGCAGAACAACCAGCTTCTCTGCCAACAAATCGGAGAGCTAAACTTAGTAAAAAGCAGTTATATGGACTCCCGTTCCTGTCTCAATATTGTGCCTCTGCTAACAAAAATGGATTTGAATGGTAATGAAGCAATCTGTCCTCTTTAAATAAACTAAGCTTTGGGAAAGGAAGCCTGCTGGGAGACTGAATGAACGTCAAGAAGAGAATGCAGTGCTTTTCAATTAAGAAAAAGAAAAAGCTTGCAATTTGAAATTGAAAGAAAACTGCTCTGTTATGGTTCCAGCAGAAGGGCAGTATCAATAGATGGTAACAGTTTTGAAGTTAACAATTTTCTCTCTCTCTCTCATCTCCCCACAACTTTGAAATAAAATGGCCCCACTCGTGCAACACGTTTAGATTTATATTTGGGCGTGTAACATACAGTCTGCATTACCTGAGTACCAGGAATTAAACTGTTTTATTTCCCCCCCCTAATTTTGCTGGCACTCACAGACAAGACAAGGCATTTGGGGTATTTCAGTACCAGCCCATCTCTAGTTATCAACAGAAGTTTGTGAGGCAAAATAGCTATTCTTATCTGTCCAGCAGCTGTTTCAGAGCTCTTTCTATGTTCATTCTGTGCCCAACTCTAGTCACTCCAAGGTCTATCAGATCTTCCTTTTGTAGATTTGGTAAATGAGTGCCATCTATTTCATTGTCCATAAATGTTTCTTTATGTTCACCTAAGTTTAGACTTTCCAACCAATCTGCCACATCTGGTTTAGTCCACAGGTGGACAGGCTTAGTTGTAAAAGGCTTATTTGAGATTGGCTGTTGTAATATCGAAGGAGAAGGAGACCTGCTGCGCCCTGCGGTCAAGCCAAATAAGTCCCCAGAAGGGGGCTGGCTGGGTAGGCTAAATACATCGGACAGAGTTGGAGAAGGAGATGAAGCTGAAGCAGAAGCAGTCAGAGGAGCAGGCATGATGTCTTTATTAATCTCTGTTGGTGAAACCACAGGGCTTGGAGCATGTCTTGCTCCTGAGGTCCTACTGTCATAGTCTGGGGACCTGCTCTGCAGTGTGATCGGCTGGCTGGTTCCAGGTCGGACAGTGAAAGTGATTGTTGTACTTCGTGTACCTGAGACAGTACTCATGACTTCTGTGCTCCTGAAATTGTAAACAGACATGGAAAGTTAGACACATCAGCTGCCAGTGATGCCCGTATCAACACATGGTAAACGTGGCTTTGCAATGTCGTAATAGTATAACTTTTTTAAATCAGGTAGAAAGTACTACGATAGTGTCATTCAACCTTTCCCATAAAACAATCGTCAATGGAAAGCCATAGTTAAAAACCAAACCTTTGTTTATCAGCAGTTCAGAACAGCACTTTTCAGAGCACATTCTTCCTTTTTAAGGCTATAACAAACTGACTCATGGCTAAATGAGAAACAGCACATGTAATAAGCACATGGGCACTTAGTGTTACCCATGCAGTGCAGTGAGGACTTGATCTGCCCTGCACTACACAGAGCAGGGTGGGTCCTTCATTTTGGTTCTACCTAATCACTGTAAGGTAATGTAGCTCGTAACAGCGGCTGTGGAAAGAATTGGAATCACATTACTGACTTGGGTTCTGGATCTTTGTGTGTCTACCCAGTGAATTTGATCTGAATATGTCTGTAATGCTATTCATTCACAGAACACATACCCCAAACTCCGCTCATTTCCCTTTCCATTATTTAAAAATGAAACAGTTGTGAATCTTCTAAGATTCATAAAATAACTTAATTTTTTTTTTTTTAACAGAAAATATACTTTGTCAGTTTTACTACAAAAGTTATGGAGACAAAATTCTTGTCTTTGAGTGCCTGGAGGTCATGTAGTTGTAATCAAGTCACTGGTACCTACCTCCTGCCTAAAAGAAACGTAAGATTATAAATGAAGCAAGCATGCAGCTTGCCTAGAGGCTCTCCTGCCTGGTGTCTGGCAGGGGGGATGATGGAGCAGACAAAACTACTTTTGTCTGGTGGCTATAGAACAAATTTAGAAGCAGAAGGTCTGGGTTCAGGTCTGTTCACATCACAGAATGCTTAACTACATAGCCCTCACTTTTCATGAGACTGTGGTGCCAGTCAGCATGCGCTATATAGGATCTTCCACTAGAACTTCTGTGGGCCAGAAGCTCCAGAATTTTTCACTTTTAAAATACCCTACCAGTTAGAGATACCTTCAGCCAAGTAATTTCATGCACTTCCAGACCAAAGGATTTATTTATCTTTGAACTGATGCCGTAGACTCAAGGGGATGATCTGAAGGATGCTGTAGCTGGATTTCTCTCTCAGACACTGGCTGAATCCTTCATTATCTCAGTGCCAGACCGTCCCCATGCCTGACCTGCCATGCTTGGGGCAGAACAGGCAAGGACTGCGAGCCACTATGGCAAATACAAATGCTTTTATTAATAATGCAGATTCACTATTGTGCATAAAAGAGTCAAAGAAGAAGTGCGAGTCTGGAGCCCTCATTTTAAAGTGCTGCTGCGGTAAAAGTTAATTTTGTACTTGTTAATCAAACCGACCTGAAATAGATATGTCAGCGTTTGTCTGGAAACTATGTAGTTGGTGCAAATTGGAGCCACGGCGCTTAGTTCTAACATCCTGTACAATCGACAACAGATAGCAAAGACATTCTGAGAAAATATGAGCGCGCACGATCAGAGCTGGGGAAGACTACGGCCTTCAACACCCCGACTCCGGGCTGCGCAGCGGTGTTTCTGTTGCTTACTCAATAAATTCTGAAGTAAATTAGTATCGATTGGTGTGTACCTTCCTCTCAGAACTTACAGCAGTGCTATGGAACCAGCTGAGGTCTTTATCTGAACCACTGCTTAAAGATCTTGTGTTAACTTCCAGTAAATGAAGTACCAGAAATGACCCGTGCAAAACATGTCAGCTCTCTGTGGGTCATGCCTCTCCCCGCAAGTTCTGCTTTATAAATGAGAGCCCTTCTTGTGCGCCTCTGGCTTGGAGAACCACAAAGGCTTGGCTCCCACCTGCAGAACACTAGGATGCCTGAGAAGGGGGACACAGCAAGTGTGGTTAGCCTGCTTCATCAGATCTGTTTCCCAGTGAAATGAATGCCCATGGAAGGGGAGTGACTTGACTTCGGGTCCACACATCCTTCTTAAAAAAAGCGGTTAAAATTTTGACTGAAAAGATGGTGGTCCTGGTACTTCCCAAAAGCTATCCTAACCAGCTCTCTGCTACTACTCAAAAAGAAGAAATACAGGCAGCTCACCTGATAATAATAGTTATTAATCCTCTCATACAAGCAGCCATAGTTACTCCTGGTAGCCTTGATCAGGAGTCTCTCATGAGCCCTTTCCCTCTATAATCCCCACATAATTCAGCCCATAATTTACAAACCTAGATGTCAGGTAGCCTACAGCACTTCTACACTGACATGCACAGCACACTCACAGCACAGCGAACCTCTTTCAAATAAGGATCCAATACCACTTATTAGAAAAGCACTAAGAATAACTGTTTGGAGAATGTACATGCTATTCACATGAGCAATCCCAATGATTTCCCACAGGTTGTTCCATATATTTCAAAGGGAACAGGGGATCTCCTTGAGAGCTGAAAGATCAGCACTTCACTTAAAACACAGTGGGAACAATTCTCAGAGCACTCGTATCTTTGTAATTTAACAAAGAGAAAAAATGCTTGGCAAGGTTTTGAGTGCTTCCTGTGATTTGTTTGGAGCTTAATGGCTCTCATTGTCTTCCAGGACTAGAGTTAAGCATTCTTACACATAAAAGTTAATGGCAAGAAACTATTCAATTCTACCAATCAATGGGAAAAAAATATTTATACCTACTTAGTATTAGGAGTCTCATGGTCTTCAATAATGCACAATATAATTTTGAATCCAAAAAACTCTTAGTTGAAATGGGTTGGGATAATTTTGTACTACTGATTGAAAGAACAGTAAGGTGAGTTCTGAATAGATACAGAAATTTCTCCCCAGCCCTTAATCTGTGGAGACCCTTTTACTCACATTTCCTGTATTGCAAGAGTGAGAAATGAGGGTTCTGAAGCACATTCTCTGTGCAATATCAAGCGGGTGATGCAACTTTATCTTCTGTTATGACAGAGGCCAGCACAGAGTAACTTCTGTTACTTGGCCAACAGCTCCTTCTTGCTTCTGTTAGTTGCTTCTGCTGCTGCTTCTCTCTATGGTTCCTTTCACAGACTCCCTGTATCTCCTCCTTCAGGAGAACGACTGCTCCTTTAAATAAACTACACCAAGCTGCTAAAACAAAATCCCCCAAAGTAAAACGTGTGTTTTTTAAGTGCTCTGTAGACCTATGTTACTTACCCTTCTCATGCACAGGCAGAAGTACTGGATGAGCAAGGCACCTGAAGCAACATCAGGCTTTTTTGCTCTTGCTATCAGCATGGTTCAAAGTAATGGCTTCTCATGGCTACGAACAGTATTAAAAGATCTGTGGGCATCTGGCTTTTCTCAAGCCATTGGTACAGGACTACTGACTGTTAAGACATGACTCTGGAATGGTGATAACTTATTTTAGCTGATGAATGATGTTTCAACACTAGCTCAGTTCACAGGCACTTCAGTATGCAGGCTAATAGAAATATTAGCCCTTTTATTAGAAAGCTCAGAGCACTTCATTAACAAACTTAATCCTCCAGCAACACACCTTACAGACTTAATCGTCCAGCAACACACCTCAGTTGTTGTCTACACTGAGAACACAGTCTATGAGTCATTACGCACTGCCATAGCAGCCCTATGCAGGACCACTTTTACTGTAACCAGCTGCAGATGAGGGGAAATGTAACCACGGTGACTTGAAGTAACTGCTGTCTGCAAAATTATTCAGTAACCTGCAAAACAAAGTTGGTGTTCTATTTCTACTGCTGTCCTGCGGCCTTTGCAGAGCATCCTCATGACGGCCATGTGAACCTGCTGGGGCCCACAACTGCATTTCCAGACTTTCTGTCTTGAGTCTGCTATTCCAAAATAGTTTTTTCCCCACTACTTTCACTTGCTGTATCCACTCCAGTGTGTTACAGATGGAGAAAGTATGCACCTTTGTGCATATATCCCATCCATCCCCGATTGTAATTCATAACATCTACAGCACATTCTGGTGCAGGTAGCCTTGAAACTCTCAACCATCCCGCATTTCACAGATGACAGTATCCTGGTCAATATAGGGGCAAGTGTGTTCCAGCTGGAAAGCCGGCGTGTTTTCACTGAGTTGTGGATTTTCCAGATTTTTAATAAGAGCAATTTCTTAGGCCTTACTCGATCATCTGTTACATTAAGCATATTAAATATGTATTAAACCTACCTAAATCCAAATTTCATTTTAGAAAAGTGAAAAGTCTGATAATTATTTTAAATAAAATTTGCCCCGTTAGAGTCAGCATATGGAACTAATTTGTAAACATGTGCTGCTGTAATGTCCATTATGCTGTCTCATATTAAAATCACAGTATATGATTCCTAGGTCTCCAAGTAATAAGCCATCAACACAGATTGTAGGCAAGAAATTATTTTAAATCTTAAATCAGATTTGCATGATTCAGATTCACTGCTAACTTAATATTAAAACAAATCAGTGAAAGATGGCTTGCTGCAGTTGGTCCTAAGAGCTTCCCATTAAAACAAAACAAAACCCAAACCCAAATGTTATGGTCTTCTAAGATCTGTTTTATTCTCTAACTTGCCATAAGACTTTCTGTCTCTGTCACAGCTCTGCCACTGTGCTGGAAGAAAAAAAAAAAAAAAAAAAAAAAAAAAAGCAGTGGGACACACTATATACAGGTATTCTGAGAAATTAACTTTTTAGAGATTTCTGGGTACTTGCAAACCCAAAACTTTGCCTTCACCTCTTGTAATCTGTGTACTGTATTTCTGGATTGTCAAAGGAAAACTGCATGGTAGGAAAGTAAGACAGTAATTGTCTGCTTTGGGAGAAGATGAAGAACATGCATTGATATGATGACTGGCAGGATACAGAGCTTCTTATAATAGCATTATTTTAGTGAGAAGAAATGAAGAATGGCGAGAATCTGTTGCAGGAATGGTGTTCATCTGAGTGAGGAATAATCACCACAGCTCTGTGGGAGGCTGCTCAACAGTTTCCATGTGAATGGCAAAGCTGTAAGGAAGTACTAGCAAGGGCAGGGTGCTGCAGGGGACTGAGGGCCAGAAGGTGGTCTCCGCCCTATTGCTGAAGAAGTGGAAGGGAAAATGTCAAGACAAGCTGGAAGGAGAAGAGAAAATCTCACCACTTCCAGTGGGGAAAGACTTAGCAGTAATCAGAGTGGCACACCATTATTATTTCAAGACTAGTTTGTCTTTACTTAGGAGCTTACATGAGCACGTAAAAGTGCACTTATCATTCCCCCTTCCCTCAAAAACACATCTGAAAGCAGAGTTTTGTCACACTTGAAAACTTATGCCTCCTTAAGCCCAGCTATGAGTTCAGGAATCCACTTTTAGGTGCTCACACTATAAAAGCCTCTGCTGAATACTTGTCTGATGAAAGTAGCTTTTGTTTCACTTGGAGACGACATCCCAACCCGTTTCTGGATAAGGGAGAGCTCATCCATATTGTATTTTGTATCAGCATCAACATCAAAATCACTAGAATGCAACAGCATTGAGTGAGCATTAAAAAGAAACAAAATGTATGCTTTCTAGTCAACACTTAATTCGTGGTACTTCAGTATGACCCACTTCTGAGAGCAGTAGCCATAAGAGCAGATAAAAATGACAAAATGGAATGACTGAGATGCTGCAAATATTACTGACAAAACAAGCAATCCTGTGAAAGTGGCTGACAGAATGGTTAACAATATGAAATGAAGCTAATGGGATGTTAGTAAACTGAAAAATAGAGGCTCGAGAATTATCCCACAAGATTCATGCTTCATAACTGAAATAAACCAAACGTAGGGTCAAGACCCATGCATGAGTCACTGCTAAATTCAATTCTGCCTTACCTGTTTGTGAAAATATGGGAACTTTTCCAAATAAAAAGCCCTCAGAAACGCACAAAAGCCTGACCATGGACTGTTCCCCCTTTACAACTTTTTCTGCCAAGACAATACAGGTTATTTATTCATGAAGGACCTGATCTTGCATGGTTAAGCGTTCTGTACAACGCCCACTGCTGGGGTGACTTCCAGCCTGCCAGGAGGCCACAGGGATGCTCTGCAAGCAGAGTCCTTTAGAATAGAACTAGCTCCTCCCTACTCAAAGCTATGAACCATTTCAGGGCGGTGATGGCAGGGTGCAGTGGTGGTTGTTCATTATTCCTTAATAGCACACAAGAGCAGAGGCGTAGCATGATGCTCTCACTGGGGGCTGTGCTTCTTCCTCACAGCCACAGGCTGTGTCCTGCCTTAATCCTGCTGGCATTATGCAGCCAGTTTGCAACTCACTCTTGATCATTATGTCGCTAAGCAACTGCTGGGTTCACAGAGCGAGCACTGCTCTTAACCTGATAAAAACCCTGTGTTAGCCTTCCCGCTCCTTTCTTTTGGCAGCTTCATACAAGTCAGTAGCCTCCCAAGTGAATCTGTAGCCTTGCCATGTTTATAATATAGGACTTTGTGATGCTGCTATGCTTCCCCTCCTCTCTGTCCAGCTGCGGGGAGTGCTTTCGGTTCCCAGCACAGTGCATGTCCAAGTTCTGGGATGGGCACAGCGACCCAGGGCAGCACTGGGCCTGATCTCAGGTATCTGTCTTAGGTAGAGCCCTGCACTCCAATGCCCTGAGCTGCTGCTTTAAGAAATTTTGGGCAGAAGTGGAGGCAGTGATGGGTGAGTGTTGTAGCCTCTGACTTGAGATCCTGACTGCAGGGATGGACCAGATAAAAAATCTGATCATCGAGAATGGACTCCACAGTTTCTTAAAGTGGACAATGGCCAACATGAAGAGTGGAATGAGCCCACGTGAATTCAAAAACTCTGGTCCAGAACCTGCTGATCAAACCATTCAATCATGGATGTATGTGCACAAGGAAACAAGCACATCCTTCTGCTTTTTCCTCTTTTTCTGTCCCTTCCCAGGCTCCTCATCCTGGCCTGCAGCTGGTCATTGCCTCTGAGGAGCAGATGGTTTCCAGCCAAACATTTCCATGCTCTATTTAAAAATCTTCAAACTCAGTGTTTCCATAAGAACCTCAGAAAACTATAAATACACTGTGTAGAATTACTGCTAAACATATATCTGCCAAAAAATGAAGACTTTTTTAATGTAATAATTGAAAGAGAAATGATGCTCAGTAATATAGAACAATCTCTTCATGATCCCCATTTGTCAAAAACAAATAAAGGAGATTAATTTTGTAGGTTTCTGTAACAAGCCATTCCCAAACTATTTACAGTTTAATTTACCTTCATGCTGCCCTAATGGTGCAATTGCTGTGGCCAAGCTACATTTGTATATCCACTGGCCGTACAGAGATAACTCCTAGAGGTATTTAGAGCTGCTTCCTAGGCTATAACTTCATGTTCCGCAATGAAAAAATGCATATTTTAATTTCATCAGGCTGCTAGTGCTATAAGCAGAACCCAAGTGAGCCTGAGAACATTACTATTTATAACACTTCCCACTACTTCTCCTTGGCTGAAGGGTATGAACAGACCTACACATTTTTTATCACCTTCCTTTAATTCGGCAGAATCTTTGCTTTCTGAGAGCTAAACTTCCTTGCTCCTTTTCTCTTACTATCTCAAAGAAGAGGGCTGCAAATTCTACAGTTGATTTATGTACATTTTACAATTCGAGAAAAAAGTGAAGAATTTTAGCTTTACAGTTGAAATATTAGGTTTAATACCTTGGCAAGATGGTACTCCTTGATCATAATATATTACAACTTTGTAAAAGATTGTGTCAATCATGCGATAGCGCTAGAAAATCTGTAATTTATTTAAATTTTTAAAGGTAGGGTAGGAGAAAAAGCAGTAAAAGTAAACCTCTGTCTGGGAAGCATTTACCATGCATCCGTGGCCTTTCTGTAGGCACCTCCAGGAGCAGAACTGATATTAAATATAGTCAGTCCAGGACGTACACAACACAACATAAAACAGAAATTGCAGCACTTCTCCGCTGTGCTAATACTGCTGTTAGGCTTTTGCTCCCTCCTTCCCGCTCTTCCCCCAGCTCAGAAGTAGACTCTCCCTCACCCTCTGCTGGTCTCAGGGCTGGACAAGGTGTACCTCTGACCTTACCAGTGAGCTGCTTGATGTACAGCTGTCCCCTACACCTGTTAGACAAGAAGGAATTGTCTGAGCACCTCTGATTTCATTATTTTTATAGCTCAAGATCCTCTGTCTAACTTACAAATAAACCCTTTTAGGCAGACTTTTCAGGAAAGAAGAAGAATTTCAGACAGATTTAAATGATTGTGTGTTTTTGTGTCCAAATGGAGTCGCGGAATCACAGAATTGTAGGGGTTGGAAGAGACCTTAAGAGATCACTGAGTCCAACCACCCCAGTAAAGCAGGCTCCCTGCAGTAGGTTGCACAGGTAGGCATCCAGATGGGTCTTAAGTATGGCCAGAGAAAGGGACTCCAAAACCTCTCTGGGCAGTCTGTTCCTGTGCTCCACCACCCTCACCATAAAAAAGGTCTTCTGCATGTTAGTACAGAACTTCCTATTTTCAAGTTTTAGGCCATTACTTGTCTCTAAGTCCGTAATGAAAACTGTTCGCCAAAGCTAAGCTATAAGAATTAAAAAGACTAAAGGGCAGAAATAATTTCCAGTTGCTGTCAAAGTCAGATTTTTCTCTAAAATGCAACACATACGGTATGGCTTTTGATTACATATTATTTTCTTTTCTCAAATAAAATGAATTCATTCTTCAGATTATTTTTTGCAGCCTTTATATTGGCTTATATTTCTTTTCACAGAAGGGAGGTAAATACTCGCTTCTACTTCCTCTGAAAAATGTGCTACATATTTACAGAGCACTGCCTCAGTTATTAATTATTAAAATAGTGATGATAAAAACATACACTGAAACCTGGAAATAACTATCAGTATAAAATATACAAGACAGTAAACATATTGTACACATGAAGTTAGAGGCAACATGTTAATGTGACATAACAGGATAATGAAGCCCAAGCAAAATAATTGAAGACATATGAAGAAGAATAATATGAATTAAAACTTTCAGAGTCATCTGCAAGACAGGACTTACGAAAATTCAAACTCAGTGCACAAGTTTTGATTTTATGATTACCTGAGATATTTTCAAGTGTACACAGACAGGGTTCAGTCGCTGTGCTTTTGTTAAAATTGTCTTAAGCAGTCAGTGTACATATGTTCATTGTACAGATTTCATTGCATTAAAAGCTTTTCCCATACAGGCAACTGAATTTCTACATCAATTATCCAGTACTAATAGGAATTCCATAATTCTGGCATTTTACTTCCATCTCTTCATTCTAAAATATATATAATCTCCATATCGTCGTGTGACCAGTTAATAGCTTACAACTTACAAGAAATAATGTAATGGCCTGACCCTGAGTCTTGTTATCACACTGGTTTCTGAATAAGCAATCATTCGCATTTAGCAGAGCATCCTCTCACTAAAAGAAAATCATCCTAATGCATGCAAAGTATGGTAGTTTTTCAAAGGCCAGGTCATTTATTATCCAGCAGAATAATTATAATAAAATTTACTTAAGGGTTACCTTTTTTAATAAGCAAAATCAGCACTACATCTCTGCAAAAAAAAAAAAAAAAACAAAAAAAAAAAACAACAACAAAAAAAAACCAAAAACTCTTTGGTGCAGACCAGTCCAAACAATATTGAATACTTCAGTAAAAGGACCATTTAACTGCTGTGAATTTCATGATATTACACCGTTATTACAGGGAAATGTGACTACATAAATACCTATGCATTTACCTAATGGTGTCTGACTACTCTGAGCAGCTTTTGATATCACTTCTCTGGAAATGCATTACACTGCAGTACCAGGATGGTGCTGTTGGGTGAAATGAGCCACAGTTTTGAACTTGTGGACATCACAACTATTTACTAGCAAGCACTGACAGTAGAAATTAAGAACTTAAGCCCAATAAACCTGAGTGGTAAGAGGCAATAAATTAACCATTTCACAGAGTTACAAACAGTACAAAGTGATGCCAGAGGGAAATTTTCTAAGGTGGTTTCATACATAGGTCACTCCAAAAGTAACACCTTTGATTTATTTTCATTCTACAATAGATACAAAGAACAGACTAACACTGTTTATCAAATTCTCAGCTACAAAACACTATTTTTCAGTACAGTCACCACTTCTAACTATGCATTTTCACCAGAGATGAACAAGGACCTGCATGCCACACTCATAAAAAAATCTGCATTAGCAGAGGTGACCTGCTGTCACTGTCACCCTTGCTGAAACACACAACCACTCACAACCACTCACTGCCTTGCTGTGCTCACATGCACTATATGGTCTCTATAAACGTTCAGCAAGCATTAACAAATTTTAATTGGTGGCATTTTTCCTGCATGAAGGAATTCAGTTCCACACTTTTGCTACATACACATTTCCATGTCAGGCGCGATTTTGTCAGACGCCATTTTGTCAATCTGCCCCTCCACTGCCACCTGTCGCGCAGCACTAAAATCTAACAGAATACTGGTGGGAAAGCTCAGCCTTTACTGCTACATCACCAACATCTGCCTCTGACATCACGGGCCAACATAATAAAGAAGGTGGCACTGACTTTAGAGCAGGCCTCGTACTTGATGATACAGTGGATTATTAGAGATACGAGCAAAAATCAAATGTCACACAGTGAATGTGAATTAAACCTAGACAAAAACTTTTTTTTTAACCTGTTTGAAGCCAAAATAAGTTATGAGACTGAACAAAAAATAAGTTATCACCACATTTTGAAAGAAAAGATAAAAAAAGTGCTACTTAAACGTAAATCCAAGTAACTCTTGTCAAAACAACTGACAGGCTTATGCAAACTGCCTCAGAAACTGGAGAACACTGAGAGAGCTTCAATCCTAGGATGCTGATGACAGAAACATGGGTGATATAGGAGAATCTTCCCCTCTGTAAAATTGTCAGAGACTGCATATAGCAAGTATGTACAATAAAAGGTACATCCTTCTTTAACTTATGTAATAGGGAAAGTTAGGGAAAGGGTGAAAAAAAAAATCAAGCCATTTTTAGTAAATTATTTGGTTATTTACATTTACCTTGTACTGAGACTTGCAGTTTTTGTTCCAGTAGGTGACTCCAATCCTTCCCCTGGCTTTGAAGATTTCTCTCTGTTCATTTGCTGGAGTATTGAGTTCAATTCACTAATAACATTAGCCTTTGGGCCTGAGAGAATTGGGCTTTTCACCTCCGACACATCCCCCCATAGCTTAGATGTCCTTTGGGGAACAACCTTTGCCATATTGGGCTGCGCACTGATGGGAGGTGGGGGTGGAGCGGGAGGAGGAATAACAAAGCTGTCTACAGTTTCTTCAATTAGCGCATCCTTGTAAAGTGCATTGCTTTTGTTGATTATGGGCTTCATTTTTGGCTTAGGAGGTACTGGGGGTTTGTCCACCAGAAATGTTTGCCCATCTGCATAGACTGTACAAGTATCCACGTTCTCACACCCTTCCGAGGATAAGGTAGAGATGCTGGACACCGTTGAGATAGTGCTGGTTGTCTCTAAGTGATGGTCACTACTACTCCGACTGTCTACCTCCTCAATCCCAGAGTCAGTGACGTTGTCAAAGCTGTCAGGGGGTGGCAGAAAGGAGGCAGGCAAACAGTTTGAAAGACCCACTTGCTTTTTACTCTCTAAGGAATTGGTTGGCTGGCTGGTGACAAATGGCGCAGGTGAAGGTGTGCCGTTTTTCCTTTGCTTAATCAAGTCCGTGAGAGCTGAAGCGGGGACTGAGCGGTCATCGGGGATGTCAAAGCTGTTGGCAAACTCTAAGGGGGGTGGTAGTGGCTCAGTAAAAATAAATTCTTCATCAATATCAACTGATGCTAAGGGTGGCGGGGGGATGCGGAAGGGCAAGATGACTGGGTCGTCGACAGAGCTCGCTGCCACAATGGTTTTGCAGGGAGATGCCGGTGGCTCAGGCACAGCAGGCACATTCAGCTCACTTTCAGCTTCCTCACTCCCCTCTGGCCTCTCCGGCAGGGAGTTTTCGGGGCTTGGTTCCATTTCAACTGCCTTTTCCTCTTCATCCTCAGGCGTATCATCTGACTTTGCCGTGTCCACAGTATGAACCATTAACAAGCCAGCTGACTTCTGTTGTGAAGTATCCACAATGTTTATCAACATGTTCTTCTTTTCTTCAGCCTTCTTTTCTTTCCCTGCATCTGTTTCATACTTGTTCTCAGTCTCCTGCCTTCGCAGTGGGCCACGAGTATTTTGCCTAGTGACAGTAGCAGTAACAGGAAATGTTGTTTCAATATTGGGTCTCAGCTTCGTATCGATGTAAAGTGGTTTATTAAGGTCAGCCTTAACAGTGTCCACTTTGCCTGGAATCTGCTGTGTTTGTTCTTTCATGGCTCTGTCCCTGGCAGAGAGAGCGAGGGCTAGCGGCGAGTTTGGATCTAGCAGCTTTCCTGTGACCGGGTGAACGTAATTATCAGAGGTGGATGCATTTGTGGACTTAGCTGCCGCTGTACTGTTTTCAGTACCTTTCGTTTTGGATGAAGCATTTAATGTCCTTGCATCACTTTGATTGCTGGGTTCACTGCTATTAAAAAGATTTTCAGGCTCTCTAGGTGCGGGAATCGGAGATGGGGACATAAGCTGCCTAAAGCCGTCTTCACTACTAAACACTGCTTCATCGGTAAATTTAGATTGCCTCATACGTGGTGTTGGTGGTGTTAGTCCAACATCTTCATCTCCTAGGTCTGTGGAGAGGAAGGCTGGAGAATTACGCCTTGCTTCCAGCCGCTTTTCCCTGTCCCTCACTGCTCCAGCAATGGCTGCTGCAAACGGACTGCTGACACCTAAACTGTCATCAGGTCGGAGTTGCCCAGGTTGCTCCGAAGACTGAGGGTCAATTTCCATGCTGCTCCCTTGGCTGCTTTTCCCACTGCTGCTGGTGGACGGCTCTTTCACAATAATTGTGGGGATTGGAATAGAGCAGGTTTTTTCTGGACTATCTTCAACATTGGATTGTTTCACTAGCATCCCCTTCCGCCTTGCTGGTTTGGCCGGTACATAAACTGCTTTGCTTGCAATCTTCCCAACCTCGGAATATGGGTTTTCAGGCATCTGACCCCTCTTGTTCCTGAAATTTGCCTGAGCTGTGGCACTCCGACTGTACAGGTCCTCAGAGTCCAGAGAGTAACGGTCCAGTTCTCGTCTGTAATAGATCCCTTTGTCCCTTATCATTGTTCCCACATTTTCAGGCCTAACCAGAGAAATTTTTGCACCTGAATTCTGATTAAATGGAGGTTTGATAGTTCCATAGCTCCTTGAAGTTGGGGATTTGGGAGCGTTGTACAGAGAGGGAGAAGGTGGTGGTGGTGAAGGGGGTAAGGACTGCGGTGGTGGAGGGATATCTTCAGAGGTGTCAGGCATTGAAAGACTTCTGGTAAACTTCAGCATAGGAGGAGCCAAAAACTGCCGTTCTTCCTCTGTAATTCCTAAAAATCAGAAAGAATATTAAAACACCACATGCCAGTGGAATCCTTCATATTGCAGTGTCTCTGCATCCAGCCTAAAATGCTAGGGTATAATTCACATGGCGTGAGGCCTGTTTGAAATTGCAAATCTTTTGCCACATTCAAACAGTTAAGTCTATTTCTTGTTGAATTTCCAGAGGCCAGATGCCAGAATTCAAAAGGATGCTACAGAATTTTAATTAAACTGATCACTGATGTGTAGGCAAATGTTTTGGTTTTATGTATCATCAAGGTAGCTGTAGAGAAGCACATTTTCTTCCAAAATTATTGAGCAGGGAAGATACTCTGAGCAAAAGAGTAGCTTATGCCTGGCTCTGGCGATTTCCAAATGCATAAAATAATGCAACTTAGAAACACAATGAATTTTTAAGATGCACTGAAACTTAGTAAAGGGACTGAGAAGATCCTAGTGGGAAAAAATCATCCAGTTTTATTTCAAAAGATGACATTACATTATTACAAATATGGCTTTTAACATAAATAAACTTGGTAATGAGAGATCTTAGATGGCCAATTTTACATCAGTGTAATGTGGTTCTAAATTAAGAAAGATCACTACTAAGATTACCAAGAACAAAACAAGTTCAGATTTGGTTTGCACTCTTTTTTTTCCTCTTTTGTTTAATCATTAATTCACACAATTCTTTGGAATGAGGAGAAGGTGATTTTTATTCCCTTTGATCAATAGGGATTACTTTATAACTTACTACACATCATTACAACTTCTGTCTCAACGGTAAAATAAAAATGAATAACATTTTGCCCTAGGTAATGCACTGCAATAAATTGTATGTTTTTTTGTTTGTTTGTTTCTCTTCCTTCTCACTGTTTTTTCTGAATAAAGGGAAAATGACAAAGAAAGGAATTAAATCAGAATTCCATAATGCTTGCCTACTGCCATTAAAGCAATATGTGGAAATTAAACAAAAATTTCTTTTTTCACTAACCATGTATAAAGAGAAAATAAAATCATTCACCAAAGTAAAGATGGTAGAGAAATACGCTTCAAGAAAGAAAGTAGAAAAAGAGGTACATTACTAAAAATTGCTAAAAGAAATTACTAAAAGAGGTGAATAATGAACAAATGAACTATGCATGAGAAACATTTTACCTATAGATTTTTGTCTTCTCATTGTACCCCGAGGTATACCCAGAAAAGGACCTTGAGGACTCCCTGGTACAGTGGGCGTCATCACAGCAATACCCTGTCTCTCATACATGGACTATAAAAAAGCAAACAAAAGAACCCACAGGCATTAAAGAATGCAAATCTTTCTCCCACGCGTAAATAACTCTTTGGTCACATCAACTAATGCACTACCTACCCCTCTTAGAATTCTTAGGTAGAACAGCAAATTTGCTGTTCCTTCGAGAAGGATGTGAAAAGAAAGGGAAGGCTGGGATTTACTTATATGTTAATAAAATGACAACAGCTGTAAGCAGATTTAGTTGAAATTATTTACAAGGCACTATGTTAAGTTTACAGCACATTCTGTGTGCTGTGAGAGAAAGACAGCAATTGCATTTCATTTCACTCACTTCCTAAACACTGCCACACATGGCATAGGTATTAATGTTCTCTTTGCACCAAGCTGTATGCTCTCCTCGCTGCTGATGACAGACCTGCTCCTGGGGTCTTGCATAGGCAGTACCTTGAACAAGGTTACACAAGAAGATGGATTCTCAGCTAGGAACTTTGAAAAGTCCCCTGAATCCCAACGCACTCAACTGCCCTTTCACGTTGGTTATTACACAACTATTTGTTTTCTGCTATAAAATAGTCTCTGTTTCATCCTTCCTAAGCTACTGAGAACAGCAGAGTGCTTGTATCAGGGCTGGGGCTATTTCAGAGGGGTGGAAAAATGCATCTAAAATGCAATTAAAACTATTATTTTTTGACATATGTTCTGTAAAAGCAAATTCTAAAATTGAGAAATCCAATTCAGAGTTCTGTAAATCAATTTTTTTCTACATACTATAGTGTTAAGGTCAACTCTTCCCTTACAAATCATCCTATATTATTTCATCAAGATATCATATATAGGCCATTAGGAAGAGTAAAAAATACGAACTGGTAGAAACATTCATATTAGTGGAAATTGTGTGGCTGCACTAATTCTGGCACTGAAACTGCATGAATATACTTCAATTTTCAGTGACGTTTTCTGGTGTGGCCTTAGTTTTGTACTGACACTCTCAAGTTAGAACTTACTGTTACCTCACCAGCTGATGTTACAGGCAGAATAAGGTCACTTCTGTTTCAATAACACCAAGACAGCAATGTTGTTGAAATGACAATCTCAGAGTAGATATTAGAATATAATGACAAAAGGTTTTAGGAGCCCAAAGGCTCTTCTGTTAAATGAATTATTATCAGAACTATAGAGTAAATCAAAGCTACAAGGCAGTACAATCAGCACAAGCACATAAACCATTATTTAAAATTCATTTGTACTGTGATTTGAAATTAGTACACTAGCAAAGTACCCCTTCCAAACAGTTTCAGAAGTGAAAGCAATAATTCGTAGCTACCACTCACATTCATATCTGTAGCTGAGGGAAAACATCTACTAGAAGGCCGCTGTTTAATAGTTGCCACTCTTGAATCCACAGTTGCATTGTCTGCAATTCTTGATGGCTTGGAAACTGGTACTATTTCATCCACCTTATCTGTAATATAAAAGTATTCAGTAAAATAAATATCATTTGTCCAAAACCTGAAAAATTAAGTATTGCAAGGTCAAAGGAAGAGATTTACTTTTCAAAAAAATGCAAATAAAAAGGTTTTTTTTTTTTTTTTTTTGGCATTTTAACAAGGCAATGCTTGAGCATCATAAGTCGTGCAAGCCGAGCACTTTTTATTGCTGCTACATAACATGCATGCTTTAGTTTTAAGCCTGCATGCATTTAATGTTTACTTAGTGTGACTCGAAAAACAATCCTCTTCTTCAAACCTTCAAAATGTGAAGGGACAATATCTATATAGAAATGGAAAGAAGACCTTTAGAAATAGTGAATCTGTAAAGAACTGTTTCAAATAGAGATAAGCAGACCGTACTTAGTCATCAGAATTTCAGTGATATTTTGGACAATAACAGGTACTCCAGAAGTGCTCTTTTATGTCTGTTTTCCTCAGTTAATCATATCTAATCTGTACATGATTTTGGATTATTAGATTTAGCATTGTAAGCAAGTGCATCATTCTTTAAATGAAACTTTCATGTTTTATTATTACTATTATTTTATTAACTTAGAGAATTTATTTAGTTGTGGTCAGAAAGAGACCAAACAGGCAAGTCCAAATCAGAATGAGAACTTTAACATTTGGATTTGAGATCCTGATCTACGGTATGGCATGATAATAGAATACAGGGAAAAAACTTCAGTCAAGATCTGAACTTTAGAGCATTTGCTTTAGCCCCAGTTCCAACTATGGTCACAAACAAGATTCATTGTGTTTAATACCTGCATTAGACTGAGGACCTCAAAGTACCGATCAGCTGATTATAGCCTTACAGCTCCTTTATACTGCCACTTTACTACTGCAAAACTAAGGCACGAAGAAATTAAAAAGAGTAGCCCAAGCCAGCAGAACAGACTGATTTTTGAACCTGTACTAAAATCCAAACTTAGACCAAATCAACAAGATTCCTTTCTATCCCTTTCATCACATTTGCTTCCCTAAGAAATAACAGACTGCACCATATTGACTATTCTGTACTTAATAATCATGTTAGTTTAATATCTCTTCCTTTAAAGTTTCACCAGAGTAGAGATTAGTTATATTGGCTGTGATATTTACATAAACGGAATACCTTAGCCTGGCTACTAAGCTTCCACAATGTGAGCAGGACCTATGTTAATTTTCAGCAATTAGATCTATCTCCCAAATGTCAGATATTTTTTTCAGCAGAAAAGGATAGCTACTTCATTAGGTTATTACAGACTGAAAAAAAAAAAAACAACAACAACAACAAAAAAAAACACACACAAAAAAACAGGCTTTTGGCAGTCTACAGATTGTGCTACTCTGCAAAGCATCAGATTTAGGGATTTAAGCTTTACCTCTCACTGGAGAGCAGCATACTCAGGGCCCTGGGTATGGATATAGATGGGAATAAGGCAGGAAAAAAAAAGGTTTTTGATCCCTTTAAACAGCAGAACTGGCAGATGCAAGGATGACATTTTACATGGGAGAAGAAGAGAGGGAAGAACTCTTAGCCCCGTAGGTTAGAAAGAAGGCTGGCCTAGAAGTGGATCCTTTGTTGTCACAGAGGGTGAGGGAGCAGGCAGGAAAGGAAAGATCGAGGAAAATCAGAACAATGTTGAAAGCTATCTCACAAGATTGGTATTGCTGTTTCTATTCAATTGAAGTTATCATTTGAATTTTTTTCATTGGTCTGCTTTATTTTTGTGTGTTTTAAATCATCCGGTGAAAGGAAGAAAGGAAAAAAAATTCTTAAAATCATAACATGTATTCAAAAATAAAATAAACTTCAAGTCACATTTCATAAGACTTTGTAATACAAACTTTGAACTTCCAAAAGAAAAATATCTGCACTTCTGCTCAGCAAAAGGCATCATAAAGCAATGGTGTCACCATTAACATTTGACTTATACAACAAAAATATGGCTAGACTGTAAAATTGTACTCAGGGGATCTATCACCAAGAGTTTCAAGGGTGGAGAGATTTCACGTTAAGTCTTTCACACCCTTTGTATCATCCCAGAAGGCCTAAAAGCTGGTCTTTGGGATAGAAAGAGAAGGAAGTTTGTGAAAATGAAGCATTCAGTACTCAAAATCTGTAAATAAGAAATATGAATATACCATGTAAGAACGAGGATCCCCTTTATTTTAACAGACACATGTAACCATATACCCATTCAGACAACAAAAAGCTACAGGGAAAGTGATGAGGCTATGACAGACACTTGAAAAGCATGAAAATACTTGCTGGGGAATGAAACATACATACTCTCCAACTGCACTGATTTTGCTAGACAATACTGTAAGTCAGATCTTAATATAAGATCTGACCAAAATATCAGTTGGTACCAATAATTAATACCATCTACCACTTTCAGCTGGTATAACTTTGTTCTGTGTGAGTTTATTGCAGGTTTCTTGTCTGTGGACAGTTTCTCAGTCATTCTCACCCTATAACTGCTCCCATTCAAGTGACCTTGTGTCTTTCCACATCTAGCTAAAGCGCTGAGAAATGGGAGAGATCAGGTGACAGCTTAAGCTGCTTTGCAGGGAACTCTTTAGGGGTTCCTCAGACAGTTTTTCCAACAGCAGAACCGCTGCATCTGTGCAGCTTCTTCTTTTTTCTCTACTGCCTTTAATCCAAACGCAAAGATAGAGCGGAGGGTGTTCTTTTAAAACTACAGTGGAATGCAGCTTATTCTAAATGGCAGCAGCTACATGGCGGGTCCTGCAGAGTACATCAAAATCTTAGCATCTGACCACACTACTGCACCACACTTTCTTAGTGAAAATACTATGTAAAATAAAAACATTCTCACTGCATTATCAAACATATGTTAATTAGGCCAAGACAGTTAATTGGCTGATTTGTATTCAGCTTCATTCAGACTCATCCCAAAGACATAAGATGTAAGCATATTGGGACAAACTTCCACTTGTCTTTGCCTTTGGCTTGGCTGTTCATATCCACAGTACCAGTGTGCAAACCATGTATGCACCGAAAACACATGTTCAAAAGGCCACACGTACTGGAATAATTTGTCAAGCTCACTAATGGACTTATCTCCCAACCTTCTTTTGATCTTAAACATTCGGCAGCATGCGTTTCTTGTATCAATGAGAGGGGAATCTTACAAGCTTGTATTGGAAATTCTCTGAGGACACATTTACAAACAGCTTTAACAAAAGAAATATAAAAAAGCCATGGAAGGGGTGCCAAACTTTGCACCTGGTGTGAAGTGTGTCAACGGTGTAGCCAAAGAAGCACGCCTCCAATGGTATTCTCAGAGGGAACGCAGCTGGATGTAGGTGGAAGGGAAGAAATATTCTCTACTGCAAAGAGCCTACACTGGAGGTTGGCCATGCCAGCTGCATTTCATCATTAAACCATTCATTTAGCAAAGTACAGCCACAAGCACGCACGCACACACACTTAGAAGGGAGCAATCTGTGGCTGACTGGTAGAATAACAAAATGTTGTATCTGTTTTATTTTGATTAACTTCAGTCTCAGAGAAAGACAAGAAAGAAGAGGCTATGGCTCACTGGACAGAGAGAGCACCGCTCAGTTGTATTCACAGAAGAGGATTTTTAGGCCTACAGTTATTTTCTAGTATTTGCCAAAGGAGGAATTCATCACTGCTTTGCCATATAAACTCTTCCGAATCTTTACAAAAAGTTACAACAGTATGTGGAGAGTCAAACACAGGAGCCATGCTACACCTGTGATCATTAGTTACCACGCTCAAGGGACTCCTAGTAACAGCATCCTTCCAGAGAACTGTCAGGGATACCACATGGATAAGCCAGTCTGATGCCTCTGCATGCATATAGCAATTTGAGTGCCACTATATTAAATTCCCCCGAGAGAGGCAGCACCAACAGATATAAAACAATTTATTGCAAAGTGCATTTCCATCTGTCCTGTGGGTTACCAATTGCACCCATGTTCTACTCAGGGTGCCAGCCCTCAGGAGATTAGATGGCCTAAAGGCACAGAAAGTAGTTGCATTTTATCAGCACGTAGGTCATCTCTGATGAAAAGCTCTTTATCACAGACACAGTACCCAACAGCGTGTCATGACATTTACATTCTCAAGAGGTCTGGCTGCTAGGTGAGTTGCTTTTTTTTTTTTTTTTCTTTTCATTTTCTTAAATAATTAATATCTGTGATAATTACAGGGGACAGTCTCCTCCTAGTAGATTTGGTGCAGGAGATGGCTCTTATCCCCAAGAACACATTGCTTAGTGACTCCTGTTTCAAATCCCCAGACTCTCTCAGAGGAAAAATTATAATGCTGCCCATCCAACCACCAGATCCATCATAAAAGGAGCTTTGAAAATGAGAGTCAAGTGCCTAGATAGATCTGGTGGCACGTTACTATACAAGCCCCAAAAGATAAATATGAGGTATGATCCTGGCAACATTACTTCTAATACGACATAGCCAAGACACGTGGATTAGCTCCACCGAGGGTCTTAGAAAGTGAGCTTGTCAGACCCACAGAGGATAAGAATGATCATGATCCAGTACAGGCTAACCCCAACACCTCAGGCTGGCATGCCAGAAACACCAGGCAAAGACTGATCGAACACAGTTTTGGAGGCGAGTATTGCCAAGACCTGTATACTTACCACCAACTCCAGAATGCTTGCTCAGAGGGGATGGGATAATGGAGAAAGAAAACTCAAAAAACAGCTGCCTCAAGAAATGACTTGTATTTGTAAGAAAAGCAATGAATGCCTGGCACAGAGTAAAAAAATGCTTGTATGAAGTTAAAGTGAAAGAACAGAGGCAAATGTTCTTCAAATACCAGCAGCACACATTGTTAACAGTGCAAATATAAACTACAAAATGTTAGACTAATCTAGTCAGCCAGAATACAATGTTAGCCAATGTAGGAAATGGTTGAATTCTGCCACTGATGGCCTTATGGCTAAGAATTAAAAGGACAGGCACATTAAAAAAAACCCTAAAAATCCTATGGTGTGGTTATTTTTTCTTCCCTCCCCCTTTTGCCTGGCGCGTAGGCATGGGCAGCGAGGCCCTCTCGGTTATGGCTCTCTGCAGCCGGCCACTGCGACAAGGCAGCGTGGCCTGCGGCGGTTCTCGAGAGTCGCTCGTCCCTTCGGCCCCTGGTAAGCACACAGTGGAGGCTGCCACTGCATCCTCACCAGTCCATGTCGAGGCACAGGTTAACTCGACATGGGGGGTGGCTCTTTGGGAGATGCGTGTTTCAAGGACCTGTGTCCGTGGCTGCTTGAGAAAAGCTAAGATCTCTGACAGGTAGTTATGGATGGCTCTTGTGGAGGTAGCCACAATGCCCAGCTGCAGCTCCATGCGGCCCATGGACTGTGACATGAGACCCATGGACTGTGCATGCTCCCTCTTGATATTTTCCAGCAGCTGCACAATCCTACTGTTGGTTTCCATCAACAGCTTCTCTCCCTCTGTTAGCTGGGGCTGCCCTCTCCAACCCCGATCCCTAGGGACTGGCTCAACACCGCGGTGCTCTTCATTCATCTCATCATTGCCCTCCTCCTCAGGAGAGTCACTTTCAAACTGAGGAGTCCTACTGAGTGACTGATCCCCGGGAGACTGTATGTCCATGGTACACTCCGGAGTCCGCGCTGGCGTTTGAAATCCCTCAAAATCCTCCCCAACGTTGCTGTGCGTTTCAGACGAGGACAGCGGCCACTGCCAGCTCTCTGTGGTCCTGGCCGGCGAGTCTTCGTCAGAGGCAGGCACCGAGGATTCCTGTTCTTCAGCCGGCGTGGACGGCGAGCTCCCTCGGAGACGGCCAGCTTGCCCCGAGGATCCAGGAACCTCCCCATCTTGTTCCCCAGTGACATCTGGCAATCAAATAGAGGAGCAACAACCACTGTATCTGAGGCCAGGCAGATGGAGGTATCTACATGCATTGGACAACACATAGAAAGAAGCCAGTTGGGAAGCCAGAGTGTATGTGTTTGGGCAAACGGAAGGGCGAGCTAAAGTTTAATGACTGCATTGGGCATGTGGCAGTTGACATTATTAACTGCTTTTCATATAAATGCACACTGTCCTGTACCCACAACACACACAGCCATGCTGCATCCCAAGGCAGGAGCTACAGATTCACCTCATTGTGACTGTGACAGGAAATGTCAGTGAACCTATCAAAAAGCTCACCTATGCACTGCAGTGGTGTCAGTCAGACATCCCTGGGATGAGCTCAGGGCCAAGTGTCCAAGTGAGCTTCCTGTGCTGTCAGATGTGCTCCACCACTGGCTGAGGGCAGCCCTTTGTTGTTCTGAAGCACTGCTGGCTATCTTCACTTTTGTCCGACGTCTCACATCACCCCCACCCCTAAGTGCGCTCTCTCCCAAATCACTGCTGCGAGCGATGGTGGCTGTCCACAGCATTTATCCTGTGAGCAATGCCCTCCCCCACATCTGCTGGATTTTCTTGCTCTTTTCTCCAATGAGTAGGTAATGGTATCTGAGGGCATTGCTCTACAGGATCTCATTGTCTTCTGAAAATAAGTTAGCTCTGCCCTTCCCTGTCTACTTCTTCCCCTTATCTGAGGGCACATGGTGGAAATCAGGGTGCAAGTGATTCTCTGTCACACCTACTCTCTAACATCCCAATCTTGAAAAATGTTATTCTGTAATGATTAATTTCTGCCATTTGAAATATTTTATATGCTGCTCTTTGGACCTCAGTTTGAAGCTGTGAGCTTACATCTGGAAAGAATTGCTGAGGTCAGGTTAAAATGAAACCTCTGGTTCTGTTTATGAGTCAGGGCATGTTTTTGTTTGTTTTGTTGTGCATTTGTTGTTGTTCTTATTGTTTTTTGGTTGTTGTTTTATATATAGTTTCAAAATGAAAGCTCCTTCTGATAGACCCAAGGATCCCTTCTCCTCTGTATCAGTCCCTGTCTACTCTAACTGATGTGGAAATCTTTATTTCTGTGCTCAAGTGCCTCCAATATTATATTGCTCTAAAAGGGATTCTGTGCCGCACAATATAATTATGATCTTTTAATGCTAAAGTAATGGATATTATTTATGCATTTAACTTATTCATTACTTCAAAGTATTCACATTCAAAGTATTCACACTTTGTCTCTATCTAGTTGACTGTCCAGTTGCATGTTTTATGGAGAGTGAGGATGAGATTGTACTTGTAAAAAGGCATGATCTCCTTATGAAAATGGATTTTAGGGACAAACTGTCATGCAATCATTGGCTCTCCTACTCCATAGAGATTTGAAAGGGACTATATAAACTTGTCTGTAATACCTGCTCCTTCCTTTGCAATTCTTTTCACCCTCTGCCTTACTAATACAGCCATAGCTGCAATTCCTCACTAACAGATCTCTCTTAACAACTATACTGTAGGACTACTCAGTTAGTTCTCAGCATTTTCTTATTTGAGTACACATGTAATAAAGAAAGAAAAAAAAACAAAAAAACAAAAACAAACCAGGGGATCTATTTTTACCACACATAGCAAATACACATTTCAGTTAAATTCTATGGAATTGGAGAAGGAAAAAGTGTTATATATACTCATTCTGGTAGATACACTGCTCATACAAAATGTCTTTTAATTTCTTTAGGTATATAATCAGAAAATTCCCCATATTTGAAATCTTCATTTTCCTGAAATGTTCTGAACAGTGCCCACCTAGCGATTGGTAAGTAATAGAATTAAACTAAAAGTCAAAAATTGAAACAAAACGAAAGGAAAAACTCCAAAATCCATATTAATTTATGAGTGTTTCTGTAAATAGTTTCACTGAGTTTAGATTGTTCAGATTCAGGGGGATAGTAATACTTTTGTTATTTGTGCATGTTTGCACATTTGCCAGAAGCTTATGAAGAAAAGTTTATCGGAAAAATTATAATACTCTTTTACAAAGACCCTAATTCTCTATGAAAGTGCACCATTTGCCATCCTCCTAATTGATACTCTCAGCTTTTCAGAGCTGAAGGAAAAGCATCTGGCATAGGTGACCAATAACACAAATGACAAAGAGTCCAAGCAAACAGTCTGTGAGAACCCATGGGAGAAAGTTAACTGTGGAAACTACTGGCGAATACTTATGAATAATGAATACATTCACAGGTTTTAGCATAGGTTTGTTAACTTGACTAGCAAGGAAAAGGAGAAATATTCATTAGCTGTTATTACACATCACAAAGTATTCAGCAATTCAAGTCACTTTGTTTTCTGGAAGCTTTGTGAAGGATGGGGGAAACCAAGGGTGTGTTACAGGCATGGTCTGACACAAACTACGTTCACTGCTGAGCAACGATGGGAAATCTGCCTCAAGGTCAAAGGCTGACACCACAGTGATGAATGTGTCAATTTCTGTCCACTAAATCCATTTCTTGATGATCAAAAGTCACCCTACACTCCTGTTAAGTTGATGGCAGTAGCTACTGAGTCAGTGCTGTGGAACAGCTTTGCCAGTTACATACAGTAAGGCAGTGGAAAACTCAGTTTGCCTGTAAACTCTCCTTATCCAATGAAGAAACTCTCTGACTCAAACAGCAGGATTAAAGCTGGCTGAAACCATTACCTGAAACAACTGCCTTTACCACATTTTCTTAGCAAAGTGGGCCTTAAAAAATAAGTGAGGAGAGAGCACTAAGACAGCCAAGTCAAAATTGACTGTGGATTGACCTACGCATCAACATGGTTGATCTTGCTTGTCTGTTAATTGGCTTTAAAAATTATCTCTCTTTTAAAATCAAACTTAAAATAAGGTGGTTACAAAGAAGCACAACTAGCTTCTTTAGCTGTGAAGCAAAGGGAAGAGGTCAGATTCTCTGATCTTTTCACCCTACAGTTCATTCCTACATGCAACACCTTGCTTACAGCGACATATGAAACTTTCAGCCAAAATACGTGTGGCGTCTTCTTATATTTATGACTAGTAATACCAGCCAAAAAATGAACAGTCTTCAGAGTTATGACCTGTTTCATGTTTCTAACTTAATGTTCCTTGCTCTGTTAGGGCATGATTCCCAGTTGGGTCCTTAAATGATCAAGTAAGGGAATCAGAAAGGAGCGTGCATACGGACTCAAGGAAATGCAAAGGTTTGGAAGTTAGTGACCCACTGCACTTTAGCTTTAGTGCTCGATCACTGTATGATGCAGCTATTTCCAAAAGTAGCATGGGACTTCCATGTTTCTGAAGGCTGTTTTCTGCTTTACTTCACTTTGTTACACTTAATCTGTTTTTAAAGTGGCTCCTGTAAGAGTTACTAGGTAAACGACATCAAAGTCCTAACTATCTTCCTTTCTTTCTTGCTGCCAGACAAGTCCTCTGTTTCTGCAGCACAACTGGCTGCCTGTAACGGTGTTTGCATTGGGCTGTTACAGAGCTTGGTCTGATGCGGATTAAGAGTGGTGCGGTTTGCGGTGGCCACAGAACTGTTCTGAACATGGTCGCTGTGTCAGGATTATGGAGCTTCTGGGTGCATGAATACATCCATCATTTTGGAGTGTTGCTATCAGTACCACGCTTTACTAACAACAATCTTTCAAGTTATTAGACATACTGAGAATTGCAGCAGTTATCTGATTGAGATACATAGAGGATTGAACATTTGATTCAACTGTAGCGATAGAAGACCAAGACAGAGGCCAAGAACAGAGCAGGGCTTTTGATATAGACAAACTTAAGAGACATCAGAGATATTTCTTTAACTTTTGTTCACTGAAGAACATTTGCAACTTATGCCTGTGTTGTGCCTTACCTGCCACTTGGACTGGCAGTTGATCCCTCCCCTGAGATGTGCTGTTCTTTAAGAATCCCTCCTTTTGAAATCCCACCATTTCTGTTTCACCTCTGCTACTGGACCGTTGCCTTTTCCATTTACATTTCTTTTTCAGATTCCCCACCAGTAGAGCTGGACGTGAGGGGTGGGGTACCGTCTTCCTGCTGACAGGTAGGTGGAGATGGCCCACAAGTGGGCCAGGAGCTCAACAACAGCGGTACCACAGTTGGGGAGCTTCCCAGGACCTGCCTCTGCTGCTCTGGACCTGGGCCTCTGCCTGTATCTGCATCATGCCTCCTGGGGTGGGTGCATTTTTCAAACTGCTTAGGTACCAAGGTGATAGATGCCTTGTAAATACCTAAGATAGATACAGACAGAAACTGTACCAGGAACAGTCTGTTATGCAAAACTTAATACAATGCCAGTTGCACCTATATGCTGTAGTAACACCCACCTTTTCTAGCATCTGCAGTCAACCAGTCAAATACTTGGCACATGAATTTTTCCTTTTAAAAAGTGACGGAAACACAGGACATTCATTCTTCCATGGTGTCAACTGGTCTAGAAACTTAGGCCTTTGTATCAGGTACTGTATACGCACATATTTTGTTTCTACCGCCTGCCCTAAATATGAGTGTACAAGTTTAGTTTAATTTCTTTCATTAACCAGTACAATTTGTCTTCCTTTGTCAATTATCAGTGAAAATCAGTTACATAAGCAATACTAAAACTAAAGGAGTAGTCTTATGTGAGAAAAATAAAAATGCATAGAGATGCATTTAAGCCATGTAAAGACAGGCCCTCATGGTGTTGGCTTTATCATTTTTTTAATTATTTCTTTTATGTTTAACTACAGGTAGTTTGTTTTTAGAATAAAGACAGAAAGTAACAAAAGTTAAATTATAAATCTGCATGCACAGAAAGAATGTCTAAAACAAGTAGGTGCTCTCATTATCCACTGTACTCCTTTTAGATTTTTGTAACTTCCCATATAGAGGCAAATGACTTTGTCCTTCTTTGTTAAAGAATGATAAATACTTGATAAATACTTTAGGATGAATGTCTCTGCATGGGGATGAACTGCATAAAGGACAATTTGGGCAAACAGTACATATGGGAATCTAGATAATGCTTTCAAAGAAGCAGATGAGCAAAATTCTGGAACAGCTTTCCAATACCAGTGGGGGTGTAGCATCAAGATAAGAATCTATTAATTTCAAAAGCAAGCTTGTTTAGACTACAGGAGCTCATATGATAATATCGCTTGCCATAGAAGCAATGTATTTGACGAATAAATCTGTAGTGTCTCTCCAGAAAAACAGATAAAACGCGTTTGTAAATGGTTAAAAAGGAATCTCTGTTGCATTAGCAATGCCCACTGAAAATCAGTGGATTTTTTTTTAATCTATTCAAATGTGAATAGAAAAAAACAAAATGAAGACTAGAAGTAGATAAGGTGTAACTACTTCTTCAGCATACCACTGCAAATTAAATGAACAACCATAGCTAAATTACTGTCTCAGTAGAAGAATATTAAAGGTCAAGATTTAAACCCAAACTTATTGATGATCAAATTTAGAGGAAAAACAACAAGTCAAGCCTATGCCACCTAAGCGTTATATATATACACATATTAAAAGTACATAGAAACTAAATGATTTGAGTTTTCAGTTAGATAATCAGGGTAATACTCATAAACCCGCCACCAGGAGCACATTTCAGTCTGGAATTAACTCATTCCAGCCCTGACCCAAATAAACAATTTACAGGGCTGTGCTTAAGTCACAGTACCAAAATCACATGTTTTTCATATTGCAAATAACAGAAAGAGACTATTACTTTAGAAGTCAGCATGAGGAAATAACAGAAGTGATTTGCAACACAGTCAGAAACACAAGCCATTTGAAACATCTCCCTTCTACTAAAACTGACTTAAAATACATTTATGTTGTCTGAGGCACTGTAAATTCTCCAATGTACAAAAAATTCAAAAATGGGAAAATAACGTAAAATAAATCAGTAAAACAAAAACTGTTAGTAAAATTAAACACTGATTATCTACAGACATAATTACATGACTTAGAAAAATTATTTGTATGTATTCACATTAAGGAACTATCAAAACTTTCTCAAAAGAAAGTGTTTCTAGGCCTGACAATAACTTCAAATTACTACATATAAGTCACATTTACGTATCATAGACACACAACCAAAAGTAATTTTAGGAAGGCAGATAACTAATACTCATTCAAATTCTTTCTAGATACCATTTTCAAGTACCAGCTCTTCAACAGTAAGTTTAATTGATAAAATTATTTTATAGGCATTTAAAATGCACCTGCAATCCTGCAGTCTTACAATTCAGCCTACCTTGAAAGAGGAATGGTCATTGTCTAACACTGGTTTCTGTTTAAGAACAAAAACAAAGCAGAGAATATAGTCAATAACCCACTCCTACCCTGCAAGCCAGGTGGAATTTAAGTGGTAATTTGATATTCTGTTTAAGAGACAGCATTTGAAAATTTGGCCTAGTCAGAAAAGAAACATAATCAACCAAAAGATACCAAAAAGAAAGGTGGAGGAACCAAGACACTTGCAGCCTTCTCCATTCTTACACTTACTCTCACGCTTCCACACCGAAGGGAAAAAACAAGCAAACTATGATGAATTATCTAAAAAAATTTATTTTTGATTGTATTAGAAATTAGTTAACATGGGTATATGAACATTTGAAGAAAAACTGCAGCAAAAGGGGTTTTGAGATAAGGGAGATAAGTCCTTCATCTCCCTGGCTCCTGAAAAAGAGAGAGAACACATTAAAAGTGTTGAAAAGTTTTCCATTGTCCTAACTGCACCACGTTGGGAAATATATGCAGTTCTTACTGTTCCTCATACGCTCATGATTTTGAGTATGGTGTTAAATATTCAGCTGATAATATCTGAGTATAACAAGTGACACTCACATATGCCAACGTATTTCATTCATCTGGCTCCAAATGCTACAAAACCCATGTTTTCTTTAACACTTACAATTCTTTTTCCAACTTCTTTTATACCATTTTCTTGTCAGTTGATGCAGAAAGGTTTTGAAAACCTTTTCAATTACTGTCCTGTAGCAAAGAAAACCGGGCATTAGGAAAAAGCACTACATACACTAGAGAACAATGTGATAAATTCAAAATAATACTAGTGTACAGTGCACAGTGACTCATCTGAACTCCCTGTTCAGGGATTCCCAGTTTTGTCAAAATGTCATTTAAAGCTTCCCATCTCAAGCAGTATAAACCCACGTTTGAAGAAGTGTTCAGGACTGATAGTTACCTGTTAATTTAAGATGCTGTGTCAAATTGTTGCTAAAAAACAGCACATCTGCTAGGTTTCAATTAGTTGTTTTTTTCCTCCCCCCCCCCCAGTGGAAAACACAGCGTTTTCTCCTTGAAATCTGCTAACTTTCAATACTTTTCTCTTACAAAATATTTTAAAGCAGATATATGTAGGAATAATTAAAACCTGCATCCTCTTACACTTCTGTGGGCTCCACATGAGATAGACTACAAGTCATAAAACCTGCAACCTTCTTTCATCAACACAAAGGTGGGGTCCATATTATGTCACACACACACACCACAAATTCCACCCAGCATCACTGCTACATGCTTGTGAAAATGACAACTATATGACAAACTTTATCTAATTATTGCTAGCTCATTATAATTTCAAATAGGTAATGCAAATCAATTACTTACAAAGACACTGTTCAAGAATTCTTCATTCAGTCTGATGCCTTTTGATCTCATCTTCTAAAATACAGTTTCGGGTGAAGATCAGAAAACCTTCTTCCTACATAGAAGCGCTGCAGATACCGGAAACTATCAAAGAAGTTGATGTTGTGGGGGCTGTAAAAGTTGTTTTGATGATTTTTCCATTGTTTCCTGCAGATAAATCTCCATCATCAACTCCATCATATTGAAATTAAAAAATGACTTTTGAACTCAGACGTCTTTTGTGAGGGGTTTCTTCAAACATAACATAACACTAAGTTAATCCACAGTTTGGCATTCATTCATATGTATTTGCTCTGCAATTTCATTGTTTCAGATGCCATTAGAATGTGCCACCTTTGAAACAATGGACAACAAGAATGAGATGAAGTGTGAATGCTTATTGCAGACAGAGCCAATAATATTTCTTTTGAATGCCATCAACTGATATTTTTCCATTCAAATACAGCTAAGACTTGATGCCAGGTAACAATATTCTATGTCGATGATATCACAGTTATTTCTTATCTAGGATGCAGCACTAGCATCTAAACTGCTTACAAGAGGAAAATCCTAATATTGGTCCTTTAGCCCACACCAAAACCCAAAGATCAGCGTTATCAGCATACACAGGAATTATTTTACTTTGACTATGTATCAAATATATTAGAAAAATAAATAACAAATCCCCACAGCTCACAACTGACACTCTTATGACACCATCAAGGTACGTTTTTTTTTATACAGAGGAGTTTTTTATCTTGACATTGCATTTCACTATGAAAATGTAGCCTGAAGTATCTTAATTTTCTACTTTCTCTTAAATTCTTGACATGTCTCCCAAGGATTTTTATATTAGCTTTTAATTTAAAAACTGTCTACTTAAGCTTTCTCTGAAAATCTCAAATTACTCACTAAATCAAACCCACTTCTTGTTAGTAAAAAGCTTAGGAGTACAAAACTTTCTAATCATGCTGCTAGATGTTTACAGTACGTACTTGTTAAGAATCATATCATTTAAAAATTCACCATCCACAAGAAGTTATTAGCGAGTACATAAAAATGAAAACTGAAGATAGAATCCTTCAAAAGCAAGCTTTTCACAATCCATATAAAAATTTTATGAAGTCAAATTTATTATTTTAAAATTCATTTTAATATCTAATGAAATCTATTTCTTGCAGTGATTATGAAAATTATGATTGAAACAAATGCATTAGGAGTTCAATAAACTTCCTTTTAGTACTTCATTTTTAGAGTATTTTCAAATCTTAATTTTAATTAGCGTGAATATTTTGGATATTTTTCAGCACGAATGGGCAAACTGCATATTATCTAGAATCATATTGTAAGGACTGCGTCAAAAAAGCTTGCTGCTACAACTGTTCATCTGTTGTTGAAAACTTAAGAGGAGTCATATAAGAAAAAATTTATGTCTCTTTCCCCTCCCTGACATCTCATAAAATCCAGAGACTGATTTTACTATTAAAAACACATCCACTCCAAAACCACCATCTGAAGTTGAGTGTTTCTCTGAGTCAGGCAGTTACTGAAAGCAGAAAGTCAGTGGCACAAGATGAGAATTCCTTTCTTTTTAGTAATTGTGGTATGAAACTGCAGTAAAATGGTAATACTGCCCATGACCTACTGCACTAAAGTTTTGAGACCTTAAGATTTTATTACCTATCTCTTTAGTCACAATTGCTTATCATTGATACTCAACAGAAAAATGCCGCCTATGCTGTTCCCTTCTCCCAGCCTCCCATTCAACCCTCACCCAAAGACAACCAAAAACCCTGTCAGACAGAACCACAAAAGCCACCAGTTCCATCTTAATGTCTCCCTCACCTATGGCCCAGAAGCATTTTTCTTGAGAGAGAGCTCTACTATGACAATGTAAAGACTTTTATATGCTGCCAAAGCATACCAGTAGGAATGGGATTTATTTGGCACATTTTCTGAATCAAGAATGGAAAATAACACTAGCTGAATCTTTGTTAGTGACCTGAGAGGAGGTCAGGAAGGAAGAGAAAAATAAGGAGAGGAAAACAAATAACCTGATTTTGTTTAATATTAAAAAGCAAAAGCTTCACTGCTGAGAGAAGACGCTGCCTACAGCCTAGCCTTCCTTTCACAGACACTGAGCTTTGTCAAAGAGCAGCACACAGACTGTTTTACCAGCTACCACCTAGAGGCTCAGAGAGGTTTAAGGCTCATCCTTGGGCTAGACGTCATGAAAAACGTGTGAATGGCACAGTCCCTGCTCAAAGGAGCTTACAATCTAAGAAAGCAAAATGACATACAGGAGTATGGAAAAATACAGCTAAACACAAACAAAGCTGTATACATATATATGCAGTTACATTTATAAAAACTATTAAAATAGCATCGCTACATCTACCTGTCCCTCTGCCTAGCCATCATTATTTAGATGATTGCTTAATAGGGATCATAGGGAAAGTGGGTCTAAGGAGAGATTTCAGGGAGAAGGTAGTGGCCTTATGAGTCAGTTCAGGGACGGCACTCCATGCATACGGGACAGTGTGGAAGATGTTATATAAAAAAACTTAAAATTGTGCAGAGCAGCATTTCTCCAGGTCAAAAGCTCAAGTGTTGTGTGCAAGATCCCTATTTCCTGAGATAGAGACAGTGTGGTTACATGAGTAACATTTGGCCATCAAAAAGACAAGTGAAATCACTAACGTAGGACTACACTGAGGATGTGTTACTGGCCATATACTCTCTGTGGCTGCCAGTTAGCACAGTAACCGTGAGGAGATGAAATGGAAGGGTTTGGAAAAGAGTTGGATAGAAAGAAGGAAAAAAAAGGCAAGATGAAGGAGAGGAGACAAAAGGAAGAAATGTAGGGAATATTTTCAGATGTACTCTTCTGCTTGAGTTCTTAGTGTGTTTGCAGTTTGTTAACTAAATAACTAAAAAACATATACAATAACTAATGTACGTTTGACACCATAAAATAAACTGGACCATATGCCAACATTTACATTATGTTATTATCCTCCACTATGGAAAGGTGAGAAACAGGTTAAACAAGAGACAAAATGCTTCCCCTTACCCTTCTTCTTCCGTACTGAAGCTTGGAAACAGAAAGGGAATGAACTGTGAATCAATTCTGAAGATAATTTTATATGCTAAATCCTTGTCTGTTACTTTGAGCATAAACATTTTTCTTCCATTTAAGAAGTCAGACTCTCTCTGCTAACCTGTACTAGGCATGTATCTATGAAACTACTTTAGATAAAACAGCTTGGCAAAAGCCCAGCTTACGAGGGTTCAAGATTTGAACTATAAGAAAATGTTCCCCTGCATATCATATGAATATAGGTACAACTTTTCTCTTAATTCTTTTTAAGTAGTAGTAACTGGGGCAAATTACAGATACCAAAGCTTTAAAATTATAATAATAGGGCATTTAAATATCTTTGCAGATTGAAATGGAAAGGAATCACTAACATGTTCTCTGCCATCATTTGGCTTAGCTCATCTGAAAGAGAACAACTGAGATGGTCTGCTAAGTGTTATGGGGTACAGGGTAGCTCAAAATATGTCAGTAACACTGTGAGTTCAGAGCCAAGCAAAGGATGTGACTGTGAAGACTGCAAGGTGTATAAATTAAAAAAAAAAAAATCATGTTGTTTAGCTTAGCTAGAAAAACTGAAGAAAAAAGTATATACTCTAAGGGAAAACAAATTGGGAATTTCTGTTTACCTTTCGCTTATACTACGTAACGAGGGACATTCAGTAAAATTAAAGGCATCACGTTCAAAACCAATAAAAAAGAAATATGTTTGTACACAGCACATAATCAGCCTGTGGAATTCTTTGCCACAAGACATTATTGAGACCATGAGCTTCTTCAGTTCAGAAAAAAAGATTACACATATATTGATGAGAACATCCACAGTGTTCATCTATATGTATTTTCTATTTTGTTTGTACATATACATTATGAAACAGATGTTTATTAAATTGTTTAATGGACATAAAAATGTGGGTGTTCTCATAGCTCATACAGATGTCCAATATATACACATATACATATAAAGATATAAAAATCATATATATATATATACACACATACAATCTATGTTTTACATCAGAAGACAGTTATTAATTGATGTGTGAAAATGTTTTCTTCTTGGAAACTTGTTTGATTTTTGTGCAATTCAAGAATGTTTTTTCCTTCTGCTAGTAGTCCTTTTACAGGACAAATATCAAAATAGGTAGACCACAGATGTTATTTATAACAGTAGTCATAGTCATAGTTTGCTAAGGTGGCAAATGCTTAGAGTATCATATGGAACCGACATTTATAGGCTTTTGGAAGAAAATTTTGTGCTATGCTCCAGTATTGCTACAGCTTTAATAAGGGACATACACTTCTGGAGCATGCTTCAGAAATATTCTTCAGAATAGTAAAGTCTTGCCATGGTAATATCTGCCCCATCAGGATAAAGATATAGATGGGAAATTTGCTTAAAGATTCATGCCCCATGGCTGCTAATCACAGGAGTTGCAGTGGTTTCTACCAGGCCATGAGAACTCAGAAGGTCAAGTACTCTAAATTAGGGGAAGGGTAAGCTAAAGGACAATGATTTTCATTATAAGAGCGATGTTGCTATTAAAAAGTGATTTTCCTATAGAAGAGAGTGCTGCTTCTCTCTGTTTTAGTAGCAGTATATGCTGTGGTAAGAATGAAAAGCAAGAGAAATACAAAAATACTCTCAATCTGAGAGTAATTTTGAGAAGGGAAAAAGGAAGGGGGAAAAATGATATCTAGGTATTCCTGCCTCCCTGGGAAAGCTTGTTGGTAAGCCAGCAGTCACATAGCACTCCATGCAAGGAAAACAAAATACCTCAAACAAAAATTTGGGCCCCAAAATAATATTCTGCATTTTAATCCTGGAAGAAAAATTATGGAGCATTCACAAACGGATGAAACCTTTACTCACGTTCCTAAAGTTCTTAGCCAAGACAGAACACATTTTCTGAGCTCTGTTAGAGATAAGTTATCAGAATGTTTGATTTTGGTCTTCTTTTGGTTGTTATGCCATGGAGAAGACTATAATCACTTCTGCAGCCCTTTGTTTGTCAGAGCTCCCACTGAAACCACATCCCTTCTGACTCGCTAATTAATGGGGGGGGGGGGGGGGGGGGCATCTGCCTCAGAAAAAAACGACATGGGGAAAAAAAGTGTGGCCATTTATCCTCAGTGCCTTGATTCTTTCATGTTTCCCTTCCTATGAGTCTATGCCAAAAATAAAAATTCTTACAGAATGTAAGTATTTAAGTGAACGTTATCGTATGATAGATTGTATCACTCTGCAGTGAGGTACACGGTGTCACTAGCTAAACACACTATTCTGGTGGAATAACAAATTATAAATATACACTGGGCATTTCTCTTTTTATACACAGTCCATTTGTAACATTTTCTTAAGTCTACATGCAAAAATTCTACTTTTTAATGACCTAATAGATTAAATTCGGGAAGAAAAGAACAATTACTTTCTTCACTTCTCTACAAGTAATCAAAATTCCCAAAGAATTGTGCATATTTAGAATGTGACTGTTCAAGGAATCTCTAATCACATTTCTTAAAAACAGCAAATAAAAGACTGGATGCTCAACACTTTTTTATTACCAGTAGCAAGAAGAATTAAGCTTATTTCATGCAGAAAAGTCAAAGTGATATCATAATATGCACTTTTTCAGATTAGAGTCTAACGAAAACAAGTTGAAGTTGAAGCTGCTTTAACACTGTCAGCTTTTTAACAACAGCTTCTGGCAGCTTACCTTTATCCACTAATGAGAGGCCACAGAAATTTAAAATAAAACAATATTAGATGAACTGAAAATGTAGAAAGCAAAGCTAACAGAATATGATACAGCATCACTTTTAAATAAATGTGCCAAACTTTGATGATGCATAAAAATGTACCAACATTCTCTTGCATAGCAGTAAAGGCACAAGTTTAAAAAAAAAAATTATTCATGCAAATCATGCATATTTGAACTCTCCAAAGATGCAGCATTCTTACAACCCTTTCTGCTCTATATACTGTACACCTTGCAATTCTAATAAATCAATTTAACATACGTACGTATATATTTATATTTACATTTCTATTATACCAGCATGCTCGTCAAAAAACACTTTCTTACCAAGCTCTTCAAGCTCTGAGGTCATTGACTTAGACCGCAAGGTCAGTGCAGTGGTTGGAGCTCGCTTAGGAGGTGGTGGGGCTTTGCATTAAACAGAATGAAAGACAATATAAGTAAATAAACCTCTCTAAACCACTATATCAACATACACATTTTCTGATTTATTTAAAATAATATGTCACATTAAATAAGGTAATATTCAATACATACACGCAGAGAAAAAACCCTGAGATGCTTTTCATGTACTGGATTTCTGTACTGTTTCTACTTTTAGCGTAGGTTGTTTGACACATCCGTAAGCTTTTATGTAACAGAATACATAGAAACAGTTAAAGCTAAATAACTGTGCCCTTCTACTTTTCAGTAGGAAGAAGACTTTCTAGATGAAGTGCCTCCCAGCAGTTGTGCCCCTCTTTCTAAGAAATGTACATATCTGAAAATCTCCAGCCAACCGCTGCCAGATTAATTTCAGAAATCTGAGAAATACAAGAAAGAAGATTCACATCTATCTTTATAGTTACGGTGAGACTAGAGAAAACAGGTGATCCTCAACATAAACAAGACAAAGCAAATCTTAAAATATCAAGGCAATCATGTAGCAAAGAACCAGCATCTGTTTTAGTATCCTGATAATAAGTGCTTTCTGATAGCTTCAAATGTAGCCAAACCAGACAAAATATCAAAATAATCCATTCCAGAGGTCAAAAAGGGGAGTAACTTCAGAAAAGATGATGGCAATGTTGGTAGGAAAGCTGGAGTTGTCCAGTAAATAGGAATAGCACTGGGACTAAGGATTCTGAAGTGTCAAGAACTTATACCATGCTACACTGTTCTGACTAAAAGTGGCAAAGCAGTCTGAGGACAAGAAAGTGTGAGAGAGGGATGTAGACAACTGTCTTCTTGTATCACCTATGTATCAGCATCATCTTTCCCCTGCTAAGCTCTGTCATCCTCTCAGAGATCTGAACAAAAGTATGCCACGAGAGCACAAAAACACAGCTCGAGTTCAGTGCTAGACATACAGTACATACTACAAAAGTGCTACACATATTAAATCCAGTTTGAAGTCTGCTCTCGCCCAACAGAAAAAGTGACAACAAATTCTTGAAGAAAGCTGCACCCTCAGCAACTCCACAGACAACACCAAGCTGAGTGGTACAGTTGATACGACAGAAGGAAGGGATGCCATCCAGAGGAACCTGGACAAGCTTGAAAAGTGGGCCTTCCAGTATTTAAAGGAGCTTATAAACAGAAGCAAGGCTGACTATTGACACCATCTGATAATGATAGGATAAGGGAAAAATATTTTGATAGAAGAGGGGAGATTTATGTCAGATATTAGGAGGAAATTCTTTACTCAGAGGTTAGTGAGGAACTGGCACAGCTGCCCAGAGAAGCAGTGGGTGCCCATCCCAGAAGGCATTCAAGGCCAGGTTGGATGGAGCCCTGGGCAATCTGATCTGCTAGGTGGAAACTCTGAACACAGCAGGGGAGTTGAAACTGGATGATCTTTAAGGTCCCTTCCAACTCAAGCCATTCTCTGATTCTAATAACTTCTCAGAGTAGCTTTTACCTGAGCAGCTTAAGAAGCACCTAAGATGAAAGCAATAGTACAAAATTCCCGTGTTGTTTTTTTTGTTTGTTTGTTTGTTTGTTTTTGGAGGAGAGTGGGTATACAACATTGCAGTTCTTAATAGAGTAGCTCACTCTTACTTAATATATTATACCATAATCTCTATTAAAGACAATGTAAAAAAAAGGGGTTTTTAAACTGGGAAAAAAAAATGTCTGTGTTTGTACTTAGGCAACTGTTTTCCAAAGTCTTGCAGTGCGTGATGATATACTAAACTCTCTTGGAGCCACTGCTTTCTTGCTAGCAGACAAGTGGGAGAAAAAGAAACCATGCATGCTTTCATCTTATAGAAGGAAGGAATTATCTCTGGTTGGAATAACCCCTCTACCTTGAATTTACCCAGAATGATTCCTGAATCTAATGTACAATTTTTATATCAGAAATTCAGTCAAAATATCTTGCTTGCTTTTCTTAATCTCACAGAGCTCCTTTAAAAAAAATTTGTAAAACTGTAAATTCCCAGTAAGTTCAAGAGGAGTCAAATTAACCTTGAGTATGTTTGGAATTAATTAATAAATGATAATCTGTTTGTGGGTTTTCTCCATCATTACTGCAAGACATTCATGTCAAGAAGTTTGACTACATCTTGAAATGATGTTATATAAAAGATCCACAAAGATGAAATTTCATGACAAGCATGACAATGGAATGACACTTCTTGTCACATGTGAATGCATAAATAAACAGAATTAAATGACTCTAAAATAAATAGCAGACGAGCATTACAAATTTAAAAAAACGAGTTTTAAAATCAGAATTATGTCCATATCCCGTTTTCTGTGGAGCAAGACTGAAAAAAATCCATTAGGAAAAGACGAAAATGTACCTTTCTTTCTAGCTGTGTCATCTGGATCAAGATTCCTTGTTACTGTGACAACCTTTAGAACTAGGTGATTGCCCCCTTGTCGGATCATATTCACCACCTGCCTGTGGCCAACTTTCACAACATTCTCATTATTAACCTGCAAAGACAGAAAATATTCTTTTAGATCACAACATCAAAAATGCCTGGTCTTTCAGTTTTTAAACTAAGAAGGTAGAAAAGAAAGGAAGATTCAGAATGTCTAATTGCTGTCTTTTAATGAAAACATGTATTTAAGTAACAGCATATAGTTGACAAGATAACGGGAAAAGAAATACGCAGTTAATTCAGTTAAAACAACGGAATGTGTAGTGAGTTTAACCAGATATTTTGCTTTACTTGTTTTATTTGCAGCAATTAGTGTGCTACAATTCTGCATTTCATACGCAAAAATATGTTCTTAAATGATAGTCATTATTCACCGCAGCATTAGGCACAAATGTCTACATACATTTTTTTCTCTAACATAATGAAAGAGATATTTAAATTCTTTCCTTTCAGATAATCTAGGAACCAATTTTTTCACTCCTAAAATAAAATTTCAGGTTCAGCAGGGATCCTTTTATTGAAGTATCCCTTTCCTCATTTCCCAGATTTTTTCTTCTGCAAGTTTCTAGAAGGATCTGGTGTTTGGGAAACAAAGGTGACAGGGCCATAGCATTCCAAAATAATTTAAATGGAGAAAGATGAAACCCTAGCCAGCTATTATGGTCACTCCAATTAAATTTTAAGCTGCATTCAACATTTAACTCTAACACATGTAGTCTCTAGGTAATTTCTTTATACAGTCTAAAAGGAGTCACTGAAAGTTATTTGAAATCTGAACAATCGCAGCATATAATCGCAGCCATGTGTTATTTGAACATAACAGATATTAAGGAATAGAGTCATTGAAGAAGAGATGCTGCCAGAATACATGCTGGGAATTTGAACTTTATCCAAAGCTCAACTGACTCAGTTCTGTTTCACTGAGATCACTCAGTGCCTTCCAAAATGAACAGTCATTTTCAAAGTAAGCATTTTTAGCCTCCTCTATTTATTCTGACAGGCTGTGCATCTCTCACTCTAAATAATTTACAGTTTAGAGCAAAATCTCTCATTAAATATTATTGCCATTTAGCAGAACTACAAGCACTGGCTTACAACAAGAAATCACTTTTTCATCCATGCAAATTTCCACTTTTTCCAGGTTTTTGATGAGACAAGATTAATTATGACAAAATAATGTCTTGGTAAGTCGTATTTTCAAAACAATGCAGCAGTCAAAGGTCTCAAAACAGTACTCATGTGCTGTGTCTATAAGCCTGAGATGCCTTTGGAGATACTTCTTTAATTTCATCTAAATTGATGTAGGTGTAACACATGCTGAACATCCAGACCTGCTGAGCAGGCAAATACAAAGTGCTCTCATTTTGTAGGTGGAGGATATAAAAGAATATTGATCTGGATAGGACTGTTGCCATTTTTTATTTTACACCTTCTTAGCATCTGGTGCTTAATTCCAAGATATCATGCTGATTTAGCTGAACCAATGGCATCTACATTTAATTTTTTCTAAAACATTTTAGCAGGAAGAATTATACTCATAGTTTTGAAATTCTTTCCGATATTTAAACGTAACCAGGTAATTCTTTTCCACAGTTAAAAGGTTTATGTAATTCAAAACAAGAGATTGCATCAGCTCTATTATTACTGGAGTTAAAATTTGAATCCGTGAGGATTGGAATATATATCCTAATTCTGTCAAAAAATAGACAACTTCAAATACATCAAAAGTTAATATTAAACATGTACACTTCACTAATATAAAGTGATAAATGTGTAAAATGATAAACAGCTTATGCAGCATGCCATCTGTTCACATCATTATGTGCAATGATATTTAACATTTAGAGCAATAGCAAATATATATGACATTTTTTTAAAGTTGTCTCAGAAACAGAACCTCTAAATGATTGCTTATAGCAGTTTTGTTTAAAAGGTACAGTCACAAAAACTAGTACCAAGCAGATGCCTTTTACAACAACAAAAATGTCGATAGGAGATCCGAAGATCACTTAACTCCAAGTTTACAGAAGTATTTTTGGAAAAAAAGCAACATGAAAATACATGAAATCATCAAAACAATACCTTTTCTTCACTATGTTTAAAAGCTCAGTGAGTAAAACTAGCATCGCTAAAGAGCAACAAGAAAATCAAAATTATCAGGAACTGGGAACAGCCTCAGACTTCTCTTCTTGAATACTTAATATAAAAGCTAAGTGACAGTAGAAATGAACACTAGATAGCGTCCTAAATTCTAGCAGGTTTCTTTGTTAGTTTCAGTACATTTTCATGTATAAATAACTTGATGATACCTTCTTTGCTTCCACTTTTAAGCTTTGGCAGTGGAGAGACAACTACTGCATTTCATTTGGTTTTGTAAACAAATTGAAGAAGGTAAATTTTTATGGCTGGTAACACACTAAGATATCCGTTGGATGTGCATTTGGTGCTAAATGGTATCAGTCCTTGAAAGAACAAAAAATATTTTTGCTTTTAGTGGGAAAGGTGTTTAGAAGGATGCTCCATAAACAGTCTAGCAAAGTTAGTTTGTGGACACAGATTTGTATCTCTTCCTCTTGTTCAACCCAGTCTTTCGGCATATTTTCTGTGATCTTTCACTACAAAAAGTAGTTCTTCCACTTCTTCAGCAAAACTTTTAATGTGACTTTCTTTCTCTTCAAAAACAAGTAAAAATATACAAGTATATTATAGAAATAGTTATGTGGTATGGCTGGTTCCATGCTACCTCATTGCCAACTGATCATCCAACAAGCCAAATGTCCATTTCCAGATCTCAGGAAAACCCATAAGACTTAATATTCTTGAAATCTTACTATGTCATCATATGGTTAAAACCCACTAGTGAGCCAGAAGTTACTGGCCCAATTTGAGAGAATTTGAGAAATTAATAATGAAATAATGCGATCTCACAGAACTTACATCTTCATAAAATAACCTAAATAAAAAATCTGACCTCTCAAGTTGAACTTGAGATTTTGGGATTTTTTATATTCATGTGTGAAAAGTTTTTCACCTACGTACCTTCACCTATGTTTCCACCTGTATGTCACCTTTTCCACTTTGTGTGCAAACCAGTTTTTAAGATCAGTAGAATGCTACTAGATTGGAAAATTATGACTTCAGAGAAAGCTGGAGACAGAAACGGGAAAAACGACTAAATTTTTGAGATATTTTACTAGCAGTGTTCAGTACATTCTATTTCAATACCTTAAAATAGTATCAGCCACATGAATTATAGCATTCCTTTCATGTACCATACGTGACTTAGCCCTGATGCTGAACAGTCAGTGACAGCAGGAGATAGAAGGTGCCACTCAGCATTTGCCCCATGTGATGCACAACTGCTAGGCATCTTACAGTTAGAGGCAGTCCATACAAGTCACCACTGTGACTGTATCAAACAAGCCACTGGCTCCCTTAGCACCCTCTTGGAGAACACACTACATTTCAGTTCTTTGGGGCTATCATTCAAGGTGCTCACACATGCTTACAGCTCCAAAACAGAGACTTTGAACAATGATGACACTCCTCATGCATAAGGAACTTGGAACACCACTAATGAGAAGTTCTATCTCCAACATGAGCATTCTCTCAATAGATAATACAAAAATGTGGAGTACACTGGAGACAAAGACCACTGGCCATCCTTACTGTCTTTAGTATTCAAGACCACTGACTTGATCTTACTGAGCATTTACATACAGCAATCTCGAAAACTCACAAAAACTCAATAAAAATCATTAAATTTTATTTAGAATTACAGAATGATGTGATCTCCAGTTGTTTATTTTTTAAAATGAGAAATAATCTCTGCAAGGAAGAGCCCTTCTTACAAAGAATGATATATCAACACCCTTGATATTAGTAAAATTTTCTGGAACTTTACAAAGATAGAGATGCTTCTCTTAGGCAACTTTATAATCCTAATAATATGTGGGATAAGCACACAGGACTGAGAATAACAATGGTGTAAGAAATGAAGGAAATTTAGAAAAGGATAAGGATATACCAGAAACTGTTTTACAGTGAATCTGGATGGAAAAAGGAAAAGTTGCTTATGGGTGATATCAGGAAATGTACTCTAGCAGTAAAGATGAAGATTAAAATTTCATTAATGCACCCCCCCCTCCCTCCAAGAAATGTGTCTATCCATATGATAAAATGAAATGGTGGATTATTCTTTACAGTACCCATCTCACACAGAAGATACTACTGTGTAAGTTAGTTCTTTCATCAATATTTGATTCTAAAACAGACTCCCTACCATTTAAATGTATGTACATAACTTACATATATGAACAAATTCAGGAGAGTGAAGAAGAAATACTATTATTTAAAAATGTGGAAGTTTGGAAAAGAACACTTTATGTACCTCCTGGAGATGCTGAGGTAGATTTTATGAGTAACAGCATAGGCCACATAAAAGTCCTTTTTTGTTTGTTTGTTCATTTGTTTGTTTTCCTGAAATGTATGACCATGCAATAGGTTGAAAAACTAAACTAAACTAAAATAACCTGTACATTGTAGGATAGCAGATGTACGAGCTGGAAGATATTCATCAGAGCAGCCTTCCCGTAGGAAGGTGCAAAAGAAAAAACACTATCAGACAAAGAGACCTTTGCAGATTCTGTTCTATTATTAAAACCTTAATTTCTTCAGTACATCATGCAGCATCCTAATTTTCCCTTTATCAAAACCTTCTCTCAGTGAAAAATGTGATCAGTCATTTCCAATGGTAACTAAGGGAACAAAACCTTTTTTTGCCCACAGTGACCACATCAGAGATGTAATGGTAAATCACCTTGCAGTTTCATATTTTTCTCAGAAGTGTCTCTTCCCATCCATTGAACTGCTTGGAAAAAAAAAATAAAAATAGGACCAAACCCTATGACACGTAGTTACAAATCCCTGCCTACACAGATTTTCTAATAAATACATCGTTTTTGTAAACTTAATACACAATAACCCAGTTACAATAGATACCAGCCAAATAGCATACAAGTAGTTTTGTAGACTCAAATGACACTTTTGCATTTCAAGAAACCACAGAGTTGTGCACATGACACTGTCTCAGCATGTCAAAGACCGATTTGAATTTACAATCTGTAAAGTAATCCTGTTCCATAGACTAAAATTTGAGACAGATACAGTGATCTAGATCATCTTTGGGAAGCTATTCATTATGAATTTGCATCTGTAAACCAAAATATTCATACCAAACCAAAGAAACTTAAGCAGGCAGCTTCTGTCCACTTGGCGTCAGCTATTAATTTGAACAAGTCCTGAAACGGGCATTACAGGAAAGGTATCAAAATCATTAGCAGCACAAATTACCACAAATGCTTTGGGTAAGTACAGCACAAAATGCTTTGCATAAGTTCAAGTACTGTGGTAAACAACAAGATGTATGATTTCTAAAGAAAACACCCTTGGAAGATATTATGTCTTGAGGTTTTGTGTTTCATCCTGTCACCACAGGCTTATGATGGAGCTGGGGGAGCACTGACATTTCTCTTTCAGCTGCCATGGCAAAAGTGGCACACAGCATGGTGCCCACACCCAGTGAGAGCAGCAGGATGGGCTGAAACATGGGATCACCAGGGCTGCTGCAGCCATACACCTGACTTTTCCTGCAGCAGATATAGCAGTAGCAATACTGTTGCTCTCTGAGGTGCAGCAGGAGTCTGGTCTCTGCCTGGAGATTGCTAAACCACGCTGTTGAGGGGAGCTTTAGCTCGCATCTCATCATACCATCACGTAGCACCAGCACTGCTAATCTTCAGCTGCATTTAGGAACATCTATTTCTGATAGAAGCATGGGAACGAAGAGACATCTCTGAACATAAACTCCAGACTCTTCTGTCGTCATGGCAACTGCATCATATAATTTATTTCTTAACATTAAACCAAGCTCCCTCTTGGAACTACTTTGAGTTCTTTTCCCTGTTATTCCAGTTAGACCCAGAACCTCTGACAATGACCTTATTTTTTCCAATTTCCATTCTAGGTCTGTGTGTGACTTTTATACCCACGCAATTTGCCAATAGCATAAAAAAATATTTACTTTATACTTTCCATGCATTCTACAAGCAGGCCAGAAGAGAGTAATTTCTTCTCTTGGCTAAGTAAGAATTTTGATCATCTATTTTAACAAAGAATCTAAAGCCTGGATTGAACACAACAGCTGACCAGCATTTCAAGACCAGCTAGCTTTAATTGATGGTGGTTCTAATTTTTCTGTTTGTTTTAAATGTACCTTACCATTCAAAATAATTTATAAAGACGGACTTCTGCTCACCTGCATTTCACCTAATCTACATTGTACCTGTGGAGCTATTAACATATGGGTCAGTGAAAAATATGACTTTAAATTTAGCAACAAAGCATTTGATCCTAATGTTGGTTAAAAGCTGTAAAAGCAACAATCTTTTCTCAGAAGAGTTGTAAATTTTGCTCAACTGACCATATACATATACATGCAAATAGATAAACATAACAAGAAAAAACAGCTGAATATTCTAATGCAACATCTCCTACTTTAATTAAGGGCATTTGTAAAACAATCCAGCCTCACCAGAAAAAATAAGCAATTGTAAAACATGTGGTTACTCTACAGTATCTCATTTTGTCCCATTGAAAATATAGCCAAGAAACACAATACAACAGTAACGTTTCTGTGCAGAACTCAGTGGTTATGTTTGGAGACAGAGCTAAACAAAAGCCACTAAAAGAAAACCATCAGAGTTGAAGGGTAGGGTTGATCTCTTACCCATGACATAATTTGAAAGGTGAAGTCATGTAAAAGTAGCATTTTAATCTAAAATTCGTGCATGTTTTTGCACCTATACTTGAACTGAAATCTGCTGAAAGTAAGCAACTACTGTCCTCATGATACTACATTATACGACACATTTAATCCTCACTCAACTACTTGGACCCAGCCCTACTAAAAATAATTGCCTCCATTAATCAATACCTTGCTACAACTTTGAATCATTTGGCTTAAGTCACATTCCTTAGGAGAGGTTCAATTAACTTTATTGCAGTTGATTGAACTGCAGTGTAGTGTAATCGATTAAGTTACACTTAGGATGATTTTGTCCAATGGCTTTCAGGTGTGAGAGGTGGCAGTTTTTCTTGTGATTACCTCTCCAAGGAATAAAAAAAAAATTAATTCTGCACATCTGTTTTGCACTCTCATACACACACCTGAAAATATTTCAATTTCTGAGGAACCTTCATAAAAATATTACATTTAGTGGGTATATACTGCTATGAGTCAGTACAGGTTATGACCTATACTTGATATTTCAATCTGTTTAGAAGAATGAGTATTTAATGGCCTGGGAATGTCAGAGATGAATGAAAGTAGTCCAGGGGTTGTCTGAGCAGGTCTCTGACCATGTCTCAATTTCTGAACACCCAGAACAGTTATCAAACTACATATTAGTTATATTAGATTTTCATCTGGCAACAACTTTCAGAGGTTCTTAGCTAGAAAGAGTCAGAGCACAACTTAAGATGCCACTTCTTTTCCACACCAAATTTTCTCCTCTTTCTCCCTACTGACCTGATAACTCCACACCAGAGCCAGGCATTCCATCTGGCTGGCCCACAATGGTCTTCAGGACAGAGGTGGCCTAATTTAACCTCCGAGGTCGGATTTAGCATGCACCTAACCTCTTGCCCTAATTTTATTGTCACTGTATTTATTTGCTATTCTTCATATCTTCCTATCATGCCCTTACTTCATACCCTTGAGTTCCACTAGCACCTGACAGTTTGTCCAGCTTGTGGTACATTTGCTTCTGTTTTTCTTAAAATAAATTCCATGATGATAAGCTGTTAATTAAATATTTCTTTTTTTTGCATATTCCCATGCTTCTCAAAAATATCTTCTAATTTAAAATTCAGTAACATTTAAATGGAGTTTGAAGTGCAACAGAGTATCCTAACATTAATTCCAGCTGCTACTGTAGCCTATATGGTATGCTACACAGCCAGCTGACCTCTGAGTACCAAAAATAGCAAAGCAGAGGTCATCCATATGCTAATGAAACATCTCTAGCTTATCTGCCCTTCACAGATGAAAGCATGCACGAAAATCCAAAACTGCTTAACCATTGCAACTGGCAGCTGTTTCACCTAATTTCTCTGACATATTCATTGTCATCCATGTCTGCTGGGGTTGGTTTTGAGGTCAAGAGCAAACTGCTTCTTCTTGTAAAGAGAAAAAATACAATCCTAGCTGCTTATTCAGGCTGCTGTTTTGCAGTAGAAAAGCAAATTTAACAGTCTCCTTCCCTCTGCTTTCCCCATCTAGCTACACATTCTGTACCAGTTTGCTGCCCCTAGCAGTCACTATAGCTTTGTGAGGCCCTGCTGGCAAGCTGACTTCAGAAGAAAAGGAGTCTAGTTTTAATCCAGATCACTCTGTGGACTGGTTATAGTTGCATGACTTCAGAAGTTCTCTTTGAGACCTACCTGTGAGGCCCAGGGGAGGAGCAGCACTGTGTTCATCTGACAAGCCCTGGGCAAGCATCCCGTTGGTGATGCTGCACGCTACACTGCACCTATCAGCTCTTCTGGAATCGTTCTTTTCAGGGCTACATGAAGAACAAGATCCATTTGGGATAAACTGTGACTTTAAGCCTGCTCTGCTCTTGGAGATTTTCATTAACAGCTAAATTGTGAGGGCAGCACTCAACTTCTTTCAGACACCAGTTAAATAATGTTTATAAAAATATGAGGTTATATTTAACCCTAAAAATATTTTTTCAAAATCAGGAGCATGGTGGAATTATGCAAGCACTAAGAAGACAATGGATCTTTATTTGAATTCTGAAGAACCACTTGATAAGTATTTACAATAGGTAAAAGATAGCAGGCTCAACCCGTCTATTTTTAAAATTCTGCATATCTATGTTAAAGACTGTTAGGATGCTAAACTATGTATCAAAATATAGATCCATTTGCAAGTGTTAATAATGCAGTCTAATATTCCTTTTCCTTTGGTAAGCACACATTATTCTGTCAGCAGAATTTGAAGTTAAGCATTATGCACGTAATGTAAACTAATTTGTTCATAGATTCCATAGTTGAGTCACGGCCTGAACCACTGATTGGTCACCTGAGGCAAGCACCGAGTCAGCTGCAGGAGCGCAGGTGAAGGCAGTGTACCTGTGTGACTGGAAGGGGTGGATTCTAGCTACACCTCTCCTAGACCCCATTTAAGGGCTGACCACCACTGAGGAAGGATCTCTTGTTGGAGATCCCTCTCCTGGGGAGTTATTGGTGAGCCTTGATTATCTTCAAAAGGTGAGCCTTTCTTTATTTGCTGGTTGTCTGTTTACCACCCAGATAACCTAAGCAAAGTATAACATCCACCTCATTATTTTCTGAGAATACTATTCCTTCAGGTTATTCACCCTACAACAGATAATCTGTATTTTCTCCTCCTACAAATAGTCACATTCCAGAAAATGCATCTGCACTGGTAAGAATAAAAACAACTACTGTTCATTTAGATCTCTTTATGTAGGAATGTCTAATCTTGCAACATATAGAAGTAAATATTTATTAAAGTCATGTTAGAATTCACGGCACTCTGCCTTAACCTCAGAATTGCTTGTCAGTTTTTTAGAGGGCATGCATCACGTTACGTTTTGCCAACTTAGAATAAAATATAGTAAAACATTTGTCTGAGAGTGAAACTTGTAGACAATTATTTTGTCCTTTACAGACACATTCAAAGAAATAAGAGTTACAGAAGAGAGATTTAAATATGGAAAAATGAATGTAAGCTAATAATCCTTGTTCAGGTATGCAGTACACCAGCTCTCTTTGTGAAAGACCACAAATAGTAGAAACAGAAACCTTAACAAGAGAAGCTTCAGCTTGATTAGAAGCACAGACAGTGCCTCATGGTAAAGACATATAGTGCTTCACAGTAGAGTTCATTTTACTTGAAGTCTGTCTTTAGTAATTAATGTTGGGAAAGTAGCATGTTTTGCATGTTAATACTTACTAAAACATTACTATCTATGGACAGTTCTTTTTCAATTTGTCAAGCTACCAAACCTGTGGGCAACACTAAGTTTTGCACCACATGTTGTTCCAAGACCACTGCATCATTTGACTGTTTGCTTAGTCAAATCATGAACCTTACCTAAACTACAGAAATATTTCCTCTCAGTCAGCAAAGTCCTGCTTTGATTAACTTCATGCAAACACTCATTGACTTCAATACCCATACTCGTAAATAAAATACAGTCTATGCCTGTGGACCCCAGTTCTAATGGACTGAGCAACAGATGCAGATTATCCAAGCAATTTGCAGGGGTTGGGTCTGGATAGAAAAAACTCATTGGGGTCTAAATAGTTTGGGAAAGAGCAGCCAAGACAGTTTCTGCGCCAACTTTCTTGTACCAACATCAAGTTCCACCATGTTTCTAACTGTCTGCCCACTATTAACTGTAAAGGTAACCTGTCCTAAAAGCTTTCAGTGGTAATAATAATAATAATAAAATAATTTAGGTTGGTAAATAGTTGTACAGAAACAGAAGTCTATATTCATTGCCTTATCTGAGTATTAGGGGAAAAAAAAAAAAAAAAAAAAAAGAGTTGAAATATCTGTACCTTTCTTCACTTTGGATTTTCTTTCATCTAAGTAAAAATCTATTTCAAGTGAACAATTTTGGTAGATTACTTAATGCAAATGTAGGGGTCTGTGTCAAAATTGCACTGCAGTCCCAATTCTGCCTAGGACTCACTTTGTGATCTTTAGATTGATGCTTTAGTTCAAGAGCCTTAAAAAGAGGAAAATAACTAATCCACTGTAACATACCTATACTAAGTTTATAAAATATCTACATAGAATAAGGCTCAATTGATGAAGGTTAAAAGCTAACAGATTTGATTAGGAAGCACAGCACATTATAGGAAACAATACCGGATGACCCTCTTGTATCCACTTTTGCAGAAGAGTGTCAGAATTCACTAGGCATGTTCACAAGGCCAACAACAAAAATCCTCCTCATTTTATCCTTTAAAAGGGTATCAGAATGTCTCTCTGTAAATATAATACAGCAAAAAGTACACAGAATGCTACAAACATTAACTCAACAAAAATTCAGAATCATCAAAAGAATATTTTTAGTTCTCTAAAGAAAACAAACTTGTTTATAGCAGCAACTTTGTTAAGTCATGATGAGACTTTCTATTACTGCTTCAAAGAAGTGAAGTCTGAATTTACTTACTATGCACACAGTATATCTTTCTAATCATCTAAAATGAATGCAAACACAAAAATCTTCTACGTTAAGAAGGAATTATTTACTTCAGTTTGTGAATAACCAGCTTTGAAGTACAACAGCAGACTCCTCAGAGCATTTTGTCATAGTAGATAAGAATCACCAACAAACCTTTTATTAACTTTGATTTTATTTGTAAATACATAGAAGTAAAAATCTATTTTTACTGATCTAATGACTCATGGAGCATGAGGAAATTTTCTGGCCTTTAAAGCAGCTCCACCTAGCCTACACAGAATGCTAGTCCTGAGGCAGCATCATTGCAAGTAAAAGACAAAACCAGTAGAGCAGTTTCTGCCTTATGCATTGCTCCAAGTCTGTGGATGCCTGCAGTGGCAATAAGATGATGCAGCCTGTCCTTCAGAAACATTTGCTTTGCAGCAATGTGGTCAGATTCTGTACCAAAACAAGTAGGAAATATTTCATTGGAAATGCTTTTTTTCCTACCTCTGTGTCCAAAAGGAACAGAAAACTACCCTCCTCTTTCTTTCAACACCTAAAGTTAGCAACAGAATTGCCTGCTTCACAAACAGAAGTTGGCTGTGCAGCGTATTGGATGAATCAGTGCTGTTACGCACTGACATTTTAGGAACACTGAATAGCTGTAAGACCATATAAAAATGTAGCAACTCATCAGAAGCACATTATTGAAATAGGCACACCACAGAACTGAACGTGGACATGAAAGAGAGGGAGACAAATGAAGCACGGGTCAAAATAACACAACCTCTTCTATTAAAATATGGCGGCCTCACCTGTAGGAAAGGTAATTTTGCAGAATTTATATCATTAATTTTATTTTCTGTGCATAAAATTACAACAACCCAAAACACTCACAAAGTCCAGAGCTTGGTTCAGTATTCAATCTTCTGAAATGTTAGTTAAGTCTAAAGCAAAGAAGGACAGATCAGAGAAGGAGCCTAGGAAATTTGCACAACAGAAGAACAGACAGTGATAATGCTGCCATACAGTAAAGAATAATGGCAAAGTACTTCCAGAAATAAGGAACAGTTTAAGTTGCAGTTCAACACAAAACGTTATCTGAGCCCCTTTAGATTTCAATTGCTTTGTAATCAAGGTTGTAGAATGTAATTTGTCAAACAAGATCTTATGCAAGGGTTTGGAAATTGAAGGTCCAGAGAGGTGGTGGAAGCCCTGTTTCCTGGAGACATTCAAGGTCAGGTTGGACGGAGCTCTGAGCAACTTCATCTAGTGTAGGTGTTCCTGTTCACTGCAGGGGAGGAGGACTAGACCATCTTCAAGGGTTTCTTCCAACTCAAACGATTCTATAATACTACAATTCTATGAAAAGTATTTTTCATATCCCACAAAATCATAACTGTCAAAAGCTGTTAGATGCCTAGGTGATTTGCATACTACACTTGAAAGAAAGATGTACACATTCATTGTGATTCAGGAGCTTGGATTCCTTAAGTACTTAGCAACCTGTGTCCCACTCTAAAGGAGATAAAACATTACACAAAATGTTGGGATGGCTCCTTTGAACACTCGATGTGCCAAAGCTTAATCCTAAATCATAATCAGTGAAGGGGCAGGCAAACACTCCCTCCTTACAGCAATACAGATGGCATCAATACAGGTTATGCCACAACCTGAGCATGCCTGTTGAGCTGTTAAATCCTGCCTGGCAGGCACCTGCAAGGGCACTTCCAGCCAGACCCACTGAAGGGCCTGGGAATCAGCATGGGCCAGGGACCAGTTCCAGAAGTCATGATGGATGTGGCTGCCTTGACTTGGAGGCTAATTCTAGCTGTACAATACAGTATTATTCCACATCAGTGGCTACCCATGCCAGAAAACTTTTGATACTTGAATTTACAAGTGAGTGTGAATTTTACATGCTAGAGTGCTATCTGGGAAAGAGAATATCAAGTAAACCCAGTAGTTAACAGTTTCACTTCACATCTAGCAATAGCAATTTCTTTAATGACACATTGTTTGCATGGCTTTGAAGTATGATACATTCAGATGGAAACAGAGCTGGGAGAAATAGGTACAATCACAAATCGGATGTGTGACTTTTAGGCAGCAATTGGTTCTCTTTGAACACTTACCTTTTTACCAGCCCTCTCATCTCTTTGCTTAATTGCCCCAATTACTGTTGCATCACAACAGATTTTTCTCCAAATACCTTGACCTAAATCAGTTTGCCCCAGTTACTGACATTTGCAAGCTATTTTGGCAGCTGTAGTGCTACAATCTCAGCGTATCTAAATACACATTTTATTGATTTCCAGGATTTTTGTTTAAAATGCAAGGAAGAAGTGCATGAAAAATCTGATTTAAATCCTGAGCTTTGACCATGTTAATATGGAAGATTCAGTTTCAGGAAATTTGTTGTAAAAAACAGCCTAAGTGTGTTTTATTTACTAACATGTACCCCAAATCCTGCATAGGCAGCACTGATGTAGTTGCCCACATCTGAAGCAGAATGTCATCTACTACTGGATTTCAGCATTGCATGCTTGTCAGGCATCATATCACTGCAGGATACAAGGAATTATTGACTCTTCAGAGTTTCTGAAATTCAAGGTACTTTCAGACATCCTAAATGTATGCTGTCTGAAATAGTTAAGCAATCAATTGTTCCCTTCACAGGTATGTATAAAATATACTTATCAATAAGAGTACATTTCTTACCGAGGTAGCTCAATTTTTTTGAGAGAAATAGAGAAAAATGTAGGTGTGCATTTGACAGCGTATGTACCTACTTGAAATAACTAAGCTAATAGTCATAGGGACGAGAAAAACTGCAGTGTTTAGAGGCATCAGTTTAAAAATAAAGAAAGAAAGTAGGCAAAATATGCCATTAATTAGTCTTAAATGTTTTCTAAGTGAGGAAGAACAGCTACAATTTGAAACAGACTTTACTTACTCCATCAAATGGCTGATCTTGGTAGAACAGAGAAGGGCTGCATAAAAATAATACTGAAGGACAATGAACTGGGAAAATAATTCAGTCTTGTCAACAACATAGTGACTCCAATTTTAACTTCATATCAACAGAAAGATTTTAAGTAATTTTGTTCATGTTTACTTGGCACTTCTTTCCCAGTGTTTTTGCTTAGAAGAAAGAGTTGGAAATTTTAAACTCTTGGAGAAATAGAATCTCATAATTTAATTCAGAAATTGACTTTATCCAAACCTGGTAAAAACAAATCATAAATTGCAGATTTTGCATGTCTAGATGAGGATGAAATGTAGGGTTTCCTGAATACTTGTGTTGCTTGACATCCCCACCTTTGGGAATCCCCACAATCCCTGTTTAATGTGCTAATGCTCCCACTCATCCTTCCCATGGGCAACTCCATCCACACCAAAAGTCCCTATTCTTCCACTTGTGATCTTAAGCCACTGTGTGCCCTTTAGCTCTTTACAGTTTAGTTTGAGGACACATATAGGACAAAAATTCCCAAGGTGTCTGACAGTACTGCATTAGAAGCACCTGAGCTAGAGCCGAGCAATCTGGCACGCCTAAATGCAGCAGAGTGACACCATGCTGAGACTTGAGCTCAAATCCTGGAAGAAATGCATTCATACCAGCATGGTGCTGCCTGCGGGCTAATTAGCACTGCTATGACACGATTTTGTCAGTTCTGGCTTCAGAGCTACAGCATTCAACGCCAGCTCGAGGCTTTCTCTACACAGGCCATGCATAATGTTAACGCACGCTCCCACAGTGTTTGCATTAAGTGTACTGGGACCATGATCAGGGCTGACATATGGAGATTACTGTTGAAGGTGCTAACTATAATTTTCAAAATTTAACCAAAATCAATATGATTTTGTAAACTATTGATTAGAATATTCTCATAACATAAGGAATAAATTAAATAAGGTATTCAGTAGCTATCCCTCAACAGCTGAAAGATACAGATAAATGTGATTACTTGATTGCAGAGATTTCATCTCTTACTTGCTCAGAATTCTGATCTTGCAGAGAGAGGTAGAAGGGTTAACCCTGTCATGCTGTGACCAGATTTTTCCTAGACTTACGAAGAAAATATTTATAGAACAGTTACTCTAAAGAGCCTTGACCCTGAATCCTCACTAATTCTTGCATCTGAATCTGCTCAGCTCAGAAAGAATGCTAACTACCAAAATCAGCTTTCTGCTTTCCCTGCATACTCGCATTTTCAGAAGAAAAGTCAAAGATACAATTAGACATGAAGCACCTGGTCACTAGTTGCATGAAATCACTTTTCCCCCATGCAATCCAGATTTTAAAGTTAAAAGACATTTTAACTAAGATTGTAAATCTGAAAAAAGACATTCCAGACCAGGCTTTCATTTACCTAACACATGCATTTTCAGTTGTTTTCTGATATATAAGCACTGAAAATTCATTTTGCTACAGTAAGGTACCTACATGGTATCTACTTTATCTTCAGCTTTTTCTGTTTTCTAAATGTTTTTCAAACTGTTTTAATGTCTTAGGCATACACTCTTGCTAAGTGATAATTTTGTGTGTGAAAGACTCTCAGAATTTGGTTTTGTTGTATTTGCTTCTTATATTGCTCACGATACAGATTTTTTTTGTTAAGTGGTGCCCTCAGTTCTGTTTCACTCTTTCAGTGCAATTACTTGGCAAACCATGGTACAGTTTAAACATAACAGAAGATGACTGCATCAGATCTTTAGCACATACAGTCAGTTTCCAATACTGGAACTGGCAAATTATTTTTAAGAAGTCACACTTGGATTCTAGCATAATTATTTCCTGTAACAACAACAAAAATTATATCCTCCTGAAGGACATACCATTTTTAAAGATGATTTTCTAGTTCAGAGGTTGGTGGCAGGTAAAAGCGTGCTATGATATTTTAATTAATTGAGCTACTGTGTTCCTTGCAAAAAGATCTAGAATAAAAGCTTTCCTAGATAACTTTGTTTTAAAAAAGGAAAAGAAGAGAGAGTATCACAGAATATTACACAGAATTTGCAGAAAATTCTCTGCACAGTTGTCCTAACCAAGGAATAAAGAGAAGATTGACTTACCCTATCTAGGAAGTTGTATAGATTCAAGAACTCTTAAAAACAAGAATCCAACTACATTGGTTGGTCAGAACAAAGACCTAGAAAACATGATACTGTCTCCTCAATGATGTGTTTATTTCTCAAGTTGCCTTCTAAAATGTTTCCAACTGATCAAAAACAAACACTACACACTTTTCATTAATCTAGATCATTTACCTTAGCATGCAGATAAATATATGTACAAGCCAACATCAGAAGCATATCATTACTTATAGGCACAAAGGCTAAGCTGATAATAAATAGGGAGGATCTTGGAATTAGTGATTAAAACTTTTTATCTCAGAACCTGAAGGAGGTCAAAAATTTAAAAATGTTTTGCTGGTGTGATTTCTCCTCTGCTGTATTTTGCCTAGCAACAAACCTAGGAGTTGAAATACTGTCACAGGTCAGAATCCCATTAAAGTATTTTGCTGGAGTCATTAGAATCTATTACCATTGCAGATAGCTCAGTTTTCTGCACAATAATGAGGGACACTGCAGATTTTGTATTCTCCTTCCCAGGCAGGAATATTGCAAATATTTTCCATCATCTTTACACCATTCACTTTAGTAACATGAATTTATTGATTGGAAATACAAGAGTGAAGTAAGAATTAAGTTTGTCCTGAAAGAATTAAGTTTGTCCTCTCATCATGGACAAAGTTTTTCATAACGTTGAGAATTTAAGCCACTAGCAACAAAGCGGAACTGATGAATAAGTAGGGCAGTCTGTTGTCTTGAGCCAGAAAGATGTATTCCCAAACAAGAGGGTGAAGTGGAAATTTTTTGGAAGCCAAAAATAGAAAAGAAGGATGGATTGCAGGTTGTGATAAAAATGAAGGCTAGTTTCCTCCATCTGGAAAAGATGAAGCAATCTTTTGCTGTACAATCTAGTACAGGGAAAGTCATGTTTTATTAGTTGTTGCTTTCCCTTTTAAGCAGAAAATGCAGTTGTATTTTTTTTCTTTTTAATCTTGAATTACTGTACTCCACATTCAAATGTGGAATATCAGCAAAATTCTACTGAATCCTTCCACCAGGAAATCAGTTACCAACTGGGAAAAGAGGACTTATCAATTACCATCTTTGCTACTGTCTTTGCTTTTTGTTTTCGCAATAATTCTGGCTTAAAACAATTGTCCCCAGAGTGCTAATGCTACTTTTTTCATCTTCACTCTTCTTTAAGCGAGTACCACCTGCTCACTTAGCTACCTGGACAACTTCTCACTTAGAGTACTAAACTGCTTACTACTGAAGCTTCTCTGAGCTGCCTCCCTACCTAGCATTCCCACTGATGGCCCTCAGGTTAATAAAGAACACCTTCACTTAACTACATATAAATGGATTTATTTCTTTTTCTTTTGTCTCACCCCAGGGTTATCACATAATTTATCAAGGAGAGATGAAGAATTTTGTTTGACATAACTGTAGCTCATCTGGAAGCTTGCATAACTTGGCCCAAAGCAATGATTTAATACAGTATGATGACAGCTAGTATAAAGTAGCAAACAGCAAAAGCCTCACTGCAGGTTGTTCTGAAAGTAATGCCTCCCATTTATCTCCATGGAAATTACAATAGATACAAGAGCAGAATAATAATAATATTTTATAGAGCAAATTCTCAACTACGAACTGTGTTTCAGCATAGTCACCACCCTTGTCTGCATTGTGTTGATGAACTGATTTCTTCATTTCCTGGTCTGACAGCTGTGAATGGCTGTCTGGAACAAGGTTTGTCTTTCATGACACTGTCAGCACTGCTGAAGAAGACCACCCATCACCTCACTGTGCTCATATTCATTGTTTAGTTTCTATAAGCATTGATAAACATCAACAGGTGCCATTTTTTCCTGCATTGAGGAATTCAATTACACACTCTTGTTTTACTCTTCCATGTCAGATGTTACTTTGTCAGACTGCCCTTCTGCTCCCAGTGATCACACAGCAACAAAATATAATGGAGTACTGGTGGGAAGGTTCAACATCTGCTGCCACACCACTAACATAATAAAATAGGAGACATTACTTTTGGAGCATCCCTCATAGTTTCAGAACTATGTTCACTGCAGAGGCCCTTTCAGTGAAAAGCTTCCTAAGTATGATGACTTAGTTATATAAACCATAAACGGTGTCTCCTTGTTTCCTTTTCCTTTATCATGCTGCAAGACCCAGATTAAAAAGACAGACAAAATTACTTATCTCAGGAAAAGCATGCACTTTGAGGTTTTGTCAGCATTTTGATAGTGGCCAAAGTCAGTGAACTGCACTTTGTCTTGTCTTTTATGTAAGTACAAGGATGAGTCATGCAAGACTAAAATAAACACTGTTTTAGAGGCAGCTGTACTAATAATAGCTGCTACGTCTTTACAGAGTCTTCCCCACTTGATTCTATTCTATTACTAATACAGTAGTATGGACCACATTACACTCATAGCTGAATTTTACCTCAGCTGATTTTACCTTAGGTATTTGTTTTCATGTTGGTACCAAAACTGATAAATCACGCTAGACACTGGGGCACAGGAATTTTAAAAATGTGCTATCACAGAAACATTTATACTAGCCATCAATCCTGCATGACAGTTAGCCATACCAGAAGGAAGCTGGATTTCTGACTGCAATAATAACCTAGAAAACAGAAACAGTGCCTACTCCTAAAACATAAATCTGTGAACCATTCAATACAAAGAGAGGATATCTGAGCTCCTGTCTGAGGCTGGATGGCACTTTGAGCAACCTGATATATGGAAAGATGAAATTCAGGGGTCTCTTCCAACTACAGCCATTCTAGGAGTCTATGATTTGTAACATATGAATCCCATAATAAACACATGAATTATACTCTGACACCTGGAGAAAACACTTTTCATGTCTTATTTGGCATCTCCAAATGTTTTTCATAAGCCAAATTCAGATATTACAAGTATGTAGAGTGCAAAATACCACACAGGTGACACTAAGGATAAAACCTTTCATAGCACAACAAAGCTCAATAAAGTGAAAGCAAAACCTCCCTGAGTTGACTGGATCATGGAAAACTAGCCCTGCTTGCCCCAGCAGGCAAGCTTTTCCTGCTTGGATGCACATTAAACACTTGTATTGCATTTATGTTTATCTGGATTTAAACAGATAGTTTTCAAATGCTGTCAATCTCTCCATCCTCTCCAACACAAAAATACACTTACTATTCCATCATCCTAGGAGTTAACACTACAGCTAAATAAATGACCTGATATTTCAGTGCATATTCTCAAGAGAGCCTTTCTATTATTTCATCAGGAATCACTTTTTCAGCCTTCTGAGCAGTGAAGCCATATCCTAGTTAGAATCTACCTCTGAATTAGAGTAGTTTTATTTAAACATAGCCACAATTATAACATTTTTAATCCATATTTTATAGCTTCTCAGAAAAGCAAAAAAAATGCCCCGCAGGTTCAACACAACAGATCTTTCATTACAAACCTCAAACAGATTGTTGTCAGGTCGCTGAATTTTGTCCTTGAAAATTGACAACCAAGACCGGCTGTTATAAGAGTAGCACTGTCAATGGCTTTGTCTAAGATTCGAATACCCCATTTAGCTTTTAATTTCCTCTGTGAATATCTACTAATTATGCAGCCAAACTTGGAAAAGTAAGATAACAAAAGATTGTTTCAAGGAACTCATAATCTCTGTCATACTATGAGCATATACTGTTTTTTGTTTTTTTTTTCAGAGACACTAAAACAACTTAATCCTGTTTCTTGTGCACTTCTGAACTATTTCTGGCACATAGTGGTACTGAGACTAGAAAATGAATTGTCCTGGCAGCACAAGCAGTTTCCTTCTGTCCTTCAAATAAATAAGTAAATAAATGTAAATTAAAAAAATAGGAATACTTTCCCACCCTCACTAACTGTTTTATACATGCAACAAACATAACCTAGGAAGCATCAGGTGTATTTTTCACTTGCCGTGAGGCTTTTCCATAAAGACGTTAATCTCGGCACATAATGAAAGAGGGAGAGTACACATCTTTTTGGAGGTGAAGAACTGTGCATCCCACATAGCTGCAAAGGTTGATTTTTATCTCTCCATTTTTCACTGAAACCTTAAAATTGAGCATGGTTGTAAAATCCTCCTTCCTTGGTTTTAACATACCATAGTAACTTCTTCCAAAACAGTCATCCACTCTGAGAACTGGGAGAAGAGGATGTGGCATATTTTTCCTCAAAAAGCACAAGCAAAACATTTTGGTAGATTACAGTAAGAGTGAAAGGAGAATTTCCCTACAAAACTAAAGGATCCAACAGCTGCATCTGATACAAATTCAAAGAATCATTTAATCATTTTCTCATCATCAAGGAGAAAGATAGCTGCCCTGAGTATTCATATCAGGTACTAAATTCAAATATTCTCCTAAATTAATGCACTAATTTAATAAGTCCTAGAATCCATGATGCAAACCATACTGTAAGACGTAGAACATCTAGAAAGAATAGGCAGGATTTCTGGAGTAGAAAGTTGAGGGTCTTCCCTCAAGTGAAGACATGGGGAAGATCCAGAAATTGTGAGCAGAAGAGACAGTGGAAACACTGAGACAAGAAAAGGAAGAAGAAAATTAGAAGAGTTAGAGAACAGAGATATGTGAAGCGTGCTTCATGAAGGAAACTTGCATGGAGCAAAGGAAAATCTGTAGTAGGCAGTAGGCCTACTGAACACACATAGTACTTCACCAAAAATTAGGATTTTTCTTCATAGCATCTCCCAGTATTTCTTCAGTGCAAAAACATGAGCTAAAGAAAACTACTGCAAAAGCTGAAGGAATAAAAATTGACAGAGAAAAATGTTTTAGCAATTGTGTAAAGTTCTCTGTGAATTTCTGTTATTCATTAACACAGTTTTACCTAGTAACACCAGGTAAATATCTCTACTTGTTATGAAGACAATTGTAATAAAGCTAAGAGTTTACACTGATATGCACCTTGGAGTAGAGAAGAATCTAGTCTCTTCCATGTAAATTCAGTGTTGTACTGCAGCAAAAATATCCTAAAATACAAATTCTTTAGATCATGAATAAAATTTGGATTGCCAGATAGCAGAAAGAGTAAAATCTGTAATACAGACTTGTGCCTTCTTCTCTTGTCCTTTAAGGTAGATGAGAATTGACCCCTTTTCTGTAAGATCAGACAGAAGTTAAGTGAATAATATGGAAGAGAATAGCAAAGTACTGTGCCTCACTAACAACAGCTGTAGAAATATATACATTTTCTCTTCTCAGCAATGATTGTTGTTTTTTTTTTTTACTATAAGTTTCATCAAATACATCCCTTTTCCTCCATAGTCTCTGATAAAATGATAAACTAATGAAGGCATCTTCCATCACTACAACATTTTTAAATTTCTCTAACTTTTTTTTCCTATCACTGACCCAATAATAAAATGTTCTGACATTTTACAGTGGCCTTTGAGGAAGGCACAAATCATCTGTAATCAATTTCAGCATCTGTCTGTGCAGCATCCAGACAATTACTTTATAGCTTTCATAGCTAAGAACTATTAGGATACATGAAATCCATGAAAAAAATAAATAAATACGGAAGTATCTATTTGGAATTTGGTTAGTATATGGCACTGAAAGATGAAAAATTTGGGTGGGAACACTCTTTCCAGAAGTAAAAGTTCTCAGCTTGAGTCATGGGAGTCAGCCTCTTCTCCCATGTAACCAGCAGTAGGATGAGAGAGAGTGGTCTCCACTCTCCACTCAAGTTGCACCAGGGGAGATTCAGGTTGGATGTTAGGAAATAATTCTTCCCTGAGAGGTCAGGCACTGGAACAGGCTGCCCAGTGAGATGGTGAAGTCACCATTCCTGGATGTGATCAAGAACAATTTAAGACTTTGAATTTCAGGAGTCTGGGCAGTTTTGAAAACCAGAGCCTTAACGTATATATCATCTGGATTTCTTATTCATTGCTGGATAAATAAAAATGTTATTTCTCAATATGGCAAAGCTTTATCTTAGTGTTCCTTTATCTGTAAAGTAAGGAAGTATTCAATGCACTTTTTATGTGTTTTGGTATCAGCAGCTGGAAAGCAAGATCTGCAATACATATATTTGCATAATTTGAAATCTAAAGCCAGATAATCTGTATTAATTTATTTTTCTTTGGAAAAAATGATTGCCTAATGTAAACTTATAGAAGCTAGAGACTTCTATGCTGAACTAATGCCACTGGCAGTAAAATTCTGCATAGCTGGACAGGAATGCTTTAAAAGCTAAATCAGAATCTGAGAAGTGCAAAACAATGAAAAAATGCAAAGTGTACAACTAGCACACACATAATGAAAGAAGTAGGCTCAGAAAAAAATCAATAAAAGAATAAATGTATTACTTTCTTATTGTATTAGTTTCTCACAGAATACTAAGAAATAATTCATAATTGCTTTGAACTTATTACTAAATTAAAATTATAATGGAAAAAACAAACAAATAAATGTAACAAATAATAGAAATAATAGTGAAAATTAAAAGGTTTTTTTTTCCAGATACAAAATTCTTAAAAGTAAAAACAACAAAATAAGTCAAGTCTAGCTAATTATACTTGATCAAAAGTTACACTGTAATACTGAATTTCTTCAGTGTCTCTGGGAAAGGAAGGAATAACTGATGGATTTCTTCCATAGAGATAGAGATATGCCAGATTTACAGCAGTGTAAATCACAGAAGTACCTGTGGTAAAGAAGTCCCCTCATCTTAGTACCAGAATACAAATTTTAAACTTAAGGACTATATACCCACATTTATTATTTCCTATCAAATAATAATAAAAAATAAACCAAATTATGTATATATATCTACCAAATTATATATATATATCTACAAATAAAATTTGGTTTATTACCAAATAATTAATAAACCAAATTTTATTTATAGATATACCTATATATTGGTATATATATTGTAGGTATGTGTATAAAATACACACACAAACACACATTTTATTTCAAAGAACAGAAGTCATTTACCAGGTTCTGTTTTGGGGGCTGCAAGAATACTTCATTTCTCAATTATCCTACTGGCCCTTTGAACTGGAACCTACATGTTGTAGTAAGAATCGAAAATGTGCAAATGCGGCAAAGCAGAAATAATCTTAAATTATTTGAAAAAAAATTTTTGTTATTATTTCTAGTATATTTTAATGATTTGGTGACTACAGACTTCAAAATCAAAGCAAGATATGTAATATCCTGATCCTCAATTACCATGACAAAAACGCACAGCATTTGACTACTGTGTGAAGAAAAAATTAGGTTGTCATCTCTAGATGATCAGTCTCCTGTGAGCTTAGATTTGTAAGTGGCATTTCTTAAATTAATTTTAAATTAACGAATGAAGGTGATAAATAGTTAATAATGGTTAAAATAATCTAAAAGTAAAAATTACTCATAAAATTACTTATTTATTATTGTAATGATAGAGGTATATACAAAAAAAGTGAATGCAGCTAGAACTGTTGTGGGTCAGTAAGTGAACAGTACAGCCTTAATTTGTACACTACAAATAGCCCTGCATTCACTTTCCTGGCGTGTGATGAACTAACTGTATTTGATAAGAGCAAATAATCCAGCTGGTGTATAGTGATCTTATAGTTTTAATTCTACCTTCACATTTCCTTATGTTGAAAAGACATGCCTTGCTTGCTCACAGTTTCTCCCATATCTATACATTTGTATCTTTTTAAAAACTTGCCATTCTTCACTGATATAAATACATGTAATTAATATATTTATATAAAATACATATTAGCATTCCAGTATGATGGCTACAATATTTATTCTTCTTTTGCCAATCCTGTTAGTGGTCAAGAAAAAGTTAAAACTAATTTTATAAGCCTTAAGCAACTACCTATTAGTTACTGCTGTCAGCAAATAAATCCTCTGCAGAATCCTTTTTGATGTTAATTTAGATCAAAAATATCAAGCAGCAAAAAAGGCAATAAAATAGAAGTATACATCTTTCTTACAATCTGCTGACATTTCCTTTTGTAATGATCAGAATCTAGGTATGGAACAATGCAACACCTCACTGTATATCATTTTCCAAATTGACCTTTAATGCCAGACAGGTCAAAGCAGGAATATCCAGAAGCTTGTGGACCAATGATCCAAACCCATAAAGGTAAAGATATCTCAGCTTCCTTTCAAATGCAGAAGAAGATAATGGCATAAACCTCTGTGCAGCTATGCCTAAGTTTTGAAATCACTCCTAACATGAGCAAAAGTGTTGGTTTGATCAGACATAACTTTAAAAAATGACCATCATTCAGGAGGTATTATAGTAAAATGGGCCCAAAGAGGAGTCCCTTTTGACATTGCTTACAGTTATGCTGGCAGTACAATTTTTGGGAAGAATTGCTGGAAGTAGCAAATTTGAGAGAAAACAGAGGTTATTCATAACACGGATGAGGTCAGCTTAAGAGCTGGCATGCAGAAACACAGATGCTCACTAGAGAAAAGTACAAAAGGGACTGAGAAAAAGTGAAGGTTGTAAAAATAAAGCAGAAAGACTATGGACAGAGCCATGAATCTGTTGAAGTGACACAGCATTTCTGCACCGCACATTCCTTGAATAGCAGAGTACCACTGCACTGCTACAGAAAGTGTCAAAAACAATTGTGGACACTAGTTTATTAGTGAGATGGACAGCAAAGAAATAGATGACTTTTGGAAAACAGGTAAAACAAAAGCTACTAAATTTGGCTACCTATTTAGGTCTAGAAAATAAGCAGAACAAAGTTAGTCATTTGGCTTCTGAAACTTGAAGTAACAGAAAAACAACTTCAGAGCATTTGGAGTGACAAAGATGAAGGGGTTGGTATGATGGAAATAACACGTAAATGAATAGAGTTATCACAGCAAAAATATTGAGGCCACGTATATTTACTAAAACAACTTCGGCAACAAATATATCCATTTGCAGTTGGTAGTTTCTTTCATCTTCCCAAGTAAGGATTTAATCTAAATGACAAAGACAAAACTAAATGCTACTCTTGAAATGCAGAATGTAAATTATTTTAGAGATGGTAATGAAGGAAAATATAAATGCCACCTGATAACACTAGTATACACTGAAACGGATGGGATTCAAACAATATGAGTCTCATCTTTGCTTATACTGCTTTTTTCCCTGAATACTAATAAATTCATTGTTTAACACAAGAAATTGATCTTTAGTATCCAAGCAACAAAAGATTAAAAAAATCATGTGATGATAGGTGTAATGTTGCCCTGGTTGAGTTTGTGATCTTGAGGAATATGGCCCAAAGAGCAGAGTCAGATCCCTGAGATTCAGGAGAGAGAACTTCTGGCTGCTTAAGGAATTATTAGATGATATCTCCTGGAGAACTGTCCTTAGGGACACAAGAACAGAACATAGCTGGCAGCTCTTTTAGGACTCCTTTATGAGAGCAAGGTGATCTTTAAAAGGCTTGAAAAAGGGGGCTAATGAAGTTCAACACGACCAAGGGCAAGGTGTTGCATTTGGGTCAGGGCAATCCCAGACCCAAATACAACACCTTGCACTTGGTCTTGTCAAGTCTACAGACTGAGAGAAGAACTTGAGAGCAGCCTTGTGAAGAAGGACTTTGGGGGTCCTGATGGACAAAAAGTTGGTCAGAAGTTGGCAGCATGCTCTTGCAGCTTGGAAGGCTAACAGTATCCTGGGCTGTGCCAAAAGAGGGGTGGCCAGCAGGTTTAGGGGGGTGATTGTCCCTCTCTACTCTGCTCTGGAGTATTGCATCCAGGCCTGAGGCCCCCAGCACAAGAAAGATGCAGAGCTGTTGGAGCAGGTCCTGAGGAGGGCCACAAAATATGATCAGAGGGCTGGAGCACCTCTCCTATGAAGAAAGGTTGAGGGAGCTGGGCTTGTTTAGCTTGGAGAGGAGAAGGCTTTGGAGAGGTCTCATTGCAGCCTTCTAGTACTTGAGAGGAGCTTATAAGCAGGAGGGGGAACTGACTTTTCACATGGGAACATAGTAATAGGAGAAATGGAAATGACTTTAAATTAAAAGAGAGGAGATTTAGATTATATATTAGGAAGAAATTCTTTAATCAGAGTCTGGTGAGGAAAAAGGCTGCCCTGGGCAGCCCGATCTAGAAGTTGGCAACTCTGCCCATGTCAGGGTGTTTGGAATTAGATGATCTTTAAGGTCCTTTCCAAACTAAGTCATTTTATGATATGGTTCTACAATATTAGTTCCTCAAAGTCTGGTGAATGGAACACATTTCAAACTGGATTCAATTATTAAAATTACGCTTTTGTCAAGACATATGTTGCGTTAAAATACTGCTGAGCTGCAAAGTGATGATTTAGTAATACTTTTTTCCAGAAACTCAGCACTACGCTATAGAATTCCCTCCAAAAGGCATTAACTCACTGAAAGCAGCAGCAGAATTATATCCAGTTCAGATACATTTAAGGTTGAAGAATTCTTGATTCTTACTAACCTGCTTCTTCATTCTATATAGTGTTATGATTTGGAATATATTTGTAGATGAGAATGGTTAAGATCATGATGTTGAACAGAATAAAAAGGTGATAATACTTTAAAAATTAAGCAAATTGGAATTTTTTGTTCAGAATTAACTTCTGTTGAAAATGCCAGCCCCTATAATTATCCATGTGTCCTCCTTTTAAAGAAAAAACGCTGTGGGTAACTTCTATTGCTAATACTGCAAATGAATTTTGGAAGCAGGGATACTGATATCAGCTTGTGCTGCTAAGCCCTGCACCACTTGCATACATTTTTTCCGTCAGCCCAACTATCTCAGGTTTGCTAAAACAAAAATCATTTCCCTTCCTCCTCTCCAAAATGGCAAAACAGATGGAATGATCAAAGCCATTTTGATATACAACCCCATTAAAAACTTTATCTCCCAAATTTAATTATATTCTGCTATTTATAATCTTATGAATATAGTTATAGGATAATTTGTATTTAAAATTTGGTTGTAGGTAAGCAGAATGGGAAGATGAGTTTCTTTTTTCTTGAAAACATAAATATTTTCAATTGTATAAATGTAGAACTCTATTCAAACCACTGAAGATCATTTTATCTCTTATTTCCCAGGGCAAGTGCTTATCATGTTATTGTATCTGACCAGTAGAATCTGCTAGTTGAGATTCATTAAGACAGAGACCAGTTTATTAATAAAAGGCCTGGTGCACAACACCATAGACAGTTTTTCATATACAGTTTTTTAATCTAAATATGTGTCTCTAATAATTTCCGTTTGTATCTATACTAATCAAAACTTCAGTATATTTGAATTCTGCTTACATTGTGCTTGAAGAAAACACAAGAGAACTGATGTATATTCTTAAGGATTTCTAATGACCATCTGAGCTGGAAATAACTAAATTAGAGGTACTTCAATAATACACTTGGGGCCCTGTTTTCCTTTCTAAATTACCTCTCAAGAAAAAGTAATTAATATTCCTGTTGCTTGTATTGTGATCTGCATTACAAAGGAACTGAAGTATTTTGTTTCATGCTGAGATTTCTTTGTCTGATAACTGGAGACTCAGTTGTCTTCCAGACTGTGTAAAATACTTAAAAAGCATCTAAAGTTTGGAACAAATGAAAATTGTCCTATTTCCTGCAAAACTGTGAATTTTAAAAACAACACAGATCCTCGTACCAGAACAGCACTGGCAAGTTTAGCATTTCACTCTTGTTCTCAAAGTTGCTTATCTCTATAACTTGTTCTCATTCCAAATTTCCTGGTCAATAGGAGCAAATCATGGTGACTTTCTTAAAATTAGTGATAACTACCTCAAGGAGCACATGGAAATAGCAGCAAGCATTTAAAATCTTCTAGTGCATTTACAAGATAGTTTAAAATAATTTTACTCATATTTATTACACCTGAAATCACTAAATTGTCTGAAGATTATTTTAAGTTAAATTGAAGAAAGTGATGGAAATCACTTGACAAATCCACAGAAATGGAAAAAACCCTGCTATTTTGTCTCAGCCAGAGAGATTTTCTTAATGGGGGACACTTAGCCATCTGATTACTATGAGTAGCAGCAAGTCAACTTTCTTTCCTAGAAGGAGACTTTACATTCATTGTTCATTGGTTAAAATTAATGCTGTATGCTATTGATATTTACACAAAGACAAACTTTATGAAAACATACAATCCACCCTGCTGTCACCTGTTTATGGGTGGTTCCTGGGGACTCATTTAGCTTCATATGAACATGCAAGCAGTCTGTGAGCAGAAGTCTTCCCCATGTGGTTTGTATCTTTTGGGGTGGAGAAGTGTTCCATGGCTCCTGAAATGATTCATTGAAGAACACATCTAGGAGGACACTAATCACTTTGTGATACTGTATGATGCTCTCCTTGGCTCTAATTTCTAACTCTTGCTGCTCTGTCGTATATTTGATATCATTTTATGATTGCCAAACAATCTTGACTGCTAATTTCTTAATCAGGCTGTATAAACGCAGCAGCGAGAGTAGCACCTGCAACAGAATTGATCTCCATGAAGTGAAATTTACACAGCATGCAGTGACAGAACTGCATCTGACACACAGCCTTGCTGAACTTGCCAATTCAGGTATTACTACCTCTCACTTCAATTACTGCTCTGACTGCAGAATAGGCATACCTAGGGGTTACTCATCTGGTGCAGGACTTTCGTATGAAGAGTCAGAGAACACAATCAAGCATCAACTATTTTCAGTGGCTCAGTTAAAATTAAGCATGGAGAGACAGCTAATGATTGTGATTAAACTCATTAGACTGCATCTCCTGCTTACATGCTGAAAATATGTATCAAGTACATCAAATCTAACCTGCTAGCACCTATGCTAAGAAACAGATGTAGATTTTTACAAATTGAGACTCAAAGAAAATCTAGTTCTATGTTTTTTTGTTTGTTTGTTTGCTTTTGTGAGTTACTCGATGTTTTAATGCCAAATTAGTGTAGTTAAGGTTTAGGAGCTTAAACATCATGGAGATGATGATTTCACTGAAATATGTTTGAACTTTAGTATTATTATTTTTTTTATAAAGTCAACATTGCAAACCAAGGTTAAGTGTTAAATCAAAGTTAATCTCTTACTGTAAGGAGATCATGTGCTATGCTAACAGAGAGTGTACTGAAATAGCTAAAACCAATAATGCAGGTATTCAGAGGAATCTCACTACAGAATACTGTTTTGATTGCTGTTTTCTTTTTCTTTTTTCCTACTGTACATCTCAATTAGCTGTCTGAGAATAAGAAATGTGAACTCTCAAATCTAAGTACTCTTCCTTTGCAAAAAAAAACTATTTATGTGACAGGTTCCTGATGCAAACATATTTTGCATAGTACTGTGACTTCACTCAAATCTGCCTCAAAATTTTGTTCAGTAAAACATGACGCAAAAACAGATTACGATAATCCTCTTCGTTTACAGCTATAGCAAAGATGAACAATTGAGTGCTGATCAAGAGCAAGAAAATATTTTCTGTTCTGTTTCATCTCGTTTGCTGCTTTCTATTTCTCCACCTCAGCCTTACATCTCCATGACAGTCATTATACAAACTACATCACCCTGCAACCCACACAGGCAGTTAACAATTTATCCCTGTTGTCTCAGTCATAACCACTTACGAATACGGCAATCACTCTTGCTTTGAGTTTTTGATAAAGGAATATGGATTATTAATTTCATCCCTGTAGTCTCAATACTAGTTTCTACTGTCCCTTTAATCACCTGGACAAATAACTTGTGATCTCCATTTGTGCTCCTATTAAGGTACAGATCTTTTAATGTGACCAAAGAAACAGTCTTAATGCCCTTGATCTCCCTATAAAATATAAGTTAGCAGTGAATCATATCACAATCTTTCACACATTATGCTGCATTTATACTCAGCTACAATTTCAGCTACTGCATTTGCATCTATCATATCTACAACCAAGCTGACTATACACCTTATGATTAGATGTAGCTAACCATACAAAAATAACTGCTGTTATTGTTCAGTCTGTACTGTTCTTACAGTGGTGAAATCTCTCTCTCATTTGAAAAATCTCAAGCTGTAGATGGAAAACTTCAACAATTAGAAAATTCAACCTAGCATTTGCATTAATTCAGATTGTTTTTTCTTCCTTTTTTCTCTCAGTGAAAACATTTAAGTTGTTCTGATTCCTCTCAAATATAAAAATGTCACCTGTCACTAAGTATGCTGTCTGAATTTCATTATACTAGGAATTCTTGTAATCTTGGGATCACGTGCTATACTGAATGGCTCACCTTCACAAAGAAACACCCTGCTGTTAAACACTGCGATCTCCAAACAAGAAAATAAAAAAGCAGCTATGTTATCGCTGTTCATTTAAGAAGTAATGTGATCCTACCTTGGAATAAAGAGTTTTAAGCCAAATCTCACTATAAGCAGACAACCTTTGATTGTTTATGTGAGCATGCATACATGGAAAACATGTTGTACTATCAATAGTAAAGTCTAATTAATTCAAATTCCTCTTGTAAAATTACTTTTTAATATGAAAATTCACTCAAATCCACTGAAATTCACAGCAACTTCAAAATGGTTGTGTTTGTCTCAGAACGAATCAGTGTATGAGCTGTCTTTTTGTTATTTTTAGAAAAAGGCAAAACATTCTATTAGATCATTTATCAGCATTAACTGATATAAACCATGACGAATCCTTACAGGTCTTTAAAAGACTCAAAATAAGAGAACTGCAGTTTTCTATCCCACTATGCTTTCAAAACTCACAGAAAATGCAAATATTATGGTTTCTCACATCATATTGGCAAAGCTTAACACTAGGCTAAGCATATAGAGCTTTTTTTAACTAACAGATGCGTGACATCAACACTGAAGAAGGAACAACTTTGGTTAGTCCCAAAGCATTAACTTTATAAGACCTATACACTTTGTTAGTATTGGATAATAAATTATTGTCTACCAGAAGACAATCTACATTTTAAAGAAATCTTATTTTGCACTATTTTCATGCTAGATCCAGGATGTTATGTCTGACGTTGCTGCTACATGATATACATCAACAGCTAGTTAAATCAGTTACATTTATTTTGTAGGATAACACAGCTGGCAGCCTAACAAATCCTTCCCAGCTCATATTCCAGAAGTGCTGCAACAGAAATGCCCCCGAAGAAGGAAATTACTAGTGGTTTGGTTGAATTGTAAGGCAGGGCGGGCAGCAGCAAGGACTCACCCTCCCCGTGGCATTTCCAGCAATTTAAGGACATGGCAGAATCTGTGCCATGCCCACCACAAAGCATGCCAGCAAAAATCCCTGTGGCTTCGCGGACAAAATACTGAATAACTGAACTTGGTCCTTAATTTATCCCTAATTCCCTTACTGATGGTGGTATATTTGTTCCCTCAAAGTTGTTCAGAAGTTTATTAAGTCAAAGTCTATCTTTATAACAATCTAGATCTATTACAAGAGTTAGTATTATTTTGCATTAAGGATGTCCTTTCTGCATAAGCTACTCAGACAAAAAAAAAAAAAAAAAAGAGTTATTAGCAAAACAAAAAAGGTATGGTAGGCATAGTTCTTATCGGAGAGCAATAGCACACAATTACTACGTAAAATCAATATAAATGACATTAATAAAGAGTCAGTGAGTACTCTTCTTTTCCTAAGCATATCATCACCAGCTAGTCAGGTGTCCCAGCTAGCTGCAGGTCTTGGCGAAAAACAAAAGTAATTTTAAAAGTGAAGCAGAATAAAAGAGAAATTAGAAGTTCACTTTTTTTCCTTTCAATGTGAATAACTGGAGCATATTGTCATCACAATTTATTACAAGAATGTGGAGGAGCACATCAGTATTGATTACAAAAAATGAATAACAAAAAAGGTTCCTTGGAGTCTCTGAAAGACACAGCCAAGCTATGCATGCATTAATCTCAGTTCTGTCACCGTAATGTAATATTTTGATTTTCTGCTGATAAATTTATGGATCTGAGACAGATAAAGAGAATGAAGTGGACAATGTATTATAAGGAAATGTAGTAATTCACTTCATTTGATTATCTGAATATTACCCAACATCTCAGAACAAGCAAAAAATGTAAAATCAAATGGAAAAACTAATGAACATGTGAATACACTGAGCCTATCACATAATGAACCTGGTGATAACAGAACCCTATCTTCATGTTTTCTGAAACTTGTTTTAACCAAAGATACATGGATTCATTTAGGCTAGGAGCCATTAAAAGTGATGAACTATGTTCACCTGGTAAGGAAACACACCATTTATTTTGTCACATATCAGCTATACTCACTGAAAGGAATGCAAAATTTTAAATATGTGATTTTTAGATAAAATTTCCTTTATGCCTATAATCTACCATATGCAACTAGGGTACAATAATTAAAGGAATGAAGGAAGAACCAAATAGAGATATGAATGACAATTTCTTTAAAGGCATCACCAACTGTATTATCTCTCCTGTGACAAAAGCAGTGGCTTTAAAAGAAGATATTTACAAAAATAAGAAAGAAAATAAAGAATAAAGAAAAATAAGCATTATTTATACACATGAACATGCAATGCTAATGAAATAGTGAAAAAGCATCACAAAGACTTATCTATTTTACCACAAAAATCAGAAGAGAAGTTCCGAGAGCAAAGAAAAAATAATCAATTGTACAAAAAAAAAAAAAAGTAGTCTACAAAAAAGCCACATTTGATGAATTTGGGAGTAGCTACTAGGCATTCTTTGAAGTAAAGCATTGTGTATTCTAAAAGAACCTGCTACACACCTAAGGAAGCAGCCAGAAAAGTTGTATTTTTTTCTAAACTTTGTCCTAAGTGTTTCTAAGTTGTCTGTAAAAATACTAGCAATAAAACTAAACAGGCAAATAAATATTTAATTACCTGAAATATTTTTGCATATATCCAAACACAAAATAGCAAATTCCAAGACATCAAGAAGAGAAATACTTTTTTACCTTTTCCTACGTTTGCTCTTCAGCTAACTAAATTTATACAATCAACATAGTTTAACTCAATTTATCATAACAGAAAAGCACAAAAATAAGCTGCATAAATTCCCAATAACATCAGTAGTCAGATCCAGAATAACTATTGGACATGGAATGGAATGGGTGGTAAGATGATTGCGCCACTGAGCATCACTGTTAGATCTGTCCAGAAACACCTTGTCATACTCTATTGGGAAAAATAAAACTTATTCAGGATACTGTGATCAGTGCAAAGAAAATTTTTCTTAAAAATAAAGGGTGAAGAATTCTAAATTTTATTTATCTTCTTCTCCCCCCTTCCTCTTTATCCTCCACCCTGTCCTCAGATGAAAAAACAAACAAACAAACAAAAAACAAAACTAAAATTACTCACTTGGAAAGAAAATTGTATACAAAAACACTTGTTGCTAGTGAAACATTTTAAACACTTCTCACTTAGTTTGCCCTAATTTATTATTTGAAGAATTTATCAGCAACAGTAGTTACAAAACACTGAAGGGGGCTATCTAAAGGGGGGTTGAAAATTTCATGCAAATATACTTCTTACAAGAAAAAAAAAAAGATTAAGAAAACACGGATCTTGTTAGTTCAAGGTACCATCATTTTACACACAACAAACTGAATCTCTTTGTTTTCATGTCATTGGTCACTAAAGCTCTTTCATCACAAGAATACTTCCATTATATGATTAATTTTCTTTCTCAAGACTACTCTGCAAGAGGCAAAATATTCAGAGGCTGGAGGAGTAACTGCTCTTTCCTTTGCACTTACATGTCAGCCTCAACAAGTATGCACAGAAGGATGCCAAACAGTTGCTGCCAAGATGAGGCTTTTCCTATCTTTCTATAAAAATGGAAGGACTACTTTGGATCTGTATCATCAAATCAACCATTAGCTTAAAAAGAGAAACAAAAACCAAACGAAACCAACCAAACCAACCAACCAATCAAACAAAAAAAAAACCAAAAACTGTAGAAAAAATGGTTTTATGATTAACTAGATCTTACAGTTAATGACTAGATCGAATGATTTTTGGCTCAACTAGATTTGCAAGAAATTAACCAATGTTTGAAAAATAAGGATGAGATTGCATAGTGATAAGTAACTGAACAGGCAGATATGGAGAACGTAAAACTTGCCCCTGAAGAAGTCAGCTGAAAAATTACAATCTAAATGATCAAACAATTCATTTTAAATCTTTCTGACAACTGTGTCTCTTCAAAGGAAGTGTGAAGTCCACAATCAAAGTCTGTTGGCAAACAAGGTTCAATTTAAAACTGTTACATATCATCAGGAATTAACTAAGCTAAGTATCTATGACACTTTCCTCCCTTTATTATAGGGATCATATCATGCTGTGAATTTTAAAATCTTTTCTCCGGTGAAGTAGGACATAGAGGGCAATAGAAAATATGTATCTTCTTGAAGAAAATGCTAAAATGAAAGCACATTTTTGGAGTATTTTTTCATTAAGTTTACTTTACATTACAAAATTCTTATCCTGTAGCTCAACAGGAATGTGAGAAGGTGCACAAGGAGATGTTCATCTCAGATTTACCTCAGGTTTGAGGAAGAGGGGTAAATTTCAGTGGAAAAATGTGCTTGGGATGCAGAGGTGGGAAGGGAAAGGGAGAAATGATTGTGTAAGTACACAGTGCAAGAGTAATGCTCCCAGTTTCCTGATATCAGTGGGCAAAGCCTTGACAGCACTTTTCAAGGAAAATCAGACCTAGGAGGCCAAGCATTACCACTGATGCAAAAAGGCAGCAACCAACCTTTCGAAAATCTTCCTTGTAACATTAGCCACCATATTACAATGCTAGATGAGGAAAATGAGATATTTGGAAGCAAGGTGGTTATTAGACAACTCAGTAAATTATTTTTTTTCCTTTAACACAAAACTGTGCAATGCAGTTAGCTAGTAAAATCACTTCAATGCTTACAAACAGCTAAAACAAATGAGCTGTTATTTTAAATGTATATGAAAACAAAAACCAGAACATCAACTTAATGGCAAAATTATGATAACTATTTCTCATTTACTAACAAACTCTGGCTATTCATTTTCTTATACAAGCATAAGTAGAATATTACACATTTTACCACTCATATTGCATTTTATTCATTCAGTCTCTATGAAATAAAATTCAACTGCAATTTGACCCAAGCCAATTTCAACAAAGATGCTTAAATAAAAGCAAAACATGGTAGTGAAAGAGTACAGATTAAAAACAAAACAAGCCAAATAGGCATCGTTAGCTAGATATAATAAAAAGTAGATTCTCTTTTCGGATGCAGAATATAAATCTTCTTAGACCACCCAAAATTTTGATGGGACATGCAGAAAGACACTTTCTGCAAAAATCTGTAAGGTGGAATATAATAATTTATCCCAGCTAACAGCAGATTTATTAGTCAAATACGCTCTTGGAACATAAGGTTCACTCCCTGAACCTCTAAAGTCACAGGTACACATGACAAATGTAATAAAGCATTCACAAAGAGAAATCTTTCCAATGCATACATTTCACAGCTTCTTCTGAATCTGCAAAATATGCTACCTACTGTTGCCTGGCATTTGTTAACATAACAGGAGAGACTTAGGGGACATAAAAATTAGCAAAGGAAGCGGGTGGTGGAAAATTGGGAAAAAGAATGCAGATGTGCAGGAGGAATCACATGAAACATATGGAGGAACTAAAGATACTGTTAATACCAAGTTAACTAGAGTTTTAATGAGCATTCTCCCTATAGGAGATAAAGCAGTAAAGACACATCACTTGCTTAAAGTAGTAACTAGATAAAGATTTGGTTAGACTTTTCTGAATCCAAGAAACGGTTGATCTGTTTTTTGTTTGCTTGTTTCTGAAAAAATAACATGATAAAAGTGGAGAGATTAGGTTAGATGTTCTTTACTCAGAGACTGTGAGGTCCTGGAACTGCTGCCATTGGAAGGTGACAAGCAGCAGTCATGACCATGGCAATGAGTTTGGAACTGGTGGGCTTTAAGGCTCCACCAACCTAAGCCATACTGTGATTCTGTGAAATACACAAGATTCTATAATCCATCATATTCTGCCATAAACTAGAAACATTACTTTTTAACTGAATTTCACCCATAGGATAAGATGTGATATGACCAGTAACAACAGATAATCAGAACCAAAAACACATTTGAAATGAGTTTGAAAGTTGTTTTTGGATTTTGTAGCAGAGGTGTTAATTACTACTATTACTATCATTATTTTTAAGCCTAACCTTTCATTTCTTGAGAAACTTATGCTGGAAAATGGAAAATACCTGGGAGTAAGGGAAAGGCAGTGTAGGGAGGCACTTTTACTCCTGGGTCTCTGCTGACTTTAGGACACAGTTCTTTCAAATGGAAAGCTTGGCACAGTGACTAAAGCAAAGCATACATCATGAGACTTTCTGATTATCGATGACAGAGAAATAAAACTGTAAGACAGTCTATTCTTAGCAACAAAAAATGGGTTTTCAATAGTGCTTTGAAGCCATAAATTAAAAACTTATCATGAGAATAGTGGCTAAAAATAGTACATTTTTAAATGATACTAAGCACTTGGCCCTGTCTACCTAAGACCTTCCATTAGCTGGTCTTTCCAAAATTGAATTTACGTTTTGAAGTATTAAATTTCCAGGTCTCCATTTTAGCACAGTTAAATTTTCTAATATTAATGGTCATAAATTAAATCTAGCTTAGTTCAAGATCAAGTTATGCATTTAATTCCATTAACTTCCTGGCAGGTAGCCAGGCAATTATACATTCTGTATTAACTGACTGCGTTATTTATCTAAAAAGTTGTTTTCTAGTATGTTCTAGTCTTTGTTTAACAACAACAACAAATTTGTATTTTTTTTCCCAGTGACATTTCCTGCTTAATTCTTCATTATTCATAAGACTGATGGAGCCAGTGTGCATGTAGCTCTTACAGTTTGTCCTTCAGCCTGTTTTATTTCTGTTTTGCTTTTGCTGATGAACTAAGCTAAATATTAAGCGTAAAGATGGATGTTACACAACACAGAAGGGCTGAATGACATACAACCGAGAAAAAGCCAAATCATGTTTTATGTATACTCTACTGTAAATTATTAATCCTTATGATTTATTGAAGTATATTCAATGCAGAATTCTTTAGATGATTAATAGACATACTGCATCTGAACAAGATTTTAAATATCAATTTTCTTTAAAAGCAAGGCAAAAACACATAGGCTATATGTAATGTAGTAGCTATAGCTTGTTTTTATATTTATTTAATTATTAGTAGTTCTAAGAATTGCCTAATTCTCATATAACTAGTCAATCGTGAATAAAATCACACCATTTTCTTGTGTGTATTATAGCCATATATCATGACTCTAAAAACCCTATTAAAAGAACCAGTATTTAAAATCAACAACTCCAAAGCAATAGATAAGTCAAAATAAGTACAGCTAGAAAACTTTGCTGCGTGCATTATCATGTAACAGGAACTTCTTTGAAAGCAAACGTGCATACATGAGATATGAAATTCCATTCTAATGTTGCACTGTTGTGACATTCAAAGAAGAATCATACCAAAATCAGTGTTGCTTTATTCAGAATAATTAGATGGCATTGAGAAAAGATGATAAAGTTTAGAAATTCACAGCTGGGGAAAAATATCAGAGTGAGCAGCTGAGGTCATTATCATCCATTTTTTGGAGTCAGTTGGATCTTTATCCCATATTAAAAAAAAATCAGATATCCATCTCTGGATTTTATATTACTACACTACTATTAGTACAACTTGCATGGTTATTTCCATCTCTGAAAAATGTATTTAAAGTATTTCTAAATCAGAACAGTAGACAGCGTAGAATATGACAAGAGTAATAGTTGATATCAGTGTGGTAGAGAAAGGTCACATTTCAGATGGGAATGAAGAATATGCATATGCCTCTCCAAATGTACATTATTCTTTGTTATTATAAGTAGCTAAATGAATCATCATGTAAAGTAGTACTAGGGCAGGACAGATGCAGACAAGCATAGCATAAAGACAGACTGCTGCGGTTACTGATAGAAGAAATGGCATGCAGGTGTGTTTTAGCTAAAATTCTAGAGTTTTCTTTTTATATGGAAAATATCTTGGCTCAGAACACTCAGGAACTGGATCATATAGACAACCTTCATATTGATTTAGGCCCATTATTACTATGCTTGGCTGTACTATTGATGCAACTGTCTATAAAATGACCTCTTTGCATCTGTAAAATGCATCCATGGAATGATCTGTTGAAAAATGAAGCAGAGAATCAAAAGATACAGCTATTTTTTACATCAGTTTTTAGGCTTATGTATTCTCCTTTATCTTCCTCTTGCTCGGGTTTTAGGGAAAATAAAAATGAGTACAAACTTCCACAAACCTGAAACTATGTTAAAAAATTGACACAATATTCAATATTTTGTCCATCCAAACAGCATATACTGTTGTTTCTACTTATATAATACATGAATTATGTACAAACTTCTAATAGGAAGAGAAAGGAAAGGTTAGTTATTAACGAAAAACTGGGTAGAGGAGATACAGAAACAATGAACAGTACCATTTCTGCTTCAGCATCCTTTTAACTTTGTAATAAGTATACTTACTAGTATATTACACTCTTCATTCCTCCCTTTCCCCCTCAGAGAAGCCACTTTGAAGTTCTGCTACATTACTTCTGGTATAACACATCAACATACTTTAGAGGCTTCTCTTCAAACCCTTCTTCAAGGCTGTTAATTGAATTTCATGCCTAGTATTTCATATGTCACTGGATATCATTTCATTCTTTGTGCAAGAGATTAAGACTGTATGCTTCCTTAACATATGCACAGCATGAAAAAAAAAGTCTGAACACTTCTGTAATTCTTTACTACCTTCTGGATTAGAATCTGTCATCACTGAATTAATAATACTGGCTCTGTTCTTCAACTAATGTGATTAAAACAGTTCGTAGCAGAGTAGGTTTAATTGGGTGTCTATTAATTTCTTTCAAGTGAAAGAAGGTAGAGAGATAAGTTCTTGTGTGTCCTATTGGAGTACTGCATCCTCAAGGCAATTTGTTTGCATTCATAGAACCCAAACCATAAATATTTAAAAAGATAAATATATCTTTATGTAAATATAACAAAAATATGGCATTTTTTCACCTTTGAAAACACTTGTAAGTAACATTTGGCCTTTAAAAATCAACACTATTTAATAGCATTTGCTCGTAAGTTTTTTTCAAGCTAACATAATATTGAGACGAGACCTACTCAGTACACAGTAAAAAAAAAAAAAGGCAATTTACAGGCTTAACTTCACGAAGTGCTACTGCATCAACTGTGTAAAGACCACAGCAACTTTGCCATGCAAACTAGAATATGTGCCTTCACATTCAAACACTGCTCTCCTCTCAAGGACAGGAAGTAATTCTATTTATTCTCTTTCAAGAATACACTTGCATCTGCATAATAGATATATATGATAGATTACTTTTTATTGCTTACTATGCATGCAGACTAGTTTATTCTCAGTGACTTCTATTGATCTACATGCTTCCTAACTGCAGAGGAAGAAAACCTTCCATAATTAACCTGCTGGGAAATATACGGAATCTTTAAAATTTCCACTTTACGTGCAAATATTTATCATCCTTGTTTTACTCCAGGCTTGTCAGAATGACATCAGTCCCAGCAGACTGCACCAATCCTAGAAGACTCTATAGTATAATACAGTGCTATACTATAGTAAGACATATGCAAAATTCCTTTACTCCCTTAAGCGTAAGATCTAATGAGAAAAAAGGAACTTGACCAGGAAATCATCTCTGAAGGCAGAGCTTTTCCAAAGTTCTACTCCTCACCTCCCAAACTCACAAAAGAAAAGGCAGATGCTTTAGATGAGATTACTGAAAATGAGTTAGCAACTCCTTTCCCTCCTTTAGGAAAAAAAATTATTCCATTCTTACTTCAATGGAAGATGAGAATAAGTGTATATTAAATGAATCTTCTTGCAATTAGACCAAGTGAAAAAGAAATTTTATGAGACTTAAATATACAAAATCATAAATGGAGCGAGCAAATTATTTGAGGCTACATGAGTAACATGCAGCAACTAAACAGAAATATTCCAAAAGAGCGTTACATTTATACATTAAGCATTAGCATTTAACATTAAATTCATAGACATTAAATTCATAGTCAAAATACACAAATGACAAAAGAATTGCATTCTGATCAGAAAGCTTACTGGCAACTGGCATTCCATTTGGAAAATCTAGCTAGCTTTTTATAAGCCTATAATTCAATTTGTGACAAGAGTTTCAAAATTAAAAACAATGAAGGTAACATTTAACATACTACAACTGAAATAATTCTTAAGATTACTGTTGTTGATTTAACAGCATATTGGACTTTTGCCAATGCTGGAAGCTATATTCAATTAATCTGTGAACATATGTCTTAAAGTATTTAGAAGAACAAGGGTGCAATTAAATCCATTGAAATTGTTTAGCATATTGAATCAAATTAATGTTCCCATGTCTCATGTTTATATCATTGTTTTTATTTTATTTTTGCTTACAAATAAAAGTAAAAAAAAAAAAAAAAACTATACATCTAAAAACAGATATCAAAAACCAAATATGTTTCTGTTGAGATGCAAAGATGAGCTTTAACACTGGGTTGAATTCCAGGCACAAATTTGTTTAATCTGCATTTCCTCAATTGTAATATATACTGCATTTAGCATTTCTAGCTAGGAGATCAACAAGTTAATTCCGCTATGACAGAACTTACATATATTTTTGAATGACTAATAATGATATGCTTATATTAAAATCTAGCTACGTTCCAGAAGCAGGAAGACAGTATTTTTTCTACCTTTTGTGCAACCCTAGAGTTCACTTCAGTTGATCTGTGACAATAGCTCTTCTAAAAATAATTAAGAATAAACCTGTAAAGCCACTGCACACTAGATAACGAAAATTCCAAGACGAAACCTAGCATGGGTCTACTCTAAATCAGGAGTGAAATGCAGAGAGCTGAAACTCTCTGACAGTTCACTTAGATTTCTAAAGCCTTTTGGACAAGTTCCTTGCAAAGAAACATAAAAGCACAAGGTAAATTCATGAAGTAGAACCTGGTTAGGAAACAGAGGAGAAGGAATGAGTCATGTATTTTAGTAACTGAAAGGAAGTGTAATGTCTAACAATGAAAATGAAACACAGGGTGAGTAGGAAAAAGGCAAACCACCACAGCAAAAAACCATTCTTAGTCAGAGATTTAGCTTCCTGAAGGTTCAAATTTAACCTAGCAAGAGAAAGAAAGTGGTCAGTCTGATACCAGAGAATCTATTGGAAAAGTGAACATTCAGCACTGACAAGAGATTTGCGCTTTAATACACAAGCACTTCTTTTCACCCCGAAAGGACAGTTGAGTTTCCCCCTAAATTAGAAAGAAAAACACTTGAAACTCCCTACCTTTACTGCTGAAAGCCAAGTAGATGATAAAAAAATCTAAGTAGTTGGTTATTGAGTTCTAGACTGCATGAAGGCCTTGGCTGACATCAGGATGGATCTAAAAGCACTCCTGAGTATGCAGCAGTGCTGAGATCTTGCAGCATTAGTATTGCTTAAATAGAAAGTACATATTAAGGTTAAAAAAAAAAAACAAAAAAACTTCATCTGTGGGACAGAGCAAGGCAACTCATATGCCCTTTCACAGGCTGAGAAATAGAGAGCATTAGGCAGGGCAGATGCCAAACTGTTATTAAACAAAACTGCTGCCTCCCAGCTTCAGCTGAGCATATCTCATGCAGTGCTTCTTCGAACTGCATTAACCTTTTTGTGCTACATACTTTCTGCATTTGCAGCCAGCCTTCACAGACTAATATCCCTACCTCTTGAGCCTCCTTTATGCCCCCAGCTTACAGTTCTTAGCATTCTGCACAATTGTGACTGATGCTCTATCACTTTTTCATATCTACTAATTTAGTTCACAACTTCTTTGTATGTTCTGCATGTCTCAGCAGGCTCTCTCAGTTTAACGTTAGCCAAAATTAATGTGCAAACATCTAAGAATATCTTCTAATGGTGGTACAAAATGATTATCAATGTACAGATCCTTAATAATCTTTTCGTCCCAAAAACTCTTCACAGCTTCTTGTAGTTGACCTGTTAGCTATCTTCCTAACCATCTTGCTCTCACTTTTTCAATCCTCAGTAATAGTTTCCTATGGAATGCTAAAGAAAATGCTTTGTTTATACAGATCAACTCTCATGCATTACTACTGTTCAAGAAATCAGCTAATCTCTCTCTCTCATTATTTTCAGAAACCAGCCATTTACATCACTTTCTTTTTAGTTTCTGTTACCTACCTATTATTTATTAAAGAAATAGTTCATGAAGAATTGACTGCTGGGAAATCTGCTGACCTAAAGTCACCTCATGTTTTGTCTTTTTGAAGATGGATGTTACTCTGTATTATACCTGGACCCTGAGAAATACAAGCTAGAGAAATACTGCTTTCCAGTTCTGTAGTTGTTCACTGAGATGCATTTTCAGTATGTACCTAATCACCCACATGCACAACATGAATGTCATTGAGAGCTGAGGAAAAGTGTCGTTTTTTGTTCCCAGGCCTAAAAAAGATGCAGTGCTTCATGTTGAGAGAGGCATGAACATACTATACGTGTACCAAATGTTAATAAGATTTTTTTTTTTTTTTTGCTATTTGCTTAAATGTGCCTTAGAAAATGCAAATTACGCAGGACTGTTCCTGCATTCCTTTTTTTTTCTCCTTACATTTCAGTTCCCTTTCAAATCATTGCATATTCTCTTCTTCCCTTTGCATCCTCTTTAAAGTGCTTATTCATGCAAGTGAAGCTGCAGTCTTTTGAAATAAAATCTTGCTTTTTATCTGTTTTCCAACGTGACATAAACTGGTGCAGCCCACAAGCTCACTCACATTCAGAACTATTCTATCAGACCAGCTTTTCTCCAAGACCCTCAATTAGCACCCAAAATCCATGATCCATGAATTTTTATTCTCCCCCTAATCTTATCAACACCCATAGGTACCTGAACAAGTACAGGGGTGAACAGCAGTCACATCAAAGCTATTGTACTTCACACTTTTTTTTCCCTAAAGTTGAGACTGTTTTGCATGTGACAGCAATTGGTAAGTGATCTGTCTGTCTTTCCTTGACACACAAACTTTTTCACCTTATTTTTCCCTCTTGTCTTGCTGAAGAAAGGGGAGCAGGAAGTGTCTGGGTGGACTTCCAGCCAAGACCCACCCCAATTGTTATCCACTTAACCTCTGCTTGGTGTCCCATATCAGGTTTCCGAATTCCTCTATTACAATACAGAATGTATAAAAATACTGCATTTTATTCTATCTAAATGCATTAGTAGTTTACCAAAATACATATTTACTTCTACATCCTTTTCGTGACACTCACAAACGTTTTTCTTTGCTGTATTTTTATGCACCTAATTTCTGCGTATGTATGCATTTCCAAGCTTCTCCAAAGTTTCTTTGCTAACTTTGTAATCATGCTAGACAATCCCACAGCTATATACAGATGAAGTTGAGCCCTCTCCCCTGAAAGCTGCTATCTACAAATATCTCAGCTGAATCAAATATTCCAAGACCCCCCCTCTTAAAACTAAAGTAATCTCACCAAATTTGACCTGAGCAGCAATTACTTGGAACATTTTTTCTTACCCTGGCTTACCTGTTTCAGCAAGAATCTGGCTATACTCTTCCAGCAATTACAACAATAAATAGACTCTTTTTTATCCCTCAAACACAACTTTGTATTCTTTTATTTTGCTATCAACAATGTAGTCCCGATTTTCTCTTAACAATTCTATCCTTTTTATGGATCCCCACTGACAAAGACACCTAACATCTGTTGTATTTCAGAGAGCTGTAATATTCTGTGAAGGCATGCTCACATTTTATCCCTCAAAACATTTCTACCTTTTTGTGACTCTGATCCTGGATGTATTTTATTATTTCTTTATATATATATATATATATATATATATATATATATATATATAAAGATTGGTCTTTCTTTCCTTTGACACAGCAAGCTTTTCTGGCTGTTCCCTCTCATTTTTAGTAACGCCAGAACTATTACACAGATTCTTTTTTCCTTGACCTTACTTTCACTGGTCATAATTTTTTTTCCCCTTCCACATTATTCAGCCTCTCCAAGTAGGTGCTGGTGTTTGAAGTCTTAAGTATTTCTACTGGCACCTTCTTGAATTGCAGATGTATACAAATTCTCAGATACATCCAATTTCTTTCTTTCTCCCTACTGCACTATCAAAATCTCACCTGAAATCTACCCTTGGAGTGGGCTGCCCTTGGCTTGCTCTTAGACGCCCACCCAGTTTCACTCCTACTCCTCTATCTTAAGAAAAAAAAGGAGGAAAATAAGATGAAAAAATTTATGGGTTGATATAAGGACAGAGGGATCACTTGCAAATTAGTCTTAAATAAATCAGACTTGACTTGTAGAAAATCAACATAATTTATTGCCAACTAAAGAAGAGAAAAATGTTGAGAAATAAATACAAATCTAAAAGCACCTTCCCCATCTCACTTTCCCAGGCACAGCTTCACTCCACTCCTGACTCCCCTGCCTCTCCTCCTGAATGTTACAAGAGAGATAGGGAATGGGTGTCCCAGTCATTTTGTATCAGCCTCTCTTCCCTCCTCACTTTTCCTCTGCTCCAGAATCATAGAATCATCAAGGTTGGAAAAGACCTCTAAGATCATCCAGTGTAACCATCCACTTATCACCAATATTCCAAATCTCTGTTTCTTAATTAGGTACAAGACAGTAATTTTCACAGTCATAAGAAATCTGTAAGGAATATTCATGAAACACCCCACAAGACAACACAAACCATCAATTGCTATTAAGCAACGTCATCACTTGGGAAAAGGCATGCTCTGCATACCACTACAGAGCACATGCAGCAGCAACTCTTTTTTGTGTGGAACAGAGGCTTTCTCTGAGCCATATGGTCTTGACATGGGTCTCTATACCTGACCATGAGGAAGGAGAAAATGGAGGAATTTTTTGTACATCATGCTCTGTCATCTGCTCAGTATCTATCCTTATGGCTGGCACATTCAGCTGACCTCAGCCATACCCAGAAGCAACCACATGCAAATTCCAGTCTTCTCAGTTTATCCCCCATCTCATTTGTGCTATAAGCTCATTCCTACTTTCTTTTTTATTTCAGTTCCTTGGGCAGTTCACCTCTTCTGTCCCCCAAGATCCAGCCCGCTTTATCCATTCTTCTTCCCCTCCCCTGCCTGCTTCATCCTCCATTCTTCCTACCTTTTCCCATCATACAGTTCCTGTGTTATCACTGCTCCTGTCTAGCCCCTTCCTCTTTCAAAAATTTTACAGACTCATTGTTCAGTCAAGACTGCTTTTCCCTTCCACTGCTCACTGTCTTTTAACCAGGTGTACCTACCACTCAACTTTGCTAGCACTGAAGCAAAAAAAAACCACAAAAACAAAAACCAACAACAAAAAGTGAGATTCCCACCAGATCTCAAAAGACCAGATAAGGAAACAAGTGCAGTTGCAACTGACAACAGAATTAAATAAAAAAATATAATTTGGATATATATACACATCTAAAAATCTTTTCTTTCTCCAGTAAAATCTCTCCAGAATTTAAAAAAACACAATACAATCAATAATGAGGGTACAACCAAAAGAAAATTGACTTAAACAACTTTTTAGCAAAAGCTCAATAACTTCAGTAAAGTTTCTAATAGTGGCAAAGATGTCAATATTTTCTCCTAAGCAATAAAACTGATTTTACCTTCTAATAAAACACACATAAATGTCAGTAGTGATTATAAAACATCCACAAGCTGTGTTACTGCCTGAGAACTTCACCATGAAATGTATTAGACAACGAGCAGTAAGAAAACTCTGACATCAGTCTTTTCTGCTTCCACAGCACAGAACACTATAAACTGCCCAGGAGAGCAAGCTACATTCCTAATTAAAGTTGATAGCATAATCACCTGAATAACACAATAGAATTATTTAATTAACTTCAAATGTGTATTTGTAAAGCCATAATAAGTACCTTATTTTAAAAGGTGATCAAACCTGTCATTTTAAGGTCTTGCAGAAAAAAGGTTATATGTATATATGTTTGGAGTGTACAAAGATCTGAAATGGGAGGATATTTAATGTTTGGTGTTTTCATTTTATCCCCAGTTTATTTAGCATGTGTTACTCCATCACAATTTAATTTGGACAAGAAAACTGCATGGCTGCTCAAGCAGTAAATTTAAAGTGTAAATGGATTCTTGGCTGCTGATGGCCCAGTTTCTGCTTCTGTTTCCATAGAAACCCATGTAGGAGTGGCAAGAAGACATAACTTAAAATATGAACTTAAGGGTATACTTTCCCCCTCTTCCTCCCTCTCATTCTAACCTCCATCTACAAGGAAATGGGATGTAGTTTAAAATTCTCACTCCTGCTTCTTTCTCATCCCTTGATTTTACTCATATAAGCACACAAAAATACTTCTCAAGTCTGTCTGATTTCCTGCCCAGCCACTCCATGAAGTCAACCCCTGAAAGCCCTGATACTCTGATCTAAATGGAAATGTAATGGTATCAGAGTGGCATGTGGCTTTGAAAGGGGAAAACTAGATACTAGTTCTGGCCATCACCAGGCCAGAACTTCCTACTTAAGAAAAAATGAGTTGCTTAAGCTCATTACCATGTATTCTGTCATCAGCACGTACGGAGAACAATGCAAATATCTTTTAGACATTTGAAAATGGCAGTCCAATTTCTTCTCACTTCTCTCTTCCAAGAAAACCTAACTATTTCAGATTTCTCTATGGTTTCTAATTATAGTTTGTTGTCTCCTCTGATCTCTCTTTACACAATCCACATTTTGGTTAAAGTCTCATGTGTCCCTGCTAGACTTGTCAACAGAGTAATTATAATGCTTGTTTTGCTAAATAGAGTGATCGCTATACCTGCCTAGCCACTAAAAAATAAAGACAAAAATTTGTAGTCTTATTTCTTGCAACAACATTGTAATTTTTTTATTCATATGATCATTATGTAATAAAACATTCTGCTTTGTTAAGATCAGATACTTCAAAAAACATTTTGCCTGAAAATTCTAACACACCTAGATCTTATGCATATGTCTAAGGGCAAAGATGTGTTTAGAAAATGCCTTTGGATAGTTACTTTTATTTATACAGTGGTACCTCAGAATAAAAGTAAATGAAACATCAAATCCTATGGGATATTAGAGAATAATTATGCATCAGAATACAAGGAAACCAATAAAGCAGCAAGCACTCTGCAGAAGAGAGGGGGGAAAAAGCATACAAATGAAACAAACCAAAACAAACAATCTAAAACAAACAAACAAACAAAAATAACCAACCAAAAACAAAACCATCAACCGCAGTGTTTCTAGACTATGGAGGTTTTTCCATATTTTTACAACCCAAATTAGATGTACTGTTCTTTAAATTTTGCACAGAATACAGCTCAAGTTGTATTATTATTCAAAATAGAAGTCACTTTCTAGAATATTTGCTGACTTCCAGGTACTGCTTATTCATTTTGCTTGTGTGCAGTAGTGAGATGACTATGACAAATATTGTTTCCTACATCACTAGTCCTAACCAAAAGAGAATTATAAGACTCCACCTTTCAGTTGAATATATGCTGTCAGTGAAGTCCTTGCTGTTCATATTTACAAGCACAGCAATTTTTCTGTTGGTACCCATAAGTCTCAGGAGACTAGAATAGAAGACTCTTAGATTTGCAAGTAAGAAAACGTTTTCTTTGACTCTTACGTGTGATAGAGAGAAAAATGTTCTCTTTATAAAAAGCCTCTCCTAGTCTAGGAACTACAACAACAAAGTATTTCAAACTTCACCACTCAGAGATTTGCCATTCTAAAGGTCCAAACAACAAATAAACCATAAAATATATTAGAAGAAAATACAGTAGTGGGATATAATGCATCTAACTTAGATATTTACTGAACTGATTTGCTCTAGTTTAAAACTGGCTGTTACATGTAACTATTTTAAATACCTGAATTTAGTAACTGAAAGAAGAGCTGTATATTTTCTGGTGAAAAGGTAGAAGAAAAATCTATATAGCTGATCTCCAAATCTTGCAAAGAAATCATTTAACAATATACTAAGTATTTAACAAAACCCAACAAGAGTTTAGATTTTTTTTCTGTACATAAATGTGCAAACAGTTTATCCCCGACTTGAACTCCATTTTTTGATACAAAACTACATCAGTGGATATAATAAAATGACAATTATAATTCTGCTGCTATTATACAAAGGTTATGACTCATTCATTAAAATATCTAAATTAGCAAGCCTACTGCTAACTAAAATGGAAGACGTCAATACTGGCAAAAGAAGACAAGATTTTACATTATACCTTATGAATAAGTCTTGGTTTAGAATCATAGAAGCGCTAATGTTGGAAAAGACCTTCAAGACCATCAAGTCCAACCACAACCAACCCATATTACCCTAGCTGTAACAACCCACCTTAAAACCATGTCTCTAAGCACCACATCCAAATGAATTGTAAACACAATCAGGTATGATGACTCCGCTACCTCCATGGGGATCCAATTCCAGTGCTTAACAACCTTTCCTGTAAATAAGTTTTTCCTTACCTCCAACTTAAACCTTCCCTAGCACAACTGGAGGCCGTTTCCTCTAGTCCTGTCACCACTGAGAAGAGACCAACCCCACTCTCACTGCAATCACCTTTTAGGTATTTGAGGAGAGCGATAAGGTCTCCCCTCAGCCTCTCCTTCCCCAGACTAAACAGCCCCAGTTCCTTCAGTCATTCCTAAGCACACATACTTAGCTAAATTCAGTATAAATCTTTTTTTTTTTTTTTTTCTATCCATTGAGACTGGTTATTCAGTTTTTATAGTGAAATCCTTGTTTTTCTTTCATCTTAAATCTTGAAGGAAATAATGCCTACTGACACTTTCCATTCTGAAAAAAGACAAAGCCCCATGATTGATAAATCAATTTACAGTTTTAGAAATCAGTAATTCATATACAAACCATTTCTTTATTTGAAACAGGTGCCTGAATATTGTCCACAGAAGGGCAGGGTTAGAAGCAATCCTTTTATTTATTTACTTATAATCTCAATGATATGAAAATATGGACCGCATCATGTGACATCTTCAGATTTCACTCTTGATTCTTACACTTAAGCTTTTCCTTTTCTCCTTTTCACACAAAAACATTACAAGTTCAGCAAAGTCTTTTCTGTCCATATGCTCTAGTCCATGCTCTATTACTTTTTCAGGAGAGGCAGAAACATTAGTCTCTCTTAAAACCTATTGGAACAGTAGCATAGAGTGGACTTGAATCTACAGCCTCCTGGTGAGCTGCACTTTCTAGGACTTTTGCTATTCTCAGATTTCCCATTTAGTTTTGCATGTATTTTTAAATCAGAACACGTAATATGAGCACTGTTTCTATGGTCCTTTTAACAAAAAGACAGTAAATGCTGATAACTAATGCTTTTCTGCTGCCATCAGAGCATCATCTCTTTGAGGACATATCATGAAGTATCTAAGAAAACAGAAGCTCCTTCAAGTAAGCAAAGGTGCCACACTACCAATTTTACCATCGTGTCAATGGCAAACAAGTGGAATAATTTTGTGCATATCTACACTTGTTAGCAAACAAGACTTTATCATCAGACAATGAAAGAGTGATTTTTTTTTTTTAATACATTTGGTTCATGGAACCAGAATATGGACTTCCTATGTGACCACATGATCAATCCAAAGCTCAACCACTTAGCAAACACTACTTTTTACAGAAACAAATTCTGACTTTTTTAAAAACTACTACATTAACTGCTGTACTAAAGCCAAGGAATTCAATGCTATGTAGCCATTTCTACTGGCATCCTCCAGTAACAGATTTGTCCCATGCAATATGATTGCAAGAAATGTGAAATGTGAAAAAAGGTTAAAATATAAAGTGATATTCAATGTCATCCTTAGAATGCAAGTAAATGTATTTTCCTATGAAAAAATATTCTGGAAACACTTTATATTCCACTTTTAAATTGGGGTGCTAAGGTACTTAAACTTGTGAATTCAGTTCCTGAGAAAATAAATATCTGTTACTGTGAAATGGTCAGCCAGTTTGGTAGTACCAGAACTCCCAGCTCCAAAATAAGAAGTATAAAAGTACTGAGAAGTCACATGAAGATAGATAGCTGAATAAAACTACTGACACATCAGTGGTCAGGTTGCAAGAAACACATAAGGGAAGCACTCTATTGTCAAAGTTAGATTTTGTCTGTTCCAAGAGCTTGTTACAGGAGGGAATCTTTTATACTCATTCCTAGTTCAGGAACTATACTAGCTATAGAAATGCTTTGTACCTCTGCTGGTACCATGCCTGTCTATTTTCTACCATCAAAACTACTACAAAACCTACCCTCAGCCCAAAGACAAAGCTTGACTTCTTTCACATGTTGGTAAATGAAGCTTGCAGCAGATGCCTTATTTTCCTCTATCCTCTTGTTTCACAGAATCATATATCCCATTGCAGGACCTAAACACATGCTTTGTCTAAATTCTTGGCAAAAAACATTAGAAAATAAAAGATCACAGGACACACTTGTCTCATGAAACATTTAAAACAAAGTAATAAAATTCAAGCCTGCCCTGGCTTTTGAAAGTGAAATGCAGATTTCACTTTCACTGAAACAGATTTTTGCCCTTTTTTTTCCACTACAGAATAATGTGCAACTCAAAAACCACAAGGCAAACCTCCACACCCTGAATACACTGGGTAACTGAACAATACCACTGCATTCCAAGTAGAGACCAGCATCTTGTGATATTCTCATTGCTTCTATGTAAGGTGTCAAATGAAATCTAAATATGCTAATTGTGTAGCAACTTTATACACATGGAAAAAATCAACTACACTATTTATGCATTAAATTACATTTATAATAGCTATACACACCCAGACAAACATATCATGAATATTTCATAGTCTTTCCTGTTCAGTAGTGATCTCGCTTTTTTTTTTTTTTTTTTATTTTATCATTAAAAAGGGAAGGCTGGTCTTACCATCTATTTAAAGAAATATTTCTAAGCCAGGAGTAAAAGAAAACATACTGAAACCAAAATCATTTGTTAGTCTTCATAGTATATCCTATACCATATATGGATCTAGATAGTCTGTTGAGCTACATTCAAATCAGAATATAAAACAGGTATCAAAATGATCACCTAGCAATACTGCGTGGGTAAGAGTGAAGGCTGTCTGAATTATTTTTTTTGCATTCAAGATAAAGGCTTTTGTATGTACTATTCTAAATTAAGACCCCATTCAATTTGGAAGCAAATATTTTAGAAAGAATGACAAAATAAACATTCTTTATGCCTCCACATCTAAAATAGTCCTTGCATAAACAAGAGCGTAACACCTTCCCTGAAAAAGACACATCACAAGTAGTTATAGCCATTTAGCTTACTGGGATAATCTCAGCAACCTCATCTGCATTTTATTATTCAGTTACGTGTAATTATAGAAAGGTTTATCTTTTTAAATAAAAAGTCATTTTGCTCAAGTAGCTCTTAGTAAGGAGCGCAAAGTGACTTAAACTGGTATTCTAATGAAGTAGGTTATTTCAACTTTCTGTCACCACTTTCACCATCAAAAATGGTGTCCCCTTCATTTACTGCTGGTGTGTATTACATAGGGCTTGGAATGTAACCATAACTTTGCAGAGTCTACCTAGAAGTGGATGAGAAGGAATAAAAATCCATGAGAAACCTGTTATTCAAGCACAAGAGTGGAGAATTGATAGAAAGCAAATCCATACTGTTACTATGTAGTTTGGTTCACGCATAGAGATAATAAAGCCTACTAGCTTTAAAGATCTCTTTCAGCAAATTTGAGAAAGGTATGTAGCAAATAAAAGACACCTCCTATACATATTCACGTCTACTGTCAGTACAGTACACCAGACTTTTAAAAGGAAAATAATGTGTTTGCTAAGAGATCACAATGGCTTCAGTTCTCAGCAAGAAAAGCAATTTTTTTCAATATACCCAATTAGTAACAAGCATAGGACATGGCTGTAGAAAACAAATACACTATAATATTTCTGTTTATATAATGATTTTTACTTAAGATACAGAAACTACTTGTGTTTGCTTATTTTTCTCCTATTCTTTATTTGCTGTTAATAGGTATGTGCATATTAAGTTACTATTAATTTCTTCGTTTATAATCAATTACTTAATGAAAGTTCACCATTGCAAGGACATTTATTTAGAGAATATTTGAAAAACACTTAATGTAGGAGTAAAGGAAGAAAAATCTCCGTTGCTATAGCTAAACTATGTGCAGTCTATAACCACCTCCTCTAGGCATCTTCCTACTCCTCCAAACTGATAATATTCCAAGTGTCTTCCGACTTTGGTGAGTTGCACATTCAAACCTCCAGCAAAGTTTTAATATGCAGGTTATCATAGAGACAGCTCTTTTCATCCCTAGCTATGTAACTGTCACTGATTGTAGTCATTATTTGTATCTCCTTGTATTTCATGTGTTTAAAACACAAAATTGATTATAGGAATTGCTGAAGAATTGAGTCAAATAAACTTGCTAAACTCATGAAAATATTCAATCTACATATAGTTAGTTTAGAACAAACTATAGCTAACTATATATAACTATGATCTCAAAAAAAAAAAAAACAAACTAAAAAGTACGTCTTTCAACAGAAAGCAGAAAAACATAATAATCGCCTTTTAATGTGTAAAATAGTAATTTGAGCAGAAATTATCATAGTATCAGCATGCATGAAAGCCAGTCAGATTCGGAGAATGGCAATGAAAATCAATTGAGAAGACATTTAAATCAACTCAGATATCTAGTCCTCAAACATGATTAGCTTCTGCCAACTGTCTCAAAAACCATGTACGTTCTCCTGATAACTTGATATCCTGGAGACGGAGATGCTGTCATACCACAGTCAAAAAGAAAAATGTCTTCCTACAATTCTATGCTAGAAGTATATTTACCCTGCAACTTACATTGCCTGTAAAATCTGCTGCATTCTCTGATAGATTCATATGATACATGTGCATATATGCACAATCTATATAAACATACAAATAGGCAAAAATTAATCACTTTACCTATAAACCTATTAACACCATATAAAAAAATCTCCGGGCATGAAAGCACAGAATAAATGCATTTAAAAGCTCGGTGTACTACAATTAGGGGGAAAAAAAAATAAAGGCTCTTTCCACCAGGTAGTGAGTTAAATGCAAGCATTACAGTACCATTCTAACATTAAAAATAAAATTCAAAGGATTTTCCCTTCTGCCAAACCAGGTAGCAAAAACAAATGAACTACCCCCAAATCACAGCATGCAACATGTGAGATTTAACATTATATGATTACTTTTTGGTGCAAAGAAACCTAAAAAAACTTAACCTTTTTTTTGTTGTTCTGAAAATAGAAACTCTTTCTCCACTGGGGTTTTAAATGTGATATTATGAAGGGTTGTTATTCCTTAAATAAAGACAAGCTGAAATAATGCTAAGATCAGGGACTAACAAGTACAAGAATCACAAGTCAAAACTGTTTTTACATTTGTGATTTTCTAAGGGTGACACCTTTCATAACCACTTCTTTCATTTTCCCAGTAGAGTAGCATAAGGTCAGTGTCAATATCCAGTAAAAGAACTTGACTCACACTAAAGGTAGGAAGTTTCTGTTATGTATTGGATGTAGATAGAGAAAGTCACATTGAATCCCTGAGTTATATAGTGTGTTTTTACACCAGCATAACTCGTTTAAGGCATATAAGGCAGATCAATGTAATATTTATAGAAACATGTTCCAAATGAGACTTAAACACCCATTTAGTCAAGTCCTTAATATTTGTATGCGGTAAAGGGCAGTCTTTGCATTCTTGGGAATATAACAATCTTGTTATATGCTTATGCACTGTATATTCATGTCATATTTATATCATAATCATAAAGGTGTTATGGTCAGGTTGATATTAGTAGAATAAGAAGACCATGGTCCACGTATTCAAACTCAAATGAGTTAGCAAGATTTGTAGAAATTGTCATTAGGCGTTAAACCAACAGCTTATCTCACCAAGCCTTCCCTTTCAAACAGCACCTAGTAACTCATACATTTCACATCAAAACATCCATGAATCAACATACGTCTTGTGCAAATTTCCAGTGCCCAGAGTTTGAAGTTGCAGTTAAACCAGGTCTTAAGATTCACCAGTGGACCAATTCCCTTTGACCTTTTACAAGCTTGTTTGTAATTCTGATCACTTCAGTTATGAGGCCTTTCACAATGTGACTATGTGGATTTAAAATAACAACACCAACAAAAATCCCACACCTTTGCCAGCAGCCAAAAATCTGTAGCCTGCAGAGCATTAGTCTTGAAACAAAGCAATAGGGACTCAAACTTTCAGATTTCAGAGCCAATATATCTTGTATGTGCAGTCCTGCCACCCATTTTCTCAAACCTATTATTTCTAACAAGGCTCCAACTTGTGCTGCCTGAACACATTACACTCAGTGACATTTTGAAATTTTCACAAAGTATGACTGGAAGAAAAGGACCAAAGTATCTTGATTCTGAATTCCTTAGTTGCTGTGAATAAGGCCAACATTAGACAGATTCACAAGACTCCTAGTAAGCGCAAATGCTGGCACTGAGCTGATATTTCAGCTACTTACTCTGTAAGTGGTCTGAAGCTACATACAGAGAGACTAAAATTTCTTTTGCAAAGCAAAGCCAAAGAGAGCAGCAAAAAGGCAATTGAGTAATTGCATACTGTTTCTCCTTTTTTTAATTCTTTTGGAGATCAGTGATACAACATTTTGATATTGTCAAAAGCACACATGATGAAAAATGTTACACCTTAAACAGTTTCACTGTGTGTTGCTATGTGTATAAGCATAAAAGTCACTTTGCAATGCCATTATGCTCCTGTGGAAAAAAAAAAAAAATAATAATCACAGAATCAAAGAATAGAAGGGGTTGAAAAGAACTTGTGGTGATCATCAAGTCCAACTCCCTGCCAATATAGGTTCCCTGCAAGAGGTTGGACAGGAGGGTGTCCAGGCAAGTCTTAATTATTTCCAAAGAATGAGCCTAACAGTACCTTCTGTGAGGAAAAATCCACACCAAAACAAAACAAAGAACAACTCTTTTTTTTTTTTTTTTTTTTTTTTTTTTTTTTAAAGTTTTATAAAAGTCAAAGGTCTGAAACCTACTGTGGATTGTAACACGTCATTTGACTAGTATAAAAAATAATAATTAAAATAAGACAAAATTATGAGTTAAGAGAGAATTCCTCCAATTAGTCAGTAGCACTCTGCATTTGTATTCTAGGCAAACAAACACATAATTTGTTTTCAAATCTGAAGAAAGATAGCCCTAGTGTTAAAATTTTTAACATCCCTGAGCCTGGTGTGAAGTAATATCTACACACTAGGAATACAGAAATACTTTTGTCTACTGAAGTCATCAACATTGAATTCTCATCATGTATTCCCATTAGTGCTTAAGCAGCATCCTTCAGCAGAAGCAGTTAGCCTGTTGTTAAGGCCTTCGAAGAATATTTCTGTGAAGATATCAGAGATTCATCAGCTATGCTACTTGGTAAATTATTTGCTAAGATCTTGCTTATTTACAAAAATAATGAGTTAAGCTGTATTTCCTGGTAACACAGTAGAAACAAACAGCAGGTAGTTTCACTACTCAGAAATCTCCCACTGTGCCACATTCTGCAAAATGGTATAATTATGCAACCAGAGAAAAATCTGAACTGGACCCAATGAGACCTTCTTCAAAATATTTCGGCCCCACGGATCTTCGACCACTCCATCTTTTCCCTTTGTTTCCTGACTGCAGTGTGCCAGACCAATGTGGTTTTGACATCAGAGCTGAGCTTTGATTCTTGCGGGGAATAGACAGTACAATCTCTATTACTCCATACTTATTTTTTCTCTTAAAAAACACTGCATAACTTCCTTGCTGAGCTGTGGGGTGGGATCACTTCAAGTTTCTATCAAAGAAGAACTGTGTTCCCACATTACACCTCTGTTGTTACACAGCCTTTTACTACAATTGCCTGGAGACATCTTTACTGAGTAAAGAGACTGAATAGCTTCTTCCATGGAACTGAAAAGAAGGAAAACTGGCACATCTCTAAACCTTCCTTAGTTCTCTTAAAGACCTCGGTCTATACTGACAGCAATTATTGTGCTTCAAAAATAATTCCAGGAAAAAACTGATTTGATTTGGCAGGGGAATTACGTTCCGGTATTAATTACTTTGGCAACTGATTTACATAAATAGATAACCATCATTTTGAGAGATTTAATGACTATAAAAAAATGATTTGTCAAATGATGACAGAAAGAACTAGAGAGATTTTTTTTTTTAATTAAATCTGTCCTTATACAAATTATTGTATTCCAGTAATTATCAGCAAACGAATCTGGGAAACAGACAGAGCATCTGGTTTGTCACTACAGGAAGGAAAATTTACAACAAAAATGGACAAAACAAACAAAAAACTACCATCCAAAATAATTACATCTGTAGAGAACAGCAAATGCTGGACAACCTACTGGAAATGCCGCTGAGAAAGGCAGAAGTAGCTCAGGAGTGTGTGACAGGAAGGGATAGGGCTGGGAAATCAGTTCCTGGAGGCATCCTGATACCAATGGCACCCATTCCTTTAATTCCTCCTACAATTTCAAGGGTAAAAATCCTGGGAGGACTGAAGTCCTCTCTTGACTATTGGACCTCTAGTGTGAGAAATAGTGCGAGAAGGATGTGGCAGATACATAGCTGCATGGTTTACCACTTTCTCGACCTTCTTCCTTTAACAGTACATAACAGTAGTAGCTCCTTGTATGAAAAAAACAAATACAAACAGTGGTCTGCCATACTTCACAGTTTCTAGACGATGACCATCCGCACCATCATAGGCCCTGCAATGTTAACCATCACTAAACATTTTTAGCTTCTTCCTCATAGCATTCTCAAGAAAACCTACCACACATTTCAAGCATACACATCCATGAAAAATGATATATGTCAAAATGAAATCCACATGTTGTCAGACTGATAGAGAAGCCACTTTATATAGCACAATTTGACCAAGAGGAGAGTGCATCTAACTGTCTTTGTCTTCCCTCTATTACAGGGTTGTATTTGAACACTTGGAGGTGTATTCACTAGGTCTTGGAACAGAAACCAGTCAGAGAGTATTCTTCAAGATGAGCAACATTTTCACTTCAATCTAATATGACTGAAGTCACATTCTGTAGAAAGTCCCCTTTACTCACTGCTCCATTTCAGTGACTCTTATTACAAAAGTCATTAGAAGAGTAGGCATGGGATTACAGGCATTCTTACATCCAAATATAAAACTTTTTTTTATAAGAATATGGTCTGTTTTGGAAAGGAAGGATAATGATGCAGTTTGGGGCCCTACATCATCAGATAAAATCAAATTGTGAGACAACCTGAGTAGAACTCTGGTTTGTTGACTATCACAAGGATGAGGAATGTCCTTGACTTCACTGATTGTAGGGTCTAGCAACCATATTTATTCCCAGAAATAAGTAACAGTTTGGAAGTGGAATCTGAACCCTAGGAAACCCAAATATCCACAGATTAGGTGGTAGCTGAATGGGGTTTGAAGAACACAACTGTGAACATGAGTTGCTAATGTGAGCATGACACCAAAGGGTGTGGTTCAACATATCTCCTGTGGGGGCACACTGACAGACCCATTGCTGGACTGCAGCCATCATCACTGAGGGCACATAGCTGCCCAATTCCATAGCACACATGATCTGAGGTTTTGCCAGCTTGACACCTCTCTGTAAACTTTGTGCAAGTTGAGCTGTCCACACAGTGCCAGTACAAGTTCAGTTATCAACAAATGTTTGAAAAAAAAAATGAGCCCCTTGTGCTTGATCAATGCTTTGTGTCATCTGGCTCTTGCACTTTTGACTTGGTACCAGGAACTCTGAAAGCAGATTATTTATCCACTTTACTGAGATTGAGAAAGAAATTGAAGTTTAGTTAAAAAGTTTAAATCCACTGGTAAAAGTGTTTAGGTGTGCTGTTCAAAAGGTGCAGATCTGCACTATAAAACTAGCCTAATACAGGAATCCCAGGTTAAATTAGGCAGAGGTAAACTGCACAGACTTTCAAGAAACCCAGGTTTCTTCTATAAGAAGTATAAGAAGGCTGGAACTTGCACTGTGTTTTCAAACAAAATCCAGCCCAATCAGAATCTAAAAATTATGGATGACTACATTTATTTGGAAACTATGCAGAATTGCAGACCCTGCTTGCTGTACAAATCAATCACAATAAAAAATAATATCTAACACCATTCTCAGTCAGTACCTTTCACATGCAAGGCAGAATCATATTGTTTGAGACTTCTATTTCATCTATCTTCCCCAAATCTGCCTCTCATTCCTTTTTGTTACACATTATCAAATCTAATAAAAATTCCTAGATGTATATGAGAACAAAAAAACAGTTGAATCAGATTTCTGTAATAAGGACATGATAAGGACTAAAATTGCCAGCAAAATGATAAAAATAAAATTATCGTTAGCATTATTAATTATCAGCATTTTATGATTCCATGCTATGACTATAAAGCAACAGATTGAAATTGAACTTCTGGTTATCTAAAAAATACAGTCATTTGATCAGATTACTACAACCAAAAGAAAATGAAAGTTAATCCAAATGATATTTAGCTGAATTTACTCCTAAGTATTATGAAGAATAAGCAAGAGAAGCAGAAACAAAAGACAGGGCTGAGCAATACAGCCTGCTTCAATCAGCTCCTGGGCTGCATTCAGTTTGAGGGAAAAATAAAAGATAAATGATAATTATCAGCATGGAATAAGCAAAAGTCATATACCAGGTGTAGTTCAAACAAACATAATTTTAGAGAGCATTTGATACACAATCCTATACAACAACTACTTTGCGCTATGAGAAGTTCACATTATGAAATAATTGACAGGATATCTTCAATCTCTTAGCAGTCAAGATGACCCAGCTCAGTGTTTATGAGAGATTTTTGGAAAAAAATATAATATATATATATGGCAAGATCTTGGATACCCTCACTAAGAAGATGGTGTTTTGGGGTGGTGGTGAGGAGAAGGAAGGGAGGAGACCACATTGTTCCAGTCACATTCATATGATTTCAAGTTGAAACACATAGGGAAAGGCACAACATTCACAGGGTTATTCGGAATGTAAATTTTCTTAAAGCTAAGATACTGGATCCCAGGTAACACACTGCACAAATAATGAATAAAACCCAGTTATTCAATAATATAAACTTATTTTAAAGCTTTCATAACCAAACGAAGGACTTCAAATTTTTTTCTTCAGCTACGTTAGCTATCAGCATTTTTCAAACGCCTTGGAGTAGTAGCTTGTCTTTCACTCAAGGCTACAATTATGTTTTGGTGAAAGATACCATGCTTACTACTCTCTAATCCTCTCCTAAATTCTTTGATGCCTATAGGCCTCCACTGACCTTATTTAAGCAGTTTCCACCCCTGCTGCTGTTCACCAAGAGATTAAAAATATCTAGATGTATTTTGATAATTTTCTCAAAATGCATAAACAAAGTTAAACCTATTGAAACTTGCAACCCCAGATGTGAATATATAAAAAAGTAGTTTCTACGCAGAGATTTCTGTTTTGTCTGAGAAGGCGAAAAGTGGGTCAACTGCACTACCACAGTGCATGCCATTAGTACTATTTGTTCATACAGTTTATCTAAAGAAAGAATTATTCAGCTAACAAGTCCAAATAATGACCAGGAACACAAATAGAGGTATATATTCTTTCATACCAAATCCTAATATTGTCCCAAGATAAAAAATAAAATAAATAATAATTAAAAAAAACCTCAGAGATTTGTAATAATAATAATATTGGCAACTTTACCAAGCTAAATATGCAGCTAATAGCATCTTTTTTTCTTTTCCCCATTTACTTTACAAGCCTTGTAATGCCTAATTTTATTTTTTTCTTTATTGTTTTATTTTCTGAAAAGCCACAAGCAGACTCAGAACGCACATGTAAGCAAACTTCAAAATGGATAACCAACATTATTAAATTTTGTACTAAGAGAAAACTTAACAGGACAGTTTGCTTTTCAAATACCTAATGTTGAAGTAGAACTTCTACTGAAAAGGTTTACTGTAGAAAAATGGGAAAAAGATGGTAATCAAAATAGTAAAGCCAAAAGTCACATTACAAACATTTCCAAATTATTTCTAGTCACTAATACCTATGAGGAACAAAACCAAGACAAACACTATGTTCATATTACTAACAAAGAACTGTACTAAAATGTGAGAAGAAATCCTCTCTGACAAGAAGAAAACAAACAAACAGAACACCTGACTAAATAAATAAATAGAAATAAAAATAAACAACAACTCAACCTGACAAAACAAACAAAAAAAGTCCTAAGAGAAAATGGAACACGAGGCAAATGTAAGTCTCCGTTCTTAGTCTTTGAAACATTTGTAAACATTCAGATGTCTGGAAGATTTAGCAGTACGTTACCCCAACTTCCTGAAATACATAACACAGTACAATATCAGCTATTACAGTTTCCTTGTGGTCCATGCTGGTTACATGGATGAAGTAGAAAACTGGAATGATTCTGCTACAGTTGGACTAGGTGATCTTGGAGGTTTTTTCCAACCTTGATGGTGCTAATGATTTCATGATCTGATTTGGCAATAATTACACTTTTATCTACTCATTATGGACTTGAAATCGAGGGTAGAATGCCACAATGATTTATGCTCATTTATCTTTTGTTTATTCCATAAACAAACATATTAGGTTATGTTCCTGTATTACTTCCAGTGTGTGCCTTCCAGTCACTACAGGATTTTATACTTTTACAGGAACATCTTCATACACATACAAGCATGCCTCAGAAGATGATCTCAAATAATCAAAATATTGATCTAAATAAAGTATATGGGATACCTCCTAAAATACTTTTCTTCATTGGAGTCAGTCTGTTCTGCTCTGAAATTTATGAATTATGAAATTTAACACTGAAAGAGTTATTACTTAATGGGATTTCATCACTGCAAGAAAATAAATATTACTGAGTTTTAAAACTCTGGATAAAATATCAGTTTAGAAGTTACTTATAGATATAATAAAGTATTCTTGTCACCAAATCACAGAGTCAAATAATCATAGAATGGCTTGGATTGAAGGGGATTTTGGAGATCATCTAGTTCAAAAACCAAATCAGGAGATATCCTGCAGCTATCTTTAATGAGTTAGGATATTCCACATATAATAAGTTTATTTCATTTTTATATACATCTTTTATATCTGGAAAAAGCAGTACTTCTCAGAAACATTACTTAAAAGGTCACCAGTGAGAAATAATGTCTTCATAGTTAACATGATCTCAATAATATCAGTTCTCTCAGCGTTTCACATTCTTAACTAATCACAAAATTGGTACTCTTCCAACAAGACATGCCTAGCTACTGTGCAGCTTTATAGAACAAATCAGCAATATATATATTATAGCAGGAAACTGCATTTGGCATTAAACTAGATTTTTTTAATGAAAAAAAAAAAAAGAAAGGAAATAATTAGAGTTGTCTAGAGGTCATCTTAAAGGTCATCTGGTCAGGTCCCCTGCAATGAACCTACACTAGATCATGTGCTCAGAGCCATTCCAATCTGACCTTGGATGTCTCCAGAAATGGGGCATCCACCATTGCTTTGTACAGCCTGTTTCAGAGCCTAATCACCTTTATCATATTCTACCTAAACCATAGGCTTATCAAATATCATTAAGACAACATTTATTTAATCAGAAGGATGACATTCAATTTCATAAATAATAAAAGAAGGAGATATTCTAGAAATTTGGGTATGCAATTTGGAAAAAAAAAAGAAAAACAACAACAACATAGGAAACAACAACTTTGTCTCTAAAGAGCAGAGACATTTATGTTAATATGTTTATGTTAATAAATCTGATAGTGGAACAGTAAGATAATCTGAATTTGACTAAATTAAGTACCGCTAAAATAAGGTAACTGTACAGAAAAACTAATGCTTCCTATGAAATTATACTGAATACTGAAAATATAAAATTGCAATTGAGGGAATATAATAATTACTTTCACAATAGGAAGGAATTTTAATTGAGGAAAACAAATGCAGGAAAAATCTAGGATCAACAGGAAGAAAGGCTTGAGTTGGTTTGCAGTTTTTTTGTTTGTTTGTTTGTTTGTTTTGGTTTTTTTTTGCTATTCCCTACTGTTCTCCCAAAACAGAGAATACAACTGCCTGCGGTCAGCTTCTGTGCATCTCTGCACAGGTCCCCAGGTAATGTGCAGCTGTTGGTTCTGCTCTCTTCCCTCTAGTTTCTGAGGTCTGGTCCAAAACGCTTAGCCATCCTCCCTTTCAGGGCATTCATTTATTTGTTGACAGATTTATCAAAAGTCCCCACATGGGGGTGGAGCAGGAGGTGGAGAAGAAGGAAAGGAGTGGGCTGGTGCATTAAAGATTGCTAGCATATTTTGCATTTCTCTCTGTGGGAAGCAGAAGGGCAGGGGAGCCATGTGCTTGAATGGCATCGCTGCTGCCTGCAGAACCGTCCGAGCCTCACATGCCCCAAAAAGCTCTCCTGTTTCCTTAGCAACCCCACGGAGAGGTTTGGGGCACCTCAGGCCTCAGGCTTCCTTCGGAGCAGACAGCTTTATCTCCTGCTGCTACTTGAGCTAATGAGAGAACAAACCTCCAAACCACAGAAATATTCTATATGAAGAAAAGGAGAAAATGAGCAGTTTAAATCCATATTCACAGAAACAGATTATATATACCGTGCTTTGAGGATGGAGATCTAATCATGGAATGGGTGGGATGCAGCTCTGATCTCTTTCTCAAGCAGAAAGCAACATACATACATACATATATATATAGCAAGTTATCAATCCATCCGTCTAAGATTAATATGGGGTAGCAAAATCCTGAAGTCCTATTGGTAGAAACATGCTAGTCTTATGATCGAGTTTATGTAAAAGCATCCAACTCAGATACAGCCTTTCCAAAGACTGTGACCAAAGCGCAGCTTGCAAAAGATATTTGACTTGTAACTGGCTCTAGTCTCTACCCTGTGGCTACTTCCTACTTCCCCCTTTATAAAAGGGAAAAAGAAATTTGGTATCATCTGAAGAATATGGATAATTGTGAAGTACTGAGTTGATTGTTACTAATAAGACTGAATTATATTAAGAAAAAATCAAAAGCATGTTGCAATGGAACTCATAGGTATTACAAATCAGGAAGAGTTTGGGAGAAAGCCTAGCCCTAACATCTTCAAATAATCCAAAGCATCCAATCTTATCTGCAGCCATTTCTTATCCCTGCACTAAGGCTCCCGCACTAGCTGAGGCAGAAAAAGCGCAAACATAAAATGCAGCCTTGCAGCTCCATTCTTTGCCAGTCCACCTGTCCTGCAGCACTCACACCTCATCCCATGCTTCTCAGGCTTCTGAGTTCTGCAGAATCAGGCCAAAGCCCTTAAATCCATCCCTGTCTAAGAGATGTAAATCCATTATCCAAACCTCAAATTCAGACATCACTTACATTTTACTGAATATAATAATAATCATGGGATAAAAGAGACTGATCAAAGAAGCCAGTACTCATGAAGGTCCGCTAGCACACTGATGTGCTTCTACAGTATAACATGTCCCATTCTCTCACCTAGAAGCTTTTACTTTCTTTTTAACCATTACACATGAAGAAGGCATTTAATTTATGAAGTAAAGATGTTTCAGCAGGTTCTTTCTAGATTGAGCTATTAAAATGAGTTAAATAGTATCTCTGGATTGAATAGCGCTAATGAATGTCAAAGCAATACAGAAGCTGTCTGTAAAATTAGTATATAGTTATCTGCTATTAATGCATGGTCATTAACAGAACTCATTCACTGTGGACATTACAGAATTAAAAAAAAAAGGGAAATTTAAAAAAGAAGGGAACAAATTGAAAAAAGCAAAGCAAATTGTATAGCATATTTGCCAGCATCACCCACAAATCTGCCAATTGAGGTTAGGGAAAAGGAAACAGCCAGTAAAGTAAGAAAAGGTGGATCTAGTCTGACATTTTGCTAACCAATTGCACAGGAGGACTTAGGAGAAACTGGAATGTTATTTCCTGTGATTCAGTAAGAGATACACTGGTAGTAAGCAAATGTGGACAGATTTCTGATCACTTCTGATGGTTCAGGACTAGCACAGAACATGCTGGTGCAGCTGAACTGTAAGTACTACTTCTAGGACAGCCTCAGCAAAGCTCTTAACATCAGCACTGATAACAAAATGGGAGCACTGGCACAATCTTGCATCTATTCACATTCTGGGAATAATTCTTTCATTTCCTCTTTTCTCTTTCCCCCTATTTATCCACCTAGGTAAAGAAGAAAGCTTTTAATCTTCTAAATTGCCACTAGTGTTTTGTCTCAGAACAGAGTTTTGCAAAATTATAAGCCCCCAAATCAACTATCACATGAACGATTGCACAAATTATGCCATAAAAATGATAAAAAAAAAAATCTTTAATTGCTATCTTCTGTAGCAAATTACTTCATAGCTTGAAACTCTCTGCTACAGGGGGTTAACTGTAATGCTGGAACCGAACTCTGGATGAAGTGGACTGCTGCACGCCTGCAGCTTATGCAATGGTTGGAGTGGGTCCTAAAGAAAACATAATACCGCAAGAGACAAAATGATGATGAGTTCTGTCAGGACAGCAAACGTATATATTTAGCTTTTAAAAGAAGTTTCATACATATAATGCTAGTTTAGCATTTAAGAGAGCAGATGGATAGACTCAATTTCTTTCTTTGATGCACAATGATTTACTTATTCAGGTTAACTCTCTCCAAATATTTATTTTGATCTGGGCCTGCAAATGTATCGCTTTTGCTTTCAGAGCTCGTTTAGATTCATACTGCTGCAAAAACAATGCTTTGACAGTCGAGAGAGAACTAATTAATGCATTAGAGTTATCTCAGCCAAAAAATGCTGATGTGGGCAACTGATGACCAAACATGTGATTCTACCTGCAGGAATGGCTGCACCTGGACCTGTCAAAGAGGCATGGAACTCTCCACAGCCCACAGCCTCCAGCATGTGGCATGGCCTGCGGGGATCCAAAGGCTGCCCACAGCCTGAGGTACAGGAGCTTGCCTGGACCTCCTGGCGAGCTGCACAGTTGCCAGGAGACAGTTGCTGCGTTACAACCCTGCCAGCATTGCAAAATAGCATTGAAGATTTGTGACAGTTTATGGAGATGAGATCTTGTACTTATTGACCGCTTGGGGCTTTATTTCCTCATTTGTACAGATTAAGTGATACAGGTATTTAGGAGGGAGCAACATAGAAAGGTTTTTATCCTATGGATAGTTAAATTTTTTGACCCACACATGAAATGAAAGCAAAATACTATCACATCTCCTTTGAAACTATTTATTATTTGTGTCTGCTTGTTTCATTCAGTGTTGAATTTTGTCCACAGCATTTTTCTAGTAGAGTGGTTACAGAAAAAAATAGTGGAATTTGTCATTATACTGGGCAAGAGAAATATTCAACTCCCCCTTAATAAATAAAAAATGTATTTTAAAAATTAGTAGCAACACTCTGTTTTCACTTAATATTAGGATACAATTTTCCTCCCCTCTCTCATGACTGTAACACATTAGAGCTATCAATTTAAAACAGATGATAACTCTTGCCACACTTGCAGCATCTTCTGCAGTTTGCATACATCTGTACATACAGCGTTTTAAGCTAGCCATGAAATACAGCCACAAATACATTTAAAGAACGTAAAATAGAAATAAAAAATGCCTTGTCTGCATTTTTGTGTACAAAGTTTAAAAACAGCTGGATCTGAGCTAGCTGTCCATTCATATTTCATCACTCACAGCTCACACTTCAGTAGCCTCAGAATCACAGAATGGCGGAGGTTGGCAGGGACCTCCAGAATTATCAAGTCCAACCCCCCTGCTCAAGCAGGTTCACCTGGAACCATTTGTCCAGGACCATGACCAGATGGCTTTGGAATATCTCCAAGGAGACTCCAGAAGCTCTCTGAGAAACCTGTGCCAGTGCTCAGTCACCCTCACAGTAAAAATGTGTTTCCCAGCGTTCAGACAGCAGCTTCTGCATGCCAGTTTTTTTCCCTGTTGTTTTTTGCCTTGGCACTGGGCCTTACTGAGAAAAGACAGGTTCCATCCACTTTACACTCACTCCTTGATTATTTCTACACACTGATAAGATTCCTTATGAATCTTTTGTTCTGAACAGTCTCAGGTCTTTCAGCCTTTCTTCATGAGAGATGCCGCACCCCCTTATTCACCTTTGTGGCTCATTTTTGGACTCCCTCTGATATGTTCATACCCATGTTTTATCAGAGTCCAGAACTGGACACAGTGAGGCGTGGCCTCACCATTCCTGAGCAGGATACTCTACCTTCACCCGCTAGCAGCAGCCCTGCTAATGCATTCTGGGATAACTTTAGCCTTCTTTGCCCCAAGAGCAAATTGGTCAGTTATGTTCAGGTTGGTGCCATGAGGACCTTCAGGTCATTTTCTGCAAAGCTGCTTACCACCTGCATCTAGACATCAGTGACAAAGGCAATAGCATATCCTCTTGAACGCAAATGAAGTATCTTCTTGAAGACCAGCCCTATTGAAATTATTCTGTTTGGAAAATCATTGGATTACTTCTACCTCTCATTTCTTATCCTTTGAATTAGAGGTCACTTCCCTTTTATTAAGCATGTGCCTATTATCTAACCTTATCTTTTTTTCCCTCAAAATCCAAACCAAAGACGGAAGAGTTAAAGGAATTACCCATATATTCACTGACTCGTTCATAAAACACAATCTTTCTTTATACATGCTACTTTGACTCTTTGAGATTTATCTTTTTTTTAGCTCTTTTCCAGTAATTCTGTTCTTTGCAATATTAGTACCTGTTCTCCAATACTAGAAACAAGCTTCCCAGCTTACTCCTCATGGTAATTTCTACAATCTTAAGACCAGCAAAGCCCATTGCACTGCTATCAAGGCAGACCAACAGATGAGAAAGAGAAACAACTTCTGTTCACAAATTTCATATCTGAGCTACCCTTGCAATATTACCCTGTCCTAATGATTTGTTGCTCTTCATTTTGTCAGTCTATTATGAACCCTATGGTGTCTATGAAACCAGACATTGCTCCTCAGGGTAGTCTTATGCTTAAATTGATCTAACAGTAAACTGCTACTCCAGTGGTAATGCGAGCAACCATGAGGCTGTCTAGGTGATTCCTGATGGTTAAGCAGGTCACTGACCCTACAGTTCTTATTTCTTTCACTTTTCAACTGGATCCACAAACTACCACATGTTGACGGCAGCACTAAAACAACGGGAAAGGTGGGAGCCTGCACCTCAAAACATAAGGATAATAAAGTAGGCCATAGGACTGATTCTGACTGTAAGCAAAATGTGAAATTGCACCCTTGGCCCTTATTTTCAGAGCCAGGAGGAAGCAGCTATATACCAATTTCATCATAGTTAACACTAAAGCTAAGATTTCAGTAATGTTTTTATCAAAGTCATTCTCTTTTGAAATACTCCTTTTAAAAGGTCCATCATCTTTAAGGTCTGCTGAACTCTGGCAGACCTTCCTATTTTTGGTATCATGAGATTTCATAACTTTAGTTGGTTCTTACCCAGAATCTATTTTGGGAACCTCTACTACTGCTTTAACTCTGCAGGATTTCAATTCTCTCCTCTTCTGTCTTCACATTTCCAGTTTTGAAATATGACTTAATTACAAATGGCATTGCTCAGACACTGCTCAACTATGCTGCCCTTTTGGAGGCTGTATAACTAATAGATTAAAAACAAAACAAAAAGAAAACAAAAAACAACAAAGACAGAAATAAAAACAGGGCAAATGTATTTTGTTCTGGAAAGTGTCTGAGGCAGATCAGCCTGTGTGGCAGCACGCTAAATCTCCAGTTCCCAAGCAAACGTTAGTACTTTAGCAGCTGATGAGAAATCATGTTTAGTTGAATTCAGAAGGATGTTTTATTGCTTGTAGTTTTAACTGATTATATTTTGCAAACAAGATATTAATCTTTTGCTTAGCAAGAATGAAATTGTTTAATTTTTCACCCTTAATCTCATTGTAGAGACAGTTAGTCTGCATTCTGCTGTACTACTCTTTCTCCAGAGCAATCAATCTACATAAAGTAGATTGCATGCAGACAGGTCCTTGAGCAGCAACCTAGGGAAATTTTGAGTGCTCTTAGTAGCTGGCCTATGTCTCTAACTAAATTGTTGAGTCATTTGGTCCTTTGTAAAATCAGCTCTTTACAGAAATGTCTCATTTCTTTCCAGTTTCTTCATTACTCTTTTTTAGACCAGAGACTACTAACTTACCTTTCATAGAACTGTTAGTATTAAACAGCCACGCTTCCTTTTAGATACACAAGGCACTATTAAAAGCTAAAAAACAGTGCCCATTCAGATAAATTTACCCAAAAGACCATTGATGAAATTAGTGTATTTTAGTGACAGATTGTGAGTCACGAATGCGTGATTCCCAACCGTTAATTTATTAGGTCATATAACAGTGAAAGAATTTGATCATAACATTATAACACAGCTGTTTTATCTCAGATGTGGAATGAGTCCAAGTATTTGATAATTATGCTATTTCAATTATTAGCAACTCAAGAGTGAGTTAGTAAGTATTGTTTGCTCCTAGGCACAAAGCCCAGGGCATCTCACAAGCAAGCCTGAGGATGTGCAGGTCAGCTGGGCTGATACACAATATGCGATGTGATGTCACAGTAAGTCAACAGTATGTCTACCTTGCTATCCCACAAGGAATAAAGCACACAGTAGTTAAGCACCAAAATTTACATCTTCCAGTGAAAAGGTGAGAAAGGAAGACATAAGGGGATAAAACCAGTTGGATGCAATAAAGGAGCACTAACCTAAGCAAAGGAAAGCAACAAAGGATAGCTGGCAAAGTTGTCTGGGCCTCTGTACAGATCCCAGACAATATTTTATGAAGACTTTCATAATGAAACAGAACTAATTAGCATATCAGCAGTGTTCATAAAATAGACATGTCATGGACTTGTTTTTTCCTTGAAATTCAAGCCCATACACATTTTTAATAATGTTATTTACCATGTATTTGAAAAAGGTATTTTACTTGCACTTTCTCTGCCTGTCCTTTTCCAAAATACAGTTGTCTTATTCTTAAGGCAGAGACAAGCTGCCAATTTTTTTTTTTATAATGGTAAGCATAACACAACCATCTCTAGTAAGCAGCTCTCTGCATCAGCCATCTGACGATCTGGGAAACACACCACAGTGAGACAAGGAAGCATTATCTTTTGGTTCACCTTAGAAAAATCCTCTAGAGCTGTATTACAGTGCAAATGCAAATCTTTCACTTCCATAAGAGAGATAAATGTTGAGAAAGGTTGTCAGCACTAAGCACTGTGGTTGCCATTCAGATTTGCCCTTGGCAGCTCAGTTGAACAGGGGAAAACAGAGAATTATATATTATCTTTTCAAATTGCTGCAAAAAAATATAGAGGAGAATCAAATTACCTTCCTTTTTTATGCTACCACCTCCCTAGGAAGTTTGTCTCTTTCCAGACCTGTTATTTAACAATGAGGATTATAATTCCACTTTTATATAAAATTTACCAGCTCCAACCTGTTTGGAAGTTATCACCTTAAACAACCAAATAACAGCACAGTTTGTGAACTCTGATAAGACAAGAAAACCATTTTAGCACATACCTGGTCATTTTGTACTGTCTGCAGAAGATAGCAGCAGGCAACTCTCTTTTTAGGCTATTTCATACTTAGTTTTCCGTGACATTTTGAGGGGCAGGAGGAAAGAAAAAAGGTAGGCCAAGGGAGTTACAAAGCTCTAATTCATGATTTTTTTTTCCTAATGTTTGGCTAACAAAAGAGGGGTTAATATCATTATTCCTCATTACTTTCATTACTCAGAAAAATCTCAGCAGATTGCCAAAACTACCATATAATAATGAACAGCCTGAAAAGACTGTTACCATATGGTAGGTAAGGTAGCTACATCCAGCTAATGCAATGACCAGCATTAGCAGCTCTGTGAGAAAAGGGACCTGGACTGCCTATCTCCCTCTAGCCTCTGTGCAGGGGATATACCCTGGCTTCCTCTGCAGCAGCAGACTGCTCCCACCACTCCTGACAGAGAAAGGAAGACGAGGTGGATACCTCCAATGCTGTTGAAAGAGCTAAAAATCCCAAACTCCTGAGAAACTTTCACAGATCTTCTAGCAGTTCTTATAGATAGAAAACACAATAGGTTTGCTGGACCCTCCTTTTTTGGTACCATCTCTTTGAATACTATTGAATTCTGAAGGCTAATTTTGACTGTGAGATAAGATGCAGCAACCAGCTGCAGTGTTTTTCAAGGCTTCTGTTTGGTTTGGTGATTATAGTAAAAATAAAAGCCTGCTATCTGTATGCTTATGCTGCCTGAGGAATGGCTTAAATCACACTGTTCTCTAATGTGCCTTCCAGATAAAAGAAGATAAGGAAAATTTTGTGAAGAAGGTATTCATTTTAAGAGTACAATTATTCTGACGAGATATCAGAGGATATAAGGACAGTGTGGTTTCTACAAATACAATTGCTGATGTTAACTTTTTAAGAAATCGTTCAAAAATGAGGAATTTAGATTTCTTTTTTTTTTTTTTTACAAGACAGTTTAGAATTTCTAGATGCTAGGAAGTGATATATTTATGATGTTTTCTACTTATATACAATATGGTAGAAGCCTTTCTTACATCTTTCTTACACATTATGCCTTACGTAGTGATTCTGTACCTTAACATACATCTATAAAAACAGCAATTTTGAAATGTTGAATTTATCAAAAGACATTCATTCATTGGTTTCCAACTGGAATATATACAGCATCAGGCAGATCATGTTTATCCAGCACAATTTAAATACTTGCTGGAAGTGAGCATCTTTGTCCCTAACCTGGGACAACCTGGCTCTTGCTTAAAGCACAAATGTGGTTTGGAGCTCTTCAGATAGAAATTTCTACAAAGCCATAGGCTGGGGTGTTTTTTCTTGAAATAAGTTGATATGTATTTGTACTCCAATCTCTGGTGGGGTCACAATTTGTAACAGCTTGTTTGAGATGAAAGAAACTTTAAAAAGCTCTTATTCTGTTGACAGTGAATAGCACCAGAAGGACACAGTCTGTAATTTTTTAGTGTCTGTAATTGTAATGGGACAGTTTTCAGAGTAAACTTTGCTGCAAGACAGTTTGTTGTATGTGCAAGAGAGAACAATAACCAAAGCAAATCAAAACTAATTAAAATAATAATTCAAGAGAGACACTTCATCCAAAGAGAATACTACTGAACAATAAAAGTTGCTGTGCAAACATAGCCTGTTTTATTGAATGCAGTGTTTCTCTGTTCAGAACTCTACAGACTGGAAAACAAATTCAGAAGGGGACAAAAAAAACCTATTCCTGACCTACAGAAATTAATGAATTTTAAATATTAGAAGGAAAAAATCACCAAAACAACCAAAAAACCCACACCATGAAGAAAATTTTGAGGCAAAAAATGCAAGACAACTGTCAAACCAGCCAATATGAGAAATTAGCCAATAATACTAACAGACTCAAAAGTCTGATAAAAAGAGAGCATGCTACTGAGTCATTTCTCTGTGCCAAAAGAAAACATGAACTGTCAACTATTAGAACAAGTACTATATACATTCCTCTCTGTTGCCAGAGCCCAATAAACAAATACAACCTTTAACAAGAAAAGGTAATCATGAGATTCAAGAAAAAATGAAAGGCAGAGACCTAAACATTTTTTCCTGATTTTTCAGATAACAAAAATAAATATGAGAAATAGAAGTTTTATGTGTATATTTTAATATATGTAGTAGTTCTTTGTTTTTTTTTTTGTTTTGTTTTGTTTTTTTTTTTTAAATAACGGAATCAAAATCTCTAAAAATGACTGGCAAAAGTTTCGGGAAAACTGAACATGCTTGTTTAAAGTTCTAGTAATTATTAAAAGTGTGGAAGATAGACCTAACTAGAGTGCTGGAAAAGTGTAAAAGATCCAAACCATATTCATCATTTTGGAAAGAACTTCCTGGTTGAATTCTTCATTTAACTGTGGGCCACAAATTTTAAACTAAGCTGGTTCTGCTGTACAGCCTCTGTACTTTAAGCAATAATCTAAGATAATCAGCTACAGAGCAAACTGTGACACCCATCTGCTTCATGTTTTCATGGAAAAATGATTACAAAGCAAAAATATCTCCCCCAGGAAATACACACACATATACCCCATACTAGCAACTGTTTAAATCTCAGTGTAAGAAGTTCAATTCTGGTTGCACACCTGTCCGAACACTACATTAATTTATGAAGTGAATGCTAAGATAAAACTACACTACTACTCGCAGTACTCATTTCTCCAAAGCAGAGCCATGTGTGAATATGGTTAATACAGGTTGAATAACAGAAAGATTTCCTTCATCTTTTTATACACTAGCTGTTTAAACTCAGGCTGACTGCTACAGTGGTTTGAATTCAATCATGCAACATGCTACTGATGTGAACAAAAATCTCCTTCTCATTCTATTCTGCTGAGACAAGCAAACGCAAAGTGGAGTCACCTTAATTCTGGTACCTTCAACTAGTTATATACATTTTTCTGTGAACATGCAACTTTCTATAATGTGAAACTAAAAGTTATTTGAAAGTTATTACTTAGAAAGGGTTCTTTCATCTATCAAAAACTGCCCTCATGTCACTGATCTGGGCTTAATTTTGAGTAACTGTTTTGAAAGGTCCCTGAGCTGGTAAGTAACTAATAGCCTAAAAACAAGAACAGCAAACAGAATTACCTGTTTAAAAAAAAGTTAGAAAAATATATAAGAAATTTTGGGTTAATGACATCTATTTGAGCAATAAAAGTGGCAAGACGAAATGCATTTAACTACAGAAAATATCATTTGTTTTTTAAATAAACAACAAAGCAAGCTGATGCTTAAACTAATCTGGCATTTATGTATAGATTAGTATGCAAATTAAAGAGAAATTTCACTTATTGATAATTGCTCTATAATGTTAAAAGTATGATAACATTTTCTTTACAAAAGATATTCTTTAAGATTTTTATAGTAGCATATCATGTTGTACCAGATAACATTTATCTTCCAAACCCTTTCTGTTTTCTACCGCTAACCACAAGAACTTTTTGACTATGTAACTACCAAAAAAGGTATCTGAGTAGTGGATAGCCTCCCTGTTCCAGTGACAGTCATCACTAACATTAATTCATCGAAATCTATATGAAACGAATCTAGATTTCATTGGTTTAGATCTACCTTGAAAGAAGGGGGAAAAAAGTCAGTGCCTAAATTACAAGATTTAAGATAGCTACATTACAGTTATCTGAACAAAAAACAGAGAGAAGCCAACTACCATGCACTGCCTTCAGTGTTTTTATCCATCATGGGAACATTCTGAACTCTGTGTTTGTACTGCCGATAGACCAGCTGAAACATGGACACGTGGATAAGACAATTACAGTTAACACTGAAAGCTACATTTCTGATTCTCAACAGAACTTTAAAATGCTGCAAATTATCCCAACAACTTTTGTAGAGATAACTTTTGTTGGCTCTTGAAACAGCAGCAGAGGACCTCCTTGTGCTATTGGCAGGACAAGCACAGTTTCCTTAAGTTCATGGAATAAAACTGATGAAGTCTGAGAGTTTCTAGAAAAAGTTACCTGGTTTAATATGTTGTATGAGAACAACAAAATACAACGGCACATCATAAAAAAAGAAGCAAAAGGAATGAAGAACTGAAAAGCACCTGCAAAGAGGGTTGCATGGGATAAGGATACAAAATGGAAAAAACAGTAGCAGAAAATGAGATTTTTTGATGAATGATCCATCTGTTGATTTTTGAACAATAGGTTCCTACATCAACAACCTATTTGCTAGGCACATACTTGATTTCTGTTCAGATATCTCAAATGAATTCCATAAAATACACAGGGAATTATGGCAACCAAATACTCACAGATGAGAAACATCTTAAATTCAATCCCCAAACTGCATGTTATTTAAAACAAACAAACAAAAAAAACCCCCCCCAAAAAAAACAAAAAAAACCCAGCTCCATAATAGTCACAGTTCGTAAAGCATAAAGATATAAAAAACACTAACAAAAATCTTTTAGAAAATAAGCATTTTACTGATCATTTAAAACAGTCACCTCTTCAAGGTATCAGTTAAATTGAATCATAATAGGTCTCAGTCTAAATAAATAAACCAAATGCACTGTTTAAAACATGTCTGTCAACAGTCACTACTGCCTCACACAAAGAACTGCAATAGAAGTACTTGATTTAAAGAAAAGTTTCTTTGATTCTGCAGAGTTTGTATTTCTTTAAAACAAAACACAATATAGTTAATACACGACTTCTCTATCTAGCAAATATAGGTGCTTTTGAGATCACAAAGCATGACTTTCACATATATACTAATCTCTATTTAGTGTGCAGGCTGGTAGCAAAAAAAAATTTTTACATCACGTGTGTGCAAGTCCAAGCTGAGTCTTTATGAAAAGACTTTTCTGTCATCTTTAATGCTAGTTCTTTAGCAACCATTAAATAGGTAAATCATAATTCATAGTCAAGTTTCTCTCTGCAGTGACCTATACTTGGTCGGGATTTTCATGTTTCTGACTTAATCTTCTTCATTATTCTGTATGATAGCAAGTGCTGATCAAAATTGAAACCTTTTGCACCAGGTCATAAAAACCATGATTTCAACTCCATGCTTTTAAGTTTTCTCTTCACCACCAAATACTCAGCTACCTAATTCTACCCTATTAGAAGTTAAGTATTTCAAAAATTGCATTAAAACCTTTGATCTAGTTGCTAGGATCATTTTCAGTTATCCGATCAGCAAAGCCTTCAGAGAACTTCATGTCCTTCTATTTTGAAAACAGAAGGCAAAACTACCACCACAGAAAAGCAAAATCTTTGTGATTAGTGAAAATTTCATACCAACAAGCAAGGGGAACTAGAAATCCTGCTCCTAAACTACTGACAAAACACATGAAGCAAAAATGAAGTGGCAGAAGAAAGAAATGATTCTTTATTGTTATATTTAAATCTCTGAAAAGATTCATAACAGTGTTACAACAGAATATAAAATGTTATTTCTAGCCTGATAGTGTAATTCTGTAATGCTATAATGTGATAGAAACACAAGAGTAGCAGGGTGGCACAATCCCAGGCTGCAGCAAGTGAGAACAAGCCCTGGTGCAGCAGTCATGGGCACAGAAACAAAAGAAAACCTGCTTATCTTTGGAAAGCCTCAGGTAGGCAGGGATCTTCAGCAAGATACCCTCGCTTCCACTGCCAGCCCTTAACTGAGGTCTGGGAAGGGATGGATCCTGGCTCCACCCCTTCCATTCAGTCACTTTGCATGCACCTGAGCTCCCTTGGGAGCCCTCCCACCAGGTGCTCAATCACCATTTGAAGCTGTGACTTAGCATTTCCGCTACAGATGGATTTGAAGTATTTTTCAATTTCCTTACAAGATAAATATGCTGAGTCCCACAGTTACAAGCTGTAAAATGCTGCGAATGTAACAGAACACAACAAGGCTGTGAATCTTCAGAAGCCATCTCATTACATTCTCTCTCTCTGCTTTCCTTCATAGCTGTAAACTAACCACAGAGGAACACAGCAGCTCTGAGGCATGATCACCATTTATGCAGAACCAGCTTAGCATACCTCCAGAACTGAGGAGCAAGAAGTTCATAACTGGATTGTCTCTCAATGCTTTTGCCTTTTGTGCTCATGTTTACCACCTCTATGGTCTATAAGAGAAGAGAGATCCCTATTCTCTTAATACATACCCTAATAAATGTGTAAGGAGCTGAATCAGACTGGGAGGTTAAAGTTAGTGATTTTTCTTACATTTACCACAACAGCCAGATGAAAAACCAAGTAGGGATTAAAGCCTTCTGCTTTTTTTTAATAATTGGTAATTTCTTCTCTGAAGGAGTGGCCAGGCACTGGAATGGGCTGCCCAGGGAGGTGGTGTTGTCACCAACCCTGGAGGTGTTCAGGGAACATTTGGATGTTGTGTTGAGGGACATGGTTTAGTGAGAACTATTGGTGATGGGTGGATGGTTGGACTGGGTGAACCTGTGGGTCTTTTCCAACCTTGGTGATTCTATGATTTTATAACAGTGGATTAAACTGGAACCCACGGTCATTCTGCTACAGAGGAAATATAATAGAATTTTGATGTAAAACAAATAGTAACAAAAGGAATGCAGAGCTGCTGCTAGAAGTTTGGATTCAAAAATTCTAAATTTCCCCAAATTATAAGTGTTTCTGAAGTTATTATATATGTTTCTGAAGTCTGCTCTCTGTACCAGCATGAAGTGCTTTACCTAGGCCATCTGAAACATATAAAACAGCTTAAGAACATCATCTCACAGTATCAAAGCAACCACAAAAACATGTTACCCTCATATGCAACACCGTGTTATAGTAGTTCTCTTGCTTGAAATAAAGAAGAGACTTAAACTGAAATGCTTAGACCTCCCAGAAACAAGAAAAAATTCATGTATTAGAATAGTTTTGGTGCACCAGTCAACAGTAGGAGTTTATCGATCAGTACTCCACCATTTAAAGTAACTTATATATTTTCCTTCACTTGCACTTTCATAGATTTGTAGAAACATTATCCAGTGAGAAGAAACTGTATTTTCTCCCCTAAAATGCCAGGCACAAGTAGTGTTTTTCTTATAGCTCCATTCCAGCAACCAGGTTTCCATAGTATCAAAGACTAAAAAAAGCCAACAGGCTTCAGAGAAATTAATTTTAATCTAATGTCTTCTGGAAATCTCTTCACTATACCTTAAAAACTGCATTTATATTTATGGAGTCTTGGTATCTAACCTCAACACTTTTGAGCTGAAAATGGCAGGGTTGTATCACTGCTGTATTATTTTAGCAATGGCCACACACACACCTGCAAATGTGAAGACTACGTACAGCTGTGCTTTCTATGAAATTCTGGATGGCCAAGGTGGCTGAATGCCACTGGATCACCTCTAAGTGGCCAGAACCTGGATATTTATGAGCAGTTTATGTTTAAACAAACTTGCTATTTTTAGGGGATCTTTTAGTAGAAAGTCAGGGAAATGGTGGCTTTCATATTCAGTAGAAGTCAAAAAGCTCCCTGTGGATAGCTCTGTACTTCACTGAAGTCGCATGAGCTTTGACTGAATACTTCAGAATGTTAACGCAAGAAAACATCTCTTGAAAATGGTATAGTCTAGATTAAAAAGCCTTAAGACTCATCACAAAGAACTGGATGGACAAAGAGCTAGGGCTGATTGTTTTTGATATTATCACCAAAATTCCTTCCAAACCTTCCACTCATAGAAATGTAAAAATCAGTCCTCAATATCAACTAGGTACTTGTCATGTTTCACAACAACAAAATGATTTAATTTTCCTTTTCCTGCTTTTCAGTCTTATTTTAAAGCACATTATTTGCTTAGGCATGAATAACTGAGCTGCTGTAAGAACCAAATTCTTTTTGTCTGCCCCTTTCCATCTATGCCAAAAAAAGCTAACAATTTTATTAGTATATTTTCAGAATAAAACAAGATTGGTTCATCTTTTTTATTATCACACTGAGCACATTTGGAATACCATCATTTCCTGCAGGTAAGAGGCAGCATTCAAAAAGATGAAAAGAAAAATCCAAGAGTTGACATTTTTTCTACAGTGCCTTTGTGCAAATCCAAAACACTTTGAAGGCACAGTTCTTTCATTCAGCCACTATTATCCATTAAAACAACAGAATAAAAAAAAATCAAGCAAACAAACCAGTACAAACCCAAACCCTCTCTCACTGAGTTTAAGGGGAAAGAAAACAAAATACTTTTCCAGCAAGTGAAAAATTGATCTGCTTGGGATACACTGAACTCTCATCCAGTAACACCAGGGCTGCTGTTCTTCCAAGACCCACTTCCAACTTCCCTAGTACATCTATAGTTACACTTCAGCAGAAGAGCTACAGAATAAACATACAGAAAGTAATGAAACAGAGTACCAATTAAATATACTGAGTTGTTTTTTTTTTTAATGGTGCCCATTTTAGATGTACAGGATCTGCTGTATCTCAGAGTTGCATGTAAGGGAGAGCCCTACTACATTTATTTTCGTATGTACATACAAACAACCTTTCATTATATGCATTATATATTTGTGTGTGTGCACTAATACGTTACAGTACTGTTGCAGTTTTGGTAAATCTCTCTAAAAATATGCAAGGGTATTGTTTGTACAGTTAAATACAGCTTGAATAAGATCTTATGTAGTAAGAGAAGGGCTCACAGGGAGCTCCACCACAAGCATTACCATTCCCCTGCATAACACACAACACAGGAAGCTCACTGCTTGCACAGGAGGAACAGCCAAGTTGGCAGTAAAAAAATCTAATGCAAGACAACAATATAGCAATGTAGGGTGGACTTTATTCTTTGGTCCATCAAAAGGCCATCAAAAAAAAGAATGGAAGAGTATTTTTCTTTTTTCCTTCTACACACAAAAATACGAAGGCTGTTACTAAACTACTGTTATCAAACTCAGACTTCTGGAAGGATGTGAACAAACTTTCAGAAAAAAAAAAAGTGTAATGTGATAACCTATGTTATTATGAAGACAATAATAAAATCTCAGTTGATTTCAGGGAGAAAAAAAACATGTTCTCCACAAAGCTTCCTCATATACATCTGGTGGTAGAAGCTGCAGTTTACAACAGAAGTAAAAAAAAAAAAAAACAAAAAAAACAAAAAAAAAAAACTTTGGACAGTTAGCGAAACTTACCTAGGGTTGGAAACATTTCATAATTGCTCTAGGAACTTAAATCTGTAACAGGTGGCTTTGCAAAACATTGCTAATGCATTCAGTCATTGAATATAAATATAAGGCATAACATTGCTACACTTGCCATAATGGCTACAGTTACAAACAATAGAGTTAAGAGTTAAAAGCTCATTCTCTAGATAATTTTTGAAATTTGTATGAAACATTTACTGGAATAAAATAAATATCTAAACTATTGCTAAATATGAATCTAAAATTACTCGTGCATATGTATTTAGTTTTTGGCTTTAAATTATTCCAGTTATTTAAAACATCTTCTTAAATGCTTAGGACTACTTCTTACATACAGTGATATATCTTTGCCTGCAGAGTGAGAAAGTAATGCTGCATATGATACATTTCTGTCTACTTTCCACTTAACGTTGTTTAAAAAAAGTTTGTGTTTCTGAATTCTATAAGCCATTGGGTAATATAGAGGTAGTTATACTCCAGACCATTCTGCATGATTCAGTACACGTACCAACTAATCTGCACTGTAAAATGATGAGATTTCTTCTAGTATCACTTCTTGTTTTGTTTTTCAAATCAAATATTGGATTTAGCCTTCCTTTTTTTTCTTTTTCTTTAAGGTACATAATATATTGTTTTTATTAGTTCAAATTTCAATCTGAATGTAAATAAGCAGCTATCCTACTCTGATAACAGTGACATTTCAATTTATCTGGAAAAATAACCAATCTAATGGCACAAAAATGCAATAAAATGCCTCATTCAGAGAAAAAAAACATTATTCTGGTAAAAGATTGCAGAATTATTTTCATTTTTGACTACTGATAATATAATGTTGTTGTTTGATAGGATATGTACTGTGATAGATGAAAAATGCCTATGCATCATGCAACTCATATAAAACACCTATACATTCATAGATACAACACTAACAAGTAATTTTAACCACAGAGGTTGTAAGGAACCTCTGGAGAACCCAAACCCCTGCTAAAGCAGATTCCCTACACTGAGTTGCACAGGAAATTGTCTTGGTGGGTTTTGAATATCTCCAGAGAAGGAGACTCCACAACTTCTCTGGGCTGTCTGTTCCAGTGCTCTGTCATCCTTTAAGTAAAAAAGTGTTTTTCTTGTGTGCATAATAAACCACTTTTAAATTTAATAAGCTAGATTTTTAATTTAATAAGATAGTCAATTTTCTACTAAACCAAATGAAAATAATAATAATAATAATAATATTCAGAGACATGCAAAAAGCCCTTCACTTCCATCAAAGCAAATCTTAAATCAAACTAGCTAAAAAAAAATCCCCACAAAAATGAAACAAAGTAGCTAAACAACCAACTAAACAACAGTGACCCCAATCACCAGGATTCTTTGAGTCAAACTGTAAGACAGATCTTTTTGAATGGTATTTAATCATTCCTATATTTATGGTCAGTTTGACTTCTATACTAAAGAAAGTTAACAAAAGTTAGGCACATAATAATATTAATAAATGAGATTTAGAATTAGAGCTAATGGATTTACTTCTTGCAAAGATTTAAATAACAAATCAAATCAGCTCAGTTTGATATTTTCTGATGGCAACTTCAAATCAGAGCAGGTATACTACAGCCATTCAATGACACTGAAGAATTTACAAATTCCAATGGCTTTATAATTGGTGTCTACCAGTTTTTGAAATGCCCCTCTAATGGATTCCATAATGTTTCAGGTTTCATAGCATCTGCTTTGGTATAGTGCCTTATTTTTATTATCTTTATTGAGCAGATATTGAGATTCAACAAAATACCTACTAAAATATTAAAAAGAAGCAATTAAGGCAAACTATACCATCTCTCTCATTTAATAAAATAGAAATCATAGTCATCCTCCATTTCTGATTGTTTATCAAAGCTAAGAAAAATCACATGAATTGTCAACAGTGAGTTACTTATGAAAATAAGCATATAATGACAGCTGTCGCTAGCTGTTTCACTCTGAAATTAGTCATGCACTTTTTCAATACATCTTATTTGAGCTCTATCCAGGAAAACCACTAACCACATTACATGTTTTAACACAAAAAAAAAAATCAGAGTTGAAGCAAGAATAAAAAGACACGCATCATCTGAAATTTCAGTGAAGAATCCGTAAATATTGCATCTCTGCAGCAAGTATGAAATGTTATCTTCTGAAGTCTTGCATTAAAAATAGTTGCACAGGTTGAACAAATTAATATCACGCAGCTTTCCAGAGAAAAACACAAAATTGGTACAAACTCCATTAGATGAAAATTTGCCATCCCACTTCCAGATAACATCTACCCTGTGTACCTGCTAAAGCAAGACAACATATTTTCTTCCTTTTCTATGCTGAGCTTTTATCTGTTCTGCTCAAACTGCATTACTTTCTACATCAAACTACTTTAGTTTGCTTAGTAACTGTTGAAGTTTTAGCCCCTTAAAAGTCCCAAAGACAATAATTAAACACGAAGAAAAGATGCCATCTATTCACCAACCCTCACAGTCTTCCCTGCTTCCAAAGAAGAGATCTATCTTCCTGTCAAGGATGTTGTTCAACTGAGTGAGAGAAAAGGCTCCATTTACCTCCATGACCCAAGTCACTGAACCTGCTTAAGCAAGAGTGAAACATCTGCTCTTCCTTGCATTTTGCCCTCTGCCAAACTGGACTCTCACTTTGCCAATGCTTGATGCTTGACGCAAATGTGATAAATGAGTCTCATTAGGACCCTAGCTGCCCACTGACTCCTTTATAATTCATGTGACATTTGTGATAAATGCATTATATTACTTACAAACGGTTGAGGTGGCACTTAGACACACCAGAATAAACTTAAGAGTCATGGAAGAAAGCATGTGGCATCAAGACAGACTAAATACACCAGTTATGGTAACCATGCACTGCAACATGGAGTACAAGATCGTACCAGTTCAACAAAAGGAAGTAACCAACAGCCCTGCAGTTTCTACAGCATAAAAGCCTTCAAAACCATCGATTCCCTCAATTCTCAAGATTATCATATCCTCTTAATTAAATAGTAAAATTCAGAACAGAATAACCTGATCTATTTAAATTACACAGAAATGGATTTGACTTGTAAGTAACAATGGCTTTTTTCAAAATGAATTACAAACTTGCTTGCCTTTTCAAAGTATGGATTAATGCCCTGATTCAGCAATACATGTGAATGCTTAACAGTTCTTCCAAGCTAAAGCCAGGAGATTGTCTGGACAATTAATTCTAGTTCTCCCATTAGCAACAAAATTAGAAAACCTTCAAGGAGAATTAGGTATCCCAGACTTCTTCGATTCTCTCATTAATCTTTAAAAAAAAATCATATGCACGGTTATCCTGTAATCCCCTCATTTAGTTACATGTTATTCACCACTAGATCTATTTGTGAAATCAGCCGGTACAGACTATTCATACTTCCTACAGATTAAAAGCCTATCAAGATATCAAAACCAAGGTCTAAAATCTTAGTTTTGAAAACCTTCTTGCTCAGTGTATATATATCAGTACAATTTGTAAGGTATATATAACAAACTGTTAGACAATACAAGTCAACAAACAGTAAGAAGAAAGGCACTCATCAAAATGCACATCTATTTACTTTAAAAATCTGCAAAGCCTGTTCTTTCTTTGTTACAGTATGAAGCAGTACAACTACTTAAATTCAATCACCATGGAAGTTTGTTGCAGGCAACAAATGAAAGCTATGCATTCTATTCTCTCCTGAACAGAAAAGCCAGCTCTGAAGAAATAAATGCTAAATCAGTAAAAATTTAACAAAATAGGCATTTCTTTTCCTTAAGAAAACAACAAAAAACCCACAAAAATTAAAAAATAAAAGAAAACAATAGATCTTACAAATGAGATTCTGTTGATCCACTCTAAAAAACCTATTTTCAAAGAACCACACCATCACTTTGTAGGAAGGAGTTGTGGGGAAAGAAGAAAATCCCAAATCATGATCATGTTGCAAACTTTCCAATAACACTAGAAAGAAGTACGAACTATTGCAACAAAACCTAACATCTCCATCAAAATCCTCCAAAATATAAAATACACATATTTATTGTACGGACGAAGGCATTATTTAAATACACCATTAAAAGAGAAGTTTATATTGCAATCCACTTGTGTGTGTGTATGACTATATTTAAAATACACAGTTGTAAATATCTAATTTCAAGCCAAATTCATTCTTCAGTTTCCCATCAGTAAACCATTATTTCTGATTGCAGAAATTGCATCATAAAAAGTCATTAATTTTGGTGACTCTGTAAAAATATTTAGATTAGAGAACTGATAGCTTGCAATAAACACCAAAATTAAATTGAATTTGAATTCAATAACGCAAAGAAGTATCAAAATCCTCAGTTTCTCTATTATTGCATTCTCAAATAACAAAGAGAACAAGTAGAAACTTCCCAAGTAACCTGAATATTGTTCTTTTTACTGCTTTTCCAAATGCTGCATGAATTTTAAAAATAGATAAGGTGAAATAGTTGCTGGTGTCATTCCATGAAACTTGCTATTTCAGAAGCATCATATACTTTTTCCAAAGGAAATCCTATAAAAGGAAAAGCCACTCTTTCCCCAACAGAGCACTAACAATTAGATGTCAGGATCTCCTACCTCGATCAAAAAGTCCCCGGTTCTCAGGCCAGCTTGCCATGCTACTCCGCCTTCATCCACAGATTCCAAGTACTGCAAAGCAGGAAAGGCTGGAGTTGGGGTGAATTCTTCAATTGGTGTGTCAGCTTTAAAAATAAATACCATATTAAAAAAGAAAGTTAGGAAATGCTTGCAAATACTACTTAACTAAAGGCCTATTACTGGCCATTCAAATTTATGGTTAAAAAATGATGAATGCTAAAAGTAAGAGGGACTTTGCCTCAAAGAATATCAAAATGCTGGGAACAGAGTGTAATCTCTCTGCAATAGCAATCCACAGGTCTTCAATTGAGGGAGAAAAATACATGCTTCTTCTACTGACACAGGCTAAATCAAGCTGTACAGGACAATAGCCAGATTCTGAGTATTCCAGGATATTCAGTATGACTTCATGTTTTTTATGCCTAGCAAAATGCTTGTAACTCTGGAAACACCCAACTACAAAGGAATTATGTACTGTAGCCAGAAGAGAGCTTTTGGCCAACCTAGGCAGGGAGGCGGGTGAATAGCAGGAGCAAAAAGATCAAAATCAATTTTTCCTCTAGAAACATTCTTTGTATAAGTAAATGAATTACAAAAGAAAATAACAGAAGAAAGCACTTTTTATGGAAAGAGGGAACACCAGCCCTTGAACCAGCCTTTCCTCTCTCTGTCACACGCACAGACCAGCAGAAAAGTCCTTGGGTCTTTTACCTGAGGTGCCCTTACTGTTACAGAGAAAATTAGGGGAAAAGAGTTGGGCTTGCACAGAGGGAGTAACCTTTGCTTGGTGCACAGTCGACTCGTGGCAATGGGTTAACTAAAAGGTAGCACTACTGGCTTTTCTAGTAGAACTACAAAAATATTCATTTAATTAGAAAAACATTTCTAACACTGAAAATCTACAATGTCACTAGTATGGAGGCGCAGAAAGAGGGGGAGCAAAAATGATGTCCCAGGAATGAAGATAAGGAATATTTTTCATGCTCAAGCAAAGCAAGGGAGAACCCATGGAAAAATGGGGGGGAGCAAGAGATGGGACATACCATCATATATATTTTTTTAAATACAAAAGGAACAAAGTGGACTGGAAGTTAAAAAGCAAAGCATTAAATAGAATGCTTTTTTTAACTCTTGAGAATGCCATTATTTCAGATTTTAGTCGAGAGAAAAGTAACGTGCAGTTTAATATATAAACAGCTTTTAAAATGAGCACACTACAGGCCATGCAACATACGTGCAGCTTCTGAAGATATAAAAAAAGATCATATTTTCATACTAAAACTGCACCAATGTCACCTTGCAGCAGATCCACACCTATTTTAAACAAAACATCACTCTCTTGTCTATTTCTATTCACAGACCTACTTAAACAGACTGTCATTTGAAATAAAGAAGCAGGTTTTATAAGGAAGGCAGGTTTCCCATAGTTAGGTAAACTGCACAACAAAACAGATAAATGAAAAATAATACAAATACCATCACAGTAAAAATACAGACAAAACTTTGTCCCCACAAAATGATTATACAGTGCTTCTCCTATGTAAAAACGCAAACTGCTTTAGACAGAAACCACTAAAATCTGTCTCAGTAGTACAGCATGCAGAGAATCCTGTTGTCTAGCAACCAAGTGCACCAAGAATAATTCCTGCTTATATTCAGAGATGTATAAATTTCTTCATGCCAGTGCACATCACACATACACACACACACACACATAGAAGCACATACCTTTTGCCCCTCTGAGCACAAATCCAAATCCTTCATTGTCTTTTTTCTGCAGGACCACTGCCTTTTCTTCTATAATGCAGTCACTGTAGAGAGAATTCCGAGGATAGCGACCATTATTACATCCCTTCATCACCACTGTAGTAGCTGCTCCTCCAGTGTGCAGGTTCATCATCATCACAGCCCGTTAATCAAATAATATTGCAGTAACCAAGCATGGGAAAATATATACAAATAGCAGCGGAGGGAAGACAAAGACTAAGCCTGATGATAAAAGAGAACATGACAATGCAACTTAAAGAGGAGAAAAAAGGCAGAGAGGAAAAAGAAAGAAGAAAACATGCATGGTGGTTTGTGTTCTATATGAATGACTGAATGAGCATGTGATCATGTAATCTGTGGGCTAGCTAGGACTCTAAAAGGAAAAAAAGTAAGTGAACTGAACGACAGTATCATTAATAAACTCCTCAATCGTGGATGTACCAGATGCATCTTCTAGTGAAGCCAAAATGAAACCAACCAGAAGAAAAATGAGGCAGCATTTTAAATTTAAAGATAAAATATTATGATTTTATATTAGCTAACTAAAAGGCACAAATATATTCTGAAAGCTATGCCTTGCATCAAAAGCCCTTTTTCAATCCTATTGAATGTTGCATGCTGCAAGAATCCCACATGATCATCTGACAGCCTACAATGCTAACAACGTGCAGCTGCCTTGGCGTCATCAAGCACAAATTTCCACAGCATCAAGAATCTGCATAATTGAAATAGTAACAAGGCATGCACAATCAGGAATACACATTTCTAAGGAATAATTCCCGTCTCCTGAACAACGTTTAATATTATAAAACAAGACGATGGTTTAAAGGACTATTTATGTAAGCAGCATGCCCTTAAAGAGAAAGTAGCCTTAGGAATGTTTCTGTCATTGGATAAGAAAAAAGTAGACAGAGGAGAAAGAAAATGCACAAATCCACATTAAAATGGGATCTTTGATATACAGAGAACAATCTGTAAAAGCTTTAAACTGTTTACTGTTTTTCATTAAACATTTGGCTACTAAAAATAAGCTCAAGGTAAATAAATAAATAAATAAAATTTAATATGCTCTTTTAGGTATAAAGCCATTAAGCAGCACAGTGCCAGGAGTTAAGTATTCATGAATCATAATGAATTGTAAGCACTGCTAAAGACTGGTAAACTGGCTTTGAAGTGCTTACATAAGTATTTAATACAGGAAGAAGAACAGGCAAGTTTCATTTTCTTTTCCTTAATTTTTACTAGCCAACTAAAGTTTCCACTGGTCTTGAGCAGAGTTTAGTCACTGGAGTATCCAATACGCAATAAGAGACAGAGAGTCCTTCAGTGCCATTAATAATTCAGAAGGGGAGAAGGAAACTAATGAAAGAAAACATGGTGTGACCTTTTCATTTAAAGCTCTGAACAGAGGCGAGGATGATGAGATCAGGACACCAGTGGCTAGTCTCCAAACTCCAAATCTCTCACGCATCACAGACCACTCTTTTGGTGACTTTCCAGCTCTAACTGAGGGATACAACTTCATGTTATTGCTAAAGTGGTGATGTAATTGTGGCTTCCAATCTATGAAGTGTTTAAATGTTATTGAATAGAATAACACGAGTTAAAGCTGCCACAATGGAGACTTGAGCTTTCTGAGCATCACATGACTCCCATAAATTCCAACAGCTTTTAAATATTGTCTCTCACCTTACTGCTATTTACTACACACATAAGTCATTCTGAAAGTAATACCTCCTATTTATTTCCAGCAAATAAATAGCATATTCTCAGCTAAAAAAAGCACTATATTTAAACATAATCAACACCAATAGCTCTGCATTTTCACCAGTGATGAATAAGAGCCTGCATACTGCACTTGTAAAAATGGGCACCAGCAGAATAGACTCTGTTTTGAGCTGCTATGACAGCATTCTTACTAGGAAAACGTTGCTCACGTAGTCTACCTTTCATTGGCCCAAACAGATGGAAGTCAGAAGGCACCAAATCTGGACTACACTGTGGATACTGTAGGATAGGATGGAAATGTGCCCATGGTTTTTAAACTGAAATGGGTACTGGTGTTACTGCATTGCAAGAGCAAAGTTGTCTTCTTCTCTGGCTTGATTCTGAAAGTTTAAGTCTTTAGCTTACTCTGCATCATCACATAGCAAACAGAGTTGATGGTTTGTTCAGATTCTGGGGAATCTAAAAAGTACACCCCTTTCCTATCCCAAAAGATTCTGCACATCACTATACACAGTTTCCTTATTGTAACCCATGGATTCACATGGATGAACTGATCAAGACAATCTTCATTTCATTGTGTGACAGCATGACCATCCAGAATGTGGCTTGTCATTCACATCACTGTCACCTCTGCTGAAGCACACCACCCAGTGCCACACTGTGCTCACATCCACTGTTCGATCTCCAAAAATGTTCAGCAAGCAACGATGAATGTCAGTGGGTGCTATTTTTTCCACAAGGAGAAATTCAGAGACACACCTTGGCTTCATCTGCACTTCCATTTCAGACACCATTTTGTCAGACTGCCCTTCTGCTGACATCTGCCACATGGAAACAACATATAACAGAATATTGGTGGGAACCACCAACACACATCTCTGATACAGCAGGCCAACACAGGAGGCATTACTTTCAGAGCAGCACACATAATTTGGACATTACCTCTTCTTACAATGAATACTCTATCTATGATAATGACATAGTAAGAAACAAGTATTTCTCAAGAAAGCCAAACATACTCTGGTTCAGTGATATTGGGGTGAGATGGAATCTGCAGCCCTCAGAGTCTATAGCATAATGTTCAATCCTTCCATTAACATTCTTGTGTTATAGAAATTTATAATATACAGGAATACTGGCATATTTTCTCCAACTCACATTTTCAAGATGAGACTCTACATCCATTAAAGAGCCAACAATAAGTCCATCTTCAGCAAATTTTCTTGATACATGGCCAAATGAATAAGACCTGTTTACTTCAAGTTTCTTGAAAACACACAACAGCTTAGTAGAAGTTGGAAAGCTACTTTTGAGAATCCAAGCATAGAAGGCAGCATTCAAAGAACAACCCTCCTCTCTTCTACCCAAACCCATCTCACATTTGAGATAGTTTATATAAAGAATTTAGAAGCCTGTTATTTAGGTGCCTTATTAAACCACTCTGATTCTTTCATTTTTGTCAACAAAAACAAATTCAGAACATAATTCCTTAAAAAGTTAAAGTTCCAATAGCAGTGCTTGGAAAACATCTGATCAATGTTATATATCTATACAGAACAAACAAACAAACTTACAAAAAACAAACAAAAAAAACACCCCACATCAACAACCACCACCAAGAAAAATCTAACCTTCCTTCACAGTCAGCCTTCACTGGCATTTTCAAGGTATTCTCACTTAATCATAACATCTAGCACTGTTCAGATGAAAAGTATGAAAAGCACCTATGTTTTTCTCTTCCTCCACAGTACATTTATTTTTACAACTAGCTTGTTTTATATCTCAATTTATACATTGCAAGTGGGAATAACAAACCATTACAAAGCTTTGTGTTTTAAATGTAAGGTGGAGGGCAAAAGGAATAGTAGAAGCACAAGAATTTTTCCTAACAAAAGACATAAATTGATCTCTACTATTTGACAAATAGTTTACTAATACAATGTTTCAGTGATGTACTACACAAGGAAAACTTTATCACAGCCTGTAAAGCAAAAATGTAGGTTTGAAAAAATCGAATGTTTAGCCAATTACATCTTATTTATGTGGAAGAATGGAACCTGCAATAATCTTATGTCACGAACAGTTAAAAGTTGTTTAAACCAAACACAGAAAACAAAGTGATCCCTAATTCTGGTATTGTAGAGCTAAGAACTAGCAGCAGAAAAAGAATGGCAAACAAACATAGGCACAAACCAAATTTGCAACCTCCACAATCCTTCTTCCAGCAAACTCCCTTTCACCTCTGAGAAAGGGGCTGACTAGAAAAAGCTTTAACCTCTGACTACTTGCAATATTGCTTTTTGTTTGCTTTGCCATGACAGTGCTCTCAGTGTTGGACTGGACATCTGCACTGAAGACCTGTGAAACAGATCTACCTGGTTCTTGAAGGTAAAGTGAAGCCAAATATAAAAGTAGGTCAAATTTTCTCACAACTAGCCTTGTTGGCAGCATTTCTTTGTTCCTGAAGGTGTTGCAAATATTCAGCAACAGAATGCATATAGGGTTTAGCTATCAGTGGCAAACAAAGGAGACAATGTGTTGCAAATCTGTTCAGAGGTCTGATCTCAAGCAAGAAAGTGTTTCTTCACAGATGCTTTAAACACAGTAATATCACCCTATGCTAAATTGCAGTACATAAAATCCTCAAAATCAAATTCTTTCCTATCTCAAACAGAAACAAAACAGTTCCTACTCCATAGTAAAGTATCCAGAACAATACTAGTTCTATATTTTAGTAACAAAACAAGTAATTTTAAAACCAATGGCTCAATGTTTACATAGAGGACACATTACATTAACTTTGGGCTGCAGAAGTCCAAGATTCAGTGTATAAAGAGAAATGCAAAATAAATCCTATAAAATGAAGATTTCTTTATTAGGTACAGTGACAAACCTTAAACTTAAGGCTTTAAGCAAAAACTAAATGCTAAAAAATACACTTGTTCACCCATTCCTGTAGCTTCTAAAACATTTTAATGTTGAAGAACTGTGCACAGCTGTGAGTTCCCATAATTTTGTAGCCTTGTTAATAGAGAAAGTGAAATAAAAAGACTGGTCAGAGAGACACCTGTGATTTGAATTCAGCACTCATTCAACATAAAAGCCATCATTCCTGTAGACTTTTTAATGCAGCAAGAAGTTCTGCTTTGCTAACAGCACAATCAGACAATGCCTCAGGTAGAAGCGTTAAATCCTTCATAAAAACCTTTATGAAGAAAATAAAGGTTGAAGCCCTGGTTCCTGATGGAAGCAAAACCCATGAAACCTAGCTTCCATTTCACAACTAGAACAACTGTACCCTAACTTAAAGCACAAAATACTCTGAAAACAAGTCAAAACAATAAAAAACTGATCTAAGCCATCAGGACTATAGAATGTGTTTAGGCAAGTTTATATTGAATGTATCATTGCTGACTTCCAACTGAAAAAAAACAAACAAAAAAACCCAAAACACATAGCGTACACTCCAGTGGAAATAATCATCATTATCTGCAAATAGAAATTGTTCCTTGGTATGTTGTATATTGTCAATCTTTTCCTGAGGTAGAGAAAAAAAAAATAATTTAAAAGAGAACGATTTTCTTCATTCTCTCCAGTTGTGCAGCTCTTATAGACATAATTTAGCTTTAACAAAATGGAATAAGCTTTCCAAAGCAGAAAAGTTATCTAACAGATCCATGTGAGATTCTGACAGCTAGAGCTGCAACCAAATGAGTAGCCTCCTCAGCCTACAGACTTAGACTAGAGGCTTGCTCTATCAGTTATAAGTTATCCTCACCAAGTCAACTTCCTTCAATAGGCCAAGGAAATAAAAATATTTTCTTCAAATCTTTTTTCATATCCTCTCCTCAGTACTCTTGAAATTTATTATTATTATTTGAAAGATCTATTGAATACATAGCTATTTGTATGTTAAAAGAATCAAGCTAAAGGGTCCACACCACCTGGAAAACTCAAAGCCTCTTCTAAACTTTGCTAGATGTAATAAAAAAATATCTAAACCACTCCATAAGTTTACATACAATGCCTCAAAGCTATCACACTGATTTCTTTCAGGCTAATACAGTCGTGCATCATTATGTTAATTATTATGGCTAGTTTCAGACCCACAGAAGGGTGTACAAGGGGAGCTCTCCTGTTTTGATGGTCATTCCCTTTTAAAAGCACATAGAGAATTTCTTCTCTGAATACTTGGTTCTGGCAAAAAATTACCACTCCTAATAACACGTAAAATTTAAACAATGTGTATAGCAAATCTTACTGTAAAATGTAAGAGACTTCCAGTGAAAAAACTTTTCCTGTTACTGCTGGAGGGGGTCAACCTTACTATTTATAGTTATCAACTGTAATGACTTTGGGAAAATTGGCTAATCCTAGTAATTAAGGCCTTCAAGATTAATGGAGACTCTGTATTTGATTGCTCATTATTCTCAGACATTGATCATCCAGCTGACGGTCTTACAGAAAAGCTTGCACAGCTCATGTAATACACAGAACAGGAATTGCTCATTCAGGAGGTATTAGCTACAACAATAAGAATGTTTTTTGCAGAGCAAATAGAAAAATACACAAATGGTCCTTCCTCACCTTACCCACTTAAAACCCAAATAGAAACAGCAAGTTGTAGTCAACCATATATTCAAACTCATATAAAAATCTCTGTAATACCCTGCCATCACATGCAGAGATTCCCTTATGTGATGACATCTTTTGCTGAATTGCAATACAATTTGTATTAAAAATATGCTTACTTGGTAAGATATAGCTTTGAACAATAACAAGTTATTATGCTACAGAAGAATTCACAACCTACTGCTACTATTTTTGATAGAATCTTTTCTTGGTTTCTGATGGCATTTTAAATAACCAATAATTTCTGTCTATTCTAGTGAAAAATAATTTTACCGTTTTTAAGAATATGCATCTGCTTTCTATACTTTGTTTTACTCAACTGCTTATTTCCATCTTCTAACAAAACTGCTTTCATTAAGCGCAATTTATTCATACAGGAGATATTCAATAAAAATACAACTTTATATTTTGTCCTGACTTGCATAACTGATCAATCCTGCCAACATCATTATCGTCATATAAGGAAAGTCTAAATGATTTTCCTTACAATGCAGAACATCTGCTTATCTGGATATAGTAAAACGTAATTGGGAGAAGGCCTATAAGAAAATACTTTCAAATTGATATTAGGTAACTACCTCAACAAACTTAAGGAAGACTCAACCTGTCATTAAAACAGAAATAAATTTTAAACATTAACTTGATAAACTCCTTACTAGATAGATGAAGTTGGGAGTCCAAGAAGTACTAATGGTGATACAATAACTAAAATGTTAAGAAGGGTTGAATAGAATCACATTGAAGAGCTGAAAATAAAAGATGCTTCAGTGATATTCTACATACCTCTGATACCTGTATTTGCCTTTCATATCTCACATCTCTATATCATCTTATTTGTCTTTCATCTCATGTATCAGTACTGTTTCTAGAGAGTTCAGTAAAAGCCTATTTAATCATGAAAATGCATTTCTGCATATCATGCATTTAAAATCATCTCTTGATTAATGCTAAACTGTAAGATATCAGAAGAGAAATATGGGCATTCCCTAATTCCTATATTTCATGAGTCTCCATTGCATTTTGGCATCATTATAGACAATAGTAAAACCTGACAGCGTATATAACTTCCTTGACTAAAAACAAGGTTTTGCACAATTTGAACAAGTTGTCTTTATTGGATTTTGAATACTTGTCAGCATGTGTAAAAAACGAACAGCACTTCTTCAAGTTACAAAACAAAACAAAAAAAAATATATCAGTTACAAAGTAATCTCATTTGCCTTAGAAAGACTGAAAGACTGTGCTGCTATTTCCAGCCCTATAATTGACAGAGTTGCCCAAAAGATCAACCACAATTATAAAAGAGAAGAAGCAATCTATTTTACAAAGAATAGCAATGCTATATACTTAATTGAATTTATGCTATAAGACATTATAAAGAAATATAGGTATAAAAAAAATCAAATTTTTATGACATGGAGAAATTACATATTTTTTCTCAATGTATATATCTCTATATCAGTCCAAATTCTTTCAGTCAGTTTTAATTGGACTTAATATAATCACGTTATATTCTTTGGGGTGTAAGAAAGAAGATCAGACAATCTGAAATAATAGCCAAGTTCCCCATTTACACCTTCAGTTGCTGGGATGTAACCAGTAAAGTAAAATACTGACATGGGAAAAAAAGTCAAAACTAACTTCCTGGAAATGTAAATAAATCTGATTTTATTTTATGGAGAAATCTCAGGGTAGGGTAAGAAGAAAAAAAATACAAATCAGAAGGTCACAATCCTACACTTGAATAAAGTATAATTCACATATATGTGCTTTGCATTATTATTATCATTTTTTAAAGAAATGTTATTATTCTTTTGCATTTGTGCTGGTAGGGAGAAAAAAGCATGCTGGGGGAAGAGGGTGCAAAATGAGATTTAAAAAAATAAGAAAAGCTTTATTGCCTTATTTTAGTTAATTTCATTTGTATTTAAATGAATAATAATAACAACACATAGCAAAATTAAAACTAAACATGTAACATTTAGGTAGGTGTAATTCTAGTACACAATATGAAGTTTTTATAATGCAGAATCCTACCCTTCATACAGCTGTTCCATCAATCACATTAGTCTTTTGGGTTGCAGCACACTCCACTTATACCTGATACTTAATGGCAATTTTCAGCTGTAATTATCAAGCCTGTGAGCAATCTAAGCCTGCAGCATGAAAATATTAATATTCATTGCTCATACTATGAGCCTTGAACAAATAAACAGACTGAACAAGTAAGTGCAAGTAACTAGAATACTTATCCTTTTTACGATTGCATTTGTCCACCCAAATCAGTTGCAGTTCTAGCCTCTGCTATTTATTGTCACCAAAGCAGACAGGAAGTGGAATTTTCTCCCTAAGAATGGTAATAAAGTGTTTACCCCAAATCAGTAATTTTCACTATTAGTAACCATGCTACCTGTCTCCACATTTTCATTTAAAACAATAATTTTTCAAATGCTTTTGCTAAAGGTATTCGGCATTCTTGCAGACAACCACGGTAACAAGGAAAAATAACTTCAAGGTTAGCAAATAGGTCAAGTGAAAAAAAGATAGAAACAGTGACGTCAATCCAGCTTTATTCAGATTTAAGATAATGGTACATATGTAGAATAACATAACTATATATAACAATAACGAACTTCTCCAGCTGATGAAGCATTTTAACTAGCTCATAAAGCCCGATAATCAATCTCTATGCTTGTCTCAGAGTTGGCATGCATCAAACAGGAGTTTCCTCCCATTTTTAGCAAATACCACAGTGATGTACATACAACCACACTGGGTCAGATTCAACATGCTGCCTCTTTGAAAGGCCAAAACCAGAGAAGGATGCAAGAGCAGGACAAGCACCTCTGGTGCTTCCCCATAATACTCCATCAGCTTCCAACCAAGCTGGACTACTTACTCCATATAAACTCCCTGAAACACATGTGCCTTCCTTCTTGTGCAGGACTGTCATGTTTTGGGACATTTCATGGTAACACAAGGGGTTATATCAGCCTCCCTCAGGACTGACTTCAGTTTTAAACTTCAAATTAGTTTTAAAGGATCCCTTAGAGTTTCCATCATGCCCTGTTCTCTAGGAATTAAATTCCTTCTCTCCTGCATTTCCTGGAAACTGACCGCAGCTCTAGCCACAAGAAATATGAGTAACCTGACAATTCATTTCAGTTTTACAGACATGAGTATCTCACATAAAATTCTACTTTACATTTAGTTTTAGCTTTAATTATCAATGTTAAAATACCTGTAAAATTTTATGACACTTGAGTATAAGGCATACGTTACAACTAAATTTCAAGTTCTGTCTCAAAACACAGAAAGTATTATCAAAGGCACTGAGAGAAGTTTTTACCAAAAGCACTTTCCCACTTCATTCTTCTTCAAAAGTCTTAAGATAGCAAAGAATGAGAAAGTTATATACTCTAAGCTTTCTCTATGAAGAAGTTAAGAGAAGGTTTCAATTAGTGTTTAACTTGCACAAATCCCTTTAAAAGCCCTGGCTAATTACCATATTATTTTACAATCTCATTAACGTTAAAAAGCAGGCAGCATCCTTACCTTTTTTCTGAAATACGTTCCCACTTTGCTTTAACTCTAATTACACTAAAGCCCTTAGTTATATTGAGTCTAATCTGAATTGTTTACTTATCTGCAAAAAATTTGAGAAATGTCCATCTTAGCAGTGTTCCTGTCTAACAGTATCATAGTTTTCAGAAATCCTGACAAAGAACAGCCATTTTAGTTCCCAGGTTTGGTAGCAATAGTGAAAAATCACGGATACGCCAGCTGATGAAGAAAAGAACTCTCCTTTATTTAAACCAGCAATTACTTTCCTTAATTAAGTTAATGTTGAATTGGAATCTCTCCATATTGTCTCCCTTTTCTTGCTTGCTGGTTGTATTACAGCTTAATTTCTGGCAGTGAACAGAGGTTTTATACTGTATTGGAGATGGTAGAAATTTTGGTTTAGCATTTCAGCTAAATTGGGCGACTAACTAAAGTTGCACTGAGTTTAATTTTAAGCATATTTCAAAATTAATAAATTCTGAAATGCTCACATTACAGATATAAACCACCCCTGTTACAGCTGCAACTGCAGCTGGATCTGACAGTACTGCACCATCTACACTTGGAACTGCTAGTTTAAAGCATAACACATACTGCTCCTCATAGGCCCTAGTGAACCTTCTGAGCCTTCATTAATCTTCTGTTGGGAGATTTTTCACAAAACCTGTTTTATTGAACTGCTTCTCTCTTAAAAATAATCTTTGTCAATGTATTTTGACAAAGGCTTTACTTTTGACTAAAGATTCTTTCTCCAGAGAAGATGAAAGATGAAATGTTATGCCAGGGTGCACAGGCACCCCCAACAAGATCACCAGCTATTCAGCTGGTAGATTTGCCAGTCATCCACATTTGACATCCCCACTTGCATGCCACAGTTACTAAGGACTGAGCTAATTTGCCTCTTGGCAATGAAAGAGTAAGTTTCAAAAGGACTGGTTAGAAAATTACTCAATTTGTCAGGTTCTTGGCATTCATCAGCAATACAAGGTATAGGTTTAAGTCAAAGCAGCCTACCATACATGGGACTCGAGCTCAAGTGTATACCCTCACACCAGCTATTGCTTGCTCTCTACCAAGTCTGTCTGTATAAACTGGACAGGAGCAAAGCCTCCAAAGAAATGCAACTCCAGAACCACCGTTTTGTCCTTGGACAGAACAATACATCCTTCTCTCATCAGCCTTAATGTTTTGTGCAATAAGAAAGCTTTACAGTGACCTCTTTCTGGTTTGATAATTGCTTTTTTTAAAAAGAAGAAAAGACATCTTCCAGCCACCTTTAAATTTGCTTTGTAGATCAAATTCTGCAAATACAACAAATATTTGTGAAGTTCTGGCTGGAAGGAAGACAGAAATGATTTACATTATTGCTCCCTGTGAAGGAAAGACCACAGTTATTTGTTTCTTTGGACTGACAAAACTTAAAAATGCAACACTTACAACCAAAGTCACAATATGTCAGCTTTTGCTCATCTAGGAACTAGGTGAGAGAAAGGTGGCCAAAGGTGTAGTCGAGCAGCGAATTAAAAGTCACATAGAGAAAGCTAAGTCATCATGGGACTTGAGAACGTAAAACACTATTTCTTAGAAACTTAATTGTTCTCCTGTTTGCTTATGCTCTGCCCTTGCATGTAATTATGCTCCTGCATCTAACTAACCTGGTATCACACCCTCACAGTCTTTCCTTGTGTCCTCACCTTCTGCCTTTTCCACTTCTTTTCCTATGTATGTATATATATTACTTCTCTCTGTTCTACTTCAGGAAGCTTTGGTCCTTCCTATGTTCAGGATTTCTGATTAAATTCCCTCCTGCTCTCCAGCAGCTGGCCAGAAGAGTGACAGAAAACTTGAACTTGAGTGCATCAATGGCTCTGTAGGAAATTGCCCATTATCAAATCATGGCCTTGGTGAACAGAATCTTCTGTACCTATGCTTTTAAGTGTAACTTTAAAAGAGCTATGTATTTTTCTTAACTTTCTTCTTGGAAACTGTTGGTCTCTCCTTGCTTTACCTCTAAAAATTTAGTCCATCTAGACTAGAGAATGTCTCATAAATTTATGTCATTGGTAGCAAAATCATTGGTTGTTAAAAGCAGGATCTTACTAAAGTGCTTTAAACAAGCTTTACTATTAAAGTAGCAAAAAACTTAAAAATGGACTTAACACTTTATAGAAACTCCCACTGAATATTCCATCTTACAGTAATTGTGGTAGATCCTAACACACATTTTCATGCAATTACAGCACAGATTTGAATAAAGTGATATTACAGTTCAGATACATACACACATACACACCCTTTTTCCCCACTCCTTTTAGCAATTACTTTAAATATTGTCTGTAGTCACCGACACAAAAAGCTCGGTCACAGCGGCATACAATAGTGGCGAAGGCAAAGTGCAAAGTTACTTATTAACAAGTGAGATCATTTTCATTAGAAGTTAAATAACAGTAAATGAAAGACTTCACATCTTATATCTCCTCCTATACCCCAAAAAGCTTTGATGCCTTAATTATTGCTTAAACATATACTTAATTTCCCTAATTGTATTAAATTATATTCTTCACATTGATGAGGCATAAAGGATTAAAAATGAGCTGCCCTTGTCTTTCTGCCTCACACATCAGTGGAGCAGTTCAGCACTATCAGGCTATTAAACTCAAAGAAAGCATATATTAATTTAGAATAGGCACCAGGCAAGCTACCCAAATAACTTTAGAGATAAAATAACAATACACAATGGAAAAAAACAAAACAAAACAAAAAAATGGTTTTCAAGCTTTGTTTTCCATGATTTGGTCAGTGCTGCTTGTTCTCTCTGTCTGAAAGAAGTAAGAGTATCACACAGCCAGAGACCTTATGCCATTAAAATCTTAATATGCATTCAAATGTAAACACATCCACTACATCATGTGAATATACAGTACAAGTAAGAGCATTCTCAGATACTTTTGCTACTATCTCCCTGACAAAGACTGAGCTATATATTGTTTTAAATAACAATATTATTGTATTTGTTTCTTTCTATCAAAGAAAAGAAAACCAAGAATATTGTTTAAAACGTAAACCTGCAATAAATGTATATATACTGTATAATAGTACTGTAAAATTCCTTTCAACTCACTGTCATGTATCAATCCCAGAATAAAGTAAAAGAAAATAATCCATTTTTATGAGAAACAAGTGTTCATTTTCATACCCTTACACCAGTTCCTGAAAGAGATGAACTGAATCATACAAACCTCACAGAAAATATTAGTACAGAACTGGTGCCATTCAAAAGAAGAGCAGAAGCAGCCAGTCATATCAACACAGAACCCCCTCTTCTCAATAAGGATACCTCTATCAGTGTTCCCCTCACATTCTCCAGGTCTAGGGAGAAGCAATGTGAAAATGTGGCAAACAGAATGTAAAAAATAACAACAGATCTTACACATCTCTTCAACCTTCATGAAGAACCCTTTGCCAGACTTAACAGATTGCTCTCGATAGCTGCACACAAGTAAGCAGACCTCAGCAAGTACATATGCTCAATTTACTGCAACACAGGAATGGTACCACTGCTGATCCACAAACACAAAAAGTACTCTTTTCTTCCTCTCTGGTGTTAAGGATCCCAGTACTTGCAAGGAAGAAGTTTTTCAAAATAATTCAATTCATTTTAAATGTATATTAATCTATAAAGTCATGAATATTTGTATTTTTCCAGGAATAAGACAATAAGACAATTTCCACATGAAGCCAAACATCAAATAGATCAAAGTATTTCTGCATAATATCAAAAGCTTTCACAAAAAAACCCAAACAGTTTAATTCTTGTGTTTCACATCTGATGCTTCAGGTGTTAAGGCAGCTCCAAGCATAGCACAACTCTGGGACAAAGACTAAGGAATTCAACAAGTATACTCTGCAGATTATAAAATAAAAATACAAAAAGCACTGTAAGTTATGCAGAGCTCATCTGCACCAAAGATGTTGTCTGAGTTGCCTGTTAAGGCTTATATAGCTCTACCCAACACTGCAGATGACATCCACAGAGCATTAATGAGATACAAAGCTGAGAAGGATCTCTTTTTTTTTTTTTCTGCTATGTGTTTGTATGTCAGTCAGCTTTTAAGGAGTTGCTTCCATCAGCTTCTATGCTATGAGACGTGGATGCTGCCACTGGAGTCCAAGTAGGGCCATTAGGGTTAATGAATTAAGCTTTTAATTAAGCCTTCTTACACATAGCTTCCAAGACTACACAATCAAATTTTCCTCTTTTCCTTCATCCAAATAAATAAATAAATGAATAAGACCAGCATCAGAAAGCAAATAAATTCAGCTCCATCAGCAAATCTGTGGCAATCAACCTGTGAAAAAAATTTATTATTGACTCTCTTCACATATGCTTTTAATAGTGCTGTAGTCAAGGCAGGTCATGAAAAGACACCAAGAAAACTTCTCTTCTGCAGAGACAAGTAGCAATTAAAGTGGTTGGGGAAAAAAACAAAACAAAAAAAAAAGATGTAAAAATCAATTGGATTGTGAGGAGAGGGAAAGTCATGGAAGAAACATTAAACCTTATATTTATACCATGTGCTTTGTAATTGCATTGAAGTTGGCAATTCAATTATCCTATTGACTTTTGCTATTTCACTATGCTGCTAAAAGTGGCAGGCAGATGATGCAATTAATGGTAGTAAAAGTTTCCACATCTGCATCATAAAGTTCCTAGATCCATGAGGACAACTGTATCATGTGTTTCAACCAAATTAAGTTCGTAATCCTTACATACTATCAAAATTTCTCATATTATTTATGTCTGTAGAGTAATGAAACTAAATTATCACCAGTCACATCCTTTATAAGGTAGCTAATATTCTACATATGATATAGAAAAAATAATTAATCTTATGCATTTTAATTGACTTAATTTTGTCTTCCCTCTGATTTTCCTGAGTGAATAACTCCCTAACCTATCCTGATGGAATGAATTCCCTCACCACAGGTTAAAAGCAGATAAAAAATTATAATTCATAAAGATCTAGAATGATTTTAATTTTAATTAAAGGAATTCAACATCCATTCTGTACCTTAGCTTTAATTTCTCTTAGTAAACTGGAATTCAACTGTGATGAAGCAAGACTTCATGAAATAACTGGTTTAAGGCATACAAACATTTTTCAGGAAGCTTACTTTTTGTATTGCCCACTCAGTCCATCAAGACAGAAACAAACAATTATTTTTCCAGACGACACTTGGTAGGTTGTCCCTCACCTCCAACTCTCAAAAGCAGTGTCTCATGGTTGTGGAACTACTGCTGAACACAAAAGCAGGGAAAGCCGAAGAACTCTAGGGATGTGTCACGGTTGTCTTATCTATCTCCCTGCAACTGTGTTGATGTATCTGCTGTTTGTCTATTCCTGCTCTTTCTGCTCCTATCTGTGGCTACAAGGCATGCCACCAAATGGATCCTCTAGCCTGGAGTTTGATGCTCTAGAGGGCCATCTATTTCCTCAGATTTGATGCAAGGCTTCAGCCACTGTGGGCATGGGGCTGTCTGGGATGCAAAAGGAAATTTTGGCAATCCCATTTTTCAGCTCAGCCTCCAGAGCTGAAGCCTGAGACAGATGTCCAGAGACATGTATACATTCTCATTTATCCTTCTAGCATAAGAGGCTTTACCCTCTCTCACATGCCCCCAGTGTTCATCTCTCTGCATAGGATTAAAGGAAACTAAAAGAAATTAGTTATTAAAAGTTTTTAATAAAGTAGTAAAGAAATCCCTGTAAAGGAATGGCAGCAGTAGGAGCACATGACAGGTTCAAACATCATTTTTGTGTAACAGAATTAATACATCCTATCAGCATTTAAGTCAGATGATACAGTAGACTCGATAGTTTCAAATATCATATTTGTGTGATACATAATGATTATTTGTACTGGCAAGGAAGCCTCACCGCCTTTCAGCATGTTAGTAAGTATACTATCCATTTTCCTAGAGTATTAATTTATAGATAACTCATTTCTTATGCAAAGCTGAAATAGGATTTAATGAACTTTCATTACTCAAGCCACACATTTTCCTAAAGATGAAAAATGCCATGTACAATATATTTTCCTGCATGTGAATAAGCCTATTAATATAGATTTCTGAGCAGAATATTTCTACTCAGCAGTTTTTGCCTTCCTGGGAGCAGAAAGGGAAAAGTGAGGGGAGCAGAGACTTACCCTCACTCCCCCACATCTCTGGAAAGGAACTGAATCGGATTTACTAATACTTTGGTTACAAAGCTCTTCTTAGCACATAAACACAACAGTCTTCTAATAAGTGTTTATTAAAGCTTAGCTGTGGGCAGTTATATCACTTTTTTGCTACCATTTTTTGCCACCATTATCCCATATTTTGATAGGATACAGTAACAGAAAAAGTAATCAAAGCAGCATCCTAACTGGGAAACATCACAAACTGTTGTTTGACATCATGTTTATTACTTTTAACAATTTCTCTCTCTGAAGAAGTACATGGTAGGAGTTAGCTCAACATACTAAAAAGGCACACAAACCTCCTTAAATACCATTTCTTTTTCTTTGCCACAATACATAAGAACCTGTAAAATTACCACTTACATGTACAAAAAGATGATTTACAGTCTCAGTCAAGTATGAATCTCAACTTCATGCTGCTACATGTTTTGCTACTGCAGTTTTAATAAAAAGAAGTATCAGAATGGTGTTTTTAATTCTACATGGTGTGTTTGTAAAGAATGAAGATGGAGGATTACCTTTCAATGTGCCATACGTTCTCTGTAAACATTTCATTACAGCAAGTTGTTATATGTGCCTCAAAGAAACTATATTTATTTTCTAATTTTGGAAACTCAGTTACAAAAAAATTATTTAAATTTACTTGTATTATTATTACAAAAAATAATAAAATTGACAATTTTTCACTAAAAAAAAAATAGTGTTGGATAGGACTACCTTTCAGCTCTATTTCCTTGATTTTCTCATTAATTCTACTTTCTCCTACCTTTCCATTTCAATTTCAACTTGTACTGCTGGGCTATCATTATGATAGTTCAAAATGGGACCCCTGGGATTCAGATTCTCCGTGGAAATGAATTTTCTCCAAAACTCCACTTTACTCAGAAGCTGCCAAGAGAACCGTTGCTTTCTCTTGTACTACTCAGACAATTAGAAGATACTAATGACAAAATCAGGAGCAATTTCAAATAGACTTCAAATCTGTTTACTCAGCAACTGAGGTGTGTATGAAAACTTCATTTTTTCTGATAAAATTTCCTTCCTGGTTTATTCTGAAAGAAGCAATGTAAATTTGTTACAGCTTTGCTATTGCATTGCACAAACAATACTTTAAGAGTAGGAAAAAAAAAAGAGGGAGAAAGGAAAAGAAAAAGAAAAAGAAAAGAGAGATAGAGAACTTGGCATTTTCAAATGAAAATATCTTTTGTTAGAAAGTAAGGATAGGCTTCCAATTGGAATATTGGTATATGTGAGGCAACGTAATGTAGCCATAGCTTTTTGCTTTAATGAAACAACTCTGTTAACACTAAAGTACAGAGACAAGGCTATGGTTATAGAATAATGATCAGACAATCTTGCAAAAAGCCATCCAGGCTCTCTGAAAATGAAACTTTTAACCAGTTCTCTTGAACTGCAGAACAGTTATGTGTTTCATAGCACAGAATAATAGCTACTCTTGACAACTTTATCATTATTAGACTATGTTGTCAATCACATCACTGTCCCACTGTGCAAAGCTCTGTTAACTTGGCTGAGCACAGCAGGGCAATATGCAAGATGTGGAAATGGGATTTCTCTGCTCCACAGTAGCCAGAGCTGATGCCCTACAGCACATTTTGTACTGTAACAGGAACATGAGACCCTCCAAGATGGGATAATCATATCTCACCCACAAGTCTGAGTGCTCTCCCACTGTGCCACCAAACCTACCCTCTTCATCCAGCAATGCAATACTTCTTCAACTTAGAATTCAATGGGACTAAAGCATTACTATTTTCCAAATATTTACAGGCTGCAAGCAGCAGACAACCAGCGGGCTCTCTGCCTTTCAGAGCTCTGCACACTGACCAGCAGGAACGGGGAAGGATGCCGTGGGCATCCAAACAATTTCAGAAGGCATGAATTCCACCCCCCAAATTGTTCCAAACTGTTTAACTGGCATAGAAACTATACATAACCCTCAGAACTGAGACTATGATCACATAAGAGAAACAGCAGTTACCACATTCTTTTTTTCTTGAAATAGATAACATGCCACATGAAACTCTGCCATCATTGCTTTACACATTTCAGAACTCTTCTCCTACAAAAAAAAAGGTGTCTTTCTTGAAAAGCTGTAATTAGACAGTCAGGAGAAAAGCGTAAGAGATTCCAATACGCCACCACAGTTTTCTCAAGAAGACACCAATAGCTAACTTCCTACCAGAAATTGGCTGTACACCCTATGCATGTACATGCAGGAGAAGAACCTGCTTTAAAATCATGAATAATCAACAGAAACTACGAACAATTAATCTAAACTCTAAATTTCTTATTTCCAACAGCATAATTTCTGCTTAGGATCTAAGATACCATTCAGCAAAATAAATCACAGAACTTTATTTTGGTTTTCTTCTCAGCAAGTATGATTCTGCAAACAGACACAGAAGGCCTGATCTTGTCAAACATATTAAGTGGCTCTTGACAGTGGAAGAAGCTAGAATGTACAGCTTCTGAGAAATGCTGATTTCTTTCACCACTCATAAAAACATAATAGCGATGTTTGTTATTACTTTGTTATTCACTTTGTGAACCTGTTCCATAAGAAAAGAGTAAGTTATGATAAAAAGGTTTAGATGTAGAATGATATCTTAGTTCAGTTTAGTAATCTGCTTTCCACTTCTCCTCTAAAGTCAAAATCATAAGCAACAAATAAAACTCAGAAAGGTTTTGTAAACAGATTGTAAGAAAAGGAAAATAAACTCCTTACCTTGAAGCATCAAAGCTGTCATAAGATCCGACTGTGTAATGTCTAAACAGTTTCTTTGTTCTATCTGTTCGTGTTTCTGCACGAAAAAAAGGGAGAACATTTAGTAGTACTCCTATGCTTTCTAATCAAGCATTGCTTTCATTAGCAACTTCAAAGTTCATCCTCTGCTATACGTCAATAAAGAAAACTTACAGTGAAGTAACATGGTCTCAAGGAGTTTTGAAGAAATTTTGACATTTGAGCTGAGCTACTATTTTACCATCTCATATGCACCAAGTGAATAACTGAGAATATAATGTGTTATATTATTTCTTGAGGGTAAAAACATTTATTTTGCTTCTTAGTCCAAGAAAAGAAGAAACAAACAAACAAAATTTCGGAAAGAATGAAAAGTAGCAAAAAAAACCCAACAACAACAACAACAACAAAAGATGAGTACTTTTTGTTTAAAAAAACACATGCAACACAAAAAATATGCGAGAGAGGGTAGGGGGGAAAACTAGGTGCCCACACTGATTTCCACCAATCAAATAAATAGCGTTGTGAGACTTGTGCTAACATTATACAGCAAACAAACAAACAAACAAAACCCAGCAAAACAATCAAAAAACTGCAGGACAAAGGATTAAGAAAAATAGAAAGAATTTGTATTTTGAAAACAGGATGATCAAAAGAATATGATACAAAACAAATATATCAAGAAAAGGCATTTAAAATCTCAAATACATTAAAACTTGATATTCACCCTTTCCTTAAGAAAAACAAGACAAAAAAAAAAGCAATCCAAAAAGACCAAAACCAGACATCTCACTGAAACAGTTCCCTTATCCATTTGACGCAATATTAAATTAATCTATTGTGGCTGTGAAATTTATGTTTACAAGTATTTCTACAGTCAGATTGGTCAACATCAATACTGGTTAAGTGCAGGTATAACAGTGCAGTTTAGAACAGTATTTATAGAATGGCAGACAACAGAGCTAAACATTTATCTTTCTCAGAAAGATACTCTTATTTTTGAAGGGGTATCTTGAAAAGCACCAATCAAGCATACGTCAAAGGCACATATGCTACTCCGGTATTTAGTTTCTTCTGTTTTTGCAGCAAATATCATAATCTAAAAGGGTTATACTGAAAGGGTAATACAAAATACATATATAAATTACAACTTTAGGGAAGGACAAAAATATAGTACAGGACATAGGTAATTTTTTCTCATTTCTTCAGAATGACAGGAAAACACATACAAATTCACTACCAAGAGCAGCATTCATATAGAATAAAACAAACAAAAAAAGAGAGCAAGGAACATTCTTTGGTAGTTCAAACAGCGCTGATTTTCTGAGTGTTATTGAGCCTTTGCAACAGTAGTCATAAAGTCATTAAAGGTGAAAAAGACCACTGAGATCACCAAGTCCAACCACCAACCCATCCCCCCTGTGCCTGCTGACCACATCCCTTTGAGCCACATCTGTGTATTTCTTGCACCATCACCCTGCGCAGCCTGTTCCAATGCTTGAAAGCAAAATTTGTCTGGAAATTTTGTGACAACTTCTCAGGACTCTGAAAAATACATGTTTTCTTGCTGAACACTGCTGCTGCGGCACATATGTAACAAGGTGCTTTATTAAACAGCTGTCATTTTTCCCTTACAATTAAAGAAGTGTATATACATATATATATCTTCCTTATTTGTCTGATCAGAAAGGAAATGTACTCATCTACTTTGAAGACTTAAACATTCCAGAAATGTTATTTAATAATGAGGGGAATATTTCCTCCAGGTTAATTATCTATGTAAATTCTGAAAATTTGACAGATGTCTAAGAGGCCAGAACAACCAATTCTAGATGTAGTAAATTCATTTGTATTTGTATAGAAGAGCCTTATAGATATTTAGGGTACTAATTTTTTCCTCAGAAGTGTATCCCTGTTATCACCCCTTTGTCTTTTCCTCTCTCGTCCACAGAAAGATAGTTATGCAGAAACTTTTTTGAGGAAAGTAAAAGTCTCGTGTAAATACAGGTCGGTTCTCAAATAGCATCAAATTATTAGTCTAACAGACATCAGAAAAGACATCAAAAATTTTTTGGTTTAGCTTGTGACCATGAAATTCTCATCTGTATGGCCCAGGAATTTTTCACTGGGGGCCTTTCTGGCTCAGTCCAAATGAATTTTCTTAGTTCTCTAAGCCAGACAAAGCCCTCGAGGTACACCATCTGCATGTCACAACTTTTATGGATATTAAACATTACTCTGAGATATAGTGCTGTCAGATGACCAAGCGCTGGCCTACAGAGAGAAAAAAAATACATCAAAGCAGGATGACAGGCTTTAAACACAGTCAAGGGAGCAGAATGCAGAAGAAAGCACTGGGAGGCAGAGTTTGGGAAAACAAAGTTGACAGAAAGGCCTCTTTACTTGCTTTAATCAGTAAAGCTGATTCTTAACTGGATTGTGGGACTTCAATATGTCCCCAGCTGGAGACATAAATACAAGTACATGCTGAATACAGAGGAATTATGGCTGAAAATACACATGCACTTTGCAGCTGGCTGACAGAGTAAGCAAGTTACTTTTTCATATTGGTGCAATAATTTCCAGGACACAAGAGGGGCTGTACTATAAAAACAAAACAACAATAACAAAAATAATAAGAAAGATACAGGTAAATTTTGTGGAGATTAGCCTCAGGATGGTCAAAGAGGGAGAAAATACCAATTACAGTATTAATCCTATCAGATAATCTTGTTTATGCAAATTCATGTTGCTAAACTTACAAGGTTAGCTTCAAAAGTCAAATTATTGCTGCGATGCGAAGAAAAAGGACCTGCATAAAGTCTATTCTTCACCAAGTAATAATATTTTCCACATAATTCAAGAGATCAGATTATCATCAGGAGACATGACCGGAAGCCACATAGTAAAGCATACCACTGGCTTGTTTTCAGAAGTCAGATAAAAATAGTTAAAGGAACAAGGTTTGATGAAGGATTTTTTGGAGCACTTCATGCCACCATTTGAGCCTTGTGGAACCAGATGTTTCTGCTGCAGCAACTGTTTTCTACAGCGTGATGTTTCAGCGCTATTAGCAAATACAAATTTTGTGTGGGAGTGGGAGGAAAGGCAAGACGCTGTAAAGCAGATAGCTTTGTTCAGCTACTCAGTATTGCAAAGCCAGCACTCTTCAGCTGAGACTTGTATCTGCTCCCTGTCACTCCCGCCCCTCTACCTTCCCCCACCTCTTTGTGTGTAATTGCATTCACAGGGATTATTAGGGAACCTATTAGCTTTACAAATCCCTGAACTCAAGGCTAAGTGGCATGTTTCCCAGGTTGCTGTGTAAATCCTACAATTCTTTAATTACCCTCCTTCCCTAAACCCTGACTCAGATTCCAGTCTGTCTTATTACGCAGCATAAATACAGAAGACATCAATAAGGGAAAAGGATTGAGAATTCGTCATGATAATGAACAAGATAATGGAGGAAAAAAAAAAAAAAGAGCACTTACAGGGTTCTTTCTCTAAATTGACCAAAGAATAAAAGGTAGATACAGGTAATTGTGCAATAAATTTCTGAATTCAGGCCAGAATTGCACAGTAACGTTATTTAGCAATATGTATATTCCTACATCATTACCAAGATAAACATCTCCCACCACAGCCAAAAGCTATTGCATCAAGTTGGATCAGACCAAAAGTTATTCAAGGAGAACAGAATACCAGTGTTTGCAAAATTGCTCTAGTGTTGTTTCCTTTGACAGAAAAAAAAAAAAAAAAAAAAAAAAAGGAACATTGATGTATCATTCAAGATTTCTACACTTCTTCAGAAATTAGATTTTACTAGATTTTACTAGAGCAACTCCAGTACGATTTTTTCTCTTACCTCCAGTTGGCTAGAAGACTTTCTCCCTACAGACCTTTGCCATGTCTTGGCTAAAGGAATAGGACATACCTGGGCATCAAGCACTGGGGTACAGTTGCAGCTAACAACTCTGTCTTCAAAGTAGTGCACTGATGTTCACAGAGTAAAGATCATTTTATGTAAAAGCAAGGCTTTCTATACAGCTACACATAACATCTTCCGTAGGATACATCACCATAAATCTCCCCACTTCCTACTGTAAGAAAAAATCAATAAAACACCTAAGCAACTTTCTTTGCCATCTAGGAGTAATGTGGGCCCTATCACAGAGAGCCATAGAAATAAAATAAAAAAAAAAAAATTAAAAAAACCCAAAAACATGGCCAGATTTTTCTCGATCTATTCATCACTGAAGGCAACAGAGTTGCAGCAGACATAAGCACTTTGCACCGAGCAGTAGTGGTAATGCAAATGTCATGGTTTTATGATTTTTGGTACTGGTATTCCACATCATAACATCATGTATTGCATTAAGAGGTAAAGAGCTAATACTCCAGCCCCATGGATCATTGATGGTTCCAGGTATACCTGTCTCAGAAGAGAAGAAGCACTACATTCCCCAGAGGACTTTGCGATGCTTTGTAGTTTTACGTGTTTTCCGCTCAGAGGGAACAGATAAAAACTCTCAGTGGTCACAGGACACTCTCTTTCCTTCGGGATCGACTCAGCAGTGGGTGCTCGCTGCCGTATCGCCTTCAGCGTTAGCGTAAGGCCTTCGGTTTATCGGACACTCTCTCTCTTGCTCATTTTATTTGATTCATTAGCCTCAATTCCAATTCTATTGTATTATATTGTGTTATTTTACTTTCTGATATCTTATTTAGTAAATTAGCTTTCCTCCTCAGATCGTTGCCGCTGTTTTGTTTCTAGGCCCATTTCCCTTTTCCCTTTTTCCTTTCCCCCTTCCTGGGTCCGTGGGTCCCCCGCACCAATCGTCACGGAACCGGGCCGATCCAGCCCGGTAAACCGTTGACAGCAAATGATAAACTTCTAGCTTTTCCTTTATAAGAATGTTTAATCATATGATATCAGAGAATCATGCCATAGAATGGCCTGGGTTAAAAAGGACCTCAAAGATCATCTAGTTTCAACCCCCTTGCCACGTGCAGTCACCAACCACTAGACCAGGCTGCCCAGAGTCACATCCAGCCTTGCCTTGAATGCCTCCAGGGATGGGACATCCACAGCCTATCTGGGCAACTTGCTCTTGTGTGTTACCACTCTCTGAATGAAAAACTTCCTACGAACATCTAATCTAAATCTCCCCTGACTTAGTTTAAAACCATTCCCCTTTGTCCAATCACTATCAACCCACGTAAACAGTCATTCACCCCTCCTGTTCATATACTCTCTTCAAGTACTGGAAAGCCACAATGAGGTCTGACAGGTGTTTTCTCTTCTTCAAGCTATACAAGCCCAGTTCCCCTCAACTCTCCCTTACATGAGAGATGCTCCAGTCCCCTGATCATCTGAATGGCCCTCCTCTGGACCCATTCCAAGAGCACTACATCTTTCTTGCACTGGGAACCCCAAGCAGTACTCCAGATAGGGCTACAGATGGAGCTGAGTACAAGGGGACAGTCACCTCTCTCCCTGCTGGCCACCCCTTTTTTAATGCAGCCTATGACATAGTTGGCTTTCTGGGCTGAAGCGCTCACTGCTGACTCATATCCAGCTTCTTGTACACCAGGACCCCCAAGTCCTCCTCTGCAGGGCTGCTCTCCAGGAGTTCTTCCCTCAGTCTGTATAAATACTTGGGATTGTCCTAGCCCAAACGCAACACCTTGTGCTTGGCCTTGTTGAATCTCATTAGGGTCACATGGACCCCCTTCTCCAACCTGTCCGTGTCCCTCGGGATGGCTTCCCTTCCTGCACCACTCAGCTTGGTGTCATCTGCAAACTTGCTGAGGGTGCACTCAATTCCACTGAGTCACTGATAAAGATGTTGAAGAGCACTGGTCCTAAGACCAACCCCTGGGGGACACCACTGGTGACCAGACTCCATCTAGACATAGAGATGTTGATCACAGCCCCTTGGTTGTGACCAGCCAACCAGTTCTTAATCTATCAAACAGTCCATCTTTCAAATCCATATATCTCCAATTTAGAAAGAGGATGTGGTGAAAGACCATGTCAGAGGCTGGTTATTGTTGTGGAGATCTCAGAAACAGTGAGATTCAAATCCTGCCATTCTGAATATTATCAACAGGGTCAAAGAAAGGTGATCACTATAAAGATGCAGGAATAAAATATATGCTTCTTCTCTTCTGCCGCTTTAGGAGTAGTAATGTTTTTCCTCAACTGAGAAATACCCATGCAACTTCCCTTGTAAGCCTCAGAACTGACCACAAGCCTCCAGCGGTGCCCACAGACAACATAATGAAAAGCTGAAAATCACTGCCACGAAAGGGAAGACATAATCCACACAGGTACATAACTCAATTCTTGCTCTGTTTCTTCAACGATTAGCAAATAACTATTGTAAGTACATTATGACAGGCAACTCAAATACCAAAATGGTGCTATTATTTGCAGTAGATTGCTTACACACTTGAAATTATTCAGGAGAGTAACAAATGAGGTAGAAATCCCAAAGAAACTGCCATCATTTCTTGTACTTCCCCTGCTGCTCTTTGCAGGGCATCTTGGAGATCGTGTTTCCTAGGAAACTGCGTGGGGCTGCTCTGCCAGGGGGTTCGTATCTGATTGCCTGCCAGCACTGCAGGAAGGGTTTGGAGTAATCCGCACGAGCACAGGCCTGGCAGATGAAATGAAAGTGCAACTGCCTCCCTTTGGGTGTGGGATCAGAGAGGCAAATATCACAAAATGACAGAAAGGTAAAGGCAGGGCATACTGCTACTATAATCAATTTAGGACATTCATTATGCAAGCAGAATTAAAACAATGGTGTTCAATAAGAAATGGTTTTCAACCCAAGTAGAGTAATAAAAAAAAAGTTCAAAAATGAGAGCCAAAGACCTCAAGTTTGTTGTTCTTCTGGCCAAAGTAAATTCAACAACTTGACACCATCCTGAAAAAGAAAGCTTCTCCTTCTTTCTTTTTCACCAGCAACAACTGCAAGAGATATTTCATTACCGCCACAGATTGCTGGAGATGCTCTCTCCTGAAACAGGGTCAGATAAAGCACTCTGCATGAGTCTGATAGAAAGCAATACCCAGCAGTGGCAGGAGGCAAAGGTTTGCACTGTGTACCCTCTTATACTTCCAGGGGAAAAATTGCTTTTGCAGCTATTTGTGTTGAAGGTTAGACCAGCATTTATCCAAAGCTGAGAAAAGTGGTCAAAAATTCTTTGTTACTGCCAGGTACACAGACAGTATGTAAGGTTAACAGACATTTTGCAACAAGAGCCTTTCCTAAAATTGTTCCAATAGTAGCATAAAAAAATGTTGACCCTGAAAAAAAAAAAGTATATGGAATTGAAAATATCACTATGTCAAACATTTATGTTTCAAGTCCCAAGTACACGGGCATTCTGAATACTTGCAATACAAAATGCTAAATGATTCCAAATTACCTCTATTTCATGGAAGACAAATGCAAAATACATAGCATGTTTTATAGCTCAAAATTTTATAGCTCAAAAAGAGCTAATTTAGGCTGGACATTATTATCCTAAAACTTCAACTCAACCTATGTTTTTTTCCCATTTATTAAGAAAATTCAGCACGTCATTGCATCACAAGCCTCTGCTGTTGGGGGAGAAATAATACTGTATTATGCACTGGTCAAAATAAAGTCATTATATGTGACTAGATTAATCAAAGACATATCCCATAATTTAAGCACATCTGTGCTTCACCAAAAGGCCACCAACTATAAATGGAACCCTCGGTGTTGCTGTCAGTTACAGCATAACCAAAGCTTTGTAAACTTTTGATTTTGGTAAGAAAACAATATACAGTACATATAAAAACAAGTATATAGGAAACAAATGTAGCATTTAGGAAGATGAAAGAGTTTTGCACAGAAGTTAACCCTATTCCTTCTGTTCTGTGTGCAGTAAGCACAATTTCCATACAGATTTAACAGATTTTACAGATTTAACTCATTGCTAGTTCGGTACAGTTTGCTTTCAAGGAACAAGAGACCTTCTTGATAACAGACACATTAAGAACTTTGGTCTAGAAAATAACTGCATAAAAAAGAAATAAACAAACAGAAAATTCTTCTTCAGACCACATACTGTAAAGTCTCAATGAATTTTTCATTAAAATCTTTCTATCCTTATGCCTTTTCTTCCTTAGACAATTGAGAATCATTAAAAAAGAGATTTTCCATGAAGTTTTGTACAGTATAATTTTGAAAAGCAGGAAGGTTTTTCAGACCTATAACACAATTGTTTAATGTCATATTTGATACTTCTTTCTTTGGGTAGTCATTTGAAACTTCGAAAATGTCAAGTTCAGGGATCCTCCTCCAAATCAAGCAGAGCAGATTCTTGGATTCTAAGTATAAAAATATAAAATAATGAATCAGAAAGATAAATGGAAATGATCTCTAAATATTTGATTATAGGAACCTTCTTTTTTCAAGTCCGGAATACAGTGCATCGAAGGGATCAGAGCATAAGGCCCTCCAATGTGCCGCCTTTAAAAATCTGGACCAGGGTTCCACTCCCTCTTGAATATCGCTATGTATAATTCCAAGGCTGGAATTAATAAGGAATATATAAGATTTATAGCCAGTGAATGGAAGTAACGTCTGTTTATGTTAAAGTGATATTCAAACTCTTGAAATGGAAATCTGCCCATATAATCAACCCAATTATTCAAAAGAAACAACTCATCTTTCTTTTGTCTTTGCAAATTTGAAATGATAACATTGTTGTTTCATTAGATGGGGAAAACTATTATTACTGAGGAAAGAAGTATATCTGATAAAAATATTATAAATGGTGAACGTAAGAAAACCTTGAATTCACAATCTGTTTTTTCATTTGTTTGTCTTCTTTTTTAAGGCTTCTTGACAATGTTTTAAAATCTAAGTATTCAGTTTATGTGATGTTCTCAGACAATTTTTCTTTCAGTTGAAGCTGAGAAACAGCAAATCTTATCCGGTATTTGAAGTTTTTAGATTTGAACAGAATAACAAATCCTTGGATGCTCCCTGATTTTTTCTCCCCTCTACTAACTTCTTTAAAAAAGAAAGGAAGACTGATGGTGATTCCCTCCTGTACCCGTAGAGAAAGATTAGCTGGAATGCAGTGAATTAGCTTACTCACAAAAGGATGTTGAAATGATTGATCAATTTAGCAAATCAGCAAGTTTGTTCGCAAGAGAAACTTTAATAACTGAAATTAGCAAGTGAGATACATTGGAGAGGGAGTTATCATCAGGAACAGTGGTTTCCCAGGTCATTAATTTTCCCTATAATTTATGAAAAAAAGTTAATACAGAATAAAATAGTGAGGAGTTGCTGAAAGATTTGCTTCTTACTGTCTTTTGGAATGGGGTTTACAGAGCTGACTACAGGGAAACAAGATTGTTTCAACAAGGTCAGAGAATCACAGAACTGTAGGGGCTGGAAGGGATCAATGAAAGCTACCTAGTCCAACACTCATGCTAAAGCAGATTCACGAGAATAGACTGCAGAGGAAAGCATTGAGGTCACCAGTTAAGTATACAATTCTCTTCCTGACATTTAAATCTGAATTGGAACATGGCTTAATTTGTTTGTATTTGCATCATATGAAGAATCAGAGTTAAATGTATATTAAAACTGAGGCAATTTTTATAAGCTAGATTTTTGTATTGCCCTTTTGTTTTAATTTTCCCCTCTTTTTAGGGTCATGAGTAGAAATAGAGGAAGATTGAACATTGTTAGCTAGATTTTATTTCAGAATCAAGTCTTCTCTTTGTTTGCAAAACAGGCAGAACAGACAGAACATGTTCTTGTGTGACTTTTTCTTCATTTCCAGAATATTTGCAAAACGTGGTAGTGATCTCTAGATATTTCCCTGCTCTCCTGGTGCTTTCTGAAGGCCTTCAGTACCTCTACCCCTGATTTATGATTCATTTGCAGTAGAACAGTTAATCAACCTCCAAATACTGTAAGGAAGCTTTTGTCCATGGTCCCAGTTGAAACAAGGGATTAAATCACTTGATGTCTGGAACAGAAACAGACAATGTCATCAGAGGAAACCAGTTGGGAGAGGACATTTTTTTCTCTCCTTTTCCACAAGATTTACAAGGCTTTTCAGACTTTGTTGCTTGTAAAGAGATGGATGTTGACCTAGGCCAGAGAGACTTCAAAGACTCTAGCAAACAACCAGGGAGTAGATTAATTAGAACATATCTAGACCATTGTTTAAACATGCCTTTTTTTTTTTTTTTTTTTTTTTTTTTTTTACAAAATCATGCCCAAAATTAAGCAACTTATATGAATTTTGCTTAACCCCTTATTATGGATTGAAACTATGTAAAATATACTTTTTAAAAAATTTATCACTGTCAATTCCAAACTGCCCATGAACATGTAAAGAAGGCAGTTTCCAGTTTAGACAGAACATAGAAATCTTGATCAGTTGCCTGCTGACAATATCAGCTGTTGCAAATATTACTTGTCCTGTAGGTCAGGATGTTTTGTTCAGCTACGAAGCTGAGGTGTAATGTTCCAATTCTTTGGAATTGATTTGTCATACAGAAGCTTGAAATCATCACACCTTATTTTATATTTTCCATCTTCCTTGAAAATAATCTTGTGAGTTACCTTGGTGTTGAGACAAACAACATCAACATAACCAAACGGGCAGGAATCACTTGAAATTTAGTAGTTTGCTCTACAGTGGGACTCTACTTTTCACACTTTGTGGATGACAATTTTGCAGTCCTCATCTTCCACTGCTTCTGTGCATGTTATATCTCATGTAAATACTAACTTGGTATTTCACCCATTTTATGTCAAGAATATGTATCTTTGAGCAGCAGGGGCTACTGCTGCAAATAGAGAAAGGTGCTGGTGCGCTAACAATGTTCAGTCTACCTCTATTTCTACTTACTGTCCTTAAAAAAAAAAAAAAAAGTGAAATAAAAAAAGGAAAACAAAAATCAACACTGCACACATACAGAGAAGAATCCTTCTTTTTCTCCACAGTCAAAACATAAAAAATGTAAATACTCAAAAAATAAAAAATATAAATAAATATTTTTAAACACAAACAAGATACAGGTAACATTTTAGAACTCAATATCTGTCTCATTCATTAACTAAATGCTCTGTGTCTCATTGTTACCACTACACTCTAGGCAGAGAGCAGAAATTATTTACTTCTAAAGATGAAGTTCTGCAGCTTTAAGCAAAGGCACAGCTATGCGAAACTGGATCAGAACAGTCATCCACTAGGAAGGTGCCAGGCACATCTCTGTCACACATTTCCCACAGACATTCAAAAAGTATGGTATTTACTCTCAGACAAGACATGACATCACAAGAGTATAATTTTATCAATCATTTTCACACAGTTACAAATTTGCCACAAGAATCTGAATTGTAATCTAATAGAAATATTGATTTTTAGTATTATTTTGGAGTTGTAGGTCACTTCTAGTGACTTTGCCTTAGATTTATAAAGACTTCCTTAGAAGTCTGTGAAGGAACTCCATGCTGGTTGCGTGGCAGAAGCTGTGCTCTAGTCTACAGCACACAAAGTATTTTTACCTGGGATGTATTTACAGTCACACAAGATAACAAGATAACCAACTGCTTTGAAGAAGGTCATCCTGCACCCTAAGGTGAAAAGAACAGATGGAGATCTATTTGAGTATGCATAAGAAAAAACGTGGCCCTGAAAAGCCATTCCTCTACTCAATTTTAAGCATTATTAATTTTCACATACAGCAAGTTTCAATAAGAGTTATTATGGACTTTTTCCATCAATGTTCATACAAGAATCTGCCTTCAATTTCCATCCTTACAGAAGTCTCCCTGAAGTCTAAAGCCTTACTGGATCTGTCAAATTCTCACACTCGAATAATGGATAACATTCTGAATACATAAGAAGCAGTCATCTCTATAAGGGAGACATGCAAGAAGTTCCTCGAAGACCTCGCAGTCTTTTTCACAGTAACACTTCCAGAGATGTGGTTCAAACCCATCAGTATGCTAGCTTTGCAGCCAGCCAGCAATCCCAGCTCCATGCAGGCTTTATCTTCCTGTCAAACAGGTTGTAGAGTGCTCTGAGATGTCAGTGGGGATACTGAGACCAGGTTTTTCATACTTATGCTAGATTCGACCTATGAAGAACTCTTGCCAGTTAAGAAGAATACTCTTTACTTTTTCCTTTACTAAGGAGTGCTTTGTTTTCTTCCATTACCCATTCCTTCAAACCTCTTAGAATATTTCAGACTTCAGTAAAAACATCTCATAAGATAACTTTCTCACTCTGTCTTTCCTTTATTAGTTTTCTTTCCAATTCTTGCCCAATCTGGTCACCCTAACATCACAGTATTTAAAAGATTATATAATGAAGATGACTTTAAGAACAAAATAACTCTAAATAAACAAGGAAAAGCCAAAATTTTATCCTCATTCAGTGTCTTTTTTCCCCCCACCCCTTTGAATGCGCACATGTGCTTTCCAGTCTGAATTCCACTGCAGATAAATGGTGCCATTACCAAAACGCAAAAGAAATGCAAAGGAATACTCAGCAACTTTTACTGTAAGTGCCTCAGAATAACGTATAATTCAACATTTCAGTCACTGTGAACAAATAGCTCAGATTAGCAGAGCAGAATGTTGCTAAGCAATGTTGCACAGGATTTTACACAGGATTGTGGAGGGGAAAATTGGGCGGAACAAGGATATGCAGTGGAACTTAAAGCTGCCTGATCTGGAGGAAGAACTCCTTGCCTCGCTCCTGAACATGTACAAAATGCAAAGGTACTGCAATACTTACATAGGAGCAGCACGTTGCTTTTAAGGGTGACAGAGAGCAGAACATTATGTATCCATCAGAATATATAGATACAATTATGTACAGATATAAGAATAATGTAAAACTCAGAGCATGGTAAATAAATATATGGAAATGGAAATTATATAGAGATACACTTCACACTGGTGGCTATTTAATCTAAGTTAAATGCAGGTTTCACGGTCAAACCACAATCTAAGTAATTTACAAAACAAAAAGAGCTACCCACTTGAAAAACTGTCATTTGACCACTGATTTGAAGAAGGTACATAGGTATTCAAACTAATTAGGAATATAAACAAAAAAATCAATACCCATAGAAAGTATTTCTCCTTTCAGCATTGTGAAGACAGATAATAGCAACTGCTTTGAAAAGAACACAAATTTATGATCTGCTGAAACCTTAACCACGCCTAAAAATTAAAATAAATTGTTGAAAATGACAAGAACAAACTTTTCCTAAGAAAACATCAAAAATAAGATTGCTAAAGAGGTATATGTTATGTATATTAAGTATGCATAAGAGATAATAAGAAATATAGCATTGTACAAAGTTCATAAAAATACCCACATTTTTCAAACATTCTACAGCCTGTCACTGATTTCTCTCTGTAAATCCTTTCCACTTCCCCCACAGCCACTTCAAAAAATAGTCAGTCATTCTTCAACACAGCCACAAACAATACCTCCAAGGCGAACTCTCTTCATAGATCTTGACTTTTCAGCCATAGTTTCTAATCAGCTTACTTGAGTTTTGTGTTTCTGCATCCACACGAAGAAAAAATTCCCAGAACATCACCTCAAAATATGCTACCTCAACTACACAAAAAGTTGAAGCTTCTCAAGAAATAAATGATTTGACAAGTGTTCTAAATTTTTAGACAAAATGCTGCTAAAAACAATTACTCTTTATAAACAACAGACAAAACAAAACAAAATCCAAATCAATTTGACCACAAACAGGAAGTCTTATTTCACACAAGTTATAGGCTGAGACTCAAAGCCCACATCCTTTCAATTCCACACTGTACAAGAGACTTTTTTCCCTGATGCAGGTTTCCATGGAAATGCATCAGTCACTAATCTAAATAAGTGCGGGTGAAGGACGCCTGAAAACCTAGAGCAATTACGCATGCCATTAGAGGAAAAGAATATGATTCAACCCAGCTATTAGAAATGTGGCACAGCTATCACTTCTATATATTGTTGTAGCATTCTAAAAACAAAACCGCTTCTCTGTTTTTTTAAACCCACTCTTTTATTGCCTATAAGAGGCAGTAAAAAAAGAAAAAGCATTAAAAATACTTCATACATAACAAGCATGCAACAAAGTAACACCATATCAATTGCAAAACACAAATGCAATTGATAACACATTTGTTTTGAAATGAAAATCCACGATACATGAAAACTTATCTTTCCATTAGTGGTCAAAGACACTTCACTTTAGTTATTTGATGAGCAGTAGGGAACTCTGATCCTGCTAAGGACCTACCAACCCTTAAAAATATGCAGTGAATTTGAAGTCTGATAAATGTGTTGCTAAACATCTATTTCTAACCAAAGCATACATGTCAGGCATAGGTGGGATTGTACTTACAAAGATAATTACAATTCAGCACACAAATTAAGAAATATACAGCAATAAGGGCACAAACTATTTTGTGTGTAACTACTCACAGGCCTATTACGCTTCACATACTGACTACCTGAGACTTGAAGTTTCACCTCTATCACACAATGTGCGGATTCACTTGATTCATGTCATTGGCAAATGAGCGGTTTGGTATCCTCGTCAGCTAGCTTTCTTGTCCTCCTGCTGCTTTGCACTCAACACACTCCTACTTCTTGTCACACAGGAAAACATCTAATGATGTGGAGGAGAGACTGCTGATACGCCATAAAGGCAGAGAGTCTTTCCAGACTATTTGAACTGTATGACAGCCCAGTTATTTCACCCCTACCCTCACTCTTGAAGAATGAGCTATCATAGTACAACTTATGAGAGGAAACCGGGCAATCTTGAAATGATCTAGCTTTTGATTCTTTTTGTCAACTTCTTATTGTCTACCCAAGGCTTCACAGAATACATCTCACAAAAGGTTGTAAGTATATATGAAAGAGGCCAGAGAATAAACAGCACTGTTTGAAATTTTGGAGCACAGATTTGAGATGCAGCATCTATACTGTACGTATGTATGTCAGTAAGGTGCTACTTCCAATCCTTTCGTCTACCTGAAATCACTGATTTTAGCCAACAAGTACTGCACTTAGACCACAAGTGGTAGGACCTCAGACGGAGGAGGTGTATATCTGGGGGAAAAGTCCTCTTCAATTTTTAATCGCAGTCAAGTCTCTATTTTGCACAAGTCCTACTTCCAGTTCACAAGCAAGCACACCCCCTCTCTACTCTCAAGTGCTGTGCACGACTAGAGAAGCAAGTATTCATTATGCAGCAATTCCTACATGCTCAAGGTTATCCATGCTGTTACCTAGCCACCAGTGGGAATAATGTCTAATTAGTTAAATGGAAAAGCCAGAACGGAGAAAATGGAAGACAGCTTAGCCTAACACTAACAGATAAAGCTATCTGAAACAAGACAGGAGCAGAAGCAACAGAAACTAAGAGAAGAATAATACTGTGGGAAGGAACAAAGGGTAGTGAAGCAAACATGGTATATAAGATTCTGTATGTGATCCAGTCTACTGGACAGAGGATGATACCATACTGTTCCTAACATGCTGCTAATCTAAATACAGCAAGAATACATCTGAACAATTACTACGGCCCATATCTTTAAGTTAGATGTGTCCAGCCCCTCAGCCTGTGAACCATATGCAGTCTGAGGCAGTTAGTAAAGCCCTCTGTCCCCACCATCATGGTGGCAGCTCTTCTCCACCCAGCCCTGGGTGTGTACCCATTACTCAGCAACAACTGAACTACTAGTGTGCTGTTAACACTGTCTCAGCTGAAACCTGGACAAGGGTAGGGTGCAGTCGAATAGTCAATGCTAACTCCAACTCTCACACCTGCCACAAAAGTTCAGTGTTACAAGTTAAAATATACTTGTTCTGCTTTCTGAGTAAAAAGGAGTGATTACCGATAAAAATATTTCAACCTACCTAGAGATGTCAAAAGAAAACAGAACCCAAAGAAACAAAAATTACGGATGAAGGAACACCATTCAATGAAAAATGGACAGATGTGACTTTTTCTGTTGAGACAAATAAGCTGGCAATACGCATAATTTACAAGAAACCATGTCAGTTTTCAAAGATTTGAAAAGACATTATATGCAAAAACATGCTGCCAAATTCGATGCATATCAAGGAATGTTTCAGAAAGATAAAACAGAGGAACTGAAGAAGTCTGTACCACAACAAAATTTCCTTGAAAAGTTACAGCTCAGAAGATAGTATAAAAGCTAGTTATGTGATAGCAAATCTGAACGCTAAAAATCGAAACCATTTACTGATGGTGAGTTTATTAAGCAGTGTATGGTAGGTACAGTTTGTACCGATTAAAAAAAAAAAAAAAGACACTTATAAAATCACTTCGCTTCTCCAGACTATAGCCAAGTGAACTGAAGAAAAAGGAAAATTTATTGAAAGAAATTTGGAGGTTAAAGCTGTGAATTTCAGTGTTTATACTTTCACAATAAATGTAAACACTGACGCTACAAACACAGCTGAACTTGACATTGTTACTAGAGGTATTGATAACAGATATAAAGTCAGAGAAGAAATGGCTTCTTTGCTGCCATAAAAGACAACTAAATCTCTGATTTGTAAGAAGCAGTAAAACTTACATTCAGGTGACTATCTTTAATCTTTATCAACACATCTGGTACGAATAGCTACTGATGGTGCCCCAGCAATGTCCGATAATGAAAAGGAACTTATAAAATTAACAGAAGATTTGCCACTGCCATGTCACATTTGATGAAATATCACTTCATTGTACATCAAGAAGATTTAAGCACGAAAGCTTTGAAAATAGATGGTGTCATGAAAAATTGTCATCAGAGCTGTGAATTACATAAAGTCTAAGGCCAATCATCAGAAATTCCATCAATTCCTTAAAAGTACGTATACTGATTATGGGGACATCATTTGCTTTACTTAAGTTGGGGTAAAATGCTAATAAGATCTTATGATTTGCAAAATGAAATCAAGTAACTTATATAATCAAAAGGAAAATTTGTGCCAGAGATTGAAGATGAAAAATTGTTCACAGATCTAGCATTTTGGGTGAATTTGACCACTCATTAAGTGCGTTAGACATGCGTCTTCAAGGCGAAAACTATGGCAAGCTCTTGTTACGGCAAATAATGTTATGCATTTTGATACGTGGCCTAACCACGGTCCTGTGAAGAGTAAAAAATGTGCATCCTTGCTTTATATTCTGATAAAGGAATAGGAGAATAGATTTCGAGGTTGCTGAAAAAAATCTTTTTTTGTGTGTGACTCCATTTTCAGTTGATATAAATACATCAACTGCAAATTTTCATTTCAGATTTGCAATCAGATATTCAATTCCAATATTTGGTCATGCCTCTTTAATGGACTTTCATAAAACCTATCTTACATGAGAAAAATATCCTTCACTTCACAATCAGCCATATTCATGTTGTCTCTTTCTGGAAGTACACACATCTGTGAACAACTCTTTTCAGGGATGAAGTACGGGAAGAGTGAAATTACATCAAAAATCACTGAAAAACATCTTGAGAACTCATTAAGATTTGTGACCACTTCAATCAAACCAGATCAATGCACTAGTTTTCCAAAAACAAGGATGGTTATCCCATTAGTTTAGTGCTTTTGTTGCTCTCTTTTTTGCTGTTTTAATGCAAAATACATTGGAAAAAAAAACAAAAAAAAAAAACAACTTGGTACTTAGATATATTAGCTATACTGTATACATCATATCCAGTCCAAGACTATTCCTCTTCACACAATGCAGCTCAGGCAAACCAAAATGTTCGACACCCATGCTTTAAGCACTTGGATTTACTCTGATGTTTTTGTTCTTTTTACTAAAGTTTCACTTTCTTATTCTGGCAATTATGGCAAGATTTATATTTGCAGAATAGTCAAGTCTAATGCATCTAAACAGCAAATTCAAGTCATTTCACATATGAATACTGCATTTCCATGTCATTATGTTCTCGATGTAATACAAACAGTAGATCTGTGACAGGGCATTATACGCAAACCTGACAGCATAGACAGTAACAGCTCTTGCTGTGTATTTAATAGATGTGCCATTTGAAAATATGATTAGTAAATACATATACTAATGAATAATTAACTAACAAAAAGTAGATTTTTAGTCCATCACAAAGCTACACAAGGATGGACACTTCCATTGCTAGGCTATAAACATGTAAATCAGAAACTGCGGTTAATAAAAAAGTGAACTCCTGGTAATAGGAGCCTGAGTTTGCACATAATTAACGAGTTAAAAGATAAAAACTCCTAAAAGAAAACTGTGCCACTTACCTATAAGCTAACAAATAGATAAAGTGTAATATTAAGTGGGTACCTGTCTTGCATTCAGGTTGCTATGAAACCCATATGTATGATACATTCAATTTCATTGCCCAATTTCAAATTTGGGGGGAAAAAAAAAAGAGGAGCATCTTTATAAATTAAGAACACTAAAACATCATGCTGCAAATCAGCTTGAATACATATTATCCTTTATGTTATCTTTTAGTTTGTTAGTTCTGGCACATGTACATAAACGCATTTTCTTCATCTGCTGAAGTCTTCAAAAAGCAGAAGAAAGTAGGTCTTCCTTCTCAAATCTGACAATCTTTTATCTACTTCTCAGGCTAGACTCTTTCAAGTTTCGTTTTCCAACATTTAGTCCAATCTAGATTAGGAACTTACTTAATGCAGCAGTACTTTGAAAAGCATGTTAAAGATTTTAGATCTCTACTATGACAGAAGGCATACCCTTAAAAAGTTTTATTTATAACACACTTCAAAACCATCAGGGAGTACGACGACATGAGTAGATCACTAGAAAACTACATGACTTTAAATTTTAACTGAATAGCAGCTTGTCCAGCTGTTTAAACTGTTGATCAAAATTCAGTCTTAAGTGACAAAGGAAAGAATAAATTATGATACACAGATACTATAACTGAACATTGAATCGTAGGAATATGTATTACTGAAGAAGGAAAAAAAGTCTTTCATCCTAAATAATGCCATTCAGTTCATATTGCCTAAATTTAAGTGTAGATCATCACTGAAATGATCACTATGAATAGTAAAAGACAATCTCATTTCTGTTGCTCGGCATTCATTAAGTCACTATGAATATCTAAATCTTCAGGGTATTTCTCCTCCAAACAGCATTGCAATTTAGAGAATTAGGTAACTGAGGCACAGGGAGTTTAAACAGCATACCAAAGGCTGTAGTGAAAGACAAAGGGAAGACAATAAACCTCTGTTAAAGCAGTTCTGCTGAAGAAGCATTTGAACTTTAAGTTTGTAAGTCTAAGAATAAAAACGCACATTTGTTAACTGTTACAGAAACGTCAAAACATTATATTCAAAGATATGCAAAGGTCAAAAATGCAGGAAAGGCAAAAGACATTTCCAAATGTTTTTTGTAAATCTAAATGACTAATTCTTGGAAGCAAGTAGCGATATGGAAAGGAATTCTCTTAAGACTGATTTGTTCCTGAAACTCCATTATGTACCATGCTTAATGACAGTAAACTAATAAGAAAAAACTAATTATATTGCATCTTTGTACTTAGGAGATTTTTAGTTATGAGATTTGTAAAATATTTTAACTGAGTAAATCAAATAGTCTATTAGTCATGTGAAAAAAAAAAAATAATAATCCAAAAGGCTGACTGAAAGGAAAAAGGAAAAGAGAAATTCAGATACATTACACAGCCACCAGTTACCAACAGCTCCGTACCTATTCATTAATCACAGTTTAGTAGAGAGCACCATTAACCTTGTCCAACAACAGCGCATCACTCCATACAATCTTTCTTTTATACATTCAGTAACAGTAAACCCTGCAGAGCTTAACGGTTAAGTGGAAGAGGACAATGTCAGAAAAGCTTCAGCTTTTACATGTCATACTTCTTCACCATTCTAGATGCTTAAACAAAATAATCTACGACCAACTGCAGGTTTCAAAATGCTGTCTGCTAGAAAGCATATCTAAACAGTTTGGTGGTCTGGTTAAGAGTCACAATGAAAGGGAAAAGCTCGTCAGCTCCATAAATCCTTGCTCCAAGTAGGACAAGGGTGTAATTAGAATTAATCCATGATCAGAAGGGAAGAAGCTAACCTCTCAGCTGTTCTGAACAGAGACTCAAACCCAGAGAGATAAACAAGCAAACTGGGCTTTCAGCTAGGGGTTTGAGAAGATTGACTACTCTGCAGAGTTCTGTAAAGTACTGAAGACTGGAAGAGTTTCTTGCCAACAAATTCAAGAAGAAAATAATGGAGATGTAATTCTGCAGCTTATTAGCCTGTTGTGACTGATTAGATTGCCTAGAACAGAAACGCATTTTTCTTCCCCCAGCCAGAATCAAAATACAAACTTCATGAACCTCCCAAAACTACTTTAAGGCTAAAAAAATGTAGCTTTAACCTAATAACTTTAATATGGTGGGCTTACTGACATCAAAAATATGACGTTAAAAAAAAAAAGAAACGAAAGATTTTGGTTCAGTGAATTTTCATTCTTTGGGGATATCTCAAGCATGGGACACACTTAATTGAGATATATACTTAATAGATTTATTCCATTCTAAAAATGTAATAGAGTATATTAAATCAACCTGGATTAGCCATCTCTCTTTACCTGATAATCATACCCCCTTCTCACCATTCTCACTCTCTCCTTATCTCTTTCTCACATATAAATTGCATCTCAGCATACTTAATCTTCAGAGAGACCATGCAAATCTAATCCTCCAAATATATAATCAAAAAGTCCTGTTGCATTCTATTAAACATAATCCAGCAAACAGGCAATGCAAGAAATAATCACCTAACAGTGATGACAGTTTGCATAGTTTGAAGAGTTCTTTTCACATTCAGAATGATCTAACTGGTTAAATGATTATTCTGTAATACATCACTGATGAATAACTCACTACAGGACTGCTAGAGCCCCATAGGTTTTGGCATACATATAACATTGCAATCATTTTAGGAGAAAAAGGACATAACCGCTTTTAAATAAGCTTCTTTCCTATTACATAAACTGAAGTTGAAAACTTGTCAATTCAAATACAGTATGATGCCAATATTTTAAGAAAATATTGTTTGAAAAAGGTGAACCTAAACAAGGGCAAACAGGAATAAAGTCACTAAAAGCAGACTTGCTATTCACAGTTTGTTGTTTATAATTAAATTTACTTCCATCAGTTTAAAGTGAATTTTGTTATCAAAAAAGGACCAGATTGATAACTCTGATTATTAATAAAATCCAATATACTTCCATAAATAATCAGACTACTTTGGGATGCTTGCATAAGCTACCATAGATTCTCAGTGATGTTTTTAAAAACATTATGTTCTCATTCTTCTTGACTTGCAATCACAAAATTGAGAGATGTTAAATGGTGACATCACTAGGCCAAGTCTACAAAGGTGTTTTCTGCACTGATCAGCAGGGTGTTCCTCCCAGAACTAGTACTAATAACAATTCTTACTCAGAACTTCTGTGAAAAAAACGTCATAAACTGAAATGGTACTTATAACTATTTCTAATTTTGCTTGTAGATACAAAACACTCAGGTATGCTCCAATCCAGAGATATTCTTAGCAAAGCAAGTAATCTAATTTAGTTTTAGTAATGTTTACTTTGCTAAATAAGCTTCAGAGATCTGACTCTTTTTCCCCAGATGTTGTGTCGAAGGCCATCTGTTTTATTCCTGACATAACAGAAGCCATCATACATTTTGCTCTGAGAAAAAGTGTAGCAGAATGGTCATTAGCCAAAAAAAGGAATTAGTAGTTTCCTGAACACATAATTAGAAATCTAATGAAATGGCCTTCTTTACCAAAAAAGCTGAGTAGCAGAAAGAGAGAAAAGGTCTCATCAGCTTTGTGGAAAGTACAAATTACAGAGAGAAAGATCCTGTTGATTTTATAACCTCAGCAAGTTTGTGAAATACACCAAGATGTGTGGTGCTGTCAACATGCCCAAGGAATGAGATGCCATTCAGAGAGACAGAGTGGCTTGAGTGTTGGGCCCAGGTGAATCTCGTGAAGTTCAACAAAGCCAAGTGTAAGGTCTTGCACCTGGATCATGGTAACTCCTGCTATCTCTACAAGCTGAGGGGCATAGGGATAGAGCACGGACCTACCGAAAAGGACTTGAGAGTACTGGTGGATAGAAAGCAGGACATGAACAAGCAATGTGCCCTTGCAGCCCAGAAGGCCAACCATATCCTGGTTAGCAAAACTATGCTCTAAGGGAAACAAGACAAAGGATATCATTTCATCATATACAATTTCTGAACATCCACATCATGAATACTGCAGTTACTAGTTGAGTGGGAAAATATTTGGAAGAAATGAACAAAGATAAACCAAGGGGTCTTTAGAGTAGTCAGATTCCCAAATGCCCTTAAAATACATTGATATAAGGGTGTATTCCAATTACCTTCAAAAAATTCATGAAAGCATACTATTAAATCTGAACATCTGGTGACAAATCTTCCCATAGCCATAGTTTATATGGTGCTAGAGAAGGATTTTCTTTACATCCGGGCCGCTTCTTCAGCTAACAGTTAGGAAGGCCAAGATCCAGAATTTTCCCAGACCAATAGCCTCTTGATGTGTTAAAAGCTTAAGGCTTCTAAGAACTAATACGCAGCATTTTGTCTCACTCACAAAAAGAGCAAGAAGCAAAGAGCAGTCAGTTAGGATAGAGACTTTTAGGACACTTCAGAGTGCTCTGACACCACTGCTCCTTCTCAGGATTCACAGGTTTCTTGCAAGAGCTAGCCCTCGGCATACTAATAAGACATAAAACACATTTTGAAAGATGTTTACCAGGCTTCAGATACAGTTCAGTGCTGCAAGTAATGTATAGTAAGAACAATGATAACTAGATAAGTCTGTCAATTTTAGAATGTATATAGTTTTCAGAGACTGAGCTTCATACTGCTGTTAAGTTCCAGTGAATCTACACAGAAATAAGAATAATTTCTGATCAGAAAACCAGGAAGAAATTGAAATTGCTCCTTACACTGGTTAATACCTCAACTTCAGTGTCACTGATAAAAAAAAAAACAAAAAACTGTTTTTACTTCCACATGAGGATCTACCCTTGTTTTATGAAAGATTCGTAGATGTTATCTACAATTGCCATACCATCGAGGTGTGACTGTTGAGATAATGAGCGTATACTGAGAATGTGCAAAAAAACTACGCACAAATCTTCATTTACTCGTGTACGTATGCAACTGTTTGCTAACAGAATTATTGGGAAGATATAATCTGCTATACAATGTGTAGCTGCAGCTAGAGACAAAGAACTCCAGCATTTAGTTTCTCTCCTAACAAAAGCAAGGCTGTGGGCACTGGGAAGACCAAGATCATGCCTCTGACCAAAGAGTTCAAAGACACTCATCAAGATAATAGTAAGCGACTTTGTGTTATTTCTGCTCAACTGAGCACAGTAGTAAGATTATATCAATATCCAGTTTTAGACTTTCATACAATAAAAGCTGATGTGACTATCTTGCACTAAAGAAAAAAAAAACCTCAAAAAAAAACAGTACCAGTTATCCATTTGCAGTTATTTCCTCACTGTATTATATCCTACATGAACTTTAAGTAGCTATTAGTACTGCAGATTTTACTTTGGCGTTTATGTTGCACATAAAAAGATTAATCAACCACTCTCTTGTAATTTAATTATTTCTGATTCACTAACTGAATTTCCAGGAAATTAGGCAAAGTGATAATATGCTATTCTTTATAAAAAGCATATTTATTAGTAGTGGACAAGTTTAACAAAAATGTATGCTAGTAGACAAAGCACAATCAGTATCTTTGCCCCCCCCCCACACACACAGTCTCTGGTCTAAAAAATGATGGATTGAACGACACCCTGAAGAGGGGGTTCCATGTAACATAATTGCTTTAAGGGAACTTTCTCAGGTAAAATGAATAGACATGTCTAATACAAGCTTAACTAAAAAAATCCCTTAATATATTTACTTTCCTTTCCCTAACTATTTCCACTATGCTTTTATTATTTTCAAGCTATAGTGTCACAATATTCCCAGCATTTTTAAAATGAGAAACATTACCTAAATGTCTGCTTGTAGGTGAAGAAAGTAGGAAACAATACTCACCAAAATGGAATTAGAAAAATTGGAACTTAAATTAATGAGGAAAAAAAAAAAAAACATTTATGAATATGTTGCCAGTAGTATTTCAGATCACACTGACACAGAACCAGCAATAAAAGAGCTATGTCCTGATATATCGGAGTCACTCCAAGGCCCATGTAAATCTATTCAAATCTTCACAAGAAAACATTTCTGGCTTTGTTTAGGTTGTCTCCTGCTTCCTTATTCTCAACAGAAAGGCTCACAATTATGCTACATGGTCCATACTCTGACACAAACAAAACAAAATTTACAAACATACAAATAAACCGCATAAAAATTTGTGGAGGATCAGAAAGGATCTTAATTGTTTTATTCACTTACTCCTACTGAGTGTTTCATGTGAAACACTACTTTTTTTTTTTTTGTCCTGCCAGTTTATTCCACCAATAATTAAAAAAAAAAAAAAGATTTATACCTGGGTAAAAATGAGCAAACAATCTCCCTTGCATCCACTCCTTGCCTACTGAAAACAAATGGAGAAATAAGCAGGCCATCCAGTGACCCTTTAATCCAGGTCTTTCCCACAAATCTCCCATGCCTTTGTTCGGCGAAACAATCAAGAGAAGGACAAGGTAGGTTCACTGACAACTTGACTAAACATCAAAGCCTTCCTTCCACCACAGCATATCCGATCTTCTTGTGTCTCCACCAGCTTTGTTTAAGCAGCTAAGCAAGTTATTAGAGCTTTTTGCTTCTAACGCCCACATTTTCTGTGTTACGTGAAAATGAGTAACTAATTTGATTATATTTTAAGATACCTATTTTATGACTGTGTTCCTTCCAAGCAGAGGAGGAGTGACTGTAGCCTACTTGAAACAGACTGGGAGAGAAGCAAACACACAGTGGGATGAAGGCATTCTTTCTTATTTTTTGAAATGAGTACATTTTTCTGTTATTCATTCTCAAAGAGTTTGCTGGGGTCACAAATCTATCCTGTATGTAAGATGTTCAAAAGTATCCCATCTTCGTATTGAAAGGGAGGTCCCACACACTTTTGACAAATACTCACCTCAAGAAAACAAGATATTGAAGAAATAGGTGCTAAAGTAACTAACCTACGACCAGCTGAAAATGGAACAGGCAGAAGTATTCATTTCTGCTATTGACATGAGGAAATGCACAAAGTGTTTAGGGGCAGGGCCATGAACAGCAGAATGGGACATTAGCTCAGAAGAGAAAATGGATTCCTGTTCTAAGGATTATCCTATATTAAATTCAGATAAAAAATTCTGCGCAATATGGAAATATCAGAACTTCCTTTGTGCACGTGAAGCAAGAAGAAACAGGCAAGTCACAAATACACAGAAGAGATTTCTAGAGAGTAAGTCAAAGTCTGTAAGAAAAACGCAAAAATTTGAACAGTGTAGAAGAGACAGACAGTAGGGCCTGAGAAAGGCAGTTGGTTTTGAAATCAATAAGGCATAAGTGCCTTTGGGCCAGATGCAGTAAACCATAGTGTGGGATGAGCTACAGGAAATATATGGTTTGGTAAGGAGAATACAAAGTGCTGATGTATCAAAATTATTATAATTATTTCTGAATACAGGAAATTGTTACCAGAGAAGTGCATAAAATTGTACCCAAGAAGAGTACTCAGGATTTAATATCAATTTTTGACAAATAAGGAACAAAAATACAGACACATACGTAGATTTTTTCATTTTTTACAACTCCTCAAACACATTTAGGGAGTTATTATCACAATTTCACGGAGCAGTTTAAGATAGAAAAACAAAATGTCAACAGCAAGGACAGGGGAAAACTAAATAAAAGATGCAATCTATGCTCATTCTAGATGACACAGGAGTTGTGATGTTTTTTGTTGTTTTTTTTCCACCTGAATTCCAGTCCCTTATGCTGACACAGTTTCCTCTTTGGTTTAAGAGGACTGCCATCTACTGAGTTACCCTTGTCTTTTTATGACTTTACTTTTTCTGCTTATTAAAAAAAAATCAATATCTTTAAGGTTTATACTGTCAAACACTATTTTTTCTTACTGTAGGAGTTGTCTTTGTATTAAACTGGAAAGTCTTGTTAGTAACTGGTTCAAAACTAGTCCCTATCTATAGCAGGGGGGTTGGAACTAGATGATTTTAAATATCCCTTCCAACCCAAACCATTCTAAGATTCTATAATTTTACAGTTATGATGAGGGCACATTAGAGATGAGCTCAGAGAATGTCATCAGATTAATAATCTATTAAGAACTGATGCCAGCTATACTGAAAGATTCAAGTAGAGCAGATGGTACATAAAGAAGACTACTGTACTTCACCATACCCTTCCCTCTATGCCACTGAGGCAATAAAAACAAGCAGCACACAAGTCCAAAAAGGATTATCTGCAGTAAACTGATGCTACTCTATGGTACTCACTGAACAGCGTTTATAGCCACTTGAGATACTTCATCTCCCATTTTGAATGAGAACAAAGTAGATGAGTCAGATTTGAAACATAGCTCAGAAATCAATGATGACTGCTTTTATTCATTCTAAAATATGGCACAGACTGAAGCAAAGCAATTGCATGTAGTCAGATTGTATTTACATGTTCATTAGGACAATACACTTTTAACTACTCCTTGTGTTCTGCAGCCCTGTGATAGTTACATTAGGCTTTAATCACAGAATTCTCATTTTTGTATTTCTGATGGATTTCAGAGAAGCAGACTATCACAGCACTACATTCACACCCTGTTCCAACTCTAAAAGAGACAATGCCAGTAACTATCTGTGCTCAACCTTTGAATATCAGAGCTTTCCCACAGTTCTCCACAAAGAGAGCTGATATTGTTGATTAGTTGCTTTCAGTTTTAAGGGCCTGGAAGATATGATCTTATCTAGAGCGCTTCATAGTGATTGATTACAGCCCCTGAGTAGTGTGAGCAAAGAACAGACTCACAGATCTGCATAAATCTATAATCTAAAAATCAATTTCCACATACATTATTAGAAAAGTATTCAAAACATTGTGCACAACATTTTAATATTCAAAGTAAACCAAAATGTTTTGAAAGTGCAACCTTTAAAACAACACTACCAGATTCTCCATTTCCCCTTCTCTCCCACTGCCCAAGTGTGTCCTTACTAAGAGTTGTATACTCAAGCATAATAATTGACAGAAATGTGGCTGAATACAAATTAAGCATTATGTGCTATTTTGCCTTAAATTCTATACCCAAAGAATGCCATCTAGTGACCATCTACTGAATACAAGAATTGGTTTCAGTTACGCATCTCACTTCAACTGTTAAGATAACACGACGCATCAAATATGATGTGCAAGAGCATTTTGTTACTGGTTTGGTGTTTTTTTTTTTTTTTTTTTGTTATTTAAAGTGAGAAACAGCAAGGACAAGATCTTAATCAGAGTACTTTTGTTCTAAATGCAAGACTCCTTACTGCAGGCAAGGACATCTGATCTCTCTGAAAAGCTGTCATTTCCTCCGTGCTTCAGCTACTCCATCCAGAAGGTGGTTTCTATCTTGCAGAACATTGCATCAGTATTGATCTACAGCTCAAAACTGAGACATTCAAGATTTACCAGCATTGTGTAGACAAGATAAATCCCACTTTCTATGCTACTTTTTTGTTCTTTTCTCCTCCTTAAAAACAAACACTAACCCTCCTTTCTAATCAATTAAAAATATTAACAGCGTTTTCTTTATGTAGGCTCCTTTGAATTGTGACAGTATCTCTTACACAGCACTTTTTATTATAAAAGACAGATGGTATGACGTATTGCATTTTTCAGTACAAGAAAGACATTTGAATAGGAACCACGTTTTACAAAAGTCCTAAAGACAAGACTTTTCAGCAAGCTCTCATACCATGTAATAAATCTTATAAACTGTTTTGCTTCCATAAAAAGATTTTGTCTTAAAAACGAAGTGAAAAGAAGCATATTAGCATCTTAATCACACGTTGTCTGGTGAGAGCATATTCTGTGAGACATTACTGAAGACTGTAGTATTTCGGTTATAAGAAAAGTTCAGAAGAATAACATTATTTCTTCTCAACAATATTACTGAGTGTATACTATTTCAATAATATTCCTGTTTTTCAGCTTTGTTTTTTTCCACTGATTGTGGAAAAGAGATTTGGCTTTTGATTAATTTAGGCTAACTCTTTCAATACTCTTTTCTAAACTAATTTTGCCTTCATTTGAAAAATTTAATCTTTTGCTGGGAGTCAATAGAAACAGAGATGAGCCTCTGCTGCTGTTACCTTCAGAATACAAGCTGGACTACTATGATGTTAATCACAGTCTTTGCAGGCAGTAAGCATAGAATTGAGTCACATTTAGCTGATCATAGGAAAAACTAACCTACTAAGGAAGTCTCTTTAGAAAACTTGAGTCAGGTCATGTTCAACATATAACTTGATAGCAAAGATGCACTCCTTAAAAGCCCTCTGATTCTCATTCCTGATGATACTGCCTATCAGGAAATATTTTAAAGATGCTTTTGCATTACGTCAGATTGAAAGCCATAACCTATGCCAATTAATAACTACTGTTAGAAGTCCTGAATTAAAGTTAGGTACTTCCACTAGAACATGTGCAGACAAAAGCAGAGCACCAGATAGATACCACAAACAGTACTGTTGCCATCCTTTCTCACGCAGCACTGTTGAACCCATCACATAAAATGTGACTACCTACATGCGGATTTACCTTTCAACAAACAGATATGTTATAAATCACCTGAAAAACAAAACAAAACACAAAAAACCTCACTTCTGAATTCATTTGCTTTATTAATATCTCCTGACTTACGGAAATTCACTGCTACAGCTTTGTGAGATAATCAATAACACACACTAAACATAAAGTGCATTTGCTTTAATTCTTTGGATAACAACAGCTTACAACTTCTTGGACAACAGTATTCTCACTTTTTGGAGTAAGGTGAAATCATATGTGCGCTATCTGAAACCCAAAGGGAATTTAAATTAAGGACACAAAAGGTAGCTATACCCACAGCAACCAGAACTTAAACTAGAATGAAATTCAAGCTTTGATTGTACCTTTTTAAAATTCTGCAGCTGTAAGTAAGAGTAATTGATTTTCTGTAAAGAAAAAATGTAATCAGCAAACTAAGAATGTAGGAAGGCTTCTGAATATTGATGTACTGGATGAAGATACCAGAACAGTACAATTTATTGAGAAATAAATTTCTAAACAGGTTCTTGAGATTTATAAAAAAAATGAAACTAGCCAATTTTTGTAAAACGGTATTTGAACGTCAAGAATACTTGGCTTAAATCCTGAACAAATGCACAATTTAAAATATGCTATTGTACCTCAGATGTTGAAAATCATATGAAGGAGTTACATTACTGAGCACTAGGTTGTGTGTTATGTACAGCTGGAAGATGATGTGGAGCTAATACTTTATGTACTCTAGAATAGCTTGCCAAGAACTTGCCAGGGAAAAAGCTTTAAAAATGTCTCTACATTCAGCCTTTGTTAATACCAAGGCAGAGAAAAATCACTACATAACAGTGATACATTCGTTCATATGTACATCAAAGTGCATTTGACCACATAAGCAAAATGAATACTGCAAAGTGACTTGCAAGATGTGACTTAAGACATCAGAACCAAGTGGTTTCAAAACATATGGCATGGCTAAGTTTCATAGGAGGGGAAATCACTATGCTATGTTGTAGGCAATTATAAAAGCATTTAAAATGTATCATAGAGCTGAAAACTTTGAAAGACTAACATGTAGTTTGGTAGTTTAGCGAACAACCTAAAACAAAAACTTGTTCAAATTCTGTGATTCTATGAATTTATGATCTACAGACTTGTCTGGTAGTCCACTGACTTGCACATGCAAGAAAGTTGCGAGCGGCAAACAGAACCTTCTTCGCAGTTGCAACCTCTGTGAAACATCTCTCCTACAGTTAATTGTTGCTGTTAGAGGCCTTTCTCACTTTGAGTCACTTGTTTATTTAATGAAGCTTACTAAAAATAAATAAACAACAACAACAACAACAAAAAACAATGCAAAACAACAACACAGACAAAAAAACCTTGAGTTACCTTAAAGAACATTAAAAAGTTTTAAAAATCACATTAAGGACATCATTGCTTTAGCTTCATTACACAACAGCGTTTGTGAATGGTTTAAAGGGTCAGAATATATCATTTGTTACATATTCTTATAAAATATACTTTAGAGTAAGAATTTCTGAGGCATTGCACGAGTTCTTAATCACCTTTATATGAAAAGAATCTAGGAATAAAATTGGTTAATGTAGCTACTTCTCTGACCTGAAGGCATAAACCGGTAATTGGAAAAGGAAGTAGTACTTCTCCATGTACATCAAGTAATCATGCTTAAGTGAAGCTACAATACTCAAGTTTCCCATCAAAAGAAAAAAAAGAAGTCTAACACTCATTCATGCAAAGCATGAGCTGCTACCTGTCACTCAGTACTACATCTTTGCACAGCTGCTCAGGACCCACAGATGAAACGCCTGGTTATGCAGGAGGCAGCAGGAGGGCAACCACAGCACCTGCTGCCCCTGGCTTTCTGCCTCCCCTCCTTCACACAGTCCTAGCCGTGTGCTGCCACCAGCCCTTCTTACTCTCTCAGCAATCCTCTGACAACATGCCAAGACCCTTGTGCTTGCTACTCTTTCTCTTGGTGTGGAGGAGCTAGCCTGAGACTACAAGGACTCAATGAGATTTTTAATGTATGAGGAATTCAGTCAACCCTTCTGTTACATAAATTTGACCTCAGGAAAAGCAAAGCATATTGTAAAGCTACTGTGGTGAGGAATAAATGGATGGAGATGGCTAGAAAAAGTGAATTAATGAAAAAAAGCTTGGTTTCTTCCTTATTCTTTTTGTAAGATAAAGCCCCCATTTAAATGATTAAGCCATTATTATTATTAAACAATATTGTATTTATAAAATTAAATCTTTAAAAATATTTCTTATTAGCAATGATACTATTTTTAAGTCTCCTATTTTGCATCAGGCATACTTCAAGCAAAGAGAAAAATACAGAAAACACACTCCCAGTAATCAGTGGCCTCTTACATTGGTCTTCCAGAGGTCTCTTCCAAGAATAAGATTCTAGCAGGGAAAAACTTACACGAAGACTACTGATTCAAGTAGCAATTGTTTGACCTTTCTAAAATATGAGGATTAAGGAAAAATCTTTGTCAACATTGAATTTCTTTGGAAAGCCTAGATTATTTTCTGTGTGCAAGAGTATCTGTGGTACTACTGGCAACTAACAAATTTCTTTCTATTCTACCATCACCTCAGCCAAAACATTGTTGTCATCAGGAAGGATTCTGAATTTGTCTTTTTGTGTTTTCTGGTCCTCTTGTATATTCTTACCTCAAGTTAAGTAGAACTGACTGGAACTTCAAGGAACACAAGTTTGCTCTGCTGCCTGCACCAAAACCAGGCCAGGTGATTACAGAAGGACTCAGCCTAGATTAGCCTGAACAGTATTAGTCCCAATAAATAATTGCCACATGCTTACAAGATACAATCCTACCAGTGATTTTCAGATGCCTCAGAAGTGCTCTGTCCAAAGCATTAACAATTAAGCTCCTCACAATTACTGGATTCAAAAGCAACACAGATTGATCTGATCACTGAATCAGGAAAACATCTTCCAGATTCACTTGTATAGAAAATAAAAATCAGTTTCTTCCTCACTTCCTGTTCTCAGATTAGGATGATGTAATCACCAGACAGTGGCCTGTTTCCAGCTGCGCTGTGGGAAACATCTATGAGAACTGTCATTTGGCAGCCACTTTAACACATCATCCACTTAAGTGGCATACATGTTTTCAGGATGATGTCACTGCCCCTCTGTGTGTTTTATTACTTAACTACTTGTTCAGTTGAGGGCACCCTGCACTTGCTGGACCCTTTACTGTTTCAGTAACATTCACGTGCAGCCCTCTGGATGCTGTAGTATTGATGTGGAGCCACAGGTGCAGCTGGAAGCCAGGCCAAGCAAGTTGAAGCCTGCTATAGCACAACTATGCCACACGCCTGAGTCCCATGCAGCCATTGCACAGTCCTCTTGCCAATTCTTGCTTTTTCTTCCCTCTCCTAGCTCCATACTTCAGCTCAGCAGCAGACTGAAAACAAGAACGATGGTCCTGTTTTCCATCCCCTTCTTCACTTCAAAGATATCTATTCCCGTTTTGTTTTTTTTCCCCCCTCATCTTCTTTGACCCAAGGATAATACACAGATGATCATAAAAAGGTAAAAGTAAAGAAATCTCCACAACACAATTATTTCCATTGTAAAAAATAAAAATAGGTAATAAGTGGCAGTATAGCAAGAGAAACTATATACTTTTTCAGCATTCGTGTGTTCACAAAATTTCAACAGTCACAACTAGAAAATTCAAAACCCAGAAACCATTCACAAATCAGTTTTCAGAATTAAAAGCAAGTACCAAAAAATAAAATTAAAAGGGAATACACTTGTACCCTTAAATAAGATGGTATTTTATCAGAAGAGCTACCAGATGCTTTTGAGTTCAACACAGTTCGCATCTTGGAAATAACAACAACAGGAAATGTATCCATGTTTCTAGCTGTATTCACAAACACTGTATCGACAAAGTATTTCTGCTTAATGACCCTCTTACTCCTACTTTGGCATTAAAATACTACAACCTGAACAACTAGATACTGATTTTACATGTTTGGTTTTGTTGGTTTTTTTTAATCTTCTTTCCATTCCAAGTTGGTTGGACAATAACTTTAATACACTGTCTTATCAGATATTCTGATCAGTCCAGAAAACAGGATAATCAACAATCTACTGAGTCTCTACTTTTAAAAGATTTATGATGAAACAGATGTAAGGAGCAGACAGATTCTCCTACTGAATCACTAATTAATACATTATTTTGTTTAGACTTTTTCTAAACGTGTCTATATTTAAACGTATCTATATTCAGGGAATACCCCAAAAGTAAATACTCATTATAAAATAGTCATAGCCCTTACAAACCTGTGCACTGCTGCCATTTAAAAAGGTAGATATAAGACTATTGCTAATCAGAACGCTGTGAAGTTATATGAAGATGAATGAGACATACATACGTTAGGCATAATTTTCACAGAAAGACAGACTAGTTCAGTGCGGTGTAAAAAAATATACAATCGACTTCTTACCTGTTTGGTCAAAAAAACATCTTAAATGCTTGCCTAATGCTTTACCATCCATTAACTTGAGCACTTCCAGTTAGCTTTCAAATATGACACACCAGTTGCAATGTCCTACAGAGCGAGTTTAGGACATCACAATATCCTAATGATTTACTTTTGAAGAAGAGTATTTATAAGACATCTCTATGTTTCAACTCTAATCACACAGTGATACCTCACCTAATTCCCAAATTCAGGAATTACACTGTAGTTCATATAAAGCATTACAGTTCACCTTCAGGCTTATTTATTTTAAATGATTATGATTTTGGAACTGAGCCCTTCAACGTCTATCAAAAGTAACATTTAAAAACATCTTGTAAGAGGTTAAACTTCTAATTAGATAGCATGACCTGCGCTCCTTAGATAACTATGAAAATATGTGCTAACAAACTTAATTCCTGCTTAGCGAGGGTAAGAAATTCATTAACATTTGATAACTCTCTTTCCCTATGGATAGAAGCACGACTGAGCACAATCTTCGTCTCGAGGTTACTTAAACATTAGGAACAACAGTCATTATTGTAGGAACAAGTTACAAAGAGTTTTAGACACAAAAGAAAAACAAATTTTACGTATGTGTATTTCACAGGTTAGCAGCATCTAAGTGCACCTTTATAGACACAAAACAGAAGGAAAGCTGGAGGTAGTGGTGCTCTGAAATGCATAGAACTAACAGCACTTGCATTCATGTCAGCTATTTTGCTTCCCAGGTGTATGTTTTTCCCTCCCCATCAGTCTTATAAACACTTCCCACCCACGCTAAGAGAGTTATAAGCTCTTGTGTCAAAGTCAGGTCCTATGTCTACATGTACTACCAAGTGCCTGTACTTTTTAACAGTATTGCAATGTGTTTTGGGGGAGTGGGGACCTGAGGGTATCCATTCCTAAGAATAGTTCCTTCTATACTGCAGCACAGATAGCATCTTCAGAAAATGGAATCTAATGCAGAAAGAAATAAGCACTAAGATGTTCAGCAGGGATAGCATTTTCTCACTCTGATGAGTATATTATGAAGTAAATTAGAAAAGACAAAAACTGGGAATAACTTTTAATCACAGAGTAAGAAAGAGTGATATTTCAGATAATCACTTCCTGTTTTTCTATGAACTCTGTCATTTTCTACATCTAACAAGATATTTCCAATACATTAAAGGTCTTTCCCTTTCACCTGTCAATCTGCATTCCAGACAACAGGTAATAGGTACTAACTCCCCTTGTCAACAATGTACTTCATGCAAATTTGCATATAATTCATGCAAATTTACTTAACAATGAAAGAGTTAAAATGAATGAACAAGAAAAACAGAAATATTTAAAATTTTCATAAGAAAAAAACCTGAAGCCTTAGAATTTTTATTTATTCATTTACTTTAAATTAAAGGAAGCAAGAAAGAAAGAGGAGCAAAAAAATTCACTTGATTTGTCTGTTTTCCTAACAGCAAGATATCTGTATATCTATTTCTGCAATTACACTGCAGGGTACTATTCAAAATGAGTCTGCCCTATCAAATCTCATCACAGTAATCTAGTTTTAAATACTACATTTCTAAAAGATTTTTCACCTTATTTTCTTGTTCAAGTGTGCAGATAATACCAGAAGGGAAAAAAGAAAAAAAACAAACACTAGAAAGAATATATTATTTTCAGTTCTCTTACCTGTAATAATGATGGCTGGTAATAATTATGAAATGCAAATGTTTCAGAGTTTCAGTGCCACTCAATAGGCTGTTCATAGGCTGCGAAAGGGAGGGGACTTGAGAAGAATTCTCAAAAAGCAAAGCTTAAGAGAAGAAACTGAAGAAAGCTGAACTGTGACATGATTACAGGAATGGAGGGAGTAATGCAAAGAACTGACCCAGAGCTACAGAGGTCTTTATCATTTAAAAAAAGATAAAATAATCTTTACTTGACAGCTTTATACCAAAATGTCAACGGTTTACCGGGCTGGATCGGCCCGGTTCCGTGACGATTGGTGCGGGGGACCCACGGACCCACACCCCAGGAAAAGGGAAGGGAAAAAGGAGATGGGCCTAGAAACAAAACAGCGGCAACGATCTGAGGAGGAAAGCTAATTTACTAAATAAGATATCAGAAAGCAAAATAACAGAATATAATACAATATAATTGGAATTGAGGCTAATGAATCAAATAAAATGAGCAAGAGAGAGTGTCCGATAAACCGAAGGCCTTACGCTAACGCTGAAGGCGATACGGCAGCGAGCACCCACTGCTGAGTCGATCCCGAAGGAAAGAGAGTGTCCCGTGACCGCTGAGGGTTTTTATCTGTTCCCTCTGAGCGGAAAACACGTAAAAATACAAAGCATCGCAAAGTCCTCTGGGGAATGTAGTGCTTCTTCTCTTCTGAGACAGGTATACCTGGAATTATCAATGATCTATGGAGCTGGAGTATTAGCTCTTTAACTCTTAATGCAATACATGATGTTATGATGTGGAATACCAGTACCAAAAATCATAAAACCATGACACAAAAATATCTGGGGACACAGAGTCTTAAGAGTTTAAAATTCAATTGGATATTGAGATGTCATCACCAAAGAATTACAGCAACACTACAAGTCTCTTTTCCAGCCAAAGGAGTTCCTTATCTCAAGAGAATCCCTTTCTGTTTCACTCTTAAGCCAGATTTTCTTTCTGTCTGCAAGTATTACTTTATCAGCAGCTAACAGCCTACATCTAGGATCATAATAGTACAGCAAAGAGAAAAATTCAAAGGATTACGCTCTATATCAATTTTGTCTTGTGCTTCTCCTAGGGTTTTTATCTATGTTTCCACAATGCACTAATCAGTGCACTTACCTACAATTTGTCCTTTTGCTTTCTAGAGCAAGAAAAATCACCATTCTTTCAACTACTTTTTAAATATCCTCTGATTCTTAGAAGTGATTAAGTTCTGGCATTGATTTTCTCATAATTTGTGTTCACTGCTGTAGGGCTATGACACAAATGAATAGCATCAAACATACAATTAGTCGGAATAGATGGTAAAGAGACACCCGATAATACAGGAAGTGCTCTCCTATCTCCAAAGATTGAGGCTCGACAATGGAACTCCACAAGGGAGGAATCTCCAAGAAGAGATCCTTCTCCAGGGGTGGTCAGCCCTTCAATGGGGTCTAGGAGAGGTGAAGTCAGACTTGCCTTCACCTGTGCTCCTGCAGCTGACTCAGTGCTTTCCTCAGGTGATCAATCAGTGGTTCAGGCCATGATTCAGCAGCTCCCATACAACTGCACATTACTGTATCCTGTCTTTGAATGACACAATCTTAGCAAAATAGATTCGTAATCTTTATAACACTGCCTTGCACAACTCCTGTGGATGTACATTTCCCCTCAATCAAAAGCCTACTGTTCACTTTCAAGTCTTAAATGAGACCGCAGCAACGCACAGGTTTTGTTCTGGGAAATAAAGGCAAAGTGTAATCTACAAGAATTTATAATTAGCTATAGGTAATTCTTTCCATTTTCTTTTTTTGTTTGTTTGTTTGTATCATGAACCACAATTGTTAATATGAGATGTAAAAGGATTTGCTTTTCTAAGTTATATGAGAGACAAAACATTTAGAATAGAAATAGTAGCTGGAATTTTTGCAGCACTATGTGTTGCCTTTTCCATCCACAGTGTGGCCACATAAGTCATTGTGCTAGTAAAGATGTGGAAAGGAAACTGGGAATGGAAAATAATTGTAACAGACAAATACAACACTGCTGCACAAAATTTGCACCCAAAAAGGATGTGATTATACAGACAACACTGTATATGTGGGAGATATATAACTATAACCATAACAGCTTACTTAGCAACTAAGAAAGTGGTAAGTCTCTGACTTTCACACAGCCATGAAAAAGCATGTTATGAGTGTGTCTGCATGAATTTAAACTTTATTTGAAGCTTCACTGTGATGTTGGGTGATTCTTGTGCCTAGACACTTTCTAACTGACAAGTTGTTTAATACAGATGTACTTCCTTTACCTCTAGCACAGACCTTGGCAAAGAAAGACACCTTGCATGGAATCAGTTTAAGTACTTCTTTCCACTGCCAAGATTCTCTAAGCTCTTTCTGTTTTTCAGTGTTGCTCATATCTTACTAGATTGTTTTTGTGAATCCTTTTTGTTTCTGACCATGCTTAACCTTCATAACACCTATACGCATTCACAGCACACCCTGAAGCACCAATACTTCCTAGCTTTCATTATAATGCTGCTGCGAATAATTCTACTCTTGTTACCTAACTTTAGCTTTCCACCTCCTGCAGTGTATCATTACACAGAAATCTATCTTATGGAGTACAAGTACTTCTCTCAACTTGTATGATCCAACATTTTAAGTATTCAGTCAAAATTGAACATTATAACTTCTACAGGTTTCTTATTAACCTATACTCCACAAACATTTTTTTTTTAGATAAATGAGACAAAGATACATTAGATTTAATTTCCTTAAAGTACTGATTTGTCATAAAGATAATTAAATATAACTCCTTATATTGCTACCAGGAGAGCAGCCAAAATATATAACTATTTTAAATGTCTTTCTGGATATCAATAAACTAGTGCTTGGAACGTACATAACATCTATAAACATGAATTAATGGTAATAGTCATTAATAAGTCCTGTGACTTTTTATATTAGCTGAATTTTTGGCCACAAAAAAAGCCCCGAAACAGTACACTGAAGCTCTTTCTGTTTGAAAATCAAAATTATCTTGACTTCACAGCTATTTCTAGTATTTTTGAATTCTTTCCTTAAGCTGTTCAGAAACTGCTGTCTTCAAACAGTTCTGCAGCATTTGATTCTTCAAGAGGCAATCACAGTAGCCTCATCAGAACGCAGCAATTAACAAATGCCCTTTTGTCTAAACCCATCTCTTCCCATGCCAAGACAGCTGACAAGACAGGGCCTGAATTAAGGGTTAAGAGTGTCTGTGGGCATCTTCCACTTCAAATAAGTAAGCCAAGCCAAATTACAAACTCCATTCCAACCACAAGCAGGCTCAATTAACATTTTAACTTCAATACATTTTGTAACCACAGAATTAGAAACATTTACTCAGAATTGTTTAATTTAACCAAAGACAAATAACTTGTCCCTGATTTGAAAAATAAGGCTATCAATATCAATGCGATACTCTTTCACTTAGCTAGATAACAAACACACTCTGGGGTATTGATTGCCTGAGTAAGCACAGCATGTTTCAAAGCCCAAATCTTAAAACCAATGCCACAGAAAATCTGCTGCAGCTGTGCTGATTGTGCCTTTGGGCTCTGCCAGGCAGTGTATGGACAGTGGCTGATATTGAAGGAAATTTATTTGTGAGATGTGAGATAGATAGAGAAAATAACAGAAATGGATGGGAGATGGTGTGAGGTCCCCAGCAAAACAGCTTCTCTCTGCAAGGTCCAGCCATATCCAGGGCCACCTGAGAGACTGAACTGGTTCCTACCTAGGGGTGATTCAGACTGAAAAGTTACACAGAAAATGATCTGTAGAAAAAATTAAATGCCTTTTCTTAAAAGTTTGGTTAATAGCTCGCAAGGAAAGGTAGTACCCCAGCTTTTACAACTGATATCAGTATTTCTTTTGATACTGATTCAGGAATAAAATTAGCATTACTTTCTGAGAAGAGAAAGCTTACACTTACATGGTTTTCACCGCAGAATAAAAGTTGGAAGTGGTACATAATGTAATAAGTAATGGTGTTTTGTTATTTGGTCAGAGTTTTTTTTCAGTGAATCAATATAATGTGCTTGTTTTCATTCAGTATATACTATGATCAGTCACTGCCATCAAGAAGTACATTATCAAATCATTTTCTCCCCATCACATACTCACAGATCTACTAGCAAGCTGGAAAAATCCCCTTTCCCCTCCTTTGCCACAGGCAGGTATGAAAGCAAATAGCAGTGACATAATTTAAGATCAGAATATGTATTATCTACCAGCTGCTACTATTTAGGGATCATTTTCTTGATCACATCCAGCATTGCCACTACCGTAAGTAGATGCTCTATCATCTTAAATTAATATGGATCTGATCTTAGATAACTGGGGAGTGTTTCAAAGAGTTTTCAGGCTCTGTTGTCAAGCCTTTAATCTGAACCATTAAGAATAAGAGCGTGGAAAAAAACCCAAATGTGTCATTTAGTACCAGCGAAAACAGAAGAAAACCCTAATTTATCAACACTTTCAGAATATGCATAGACCTAAGATTTGCTTTGCTTTATGTCAGCCATTTCAAGTAGATGATTTTAAAAAGAAAGTGTTAGGTTATACCAAGTGAAATGAGTTAAATGAAAAATGACACCTTATTTAATTCCAATACATGCACAGAATGATTTCAACAGAAGGTATATTATTAGATAAATAATGTTTGCATAGATGCATTAGAGAATCCTTATTAAACTGGATTTCAGAAAAAGAGCAACACATACAAAATGAAAAAAAAAAAAGCTAAGCACCTACTTCCACTATCATTCAAAATATTTATATAAAAAGCAAAGGCCAAATGTATTTGATCATAGAATCATAAGATATTAACAATAAAGCTAAACAAAAAGAAAAGAACTAGAAGAGCTATTAATATGGGGAAAATAATATTAATATATATATTCTTAATAAGATGAATACTCCAAAATTCTAGAAAGTGAAAGTAATGGATTTTTCCTACCATCAATGAAGTAAGGATAAATGACCAATTAAAATCCAAATAACTTGATCCCAGACTCTGATTGTTTGATTAGCATGTGTAGTTTTCACAATAGCAAGGAAAAACCAAAAATTAACTATTTCTAGATTGCTAGTGCATTGCATAACAGTGCTTCACAAATACTGCCACTGGCTTTAATATCCTGTCTTAAAACAATAACTGGGCTTAAATTCCCAAGAAGTTTGTCTCACTTCATAAATCATTTTACAACTTCTTCACAAGTTATTTTTAGCATTGAAAATTTCTAGCATCTATATGTGTGCATAGGCTTTGAAAGTTATTTCATGTTAGTTGAACTGAACAGAAAATGTAAAGGTGATAGTAGAAGTAAAAGGAAGACACTATAATGCTAACTTTTATTTTTGAGACATCCCTCAGAGTTGGAACTCTTCAATCCTTTATATTTATATGAACGCAGAAGGAATAAGAAAAGTAAAAAATCTATACTTGCATGTCCAATTTCACAAACAAGCAATCCTAGATGCATTTGGAATGTTGAGTTTCCTAGCATCTAAGTTTAATTTTCTTTTACTGTGCAATTTAATTTTAGCCTATTTTAATACTTTAGCAAGTTGTGTTGCTCCTTTTCAAATGATTAGAGTTATTCCTAAGTGGCTCTCAGTAAGGATGAGAATCAGAGTGAAAAGGATGAAGTGCATTTCAGCCAAGGAGATGAGACAGTAAAATATTATGCATTAAAAATTACTTACTCAAAGATGAAGACAGACTTAGCACTAGACCTTGGCTTTTGCTTTATGCTGTTCTCAGAAATTGAATAAATTATGGAATGCTTTATTTTACTCTTTCTTGGAAAGAAACTTATATCATTAGCAGAAGAAATCCACGATAATTTGAAAGAGATGAGCCAACCAGTGAAATCAGTTGATAGACTCAGTCTTGCAAAGGACAGATACACTTACAATACTACTATTACACTAAGAATTTCCTGTTATATTTTGGTAAGAAGAGCACTGACTGGAAGGTCAGTGTACCCTTGATCAGAGAGAATACACATCACCAAGCTGCTTGGGAAGCACAAAGCTCCATCCCATAGCTTGTGTGTAGACCAAAACAGCTCTCGAGTTAACCTCCGCTTGCAGATTAGCATTATTATTGAGTGATGATTCATTTAGAAGTCTTTTCCCAAACTGCTGCTTATCGTTACTGAGAACACAAATACTTAGCTCAGCAAAGCTAAAGTACAGAAACTTGCTGAGGTTCATTCTTTAAATTTCCAGTACTCGAGACAAAAGCTAGAGTTGATTTGCATCCTCAGCTCAAAGAGCTATCAGAACTGGCTGAATACTGTTGCACCAAGTTCCTGTGTCAGCTAGGGTTTGTAGAAAGCACTTTAGATCTAGTTCTTCACATTGACCTTTTCCATTCCAGAATAGAGTATTTTTTCCCCACCATTTGATGGAAGGGAATGCAGTTTATACAAAAATACAATGTGAAGCTTTATCTTTTTCAAACAGAGCACAATCTTTGCAGATGATTGCTATGCAATATCTTGTCATCTACTCACATTTTTTTTTATTACCAATTTGTAGATGAGAAATATATTTTGTAGGAGAAAGCCACTTATTAAAAGGTGGAATTTTTCAGAACCATGAGAGCAGTACACTTTGTTACACAAAATAGGGCAGAAAAGTATATTTTAGAAGCCAGAGCTTCAGGCAGCATACTTCAAAGCAGTGGGTCTTAACTGAATACTGTCGGCCTGTTAGTTTGAGCTCTGAGTACCAGGATTTGATAGCTGGACAAAGTTCCTCAAATTGGCAGGGGTAAGCTTGCATAAACACATCTGTTCAACTGCAAGCCATGATTAGGACCGGTGTCTGGAACTAGAAGGACATAGTATTAATCCCTTGACCTTTTCACCTATTTTCAAATGGCTGAATTTGTATCCACATCATACCTTTTTTTGTTTGATTGTTTTTGCAATGATAAGCTTGTGTGGCAATCTTGTTTCTAATTTTTTTTACTTTGTTTACATGCTCTGTGCCATATTAAGTTCAGCCAATGCCCTTGCTATTGTAAGAGCATATTTTCAAGCTATCAGACTTCTCAGCTGTCATTAGAAAGTTTGTAATTAACTTCCACCACAAAAATTTGTCTTTCACTTTTTACCTATAGAACTTATTTTTACACCTCCTTTAGTCAATCCAGCTGCAGCAATGCTTTGTCTTTAAGTTTTGCTGTTTATGTCAAGCATTTTGAGTTGCACAATCATTTTGCCACAGATAAATAAGTACCTTCTATTCACACTTGGGTTTAGTGTTCACCTGCCTCACAGAGTACACCCAGTAAGATATTCTTTTGTTGTATACTGTATCACTACCTTGGGACTATTAAGAAGCAGAAAAAGCAATGTGAAACTTTAATTTTCTAGCACACACCCTCCTGACAAAGAGTTAAACAGGAAATGTTTCAAACTAACTATCAGTTATGTAGGAATATATATATATATATATATTTTTTTTTAGAACTTCAATACCCTAAATTTGTCTATATAGGATGCAGTCCAGGCTGCAACTTTCACTCTGACTTGTAACAATCCACCCTATTTAGTTAGTAGATCCCTGGCACAACTTCCCCTTCCACTGCCCATTACTCTCCCAAACAGTACCCAGATGTATTTCTGTGGACAAAAATTTTAACAAATGTCCTGGAAGGCAGCATAGGGTAAGATACCTTAATCCAGCAGGCAAGAGGAAGAAAACTTCGAGGTATAATTTGTGCTGAGATACTGGTCCACAGGGCACAGAACAGCCACTAGCCATATGTACAGATGAAGTTTCTCAATACACAGCAAAAAAACATTCCTTTTTGTAAGAAGGCAAATCAATTTTCTAGCAGCGTGTCTGGCTATGCTGTCAGGGAAGGCACTGTATTACTTAAAAAAGGAGTGGCAGAAATAGGGAACAAATCTGTTTTCACTGAACGCACATACTATTAAATACTGGGGAAGTGTAATAAAGTAAATTCTGTATCTCAGTATTAGCAGTCCATGTAGTAAAGCATTCCTTTTATCAATACAACTTCAACCTGTCTGGTAGCTTCTGAAATCCAGAGGGAATGCTGGATAAGGCAAACTACAGTTTTTGCTTATAGCATCTGTTTATGATTACAGGAGCAAAAAACAAACAGGTGCGGGGAATGATCAATTTCAGGAAAATCTATTGCATTTTCACGTTGCTGGGAACTCAGAAGCAAGCTGTACTGATTGTTTAAGTACAAACATTTTGAGAGAGAAAGCCCACCTTGGACACCAGGTAGCATCTGCTCTGAGCATGAGTGACACTAGAGGTCACCATGGAAACTTCTACATTAGCATTTTAGTGCTTTCAAGCGCCCTATACAGCTAAAGCCTACAAGATACAGAGTTTGCTTATTTGAAGATTTTTTTGAGAGAGAACTAAACAAAATATACCACTAGTGACTGTTCAAACCACATTCCCAAAACTGATCTGATCTGAAATAAGCACCCAGGGCTCCTGTGTTATGAATGTGGGGTTCACGCTTTGGATTTGATTACTTCCTGTTGGACTACTTGCTGACATAGTCATTGATTTTATCTGTATCAAAAGTAGACACAGAGAATCACCATGCCAGGTGAGAAATCCCACTCCAAATTCCATTGTATTTAGGCACATGCAAAGAGAATGATGTAAAATACAACTTTACAAAACTAAAGCCTATTCAAATAAGCAGAAATATCATAAAATTCAAAAACACAGTTGGTGGCTGGTAGTCACTCCAGAGCATTTCACCTTGCATCCACAGATCACTGGCTAAAAACTTGTCCATAAAGATCTAACAGTATCTATACAACTTCGGTAAAGCAAGCAAAAAGTCGGATCTCATTTAGTAGAGCTGCTTAAAAAAATAATAATAATAATAAAAAAAATTGAGAAGTTGAGTAATAAGAGTAAAGGTTTGAAATGAAAGACTGTAGAAAATCTGAAGGAAAAAAGGGGATTTAGATAAGCTTGAATGTAAACTAAGTTTAAAATGTGAATTTGAAAAAGGCAAAGTTTGAGAAATAAAGTGAGCTTGCAAGGATATCAACTACTATATGAAGTACAGAGATTTTATATGTCACATCTTCCACTCATTCTCTGAATTAGACATGCTACAACTGCTTATAATGTGTACCCTAAGGCCACAAGATAGAAAAATGCATGAAGGTTGCTGCTGAGTGAAAAATAACCCAGAAGATGATATGAAAGATATGCATGGAACTCCAGGAAAGGTACACTGAGAAAGTCAAGAAATGAAAGAGAATTGCTAAAGGTAGAATTACTAAAAGACGTGCTGAGTCTGGCTGCATTTTGGTACAGCTGTTAAATCTAACAGTTCTTCAGGCAAACCAGTAGGGAGAGAACACAGTAGGAAGCAACAATATACATTTAAGAGAATGTAATTAAAGATTACTTCTTGCTAAAAAACTAAATGATACTTCATATCAGCTACCAATGATCAGGTAAACTATACACGAATGCCGAAGGACATGGAGAGTAAAATCACAAATTCAACAGGAAGTATTTTCATTTTAAAACTATCAAGATAGAGTGATGAAAGAAAAGAAAATGAAAATACCTACACGTAGGGAGAATAACCCAAAAGAATAGTATTCAGAGAAAATAACAAGGAAGATGGTATATTTTGCCAGGCTTATCTGGATGGTAAACAGACAACCAGTAAATAAAGAGAAGCTCACCTTTTGCAGATGGTTGAGGTTCACTGATAACTCCACAGGGGAGGGATCTCCAACAAGAGATCCTTCCCCAGTGGTGGTCAGCCCTTAAATGGGACTGGGAGAGGTGGAGGCAGACTCCATCCCTTCCAGTCACACAGGTACATTGCCTTCACCTGTGCTCCTGAGGCTGACTCAGTGCTCTCCTCAGGTGATCAATCAGTGTTTCAGGCCATGATTCAGCAGTTTCCATGCACTATAGTATTATGGTATTCTTCTACTGGTGGGGCAGCTAATTTTAAGGACAACTTATTCTTTGTACTTTATTTACCATTGGAAAGTATTAGGAATTCTTCCTATATTGAGACTGAAAATGAATTTTAGGAGGAAGAGAAACTGGTAAGAGGAAGAGCCTTGCTTTTCATTTTATCCAGTGTTCACAGTGGATGCAAACTATTACTGCCCGAGATCCAAGATGACTCGCGTTACTGTGAGCTGCATTACTTAGCTAAAAAAACCCTATTAGGATGTCTATTAACACAAAGTAGAGCCTCATATTTACATAAATGTCAGTTTACTTGGATTTCATATGTATCATGTTTTTCCTGCAGAATGTTATTTAAACCCCCATGGAACATTTTGGCACACGTGCAAGAAGTCTATTTTTATAGAATCATAGTAAGGTTAGAATTGGAGGGGACCTTACAGCCTACTCAATTCCAGCCCCTACAGTAGGCAGGGCAGCCCCCCACCAGAGCAGGCTGCCCAGGGCCCCATCCAACCCGCCCTTGAACACCTCTAGGGATGGGGCATCCACAGCCTCTCTGGACAACAGTACCAGGGGTCTCACTGTTCTTTCAGTGAAGAATTTCTTCCTAACAACTAACTTAAATTTCCCCTCTTTATTTTAAAGTCGTTATTCCATTATCCCAATCACAGAAGAAAAAAAAAAATTAACATCAGAGTTGTTTCATTGCTGAATAACAGATGAAAACTGTCAATGAAGAAAGAAATATGTAACATTTGTATTCGTGTTTGTGCTGGAAGAAAAAGAAGTTGTACCAATCTCCTCTGAATGAATACTTCTGACCATAATATATGGAAACATGATAAAATATGGCTACAACAACTACACTTTTTAAACCAGATAGCATGAAGTTTTCTAAAACAAGTGAAGGAAGAGAGCAGTGCACTGATAATGATTTTCTTTTTCATTATTCATTTTTCATTTGTTCTTGAAATACTAAGGAAACTTCATAAGACTGAAAGAAAACAGATCTTGTGCCAGTGCTTTAAAGGGCAAATGAGACAACCTGGATAATTAAAATCCCATAAGCTGGGCATCAGTCCTAGGAAAATAATGGAATATTTCCTACAAGTCTCAATTAATGAAGGATTAAAGAAGTGGTACAGAATTAATGCCAGTCAATATGACTTTTCTTTGGAAAACAGAACTTGCCAAGCTGGCATGGTATCTTTGAAGAGATCGTGGGAACCAGGTACCATTCTGTGCTGCCTACTTCCAGAGAAGAGTCTGGATGACAATGGAATTCCCTGAAGAGTGAGTTTGTCTTTGAAGTGAGATTATACATCAGCATGACACAAAACACCTGCCCACCACTTTTACTGGGCATGTAGTGTTTAATTGTGGTATGCTTTTTCCAACAGCTATTTCTCTTTCTTACATTCTTGGCATGCAAATGACAAGCTACTATTAAACACAATTATTCAAACCTAATAGCAAAGGAAAGTTGTTTGAAGAAACGTTCCTAAATCTCATTAAAACGGAAAACTATTGCTTTGGTCTTGGTCTGAAAGGAGCTGAGTTTGAGATTCATTTCCTACCCATTATGATGATCTACTTACTGAATCATTATGATAAGAACTTCTGCTTCTTTGCAAAGACCAAGATGCAAATTCTTGCAACTTCCACAAGTTTATGATGTTTCTCAGCTGACATTCTTTCAGCAATCCCAGCAGACCTAATTTAATTTCTAATCTTTTCACCATGCTTAACACACTATTCTAAATTATTTTGCATCTGTATTCAGAGGGAGTATTGGCTGATTTTTGCTTATAAAGCTCTCTCCTTTCATTCCCTTTGTTTCCTATGCAAAAGGAATGAATCTAACTGCATATAGCAATTCAGTGATCAGCTGCTTTCAGTCCATACCATATTTCAATAACAATATCGCATATATTGTAGACTTGACATATTTTATGCTCATAGCACAGAGAAGCATGTATTGTACTTCACCTGTGACTTTGAGAGTAGGGTAGAAAGCCAATTTTTTCCAGACAGCCCAGTAAAATATCTGAGCACACAAGTACAAAGGTATAGAAAAAGTGTCAATTTGTGTTTATTTAATCACATTTTCTTCTATTTTGGCAAAGAATATAAGATTTAAGAATTTCAGCTAACATCAAAATTCTACAATAAGAACAATCAGAAAGGCAATAGGTACAAACAACAATTGATGCTCTCGTGTTTTACCAAACATAGTGTAAGATTTCAAGATTTCATGTCAGAAAATGTTAAAATGTTTCTGTTGATATTCTTTTAGTACTTCTAGATTTGGTAATGTTTTTACTCTTATCAAAACAATTTTTTCTTAATTTTCATTTCCTTCAACTGATCAAAGCGTTATTTTCTTGTCATGTCTTAGAACAATCATGTGACTTAGTGAATTTGCTTTCTACACAGTATCTTAAAAAGACCTTTAAGGATTTGTGAGCAACAGATTTGATTATTTTCTTTTTACAAAGCCACTGCATTTGCCTAAAGAAGATGTAAAACTTTTCATGTTTTAGAACTTCACATAATCTCCCTCCCCAGAATTTTCTTCAGATTTGGATACAAAAATATACAGCTCAAACGTAACGCAGAGTCGCACGATAGAGCCAAGAAATTAAATTATTGTTTCTTCCAAAGCCCTTTGAAGAGCTAAACAACTATTCTCTCATTATTCTACAGGATGATTTTGTTCTCTCCAAATATTCCATATGATTTTGTGTCTATTTTGGGAAATGGAAGCATAGCCTTTCCAAGTAGTGCTTAGTTATCTAGAGCAGTGTCTTTGATGCCTCATTTCTTCATTCTTTATGTTTTTGTATTAAAAAGCAACCTTTTCACCTCCTCTTCTGCTCATCCCTTAAAATCTATTTCATTTACCTCAGCTTCCATTATAAGCAAGGAAATAAAAATAATTATGAAATTTTATAAACATCACCAGTTACTTACTATGGAATTATCCCGTCCAGCGTATTTCAATTTTATTCCATTCCATCCAGTTTATACAGATACTTTAGTGCACATACTAGAAGTAAAAGTATGCCTGTGCAGTATACAATGGCACACAAAATGACAATTTCATGAATGAATTAATACTATGCATAAATTTTAGGGTATTTTCTGTTCAATGACAGGAAGTTCTGAGTCAATACATCAGAGAACCAAAACACATCAATGGTTAATTTAAAACTGCCCACATTTGTGGAGAACTCTAATTATATTCTGAGAGCTCATTTATAACGAGCTTTTAATTAGAGAGTATGTCCTCATACTGTAATTCTTAAAAGGAGAGAAATTATGAGATGCTAGGTAATTCTCAAAATAGCATGCTTCAGTGTTCATATCGTTCTTTAATTTTACTTCAAATGTAAAGACTACTTGCCTAAAGTCATTATTGGTTTACTTATGGCAGTTGAAGCATAAGATAATGGAGAATTCTATTTCATTTTTTAATCACCATACACGTACATGTGTTATCCCACTAACAAATGTCTCCTCTACAGGTTAGTGAAAGGGCAACAGAGGAAACATTACCTCTATGAACAAGAGCTTAATACATTATATGACTGCCTCAGACTGGGAGATGACTGATCAATTTTCCTTCTATCATTTGTATAATTAGTCATTCTCCCATACTGTAAGAAAATAAAACACAACATACTGCTTTCAAAATTTCTGAATACAACTCTATGTAAGAGCTTTCGTGGTACTTCACAGCATCATCCCTCATGAGAAAGGCCTGGATTTTTTCACTTGGATAGCATCCAGTAAAATCTTATCAATAAGCCTATATTTATTTTTTGTTTTAATTAGGCAACTCAGCTTTATTTAATTCTCCTATTTGTAATATTGTACAAACACACTGCTGTATAACCCATTACCATCTAGGCTTCCTCTGCTTGTCCAGATACACCACATTTGTCGTTATTAGAATTCAACAAGAACTTAAAATGATTACCTGGTTTACTTTCATTGGGTTTACACTGAACTTCTTCAACACATTCTGCAGGAAACCATCCAATATGTCCCCGGGTGCTGCCTTCCCAGAATCCACCTTCTCCAATGCTTAGAACTAAATATAGAGAGACATAGGAAGCATTAGACTTCTATCTCTTCTGATGTGAAAAGTAAGATTTAAACAGCTTTTCAATAATAATTGAGTATCATGCTCCTAAGAGCAAACGCTGTTCAATAACTTAAATTCTAGTCTCCAAAAGTGAGCAAAGAGCAAACTTTAAACATAAGTCTCCCTAATCAGCCTTTGAAAACCCTGCCCAAAACTATTTCTGTCAGAAGTTTTCTTTGCTCTCACATAATTTCTTCAATTTTCAGTTTTTGCATTGCTGTTTTAGACAAGGATAAATGCATCGTCATATTAACAACAAAAATGTGCCTTGCCGGTTCAAACTAAGCTGAAGTGATGAATGCACTGTAAAATTGAATCTATATTGAAACAGGGTATGTATATACAGAGAGTAACATATCATATGTTATGTACTTCCTAAGGAAACACGCCAATTTATTTAGTGGGTAGTTCCAGAGATGTGTAATATAGATCAAGTAATACGATTTAATAGTTTGAGCATGCAGCAACAAATTCTTGAACATCCCTTAGGTGCACTACACAGTATACATGCCTTTTGATACATTTCAATGACCTTTCTCAGCGTAAAGAAACAAAAACAAAAAAAAAAAAAAAAACACACAGGAACAGAATAAGTTTCCAATGGAAGAAAAAGCTTTAGTTCTAGTTACCAAGGATTGTACATTGCAAAATAATAATGCATATATATACTTCAAAGCAACTGGAGGTGAGGCTCTTCCTAATCACTGTATTAATGTTGAAAGAACATATATTTTGAATAGAACATATCTATTGTTTTAATAGAATACATATGATTTAATAGACATAAAAACATGGGTAGCTCTTCAAAATCAGTTGACTGGGAATGTAGTTCAGTCATACAACACAGGTCTACAGAGTATATCTGTGCAAAACACAGCATTCAGTGTGGAGGTCCCTGAGCTACCAAAAAGAAGCCCATGGAAGTCGAGACAGCACAGCTCCATTAGCAGTGTGGCTGCTAAACCAGCCAAGCTAATTGGCGCTGCTGAAAATCAAGACCAATTAGCGCAAGCTCTTTTCAATAACGTATGCATATGGTTTTCAGGACCCAGAATAAGATCTCTGCAGAGTACTGTAGTGTGGTAGGGATATTAACTTGATCAGAGCCATTTTGAAGATCACCAGCATGAGCACTTCTTACCCTGTTAAAACGTGTCTTATTAGGTTTTAAAACTGTAGTCCCAGAGCCTGACTGCAATTGAATGCTGTATCAGCAAAACTGCTCTGACTCAACGGCTTTGAATTTGAAGCTGATTTGCACTACTATGGACTCAGATAAAAATCAAATCAATGATAGGAAAAAAAAAAAAAAAAAAAAAAAAAGTGTGTCCTGAGAACACTGAAGGAATAGTAAGAAGCCTGGTCTGACAAATCAGGAACTGTAAAGACAGTATTTGAAATCAAATGTTTACCTCATTTGTCACTGATGCAATCCTAAGATATTTGTGGTGTTGCTTTTGAAGCGTGGGTGACTATTAACTGAAATATTTGAGAGAAAAATATTTTTCAATGTGTCAATTTTTAGTTTTTTAATATAGCATATTCAGTTGCACAGATTCCATTAACTGCTTATTTACGAATCACTTTCAATGAGAAGTACATTACAAGCCCAAGAAAACATCCCTTAAAGCAAAATGTTACACTCAGGTGGGTTTCAAAAATACTGCTTATCAAGCACTTCTCAGACTTCATGCATTTGAGGAAACTACACCTGCCTAGAAAGTAAAAGGCTAGTGGGGGAGAGCACTGACCTTGGAAGACACAAACTACTCCACAGTGAGAACAAAGACAAAAATTTTTTAGGATAATTTTTGTTTTAGTTACCTAAGACCTATTGCTACTGTTTAGATAAGAAGAAAATATTGCATCTCTATGTTTACATGCAAGTTAAAATAAAAAACCTGATCCGTGCTTTAATGATATTAATAAAATAAATGACACATAATACAGATTCAGGGTACAATTAATGAAAAATATGTTTATAAATTTCAACTGTTCTTGAAAATTTTTGTTTACTACTACACAAAATAAATCTCAGAACTCAGTGTTACCAAAAACAGAAGCCTGCTCATTCATCCAGTGTATATAGGGTATTCATCAACATTCAACATATTTTTAACAATGTATCCCCTGTTCACATAAGAATAGTGTATTTCTCACATACGAGATAAGCAAGTAGGAAAGCATAATTAATAACATACATATCAATATTATAGCTATTATAGCATCCTGTTGTACACTGATTTAGCTGGAAGTAACACATGTGAGTCCAGGCTTCCATTCAGCTGAAATTGCAAAATGTGACAGTAATAGATACCTGCTGAGGAGAGTTCAGAACTGATTCTAAGTCCTGATTCCACAAATTGGCAAGATAAAGAGAACAGCAACTACTTAGCAATTAAGTGCTCTCTAACTCTGTACTTTATTAATGTCAGAAATGCTCTAAATTACACTGATATTTCAATCTCCAGAAAGAATTTGCACTGTCAGACAGAAGTTGGGATTCTCACACCTGTAATTTCAGGGGTTTACAGTAGTAACAGCTGATAAAACATCTAAGTCAAGATGAGAAAAAGAATACGTTTTATAAGTCCATCTATGAATGCAAGGAAAAAAGGTCACTAGAAAGCAAAAGCTTTCCCATTATTGCATGGACTATTAAATATCAGCAATTACTAACAGCAAAAGGGAAGCAAATATCCTTAGACCTACCTGAAGACATAACATCTATGGAAAAGAGGTAGAAGAGAAAATGAGGTACTGCTAAAATGCAGCCACCGTTCTTGTTCAAGTTTTTTTAAAGATTAAATCTATGAATAAAATTATTATTATTAAAAAACACAGTGTTATGGATGCCAAGAAGAAGAAAACCCAATGCAACTGCAAGAGGAAAATGGGGAGAAGCCAGGGTTGCAGCTGATGTACTGAGATGAGACAAATTATGGGGGAGATAGAGGAGAAGCACATACTGCCTAATACTAAAAATGTAGAATTTGGGATAAAGTTGTAGGTTCTGCATTACCAAAAAACCTGAAATAGTCTTTTCAATAAATCTCAGGCAGTGACATCAATACGAAATTCTACAGCAGGAGTCAAAAATAAAATAAATTCTGTATCTATAAAAACTGGCATTGTTTCATGAATTCCAATGTGGATAGCTGGGGACTTAAAGTATAAATTATATGTACGTGTAAACTTTTGAAAGTATTCACACTTGGTTTAAATGAGGGCTTAATCTCTGTCTTTTCCTTCTCACAATAGTGCTTAAGTGATATACTGTAATAGATAATTTGGTACCAGCAAGTGACTTTCTAGTCAACATTTTCCCTCCTGAGGGATGTAACAATGGAAAATCAAAGCATAACTTTCCCAAAATCAATAATTAGATTTTACCATTTCAAGTTTTTGGGTTTTTTTCCTTCTGCTTTTTGTAAAAACAAAAGATGTGGCTGCTATGGTAAGAGCAGGCCAGAGTCTCTTTATACACAACATGAATTGCAAAAAGCAATGTGAAATTTTAGAATAAAATTTAGGCTCTAGTAACACTGAATTCTGGTATGACTTTTCACAACAAAACTATAGTTTAAAATGAGAGTTATATATAATTACACGAACAAAAGGGCAAATTGAAATTGCACAAAGATCAAGCAGTTGAATAACATGAAAACATGCATAAGCAGATCCTATCAGGATCTTATATTTTAATGTCATTAAAGCATTATACCTAATACGGCCAGATTTTGCTCTGACAGAGTCCAAAAAAATGGCAAAGCATTTATATACAGTACCAATCTGTCATAGGGTATTTAAACTCCAGTAACTTCTCTGTTTTTATTAACAATATAACATGCTCATCTCAAACTAAATTACACAACATATGACCAAAAATTCAGATAAATCAAACACAAAAAAATACATTCTTCGACATTATACCTCCCTTCATTATGATACTGTCATATAAATAGGGAGTGAGAATACTTTTCCATCTACTGACAATACAAACACTTTCTGAAATTCTTATAATACTGAAGATTCGATTAAAAAATTGTTCTTTTTGGCAAAAAATTTAATGGAAATTGCAGCCAAATGCAGGTGATTGTCTATAGATGTCACAGGTTATATGTGAAACTACCTTGCAGTATCTACAACCAATTTTTGGTGCTAGTATAAATTACACTCATTCGTGGGAAAACAAATACTTATCTGGAGAGGGAATGATAGATTTGCTTGAAAAAAAGAAGATAATTTCTACAATTGAGAGAAAAAATGATCACAATGGCAATAGAGTGTAAAGTTGAAAGTAAGCTGAAAATTCTAGCAACAGAACTAGCCTGTGCTGATATAATAACCATCAGACCTGTAAGTAAATGTGTTTGCTAATGACAAGCAGCTGAAGATCTCAGTACTTCTAGTGAGAAGAGGAATTAAGAACAGTTTCTACAACCCAGAGTAGAAAGCAGAAAATTTCAGGATTTCCTTCTTCATCTGGATGGAATGACAGTGCCCCTTCCATTCAAACTGTAGGTTGAACATATCATTTACCTTTAAATCACCGTACAGTTATTGTTAAAGAGTGCTATTTACTTAATGAAATGTAAAAAGCTTACATCTGAATTGTAAATACCAAGCTTTGGTGTAAATGTGAACTATAATAAACAGTTTATCTCCTGGATTTTTAGTTTTAAATTATTTATTTATTTATTTATTTAATTTTCCAAAAGGCAGAGGACCAAATTATTTCAGAAATATCTAATTTAGTTTTTTCTCCTTTAGAAATATCAGTTGTCTGATGTAAATAAGCATAATTTTCTGCCCTTTGGAAGGACAACTTCCAAATGATAGATAACTGATACAAGAGCAGGTGTTTCATTGGAAAAACAATTTTGCTAAAAAAAAATTCCTTCAAAAAGTTACAACTTAAAGATATATTTTTTTAACCTCGCACCGTAGGGTCAACTTTTTTTCTCTAAATGCATTCCAGTATGAAAAAGTTCCATGCTTAAATTATATTTTCAGACACAAGTGAAGAGAAAAGTAAATTAAGTGTCAGTTACCTTGCAGAGTGACTGTTTTCAGCATCTGAAATGCACCTTGACTCATAATTTACAAGCAAGATAATTGGAGGTCGCACAAGTTATGACTTACTCTTGCCTTCTCTTTTTCTGAAAATCTGATTTAGTTTAAATTTTACCCCATTTCTTTATGTATCCTTGTTTGTTCCAGAAACATATCCTGCCTGCTCTCCCTGTCATTAACGACGAACAGGATCTGTCTGTTCTGCCTTATGGGCACATCATTTCTGGCTTTAAAATACATGATCAAGAGAGACCGACATATCTTGAAATGAGTGCAAAACTACTAGAAAGGAACTAATTGTCTATAGCACTGATAAAATCATGTTAAGGCCTCCAGCATGCAAACAAGCCCCAGCTGCCACGTAGAAAATGTTCCTGTGCAGTCCACACTCAATCTGGAAGGAAAGTCTTGTGTATCCGCAGTTAATGATTTTGCATGATTGACCTGAGCAGTCAGATTCAACAATAGCTCCACAGGCATTTCTTCTAGGGGAGAAGCAAATTCAGTAGTTCTTCCCCATCTCTACCTGTGGAACTTCGCAGAGAAATGAAACTGGGGAAGTAACATGGATAGAAGATATTCCTCACTTTTAGATTTAACATTTAAATTCCACTTCTGCCTCTAAAATCAATGTGTGATCAGCTGTGACTTCTAGGATTAATCTAATCAAGTTTCTTGTTTATCTGAAAACCTACCTCATTGGCCTGTAATTCAACCATTAAATTGTCTGATTTCTTTTAACAGAATTACTGTTAAATCCTGATAACTTCATGTCTTCTGATTGTGTCCTATCCCCCCTACACCACTAGAGGATGGGAACAGTGAAGGAGTATTAGCTTAAAGTTTTGGCTGCCTGTCAGTCACAGCCACCACGGCCACAGTCAATGTCAGGCTAAACTCTGACACATAGCACCTTTTTTTTCCCTTCATCACCTAAGGAAGAATGTTCAAGAAGAGGCTTCAGTGATGCTTGACAACGATGGATTGTTAACAGAGCAATCACTCACTACATTGAAGTCTACAAATGCAATAATCTGCCTTTAATCCTCTAAATCTGCAGAAAGAGAGCTCAACTGAAATGGAACTGAATGAGTTGTGCCGTTCCAGTTAAGATCTAGCATTGTTCACTTTTTCCTCCTCTTTACTTTTGTGAGCTACTTCCTATGAAGCTAATATATTTGCTGCTGTTCAGGTGTGTGTCTCAGCTTGAGGAAATGGGAGTAGAGATAAAAACAGTACCTCAAGCAATCCTCCTGTACTGATTTGAATATTGAACAAATTAAAAACAAAAAATAGCGATAAAAGTTACAGATCTAGAGCTTTCCCCATCACTGTTGAGGAAGGCATGAGTAGAGCTAAATTTGCTCTTCTCCAGAGAAATGCCCTAACTACAGGTGTGGGGTGTGCAGAGCAGAGATAATTAATTTGAAAAGATGCTCCAAAACAACTTAGATCTGAAAGATCATAAAACTGTGTCAGATTTCACTAGTGTGAGAAAATTCTTAGTTCACCTCACTGGTATTCCATTTCTATAGAATATTTTGGGCCAGTTACTATTGAAGATAATGGGGATTTGAAGATGGTCGTACATCCTAACCTCCTTCATGCAGCCTCCTGAGCAAAGCAAGAACTCTTGCTCATGCAGAAAACAGGCCGTGTGTTTGTCATATCACTCTGATGTACCAGTTAGAAGCAGAATTCTGTCTCCTGCTCTTCAGGTATGAGTGACTGGAAGAAATAAATTTGGTCATTATCTGTGATGAGTCATAACTATTTATGTTAGGAATTTAAAACAAATGGATTAAGCCAGGAGACAGTAAGGAAACTAAAGAGACCAATGAATCTGAGCAAGGTTAATTTCAAGTTAATTTAATCCTTCATATTTTATAGTATAACAATCCTTATGCAAACCTTTTAGGTTAAATTTGTCTGCCTTGCTCATTCAGTCAAGGTACACACTGCTGTTGAAGAAACAAAACACATTTATGTAGCTCTTCTCTCTCAGGTATTATATTTACTAATCTAACAAGTGCAAAAGCCCAGGAGAACAACTTTCCTTCTGCCCACTAACACTGCTGGCAATATTTTCAAGCACAGCAGGTACTTAATATTCTTTTTTCAAAATGACTTACAAGGAGATTTTACAATAAATTGAAATGTTAGTGATATATTTGGATTGCCCCACTGGCTGAGAGCACATAGAAATAGAAGTAGAGTTGCAAGGGTCAGTATTTCTAATGCAGAGAACAGCTAACCTGCTGGTAAAACTGGTGCTCGAGTCACAACTACTGTATGGCTTCTGTCTAACACAAGAGAACATAGTTTGGAGTATGCCTTGATTGGGCTAAACTCCTCTTAGATGGAGAGACAGCATCTACGCAGATCTGACAGTCTGAAAAGATTCCTAAAATAGTCTACATTGGAACACAGTTGAGATATCAGAAAAACCCTCCCAATTTTTCCAAATGATGGACACTGGAAAATTTATTTAATCACAGTAACAGAGAAACCAAGCATTTTTCAGAGCTGATCCACATATTTGCCAAGTGAAACAGAAAAGGTGGTAATACCATGGGAGGCAATAAAAATAAAAGAGATAAGCAAACTACTTGGAGTTGGAGGCCACCAATAAGGACACAGTAGACAATACTCCTGAATCCAAAAATATAGATAATTTATGTTTCAGATATGTTGCAATATAACACTTTCTGGAAAAAAAAGAAAATCATTATTTTGTTTCTAAGAAACCAGAGATTATCTGTTCCATGCTGAGCTGCAACCAGAGGTAGCATGTACTACTTTCTACTACAACAAGGCATGCTACTAAAGACTTCAATCACAGGTAACCTTCTCAGGGATGCACAGATTCTTCTGTATTTTTTGTCTTCATGACACAGAAAAGTATTCATTCTTCATTCATAAAGTGCTTAGAAGCATTGTCTTAACTATATTTGAGTTCTGTTATAATAGATACCACTTGATTTACTGTTTAAGAATTAAATCTATCATTGCAAAAGATTATTGAAGTAAATTTTGCATGTACTTTACATTGTGTGTGGTTGTGCGTCTGTTTAGGCTGAATTAGATTTATTTCAATGAAAATCTAGGCTCATAGCAAAATGCCAAAGAAACAAAATATGATAATGTTACAGTGGGGAATTAAGCTAGCTAGCTCTTCATTTATGTTTGAATGAAACCTGTATAAAAGATACAAGGTTTATTTTTACAGCAGCCATGACTCTTCTTTCATGAGTGGCAGACACACAAATGATGTCAGTGTGTATGACTAACAACTAAAAATAAAGCTGGTATTTTTGTAGAGGCTATGTAATATTCTATTAATACAAGGCCATTTTGTTTAGTCCACATTTTCCTTGGGCCTCGTTCATTCATGTCTTTTTCTGAATAGTTTCATTGTGCTATCTACTGTGATCGCTTCTCACTCATGCACTATCAAAGATTTTAGAAAAAAAATTCTGCCTCATCTTCACCCGACAAAAGCAATTCTTATCAAGAGCCTAGAGATTCACTCACCAGCACATCCCATCTTATTGTACCAAGATATAAAAGAAAACCTATTAGAACGTTTTCCAATTTATCCCTTCCTCTAACTTGTTGTTCTGAGTTATTGCCTTGTGATATCTTTATATCGATCATTCTCTCAGGATACTCTGATGAGAACAGTCAGACTGAACACAGAGCCTGGTACCCCGACAAGAAATTTCTATACAAATCTCCCTGGTAACCCAGGAAAAGACAAAGCATTGAGGTGTAGTACACGGGTGGGGTCAAGAGAAATATTTTTACATTTTAAGCGTGAGACAACGATGTTTTCAACCATGTACAGTGAGACACTGTACTGAGCCTCAAACAGTCACATATACCACCAAAATAAAAGCATTGAATTAATAGGTTATTATGTAACCTGTACTAAATTCCAGCACTGTCTGGATTACGGTCTTGCTAATGGAGTTTCAGGCACAAAAGACATAGGGTATTCCAGGTATCAAGTGGATTTTCTAGTCTTGAAGAATGACATGATAGCCAGCATACAAGAATTACTACAAGATGTGAGTGTTAAATGCCTGTACTTTCAGATGATGGAGTCTATCAATCCTTCCTGTTGGAACTATTTTTTGTTTGGTTGGTTTTTGCTCTGATACAAATAATTGTTTTCACCTGAAAAGAGGCACGAACTGTTGTTTAACTGAACCTAGATTTTTGTCAAATATGGTAACTTTGAATCCTTCCTCCATACCATTATCCGAGACCTTTTTAAAGCATCAGCGTTATTTCAGATGTATTCTTCATCCTCTACATGACTTTGTGTACATTCTGACATATTTTTTATGACACTTGAGGAACAACTGACAAGATAACAAGAAATAGGGTTTGATATGCTTCTGAAACTTTTTCCTTTGATGAGTGATTGCAGCCTATGATATGGTTCTAGCATTCCCATGCAAACTGCCTTAAATTCCACTCATCTTTAGGAAAAAAAAAACAACGATGTTCTGCTATGTACATTTTTTTTTCTTTTTCCAAGCTTTCCTAAAAGAAAGGATGTGTATAAACATTTCTCTAAACTTCACTGTATTGAAGTTCTATAAAACACTGTATAACAAGTGTGCCTGCAAATCCTATATCTGTGCTAGCTTTCTACTTCAATGTGCATATCATATATTTGAAACTGGAGAATCCCTGTAGGGATGATTTGATGTTGGATAGGTAAGCATTGCTTTTTATGAAGTTAATAAATAATTTATAGTTAGCTTCAGTAAACAGATTTTCCCCATTTTCTGTTTCAGCACTTTTAAATGCTTTGGTTAGTGCCCCGGTAATATCATTGGTCTTTGTTCTGGTCCTCCTATTATAAGGAGATCTGAAAAGAGGTCTAATTTCCCCCTGCACTGTTTTCCAATTATTGTCACAGTAGCTTAGAACCAAGGACTCCTGAACTAATTTAACTATTAAACTCTTTATTGAAATTGAAATCCTTTGTTTGTTGGTTAATTTCTGCATGTAATCTGACAAAATTCTACTGTAAACAAGCAGCCTTGTAACGAACATCCTAAAAATTTCAGCATCCCAAGGAATGTGTTATACTGTTTCCACTTCTGTTAGGGAAAACGATGAATGTCTGCCTTGTTTTTCTCCAGAATTACCTGGAGTAATTGGAATAAAACATCAGAGACTAGAATGTACCCTCTATGTTCTTCAATCCTCTACATGAAGAAAAGCGTTACTGTACCTTTAAATCCAGCTACATACTTGAACATAGGGATTATGTAGGGATAAAATGTTTCCCAAAGAGTAGTTGATGTTGCTCAGTCATACTCATTCTTTATCTGTCGGCAGCTACTAGGAACCTCTGATGCAGAAAGCAATTTAGTATCACTCACGGTTCCCCAAATTTCTCCTTTTGTAGGGAGCAGCAGTTCTCCCTGGTGGTGATAAACCTCCTGAGATTATGCGCAAGCAAAAATTTCTGGAATATGCATAAGTTTCACTTTTTTGCTATCATTTTCTTTCAATTCAAAGTAACTTTTTCTACTGTCTTTTTCTTGCATCTTTTCAGTGAGAAAAGAATGCAAGACCCCAGGCCTTCACATTTTCAGTATTCTTATGTAAAAGTATGAAAATTACATTTATGTTCTATTTGCTTTATGTTTTGCATGACAGTTACTCATAATGTAACAACTTTTCTCTAGGTTGTACCCATTCTTTTGACACTCAAAGGCTTTTGTTAACTGATATTATGCATCATTTCTCTTGCATTTATTCCCATACACTGAATGCTTACAGAACAGGTTTCCAGAAGATGCAAATCTCTATCAGTTTTGTTTGAATTTGAAGCTAACTCTGCTATTTGTGACTTGAATCTTACTTGATATCTGGCATTCCCAAGAAATTCTGTAACCTCAGTGCTTTGTTTGCCTTTATTAATTTTACTCTAGTTTAGTTAACTCCCATTACTTGTCAACTCCTACAGAGTTTTATTGTTTCATTAAGTGCTCCTATTGGCTCTCAAATTTCCTTGTGCACCATTACCTTTCATTCACAATCACTGCTTCCTATCAGACAGGGAACAAACTCTCAGAACTGTCAAATCATTACTTCAGCCCTACAGCAAACACCAGCTCTCTAAATTTAACATTTCTCCTTCATCCTTGCATTTAAAACACATCTTACATGTGTTCTACCTTTAAAGTGCAGCACTCTCAAGATTTAGTCTACACCTCCTGGAGGACTGAGTTTAAAAAAATTAACTTACAAATGATTAAAGAGTCAAACATATTAAAAAGTATTTTTCTATTTTTTAAAATCTCCCTTATTATTTCCAGCTACTACATTCAGGATCAGAAAAGGAGAATATTTTCCTTTGGAAGGTAAAGAGTCATCTGTTTAACATCTTTATTTAGGATACTGAATTTATTCTTTTTATTTGCCTTCCATAACTGGAATTTTGTTTGAATTTTCTGAGTAAAAGGTATTTTTGTTCTGGTTTTAGTTGGATGTGTAAAACCACAGATTAAACCGCAGTTAACTCTCTCTTTGAAAGTTTTGTCCTGTACACATATCTCACTCTCTCACTCTTAGCCGGAAGTACTGTTTTCAAAGTAACAACATGAACTTTGACTTTGATTTAACCGTATTCTGGGAAAGCTTGGGAAGTGCACCAGTGTTCAGAAATTATACATGTATCACCATATTTGCTCCTTAGATTATTTACATCAGACTGTATCCTAACTCTCAGGAGGGGACTCCTGCTATTAAATCAGTAAACTGTTCCTTGAGGAAAGGAACAGTGACAGACTTGACCCTATTGCTGTTTTCTTCCTGTGCATTTTGGATTGCGAATAAATTTACAAACTTTTTATGTGCTAATGTTGTCTTTCCATAATGACTACAGAAGCCAATTACATTTTGAGCAACATGCTGCTATTACTTCATGTTTTTGAATTTTAGTAATACTTCAAAATCAGTTAAAATGGCAGCTAAATATGTATTGACTAGAAAAAAGAACTAGGAGCAAAATATCCTCTAAAGAAAGAAAACCAAAAAATTATTTCTATTAAATATGAGATAGATTTTTTCCCAAAATATAAAATAGTTTTAAAATAAAATTTCAATGTAGAGAAGAAAATGCTTATTCAAAATAAATTACTCACCTTTTACTCTGTCTCCTTTGTGCAGATGAATTTCCCCTTCTCCTTGAGGTTGATATGGCTTTATGACAATAAAAAGTCTTCCTGGTACAGCACTGTAAAGCTTGCGTTTTGGACCCTGATAATCCAAGGTAGACAGAGCATCCTTGTTGGCACTAGGATTGTAAACGGCACTGGAAATTGAAATTAAAATCATTAACTGGTTATTTAAAGTGAACAAAGTGAATCATTTACCATCATGCTGGTAATATTAAATTAAGCAGTGAGTAGCATAATCATCTTCCAATAAGACATCTAACTCTGCAGAGAAAAAAATACACACACTGTTTTCATCTTAAAAGTGTTCTTTACATTCTGGAAATCTTTCTGTTTGAAACACAGTGTGCAACTGGCCATTTTGGCCTAGAAAAGAAAATACAATATTAAAGTTACTAGCTTCTCTACGAACTGAACTTTCACATTTGCAGACCCAGGTTAACATTAAATTTTCTGTACCACAATTTGTCAGAAAGATTTTTAAGCATCCCTATATACAATACTTGTTGGGAATTGATATCTTCATAATATTACAATGTTTAATCAACAATCGAGAAAAACTAATTACAAGGGGAAAATACTGAAAAACTGAAGTTACTTCATCACAATACTATGGACTAAATAATTAAGCTACTTCATCATTCCAAGGCCTGAAGATAAATACTGGATCTGAATCTACCCTAAGTATGGCTAGCATATTCTCTAGGAGACCATTACTTATTTGTGGGAATCTATAACTCTCACAAAGACTTCAGAGTGGCCTGATCAAACAAGTCATATATCATTTAAAAAAAAAAAACAAACTCACAGTCCAGTTACACAGAGAGAAATTATTGAAAACCACCAAAAAACCATTACATCTCTCAAAAATAAGTAACTGTTGAAAATACAGCACAAGAGGGAAGTATTAGAAGGTGGAAAACTTGTAGAAGACATCACAAACTTCCAATAACTTACTATTCAATTCTTATTTAAAAAATGTAAAGTATGAAGGCCGTAAAGTCTAGAAACAAATCATTTGTTAGAAAGGAAAATACTAATAAAGATTTTTAGGAAAAGAGTAAAACAAGGAAGATGAATAATTGATTTAGCGTTTCAACTCTCCATATTCTGGTAAGGATAAATAAATGATCACACACCGCTATAAATCAAATGAAATAGAAGCACTTGTCTTTACTGTTCCCCTTATTTTCTCCTTTCTTATCAGGAACCTTTCCATCCTACTTAGTAACATCTTCACCATTTGGAATGTTGTCCCCCTTTCACTTCATCATGCTTTTCTTCTTACTGTGAAAAGGTGCTGAACCATTCTTAAGTCTTTAAAAGTGATGTCTGTAAAGTACTTTGCATCAGAAACCACAGCTGGTTCACACCATTGTTTAAAGGAAGATGGGAAAAGATGACATTCAATTTTCAGTTTGGCTCCATTTCTTTTTCCTTAAACGTGAAGAAATACTCATAGCTGTAAACAATCCAGATCAATACACTTGCAATTTTTGAACATATAAAGCTGCATTTTCTGCCTAATCTGGTAACAGCCAGGTAGCAGCATTTTATTCACCCATCACAAAAGGCTCATTCATCTTCTTTCTTACTGAAAGTTGAGGGTGCAATGGCATGTTGAAGCTTTGCACTGAAGAAATCTTCTCACGTGAGTCAGGCTTACTAATGAAAACCAGGGCTGCAACTTTGAAGTCATGACTTCTTGAAAAGATCTCCCCTTTATGCCCTTGCCCCAGCCTGGGCTCCCATCAGAGCAAGACCCATGCCAAGAAGAAGCCAGAAGGGGATGTGGGGAGTTTATCATGTATTCCCCTTGCCCAGGAGCAGGTGGCCACCCCTGATTGGTATGTAGGGCAGCAGGCCTGTGAGAATATAAACACCTGAGCGACAGGCTGCAATGATCACATGGACCCCCCTTCCAGCATCACTTCCCAGCCTTCACCTCTCCAGCAGCAAACTGCTTTCTGAAACCTCATTAACCTCCTGGTGATTCTAACCCTCTGTTGCACTCTGACCTTTTCCACTACCCTGTTGCTCCTGCCGCTGTGGCCCCAAACTTCAATCTGTGGCAATGTCAAAAATGGCTCCATCATACAAGAGGAGGAACAGCTTCACACTGATGTACTGTTTGCAAATAATTAGCAGAAACAGCAAGGATTCCCACATTTAGTTGATAGTAAGTAGGTGGTCACACTTTGAAACAAAATCTGTGTCATGTGAGCTGTGATTCAAGGCAGCAAAGCAGCCCTGTGGCAACAAAAGGCAGTGCCTGCAAGGGAGAGATTGCTTATTAAATGTAAAGGTAACTAAAACATTTTGAGAGCCTTCAGTTTTCTTCGAGCACTTGTAGGAGAGCTCTGGATCTCTCTGAAAAAACTATTGTTGGTACACAGCACAGACACTCTGCAGCTGGACAGCTGTGCATGTAGCTATCATACTGATGCATTAACAGAACAACCAATATTTTTACCATGCGGTTTCAGGGAGGAAATCTGTTTTCACTATCAGTTATTCCAGTTTTCAAAACCAGTGGCTCACAGAGAGGGAAAAGTGGCTAAATGAATTCAAACACAATAAACAACACTCTAATGCTTATTATTATTATTATTTTAAACTTGTTCTCTCCCTCAAAGAAGCATTTGTACTCCAGGAACGTGGAAGCATGTTATCCCAGGAATATTGAAGAAAGGGCGCTTTTAATCCATCCCCGCTGAAGTAGTCACTGAACACAAGATAAATCTTCCCACTTTGCTGATACCTGCAGCATTCAGTAGAACACACGCACACTCATTCTGCAAAAACCATCTCGCAGCCGCCTCCTCACCTAAGTGAAGCCTCCTTACAGACAACAACATGGTTTTAAGTTGATTCAGTTCTATGTGAACAAGTGTCATCCAAATTTTAACCAAATGATCTTTGCCACTAATGTAATGCAGTTTGCTCTACTGCATGAAACTAGTTGTCTAAGAATTTCTTTCAGGGCTTCTTACCTCTCAGATAACTTTTTATGCACCACATTTCTACTCACCGGCAATATTGCTACCAGCACAAATAATAATGATTATCAGTTTTGGTGCCTACAGCCAAAAAGGAAATAAGAATATGCAGAATGCACACAGTAACTTCAACTACGTCACATTTACTGACTTGAAAACTTGAATTAACATCCAGACACTTGCAAATAGCAAAAACAAACAAAAAAAAAGCAACAACAACAAAAAAAAAAAACCTGCATTGTTTCACAATATTCTTGCCTTTTCTGCACTGAAAAGTTGATTATTTTTTATATTAGGAAACAAGATGGACAAGACCTGATATTTCCAAAGGTAGACCAAATTGAATACATTTTGTCAAAGCGTTTAAGCTCTGAACATCTCCATCAGTATCCAGTTCAACCTTTCTTCATTTTCATGCTTTAATCCCTCTGGCTTATCATCCTGGTACAACTCCATCATTTGAACATTTGACAGATGCGTACCCTGTGTCCTACTCAAAGTGAAGCTGTAACTAATTACCTGTTCACAGGACAGTGGATTCATAAACATAAAGCCCTCATTTGTGATCAAACCTAGACACAGCCATCAGCTTTATTATATTACTTGCAATATCTACATCAACCTAATTAGTCAGGATTTGCTCTCCATTGGGACATAGCTGCAGGTTATTTGCAGAGAGTGTCTGCTAAATCACATTTAAAATTCGAGAGGAGAGAAAGCAGCAAAGTCTGAGGGAATGTGAAACCCTGCAGCAAGGATAATCGTGACAGGAGCCCACGGCACCTATCACCAACATCTCGAGAAACTCCCTCTGCTCTCAGTCACCCTCCTGTACAGCCCCACTGATTGCCCACACTTACTCCCTCTGATTTCCTGTTGGGTTCAGCACTCATCTGTAGACAAGAAAAATTAAAGTCTCTGCTCCATCACACATAGCAGCTCCAGCACAGGTTTCAAGCACAACCAATCATTTTCTGCAGAGACCAAAAATCTGAGAAATATCTTTTATGGCTAATAATAATAATAATTGTATTCAACTATTAACCTTGAGAACTTGCACTGTGATTTGGAGTTGATGAGCTTTGCTAAATTTTTTAGTCTGCCTTACTGTTCAAGTTCTGTAGGGAACCATCTCGCACTGACTACCAGGGGTGGGAGGAATTAGAACTTTCACATTTGGTCATATTCCACAGTGTAGAGATTTTGTTATCTGTACATTATATAGTCTGCAAAATGGTCAGATGTTTTCGATAAAAGAACAGATCAATGTAGCATGATGACATCAGGAATATCTCATACTTTGAGTATGTGCAAAATTCACCTGATGTGCCTGTGCTGCTGCCGTTTGCCATCCTCTCCCAACCTGTTTAGGGATGGTGACCGGCTCCGGGAAGATGGAGTGTAGCTCCCCACAGTTTTTACAGTTCCATTAGGATTATTCTGCATCTGTTGAAGCAGATGAGGTGAAAGGCTGCGGTGGGAAGACGCAGAAGAGGAGGCTGACCACTCGGGGATGTTGTTGATGTTCAGGTTGTTGTCGCTGTTGGAACGAAGCAATATTCGGGGTGCCGCTAAGGTGCTCGGGGGTCTCCGCCTTCTGTTTGAGTAGGTAGGAGCCTCCCTAAAGGGCACTGTGTAAAGAAAGATATCCAGGGTAATTGCAGATGAATTTATCATTTACATGCACTTACCACCACATAAAAAGATTTAGCAACATATGGCATTGTTTTTTTTTTCAGAGACAGAAACTTTACCTTGCCTGCATATTTAATCAAATTAATTATCTTCAAAACGTCATTAAACTGGCCAACATTAACATGTTTACTGGTTTTAATAAATAGTCAGGCAATGCCAGCGGTCAGAGTCTGCTGAGCAGTCTTAGCTACAGTCTATGAAAAGGAAAACACCTAATTATCACAAGTTTGACTCTCACACTGTACAGATTCACTCTGTGTCTTAATGCTCAATCAGAAAGGCACTGAATGGGGCTGATCAGTAGGCATTGGTGCATCACCTTCCAAGTCTGAAAAATTCTGTTTCATCAAGTTCAGGCCTAACCTGAAATCTATTGTGTTAACAGTCACCTTATCCCCATCTTCCAGGTTAAAAATCAAGGACATAGATTTTTCTTCTGACAGAACTCTATTACACCTCTACAATCCCCTGGTACTCCTCCCTTTCTAATCTAGGCATTTCTACTCCATCTATTACTATTGTATTTAGAGCATATTACCCCAGGGTAATACACTCGCCTTGTCATGTGCCATGTCCTGGGGAGAACACGACTGCATCCAAAAGCTGCAATATGCTAGTTAATGAAACAGCTGTAACAGAAAACAAAAGCAAGAGCAATACAAACCTAATGCAAACCAAAGACCCTACCCATTCATCAATGTTACTGGTACACTGCTGCAGCCATATAAGAATTTGGACAAACAGACACTACATATTCCAGATCTCCATTTCTCACTCTAGTGGGTCAGTTACTTGCAAGTAGAATTACTTAAAAGTCGAATTTCCTAATAAAAGTCACTCAACTCATACTAGAAGTGACAGCACTTTCTAGTTATTTTATAAGGCATTAAGGGACCTGACCCTGGAAACTCATACTTAGCTCAGTCTACATTCATACAAGTACTTTTTTTACTTACAGTGGACTCACAGGGTTGTAGAATTGATTCTATACATATTTACATCTTAAAAATACATGTATATAACCTGAAAAAGTCATAGTAGAATAACTAAAACAAGGCAGCCAGGTGTTATTCTGAGGACTTTACTGAGCTGTTGTGATTTTCAAAGATCATATTTCAGTTGGGAAAGAAGCCCCACAAACTATCGTCCTACGTCTCCAAAGTGACAGAAAGTGCCATTTGTAAAGTGCCATAAATGTCTACACATTCAATGCCCTTTAAAAACATAGAAAATAACAGAATTAGAATGTGTCTGTCATACGCCGCAAGTAAATGAATTCACATATATTTGAATATACACAGGAATCAATCTGTCCTGCCTTGACAGGGAGCTTTTAATTGGGAGAACACAGCAAAACTTAAGGTTCCAGAGCAAAACTGAAAGTGTGTTTCTAACATAAAATTAAGGTGGAACTATAAGGGAAAGACTGCTTTATGTAATTTTCACCTGAACTGTTTTATGATTAACCGTGATTCTGAGTATTTTAAAATAGCATCCTTCATATTTCTAAAGAGATAAAACAGTGTCTGGTAAGTAGCTCAACAGCAGCAGAACAACCACAGAAAAGAGAACGGAGCACACAGAGAGGAAAGGCTTTAAATTGATTTTCATTATTTGAAAAGAGGCTGAAACAAGAGAAGCAGTTTTTTAAAAAATGTCACAGGGATAAAGTTCAATATTTGCAGTAGAAACTGACAAATTCTGTATAATTTTTATGATAATACAAATCTTTGGTGTTTCATAGCTTTTCAGGGTTTCAAAGCTGCAAAGTATGTCACTGAATGAACCTCATTGCCTCAAATGTCACAGTGAAACCCGTGGGCTTGTACTAACTTGAAGAAAATTCACTGCTCTTATTTCCAGAATTCATGTCCACCGATATTCTTATCAACGTCTATGACAAAGATGTGCTATTTGTGTACTACTATCATACTTTCAGCATTCAGAATATGGCTCTGGATGTGATTTCAATGAAGAGATGAATCTTTTACAGGTACAAAAAAAAAAAAATTAGCTACTGTATTAATTTAATTACAGGAGAAATAAGACAGAATCAGAAAGTGTATGGCAGACATAGGTTTGCTACCAGGAGTAGCAGCTTTGTTCCTTTAGGATCACCAAAGTTAGTCTCAGACTTCAGTAAAATTGGGGTCTGACCCTAAGACTCGAGTTTTCTACCCCCAAAAATTGCTAACACCAAGGGCAGGCTGCAGAGCCACAGCTCCACCAAACCAAATGGTGCCTATGGGTTCTGCCCATGTGCTGTCAGCTATGTGTGGCAGTGGCAGCAGGAGGGCAGAAGGTCAGGACAGGAACAGGACAGCAGGGAGCTGTGAGCACCTTTGTGTTGGCAGCCGGAAAAAGCACAGGGCTGCGCATTAGCTCCCACTGAAAAGTGGTGTGTTGTATGTATGCATGCTCACCAGGTATCATATTAAATTCACTCTTCTTTTAAATATCAGAAAGGCATTTTATATTTAGGAGTCACCTTCTGATTTACTATTAACATTCTATTCTTAAGGACAGAACTGCAAGCAAAATCAGCCTTTACTACAGAGAATAAACAGGAAAGGGGACATCTAATGACACCAATTGAGTGTCTGACAAATCTTTTATAGGGAGAGTTAAAAATAAACATTTTCACGCCTAAAGTAATTAATATTCCTCCCAACTGTTTCTTTTTCCCAGCAATCTGCAAACTGTAAGTGGGTGGATATTTTTTTTAGCTGCTCTTATAGTCATTATTTATATTATTTGCACAATAAAAAATAACTACAACACAAAATGATGGAATGCAAACATCCGCTTTTTTTTTTTTTTTTTTAAATCTCTGTCGGACGCTGTCACTCCCTAATATCTCACTATGCTCCCAACTGTAAGAATAACTATTCCAGAACTCGTTTGGGAAAAACAGTTGATATAACATGACATGAAAATGCCTGAACTAATTTAAAGCCCCTGAAGTTTAAAATTATCATCCCTAAAAGCATGTCTGAAAGCATCGTTTAATTCTTCCTTATCTCTCAGCATCCTTCCACTCCTGGCATTTTTCACATCTGAAGGAGTAGCAATCACTGACAAAAATTCACTCAGGAAATTCCTTACGCGTCTTCAAATGCATTTCTTAGGGAACAACACATTTCTATAACTACTTCAGAGAAAACCCACAATAAATAAAGTCACATCCAGCCTTCAAAATCCATTGCCTAAATGGACTGTCCAGCATATAATAATTTTGAAAACAAAACTGCAGGAACTGATTAATTATAAAGTCACTAAACCAATCATATTAAATGTATACAAGAAAACACCAGTCTGAAACATCAAAGTGTTCTGCTTGCATCGCTTACCTTCTTTCTTTGTGAAGGCATTTAACAAAGACTTCATTTTCCTTTTTACTTTAGTAGCAATCCCCTCATTATATAACCTTTGCTGGGAAGAAAGAGGAAAAAAAAATAGGAAAAAAAACCAACACAGCTACCCAATTTCAGTGTGTTCAGGCTGCCTGCACCCTGACATAAGCAGCAGGTTTCTGGGCACTGTGTAATTGCCAGCATAGCCAGGCTCACAGCGCCCGGCGCGCTGGTGACAAAGCCCACCCCACATCCTGTCTGTCAGCTGGGAGCCAACTGTGCATAGACTGGAGCCGCTCACACACACACAAAAAAAAAAAAAAAAAAGGAAAGAGAGGAAAAAAAAACCACCACCCTGCTCTCTCTCTCCCAGCATCAGTCATGTGAGCGGCTCCGCCACCACCTCACAGCAATGCCCTGATCCTGGGCCCAAGGCGAGGGGCAGGGAGGATGGAAGATGTGCAGCAAGGCTCCGCGGACACGCTGCGGGCTGTGCTGCCGGTGGCAGGTAGCTCTGGCAGAGCTGGGAGAGCTGCTTCATGAGCACTAGCGTGCTCAGCTCACAAACTTGACTGGCTGACCCACAGGGCTTACAGGCACCCTTTGGGTCTGGTGTTTGCTCACTTGCTGAGCGAAGTGCTTGGAAGGAAAAGTGAGAAGCAAATCAGAAAGCAGCAAGCTGCCTGCACTGACTACAGTGAGACGTTACACAAAACTGCCACTACACGGAGTAGCTAGAGCTGCCCTATATTCCAGCCTGATACAGATGGGCACCAACACCAGCAACTTTCTACTCCCCTTCACTGCAGTGATCACACCAAAATAAAACAAAATCCCTTTCTGCACAGAGCAAAAATATTAAAATTTACTAAAATGCCACAAAATAAGTGTACTGTGTGTGTGGCTTGTAGTGTGCTGTCCCATCACTAGAGGTGCTTAGGGACAGATTGGATAAGCCCTGGGCAGCCTGATATAGTGGAGGGGGTTTGCCCTGCCGTGGTAGGGTGTTTGGAACTCAATTATCTGTAATACAGTCCTTTCTAATCTAAACCATTCTATCACATGATACAATAATTGTGACAAACAGTCTGCAGGGAGCTATGGCAGCCTGCGACGTACAGGCACTTTGGCAGGGAGCAAGCAGGGTGGTGTGAGCAGCTCCTCAGAACTCCAGCAGATCCTACAGTGAAACAGCTGCGAGGACCGAAAGTTTGCTGCTTTGGACATGACTTACCCAAGGTGAAAACCCATTCTCAAACTGCATAAACCACACAGTATTTAATAAATATTTTTTCCACCTCAGACACCTCTGCTGAACCGCTAACACATCTATTTTGAAAACAATGGTCTTTCTCTAACCGAGAAAAAAGCTTAAAGAAAGACAGAAAATAAATCACTTAAATGGATCCAACCTCCATACGATTGGTGATATCATATTAAACAAAACTGAAAAGAATTAGTAAGCATAAACAAATTCAATCATAAAAATTCAACATTCCAGCATCTGCATAGCTCTTTCATTTCTTCTAATGAAAATAGTATTTCTCTAAATTAATGTAACTGTACACTTTGATTCAAATTCTTTTTCACTGTGCTCATCATGCAAAAAATTTACCAGAAGTAGCGAACACAAAATGTGCATATAATGTTAAATATCTATATTTAACAAGAACTACTTTTTCTTAACTTTAAAAAGATGTAAGGCTTCCTAAGGAATCACTCTGAACTCTTTTACACCAACTTATAAGTACATGTTTTGTTATCTCTCTAGAAGAATCAGTATTGTTCCCAAAACAAGAACTACTACACCAGGAGAGCTACATCACTAATTTGAATTAACTTCTGTGCATTACTGCATGGTTAGCAGAAGGAATAATGTCAAACAGCATTGTAGCCGATATGTTCTACAGATGAGACAGTTAGAAAGAGCATTGTGATGAAAAGAGACAATCAAAATAATGGAAAATGCTCACCTGTATCCTAGGCTCACAGTAGGAAACTCCAAAGGAGCAATTTATAGAAAGAGATCTTTACCCCAGTGGCAGTCAGCTCTTAAATGGGGTCTAGGAGAGGTGGAGCAAGACCCCCCATCCCTTGTGGTCAGAGGTGAATTGCCTTCACCTGTGCTCCTGCAGCTGACTCAGTGCTCACCTCAGATGATCAATCAGTGGTTCAGGCCATGATTCAACAGTTCCCATATAATTATCCTTTCTAATAGGATCATAAAATCATTCAGGTTGGAAAAGACCCCTAAGATTATCTATTCAAACCACCAACACATCACCATCATGCCTATGTGAGCCACATTGCTCAGTATAACATCTACACCGTTCTTGAAAACCTCCAGAGCCGCTGACTCTGCCACCTCCCTAGGCAGCCTGTGCCAGTGCCACACCACAACACTCTTACAGAGAGGTATTTCCTAATATCTAACCTGAACTTCCCCTGGCACTCTACAAGCCATTACTTCTTGTCCTATCACCAGTTACGTGGGAGAAGAGGCCAATCCCTATTTTGCATAACTCCATTCAATCTCCTCAATTTGGATCTATAAATGACAAAGGAGCTATAATTATTAGTAATGTTTCACATTTCCATGGTATTTTCTAACTAAACTTAGTCAACAGTGAGCGAGGGCTGGCAAAGTCTACATAAAACCTCAAGGTGTTGTAGAATTCCAGCAGCCAGAGATGGACAGAAGGGGGCTTCACAGAGGCTGCTCCAGCAATGCTCAGAGGAGTCTGACATCCTGGATTTTTATTACTGATGGGGCTGAGAACTCAGCACTGCTGCAGTATCCATGGAGTAGAGGTTTCCAAGGGTGTGCACTGAAATCAGCTTCATACAGCATAGGGGAATGCTCTTTATTGACTATGGGGAACATAGCTTGAGCCCCCTACATTTTAAGAGCAGAATTTCCCTGTTGTGTGCCCAGGGAAAGACCAAAAACCCTGCTTCCATATGTTCAGCCCTGGGCACTCTGCTGACAAGGTGCTGCCAGCATAGAATCATAGGAGCTTCATCCTCAGATTACATCTCTCTGCATGTGGGTGTCAGTGCTTCAAATAAATGGTATCCTAATTACCTAATTGCAGGAGTTAGGTTAGGAAAGTGTTAACTCTATTGTGTTTGTTCCTGTCTGTTCATATACAGAAAAATAAAAACAGGCAGGCAACCATGGTCAATCAAAATCAATCCCAGGGGGTATTTTTATTAGATTCTTGCTTCAGCTCAAGCATTTCATCACCTAAAGGTTTCTAATCAGTGTTATAAAAACATTATATATATATATAATCAGTGTTATAAAAACATATATATATATATATATGTCACTTGACATTATTGAGTTTCATGAAAATTGTAGGAGCTTCTTCCTATCTGTACCATCAGATGAATGAACATTTTATCCCATTTAACTAATTCTCTTTCTCCCATTGAAGGAAATATGATTTCTTCCTACATGGCAGAGCCTAGTGCAATAAACAGTATTGTACAACTGGAAAATATGACAATCAGGGAAGTCAGCGAACTATTTGCAGCTGCAGTTTTTGATGCTTTCTGATTGTCAGTAATAGCTTATTAGAATTTGCTTGTTTTAACTGAAGTCCTAAAATCTGCAGTGTGGGGGAGATAATGAAGAAAACATTCCAGCAACTTCCACCTTTTCCAGAAGGACTTTTGCTGCCTCATGATGGTAGCCTTAGTACCATTAGCTCAACGTAAATGAACTAATAATTTACCTATGTTACACAACAATAATATAACCCACAAGCTGTAGCATCTATAATCTAAAAATCATGAAGAGCATTAAAAGTACAAGAGAGGTAAGCCCTAACAGTCTTTTTATCCCCTACGTCTTCTGTAGGTGCTCAGTAAGACATCTGTGAGCTCTGCATGGGGCTACTTCTGCAAAGAAAAGGCCCTTATACAGAAATCAAAACATGGGTTTTGAGATTAACTTTGATTGGTCTTTTTTGTACGTTGGCAATGTCAGGTTCCCAAATTTTCCTTTGTCCCTAGATTCCATTGGATATCAAAGGAAAATAGTGATTTACACATTTTTTGGAGAATCTTCATTTAGGAACTACACGAACAGCTAAAAATGATGTTTGACCAAATCTATATCCTTGTTTTATCTTCCCACCAACATACCAAGAGCAAGTGCTTCTCAGATGATGGTAGAACACTTAGAGTTATCATACTTTATTCTTCTTATGTTTTGTCCATTTTTGAGTTCTTAACAGAAAAAAAAATTCCTTCAACTCACATAGCCATCTAGGCTTTTGTTAAAAATACAGCTCTACACATGTATAAATAAATTTCTCTCCGCTATAAAATAGGCTTCCCGTATGCTAAGCCACCAAGGGGAGAGTTAGATGAGAAAAGATAGATTCAAATATAGACTGCAAAGTACAAAAAGATTCAAATACAGACTGTAGAGTACAAAAAAAAAAAAAAAAAAAAAGAGAGAGAGAGAGAGAGAGCTAGTGCTTTTAGTTTGCTTACTTACCCTACAAAGCCACAGTGTAGATTCAAAAGGAACCCTTCTTAGGGTAACAACTAAACCTCTTCTATCACACACAAATGCTTGAAGAGCCCAGCTGTACCTAACCTTAGTCTCTCTGTCACCACTGGGAGAGACTTCTCCCCACTCAGCTGCTATCTGTATGTATCAGCATGGGTTAGCAGACTTCAGGCACGCAGTCCAAGTCTGAAGGGTAGAACGAGGGCAGGAAACAGTGTGCAAGAAAGGACAGCAGAGGAATGGATCAGGAACAGATGGCAAGAGTTATCAATTAAAAGGAGAAAGAAAAACAGAATATAGCAGTGAAAGTTACATAGCCATGTGCCAGACTTCCCTTCCATCACCTGGCATGTATCTTACATTGCTGCCTCCAAACTTTGTTGTTTGACAGGGGCCAGCCTTACTTTACTCTCCTGAGGAACGTGGCACATTCGCAGAACTCTATTTAAAAACAACAGCCAAAACAAGTAGGTTCTCAGATACACAACAAAATCCACAGCTGTTGACTAGGAAGTTTGCTTCTAGAGGCAAAACTTGTGCAATAGAATGAAATGGCCACTGTTGGGTCTCCAGTTCTGCAGAAAACCCTTAATAAAATTTGTGCTATTGAAAGAATTCTAATAATTCAGCACATGAGGTGCACATGCTTGTGAGTGCATTTCTAAGGATTTTCAAAGGCAGGGAGCATACAGTTGCCACATTTACATGAGCTTAATATCATGGGAAATGAAAATCAAACCCTCTTTCCTACAGTACTCACATGGTTATAAATAAGGCTTCCATAATATTCACTCGGATTACAGCAGTAATGCAGGAACAGCATTAAAGAGCTGTACACTTCTGCAGAATGCAGGAATCCTGACTGCAAGGCTTACTTTCAGATGCTTACACAACATCAAGAATCTCCCATGTAAAAATTGCTAAGTATCACTTAAAAATATGCACATCAGAGCAAACGTTTGAAATCTCCTTGATAGGTTTGAAGATAATGGGTTCAGAAATCATGATAACAAAAGAACCTAAAAATCACGAGTTTCAATTATGTTTTTTTAATTACACACATCAGAATTTACCTTAGAAGCAAAATAAATCCTCTGTGCCAAAGAATAGGAAACTCCTTGGTTGTGTGAAGCTGCGTGGGAAATCTGGGTTGGGTGGAGACAGACACAGAACAGCAGAGGCTTAAAATATGGGAAATGAAACCCTCTTATCTCACTGGCAAGGCTGGAAGTGGGGAGGAAACAATGGCCAGTAATGAGGAAGATGCCTTGTAAGTAGTAGCTTAGAGAGAGAAAAGCAAAGGTAATGAGAGAAAGCTACAATAGCTGAAACAGAATTTTGAAATATGATGGAAATCCATCAGCGATGTCAAAGAAAGCAGCACATTTGAATAATGTATGGCTCACTTTCATTCTGAACAGGTACTGTCCTATACAGAAAATGTCCTATAAAGAAAAGGCACTTATCTAAATACAAACCTGTATTTTACAAGGTTCTGTTTCAGCGGGATATGATCCAGAGGTGAAATATGGAGAGACCAGCTCAGAGCTGCCAATGGTTTCTAAAGGTTTTATACTCACAGCCTTTTATTTCTATCACATGCTTGGGTTTGACAAAACCTCAAATCTTGTTCTGAACGCATTTGTGTATGTATATAAGAAATAGTGAATTTCCTTTGCCATTTAGAAATAATTTTCCACTGTACTATGACCATGGGAAAAAAAAATACAAAAAGTAAATAGTTCTAGTAAATCTTTTCAAACACACAATGGGTAATTTAGAGTTGATAAATCAGGAAGCTACTTGCTTTGACTGATTGAATTACTTTTTGACAGCATTTCTTTAAATATGGACTGTCCTGATTTCAAAATCTGTTTTTAGTACAAATTAGAACTCACCCAAAATTGCTCACTCTTGCACAGTGGTGGATTATCAGTTACCAGCTACTTAACTGTGTTGTTGAAGCAAGAGATCAATAAGCTTTATGGCATCTGGACAGAAACACTTGTTTAGTTCAGTCACCACATATCACCACATATTCTTACGCTTTTTAAACAAGCTGAGGGAAAGATGGTATAATTTTCTCTGCTAATAGGCTGGGAAATCTAGTTCTGATGCAGCACAGCTCAGACACATTGAATTACACCAGCAACTCAGTTCATTCTTTGCATTATGAATACACAGAGTTGGACAATTCTAATTTAACATCACGGGTTGTGTATTTCCCAATCCATGTAGTTCATGCAGCAAAAAAAAAACAACAATAATAAAAAAAATTTCAGTGTCATTCAGAGAGAGGAGAATTTCATAGCTGGGAGCTCCTGAAAAGAAAGATGCATGGTGCTTTCATGGCTGATGCAGATAGGCCTTGGATGCAGTACACAAATTTGTGGGCTGCTGTCTCATGTTGCAGAGGAGAAAAAAGACAAATGAAACTGCACAATACACTTAGAAAAACAAATGAGTCAATACTGGATCGTATGCTGCTTTTGTGTTCTGGTGTTGTACAGAAAACAGTTAAATTTTGCCTTTGTGTAAATTTACTCCTACCAAAAGCACTCAACAAATTCCTTAAATCATTTTATTGTTCCAGAATTTATTCAGTGATTTTATTTCACTGCTTTAATCTGAGTGTGAACCTCTTTAGTAAATAGTGGGACAAAGCATCTGTGCTTCCAAAAGTGTTGGTGGATCATGTCAGTTTTATTTAGAATAACATCCTTTCCATAATTGAAAAGTGTCTATTGCAACCAATGAGGAAAAATATTCTCCATCTGAAAAAAATTGCAAAATATTTAATCAGCCAAAGCAATCAAACAGTGTGCCACAATCACTTGTATTATCCCTGAACAATTTTTACAGATGACTGTACTTACTAGAGCCCTACACTAGACTCAGAGCCCCATCTAGCCTGACCTTGGGTGTCTCCAGAAACAGGACATCAACTCTCTGGGAAACCTGTGCCAGTGCCACACCACCCTTATTGTAAAAAACTTCGTCCTTGTATCTAGCCAAAATCTCCCTTTTAGTTTGAAACCATTTTCCCATTGTCCTGTCGCAACAGACTCTGTTAAGAGTCTGTTAACAGAGTCTGTCCCCTTCAAGAATCTGCAAGAACTGCTTATTCCCTCATTTTGTCATCAACTTAGTTTCAAAGTAGACCTAGCACTACAAGTTCTGAGGAATTTTTTTTAGCTTGTGAGAAGATACCCATTTTTGTTACATGTGTACAATCTCTCACTGCAAACTTTCTTTTGTCTTTGTCTTATCTGCGCTGCAGACAGCACTACTGGCATGCAATCATTTGCCCCCTCAAATATCTGTTCTAAATAGAGGAAAAGCTGCTCTATCTAAAATTAAAAAGCAGCTCTATCTAAAATTATGCCACCAAGCAAGGTCTTTGAAAAATAAAACCCAATATTTTAAGCTGATAATTGTCTCAGTATCCTTAGTTCCATTTAGACATTTGGTCTTAAGAAGAAGCTAAAACATAGCTGACTTACTCATTAAAGTAACAGCATTTAAAATTACATTAGTAGCCTATATCTCTCTGTTTCAAAAATAAAGTAATGAATCATGCCGGTCTAAATAAGAAAGGATGAAAAAAGAATCTATCTGCTGTAGCAGGGGGTTGTCTTTGTACAAATATGTAGGTGTTTGTAGCATTTGTAACATCCTCAGTGGTTAATCCCATTGAGGAAGGAAGGTTTGCTCACTGAAGCACTTTTGAGGTAGATTAACAATTGAAGAAATATTACCAATAATTCAACACCTACTTCTAGTTCAAGAAAATATCACTTGTATTTTAAAATATTTGGAAAAGCTGAGATGAGGGTTTTATTTGTTTGTTCGTTTGTTGCTATTGTATCCTGTTTCTTCATTTGGACTGGAGGTTAATTTTTACAATGGTGCGCCAACAGCTGAGTTTAGGAGAATTTCTGTAACAAAAATATGAAAAGGTACTCTTGTGTATACAGGTAAGACCAATTAAAAGAACAAATAAGGTGCAAGCTTAAAGCCCATTACAAAAACTAAACTTGCGTACTTCCTGTTTCAGAAATATTGCTACTTCTTACATTTCTGGCAGCAGTAGTAGATGTAGCCTCATGATATTCATTAATTCACTGGAAAATGTATGGCTGACATCCAAGATATTACTATGAAAATAGAAGTGTTCTGGATATTATTTGGCAGTCACACCCCCGGACATCATGAGTACTACAATAAAATATGAATTCCATGTTCAAGTTCCAAAATAACTCTGCTTTCTTCCGGACAAGAAGTGATGTAAATAAAGCTAGTAGGAAAAAGCAGTGCACATCCCTAAAAAAAATGAATAGGATCAGAGAAAGGAGAATAATTGTACAAATAAGCAAATTGTGTATGTTATCCTCTACTAAGCCATAGCAGCATTTTAGGTTGATATTTGACATTTCAGAATAATTTTTGACAGTGTGGTTATCAGAGAAATAATTTCTGATGTTAGTATTACCTGTGTATATGCGAAACTACTATATGTATCCACAAACACTTCCATTACAGGAAGCATCATTTGCCAATAAACACCCACAATCCAGCCTGTCCTCCTCTACAAAAACATCATCTAAACCAAGCTGATGATTGTACTCATGCTTTGAGGCATAATTTCAGGTGTGAAAATCATGAATAATAAGCATGTCTATATGAGCAAAATAAAAATAATAAAAAACAACCATGAATCAAAAAAAAAATAATAAGGAATAAGAGCATAAATGTCAATATAGAACATTACATTAGAAAGCTTCAGCTGAAGAATGAATTCAAATTACTTGCAATATCTCTTTGTTTACTAATAAAAATAATAAAAATCTAAATTGAAAAAAGACCCACCACTCAGCTTGACCAGCGGACACTGGATACAGTTCCACCAGAACTGTGGTGCATCAATTCTGCAAGCAGTCCCTAAATGATTTCTCTGCTTCCAAGGAACCTAGAGAGGATCACAGCCCCCACAGAAGCCTCCATCACAACAGACAAGGGAAACACATCCATAAATTATTCACACCCCAATTCCATGTTTCTAGCTGTGATCAGAAAAACAATCAGGACACCTAAGACCACTTCCTCAGCTGAACTGTGATTACCAGTAGAAGGGTAGGAGAACAAAACCAAGAATAAATGGAAATTTTGAATTTGGAAAAAATTCTATGGAATCACTGCAAAATTAAAATTTCCATTAAGTCTTTATACTGGTCTACAATTTGGCAAGAAGTTTAGTAATGACACAACCTAACTTCCTCTTGGTAGGACCATGTTTTCCTTTATATTGGGAAGCTACAAGTATCTTCAAAAGAATTATTAAAAGTGAAGACTGAGGAAAAATAAATGGCATGCACAGGATGCATTTAAGGAAAAGGAAAAAGTATGAATGGCAATGGGAGGAATGGAAGATTGGAAGAAAATACAGATAAAATCCAGTGATTCCTAACAAATCTGACAGAGATTTTCAGTGGAGAAAATGAAAATGGATTATGGCTTTAAGGTACTTAGGAATAATAGTTCAACAGCTCTAGAAAGGGTGTACTGTGTAACACATAACCAAGGAAGTAACACAGATTCAGAGTCTGTACATTACATGTAGGTATAAGGCAATTCTAAGCAATTCCTTGCCTGGAAAATCAGTCTCCGGTTACCAGACCACATTTATCAAACCACATAGCAAGGAAGATAAATATAGTAAATAATTAGTGAGACTAAAATATCTTGTCAAGAAATAAAGGAATCTTTGAATGATGTGAAATTGAGGGCCACTACAAAGCAACAGAAACAGTAAAATAACTAGAACAATAGAATGGCAGACAAGCAGAGCAAGTATTTCTAAAGTAGTGGAAAAAAAAGGCACAGATAACTTTCCTTCTTCTCTCCCCCTCCCATTTCTATGAACAATTACAGTTCCTGAATTTTTTTTAAGCACACAAGTGGAAGGAACAAAGAGGCTTCAGCCCTGATACCTTCCAGCCAGACAAGCTGCAAAAGAGCTCTCCATAGTTCTTCATGCTCACAAGTTGCATTTTGATTGGAAAGTTTTAAGCAGCTCTAGTGCTGCCATCTATTCTAGCAAAAATAAATAAAGAAAAACAAATTGCTTCTTTGATCCATCAAGCAAGTGGAACTATCTGTGGACAAAAAGTGAAAAGCTTCACAACTATGGACAGAAATCTCTGAGAAGTATGCTCTCCAGAGCAAAACTGCAGCAGAACCACTCAATGAGTCTTCTATTCATTATTCAAATGTCTTCAATATTTCAGTAGGTGAGGTTCAAAATATTAACTAGTAATTTATTTTTAACTAACACTGCACTCCGTTGTCTAAAACAATAGGCAGACTTTTAGATAGCTGTTTTTTCAGCTAACATGATGAAGAAGACACAGCACTTAAAGTTTGTTTAGATTTTTTAGAACAGATTACACGAGAAATTCTGATCATTAACTGACAGATTATCTCAACATTTCTCCTGCTATTGGTAAATAACACCATAAATGAAACAGATTATTTCTTCACATCTGACTTAGCGTGGATCTCATTTTAAAGAGCCTTACTAATTAAGCCTTACCAGCTGACTTTAACATTCACCTGTGCTTCTTATAAGTCTGAACTGTCAGGGCTACTGCTGCTAAAAATACTACGGCCAAAATACTACGGCCATGACAAACTTTGGGTATGAGTGCAATTGAACTCTTTTCTATTTTGTCACTCTCCTTTACATGAAAAAAAGGGGGGAAATGGAGTCATCTCCTTACAGAAGTTCTGCTGCTAGTGATACTCCATATCAATATTCTGCACTTTCAGAACCTTCCTGCTATGGGTGATGCTTAGAATCAGTGACAAAAGAAGAAAAATTCCCAATAAGCAATGGTTCTTCACTATAGGGAGCACTGTAAAGAAAAAAACATGCATAAAAAAAATAGAGGAGAGAAAAGAGGAGAGAAAAAAAGGAGAGATTGGATTAGCAGTAATGAATCAATCCATGAGCATATAACAGCACAAAAAGGTAGTATCAGAATGGGCACATCAGAAAATTGGTTGGCAGAAAACAGCATCACAGCTCCAGCAATGAATGAACTGCAGTAAGGAGACCGTAAAAGATGGCTGAAGTTATTAAACAGAAATATAAGGATAAATAAGAGATAAACTTTAGGGAACAGTTGCAAACTCCATGAAAAAAAAAAAAAAAAAAGTATATTAAAAAGGAGATGAATAATGAAACAAAGCAGAAATTTAATACTTACAGTAATAGTCATAAACAGGTATTTCTGAGTAAACTGAGGTACAAGCACACACACAGAATTCATGGTCTCTCACGATTGCAAAGGACCTTGCCTTCAGAAACTTCTCAGAATACATGCGTGTTAAGAAAAAAAGAAATTAAATAGCATAACTAAGATCTACATAGCTTGATACTAGGAGGGTAGCTCCAAAAGTAATGCTTCCTATGTTATTATGTTGGCCCACAACATAGGAGGCAAACATTGGTTGTATGGCAGTAGAGATTAAACCTTCCCACCAATATTCCATTATGTTATGTCACCATGTAACAGATAGCAGCAGAGGGGCAGTCTGATGAAATAGTGCCTGACATGGAAGAGAGCATGAAGCAAAGGTGTGTCACTGAATTCCACCATGAGAAAAAAATGGTACTCACTGACATTCAACAACACTTGCTCAATGTTTGTGGAGACCACACAGTGGATAAGAGCACAGTGAGGCAGTGGGTGGTACCTTTCAGCAGTGATAACAGTGACATGAAAGACAAGCCACCTTCTGGATGGCCACGCACAGCTGTCACACCACAAAATGAGGAGCATCTCAAACAACTCATCTATATGAACTGGTGGATTGTGACGAGGAAACTGCATACAGAACTGAATATCAGCTTCATTGCATGGATGCAGGACAATCAGTTTTTGCACCCATTTCAGCACCACCTGCTGACTGTGGCAACCACAGAGATTTATTTTGAACTCTGGCATTTCTGCATCGTACCCAGAGTGAAGAACAACAGGGAAGGTGGTTTGTCCAGGATTTTTGAAGTCAGGAGAATGCAGCAAGGCAAGTATTACACTAGAGTTAACAAGCCATACTTTAGTCACAACATCCTATTTGAGAAGCCTCTAGTCATTTTCTGGGTATGCCAGCTCACTCTAGAAAGTGGAAAATTATCACAAATGCACTGATGCTAATTGATGGTGGATTTGACACAAAGCAAATCTGCTACATCCATTTCACTGAATTCTAAAAGATATGTCTCAATGAGAGAGAGGCATACAATCAGCTGAAGAAAAAACCACCTCATAAAATATACCTTTCTACACCATCAGGCATCCAGTACCTGTAAAAATTCAGAATTTTTCTGATCCTAGTCATATAGTATTTAACCGTAGTTAATTTATTAACTATTATTATTAAACATATTTATGTTTACCAGCATCCATATAGGTACACTTCGAGTGGTAGTACAATGCATCCATACGGAGAAGGATTGGGGCTGTTAAATGCTACTGACTCATAGAAAATCTCACGGGGAAAGGAAAGAACAAGAGAGAAGACAAGCCTGCAGCTTTTCCACATGCAGGCTGGGGAGAGGTAGCTCATTAGAAAGTCTACAATGGATCACAAAGCATTTCACGTAGCCAAACAACTCTCAGACACCACAATGGCTCATGATTCAATAACTGTGTTTGGTCGGCTAGTGGGTGATGCTAAGGGCGCTTTCAGAATTGGACACGGTTATATTTCAAACATCAGAATTTAAATGCTTTGCTCGTTTCAAAGTGAGAAGATGAAAAAAGGTGATTAAATTTATAATATAACTTTGACTTATTGCTTACATTTATAATTATATTGCTACACATAAAATCATTACTTGTACTATCTGATATCTTAAAGAAATCACAGTCAGCATTCAAAAGAACTGCAATTTTCCTCACAGGTGTTTAAAAGCTTTCTTGACTTAACAAATATGCTTCATTTGCACAGTGTTCTGGGAGGACTGGAAAGAAGAAACAATTAAATTGCACCCTACAGAAAAATATCTGCCTCTTTATTTTTCCTGGAAGCACTTAGATGTACACTAAGGAAATTTATTTTAAAAACATATCCTAGAAAAATCATCACTTTCATGCCGTGTGGTTTGAATATTCTAATTCTGTCTAGTAGTATGTATCTATGGAAAGCCTTCATTAGATAATTTTTCCATCCTACCATAACCACTTTTTTTTCTCAGGGAAATAAAATATTTTTACATCCTTAGGCAATGCCTTTTTCTGGATAGTTTCCTAAATGAAGCTTAATGCCAACTTTTCAGTTTACATTGGACTTCACAGAGATTTATAATTATATATGTAGAAAACAAACTATTAGCACTTTGCTATCTGTACATATATGTTCACGTACACAGAGTGATCTGTTAATAAAATATTGATTATTTAAAGTGACAGATTCAAGTCATTATATGCATTTGCATTATTAAACAACTCCTTAAAAGGGAACAATGGAAAAGCATAACAGGTAACGTTTTAACTGTTCAAACTTGTAATGATAATTTAGTCCTGAACTTGCAAGGTAATTAGAAAGCAAAAAGGGACATTCAGTTCACATCTTCATACACTCAGACATCAGGGTGTGAGGGCTGTAAAGTGTAATCCCTTAAAATCATGAAAAGATCATATCTAGAATATTTAATTCATTTTTGGATATCTCATTCCAGGAAAATTGCCCCCAAAGAGACTTCATTTTATTTTAAAAACTACAGCTATAAAAGATACAGATTTATGAAGTTTACTGACACTGAAGATCCCCATACTTCAGACTACAAGTCAGAATTCACACTAAATAGTTAACACAAACACCAGGGACTCTAGGCAGCTTGAGAGGCTCTCCCTGTCGCTGTCACAGCTGGCAATTGCACAGTAACGCAGAAAATTTGGGGCTGCTGGTCAGAATCACTAGTTCTCAAATGAGAGTTTGCAGTACTATACCAGAGGTCTCTGTGGAGCTGCCTTTTTCTTAAAAGGGTTTCTTAATTATTAAATCACACTAAAGTGACTATACCTATTTTAAATAATTTACTTATGCTATTTTACTGTGTAAGTCACTGCTGAAGATTCCTAAAGATGTTACCCGTTAGCAAATGCGATGGGAGAGAAGTACACAAAGTAAAAAGTATGCCACCAAAACAATGGCAAAAAAGGCATACAGACAGACCTTGAACCACAACATGACTTACTGTTACTACGTGAGGGCTTGGGTGCTGACCTGAACTCTGCTTCTATTTGAGCATAAAAAGACAATCAAGAAATAAGTTTTCTGGTTTTGTTTTTTTCCTTCTTTTCCTTTAATTTGGCAACCCCAATAATGTCTTTTCATTGAATCAATATAATACTGATTTAAATTTTGACAATGAAAGGGATTAGAAATGGGGAAAAAAAAAAATCTGGAAATACTTGAGACACTGAAAGCTACACTGCATCATGAAAACCCCCACTGAATGCTGCAGGAGGAGAGTAAGCTGGAAAAATAACATTCATCTAGTTGCTGTACTATACCAGATCTTCAGCATATCTATTTTTTCCAGCTAAATTTCGAAAAATGAAAAATCTAGAAGTTATAAAGGGTGAAGCTTTGAACCTTCATAACCCTTCATTAGGACTGCTGATTTCATCAAAGATTATATTTTTCCAACTCAACTTAATCCTACATTTGAAATAAAATATTGGAGGAAAACTAGTAGGAATTCATTTGGTCTCAAGTGCAATTTCATTTTTTTGTTATTAAGATTTAATGGAAGGAAAAGACATGATCGGAACAGTGTTTATTTCAGTGATGATGCAATGTGATGGGTGCACTGCATAATGTCAGATGATATCAAAAGATGTGTCCTGGTGTAACCCTTCTTCTACATAGTGAGAAGCCTCTGAAAATACAGAAGGCAGCAAACAGCTTTGAAGCTGTTACTGGAAAGTTGTCATTTGCTTTCAATAACTGAGTATGATTTGTGATTATCTAGTGTTCAAAACTGTTCAAATGATTAGTTATGAAATCAAGCCTTCCTTAGCATCTGAAAGGCTCATCTTTCTTATTTAATTTATTAAGAATTTTGTCCTGAGAGCTACGTTGAAAAGAACTGTACAAAATCGACTTCAGGCAAGTTTTGAGCTCCTTGGTTTTGGGGCTGCATCACAGCGGCACTTATTAACCCAGATTTCCCTAATGGGCTTTTCCTACCATCACACAAGGATGCCTGGATGATGGGCACAAGTCAGGCACATTTTTGCTCTAGCTATGCCTCCTGGACCAAAAAAGGTTGATGTAAGAGTCACTGCTCAGGGAGCTTGCTGGGCTTAGGGAATAGCTCAACAGTTGAGGCTGAATGACCCAAAAATACTGAGGAGATATGAATTAGAGGAAGCAGGACTGATGAGCAGTTTTGCTCATCACTTTTATAACCCAGTGGGGCACTTTATTTTCAAAACTATCCTTCCTGAAAAATACTTTGTATAAGTTTCTCTTCAGTTGCACGTTCATAGGTTTAAGATTTAGATCTACTCTCTCTGTGCCCCTTCTACAGGTACAAGACAATCACCCCATACTGTGTATTTATGAACATTTTATCAGGTAAAGTCAGAGCAGAATTAAGAACAAATGAGGTATGAATTTCTTGTTAAACAACTCCCATGGCAGATTCTGACAAGAACAAAAATGTGTCATAAAACTAAGCAGTTCTCAAGATAATTTCCAACTTCTAATAAGAACAGAACACGGTACATCTATACATTTCATTACAAAGCCTGTAACCATGGAAGAAAACGTAGCACAATTTGATTCTGACAACCTGTAATACAAGTTATACCACAGTTTGAATAAAAATAAAAAATAATTGAAAAAAACAACTCTGACGTTCCTACATTATAGCTTTAAATCAAGAATAACAGAACCTAATGTAACTTCATTGAAAACTTCCTATATTTTAGCTAAGGCTCAGAAGAAGAGTCTTAGAAAATTAATGTTACAGTACAGCACATCATCACTTTGATTGAACTAACATAATATACATACAGAAGGATATCTGACTGCAGAACAGTCTGAAGGGGAAAAACAAACAAATGATGATAAGAGATTGGAGATGAACCATCAAATCTCCAGAGACAAGTAAGAATTTATAACACTGGACAAAGAGTGTAGCAGGCATTGTAGAGCACAGTTCAGAGAAGGGCCTCAAAAAGAACCCAAATGATCCAAGGGGTGGAACGCCTCCCCTGGGAGGTAAAGTTGAGAGGGCAGAGGCTGTTCAGCCTGGACAACAGAAGCTCTCAGGAGCCCTGAAAGCAGGATTTCAGAACCTAAAGTGGGGTTACAAGTAACAAGATAAGACTCTAGTAGGGGCAGCTGTCACAGAACAAGGGAGAATAATTTCATCCAAAGGATTTAGACTGGATATATGTGCCAATCTACATCCCAACTACTACTTATACTACAGTAAAAAGACTAGATACATTATTTATTTTGGAAACTGTGACTGAGGCTTTTTTGTTGTTGTGACATGTATTTAAATTCTGACTATCATTCCTTTGATCCAGCTTCAAACTATTAGTCACGTCCATTACCAAAACTCAGATCAACAATGAGATAAATGACAGAATAACGCAATAAAAATTCACCTAAGATACCAATTGGCTTATACTTCTCATAATAGTAAGGACATAGTAAGATAATTGTTTGCTAAAATATTTAAAACATTTTAAAATGTTGAGAACTTTCTCACATTAAAATAGCTTCTGTTACTCGGTCCAGTGTAAAAAAAGACTACACTAATAAATTCAGTAAGTTAGAGTTCATATTTTATAGAACCATTCCCCTACTTTGCAGAATTTTTGGAACACTGCAATAATCATCCAGATACTTCAGAAACCTGCATGTCACACCAAGGCCATTGCCTCAAATTCCAAAATTAGGATATTTGGACCTTTATGCCCAATTTTCAGTGGTTTTGCATTAAGCAGCTATTCTTTTAATACATTAAAAAGGGTCCAGTCAACACTGTCTGATGAAATCTGGAGTCTTCCAATTAACAACTGAATTGCAAACCACACCAATATAATAAAACAAAGTAAAATATCAGTGTAGATATAGCCTATAAACATTTTCTTAAAAGAAACCTGTAAGAAAAACAAACAAAAACGATCATAAAGCAACAACACAAACCTATTTATATGTATGGAAATATTTATACATAATTAGTATACTTTTTATAACACATCAAAAATATTAAAATCAAACATTATTATTTAACTATTTTCATGCAAAAAAAAAGCATCAGATTAAATGGATGACACTCTATAGTGCATGGGAAACAGATAAACTGAGAATTATGGAAGGAGGTCTGCCCTATTTCTTGTATAATTTAATCCACTGTTATGAAGTTAAAAGCAATCTTATTGCCTTGTAGAATTTCTGCCAAGAGACATATTGTTCTGACATATTAGTTTATGAAATGATAATTTGGTCCATACCACATAACATCTAATTTCTAAACAGAAATTTGCAAACTTAATGCAACCCTACTTCTGCTGCATGTTTACTGGGTTTTCAAGGAATAAAGGTAGACAGGCCTACGTAAAGTTTACTCCTACATACAGATTTCTTACTGAAAGGCCATTTGCATGTGAGATCAGGCAGAATTTGCATTACTTTTCCTTGAAAGTATAAATGTTCGGTATTGCTTACAAATTCCACCCATATGTTGACAATATAAACAAGCTCAAGATAACAAAATAGCAATTTGTGAAGTCTTTCCTCATGAGGCAGCTAAAATTCTGAAATACCTCTGTGCTTTGTAAACTTTCCCACATTGGGATTAAAAGCAAAATATAAAAATTAAAAAAATATATTCTATCATTATCCCCAAGCAGAAAAATTACTGTGGTTTAGCCCTTACCTGATAGCAACAGATTCCGGGGACTTCTACTTGGATATGAGAAGCAGGATCCTTTCAGAAGGGGAAGGAATGAAGGCAACATTAAAAAGTTAGGTGTCAGAATTAGATTTTAAGGGGAAAAATTAGAAAGCAGAAGATTGTGTAAGTGAAGTTCTAATGACATGATTTGAAAATCAAAAAAAGAGCAAAATAAACAGAGGAGATATGGGACCGAGTTCTCATTTCTTCCACTCCTCTGTTCCTGCCACTTTGCACATGAAATGAGGTGATAAAAATGATGCAATGACAAATGAGATAATGGCATGTAATGAAGAGAGTTGAAAGTAATTAAGGACAAGAGAGCAAAGGATGGTGATACAAGATTTAGAAGACTGAAATGATGAGAAAACCTGCTTCACCTGCATTGTATTGAGTTCCACATGTGAAAGGCAGGGACTAATTTTAACAGTGGTGGACAAGGCATTACCACCACACCACTATGCCAGACTCCATGGTCTTGGAATCACAGCTCTCCCATCACAAAACGATCATATTATGCTAGTATAGCATGTTCTGTTATTATTTCAAACTTAACTGTCACCTTTTCACACTTTTTCTCTTTTGTCTCCTTATCATTCTTTGAGAACATTTTGATCTTACATCATCTGACACTAGTAAAAAAAGGTAACTTGCATTTTTGCCAAATCTTTCATTACAAATTTCAGCATTTCTATATCAAATCCTATGAAAGTTCACAAAACACTCTTAGGACTGTTTTAGAATACTTAGAGAGTTCTGTCGTCATCACTATTATTAAACCAGAGATGTTCTTCAAACATTTGCACAACTCAGTCATGTTTAGTATATAATCGCTAAATTTCACAAAATTTCAGTCTTTTCAATCAGGCTAAGTTTAGCTCAAATTTTTACACTTTACCATGCATTTATTGTGTCTGAATGCCTAAATTCTAATGATATTTGGGAAGTTTTTAAAAACTGCATCGTATAGGGCAGTTTGTTTCAGGAGTGTAATCTCACATTTTAGAAAGTTCTCTCTAATCCCTCTCACACAGGAATCATATCAAATATCATTTTCCAAGATAATATTTGCATCGCATACCATCTTGAAAGCCTTCAAATTACACATTTGACTATTTTGATTAAACGCTTGGTTTAGAATGGCCTACAGTGTAAGTTTCAGAGCTTTGACATTTTAGAGATCAAACTGTGATCACAAATAGATGCCCTGTAAATTTAAGCCTAATCAGAAGCAAACAAGAACAGTGGTTGTGCTTTAGTTTTGTGGCATTCTAGAATATAAAATGGTTAGACACTACCCAAGTTCTGATCTTTTCTGCCTTCTACAGGGACTGACACAAGTGTACATTAAGAAACCTAACTGATAAGGGAAAATTTGGAGAATATTTCCCTACAAGTGCACCATGGGTGATTATAAGTGTTGCATCAATTACTTCAGAATTCATTGTGTTCAGTCCTGTCTGTGTCAAATATTGCACATTTATGCAAAAAAAATCACTTGTATCTGCTCCTTGGGCTTGCTGGTGGAATAGATACCCCAGTAATCCTGTGAGAGAACATACTGAAGAGTAAGGAGGTGCAAGAAAGGAGCAGATCAAATTTGTCTGAGCCAGTAAAACAAATTAACCTTGGTGACAGAGAAACAAAGACACTCTCATTCCTGACAGTTTTCAGAAAACTGAAGCAGTAGGTACAACAATGTAGGACTGAAATTTTGAAGGGGAGTCCTGAGGAAAACAAATTTGTAATGGAAAATTGGCAACTGACTTTTTTCACTGTAATAACAGGTATTCAAATGGGAAAGAAGAGAAAAAGCAAACATTGCCAATATTTTGGCATTTGTAGGAGTTGTCAAAAGAAAAAAAAAAAGAAAAATGTATCTAGGTTCTCTACAGCTTTAACCTGAGAAAAAAAATCACACATTAATGTTGCAAAGGAGCTGACACTTTTCATCTGCAGCCCACTCAGCCAGGGAACATCCACTTATATACTCTTATGCATTATTCACCAGGAAAATTGAAATAATCCACCAGTGGTTAAGCAGTTCAGAATCAAATGTAAATCAAGGGAAAGCAGTTAAGAATGTGGATCATTCACAGCCTTCTCTGAACTCCCAACTCCTCCACAACGGAAGCCTGGAGCTTGCAAGAGCCGCCCAGATCCTTGCAGCCCCACTCCTGGCAGTGGGTGCTTGGTGTAGCTTAACCTGCCAATCAGACACTTCTGGAATGACAGCAAAAGCACAGACCTGTGACCATGTTTCATTTGTGGTCAAGCAGATTCTCCCTTCCTGTCAATAGAGGCAGATTCTTTGGCACATAGCAGAGAAAAACTGACTTAGATTTGTTAAAAGCCTTTCTTTGCTTTAGCACTGACTGTAAATGATAGTTTATTTTCATTCATTATCTGCCTGGCAATACAGCAGTCAAGCACAAAAACAATTTTAAAATTCTATAAAACACTATTTCAGTGAAGGTAGGAGACAGTAAACAGTAAGATTAGAAATAAACAGTAAGATCAGAAAATCAAACTCATTTTTAAATCTCAGTGAGAAATGAAAGGTCTGCTAAGAAGTTCTAACTACTTATTTAATGTGAACAGTAGAGGCATATATAATTTCTGTAACTTTATACAAATCACCTCAGACAGATTTTCAGTGAAATTTACATAAAGATTATATTGCATACTTCCATGAATGTGAATTTATTATCATTGATGAATTTATTATCATTAGTATCATTGATGCATATTCAGGATGTTGTAAACTCCATGCATTAATGTTCTTTATCAGAATCTAACAGTTTTACTGCTTCTGGTTTAAAGGACAATCATTATATTGCCTGTATTTTTTCCATTTTTTTTCCCAGAGATACATAATGTAAGATTTTTTAGAAAAATGGAAATTGATGTTTATTTTTCAGTCAAGACATTTTCATGTTAAAAAAAATTCTAGCTTTAATCACCTTACTTATTTTTATCAACACTCAGTTGAACTCAAAAATTCTGTTCCCAGCACAGGTTCTAATCTCACGTAATTTCAAAATGCCACATTATGGAAGAAAATGTCCCAAGTACAAAATTTCAAAGTGTTAAATAACAAATAAAAATCAAATTTGCCTTAGTATGGGTGGTAAAAAATTTCATTAAAGTAATATACCTTTCCAATCTTTTCAGCTATATGTTTGACTGCCAGAAAATCTGAGAAAAAAGTCCTAATTGGTAAATAATCCACATAACATGAGAGAAGTATTACTTTGCCAAAGAGAGGGAAAAAATAAAAAAGGAAATAAGACTAATAACATCCACCTGGAATTCAGATGTAGTTTTTCAGTAAGAAATCAGCTAGTATCTTAAGCACAATCTTTTACATGATTAGAAACACTACTGACATAAAATGTTACACTAGCAACTCATTTTCCTGTACTTCAGTCATAACTCCTTTCACTCTGCTGGAGTGTGACATCTACAGTGTATTGAGTAGCCCCAACTCAGTGAGCAGCCATCCATGGAGACATCATTTAGTGAAGGGAAATAGGAACCAAAGTCAGAGAGAAAAGAGCAAGGCTGTCACTTTATGGAAATTACCAATAGACTCTTAACATTCACATAAATCTAGACAGAAACTCTACTTGCACAGTGCCGCCTTGATTTCTGGACAGAGATCTCTCTCTACATCTCCCTGGGAATACAAAGCACAAACACTTCCTCAAAGAATGTTAACCTCCAGTTCTCATATCTTGAATACTTTAAGCATGATGCTTTCAACTATAAAGTTCTATTAATTTTTCTAAAGAATGTAAGGATACATTTATTTGCTAAAAGTAACCCGTAAGTTTGAAATCAACCAAAATTAGCACACTGTAGTCATATGCTTAAAATCTTCAACTGATTATTCATTTAGATTGAATACTTCAGATCTCTGCTGCTTCTATTCATAAACCAGGACAAAAAGCAATAGCATTCTAGAAAAAGGAGGGATGAAATATACACCCAAATATTTTGACAAATATATCAGAACACCTCTCTTCATCTACAAACTATACTGATCTTATCCCAAATCTGTCTGCCTTAAAAGATAAAATCATAAGTATCTAAAGAAAAAAAAAAAGAGAGAACATATTTTGATTTTGAGCTGCTTTTGGGTCAGTGCTTTTTGCACTGATTTTCAACTAGAGGGGAAAAAAGGATGATAGACCATAATGGCTTTATTTTATACGTGCAACTCTCATCTGTGCAAGTTCAGTTTTATGCAATCAAAATATGTTCAGTTCTGCAGAAGATATTCTTTAACTGATAATAAAAAAAAGGTTTGACTAAATGATCTGGATTTTTTTTTTTAATTTTAATTATCTGTTCATATCACATCAGAAATGAGCAACCTATAAAATGTTATTTTACACAAAATTATGAATGCTATTTGAAAAAGGACAGTGTAATTTTATACAGATCTAGTAAAAGCTACATAACTTCCTACAAGATGAAGGTAGATGCAATGGCTCTGTCATGGAACAAAAATGGTTGAAGAATATATATATATGAAGTGTCCTGAGCAAAACCCACAAACTGTAGATGTAGCCCTATGTCTACAGATCTGTATGAGGAAGATAAGTCACAGAGCGCTGTTTGTTTTTGGTTTTTATTTTTTTTTGCAATAATTCCTATAACTGCATCTGGCCTGTCATCCCATAGAACAAATCTTGGACCTGAACATTACACCCAGCTTAGCATGAGTGGATCTCGGGTGACAAGGACTTACACATGACTTCAGAAAAGCACCTTACTTTAACATTGATATTCACTGAAGCTCAATGATATTGCAGCAACACCTGCCAACAAAAGCATGTCCAACCTACACAGTCCTTTCTTGGTACCTCTCATGTAGCATTAATTATTTTATTATTCCCAAAGTCAAACGTTAGGAGTATTTACCAGAAAAGAAAAAAAAAAATCCAGCAGTAAAATCTTGCCAAAATTCTGAGACTTCTTTAACACAATGTGATACTGGGTTGACTTTTCCTAAGCACTTGGAAGCGATTCAACCAGAATAAAGAATCTAATCTTCTACAGCATCTATTTTAACTGCTCACTGTTTTCCTATTTCTTTTGAGCTTCCACAAAGCTCAAAGGACCTGGGCATGCTTATTAAAACATTACAAGCAAAAAAAAAAATACCTTTACTATTCTAAAAAAGAAAAAAATAAAAACCAAACAATTTAGCTGTAACTAGTAAAGGACATTCTAAAATTAGAGCCTGTTGTGATAGGGATGGTAACAGTGTCTCAGCCATATGCTGGTGTAATCTATAAAAGTTATATTGAAAGCTTACATCATTTTAACTTACTTTTTCAGAAACCAGCATAACTGCTACCATACTTGAACCAAGTATTAATCAAATAATTCTAGCTTTTAATCCGCATATAGCACTCTATCAGTAAAAACATCTGGTCATTTGTATATCAGAAGTACACTACAGTTTTATCTTCATTTCTCAAAAACATGCCATTACCAAATGCTTTTTGTAACAAAATGGGAATTATTAGTTTTGAACAACTCTTTACTTCCAACTTACTCCATCTTTTTTTTCCTACCTGGGTGAAAAATGTAAACCCAAAGAGAAACAGATTTTTTTTTTAATCTGCAAAGAACATCAACATTCTTTAGATTGCATGGGCTGTAGTCCACTTGCTGCCAGCAACAGACTTAGTAGATTTTGTCCTTTTCTTCTCAAAGCAGAATCTTGAACACGCCCTAAGATAAGGCACTAGACTAAATCCGTATTAAATTATGTGGATTTCATCAAGATTTACACTTCTTTAATGCAGAACAAGATTTGTTACTTGCATAACAGAGTTCAGATACATGAAAATTTCCTTCATCAGCTTCCACAGAATAAACTCCTACTTGAGGATTACTTAGAAGCAGCCATGGCTGGAAAACAGTAACACAAACAGCTTCGCAAAAAGGACAGCGCCCAGGACACAGAAAATCCCAGGTCTCTGCTTCAGGCAAGTGGTCACCGCCATTCTGGGGATGCAGTGTCACAGCGTTTGGAGCAGGCAGCTGCTGTCATGGCAACTCACACATCACCAGCATAGGCCCCCTGTGCTCAATACTGCTGCCCAGCCCCAGCCCTTGCTACAAGAGGCCTGCCTCCATCTTTCCAGGCTGCAGTTCTGCACAGTGAAGAAGCATAGCCTTCAAAGGGGGTGATCCTTAGATTTATTTTGTTGTTTTTGTAATAACCTCATAACTTTTTAAACAGGAAAATGAAGATAAATGGGTAAAAAAAAAAACAGTATGTTAAGCTCTGATCATATTTGTTGCCAAGATATAATAAAAAACTTTCTAATCAGCACTCCACTGTTCAGATAGATAGATACTCCACTGTTCGGACTGTTCAGTTAGATGAAAAATTATGCTCAGTTGAGTAATTCAAGTTAACATTCAATATAATTCAATATAACACCAGTACTCCGTGGAAAGATCAAAAGCACAGTTAACACACTGGAATTTTGATTCCACTAGATCTTCTCTCAGTTAATACATAAAAACCTTCCTCACAGGCATGTATAGGGAAACCTCCACCAGCTTTGAAGGTAAACTGGTCCAAACTTTGGTTTTTGGCAATAATTAAGATAAACCCTTAACTATCCAACAAGAGTAAGAAAAATGCATGCACTATGATTGTACACAACAAAACTAGTCAAACAAAAAGGTGATTTCAGTGGATTTGGGACTTAAAACATGCCCAGAGGTCAAGAAGAGCGATTGAATAAACATTACATCAACTAAATGATTAGAATTTGTTTCTATGTGAATGATCCTTGTTTGTTTTTTAAGTGTCAGATTCTTTAAATATTTTCTGTTTTGAGGTTCTCAAACATAGGAGGAGGTTTTTCTTACACTATATTATTTTGCTGAATGAATGATGGACATTTTCAGAATAACACCACTCTCATTCTGTAATATTGACAAATAGATATATACCTGAATCTCAAAACATGCATTTTAAAACCTTATATTTCATTGTCTTTCAACCCATTTCTGTTTGCTTGAACAAGAATTACCACATTCCATGTTATTTACAACGAGAAAAACACAGTTATATGCTATAATGTTCAAAGCATTTTATGTATTAGTAATACAGCTGATGTAAGCATGCTTTTATTTATTTGAAATAAACAGTATTAGATTAGTTCTTACATTTTGCTGTCTCTTTTGGTTAACTTCACAAGGAATATAATGCATTCATTGCTTACTAAGATGTCTGAATATACATTGTTAAGCTAATGGGTCAAAAGTTAAAAAAAAAAAAAAAAAAAAAAAAGTCCTAAGTATAGATTGTAGAGGAAGAGTGTCACCAGACTCCAGGGATATCCTTAGCTACTTTTAAATCCTGAGCTCCAAAACATAGGTCACAGGTCTTCTAACACAGAGAAGTCCTGCATGCAATCTAAGACCAACAGCATATTTTATAAATGATTGTAATTCTTTATTTTTCCTAACAATCTTCTCTTGAGGGAGAGTCAATCAATTCATTGCCAGCTGACAAAGCTATTATAAAACAGGACAACCTCAGCCAGTATCTGCAGCACAACTTATAAGATATAATGGCACTCGCAATATTCAGGCTCAAGTATTTCATATAACACTTCCTGAATTTTCTGCCATTTTCTGACATTTATATTTCATGACATATATAAGCAAAGTTTTAGTTTTGTATCAACCAGATTCTGAACAGGTGCAGAAGATGCACCTATGCAGGGCTCAAATTCAGCCTTACTCTTTCAGGAAGGGTAGCAAAGAGGGCATATTCCTCATTCCAAAAAGCTTACAGTTTCATACGAAACGTGAAGCATAGGACTAGTCAGCTATCAGAAATCTTAACAAGCTCCTCAAACACAGGGAAACTTGTATATTTTATGGGAAAAGGAGTTTTATGGACAAGGAAAAAACCTTGGAAGCACACTGAGGTACCCTATTTGAGAGAATAGGAAAGAAGCCTGCCCTGACAAAAACAAAAGAACATGAGGAAGAGTGAAATGATGGAAAGAATCCTGACTAAATAGAGAACTGATCTCAGACAGACAAGATGTGGTTGCTTAAAAATAAAAAAAAGAAATACTGATAGCTGGAATTAGCAGCTAAATAAATCTAATGTGGGATACAAATTATTTCACAACAGTGTTGAGGAAAACACTCTAGATGTTATAGTAGATAACAAACTGATGACATAGACTATGATAGTACAGCACTAAACTAAACTAGTCTAATGTGGTTTCTTGGAGGCATTCTGGTGTTAAACATGGCTGAACACAAAGCCCTTTGCCTCTGAGTGCAAGCAGTGTCACAGCCCCTGCTTACATCCAAATGACACAGAAATAACTGCTGAAGGGTTAGGAAAACAAAAACAAAACAAACAAACAACAAAAAAAAACCAACACAAATGCAATGCTATGACATATAGGGAGCACCTTTTTAGGTGCTCAGCTCCCTGTGCTCAACCACAGTAGTGGGAATGCATCATCTAGAGAGAGCTGAAGGGACAAAATGAGTATCCAGAAGTCCAAGGAAACTCCAGAGAACACTAAAATAGTCTGATCAGCTTAGTCCTAGGAACTTACTCAGAGCTGTTAGGGAACATCAGTTGCCATGCTGCTGTATACCAGGCCATCACAAGTGGTTCTCATCCGTTTTTCATCCCATGAATATCAAATGGATATAAAATACTTCAGAGCAGAATTCCAGCCCTTGCCCTGTGTGGCCAGGTCAGTATCAGAGTTCCTGTGCTGACTGGTGGCTTATGCCAAAAGGAATACAGCAACTCCTTTACTCCCTACCAGTTCCCAACCTCCTATCTATTGGTGCATTTTTAAGATTCAGGTCTGCTGAGTTAGACCCTCTTCCAGTTATAATGTATGTCTCCTCCTCCTGGGAGAATATCTCCTCCCTTTGTACAGATAATTGCTTAACACTGAATGATAAATAAAGAACACATCCTGGAATACCGATGGATAACTGAGAAAATTTAAGCTGCTAGCGTGGTAGAGTATTTATTCAAAGACCTCGTCAACGGTTTGTGGGCTGGTTTGGCCTAAAAACATTTTTCAGAGAATTAGTTTGAAATAGTCAATTCTTTCCTGAAATACAGCTATCAAAATGTAATAATCTGCTTTTTATTTTGTTTTCACGAACATCATTCAATTTTAATTCCATGCCCCCTTAGAAAGAGAATCTCACAAATATACCTTCCCCTTTATTTTCCCATAAAAATATCGTAGCCATTTTCTCTGGCTATTCTCAATCACTTGTTCTCTATCACGGTTTTTCCTAGTCATAGAAGAAGAAATATGCAAAAATAGGCCACAAGAAACTAGACACACTTGATATGCACAGCAAAAATAGAGCTCTTTAGCACCTGGCACTCTCGAGAGTGTTAATGAATCTGGCAAGATAAGCCATGCTTTGACCTGAAATAAAAAGCTAAACCCTCAGAAGATAAATTCAAGATAACACAAAAAACTCTATGGACTCGTGGCCTCTTTTGATTTCTTGCATTATAAGACCCCGGAAGTCTGGACAAGTGCTACGTGGAGAAATAGGAGGGAAAGGATTTCCTTTTGAAGGCAGTGAGAAAGACAGTGAGCTGGGATCAGCGTATAACACATAACATATAACATACTTTAGTGGGATGGGGACTGTGGAGGCTCTCATCTGCAGAAATATGACACTTGCACACACAGAAACACTAATTTCAGTCTACTTGACCTCTCCCTGAGGTCAAGACAGTGCCTACGCTCCCAGAAATGCTGAAAGTACTAGTGGCTGGATGTTAGATTAGAAAAAAAAATAAAAAGGAATCAGAGATTCCAAGGACAAATGAGCAAACTGACAGTTTACACTTGGAAGGGTTTTTCAGCAGCAACAAATAATTTCTTCAGGATAAATAAATGATTTGTGTTAAATTATACATTTGACAAGGTACATTTAAAAATGAAAACATACCACATATTTCATGTTTAATTCCACTATTTCAGATAGGCGGGACTAAGTTCTGAGTAACCTGATCTAGTTGTGGATGTCCCTTTTCACAGCAGAGTTAGACTAGATGACATTTAAAGGCCTCTTCCCTTCCAACTCCAACGATTCTATGATATTTCAAATAGATATAAGAACCAGTGCACTAAACAGAAGATTATTTACAAAGAAAGAAAGCTTATCAATTAACGGTGGTTTTGTTTTTTTTTTCATAAGAGAACACATTAGGCCATTAAACTTTCACGGTTTCCTTATTTCTAAAAAATACAGCTACAATGATAAGTGGTGGTGTACTGAAGTCCCACTAAGTAGGCTACTGTACTGAAGTCCTAATCTACTGGAATTATTAGAAATATATAAATAAAAACAAAATAGAAATACCCTTACACTTACTTAAATAATGCAGTAATAAGGTTGTCATTTCTTCTTGCTTCTTCATTCTAATAAATCTCGTTTTGCTTTCATTCAACATGGTTTGCATCCAATTACAGATGCTCTTGTGTGAACTTTTCTGAGTTAAGATGGTATCGTAATTGAATGTACAATTATTTCAGCAACATTATGTAGAAGATGGTGCAGAAAAATAGTCTTTTGACTTTAAAATCTGATCATGAAATTATCAGGACATGCATAAAAAGTTGAGAAAAAAAACCTCTTAGTAATTTAGAGATTCCCTGAGAAATAACCTTGTGGCACATCAGCACAATTCCTGTGCTGTGCAACGCATGCAAACTACACTGCCCCAGGCAGACAGTAGGAGACTATCCAAGTGGAAAGTGTCTGGTCAATTATCAGGGAATAAGCAGAAAGAAGTGCTGCAAAGAAATTACACCAATAAGCTTATCCACTCACTGACTTATTTATCTGTATTTAAATTTACACATATATTCACAGCCAAATGCAGAGGGAGATAGGCTAGAAAATAAAACCTTATATCTAATAGGTTGAATTGGAAACTGGAGAAATTAAAAATGGATATCCTCCAATGAGCGCCATCCATATATTCTGTTGCATATTATTATGTTATGAAATTATTTACATTTTCAACTATTTCTAATAACACAAAAAGCCAGATAACACAAAAGCAATTACCCTTACATACATTAAAATAAAGTTAGGGCAAGAAATAATATGCATGTTCTTTAGGACTATCATGTGTTACTAGAGAGAAACATGGAAAACAGTTATCCCAACAAAACCAGGCATCCTTCTGAATCAGGACTGCAAAACATATTTTGTCAAAGAACAGGACGTCTGGCAATGAAAAAAAAAAAAAGGAAAAATATTTCCAAACATCATCTCATTAAAACAGAAGTGGAACATCAGGAAAAATTCAAGTAATTTCAGCTGTCTCAGGATCCCTAAGGAAAGCTAGTTTAAATATCCAGAAAGTGTTTACTCAGAAGGTATTTTCCATAGTATGACAAAACCTTGACTGCAAAAAGATAAAGCTTGTTGAGAACACCAAAGGGAAGACTGTCAACATAGGCACAGGAACACCAGCCTATGAGATTGAGATATAAACAGAGTAACAGCAACAGTGAGAAATATTGTGAGCAGTGTGAAATACAGTGTGAAATATTACACTCATTATGCAGCAGCATGCTTCAAAGCCTATCCCTTTATCAAGCCTCATCTGTAATTTGACAACAAATGGTCGTCTTTTTAAAGAGACTGCATACTACAAGATCAATTTTCAGTGAAATTCTGATATTAATAATGCGATATTATGATCAGATTATTCATAAAATATTTAAGAAAAATCATTCACTAAAGCCAAGGATCTTAAAGCAAATTGACAAACCACTGTATATGGAATGGAAAACGTAACAGGAACTTAATTTTGATAAATAATCTTGTTTGGAAGAAAAGCAGTATGCTTAACTGAAATGATAGTGAAATTAAGTAAATTTAGCAGAATAGAAAGAAGAGCTCTAAGTCACTGAAGTGTACTGAATCCGCTCAAAATGGAAGGTACTAGCAATTACTGAAAAGTCAAGCTTGAAATAGTTATTTGAACCATTTTAAAGAAAGTGATTGGCAAGGACAATATTTAAGCTCATACAAATGCTTAGTGAGTTTTTTTTTGCACGACTGGAAATTGAATCAACTTGCTTCTGCATTCAGAAGGCTGTCCTTAACCAAATACAAATATTCCATAGAATATGTTTCTCTTTCCAAGCAAAAGCCATATTGAACCTAACTATTTTCAATAATATAATCATGAACATATACACTGACACATAAAAACTGACCTTTTCAAAGTTACAGATCCCCATTCCTCTCTATGGCCTTAAGTTTTTGCTTTTTTTTCTACTGTTAGTCTCAGTACTTAACTGGTGCATAAAAAGGCAAGTGAAGAAGCTCTTGGGATAACGATACACATTACACCCAGTTTCTGTTTTTTCCTCTCTTTTATTTTTCAGTCTAACTCTGTATATACTTAGGGAAATACAGGGATTTTCTTCAGGAGAAATAAGAGTCTGAAGGCCCAGTGTTATTTTGTTGCAAGAGCAAGGTTGTCTTCTGTAGCCTGATACTGAAAATTCAGCTTAGACAGCATTTTGATGGAGCAGTGAGAGTTGATGGATTGTCTGGATTCCAGGAAATCCATAAGGATCACCCTTTCCTCTCCCAAAAAACAATGCAATTTATTTTACCCCATGGATTGTGCTGTAAACTTTTCTTTTGATGGGATATTCACACATTGCTGCTTCATGGACAGCTGTTGTTTTGACTCCAGTTCATAGCAGTGACACATCTTGTCACCAATAATGATGCAAAATGCCACCTTCAGCCTCATATTGGCTCAATATGTCTTGACAAACTTGCACATAATACTCTTTCTGTTCCTGTTTGAGCATTCATGGAACCCACCTAATGCTGGCTTTAGGATCTAGTGAGAAGTCAGGCAGGGGAAAATACTTCCAACTACTTGGGTATGAGCATAGACAAGACCCAATCATGTCCTCCCCCCATTCCTATCCTGTGCCATCCTCCCTGACTTCTCCACAAGGGAGATGTGGATAAGCCAGCCAGCACTGTGTGACCATCACCCAGTGTTCAGACCACACAGCTCTTGCATAAAAAGAAAACTAGTGACACCAACAGTATTCAAGATAGATTGAGATTCCTCTGATAGTTTTTCTGCTCAAATAAAAAGCTCATCTTGCTTGGCCTCAAATAACTCTAACAGGAGCAGCTGCTGCAATTATTCCCTACTGACATGTAAACCACTCCATGGTGTGTTCTTGCTACAAAACCAGATCACAGCATTCTGGAATCTACAGTACTCACATTAGCTGTTACACATTGTCATTTCTTTCCTTATTTTTCTGCTCAGAACTTAAGAGAAAGCCTAAGAAATCACAGGTTATGACCAAGTACAACATAATCTACAATACTTTGCCTGCAGTTTTGCATCAGATAGTTTAGAAGCTCTGATCTACAAAGCCCCTATAAACAACAAATAATGTTAATGTGCACAGAACTACACTGAAGTTCAAAAGCCAACAAGAACAATCCACTTCTAAAAATGAAGTTTAAGCTTTGAAATAAAACTAAACAACCACTGCGCTATTTTGTGCAGAAAACAATTTACCTGTGATCAAAGGGAAAAGGAAAACTACCGTAAGTTTTTCAAGCTCTGTCCTACATTTCAGTATGTAGTTACATTTAGAGATAACAATTCCCAGTTTTCCAATTTGTTTGCTCTTGTATACCAAGACTGAGCATATGACATTTTATTTCTTGTAACTCTTAGATGAAAAATAGATAAATAGCAACAAATTTATTGCACATCATTTAGTGTTTGTTTGGTTGAAACTGATCTCAGAAGTAAGTAAGGTTAAAAAAATAATTCCTACAGACATGAGGAATAATTGTTAATTAATAGCTAATAAAATTAATACTAGTATTTAAAATAAACTACAAAAAGGAAAACAGGATTATGGCAATCTACCCTAAATAAGCATTTAAAACGTGGGCAATGAGGATCTTAGTACCCTGATTGCACTAATATTAATCCCCTTTTTGTGTTAAAATTCGCAATAGCATATGAAACAGGTTAATGATACTTCTCTTCAAATAACAAATGCACAGGGCTGTAATACATGCTTGTGTCCCTGTTTCTTCTATTAAGTAACATGAGATAAAAATAGAACTAGTCGTAGCGTGCTGCTGACAGTTTGTAGATTTTTAGATTTTTAAGTCTTTGATTTTCTGCCCTTTCTTGTTTCTGCTTTTATCTTTCTTGGTATGATTTCCGTTAATGTGAGAAGTATTCTGCAGACATATGATTTATGAAAATCAAAAGTGCTAAAAAGGTTCTCAGAATCAAGATATAAACACAAAAAAAGCAGAATATTCATCAGGCTGGCTAGCATCTATTAAAAACATTTTCAGCTGAAAAAAAGGAAAAGGAAAAATCAAGAATGCTGACCTCGATTACTCTAAGAAAATGGGCCAGAAATACAATTTTATCAAAAACCTACTAATATTTTTGTCTTTTAAAAGATCTGTTTTGCTTATTCTACAATAAAATGCATGTTTCTTAAGCCCTTTACAGTCACAATTCCTATAAAAATAAATACTTATGTTTGAAAAACGTTTTACATAAAAGCAATTGCCTTGTGTGGAATATGTTTATTTTAAAGGATAAGCCTACTATATTAGCAGACTTTCAATATTTAAAAAGAAAATCCACGTGAAAGCACAGACAAACCATCACATACACATATCTCTGCATAATTATAGAGGAATACAGGAACTCTGACTTGAAGCCTAGCAACAGTATCCAAGTATTAGTTAGTCTGCTAATCAACTACCAAAAACTCACACATCAGCTCAATGTTTCATTTTTCAAAAGCAAAGGCAAACAAAAATAAAGCAAAAGAATCCTATTGCTTCCGAGCTGCTGAAGGACAAGATGCACAATATAAAACAAACCTTGTTCACTTGAGGAAGAACAACCCATGTTATTTAATCCATCTGAAAATTCATCTCATCACAAAGAACCAAGGCAAAAGACAGATTTAAAAATAGGTTATCCAAGTCAAAGGATTATCAACTTGAAACATACTTAAGATCTGCATATCTGTATCTAATGAAAGCTTCAATATTCTTACATATGTGATTGGGTTTTGTACCTCCATCCTATAGAAGCCATAGTAAATTCTGCATAGCAAAATCTTCCTAAATCTGCTCTGCTCATTTACTCACAGACAGCTGCAGGCTGGATGAAAACAAACAGGGATTAACTTTTCTGTTCATCACAACTTCTAATCCATCACTTTCTCTTAGTTTGCAATAAATGAATACATAAAGTTAAACAAATTATAAATGTTCTGAAACTCACTTAAAAAAAAGCTTGAAAAGGGATACATTTTTGTTTTTATTTTTGTATTTTTTTAAGTGATGTGTAACTGCTGTTCTATAGATGAGGAGTGCACTTTTCCTCAGTGCAGAAAAGAAGATAGAACAATAGTCATTAGAACAAAAGTCATAATGCTGGAAGATAGTCCTGGGTTACAAAGCCTTTCATAATTAGCAATAATTAGAATTAAGCTGCAATATTCCTTCAGAAACTAACTTAGGGGCATGAAGAATTGAAATAATCTGAGAAGCTATGCTAGTCTTCCATACTGCTTGTAAAACAAGTTAAATGCCATATGGTTATAGGTTTTTCTCGCTTTAGGAAAATATCTTCTTATTTTGTTTCCAACAGGATTACTTTAAAAGTGATAGGGCAATTTCCATTCACCTTTTGAAAATCTGTCAAGAAAGTAAAAGGGATTCCCCGATATTTAGAATACTGTAAAATCAAGAAATACAATGAAATCTGGCTCCACTTTTTTAATCCCTTAATGATATACTTATTTTTTCTCCCCTGAACACTGTATTTCTACTGTAAGATTTGGTCTTATTAAAAAGCACCATTCCTTTCAGATAAAGCTGGTGAGAACTTCTCCTGATAATTACAGCGAGGTGTCTTTTACTGTATTATGTGCTAGGAATTAATTGCAAAGTTTTTTTTTCTCGATTTGCTCCTTTAAAAGGCAGCACAAGTGAAAAAAACTTGTTATCTGTGCTGAATAGTTTTCATGTCTCACTTCCAAGAGACCAGTCACCCAGATAGCTAATGTATGAAGGAAAGATTAAGCAGCAACGATGGTGGAAAGAGCAGGAAGGTGAGGAGAAAATAATTTGCTGATATTAGGGAGAGCATGTGTGAGAGAACCCAAGCAACTATGAGCATCCAGTGGAAAAGGTTTGGTTTTTTGGGGGGTGTTTTTTTTTCTCAGTAGGACAGAACTGCTAACAGATTTTATGCTGGTACAATGGACAGGCAAAGCAGTTCACTGAAACTCGTTTGCTGGGAGGCACGAGGGCTTAGATCCAAGAGGAATGTAAGAGCTTAAAGTGCAACTTTGAACACTTAGTGTGACATAAATCAGAGGTATGAACGTAATAAGTGATTTTGGATTCTGAGTCTCTGCCTTCTCTGGATCATCTTTCAATTCATCGTAAGTTTTATACATTAAATCAGCCAAGAATTAGCGGGTTTCACCAAGGCTGTGATGGGCATCAGGCTTTCTCCAGACTGAAGGAATGACATGGAATGTAAGAGGGCATTTCAGGTGTGCGCTCTTCAACCACAGTGTTGCTGCTGAGCGCTGACTCAGAGAACCTCCATCAGCTCTAATCTCTCCTGGCAGTTATGAAATCCTGAAAGATCTTATATGTCTTGAAACACATTTAGCTTATCCAACTGAGCAGCCTCTACAGGACAATTTTGTGCAGCTGAGAACTTCCTGGCAAAATTACTCTTTTTTTTGACATCACTAGGTAGATAGTTTAATCTGGCAACATCTGAGTGATACAAACAGCCAGGACACACCCTAAAAGAACCTCCTTTTCTTTGAGTAAGACATGACATGCTTTATTAACATAGGTCATCATTATTACTTTTTATGGCTCTAAAATAGGCATTATTAAATTTTCTTCATTTTACAGTGTAAAGTATTGCAGTTACTGCAGAAAATCTCACTTGCCTATTTTTTCATTATTTCAACAAATTTGTCTGATACAAGTGTTTCATAATTAAATAAAAAGGAAGAGCAAGCTCTGTGGGAATTGATCTGTAGAAACTTTTGAACTTTCAGTTCTGCTGAACAACTTTGCTATATCTAAACCATTTTCCACTTGTGCATCTCCATCATCTTCAACAATAAAGATAGACATAGCACTACAATTTGGCACTGATCCAGGCCAGAGGAAAAAAAAAGGCTTCCTTTGAGATGTGTGATCAGTCTTTTTCAGACTTTGTGTATTGCATAAAATGGCAATATATTCTAAAAGCCAATGAAAATATGTTTGGAAGGCAAAAGTGGAATAGCTAATGAGCAATAATACACCAAGCACTTAAGTATGTATATATATTTATGTAGAGTTATTGGAGACTACTGCAATGAGATTTAGTGCTGTTGCTGCTGGCACACTGCAGCCACCTCCCATTACTGCACAGGCAGTGATGTCCTCGTGTGGAAAGACTGAGGTATGATCTCTGTCACTGAACAGAGCGGCTCATTCATGGCAGTACGTGGCACAGGACCATGAATCATAAGCATTACATTACTTCTGTTAGATCTTTATAATTGCCGTTTTGGCTACATTACTGGAAACAGCTTTGTGACTGCTGAGAAACTGGAAGACACCCACACAATGCCTTCTGCATTGAAAGTACAAGTGATTTCCTACTGCAATAGTTTGGGACAATAAATTTATCTAAGAATAATGTTAATTAGCACATACCAAAACAGATGGACACTGATAATTAAGTCTCTCGCTGTTTAAGATTAAAGATTTCAGAAAAACATTATTTTCCATATTAGCTACATTAGCTTGAGAAATATAAAATCTTGTTCCCATTACCAGATTAAAATACTGCTCTTGAAACTACTAAGTTAGGTCCAACAATTAAAATTTTCTCATCCTTAAAATGACACACCTAGGAAAGTATGTAGATTTTCCTGTAAATATACTGTCATTTCTATTACTTTGGTGCATATTGGGCTTCCTTTCATAAAGTAACTATACAGAAAGATATTGAATGAAGATCACAGAAAGTTAAAATACGGGATCATAAATCTTTCAAGAGCAATGCAGAGTTTCTTTTCCGATGCATCACTAACCCCTCCTGTGAATGAACACAGAATAATCATTGAAAATTTACTGTTAAATGATAGAACACCTCATTATCTACCAGCTAAAACTTCCACAGGCAAAAGAAATCCACCCAAAGTTGCATACATTACAAAGAACTTTCAGAAGTTGCAACTTGGTTATTAAATGAGTCACAAATAATAACAGAAAGGTTTAATGAACTGGTTCAATATCGGAGTACAATACCTAACCCAAAATACTCTTTCTGAGGAGTGAAAGATGAAAAGTTACTCAAGATATTTCATATTATCCATTTTCTTTATTCCTTGAAGATAGCTCTCTAGCCCTTTGTTCCCATTCCATTGCTTCTGTGCTCAGAGAATGTGCATTAATGAAAGGATATATGTTGGAATAGATCCAAAACTACAGGAATACATAAAGAATAGCCAGACAAGTAAGGCGTTGAAGTTGAAACACTGACATGATTCTGCATATCCTTCATCACAACAGCAGCCAGCTTTTCTGCTCAGAACACTGTCATTCAATTCCTTTATTTATTCTTAAATAAAGAAACATTATAGAAATAAACATTTTGATGACTGGTATTGTTTGTTTTAGCTATTATTGGTTTGTTGTGTTTTTGGTTTTTTTTTTAGGTAATAAATGTTAAGGACAGTATCTGGCTAAATTAAATTAGCTGAGAGAAACAATGCACAATAATGCTTGCTCTTTAGGAAAAATCTAATAATTTAAATAGTTATACGCAAACAATAACCAAACTGAAAATAAGCAAGTGAGTAAAAAAAAACCCAGTATTTCCATTTTTCACTAAGAAAGTGAAGGCATAAGGAAAATCAGATGAAGTTTCCCACATAAGATTTTTTTAAATAGAAATCGCAAAGTATAAATAGCAACCAATATTAAGTTCTGCCTAAAGCATGGGCCATGTGACTACCATTTTATTTTCCTGAACTGAATCTCATTCATCTAATATTTAAATACATTACAATATTTCTTAAATAGTAACTAAGAAATGGCTCTGATCAGGGGAAAGCAAAATAGTACAGAACTGAACTCAAAAAGATAATGACATCAAGGTCAATACAGTTTCATGCAAACCAGCTTAAAGTCTACTGCCAAAAAGAGTAATATAAGCATCACTTTAAATTTATAATTATTTGTGCTGAAAGTGTAGCATAGTTAAAAACTTTAGGTAAAAAAAAAATCTAGTGAAGGAATTCGGTTATGTTTGAGAGAATAAAATACATTTAGTAGTACTGTATGCTGCTCACCTGCAGCACTTGTTCTGCACTGGTTGCAGTAGGCAATTCAAAGAACCAATAGCTAGCACAGCAGAAACAGATGGCACCATTTGAATCTAACCAATCATTTCCATTCACATTCAAGATCTTCACAAAGTTCTAAAACCACTGATCATATATAAATATATATGATTATATATTGTATTAGGAATAATTAATAGGAATAGTTAATTGTATTCGGAATATCTGGTTTATTTTTATGGGGTTTTTTTTGCATCAAACTATTTATCAAGACAGAAGGAAGAAGATATATGGAAAGGAGCTACCCCGCTTGTCAGGTAAAAACCTTCCAAGCTTGCAATGAGTTATCTCAATGCATACTGCAAAGAATTAAAAGTATCACAGTACTACTAAATTTCATGTGATGAATTTTCAAATGTATCCCTACAGAACAGGTGCAACTGGGAAGGGAAAGGGAAGAGAAACTTCAGTGTAGAGCTCTTTCTCACACCTGAGCTGTGTATGAGTTGACTCGGTATTCCACATAAATAATACTATCAAGTAATAGACATGCACCACAGAGTTAAATCAGCGAAGGCAACTATGCAGACCCCCCTACTTCAGAATAAATGCCTTTCTTAATACAACAATTTTTCTGAACTCCTTTAATCGGTTTCAGTTAAAAGATTTTAGTTAATCTGTTCGAGAAATCACTTCATTTAAATTATTTTAATGGCAGAACTCACTACGTAAGAAGATCTTTAAAAAGCCTGAAGGTTTTTTGTTGAGGGTCCTTAATGCCCGTCTCACACACCTCCCTCAGTGAGAGGAAAAGTCTTCATGGATATGGATAGTCAGTTTTTGCCATATATGCATTCAGTTTGAGGGAAGCATCTTCATCTTCCTCTGATCAATTATTCCTACATGAAAACTGCTTTAGCCTGATGCTGAAGCCAGCAAGAGCTAGTTTAGCTCTCCTTGGTATGGGCATGTTTAATATATTAGCAACTGGCTAACTCATACTCAAACATCTACAACTGTTGCATTTCCTATCAAATTTTCTTTTTCAGAGAATATTTTGGAAACATTTCATCTTTTTCTCTCACCTGCATTTTTTAAGGGAAAGATCATTTTAAAATCTTCCTGAAACAATACTTTCACTAGCCTCATAGGCATATCTAACATTAAATTATATTTAACATCTTTGTAAAATCTTGGTTCAAACATGAATAGCTTATTTTCAGCATTCATAAATATTTTGCTTACCAATGTCAGCTTCCCTGTGATTCTTGATATATTCAGCAAGCTCAAAATTTCCTGCTATTATAGCCACCTGAAGGATTGTAAAACAGTTAAAATTAATATGATGCCATAATTCATTAAGTAAGAAAAAAAAATTATATTATTGATAAACATCACACACATCATTTTGCAAAATTTAATAATAGTTAATTCATTGGATATTTCAACTTCCACTCTTCAACTATTGCACACAATGCATTTTGGAAGCAGCATTATGAAATAGTATTACTACCTATCTGAAAAAGCACAGCAACTCCCCCAGTTACCCATTAAATAAGGCTGTTTTGATCATGGATGTCTCTCAGGCGAATGTTATAAGACCTGTGGACCTTTTCATGTTGTGGCAGTCAAAAGCAGAAATGAACATTAAATAACAGCATCCCCAGCACTCTCAGGGCTACACTGATGACTGGAGAACTGTACAATGGTAGGCTCTGAGAGGTACTTTTGAGACATTATTTTCCTTTTGCTGATCCTCCTTCCTCCTTACCTAGAAACTGAATCAGAAGCTGCACTGTAACATACATGGGATAATCAGGAAAGAAACACCAAACACTACAATAAGTCAGGTATCACTAAGACAGCAAAGATGACTACAAAAGAGACACTTCAACAGCTTATGCATATGTAAATAATTGAAATTTGTTAAACTATATCTCTGAAATAAAGAATTATTACCTTTCTAATTTATTTTCTGATTGTAAAACATGTATATGTGACACGATATTCCAAGTCTTCATCTAAATGATCTTAAAAACAGAAATTTTTCTACAGAAGAAAGAGATTGCTTATGTTATTGCTATTTGCTCCCTGCATTTCCTCCCTCCTCTTCTTCTCCTGCTTTACTGGAAATATCTATCAATACCCTTTCTTTTATCTATTTGGAATCTTTCTTTCCTCCCAGCGACACTGTGCCCTTGGCAAAAATGATACGCTGGGCTCAATCTTCTCATAGAAGCTTCTGCATATACAGGGTGAATCATAAAACAATTAAGGTTGGAAAAGATCACTAAGGTCACCTAGTCCAGCTGTCAACCCATCACCACCACCATACCCACTAGGCCATGCACCTAAGTGCCACATCTACACATTTCCTAACATTTCCAGGGACAGTGACTCTATCACTTGCCCAGGCAGTCTGATTTATTGTCTTACCACTCTTTCTGAGAATAAATTAATCCTAATATCCAACCTTAATGCAGTCAGGAAAAAAAAAAAAACACCACCACAAATCTTTCTTCAGGACTCCCATTGATAGACTACCATGGATATAGTGCTATTGTTAACCATAAGAAATAATTTAGAAACTGGGGAAAACTTTGATTTGATGACCAAGAAAAATTGTCAGCTGGTCCAAAACATTCAACTAATATCAGACATAAAAATTAATGAAAAGGATCTTTGGGAGGTGTATGAAATACAATATAAGTACTATTTTTTAATGTAACAAGTGTAAGCTTAGTCTTGCTCTTACTGCAACAGTCAGTTCTCCTTCCTTTTAACTAAAACAAAATAATACGGAAGCCCTCAAAAATGAATATTCCCAACAAGCTACAGTTAAAAAAAAACTGTACTATTCCTTAGGTAAGAGTTTCCAAATCTGCTTTAAATGGTAGTCTCAGAGCAGGCTTAAATCATAAATCATGCTCAGGACATCTATTTCATTTCAAACGAAAATAATTGCATGTATCTTCTGTGCTTTTCATTCAGCATGCCTCATTTCGTACATTGTATCCCTTTCTACCATTAGTGGATCAAGTGTGAGCCCTGAGCTTTTTGTATATCCTACTAGAACACTGGAAAAAGTCTCATTAATGTGCAGTTCTGTGATAAGCATTTACTGCAGAAATTGGTGAACTGTCTTAGAAAAGAGAACTCATCACCAAACTCCTATATAAACTGACAGGTTATCACATTCTCTTCTCCACTCTACAGTCCACCTGCTGAGCTCACTTTAAGGCATTTCTTTAGACCGAAGACTTTCATAGCACTAGTCCTCATGCTTCAAGTTATCACTCGTGAAACCTTTCTGGAAATCCTTGCAAAATAACCCCGATCAAAATAAATTTTTTCAAATACACTGAAGTAATCTGTGATTTATCTCATGGTCTTCAGCATGCAGCAGTTGGCTTAAGGAGAGACAGGCTGATCTAGTTCAAGTTGTAATATTTACAGGCTAGGAAAGTACAAGCAAGACTCCAAAGAAATCACTATGTTGTAAGTATAATACAGAATCAAAATAACTTTTTCAGATTACCGAGGAAAGCTTAAAACAAACAGCAGAATGCAGCATTTATCATGTTTACGTCCTAAATCCAAGTCCCCCCTCCTTTTTCTTCTTCACTGCTTTTCAGATGTTGTTTTTTTCTTTGCAAATTCTTATTTCATCACAAAATCCTATCCATCCAACATAAAGGCTAAATACAGTAATTGAGCTTGTTTCTCATTTCAAGTGTGTTTATGTGATAGTAGAAAAACTGTTCTACATTTACACAGCTCCTAGCAGTTGAGTTCAAGAGGTATATACTTGTGCTTTAAAATAATCCACAGAAAACATCGATGAGATCACAAATATAACGTAATAATTTTTCTTGTGCATAATTAACACACCTAGAATATCACCATAATTACAAGTAATAATGATGCAATGATATTCTCACTGCAATACTAAACATAAGGAAATGTTTTGCTTTGGGCACGTCACAGTTGTTTTAGACTAAATAATGGATTCTTGTGAGTAAAATGTACTATTAATAATCAATAATGCTGGTTCCAATCAACCCTACTTCTTTTAGACTGCAATTGTCTCAGATACATCATAAGATTTCTGCACGCTATATTATCTGCAAAGATCAGTGAGTTCAAAGAGAGATAGATGGATATGGTGAAGCACTGCCACCTCATCATCAATGAAGATAATTATCCATCTGAAAACTAATATTCTAACCATTACTCAAAACACCTGTATTCCAGGAACTAGTCGTGAAAAAAACCTGCTTCTCAGCACTGGTAATAAAAAATCTGACCCTCAGCCTTCAGTGATAAGCTTCAAAAGTGCAACTTATCATCCAACCTGGCTGATGGCACTAGAAAAATAACAAAAAAGTGGTGTAAATGCTGGCTGTTAAAAGTCATATTCTGCCACCTGCCTCATAAAAACATTTGTACATACATCAGGGAGCGTTATGCAAGCAATAATACCTTTTGTCAGCATTACTACTAATTGGCATGCAAAATTCAAGCAAGGAATTCAGCAGTGACAGGCAGCTTGCTAGACAGCCACCACATTACTCAAATGAAAGAACGTTTGATATCAAAAAAAAAAAAAAAGATTTTAAAACTCAAGTAAAACACGTTGTTCAAATGATAAATACATTTTATTACTTGAGAAAAAAAAAAAAAAGCTGAGAGACAGCTTGACAGAGAATTGTTTCTGAATCAAGCACTAGATTCAGCAAGCCCAAGGAATCAACTCTTAATCAAATTTACTTCAACTCAGTAGAAACATTATGTAAAATTCCAACAGCAAAAATGAAGGCAAGTATGGTAAGATCCAAAGAAAGCACGTAAAAAAGTACAAATATTTCTTGGCATAAAGTCAACGTGCTTCACTTGAAATTGATGGGTAAAGAGAGTGGGAGAAAGTGAAGTCAGAGAGAAATCTGAAAGATATAAAATTATACTCATTCAGTTTTTACAGTTGCAAACTAAGCACAGTAGCCTTTTTTCCACCAAAATTCTTCTTGAACCAAAGTACCACTGTGTCCTGACAAAACTATTAGTGTGAATGTACATTTCCAAAAAATAATGGAGTTTGATTTCATATTTTACATGTTTTCAAACATCCATAATTTTCTTGCAAGGATATTATACAGTCAGATTTCTACCTGACAGGTTAATGCGTGAAAGAAAGCTTTCTTTGGGTTTCTTTTTTGGGTCACAATGTATGTCTTCTGGGGAATAAAAAAAGAGCACAAGCAGCAAAACTATAGTGAAAGTTTCTCCCAGTTCCAGTAGGTATTGGATTCTAGTCATCAAAATGCATCACATGCATGTTTCTAGACATGAAATATTACCATGAAAGGCTAGAGCTAGCACTTTACAGCTAGAGGCTAGCTACAGATTCCGTTATGCTGAAGCTTCAAAAATTGCAGCTCTTTAAAAACAGCATATAAAGCAGTCTTATGATATCTCAGGTTCATGTCCTTAGTCAAATTATTCTGTAAAACTTGATAAAGTCTGGTTATCTTCTCAGAAAGTCATTTATCTATGATTTCCACTCAAATCTATAGATCTTTTAACCTACTTTTAAAGGGCATATTTACTATGCATTTGTTCCAGAATTGGAAAGACCATTCCTGCAGCATTACAGCATGGTGACAATGAATGTCCAGCTGAAAACCACATCTAAGCAGTTCAAGCACAGTGCTTTCTGACCCAAAGTAGGAGTTTTTTCTGCTGCATATACATTTGGTTGGGATATCTCACACATAACAGTCTATACAACACAGATAATAGAAATCCTCTTGATTTTCATATCACCATTAGAGGCAATCTTATATGTCCAATAGTAACCAAAGTTAATCATTTATCAGCTCCTTCCCTTTGTGTCTAACTTACTTCTGTAAGGATGTTGATATAGACACGTGATTATTTTCTAATTACATTTGATAGCACACAGAATTAACTTGAATAAATGCATACCTTTACAATGGGGGAGTGAGCAGAAAGTGAAGCTAAGCCAGAAGACCTACGTAGGAGGTAATTCATACAAAATAAAATAAAGTAGACCATATAGACAGAATTGCAGTATCATCTCCCACTTCCCTGATGCCCTGTCTTCATAACGTCATTGCAAGAAAATGTTAATGGAGTCATCAAAACATGTCAGAGCTGCACTGCACCCAAGTCATGGGGCTGATGACCTACTGGGCAGGGCAGATAAGCACTGGCTGCTGCTGTCAGTGTTCAATGTACAGCATGTCCAGAAGCTGTGTGTGTTTACACCAGTATTTGCTTTGTCTTGGAAGAAGCCTAACTTTTTACAGCTGCCCCATTGTCTCTTGTACTGTCTAACAATCAAATATTTCTTTTCAAACCTAACCAGTGACAGTGGCTTTCTGTTTGTCACAACAGGTAACCCAGTGGTAATTAAGTGGCAGCTCAGTGAAACAGAAGTTTGAATGAAGTGGCTGTGATGCTTACTTAGGTTGGGGTAGGGAACCGGCAGAGGACAGGGCACACTGTGACTGCTGATCCAGACATGTACAGTGACAGTAAAAGTTTAACTGGTACTTCTTCCTCCTGGCATAGCATTATTTTTACGTTCTGTTTTTCTGATATTTACAGTGATAAAAGTTCCCTCTAGACACAGGCAGTTTTTAGATTGGCTTTCAGCACTCAGTCCAGAAATCAAAGATTTGAAGCATCTGGTTAATTTTTACTTTCCCAGATTTTGTTCCCCAAAGAAATTTAGTTTAAATGAAGGCAAATAAGACTACTTTGGATGTATTTTGGAGCTCAGTAGATGTCCAGAGACAGGTTTCAGTGTGAGAGAGATTCATAAAGGCTTTCAGACTCTACACCAGGCGTAAGTAGCAGTACTGTCTCACAAAAGGCTCTCTTTCCAGTGTGGAAATCACAGATGTCAATGCATCCATTACTTAACCTCAAGCATTTAGATTTTTTGGATTGTAGTTCATGCAGTACTTTGTTCCTTTGGGGAAACTGGAAATTATATATACACTTTACCTGTCACTAACCTTTCACAATTGATTTTTTCTGCTCCTGAAATGTATCACGGGTAGAGATTATATTAGAGTAAGATCTTTGTAGCCTGTTAGTGAATACGATTTTAGAGCTTTATAGGTTAGTCCCTGAAAGGCAAGCACCACAACTAAATTACATTATTAGCCTTCAGAACAAATTGCTCCCCACAATAATCCCCCACAATAAGAAACAACTCATTTATTTTTAAGCAGAGAAATTGAAGTTATCCCCTCTTAATTTCAGCCAATGAACTTTGACAAAGTTTCTACATGGAAATGAGGAGAGCATCTCACATTTCTTTTATGTTACACTCTCAGTCATGGCTGCTGCGCTTCCTTCCACACATGCTTAAATTTTAGACCAGGTGAGACATAAAACTCTAAAATGCTCTGCCTAAATGGAGAGCGGAGGAAGCTCTTTGTGCTGCACATTTGTAGCTGCAATTCACAATAAGCAGTTCATGATAAAACAGCTAGCACTCCCCACCTGCTTTTCTCCCCTTCTTTTCCAGACAATTTAACTTACCTGATGAAAGCACATTTCATTATTCTTTCCTTCAGAGCTGATGTTTCACCCTTACATTGTCTCTGCTATCCAGCAGTGCTCACTAAATGATAGTCTTTCAAGAAAGCTTGAAATAGCAATGAGCTCAGGTATGGCACTGTACATTAAAGGAGATAGTTCCATCCCAGAACAAATAGAGATCTTACTCAGTCTCAGACAAGGAAGGGAAACAAATGCAATGTAAAAGCCATTCTGGGGTATATGTACACTGCATTCTTCTGTCTCCAGGTGGAACTGGAGTGAAAAGATGATATAATCAAGCAATAAGATTCTCCAGAAATTTTCTTCCACTCAAATCATAAATTATAATATTAAGTATATTTCACCACTAAGGATAACGCAACTCAATTCATGGCAGAGACTGGTGAGAAATTAACCCAAGTGCCTTTGGAAATAATTATTAGGATCACCTCCCTAAAGAGACCGCCTGAAGAGCTCTTGCATGTTTCTTGTGACACAATTTCCTCACATTAGATAATAGAAATGTCACCATTTTTAATGAAAAAAATTCTAGACAAAAAAAAACAAAAAACAAAAAAAACAGCAACTCACTGAAAGTACTCAAAATATCAGAAAAAGCAACCCAAGAGCATGGTGATATCTAAACCATTCCATTACAATCACAGACTTCGGGCACAGATACCTTTGTAATTTGATATGAAGGTAAAACTGTGCTTACTGTTGGGCATTGAAAAGAAAACGTGGTTCCGTGTATTTCTATCGTGTCTTCCTGACAGAAAAGCTCTCCTTCATGAAATGAAGAGGTAAATGCTTTACAGAGTTTAAAGCTACTTTGAAGGCTGCCACTGTGCACCATTTCATTATTCACCCACAACAATGCTCGAATCTTAAATTCAGGTTTTTAAGAGGGAAACCCTTGCACTTGTGTATGAACGTACATGCCCATGCTGCACGCACAGCGAGGTTATATTCCTGATAAATTGTGACACAAAAATCACATACTACACCATGGATTTGGAAAGAAATCTTACATTGGTATGCATTAGTTGCTCTCATATATGAGCAGGATGTAGATTTTGAAACTATTCTCAGTGGTGCAGATGGAGTTTGGCTTGGAAAAGCATGAAGCAATCTGCATTCTGAATTTCTCTCCCATAGGAGTGGGAGAAAAATGTACTTATGAAGCATTATTGGTTTCTTGCCCAATTTAAGAGAGCTTTTAAAATTAAGATTCGTTTATTTATTCAATAAATACAAAGATATTATTTTGTAATATTTTTGCAAAACGTAACAGTTTTAGCTATTTTCAAGTAGAGAAGACATTAAGAATTCAATAAATAGAGCAAAAACTATTTTCAGAATTTTCCAGCTGGAAAATTCTATGCAGTTGCAAAAACTATATAATCTGAAATAGATATGCTGAATAGTCATGAATTCAATATTTTACCTTCCAAACTCAAAGAGCAAAGCAGTAACCCCTATTTTATAAATGTACTGATTACAGTTGAATCTTAAGCTCAAGGCTGCAAAGTAAAATAAAACTAAAGGAAGCTTTTTAGTTCACCTCATCACACAACACAATTAAACACTTGTACAGTGTGCTATTAATACCACTATTCCATGTTCTTTTCTAGTAGCGCTCCCGACTACACTTAAGATGGATGGCATGAAACACGACCTCAAGAAGATATATATGTTCACCTTATGGAGGTACATCTTTACATTTATACTCCAAAACTTTTTTTAATAGAAGTAAGGAGATTTAAAATTCAGATATAATACACAATTAGAAATGTGCTAGAAGGATATTTTAGCATGAGAATTTTACAGCTAATATAATGTTACGTGTTTTCAGAAAAAAATTAGAATTGTAAAAAGTTTTATTCAAAGAGAGAAAGAGTTCTAAAAAGTATTGGAATTTGAAATTCTATTTCAGAAACAATATTGTTTTCAAGTTTCAGTAAAACATTGAAATAAGGTGCAAAATCTATATATACAAGAAACAAAGCAGTAAAATTTAATATTCTTCTCTACAAATAGCAGTCAGTAAAGATTATATTAAGTGCAGAAATATCCTATGTCTCTGCCAGGTCAATAAAATGCTGGCAGTTTATCTAAAATTACTCTATGGAGTTATTACAGAATACAAGTGAAAAAATCATACTCAGCATTTTCATACATGCTTTTGTTCTGAACAGAAAATAATTCTTCACTGATATAATCACAAAATGTAAAACAAGCCCAATATTTTCTATTTTGAAAGGAATTAGCATTGTATATTAATATAACTGTTGTCCAGTAGATGACAAAATATCAACACCTTTAATTTTCTTGAAATTTACTTAGTTTAAACCCTGAAGTACAGTATTTTCTTTCTTTTTTCCTTCTAGTCCCTGCTTTCTATTTCATTGGATAGCAGGATTAGCTTTACCTTTTGGATGTTTTCTGTATATTATCTGCTTGAGAGACAATTTCATCTTCATCAGGTCTTGATACAACAAAGCACAATAATGTTACTATCCTTTAAATAGTCCTTTGAAGACAGTTTCTTCACCACTGATTTTTTTTTTTCTCCAAAAGCATGCTGCTGCTACAGTTCCCAAATTTGCCAGCACATGTTAGCATACTGTGTACAAAAATCTCTTAGCAACAATATCTTAGTGTCTAACATTTTCCTTCTTCCAATTATGATTCATGGAGCCATCTGTAGTCAGATATTAACATGCAGTATCTTAAAATAGACACCTTGCATTTGTTCAACAACTAGTTTTAGCATCTGAAAATATAAAGTATGGGCAGGGGCCAATATTTCTTTGAGGCTCTTCATCATTCCCTTGATCATTTCAGCACCGTTTAAACAAAGGCTTGCAATGATCACTTCGCCTCAGTGTTAAGGTCACAGGATTCATGCTTCCATAGCGCAGGAGCGAGTAGTTCTGTGGTGTTGGGTACCAGCATCCTTTATGAATGCCTTAAAGCTCTCCATACAGCTTCCCGGGTGAGGGCCACCTGGTGTCTTGACTATCTGTTAGCAGTAATCAAAGACTTGACTTAAAATTTTAAGTACTGCTGCACTGCAGCACCAAGAGGTAAGCATTTTTTACACCCTAGGAACCTAAGTGTCCTAAAATGGGTGGGAAAAGTTCTGCATCCTACTTGGCAATGGCAAAAAGATTTTTACATGAACAGTACTATAGTAAGGAATAGAAAGATGTCCTGAACCTCTTTCACAGGTACGAAAAAATTACAACTATATCTACCAAAGCATCATTTTTGTCTCCCAAACTCTTTCTGTTTTGCTTTCAGGTATAGCAAATTACAGGAATAATCTATCAATACCTAAAGATTTTTAATTGATTGTTTCAACACAGTCCACAATTTTATAAAACTTAAAAGAACTAAAATCAGTGCTAAGTGCTAAAATTAGACAACCTTAAAAGTTAATATATTAAAGTATAATATATGATATAGAAAGATTTGGTAACGTGGCTTCAAAACAATCTTGAGCAAGGTGTGAGGAGCACTCCTTCATCCCATCCAATTTTATAAACTTCAAGGAACTACGATTTGATCCAAAATGTTTTTGTATAGTTAAATTTTAAAAATAAGCAAATATTTAGTTATATAACAATGGACACTTAAGTACATTTATATTTATATATACATATATAACTATTATCAAAAAAGCACATTCCACTAAGTGCACACTTAATACACTTTCATTGCTAAAATTCTGATTTTGCTTGCAGATTTCACAGCCCCTATGGTCTCTGGTAATACATTCAGTGGCCATGAAACACTGCCAGAGTTGATGAGCACAGTGAATTCAAGTCAAAATGCAGAGAAGACTATTACACTGAAAACCCTCATTTGTCCTGCAGTTCTGCCTTAGCTAGACTCTATAGTGACTAGGACACCTAAAGTACTATTAGGCAACCAAGCTCATCTTTCAGCAACTTTAACATGATTTAAAAAGTAGAATGAGTATTTCACAGTACAATGTCCTTTCAAGAAAATACACAACCGTGTTCTTAAAACTTAACTACTCTCATAGTCATGAATAAGCCATGACTGAAAACCTTCAGATTAAGCTAAGCCTGCATGGAAACTAAGATTAAAAAAAAAAATTAAGTCCTTTCCTCACAACATGCAAGCAAATCACTTCTAAATCATCTCACTCCCTCAGCTCTGAAATACAAACTTAACTCCTATGACAAAAGGATCAGGGGTTATGCAATAACCAGCTTGCCAGGAAGTTATGAACTGAATATGCTGGGAAGTCAGCTAAAGCTACCATGAAACTTGTCAGGCAGTAAAAAAAGGAATGTGCTGGTGAATTCATCTAAGGCACAACTTCACTGCTTCATGTCACTCTTATTTCCTTCTGTTTCCTTAGAGAAGGAACAACTGCTATTTTTAGGTTGCCCTGTTTTATACAGACTGTATTAAACCTCTTCCTTGGTCACTGGATGTATTAGGAAATTTAATATTTCTATCCCACACGGAGGAAAAAAATACGTACATCTTTTTTCTGCTTCTCTGTTAAAATGCCACCTAGCAAGTCATTCTCAAGTAACATGCACTTTTCTACAGTTGTGTTTTAATAATTAATGTAAGAAAGAAAAAACAGACAGGCTGATACATGCATTTACAATTACAGAAGCATTCCATGAGAAAATCTAGCTCAAACTGGAAAGAGCCATCAGAAGCCAGTTATTGCATAATCCCCATTACTGCTACATGGGTGAGCAGCAATTCCAAAGGAGTGTTTATTGAGAGCAGATAAGGCCAGGTTGCAGAATCATATGAATCAGATAAGGCACAGTCAGTAATAAAATTGATTTAATTTTCTTTTTTTTCTCCACAACAATATGCTAAATCAGAAAGCCATGAAATATAATCTTCTTCAGTAGAAGTCTTCTCGGAAAAAAAAAAAGACTGAGAAAGCATGCTGTGTTGGATTTTGCTTTCCTTGAGATCACAGTAAATTTTGGGTTATGCAGAAAATTTAGCTAAGGGTGTAAAGGTGTGCCCCATTGTAGGGGCTTTCACCAGCTTTCACCTCTGAACACAGGTTTTCCTCATAGAAAAGCCAAAACATACTATATAAGCAGCTACTTCCCCAAATACTTTCAGAAAAACATGTCTTCCTACTCACAGGAGGCAAAAGATACTGCTCACTATTTCATAGCAACAACAGCTTATGGGATTCAGTTCCACAAAAAGCATTGTTTAATAACACAGTGTTGTTTAAACTGCTACACCAAATTGACAAAAATGCTTTTTGAAAACCCTTAGGGCTAAATGCACCAAGCTAATAAAACATGATGATTATCTTATCTAATACATTTGGTGGATTAACTCCAAGCTCAAAGCATTAGCTACAGAAAAAAAAAACAACTTCTGGAAAGAGCAGTAAAGGCCAATACCACAACGTGCACTGATGAGGATGGACACGAGGATGCAGCATATGCCAACGGCTCAACAAGAGCACTCTCCAAAGGGCAGTGCAACAAGATTCTCAGCCATCCCCAATGCACAATTCAATTTTATAAGCAACAGGAACTCATGTGGATATTATCAGAAACTAATACTGAACAGAGCCCGTATATTGATGTAAAAACAAGAGATCACACAGGCACATCACCTGTCTATCATAGCCATAATCATTAACTGGTATTTATGGGTCTAAGGTGCCTATGATCTGGGCAAGGACTTGGTTCAGCTGTCTGGAACACACTGTTTTTCCCCCAGATCTAAGCACTAGCTGTGACAATCAATTCAGATGAAAGCAGATAGAAGTGAACAGCAGGACACCACTGGGCATCTTGGACAACAAAGCAGAAGTGACCTCAGCCACTGTGGAGAAATTTCAGTTTCTCTGGAATATCTCATTAACATCAAGAAATTTTATCAGAGAACTGACATACAGGTTATAGCCTCACCACAAAGTCTACAAATGTATTACACATTTAATACTATTATCATCTCGAAATAACACTACTGTAATACTAAGAAAACTTTAAATGTAGATTACTGTAAACATGCTTATCTAAGCCTTGTGAAACAGATATCCCATACAGTTTAACCATCTTTATACCACACACAGAGCTATAGAAATCAAGAAGTCACAAAGGAATGACATCTCTCATTTCTTCCACAGTTAAATCTGAAGAAGAGTCTGATATAATGCACTTTCCTATAGAAATACTGAGAGAATAAATAATTGCTCTCCATCACTCTCTAAACCTTTAAACAGCATCTATCACTTCCACTTAATACAAGTAAAACCCTGGAAACAATTCAAATGAACAGACAATTTATATTAATTCTGTTCATCTTGGTCTTAGGATTGTATTAGAGCTTTTCTGATGAGCTGGATATATAAAATCTGCTTTAAACAAAGAAAAATACAAAAGCAGCTCCTTATAGATAGAATAATCAGATGAAGATTTCCCAGTGACAAGATTACCATGCTCTTTAAAGTCACAACAACAACAAAAGTACATACACAACTGGCACGATTGACCTTTTTACAAGGATTATAGAGGATACGTGTGACTGCTCAGTTACAGTCTGGCTAGTTAAGAACTTACCCTTGCTGCCTTCTCTTGTAGGAGATGGTATGAATAAAATAAATAAGAGCAATACTCAGTCTGGCTATCAAAACTCAATAATTAAATTAAAATTATAGTGATATACATTACCTCCTACAACCTCCCCCATGACAGCTCATCACGTCTGCACTGCACACCAGCATCTCTCACTTGGAGGCAAGAACTGGTAGTGACCCTTACAATTTAGTTTGCTTAATTTGTTCCCTTTTATAACCTAGTTTCAGCTGCTTCTCAGCTTTCTGAAGTTTATCCATTTGGTGGAAACAAACAGATTGGCTCCAAGCTACCCCAGGGACACTTTGCTTCCCAGTGAAATATTGGTGCATGGACAGACACCTGAGGCACTTCAGCTCCTGTCTGAGCAGGAAGAGAAAGCACAAAGGGGATGATGAGAGGTCTGGGACTCCCCCAGACAGAGTACACTATAAAGAACAGGTTCATGGACACTCCTCCATATGTTTGCAAACACATAAACTGATGGTGCTGCGCAATTGTTATTTTTGTTTTGTTTAAATATATATATATATATATATATATATATATATATCCTGATCCTGATGTAAGTATTTTTAAGTGCCTTCAAGCATGGCAGTATTTTGCTTTTCACAATACACAACAATCACATAATTTAACTTCTCTATGTTTCACCAGATTTCTTCAATTTGTCTCATTTTCTGGAAAAAAAAAAAATGACAGAAGGTAGAACAAAGGTTAAGAGTGATTAGCCATTGCCCTCCAAACCATTGCTGGGTAAAGGGGAATGGATTTTAATCCCATTACATATGCAGGCGTATTATGCTGCTTCTATTTCCAAATCCAACCTATCCAAGCCAGGAGAAAGCATTAGCAAATAACATGTACATATATGGTAAAATGGTGGTTAGAGACCAAAGGAGAAGGAAAAGGTTCTTGGGATACAAAGCCAGTATTTCTGCCTAGTGAAACCCTGAGTGCTCCTAGCTCTTTGAGCTGACTACCCAGCTTACAGTTTGTGGTACAAAAAGCAGTGGACAGAAGCATCTTCGCTGTTCCACATCTTCAGTGAGCGTATCAGATTCTGCTTTGTTGTCACCAACTGTATAGTTAACTAAACACTGACCTTTGGTAATTATGCTTCATGCACCAGTAAGGAGAAGGTTTTGCCTAACAGCTGGTCAATGCCTCAAAATCAACAACAGCAGAAAACCTATGACAACCTAGGTCACTCCTAGCTTCTCACAGAACACTTTTCTCTTGGAAGTGTCAGTAGAAACAACATCTATCCAGCTATTCTCAGGACTATTTTCATTTGGCAATAATTCCCCTAGCACAGTAGCAGATACCATATCAGCACAACAAACCCATAGAGGATTTTTGGGAACCCTGTATACCTTTCTCAAATGAGAACATGTGTTCCTCTATAAATAGCACTTCAAGGTGAGCGATGAGAAAACATGTCATAACTAATCATTGTTTGCATCTGGGTGTATCACCATGAGACCTATTTTAGTTGTCATATTTTTTAATTTTGTAATCTCTCGTGAAAATAATGGTATACATACATAATTTCATATTCATATTTTGGGTTTTTATAATCACCTGTGTACAGTTAAAAACAATATTTTCTTCTGTCTCTATTATTATTGAACAAGATTACATCCTTGAATCTTTTATATCAATATTCAAATACCACAAATATTAAGTGTAAACTAGACTGCATACTCTTCTATGGCAGATTGTCTCTTAGCTATTATTTCTGTACTGCAAAACACAATGTAACAAACCAGTGGCCAAACAGGAAAAAAATATGCCAACACAAACACATAGCAATAAATTCAATGATTTCACTCAAAGCAGGAAGAAAACAGGAATAATTTAAGGTCTGACTAATGGCAGAACGCATCATGCAAAAAGAGATACATTTAAAGAGGTTTTGTTTTTGCCAGTAACATGCAATATCCAGTGCTGCATTCTTTGCACAGGTGGTTTAGGGATTAGGATGATAACAAAAATAAGTATTTGGTAAAATAGAAGTACTTTCCTAATTGCTACATTCCAGTAACACAACAGTTACATATTTTAATATTTCTTGGTATTTGTAAAAATGACTTTTTCAGGCACTGTTTTCAGTTTTAAAAACTTGCTTTCTCAATTTCACCCATTCAGAAATAAGTCAGAGACAAAAATACCTAGGAACAACTACCTGTCCTTTGCCTACAAATACCACCAGAGAGATTCTGCAAAATAAACTAAACCAAAACTGAGCTTTGGGAAGCCATTATGGCAATATGCTGGATAACACATGACTTTTTTTTCCTGACCGATTGCTAATGTGTGAACTTCCACCTTGAGAAATGCCCTCCCTCCCTGGCTTTCCAGCTCAGACTCCCTTTCTATACAGTCAGCCCCCATTTCCCCCAAGCTGATTTTTTTTTTCTACTAACACTGGTGATAAAAGTCTACCTAAGACCATTATCTACCTTGCCTTTACTGAATTTTCACTGTCTCCCGGCCTCAGTCTCAGCTAGCCCTGCACTTCTTCATTCACCTGCAGGCTCAAGTGCCATTTTTACTTACCAGTGCCGATTCTGGCTGTCTGTATTCCCCTAGCAAGCTTTCAAATACACAATCCAGTTTTGAAGCCCCTGAATTTAAGTCAGGCTGCAAACCATTTTACACTGTTGTGTTACTAATATGGAGATCACTAACAGCATGCAGGGCAATTAAAGAAAACAAAACAAAACAACATAACACAACAGGGGAGATGGGACAACAGGAGAGATGGGTCAACAGAATTTTCCAGTATCAGAAAAACAACACATGTTTTCCTTCACCCATACTCAACAACAGCTGAATCACTTTGTTTTTCTGAACAATGCAGCCGAGATACCAGGCATAGAAAATTTATTTTCAAATGATTAAAACCTGGCAAAAATATGAGCAATTGAAAAATAGACGTACAGCCAAGACACCGAAAGGAACAATTCTACCTGCAGTGGCACTGGAAGATGGTTTGTCTGTTATCTATGTATTTGCACATTAAAAGACTGTATTGACTTCAGACAGCAATGGTCCACAATAAGGTACATCTGAGAGAGAAATCACCCTCAGGTACAGCCCTGGATGTCACTAGATACAACTTCATCAGCATATTTTAACACATATGCTTTAAACACACTGATTATTAGTTCTATTAGCTCTACTCTTGGAAGTGTTTATAGACAGCGTGAAAATATATAAATTATTCACACAGGACTTCTGCTCGGTGAAAGAAAAACTAAAATAAACAAGGTGTACGCCCTCTTCAACTTGCACAATACAACACCAATAGCTTGTAAACACCAGCAAAATTATGTTTCTGAGTTACTGGATTAATGATTGTTAGATAAGAAATTATTTTACAGTAATATATGGATATTGGTAAGATATAATGGATTTTCTGAAAGAACGTTTAGGGAGTTTTTCAGTCCATTAACTACCACAAGATCAAGAAAAAAGCTTCTGTCTAGAAGAAACATTAACAGGTTAAAAAAAAAAACACCAGAAACTTAAAAGCCAGCCTAAATATGGAACAGAAGTTCATCATCTCATTAGTCAGTTTATGAAACCTGTAACTCAGTCTGCTGTATGTTGGCAGCAAACATGCTTGGCAAACTCCATCAAAATGTTTGAATGGCTATGGAGGCATCAGTCATTGTTACAGGATCTCATTACAGGAGTCATGGATGAGAGCATGTTCAAGTTCAGTGCTATGAATGAATACACAGATCTGCTTGCATGTACATAACAGCATATTATGAGCTAGCACTTCCAGCTCTGCAACACTGATGGATTTATTCCCTCTATTAGTACAGAAAATTTCCCATATGTGGTACTTAGCTTAACCAGTCAAGACATGATGGGTAAGTGATTAACAAACAGAACTAACAATATCACAATGATACAGCACAGGTTTCATTGCTGTAACTGTCTATTTTTAATAAAAAACACTGTATGCAAAAAAGTCCTCATGCTTATATCAAGGACAATGACACAAGAATTATCCTAATCTACTTGGAACACAAACAAGGATGATATAATAGCTCATATAAGCATTATTGAATATTTGAGGAAAAAAAAAAAAGCACACAAATTTCTTCGGCCCCATACACTGTTCTTGCAGAGTACATCCTACCAGCAAAAGGTATTACATTTGACAGTCATAGGCAGATGTCTTTTCAACTGTGGGTAACATCAGCTGTACTCAGCACTGATTACTGAATGGATCTGAGCGATCAGTCAGGATGAAACATGCTCCTTTGAAAGTAGCTAATAAGCACTTCTGCATTTAATTAAGCACACGCAAAGTTTTCCAGTCTTTGACATTTGGCAATGTCATTTCAATATTAATTCTATTCAACATAGAAATGGTTAAAAAAAAAAAAAAAAAAGCAGCAAGATCTCAGCCTGAGATGTCTACACAGTACTCAGTATGGGACACACAAATTAAATGGCACATAATTTAACTCAGATTAGTTTTTTTCCTTACAATCTTGTAAACCCATGCTTATTTTAAGAAGCACCGTGATGTGGAGCTAAGTGAACATTCCCTTGCTCCATTTGATATATACATATATATATTTTTTTATTATTATTATTTTTTTTTAAAGGACATTCATTGGCCACAAATGCTAGATACGAAAGTCAAATTGTGATCCTCACTTTCATCAAAATAAACTTACGACAGGCATTGAAAGAAACATACACATTTCTTGATGTACGGATATTTTGTATTTACAGAAGAGGCCAATTTCCATGCAATCAATTTTGAAAGCAGCAATTCAAAGGAATCCTTTTAGATTTTCTGAGAAAATAACATAATGGAGGTTACTCAAAGGAATAGAAGGTGCAGCTACAACTGTTCTCATTATGTACATATGAGATGCCTCGATGTTCCTTGCTACTGATTACATGAGTAAACAATTTTAGTATGCAAAATCCTATTAACTCAAGGGGATTCTGCATAATTTTATAACAGCTCCACTTGTGGTGTCTCATCGACTGGGTCAGCATCAGACAGATGGCAAAGAATTCATTCTAATGCTGCTTTATTGCAATGCTGCCACTGGGGTTTCTCTACTCACTACATTTGGAAAAACTAGACCACTTCTTACACTCCTTACACCTAAAAGTAAGGCACAATGGAGTAAAAGGATGGAAACAATTTCCTTTTTTTAAGTGTGTGGTTGTGGAAATTATAGAAGAAAGCCAACCTAATTTTCAGTCCTTCTTTTAGTGCTAGGAGATGGTGTGTCAGAAGCCAAAATATCACAAGCGTTAGCATACAATAAATGATAACAAACAGAAACATTTTATTTCATAGGGGCAGGGGTGGGTGTACTTCCACAATTAGTCTCTTCTATTGATGTTACTTCTCCTGTCTCTGTGCTCATTTGCTATTCTGATTTTGTTTGGTTTTAGCTAGTCACCCTTCACTCCATGTCACTCTATAAGCATCAGCGCTAGCATTCACGAAGATTTAATTTTCAGTCTTTTTCAATGCATCTTCCTAATTTAAGAAAAAAAGCAAAACTTTTGCAGCAGTAAGTAGAAGAAGGAAGAAAAATGGAAATTGTTTTGCTTTCCAAACAACCTCCCTGCATAATAGCCTAAAACAAAAGGAAAGAAAAATAAAGAAAAATAAAATAATCAGATCTCTCAAATTAAAAAGTGACAATGTCCCCACCGAAAGAATTAGGGATTTCTCTTCTCTGCTTTTAATCACCCAATTAAGTCGCATCCTAAACATAAGGTGCAGTGATAAGTATTAGGAAAGTTGTGTTTAGTGCATATGTATACGTCAAACTATTACCCGTCTGAAAATGGTCTCTAAATTCCAATCTGGGGAAAACGGTCCCCAGAGAAAACAACAATCTGCCTGGAATTTTCAGGCAGAATTCTGAAGCTTGAGAGAGACAAACTACGTCCAGAAAAACTTTGAAATACAAAGCTAATTAAACAAATGTGGAATTATTTGTCCAAGTTTTTGTTTTGCTTTTGTTTTAAGTGTCTGATACTTAGAGGCACTAAGAACCTAGAAGAACCAACTCAGACACCTACATGGACATAGCAGATATTCCATCAGTTTAAGTTGACAAAGAATAAGAGAAAGTGTTTATTTTGTGGGTGTTATATTGTTGTTTTGTTTGTTTGTTTTTGTTTTTATTATTATTATTCTAAGCCATAATTATCTAATTAAGTCCAGAATATACTGGGAGACAGACTGTGCAAAGGTAAGTCAGGATTTCCTATTGTTTAAAGGATACTTGATTTTGGGAAATGTCCCCCTCATGTTTCAAAAGAGGACAGTTGGTACTGTACCAATAGTCTTCCAGAAGCACTCTTCTCTTCAAAATGAATTTTTTCCGTTACTTTCTGTTAAAATATTGCAGCTTTCATCTCTATTTCTCACATGCCAGTTTGTGTTATGAATGTTTTACTGAACACCAGACTAATTAGGACTGCTTCAGAAATAAGGGCTTAAGGTTGTCAGACATACCTAGCAACTCTTTTGGACAATTTTCCTCCGTTTGGATATTTTATCAAGCTTTCTGAAAAACCTTTACTATAAGCAAATAGTAAAAAAAAAAAAAAAAAAAAAAAAAAAGCCTAGCAATTTTTTACTAATCCAGAGAAAGACTTTCCTTGCAAAGACAGAGATCACAATTTAACTTCTTCCACTGAGTCCAACCCTGTACTTGAAACATATCCCAGTTCCTTGGCATCACACACACTGGAATCCACAAACTGTGTTACAGAAAACTAAGAGTTAGGGATGTTTCCTGATGGGATTTTTCTGTTGTTGGGGCAGGAGGAAAGAGCATTTGTTTTTGTTTTGTTTTTACCTGAAATGGAGACTGGCTGTTATAATTCTTAATCTCCTTGTTTGCTCCCCGGAATAGCAGCACCCTGGCACAGCTCTCCTGAAAATGGTAGAAAAGTAAACTTAATAGCAGTCTTGAAAAGAGGTTGAGACTATGAGATACGTTTGGTATGCATTTTCTCAGATAAGAACAGCAATGTCAAATATGTATGCAAGTCCAAGTTACTAAAGTAGAATTTTTGGTATCTTTGGCAAAGTTTTACATTCTTTGGAATGTGTTAGAGTAGAAATATTTGCAAACACACACAAAAAAAAAAAAAAAGCAAAATGTAAACATCTTAACAGGTTTTTTAGAAACTGTATTTTGAACATTCCATAGTTAACAAATCTTTTTATTAAAGATGCTTTGAACTTGTTTCCTTCTATTTTTTTTTTCATTTCAGTTTTTTGTTGCTGTTATCTTTTGTTTGTTTCTTTTTGGGGACTCTTGTTTTTGTTGTTTTGGTTTTCACTCAGCTCAGTGATGTAACACAGTGGAAAGTACAGCAACGACAGCAGAGCAACAAGGAAAAATCTGCTCAAACACAACAGCCACGGGCACAGAAATAAAGGAAATACACTGCTTACTTCCAAAAGGCCTCAGGCATACAGGGATCTCCAGCAACCTCCCTGCCTACCCTTAAGAGTTCCGGGAAGGGATGGTTCCTAGCTCCATCCCTTCTGATAACTCAGGTATATTGAATGCACCTGAGCTCCCCTAGGTTGCCTCTGCCTTCTCACCAGGTGTTCAATCACTGGTTCAAGGTGTGACTGAGCATTTCCCCTATGAGTGCTAAACAACATATGATTCCTTTTTTTCTTTTTTTCATTTACCCAGAAGTATTTGGGCTAGCAATCGATACTATATTGATGAATCTTACTTTGTCTCTCTTTCCTAAAAATTAGCAATAGTTAACAGAGCAAACCAAATGTGGTCTTACTTCTAAGAAGTAAGCTTACACTGATATCTGAACATGAAGTATATTATCTATAACTCTAAATATTAAAATACCTAGATCAATACGTAAAATCTTGTATTCTTTTTTTCTAATTTTTCTGTGTTCTATATTAGTGAACATTAAAAAAATAAATTAAAAAAAAAAAAAACTTTAAAAAGCAAGAATTTATTCAGATAAGCTTTTAGCCAGCACTTAGGAAAACAGAATTGCTGAAATCCTGAGAAAATTCCCTGGGGAAAGCTGGAAGACAGAAATTCAATGGGTAATGACTCCATCTACAGGAATCAAAAGGAAAAAATAACTTGGATCTTCCCATCTCTTTCAGCTCAAAAAGGTCACAGTTCCTTCCTTCCACATTGGTCAACAACAACTTGCAAATAAAAAGGACACTGAAAGTATTAACACAGGTTATGGTTCACAGCACCTAGAGAAAAAAAATATTTATTTTTACATATTCCTGCCAAGGATGGAGAATCATCACACTGTAGTGAAACATCCCATCTTAGAGCCAAATTTAACTGGCTACAAAAAAAAAACAACATGATTTGTAGATAAAATTTCAGTGAGGGCCTCTAAGTGTTCCACAGGATGTTTCTTTTCATCAAGGTCAATAGAATACATCTGTACATGAAAAACAGTGTCATTCAGCAGGATTCCAATTTTCATGCTGCGTAACCTTTACTAAAAGTGTATGATCTTGTAAACAACCATGACTATGAAAATACTGCAGTAAGTCATTAAATTAATATAAAAGTTAAAAAAATATGAGAGAGAGATGAGTTCACATTTTTGAGTTTATATGCGCACTGTGGCCCAAACTTCAAAATTCTTGCCAGGGAAAAGTGAAATAAATGAAGTTGAAAAAATATTTTTACAAGAGCAGAAAAGCTTACAATTACTTGTTTATTAAGTTCCTGGTGGGAAGCTTACAAGCAAAATTTTTGTTGAGAATATGAATTTTACTTTTCTGGATATGACTTGCAGATCCTTTGAGTGACTACGGGAGTGAAGAAATCATGCTGACCTTAACCTAGTTGCTCTGGGTACTTAATGGCCTGTTGAAGCTTGCAGAATGAGCAACAAGCAATCCCATAGTGGCACTTCACCCACTGATATGCTGCATTCTTCAAACAATAATCAGCATTAATAAGGAAGATTTATATGGCAGGACTCTATGAATTTATTTCAATTATGACACACACATCAAGCCAGCAGACTTTAAAATTGTCAAATTATTCTCCATAATCTATTTTTAAAACTGTCAAGGTTATTTTAGACATACTGGAGGAATCTGCTTTGATAAGACTTCCGAAAAAGCCAACACAGTAATTAATTAAGAAGCAGATGCTTTAACAGATGTTTTGCTAGTTAGAGTCACAACTCATGACTTGCGTTTTCCTAATTTAATGTAACATTGTACATGCTGTATTTTTATTCATAGTGTTGACAGTTTTTCCATACAATAGATATAATCTTGCTACCAAAGATGAGCAGCCTTTATATGTAATTAGTGAATAAAATACTAATAAAACACAATGGTGCTTGGTATAATTATGTACTTTCTAGTTTCTAGGACCACTGTTCAAAAGCGGGGCAGGTGGGTGCCTGCTCACCTGGTTGTAAAGGGCGCAGATGTGCAGTGCTGTGTTTCCTGATGCGTTCTGTGCGCACATGTCGGCACCATAGAAGAGGAGGTGCTCCAGATGCTGGACATGTCCGTATCGGCAAGCCTATTAAGAGGCATGTTAATTTCTCTGAATTATACAATCAAGTTGCATCAGTCAAGTATTCCAGATCAGTATCTTTTTATCAGAGAAGATACTACTTTACTCAGGACCTAACTTTCAAAAACATCTCTGAACTACACGACAAGACTCAGATCCGTATACCGAGATAAGTGCATTTCAGGTACTGCAAATCTGTGCAAAAGTTTAAGTATATCCTTAACAGTCAATTAGCAATAAAATACAAATGTTGATATATAACATATTTGTAGATAGGATATATAAACAGAACCAATATTCTTACTATGCTCATCACGTTTAACAGTTGACTGAAAGTATACTTTTTTCCCACAAATCTTTGGGAAGTTGTCCACTAGATGGCACTAAAGATGGCCAGATTTGCAAGGTCTGCTTTTAAGGTTTGGGAAAACCCAGCCAAAGTAGCTCAAATAAACACTCCCAGATTCTATGACATCAGTAGATGTACCATGTACATGAGATTCAAAAGGGAGTTACTTTCAAGTGTTTTGCCCCTTAACTTCTAACACTTTCAAATTTTACTTTCAGCCACGGGGATAAAACATTAGACTTTGAATAGCTAGAAATAAACAGATACAGAATTAGACTCCACTAAAATTTGGAATTTCCTTGACTAGCAAATAAGTTTGAGAAAAACCACAATCCTTCCATTCATCAGTTTCATTTACTAGACTTCCGTCTTCTCTCTAGCACACCAGCTGAACACCTCAAAGTTCATAATATTTTTACTTCGACATTGTCTCAAATCAGTATTTTTCCTACAGAATATTGCGGAATTTAAGCTGAAAGAACAGGTATAGAAAACCATTAGGTACCTAATTACACTGACTTCACTGGGAATTATATCACCTGCATTTCTTGCAATTTGAATCAGAAGAATTAAGAGTATTGCTGAACTCAAGATTAAATGTGAAACACCTGGGAGAAAATTGGATTTCCCAAATCCCAGGCTAATACAATAACCACCACATCATCCTCTGATTTCAAATTTCATCATATGGAAAGAAAAAAAATATTCACCAGCATTTTATCAAATAGTTTATTTATTTACGAATTATTTTCTAAAATCATATCAGCTGGTGTTAGAACAGGAAGGTTTGAGACTGAACAACAGAAAGCAAGCAACTGAAATTGTGCAAAAGGGAGAAACAAAATGAAACCAAGGCTGTGTTTCTGACTGCAGGAGACATTAGACCAAACGTACAATGAGCCATGATACGCTATAAGCTCTGTCCAATTTCTAAAAGTCAGTCAACAGCCAAATATGAATGCACAGGTGTCCAACTTTCTATTCTTCATATGACAAGTTGGTCTAAAGCCAGGCCCTTCCCTCACCTTTCTTCCTTGCTAGAGCAGGATTTGACCCTCTCCTTCTCTTTGCCTATCTGACAGAAATGCTTTCTCAGCTTTTTGGGAGTTCTAGAAGACAACCAATACAAGGGAAATGCATTTATCCTAGTTACATGGCTATACATGTTAGGTGAGCTGTCCAAACGGTTCATCAGGGCTCCCTGTTACAGTCAACAGAAATGGACAAGTATATCCAGAGGATGTTTAGTTTACTCCTACTCTTGCACAGCAGAACATTTCACTTTTTTCTCATTGCTACAAGATTAACTAGGGGCTAATTTGCTGCAGATTTTCTTGCAAAATTGAAAACATACTTACTAAAAAGTATTTCTTTGCCATGCAAAGTAACTTTGCCTTCTTCATGCATTCAACATATGTGATTGTATCATAACAGCATCTTAATTAATTCACTGGCTTCTCCATAAGTAGTTCCTTCTATTTTATTGTAATGTTGATCCATAACATCAGAAACAGATGTTGGTGATATGGCAGTAGAGGCTGAACCTTCCCACCAATATTCCATTCCATTCCTCTGGGAGCAGAGGGGCAGTCTGACAGAACAGCATTGGACATGGGTGTGCGTAAGAAGCAAAAGTGTGCAACTGAATTCCTCCATGAGGAAACAATGGCACCCATCGACATTCATTGGTGCTTGATGAATGCTTATGGAGGATAAACAGTGTATGTGAGCACAGTGATGCAGTGCGTGGTGTGCTTCAGCAGTGGCAACAGTGATGTGAAAGACAAGCCACATTCTGGATGGTCATGCACAATCATTACATCATGAAATGAAGAGTGGCTTGATCAGCTCATCTTCATTAACTGGTGATTACTACATTAAAAAACAGTGTTTTGCAGATGAGAATTTGCTCTACTAAACTGTTATTGTTCTCTTTATATCTGCTGTAGCAGATATAAAGAGAACAATAACAGATTTCCGTGGAAATAAGTAGGAGGCATTACTTTCAAAGCCACCTACATACTTCAGTCTATACAATCTGTTTCCTTCACAGGCTCAGAAAAGATGGCAGTGCATTAATTCTTTTTACTTTTTACTAGAGATGGATCCAAGCAATCCAGATTTGAACACAAGTACTCTAAAAAGATTCTTTCTCAAAACCAGTTAACAAAACCATCTCCCATTTCTTACAAAGAAAAGAAGAAACAAAGTTGTGCTCTAAAAGAACTTTCATATAAAAGAGAAACTAAGCCTAGATAACCTAAATAGGATTGTAAGGATTTTTTTTTTTTTTGAGCATATTCCCATCTTTATCCACCCATGGAATTTCTAAGAAAATACAAACATCAAAAGAAAAACAATTCAAATCTCAGCTTCCATACATGCGAGAAATTAAAACTGAACTCAGATTATGAGTTTGCAAGGATTCAACTACCTGCAATACAACATTGTACATGATTATAGCAGCAGAATCCTGAATCTAAATCTTCTCTAAGAAGTTCAAAGAGAAGGAAAGAAGTATGAATGTCTGACAGACAAGGAGTTTTATCACAGAGATAAGCATTTAGTTTCTAACAAAAGATCAATTTACACTTTTTTCCTTTTCTTTCTCTCTTTTTTTTTTTTTTTTTTTTTTTTTTTTTTTTTGAATAGAGTGTCTCTAAGATGCTAATGAACTTCAGACTTCCAAGTGTCTTTTGGATAAATATGATTAGCAGCCAGCTGCAGCAGTAACTTCTACAGTAAGCATTTGCAATAGCAGGATGCAAAGCAATAAACAATAATTCCATACTTGAATGTGAACATATACAAATGATATTCAAAACAGTGTTTAGACATAGTGTATACGGTATGTTTCTGCACATAGAATGTACAGGAAGTGTACATTTAGCAACACAATTTGAATTCCCTACCTGATGAATTTCTTGCCATCCATTTTCATCTTTGCAGCTAACTGTAGCATGTTCATGAAGAAGCAGTTCACAGCAGTAAGGATCCCCCCCCACAACAGCAGTGTGGTACAGTGGTGTCAGGCCACAGCTGTCTTTGTAGTTAGGAGATGCTCCAAGCTCTAAAAGAGTCTGAAAACAAACAGAAACTGTGAAAACTGCTTTTTGAAGAGACTTATAAGTGAAAGGGAAAAGTAACTAGAAGGTAATATTTGTCATGTCTATTTATTGCTCATTTATTTACAAGCTGAAATAATAGGCTGTGACAAAGAGCAAGAAATGACCTCAAAAGAAGTAGGACCTAAAGGAATCTACAGGATGGATGACAATGTACAATTTTCATATTTACATAAATTCCAGAATTGGCATTCCGAAGATGCCTCATCACCTTTGAAAAACGTCTACCTCTTAAGTTACAGAATACCAAAATTATCATGCTATCTGTGAAAAGGAAATAAATAAATGCCACAAACATACGATTTAATCTAGTGTATACAGGTGATTTAAGAATACCTGTTTAAATATAAAAGAAGACAGAAAGGACTGTAAAGATGCAGTGCATAATCTCTATATCACTGGCATTTGCTTTCAAAGAGATAAGCAGTAATAACACTATCAGTATTTCCTCAAGCAGATCTTTCCCTATCTATCAATCAGCAAATAAGGTTACATTTCACTACCTTTTTTTCCTACCCAAAAATATGAAGTTAAAAGGCTCTGTATTGAAAGCAAGTCCTAAGATTTGGAAGCCTATAAAGCACTAGAACAAACACTAATTAAAGGATCCAACGAGGATGAAATAGTAATTAATAATTCTCCTTTATATGTTTTTCTACATAAAGTAACATGTAATTTGCAAGTGAAAGCATCTACCTTGAGAGTTACTTGGTTCTTGGCTCTGGCTGCTTTGTGCAGAGCGGTCATTCCATCTTTGGCTCTGAAGTCTAAATGTGCTCCTCCATTTTTCAGAGCTTTTATCACTTCTACTGTATTGTCAAGTTGAACTGCCAAAGTCAGTGGTGTTTCTGAAGAAGATAGTAGTATACACATGAAAAATAATTGATCAAATTTATAGAATAATGAGCATTTGCTTTAAAAGCTTTCAAAATGTTAAATTAAAAAAAAGTATTGATCAAAGAAAATCATGAATGATCGGTTTCCTCCTTTAGCCAGCAAAGCCATAAGAATACCACTGTGCTAGAGAAACAAAGGCAACAGGTAGAACGCATGGGATTTGTCTTGTTAATCAGTTCAGGCAGAGCAGACACAAGGTACCACATTATGCTGCTACTTTTATTGTTCTGACCTCCACTTTCCAGGTCATGATAGTTGGGGTCCAGTCCTCGGTCCAACATTTTTGTGATTTTTTCCACTGAGAGATGGTGGACATGATCCATAAATTTTCTTAAGTTAGCCTGAAATAAAGAGTGACAAACAAATCATCCTCTGATTGGAAAGGAACATTTTGGCTTAAGGTGAAATACTCTGTCACTGTATAAACATTCACACCATTGAACTAATTCACAATCTTGAAGAACCCTAATTTTTGCTGTGAGTATACATCCTACAGTTTTTAAAATTCAGGAATAGAATGCAACAAGAAGATTAGGCTGTTCGTAGTTTCAACAAAGAGTGAATGAAAGATTAACTTAGTAAGAAGCAGATTGGTAAGGTGATCATTACCATTCTGACTAGCAAGCGAGTCTGAAGACATAGACCAGCAGCAAGCTTAAAGCACATTCTGTTTCTGTACTAATGTTCATTTCATTTTACTTGTACACCTAAGTCAAACACATGTATGTAAAACACATGTTGATCGTTGTTCTGCAATTCATCCAGGTGGCAATGAACTTCTACTTATTTACAGGTTCTCTAACACATTGCTTTTCTAAGTGGGCAATTACTAACTTCCCTAGTAAATTGAACATACCTTTGTATGAAGCTTGGCCAGCTGTTTTTCATCAAGATTGAACTGTTTGTACACTCTTTTTTTGTATCGAAACTGAGAGAGAAGAAGCAACAAACATACAAAAAAATTAAAATTTTTGCTTAAAAACATTTCTGACTTTACCAGAAGAATTATCTGCAGTGATGTACATTTAAGTAATATTCATAATAAATGTGTTATAATAGTTGTACAGTTCATGTAAGCAAAATTTCCATCTTGCATGAATGTCCTGAGTGAAACTACATGAGAAATGAGATCAACCTCTAGAATCTACACAAATAAGCAAGAATTACAGAGTAGGTAGTTAAATAATAAATTTCACATTTCAAAATATCAGCTTAGCACTTCTGAAATTTAAATCTTCAGAAACAACTCCTGTAAAATCCTGTAATCATATTGACAGAACATGTGAACAGTTCTCCTGATGTTTAATAGAACTGGTCCTGTGGGTGACGTTCATAGGATGGTCTCTTTTGTTTGAAGCTGAAGATCTGTGAGCAGTTTGCTGTCATTTGGCTAGCATAGAAAGGTCTCTGGCCAAAATCATGGGGTTTTACGTAGTTATCATTTGTTATTATCTCATAATAATATACATATTTCAAAGAATGCAGCACATTTGTTGGACAGTGAGGCAACTTTTGTAGTTGAAGATTTAATACCAGAGCCCACTTTTAATTCCAGTATTGAAACCCTTTATCTGCTGTGAGAATTTTACCAAGTGAGTGCTTATCAAATAGAACTCTGTAATAAACATAACCAAGAAAATAATGTATTTGCTTATGGCTATAATATGAACATCAGTGATCGACTTTCAGAAATAAACTGCTGGACAATCCAGGACTAAGAACTCTCTCATGGCCCTGGTTCTTCTTTCTTTCATTTGTGTCATAGTACGTAAAGTTTATTGAATACAGATTGTTACTGGATGAGGTACCACCATACAATCAGTACTAATATGAATTAAATGCCTATCTTCCTGACTGAAAAACTCTACATTGGCATGAATCAAAAAGTTATTATAAAGCAACAATACCCTATTCATGTAAACCTAGTGACACACTCAACATTTTAATTCAGAACTTTATATTCCTTCTTAAATCACATACTACTCTCTTAAAACACATCCCTTATGTCATCGTATAAAATCTCCTTAAGAGTCTGATTCTTTGCAGACTTTGGTGGTAACACGTGAAATAACTCCACCAGCAAACACTAGCACTTCTGAGAGAAAGAGTTCAAGTTCATACTTGCTGATCATTGTTTTCCAGATACAATTCTGGTGCACATAGAAACCTCAGATAGTTTATAGTAAAATCTGTAACAGAGAAACACAGCAATATTTCAGATTTTCCAACTAAAAATACCTCTAGGGAAGGAACTCCTTTATTCACCGGCTGTGGGTATTCCCTGAGAAGTCGTTCCTCATCCAAGAACTTCCCATCTCTACCATTGCTTGCTGGCTGGAACAGTCCATAATTCAGGACATCTTTCAAACTCTGATTCAAAGTGCACAAAATTCGTTGCTTTGCAACCCACACTGAAGCTTCTGGGTTAAATCTAATGCATTTCTGCAAAGAGATATGATATAGGAAATCTAATTCATATGAAAACATTCAAACAGGATCTTATATTATAAAATTTGCAAGTGTTATATGAATACATTAAATCTGTACATGCCATTACAAGAGGGAAAAGGGTAAGGAAAAGGAAAAGAAAACAGTTTGAGTTACTCAGTGGCAGTCAGCCCTTAAATGAGGCCTAAATCCCTTCCGGGTGTTTCAGATAATTCAGTTAATTATCGCCCACCATGGCTGATAATTTATAACAAACTGTGATCTTTTCCAAGCAGTGTTATGCTGCTTTTAAGCCATCATTCTGTGAAACTGAATCCAGATTTCACTTTATTGCACAAGAATTTGAGGGCTTAGAATTAAATCATAAACAGGTCATATGCTACTGGACTGTTTCAAACAGTTGAGTTACTTTTCATTAAGACTGTAATGAAAAGGGAAAAAAAATACTGAAAAGTAAAGTAATAAAAATGAACAAATGAAGGAAACCAAAAATACATTTTATTTCATTTCCTGCACCACACTGAATTTTTATCAAAATAACTGTTTCAATACACAAATTATTATTGGTATATGAAACAGAGTGATGAAATGAAAGGGCTTCAGGAGACCAACATCACTTTATTTTTAACATCAGAGAAAAGCTAGCAAGTAAAAAAAAAAAAAGTATTTTTTCTTTTTATATTGGATCTATTCATTGCTGACTGATAGTAACACTGACAGAAGACTTCATTATAGGTAAAATCCTTTTTAAAAGTATACAGTGTACAAGAGTAGATTTCAATATCAACATTGATGATTTCTATCAACACTGAAATGAAAGATCCAAGTTAATGTTTGCTTCAGCCACAATTTAACAAAGGTCTTGTGGATGGATCCCAGCAGTCACAGGGCCTCTCTTCCCTGAAGAGCCTTCCTGTCCAGCTCAGGTCCCACAGCACCTCCTCTTCACACAGTTTAAACTCACACCATTTAAACACTGCCATTTCAGCAGAAAGAGATTCAATACTTAACTAAAAATATTAAATACAAGAATTGAAAAGAGAATGTTATCTGCTCCAGTATTGACTTCTCTGAGTTTCTGCTGAGTTGTGCAGATAGAGCTTTAAAAAAAAAAGCAGCTCTACAACCACACATGGGGCCATACTGTCAAACCAGGTCTTTCCTATCAGCCTGTAGACAGGGCATCTCTATCATTCCAAAAATGAACTTAATTAAAAAGAAAGGAGTAATTTCATCTGAGATAGATCTTGAGTGGCAGCACAGTATGATGTTGATGTTAAATGTCATCATGGAGCGATGTCTGTAACAGACATCTCTGAAGAAAAGTGGTTTTATAATCGTCTTTGAAATGAAGAAAGCCTGATGCATACCAGCAGCTGAAAATCCAAACAACATTCAGGAAGGCATAGAATAATTTGGTAATTAATCAAACACAGACAAGCTGTGGTTTTAGATAGAATCAGCAAGTAACTTCCAGTGACCTTCATCAGGATGCAATTACTATTCCTATTGCAGCATTTAGGAGGACCATTACAAATTACAACAAGCTTTTCCAGCCTTATTTTCCCAACTTTTCAAGTCCTGAATTTTACACATTCTAAAACAAAGAAAACACACCTTTATAGTTCCTCACCAGAAAGAGGATTCTGGACTGTAGACTTCTGATAGGTAAGGAACATCCCATCCAGGACATACTTTTTATTTATTTATTTTTTATTATTATTATCAAAACATTTGTACATTTTTAAACAAATGGAAGGTCTGTCTAACATCTCTTTCTGTAAGACATTTTAGAATAAGCCTTTCTATTTTCTTCCAATAGACTTTGGAATGTGAGACATAGCTATTGTCTTAGGATATTTCCATCTTAAATGATTTTTCTCAGAAAATCAGAAAAGGTTGATCTTATAACTTCTGATACATTTTCATTATGGCTGATGAGGAGGTGGGAAAGAATAACATAGTGATATCATATAGTTGTAAAACCAGTGGAATGGTACAATGAAACAATTTCTTTTTACTCCAGACTAAGACTGCTGATTTCTCTGTCTGGAAGCATGAGAAACAGCACGGCGTAATGAAGGCATGGCAGCATAACAGGAAGAAAAAGCCTATTTTTGTGTTGCTTTCCTTATTTTTACATTCTGAACATCATAGCTATCTAACAAGGATATCTTTTCATAGGAACATGACATAGAAAGCTGACCAAAAAGAGAAAGAATGGTGAGTTCCTGGTGGACCAATCACAAACGATCTCATGAAGAGAGAAACAAGAAGACAATGGAGTTACTAGTGTACGAGGCTTTCCTAGAGAGTACATGACATATTCTGATAATCTTTTTAAATCTGAAATTCTCCTTGTTCTACTCAGTCAAATGCCTCTGAGTGCAGATCAGACAAGTATTTTGCTTCTTGATCACAGCTTAAATCAAGTTAATATGCTAAATACATTATCTTGCTTGAGATGATGCCTTTAGTTTAGCCAATCAGTTGTATACACCACTGGAGTAAGAAAATTGGACACAAAGGCAAACAGGACATATATTTTGGCTTAGTTGTAAGAAAATAAAATACATCTACTGTGGGCTGAAACCAGCAAAGTTAATCATTTCTAAACCTTTTTCAAAGAGTAATGTAATATCCCTTACTGTTTGCTGTAGATCAGGTATTATAATTCGAATCACTAGTGTGTTGCTCTGACTGTCATCCATTCTGCTGCTTGGCTTTTCTGCAGTTGCTCTAATTGTGTCATAAATAGTTTCTTCTTTGGAACTGTCAGATTCAGATTCAACAGAATAGTCAGAATAGCTTTGTGCCATTTCATCTTCGCTTGATGTTGGGCTACGAGGCATGTTCAAGCTTTTTATCCTGCCAATACAAAGCAAAAAGAGAAAAATACATATAAAGCTAAAGTCTTAAAAATTAGTAACAAGTATTCTTTGTTTTCCTGAAACTACCACACATTTGACAGTGAAGTCACAGCTTTTACCTTATTTACTCTTTAAATTTACAGATGTGGACATGATGTAATGGAAATGAATCTGGCTACCAATTTACTACAAAAGAGAAAGAAGGCCTGGAGTAGGAGAAAGAGGAATGGAAAGAGAAGATGACTTTTCGTCCAGGCACATTTGGTCTTCCAAAAGATCCAGAAAAATCCAACATCATCATCAGATTCTCTGCTACACAATGTTGTAAACTGTACTTCCAGACTCCAAGTTGTTTGTTTCTCCCAGTGTAAAAAGACAGTTCAGAAAATTAATACAGCTGCTAAGCTTACATCATCATTGAGAACTAATGCTGAGAAACTGTAGGGATAGGGTTTCAGACAGTATTTTCAAATAGCAGAATAAATCCAAAAATGGAATACTCCAGGGAGCTAGATGGATAAAGATATTCCCTTGCATTTTCTGGCTCTACACTACAAAAATCTTTATATTATACATACTTAAATACAGAGCTCAGAAACATACTTCCATCTGTGGTATAGACCAGGGTAATAGGAAAGAAATACTTAATTCTAAAGTAAGAACTTTTGCACTTGGATGTCAGTTGCATCACCTTAAGGGCTCACAATAGGAACAGCAGAACATTTTCCTTTCAAAGATTTTCCAACTTCAGGAGCAAAAGACAGTTTTTGCCCCAGAAATTTAAAGCATCTTGAGGAAATTTATTATTATTACTCTGTGGAAAAACAGGGAAAAAACTATACTGGAAAAAAATAAATGGAAAGGCCACCATCAACTTTGCAGTGCTTGGCAAATATATACTTATTCCATTTTCAGAAGCCAGAAAAATGTAAACATTATTTTCCATGTTTTCTCTAAGCAACCTTCTAAGAGAACTTCTCTGCTTTTTAATAAAGAAAAAATCCATAGCTCAAAGAAAAAAATACCAAACAATTCATCTGTTGGCCCACGTTAAAGTGACATTAAAGCAGAAGTAAAGCACAGAAGTACAAACTGACTTTGCCAAGATCTCTCATGTGCCAGGTGACTGTACCAAGATCTCTAAATGGGTGCTTTGTACAATGGTCTATAGTCAGATCCCAAAAGTAAATATACAGTCAAACAACAGCAGAACACTCTACATCATTGTGTTTCAGAATTCAGCTTGAGTCAACTGAGCATCACAATGAGATTACTCATTCCTCCTCAGTGACCAGTCATTTTTACTGAAATTATTACAAAAGAGGCAGAAAAGGTGACCCTTACAATTCAGCATTTTAAGGTGCCTGTGTGCTGGCACCAAAGCTTGAACCACAGCACAAGAAGTGGGGAGGCAGGCCTAGAGTTCAAGGTCAAAGCCAAAAATTTCCATAGCACATCATCAAGTAGTATCATTATTTCTGGTACAGGACAATTCCAGTATTATTACCCTCAGCTATAATTACTAATGAAGACAAAAACAGTGCATTCAAAAATAATCTGAAAGCTTGCCAGTTCATAGCAGCTTAATGCAAGGCTCTATTTACAAATGAAAATTCTTGAGGGAGTATTTTATCTTATTACTGCTTCACTGAGCTGTAGATTAATGCTGCTCTCCAGAGCACCCTAAGTCAATAAAAAGCATAAATATTTCAACGGCTCCTTTATTTATCTAGCAACGCTGAATCACGTGAAACCAAACTATAGTAGTAGGTTGATAAACAGTATTTAAGAGTATGAGAAGTATACGCTAGTAAGCGTGAGGAAAAAGACACGAACATCACAGCTTGTCTCACCCTAAAGCCATCTGAGAGCACAATATATTCAAGAGCAATGGCTTCAACAGCTCTGATAGGATGCAGTAAACTACAATTACACAGTACAAAGTTGAGCTGAATTGGGAAAAAACTGCAAGAGCAGCATTTTTTTGAGCCTTATGTTTCAAAAGTTATGGACATAATGTACAAATGAGTATCTTCAATTTTATGCTTAACTATGCTAAATATCATAAAATAAATACTAAAGAGATTTAAATTCATTTGATGTGGACAAATATTTAGCATGTTCTCTTAAATAGACACAGAAGTATTATAAGATCTTCAGTGCGCATACCCACTACAAAATGATGTTTTAAAATCTTCCACTTACCGAAGGTCACATGCAATTTTTTTATCCTGAAAATTAACAGACCCTCCCATCTAGTTTTACAGTGGTACACTGGAGCAGAACTGTACAGACACAAAAAATCCACAGAAAAATATCTCATATATAGTCCCCTCCCTACCGTATCAGCACCAACAAATAAGGTAAATGTGGGCATTAATCCAGTTTGAATGGACCCAACTGTGCTGTCCCACAGCGGAGGGGCACCACAGGCTGACAGCTCAGGGGGCACTACATCCTGCTCCGCTGGGTTACACCCCTCAGCCATGACTCCTGCGAGAGTTGGTGTCTTGAGCAGTTGTTCCCTTCTGCTGATGCATACCCAGCTCAGCAAGTCCTGGGTCCCCACCCAGCCTGTGATCCCCTGGGTTTCTGCAGAGGGAAAGACTAGCATATGGTGTGACAGAAGGAAACACATCCCTAACACTGAAGCTGCATTTTTATAAGTAAATCACAATGAAGGACATGAAATTATTTCAACACTTCCTTCCATGATCTGTGAGATTTCTGTTTTGCAGCTGTGAGAATGAAGGCTGAGGTCTCCCATGAATGCCCATTTCGGGTGAATCAAATAGCTACTAGTTTTCCTTTCTGTCCAGCATGGTTGAGGCACACACATCAAATGTCTTGCCCAAGGCCACTAAGGCAGATTTTTGAGCAAAGTTTCAAATTGAAGGGTCACTGGCTCCCAGTCTTCATAAGAACTATCTGTTTTATATAAACATTCATTTGCACAATAGCAACCCTGTTGCCTGCAGGGAGAAGCCCTCTAGGCTGCTATTGTCAGACGAGTTAAAAATGTACCTGTGGGAATATTCCAGAGACAGAGTCAGCATTGTTGTAGGCTGAGTAATGCCATTAACATAACTGTGAGAAAAGTTTGCTGTTAGAGTAGTAGCAACTGCTACAAAGAGGTATTTAATAATTAACTTTGAAGAATAAAACTATTCAGAAAAGGGATTTCCATCAGTATAAAGCTTTCCAGCTCCTAACAGACAGATTCTCAGGCGTTATTCAGGATTATGTTCATACCAGCTCAAGAAGCACTCTCCAATCTACTAAATTGAAATGCAGATCTAGTATCGCCTTTTCTAATTATATTAATATTAAAACCAAAATGCATTTCATCTTGAGACAGGTGTGCAATCAGCCTCTCTACAGTTGTACAGAAAAGACCGTAGAGAAGACAATCTGATTGATAGACCAATTCCAATGGACAATTTCCAAGATGATGTACACAAACTCCACTTGGGACTGTTGCTTTAAAGCTGGCATTAAGCAGTACTGACTGCTTCCCATCCTCGAACTCCTGGTCCCTCTCCACTGTGCCCCAATAGCTTTAATTGTTGCTTCAACACAAGCAGTGGAGCAGAGCAAAGCACTGGTTCAGGTTAAAGAGCAGCTTTTTGTTTTGGGAGGTTAGCTTCAACGTCCATCACGCCAGATCACTATGCAAATGTCTGTATAAGCAGCAGGAATAGGATGGCAGAGGGCCAGAAGCAAATAGCCAGAGCATGAAAAGGGCAGAAAACACTTTTTGCAAAGGCAGGATAAATGTTTCCCAGAGTAAAGTGAATCTGAGACACCATGGCCTATGTGATGGGAAAGAAACCTATATAAATTGAGCTATCTGATCAATGCCAATAAATATGTATTGATGTTGTGGTTTTATTATTTTTGTTATCGGTGTTCCACATCATATCATCATGTGAGGCACTGGGATTTAAAGAGTTAATGCTCTATGTCCATGGACTGACAAATTTCTGGGTACCTGGTTCTCAGAAGAGAAGAAGAACTACATACCCCAGAGGACTTTGCGTCGCCATTTTCCACCCAGAGGGAAAGATAAAAGTGCATGTAAGTCCCAGAGACTTTCTTTTTTGTTGTTCATCTCAGCAGTGGAGGTTCTCTAGCCATCTTGCCTTCAGCTTTTAGTATAAGGCCTTTCATTTTGGACACTTTTTCTCATTTTGCTTGATTTATTAACTTCAATCCCAATTACATTGTATTACACTATACTATTTTTGCATTCCAATATCATATTTAGTAAATTAGTTTTTGTGTATTACACTATACTATTTTTGCATTCCGATATCATATTTAGTAAATTAGTTTTTGTCCTCACATCATTGCTGCTGTTTTGTTTTTAGGCCCATCTCCCTAGCCTAACCTCTTCCTTTTCCCCCTTCCCTGGGTTGTGGGTCTGTGGGTAGAGGATGAGGACATGCATGTATTAAGGCTCTAAGGCAACTGATTTATGAGGTCCTCCAGTTTCCTCGAACTTCCTCTGTAAAATGGGACAAATGGGGCTTGGTTCTTCCATAAAACACTTTTATTATGTAAGAAAGAGCACTAGAAAAGCAAATCACTTGCATGCTATTAAAAAAAAATATCCCCCTTTGTGGCAATTACCTAAAAAATCTGATCATACAATATTTTCCTATTCACATCCCCATAATTACAATTTCATTTCATTTCTTTACACCATTCCTTCACTTGAATTTACCTTGGTTGCACTCCCTGGTAATGCATTTTTGATCTCTCTGTTAAATAACTGAAACACCCATTTAATATTTTAAAAGATGAGTGCTGAGTAATGTACCAGATTGCCAAGCAAAACTCCTTTTACTTATCTCTGAAGCTGTTGTTTCTCAGCATGGTTTCTCTTACACCAAAACCCAAGTACTGAAATGGACTTAGCACTGGAGGTCAATGGCCATATTCATTTGTTCCCACCAGCACTGCTGAGAGATTCCAGCTGCCTTGTTTTAGGGCTGATTTATATAGTTCTTGTATTACTCTGCTAGGCATGCTCTGCACAAGTGACAAAGTATTTTGCAAAAGGGATCAAGAGTTTTAAGAGAATTGAGTAAAGAAATTGTTGAACCTGTTCCTTATTTCTTATTTAGGTTGTTGCCCCTTGGTGATGTATGCTTGCACAGCACAGAGTTGCCAGCAAGAGGCTAAGCCCCATTAACTTCTGGTATTTCGAGTCCCAAATACCAGAATCATATGATTTAAGCGGGTCTCAAGATTGGTTTGTAAGAAGGTAATTTGTTGTTTTTGCACATGTGCTTCTCCACTAGTATTCCTAACACACAAAATCTACACACAAAACCTATTTCTGCAAATAACATGTTGTTTTATAAAGGTTTCTTAGGTTTTCAAATAGCTTTGGATGCATTCTCTTTTGTACAAAGATACATTTATCCTTTGTCCTCCAACTGTTTCACTTAGGATTTATTTCCCTATCCAGAAGGTCAAAGTATTTTTACAGAAATCACAAAGAAGCAAAAAGAGATTCAAGGGAGCATAGGAACAAAGTATACAGCAAACAAGTGACTCACTGCCCTGAATGAGCAAGGCTGGAAGAGAGGCAGCTGTGCAAAAGGCTTAAAAACTTTTAAAGTAAAAATAACTTCTCAACATGAGAAAAGAGAGCACATCAGAAAAAGAGGAGTATTGAAAGGGTTAAAAATCTTCAACAACAAACAAACAAAAAAGGATGAAAAGCACATTACTACACAGCAAGTATTTATAAATGTTAACCACAGTGAAGTTTACAGCAAAAGCCAGTTCCCACTGGCAATACAATATCTGAAGTGTCTTTCGCAGAGCACCTGCAGTTTCCAGTGCAATTCTATCTGACCTTTATTTAAAGGTCACCCCTCCAGACAAGGAGTTACATTTAGCCCCTTGAGCCCCAGGGTGGGTAGCTTCCAGGCTCTCTTTGTTTCTATCACTATTCTTCACAGAGCCTCCGACTTTGTACATTTATTAGAACATGTATTTTCCAATTAATAGACGAACAAACATTAGTCCTCCTATATCACTTTTTAAATACTGTTTGCAACGTATGAAATCAAGGTAAAATCATAATGTACTTTGAAAGACAAAGTAAGGGACTAGGTCTCAAAATGACTGTATACTCTCACCTGTGAAAACAATTTTTAGTTTGAGAATTCATTTCTTCAGAGTGTATTAATCCAGATTTCTAAAATATTTTGGGGGGATGTTAAATAGAGGAAAAAAAAAAGTCTAAAAAAGTAGCAATAATTCAAATAGGATGAAAATAATATACGTTTTAAGACAATGCACGAAGAAAATTAACCCAGAAACCAGCATACCAAACCTGAGATCTTTCTTCTTGAATTCATAATTTCATGAAAAGCAGCTACAGGTGGAATATGAAAGCCTTTCACACCATCTTTATATTGTTGAGATTGACTGGAGTGAAATACAGACAGGGTAGCCCTCTAACAGAAACTTTTAAAGCAATTCTTCATCTTGCATGGGGAATCATTGTATGTAATCTTGCTGAAGTAAACAGAATTAGTTTAGGAATGGCTGCACCAAGATTGTCTCCTACATGTAGTATTCATGAGAAAAACAACAATCAAGATAAGTTAAAGAGTCAATGTGGATCATGGAAGTCTATTCAGTTCTGGATCCAATAAAGCATTTCTTCATACTATGACCATAGAAATATAACTATTTACTTTTATCAAGCACACTCATGTCTAGTATGTAGAATTCAAACCATTTCCCCTTCAGTTACTCAAAAAGAGTACAGACTAAATAACTAATTATAATTGTTCTCTTTAAGCAATGTACAAGCATTGCATCACTTCAATTTTAAATGGTCATTATTTATTTATGAAAGACGAACTTAATGCTTGTCCTGGTTTCCCCAGATGTTCTCCTTGTATCACCTGAGACCAAAAAAAAATAAATGCAGGGGGTGGGGGGGAAGAGAAGAGAAAGAGAGAGAGGAGAGGAGAGAAAAGGCTTGTGGGGAAATCAGTTTTATCTTCTACACTGTTTCCAGTCTCTGCTTGCACTTGACTATGTAAATATCACAAAGATTATAATAAATTGGAAAGAACATAAGAGAGTTTAAAAAGATCTACAACAGGAATTGGATTAAAAAAAAGAAATCAAAGTTTCTGGAATTTATTTGCTTCTGGTTGCATCTTCTTGGTGAATAAAGCTCCTTAGTTGTTATTAATTTGCATTTTATGTTTATCGATTTATTTTCCTTTTTATCCTTAAGAAAAACATTTTTGAGGTAATATTTATTTATGTTTGTATTTAAATTAAAGGCCTCATTTATATGAACAAAGAAATACTGTTTCAGAAAATAAGTTCCTCTTGCCCTTTTACTGTTGCATATAACAAAACCACAACTAAGTCTTTTACATAAACTTCACCTTACTAAGAAGGGCCAGACCAGGACTAAGTTTAGAACCAATGCTGGCAACCAATGCCAACTGTATGGATAGCTCAGTCTTCCTGAGGCTAACTGTAAAACACAGCCTATTCTTCTGTATTTTGTCTTTAAACTGAGCTGTAATGGTTAACATACAACCAGAAGATTAACCTACAAATATGGTTTAGTTCTGCAATCCAAAAACTTCATGCAAGTTAATATCTAAGCAATCACATGCACTGCAATCAGCACAGTCTCACACATTACCATGCTGAAAAATATACTTGCTTCTACATTTTTTCAACTGTACATGTGCATGCTGGCTTTTAAATCTACTACTGATGGCATATTCCTTTCTTATGCTTTTTAAGGGGACGTCTAAGTAAAAATTATCATTGAACAGTTCAGTCTATAATTTGCAAGAGAACCAGGTAAATTTCAGTATCGTCAAAAAGTTCTTGATTTGTTTACAACATTTACAGTGATTTCTTTACAGAGTATGATTTCCTCTTGTTTGTGTAGGTCTCTAATTTGCTCACAGGTAATGCACGTCCTAAAATGAGGCTTTTGCAGAACTAGAAATGCTTTAAATTAATTATTGCTAATTGACTATATTTTGTGTTGATTGTACTTCTGTAAGACCTGATTAAGTGAATTCATTAGCATTTATAATTAAAGACGGCATACTTTGAAGATTCCAGCCAGTAAAATTGTCACAACCTAATCAAGAAATGCAAACTGAATATAAAAGAACTTTAAAAGATCCTGATTGAACTATGACATAAAATATTCCTAACAAAAAAACAGTTTTGAACTCTGGCATACAACTGTCAGTTTCTGCCATAAGTAGGTACATCATAGGATTTCTTACTTGAACTTCCATAAGCACTGAGCTGCTGAGGGTGTAGGATATCACAGTCTGTTGTGGTGGCCACTGCCCTTCCCCAGAAGTGAGGAGGAGTGATGCATGGCAATACAATGATTGAAAGAACTCTATTGCTCTTAAACTTGAGACTGGATCCTGAGACACAAGACTTTATTCCGTGCCTTTCTATTTTGCTGTTCAAATAGTCCCGCATGTACTGCTAATCTTAACAATTTCAGTGCAAAGCTCACTTCCTAACATTGCTCTTGATGCTGTCAGAGGTACCTATTCCTCACCTCATTATGAAAGAACGACATCTAGGCAGCTCTGCTTACCATGTAAGGCAGCTGTGCAGGGAAGGAAATAATTAAACCCATCATGTGAACTAAATCCTTCAGGACATACCCATTAATTAGATTTACTGAACCTCTCTCTACCTTGCTGCTTACAGAAATGAACACAGCAGAAGCAGAGTAGAAAAGCCCTCCTCTTCAGCATTAAGATAATGTGATGAAACCAGACATATATTTTTCTCATTTCAAGTTTTTAAAGGAAATGAGCATTAAAATGAGGTTTGACATCCGTGCTTCACGTCCTGCCGTGCATGTTATTTGTACTACCTTTCATTCATGCCATCACTAGCTCTCCCCAGGTCTCAACTCCTCCAATTTTTTTCTCAACCTCAAATTATGAGTGATCATATGCTTTTCTGATACTGAAAACATATCAGAGGTTAATTTCTTTCTTATGTGCTTTCGCCTTTACTTCATAATTTTGTCATGCCTTTGGTCCCTCTCTCAGGTCACGACACCTATCAGCTCCTCTTTCATTTTTTTTAGGAGTTTTCTGGATATCTGCAAAATTTCCAATCAACAGATTAGTAGTCAGGTTCTGCTCTCCCTCACCACAAACCTGCAGCTATTAATATGCCTGGCAGTTGAATTTCCTATCATTAGAGCTTGCCTTCCATTGCAAAGAAGGGTTTATTGGACACCAGAGCTGCTGCGACTGTCTCAAAAGGAGCAGGAAGGCAGGATGGGCCTCACATCACCTCCTCTCCCATAAGACAGCTCATTCAGCAGCAGTACCTGGAGCACCTGGCTGCATCCCTTGTACTCTTGCCAGGGAAAACACTCATTAATCACAGACAGTCAGAAAGAGTACACACAAAATGCAGGTTTGCTACATTAAACAGAACAGAATATGTGTACAGTGCTTCAATATTATGTATACTATAATAACAGATGCTAAAAATACATCTATCTATATAATAGTGATTAACCCAAAGACTGATGTGTGCAACCAGACCTATAGTAATATTTTTAAGAAAGCCATGAAACTAGGATCTCATAAGTTCCCTTTCACAACTCAGAGCACGTAAAGAGCAGAGGAGTGTTTACAGCCCATGCCAAACATCACTGTCACTGTTGGCTCTCGTTGTGAAACATCGTGCTCAGTGATGAATGTCTGCTTTTCACATCTGCAGAGACTGTGACTGCAACGAATGCAAATGGCAAAGAATGACATTAAGGGAAAATAAATAAATAAATAAATAAAAGAAGGCTGAAAAGGTAAACAAAGGCCTCACCAATCAGATCTGTATTTTAAAATGCACTGCTGTCTTTCCATCAAATCTGTATTTTAAAATGTGTCTTTACCAAAGGTAGGTTTCGGTAACTGTTGTTTCTATGCTTCAGACTTCAGAAAAGTAAATCAGCCATACGCTGATGATATCTATTTCCCACATATAGCTAGTAGAACTAAGCAATTTTAAAATTGAGAGATTTCGTTTTATTTTCCTGTTCTTAGAAATAATTCAAATACTTCACCTCTCCTCCACACTTTCTCAATTCTGCTTTCTATTCAAATATATACATCTCTTATCAGGCTCTGGTGTGTTATTTTGATTGTATCACGGACAAATGACCAATTAGACATTTGCAAAACTCCTAGCCGCAACTGGAATCTTGCTCGCAGATTTCTGTCAGTAAAACATAATTACTCACATCAACTCAACATGCACCAAAAAAAAAATTGTTTAAATGTAAGTTTCTGTACCTGTTTTTTTCCGTTTCCTTTCTCATCAGCATCTGTATTTATCTCTGATATTCAGTATACACAGACACAAACAGTTGATGATTAAACGCCTGTTAAACTAGAAACTTTTGATGTGTTGTCCTTGAGGTACACATCAATTTTTTAACTTATTTTTTTCCTTTTTCCGTTTCTACAGACTGCTCCTCTGAACTGGAATAGTGTTACCATGCATTTTATAGCAATCCCTTCCACAGTTTTTACATAATTTTAATATTTTTGTTCTACTTCCAGTGCTCAAATAAATATATTGTTAGAACTGTCTATCAGTATGAAACCACACTACTATCTTATCTCTGATCTGTGTTCATAGAGTGCCTTAACAAAGACACCTGCAACAGCAATGTGAAGGCACCTTCTTCACGTTCTTTTTATCACAAAGAAAATGAGCCTTTTAGTTTTCAGATCATACAGACTTTACCAAAGGAAACATAATTTGAAATCACTGTACTTTTTGTTCTCATGTTCTGATATCTGAGTTTAAAGTTTCTATTTATTTCGAAATGACTGACTGGTAAGCCAATAAAGTAATTCCAGTTTAAGAAACTCTTTTCCATAGAAAGATAAAAAGAAGTCTCCAGGTACTGCCAAAACTTTTTAAACTGTGTTTTTAAAGAACAACGAAAAAGTGGGAAAAAAAAAAGTAAATGTAGTAAGAAAGAAATACACCAAGTCTGAAAGCCTGTTTGAATAGAAAACACTGAAAATGCAGCAAAATAAGGCAAATAAGACACAAGGGATGTGTTTGTGCTGTGTCATGAGAGTCTTCACACCCGCTCCACAGTCCAGCAGTTTTCACCTCTTTGTATGTTGAGGGAATTACAGTACAAAAATCTTGAAATTCTTTTATGAAATTTAACATTAATAGCAAAATTTACAACGCACTCTTCAAAAACTACACATGGAAAAATGGTGTTTCAACACATCTAATACAAGTATCATAATATTAGTCTACTTGAGGGTTCAGATTTAAAGTATATTCAGCAGGAGGAAGAAGAGGGCTTCCACATCTGATGATGAAAGTTAACACACTCTTCTAACCTCCTTCACTACAGACTGCTGTTAAGCTGCAAATTCTTCTCAGTTTTACCAATTCTGTGGCATAAATAACTGAGGAAAAAGTCTGAGAAACTTACCAGGAAAAAAATGGAGAAATGAGATGTGAGCAAGTTAACTGACTTCTTTACAAAATTATGGCATGCTTACCTGTCAGCATACATAAGAGATCAACTGTCACAAGATCATCGGCATCTGGCTAGTCTCATCTCAGATTCCTGGAAAAAAAAAAATGTAAAAAGTAACAGTCCACATAAGATACATTGGAAGATTGACACATGAAGAAAAAAAGTCAGTGACATAGTAACCGTCCTCTTTAAATCTGCAAAGCAGAAACACAGCATAAAGGGAATTTTGATACATTAGTCTAAAAAGAAAAGCAGTTTTATCTTGCCAGTGTACAACATATTCATCTCGCTGTAACATAGATATTTTGCTTTACTTCGCTCACTCCAGACCACTTCTGGCAGCAAAAAAAAACAGTGCTAAGACAAAAAGAGGCTCTCTAAGTTATTAACAGACATAATTTCAGGCTGGATGTGACAGGAGGTGAAAGATGCTGCTCTGCTGTTTCCCATGGACACCTTGTTTGTTTTAAGCATTGCAGCTGTACCAATTGTCCCAGACATGTGCATTTGCAGAACAATCCCAATTTATTCAGGAAGATGCTGGTATTTCACCCCCCACCTCCCCAGATTCAGCTGAGATCTAGAAATTAGCTCTACTTCTTCCACCTCCACCAAAAGATTCGCCAGTTCAGCAGATGTGCTGAGCATCACAATCCAACCCCGGGCACAGAAAAGGATAGCCTAGAGCAGGCTAGCTGAGAAGCACTGAAGTGTATATGACTACAACTAGATTCAAATTTACTGCCTTCTTTCATGGAGAAAAGTTCACACAGAACAAAGTCTCACCTCTCATTCATTTCTTACTTTTATGGGTATAAATGGAAGGGAAAATCTAGACTTTTGTACTGATTAAGCAAATTTAATGATGTTTTTTTTTAAACTCTTTGGCAGCATACTCTCATGCATAGTACTGGATCAAGTAATATTGGATTACATTACATACAGGATTACATTCTCACATTCAATCACTTTAAGAAGTCTAGAGAGGCACCTATTAAACCAAAGTGAAATGTAAACAAGCCATGGAGCTCCAGAATAAAAAACACAACTGTGAGTAAAATCAGAACCTTTCAGAGGTTAATGATTCTGTTATTATCACCGGACTGCATCATTTACTCCAATATAAGAACTAAATTTACCTCAAATTATCTCTTATTCTATGTTTTATTACACCTTCCCTATTGTACACAATTCAAGTAATATTTAATGTTAGTATATACATGTGTACACAAATATTTAAATGTTCTTATGGTATTTATGCATATCATTTTAAATGAAAATAGATTTCAACATACTTCACTGAAAATAAAACAACTTACTCAAAATCTTTTGAGTAGGAAGAAAATACTTTAAAATGTGTCTCCAACACCTGCATAAGTCTGCACAACTATCTTACAGAAACAGCAAAAGCTACTTCAGTAAAGGACATTTCCCATAACAAACTTCTACATTACTATGACAAAGTAAGCTGCACTTGAAATGAAATCTAGAAAATTCTCCAAATGTAGAGGAGATACTAATGTGAACTCTGCAATCATAAATGTCATTGGAAAGGTAGATAAGGAAGGATCAGATGTTTCTCACCAAGTGAAAAACAGAATCCATGGAAGAGAAGTCTGTGGATTAAAAGGAAAGCAAAATTAACTAACTAATCAAACAGATTTATTAACCTCTCTACAGGACAGGGGATAAACTACTTCCACTTTTGAACTCTTTTACACACTTCAGCTTTCAGTTTATATATGAATCTGGAGACAGAGAAGAAAGAATCACATGGAACTTGAAAATATTCACCACGGGTGAGTCTTTCCAAAAAGCTCTCAAACGTTGAGATGCCTGTTTGACATATTCCAAAAACTGTATTTGGAGTTTTTTAGGAAAGATTTATAACTCAGACAATTTTCAATAGATATTGGTAGGATTTAGTAATGGTCTATCCACAGCAACAGTCTGAAAATTAAACCAATATTTCAGGACTTTGTTAGTATACAATCTAAGTAACAAAACCAGCATAAATGTTAAGTATTTAGCTGCTAAATACCCTATAGAAAATAAAAACTAAAGAAATTCAATGCAAGGAATTTCTGCACTTCACGTTGGGGAGATAAGAATTGCAGTAGTTTTTTCCATATGGAGCCCAAAAGCTTCTATTTACAAAAATGACCCAACAGCGTTGCACCATTACTTTCATTTGGGTTGTTAACACGCTTTTCACAGTACTTTCCAGAGTTACATCTAAGAATCAGGAAACCAGTGTGATTAATGGTGGTGTGAAAAGAGTTAAGAGCCCTTTAGAGTATTTGTATATTGCAAGCTTATAGAAAACAAATTAGATTGTGCCAATGCAAGATTGGGTGAAGTTTCATAGTGGACAAACACCATTCTCAGAAAAGTGAGCAAATGCAAACCAAAAGGACCAAGCTCCCTCTGTATCCTTAGCTTTCTCCCCACAAGCCAAAGACTGGCAAAGCTGAAGTTTCTCTTTATCACTTCAGAGTCTCCAATGCATCCCTAAAAAACTATCTGTGTCATGAAATGCAAAGTTTCTCTTGCACCTGCAGCACTTTGCAGTGCAATAGGATTCTCTTCCATCTGTGACCTTCATGCCTGGCTGGGCAAGGGAGAGAAGCAGGATGAGCAGCTGCTAGCCTCATGTCTTTCCTGCCAGGGAACACTAATACGGGTCTCTCCTACATCCAATCACCAATTTTTACAGCATTTGTAGGAATATAACACCTAAGGAAATTTCTGTTCCTTTAAAAAATGTAGCTGAAGTTAAGCAATAAGGTCACTGGAAAATAGGAGTGGGATACAGAGGGGAGAAAAGACTTGCAGCCCAGCCATGTAAACCATTTTCAACCAAAAAAAGAACCAAATTATGACTCCAAAATACTTACACAAATGGTACAACTAGCAGTATCTACAAGATTCAGCACACTGCAGTGAGGAGATCTGATGTTTCTGCAGTATGTAATTTTAGCATCAGTAACAGAGATCTGGAGCAGTGCAGCCACAGCCATGCAGCTTTCGTAGGGCTGGCTGCTCTGCTCAGCACCACTCCTCTCCCCTGTGGCTCAGCCAGCACTACTGTGGCTGCCTCCTAATATTACTGGGAGCCTCAGTACTATCATTCCCAATAGGATACAGGTCAGGCCTTCCCCCAGGTTTGGCAGGTTTTCAGATTAGGAAAGTTCTAATATTTGTTTGACTTTTAACTAGTGGAATAAAAGCAGCAAGATATCCATGTTTACTTTTTTCTATTGTAACGCATGCACTTAATGAATCATTAATAGAGGGAAATAACCTTTTTTGTGGGCATTCTTCTCTGTTTAGATGCACAGTCTGGAGAATACAAGTTATTAGCTGATAAGAGCAAAACTAAGTACTGACTAGATAAAGCATGTCCATACTCTCCTCACTAAATGAACATGCATTTACTCTGCCAGTATTCTGACTCATGCAAACACGTGCCAACCAGAAACCATACAACCATATTGGCAAAGGCAAACTTGAGTGAGTACTTCTGCATAAGTTCTTTGCACAATTTAAACACTCCAGTTTCTGGGCTGGCCCTGGCTCCCAGCTGACCAGACAGCTTCTCTGCACAGCTGTTTGCATGGCCACTGAGAAATACCCCTCTTTGTGAATTTATGAGAATGGCACAGAGAATGGATGTATGGAAACACTCAGAAATGAAGCATCTGGGAGCATTCAGCTAAAGGATTAGCATGTTTTAATTAATGCAATTTAGAATGAGACATTTCACAAATTTATCCTTATCTTTTCTGAACACAAACAGCCCTTATATTCTTAATACTGCCATAGCATGCTAAGCATTCCTTCTCTTTAGTCATGTACACAAAAATCTCTGTACATTATCAACACTGAAGATCCCCTTATTTGCACAAACACTTGAACTGCTAGCACTTCTGTCAAAGACAATTGGTACATGAGGTCTTCAAGCTTGAGTGGAGGTCTTCAGAACTGAACACCAGAATAGTTCACATGAATGTAGAACATTTCACCAGTTTTAAAAAATGGCTAAAGCAGTCCAGCTGCATCAGATAAAAGTGCTAACTGATGATTTAATAGTAAACTCAGGTAATTTATAAGAGATCTGAAGGCACTATAAGTCTCCAGGCATCCTTTAGTTTAGTAACACTCAGATTCCCAAGTGTCTTTAATACTAAAAGACCCCCAAACACGTACACTGAGTTCTCCACTTTTTTCACCCCATTAAATTGAGGGCTCAGATACTGGGGTAAGTTTTAATACCAAGGCTTATGTGCCTATGACAGACTGCAATGCTGCTTCAGGGAGACTGAAGAAGCAAACCTCATTTGATTCTAGCTCTGCAAAGAGCAGAGCAGTGAGCTGAAAAATAAATGTAGCAAAGGAAGAGCTGTTTGAGATTATGAGAGACTCCTCTTGTCCAATTCTGCCACTGTATACCGCCAGAGCAAACAAAGGAAGTCTGTTCACAAAGTTGAAATGTGAGCAGTATCAGGAAAACAGTTCAAAGAAGACGAAAAATAGTTATTTTAAACATTAGAAGAGACCATATTTGAGCATACATTTAAAATCAGAACAGAAAGAACTCCTCACGGACCTTTTAGAACTAAATATCAAATCTACAGCTGCTTGAACACTTACTGGACTGAATTAATTTATTCGTGGCTCTTTGTTATGCCCGACTACTCTAATCTTCTTTTCCTCAGCCATCCAACTCCAATGGCTTCAATGTTTGGATTTTGTGCGGTAACAGAATAGTCTTCTAAAATGTTAGATGCTTTGTGGCTTCAGATTATTCAATGTCTGTGGAAGCAAGCTCATGGTAGCAGCAAAAATTCATTTACTTTCTGTTCAAATACAGACAATATAAACATACCACTAATTGCATTTATACTAAAGATGCAGAGAAGCTCCACAGCCCCACGCACTGTTTCTTTAAAGATGCTTACTCAATGCAAGAGAAAGCACCATCAGGAATTTGGGCACTATGACACGCTAAAATGAGACAGGTTAGGACAAAGCCAGTGGTGTTCCAAACAGATGTTAAGAAAAGAGCATCAGTCACTTGCCCCACAAGGTGGCTTCTCCTAAACTGTCTGCACTTGGAAGAGCAGGTTGAAAGACAAGGTGCAAACACATCCAGCCCATGTCCACAGCAAACTGCCTGCACCATGCAACACCACATGGAGGACTAAACAAAGGTTTCACTTTTCCTAGAGTTTTGTGCAACATTTCATGACTCTCCACTGGAACCTGTGTTACAGTTGACTTCATTTAACTGGTTCTGATTAAACCTTGCTTAATAGTCCCGGCCTGCATACACACTGCAGCTCTCCAAACACCCTATTTTCCAACATGAAAGGCCATAAAGGATGCAAAAGGAGCAGGGCATGGGAAAAGTTAATGGAGTATGCAAATCTGTTGCTGAAGCTCAGGGACACATTTTGCCTCTGTTTCATGGCCGTGAACACTGGGCACAGCTGCCCACTTGCATTTGGAATTCATCAGGGTTTGTGGTGCTATGGAGTTCAAAAGGCTTGTGACAGTAAGAGACAGAATCTTTGCATTTGATATCTGAAACCTGATCAGCATGAATAAGTACAGAATATAGTGACCTTCTAAACCATGGCTAATGGTGCAGATATAGATGTGCAAATAGTGTGAATGTGATTTAGGCAGCACTCAAATCTGTCATACAGTCACAACTTTCAACAAACACTAGGGCTCTTTAAACCAGTCAAGCACCATACCACGCAAAAATCCTACTCAAACATTTCTGGACAGTACCACCACCCCAAAAGTCATGTAGCACTTCTGATCTGGCCTGTCATCACTCTGCTTGACACCAGAGGCTTCCCAAGCACAGGAACCACAGCAGGTAGCCTTAGGGCAATTTCTTTCTAGATTTCCCTCCTCCCATTCCCCTGATAAAGTAGGGCAACCATGAATTCAGAGCACACCACTCATGGCTGCTGACCTCTCTAACAGATTATTTAGTGCAATTTAACCTTCATTAAAAAGGTCCCTTTAGGGAAAAAAAGCAACTGAAATGTCAGGTTCAGAGGAGTTCATGAGATTCTAAATAGTAGCTGTGTTACAATCACACAGGTGGTCTGATGGCTACCTGAAATAAAGCAAGGCTGAACCCATACAATACCAGTACAACGATTCTTAAGACCTGCAATTGTGATATCAGCTAAGGAGAACTCAAAGAGGAAGAGAAAATGCGAAGACATTTTTTCAACTGACACTTCATTAAGAGATGGTGTGTAGCCACTAAAACAAGTGCAAAATACACAATATTCCAGCTAAACAGGAAACTCAAGCTCGAGAATAAAGGTACATGGCAAACAGACATTTCCACCCTGTCAACATCTCAATGTCTTGCTAGCAGCTTCTGTGTAAACTATTCAATGTCCACGCCCCGTATTTCTAAAATGGAATTTTTCCACTCCTAAACATAAGTTTAAGGAGACTAGCATTACTAGGAAAGCTGTGCCATAAAAATAATACCTTATTTCCAGGCTGCTCAAGTGTTTGTGATAAGAAAGACCAGAAATGGGTCCTGCATTATAGTTATCTGGATATAGTAGGTTAAAAAGTAAGTTTAGTTGCAGAATTAAAAATAATAATAAAAATAATCAAATTAAAAGAAAAAAACACCTTCCTTTCTATTCTTAAACGAATACGAAATGGCAATATAATTCAAATGATAGGTATTACTGCAATTCATAAGCAAGCAATGATAAAAGAAAAATGTCACCTTCAGTTCATGTCTCCTAATTTTTCATTTCCCAAATACTGCCAAATCCACAGTAATAAAGAACGGTTATTCTAAAGGCCAGAAGGTGCTCACTTTGGATGTAATTCTTCATGTAATTTATTAGATGTGCCCAAATCAATTATGTCAAAATTGCCAAAACTCTACTTTTGTTCTCTGCAATGAACAGCTTTGTGATTTAGATACACAGAAGTACTTTTATTCTATTGCTACCTGTACATGTAACTGAGTCTAAACTCAAAGGAAAGACAATTGCCTGTATTTACCCACCCACCCTCCCCATCCTCCAAAAAAAAAAAAAAAAAGGGTGTGGGTGTTCATTCTGGATATTTGTTGTTGTTGATTAATTTTTGTGATTTCTTTCTTAACAAAGCAGACTTATATTTGAATGGCTGTGGATTTTATTATCTGTTGAACAAAAGGAAACACGTTTTTCAGTAAGTGAATAAAATTCACAGATTACAGTTACTGAAAAGGAAGTAACAATCTTAATCTGCTCAAGATAGGAGATCACTGTATCTGACAATATTTCTGTAGCTCCAGTGATTCCATTTTATTTACATGTACCATCTAAACAGCCATTACTCTATTGTGGAAACACTTGTTAGCATTTTGACAACAGGAGGGAGAGATCTCTCCAGCTACAAATCACAAACCACCGCTGACAGCTGCAGCCTCTGTCCCTTCATGCTTCTCTTAAAGACAGGAATATTTGCAAAAGACAGGACTTTATTGACTTTCCTGGCTGAGCTGAGTGGTAAGTAAAGAGAGATGCAGTAGGGAGTCATGCCAGGCAGAGACAGGGGCTGTGACCAAGTACTGTGCAAGGAGAGTCAGGCTGCCCACATGCGAATTATTTGGCTTCCAGGTCTTGCCTACATCTCCAATGGGGAAAATGCGCCCCATCACCCATCTCCATCCCATTCCATTTACTGACAGCAGGTTTAGATTAGGCAATAGGGGCAGGGTTGAAGGTTTGGTCAAGAATGCCAGGCAGAGACAGGGGCTGTGACCAAGTACTGTGCAAGGAGAGTCAGGCTGCCCACATGCGAATTATTTGGCTTCCAGGTCTTGCCTACATCTCCAATGGGGAAAATGCGCCCCATCACCCATCTCCATCCCATTCCATTTACTGACAGCAGGTTTAGATTAGGCAATAGGGGCAGGGTTGAAGGTTTGGTCAAGAAAATTATTTGCCATTTTAAGAAAAAATAAACTAGTTTATGTCATGCTAGCACTATTTAAATACACATCAATAGCCATGTTTTCTTAACACAAACCTCTTAGAATTTGATGGATACAGTTTAAAATGAACAAGTCATAACAGCATAAGTCATACAGCAAGTTAAAAAAAAAAAAACTATTCAATGTACTGAGTTGCCAAATGGGATTATCTCCATACGTGTTAATGAGTATCCAACAAAATTAAACTCATTAATATTACAATATATTTTTATGTGTTTTAACATGGCAGAGACATACAGAGAAAATAAATCTGAGGCATCAGTACTCACAGCAAGATGTCCTTTAAATTAATATTTTTATTTAATCTAGGATTTGCTTCTAGCTCTTATGAATAGAGATAGCAGACAAGCTAGGTTCAATGTAACTGGAAGTCTAACACATAGAAGACTGTAAACACTTAATACAACTTGCATATTTGTTTTTGCTGAGGAGAAGGAAGGACGTACAAACTACTAATTACAGGTATTCAGAATACTCCTTCTTAATTACTAGTATTCAAAAAACTGATATCCTTATCGTAATAGGTAGCTTTAACAACATGTAAGCCAGACTCAGATGGCAGATCTCCAAGCTTCCTCGTTTCCTTGTATAAATTCCTTGCTCATATAGCATATTAAACAGGGTCACACCAAGGATCAGTTGGTTTATTTCTTTGGCTTTTCCACTACAAATGCGCTGCACAGAATATGAGCTAATATTTTCATTAGGGATTTATTAAGTGCTGTACTTCTGCTCATAGTACGAACGTAATTTAGGGTCTTCAATTTTAGAAACTTGAATCTGCCTGGAATATACAAAGTGTAAATACAATTAAAGAAAGCACATACACTTTCCACTAATACTCAGATATGGGTCACACTGCCTTTTGTCAAGTGCTTCTTCTGTTCACATCTTGTTCCCTTCCTTATTTTTATCTGCCTATATGCTGGTTATTTATTGTTCTAGTGTTGTTATCCAAAAATGTACTTAACCCCGCAAATGATATAATACTAAGAACAGCTAAAACAAACAAACAAACAAACAGGGATAGAGGGACAGAACAGGCTATATATACCTATGAAAAGGTACTCAGCTACTAGAGATCACTAAATCAGCCTTAAAAATATGTAGGTTTCTATACGGAGAACTGACCTTCCATGCAGAAAGAATAAATGCAAATATGCCCCAAAGCAGTACGTGGCAATGTAGCCTGCTAATCCAATGCAAAGATTTATACATACAGGGTAGCTATAAGCTCTGTTTGAGTGATCTTTATCCTGAGAAACAGTATTTTGTTTAAAATGCAATCTTAGACAAAACCAGCCCTTCCCTGTTCCCCCAGTCATGAAAACACAAGGCATAGGGAATTAAGCAAAGCTAACACAGCAGTGTCACCCTGACCTAAGCTACGCCTCCAATAAAAACTACAGACTTAAAAGGAAAGAAAAAAACTATTTGGAACTGCAAAGAGTACGTGTGCATGTGAAATACAAAAAGGCTTATTTGATTAAAATTGTACATGGCTTCAATTAAGCAACTCTTTAATCTCTAGATGACCATGTTTCACAGAATCACAGAACCATAGACATTGAAAGGGACCTTTCAGAGATAATGGAGTCCAACTCCTTGCTAAAGCGGGTTCCCTTGAGTAGGTTACATAAGAAAATATCTCCAGAAAAGGAGGCTCTGCAACCTCTCTGGGCAGCCTGTCCCAGTGCTCTGTAACTTGCAAAATGCATATTTCCTCATTTCTATTGAACTTTCTATATTCCAGTTTGTGTCCAGTGCCCTTTGTCTTGCCACTGGGCACCATCAAAAAAAGCCTGGCCCTATCCACTTGACTCCTTCCTGTTACATATTTATAAGAACTGATAAGATCCCCTTTTATTATTCTCTTCTCCATGCTGAACAGCCCCATATCTATCAGCCTTTCCTCGTAACAGAGATGCTGCAGGCCCCAGTCACACTTGTGGACTCCCGCTGGATTCGCTCTAGAAGTTGTCTTTCTTGAACTGGGGAGCCCAGAACAGGACATAGTATTCTAAACGTGGACTCAAAGTAGAGTGGGAGGGTCACCTCCCATGACCTCCTGGCCACATTCTCTTAAATGGACCTCCAAGTACCATTGGCCTTCTTGGCCACAAGGGCACACTGTTGACTCACGGCCAGCCTGCTGTCCTTTAGGACAACTAGATCCGTCTCTGCAGAGCTCCTTTCCAGCAGGTAATCCCCTAATCTGTACTGATGCATCCAGTTATTCCTCCCCAGGACTCTACACTTGCTGTTGTTGCCTGCCAGCCTGTTCAAGTCTGCCTGGGTGTGTCAGCCACTCTTAAATTACAAGGAAAGTTTACTTGGAGGGACATACAATTTTAAGTAGTAAATCTTTCTGAAGATACTGCATTATTGCTTCAGTAGGACTGTGGGCCTTAGCTTCAGCTGGGTGGCACACCATGAGCATTACAGAATCACAGAACGTATGGTAACACCAGGAGTCTAACTTATCCAATGTAATCTACTGAAGATCTGCTTTGGTTCTGCATGAACAGTCCTGCCTGCCATTGTCCATTGTGGCCATGCTTCACACTTCAAGACTTATCAGAATTTTTGTCTAAAATGAGTCTAAAAAAGACTACAAAGAACACTCTCTGAACATACTTTTCATAGAACACTCACGTGGATATTACCAGCATGGAAATTAGAATTACTTGATTATTAGTAGCATACAAAAAAGTAAATATAACCTGTAGATGAGAAAAGGAAAAGAACCATGAGGATAGCACTATTTTTCAGAAAAATCTTCAGAGGAAGAAATTACATTAGAATCTTTTGTGTTTCATTAGTACCAATAAATGCAAATTCACCGGTAAGGAACCCAAATCAAGTATCATTCCTAAGTGCTAACAAAATTAGATGTTAATGACATATTAGCATTGTAATTAGTAAATTGGATATTTATGCTCATTATCTATCATTCAATTTGCAAACAATAATTTGAATAGCTTTAAAACACAACATTATCAGGAAAAGTCCCAAATGAAATGTAAATTTTTCAATTAAGAGGTTACTGAGTTACCCTATAATACATTAAGGTTTACTTTCAGAGCTCCATAGTTGATGATTTGGAAACTTGCTCCTCATCTTTACATTGGTGCTCTGTTCCATAACGAAAATTTCAGACTCTGTTCTCCCCAAATAAAACACAATCTTCTGATAAACATCATAACGGCTAAGTTTTGTTGAAAGTCTTCCTTAATAAACAAGAGCAAGAGAAATAGCCTCTCTAGGATATTCATTCTTTGTTTTCTCTGTTGAGATCAACACAATCATATTTATAGGAGGGAAATAAAATTGTACTGTTCCAGGAAGCCATGCCTCTTACCATTATTAGAAGCTTCTCAAATACCCCTGGCATTTCATCCTCTTATATAAGGTTCTTGGTAGTCCCAAACTATGACTACAAAGCTGAAAACTTTTAAAACCTGACACTACTGAATGCCTCAATCTGCTGGTCACCTATTTGAGTGAAACAGTACCCCAAGATAACTGCAGCTACTACAAAATAACACTGATAATCAGCATAAATAAATTCAACTACCAGCCCTTAAACAAGACACCTCTTCTAATGAGTCCTAGCAGACGGCGAGTTATGTATTTATTAGGTTCATTTTCTTGGAAAGTACACTGCAAATGGCTATTTAACAGACACAACATAAGAGGCAGATATTGGTGGTATGGCACTTGGGAAGTTTGAATCTTCCCAACAATATTCCATTATATTCTGTTGCCACGTGACAACAGCAGAGGGGAAATCTGACAAAATGGCATCTGATATGGAAGCGCAGATGATACAAAGGTGTGTCATTTAATTTCTCTGTGTGGAAAAATTTGCACCCATTGACATACACCAAGACATGCTGAATGCTTATGAAAACCAAACGAGGTGGCGAGTGGTGTGTTTCAACAGTGGTGACAGTGATGTGAAAGACAATCCATGTTTTAGATAGAACCCAGATAAATCATCAACTCTGACCATGACATCATGATGATGACTACGCTGAAGGCTTGAAATTACAGTCAAGGCAGAGAAGAAAACCTTGCTCTTGCAACACAATAACACCAAGCCTCATACCAGTTTGAAGAGCATGGACCACACTGCCAGTCTTGGCTGAATTGTCCTATCACACATACATAATAGCCCGGATTTGGTGCCTTCTGACTTCCATCTGTTCAGGATGAAGAAAGAAGGACTGCACGGGAAACATTTTCCTAGAAAAGATGTCACCATTGCAGCCATTAAATAGTGGGACATCTCCTCAGGTACAGATTTTTACAAGCACAGCATGCAAAGACTGGCTCAAAAAAAAATGGGCCATTTTTCCGCCCCAGAACAGTTTCAATGACTCCAAAGTCCCTTGGAATGCATGCTCAGTTGATAAATTATCTTGTGTCTAAGATGTTTATCATATCTGATCCAGCACTTCTGACTTAACACAACCTAACAAGAGTATAACCTCCCTAGCACATTCGTTCTTTGTATTCTCTATTGATACCAACACAGCCATATTCAGAAGTGAACACTAATCCATTAATTATTTAAAACCACATTAAACTATGGTCAGACAAATGATTCTTTAGCCCAGCATCCTATCCCTGATGATGACAAGAGGAAGCTCAAGTAAACGTGGTCACCTCCTGTCAGCTTTTCCCTCTGGCTTCCTCAGCATCCAGAATCATAGAAGGGATGTTGGAGGGCATATCCTTGTCAAGTTCAGTTAGCATCTGTGCAGGGAATTGCAGCCCACGAATTTCTCCAATCCCACTTTGAATCTAATGGTACTGTCTGCTCCCATGCCTGCCTGTAGCATCTGTTTTTGTTTTTTTTAAATTCATTATCTACTGTACAAAAAAATGAATTTTCTTTTATCAGCTTTAAACCAAGCCACTAATTTTAACTAGAAATTTCAGGTTTTAGCTCTCCTGTTGCAGAATTCAGTGAATAACAGTTCCACATACAGATAAATCCACTGCTTTCATGACTTTCAAAACCTCATTTCTCTCTCTTCCTCCTCATCTCTAAACTGAAGTCATGGCCTCTTCTGTCTTTGTATCTTGTCCAACTCCATTCAGTCTTTCATGACATGCAAAGATACACAGTGTTAAAGAACCGTCACACTAAGTTTTTACATAGCTGAAAAGCCCTCAGTCCTGTTCTTAGGACCTTCTTGTTGATGCCCTGCACAGTGTAGAACTCTTAAAATTAAAAATAGTATCCTTTAAAATTAGAATATATATAGTAATAAAATATGCAATCCTGCCTTCCACAAAACAGCTGAAATGCAGACATCTGGGACTGAGCTATGTACTTCATTCACATTTCTCTAAGCAACTGAAAATAAAACAGACAGATTGCAGAAAAGGTATGCTAAAGACTTACCACGTCTCTTTCCTTTTCCCCCAAAGTATACCCACTGTAGGAGCACTCAAGCTGCTTGTGTGATAGCTGCTGAGCAGGCAGGCTATAACCTCAAGAATTCAAAAGTTCAGAGTCACCTGCTTTAAATAGTGTTGTTTACACCCATGTGAGGTCATTATTTGATGATTAGGACAAATGGAAAGACATTTTGTCTAAACTGCTCTCAAACTTGAGGCATATTATTATACTTATCATTTCAAATGCATATAACTTGATCTCTTTACCAAAAGGTCTCTTTCCTCATGTGCCCAGCGCAGAACAACAGCTGCTCTGCCCTCGTCTTTCCCATATTTGCACAGATTGAAGGTTTTACAGCCTCTGCTTTCAATTGCCTGTAAAATTTATACTGACAGAGGGAAAAGCCTTTTACTGAAGCCTTTGGTAGGTTATACTTTCCTTATCACATGGCCACCAATGACATTTCTAACGACACACACCAAAGCAACTCTGAAATGCAAACCAGTAAATTAGAAGTAAAAAGAAAGTTTAAAGATTTTTCCTTGGCAAGGGACAAAGGGGAAGTGAAGGGTTTGCATAAGACAAAGCAAAATCTAATTTAAATGTACTACAGAAAAACTTTGTACCTTACTGGTGCCTGATTTTGGGATTGCTGCCATAACCGTGGCTTGGGATGCAACAATAAACAAGAGGAAAAGGCTTCCACAATTTACACAGCTGTCAACAGCTTGCACAATTTCATTTTCCCTGGTTTTGAAACACATATTCAACTTTTTCAAGAAACTGGAAACAGCAGTTTGTAAGCCACTGTACTCTCTTCTCTTTACAGTAATTAAATTTAAGCATTTTACAAAGATCACCTTAATGATGTTACTTAGGAGACCTTACTGGCTGAACCTTGGGAAAACACATTCCATCATGACCTAAGAAACCTCAGCCCCAAAGTCCCAAGTGTTTGCCAACAGATATCTCTTACTTGTTCTTACAGACATCCAATGGCAAAAAATTACTATCATCTTAAGAACTTTGGAACAAAAATAAGCATCCACTAAATAATGTTTATACACACAGGTCCAGTACAAGGCATGGCATCTGCTGTACTATCCTCACAAGACTGCTACACAGCAGAACTATCAAGTTTATGTGACAGCCACAAAGGAAAATTTATGAAACATTTCATTTCTGCAGCAAATTACAGGCAATATTTATTGCTCCCTAATGAGCTCACTTGGAATTCTATAGGACTAGTTTTCTACAAACACAATAATCTGTAAGCTTCTCTTATAAATGTATTAATTCCTTCTAAAATAGCACAAAAATTGTTTGAACTGGCAAGATTAGGCACACATTTTATTACAGTGGGACCAAAGATTGTGATACTTTTCATAGAACAATAGATTTGGGGTTTTTTTCCTCCTCATTAAATTTAAGCCAGACAATTTTCAAGGCAAAAATCAACGTTCTCTACACCACACACCAGGACAAGCTGACACTTGTTTAACACCTGTAGGTGCTACTGCAACACAAACAGTCTTCGATGTATTTGCAACTGTAAATGCAGCATTTGTACACAATTTGTGAGAAACTGTTAAACTCAATCTGTGAGTTAAATCTAAACAACCCAGGCACACACAAGTTTAAGATATTTCAGAAAATGGAAACTTCTGCATCAGACAGAAGGGCCAAATGGGACCCAAACTCTCCCACAGATGGGATTCCGCAGATTTGATGGAAAATGGAAGTTTGTCTAAAGCAGGAACTGAACCTACTTTCATTCATTTTCATATTGAGCTTTATTTTCATGTTGTTTTACATCTGTGAATCTGATTCTATAATGACAGAACTGTTTCATTACTCAGGGCAATATGCAATATTTATACATAAATCTGAAGCCATCATCTTCATGCCACTGGCACATCAGTGAAGGTCTAGAAAGCAAATGATTTGCTCACTCTTTTGGTGACCAAGTGAACCAATTTGGGCCTTTCCAAGATGACATATTTACAAGCCTTTATATGCGATACTTTCAGTCTACACCCTTTCTAAAATATTACTTATAACTGTTTATTGAAAGATTTAACTATGATAAACTACTTAAGAAAAAAAAATCTTTCAAATCTTAAAATCAAAAGCTATCTTTAAGTTCAAGCAGAAAAATAAAGACTAAAAGTTTTCAAAGCAAGATATGACCAAATTGGAGAGATTTAGAAGGACTGAAGAGTCATTTCATCGACAATTCAAATGTAGTGATTTGGAAATGTTGTAAGAACAGTGAGCTAAAGTGGACAAGAGCAGAAAAATTAAGAATAAAATATTCTACAACACTGTGGAAGCAAGGCTTGGATTGATGGTTACACTGGTCTGCAACATAAATTATTATTATAAATTAGTCAATACATTTTGGGACCACTTAACAGTTAAAGATTATCAATAAAGAAACATGGATTTCTGAGGACCTCAACATAATATTATTTTCAGTTTCAGATTTAAAGTTGCATAATCTTAATCAGGAATAAACGTGCATATGATTAATCCACTATTTCCCATATCATTTTATAGTATGCAGTATTTTGTTGCTCTGAAAAATAATAGCAAATATGAACAAACTCTACAAAAACATCAGTGTGTATATTCTGCTAAAAATGTAAAGTCAATCATGTTGCTAAACTGCTAGGTTCAGTCCACTTAGCATTGTATCTTTTGTCCCATTTGGTTCAACAGGCAATAGAGATTTGCAAAAAAGGAACAGGAGTCTGATGAGTTTAATGCCATGGAGCTTTAACCCTCCTTGTCAATCTGAAGCCTCACATGAGGGAGGTCTCACAAGGACCTTCAATGTTTCAGTTCAGACAGAAGAGAAAATCGTGCCAAATCAGTAGATAACCACAGTAGAGAGAACTCCAAGTAAAAATTTAAGTTTTCATGTGAACTTTAGAAAAGGCTGCTCTTTCTCTTTTCTGCCTTTGAAATATACAGAATGTTTTTCTCAGGAGCTCAGTAAAAATGAAGACTGTGGCCTCAGTAGAAGAGAAGGCAGAGAAGCCATCAGGCACAAGAGTGCTGTGGTACACAGACATTTGGGTTTAGAAACATAATCCAATGGAAAACAAAGAAACAGATATATCCCATTGTCCAAATCCGAGGGATGCAAGCCAACTCATTCCCACCACACAGATGTGTGGGGGGCATCACTTTTCTAAGGAGAAAACAAAGGGATTCAAGGCTACTGGCATATCTTAGGAGGTGCTACAAGAGAGAGAAGCATAAAATACTAAAATGCTACCTCAGACTGTTTTCACTAACACAGACCTTTGAGAAACACTGTCTCCTACATGGCTTTTAAAAGCTGATTCACAGTGCCTACTCTTTGCATCAATGTTTCTTATTTTGAATCCAGTTCTGAGGTGGTATAAATAACTGACTTCAGCCAAGCTGCTGACACCAGTTCAGGATGTCAAAGTATAAAAAATAAACATTTATTTTCCTCAAATGTTTCTCACGGGTTTTGAAGTCTACAAATTTCACATTGCTTTACCCTATGTATTCACCTCACAGATGACTGACAAGCTACCGGCATTCATAGTGATATAAAAACTTCACTTTTCAAACCTGACTGTAAAAGTGCAAAGGCCAGAGTAAAAAGCAGAATTTGTTAAAAGCTACTCCTTCTACTATAACATTTCCAAATATTTACTTAGGGATAATTTTTCTATCAGGTAAATGCTATGCTGATGGCAAGGTGAAGCAAATTTTCTGGTTCACACGGCAGGAGGATTAAATATAAGCATGTTTTTCTTCCATAATGCATTTTCATTAGCTGGAAAATGGTAGGTCAAGTTCAGTTTTGTAGGTGGTGCTCATGGTGTTCGCAAAGCACAGATAACACCACGGCAAGACATCAGAGGACAAACTCCAGAGATGGCCTGCAGCAATCGTCAATACAGTGGGAGCTGTAGGAAGCCTCCAGGCCCTGAAAGCCCTGTAAGCCATTCCCTGCTCCCTTACAATAAAAGACTATGCACAAAAGCAAATAGGTCTCTCTGCACTTGAAGGTCCTTGTCCAGATGCCTCCTCTCAGGAGCCCACAGTTAACACTGTGCTATTGTGAGCCACACTTACAAGCTGTAATCACCAGATGTGGACAGGTCTACCAAAAAAAACATTGTCATTTCATTGTAATGTTCTCAGCAATTTCAGGTCTAATCCAAACAGGATATCAGCACATGAAAGGAGAGGGACAATTACTGACCTAAATGTGTGCCCTCTTCGGCACACCAACTTTTCTGTATAGTTCCTAGCTGCTTCCACAAAAACTCCAGCCACTGAGAGTTAAAACAGAGGAATGAAAAAAATACTTAAAAAAGAAAAAAAAAAAAAAAAAAAAGCCAAGGATAAAATTTAAAAAATTTAATTGTCTAGAAGTCAGTTTTGTATTGGTATGTTTGGGTTTTTTTGTTTATTTGTTTTTGCCTAGGAAAAGACTTCACATGAAAAAAAAAAAAAAAAATATGTGGCTATTGGTAGCAGAAAGGAATATCATCTTCTTGTTTGTTTTTCAGGCTATAATATGCTTCAGAAAATTCTATCTTAATATTTCCTTGAGAAGACAGAAACTGTACAGTCCATTGCACTGATGGTAGGATCATTCTGCCATCTGATTAAAGCAATGTACAATAACAAAAGTAATAACAGTGTACTACAGCAAAGTCATATTCTATGAGCATATCGTCTAATTGGATAGCTATCATTTAAGAGAGATGTAATGTTTCACGCAACTACAGTCACATTTAATGTACTTAGAAGTCTGTTTTCAGTAATAATGGTTGCAGATATGTACACACGCTAGACTAAATTAATGGGTCAAATTACTGAGCTTGCTACAGTGGATGCATGCTGTAAGGGGAGACTAATTGAAAATCAGCTGGTTTAAGAGTCATCCGCCAGTTCAACATTTACTCTTACTCCTAGCATCGAATTGCTGGCAAGTGGCAGGGCTTTTGTCATGACCTATTTGCCATCAGGACAGGTGCTTTGAGAGCCCCTCCCCATTAGTGCAGGTAGAGGAGGTGAGCAGCACGCTGGGCAGCAGTGGGGCAGTCACAGGAGGGAATCCTGCAGGTCCATAACTTTGCAAGGGCAGCAACATGCTGGAGGAACTCCATGCATTCTTTTGGATTTTATGAGGAGATCCACATGTATAACAGAGGTCAGTAAAAAATTTCAAAATAGCAGGAGACTGCGAAAATATTAGCATACACCAATTTTAGCCATACTGCTATAGTGTTAACTCATCTGCAACATGTTCACATTATTCCCCTTCACTGGAAAAGCCACTTCCAAAACACATATATAAGGAATGTCAACATATATCACTAACAGCCAACTGCACATCACAGCTTCTGCCATCAGCTCTCCTTTTAAAATAGGTTGTTGCAATCCAAGCATTGACTTTGTCAAGAACAAAAGCACCTTTAGTACCCAGTAAATTCTTTCATCTTTTTCTTTTTCTTTTTTTTTTTTTTCATGTGTAACAAGCTTGGTTATGGCTTATATTTTTGTTAAAAATTAGTTTGAGCCCAACGTGCCATGTACTACTAGTGACCCCTTGAACTACTAGGAGGACTGGTTCAGATTTCTCATTAAAAAAATTCTTAAAATAGGCTTTAAGGGCATTTCCCAACAAGGAGAAAGGTTCTCCAAGTCCCTTACTCCTCAGTCATCAACAAAGACTTCCAGCTGCACAATTGATCAACTGGGACTTTCACAACTAATGAAAAAACTGGATATCAGATCAGTAATGATGGAAACAAAAGAGCGTATAAGTGGTTTAGTTAAATATGTGGAAGTATTATACATTTCTTGCAGAGGTGGGAAACAGAGACATTAGCTGTTTTCCTGGTTCCAGTGAACATCATGCAGCACCCAAGCTGCAATAGTTCACTCTCCATCATTTCTCTCCCCTTCATATTTGTTACCTTTATTCCTTCTCCTCCCCTACCCTTTTTCCTCTCCATATTCCAGCTGGGCTCCATTCCAGCCAGGCCAGCACAGGAGTGGTTGGCAGCTGCTGCACGTGATACAGAAACACATCTCCCAAGCTGAGACTCAGCAATGTGGAAAGATGCCCTGCAGAAGTCACAGACTACTCAGGATCCTCAGCCTCTCCCCACACTCCTAGATACGGAGTCATGGCAGTGGAATGGTTGGAGGATATAAAATATTTATGCTGCAATGTTAACACAAATTAAAGGGAGAGTATCTTTGTAATCAGAATAAGGACTGCTGAACATATTCTTTGTTATACTCTGGTGATTAAATGTTAAATGTAAAGCTCACACTGCTGGCGCAGCCTGTGTCATAGCTTCACAGTCTCAATGCTGAACACAAACACTATTTAACTTACTGAGGTTTACTTTCAAAACACACTCAGACATACTGCTCTGTATGTAATCAAAAGGACTTCAGTCTCAAAATTCTATTTCTGTAATGATGGCATCCTCATTACAAATATCAATTTTTATGAAGTACTCCATTCTATCACTAGATTTGAATTAATACAAAGCAGGTAAACACTGAGAATCTGAAATTGCAATGGCTACGCATAAGTTTTACCAAAACCTGAACCAAAGACATTCAGAATCCGAAGGTAGGAATGAAACATTTGAAATCAACTATTTGTTTCAGTCCTTTGCTTGAGAACTCAGTAACTGTTTCAAGAGAATGACGTCACAGATCCTGAAAATTACGGCCATTATCTCTACTAGCAAATAAAACAGGCCAGTAATTGTTTACGGTGCCTATAAGAAGGTGTTGGCGTGGCACTCTTCATTCATCATCTCCTCATTAAGCATCCCATTGCTCAACCACGCATATCTATAGAGACCCCGGCAGCACGCTCCCCCTGCTGAGCGCAATGCCCGTCTCCCCTAAGCTACAACAAACCCTACACACAAGAACAAACTCAGGAACATAAGCACAACACTGCAATACTTTTTTACACCAAAAAGACATAGAAACCCAGCTGGTTTCCTCCTGACATCCAAACAGAGTTTGGATATTAAAGTGAATGATAAACCATTCTGATAAGAAATTTGTTTGAAATGACACCGAGCATGAAACTCAACTACCATATCTAAGGCTTCAGACAAAACCATATGCTAAATGTGACATAGCAAAGAAGATTAAAATGTTTCTTCAAATAGAATTTGAACCTAAATCTGATCCACAATTTGCCTTATGTTTTATCTCATTGGTTTAAAAGTAGGTCTTTCATTGTAGCAAAACATTGTACAGTGTTTTCCCACCCTTCCTGAAAGAAGAGGCACATTAAACCCGCTATACTGGATCATCACCAAAGGTAGCAATCTCTTTTTGCTTCAGAGGGGTCCAGCATACGCATTTCTACCAAGGACATAATGCACTGCATTTGCATTTCTAGTGATAATCCTGTTTTAAAAGGCCATGAGCCCTTTCGGATGGGGATGGTCCTTATACACCATGGCATCTTGATCCAAAGCAACCTCGTGCTGGCTTACAAGCTCGCTAGCTTGGAGGCAGCCTATTAAAACAAGACCGGAATTCTGCACAAAAGTTGCATATCAAAGGCTCATTTAACATCTCAGGTTTTTAACATGAATTAAATCACATCTGCTTCTTCTTAAGGACAGTAAAACAGGGTCAAACAGCTCCTACAGATTTCTGTGATTGTCACATCCAAAATGAAGCATGAATCCCCCAAATTTTTATTCTCAGCATCTCTGATATCAAGCAAAAACATAAGCGTAAACTGATGGCAGAGCGCCTGTGTCACAACCTTGTCTACAGACTGCTCCATGCAGAGCCCAACAGCCTGAACTGTCAGTGTCTGCACACAGCTCTGTGCTGGGGAAAGTGAAGTCCAGGACCCACTTCTGACATCAACAGCTTCCCCTGGTTTCCCAGAATTCCTCAAAGTCAGCATGCACCTGTCCACAGATGCAGGATCTTCCCTTGAAATCTCCAGACTACATCAGATGCTGCATTCACAAATGGTCACAAGGAAATCAGTGCTAACAAAATGCGTGTAGCTATACACCACGCTAACATTTTCATTTTTAAATATATTTTTCCTCTGCTCACAAAGCTGTGAAGCATTTTACTGAAGACTTAAAGAAAAAAATTGGTTATAAAAATCCCCATGAACTTATTTTTAAATATTTTTTCTCTGACTGAACTGAAAAATTTTGGAAAGTAAAGGGCAGAGTGTGGAAAGTAGCTTATATTTTCAGACACCTTGGTTTGTGAATTCCAGGTGCTACTTCTCAGACAGGCGAGAAAATTAGATTCAAAAAAAAAATTGATTTTTAGCGTGACTGTTTTTCTGAAGTTAATGATATGCAAATCACTATGCATGTATTTACATTCTTGATTAGAATTAGATTGAGAAGTTAGAAAATGGAGCAATGATGACCCCGTAGGTTATAGTAGAGGTTTTCCAGATAGACAAGAGTCATGAATAACTTACACGTAAAAAATAAAGGCTAAAAAAAAAGAAAAAATTTAAATGGTGAAGATAAGCAACTTGCCCTTAATGTCCTCATCAAAGAGTTCATGCTATCTAGGGTGCTTACTTTTTTAATTAATGGAAAAGTAGTTTGATGGGAGCACCTACGTCATGCTAGGGCTCTGTGGGGCTCCTCTAGAAACTTGCAGTTCTGTCACACAGTACATCTCATCAGACTCCCTAACACAATAGTCTGACCTCCAAAGCAATGAAATTGAAGTCTGCTGATGAAACTTAAGAAAGAAACTTGATCGAGCCACTGGAGTCTCTTGCATAATTCACTTTCTCTTCTTTGGACAGCTCTTCACGGATCTGCTGAAGGAGCACCACGTCCCCATCCCGGACACCTGACACTCACACGTTGCCCAAAGCACATCCTCAAGGGATGAAGCCACAGCCTTCCTCCATGTGCAGCACAACTGAGCAAAAAGAAAGGATGTGGAAAGGAAAAACCAAAGGAACTGCAGGGGAGCATGGGAGCTTGTTCTTATGTGGGGCAGCTAAGAAGTAACCCAGAGGTTACAGCATCTGAGGAATTCCTGATCAAGCTCCAGCTCAGAAACAGACAAGTAAAAACATAAGGAGAAGATGAGTTGAGATGGGGCTCAGGGGGAGAAAAATCAACCCAAGAAATTTAAATATTATCTATTCTGGGCCTAATAGCAAGGGAATGCACAAGTGCTATGGGATAAGAAAGGACTGTCAAAAGAGCTAGTCGGAATCAATGCAAAGGACCCCTCCAATGACCAGGACTCTCAGCCACACCTTAACGGGCTTTTAGTTCTTGCTTACATCAAAGCACCTGGAAAAGAAAAATGTTGGTGGCCTCACCACCAAAAGTCAGCTAGTATTTTTTCCAACTTAATTCACCTAAACTTTTTGACTTTGGAAAAAATTATTGCAAATGCCCGCGTGATGCCTGTATTATCACATGTAAGATTTCATGGACTATCAAACGGGGGATTAGAAGAAGTGCTGTTCCTATTGAGCAAAACTCTTTGAAGCCATTTTGCCTCCTCCTTTGGGAGTGCTTTTCCTAACTGGGTTCTGGCTAACCTCCTCCTGCCTCTGCAAGGAACGGAGCACAGATGCCTCCTCCACTCCCTTGTGGTTTGTGCTCTCATTTGATTTCTGAGGGCCTAACTGGAGTCCTTGTATTCATAGTACAGAAGAGACGGGCAAAGTTAATGTTCTACAACATCCAGGACAACTGAAACTTCAGTTCCTTCAAGCTATGAAATCTACGCAGATTCTTCTTCAACGCTGCTTCTCAAGGGCACTGAAGACCTGCTAGCTTCTATACCAAAGCCTGATGACTCTCACAGTGGTATCCAGTGAGGAAGTCGGGAATTTACCAGCAGGCACTCTACTTCATTAGTGCTAGCTGCAACTTTTAAACAGACCAGACAATTCCTATTTTAACCCATCTTGCTGTCTCCTACTCTATCTGTGCCAGTGGCTGTAGAGGAGCTCCCACTTTTCCACAGCAGGAGCTGCAGTGTCGCTGACCACTGGCACTGATGCTGTAGGAGACAAAAGTTAAAAGGCATCTGATCCTTATTATTTCACAGCTTTGATTAGTTTAATGCATCACTGTGCTTACACTATAAGCAAAGACAAGCCATGCAATTCCACAGCTAAGTCACAACCTTGAGACGCAAATAGCTTTAAACAAAGATAGCGTTTGTTTTTGAGGGCTTTTATTCTTTTCCTCCCGGCAGAGGCTCCCTCGAACAGCGCAGGTCGTTCTGAGCAGAGTCAAACAGAGCCAAGAGAGCGGCAAAGGAGAGAAGGGTGCGGCACAAAGCAAAGGAAGTGAAAACTTCCAGGAGCAGAACGCACCCTCGGGTGGGCTCAGTCTCTGGCGAGGATGTTTGCGACTCCAGCACGGAGCAGCAAGGCCTACGGACACAGGTGTGCGGAGCAACGCTCCGAACCCAGCGGAGCCCTTTAGGAAGCACCTCCACCTGCGGCTCCTCCGCCTCTCGCTGGCGGAGCGGCGGCAGCGCAGCGATCCTGAGCCCGCAGCCCGTGCCCTCCGCCCCAGCCCCGAGACCTCCTCCCCCCCGACCCGCCTCCCGCACAAGAAATTCCTCCGCAAAAGCCGAGGGGCTCGCTTCCCCCCCGCCCCCGGGCCGTGCCTACCTGTAGCGGGCGACGGGGCGGCAGGGCTCGGCGGCGGCGCTCCCTTACGCCTCGCTGCCGGCCGGGCTGGGCGGGGGCCGGGCCGCGGAGCCGCCCCCCCCCTCCCGCCGCCTGGCAGTGCCCGCCTCGCCGCCCGCCCGCTCAGGTCCCCGCGCGGCGCCGTGCCGTGCCCGGGTCGCGCCGCTTTCCTCGACGAGCGGAAGGCGTCGGGCTCTGCCAGTGAGGGGATCCAGGCGTGCGGCGGGCGCAGCGCTCGGTTAAGGGAAGCCTGAGCAGAGAGGGGTGCTGCCGACGTTCCTCCGCCTCCCCGCGCTGTTGCTCACCTGCACGCGGCGCAGCTCCGGGTCCGTGTGCGATTTACCGCCCCGCAGCGTGCCGTGACCTGGGGTGAGCTCGGTACGCTCCCAGCGACCGCGTCCTCTGCCGCGAGCCTGGAGCACCCTGGGGGGCCGAGAGCCATGGCCCTTGGTGGGCGCAGCAGAGCTAGGGGCACTGCTTTGTACGCTGCCCTTCTAACAAGGCTTCGTTTTGGTGCGCTTCTGTCACCACATTGTGGATCCCCAATGCCACTCGGTGCAACTTAAGACACACAAAACAAGGGCAATGGATTTGAGGGCACTTCAGGGAGCCACAGCACCGCACCACCACAGAGATGAGTCACCGTGTTGCTTCCGCGTCAAAACATTTTGAAGTACAAGGGCTGCTCCGTAGGTAATGCCTCCTATTTTATGATGCTGGCCTGCAACATTCATTGGCGGTATGGCAGCAGAGGTTGAACCTTTCCACCAGTATTCCATTTCATTTTGTTGCTGTGTGAGAGATTGCAGTCTGACAAAATGGCGTTTGACGTGGAAGCGTGTACGAAGCGAAGGTGTGTGCCACTGAGTTCCTCCGTGCAGAAAAAAATGGCATCCATTGGCATACATAGATGCTTGCTGAACGCTTATGGAGACCAACCAGTGGATGTGAGCACACTGAGGTGCTGGGTGATGCAATTCAGCAGTGACAGTGGATCACCTCCACTGTTGCAGGTGGTTTCAAATGCAGCCGGTAGGCTCTTGTTCATTGCTGGCCAAAATGCATAGCTAACGATGGTGGTTATGTTGGAAAGTGCTGTTTTGTTGCTGAGAATTTGCTCTATCAAATAGTCTTATTGTGCTCTTTGTATCTGCTGTTGTTTCCGTGGAAATAAATAGGAGGCACTACTTTCAGAGTAACGTACAATACAGCAGCAGAAAATATGCATAGATGCAGAAAATATATTTAAAGATCTTTAGCAACTCTTCAGCAACTCAGTTCTGTACTTTTTGTCCTGCTTTCCGCAGCTGCAAAACTTTTTACCACAGTAACTCTCAAATGGTTCTTTTTACACAAGCAACAAACGTCCTTGAAACCGAGAATTTTCTTCAATACACACACAGCAGCTATGTTGCCTCATAAATATTAATGAGCATTAAACTGAGTGCCACAAAAATAATTTTCACACAAAAAGTCTTCTGCACGTAGGTGCAGTCCCTGGCAAAGTTTACAACACAGAATTTGCTCTGCTGGTTGCAGGTCCTTGGTACCACACAGATTTCTTCTTTAGATGCAGTAGAGAAAGCTGGGAATGCTGAGCTCTCAGAACATAAAACATCATTAGAGAAAATTAAAAGCAAACAAAAACACAGAAGTCAGTAAGCAAGCAAAAAAAGAAGGTTATTTAATTTACATGGGAGCTCTCTACCTCCTCTGAACAGATCCACCCATCCCTACATTTTTCTCTTTAAATTTTAAAGCATCTGAACATTTGTTCTGTCAGTCGAGAAAAAAATGGACTGACTTAAACTCATCTTAGATCCCTGGGGGATATCATGGGAAAATAGGGCAGCAGTGCTGAGAGGAAAAACTCCATCTACTGCATCTTTTACAATTAAAACTTACCAACAGTGATGTGGGGGGAAAGAGGTGAGAACTGCTCTTACGCTGCAATTCAAGGTTCCATATTGTATCCAACAACCAATATAGGAAGAGTGCAAATGAAAATCACTTACTCAGTGGCAGTAGCTGACAGTTGCTCTGTCTGAGGAGCACCGTTCTGTAGCTCTATTCGTACTGACATGTAATTAAAGCATACCATGTCCAGCAAATTTCAAGTGAAAAGCCTTGAAGTATGATCAAATCGAGCTCTGTGTATGTCTTTGTCATGTCTGAAATGCAAGAGGAATGTAAGGATCCATCAGTTGTTTTATAATTACAGATGGATTTAACAGGAAACCATAAAAGTAAATCCCCTTCATAATTTATACATTATAAATTTAACTGCAATGCCTAAAATTTTGATTGGTTAAGTCCTACCAAATGTTTCCTGCTTCCAAATGTTTAAGCTTCTTCCATTAACAAAAAGAATTACAATGACCTTCGGGAGCTCCAGCTGAGTAAAGGCTAAGAAATCTGGGACGAAGAAGCTGCTCCCAACTATAAGCACTTCCCTGAAAAATGTGGTGAATTGTGACAAGGTATTAAGAAAGTTTTTCTGTAACATTTTACTCTTCCAAAATCATGAAAGAAAGCACAGTGAGGGCAGGTCTCTGGATTTAGAAGAAACTACACAACATAGCAGTTTCTGGAAACTATCTCACATTAGTGTGCTGGACAATTAATTCCACAAAATCATAGAACTATATTGAACTGTAGAATCACAAAGATTGGAAAAGACCTCCAAGATCATCCAGTCCAACTTACCAGCAACATTTTTCACTAAACTGTGTCCCTCAGAACAACATCTAAACATTTCTTGAACACCTCCAGGGGCAGTGATTCTACCACCTGTTACAGTTGTCCATAACTTGGCAGATGTCCATCAGCCTGCTGCAGCAATCTGGGCTGCTGAACACAGAAGGCCCCATCTGACCTCCATGGTTGGAGTTTGTTGGTATCTGAGCACCACCCAAGCTGCAGGGCAGCAGTTGCTCCCTGCAATTGCCCACAGTTTGCCGTTGATGATAGAAACATATAGAACTATGTTAGAGATAGAATTACAGTGTGGCAGGGCAGGCTGATATGGTTAGGTGGAATAAAACCCATGTTTATTGTCCACAGCAGAGCAAGTTTCAAGAACTTTCTAATTTCTAGTTGTCATAATTATACTCTGAAATAAGTAATGATCTTCTGGTGTCAGTGCATTTGATGATTTCAAATACAAGTTTGCTAATCATTATGGTTTAAAACCCAACTATTAAACAGAACCAGCATGTTGATCAACTACAGAAATCAGCATAGGACTAAAACAATAACGCAGCAGATTCCAAAGTCAGATTTCTGGTATGAGGAGTAAGAGGTGAAGCTTTTTTTTTTTTTTTTTTTTTTTTTATAATATATTTCCATCAGCATTTCAGTAAAGTATCTAAAAAGATCAAGTGAAATACGTTTGCTGGGAATTTCATTTAGACTTTCTTGTACATTTTCTCATTTACTAAAATCCATAAAATCACTGACGTGGAAAAATCAAAATTCTATAATATTTGAGACAAATATGTTTGCTTACAGATATGCCCTCAAAGCTCTCACTCTCCTATATGGTTCTACACATAACATTCTCACCACTGAATTTCCAATCCTTTCCTATGCTCCATTTGACATTGTCTTTACTCTGTTGGGTTGTTGATTTTTTTGTTTGTTGTACTTTACTTTCATACTTCTTCAGTAACTATTTCCCCACTTCTGTTCAGAAGTATTTTGTCAGTTGCACTCACCAAGCCAGCTTATTATGATTAAACCAATATAAACTTCAATTAACGCCGGTTTTTTTTCTCTGTCACTGTGAGAGGATTTCCCCAGCACTTCAGTACATCCTAATAAAAGTCATTAAAAGCATCAGTTAGGCACAGATCTGGAATGTAAAGCACATGTATGTCTCCTGATGGAAGATTACTGTGCCCTTTAAAATAATAAGTTGTTTAAGTATAAATACTTTGTGTCATATTTTATTAGGTTCCTTGCACTCCATGATAAATGGTCTTTTATATTAATGATAATAAGGAAATAAATCTGTTCCTATTCCATTTCAGGTAAAGTATTATGGAGCCAAGAAAGTATCTTTCCTAATTTTCTCTCCTTGTCTTTTTTCATGCTGAAGAAAACAGTCTTCCCATAAATCAGTGTACACGTAATATATGCAATATACACGTGCATATGGTAAGCGTTAAATACAAAGTTGCCTAACTTTTCTCTAATTTTCCTGTTTTGGAAGCTGTTTTTTCATTCTCCTTTCATTTGATAAATTTGCAATCTGTTAATGGTTAATTCATTTCCTCCTCAGGTTACACACATAATGACACAGTTACACAATAATTTATTTTAAGAATTTTGCTGTGCTTGACCTGTCATGAACATTATACGAAACCATGACTGTCCAGATCACATTCTACATTACTACCTTAGTTATCCTGCTGGTGGTCATATTTTCCACTGGCAGTAATTTGTCAGAAACAACAAGCAATAGAGAGATGATGATGTCTTTGTGATGTGCTCTTCCTGATATGAGTAAACTGGCCTAAGATATGTATTTATATATACTAATATATATATTTTTTTATTTTATTTTTACAGATTTCAGTTCCTAGCACCATAGTATGACAGACAGCTTGCTTCATGTGCTCTGAAGCCCTGAGGTAATTTATCACACTTTTTGCTAAAGACAGGGATAGGTAAAAGCAGATGACGTGAGAATATTCAGAGGTGTGCATCAGTCACAAAAGCTACTGAAATGCAAGTGTGACTAATTCAGAAGCATATGCTGTTTAGATAGGTTTCTGATCACTGTATATCTATATTATATTCATATATTAAATATATATATATATGCAAACAGGTATAATTTATAAAAATTACAGTATTGCTCTCAGAGGAATTTAAAACTTAAGTCTCATAAGAACTATGCCAAAAATGAAGATTCTTACACAGAATAAATAGAAGTACTAGTGGAAAAAAAGGCTGTCCATTTCTATCCACAAAATTGAGTAAGACAGGTTTAGAAACTTTCCTTGTTCTACACAGACAGTATAAAATTACCTTTGATAGGACAGTGCCGTGGGAACACCATCATGTATTTCACCTCACTTTCATGCCATTTGGGAAGGCAACACACGTCACCTTACAGTGATGTTCTGTGTTCATGGCCAAATGCTTCATCTGCTGTATGAACATTTACTAAACACTCCTGCAAGCATATATACACAACATATATTGCCAAATACTGATTTTTTTTTCGGAGAAGAGAGAAATATTTCCTGTAGACCTCACAGAAAATGAAACCTTCAGCAAATGGTCATTTTATCATAGTGGCTCTCATGGTCAAAACTCCTCCTCCAGACTGGAGTGCAGGGTTATCAAGGAAAACAGTCCAACAGCTGTACAAGTTTATTCCTGTTTCCACATGTTAACAAGTCTTGTTTTAAGAATTAACATGAAAGACAGCCAAAGTCAATTATGTTGGCATCCATAATTACCTTATCCTTACACCTGTCATGACTGGAAGATATTTGTGGTTCACAGGTGTTTGAATTGCCAGATCTGCTTTAAATCAGAAAGATCCTCACACAAGCTGAATTTGGGGAAAAAAAAGTAGGCAAGGACAGTTTTCAACATGTGGCCTGAAGTTCAGGCTGGCATCACAGGTCTGCAGATCAGTCTCACAACACAGGTTCATAGGAATGTGAATGCCATATTCAAGCTAATCTCGGTATATGTGGGAAGCCCTAAGTCTATGCTTCAGCTTTATTTTTGAGCACATGCTCAGTATTTTGCACACAGTATGTGCTTTTCTGGGTAGGAATAGACAAATGTTTTACTTCAGTACTCTGGTGAACACCAGATGAAATCCTGTGATTTCATCCACCTGTATTTCAGTTTGGAGATGCACTAATAGTCTAAAAGTCATTGCAGCAGTTTCTCAAAATACCAAAGAATTAAAAAGAAACAAAGCTACTGTCTAGGTTTTAATGCTTTAGCCCTATTTCAAAGAACTTCAAATGACAAACATTTCTATCTACTGTGCTCCTGTTCTCTTATCAAGCCATAGCTAATCAGTTAGCAGCTGCCCTGCTGCTAACTCAGGCAACAAACCACTCGTGACTTCAGCAGATGTTCTGCTTTTCATGCCGGTAGGGATATTTACTAACAGTTTTTCTTGTTGCTGTTTTCTGTCTCAAAACATACTCCTCAGAATCAGGACCATGCCACATTTAACCATTTAGAGCTACAATATCCATTTGGTACTTGCTCAAAAGCTACATGATAAGATTTTGCCAGAGTTCAATCATTTAAAGTAGGGATTACATTGACACCACACACCAAAAAATAAAAATTCATTGAAGTTCTTTTTGCTAAGAGAGTTCGTCAAAATAGAAAAACTGGGAAGGTTTTCTGCTATAAAGATGCACATACCCTCTGCCTTTATTTGAAACTGCCAAATGGGGTAAATTCTCATCAAGAGGAAGAGATGCTTGACAGTAGGCTTTATAATGATGGAATATAATCTCCAGTTTGTAAACCAAGCAAAGGTTATTCTATTTAGCAGTCACTAACCAGCACCTCAGAGAGAACTAAGCAGTATTTTTATTTTTTATTTACATAGAATTTTTGAAGTTCATAAATATCAACTTTACCTTCAATGCCTATCTGTGAAATTTCATTTTCTGTATTGATCTGCTAAAGTGAAAATAGAGTTAGGAATCTTTCTCACAGGTGGGAATTAGTCAATATGAATGGAGACTTCATGAACCCTTCTTGTTCATTCCAAATGTTGTTCCTTCTTACGTAGGTCTGGAGTTTCTGAACTGCAGTTAACGCTACCAGGTGGAGGTAAACTATGATTCTATTTCTTCTCAACTTCTTGTAAACTGTAAATCAGTTTTATAAACTGAAATATATTTGAATACTGTGTGATTACTTCCAAATTATAGAAACCTAGAGCATAGAGAAAGGAGTGGAAAGACATATTTCTTTCTTTCCTTATTTTTATTGCTTTACTAGCTTGGGACAATCACTCCCTCCCCTGAATCTGCAAGGCAGAACATAGTAGACGATGGCAGGTCCTTGAGCAAGAGTGTTACTGGTAGAGTCAGTAGTTTCAACTTTGTTTTTCAGTGCAGTGCTTGAGGAACTTGCACACATTTACACCTCTCAGCTGAGAGGGAAGATAATATCTAATGTAAGTAGTCATATATTAAAATAAGCCAGCCAGATATTTATAGTAAGTGCTTTGTTGCTATATGCATGTGCATCGCCTTTACTGAGAGTCGATTTCCTAAAATTTGTCAACTTGGTTGCTTTTGATTATCTGACAATCTTGAGAGAATTTTTTCTGAAGTTAACCTGCAAGAGGCTGAGAAAATAGGTGTGAGCCATCACTGGGGTCAGGTCTGTACTGTTAGACTATATGAACACTGAGTCCCAATGGGAAGATATGCAGCAGATCTGTGAATGCCGTGTGTGATAGGAAGTCAAATACAGTATGACTGCTCAGGTTGCACACAAATTTGTGTTCCAGGGTGGCTAAGATATGCACATTTGAAATGACCCTTCCTCTCTCTTAGGTAGGGTGCTCTAGCCTGGAGATGTTCCAGCCAGTAACAGGCACACACACAGCCCAGCAAGCAGATTAAAGCTAGTTTAAAGTCAGAAACCCTGAAATTTCTGGAGTCCAGATGGGAAGCTATTAGTATTGGTTATTTTCACAGATCTGCTCGAAGTGTTCTGCAATAGGCAATGATGCAGAGAGAGCATGAGCTACTTATCTTTGCTAACACATGCTGCTTTAGGCATGTGTAAAGTCCTATCTATCCAGAGAGTGTTACCAACAAAATGTGGGTGGCTCATGAGTTGGGTCAGCCAAGATGAGGGACCACATCTGCCACTTTGTTCCCAAACCTCTACACAGCTCTGGGATCTGAGCAAGTTGCCTCTGCCCTAAAGGTCCGCAGCAAATAAGTGTTTCCTGGTCCTAGGGAACAGCCTTGAACTTGTCGGTCCCCGTACAGCTCCAGATTTACAATTGTCAAAGAGACAAACCATTTCAAAATTTCTCGTCTTCACCTATAAGTGTCATGTCTGTTTGTGAGTTTGTCCACATGCTACACACTATCAGAATGTAACTCATAACATCAATATTTAGCTAAGTTGCTCGTTTAAAACAATATAGAAATAAAATGTATCTGGTTCAACAAAAAAGTTTCTGGTTCAACATCTGAAGTGTTTGCCTTAGGTATTCACATTGTAAGATGTCTAAAGTTTTCTAATCTAATCTTAAACAATTCTTACACTTTACATTTTATGTCACTTGCTGTAGCTGAACATGAAGGGACATCTTAGAGTCTTTTTAACAAATTATTTTCCTTTCTTTTTTCTAGTAAGATTATCCAATAACATGAAAATGTTTACATGATAGCATTTTCCTAACAGGCAAAAATAGCAAATGCAAAATTAAAACATAGCCATCCTTTGTAACAGGTTTACAAATATCCTGTGACACAGAATAATTAGTCACTGAGACATTAACTGTTGAGTTTGTTTTATCCCTGGACTGTAATTCTAGAAAGGGAAATTAGCACATGTGAATTACAAAACTTCAAATGGTTGTTCACCTCCTACAACTTGCCTTAAGGATTACGTACTGTTTCTTTAGGTATAAATGAAAAACACTGTCACATTACATTGGGGGTAAAAACTCTCCACCTATAGTCTACCACTTTTTGGAAGGCAAACAAGTCCAACAACTTACAACCTTTTCAATTTTTAGAAATTCAGATGTTGAAGTGATACATCAGGCTGTTATCCCTCTTTAAGTTTATTCAAATATTCCTAAAATCAAGAGGATTCTTTATAAAGACACTGCTGGTGATGTGGCCTGATTTTCAAAGACAGTGAGCACACAAGCACTGCCTTTGGCTTCACAAACAACTGTAGATGTTCATCATGTCAGCCAGTCAAGCCATTAGCCTTTCAGCATTCTAGTATTTAAGATCGTTTAGATAGATTTACCCAGAGGAAATGGCTGTAGCTATTAATTAATGTTCGTTTCCTCACATGTAGAGCAAACACATGAAAGTCAAGTCATCTTTGCTGCTGACAATAAAAGTCATCCGTTCAAAGATCAAGTACTTTGTGGTTTTGCTGTTTTTGCTCTTCATGCCTTGTCAGGTCTCTCTCCTCACTGGAAGACCACAAGTTAATGGATTTAACCTTTGCATCAATTAAAAATAATGGATAAGCATGACCAAAGTCATACATGTCCTCTTTCTCCTTCGCTTATTTTCATAGACAGATTTCCTTTACAGTTGCTTACTTAGTTTCATAGAAAGTAGCTACTCAAGCAAGTAGAAAGCAGTTAAAAAGAGTAAAGTTGTAGCTCACTCTGAAGTTCAGCTCCCACACGTGCAAGTGGCACAATAGCAGTAGCCAGGTCATGCAGATACGTGGACAACATCTGCCAGTTCTTGACTCAAGCAACAGTTTAAGACAACTGAACAGGTAATAAAGCTTCATCTAAGTAATAAGTAAGGACAGAGAAAAGTTACTCGGTGTTGAAATAATCAATCTAAATGCATGAAATAACTTTATAAGCGAAAGAGAGAGAAAGAGATTACCCACAAGACAGCTTTTTATTTATTATTCCATTTTCTGTAAATAGTTATTTGTGCGTGTTAAGAATCATAAAATAGTTGTAGATAATCAGTCAGTGTGAGAACAGAATCAGGACTCTACTTTTCCAAACTGTGGAGCTGTGTCCATCAACTACACAGTTTAAGCTTCACTTGTATTTCCAGGAAAACACCTAAGACTAGCTAGAAAAGAAACTAAATCTGAACAATGAGAAACCAAAAGATATAGGAATTCAGGAAATCAAAACAATAAATTCCTAATAATTCCCTTTTCCATGACATTCAAACTCCTATAGCCATCTCAAATGGATTCAGATGAGAAATCTTCTGAAATATGTGCCAAGCCAATTTTGTCAATTATTTCTATAGATTCAATTGTAGAAATTCTTAAATGGGAGGAATATTTTATGCACTACATTCTGGGAAAGGTGAGATTTTCACCTATAAACAACCAAATTTCTGAAGTATGAAACAGAAATTCTACCATCAGAGGCTCCTGCCTGTCTTTGAAAGTGACGAATAATTCTCCAAGCTGAACATAAATAGAAAGCATCAACCACAGTGAGGAACAGTTTGATGCTGCAACCTGCTGTAGTGTGGATGTTTAAAAAGTTCACCAAGTCTTCCATGAGATCAATAGACTAATTCATTTTTCTATATAGTAATATTTATCCTTTTTACTTCAAAATGAAATTCTGTATACTTTGAAGTACTAAAAAGGATGCTAACAAAAACTCGAAAAACTGATCACAGCATTTACAAAGGTATTCCCCTAAGGTTCTTTTTAGGATACCTTTGGCTGCAGTGTAGTATGTGTGAATGGATCCTTGGAGCCAGCACAACATCCTAGTGTTTTTGAGCATAATGATTTACAGCAGCTATTCTGACTGCAGTGCTAGGTCCTAAATCCATTCTTTGTTTACAGAAAGAAGTGGACTTTAGTTAATAGAAGGCAGAAGCCTGAAAGAGGCCATAGCTTCTGTAGGACCTGTTAAAAGTAACATTTCCAAAACAGGGAATGGATTATTTTCTACTAAATTTCTCAGCTCTTAACATCTCTTTTCCCCTATCTGTCATAGCTGTTGTCTGAAACACAGCCCAGCAGGTGTTCAATTCAGGCAATACAGTATTTCTGTGCACACATACATTGGATAGTATAATGGTCCTTGTGAAGTCAGTGAAATGTTTAACACGGATTTCAGTGAAAAGAGAATATCGCTGGTCATTTCTTCAAAATCAAAATTGAAAAACTCTTTTAAAAAAAAAGCTACTTCATACTTGTGGAGTTATTACTAAATAGAGAAGGAAACCAAATTAAATCACGTTATGCAGAGTTCTAACATGATGTACTTGTCTTGAAAGGCAACAAGGGGTCAGATGACTCTGAGAATACAGATGATATTAAAACTAAGATTACAATGGGGACTGCTGAAGCTCTCATTCTACAATACAGCAAAGTAAAATATAAGAGTTTTTACAGAACGACACAAAAAATAAGCAGACCTCTGTATGGTCTCCATAAAAGCTTAGCAAGCATTAATGAATGTCAGTGTTTGCCATTTTTTTCCATACGGAAGAATTAAAGGACACACCTTTATATCATCTGCATTTCCAGATGCCATTATGTCAGAATGTCCCTCTGCTGCCATTGGTAACACAGCAACAAAATGTAATGGAATATTGTCAGGAAGGTTCAGCTTCTATTGTCATAACACCAAAATCTGCCTCAGATATCACGGGACAACATAGTGAAATAGGAGGCACTACTTTTGGAGCAGACTTCATATTTTCTAATGCTCACAACAAAATTACAATAAGCACATCAGGATATTTTTTCTCGTTATTTTCCTAACAAGACTGACAAAAATACTGTTTATATTTTGAAAAAAAAAGCCGCTTTTCCTTAATTAGAAGTGAAGAAAATGTATTTCACTTCATGTGATACACAGCACCTTTCCTCAATAAAAAATATCTTTTCATTATGGTGATTTTTATTTTCAGATTTATTTTCTTATTTTTAATATAAAAAATTAACTAAATATTGTGAATTCAGTATTTAAATCAAATTGTAATTACTAGAATGTCAGTGACAAGGTAAATGATTACTGTGTTTGTTTCAGGGATAGAGTAAGTATCAAGTTTAATTTTCAATTTACTGTAGCAGATTACTGTAACGATTGGAAATACATTCCTTCTGTCACAAGGCTGTCTGAGGACAAACCGATCCTCACCTAATTTAGCAGACAAAGTAATCCTTAGCTAATTTGGAGCAGTATAAAATTTAAAGCCTTGCATGGAAATTGATTTACATAACATAAATCCTTTGAGTTAATGGTGCAGCCAATTCTCAGCAGCTTTGTCCATGATTTTTTACAAATCAGAAAGTAATTTTCTCCCACCTCGTATACAATTTACACACTTTCACATTGTTTTGCTTACAATTTTTAGGTGCCATAACTTGCAAGGCTTCCAAAAATATTGAGGCCTGCAAGATTATCCACTCTAAAAGTATTTCTACATTTAGCAAGAGCATACTGGACTTTCTAATCACAGAGGACCATCCTAGCACAGTTTCTATTTACTCACAAATAATAATAATTAAAAAAAAATAGAAAAGAAAAAAAAAAAAAAAAAAAAAAAGAAGTTGTGCCTTTTCCCTAGCAGTGTTTCTAATTAAAAAGAAATGTTCACAGGAATTAAAGCTTTTGCTTTTCTACTACATGCACACAATGGCTATGACATGAAACTAGCATAGCTTCATTTGAATCACTTTATACCAGCAGCTATAAGCTTGTCACTCAGCATTTTCAAAGCATAATTACCATTGCTGAAAATCCCATTGTACTGGAAATAAGATGGAGTGATTCAGTGGTGGAACACCCCCAGTGGAGTTAGTTCTGGAAGCAAGACTGGCTGCAGGGAATTACAGAAAGGGTGCTGTAGTCTCTGTTTCCCACTTGGTTAGGGAGTGTGAATGGGAAACATGCTTCATTAACAAACATAGCATTGCATTTGGCAATATTTGGCTTGATTGATAGAATTTGCAATGCGTTTAATGCCATTTCATAAATATACAACCATATTGCTACATTTTCCCTGAGACATTTGCAGAAACTAAAGAAACTCCTGCTTGACTTCCCAGGCGACGTGATCTAAAAGCAGAAAGGAAGCATGAAAGAATAAAACAATGTAGTTTTACTCTAATGGTTGTTTCTGCTATAAAACTTACATAAACCTTTTGCAAGCTTATACACTTTGCTCTCAAAAATCAGTCGTTTATACATATTTGGTATACTATAACAGCTGAAGGATGGAGCAGGCTGCTTTTCATCCCTTTAGCAATGCACTTGGTCACCTAAGAATTCCCAGCTCATGAAGAAAATGGTCTCAAGCCATGAATGCAGCCATTTTAAATAATGTTGATTGAGAGGAAGGTCTTTGCTTGGTTCATCAGAAATCGCATAATCCCTAGAATCATCTAGGTTGGAGAAAAACATCAAGAGCACTGAGTCCAACCACCAACCTGACCCATGTGAGGGAGCTTGGTTTTATCCAGCATTTATGCATAAAAGCCTTGTCATTCTCTTTGGCCCTTTGGATTTCATTGGTGGTCATACACTTCTTTTTTTCCTCTGTAACTACTGGAGCTCAGTTGAACTTTGGGGTGTCCCAGTCTCGTGCTTGAATGGTTGTAGGACAGCTGAGAGGAGGTCTCCACAGACCATCCTTCTGGAAGACAGGTAAAACCATGAGCCCCAGGTTCTAGGGGACCAAGGTGACAAGGGTGGATCTGCACATTCCCACATGTCACACAGAGCAACCAACAGTACCTAAAAATGTATGTGTTTTATAAGACATCCTCTGCTGTCAACTCTTCATCTAAATTACTGTGCCCTGAGGTCACCCTGTCTGCATAGCATTTGAGTGCTTCATCATTTGCTGATGCAATATGGAAATGGACTCTCTTTTTCTAGAACTCACGAATGCATTGGTGGGCAGATGCACATTGTAATGAGTGCTCAGCTAAACCAGAGGAGAGCTTGCTTACTTGGATGAAAGGAAGGCAAATTCTTGCTTCTTTGATTTCTTTGTCTGTTGACAAACCACATCTTGGGGAGAGTGTTTGAAGTGGATCAGTTGAAGTCAAGAAGCGCAGAACTACATCAGCTTTCAAAGGGAACTGAGGGGAGAGCAGAAGGCCTGTACGAGCTCCTCACCTGCTGAAGGAAATGGTCACAGGGGGGCAGGAAAATAAACAGCTTCCTGAAGAGAAGATAGAAAATTCAGACAGCACAGGTATGAATTAATCCAAGCATGACTATTGAAGAGACAGGTGATCTCCAGTAAAGCTTGACCTCTGAGCCCACATATTTTTTTCTATCAGCTCATCCAAGCCAAAACCACAGCTTTGCCTCTAACTCAGGTGCACCAAATAGGCTGTCCCTGTCATAGGGTTTTTCCTCTCCTGGCATGAAATCTAATGTGGTTAGTAAGAAAGAAAAAAAAAAAAACACCCCAAACTGCTACTGAAATAAAAAGCAGCTATGAATCCACCATATTTAATTAAAAAAAAAAAAAAAAAAAAGGAAGCATGTGGGAGAGGGATAGAGATGGGAGCGCTGATCACGTATTTAGGCTCCTTGGAGAAAATACGCAATGTCTTTTGAACAGATGAGTGAGCTGGCCTAATACTAAACTTAGATCAGATAACAATACTAAGAGTTGCTGACTCTCAGCACACACCTGTAATATCTGGTGAAAAGTAGCCTCCACCACTGCAAAGCCAGCCTTAGGCACACATCATGTAGACACCTGGGGCCTGAGCTCTGTTTTCTATGGGTTTTCTTACCTTGTGCTTTGGATACTGAAGCAGGCAGAAATACTCTACCAGCTTCCCCGTGGGTCTCCAGTGTTATTACTTCTGTTTTTCCCTTCACCTTGGTATGCATAAACTACCTTATTGCTTGATGTTCTGAACTGTAAGCTTAAAGCAAACAAGATACTCTAAACTCCAACACTCAGTTATCCTTTAAGGGAATACAATTTCTATTTGAGTATCCAACTATGTCACAGTCACAGATGAAGAACAGTGCATCAGTAAGAGTTTCCTAAATATTTAATAAGAGTTGTGGCATTACCAGTAAGCAGCCACAAGCTGAGACAGCACAACTGTGTTGCTGAACAGCTTTTGCAGGAGAATGGTTCACAGCCATGTGCGCGTAAAAAAAAGTATCTTTCATGAAAACTGGATGTAAAGTTAAAAAACAAAAAAGTCACATATTCTTACTTATTTTCAAATCAAGATGGCCTGCTTACAGTCACATCATTACTAAGTATGCTTTGTGGAAAGATCTGAGCAATCAACTTTTGGTAAATCAATGTTCATGAAAAATCATTTAAAGGTCAAATGTATGAATATAGTTTCAAAACAATGGAAAATGCATCAATTCAAATATTTGAACAAAGAATTCCTCTGTTTTTCTCCTATCAGGAAGCTGAACTGCATACAATTTATCTGGCCAAATATATTCAAATAATAGTGTACATTTTGAATATTCATGGACAGTCATAACATGAATAATCCTCAAGAAACAAAAAATGAGAGAACCTGTTTCAGAGTTCTGTAAATTAAAGGAACAAGAAGACACCAGGGAGAAACTGTCTCCCCAGCTCTAACTATCACACTATCAGAACTTCCAGAACTGCAACTTACTATAATAAAGTGATATTGATCCAGTATTCTCCAAATAATTTAACAACTGACTGCCTTTATCCTTATTTTTGATGTCCAATTAAGTAAAATTTCCCTCTTCTCCTTTCTCCTCCCCTAATAATTCCTACCTTAGTTACACACAAGTTACATTATATTTATAGTAGAAGATACTTACAAGTAGGTATCAAAGTATACATTCATAATACAAGTATTCTATGTATACAGAATCTTTTTAACGGCTTTCTACTCTTTGAACATTGTAAGGGATTGCCTAAAAGTGAGTGCAAATTCATAGGGATTCCATTTTCCATTACAAAACAAAAAACAAGGATTTAAAAATACTGTCTTCGGTATTTTCATGGCTTTCCTTTATGATGGTCTTTCTAATAAGCATCCATCAGAATCGATTCTTGTTTCTGTGTGGTAGACTGTGGAAGACAAATTGTCTGTAGTTCATATGTGACTTAAGAAAATTAGGATGGGAGTATGAGAAAACCTCATCTACCTATTTAAAGACAAATCAGAGCAGTATCTGAGTTACCTACTCCAAACAATTACACAAACAATATATACTCCTGAACTAGAAATTCAGTAAAGGAACTGTATATTGGAAAAGAAGACTGAGAAGCAGACTGAGACTGAAGGTCATTTAAAAACAAACATCCTCTTTTAGCAAAAACAACACAGTAGAACCTGAAAGCACCTAGGAGCTATATAAAACATGTATTTATAAGATGGTTTCTTTGGAGAGTGCATCTGTTTTAACAGCAAGGAGGACACAGGGGACAGAATGGAGTCTCTTGAGAAGCACTATTTAGGTAGACAAACAGACATTAGGTCTCTCTGAACTAGAGGCTGTGTCTTCAAATGAGCTCACCAAAAAAAAATCATTCTCTGAAAGTATGCGACTTTGCTTGATCACTTAGCTTACCTGGACAATATGCATATTCTTTAATTTTCAGACTTTAAATATTTTCTTCAGTTTGGGTTATATTCACTCATTTTTGTGTTGTTACCTATTGTCGGTATTTGGGAACTGCTTAAAAATGTGCTTTAATCTATTCCATGGAAATTGGAGATAAAACTGATTTAGCGATTAAAGAAAAAGGAAGTTCCATTGTTACTTTTCAGACTGATCCTAACGAGTTCAACTGACTTGTACATCCTTATATTCCTCATCTTAAATCTGTAATGGAGGCAATAAAAGATATCTGGAGTCAACTTGGCTCATGCATCTTAGTCCAGAAGAGGCACTGATTCAGCTGGATGGCACACAGCATTCATTGCTGTAAGCCCTGAAGCTTCCAAAGAGATAAAGGTCAAGGAAGTATAAATGGTGTGAAATCCCTATAAAATAAAAATAATCTGCTATCTCTTCTGCCACTTGTGCTTTCAGAGCTCTGCAAGGCAACTGGCAGTACAGAAGTAGCAGTACCCTCCTGTCTTGCTTTCTACAAAATGCCTCATTTATTTTGGCGAATCTGCTGCCCCAGTTTCTAGTCCCTTGAACAAAGTTATATCTTCTGTATGTGTGCATACATCTCTGAAAACTAAAAAGTAAATGTGAATTTAAGAAAGTAAAAGTGAATTTGCTAGAAGGAAAGAAGAACTCTAGCTTCTTCCATCAAATATTCAGATGACTTATCTGTAGACACTGAAAAAAACTCTGACGCAGTGCGGGACAACCATTTCCACTCTTAGAGAATGTCACAATAGATGACAAAATAAGAGACCTAACAAGAGTAAGCAGAAGCAAAAATTCTTTTCCAGGTCCCTTTCTAACATTTCCTTTCTCACCATTGCATCTTTTCTTTCCTGTGTTATTTTAAGATTCATGTCTTCTCAAATTTTCTGCCAAGTGTGATGTGCACCTGTGGAGCAAGGGAACAGGATAATGACAGGAATGCACTTACTCATAGAGGGTCTGCCTCAGCTTGCAAACTCCAAGATATTCATAGACCTTGAAGACAATACACTGAGCCCACTGTGACAATCTCAGAGCAATTAACATCATGCTGCCCTCGTCATCTTCAGCTTCCATACCACTTCCCTGCTTTAGTTTGTGTCTGATAAAATCACTGTGCATCAATAGGGACCTAAATCAACCACATATTGCTCTATGAAAGCCACTGAATTTTCTCACTTGGACTCTTCCCAAGGCCTCTCTAAAATCAGGAAATTTGCAGTTACCATTAAAAATCATGCTATAATGCTGTAAACATCTGATGAGAGATGAGATCATCATTAGATTTCTTTTGTTATGCATTATACTCATCCAAGTAAAATACAGTGATATTCCGATAAGTATAGTAATCCACAGTTCATTTTAGCCAATTTAATGGGCAACATGAAGCAACTGTTTATTTTTAACTTATATGTCAAGAAGTTAAATACTGTTTGATCTTGTACCTCATTTGTGACCCCAATTTTTCTCACATTCTTCTTTCCTGAGCTTTCCCAAGAAAAGGATTCTCACTCCACTCATCTGAAGCAAAGCAGAATTGTTGCCTTCCAGTGTTCTCATTCCTTTGAATCCAGTTCCACATATTTTTAAACAAAGGATTATTTTTCAGTGATGCTTTTCAACCAGCTTATATCCATATGGCATGTTTTGCTTATACTCTGCTTATAAAATTTTACATTTGAAAACAAGTTAGTAACACGGAAGTATACTAAATCCAAAAACAGTAGAATCAAAATATTTCCCAGTGAGTTTTCCTTGTTTATATGGTACAAAATCAGATGCACATAACATCAAGTCATTTACCGAATCAGTGAATTGTATTTATGTATTTTTGAATTGATGCAATTTAGTCAAAGTGAGCAAAACTATTCAAATTCTGCACTTAAACTTGTGTGACAAATCAGCAGGATTCATTGTCATTAAAATAGACATTAAATTCCTGTTATCATTCCATGTAGTTTAAAGTCTTTCTAAGCTTCATCAACATTGTCTATGCAGTAAATCACACCTAAGAGGGAAAAGTTATCAGATGCTTTTATCTTTAGAGGTCTCAGAATATCTTTTTGCCAATTTCTTTTCAGGAATGCTGCCTGTTAAATATTCAGTATATTTCCTTGTTTTCATTGATAAAATCAGTTGAAAAGGTTAGGATTTTTCCCTAATGACAGCAGAATTGTTACTTGCTGTCACAAAAAAAAAAAAAAAAATTAAAGAAGCCAACGAGAACGTTCTAATTCTTATGTCCCCAATTCTCAAAATATCAAGATGATGTTACGTGCCTCGTTGTCCCAGATTGTCTGACGGTAGATTGCAGGGCATAATTGATCATTTTATGGTAACCCAGAAATACAGAGCTCTGCTCTACCCTTGATCATACACCCATTACAGATAGCAGGGCCATACTGTGACAGAAAGCAGAGTTAGGGCCAGGTGACGGAGATTCCCCTTCAGGAAGGCTCTTGTATGTCACCCTGAAATGTAAAAATGTCACACTGGATGTTCAGAATGATTAAGAAATCTCATAGCATTCTCAGATAATAATAAAACCTCTGTGCTTCTTAGAAAATAGTTTTACTGTCCATCTGACAGGTGATAGCCAGCAGAGATGACCAAGTACACCTGTGACAGCTGGGAAATAGATACGAGCAGTCTCTGGACTGCTCTTCATGGCCTGTGTCAGCAGATAAGCATCAGAGGTGCTGATAATTTCAAGCAACATAGCACTTGTCTGTATACGCCATCCTCTCTGAAACAAAACGGAATAGGCTTTATGTGTTTGTGTGGATGCCAGGAATACATCACCACGTTCTCTAATTAAAGTTCTCCTCTTTCATATCCTCCAGGAGCGGAACTGGTACAGTCATGGGATGCTAGTCACCTCCAGGAAGGAGTGGAAGGAAGGTTATAGGGAGCCCTGCTCAGTCAGGCACCACATCATCCACAGCTTTGGAATGAGATGAGGCCTGGTGAACAAGCACAAGGTTTTTGATAGCCAGATGAAAATAAGATTCAAGCTCGATGTTTTCACCAGGCACAAGATCAGGATAAAGTCAGAGGCTCTCAGAGAAGGCATAGTTCGCTTATTAGCTACAACACCTTGAAAAAATCTGCCACAAATACCCACCTTCGCTGAGTTTGTGACACCTGTAAAGCTTGACAAGCTGCACACTTTTAGGCTTCTAAAGGGAATGAGAATCAAAGCAAAATGAAAAAAAAAAAATTCATTGTGCAACTTAGAAATCTTTATTTCCTTGGTCTATGTCTGCTAGCACCAGCAGGATCCCTGCACTAACTGCTCTGCTCAGAAAACAAACATATAAACAGGGATCAATAGACAGTCCACTTTTTAGAGCAGATAAAATTTCTCCAAAGAACTTTTCAGCCCAATCACTAGATGTGTTAACGGTTTTGGAGGGTCCAGCTGATTACCACCCTAGCTGTGACTGTCCCTCCTGGTGCCACTTCTTCTCAGCACTGTTCCAAGTGAGATATTCCTCCATCTGGCCACATGGTTTAATTGCTGGTGTGTGGCTCTGGAGACTCCTTTTCCATCTGCACAAAGCATTTTTACACGCCTGGGCTGGAGTGTAGTTGTTCTACTCTGATTTCCTCAAATGTTTGAATGCTTAACTTCATTCCAGCAAGGATGCTTGCTGATTTTGATGCTCCTTCTTATGCAAACACACAAGCATTTGCTTGTCTGTTTGTTTCTATTCCCTACTTATGTAAAGGGGACTCTACTTTTCTCAGTAAGTATTCAAAAAACAAGTTCACACATGATGGTGAGTTGCTCAAGCACTACAATGATGGTATGAGTATCGTATCGAGTCTGATTCTCCATTGTTATTAACATGCCAAATGAACAGTTTATCAGAGACGATTTCATAAATTCTAAAGAATGGAAATGAGCTACCACTGGTGGCTTTAAAACAAAACATGAACATAATGCACAGGAACACACACTTCTTAAAAGTGCTTCTTGGTAGCTGTGATAAATGGCAGGAAGGGGATGCAAATGGATTTAAATGACTGAAGCTGTTGTTGCTCAGATCTGGTTGAAACAACCCAGTATTTTAAATATCATTCACATATTAAGTAGCAGGTGTGAGTTTCTGCTTCTTATTAGAAAAAAAATAAAACACTGAAAAAACATCTGCTTTCTGTGAATTTAGCTTTGGGAGCCAGAGCGCTCCAATTTCAATCTGCATTCTGGGACAGGTAGCACAGAGCAATTAATCACTAAGGCTCTCTCAGATGGTCTCACCTTCTTTTGTCTTTGAACAGCATGATACAAAATAAAAATGGGTCATCAATGCATGAGCAAGAAACTATGATATCATATCCTTGAAGAGATGTTCTGTGTGCTGCACTATGCACAGGGAAAGCAATTCTCTATCAGGGCAAGAGCACATAGTCTGAGGCAGGGAAGGTGTCTGTTTGGTTTTAAAAGCAGCACTAAAATGCTTTTTATAGCAAGGATATTGATAGCTTTCAGCTCTGTAGCTCCCAGTTGAAATGAGAAGGGTGTAGCTCAGGAACAGGTGAATTCATTGTTTACCCAAGATCCCTATTGGCATTCAAAACCATGAGAAATGAGATGGTGTTGGCAATAAAGGTGTGGGACAAATGCCTGGGACATGGGATGTGTTACTGGTTAGAAGCAGCAGGCAGATAAAGAGAAGCATGTTTATACAGAAAAAATAACCTGGAGAAACCAGTAACAAAAGTGGAAATTGAATAACATTATACATGCCATTATAAAGTGCCCTATCAAATGTATCTTCCATTTTGTTGTTCATTAGGGTAGCACAAATTGAAGGGGGAAGAGAAGAAAATAATTGATAATTCAAGTCCCTGATTAGCCAGAAATGAGTCAAGTGCTACTGTTGAGCTTTAACAGCAACAGTGGATTCCTTGGGATTGACAAAATAACTCAGAAGTTAAGCACAAAGTGGGAGGAATCCTGTATTACGTTTGTCATGAATATCTTGGAAAAAAAAAGTCATTGCTTCTAGGTTCTACAAGCGTGGTTTGAACAATGAGAATAGCAGAAAATAGTTGGCATGGAACATTTAGCAAAGTATACTTAAATTGCAGGCAGTCAGCATGCATTTACCAGCAAAAGCTTTCCTAACCTGTCTCGTGCTGCCTCATTGGAGATGCAGCAATGACTGAAAAGATTTTACCGGGAGAGAATATGTTTGTACAGTTACACAGGCCTGTAGGAAACAGTTCTGACAAAATAGCCAGCTGCAAGTGAAAAACGAATAAGAGATCCATCACAATGATCAGCATTCAGCCAATCAAGTGCTATGGTGAAAGAGAAATAGTAAAGAAAAGCAAATCAAAAGAGATCTTATATTAGGCTGACAAGGGAGTAAAGTCAAGGTGATTCTGTAGTGATCCCAGGAAAACACTTGGGAATGTGTGGGAGCAAGAATTCTGAGAGAGGTGATGTTGAACTGGGAACTGTTTTCTGGTTAATTCCTAAACAGCACACCATACAAATCCTTAAAAATATATTTTTTTAAAAAAGCAACAAGACAACTGCAGCTAGCACTGTATCTTAATATGGATCCAAAAGACACGTTTGAATTTCTGAGAATGATTATATTCTGGCTTCTGGTGGACTTAACTCTTATTCAGTTACTCCTAATTATTAGTTTTAGTAATCTTGAACTACAGCGTTCAAGTTAGAGAAAAAAAGTGGACAAAGTTCAAAAGAGGACAGCTGAGAAAAACCTTAATGACCCTAAATGATAAGTGAAAGAAGGTTAAACATGCTATGGAAAGAAGATTAACACAAGACCTCACTGATACATAGAATACCTTAAGGGAGCAGTAAGATTACATTTTAGTAGTCTAGCAATTTAACAGAGGGATACGCCAGCACGACTAATTAATTACTGTATTAACAAAGATGAAATGCTCTACATAAAAGCACTGTGATGTTTTACAAAAAAAGATAAAAACAGCGGGCAAATCTACAGCTTTAGTTAACATGGAAGTTTAACAAAATGACCAGGAGGATTATGAGGTTGCCATAACACAGGCAGAGAAGCAGAGGAGAGGAGGAACTGAGATCACCAGCTGAGTACTCTGCACAAAGGCAGTTGAGACCATCGACATTGGAGAGAATGGGCTGGAGACCACATATGGTCCTATCTAGTATGAACAAACCTGTGATACCCTGATGTAAAAGAAGGTTTTTCAGCATAAATTATAGAGACACTACATCTAGAAATACAAATAATGGAGAAGCCATGGTTCCCAACATATTGATTAGGAAAATATTAATGTAATTTACTGAATTATGAGATATGTACCAAAATGCATGCAACAAGTAACATGAGATACTTTTGCCTAAAGAGACTCAACTATTGCAGTTTCTGAGATACACTGGACCTTGCTAAACCCACAAAACTTATTAAAGCAGATGTATTTTTCAAGCAAGAGGATGGTTTATATCAAACAGAAGCTACAGATCTCCTGAAAACCTTTTTGTTTGTTTTGTTTTTTTTTTAATTTGAAGAGGTAAACACTCAGCTTTTAAGAAATATTTACATCCATCTTTCTCTTTTCATCCTCTGTGAAATAAACAACTTGAAACTTGTGGTTTCCTCTCAGCCACTGAAATTCAGCATATTGTTCATAAAAAAATATTTTTTTTTTATGATTTCCTGATTATTGGCTAGAACTCATTAGATACTACATTAATTATAAGGCAACAATGTCTACAACTTGCTGCATTTACCCCCTTTTAAACAAACAAACTGCTAGCCACTTACATTTAGAACAGAATTATTTGTTTGCTTTGAATTATTTGTTATGTGTTTATTGATTCCACAGGCACACAGGAAAGCAAAGATTATTAGATACAGTATTTCATGTAGGCTTTTTACAAACTCCTCTAAAAGTTTGAGTTTGTGGAGCTTAGTATCCTCCAGATAGTAGCTGTCTGAAAACAAAGCTAAGAAAGTTTTGCTTCTGGTTTGCACAGAGAACTTTGATGACATTTCTGGAGGATGACGAGCAGCAATGATAACTGAGAGCATCCGTGTAAGTGCCATTTAAAAGGGTTTAGGAAATATCAGTCACACCCTGAGGGTACATCTAATCTTCATTGCACTCCCTGCTCCTAGTCAATACACATTTCAACACATCATATAAGCTGATTGCCAAGAATCCTTCCTATTGAATCATGTATTTCTGAGCTGCGAGCACTCCAACCTGCATGGCTGCCACCTTCACATCTAGTGGTGTCAGCAGTGCAAAGGGAAGATGAGAAAGTTCCTTATCACCATGTGATAAGCCTCTCCTGGACCAGAACAGAAGCACGTGAATCCCTCTCTTCATGCTTCTCTTCTCCTTTAGCAAAGTTAGACATAACTGGAGCAGAAGCTTCAACACTGATATAGCAGCAGACTCCAGTTCAAGTGCTCTGAAGAAAGGGTAAGGAAAGTGAGAGATCATGTGGTAAAATTACAAAACAAACATCTGAGGGGCCACAGAGTGCATAGTGTAATGTAGAGGTTTGTGGTTTTAAACAAAGTAGAAGTGAGCATTAAGACTAGAAGCTTCATTTTTTAAAGTTTCCATTTCCCTCTTTAACTCAATTCCTTTCCAGTGCAGCAGATTTGCAGTCAATGCACAGGAAGGTCGTTTCTCATTGACAGAACAATAAAGCTGATCGACATATTTCATCAGCTGCTGAAAGAACAGCTTCTTGAGCTCAAATCTTTTCTGAGGTTTTATTTGCTATTTTCTACTGTGTCTGTTCAGCACTTCAGGAACAGTTATCCTTAGCATAAAGTATACTGGTCTTCACAGAAAGATCCCACTTCTTTTTCTCCATATTTCTTTCTGAAAGACAGTAAATAACCTTGACTCAAAACAGTCCTCTCTTAGGGCTCAGCTAGCAGCAATAATTAGTCACTACCCCACTCAGAAAAAGCAACAGCAGTGGCAAGAGACAACATGCCAGGGGATGGAAGCTATGAGCTCTGAAGCAGATTCACACTGCACAAAACCTCCTGTCAAGCCAAGGAAAGAAAGTATGAGGATCAATGAGAACAAGAGAGACCCAGAGGAACAGGACCATCCCCATTTAAATTGCCTCAGTTATTTCACTGCACTTTCAAGCATATAATATAGGAAAATACTATCAGACATGTGAAGTATCAAGTGTTGAATAAATAATTGTTGGTATTTAGTGAAATTACTGATGAACTAACACAAGAGTACCAAATAGTTAAATGGCAGTAAATTAAATTTTAACAATACTCTCCAAGAGCTTACGGGGTATTTTTCTCAGGAAAAAAATATTCTTCATCCTTTTATGACTCTAAACTTCCAGTAAATACAGACAAACAGTACAGAGAGATTATATTTCCAGTGACTGAAACTCCTCAGTTCCTTCAGAGGCAAAAATGAGGTGTGTTTCTTCCACAAAGATCACTATGATGAAAACAACTTGGAGATGCCTCTGCAAGAATGGTGTTCTGTTCTTATATCATACATGAACACAACATGGAAACTGGCCTAGGAAGAGGCCAACGTGAGATGTACGCTGTTGCTCCTAGTCACAGCCTCGGAGGAAGAACTAAGAGGAAGACACTGGTAGCATCTTAGTAGCAGTTTGTATCAGCCACAAAACAAAACTCAGCTTCCCAAGCACCCCATCTCAGAGTGCCAGTATCACAACACTGCACACAACAAATACAAGGACAGAACCCAAATAGCTTGGTCCTACTCACCCCTCTCTCCCCAGACAGTGGGAGGGCATTTAACAAACTACACCCTTTTTGATCTAAATACAAACCTTCTACTGTAGGATCACCAGCGCAGGATATTCAATTCTCTTAAAAATCTTGTCAAGGAAACAAATAGAAAAGTAATTTATATTACAATGCAGTTCCCAGCAGCAGGAAATGTCACTTTAATAGTCACTGCCAGCGTGGTTTGAAATGTTTCATTTAAGCTCATATTGATCTCAGACGGCTGACGGCCCCCTCCCTCCCCCCTGCAGGCAAACTCAGCTTCCTGAATTTCCTTCTTCATGGCTCTATGCAGGTATACAAGTTCCCACCTAATTGCCTAGATGGAAAAGGCTTTTTCACCCCAGCTACCTCTGTTGTAACAGCTGATAATAAAATTTTTCTATCATCTTCTGAGGAAAGGTTATGTCAGCAGGAAATCAGACACTCTCCTCAGAAAGGAGCACAGTTCAGCCATGCACTGCTAGACAAGTCAGCACCCTTTCTTTTGATAACCATCAGAAATCTTAGCATTATATTACTTCCTATTTTGAAGACATACACATATTGCCAAAACAGGAGGGTCTGGGAATTAATTCCATATTCCCTTTCACTATACCATTGCAGCATGCTCAGAAATGCCTTCCCTGAAGGCTTTATTCTGTCCAGAAAGAAATTCTTAATGATGACCATGGGACATTAGGATATTTCTGGGTCTCCCTGAATCTCTTGCCTAATAAAAAAGTTCCCTTCTGTTTGCAACCAACGCTACCCCTACTTATTACTGTAATAGCAATCTGTGTGTATGGGCAGCCAATACATGTTATCTCATGGTTTCAGCTGGTAGTAACATGAGAGTTATTTGTGGTGAACATATACCCTTCCTTAGCTCAAGGCCTTTTGCTCTGTCCTTCAAGGGTCCTTGTCACAGGAAAATGCAATAGTCACACGAAACAGACTCAGGAAGAGGTCACCTCATAAATTTTCTTTGCAAACTGAGTTGCAACATATCTCAACTGTATGCAATTTCTACATATAGCCCACTAACTTTGCATCTGGGATGCCTTCCTTACCCACGACACAGATAACAAAGCCACATTTTAACTGATTATACTGATATACAGCTATTAGACAGATACCGTGTCTGACTTTCTCTGTCTTTGGTAAGATGAAAGACCACATAGGAGAAAACACATTCATCTGTTTTGAATTCTCCTAAAATGAGACTTTACTGAAAGTCTTTCCCAAGTCACAGTGATCACCCATTTCTCACCTTCATACACAATGGTGTTATTTCACCGTAACAATCAATCCAGGCTGGTCCAGTACAATTCCCTCTTGGTAGATGCAGGCTGGATGTTTACAATCAAACTTCTGTTCTTCGTGTGCCAGTATGCAGTTTACACAATACATTTCTCCACAATCTACCTAACAATGACAGTACAACACTTCTTTTTTCCTGGTAATTAATTAATTCCCATTAATATTAATTATAAACTTATTAGAAAAATGACAGTATTTCAAGCTCCTGGTCTCAGACTACTGGAAGAGGTGCTGCTGGATTTTGAGCAAATCCAAATCTCCCCTTCTCCTCCCACTGCATTGCTGAACTCATATCAGTCTTCTGCTGTCAGGACTCTCCATGAGGCAGTTCAATTCACCAACCTAGTCAAAACAAAATGAAGAAAAAAAGGGGGAAAGCACTCAGATAAGGATTGTGTCTTTAAGACTGCTAAGACATTTTGCAGTGTGCACAGGAGATGATGTATCTGTTTTAAACTGCATTTCTTTGTTGCAGTTTTTTAATTTCTGAGACCAACAAAGCTGTTTCTCCAACCCTATAGCAGATCGCCATGAAGACTTTTATGAAGTATTATGTTTAGCATATTGAAAAAAAGCTTACATGTTGCTATTCAGACCTTTTCCTAAATTGATCCCCACTCTTCGCAAACTCCCTTTCCAGCCCTCCTACTTTCTTTCACTTACAGAGTGATGGCGGTTGTCTAGGAAACACATCTTCTGTTCTCACTAGCATCACAGCACTGTTAATGAAAGAAATCCCTTTGCATCTCTGGGTTGTATCACGTTAATTCAGCACCCTGTGTGAGATCAAAGCAACTGATTTAGTGTGCAGCTTGCAATGTAAAATGTTCTTTACAAGGCTGCTAAAGTGGAAGAGCTACCAGAAGGAAATGTTCCTCAGAAGTCCTTACAGTGGTTAGTTATACAGGGAATTGCACATACTCACAGAATCATCTCTTATACTCACTGAGGTCAACAGCAAAATGCTCAGCATCTGGGAGCTGGAACAGGTCCAAAACAGTGATATTTTCTCAAGACAAACTCCACAGATCCCCTTCAGACTGCTGTATGCAGTAAGCCTACACAGAAAGGAGAAGATTGTTGGTGTTTAGCTGCAAAAGAAAGAAATATCACACCCACAAAAAAAAAAAAAAATCCAACCCCAGAGCTCAGCAGTTATTTAATGTCTTCTCACCTTGAAATTACAGCTCAAGCTCATTCATCTGTCTTCTCTAGTTTTAAGCGTAGAAGGAATATTCACCCAATTACAGAGGTGTGACCATCAATTCCACCATTTAAATAACATTTGAGTTCTTAAAAATAAGGGATTTTCCCTACTGCCTTCTGCACACCATGTTTTCAAGCTCTTCTTCAGTTCTGAAGAATGGCAATATAGAACCAGAAAGTACAAATCCAGAGCTAGGCAGGGTTAAACTTACAGATCACCCCCCTGCAGCACCTTTTCTATCTGATCTCTGCTTTGACTGCAACTATCACCTGCTACACTGTACAATGCTTTAGTTTCAAGAAGGACAGTGCAAAATGCTCCGAGCCATAGCAGCCTCTGGCAAGGATTGGAGATGTGTTTGTTGAAGACAGCAACAGCTTGAAACCCTGTTGAGTAGTTACTAAAAGATTGCACACTTCTTGGGCATGTACTATGAGTTCTATTGAATCTTTGAAAACATTTTGCAGTACAAATGTCCAAGGAGCTCTCAGGATCACTAAGATGACACCAACTTAATAGCTTAAAGGACTAGGCAGCAACAGCAGAAAGTAGGCAGGTATGATTACTGTCTGAAACTTGACAGGCATTAAGCAGGGGTAGGTTTAAGCAGACCAGAGCCCATCTTTCTGGCTTTGTTTCTTTTCAGCAGAAGCTGTGGTGATTCCAAGCTCAAACAATGGTTCTCAAGGGATAAGTCCCTGTGGTGTGGGAGCAGGTTTAACACGGTTGCATCACCACCAGTTCTGTTGTATTATCAAATAATAGGGTCTGTGTGGTTGAATAAGTCTAGCTGTCTTTCAGCTCAGACATTTCAAAAACCAGTGGAGCTCATGATGGGTGGAAATTCTTCTCCAGTTTAATTAGGAGACTTTGAAGTCCTGTAAAATGACAATTCTCTCTATGCCAGATGGGAAATCAGTTAGAGGGTAAAACTGCAAGATTCAGAGTCAGTCCACAAATAGTTCTATAGAAAATTGCTCGATATCAGCATCTCCTTCAGTGAAACTATATATTACTTTATGCCTAAGATTGCAATAACACTGCTATAATAATTATCTGTAAGAAAAGAGGACTGATGCCTTCTGTTTACACTTTTGTTATTGTCTCAAGAACACAAATAGACTTTTATATTTAAGTATACAGCTGTAGCAAGACCATCCAACTTGCTATGTAATCTGGTAGCAATGGGTTGTGAATGCAAGAGCCTCAGAAGTCCTTACTGTGGGACTGGATATAACAAACTCCATGAAGGAGAAAGAGGCACAGGTTGGCCACTAGAAATGTTGCTTTGTGTAGACTGAAGGGAGAAATGTACAGTGACTAAAGATGAGGACTGCTCATTCAGGCCAACTGTGAAAAAGACAGTAGACACCTGAAAGATATGAAAACAGATTCAGAACTGGATTTCAAATAACACTCTCCAGAATTTTTATACATCATACATCATACTTTCAGTCTTTTGCTCCAAGGAAAGCAAGCCCGCATCCTGGTGACTTATATCTCAAACCCTGATGTATGAATGATCCATGCTATTACAGCTGCTTGCTATTCAAACCCAGATCTTAATTTTTCAAAGGGTCTCTCATTATTTGCAGATCAAATCAATGTCATAATTTGTAGGGTGTTTGGAATACATGCCAGGAGACATTTTCATATTAAAACTGAACAAGGCTTTACAACAACAGAATCATTCTCACCCCAGGTTAACCTTAAGCAGCAAAGAAATATTTTACTCATTAATTTAATTCTCCCCCATGTTAGCTAGTCACTTTATGGGGCATGGCTTCTGCCTTTGCAAATTTAATTCATGTCATGGTGCGTAATTTTCTTTGCTTATTGTTGCTACATTACACTTCTTGTCCCCTTTCTCTCAGCAATGCTGCTTTCTTAAGTCTCCAGTTAAAGAATGATGTATTATTTCAGTGGGTTTCTTCCCTTGGGACACTTCGGACATGCATTCCAAAACAATCTGTACAGATGGAAGATGAGATCAGTAAAAGTCTTCCATACAGAGTTTTGAAAACTGCCCTCCCTTTATCATATTTTAAGTAACTTCTCTCAGAATGGGCAGGTGTCTTCCCTCTGGCCATGCACTGGTCACCACACTCAGAACGTGATGAATTCTCAGGCACTCCATCTAGATTGATAGCCATTGCCACAGCTCCTCTCGCCATGTTCTGGAGCAGTAGATGTCCAAAAGAAATTAGGATTTCTAACTAAAGCTGAGGCAAGGAGGCACTGGAGGCATCATTTTCAGAGCAGCCTTCATATAATCTAAGTGAATATCAAAAATATCTGTGGCACAACTGGTACAAATTTTACACCAGATCTCGTATTATTTTAAGAAATATAAAAGCACCACTGAAGATAGTTTTATAAGACTCTAAAATCTTCTAAATGTTTTGGAAGATAGCATTCATATTTGAAAGTTTGATGTCAGACATTCTGTGAATTTAATAATTTAAGTCTACAGAAATAACTGGAGATACTCTAGCTTATATGTACTGAAGCTGGTAACATTTGTATGAATTAATATATTTCCCTACAAGTTATTCCTATGAAAAAAAGTTTCACATGCCTAGAACTCTTTTATACTATTACGTACAAAAGAAACTGAGAAGATAAAGAAATTAGCCAACTTCAACAAGGTTAGGGAGTACAGAAAGGACAGTTTAGGAGTGAATTATTACTGATACATCTATGTTGCATGGCTGCCCAACTAAGGATACATTTCTGATTACAAAAGGTGCTGTATAAAGACAAAACTGAACACTGGTTCCTACTCTGGAACTTTTTACCTAAGAAAAAGGAGAACTGCACATAAAGAGCAGGTGACAAAAGGCAGGGCAACAGGAAAATTGCCTCAGCTTCTAATTCAGCGTATGATTCAGAAGCATCAGGGCCTTATAAACTTTTATGGAAGTGTTTAGAGGGATTGAAGTTGTGAAGATGTTTATAGGGAGTTTTTCTACAAAAATAAAAAGTAATAGCATGTTTAATTTGAAACAGAAGTTGATCAGAAGAATAAATCAAAATTTGATGTAAGAAAAAATAACAGATCAGAGTAAAGCTATAGAGGGCCTTTAACACAAAGGTATTTATTTCCTTGGTAATAGAAGGAGACAATATAGTCAAGGTCACAGGCTAGAAAAATGGTGGTTTAGGGAACATATCCTGAACAAATACAAGATTGCATTTGTAAAGGTCAAATAAAAGCATTAACCAAAACATTTACTGGAACTAGAATAAGAATTTTACTTTGCTATATATTAGGGAAAATAATTGTACCTTCATAAACTAAAAAGATACCGCATCCATGACTGAACAGCTCGCTGCTGAAGTTGGAGGACCACCCTGAGCCATGCAAACATTGCTGAAGATTCTATTTCAGTAGCCCCTTGTTTTGTACTTCCCACCAGAAATCTTTGGTGTGCAGAAACAGGAGCACTCACTGCAAAACTTTCTGCATCCTTGTGACTAGAAAAACTGGGGAATAACAGTTATTACCGTTAGCATTTCTGTATTCAGAAACAATTTCCTAGACAGCTATAAACTCTGCCAAATGCAAAACATTTTCTTTGTATGGTATCAGTTTGCATATAGTGAGGAATGGCACACTCTTGGCCTGTATGGAGCCAGCAGTTGAAATTCCTCTCACCTTGAGAGTCCACAATGATGATTCTCACTGTCTGATCCAAAGTCAGAAATACTGTCATAATTTTAAGGTAACATCTAATTAGTCAGTCTTGATAGATTCGCTTTGAAACAATATAGCTACAAAAATTTACGTAGCAATCTTTTACCCACTCTTTAGAAAAATGCGATCCAATCACAATAGTCAGTTCAATAAAGCAGATCACTATGAGCTATAGAAGTTGTTATTAGCAGCCTTTGATTTGCTGACTCATCTTTCCCAGATGATAATGTTTTACGCGTAAAACACCTGATTTGCAAGCTGGCATTTAGCAATACAAATAAGTGTTACCTGAAAGTCCTTGTTGTACAAGATGCTCCTCCTTCTTTCTCTGTCAAGATCATCTGCTCTTAAAGATGATATTTAAAATGCTTGAAGTATCTTTGCCCACAAGGTGCATTTAATATGATATTGTGAAGCCACGATTTACACAATCCTTGAGATACATAAGTACAGGGAGCAGTATTTTCTGAGTCCTAACTCCTGGGCTTGAGATAAACGTTGTTTCCTTGCTTTTACTAAAGAAATAAACTGTCTATGTGGCTGTAGGGAAGACTAAGTATTAAGGATCCAAGAATCTCCGAATTAGAAGATCAGATTTCAAAGCCAGTTTCAAGAACCAGGTACATTCTGAATGTTTGGTAACTGATACAACTTGATACAACAACAACTAGAATCCACAGAACCTCTTTCAAATTTAGATGACATTTATCATCAGCCAAACTAGATTTTCACACAAGGTGCATGCATAATTACAACTAAATATGTTAACAGCCCAGTGGGTTTAAAGATAAACTTGAAGTGAAACGATAGCCAATATGGAATTAGCAACAGTAGGTGAGTGTTTGGAGCAAACTCTTAACCCTTTTTCTGGCTCATAGGTGTTCCCCACTCTTGGTATGAACACAAAGTTCATAGTAATACTTGCACAGTGACTCAAGCAACTTCCTCTTCGAGAAGCAGAGGTTTGCTAAATCACACAGAAAGCTTAATAGCTTTATTTATTTTTATCTGTATTTGCTCTTGGCACATAATTAATTCTATTTTCAAAATGCATGTTAATTTTGAATAAGAATCCACATGCAAATTGTTAGGGAAGTATTCAGAGCATAATCAGGCTCTTCCATGCTGAGAAACAAGTCAGCTGCAGCACGAGAACTCAACTGAAACCACTGAAAGCTCACATCTCAGTCCCAGCTGTGCAAAGAGCAATAGATAGATGCGAACCCAAGGCACTGAAGAGAATTTTGTTTTGGAGAGTGAGAGAAGGAGACCCGTGGAAGGGAGGAAAAAAGAGAAGCTCAAAGAATACTTCCATTTTTACATAAACGCTACAAAATATTTACTTCATTTGTAATTCACATTCTAAAAACAGTCTAAAATCTACAGGTTTTTAGACTCCCCCACTCCAGTAGAAATCGACTGCCCCCAGCCTCAGCCTAGAGAATAAGAAATTCTGAGTGCTAGAGTTTAGAAAATATTCCAGGTATCTGGCACACAAAGAACCTGCCCTTGTAACAGAACTTAAAAATAATCCACAGGTAACTTTGGCTTTATACTAACGATAGTCACAGAAGAACTGGTTTAAAGACTTGTTTTAATGTCAAATTCTCAAGATTACAGGGAGAAGACAGGCAAGCAGTAATGATGGATGAGAAGAAGGAGATTCGGTGAATAGTTGAGGTGAACATCTCTCTTCAGGATCTTTGTTTTCCTCTTAAGGATGTATTCTGGGACCTGAAGTGATGATATTTCCTTATTCAAAAGTCTACATCTATTTGGAATGGCTAATTCTGAGCTACAATGAGATATTCTGAGAGAATGTAACAGTTCTGACTTCACATTGCTGTTTAGCGTCTCTTTAGCACTAGTGGGATGAAAATTAAATAGGAAAAATATCAGAGTTTTAATTAATTTCTTGTTTATTTCATCTTCAGATCCTAGAATAGACTAGCATTAAAATAAGGTTACAACTACATTAAACAAATTTATATACAAAAAATTATTTTGCTGGAGTATTAGACAAGTGAAGTATTTCAGTTGGGTTTAAACTAATGACAAGTATTTACAAAAACAAAACTGCAAGGTTTGTACTGCATCCCACTCTTCTCCTTTCTTTTCACATGTGTAACTAGGGTAAAAGAAAGCAATGCAATTCGGAGGGCAATGTGCTACAATTATGCAGATATTTGACTACACTGTTACCATGGACTTCTCGGAACTTGTCCTGTACAAAGGAGACAAACTGTCTAACCTCGTAGTTCTTAGGGCATTGATTAGTGAGCTGTGATTGTATACTGAGAGGACAGATTAAAAAATATAAATTGGGAAGTTACAAGATCCTTCATTATTAATATTCTAAGCAGGACAAGTAGATTATTAGCAAAATAAAGGGCTGTCCCTTTGATGTTACATTGGATTGCAAAAGTGAATGCTGGAGATCTGCATACTTTTATGCTGCTAGACATCATGTCTACAGGAGGTCAAGATGAAAATGTAAGTTGTGTTGACTGACGGGCAGTTAACAGTGCCAATCCTAGATGCTGATGTATTATCAGTTTTAGCAGCAATCACATGAGCTTCAAGCAATACAATAAACCTGAGGTAGTATTCATTCAGAGGCTGAAACATTTGCTGTGATTTACAGTCAGTTGAGAGCACATGAATAATGGCAATTTGAACTGTCAACTATTCAAGAGTTGGGAAGGACCAACCTCTGCTTATGCTGCACTGTGCTAGATACATCAAAGCTTTGGAGAATGCTGCCTTTATATATGTCTTCCAGCTTTTATCGTGAAGAGTTTATTTGGATAAAGAAATGAGATTACCTGGAGCAGGAATTACCAGAAATCAGAATGAGCGGGAATCTGTAAAACATCTCCTAGGCACATTTTCAAAAGGCAATAGACATTTTAACCACGATACAAAGCTGACACGCAGTTATAACTTCTTTTCGATCATCTCTGAAAGAGAACCCCACATGTGACACCTGAGTCAGCCTACACTTCCACGGAGCAGCAATGATGATTCCTATTTGACTCAGGAAATGGGAGTGCATTTCAGTGACACATTGGCAACATACAACTGAAACAAAGGCAAACACTTGTCTGGTGTTTTTACTAAGAGAGGAGAATTACAACTTTGCACTGCAACTCTGGAAATGAAGGCAATCATCTTCCAGGAGTTTTGCACTCCTCCCCTTCCTGCACAAGAGTGTGTCTGGCAGAGACCTTCATCACAGAACACAACACAAGAAGAGCCTGTGCATCAGCCCAATACTTTCTCCGAGCTACCTGGTTGCATCAGAGTGCTTACCAGGGAGCAGATGGATTCTGCTCACCAGAAAATTCAGGATGAATCGATTATTAACTGCCCTTGTAGCCACAGCACTAAGGCACTGCCCATTGTGCTGTCTCCAAGGATAACAGAAACTATTTACAACAGCACTGGATTTCTCAATGCTTTTGAAATACTGGGGACTATAAAAAAAAAGCACTGTATCAAAATGAAAGTAAATTCATTTCTGGAAAGCTGACCGCTTACAGCAGAAACACAGCTCTCCTTGCAGTTTAGCCCTAGCAAACACGTTACAAGAAGAGGTCTGTAAATCAAGCTCTTAGCTTTTATCCATCTTTGGAAAGGGGGGGCAATTGTGTTCACGGGCGCTGTATCACAGCTTTAGGAGGCACCAATACAAAATGCACTGAAGTCAGAGCAAGACAAAGAGGGAAGGGAGGGAGAATATGCCCACATTGTCTGGTTAGTGGAACAGTTGTCTGGGAGTCAGGAATTCAGGATTTGGTCCCGCTCCCACCACCAGCACATTAGAGTGTTTCGTGCTGATCTCCACATCCTGAAGCCTTTCTAGTGTTCTTTTATTGAAAGACAATCAAACAAGACAAAAGTCGTGTTCTACTTCACAGTGCAAGAACCTATATGGTTTGATTTAAATCATGAATCACATCAAACGCTAGATCACCACCAATCCAAAAATCATAACTGTATAGAACACACTTGTCTGGTATCTGAGGCAGTAAAATGTGATCTCCTTAACTTGCTTTAATCATCATACAAAACATTCTGAACATTTCTCATCCAGGAAGATGTAAATTTCGATGGAAATTGTGGAACAGTTCTGTTTTCATTTAAAAATTATTTGACTAGAAAGCTCAGAGGAAATGAAACAATTTTCATAATAAAATTAAATTAGAACTTAGTAATTATTTTATGTATAACAGATAAAGTAGATGCTATGAAATTAATGTAAGCCACCATCAGCCTTACATGGATAATTAGACTTTTATTGATCCATTAAACCCAGAATACTTTAATAACATACTTAAAAGGTTATTATTTACTTAGTAACCATTAGCTTATCATAGCACAGATACAGACAAAGTAAATGAAATATCATTTAACCATCCAGTAAAAGAGAGGAATAAAATAATACGAGGACTAAGTTAACCTGTAATGTGTGTATGTGCAAACACAACTGCAGCTTGTTGAAACTCCCTGCTGTTGGTGAGCAGTAGTCACAGGGAGACAAAGGACTCCTGCCAAACTATTTCAGCAGACAAAGGAAGGACATCCATACGAGCACTTCTGAAAGACCACGTGAACAGTAGTTCTCACATAAATCCGCTGTATCCTCAGTAAAATAAATCCCCTTAGAAAAATCCTGTCTACCACTGTACTGCACAAAATTAGCCACATATGGTACCCAAACCTTGCCCTGCCTCAGTTTGAAAGAATACCATACTACTTGAGTTCTTCAGACTTACCTACCACCAACTAGCAGAGACTAATGTACAGCTAGCTGTAAGGTACCTTCACACATCCTCCACGTGTGGCACTTATACCCTAACAAATTGGGAAGAGCAAGATGTCTACAAATCATGTACTATAACTTATTATCTGTTATTAATCTTGAAAAACACCCACTGCTGAAATGTTAGTCTTGTTTTAGCATTAGAAGTTTAAAAGTAATGTACCACTTCACATGACATACGTACAGTGCGCTTTAACACAAGTAGAAGAAAACCAAACTAGGGTTGGCTCAGAGTAAAGAGCATGTAATGTGCAGAAAAACAGCACTACTTATCACAGACAGTACACAATGGAAGTATTCAAAAGCACTTGCGATGGACGATAGAGGGCCCAGCTTCCTCATATTCATCCTTACTAATCCACATTTGCTGAAAAGTGGAGAGCGATGCCAATATTGAACCCCCAATCCAGACAGAGTATTTACGTTCTGGTGGTGCAATCATCTAGAAAGGAAGTGTGATCTGTTATAAATAACAGGGCAAGTAGATAACATAGGAACATCTTTTCGGACAAAATAACTAGGTGAAGGCACTGCATCAATGTGACTCCAATGAAATAAGCCAGCTGAGAGGCAGAAAGGCTGACAGGCTTTCTGCCTTCCAACTCAAGTCAATAGAGATATAATGTTACTAACAGCAGGTAAATAAGTGGCAGCCCAAAGGCATCTACCAAAAATTTACAAATGAGAACATTTCAGATTTAAGACATTAATATAATTTGATCATAAATAAACACTGCACAGAGTGGTCCAAGTTTTTTGTTGTTGGTGGTTTGTTGTTGTTGTTGTTGTTTTTGTTTTTTGTTAGTTTGGATAGGGTAGCTCTTCAAGTAAATCAAACAAAAAATGAAAGACACACCAGCTTTGTATCCCTCACCAGACACCAGACACTGGGCTGCCTCTTCCCCTTTTAGTCAGTGTTAAAACGCATTAGCTGTTCCATGCTTCTAGGCTTTAACTACTGAACTAGATTTCAAATTTATTAGTGAAGGGTTAGCCTGTTACTGAAACTTCTTTCACCCTTTTCACTATTTATGGCTTCCTCTGGTAGCTAAACTTTGAAGACCACAATACTCCCAGTAACTTCTCAAGTTGCTCATCTACCCATTGGTATTTTCAGCTCTTTCCTCTCTAGGTTCACCCCTATCTCTCAGACTCCCCCCTTTCAATCCTGCTTTAGCTGGTAGAAGGAACAGAGGGATAAGGCCATCTTTCCACACTCTTCTACCATCAGGGCTCCTGATGCAAGACCTGAGCATTCTCTTACAGACATTTTAGATTTGCTTATAGGACCTAATTTTCCAACAAAAGAAGGGTAAATGTTAAAAATTACCTTAATCTTCATGGTACTTGGAGCCAAAGCTGTGATCTCTTTCTGCATTCGGTCACCAATACCAGGATACATTGTAGTTCCTCCAGAGAGAACATTGTTGGCATATAGATCCTTACGGATGTCAATATCGCATTTCATAATACTGTTGTATGTCGTTTCATGGATGCCTGCAGACTCCATCCCTGCATGGAAAAAAGTTTTCATCACATTACTTCTCTTCACCTTCTTCTTTTTATTACTGTTAAACTGAAAAATAAAAGGAAAGCTCACTAGTCCAAGCTTATTTCCTTCTCCCATAAGATTACTCCAGAAGCTATGAAATGCTTAGGAGAGGGAGGTGATTCAGGAAATCTTGAGTCCCACAGCCACATTTCTGACACTAACCGTCCTTGAAAACCGTGATCTTTACTACACTTTTGGTAAGCAAATTCCTCTATCGAAAGAGAATTTCTGTAAATCTCTCTTCTGTTGCTGTTCAGATACAGAACTTGGAGCAATGTTAATGCTTGGATAGTTTGATTCCCACTTAGAAGTGTGGCTAGCTTTGCTGCTCAGTACAATGGAAATTGTGCCAAAGTGCCTACAGCCATTTTTCTGGATCCTCATGAGTGCAATCTGAGCAGAAAGAAGGAAACTGGTGAGAGCAGCATGAGCTACTACATTAAGCAACAACATCCACTGAGAGATTGGGAATTTTAACACTACAAGTAAAACTACTAGAAAATAATGTTTGATTTGATTGTTTTAAGAACAACTTAAAGATTAATATAAGAAAGTAATAAACAGAACAAGCATCTGGATTTAAAACAAATTAGCAGCACTGTGCGGTTATACATAAGTCAAGATAAAAAGCAGTGGTCTTCCAACAGTTTTCCAAAAATCATCTTAAAATCTCTACTGTATTCATGAAAGTTTTAAACTGCCTTAAAGTCCTTATACTCTAAATGAACAGAGATCTTTCTGAAGCAACTTCTGAAGAACAAAATAAACCCATACAAGCTGCACGTTTCTAAAGACATTGGAGAAAAAATGTCTAAGTTCCTACAGTGCTGTTGTCTACACTTTCTAAGAAATCACACTTTTTGTATTGCGTTAAGTCCCTTGAAAGAAAAATCTTGCCCCACCTATAAAGGATGGCTGGAAGAGAGTTTCTGGGCATCGGAATCGTTCGTTTCCAATGGTGATGACTTGACCATCAGGAAGCTCATAGCTCTTTTCAAGGGAGGAGGAAGATGCAGCAGTTGCCATTTCATTTTCAAAATCCAAAGCCACGTAACAAAGCTTCTCCTTTACATCTCTCACAATCTCCCGCTCCGCTGCAGAGAGTTAACAAGTTTTTATCAATATACAGTGCAACAGATCGAACACAGACATTCTTGTGTACAGCCCCTTAGGTCCATGGTGTCCATACAGTCCTCACTGGATTCTGATCTCTCTGCCATCTTAACTAAATTACTTCCCATTTTCATTGCCAAATTTCTCTCATCTGCTAATAAAAGATATATTGCATTACAGAGTACTGTAATTTTACACTTTTCATCTCCAAACTTCGATTAAATCTCCAGAGGTTCATCCATTGCCTGCTACTAACTTTGTTCATTTTCCTGTGGAACAGATACGATCAACTCCAACTACCAGTTAAATTTCTCAGTGAATAGGATTGCCTAACAAAGTGGTAACCATGTTCCTTGAGCTCAGTTGATATGCTGCAGGGCACAGCCAGAAGAATTCCACTAGCTTATCTGGAGATATGTTTTTTGATGCATGTTGCCACCATAAAAAGACAACTACCAGACCAAATATATGCAAAAAATACAGCTCTTTACCAGTGGTGACAAAAGAATAGCCTCTCTCTGTAAGGATCTTCATGAGATAGTCAGTCAGATCTCTGCCTGCAAGGTCCAGCCTCATAATAGCATGGGGCAAAGCATAGCCCTCATAGATAGGTACATTGTGTGTGACACCATCTCCAGAATCCAAAACTATCCCTGAAAAGAGAAAGAGAAGCTGAATATTTTCTACTGATATAGACTCTCCACATTCCTCGTATTCTAAATTGAAATGTGCAGCAACAAATAAGGGTGCTCACCGAAATGCCTCTGTCATTTTTATAACTAAGGAGCCCACACGAGATTCAATTGTTAGCTCAAACTAAGCAACTGTGTTTGGAAAAGACGTGAAACATTCAGCAACTTGACTGTATTGTTCTTGCTGAACAGATGTTAACAATAATGATCATATGTGGAGTCTTTCATTTCAGAAGACTGCTAGCACTTCACAGACATGAAATAATACATAAACTGCACATAAAATTCTGTCTGCCATTAAAATAAATTGTTCCATGAGGGAAAAATGTAATGATGGTTTATCTGTCTACAGACAAGTCAATTTCCCATTCAAGAATGGAAGTGAGTGTATTTTTTCCACCTAAAATGAATAAAGCATTTCTGATATCAAAGATGCATATAAACAGTCAAATTTTAAACATGAAAGAAGTATTTCTAACAGGTTGTAATTCCTGTAGGCCGATAATCTTTCTGTATAGAATGACACTGTGGCATCAAGCTACAAAAACAGATGTACTTTAATTTTCTTCAATGTATGTTAATTCTGAAAGGATACTAAAATGTAACTTATTGTCTTGATGTTTAATCAGATTCCAAATAGCAGTAAGAATATAACAACATGCTAATACTAGAGCAGACAAGCTAATTAACAGCAAACAACAGGTTTGGTGATAGGAATTCAATAGTTAAATAATTTCATTTAACCACTGAACGGTATTTATCTTGTATGGGGAATAGAGATTGACAATAGAGATAGGTCTGAAGTAAGAAGGAACTGCAGGTTTGGAACAGCCCAGTTTAGATACACACTGCTCTTCATGCTGTGTAACTAAGGGCAGTATCAAGTTGTACCATCCACCTGTTCACATAGTTAAATAGAAGTGATTTGATTATTTTAAGCAGGCCTATGCCCACACCTGCCACGAAGAGCAGAACAACCAATAGACACTTGCATGGCACAGTGGAAGGCATTTTGTTTCCATTCAGCTTTTGATCTGATTCTTCTTAATAAACAGCTGGCATGCCACAGCAAAGCTGTGTGTGCACAAGCAAAGGACAGGTGGAGCACGCAATGCCCAGACAGACTCACCAGTGGTTCTTCCAGAGGCATACAGAGACAGCACTGCCTGAATTGCTACATACATGGCTGGCACATTGAATGTCTCAAACATAATCTGCAATTCAGAATTCACAAACCTTTAGCAACTGCTCTTAAGACTATTTGAAGAGACAGTAGAACAACTCTTTTTGATGAGGTGCTGGAACAGGTTGCCAAGAGAGGCTGTGGATGCCCCCCCATACAACAGTAAAAATTGATATTTATATACCAATTAAAAATTCTCAAAAACACAGCTGGAAGAAACAAGGAATGATCAGTTTATTCCTAGCTCAAGACTGGCCCAATCACTCCTGCTAGAGCTTTTTTTCTCTCTGAGAAATTCCTCTGGAAAACATATCTAGTGAAACATGAACATCAGGATTCTCTTGGTGTCTAGCTAAAATCTCACCTAGTCTGGTTTAAACCTATGACATCCCATTCTGTATCCAGCAAACACTTTTTTTTCTTTATGGCGACCTTGGATATCAGAAGGTACTTCACCGGAGGACGGTGGGCATAGAAAAGGCTTGGCTCCCCAGGGCCCAAAGCTGTTGGAGTTCAAGGAACATGGTCCAGATGTTCTCAGACACAAGGTCTTATTTTTAGGTTTTCCTGTTGGAGTCCAGAGTTGGGCCCAATTACACTTATGGGTCCTTTTCCAACTTATGACGTTCAGTGTTCTCTCAACTTGTCCCCCATGTTCTTTACCCTAAAAAGCTTCAACTCTTTCCATTTTCTATGTCAGATACATTGCATTTTTATCTGAGCAGACGGAGTATGTTTTGTTTCCGGCTGGAGCTCTGCTGAGGAAAAACATTAAGGGCTCACAGGGAAGTAGTGCAATATGGACAAACATATGGGATTTAGTCTTTTTTAAATTAATGTCACCTACTCCATGCAATGTCATTCCATCATTAGTGGCTCTACTATGGCCACATCTCACCATTCCACCTGGGAGAAGAGTAGAGCCATTGGAATCAGGGAGTTACATTTAAACTTTGGATTTCATAAGCTAATTCCTTTGCCAGTGAAATCTACTTTAATGAAAAGTATGCCAACAATTAAAGAATGTATTAATTATGATATTTCATAGTTAATTGATGTAATGAATTTAATTCAATAAGTAATAAACTGTAAGCCTCTAAACAGGATTTATCATTACAGCATAATGACAAAGAAACAGTCCTAGACATGCCTACTGTATAAACTATGCTTTCTGGTTGCCATAAGCTAGGTTTTTCTTCTGTTTTTTATTATCTTTCAGTAACGTGTACTGTCAACCTTGCTATTTAATTAGTATATTTACACTGTGGCTAAATGGATGCATAATCTTTCTATTAAATATATGCCAAACAAGTGCACAAAGGGAAGCTCAGAGCCGCATTCGATTCTCCCACGTGATTTTACTTCTATATCTGTATTTAAATCACATTTACTTCTAGTTACATCACTACTCAAATCTGCAGCTTGGACTTCTGTCCAGAAGCCTGTTCTAAAGTGTACAAACTTCAGAGGTCTACTTTTGGTTCTGAAACAAGCTTGTTAAATCAATCTGGGCACATCTATCTGCAAAAATGTCCAGCAAAGCATCATTTCAGTTTGAATACTTCAGGCAATCCATTTCCTCAAGCTAAAACAAAGACTCAATTTTTAAAACAATTTTCCCTGATCTTATAAGATGTGGTTCACTACAGAGTTCCACAAAGCTGCCTGAAAGGTGGCCTTCAATTCCAATATATAACTAGCATTTTGTTTGACACGAAAATGTTAAGAAAGTGACAGTCTTCAGAGTAGGAAGGAGGAGTTTCTACAGCTTTTGATGTTGGGCTACTGCAGACTTTGCAGCCTCCGCAGCCAGAGGCAAGCACATAACAGGTGTCATCGGTCCAAAGCTCACACACGATTCAGTTTGCACACAGTAAGCGTACAGCATTCACAAAGCTCCAAAATCAAAGTCCCATAATGGAAGAGGATCTACCTTGTCCTCCTGCCCATACTTTCCACAGCACAGCATTTCCCAGGGGAGTGGTGGAGTCACCATCCCTAGAGGCATTAAAGAAAAAAGTAGATGTCACACTAAGTGACACAGTCTAAAGTGGTTGCAGGCATGGGTTGACTGTTGGACTACGGTAGTGGTGGTCTTTTCAGCCTTACCAATTCTCTGATTCCCACCTGGTGTCCCACCATACCTGAGTCATCTTTTCACGGTTGGCCTTGGGATTCAGTGGGGCCTCAGTCAACAGCACAGGGTGCTCTTCTGGTGCAACGCGGAGCTCATTGTAGAAAGAGTGATGCCAAATCTAAAATGAAAATAACTTCAGAAAAGTGATCAGGAAATTATTCCTTCTGTCCACATAACAGCACTACACAGGAAGCTTTTCAGACACAGTCCTAGTAAATCTTCTATAGGCACATTAAAATAGAGAAAAAGCATGCAAGAGTGAGCCTGCCAAACGCTGCTCTGTTTTATTAATCAAAACCACTGGGTTTTTACCATATTTAACAACAGAGTATGACCTGCACAAGGGAGCCCTGCCAGCCAGGATTCCCCACACAGATGATGGATCATCCTCTCTAAATGAGAGCACTGCTGCATTCCCAGCCCCAGTGCTCTGACGCTGGAGCTGAGCCAAGCACTGAACCATCAGTTCTGCAGAGATTTCTCCTCTTCAAGCTGTTTGGAGGCTGAGATCCAGCTGAAAGCCATTGCCAAGATGGTCTGTATAAATCTAATTATTTCCGCAGAAATGAAAAGTTGTTTCATCCTGTAAGCCCTGAATCAAACTGTCACTTATTCCAAGTAACTGCATTTCTCAGTTTCTGTGAAGCATTGTAGTGTTGTTCACACTGGGAGGTGCTACCTGTACCAACAATGCTGGCCTTGATTGTTCTCCTGACCCATCGAGACCCTTTTTTGTCTAAGGACTGACTATGAGGAACTCAAGGGATTATTTTCTTGATGTCAGCTCAAAGAGAGATTCCTTTGTATCATGATGAAATATTTTTTCATCTTCTCATGCAATTCTTTCCTCAACTTCTTTTTTTTTTCCTCTTTTTAATCATTTTCCAGTTTCGTCTGACCTAATGAACTTATTTCTGAGCACAAAGCATCAGCTTCATGGTGAAGTTTACTTGATTAATCTCTTAGAAACAAGTATTATTAGGCTTCAATAAGATCTTTTTTTTTTCTGGTTAAGCTCATATCTAAATCTGAAGCACCTACAAAGTCATCAGGTGCCCAGCGTTGGAATTATTTATTAAGAAAACCATCAGCCCTGAGGAAAAAAAAAACCTCATTCCCTCTCAGTCACCTAAGTATAAATTCAGATGTTTCCAGAACTGGAACTCAGGGTTGTAGGCCATTTCCATTTGAATGCTTAGAAAACAAAGGCAGGGAAATGTTGAACAAAACAAAGTAATCAGTAAAAGTAAAATAAAGGTCAATATATGTCATATATAAGGAGAAGGAAAAGACCGCAACTTCAGATAGGAAAGAAGGGGGAGAAAAAGGAGTTGTACATAATAAACAGTGTACTGAAGATTTCAACAGTATGAGTAAAGATAGACTCTGCTGAGATCTCTGGCGTTTTGCAGGATTTTCCCTCAGAACCATGCAGGAATAGGTGCTGCACAGAACATTAGATTTGATCTAATGATAACAATAACACATAATGATATTCCACAAGAATTGAAAATAGTCCAGTGTTAATTGTAACAGGTGACAGGAATTAAATTTAAACAGCAGGCAGAACAGCTAAGAGAAATTACTGAGGAAGGATTATTCCAACACTTAAACATTTACACGGTCATCAGGGCCAGAAATCTCCCCATTCTAACGCTTCCCCTCCCATATGCTGTCAGCTTGGTAGCTGAGAACAAATTAACGGTGATGTACAAAGCCCTGTGTTATTATCCACAGTGGAAAACAGAGCAGTCCCAATTTGAATATTGTGAACTGAAGCACACGAGAAGAATGCTTCGCTTCATTACCTACTTGTTCTGTTCCTGATTCACACGGATGTCTGGGCGGCCTGCAGCATCCCCACCCGCGATCCCCCTCACACACACTCATCCTTACTCATTCACTCAGCCCGGTCTTTAGGTGACCTCCTCTTTCTGTCATGCGTGCATGGCTGGGCACTACACTGTTATGCCTTTGTTCCATTTCTTGGCACATTCCCCAGCAATTTCCTTGTGTATTCTCTAGCATGGCATCTTTCAGTCCTGTTATTTCCAAGCATGACAAAGAAATTGGTGGTTTAGATCAGAGCTGTGCGACTTGTTTAGGAAAACAGTGGTGAAAACTCACAAAACCTATTTCTTTAATGTCAAAACTGTAGAAATTGCATTTCAGACTGCCCTTCAGCCAGAAGAACATGGTACACGTGTGCATGTCTGTGTACGGACACACGTGTTGTACAGAACTTAGATGGAAATTGAGGCTTCCACGTGATCATATGGCTGACTGAACTGGGGAGGATGGTAAGAAAAAATACTTTTTATATATATTTATTTGCAGTAATCATGAAAGTTGGGAATGTGATTCTTGTCTCTCCCTTACCACTGCCTTTCTCTCATGGTTCTTTTTCACGATTGCTCATCTATTTGAAAACTGTCTCCCCTTCCTGTACCACTCCTTAGTCTGAGCACAACTCTTTCTGGGGGCATCCCTTCCAGCTATTGCCTCTTGGGTGTTGTATGACATAGGAAAGTGAGTTTGAGCTAGGGATCTACTCTCACTCATTTGATTGATCAAGTGAGAAAAAGGTTAAACTACAAGAATCTGTATCATCCTACCGTTATTTGAAGTACAGCACTGCCTGAACCTGCACTCCAGACATCTTTGGAAAACCCCTCTCCCCTACAAAGGGTCAGTCTAGCCATTATGTTACACTGCAACACTACACCATAAAGTGCACATGCCACTTTTTTCCACTATTTTTTTATTTAAACATTCTCCCTATTTCTTTTCCTGTCTGGATTTTAGAGAGCCTGCTCTAGTCCAGAAAGCAAACAAACACCAGCATGTGCTCTACACAGGATAGTTTCAGTGGCAGAGATAAATCACTGAGAGTAACTTTTTCACTCTATTCAGAGAACAGGAGAATTGTCAGGAAGAACAATATCACGGGAATTATATTCCCATTTATTCTACACTACAGAAAGGAACAAGGAAGCGGTGAAATAATGAAATGCAAATACTATGCTTCCATCTAGAGGAGTAGGCGGGCAATTCTCTTCTGTGTGAACTTTGGTCTGTTCACCTGGTACAGCCTGCCCTACCAACATGGGTTTGTGGCTGTGACATCACAGCTGAATTATATGAGAATACACAGCTGAGCTGTTTGCCCTGCCCTTAAGCAGACACCGAGTATTCCCACAGAGACTCAGGTGCTTCCTGCAAAGTTCAGGATACATGCAGTATGAGAAGGACTTCCCGCAATAGGAGTGCCCTCTCCAGAGCCCATCAGCAGCACAATTCACTGCCATGCCTTCTCCAGAGCACGCTCAGGAGGGCCCTGCACAGCACCCTTCTGTTGCCCAAACACCAGGAACGCTGTGTCTGACAGGGAATACAGCAGCTTTATCACCATGCAGCCATTAAAGCTCACTGGAAGCAGCAATGGGAAAATATGCTACAGGGAAACAGCCCCCTGTGCAGAGAGTTAGCAGAGGGATCAGAAGCCCAGATCTGTCTGCTCTTTAGCTGGAAGTGAGAGCAATCCATGCAATACAAAACAAGTCCATCACCCATGGCCCATTTATTAGGCAAGTACTGAGGAGGGAAAATCATCCCACCACCTCACAGGTTTCCATCCCAAGTAACTTTCCTTCATGCTTCTGTTTCACCTCTGATAAAATGCAACCTGAATGCTTCTAACTTCAGCCAATTCCACTTACATTACATTCTACCTCAGTTTGAACTTCAGGACTGAAAAATATGTACAAAGTACTTGTCTAACATACCACAAACACCTGAAGAAAAAACATTTACTTTTTAAAATGTCTCCAGCAGTGCCAAGGCCTAATTGGCATTGCACTGCACCCCCCTTTCACCTATACTGAGAATTTCTTCAAGGACTTCCTTTGGTTTGAAAGAAAGATAATGACAAATTCTATGTCTTTGACGATGCTTCAAGTAAATTACACCAAAAGTAAACACCCACCTTTTCCATGTCATCCCAGTTGGTGATGATTCCATGCTCAATGGGATACTTCAGTGTCAGGATCCCTCTTTTACTTTGTGCTTCATCCCCTACATAGCTGTCTTTTTGACCCATTCCAACCATAACACCCTGCAAAGTATATTGTTTTGCTATTAGCGCAGTGTATCTTGCACAGTAAAAAGAATATTGTCTCAATTTCCTGTGAAACACTTTACTCACTACTGCTACAGTCAGTCCAGAATGTAAGTCCACAAAGTCAAAGATGTGCAAGCAACTAAAATGTGAATTTATTGGCAACCACTGACTGTACCAACTTCCTCAATAAACCCTACAGGAAGCACAGCACAGCTTCAGAAATGAAGCTAGGGATACTGCAACATGCACACTGTGTAAGAGCAACATCTAGGAAGGTATCAGTAAACCCATGGTATCTCTAGAAGAGGTGCATCTTTCATCATTGCAAAGAAATACATGAAATGAATTAAGAAGAAAAAGAGAGAATCTGTTTTTTGTTCTGAAGATGTACTTCATATATTTTCTTACACTTTGTGCCTAAGCAGTTCCACTACTGCCTTTAAATGGTGTGATCGCTCCTTGCTGGAAGACCAATTTACAATGCAGGTAAAATGAGAAACACTCAACTCTGAAAATTTACATTAATTAATGCTCTATTGTGAAATATATAAAAGAGATTTTGTAAAAGAAAACTGACATACTGAATAACAGTTTTATTAATTTTATCATGCTTTCATTAAAAAGTCTATCATTTTCTAAATAATATCACATTAGGTACAATATTAATTCACAAATAGTATAAAAATATTTAATTTTCTCATAGATAATAATGCAATCACTGAAATGTTTTACTCTGCAAAATTACACGCCAGCTCTAATCACCATTAAAAGCCAGTGAACAATTGTAGAGGTTAAAGAATGGGTATGTTTTCAACAACTGACATTTAAACTTCAATAACTCACAGAGGTGTTCAAAACACATTCATTAAAAAGCTTAATATTTTATGCCTGTCTAACCAGGCTTATTCAACATGGCAAAAGAACACAGAAAACTTCAGGGAAGGGGTTATACACCTCAGGAAATTAAAATCTGATTCAGATAAGAATCAAAATCAATGAAAACTGCCAACTTCTAATTCTAAAGGAACTGTTAGAAAACTAATTAAGCAAGCAAGACCTTTTTCAAGTTCAAGACAAATCACACTCATCCTTTCTAGTCCTGCTGGAGTTGATTAAGTGATGTGCTAGAGATCTTTTTCAGACATATAATGGGCCCTGCTATTGTTTAATGGAAAAATAAAAGGACCTTACCGCTATTATTCATTTGGTTTCTCATATTAGCAGTGTTTTGTCTTTTGTATGCATTGATACAGCAAGTTCTGTGGGTTTTCCTCCAATAAGACATTTCCTCATCGTTAAATCATTCATGTTCTTCTACAGTCAACAATTACAGTTGAAGAATACCTTTTCCAAAGGACTCGTAGTATGAAAGATACTCAGCTCAACTATCTGGTTCTTAACAAGCTCAATTCCCACAAACAGGAATGGGAGATTTGCCTGAATAATCCTTTATCATTGCCACACGTCTCAAAAATACAAGCAGGCAGCACTTCTTTGATACCAACAGACCTGATGTCGAGGGCGTCCAACGATGGATGGAAACACAGCTCTTGGAGCATCATCTCCAGCAAACCCAGCTTTGCAAAGCCCAGACCCATTGTCACAAACAAGGGCAGTGGTTTCATCATCATCACACATAATGCCTCAGTTTGGGCTGTAAAGGAAATAGGACAGAAGCAACTCTCCATCTTTAAGATGGTATATGGCTGTAAAAAAGTTATTTCAGAAAATAACAAAACTTAATACACTGAAGTCTATGCTAATGCCTCAGTCTTGGAAAACATTTGAGTATCCATCATCTTGAATAGATTTTACTGAACTAAATTGAGGACATTCAGCCTCCATTTCCAAAGGGGAAGACTGACATCTCAAAGTCCTGTGATACTCTATTAACTGGCTTGGTGATCACGAGACGGGTTCAGCTAATGGATACACATTCATCCCTACACGGGCTTCCGCAAGCATCACTCCAATTCCTCCAAAGCTGAATTGTCTTCTAGAAATCACATTTACTAAAAATGAATTAATCATACAAACCCACCAGTTGTAACAGTAGTGCTTAAGTGGTTAAATAAGAATTCCTGAACACTAACTCTTTCAAATGCTGCTTTTGCTCCCTTATGGCATTTTTAACGTTGCCTTTTTCTCAGAGGACCACCATCAGTCTGAAGAAGCAACTAAAAATAACCTCCACGAAAACTTTCAGGACAGTGTTGGCTGTGTTTTTAAATGACAGCTACTCTGTATCATTAAGTGCTGTAATGGTAAATATCTTATCAGAGTGGCTATTCTGGGACATAGAACAAATCAACAAAACTGCAGCAGTTGGCCAACACATCAGGTGAAGTCCTGAACTCACCGAAATCCATGGCAAAACTCCCACTGAGGGAGGGCCCAAATTTCACCAAGTCTTTTCTTTTGGAGTCCTTGTTTATTTTTAGGGCTGTAAGATCGCCTCTTTAGGCAGTCAAGAGAGAAGTATTCTACTTTTCCTTTTCTGGCAACTTCATTCAGTGAGGAAGAGAACTTTAAGAACAAGAAAGGAATGAACAAGAAAGCAGAACTTATCCCACAGAGTCTTCATACAAGTATGTGGCTTTGGATGGCATTTCAGTTCCATACAAGCAAGTGCTATGCACAGGGACAGCCATCAGCAGTGGCTGAGCAGACAGGAACATTCACGTTTATCCTAGAACCAACTTGGACCACCTGATCTCATTCTCTTCAGAGGGTCCCTGCAATAATACTGATGTCCTTTGATATTTAAAAACAAGGTTTTCTCACAACAGGCATTGGTTGTGCAGTGACAGTATACTCCACCCACTTTGTGCCAAGAAAATAATGAAGTTCCTGGTGTTCATTCCTTCCCTGTGGTCTTTATGGAATAAGACCACAATATATGACTGATGAGAACACCATTAAATGAAATGGAAGCATAATTTGAATACATCAGAATGCAGTACTATAAAATAATACTAATTGCTTTAATTGTTGTTGATCTGCACGTGACAAGAAGATTCCTTTGCTCATAAATGAGATGAATATTTTTAGCACATTACGTTTGCTAATAGCTTTAATTTAGAAATGTTTAAACATTAGTTCCAGCAGGTGGTATCTGTGAATATTCATTGACATTGTCGCAAGCCACTACTTACTTAATTCCAAAACCCTAATGAAAAGTCTTTGAGAAAGCAATAAACTAACCATCTTCCAATATTATCCAACCTCACAGAACTGTATCCAGGCTTCTATTCCATCAATGCGTGTCTGAACTGAAGGAACTTCAGTTCCTAAATACAAGAATTGCATCAGATGAAATGCTGAAATTTCAAAAAAGAGAAACGAGGAGAAATTCTTGATAGCTCTGATAGTTCAGCACTGATTGTTGGTTCTAAAGGCTGGATACAACCACCCATAGGCAAAAAAATAATATTCCCATTCACTCTCATGCACAGCCATTTCATATGCAACTGTGAATGGAAAAATAACATTGGTTACAGCCATTCCCAGAGAAAACAAAATGCAGAGTGAAACCCCAGTTCATCTTTGCAAGCTACACTTCGGGCTGCCAGCAGTTATTCAGTTGGTACTTTTGTTCAGTATTGGTTAGATTCCAGACAAGTCACTGAAATATTAGTAAAATCTATGTTCAAATTTGTTCATGCTTAAAAAAGACCTCATCATTACTTAGTCATAAGGTAACCTTTAAAAAGTACTACTTAAATACACAAACCTTCAATGATAAGTGTCGTGTTATTGCTTAGCAGCTGCTGAATTTATGCTTAATAAAATAAACAGAAAACTTCCTATTTGTTTCTATTGGTTTCCGCATAATGTTTGTGTCCAGAGAGCACCACTAAAGCACAGTTTGTTTTGCATTTTATGTGCATTCTTAGCACTCGACAAATAAAGTCCTTATGCCTAGAACTGACAAAGGACAGATGCCTGAACTATCTCATTCCCTCAGACTCTCGAGCCTCCATGCCTCATGAATGCCTTCCCCACATCTATGCTTCCCTGCTCCCCAGTGAGATAACCAAGCATAGGTAGCACTGAAATTAATACAGTCCTCCATTCTCAAGGCAGCACTCCTATTGCAATAATATGAAGTGTTCAAGGCTTTTAGTGCAAAATGCTGTGAGAAAACTAAATTGGATGGAATACATTCACCTTTCAGTCATTGCTGCTCATAACTATCTGTTCAGCTTGCACCTGTAGATTCTTATAGGCTTCAGAGAGACTAAGAAGATTCCACTGTACACCACTATTTTTTCCTGTGATGAGAGGCATCTATATCTCCTTGCAATCATGCAGTCAAACCTGAATTCCCTTACAGCAGGAGTCCTTCCAGAATTCCCTCAATGGTTGAGGTAAAGCAGTATCCAGGAGCACATTTTGGAAATGCAAGCAAGAGTACACATTCCCCCCCCCAAGAAGTTCTTGCACTAAGTGAAAAGAAGCGTTAAAATCATTAGCTGTTAACAGGCAAAACTCTCAGGGAGTACTTACCTGGGAAATGGTGATGATCTGTAAAAGCACCTTTGTAAATGAAGTGATCTCACCTTCCATGACATTTATATCAGCTTCAGGAACAGAGTTCACGGAATATCTACATGAGTCAAGCCATTTTTGGAAACCTTTTTTTCAGTTTGTGCTTATCGCTGTGGCAGCATTAAGGCCTAGATAAATTAGGGCAGGATTTCCAGCATCTCTGAATCCCCTCCCACTTGCTAACTTGCTATGCCTCGTGAGAAAGGATTTTTACATTCATTAAACCCCCCCAAAGACAAAAGCCTTCATGCCAGATTACCAAGACTGGAAGGTTTTGTGGTCCACTGTTGTCACTGGAAACCATTCTACTTCTTTCTAACACAAACAGCTAAGAATAGCTCGTTATCATTCTGTTATCAGCCATCCTGAAGCAGGAGAAGTCTTACCACGTACAGTTCTCACGTTTCAACTGTACTTGATGCTTGTTTGTGCGGCACAAAGACTGAAAATAGCTGACTTATCTCAGAATTTCAGTGACACGGGCTGAAAACAGGGACTGAATCAGCAATAAGTCATTCAGAAGAGATGAGCAGTAACTATTTCACACACACACACACCAAACAAAAAAAAAAGATATCAACTACATTGGAATATACTGGGTTAATACAGGAAACCAGAGCATTTCCCATTTCAACAAATAATGCAGAACATCAGATATAATTTGGTAAATGTTAACTCTGCAAATGTCAACTCTCAACCAATCCCTCTCTGTCCCACCACGTGACCATGCACAGCAGACGGCATATGCAATAATCCTTGTAACTCCAGCAGATAGCACAATTAATACCCAAGTAAATCCTGTAAAACTGACGGAAGCCTTCAATTTTTATGTTCGTTATTCCCCCCCCCACACACAATATTTTAGCCTAGTTAATAGGAAAATGAATGGTTGCTTCTTTTTGTGACTCTGTCTACTCTCTTAGACTTGGCTTATTTTGAATGCATCTCAATTTTATACAGGCATGAACAGAAACAGACAGAACACAAAATAAACTGTACCACGAGTAAAAACAACAGTCTAGCTTCCAGTGGCCACAGCCTTCACAAATCAGCTGGTTTTGGAATCAGAGGAATAGCTGTGAAGTTTCAGGGATCATTATAACAAAACACAGAAGTATCAATACACAAGGCACAACGCTCCATTAAGTATCTACAGAAACTGAATGCAAATCTTCTGCTTGTTATAGTCTGCCAGCTGAAAATGCAACCGCCCTTCATTTGTAACTTAAAGTTCGTAAAATACATAAGATGTAGGTTTATAAGCCTGAAGTTATCTGTTGAGCAGATGAGTAACATTAACCCCAAGACATACATTAACTTAAACCCATCAGGACTACAGGGACTAGAAGTAAATTTAAACACATGGAAAGTTACACAAATTGTATAGGAAGCTTAAAACCTTCATTCCAATTCTGAATTTTGACTGAAGCTGCTACTTCAGCTTGTGGCATTACCACATACAGACCTGTGCACCCTGAAACAGCCAATGCAAACTATAAAGGTTCAATGTGGCCAAAGAACATTGACTTGAGCTTATTTTTTTGAATGAAAATAAAAGGAAATCAAAATCCAGTTCTTCTTTCTTTATTGCACTCTGTAAAACTTCCTGTTGTAATCAAGAAGCCAATAAACAGTAATAGCTGAATATTCCTTTAAAATGTATAGTTCAACTCTTAAAATAAAATTTATTTAGAAAAGATATCATTTACAACCCATTCAGCAGTAATCATTCATTATGTACTCACAAGCAATATTCAACAACTTGTATGCAGCAGTTTCTTTATAGGGCAAATGAGGGCAATATTTTCTCCTTAGCAAATATAACATCCCACCGTTAAAGAGAAATTCAAGTCAACTTTGGGACAACTGTGATATACACAAATTTCTTACAAGAAGCTTAAGATTCATACAGTGTAACAAGAATATATACAACTGTGTCCAGTGCATAGCTTAACAGCAGCATGTGAAAAATCTATTACCTTGAATTGGCACACCAATATAGGAAAATAATTTACTCAGAAAATGCAGTGTATTCAGAGAACACCAGTGAGGCACAATAAAACAACAAGATGTAGTGTAACCAAGTATGTAAGGAATAAATAGCGGGATTTTGCTCTGGAGGTCATCAGCTTAGAACAGATAAGACTTCGTCCTCGAAGCCACCTTTTGAAGGAAAGGGCTCCTCTTTTCACCTGGTTAGGAAAAGAAAACCAGAGTGTATGAATACACAAGCAGCAACTTCATCAACTCCACTGTATCCTTGATTTCTCTGGCACTGCAAACCTTCCAACTCTGACTCTAACAGATGTCACAGCATAGGATGTGAACATACGTTACTTAAAGACAAAAGGAAACAGCATTAATAAAGGGGAGCAAGAATGAACATAAAGTATTTGTATATTTTGTACTAGAAATAAGGATGTATAACTATATGCATACCAATTTTATTTAATGGCCAGAAACGTAATAGAATTACACTCAGATTGCTTGCATTTTGGTTTGAATATACACAACGTGTAATGTGGCATGGTTTACACAGCCACTGCATTTGACTCACCATCCACAACCAGAAAAGAAATTTTTCCATTGCCTACTTTGCAGCGTTGAATGGACTCTCTGGAGCCTACACATCCCATGATAGGTAACACAGTAAGAGTGCATCAGTCAGCTTTTCAATTAATGGCAGATTAAACAAGTAGCTGCTTCACACCAGCATTTACATACAAAGAGGATAACCCACCAGCACTGATTCCCAGAAACTCAGAAGGGAAATCTGCACTCCAAGAATGAATGAAAGAGACAGAGGTATAGCAGTGGGAAGAACAGAGAAAGGAAGAGAAGCATGGAAGAAAATACTGAAGCATGCTGTCTTCAGTCTTATCTGAAACTAACAACATACAACACGTACATCAATTAAGCAGCTTAAAATCTGGAGTTTTTAGAAGCTTTCATTTACTTACCTTCCTTACAGTAACATGCTCACTGGGACTGATGATTAAAGCTTCCCTTTCTTCCTCAGTGTCCATCCGTACAGTGCATTCGCTAGGTACAGACCTGTAGCTACCGACTTCAAATCTAAAGAAAAGTTAAAGGAAGACAATGGAATACTGAGTTATTTGCTCTAAAAAAATACAAAATTCACATTAATATATATATCAATATTCATTTAAATTACTGGAGGGAACTCCCCATAAAAAGCAGCAAGATTTCATTTATGCTGTCATCAGTCTGTATTTGCAATCTACTCTCAAGGTGTCATTTATTCTGAATAACCCTCATCATTGCTACCTCATTAAATAGCAATTTTCAAATGTTGACAGTGATGAAGATTTTACTTAGGCAGACGACTTGTGGTATTTTAGGTCTAAACCATGATGGTACTGAAGTTACATTGTGTATGTTTCTTCTAACTTGGCAACAATTAATTATCAGACACAAGAGATTAAATTAAAAATTAAAATATATATATATAAATCAACAGCCTTAAGGTTTTCTTGATCCACAGAGTTAGAACTAGCTCTGTAACAGTCACACATGCATTTTCCATTGCTTCATTTACCACAGACTTACAGTTTCTATTCTATTATCAGAAATTTCACACCAACAGGAAAACTCATCACTAAAAATAAAAGTCAGACAAAATAATCTGACAGTTTTTCAGTTCTGTAGCACACTTTCCATTTACTCTAGACTACTGTAAATGAAAACCTCAGAGTTAATCCGTTTAAAAGGAAGTAGAACCACAAAAGGAAGCAGAAGGGGAAGGTGGCCTATGCCTTCTGAAAACATAGGTCACTTCATACATACAGGTTTAATGCAGCAAACCGTTCATACGCCCTCAAACAAAAACATGTTTTACAGTATTGTTTACCTGTTACTTAGCTCTTCAGAGAGTCCAAGAGCTTCTTCTGCAGCTTCTCTCCTTCTCTTTTCTTCTGCTAGTGTTTGTGTCAGCTGTGACAGAGCTTGCTGCACTGAATCATATTGTTGCTCAGTGTCTGCAAGCCTACAAATAAAACAAAAAATGAAGTCAATATTTTATGAAGTCAATTCACAAAATTATAGGGACCCCTTGATTAATTCATTGTTATTTCTTATTAAGGAATGCTCTGTTTTGGGATAAGTACTCAATTATAATGAGACACTTTAGATTAGATTTTGAAATACTGAAATATGACATAATAATAATATTGTAAGAATATGACTGCCACATTCATTGTGCTGTAAATTCATGTTCTTCCCTTTTCCCCAGTGAGAGAGAAAAAACATTACTTCTGCACTTAGAATACAGCTGGTAGAAAAACAATATTGCTAATACACCCTCTTCAGTTCTGACCTTTTTCTGAGTTCATTTAGCTCCATATTGTCTATTTCAACAATAACTGCAGATCTTTCCTGTGGTGCTCCAGGGGGAACTTCTGCTCTACTTTCATCCTATTAAAAGGGAAAGAAAGCTAGTCACAATTTTTCTGGTTGAAAAAAAAAATCTTCATATCAATTAAAGAAGCCATGAGCAACACACAGCAGGGGGAACAAAACTCTCCTGTGCCATTCAATCATTTAATTTCCAAAACCACAACTTTCCAAACCTGCTTTTTAAGTAAAAATGACAACTGTCTGTGTGTGCTGCTGGACTTGGAAGATACACATATGCCACACAACACAGCAATCTGAGCTATGTCTGAAGTGCAAGAAGGACATCTACAAATGCACACAGTAGCTTTACACATTGACCAGAGTTTCATAAATAGCATGGCAATTACACTAACAGGATCTGAGACAAATTATCTGTGTAGTAGCACATCAAGCCATACAGACATACCAGTCCAAACAGTGGCAACAGAAACATTCTACATAGTTCTGCATTCTTTTTCTCACATTTGTGGACTCTAGGCACAGAACATCCCATTATATTTTGACCCCTTATGATAACATCTGAATATTTGGATTAATTACTCAGCTCTAGCTGCACAGTTTGCTGCTATGGTATAACACAAACAGGAGAACAAAAATACTGGCATGTTCAGAAAGATGCAGTCATGCACAAGTTGGAATCACTGGTTGGGGTGGCACTGATTAACTGCTTGGGAGTAGATGGCTATGCGTACACACAGAAGAGGTGGCATTTGAGACTGAATAAAGTAGGTCTCCCTTTTATTTTCTCCCAGGTAGTCTATGATCGATGTAAAGCAATGTTTAAATTCAGAGCTAGTGAGCTTTAGGCAGTGCAGAAGCACTGAGAACTGTGCTTAATCAGCCCCAGGCTTTGCAATCAACATGTGAAGGAAATGGAATCTGCATAGTCTGTGAGGTACGAAGTAGGGATTAGTTTCTCTTTTAGTGTACAGTTCTCCCTGTTACCCTTGTTTCTGGAGAGTTTTTAAATATGAAGCCATGTTCTAGGGTCCCACGTTAATCAGACATTACTGATTAAGCAAGGCAGTAGAGGAAAACATTTTAGAAATGAAGGGATCACAAAGAGATAAGCTTACATATGTGCATGATGAGTTGCAAAGGGTACTGAGATGTTGAACTGGTAATACAGATCTCAATTCCCCAAATATTACAAATAACTTAGGCAAAATGGTTTATGACTGCTGTAAAATTATCACTAAATCTTGCTAATCCACTGCTCAGTGATCATTCAATTATCTCTGCCAGTGGTGGCCAATTCAAAAAAGATGACGCCTCAAAATGAAAATAGCATCTGTAAAGAGCTTCCTGAAAAATCCAATGAGAAAACAGCTTCATAGCAATGGTTATCTTCAGCTCATCATAGCTCAGTGACTATGAAGGCAGTCTAGCTTTGCCAGTACACAAGGCAAAACAAACAGTATTTTTTAAGTACTTACTTTGTTTACACAAAAACCAGCACCAAAAGCACGAGTATAGTAAGAACCCTAAAAACTTCTCCCTATGTTCATTTACCTGAATGGTGCCCTGGAAGGATGTCACTTGCATCGTTTGATATTCCCTCTCCAGCCTTAAATAACGATTCTGCAAATCAGTGTAACGAAGCTGGTTATCCCTTAGAGTCTGAGATAGAGTCTTCAGCTGGGCAGATAACACAGCATTCTCTTCTGCTGACTGCACATTCTGAAAGAAATTATCACGTGAGTCATTAGCAAAAACAACAAAGCAAACTAAGATAAAACAAACACAAGATCTATCTCATCCAGGAAATTACTAGACATGAGATCTGTGGTCGAAAGTTTGAAATTAACTGCATACTGTTTTATTATCGCATCCACTTTTTGGCAAGGTCAGTTGAGTTGCAATTTCAAGTCTGAGCCAAATGGAATATGAAAATTAGAATTCAGAAGTTTCAAAGCAAAGTTTCAATCATTCAAGTTACCACCAGTTTAGCCATATTTCTATGCTGTTAACAGCTCAGATTCGCACTGACTATTTAGGATGACGATTGTTGTTTAAAGTTACCTTTGAATTAATCTGATGTAAATGCAGATCCTTCTGGTGCATTTCCTGAAGACAGCGCTGTAGCTCATTCTGAAGCTGATTCCTTTCAGCCAATACACGTCTGACTTCCTCAGGAGTGTCTGCACCTCCAGCAAGGGAGGCAGTTTCTAAAACCTTAAGAAGTAGCAGCATATTCAGGGTAAATGGTAAAGAAATGTTCTAAATAATTCAGTACTAAATATACATACAGACTAAGCAGTGATTTCTTTTTCACAAGATCATTTCCTTCTTGTAAGTTAATTCTACATGTGGAAAAAACTTTATTTACATAAAAATCTACTACTATATGTTTTAAATCTGCAAACTTCATAAAGAAAAAAGTGCAAATTGCACCAAGTGGAAAAACAGTGAAGGCAGATGAATTTAAAATACCTTAAAAAAGATTTGTTTCCTAATTAATAATGTATGGTATTCATAACAGGGTAAAAGCAGCTGTTTTGCTTTTAATACAAAGTTCAAAGCTCAATTCACAAAAAGAATTCACCTTTATCACTGATAAAGAAGGGCAAAATTGTGAATATCTGGCAGGTCAATGCTATGACATTAACCTCTATTAATGAAGAAAGGCGAGCCACAGTCAATGGTTTCTGTCACCTACTTTCCCATAAAATCATGAATCAAAGACTTCTACCACAAAGTACTTCATAACCCAGCAGACATTACAGTTGAGCAGACATTATTTGTTGTCTTTTACAGAAAAAAACTGAATAGTATATGACAACCATAAATGTTACCAGCTGAAACACTGTTCTAAATGAAATTAGTGGAAGTTGGCTTACCTCTATTTCCTTTGGAATAGAAAAAGCAAATAAAAATATTATTCCAAATAACACTTTCCTTGAACCATTAATGATAAACTACGAAAGCAGACAACAACTGCCAGACTGGGTCTCAGCTGCTGACTTTCTAAATTTGGTATTTTGTTCCTGGCAGAAGCCAACTCCAGCTGCTTCAAGGGAAGAACAACAATGCTTCCATTAGGCATCCCTCTCCCTTCTCCCCACAATTACATTCTATTCTCAGTGATAAATAATTAACAGATTGATTTAGGCTCTTATGAATGAACTTTAATGGCTCTTAAATTTGTTAGCAACAACTATATAAATTCCGAATTATCTTGCTATGGATGCAAATTACCAATTTCTTTTTTGATCTTGTTAAAAAATGTGCACCTAACAGTTTGTAGAAATCGTACGTCTAAAAAACATTCACATTACCTGAAAGAGTACATCTCTTTATCTTGGATTCATAAGAAGTGAGAGTAAAGATTCTCAATTCACATGCATGCATCCTACAGTACAAGTAGACTGTTGAACTCTAATTTCTTCTTTAACATGAACAAATCCCAAACTTTCCTGAATTTTCTTATTTTCTGCATCACGTTTTCACGCCTTCAAACATTTTTTTGCAATGCTTCTGTGAAGCTGAGGTGAAGCATACTGTGCCACTTTACCTACTATTTATTCAACATCCAAATAACTTATCCGATTAATCCTGTTTTCCTTAAAGTAAGATACAAGCAAGTAATCCTGTTTGTCCATCTGTATCAGTAACACTCGCATCAGTTAGATGATTTTAAAATTGGATTTAAAACAAAAATTGAAAAGTTCATGTCTCAGAAGAAGTTATGCGACTTCTGTATTTAGTGTAATAATCACTGGCTCAGGAAGACATAGCAAACTTGTTACTTTCAGCTGAGAGAAAAAGTAGTAAATATAGCCTGTATCAAAGGCTGCCTGGCAGCTAAGTAAGTCTAAGTGCATGCAAGGACTCAGAAACTGATAAACACATTGTTGGCACCCTACAAATAATAGTACAGCATTCTACTTCTCCTTTGAACACGTGTCATAGGAACAAGTAGCAACACCGGTTTTATAATTGTGCAAACTGCCAATGACTCATGATAGGCAGAAAATTGGCACAGTTATAGTCCCAGAGTTATACCGCAGCTAAGGGCATAACACATTTTATCTCAGCTACTACATAAGAACGCCTCTGTGAGTTGTCTTGAAAGCTCCAGACCTCCTGATTGGATAGAATTAAGTGAGAAAGCTACACACTGCATTTTTTTTCTTTCCAATATAGATCTCTGTACTTATCAACATCAGGTCTGCTGTTGAACCACGCTCATAATCATTCATCGACATTAACATAACATTAGCAATTCTATAAGGAGAGAATGCAGTTACCTTACAATTCAACCATAACAAACTGCTACTCCTCACTGGCTAAGAATAAATAGCCATTACTGGTTCATGACAGTTCTTCAACTTTTGCTTTATATCTGCTCATTTATTTATGAAGCTTTTTTGCCTGCGTTTTGTCTATTAAAATGTATTGCACTAGTGAGTCTTTTTTGTTATTTTATAAATGTAACCAACTTCTTATTTCAAAGAAGTTGATCAATATCAAAACACCTGACTCCATTTAAAAAGTGTTCTTAATTACTGCAACTCACTGACCTGGTGTAGTTGCAGCTTCCTGTTTGACTGGCCCCCGAAGAGTGAAATACAGACACTGTACTCTTTAGCGTACTAGCCTTCACTATCACACACTATATAGCTCTCATTTAGGAAGCGAGCTGCAAATTTAGTACAATAAATTGTCTGAAGTAGGTTGATGCCTCCTGCTATATTCTGTTTACCTTGACTGGGTAAACGGTGCCAGTGGAGATTGATTTCTTAACAGCTATGTCTTCTTGCAGCTTCTGCAGTTCTGCAATCTGTCGGTCTTTCTCAGCAACTGTCATTTGATATTGATTTCTCAGTGCTTGGGACTCTGAGAGAAGGAGGTTCTTTTCCATTCTGAATGTGAAATAAAAAAACTGGGCATCGAATGAAAACACACTATACAAAAGTCAATGAAAAGAATAAGGCTGTACATATTGTTATTCGTAAAACAAATCATGGCAGCTTTTAAACACTCTTATGCAAACGTGGTACATTTCATGAACACTCTCAATACATACTTCAATTTGAAGATGTCTGTTTAAAATGGCATTTGCAGAATTAGACCCAAGGTGTCACACTATTCATTTGTCACAGGCAACAGAAGATGTGAACAATGTAGAAATGGACATCTGAATTTACAAAAATATTCCTCAAATGTGAAATAAAGCTCATTTTCAACATATAATTGACTTAAATCTGCAATACTTCAGACAGCTACTTAAAAACAACAATGAAAACAAAAATTGGGAGGAAATGTTCAGGTTTATCAATGGTAAATTTTACTGAGAAGACAACATGATATCATCAAGAATAGAAATGAGATCCCTTAACCATAGTTCCACACACTGAAGTCACCAGCTGGAGAAAAGACAGTCATTCAAGGCTTTCTGAACTTTACATAAACAAAAAGATAATTATGGAAAGATATCTGGATAACTGTGAACAAAGAAAACTGTGTGCAAGCTGACTGTGTACATTATTGGAAACATTTTTCTGATAAACTATAAATAATTTTTTATGTCAGTTATATGTCAGGTTGAAGTTAATGAAGAATTCTAAGCAAAAGCTTTATATGTTACTTGTTAATTTAAGCATTTATACCTCAGTCCAGCAAGTTCACTCTGGTATGATGCAATGTCTCTCTCAGTTTCTGCTTGGAAGGCTTTTGTCTGATGCAATGCCTTCTCCAAATCATCAACCTTGGCCTTCAGTTTTGATATTTCAACAGTTGCAAGGCTGGCTCCTTCTTTAGCCTACATTTAATAAATATGATTAATGAACTGGAAAGAAAACCATATAATTGAAGTTTTATTAGTGCCAGAATTCTAGTACAGAATTCTTTCTCTTTGCTTTTCCCGTTTGCTCCTGTTTAACAGCAAAATGATCTAAACTCTCAAGATTCTACTCGTCTTTAGTTAAACTATTTTTTCTTAGCACTCAAGTAATTTGCAAAGTCATGCATTCTCTGCATTAAAATAAAAAAAACAAAAAACAACATAGCTAATCAAAACTTACCAATTCTTCCCTACTGATCCGAGGCACAACTAAACTACTTTTAAAAGAATTTTTATCATTGATGCCGTTGCAAACAATGGGAAATGAAGCTGTGCCCCCCTGTTTAGTTTCAGAAGCTACCTTCTGCTTGCTGAGTTCCTGCAGCAATTTGTCTCGGTCATCCTGAAGACTGGCCATAGCCTTGGAAAATGCTTCAATCTGTTGAACATAATTCCCACATTCAGATGACAGTCTGCTAATCTCCAGTTCGCGAGTGACAAACGTCCTACAGAGATTTTCAATTTCATCAGCAATCTGATCAAGTGTAACCATGTTTGCTGGATCCAAAAGCACCTTTTTCAGAAGACCGTTATCCTTAAGTATACTGACAAGATGGGATTTAAAGCCACCCAATTCAGCTTCAAGTTCGACTCCTTTCTTTTTTTCGGACTTTAGTTCTGATGTGTATTTGCTCTGAAGTATCTTTAAGTCCTCTATTATCCTATCTCTATCATTTTGCAGAGCAGTCATCGCTTTGCCAAAGGCCTCATTCTGGGACCTCAGCTCTCTATTCTGAGATTGAACTTCTACTATCATGTCCGTAAAAGCACTGGGTTCGCATCCATGCTCAAGTGCCAAAAATGTCTTACTGTATTCATCATCTGCATCCTTAGTATTCTTGCCTAGTGATTTCTGGACTTCTTCAATCTTCTTCTGAAGTTTTTCTCCATACAGTCCATTGGATGCACTTTTTTTTTTCTGAATGCTACCACTAGTTAACAGCTTCTCTCCAGATTCAGAAACAAGTTTCTCTTTGTTTAATGATGCAATTAAAGATTCTAAATCATTTACTTTAGATACTAATTTTTTATTTTCACATTCCAAAGACACGACAGTATCCATTTGCAGTTGATTGGACAGTTGCACCTCTTTTACTTGTTTCTGAAGTTCATGTTTCTCCTGTTCAAGGCCTTTAATGAAATCTAATTTCTGCTTAAGTAAGTCTTTTAATTGATGATCTTTCAGAGATAAAACTTGGTTAAGATCTTCCCTATACTTTATTAGCTGGGCATTTAGCATTGCATTTTCAGAATGAAGATCATCTATCTGGTTAAGAAGTACCCTTAATTCTTGTTTCAAAGCATTACTCTCACTTGCATTGCCAACTATAAGATTGTCCCGTTGATTTATGACATTTTGGTGAAGATGCTCCAACTCTTTATATTTAGAAAAAAGGTCATCACGATCATTCTGAAGAGATGACATTGATTTTTTAAAAGCGTCTAGTTCACTGGCAATTGCAGCCCTATCTTGACCTGCCTTATCTGCCTTCATCTGAAGATTTCTCAGTTCACTTTCCAGCTTCTGACGGGACTCTTCAGACTGTTGTCTCTCTCTCTTCAGCACCTGGAACTGATGCTCATATTCTTTGATTTGTTCTCTATGTTGAGTCTGTACCTGAATCAGATAGTCAGAGATTTCATCACTTTTTGAAGAAATTAGTAAGGAAATTTCTTTGTCTTTATTATTCAGCATGACTTTCATTTGCTCAGAAATGGTAAGCTGCTTTTCTAATTCAGCATGAATTTTTTCCTTTTCGGCAAGAAGTTTTTGGAGTTCTTGTTCTTGTCTTGAAAAATTACTTTCCAGTACTTTTATCTCTCTTCCTGAACTTTTACTATTCTCTATGAGATGATTAAGAGAGTTATTTTCTTTAAGGAGTGCTTGCAAAGCTTCTTCTTTTGACTGAAGAGCATTTTCCAGTTCTTGCTGCCTATTAAAAAAATACATATTTTCTTCCTTTAATCTGTGGAGCTCTTCATGCCATGGTGCATCAGCAGATTTTTGCCTTAAATACAGTTCATTCTTTGTTTTCTCTCCCACAGAATATTTGATATTCAGTTCTTGAATCTGACTCATTTTGTCTTTCAACTCATCTTGTAGGGACACTATTCTTTTATTACTGTCTTCTATATGTCTTTCTTTACTCTGGATAGCCTCTTTGAACTGCATTTCCCAGGTTTTCATTTCAGTGATTACCCTGTCCCGGTCATTCTGAAGAGAGGACATACACTTCGCAAAAGCAGCTAAGCGTGCCAAAGCTGCATTCAATTCTGCCTGAAGTTTCTTGTTTTCAGAGTCCTTAAAGCTAATGTCCTCCTGCAATCCTTGGATCTCACTAATTGCCCTATCTTTTTCTCTCTGAAGGGCACTGTGTCTTTCCTCTAGGTTCAAACATTCTACTTTATGAACCAACTTTAATTGTTGAAGGTTTGCTTCCAATTCTGTCGCATGTTCTCTCTTCTGGATTTGTAGTTCATCTTCTTTCCTCTTAAGTTCTTTTCTCCAATTAAGATTCTCAGCAGTAAGCCTGTCCACTTCTTTTTTTGACTGATCCAACAAGTTCACCTGTGAAGACAGTTTTTCATTGAGACAGGATATTTCTTCATTTGATTTGGTAAGCTTTTCTGACATATTACTCAAATCCTTTTCAAATTTTTCATTTTTTGACTGTGACAGTTTCACAGACCTTTCCAAATCCAGGATCAGCTCCTGGAATTTTATAGAATCCTTTTGCAAATGGTTGATCTCCTGCTGTTTCTCCTTTAAGAGTTCTTGTAATTCCTTTGTTCTGTTTTTATTTCCACTGTTATCTCTCTGTGCACATTTCACCTTCTCTTCAAATACTTTTACTAGTTGCAACTGCTGTTCTTCTTTTTCTCTAATCACATTACACTTCTCTGCCCTTAATTCTTCCAGCTGCTGTAACAGCACATTATTCTGCACTTGTGCTGATTTCATTGTATCAGTAAGATGATCAACTTCTTTAATATGATTAAGCAATTCTGTCTCAAGGAATTCCCTCTCATTCTTTACTTTGTAAGAACTTTCTTGTGCATTTTCTAATTCCTCCTGTAAGAGGCATTTATCATCTTCTAAAATCTTTACTTTTTCATTTAGGCTAACAATTTCTCGTGTAAGATTTTTACACTCCATGTCCAGTTTTGTGATACAGTGATTTTTATGGTCCAAAGACTTTTCAGTTTCTTTCACTTTTTCTGAAATTAATTTTCTTTCTTGCTCCTTTTCAGAGAGTTCATCCCTTAACACATTAATGTCCTTTAACAATGATTCATTCTTATATAATGCATCACTGATTTTAGATTGCATATCATTTTGGTACACTTCCATTTGAACTTGGAGGTCTCCCAAAGCTGCTTTAGTTACAGTGATGTTATTATGAAGGATGTCATTTTCATCCTGAATTTTCTCTAAAGCCTGCTTTAAATTTTCAGAAGTTTGCTTCAGCTGTTCATTTTCCTCCATAAGCTGATGATTCTGTTGAGTGAGTTCATGAAGACGAACCTGGTGCTCTTCCATTCTTGCCTCTTGTTCACATATCTGCCTTTTTGCTTTACTCTGTAATTCATCAACTTCCAATTTCTTGGATTCACTGAGTTGCTTCAGCTGATCCTGAATAAATTCATTTTCATCCATGAGTTTTTGAACACGCTTCTCAAGAGCCTCCTTCTCAGATTCCCCTTCCCTGAGTCTCTGAATAGCCTCTTGTTTCTCTTTTCTAGCGACATCAATAACTTGCCTCATATCTGCTATTTTACTACTGATATTCTCATAAGCCTGAAGGAGGGATTCATACTCTTGCTTTAATTCACTGTGCTTAGCTTTCCAACCTGTTAATTCAACTGTCTGAGAATCTTTTAGGGTATTTAGCTGGAAAGAAAAGGCCTCTTTTTCCTGAACTATTGTCTCCATTGTAGATTTAAGACTTTCACATGCAGCAGTGAGGTTTTCATTTTCAGCCAAAAGTCTAGCATTTTCAGAAACAAGGCTCTCCTCTTGAGACAGTGGAGAAAGAGTATTTGAACTTTGCTTTTCTCTACCAAGCTCTAACAACAAGTGTTCAAGTGTACCCGTCTTGTTCATCAGTTCCTCTCTTTCTAATAACAGCTTATCAATCTGTTCTTTTAGATATTTATTTTCTCTCAGAGCTTCTTTACGCGATATTAAAGCTGCTTGTAATTTTCTTTGAAGGTGGTCCTTGGACTTCTCCTCTGCTATAGTCCTTTTTTCTTGTGGTTTAGAATCACTTACATTAACAGTTTTTGCAGGTGTTTCTTGAACTACTTCCATTTCTTTCTGGGTTTTATAGTCTGCCGCTTCTTTCAAATTAGTTTTCCCAGAGTAGCCAGTCTTGGATAGTTGAAAAGAGGTGCCTTTACTTTGTAATCTTCCTTGAAGTGAACCACTGTCTGAACAAAACTCTACCAATTCTTTTCCAGTATCATTTTCTTCTTTAAACTCTTTGCATGACACTACAGACGATCTTATCTCAGCCTTCTCACGAAGCAAACAAAGTTCTGTCTGAAGCTTTTTGTTTTCTTCACTGACATGCTTTACCTCCCTTTTCACATTGATTAGTTCCAAATTGGACTCCTCTAAATGATGAGCAAGCTTCTCTTTTTCATTCTTTATTTCTTCAAATGCTGCTTTGTAATGATGGAATTCTTGGCCCTCCTTTAGAGCTTCTTTCAACAATTCCTTTTCAAGATCAAGTTTATCCTTAAAATCTTTAAGCGAAGAATGCAATGCTTCTATTTCCTCATTCTTTTCTGCAATTTCCTTATTAGCTTCCATTCTCAGTTTCTGCAGCTTCTTCTGGTTCATCCTGTAATCCTCCTCATTTTTTTTAACAAGTGTTTCTTTCTCATTTTTTACACATTCTAGCACTGTCTTCATGTCTACAGTTTCAGCCACAAATGCTTTCAGTTTTTTCTGTAGCTGCTTTATATCCTTCAAAAGGCTATCCTTACACTGTTTCTGGTACTGTTCCTGCTGTCTCATGGAGTTTAAGTCTATTGCTTCTTCTCCACCACCAAATTCAACTAATATTTTCCTCAGCTCTTCCTTTAACACTTCTGTTTCCTCCTGAAGCTTTGCATAACTATTTCTTAGTTCTTCTAATTCAATGTCCTTATTTGTCACCAAAGTGATTAGGTTTCCCTCTTTAAAGGATGCATCCTGAACCCTGTTTCTTGATTTGTTGGATTCCAAATTATTTAGGTCACCTTCTTCTTCTCCCTCTGCCTTAGGAGAAATAAACTCTTTCCCAACATGTTTTTCTAACTGATTAAAATCAAATTCTTTTGATTTTTTTTGAAGATCTTCCCAGAGCACTTCACACTCTTGTTTGACATGCTTCAAGTGTTTTTGTTCATCAAAACCTGCTGTGAGCTTAGCACGCTCTGTCTCCTCTTCCTGAAATTTTCCTGCATCTTCTTCCCTGACCAAAAGTTCTCTCTGTAAGTCGGCTTTTTCTTTTTTCAACTGAATTAGATTAATTTCACTGTTGGAGTCCAAACACTTACTCTTGTCCCTGGCACTGGGCTCTTCAGAAACGGAATTTTTCAACAATTCTTCCTTCTTAACTTCAGACTTCATCATTTCAAGAGCTGTTAAGAGCTGAGAATGGTCCTCTTCGTATGCACTTACTTTTTCATCAAGTACAGACTGCATACAAGCAAGCATGCAATCCTTTTCCTCTAAAGATTTTAGGTTCTGCTCACAGATCATTTGTTTTTCAGCGATGACATCATTTAGTTCTGCAATACTGGCCTGAAGTTCCTCTAAATAAGAGGCTTTTGCAGACAAGATATCATTCAAGTCTCTTATTTTGTCATCTTTTTCTAAAAGTTGTTGCTTCAAAGTTCCAAGATAGGTCTCGAAATTTTTATTTTCATCTTCAAGTAGTTTCAGCTTGCCTGTTAACTCCTCAACTTTCTTCAACAACTCCTCTCTTTTTTCTTTCTCCTTTTCTATTTCTTCCTGTCCACTCTTTTCTAGTTTTCCAACTTTCTGCATTAGATCTCTTCTTATTACTAAGGCTGCTTGAAGTTTCTTCTTCAGATTCTCTTTTTCTTTGCCAAGTTTCTCAAGATTAAGATGCATCTCCTCCTTTTCTTTCATTAAATCTTTAAAAACAGCTTCTCTGTTGCTCAATACAACCTGACTACATTCCAGTTCTTTCTTACAGTCCTCAAGTTCCTGCAACACTCTATTTAGTTCTCCTACAGAATGATTATGAGCAGATTCAAGATCCTGCAGTTTGCTATTTAAAGTATTCCTCTCTTCAGAAAAATTCAGCATTTCACTAGACAACGATTCCATGATCTGGGTAACAGAACAGTCCTTTTCTTTCATTTGCTGGCTTAGTCCAGAAATCAAACCTTTTTGCTGATTTACCTGTGAAGTTAAGTCTTCTATAAGCTGATCTTTTCTTCCCATTTCTTCAAGGAGACTTGCTACTTTTTTATCTTCAACCTGCAGTTTTTCTTGACTGGTTCTTATTATTTCTTCAGATTTATTTATCTTGTCCTGAAGAAAGTCAATCTGTTTATTCTTTTCTTGAAAAAGAGACTGTTGTTTGTGTAAAGTTTCCTTGACGACAATCATTTCTTGTGATAGGCATTCCATTTCAGATTCATAGGTACCCTTCATTTTATCGATATCATTCTGTAGCAACTCCTTCTCTTTCTCAAGCGACTGCACACTTTTTAATTCATCTTTTATGATATCTATTTCTTTCTGCTTTTCTACAAGAACCAGCTGCAATTGTTCTCTTTCTACTTCTTTGCTCAAAATAGTGGTTATCAGAGTGGAAAATTTTTCCCATTGTATTTCACCATCGCTTAGTTGCAGTTGGGAATCTGAAGCCTGTGCATTCTCTTCTTTACATAAAAGACTACTATTAAGTAAAGGAGATAAGTTTTGAGTTATTTTCTCTTTGGTAAGATCCAGTTCCTCCTGTAAAGACTGGATTTTGCTATTCTTGGATTTCATTTCACTTTCTAAACAGTTCAATTGCTCAGTAAGATTTTTAATTTGTAAAGTTGCCCTATCAAGTTCTGTCACCCATTTGTCTTCTGACTCACGAAGACTTTGCTCTAGATTTTCAAATTTAAGCTCTAATTTAGAAAGTTCTTCACCCTTCACACTAACCTGCATCTGTAACTTCTCTTTTTCAGTCTTCATCTGCAGTTGGACAGCATCTATCTGCATTCTTGAGTAACTTTCACTGGCTTCTAGTTTTCCATTCAGTTCTTGTAGCTCTTCCAATTTCTTTTGCAAATTATTTTGAGAAGCAAGAAGTTGTGCATTTTCAGCCATGAGTTTAGCAGCATCTTCTTGTAACACATTTTTTTCTTTCTCTAAAGACTCTACTTGGTGCTGCAGACTACCTATTAAAAGTGCATTGTCGTGGCTGTCTTGAGATGATTTGGAATTTACATTACTCAACTGCAACTTTAGACATGCTATGTTATCTGCCTGTTCAGTGCAAGTCACACGCAGAGACTCCATAGCCAACTCTTTTTGCTGCAAATCTTGTTTCCACGTACTTACTTGGTCTAGTGCTTTACGGTGTTCACTTTTTACAGTCTCAAGCTCAACTGTTAATGAATCAATTTTCTTCTGATTAATATTAAAGCTTTCATCCTTTTCCTGAAATTCCTTAGTCAGGTTTCTCATAGCTGCACCACTTTTCTCTAATTCTTCTCTGAGAATCTCAATCTCATTAGAAAAAACGCTCAGGTTTTTATTTGCCAGCTGTAGACTGGTATCCTTCTCCTTCACAGAATTGAGCAGCTCAGCAATAACTACTTCTTTTTTATTAAGAGCTGCATTAAACTCTGTTCTTAATTCATGCTGTGCTTCAATTTTTCCCTGAAGAGACAAAATGGCATTTTCTTTCTCCTGGACTATTTCCTTAGATTTTTGTAGTTCTTGTGCTAGCTCATGTACTTGACTTTGGAGTTCAGAGATTAAACTTATCTTCTCTTCATCTTCCTGCACTTTCTCCTTCAGAGTTTTGAGAAGAGTTTTATTTTCTATAAGAGAGGATTCGCTTTCTGATAAGGACTGGTCCTTCTCTATTATTAAAGTTTTCTGATGTTGTACTTCATTCTGCAAATGCATTTTTACTTCCTCCAGCTCCACTACTTGTTTCTTTAAGACAACACATTCATTATCCTTTTCTTGAAGTTGCATCTTTAAATTCTCACTGAATAATGAAATATTATTGACAGTTAAATCTTTCTCTGAAACAAGTACCTTTAATTGTTCTGCTTCGGAATTTAAAAGCTCTAACTGTTTCTGCTGCAAAATGGATGATTCCTGTACATCAGAAAGACATGTTTTTAAACTGACACATTCATCTATCTTTTGCTTTAAAAATTCATCTTTCTGTTTAACTGAGTCGTTCAACTGTGCTTCTTTTTCTGTCATATTTTTAAGTTGATACTGAAGATCAGAAATAACCTCCATATTCTCAGACAGTTGAATCCTAAGTATATCAGACTCTTCAGATTTATCTTTTAGCAACTTTAAATCTTGAGCTTGCCTCTTACATTCATTTTCCTTTTCCTGTACTGTCTGTCTAAGCTGGCTGGTTTCAAAACCTAGGGTTTGTATTTGGTTTTGCAGATCTGAAATGACTTGCAGATATTGCCCTTCTCCTGTCATTTTACTATCTTTCATTTGTTGTAGCAGAACATCCTTCTCAGAAATAAGAGTTTCTTTTTCTTCCAAGAGAGTTTTTAGGTTTTCTCTTTCAACCACTAGGCCATCAATTTGGTCCTTCAGAGCTAAAATATTATGATTCTGTTGAGACAAGTGTGAAGTTAAAGTAGCTACTTCTTCTGACTTTTTCATTATCACTGCATTAAGGTTTTCAATGTCTCCTTTCAACTTTTCATTTTCCATAGCTGCTGTTTGTGTTTGCTGCCTTGAGGAAGTAATATCAGACTGTTGTTGTACTAACTGTGACTGCACAATTTCAAATTCATGCAACTTCTCGTTCAGTAAGTTTGAAAGGTCCTCCTCCTTATGCTTAAGCTCAGTCACTTCTTTGCTTAATAGCTGTAACTGATTATTTAACGCTGTATTTTCTTCAATTTTATCAGAAACTTGCTTATTAAGCTTTTCAAGTTCTGAACCCTGACTTTTTAGGGTCATGTCTCTTTCCCCTACCGACTGAGATAACTTCATTTTGTCCTCTTTAAGATTTTTAATTTCTTCCTGCAATTCTACAATATAAGATTTACTGTCCTCCACTTTCTTATGTAATGAATCACACTGAAGGACTTTTTCTTCCAGACACTTGCTCTTAGCTTCAAAATCCAAAGTTAAGCTTTGAACTTGCTCTCGCAGCAGTAAATTATTTTCCTTACTCTGGCTGAGCTCTTGTATTAGCGTACTGCATTCAGATAACTTACTATTTAACATTTCTTCTTTCTTTGTTTCTTTCTCTGTAGCATCCTTCAGTTGAATGAGAACTGATTGCACTTGTTCATGCAACTGTTGTGCCTGTTCCTTGCTTTCGAACAACTGACCAGCTAACACATTACATTCATTTGTTTTCTTCTGCAGCTGCTCTGCAACTGAATTTTCTTTTTGCTTTGCAACTATTGAGAGTTGTTCAATTTCTTTTGCTAGAGTGTTTTTTTCACAATTTAGTACCGAAAGAGCTTTTTGGTACTCAGCATTGCTAGTAGATAGCTTGCTTTCTATTTCTGCCACAGTCTGGATCTTCTTTAACAATTCACATTCCTTTACATCCAGGAGCTTGGACAAATTCTCATTTTCACTGACTAACTGCTGCTTCTCTTCTTTCACTCTGTCTATACTTTTTTTCAGATGCTCATTTGCTTTCACTTGCTCTGCCAATTCTGTTTCTTTCTCTTCAAGATCTGCCTGCAACTGCTTATTAGCTAAAGCTTTCTCCTGTGTCTCTATTTCCATCTTGTTAACTTGTTTATGTATTTCACTTAATTGGTTATTAAGCTCTTCACAACGTGTCTCTTTAGCTTTAAAATCTTCAGTTAATTTAAGTTTAGTCTCTTCACTTTGTTGCTCCAAAAACTTAAGCTTCTTATCTAATGAAAAAATGATTTCTTGTTTCTCTTGTAATTCTTTTTTAATTGTTTCCTGGTCTTCAGCATGTTCCATAACCTTCCTAGATAACTGAGCCAACTCTTCATCTTTTTTAGCATCTTCCAAAACTAGTCTGTCGTATGAATCTTTGATAGATTTTAACTCATTTTCAAGAGTCAGTTCTTTATTCTCTTTCTCTTTAAGCAAACTGTTCATTTTTTCTTTTAGAGTGTTATATTCCTCAATCTGAGATTTCAAATATTCAGATTCTTTTCTTTGCTTGTTCTCAGTTTCTTGTAGCTTTTCAGATGATTTGCTAATCTGTTCTTTCAGCAACGTAATTTGTGACTCACACTCCATAAGACTATTATGGTGTGCGACATGATTGGCTTTGATTTCAGAGCGGAGATCTTTAATTGTAATGGTGTACTCGTTGATTTGTCTTATCAGTTCCTCATTTTCTTTGGTTTTAGCTTCATTCTCAACTCTAATTCTTTCCAGTTCTAGTCTCATTGTATTACTCTGCTCAGAAAGGACAGATATTTTAACACTTGCATCTCTTACATCGGCTGTTTGTACTTCTTTTAGCAAATCAGCCTCCCTTTCAGCCTTTGATAATGCCTCTTCTATCCCTCGTATTTCTTCATTTTTGCATTGCACTTGATGCTTCAGGATCATAACTTGTTCTGAATACTCTGTCATATTCAAAGACAAGGCAGATAACTCCTTCTCTTTTTCTGCCAGTGCTTCTTTAAGATGATCAATTTCTCTTTCACGTTTCTGAAGATCCTGAATAAGTTGAGATCTCTCCTCTAAATGGCTTGTATTCAGTTTGTCAAGCTCTTCATTTGTCTGGTCGAGATCCAGCTGCATCGATTCTACCATGCCATCTTGTTTCAAAGTCTAAACATCAAGAAAATAATGTTACAAGAATAACTGAAATGTATATTAGAAGGAAAACAGAAGATACATTCCTCATGTAAATCTATTATTTAAGCTATTTAAGCACTCACTACTGATCCTTGAACTAATGACCTATCCAACAGTACAATTCACAAGACAATAATGTTACTTTTTGGATAATTCTGGCATACAGAAAGGTCAGTGTAACTAATATTGAGGGTGTTTTCTGTCTGACATTTAAATGAACCATGCCAAATTAAAATAAAGTTAATTTCCATTTTGACTTACCTTTTCCTTCAGTGTAGCAACTTTTTCTGTTAGATCACTGATGATTTTTTTCTGTTCAGTGTTCTCCACTTCACATACACTGCATTTCTTTAAGACTTCTTTCAGCTTAGTATTAAAAATAAAAATTTGTATCATGGAAATATATTTAAAATTTGATGTTAAAATACTGAACTTACCTAAGAGTGGAATTTATACAGTGAAATTAACTAAGGTAACACTTCACTCAAAAAACACCAATACGTTCATGCAAAGCACTGTGGTGTGTCTAAGTAAACATTACACCCAGCTTCAAGTAATTATACGATGTGAACAAAGCTGTAATGAAACAAAAGAGCCAAATCCTTTGGCTACAAAAACAACAATTTTGCTGATGGCGTACACATCTAAAGTTGAGGCCAGTGTTCACCAGTTCTAATAAATTATATACTGTTCAGTAACTTACTTTTTGTTCACTATGAACAAACTTCTCTCCCAGTTCTTTGTTCATCAGATCCCTTTCTTGAAGCATTTTTCTCAAAGTTTCAATTTGTTCTAGTTTTTCTGTTAAGCTTAGCAGTTTTTCTTCTTTTTCACCAAGTGAAGTTTCAAGGAAGGTATTTCTGTCACTCAGTCTAAGAAGAAAATACACACACAGACCTTTGGTAACTAAATTCCATTTCGAAAACAAAGTTTGCTTTAGGCTTTCTAGGTTTATTAGTCCCTAAGCTATGTACCTAAAAGAATAATCATTTCTCTGATTTCCATTTAAACTAGCAAGACCAAAAATATTTTGACAGCAATCAGAAGCAAGAATCAAGTAAATACATTTTACATGTTTTAGCAGATTACACTTCTGCTCTATTAGAAGTTTAAAGCAAATAAAGCATTTTCTCTGTGCAGTTATAGAGAATATTTATTTTACCCTTTTAGCTGCTCATTCAAGCCAGAGATCAGAATTTGATGCTTTTCAGCATCTCGAATCTGTTGGCTGCGTAACTGGGTGAGTTGAGTTTGCAAACGTTCATTTTCATTCTGCAACAAAAAATTAATCAAGAGGATTATTGCACACATGCATCCAGAATAGCACAAGAAAGCTAGAGCTCCAAAAACCTGACTCACTAGAGGATTTACATCCTACATAGTAAGAGGCTGTTAGCGTATTAGCACTCATCAGTTCAAAATACAACATTAATACCACAAGTTGAGATTGATGCAACCTACCTTTCAGAAATACTTCCTTCAGTGATGCTAATAATAGAATGAACTCGAGGATCACTGCTCCATACCAAAAGCAACGCGCACACACACACACACACACACACACACACACACACAGTGTTAAGGCACCTTATTTAATTCAATAGGGGAAGCTACTGCTTTGAAAAAACACACTTTCCTCGTTGATTTGAGGATAATACTAAACAGGTAACTTTTTGGCACTTCTTTTCAACTTAAAGAAATGCAAAAAAAAATCTGCAGGAGATTAGATTAGCATACAGGGAATCGCAGAGAGAAGAGAAAGCAAGCTTCATTCACACTTTTTTCTTTAAACAGTACAAATGTCCTACTGTAGTCAGATTCACTGCACGCACTCAAAAATAAAACCACAGAAAATCTAATGTCAACCAGAAAGCAAAAACAGAACACATACTGAGAACCAACATCAAAAAGGACAAACATGGCAAACCTGTCACCTCTAATGAAAATAAGCTAGCATTCTGGAGGAGGCAGAACACACCTGTACAGCCCTCAATAGCTGCCCTTCTTCCTTTACATCAAACGTTACCTGTATCAAAAGGTTTTGTTAAAAGATTCTCAGATATTAATAAGGTTGTCTTGTATCTCAAAATAATTATATAGAAGTAAATAAACAAGTAAGTAGGCGCAATTTAGCAGGTAAATATGAGCAATGCACGAAGCATGAGGAGCATGAGGAAGAGATCCGTTGTCTCATTTTGTGGAAACTAGGTTTAGAAAGTACAAAGCATAGTAACTTACCAGTCAGGCAACACTATAAAAGTATTTAAAAATTCTGATATAAGTATTTATTTTACTGTTCATTCTGGTGCATTCACTGATTACAGAATATATTAAAATATCTGTTACACATCTATGTTATGCATATATTATATGTATGTGAGATATAATTATGAATTGAGGGACATAAGAGAGACTTATCCTAGTAGTGAAAAACCAGTTCAGCTCTTAATCTTCTGACAAAGGCATCCTACAGAGATGAATACAAAGTATTTTGACCTTTACTACTTTTCTGCAACAATTAATGAAACTTGCTTCCAAACAAGTTTCTTCATGTGCTGACTTCTACTTTTGCTGAATAGAAGTGTCAGGCTTAAACTTTAAAGCATAACATAGCATGCGTAGACTATAAACTATAAAATAGGTTTTAGGCATTTTTGCTAGCTGCAAATTTACACTTTTGTGTTACAGTAAGACGATGAAAAGAAAATGAAACGATTCTCTTAACAACAGCAGTTTTTAGAGAAATACAATAGCTCACCTGAAGAGCTTCCATTCTACCTTGAAGTTGCAACCTATCTTCCAAATCCTGACAACGTTCTTCTAGAAACAGAATTTGTTCCTGCAGTTGATTTCTTTCCAATTCCAACTCTTCAACAACACTCCGTAAGCCTATTTAAGTCAAAGAGGAAAAACTACTTCAGGAAAGATTTAAACAAATCCTGACGTCTACAAGTGACTTTCACCTTTATATTCACAATTTTCACCACTCTTGGGCACAATTAGATCACAACCACTTCCAGTGGAAAGGCTTGAGGCCTTGTGCATGCAAATATTAAATGACAAACACACCCTTTACTTTACAAAAACTAAAAGCTACTGGTGTAACTCCATAACTCATAAAGAACCTGGCAGAAATATTCTAACAGATATTGTGTCCCAATTAATAATACGGCTGATGTTACTTTAATCATGAGTTTTAATACACTTACAAGATCAGATCTTAAGCTATATTAACAAAGTAAGCAAGTCCATATCAAAATCTGCAAGTGTATCTACTCCATTTTACCAATGACACATACTAGGAGCTTTTACCACAGGTAGAAGAGCATCTACGCTAAAAAACAGGTATTTGATTTTTACTACAAAACACACAGCAGCGCAATACAATTCTGTTTCCCAAACAAAACAGTTATGTAGATCAGAAACACACTCACAGGAACAAGACTCATAACTTAAAGACCACACGATCTTGCCACATAGGGTACTTCACAGGCACCAAGGCTCAAACAGTTCCGGTGTTTAATAATATTTATATTCTACTTCTGAACCAAAACTAGGCAGTTCATCCAGCACGCACATGCTTAAAATGAAACAGAAGAAAACGCAAGCCAAAAAAATTCAACAAAGAATAGAATACACCACAAATGGGCTGTTAGTTGAATTTTGAAAACAAAAATAGACAACAAAATACAGGTGCCGTGCATGCTTTAATAAACTGACTAGTCTCTATCACACCTGCATTAGGTGAAGTGTATTCTGGCCACCAACCTCCCATATTTTCTCCTTCAGCTGAATCAGTGCTATCCAAGGTGACATTCAATGCTTCCTGAAAGCACTGCTTTCTATCAAAGCTGTACTCTTCCTATGTGCAAAACATAAGAGTTGCATTTCATTAAAAGAAGAAAAGCAGCAAGGGTAAAATACATATTCTGTTATTAGAAGTGCAGTTTCAGTTAAATATTCTAAAACCCAGCAAGTGATTCAGATCCACAAACGTAAGTATACGTGATCACTATGGACACCTGTCCAGCCTCAAACTGTCATTTCCAGAGAAGCAGAGTCTCCCACAGGCTTTGTGCAGTATCTAGTACCTTTTGTACAGCTCTTAAGACACCCTCAGGCATCTGAGAGGCCAGCAGCTAATTATGTTTGGAAACGTTAATTGGTTCCAGTTTCCACACTTAATCGCATCCTCTGAAATTCAGGGTGAAGTACTGGAATTAACTAAACATAAAATTATTCTTCCAACGGCAAGCTTATGCAAGTGACATCCTAATTCTTACAAAATATTGAGGTTTTTTTGCAAGCAACAGCACCAACTACTAAAATGTTAACCTGAATGAACTGACATTAATTACTAACCATTCAGTAAATCTCCTAACAGAGGAATTAATAAAGATTGTAACACGGCCTTAACATACGAAGCACGTACACAGCCACGAGGATATGAACTACTCCAGAGAGAAGTTCATAACTTTTCAACACAAAATTAAGCAGGCTCATGACTGAAGGAACAGAGAGATGTGAACCCACTAGAACTGCTCCTCATCTTCTGGCTGCATACATAATCATTTAATTTACTAACAAACCTACCTAGTTTTCACTTACATAACAGATGCAAGTTCATAAGCCCTCAACCTATCCAACTGTAAAGCATCATATTTTTCATTAATATACAGGTAAAATAGATATTCATAACGTTTAACCCACCTGAAGATTCCTGTTGGTCTGACTGCTTTTTGTTCCCGCCTGATCCAGCCTGCCCATTCCTTGAACTGCGGTCAGTTCCTCCTCCAGCTCCTGTTGCCCTGAGACTATGGCTGGATCAGAGCAGCCAGGAAAGAACCAGTCATCCTCAATCAGTTTTGTGCCACAGGAAAGTAATTACAATTATATCAGACACTACTACATGAAAAAAGACCTGGGACAGCTGAAGTCCCTATGAATGACTGATAGAACAAGATTAAAGAAGCAATCCACAGCAGTCACCTTGTGATTTCCCTCCAACATTACTTAGTAGAACACAAGAATAAAGACAGTATATCTATCTCACTAAGAAGAAGCAAACTGAAGTCTAACATTACTTCTTCATCGCTCTAAAGGAAGTCTTTATACAAGAGACTGGAAAGGGTGAGGTTATGCTGACACTAAAATAATAATAAATCCAACCAATTAAAGGCTAAATTACATAGCCTTTCAGTCTACCAGGTTAAAATACATCCAATTTGCATAATATCAGCTGAGACAGCTGTACTTTTTGTAATGTGAACAATCACATTAAATTTATGTAAATAATGTGTCCGTTTCAGCTTCAATTTTAGCGTGAGTGATAATTTGAGGAAGTCACAAGCAAGTGTTACACTGCAACTGGCATCAAACCATCTTATCATACATTAATAATACCATTCTTCTAAAGACAAATACAGAATCATTTTTAAGAAACACACTGAATAAATTCAGGATATGAAAGCTAAGGTATGCATCTTGTTCATTGTTAGAAATGCTTTTTCATTTAAAAGTACATTCCCATCTGTTTTGTGATATGACAAAACACATTTGGGGTGACAGATTAGGTTAGCAGGTGAATCATGCAAAGCAGACAAAACGGAACAGCTGGTGAAAAGAAATGAAAGTAAAGGTGGCTCCATACTTCAACTGAAAATAAGATAATCACAGGTTTAGCTTTCAATTTAACCGTATCAACACACAGTTGTCTTCACAATGTGCAAAATTCAGACATTTTATTTATGCATCAGTGAAGTAAAACCCAGGAACTATTAGGTCATACTGGGAATGCTCAGCTTTCATCTGAACTGTACAAGGACAACTTATTCAAAAGACTTCCTTAAAGCACATTCCCATAACACCTATTAGATGGGAGAAAAGTTCCTCCTGTAATATTTGAAAACTACACGCTTAACAGTCCTAAAAGATTCAAGCAAAAAAAGTTAAAGAAAATCTTTAAGGGCTGTGTAAGCAGGACTGCAGAACTGGATTTCACTTTTGGTTTTAATTAAATTTTGATTTCTTTCACTATAAGCATTCATTCTGCATGCTTCTGTTCAATTTTGTTTTAATCACTATACATGCTTCTTCAAAGCACATATAGATGTGCCAAATTCTGATCACCTCATACCTTTGCTATTACTGTAGTCCAGGAAGCATTATTCAAGATCAGAATTTAATTTCATCTTTGAAAAAATTCAATTCCTTGAAGTTTAAACTGAAGTCATCCGCTTTTAAGCATAATCAGAATGAACCCAACTATATTTGCTTTTGGTAGTGAAAAAAAGTGTCAGATTAACACTGATGAAAAATGACAGTATAGAAATTAGAACTTTAGAACAGTGTAGAACCCTTTGGTAAACTTTCAGTAGTATTAAACTCAGCATTGCATTAACAACAGTTAGTAACTAAATATGTTTCCTAATGTTTTGCAGCAGCATAGGAAGCCTTTCATTTGCAATTAGACCTGAAGTAAAAACCTGAAGAACTTCCAAAACGCTTTTACTCTGCTTCACACTGCATTCAAATTAACCAAAGATGCATCTGCACTTGTTTGTTAATGTTTATGTTACATATCCCAATTTTCACTGTTTTACAGATGAAACGAGCCAGAATTCATAGACATCAGTCAATGCTATCACCCCCTAGGATTTTGTAGTTCTTCATACATTCATTCCAAAATAGAAAAGTGCCTTATTTGCCAAATTCCCACTATGATGGAATGAGCAGCAGGTTTCTAGATTGCTTAAAATATTCGTAACTAATATTAGTGCTAATAAATCCTGCAATTTCCATGGGGGAACATAATTGTTATTTTAAAAACACTAGTGAATTTCAATTTCTTCTAAGTATTTCTAAATAACTTTGATTCTCAGTTAGTTATATCCAACTGCGGCAAGCCAAGAACTTTTTCTCTAGAAATATGGAGTCAGCTGTTACTACGAAGAAAAATACAGTAAAGATGATTTGGTTAATAGAAATGAAGAAATTGGCTTTGCAAGAGGGAAAAAAAAAATCAAGTGAAAAGACAGCATTTGTTACACGCACTGTTAAAACCCACATACCGTCAATGGCAAACATTATAAGGTACTGTTGGTCATTTCCTCAAAAGAACCATCACCAGAAGAAATCAGCAACAGTACATTACAAGTTGCCATCGCTGCAGGAACCTGCATGCACAAAACTGATGGGAAACTATGTTCTCACTGGCTGACCAAATCGCAGTGTAGGGTAGGAGTGGAGGGGGAAGGGACGCTGAGGGCTCATCAGGTGTAACGGCAGGAAGAACAAAAAAAAAAAACAGAAACAGAAAAGTCATGCTTATCTCAAGGGGAAAAAATGCAAAATTAAACACAGACTGACGCAGATGAAATTGTACAACTGCTATTAATATTGCATGTGGATCTGTAGTTACCACATATGAGATAACAGCTTGTTTTAACAAAGGGAATATTCTCTTTCAGTTCCAGAACGTAACATGGCAAAACCCTCAAAAAGATGAGATGAGACCTTTCAAAACATTTCTATGCTTATGTACTCAACTTCCAAATTCATCCTTTAAATGAAAAATAATCAGTTGCAGATTAAAAAGAAAAGACTCAAGTTCTCTAACTGAATTAATTATGATGGTAGGTTGTGCACACTAACATGTGCTATTAATCCCCACATGGTTAACTGAAAAAATTATAATGAGGTCCTAAATGACTTGGAAAATACGCAGTAAAAACTAACTGAAATGTATCCAGACTTTTATGAGATTTAACAGAAGCTACTTCACTTACTCATCAACTATTTAAGTAATAATTTAGAAAACTTCAATGCCTGAGATCACCCAAAATGTTTGTTGTAGCACTTACTGTTATTCAACTGACCACACAAGGGATACTTATTAACAGATTACTAAACATTCTTTGACAAGTTTCTAATTAGAAATTAATGATATTTAAAAGGGAAAATTTATCTTACATTTTACTCAAGCACCACCCAGTATCAAACCTAAACCAGAACTGCGGTATCCCACACCTTTACTACCTGTTTAAGGCAGGCAGCTCTATCATATGGTGAGTTTTCTAAGCACTGTTCATTCATATGTGGACAGTACACTTCCGAAGTAGATTCAAGCTGTCTTACAGAGCGGCAACTTGGATGGCAAACAGAAGAAGCACATCTACTCATAAAAATGAGGCAAAGAAAAAAACTGAACATACGGAAAAAAAAAAATCAAGGACATAGGAGAAAAACTTGCAAATTTAAGCAAATTCACTAGCTATGTAAGCCTTAAGATTACATAAATAAGTCCTGATAGAACAGTATCAATTCAGTCTGAAGTAGAACAGACAAATGTGTAAGATATGATGTGCACATCATATTTTGTACTTGATAATTTAACTGAGAAAATCAACCCACCTTCTCTCTCCTCCTCAATCTGAGCCATTCTTAAGGCCATGGCAGATTTCTCCTCTCTGACTCGATCTCGTGACTCCTCTGATTCTGGTACGTTTTCTTGCCATTCCAAGAGCTGACCCTGGAATTCATCCACACTGCCCGACTCACTAGCCTAACAAGAGAAACTGGGCATGAAAATATATTCACCAAATCCCACCATAGGCATAAATGACTCTCATTTGGCAAACCATTCACAGCAAAAGTTATCCACATAATTCACCACTTCACATAAATATCTATGAAAATAAAGATAACTATTGTAAATGGTGTGAAAAGCAAACCTCATCCCTTAGCAAATATCTAAAATGCTACTTGCCAGCTGTATTTCTAGTCTAAAATATTTTTAAACTAAAAGTGCTTTTTTAAAAACCAGAATATTTTTCCTGTACATGCTCATCTTAAACATTTCAAAGTAGAACAATATTCAACTTCCTTTACTTAAGATAAGAAATCACTATTACTTTTACCCATGAGTAGAATAAGAAAGAATGTTAGATTTCTAAAACTAGGCTTTCTTTGAAGGGAAGACAGAAATAACCAACCAAACAAAAAAATCTTCATACAAGTTTATAGATAATACCTTCAGCAAAGTGTTTTCAAATTGGTTATTCTGCTGCTGGGCTTGTACAAAATCACTAGGCACTAATAAGAGTAAGGTTTAATCTATCTAAAAGTCTTCTGGGATAATCTTCTGAATCCTCTCCCTCTATCATCCACACCTGGATATTTGTTAAGATTTTGTTCACTATTTTCTTCTGAAAGTTATTCAGATCATACACAGAGTAATAAGAAGTCACACTTTGATAACTTAAATGTGACTAAAATCGTACACAGTTTAGGGAATTATAATTTAAACTAAGCAAAAAAGTAAGCAGAAATCTGTATTTAATTCAAATCCTGTGGGCTTGTTACTTAGCAGCTACTGACATCTCAATTTCACGTATCACTCATCTTCAGCACTGAGAGCCAATGAGCATACTTTCCAACACATGAGTGACTCAAACAGCACAAATCACACAGATCAATTTTAAAGTTAACCTGTGAAGCTGCTCTCTTTGTAACTTGGTCAAGATCAGCTTGCAACTTCCTTTGCTGCTCTTCATAGACTTCCAGCTTAGTCAGTAATTCTTCTAACAAAAATAAATAAATAAATCACAGATGAGGTTTGTTACAACACAAAACCAATTGGAAGATAATAAAAGCATAGAAAAAAAGACACATTCTGTCTACTGCAACAAGGCCTGAACTATAAAGCACAGGTAGGTTTAGAGAAGGAACAATTGCAACCCTGAGTTAAGTACTGTATGCTGCTGCTCAGAGCAGCATGAAGTTATTCCCAAATCTGTTTTTCAAAAAGATACACAATGGAAATTTAAAACAAAAAAAAAAAAAACAACAAACAAACAGAAGTCCATGTAATTTCACCTCTTTACTTTGAGCCATCTGCAATAGGAAAGTAAAAAAGATTTTTGTTGTCTTTTCTGTTTTACCATTTTGAGTTCTGATTTCATGTAGTGATTGCAGTTTCAATTCCAGTTCTTCCTTTTCAACTTCTAATTCTGACACACGATTGTTCAAGGCAGATAGATCATTATTCTTCGATGAAAACTAAAACAAAAAGCAGCTGTAAGCTTTTCAAACGCATAAAAATGTGTACTTTTCTGTTGTAACTTCCTCCTGTATCAATGTTTAACATCCATTCAATTTTTATATACAGTTATTTTGAATAAATTATTTTAACATTCTATTTACCCCATATTTTACTTCTTTATGACAAGTAAAGTCCTTTTAAAAGCAGGTCTGTAACATTAAAAATTGCTGTACATACATTTTTCAGCTCATCTTCCAGCTGTTTGATTCTTGATTTAGACCAAGCCTTCATCTTCAGAAACTTAGCTTCAGATTTGCTGGCCTCTTCTGTCTTCAATTTCAATTGTACTAAGAAGCAAGGCATAAAAATTATTTAAAATTCCAGAACGATTATCAGTAAGGAATCTGTGTTTAATTTTTTTAGCAATTGAAAACAACGCTTGCACAAGGTGACTGCATTTAGAGAAGAAAAACATTAGGAAATGTAGTGAGCAATTTATAGCTTATGTGGTATCTTAACATTCCCATAACCCTCATAATTACAGCACCTGAGCACACATACTTGTCGTGGTGACAACATTTCCTTTGGATTTTATGTAGCTCTGACTGAAAAACGAATGAAATTGGCACACAATATGTAAGACTATGGTGCAAAGTAACGCTTCATATGTGACAAGTTTTTAAATAGGATACCTTCTAATTCTTCCATCTTTTCTTTGGATGTAGAATCCAGATCTGCAATATCTTTTGAGTTCATCTGCCCACTGCCAGTTAATTCTGCCACTTGTTTCTTAAGCTGGAACAGAGCCTGATCTTTCTCTTGCAGCTCAGTTTCATGTTTCTCTTGAATTTCATGCAGTTCAGCATCATATTTCTCCCTGACTTTTGTCATTTCAAGCATGTGTTTCTCCATCATGTCTTTGATCTGGGCTCTCAATACATGTCTCTCAGCATCCAGTTTAGACTGGAGGTTTTCTTTTTCAGATAGAAGGCGTTTCATGTTTTCATTAATCTCCTATTAAGAAAAAAAAAATCATTTTCTTTTTAAATACAAAGTATTTTCAGTACCACTGTGAAACATTACATGTGCATTCTTACACACTTCATCACATTATAACTAGAAAAGGGTGCTACTGTTGGTCAACTGATTCTAGCACAAAAAATTCAGCTTCAATCTCAAAGGCCTGCATGGGAACTTTAAAAAAAAAAAAGCAAAAAAAAAACAGCATCACTATCTTGGGGTGCAAACTACATGTAACCTCTTCCATAGGCAAGTTAGTAAAAACAAATGTTTAGTTGTATGGTGCATGAGATCGCTGTTGGAATCTTCCAATTTTATCAAGGATTGAGAATGTTCACTACAATGCCATTCAGATGTTGGTACTTACACCTGTTAAAACTAGCAAACTATGATCTGGTAGTTTTTTACAGTACCTTATTGCCAACTAGTTTTCTGTTGGTGCTTATTCTACTTTCACTGCTTTCACATTACTTACAAGAGCTAGAAAAGATGACAGATCACTCTAACAGGGCAGTTCTCCAGATTGGATCTGTTGTGCAATAGCCTGCTTTCATAATCCATAAACTGCCCATGGAAAGAAGCAGTGAAGGGCAGCAGAGACAATATTTTCAAAATGTGATTGTGCAGCTTATGTAAAGGAAGACTTCCCGTTACTTTAATACTAAGACCAAGGTTCCACCACAGTTTAAACTGCTCTAAATTCACGTTGTCACAAGAAACAAAGCCTGCATAAGGCACAATACACAACACACTGGAAAATTGAATAAAGCACAGATTTAGCTTGGATGACAGCTTGTAGATCACTCACTTTTGCTGTGGATCTTGACTATCCCAGCAGGACAGGATGCCTACCTGGTTACATAGTTTAAATTATTTCCAATAGATTGTGAGTCTGACAATCCACTTGAAAAGCACAAAATATTTTAGAAATACTATGGCTAAAATGTTGGCCGTGGCACTTTCAGACAAGTTGTTTCAGAAAGAGCCTCAAAAATCTGAAGGACTGCAACGTCTTTCCTAGATTGTTGAACAGAAGCAGCAGTACTCAGAAGGCTATAATCAGGGTTCACATGAGGTGCTCAACACAAAGAATCTTGGCTTTTGCAATCAGTAGAAATACTTAAGGAAGGGTACAGTACTTGGCAAACACTCTTCATGGAAAAAAAAAAAAATAAAGCCTCAGTTTTGGAGTTCTCCCCAATCTCTAACTAGAGAAATAGAAGTTTTTGGACAGCAAAGAGTCTTTCATATATAAATTCTTAGAATTAGTCAAAACAAACTGAGTGCCAACTGACAGTTTTGATTTTTCTTACGATTTACCTTCTCCTTGAAATTCATTTTCTAACTGAAATTAATATCTGCTTGCACAATCATGATTGCATTATCAGTACATGTCAAAAACTCCCAGAGTATTGTTTAAGTATTTTACACAGAATTATCGTTGTTCTCAAACAACCATTTTTGGAACTTCTAATTGACTGGGTGAGCTAAGCAGGGTGTACATGACGTTTCTTACATTCAATTCCTGGTCCTTTGCATCCAGTTCTTTTTGCAGCACATCTATCACCTGTGTTCTTCCCAGCATGACTTCTTCCTTTTCATGGAGCTTCTGCTTCAAGGCCTTTAGTAGCTAGCAAAAAATAATAAAATAAAAATGAAGCTATCAATACAGAGGTAAAAACTTTGAGAAGACAAATAGGAAGTCTTAACTTCAGCTTCCCAAGGGTATATCTGAATAGCGTCATAGAGGTTATTAATTACTTTATTCCAAACTCTCATAGCTAAGCCAAAGCAATATACCTGTTCTAAGTCGGCACTTGCATCACATTTAGCAGCTAATTTAAAGAGCTCCTGCTCATGTTTCTTTCCCTGTGCTTCCAGTTCCATTTCCTTTTCATGAATTATATTTTGAAGCACATGTACCTGAAAACACATAAATCAAATACGAAGCCGGTTCAGAAAAGTACATTAAAAGAACAGAGAACTAAAGCACAGACTTCTCTGAAGTCTGAATTTTATCTCCACTTAGCAGTTAAATAAAGTAGTCATCCTCAGTGATTACCAAAGACAATGATGTATACAGATAAACATTTGCATGAAATGTGCCTCAAACAAACTTCAAATGAAAAGAAAGACATTGAGGCCTTGGAGCATGCCCAGAGAAGAGCAGCAAAGCTGTGAAGGGTCTGAAGCACAAGTCCTGTGGGGGGTGGCTGAGGGAATTGGGGTTGCTCAGTCTGGAAAAGAGAATGCTGAGGGGAGAACGTGTCACACCTGAGAGGAGGTTGTAGAAAGGTGGGATTTGGCCTCTTCTCCCAGGTAATTGCAACAGATATAATTTTTTTTTTACAGTACTTACTTACATTTTTCATATATGTTGCTTCCATTTTCTGGAAACGTTCTCTTTCGTTGTTCTGAACATTTTTAAGACTCTCAATCTCTTCCTGGAACAGGCTACATTTTTCTTCACTGTCTCCAACCTTCTTGTTAAGCTGCTGAACAAGAATCTGCATGCTCTGTAGTGATGATTCTTTAAGGAGCAGCTCATTCTTTAGAATAAAAACAGTAAGATGATAAGAAGATTGGACCCAGGATAAAGAAAAGCTAATCACCATGAACCCTTCCTATAACGTTAAGCAACATTAAACAAGAAACCCAGGTTTGGTATAAATTCGAATGAAGTTTTTCAGCAGATTCCAAAATCAGAATTAATGATGCTGACTAAAGTAAATAAACATAGATCTAAACTAAAATAAATGAGATAACCAGCGAAGAAATTGTAGTCACGTAAATAACCGCAGATTATTTATGCTTCAGAAAAGGTCTGATCATATAATGTCAGGGTTTGCTGGTTTCTTGGAATTGCAATGAAAATTTCATATTTGAGCTGACAATATACCTTCAACTCTTCATTGGGCAAGAGTGCTTCACTGGTAACACCACCTGATCCACAGGCTATCTGTAAATCGATGATATAGGCATCTCTTTCAGCTAACTTCTTTTCTTTCTCTGCCAACATGGCATCCATTTCAGCCCCCCGACAGCGCTGAGCCTCCAGTTCAGCATCCTGGAAATGAAAACACAACACTGCATGTAATCTATACTTCTATTATCTACAGCACAGAAGACCAGTTTGCATTACCTCCTTATACCCTATTTTAAGTTACTGAAAAAATTGCCGCCTCATTTACAGCCCAGTTAAATTTTAGCCATAACATTTAATTGCTAAGCTTGATTCTCACTGGAATTCTTTAGCACTCACTTTCCATACATTTCCCACAGTCAACAACATTCACAGAACACAAAATTAATCCTAGCTTGAAATAAAAGCTTTAAAGACTTTAACCCACACAGGTGATACAGTTTTTCCTTTTCCATTTACTATCAAAATACTACAGAAGTACTCTTCAGAGTTCATTCTTAACTGAAGACACGGTGAAATAACTAATACTTTATTTTCTCTATCAAATTATAACATATAACCATCCCTGCCTTCTCAACCAAATGCCTTTAAAGATAAACCTGAACCACAAACGTGAAAAAACACACTTAGCATCACTTAAAATACCACCTTTTTTTGTAACTCTTCGTTTTTCTGTGTGATCTGGGTTTCTAATTCTTCAATTCTCTTTCTCAGCACCAATATTTTTCCACGATTTGCTGCAGCACTTTCCTGGTCACCATCTCTTGATGCCTGCAAAAACATGGAGTCTTGAATACCACAGATAGGTAGTGACTGACTTTGGGGTACCTCAACCTACCCCAATAATACTGGTGAAATAAGGCAGTCTTTACTTGTGGTTGCTATTTCCATTCCCAAGAAGCAGTTAAACGTAGGTGGCACAGGATTTCTATTAAGAGTGTGGAAGTTATTTCAGAAGTTACATGACATTAAAACATGCTTTTTGGAAAAGAAAACAAATCTCATAGGAAAGCACAAATTTAACAGCAAAACATCAGTCACCTAAAATGAGAGATTACTACGTATAATCCACATTTTGCTTCCAAGACCATTTCTAGATCTCCATTGTTATTCTGGTTATTAAAATTACAAGGTGAGTTTTTTACTTTCGTTTCCTCTCAAAAATATATATTCCTGACTCATGTGTGAAGAGTCTGAGATGACAATAAGACAAAAAGCAGTACAATTTTTTAATTTATTTTAATAATAATTTGAAAGGAACACAATTTTCTAGATTTCTATAGAAAAGTAGGTTAGATAGACGTACACAGCTCGGGAGACAGCAACTACAAAGTTTATCTTTTCCTAACCTGACCTAAGCAGCTCAAAACTGGGACTTCAGTTCCACGTTCAAGTCTAGCATATTAGACTGCCCACTTTCAAGCTCAAGGGCATTTACCTTTTTCAGTTCTGCTTTCTCCTCTAAGCCTCTTGATGCTGACAATTGCTTCTTGAGTTCTTCCAGTTGTGAGGTTAACGATGCAACCTTGGCTTTGTTTTGCAGCTTCACTTTGGAAAGTTTGGCATCAGCAGATTCCTTCTCCTCCTACAAATATCAGTCATACATAACTTAAGTCTGCGTCCTTCTACTCTCCCATTAAAAGCAAACAAACATCTAAAAACAAAACAAAGAAATCTAAACCCAAAACAAAGTTTTGGAAGAGACTGCTGTCTGCACAATACCTACACTCAGTTAAAATTTTGCAACAGATGATCCATCAGCAAAAAGCTCTAACACACAGGCATCCGTAACAGCTAATCATTACCAAAGCTTCCTAGAGCTCCTCCAGTTGCTGTAGATGACTGTTCAGCTTTTATTTGGAAAATCAGCTTACGATAAACAGGACTGAAGTGGTTTTTTGAGCAGCCTTTTTGGCAGGAATACATACACGGTACCTTTAACTGATGATCTTTACTTCGAAGCTCAGCATCCTTCTCTCGAACAAGCTCCTTCAGCTGTACTACGAGCCGCTCAGTACTTGCCAGCTGTTCGGTCAAATCCGTCACCGACATGTTTCTTGCATCTTGGGAGCCCGCAGCCTGCAGACATTAACTACACTTTGAACAAACAAAATGGTGCAGACAATGCTCCTTGTGCAAAGAAAACATCAGTTTTGATGGGGTTTTGTTTTGTTAAGCTTTTTGGGGGGAGAGGGAAGGCAGGGAGGAGTGTTTGTTTATTAAACACACACATCAGATCTTTTCAGAATGTAACATTAAAACATGCATATACTGCTTGTGCACATACCAGACTGGTCTGAGCTAGTTTGACAGATATAGTAACATGAGTTATATAAAACCATGTTAAAAAGATCTCACAACACAGTTGTAATGATCTGATTTCTTCTGAGTAGGAACACTCGTCAGTGTACTACGGTTCAGCCAGACCATTACATCATTCTATTTGCCACCTTTGTCACCTCAGGAATTCCCTGCAGTTTCTTCCTTTTCCTCATCCTTATAAATTCTCTTGCACAGCAATTTTCCCTTCTGCCCCTGAAAGTCATCTGTGAGGAATCATAATAGGAAGCTTCAAAGATTTCAAGTGTATCTAGCTAACTCGTCTCGAGGCTTTAAAGCAGCTTTATTTTAAAGGAACCAGAAATAAAAAAAAGTGTCCTTCACCTTTCCCTCAATAAGACATTTCCCAAAATAAGGCTTAACATAATTACAGCAATATCCTTTTCATCCTTTTTTTTTTTTTTTTAAGGGGAGTGGTAACATTGATTTTGAATGGATAACCAAATCATGAAAATAATTAATAGCTGTATCAAATGCTGAGCAATTTGATGTACAAGCACTGAATTTCCTTAACTATTGACATCCAATAGTACTGTTACTGAACCTACAGGCAACAAAATATTTTACTGAACAGGCTAAGCACAAATAACACTCAGGACAGAGCCCATAGAATTCCTATAGATGTTCTCTTAAAGCAAGATAAGCATAATGAAGAGGTATTGAGCAGTTCTGTTATAGTTAAATATCAAAAAGACTGGAAGCAAGATCCCAACTCTACTTCTAGAGTCCTAAAAGTGAAAGATGGTAAAAGCAATTAAGTAACTTCTTTAGTAAAGAGCAAATGCATATTATTAGCATAATATCAACTAAAGGAATTACAAGAGAAAAGCAATTCATTACTTACTACTGCTTTGGAAGGAGAATCGTCTCCACTACCCCATTTCCACATAGTTTCAAGATGGCTATGAAACACATAAACGAAATAATACAACAGTAAATATCAATGACTCTCAGACAACTCTAATTAACTTGTTCTTCTCTCTGCATATTTTGAAGTAAAATATTTGAATCTAACTTATTTGTTCAATGGTGACAGCACCTCTGATCTCCATCACGCTACTAGTTGCTAAGAAATACTTCAGTTATGTATAAAATATGCACACTATGCCTTTTGAGCCCCAGTTTGTAAAATGTCAATACTGTAAAAAAAATATATCCAAAGAAGCCTTTAAAATGTAAATACTGCAACATAGTATTCAGCATGGTTGCTATTTCCTCATGTAAATAGAAGATAGAAGCCCTGCTAATATTTAACCAGACCTCAAACACTGCCTGCCACGGAGGTATGACAGGGTTTACTTCAACTCATGCTTCTATAAAACAAAACATGTAGAGTAAAATCTTTAAAGAACACCATTCTGCATTATGTGCCGTGCAATCACCTTCATCTGAAAAACGAAGTCACTGCTGCAACCCTTGAAGTCACTGATCAGTCTATTGAATACGGGCAGCTGACACTGCAGGAGCAGCAAGAATTCCTTGCTCTTTTGCTCTGCAGCAAGCACCACAGATTTCCAAATTGTAACAAGGTATCAGATATATGTAATTGCAGTCTCGGCTACTAAAAGCAGTAGTCTCATAAAGGAACACAACTCAAGGCCCTATGGTGTCAAAATGCTAAAGATCAAGTGGACAAAAAGCAGCTCAGAGTTAAGAATGATACTGTGCAAGAGTGACAGGCCTGGCTGAGAAAAAAATGGGCATTCTTCAAAATATCCATGCTGTAAACACCAAACTGCATCATGGAGATCTGATTTAAGAGCAGAATAATGTATACTGCTCTGCCACTGGGTAATAGTCCAAACAGCAGCACAAAGTGAGAAGCCAAGCCCTGTCTGCTCTGTAATCTCCACTAGGAACACCCATCTGTACAGCATACTTTTGAAATATGCACGCACAGATCAGACAGCACTACTGAATTTGGAAACCAGTTTATTATAAACATTAGCACATAGCTTACCTTAAAAAGTATGCAGAATGATAGTACAGACTGCTTTTAAAGATGTTTATCTTCCAAAAGCTAAAACCAGCAATCACAGACTGCAATCGATGGCCTACATTAACTACAAGGTCAAAATGGATTATGCTAAGAATCTTTCCCAAACATTCAAACCAACAAAGTAGCTACGGGCTTGGGGATGGAAATTATACAACTTATAAAAAACCCCATCTATGACTCCTACAGAGCTCTAACATCAAATCTGCTCTCATTAAAAAGCTTGCTTCCACATACATGAAAGGGTTACCAAGGTACAAAGAAGTAAAAAAGGACTCACTGGATGTAACACGGTGGTGCGTTTATATTTTGCTTATATTATAACTCACATCCAGCTTTGTCTGATGCAATTGCCTTCAGCCACTTCATGTGCCAGTACCCCATGTGTTTTTATTTATACCAGGTTCACTAAATATTGACAAGTCTTCCAAACCAAGCTTGGAAACAAAAATTTCTCACCCAGCTTGTAGCCAACCAATAGTGAGTTCTGCTTTTCTTGTACTGATAACAAATTGAAGCACCAAAGCTGCAAATGGAATGCTCAGCATAATCCATTCTTCCTTGCAGTATTATCAAAATAGAACGCAATCAAGTTTTCTATCACAGCTGTCCTTCCTGTGCTAGCCTGTTTCCTGGACATAGTGCTATCAGTCATCAAGCACAAAAGAAGCAGAGTCCGAACAATCTGTGGCCATCTTATCTGTGCTAATCTTCCCTCTGCAGGATCTACCTGCTCTCCCTCACTTTCAGTGTTCCACATTTCTTCATCAGTGCCAGCAGCTCATCCTGCTCTTTGTCCTACATTTCTTATCATTCTTTGCCACGCACTATACACTCATTTCCCTCAGTCCTTCCTTCACTGAGGAAGGCCAGGCAGCATACTCAAACCTCTCACAGATTCCAAGAGGAACAAAAGTGTCCTTAAGGGCAGCGAAGTAAGTTTCTCCTTACGCTCAAAGGACAGCTGAGGTTTCAGCTCTTATCGTAACAGGATTATATCGAAGAGAAAAGCACGTTTGTTTCCACGCTGCTCCGCTCCATTGGTCCTGCTGTAGCTGCAGTCAAGTCCAGCTAAAAAAATCTAACCGTACACTGACCCGAGGGAGTTGTAGGCTGCTCATTTCCCCGAGCCAGCTATTTCAGGGCCCAGCACAAGGGGCAACGAAGAGCACACAGCAGCGGGCAGGACACCTTCCAGCAGCAGCACATACGTAAGCGCTCACAGAACCCCCTCAGCTCGGTGACGAAAACCGCACAGGGTGAAATACCGAAGCGCAACGTTACACACATCTATGCACGGCCAACTGCGAGAGCACAGAAACCGACCACTGGCTTCCACAGAACCACGCACTCTCAGAAGCCCCAGGCCCCGCCGGCCGCCGCGCCGGGCCCCGCGAGCAGCACCCACCCTCCGCCATCCCGCGGCCCCTCTCACCTGCGGGTGCCGGTGGGCGGGCGGGCGGACGAGCCGTGCAGGGCCCCGCGCGGCGACACCGCCTCCTCCGCCTGCGCCTCGGCGCGGCCCCGCAGCGCCCGGAACCGGCGGCGGTCGCGCCCCCGTACTGCAGCGCCCCCTGGCGGCGCGGAGGAGCGCCGGCCGCGAAGGAGCGCGGGAGGTGCTGAGCGAGGTCGGAACGGCTGAGGGAGATGCGGGCATCTCCGCGGGTATCGGCGCGCCGTGTCTCGGCTGCAACGACAGCCGCGCTGTCAGTGCATCCGGAGGTGAAGTGAAACAGCTTTCCTGGTGGCCAGCGTGCCCTTCTTTCCAGTTCGCAGCTGGTGCCTCATGCTTAAACGCTGGCCGTTAAAAAGGCTGTCTGGTCACTTGCTGGGTCTGTGCGATGCGAGGCCAGGAGCTCCCACAGGCACTTCCCACTGAAATTCCCGGCCACGTCACGGACACGGGCTTCCCTGCACTGCATGCCTCGCAGTGCTCTCAGAAATAAAGGCTCCTTTGGGAAGCGTGTGCACGAGAACAACAGCACTGTGTTACACCCGCAGAGCGCAGCGGGGCTGGCTAGCATTTGAAAAACACAGGGCTGGAAGGCATCCTGCTGAAACCTGAAGTCCTGACCACCTCAGCAAAAACAGCATTAGATCACGCCTAGAGATTTTCGTGTGCAGGAGGGAGGCTTCAGACATAACGATCCACAACATACTCAGGTAATGGCCATCCCGTGTTCAGGTTGATTTCCTCATGCGTTCCTGAACAGATTTTTCTGCTTTGTATCTATAATTCAGAAATTCTGCCAACATTAATTATGATAGCGCATGACTGACCTCATAAAGAAACCTCTAGGGTTATGAGGCAAAACCGGGAGCAGCAGAAACTGAATGTGCATCGAAAAAGATGTAGGTTTAGAAGGCTGAGTACAGCCAGCCCCGCATCCTCTTCAGGCCCAGAATTACAGAGCTTTCCACTCTCATGTATAGGAATGTGCATACAAGAGCTGCCTGGGGAACATTGTGTTTCAGTGCCTGTTACTTCATTTACCCTCGTATCACCATTTCTTAAGTGACTCTTCAAAACGAGTCCAGAAACTGGTTAAGAAAACTAATCTACATCCTTGCTACAAACACTGGAAGAAGCCAAAGCTTTCTTAAACTTTCACTTTTCTTTGTAATGTGAGTTGACCTGCTGTAATAATCAAGGCAGCATATAAACTCACACGGGCTGCATCATCCAAAAGCCTTCCTTACCTTTTAACCCTGTGTATCAACTAGCCTTAGAAAGAAGGGAATGGAAATGACACCCTGCTTGCTTCTGGAACCCTAACAGACAAATCATCTGCTTGGTTCTCCCACTTCAAGATGCAGAGTGCTGCACTAAGGTCCTGTTACAGCAATGTTAAAATTGCATCATCAAATCTGAAAGTACAGCACACTGGGAGAAAAAATGTGCATCTCACAAATAACTGGCTGCAGTGTTTTTGTGAGCCTTGCAGCCTAATTTAGCTGTTATGACTCTCTTCAGCGACAACAATGAATTCATTTATCACTGAGATACATATCCCTCAGAGACAGGTGGAGGTTTGGATACACTGAGATCTCTTCCAGCTGGAGGATCACTGCCGTTATTAAATGTCTTTGGTACCGTTAAAACAGCAGCGTCCAGATGTCCCAGTTGTCCAGTATCAAGTTGCTTCGTGTGCAGTTCTCTGTTGAGAGGACTTTACTGCCTTAGCAATTCCTCCTAAACGTGGAGGATTTGCTCCTAACTTGTCGGCCTCCTCATTTAACTCAACCCAAAGAGCAATGGGAGGAAATTGCTTCCTCGGGCTCTCTGCTTTCTCCATACATTTGCCTCTTTTCAGAACATCCCGCATCCCGAAACAGCATGGAGACACCCCACCTTATCTAGTGAGAAAACCAGAGGATGACTTCAGGAAGATACAACAAAATTCTACCAACCAGTGGTATCAGCCCCTCATTCCCACCAGTACCACGTTAATGACGCAAAATACTTACTACCTAACTATTCTCATAGTTAAGAGAGGTTTTGCCACCTCTGCGATGACAGAATTAACTCTTTTTGTCAAGTCTTTTAAATATTATTTTTCTTTGTTTGCTTTTTCACTTTTTTAAACTTCCCTTCTCCTACAAATTTTTCTTCTTTCTAAAACATCTCAACTCTATCACTTTTTATTATTTTTACTATAGGAAAATCGTACTTCTACCAAGGCATGTTGTATTTTATGCTTCGTCACAGACAACTCCTCTTTCTCAAATGATGGGAAATCAGTATTTTCAGCAGGATAACTCCTAACAGGTTCACGGACCACGTATTCTACTGCTTCCCTCCAGTGTCATACCACTACTACTTCACCTAGAGAAAGACCACTAACCCTCTTTATTTCCCAGCATAACAGCTCCCTAAAACAATAATCACTCTGTCAAAACTCTCTGACCATATATAGCAGGCTCCTCCAGATCAGAAGCGAGAGAAGTCTGGCTTGCGCTTAAGGAGAGTTTTCAGAAGGAGAGCACGGACGCATCTTGCTTGGAAATGAGAATTATATTCAGCCGTAAGTAGCATGCTCTTAAATAACCACACTTTCCGCATTTTCTTTTTTACATTTTTATTAATCAAAGACAGCATAGCTTTCATATTTTGAGTGACCAGGGAGATCCCAGGATGCTTTCATAGCTAAGGCAAGCTTAGCCAAAAAGTGCATTGCAGAATACATAATGGCTTGGAGTAACACAGTGCAGTCCCTTGCCTTTGTTATGACTGAGTGAGCTGGTGTCACTGACACCCTGGACAGCACAAGCTAGGCTCCTCAGTAAGAGAACATACCATCAGCTATGGACCATTACTCTTGCAGGAACATGCTAAGAGTTTCAAATTTGTCAAAGGAAAATCTGGCATCGTGCTTAACTGAGGGGCTCCCTAAGAGTGGGGGAAGCACCAAAGCTTCCTCCACCACTGAGTCAGAACAGTGTGCAGTGTCTGAGCTCTAGAAGTCATACACGTACAAACCTAGCGTTGTTCTTCATGCTATTTAAATGCATGTGTATTTTGACTGGCATTTATACAGTTGCATAAAGGTCAAAATATAAACTTCTGCAAATTTTTGTTGAATACTCTTACGGAAGCCTAAAGGATTAAGTTGACCTGTCCATGTGTTTCAACGAAAACAAAAGCTGATTACAAGGGAAAGCAAACTAGATGTGCCATTTTAATTCCTTAGCATTTTATAAACAATTTTCAGTATACCAAGAAATATTTAGTGCAAAGCACATGCTTAGCTTAAATCCTAGACTTGGAGAAAAAAATATAAGCAAAACTAAACTGTAAAATAAAAGCCCAGAAAAGAAGCTAGCATATGTAAATCTGCATGCCCACAGAAATATAAAAAGAGAGTGTTCCTCACTAAAAGCCTTATTTTGGTTTTGTTTCAAGAAACACAGATGCTTTCTTCCAAAATAACGGTACTGACCATTACATTATTGGTTTGTAAAAATGAAAAAAAAATGTTACATTGATAGGAATAAAGTGTCTGCATTGCCTGAAAACAAATGCTTCAGCATTCATCGTGAACACTGCGGCAAGTTTATACTTATGATTCAACACCTTCTGTGTTCAGGGTAAACTCATTGCTCGGTGTATGAAAGGGTAGCATCCAAAAGAACCAAAATCTCAAATAAAATTGATTAAAACTCATGGGACAATAAGAAATTACAGTTTTCCACCACAGAACCTACATTATTCCTTCTTTTCTGTGTCACCCACAGAGGTTTGCCAAGGTCCTCCACAATGTAACCCTGCTTCAGAATTAGGTATTTCTGCTGCGCAGATGACATGCCAAAACTTCTGAGCTTCCTGAAAGAGTTAACAGTATAGGTCTCCTTCCCATGAATGGAGACAGCATTTTGCCAGGTGGAACCTTAAAAAACAGAACTGAAAATTTAAAGGCCTTGTTTCAGCTCACAGCTAAGAACTGACAATGCAAGAAGTACAACCGAGAGAAGAGTTAATGATTTTGTATAGTCTCAGCTTGGAAGTACAGCATACAGATCGGGATTGCTACAGAAGCACCCATAACATGGCCATTACAGAGGCAACACTGACAGCTGCCTTGTTAACCCCAGTGACTGCACCCTCATTGCACAAGTCTTGTTGGCAGCAAAAGTAATCGAAATTATCCAACTGATAGAACACAGCAATATCATTCACATTGCACTGAGACAGCTTCCAGCAGGAGGACGTTCTCAATTTACCTGCAAAATAATTAAAAACATTAAGAGAATACTGAAAGCAATGCCACTTTTGATACAGAGAGAGAATCACTGCTTAGATGGAAGCCTCCTTCCTCCACATCATGAGCAATGACAGTCCTAAGAAGACAAAAAACACCACAACAGCCTTTTAGGGCAGAAGGAACCAGCTGGGAAATATTTCACTCTGCTTACTGCTTCACTTTCAAGGGACCTGCACTAAGACAAGAGCTGCTGGAGCTGATGTAGCACGGCACTCAGCTGGCAGGCTCACCTCACGCAGCCTGTGTGCCTGTTCCTGCCAGAGAGCCTGCCCTGTGAGACTGTGGACATCCTTATGCAAGATGCCAAGCTCCCAGTAGGGGACATCTAACTAGGATTGGCTTCAGAATGTCTTGGTTAAAAAAAAAAAAAAGAAGAGGTAATTAAAAAGCCTGCGCTGAGTAAACCTGAATGCAAAGGAAGCCTGGGAAAATGGCTGCAGTTTCATCTCTGCCTTTCAAATGGAATGCAAACTCCAGGGCAACAGAGAGAGGAATAAATACTTTGTTACAGAGCTAGAATGATCTTCAGCCAAGGCATTCATCTAGCACCATGCTAACTTCATCTTTACATCAGAAATTATAAATTCTACAACCACCACAATGAATGTCCAGTTCAGAAAAGTTTTCTCCCCTCTGTGCCTATCCACTTGGACTCCTTAGAGGTGACAAGCTAAAGTAAAAGGTGTGTCAGCCACAAGCTCAGTACATAGAGAGTACATGCTGATACACGTATGAATCAAATGTCTAAATCATCATGATCTTTATCAGTTACTTGGAAGTCAAGTACACCAATTCACTACAGGCGTGACCTTCAAGCTTGTATTTGCAACCCTCTTTTGCAGGAGGCTAAGAGATTCAAGTTTTGTCCAGAACAGAAGTGCACAGGCAATGAAAACAGATACAGCCGTGTTTACCTGACGTCTGTAAGTCAGTATACCTACCAAATCTCATCTGCAAGCAGGTATCTTCATTTGATAAGCAAGTGCTGTTGGTCTTGCACAAGGAAGGGCTGTTCTCACAGTGATAGCACCTCAGGGCATAACCTAAGAAGACAGAGCTTTGCCTTACTGAACAAGCAACACTGAAAAGATAAACGAAGAAACAGTGACTGCATTTGACTGCCACAAAATCTATCTCTGGCTGTTAATGCAACTCAAACTGAAATTCTTGTCAGTGTACACACAGGCTGGCAATTTTGCAAGTCAGATTTTGAAGCGTGTGCTTTACACACTTCGTTTTAAAAAGCACTCATCTTTATACCCCCTGTGGAATTAGTTTTTGCTTCTCTCTTCTAAAAATTGTCCAGCATGACAGATGAGAGACATTTTCACCAGAATTGTATTCCATCCACTTCCCCCTTGTTCCTTTTATTCTATCTCATTTCTCCTTTGTGCTATACACCTTGTTTCTAAATTATACAGCAGGAATTCAATATTTTACCAGCAAAACAGCATATTTTGTTGATATATTGAGCAGCAGCATGTTCTGCACCCAGCTCTAAGCTCAGACCAAAGACAATCAGCCACAGAAATGAAGCCCTGCCTATAAGGTTACCCTCATTCCCCACAGCAGCATTAAATAATGCAGGCCTTTCTTGTTATTTTTCCCTCTCAGACATTGTTTCCATGATTTCTTCACACACTGTCATAACATTCCATCAGCAAAGAGCCTCCATTATACTCACCAGAACTAGAAAAGGCAAGCAGAACAATGCAGGCAGTTAGCAGGACACAATTCATTTTGATCATGCTTCGTCCCTGTTTGGGGGGGCATAAACAGATTTAAAATATTTGTTATGTTTGAAATATATACAGAATTGGCAAAACACTTGGCGAGGAATCGAGGTTTCAGAAAGGGATTCTGTGTGACTGAAGTCGCCGGCCACCAGAAAAACACTGAAAGAGAAGAGACACAAGTGACTTTCACCTTCACGCGGGAGGTTTAGTGCTGGGCACCGGGCCCAGAGCCCCACTGGCTGCAGCACTGCTGCTCACACTGCCCAGCAGCTCTCACCAGTGCCAGTTGTCACCTTCTGTGAGAGGTGCCTGTGGTCCTGGATGTCCTCTCTTTCCCAGCAGTCTGCCAACAACCCCGCAGCCACCCCATGCTCCTTCCTTCCATCCAGTAGGGCTGCACGAGGTCTGCCTGCACCACTCACCCATCTCCCCACACTCCCACCAGCTGTGCTGGTCTGCACGATGAGGTGTGCGAGCAGTGTGAGGCAGGAAGCCAGGCTGTGGTAACACCAACCACAACACAGGGACTACCACATCTTCCCTCTCTTAGTTTAAAACCATCCCCCCCCTGTCCTATTGCTATTTATACACATACGAAGTTGATGATTTCTATGGAAAACAACTTTGTGTGAGGCCTCTCAGGACCACAATGCCCAAGACACTTCTTCAGACCCAGCACTGAGCAGGTTTGGGGACAGAAGGACACACTTGTAGCAGAAGGTCCTGGTACTGTGTTTAGCTTCAAAGCCTGGGTGGGATTTGACGGTCCCAAAGCACAGCAGGAATTCAGATAACCTGTTTCAATATAAGACCACAACGGGGCACGGACGTCAATGCTCTTGGCTGCGCTTGCTCTGCTTGGAACAACTTCTGTATGCAGTTAAGATACTGTCATCACAAAGTGATGGAATTTTTTCCTCCCAACAGATTTTCCTCTCAACAGAACTTCAAAAGGTGGCTTTGTAGTGAAACAGTACTGAAATCCTTCTCGGTCATAAGCCAAATAAATAATTCGTCATTTTCCTCTGTATTACCTAAGCTAAAAAAAGAAGAAGAAGAAAAAAAAACACAGGCTGCAGAATGCGATGTTTCCCAAGATAAAACAGTCGGTGCGATGCCTTCCAGCACCCCGCATCGCCCCGGGACGCAGCCATTTTAAGAGAGACCTCAACCCCGCAGTGCCCCACGGCACGGCACGGCACGGCACGGCACGGCACGGTCACGGCACGGCACGGCTCAGCTTGGCAGAAGCGAGTCACGGCCGGAATACTAAAGGTCATCGTAGCCAGCATCATTGCAACGACGGCAGCAGCACTGCAACGCGTCTGCCCGTTGTAAAGTAAATACCGATGTGACGGTATTTCACAGCGCGGCTCGGAAGAAACGAAGGACTCCTAAATCGCCCAAGTCTCACCGGGGCATCCGCCGGGCTGCAGTGACATAGCTGCCCTGATGCTGCGGCTAAGACCGCGTCGAAGGACTTTCCGCAGCCAGCGGGAGCTGCGGCTCTACCCTACTGCACAGCGGACCTACACACACGTAGAGACACACAGCGCACTGCGGTGCTGCCGCGACCCACCCCGCAAACCCCATCCTCCCCGTTCCTCGGCCGCCCCTCCCCGTCCCCATCCCGCCAGCACGGGCAGCTCCCGCTCCCTTCTGGGCGCGGTGCCGCGCATCCCCCTCCGCATCGCTGCGGTGAGCGGAGCTCGGGGCACCGAGCAGCGGCCCCGGGCCGCCCCCACCCACCGCGCCCCGTACCGGCTCCGAGCAGCACCTCCGCTCAGTCCCGCACCGTCTGCGGGCGGTGGCGGCGGCGCGGGGCTGAGCGGCTCTGCCGCTGCCCGCCCCGGGGGCGGAGCTGCGGGCACGGCCCGGCGGGGCTGCGGCGCGGCCCACGCGCGGCTGCTGCTGTGGCGCTTTGGAGATGTGACCTCCACGCGAGACGCACCCAAGAGCACTGCTGGAGAGGACGCTCGTGCACGCCGTTCATGAGCTATCGGAATCCGAGACTTTAAGACTTTAAATACGCTTAAAAAAAAGTGCACCGTAATTTATTATTTCACTTGTAAAACCCCGCACCGCGGAACTACAGCCGCAAGCCGAGAACGGGCCTGTGCTCCCTTCCTAAAATCGTCACATAAACGGCATTTCCACTGCGGTCTGCATTTTCCGCCCTTGCACATTCCTCGCACAGACGCTGAACATTTCTTTCAGCATCGATCAGAATAATGCTTTCAGCGGCACAACTCGAACAGCAGCTCCTGAGGGTTTTGCTGGCTGCCACCTGCCTTGTTTTCCCCCTTGCATGACGCAGTCAGGGCCAAAGCAGAAGGCTTCTCTCCGTTAAATCACTTCAGTACGAGCCGCCCCAAAAATCCCAGTGGACTCCCACAGCAACAGTGAGGTAGCACTGGAAGCCTTTCCCACACACATAAATAAGGTCTGCTTTAGTTATACATTTGCACTGGATGTGCCTTTAACTATATTCTGGACTCACAGATGTGCAACGAGGCCTTGTGGACGAGCCAAACGCTCCAGATAATCTGGCCAGCTGAGCGAGCTTCAGGATGAAGCTCAGCAATAACCAGCGAAGGGGCAGACAGGGCAGCACATTCACTGCACGGTTTGTAACGAGCAGTTAGCGAGTGGAAGCCCTGCAGTGTGTACTAACACAGGTACCTGCTGTGCTGCACCAGCCAGGGCACTGCTGAAACGCCCTCTTCCTCGGTGGCATCTCAACAATTGCTTCTCTCATTCCCAGTGAAGCTTTCTGCGCACACCCATGACTACTGCCTTGTTTTCTTTCACAGTTTCAGCTGCTTCACTTTTTGTACCAACTTGGCAGAAGTTTCAGTTTTGGGTGGGATGTGGAAGACTACTGGCTTTGACTGCGCATGACCAAGAGCTGCAATGCTTCCAGTAACACGGCACCTGGGTGCTTCAGGCAATTTGCCACTGTGCTGAAATAGCTGCCTGAAGCCATTTTAGACAACCTCTTAGAAACGCAGCTGGTACAGTAACTAAACAAGCTGTTCTCCCACCTCATTAGGTCTGTACTTCATACACACGGAGCGATACAGGAGCCCTGAGACTGCCAGCTGCAATCGGATCAGAGGCCGCCAGCACCCAAAAGCCAGTAGGATTGTGTTGACTCTGTATCCTGCCTTACACAACAGTCACCAACAATTACACTTCCCCTGTAACAACTGAAAGGAAAAGGAAACCCCCGGTTGGAAGTGTTTCTACAGAGCCTAATGACCTCCGGTTGATATTATGTTCCTAGAAGCTGCAGCTCCTGCTTCTGACTAGGCAAGGCTCTGACCCTGCCGGTTACCAGCTCTTAAAGCACACAGCAGTCCCGTGGCACTGGAAGAAGCTCTAGTTCTGCTGAACTCTGGTTTCCCAACATTTATTCACTGATCCTTTTAACTGACCACAAACCTTCTGTTAAGAAAGCACATTAAGCCACTATCATTTTCAACACATTTTCTTCTAACAGTTAATACTGAAGGGGCTTCAAAACAAAAAGCTTTTTAAGCTATTCTAGTAATTCAAACTTCAAATTTCAGACCTCTGTGAGAGGCAACAGCTTCCCCCCCCCCCCCCACTCCTCTGATGTTTTGCCTGAAGAACTACTGCAGGGGTCACATCCAATATTCATTTGTCTACCACTGTGGAAGATCCATCCAAACACTTTGTGGCACAAGATGAGCACACTGAGAACACAGTGACTATGACAATGACTTCTAGGAAACAAACAAACCAACATTCAGACTTTCTGTAACAGCTGTAGCTATTCAGCAATTGAAAGATCCAGCAATATACTGGCATTACTCATCGGAGCTACTAATTCTGATGTAAAAGAAATGAACTGACTACAGCAAAACTAGTCCCCAGTTTCGTTCAAGTCTTGTCAGAAGCAATGAAGGCAGTTAAATTCTTTATTAATGACAATGGAAACAAAATAAAAGTGATAAAGCAAACAGATACTTCTTTAAATATAAAGTTTCTAGTCATCTGGTGTTCTGTCAGGCTCTTCTTTTTTTGGGGGCAGGGGGGGATTCAGGAGGCGCAGTCGCAAAAATCCACAGAAGATTTAGAGAAATGATACTTCAACATAAACTGTCAACTACGGCAAAGTCTGAACAGCAAACATCGTATCATGAAAAACTCAAAACATATTTACAAATCCATACTCCGCAGTCATTGAGAAATTCCTTTACCGAGTGGCAGATGATGCACGTACACTACATTCCAAAAAGGCATTATTCAATCAGAGTCATTTAGCATAAAATTAAGCCGAAAGACAGATTGTCTAAAAATAAGGCCAGCTGCACTCCAAATTTATCCGACAATCAGGATTTTCTGGTGGTTCTATGTTAATAAAAAGAGCGTAAGAGCACCTGATCTAACCCAAACAGGACACACCAACCAACCTGCAAACATCATTCCTAGCAGAAATTATCAACAGCAGGAACTCACGAGAAAGGACGATAGACACCTCTTTTGCCATCTTGTCTATTGCTAATTTTAAATGCTCGTATAAAAACAAATCCCCACACCATGTTTGCAATGTGATCATAAATAGGCAATAGTTTAAAATCGTAACATATGATTAGCTGGGACTATCGCGCTGTTTTGCACCTTGGGAACAAAACCCAAACACCTTTCTCTTTCTCTACTCCCCCCTTCCCTCCCCCACGCTTTCAAACCAGGAAGAAAAAAAAACCAAAAAAAAGTTATACTCTGATGAATATTAGAGGTGGCACCAACATTCATGCTAGTTGCCCTGATGAGCAACAGAAAGTTCATTTACAATGGTCAGAAATATCTTTATGCACTAGCCCCAAAAGAGTTCAGCTTCTGAAAACAGTTTTGGAAAGAAGTCCCATCAGGTATGGTGTGGGCAGCGTCCAGAAGGTGCGGGAATGTCCATCACTCTACGTCGGTCTTCATATTCATCAGTGTCTGTGGAATCTTCGTCTTCATCCACTGCGTATTCGTTGTGATTTGTTTCCTGACACGAGACACATTCATAATTAGTTAAAATCTTTCATCAGCTCGTAAGAAAGAACAAACAACTGTCCTGAAGAATTAGAGATCTATGTTATCACACTATTAACCGAGGCAGACACTGTACCCAACATCTTAAAAAAACAGTTCCTTAGAATTATAAAGCTTAATTTACACTAGAGATCGTTTTGCCAAACCACTTGCTCTTCAGCTCAATAAATTTCCATTAGCCTTAATTACTCCATATACACAGCTACGTAAAATCACCATGTGGAACCATTAGTTGCACCACTTTCCTTGGTGGCTTATATATTGTTTTAATACAGGCAGTTTAAAAACAAAGGGTTATTACTACCCTCAAAACCAACACCCGAGCAAAAGAGAGCAAATGACTTTTACAGTTGGATATGTTGTAATCTCTTCCACTAAGGTAAGCTAGAAATATTTTCCATCGTAAGTACGACCTCTGCTGGCACTCGCTATTATAGCGACTAGTACCATGCCTCGGGAAAGCAGGACCAAGTGCTTCCAGGGATAAAGTGATTTCAGGAATAAGAATTGAAACTGAGAAAAGTCATCACTGCAGTTTAGACACACAGCTAAGTTCTACTATTAAGATTAGTGTTCAGCGAGGACAGGAGGCGAGAGAGAAAATCCAAGATAAGCACAAGTGCATCCCTGCTTACCATTCGTGCTGTAGACACCTTGAACGTTGGACACACCATATGAAATCTGGGAATTGTAACATTAAAGAATTTTTCCTTGTAGTACAGGCAGTGGAAGGTGTAATACCCCTCCATGTATCCAGATGTTGTGGAAAAAGTAGTACAGCTGGTATATTCATAGACTCTCCCCGGGCTGATTATTGGAAACTCCCCTGTTGAGAAGATATTAGTAAGAGCTGATGTAAAACTGCGTTTCAGCACTTTACTCTAGAGCAGCTGCACTCTGTAACACTCAGGCAGCCCGTTCCAGCAGAAGCAGAAATGACACTCTGTAACTATTAGCATTACGCTATTAAACACCAAAACATTCTCCATACTGTTTATAAAAGCAATCTTTTGCTTACCAACCACTCCAGGACCCTGGACTTCTTCTACATCGCCTTTGGCATTCGTGATTCTCCAGTATCGACTGTCCAGCTGACAAGCCTTCTCAGGAAGAGCATCTTTGGACATTTCGATTCTGGAAGCCAAACAGCACATTTAATGATGATGAAACTACTTTCATACGTTTTAAGAGCTTTGGTAGTCTTGAGGTATCTATTAAAGTAGACTGGGGGAATAAAAACCAATCATCAATTTACAGTAAGGTACAGTGAATCAGCTGCCAGTATCTACTCAAATGTCTCACTCATATCATCATTTCTGAGCTACAGGAGGTACCTGTAACTTTTTTACCTCACACATCACTGTATTTAAATAATTCCCAGCCTGACAGACACCTTACACACCTGACCAGGTAACGTTTTAATGGTTGTTTTTTCAATTGAATACTTCATGCTGTGCACATTCAGATACATTCAGTAACTATAAACTTATGCACAGTACTCATAAAATTGATGACGTGAACTCTACAAAGGCCTCTCCTGTGTTTTAAGCTGTTCAGTTCTTATTCTTACCTGATTCTGTAAGTGAAGAAATAATGTGGTGGATGTACAGAACTGAGTTCAGGTAGAAAAGACGTGGATACAGAAACAGTAATATCTCCTGTGGTAGCAACACATTCTTTATCATGAACATACCTGAAAAAAGAAAAACGTTCCATCTGCAAATAGCTTGGCACGTTCAGTGCAGAAAACTAAACATGAAGTGATTGGTTCATCACTACCAACAGCACTGTAGTGCTAGATTGAAAAGTAATTCTGAGTTTTTCACCTGGTAGTTAAGCAAATGATATATGCAGTGTCTTCATTACATACACTCCCCAAGCTCATACATCTACACATCTATTTGCAACTGCATTCATGCTTGCATTAAGCTAGGTGTATAATGTCAGCTGGAATCAATGAAGACACTTGTTTGTTAAGGATGTGCTCTTATGCTATTTATTGCACAAAAGCCTAACAAAACCTATAGCAAATTAATAAACCGAGAACTTGGGTTCAAAACTAACACTCTTGTACTTATTTTTTTTCTAAGTAAATGACTGTTTAAACACCAGAACAAGTCCTGCTCGTTTACTTATTCGGCACAGTGTTACTTTAAGAGCCCAGTTCACTGGAACAATTGCTGTTTTAATAACTCAAAACAGCCCTGCAGCTGTAGCACACGCATAGTAAACAATAAATAGTATGCTGCTAGCTAAGCTTCAGAAGCTAAGCTGCAAAATTCCACTCTCGTTTATATAAAGTCACCATCTCAAGTTTCTGGTGAAAGAAATGTATTTAAGCTTCTTGTTTTAAAGCTGTACCTGCAGCATTTCACACATTCCCTCCTCCCTCTACTACTAGCCTTTATATCCGATCCCCGTAACTGCGTAGAAAGGTCTACGTTCTAAAAGAAGCGTGGACACATTGCAGTGAGGCTTTAAGCCCCAGTCACAGTACCTGAAAATCTGGTCTCTGATGATAGGATAACCACCAGTTACCACTTTGTTTACGTAGGACGTAAACCACTCCAAGTAAGATGTACCTAGGTGCCAAAGAAGAGGAGTGTTTATAAGGATGGGCAAATTCACCACCAAGCACATTTCCATAAACAGTGTAAGGAAACAGCTCAATTTTTTTGATTATTTCACAATAAATTCGCAGAGTTTCTTAGAAGAGTTAGCCAATATAATATTCCAGTCCATTCAACCCAGTAAGCTCATTTGGAGCAACTGACCTAGAACTGAGAGTACATACTCCAACAATGCCACAGCAATCAAAATAAAAGTACTTTTCATTATAATCATGGATTTTGAATGGTGTCCCTCCTCATGCTTTTGTTCTGTGACTGTTCTCCTATAATTTGAAGGAACACTAACTCAGTGGCATATCCTACTCTTACAGCTGTTTCCAGCCAGTCCACCTACAGCCATGATTTAGGAACAGCTTGATTTCTAAGCAGACAGTTAAGCTGTCAAATTTAACTTTCAAAGAAAGGAGTTTCATACAAGAGATACTGGCTCTATTTCTAGCCATGACTTTTCTAAGCATTGCAATAAAGAGTTCAGTATAGAAGTACACAGAGTTCTTCAGTTATTTGTCAACATTACTCATACAAAACCATATTTAACTGAAATACTAAGAAATCATTATCCTAACTTTCACTGAGCTGTTACTGAGTACTGGTCACTCCTGTTAGGCTACCACTTCTTCCTTCAGTGAGAGCTACATGCACTGTGCTTCGAACTTATGGAAGTCTATGTTTACTATTCTCCTTCCTACCACTAACTCAAAGTGCAAACTCTGTACAAAGTAACTCTGAATGGAGAAAACAGAGTAGTTTACTCCACAGTGTTCAAAAAAGATCTAGATGAATGCTGTATAAGCTTCCCCTCCACCCTGAAATATGCCAAGATGAACTCTTTCAGCCAAGTGCAATCAGTACACTTAAGTATGACGTCAGATCATCTCATCATTGACTCAACTCCATAAAAGCAGCAAGCCTGAGGAACATGAATAGGCTATAGAGTAGCTTTGAAGTATTAAATCACCTTAAGGTGGAGAGAAGCAAATAACCAAAGTACTTCACTTGAGCTTTTGCTGCATCTTCCTTCTGACAATCCTAGGGCTCACAGTGCATTCTGTGTATGATCTTACTGCAAAGGAAATTTCAGCTCCCAAAAATTCAGAAAGGCCTTCCTCTGTAGTCATGGTTATAGTTAATTACATTTCACTGAAGGACACAGAGTACTTTGAACTTCCATCGTGGCCATAAAAACTACTGGGGGAAAAAAAAAAAACCCAACCCAGCAACACTTTGTGTCCACTTGGATGCTGCATTTAATAACCACTTACATCACACCCATGATGGCTGACTTGCACCCTCTGCTCACCTTGTTAGACAGGTTAATACACCACACAATTTGTGCAAAGGGAAGGACAAACGTTAACAGGGAAAGAATTTTCACTGATGCTTCAAAGTAGGTTAGTCTTAAAAGTACCAGACAACACTTAGAACACTTGCTCTGCTCAAGTCAACTGCACTGCACCGTTTGATTTCATCTGACAAAAACTGACATCTACTTCTTAAACAATGCAATTAAAACACTTTGCAGAATATTTTATCCTGAAGTATTACCTGTAATGAACATATCAATAGCAGATGGATTGCGAGCCATTTGGTCCTAAAATAGAAAGAAAGTTATAGATGTATCAGAAGGAAAGCATTAGACTTCCAAGTTTAAAATTCAAAATCTGCAAGGTAACATAAAGAACAGTTTCCCTCTATCCACTAAACCAATAATCTTGCTTCTTGATATACCATTCTATCCCAGACAGATTTTCAAATATATCACTATAATAAAAAACACAGATGTCTGTCCCTGAGAGTGCTTAGCTGATAATTACACATACAGTTTTGATACTCCACTAAAGCTCATCAGATTTAAAGTGTCGTTAAAGAAAGACAGCAAACAAATTATGCCTCAGAACGAAAGCAGAGTAAAGCTGAGGTTGCAAGAGACCTCTGGAGATGATCAGCTCAATTTCCTTAAGCCAGGGGACTGAGCTAAGCAGGTTACCCAGAATCATGGCCATTTGGGTTCTGACTGTCTCCAAGAACAAACACTATACAACCTCTGAGTAATCTGCTCCAGTGTTCAATCACACTCACAACAAAGAGCTTTTTGCCTACAGGTTTCCCATGTTTCATTTTGTGCCCATTGCCTCTTCTCTGTCATTGGTTTCCCCGGGAAAAGTCATGCTCTGACTTCTTTATGTCCTGTTATCAAGTATTTCTGAACAATGATAAAACCTTCTGAGCCTTCTTTTCTCCAGACTAAACAACCTCAGCTCCTGTATTATCACACTCCTACCTGAAAAAAGCAGGGCTATTCACAGATGACCCAAAGCATAAGCATGTGAAGTAACCATTCAGGTTCCAATGCATTATCCAAAAGGTTTGAATACTTAATATAATGCAAATGGGGATCTTAATATCCTAAAGTAATCCATTATCAACATATTCCCTACAGATCTCATTGCTACATGCCTTCAAAACATACATGCAGAAATTTCACAGCAGGAAGATTTTTACTTCTTCATTTATCCCACTACTGTGGGGGGAGCAGTTAAAGACGGGAATAAGTAAAGTATTTTTAGGTATAACACCATTAAGCTTCAATAGGCATTATTGTTGCTATCTTAAAAGTCTACAGCTATAAGAACAAAAATACTCAAATAATTAAGTCTGTAAAGGATTTGTTCAAGACCAATTTGTTCTCTCGTTGGAAAGAAAGTCTTGCTTAAAACCTACAGGGTTTATTATATCAAGTCCATATTTATCACACCTGGGAGAGGAGATTCTGCTTATCTTCCATAGCAGAAAAGCTTTTCCTCAAGAAAACAAACAAACAAGCAAACAAAAAACACCAAGAAGAAGAGTACATATCTGCCACAGGTTCAGTAAATTTAACTAACGTTTTCCAATAAATATAATTCCACTAACATAAACCTATGAAAACTGCTGCAGTCATTTGAAAACTGTTATAGCCATTAAAGACTTCATGAGAATTTCTTTCGCTTAGTAACCACTCCATTTCTGGGTTTGGATTAAAATCTGATGACAACTCAAGGACAACTAGAACCAACACGCTGTCCAATGGCATTCAGCTCATGCTGAGACTTTCATTTACCAGCAAACATGCAAACAGGTGCTATCTACCATTACAAATCTCCATTCCCAAGTATAAGCATATCCTTCTTACTGGACACTGGTAGAAGATCTCGTATTTATTTCGTCCTTCCACGCTCTCCAGAGCCATGTACTGACTCAGGCCAGTATGAATGCAGAAGGTCAGAGGAAGGCATTGTTTCAGACCTAGTCTCTGTTGAAAGCCTCCAGCAGCTGTGTCGATATCCAGCAGGTCTTCAGAGCGGTAGTGGTTCGACAGTGCCATACTCCCCATCAAACTGAAAGAGAGAAAAACAAAGAAAATCCTACAGTATGTATAAACGGGAGAGATATAAACAGAAGATACCACTCAGAATGCAATGAAAGCTTTCAATTTATCAATGCTACAAATCATATTAGAGCTATATTAAAACCAGTGGTAACAGCCAGAAGCAGAGACAAGTTTTAGATCTCAGTACCAACCTCTTTAAAGGGAGGCTTTATTTCTTTCACTCTTTCTTGCACATTTTGTATACCTCAGAGTACCATTTTAAACTGCTCAAGATTCCCATCCTGTCTGCAATTACCTCAAAGAAGCTGTAGGCTACCTGCTCACAGCTGGAACAAATTCCTGTGTAACTTAACATAATAATAGCCAAAGACATCCCACGTTTTGTGCAGGTTAACTCCAATACCATCAACGCATCCACGATTTTTCAATTAGAATAACAAGCTGCAATAACAACAGATGTTGATCAAAACTATGTGAAATGTTCTACGCTTTGGAGAGAAGGTTGATAAATAAAGAAGGAAAATAACTATTGAAGCAGAGAGATTAAAATCTCTGTATAAAAACTAAGGCAGACAGTCACAGTCATACAAGGAAAGAATGAGAAAGCATGACATGACAAGAGCATTACGTGCCTAATTTTTGCTGGTTTTTTATAAGCATCACTACAAAGGATGGGATTTTGTTGTTGTTTTTGACAGTAAGAAAATGACTTTGAAGACTGCAGGAATCTCTGGAGAAACAAAACGAATACAGGCACTTGGAAAAAAACAAAGTGACACTAATCTGAAAACACGTAACAGATTTACAACGAGGGCTAGCACCAGAACCTCACACTAACACTGATATGAGTGAAAGGTGAGACAAGGGCTAGGGTGAAAGTTAAAAAATAAGCAACACACATTCAATCTAACAGATGGGCAGATCATGGAGGAATGATAAAAAAGGGTAATGTGATTAAAGTAATCACCCACAGGAGCACACACTACAGCAGTGTGCCTAGCAAGAAGAGATGAGTACAGATGTCAAAGCCAAGACAAACACACGGCAGATAAGTTTTTGTGTATGACAAGGAAAGAGCTGGTAGACTTCAGGCTTAGCAAGGTCCCAGGCTACAGAGAAAACTTTGCAGGGTAAAAATCAAAGAGAACGATTTCAGATAGGACTTAGAATAAGTGGACAGGAGTTCGTATAAACCCTTTATTTATGTTCCATCTTACTAGCATTTTGGCCTCTCTATTTGAGAAGTCACATCATCTAGTTTTTGTTTTATTCAGATATCCCTTTTTGTTTAAAAACCCACTTTATCTTCTTTGGAGGGCCCTCAAGAGGGAATATACAAGCAAGTCCACATCAAAACTTCTAATAACGCATGCATGTGATGGGATGTTAAGTATGAACCAAAGATGAGAGTACCTAACAATATTTTGCTAAGAAATACCCTTTGATGCTTCCTGCATTTGGGTTGCTTTATAGATTGATTTTAAAACTCAGCAAAGCATAAGGATTCAATATATTGCTTCAAACAGGCTAATGGTATGAGATAATGAAAGCAGCAGTTGCAGTAACAAATGCATTGCATGTAAACACGTCTTTATGTCACTGATGTGGGACTTGGAGACATTTGGGAGGACAACATCAAAAAAAAATATGAGATATTCTTCTCACGAAACAGCAGGACACATTGGAAGTTTACACATCAATGTGCCATACATCGTGAATCTGGAAAAAGGCCTGAAGTAATAGAGTTCATGCAGCTTCTGCATTTGTAAGTATCTCACAGATCTGCAACAACAGCTTTCTCATTCTACTCTTATTTTTTTCCTTTTTGGCAGAACTCAGCTGACATTCTCTCGCAGCTCTGAAACGTGAGATATTTTGCCCAAGGGTCATTAGTGTAAGAAGGTGGTCACAGTAATGAGAAAGCACTTCAATCCTAATGCAATGTCAACAATAACACAGGAATCACATGGGAACTTGCACGTGCACACTCCTAGAACTGGGAACAAACAAAACAACCAGCACCCACTCCAAAATCCAGACTACATTTCACTTCTGTTTAGAGGCAGCTGTTACTTAGTTACTAGAACTCTAAGATCTATGTATTTGATCAAATGAGACTGGGCCACTGCTAACAACTGAGTATTCCTGATGAGGTAGTTAAGAAAATATTCCTGAGACGAAGACTGCTTAGTCCCCCAGTAAATGGTCTTTCAGTAATGTCATTCAGCAGGTTAACGTGGACTGAACTAGAAATTGTGTCAAGATTACAGCAGTAGAAGATTAGCTTCTTGACTTTATAAACAATGCATCAACTTATTTTCCTCCTGTTCCCCAAAGAGGTAAACAGCCACAACCTTCTCTTCCCCATCCAAGTAAACAAATTTGCAATCGACACCTCCCCACCCAAACTCCCTTCTAATTTGCCTTTCACTAATGTTCCCAGATGCAAACTGCTGTACACGCTAAGCTTTTGCCAAGCATTATGAAAGCAGTGACTCAAGGCACAAGCTGCCACATGTCTGTATGATCTAAGTTGCTCCTACCTTGGGCAACAGGTTCCATTCGCTCGTTTTTCCACATGTAGGCTTGCTAAAATCCAGACACGGGCTCCCAAAGCATTTACCAGTGACTGGTGTACATACCTAGACCACAGTCAAAGTGCATGTAGGCTCATGCCTGCCCTTTGAGGGCACAGCAGTAGATCACAGCCCACTGGCAGTTATCTGAACTGAAGGTCATGCCCAAACACACAAGTCTCCTGCTGCAGCCCCTTCACAGGCACTTTGCTCACCAAGGCAGAGTGTAGTGGAAGCAAAAGAGCAGCAGGAAGAGAAGGATACACACAAGCTGCAGCGCTGCATTCCTGATGACTTCCAAGTGATCAAACATAGTAAGCTTTGTGAACCATATTTGCATTTATAGTTAGTCATCCTTTGATCAACGATAACGTATTTGCAGCTACTACCACTTTTTACTCTATCACTTAACAGAAGGGAGTACTTTCAAAATGGAAAGAGCTGCCTCATTTAAAACCTACAGAACTAGGTAGGATGCAACCTCTCCTCTGGAAAAACCAAAAAAAATCTATTTCCTTTAAAGGAAACAAAACTAGAAGTCATCCTTACGCTTGCAGAAAAGTGTTTCCCATATACCCTCTGCACTTACAAAACCAGAATTAGAGGAAGCTGTGCTTCCTTTATCAGTGAAGGTTTTGGTAGGGCAACATGAAAGCACTGCCCAGTAGAGACACTGCAGTGATTTGCACAAGCTTTTTATCTTTTGCTAACACTTGTGTTCGTTCATCAAGTGCTAAAACTTCTCACACTTGGAAGATACAAATCCATGTGCAATCGTCTGCACTCTAACCTTGATGTAAAGGGGTTTTTAACTGCTGAAGAATGATTGTAAAATCTTCTTAAAACTAAAATCTAATTTGCAAAATTGACATACAGATTCTACTGAGAACTCTACCTGGTTTGGAAGTTATTCCTTAATCATTTTTAAAGAACAAAAGTTACTTAAACATGAAGCCTGCAGTCTGGGACTAGTTCACTTACTCAACACAAAGCAAACTTCAAGAAAGCAACCCCCAGTGGTACGTTAACAGTTTGAAGTTTTAGTGAAGTGTAAGAAGAACAATTAGAGCAATCAGAAATGCACACCACATTTTCAGTTACTTCTGAGACTAGAACATAATCAACTGTCCAATCAGTGTCACAAGTGGTCCCTCAGTTACAGTGCCCCAGTTAGCAGACATCTTAACTTTTTAAGAAATACAGAAGATTAACAACTTGATAAGTAGCTGCTGTTGCTTACCCTGGAACAACGAGCTTCTGTCCATTATGAATACGGAATGAACATCGATAGTCATCAGGGAGTTTGCAGCCAATCTGAGCTTCCACAGCATCCAGATCCTCCTCCTGCACACTCTCTGTGTGCAAAAATAAAGAGTAATATGAGGGAGTGTTAGAGGAGGGAATAAACCAGCACTGCTCCTGACTCAGATTTAATGCTGCTTCACTGCTCTGCCCACAATGCTTGTATCCTGAACACCACGATTTGCAGTAAGACCTTTTCTTTAGGATTTCATTTCAATAATTTCCTCAGAGCAGCACAGCTAGCAATAAAGAGAAATTAGCCACATTCTAGACATATCAGCATGCTTTCAATTGCCAAAGAGAATTTAATGCAGCCCCAGCACTATGATATATCTTGTTTTATGTAATTACAAAGGAAAATACAGGAATATATATTTTGCAGTATTTTGCAACTTGTAATGCAGAGTAAGTGAACTGACAGACAAAAAGACAATCAGAGAGATAGCTGTGTACAAGCATGGTTCCAATCACGTAGCCAGAATCACTTAAAATTGAGTATTTCAAAAATAAAGGGTGAAATTTGTAAATGTCTTGATCAAACAAACAACATTTAGTAAGTACTGTACACCAGGAGGCAGAGAATTAACATTACATAAATTTGGAAGGAGACTGATTATATTAACTGATTACTTAATATAGCACCCACCTTCAACCAATGTAATCTCAACAGGCATGCTCCAAGCAGAAAGTATTTAAGAAGTGAAATGAACCTCTCCCCCACAGTACTGTTATTAGCTGACAGTTATGGCTTTTAGGCAATATTATTTCAAGGGTTGCATCTTCCAGTTTCCAGCCCAACCATTCATTGAAAAACACCCTTGGCTGCAGCCACCATTCATCTTCTATTTGAAGTAACAAATGTGTTGAGTGAAATGGGGCGATTTTCGTGTTCAGTTATCAACAGAAGGGTGTGGGGAGTAACTACTCTTACACCTCCACACAAACTCCGGGGAGGATTTTGTATCCTCATTTACAGCAAGGTGTCACTGAATAGTTCAGTGAAACAAAGTGTGTACTAATGGTACCGTCTAGGTGTAAGTCTTGTAAGAGCTCCTGCTAAAACTTCCCATCGCTATTCAAGTGCAGAAACTGAAAAATTCAAATCACTTTTTTTCCTTTCATAGACAAAAAGAAGCTTCTGAAAGTAAAACAGCAGTACGATTTGCTTATTTCAAGACTGCCTGTGGATTACTAGTAACTTTGCAAGGACTATACGTGTGGCCTGATAGATTTATTTACTGGAAGGGACAACGCATCTCCTTGACTTCCAGGGCTCCAGTAACCGATCCACACGTCTAAGACAAAAGCAGTATAAAACTAAATCATAAACAAAGTAGCACTGATCTCTTAAAGCAAGCAGTTATCACACTGTACCTTTCAAAGAACCGATCATCCGAGGACACCGCTGTCCCAGGTATTTCTCCAGGTCATCCCAAGCTTTCTTCAGCGTAGCGTAATACTGGATGTATCTTCCCAGATCAGAGTAGGTACTGATGAAGATAGCCTTCCAGCTCTGATTTCGTTGACTTTTTTCCTCACTGAGTGGACACGAAGAAAGAACTTTTAAACACCAGCCTAAACATTCTGACTTCAAAACCCAAGAAGTCATTTTTTTGTCACCTGGCAGAAACGGTATGCATATTATGCCAAGAACACTTCTCAGTCACAGGAAGCTGCACCAAACCAGTTAATTTTGACATCTATTAAACAGCAACTTGGAAAAGATTTAGGAAGCATTTTTGATACTTAGTATCAGGGGGAAAGTATGGAGACAGTATTTCTATACAGGAAGAATACTGTCTAATAATTTCTGAGTGCTGTTAAATAGCTAACTCATCTCACAGGTCTTTAAAAACCTTATTCTCTTTATCTACTGCAGTAGTGAAATGAAGGAGTCATGAACTCCTCTATTTACCCAAAAAAAAGGATTAAAGAGCAAAGCCGATAGTTAAATAAGAACGCTGTATGCTGATCCAGAAAGCCAATTTCCCAAAGAATTACTGCATATTCAATTCTGCTCACAGGCACAACAGCAAATTATTCAAATACAGACTGCCAAAAAAATGCTGACTGACATCTGACAAAGGGTGCTTGCAGCTCTTCCATTGTAAGGATATATCCCAACTCCTCAGACTCCAATCAGCACGCTGAAATTAAAAGTTTTAATATAGCTCCATACACCTGCATGATAATTTAGCTATTGAGATGCCTTCATATCAGCTTTAATCTTTTTAGCTTAAATAAGGACAGAAGAGCCTTGTTTCTTGAGGAAGAGTTGAGGGGGGGAAAAAGAAAGATTAAATTTAATCTGGAAAATTAGAAAAAAACTAATGACAAAACTGTAGAGTTAGAAGAGGAAAAGTCTAGCACGAATCGTGCCTCAGCAGATGAGAGAAGTTTAAGCTCATATTCACCCTCCAATGTTAGACGTAGAAATTTCCTATCCTGATTACTCTTCTTGGACGAATGGAGACCAGCATCTCAGAAACTAACCCTAGAGTCTGTTCTTAGCAGGGCCCTAACTCCCTCACCTTCCCCATCTAAGTTCACCATGCTCTTCTTCTCAAGCATCAGGTATTCAGTCTGAACTTCCCACTCACTTCTTTCCCCTTAGGATTTTTACACAGAGACTCTCAAGGCAAAACTTTCACAACCTGCATCACATCTTCATAAGTTGTATATAACTAGAATATTCATCAAATTGACACAGTGATGTCCTCCATCTGGGGAGGAATAACCCCCTCACATCAGTACACGCTGGGGGTCGAAAAACAGGAAAAGTAGCTTTTCCAAGAAGGGGTCTCAATGGACACCAAGCTGACCAAGAGCCATCCATGTGCCCTTGCAGCAAAAGAAACTCAACAGAACCTCAGGTGCAACAGGAAAAACATTGGCCAAGAACACTCTTCCTTTCTAGACAGCCCATGTGAGGCTGTGTCTGGAGCACACTGTCCTGTTTGGGCTCCACAAAAGAGATAAGGGCATACTAGACAAGTCCTCAAAGATGATAATGGGACTTGAGTATCTTCCACATTAGCAAAGTTTAAGAGAGCTAGAACACTTCTGAATGGAGAAGGGAAGGCTCAGGGGCATCTTATCACTGCGTGTTAATATCTTGACAGAAAGGAGTAAAGGTGGAGTCGGACTCCTCTCCACAGTGCACACTGACAATAGAAGCAGCAATCACCAAAAACTAAAAGCCAGGAAGTTCAAGCAACACAAATAAATACTCTGAGGGCGATGAAACACTGGAACAGGTTGCTCAGAGTGGTAACAGTCTCCATTTTTGCAAAACTTTGAGATTTATTGGACACAATCCTGAGCAACCTGTAGTAAGTGACCCTCCCTGAGCAGAGGAGTTGAACTAGATCATCTCAAAACAAAAACCCTTCCAATCTCAGCTACTCCGTAGTTCCAGTCACAGCAGTCACTGACACAGCCATGCAGGTGCACCCCCACAATTACAGCACTCAGAATATTACCACAGAATATTTGGTGTCTGAGAGTCAAGCTGCAGCTTCTCCTTTGGCTCCGGCATTAACAGGGCGCCTCTATCAATCCATAAAACTTTGTTAAGCTTTTCACATTCATGAAGCTTCTACAGAAAATGAACAGTTTTGATGGCTCTAAGCTTTCACCAAATTTAAGCTAGCAAACTGTGAACACCAATCTAAGTGTTACAGGAAGTAATGTGCACAATAACATACAAGACTTCTTTGTAAACAGAAGAAAGGCTTAAGACAACCGCACTTACTCTGAAATAAGCCAGTATTTCTTGCAGTGTCTTTTCCACAATGGATCGTGGCTTGATAGCTGATTTAGTCTCCGACTCAAATAGCAGCAGCTATAAATACAAATCATTGTAATTAATTGCAGTGAACTAAACAGGGATAAATACTCACTAATACACTGTAGCTTGTTTTCTCATGAAATAAATGAGAAAGCTTGCAGGTTCATTAGCTATCCTTTTTAGAGTTGTTCTTACAATGGCTAACAGATTCCATTACAGCCGTGTAAGCCACGGACTGCTTTTCTAATGGAAGGATACACTTTGAGAACCGTCAGTAATCAATTAATTTTGTAAAGCAGGTCAGCCTGTAGGTCCTCCCCACCACAAACATAATCTGAAAGATTCAGGTATGATTACAGTCCACCAGAAGTTAGCATTCCTGCAGCACAGGCTAGTTACTACGTTTGCTTTCTTACCTGTATCACCTGTCTCTACCTTATCTTTTTTTCCCCCCACCATTGTCATACTATTGAAAGCTCAATCAGTAAGACACAAAGCTGTAAAGTTTCAATACTATGAAGTTATTTTCCACTGCAAGTTATTTAAATAACTTATTTTCCTCCTGTTGATATAAGAATGTGTGGCAAAGCACCAGCAATACACAGAGCAGTGAGACAAGGAATGATTAAGTTATTCAGAGTCACAGAATTTTAAAGAAACAACTGTCTCATTCATTCTAACCCAAACACCTGCCAATAAATCTCCTTCCTCTTCTGTGTTTGAGCTGAACTGTCAGCTATGCTTTGAAGAAACCTGCATGAAGATACCACCAGTACAGATGTAGTAAAACCACTCTGGTACCTTGTTCTAACATTTAATGCGTATGCTCTAACAGCCATGATTAGTAACTTCATTTTGAATATTCAGATGCTAAACTCCAACTTCTGGTCACACTTATTTTTTTCCTTCTCTGCATAGCTCAGAAACTGGCAAATTATAAAGACTAACAGTGCAAACAGACACAGTTACACACTGAAATAAAGATAGCTCCAAATCCTGTCTTTGATAAGCTAAATCAGCCACATTCTATCTCACACTGAGACTGCAGAATTATTTGTGTTTATCTGTTCAACTCAATCTTTTTTTTTTTTTTTAACCTATTTTTGTCCCCAGTGCCCAGATAAGCAGTTCAAACCAGAACTGCGTTAGCATTTCAACAAACTAAAGTGATTCTCGTGTATGCCCTGCAATTACCCTTCTGCCCTCAAGGACAGAAACACACTCACTTCTATTATGGCAGCAAGTTGTACCAATGAGGCACATCAAACCAATTGCTGAAGCCCTTGGACCTTTTTATTCATCACTTTTCACTGGCACAGTCTTGCACTTTTTTGTTTCTCAGAGTTAGGGCTTGCTTATTTGACTGGTCAGCTTGTACCACTGCTGTGTCACTTCACCAGCCTTCGCAGCATTTGTCAGTTAATGGCTTTGCTTTTGAACAAGAAACTATTAAACACTTATTAATGCTTTGCACTTAGTATTCAATAGTAATCCCAGCAGAAGCCCACAAGAAACACAATGTTGTTTCATGGCTGTTTGTGAATAACAAGACCTTGACATCTGGCCAAGTGAGAAGTTCACCTGCGACATTCTGAAAGTTTATTGTATTGGTGTTATCAGAACAGGCTCCCCAGGGAGATGATGGAGACACCATCCCTGGAGCTTTTCAAGGAAAGCATAGATGTGGCACTGAGGGATGTGGCTTAGTGCTACGGTAGTGATGGGCTGACAGCTGGACTGGATGATCTCAGTGATCTTTCCAAGTTTAATGACCAACCAAGCCTATAATTGCTTGGAAAAAAGAAGTAATGTGGTAACAGTGTAACATGCGGCTTCAAACATGGTCAAAGGTTCTATTAAAGACATTCTCCTTACTTACATAAATGTTGGCATTTTTCATTATTGCAATTTTCATTTGTATATTTTCATGCTTGCAATTTTCATTATGTGGAACACTGGGGAAATGTGAGTATCTGTGATTGTGTACATACACGTGCCACTAAAACAAAGATAAGCAAGCCAGACACGTCCTCAAGTAGCACTCTGAGTACCACAAACCGATAGCTAAGCAAAACTGCCATCACTGAACTCACAAACAAGAAACCTTACCAGTATTTAATTGACCTTGCATATTCATCAAACACATAAGAAAAACAGGCATTAAAACTGCCTTCACAATATTGTTATCAACTACTAAGTCATCTCCACTGAATTTAGTCAACTATTCCATTGTTAAAATGCTTGCTTCCATTATGCTTCATCTGCTTCTTGCTGCCTAGTTAACGTAAGGCTCCCTGCTGCCTTCCCTCACTAATATTTACAAAAAGGGAAAACAACTTATGTAGCATTCTACTGCATTCACACACATTCCTCTCTCTAACGAAACACTGGTTTCAGTCACGGCCACTGCCTGCACTCCACTGCTAAGGTTTTAGCTGAAAACATATCCTCGCGTCCACTGTCCGACCCGTAGCTGTGACGGAGCAGCCCGCAACTCTCATTCACGCCCTCGGACACGAGAGGTCCTCCAGTTCGCTTCCGTCTGCTTCTCCCCAGCCCCGAACAACAGCTCGCTCAGAGAACCGCCTGCACTGCTGGCAACAAAACTGCCCTTTGTTTGCCCACACGTTGCAGACTTTCAGGGAATCACTCATCCCACTAACGCCGCTCCCGGTTCGCCTCTCTTTGCTAATTTAAACACAAACCAAAACAGCAGGCAACGGGGAAACGCTCGCTTAACAGACCAACGCTGCTCTTTTAAGCGCCTGTGCCCTCCAGCACCTGCCGGCCCGAGGGCACCGAGGGCACCGAGGCCGCGGAGCGCAGCGCGGGGCCCGGGGAACGCCTCCCGCGCCTCCCCCTTCTCCCTCCGAGGCCGGGCTCGGCCGCCCGTCCTTCCTTCCTTCCTTCCCCTCCACCCCCCACGGCAGCGCGGTTCGGAGGCTCCCGCGGATCCCCGGGCCCGGCTTTCACCTCATCAGATCCCGGTAGTCGAGGAAGCTGAGGATGAGCAGCAGCGGGTCGGTGGGCAGCAGCTCCAGGCTGAGGGCCGGCGGCTCCATGTCCAGGGGCGCCGCCATCTTGCGAGACGTCCCGGGGCCGCCCCTCGCGCCTCCGTTGTCAGCGGGGCCGGCCCGCAGCGCCCCCTGCCGGCCGCTCCTCCCCGCCGGGGACTCCTCCACCTGTTCCCGCGGCGCCTCGCTGCTGTCCAAGCCAAATACCCGCGCTTTTAGTCGAAAGCCGTTCCCACAGCTTTGCAGCTGCAGTTATCTCTGGCGTTTCTTTTCCAGCGCGGCCAGATAGGGTGGTTCTTCCTCACCGTAATAAAGCAGCCCGCTTTTTCTTCCGTTACCGCCCACCTTCGAGCCTACGTGGCTAAATTTGTACTCCCCAGGATGAATGTTTCTCAGATTCCTTCTCACATCTCGTTTTTAATCAGCGTGCTTCTTTTCTTTTTACCTACTGAAATGCTAATGAATTGACACGCCAGGGATCTTTGCTGAACTTCAGTCATCCAGTCTGGGATGCAGACCAAGCACCTCTGAAGGATACACCGCAAAGGGAGCAGTGAATTGCAGTGCAGGAGTTTTGTGCCCATTGTGTCCATCATAATGATAATCATAAGCTCTGTTCTGAACCGAGGCCATTTTATACAGGCTACAACACAAACTATCTTTTAATTGTTTAAACCGTAAACCTTTATTTAACATCTACGGTGACCTGAGCTTAACCTCTTCATATGTTTGGCCAAGTTTGATAAGCTTTGCTTCTTACCTCTGTATCCAAATGAAAGAAATGCCAGAAGACGATAAGAAACCACAGGATGTAAGTGGGCGTAAGGCATTACCCAACCTCTGTGTTGTTTATGACATGACCTATGGGACTATGACCCCTGGGCATGCCAAAACTGAGCTTTGCAGCTGGCCTTACTCCGGGTTCATTTAATGCAATTAGGTCACTGAAATTCTGTTCATTTACTAATGTGTCTCTTCCAGCTGCCACAGAAAATACGAGGCCCCAAAGAAATGTGTACTCTTATTATACTGGTAATATTATTTTTGCTTTTCGATGTGCAAAAGAGAGACTAAGTTCAGGGCATGTAGGAAGAACAAGGCAAGGAACTTTGTTTAGAGGTTTGATAATCTAAAATTAGTCGTAAACCATGAGTGGCTGCAACAAACAACATGTAAGGAGTGAGGGAAAGGAAATTAAAAATGGGAGCTGGATCATTATGCAGAAACTTCAGTGAATCAAAGGAACATGGAGATAGATCAGGTGTCCTTTGAAAGGTGAGGGATTTACGTAGGAACTGATAAGCAAATCACTTTTTCAGGCTTCAGAGGAGTCAATCTCAGATGAGATTTGAAAGATGCCGCAATGGTAGCTACAGGGATTGGAGCCAGAATTTCAGTGAAATGTGTACGTGAACAAACTAAATACTACATATGAATGAGCTTGTTGGGCATTTAGTAACAAATGGGATTTCTGTCAGCGTACAGCTTCAGGCCTTCTCCTGACAGAATAAAACAACTGTTTTTAAAAAAATCCCCTTCTTGTTACGGCCACGCATGCAGAAACAGTGACACCCTTCCCGAATCTCTCACACAGTGGGAGATTAGCCATGGCAGCTCCAAGGTCAGCTGAAGTCAAAGGCAGCCTACAGGCTAGCTTTGGTATCCCCAGCGGTCAAACCAATGGACTTTATCTCGTGGTTTCAGTGGAATGCAAGGAGCAGCTGGAGCTTACACTCAGCTTTCTGCTTCTGGACCAGATTAGGTGTGAAGAGCATAGTAATCCAGGCAGATCCCTTACTGCAGAAGTTTCTGGATGAACTAGACCCTCATATATTCTTGTGTATGAGCCCGGCTGGTCCTGAGGCAGAGATGAGCTAGGGAAGGTGTACTGTGCTGATAAAACTGTGGTCCAAAGATTTGGAATTATCAGGTGGCCCCATATGGCTGCTCTCATCTACAGTGGCTGCCCAGGATTGTTACCAGGACACCTCTGCTCCTTCCCTGCCTTGCACTGCACAGGTCTGAGTGAGTCCATGCTTGTCTTCTTCATAAGCAATGCAAGTAAAACAAATAAAAAGTCTCAGACTCCAAGCTCTGTAACAGCGCTCAGGCATTTATTTATGTTTGAGAAGATATGAATTCCAATTAGAGTGTAATTGTAATAGTCTTTGCCTTTTTTATCTTTTTTTTTTTTTCTATAGAGGAAGGGCTCCATGTTAACACAAACTGACATAACCAAGTTTTATTTTTTCCTGTGGTTTCTTAGTTCTGAGTTGGTTTTCCTTTCACACAATGTACTTTCACATCAATCAAATGTGAGATATGGCTAAAAATGTAAACATTCATCCATGTAATTTAAAAAAAAAAAAAACCTGCTTACTTTACAGAGCATAAATAGCATAGAAAGACACAATCCTTGCATCCAAAAGCTGACACAATTGATTAAGTGAGTGGTATAGACCAGAAATTCAGTGCAGTGAGTAGTCAGTAGGTGCCTCCATCAGAGTGAGTGCATTTGTCCATGCTGGTGTAATGCTAACAGGGAATAGCTCTGAGGAGTCCACAAGAGATCATCTGTGCATGTTCCCAAGACAGCTAATTTCAAATTTAGTCAAAAAAGCTTTAATAAAGTTTTGGGAATATACATTATTTCACATGCTTACAGCATTTTCACTCTGTATGATTCATCCTAAAGTGTGTGTGAAAGACCCTGATGAAAATAAGCTTTTTCATTTGCCTAGAAGCTCTGTAAGTCTTTCCTTGCTTGAGGAAAATGGAGAACAATCATGTGCCCCTTCAAAAATTCTGCTACTACTGATTCTTTCACACCTGAAAAAAGCCATCTGTATGAAGCAGATAGTGGCTCACTTTTCAGCTCCACATGTTCACTCTTTGGGTTGTTAGCTGAGATTCTGAACAAGACGACCACTAGCTGCGGTTCCAGCAGTGGGGTTTTTGGCTCCGAACACCTGTGCAGCAGGAGAAAGGCTGAGCCCAGTGAACATTCGTCAGATGGCGGCAACAATAAATTAGTGAAGTGTTGAGCCGGATTTGAAGAGGTAGTGCAAAGATAAAAGACTCCAGAAACCCTTTGCAATTCCCTTAGTCATCCATTCCCACTGAAGGCTTCTCTTTTGAAGTTTCCAGGAAGCCTCACGTGCCCTTTGCTCGTCCTTTTGGTAGGAGCTCTTATCTGCCTCATGCAGACCCAGCCACTTTTTGCTGTACTACTCAAAACCAGTTATTACGGGATAAACAAACTGTGTTTGCTGATGCATGTTCTCAGTTCCCTTATCAGCTGAACAACACGCTTCTCATGCACGTTGGGTCAAACTCGCTGCTGGTCCAGCTCCAAGAATTCCTGGGGAATTCAGCACTCACACCTCCTGTAAGAGAAACGCAACCATGTTGTGATAGAATATTGTCTTACAAGTAGGCCTAGAAATTCACAGTGTTGCAAAACATCCTCAGGTGGATAATTCCAGGTCTCATACATTTTATTAAGCTAGCAACATGACATCTAAGCAGTTTTTAATGTAGCTGTCAAGATGCTGCAAGATATTGTCAGGTCAAAGAGTATATGTCTTAGTGTAGAACTTCAGTCTTTTTGAGATTGTCTCCTTAAAATAAATGTAGACAAGTAAGTAGTCTGTACCTCAAAACTGACTTACAGGTGTTGTGAAATGCACTGATAATGTTATCTGACAAGATATGTAAGACAAGTGCTTTTATTTTTATTTTATTTTATCTTATTTTTGCAGAAATAAGCATGCCCACAGTAACAGTGTAGAGTCAGGACCACAGGAGCTCAGACCGCTGGAGCCTGAAGCTAGGGGCTCAGCTGTTCACCACGTGGGGTCCCAGCTCTAAAACATTATTCCTCTGTCAGCACTGCAGGGCAGTGGCTGGTCATTACTACCCCAGTCATACTGGAGCAGCATCCCTCCTCGCCCACCTATTTCAGCACCTCCACAGAAATAAAACATCTTGCACTCCATCTACCCTCAGTCCCAGGCTTCACTGACTTACACCAACATACAAGTGTAACCAGAATACCTCAGAGAGACACCAGAGATAGCCAGGAAGAACTCAGCAAATAGTATTCAGTCTGTCATTAGAAAAGAAATATCCCTTCCATAAAAATCTTAAATGGGATTTTCATGCGTCGTATGTTTTCCACCAAAAATAATAACATGCTTGAAAACCAAATTTGTAATAGGGTAGTAATGCAAAAACAGCTTTTTGATCATCCCTTTACTGTCTGTGAAGAACACAGAGAAGGGGGCTTGAAGAGATTTTGATTATTGGTGAAATGGTCGGTATGCAAGGAATAAACCGTAACCATCATCAGGTGCATTTCTTTTAGCAGAAGTTCATGAGCTTTTACCACCAATGACCCCATGGGCTGTTTACTCCCGATCCTGCTCTTGCAAAATGGTCTGTGCTTAGGTCAGGAGACCTAAGTTCTGCTCCTGTGTAAGTCCGGCTGAGCTGCTGTGCAATTTTAAGTAGGTCACCTCAATCTTGGGCCACAGTTTCCCTATCTATGGAGTGGAGTTTGTAGCTTAGAAAGGCAAGAAACAATATATTGCTGCTTGCAAGGTACTTGAAAGGCATTGAACTGAATGTGATTCACTGCTACAAAATATGTTTATTAACTAACGGGCAGAGATCTACCCGTATGTCAAGAACCTTTCAGAAATATGCCATCTCATTAGACTGGCACAAAACAACCCCCAGCAGGAGGGAACAAGTTGCTTCAAACAAGGTTCAACTTTCTGCCAGCTTAATCGTCCTCTCATGGATAGACTTGTGAATCTTAATTTAATTACAATTCCTTAAATGTTTTCTGATATCGTATTTCAATCTCTCTGTTCTATGCCTTTTTATGGTTTCTTTTTTTGTTGTGGGTCTGAGGAATAGATCATTTTTTCGCAGCGTCCATTAAAATTTCCATTGCCTGCAGTGCAATAAAAGAGATGAACCTGCTGCAAGAGAAATAAGCTGATGCTGCACTGTCTTTTTAGAGCAACAAAAATCTTTATAGATTATTTTTCCAAGTGTCATGAATCTCCTTCAAAGTCACAAGTCACTGTTATCAATTAATAGACTTAATAGTCTCATTTTCAATTCACAGTCAGGCCATGCAGAGGCTGTGCTCATCCTGGCAGATGGTTGAAAGCTTTGCCTTTCAGAGATAAAATGTTACCTTGTACATGGGGGTAGTGAGGAGGGGGGCGATTCAGGAGCAGAAAGATGTGTTAAAGTGCAGCACCTGAGGCCTTCTTGTTTTCTGAATTTACAATCTCAGGCTGGCAGTCGTATAAATGAGTGATGCTCTATGATGTTCTCTTCCAAGCAGGCTACGAAATTGGCAGGGAGTCTTTGGTTTTGTGCTGATGTGTCCAGAATTCCAATAATTTGATTCTTGGGTATAATGACAATTGGAGGCACAGTATTACCTTGAGAACAGAGAGGGGAGAGTCAGCTTCTGTATCCTGTATCGAATTAACAACCGATTCCCATTTACTCTCCCTGCTGAAAACTCTATTATGCAGGGTTCTTATTGCCCTTATTCGAGGACATGGAATTAAAAAAGTAATATTGATGGTAATGCTCTCATTTCCCTACCATGACATTGAATAATGGGGACAGAGAAGGGAAATCTTGAGGGATGACATGCCTTTTAAAATACTGATGCTGTTGAAAACACATAAAGGACGATGTATTAGAATATCAGCTGATGAAGCCATATTCAGATTATCACGCTTTTTCTATGGCTTTAAATAATTTTTGCTTTTATTTTTCACCGTTTTCTGAATATTTTTTCTTTCTATTCTAGGAGAATCCCTGCTGTATGAAGTACACTTGTGAGGATGGAGGTGAAGCGTTGGTTAAACCAACCCCAAGGGAAACCTCTTCTCCCTCCACCTGGATCCAAAGAACAGAAGTTACACATGACTTGAGAGCAGTATGACTTACGCAGCTGGCTTGAATAAATGGTAACTCACAACAGCAGTGTGATGAATGTAACGTCATATGGGGATTTGGCAGCAAAAGAAATGCTAGGAATGACTACAGCATTTTGTATTCCTATACTTGGTAGATTTTTACTCCATTTTTTTAACCTCTTCCCTTTGTTTGCAAGTGTAAGTCATGTTCTGTGATGCCTAAGGGTTTATCTAGCTAGGAAAAGTCCATCAACAGATTGACATAATTATACACGCGGAGGCACAGTTATACTACTGCTCAAGTGGAGACTCTTCTCCTGGCACGAGAATTTGTCTTCCAGTTTAGCTTAGTCCTTTTCTGAAGTTACCTAGACTAGATAAAATAGGTGGTCTTGCAACTAAATAAGACTGCAGAATCTTTCAATTGCAAAAATATTCATTTAACTTTAAAAGGACATTCTGAAATGTTTTTAAGAGTAAATGATAATATCTCCATTTCACAAGGGAGCAATGGAGAAGCTGAATATTTAACTACACTGCCAAAAGTCACACAGGAAACACTTTATGAGGTGGGGACAAAACACAGATCTTGCTCTCCTTAGCACAAAGCCTCTCTGATCTATGGACATTATTACCTCACCCCAGCACAGATGATCGTGAGGTCCCTCACACTGTTTTCAGTCAGAACTCTCTATGAGGTGGAATGGTGGAAAGCGGCTCTGCAGTATGTCTGAGAACGGTTGAAGACGACTCTGTAAAAGGGTTTAGGGAATAAATGTCTGAAGTCTTCTCTGTAATGATCTCAGTTGCTCTTGATCACACCAGTGCCATCTTTATGCCAATGTAATTCTGCCATTGCGGTTGTTCCAGTGTCACTTCTACCATCGAGCAGCATGAGGTCAGAATGGGACTCAAAACCTCTTCATAGCCGTCCTGAAAAGTCAAAATCACTGCCCACTTTGCCAAAGACCCTGGCAGTGTCAGGACCACTGGCAGAATGCTGCCTAGTCTCTGAAGTACTCCCCATGTGTTGGAGCAGACTTCATGCTCCCTGGTGTAACACATTCCCTCTGATGTCTGCCTGTCTCAATATGACACTATCATGAGGCTGCAAGGTGAGCAGCTTTACAGCTGATTGCTGTCATCTGTACATTTTTCTTGCCATTAACTTGTAGACGTTAATGAAGCTGTAAGCACTCTTTTCTCCTCTTGTACTGTAGTGCTGCCAAGGTTTGCCTTTTTATGGAAAGGAAAAGTGTGAAAGAAGAGATCCCTGAAAGAGACATTACAACAGGGCACGATGTCCTGGAAAGCTTTAAAGTTATCTGCCTTAAAGCTGTTTTTATGGACTTGTCTGGCAATGCAGTGCTCACTGTGTGCTCCTATGCACAGACCCCAAGAATGACTGTACACCTCACCTAACAGGGATATTGAGACAGAGCATTTGCAATAAGCCGCTGGGGGTGTTGAAAGTGAAAGCTGGATGTTCCTTGTTCTGGGTACACGGCTTTCTTGCATGCGCTGGCAGGGATGTATGTTAAGCTAAGAGCTGTAATTATAACAGCTGCCTGTGGCCTCCAGAGGTCAGCATATCACTTGAGAAGAGGAAAATCACAGAGGACTCAAACGGCACTTTCCAAGCGTGAGATCATGTCTCCTGTATAGTTTTCAGCTTCAGTGGCACTAAGATTTCAAGCTTTTTGTCCCCAGTGCTTCCTGTGACAACATAAGCAAGAAAAATAATTAAAAAAAGAGCTCTCAGGATGCAATGCAAAGTGTTGTCGCTAATTAGCTCTTCTAGAAAAATGAGAGATCCCTTAGGCGACAATCTTACTAAAATGAATAGGACAAATAGATACCCTCATCTTTAGGTGCTACAGGGTTGTGATATAAGTCTATAAAGACAAACATAGCGCAAAAAATAGTGATGAGAAACGACCATTCATTCTTTCTTCCAACACCCAACTAAGTCATCGCATAAAAGGTTTTGAAATATACACAGCATAGAGTTAAACTGTGAAATTGGTTGCTTTTGGACTTTGTGGAGGACAAAATTTTGGGCCAGAATGAGACCAGGTAAACTCGTGGAGAATGAGTCTGAGTTGGCGCTGAAGGGAAATCTCAAAGCTTGATGTGGAGCTTCCTGCAAGCTGGGGAGATTTCATGAGGAGACCACGCTTTCCTTGTTCCCCACTTCCCTGTTCCCACTGCCTGTCACTGTTAGATTGCCATTTCTGCCTGACCAGGAATAGATCTCACGCTTTTCATATTACTATAATGCCAAGAAAGTTCCTCCTGCTTAAGAAGCCAGCCACAGCAGTCTTTGCAGGAACGGCTTTTTACTTAATTCTTTCTAAACATTAGAAAGTATCAATTGTCTTGAGTTATATTACACTGGTTTCAATGATCTGGACCAAAACCAGGACCTAACCCTACATGACCTCCTCTAAGATCAGGCAGCTTACGCTTCTGCTGCGAAGTAATACTCAAATGTATTTCATGGCATCAGGCAGCCTCAAAACATCCTTAGAAGTACCTAAGGGCTGATGTCACACAATATTACCCGATTGTTCCTTAGTATGAAGAACTCCACAAAGCTTCGTGAGACTGACTGTTGTTCTCCTGTTGCTGCCTTGAGACTCAGCCTTAAGTGAATCCAGCAAGAGTTAGATGTAGTCCAAAAGAAGAAACTCCGCTACAGAAAATAAAATCAATGATGCAAAGAAAATATCCGGTTCGATTTCCAAGAAAGAAGTAAAAACACACAAATCTTCTGTCATTTTTATTAAAGCTGCAGAGTCTTACTACACACAACAAATATTTTATCGATATAATCTAAGTTAATAAAATAGTTGAACAACTCTTTAGATTTATATTTGTATAGAAATGATCTATGGAACATCTCATCTTGAAACAGCAGTGCCTGAAAAACAATTATTCAGCAGGACTTTTTTGAAGAACGGTTTGGGACTAGATGCACTCTTCATTCTCACAGAAAAAAAAGAAAAAAAATCCATGCAAAATAACCCCCACCCTCTTTCCCCTTCTCTCCTATCCCAAAACGTAAGGCCTTAATGAATGACCACATCAGTGACTGGCCCTTCTCTTCCAGTATCCCTCTTCATGTCTACATTAGGAGATGACGTCTAAACTGAGTAACTAAAACAAGTTGGAAAGAAAAATCAATTGCACAATCCTAGTCTGCAGGTGACAAAGTCATAACAACTCTTTACATAAGTCACTACTGTTTTTCCAGTTATGAGCATTCGTTATCACACTGTGTTTTCTCCCCAGCTCTTGCTTATCTGGCTGATGTCAGTTGTTGTCGATACGCCTTTGTTAGCAGAAGTCAGTCTATCTACTATTGCTTCAGCCTCCCTTCTTCACTTATATTTAGTTTAGGTTCTACGTAGCACTGCCTGAAAAGGGCCTACTCCGTGGTATTTCCCCCCCATTTTAGACAAAGTGCATAGCTCAGGTGGTTATCTCCTCACTGCAGCTATGCGTCTGCGTCGCCTGTGAGATGTCTTTCATAGACACGAGCCACCTCTTTGCTATATCATTCCATTTATCTTAGTCCACTCGTAGATGTCCTGTTCGCATACTATGTCCGAGTTGATGAGGAGGTATCTGTCCCCAACGCAGAAGTGTTTCTGGCAGGCTGCACATTTGAAGCATTCAAGGTGATACACTTTGTCCTTCACCCGCATGGTCATCTCATAAGCCCGGATCCGTTTGTCACAGGAAGCGCAGAGGCCATCTTGGCCAAAGAGCCTAAAACAACAACAGCAGAGAAGTAAGTAGAGTTCATTTGCTGAAGAGGTGGGGAAAAAAACCAGTCAAAACAGGAACACAACATCAAAGCATTGCCTCATTAGTCGTACTATCGCCAAGATACATAGAGGTCACACGGAAAGCTCGAGCAGAACTCAAACCTTTGCGGTACCAAAAACTGAGGTAGAAAGTCCAAGGTCTTCACCTATTTCTAAGGTAATTGACTTCTGTGATCAGTGATGTTATCCTGAAATGCTGAGCAGCTTCAAGCAGAGCAAAGGTTCACCAGAACAAAGCATAAAGTTGTGTGACGCTAATACTTTCTCTTATACAATCAACAGAAATTAACTTTCAGTTGATAAATCTTGCCTATCTTCAGCTGTTGCTATTGTGGTTTATAGCAAAGAGTTGCCACATTATGACACAGCTATGATTTCATATTCTACTGTCTGCATTCGTTGCTTCCACATTTGAGATTCTTTCAAACTCTAATATTTCTGTATTCATGAAGTCACTCCTGCTGGGTTTCAGGATACATGCTAAGACCTTTCAGGTACTCTGCCATCCCAGACAATTATATGTTCTGGACTGCTCTATTGAGAGCAGATTGAGGTTCCCTGCTGAAATCAGTATGGTATTTTCTATTAAAAGGAGCCCCTAACAAATGCACCACGTATGTATCCCCTTCACAGCATGTGCCAGCATTCTCAGCTGAAGCAGAGCAACACGCTCAGCCATGTGTGATGGCAAAATGGACAGCAGCATTTCACACAGCCTGCTGGTTACAGAGTTTCTAAGTCATATCGTTAATAAATAAGGGACATATATAGTGTATGTATATATGTAACATCATAGAATCATTTAGGTTGGAAAAGACCACTAAGATTATCGTATATATTCTTATAAGGAGGGAGAAATCTTATCACTTGTGTAAAGAATACACTCGTTGACTTTGGCTTTCCATACTAATTTCAGAAAGATTTTGTCCACCCCTTTACACCTCACATCTGTGCCTGCTTCATTTATCCTGAACTGGAAATGGAACGCCTATTACAGACAGCTCTTTAAGCACAGAAGATATCATTTCTTTGGTCTACCAGGAGATGTCAGTATCTTCTGCCCAACAAAAGTAATAAGGTTACACAAACGTTGCAAAATGTCTCGTTAATAATGAAAGATATCATGTTATTTAATTAAATAAACAAAAACGTTCCATCTCATGGCAAGAAAATACATTACTTGTGACGTATCTTCTATTGCTTCCATTTTAAGACAAAACGTATCTGGGAAGCGTAGCTAACACTGGTTCACTGCTGGAACATGATGTCTGCTGAACGTTTACAAGTGGTCCCCTTTCTGCCACGCGAAATTCCCATCAGCAAGTTCTGGAACACAACGGCTAGGAGCTCCTCTGAGATGTTTTAATTTTTGTAGACTTCAGTAAGGTAGCTGAAGATACGTACAATGTCTTTAGCCTGTTCCACAAACCTCCTGCAACGTTAGGGATCCGTTGGGACAAATGGTACACAGCCAAAACAGCAAAGAGCAAAACGTAACTGAGAACGCAGACATGATTTATTAATGATTTCTGTGGAATGTATTATTTTCAGTTTAACCCTTCTACTTAAAAACTATGGCAAACCAGCCAGGCAGATAGACATTGCTGAAAACTCCACTGGGTCCAACTTAGCGGGACTAAACTTCCCTGCAGCAGCTGCAGCTCCACACCATACATCCAGAGCATGATATCCTTCTGCTTGAAGTGCTCCTGGTAAGTTACCAGTGATGCAGAAATAGACATGGATGGATCCATGTGCAACTTCAGAACCAAACAAGTACAGCGGTCCCACTGCCTGGCGGAATCAAGCGTCTCTTTATAGGGCTGACATTGCCACATCAGGAAAATGAATTAAATTCAGTTACCTTGGATACCATGTTCTTAAATGAGAGAACGAAATGATCTTTCATTGGTAGCCAATCTCGGCACCTGTTTTTATGTAACTTTCAGCTCCGCAGCAATGCCTGGAACGGCACAGAACTGCTTACAGCCATGCTGGGGAGCTGGCTTGCAGTCAGCTCGGGCGGGTAGCTCCCTGCTGAAATTCATCACCCAGTTTCTGCTTGGCAGCACCGGCATGGCTCAGCTGGCATCCAGCTATCCGGGGAGCAGCAGCGCTGAGCAAACCCCATTACTCTCTAACTCTACATCTAAGATTAGCCAAAATGAATTATGCATGATTCTTTGTTCAATAGCTGTACCTTAAATTAATAGCTGAAACGGTAGAACAGAAGGGCAGGTGAGTGGAATAAGTTGCCCAACGAGGTGGTGGATGCCTTGTCCCTGGAGACACCCAAGGTCGGGCCGGACAGCTCTCTGAGCACCTGACCTAGCGTTGGTGTCCCTGCTCCTAGCAGGGGAGGTGGACCACATGGCATTTAAGGCCCCTTCCAACTCAAAGGATTCTACGGGAGCAGGCTGGGAGGCCGCGTACCTGAGGTAGTCCCTCCGGCAGAGCTTCCTGCCCAGCTTGTAGTACAGCCGCCGTCCCACCTCTCCCAGCCGGCACCCGCACAGGTCGCAGCTGAGGCAGTCCTCGTGCCAGTACTGGTCGATGGCCTTCAGGAAATAGCGGTCCCCGATGTTCTGCTGGCAGCCCCCGCATGTCAGCAGCGAGGGGGGGATCTGCAGCACCTCATCCACCGGCTCCCTGCGAACAAAAGGAGTGTTGGAGAAGGGAACACACAGTGAGAAGAGGGAGGAGGAAAGACAAAACTAAACACAATAGCAGACGGGTCGGGTGAGAGCACAGAGCACACCCTCATTTTCTCTTCGCGCTTTTAGGGCTTTGAAGAGATTGGGATAACTTAAAGTACAAGGAGCTAATAAAAGTAGCCAAGTATTTGCTAACTTGGTTCATATTTGTCTTCAAAGGATAGCACGTAAACGTGAAGGTCTCTTTACCACCCAGGAGTATTCATTACTGTAAATACCCCTACAGTGTCAATAGAGCAGTGGTGGCCTGGAATCACTATTCCATGGAAACACGAGTGGGGTCCGTGTGGGCTGATGGATACCAACAACCACAAGTCCTGCTGCTGGGCCCCAGCAGTGCTGCCTGAGCTCTGTGAGATCCCACCCTGGGGAGCATGGGCTGTGAGCAGGCCCTGCTTATTGCAAGCCGTCTCTTTTGAGCCCTATAGTTCCTTTCCCAGAGATGGGCTCCGTTTGGATGAGCTCTGTGAGGCTCCCAGCACAGCACGCAGCTGTAAGAGAATGCACCTTCGTGTCCCTTATTGGCCCCCATGAGAAGCCTGAGACTGCAGCCCCCAAATATTTCTGTCTCATGGGTTCTGGGAATCACACGGCAGCTCTGTAACAGCATCACCTTTTCTGATGGCCACGTCTCTGTACGCCAACGAAGCCAGCAGGGCACGAAGCAGGAAAGCAAACAAATACTGCTACAGCGCTGCAGTGCAAATCGGGACACTGACACCGCGGAGCTCAGATGACAATTTCTCAAAGATGATAAAAGAAAAAACGCAGCACACAAAACATCAAACGCAACGTGGCAGGAATTGATTTAACCCACATCGGGGATGGCTCCCGTGTGCTCGCTCGCAGCTTCAAGAGATGGCATTTTCATATCTCACAGGAAGCGAACCTCGGACGACCGAACTGAACTAAGAGCGATGTTTTAAGTGCTACCTGAGCAAGATTTTCTTTTTTTCGCTCTTATCACGATCCCAGACGGATCACACCGCGCTGCCATCGCCCCTCGCACGCGTGGGAGGGCTGCACAGAACGGGCTGCAGGACAGGACCCGCGGGTCGCTCCCTTCCACCAACGTTAGAAACCAGGGAGGGAAATTCTCAGCAGCTGCACCGCGGGGTCCCACCGCGCGCCCTCTGCGCAACACCTCCCCCAGCAAAGCCCCTGAAAGTTGCAAAGCGCGTCGCGTTGTGCAAATGTGGAAGTCGGGCAGCCGCAGATAACAGCTCCGACCTTTCGCTATACCCGGGGAAGCGAGCGGGGCGAGTCCGGGGAGCCCGGAACGACCGCCTCCTTCGGCTCGGTTGGCAGCCCCGCAGCGTGTCCCGCAGCCCGGGGACGGCGAGAGGCGGCCGGCGCGGAGCTGAGCCCGCAGCCCGGAGCCGCGGGGCCGTCCCGCACTCGGGCTCCGGCCCCGAGCGTCTCGCCGGGGAGGGCTGCGCGGGTCCGGCCAGCTGCCGTCGGGGGCACCGCGAGGAGCGGAGGGGCGGGGAGGCCGGGAGAAAAGAGGCCACTTACTCGGAAGGATCGAGGCTCTTCCTCTCGATGGCCGATGACATTGGCAGGGACGGCTCCTTTGTAGCGTGCCTGTGGTGCGATCTGCCCCCGCTGCCCCCGCAGAGGCCGTCCGCTCTCGACGCCTTGTCACCGGCCGCGCTCCCCCTCCGCCCCCCAATGACATTCACAGGATTTCCTCCTGCAACACCAAAGAGAGAGACAAACGCGGGCTGGGGCGGCTGCCGGGCTCCGGCGGCGGGGCTGCCCGCGGGCTCTAACCTCCCATCCTCGCCGCGCTCCTCCCGCGCGTGGGGCGGCGGGGCCGCTCCCGCGGCTGCGGCTCTGCGGGCGGCCGGGATGCGGCTACCGCGGCCACCGCTGCCCGCCCCGCCGCCGCCCGCCGCTCTCCGGCTGCCGCCCGGCCGCGGCTCTCAGCTCGCCCCGCGGAGCCGGCCGGGTGCTGCGGCCGGGGAGCTCGGCATCGCTATTAGTGCTGCGCGGCGCGGCCCCGGCTCTCCGGTTTCATTTCCTTTTTCCTGATCGCGATTCAAATACAATAGAAGGAAATCACGCTTAAAGAGACAGCCGCCCGTTTCTTAACTGGACTCCTGGGGGTTTAGCAACACAAACAGCAGCATCACGACCTCGCTCGGCTTCTTAAAGAGACAGAGCTCGGGCTTCCCGCAGCCGGGGCCGCGAGCTGACGCTGCGTTTTCGCATCACGACGTCACCGGAGCGGCACCGCATCGCTGTGCGGGGAGCCCGGGGAGGTGAGAGACCCGAAAGCATCCGAAGGGCTCAGGGAAACCTCGGCCGGCTGCGAGCTGCGGGCAGCCCGGCCCCACGCAGAAGCACAGCGGCTGTCACGCTCCCTCTCCGCGTCCTCTCCATCCCCTACACACGCACATGCCCACACCGCGCACGTTTCGCTACGGCACCGAGAGCTCAGGCGCTGGGTCGGAACTCAAGCGCTGTTATCTACCTAGAGTGCAAATCAGTCAGCTCAACTGCGCTTCCCTCGTATCCCGTTGAGTCCCAGAGTCACCGGTGTCTGTTTCCAGACGTGCCCGGGTTCTCGGTAAGCACTATAAGAAATTTATATCTTGATGCTGCTTGGTGTTAATGAGCTATAAAAGCTCGAGAGTACAGTATTGATCCGCAATGAATCACACGGAAGCTAAAGATGGGAAACTCGTGCCTGAATGTCTCTATTTCCACTCCCATCCTTCCTCCCCCTCCTCTCCATCAGCACCGCACCTCCCGGAAAGAGCTGATTTACGGGGCCAGAGTGAAAACTATTACAGCGGTTATAGCATTTTCCCAGTCTCTGTGGCATGAGATCCCGGCGGCTGCTGGAGGCAGAGCCCCGGCCGCAATGAGCCGCTCCCCCCTCTAATTCCTTCAGAAACAGCAAGAAAAGATCTGCAGTAAAGCACCAGCAGAAGCATTTAGCTTCTATATTAATTCCCAGAACAGAAATACATTTGATGTCTATTTTTATGAGTACATTTTAATTTTTTCATCTTTTTGGCACCGGGGTTATAATATCTGAAATACTTTAATGAGCCCGATCCAAAGATCAGTAACGTCAGCAGAAGGACTGTTATTCATTTCAAGGGCTTTGAACTGAGTTCTCACAACACTTTAGAGCCATCACTGGTCATTAGAACACATCGTTCTTATTCTCTAAAAGAATTATCTCCAACATATTTTAAGCTGTTGCGGTATGACAGCCGCTCTCACAACCAAATGTTCCTGTCACGGTGTAGCTCTTTCACTAGGTTTCATGGACAGAATGATGAACGTTTCATTTCTTACATATTTACACCGTGTTCAGAAAAGCCAGATGTAAATCATTCAGGAGGACAGAAGAATTAAACTACTGCAAGACAGAAAAACACTGGCAGATGGGAAATCTATTACACTGGTTTGAAAAATCAGAAATTGGCTTTAAAGGTGGATCAGAAATAGTCATAAGGACTTCAAACATGTTGGGGGGGGGGGAGGGGGGGGGAATGAAAAGGAAAAGCATTTGTGTGAGCTCGAATCCTCCTAGCCCCATGTCTCAAGGTTTAATAAACTCTGAGTCACAGTTTCCCTGATGATTGGGGTAGTCATGCTCTGAATGGGTCTTGACGAGATACAATTCCAAAAGGCCAGGTGCATTTTCTGCTTTCAGAGGACACAGTTGTGCATACACTACAGCAATTCTGGCACGCTCACTCTCTTCTATATACTTTTCCAAAATGTACAGGAAATGAATAACTTCAGACCTCTATCCCTCTGTCTATCTAAAAGAGGTCAGCTCAGTCACCAGTTTCAGTGAGGGACAAAAACACAGATGTTAAAACATTTCAGACCCAGAACAAACATCCTAGAAAGCCAGCTCTTTAAGCACAATCCTCGTGATGGTTTCAGTGTCACCACATATTCCCATAGACCCCACCTATCTCCCAGTGTAAAGAGTCAAACAATGAGCACAAATTTATTAACTGCTTTCCCTCTTTCCTATGAGAGACAAAACAGCATGGGGAGAGCTAATAGGAACAAAGAAACCAGTCTATCTCCTGATACATAACCACAGACATGTTGCTCCACCATGGTTATGGGACAGTGCTTGAACTCAATCTGCTTAAGCAAAGAGCAACAGGGATTAAAGTTGAACAAACTGCACAGCAAAAGTTCCAGGCAGTGCTTGGCCCCGTGCATCAGGAGGTAGTGTCCTGTCCTGACGGGGAGCACCAAACTAAACTGCTCTTAGGTTTTGCCTGAATGTAATTTGTAAAGAAACTCCTCTCCAGGTTTCTGGGCTGGCCTTGGCTGTCTGTTTCCACTGGATTCACTGTAAAAAAATGAAAACCAGCAAGAATGTCCTTGGCCTTCTAACCAAGACCTGTGTCTTCTAACACATTAGGGGATCAAAATCATACCCTCTTTTGGGGGAGACATTTCAATTTTCTTTTATTGGGTTTGCATTTAATGCTCTCTCACTCTGGACAGTGAAGCTAGGCATACCCACCTGAGGATCTCATGTCCCAGCACAATAGATGAGCAGTGATGAAGAGTGGCTTTTTTTTTTTTTTCCATCTTGGGTAAGTCCCTTAATATCTCTGTGCCTCAGTTTTCCCATCTGTAAATGTTTACTCCCCTCAGCAGAATCGGTCATTGATTTACTTTTGCCTCCTGCTGAATAATGTTCACGAAGACAAAGCATTATTCAGGGCTAGAATTTGTGGTGCCTACATTTCCTGCACAGGGACAAAAAGACCGGTACTATTTTTAGTGAGGGCTTTTCTTTCCATTGTCCCTTTCTCTGTGAGGTTGTATTTTCCAGTGTTTTCTGGTGCAGCTCTTTGTGTTCGCTGACGGATTAAAAATCATGAGGGATGACTGTTGATTTCAATTAAATTTTATTAATGTAGATCCTACTACGGACTAATTACTGGAGCATGGTTGAGATCGAAACCAGAGTTACTGCGTTTAGCAGTAACTTGGAAGAAAAGGGCTGGATTTTTCTCTCTATTTTTCAATAAGAACGTTTAATCTAAAACTGTATTGTTTCTATGAGCGGTGTCATCTAGTTAAGTGCACACATTTCCAAAGAACAGACCGTCCTGCACTGAGTATTTTCAGCTTTGTTTTGGAACTCTGCTCATCTGACAGAGTCTCAGGATCACTGCTCCTGCTTGTACTTCTTTGGTACATCCTAGCTTTATTCTCTCTAGAGCTTATGGATAATATTGAATCATTTCAGGTCTCTCTCATTTAGAGAAGCTTGTGTATAGGGAAGATTAACACTGCTGTCCTTCATAGCCGGTAACAATTTTTTTTTTCTGCCTAAAATGTACTTTATGAGGATTTAAGTCTCTGCATAGACATGAGAATTAGTTCTCAGTGCCGGTGGCCTAGATTTTCTGTTAGTAGCTTCTATGGGATAGTAATGTCAAGACCACGACTGAAGTTGAATGATTAATGCAAAGGCTGGCAGAGAAAAGAGAATATGAATGTCTGTAATTTGGGTTACTGTCTGCCACTGCTCCACCATACGCTGTTGGAAAAATCACTGCCCTGCTTGGTTCACCTATTTGCCAAATAGAAAATCTCCTTCCCACCACTCGCCGGACTGAGGCTTTGACATGCCAAATCCTTGGGTGATTCCATTTATTTATTTATTTATTTATAAAAGGACATCTGATGCCTTGTTTTGGGTTTTTTTTCTGACGTGACGTTGATGCTGTGTAACGAGTTAGGAGGCTTAGGAGAAATTGTATTTGCCAATCTCTGGTCTCCCTGGTGAATACAGAATGCTTCAGTAGAAATCAGCCACTTCTGACACTGTTTGACCTTGGACAATCAGTATTGTATCAATAGTGCACCATACTGACAATGGTTACTATTATAGGCATGTAAGACACCACACAATTAGAAGAAAAAAATGTGTTGGCATTTGTTGTTTTTTTGCCTTTTCACGGACTGGAAATCTCTTTTTCAGACAATAATTTCTGTCATACATCTTGCCTCCACAAGTGCTAGTTTTCTTCCCAGCAAAGGCTCCCTATCACTCTCCCAGCCAGCCAGCACATTTTCTAACTTTCCTGGAGATGGAAGTGGTGAAAGTAAAGATAAAGAGTTCTTCTTGAGTGACGATCACAGGCACGAATCTCAAAGTCTTTGGAGGCTTAGCAAAGTGTGATTCAGAGGACTTTAAAGACTCTAGGATAAGGACACACTTCTCTTTTGGCAGGTTAACCATTCCTTTGAACTGGAAGAAAACATACCAGAACAATAAAAACCACAGCGAGGGTGAGGTTTGCCCTGGGATTGTGAGGTCCAGACTTTCAGATAAGAAGTCTGATGCATAAAGAAGTTTGAGCGGTAACAAGTTGTTTTGTTGTGTCTTATTTTCTTCAGCAACCAATAAAGATGAAAAACAAGCCTGTGTTTACAGCTGAGAGAAATCTTCGACTGCAGGTCACACCACAGATGATGAAAAGTAAGTTGCAGGCAGTCAGATGAAGGGATGCTTCGCTGCAGAAATGTGAAAGGTTTCCCCTTCCCATTTCCTCTCTTTTCTGTTATTGATTTCTCTTGCTCCCATCAAGCCCTTGCTGCCTTGCACACCAGCCAGATCCAATCACCATGTCATTTTTTTCCGTAAGGCTACTGCTCTACAGTATAGTTCTTTTGAGTAATTTGCACCTTTTCTCTGCTAAGCACTCTCCTCTGTGCTTATTATGCATGTAAGTCACACCAGCAGCACACTACGGAGAGTTTTCATTTCAGAATTAAATATCTCATCCGAAGTCCATACATGTCAGAAGAAATACATGTATTAACCTGCAGAAGCTCTGAGACTGACCTACGAATGCTTTCCTTCCAGAAAATAAGCAGTGACTGGGAAAGAACTGCACTCAGAGAAAATTTCACAGGGAGTCAGATACCAACCAGAAACTTCTGCTCAGGCTTCCCTGTTTGTATGTATACACTTATGAGGGCATTTATAATGAGTACACAATCATGTGTTTCTGTATGTGTGTATTTGTAATCACAGAGACACTTACAGACTTGTAAGTTACATCTTCTAGCGTGTTGCAGCTTTCCAAGCTGCTTTTGAAACAAAGGTAGCCCTTCAAGATTACCACTGGTCGAGCTGATGCACTATGTCATGTTATCTGAGGGCCACCAGGTAGATGTAGTTTCCTTGGTGTTAACACCAGGAAATCTAACATCATTCCAGGAATACATCGGTCTTGCTGTTCCACTATGTAACATCATTTTAAACAGTTTTGGGGATTCGAGGTGTGACAGGTCAACCTCCCCAAAATAGATGTCATGGGAGGCAGATCTGATGAGCAAGCCCAGTATTCCCTGGTTCACAATGAATCACAGAATCATTAAGGTTGGAAGAGTCGAATAAGATAATCTAGCCCAACCACCAACCCATCACCATCGTGCCCACCGGGTGACATCCCTCAGTGCCACATCTACATGATTCTTGAACACCTCCAGGGATGGTGACTCCGCCATCTCCCTGAACACGCATGGCAGATGGATACTCCCAAAATGCATGGCACAAGGAACGAATAATGTTCTTACACTTAGACTGCAAGTACCATGGATCTCTGGAAAAAAGGCTAGAAGAAAAACAGCTCAATGTATTCTTGTTACCACAGCTCAGATAACAATTGTACTGTAGAGGAGCTGAGGTCATCTCTTCAACTCAGAAGCTGGAACCCTGCTTCAAATCTTATCACACACCTTGTCATATACCCTACAGAAAGTCATCTAACGTGCTTTATACCGTGAGCCTAACCAAGCTTTAGCTGTGAACCATTGTGCAGGAACACTTCTTACTAAATTACCACACTTCACTGGGCCACCTTCAGCAGATCTTGTACTATTCAGCAGGAATTTCCTCTTGGACTTGGGAATGTCTGATGGAGCCTATAAGTTGCTTCTCTTTTCTACATGACAAGGCTTTGTTACAGGCATACCAGCCACCTAATTATTAACCTTGACCTTGGGAAAAAGAAGCAGAGTGCCTTTAATAACAGCCCCAGCGAGCTGAGGCAGCTCTGCAATTATGTCGCATAATATAGTCATGAGAAGAGGGTTACCAGGGAGATAATGGTAAACATCAGCCTTAATTCTGTCTGAAAAATAATTGGAGTGATCTCCCTTTGTGGCTGGGGTAGAGGAGAAAATTGGATGGGTAAATTTCCAGCTATCACAGATGTTAGTCAAACATGCTGCACTACACCACTGACCAAATTATGCGCTGCCTCTAAGTGCTACGGGCACCAATTGTCTGGCTTCCTCTCCATCCACACAAGCCTGCATCATTTAAATGGGAAAAAACAGAGCTGGTTGTAGCCCAACTGGTATCTCTCTGTGCTGCCACTGCATCTCTTGTTTACAGCGGTCCCACCAAACTCCTCTGCTTGTCAGCATACTCATCAGTCCTGACACAGCCCGGCCCTTAGAGCTCTGGTGACTTCCCATGAGGGTTGAAAGTACAATCCTTTAGGGTAGGGCCATGGGAATCCTGCTGCGGGATGTCCTCTGTTGCTCTCCTTCACTGCTCTGTGTGCTGACTATGGCCCTAAAGTGTCTTCCTCAAACCAAGGGCACTCCCACAGGGGTCAGCAGTACCTCTCTGCTCTGCAGGCTGTCGAGAGGCCACGTGTGTGCCAAGAAGGAGAGCTGGGATGCTGCGAGGTTTACTGGCAGTTTGTTCCCGCCTCTCCTGGATACCACCATCAGACATCGACATTTTTCTCTCTGCTACCACCAACAGAAGTTCTGCCTGAACTTGGTGCTGTCTGGCTGGGAGACGCAGGAAGCACAGTCAAGGCCACTCTCAGTTTGGAAACAAGCCCAGAAGAACAATAAACATTTTCCTCCTGAGTTCACCCTCCCCCAGAGCTTTACCTTCCAGTTTCTTAGCTCATCTGGGACAATTAGAATACTTCACTGATGTCATCTGCTCAAATTATCATCGTGAAGTTTCTCTTCTTAGTTCATCCTCTATCCAGAGGCTCCAGATGGAATAGGGAGCCCATCCCATCCTGCCAGTTCTGCTTCCAGGCATTTCAGGCAGTGAGTTTTTCAGCCTTTACTTATATTTAGATCAGGCATTTCATTCCACAGCCACAGGGTCGGACCATTTTCAGACTGAACTGTGGTTTCAATTCCCCATTTCCTATTCCCATTCACTCAGTTCTGGAGCTGACCAAGCAGAGTTACCACAAGTATGTGGTAAGTACACGCATATCACATACATATCAGCTAGCCTCAAGTGATGCATTAGCTCAGGTGAGTTTCATCAAGGTCTCAGAGTGGAATTATCTGGCAGCTTCTGTCAATATGGAGGTGAAAACAGTATTAGAAAGGCACCTGTGTTACCCAGCTTAAGGGTTCCAAAAGCTCTGCCACTGCTTCACAGTGTCTGGGGAAGCAGCAGCCAGTGCAGACGGTGCTGGTGACCACAGGTTGCCAAATGTGAGCAGGGCAGTACACAGTCCTGGGAGCGCATAGTGCAGAGTGAGCAAAATGGACTACCAGCACACAAAGCCATGGTGTGCATTCACTTTTTAATCTTTGCAGGCCCTGTGCCTCCTATCTCCTAGCCAATTTGTGAGCATGAGTCCTGCTGCCAAAACAGAGAGATCCCTCCATTGCAGAGCAGCCAGGCCATCCGGCTCTGAGTGCTGCTGACTCCAGCCAGACCTCTCTCCTGCAGCTCTCCACAGCTGCTGGTAGCCTCAGTGCCATCAAAGTACTGGCTGGGAAGCACGAGCCCTGCTGGGCTAGGACAGCATCCAGCACTGCAGTACTGCCACACTCTCCCTCTTCATTTCTCCATGGATCTCTCTTTACATTGGCCACGCTCTTGGCACAAACACAGCCTTTATAACTGCTTTCTGCTGGTCCCCTCCAGTACCCAATTAGGAGGCTGTCAGCACCAGGGCCATCACTCTCCCGCAGCTTTTGACAAGCCTGGACACTGCTATACTGCTGCAGAAGATTAAAGGAGTCTTTCCTTTGTATCACCCAGTGGCTGTGAGCTAGCCAGAAACTAATTCCCTTCCCAATGAATGTGTATGTGGAACAACTAATGGGCTCTGTAAGCCTGTCTTCATTCGTTTTTAAAAGGAACACACACACTAAAGGACAGAGTCGTCTAATACAAATTTCTCCTCTTTCCCTTTCTACCAAGCCTCAAGAGAGTTGCAGTTCCCAAGAATTAGAGACTTCAGGGGGTGGAGATACTTTCTAGTAGTCACGACAGGACTGGGTATCAGGAACCCTAGGTGCATTTTAGAGGTTCATTTAGAAGCAGTGGAGACTGCCTCTGCTCTTCAGTGATTGTTTTCTCCATTGCAGCCTCTCTGAAACAGAGAAACAAATGGGTGTGTAGTTCTTTTACCTTCAGATCGCTGGCTCAGACCTGCTCGAGGCTGGTAGTAACACTGTGCACTGAAGGCTCTTTGGCAGCCTGCGTGAAATGAATTGAATGACAAACCCGTACATTAACTTTACCACCAAGCATAAAGATTACTGGGTAGTACAAAAGAAATGTTGCTTTAATCTCCTGCAGCAGTACAGAGGTGCTCAGATTTGTCAGGCACCGCAGAAGGAGTGATGGTCTGTAGGGCCCAGATCTCAACAGCATCCCAGGGTGCACCTGGGACTGCAGTTGGCCCATTAACTTCCAAATTCTGGCAGCATTCTGTCAGTAAACCCACCTAAACACAACTGAAATCGTTTATCACCAGTAAGTTTCATCTAGCTCCCAAAGAAGTTGAGCCAACATGTACAGCCTGCTTAAAGCTTGTGAATTCATTCAGCATAGGGTAAAGCATATCTACTTGTGCTGGTGTAAATCTGGAATAATTCCACTGAAGTATAGGAAATGTAAGGTCAGTAAAGTGAGCTAGATTTAAACTAGCATCACTGAGAATAATTTTTTTTTTTAGCTATAAAGCATGAAAGATAAACATCCTTTGAATCCCTGACCCCTCTATGAAAATGAATTACAAGATGTGGAAACCCTTTGAAACTGATAGAAATATCTCTGCCTCAGATCTCTCTCCCTCTCTGCCTGTTAATCAAAACAAGGCACTGTAATCAGCTTCGATTCTAGGTCTATCTGTAGGGAACAAAGTGAACTTAGAAAATTAAATCATTTAGCATTTAGCATTTCCTTCCTCATTTCAGCACCGATTGAGCTTATTTCACAACTTCTCCCCTTCTGCTGCTATTTGGTGGCCTGCGAGGGCTGTCAGTGCTGTTGCAGGTCAGCAGCTTGGCAGGAAGGCACCGACTGTTCCTGTTTGCTGGAGGGATCGCAGCTTCTGAAGATTCCCTTTTAGACTCAGAGGTTGGTTTACTGCCTTCTTGACGTCTGCTTTCCTGTTTTCTTTGCTACCTGCTGTGTAGGAAACTTGGGACAGATCTAAGTGGGGAATAGTTTGCCACGCTATTATTATATTCTACCAGCAAATATATGTGATTTTGTAGCTGTACCTTAAACCTTAAGCTTCTGCTGGAAGAGTTTATTCCAGCCTTACTTGGATGAAACATGCTGTGTTGGCAGAAGCGCAATTCTGCTGGTATAAATTATTCTGTGCTAGGAGCTTTTGCCAACACTGCTGTGTTGATCAGGCATCATGCCTCCTCATACCTCTGCCTGACGTGGCTGAGTCAGCCCAAGTGTAAAATGTAGACTCATAGAGTATTCTAAAGGTCTTTTGGTTATGTTACTTAATAGGAATTATAATAATTACATATCAGTGGCCTGGGGCAGAAGAGTATTTCCAAAGTGAGAGAAATCCCCTAATAACCCAGTAACAATTATGAACAAAGTGATAGTTTGCAGTCTCAGTCTCAACACAATTCCCTGTATTTAATTCCCACCGCTCTGCGGTTCTGGTCAAATTAGCAGATGTCAGTCACAATTTAGCCACAAAAAGCACATCATTCTAATTTGGAAGGAGGAGCTGCTTTCTCTACCGTGGTTCAAAAAGTGCATTCTGCACCATTGATTTTCCATGGCTTGTTTAGGGATTTTAATCAACCTTTGTCCACTAATTTATTTCTCTGACCTATTCTCTGCACTCTTCCTCTCAAACCTCTTGTGTTTTCTAGAATTCACCAAAACACTGAGCATGAATTTCTGGGCTGACAGAAATTACTTTTCTCAGGGAAGGGTCACACTGGTTTTCTAATTATTTCTATTTCAAATAAATTTCCTGTTAACTACACATACAGGAAATAAATGCAAATCTGTTACACATTGGTTTCTTAACTAAAGCACTTTGCATTCCGCAGCTAATAATAGGTGACAATTTTCAATTGACGGCTTACTTCCTCCCCATGTCATTTGTGGAGGGCATCAAGGAGAAGACTGTCAGAGAGAGAAATAAATGTTTGCAGAGGCAGCTGGCCTGGCCCGACTTCCTGCAGAGCTGCCTTCCTGCAGCCCCTGCAGCATAGGGTGCCTCCCTCACTGCCCGGTACAGATGGTTTCCTGCGATAGCTCTTCCTGGGCACCACTGCTTGCTGGATACCAGAGCCACGCTTCTTTGTGCAGTGTGGTAGCCAGCAGCTTGGGCTGCTTGTTTCCACCACACTTTCCCTTCATGCTTTGGTAACCTGGCCGCCTCTTTGTTTCCCCACTGTGAATGAAGGATAGTAGGATGTGCTGCTATTGCTGCAAGCCTTCACATTTTTTCTGCTAAGAGTTTTGATCCTCCTCGTTTTCTTGTAGCTTTACGAGTCAAGTGAAATTTAGCATGAGACTACTTCTTGCTTGCTGCTGTAACATAACAGCATGGTCAGACAAGAGGCAATTCCCTCATTTAACAGCAAAAACACTCTCTTCATAACAACACAAGCCATTCCACACCAGTCTCTTTATACAAGCTTGAGACTGGCTGGAAGTGGGAGAGCTGTCTCTCTGCCACCAAGCATGATCATGATTAAAATATATCAAGGGGATGTTTGGACTCTGTAACAGTATAAAATGCAACAGATTATAAAACCACCTTTTATGATGTGCAGCCCACACTTTGCCTTTTAAATGTCAGTGTCTGGGTTTCCTTGTCTGCTCTTCAGCCCTTTCTTTCACTTGCTGTTCCCAGGGCTCTTAGTTTGTGACAACTCTCCAACATGTTGGAATCAGGTCTGTAAGTACTGCTGCTGGGATTGAAGCAGAGCAATACCTGTGCTTTTGTTCCTTCAGTTTCAGGAGTGGTACGTACCTACTTCTTGCTGTGACTGAAGGAAGATCATCTGGTAGAAAGACAGTGGTACAGTGGAAACTTTCCTGATACTTAACTACAAACATTTAGTGCTGCAAGTCTTCTGCTGATATTGAATTTCACATTATTAGTCTTCCCTCCAAAGATTTTACTCATTGAAATACAGTGTGAACATAGAATATACATCCCCGTTTCTGCTTTGATAGTGCAAATCCAGTTGAGATTTTGATCTGTAGCCTGACTACATTTAAGATTCTCAGGTTGATTTTCAAGCCAGACCAGAGGGATGCAGAGAATTTTGCCAATAAAGAGGAATGATTCTGGTACAGATGACCTCCCTTAGGTGAAAACCAAACTATAGAAGCTCTGCAAAACCCTGCACTAGTGAAACTCAATTGCAGCTTTTTCTACTTGTATTCTAAGCGTCAGGCTCTGCCAACAGCAGGAGTAAATAAGATCACATCTACAAATTAATACTAGTAAATATAATGTCTCGACTACTTTGTCAAGTATAATTCCTCTTCAGCTGAAAGTTATCCAGAAATTCTTACATATTCTTTTGAATCATGAATATGCAATTGTGTTCCAAAGCCTCTCTTACCACACAGCATTCTATAGTAGCAGTCACTACCTTCGTTTTCTTCTTTCCTAGAGGAAGCTTTGGAGCTGACTGTAGAAACATAGCTTGATAGCTTCATCGCTTTCAATTTCACTTCATTTCACTTGGACACGCAAGGGAAACCCCAGCCTACATTTTCTCTCAATGGCTTTTAGCACAGAGGATCAAAATCTCCGCCCCTATAACAAACTAAAGCTGCAAAGATGTGCTGTAATTGAAGCTAGTTGGATGGGCTTATCAATTAAAAAATACTATCTGGATGCTTTGCTGGCTCTGAAGTAGGTTTGTACCTTCCGAGTCTTTCCTTTCTAAAAGAAATCTCTGGCTAACATATTTACATATAACAAAAACTGGAGAACAGAGAAAGAGCATCTGACAGTTTTTTTTGGTTTTTTTACCCAAAATCAATATTGTCAGTTCATCTTGAGGAGATTGTGCTAGTATACTATTTACCATGACTATTTCAGCTGTAATAAGCTTTGAGGGGTTATCAGATTACTTCCCAGTCAGCTTAGGCAAAATTCACTCTTCATACAGTCCTGGTTCATACTCCTTAGCTTAGGAGTAACTGCTGCTATGCCTCTTGGCTAAGTAATAAAACCCACTGATCCACGGAAACACACTGTACATTCCCTACCCTACTGCTGTACTTCTGCTATGACTTGAAGAGAAAACCTCACTTAGAAAGACTTCCAACAAAGCTCTTCTGCCAGTGGTCCCCTGCTTAACAGGCCTGCAGACACCAGTTACAGAGCTTTGCCAACTGTCCAGAGGCTGATTCCACACTTTCAGAACTTCAAGCGTTTAATCACACTCTCAGTTGCACCATAACTAACTCAAATCATATATATATGATATATATATATAAATTCCTTATATAAGCGCATATACATCATTAATGAAAGGAAAACTGGTGCTTTGTGCAAAAAAGATGCTTGGAAGTTTTATGTTTTTTTCCTCAGCTTGAACTGGAACAGAAAGTCTAAATCTCAAGCAGCTTTTAAGAAAGCATTAGGATGTTGAGACAATGTAAGTAATTTTTAAACATCTATTTTTAATCACAGCTTTTAAACTTTTTTTTTCCCCCTATAAATTTATTTCTGCTTGGAAAATATGGAAATGCGATACTTTTAATGTTGGTTTTGAATAGGAAGTCCTGCTGGAGTAACTGTTACTAGTTGCTCCCAGAAGAGATACCAGTATCAATAGATACCGTCAACCTTTTTGGTCTGAACTTTCTGTTGTTGGAGATGGCCCATGCCATATCCTCGTGATCCACACTCCCCTTAAAACTCAAAGTTTTCACCCAAAGCTCTTAGAAAACTGCATCCATGAGTTTTGTAAGAGCTCCTCGCTACTCTTTTGCAAAGTAATTTACATTCACACACTAAGAAGAAGCCCCAGAAAACCTGAACTAATTAATCATTAAGGAGAGGTGTCTTCTTGTCATTCTCTGAAGATTTTCTCTAGTTCAATACGCTTTTATTAGACTTCTGTCTGACCAATTTCTGTTTGCTTCCATAACTAATTAAATTGATGCTGAGCTAGGCAAAATTCATAATCCTGTAGCTATCTGACCAGCTCAATGTGCATTTTGCTTTTCTTGCCCGGATTTCTTGTTCCTATGGTAAAAATATTACTGACAAACATAATCAGGTTTAATATTTAATCATCTTCTTTCTCTGTCACTTTCACTTTTGTCTGTGGAAAAAAAAAAAAACAAAAGAAAAAAAAAAAAAAAAAACCTCAGACCTGCTAGGCAGTATTCCAGCAAAGTAGATATCATTCCTCATGAAAACCTCATTTTTCTTCCTTCTGAAGTTTTAATTTTGTTTGAGCTCAAGTGATTGCACGGTTGATAGACAGATGGGTAGACATACACATGGCCAGAGGGAAGCTATTAGAGACAATCTCCTCCGAGCTATTTCTTCTCTTGGTCAACATTTACCTGAGGCCTATCAGCTCTTGCCCATGTTGGCTTAGTGATGATATGGCTTGTATGTGAGCCAATTCATTACATGTTTGGGAGATTCTACATTTCTGGCAGGAATCATTAAGTCTGTACTCACGCATTTCTAATATTTCTTAAGTATTTCATTCCCTTTCTCTGCAACTTTAGGTTTCTAACAAGCTGCTCATTCTGCTTTAACTACACACCAAAAATTCCTTCCTTCAAAAACCATGCTGGACTCTTTTATCACCACGATATTTATTGCTAACTGACCCATGGAACCTATTCAGTATATAATCCTCTTTTTTTTTCCTTTGACCACAGTCCATTTCCCCCGTGTGCATGTGTTTCTCTCGCTCCCTCTATCTCATCCCATCCCATTAGCTCTCTGTGCTGAATAGCCTGTTCCAGGACATCAAACTTTAATTTAAACAGAAGATGATCAATACGCTTAGCAAATTGCCCATGGCAACATCAGCAGTTTGAATCAAAGGGTTTTATAGGTAATTTAAAGGGCATTCTCATTCACTCCCACAATGTGGCATATACCTATTGCTTGCTTTGCCAATTACAGCTCAGCTGTCTTAACAAGAGCAGTAAGAGCTTTTTCTCCACACCCAAACTGTGAAATGGTACATAGCAGCTACTCTAGGTGGATATGATAGTGTGCCCTGAAACCAAAACAGGCTGGGCACCTCAGGAAAAAAAAAAAATATCAAGGACTTGCTTAACAAAAAAAAAACCCAAACTCATCAGAGCTTAACATCAATATCAGGACTAAAGAAACAGAGATATAAGAAGGAAATAAATACGACCCTCAGTCTAACCCCGTTTCACTGGTGCTGTACCTTGGGACTGCCGTACTTCCATATAACCAAAGGGAAACTGCATTTTCAGCTGTTTCTGGAGCCTTGACAGTCTAACTTTTAGTTACCTTAAGTAAATCTGTGATGCTTATGTCAGAGTTTGCAGAAGAAAAAATGCTTCTGTAAACCCAATTTTTAAGACAGCTTATTTGTTCCAAGTGTACACCAACCTGGAAGATCACCTTTTCTTTCAAGTTGCAAACACTAATCAAAAAGTTCTCTGGAGAATATGAAGAGCTGATCTGAACAGACAATGAACTTTAGTGATGGCTGAAGAGAATCAGCGGCCATCTGACACACAGCCTGCTATTCTGATGACTTTCTTCCCTCATCAGTTTATGCGCTAGCAGTAGATAAAGACTTAACCACAGTATACTGCTTTTATAAATTTGAACTACCAGCCGTCATTGTTGGAAGAAGAAACCTGATACTGTGTATGGGAGAGAGTACAAGAGACGCTGTGAATACAAGTGTCAGCCAGAGGCCAACCAGCCTAAGGAGGAATGCCAAAGGCTCCCAAGACATCTTGCAGAATTTGTGAAATGTTTTATTACAGAGGCTGATAGTTTCAATAACCTGAGTGGAAATATAGAAAAGGGATCCACAGAAAATGGTGGGCTTGGTGTATAAAACTAGGAAGTTGTCAAGTGATGCAAGCAGTTTCATCAGCCATTTAATTGCCAAGAGGCTGTGCCTTCATTGCTGAAGCCTGTGCCAAAGGAACCTGCTCTAGAGTAACTGCAGAGGAGTAACTGCACTTCAACATTCCATGAAAAAAAAAAAAAAAAAATCAATTCCCTGTCAAACATGGCTCAAACGTGAGCTCATTTCCCTGCTTCTCCCACCGCTTTGCCCCAGTGAGACCTGCTGAGTGCCATAGCTGGCCGTTATGTCTGACAGGGTTTTGAGTGGAAGACAAAGCTGGGGAGATCTCTCCTGTGTCCTGCTGCAAGGGTAGCCAACTAGGGATGGGGTTCTTCAGGCAGAAGGCAGCAGCTTTTCTGCAGAAGCCTGCCACAAGGTGCAGGACTTGGATAATCCAGACCTCCTGAGGGTCCCACAGAAACCAGGGCAGCAGAAGCTGCCTGCGAAGACACTCACAGCAGAGAAAAATCCACATCAGACATACACCGGGGTGCATCTATCCCTAGTATCTATTAAGGAAGGCCTCTGGATCGTGCTTCCACAGCATAAACATAGTGTGTTATTATTTAGTAGCACATGGGGCCAGTTAGGCCCTTGTAAGAGGAGACATTTCCAAAGGCGCTTAGTGCCTTGCTGGCTCTAGGTCGGAAATTACACAATGGATGTTGAAATACTGGCTTGTTGAAAAGTTGTCATTCAAGTAATGGATGTCTTATTTCCTGTTTTTGCTGAAAGCTAAAGAGAAACAATTAGCAAGAGAGAAAGCAACCTTGGCAGCCAAACAAAAAAAAGCACATTTTGGGCTCCTGAGCCATTTAAAATTGTTTATGTAGCCCATGAACAATATTTTTCTCCACATCATTATAACAGAATTCATCAAAACTTAGCCAGATTTGCTGGTAAACAACCTGATACCTCATCACACTGTGGGCTATCAGCTCCCAGGCAAGAGTTGAGGATACCCTGCAAAGTTCAAGACGTGTGTAGGGAGCAAAAAGAAAAGCCGCCCTTCCTGAGAGCGGAGGGACCAACTCTGGCCATTTGGTTCAAGGTGGATCCCCAGCATTTAGGAATAACTCCTTCCCTCAGTCTGCTGCTATTTTTCTAGGGCAAGTGTGGGAATTCAGAAAGCAATGGATGGAAGATTCCTGTCTTTTGAGGTGTCATTCTCAACATTTCAGTTGTTTAATATTTATCTACCTTTCACCATTCATAATTGGGAACTGCTTTCACAATTGAAATACACATTCATCTTAGATCACTGATCTCTTTTTTTGAGCCTCTCTTACATACTACAGAAAACTGAGTTCATTTCCTTTTTTATTCTGGAAACTCACATTCAAATAAACCTCTATCACCTTCCTCAAACCCATATCCTGCCCGACTCTCACATCAGTGTTCAGAGACTGAGTTTCTCATCATTTAAGGTCTGACCTCTTTTGTTTTTTACAACGTGAAGAAAGGATTCCTCAGAAAATCCAAATGTCTAGGACAGATATTACTGCTTCTTAGCACTGAACTTATCTGCTCCTCTTGTAACAAGTTACTATGCTTTTCATTTGTCTCTGAATTCTCATTTTTCATTCCTGGATACGTAACCATTTTGTCTGTAATATTTTAATGCATTCTTGTGAACTGGCCTGTTTTAATATTTTGGTTGTTTCTGAAGCAAAGCTAAATCTGGTTGGGAAAATTATCACCACCTGATACATGCCCTGAAATGAACAGAAGTGAATAGATCAGTATAGAGGATAAACAGTTTGTCTATTCTGTAGCCCATTGTCAGGCAATAAACGTTAAGTGCATGGACATGCAAAATGAATGCTGTCCGTGTTCTGACTTGCCCAAAGTTGTATTTGTCTGTAAATGCATTTTGCTTGTTGCTTCTCTCTGGCCACATTCAGTGGTGTGTTTGCCCACGTGTTTATGTTACCAAGCACAGCCTGTTTTGTTTAGAGACCTTCAGAAGGAAAAATGAATTGGGTGTGACTTGCTCTGGGAACATTCTCAAAACAAAAGTTCGGGTGGGTGTTCAGCCTGTTTTGACTTGCCCCAAAACAGCATAGAGAACAAATGGGGATAGTGGACTCACAGATGACAGCTATGAGAAGCAGAAATCCTGGATACAGGCACTCATCTATGCCAGCAGAAAGAAAAGGAGACATATGAACATCTTGAAGGGAACTCCCCTGTTGAGTTCGTATTTTTCAGGTCCTTAATGTACACACATCAAAATTCCTGCACTGCCAAAGGATGGGTTGGGTATGACCGGGGCAAATATAGGATGGAAGGCACAAAAAGCAGATAGGGAAAATGACACTGATCACAGTGCCAGGGAGACACTGGAAGAAGCTTCTACATTAATGGTTCTTGTTATTGTCTTTTGGAAATAGAAGCTGCTGATGCTAAACAAATGCCAAAACCTGTACCTATGTTAGTGTTGGAGCCATGCTCTGCTGGCACAGTGGATCTTGCACCTGGTACACAAACTGAAAGCACCATGGCTGAATCTGCATGGGTCTATAACTGTTCTCAGATAAGGAGAATTTTCTATCCTCATCCACACATTTAATAAAACAGAGAGGAACAGAAATGCAGGTAAGAGATTCCAATCCCCTTCTTATAGTAATTCCCAGGCTTCTTTCTTTCATGATAAACAAGCAAATATATCAATTACTATGCACACTAATAAGACCTGAAGGGCACAATGACAGGAGTGACAGTCTAGGCTTGACATTATTCCATGTGAAGCATAGATATCTCCTTGGCATGCTCCTCCAGTTCTCTCATTTTTCACAGAAGTATGCTCCTAGGTCCTGAAAAGAGTATGTCTTTACTTTGTTGGTGCACTGTATAGCAAAAAAATTAATGAAATAAAAAGCAGCTACTAGTACTTCTGTTAGCCAGTCTTACAGAGCACAAAATGTTTTGATACAGACAATAAGAAACATTATTTGCTAGTAGCATAGAGAATATAAGATCAGTAATGAAGCACAATGCATAAATGCTTACCTGGTCAAACAAGGTACTTTTTTTTCTGTGAAATATACTGGCTCAGACTGAGCTTAGCAGTTCTCTTTGATAAATGTATGCCACTGAAATAGTCCGTAATAGCACAGAGAAAGGAGCAGCCTGGAAAGATGACGGTAGCCTACAAAACATCTTGAATGAAACAATTGCTTGTCTAAAATCTAATGATTTGGTCAAACCATTGCTATTGTGAGGTTGTGGGTTTCCTATTACTGTCATTGCAGCATTAATTCACTGAGAAATTCAGATAGTTTATCAGCATCCATTAAGGAAGGGAAGGAAATAAGGACAAAAGCCTGTTGTTTATTCAAGGTTGTGTTTTATTTATCCTCTGGCTTTTAAAAGCCTCTTGTTTTATGTGCCTTCTGGGCACAGAGGTTTCAATTTAAGAACATCACCACTAAACCAAACAACCAAACTGACAAAAGTCATCTCAGGGAGAGCAGCTGAGATGTAAAAACAACTCAGCACACACAATGCTTGTTGAAGTAAAAGCTAAGACCTGAAGGACGATGACCCCAAAATCAGACCAAATATGGAATATGTGACTCTGGTGAAGAGGATGTGCTTACATTGACTCTTCTGAACTTTTATCTATGAACTCCCAGCAATCTAGGCTCCTAAGATGTAATCTAAGAGGGCATGGAAGGATGCAGGATGGCACGATGTGACTGCACCCCTTTGCTTACTGCCACCATGCTAGTATTTGAGCACCATGAAACACTAAGCACTTATATTTATAATACAAGTTAATAGGCAGGAAAGGTAGAAATAAGACAATTCTATTTCTGTGGCCTGATAAATACAAAAATCTGTCAGCTTTCTTCCCAGTGCTATCCAAATTTCCAGGCTTTTCTCTTATTTCAAGGCTCAAACATTTTCCTTTTGTTAACTGAACTCACAAAAGAGCAAAATTTTCTAACTTTCTGAAAAGGTCCGTTCACCCACTATTATTATTATTTCTTTTTCTGAGCCACCATTGTCAGAAGGTCTGTGCTGAGGACAGACTCACTTGAACAGAAACAGCTAATAAACCACTCCTCTGCAAGGCTCTGCTGCATTTGTGAGCACAGCAGCTCATCCTTTACCACCTCCCCCATGCCTAGGCCTACCTGATCAGGTTGGGACCTAGAAATCCCCACCTCTGTTCTGGGAAAAGGGGAAATCTTTTTTGAATTGCTTGCCCTCTACCTCATTCTGTGTTCCCTTGTCCACATCATGAGAAACAAAAGCATCTTACTTGTTATAAACAGTGGTAGAATTCTGAATGTAGTGCTGAGAATTTGGGAGTCCTGCCAGTAGCATTTTGCAGGTCCAAGAGGCTCAGGCAGTACTGGGGTCCTATTCTAACAGGCCAACAAACAAACAGAAGCTCACTCACTGATGCTAGTCCTGCTAAACAAAAATGTTAAGGCATTAAGGAATCTCTCATTAGAGAAGATCTTGAATATTGCACTCAGCAGACACCAAAACTCTCAGTGGGGTTCAGATTGTTATCTGGTTTCTTTTATCAGATACTCACAGGGTCCTGGTGCTACAATGAGTTTTATTTGTTGCTTTGTCTACTTAAGTTAATATCCTGACATTTTCTCACACAAGTGGCCCTGAAGATTGATTTTTTTTTTTTTTTTTTTTTACCATTCTGTAAAGCTGTCTTTTCCAGACCACTATGGGGTTGAGGCATCAGAGTGGTGCTGTGAAAACCTCCCTTTTGTGGGTGACCTCTGTGTCACTTTGATGAGTGAGGAGTGACTACCCCTCTTCATCTGTGTCACAGTGGGAACACATGATGCATCTGCCATCAAATCAGACATTATCTATAGAGTCAGTGGTTTTTCAGGATTCCTGGTATCTTTGACTCTCACAGCTAGGCTGCTATACATTACCAAAAGAACAAAATAATAATCAGATAAACTGAAAACAGAGCAACTTGAATGAATCAACAGGAGACTGCATCTGCAAATCCCTACAAATACCCAAATACACAGCCTGCAAATGCACATCAGAACTTTTTAGCTTCAAAGAGGAGTTTTCCAGCCAGATTCTATACTATTAACAAAACCAGTGTTTCTGTATTCTTTTGTAGAACACACTGAAAGCAGACTAGCCAGTTTGCAAAATATCCTTTCTATGGAAGGGTCCTGCAAGCATGTCAAGTTACTTTTTAATGTTTTTTTGAGGAAATACTGAAATATTTGAAAAAGCCAAAGAGGAAGGCCAGGAGTAGCCAGGGCTCTTTTAAAATCCTTCTGCCACAAACAGAAGTCCTAAAACATTTTTCTGCACTTTGTCCTGTCTGTGAAAAGGGAGCAGCAGCCAATTGGATTATAGCACTGCTGATTACTTATGATTTCCTTCCTGTGAGGACAGGCCCTGATATGCTGTTTTTTGATAACACTGGCTCCTTTAAAGCAATAATGGTGGTACAGCTTCCTGCCTAATCGTAGAGCAATTATTGTACCTCAAAAGGGAAAATGTTTAGAAGAACCCAGTTTTGGCTCAGAAGTGATAACAGTAACATTTTTGTGCAAGTCTGTAGTCATGTTTGAGTTCATTCAAGCAACTTTCATAACAACATGTGACAAAAATTAAAGAGAGAAGAGAGGCAAAAGGCTGTTCACATATACCATGGTCCTATATGATCAAGATTCCCTGTTGCTTGCACAGTTTGGGAGCTGAGATTTTGTTCATGCTCATCAGTTGTATGTGAAAGTGGAATATTTCCCCTCTACAATTGTAATTAGAGTTGAACAGCACTTGCTCTTACTGATTTATGTTCAGTAATCAGTGCTATTGGAGCTAGTGACCTTGGCCACAGTGATCACTTCCAATAGGAGCAGGCTGTCCTTCAGTGGCTTGCAAAGATGCTACTAGAGCTGCCCTTGCCCAGCTAGTAAATCCATGCCTATTTTCAAATGAATTAGATAAACTAGTGTCAGAACAAAATCAGAGCTTAAGGGTTTGAGAATATACAACCTTTTCAAATCAGGTAGTCTTACTAAGATGGGTCTGTGCTAAGAAAGTAGAATGAGATTACACTGTGTTGCCTGTTAAATGCACCTTCCTGTGAGGCTGCAATTTTATTTACGAGTCCAGCGCAAATCACCAGTACTTTACAAATATACAACAGTGGTCTTGCAACACTGAGTGAGGAAAAAGTGCCAGTGTTTGAAGTTGGCCATCTCTTTCTGAAACTTGCACTCTGAATTGGTCTTACTGTACTGAGCAGCATGCCATTTGGCCCAACATTTTCTCAATGACAGAACTATTTTACTTCATTTTACACTGTCAATTTCCAAGAGGCTCATTCCTTTAATCTTACCCTCACAAAAAGTTATTCCAGCAGAGAGATTTCACTAAAGACAGTACTAGTCTGTAGTTTTCAAAGTGTCCTAGCAACCAGAATATCCAGTGAAAAAAATAGATTCACTATATAGCTAAATTCATATGGGATGCATTGAAATCTGTTGACTTCACTGTGGTCAGTATTTCCTCCCCAGTTCTGTTCTTAGCTTTGCTCCTTCTCCACAGTGTGAACCTGGGAAATACTATTATTTAAACCCTACTGACCTGGTTTGGTGCTTATCTGACTGTAGACAGTGAAGTCAAAAATGTAGCACAGCTTGCGTGGACTCATGGCACATTTCTGGTGCACCCAAGGCATTTCCAGTCTCAGGTTGAAGAGCATGCTTCTGACCTCCCCACTGGACAACTGGATACAAAGGGTGTGTGTCCGTGGTGAGAGAAGCCCTATCTCACTGAAGTAGAGCAGAGAAAGGAAATGACTCAGTCATCAAAAGGCCCTCCTTCCTCAGGGAACTATCCTTAATCAGTATTATCCCACTACAATAACACTATTTCAGAAGGACTGTGAACCAGAGCACTGCGTAGCCATGTAAACTGCTTCCTGTATTTGCCAAACAAAACAGCTGCAATGCAAAAGCACCAGTGCTTCTGGATTAACGTTCACCAGTTTCATACAGAGGTACTTGCATTACTGGAGGCAGCCCATGGGTTGGCCTCCACCAAGTTCTCAGTAACAGTGTCTACCCTGGGATTATCCCCCAGCAGATACTTGGAGGGGCAACCAAATGGCAAGACATCCACCTACTCCGCTTACTACTGTGGCCATATATATAACAACAGGAGACAAAGCATCATGTATCAGAGTAAGCAAAGTCACTCACAGAAAGTAAGGAGACTTGCTTACAGCTACAGAGCAGATTCTCACAAGCAAGTTTCCTCAGCAGAAGCTAGAGGCAGCTTAATTGTGTTCCTGAGATAACATGAACCCTTTCTCATGGGCTAACCACCCATTCATGATCAGTATTTTTTCCCCACACAACAGCACTCCACAGCTAATAGAATTTTCCTATTAGTCTTGCTATGATAAAACAACAAACAGAAGTTAATCCCATCACCCATATTGATGGGATCCTTCTCTCAGCAAGAGCCCTTTTCAGTTTGGAGCTTCCTTACCCACTCTTCCATAGCATTTCTTAACAGGAAAGAATAAACAAGTACTTGCACTTTGCTTGGCTCAAAATGCCATAGCTATGAAAATTGTCCTCATTACCCTTGCAAGAGCTATTGCAAAGCTTCTTCCTGGGATGCCCTGATTAGTCATTGCTTTAGAATTAAGCTGGGGGACTTTATGTTGCTTGCCAGGAATCCTGTACAATCTCTACCTTTTGGTGCTTGATAATAGATGACTACAGAAATTGGCAGTGGAAGCTACAGAACAAAGCAATGGGTCCTTCAGAGCCTGGGGAGCAGGAGCATTACAGAGACTCAGCTCTTCATAATTAACTCTGATTAGACACAGCCACAGATGTGCAGCATCTCAGCAACAAATGAACCATTTGTTCTTCTTTGATTCGATAGAAGAGAAGCTCATGATATGACAAGAAAATGCCACTTGTAACTTCTCCTCTCACCATTCTTTTTTATGGCTGTCAATCAGCCATCTCTGAGGCTGAGCACAGAGGGTTTCCAGGCTGACTTCTATATGCATCTGACAGTAAAAATCATACTATGGATGGGGCAGAAAACTGTTTCTATGACCAGGTCTACTGCTTGCTGCATCTGAAGTTACAGAAGGATCTAAAAATCTCATATACGAACCAAGACTCTACTGTAGCTGGCCCTGTGTAACCACACAGCAAGAAGACTGACTTTGACTTGAAGAGTTTTCACAACAGTATCAGACAGGATGGAACAGGTGAACACAACATAAGACTGGAGAAATGCTAAGTGACAGTGGTTACCTAGATTAAAGGTAACAAGCATGCTAAACACACACTGGATGAAAAGTATTCTTGCATATGTTAACTTTGATGTATAAGCTTTCAAATATGCAAAGTAATCTCAAGATGTGAAAAATTTAGCTAGCGAAGTTTGCAAGATTTTAAGATCCCAAACAATGAATTTTGGATATACAAGCAAATGATCGTTAAGTATATCAGTCAGATAATTTTGTGTCCAAGAAAACATTCAGAATGCCCAACTACCCGGGATTATTCCATCAGTGTGGGCTTTGCTTCTGAGAATAAATTAGCTGATAACCAGATTTAATGTGGGCATTTTTACTATGCTTTGTAAACACTAGCTTTGAAGTCTTTCTCTGCAGGCTTCATCAGCTTACGGAAGTCTGACTGCCACAGAAGAGCTCTGACTGGGAGGTTTCAAAACAAAACCATAGCACCAACCTCACGGCTTCAGTTTGGTTGTAGCATTTAGAGTTTTCTGCCAAATGTATTGGGCATTTCCAATGTAGGGACTAAAACAGAAATAGAACAGTGGCAAAGATCACGTGCCTCTACTTTTCTTGGAAATGCCTGTTAAAAACTTCAGCTCCTATCTCAGCTGATTTCTGGTTACTGCCTCAGTGGGAATGATAAAAATGCAAAATCAATATGTTAGGATCTCCTCGTCGCAAGAGGTGAAACTAATGGCTTAAATTTATGGCTGATGTAATTTCATTGCAGTCACTGCAGATTCTCACCATATGCTCAGGCTATTTTACACATGATGAAGCTGAATGGTATTGATGGCACTGTGACAGCCGTGATGTCTTATTTCAACTCCAAAAACCTACCTGAAAACTTTCCGCTCTGTAATAATCCTGAGGGGCTAAGTGTAGAAACAGTTGCATATCTGAAGCTCAAGACTTATTAGATTTGCAAGAATTGTATCAAAGAACTTGTCAAGAAAAAAAAAAAAAGACTTCCCTTCAAGTGCTATGTGTACAAATAAGATATCACCTGAGCAACAGAACCATGACTCAAACCCACAGATTTTAAAAGAGACAATGATGGCACCAATGAATTAAATGTGAGACATGGCTAATAAGGAGAAATAGCAAAAATAAGTCCTTTCCTTAAAGCACTGATTGCCAGTGACCTGCTCCCAGTGACCTGCTTTAACTGAACTTCTAGGTGCCAGTTGACAAAAACAGAGGTCAGCATTCTCTTCCATGCTGGACAAGGTCTTATCTTTCCTTTGGCCTTAGGAAAACAAACAAACAAAACAATAGAAGTTCCTGCACTAGGTACTCTATTAAAACACTAAAAATCAAAGTGCTCCTTCCACTAGTTTCGGATTAGAAAATAATCTGATGGGATGAGGAAGGATGGTCTCTGAAGGACTCGGGTATTAACTCAGCTATTGGCTGTGCCAGAGGTTCCCAGGGTGATCCTGGGAAGACTGCCTCATCCGCCTGCGGAAGTTTTCCATTTGCATAGTCAAATGATACACCTCTGCCTTTCTACCACCTTTCTCTAGTTTGCCCTTGGAAACTCTTCAGGTAGAATCCATCTCACGAAGGAGTTTGTACAGCACTTGTCACACTGGAGTACAAGCTGAGGTAAAATTATGAAGGACACAGAAATGAATGGAAAATGTGGTTTGGTGGGAAGAACATCACTAAATATTATTAAAAAAAAAAGCTGTTTAACTAGCAAAACATTAGAATATTTTATACTGCACTGTTACTCTTTATTTTACATACCTGAGATGGATTGTTCTCACATTTTGTGCTACACATGTTCTAACACTCTGGACTTACAGAGCAAGAAAATTTCTTTAAGGAATTCTCTGAAAATACCATTGTTGAAATGTCCACCAGAATGCCAGCAATTTTCAATTTCTAGCTTCATAAAAAGCAATTTTTCTTTTTAGTATTTTTTAATGAAAACAAAATTATTCACATTACGTTACAGTCTTGAAGGTGAAGAAGAAAACTGTGATTACATATTTTGGTTTTGAATTTGAAATATGCAATGCTTGTTTCAGTTTCTGAAGGCACAACACCGTTTTCATCCTGAAACTACTGCTGTAAACATAGAATTACACTTCCAAAACTAAAAAAACAAAACAAAACAAAAACACTACGGCTGCAGCTCAAAGGAAAATCAGAGCCAAGATTTAATTCAAAAAGAAAATTAATTAGATGCTCAATGAAACAACAAAGAAACAAGAGTACCAAGAATATCAGTAGGGCTTTCCAGAATTTGTTTTGGTATTTATATGGAAATTGTGCAAACAAAAAAAAAAAAAAAAAACCTAGATAAATCTCATTCTCTTGCCATGCTGCAACCATGAAACTTCAGACCATTAAAAAAAGTAGATAAACGATAAATCCATCAGCTATCTCACTTGAACTCTCACTGACCTAGACTGTAGTCAGCAACTCTTGGAGCTAGCTCAGGGTTTTGGAAAGGTGAAAGGGCTGATTTTAAGTCTCAAATATCCCACGTATCATCCCTGCCTGAACAGCCTCCAAGTTGGAAAAAATGCAGTAATGCTCCACTGAGCTACTTCATATCACCATTACAGACAGAGAAGCCCAGACTGCACAACAAAATGTTGTCCTTATTTAGAATAAAAAAGCAGTAGCTGTGACTTCTTTCCACTGAGGTGCCCAAAGGATGATTGCCTGGTACCTCCCTCCATCCTGTACATTAGATAGGGACAAGGTCACTCTCCATCTCATCAGCAGCACTGTACTTGGCACCTGCAGGATGCAGAAATGCTTCCCACTTGCTATTGCTGCCACATGTTACCCAAACAATCAAAATCTTTAATCTTCTCCAGACAGATTTCTGTGAGATGAGCCAGTACTGAACAACAGCAGTACCACCAAGACTGAGAAGTTTTCCCTAACAAGCAGGCACATTTTAAATAAAAGTGAAACTTCCGGGGAACTATTTAAAGAGATCCTCCTTACTCATAAGAATATCAGAAATAACATTTGCATTTCAGCATCTATCACCATTCCAATCTACTCAGTTTCACCAACCTAATTTGGCTTGAAGACCTTTTTCCTCTAAATTTACTAGACATGCATCCCATAGACATCCTCATTCATAATAAATCATAAGCATTAGGATTTGAATGTGTTTAATGTCTATAATAAACCAAGGCAGATTTGCAAATGAATCCTTTATTATGGAAACTAATCAGGAAAATCTTCTTTCAGAATAATAACATTAACTCAGAAAGGGCAGAGGCACAATGAATCAAAGTCTTTGGTAATACAAAGGGGAAAAAAATTTGGTATACCTGTATAAAAGATGCAAACCCAGGTGGGTAACCATCCAACTCAATGTAATACAAAGTCAGCCTTTTCCAGGCAAGAAAAGAGCAGAGTAAAAAGCCAATTTCAATAGGAAAAAAAAAAAATAGGGTCAGATCCATCTCACCTTTGTTAAATCAAGTCCATAGCGACTTGTCTCAATACAACCAGATCTATCCAAAGCATAAGAAAATACAGTTAGTAATCAGTTGCAATAGATTCTTGTCAGGTTCTCCAAAATTACTTTGTAAATGTCTTTTCTTCAATGCTACACTTGTCCCTAGCTATTAACCATCTGCCCAATTTTAGGACTACTTGAAAGACTACTTAGTGGTAAACCTCAGAACAAAATAAATGTTTTCTAAAACAGGCTAATAAGGGTATAAACATATGGTAAAACAGATCACCTTCTGATGGTTATATAAAGACAGCAGGAAATACACCACGTGAAGTCTTCAATGCCCAAATTGTGCCATCAATGTTAACTTAAGAGAGCTCCCTTGAGAATACAACAATATCTGTTGTAAGCAAAAGGGGAGAGATTCCTCTATGTAAGGAAACATTCACATCACCTCAGACATGTTTCAGCTCTTTCCTTGTTCCCTGAACTTTTCATCCATTGTCACGTACCCCTATCACACCAGGCATGCCACTTAGCAGTTGCTGGCCTGGAGTATTTGTAGATGAAAGTCTAGTCCTGTAGAGATTCTTATAACATGGAAATATTCTGGCAGAACACCATAGGACTGCACAAAAATTTCGTAGTTAATTATGTGCCTAAGTGGTTTCAGATCAAGAGCACACGTGGTGCAGAACATCAGCTCTCTTCCCAGTATTCTTTAACCAGAACTACATAAAGGGTGGGATGTATATAGAATCCTATGAGAAAGGCAAAATGTTCACAACTGAAATAAAATCACCTACCCAATGAAAGTGCAGTGACAACTGCAAGGAGTGAGAAGGCTCAGGAAGGATGGTTACAGAAAAATGCTGTGTGTAGGGAAAGAGCTCCCAGTGATACTCAGAGGGACAGGATGCAGGTTACTGGGAATATCAGGGTAAACCACAACAGCCCTAGCTGCCTGTCAGCCCTCCTGAAGGCTGCAGATACCCATGAGGATGAGCTACTGGGAGAGCAGCTTGTCATTCACATTGTGTAGGGAGCTGAGAGGAAACCAGCTCTAGGGACAGTATTCCCTTCATATTCTTCCTTAGAGGGTAAAAGATTTAAAGGGGGAAGACTGGAGAATTCAAAGACAACAGATTGTTGGCACATCCTGGCTGCTGAAAGGCTGCTAGAAAGCAACCTGGTCTCCAGAAAGAGTAGTGACAGGTGCCATTCTGCTGGCATCTCACATGACTAATCTTTCCCCAAGTTTTTGGGCACACAGGACTGTAGGTTTGAGCTTTCCAAACACACTCTAAGTGGGCAGGCTCTGTTTTGCCAAAATGCAGCTGAAGGAGCTGATAAAGTTGCTTAACAATAGAGAAAGAAACACAAGGTACAAACATGAGCAGAGAAGCTCAAGCGCAAGTTACTGAGTGCTTTCTCTGCAAGGCGATGATAATGGGGACACAGCTATCCCTCCTCCCATATGTCCCAGCAACTCAGAAAGAGCAAGCTAAGACAGAGGAAAGGGAAAGGCTGTGTGGTCAGTGGGCGGGGTGAGCCCACCACCCCGCACCATCCTTATCGGCTGTCACAGAGACCCAAACACGCCTTTCACAAGGGCGTGTAAAATAGTCTTCAAAGTGATAGCAACGGAACCAACTGAGAAAAGGCCTGAGAAAAGGAATTAAAAACAAAAACTTGTTTTTTTTCCTGCTCTTCCCCCCCCATCCTGAACACAGAGTCTGCAGCCCTGCATACCAAAACATCCGTGTTAAGCAAGTCACCTCCAAGGACAGCTTTCTCTTACTTATGGGAAATGCCCCAACAGAACCTCTGTGCCAGGGTACAGTAAGAAAAGGAAACACACAAAATGTACTGAGCTCTGGAAAACTCATGTGGGAGGGCAGATGGGGTGAGTAACAGGGAGTGAAAAGGTGCTTAATCATCTACCAGTTGGTTTTTAATCTTCAAGTCATTTCTTACTTGTGAAGAGCTGCACATAAGTACGTTTTACACATCCTGAAAGATTCAATAGGTCAAATTTACCACTGGTTCCACACCATGGCTGCAGTGGAGCCAGTAATCCAAAATTATCTCAGGATTTGTTCTGCAAGTTGCCAAATTTCTTCACCTCTGCTGCAGCGGGAGCTGGATGGACTCAGAAGCTTCAAAGGCACAATGAGTGTCATAAACTGGGTCCAAACGCAAAGGGTTCAGAGGAGGGAAATTATTTTTCCTCATTAATCTTCTGGGCAGGGAAAGCAAGGAGGGACAAATAAAAATGAAAGGAGGTGAAGGGAGATAGCAAAGAAGGTAGAGAGGAAAGTAAAGGAATGAGATGCTGTATGTGATTAAGGTCATGCTTGTAGCTGGATCACAGTGACAAGAAACCACAGGGTTTACTGTCATGGAAGCACTCAAGTGCATCCGTTTATATAACGACCCACATTTATAGGAACTACACACAGAAGGGCTTTAAAATTCAAATCATAAATACTTAATGCTAATTTTTTTTTATTGCCTATAACAGAAATATGAATAACAATGAATAACAAAAAGTCACAGCAAAGTCAAAAGTCACAGCTAACCTTGCTGTCTCCTCAGTAGAAAAAATAGCACTTCATGATATTGAAAGCACTTTTTTAAACAGACAAAGATTTCATTTTCTACCCAATGAACAGCCAAGCCACTGAAAGCATTGCTGTAATGTTTAAAATCTACTCCATACAGGAACTCCAGGTTGGATTTTCAGTTCTAGTACAAATGAAAGCATTACCAAACACATCTGGAAAATAAAAAATAAAAACCAAGAGTCTTCCTAACTGTTTGACTACTGACCAATAGAAACTAAAAGAGAAGTGTGTCCTGGTGGTGCTTTCTTTTTCCTCCCATTCCTCATTTCAGAGTTGGCCACTAAATTCCAACCTCACCTGTTGCCAAAGTCCAGTAATGGGAGAAAACAGAATACTGATCTGACCTAAGATTCCCTCCATCATCTGCAGTAGGATGACTCGTAAATTACTCCTTCCACTCGGATCTCTTCCTTCTTTGACTTCAGGGAAGTCCAAAAAGCTGACATAGCACGACTTTAAAAAGTTCTTAGCAACCAGAAATTTAAGAATTCAACCATACTCTCTGGTGGAATTATCTTGTTATATCTTGTATGTTAAAAAAAAAAAAGTAGTAACTTCAAAACTGCAAATATTTGTTACTGTGAGAAGCAGAAATTGGTTATACATTAGGCTTTAATGATAAAACACAGCACTGGCATCACAGACATGTTTCTGTATGAATGATTTAATGATGCTTCGCAAGAATAGACATGTTAACTTGTAAGGTAGCTCTGAGTAAGTACTTAGCCAGGATCAGAAGAACAGACAGCACAGTGAATCAGTTAAAAATGAGAAAGGTTTTAGACTTTGTACAAAAATAAAAACAGTTGTGGGGGTGAAAAAATACCAGGTGACTAGCTGAAGGCAACAGCTGTACCAAACCCAGCCAAAGGAGATCCTGCTGATCAGAATTATGGAGGTGTAAGCTTATTGTCAGTAATGAGAAAAAGTCTGATGAAAGCAATAGTCAATAGATCAAAGCCAGCTCTAGAAGAAACACTGCATGACTTCAGACCAGGGTGAAGTTGCACTACTCAGATATTCAGATTTTTACAGCTGATGGGGAAAAAAATGTTCAAAAGTGTTTTTCTATCTTCCTTGACGCCACGAAGACATTTTATTTAGTTTGGGAGGAGCTATTATAGAACACAGAAATGATGCAACACTCAGGTAAGCACATCAGTAGTATAAGTACTGGCAACCCCTGCAGTGCTACAGGAAATTACAGAAAAATCAAGCAATCAGTTCAAACCCAGCCTGGTACGAAACAAAAGGCCATGAATTCACCAATACTTTCAACATATACTTCTAATTGACATTAGGATAATAAATGAGTTCAAGTATGCAACAAAAGATCTAAATTTCACATTATGCAAATGATACTGCATTATTTTCAGATAAATGAGGCAAAGTTGATTACCTTTGCTAATTGACAAAATTGCTGTAGTCAACTTGGGTTTTTATAAAGTACTTCCCTTCTGGAAAAAAATGACAGACTTTTTAAATATACTCTAACAGCTATGAAGAAAAAGCAGGGAAAAAAATATGCTTAGGCAAATGCTTATAGTATGAAAGCATGTATGTAAGAAAGAGAGCACTAATAATCTATAGATCAGCCATGGTGACATTAAATAACAGCAACTGTTATTCAGGTATCTGGATGCTGCTGACTGAGGAGTAATTCAAAAGAAAATGAGCATTATGCAAACTAGGAAACTGGAAGTAGAAAAGGATGTTAAGTCACCGTTTGGGATCAGCTACAGTGGAAAAACATGGCAATGGGAAAGGATCCTAGAGGAGGGACACAGATGACAATGGCAAAGACAGTCGCAGATCCAGACCACCAAGGGCTGTGCAGAACAGAAACTGGCCTTCAACCAAATGGCTGGACATTTCCTACAGGAAAGTGACGGAATTACATTTGACAGAGGCATAAGCTCTAGACAAGGATGTTATACTATCCCTGAGTCTGCACAAATGAGACAGGAAAGAAGACATATTGAAGTCCCTGTCTTGGCTAAATTCCAACTCAATTAATTACAATCTGCCTTTTAGAACTCCCTTGAAGTTTCAGCTAGATAATATGTTCTTCCCTGCATGTCCTATGAGGTGAGAATTGTCACAGCCCACCGCTGAGCCATAGCACAATTTCTGCGTGCAATTCTTATGTCAGGTCATGTTTCTGAAAGCCCTGGGACCCTTGAAAGTGGGAAGTGCTTGGTAGGCCAAAGATGATGAATCCATGGAAAAATAACACTAGTCATCTTGCTATATATCTTTCCAGTGTGCAATTCTTTCATGAACGTGCTCATTAAACCTCTCTTCTGCCTTCTAGTGGAAGAAATACCAAGGAGAATTGCAACAGAAAAGGAAGACAAAAGCTACTAAAAAAAAAGTTTTGTATTGCACAAAATAATTACTAAGACAACCTGAAGATCAGATTGAAGCAAAAATGTGTTGTTACTGATAGCAATAGTTCTTGCATTCAGTTCAAACTCCTACTTCCTTTAGCACTAAAGCTCATTATGACACTCCCATTGATGGCAGTGTAAAACTGAACTATGCTCTTTTAAAATTAACTCAACCCTATATGGAAGGTCAAGGACACTTGAAACATCCAGTACAAAACTGACTTTAATTACTACAGGCAGGTTCTGCATCCATTCCTGGCCACATTATAAATAATTCTGACCCCTATGTGGAAGACAAAAATTCTGCTCTGCCAAGAGGCATCGCAAGAAGGCGGTTTTCAACTTAGCATAAGTAGTAGCACATAGGAAATGCAGACTGCCACTTCATTTTTCTTCATGTAACAATTAATGCTCAGTTTGGTTTCTAAAGAAGTTCAGTGTCTGTTCTGTAAATCCGCAAACTAGACTAATATACATTAGTCTCAAAATCAATGAGTACAAATGCAAAGACTCCTCTAAGCTTGACAAATGCGTCCCCAGATCTACACAGTTCTGCACACTAGAAATCACAAATAAACCCAACCATTTCTGGGTGAGGAAAGCATGTTAAGACTTGCTAGAATTATCTTCAAAAAGAAGGTTTCTGTTATATTCTGATACATATACTGGCTTTGTCATGTAGGAGAATAAAAAAAAAAGTCAATCTAGCTGGGGAGCAGCTCTGCTGAAAAAGACCTGGGTGGTTTAGTGAACATTGGCTCACAGTGCATCACGCAGCAAAGAAGATCAGCAACATCCTGGGCTATGTTAACAGGAACACAGATTGCCTAGAAAAGTCGTACAGTGTCCAGTCTTGGAAGTTTGGGAGACTGGACTAGAGAGCATCTAAGTTGCCTTCCAACCTGAGCTATTCTCTGATGCTCTGATTTGAGAGCCTGAAAGTTACCTGGAATCAAAGAGTTTGGGGATGTTCTTCTGGAAGATAAGGAGTTGATAGATCAGAGTCAGAAGTGCTTAACTGATTCAAGCAGACAAGAAGATGAGTTTCAAAGGCTTCAGGAAGAAGCATGTCTCCTTCACAATCAGAAATATATTGACATCACTTAAAATGAGGCTGAAGTGAGGCCCTTACACCTGAATCCTCACCCTGGTTTGCCTTTTCAAGAGGCTGTGGTGGAATTCAAGTCTTGGCTTAGGGTCAGCCACTGCAACTCTGTGTTCTAACCTTGCCACTAATCCCTTTTAAAGTCCATAAAAGCTCCAGTGATGCTGTAATAAAAAATAAAAAATAAGCCCTTACAAATAATTCTGGCAGCCTATAACACTTAAGGGGACAAATACATAAGAAGCACCTTAAAAGGATGCACCTTAAAAAGAGAGCCTACAGCAGCAGCTACAAAGCATAGATTTGGTTCAGAAGTACATAATCTCTGGCACCATTAAGAAATGGGGTGGCAGAACTGTTTTCCAACATGCTTATCTGATTCCCTTCCATCTTACTTCTCTTATGCCTTCCCCTTCTCTGTAAGTTCTACAAGTTATATGGTAAATCACCTGCTGGGATCACTGTGAAAACACTGAAAAGCCAAGAATCACCTCCATTCCCTCTGCATATGCTGTACTGGCCTGCGCAGGTCAGACAAGCCGTTTCATGCTCCCATGTAGAATGAAGGGATGACTGTTCCGAACTCGACCCCCTTGCATTTCTCCGGTCCACAGCGCAGAGCAGCCCCGCCACAATTACACGGTGAAAAAGTAGACTAAAAGCAGTTCTTGAGCTCCCTCTAGTGGTTAAAACTCAGCTCTTTTAATGTCACCTATCCCCCTTTCTCCTCGATATAATTAACCCATCTCCTCTAATGACTCGCACATCTCCGAATAACAAATAATTTCAAAATAGTGTTTATAGTGAATAAAATGCTTTATTAAAATTATTAATGGGCATTCGAACAGGGTTTTTCACCACACAAGTACAAGCACTGAACCAGGGTCGGCCTAAACTGGGTGACCTTCCGAAGTCCCTTCCAACACTATTCTTTAACTCTGTGAAACTAATATATGGCAGTGTAACTAGAAATATTTTTATTTTCCTCTGGCCAACTAGCAAACTGCCATTTTCATCCTATACTGTGTTCCCAAGGGTCAGCTAATAGTGAAAATCCACATTATCCACAGATGTGAATTCATTCCTAGAAACACATTTTGCCATATATTTTAGATATCCCTACTAATACACTCCCTATATTACTAATACATTTCCTATAACAGCCATTCAAGCTCCTCATAGAAAAACCTAAATATCTGTCACAGAAAAGACGAATTTCCATTCCACAGTAGAAAGCAAAGTTAAGAAAGAACTGGGTCACCCAGTTATGGAAATCTGTCAGCCCCAAGACCAAAGGACAGATAAAAGCAAGAAACATGCAGCAGACAGTGATGACAAAATGCTTGCATTGTTTTTGAATAACTAATAGCTCCCAAACCTGTGTCCAAATGAATGTTTGCATGAAGCATTTACAAACCTTTTCAAATGTTAATGGCAACCAGTCTTGCAAAAACAAGCACACTGGTTCACAGACATGTTATTTGAATGTTTTTATTCCTTGCCTACACTCAGTTTATTCTAAAGCAGTGTCTTCTTTTGGTCTGGCTTTCTAGTCACTGCTACTACCTTAAACACCATCCCTCCAAATATCAGATTGCTTCTCAGGAAGTCTGAAGGAAACTAGAATGTTTCTCCAGTAATGAACCAACACAAAAATACTGGGACAAAGTCCCATGTGAGTTGTCTACCTCCAGTGCTTTTTACAAACCACATATTATACAGATTTACATTTTGATGCAGTATTTACTCATTGCAACACAACTCCTCCATAATGTAAGAACTATAAGTCATAACTGGCCAAATAATGGCACTTCTGCACACTTTGAGTTCTGGAGCAGCTGAGTTGTGAAAGCAGACAGCACGCCCAGCATTTCTCCAAATTACAACAGCCTCTTCTGACTCACTCACAGGAAACTGCCATCCTTAATTTACTCAATGCTCATTTTTCTCCAGTCTCATCTTCCATATTCTTCAAAGACCTCATGCTTCCTTGGTAGCAAATCCTTTCATAGAAGGGATACTCCCCTGGCAACTACCCTGCTCCATAGCAGAAGACGTGGCTTGCTCAGGTTCCTCTGAGCCACAGTGCTGCATCTTGCTAAGATTTTGGGTGTTCAGCACACTAGCAAATGGAGAAGGCAACCTAAATTGTTTTACTGCTGAAAAGCTTTCTTTACCTTGCTGTTGGATTAGGGCTTTCTCCTTCTCCAGCAGCTGTCAAACACAAGTCTCAGCTCTTGTAGCAAGCTCCCCAGATCTAGCTAGGCCTCCACATGGCAGAAGTGCTGCAGTGAATCCTGGAAGGTCTCTGAGACAAAATGCTGCAAGCACACCCCCAAACATCATGGTACTAAGAAAAACATCCTGTGTACCAAATTGCTCTCCCTGTTAATTCTTCATTACATTCCCCTGCTATTAATTAAAATATGAAGTAATTATTTTTCTAATTAGATAATTGTCCTGCCTTTGCAATTCTTAGAGAGCAATATGTTATTATCACAATAAGCTAGTCACTAATGTTAGTGAGTGAATCTTTTTCTAAACCTTAAGTCTTGTGTTGGTCCCCAAAAAATCTACCATTGTGCTACGACTTCCTCATGAAAGCTATTCCTAAATTTGTTATTTACCCGGTTAATAAAAAAAAAAAATAATCAAACCCTATGTCTAAGAGCGTTGTCCAGATGTGCCTTGAACTCTGGCAGCTTGGTGCCATGACAAACCTGTTCTGTGCCTGACCACCCTCTCAGTGAAGAATCTCCTCCTGATACCCAACCTGAGGCCACATTCAGGAGGGCCTGAGCACAGGTCCAGGCTCAGCAACTTCCCCCAAAAAACAACTGTTAAAGGGCAGGAAAAAAAAGTAGCAACAGCCTGAATTTGTATAGGTGATCGCTTCACTCGCTTTAGCCTGGTTGTTAGTCTTTTTATTTGCTTGGTTAGTTTGGTTGATTAGTTGAGCAGAAGAATTTAGAATTCCTTTGTGGAAAAACTGTTTGGTGTACCTGGATTGCATATGGCTTTGAGGAACATACTTACGTACACTTTATATAGCATTGAGAAGTCAGATGGAAGGGGCTTACAGTGCCCGTGGCACTGCTAAAGACAGCGTGCCTTCAAAAGATAGCTGTAATACTGGCATACCTGAGAATACTTGTTTAATGCAACTGTTTTTTCTCAAAGTACCTGTACTTTAACAGAAGGTTTCTAACAAGTCTTCCTCAAAGTAGAGGAACTGAGCCTCAAGAAATGACAATAGCTTGCTAATTATCAATCCATTCTTGCTCCCTTCTGGACTGAAGCATTTTATACCTATGTACTTCCTGCATGTTGTCCTGGAAGTATTCATTGTAAGATTCAATTCTATCCACTGTGAAGAAAGTCTGTAATATCACTTTATAGACATTACAGCACCAGATAGAAAATATTATATGACCAGTGTACTGGGTACCTTAAAATACAGCTGAGTTCTGTGAGAACTGTAGTTCTCACAGTCTTTGTGAAAGTTTAGACATTTGTGCTTACATATGATGGAAATAGCATCATAAAGCGTTCCTTTACTTCAGTTACATTCCTATGGTTTGTACAGTAACATAAAACCTGCATCTGTTCTTTGTTAACTGTAGAGGCTTCAAATACTTTTGCTTACAGTAACTTCCAGGTATTTCAATCACACTAAGTACACTTGTCTTTCCCACATCAGCATATTTTGTATAAGAGGTTTTAGGTATTTCCTGTTTCCCTCTGACTATGTTGTTCTGAAACAGATACTACTAAAACAATTGTGTAGCTGTATGATACAGCATGAGACAAGCAGGTCAGTATAAACAAGTACACACAATAGGGGGGTATATCCTCACCTCAGTGAGGAGACTTACATGCCAGCTCTATTTACATTTATTTAACTATGGGAGAATTTTGCCACTTGAAAGCCTGTAATACAGGTTTTTCAGCTGAAAATCAAGACTACAGAATCACTTGAGTTGAAGAGGACCTTTAAAAGTCATCTAGTGCAGCTCCTGAAGTAAAAACAACAACTGGTCTAGCCACTTGTAGATTGAGCTGCATACTAGATCCTTCTAAATTAAGTCAGAGACATTATGCCATTATTCATGAAACATCCAAAGTAAGTGGGAATAAAGGAGACAAGTAACAGCCTACATAAGTTTGTCATAACCAAGCAGTGTCAGGGTATTTAATTTCCTTCCATGAAGAAAACCATGGGGACAGATGAGAAGGAGGCAACAACTTGAGTTCAGTAAGGCTTCTTCCTCGCAGAACTCAAATAAGATAAAAATATAACAAATGAAGGTACTATAAAGCCAATGCAAAGCTGGTCTACTTAAAGAATAATTGCTAGTGATTATCTGTCAAAATGAACAGAAGCATCAACAACGTATCTCTGGGATTTGTTCATATTTCTCCACTATTAAATATTTTCATTGTGACCCAGATAGCAGATTAAAATATGAAAGCTGGAAAGTATCAAAAACTTTGGAGACAAAACAAAGTAGTCACAAGAGATTTTACTCAATGTAGATAACAATTTAAGCAACAGTGAGTAACTTCATAAGCTCACATCAGAGGTATTTCTGCAGATACGGAGATAATGGATTACAAGCTGAAGCTCAGCATATTGTGTTTGTTGCAAAAAAGCAAACAGCATACATAGATTCATGAACAGTAACTTATCCTGTGAGGCACAAAATGTACCTGCACCATGCCATCATCACTAATAAAGATGTCTAATATCTACTTTTAAGCACTATGTTTGAAGGAACGCACAGACCCACAGGAGACAGGATTGAGAAAGTCATCAAGAACAACCAGAGATATAAAAGAATCACCACTATGAAAAGATTGAAAGAACAGAGGTCGCTTGACCCAGCAAAGAGCGCCACAAAGAAATATAACTGTGTTATCATACTGTGTTAGAAAGATGGCTTCAAGGAGAAAGAGCTGGCATTATGAACGAGGAAAGCGGCTGGCAGGTACAAGCAAATTGTGAATGGGAAATTGCTGTTTAGGAACGTATTTCAGTTGGAGTTGCAACACCTGTCATAACAATCCCCAAAACATTCATTAACAGTAAGGAAATAAATACGAATTTACTCGAGATCTTTGGAAAAGTAGTAAATTAAAGGGAGGATAGGCATAAAAAAAAAAAAAAAACAAACCTAGAACATGTGGTAAGCTTGGCCCATTCAAATGAGTTAACTGAGGCAAATAGAAAGCTCCAAGCAATTTTGATCTGCTGTTCAGTGCAGAGACTTTTTTCTTTGGTATGTATGATCAACCTTCCTGGGTAGGCACTGTCTACTAAAAGGAATGCTTGAAGAATTTTGCATGTAGTACACACAGCAAAGTACTGCCCCACCCTGGTTATTTACTTTTGAAAGTTGAAGGTTTCTGTAAACAATTTTTTTCATAAACAGGCCAAAGAACTGTGTGACATCAGCAGAAACATATTTTGTAATTATTTTTCAACACTCCGTTGGATTTGGAATTGGACTGGAACTCTGCTAGTTTTGACTACGTGTACCATCAAACATTTAGCTTCCTCTAAACTCTGCTTCCTGAACTTCTCATTTACCTGGCAGCAAACAACCAATGTTTCACAACCATTACACAAAATTTGTAATTTAATCTTATTCATATAAAAATATCTATTGAGCTTTTAATCTTTAAATACAGTTAAAATAAACCTCTCCTTGAATGATTTTTTTCCAGGCAGCCTTTGTCATTAGATGGAACGGGAATTTTTTTGCATTGAACAAATTCCTTTAGGAAAAGAAAGCTTAGATAACTTAGATAAGAACAAAGCAATAAATTTCTAAAACTGCCTGATAAGCAGTAGGAACTGCAGTTTTCAAAATACACAGATTGGGCCCATCTTTAGACAGCAAAACTGTGGTCTCACTCAGGAACTGATTGACAAATAGATATGATAGTATGCAAAAATAACTTATAACAGCCTTATGCATTCTATTCAGGGGGAGGGAGGAAGCAGAATAAATAGACATTCACTATCTGACTTGGTTATTCAGAGCATTTCTGAGTTGTAACTAAGGCCTGCAAAATAGGATGCAGAGAACACAATGTGCTAGGTCAGATCCCCTAATGCTGGGGAGGCAGCATACTTATGTACTGAGTGGGAACACTGGGAAGATGAAAGTTTGGCTGCTGCCTCAGAGAAGCAGTAAAAAGTTGGAAAGTCACAGGTCTGAAGAGAGGGCAACGCATCCCTACTTGGGTGCTTTGTTTGCCAGTGTAGAAACAAAATAAGAAAGAGCTGCAGGAATACACAGCTCAACTCTGGGATTTGTAAGGAATTAACGTGAGACTTCTCGCTTGGCCCTGCAGTATGCTGAGGAAGAGATGACGGTTTGTTTGGTTTTTATCTGGGGAAAGAACGGGGCAGGGAACTGGCAGTACCTTCCCATAGAATTTTCCCAGGAGGGCAAGGCTCATCTCATGGGAAAGTTGCCAAGCCCTTTGGCCACATAAAGGGGAACACAGAACAGGATGGGCCGAGAAGGTGCGTCATAAGAACTGATGTACTGAGAATGATGAGGGAAATACTGCTAAAGTCCTTGCTTCAGTGAGGAGGCTTAACATAACACACAGAATATTTACACAACTGAGCCTTGATTACAGGCACAGCAGCAACCTTAAAGACTCTACTTCTCCTCCAACATTTCCCCCCCCTGTAACAGGTTGGTTATGTTTAACCACACCTGTGTCTGTTTTTGCCTGTTTGCTTTTCTGAGGGCTGGAAACAGAGAAGCTGTATTCAGACCTCCTAATAACAGCTGATGTAAAATAATGCTGAATAAAGCCTAGAGAGATCTAGCACAGGAGAAATCTCCCAAGAATACAAAGAGCAAAGCTAAATATCTTCCAAGCCTGGCTCTCTGCACTAAAAGCCTTGAGCAATGCTGTGGTCTAAAGGTTCGTGTCTATGGCAGTGCTGCATGCGCTTTCACTTGTTAAAGGGACTTTCAGTTTCCACAGTGACTAAACAAATGTGACTCCAGAAATCAGCAACTCCAGATCTGACCTTCATTGCAATAATAAAACACAAACTCTGTGTCCTTCAAATTAATTCTAAACCAAAATTATGCAGAAATGTGATTTTAACCAAATAACTAACTGGTGAAAAGATATGAATCCTAATCCAGAAGGGATCATACTAAATGGTAAGCACAAAAGGGATTCAGTATGACAGACTGGGTCACACCAGGTAACTCAGAGCTGGATCACTACAGCAGTTAATGACAACCACCTCATGCTTTGTGACCATTTACATAGCATTACCCTTCTGATTACATAGGATTTAGAGTCTACAAGTTTCCATAGAGTTCAAGTTCTTAAACAGTTCTATTCTCCAAAAAACACAGATTGCTCCATTTAAAGACTTCATAATAAGCAGCTTGTTAACTAAAAATCAGATGTGTCTACTTCTTACACAAGCACACCTGTAAAAGCTAATTCTTCACCCTCTGTCAATCTGCCCTTCTGCTGATTAGCTTGACTGTGTTTTAAGCCAGCAGTGGAAAGGGCTACATAGAGGACAGAGCTGAGAACTTTTGCTTCAGTTCATTTAGCAACAATACAAATCACAAAAGCACATGTCTTAATTCAAAGAAAAAAAAAGAAATCCTCCTACAGTAAGCAAGGTGGGCACCTCTGTAACAATCGCAAAGGTTGCGACCTGTGTTCCAGTGACATCTTTGTCATACTAAAAGTTACTAGGATAAGGCTTACTCCACAAAAATGCCTCTATAAAAGGATTGTTTCAACACTTCCCCTGTCACGGTGGTGCAGTGCTCCTTGCCTCCTGTCCCATCCCTTTTCTACTAGGCCTCTTGCTGCAATCCTTCTCCTTGGATTGCATGCCAATCTTAGCATAAATTGTGAAAGACAGAGGACCAGTGAGTAAAGATACTTTCCCATAATTTACAAGAAGCAATTCAGATCTGAGTGTTAATGCACCCCCTTATCACACTTGCCTCCTGCTTCACCTCCTGTTTCCTGGGAACAATAATCCCCAAACAGCCTCATCCATCTGTACCTGGATCACAGTCCAAGGAGATCAGCTCAAAGTTTGCAAACCCAGCAAGTTCTGGTGACTACAACCAATGACTAGAATGCTTTGCCACCCAAAGGAGCTAGTTTAGATATCCGACAAAAGTCAGCATCTCAGACCCTAGAAACAATAATACAAACTGTGGCCCTTTACACTCTCTTAGATCCCAGTGGGCTGCAACCAGCATCTTCCCTGGGCTGAGCTATCTCTCAGGTTTACGAGATCCTCAAGGCTGTCTGCTCATAGCACTAGGACAAAGTGATCCTACTCAAGCCAGTTTCAACTGCAGTCCACTAAGGAATGTTGATATACAGCAAGCATTTGCTCTAAACTCAAGTAAATGAAAAATTTTCATTTAGTTTACCTTCCTCCATCCACCTCCCTATCTATATGCACATTTTAACAATTTACATTTATTTCACAAGCCTGAACATTCAGGTATTTTACAGGATCAATATACTTCTGCGCATTTATGTACATAATTGCGTCCCAAGCCCACAAACCATGCCCAAACAATACATGGTTCACAAAAAACATCCTGCTTAACCAACCAGACATCCTTCTATGATTGAATGACCCATCTGATAGGTGAGAGAAAGGCTGCTGCTGCAGATTACACAGAATTCAGGAAAGCCTTTAACATTATCTCCCAAAGTACTCTCCTGAAGAAGCTCGCAGCCTGTAGTTTGTTGGTAGCCTATAGTTTGGTCACTCTTCAAAGGGAAAAGAATTGCCAGACCCCAAAAGCAGTGGTTGCGACACAATAAAAAGCGCAGCAATGACAGCAGAGCAACAAGGTCCCAGACTACAGTAAATGGATGCTTGTTCAAACACAACAGCTACAGACACAAAAACAAAGAAAAGAAGCTACTTACACTCCAAAGGCCTCAGGTAGATAGGAACCTCCAACAAAACACCATTGCATCCACTGCCAAACCTTAAAAGTGGTTTGGGAAGGGATGGATCCTGGCTCCACCCCTTCCAGTCACTCAGGTGCATTGAATGCACCTGAGCTCCCCAGGGTTGGCCCTGCCTTCCCACCAGGTGCTCAGGAACGTAGCATTTCTTCTACACTGATGAATGGAGTTACATTTGGCTGAGGATGGGTCACAAGTTGAGTTCCCCAGGGGTTGGTATAGAGGCCTGTCCTCTTTAATTAATCTTTGATGACCTTGATGAGGGGGTTGAGTGCACTCTCAGTAAGTCTGCGGGTGACACCAAAGTCAAATGAAGGGTTGATCTACCTGGTGCAGCTCCTTTCCTTCAGAGGGATCTGGACATGTTGAATTACTGGGTCAATAGGATGAAGCCCAACAAGACCAAGTGCTAGGTCCTGCACTTCGGGTACAATAACTCTAGGCAATGCTATAGGCTTAGAGCAGAGTAGCTGGAAGACTGTGTGGCGGTTGAATGGGATGATCATGGAGGTCTTTTCCATCCTTCGTGATTCTGTCTGTATGTATTTTGCTTCTGCACGTACGTATAAAAATTGATCTTGGATATCCTGTTAGTAAGTTTGTGAATCTTGTTGTCTCAGAATTTGTAATCAAGATGCTATTTAATTATTAGATTTTTCCCTACACCACCTCATATATCTAAAAACTGGCTAATGATGATGTGCTGTTAAAATTCATTCCTTTAATTTGCCTCATAATACTAATATATCTTCAATTCCTACTAAACATAACCGAGTTTAATAAATTTTCATTTCTGGTGATGACACCTAGGCTGAATTCACAAATGTCATTTTTTTAGTATGGCATGAATGTGCTTTTGCAGTTCTGTATAAGATATGTATATAAAGCTTTGTTTATATTTATGCTTTAGTATGTAAGCTCAGCAATAGAGCTCCATCTTTGGCTAACAAAAAGGCATCCACTGTAATTATGAAGGGCTTTGATGCAGTAACTGTCATGTAATTATTGCTTGTGCAATTTATGTAATAACTGCTCTCAGGAGCAGTATTTTTAGCCTTTTTGTGAGACTAAAGACTTGCTATTTTCTTGTGACTTCCCACTAAGAATAAACATCTTTATTTATCTTTGCCTAAGGCAAAATCTTTATTTGAACTCAACTTTTTTTTTTTTTTATTTACTGTCACCAGCCCTTCCATTAACTCTTTACTTTTCTTGCAGATTTTTGTGTTCTTCAGAAATGCAGCCTTTGAGTATGAACACATTAAATTTTCTATGATTTGGCTGCTTTTCCTGAGCTGTTGAGTTGCCAGAGCTTATTCGGAATTGCAATGGCAATGTAATAACAAGAACTGAATAGCAATGGATGAAACAACTTCATATTTTCAGGTATTGTATTTAATGGTCGAAACGCCTCAGCGTGCTTCAGTGTTTGCGAAGAAAGTGAGTGGGGAAAAAGGTGATTTCAACTGCTGGGTATGGGGCCTGTAGAAATACATTACTGCATAAAAAGCAAATCTTATAGTGGTATGAACCAAAACTTTGTTGAGTTATGAATATACACTGACTTGCAGTATCCGAGGACATTTATATTTAGTCAAGTGAAATATATGGCGTAGGCTGATTTATTACAGTTGTCTTATAACCTGTTACACAAAATGCAGTGATCTGGAAAGCAAATTACCTAATATAAAATCGCAAAGCACTAAGTTGCCATTTAAGTCTACAAAACAGTATTTACAGATGCCATGAAGAAAAATCTGCCTATTCAGGCACTGACTACAAGAGCATGAAGTTGAAGAAAGCAGTTTCTTGCTGGAATTAGCTCACAGGCAGCAAGAACCTCGAACTGAGGCTGTGTGACTGTGCACGGGGGTCAGGTGGGGACAGAAAGGGCAAGGAGATCTCTCCTTTCTGACGCGGAGACCACAGCACAGTTGTTCAAGAAACGGCCCTCACTTGTGCTGATACAAAAAAAAAACGAAACAAAAGAAACCGGGGCACCCGTGATTAAACCAAAAAAAGCTTAAAAAGCAGAAGCGAAATCCTTAACTGGAATTACAACTGAAAATTTCACGTAAAGCGTGGAAATGAAGGAAACTGAGTATTTGGGCCTGACTTTCCAAGCCCGGCATCCACCAACCCCGCAATGAGCACAGGCTCGCCCCGCCCCGCTATTGTGTCTGGAGCTGAGGCGACCGACGCGCGCCTGAAGGACCCTCGCGTGCAGAGCCGAAGGGCAGCGGCGCGGCTGGAAGGCGCCTCCTCCGCCTGATCGGCGGGCTCAGGCGTTCTCCGCGGGCACTCGCGGACGGCGAGGACCCCGCGCCGCTCGCTCCCGCGCCGCCCGCTTTACGCGCTCGCGTGCGCGCTCTCGCTCTCTCCCATAGTAGCGCTGTGCGGAGGTGGAAGGAGCAGCGCGGGGCCGGAGTCGGCTGAGGCGGTCATTCCTCTAGCGAGAGCGCAGCGCACCGAGTCCCCCCTCCCCCGGGCCACTCACGCACACGGTGAGGGGGGCGGCGAAGCCCTCCGGACACCGGCGGGGCGGGGAGGGACGAGCGGGGGGGGGTGGAAATGGCCGCGCTCGGGGAATGACCGTTGGCTGGGCGAGCGCCGGCGCGGGTCTGCCCGTCACGTGACAGCCCTGCGCGCACCCGGGGCCGAGTCAGCGGAACGGGGGCGCGCGCGGCCGGCAGGTGCGGTTGGCGCGCGTCCGTCCTGGGCGTGGGGAAGCGGCCGAGTGCGCGCCCGCCCTCCCGCGTGTCCCCTCCGGCGGCCCGTTCCGCTCACGCGCGCTCTCTCCCGCGCAGAGATGCCCTCGGCTACCAACAGCACCATGGCGAGCAGCGGGAAGGCGGGCCCGGGCGGCAGCGAGCAGGCCCCGGCGGCGGCAGCGGCGGCCCCGCAGACGTCGGGCGGCAGCATCACCTCGGTGCAGACCGAGGCCATGAAGCAGATCTTGGGAGTGATCGACAAAAAGCTCCGCAACCTCGAGAAGAAAAAGGTGCTCCTTTCTCTCTTCCCCCCCCCACCCCGGCAGCCTGGCTGCCCCCAGGGCAGGTCGCGGGCCCCTCGGGCTCCCCGCTGGGCCTCGGGCGGCTGCCGTGTGCCGGCGGCCCCTGCCCCGCTGTCTCTCGGGTGCTGAAGCGGTCCGGCTCTGTCCCTTCCCCACGCCGGGCCGCGTCCCCTCTCCGGACCGGGGAGCCGCGGCCGCGCGGGTTGTTCCCGGCGTCGCCCCCAGGGGCCGCCCGCTGGAAGGTTCCAGAAGGGCGAGCCGCGCTCTCCCGGCCTTTCCCCTTCCTCTAAAGGGGGTCCCCCGAACCCCTTTGCAGGCCGCCCCCTCGCCAGGCCCCGCTCGGCCCCGAGGAGCGGGCGCGGCGCTTCCCCGCGGGGCATTGGCCGAGGGCGGCTGCCGAGGGGCGCCGCTCAGCTGCGGAGCGCGGCCCCCTCCCTGCGAGCCCCCCGCGGCGCGGCCCCCTCCCCCTTCCGCCTTTTGTTCGCTGCGGCGGGGCTCTGCCCGGCCGTGCCGCGGGCGGGACGCCGTTCCCGTGCCTCCCGCGGCCCCGTAGCCCTCCGGCAGCGTTCCCCCTGCCCGCCCCGCCGGGCAGAACCGCGGGGGCCGGAGCGCCGCGTCCCCCCCGCGCCGCGCACATGGAGGTGGGAGCTAACATGGCGGCGGCGAGGCCGCCTGAGCCTCCCCGGCGGAACTGCATTGTGCCAGCAGCGCGCACAAAGCCGGGCCGCCCCGCCCGCTGCTCTTCGCTTTGCTCCGCGCTCGCCCCTCGGGAGTCCCGGGTCAGCTGAGAACGGCCTTTGGGTGGTTATTTATAGAAAGAGCCGCTGCTAAATCCGTGGTCCTGGGAGGGGTCGGGTTTGTGACAGGGAAGCAGATGCCGTGGTTAGTGGGGATTAACCCGGCACGGTTCCGTGGTTAGTGCTGCGTGATGCAGGGAGACACAAAGGAGTTCCCAGCCCTCTGAGCGTGAGAGGTCTGTCAGCAGGGCACCAACAGGTATGGAGCCTGCGGGCGTACCTGAAAGCACAGCATCACCAAACTAAAATATTGAATTTCAGGTCTGTGCTGAGGTCCTAAATCTGTTTTAGTTCTTAAGAGTTAATCAGCACTGTTACTTTTTTAACTAGCATTTTAGGTTCTAGTAGTCTAGATGAGTAGACTGTGGAAGGCGAAAACATTAGCCCTTACAGGTGAGTGGTGAATGAAGCAAGCTGTGCTTTACTTCGGAGGTGTAAATCTGTATGTGTGGTGATTTCTCACTAAAAATAAATAAGAAAAAAAAAACCCACAAAACATTGCATTTTCCTGCTGTTCAAAAAGCAAAAAGAAATGTGCTGGGAGCTTTCAGATAAGCTTTAGAGTTGAAGGATCACTTCTTGACCCGTGTCTGAATGCTGTTGTGTATATATGGGACAAAACGTCTTTCTTAAATGTGCTGATGTGTACAAATGTGTGCCTGCAGAAGAACACTGACCTTCATCTTGAGAAAGAATACGAGTCTTTCAGAACGTCTCTCGAACGATTCTGATGAAACGCTTTGGAACAATGGTGTCCAACATGCACCATGTAGTATGGTACTGAAAGATAGGAAAAAGATGGAAAAATAGTTTTCTATGATGTTGAAAATGAGCATTTTCAAAGCAGAACGCCTTCTCATCTATTCTGTACACTGAAGACGTGAAGAGGATAAGCATGCTCTTATTGCTGTGCAAGTCAGCTTTCCTTTCCAGCAGCGTTTTTATTTACCTTTTAAAATAAATAATTCACACCTAATTTACACTTGTCTTGTCCATTCCCCTCTGTTTGAGTGGACCTTCTGGAGGGCTTCTGTATTACCTTAAGTTATTAAGGATGTATGGAAGGCCGTTATTTCATTGGAGTGGAGTGAAAATTAGTGTTATTGCTCTCATTAAAGCCGTAGGTTCTTGTTATTTTTTTGTCTGTAGCTGCTGTCATCATGTTTTTCTCATCATGGTGTCATAGCAGCTGACTCTAGGGGAAGCGCCTTTTTTTCTGGAAGGGTAATTCCATTAAAATTACTTAGAGCATCTCTTTGGGAGAATCAGTGCTCTGCCTCCCCCTCCTTCCCTCCCGTATTGATCTTTGTGTATTAAATAAGAGTTACTGATTTGTGGGCTTGAGCCTGTCCTTTAGTTGGGGAACTTACAGTTCTTTGGTAGATCTTCATTCTTTCAATAAAGGGAGCATTAAATGTGTAACTTAACTGTCCACATGGGCTTCAGTATTTTTACTGAAGTACTCAGTAAGTTTGCCAAATACATACATCAGTTTTCCTTTAGATTTTTTTTTAACCATCTAGAAAGTGAAATCACACTGGATAATGTCCAGTTGGGAATGAGTGGGAAAATGGTGTAAAGCACACAGAAAATTCCTGCTTAGCCAAACATGTAATTGTCAGCAGTCAATTACAAAGGCTGGGAGAGAGATTAGTTTGAGGGATCCATTCTTGACAACAGTTACAAAATGATATTTGACTAAGACATGCTTTTAGTGGATGAAGAGTAAGAAGTAGTACTGTCTTAACTCTTCAATGGTGTGTGCAGCTTTTAGTTAAATAAAGGTCATTCCGTATGGAAAAACTCAAAAGCTTGAAGTAAATTGTTGTCGTGTTCCCTTTTAAGCTCTGAGCACAAAATCACATGACCAGCAAAATACAGTATAGAATTTCAGATCGTAATATTGCTGAGTTCTGCACTATTTTGAGTGTTTCTGAGTATATTAGAAATAGTAAGGTGTTAGTTACAGTTTTATGTTCTTCTCTTAAAAGTGGTCTTTTTATTTAAAACAAGTCTGGCTTGTGTTAAAGGGAATTTAGAGAAATTGAGTTACTGTTTATAAATGTATGTAGAAACATGGCCTGAAAATGTCTGTGTTCTCTTAATCTCTTTGTATTTGGAAATGGTAGGAATACCATCCTGTTGTTTTTTTTATTCTGTTGTTAGGTGAGTAGATCCTTTCCAATTTAAGCTGTTTGAATGTGGATCAAGCTTATGTCTTGTTACAGTGAGGAATGAAAAAACAAAGAGCCTTATGATTTCAGCTTAGAAAAGCAATATTTCAAACCAAATAGTCTCTAAAAGGGACAAAATGTCTCATTTGCTGACATGTTTTAAGACATGGGCAGTCAGTCACCAAGATGATTCTTGGGGAGCTGTGGACATGAAGTATGTAAGCTGAAACAGCTTTATGTGACCTGGCCTTGGTGTGTTTGATATGCAGTTGTAGAGATGGGGCATTTTAGCTGTAGTTGGTGACTTAAGTTGCTGTTGCTTTATCAGCTTGTCTCTGAATTTCTGAATATGTGTAATGCCAACTGGGTTGGAAACTTAGGACTGTCTCTGTAACTATTATCCAGCTACTGTTGCTGTGAAAATTCCTTGGTCTTCAGGTTGTTCTGACCCAAGACACAGCTGTCTTCCCCATTCAGTAAAATGTTGGATTAACAGCTAACAACCTATAGCTGAGGTCACTTTTCTATTCCTGTAGATGCAGCTAGTGATAGCAGGAGAGTGCCGTGTTCCAAGGTGCCCGTCAGCATGCCTAAGTGCTTTTGCACCATTATGCGGGCATCTTGGGTATTCGGGGACATCCCGTGTCTCTGGAACTCCTCTCCTTGTGGAACTAGGTTCTGTCAACAGTTTGTCTTATAAGTGGGCTGTTTTGTTTTATGGCAGCAAATCAGCCCTGGGGCTCATCTGGATTTGCAGCCCGTGTGGGTCCTGTCCTGTGAAGATGAACACAGTTGTGTCCCTGTTGCCAGCATGCTGCAAGTGTCTTCTCTCTGCAGTCTTCATAGCAGTGGGAAGATGCAGGATCCATTGCTGATTGCAGCAGCTATTAGGGTCTGTCACTGTTGGACACTGTTCTTTAAAGAAGGAATCATCACCTCCTCTTTCTCCTTTTCTTCACCCACACATGTAAGTTGATTCTTCTGGAATGCTGATCTAGAAGCTACTGAAAAACAAGTGCTGCTTCAGAAAGGTCCAGTTGCCATCTGTGCTGGATGAAGTATGGGGCTAGTTCAAATTTATCTTTGGAGATGGACGTGATTCTAGAAGGGAGGGATTGTAGTACGGTTTGAAGCTGCATGTTGGGAGTCTGAAACTTCCATTGAAACCTCCGAAGCAGCTTTTGGGAACTTCTGTTAGGTGTGTATATAAAATATACGTCGTACCAAGACAAAGAACTGTGGGTTTTTTGAGAGAGAGATTTTGAATTTCCTTACTTGATTCTTTATACCCTTCAAGTATTTAACCTTTTGGATTTTTGCCCCTATTTTGTTGAGAAAATACACTTTTTTTTTAAGAAATTTTTGAACAGACTTTGCAGGGAAGTTAACTTGTATGACAGTAGAGATGAAGGTGGAGGAGGAATAAAGTATAATGTGCAAGTATGAAATGTTAATAAACTTGTATTTCAGAGCTTGGGTTATTTTTTCAGTGGGAAATGCACCAGAACTGATTTGGATTGTCTTAATTCCTTAATACATGTTTAAAAAAACTTGTGGTGTTTGAGATTTAAGAAAACATAGGAAATAGTCCTCTCTATCTTTGCCTTGCTCGCAGTGAAGTGTATGTTACAGAGTTTGCTTCTGTGCGTTGGAGTTTACCCTCTTCCCTTCTGCACTCCAGCTTTTCATATAGGGCTGTGCTGATATAACTAGCATAAGTGATATCGCTGAAAGTACCTGGTTAAATATAGTGCCTCCTTGCTCCTGGCCTCCACCCTTTGTAAGGGTTATTTTTAATCAGATCGTTCCAATGATCCAGTTGGTAGCGTAGCACTGGAAATGACTCTTAACAGCACAGCTGAGTGGTAGGGCATTTTTGAAACCAGTATTGATTTTGATACTAACATCATGTAACTTTGTTTTTTCATTTCAGTCTGACATTCAGAGCAGGTAATGAGTGAATGAGTTTCCTCTCACCTGAATGTGAGTGGAAAGCATCTGTTGCCGCAGTAAAGAAAATCGATTTTGGTTTCCTGTTAAAATAAGATGTAGGGCACACTTAAGCAATCGAAACTACCGTCTCCCTTTCCTCCCTCTGCCTGGACACATGGCCTGTGTGTAGTACTTTTCTCCCAGGGAAGTATAAAATGCTGCAAGAATCTCAGTGGAAAAAAGAGCTGAAGAGTGGTGGCTTTCTGTCTGCAGAACCAGGGGTCTTCTGACTCACGAGCTGTTTAATAGGCAATTTTTATGCTCTCTTTGCCACTTAATGTTTTTTTCTGCTGGTTTATCTTTTATACTTTAGAACGAGTGAAGGTGAAGTTGTGGAAGGGGGTAAAGTTAAGTAAATCCTTGCTTCTTGCAGACACTGCAGTAGGTTGCTAAGTGGGAGTTTTACTGCAGTTATTTTACAGCCCTAATGCTGCTGGTAGATCGCTGTTAGTTCACAGTACAGATTAAAAGCATTGTGCTTCCTTAAGCTTCTGTAACGTAATGTTTTGATCTCCCAGTTTCTTGGGGATGATGGAAAAATGCACATTATTGCAAAGATTTCAAGTGCCAAGTAGGCAACTAAGTACACACTTGCTTCTCTGCATTGCAGCTGAAAGGACTTTCCTTCTTTTGCTTTTACATTTCTGATATGGATGCATTTAGGGTAGAAAAAGCGAAGTAAAACCTTTCAGTTCCCAGGAATAGATGTCTTACTCTGCTTTTTTATTTGATACAACCATGGAATGAAAGCCATGTTAACAAAGTATTTACATTAGGCTTAAAATATTTGACCATCGAGGAAAAACTTGCACAGTGTTTAATTAGGGTATTGCAGTGTTGTTAATCTGAAGGTAAGAGCCAGCTGATTAAAACAAATCTCCTCCTAACTTCCAAATGATTTCTCTTTTAGGTTTAAGCTGTTCCTTTTGTCCTGTCACTATCAGGCTGTGTAAAAAGTCAGTCTCTCATGCTTACAAGCATGAGGAAGTGTGGAAGTGCTGGAAGGCTGCAGTGAAGTCTTACTAGAGCCTTCTCTTCTGCAGTTTAGAGATAGGGATTTGCTGTGGAACTGTATCAAAGGCTTTACAGAATTGTAGGTGGATTTTTCAAGACCTTGGTGCTCGAGCCTGTTGGTGTTACTGCTTTGGTGGTTTATGGGTTTGTGTTGGAAACCAGATCACCAACATTGTTTGGGTTTTTTTTAATGTGTTTTTGTAGGCATTAGCAGTGCAGTTTACTGTGCAGCCTCACAAACAATTGCATCACTGTAACTGATGGAATGGTAAACAGAAATATGGGAGTGAGTGAGTATGTTGGAACTGTAAATTAGTCTGTGAAGGCAGCTTAGTGCAGGACTCACACTGCCTTAAGCAGGGAAAGATTTGGTTAACCTGGCTGTCTTTGTCCTGGGGCATTGGAATGTTTGAGGTTTTTACTCTGCCTTTTTAACTTCACAACTCAGCTAGGATCTCTAAAATAATGAAAACTACTTCTCTGCTTAGGTGTTGTTCCAGCCACATTTTCATCTGTTTTAAAACAAGGCAGTATGTGTAAGAATTACACTTCTTGTTTCCTGATGTTGTGGATTTCCAATACACTGAATGCTTTTCAGGGCAATTCTGTCAATGTATTTCCAACTGTGGCTGCTGCACGTGACAGCTTTTTTACAGTGCTAGTGTCTGTCTCCAGCATGAAATTCCTTGTAATATGTTGTTGGAACTCAGGAAGTTCTTAGTACTTGGACTTTGCTTACATCATTACTGTTTCTAATGCACTGAAAGACAAAGTTATGAAACGTAATGTGTAGAATTTTCAAATAAGTTTTTTTGGGGGGTCTCCAGGTGACACCAAAGGGACAAAATAACGTAAATGTGTCTGTGTTTGCCTAAGTGATGTTGGACCTTAAATAATACAAGCTTTATTGTTCAGCTCTTTTGTAGTCCATTCTGAAAGGTCTGGTATTGAGCAAAGGAGGTGAAGTAGCTAGAAAAAATGGGTAAAATATTTGGACTGAAATGTTACTAAGTAAAATTAGTAAAAAAAAAAACAAAACAAAACAAATAGCCACACCACCACCAAAGCAAAGAACAACAAAAAAGTCACTCAGTGACAAGTATATTCTAAAACAATGGTTGTATCAATGTTTTAATTCTGTGTTCAAAAAGAAGTTTGCCTGCTCTAATTTTCATTTCTTTCTATATAAGAAAGATAATGAATAAGGATCATTTTAAAGCTTTTAATAAGCACAAGTTTCATAAAATTATTATCAGATAGGATATGTAGAAATGATGGAAAGTTAAAGATCAGTATGTAAGTTTTCCGTACAGACTATGCTTCCTTCCTGTGGCACTTAAAATGGATTTACAGGCTCAATTTTATGTCACTTTGGGCCTGCATTAGTTTTACCTGCTTCTGGCTACTCTCGGTGTTTTGCACAGTTTTCAATTTAAGCAGATTAGAGGCTTGGTCCTGCTGAAAGTTAAGCTAATGATTCTCTTTCAGTGTCTCCACTTGAAAGAGAGATCTTTGAGCCTTTGAATAAAAGTATCATATTACTGTTAACGTGAGCTGTCTTAATGGGCATTCTTGCACTATCTTAACTTGTACAAGTCTAAAGAATTAGAGTTTTGAATCTTATTAGCAGTGGCTTTTTCCTCTGCAGCCATGTTTTTGGTATTGTTGCGATACAGTGGTGTTACTGTGGCTCAGGGCTCTCTTCAGCTCTGTAATTAGGAGTGAAGGAAGTGTGCAGTCACAACATTCTTCCATTAAGAAAAACATGCCCTTGCTTGGAAGTGAAGACAGTTCATGAAGATACATTGTTCTAGCCCAAGTAAAAAAGTTGTTAATACTTTCCTAAGGGGCAAATATTTTCATTTTGAACTCAGAAGGCTAGTGTTCTTGGGAACTATTTCTACACGATAGTTACATGTTTGTGTAATATGCTGCAGTCAGTATTTGCTGTGATACGACAGAACCTGATTTTGTTAGCAGAAATGGAAAAAGCAGTAACTGATTTTGTCTGTTTGTAATATCATTTTTCTTTCCTTTTCAGAGCAAACTTGATGATTACCAGGAACGAATGAACAAGGGAGAACGTCTAAATCAAGATCAACTGGTAAAAAGAAAAAAATAAGCAGATCTTTCTTAGTGTTCGGTGATGCTGGGGAGGGAAGGGATGAATTTCACTTCCTTTTCCTGCTTGTTAAAGGCTGGATTTTGAAGAGCTTAGTCTTGACCTCTGTTTCTTATTGCCTGGGAGATCTCAGTTTTTGCCTTCGTAAGAAGGAGCCTGTGTAGGAATGTGTTGTGATGCTTTGTTATGCTTGTTGAGGTCAGGTTGTGAACAGGCTGTGGGGAAAATTGGCCTGTGTTGTAATCTGGTACTGCTGAAAGAGCTGAACAGTACCTTTGAGGTTCCCTGGACATTTTTTTTCTTTCCTAGGAAATGTGTCCAGGGAGAATTTAAAGAGCTTACTCACTGGATCACACTTAACTAGACTGCTTATTTGTAAGTTAGGGGTTTAGATTAGATTGAGTTCTGCAGGGCTCTCAAGGAGCTGTGACCCTCTAGGTAAGCTGAGCTTGCTGTCTATATATTTATAAATCTATGTGTGTGTATCTTTATATATCTATAAAAAATGGTTATCTCCTTGTTCAGGTTGTTAAAGTAGGAGGTTGTAGAGCTCAATTTTACAGCTGTTTTCCAGTTGTAATAGGTAGGAGGCAAGTATCAAATTTGGTTGTATTACACAAACACGCGTATTGATACTAGAGATTGCCAAGTGTTTGGTGATCAGCAATATTTTGTTGATGATTTTCAGCATGGAAAAGACTAAAAAAAAATGTACACATTACAGAGGTCAGTTACTTTCCCAGTTCCATCTGATCTCTACATCTGTTTAGTCTTGACTAGTCGCTTTTGTTCTCTGTTCCCTTTAACTGAATGTGGAGTATCAACAATTGAGGTATAATTGCTTTTTAATGGCAATATTGTGAAGATAAGTAAATCACGAGAAGTTTTCTGTTTGAGCAGGGAAGATAACTGAAATATCACCTTGAGAAGAGAAACTCCTGAGTTAAATTTAATGAGGAGTGGAATGACTACCACACTTCATAACTAAAATTGTGTTTGAGTGGAGAAATGCTGAAAGCTCACTTTGTCTTTTGCTTCTATAAATAGCTGAGCATGATGAATTTCATAAATCAGCTAATACGTTTCTTGTATTGCTAACAAATACCTGTTACACAAAAAAAGAACAAAACCAGACAAGAAAATAGTTCCTGTTCTTTGCTTTTTGAAGAAAGTAACATCTTTTCTCTGGCTTGTTTGTTGCAACCAAGAACACCTCTGTTATTAAATTAATCACAACAGAAGTGTAATGTAATTGGAGTCTGTCATTTGTCATTACTACAAAGCAAGGGAATTAAGAAGTACGGATTGCTTTGGTGTTAGAAGATAAACTGCAGAACAGAGTATGAGATAAAAAGCCTGTGGACAAGGGCATATTATGCTGTGAGTACTGATTTGATTGCAGTGCATTAATTCTCAGACCTTTCTTTGATGTAGTTGTGAGTTGTCAAATTATTCTTCTCCCATCCCTTAGGCCGCTCTGCCTGGTGGTTTTTTTTCCTCAGAAACCGTCTAAAGCCAAACGTGAAATAGTGTCCTGCTATTCAGTGTACCAGCATATTCGTGCATGCATTTTGCTGTACTTCCTGAGAAACAGCAGGCCCTGAGGACCTAACAGACATGCACAAATCTCTTCCATATTTTGGCCAGTGGAAGTTCAGAACTGAACATCGCTGCAGTTGTTCAGAGATGGTTACCTGTGCAGCTGTGTCTCACTCAGGAATTGAAAGTGCTGCAAGTGGTTTTTTGGAAGCGTACATTTTGTTCTGCTTCTGATTTGTCGCTTCTTTTTGTTTTGTTTTTTAAGGATGCGGTGTCAAAATACCAGGAAGTGACAAACAATCTGGAATTTGCTAAAGAACTGCAGAGGAGCTTCATGGCGCTGAGCCAAGACGTAAGTATAGCGGAGCAGCGTGGGCTGCCAGCTGCAGTGTGCAGCTCTTGGGCTTTGAATGGTCTTTACCGACACTAGGTGCCGCTGCCTCTATGACCGAAGGTGACATGCTCATTATATGTATGTCTGACTACTTTCCTCTGAATGTGTACTCGCTTGTGACAGGTTTCCTCAGAACTGCTCTTAGAAGATGTTTTCTGAAGATGCAGAAGCAAAAATAATGTGCTAATTTCCTGACAAAAGAGAGATTTTTAAGACAGTGTGATCAGTGAACAGGCCTGTCGTACAACACCGCAGGCTGCTGCTTGTTACCATAAGGATTTTTTTTTTCCCTAAAAGAAGAGAGGGATTTCACAGGCCTGCTTCTCTGGCGTGTGGCCGAATGTTTTTATTTCCTTACGTTACTGTAGGTTATCAAGTTTGAGCAACTGAAAGCATTGCAGTTCCTTTTTCAATATTTTTCCTATCTTAGCAATTGCAAATACAGTCTGAAAGTGTGATGTGGAACAAGTTTCAAGACTAAAATGATTTTCATAATCGTAAGATAACTGAGTACTACTTAAAATAGGCAGTCTTTGGAACTGCTGCTTTGTCAGGGTTGTAAAATGAGTGCGATCAAGAATAAGTTCTAGAATTCCAAAAAAAAATTCCAGTTATATGAGCAGCTTTTCTCTTTTCTTCCTGAAGAACTTCAAAAAGATACAGTTCAGACCTGTGCAATAACATTCCAAGGATGAATTAATTCTGGTGCAAACAGAAATCATAATCCATCCCAGATGAATGGAAGATGGTAAATGTAGTTAGAATTGATGACTCACAGAAAGAGCAGTGACATAGTTGAAATTCATTTAGTCGTCAGTGTTAAACCAGTCTGCTGTACTAACAAGTATATTTAATTTAGGAACAAGCTGTGTGACAATATGAAGGACCATCAGCACCCTGGCATTATAGGCTGCTTTCTACATTTGTTTTGGTTGTAAACTTTTTGGCACGTAAGCCAAACCATGTGCTTTTTTGCTTTTCTTGCATCAGGTTTCCATGTATGTTTACAGAACGTTAGTAACAAAGAGCTTTCTTCTTCAGACCAGTATGTCTTGAGGTGTTTCCTGGTCAGCTGACTGCCAAAAGAAACAAGTGATTCCAGGAATAAGAAGCTGATCTTTTGCTTTAAAGCTTGCTTGCCATTAGAGTTAGCTCTTATGTAGTTGTATTATGATGAATTCTTCGGTTTAAAAAATCCCAGCAAACACAAGTAAACAATGTAGATGCTCCAGAGAGGGAGAGTTTCTATCATGAGTTACATTTTTTTGAAAAGAAGGTTAAATTTTTGTATGCTTGCATTGGGAACAAATTTAATTTTGGATGCTAGAACAGAGAACAGAAATGAAAGAAATGTCTCATGGGCTCAGACTAGTAATGCATTTCAACCAGTATTATGACAGCAACTGTAGAAGATATGATATAGATTACAAAACTAATTACTGTCTGTTCCCTGCCAGCATTCATCATCCTCAAGCTGAGGATGTTGGAGAGTTGATTCCTCCCTGTTCCCTTCAGTATCTGAAGCTTTTAATGCTTTTCTTAAACTTGCTGATAGTCTCCCAGCCTTCATGGCAAAACATTCCATGAGTTCCCTCCCATGATGTGTAACTGTAGGAGTACTTCTATTCATCTGTTTCAAGCTGACCTCTGAGTAGTTTCAGTGAATGCCTTTTATTGACTGTGATGGGATGTGGTGAATAGCTACTCTGTTAGTGTTATCTGCTGTCCTTGGTGGCCTTTAAAAAAAAAAAACATAGTTCTGGATCACCTTTACATCTTCAAATTGTAAAGCCTGAACGTGGGCTGTAAATAGCTAGAATGCTTGTTTAAAAGGAACTTTGCTTTGTACATTTGTTAACTTTCATCTGCATCAGAATTGTTTGGGCTTTACAGAGTAATTCATAAAGGAAGCAGGTAATATTAATCTGAGCTTGTTTCACACAACTCCTGACAGCTCATGTAGAGAAATACAGACTTGAGGTAAGAATATGCTCAAAATCCAATATAATCTAAGGTTTGTGGCATTGATTCTAAAACTTGGCTTAATTTGCAGGCTTTCTACTTTGCTCGAAAGATAATTTTCATGCTTCACTGATACTCTGCTGTAATGTGAGCTTGATAAGTGGCGGTTCAACATCCGTCATTACCTACCAATAAAATAACTTCCAATCTGTTTTTTTTCCCCTGAGTTCACATGGAAGTGAAGTCGAAACACATTAAATTTCCTCTTGATTCTGAACAGATTCAGAAAACAATAAAAAAGACAGCTCGCAGGGAGCAGCTGATGCGAGAAGAGGCTGAGCAGAAGCGTTTAAAGACTGTGCTAGAGCTGCAGTTCATTTTGGACAAGTTGGGTGACGATGAAGTGCGCAGTGACTTGAAACAAGGGACAAATGGAGTACCGGTACTGACAGAGGAGGAGCTGACAATGCTGGATGAATTTTACAAGCTAGTTTACCCTGAAAGAGACATGAACATGAGGTAAGCTTGTAGTAAAGCACTTTCCTTTATAATTGTCGTTGTGTTAATGATACATCTTTATTTTGTGATTAAACTACCATAAGCTTAGTAAGAAATTAACTCTTAATTAATTTTTAAGGTTGAATGAGCAGTATGAGCAGGCATCTGTTCACCTGTGGGACTTACTGGAAGGGAAGGAAAAACCTGTTTGTGGAACAACCTGTAAGTATAGTCTTTGTTTTAAAGACACAGTGCACTGAAATTGTGCTTGACCTAAGTTACAGTGTGTGATGTAAAAGAATTCTGATAGTTAAATGTCTTTCCATCGTTTTGTAGTGGCTGCCTTTTTTTTTTTTTCCAAACGTTGCCTGGGCTGTGTTAGAATAACTCACTGAAGTACAAACTTAGCATGCAGTGTATTTTTTTCGCTGATGCAGCATTGCTCAGTATTTAAGTCCATTCCTCCTGTTTCAGCACTATTTTACTGCTGTTGATGCTTGGTAGCAGTTCTTTGTTTTCTGGAAACGTGCGTATGGACCAGGAGCTTAGACAGTAACGTGATCTAACACATAAACCAGCATGACCTTTTTTAGTGTGATCTGTTACTCTCCCCTGTCCCTTACTACAAAAACTAAAAATTAATAATTTGTAAGATGGTGCGTGATCATTCACTTGGAGTGTTTTCTTGCAGAAATGTCAGTTTCCACAATCCATACCTTGAAACACTAATATTATGTATTAAAAAAATGGCTGTCAGACAGCCTTTTGAAGTCTCTTAAGTGGAAATAAATAGTAAAGTTGTAGGAAAAATTGTCCTTAGGTACATGGCTAGCAGCTTTTCTCATCTGCTTTTTAAAATTCCGGTGATTCTTACTGTGTTGCAGCAATTTTGAGCTCTTGGAAGAGTTTTAGATTGCAATAATCTAACTTCATTGAGGAATGATACACAGAAGATTGTAAAATACTTTGGCTTTAATGAATGTAAGACTTTTCTTGTTAGTGTCAGAGCAAACCTCAAACCATTTGCATAGTGAAAATGAAATTTTATGAAGAGATGCTGGGTTTGTTTCTTTTTCAGTTAATAACAAATCTTTGAGACATGAGGTTAACAAGTGTTGTTGGATCACTGTGAGAGCCAGTAGATGTGTAGTATTTATTTTTATGGGAGAGAGAAAGAGGAAAGAAAAGGTATAGGGTCAGTTTTGATGAGAGGGATGATGTATGTGCCTTGGATGCCTTGTCATTTTCACTGGATGAAGTTAGTCTGGGTATTATATCTGGATCTCAGGATGAGGCTTTACTGATGTGGTGGACAGTATTAATGCATTTCTGTGTTCTTCTGTGTATATTGATTCATACAGTGATAATCATCGCTTGCAAGGTATGCATTGTGAATCTTCTTTTTTGAGTCTCTTTTGTTTTTGAATTTATTTTTTGGTGCCTAGGCTGCCTTTCCATGGCTCTCCAAAATTGTCCTAGGCTAAGATGCTGCTGCATTCACATGTGGCACAGAGTGAAATGAAGACTGTTCATGTTTCACTTGCAAAGCCTGTTCTGAGTCACTCACCTCAGGGGAAGAATCTTTGTGATGATGATACCTGTGTAGAGTTGTACTGACTGCTGTTTTATTTATTTATTTTTAAGATATTCACTTGTAGTAAGGTTTCTTATTTAGAAAATTAGTAAGAAATCAAACTGAAACTTCTTCAGGTTCCTGACTATTTTCAGAGTCAAAACTAAGAACCAGAGATTTCTGGAATAGTAGTGAAATTATACTTGAGTTTGTAAACCTTAAACTTCAAAGTGTTTCACTGATCTTCTGAAGGGTGTTGCATGTTCTTAAGATCCTCTTTGCCCTTCAGAATTTTGTCTGAATTAAAGCACACAGTATGTTTATGTAATATGATCTAGTAAAGCAGACTGTAGTTCTGTAACAGCTTGGGGCGGCAGTGTTTCCCTAGCGAAAGGGCAATAACATGTACCTGGGATCTTTGAGAAGAAAGGAAAATGATTAGGATAAGGATTAGAAGGAGAGTTGAGTGGCTGTTAATTATTAACTTCTTTCCCCAGATAAAGCCCTAAAGGAAGTTGTTGAGCGTATTCTTCAAACTAGTTACTTTGATAGCACCCATAACCATCAGAATGGATTATGCGAGGAAGAAGAGGCGGCACCCACACCTGCAGTAGAAGACACTGTAGCAGAAGCTGGTAAGAATGAGAAGATACATTGTCTACTGTCATGTTTTGCTGTACTGTCTGGTCTCTTTGGATTCATCAGAGTAATTAAATTGCAGATGTAATTTTATGTACATAAGTGTTGTGAATAGAAATGAAATTTCTGGATTACCAGAAACAGAAACAGCTGGGCAACATATATAGGGACAGTCAGCCATTTGTTAGACCCAATTCTGAGACATGACAAAAGAAGCGTGTTTCAGAAGAGATCTATAAGGGTTACTCTTGTGAGCTACTTTCCTGGAAGGACCATAATCCTTTTAATGATCACACTGTAAAATGTCCTCAGTTAGGTGCAAGGAAAGGCTGGTGTTCTAGCTGTGGAGCATCAGCTGAATGGAGAAAGAATGTCACTTGGTAGGATTTCTTTTTGAATGCATCCTTCAGCATTTGTCCAGTATGTCACTTGCTGAAATAAGAACCGAAGCCAAAACACAATGATGTAGAAGTTAGCAGTTTTGTGCAGATGCAAATTATTTTCAGCATCTCTTTCCTATTTTTTTTTTGCTATTGAACTTCACTTTACCAACTGTTACAGGGAACGCTTTGTTTGTAATATTGAAACTATCAAAGATCTGAGTTCTAGCTGCCAGAGCCTTTCCATTTTGCTGTCATTCCACCACTCAGTCCAGACTATTTTTTTAGAAGAGAGAAGTATTTGAAGTAGAGTATGTTTACACACAAGGAATTTGAGAATGTTGTTGAAAGAAAAGATTCCTGACTTTTTTTTGTCCTTTTGAATATGCTGTGGATTAAATTAAATTTGGAGGTAGCAGAATGTAATTCTTCATAAGAAGAGCTTAATGTGAGTAAGAGTAAGAAAGTAAGAGTTTAATGAGAGTTGCTGCTTTATTTTGTTTTATTAATTTCTTTTCAGCAGTTCAAGAATCTTCGTTAGTGCTTAGTTCTTCTTCATTCTCAGAAAGACGTTTCTTTTATCTGCCTTTTATCATTAGATTTGTTTTTGAGCTCAGTGGATACTTAACTATAGAAGTTCTATTGAGGCTGTAATTTCAGATGTCATCAAAATCCAATCTGCTTAAAGGTGTATGTCGGAGCAGCTCCTTCCTTAATATACAGCATGCTTACAGTGTTAGGTATTAACATAAGAGTAAATGTGCATCTGTTCATTCTGCACCTAGTTGCTCCTGTGTACTAGCTATCTTCACACCTTCAGAGTATGTGTTTTTGATAGTGTAAATGTAGTCTGTGATGTCTTGTAGGTTGTTTGTTTGTTTTCCTTCACATAAATGGTCTGTTTTTCTCACAGAACCCGATGCAGCAGAAGAGTTTACCGAACCTACTGAAGTTGAATCAACTGAGGTATTACTCACTAGAAAGACTGTCATTTTGTATAGCTTTAATGCCACTTACTTTTACTTTCATACCCTTTCTTATTTTTATTTTAGTATGTAAACAGACAATTCATGGCAGAGACTCAGTTCAGCAGTAGTGAGAAGGAACAGGTAGATGAGTGGACAGTTGAAACGGTTGAGGTAAGATCTTGTGTACTGCAGGTAAAGTTGTGATCCCTGTTTCCACTGACGCAAGTTTGTGATGAGTTCTAGTATTTCACCCTCTCCCCCTTAACGTGTATAAAAGTACATATTTAAATAGGCTTGAAATGACTACTCAAACTTCATCTGTATATGTAGCTCAGAGTAATTAAAAAGATGCAGCCTGTCTAAGTCTGTGGAGATCTTGCTTTGTTCAGTGTGGCTTGTGTGGTAAAATGCAGGATGAAGATTCGGACTTCAAAAGACTTAAATTTTTTTTTTTTTTAAAGATTTTCTTTCTTTTTTTTTTTTTTTCCCCTAGAATGACTTTTGTGCCAATGTAGAATGTAAGTTTATCTGCGTATCTGCTGATAACATGGTGTAGTTGTGTGTTCCATTGTGCAGTTCCATAGAGATCAAGCAGAATAATACCTCAGTTTACCTACTCCAAATGGCATATACATACATTGTAGTGTTAAAATACACCTGTATGTACATTTCTGGTTTCAAGAAACACAGTTGTTAACATGTTTAACACATTGCTATTTTGCAGTTGAGTTTTCTGATTTTTCTGGTATGTTGCTGTTGGGATCTTTACCCAGTTTAGTGATTCAGGCTCTAGACTCAGCTGTGTGTAAAATTTGTGTCCTTCATACACTGAAAAATCAAATGGGTTAGTGTTGGACCTTGGTTAGGAGCAAGCAACGCCTTTGAGATGCAGGAGATTTAATTTTTGGGTCACCATAGTTTTCTGCAGCAGCAAATTCCAGAATGTCACTTTCTTAGACACTGTTGGTGCTGGAATGAAATAAGTATTCATCATCTCTTCAGATGCTGAAAAAAAGAGGTGTTATTTTGACATGGTTATCTATTCTGCCTGGTTGTACATTGTGTTAACAAAGTTTTTGTCTAACGGTGTTGTACAGCACCGAGAGATTTAATAATACTTAGGATGGGCGTGAAACTTCTGTAACTAACTTTGCCACGTATGTGAAAGATTTTAGTAGTACCTTCTCACACTGTTCCATTCTTCCACTTAACCATACTCTGAGAAACCACTGCTATTGAATATGGTTCATAAAACCTCTTGAAAACTAGAGAAATGTTCCAAGAAGAACCAGTGGAGGGATGTCCAATTGCAGTGTTCATGGGAGATGCAGTAGTTCAGTGTTGAAGCTTGCTTGGCTTCAGTCTGTCTTGAAGCATAATCGCATCTGTGTTTATACCAAGTATGCAGTGTAGCTCAGAGGTTGAGTTTTCTGTACTCCTTGAGGTAAGTAGTATGGATGAAAAAATGAGAGTACACAAATTGTCATTATGATTGAAGCCTGGTGTGCTTCCTTGTGCTCTTCAGTTATTAAGACAGTTATTATAGGATTGAAAACTTGAGGCGCTTACTCTTGGGAATAATAATATGGAGTGCCCAAAGGAGCATGAGAAAGTCACTAAGAATTTTTTTCCCCTGTATTTAACTCAAAAAAGGTTAATTTAGAATAACAGTCTTTGAAATGACTCTTGCTCTTCTTGCTTGCACCAAAGTACCATTTCTTACGGGGAAGAAAATGAACTATCCTTAAGAAAGATGACAATACATCTTAGCTCTGCCTGCTGAATAGCTTGGCATACAGTGATGAGTCAAATACTGCTACACTGTGCAGAAATTCAGCTCTCCTAAATAAGTTTCTTCTTGATCTCTCTACCCTAGGATGAAGGAAGATACGTGGTTGGGTAATAATTTGCTTTAAAAAGATAATGTGTGCTTTTTAATTAATGATCGTTATGTTTGAGTAGTTTTCATGCAGCAGACTGCATTTAAATTGCCATTAAGTTCAGAGCTGCAGCCTGTACATTGGCAAATTAATAAGCAAAACTTGATTGTATTTTATTTTTTTTTAAAGTTTAGTTTATTAGGTTTATCCAGCTAAGTAATAGGGCACAGTACTTGGTAGTTTTACTAAGACTAAATGAACAAGTTCTTTTAACGTTATAAGATCTGAAAGAAGGTGGAAAATATTAAGCATCTTCGGAAGACATGGCTGCACTATTTGTGGAAAAAGTAAAACAGATAAAATTGTTCCTATTCTGTGTTTTTGATTATTCTGGCAGCTGTTTTTTTCATGAAGGTAATAAATGCTTTTGCCGATTTGGACTTCATAAGTTGAGTGATAACATTTTCCAGCAGTAATTACATTGGTGATGAGTAGCTGCTAGCTTTCCCCTTGGGTTCTATCTGGTCATCTGGTTGCTTTTTCCTTTTCTTTTGTTCTAAAGCTTGGTAATAGGAAAAGAACCGTATGTGTACTCTAGCTAATGTTTTCAAAAGTACTTCTTTTTCAATCGTGGGGCTTTCTTACTTGGCAGTAGCCCATAATTTGCAGTTGAGGAGCTGGTAGTATAATAGACCGGAGCTGTCATGCTCGTTTTCCAGTGTTGACAGCCTTAGGGCATACTTCCATGGGAATTCTGAAAAGAGTTCTCATTGTACAGCTAATAATAGAGGGTTCAGTATGAAGGGACTCTGGAAAGCAGAGTTGTTGCTGGCTTTTACATTTGCTGGAAGATTTATCTTTATCACAGGTTGTTAGGGAATTGGTAAAGAGAAGATCCGCTGCAGTCTGCCAGATGCTTACATGTGCAAAATGTAACACAAGAACCATGCATATCTGAGCAAGGGATGGTCCTGCTGAAAGATGTGTGAGGTTTCTTTGAGCAGTTCTAAAGAACTGAATTCTGGGCCATGAGGTTGGATTGAGGGAGCTCAGATTTAATGTTCAGACCTGTCATAACAAGACAGAGCTTGGTCCTCACTGTGACCGCTGTACAAAATGTCTTCTGAAAGCCTAGTGAGAATCCAGCTGTTCTACGTAAATGTAATTATTCTGAATTTTCAGATGTATATATGCTAATTTAAATCCTGTTCTACTGTAAGTTTTAGTCTTGCTTGCTTAACTAATGTTAAGCTCATGGGAGTAAAGAAACAGTAGACAAGTTCTTGACAATATGTTATAAAAGGATAGTTACTGAGGTGAATGCAAACTTCAAATAGTGCTTCTGTATTACCTGTGTTAGCTGAGAAGCAAAACTGGTCAGAAGGGCAGGACTGCTACTACCTCCTGTGCACTTCAAACACCCTTGTAACAATGTTTTTAAACAATTTGGTGATGGCTATGTTTACATGCTCATATTTAGCTTTCCTGGTTGCTTTAGTATCTTCATGATGGTGGTATTTGAATGCTTTTAGCTGTTTATCTTCTCTTTGTTGCATTTGACTTGTAAATGCTGTCTGCCATGTTGTCTGAGGAAGTTCTTACCATTTTTCTGTCTCTGAGCTTTCTTGACTGCTGTGTGTTTTCCTGCTTCAGGGCATGTCTTGCAGTCTTTCTGCCAGGTGACGCTGTCTGCTGTTCTCCAGGATGAGAAGTTAGTTAAGCTAGGGCAGTATTTTAGAAAGATGCAGCCCTGGACTCACAAGTTCAGACTCTGTTTATGTTTACTAAAAAAGTATAAGAAAATAATTGTTTTCCATGTGTTGATCTTTGTGGAACTTGGTTTTCCCTGACTTATTTTGGACTTCCAAGATAAGTGGTTTTCTTAAATCCCGTGCTAAAAAATAACATAACAGTCCTGACAAACCTGTTTAATGAGGGATAGATGGAAAGCAAATAAAATGCAATGATCAAATAAAATTCTGATCTTCAAATGTGCACAGATCACTTTAGTTGGAGGATATAGCATTTTTCTTTAAGAATGCTACAGTAATTATGTCCATAATGAGTAAATGGTTTATTGTAATATATGGCTGCTGTCTCCGTTGTTCCCTTAAGCTGAAATTTCAGTTAGTTGTTTGTTTCTTACTAGGTTGTAAATTCACTGCAGCAACAGACACAGGCTACATCTCCTCCAGTTCCCGAACCTCATACACTCACTACTGTGGCTCAAGCAGATCCTCTTGTTAGAAGACAGAGAGTACAGGACCTTATGGCCCAGATGCAGGGTCCGTATAACTTCATGCAGGTATGATGAACCTCCTGTGGTATTTACAAGCCAAAAACCAAAATTGCTACTCCTGTCTGGCTTGTAGTTATTTGAAGAGCCTGTTGTGGATTGCTTGAAAAATACAGTGGTCTTACAAACATCATATGGCAGTGTCTTGTTCAAAGCCCACAGACTTGTATCACTGTCACAGTACAATGAAAATGCTATTAAGCTTTCCAGTTTTTGTCCTCAGCAGAGAAGGTGGAAAGCTGTGGACAGGAGAATATATTGTATTGTGCCTAAGTGAGACAGCCAGAATACAGCCTTTCTTGAAGCCAGCTTTAAAATCTGTCATATGAGAAAATTGTTCAAAATCAGGATAGTTTTTGGATACTTTCTAAACCAAAAGGATTTCCTTAAGTTTCCTAGCATCGTATCACCTCTACAACTGTAACCAACTAGAAATGCATTGGGAAGTAAGTGAATGTATCAGGAAAAGCTTATCTTCTTACTCCATAAAGAAAGAGTAATCAACTTGATAACAACTGAGGCATGCACTTAAGTTTGTTGGTTCATTTCCTACAAAGTGAAAATACCAATGTTGGGTAAAGAATAAAGAGCCAGATCATCTCCTGTTCTCCCTGACTATTTTGTGAAATGAGCTCCGATTTATGTACACGGGCTTAATTTTCATTGCAATGAACACTTCTGGAATTCTTAGTATCTTAATTAAAAAAAGTGGCAGAACTAGCTATTCTTTTTTTGTGACCTGCTCATTTCTAGAGTTTAAGCACTGAATGTTTTAAAAATCCACTGGATTTCATTTTAGTGTTATTATTTTTATTCTAAGGACTCTATGCTGGAGTTTGAGAACCAGACGCTCGATCCTGCCATTGTGTCTGCACAGCCCATGAACCCAGCACAGAATTTGGACATGCCACAAATGGTCTGCCCTCCAGGTTTGTCATGGAAAGCCCTGAACATAAATACTGGGGAAGCCTGAAAGTCATCTGTTAGAAATGTTACAGATACTGCTGTGTTGAATGGATCATCATGAGTAAAATAGCAGTGTGTTTTAAGTGTGTTTCAAATAAATTTGATTGTTATTTTTAAGCCGTACTGCTTATAGGACTTTGGATCTTCACTTGCTCCTAGTTAGAACATATGCTTTTTTTGAAAATGGGTGAAATACACTTTTGTTTCATCTTTTGGAAAGCAGTGGGTTATTTTGGATGCCTTATTGGGGGGAAAAAAAGGTACTTTGTATGGATAAGATAATCAGTATTTCAAATGTAGCTTTGCCAAGCTGGGGGAATAATTATCAACTGTGATGAGGTCTCAGATAACAGAATTAGATAAGATAGTAATGCGATTCTTTGAAAGGTTTGAGTGTACTCTATAGTAAGTGAAATTATTTTATTGCAGTTCATACTGAGTCAAGACTTGCCCAGCCCAATCAAGTTCCTGTGCAACCAGAAGCTACGCAGGTAAAATGCTTAGTAAATTGTATTTCGTAGTTAAAATTTAATTTAGTCTTGCTTAGTGTTATAACAGGATATACGTAATTCCTAACTATAGCGGAAATGCAAAGCTGAAGTTCAAAGGTGGTCTTTTTGAAATGCTTAGTATTTTATTTAGGGGAAGTACTGTTATGAATACTGCTCTGTGCAGTCACTATAATGTATGTAGTTTAAGGTTTCTCTGTATTCTGTCCAAGATGGGTTAATAATTGGACATGTCAATCTTTGCCTTGTAGTTTTCTCTCTGTGTTAAGCTATGTGGGGCAGCGTTTTTAATTTAGATAGAAGCAAGTGACTTTTTATTTGCTTATTTGCAACAGAAATGGGAAAACAGAATCATGGTCTGTATTTGTTAAAGTCATTTCAGACTCACAGGAGATTTTATAGCTTAACTAAATAGGTTTTGCTTTTGTTTTTGACTTGTTCTATTAGGAATTCATCCCAGTTGCTTGCTTGGATAATATTTGATACTGGAGTTGTAGAGCAGTCAGAATACATTTGAATGCTACTTTCAATTGAGCTCTCCTGCAATTCCTGTTTAAGGAGGCTGTTTCTGCAATGCACACATGATACATTCTCCTTTTTTTTTATTGTGTGTCAGTTTCTTACTGAATGGTTTAGTGATTCTGTAATCACTGATTCTGTAACTTCCAGATTTTCTATTAAGTATGTATGACATGTCTGGCATTAAGGCAAATACAAACTCATGTCCAACTATAAGTACCCACAGAATAAAACTTGGTAGAGGGTGGGTGATAATACATGTCAGGCTATGATAACATGAGGTGGGTAGACCTTTGCTTGTTAAAAAGCCCTGATTTTTTAATGGCTGTAAAGTTTTGCTGAATACATATACAAGAGAGGACCTATGATGCATTCCAGAGTTCTTTGCTATTTGTTACTGCAGTCTGTGCGAATGTCTGTCAACTTGGGGGACTTCTGGTTTTTATTTTGTCAGGTTCCCTTGGTTTCTTCTACAAGTGAGGGATATACTGCGTCCCAACCCATGTATCAGCCTTCTCATACCACAGAGCAACGGCCACAGAAGGAATCAATTGACCAGATTCAGGTAAGTCAGATTTCACAGGGCTGGGAATGACTGTTTCCAGATGGGGCCAAATGTTAATCTTTGTGATTTCGTGTATTGATGGGGCTGGTTCTGTTTCATGGAAGTTGAACGTGTTGAACCATTTGTAGTGAAAGTTCACTTTCTGAAATTAAACCAGGGCCTTCACATTTCAAGAAAAAAAGTTCTTGGTACTATTCAAAAGCTACTAAATGTTGTTTGTTATAATTACTAGGCTTCAATGTCACTGAATGCAGACCAGACCCCGTCATCATCATCGCTTCCCACTGCATCCCAGCCGCAGGTTTTCCAAGCTGGATCTAGCAAACCTTTGCATAGCAGCGGAATCAATGTTAATGCAGCTCCATTCCAATCCATGCAAACAGTAAGTTGGGAGTGAATTTTGAACCACTTGATTCTGGTAGTCATTCCTTTTGTTGTTTTTTTTTTTTACAAGGTTGGAATCAGTTATGTAACTGTACAAAATAGTCTTCGATATTCTCATTTCGCAGTCTTGCATTATTTCTTTAAATGACCTGATGAGAAGTTATTAAAAAAACGGATTGGAGCAGAGAGCTGTTTTTCTAATGTTACAGGTATTCAACATGAATGCACCTGTTCCTCCTGTTAATGAGCCAGAAACCCTTAAGCAACAAAATCAGTACCAGGCCAGTTACAACCAGAGTTTCTCCAATCAGCCACACCAAGTAGAACAATCAGATCTTCAGCAAGAACAGCTCCAGACAGGTAAAATAATTTTAGAGAAAATTACAATGGTGGTAGCTTTGGTAGAGCAGATAATCAAGACTTTGAAGACCTAAGCTAGGTAGCAAAGCATGTCACACATTCTTGAATGTTCCTTGTTTTGCAGAGATGCTTGCCTCTGACCAGTGTCTGCTGGGATTTTTGTTGTTGTTGTTTTGTTTTTGTTTTAATTTTTTTGCTTCATTTTGGACCCTAGTGTTGGTTTCAGTATCCAGCAGGGCATGGAATTCAGTATGTAGCTGTGCAACTGCCAAAGGGATTTTGCTACCTGCTTTTAGCTATATATATGTGTTTGAAAATCACAAACAGGATTAAGGATTATTTTCAGATGAAAGTGAAGATGCAGGACAGAGATGACAGTGGTGAAGTACTGATAGCTACTGGAGGTGCAGAGAGTAAGGAAGTAAGCAGCTGATTATGGTCTTAAATTCGGTCTTCCTTGCAAGTTAGGACAGGGGTTGGATGGATGAGAAGAAGGAGAACCAGGTTTTCACTGTTTATACCGCCATGCAGTATAAAGTGCTTAACGTTTTATAACAGCTAAGTAAATATAAGTGATGATACTACGGAAATACAGTGGCTTTAGAACAAAACCTGCCCATTGTAAAAGCCCTAAAGGATGAGCATTTCTTCCTTTTCTTGTAGAATGCATGAAGGCTGGGGAGACAGGGAGCTATACAGAGCTTCACCACGTGGCTGAGCGAGGTTGAACTGGAAGTCTTTTGGATAATGAAATCTAGCTTTCCTCCAAATGATATGTCCTGTAGAAGGAAAGAACCCCCAGCCTGTACGATCAAAATGGAGCTCTGTTAAAACATTCCCACAATCTCACCTTCAGTCAGCACAGCTGTGCCTAGCAGAGAGAATGTAGAGTGACTGCAAATATTTGTAGTGGCTGTCTGCCAGTTCAGAGGGAAGGAAGCTCCAGAAATGGGTTATCTCATGTTATTTTTACAGTACGTATGTGTGTTGGTGATTTTTAAACAAATTGAAATGACAGAAGAAAGTTACCTGCATTAGGAATCTTTGTTGCCAAGCTTAGGCCAGAGGCTTCTTGACATTGACTTAATCTAAAAGTGGCACAGAGCTGATTTTCTTTGTTGCCAGTTATCTCGCAGTATTAAATTTGACGCAATTCTGCAGATTATTTTCTTGGAATGGGTAAGCATTTATTGATGCCTTCAGTGCTACTTCCAAGCTTTGCACGTCGAGTTAGAAGAGAGCATTTGTGGGAACGTAAATGCAGAAACTCAGAATTCTGTTTGGTACTTCTCCCTCGCTCCAAACGCAGTGGTTGGTACTTACCATGGTTCTCCGGACCAGCCCCATCAAGTGGCAGGCAACCACCAGCAACCTCCCCAACAGAATACTGGATTTCCACGGAACAGTCAGCCTTACTACAACAGTCGGGGAGTGTCTCGTGGTGGATCACGTGGGACTCGTGGCTTGATGAATGGCTACAGGGGACCGGCAAACGGATTTAGAGGTAAACAGCTGAATTGAATGCTCTCATCTTCTCTCTGGAAATGCTGTGTCAAGATGCTCTGTTAAACTGACTTACTGTGATGTTTATGCTCTAGTAGTTTCTCTGGAACCTATGGAAACTTGAAAATTCTGTTCGCTTTAGCTTGCTTAAGCAGCTAAATAAGCTATGCTTAAGCAGGTATATTTTTGGTCTTTGGTTAGACTTGTAGTCTATCCTACAAGATAAAGAAGTCTTCTTCCTCTTCTATGCTGAAGGCTGTTAGGTTTAGATCCCAGTATTACATCTGGCTTTGGATTTATGTTAGGTAAATCTCGAAATACTGGAGAAATGCACATAATGGTTTTCTCTTCCCAGTTGTTACTAAATCTTCATTCTTGTTTATTGAAATAGTATTACCATTGATGTTGCAAACGCTTGCTTAACTTGCAGAAGCTACTTTGAGTGTCTTTTTCCTTAGATGTAGATTAAAAGCTCTTAAGGCTGCTCTTTATATGGTAGCATAGTGAGCAGGTTGCCATTTCCAAGTGAAAGACTTGTGTGTTTTCCCTTAGGAGGATATGATGGCTACCGTCCTTCGTTTTCCAACACTCCCAACAGTGGTTATACGCAGCCCCAGTTTAATGCTCCTCGAGATTACTCAAACTACCAGCGGGTAAGCTGCCAGATACATGCACGCATCAGCAAAAGCACGAGTGCAAGACAACAAGTGAAAAGTTTTCCTATGACTTTTTTATCGCTAATGACGACAGAAAGTAGAGATACTTAACAGCAGAATTTGAGATGACTGGTTCTCATTGGGAAAGCTGTTAGGCCGTGTGGTCTCTGAAGTAGCTGAAGCAAAGTTAGCTGGATTATTAAAAACTCTCAAGTTTTCACAGCTCTATGAGAGGACATTCAAACTTAAATCCATTGAAATTAACTTATCAAGCTTGTTGGGGCTGCCTGTCTTTGGCGTTTCTGATGCTACTCTGAAATTTGTACAGAATTCCATTATTCTGTAGGAAATGTATGTTCTGCTCAAAGCTTTGACTGACTGGAAAATGACTGCTTATCCTCAAATGTTATTTATAAACAGATGAGATGGCTAATTTTGATGCTGTCGTTAGAATCTTAGTTCATTTTGTTGACTGGTCCTATGGGAAATCCATCTGGCTTGATGTCTGTGTAGCTGGAAAAAATTGAACGCTAGTTCTGTTCGAATTTATTTATATTGAAGAAAATATCCTGTAAGTTGACAAAGAATTTATTATTTTACATTATCATAGCTGCTGGATGCCAGTAGGAATAAGAATTTATTTTCCTCACATGAACTAAAACTAACAGAATGCAGTCAGGGTATTTCATCAGTGCATGTTGTTTTAAAAAGCCCTTTATTTTGCTGGTAACTGCTAAACCAAAAAAATGTGCATGTTCTGTGTAGTAACTTTTTCCATTGTTATGCTTCAGGATGGATATCAACAGAACTTTAAACGTGGTTCTGGACAAAGTGGACCTCGGGGAGCTCCTCGAGGTAATTCCTTTGTAGTGCGTACTTGATCTGAACTGAATGGAATCTTTTGGTTCTATTTCTGGAGTTTTGTATTCAAGAAGCAACCTAAGTCCTTATTCAGTAGATCACAGTTGAAGAATGAGCTTGAATTAGAAAAGCAGTCCAAAGGTATTGAGATAAAGATGAAAACTGTGAAGGCAAGCTTCATGCTGTTGAATTTTGATGTGAAGAAATTCACAATTAATTTAACAAAGCATCTGCAGCCCAAATACCTGGTTTAGACCAGAGCTTGTAGTTGTGTGTTGGGCTTTTTTGGTTTGTGTTCTGTGTTTTGTTGTTACTCTTCTGTTTCCATGCGTAATCCTAGTGCCTCTCACATATTTTCTAGGTCGTGGAGGGCCCCCGAGACCAAACAGAGGGATGCCTCAAATGAACGCTCAGCAAGTGAATTAAACACGTTCACAGGATTACGTTGAAACGCCAAAACACACTGGCCAGTGTACTATACATGTTACCAGAAGAGTTATCATCTATTTGTTCTCCCTTACAGGAAGTTTGTTGTAAAGGGACTACTTTCATTACCCATAATGACAGGACTACAGTTGCCAGCTTTATATTACCTGGATATGGAAAGAAACGAAACAACGTTTACTCTGCATGTTCTGTCCTAAGCATCATCTTGAGCCTTGCACATGAGATTCAGATTCCTCACCCTTGCTAAGAATAATGCAAAAAAGGCAATTTTCAGGGTGATCCAGTCTCTCCATGGTTAACTGAAGTGGCAGGAAAAAGCAAAGACTCACTTCTGACATTGAAAGCGATGCAACAAATTTGGATATAACCTGCAAATTCATAAAGAATTACTGTGGTGGCAAAACCTAATGTGACAAAACTTAATGTTCCCATGAAAGGATTGAAAAAGTGAAGTGTGGCTTGGTAGAGCAACTGCATTTCAGCTTTTTCGTGTTAAACTGAAGCACTGAACAGTTAAAGATATGTAGCGATGCATATTTCCCTAAGTAGGCTTATAGCCAGTTTTTGACAAAGAAGTGCCCTTAGCTGCAGCGCTCCTCGTCAGCAGGCTCCTGTTGGCTGTGGCTAAGGATTTAAGATCGCTTGCGTAACTGCTAATGTTATCGTGTCATTTTGTTCTGTTCTGTTCTTTTTTCTAAAAGAAAAAGGCTTTGATTTGGCACTTCAGCAAAATTTTGCGACAGATGCGAGTTATAATCTGGACGGCCACTGTATATTTGATGTGAAGTATTTAGATATCTCTTTGAAACACATTTAAGTTTCTTTGATAGCAATGACTTTTGTAAGGATTGGTACTCTCTATCATTCCTTATGACTTGCACATTGTCTGTCACTAATACTTGACTTTGCTGTATTATCACCTAAATAACTGATGCCGGTACTGATGGAAATCTCTAATGGATAATCATAACACTTTTGGTCACATGTCCTTTTGTCTTTCCTGCAGCCTTGAAGGTTTTAAGAAATCTCAAATGCCCGCTGCTGCTGCCCTTTTAATTGCTCTCTTTTGAAAAGCACCAGTCTGTGTTTGAATTGATTTCCCCTTTGAAGGGAAATGACAGCCAGCAGTTACAGTTCTAATGGTATAAGCAAGACAAATAAAACATGTTTATAAAAATTGTATCCTGAACACTGGTTTTCAGCGACTGAAACAAATTTAATGGGTTTACATTGCGGAAGGTTTCTTTTTTTTTTTTAATGAAGAGTTTTCCTGAGTAGTTGTCAGACTCCCGTTTTTTCTGATTATAGGAAGTTTTTGTGGAGACTTTCCTTTCCATCGAGGCAGCAGTGTCTAGAAGAGATGGCATAAGACTAGGAGCTGGGAATGACCAAGTTTTACTCAAGTTTTTACCGTATACACGTGGTATAACCTTCAGAAAATCACTTGTGCCTGACTTTTGCGCACACGCGCTCTCTCTGCCGCGGGGAGAATATATTGCTAGCTGCCTCCATCGAGGTGTTGGTAGTTCTGTTGCATTTATAGCATGTGCAAGAAGAAAAGTGCTACGTTGCTCCTCATATAATTGCTGTGTGTGGAAGGGTGATGTTCAGGAACAGCTACCTGTTGTTTAACCGTTACGTACAAAGCTGAAGGTTGTTTTTGCTCAGAGGGGCATTTCTACTTTGTATCACAACTGAACTTTCAGAACTTCTTGGCGTATTTTTTGACTTCGTTGTTGAATGGTCTGGAACTCCATACAAATAGGTGGTAATATCAATTTTCCATCTTAACGTGTGAAGAGCACAAACGAGAGAAGTTTTTACTGAGGATTGCTAAGCTTTTGAAGACGATGCTGCACAGCAAACAGCCTGACACAGTGCTGATGGCTGGGAGTGCAGCAGTTTTAGTCAAGGCCTAGGAACATTCCAAACCAGTGTAAAGATACAACCTGCAGCCCGGTAAGAAGTTGCTGTTCTGTGTCTTTTTTAGGAAGCTATTACTGAGATAATAATCCCAATTGTTTTTTTAACTGGAAAAAAAAAAATAAAAGACAAACCTTTTAATGCTGAACTGATGTAGGAAACTGTGATTTTTTTTTTCCTTTTTGTGTGCATCAGCTTCCTTTGAAATGGTTGGGAGAGTATAAGCTATTCAGCCTTTTCTGTTGCACACCAAATGCGAACTCAATAGCTAATTGTAGTTGGATAGTAAACCTGCAGCATACTGAATGAAAGACCACTGAATTGATCACAACATTCCACTTCAGGTTTTTATTGAAGCGAAATTTAAATTTATTAAGAAAACATGAGTGTTGGAGAGGCCTCTTATTTGAGATGCAAACTTGTAAGCCTTTTCGTGTATGAAAATGGTCTTTAGAATAGCTGTTCTACTGTATGCTGATAGAGGGAGATGTGTTACGATGATAACTATAAAAGCAAGTACTTAATACGTGTTTAATCCGGGAATTTGCACTGACTCCTTTAATCTCAATACATGCAGCTAATAAACAGTGTACTGAAAAATTGCCTCGAGTCACAGTATGGCACACAGATTCCTTAACTGCTTTTCTGGCCTGTTCAGGGGCTCTGTCACTCAACCTTATGGTTGATTGTAAGGGTCCAGCTTGTTTGCTTGGTCCACTGCTTAGATTACTTCTAGATCTGAGTTGTATTCAGATAAAAGAAATTCTAGGTGGCTTTCATTTGGAAAAAAAAAGAAGAAAAATCTATCCTGAGCATTCAACAGTTACAAAAAGCGATGGTAAGGAGGTGATACAGGTAGCAGTTCTGTGGGGGGCAGGCGTATTTCTGAGCCTATATATTAATACATCGATTGCTCTCATGGTGGTTGATTTGGTTCTTTTAGCATTTCTGTAATAAAAGGATTCTTGGGTAAATCACACATGAGGTGGCAACAGAGTTTCCCAGATGCTTCTACCCGCTGTTACGGTGTCTGGGACACTTGGAGCTTTTCTTGACATGCTATGTAACTTAGAAATCCTGAGCTGCTTGTAATCCTAAGGCCGACCTTGTCCTGCTCAGCTCTCCCTGTACATTGGCTCTCTTCTAAAGAACTGTCCATGAATACAAATTTTGGATCTTGCTATGAAATAAATTCTGGGTTTAACTGCCATTTTTCTTTCCAGGACATAGCAGTACTGTATTGAAGGGTTATGAATGAATGTCCAGAGTAGCTGCAGCTGGTAACAGGTTAATAGCTAATAATGTTTTCTGCTGGGACCTGGTAACTTTCAGAGCATTTCGTGACCTTAAGAGCCTTCTCAGAATGTCCCAAATACCTTATGTTTTAGACTGGAAGATGATTTGATTGGATGCAGGTTACCTTCATGCACACTGTCATTGTAGAATGGACCAGCCTTTCCCTCCCCAGATGGCACTGAGTAATTACTTTGGAGAAGGAGGTGCTGAAATGGCTTTAATCGTAGGCAAATATTGAAGGTAAGATAATAATACTGAGAGCAGTAACTTCCTGTCATCAATCACAGATAGGGCAGACATTCTGTAATCCAGCAAAAGAAGATGAATAAATGATCAGAAGAGTCTTTACCCTCCTGGTCTTCATTTGAAGGTCTGCTGGTAGCCAAGCTAAGTAGTTGCCTTTTTTATTATTGTTGTTATTATTGTTATTATTTTACCATTCTTTTGGCAGGAATCATTCGTTATAAATGCTCATCTGAGATGCAGATGTTGAGTGTCAGTGAACAAAACTGCTGTATTACATTTTTCCTTATCTCAAGTCTGCTGTAGATGCAAAGGGACATGAGGAAGCTGCTTGTTAGTAAATTTCATTAATAAGACTTTGAGTCACACCTTGAAAAATAAAGCTTCTTCCTCTTATCCATGCAAAACTCATCTTGAATGAACTTTATGCAAACTATCTAAACATACAGAAAGAGAGGAATTTGTAGATGGGGCTGAGGTTTGCAACTGAATGAACAGAACTGCCGCAGTCTTTCAGATCTGTGCACCTATTTCCATCTGCATTCAACACGGAACAATGGGAGCATTTAATCACGTGAGCTGGCACCGTCAGTTCTGCACATGGGATGGGCAGTTACCTTTTACCACTGAGTGACATGAAAAATCAGCGCTTTGTCTGAGGAGCAAGCAGGAAATTGTCCTGAACAAGAACATTATCTGACAAAGTTCAAAAGGAAAATGGTTTTCTTTTTAAAACCTGGGCTTAAATATCGTTATGATTGTCTACTGGAAAATCCATTGCAAACTGTATAGTATCCTTGTAATTCTTTCTGTAAAATATAAAACTACTTGGACTGTTTCATCACAATACAAGAAAGTGTTGGGAAAATTCCATTGTTTAACAGAGATCAGCATGCTCTGTGCTCGTGAAGAAAGGTAATGACTTAATTTTGTTTGTTTGGCCATTATGGTTTTTTTTTTTTCAGATTTTCAGTAATTATTTGCTTTCTCTTGGGTTCAAATGGTTTTCAATCCCAGTCAGTACATCTTCTAAGATGAAAAAAAGGATGTTAGTGATTAGCTCAACACCTGGCTGTTCAGGGATTGATACTGCATTCAAATCATCGAATGTTAAAAAAAGAAATGTCACCTGAGGGGAAAACCACTGTGGACTTCTTTTAAAAGAAACTTAATGCCTTTCCCTGTACCTGAAAGCTCTGCTTCTTCGTCTGCTTCTATGAAGATTTACAAGTGCATCCTGGATTTCTCTTTCTACTTTGCACAATTTCACAAACTGGATATGTTGAATTTCTGGTGTGGTATCCAGAGCCTCTGGAAACTCGCAAGAAACTGATTTTCTTAATGGTTTATCTAAGAGGAGTGCTGTTCTATCCATTTTCTTAGGCTTTTTGAATATGATGTAATTGATGTTATTTGTGGTTCTGTAGATCTAGCCTTAATGGAAGGAAGGAAAACTGATTCCCAAATTCGCATCCTAAAGCCAACTTGAGCAGTGTTTAAGAGAACTGTACTAGCAAAAGGTCATTCTAACTTGACAGTTGTGACTGTTTTTAGTGAAAATGATCACTATTAGCTCTTAATGGGATAATAGCTGCAGGAAAAGTTAGGTTTCTTCAGCCCCCATCTTCCTTTGTGTTCATAAAATAATCGAGTGTAACTAGCTCAGTCCAACTACAGTGTCCTGTTCCTGCTTTGTACAAAATGTGCTCAGATACCTAATTAATGGATCAAGAGTACACCTGATTTTTTTTGTATCCATTGCTCCTGAATTAAATGAAAATACATTGATTTTTAAGGCTATTCAACTTCAGAATAAATTTTGGTAACGCGTTTACCACACAAAATAAGTCTTCACAATTACCTTCCGGTGAACTTGCAGGTCCCAGTTTTCTGATGCCCTTAAACGTGTCCCCACAGTTCTTTGCCTCTCAGTTTAAAATGACTCGGTCCGTGGCTTATGTCATCACCTGAAAAACAAATTATTTCCATGTCTTATGTCCTTTTAAGCAAGTATTTCATACCTATCCCTATATATATATATATATATAACGCTACAGAACCCATTCCTATGGGATAGGTATGAAATACTTGCTTTATATATATATATATATACACACACACACACGATGAAGCAATTGCATTAAAAATATCTAATTTTTGGGGGGTTTTTTGGCTGTATTTTGAGACTTAAACGATGTCAGCATGTAGGCAGTGGTACCCAGCACGCTTTCCTGTGATATTACCTGCTTTGTTAAACGCCTCAAAGCTATCTTTTGGCGGCACGGAAAGGTAAGGCTGGCCGGATCCGAGCTTTTATCGTCGCTGTTCGGCTTGGGCAACGCGTGCTCTCTGCGGCTGCCCCTCACGGCTCCCGGGGCAACGTGAAGGCTGCGCCGCCACGCTCGGCAGCGCCTCACCCACTAACGGTCCCGGCGTTCCCGCCCGCGCAGCCGGGCACGCCCCTTCCCCAGAGCGCCGGTCCCGCCCCGACGGAGCCGCCGCGCGCAGGCGATCGCCGGGGCAGCCTCGCGCCGGGGTCCTTCGTGGGAGGCGGCGCGCGCGCGCCCTGCGCCTCGCGGTTCCCACGTGTGGGCCGTGGGTGGCGGGCGGGAGGCGGGAAGGGCCCGGGGAGGGCCGAGCGCTCGAGCGGCGCCATGCAGCGCCGCAAGGTGGACAACCGCATCCGGGTGCTGATTGAGAACGGGGTGGCGGAGCGGCAGCGCGGCCTCTTCGTGGTGGTCGGCGACCGCGGCAAGGACCAGGTGAGCGCCTCGGGGCCGCGCGTGGCGAGCTTCTGGCTTCTGTCGGTCTTTCTTCCGTTGCTGCTGTGGGACAGCCGTGCGTTGACGCTTCTGTGTCTCGGCAGGTGGTTATACTTCACCACATGTTGTCCAAGGCGGCTGTCAAGGCCAGGCCCTCTGTCCTGTGGTGTTACAAAAAGGAGCTGGGCTTTAGCAGGTAAGGCGCCTTTCAGATGTCGTGTTGTGAAAGTCTCCGTGTGAAGAGAAAGCTCCGAGGCTGCACCGCTCAGCGTGGGCTGATTCCGCTGTCAGGATGAAAGCAGACTTACTTTCGCAGGACATATAGGGAGCTCAGTTTTCCTGAACTAAAAACTCAGCTTCTATGGTCAGGTTGGCATCAGCGCTACGTATTTCTGGTTTCCTTCTGTAGCTCCAACACTAACCTGTTGTCCTAGCTTCATTTCTCCCTCACCTTTCTAACCTCAAAACTTGGGTGCCTCAGTAAAACGTGCAACTGGGCACTATGGTCACGTTCGTTTGAAACAAGAAATGAATGCAGTTTTCTCAAGCCTTTTCCCAGAAAAAAACTCACATGAAGTTTTGTTTTCCAGCCACCGGAAGAAGAGAATGAGGCAACTACAGAAGAAGATTAAAAGTGGAACCTTGAGCATAAAAGATGATGATCCTTTTGAATTATTTATAGCAGCCACAAACATTCGCTACTGCTATTACAATGAAACTCATAAGATTCTTGGTAACACTTTTGGCATGTGTGTGCTTCAGGTAAGGAATTCAACTTCTGACTTTAAGGACGTAGCACTATCATTGATTGCTTTGACTTTAGAAGTTGCAGTCGTTCCATTTGTTGCTTCTGTTACTTAAGTTATGATGGCCTTAGGAGTTTTGTGGGGGTGACACAGCCTTCCTGGGTAGGATTTTAATGGGAAATCAGTTAATGCAAATGTTAAGTTTGAATTAAACTCTGATAAATAACGATTATAGTTTTTCTGTTCATTTTAGTAGTTGCTATTGCAGTCACGAATTCTAGGGAACTTTGAAGTTGTTTTTTTCATTTGATTTCCTAGGATTTTGAAGCCTTGACCCCAAACCTGCTAGCTAGAACTGTAGAAACAGTGGAAGGGGGTGGAATTGTAGTGATTCTCCTGAGAACAATGAACTCGCTGAAGCAGCTCTATACAATGACCATGGTATGTTCAATGTAACATGTCTGTTTTCCTCAGGCAGGTACATTTGGTGATGTTAAATGATTATTTTGTGCTTCTTGTTGGAGTTGTGGTTTTCCTTACGTTATTTTTGCTGCTCCTTCGTTCATGTATCATGGAATGAGTCTCATATTTAGGCAGTGTCTCCAACCCTAGTTCTGCCAACAAACACAACCATGCTTGTCCATTTCATAGTAGTTTTGGAAATGATTTATGCTGTTTGCACTTGTAACAAATCAAAGTGAACAACAAGTTGTTTGGGTGTTTTCTGACCCAGTGCTAACTGAGTTTAGTTTTGCCATTCCTTTATATTTCTAAGGATGATTTTTTCACACAGAGTACACTTAACCATATAGCAGGAACAGTTCCTATTAGTAATCTTGCTAGTAGTGAATTAAAGCGTTATATTATTTTTACTTAGCATCCCTGTGGTGCTTGAAATGTTCCTGTATTTGGTAGAAGTGGCCTTTAAATCCGACAAGAATATGTAAGACCACACTGAAAAGTCTCGATGGGAGAAGTATGTTTTTAAAGCAACGTTTGGAAAATCTTGATTGTCTCAGTAGAAAAATTGGGCTGGGATGCAATGCTGATAGAGACAGTGGGTGTTGTCCACAAGGGTGGAAAATAAACTGGATTGTCCCATGGGTAATAATCTTGTAAGTGTCACTGTCGCTGCTGCTCCTTCTCCAGACTGCCTTTTTGTTTCAGGATGTGCACTCTCGGTACAGAACAGAGGCGCACCAGGACGTGGTGGGACGGTTTAACGAGAGGTGCGTTACCAGGCGTCCAAAGCACGTCTAAGGAGGGCCTCTAGGCTAACAGCATGTATTCGTATTAGGAAGGTATCCTATAAGATGCATGAGAATAAGGCTGCTCTGCTGCTTCTGTGCAGTTTATGTGCACTGTTCTGGAAAGGAATGTAATAGCTTGTTGGAGGAATTGTACACAGAATTTTAGCTTTATATTACAGGGGATGTGCAAATGTGCCCAGATTTGTAAAATCTTCTGAGTTCTGTTCTTGAAATGCTCTAGAAACACATGCTCCAGATGAACAGTAATTCAGATACTTATTGCTTACTATACCTCCTATAAAACTCCTATCAAACTGCTCACAGTGGAGTCTTCTCTGTGGCTTTAGAACTTTCTTTTAAAGGCGTTTCCTCTCCTTTTGTTGTATAAATTTCTTGTTGGGTGGCCGAGCCCTAGCTCTAGCCATTGGAAAAAATTGTTCTTTTGCATGCAGGTGATATTTATGTGGTGTCAGAAATTAGAAGGATGAATAAACCAGACACTGACTTTGCTGGTCGGGATTTGTCACAGTTGTTGTCTTACACTTCTATTCAGCTGCCTCCTGCTTAAACGCTGGAAGTTATTTTCTGGTTCTCTTGGTAGACCATCATTTGTTAATGGTTTTCTTTGGAGGCGTGTGCCCCTGTAAGTGGATTTCTGTTCTGTGGGGACTATCCTGATAAAAGGCACGTGACCAGTTAAGTGAACTTGTCTCAGCTCAGCTTTGAGCTGCTGTTGCTGTGAACGCCATACTTGGGCTTAGAACAGAGGTTTAATTAATCACCAAGGTGCAGAAGTGTTGCTAGTGCTTTTACTGAGTTGCCTTTGCTTGACTGCTCAGGTTCATTCTGTCTCTGGCCTCATGCAAGAATTGCATCGTGATTGATGATCAGCTGAATATCTTGCCCATCTCCAGTCACGTTGCAAACATCACACCCGTTCCACCACAATCACAGGTCAGTAAGAAATGACAGACACTCTTCACTGGGAGAAACTAGTCTGAGTTGAAAAGTGTAAAAGATTTGAAAAAGAGAAAGCTTTCCTTTCACCCTGGTTGATGTCAGATAATGGTCTTGCAGAGAGGAGAAAAATGTTCTGCAAAAAGTATACCTCATACGAGTGCAGCACGGGAAGCTGTCTTTTCTTCCCTCATTTATTTTTTTTTCTCACTTCACCTAGTGAGTTGAAGTTTAATTGCTGTGGTCACTGTTTCAGAAGTGCATAGAGAGATTTTAAGCTGATGGAAGGTTAGGATGAGACAATAGGACTTCCAAAGGCTGGAAGGTGGGAAAACATTTTGGAAAGAAGCATATTAAAAGGCTGGGGATACTTGATACCTCAAAGCTGTGGTACTTGTTTCAGTCTCTGAGTGAGTTATGCATGCCAACTCTCAGAAAACATTCACTGAGTACGAGCCAGACATACAGCTTGCTCTATATACATTCCTTTATCACTTTCACTTGTGGGTGAAAGTAAAATGGAAATAAATCTAAACAAAAATCTTTAAGTTTATGAACTGGTTTATGTGGTCAAGGAAATACTATCATCAATTCTATTGAAGATGGTAAAAACATGAACAGAGCACTGATACTAAAAACCCAAGACGTCTTAACGTTATAACAACATTGACTGCAAACAGAAATGCTCATCTCTTGGATGGATAGACAGATGCATTTAGAGTTTTCAGTGACAATTACGAAATTCAGAATCCATTTCTACTTGAAATGGATTTAATTTTTGCCCAAGCTCATTGATTGACTTTGAAAATATTTGCTTTGGCTAGAAAACTGACCAATTGCTGCTGCTTCCTCCTAAATTAAAGTACATACACCTCATGTGATGGGTATAATGAGGATCAGAACGCTTTGGCTTATTTTGAAGACTAAAAAATGGACTAAATTCTTCAGCAAAATTGTCCATGGTCTCTTCTTCCTCTCACTGCCATTATCATTACCGTGTACTGAAAAATACTTTCCTTTTTTCTTCCAAGCTTAGGGAAGCCAGGATACCTGTTGAATGTTTTGAAAATGCATGAAAATGGAAGTGTTAAATATCTATCTATCCATTTGAACTTTTCTGTCTCTAGAGTGTGTACTCAACTTGTGGTAATGCTTTCTTTCGGTTATCTTTCTTTACCTGATGAAAGATATCCCAAGACATCACGAGGGTATAATTGTGCCAAGGTGTCCTGTACTAATCCTGTTATGGAAAATTCTGTGCTTATAGGAAGATAGTCTCCGGCCACAAGACTTGGAGCTGAAAGAGCTGAAGGAGAGCCTGCAGGATACACAACCTGTAGGAGTTCTGGTGGATGAATGTAAAACCTTGGATCAGGTTGGTGTAGAACTTAAATGCAAGATCTTGTGTGCTTGACAGGTCATTGTAAGGGCAGGTATTTCTTTCAGGTAATCAAATCTGAGAGCATGAACGTTGATGAGAGTTGTCTTGGAAAGATTTCTTGAAAAGTTGTTTGTACAGAGTATCTCAAAGACAGTATCAGTGTCTGTCTTTATGAGGCTGAGAATAAGTGGGGGGGCTAGTATGAAGACAGGAAGCTGATCTGGAGAAATCAACGTTTCAAAAGTTGATGAACTCCTAACTCAAGGGTTTGAAATAAGCTGGAAATAAATGTTAACAGACTGTAATGTGTTTTAATGTACCTTCATAACTACTTTTCCAGCACTTCTTACTCACATTTGACAGTCACTGACTAGGGCAAGGGAGGGCCCCATTGTAATTTCTCTCCTGTTTCAGAATATACACTGGTAAATTGCTTTTCAGCGTAGAGGTTCCAAGATGTATGCACTGCTTTAAAGCTTTTTCATTGTTGGCCTTCTCACTGTCCAGATATGTTCACATTCTTCTGCTGACTCCCTAGTGGTGTACCTGTGCCTGTCTTGCTAAATGTGTTCTGTGGTCAGTGGCATGGGAGTAGTAGTTGAGCTGTACTGATAGTTAATGTGCATTTTAGCCTGACCAAATTCAAGAACTCGGTGTGTCAAGAAGCTTCTTTCATATTACTTGTCAGTAATGTGACATGTCCTGCTGTCTCATCTTGTTGTTTTTTTCCTCCTCCTTCCCGTACTAAGGAAAATCCACGTGGCATTAGCAGTAGGTCTGATTGCTGAAAACAGTGTAGTCAAAGCGAATTTTTATTTCCTGTATTTTCCTTATCATCAGGCAAAAGCGGTTCTGAAATTTATTGAAGCCATTTCTGAGAAGACCCTGAGGAGCACTGTGGCGTTAACGGCAGCCAGGGGACGTGGGAAATCTGCTGCTTTGGGGCTGGCTATTGCTGGAGCAGTAGCTTTTGGGTGAGTAACGTCCCCCATCTCCCAAGTTCTGTTTGCACCCATGATTTTTTAAAGAAATTATGATAAGATTTCCAATCCCACATCCTTCTCTTTTGTTGTTATTGTATCTTCTAGTTGCTATGTAAACTGATATTCAAGTTTTCCTGTTTTATAGTGATCCAAAATCCTCAATCTTTAAAAATCATTCACACATTAAAAACGTGAGATAAGTATATAAAGCAATCTGCTGTGTTTTGGTTATTAAGTAAAATCAACCCCTCGTGTTAAAAAGAAGTTATGTGTATCAATTTGGTAGAAAAGTGTTAAATTCTTGTTTTATTTTTCTCTGCAGTTACTCCAACATTTTTGTCACATCTCCAAGTCCTGATAACCTTCACACTCTCTTTGAGTTCATATTTAAAGGTTTTGATGCACTGCAGTATCAGGTGAGGAGGGCAGACCATTTCACAATGCTGTCTCAGAAGTTCCTGTTTAGGAATGACTGCGTTTCATCTCTGACTTCTGTTGTGTATATGAGCTGTCCGCTTTTGTCCCTACCAGCCTGTTTAGTAATGCTCTGTGAAAGCAAATCATAGTACGATTCTGTTTAATTCTGTATTTATAAGGTGGGAAATTGGGTTCCTTTCTGCATTAAAATAGTTTTTAATAAGTAAATCTTCTCGGTTCTTGGGCTTCTGAAGCTTTTGTTGCAAGATTTTTCAACTGTAATCTGAAGTATCAGGGCACATGTAGCAAATGAGTTTTGATGGTAATGACAAACAATATTTTCCTTAGCTCTTGGCCTGTTTGTACAATTTTATGATGGTTTTTTTTTGCAGGAACACCTGGACTATGAGATTATTCAGTCTTTAAACCCTGAGTTTAACAAGGCTGTTGTCAGAGTGAATGTGTTCAAGGAGCACAGGCAGACCATCCAGGTAACTGGTCTTTCTATCGTTTGTTCATATCTGCTGGTGTGTAACTACGCTGATTAATTTTGCTTTGAGGCAGACCCTCGGCACTGTGTGTGACTTGCAAAATATTCCAACCTCCCTGGTAATTGCTTTGGCATTCCTTCTTGAAACAAAAGTGAAGAAAGGTGAAACCAGCAGTCAAGGAAGAGCATATATTTCTAGTGATTAGATTTCCTTTATTTTTGTGATCCGTACATATAAATGTGTGTGGAAATGTTTGAAACAGTAAATGTGACGCTGCCCTTGTTAGGGTAACATGAACCCTTTCCCTCGGGTTCTGTTCATTCATGAAGAATAACAGACATTGTCTTTGCCATCTCTGATATTTCCCCATATCCCAGAGCTGTTGTTGATGGTGTCCTCTCATTCCCTGCAGTACATACACCCTGCTGATTCTGTGAAACTGGGTCAGGCTGAACTGGTTGTGATTGACGAAGCTGCTGCCATTCCTCTCCCCCTGGTGAAAAAACTGCTAGGCCCTTACCTTGTTTTCATGGCTTCTACCATCAATGGGTAAGGCTTGAGCATCACCGGTCTACCTGGAAAAGCAGTTCTGTGGCTCTTGGATTATTTCTTGTCTACAGTGTCTCTTCTTGTATCGCACACTATCATAATCAGATCTTGCTGATTTTTGATCATATGGAACTGCTCTTCAGAATGATAGTCAGTACTAACACTTACTGCTTTCCTTTTGGTTCCACTCCAGATTCATTATTTGTCTTACACCTCTTCTGTTCTGCTAAAAGGTGCATATAAACGAGGTTCTGCAATCTGTTAGGAGAGGAGTGACATCTTCCTTCCTATGGTGAGACTAAAAAAGTGACAGGGTAGGCTGCTTTGTCCTGTATGTGCAAGACCAACAAAAGACAACAAATTCTCACAGCTGGCTGAAGCCATTAACAGGCCCCGGAATGGCACACGGTTCTGCATATCAACGTAGTTCTGTGTTGGAGCTTCCCCATGGTTTAGGATTGCCATTTGGTCATTTGCTTCAGACCTGTCTCCTGTTCTGCAGGTATGAGGGCACCGGTCGATCGCTGTCTTTGAAGCTTATTCAGCAACTCCGGCAACAGAGTGCACAAGCTCAAGTCACCATGACAGCAGAGAACAAATCTACAGCTACAGCCAAACTTGCCTCAGGTACAGCCCTCGTGTCTGGTGTCGCTGCTCAGCCAGCCCTGTGGGTGTCCCATGTGTCTGTGTTCTGTGTGGCTGTAGGAAGGTAGAAGTACAGGAAGATGAGGGAGCTCTTCTCATATCTTTTTCCCCATGAATCTCAGATGTCAAGGCATTTAGGGGATCAAAACTATGCAAGTAATGATCATTGTACCTTCCTGACGTGATGTGAAAAAGCAGGCTGTGAAGGCTCCAGCTGGAGCAGTTACTTTACAAGTGCTTTCTCTGCTGTTCAGATTTGGTGCGTTTCTGATCTCCTGGGAGCCCTTCAGAGGGCACTGATCCTATTGAATGCTTTGCTGGCACTGGAGGTTCTCTGAAATTTCTTTGCAGCTCGTACATTGCATGAAGTCTCCCTCCATGAGTCCATTAGATATGCACCTGGTGATCCAGTTGAAAAGTGGCTGAATGATCTGCTGTGTTTGGACTGTCTCAGCATCACCAGAATTATCTCTGGCTGCCCGCTGCCTGAGGCTTGTGACCTGTATCCTTACTCGTGTGATGTGCTCTGCTAAAATGTATTGCTTCCAAGTGAAGCAGGCAGCAAGCTTTTTCAGTGATGAGTAGTGAATTCTGAAGCTGACATGATAACCTCAGAGCATAATCTTTTGATTAAAAAAAAGAACCTTAAGATTGCATTTTGGGAGTTGAGCTCTTATCACTGCCTGATACGATGCCTGTGATAGCAGAACGTTACTAAATTTCCTCTTTTTTGCCCTGAGTAAGGAAGGGCTGAGCAGAAGGAAATCCTGGTTAGAGTTATACAGCATTACACTTTACAGATTAAAGGAGTGTAAGATACGAACAGTACCCAGTTATTCATTCACTCCTGCAGATAGAGCTGCAGACTCCTTGCTTAAGCCAGCACATAGCCTGAGGGTGAATGGAAAATAAAATTCTTAAACCAATGAGGAGGTTTTCTTTTTCCTGTTTTCCAGGGAGTTTATTTCCTTAACCCTGTGTTTAGATATTATGTAAATAGAGACACGCTGTTTTGTTACCACAGAGCATCAGAAGTTTTTCTGCAGAGGCTGATGGCCCTCTATGTGGCTTCACACTACAAGGTAAAGCTCACACTCCTTCTGCTGCTTATGAGAGCAAGAGGTTTCACTTGAGCAAAATAGATGTCTGGTAGCCTAACAGCCACGAACTGCCCTGTTAGGAGATTCATCCATCAATATTGTACCAATTCCAATTTTCTTAATAGAAGTGCAGAAAAAGGAAGGCTCTTTCAGCTACACCAGACTTTGAAGCTCCCCTCATGGAATAATATCTGCTACATATTTACTTTCTAGAACACTCCCAATGACCTCCAGATGCTGTCTGATGCACCTGCCCATCATCTTTTTTGCCTTTTACCTCCTGTTCCACCTACTCAGAATTCGTTACCAGAAGTGCTTGCTGTTGTTCAGGTGAGAGGGCATCCTGTTTCTATGAAGTGGACTGTTCAGTAATGAAGCAGGGATAATGCTCTGTGAAACAGCAGGGTACTGTCCAGGAGTAGAACATGGCTTCAGGCTGCCTTTTTAAGTACCACAACACTGTATCCAAGGCTGCTTGGTTTTGGGTTTTGTTTTTTTTGCTTGCTTTTGTTAACACTAATTGCTGCATAAGCACGTTGTGATGCTGATCCTTTTATTCCAGACTCTACAATGTTTTTGTGCTGAGAGGCCTTCTGAGAAGCTCAGCTGCTGGTTCAGTAAATTATCATCCTCCTGTTTCAAATTCCTACCAAGGAGAGCTGATTCACGTTTGCTGCTGGCAGACTACAGAAAATATGTAGAGCCATTCTATGCTTTAATCTCTTCTGGCTTCTGTTGTGCCATGCTGTCATGCCTGCTCACTAGTGTGCTTTCTGGGACAGTGCTTTTAGGAACAGAGCCCATTGATTGCCACATATACCTGTTGCTGTTGCAGGCTAGGCATCAGGTGACATTTCAGTTCAGGCTGAGCAGCTCAGGATAGGTTTTGAATATGTTCTGGTGGTATGACTGGGAGAAAAACCTTTTCTCCATTTGTGGCCTTTTCCTTTCCTGGCAGGTGTGCATGGAGGGAGAGATCTCCCGCCAGTCCATCATGAACAGCCTATCTAGGGGAAAGAAAGCTTCTGGTGATCTTATTCCCTGGACCATATCAGAGCAGGTAAATAATTTGGCTGTGTGTTCACGCCAAAGATGTCTTTCAGCACTATTGCTTGTTTCTGAAGTATTCTGAGTAATTCAAGTTGACTTTTGTCTCTTACGCAGTTCCAGGATCCAGACTTTGGAGGCCTGTCTGGTGGGCGTGTTGTTCGTATTGCAGTTCATCCGGATTACCAGGGGGTAAAGTACCTTGAAACCCAGTTATTATCAGTAGTCAACAGAGGAACCAGCAGTCAGGCAGACCAGAGCTTTGCCCACTGTGCAGTGTAGATCCGATTACACTTACTGTGAGAGTACCAAATGTTCGCACCAGGTTTGTTACTTTCAGAACACCAGAGATGTGCAATGGCAGTTATTATTCTGTCCTGAGCTCCTTATTGGGCTCTTGTGATTTTGGTCATCCAGCAGGTTCTATACTATTCTTCCCCATGGAGTTCTCATGTAGCAGTCAAAATATATTTTTGCAGTGGCTGAGCAATTTTTTAACAGTAACAAGTTTATTGATTTCTAAGGGGAAAATGTTGTCCTGCTTTAGAAAGTAGACCTGTGTATTTTATCCTACTTCACAGATGGGCTATGGCAGCCGAGCTCTGAATTTGCTGCAGATGTACTATGAAGGCAAATTCCCATGTTTGGAAGAGAAACCGATTCAAAAGCCAAAAGAAATTGTAACTGTAAGCAGTGAGGTACGGAACTCAGTGCATTTATCATATCTTCCATTGTGCTAAGCTCTCTGCTTTTCACCACAAGTCTGAATTTCCATTTCTCTAAGTAAGTTTAAAATATCCCCGTTTATTCTTTGTGCGAATAAAGGATTTAATTTGCAGATTGCTCCAAGCAGCGCTGTTAGCTCATTTCCACTTTCTCTTTCAGACTGTTAGTTTGTTAGAAGAAGTTGTGATGCCTCGGAAAGACCTGCCACCGTTACTTCTCAAACTTAGTGAGAGACAAGCTGAGAGTCTAGACTACCTTGGGGTATCATATGGCCTAACACCAAGATTACTTAAGTAAGATCTTGTTCTAGTTATACCTAGTGTAAAAGTATTGCTATAGAAATAATACCTGTAATTTGAATAGTATAAATCTAGCTGCAGATATTTTTCCTCTCAGACATTCTCTTCCTTTCTCCGTGCTTCTAGTGATCTGAGCAGCTCCAAGCCCTGTTCTCCTGCAAGATTTGTTGTGCAGTGTAGCTGAACTTAATCACTCAGTGCATCCTCTGGAGTAGTTTTTTCCACAGTCTTTGATGGAAAACTGATCTTTTCGATCAGCTCTGTGACACTTCAGAACAGTCTTTAACTGCTTGGTTTTTCTAGGCTAGAACAGTAAGAATAACCTGGAATAAGTGTCATGGTTCAGTAAGTTAAATACTCTTTTCTGTAAGCTCTAGAAGCTTGAACTGCTGACTTCAAAGCTACTTCTGGTTTGCGTTTCCTAATCTAAATACGTGTCAACAGAAATTGCTGCTGTGTCTGGGTTCCTCTCTGGTCCACAAACAATTATTAAGGAAGAGTGGAATTTCTGAAGTTAACTGTAAATCCTTCATGTTTTCCCCAGGATAGCCCTAAAGAGTCTGTGGTGCTTTTGATCAAAACCAATTTGTTTTTAATAGAGATCCTGGAGGCATGCTGAGTACAAGAGTTCTTCTGTCTTATCCATTGGTCTTTGAAAGTTCATTCATTTTCTGATGCAGTGTAAATCGTTTTTAACTGCTGTGGTTAGAATTTCAATTACATTGCTGTTGGTATTTTCTGTCAGTGTTCATTTTTATTATCTAATAGTGTAGTGCCTACCTAACAACAGTCGTTCTTCTGTAGTAGATGAATTTTATTTAACCACGAGTACTATTGCAAAATCAGCAGCTCCGTGTTGCTCAGTGCTCTTTCTCTTTTCATTTTCTGTAGGTTTTGGAAACGTGCTGGATTTGTGCCAGTTTATCTAAGGCAGACACCAGTAAGTAGCATACTGTTTCTGAATGAAATCCAGTCCTATTGAAATCACTGGGCATATTTCCATTGCTTTCTGTGAGATTGCATTTGGGCAGAAAATATTTTCTGAGACTACATTTGGAGGTTGTTTTATATTCATTTCTGTTCTTTGGGTCTAATAGAAGTCCACATTCACAACCCTATATACATATACACTGATATACACTTAAAAAATACACTGATATACACTTTAAAAGTTAGAGCAAAGATGCAGCTGGTCATTTTCTAGCTGTTTACCAGAAGTAGCAGTAGTGATAATTGTACTTCTGACTTTCAGAGCAAATAATTTTTTTTGTCTCATATTTCATTGCGTTTTGCTTTAGTTTTTCTGGCTCTTGAGCTGTACGTTGGATTTGCAACATTAGCTGAATATCTCAGGAAGCCAAAATCCCTCAGCATGGGGATTTATCAGATTGTACAAGTTCATCATTTCGTGGTGGTCATCAGTAGCAAGTGATGATGGGTTAGAAGGCCTTTGCCTTCGTCAGTTTAGCACAGAATGCAGACAGGTGGTGCTGATGGTGGGAAATGCATCTTCATTATTAGAATGATCTGACTGGTGAGCATTCGTGCATCATGATGAAGATGCTGAATGAAGAGGACTCTGAACAGGAACCTTGGCTTACTGCCTTCTGGAAAGGTAACTGAACTAATACTAGAAAAAAATTCTGCAGTATTTGTTCTGGAGTTTCACGGGACTAATGTATTTTTTTCATCTTTTTGTATAGATTTTAGGAGGCGGTTTCTTTCTCTCCTTTCCTACCAGTTCAGCACATTCTCTCCCTCACTTGCATTGAATATCCTACAGAACAAAAATATCAAACAGCAGTCACAACCCCGTGAGTACCCAGGCTCACTATGTTCATTTAGATTGCAGTTTATAGTCTTTGTATAGATTTGTCAGAGTTCTCAAATGCATAATGTGAAGTCTCTTGCAAAGTGCTATGAATTGCTCTTAGTTACTATGTTTTGTTCCTGTCATCTAAAAAAATGGTTGCATTTCTAAAACTAGAGGGTTCTTGATTGTAGCAGCTAAAGGCACGAGAAAGTGAGAGCCAGCGGATGAATGCTGAAGCCTGCTAAATGCAATGTGAAGTTGAAATGGAAGCCTTGAGTAGCAAGTGTCAATAGGTGGAGCACCTCACTTAGGATCCTAGTGAGAATGCTGTCATCAGAAATTTGGAAATTAGAATCTGATGTCTTTGTAAGAGAGGCTTTAGTTCAGCTGTGTGTTTGTTGGGTTCGGTGCAATATGTGCTGGGGAAAACACGTAGACAGCATAATAAAAGGGGCAGACAAGACAGTTCTAACAGTCTCTCATGGATTAAAAGTCCCCTTTAAAAGCGAGTTGCTGTTTTCTCAGTAAACTTAAGAGAGTCCTTTTGAGATAACTTGGTGATTTGCCTCTTGTGGGTTTTCAGTATCTTCCTTGCTGAAAGAGGTTTGATTGTTGCTACAAGAAAACAAAGTTTGTTATCAGCAAAACCAATATAAAGCAGAGAAAGCCTGAGCAAACTATTTCTCAGCCAACTCTTGCTGTTTTTAGTCTCTCTGGCACGTTTGACTTGATTAACTGGTCTATTTTGACAGTTGCAATGCTCCTTGAATTAGCAAGTCAATTTGAATAGCAGTGTTATACCTAGTGTCTTACTTTCTGAAGTGTGTTGGGAAGTGAACCTATGGGGCAGCAGTTGGACTTCAATCAATGATGTGAAAAAGGAATTTGTTAAATACTGGACAGCTATGAAGAACAGTCTTAATAGTGCTGTCTCTTTATTGCTCAGCCATCAGCCGTGCTGAATTAGAATCTGCTTTCATCCCATATGACCTGAAGAGATTGGAGATGTACTCTCGCAACATGGTGGACTATCATCTCATCATGGACATGGTACCTACCATTGCCAGGATGTTCTTTCTCAACCAGTTGGGTGATATCTGTCTCTCTGCAGCACAGTCGGTATGTATCAGCTGTGAGATCAAGCCAAATTTCACCTCTCTTTGCACTTTCCTGCTGTCTCCTGATTTTGGTGGGTTTCCCATTTCACAGTACTTTAAAAAAGACAACTTTGCGTTAGGTGACTGCTTCTTCTGTGGTCTTCTTCACGATTTCTCCTTCTCATAGTGTTATTTTACTTTTAGTTTTTGCTTTGAATAAAATCTGTAGAGGATCATATTCTGTTGCATGTTCAGTGAAATGCTCCATTCATTTGTAACATGATGTGAACTATGGCTGAAAAAGCCTCAATGCCTTTTATTTCTTGAGCCTGTGCCTCAGGAACGATGTAGTCACATCTATATTAAGTACGGGACGGTGCCTGCTGACTGTGGAATAATTTAGAGGTGTTCTGGTGCATCTGAGCAAAGCTTCAGGGTGTACCAGAGAGGCCTCATGTTATCTGAGTAGAGTGAGGACTTGATAAAATGTAGGGGTTTAGAAGATAATGTTGATATGCTAGTGTTTGCACTAAAAGCTTCTGTAACTGAAGAATATTTCATTTCTTCAGGCCCTTCTTCTAGGGATTGGCTTACAGCATAAATCTCTAGACCAACTGGAAAAGGAGGTAGAACTGCCTAGCAGTCAGCTCATGGGTCTCTTCAACAGAATCATCCGCAAAGTAGTCCAGGTAACTGCATCATGGCAGTCAGACCGAAAACTAATTCCAGTACTGAGTGTGGTGCCAGGAGCTGCTGAATTACAATTGTGTATCATGAACTTGGCCACAAAAAATGATTGTAACCTTATTTTGTGAGAAGTAAAAACCCCTGTGGAAAAAGCAGGTATTTATGTCGCTGATTTATACTACGTTTTCCCAAGTAAGAGCATGTGTTGTTTTAAATATTGAGACACCCTGAACAAAATGTTGAGCATACAGTTTGTGATGCCAGCTGAGCTGGAGCCATTTCTTTGTGGTGTTTCACTGCACTGGCGGTATCACAACAGAAAAAAAAACCATCTTATTAATTTTAAAGCACCATTGTAGAGGAAACAGTGTCTTACATGTGTTGGCTTACTTCGTTTTCAGTTGTTCAACACTGTCCAGGAAAAGGCTGTGGAAGAACAGATGGTGGCAACAAAGGATATTGTAATGGAGCCAACAATTAAATCTTTAAATGACGATTTGGTAAGTATGAGTTTTCTTCTTTATAGATACATAAACGCCCTTCATGGTGCTCCCTCAAGCATAGAAACTTTGTAATTTTCTTGGATTAGAAGTATTTCATGTCACGTGTGTCACTTTTTGGTAGTTACAGAACCTGCCAGTTTTACATTATGTTCTTAGTCATGCTGTGCTAATCAGCCGTGCAGGTTTTCATCGAACCTACAGAGATGTTCTTGGAGTTATGCATTACAACTGTATGTATACCCATTAAATGAAAATGAAATCACATAAAAGATAGAAACCACAGGATCATGTGGTATTTGTTTTATGTTCTCTTTGTATGGGAAGGGACTTGCTTGTATTGCATAGTAAGTGTTGCACTTAACACACAGTGCATCTGTTGCTCTGTCCTGTTGTAGGAAGAAGCTGCAAAAGAATTCCAAGAGAAACACAAGCAGGAAGTGGGGAAGCTGAAAGAAATGGACCTTACGCAGTAAGAATTTATCTGTATGAGTCTCAATTCCAGTTTTTCCCTGCTAGTTATTTGAATGCTGGCTTACCAGCTCTGGCACGTCTTGCTGAGACTTATGCACAAGGCTGTAGCTGCAGTATGATTGCAGAGCATCTGTAAATGGGAAAAAGCAATGAGCATCTTTCAGCAATGTCAAAGTTGGATAAGTATATGCCTCAACTCAGATGAAGGCTTCGGGGATTTTGTCCTGATACCAGTAACTGTTTTATCAGCTCTCTTAGCAGTTTGGTTCACACTCAAAACATTCTTTCCAATAGGAGGTAAATTGGATGGCAGGGCTTATTTGTTCAGTGTCGTTCACCTGTATTACTTAGTACATTAATTGTTTTCCTGAAAAACGTGTCATGGGCATTAATTTTACTTTTTGCCAAGTGTGAAGTTACTGATTTCCTTTTTTTCTATCGAAATTTTGAGCAAAAAGCAAGAGGTGGTGAGTTTGCATACAGCAGCTGATCAACAGTGAGATCTGTCTGCTGAACTGTAGAACTGAATTATTAAAGGTGAAGCTGGCTCACCATTATACTGCTGCACATAAAAGTTGTGGAAATGCTGCTTCAATTCCCAGTACCTCTGGCATGAGGTTGAGCGCTTCTGTTCTCTTATTTAAATGGTAAATTATGTTACTATGACAAGAACTCTGGCTATGTATCCATATGGCAGTCTTGGTCCTGGCTGTATAGAGAATGTGTATTGTATGTATATAACTGACGTAGTTCTAAAATAGGAAGTAATAAAACAAGCTTCCTGAGTGTGGACTCTATAATTGGATAGTTTTCTGTGCTTCTAGGTATGGTCATTAGTTTCCTCAAGCCTGGGTACGTGGGTCATGTTGTGTGATGGCGAGCTCTTCTGTGTGCAGCTGTCTTCAACTCCAGTAAAAATAGCAGCTGGCTACCTTTAGTATTCTAGTATTTAACAAACAAAACAAAAGCCACAGAAACACCCCAAAGCCAACAGAAAGAGCAACCAACAAGAGCTTCCTTCACTAATAGCAATGTGCATGGATGCTTGTAGCTGTTGTCGAGCTGGACAGTCTTTATGATACTGAGTTGCTTGCTGAACTTCCTTGAAATGTCAGCAGATGTCTCTCTGGACCACCAGGAGTCACACCTGCCATTTGGATTGTCTCCCTTCTCTCTCTCTCCTCTTCCTCCCACTCCTTGTGTTTTAAATCCATTGTGCTCTGCTGGTATTCCACAAAGAAAAAAAAGCCTCTTTTGGCTGTAGATTAATCAAGGTTAGATATGAGGGGAAAAAAAAAAGCAAACTTGAGTCTTTGAGGGCAGGACAAGACTGGGTGTAATGATTTGTAAGTCAGTTGCAATAGAAAAACAGAATGATCAGTATTTTTTGCTTTGTCCATTTCAATTTGTACGTTATTTCCAGGGTATTTGAACACTGTAACAAGGAACATTTCTGTTTCATTAACATTTCTTTAGTTTTTCCTGGATTCATGCAGAAAAATCTACCATTCAAACTTAGTGCTAGTCTAAGAATAACTTAGCTGACTTTCCATTACATGACATTGCTTTTTGCAGCCTCTTCCTCTACTACCAGTCACCCTTCTTAGTTAGGGGGGAAGAAAATAAAAATCAAGAAGGCTTACATCCTTTAAAAATAAATCTATATAGTGATTATTATTGACTGTGGTTGTCAGTTTTAAAACTGTGGGGTTTGAAGGCATATGTTTTAAGAAATCTGCTGAGTGAAGGAGAAGTATACACCACTGCTATGGAAACCATTACCTCCATTGGAAACCATTACCTCCATAGCCCTATTGTTTTTTTTTTGCTTTCATAAATGATGCACTGATCAGAATTCTACTTTTGTGATGAGAGACTTTCGTAACACAGTTTTGTGATGTTTACGGTACTGGCTTCTGAGAGAAAGGGCTTTGTCTGCCACTGGCAGCTTTGGATGAAGACTGTTATTGGTTGCTATTGACTGGTTTGTTTGCTGACAGAGTCACGGCAAGCTGTTGTATCCTTTTGCCAATCTGGCTCTGTATGTGTTTCCAAATACTGATTTGGTTGGGTGCTGATGCCGTGCCTTTGTTTGAAGAGTACTGTATGTGTGTGTGACAACAGAACTGCCTTTTTGTCCTATTCTGCTTAGACCTGAAAATTTTACGAGAACTTTCTTTTACCTTTTTCACTTAGATACATTATCCGGGGTGATGATGAAGAATGGAATGAGGTGCTGAGCAAAGCAGGACAGAACGCTTCCATCGTCAGCGTGAAAAGGTTAGGAAAGTTGAAATAGCCTGGAGAGGTCTCTCTTGTCTTTCCTGCTGGCTTTAGTGCAGTAAGCAGCACTCAGTGTACATCAGTGTCCTGTTGCTGTGGAAGCCTCTGATGTTCCCATTGGAGACAGTGGGAATTTGGTGGAGGGTTCTTTCAAATTTGAGCTGAGGCCTGCAAGGTGTTGAGTCTGCCTTCCTGCAGTTTCTTCCTTTGAGTTCATCTTTATTTTAGCCTCTGTGCTGTGCAAGGTTTCATCACCTTAGGGGTTTATAGTTGAGTCTTGTCTATTCCCCTTGCTTGTTTTCTCTTTCCATGGTGACTGACAGCTTAGGTAATGATGTGATCTTTCCTGCATTTGATCTTTCTTGCATTTCTGTTTCAACTTTTGTGTATTCATATTCTTTTCATGAGTGCTGGAAGCTCTGAATTTCTAGAAGCCTTGCTGGAGTCAGGGAGTCTTGTCCATGCTTGTAGAGATGCGAGCTCTGTCATATTTGATCTAGTCAGAATCTAGTGCAGGAGTAAAACTGTGTACTTACAGCTGCAGCTGTCAGTGATAATCTTTATTTTTGTAGCTGCTCTAACTTCCAGGTGCCCTGTGTGAATAACCTTCAGGAAACATAACTTACAGTCTTGAAAAGTAATGAAAAAATGTAGCTAAAAATGAAGATTTCTTCTGGGATTCAAATCAGGCTAAAGATTTTATAGTGCCTAGAGATTCTATGTTGAACTCTGGTTCATGCTTTCTGTAAATTACTCTGAATAACCCATGAAATTGGAATTCTTTCCTTCCAGCCACTTTCTTTGCGTTGGCCCAGAAGTCTTGAGGCAAACGTTTCTGTGTAGATTCTCCCCCCTTCTCACAACAGGAATTCTGCATCTAGGTGGGCATCCGGTGTACTTTTAACAGATATTTTGTTCCTGTTTCCCAGTGAGAAGAAAAGAAAGCTAGAAACAGTAAGAGGACACAAGCAGCAGAAGAAATTTAAGAAGACTAAAGATATAAAGCAGAAGCGGAAGAAATGACTCTAGAACTAATCAGTGAACTTGAAATAATGAGTGACGGGTCTGTACCATTCTCCTTTCAAACCAAAAGACTTTCTCTTGAGGAGCAGGAGGGCGAGCACCGAAGGGAAGGAAAAGCCTAAGAGGCATTTTAAAAGTGTTTGTATTAAGGGAAGTGCAGTGACACTGCCAGGAGACGGTCTGCGGAGATATTTTATGAAGTGTGACTGCAGAGCTTGCATGAGGCACTCTGCAAAACACTGGGATATTATGAGGGTGCCTTAGCAGCTACGCAGTTTCCATTCAGACTGACAGATCAATCTCTAAACTTTCCTGCTTATTAATGGTTGATGTCTATTAAAAAGAAGTTTGGATAACAAAGCATAGAAACGCATTATCCTTTGGTACGTGACTGTCTTGTAGCACTGCTGTACAGATGGATACATTCAGATACTGGTTCAGTAGTAAAAACCATTCCTTTGTAGCTGTGGGGAAGTGCCAGAGTGGGGAACAGCTCACTTTTCGTATGGGGGTGGCTACTCTAAGCCCTCACCATATTGCCACTGAGGTGGTCCTTGCTCACAAAATGCTTCTATTTTGGAACACAGTGTCAGTTTCTATGTACTGTGCTCCTCAAGCAGCTGTAATAAAAGACTCTTTTACATTCACATTTGCTTACACGGTCTCAGCATTCCCACTGTGCACTAATTTACATGTCCTAGTTGGCATAAAGTTCAGAAAAGAAAGGCTTACCTACACACAACATGTAGCTGCATGATCTCAGAGCATCTCTTTCTAGGAAGTCCTCAAAGAAGAAATTTCTTCCTAGTTAAACACAGTATTTGCTTTCTAGGAAGATATGTTATAAAAGATATAAACTAAACATAGGCCCTGTGCAACACAGCCTACACATATCTTTGGTTAACAGAATACTTGGTGAGGATCAGCAGCAACAGCACGTCACCCACACTGGGGGGCAGCTGAGTCCTGAGATCTGCAGCTGCAGCTCTTAAAGGCTTAATGAGGAGCCGGATTATCAGCCAGCTGTGCCCAAGTGGCTGCAGCACCTGGCAGCAATTAGTGGTGGTTGCCTGCCTTGAAAGGGCTCTGAATAAGTTGGGAAAGGAGCAGATAGGGAAGATGTGAAAGCATAAGCCTCTTGGTCTTTGGAAAGTCTTCAGGAAGAAAAGGTGAGTATGAATTCTCTGATTTTTCTGTTGTTAACAGTGGGATAATGTTGTTAATGGTCTGGATAGCGTTGGCTTGCTTATGCTCTATGCTCTGCTCTGAGAGATTCAGCAGTGGTCTCACTGGCTGAAAGAGAAAGCTTTTAATGTAGAGTCCCTTCAAAACATGTTGAGACTTACTGCTGCCATAACACTAGCAGTTTAATCAGATTCTGTGTGGCTTGTTGGTTTGTTCATACAGCTGGTAGTGTTCTGCTTGCTCTGGGCATTGCTGCCTCATAGATGATGGCATCAGGATGCTTTCTTTTTATTGCATGTTAGGCTTTTGTGGTAAGAAACCGTTAATTTTTTAAAGCATAAAAGTGATGTAAATTACAATGCGTTATCATGTGAGTGCTGCTGGACTCTGGTACTGCTTAGAGATTAAAAATGAAGGTTTAAAATAATTTTTACTATGTAGTTATCCATGTGTTGTCAAGACTCAGAAATTGTTTGACTGTCCTTTGCTTCTGCTGTAACCGTGCCCATGCCTGAGCTGTGACCCACGCGGCTCTGGGAACCCTCCTTTTGTCTGTGGTTGTGATGCAAAGCTGTTCGGATGCCTGAAACCAGAGGGAGGCAACTGGTTCTTTCAGGAAGTGGTGGGCTCACGCTGGTAGGCAGCATGCACATGTAAAAACTTGGCTGTGTGTTCTGCTGGCGCCACTGCAGTGAAAGTGTGTTTGCTGCGGATGCAGGAGCCGGAATGGCAGTGGGATAAGATGAGCAAAGTCCAGGGGTGCTCAGAGATGCTGGGAGGGAGGTGTGGGATGCTTTCTGAAATCGAGGTGAGGATGTAAGAAAGGTAGTGCTGTCATGTTTTCTTGTATGTCTTTTTCCCCTCCCTTATAATCCAAGTTCTGCCGACCTTTATTACTAAGTACTGTGAAATAAAATAGGAAACTGATACGTTTACTGACTAGCTGGAAGATGATTGATGAGTGTATTAATGTAGGCTGGCAAGACTTCTAAATTCTAAGTCAAAATAGAAGATAAATAGGCAAAATTAAACTGGATTCTTCAAGCCAGTGAGGATTTTACTATTTAGCAGGTATCTGTTTTCATCTGCCTCTCCTGCTTCGTTGTGGGTTGTGGTAATATTTGCTCTGTTATGTGTGAGTTTGTCCTTCAGTTGTAGTAAAGGACTTGAGGGACTTGAGTTTCATGTTTGTACTTGCACTTCTCAGGTGTTATTAATGACTGCCCCACCATGCCAGAGTGGGAGTTATACTTGAGCAGAATGTTGCTGTTTCCACAGAAGTGACTTTATTCAGAGCTGAACAGTTCTTTTTCAACTTTTCCGTGTACGGTTATGATTCCTGGCAGCTTTTCGGATTCCTCTGCCTGTCAATTGCTCTTTGAATGGCAAAATGGAAAAAAGATCTCACGTACTAAAATAAGCTAGAGAGGTGGTTTTATTTTCTTTTAAATTCTATTTTACCAACTCTGCTCAAACCACATTTTCCTGTGTCTGTACTTTAGCTCAAATGAGCTGGGTTAAAATTCCAGCTGGAGGAAGGAGCAGGTGGATGTGCTCCAACAGTGGGGCAGGGCTGCCTGACTGTCCTTCTGTAGCCAGGGTACAGCAAGGCATCCCACAGCACAGAAGCTGGGAAGGGAGAGAGTTCTGTATCTTCTGCTGTTGGGGTCTGTTTCATTGTTCTGTGTTTGTTTTGTCATGTAAGTTTCTCTACAACTGAGACTGTGCTACTTCTGTACCAGGGTCCCCTACAGTGGGGCTGTGCACGTGTGAAGAAGCCTGAGGTGGGCTGTTGTCACAGCGTGTGCATGTAGCTGAAGGCAGAGCCCTCTTGGCTCCCTGTGCTCCACATTTCCTATGCAGTGGGACAGCTTCTTGCACAACAGTAACCAGATGCGGTAGCATTTCAGGTTGTTTTACACACACCAGGTGAGCTTACAGCTTTTAGCCTTACTCCTGCTGACCGAGTGCCCAGCGCATTGCTACGCATCAGCTGTCTCCTCTCGTGCTCACACCAGCTTGTTTGCCTGCAGTGACAGTGCTGGGGCTAATTGGAAGCGAGGGGGAAAGCCATGTTTAGTGAGCAGCGCCCTGCAGGTGGTGGGTAGCTGTGACCTGGTTGTCAGTGGAATCATCCTGCTCGCTGGAGCCCATGAGCTGTTTTGACAGCTGGAAGGAGCTGACCTCTGAGAGGTATCTGGGAGGAAGTGAAAGCAGTGAAGCTGAGGACTTTCCCTGCTGCTGGGAGCTGGCCCTGCGTTGTTGCTTGGGGGGCTGAGCTCCCAAGGCTGTGGTGCATCTCCAGTCAGTGGTCTGAAAGGCAAACATGGTTATACTGGATGTGCAAAGGCTGAAGGTGGAAGGAGACACGGGTACCCTCATGGTAGAGCCGAGATGTGCGATGTTCTGTGCCGCCTGTCCTGAGTGGTTTGTGAAGCAATGGGCTTGGACCCGTCTGACTGAGGGTAGCTAATGGTTTTGAACTGTGTGGCTTGTTTTCTTGTTAGGAGTGGTAGGAGAACAGACAGTGCTGGGGCTGGAAATGACTCTGGTTCTGCAACCAGGCCAACCTGTGGTGCTGTAGTAAGGCCTTTTTCCCTGCTCTGCTGTGGCTTTCATCAGAAGCAAAACAAAAGTTACTGTTGTGTTCGTTTTTTTGGCCCTCTTCTGCTTGGGCAGATAGTACTGAGAACAATATTCTGTGCTCTTTGCTGTGCACTAGTGGATCCCTTTTACCCAAAACCTCTTGGGGGAGCCAAATCCATCTCTTGCATCCTCTTTCTCTGTCACGGGCAGGGGAGGCAGCAGCTTGCAGCACCATTCCTCAAAGGAATTGCCACTTTCCTTCTGTGTCCTCCTGGCTGTGTCTGTTAGGGCAGGTGCGCAAAGCAATGTCTGGCTGCTTGCACTGTGTTTGGGGAGGGCAGAGGGCCAGTTGGTAGCGGTGCTACATTAACCAGTGCTTGCCTGCTCTGCAGGGGCTTATCGTAAAGCAGTAAGGTTTTCTTTGACCCTGAAAGGCAGAGTGTGTTCAGGCAGGTGTATGAGTGCTATTTCCTCTGTTCCATGAAATTGTACAGCTGTGACCGTCATAGTTCTGTGTCAGCTTTGCTACCTGTGTTCTAGTACTACAAGGGCAGTACTGCATGAAATAGAGCTGTGTGCAGCTAGTTAGGTGAAAAACTATTTAATCTACTTCGTAGAGCAGAAGTGCTCCAAAGGGAATCTTAGATCTTTGTTTGCATTCCATGATTCCTGAGAACAAGTTTGGATTCGCGCTGGTTGGTTTCCAAGTATGCTGGTGTAAGGGAACAGTACAAGAGAAAGCATCCCTCATGCATCGTTCCCAGCAGACTTCTTTCAGATCACATCAATCACATGCTTAGAAATGCTTGTGAAGCTCATTTATTGGAGAACTGGATTTCAGGTCTTGCTGCAGCAGAAAGGTGTGCTCTCAGTGCCGTTTGTTGAGGTGTGTGCTGGGAAACTGAAGGAAGGAAGCAACCATTAATGGGTTCCTGGCAGCTGGGCACGTGTGCTGGCTGTAATAATAGCTTCCTCTGAGGTCCTCAGCAAAGCATTTGAGTCCACCTGCAGAGTAGCACTACCCACAGGGGTCTGAAAGACTTATGGGGCAGACTCAGAAGGGGAAAGAAGTTATTTCTGGGTTAAATTCTTGCTGTCAGCAGAAAGAAACCTGTGTATGTCTGACCTCATAGACAAGTAAATCCCCTTTGCAGCCTGGTTATAGCAAGCCACTGTTTCTGATAAATACAATAAGAGGAAGAGACTGTGAATGAGTCTAGCGGCTTTCCCTGCAGGTCCTCCGCTTTTTGTCATTGCTTAAATCACTGGCTTTAGCTCTGATGGTTAGGGATGAAACGCATACAGCTGTGGCTGCCTCCTTAACCTCTGTCTCTGGGGAAAGCTGTGTGTGGGTGATGCTCGTGGCCAGAGTTTGGGAAGGCTCCCTGTGCTGTTGCTCACCTGACTGCAGGTGGTTGCTAGCATAGTCTTAAACACTGTGCTCTGGAATGAGTCATGCTTCTGCCAGAGCAGAGCAGCACCTGTCAGAACAGTCCTAGCCTTCTGGGTGCCAGGGGTGTGATGGAGGAAGTGTTACCTGCTCTGTCACTTCTTCATTAAGAGGAGTGGGTCAGATGTTTTGAGGACGGACTGAAATGCGTAGGAGAAGAATCCCCCAATTAGGGTTTTTCTTTCACGTTGCTTCTTTTCAATGAAGGGCACCTAGGTAGACTTCACTTGAGCTAGGCAAAATGCAAGTTTCTTTTATTATGCCAAAAATGCATGAACCCAGGAAAGGGAAATGAATGCCTCTTTATCCCTTGCTTTGAAGCATCAGGTTAGGTACATACGCTGAAATGATGCAAGATGATAGAACTGCAGCTCCCTTTTCCACAGAAGTTTTTAAATGTGTTTTTTCTCATTGTTAGGGAAGCGGAATAAATAACAGCAGCTGTGTATTTTAAAATTACGTTGTTAATAAAATCCCAGTACATTTACATAAATGACGACATTAATGTACAATTAACAAAGCATTGTAACATTACAGCAACAAACGAGGACCCACATTTTTGTACAGATAGCTTGAAAGTAGCTTCCAAGATAGAGCCTTCTGTGGTGTTTTTCAGGCAGAACAGTGATAATTCTGAAGCATCTCTATGGCTTTCTGATAATAAATAGGGTTACTGAAGCTGGTCTTTGGAAGTGGATGTGTACACAACTTGGTGTGTGCTCTGACCGATGCGTCTGTCAGATAACTGATCCTAGGCTAATTGTTCCCCTTGCATGCAGTGTGCTTGTGATGCCGACCCTTCAGGAAAGCAGGGATGTCGGGTTTTGCTGAATTTGTTGATGGATGCTACAGTTAATTCTCCTTCCTTTCATCTACTTAAACCATGTCTATATCTTGCATTGGAGCTTGTGCCCAGCTGAGCCTGTTTCTACCACTGTGCTTGGTTACAATATTAATGGTTGGGATTTTTTAAGAAGTGGCAGTTTCCCACCTGAACTATTGCTCTCTGTTCTTCTTCGCCCATCAATGAGCACATCTTAGCACATACTTGAAGAGTGTGCTTATGGAGATAGGGGGATAGCTGGAGGTTGATGAGAGTGAGGTGTGCAGCTGTATACAACTAACCAGCTGCTTAAGGTTGAGCTTATTTAAAAAAACAAGTAAGCAGACATAAAACTGTATCTTGAACTGTTTCCTTCTACTTCTCTTAAGTCAGCTAGGAGAGTGTCTAGCATGAGTTCTTTCTGAATGGAAACATCCATCTGCTGCAAGCAAGGAAAAATGTGAATCTTGAATATGTGAGTAGAGGCATCTTGTGTAAGGGCTGCGGCCCGAATGGCAGAGTGCAGCCTACCTGGAGGCAGCAGTGAGCTGTGCATGGTCTCCCCTGAGGTAGTGGAATCATCACCCCACGGATGAGGATGTAGAGGCAGAGACTTGATTTCAGAGCTCGTACCTCCAACTTAGCTCCAGAGAGAGAACAAAGCGTCAAGCTGTGTGTTTCTCATGGTCTTAGGGAGACTTTTATTGCTTATTCATGCTGTTGGACAGTTCTTCAGCTTAGCGATAGCTGCTTCTACACCTGAGTCTTTTAGAAAGTATCTCTTAGGATGTCAGGTCTCACAGATAATGTTTACAGACACGTTTTTAAGGTAAAAGTGAATTGGGCTATCAAATCTTTGTTAGAGAAAGGGGAGGCAGTACTTTTTCCCCTCAGCTTGGATCCAGCTTAAACAAATTAGCACAGTGAAACCGTATTTGAAAAAAGAAGTCTTCTCCCCTCCCTGCCCCAGCTCAGTTCTTCGTATTAGGTGCGAAGAGTGAGTAATTCCAGAGTTAGCAGTTCCTACTCAGCCTCATCCATCTACACAATCTCACCCTCAAGGCGCAAACAGTTCAGGGGAAAACTTATGCTGGAGTCTCTTGCCATGTGCGAAAACTGGTGTTTATTACTGTAGTGAAGGAGTCTGTGTACATCAGGCGTTCTGTGTTCAGACTGATGAGTTGCTGAATGGGCAGTGGTCTGTAGGATTGGAAAACTCCTTCTGTGCAGCCTTTTTATGAGTAAAACATGTATGCATATGAACTAGGTGGCCATTATGGTGTGTAGACAGACACTTAAGACTACATATTGGGTGTTAGAGCTAGGTAAAGTGCCTCACTTCTCTACGGCCCCGCACTGTGCTTCATTTGAACAGCAGCATTGATCTCTTCAGTCGGGGTCCTTTGCTTGCATCTCCAGTTCTTGTTCACACTGTTCATACAGTGTAGCTCTGACAGTAGTAGCACAGAGAAGCCGGCTCCTGTCCTTCAGTGGGACAAGGCACCCCCTCTTGCTGATGGGGTATCTGTTCTAGGGGACTTCCAGCAAGAACTGATGACTCCAGAAGGCAGACAGGAAAGCCTTAGCTCTGCCTGAGGCAGTGTCCCCGTGCAGTTCGAACCAGTGCTTCTGCCACCACCTTGTTCCTGCTTCACACCCTCGAGGTGACGTACACAGAATGCAGGCGGCCGGCCAGGGCTGACTGTAAGTCCCGCAGAGGGTCCAAGCCTTGCACTTTGCTGTTCCTGCTGTAGATCAGCTGTCTGAATGAGTCCTGCTCTAGAAGAGAGCTCATGTGTTTGAGGAAGAAGCCTTCACAAAAAGATGCTAGTTCAGGTGCATTGTGAATCTGCAGAAAAGCGTACAGTCAGTTAGCTTTTTTCTGTATGTCACAGACCCGTGGAACGTGCCTGGGCCTGATTTCATTTCCAGTGTTTTGTGAGATGAAAAAAAGGACAGCAGCGACTATGGAAAAGAACTCGGGTAGGACCAGTGATGACTGGTAAATTTCTTTTGATGCTTTTTGCAGGCGCAGGTGCGAGCAGAGAGGCACTTAAGCTTGTTTTAATTTCTTCCCCTGGTGGCCTGCTGCTGGCAGAGCCGTGAGGCCTGCAGGCTGGCTGCTTCCTCTTAAAGGAAGAGAGCAGCTGGCTGATGAAGTGGGCAAGGTACCTGTTCTGCTGTGCAGGCCGGGAGCACATGTGCAACATAAAGCAATGTGCTGCCAGACGGCACGCGTAACTTGTGGCAATAGGAAATGTGCTACTGCTAGAGAAAGGAGGTGAAGGTAGGAAAATAGGGATGTTGCACTTCTGAAACGTGGTAGGTGCGCAGTCTGGCTCTGATCTGGTTCCCTTTGCTTCAGAGCTACCGGAGGCAGCTAGATGATAGAAGGAAAGTGTTCAGTACTTGGAAGCACTGTACACACACACACACAGGTTCTGGGAGCTTTGCACAAATAGTAATGTAATGAAAAGTATTAAAGGCAAGGGAAGAATGCTCTTTTTTACCTCTCTACCAATGCATAAGGTTAAATTTTGGGCTGTAAAACAGACTGGCCTGAGTTCCACAGGGAAAAAAATATCAGTGCACCACTGTAGGCAAAGTAAGGGTGCACATCACTACCCCCGATACTTCTGTTTGTCTTTTAAGGGATCTCACCTTGTGTCTGCCAAACTTCCCAGGATGGCAGGCTATTTCCTCAATGATTTTATTGCTAAGATAGGTTAGGTGGTCTGATGCAGAGGTTTCTGCTAGTTCTGGAGCTACACGTACTTCAGCAGGAGTGCTGGGAAAGGCTTTGCTACTCAATTGCTGTACTACGTGATCAAGTGCCCCTGCTGCTCTGAGGATGGGAATCTCTTAGGCTTTGCTGGATGATGTTGCTCTTTCAGCATGCCAGGTCATCTCCGCACAGTTCTGTAGGGATCTCTCATCGATTTCATACATGATTGCTTTGGATGGAAAAACATGCTAGTGCAGTATTAGGTTTCAGCCTGCGAAGCCCTGCGCATCATCTCGTTTGTGGTTGTGGCTGGGGCAGTAACCAGCATAGCAGGTACCTACTCTATGCCCATTATATTTAGTCACTGAAATGAGACTGCTGCTTCATCGTGATTCTTAAATAAGACAGTTTGGCACGTACCTTTGCATATTTATAGATGCTAACAGAGTTTTCCATGCTGATCGTCTGGGCACAGAGGATTTCACAGTGTCTCTGGAGGCCATCCAGTTGAAACAGGCTGGCAGCCGACAACAGCTATTAGGACAAGAGAGAAGCTCATTGAGATCATGAGCCTTGAGAGAGTTAGGCAACGCAGACAGACAGAACTGATGATTTCTTCTCTGAACAGTTTGTGACTGCCTCGTTTAATGGCTAAGTCCTCACCGAGGAGCAGAAAGGCCAGTAGCACAGGCTTACTTCTCCTGCATTTGTGCTGCCTTTTTGTCACTGACAAACAAGACCTAGACTGCTGGAAACCCCCTTTCATCAAAACAAAGCAGAACAGCTGTGTGTAGCCTTCAGCAGCAAACTTCAGTCTCACCGGACTGCTTGTGACTGAACAGCATTATTGTAAGAGCATACGTTTGCAATGGGGAAGTGCTCTTAGTCCAGTTTTTGCTGAACCATAAGTAGTGCTGCAGAATTTCAGCTTGTTTCAGTTGTTTCTCCGTGACCTGTAAATCTCTTGCTTGCTGTTTGGCCTGCTGTGGAATCGTGCTGCACAGCCTTACTGCTGCCTGCTCCCTTCTGCCACAACAGAGAGAACAGAGGAAGCTTCCACCCAGCTCTGGTACTTAAAGCTCTGCAGTCATGTATCTTTTCCCTTTGCATCTCGTGGATATCAAATGCTTAGAAATAAGAATTAGCAATCAGCTGTGTTGAAACTTCAACCTTCTCTGCTCTTGGATTATAAGCTTGCCGTTAGCTCCTAGTTTTTGCCTTTCAAACCCTGTTTCTGCCCCAGTGCACATAGCGAGATTTAGAAGAGAATACTCTCACCTCTAAGATATCAGTGGTGGGAATCTCCATGGATTCTGTTCCTCCATAGTATAAGTACTGCATCAGCATCTGGAATGGGAAGAAGGCCAGCCATGAGGCTGTTATCACTGAAGTCACAGGGGGTTGTGCATGACTGAGTCCCCTTCCTGAGCAGACATAGTATGCTGGCTCCCACCTCCACTTGGCTTTTCTCTAGTGTTTGCTGTTTTCTAATACTTATTTTTTCTAATACTTATTTCTTCTCGGGCTTTGAAGGAGGCCCTGCTGAAGATTTTAAGCTGGGAGGGTGACAGCGTGTCTCCAATATGAACGTCCTTGTAGAAATATTCTTGTTGGTAAAGCCTTGCAGGCTGGTCACACACACAGAGCTGACAGCTAGCTGGAGCACTGAGTGCCATGCCATGAGCACGTGTGTAGCAGGGACCTCCCAGCCACTTGCCTCCCCTGCTGTGCTTCTAATCAGTTTCCAGCCTCCCCCACACCCCCATCAGGGCCAGAGGAAAAAAACTTAATTGTTTGCAGCAATGGCAGTTGGGGCTCTTTGATCTCCATGTGCACACCCCAGCTAAAGCAGGAGTGCCATATCTAGGGAACAGCTCAATGTGGAGCTGGAAGAGAAGTCGCTCCCAGTTTCTCATACTGTGGAAGCAGGTATGGATACATGCTGTGCTTGCCAGTTCTAGTGGTAGTCGTAACAAAATTCAGCTTGTACTTGTAAAGTTTTCTTATTTGAGCAATGCAAACACAGGGAAGGCAAGCTGCTTCCAGCAGAACCTAGAGCAGGACATAGAGCTCCAGCGGTTCAGTTTGCTGCCCCATCCTCTGAGCACTGTAATTGAGATTACTGTAGAATGTCAGAACCTCCTCAACTAGCTTGATTTTATTTACCATCAAGTTGTCTAGCCCCAGGAAGCATTTCCACTGTTTTATTTCGTTTTAATTAGTTGCACTTGCCAGTGAAGCAAAAGTTTATCTTCAGAAACCTTTTGATGTACAGATTTTGTTAAGGAGGTTTGTTTCATTCCATTTGATTCTGTTTTTCTTTCTGTCACTGCCTGAGCTGCGTAGTTTGGATGTCATCCATCCAACACCAAACTTGTATGGTTTTTAAGCAGGATGGAGATGTTCTAACAGGCAACATTCATTTTCTCGATGTGAAGTGATGCTACTGCTGACTAACAGAGCTCTGTACGCATCGTAGAGCCTCAACTCTGTAGTGAAGCAATTACACAACCCGTTCTGCACTTTAGATTTCTCTGTTCTGTACCTTTCTTCCAAATTTGAAATGCAGACCTGGAAAGCTGAAATAACTTAACTGGCATGCTTTACTTCTTGTTTTTGTCCTCAGGTATATGCTAAGTAACCAGCCTTATCTCCATCACAAATTTTAGGCCCATTAAATCCACAGAGGTCCTAAAAGTGAAGTGAAATTCTTGATTTTTGAGCTTTTCTTGAAAAGGATGTCATTAATTTCTGATAATATGGTTTGAATTAAGAACAAAGCCTGGTAGTGGGCCTGTAAGTAAGCTTACCTTTTGGTTAACAGGACGTGAAATTTGCCTGGAAACCTCTTAGTAAGTACAGAGCTGCGTTAATATAAGACTATTTCTCCTCTAGTTGTAGACTGTCACCAATATTAAGTCTTGGCCTTTGTAGCTTCCAAGTATATAAGAAGATGATAAGGAAAGAAAAGGTGGGAGGGGCTACATACCTTGAAAATATTGTATTTCATATCACTAATTTCAACAGTCTTGCTTCCATGGCGGTCGTGTTCTGTTTTGTTGGTCATCAGAGTCTTAAACCTGAGAATAATTTTAATACATTTCTGTATTACTTCACACACTCATTGCCTATTGACAAGCAGCTTGAGCAAGGTGAAAGATCTTCCTCTGTCAACTTAAAAATGATTTTCTTTTAATCTAATGATAACTACGTTGGAACTTCGGGGGCAAATTACCCTGTGAACTGCATGTTGTAACAGTTGGGAACACTGTTAATTGTCAGTGGGAGAAAGATGCATGTGTACCAGCCACAGGTGAAACGTGGAACAATTGTGGCTCTAGCTAGCAAACAGAGGGGGAATGGAAGAGGCACTGAATGCCTGGGTCTGTACGCTCCAACTGCTGCACAGCTTTCTTGGGGTTGTTGCTGGTCAATTTATGTCAGTGCAGCCCAGGATCTCCTTACCACACATTAGGAATGACTAAGAAAAACTGCACATATAGGAAAACTCATCCTTACGCTCTGTTCTTAACATTAGCAAAGATGATATGCGTTGATCCCGCAGCCCTGAATTAAGTCTGCAGTCCGTATCCTCAGCAGCTGCATTACTGCAGTGACTGATTCAGCACTAGTCACAGAAATAAAGGACCAAAGGGCCAAAGCTTCCTTTAATATTATGTACAGGGCTGTAGGAAGTGACTTACCTGTTAGATGCAGTAACCAGTAGGACTTTGTGTGCATAAAACAGCTTTCCTTCTACTAAGAAAGTCACATCAGACATTTCTTTATTGTTTAGAAAGTGAGGATCTGTTGAGGTAGAAAAAGAAAATGAGGATGAGGTTTTTGGTTTTTTTTAAACCATATATGCTTTAAAAAAATATTACTAAAGCTGCAGTGTTTGGGTGAGCATCTTACCAAGTCGAGCTGGCAGTGTCTTGTGGATTTCAGGAATACTGGGAATGGGACTGCTGCCGTAGCAGTGGGTGAAGATGGATGCAAGCTGCTGATTGATAGAATCATTCTGTAAGGAGGGTAGAACACATATCAGTCAGCACTTGGCTCTGAGTGAGCTTCAGACACTCCCTAACAGTTCTCTCAAGGCTTTATGGTGACTGCTCCCTAGAGGAACAACCTCAAAACAGAAGGACTAGCACACAATCTAACACTGCACTCTGAAAGAATGCTCTCAGCAACAGTTTACAGGCCAACTCTCTGTCAAGAAATAGTCATAAGCAGTCTTTAAATGAGAGAAAAGAAGGAAAATATTGCTGAACAGAAGCAGTGTTCAGAAAGCTCCTAGATGATACCTGAAATAGCCTGAATTGCCCAGTACTGTAGTGATAATGGTTCCTGTTACGTTTGCACAGTTTCAAACACCAGATGCTGATCTGGACTTTTAACAGAATAGCTGTCACTAATACAGAAATAAACATCTGTACTGTGAGGGCTGCTTTTATGATTGCCTGCCACTGGGCTGCAAATGAATTCAGGTAAATGCTGTCAGGGCCATCTTCATACTGTAGCCATAGGAGCTTTGCATATGCACTCGCTCTTTTGCTGATGTGTACAATAGCAAAAGAGCTGGCTCAAAGACTTGATTTTGATACTGTTACAAAACTAATGATTACTTTGCTGGTTTTGAGGATATCAAACATGAGCTGCAACCCTTCGTTAACCAGTTCCTCGTTGTAGTCTTCCTCCTTAATGGTGACAAATTCCCGTAAGAGGGTCTGTACAACCGAGTAGCGAGACTGGTAGAACGTTGTCCGCAGCGATTCAATCCACACGTGGAGCTTCCACGGGACTCCTGTAGCCATACCAAGAGAAAGCTGATGAGTGCCGAAATAACAGTGAGTGGATTCCTCTGTTAGTAGTTGTAACACTGAAGTCGATCGTTACCTATTGCTTTATGGCAGATACATTTTAGTCTTGTCATTAAAGGTGACTGAGCTGGGTCACTGACAGGTTAAGTGACTTACCTACAGCAGCAGAGGATTAGTTCCAGGACCATAAGCTGGTCCATGGCCTTCTGCTGACTGTTAAGGACCAGAGACACCTTGTTGTGTACTTAGCTTCATTGCTGGTTGGAACCACAGAGTAAATTTGAACCAAACTTGTATGAATACCTGACCCTACACAGAGCATGAGGTCTTTTCTCATGGTGGACTGTAGACACACAAACTTCAAAGCTTCTCTTTTCTGCCTTTAGATCAAATCTGGTTTTTTTACGTCTAGATCATATGCAGTTTAATCCCTGATGTTGCCGTTGTGTTAAAGGGGCTAGCCTCAGCAACAGAGTACAGAAGGGAGAGAGATGCCCCTTGCTTTTGATTATTGGGAACAGAAGTGATGGACATCCCAAAACAGTGGGAGTTTGGAAAACCTGGTGAGAAGCCTTAAACACTTTTTAGTTCAAATTACATACAGCTGTTTCCCAGAAGCTTAGGATAGATTTGCAGGCATTTGTCCAAATGGAATTGGAAAAAAGCTGTGCATTCCCTAAATGTGCACAAGACTTAAAAAGATAAATAAAGAAAACACCTCACCAAGTCCTCTGAGCTCCATGGTGATGTCTACGTAGCCATGCTCAGCACTGTAGTACATGGCCTCCTGCAGGGCCTTCGTTCTTGTTTTACATAGCTTGACCTGTCCCTCATTGGAGCTGCCCTGGCTGGAGGTGTCGCTCTCCACTCCCTCGGCCAAAATCTCCTCCAGTGAGAGGACATCTCCCTTCAGTTGCTGGGGCTGGGTCAGGAGCTTGCGCAGAACGTTCCTGAGGAGGAAGAGGAGGTATTGTTTATTAACAAAATAGCAATAGTTCTGGCAGAACTGCGGTGATCTGGGGCTAGAGGTATGGCTTAGCAAATTATTTCTGTCCCAAAGATAGAGCTGGGCTTTGACAGACATCTGGCACATATGGAACATTTAAGACTCCTCTCCTTCCCCACACCATGAGACAGAAATTGATGCCCCGATAGCAGGGACAAAATAATGTGATATGCTCTTGTACCCTAGTGGTACCAGGGCACATGTTGGGGCAAACTGATTTTTATTGCAGACTGTACTAGGGCACACTCCTAGAAGACTCCTAGAAGCACACTTCTTCTGCCAGCTCTATCTGTGGTACCACCTTAAGCTCTGAAGAATTACAAAGTGTCTGTTAGAACCCTTGACCGTCTTTAGCGCTGTTGTTTTAGTCAGACTTGCTTTCTGTACCAGTAAATAGGAAAAAAAAAAAAGTGACAGTTCTGCATCACTAAATCCAGGGAGAATTTTCTGGTTTTGAATTACATAGAGCAGTTGCAAGAAAGTTTTTTTTTCTTGTGTCCAGACAGCCACTTTAGGCAGCTTGCATCATTGGCCTCCAGCTGCAGCCAGCTGCAGCAGACATTCTCATCCCTGGGAGTCCACCCAGGCACGCGGCTGCGACACCGCAGTGCTGTCAGCTGGTGCTCTCCTTGCACCCGCAGGACTCCATGTGATTGGAACTGGGGAACTGCGGGCTTTCCATCGTCCTCTCCCACCTGTGTGGAGAATAAGCCTTGAATTTCAGTTTGCGTGGTTGGATGTCACAGCAGGTTGTGGGAGGGGAACGGAGCTGGGATCAGAACGGCATTCTTGTAATTTTACACTGTAAATAACAGCATTAGGCTGTTCCAGCTCTGCTGAGTTTGGGCCTCATTTGAACTCGGGATGTTTTCCCTGGAGTAGCCAGATGTGTGATGTGCCTGGAGGTGCACTTTTGCCTCCGCTGTAAAGCACATCTGTGTGCCAGCAAGGTAGCTGCTGCTGAGCACGTTGCCATAAAGGCGTGTGGTGATGCTGCAAGAGACCCCCAGATACCACTCAGCCCATCTCTGTGGGTGGCGTGGGCCTGCTGTAATTGGCTTGTGATGCTGACATTATTCTGGGAATAAAAATTTCTGGATGAGTTTGTACATAACGTCTTCTTTCTAAATAACCACCCTGCAAGCAGGGTTAGAAAGCCTAGTCCAGCTTTTCAGTGTATTAAACTGATCTCTTGGTCGGTCACCCAGAAGCCAAAGATACAGTCAACTGAATTCTGTAGCAGTTTCTTTTTGCTGCTGCTTAATGTGACTGGAGTCTGTCTCAGTACGTGAGCCACTATCTTGGTTGGCAACAAAGGCAGAACTTACTCTGCTAACGTATGGCCCAGAATCAGCTCCTCTTTACCCTCCCTCAGCGCCACAGAGCTAGACCAGCAAATGAGAGAAAAAGCAAGTGACTTTTCTGTTGCATTTTGTGCTTTTGACCACCATATAATCCCTTTCAAAGTTACTGTTAATGAATAATGAAAATGCTGTATGATTTTTGTTTTTCCTCAAAGGGATGCAACAGAAAGGTTCAGATTGTCAGTTCCCCCTGGCACTACCTACACCATAACTGGAATAATCAGAGATAATAATCAGCGCTAAAAAACGGCTGCTATCAGCACAGCCCTAACAACAACATCTGAACTGCACACGCAGGGATTTGGGAGTAAGACATGCAGTGCACCTACAGTGTGTTAGCCTCAGGCAGAAAACTCCTGAACATAAATGGAGCTTTACCTGTGTCCGTGTGCAGCTGAGTGACTGAAACAGTTCATATCTTCGTGAAGTGAAGACGACATGCCATTGACCTCCAGCATGCTCAGGAGGGGGTCGGCTCCCCTGCTGAGCAGTAGGCTGACCAACTCGTAGTTCCCTAGGGAGCAATTAACAGAAATATCATGTCTCTTCCCTTTTTGAACATAACTCAGGACTGTTATCAGTCAAGAAGTACCAGCACAACGTGCATCTTTCACTGGACTGTGGAGGCCATTTTTTTTTATCCCCTCAGTAAAGCTTGGAGCAGATAAGGCAGAGACTTGTGTTCACAAAGGCACAAAAATAAATCAGAAGGAAATGAAAGGGGGGAAAAAAAGGCTAGAACTGACATGCTGGAAAAACAGCAGGCGCTTTTAGATGAGCACAGACTTGCTCATGGAATGCTAAAATCTTCACAGATCTAAGTAGAAGAAATGCAGAATTTTACTTGTATTTAATAAATTAATAAAACAAATGTCTTTATATGGCAGTTATTCTTTCCTCAGGCTGAATTTAAACTTGTTAATTTTTGCATCTGGAAGTTATTTAGATCCAAGACGTGCCTAGGCTAGACAGTAGCTGTTTTATGTTTCTTAACAGAGCCCTGTGCAAAGGAGGAGCTGTTTCAGCTTAAGTATGGAGGCTGCTGGCAGGAGGTTATGATTGGTATTACTGGCAGAAATAGGCACTCATTTAGTGCCCATCAGCTGTTGCAGGCAATGATTGCTGTCACTCACTGCCAACTCAGGCTTAGAAATGAAAAAACATGCTGAATGTCTCACTCGCGGTGCTGCCCGCTTGGTATCTTTGTGCTATCCACAATACCCTCAGACCACAGTGCAGAACGAATCCTAATGCATTTTACAGATCCCTGACCAGTTGTGGTTGTTCTGTGATAGCAAGAGGCAGCGTGCTGTCACTTACCTGCTGCTGAAGCCAGTTGAAGTGGGGTCTCAGCATAGTTGTCTTCTCCGCTGTTAACAGCAGAGCCCTCAACGTGTGCACCAGCATCCAGGAGTAGCTGCAAATAAAGACAAGGAGCTGAGAAAAGAGCAGTTGGGCAGTGCATCCCAGAAAAGGCTGTGTGCTAGGAAGGAAGAGTAAAGACTGCATACACACAAAGAGAACATCTCAAAGGCTAAAGCAAATTACCTTTTGCAGGGCAAGTTTCTGATGTGTGTCTCTGAACAGCCTAGGTCTAAAGCCTCTACACGAATGTCAGATTAAAGATGTAGTAAAGCAAAAGAAACTGCACTCAGCGAGTTTATGCAGAAAAAATTCTCAGCTGGCAGATTGAAGAATATCTACTTCTTTTAATTTTCTCTTATTATGAACTCGGTTTTACTACTTGTAATTTGCCAGCTCCAAGGAGCGCCTTCTGAGCACTGGGATTTGATCTTACTCAGTTTCACTCTGTGTGGAGGAAGCAGGCTACACCTTCAGAGGATTAGCCCTGGAGGCCAAACACAGCCCTTGGCCTCTCCCAGGCCCTGCAGTGCCTGCATAAGGAGGCCCTAGCAGCCTTAGTGATTTGCCATGCACAGAAGTGGCAGGTTTGCTTCTCTTGAGACGCCAACTGTTCCAGGTAATTATCCTATGTTAGGTCTTACCTAGAACAGTGATTGCATACACAGAATCCAGAGTAAGCTCACATCTACCCTTTAAAGGATGGTTGCCTAAGGAAAGATTTTATATAGCCTTTAGAAGCGTTAAAGCTAACAAACACAGTGGGTATGCAGTCCAGTCTTTTTTTCCCTTTGAGCCAAGGTAAATTTAATTTGGCAGTTACTGTCTGTTGTGATTGGTTTTGAGTCCTTTGAACTATTCTGCTGCCCCTTGCATTCATTCTATGGAGGAGAGAGCAGAGTGGATGCTTAAGCACTTCAGTCCCTCAGTATCATCTGTAAAGACTCCTGACCAAAGAGTTTGCTCTGCTTACCTGAACAACAGAGATGTGCCCGTGCAGCACAGCAAAGGTGAGGGCAGTCCAGTGCCGGCTGTCAGGATGGACTGAAGGGTATCGTGGAGAGGTACTGGGAACCTGGGCAAAGAAACCAGATAACTTTAACCACTGCAGCCCTTAATCTTTAGACTTCCACATAGCTGGCTTTTCCCTTTGTAAGGGACGGCCCCAGGGAATGGTAACGAATGCCATTTAGCAAACACTGCCACCACTACACACTCTGTCCCATCCTCTGGGTCTTTTTAATGGGCTTATTGGTTTCTCCTTGCTGCAGCTCTTTCAAGAAGGAGGCCCTGTTACCCCCACCATGCCTATTAGACTTGCCACTGAGTGCTCCATGAGGTCCTGAAGGTATTTCCCCCTCTTCCCAACCCTCTGAAGCAGTGACTTCTGAAAGAGGTGCCTTGCCCTTAGGCTGGGGCAGAATCTTCCAGAAATTAAGGATTCAGTTGTTAGAAGAAGTTTGACAGCGATTTAATAACTGCTCTTGTTAATGTACAGACCAAGGATGAACCATGGTGCAGAGGAGGTCCTCCATTACTTACTGGTATATCTAAATTTGCTCCAGCATCTATAAGCATTTGGACCATTGCTTCATCTCCAGCTGCGCAGGCATACATCAGTGGGGTCATGCCCTTTAGGAAGAAAAAAATAAGTTACCTTTCTGTATCAGCAGCACAGCTGTCCTGGACGCAGAGTTTGAATCTTAGGTACAGAGTGTGAGTGTGTATGTATGTATGTTGAAAACGTTTTGGTTTCAGTGTACAGCTGGCTCAGTGTGCTCATACGGAAAGGCAATGTGGTCAAAAATCAGAGGTGAACACTGCAGACTTTCATAATATAAATGTCCCACCAGTGTTGCTTTAACAAAGTCAATGTCAGGGGCACCTGTGAAATGATACCCTATGACTGTGACCACAAAACTTACATGGGATATGTAAATGAGGTGACTACATAGTTAAATGCAGGCTTGTGCAGGAGCAGTTCTGCCCATGTTTGCATGCATTTTCATATAGCCTTTAGATTGCAGGATGCTAGGAAGTACCATGGAGCATGTATTTGTTTCACAGTTGAGTCTGAAAACCTCTCTACTTGAATGTAAATCCTTCCTACTGACAAATATCCTATAGTTTCTGAGATGTCTCATGTCCTTCTCATTGCTGTGACATCTGTAATGAGTGTTTATTTGGGGGAGCTGTGTGGTTGTTTTGTTGTTGTGTTTGTTGTTTTTTTTTTAATTAGAAGGTAAATCAGCACACTGAATGATACTCCAAAGAACAGACTCTGTTGCTACTTGATGGGACTGACAGCACAGACAGAAGCAGCTCAAGACTTTGCAGAGTAACAAGCCCCTGTGCTGAAATACATTGGAATATTAAAACATCATTTAGATTTAGAAAAGATTTGGAGAGGTAACTAACTCTTAAGACCTATGTGGAAAGGAACACCATCTGCTGATGCAGAAATGTTTTGTGTGTTTATATGGCATACCTGATCATCCATGGTGTTAACTCCATCGGCTCCCAGTGCATCTATTGCTTGATTGATCAGATCTGTCCTTCCGCAGTTCAACATTCGGAAACCCAGATCCTGCTGGAATTTTTCAGTAGCAGCCTTAGCATCCAGTCTCCGGAAGGAACTGAAGCAGCATTCAGGTCTGTGGAGGACAAAATAACTTATGGTTTTTTTTTTTTTTTTTTGTCTTTCTTTTTAATTTTTTTTTTTTTAACATCTCCTCTTCCTATGGAAACCAGGTTCATGAAACAGCATGATTTTGCCTTTTCCACCACGTAATCCTTTCTGAAAAAACCTGGCTAAACTTCAGTCATACTGGAGATAGGAGGTCTTAGTTCTTAGGGACAGGCAGTAAGTTCATATGAGTATGACAGGAACAAATAGTGCCTGAGTAGAGGAATGTCATCGGTGCCTTCTGTGGGAAGGGCAGAAAGAAATCCTTATTCCTTGTCACTCAGCCTCTCACTTCAAGGGCACCTCTGGGCTGAGCTACTGCAGCAGTGATGTTGACAGTGGTGGAAGAGTGCTCACAGGGTGCAAACCTGGAGCAGCTGAGTTATCATCCATTCTGCTGCTCACTGGAAAAACAAATGCTCTAAATAATTAGCTCTGTATCTTTTATGAGATGGTATCACGTGATGTGACACGGCTGTCATGCACTCCCGCATCATATGTAGACAAAAACATATTCCAAGGAGGAGAAAGAGAGGTAGAGGTTACACATGCACAAAAGAGCAGTCAAGTAATAGTGGTAGGATGAGACCATCAGGCTGCCAGGTGATTGTCCTGAAAGAAGACCCTTCTTTTTGAGATTGTTTGCTGAAAAATATAAAAAAAAAATCAAAACCTAATTTCAAAAAAAGTCTCAAAAAAAAATCAGCTCTTCTCCAGTACCTCAAAAGAAGCAAAGTAATGTTTCTGCAAGGCTCTGTTAAATCTTTGTCCTCCAGATGACAATCACATAGTCTTTATCTCATTTGGAAGTGGTCCAGAAATGACTGTAAATCCCCTTAGTTGTGCTGAAAGCCTGTGAGTTCCAGAGCTGGAGGCCTATCTATCTCCCTCAGTGACCAAACGTTCCCGAACGGGAGGTGAGCGCTGACAGCTCAGCCCTTTGATGCTATTTTGGGAGGAGTGCCTTCTCCACTAGCTGTGCAGAGCTGTCAGAGGGACAGAGCAAAGAGGTGGGCTGCGATTGTTGGCCTGGAGCTGCCGGGAGCTCATCTGGAGGCAGCAGTGTGAAGTTATCTTCTGTGAGCTTTGCTCCTGGGGCAACGTGCAAGCTCAGCCCGTGCAAAACTTCGTAGCAGAAAAATAACAATATCCACGCTGGTCTGAGGAACTGCTTGACAGCATGCCACTCATAGAGGCAAGGCAGCTTTTTCTATTAGTGTGTGATAAAGGCTAACGCATCCTCCATGAGGCAGGCAAAAGAGCTCACACGCACAACTGCTGTGCAGCAGCTGTACCCACAGCAGGTTTTCTATGCGTGAGTTGTTACCCTGTCAGAAAGAGGCAAACCCTCGCACGCTTCCTAGGACAAAGCTTGCACCCATGCAGTGCCCAGATGGCAGCTCCTGTGTACGCCTGGCTCCCCTGGCCTGGGGTTGGAGAGACCTGGGAGCACAGAGGCCGTCTCCAAGTGTTTTATTTTACCTCATATCACAAGCAAAAACAAGCACTCAAACCTCTGCCTTATTATTTAAGATATATGGTCTAGAAATTAAGGGACAACCTGCATTTTGTATGCCGATGTGTACAAAAATCTAGAGTGGAGATAGATGGAGTGGGATGCCTTTGAATTGCAAAGTTTGCATTCAGTTTTGAAAGAAAAAGCCTTTCCTAAGTTTCCTTTCAATCTCTCTCTTAGAAGCTGACTGAAAGCACTTGTGTTCAGTCTTCCATGGCACTGCTCAGCAGAGAATTTCAAAGGTTTGGGCAAGCACTAGGCATATGAGTAAAATGAGCTTAGCCCATACCAACCACCCTGTGCTATAGCAACTACCATCCACACTCAAGCCTAAGAAACATGTGCTTCAGTGGACATGGAGCACATGTACACTGGCAGAGTACAGGCAGAAGTGCTGCATGAGAGCGTGCCCAGACTAAGTGCTCACACAGGCAAATGCAGATAAAGCTTAAAAGGGTGCCGCCTCTGAGCTTCCATGGCTGTGTCCCCTTAAGGCGCAGCTATGTGGAACCCTCTTAGCCTGTATTATCATATCAGGCAGAGTTAGGAAATAGCAGACATGCCACAAATGAGCTTGGAGCAGAGTTCAGTCATCAAATTGCACTAGCACACTTGCTAACTAATTCAGCTTTGCATTAGGTTTTATGGCTAGCAAGGAGTACCCTTCATTGCACAATACAAGGGGTATTCATTGTTATTTACATGCCCAGCCCACTCATTTAACCCATAGTCAATAGGGGGGATAACATTCATTCAAGAAAACTTGCAGTACTGTTCAAGATATAACTCCGGTGTCGAACATAGTGCTAATGACAGCAACTCTGAAAGGCAGCAAACACTGAGTAAAATACCTATGATGTGCTAATGATCCAAGCTAATTATAAATCCCCATTCAATATACATGTGAGAGGAGGACATTAATAGGTACTTATACTTTTTCATCAGGGTATCTGAGAAAACAAAGAGAAACCATGAGATATGGAAAGTAGAGCACTCAGTCCACCTACTTGAGCTGCCTGGGCTCGCAGTCCAGCCCAGGTAAGAGCAGCCTGGCTGTCTGCCTGATGTCATCACTGTCCACTGTTAAACTGCGCCGGTGCTCAGCATAGGTGATAGCCACTCGCATCCACTCCATCAGCGGCGGGAGAAGCATGAAGGGCCTGTGCAGACAAGGAAAAAATGCATCATGGTTAACACTGCTGTCTTCTGCTAGGACTCAGCATCGGTTGAGTCAGCTCAACAGTTCATTGCTTCCTCTGCCTGCGTCTGACAGATAAAGCCCATCCTGCAAGGGTAGCTCTGTCCCTTTGCTCAGTAAGGTGGCAGGTCAGCAGGTGAGAGACCATTTGTGCACAGCTGACCCTTTGAGACTACTGCGGAATTGCTGCAGCTTTGCTCTTACGTCATTTTCCCCAGCAAAACTATTGCCATACTTTGGACTTGGGAACAAATGAGTACAATGAAAGAGATAACTAACACAGAGACAGCTCTGAGATAGAAAACATCTGTAACATACAATAAATTTAAAGCAATTTGCAAATAAACAATTTACCTGATCCTGATTTGTACAGCACCCACACAGTGAGGTTTCAGTCTATACGAGGAATTGAAAGGCAGTAAAGTGACGTAAACAGAGCAGTAACAACAGTGCCAACAGCCACTTTGGACTAGCTTATGAGCAGCCCCCCCTTACTCCTATGAATGAACACAACACTGAAATTACACAATAATACATAGGTATCATATACAGGTATCATAATACTCATGCACAACATATCTCATCTCTCCTCCCAGTACACAGCCAGAGCGATCTGTTATTTGCTTGATTTTCCCCCAGGGATACCTGCCACCATGATGTGAGGCTCAGAAGTGCCAGCTGTAATTGGAAACACCTCTCCCATTCCTAATAATGAATTTTCTCATGCTGAAAAAAAAGCCCTTTTCATTTAAGCATTCAGAAGCAAATAACCGAGGGGATAAGGTATCAGTTCTTGCATAAAGTTGAAGGAAAAAAGATGCATACCAGGAAGTATAAAATGATTTTGATATTAATGGAAGCAGCTGAACCCATGAAAGGCATTTTCAAAGCAGCACACATATGTGTGCACACATCTGCAATCGCAGTAAGAGCGAGCAGCACCGATCCCATTAGAAATCATTTTATCAATAATGAGATTTGTAAGCAGAACTGCCTTTGGATGGCTTTGAACATCCTTCAGGCTGGAATAATTCTACCCCATCAAATATGTGCCAGCTCTTTCAATTTTGCCAGTTGCAAAGCACACTCTAATAAGTTGCCATTTTCTCCTCGCAAACAAGGCAGCTTATTTTCCCTCTGCTCCTTTCCTTCTCCTGAGTGGGAAAGAAATATCTACAAAATCACAGGGCTGTCTAAATATCTGATCAGTGCTGGACTGCCAGTGCAAGAGCATTCTTAATGTGACTTGCTTTTAGCAGTATGCTTCTACATCAATCAGCGACAATGTTAGGGCTTCTACATCCTTCACTTTGAAAATCACGGGGTACCTCATCAGCTGAGACCTTTTTGAAGCTCAGCTTTAATTCCCTGGCCCATTTAAGCTTACTAACTAGCCCCAGATCTGTGGGATGATCACTTGCAGCCAATCTGCAGCACAGCCAGCTCAGAGTTGAATGACTGCCCTGAAGGAAGAGCAGCAATCCAGACAACTCGTGTTTGGGAGATGTATTCAGCAGCTGGCTTCAGATAACTTCTTTCTGGCCTACAGCAGAGCCAGCACTTACACCTTTTAGCTTCAGGCACCGAAGGGAGGAGCCTAAATTCAGTATGCAAACTCACTCTGTGTTTAGTAGAGCCCCCAGCCTCCTCCCAAACAGGTGAGGACAGAAAGACATGCTTAAAAGCACTAGGATGAAATACTCACGAGTAATTAATTAGACACCCATCTTACAAGTAACCATACCTAGCACCTTTTGTGGCTGTGCACAAGTTTGGTATTCAGCCCGCATCACAACATCCCTGAAGCTCTCACAGTGGGATCAGTGCTGGATGGAGAACCATGCTGATCCAGCAACAACCAGATCATCTTCCCAGGTAGCAAGCCAAACCTGGGTGCTGCGATGCTGCTGCAATAGGCTGTGCTCAGCCAGCAGAGAATACCATCGAGTCTGCACCAGAAATAACACGTACTATGAAGAAATTTCCATTCTCTAAAACTGGCATGTGCCAGGATCCTAAATGGATTGCATGCACAAGCAGATCTTGAACAAGAAAAGCCTGGCTGGGGAGAAAAGGGAAGGAAGAGGTGTTTGCTTGTTAAAATCACAACAGACTTTTTCCAAAGGCTTAAAAACTCACATCTCAATACACTACTTAGTTACCTCGTGTCCAGAGGAGCACAGGCTTTGGATTGCAGCATCAGGAAGGCTTTCTCTTGCTGCTGTCCTAATCTGTCCCAGTCCCACCACTCACATTACTGTGCCAGCAAATAAATTATTATTCTATCAGCAGTGACTACGATGACCTCAATCTCTATTTTGCCGTAAAGGCTTTATTTCTCCAGAAAATTTCAAGCTTGAGGATGGGGTTTCTGTTCTTCCTCCTCTTCCCCCTCGTACCCAGCTCTTTCTGTTCTTCACAGTATGCTTGTGGGCATGCTAGCAGCAGCACTTCACTCTTTTTCTTGCTGACAATACATCACATGAGCAGCACTACTGCATGGTCTAAGCAGAGAGAGATGCAGTTCAGCTGAAGTAAATGCCAATGCTGGGTTGCACTGCTTTAAGAAAATAAATGCAATTATTCTTTTTCTAGCAAATAAATGCAATTGTCATCCCAATGGCTCTTAACCTGGGCTTCTGTCTGCCTCTAGGGAAACACCGATCTTGTCACAGTCTGAAAAACACTGGAGGAGGATGAAGGGGTGAAACCTTCATGGAAAATTAACTGGGAGATGCCGCAAGCTAAAAAAACAGATTTCTATCTTATGTATTTCTGTCTGTGCCATGCTCTGGACAGTGCATTTTCCTCATGATTTTCTGACATTTAGAAGCATTTGGCAGCTCATTAAATTCTGCACATGAAGCAATCTGGCCCTGGGAAACTGTCGTACTCCCAGCAGTAGTTCAGTGGGGGCACACACGCTCTGTTTTCTATGAAGAATGCCACCATTGCTTTGTTCAGTTTCTCATCATCTTGCCTCCTAAGAGAGCAATTTCAATGTAAACTGGGATAATATACAACAGTAAAAAGCAAAATGAACACTGCTCACTTACTCTATATCTTATGAAGAAACACAGTAATGTCTGAATGTCACCACGAAATATCAATATTTTATCCATCAGTTGCTGAAAATTTTCTCCACTTAGAACCAGACAGCCACACCATTCCCAAGGGGATCAGGTTGGAAATGGGCGAGATGTATTCTGAGAAAGAATGGAATCTATTGTAGTCGTTTTCCCTTCACTTGAACAAAAATGCATTCTTTTACGTAGCCATAATCAAGAAGGATGGTGGCAGCCACACTTGGCAGAGATCTTACAGCAAGTTCATTTGTTGAAAGGGGTTGTAGCTTTTCCCTGGAAATGTGCTGCGCTTAATTGATTACAATTGCCTAGGACACGACTGGCATGTGGGGATCATGTGTGGCAATCTTTGAGGATGTGCTGTGGGATCACAGACTTTCAGTGTTAGGTCATTCATCACAAAGAAACTAGTCCCTTCTAGCTCTTCTGAGGATTTTTAAGAACCCTAGGGCCACGACATTTTTGGCAGAGGGAAGTTAATTGTGTGCAGAAGAGGCAAGACCTCCACAGGAGTCAGATGATGATGCCATTGGTACGCCATTCACAATTGAATGCTAAGAAAATGTTCATGGAGCTTCAATTTCAGAGGTGAGGAACACCTGCCATTTCAGATGAAAAAGAGTAAGTCTTCCCACAGGGAACTTCCACAGTGCCAAATTCTTCTGTGCTGCCTGGAGGGTCCAGTGACAAGATCGATGAAGAAAGGGGGAGTGGAGAACGAGGAGACATTTTGCCTGCTACCACTTCTCCTGCTTAGCTACAGCATGGCAAAGAAGGGGCCAGCAGGGAAAGAAAAGGCAATATAGAAAAAGCTTTCAGTCTCACCTGTTCTTTTTCCCCTTTCCATGTATTCATTTATTTATTTTAAGCAATGAGCTTAAAAGTCACTTTGCAAACATGCAAGGAAGATAAGGGAGCGGTATGCTGAGGAGGAATCCTGGTGACAGCCTGTCCTGTGGCTGAGTTAAGGGAAGGGCAAGCAAGCTCCTAATTAGGGGTCCTGGGAGACAAACACGGTGAGCAGAACAACGCAGGGGGAAAAAGGTGGGCATAAGACTGATCTGCAACTAAATGGTGAATTGTGTAGGAAGAAAGCTAGAAAATGCACTGTTTGAACTTTATACCAAGACAAAAAACTCAGATGTCTGAAGTGAAAGATGAATATACTCAGAATTACGGCAACAGAGTCAAAAAGAAAGCAGAACAATGTCTAATGAGTTGGAGAAGGAAAAGACTCTGAGGTAAGATAGAGTATCCAAAATCAAACCATGTAACGTCAAAGTAGAAAACAGAGGCATACTTAAAGCTCAGATTCTCAAATGCTAAATCATTCTGCAAGTTGCAGCAAAGAAAGTTCACTGGGTATGTAATTATGTGTGAATAAAGTAACAAGATAAACACAAAATCTTCACTTCAAAACACAACCAGCCTAAGCCTGGAGCCATTCCTTTCAGATTCAAAATATTTTACTGAATTTGCAGAAACCCACCACATTTACCAAGAAAAGACAGGAACTGCCATCCTGGTTCTGATCCAAAGATCATCTCAACTAATGCCACGTCTTTCAAAGCAAACAGTCCCAACTCTTCACAGAAATGGAAAAATAAATCTAATCGTAGCCAACTGGCCTAAGGGGAAAGTTTTCTTCTGAATTCCCTTGAAACAATGATTGGCTCATGTCTTAGAAGATAAGAGTTCTCAGATTTTAGTGGATCATTGTCAAGCTGCTAAGGTCTTGGCTTGGTTCTGCCACGACACTAACTTCCAGAGTTTTGGGAGTTATCCTTGAGTGGGACACTAACAGAATTAAAAACATCTGGATAATATTACATTTATTAGGATCCTTTCTGCGCTGAATTCGCCTTCACAATTTCCTCTGCTGATAGAGCATAAAACGGTACAAGAGTAGTTTTAATCCAGAAATGGCAGCTCTGATCTTTACTAGCAACCACAGATTATTTTTTTTTTCTGTTCTTGTCTGCAAAACTTCACTGAGAAATGAGACAGGTTTTATTCTACATTAGCTACAAATCAAAATAAAACCTCACTAAAAAAAGCTCACTTAAACAAAAAAAGAAGCATGAAGAAATCACTGGGAACTCAATAAGAATCTTAAAAAGTTACTCTATCTACGGTTTCCTTATTATTTATTGTCTTAACAGCAGGGAAAATCAATTTTCAGGCTGAAAGCAAATACTTCTGTTGCTCTAGAATGTGTCATGTATACTCTAGAAACACATTTGTAACATCTGTGTGCTGTGGCAGAAGGAACTCTTGGTTTATAGGCAGATGTAAATTAATTAAAACCAACTTAAACCGTATGTAGGTGATGATAAGAGTCTGATAAATACACACAATAGCTTTAAGTATAGCAACATGGTCATAGTGATGTGGTCAAGGATGTGATTTGCTTCCATCTGCCTCAAGAACACACACAGCCATTTGATCCCTGTCACTGCGAGTAACCACCTCAACAGAGGGGACTTTGGGGAATGGAATACCATTGGTTTTGCTCTTCTGCTCCACCCCACCTTTTGACATCCTAAAGTTCTCCATATGCTAAAAGGCACAACTGCAAACAATCAGGCAGGTGAACTAAAGGGCAAATTCTTGTATGACTCTGGACCTAATTGCAGTCTCAACCTCAAATCAATAGTCAGCTCTATGCTTAAATCACTTGCACGAAGATTAGATGCAATATGAAGACAGATTTGCCGAATCTCATGCTACACATTGAAAACAGCACTTGCCAATGACACGCGCTTGTAAGCTAGTACCACCAGATATGCGAAGGCCAATTCTGTACATCTCTGGGTCTCAAACGCAGCCTGAGTGGCTGTGAGTTTCCTCAGCTCTTCACACGACAGAGCAGTAGCTCTGGTTAGGTCTGGACTTTATAACGAACTGCTCATCTGTATCATATCTGTTGAGTCTTTCCTGTATAAAAAGATGACCGTTGTGGCTTCCATGCCCCCCTATTTTGCCAGGACAAGGCCTTTCACTGTAGCTGCTCTTACAGCCGTTCGCTGCCCCTTGGGTCTGCTGTGGCCAGCAGCAAGGACACCTCACTTCTGCATGGCTCTCTGCCATTTGTGGTGTCACAGTTCACATTTCTAAAGGCCCACATGGTTTGTCCTCAGTTACATAACTGGTCACAAACTGTCCCAAACTTCCCACTGTCATTAAAAATCCATTCATGTGGAAAATCTTAATTCCCTTTGTACCCTTGTACTTGGGATTTTCAGTCATCAATGCTGACTAACAAAAACTAAGAAAAGAGAAAGGCAATTCTTGTGGATTTTCTGGGTAATTCAGACAAAAGGGCTCCTGGGAGTTTGCAGAATGACCAGAAGAAGCCAGCATGGTTTGTTCCAACCTGAACCAGTTTGCCATTAAGGGCCCTCATAACCAGGAGCCACCCCAAATGGATTGACTGAGATGCTGCCATGTGCCACAAGCACAATTCCTGCTGCAAAAGAAGACACTAATACAGTCTGGAGCAAAACATGAATACAAACTGCAAGCATTAACTGAAAGAGCCTGTAACAACATGCTATGTGATAGGCAGAAATAAACACAGGCAGAAAGCCAGAATGGGTTGTCTGTTATTCTTGGATTAACCTTGATCTTGTGGCCAGAAAAGCCACGAGGTAACTCTTACGGCTCATTCCAGGTGCTAGGCTGGCAAAATGAAAGCAAACCACAGTGCGCTACCTGCAAGAAGATTTATCTGAGGTCAGTGTGATTCTTCACTACCCAGCGGTGCACCTCCTCCTTCATCATTTTTTTTTTTTGCCCATTATAGTTAATTCCTGCAAACACTACTAGGACTGAGATAACAGGCCTGTTAGTTATTACTTCAATCATGCCAATGTGCATATGTTAAAAACATATGCTGATTCTCAAGCCAAAACCAATCTGCCAGATTCAATCACAGAACTAATTTTCAGGGCCCAGTTGTAAAATCTTGAATGCAGAGCATTGCCATGCTTATGAAAATTGCCTGAAGCTCCCGAGTTGCAACTGTGAGAACAAAGAGCCAGTAAGAGAAATATTTTTGTGCAGTTCTGGAATACTCAAAACTGTTTAATTACTGCCAAAGTTTGCTCTGCTGAACAAAGACAATCCTGAGCAAAGCAGGGCTTTAACAATAAGTAGGGAAACATTCGCATTTACCTTACAGCATGAGCCAAAATCTAGTTAATATTTCTTAAGACATTTTTTCAATCATAAAATAATAGTAGATAGAGACTAAACATTTAAAGACTAAAATACAACTCTTTCATATTTCAGAACAACAAAAAGAGGCGTTCAATTTCTATTTTCATTGCTTGATGGATGTTACACTTCCATGCCATGCCATGCCATGCTACTGTGAGCATGGCCTCCTTGTAAATTAATCTCACCTGACACTGATGTGTCAATGTATTCCAAATGAAAATCTAAGTAATCTTTTGGCTTTTTATATTCACGCAATCTGAGAAGTTCCAGAAACAACTTTAGCATGAAGACACACGAAAAGCACTAATACGTGATACCATGAAGAGAACTGATTTTAGAGCTCTCTTAGGTACAAACTAAAATCAGGCAGTCACTCCAGCCAGTAGTGTAATTATGTAACTGGGGTTCTGGCTGCTGTACTAAAATCATAGAAGAGCTCACAAAATAACCAAAATTTTAGAATCCATTTTCTTGAATAAAAGGCAATCAAGCCCACAGGGTGTAGCATTTGTGAATGAATAGGCAGCACTCATCTCTGTAAGCCAGTGCCAGGTAAGACACATGATGCATGTCATTAATGAAAGATTATGACACGGAGTAACATCACTGTTAGTTGAAATAGATGCAATTGTGGCATTTTAAAAATTATTCTGCCAGAAAACACAAATTGAGCCTTACTAGCAAGCTGTTCAATGAATATACTCCTCCTATGCCTTCAAATACCTTCCATTCTGTTCCTTGGGTCTCGTTTAAAATATGTGAAAGAGCTGCTGCTGTGCAGAAATAAAGCATACACACACTCTCAATAAATGTCAGTTTCTAATTCTATGTTTCAATACCTCAATGTAGACCTGCCCAGTCCAATCAAGAACAACATAGACAGGATACATGTAAAGTTAAAACAAAAATCTCTTGCCACTCTGGGTATCAGCAGCCTCCCACCATCTACTGAACTGTAAAAAGTGTTCCTTCCTCTTAGGAAAAGGTCCACAGGTCCCAAGTCTGATGTTTCCATCAGCAATAAACTTATGCACTGCACACAATGGCCTTAGTTGAAAAAATGTCATGAACTCCAACAAGGCTCATCTCTACTCTCAAACAGTCAGCCCATAAAGATAACTCACTCAGCTGCTTTCCTCATTTCTCCAAGAGTACAATGTTGTCCACATGCACACTGCAGATTCTCTCAGCTAACCTGGATCCAGTTTGCAGAACACATGCATTTCTACATCACAAACTGGGGGAATCTTCACAAATGACAATCTTGCAAACCAGAAAGGTGTAAAGGCACATACCTTCAAAATCTTGATCCGATCATACACGCAGTTGCTAGGACTACTAGCACAAGTATGCAGCCAGAAGCACTCACTGTGGCATAAGTATCTAGGCTATTTTTTTTATTCCATCTCTTCCTAAGAAGGGACACTTCAATAATTTTGTACAAATAGATTAGATTTACATTCTAATGGAGGGTAGGAGAGTGGAGTTTGCTTATACACAACTAAAACTCGCAATAGGTTTAACCTGCTTCACTTTGACTATTGCCTAGTACACAGCTCTGTGGCTATTACAGCTAATGTCTGACATTACACAATAAAAATATTTTGTTTCTAATACCAAATTAGAAGGATATTTTTTCCCTTCAGCACTGTTAAAATTCTGCTGTCAGAAAGCAGATCTAAAGCATCAATCAATGTCATGCATCAATTCTAATGCCAACTGCAACATGAACGATTATTTACCTTCTGTTTGTTGAAAAATGAATTCAAAATCTCTGTCTGCTCTCCATTTCATTACCTGTTGCTTGAATAAGTCTTCCTTATCAATGCTCAGTGCTCCACATTTCTAACACAAAGGAAGAATCACAGAATTGTAGGGGTTTGGAAGGGACCTCCAGAGATTAACGAGCCCAACTCCCCTGCCAGTGCATCACTATACCTGGGAGAATGTCTTTTCTGTAGGTAGTCCAACTAACTTAGTTTGGTCACCTACCCTTGAGCAAAGATTAAGCATAATAAGCACTTCAACACAGAGATTTTAGTAGACAAAAAGAGGTTCCAAAGTGAGTTAATTAAACTATTGCAACATTTCTTGTATAAGGAAGAATGGGAAGCCCAGATGGAAAGTCATTTAAGGAACATATGTTTCTGTGGTGTTTCAATGCATCAAAATTCTTCAGAGAGAACCTTCCCAAAGAGTTTGGCACCACATCAGGGAACTTAGCACGGCTACCTGGCACAGTGCAGTGCTGCACAGAGGTAACTCTTCATCACACAGCCTGGATACTGGAAGCAATATAATTGCAACAAGATGTATTCTGAGCAGGTTATAATAGTCCTATTATAATTTCATGCTGAAGTACTTATACTCCTCTCAAATAGCTTGTCTATCTTCTCCTAGTGCTACTTTGTGTTCATCCTTTCATGCTGAAAGATCTTAGCAGTTCTAAAGCACTTGCATCATAAGACTCTATACTTCTTTGGAAGTAAGTCTTGTCGCTGAAGAGGTGGAGAATGGCTAAGTGAATTGCTTACAGTAGCAGAGTTTTCCAGCAAGCTTAGGAATAAATACATACAGCTTCCCTTTCTCTGTCCTGTTCTCTAGCCTTTAAGATGTATTTTCAAACCCACGCAAGAATGAACTTTAGGTACAAAGTCTTCAATGGAATTGAAGATCCCAGCAGTTTGACTTCATGCACCCTTTTCATCAACATCCCTTTAGATTTGACACTGATAAGCAGAGAGAGTAAAATATGGTTTGTTCATCATCTTTCATCTCTGAGCAAACACATCAGACCAGCATGCATTGTATCAGCACATGGTTGTTTAGCACCAGAGGAATCCACAAACCAGAGCCGAATCTGCTTAGACATGTAACTCATTTGAATAGGATTTGTATTGCAGAGCAGACATGTTTTTAAAAACAGTCAGCTCAGCATTTACTGTAAGAACACTTGATGAAAACAGCACAATTTAGCATCCTAAGTGACAATCAGGTCATGGCTGTACATGCACTTGTAGGTATGGGACCAGGAAACACAAACTGCCAGAGTCTCCTTTAAAAGGAGACAAAGCAGAGACATTCAATCTAGGATTACCCCAGGGAAAGCTTAGTTTCTAATCCCTACAAGGTCAAAGAGAAAGAATGATTGTTGCTATTATCATAATTTATACCCAGAAACGTTTACTCTTCAGAAGAGCTTAGCTCTCAGGTCTCTGTAACAAAGATGTCAGGAGCAATAAGAGAGAACACCCCAACAACTTGTCAACTGTGGCTGCTGCACTGCAAAAACTCCAAGCTGTGCCTTTATTTAGCTGATGCTTTAACACGGGCCATGCTAACTCCTTCCTCAGGAAACAGGCAAGTTCTGCATGTCTGTAATTTAGTCCAACAGGAAATAATATTAACTTCAATTGGAAACAGCAATTACTGAAAAAGAAGAAACTTGCTGGCTTTTTAACCACCATTCTTTGCAATACGTTCAGAATGTTTCACCCAGAGTTGCTCCTTTTTACTTATATTACCTACAGGAGCACTGCAGTTATCTTTGAAGAACTATAACTAGGAAAAATGGAGACAGACTGATATTAAATGACAGCAAACAGCAAGTAGACAAATAGACATTTTGTCCTCTCCTACTTTAACAGTTAGCTGCTGTCTAAAGCTGAAAAAATGAAGCTGGGGGCCCTTGCTTTATTCCCTTCTGTATTTGTGAAATACCTTTTTCATAACACTTGCTATAAAAGTTCGATTTTAACTTTTCCTGCATTACTTTTCCTTCTTTTTTTTTTTTTTTTTTTTTTTTTTTTTTTTAATGCTACTTTGCTGCTTAATCTTCTGATCGTGAAATAGCAAACAATGAACAATACACAACATAGAGGGGCTGCAGGCATTGAACATTTCTGTTTGCGCTAGCCGGGAGAGTGCAGGCAACTAATTTAACAGGCTCTCATTTTCTCCTACCTTCTTTTTGATCTGAACAGATGGAAACTTAAGTGCAGAAGCCAAGAACTTAACACTGAAATCTTCGCAGTAGTTACTGTAATTACTGTAGCCGTAGTTACAGTAATTGCAGAGGAGTAGCGCGAACATATAAGCACAATGGCTCTCATCTCTTTTTTACTAAAGAAAATAAGCAACAGTTGCCTCCCTAGTATTCAAACATTTTTACAAGTAGGGGACATTGTCCAGAAAGGGCTTGGGGCAAAGACACAGTCTTTCCAGTGATTTCTTGCAAGCATCGACATCTCTTGCAGCAGTGTTGTTCAGAAGAAACTTTTGTAACTGCCAGGACAAAGACTGTCAAAAAGTGGTATTGCTTCTCTAGGTAGGTGCTAAGGAATAGGTACTGCCTGCCAAGAGAACAGCCAGTTCTCCAAAACCATGTCTCGATGCTTACCGATGACTGGGAAGTTACCATCTGACACACACAAAGCAACTTTAAGGGACAAAAATTGCCATTAGAACCACAGAACAGCTGAGGTTGCAAGGCAACCCTGGTTTTGTTCAAACCAGGGTCAGCTACAGCAGATTGCCCAGGACCACAACCAGTGGGATTTTGATTAGTTCCAAGGAAGGAGACTACACAACCAACAGTGGCAACCTGTTACAGGGTTCTTATTATGGTAAGCATAACTTTATCACATTTAAGTGAGATTTTCTGTATTCCAGTTTGTGTGTTTGTTCTTTAACTGTGCACCAATTAGAAGGGTTTGGTTTCATCTTTGTTTCTCTCTCTGCTGAGAGAGAAATATTTATAGACGCTGATAAGATCTCCCTGAGCCTTCTCTTAGCCAGACAAAGAAACCTCAGCTCTCTCAGTCACACCTCAAATGACAGAAACTGCATTCCAGTCATCATCCTTGTGGCCCTTTGCTGGATTTCTCCTGTATGTCTGCTTCTCTTCTATACTGGCGAGCCCAAATCTTGACCCAGCACTCCAGATGTGTTTCATTAGGGCTGAGCAGAGTGGAAGGATCTCCCTCTCCACCCACTATAAATTCTCTAATTCAGCCCATGATGACATCGGCCACCTTTGCAGCAAGAGAGTATTGCTGGCTTACATTTAATACGTTGTCTGATAGAACCTCCAGCTCCTTTTCCACAAAGCTGCTTTCCAGCTTGTTAGCCTCCAGTGTATACTGGTGCCTGGGGTTATTCCTTCCCAGACACACAACTGTGCATTTCCATTTGCTTAATTTACCCGAGATTCCTGTTTGACCAGTTCTTCAACCTACTGAGGTCCCTCTGAACAGCAGCACAGCCACCAGGTGTATCAACGCTTCTCCCATTTTGGTATCACCTGCAAGCCTGCTAGGGATGCACTCTGTCTCATTATCCAAGTCATTAATTACGTTGTTAAACAGTATTGATCAGCACCACTGACCCCTGGGGCATATCACTAGTGACTGACACCCAGCTAGACTTTGTGATGCTGATCACAAATCTTTGAGCCCAGTAGCTCAGCCAGCTCTAAAGTGTACTTCCCTTTCCACTTATCTGGTCCATACCTCATCAAATTTGTCTATAAAAATGTTAAAGGATACAGTGTTGACAGCTTTGCTAAGCAGAAGACACACATCGCTGGGCTGTTCTCCCCTCATTCACCAAGCCATCATAAAAGCAATCCATACTGACTACTCCCACCCACTCTTTTGGCATCAACATGTTTTGAAATAGTTTCCAAGATTATTTCCTCCTACCCAGGGTCTGAAATGAGGCTAATCAGAGTCTTTCTTCTCACTAAAAATCACTTAACAAAACACAGTATAACTCTCATCAGTATTCTACCTATCCAAGCACTATGGTCTCCTAGCAAAATGGAATGACCTTAAGATCCCTCAATTTTACTTTCCTTTTGTTTGCCCAATATCTTGTGGATATGTAACATTTATTTTTTCCTCTACTGCTCTATTCAACTTGTTCATTATTACAGGTTTGCATTTCAGCATAAGTTATATTGGTGAAGAAAATTAACTCCAGGAAGAGCTCCGAGGGATGCCAGATCTTTATGCAAGAAACCACTGTTTCCGTACCAATCAGTCATCACTGATAGTTCTACAGCAAACAAGTAGGCATAGGTGTTCTATTAAAGCTTCACTGTGTCCTAAAAGGGGAACTATTTAATCTGAAAGGGACCTCTGGAAATCATCCGGTCCAACCCTGGATACTCACAGCTCTGACATTCATTCAGTTCATATACTAATATAATATTTTAAAACCACTTGCAGCTGCACCAAACAGATCAGATATTTTTATTTACATTTTAATATAGAGTAGGCATCTTGATAATTTACCAACAGTTTTAAGATATGATCAGCAAATTCAGTTCACGTGACTCTCAGTCTGTCAGTAATCCCTGCTGGAGTGCTCCTTATTTACCTCCTGCATCCCTATTGTGTCAGATGAGCTGAACCCTTCCAGGATCAAAGGAAGATAATTGTGAATTGCTGCAAACAAGCTCAGAGATGATGTGGATTATCAGCGATAAGAAATATGAACGCTTGTCTGGCATGAAACCAGCACCAGCTGTTGCTGCAGTAGCTATACTTCCAATCCTCTGGCCCAGACTGTCCACACATTTAGGCCTCAGAGGCACAGTGGCCCCTCCAGAGGACCAAGCAAGTGCATCTGTTCTAGACTGTACTGTCAGTTTATCCGTTTACAGGTGTTTAAATATCAAGTCACACATTCACACCTTCTAATTATTTAGGTTACCTGTCCCCCTGCACATTCATATCTGACATCTGAGGCTTCACATATTGATCCTTCACTATTGTTCACAGAAACCAGTACATATTCAGTAGTAAGGATTCAAGAGTCTGACTTTTTGGTGTACGGCTTCAGATAAAGCTATTTGAGCCAAATGTTTGGTTCACTCTGAAGGTTCTTGTTCACCTGTAATGCTTCCCTGTGCACCAAGGCTGGCATAGGGAGGCAGTCCCTTCGCTCTCAATGAAGTCAGTTCTGCCCTGTTTGATTTGGTATTCCAGTGAGATTCTTGTCCCTGCAATTCTGGAAAGAATTTAAATAACCTATGTTTGTATCACACCCCTATTCCAATACAGAAGATCAGAAGATACAGGCTACTTTGGAAACACTCTAGTTAATGTTACAAATTGCTTGCAGCCAGCAATATGGGAGAAAGGCTAGTCTGCTCCAGGTGTGAGGCAGAGTTACAAAAAAACTGAGCAGTGTTTGTTTATACAGACAACATAAAAGACAGAAGAAGAATCTAATTCAGAGTAGACCCCGTTGCCAGTTTCAGCAGTTACACTTGGATTAATTTGATCCTCAGGGTTTGCAAGTAATTCCCCACTTAGAACTGGTAAGGTCACCCCTCACTTTTCAATATTACAGCCTTTGAACATGAAGAAAAGAACTATTCAAAAAAGGAAGGAAAGGAAGATGGAAAGGAAGATGGATGGGGAGATAGACGGACAGACATGATGAGCCAGGACTTAATCCCAAATCCCTCTTCAGTCTTTCTGTTAGGATATCAGGAGCATGTATGTAGAAGGTGCTACATCTGCATGAGATCTGACTCTCTTAAGTCAGTAGTTACATTTTCAACTCCCAAAACTGTGGAAAATGTCAAAATATACTGTGCAACTATTTAGTGTGGGCTTAATACAATACATAATCCTGTCTAATGTCAGAAACAGCACTACTGACATACAGTTAAGTTTAGTCAATAGATACACATTGACTATAGATTATTAGCCTCCAAAATATGTCCATTCACTCTATCTTCCTTGTGAACAAATATCTCACAATTACAACTGAATCCAACACTAGCTGGCCTGTGCTTCAAACATGCTAGATACATGTTAACAGCCTCTTTCCTCAGTAATGGTGAAGGAAACTGACCTTACACATTTATAAACTTTTTATTCTTCTACTAAACCTACTAAATTAAGTCTTTCATCAATAACAAGTTGTTGTTTGTTTGTTTGTTTGTTTTTATGAGGAAAAACAGAACAAAACAAAATCCAACAGTTTTCTGGGCCCAGGGAAAAAAAAAAAGAAAAAAAGAAAAATAGTTGACCTCTGTTTCTGAACAATCGCTATGACAAAGTAAAGTACAGACAGGAACGCTGACAAGGCATATCCACACAGTTCTGCACAGCTAACAGTTTGTAGCCACAACTGTCCCTGAGATGAGGACCCAATGTAGTACAATGGAAAGCAGGATGCTGCCCCCAGCCTAAATGGATGATACGGGACTTGAAAACAAAATGAAGCATCATTTATCAGATGCCACGCACAAGAATTGCAGAAGTCTGTCATGCATTTAGTGAGGCAGCTGTAAAAGAGCAGAAAGGTTCTAAGGTCTCTCAGACAAGAGATCTCCAAACTTAATTTACTGCAGGCTTTTTAAAAAACACAGCTCATTGAAATAGGTATATCAAGTTCTCTTCCTTAATCATGGTAACAATAGGATATGGCTGTAAAAGAAAAGAATTCAGACATAAATATATAAAATTTAAATCAGGACAGGATAGGTCACAGATAAATCTAAAAGACAGACAATGATGTAGCTATTCCACTTAATAAAATTCCATAAACCTGCACTTTAAAGGAGTAGAGGGGAAAAAAGCCTCATGACAGATCACTGAGAGTCTGGAAACATCCATCTGGAGAAAAGCTTTGTTCTTAACTTGCTCTGAAAGCACTGATACTTTGCAGTGATGTCTATGATGCATTTTAAGCAATCACAGGTCACCTCAGCAGGCTCTGCAGGTTATTCCCAATTTTCCTTCTTTTTTCTGCTACTTGGATGGCCATACAGTAGCAAGCAAGACATTCTGGATACAATTTGCATTTACAATTGGGTCGCTAGTATGCTCTATAATGTGAACTGATGATCAAATGGATCAATTTTTACAGTGGTTAAATCACTCCTGTCTCAAGCGACTGCAAAACTAATATTCAGTGTTTTTCTAGCAGAGGGGAGGAAAGCAGCTAATTGTGAGGGAAACAACTAATGGCTCTAATTATTTCTAATGGTGAACCATCAAGAATAAAGATACTAAATAAGATCAAAGTGATGTTGTTTTCAAATTAAGAATTTTGTACAAAATGACAAGAGGAGGCCATCTTCATCAGGCAGTCACAGAGGATTTAACTATAGCCATAGCACAGGATTTATTATTATTATTATTATTATTATTATTATTATTATTATTATTATTATCATCATCATCATCATCATCATCAAACACTGCAAGACTCCTGATAAGGAAACTAAACAAGAAGACATTTGAAAGGAATGCTCTAGAAAAGCACAGACACAAGCTACTCAGAGGTTTCTTTTTCTCAGTAAAAGTCAGTGGCATGTCTCTGATGTATTTGAAGACAGGCTGAGTTTTACAAAACGAGAAAAATGAAATAGGATAATAAGGCCACTGCTCCACTCTATTCAGCTTGAGTATGAGTACTTGAATCTGTAAACAGAGCAGGCTGAGACACAAACTTGATCACCATCAGTTTCAAGGATGCTTGGACAGGATTTTGACGCTCTATCAGGAACTCTTAACGTAGACCTATCTCTGGTCTCCATGCTAGCCAGGGTAAATTTGGACTGTGTGCCACAAGACAAATATCAAATGTTTATATTTAAATCAGTAGGTCAAATATTGGAGGAATATAGCCTTTGAGCAAATAGTACTCAAAAATAGCATGAAAGAACTACAGTCATTCTCCTGGCAGCATCAGATCCCCTCCCAATAAATAATGTTTTAGAGCAGGCATTTCTGGAAATACTCCACAGAACACAAATAGATTGCTCAGCTCCTTCTTTCTTCCTGCTAACGCAACACAGGAGAGTAGGCACTAGCCCATTTCTCCTGCTTGACCCTTCCTAAAAGACACAGTATGCATACTGCCTGTGATTGCAGTTGGCTTCCTGCAATGTCCACAATGAATCCATCTGGATTTCCATGAAATCAGCAAGCCTTTAATTTTACTGCTGGCAGTTGATGAATTCTACATCAGCTCTGGAATTTTGCTAGTGTTTTGCTAGATTTTCACTGACAGTCAGATGGGTACCTTGTGTATGCTTCTGCTGATGTAGATTGTTTAATATTCACTGACTTTTAGATTAAAATAATGCACCAACAAATTCAGACATGTAGAACTTGGCATGTCAACAATTCGGAGACCTCAGAAAGATCTGATCATAGAATCATGGAATGGTTTGGGTTGGAATTGACTTTTAACGACATCTAGATTAGTTCTAACCTCTACTTCCCCACCCCCCAGCTATAGGCAGGGACACCTCCCCCTGACAAGGTTGCTCAAAGCCCCATCTAGCCAGGCCTTGAATGCTTCCAAGGGAAGGGGCGTCCACAATCTCATTGGTAAAGTGTATCTATAAAAATTCTTACCTAATATCTAGTCTAAATCCACCCTCTTCCAGATTAAAATAATTTCCCCTCAACCTGCCCTTATAAAAAGTCCCTCCCCAGCTTTCCTGTAGGCCCCCTTCAGGTACTGGAAGGCCACTATAAGATCCCCCCAGAGCCACCTTCTCCAGGCTGAAGAGCTCCAGCTTTCTCAGCCTGTCCTCATAAAGGAGGTGCTCCAGCCTTCTGATGGCTTCTTTGTGGCCCTCCTATGGAACTCCTCCAACTGATGTGTCTGGATGCACAAGTACCGATGGACAAGCCTACTATTACTTTTAGAACCTTCTACAGCTATATAAATCATTTTTCTATAGCTGATATATAAGACAGACCATCAGCTACACAAATAGGAAGCAGGATCCAACTTTTTTTTTTTTTAACCTTTTCTTTGTTTTGAGTTATACTAACTTTCCTACAATAAATGCTGTACACACATAGTAATCTGTACTTCTGGGATCCTACATCCAAACAGATAAGATGAAGGCAGTCAATGGCTTCTATTTCAGGCTTTAAGTCTGCTCCACTGCCCCAGCTGTCAATTAATCTTAGGTAGACCAGTCCATCCAGCTGTAAAATGAGACCAGAATACTGACCTCAATTTGTGCTCTACAGGGAGCAAATACTCCATGAGATAAGTATCAATCAGAGAACTAATCTTGTCTGGACACACTGTTAAAAGTAAGACAAAAGCTTTATATTCCACTTGGGGAAAAAATGAAGAAGAGGGAAAAAAAAAACCAAAACTTAAGTTTACCTTTGGATGGCCCTTCTCAAGTCATAGTATCCTAAAAAGAATGCCAGCAAACATGCTCTGCTGCTCTGGGATATGATCTCACACTACAGAGCGCTCCCAAGCTCAGTAAGCTTGACATAAGCAGTAAGGGAAAAGCAGAGCAGAAACAGAGCAGAGAGAGGGAATGCCACACAACTTCTACCTCTCCGTGGCCTAGAAGCACAGTGCCTGATCTCTTACACAATATACACTAACGTTCCTGAGAAACTAAAAATAAAGTACTGCTTAGCAGAGAGACTTTTTGCAACAGCAAAGACAGATGTACTCTCTAATGGCACAGACAAATTCTTAGCCTTTGGGCAGTTGGATTAGCGAATAAAGCATCTTGATCTCAACCTTAGGGTCTCATTCATTTGCCAACATATTGTACAAGTGGTGCTCTACTTGCAAAATGCTTCCTCAGGTAGCTTATTTGACACCAAACAGCAGATATTTTACTGCCCACGCAGCAAACTCAGTCAGTTTGGGGGCTCACAGAGCAAGCAGCTGTATTAACTGAGAAATGTTTCAAACCTTTTGCTAAGGATATCTCAGTGTTCCTTGTCTAATTTTGCCTATTCTTCTCCTTCCACTTTAGTGCCTTCACCTGGAGGTAGGGTATCAGAACCAGACAGTTTACTGTCCTCAGTACTTCAGCTGACAAAGTATTTAGCATGGATAAGGAACACATCGGTTTAAGTAACATCTATTCACTGGAGTGCCTCGCATACCGCATACCTGACTGCAAGTATGTTTTCATACCTTGTATAATTTGCTGCAGGATACATTCAGAAGTTTGGCCTGGCTTTTAAAAGCCCTGTATGGCAGCCCAGGCATGACAGCCTCCACTGTACACAGTTTCAGAACTTGTAATCTATATTTGCCTTCATGTCACAGGGAAGCTCAGTAAAAACCTTCCTGACCTCACTGCATTATAATTTTTATAGCACTTTGCATCACACTGTCACAGTGTGACACAGAAAGCTCACAGACAACAATAAAGCAAAATGGATAGTAGGCTGTCACATCCATAGATGTACTGCAAAATTGCAGGTCCTACTGAATCTATATGGCTCATAGATCTTTCCAAGGTAAAGATGAGGTTTTACCAAGTCTGTAGCAATAAGAGCTGTCCCACTCTTTGCTAAAAATCAGATTACTAATCAACAACGATATTTATACAGCAGGCTGTGAACTGAAGCACAAGCAAATACAGAGTAGGTCAGCATTATTGGCCCTTGTTTGTGACCGAGATGTTTTTCAGTAGAAAACAAACTAGGACTGCAATGTACGTCACAAGAGTATTCCAGAGAGGGAACATAAATGCACAAAAGAGTTTGCAGAGTCTGCAGCTGATGTAGCACAGCTTAATAAAGAATAAAAGAACTGGGCTGCACAGCTTTGCCAACCCACATTAGGTGAATTGGTGCTCTCATCTATTAAGCCATAAGTCAGGTATCTTACATGCAGCCTCAACTATCTTTCCTCTTAAGCTAGGAATGAGTACGCTAACTCCTGTATAAAGTGCTGCCAGCAATATTTGTACCACTGGCTATACTAGATATTCACAGAAGTCAATACATTAAGACACACACAAATACACCCTGGAGTACATGAAAGTTAAGGCTGGAAGTTCTTTTCTGACATACTGGGCAGTATTAATTTCATTTTCAGGTTTAACAAACTTCTTTCAGCCATTTGTTTAACCCAATAGGCCTCCAATTCTGTTTTTTCTTCCCTAATGCCAGTTTTTGCTCCGTTTTAATATATCCCCTTTAATTTCCTTTACAGCTAAGTACTGGTCAGAAAAAAATTGCAGAAATTTCCCTGACAGCAGCTGTTACAGGACCTAATGCAGATTTAAAAATACAATAAGAGCCGCAGCCTGAATTTCAAAAAAACTCCAGTAAACCATGCAAAGAGAAACATTTGGGAGCTGTTGGAGAAACCATTTAACTGATTTAACTGGTTTATTACCAGTGTACAAAATAAACAGCTGCAGTAACATCATTATGAGAACACTGAAAAGAACAAAGCACAAAATAGAAAGCTTAATCTACATTTCTGCTACAAGGTGCTTGTCAGATTCAGCTGTAAAACTGAAAACTACTGCTACAACCTGACGGAATGTGGCCCCATGAAAGCTCCTTTTCTGCACAGAGTGCTAACATGAAATGCAAAATAAATGGTTTAGAACTAGGGAGAACATTTGACAAAGATCAGTAAACCCCCAAAACAGAGCTACCAAGGGTCTCTGCACTGTGCATCAAGACGTCTTCCTGAATCTATTTTATTTAAATTTATTTGGTTTTCACACATGAAATCAGTTCCCTCTCTTATGCTACAGTTATGCCCACAGATCCTTTTGAGAGTGCATTCTCTTCTGGAGAATGATCACACAGAAAGAGAAACCTTTTTTACTTTGAAAAACAGTTGAGCTCCCAGTTGAGACCTCAAAGAAGTTGGTCCAGTATGAGCAGTGATAAAGTACAGAAAGGTAGTTCAGCAACCAAAGGAAAATCAAAGCAAGTAAACAGGGGAGGGTAGCTGCATGGACCAGTAACATGTAAAACACTTAGTCAGAACAGGCAACTTAGCAATGACAGCTTTGTACTTTTCTCTTTATCTCAAGTTTTCTTTAACTGAAGTAACTTACTGAGACTGCAGTTATAGAAGTAGCCTTTTGTTCAACAGGTTTTTCTGCACCCCAGTCTGTAAATTCAGAGCCTTAAAAGAAGACAGTTCAGTCTACTGCTATTCTCAGAAAATCATCTCACTCCTAAGCAACCAAGCTCTGACCCTGAAGCCATCAACCACAGCTCCGCTGATGAGGGACGCAGCTATAGGAGGCAGGCTTGGTACAGGCCCAAGCAGGAGACAGGACTGACCTGCAGCATCAGAAACATACTGACTGAAGACAGTGAGGTAATGAAATGGTTCAATAAAAATTCAAAATAATAATTAAAAACCAGACAAATTACCATGATTTCAAATCAACTTTAGAAGCAGGGGCTGTCAGTTAAGCCTAAAGTACAAAGAAACATTATTTGTAAATCTGCAGAGATGTTCTCCTCTACCAGCTCACCCATCCAACAAACACCCTGCTTTCCCTAACATCCAGCAGGCTAAAAGAAATCCAAAAGGTAAAGTAGCTAAGTATTGGCTACTGTTCATTGGAAACCAAAAAAATCAATTTAAGTTAACGTTTCTGAAATAAATACATAGTCCAATATGCATTTCAAACTGCCTTGAAATACCTAGGTGTCTCTACAGGAAACGACTGCAAGTTAACCAGCTACCTGTCTGCCTTTGAGCTGAGGAGTACAAGAACAGGATCTGCCTGACCTGACAAAGAACTTGTGGTGAGGGCTCTGAGGGCTCCTAGGCTCTGTGCTGCCACTTGCCTGTCAGGCAGTCTGCCAAGGAGCCATGCAGGAAGGAAACTGGGGAGGTTTGTAACAGAAAAAAACATCCCACTGGAAAATTTTTGACCCACTCTAATAACGAGCCTACTTTCAGAGTCAGGCATGATGCTGGCAGAAGGCATGGCAACCTACTGCATTTTCTGTTCAGTTGCTGGCTTCCTATATACATTTCTTCCTATACCGGACACACAGCACCAACTGAAGTAATCTCTAAGTTAGGTCGGTCATAAATCCTTTTGAAATTCTGCTCAGCAAATGACATTTCTTTTCCCGAGAACGATGACAATTGTTAATTGGTGCTATTCAGAAGGTAAAATTTTCTTTGGTAAGGTCTTTACTGCTTTAGGCAACCACATGTTCTTTTGGCAGTGTCTCTAGACGAGCCTTGTTGGCAGCATTCAACATATGCCTCGCTCGGAAAGACTGCATGAAAAAACAGCTCACTTTCCAGTTCCAATTCCAAGGCTTAGTAAACTTGGCAAGGCTGACAGCATAATCTGGCCTGACTGCAGGAATAACTGATGCCTGATAGGTAGCATCCTGCAAAACTGCCAGAGCTGCTCAGGCACACACAGTCACTCAACAGAAGGAGACCTTCTTAGCCTAACTCCCCGACTACTAACAGTTCACCAGCTCACATACCGTTCATTGTTCAGGGTCATTCTTGGAGGATCGAGGTTGGGATTCTCCATAGACTCCATTTGAGGGCAGCGTAAGAAGTAATAGAGGGTGTGGAGAGCATCAGGGGACCAGGAGATGGGTTGCTGCTGCCGGGCTTGCCGAACGGGGCTCATGCCTGGGCGAATGGTGTTCAAGCACTGCATGTGGTGCATTGCCCGTGATACCAAGTCACCTGCAAAAACAGAAAGAATGCAAAAGTATCTATTATTCACCCACAGTCCTCTTTTAGTACGATCTTTCAGCTGAATTGAATATCTCACTGCTAAGAGAAATGCCCTTTGTGTACAAATATTTATTTCACTAAGCTAAAAACTGCCCCCAAGACACCACTTCTTCCAGTTTGTTCTAAGCAGAATTTAGCTTTCTTTCAAACAAAGAGTTATGAGTTAGAAAATAGAAAATGAAACTCCTCTCAGACACCATACATTCAGAACAATAGCCTTACAGTGATTTTTCCATCCTGTTTTTATGTTTTTCTCCTTTTCCCCACCATGAAAAAGTTTCTTGCCTACCTACAAAAATGAATTATTGTCTGAGTTGGGAGCATAGCTTACACGTGGCAAAACCAGTATTACCAGTACAAATACTTTTTCCCCTAATTTCCACAATCACTATTTTATGTTAGGAGATTATTCCCATTTCCTTCAACTGAGCTCTGAGGTTCAGGCACTTGTGCCAAATATCATCAATAGAGAAATCCATTCTTTTAGGAGCCTGATTCTCTCCTCCTCTCTTCACCTGCAGCTTTCTCCAGAACAATAAGACCTGACTCCCCTATTAAGAAACCGAACTTTATCATGCTGGCTGTTATAAGCTGCACCATGAATTTGCCCCTGAGCCTTCTAAGAATTGCAATCCAGAAGCTTTCAGAGCAGCTAGAAGAAGACAACCTTCAAGCTCTGCTTGAAGAAGACAACCTGCATTACACAGTTTCTAGGAAAAGACTTAAAGGCTGCAGATTTATAAAAAGTTCACAGAGCAGCAACACCAGGACAGCAGCTATGCAGAAACTCTTTAATCACATAAAGCTGACATTCATGTAATGTGCTTGCTTTGAACACACCCTGTTTACTCTCCTTTTATTTTGTCACGTTACAAACTACATGAGCTTTGCAATAAAGGCCTCAGACTCTACATCTTTGAGTAGTGTGACTACCATAACACTGGTCTGAATGATTACTATACATAGCTAGAGTCTATTTTTTTCCTTGGGAGAATCCTCTGTTGCTTTACAGTCCCCTACAACTCTCACAGGAAACACAACTCCATTGTGCCCTACAGTTACAATACTGGGAAAGGATGGAACTGAAATAGTCACTCCATCTCAAAGCCAGATCCTGAGAAAATGCCTTGAACTGTAAAATATGAAATATTTTCAGCATGTAAAATATGAAATATTCTCACCTCTCTCCAAAATTCTTAGGAAGTCGTCTGTTCTTTTGTATCACAGCAAGACCCTGAATTTGCCAAACAACCTCCAGCTGAACCCATAAAGTTCTGGCATTGCACAGGTGAGGGGGAAATCCCCACAATGGTCTATATGTCTATACAATATTAGTAGTTCAGATCGATGCAATACCAAAAGATCTCCACTCGCAGCGTAGCATTATGTCACTTGTTTGTTGCACAGTACATTCCAGCTTAAGGACCCATTTCAGAATGCCAAAACCTTCTAATATCTCTGCCTTTCCACTTCAGTAGCTCCCGACTCTTCGCACTCTGACCATTTTACAAGAACACTGTGAGGCCTCTAGCACTGGTACTAACTCAGAAACCCGCGCACTATAGAAGAAATGCATTTGGAATTCAAATTTTCAGCACAGAATAAAGTTCCTTCTCCTTTGCACACTCACTCTCTTTATTTTTTTGGCAATGCTCAGCAGCATTAAAAAAAATAATAATAAAAGGGCAGGCAACTGTGTCAGGAGATCCATTCACTAGGTGTAACGACCAAGTTGGCCAAAGCAGGGCTGGGGGAAGAGAGAGAGAGGAAGCTGTATTCAATCACAGACCCATGCTACAAATGTTCTCTTGTGTTTCAGGATAAATAGAGGTGTGTTAAAGGAATTTGAAAACCTCAAATTAAGGCAGGTTGCAAAATAAATGGTGAAACCCACAAACTCCTCACTGGCCCCTGACTTTCATTAGCATTCAGATGGTAGAAACTAAGAAAACTATGCCAGCAGAAACGTTTCAAGAGAGAGGTAGACTAGGAAAACACAAATCATTTTTGTTTACTTTAAAAGGGCTTTATGAGTAGTCTAGGAATGGAACATTTCATTTGGTTAGCATTAAAAAAAAAAGTTTTGAAGAAGTTTTTGTCACTAAAGTGCTCTCAGCTTTTTTTTTTTTTAATTCCACTTTTTGTTTTTTTAATTAACCAAGAAGTTTTTCCTTGAGTAACCTGCACTCTTGACATTTCCAATGCACAAACAATAAAAAAAGGGGAAAAAAGAAAAAAAACCCACAAAACCTTTTTAGCCATCTGGGGGAGGTACCACTATGTTCCACAGAAGTACAAGAAAGCCTCTAGAGGTATCCAGGCAAAAGCATCCATCTTCTATTGGCACTAGCACCACTAACTATCAAAAAGCTGAAAAAAATCACATCTTAGGCATCTCTGAGGTGAATTAAATGTAAAGAAGCCTAATGAAACAACCTGATTTTAATAAACCACACCACAAAACAATTAAACCTTACACAACATTGGCCAAATATTCCTCACACTGTCAACAGTGGCAGCACTCCCACTGACCTCAATAGCAGAGGGACCGGCTCTCCTGCTTCATGGAAAGGAACACACACACAGTTACAACTGAAACTTACTCAGTTCAGAGATGCTTCCAACACAAGTTGCCAGCAGAGACTGCTCTAAAGTTCGGAGTTCCAGCTGGGCATAAGCATCAGCCCGTCCATCGCTGCACACAGAGCCGTCATTGTATGGGCTAAAGTAAGCAGGCAGAGACAGCACACCTAGGGAAGAGAGCAAGAAGCAGAGCTGTTACAATTGAACTTCTGGGAGCAGGAAAGCAACTCTTCGTACTGATAGTAGTGATGCAGAGCTCAAAAATGTTTTCACCTTTTTCAGTCAGAGGACCTGAGGTCTTTAGAACAGTTCAAACAAAATCCAATAGTGCTATAAAGACCACTGAAGTGGATGACACAGCAAAACTGCGATCCAGTGAGCAAGGCTGAATGTTTCCATAGCTTGTAAAAACTAGAAACTGCAGCTGAGATAAAGCTACATGAAAAGCTTCAGTGAAGTCCCTCATATTGTTTATACAAAAACTCAGCTGTGCACATACAGGTTGCCTTTGAACAGCTGCATGCAGATTGCTAGATATAAGGGCCTAATTTTAAAAGGTGTAGAAGATAACCTCAAGTCCACCTGGGGTAAATGGTAGCTGTAATCTTTGTAACTCTAAAAATAAAGCCATAGGCTATGCCAGCTCTTTGAACCTGCATGCAGTTTCAAATATGTAGATTGTGGTTTCTATAAGTGTGAACCTTTGGCTTTGCCAAACTACGCCCACAAGTTTTGAGGTTAACTATATTCTCTATAAATGACCCCTATATTAGAGAGAGAGATTAGGAAAGTAGTTAAATTGCACACATGCCTTCACTGCACACACACTCCTTCCATTCTGAAGGATTTTATCTTCTTGCATACATGACGGTTAATGCAAAACAACTGAATGGAACTAGAACTTTACAAACAATTTTGCAAAATTGTTACTGGAACCTCGACCTACCTGGACCATGCCTGCCCTAACAACTCATCTGAATTGTTGTTAAATCAGAGATTATTTAGATGAACAGGCTGGGAAAGGTAGCAATGACTGGGGATACTTAACAACAACAACTATGAGACAGTTTCACGTTAATTAGCAAGTTGTCTCTAAAAGGGGCAGTCATTTTCCTTCCCTCAGTCACTCTTTTTCTCCTGTATCTTCAATCGAGCATGGCAAATCTGCAGCCACGTTGCAGATCAGTGCCCACACGGATCCCCAAAATATACTGCCTCCTCTGCTTTCCTCCCAAAAGCCCATTAGTTGATTGGCTTTTCTTCAAATTAGTGAGCTGAACTGCTTTGCCCTGTGGCCACACGACTGCACTGTCTGGCACAGAGAAAGGGGGACTGTGACCTCTATATCTGATGGGAGAAAGGGAGCAGGAATATATGACCATGGCAGCATGGAAGAGGGGACCTGCTTCCACTGGAGGCACCCTGCAGTGCAATCCAATGACACCGTGTGACTCTGCATTCACAGCACAGCAAAAGCTTTTTGCAGTCAACTCAGCTAGTGTTCTTGTAACGCAGCATGTTCAGTTGCAGCCATATTGCTAATTATGAATCCATCCACAATTCCAGCAGTAGTATATTGGCCTAAATTTTCTGTGACTTTAGGCAAGGGGGCTTATAGCCACTTCCACCTGTACTCGTACCCTGCTGCACCCTGTATTTTCAGTTTTTCAACTTTGATCCATGCACAGCCATACCAATATATTTCAGTTTCAGTCCACGTTTCCTTCCCATCTCACCTTCTGACCCCAGCTGAGCCTTAGATGTGGAGACAGTTTGCTCATATTGCAGTGACCTCCTGTCACGTAGGTGCTGTGCTTGTCAAACAAAGCCCTTGCCAGCTGAACTGCAGTACACTGGGCAAGACCTTTGTTTCTTTGTCTTGAAGTTTTCTTTTGAAATTGTATGCTGAATTGATCTCTCCTACTCTTTTCACATCCTCTTCACATCCTGCTAGTGGTAAAGCCAAGGTCTGCATCAAAAACTTCCTGGACAATCTGAGGATAAGGGAATGATTTATCCCGTTGTGTTTCTTCACTGTGCATCACTGTTAGTTAATGGGGAAAACTCTGCCAATGCCCTCTGTAACCTGAATAATTAGGAAGTCAAGGCTTTAAGAGCTAGCAGAAGAGATGCATTCAAACCAGAAGGGCTTGCTAACTACACTGTAGCCTCCTATACAGAGCCTAAGCCGCTTCCTTTTCCACGTTAGAGCTATGAAAGGATGTTTTAAGACATATGGATTGGATTTATGGCAGAGGGAGAACAAAAATAGACTGATTTGTCAAAAGTTTCAAATAGAGGCATATAATTCTACAGGGGTGAAAACAGAAACTTGCAGTTACTTTATTAAACCACTCAGAGAGAAAAAAAAAAAGTGCTTATTTCCTTTGCCAGCCAGTTTCAGTTGGTTCCGTTTTCTAAAATAAATTTAAAGATTTGCAGAATGATTTAGAGTGGCCCAAATGTGAAACTACACCTTCTCAGTTGTTCGGTTATTTGTTCACCAGGTGCTGTGGGTAAGAGGAAACAGAAATGATTTATTTACTTTTGGAAGAATTGCTCATACAAGACAGTTGTGGGCAAGATTTATGTTCTCACCTGCTGTGTTACAGCTGAGAAATATCCTCGGTGTACCAAGGAGAAGTAAGGAAGTTACTAAGCCTCTGGCCCTGTGATGTCACCTGGGATTTTCACAGGATCATGGCAGAGGATGAATCAGGCTCTCCTTACAGAAGGCTTCCCAAAGGCTCACCCAGTCTGGCAGGTTTTGTTAGGTTCCGAGCAAGCCCAGGAAGTGGAAATTACATCTCAGTGCTGCATTTGAGAGGGACTGAGAGCAGACACTGGGCAGGCAGCAAAGCAGAAACTTAATCCACAATTACTACTGAAGAGCTTTCTGGCCCTCAACTTCCAGCGCGCAGATGATGATTTCTCTTTCCATATATTTCCACTAACTGCAGAGTTGGAAAAGCATCATAGCCATTCTGTAGATCAGGAATTCAGGCACAAGAACATCTGCAGTCAAGCTTGGACTACTGGTATTATAATTAGGAACACAACTTCTTTTTTTGTTTCTCATCAGTATTAAAAATTATTTGATAATAGAAACAAGTGCATTGCAATGTCTTCTTGTACCCCAAATGGTGGGATCAGCTTTCCTCCCACTCAAACAAAACAATTTGTAGATAAAGCATATGAAGAAGGTAGAGGCAGTTTCTATTTATACCTAGCATTCACATTCCTGTATTTTATTTTTCAATATTTGTGGCAACACTGATTTCAATCGTGGCTAATTAAATAAGTAAAACTATAATGTCTAAACACTCTTTATGTCTGAAATCATGGCAAAACTGCTGATTTACATCCTGAAGTTCAAGAATGTTTTTTTCCCCCCCACAAAGCAACAGTGTGGAACAGCACATCATTACCGTGCAGGAATGAGCCACTCAGGCATGTACGCCGTCCTTCTTATATTATCTGATGTGGGCTGTGTTGTGCTTTGTTCATATCTCTGGCTGTATCTTGGCGCTCTGGTCACAATTTTTAATTACTCAAGATTTTAAAATAAGGATCTAAGCCCAAACAAAGTCAGTGAGAGGTATTAATTTCAGCATGACCTAGACCAAGCCTAAAGAGCACAAGAGTTAAGAAGTCACCTCTCCAGGATGGTGTGAGGCAACACCCTGTAGCAGCCCAATTGAAAGCACGTTTGTAGTGCTGTGATTAAGGCACAGCTGGCTAACAATTTGCTTCTGATATTTCCATAGCCTTTGAAATAGCAGCTGGAAATAAAGGCATATTTATCCTACCACAGTTAATATATGAAACCTGGGCATTTGCTGCCAACGATCTTAAAAGGCTTCACAACTGGGTGAAATTCCAGTAAAGCAGTTCTTTAAACTGAAATTATTCTGCTTGCCCACAAATTTTGAAATTGTTGTCCGTAATCTGATGCATTTTAAACAGCAACTGAAAATGTTTCCAAAGTCTGAACAAGGTCCAGGGAATAAGTCTGTTCACACCCTTGGACATCTTTCTGCTTCAAGAGGTGCAGCAGCTCTGCTGAGAGCTTTGGCTGTAACGTGACAGCTCATGCACAGTGTTGCTTAGTTTCTTTGACTTGGGCAATTGGTCCAACCCTCAAGCAAGGAATCTTTGGTAAGGTGCCCTGAATCAAGCCCAGTGCTCTCTGTTAACTGAGAGGCCTGCACCAAATTCTGCTCTTTTGATATCAAAATACAAGGAAATGTAAAGACTTTTGCCTTTAATATTTTAATGTTTAAAAGCCTTATTTCAATTAACTTTTAAAGTACCCATGTTATCTTCACACTTTACGCTGCTCGCACATTACCTTCATGAAAAAGGACTATCCACCATTTTTAGCTTGCTGTAATCATTTCCTTTGTGCTTTCTCTAATTTAAATCTTTTGTGCTGGGATGCAACTTCCTAAAGATTAACACGTCAGCTGTTTGAGGACTTTCAAACACTTACAAGATGTCTGGAGGTTAAGATGGGGCTGCTCACAAGTGGCAAAGGGCCAATGAGGCTTGTCTGGAAAGCACTCCAATTCTGCTGTCTGGGATTCCTCACGGAAATTGCCCAGGGTACTAAATCCATTATTTCAGAAATGCACAACTTAAGATCTCAGGAGCTGGCTGTATTCATGACAGTTTAGGCAAAGAATCAGAAATATAATTAGGATGGGGCTTACGCTGCAAACTATCAAGCCAGAAAAGTACACATTTTTTCCCCCTATGACAAACATAACAGAGTCTATGAGACAATACAATGTGCATTGATTTTTCCCTTTGGCCAGAACAGAAGTGAGTTCTACGGGAAAGCATTCCCTTTGTGAATTGTATGTACATTGCATCTAACAGTGGGGATCTTTACTGAATGCTGCCACAATACAAACTGGAACAGGAGAGACATTTCTATTTGACAAAACCAATTAGAAATGAAAGCCATTGTAACATCTGGGTTTCTCTTTAAACCTTACAGATTGTTTCTAAATGCTCCTGATGCAAAAAGTCACATACATGAAGTCAGAACTGCCGTGAATATGAGCAGAACTGCTGTGCCACAGGAGTGTCTTAGGAACTAAAACATAAGGAAAAAAATATGGTCTCAGTTTTCAGCATCAACATATTTCTGCAGCATTTGGCTTGTGATGAATTCTCTAAGAAACGTTCCCAGAGGTGAGAATGATAGCTACCCCCCAGTGAGCTGAGCTGTGATTTGGAATTTTGAAGGCAGACAGTAATGACCTGACTACACTGAAGTGACCAGCCAAATCCCACTCATTTCAATGCACCCAGTAAAAATCTCACCCAATTGCAACTGCAGTTCCCACATTGGAATTTGGCTGTGACATCAGGATGGCTGTCACCTTGCACAAAGTCCTACCATTCTTCATGGCAAGGAGCATTCAAGGCTTTCTTCGTTTTTTTTGTTTCTCATTCTACCAAGTAACACAATGCCATGCAGTTTCCTCTTGCCAATCAACTCGGTACAGACCTAGAGGACACAGTACCACCTAGAATTAATGCCAACTCCTAATACTCTGTTTTCTCCTTGCCAAACTACTATCACACACTGCTACAAATCAACCCTCTTACTTTATGAAATAAGACAGGCTTATTCTAACAGAAACTAAACAAACAAACAAAAAACTTGAAATAACAGGCAATCAAAGTGTTCCTGATATAGCATTCTGAAATCTAAACACACCAGGCTATATAATCAAGCACAGTCATACTACAGATTGTGAGAAAGACTTGTGATCAGGAAACAATACATGTAATACACATAATAGCTAACATATAGGAAAATAATATGCTGCTATGAAGCAGGCAGGAAACCCTTTCAGTTTGTCTCTGTCAGCAGTACAAAAAAATCAAACACAGTTGCTTGTATCTGCATACACATTAAATGGCAATGCTGAATTGAAAACAGGAGAAAAAGCAAAAAAAGAGAAAGCTTCAGAACATAGAGAGATCTTTAAATATTCTGCAACTGCGGAGCAGAATCACCCCACTGAAGAGCTGCTGTCCTAATTACACAGTTCTGGATGAATCCAAGTGATTCACTCACACAGTCCTTAACATAAGGTCTTGGTCTAACTGCCTGTAAGGACAACGTCCCCTTCAAATCAATTTTTCCACGTCCTTATTCACAAACACTACTAGACTTTATTATCAGTTTACTGTTGTGACACCATCTGTGAGGACCAGGACTTTCAGGTGCACCATGGCATGCCAAGTCATGGAACGAGACTGACCCAGCTGCCCCATATGCTCAGATACACAGCAAGAGCCCAGCTGGCAGCAAGCAGTAAGAGGTGAAAACAAAAGCTTAGGTATTGGGCGGGAACACACGCAGAAACTTGTACCACACCCTCACACAGCCTGGGCTTGAAACACAAGTATGCCCACTGTTTGGCTGGACTTCAGGACTGTTACCAGAGATGCACTGTCTCAAAGTATATGCTCTGATCCTTGCTGCTCCTCAGTGTCAGCAGGCACTACTTGACTGAAGTATCTAAACAGCCCAAAACAGTTTTAAAGTACCCTCATAAGCCACTACTCCTTTGATGGAGTCTGGGTCACTGCAGTACATCACCTTTCAAAAGCAGGTCAGAGCAGTGGAGTTCCCAGTACTACAAGAGCTAGGGAATAACTGCTCAGTAAGCACCACCAGGGAAAGAGCAGAAGACTATTAGTTACTACAAACCTCTAAATGTTTCCTTTCTCCTCAGTAACCATGTATTTATAACCACACCTTTGAACATGATGCATACTTGTCTCATTTTTGCTAGGGAAATGATGGAATTGGGCAGGACACTGGAGTGAAGAAGGTAGGAAGTATCTGGAAGAGCAACTATATTTGTATTCATCTGTGACAGACAGGCCTGCAAATGAATACAAATGTAGGAGAAAGGCCTGGGTTTAGTACTGAGTCGGTATTTATTGAATCATTAATCCCACTTCCATATCCCTGTGGTCTTCTGGGCAACCACTAGCCTGGCTTGGACTCAAGTGCTTAATTGAACACGAGCTCAAGGGAGTATGTCCTGGGTTTATATTTAAATGACTGCCAAAAAACATTGCAATTTTTATAGTTAGCAGCAGCAGCATACTTTGCAAGATAAAAGGTATCAGTGGTTTTATGAGCTGGTGATTATCCTCATTTCCATTTCTTCAGTGGGGAAACAGAGACAAAAGGAGGAGAAGCAACTTTTGAAGCCCATGCATCAGAACTAGGTCTTTGCAAAAAGTCCAAATCACCCAGTTCAGAAACTGTTTGGCATTAGAACTTTCCTACATGAAGCTGGCCAACACTGAGGCAAAGAGGAAATACAAAACCAGAATTCTTTGTCAAAAAATGAGCGCAGTCCAACAGGCAGAAAAGACTTACCATTAACTGGTAAGTCCAATCAACGAATTTACTTAGCATCCTAGTTCACCTTTCTGTAAAACAGGGATACCACTTTATTCCTGTTAAGGGTACTCTGACAGAACAACTTCATTGTTTCAGCTCTTTCTGATTTTCTTCCTTTATGCTACTTAACAGCAGTGTCCCCGTTTCCTGTATGTGTCAATAGGACCTTTTTTTTTGTCCCTTAGCAACAGTACGTCTTTCATTTACGTAACCCTTTTTACCTTCAACAATCCCACAGCGCTCTGAGACACAACAGCTACTGAGATGAAAGGACACAGTATTATGGCAATGTGTAATTCCACATCAGTGGGGCTTCTGATACAAGAAAAGCTTTATCCAGATGATGGGGTTAAGAAAGGCAAAATGGATTTTAACCTAACAGAGATTCTGGTGAATACAATGGTGGGACAGTTATTCTGACAAACATGGCAAAAAACACTGTATGAATATGAAAGGTAAAAACAGCATCAAAAGCATATAAATATTTATATGCACAATGGTACCTCCTCAAACACTGAATCCTTTAGCGTCATTACCATGGGGATCATTAAGAAGAGTTTACTATCACTTCCTCAATTGCCTTGGAATTCCTTAGATGTCTCCAATTTAGTTCCTTCTGTCATAAAAACAGCTTCACTTGGATTAACCAGGAGTGTAGCTTATGCCTAATAAGACTGCAGGCACTAGCTCGTGCCCCAATATCCTCTTACAATACTCCCTTCTAAACCATTCCTTATTGTTCACTGTCCTTCCTGAAATATGGTCTTTGAATCATGCCCAGTTCTCCAGATGTGGTCTGACTAAGCTCTTTGTACATGCCATAATGACCCCTCTTTATTTGCCTTCAATTCTTCTATTTATACATCCCATGATCTGTATGCTTGCCAAATACGAGGAAGATAGTAAACTTATATCCTCTGTCACTCTCAGTTCTTTTTCTCAGGGAATATCTAGATAGAGAATCTGACCAGGACAGTCCTCCAGAATAACCCCTCCAGTCTACTACTAGCACCAAGCACTCCCTCTGGAGTAGGAGGATGTTTTCTCCAGAGCAGAGTGTGTCAGTGCCCTAGGAGAGGGAATGAAGCCCTGTGCTGTGAAAGCAGGGCACGCTGCAAGGACTCAGGCAGGCCTCATGAGGCAGGGTGTTGACAGGGAGGCTCTGTGCTCCACCAACCCACATGGCATCGCACAGCTATTCCAGGGTCATCTTTTGAAAGTATGACTCTACATGGCCCCTGCCCATAAACTTCTTCATACAAATGAGACAATGGCCTGATAAAAATCTACCTCCACTAGACCCTCCTAGCTGTAGCAAACATGTCATTCAAATAAAGGTCTAGGTACTGTGGTTACTTACTAATAAACATCCAGACTGCAATTATATGACTCAATGACTTAAAATATCAGAGCCACTTTTTCAACATGCATTTTAAAGAAGCCGTGAGGAAACAAAAACCCAACAGTAAGCAAACTACTGCTCCAAAGGATGGGACTTTTTATGTGACTCAAGGGTTGCCTCCATCAGCTGTCAGCAACAGAGGTCCTCTATCGCACATCTGAGCAGTTTTGATTTTTGCCAGGTTGAAACAGGCTCCTGTCACTCAGTTCTACATTGACATTTTATCTAAGTGGGACACAGCCCAGTCCTAAGATCATAACATCTGGTCTGCAGAGGACATAGGTCCTGCCAAGATGCTCACATACACACTACGTCTGTAGTTGATAACGATTCCGGGTTCGACTCACTGAGCAGACAACACAAAATTTAGAGTGGGCATCCTAGGTAGTTCGCAACAAAGTAGGCAGGAAAACAGATTTCATACCTCACCACCAATGCTTTCATCAGCACAGCTACAACAAATTAGCGGTCATGCCAGCACTACCTTGCATGAGAAATTTTGTCATTTTTATTCCAATTTTTTAACCATTTTTGCCCAACATTGGCTTTAGTCAGAATAAGTTTTTAGGGCAAGTGTAAACACAGATCTCCACCACAAGGATAACAATTTTTGCATTTGACACGTGCTGTTTGACAGGGCTTATTTTCTAAGATTGTTTTAGTAGTGTTATCAGAAATTTAACACTAAAGAGCAGCAGAAGTGCAGTTGAGGAAGTCCAATTATTTACTGGCTGCTGAATTTTGTTCCCTATCTGCAAGACTGTTTCACACAGTCTGTAGTACTAAAGAACCAGCTCCTGCCATCTACATTCATGCCTGGCTTTCTTCAATGCTGCATCCCACTTGCTCCAGCTTCTAGCACCTGTTTTACTCTCTATTTTGCTACTTGCATCCTTCTTTATTGCCCATCCATCATCACCACCATATTTGCAGTTTTCTATGGCTCAACACCAAATACAAACAAGAGCAGATACAAAAACTATTTCTGAAAGTACCCCTTGGGGTAACAACAGGGTAAGAATTTGGCAACATTTTTAAAGTCTGCAGGAAAAAAGGGGGGGGGGGAATATTTCCAAGACAAGGCTCTGTCCTGTATCTCACATTGTATAAATGCCAAATGCATTTCAAAGTCTCTTGGTTGCAGCCATTTATAGTTTGTATAAAAAGCATAACTTGTACACTTCCATTAGAGCCCTAAATATAACTGCCCCAAGCAAGTATTCACTTTTCAAACAGTACCTCTTTGAATTTTGTTTTCAAAAGAATGCTGTTGCCATTATATTATTTATAGAAATTTACATTAAGATCTTGGTTAGGAAACCACTCAGATTAATGGATCCCCAGCATTGTTTTAAAGCTCTAAATAGCTCTGAAGAAAAGCAGGTTGCCTGTGTTTTTATTATAGAACAGCATCTTTTTTGCATAAGCACAAATAGCAGCACTGTACAGTTCTCAGATGGGGTGGGCGTGGTTCTCTAAAGAATCTCAAAACACTGCCACATGTTCCTTTTATTTTGTTCTTTTTAAAAATATGGCATCTGTGTAGAGGATGAAAATTAGAACCTCAATGTTCTGATGTTTTTAAACAAGGAGAATACATTTTTATATCTTTATTACACACATGCACCATATCTTTAACAGATTCAGTCTTGTAAAAACTGATTTTTCCTGTGTGCTGCCTTCCTACAACTTTTTGCACACAATAATTCCAACTATGCCGTTTTACATCACGCAGCATCCAAAAAAGTCAATCTCAGTAGCAGAGAGAAGAATCAGGCCATTGCCAGCAATTATTTTCTTGACGCTTGGAACAAAATGATTTGTGGAGGTGACACACCTCCTTCAGATAAGATGATAACAAACAGGGAAAACTGCCTTATTGCAGAAGTAAAAGGGAAAGTATTTTATTTTCAGAAGGAGACAGGTTCTCATTACTTAACAAAACTGCATTCATAGAGGGATGCTGACAGTGACCCCAGAAGCAGCAACACGAAACAGCTCTAAGAATGAGTGCACATGTGCCTGAACAGCTCTGGCAAAAGTGCAGCCAGCACTCCCAATACAGAAGTGGTCGCTCTCACAGACAGTAAGAGAAAATAAAGAAAATTATTTTGGTTCTCTCTCTTGTTGAAATCACTGAATTATGTGCTGCGGAATCCCTGCTGCTAGTTGCAAAATGAAGTGGCATTTCCTGTGCTTTTTCCACAGGAGCAGCTCAACTCCATGCCCATCACTGCTGGCAAATTCTGGGGGATGCACAGGGGGAGGCAACCTCTGGGGTGACTATAAGCTTATCGGAGACTGTGAGGCCCTTTCTTCTACATACTTTGCAAAATTAGGACAACCTGATTAATCTTCCAAGTATTCTTGAATTATACTTTAAGATAAAATAGCTTGCTCACAGTCAAACAGCAGAATCACAACAACTTGCTTAACAGGGACAACCCAAGGAAAGACACAAACTGGCCACAACTAAAAACAGGCAGATACGCATTATTCTGCAAAGCTCTCCCCTTTTTCGGCTGTCATAGGTGCTCCAACAATGAACAGGGATGCTCCTGAATTCCTGTGGAGGCATTTTATGGCAGTGGCTGCCATACAAATTAAGAGAACCTTCCTGCAATTCTTAAAAAAGTAATAGAAAACTAGATTTCAGAAGAAGATACTCAGATAATTTCACTGACAAAAAACAAACAAACAAACAAAAAAACAACCAGACTTTTTTTTTTTTTTTTTTTAATAAATGATCATAACTTTGTCAATAAAGGGTGATACAGCAGAATTTGGACTTGCTGCCTCTTAATACTGATGGAATCTGATAACCACAGAAGCTGTCTTGGCAAATTTTTCCAGAAGCACCTCTCATGGGCTAATTTCAAAATTAACTTCAGATGACACAAAGATTAAAAAAAATATATCAGTTTTTGACATTCTGCTTTGAACCCTGAAAATGCCTGATTTTTTTCCACAGATTTTTGATTTAATTTATTTGTTTACTGTTTTACAGATTAGGACAAAATAATTAGCCAAGCACTAACAGAAAAATGCTACAATTTCCTTACTACCCATTTTCTTTGTCATTCTTGTCACCTTTCTGCCCTATTCTTACTAATAAATAAATCACCGATCTACTGTTACAGCCCTCCAGGCCTGACCACTGCTGCTTCATCTCAGCGGGAGCCAAATGATGATTGAGATGCCAATATATTAGGCTGTCCAGATTCAAAGAAGGATAAGGAACAAAGCATTTGTGCAGAGCAAAGATAAATTAATATAAATCAAGCGCTGAGCTATTTTCTGTGATGGATTAGCACCTTTCTTTGACCTAATAAAGTCAAGAGGTCTGTGTGCTGACAGCAACTAATGTGCAAATATCTGTGCTCAGTTAAGCCAGGAGGAATGCTGATCTCCTGCTCACTGTTACTCTATCGGTACATTGCTGGGTGTCTCACTCAGGTGTAAGCATTCAGCCTCCTACAAAAAACTGGTAAACAGAAAAAATAGATCAGTGGCAGTCAAGTCCAGGCCTCCATTTCTTTTGAAACTCAGTATCTAGAACTGCGTTATGTAGCGATTAAAAGCCATTACTGAACTGGCAGGTGGGAAAAGCTGCAGCTTTTGGAAACAGAAAATATATCAAAGATTTGCTGCTATCATATGTTCTACTATACTCACTTCCAAGATACAAGAGTTGTCCAGAACTGTCAAGAGCAGAAACGAGCCATGCTTCCCTTATGTTTGTGTTCGCAACATGAGCCTCTGTGTTATGTCTTGGATGAGGTGCCGGGACACTGGAGTCAGTAAAAACAAGCTTTTTACCCCTCAGCTGTTCTCACAGCCAGGTCAGGATCTGCAGTACAAACAAACAGCACGGGAAACTCACATCACAGCTCTCACATCAACCTACCCCAGAGGTAACTGGCACTCATGTAACCTGCTGTCTTTGTCTGGAGACTGGATCACCTTTCACCCTCTCTGAAGAGCTGACCTGATGAAAGATCATTCTTATAACATCCTTCAGGCCATATTTCATCCATATGCCTCTGCATTACTCATTCCATGCAGACTGACACAAATAAAAGGTAGCATCTCAAAGACAACCATGGCATTAAAAATGAGCTGAAGGCTTGGTACTTTCATTACCACCTACACTGTTTTAAACTTCCATTGAACTACCTCCAGTAACGGAACTGCTGCGCTCTTCTCCCCTGACCCTGAGCTTTGTGCTCCTGCCATCCACTTTTGTCAGAATTGGCATTTGTGCAGTTGTTTCACAAGATGCTTCAGGAAACACAGGGATGCCTCTCCTGTTATCCCTCTTCTCTCAGGAGGCTTAGCTTCAGTCGCATCAGTTCCCTGAATCGGTATGAAGACTGTATAAACACACAAGCACCAGCACAGGCACAACAGAAGCAGTGGGAAAACTTGTCTGGGGCAAAAAGGAATAGGTGAGACTGCAGCTACCAAATTTATTTTGCCTTAAGCTGCCATGAAGGCACACCCTTACACTGCTACCACATCTTGCAGAAGTAATATAAACTGTCAAAATACAGAAAAACAATCAGGATCCTTTAAATTTATCTCTTTCTGATTTTGGAAAAAAAAACATAGGAAAAGATTTACGTTTAGAAATTAGTAGAAAACTTATCCACAGTTCTGGCAGTCTAAGGCAAATTGAATTTGCCAAGTACAAGAAGTTGTTTATAACAAAAGAAACAGAGAACTAGAAATAGTTCCAGAAAATTTATTATGATCCACCTGACTGCAGCCAAAATATTACATCAGCCTAGATAGCCTGAGAACTGGAACAATATTACTCTCAAATTAGCAAGTTGCTTGGTGCACCAAGCAGGGAGAAATGGTTTTGCAGGAGATCTGGGTTTCCTCCCTAGCTTTGCTACAGACCATGGGCAAGTCTGCCTCAACTTACCATCTGTAGCCAGCAAAAAAGACATTCCTCTCTTTACTCCTTAGTTATTTACTTATTTATTTTAAGAGGTCTTAAAGAGGACCAATAGTATATCTTGCTACCACTTTCAGAATTTGCATGGTTTATCCTGGTCAGGGTCCTCAGTTGAACTTGCAGTCAGTACTTACTACTCCACTACTTGGGGGATGCATATAAACATGAAATTGAAGGTGAAACTTCTTGTTTCCTGCTTGAAGATGGATGAATGCAAGGTACTTTCAATCCAAAAGTTACACCGGCCATTTTAGCTGGCACTGATGACAAGTTAGACTCATTAGTGCCAGTGTGCAAAGGAATTATGTGTGCAGTGCTGCATTTAAAAGGAAAACACAACATAACACACGCAAAAAGGGTAGCTGATTCTTGAATATTTTAAGGATGGTAATTAGAGCACACTTTTTCAACATTCAGACAATGTCACATTAAAACAAAATACAGTGCTGAACTAGTTACAATATAACACCAGCTCATGCGATAATGTTCTTCCCCTGTCAATGCAACTAAAGCTTGCATGTTCCTGTTTTAACCTACAGGGTGATTTCTCTCATTTAGCACAATTGACAAATTACCTATTTTATGAGAGCCTAAGTTGCCAAGAACCATAAACTCTCTGAAGGAGCTGGTATGAGATCATTAATTCTACAGTGCTTTCACCGTTACTTCTAGTAACGAGACAGGCTTGGCTGCCACATGTAGTACAACATCACCAAAGCGTGTTGATGATGCTAAGGATCTGATGGTTGGCCTAGATGCTTGGGAAAGAGCAGTTATTTCAGCATCTTCAGTTAGGCAGACATTCCTACAATGCTTAAATAACAGTTTGAAGCACATTCTCATATCAACGTTTTCATATGAAGTCAAAACTTCCATGTAATTGTACAGATAAAATCCTCAATTAAGGAAAAGCAGGTAGGAAATCCTCTGGTCACACAACGTTTTTGTTCTCTAGTGCAATGCAAATGCCAGGATAAAGGAATATCCATTCCCATGAAACTTATTAGCACCCACTATGCATGCTTTCTTCCCCAAAGATTTCTATTTATACATCAGTATAAATATTTGGTAATATGTCATTCTTCAGAAAGAGGATCTTCAGGAAAAAGCGAAATGGATTTTCTGATAATTTTTTTCCTACTTTCTCTCTCTCCCACATTCCACGTACACTGGAGCATTCTGATGAAAGAAGAGTTCAGCTTATGAAGGTTCACATGTTACAATGGCGAATCCTCTTAAAAAGCTCCAGTAATCACCCAATAATCTCCCACGAGAGCTGACGTTTTGCAAAAAAAAATATAATCGCCTCTTAATCCTTTTGGACTGGAGGAAGCTCCAGCATATCATGATGATGAAACAAAAGCATTTAACATCTGAGTTTTCATTAAATCAGCAGAAATCTGCCGAGGATTAAGAGGATCCCTTCAAGCTATCAGTAAGTTTTCTTTTCATCAGATATCTCCACAAATACCAACAGATATACCTCCAGATGAAAAAATACAACTCATAAGTATGCACAGCAGAGATTTCTAGCCAGACATACAGAAATTGTTGGGCCTTCACCAACTTCAGTTAAGCAATCTCAAGCTCTGACGTGATAAGAACTGTTTCATCAACCCACAATGAGTTGTCACGTAAAAGCTCGATCTCACCATCCATAAGGTCCATGTCAAGTCTAAATTAAATCATCTCTCTCAAAGACTATATATATAATTTCTAATTTAGGCTTTTGATTCGTGCTACCAAATGTCTTTTCAAGAAATAAAAGTGCATCTTTTATATCAGGTGTTACTCCCGAATCTGCCTATTGTATTTTATAATGAAAGGAAGTGTGCTTAGATATATTTGTATTTCCCTTTTCCCCAGTAAGTACTGGGAAAGAAAATACATTTTTGCCTATACATGCACACTGCCTCAAATCTGAGAATGGGATCTTTGTTTTGCAGTTGTAGGCAGAGGCATCAAAGACCTTGTCCGGCATTGCTTCTCAGGACTGAGGCAGAACAGGAAATCCAGTGCTCTGCAAGTCCACAAAAGAAAGTGGGAGAAAAGAAGGGGTTATCTACAGCTCCTTTCCTATTTTGGAGTATTAACTGCAACAATGCTTAATATAAGATGCAGTATCCTGAAGAAATGCATTTTAACAGAGCAGTGTCATGCAGCATGCTACACTGTGCCTCATTTACAGCCTAAAAGATCGAGACAATTCTATGTGGATGTAGTTTATTTACCATCTCTACAGCTAGGAGCCATAAGAAAATACATAAAAATAATTAATAATTAAAAGTCATTCGAATCTCAAGTCTACCTCACTATTAATTTGGTTACCTCCTGGCTAACTTTATGTTCACTTTCTCTTAAGAGATAGAGCCATCACAAACTGCATCACTACAAAAAGAGAATGTAAGAGTTTAGAAACAACTGAAACATGAAGTATGCCATTTCTCCCATTCTCTGCCTTTGTTTAAAGGAGCGTCACTGCTTTGCCTCATTGCTTCTGTGCACCAGACTAACAGCTTCTAAGATTTTTCCACAACATTATCCAAACCCAGCACAGTCCTCTGGATGATTTTTCCAGTGTACACATATTCCCCCAGCTGACTTCTTTCACTTCCAAGTTATTGTACCATCAGAATGACAACATGAGATTTATTAGACTGTAGATGTATCTTAAATAACCCAGAGAGGCGCTGACATTCCCTGCTCTCAATGGGGCCTATGCAAACCCCTCTCTCCTGCTGGAAGGACAAGCTGAGATCACAATGATGTAGATTTTTTTCAGCAGGGGACGATTAAAAATAAAACCTGGGAGGAAGGCAGATATTTTTAAGGAAAACTTCACTATTCTCAATCAAAAAGGAAAACTATTTTGAAGTAGCATTATAAACCATCCATCTGTGCTGAAACAGAGGTTATAGTGGGAAAAGACTTAGTAGGCTGGAAAGGCAACAGTAGGCTTAGTACATAGCTCATGGGACACAGCAGCAGAAATACTGAATTTATTCCAGTCTGTTGTTCAATCATGTGACTAAGGCATTTCCCTCAGTTTTCTCATCTGTTAAACAGTTAACAATGCTGCTTCCACTTATGAGGCCTCAGAGATGCCTGGAATATGCTCTGAGAGGCAGAGGAAGGAAGCAGTACGGCAGACAAAAAGCTCTCAGAGCAGTCTTCACAGAGGTGAGATCCTATTGTTATAAACACTGAATTCACAGTCCACTGAGATGAAAAGCCAAACGTCAGTTCACTGCTTTATATAAAACATAGCACGGTGTATCAGCCACAAAGCAAAGCTACTTCATAACTCCGTTCTTTCTCCAGAAAGTATTCTTAGAAAAAAATAACCCAAACAGCAAGACCATGTCAGAAAGTCAGCGGCTTTTTCAATGGAAATGTTAGCCTGCAATGCAAGCAGTTCACTGCAAGGCACGTATTGCTCCAATTGCAGATTTTCGTAGTCACAACTGGAACACTAATTCCCAACCTGCACAGATCACAGGGCCAAGTAAGAGAAGGACCCAGAAGCCCTCTGGCCAGATCCACAATGTGGACACCGTGGCTGAACACTGCCTCTGCACTCACAGTAACATTGATGGCCTGATGAAAGCACATTTTCATAGTGATTGAAAACATTTCTAAAACCACTTATTCAACAAATAAGTCATTTTACCATGAGTCAGAAATAAGGCTGAAACCCCTCTGTGCTCTCCTGGCCTTTAGAAGGCTGAAAGAAGACGAAAGACAAGCCTGGACAAGCAATGGGAGCAGGCAATACATCCGTAATGTCACCAGTTACACACAGGGGAAATTCTCAATGCCAGCATGTGACTTGAGAAAAAATCCATTGTGGTTAGACTAAAAGACCAAAAGCTTCAGCAACCATCATCACACCACATTTTACACAAAGCTTCACTTTGTTTGAAACGCTCAGTCCTGCAGCAGCAGGAGCACGAGGCTGGGTGTGCCATGAGGTGAGCCACAGAAGGATGTTGTTCCAGGCACAGCAGTGGGGCACTGGACTTCTCAGATCATATGCTGGGGGGTGAGGGGGTGTCTTTGGTTCAGAGGGACTTTCAAGGAGATGTTTGACTCCACGCCTCCTTTTCCCCACCTTTGAAATTGGGAAAAATATGAATGCTTTTACTAAATATTCACATTTTCAAAGGCACCTAACATGGAAGGATACGCTCTGTATATTTCTGCAGCAGTGTCTGACCAAAGACTTTTTCTCTTTCATATTTGTACTGCTTTGGTAACAGATGAGTCAGGTTAAATAGAAAATGGAAAATGAGTACCCTGGAAGGAGGGCCATAGGTGGATTAAGTGAGAGTCCCAGCGTGTCCCACAGGAGAGTAGGTTCCTGCAGGTACTCAGACAGCAGAGGCTCCAGAGAGGACCATTTACTGTAACTCTGCAGTGAGTAATGAATCCACAGGGCTTCCAGCCAGGAGCATGTGATCCATAGAACTTCTTAGCAGATGAAAAGGCCTTTTTCCAGCACTGCTTCATGGATGGCATCAACAGATACTTCGATGGCTGAGTTATGCTCAGGTGTTCCACTGTTACCTTTTTCATGGAGCCAATCCCCACTGAAACTGCCCAGCACCACTCACTTATTATCTTATACATTAATTTATTCATTACTTAGGTTGTCATCTTTAAATGAAAGTTATTTCTTCCCTTGCAGTTATCCACCACATAATCTACCTGTCTCTGAACAGCTTCAACTGATGGCAGTGACATGAGGCCAGCTGGGGCCATAGGCCTATCCCCCTTGGGCTCCCTGGCACAGCAAGTCTGAACTGCATCCCAGTGTACTTTGTCAAATAATAGCCAAAATAAAATGGATTATTTAAACATGTAAGAGAGACTGATTTTTATATTTTATTCTGAGCACATTCCTTCCAAGACTAAAAGGCAAGCAAGTGGTCACTTCAGCCTCTCTGCTGCCTTTCACAAGACCATGACTAAGGGCTGGCAGGCTCACAGCCAGACTCTGAAATGGATGAATTTTCCCTCCTCGCTCTTATAAAAAGCACAACATCTTGGCTCGTCTTAATGCCTCTAATCTCTTTTCAACATTCATATATTCTCCCATCCAACTAGAAAGCAATTGCTGCTGTTATAGTCTTTTTTTTAATATATATATAAAAACATCCCTTATTCGTTTTGTTATTCAGCATCATCTGTGTGATCCCACATGATGGAATCAGAGTGACTTTGGAACACCCATAAATCACACCACATAAAATAGTCAGAAATAACTTTTTCTTATTGTTAATTTGTTTTACAGCCTCTCACTGCAACCAGCTTAGCCTGCCACGTATAACATCTGGATTGCTATCTGTAATAGAAGGAAAAAAAACAAAACCAAAAAGAACAAGCACTAGCTGCAGCTCACACTGCTGGAAGCCAAGGGTGAGGGAATGGCAAGGAGACAGTGCTTGCAGCTATTTTCACATTTGCAATGTTCCAAAATAACAGTAACATTTTAAACACCATATTTACTACAACAAAGAGTTTAATTATCTGTCAAGTTATGCCTACTCCCCCCAACCCCGAAAATAATAATCACAACTATTTATGAGTTTGTAACACTGACCTCCTGCACGTTCACACAATTACTGATCTCTGTGCCATAGTAAACATTTAGGAGAACAGAATAGATGTCAATCCTCTGTTCGGCACAAGGAATGCCAGTCTCTTTTTTCTGATGCTTTACTTTGGAGGCTTTGCTTTTAACCTGTCGCTTTCCCAAAATGTCACACACAAGCAGGGCGAATGTCCCAAAAATATATTCCACTTGATACCACTCTCAACTCAAAGAAATTTTACATCAGCTTCACTGAAACGTCTCAGCTATACACTACCTGAGGAAAAGCCAAATCATGTTCTTACACAATCTTTCACCAACTAGGCCATAATGGGTTAGGGTTGCGTGGTTCAAGACTATACAGAAACCAGGAGTGAAACTGCTGCTTTCAGATCTCATTGTATCTTCTGAAAAACAAACACTGATATGAGTGGTTCCCTTCAGGTTCCTTAAGACAGCAAAAGCCCACCTGAGTGTCTGTCAGTAACACCACATCAGACGGCTAAAATAAAGTGATTCAGCTTCAAAAGAATTGAGGAAAAAACCCTCCTCTTGAAAAAGTGCTTGCCATATTTTGCTCAATAGATTGTATCAAACTGAAGCCTCATGGAAAGTAGAGAGAAGTGTTATTTCACACTCCAAATTCTTTTCCAGTTTTTCTGTGGCTTGCCAGTCACATTTTTCTGCTTAACACTTAGCTTCTCTGCATTTAGGCTTGGATACAGATCCTTGCAAACAATAAAATGGTCTAAATGGGTACACAGAGTCTAACCGTAAACAAGAAAACCATAAAATTCCAATGAGGGTTCACATTAGGCTAATGGTAAGGCCAGTATATCTGTACTTGAGACTTGTCTTAAAGTCCATTACCAGAGCTCTAAGCCTGGATCTCTTTATGGGTGGTCTTTGGCTGATGAAGCAGACAATAACTCATCGTAGGCACGCTGCTCATTCCTGATGAGGCATCCTGCTACTTACACCAATATGCTTTACATTTGACACCAAGTCCAGCATTCGATATGGAAGTTGTCCAGCAGCTGAAACTCTTGGAGCTGTGACAGCTAACAATGACTGTACCCAGAGCCCCTCCAGTAGCAGGCTTACGGTCCATGGCCACATAACTTATGCCGATTTTACCAATACCATTCCCAGGGCTATAGCATCAGTTTAAAGTTGCCCTAAATGACAGCCAGCTGGCTCACTAAAGATAGGAAGCAGGCGATACATACAAGCTCAAGCTCCAAGATAACAGGGTTTGGCAGGCAACATTTGATTCTGTGAAACACCGCACTTCCCTGCTGCATAGGAATGACTGAGGATAAAGCTGTTAAACTTGGACACAAGAGTAGCACGGCTTGTTTAAACAAACAGACTATGTCACCAATTTGACATCTGCCTGCTTAGCACTGCAGCGCCAGCTAAATGGCTACGTGTTTGCTTCTGAAGCGCTGGCAGGAAGGACAGCATCTTTTGCACAAGTTTCGTAGATGAGATCGCAGCAAGAATACTCTCAAAGCTTATATTAATAACTGGGTTTGAATTAGCAGAGAGAAAGAGGGAACAGAGAGAGGATAAAGCATAATGAGATCCCAACACAGGAAGGGAAGACAAGGCTGTGTTCTCAAAGCATACGCGCACAAAAGGAAGAGAGGAAGGAAAGCCAGAAAACCTTGCCATAGTTGACCACACTTGTTTTCCACAACTGTGGTTTACAGCCACTCTTTTCACTACAAAAGAAGCAAAGTAAATATAAGCAGAGGACTTGTGTGAGCTCTGTGGGCGTGGGAGCAGGACACATGACATCAGCCAGTATCGCAGCATGCCTGTGAATCATATGGTAATCAAATGAGAAGTTCCTGCCCAAACAATACACACAGTGTTAGGCTACAGGTCTTGTAGGCAGCAGCTCTGAGCTCACTGATTGAGAACTAGAAAAAGCCAACATTATTGGCATTATGGAAGCCCCTAGTTGACACATCTAACAACAAAACATGAAGGACATCCTGGGCTCTGTAGTAGTTACATTTTAGCTGTCTCTGAGAACCAGAAGAACCTAAAATCTACAGAGAAACCTTGCTCTCTTTCCACCCCACAGTCTCTCTGCTGAAAGCCAGGCCAGGCTTTTTTCAGTTACATTCAGTGGCAGGACAAGGGGCAGCAGGCACAAACTGGAATACAGGAAGTTCCATACAAACATGAGGAAAAACTTTCTTACTTTGAGGGTGACAGAGCACTGGCACAGGCTGCCCAGGAAGGTGGTGAAGTCTCCTTCTCCGGAGATATTCAAAACCCACCTGGACCCTTTCCTGCGCAACCCACTCTAGGGAACTTGCTTTATCAGGGGGCTCAACTACATGATAGCCACAGGTCCCTTCAAACCCCTTTGATTCTGAGGTGTTGGCCCAGAACTTATGCATAATAAAGTAAATAAAAAAAGCTTTAAAGATCTTCTTGGATGCTTTTTAGTGCCACCAAAAAGTCATTTATTAGGATAAGTAAAAGCCCAAACACCTACTTAGGATCCTTGGAATCCAGCTCTGACTAGGATCTGCCCAAGCAGGTCCATACCAAGGAAAGATAAAGGCCTGGATGTCACCTCAAAATCATCCCACAACTCAGGGAATAGAAAAGCAGTAACACTAAACAAAACATAAGGAATATACACACTTAAACTGCAAATGCCAGAGAACAAGAATAAAATAAATCACAGCTGAAGCAAATCTAGTGAAAACCACAAGTATAATAAAAAACAGGCAGAAAAAACACAACGTAGCTGGGTCACCAGCTATGAGATCTCCATGGTGTTTATTTTTCTCTGATAATGTTTCCAGTAAGCCCCAGAAAATAAATCTCACCGTGGAACCTATAAGAACAGCCCTAGGTTACAAAGTATATACATGCACAGATGCATGAGACACAGAAAAAGGTTTTAGTAAACAGTACAGCCTGATTTCTACAAACCAGCATAGCCACACGTTTTTCTCTAAAATAACATCTGTATGCACTGAGGGAAGGCAGAGAGGAAATATGCTCCTTAAAAACATGCTCCACTTCTTTTTACAAGCAAAACCACATACATACTCTACCACTGTTAGCCCGTACTATAAGGCTAGTGTGATCAGCAGCCCCTGAGGCCTCAGGCTTTCTTATTTGAACATTCAAGAGTCATGGGGGGTCCTAGAGGAAAGGCCGTATCCAGAATCTACAAAAGCAAATAAATGCCAAATTGTTACACTTTTTATGACAGTCCTGTGAGAAGCTGCAGCACAAGCTAGAGGTTGATTAAAGTTACTGACCACACTTCTACAGTACGAGCACTGATAAAATCATGGGGACAGCTAGGGACATACCTGGGAAAGAAAAAACAAGACTAATTTCTACTGACAGCAATCAGATCAGTTGTTCTGCCCAAACAAGCACCTTGAATTCTGCTTTTCCATATGTGCAGCCCCGCTTCTCCTCTCTTTACACCACCTCCAACCTCCTTCTTTACTCATTTCCTCTTCTGTGGTTGTCCGAGTTCAGCTGACACCAAAAGCTCTTTGGGAGACAAAACACTGCTTTGTACTGTGGGTCTTGTTATGTAGCAAGTGTCCTGATGCAAGCTCTGGAGTTGGTGGAAATCTTGTGATGGTGCCGCTTACAGTATAGAACACTTGATTTTTTTGAAGAAGGTGCTGCCATGCTTAGCTAAACCACAGATGGCCCCTTCTCCACTGCAACAACATAGCACACTGCACTACTAAACATTTTGCCTAACCTATCCAAAATGGAACCACGGATGTATTTAAGCAGCATGCTAACTGCACTGGATTACTATATTTAAGACAGACCACCATAACAAGACTACTCCGACATCAGTGTTGAGAAATGAAAACTCATGTTTAATGCAGGAATAAAAGACATGCTTTTCCTCTTGTATACAGCAGGATTCTGTGATGCCATTAATTCACACAGCTTACATACCAACCACAGTATGAACAAAATGAGACTACTGCTCACATGCTATTCTGGTAGATGAAAGGCTTTGCAAAAAAGCACAGGTGGTAGTTGTTCTTTGCAGTACCTTCCACTATCTGCAAGCACGTTTGCTAAAGCTTTAGCAACCTCTAGATACTTTACCTTAAAGAGCCAGAATAAGGGTAAGTTAAATATGCACTTTTCTTGCTTCTCAAAACTGGAGAATCTCCCTAAATGTACTGTAACATGGCAGTGAGGAGAAGGTGTAAAGATACACCTGTCTACCTCTCACACATTGGGCATTAAGCCAGCACCATGCTTCCAGACCAGCTAGGGGTGAATTAATACATCAGACTTCCTTCTAATGGTTTCTGTTTCTTTCTCCCTTACTTGCATGACACAACGCAGGAAAACCCTGGTGAAACTAAGTGAATTTCCCAGTAAACCATTTGCTCCTCTTGAAGAGACTGAGAGTCTGGGTTGTATTGGCAGGAGGAAATGGTGAGAGGCTGGCAAAGTAAGCCTTGCATAACCTCAGTGACATCAAAGGCTTACCAGGGTTTTAAATCAGATCAAAATTTGACTATGCAGCACTTGCCAGAAACAATGAAAACTAAGATATCCTTAGAAGTAATTTATGATTCATACTCAAATTTTCAACAAGAACTTCTCTTTACAATTCTTACGCCTTTATTCTTGATAAAGTAGAACAGTTTAGGGTAAATTTTTTCCTGTACAGTAAATCAATTTATAGGTCTTTCAAAGCAACCACTTAAAATGTCAGAGCCTATGAAGAGAACACCTGAATATTAAAAATCTGCCTGATGTTCAGTGAAGCATTTCTGTAGAGAATTAGGAATAGATAAGAAGGGTGTAAGAAAAGAGGATAAAGTGTAATCAGCAGAGGGGAAAAAACTCAACCTATTACTTGTCACGTTGTTGAGTCAAATAATCTACCTGAATGAAAACAGAAATACCATTTACCACATTACACTTCGCACCATGAATAATACATACACCTCCCTCTGTACTGAAAATAAAACTCCCACTTGAGCTTTCACGGCTACTGTGCACCTGGAGAGTCTAAAGATTAAGTAACATCCTTAGGTTACAACTGAGAAACACATGGTTTTGTAGCTCCTAAGTGAAAACAATATTTTAGCTGTCCCCCAGTCTTAGAAAAGGTTGGTTTGTATCTAAAAGTCATTCACTGTCTGATGAGGGACAGGTTAAAGCAAGGATATATCACGCTCTTGAGAGAACCTAATCTAAACATCATGATAACCCTCCCACCCCCTTCCAAACTCTAAGGGCCACAGTTTAGGGTCAAAGCTCCCATATATACAGTTTGTCACTTGCTACTCTCATGCAAGAATCATGCTGCACCAGCAGACTGCATCTCAGCACCAGTTCCATGCATAGGGATCCAGCATAAACTTGTGTCTGAGAAGATCAGCCAGCGCCAGAAGGAACAAGAGTGCTGTCCTCTGGTTTTCCAGTCTACACTGGAATACAATCCTGCTGGTCTTACCCCTAACTCCCTGCCATCACTCCAGCCAAAAGGCAGATGGCATGCCACATCCACAACATTCACTACTCTCTGACACCTCAGCCAGGCTGCACAAAGTATGCACTGAAAATGTGCAGTATATATGTAAAGATAAAGACATATTGTGGAAACATCAGTATACATACTTCACAGTAGCAGAAATGACTGACACCCATAAGATCAAAAGTATGACCTTCTGCATAGACAGGAGCTCAGAAATATCTTGGTTCCTTAGTCAGCTTGGTAAGACTGATTTTCTCAGGCAGAACAGATATTTGAATAGCAACAAGGATTAACTACCATCTAACTAATTAACGGGAAAGGCCCGGATGAAACAATAAGCCAATGGAAAGATTAAAACCATTTGAGCTAGATCCTTAGTAAACAGATCCCATTCATTACCATTGATACAATACTCAGACAGCATTGTTCTCTCTGCCATATTAAGTTATAATTAATTATGCAGTACAGCCATTGACACCTGAGATCTATTCAATATCAGCTCTACTCTTACAAGACCAGGCTCTCTGAGAAGAGAGAACTTTGAGGATATCTGATACCATCTCAACATCTGTTACCTTGGCATAGCATATAGACAAAACCTCAAATGGCAAGTTACAGATGCAGGAAAAAAAAAAAAAAAAAAAAAGAGGGGGGATGGAGGAGTGTATTTAATCTCAAAGTCACGCACTTTGTATTTTATCACATTCATTTCATAATTAAAAACAATGAGGCACAAGAAGCTCTCTGACTTTTGGGAAACCACTTCCAGTGCCCTATTCTTCACTAGAGTTTCCTCTTGGGACTGCAAAGCCCTGGAGTTCGTCAGAGAAATGTGAGCAGACTATGCAGCATGTCACTGACATGAGATACTTTCTCTCTTCAGTAGAAGATACAACTTTCACCTCAGAGAGTCCCAGAAAGGAAAAATCAAAAAGACCACGAGCTTAAATCAACCCAAATTTATAATGAAATCCAGGTTTGTTTTGAACTGAGATCACTCTTCAATTGCGTTCTTTGCACTGAATGACCCAGGAGACTGGTTTGGAATCAGGAATGGTTTGAATTGGTACACTCTGGATTTCATTACTCCCCTCTGGACAAGTGGATGCATTTTGAGAGCCTGAAACTTCATTTGTACAAATCCTGCTATAGCTGGAAAAGCAGGAATTAAAGCAAACAGGACAGAATATGTGGTGATGTCTGTGAGTCAGCATTCAAATGCCTGTTTCGTTTCAACATTCACTAAGTCTGGAATGGATGGAGGGAGGGGCAAGGGGAAAGAGGCTTGGCTTACTGTACCAGTAGCACACAACCAAGTGTGTGGTATGGAAAGCTCATTGTATAACACTGACAAATCTATTTCTGTATTTCTTTATTTCTCACCTTCCTGCCAGCTGGTGGCTGTAGCACCTGGTATCTCATCTGGAACCAGGGAGAAGTTAGTGTTCTCCCTTTTGACAGGAGACTTCTTGTTGCAAGTCTGGTACATTTAACATTCTTTCTAACTGGTTCGTTTATAGCACACAATAATTAGCTTCCAGAAACAATTAGCATAGCTCTAAGGACTTGCTCACTGAGATTTGTAACCATAGTGTTAAGAGTTTTTTGTTGTTGTTGTTGCTGTTTTAGGAGGTGGAGGGCTAACCAAACAATGGGGGGGGGGGAAGATGAAGAACAGAGCATATGTTCAAAATGATACTTGAACTAAAGCTTCAGTCAGTTCCCATGCGTTGCTGAAATTACACATAATGAAGGAATGCACAGAAGCAGTAAGTTAAATATTGCAGTACACTTCAAACTTGATTGCAGTTATCTGGAAGATTTATTTCTATTCCTTATAGATACTGTTTCTCACATTTCACTCTCAACAATAGTCATAGAGCTGTTATGGGCAACTCACATAGAAGATAACACCAAAAACTAATGGAGATACTGACTGCACATATGCCATACATTAACGTAATTTGATTTCAGAGACAGCTATTGATATTCTTATTTCTACAGCAATCTGTCTTCCCCTGATGTAGCCAGGGAACAACAGTTAAATTTGAATTTTATGCCTCTCAAGAGGTTAATACAAACAGCTATGAGCCTGTCACATATACAGCAGGGAAAAAGGAAAAAAAAAATACCTGCCTTGGGGGGGGGGGGGAGGGATGGGCAGAACATTCTCAGGTACTCAAACACAGAAGTAAAGCAGCCCACAGGTAGTGATTTGCACAGTAAGAGACAGAAGCACTAAAACAAAAACTCTGACATCTGATTGAGATCACCATCAAGGCAGAAGACATTTCAAGAAGTTCAAGTGAGAACAACCGCCTGGTTGCAACAAACCGTGCTGATTGTTGACAGACAGCAGTTTGTATACAAAACTTGAATATGATACAGGCATTCAAAGAATAAATTAATAAGAAAATATCTTGGTTGTGGTTTTAGATCTATGATAAGCCCTCCTCATCAACCCCAGCACAGTTTCAGCTCCCACTCCTTTGCTGAATCACTACTACATCACTACTACAAATCACTGAAGTACTTTGAGACCTTCCTTCCTAATGAAAACACTAGGAAAAATACAGTCACTATAATCTGCTATGAAGTCACTATATGGACGGGACAATCATTCTGTCTCAGATCTGCAGCTCCTTTAATGATCATTTGTTTTGTTCTTTTTCTTTTACAACTGAAGCAGCAGATCACTAGATGATCACATAGAGAAAGCAGAAATACTGTTGTACTCCTTGGAATATTCCCTTCTGCATCTCTTTCCCCATCTCAGACATATGCTAGTAGTTACAAGCAGCTGGCTGAAGTTCCAAGTTCAACCAAAAGGACTGGGTGGGGGGGTGGGGGGGGGCGGAGAAACCACATTCAAACACGATAGATCACCTTCTAAGACACTTCCATCACTCCTTCCCTCTGCCTACTCATTGTCTTGAGGTCAAGTAAAATGTAATCAACTGAAGAAGTCAATAATTGAAACGTCTCACAGTATATATACATCCATGCTTGAGTAAAAATAATTGTTAAATAATGAAAGAACACAGATTTTGCTAAAAGAAAGAATTTTTGAAAATTTGCATTTTTCAGACTAGGGAGCTCTTTTAGCTTTATCAACAACATCAACAATTAAGTTAGTGTATTCTTTACTGATATAACAGTGGGAGGAAAAGGCTGAGCCCTGCACTCAAAGTGCCACAGAACTCTCTTACAAACATTCAGAGAAGGAGCAGGGCAGGGGACCACACTCTGGACTAATAAATGGAAAGGAAGTTTGGTAGCACCTGCTGCCAGGAACGCCTGAAAGAAAACAAAAAAGATTTTCTGCCTTCTAATTTCTCTTATGTCAGAGACCTAAAGTGAGCAGAAAGTAAAGACAGAGGTAGAGGTAAGAGCTGCTGATCACTCTAGGCCAAGGCCAGGAGCACGCAGCGATCAGGACCAAATAAAAAGAGTTTGGCTGATGGTGAATACGCCAACACAGAAGGGAACATCATCTGCTAACTCCAGTCATCATCACTGTGACAAAAAACAGTGCTGGTGAGCACCGAACAGGCAACCATATAATTTTTTATGTATCAGTTCAGAGCTGTAAGATGATGAGAACCACAGGAACAGACACTAAATGGGTGCCTACTGTAAAATGGATTCATTCACTTCCTCAGAAGCATGTCTGCTACACAAACTCCCAGAAACACTGGCATAGTGCCCAAACAGCACTTATTCAGCCAATTCAATTAGCGTTATCATTAAGTCACAATATATCTAATGAATGAAACAGACACATAACTACTTATTATCACAGCATTTCTTTTTGGAGCAGTGTTACTGACGGGATGCAGAGAGCACATTCTGATGCACGAGTGGCAGTGTGTGGATAAGGAAAGCTGAAACAGTCCAGACCAATCAGCTCCTCTCCCTGACTTCCAGAGCTGCTCCTGCAAATAAGAGTTTTTGCGTTGTCTTTAATTTGCACAAGGTCTACACCACACTTCCTCCTTCTTAAAAGCAAGTCTGAAGTAGAAAATTCAATAAAGGCAAAATATTATAGCTTTCAAATTTTGATCAATCTATATTGACAACAGTATTCTGGGAGCCTTCATATGGCATAGATATTTTTTGAAAGGGTAGAGCAAATGAACTCAAACTCAGATCATATCTTCTTTCATACTTGGTTAATTATGTGTCATCACACGTCCTACTAAAAATGCTGCCCATGTGAGGGAGGCAAGTGTTCAAATACTGGAATTACCCAGCACAAGAATAGCAGGGATTCTTTGATTTTCAGTAACACTAACAATTCCACTGTTTTAATTTCATTGGGGTTGTTTCCTACAACTTGGTTATCTCTCCTTCACTGCCCCAAAACAGAAGCACCCTAAAAAAACATGACATGAAAATGTCAAAATTCCACAGAAATAGATGATTCTTCTGAGATAACCCAAAGCTGCATGGCATGGGCTTCACATACTGTCATAAAGCATGCTGCTAAAAAGACATTATTGACCAAGATGTTACAAGTTGTTCTACTTTGGCTCCAGCTTGTTATGGCATATACACCAAAGACAAGCAATTAAAATGGCACTAGTGGAAAGGAATGGCAAAGGACTGTCTTGGTATCACTGTACTACAGGTGGCGAAAAAAACCCTGCAGGGTACACCAGTGAAGCTTGGCAGAGGCATCACTTATGTGATGTCACATATGCCTATAATCACAGGTGTGAAAATAATAGTCTGACAAGTCCAGGGATCTCCTACATATGATAACTACTGAAGGAGAGTGCTCCACTTCACTGAGAATGATTGTTAAAAGCACCAACAAGCTACAGAACACATTCTTAACAAAATTTTGACTTCAAGTCCTAGATTCAGTCTTTTTTTTTTTTCCCCAGAAAAATAAGTGGTCCTAGTTAAGGGAATAATGTAGGTATTTCCCAATCAACAGAATTAGGGACTCCTAACTACAATTTCTCATGTGAGGCTTCTGAATGCACTGTTTTGTTTACAAAAGACAGTCGATTCAGTTCTCCGATGAAACCCAGTACCTGGCAAGTAAGTCATGTTAATCATGGCTTTTAACATTTACAGACTAGAATTCAGAATTTGCCTGATCTAAGATATTTTGGTTTTAGGACTCAGTCTCAAATAACTGACAAGTATCCATTATTTCTGCTATCCTAGCTGGTTCTGTTTTCTAGGCAAAATGCTTAGGTGACTGCTGGAAATTGTAGAGATGTTTGTGGTAAGTATAATGAGTCTGATCACTAAAAGCACAGTAACTACAATAGCACAATACTAAATATGGGTTAACACATGCTGCTAGGTCTACCAAGATAAATTTGCCTGCAAGGAACTCCTGGGTACAACAGCAAGTCTGCCTCAAATATTCAGGTCAGCTCTGATATTTGTTGCAGCACAAAAACACCTGCAGTCTAAGAGAAGCAAAAAAGATATAAGAAAGGAAGGTGTTTGTAATTATATTTAAATTGAACTGTTTTTTTTTTTTTTTTTCATTTGAGTTATGAACTTTCAAAAGTTATTCTTACAATAATAGATCAGGGGGACCTTAAAAGCCTCAGACAGTATTTTCATGTTTGTGAACTCAAAAGGTATACACACTACTGCAGTGCTGTGCAAAGAGGGTGGCCCAGTAGAAGCTTCTCGCTGCTGCTTTCCTGGGTATTCCAAGGGTCCTGCTGCAAAGGATGAGCAGGGGGCTGCCTTCGTGTCTCTTCTGGGTGAGGATCAGAGAAGAATATCTACAACCATCTTGGCTGTAGCCTCTCAGTACTCAGTTAGGAGTTACTTTAGACCTTCCTGACTGCTCTACAGATTTTGTAAAAGATATGGAAAGCTTGTTTGCATGTTCCTACAGCACTCCTCTCAGATTTGAGTTTCTGGACATTACTGATGTATCAATAATGGTATCTGAATTGCTCTAATTTCAATAATTGAAACAGACTTGACTCGGTGGGTTACATCTTTATCTCAGTTAAGCAGTTCTTCCTCTTGTAGCAGATTTTCGTGTTCCAAGCAGTGGGTTTTTCAGCACCCCCTGCAAATCTGCTTGACAGCGCAAGAGATTTCCTGACAGTATGCCCTTTTCCCTTGGTATTCAACTTGAAATTCCTTTTTGCTTCTTCTATTCTCTGCCAATTACCTCTCTGGAGCACACTAACCAAATCCATCAACATTTACATCTTTAAAATAATATGGCATAATTAGCTCCAGGGAAACAGCTTTCACCAAGCCACACATATTTATCTTTTTTAATCTTACGCTGTTAATGTAATGCCTCCAGCCAGATCCTGAGTCATTTGCTACTCTCCTTGGAGCTCATGCCAATTTGTTAGCTTTTTTTTCTGTCAATTCAAATGAATAAAGCTGAGAGTACAACAGGAGGTGAGGTCTTTTCTGAACCATGGTAAGTCTGTATGGCTGAAGTCCATTCTGAACCATAAGGGAATACAGCACATTAAAAAACTTCGTAAATGAAAACTAACTCCCACACCACCTCTCTGGTGAAGGATGGTAAGCACATAACCTGTCTAGGTACAAAACATTCTACTTATGGCCACAAGGTGAGAGAGACAGTGTGAGAACTGTGTTGAAATTCAGCACTTACCTTAATCTTGACTTCACCCCATTTTTGCTGCTTAAAAGAACAACTTAGAGCAACTTTGTTGCTTAAAAGCAATTTTAGAGATTTTTTTTTTTTTTTTTTTTGTAATGAAGTAGTTTAATTCCGATTGTCCTGTAATTCTGCACTTATATTATCATATCAGATCTGCTACTGAGTACCATTTTGCTTCCCAGGGTTCAGATGCTGTTATGACACTTGACTTCTTTCCCTCAACCTCATCCATCTGAAAATGTACTCTGAATCCACAACCCTCTGGAGCCCGATCCACTTAAGCTTTGAAGCAACTGTCAAAATACAGTACATCAAAGCATATACTGAGAACATGTAATGTCTCTGAAAAGCCATAGTACAAATAAATACGTATTTCAAAACCTGGAAATCAGAGGAGCAGATCTGCACAAAGAACTGAACCTAAAGGTGAGATCTTTCTATTTTGGTAACAACTCTAACATTATAAAGCATTGGCACTATTCAAGTAGTGGTTCATGCTTTCAGCAGTGCTGTGTTGTTGTTGATTTTGACAGCCTAAGCAATACCAAGTCCTCAGGGAGTGTTGCAGTGGAACTGTTGCATGCCTGGCTGGAGAAGTAGCAGCTGTAGCAGGAAACTGTGCACTAAAGGGAACAAGTCTCAGCTTGACTTCATTTTTTTTTTAAAGCCATTTCTACACCTTCTACATAGTTTGTTTTGTTTGTGCTCTCACTAAAAAAACAAATGCTTTTCATGCTTGTTTCACATATGACTACTTCTGTAACGTGTCTTTTATAGTAATGAGAAATATCACAGTTCTATATTACCATATTAGTGACAACTTCATGCTTACTACGTAGATGATCATAGAGTTATGTTTGATAATTAAACAGAATTTGAATACCCAGAGGCACTCCGTAAGCTGCAAGTGTGGCATGACTTCCAGAAGAACTATGACAACAAACACCAGTGCTGAAGTGGTCACAGTGAAAGTAAGTATCTGACGTACCCTTGCTTGCTTAAACCATATTTCATTACTGCAAATACTGTTCACAGTCAGGAGTTGAAAAATCATGATGGAAAAAAAAATAGTAATAACAACTCCTGAGGTATTACTCTAAATAAGACTCAGGTTCCTGCAGGTTTCTGCATTTTAGGCTATGCTCTGTGTTCTTCAAACTTTTTATCACTATCACAAGAACTAAAACCCAACACAGTTTTGCAATGAAAACTGAAATTGTCCTGCAATTAGCTATGGCAGCAATCACTCAAAAGTGAACACAACTCTCAAAGAAGCAGAGCTTAACACAATGTGACAAGAATAGTGATGTAACACCCTTCAATCTCTTAAGGAGTGGGGATCCCCACAGCTAATCTTTCTGATGCTTACAATGAGAAACCTGAAGAAGGCAGCAAAATAAATAAATAAATAAATAAACAAATAAAAGATGGACCTTTAAGTCCTCTTAGGTTGCTATCTGGTTCCCCTAGAAGACAGTGGGTACCAAGCTATGGAGACTTGCATTTTGCAGTGATTTTGGATAAAGCCTGCATCTTCCAAATAATATTAAGTATAAGAAGTTGAAATTGAAATAATAATAATAACAGACACACTTGAGAAAACCTAAAAGAAAATATATTCCAGAAAGACAGAATTTCCTGGTACTATACCCCCCTTACAATGTAGGTAAAATAACAACTTTAAAAGCAAGTAAATTAAAATAGAAATGATAAATGCTCTGAATTGTTTCTTCACAGGTTACCAACATGACTATATCTGGATAGGGTAGAATGCTATTTGAAGGGAGATTTCATTTATCCTGGAACCTAACCTATCCCTGGGGAAATCTGTTTCACTAAGTTGAATACAATACCTCTATTCATTCACCACTTTTTCCATTAGTTGCTTTGCTTTAGGGGGTCCATTCTCCGTTCAACCTTTTCCTCCACAGCCCCCTCCTCTGCCTTGCACTATCACACAGCCAGTTTATGAGCCACACTACTTTCTTGCATTCTGTTATCCTTGCAATATATATTTGATGTGCTTGGCGTACAGAGATGATGTCTGTTTAGATAAAAACCATGTTGTAATTTGGAGTAAAAAACACACATAGCCATGGCTGAGCATGACAGAAGAAAGCTATCCCCAGTCTTGGAAGCAGCAGTATGTTCCTATTGGGAATAGTCTAGTACCATGTTTAGTACGTTAACTAGAAAGTGGGGAAATAGCTGAGGTTTAGACAGTCTTTCAGCTCCATACTGGGGAGAGGCCAGCATTCATTCCCCTCAGCTATGCAGGGCAAGCATTTTACACATACTCTCATTTCTACTTAATGGCTCTTCCACTCTTTCAAATATTTCTCTCTACTCTGGCAAGCACGTGATTTATGGAACCTAAGCAGAAACAAATGGCTTACACAGCTAATGAATGAATCAAACAAACCCAAGAGGCTAGATCACATGATGCTGAACAGGATTGAGTTTGTTAAATGGAACTTCTATTACTTATGTCTTCGCACTTGGTTATACTAAGGTTTCAAAGAGCTACAATCCAAACAGACACTGCATTGTTTAAAAAAACACGAGATTTTCAGCATGGATCTGTCTTCCCTGACATCTTTCAGCAGAGTTGTCTCCATCTGAATTAGCTGTGATTGATGCAGAAACCTCTCTTTGATGGCATGCACAAAACTTAGGAGAGAACAACTTCAGGAGAATTTTATCTCCGAAACATAGCGATTGCATCTTGGACTTCCAGCAGAATACTTCTCTTGGAAAATATCCAGAGCTGTAAAATTTTATCTGTTCAAATTTTGTGCTTTTAGTAATAATAGCATCCTGAACTTCTAAGTTGGCTGCATACAAAACAAACCTAAAACGCACAGCCTAGAAATGGTGAGTTACCGGGATATTCCAGCAGAACCTGCAGAGTTGGCCCAAACTGGCATTCCAACATTTGCATGTTGGAAAGAAGATTCTGATGCATTCATTTGCTTGTATCACATACTTTTAATTTAAAAGAATCCCAGTATAACTTTTGAGGTTTTTTTTTCCCCACAACTTCTGTCTTAAGGAAATCAGAGGTGTACAAAGCCAGTGGTTGGGTTTGTTTCATAAAATCTTACTATACCATATATGTTTTGATTTTGTGTAATCAAAGCCAGAGATGGTCTGGATTCATTTCAGCTTTAGTTAAATATGAAAAGTATTCCTTCTCAGAACGGAATTCAGGGAGACATTTAAATACAATTCAATTTCTAACCTATTTCTGGACGCTTAATTCAGATGGTGCAGAACGGAAATAATCAATGAACAGTCCTATTTCATTTTATCACATCATGACAATATCGTGCTGACAAATAAAGTTAGCCAACACCAGTGTTGAGATCACTTATGGTCTGAGTTACATGTATGATTCTTTTGGCTTACTATCTGAATACTAATCAAAAGTGAAAAATTGTGATTTTGATTGCAAGTTTCTTCAGCTACTACGTTAAGTGCAGTAAAATACAGAAATAAAAGTGTATTTCAAATGTCAGACTGAAATGTTGTAAATTTTCCAAGTTTTTGTCCTACTTATTAGGCCTATGCTCTGAATTTGGTGAATACTCATTCTAATGAATTTGATGATGATTTTTGAGCTGACATGGAATTTCACCATTGGGGAATAAATTATTTGAAAAATACTGCCACTATTTCTTCTCCTCTGCCAAAGAATGGTCACCAGAGAGAGCAAAGACATTCAGCCAAAAATTATTTTAACTATTATCTTTCAATCTCTTCCAATACAGAAGAGAAGAAACATTGTAGGAACAGGGGTTGTTTTATACACGTAATTTGTCGTATTTTTTTTGTTTTACATACATAGCTTGTGAATATATTTCTGTAGAAGTGAAATTCTTAAACAGGATGCTGCAGCTTACTCATTCTGAACACACGAAACAGATGTTTATAAGCTTTCTTTAATCCACTCAGGAGTTCTCTGCTTAACTCCACCAGGGTAACTCCAGCAGATCTAAAATCATTACATCCATTGCCTTTTTATTAAGACTACTAAGACAAAAAAAAATCTTTGAGAACAACAACATCCAACACCAAACAATTTCACACAGGATACCACAGGATCTGCACAATCAGACTTTACAAGTTTGAGCTGAAGACTGTCCCAGGAATTGAGCAGTAAGTACTTAACAAGACTGCTCAAACATAACTTGTTTTTACTTAACCAATCTTATAAATATGACTGATTTAAGAACTCTGAAACTCACTAATACCTATCAGAACTGCGATGACAAAAACTACTTCTATTATTGAAGGCTAATAATATCATGGACTGACCCCGCTCTTTACCTCATACCATTTGGAAAAACAAACAGTAAACAGTATTTCTCCCTTCCTCTCCCAACAAAGCCTGACATTTTATTTCATCACGCTGTTTTATTGGTTCTCACATCTGGATTATATAAATTTAAAGCACAATTTTCAATATCTGCATTGCTTAAGGTTACAGTATTTGGCAAATCCTATTCACCAGGCTGTCAAATTAAATTAACACGGGCAATAGAGAAGGAACAAAAGAAAAAAGAGGCTAAGGTTTACTCCCTCATGCTCAGAAAGTGAGACAAAATTAACCCCTCTGAGGGAGCAGCACAAGCCCCGACAGACAGGAATGTTACAAAGGTAACTGGCAATAAGATATAAATACAAAAATTGCGCTGCCTAGCACCCCACTACATAAAGCTGAACTGGCTTGATTTACCAGGGCATTAGATTCCTGCAAACAGAAGCCAAACATCAACTACTGTCAGCTACTCACATGAAGCACTAGTATTTCTTGCTGTTTTGACCAGAAATCAACAGCAAACACACTAGGTAGTCCACATCTAAGATATCTTTCAAGGATCCCTACTTGCACTCAGACAAACTTCAGACATTGTCAACTCCAACCAGAAAAACTGGCTGATCCCATGCTTGCCTGGCTGATCAGGGAAGTTAGGTCTCAAAGGATGCTCTTCACAGCATTCCTTTGAAGGCGCTTTCTGCCTACACGGGATTTTTTTTTTTTTTAATCTCATCCTTGAGGGTGGTTTTTGTGCTGACACCGCATTTCAGAGGTGCATACTGTGGAGGGCACTTACCATCAACAAACAGAAGTGCATACATAGCTAGGAAAAATAAAAAAAGTAGAAGTCAGAAGGCTGGCCTACATGAAGCAGCTTAATTCACAACAGATGTTAAGCTCTACTATACTGCTGATTAGCCTTACAGGTGGGACAAACTCCTAACAGCAATCCTGCATGCAACCAGCACTTATTATATCTATTAAGAACAAATCTCAACTCAGTCTGCAACAAGACAGCATTTGAAGAGTTTTGCAGGGATGGATAACTCGTTCCTCAGGACTACATTGCTCTGCAATCACCACTGCATTTCTGAGAAGCAGAACTTGGAAAATTCCAAATCTTTACCTGTGAGGTAGCCAGGCCCCAGAGGTAAAAAAAATGGTTTTCATCTTTTATCCATTCTTCCTTGTAATTGTATTTTTACTCGCAACAGCTTCCTGAATCCCTCCCAGGTCTAAATGGATGGGCTCCACACATTTCTCTCTTCCTGGGAGAAATTCTGCAATTTTCTTATCAAAACAGAGACCACAACTCAAATACACTCAACAATATTCATCTGAAAACAATCAAATGTTCTCAGCACCTGAATCCACAACTACTACTGAATAAGGTTACAGGAGAGCTTCAGCATTAAACCTTAGCAGAAAACTATTTTCAAGAAGAGGACTGAGTATGCACACCAAAGGCAGTTTCAATTTGTTCAGGAAGTTCAGCACAGCAAAGCTGTAAGCCCAGCTAAGCTTCAATGACTTATCATGAGACAGAGATAACAACTTAGAATGTATCTGACTGTCTGACTCCCAGCATTAACTTCCATGTTACCTATTTAGAAGACAACAGACAGAGTGTTTATAACTATATAGGTGTGTCTTCCTGTCTATCTATAAATGAGTCACTCCCACAGATTTATCTAAGTAATTCTTACACAGATCTAAGTCAGTATTGAAGTTGAGTAACATCTTGTATCTTAAGCGTTTTCATGATCAAGATATATTCACGTTGTACACAAATACTATTGAGTGACCTCATCAAATGGGGATTTACATTACTGGAAACTATATGACTTGTCCCACTCTGTTCCTTGGTTTGTTTCACCCAGTGAGAAGACAGTGACTACAGCACACTTCACTGACACAGATCAGGTGCACCAACAAAAATTATTAAATGTATTCTGAGCAAGTTGCTGAGTATATAATCCAAGATCACATGTACTCTGAGCAAACAATGAATTAGCCTATGATTAATGAGTATTCCAGAGAGGAGGGAGGTAAATTAGGGTAAAGGTAAATTAGGTTGGGTAAGGTCATACCCTATATATATATATATAATTTACTACTATTATATGACTGTTATCAGCTAGACATATACTCCCAAAGAGGGAGGGTGTCAAACTGTTACAAGGTATGCAAACGAAGATTTAAGCAGGGGTATGAAAAGCATGACTTTACGGAAAAGCAGAGAAACCTCTGTTGGTTCCTTAAGACCTCATTTTCAGTTCCCAAAAATGTGAGGGGTTGTTCCTAGGTTAATCATCACACAGATTTATAGCCTCCAAGTTTTTGCCGAAGGCAGCACTTTCTCTTTTCCTTGACAACTTCCAGTCATAGCTCAGATCCTTGACACTAGTACTAGGCCATATGTTGTTAGGCACAGATAAGGCTACAGGAGAGACAGATCTACAGCTACAGACTTATTCAACCTGCACAACTAGGGACAGTTCTCATTATAGACCAGAGGACGGATACCAGAGCTATGCCCCATCCTGTTCTTCAGTCTTAAATCTCCTCCCTCTTCTTCAGTTCAGAAGAACTTTGGTAAGGTCTCTGAGATCAGCTCATACCAAGGGTACACAGATGGAAACTTCCCCAAAATGCAACGGGTTTGTAACTGTGCTGAGAGGGAAGCCACTACAGACTGCTAGCTATGGAAAAGTGATTGGTAAGGGAGGTGAAGGCAGGGGAACATCAGCATTTGCAGGAGGGGAACCTCAACAAGCATGACAAAAAGGATTAATGGCTATCTTCTGTGACAAAAAGAGGCTTTTGGACACTGTTTAGCATCAGCTGTGCTCCTCAGATTCCTAGCTAGAATAAATGCTGGTAACATTTTGGGACCAGTGTATCAGATTAGATTTTTCTTTCACAAAGGAAATATAAAGGTAAAAGCTGACTTCATAAACAGACAAGATCCTGCTCATTTCCGTATCAATAGCTCCTTGTCTTTGCAAGAGAGAGTAGATCTCAGTTGTTGTTACATTGTGAACTCAGCAGCAAAGAACTTCTGCCTCAGAAATACCTTTACAAACTGCTCAAAGTCTGAGAGACCTAGTAGACAAGGTTACAACAAAGCAGAGGTAAATTGTTCAGCATTTACCTTGATAAAGGACTACTACTATCCAAGAATAGGAACAATAAAGTTAGGAGTAAAAGACAGACTGTCAAGCACACACACACAAAGAAAAACAACAGCTGATTAATCAGTATCTGAAATTGTTGAGGATGTAAAATTTCAGAGAAAAAGAGGCAGATCAGTCAAGTAAGATAGAATCAGAAGTAATGCTCTGGCATGATAGATAACGTTACACTAGAGCTCTTCAGAACATTAATAAAGCTCAACATTGTGATCATTTATCTGTTCGGATCAGCAATTCTCTGGGAGCAGCACATGCACTTGGCAAAAGGGAATCTCCATCATACCCAGAGGAACATAAAATACGGAGAAGAACACATGGCAACACTCATACTTGCTTAGAAGGAAAGATTTCAAAAATAGATCAATTAATAGACAATTTATTCTAGAACAATTTATTTTTGCATTAAAATCAGTTTTCAGGAAAAAAAATCAGTTTTGTACAAAGCAACTAAAAATAGCAGGAGCGTAGAAAGCATCATTTAACTACAGAACTAAAAGTTTTGTAACTTTGAATCAACTGCGGTCTGAACAGTTGGTCTTGAGAACTAAAAATCTAAATGAGGAAAGCAAAAGGAGGGTGGGGGAAAAAAAAAAAAAAACAGAAAAAAACACCACCACAACACCGTAACCTGCGCTTATGCCCCCAAACCCTGAGCAGCAGTACAAAGCATGGCTGCATGACACAGCAGCTACTCCTGCCTGCTCTCATCCACACTATTATCAGCCATATTGCCATAAGATTAAAGAGAGAAGGCAAGATTTGCTCGTGTGGCTTACTAACACCAAACACTGTACATCTGACAAAGTACAATTAATAAAACCCTGATCTCATCTTATCACACTCTGTTTGGAATGAGTGTTGTTTCCAAATCTGCTTTTTGTGATTTGGTCCAAACTTAAGTGAAAACCAGAAAAAAATACACTCTGCAGGAATATATATATATATATATATATATTTGGGAGAGACTGAATCAGGAGAGCAGGAAAGGTCAAAAATGCAACGAAAGATGGAAACTATTCCTGGTTTTGAAATGAGCCATATACCAGCTCTTTATACTACAATGCACACGTCATAAAATCTAAGTGCAACACCATTAGGCATTTCATGTTTCTCTTAGACATTTATTATTTAGACATCACTTCTCTTTTATGTCTTCCCTAGAAGGTCAAGACAAATTTTATCCCATCATCTCCAAGGTCCAGGATGGTAATGAAACACCTACCCCCCAAAATAATTGCTGTGTTACACGCTGTGGTGCTCCATTTGAAAAGGGGAACGTGAAATAGCTTTATTCTTCAGGGAGCAGGGCTTCCACATAGAACATCAATAGCTTTCACGTTTCTCTCTCTCTTTTTTTTTTTTTTAATTCCTGTTTTGCAACATCACACATTTTTGAGGTTATACTAAAAGAAATCAAAACAACTTCTACACGTTCCACTCTTTTCATTGACCAGAATGGAAAAATGAAAAGAAATATTGTAATGGAAAGGAAAAGGAAAATTGAAAGACTCATGAAATAGAACAACAGGGAAAAACACAGCTTTATGCGATGGTTGTATTTTCTGAATGGTACAGTAAAATTTGGTAGTCCCAATATTCTGGTGAACAGAAGATTAAAAAAAAATAAAAATAACATTATCTGTTTGAATTTACTATTCTCTTTCAAGAGTCAAAGCACACATGCTGCTTCTCTTTACATTGTCATGTCTGATTCCTCTGTGTTTAAAACTTTCATTAAAATGCCTGGAGTTTGGATTTCATATTTATATTTGTTCCTCATGTAGCAATAATGAATTATACTACAGCACTGCACTAAAATGTAGCCTGAAAAATGTACATTAATAGCAGAAGAGGCAGTTTGTTATTGCAAGCCCTTGATTCTAACAACCGAAGCAAGCTACTAAATACAAGGCTGTGGTGTGGTTTTTTGTTGTTGTTTTGTTTTAAACCATCAATGTAATATACTTTTGGAAAGATGCACTTACACTAAACTAGTGACTGCATATTCTGATTTCCAGTGCACAGTCATCTCCTATTTGATATAACAATTTCACATCTCTTTTGTACAAAGATTTATGTGTCCAGGCTGGCTAAAATGGATGGTTTGCCACAGCAAATTCTCATTTGAAAAGCAATCTCATTTGAAAAGCAGAATAGAGAATTTACTGAAGAGCTCTCGCCATACTGTTCAATGCAAACTTCAGTGTGCATGACTATACTTCTGTTGCTACACAGCTGCCCTCAGAGCCACATGACTGGTTTGCCCTTGGAGTAAATGGTGAAACACTTAACAGAGATGGATGTAAGAACCAGCCACAAAGCAAGGTAACCTGATAAAGCTCTTTTTATTAGCTACTGTAATAAAGAACATTGATCTACAGAGCTCCAGCTCTTGAATGCAGAAAACTGCAGAAAAATGCAGAAAAATGCAGAGTGAATTTCTCTAATAGTCCTCCTGAAAAAAAAAAAATATGGCAAGTGTGGCTTTGCTCCTCACAGTGATAAGAATTTCCCTAGAGAGTCATACCAGCCTGGCTCTGGGAACAGGTCAGCGATGGAAGTAGGGCTATTCCTCTTTTGAACGGGGAAAATGAATTTCTCTATTCTATTTTCTTCTGTTAACAATGCAGAGAGTATTTATGAGAGGCAACGATTTTAAGTACTGTAACAGGCTTGTAGCAGCACACTATTTTTGTGGTATTTCTGTTCGACAGAAATACAACTCAGTCCAACAAACTTTAGCTTTCACTGACTCAATGTTTGATTCTGCATATCCCATCACGCAACCTGGAGGGAGTAGTTCCACGAATAAAGCTCAAGGATAATAAACCATGTAAAATCCACACAAAGCACAGTGCTCACTGCCAACCCCCACTCCCCAAGACACCACCAAGCTTACATTCCCTGCCTGCAGAGACCAGTAGAAATAGATAAGGGAAGCTATGTGACAATTTCAAAGATACGGCACTCCAGGTCGATGGAGTACAGATGTCTAAAACCAATCCACAACTGATCCTCACCACACTGGACACTGATGACCCAACATTTTTTCCAATGCACAACTGATGCTTGTGGAATAAAATCAGAGATTAAAGCAGGCCAATAGTTTTAAAAGAACTGCAATACAGAACACTAAAATACCGTCACATAGAAAATCACACTTTATCAGCTGTCAGGACTACAGTAAATGCAACTGTCTGCAAGAAAGAGAATGACTAAGAGGAGAAACAGAGAAGACAGAAGCATGGAGCTAGACTGGGAAAGACAGGAAGTTATTAAACTCAGATTGGACACTGAAGCTTTGTTGTTGGGCGGCCTGACAACATAAAATAACAAAGGTCACTACTACCATTATTGTACAAGAATCATCCATACTTGTATCTAGAGAACACTAACTGGAAAAATGGCATAAAACTCTCCTACTGAAATCCTTGCTAGGTAAAAGAGACCAAAGACAATTTCTGAAGTATCTGGATAGGAAAATGCTTTTTACAATCTGTGTGATCCTTGGAAACAGACACTGAAGACAATATACAACCCATTCCTTATGACAATATTTCAGTATTTCCTATATTCAGAAGGACTCCTAATTATAACTTGTGTATTTTCAAATCAGAAGTCAACTTCACACGACGCAGTAGAAGCAGTTCTGATACATACAACACCTAGATAACACCACATTTTAAGATGACGCAGACTTTACTTCTGTACAAGCTGAGGAGACTATCCGATGTTCTTACCAACACCGATTAGGCTCTTTGCGCTGTTGACTGACCTTAAACGTTAGACTGATTAAGTTAACAAACACACCATACACAGTAGTTACTGTAGTGGAAAGGAGAGGCAAATCTGTATCTAAGGTAAGAAATCATACACACTTCTTTTTTTTAATTAGTTTGATAAACCTGTAATGTATCCTTCAGCTACACTGTCACATCACCAACACAGTCATGCAAAGACACCGCCTCCAGTTCATTCCTACTCGATAAGTCAGTCAACTTGAAAAGAGAAACATTCACCCAGAACATTAACCCAGGCTGTGACAGGCCTGTCTGAGTCAAATGGAAGTGTTTGAAGATTAGTTCCACACCCTCTGATAAGAGGTTAAGGGAAGTTTTGTGTTTATCTCCTTTTCTTTGGGAAATACCCATGCTGTGCCAGACACTCAATACTGCAAGTAACACATCACCAATGCGTTAGTCAGTGATATCAAGGATGTTACATCTGGCTCTTCACATTCTGCTCACTTGAGTGTTTTCATAAGCAATGCTGTAAATATACAGGATAGTTCATATCAAATAATACAAGATCAGAATGATACCCTGAAGGTGCCAACCGATGTTTTAAAAATATCTTAAGTATTCTGTATATTTAAGCTAGATGGAATCACAGTTCATGACCTAAGCACATGCTATAGCACCATGCTGGCTGCTGTTAGAAGGTCCTATTTTCCTTTTCCCTAAAGTACATATTCTTCCCCTTGGTCTCGCACAGGATTATGCAGCCTTATGCCTCAGGCAGGTCAGCAGTCCACCCAATGGAAAGCTATCTTTTATGACTGAAAGCAAGTTTTCCATTAAGTCAGCAAACTGATCCAACTAGCCCACAGTCACAGCAATCGCCAGAGCAAACACAAACAGTGAAAGCACATGGCCTGAGGAGAGCAGGATCTCATTTCATTGGCAATACAGACTTTGGCTGAATTCAGCATAACATGAACCTGCACGTTGAACTTTCAGTGATGCCATTTCTTAGCTGTGTTCTGTGACTCACAGAATACTGAATTATATCTCAAGACTGCCATAAAGAAGTAGCTGTTTGTATGCTGCCGATTCCTTTTCCTCTCAATTTGAACAAAGATCTAGACGTATGCGAAATAATTTGCTAGAACAGTTTTGGTGTGTAAGCAGTTACACATACTGTAAAAACAGCATCTTTCTCGTACAGCCTAACAATCAGGAAAATAAATAAATAATGTATTATTATCACTGAGGCATGCTAACATCCTCCAAAGTCAAGATTTATTGCAGTAGTTTTCTCAATTCTTGTAAATCTATTGTAAATCAGGAAGTCAGTGATTTTCTCAAAATAACTATAGATTATTATACAGTGTAAGTCAAAAATACAAGAAAGCAAACCTAGCTATATTTTTTTTGCTTTTTTTTTTTTTAATTATTTAACTAACTAACAACACTTATTTACATTAAATCTCTTGTACTAGTGCTCCTTTCTTCTGACTCATTAAAACTATGTTATCCTATCATCTGTTAATCATTTTATAGTTTTGGTTTCTGCATCTTACCTCAGTTCTGAGGAGAAAACTTGTAATTCAGTAATTCACTTTGTAGTTTTCTTTGGCCAGGCAGAGGCCAAACACTTCTCACTTAACACTTCTCATCAAATTAACGTACCAGACTTCTGGTCAAGCAAACACTCTCTAGAGTTTGAATTAAGTGATGTGATAGACTTGGGTTGATCTCTTCAAAACTGAGCAATAAGTAAACTGGTAGAGAACAGAGTAAAGACATCAGTTTTTCACTGTTTTTGAAAGCTAGGCTGGAATTTGGTAGGGATGCCACAGCAGATTTTACAAACAACATGAACCACAAGTCTGATAGCTACAGTCTGAGGAGAAAATATTGTCAAGCATTCTCTTATGGCAAAGTGGGAATTTTAAACTGTAGCAGATGTGCATTGTTTAGAAGTATCATTCTGTTGCATACATGAAAGTCCTTTTCTAAATTCAGTTTCTAAAGCTGAATATTACTCTCAAGATTAGAAATAAATCAGCCAAACCAACAAGAAAGCCTGACCTAGCATCTAATGCACAATATCCTGTAGCAAACCTGTCAGTTCTACACAACCTTTTTAAATGGCTTTAAAATTAATTTTTCCCTACCCATCACTAACAGTACAAAACTGTCTGCAGATAAAATATGCATTTAATTACTCCTACAGTAGACTTATCTTCCTAGCAGATATTGCTTGGAGTATCTAGAGACTGTAAAACATACTCATCAAAAATGAAAAGTAAACGTGTACCTTCTTTTTTTTCTTCTTTCTGACATTGTTTTTTCACAAATCTAGTTCCAATTGTAACACAGGTTAAATGCATGGAGTCATGTGTGGGACAGCCTTAAAGCTTAAACAGCACCAGGAGCAAGTGGCAATGCTATTGTATATCCTAAAGTCATTCCAATTACTGAATAGATCTTCTGATCTCTAGCCCAAGATTTCTCGGCAGATCAGGTTTCAATATTTGAAGAAATAGCTTATTTAGAAAACGATCACAATATATTCCTTCTGGAAAACAACGAAAGCTGTTGTTTGAAAAGCAGAAACTGACCCAGACAACCTAAGCATCAGAACAAGAATTACAGCTGCCCAACGTAATTTTTAGTAAGAACTACACAGTAAATGCAAAGCTTTAGGAATAATGATTGCGTACTCTACTAAGTTGTTGTCTGTTTGGTCTTTGAAAACTTGTGTTTCAGAACTGGAATGCTTTGAAGCTTCATGTACGTATTAATGTAGTCTATCCCGTATTAACACGATGTCTTATTCTCACTGACTGTTCCAATAATTTTGGACCATCCATGGTTCAGGAACAACAGAAAACCTAAAGACTGAATACCACACAATGACGCTTTCGAAAGATCTCACCTGTAAGCATGCCTGCATACAACAATCCACAGACTGCCTTTGTATTTGTTACTTCAGTCTCGATATTTTCCTCCAAACTCTCCCACCCACCTTTTTAATCAGTAAATGGTTATTTGACATCTCATGTGTGCATGCCTGCAGCTCTTCTTCTGATCTCTACTGTTATAATTGTACAGAAAATTTCATATCTGTTCTTTCGGAAAATAGACACCAAATTTAAAAACAGCTAAAAGAGTTAATAATTTGCTTTTTCTTGATCATTGAGTTTTGTTTTGCTTTTTTCTGAAGGGTTTTAATTGCTTTGGCTAGCAGCTATTTGATGCCCCTGTGATAATTTATCTTTGTTCAGAATTAGCTTAGCAATCCCCCTTCTTCAGATTGCAAATGCTAAAAAGGGGGAAACAAATCATGCTCTTCTTCTTGAAGTTCAAAGCTACCTAAAAAAAAAATCAGACTGAAATCAGCTAAAGCCATGATAAAAATTAAATTCAAGAACTTAACATCTGGATTTCAATTAAGCTGGGAGTTAATTGTTAACTGTCTTAACTCATAAGACATCAAGGAGTTAGAAGAGGGAAAAAAAAGTGTTTGATGTCAGTCTGAAAGTTGCTGAGCTATTAATCAGTAGTTATCAGTTTGCCTTAGATGACTAAAACTCATTAATATAAACGAGAAACCTGAAAGGATCACATTAGTGTGCTATCAGTTTCATAATTTACAACACTGAAATAGCTAAAATAGTTAAGCTATCACACAATGCATAGACAGATAATTTGGTATCATTAATTTTATTCCGCAATTTGCCAAACATAATTGGTAACGAGAGGAGCTCGTACATCTCAGTTGCAGCTTTCACTCACATTCCCTTTTATTTTTACCCTACAGCCCTGGCATTTCATGAATGAAATAGCACCAGAAGCATCCAAATATTTTAATACCTTTGAGCTTTGGCAACCCACCAGTGCCACCCATCTCTGTTCCCCTTCTGCTCATTTCCAGAGGCTTTTTTTGTGCTTAAGCCTCTCACCCACTAAACCAAGCCTGCTTTTTTGCTAAGGCGATTAGAAGATAAAGGAGCTCCGGAGCAGTCAGCAAAGATACAGACTCTCATCAGAGATGACAGAAGCCATTTAGCCCAAGGAAAGTTTTATATTCCTTTTGATTTCAGTGGATACACACTTCATAAAAGCACAGCGTTTGGCAGTTATTTCCAAAGCTTTTTGGTTTTGTTTCTATTGCCTTCCTACGCGCAGCGTAAAAATTTTCCTCCCATCATCGTCATTATATACAAAATGCAGCTTCTCAGATAAAGCCCTGTTTTACTGCTGGCCAGTTACTAGCCAGCACAAAACTTAGCCATTCACCAGATCTATTTAATACTGCTCACACTGGCCAAATTGTTCATTCTTAAAAGAACTTCTGCTGCCTAAGTGATACTATGAAAAGGAAACAGATCCTCCCAAACAACAGAATAGAAAAGAAAACAACAACAACAAAAAACATATTTAATCCCAGAAAAAAAAACCCAAACCATATGCCCATAGTCATCCAATGGTTAATGCACTAGATCTTAAAAGCAATAATTTCTCATTTTCAGATAGACATGCATTCTATTTGTGCACATAGTTGACAGTGAGCAAAACAGTATTCTCTTCTTAGCCTCACTAAGTTACTCAGAGATCACTGGAATCTCTGCCTCTGACTAAGCTTGTTTCTTAGCTAATTCACGAACATTAAAGTACGACTGTGGCTTATTTAAATTTTCAAGCTCACAAATATTGAGTTAGTTTAGGGAGAGCAATCCTTAATTCACGCATGGATATGCTTATTCTCATCCAGTCTGGTTCCTGGTCACTTTAATTCATCTAAAAGTACTGACAGAATGTAGAGAAAGAAGTTCTAACCCAGAGGCAGATTTACTGAATCATCACCTTATGTTTGATATCCTGAACTGTACGTGTTTCCCTCAGATCTGAAAAGCTCCACTAATTTCAATGAATCATACCTGATTTGAACTATTGCTGGCATGAAAAACTTCCACCTGTGCTTTCTAAAGAGATGTCATTCTCTACACAGAAGGAAAGCGTTCGTCTTTGATGCTTTCTTACTTCACCAACAATCCCTTTAGCCTTTAGATTGACATACTTTACAGAAATTCAAAATAACCATTGACTTGACTTTTTTCATGCTACAGTCCTTTATAAAGCTCTTCAAAGATTCTTACTTCAGAGAGATAAGAGAGTTCTTCTGTCACATTGACATCTAGACTTTATTATCCTTCAATGGAAACTTCTTCATTAATGGCAGTTTAGAACCTAAGGAGGTCATGCTATTAGACACAACAGATATGCTCCTTTTAACTGTGAAAAGTTACGATTCTAGCTACAGTCTTCACTGTTCTGGGTATACTGTAGTTGATTTTTTCCTGCAGATTCCTCTCACTGCAAGAGCAATCGCAGCCCTCACACAGAAACCGTCTAGGGAAAAATATCATTTTTAAAGAGAAAGGGAACACAAGGAGTTTTCAGCAATTAGTCCTGAAACTTTTTGTACTGCTATCTCTGCCTCACACATAGAGAAGTAATACCTGTGAGCCAATAAGAAACTAAATCTGAAATTTCAGCTTCTCTGGAAAATGGTTCAGAGCATGAACCTGACAAAAAAAATCTCTCTCCATGTTCAAATTAACCTCTTTGAATATTGCTTTTAAGTCTCTTAATAGATAGACAACATTGTCCTGAAATGCTGCATAATAATAAATTACTTTACACTTCTGAATCACCTAAAAACTTTTACGTATTAATAAATTCAATTTCATAGTTTTTAGGTGAGCACCATGAGGAAAAAGTCATTCTCTCTTCTCTTTCCCCAAGGACTCAAATAGGTTATTAGTCATAAATCACTTGGGCATGAAGATTAATAAAACCCCTAATCTTGATAACCAGAACTACTTGTGCTAAAATTACTAACTTATCTTTCAGGTGTTTGATATATATCCTTAATTTAACTAATTAAGAATCACAGAATCACAGACTGGTTATTGTGAGAAGGGACCTCTGGAGACATCAAGTCCAACTCCCTGCTCAAGCAGAGCCCCTTTCCTAGGACCATGTCCAGAAGGCTCCAGAGTATCTCCAAGGAGGATATTCCAGAACCTCTCTGAGAAATCTACACCAGTGCTCCAGCACCCACACAGCACCAAAGTGCTGCCTGATTTTCATAGGAAACCTGTGCACCAGTTTGTGCTCACGGCCTCTTGTCCTGGCACAGGGTACCACTGACAAGGGACTGACTCCTTGGATTTTGTACCGTCTGTTTAGGTATTTATGAACATCGGTCAGATCACTCTTGCATCTCCTCCATGCTGAGCAGCCCTAGCTCACTCAATCTTTCCTCACAAGAGCAATGATTCAGACCTTTCATTATTTTTGCAGCCCTTTGTTGGGCTGTCCCCAGTAGCTCCACATCTCTCTCGTACCTTCAAGCATGTCTCACCACAGCTGAGTAGAGACAAGATCATCTCCATCTGCTCACAACATTCCTCCCCTAATGCATCCCAGGACACTGGGATGCACACTGAAAACTTTTAAGATAAGATTCCTTTCTTTAAAAATATGCACTCAACAGCAATATAAAATTTGCTAGACTTTTCCCTTCAATCCATCAAGTCACAACTCCCTCCTTCAGCTAGAAGGATTAATCATTATATTTCTCCCTGCGATGCTAGGAACCAGGCTGTCCTGTGAAACCTCTGCATGCAGCTTACACAGAGGATACCACTGCAATGAAGACAAAATTCCACTTCATCTCCCACCTGTGAAGAATCTATCCAGAGCCAGGGTTAAGCTTCCAAAGATAAAGAACAAACCTTACCAAACCTGCTTACACTGCCCAGTCACGTTCTACAGCAACACAAGCACTTTATGCCACAGTGCTAACCATGACAAAGGCGTGGGAGAAGTCTCAGGGTCAATGAAGTTCTTGGTAAGCGCCAATTAGCATGGTCAGAACAGTATCCACACACATCACTATTTGGCAAAGCACTGACAGTCAGTTTTAGTAGACATTAGCTAGTTTCTTCAAGAAAAGTTTTCAGATTCTTTTTAATACCCCCTTTTTATTTTTTCTTCCCCTTTACCTGCACGGTACTTCAGTATTTTCTAGACTCCTCAGCACAGAGTTAAATTTCCTATCACTAGTTCAGGTAAAGCCATTTAGGTCTGGGCAATTCAAGTTATAACCAGAGTCAAGCTTACTACTTGGATATACAACTAAAATCTTTGTCAGAAGATTAAATAAGATTGTGATATGTGACATAGTGGAGTAAGGATTATAACAAATGCCAATAATTGTTCTTTCTTGGAGGGAAAAAAGTAGAGATGTGAAATAGCATTAAGATCATCCCATTTCTCACAAATGAAAGATTCGCAATGAAAACTTTGCTACTGTATTCCTTTGTGGTGTCACAACGCAATGGCTCCCGCACTGCTACAGTGGGCCTGCCAAACACATCAATTCAGCACACCTTCTCAAGTCAAGAGATGGCATTTGGAAATTGCTCACACAATGTACCTCTAATTCTTCTTCTCTGGTACTGGTAATGTATGTCACACTATAAATCCATTCTGGAAACATATCTGACTACAGATGATGACAGCATCTACTTTGAAGGCAATTTTTATTTGAAAGGTACTCATTACAGCTAAGTGATTCCTCACTGATAGAGCTAGTACCTGCAACACACACTGCTATTCAGTGCTTCCAGTAGTGAACAGTTCTCCACATTGATAATTAATGTGATTACACAACCCTCTCAGATACACTGTAATTACATTAGGGTCTACGAAGAACAACCTTTACCATCTGCATATGTGGAGGGAAGTATTTTATTTGGATAGTAATGGGGTTTTTTTTCCTCTTTAGCCAAAGGGGGAACAGTCTATCAGGGGACTGCTTTGTGAGAACTTGAACCCAGTGTGTTTATGCTGATGGTGTGTTATTCCCTGTCATGCTTAATGGGAAGTCTGTCAAGCTCTGTTTGCAATACTAGCAGTGGTAGGTTTTCTGCTATACTATTTTTCCCCCCAGCAGTTCTGAATAATTGATGCGTTTTACAAATTTTGTAATTAAAAGACTACTGGAGTTACTATAGTAACAGGGGCCTTTAGAAATCAATTGAATAAAACAAAAAATAGGGTTGATTGGTTGGCTTTGATCTTTTCTCTTTGTTCACTGTTATTAAGAGTATTTTGAAAGACAATTTTTTCTTTCCACAACCACAGAGTTCAGTTACATTTCAGGGCTTACACTCTATAAACAGTAGTATTCATCATCAAGCCAACGCATAAATATAGGTAACCTATATATTATTTTCTTCCTGGGGACAGCCCTAACAAATGCTGAGCAGTTCCACTTAGACTGCTTTAAGACAGACTGATGTGATTCAGTGTCTCACTGCTGCTTACCTAAGCAGTGAAATCTCCACATGGAAAGAACTCTGAACAAAGAGGCACATTGATAAATATTTCTCCCATACTCACACTCAACTTGAGTTAGAAGGACAAAAACTAGTATTTATTAATTTCAAAGCGAGGTTCAACTTGCAGTGGAGTTAACTTGCTTTTTTATTTTTTTGAAATGTTTTATTTAGTTTTGCTTCCACTAGTAATTGACTTTTGAAGCATCAGTTTGAAGAGTGCTTTACTTTGAAAAATCACTACAAAGAAATAAGCTCTTGCTCAACAGTTCTCTTCATTCTCATATTATGTACAGAGCCAGACCATGAGTTAAGACAGATCAAGCATTTCTTGCTTTTCTGTTCTGTTAGCAGTTCAAAGAACAACTCAACTGAGAACGTGCTTATGCTAATCAGACTTTATATGGCTGCTGTGCTCTCTGTATCTGTTGTAGTTTCCACAGAAATAAATATGAGGCATTACTTCCAAAGCAACCTACGTATATCATCATATTATTGACAGACAACATAAGCCCTTCTAAACAAACATCATGTTATGTTACTTTAGAATAAATCCTCCAATACAGTAGTGGAACAGTAGTACCTGTTACGCCATTACTTCAACTTTACCTGGGTTTTTAATTGCCCAATACATATCCACCAAAAGAAATTGCACTGGAAATTTTCACTAGGAAACATACTCCCCAGATACAGACTACGAGTCACAAAAAGAAAGTAATGCTGTGGATTATGGATGTGCAAGAACTATGAGACTGTTCTTACCAAATTCCAACCTATTCCACCTAAAGAGTGGTGTTCCTTGTTTTGGGACTGCAAACACATCAGCAACAGCATAAACACAACACGATACAGTTACAGTGCACGTTAGTCAGGCCTAATTTCCACTCAAGTATTTTTCCTACGAAAGAACGAATCCAGCTCAGTTTTTAGAGCCAAGATGCAGAGCCAAGTCTGGACTGCAAGCAGCCGCCAACACTGCACTTTTACTTTACAGTGATGAAGCTGAAGTGTATTCCCCCACACAACAGTTACCTTTCATTAAGCTCTTCATATCATTATTAGGATCTTCAGTAATTCCTCCTTTATAAACAAAGGTCTCACTACCTTGTAGAAACTAAAAATGAAACTTTGAATCTGAACGTCTAATACTGCATCTACCCAATGATACAGGAAGTTTTTCACCTGTCTGGTGTAACCACTTTTCCACATTGTTATGGCCCAATTTGCTCTTTAAAAATAATGCCCAGTCTTCAAAACAAGTCCACTCCACAGACTCCTGGAGTCTAATTTCCTGAATTACAAATACACAAAGCAACTCAAAACACCTGTTTTCCTTAGCAGAAAACTGAAGTACCCAGGCAACCATGCAGAGTAGAAAGGAAGAGAGATGCATGCTCAAGTCTCATCCTGCCATGCAGTAGGAACAAAAGTATGGTGTTAGACGAGATCTGCAAGGCACACTGAGAAGTAAATCCACCACACAGCCTATGCATAACTAGTAAGACCAACAATTTCAAATGACACAATCCTTTTTTTCAAAAAAGGACAAATTTAGTACCAAATCAATTCTGCCACTCGTAAATCAAATTTCCAGAGGTTGAGAATATCTTATTTAAAATCTTTAAAATGTCTCATATGTAGCTTTTGAAAGAAATTTACTAAACCAGGTAAATTTACAGTCACATACATTGGAGTCAGCCTAAATTTCCTTAACAGGGCTCAGTCCATATTCTCCATAAAGATGGCCACTGCTCTTTGCCCTTTTCAATTACATTTCAAACAAACACTTTTAAAATGATTATTTCTTCATAAACTGTGTTAGCTAAAATAATTTTCTATTCCACTGCTGTTTCTGTGAAGCAAGACTTGTCCTTTACCTTAAAAAACAACTTCACTAAGTAACTGACTTTCTACTGGTCTCAAGAACCATTGCTTAAAACAAGTTTCATTGTAGACAGGAGATGTCAGTAGAGATATTAGGTACACTGCTGTGACTAAGATGAACATCAGAACCTCCTTCTGAAGTTCACAACTGTGAAGTGATAAATTGCAGCTGTTTGTTTTGTATTTACATTATGCTAGTGAACTCCTCAGGCCTTTGGATTTTTTTCTTCTTTTGTGTTTGTAGTTAAAAGTATATTTTTTTATTTGTAACTGTTTGATTACAGAACCTGTTTTTTACCAAAGTTAAATGGTTCTCATTTAACGTAACACTAAACTGCATTCTGGTCCTAGAAGCAGCTGTAAACACAACAAAGAATCATTTTCATGCAATGTTTGCTTCTTCCAGAAGGAAACTGAATGGGAACAAATTTCCATTTTCAACATGGAAAGAAGTAAATAATTCATATGTGATACACTAGGAATTTGCTTAATCTGAAAAGATGAACCTCATTCTTAGCTCACCTGCAAGAGCAAGTCTGTCTCTTCAGCAGACATGAATTAAGTACAAGACCTTTAATCATAATAATTCCTTAGAACAGGTTGTGCACATTCTAAGGAGTAGGCACAGAACGATCTTTTGCCATACATCTCAGGGAGACTAACCTCTAATAACTACTCAATATCATAAGTCATTCCAGGAAGACATCATCCCATTTCTTGCTTGGAATTGTAAGAAAAAGCTGAAGATGCTTTGCTACAATCCCCAACCCTCATATACTGGGTTGCAAATTCAAAGCAGTCTAGGAGATGACCTTGTTCTTTGCTATAGTTTCACATTGGCTGCTGTGCTGGTCAGGGGCACAGAATATGACACAATCAGTTTGCATCTACTACTACTCACAATGAGCTCGTGGTAAACCAGGCAAATGCCCCAAACTGACAACACTCATCTATTAGGTATTATCAGTTGAGACAAGTTTTGTTTTTGTTTGTTTGTGTTCATGTGACTTGAAACACATCACTTCTCCTGCATACGGTTTTTTATTTATTTATTTATTTTAACTGCATTATATTTTTCCACCTCTGTAAGGTGCTACAAGGCATACCTGCATTTGTAAGATACTACCAAAAGGTATTTTAATAAATAATTTGAGATTTTCATAAATTAACAATAAGCTTCCTAGCTCCTGGTTTGAGTTTTCATACTATTTTGTAAGCAGGGTGTGAAGTAGAAAGCAGCATACCGAAACTCGCATGTCATCTTCACAAAAACTCGTCTACCTCTTGTTACACTACCTACAGTGCTTGGTGACCTGTATAAACACACAGCGAGCTAATACTGTTTTTCAGTAGAGCTGAAAGGGAAAAGAAAGAAGGTTTAATCATGTGTATGGTATGCCCTAATTCTACTCGGCTGCAGAATATTTAAAAAAAGAATGATGACAAGCCTTCTGACGTACCCAGCAAGAGTCATCATTACTGTGACACAAACCAAATCCAAAAATAGACACCTACGTGCTTCAGAAAGAAAAAGAGACCTTCCCATAATGTGAAATAAGGAAGCCAGCTTAGTTTATCATAAAACAGAAGTCAGAATGCTGCAGGGCTGAGCAATCATTTGTCACCAGACGGGTATGTGTAGGTTATTGCTGGATACGATCTATGGTGAGCTGCACAAACAAGTTTCTGTAATGAGTACACACAGTGGTTTGCCTTCCTGCAACATGGGAATATTACTCAAATGTGGGTGACAGCACAGTGAGAACTATTCCTCAAAACATTTCATCACAATACACAGAATTCATTTCTGACAAAATGCCACTGCTCAGGAGAATGTAAATTCCTTGAGTTTACTGGCTGCTAGCATCAAGTTATTTTCACTGCTCCCTGTGGTAGCTGTCCCAACTCACATGTGTAGAGAAAAAGTAGTCAGATAAACAAGCAGTTACAAGAACTTGTGGAAGGTATTCCAGATATCAATGATTTTAAACTTTAGTGAAGTCTTGTAGTATCTTTGAAGGCTCAAAGCTCACTCCATTGCTGAAGAAACTCACTGCCAACTGGAGCTGCACCGAGTGCATCTTTTGCTCTGTAATTGCAAAATTACAGCTGGGCAGTAAAGAACCGGGGGAGCACAAAAGCTCAACACTTTTAAAAATAAGCAGGATGTCTAGAATTCGATCCCAGCTCTAACAAACACTGACCTGAAAGGTAGCCTTGGAAATTTTCAGGGCCACATCAATAAAATAGGCACAATGCTGTACTATTCATTGCAATACTCATTATTATATAATTAAATGAAGTCAAGCCTCCCTAGAAAAAAATGTTAACTTCAACCAGAGCTAACCCATTAAATGGTCTTATTTTCACTTCTCTTTCTGTACCAGTGAGCTTCTATCAGTCTCTCAAAGGGATTTACTTTCCATTTCATTTCTCCAACAGCACAGCCCTAGCAGGGAGTACAGGTCCCATATTTTTAAGTCTTGACTGTAACTTGTCACATGTTACCACGCACATGTAGCATAGAAACAGTGCGGCCAAGCCTGGAGAGATAGGCAAATATTTTGGTCGAGTCCAATGACAACTGGCTGCTCTGACAAAAGCAAAGTAGGAGTAATACCCGATCCTTTATGTTGTAAAACAAGAAACTGACCACGTCCTCTCCCTTGGTTCTGTGCTCTTCATGGAATGCTACTACAGAAATTCCTACAGAGAACACAGTACAGTCGTACACAGCAAATCCTCTCCATGACTGGTTGCTTATACTTTGCTTGTAATAATTCTCATCCTCACTCATTCATGCCTTTTTTCAGTGAGGAGCACAAAGGCAGAGAAGATTTCTGAGCATCCCCTTACTCCCAAAATCTCTAGCTCATTATGGGTTTCCAAACTACAGTCTGTATTCGCACATCAGCTCTTCAAGAACAAAACACATTTTTAAAAGAACATCTATATCCATATTTTATTCACCAAATAAAACGGAATTTGTAATATGTGTATGTGTCTACAGTAAGCACAGGTTTAAAGTTAAGCTGCTGTTAGTAGACTATTATTGGTACCAGTTAAGCACATTTCTTACAATACACTGTAATGAGCTTCCCCATTTAATATATATATATATATAAATAATATATATATAAAAATATATACATTAAAGTTCATTTTTTTTACCACAGAATTCTTAATTTTGCTATTTATATTAAAAATGTCAAGATGAAACCCCTCATTTTCAAAGTCAGAGCTAACATAGGTATCAAAGTTCGCAAGTACTTATGCTTAAGAACTGCTGAGTCGCAAAGAAAAAAAAAATAGAATAAGAAAGTGCCAAGCCAGATAAAAGAACTGGGGGAAAAAAACCTGGAAAGAGACTCATTTAAATAGCAATTTAAATAGCTTCTCAGACAAATAATAAAGTGATCCCACTACAATCCAGACATAACATGTATGTCCTAACACTGCATTTCTGCAACGATGGCATTTGTACATTTACCAATATTCCTAAAGAACCGCAAAAACAAATTCTACCCACTATCAGATGGCTGCTTTCAGACACTTCTAAAGCCATCTGAGTCCAAACTCACATTTAGGAAGAAGTTCTCATATGCCAGTTACACAGGCCAGCCACCTTCTGTCCTGATCTAAGTTCACTCTAGGTGCTGACTTGTGTTTGTTTGCAACCAAAATGTTTACATCTCTTAGATTAATTTATTCTGACATGTGCACGGGGCACAATCAAATAATTTTTCTTATAACTCAAAAGTTCAAATGATTCCACTCAAGTCCTACACAATCTCAGCTTCGTTGCTTCAGTGGTCATCTTTTGGCGAAGACAGTCTGGTATTTCTGCTCAGTGGAAAGGAGAGAGGCACCAGATCCCCACAACGAGGCACACTTCTGACTCCACAGAAGTTTAAAGCACACAACACACTGTGTAAACTCTGATAAGTTCCCTCTAAGTCTTAATGCTAGTGAGGGGACAGGAATTAGCACCAAGTCCCAGTTCTGCAATAATAAATGTTTAATTAGTAGGTTTCAGCATAATACAAAGGTGGTTTCTCTGTAATCCCCTCGCTAAAGTCTGGAAAGACTAGGAAAAGCTTACTGCATCTGGTTTTATGACTAATATACCTGTATAAACCAGCAACTGAGACTCAAATCACAAACATTCCACTAGCTCAATATCCCAGGACACAGATGACTAGTCATACAGGCAGACTGCACGATGTTGTATTGCTTTATAAACCTTTTACAAGCACACACTTCAGACGACTTGAAAACTCAGTAGTGGCTTCCCGAGTAATGTGGCAAGCTTGAACTCATACCAATAAAACTTTTATATCAGACCAAACTACCACCTAGAATTTTAATGTTACATACTATGCAAGGAAACAGTTTTAGCAAGCCTGAAACCGTATGTATTTGTTCTACCTCCTCAGGTCTCCTCAGTGACTCCATTACTGCCAGAAGCAAATGGCACCAGCTGTAGCCACATGTGAACGTTTCTCAGGGCACTTTTAAAGAATTATCTACTAAGCATAAAGATGAGAAGTCTGTCACAACATCTTTTCCACTGATTGGCAGGTAGTCAGAGAGAGCGGCGGACCATTTCTTGACCTCTATATACTGTATATGGGTTTCTCCATAGCAAATCTACAGTCTGAATCTGATTTCAGGGATGTACTTTTAAAATTGCAAAGCTGCAACCAGTGGCACACCAAAGAGCCAAGCCTGGCTCTCAGCCCTCTCCAGCTTCTGAATCCTTGTGAGCAAGGAATGAAAGAGCTGGTCACATCCACTGAGTGGAATGAATTAGCTGCTCACAAAAGACAGCATTTTACTGAAGAACATTATTCTCTGAATACGAAAGTCGGTGTTTCTGTAATGTGAGTGTGTGTTTAAGAGTCCCCTCTGGATAATCTGTATGTAAATGAGACAATATTAGTTGCAAGCATCTCTGGGAACTTAAACCGGCTACACATTCTGAGAGTTAAGTAAAAACAGAACCATGGGAGAGAACCCCTAATTACCACATAGCAAGGGAACTGATTAAAACCATCAGGCCAGGGATCCTGTGTTTCGTTATATAAATACACCAAGTTCAGCTTTATTGTTATTTTAGCTGATGAAGGAAAAATAAATTCTACCTCTGAATTCATGAAATTACCTAAATTCAAAGACTCTCTGGCAGCAGACTTGGAATAGTGAAGGACTTTTTTTTCCCTAATGTCTGTATTTAAGTAGTCCAGTACAGTTACTTGGTTAATATGGAATACTGAAACACAGTTAACCTCATAGTAGTTTAATATTTTATACAGAGCCATTTCTTTGGCCTTCAGATGGTAGGGTGCAACTAGTAAACGCAACATTAAAATACCATTTTAATCATTTCTTGAATCAAAGGCAGAGAAAAATTAGGGAATATTTCAGAATGATGGACAACACCACCTCATTCATTCTTTAGCTTATAGGATTTTTGTGCTGCACTCTGCCTACCGCATTCAGTATTCAAAACCAACTGCCAAGAGCTTGAGCAAACAACCTCAGTGAGGTCATTTCTGAGGAGCAATTTCACAGAGAGTTTATTTCATTTAGAGAAAGATGGGCATGAGTTTATAAGTAGGGAGCAAGATTCCTCTTGCTACCTGGAAACCTGACTTAGTTGCACTCCTCAAGAGAAAAACATTTCTTCGCTTATACCAACATTTGCTGTCTGTAACTCACTGGTAAACACAATGTGTTGCTCAGAATCATCTTTGCTGACACTTCCAAGTTCTTAAGTGTGTTGAAAAGATGCCTTTACTTCATTCCCACTGGTACTACCAGCCGCAGAGGAGACCCCCACATCCAGAACCAGTACTGTCACAGCTAATGGGATTTTGTGTTTTAGTCTCCACTCCACTCTCGCTCCAGAAGTTTATAATTGAGAAACAAAACAATGGAATGATGAAAAAAAGAGAGGCATGAGTACACTGCAACTTGCACAATCACAGCGCAGCTCTTTAAATTGACATAAAATTCTCTATCCATTAACAATTTAATTTTTGTGAGTGATACTTGTTAGGATCACATAAGGTTAAGATAAAAACCAGTACCTGCTTTTGTTGGCAACTGGTGTATGGAGAAAATAGCAGATATTGGGAACATGTTTTCTAAAAAACTAATGAGCACGTCTTTAGTTCATGAATTCGTCATAAAGCAGCAAGTAGTGAAAATAAATTATTTGCTTCTTAGTACTTCAGTTGCACAGAACACACTTTGCCTATCTCTCAAGTTGAAAATTATGTTTACATGAAATCAGATTGTGCCTTCAATACTGGCTGTGATGGACAGGAAGGTAAGTGAAGAGACATTATCACATGAAACTAGATCTCAGCCACAAGGAGACCACATGACCAAATTTCAGAGCTATTGATTTTGCAAGTGTCTGGACAGTAAAAATACTGAAAATCTGATACACTGCAATAAACTGACAATATAGTTCCATTCAGCTGAAAGAGGTAAAGAAGTCTGCAAGAAGTCTGTAGTAGTATTTGACTGTCACTGATAAAACTTCAGATTTTAAATATCAAAAATAGTCTTAGATATATGAATGGCTAAGAAAACTCAGGAAACACTACTCATGGCAAGTGTATTCTCACTTAAGTGATGATTTCATTTCTCTCAGAAGACTCCCTAGAGTGCTGTCTCAGTTTTGTGCTTGGGCAGACAGAGAATTCTGCCTGTTTTTTTGTCATACTGTGCACAAAGCCACAACCAGGCCCAATGCAGCCCATCAAGGCTAGGAACTTAGCAGTACCATACATGTGCACCTAGGTTCTGGAGAAGGCTGTCAGTGGCAGGCCTGGACCGAACCAGCCCAGACTCGGTCTCACCTTGCCACAGGGCTGTCATGCAGCACTTCATCCTCCCACACTTGTTTCTGTCTGACTGCACTGGAAATTTTTGGGCCGTACAATGATTCCTAATGAAAGGCTGGCATCCAAGTCAAGGCAAGCATGCTCCGCAGCCAGGCTTACTGGGTGTTCCTCCAGTACAAACAACAGCATAGTAAATTAACTAAGATGACATGACACTAACACATTATGTGACACACTCAGTAAATGACTGGTATAGGCTGCCAAAATCAAGAGGGATGCACATAAAATGCAGAGAGACAAGCAGAAGGTTCTTCCTGAAGATGGCCAGGGACCTAGAAAGAAAAGCCCTCAAGGGGAGGATGAGGGAGCTGAACTTGTATGGGCTGGGTATGACGACACTAAGAGGTGATTTAAAAGCAGCCTATAGCTACCAGAAGGGTAGCTATAAAAATTAGGTAGTCAAATTCTTCTCAGGAATATCAAAGGGAGCACTGAGGGGAATCAGCCAACATCTGTGGCTTGGGAGACTCACGCTGGACTTGGATACTCTAAAAAGTGAGTAGGCTGCTCAGGAACTGTGGCATCTTCCATGTGGATATTTTCAAGGTTTAGCAAAGCTCAGTCATTGCTTACATGATCTGCTTCTGGTAACAGTGCAGCTCTGAGTAGGAAGTTTGCCTAGATGACCTGCAGGAGATCCTCCAAATCAGCAATCTAGTGATTCTAACGTGACCAAGTAGTTACGCAGCACAGACAAAACTTTCCCAATATAGTCATTTATATTCCTCCTTCTAATCGTGGGTCTAACTCAGAAGCTCACAGTAGTTTCACAGTGAATGAATCAAAGCTACTCAGAAGAACTTCTTGCTCGTCCATGCAACTTCTCCAGTATCTGTAGAGATGCAGGATGTAACAGTGTGTATCAATGACATTAAAGGAAAAAAAAAAACCTCACAAAAACATAAATATGAAACATTTCATTCCTTCCCCAAGTGCAACTTTTGTCTTAGTTTATCATGAGCTGAGAAAGATATAGGGGCAAAGAAAGGGTGGAAGTGTAGTATTCAGTATCCATAAAAATAAATCTAATATTCATTAAAAGCTTGAACATTTGGAGCAGAAACACATACTTAAGCAACACTTTATGCCTTCAACACCACAACCCATTCCGTCTGAATGTTGTTATCAAAGACTGGCTGATTACTTGCATTAGGATGTTGAGGCCAAAGAATAATGTCTCCCAAAGCAGCCAGTTGGAAAAAATGCACCAACAGCTGTGTTATTGCAGCACAACAGTTGTGGGAAAGCAGCGCTATAAGGTCAGATTCTGATCTACTATATCACTGTAGGCCCAGACAACCTCTACTGCAGACAGAAGTCATCCTAGATGTAAAATAAATTCACAAGTCCGGTCCACAAGTAGCACAGGCAGCAAATTACAGCTCGTTAGCATTGCTGCACCAATGCCATTATTCAAACAAAATTATTACCATGTTGGTCTTAACCTCAGTTACTAACTGCAACAAGCCATAAGAGAAGAGGCAATTCAGACCCCAAGAGATCTCATTCTGGTTCACCCCATATGCTTCTACTAACTGTTACATCCAATTAAGGCTGTCAGTTTTATGAACTACTATACATTAAACAACACCACAAACCTGACTGTACCTCCCCAATAAAATGAAAACATTGATTGAGTGCCCTCCTTAGGAGGTGAATGAAGCTTGATCCTGTGGTTATGATTAGTCTGATTTGCAGGAATAGTAGATTGTACCATGCTCCTATGCAATCATAGTACAAGTTTCTGAACAACTCATTCAATCTTTTTGAATCATTGCCTACTGATTCCTTCCCCCACCTCAAAACTCATCTGTTTTAACAGTTGATCACCAAACATTTACTCATGGTATCCAAAAAATCTCTGCAACAAGTTAACTTAATTACAAAGTAGTAAACTCTTGTGATGTGTACTCCCTGTGTAGACCTAGTGATAAGAAAGACACTGCCCCCACAAAACTTTGAGTCTAAATACAGAATAAGTTATTTTGTAAATAGAAAGCAGGGGTTTTGCAGAGAGGAGATGGAAAATATAGTTTACTTCTCATTTCCCCCCCTGAAAGACTTGCCAGAAAGAGAGGGCTTTTTTCTTGGCAAGGATCAAACAAAGAGAAGCTGCTATCCCAGGACAAAAATGTATACATGACAACTCAGGATCAAGATGAGAACTCACAGCAGCTCTATTTGTGCAGGTATTTATACAGCCGCCTTCTACTCCTAAAAATGAGTTAAAGGAGAACCAATACCTCAACAGGAGTTCTTTAAGATACAGTTGGGAGCAAACCTGAATTTGGTGCTTTTTAACCTGCAGATCTGAATACACAACATATTTCTTAGCATCCCTGACATTCTGGTCTGAACAATAGATGCAAAGAGTATTTTAAATAATAAATGAAGGTCAAACTCAGTGATTAATGGGTTCCTTAATGTGTTATGCTGATTTTCATCCAAAGAAAGCAGCTGCTTTATATAAACTGCTTCATTTCTCTTCAACAGCAAATCACAAGAAGTGAAAGAAATCACTCCCACACGAGTCCTTTAAAGCTCACGCTGTTCATCACTTAACAGGCACAAAAAATAACCTGTTGCCCCTGAACAACAGAAAAGTGTCCTCAGATGAACCAGTTATATATGATGAATGTTATACATTCTTACAGATGTTGAATGAGCAATCTCCTCACGAACACCTAGGAAAGTATCCAGGCTAGGAAAGGAATTGATTATTAATTCATATACACACTCAGACACAAAACTCAAATCAGAATTTGTCTTGCAGTTCCTAACTAGGGCAAACATCAAGTACAACTTTTACTGTCTTCTTGTGGAAATCGTAATGGGTGACAAAGTCAGACAAAGCTAGGCCAGCTTCATGAATACTTTTAAGCAATAAGTATTGTGTGCTCCCCTCCAGCTGGCTCAAGGGACTTGAGAACAAAAGATCTTGCCCCCCTAAGCAAAACACAGATAGAAAATACAAGTGACAGTAGCTTCTCACAATTGTGGAATATCAGAGGGAGCTATAATACACAACAGATTGTTCAAATCAGCCTTACTCAATCACTTGAGCACTTCTTTGTTATGTACTCTCATCAGAGAAATACTTGGCAGCATTCACATATAAATCATCATCAGCTTTTTGGATCACTTCTTTTAATGTAGAATCAGCTCAAACTTTTCAGTATTACGATGCCTCACTAGAACACTTTTCAGCAATACAATACGCTGCTGCAGACTCAGACAGATGGCTTGGCTGAGATAGTTTACAATTTGAAAAGAAAAAAGAAAAAAAGTCAGTGAGTCTTTTCCAGATTATATCACATACACACAAAAAAGCCAACAAAAAAAATCTACGCACTCAAAAACATCAGCTAGATAGAACAGGGTCATGAAGCAGACTTCTTCACTGATCCTAGCCACAGGGTTATACCCTGACTAGGCTAATTTTTATTCCTAATTGGGATTAATTTGTTGATTCAGTCTCTTTCCTGATAAATACATCACTAGTGCATCCAGCAACATTTGGCACTGTAACATGCAGAACTCACCATACTCCCGCTCTGAAGCTGAAAAGGGACTATACATACAACTAAGGCAAGCAGGAAGCAGCTCTTACAGCCAGAGGAAAGCTACTGCTGCAAAGAGCCTGGAGAATGAACCAGCCTCTTGTGCTTCAGTCAGAATTAAGAAATGTGTACGAGCCTGTGAGAAGTTTTAGTTCAGGTTTCCACCACAAGTTTGCAGAGCTTCCATTCTGACAATCCAAAACATGCCACTAGCATGTCACTCTGTGTTATTATTATTTTTCAGTTAAGACAAATCATCCTTTCAATGATTAATTTAAAAACTGATGAAGAAATTATTCTCTCCCATCATCTGTTAAGGGAGTACAAGTTGAAGAGTTGTGCTCTGATCTTCAGGCACACCAGCAGCTTTGCTATCAGTACAGTAAATAACTTCTAGGTTATTCTGCTTACTGTCTTGATGACGGATAAGAAAACCATGCTCGCCAAAGCAATTCATCCCAGAATTCAACCTTCAGCTCAAAGAAAACACACCGCTATCCCCAACCCTGTGATCTATCCAGATGTCTTCTTTGGGATTCCATTCAGCCAAATTCAGCTATTACCATTAACCTATGGCTGAAACTATCTGAAACAGCAGACCATTCGGGCAAGGTATCAGAACTCTCATTTTCCTCCACATTAAATGGCAATGAAGAGGTCACAGAATTTTTATTAACTATGCCACCGTCTGTTCAGGGTTATAAGGAAGGAAAACTGGCATTAGTCAAGATTCATGACACTCAGATGTCAGAGACATATGGTCTGCTGAAGACAAATGTCATATCAACTGTGCATTATATTAACTCAGTCAAATTTAGAAGGATGCTTAGAAGAAATAATTTAAACTTTCTTTTGTAAGTGAGGTCCAGAATGCCCTTTTATGATCTATTCAGACTCTAGTAACTCTTGTTTACCAATCTTTCCCAAAAAAATGATAACAAAAGTCACTATCAGTTTTTTCTGCAGAAAGCTGCACACCACACAAAACAGCCTTGCTGAAGCAAATCAGCAGCTCTGAAATTCAAATGATCAAAAGTGGATTAAATGCCAGTTTTCTCTTAAGTGTCCACTTTTATTCTCATCTGGTAATAACTTCATAGCTCCACTGATAAGTTTCACATGAAAGCACCAACATTCTTGTTTTATTGGCAGACATTACACACTATTCTCCTGCTAGCTGATTTTTCCCTAGGTTTTCTTTCTCTCAAGAATGTGAAATTGACATTAATTGAAATCTGTTTCAGATGAAAAGCTCTTGTCTTCTCCTCTAGTGACTTACACCATAAAAGAAATATTTCAGTGATACTAAGTAATCTTCCAGACCCAAAGCTTCACAAAGTTATATCAGAAACTTTAAATGGTGTTCACATCATGTATTATTACAAAGTCCTTCACCTTCCTTCTGAATAGTACTCTACACCAGACCTGAGACATAGGAGAACTTGAGTTAAAATTCTGATCTAGTGTTTTTTGTAAAAATATACTTCAGTGTGTGACCTATACTCCATCAAGAAATACTCTTTAAGTTTCCATCTGAAGTTATGTATGCTTTTAACCAACCTCAAACAAACTAGTTAAAAATTAAAGTCAGCCCTCAAATTGACATTAAACAGCTCCTCAAGCTCAACTGTCACTAAAAGTGAAAAATATGGTATCTTACAGAATCACTTCAGGATCAGAAGATGAACTGGCCCTAGAAAGGTTTAGCGAAATGCAGTCTCTAAAGACAGACAAGAATACTAAAAAAAATGTACGAAACAAAATTAATACAATCACATCAGTATCATGTATTGGAAACTACTCACACGGGAGTCTGACTACTTTTTAGCTATGTCTGTCAAACATAAGAATTGCCTAATATCTCCTGGGCCTCCACTTTTCTGTAGCAAGTTAAAAAAAAAATGTATGTTTATCACTGGGAAAATTTTGAAACCTGGCTATATTTACCTCAAAAACTGCTGTGTGTTTAGGAAGTCAAGAAGCTATTCCTCTTCCCTCCCCACACACTGCGTACACAGAAGAACCACCTAACAGAATAAAACCAATGCTGCCCACTGAATCTTCCTTATGCAGTTATAGGTGTTAAGCATGCAGAGTGACAAACTGATTGGGAGATATGAGACTCGCTATACATTTGAAATGCCACTACATGGCCAAAAAGCTAAAGAACAAGATTCACACTGGAACTGTACTTTGGTAAGACAATACTCAGTGCTACTCCTCATCTTTGCAGTCACACAATTCCTGATCAAAACAGCAATCAGAGGGTCCTGAGCTCACTCCATCAGGTTTAGCACTTGATGACTCCAAATACTTAACTGCAACTCTGTGTGATCAGGATCCCTAGCAGAATTAAGATACAAAAATTTGCTTCACACTGTGCAGCAGCTCCCAGCATTAACGCCGAGGAGAAACATTTATGCAAACACCAGATGAGGAAACAAGCCTTTCTGGCCTTTCTAGGGAGTCCACAGTACGACGGGCAGCATCAGAGATTCAGCTCTGCTAAGCTAATACCCTCTGAGTCTCTTCATAGACCATGCGCAGAGAGGAAGCAGTGGTGGGGGACTGCTCTTTTGTTTGGCGCTCAGAGGCAAACCTCTGTGGTTACTTCATATACTTTGGTGGCCTGATTCTCTGCTGCTTTACTCTTCTGTCAGGCCAATGTGGCCAATTAAGTGTTGGTTGAATCAGGCCCCTCACATATAAATGGATCATTTGAAATTATACACATTACTTTACATGGAAAAAATTCAAGCTTTCAAAAAATAAGCATATAAAATATAAAAAGACATTTAAAGTACACATGCGCATGCACACACAAGCCAGTTTTACTTTACCCTGCCTGTTCAGTAGAACAGATAGCCTGTTCTCTGACTCTCTTTTAACTGCAAACCTTATACTAGCTCTGTATATTTTGGACCCTTTCCCATCCTACCATGATTTCCTGTCTGAGTCTGCAGCCCATGGCAACAGCAGAAAATTGGAGGACAGGCTCTGCAGATGGTGGTAGGCCCAATGCCCTGTGCCAATTTAGCATCTTCTTCCATAACATATCTGTTATCTAAGTCTTGGCTACAGGGAAGGGTTACCTTCAGGCTAATAAATTATATTAATTTTGATTTATAAACTGTGCTTGCCTTAGGGAAGCTCTGGCCTTTTGCAGTGCGCACAAGAAAAAAAAATCAAAACAATTCACAAGCACACAGTCCTACATATACATCATCATACTATAAAAGGAAAACAATATTCTGAGCTGCTGTCAAGGAAGAAAACTCATGGTTTTATCACTTCATTCCGGCAAGTGACAGCTCACTGGGACTATTTAAAAACAAAGCATAATAGCCCCCTCCCCAGATTTATTGACATGCAGCACATAAATCATCCCACAAAATAACCTGTGATGAAAACTGCAATTTCACATCGGCAACAAAACTTCGAGAGCCAAGATTATATACACAGGGAAAAGGTGCCAGAAACAACTCCGAAGCTGCTTTCCAACAGGAAATCTAGCATTAGCATGAATCTTCCTTGAGTGGCTTTTGTAAAAGACTCTGTACTGCCCTGCCCAGACAGAACTTGGGGGGCGTATGGAAAATCACACACCTTTTTCAAGGGGTAATATGAAAAAAGCATGCACCATTGCAGTCACTCAATCACTGGTGAACTACATCAGCATATGGATGCTTTAAGTCCTGCTGGCCCCTGGCACAGAAGGAAGTATTACTCATGACGACCATCAAAGCTTCTCCCACTTTGAGGTGTAAAGCCCAGCAGCTTTCAGTGCAATGTACTGAAGCAAAAGCTACCTCAGACACAGAGGTGGCCTCAATCCAAGTGATTTCAGTGGAAGATCCCAGGCAACTGCTTAGGAAACAACCTACTTTTCTCTGATGAGTAAAATCATACCTTTGCCATATAATGAATCACAGACTAAAACTGATGAGCCACTGCCATATTTCATAATGAAAGACTATGGTCTCACAGCACTGGTAAACAAACAGAGTACTGTGATCCAGCTTTTATGCTCTACGAGTCCATCAAGCCTAGTTGGCAACTCTTATCCATTTTCTTCTTGCCTTTGCCGCCACCTGCTTACACCTCTAAAGACATAATAATTATTTGGAACTAAGAGATTCACAAAACTATGTTCTGGGAGAAAATGCAAGGTCCAACATCTTCACAGGTTGTTCTTCCTCAGTAGAAGTTGACATATTTTTCCAAAGAGACAGAAAATTTACAACATGCAGCATGGTGCTCACCACTGCCTCTGCCATTAATGGCTGCCATACAGTCTCCCAGCCGACACTGTGGAAGCTCCAAGGAATAGCACCTTCAGACTGTCAATATCCCCTGCAGTAACTGCACCAAGCAATCACAGAACAGCAACCAAATCAACCATCCTTCTCTCTACTCATGCACATGCAGTGTAGGAAACAAACATTTCAGTGTGTCATAATGTCGTTACAGCCATAAGTGCAATTACACACGCTGACAAGAGATTTATGAGCATATGTTTGATGACCTGTATTTGTCCAGGGAACCGGGTTAACTATATCCATGCCAAACGCTTGAACTGAAAACTCCCTGCATTTACTACACAGCATACTGAGTCATAGCAAATAGCCTCACAAATTAAGATTTCATTGTTAATTTAGAATTTAGTTGAACATTCTTAAGAAAAATTTAGGGCTTTTTTTCCACATATCTCAATTCATTTTCACAAATAACAAGAATTTGATTTAATCATATCCTGAATACTCGCCTTGAAGTCAAAAGAAGCATAAAACTTCCTGATGAATAGAACATTTTCAATGTGCTGTTTTCTTCCTCAAAAGATGAAAAACCCCAATAATAATCAGGGGAAAAGAGGCAGTATTTGCTGCTCTGGATACTGATCAAAGGCCCATTAAAGCTAACGGAAGCAATTCCTTTCTCTCTGGCAAGATTAAACTTTAAGGTAAGCAGTACTTTTTGTAGACACCCTGAACTTGCTTTCAGTAGCAGTTCCTTGTGAACAATTCTGTCAGTTTTCCTGCTTGCTGGTCTTACTGTCATTGCCCTCAAGCATCACATCGGTTCAGACAAAACTGATAAGGTAATACCTACTGAAGCCAAAACTTCTACATGTACTGTCAAAACATAAGAGAACTTTGCATGACACTTCCTGGAAGAAAATTCATAAACTCACAGACAAGCTTTAGATGTCTTCATGTATTGACAATAGAAGGAAATGGTTTATCTTTATTAGTTGTTTTTAATATGTCTTGGTTGCTTACTATTAAAGCTATCCATCTTCTTCCACCCACTCAAAATTAAACAATCACTTCAGTGAAAGTATCCAAAGACACTTTATAAATTTGAAATAACAACTTAAAAGTACTAGAATCTATACTAAGACCATAACAAAACTGTACGAGTTCAAATCTGGAGAGATTTTTATGATCCTTATCCTGGCAGTTTTGTTTAGTCTAAGCTCAGGACAAGAATGGGGCATGTATGTTGAGAGGAAAGATAACACTCAGAATTAAAGAGCAGATATTCAGTATGCAATTAACCAGTCATTACATCCACCACCCAAAAAGGAAATAAATTCAGTTATATAGCCACTCTTGTGCTATTATACATCCTCAACATTTTGCTTAGACCTGCGATATTAACTAAGAAAAATGGAAAAAAGAAAAGGAAGGAAAGGAAGGAAAGGGAAGGAAAGGGAAGGAAAGGGAAGGAAAGGGAAGGAAAGGGAAGGAAAGGGAAGGAAAGGGAAGGAAAGGGAAGGAAAGGGAAGGAAAGGGAAGGAAAGGGAAGGAAAGGGAAGGAAAGGGAAGGAAAGGGAAGGAAAGGGAAGGAAAGGGAAGGAAAGGGAAGGAAAGGGAAGGAAAGGGAAGGAAAGGGAAGGAAAGGGAAGGAAAGGGAAGGAAAGGGAAGGAAAGGGAAAGAGAAAGAAAGGAAACCTCTCAACCATTTGTGATGCATAAACAGATGAGTATTTCTGAGGACAAATTTATGGTGTGCAATAGTAATGTTTCTCATGGTTCACATTAACAACTCTTCCCAAATTCAGCATACTACAAAATACTCCAAAATATTAGGTGTGACAAAAATGCAATATAATCCAAGGCATTTGGTATGCTCCCATTGATCTCCTCCTATGGTTTCTTTGACAAATACTGAAGTATAAGAATTAAAAGGCATGAGAAGCCAATGGAGCTTGAAATCATTTCCCCATCTTTACAACCAGATTATCCTCTCAGAAACCTGAAAAGACCAAGCACTTCTTTCTGGCTTTTCAAATAAGCTCGAGAGTGGGAAACAATAAACAAAAATCTCTTCTAATATTCAAGATATTTTCCCTGCTCCTACTACAGCAGTGTACACTGTACAGGCAAGGCTCTCTCTTAGCATCAAGAAAAGGATACTCGTGCTGAGATAACATTTTCAGAAGGCAGTAAGGGGTTCCATATCAATTTCAGCAAGAGTCAGACTCACAAGTGACAAAAAGACACCCTCAAAGACAGCATTCCAGTGTAACAGTATGCAGACATGTGCTCTCTGCCTTCCTGCACTTACACACATCTACAGCAGAAACAGGTCCTCATGCCCTCATTCCTCACAAGCTACAGAAGAACACTGCTGCTTCCTCAGCCAAAACGGGTGGCTGAGTCGTGCACTACTTCAAGCAAAAGAGAGAGGTTAAAGAAAACAACTGCAGGATTATGAGTGGCTCTCCCAAACAGAGTCAAAGTTAAAGATGAGTGAACTGTTCAAAAGCAACTGGACAACTGTTGTCTTGGGGGAATTTTCTGCTTTTATCTACTAGCTTTGACATCAGTTTGTATTGCATAGTATATTAGATAGTAATTCAATGAAAGCAAAAACAAACAAACAAAAACAAACAAACAAACAAAAAAAACCCTGTATTTATAATAAATCCATAAATTACATTAAAACAAAAAGCAAAAAAAAACTTTGAAGAAAGAATAAGAGGCTAAATTGGCCCATTTCCCTGCTTTAGCAATTTGCCAATACTCAACTCTTGACCTTCAGCTGAAAGAGTAATGTCCTTTCTCAACAGCAGTAAAATGTAAATACCAGAGAAAAATCAATTCACTGCCATTCTGGAATTAAGAAATAAAATAAATCCACAGCCACATAGGGCCAAGAAAATAATAATTAAGTCTCTGAATGTTTAGCTTTTTAATGTATAAGAAGTTCTAGCATAAACATACAATCATGTTTTCTTTTTTATTCTTCAGGTCCCAGTCAGAAGCCTGTAGACTGGGCTAGAAATGAAAGTGATAAAAGGATTCAGCATGAACTGCAAGATTATAAGCACCAAAGAAAACGACAAGTGGATTACATCTTTCATAGTGTTTCTTCCCTCTCATCCCTGAAATATCATAAGCAATATTCACTTTGATCTTACATAACCCCCTCGCAAATTCACCAGTTGTTCTAAGTCTACATGCATTAACTGAAAAGCTCATCTGAAATGTTTATTTGGCTCCAGTCCTTAGCCCACAGTTATACCATAGATGCCCTTAATCATCTCAAGCATTTTGGTGTCACTACAGGAGAACTACAGCAAATACTTAACTTTAGCACTTTTTTTTTTTGCTTACATCAAGACTTCTTCATTTTTGCAATGGAAGAGAGAAATGCAGTGTCCTGATTGGTACTTTTTTGTAATGCTGCAGTCTGTTTTAGCTTTGTTTTTTAAGCTCTCCCCTAAAAAACAAATAAACAAAAAGAAAAAAAACCTCCACAAAATCAATTTCACTTTCCCACACCCAGCAGAACACCTGTCAACAGCCAAGATGGATCTTCTCAGTGTAAGATAGCAAGGTTTGCATAGAGGGAAAGCTTCATATGAAATATGAGTGATGTACACCAACCTAAGATGATTAAGATGTTTTCCCATTTACTGACCTTATCGTTCCACAGCCTGAAAGCTCTTAGCACAACTGAATGAATGGAACCTTATGGCATGCTTCAGAAGGTGGTGATGTGAACTGAGACATGAAGCAGGTTAAGTAGCCTGGTGGATATCAAACAATTTTTAAAAAGAAATGGTTCAGGTGCAATAACAGGACAACCAGAACAAGATGTATGAATCCTCTGGCTTACAACTAATCTGGGTTATCTGAATTAGGTGCATTCACAACACCAGACAGTTTTGTTTATTCAGCAGAAAGTTAAAGACATTCACAACAATTGACGTGACCCAATTTAAATATATTCTTGGATTACAGACCACAACCTGGGCTTTGCTGAGCATCTATTTCAGAGATAAGACTATAATAAAGATCAATTCCAAGCAACTTCCCCCTAGAGGACCACCACAAAAATTATCAGTCAGATTGTAGCTCTGGAAATCACATAATTAATGGGTTTTGAGCAAATGAGTAGGAAGTTTACAATTCTAAATTACTTTCATCTGCAAATGGCAAGTAGGTTTTAATAGAGAAGGACTTACTAGTCTGCAATTCCATTTAACTCTTATTTAAAAGACTAAGCTTTAGTTTCCAGCCATAAAGACGACAGCAGTTACAGCACATCCTTTCCTCAGAAGGTATTTTCAAACTACTAATTCTACTACACATACTCCATGCCCACAAAAGCTGCAACAATCCTAGCAAGCTGCAGGCAGGTATAACAGAGGCAGACACTTTAATTAGAGTCTGACAGCACTCAGCCGCGCCCTGCCTGTAGCTGGCCAGTCCCAGTGCTGAGCTCTCCTCACTCAACATGCCAACCATACCAGATCATACCTACTGAAGCCAAAGACTTCCTGAGTACTAGGATGAGATCACAACCCCAGCTTTATTTGTGACCTAAGTCCGAAGGCAAGCCTGGATATGTTTGGGTGGAAGGAACAAACATAAGCTTTGCCTATCAGTATTTGTGCATCTTCTCCTCTATTGTTGCTTTCCCCTGATAAGGCCTGAACTGTTAACAAGACTTCATTTAAAAGGTGTTCCTAACACAAATGCACAGCTCAGACCTTAAATTGACACTGATGCTCCAAACTATGTCTAGCAGTAGTATTTCTTTAAGCTTATGTTCTCCAAGGGAAGCTGAGTTACAACTAATAAATTAAGAAACCATGAAGTCACCGTAGTCCTGGTTTCACTACTACCACAAACTCGCTTAGATTTAAAAGGATGTCAAGTCTCGGGCACTTACATGTTCAAAACAACATGGAAATTAATACCATTAAAACAAGAGCATAAAAAATAACTGCTTATCAGGCTGCATCCCAAGAGTTTGACATAAATAGATATTTTCTCATGTTGCAGTAGAATTTTTAACACTAGGTAGTTTTCCATACACTGTCCAGGGCGTAAGAGTGCAAAGCAGGACTGCTCAACCTATAAGGGTGCGAAGACCTCTGTAAACACTGACCACGTGTATTTACTTGAAAAGCTTAACATTTACTAATAAGGAACTGTTTATAAAAATTCAAGGGAACACAGATTGCTGAGAGATTTGCTGGGCACTTCTGAGTAGTTAGAAGGTTTTTTTTGTTGTTGTTGTTCTGTTTTGTTTTTATTTAGAACCTACTTCTACATTTCACTGGCTCAAGATAATTGCTCACGATAAATATCTAATAACTTTATATTTTACATTAAGGACACCACAGCAAAACAATAATTCCTTAGGCCTTATTTTTCCATTTTCTTACAGTGCCATAAGTACCTTTAAAAATGACTTTACTTTTAATTCAATCTTAAGATCTTTGGTTTGAATTTTCCAATTGTAAGCGAGCAATTTTTAAGCCTGCTTTCTTTCAGAAGTAACTTAGATACTTCAGTGCAAAGCACACATCCCTCTGCAACTTGGTAATTGCGTAAGTGAATTTGACTCAGTCTATTGTAGGTAGGTATTTTCAGTACTTCACTTCTTACATTTCATATAAGACAAGGCTTAATGAACTCAAACTGCCTCACTGTGTGGTAAACCCATGCACTGTAGCACCAGGCTAGTGAGAGTGACAGAAGAATGAAACAGAAGAGGCAGGAAGCTCTAGATGTACCAAATAGGTATAGGTGCAGAAATCAATTATTAAAGCAGGAAAGTGTTACAACATTAATACTGAAATCTACCCATTAACGTAATTTATTCAACACGCACTACTTCCATTGTTATTATTGAAACTGGTTTAGGAAAAATTCCAAACGAAGTAGAATTAAGATTTCTGAACAATTCTAATATACATAACATCCACGCAATGGGTGAGTGCTCGAGAGGAGGAAATTTGTAATGACAGAAATCAGTTAGGGAAGTTCACTGACAATCATCGACTCCCCCTGGATTAGATGAGTCTAGGCTTCAAATTGCATGAGAAATTATGTGGTATACATTAAAAATGATTTAAAAAACCACAACACTGGAACAACAAAAAAGCACAAAAAATACTGCAAAACAAACAAAACACTCTTGTGGCTCAGTCTAGAAAGAACAGCAGACTGTACAGCGTGAGATCCTCTAGATTGGAGATAAGAGGATTTCAATTAAACTATTTCAATATCAGAAAATACATGTATCAACCAAACAATATTTTACAATTAAGAATACAAGCACTCAAAGCTCAGTCCCCATTTCCTGCAGGCAAAAGGTCTCCAATTATTACATAAACATTCACTGTTACATGACACACTTAAGAAAATTCTGTCTTGGTCTCAAAAGCAGGTACTCAGTTCACACTCCTAGCTTTAGCAGCAATCCTAACAGCAATAGAGATCAGTCTGAATACCACAGGACACAGACTTTTTTTTTTTTTTTTTTATTCCAGAAGTTCCTTTTGCACAGTCCTAGCTCCTCAGTTTCATAAGAATCAGTTGTCATTAACACTGATTCCACTTGAAATCCAAATATCAGCATTTGTAGATAGTTACAAACCGAGGGAGTTTCAACACTTGATCTGCAACCAAATGAATTGAAAGAATCCATATTTGATTGTTATTGTGTAATATCAACTATATGAAAGAATAATTTAAGCCAGCGTTACTAGGTCGTTTGTTTTACTACCTGAAAAATAAATATATACATAGAAACCCACTATAAAGAAAGAAGTAATAGGCATTTTAGCTTTACTTGATCTCCCTTTTAACATAAGCAAGATTCATGCCCGTTTATATTTTTAATTGTGCATCTAGTGGTTTGCATCTATAGCAGACATGAGCGTGTATGTACAAGCACTGACATTAGGCTCAGAGAATTCGTCCCTGTGGGTTTGTGGAAATAAATCCAGGTTCTTGAACATGTAGGAGTAGAAGCACACAAGATATGCCAAAGTATGTTTGTACAGAGGTGAACAAAGCTGAAATTCAAACAAGATCATAGTTACAACCATCTCACTTGTCATGGAAACGTGAATGAAGGTCTAACGTCTTCCTGCCTAGGAAATCTAGTAAGGAATAAAAGCACAACTCACTCAACCTGACCCAGTGAACAGAAGTCACATAGCAAGGCCAGAGCCTCAGCTGTGCTACATACAGGCCGGAGAATCAGCAGCCATTTTAAAATCACAGCATCAGCTAAGTTGGATAAGTCGGACAAGACCTTTAAAGTCACCAAGTCCAACCATCAGCCTGACCAACCAAGTCCCATTAGTAAAGCGTGTCCCTTAGTGCCACATCCATGTCTCAAACACCTCCAGTGGCCAAGAATCCAGCACTTCCCCAAGCAGCCTGCTCCAGTGCTTGGTCACCCTCTTGCGAACAAATATTCCTGGTAACCATCTGAACCTCCCCCGGTGCATCTTGAGACCATTTCCTCTCATTCTACCACTTACGAGCATTCTCTGGGCTTCTAGATTTTCGGCCAATGCACTGATGTGTCCACCAGATGCCCAGAAACTCAAAGGACATCTTCCTATCCATGTTAGTGGAGGAACAGAGGGCCTTTTATCTACTCTTCCATCAACGTACCTCAGCCTGCCCCCCACAATAAGAGGCATGATACAAAAGCACACCAGCCCAAAGACATTTATTCATAGCAGCAAGAGCAGGAGAGGCTCCCCAGCCCATAGGAAGCTATCACCCAATGCAGTGCTATCAGAAGATGGCTTAGCTTGTCAGCAGGTGCAAATGAAATCCTGTCCCACATCTACTAGGCAAGCTGAGCAAGTATTAGGGGAGGCCAGAGCAGAGATTAGACACAGCTGTGTGCTTCACAGCTATAACCAAGGAGCTTCAAACCACTGCTTAAAATGTATGCATTACTGTTAGACCCTGATATGACACAGAAGACAGATGTGGTGGTTTTATTTATTTTAAATGATTCGTATGCAAGCTGAGGTACAGCTGTATTTCTTCTCATCCTAGCTTACTGATGGCAGTTGCAGCTCTATTCCCCAAAATAAACCCCTCCCAGCATGCAGCTTTGCTCAGTACTTGTGAAGCTGATAGCTTATTAAAATTGATGAGGCTCTTTATGAGCACACCGGTTTGTTCAGTTCAGATAACAAAAGGACATTTACTGAGAAGTCACAAATTTATTCTTTCAGCGCTGGATCTCAGTACAGCACCAAGACTGTACCGAAGTAAAACTTATTTCACACCAGCTAAGTAACTACAAAAGTAATTCTTCAGAATGGTGTCACTGAAGAAAAAACAATTTTTGATGTTAAAATCAGCTATGAATTTTAACCTATATTAACGCAATGAGAAATAATAAAAAAATAATAATCAGGTTAATAAGTGATTCTAAACCCAACATCCATGCTTGGCTTGGTAATTGGTAGACAGTTCTGTGGTGTTTGGTATCCCACAGTTTAAAAAACCTCATCTGTGGAATAACTCCATCGAGTCAGTTTTTCCTTCTGTGAGGCAGGGTAATGTATTTCCCTATTTCCCTTATCATTTTCTAAGAAAAATGCCTTTTCAAAGAAAACTGTCTCAAGACAGAGTTCATTTCAGACTCCAGTTTTACTGCTCATTGGCTAGACAATTAACACACTGATTTGTTCAGCTAAGAGGTATGTGAAGAAACAGCATTATTGAGTTAAATTCTTCTTTTTCTTTCTTTTTTTTTTTTGCAGCAACATCTGTCAACACTTACATCTACAGAACATCAGGATGTGCTGATGCATAAAATAGCACAGCAGGTGTATTGGCTGTCGCAGGAGTGTTCAGCAATAACCAGAGACTTAAATACAACCTAAGTGCTGTTGTTAATAGCACAGTAATATCAAAACATATCTGCAGCGCTGACAGTTCAGATTCTAACAAATTACACATCAGTCAAATACAAGAACATCAAGTAGAAGAACCACATTTTGAAGGCCGGTTTCTATTTCCCCTCATCTCCCAGCAAATGTTTTAAATGAGTTGACTCTAATATTCCAAGTTAGAATGCATAAAATTCCCTGTGAAACTACTGGATGCATTCTCTGCTTTTGCTTTATCAGCTCAAGGGATATCACACATCTCCACCTGATTTAAAATGGAAAATGAAGCATGTATGCCAAGTAATGTGGCTCGGGGAAAAAAAAACAAAAACAAAAAAACCCAAAACATTCCAGTTGCTATGTTGTTCAGCAGCTGCTTATCATTTTTGTTGCTTTTAAAGATGTTTCATTTTCCTTCCAACTTCCACAGCATTATTTTGCAACACCCCTCCCAGACTCCAAAAGCACTTAGCCCTGGGAGACGGTAATGTACCCAGAGCTCCTCAGAGCTCTACAAAGTCAGGTGGCATTTCTCCTTCCAAGACAGAACTCACGTATGCAGCAGAAACTACCTCAGAGATGCTACAGATTGCTGATTAAAGAACAGCTTCATAGGTAAAACAAATAAATAAACAAACCATAGATCATTGTTTATTTAAAAATAAAACTAAAATCCCCCTTAAGCATCTACAGAGCTTTAAGCTTTACTCTTCGCACACCAGGTGTTAATTAAAACATGTTTGTTGTAATAAACACTAGGCTTTCAGCCTCCAAAGCCATAAGAATATCTACTGGACTACTTCATTTGATGGGAGATTAGTTGCAGAAGAAGAACAGGTCTAAATACCAGTCTCTCAGGAACTAAGATTTACGTACTTACTCTTTCTTAGACTCGAAGGAAGCATGGTATCCTGATCTAATAATTAAAACTATACTCAATCGATCTTAAAGCCATAAAGGTCCATTATGATAATCCAGTGCAATCTTCTGCACAGTACACCGCCAAGGATTTCATACAGAGATTGCAATGCTTGACTGGAGATGGAACTCAACCTCTAAGAGCTTTTTATCTCTGGCATCAAACTCGGTACTATAAGACAAAACCCAACAAACATGTGCCAAGTTCAGAATTTACAAGCACTCCATTAAAATGTTCTTACTGTAAAAAGAAACCAAGATGACAGTAAAGCAGTGAGGACTGTTCCTTATTCTGGAATAAATTGAGTTATTCTACCACTAGATCTATCTCAGACTTAAATTAAAGACAAAATCATTCGAAAGAGCTGTGGAGAGTGATGTAATACTAGTAATTTACAATTCCTATGGGGAGAAAGAATAAGCAAGTTATTTCAAGCTTTTTGCATCTGTATTGTGATCTTACAATTGCAAGGAAAGCCATTTAGAAGATTCACTGACTTGTGTCAGGTAAAATACTTGTGACAGTCTGTCACAGGAAATCACAGTGCACCTTCATATGCGCTTTATTCAATTTTCAGACTTAAAAAAAAAGGCATTCAACTATTGACAGAATTGATCTGAAAGACAAGAACAACAAAAGAGACAACAGAAGCCAACCCCCCCATGGCCAATGACTGCTTGCTATTGCACTACACAAGCGTTATCATAACTGACCACTTGCCGTTTTGAATATTTATAAGCATTCCCTGCACAGTCACTCATGCTCTCAACAAGCACCAGCTTCCATTCATTCACTACAATTTCTCCAAGAAAGATCTCTCTTAAGAAGGAGAAAAAAAAATACGTAAGAAAAAACAAATCTCTGCAATGGACTGACTTCCTTTTACACATAGAAACTGCCAGGAGCACTGAACGCAGAACAGCTTGAGTTCATCTGTAGAACCACAGTATTTTACTCCACCTTGCAATGAACAAAAGAGGGAACTGAGTCCTGTTTTTGTACCCGGTGACAAATACTCCCACAATACACGAAGGATTATGACAAACATCTTGGCAGAAGGCAAGACATCCCCATACCTTTACAGACTTGCATCAAATTTGTAGTTCAAAAAGTAGATGTCTGCCTGTCTGTCCTGTATGGTTACACCCTGTACTAAAGCCAGGAGCGCACCCCAGGCTCTTGGCATTTATTTCCCATACATTTAGTAATATAATCACCAGAGTGCAGACAGAGCGCTCGAGAGAGAGTTTGTGAGCAGCCATCCTCTTACATAGTAAGAACGAAGCAGGCAGACCTGATGCAGAGATGCTGCTGCACTGAGGAGTCACTGCATCCTCTGCACGAGGGACCTGAACCACTGCATTACAGTTCAGACAGGGGGTAACAGCGGGTGGTCAGTGCACCCATGGAGCAGAAGACAAGGGAGTCAACCTCTTCCATGAGGAAGCATTCCATTAGCAACATTCACCCAAGGTATCATTGTTGCTCAGAAATTCGGCTCCTTTACTTGTCTCTTGCTATGAGACTTCCTTTTGAAGAGGACTGAGACACTTGGTTTTACATGCAGTCAAACCAGGAAGGTACTCTGCACGGGATGTCTGATCATAACAATGGGGCCAGCAAAAGTCATAAACCTGTGTGTGGTACATGCACACTACTGATTACTTTACTACTAAATGTTTCTCTAAATTTCCCATGAAAAAAAAAAAAATAATGGTGCTCCTCAGTACAACAATGCAAAACAAACAGTACAGTTTCTCAACAGAACTGTCAAGACTTAAGCCATTCAGATTGCTCCCCATTCTCACTCAGAGTCATCATTCCTCTCTGCTTATTTGCTCAACTTCTCAAAAAAACTTGTGCTTTCTGAACAAGTTACAGACGTACAGTAACACCATGTTATTCCCATTATGAGGCACCATCCCACATACTCATTTTGGCAAGCCAAGCACAAGCTCGTTTATGACACGAGTGTAATTATAACACAGACTTCTGGTGAGCTAGAAGTAAGTCTAAGTAAGATGCAGTTAGACATTTTTGTTCAGAAACTGAAATTCACTACCGCAAAGGAAAAAAAAAAAATGACCTCAGTGTTGTTTTCCCTCTCCAGGCCGTATGTGGGAACAGCATCTTTTAAGATGAAACTGTGAAATTGTCAGTGTGACTTATTACACATTGGCGGGAGACCAAAGTAAATTTTGTTCAAAACAGTAACCGTATTTTTCAGAAGAGCGTCTTGCAACGTACATTTCGCCTTCTGAGCGCCAAGAAGCATGTTCACATGCCAGTTTGAGCAAGAACACTCCCAGCAGCAGCTGGTAGAAAGTCAGGAGACATCTGTTAAGTCAGCAGGGCTTGGCTTCCCACCACCTCTGCGCCTCGTATAAACTGGTACGCCCTAAGAAAACGGTGTCAGCCCTGTCTGGTAAAGACATCCGCTTTGTGTATGTGCAGAATACTACTTGGACACAATTCAGATGAAAAGCAAAACAAAACAAAACCCAACGAAAAAGAACCAAGTGCATGGAAAGCGTTTACTCTATTGTAACGTTTGCTGAGATGAAAAAGGGCAGTCATAAGGGCTGGAGCTTACCGTTAGCGTTTTTCCCACAGATGAGGTGCTCGTACGGCTGCAGCACTCCCCAGAGTTCAGCATCGTTGTTGATAACCATCTCCAGGATTTCAGCCGAGATCTCCCCTCCGCCTCCGTCGGGGCTCTGACTCGCCAGAACCCTACCCTTGATCTCTTCCACCAGGTTCTCCATGCAAGCGGTCAAAGAGATGGCCGCGTACTCGTGGATCCTGACCGAGATCCTGGTGTCCACCATCCACCTGAAGAACCTCCCCACCGAAAAGGTGAGCCCGCATCTCGCCGATTTACCCTTCCTCGGCCCGTCGCCGGCGCTCATGCTGTACAGGGAGAGCGCCTTGACGGTGGCCAGCACGCAGCTCTCGGCCAGCGACCAGCTCTGGATGAGCTTGATGGCACTCTGCACCTCGAAGCGGGTGCACTTGGAGTGCATGACGCTGAGGCGCTGGGCCTCCCTGGAGACGCGGATCAGAGCGCGCCTCAGCAGCTGGGAGAGCCGCCTGACGGCCTCCAGAGAGAAAGGACGGCCGCTACCGTCCCCCTTCGCCTTTCGGAGTATTTTTCCGATGTCTTCATCGGTCCAAGGGTACTCCTCCAGGTCCGGCAGCCTCGGGCACTTGGAAAAGATATCTGCGACCTCGGGGTCCTCCGGCAGCACCGTGTTCACCGTATCCCAGCTGTTATTCCGACTGTTCATGGAGCCCGAGTAGTACCACCAGTTGCCCCTGTGCTGAGAAGAGGTGAAGGCTTGCGAGTTGGACTTGGACGAGGAGAGGCTGAGGGACCTGCAGGAATCCCCTGCCCCATAACCAGAGTCCAGAGTCAGATCCTCCAGGGTCTTCAGAGTAGAGCTGTATATCCCAGCCATAGGAAAGACGGGGCGGGACAGACGCGAGGCGCACAAAAGGTGAGGCCGGAGCGGATCCGCTCCCTCGCTCAGCGAGCCGGAGCCGCCGGTCCCGGCGCCAGCCGAGCAGCGGCACAGCGAGCGGGAGCTCGCCGAGGGCCGGCTACCTCCATGCCGCGAGCCGGCCGCGCTCGGCCGCCTTCCGGCCCGGAGCGGCGCGCGGCGGGGCCGTTACCCGGGCTGCTCGCGGGGCCCCGGGCTGAGCGCTCGGCGGGCTGCTCGCGAGCCGCTCGGCGGGACGCTCTGCGGCCGCTCCGACTCAACTTCTCCGCCGGGCGCCCCGCACGGCCGCGTGCAAACGAGCTGCGCGGAGCGGCACCAATCGGCGGAACCGACGGAGATCGTCTCCGCCAGTGAAATCCGAGCTGGGCGGCTGCAGCTTGCCAAGTGGGCGGGGACGCGGGGACGGCGGGGCGCGCGGCTGCGGGAGCGCGAGCGCTGCGTGCGTGCCCGGGGCAGCCCGCGGCGGCGGGACGGGCCGGGATGCGAGAGAAAGCCGCCTTTGTGGCGGTCGCCATCCCTTTCTCAAAAGCCCCTCCTTCTTTGAGAGCCCTCCGAAGCGGCTCGCGGTGTTTCCTCGCTTTCCTTTCGGTCCCGCCGCTCTGCTCCCCCGGGGCGAGAGTCGTGCCTGCGGCTGAATGGGGGATTGTGCGGGCGGCGGCGGAGCGGGCGCTGAAAAGAGCCTTTGTGACTGCTCCGACCTTGAACCGCGCCGTGCGAGCGGCGCCCGGGTGCGCTCCCCCATCCCACCCCGCTCGGCTGCGGCAGCGCGGGACGAGAGCGCCGCCTGGCGGCAGCACGGCCTCGAGCCTCCGTCCCCACACACCCCTGGTACCACGGGCTACTGCAAAGTTCATCCCCTTAAATTTGCTTTGTTCCCACGCAGTGTCTGGACCGCTGCTGCTGAAGTTCACTTGTTCGCTTCCTGAGCTCCTTAATACCCCCTACCTCCTGAAAGCAACAGTACTGCACGTGAATTCCTTGCCCAGCGCATCCTTTCCCCTCCACCCCCATCTTCACATATAACTCCATAGCGATAGAAGTCAGACAGGGAGAACAATCCATCATCTCTCACACGAAGGGCCCTTTGTGCTTTGTCCTGTGATGCCCATTTGCAAAACCTGCCCTAAAACTCTACTGTCTGCTACTATCACAAAATCAGACATGAATTGCTGAGGATCACTACACAGGTTGCAAGTAGAAACTTCATGATTTGAAGAAAACGTGGCTGTACATTTGTGTGCAGCTTTACATTTCTACATGTCACATCTACTGTTCTTATTATCACACTTCCCCACTACTCCCACACAGTTTGTTGTTCCTACAGTGCCAAGTAATGTAACACCACAAAAATCACCCAACTTCACAGCAGTATCTGCTTTCTTAACTCCCTCACGTGGTATTTTCTCACCAATAAAAGTTAAGCTCCTTGCCCTTTTTAATATTTCACAGGCAGTATTTTCTTACACAACAATACTCCACCTGGTAAAGCTTTCTCTCTCTTCACTGAGGTGAGACCACCAACCTTCTCCCAAAGCTGACAAACCACAGAGCAGAAGACTTGCAAAGGTAGAAGAGATATTCCTTACCAGAGATCTAAATCTGAAGACATTATCCACATGATAAAAGCAAAACTTTTGGGGACATGAGAAGAGGGGAAAAAAAAAGAAAAGAAGAAGATGAAACAAATAAGGTGTCTCTACTAGCACTTCCTAATTTCCCACAGATTACTTATCCACAATGGAACAAGTTCATCATGTTGTCCATTTTCTCCAGTGTTAATTCACTGTCTTTGCCATAGAACAGCCAAATGAAGAATAGGGCATGGCAGAAAGCAATCAAATTATTTCCTTCACACAAACAGAAAAGGAAATTGTTTGCTTTCAGACCAGGCAAGTGTATTTATAACTCAAGTACAGACTGTGTTATGAAAAACAAGGTATATTTCTAGAAAGCAATTACTATTCCAGGTGACACAAAATTGCCAAGCCCAAAAACCAAAGCAACATACTTCAAAGCACTGATAAGAACAAGTTGACACTTCTTGATTTATAAAGGCAAAATAAACATTGTGCTCTTTATGTATGCTTTTGATTGGAGCCATTAGGGATCACATTTTTCAGACACCATGAGTCAACTTTCTGTGGACAGGTTTTCTCATATCTCCTTAGAACTGAAGTATTAAGAATAGAGAAGCTATCAAAGTACTTCCAGGAACGTAGGCTCCAAGTATATAACAGCAGAAATTCCATAATAAACAAAACCCTTACACTCTAGGATCCCCATTTTACTTCATTTAAAAGCCTTAGATACAAGTGCTAATCTAAGCTCACTATAGATTGTAACAAATACTTAAGACTAATTCAAAAGCACAATAAAATTAATTAGAATTCAAAGTCATCATTCTCTGATTCACAAATAGCAACCATGCAAATAATATCAGACCCATTTTTAAGTAGGTTTTTTTTTTTTGGTTGTTTTTGCTTTTTGAGGAAACAGAATACTTAAAGCAAATGTAAAGTCCCCATAGATTTAACTTGTACAAAAGACTCCAAATCAATACTTCTAAAAGTGATCAATAACCTCATTAATCCGTTATCTTTTGCAGCCACAAGGTTTAACATATTCCTAAAATTCAACACTCACATTTGTACTAATAAACACAAAACCAGACCCTACCTGTAATTCCCACATAAATTAACTTCAATCACTCTGAACCAATGACAACTCAATTATTTCCACTGAGAAAAATGTAAAAATAATAACATAAACATTCTCAGCACAGCCATCAGGAAAACTGTTCTAAAGGTGCATCCAAAACCCTAAATTCGTGCATCCAGAACACCTGTCGGGGGAGCTATTTCCAGGCCTTATTTATTGCAGCTCTGATTGTTACCACTAGAACTTTCTTTCTTTGTACTTGAGCAAGTGCTAGTTTTGTTTTCAGTGCTGTAAAAAGATGGTATTTCCCTTATGTAGCTATTTATTTATTTACCTGCAACACGCAGAACAATATTTTTAAGTAAACTGTAGCTCTGATAACAGTTGCTTCTCAGCTATAACATTTAACAGATTGGATGTGTAATGCTCCTTGGGATCTGATTGTATGCTGAGGGAGGTAGCTGATGTCATTACAAGACCACTATCCAACATCTCTGAAAAGTCATAGAGGTTGGGGGAAGGTTCTTGAGGGCTGAAAGAAAACAAATGTCATTCCTATATCTTAAAAGGGCAGGAAGGATTGGAAAAAATACAGGCTAATCATTCCCAACTTTATCCTTGGAAAATGGATACAACTAATAGTCCTGGAACCCATTTGCAAATGTGCTAGAAGAAAGTGATATAGAGGGAAAGAAAAACCTGCGTTAAAAAATTAAGTCACACTGGACGGCACATTCAGTGTGAGCCAGCAGCGCATCCCTGTGGCAATGACGGCCAACAGCATCCTGAAACTGCGTAAGAGAACCGCCAGCAGGTGGAGAGAGGGAACGCTGCACATCTACCCAGCACTGATGAGACACACCTGGAGTACTGGGTCCATTTCTGGGCTCTCCATTACAGCAAAGACATCAACGTACCGGAGAGAGTTCAACGACAGAACGCAAAGATGATTAAGGGAATGGGGTTTCTGTCATAGGTGAGAGAGCTGAGACTGATTAGCCCTAGGAAGGTAGGGATGGGTCTTCTGGAATAAATACCTGATAGGAAACAGAGTAGAAGATGCAGAGCTAGGTAACCTCTTCTCAGATGCGCCCAGTAATGGGCACGAACCAAAATACAAATAACTCAATTTAAATACATAAAACTCTTCTCCAGTGAAGGCAGTCAAACACTGGAACAGGTTGCCTGGAGGCCTCCCATCCTTGGTGTATTCTAAACCCAATGGAAAGAAAGGAAATGAATGAAAGGAATATTGAAGATGTTTCTTCCACTTATAACGAAAGTAAATTAATTTTGGAAATAGCCATTAAGATCTCATCTAGTTTAGAATGTAGCCCTCAACAGACAGAAAAAATCTGTCCAGAAATTGAATGCTTTGCGCATTTGTACTGAGTGAATACGGTATCTGACATTAAAAGTTTTTCACTTCTAAGTGCATCACACAACAGAACAAATGTTACAGTGAGATCACTATAGACTATTCTAGGAGATGAAAAATATGAAAATTATGGATGTGTTTCATTCTTTTTTTTCCATGAATTTCACAACAAAATGATCATGATGACAAGGGTGGAAAAAACCTCTTAGAATAAGAGAAAGTACCATTTGAACAATGCATTAAATTCCTGGATTATTATTTGGTGCGGTATCAGGCTTTCTCATTTACTAGCAGCAAGGTCTCTCAACAGCAAGGGTTGGTGGCAGACAATAGTACTATGCAATTTAAAACCAGATGAAGTGGAGAGGACAGAAGACTATTTGCTCCACCAAAATAGCTGCAAATAATGCTGTTTTTCCAGCTCTTTAACAGCTATTAATATATAACATCCAGCTTCCATAGCTACCTAGATACCTAGCTCTGTTATAACACTGTATCTCACAAGCCTGCATGTGATTAGTTGCCAGTGGAAATAATTCCTTGGAGGCACTTGCAATAGTAATGGGGTCACGCATCATGTTTCCTCTACCATACCCTGTACTTGCAGAAACCTGCCACAGTCCCCTGTGCCAGAGTACTCACATTTTTGGAAGAACTCTGGGTGTCAGAATTACAGTAATTACTGTAGCTGCTCACTGGCTGTAATTTTTGTGTCTCACTAGACACATGATAGAACAAACCACATATATAGATTGCAAAGGATGCGTGTCATGCTTCCTGCCACATGCTTACTGAAATAATGTTTATATCCTGCCGTCTCTCTTACTAGTCAGTAATATAGTGTTGAAAATAACATCAAGGGCCAATAACTATGATCACTGAGTCAATGGAAAGAAGAGATAAAAAAGAAGATAGCCATATAGATAGTTAAATATTGGATTTATCATTATCCCCTAGCAAGATATTTCATCCTCTAACTCTGCTATAAAATGGGTGCCTTAGACTGTATCAGTCCATGCTGAGAATACTGTTTAGATATAATAACAAAATGAAAAAAAAAATAGAATTAAAGACAAATAAAGGAGAAGTAAATGCAAGGGCAAAACCTAAGCATTAAGAGTGATGATTTATAACCTTAGGACAACAGCTACAGAATTTATTAAGGCACTCGTATATATAAATCTAACAGCAGCTTTTCGACTGATAAAAGGATCTCATTTTACATGGTTCCTACAAGCCCTCACAAAGGCTACCCATCAAAGTCCATACTGGCCATCTGCACAAATGCTTCTCTTTTTTTTTTTTTTTTTTTTTTGGACCTAGGGCTTTACTTTTCTAGGGAATAACAAACTTAGTAGGAACAGAAGGGTTCACTGTGTCACAGTAACCAACTTAACTCATTTTCACACTGATTGTATGGAAATTCCACAACAACGCAGTGCTTAAACTGCTCCAGGATGTCCATCAGACACCTATATATTCACTGTAAAATGAGGAATGCTTATGAGAAAGATACATACTGGGTTTCCCACTGATGTGTGAACAATTGCTGTTTGACACATCCTACATAATGGGCCTGCCCATGAACACTGATGAGACACTGCTCGTGGCAGTTTCAAACAGATCACATTCTGTGATATGGCACTATAAACACAACGTGCCTCACCTCACAAGTGTACAATACCCTACATATCTAACTGCTTAGAACAGTTGCAGGATTGCCTGGAATAACATTTGAACTGCATGGTAATGATGACTCTCCCTTTCTATTTATAAAATTTGAGATAGAGATCTGGTTTCTTTGCCTATTCCCTATTTCTGGGTGAGGTAGCACCTCTTTCTGTTCACAATATATTAGTGAAGAAACAACATGGTGCACTGTTGCTCGTCTTTCTGCAGACATCTGCTTCACAAAGACAAAGCCTGTGATTTTGTATGAGAAAAGTGGGAGGCTTAAAACTTTCTTACATATTATGTTCCCACAGGAGAGTCAGATAAGATGGCTCATAATGACAAGATATGATGTCTACAGACCTTGGCATCTCTGCAGGAGCATGTTCCAGGGAAAGAAAAAACACCTGCAAGAAAAGAACATAAACTAAGAGAGACAGGTACAGAAAAATTGAGTAAGGGTGAGAAAGAGCAAGCTGGTGCTTATTAGGAGATGTACAATGTAGTAGTGGAACTTCACTGCTTTATTTTTTAACTTATCCTCAGTGAGGAGTGAATCAAAAACTTTGTGATGCTTTCAGGTGTATTGCTTTGAATTGGAGCACGCCTTTGAGATGATGAGCAGCACACATTCTTGTCTATTGTGCAGCTGGTGGTCACTACACTGTCCACTAGCAATGAAGTGTGTCTAATACAGTGTCCCATGGGCCTTCCTTCGCTCACTGTTGATTAACTCGTGTACACAGGTACTCTGAATGTCTACTGTAAAGGGAGTAAACCAGCACCTTCTATGCTGTGTGAGCATATCTGTAACCTTGTAAATAGTATTCCAGTCAGAAACTGAAATCCTGGGCTGAGGGTTAATAAGTGAAGACACACTTGTGCTAACTTGCCCCATTTTTTACTGTGATCTGAGACTGCCCTACACTAAAATATCAATAGCACTTACCCTGTTTTATATTATACATTCTTCAATGCCTAGATTTTTCTATCTCCCATGCTATGTGTGACTCAGGGAGTCTGCCAGAGTAGCAGGACCATGGGAATATATCTTCTGAAATTAGGAACCTTGGAAAGTGAGGGGTGGAGTTTTTATAGGAAACTTACAGAAAAACATCAATGGGAAAAGAGAGGAGGAGCAATGACTGACACTTCACCACAGTGATGTTGTCACATAGTTTATATAAACTGCATTCCATTATGTTGCTGGTGTTAGTTCCATAGGATGTATGGGTGAAATGAGGGTTGTACCCAGGCAGCACTATATTTTCTGATCTGTACAGAAAAATTTCCAATGAAGTACATAGGTGCATGGAAATCTATGGACACTTGTCAAAGTAATTTCTTTCTAGAATGTGCGTCCTACTGTGTCTAGTGCAGTCACATTCTCTCCTTTTGGCTGAGCAAAATTATGATGTCACTGAAGAGAACTTAGGAGGCTGCAAAGTTTAGGTCTCTCTTTCCTTTCTGTGGTGCTCATCTCCACAATACCTGCTTTACTCTTAGACATCACAGACCCCAAGACAAACTAACCTGTGCCTGAAAGAGTTGCTAGCTATCAAGTTTCCTGTAATAAATTTCTTCCTACAAGTTATCAATTTCCTATCTTGAGTCCAAATCATCCAGAAAAGGAAGAGATAGTTCCCCAGATCTCCAGTGTCAATTCATGAGGTGCTGTACATGTACCTTGTAACTGACGATCTTGACAGAAGGGCATACAGTACTCATATATATTAAATCATACAAGTTTTTAAACTTGTGCTACAGAAATCCACATATAAGCTCCTTTTATTTTCTTAAATTTAAAATGTCACTTTTCACCACTGCTTACAGAGTAAGAGGTAAAATCCATATGTTCTCCAAAAGATTCTGTAACAGTTTCAAAAATCTTGTTACTCTATACAACTTCATAGTAGTACAGGAACATTTTTCCATCAAGGAGACCACTGACACAGGCCAATTTGTTATTGCCATTCATTTGTTATTGCCATTCAGGTTGAAACATACACTGTAGGCAATAGGTAGATAATTACTAACTCCCTTTTTTTCCACCTACGTCACTGGGAGGATATACCTGTGACACATCATCTGTAATGGAAGTCTCATGGTGCTGTACGTCCTATATGCACAGCACATCTCAGTAACTGGTCCTGAAAAAAAAACAAAAAACAAACAAAAAAAACCCCAGGAGACTAGTCTCTATGATTCAGTTAGCGTGGGGCTGGTGCCAGGATTCTGAATTATGGAACCCGTAAGAAGTCAACGAAAGGATGAACAAGAGATGTATCAGAGATGGGCAAAATGATGAAACTGAATGATGATGGGTGGATATAATAGGATAAGTCATTAGATCTGGATTACAACAAAAAAAACTCCTTGTTCAAATGCATTAAGATGTAGGGTTCTCCTATCCATAAGGACATGCTCTTGAGTTAGCTTCTAAGTATTTTATACTATTCTTATGAATAAGATATATTGGTTACAATCCCTATGAGGGTAAGCAGAAAAAATTTAAAAAATCAATATGGAAGAGGATGGTGAAAAGCCTCTAGAATCTGCCATGCAGGCAGAAAATTATAATTCTGTATCTTGAAGATTACTTTGAGTTTTCAGTAAAACAATAACAAACAGAAAAAATGTTAGCACATAATAAAAACAGAGAAACAGCATCCAACAATAATATCAACAAAAGAAAAAAAGGTTAATCTCCTCAGACAGATAATTAAGTGACTACTGAAAAACAGCATTTTCATTCTTAGTGAATTGAAAGTAGTTGGTAGTTAAAGCCTGGGTGAATTTGCACAGTTGCTATCCTGTAGTCATCTTTCTTTCAACTATGAAGTTTAATCAAACACTTTGTTTTCAACATCACAGAAGAGAGATGTGATAATATAATTAATGATTACTATAAGATATGAACAACATATATATATATATATATATACACAAAGAGAGATATAGCAGAAATGCTAAGTCATGGCCTGAGCCAATGACTGAGGACCTGGTAGGAAGGTAGGGCCAACCTAGGAGGACTCAGGTGAATGCAATGCACCTGAGTGACCAGAAGGGGTGTAACCAGGATCCATCCCTTCCCAGACCTCGAAACAAGAAACGCAGCCCCTCTATTTATTATAATCATAAGGTACTTTCCTCTGCTTCTTGAATGTCATGAAACAATCAAGTTCTGTGCTTAAGGTAATTATTTTGCTTTCCAACAACTTTTATAAAGCAGGAACATGCTTTAAAAGCGTAACTCTCCATACACTTTAAAACCTGAACAATTTTTGGATGTCTAAAATTGATCCTAATTCCTAAATGAATATGGTTAAGTCTACTACAGTTATGGAAGCACTTGCTTTTTTTAGTTTATTAGTTGCCTCTGTAATTCCACATATGTATTTGAGGTGATTAATTTCCTTTATAGAAAACTGCACAAAACTGTAGATAACTCTGGTCAGTTTTACTGAAGAGAACTAAACTTAAAGGAAAACAAACAAACAACCACCTCTATTTGTTTTGCATACACTCATTCATAGTCTAAATTGTCAAGGGCTTTTATTCTACTTCAGTAAATACTAGAATTAGCCCCTGGCAATTATCCTAAACAACAAAAAAATGGTTTTCTTTGCAACTCATAACGATATGCAACTAATCAATATGAAAAGCTGTTTTTATGAGAGTGACTCAAATGCTGCTATTACACAAGACAGCTGGAGAAAAAGGGTATTAGCTGGTGGCCATATGGCAGGCACTGGTGAACCAATTATTCCAGACTAGAAAAGCTATTTTATTTTCTCTAATATGGTACTAACATTGCTGTTTTTCACTCTGACTGTGTGTCTTGCTTCTTTGAATCTCATAAGAACCCTTTGATTTTTTGTATTCTATTTCATTGTCAAAAATTAAGATACGTAAGCAGATGGTATACAGACTTTTCCCCAGTTTTCTGTCCTTAGCTTGCTCCTATTATGATGCAAAATATACAGAGAATAACAGTTAATTAAGATGGGAAGAAAGATTAAAAAGTTCACATCAAAATAAAAACAGATTTTTTTTGAGAACCTAAAATTCCTATTAATTCAAAGGATACTACTTAGTGTGATTAATTATTCCCTTGGTTGTTATTTGCAACCATCTCAAGGGGAAAACCTCACAATCTTACATCAATTGCCATTTAAATAGGGCAACTAAAGATACAGCCACAATTCTTTCTTTCTTAAAACAGATCTTAAAAACTGCATTTCTTCCACAATTCATTGAAATTACCTTAAATGAGTTATGCCCATCAACTACTGAGGAGTTACTTGAAAGGTAATTAAAATAAATCAATGAGTGACCAGCTAGCTTCCATGAAATATCTTAAAGTGTATGTGTACTTTTAAGACAAGAAGTTGAAAGAGAAAAATACAGTTGGATTATATGCATGTTAAAACTATCTGTAATGGAATCATGACAGGTAATCTCTGCACTAGATATCTGTGACAACTACCTCTAGGTGGTTTCATGAGAAACTGAACCATCAAGTCAGCACATTAGATTATTATATAAGCAAAATGTTTGTGGATCACATATAGCTATTGTGTTTGTCATGTGCAGTGGAGATCTTTTGGTGTATCTCTGCTCACAGAGACTCACAACAATCATGGCTTACTTAAAGAAAAAAGAAACGAATCTAGACTTAATTAAGACAACCAAATGTTCTTTAGATTTGATGTAGATCTCCGATGTTTAGCAATTTTGACATGGTGACTAGATCATATATAATTTCTAGGTACTTGCCTATTTTAAAGATAGTCACACTGTCTCATTTCATACCTTATAAATTCTATGTATCTTCCTCTCAGTCCCCTCTTGTTTTTTTAGAGTTGATTCTGTTACAGTGAATATAACCAAATAAGTTCAAAGATTCAGCATCTGCTTTTATTTCTTCCATGTTACTTGCTCAGTCTTACACATAAGAATGTACAAATATGATTTGTTATTTTGGTTTTTGCAGTTATTTTACAAACACTTTAAATGTCCTTTGAATCATCATCAGTCATCAGATTAGGAGGATAACATTGAACTAACCAGCAAAAGTATATACGGAAAATTGAAAATCCTCACTGTTAAACCAGCCACTTAGACTCTCTCAGACTGTTACTCTCCATTCCTTTGGTTTATTTCCCTTCAGTATCTTAGTTTAATTTCAGAAAATTTCATAAAGCAACATTAGCCTTAAACTTTGAAAACCTAAAAAGTAATAGGTACGATTGACAAAAGGCACAGTGTTAGCTGCACAATAGCAACAGTATGCCTCATGCGCCAACCGCTAATACCAGGATGGAGACTTTAATGATAGCATTTTGATTTTGTCTCCTGAAACTGAGATTTGGGTAGTGTCACTTACATAGTCTGTAAGTGTTACCATTTTGTAAAATTAAATTATATGCTACTAGCTCACCTGGAACTTATCTGTTGATAACTTCTAATTACAGTCACCTGGAGAGTATAATATGATTATGGACTCAGAAGAGCTCAATAGTTAAATAACACACATGATGGATTTGATTAAGTAATAGTATACACGTAAATACAATTTTGTACAGCAGTGCTGTGTTTTATAATAAAGATATGTAATTAAAGCTTCTAGAATATTATGACCGTTTTGTAGTAAATAACTATACTTGTATAACATTTCAATTTTAGTATCTTAACCAGAATTATTCAATTTTATAAGGACTATTGGTAAATATATACAATTACTGGAGTCATACTTGATTTATTTTGTTCCTGTTGTAAAATGATGCTCTTTGATTGTGGCCTACTTTTATTTTTGCTTGCTAGCAGTATTTTTTCTGGTATGAAAAATCCTTTTCTTGCTAGAGAATTAGACCATCATATAAAATTGCTATTGTATCAAGGTATCTCTTACATCAAGCACCTGTATTAATACATGCAAACATCCAGCAAACCAATTAAGCACTTGACTAATTCAAAGCACAAGTCATTCTAGATGGGTGACCCATTTAGAAGCTTAAGAGCTTCTATTTTAACAATAGTAAAAATCATTACTGTATCTAGCCTTAAATCTTTTCTTATGTAGAATGAGCTATCAGTGGACAAAAGCAGGTTTCAAAATCCATGTTTCATTGCTATTAACTAAATGCTTCATACAATGCTGCTAACAATACAGAGAACAAATGCAGGCAAACATTCTTAAGCATACGCTTTGGTGTTCTGACTCCAAAGAAAATTAAACAACAGACAATGCATTAATACAATAGAATTGTATTTATATGATGTAAAATAATGTTATCAGTCTTGAAAAACATAATTTTAATAACATAAGTTTCTAAGAATAAAAATATAAAACTTGAGGTATCCAACTAAATATGTTTAAGAGTCTCACCATGTGAAAAAGGATGAATTTCTTATTCTACAATTGATTTCATTTTAGTTATCTGAAGAATTATTTTGCAGCTCTCTTTTCAGCACTACATATGAAAACTCCTTGACAATGATGATCAAAAATACTGCTTAGGCAGATTAAGAAATTGAAGAACACAAAGATGCATGAAATAAGTTCAGGTGGAAAACAAAACAAAGCCTTAACTCTAGATGGTGGTATGAATTCCCTAGAAAATGTTAAGTTTGAATATCACTAGCAGAAGGAGGAAGAAATTAAGTATGTGATAAGCGTGCTGGATTATAATCAGTTTTGTTAAAAATAAGCATTTCAAAAGAGAAATCTCTCCTGCCCTTCTCTGAGTCTCTAGAATACAAGTCCATGCTCTGTGTTGAAGTTAGATGCTTTGCCCATGCAGCAGAGGTACTCTACTCAGATGTATGGAGCATAGGAACTGTGAATCTGATAAAATTCAAGTAGGAGGTAGGCACCAAGTCACTCATTCAAGGTGGATGATTTTTATGAAACGAAAACTTTAGGAACTTACATAACTTAATTAGGAAATCAATTGATACTACTGACCTTTTATTCTTGCAACTGCAACCATTCTATGACTCTGTGGAAATAAACCCTAGATCATTCTCTTCAGTGTAAAGGACTGCACTATAAATTGTTTATATACTATATGATTGCACCTGTGCACCTGCACACGCATGAATTTGACCTTGTAGTTCATGCTTAAACTCACTGGGAATATAGAAAAAAATACAAATGTTAACTATTATGACTTTTAATCTCAGAAAATCTTAATTAAGGATGAAATGTGGTTTGGATTATGTCTCAGACACACAACAACAGAGAACCATTCTCCCCAGGTAAATTAAGATGATTAATTTGGAATTGTTTGAAGTTTGTTTACATAATGTGTATATAACAGGAGGCTTTCCCAGGCAAACGAATTGCCTCGGGAATCATATATCATAATAGAAGGGGGGAGGAAATAAATTAACATATCCACAGCAAGATACTTGTGGAATTTAAACCAGTATTCACTGCTTTCTTTACTAAAAATACAGATTGTTCTTTCATAATGTGAGATGAGGTAAAAGTATTTGCTTTACATTTAACTTAGTCTTGGGTATAACCTTTCTTATCAAATGCATTTGGTTTTAATAAAAGAACAAACATTTTTGAAAATACGTGCCATTGATATTACTACCTTTTTCCTTTTTTGGCATATTTTATTGGCTGATAATTTATCTCCTTTTGTTCTTTTTGTACACATACATGTCATACATGTATGCATATATACGTATGTTTTCCTCTAGCAGTACAGTTATAACAAGAAGGGTTTATTGGAAAGAGGAGAATTTTTTACTCTTTGTTTGATAGCTTATATACACACATTTGTTGACAGGGAATGTTAAACTTTAAAAGAAAAGCAAACAAAAGCTCTTAATAAAATCTACATTTCCCTCATTTTGCTGGTTAAACAAAGTCTTATTTAAGTTGCTTGATTTTAATGAATGCGTAGATGCACTGTCTATGAAAAGACTTTTTTAAAAATATGAAGTCATGTTAAAAATGTAAGTACTATTCTCCTGAACAGATTTTAAGTCTGAATGAATACCTGAAATAATCACTATATATTCTCAGAAATGGCTGATGGTGAGGCCCACAAACGTAGTTGCAGAATGGGACTTTCAATCTTTAAAATAAAGATTACTGTGCATTAAGACTTTGTTCTGAAGCTTGGATTTCTTATTATAAATAAATTTTTTGGCTGACATAGGGGATTTTCTGGTCTGAACAGTGATTTCTGAGATCTTTGTGGATTTATTTCTGTTTAGCTTTACCAGATATATTCTGAATGCAGCATATGCAGTTGATTGGTACTTGTGCAGGAGATGCAGCAGTCTGATGTATATTTAGGACAACAATAAAATAAATTAGAAATGTGGTTGACCTTGCTGTTCGTGATATTGGGTTTCATCTTGGGGCAGAAAGGACTGAGATTCAGGGACAGCAACAAAAGCCATCACAGATGAGGCTGAAGAAGAAAACAGATTGCTGTTCTCATCGCTGAGAAAAAGGGGAAGTTAGTGATAATCCCTGCTTAATATCCAGGCCTGTAACTGGGGGCCTTCAACAACCAGATACCTGGTAGTTTTCTGATTGAAATAACGGGCTAGGTTAATTTTTATATCTGTTAAGAAGGAAAAAAGTAAATGTAACCTTGCAGATAAGCAGTTTTCCCAATTTCATCGAATCGTTAGGGCGTTAAGATCACCTAGCCAACCCATGTCTGCTTTAAACCGTGTCCCAAAAAACCACATCTGCCCTTTCCTTGACCGCCTCCAGGGACGCTGGCTGTACTGTGCTGGGGGACCTCAGGACAGCAGGCACATAACCCAACCGCAGCTACACAGCCAATTCCACGCACCCAGGCTCCGACTGCCGAGGCAGCACTCCGCAGCCCACGGGGAGGAGACACGTGACTCCCACCGCCCCCAGGCTGAGACAAAGGGCGCCCCCGGCGTCCGCGCCCAGCGCTCCAGCCGCGGGGCGGAGGTCTCCCTCTCCCCCGAGTGACGTTTGTTTCAGCCACTCAGAGCTCGCGTTGCCCGCTGGGCGCTAGGGTATTGGTGGAGACGGCGAGGGGGGTGGGCGCAGCGCTGGGGTAGTTGGCGCGGGTGCGGTCGCTCCCGCTACTCGCTGGCGCGGCGGAGTTCAGCTCCCGGGCTCCCGGTAGCGAGTCAGGTCTCAGTATCTCGCCTTGTGCGTGTTTGTCTCTTTCTTTCCGTATCGCCCTTCCTGCCTGGGGGTCTGCTAGGCTTGCAAAATGGCTGACGGGAAGGACATCGCCTCGGAGCAGCTGAAACGGTGGCAAAGCCAGCGGGGCTCGCAGGTACCGCCGGGGTCTAGGGCTGTGTCCCGGCTCGGGTGCCCCGCTCCCGCGGCGATGGAGCTCGGTGGGCAGTCGGGCTGGGGAATGGTACAGACCGTGAGGAGCGCTGGAGACGTGTTAGCCGGGTTGGATTGGGGTGAGAGGTGGGTTGGAATCATGTAAACAAGTGCTGTAGCAGCTGGCTGCTTCCCATCGGACCGCTGTGCCAGTTTGCTGGTCGGTATCTTCTGACAATAATAGGTACGTGCTGTTAAACCTCCTGATTAAACACAACAGCAGTCTCACAAAACTCCATTGGCTGCCCAAGCTCCTACTGTTCGTGGATATCTTCCCAACTTCTTTTCTATTCTGAACAGACGCTGTTCTAATGATCAGTTGTGTATTCATTGTATTCAACCGCGTTTTATAGTGTTTTCATGTACTGTGGATAATGCTGCTCCCATTGGTGCCGAGTTTTCTGTAATGAAAGAGCATTTAAATATAGGCCAGGGTTAATGTGAAGATTGGGAGGTAACAGGGAGTCTGTGTTGCATAAGGAGTCATGAGACCTTCAGAGAGAAAGTAGGGATGACTTATTAGAATTTTGAAGTGGCATATATAAGGTGCAAAGTATCAGTAATGCATGGGAGTATGCACTTTGGAGTATGGTGTTTACAACAACTGTGACTGAAATCCTCCTGGCTTCGTTTCCTTCCTTTCTGCAACTGGCTTAAAATCTGCATGTTTATCTTTTAAGGCTTGGTCTGTATGCAGTTGCCAACTATTTGACGTAGGCATCAAACTAACTCAACTCCAAAAGTAGGCTGGGAGTTCTCTTAAAACTAATGTGGTTTTGCATTTCTCCCTTCACAGAGATGGAAGTTGTTTTGTGTGCCTGCATGCCATTATCCTGAAACTAAAGCGGCTATATATATATCCTGCCAGCTGGAAAAGTGTTTGTTCTTCTAGTGTCAATATTGAAAAGAACCTCTCAGAAAGTTTGCCTACACAATAAGACCTTACAGCCTCAAAACTCAGGCTTTTCTATATGTTTTGTTTCAAAAAGATGCATTTCTAGCTGTTTCTAGTGGTCTTATGTTTGTATTGTGGAAGAAATAGACTACAATATAGCCTGTCCATTTGGCAAGGACTGTACTGTCTTTACAGGCTTTTGCTGTTTTACTACTTACATAACTGCATGTCGGTTGGAAGCTTTCTTCCATTCAGGTAGTTGTTCTAAAGGTGTCATAAAACCATAGATAAATCAAAAACTTATATTCTTCACCTTAAATAGATACATGATGGGTTTTTTCTAATGCCTGTTACCAGGGTCTTGCAAGGTCTTTGTAGAGCAGAAGGTTGTAGATGTGAGTTACAGTCCTGCTGTGCTCAGAATTTGTATACAGTTCCAGGGCAAGCAGGGCTCTTAGGTCAACATGACTTCTCTGTGCCTTGGATTGAGTGAAACTTGTTGGGACTTCTTTTTATCACATTACAAGCTTTTCCTTTCTTAAATGAATTTTATAGTCATCAATAGGAAAAAAAAAAAAGCAATGAATTTAAGCTTAGCAAAAACAACTGACTATTTTTAGCTTTGAGAAATTTGAAAATTTTCAGTTGAGAAAACAAATGGAAGTCAAAGAAAAAAACAGCTCAGGTTGGGTTTCCAAAGGAAAGAAAAATTTCCCTATGCAGACTGAAATCTTCTTGACCAGGAAGTTCAATTAAAAATGTCAAGATGTGTGAACATTTTATGGTCATATCTGCAGACCATTCCATGTTCAAAGAAAGGGCTTTTCAATGCAGAGGCTTAGAATGGATTTCAAATTGGGCTGCTTGAAGCTTTTGTACCCCAGTACGGAAAACAGCTCAGGATAATGAGCTAAAAAATCTAATTGCGCTAGCTTGTACAAGGTGAATATCTTGAAGCAGGGTATTTTACGTCTACTAGGCAAGAAAGTGGAAATGTAGACTGCGTAGTATCATAGAATTCCAGCAGATGTTTCTTGAAGTTGTCTTGGCGTGGTGGAGTGGCTGTTTTTTTCTCCCCTAGTACTGTACAAAGAAGCAGTGCTTTGGAGTAGGCTACAAGAATGGTATGGAAGGAAGAGGGAAAAGAAAAATGGTCTACTTCAGGCAATTTATTTAAAGAGGGAAAAAGTTCTGATTTCCTGTTCTTTTGGCAGGTTTTTTATTGACAGTGGTGCTTCTGATAGTCCTAGTCCTTCAGTGGTTTATGAGTCTAGGATCATTCCTTGGGTTTGTTCTTGTTTATGTTATTAGCAGAGCTCTTCTAGGCTAGTAAACATAGTCATGAGTACCTTCTAGTCTTTTCTGTGATTTAAAATCTTTCCTTTTGACTTGATCCCTGTATTGACATCACTTTCCCCTTCTTTTCTCTTATTGCTTCTCAGTGCTTATTTTCTTTTATGCTTTCTCTACCATAACCCCTGCTGTTAGAGGGGAGCAGGAGGGTCAAAATGAAGTCTACATTTTAAAATCATCTAATTGTGTTTTACCTGAAGAAAGGTGACATCAAATACTTCTGAATCATGGGAAACATTATATGACTTTAACTGGCATTCTTAAGTGCCCTTAGGTGTAGTGCTGATTATATTTACACATGTATGATATCTGTAACTGGTTCTAGAATCTTATGCAGTTTTCTTGCATGTAGTTTTGGCTTAACCCTGGCAGGCAGCTCAGCACCCTGCAACCACTTGTTCACTCTGCAGGTGGTATGGGAAAGAGAATCAGAAAGGTTAAAGCCCCAAGAACTCATGGATTGTCTTAAAGACAGATTACTGGGTAAAGCAGAAGCTGCATGTGCAAGCAAAGCAGAACAAGGGATTCTTTCTCTAGCTTCCCTTCAGTGAGGAGACGGTCTGTGACATCCTTTTGGTCAGTGTGGGTCAGCTGCTGTCCTGGCTTTGTCTCCCCAGCTCCTTGCTGTCTGGTCAGTATGAGAAGTTGGAAAATCTGTGGCTCTATGCAAGCACAGCTTTGCAACAGCTGAAACTGTTTTAATCAAAAATTCGAACATTGACATCATGTGAATATCTACAAAGAAAAATTACTCTATCCCAGTCAAAACCATGATGCTATCCACTCCTTATCCATACCATGTGGAAGTTCCATGCTTTTTCTGATGCATCTTCAGTAATGACCACCCTTTGATAATTATAATGATATCATTCTGTTAGTCTACAGACCTCCCCCTGTGGAATGTATGTGACTTAGCTTCTATCTGTTACAGTAGCTCTCAGGATAGGAGTGGTGGTGCGTAGAGTTGCTGTATGCCAAAGCCGGCTCTGTTTGTGTCACTGTTGCACTTGAAGTACTTCGGAGGCTTGACCTCTGTTTTGAGTGCTGCTGTAGGACTTAACTATAACATAGAGCTCAGCCCATAGATTGCAACATTTTAAAGCCATGTCTGTTACAGTATCCATCTTTGGTTCTTTCAAACCAGCCTATGGGGTTAACATTGCCATGGACTCTTGTCTTTGCCCCTGCTCCAGCCTGGGATTGCTTATTCGCCATAGTCCCTTCAAGCTGTACCTGCTTTGATCTGGCCTTACCATGACCACAGTCCCTTCAAATGTATGTCTGCCATGTTGTAGACTTATTTATGACCATAGATACTTCGAGGTCTACCTGTTCTGGTGTGAGTTTATTAACAGGATGCAGCTTCTTCAGGAGTGTGCATCCTGTGCCATTGAATTATCCAGTCACACTGAGGTGTACCTGCTGTGGCATGGCCTTTTCCATGAACTTCAGTCCCTTCAGAGGTCACTTCTGATGCACCTGCTGTGTTGTGGTCTTATCCACAGATACTTTGAGGTGCTTTCACGTGATCTTACCCACAGACACTTCAAGCTGTGCCTGCTGTGGTGCAGACTTTTCCCATGGCTACAGTTGCTTTGGGCTGTACATCTCATGTGGGCTCATCTGCAGTCCCTCTGACTAGAGTGCAGTCTGGAATCTCAGCCTGCCCAGCCCAGGCTGTAGCTGCTATCAGAATGTTCCCAGGCACAGCAAAACAAGCTGATAAAGAATAGAGCAAATGACAGAAGTAAAAGCAGCCACTGAGAAGCACTGAACTTCTAACATGCAATATATCAAGTAAGCCTTGTGATAAACATAGGGGTGTGCCGATTGGCAGCTAAACAGCTGAAACACTTATGCATTTGGTTCTAGTGCGGTCACCACTCCTGTCGTCATCTTAAACCCTTTATACCCCACTTTGGATGGCAGAAAGATGGGAGCTTTGGAATGCCACAGTCACTTGCTTGCTCTCCCTGGATGGGATGGGAGAAAAAACTGGGAAAGGAAACTTGAGAACTTGTGTGTTGTTAGTTTTCTGGGTAAAGCAAATGCCATGAGTGTGTGCCAAGCTAAACAAGGAATTCATTTGCTACTTCCCATTGGTGAACAAATGTTCATCTGCTTTAGGAAAGTGGAGCTCATCATGCATAGTGGTTCACTGGGAGGACAAATGCCTTCACTTTTACCCTGGCTTGTGTGACAGAGGTTAATGCTGTGTGATATGAGATGTCTCCTCAGTCAGTCTGGAACAGTTGTGCTGGTGTGTCCCTTCCCAGTTCATTGTGCACTCCTGCCTGCTGGCAGAGCAGTGTGATAAGTTGTTTTTTAAATAAGTGCTTTCTCTGTGTGAGCACTGCTGTGCAACAATTGAAACATCAACCTCTGCTTTCCTCAAAAAATCCAGACTATGGCATCATATAAGCCCCTATGAAGAAAACTATCTCAGCTGAAACAACGTTACATACTTTTTTGGTATGTCCTGTGACACAACAGTTGAGCAGGTATATTCATTATGTGGTTTAGATAGAGTGCTTTCAATTTCTAGTGTTGATAGTGATTTTCTTACTTTCAGAAACCAGATGCCTTGACCACTGCTGCTGGGAACCCAGTAGGGGATAAGCTTAATATTATGACAGTTGGACCACGTGGACCTCTTCTTGTTCAAGATGTTGTTTTCACTGATGAGATGGCTCATTTTGACAGAGAGAGGATTCCTGAAAGAGTTGTGCATGCAAAAGGAGCAGGTATTTTTTAGAACTGTTCTTTCTCCCTGTAAAATCAGCTTTTAAGAAGCTTTTGAGTTCACACATCAGTACAGTTAGATTATGTTATAATTCAATCCATAATTTAGTTAAAAACAGTGAGAGCAGCAGGTAGGTCTTTGACAAAAAGGTAAATGGATCTAGTGTGTGCAATTTGAAAACAAAGAAACAAGAAGACACAAAAAATACCTGTTATAATTCAGTTATAATTAACTGTTAATGTGCTACAAATCTGAAGTTCTTGATTATTTATGGCACGGCTCAAAGCTGAGATTTAAAGCACTGAAACTATTTAAAAAAAAATCTAGAAATGTAATCATAGCCCTCTGATTTAGTTTAGATATTGTACTATTCACTATACTTTCTACTTCGTCTCTGCTGCTTCTTAATACCCCTGTTCTCTGAAGGGAAGTCAGTCATTTTAAGTTTTAATATTTGTTTTTGTGTTTAAGAACTTCAATCTTTAATACCTGATGTATGACTGCCAAAGAAAGGTGATCTTTAATACTTAACAAACAAACAAAAAAAAAACAAACAAACAACAATGTAGGACTTGCACCACTGGTTTCTGTTACATGTTGCTATAAAACAATACGAGACTGAATCTTGTAATACAAATGTGTGGAAAAGGTGAACTTTGTAGGGTGAGGAAAACTGTGTTACTTTGCCTAGTTTAAAGATGGACTAGTGATTCTGCAGCACTCAACAAGATCAAAGAAATACTTATCTTACTCTGAGGTAAACGTATAAAATCTTGGCAAAAGTGCACCCAAAGAGTTACTGTTTATTATTTTGTAGAGTAGAAGTGAGATCTGTATTGCTGCCAGGAACTGTTAAGTCTGTCAAGACAGGGGTGGGGGAGCACTGTGCAAATACTAGATTCTGTGTAACGTAAATTATATTCTGTAAAAACAAATTGGTGGTTTAGTGCACAGATTTAACTAGTGTATTTTCACTTTGTTGTTGTTTTTTTTGACTTAATGTTGTGTATTTAACCACATTTAAATAACACGTGCTATGAGTGGAAGGAAAGTATGTAGATCTGGTGGTTTGAAATTGTTTTTTTCAGGTGCCTTTGGCTATTTTGAGGTGACTCATGATATTACCAAGTATTGCAAGGCGAAAGTGTTTGAACACATTGGGAAAAGAACTCCAATTGCCATAAGGTTCTCCACTGTTGGTAAGGCTCTAAAATTGTGTATCTTCATGTATATGTACCATGGTTAACACTGGTACCTATGTTTGTGTTGCAGAGCTCTTACATTGTCACTCAGATGTTTTGAAATGTTCTGATACCTAATTTCTCCTCTGCGAATTTCATTTAATTTTTAAAACCTAAAACAATATTAAACTGGTTCCACATCTTGAGGCAGCAGCCCCCTGTAGATGCTTTTTCCACTAGAAGGTGAAAGAAAGGGTAGTCTATACTATTTTTGATTCTGGTGGAAAGCTTACTTTTTTTTCTGGAGGGGTCATGATCAGCATTTGCAAACTGTAGTTTTACTCTTTGCAATTTGAAGACCTGGAGTCTCTTACTGTAGGAATGCTCTGGAGGAGGAGTATTGATAAGTATATTCTACACAAGTAGTCAATATTCTTAACAATTCTGTTTCTATTTCTGAAATGTAATAATAATTAAGGAACTAACTACATTAAACATGTGTTATAAAGCAATATGGTGTACCTGATAGGAAAATTGTCTTTCAAAAGGTGTGTGTTACTATACTAGTTTACCTATATTTAAAAGAAATTCTAATGAATATTTTGTTCTGAAAGTAGCACTGGAAGGGAAGGAAAAAGCCAACGAATCTCAAGGAGCTGCAGTTTTTGGCTTACTGGCCTTTCTCTGTCACCAAAACTGAATGGTTAATGGGTTGAAAAGGGTTGTAGCTGAGCTTGATAATTAAATTATGCTCAAGTGGGGAGTTGCAGTGTTACCTTTCCTTTTCCTGCTATCTTTGAATGTGTTTCTTCCTAGCTGTTTTGTAGCCTACAAAATCATTGTGGGTGTCCATGATGATGGCTAACATTAATAGTTCCTGAATGCCTCCAGAATGCTTGCTGAAGTACGGTGCTGGATACTTTTGCTGTGGTATAAATTTACCTGCTGAAAAGATTACTTCAGATGAAGCAAGGGGTTAAGCATTGCGACTCTTCTGTAAGAAGTTGCATTTTCATTGGGTACTCTACTTAGATTTCTGTTTTCCAAATAAGAGCTTTCACAATGGGATTTGATGCGGGTAAAGTAATGTACGTTTAGGTAATTCAGATGCTCCCTGTAGCATTATTGCAAGTACACAGAAAATTATTGGGATGTAATAGTTCTTAATTACAAACAAACAACAACAAAAACATACTCTTAGGATCTTACAGCATATTCTCAAGTTTCCTAGTTTTGTGCTTCTTATCGTAACACTTCCATATGTTTGTGTTTCTTCAAGCTGGAGAATCTGGGTCAGCCGATACAGTTCGTGACCCTCGAGGCTTTGCTATGAAATTCTATACAGAAGAAGGTAACTGGGATCTTGTGGGAAATAATACTCCTATCTTCTTTGTTCGGGATGCAATGTTGGTGAGTAAGCACTGAAGACTATGACATTTTGTGAAAGAGACTGAAAGTTTTTCACACCCTGTTCTTGCTTTACTGAGAAGCAAAAGTTGTTTTGACATGCTTTTAACTCTATACATTAGGTGTTCAAACTGGTTTTGACTTGAAAAGATGATGCTAGAAGAAAAATAAAAAATTAAGAGCTAATACTCGGTTACTTTGTTTCTTTAATACCACACATGCCTAGTTATTTGCTAGAGCATGTGCTGCAGGTTAAGAGCCAGCAAGTAAATACATAGTGGTTTTAAACTTCCAGTTTGATCAGCTTCAGTAGTGTTCATATGCAAATTTAAGAGCATTTGCTTCTCATTTTATTGGACAGAAGTTGAAAGCATTCTCTGGCTTTGAACATCCTGTTTATCCTAATGGTAAAAATTTTGCTTTCATAGTCAAATCAGTGAAATTAGGGTAACAAATTTGGATGCAGGAAGTGAATAACAATAGAAGATTTTTTTTTTTTCTTAAAGCTTTCTAATCTTCCAGTGTTTTGTTCCTTTCATAGATTAAAAAAATGTACTGAATAAAATTGTTAATCTTGTTTTGTACATGGCATTACTTATTATATCCCATGTATTTGGGGATATGGAATAAAACTGTTTTTCTTCTCTTCCCTTTCCTTCCCGGACAAATTAGTTTCCATCCTTCATCCATAGCCAAAAGAGGAACCCTCAAACTCATTTGAAGGATCCAGATATGGTATGGGACTTCCTGAGTCTTCGCCCTGAGTCTTTGCATCAAGTAAGTCTCTCTTGAATTTCATGTTAGGACAGCATGTTTTTAACTGAATTGTTTTGTCTGGAAGCCTACGTAACTTTTTAGGAACGGTAAAAGTCAAAGTACCTTTTTAGTACCTTTGATACCTCATAAGGTTATTTTTAATTTCTTCTAGCTTTGTATTTTTTTCTAAAAACTATGAAAAAGCTATTTTTCTCCCATTTTTTGGATTATATTTTACATAGAGATGGAAAGGAAGTTCATAGATTTCCTTAATTCTGTATCCATGGGAGAGCTGAATAACAACAAACTGGATATTAATGTTAGCTTTTCATATAGCATTCTTCTCTATATGCTGAAGAAAGCTGAGATGCAGTTTTGTTTTCTAAAACTAGACAGATTCATATGAAGCTTTTCAGTTACTACTGTTCAGAAGTAGGGATACAATAACATTGTTTCTGACTGTAAGCCTGAAGGAAAGCAGCATTCTCAATAACTTTGGTGATATGTTTATTGGCTAAAGACACTGATGTATTACTTATTCAGAACTTAAAAATTCAGGTTTTCTTTAGTTTATAGATATTTAAATGTGAATAAGATGTTCTATACTTTCCTGATCTGTGCTTGTAGAGAAAATCATATTATCACTAGGCAAGTGTTTTTTCTTTGAATATTTGAAGTGGGTACAATGCTTCACATCCCTGTTGCATGTGCAAAACCAAAGCAGTCTTACTTTAAGTCTTAGAAACCTAAATTTCTCTAGGATGTTGTAATGTTAAAGGTCATCTACAGTGATGCATATAATGTAGTAAGTCTCGAGTGTCTGCTTAATTGAACTGATGAACAAGCAAACGTTGTTGGATTCTTCTCCTTAGGTGTCTTTCACGTACAGTGATCGTGGTATTCCTGATGGATATCGCCATATGAATGGATATGGATCTCATACTTTTAAGCTTGTTAATGCTAGCGGGGGAGCAGTTTACTGCAAATTCCATGCAAAGGTGTGCTTTTTCTCTAGTTATCTATTGGAAGTAGACTTTGTTGAATTAAAAAGCAACTTGAAGATTATCTGAATGCTCTGTATTTAACTTCTAGTTTAATTCAGAAGAGACTTGTGAACATACATCGTGTGTGCGTTTTCAAATCAGTTGCGTGTATTTACCATATATAGAGAATGTTCCTTAGAACTACTGCAACAGTGTGAAATCAAAGAATATAGTTCTCTTCCTGAGAGCTCTGTGGCTGAAGCTTGTCAAGAAATAAATCAACAGCACATCTCATTTGAAACAACTTCCCTTAGGTTTTAAAGACAGTGGAGCTGCTTAACTTGTTAGATTTCAGCTAGTGGAGCGTGGATGCTTACCCTTGAAGCAAGACTTGAGAAACCATTATTCTAAACTAAGAGGGATTGCATAGCAGCTTATAGTCTTTGAGTTGTCAGAAGCTTATTAAAATTATACTACAGTTAGTGTTAAAGGTGTCAGAGAAATTGAGGGGAAAGAAATTTCAGAAGAACATCTAAAATAAGTTCATATAGAATCTTAGACTTCCAGCATTGAGGGCTGCTACCTTTCTGTCAGTTTATTTTGGCATGTGGTCTGTGGGAAGAGATGGGACAGTAAAGGAGCACTCCATCCTATGAGGGGAAAGGAGAAGCATCTTCACTTCACGTGCTGTAGAGATCATATTTTCATGTTTGTTTTTATGTAGTATAGCATTACATTTATTTCTGTTTAATCAGAATTGTTTTTACCTGGAAGCCAGCTGTTGAGCACATTGTTACCCAAACTGATCTTATTGTAGGAGATGGACAGTCATGCTCTTAGTTCTTGAGCCTTGTCAAAACACTTTTTTTTTTGTAACATCTGGTTCTACTGCTTTTGTTGCTTTTAGACTGATCAGGGCATCAGGAATCTTTCTGTTGAAGAAGCAGGAAGGCTGGCTGCTACTGATCCTGATTATGGAATACGTGATCTTTACAATGCCATAGCCAACGGAAACTATCCTTCCTGGTCTTTCTACATTCAAGTTATGACTTTTGAAGAAGCAGAGAGGTTCCCATTTAATCCTTTTGATTTGACTAAGGTATCTCTGTTGCTCTTCCTCACTGAAACAGCTGCATTGTTTTTTTTTCAAAATGCTGATCTCAGTTCAGTAAAATGTTCATAATCATGTAGTTTCTGATGTTGCGCTTGTTTTATGTCAGACATACAGTTGCTGTTCCAAAGAACGGCACTTTGAAAAGGTAGTAACAGAAAGTTAAATTTGTCTCTAATATTGCTCCCCCAAAATGTCTAAATGCTTCTGATCTTGGAGCTGCAGCGTGACAAAAGAAAGGCTGTTTGATCTGGTTGCATTTTTTTAGTAGCAGAGAATGATCACGCTAGCAGTGCCACGTACAGTGCTGCATGCCTAGACGTCTCTTGAAGTGCCTGTGGGTATTTGATTTAAGTAGTCAAGTGCTGGGATTATACCATGATGAAATTATTTGCACAAATGCTCCGTATGAATTTCAAAAGACTTAGACATTCCTCAAAATGTTTGTTAGCGGTGTAGAAATTACTTCAATAATGTGTTCCCTCTCATTTGGCATTTTATTAAGCTACACTTGCCTGTTTTGTTATTTAAGCTGGATAATGCTAATCATGTTGATTTTAATACATGCATTTTTGTCTTACAGATTTGGCCACATGGTGACTACCCTCTCATTCCAGTGGGCAAGATTGTCTTGAACAGGAATCCTGTCAATTACTTTACAGAGGTGGAACAGATGGCATATGATCCTAGCAACATGCCACCTGGTATTGAACCTAGCCCTGATAAGATGCTACAGGTAAACTCCTTGGGTGAAATTTCATGTTTTGTTTATGAAAATAATACAATTTCTTTATGTAACAGCAGTAAAATAATTTGACAGATAGAAAACAGCAGAAGATCTTTGATCCTTAAAAGATCACAATTTGTTGATATGTTTATCCAATGGGGAAATATTAAGAGAATGGAAACAAATAAAGGAATAGAAAATCTGAAACTTAGAGGGGATCTGCAGTAACTTTTTGCTAGGAAATCTATTGGTCTGACGAGAAGTACTGTGTAAGACCATAGCAGCAGTGCTTGATTATTTATATGCTTATATAATGTAAGGATTAAGAACTCTTGAGAGTGAGAAGTGGACTTCATGTGATCTGAAATGCAGACAGAGCTAATCTCCAAAATAAAATGACTGCTCTTCAAGTAACGTTGTAGAGTTTTTACAGGTAGAATAGTCTCGAGCCTGTCTGCAGTGTCTTTTCTGCTTGCAGTCATAGGTTTTTGCATATGCATTTTCAGATGAAGTTTCAAGGGATACATGGGGGGAAGTGTTTAACACACTTAAATGGATGAACTTTTTACTGTGTGCAGTTCTTTCACTCTTTGCTGCCACAGACTGTGTAGCAGAAGTCAGACTTCAATATATCTTTAGCATCCGGATATCAGCAGAACAACAGCTTCAGTTTGAATTACCTAAATTAGGAGGCTACCATTTCAGATATTCTCAAATGTGAATTTTAAAATTGCTTACAAGTAGGAAAATACTGATATTATTCCTTGATATTTCGCACTGCTGTGGTCTTTTTCATTTCTAGGCATGTAACCTGTGTCAGGATAGGGTTAGTATTCTGAAACAAATCTTGTTTGTAATTGGTAGGAAATACCAAGTTGTATAAATACAACTTTCTATGTGCTGTTTCTTACAGTATTTTTGTGAAGTCAGTTTGTGTCTGTGTCACTTTGAATGTGCTTTAAAATATGTCAGGAATGTATAAATATGCAGAAGGTAACAGTCTTCTCCCTTTTAATATCTAGTGTGTAATGCTTTTAATTGGGATACACCACTTAACTGCTACTGGCTGGAAGAGGTCTATTAATGGTTGTGATGCCTGTTTTAGGGTCGTCTTTTTGCATATCCTGACACACACAGACATCGTCTGGGACCAAACTATCTGCAAATTCCTGTGAATTGCCCCTTCAGAGCTCGTGTGGCCAATTATCAGAGGGACGGACCAATGTGTGTGTCTGACAACCAAGGTATTAATACAAATCCTTTAAAATGTACTATTTTTGAAGGTATTACAGCTTTTTATTTTCATAGCAGATTAAAAATACTTCCCAAACTGTTTTTTACTAATTTGTTACATGATGAGAAACATTACATATGCATGTTCACATAGATGCCTTTCTTAACCACCTAGAAGTATGTGGATATTGATTACCACGACTTCTGGCTTGAAACAAGAAGTTGATAGTTCCAAATCGGGTTTTCAATTTTATGTACGTAATTATTTTTCACAAGTGATAATCATTTGCAATTTGAGTATATGTATGTTGTGTTTAGAGTTTGTAGGCATATGTATAAAATGTGTATAATCGCTCTATATTTCTTGTGTTAATCCATAAAACCAGACTTTGAACGTTTGTGTGGGAAGTGTATTTGAAATCATGTAAAAATAGTTTTTAGAAGCTTTAGAACACATGTTAAGCTTCACTTGGTTGAAAGATTTACAGAGATCATCAACAGAAAGCAGATTTGAAGGAGAACATGGCCAATCAAATGAATTCATTAATGTCCCTCATTTGTTCATTTAAAGACTTCTAGTTACAAGGTTGTTAAAAGGCTTTGAATTGAAAGGTTCTAAGATACTGATTATTTAATACTGGATATGACTGAGAAATGATCTCATAGTTAATTTGTTTCTTTTTTCCTACTTGTAGGCAAAAGTCTGCTTTAGAAATTAGAGCCTTAATCTTTTAAGAAGTTTATATTTTATTTTTTCCAATTTCCAAGAAACTGAAAGGCAGGAATGTAAATCCCAAGACTAGAATTTTAAATTCACCTCTGTTGCATGATACATTCTGTCAGTGTTTGCCCAGTATTGAATGACTTATATCTAAACAGAAGCAAGTGTATGCTTGAGCTAAATTTCATGCTAAAACCATGTATTCCTCCTGGCTATGAATAAAATTTCATGAAGGAGGAAGTGGGAATATTTGGAAACAGGAACTTGAAAGCAGCTGTTCAAGAGCAGATTCTAAAAAGGGATTTATGAAGCTTTGTAAGTTCATTGTGTTTAAACTGTGTAAGGGTCAAATTCAACAAGATTTCAAACAAGCGAATGGGTGTATGTTTTCGTTGCCTTTGGCCTAAAATTTCAAATGACTTCCATGACTTTATTAAAATTCTGAGCAGTGGTGTACAGAAAGTGGCCAGGACTCCTTGTTTTTTTGAAACAAAGCACTTATTTTTATCCTGAGATCTACATAAATTACTCTTGTACTAAGTGCTTCTTCAATGCTGGCTGGAAGGCTGCTTCTATTGATAACTGTATATTGATAACTATTTTCAGTAAGGTGACTCAGAATTGGGCAATTGCTTTTTAGATTGTCTAATTATTTAAGTTTCTTAAATGTTTTGTGTTCCCTTTTCAGGTGGTGCCCCAAACTATTACCCAAATAGTTTTACTGGTCCAGAAGATCAGCCTGTTCTGAAGGAGAGCCGCATGTCTGTTTCAGGAGATGTGCAGCGTTTCAGTAGTGCAAATGAAGATAATGTGTCTCAGGTCTGATGCATAAAGGGGCTTTACACTGCTTATTATGGAAGATGAGAGTATAGGCTGTATAAAAGATATTAATAAGGATCAAACAGGAATGTCTTTGTGTCCGGGCTAACCTAAAATTTAGCTCTCATGAAAATTTGTAATATCTATGGGCAGTTTAATAATGATTACCTGAATTAGAAGACTCAGAGTGGGTCTGATTCACATCTATAAATACCTAGGAAGCAGGAGGCAAAGGGACAAGGCTGGACTCTTCTCTGCAGCGTGGCAATAGGACAAGGGGAAATGGCCACAAACTGAAGCATAGGAAGTTCCACACAAACAGCGTGGGAACTTCTTCATAGTGCAGTGACAGAGCACTGGCACAGGCTGCACAGAGAGGTGGTGGAGTCTCCTTCTCTGGAGATGTTCAAGACCCACCTGGACACCTACCTGCTCAACCTGGGCTGGGGAGCTGCTTTGGCAGGGAGGTTGGACTAGATGATCTTTAGAGGTCTCTTCCAACCCCTACAGTTCTGCATGTGTGTGAATTCTTGCTGACAGGGACCGTTAATGAATTTTCATTGGCCTCTGACATCCGTATTCTGAGCACTCATATTTAGAGATAGTGGTTTTCAGTTTTCCTGCAACTGGTCTATACAGATACGAAAAGTAGAATATGCATGTAATGTAATGTGCTCCGATTCCTTAATTTGGAGTGCAACAGCAAGTACTTGTTTTCATTTAACTAGGTAAGCACCAGCAATTTTAAGCTAGAAATAAAAGGAGTTGTTAGCAGATTTGCTGGGGGGGGGGGGGGGGGGGGGTAGGGGGCAGGGGGCAGGAACTGCACAAATTGGTTGCCCATAGAGTTGAATTTAAATGTTCCCTGGCTAGTGGTAGCTGTTATTTCTTTGATAATAATGAATCTCAAGTATAATGGACTGCTGCTGATAGGATGATCTGCTTATAGAAATTTCAAAATACCCTTTTTTCTAATTACAAGGTGCGGGATTTCTATATCAAAGTGTTGAAAGAGGATGAACGCCAAAGGCTGTGTAAAAATATTGCTGATCATCTTAAAGATGCTCAACTTTTCATTCAAAAGAGAGCTGTAAGTCCGTGTGTTTTTTTTACTCTGCTTTTTTGTTTTTTCCAATCTTTTAGGCAGTCTAACAACTTTGTAAAAATAGCAGTACGCTCATGCAGAAGAAGATAAGAAATCTTGCATCTAGATAATTTAATAATTTTTCTAGGTAATTAGACTTACCTAGGAATTGCAAATACAGAACATTGAGATGTGTGGATATGTATAAATAATGTAGAATATGTTAGAAGGTCTTGTTTGTAATGAGAGAAATCAGAAGGATGTTGATATCAGGAATGTTACGTTTACCTTGGCAGTTCAAAAATCAGATTGCCAATGTAATGTTTTCCTCCAGGTAAGTAAGAGATGGTGAGTGTCAGGGAGGAACTTGGAGCTTTTTTTCTTTTTCTTTTCTTTTTTTTTTCTTAATCTATTAAATTCAGGAAGTACCTTTTATATTTTCCACATAGAAATTGTGTTTGTTGCTCCTTTTAGGTTGTTGAGAATGAAAATGTTAATTTTGGAAAATTACTCTCTCTGTTCTTCCTTCTATATGCTGATTATAGAACAAAGAATGGGGGAATGTCTAAGAACGCAGAAGTAAAGTTAGCGCATTTTATGTTGTCTTCCTGTTTAGGTGAAGAACTTCACTGATGTTCATCCTGACTATGGTGCACGTGTTCAGGCTCTGCTGGACAAATACAATGCTGAAAGTGGGAAAAAGGTATGCTAATGACTATGCTAATGACCAGTGATGTTGAATTTTGTTTAACCAGATATCTTAGTTTTAATCATGTCTACAAGAATGAAGGATCAGTTCTAACTTGCATTTGATTTAAATGGGGAAAGTCAATGCATGTGGAATTACAAAATAAGAGAACGTCACTCTAAAACAAAATTAGTGGTTAATCAGCATTTAATTTAATGTAGTTAATTGCTTTTCAAAGGTTTGGAAAATGTGTAAATGCTTTGCAAGGTCTTCAGGATGATTCTTTATGCCAAATGATTATCTACTTTATGTTGTGGTAAAAAGCACTTTAATGGGACTTTCCTGACCATGCAGAATAACAAGCTGTTGCACAATTGTTGTACTCAATTTTTTTCTGCAGTTTCTGTGACTGCTTTAATGGAACTTGCTCTGAATATTTGTCTTGTATTGCTTTTTAGGACGTTATTAGGACATACACACAAGCCACTTCTCGTGTGTCTGCCAAAGAAAGATCCAACTTGTAGAGTGCGCTACAGAGAATTACCATATGAATTTTGCGTCCGTGTAACTGTGGGGCAGTCTGTTGAAAGTGTTATTGAATGTAGGAGGCTTCCTCACTAATTTTTTACAGGCTTGATTTATTAAGCTTTCAAGTGCCTGTATCTGTACTGGAAACAGAATGTAACACAAGCTAACAATCCTAGTGCCTTTCAACACTAGTGCTTTACTGCTTGCTAAAAACATGGTATTTTCAAAGAAACTAATTAAAAAGCTTTCATTTCTAAGAGAAAATGTAAATTGAAGTTTTATTCCGTATTTTTAAATTTAACGCTTTCTCTGGCTAAATTGCACAGTAAGGCTTAGATAATGATACTGTGGTAATCCTTACGGATAAACTTGTTCATGTTAAAAAGCTGATGTTACTGAGTATTTCTGGTAGTTACCTCTATGCATTTGTAGGCGCTTCTTTTTGAATTTGTTTTGTCTTCTGTAATAAAAACAATACCTATGCAGCATAGTTCTGCTAAAATATTGGTTACCATTTCTGATTTCTGTTGTCAATAACGAAGCTGAATAGGAAGCTTATATCATGTATGTAATTTGCATTCTGAACGCATATTTAAGGTAACAAATCTCTACTTTCTAATGCTCTGTCAGAGATAACTGATCTAAGGGAGAGGGTCAGGGCGGATATTTCCTAATTGCATACACTTTACAACCAAAGTGATTACATCTTAGAAGTCTGTAGCTGGAGAAAAAATGTTTTTACTGGTTTACAAGAATTTAAACTGAAAAGCATTGATTTTTCCAATTATGTGGAATATTAACCTCCAGATACATTGTCTTAAAGCATAGATGCCTTAAACTATTCCCAATTGCTCCCAAAGTTGAGTGCTGTAATCTGATGTTGCCATCTGTTGCTTAAGCCAGAGCTGGTTTTCAGAATTAGTCTAATTGAAATGGTATGTTTGTGTGAATGTACATGCATCTGTATGGGGATAAAAGGGATTCAATCTGATTTTAGACATACTGGAATGTTGTATGCTGTTTGCAATGTAGTTAATCAGTATTAAAAAAATGTGAAACCCTTTGGATTGAAAAGTGTTCTTTCTTATAGTTGAGTTCCTTTAGCATATTGATATTTTGGGGTATAATCTTTCATAGTATCTTATGAACTGAGACATGATGAAAGTGTTTGTATTTTAACTAGATCCTGAACTCTTAAGTTTTATAATTAGGGGTTTCTGGTCTTATTGTACTTTAACATGTATGGTGTTGGCCTAAGAAAGTACAGTCAGCACCTGAATGTTTCACAGTATATTCATACAACAAATCCATGGCTTAAGTTTTTTTTTTTTTTTTTTTTTTTTTAGGCCAAAATTCCAGCAAGTATTTTTTAATTTGAAAATATATCACCTAGTTATGGGGTAACTAGTGTTCAAACAGTTGGAATTTAGAATAAAAATGTCATACTTTTATATATTGAAGCTATTCCTGAGGAAAAGATGTTTTCTAACTGTGCTCAATAGACAATTTGCCATGCATCTGTAATTCTAGCAAGTGTTAATAATTATTCTGCCTCTTATTTTTCCCCTCTTTCCTTACCAAAGAGAAGGATCGGTGCATACATGTAATCAGTCCAGATCTTAGTTACACAACATTGCCTTCAATTTGAAATATAACCTTTCCTTGTTTGCCTGCTAATATTGCTTCACTAGCATTTGGATTGGAAGAAGTGTGATCAATGATAAAAGATTTCAGAGCCCAACTACTAGCTTTCAAGCAAATATTATACCAGTTTCAATAGTTGCTGCATTTGAGGATCTACTTTGAATTGTGTTTTGAGTAGGTGTACTTCTTGATTTGGATTTCAAGCATGAATTCACTTTATGAGAAGTGACACAGATAAATTAAAAAAAATAATTACAAAGTACTGCTCCATTAACTCCATACTTTGTAGAAAGCTACTTCAACTCATTTACGTACTAACCTATTGTGAGAAATCATCTGTGTGATTAAGTAAAATAACATTAAGTGTGAGTGTGTTTTATCCTGGGATTTGTCTGGTTAATTGCATGGTCAGGCTGGTGGGAAATGGAAGAGCTTTATAAATGGGTAGGAATCTTTCATGCTGGTACAGAGAGTCCTAATAAGTCTTGGGAAAAAGTAAGCAAGATTTAATCTGTAATTTTCATGATCTCTGATAAATGGATTATGTTGCCTTTCTTTTATTTCTGAAATAAAACAAAAATTTCTTAGCTACGTGGGTTGTTTTTTTTTTTGTTTTAGAGCATATGTTCAATTTGTTTATTTTAAATGAAAGGTATGAACTTTTCTTTTTTTTTTTGAGTTAGTGTGGAAGCATTGAAGTTCTGAGGAATTGGTATCTATTTCAGGACACGTTGCCTGTACTGCACAAGCTCTGATGCAGACTGCATAAGCAAACAAGGGCTTTATACTCAGACTGACACTTCAAATTCATGTGAGGATGCTAACAAGTAAATTCTATTCAGCACTGATGTGACAAATTACCTGTTTGGAACCTTCTCTTTAATTTGTAAGCCTTCTGAAAAGAGAGTGCTGCTTGAATCTGTGGTACAACAGTGCTTGAGACTGTGTACCCTGTGAAAGGGGTTTGAACTTCACTGTGGCTTTTGTACACAAAGTCCTCCTTAAGCTTCTGTATGCTAAAGAACCTTTTGGTATTTTTCATCTGAAATTTTCAGTTACAATTTATGTAATAGTTTTAAGTTCATCTAGCTTTTCATCAGGGTTAACTCATTGTATTGGATTCTATTAACAGAGCGAACACAGCTCATGCCATCCATGACAGCATTCCAGCTGCATGTCCTCTTAAGGAAGGACAAGTGAGGTGGTGGAGTTGTTCTTTATGTGAGAGAGTGACTAGAATGTGTTGAGTTCTGCTTGGAGGAGAATGATGAACAAATGGAAAGCCTGTGGGTAAGAATTAAGGGTCAGGCTAAGGTAGGTGATACTGTTGTGGGTATGTACTACAGGCTGCCTGATCAGGAGGAGGAAGTGGCTGAGCTCTTTTACAAACATCTGGAAGTAGCCTCACCACCCTTGGCAATGGTTCTCATGGGTGACTTCAACCATCCTGACATTTGTTGGATAAGCAGTATGGCCAGGCACACAAGGTCTAGGAGGTTCTTGCAGTGTGTTGATGATAACTTTCTGACACATGTGGTGGAGGAGCTGATGCCTAGGGATTTGTTACTTGACCTTGTTTTTACTGAAAAGGAAGGGTTTGTCAGGGTTGTGGTGCTTGGGGAAAGCTTGGGATCACAAGATGGTGGAGTTCCAGATTTTATGTAGTAGAAGCAAAGCAACACATAGAACTGCTGCCCTGGACTTCAGGAGAGCCAATGTGAACTTTTTCAAAGACCTACTTGGAGGTATCCCTTGGACTAGAGGATCAGAAGGTAAGGGGGCCTGGAAGAGCTGGTTGGCACTTAAACGCTACTTCTTCCTAGTTCAAGATTGGTACATACCTAAGAGTAAGAAGTTGCAGAAAGGTGACTAGGGGCCTGCTGGATGAGCCAAAATTAATGCGCACAAATTCATGGGCCCCAGTGGGATGCAGCCATATGTGCTGAGAGAACTGGCAGAGGTGGTTGCTGAACTGATCTCTATCATCTTTGAAAGGTCCTGGCAAACAGCCTGAAGACTGGAGGACAGCCAATGTCACTCCAGCCTTCAGAAAGGGCAAGAAGGAGGATCTGGGAAACTACAGGCTAGTCAGCCTCACTTCTGTTTCTGGAAAGGTGATGGAACAACTTGTTTTGATGCCATCTCCAAGCAATTGAAAGAGGAAGGCTATCAGAAGTAGTCAGCATGGATTCATGAAGGGAAAATCATGCTTGACCAACCCGAATAGCTTTCTATGATGTCATTGTTGGCTGAGTAGATGGGGAAAGAGCAATGGATATTGTGTACCCTGACTTCAGCAAGGTATATGACACTTTTGCACAACATCCTTGTTATGAAACTTAGAAACTGTGGGATAGATGAGTGGATGGTGAATGGATTGAGAACTGGCTGACTGGCAGAACTCAGAAGGTTGTTATCAGCAGTGCAGAGTCCAATTGCAGACCTGTGACCAGTGGTGTTCTGTGGGGGTCAGTTCTGGGTCTGGTCTTGTACAGCATCTTCATTGACAACCTGGATGCTGTTGATTCAAAGCTGTGAGGATTGGCTGATGCACTGAAGACTGTGCTGCCATTCAGTAAGACCTAGACAGGCTGGGAGAGCTGGGCAAGGAGGAACCCGATGAGGTGTAACAAGAACAAGTGTAGTCTTGCACATGGTGAGGAATAACTGCATGCATAAGTGCAGATCAGGGAATGACCTGCTTGAGAGGAGCTTTGTTTTGTGAAGAAGGACCTGGGGGTCCTGGTGGACAGCATGTTGGACGTGAGCAGCAGAGAGCTTTGAACCTTGTGGCTAAGAAGGCCAGTGGTATGCTGTGGTACATAAGAAGAGTGAGGCTAGCAGGTTGAGGGAGGTGATCCTCCCCCTCTGCTCTACCCTGGTGAGGCCATGCTTAGACTACTGTGTCCAGTTCTGGGTTCCCTAGTTCAAAAAAGATGGAGATCTCCTGGAATGTGTCTAGGGGAGGGCCATGAAGATGATTAAGGGCTTGGATTATTTCCTGTATGAGGGAAGTCAAGTAACCTTGGTCTGTTCAGGCTGGGGAAAAGAAGACTGAGAGGGGATCAGATAAAAATTTATAACTACTTAAAAGGAGGTAAGAGGCAAATGGAAAAGGCCATGCTCTTCTCATTGTCATGTAGCAATAGGACAGGGAATAATGACCTAAAACTTGAACACAGGAAGTTCTGTACTAACATGTGGAAGAACTTCTTTATGGTAAGGATGACAGAGCACTAGATCAGGTTGCAGAGTCTCCTTCTATGGAGATATTCAAGATCCTTCTGAATGCCTTATTTGTGCAACCTACTCTAGGGTATCTGTTTTAGCAGAGGGGTTGGAATTGGTGATCTTTAGAGGTCCCTTCCAACCTCTGTGGTTCTGTGAACTGTGTACTCATGCGCATTATAAGATAACCTTTGCAAAATAATGGATAAACACATCTATTGATCATGATTTGTAAAGGACATCGTGACACAGCACTCCTGGAGGTTTTAATAGAATGTTTAACACAAACAGCTGTTTCTTAACTTCACTGGCATGGCCAGATAAAGACAGTCTGAACAAATGATTTTAGTTAATAAATTATACTGTAGAGTGTACTAGTTTAGAGTAGAGGTTAGGTTAAAACTTGAATGGCGTCAAGTCAGAGTAAAACTAAGGTCTAAATCATGAGAAGGAGAAGGAAACACCTTGTTGCAGTAGTATTGAGACGATGAATGGGCTAGAGAGTTACCAGTTTCAGCTACTTGTGCTTCAGACTGCCCACTGTTCTGTGCTACTAACTTACCAATGACAGGTATTACAAAGTAAAACCTGCTTTATTTATTTATTTTTTTAAGGCATTGGTGTGGAGGATTAGAAGATAATGCTATTTGTACAAGCAATCCAGGCAATAAATCTATTTTTGACTGCAGTGTGAAAACCAAATTTACATTATGTGACTCAATCTTATATTGTGACTTTGCATTCTACTCAAGTAAAATTAAATATTTGTTTTGTAGGTTATTGCAATACAGTTTTTGGTTGTGTTAAGAATTACTTGATTTATTCATAGTTTTTTAGATGTTCATTGGTGACAGTGGAATTAGAAATGAATTTGTCAATCTTAAAAGCTAAAGCTTCTCCCTGGACTTTTCCCTTTGTTGCTAGAACGGAGAGTGCTAACACTTATGAAAAGGAAAACAAAGTAGCAGATTCTAGTATTGCAATGGATATTTGTTGAAGTGAGGAATTGCTACATCATCTCTGGGGAAAAGGGTGAGGTAGATTGGATCAGAGAGCTATTGCTTCATGCATGTTACAAAAAGCCCCGAATTCCTTTCTTGAACCAATTAGTGAATTGCCTGGTGAAAGCTGCTCATGGGAACTGTCTGCTAAGCTTGGTGTAGGTATCTATGACTTAACATCCATAAAATCAGTCATACTAATTTGCAAAGTAATTTGCCCATCTTACAGAAAATGGCTGTGTGCTGTTCTTTGGAGAGCTGATGCACGAGCTGATACACATGTAAACCACTGTTTTCCACAAAATTGCATCTAAGCAACAGTATTCTCTTATGAGATGCCACAGGAGGAAATGGTTGTTGTGGCTTGAATCTATAATTCATCTGCGATAGCCCCAGTACCCTCTGAGTTGGGGCTCCATTACTCCTTTTTAATCTGTTTCTTCGTTATCTGCAAGTTAAAAGTTAATTGGGTGAATGAGTGTGAAGAAATATCTACTTTCTTACTAAATATTATGGGCATCAGTTTATGATGCTAAGAAAATATTCTATTGGCTTTAAGCAATGAAATTGTATACTACAGATGAACTTTGATATCTCTGTATTTCCATTTGCTTTGTTTTGAAGTTAAGTTGCATGAATAGTTTAATGCTAATTTTGATGTCTTAATCTAGAAATTTGTGTGAGGAAAAAGTTTTCAAAGATGCATGTAGCTTGACTAGGCCCTCTTGCAAAATGTATTTTTTAGGTGTGTTAAGAGCTGCTTTTGAACATCACAGATAGGAATTACAGACAACGAATTTTCAGCCATGAAAAAAATGTGCTCACTGTGTTATGACAGGCCTTTATAGCTTACTTTACTTTGGTGCTGGGGGGGGGGGGGGGTGGGGGGGGGGGTGGGAAGGTACTGTTGTTTTGTGGTTTTTTTTTCCCCTCCACTATTAATAAGCTTTTCAGAATTGCCACAGCTGTAGGAATTGGAATGGACCACTGGAGATCATCTGATCCAGTCCTTTGCTAAAAGCAGATTCCTTAGAGTAGGTTAAACAGGAAAGTGCTCTGGTAGGTTTTGAGTATTTCCAGAGAAAGTGACTCCACTGTTTTGGAAACAAATGTAGTGTTCTCATTGTTTTTCTGTAATAAATATCTTTAATGATTTTTATTGCAAAATAATTTGTCTCTTGGACCCTTCTTTTTGCCTCCTTTATTTTTCAGTCCTCATTCTGATTCTGGGCTGTCTTGTAGCCTTCTGTCCTTCCCTTCTTCTGTCTAAGAGGAATAAGACACAAATGTGCCCTTTGACCACGTTTCTCAGTAAAAAGTGAATGGGAACTGAAAGATACACATGTGCACATGAACTGCATTATCTGTATCACAGAAAGTCAGTACAAATAAGGAAAAGTCATAATTTAGCCCTAAAACTGAAGGCTTTAAAGGCACTCATACACTAACTTCAAGCCAAACCATTCTGCCCTTGGGGTTTTCCTTGCTGTGGGGCTTGAGGCTTCTAAACAATATTGCAGAAGTGGATCAATGCAGTGATACAGTGCATGTTCTTATCTCTTGTTGATGCTAGATTATGTCAAGACATGCAGTCCATGGTAAAGCTTGGCCTTCCTTCATAGGCAGTATTCTAGAATTCAGTTGCAACTAAGACTTGACCTCATAGTTGAATTGAGATGACCCAGAGTATGAAATGCAAAGCTGGTTTTGAGCACTTGATTCAGCTGATGCTGTGGATGTAACCAGCAATTGCATAAAGCTGGTTTGGGCAGAACTGAAAAAAGATACAATGCTCCATTTTGGTGATTGAAAATAAAACTAAAGCAAGTTCGCTATATCTGTAGTTTGACTCAGTAATGGCTAGATTCCCACTTAAATCTTTGAAGTCTACTATCAGAGATAAAGACTTTTGCAGTCTGTGCTCAACCATCATCTCTCAAGTAACTGTTAAAGATACTAGCAAAGTCTATACTTGTGTGAAAAGTTCAGAGGTGTTCCTCTTGCTCATGATGATTTCAGTTGTGGGGATGGACCACGTAGGCTGAAAATGATTCTTGGAAATGCCCTGTATGCACAAAGGATTGCCTCTTTCCATTGTCTGAGAGGTAATCAAGGCTAAACAATGAGATGTTGGTGTAAAAGTAGCAAGTGAAGTAGCTTGCTACTTGGTGGTAATATTTTTACAGCCTGGATTGCTGTATAGAACTGATGTGAATTAGCAGTACGATAAAAGCTTGAACTGTGTCATGGTGAAGTTCCACCCAAAGTTGAACTTAAACTCTAGTACAATTGGAGGTCTCACTTCATTGCTTTCTGAGAGCAAACAGACCTTCAGGAGCTGTGCTGTGCTGAAGCTTATTTTCAGATGTTTATATGTTTATTTCTTTTTACATCCTGCTTGGCAGAGCAGAGTAACTGTATTTTCTTTCTTGCCTAGGAGTTACAGTCTGACCTGTTTTGTGAAGTGATGACAGTTTACCTTGAAAGAAAACATTAGATACAGGTTACTTCAAACTTTTCTTCAGAGGAACTTGGGCACGGTATTTTGATAATTTCTTGAAAACCTTGAAATTTTCACCTTGACCTTATTTCAATTCAACTCAAACACTGTAAAAGTGTAATGAAACAAGTCAGAAGCAAAACTGTACATCCTGTTTGATGGTATATGATTAAAAAAAAAAAAGTTCTGTACAGATTTGCTGTGGCTGTTAACATCAGTACTTATTCTTTTTTTTTATTCCACTCCGTCATTACCATTTTTAAACTGACTGAATTTTTCTCATACTGAGAATTGTTCTTTCTAATTTTTGTTCAGTGTAATTTTCACGCAGCAAGCCTTTGTCTAACAATGAGATCATTGTTTCAGCATTAAGAGAAGTTAATATGTTGTCTACATGTGAACAGCCAGGGAAGAATTGTTTCTTTTCTGTTTTCTCCACTCTGTTTTGTGAGACTGTAGAGGAGCCCTTAGGAGAGACTGCGGTCAGAATCCAATCACTAATCTTACACTTCCCCTCAGCTTGCTTTATTCAGTCCATTGCAATTACTTGACCCTCCTAGATCATATCCAGACTTTTTTTGTTGTTCCTCCTCACCTACATTAAATAGCTCTCTGAAACTGTTTTGTTTCTTCACCCTGATATTTTCTTTACATAATAGATCAAAGGAAATGAAGCACAGTAAATGGCTGCCTGACCAAACATCTTTTGTTTGAGCGCTTTAGTGAAAGTCTGCCCAGATGTGGCAATGACTAACCCTCGGTCTGGGCAGAGGTCTGTACAACCTGTTCCCTGCTGGCTCTGCTGAAGTATCTGATGCTAGGCTCTGGCAAGTAAGCTGCCAAACCTGCACTGCTTTAAGTTATGCAACCATTGCTCTGACTAAAGGTGGAACCTTTGACTAAAGTCTAACGTATTTTGTCTCACTTGCCTTTTTTTTTTTTCCCCTGTGATTTTCAGTTAAATGCAGTTAAATAAGGTGGTAAGCCTGGTTTACTAAAGCGATAGTCTGAGTTGAGGTAAAAATCCAAATTGGCACACGTTACGAAACTGAGAAACCACAGAGCAACATATCTCTACTAAATTGCTCTCACATTGTATACAGTTGTTTTTTTGGTTTTTTTTTGACGGTGTGCCAAATGTTGTGGAGGGAAGCTAGGAAATAAACTGAAGAAATTTATAGCCATTTTGCCTGCTTTACTTATCGCATGGTATTGTGCAGTCAAATGTACTTTGGACACAGTCATTTTCTTAGAGGCTCATCTTTGTTGAGCTCTAAAACAAATTACAAGCTTTTTTCACTTGTTCTCCACGTGACTGGTGTGTATGTGTAAGCTTACAAAGAACACAGGATAAGGAATAGTTTCAACAGTTATAAAATAGAAGTACAGTTGTACTCTGAAAGGCCGTATTTTACTGTCTGTTGATTTTTGTGCTTCCATCATTCTCCAGATGTTTAGAAAAGGCAATCTTGTGGTCATGCTAATTTTACCCCCACTCTGTTTTCTTCACATACTGTAACTTCATTATGTAAATGTCATTTTTCCTGTTTTTTCTGTTTAGTTGCATAACTGCAATTTGTACGTGTTTTATTGTTCAACCCTTGCAGTGATTATCTTGCATATAAAATCTCACCAAGCTATTAAATATTTTGCTGAGGTAATAGAGGCAGCCTTTTTTCTGAAGCTATGCTACCTATCATTTAAAAATGCTGATAAGATTGATAGAAGATAGCTGTGGAAGAGTTTGGCAGCTTTTTCTGTTTGCTCTGGCACTGATCCGTATTGCTGAGGCTTTTCTTTCACTGTTATCTACAGCCCTCCACAACAATGTTACTCAATCTTGCTGTTCTGCTCAAACGTTATTCAACTAATGGAAACATTTGCAGCTCTTTTTTTTATTATTATTATTATTTTATTGCAGCTTTACTTATTAGGGTGCTGATTGTAAATCACGCCCAATAATTTCCAAGGTCCAAAATCAAACGCAGTTCTTCAAAATCAGAAGTTATTTTATATGAGTACTTCAAATAAAAAAGGCTATTAGCAGTAGTGACTTGCAGCGGAACACTAATGTTTCTTTGTATGTCGATGATGTGGTTCTATGAGTAAATGTTAGTCAACAGTGATGAAAAGTGACAGCGCTCTGAGTTCTGCTCCACTCCTTTCCTTTCACAGTTTTCAAGAATCACTTCTTTCACTCCTGTGGTTCTGGAATAGCACTTTGTACTCTTAACCTCTAAACATGATTGCACATTTTCCAGAGCAGAAAATAGTTTAATTAATAACAAATCTCTTATGTTCTGGCTGATTGTATCAGGTTAAAGGTTTTTATTTAAAAAGTCAGTGCTGAGTATTTTTTATTTGGAAGTAAGTAATTCAGGCAATCATTGCACCAACAGTGCAAAGTCCATTCACTATCTAATCAGTGGCTTTCTTGTATCTCTCTTTTTACCAGGTGAGATTTCAGTTTATTAACCTCTTTGCTGTCATTGTTACAAGCAAGCAGTCTTAAACACTAATATTCTAATTACTATTTCTTTTGTTTTCAAAGTCTTTTTTTTTTTTTTTTTTAAGAAATTTACTCTTTTATTTCAGTGTCTGAGATTTCACTCGCAATAGATGTGCACTCTTACTGATTCATGAAAAGACACTGTCTCTTCTCAACAGTGATTCAAAATACCTAGGTTAGCCCCTTTCTTTGCTTCACTTTCTGACTGGCAGAGCCAAAGTCCAATTCTTCTGGGGTAATTAAAGTTCTCTTTTGAGCTCTTGAAGCTGCCTTCATCTGGGTGTTGAGACAAGTCCACAGCTCACTTAAAACCTTGAGTCTGGATCCTGTGCTTCTGTTCCCTTATTTTCTGTGATCAGTGCTTAAAACCAAATGGCTGGCACTCATCCTTGTTTGAAGCTGATTTAAAAAGTAACTAGGATAAATTCAGCTCTATGTTATCTCAAGTTCACATGATGGTCATTCCTGCAAGCAAACCAAACTTGTAAAGTTATAGAGTTGTTTACGCACTTTTACCTGCCTTCTTATTCTACTTCTCTCATCTGATTTTATTTGCAGTCCAAACTCTTAGGTTTATTTCCAGAACTGTTTAAGAATCAAAGATTATTTAGTGTCAACAGCAGAAGTCTTTTTTGCTTAGGTGATTAAAATTAAAAGTTATACAGCAACATGTCATACATTCTACTGATAGTCCTAAGATTTTTGATCATACACAATGCCAAGAAATGTCTTAGCCTCAAAGTTATCATTTTTCATCAGTGACACTGTTACAGTACAGTGATGGTGAGATACAAATCATTATGAACACACACCTAATTGTGACAGGCACAACAGGGTCTTTTTACATGCTGATATTGTTTACTGTTGTCTTTTTCAGAGCTGGTACAGAGAGAACTATCTTGTGCAATGGGTAGAAAATTGCACCTGCTGCAAAAACTCCATCCAGTGGTCCTGCTATTTATAGTTGTTCAGGGGAACTTTGCAAAATACACTAGATAAATAATGCCTCACAAGTTATAAGAAAAAGCTGTCCTGAAAAGTGGCACATAAAGTTTTCCTGACTTAAAATTTTAACAGGGCTTACTCGACTTTATTTCTTTTCATTAAAATTTAGTTGTGGTATGTAACAGTCTTTCAAAGTGGAGGAAGAAATAATTCCGAGTGAAACGTTGCCTGTGTTCGGGAAGCGGGAGGCTGAGACAGAACACGAACTGTTTTAGCTCAACTGTGGCCTCTGATGGAGAATTCTGGTATTGCAAGTCAGCTGCCTTAAACAGCTGTAAGACTAATTTGAAATGCAGAACAGAACTTCTGAGAACAAGTAGTCCTACTGGAGTACAAGAGTAAATTAAATGTAAAATGGATGCCTGCATCCTTTTAATATAAGGAATGCTCAGTACAGTGCAGGTGAACTCAAAATTATTATTCTGCCTTGTTTCAGTTTTGCGCGGAAAATAATTCTTGGTTTCTGATGTTGTGCTATCAAACATTGCCTTGCACACACATCTAGTCCAGGAGCTGCACTTTTTGCTGCAGAGTGTGATAGAGAAACACTTGGTGCCCTTTTTTTTTTCTTTTTTTTTTCCCAAATGGACATTTATGGAAATAGTTTCTTCATAGGTCTGGACATGCACATCCTGGAGATCTCCAAAGAAATCTGTAGGTGTTGCATTTTCGAAGGTAAGATATAGGTACTGTCCTGTGCTGCTATTCTTCTCTGTTCCCACTTTCCTATGGATGAGAGAATAATTGGCTCAGTGAAGCCAAAAAGCCTATCTGAGTGATGAGAACAGCAGCTGTGATTACTAGTGAGCCCACTGCTGAGTAAAATAAAGCACATCTTCATCTTCCGTCTCTATTCCATGCAAATGTCTACTTGATTTGCTAAAATCAACTTACATCCATCAAAGATGTAAAGTTGAGTATGAATCTTGTTCTTGGTCTGATATTCTGGTCATCTAGGCCAGCATGAAGTATGTCATTCCTTTTTTGACCCCACCATATAGTTTGGAAGGCTTGGGATAGAACAACTAAGAATGTATTTGGATCTGTTAAAGGAAATTTCTTCCTGTTCCCATGCTGTTTTGACTTAGCATGTCAGATGACAATTCTTCTAATATTTGCCTGTCAGCAGCACCTGTATGCAAGCTCTTTGGAATAAATAGTGCTGAAGAGGCTACCTCAGGGTGAATGAAAATCCTCCCTTACAGGATTTTCACTTGATAAACAGACAACTTCATTCTCAGGCTTTTCCCTTTAATAAATTTAATGCTTTGTTTAAATAAGAAGAAATAAGAATTTGGAAAATTGTCAGTATGAGAATGTCACTCCAACTTCAGCATTCAGTCTGAATTAAATCTCGATTAAAAATATTTATTCTGAGAAGTGACAGCACATACTCATGGTACTATAATTAGGTAATTTTCTTGCTTACAGCAGATTAAAAAAAGTAATAAAAATAAATAAAAATAATTATGAATAATAGTTTAGTTAGGACTTATTTACTGACAACTTGTGTACTGTGGAAAATGTAGTAAGAAATGTTCCACACAGTCCTTCCAAATCCTCCTGTAGCTTAGATTGGAGATGATTTAACTGCATCTTACGATAAAAACTAGAGCATATTCACGTCCTGCACTTTGTGCCTCCAGGACAAGGTTAAAGCTTTCAAAGCACATTCCTCAAGATAAGACTGCTCAAACTTGCTGTCTTCTGAACTCGTAGAGTGAATCTTCAAAGACACTACTACATAGAAATCTTTTTTTTTTTTTTGTCTTGAATATGTAATATGCAATGCATATAGTTCAATTTGTGACAGAAAGTAGCTGTGTTATAATCAGACTTCTATTTTGTTAAGATTTGGCAGGGTTTTAAGGAACAGACCGTGAGAGCAAAGGCTCTTCCAATTTGTAATAGTGAGTGCTGTAGTTCATAACAAAGTACTTGGCCTCTGCATTTCCACTGTGCTAGAAGCAGGCAGAGGTGGGAATCATCATACCTAAATGGTGGAACTGAACTTCATTTATGTGGTGTCTAGAGGCATAATCAGCCTGAAATCCTTGCTGCAATTAATAAAACGTATAGAATTTACTGTTGAAGCAGGCTATGATGCGTGGAAGGGCTGACATCTGGGTTTGATTTACTTTAAACCAGGCAGACTGCAGGTTGAACCTATATGTTGCTGGAGAGTGACAAATTCTGCCATTTCATGCAGATAGTCAGGATTTATATTGAAAAGCTGTGATTTACCTTAAATTATGCTTTGCAGGGTAGTCCCAAGTGACAAAGATGGTGTGAAGAATAATGTGTTTTCTGAAGATATTATGATCCCATTAAATGTTTGTGCCTTCCTTAGAGATGTTGATGCTTTTCAGCAGCTAAGGGTGGTACTAGGTAGGCATCAGGATGTAAAATGTGGTGTGTTTTTTGGCTGAGAGCCTCAGTAATGATGCTAGGCTTAATTCTTTCTGAATAAAATAGCTTTTGCAATCACTTTGGAGATTTGAAAAACGTACGTTTGAATTGACACTGTAAATGTCTGTAGCTGATCAGTTTCCATGTGTAGCCATTTAGGATCTTGATTCTGTTGTCTACTGATGCTCTCAGTGGCACAGAAAGGCAGTGTATGAGTAATGAAGCTGTATATATCTCTGCCCTACTTTAGTTTTAGAAATAGATGTGTTATCTGCTTTGGGGAAGTGTATTAAATTGCCTTGTTGTTTGTGCACTGCATTCACGAGCATGAGGTAATAACTGGGCAGTCTTTTTTCCCTGCTGAAGTCGCCTGCAGACTTGGTTGGATAATAGATTATCTCAGTGCCATTAGAGTTGCAACACTAACAATTTACAGTAGTTGACCCTTTTAAGACTTTCAGATTTTTATCAGATTGTTTCTAAACTGTGCTTAAATGGGCCACTCCCTTCCAAAGCATTTGTGCGCTCAGACTTGTGGTTAACAATATCTGAAATAGCTTTCTGCTGTGTTTGCTATCTCTGCATTGCCTGGATTGGTTGCTCAAGGAAGAGACTGAGTTGATGGATTAAATTTTGGGATTAGCGTTATCTTGTTCTCTGCATTTCCATTCTTACAGCAGAACTAGAGTCAGTTATATGTTCTTGAGCTGACTGACCCTGCCTGACTTCCCCTCATGGTGATCCTGACCAAGGCCCCAGTGACTGCCCGGTTGCAGGTGTCCCTGTTCACACAGCCATCAGGGCTGGGTCTCACCCCAGGGAGGTGCCTGGCACTGCCCTGGCCCACACCTGGAAGTGGTGGGACAAACCCAAGCTACAAGATCTCCAGATCCTGCCTCCATAGAGTGGTACTGGGTATCCATGGTATGAGTTAGGGAGACATGAATGGAAGAAAGGCATGCATCTTCATTTATGTTGTTAACAAGGTGCAGTGGGCAGAAAACTATACAAATCTAACAGGAGGTGTTTTACACTTCACTTTTTAAGGACATCTCTACAGTAAATCTTCATAATTATATTTGGACCTAGAGTTTCATTGATCTCCTTTGGACATGGCACAGGAAGTCCACCTGGCAGTATTTTGTGGGTGATGGTGGTGGAATGTTGGTAATTCCTGCTAGTTTTCAGGAGTTCAAAGGCTTGATTATTATTATTATTATTAATTAGCAGCCTAAACAGAATATTTGTACTGTATTTTACTACTCAAATTACATAGGTGCTAGATATATTTGAAAATCTACATCCCTCAATTCTATTTTGTCATTGACTGAGATATGTTTCTTTGTCAAGTTTAGTGCCCTTGTTTTGGTCATGACAGATGATTTTTTCTTCAGCCAAGTTGTTTTCCCATATTATGAAATAGGCAGCTGCAATAAATGTTGAGCATTTTTCACAGCATGCCCTTTGTGCTGTGTTTGTATCCCTAAGGAATTTATTTCCCAGAAAGATTATCTGTAGCTGTTATGCAGATAAAAACACATGGCTGAGAAATAGGAGAAAGAGGAGTCTTTCCAAACAAATATGCATAATTTGTAGAAGAAAGCTCGTTGACAGTTATCTCTAATGTGAATTTTGCAGGCTGTTGGTAGAATCTGGATCATGCCTCAGCTCTAAAGTCAGTAACCACCATCCTCCATACCAGCTGTTGCCCACTAATCCCATGTAGTGCAGTACCTGGAATGGTGGTTGCTGCAGCACTGCTTGGTTTGACAATTTCAATTCTTAAAACATACACTTGCTGTGAAAGCTAATTCCTATTGCAAATTATAACACTGTTTTCTGAGTTGCAAGAAAAAGGTTTTTAAGGTTAAGGAACTCCTCAGTGAACTGGAGATAGGCAGAGTAATGTGTGCAGTGCTGTGCTTTGGAAAGTAAAGTTCAAACCCCATTGAACCTCCCTGAATGTCACGTGGGGTAAGCCTAAAGCAATTGACAAATCTACAGTTGTAGCTTAAATTTATCATGTTGAAGAAGAAATCCTTGTAAAATTACAGAATAATTACTACACTTTAAAAAACCATGGCTGAGTTTTCTTCTACTGCCTTCTATTCTAACAAATTTTCTTATTGTAGGGTTGATCTATGGGGCAGATGGAGGCATTCACCACACGTTCATTTTATTTGTGTATGTACAACACTGTGTTGTAAGCTGCTCTGAAGTGCTCAACTTATGTCTGTACAGATGTGGGCAAAAACTCTCCAGAAACCTCTCTACAAATATTCATTTACATTTCAAAACTAATCTACTTCAGTAAGTTCTTGTACTCTATCTGGAACTACTAATTCCAAAAGAAGAAGTGACTTTAATTCACCTTCATGAAAAAAAAAATCAAGTGCATCAAGTGTGTGTTGCTACATACATTTGCGTGGGTAGAATTAGTAGCTAGAGGTGGTAATTGCTTGATATATGTATTTCAGAAATGAGTTCAATATTTTTGTTACTAGGTTGACTGGACATATCAAATCCATGTAGATTGAAGAGGGTGGACTGTACGTTTTAGGCAACATGGGGATTTCTGTCATATCTGAGAAATGCAATGATTTAGAGTGGAATGGGTCAGAACAGTGTTTTTCTCATCAAAAGGAAAATAAACATTTCTACATTTAGAAATACTGTAATGTAACTGGGGAAATGTCTCTAAATATTCTCCTTTGCATGGCAACATGACAGGGAGGAATTTCATACTGGTCAGTGATCATACTGTTTGAGACAGGGAGACAGGCAGGTTTTAATTGTCACCTGAACAGCACGTAAAGATATTCCTAAAGGCTTGCTAGCTAGCAGACAGTGATTGGCAGAAAGCACAAAGGCAAAAACAACTCCAAAATTCAAGTGCTTTTTTGATACTGTAGCCACCTGTTTCCTGAAGCAGACTGCAATGATTGTGTCCATTTGGGCTGAGGGGAGAGAGGGAAGGGAAAATCTCTCCCTCAAATGTTCACTGCAGCTGGACCATCCAGATTTTGGTGTCTTTTGTGGTGAGCATGTGTAGAAGCACTAAGCAGTTCATATCTTGCTCTCCTGCCATCCATGAGCATTCTTCCCAAATTTGTACACCAGCCTTCTGTCCACTCGTTCCAAAATGCCTGTTTTATAATAGTATCTGCAGGGAAAACAAACAAAAACAATGGAGCAAAGAGTAGAAGAACTCAGATTATAGGAGTTTTTTACATAGACATCACAGCTGGAGAATAGAATGGGAATCAATGTGTTCCTTCCAGTCTTTCTTTCAATTAAAATGCTTTGTTGTGACTTTAAAGAGCTTGAAGCTTTCCCAGGTGCCTTGGATTATGCCTTCAACTGTTTGAAACTACAAGGAATACAAAGCTTTTTTGTTATCTAGTTGTAATTTTACCTAAGAGTACCACAATTCATCAGAAACTGCCTATGTTACTGCTAAAATAAAAAGGGTCATTTTGCAAAAACAGTCCAAATTCTCAGTTCAGTTAGTGTGATAGCTTTGTTGTAATCAGTAGAGCTGACTGCAACACTACTACTCTACATCTAGCTCTGTGATCCTATTTGAATCGAAGAGGACTGGGCTCTCTCATGACCTACACAATTAACAGGAAGTACCAACCTCCCATCTGCCCAACACAAGTTTTCAGGATAGTAATGAGAAATGGATGCTGAGGTGAAAGTCAGGTGAGGTGAGGGACCCTTCCACCACTTAACTCACCGAAGAGCTCTGCTCAGTTTTTCGTAAGTCATTCTGTCGTTTTTCTTCCTTTCTCCCCACATCTTTGCCAGAGCTTCTGATTTGACAACCCGAAAAATGCCTTGTCCCCTGTCCTCCCATTCCAGAATGCCACTGTTTTCTTCAGGAGAAAGGAGGAGGTCTCTTACAAATTCCCACAAATGAGAACTCTGCAGGTCTTGAACAGGAAGAAGACAGATACTCAGTAGATGTTTTCTTACTCAGGCAGAATTATATTTACAGTGCATTTTGTCTCCAGCTAGTTATTTTTGTCTGTTTGCACTTATTTCAATCTAAATTTCAATCTAACTTTAAAAATACTAGAGCATTGTCTCTTTAAAAATGGAATCAGGAAAAAAAAAAAAAAAAAGTGCTCCAGAAAATATCATTTAAGGGCTTTACAAATATCTACAGTCTCCGGGAATTTTACTGTGCACGGCTTTAGTTATCTTATTCATTGGTTCTGTTCCACTTATCATTGACAACATTAACACGGGATTTAAATTAATGCTTTTAAAGAATTTTTAATGTTCACATCAAATGTTTCAAGGGAAAAATTGTAATGAAGACTGGTTTGGCTAAAAATGCGGTAATGTGTGCCAGTTTCCCAGCACTGGTAGACTGTTTCTTTTCCTATTGTTTCACCTGGTAAAGAGATATGCTTTGCATCAGATGTCTTGCAAATAATGTGACTCTAGCTAGCTAGCTAAATAAATAAAAGAAAAAAAGAAAAGGCAGGCATAACTATTGCCTTAGATTCAGATTATAATAATAGAATCACTGAGGTTGGAAAAGACCTCCAAGATCATCCAGTCCAACCATCCACCAATATTTCCCCACTAAACCATGTCCCTTTCTAAAACATCTAAGCTTTACTTGAACACCTCCTTGATGGTGACTCAACTACCTCCCCAGGCAGCCTGTTTCAGTGCATCACCACTCTTTCAGAGAAGAAATTTTTCCTAATATCCCATTAGTTGGATGCTTATTAACTGATGTATGAATGAATGTTGGATCCGATCCCAACACTGACCCCAAGCATTTAAAAATGAGTCAGCCCCTTCCAAAGTCCTGAGAGCAACATAAGAATAATGAAAGACATAATAATATCTAAGGTTTCTTATTTGGTTTTCTGCATTTATAATCTTTGTTATTTTCAGATTGCTTTCCAGTCATACTGCAACAAGATGACTAGAAGTACTTTAAACATGTAACTAGAAAAAGAAACGTGGCTTTAAGAAAAATGCCAAGTACCTCGTCTCATAATAAAATCATGAGAGCTGACAGTGCTTAAAAGCCAAATCGCAGTGAAATTTTATTTATTTGTGGTGTCATTAGGGTTTCTTTTGATAACCAGATGGAGCTGGAGAGTTAGAACAATGTGGGCTGAGTAATCTTGAGTTTTGAGTTTCTGGTATGTACTTACTTGTTCTACCATGACTGTGACATTCTTGGCCACTGATGCCACCCGCCTTCATGCATGCCTTATCACACACTGGGACTGAACTGCAGAGTAATGTGAGAAGTGAAGAAGGAACTCCTGAATCTGCTGGCAACTTGGTCAAAACGTCACCTATGCAAATGCCATGCAACATTAAGTCAAAGAGGGTATGTGAGCTACGACTTTATCTCTTTAATAAAACTCTAGCACAAAGGTAAGCTCAAGTGAATAATTAACACAGCTGTGTGGCTTGCAGCACAACAAAATACGTGAAATTTTTGCCCGTGCTCTCTTCAAAATGCTGTAGGTTCATGGAATTTGGTGCCTGGTGTGGACGGGTGGAATTTTCTTGTCTTTATGCTTTGCAGTGTTTCTGAGAGGTCATAACTGCCTTAGTAGATGACTGTGGTATTTCCCAAGATGCTTACAGGGGTGATCAGCACTGAAATCAACACATCTATCTCAATACTGCAATAATGAGAGAGCAATTAGAAGAGGGTATTATTGACCCTGGTGGGTAGAATTCTCAAAATCTACTAGGAATAGTAGTGCACAGTATAATGACTACAAAAAATGTATATCTGCTGAGTACGCATCTACTGAGAAGGAGGACTGGTGAAACATTGTGAAAGCGATTAACAGTAAAGACCAATAAATTCATTTCATGGGATAAATATTAGTGGGATAGAAGTAACAAAACGGGAACTCCTCTGAAGTGTGTGTTTTCCACCGAATGCAACTTAGTGTGTAGAGCACGTTTACTTACATTCCTTGCTGGATAGTTTTGTTTCCTCTAAATCAGTAAAAAAGGAAGTGCCTGTGAGGGAAAAACATAAACCAGTGTTTGGTGCTTTTCTTCAGAAGAGTAACTACTGAAATCAATGAAATAATTTTTCAATTTCTCCACAGCTAAAATAATTTGTCTTTTTCACTTCTTGATCCTCTGTTTTCCTCACCTTTTGCATCACATCCACTCATGTTGTCTCTACCCCTGTCTCCGAAGCTCACTTGCAGCTTTTCTGGTTAGATTACTCCCTCCACATTCAGTCTTTTTAAAACTACTCCTGCACCCTTCCTTTACTTAATGATCACCTCTATTGCTGGAAACTAGATGTGCAGAGGGCTGGAACTGTGTGAGTGGGTTAGTGTCACCTTGGTAAAGGAGTCATTATGTTCCTAGCACATAAATGCGTGCTTTGCACATACCAAGCTGCATTCAGGGAACTTAATCCATGCTGAGCAGTCCGGCATACAAAGTAAGGAAGTAATAGACTTAAGCCTGCTTGTACAAGTGCAGGTGGGTGCATTGCCTACTATATTGTGGCAGTCTCATTACAGGACTGTGTACCATCTTTACTCACATGCCATGGGCACTGCGCAGGGTGGACAGGCATGGCCTCTTGTATTTAACTTACACTTGACTGTTCAATGTCAGCTCTCATAACCTCATCAAACACAACCGGTGTACTTTCTGAGAAGCAGGGCAGCCTTCACTCTGTTTGGTTACAGGAATAACTGTGTTATGTCACTCTGTATCCAGTCTAGAAATACTCTGGGATTATGTGGGTTGAGCAGTTTCAGCAGGAAGGCCAAGGATGGAGCAGTGCTGGAGTCTGCACAAAGGTTGGTGTGGCCCAGGGAGGAACCTTGAGCACATGTGGATGAGCCTATGGCTACACCAAGAGTGCCAGCTGTGTCTGTGCCCTCCTGTAGGACAGTACCTAAGCAGCCCTCACATTTTCTTCAGCGTGAATCCCATGTTTTCTGCTAGCAGAAACATCACACAAAAAGCACTGCTTTCTGTTTTACATTCAGTTTCTGGAACACTCACCGTGCATCCTGATGTTCTGTAAGATGAAATACAAGTATTCACCACAAATGCCTGCAGCATCCAGGAACTCTTCCTGGGTCATGTTGCACAACTGTAAGCCACTGATATTGAAATGCGAAAAGGAAATGCAGTTGGCATCTAGCTTGTACTGGTCACAACAGAACTGCAGCCATTCACAGACGTTGTGCTTACTCCATTGCTCTGGGTGGATAGTTGTCCAGAAAGAGTCAGAATCTGTAACATATTTGGCAAGAAAGAGGAACACTGTGATGTAAAGCTCATTGTCCTCTTCATTTTAATAACCATGTTCCAAGCAAAACTGATCCTTCTTCTTTCTTCTGTTATGACTGCAGACTTTCTTCCTTATTCCTTTAGAAAACACCAGGCCATGACTTGTACATTTTACTTACTGCTGTTGCCGTGCAGATATACGTATTGTCTTAGACTCAGTGAGAGAAACTGCGTACATGTACAAAAGTCAGCGTATGTCTCAGAAAAAAAATCAATTAAAAAAAGGTCTAAGAAAATTAGAGTAGAGATGTTTGCGAGAACATAGCACTGTGTGATAACAAGTGATGCATTCCTGGGCTGAAGTAACCTGACATACTCTATTTCAATGATATCTGTGGCAGTTGGGTAAATGAAACTAATTTTCATCTAAAACTATATTAATGTTCTAGATGGGAATCCTTTTCGTTATGTTAGAAACTGAAAAATGCAATACTTCTAATATATCTAGTAACTGGCTTTGATTATCTATCTGTATCATTTATCGTATTTCTGGAGTTGCTTAAGAGTAAATAACAACAGGAGGGAAACCAAATAGCATGTGAATGAGAGTAGTATAATGTAATGAGAAATCATTTAGTTCATTTTCACATCTAACAGCATCACATTCTTGACTTGCATTTCCCACTGACTCAGTCTGGTCATCCATTTATTATTATTTTATTTTCAAATGAATCCTGAATGTCTGATTTTAGGTACTGCTTATATGAAATGGCAATTCAAATTAGGTTATGATAGCACTGCAAACAAAGTGAATTGTAGCTGTCATTTGTCTAGACAACCAGTTCAGAGTGCAAAATGATGCAAATATGCTGGATGGGTTTCCTCAGTAAAATGAATTCCAAGGGCTTGAAATTGTGACAGAATAACTGAAATATGGATCTTGCATCCTACGTGGGTTTCTGTTAAATAATTAATACTTCTAATTAGAAGTCCTAAAAGTTTACAGGGGAATTTGTGGTTGCTTTCATGAATCATTCCCAGGCTATAAATATCTTCATCTGTATGTACATATGGAATTAATGGAATACTGCACCTCTGCTGTGACATCCCTGTAAAGCGAAGAGTGGGCAGAAGATCTGGGTCTGGCTTTTGGGACCCATTGCTCAAGGATATTTGAATCTGAGATTTTATTCAGCTCCTGATTTAAAAGGGAAATCTGGTGAGCCTGACATTGGGTTGGCTGCTCTAAGCCCTGCAGACAGAATACACCTGGCTATGTCAGAGTTTGGAGGTTTCCTTGGGGGGAATGGGAGTGCTGGAAGCACTGGGCTCACCAGGCTTCTGCCAGGAAAAAAAAATTGCTTTAATACCAGGTTTGAGCTCTACAGGAATCTCAACTTTAGAGACTGCTTGAGAAAAGCAGAAGGCTGAATCGATTTCTTTTGGACCAGGCAGACTTACTTTTATTTAATCCTGTGCCAACAGCCTCTAGCCTCCTTAGGAAAGCTGGAGCATCCCTAGGTCCCCAGCTAGACAGACTGACTTCGGAGGGGCCTTTCTGTGGGATCAGGCATCCATCCAGCCCCATGTTTCCTGAGCTGCCCTGCGAGCTTTCTGCCCTTCTGTGGGTACAGTGAATTATCTCACAATTTTTTGGCCATTGGTCTCGAAAATTTGACTTGACAGTGATAAATATCAGCTTTGCTGGCAGTACAGATGCCGCAGCATGTTTCTTTCATGGACCAGCACTCATCCGGTCTAGTTTCCTTGTTTGTTTTGGCTTTGGAAAGGCTCAGATTTTTGCTTTTGGAATATTCCAAGGACCCATGATAATGTACACGATGAGTGTTCAAAATGTGCTGACACCGAGGTGTATCATTTGCATTTGCTCTTGCCTTTTAGTTCTTATATCTGGGTTAGACATGCAAGGGAGCTTCCCCTTCTTCCAGGCGATAGACGTGACTGAGGTATTGTGCCACTTCAAACATGCTGCTGGAAGAAAAGATCAGCTGAAGGCAAAGGCTCTATGAAAGGATTTCAGGTCTTCTTTTAGAGAAAAAGAAAGGTACCCAGCCCTTGGTAAAAAGCATCTGTAGGCATAATCCCACTGGGCTGCAACTGTTGTTTCAATCACAAGGCCTGGTTCATGTCCTCCAGCTGATGCTGCATTGTGAAAATGAATCTTCTCCCTTGCAGGGGATGTAGCTTTATCTCTAGTGACAAGCAAAGCTGGGGAAGACACGAAGTCCCAGGTAGGTTCAGCAATGTAGGCCAAGAAATGACAGCTGCCCAGGTTTTTCTGGGTTGCAATGATTTCTGCTTGACAATGGCAAGCCAACGTTGCATATGTGATTACAGTTGGGAAAAACACTTTTATCAGCCATAACAAATCTGGGTGGATGCAGTAGAGTCTGCTTATATACAATCCAGCTGTAATACGGGGCAGACAGAGCGTGCCTATACCTTTTGGGCCACATTTTTGTCATTTGGAAAAGATATATTTCATTTAAAAATAATATTTTGATTTTTTGAGACAGAATTTCCATACACTTTCTCTATTATTTTCCCTGAATTAACATTTCTGAATTATTTTCCAGCACTCAGTGATGGAAAATGAGTACAAGAAATGAAAATATTTTACTGTCACAGATTCTAGCTTCCTCCACTTTGTGTACATAAAAAAAAAAAGATGCCTCCTAAATGTAAATCCTGGTATGTTTTGATTGCCAGAAAGGGAAAATGTAAAAATCTGAAGGTGTCTAATGTGGAAACTATAAAGACAGACTAATGCTGTAGTTCTCATAGGAATGTAAGGATATATGCTCTGCTCCAGACTGAAAGCCCAGCTAAGTTGTGCTCCTGCCTGTGATCAGGATTGCAGGAACAATTCCATATTTTCAGATAAACCATTGGACTCAGACTGTTACCTATATTAATTTGACCTTGTACATGAAACTTCTAATGTCCTGTCTTGCACAGGAGCTGAGTTTAGTAGTTGCCTTAAATCAGTGATCTGCACCTGACTCTTTCTAGGCAGACTTGCCATACATTGTTCATGAATATTTACACATATTTTATACATATAAATATGTATATTAAAATACATTTCCATCTGGAATATGTTTGAACTTGACCTTACACTTTGTCTCTAACAAGTGCAGAGTAAGTTTTCAAAAAGTGTTGGGATCACAGCCCTGAAGTCTCTTGCTGTGACCAGTAGGGAACACAGGTTCACTTGTGCTGACCTACTTTCTCTTCTGCCTTCATAGCAAAGTTCTCCTTGATTACTGCTCTAGGACTGTTCCTGCACTGCTGCAGTGGTTTTATTTCTGTGCTAGGCATATTAAATGTGCTTCTTGGCTACCGTGGAGGAAAGAAAGGAAATAGAAAGAGAACTCACAGGTTCTACAAGGTTGGTTGAAATTTGATTCAGGAAATAAATGTTTGTAACCATGAGAAGTTTATGAAAAGCCTAAAAGCATCAGAAATTGAGCTATGAAAAACTTTTGAAGGAGGAAATGTAGCTTCCACCATGGTCAGAAAAGGATAATTATTTCCTCTGTTCAGTTTTGCTTGGCAAGAGTGAGTCTGACCTGACTGCTGCACAAAATTCAGCTTTTAGATCAGAGAGAGCTTTGCTCTTAGCTCCAAGCAGAGTTTGATTCAATATTACTGCTGCATTGCTGTCCACCTGGGTGAGCTTTGCAACTGTTCGAGTTGCAAAGCTCATGCTGATAAGAAGGAACAGATGGCTGTAATGCTAGGAATTGTCAAGATGCCTCAGAAGGGCTGCTCTGCCTTCAGCAAATGCTGATCTGCTGATAGCAGAACTACTTCATAGAATCATAGAAACACGGAGGTTGGAAAAGGCATCTAAGATCATCCAGTCCACCTACCACCAATATTGCCCATAAAACCATGTCCCTCAGTACCACATCTACACACTTCTTGAACCTCTCCAGGGATGGCAAGTCCACCACCTCCCTGGGTAGCCCTCAGAATCATTTCAAATTCAGTGGTTTGGTGTTTTTTTTTTTTTTTTTTTTTTAATAATAATAATAAAAAAGAAGATTAGATTACAGGCAAATCTATAATACAAACAGAGTCAAAACTGTGACTGACCCAAAATTAATGTTGAATAGAATAATGTCAGACTTAAACAGAATATGAACAGAATTATGAATTTTAGAATTTCATTCTAAGTTGGAATGAAAACTAATGTCAAAACTAAAGTATACTTAGTATTATAAAATTATTAAGTATTTTTTAATTCCTGCAGGTCTTTAAAGAACAGCCATTTAGTTGAGGCAAGATTATTTATATTCTACCTCATACATTACCCAAACACTGAATGGACAAATTCAGTCATATAGACGCAGACACTAAGTCCTTAATGGCCATGGAGTAGCATCAACTGAAGCTGTGAGGAAAGTTTTGTTCTTTATTACTCAAACTGTGCCTTAGCAGGAAAGTACTTTTCCATAAGGCCAAAAGTGTTCTCATCTGAGAGGACAAAAATAGCTTTGTAAGAGAAAAATATTGCATAAAAGCATAAATCTTCCCCAGATCTCACTACACGCTAAGCTCAGTATTGTGACTGTGTTGTGCTATCTTTTTTTACAGAACCATTGAATGATTCAGAGAGAGAAGGACTGTTTAGGAATTTACATCAACTGTTTTTGATGGAGAAGATTTAGGATGAATTCCTACATACAGAGTTGGGATGATCGTGTGAGGTTGTGGCCTGGTGAAGTACAGGGTCTCCATGTTCACACTCAGAGAATTGCACACTTAACAACAGCAAATTCTGCACAGGGGAATTTAATGTGTTTCTGGACACACACACTCCTTCAGTGGCTTTAAAATCCCAGTTGTTGCCTGCTATGTGTGTCCTGATCTGGTCATTGATATTCATCACAAATAGCTAGCCCACTATATGTCTGAAATTCCATGCTGCAAAAGCGATCTCAATGACAAATTCTACATTCTAGGTGGATGGGATAAACAAGGAGTCAAGAATCTGAGGCTACAGCTGTCTTTATCTCTTTGTTAACTGCAAATCCCTTTGGGTGTTCCTTCTTGCATTATGTCTATTACCCTGCCAAATGAGGAGAAACTATCAATTAAACACAAAACACTATTCTTTCTGTGCACCTCGATCTTTCATGAGCTAGTAATATGCTTGAAAAAGTTAAATGGACCAGAAAAAAAGAGTACAACAGGGCTCAGCCTGTTTGCTACTCAATTCATCTTGAACTAAATTAAATTCAAATCAGCCTTGAGTTTTTGAAAATACACATTTTTTGTAATTTTAGTTTCTCTCTACATACCTGTCTGATGATCACAGGTGGGATAGTCATCTTCAGTAGTCCCAAATATCTCTGTCCAAGACATCAGGGGATCACAAACCATTGTGTTTGACAGGAACGTGCTGTGGGTTACTGAATCCAGCATCGCCTTCAGACAGCAACACATCAGTTGAAGATGAAATGGTAATATTAAGAATAAAATTTTTCAGTAGACCAGCATTATTTCCTTGCTGTAAATGCATAGATCTGTGACGTATCAATGGCCATCACATAAACTTCAACTGAAGCTAATGATCATCTGAAAACTGCAGTGAAGTAAGACATTTAGGATCAATGCGGTTGATGAAAATGATAGAGGTAGATTTGCACTCAAAATGGTTGGAATGACACATTCCTAGGGATTTGAAAATGCAATGTATGCATGCAAAAATAAGAGTGACAAAAAAAACTGTTAAATAAATAATAAAATAGTTAGAAATTTATAAATGATTTTGACACTATGATTATATGAGATTGGTTTTTAAAAAAGTCCCTATACAAACATATGAGAAAACATCATTCTGGCCATAAGGGTGTTTGCTGTGTCTGTAAGATGCTGCCACAAATGTCAGCCAGGCTGAAGTGTGAGGAGATCAACAAAGTCTGATGGAAACTGAGAATTTATGTGGAAAATGAGAAACTATTACCGAGTTTTCATGCTTCAAGGAAGAGGATTCTTGCACCAAAAATGAGATGACCACAGAATAAAGTAGCTGAGAACTGGTGATATTTCAAAGAGTAGTGGTTGGTGAAAACATGATAGAAACTAAAGTTGGCACAGAGGAGAACTTGTGGTCCATCCCTTTCCTTTCTACCTCTGTGACATACACACGAGTACACATATATGCAATTGCACTTCATGGCCAAGACTCATGATGCACAAACCCCAACACCTTCCCACTTGCAGTATGAAAGGTGAGGGTTTGGAAGGCTTTTAAGGAAAGAGCAGAATATAAACCCACTGTGCTTTATGTCATAGTTTCTTCTTTGGGAAAGACAGGGATTGTTCCATGGACTAACTGCTATGAAAACAAAAAAGAACCCAGTTTGTACTCTTGCCTTTCAGACTTCAGAAAAAAACCTGCTCAAGAGAGTTTACTCCTTTTCTTCAGACCTAAGCTGCTTCTGCCTTTCAGGACTAGTTCCATCCTGGGTAATTTCTAGCAGTAAGACACTCAAGCTAGGTAACAGCATAATACAGTCTTAGAGATCAATGTTTAATCTCAAATTATTACAAATTCAAAAGCTGTCCAAATCGCTGCATATTCTGAGGAAATATGAAGGATTCAGAAGTTTTCTTGGATAAATGACAAAACTGAAAGATGAATCCAATCTTACTGTTAATTATGGTAGTGATGAGATATGGAATACAGAAACATTTGTGAGGCTTCTGAAATATACAGTAATTCAGGTATAGGGCAAGGTAACATTTCAAAAATAACACATTTCCACTTGATCATGCCATTGTGAATATACATATTAAAATGTAATAAATGTAATAAAAAATGTATATGAAAACCATTAATTGTTTTAGCAAATATATTCAAAGAATCTATTCTCTGTGCAACTCTGCCAAAGGATTTAGGGTGCAATACTTCATCCATGTATCAGCGTGTAATTGTGTTTTTGGGTGAACTCCTTGTATTCAGTGAGCAATATAGAATTCATGAATTCAGTCATAGAATTCATGAAGAGTGATCCATATGAGTCTACCTTGTCTTGTCTCAGATATAACAGAATTACCAGAATTTAATGTTAGTGTGAGGGTCCCAATGGGACTCTTATTCCTCTGACTAAATGGCCCTTAATGTCATATCTGTTTACAAACCATTCAGAACGTCACTACAGTGGCTTTTTTAATCTGAGTTACTGCGCAATATAATCCAAACAAAAATGAGCACAAAATGCTTACTCAGTTTTTTCTGCAGTTTCTTTTATCCTTAATTCCATTACTGGATTGAGATGATACTAGTTTAATATACATAGAACTCTGAAATTCACTGTGTCAGATAAAATGAACTCAACCATTCTGTACAATAGCGCAGCAGCAGTACTGACACAAATGTCTCTCTGAAAAACAAGCTGAGACCTCTACATTTGAGGAATCTGAGACTTCTTCATGCTTTCTATCTGTGCAAAAGGAAATTACTGTTAGTCACAACACAGAAAATACTTCTAAGGCTCTTGAAGTCAATGGTTGTTTTTTGTTTTTTTTTTGTTAACTTCAGCAGAATTTCACCACTCGTTTATCACCAAGGGGTGGCAGGACAGGCACACACAGAAGAGCTGGATAGGAGCTTACGGAACCGGGAAGAAGGCAGCAAGAAAGAGTCACTGATAACTCACTTTGGTGATGACACGATGCTGCTAGAGTTGTACCTACCACTGATCTGTATAAAAAATATAGGAAATATAGTGGCCTCCAGGACACATGCACTGACAGCAATGCTCACAACCATTCCCCTGGCAGCTTGCACACCGTATTTTCCTGTGGCAGTCATCCCCAAACATCACAACAATCATCTGTCTGTGAATACACCCTGGTACCAACCCAACAGGCAGAAAGAACACCTCCCCCCTCCTCCCACCCAAGCGAAATCAGTTTTGGAAAAGTGAATAGAATATCTCTGCAGGTAATTGGAGAACTGTGCCTTAAGAATGACTGCTAAGCTAACCTGGTGAAGCATCTCCCCCACTCTCTACACTTGTCTGCTCATAAATAAGATTTCATACAGAGACAGAAATGTCTGGAATGAAATCCCAACCTGTCTCAAGACAATTTTCCCCTAAAATTCATCAAGGACAGAATTCCACTGTATATTTCTATTGATTGTCAGCAGAAAATAATGTCTATCTGACAACTGCACAAGTTTTATTGAAATCCAAATGAGAAGGTGAGACTGCCACATCCTCTTTACAGTAAAAAACATTTATTGGTTGAATTCTTTAAGCTAGTGCTTTTAGTAGAAAAAAATAGTTGAAAATAGTAATGGGTCAGGAAAAGAAAAATGTTGCCTTTGAAAACTATAATCATTTCTCCATCTGGGTAAGACTTAACTAGAGAAGGATGAAGTTGTTATTGTTTTCATCATTCTATCCAAATGGTAATGACAGATTAGTAGATTTAGTGTCTTGCTTGTGAATTTTCATGATGATTTTTCCATGATGGAAAGTAGATTTGCACAAGGTAGAATGATACTTGGGATGATGGATGAACTAGAGCGAACAAAGTATGGTCTGTAACAGAGCCAAAGCCATTGGATTTAGAAAAGTTCTGGATGAGGCACATACTTGATTTCATAGTTCACTGTAAGGAAAATTATGTATCCAAGCTGGGAAATTAATTCTGTGAGAGGAAGGGCAGTTTCAGCCCCTGCTGAGGGCTGGGCCTGGGCTCCTGGGTTTGGGGTAGAGCTGCCATGTGCTGTGACAGGCAGCAAAAGACATGTAGGAAGGAAAATTCCAGTTTTAGTCATATGCAGCTTAAGTTTTTGCTCCTATACAGAGCTATGCACGCTCCAGAAAATAATGTCAATTCTTAATATCACTAACAGAGGTAATCTCTTTTCAAATACGTTATGCAAACAGGATGTTGGTTTGGGTCATGTCAAATGGCATTTCACTGCTAGCTGGTGCTGCTTAGATACACACATGGGTATCCGCTTAAATTCACTTTTGGGAAACAGAAAGGGGAAGAGGCAGTCAATTGCTTAAACAAAAGAAGAGCTTTACAGTATTGGCTTTACCCCAGCTGGTGGCTGGTTGGAAGAAGCAATTAATTAGCTGTCACACTGCAAACATTCTCTTCTGATTTAATGAGACAGGCAGAGATTGTTAATTTATTGAAAAGCATTTGTTTGGGTTCGCGCACATCTCCTCTATTAATTCATTAAACCAAAATCAATTGTTTACCATTAAGAAAGGAGGTGATGCTCAGCAAGAGTGGCAGGCAGCACATCAGCTGAGTGCCTGATAAATCATCAAAGCTAAAGCACCTTGGCAGCTGACAGCTGTTTGAAAAGAGCGACTTCAAGAAAGAAATGGAGCTTACTTGCAGGCAGGCGCTTACTCCTGATGCAGCAGCTAAATCCAGAAGCAGTCTTGGGAGCCAGGGGGAGCAGGAGGCATCAGCAGCAGCGCAGCACGGTGCTTGGAAATAAAGCCACCTGTGGGACTGTGATATACGGAACACCTTGCAGACAGGTTCGTTTGGTTTTTCAAGTTCTTACACACACCCCTTTTGATGACAGTGATAATATATAGTATAACACAGCTCAGAGAACGGAGGAGAAACATTCTCAAGTGCAGAAAGTTTACCTTTATCCTGCATTGTTTTCTTCTTCTCCTCTAAAAAGCATTGATTTACGTAAGCCTGACTCTTGGACCACCTTAGGCAAACCCAGAATGTTTAAGCACTTGAACTGAGGTGACATTTTCACTCTTTCTTTTACAGCCCTGGCACATAAGAATGGTTACTGCGTTACATTCATAGACCTCAAAGCCTAGACATTTTCACCACTTGCTTCTGACTAAGACCAGGATTTAGGAAAGTGACTGGTGAAAATCATGAAGGAAACCACTGAGAGCATGGGAGAAAGGACAGTGCTCACCTGATGTCAAGTGACATCTCTGCTCTGCACACGGAATCATTAAGGTTGGAAAAGAACGCTAAGATCACCTAGTCCAACCACCGGCCCATCCCCACCATGCTTGCTGACCGTCTCCCTCCATGCTACATCTCCATGGCTCTTGGACACCTCCAGGATCGGTGACTCCACCTCCTCCCCATGCAGCCTGTGCCAGTGCCTCACCACTGTTTCTGAGAAGAAATTTTTCAGAATTTTTTTGTATCTCACAGGGCCTGAGTCCCCCAGACCTGCTGGGTTGTAACCCAGATGGAGCTGCCATTATGTTGTTAGTGACTGCCAAGTGATGTGAATTTTCATGAGGGTGATGCTTGGCATCATTAGAAGCAACAGATCAGAGACACTGGCAGTGGAGAGAATGAATTGGAAAATGAAATGAGCACATCTAATATAAAAGAACAGATCTTAATATAAATGAGGAGCTTTGGTCAGCCTAGATCAAAATATTTTTGTGCCCCAGAGCTCTGTGTTAATTAGTAGTCTCTGGAGGATGCCTGAGTAAATAGCATGAGTTAAAGACTTGCACACATAGAACACCTCAGATCTCCAGAGAGGTGCTGTTTCTAATGCTTAGGATACCTTGTCCTTCATGTTTAAGGCAGGCTTTGGACTAAGGTTTTCCTGTCTTCAGAAATTCCACGGCTGGAATTGTCATTCAGGGAGAAGTGGAAGATATTAAACAAGGGAAACACAGAGCCATCTGTTAGCAGGATCCCTTTGGTTTAGACTTCTTTTCTTTCAAACTCTTGCTCCAAGCGGAGGCATTTGCTCACCCAATTACTGCGGTGTCAGAGTGCCTCCACTCCTGTGTGTATCTCACACTGCTGAATAGTGTGACCCTGCAGAGCAGCAGCTGAAGCTTGGCACAGCAGAGCTGTGTACAGGCTCACGGTTTGTGAGGCTGTAATGGGACTGCCTGCTGCACCTGCGGCTCGTTGCCTTCAGCCACACAGGAACATCGCTCTGCACTTCTGAATTCCCAGGGCAGCACCAGCCTGTGCCATGTGCACTGAACCGCCTGAGCCTCAGTGCTCAGCACACGAACAAAGACTTGGCAGGTTTAAAGAAGATTGACTAGGCTCCTGAGAGTAGCAGGAAGAAGTTATTACTGGATTAGCCCGTGACATCATCTTTCACAATTTTTAATAAAAGTGCCACTCACAGAGCTTTGCAGGCTGATCAGAGAAGCGCTGCTGACATGTGCAAATGGAACTAGGGATTTCCACAGTGAGGTGGTTCTGATTCAAATGCAGCTCAGATTTCCACTGGCAACAATGAACTTTGTTCACTGTCTATTAAGTAGAGTTCATCTCATATTCCCTCAGTTTATGGCCCATAATAATAATAATTATTATTATTTTGTCTCTCATAATCATCTCAGTGACTGCAGAAACTTTGACTTGTATTATATGGCCTGGAGAGTGTGTTGGTGAAATCAGGTTAATACTTACCATAAATACTAATCTAGGTTTTTTCCTTTCAGTTACAGCAGTATGAACCCCAATTACTCCATTTCCTCCACTCTGAATTAACGAACACCAAACAATGCCGGCTAGCTGCCCTGCTGTACCAGAGGGTGCAGTGAATACATTTCTGTGTAATATGGCCTAATTGTGTACATCTTGGGCAATGCATCTTCTAGGCATAGCCCATCCTAGTGAGCTCTGCATAGCCTGTAGAAAAGGGAGATTTCCCTTCACTGGCTTTCCCTTTGGAGCACCAGTCAAAATGTCAGTGGAGGCACCAGGTACCAGTGAAATGCCAGATATCAGAGGAAAGGAACTTCTAACTGAGATCTCAGCATGTCTGAGACCATCACCAAAACCTCATGTTTTCTTCCATCCTGATACAAAACTAGTCTGAGTGTCTATTTCTACAGAGCACTATCTAAATGGGGAAGGTAAGAGGAAGGGCTTCTAACAGCCTTTTAAGGAGAGGCAGCGTTAAGGTTATGTGACCTTATATAACAGAAAATACACTAGGTGAAAAAAAAAACCAACAAAAAACCAAACACAAAAAGCACAGCCAGTCTCTAAAATGAAAATAAGCATTAAGTATACATTTCTAGTTAACTCACACAATGGATGAGATTTCTTGGAACAGCTTGGAGGACACTTTTCAAGGGAAAATGCTTAAAGCACATGCAAATTGCTTTCTTATTCCGGCTACAGCAGCAGAAAAACTTATTATTCACTCTGTTTTCTTTATTCAGAACTGACTGGCACCAAACAACTCAATGTATCACACCTTTATCACTGGATATGTAGATTCCCCAGGCAAGAATCATTCTACTTTCCCTGGAATATGCAGAAATTTCTGGAATATCTATCTGGAAATATATTTATTGGAAAAAAAAAAAACATCCTACTTTACAAAATGATGGGCTGACTGTATTAATTAAACCATTTTTTTCTTTCACAGAGATTATTCCACAGATCCTGGTACACTTCTGAGGGACTGTAAAAGGAACAAACATCTGGAGACTTAGTGACACACATGAAACATATTCAACAAATATTGTATCACTGCCTCTTCAAGAGTGCAACCCCACTGTGTGATGCCATCAGGGATCCACGGTGACATCTGCAGTGAGGGTATGCAACATTGCTCAGGAAGCCTAGGTGTTTAACTAGCCTGAGATATTACTGTGATGTGATTGTGTACAGAATTTCTTAGGCAACTGAGATGGCACAGTAGTGTTCAGACACTTGATATGACAGTGAATTTTTTCCATGGCTGCTATTGAGGAGGGCAATTCACAGCAAGAGCACGGAACTCTCCCAGGCTTTTTTCAGAAAGGGGGATTCCAGCATTTCTAAACATACTCCAAGCCTCAATGTCTTTGTGCAGTGACCTGCTGATCAGGGATCCTGACAGTGATTCAGTGGGCCTACCTGCTGCAGCACTGCAACCAAATTGTGATCTAATCACAGGTAGATGTGCACAGACTATAGCTATTGCTAATAATACCATGTTTCTCAGCACCAACCAGAGGCAGGAGACAGTTTTTTGTGGGTTTTGTAGCTGTAGTGGAAATGCTGTCACAGCCTGAACCAGAGATTGTGCACCTGGTGGGAAGGCAGGGACAACCCAGGGGAACTCAGGTGCATGCAATGACTGGAAGGAGTGGAGCTACGATCCATCCCTTCCCAGACCTCATATAAGGGTTGGCAGTGGAGATGAGGGTGTCTCTTGTTGGAGATTATTGTATGCTAGATGACTTCTAAGGGTAAGGGATTTTTTTTTTATTTTCTCTTTTTCTATGTCTGTAATTGCCGCATTTGAGTATATCCTCATTTGCTATAGCTTAGTGTTTAGCTATTCTGATGTTGTTGCTGTGTTTTCTATTGCATTACAATAGCATATACTGAGCTGCAGCTAGTTAGTTTACACAGTCTCCTAAAAAGGTATGGATTGCTCATGCTCTTGTCTGTGTAATTCTAAAACCAGTGTTACTGACTAGAAATGGAAGAGCCCATTAATGATGATGCAATTAATGATATGCTTAATCAAGTGTTCTCTGACTTTCCCTGGAATACATGTATATTTCTGGGATATTTATCTGGAGATTCTCTCATAACCTAGAGACTTTTTTCCCCCAAATATCATAGGGTTGCAGAACAACGGAAACACCTGTAGTGTCCTTGGTATTAGGTGGGATGCTCATTATATGTTAAATATTTGCATGCTGTATGTTTTTTGGCTCTGAAAGACTTTAGTGAGAAGTCCCAATTGAATGCTCTCAATGTTAGAGTCAAGACTGGTGGCACAAAGAAATATTAAGGAAAAACAAAAACTAGAGCCTTGACGGTGGAGACTGCACAGCACCTGCGCTTTTTGAATTTGGATCCAGCAATAGATGTTGACATTCATAGATTCATAGATACATTAGGTTGGAAAGGACCTACAAGATCATCTAGTCCAACCATCCTCACACCACCATCCCTACCCACCAAGCTACTAAATCAAATCCCTCAGCACCTCATCTAAACGCTTCTTGAACAGCGCTAGGGACGGTGCCTCAACCACCTCCCTAGGCAGGCCATTCCAGTGCCGGACCACTCTTTCAGAGAAAAAATTTTTCCTCAAGTCTAATCTAAATCTTCCCCGGCACAACTTGTGGCCATTCCCTCTCGTCCTGTCATTAGTTACCTGGGAGAAGAGGCTGACCCCCTCCTTACCACAGCCTCCCTTCAGGAAGTGGTAGAGTGCGATGAGGTCTCCTCTGAGCCTCCTTTTCCCCAAACTAAACAATCCCAGCTCCCTCAGCCGCTCCTCGTAAGACCTGTGCTCCAGACCCCTCACCAGTTTTGTTGCCCAGTTTTCGTAGCTGTAGGTGGGTCAGAAAAGGGGTGTTGGTTCTTTAGCTAGTCCAGCAGCATGATTTTGACTTCTCTGTAGCAAAGTCTGCTTCACTGGATTTGCTTTGGTGAAGAAAAGGCTTTGCGTGTGTTTTAGTTCAAGCACTACAGAATTTGTTTTCTCTCTTGCCTAATGGCTTCTCTTCCTTGACAGGAAGGAAGCAGGGCTGTGGACTTTCCACAGGCATTGGTCTCTTAAGTTGTGATTTAGCTTACCAGGATGATGAAACATTTCTACTTTCTGCCCCCATTCTTATTCTAACTACTTAACCACCTTCTGGTTTTAGGTACTATGAATGTGTAGCTGCTCCATTTGACTAAATAATACAGATGTATTCCTCCTAAGGAAGGTCAGGTAGAATGAGACCTGTTTTCTCGTATCCCCAGGAGTAAGGGTGACAATGCTTACACACAACTTTGTCTTTTTTTTTTTTTTTCTGATGGGAAGGAAAACCAAGGGTGTGTCTTTGACCTCAAAAATATGACGGGAATTCCCCTTACAGACTTAACTCACAGAAGTTAGGGAACAATGGTATAGATCAGGGGCTGCTTAGGGGTTGGAGTACAGTTGTAGTGATCAAATCAGCCCTAGAATAATGATCACCATTTAAAATACCTTTCATCTGTTAACAGGGCCCTTGAAACCTCTACAAGGTGGAAAAGAGGTGTCTATTTCTCTGACAAGTCTAGGTGGTCAGTGTTCATGTAGAGGTCCACGAAGGAGATCTCCAGATTTGTCTGAAAGTGATTGTGCCTCAGGATCTCAAACTTTGATCAGGAAGCTATCACATATTCCTCATTTGGTCCTCCCTGAAATGTTTTTTCATCTCTAACTGAAAACTGTAGGAAGTGATGAAGGTTGTTTTGGAGGCATGCATGTATATGTAAGTGTCTTAAGAAATCTTTCCATGTCTTTGGACAATATATTTAATCATTTTTAAAGTGGGGTCAATTTTCCTTTCCCATCCACACGAGCCTAAAAGAACCTCATTTATAAATATCGTGCTTCAGGTAAATGTGAAAAGTTATACCTGCCTTCACACCTTGTAGAATCTGCAGCTTTGTAAGCTTGAGGTACCTCCTTTATTGAAGGTCATTGCCCTAAGTATAGGGCTGTAAAGCAATCCTCATGCTTTGGCTCAGGGAATTATTGCAGCTTAATGAATTAGTACATGCAGTTTGAAATCCCCTCAGTTAAAGTGAATAAATGAACATGGCTGACTCATTAGCAATGAGAGACATGGGGTCCTTGGGCAGAGGGAGAGCATCAGATTCTGCATCCTGTGTCCTAAATGAGTGCTGTAGTACCAGCAGTACAAGATTGAAAGGCAATTTGCCCTGCAGCAGGCTTGGCTGAAGTCTTCTCTGATAGCCATGCTCTGGAGATGTTGGTGTGTTTGGATGTCTCAAGCATGGTGAGTGAGGAAGGTCAATTCATGAATTCCTACTGAGGCAAGTGTTGTGCTAGAAGCCTGACATTTTGGTGGCTGGAAAACATATGTCATCAGAAATGAGGTTTTTATGATAACTTTTTAGTAGCATCTGAGCTCTTCTCTTTTTGGGCAGCATGATATGATTTTTATGGCAGTCACCTTCTAAAGCTTCTGAATGGAAGGTGCTGTATGATCAAATTATGAGTAGATTTTACAGCCAAGTACAAGGAAGCAAAGTGTGACACAAAGGAGTGCCACATCTCTCATCCTACTGAGGCAGAACAAAGCAGGGGGAAAGGGCAGTAAAATATACCTTGTGAAGGGGAAGCCCTGCAGAAAGCACCCAGACAACTGCGTGCTGCAGGAAAAAAAAATTCCCCTTTCACTCTTTCAAGAAATCAGCTGATGCTATGTGCCATAAGGTTCAAAAACACTTGTTGCTCTCTTTCTTTGCATAACTGCAGTGGTTCATTGTGCTGCTGAAGCCCAGCTGCCCCTTCAGCCTTGTGACAATCCCCTGCAGCAGCAAATTCCACTGAAAACCTTGCTGTAGGTAATGCTTCTTTTTAGGGATCACTTGTTCATCATTTCTAAGATACATCTTGAAGAAAATATCCTGTTAGCATAGCAGCAGTAAAGCTGAGCCATTTTCACACTACTCCTCACTGAAGCCATCCAAGGAATAGATCCTCTAAGAGTTCTTGTGGGTCAGGCCCCAACCTGCTGCTGTTGTTTCCAAGCATTACAATCCAATGTATAGATTGTTTAACCTGCAAGGATTAACAGCATTTGCTCAGGTATCGACCTTTCAGTGTCAGGTCCTTCATTTTCTACAACTGCTTTGTTCCTGAGCATTCAGGTCCAGTGACACAACCTGCAAAGCTAAAATCAGCTGCTGCGGGTGTGATCAGCTTTATGCAGCGCTGGTGTGCAAGCTCCCTGCTCTTCTTGCAAGTCATGAGAAGCAGCTGGAAGAGTTGGAACTAAACTCCCAGGTGCACTATCATTCACAGCCTCAGGTTTAATCAAAAGGTCAATGTGGTTCTCAAGTGAGAAACTTTAGATTAAAATATAAACAAATGAGTGAGAAATGATGCCAAGCTTGGAGGGATTAAGGGATTCAATGAAAGATGAAACTTCAAAAAGTGCATGAGCCTGTTTCTTAATCCTTGAAACTCAAAGGCACATTAAAGTAACCTCTTGCTACACACCTGTGTGTGCCTTTGTCAGTGCCTGCAAAGGCAGTGCACCTTTTATTTTTTTTTTTTTGAAAAGGTGGGCATCTCTCAACAAAATAGCTGTATGCAGTTTCAGCTAAATGAATGCTTTCCTGTGTAAGAGAGGGGTAAATTTCCTTGACGCTGATTCTTCTTATGAAGAGCTGTTGGTGACCCAAGGCACAGGAGTCATAAAAAGTTGTACTCATGACTACCTTAGCTGGAAAATTCAGTTGTGAGAATGACTGAATCCTGTAAGATGCTATGCTGCCATGGCAACATGTAAGCGGACAGGACTAACCATGTAAGTTAGTTTTCTTTAAGTTTGTTATCATCTTCAGTGGTGCACAGAAAGATTAAGTATTCAGTAATCTTGACTGAAAAGTTCTGGAGCACATGAATGGGAACAAAGTAACGCTACTTCTGCTCAAATGAGCTTTTCTAGGTGGTGGGTCAGAGAGGTAGGCCTCTTTCCATAGGAAGTGTTTCATCTCTCTAACCTGTTATACCATTAATATTGCATACTGGTTTCTTAGACTACTTGCTTCAAGTAGTCTTTTCACACTATGGTCTGAAATATCAGTGGGGTACTGAGGTCCCATGGGCCACAGCAAAGAATGGCTTGAAGCGTAGCCCTGGAACTAGAGGAAGCAGTTAGCAACAAGGACCTCTGCTCAACTTCCTGCCCTGCTCTGCGTGTCTTTGGAGAAATATGCACATCTGAACTTTTGCTTCAGCTCAGTCATGAAAATAGGTGTTGCAGTAAGTTCTTCTATATAGAATTGCAGTTTGTTTCCATCACTACTTGCAAGGACCATCTGATCCTCTTTTAGTACTTCAGCATGTTGAATTTCTCCTTCAAATGACCTTGTAAACTCTCAGCGTCACAGCCAGATGAAACTAACCCTTCTACCTAGGTGGCTTCCAGAAAGAAATGAGAACTTCTCTCTCTTGTTTCTCAGGTACTTTGGGCAGAACTGAAGGCTTAATGCTGCCAATGCTGCTGGCTTGAAAAATGCTTTTGACATTTCAGGAATTAGCTTGAAGGATTAGTGAATAAATGGTACATTGTTGTGCATGAAGGAAGATCTTTAACTCTTACACTTCCCAAAATGCTATGTGCCTTATCTAGATGAACAGAGAAGAGATTTTGGGGAGGGGTCATTTGGGCTTCTTTTCATCACTTCAAGTCTATGTTCACATTTGAACTTAGGGAAATGTAGTGGGAAAACTGTAAATGTTATGTTAGTGAGTGCTGGAGGAAGGGCTGAAGGGTTGGGAATGTTGCAAAGCCTTGTGTTCATGACAGGGAGTGGACTAGAGGAAGTGTTAACTTGCTGAGTTTATATACTCAACTTCACAATGGGCAGGTAGGAAAATGACTTTCTGGCCACTACTGCAAACAGAGAAGCATCCTTGGAAGATTAGTACTGCGGTGCTTCTCAGGATTTTGAGAAGGCAGCAGTGAAGCCAGCCCTTGCCTTAGCTTAGGGGCTGGGTAATGAATTTTAATGTTAAGCAAATCCGTGACTTGTAAGATTAACCTTTTTCTCTCTTTCAGTGGCATATTTCTTCAAGAAAAGTATTATTTTATTTATTTATTTTTGTAAAGTGTTCTACTGCAGAAGTTCTGTAGGTTTACTCTCAATGCTGTAGGATAAGAAAAACACTCAGGAACATAGTCTACCTTTTTTTTTTTTTTTTTTTTTCCATGTAAAGCAACTTTAATTTTTATGTATTTTTCTCTTTCTACTGTTTCTTTTCTTTCAAAATACTTTGGAATTTTAATGTACTTAAGGGATTGCTTTGCTGAGACTTAGCTAGCTACTGTGAAATATAGCAAATGCTTACTGTCAGACAGAACTCCACAGGAGATGAGGGCAAGAAGTGAAGGTTGATATCACCCCATTTTAGGGCCGAGAAATAATACAGAAAATAGAATTAGCTCTATCTGTGAGGCATTCCTCACTAATGAGGACAACTTCCTTAGAAATGGAGGCTGAGAACTACATTTCTGGTCAAAATTTCTGGTCAAAAAGTGTAGCGGGAAGATAAGAAAGGGAGCAGCGTATGGTCCTGTATCTATCTTTCTCCAAAGACATTTGCAGAGATGAGGAGGTAGAGGAACAAATGACAGGAGACACAGAAAGAACTGCCTGAAACCCCAGGAATTGAAGGTCTGTTCCAGTGCTGGGTTAGTGTTTGCCAACAGCAATTGCGAATTTGTCCATCTCATGTTCAATTAGTCAACAGACTTGTCCTGGTCTTGTTTAACATAACTGAAAGGATCAGAATGCAACTATGTGACTACAGCGCTGCGAAAATACAATGGAAGATGAATTAAAAGGTAGAGTAGGACAGATTGTTCTTGTTAAAAGGAAAGTTAAAACATTTTCTTATTGGCTCTTAAGGATTAAGCTGTTGCGATTTAGGGCTACATGAGAGCGCTGAATCAGATGTTTAACATGCTTCAGCATATACACATTGATGTGACAGATGTAACTGATTCACTTCAGTTTTCCTGCATAGGTAAATTACAGTTTAAGGTCAGCCAGGATGTGGGGGAGATGAACTGTGAGCCAGCAAATCTCATATTAGTTTTTGTTATCATTGTTATGTTTTCCTGTATGTATGAGCCTCAGCTAGGTTCATGACATGGTATAGAACCAGGCGCAGGAAGTATATTAGTTTTCCACAATGCTGGCTTACGGGTCTCTTTCAAACCAACTTTTATCGAAGCAGTTTAAAAGGCACATCCTTAATTCATATTCAGTTCAATTTACAACATGGAAATATTTTTGGGTCTTAACACGGTTGGGCTGTACCAGGGCCAAGTCAGATAGTAATCAGTTGTCATGCTTTGAGAACATTTGCTTGTAATGTGTCTCTATGCATTTCTGTGAAGGAGCAGCTGCAGGTGAGGTGCCTGGGGAGGGCAGACCTGGGAAGCAAAGGGGATCTCATCTCCTGTGTGTGTGAGTAAAAAATGAGGGAAGTGACTGTTCACCATTTGCTATTGAAGTTTTTGGTGGTGTTTTTAAAGCTTCAACTTCATCTCAGGGCCTGCTTAAGAACAGCACTAGTAGTACTGTAGGTTAGACACAGTTTTGGGATGAGGATACTTATCAGAAAGTGGTTTTTCTGTGACCAACAATTGAAGCTTCACAGCCACAAGGACTGTTCATTGTTGCTTAATTGTTCAATCAGTATTTCATGTCATTTTCTGCTATTTCTTTCTTTTTAATGTAACCCTGTGAACATAATCTTTCTGGGAGGAGTCTCCAGCATTGTGTGGGTTTTTAATAGTCATTTCAGTTTTCAAAGAGGAACAGTCCCTTTATTTGTCTAGTCTTCAGTGCTTAAGCTGATATCAGTCCAAGGCATCTGATGAAGTAAATATCTTACTAGAAATCACACACTAATAAATTAAAAACTTTAAGATAGATGCATGGCTAATTATAGGAAGGTAGGTAGCATCTAAGTTTTTCATCTCTCATTGCAATATTATCCTGGAAGGGGTACAATAGGAACCCATGTGTGATATTTAGAGGTGAATGTTGGAAAAACTTGGCACAAACCATCTTTGGACAGTGCAATTTTCTTGCATGGCTTAAACAAATCCTGTTTAGGATCACTTCTATAGAACAAGAATAAAAGATGGAGGAGACATTTCAATGGCAAAGCCACTTTATGCTCATTCAAGCTCCTGTGAAGTGTCCTAGAGCTCCAGGCACTGCTGTGTATTTTCTGCAGTTTGAATGTTTCCATTAAATTTCTGTTCAGGATTTATATATTTGTACTGAGTACTTCACAAATTGGAACTCTGTTATGAAATTTCTTATGCATCTGTATCAATCACAAACAGCATCAGTTGGCTGCCTGTGGTAACCTTATATAGGATACGTACAACCATTCTGCAACCATCCCTCTTGCTAACTCATTAGGAAAGCAACCAAAAAACGACAAAAACCCACAAACAGGAGTAAAAGCACGATCAAGTAAGGAATTACGTCATTAGTCACTGTGAAGCTTCCAACTCACTTGAAGCTGAAAATTTTCAGTAAGGCATGCAAGTAGGAAGTAGTCCCTAGATCATAAGATGGTTACATATGAATTTCACAGTCTTTGTAGTTTTAAATCAGTATATAACTGATTTTTAAATTATGAAACCTTTCTGTGTGATAGTGGAGTGGGAAAAACGTTGTCTGTTTAAAGTTTAGTTCCATAACAGATACTGAACTACAGGAGGGAAAAAGAAGTCTTGAGGAACACAGGAATGTCTGGAACTCACAGAAGTGTGTGAAGGTGCAGAACGCATACATTAAATGTACCTCTCAGTCACTGTGACATTGAGTAAAGGTCACTTCCTCTCTTCTGGCATATGTACCAGAGAATCTTTTGTTAGCTCAGTTCACTCCAGATCTCTTGTTGGTACCCTGATCTCTAGGCAAGTGGTGTGGGGTGGTTTATTTCCACAACATCTATCAGGCATGGATTTTATAGTGAACTATGTTCTATTTTACCCTCAAGTTTTCTTGTTAAGGGAAATAACTGCAGGCTGGATGACCAGGCTGAAACAACAAGCAGGCTGGATTGATGAAGCAGTCATCCCTTGTGAGTCCATGCTTTCCTCTGTAGTGGGTCCAAGCCTGAGTTCACAATTCAAGTTGGCAATGTCCCTGTGGAAGTTCCAGTCACAGTTTGGTGGATGAAGTGAAGGCTATGTGGGCAGGTGTATGCTGCCTTCCCAAGCAGATAGGAGCTGTCAGTGAGGAATGTGGTTTATGGGCTAAACCAGCTTTTTATGGCTCCTCTTTGAGAAGCAAGATCCAAGTTCCTAGGCAGAGGTTAGGAGATTTTTTTTTTTTTTTTTAAGATACTAGGCATTGCATTTTCTGTTAAGCACTTGCATGTAGTGTTGGTGAGGAATCTGCCAGGGCGGTATTTTTTTTTTTTTTTTTTTTTCCCCCCCACCAGAAACCTCCTTTTTGTAAAAATTTGCAATTTTCTTTTTTGAAAACACATTGACTACAGCATTCTTGATCAAATCAGATAGTAAGGAACTGCTTGCTTCAAGTGTGTGAAGTTCAAAATTATGTGGCAATATTGAGATGGACATATATTTCTTACATAAAACAATCATAGACCCATCAAGGTTGGGAAAGATGATTAAGATAATCTAGTCCAGCCATCAACCCATCACCACCTTACCACTAAACCATGTCACTCAGTGCTCATCTACACTTTTCTTGAGCACCTCCAGCAACAGTGTCCTGGATAGCACTCAAGTTAGGGGACTATCCTATCCAATGAAGTTATTTGCATGTTCTGTCAGCTAAAAAAAGAGCAGAGATTTTTGATTCAGTAGTGGATACACAAGTACAAAAGAAACATTCCTACAATGGCGTGCAGGGCAGACTTTAAAAGTATGCAGGTATCTGTTGTCTGAACTTTGCACACACACATGCACGTTTGTTTCCTTGTGTAATTGTGTTATCGTGTAAGCAGTTCCCAGCATGGTAAACAGTAAAGGCAAGGCAGTGAGATAGCTCAGCAGAGCATGTATTTAAGCTGTCAATGCAATTTTGGTGACTGTATTTGCACAAAGATGTGATACTGTACGTCCAGTGCTGGATATCCCTAACATTCATCATCACGTTCAACAGTGGATGGCAGCACCAGTCATCTCGTCAAAGACCAACATCATAAACTCTGTGTTTGCCCATATATTTTCTATGTGACATGATTATTCCCAAAAGAGCATTAATCCTTTCCTTCCAACTGGTTTGCATGGGATATAAAATCCGTTGCTATTTCCTGGTCTCTCATGAATAACTTGTACATTACTTCATTAGCAAGATGAGCAAAAATAAAATTGCATGGAAGAAACTACTTTATACAAACTTGAATAGTCTCCCACTAAGTTACACTATTCTGTGCTTGACTTCTTATATGTTCCATAAGTGCGGGGTAGGAAAGTAATGTTCAGAACAGATGGAGGAAAAGAACCTGTGGCTCCATCTTTAGGAGGGAGAAAAAAAAAAAAAAAAAGCTCAGCACAGACTACTTCTAATATAATTCCCACAGCTGCTAATTTTGGAGTTTCTTTTCAGGTGTCCCTCGGATCTTGCCTACTACAGGAATATTAAATGATGCTTGCTGACCTAATATTACATTCTTAAATTTAAAACCTTCTCAATTCCAAATTACAGAATTATTGGAATTGATTCTGGACCTAAGCTGTAATTCATCAAGTTCATTCTACTGAATGAATCCTACTTAATTCTTCTGAATTCTAATGAATTATGTGCACCACACAGGCTCAGCTGCTTGGCCCATTTCTGCTGTTATGTTGTTGTTGCAAAAGCACACTGCCAATGCTGGGCTGAGATCCATTCACTGTGAAGAAATCATATGCCAAACATGCATTAATTCATTTATTTTCAGGCTTTTTTTCTGAAGAAATATGTGTAGCACTACTGCCTGTCTGTTCATGTATTTTGAAATGAACAGCTAATTTTAACTAAATTTCATGCAGGACCAGCAGTTTTAAGGACACCACAGGTTCTATGGGTACAGTCAGGCAAGGATTCTTTGGTCTTGCTTCTTATAAAAATACTTTCTGACTTCCCCTCTTCCAAAAATTCATTGCTTTAACAATGAAGGTAGGACTTCTCTGACTAGGGAAAGGAGGAAACCTTACAAGGACAATCTCAGGGATGCATTTCTGAGAGGAAACAGTGTATGTGTACAGGCTGGTTGAATCTAGATAATTTGTATTTTGGGAATTAATTTTTTTTTTTTTTTGAGGCATTACACACTTGGATCTGACTCTAATTGGGAATTTAAGCCCAAGCCATCTTTATGCTTTGAGCTTCCCAGAATCATTTTTAGAATCATTTTTATCAGCCTGAAAGTTATGTGATGGGTTGCACAGATGGATCTGATGTTCTGTGAAGAATAACTTTTGAATGCAAAGTTGGAGACTATAGTATTCCTTCATTCTTTGCGATAAGGTAATTGTGAATATCAGAACCACTGCTCTGTTTTTGGGCTTGTTCTCCACGAGATGGTGCTCTTCCCCTTGTCCTGAGGTTGTTTTCGTTCAATCTCCATCAATTCATACTTTGCCTTGTTTCCCCTCTGCGTTTCTTTGCCTGTCTCTACCTGTAGTATTGTCCCCCTATATGCACTGTGCTGGGTGACTGCTTTTAGATCTGCTTTTGCAGTCTGACCTGCAGCTGTGCATGACCACCTTACAGGAAGCTTGGAGGCTGGAATTTCTTCAAAACCTTATGCTTCATTGCGAAACTGCAATATTGCAACCAAGTCTGATCATGTTGCGTCAATACCTCCCAATCCTTTGTTACTGCCAGATTACGTTCACCTTTCCAGCACTGCCTGAGACGAGCAAACTGAGAAATGAGGTGCATTTCCACACACCTGCTTGACTGTTAAGAGGTCACGATGTATGAATCAAGCATGGGATTGTGACCTGTGATGGAATGCGTTAGCTCTTTGGAAATCACTTATTGGTTTCTCCAGACTAGGTATAGGTTGCTGTAAACAAGTGGATGACATATCAAATTAAAAACAAAGGCTGAGTCACACAGGAAACTCATCTGATTTTACACTGTCTGTCTCCTGTGATCTCCAGAGTACTTACTGCCCTGGGCTTAGCAACACTGTGGGCACTGGCCACTCTGCTGCCTGCTGAGGGCAAGTGTTGACCTCATGCTGCTCATAGCCTTGGTCGTGTTCTTCACAGAGTACCTGACAGGGAGCTCTGGCAGCTTCCACTTCCATTTAGTACCAGGAGGGCAGCCAGCAAAGGAAGCTGTAAAGTTCTTGCTATCTCTATGAGAAGCTATAAAAACTATAAAAAGTTAACGGCATCCCATGACATGTTAGATGTATGCAGTCACGCAGCTCTGAGCTACTACTGTGACAGAGCAAAGAAGCTGACTGACCCTGGCACTCAGTGAGCCCCAGAGGCACCAAAACATGGTGAAGCCACAGAGCCAAACACAGTCCTGTCCTTCAGTCGTGAGTGTCCCCAGCCTGCCTACTGCTCTCTGTAGCCTTCAACCTCTTCTGGCTTAATCAGGCTCATGTTGAGAAAACTCACAAAATAAAGAATATATTTTTGAGGTTTTCCCTTTATCTCTTTCTCCCTCTCCATATATATATTCATCTGCTATCAGTCTTCAGCCTACCTCCAGCCACCTGCAGTAGTGTATTATTGGGGGTGTTAAGGAGATGCACCTGCTAAGCGGCTCAATGATTAACCCAGTATCAGGAAGGGATGGGTGTGGGTTCAAACCTCTTATTTAAATAGATGGTGGGTAGGGAGAGTCCCTTTCCTAAGGGACTCACGTGCTTTGCTTTGGTAGCGTGACCAAGCTGGGAGGGAGGAAGGTAAGAGATGGTAGCTGTAGAGTTAGGCTTTCTTGTTGAGAATTAAGAACTTCCAGTCTCATAAAGTACTTTATCGCTTCTCTATTTGCCTCTACATAAGGCATAACAGATGCTTGCCCAAGGCAGGCAGTAAGTCAGTGGCAATGTTCAATAAGAACACCTGGGATTTAGATTGCATCTTTACAGTGCTAGTTGTGCATTCTGTAACAGCACTAAAATTCAGAAGGAGAAAGGAAAACATGAGACCAAGTGACAGTAACAACCCAAAGAGATATAACCAAATCCTACCTCCTCTCATATTGTTCATATGGCAATGTTGAAATTTAACATAGTTGCAGGGTTTTTTTTTCCACTTTATGTTCCTCCCTGATAAACCATTAAGTCTTAAACGCACCTCCTCCTCAGATTTTCCCTGTGCAGGAATGGAGGCTAGTCCCATGACTCTTGAAAGCTGTCCTGTTCTTAATACCTCCTGATGCTTTAGAGACGAACTGATGCGTGTTATCTGTTTTGAGATACTATTATTCAAATGCCTATGTGTTATAACTTCCTTGTATAAATGTGCTCTTTAGGGAAACAAGAATAAATATATATATACTCCCATAGCTCTTACTACAGGTGTAGAGCCATTGCAGCTTTGTGCCAAGGATTCTTAAAGGATTAATGACAGAAATCCCAGTGGCTCAAGATCAGCCTTTTATTGTGAATTGAAAATATAATTTCAGTTTGTTCTTCTACCTTTCAGTTTGTCTTTCTTTTACAACTCAGCTGTTGGAGTGGACTTCTCATTAGCTTCTCTTCAGGTACCTTACAGCTAGCGTGCCCTTATAAATGAAGGAAAACTATTGGAAGAATTTAAGCTTTCATTTGATCCACTAGCTAGGAGGGAAGACTTTAGAGTACTTGTGGCTAAATTGCTTCATTCTCTCCCATTCCGAGCTGCCTGGCTCAACCCACACTGGGAATGATTTCTGGGAGGTGACCCAACAGTACTCTGGAGTGTGAAAATTGATTTGGAAACTGAATTCTGATGAGGATGAGACAGTGGGGCTGTGGGAAATGCTTACTCATGATGTAGAAATGCAAATTGCTAATAAATTATGAGTGCAGGAGAATTAATCCAGTGAAGAATGCTTTTTATCTTGTCAAGGGATGCTAAGAGTTTGAAACTGTGCTGCCTAGTGACAAGTCCAGGATAATAGGCACAAACTAGAACACAAAATTCCACTTAAACATGAGAAAGAATTTCTTTACTGTGAGGATTGCAGAGCGCTGGAACAGATTGGCCAGAGAGGCTGTTGCTCCTTCTTCGGAGGTATTCAAAACCTTCCTGGATACTTTCCTGTGTGACCTATAGTAGGGAACCTAGGTGGTCTCCAGTGGTCCTTTCCAAGCCCCTATGAATCTGTGATTCTCTGCTTTCCTTAGACCTCTTAGCAGATGGATCCAGATAGAAGCTTGCTGTTGTTTTGTGTCCTAGCCTATGGCAGTTTCTTTTGAGACCAGAAAAAAATAGCTTTCTTGTTATCGATCTCAGGTGTGGTCAGCAAAATACAAAGGTAACATGAAGTTTTGTGAGGGATATAGAAATCCTACATTCTCCCTACACCAGCCAACTGGGACAGGGGAGGGGTAGCTGCCTGGCTAGACCTCTTGCAGTTGTTTTGGAATTTGGGGTTTTAGCAATAACACCAGCGATAGTTAATGGGCCAAAAGTTACTGCCCACTTAATACAATGAAGATAGCTTTGTGGTGGCAAAGGGAGTGGTATGTTGATCTGATGTCATAGTTCTATCTCAGCTACAAAAGCTAGAGCTTGGGTGAGGTGAGGCAGGCCCCTTGGAGCAAGGAGCAAATTGTCCCCCGAAGGTTACCCAGGGACTGCTGTGACTCAGTTTATCACAGCCAAAGTGACAAAACAAGAACAAAGCTTCCAGACAGCCGCCAGTTGCACAGCTTAGATGGGCACTGCTCCCAGTGCAGTGCTGATCAGAGCAGTATTGGTCACGGGGATACTGCTGTCTGCTGGTCTTAAAGTTGCTGGCACATGCCCTCTGTGTTTAGATCTGGATTTTGGGTATAAGAGGGAACTGTTTTTTATCTTTTTATTTATTTATTTATTCTAAACCTTAACACTATGGTAAATGCTCAGTTTGATTCCCCAAAATGATGCAAGGTTTCATCCACCACTGAATTCCTGAGGAAAGGTTTTTAAGGGCAGAGGAGGACTTTACTGTGCTGGCAGTGACACTGCCCCTCAGCACCTGCTGAGACTGCTGTGGCTGGTGCACCCTTCTCAGAGTTTGAGAACATTTCCTGAGGAAATGCATCTAGCTGAAGGTCTTTCAGCCACATCCCTTTTTCTCTCTAGGGCATAAGAAGAGCCGAGAAAACTGTACTGTACAGGTCCTGAATATTAGCGAAACAGTGATGAGTTTCTCTGTGTGCCTTTCTCAAGGGAACTTGGACGAGTGATTCAAAGGGCTTTGGGAATGTATTTTTTAATAACACCCCTGGACTGTACTTGCTGGCCTTTGTGTTTGGCTTGACATTTTGTTTACTATAGTGTTTGTGAAATAGGGACAAGCCATAAACATCCATCCAGCTGCACCTCTGCTATGACATGCTCTGACATGCACAAGTACTTTCAGTGGAAGTGTTCCTGCAGCCATCTTAAGAGATCTTTGTGGGTTTTCAAGTCATCCAGTTACGGAGAAAAACAACCATAACATGTTACTGAGGTCACAGGATGAATAAGGCATTATGAATAGTTGTGCTGGAAACAAAAGCTTTGGTGAATACTTGGTGAGAAATGTGGGGGTTGACAAAAGTTTGTAGACCAGTTCAAAATAATGAAACACTGGGAAAAATGTTAGCTTGTGGGTTATGTCTGAGTGAATAGAGTTTATTCATGAACGGTTCAGTGTGGGGACTTTGTCCACCCTTATTTCCATCTGAGTCGTGAATCAGTATGTCATCCACTTGAAGGTAAATCATTAAGTAAAAAATTTAGAGGAGAGAAAAAAAATCAATATGTCAAGTTTACCCTATGTCCCAGAGAAGTGAGTAATTGCCTTGTGTTGCTGTAGCAACAGATGGCTCAATCTCTTCAGATTACACTTCTCATCAGCAGTGTCAGGTCTCCTGAGCAGATCATAAATAAATGTGATTATATCTTTTTTGCATCAGAAATTTTGCCTACAGATAAAATACCTTTCTTTTCTATGCCCTTTAAAAAAGGGCATATACTAACATGCCCACATAATAACTTGACTATTTGCGACAAAGCTTTTTTCCATGTTGTGTCTTACTGTTGATTCACAACTTCCTTCTCGATTCACTGGGCTTTTTTATCTGAAAGGTTCAGTCAGATGTGTATTTATAAGGTTTTCTCAAATACAGATTGTAAACATCTGTAGACTCCCAGAAACGATACTGTTTCACAGGTCTGGGCCTGAAACATGGGTGCCGTACAACCTGCCTACAGTCTTTCAGAAAGACTATGTTGGAAAGTGAAATATGCTTCAGATTTCCTCAAGATCAACCCCATAGTCTTAAATACACAATCATTCAGGCTAAGCATCAGCTCTGAAATTATGGGTCCACACATACCTTTCCCTTTTATGATAAATGGCAGAAATATGCTATCATTTTATGTCAGTATGAAGTTATACTATGTATGTTTCTTGGTCCTGTGACACTGTAGCACACTGATCTGTCTTCCTCCCTCTGAGACAGATATTCAAATTTTTTCTTTTTGTCTGATGCATCCCAATTCAAGTCCACATTGGTCTTCTGGTCACTCCTTTCCCCTTTCTTCCACAAAATAGAGAGCCTTGTCACCTGTTAAGAAATTTCCTGTCAGAAAGGAGAACTCAGCTGGTAACAGTGATCAGCTGAAGGGATGAATGCTCTCATAACACAAAAGTGCATGCTTAGCAATTAAATATTCAAAAATAACATTGTAGTTGTTTTTGTGCTTTATGTACAGTATTAAAAATAAAGTAGTCTACCACAGGTAATTTATGAAAGCAGGTAATAATGAGTTCATTATTGCATAGCAAGCCAACGTTGCAGTCGTGGTTATAGGCCTAGCCAAGGTCTTTGATCTTCTGGTTAATTAATGTATAAATGAAAAGACTTTGGCTTTCATCTCGCATCCATTGGCTAATTATCTCAGTAACTGGTCTCACTCAGATCTCAGTCAGTTCTTATTCAAGGACTTACCCTTTCATTTTCCATCCTCTATACAGGCAGTGAGTCACTAGAGTTGTGATTTATTGTCTGTCCTTGTAAGAGATTTGTTATTTGCACAGCTCTGTCCAAGGGACTCATCTGCTCATGAAAATTTCAGTTGAAACAATTTGAAAATATGAAGTGATGTGGCTATTTACAGTGACACCACTGAATGTAAGTTAGGAGATTTTAAATGGGGAAGCGTAGCACTCAAGAGTTCAGACAATCACAGGGCTGACCCGTGTATCATGAGAGCATTACTACACAGTCTTTCTGATTTCTTCTTCTCCCGCTCCATCAGAACATGAAACCCATGAGTGAGAATAAGGTTCTGTGTTAAGAGGGCAAATGAAAAAGCAATGAAGTTGAATTCTGAGGCATAGCTGTTAGAGTTTGTTCTGTCAAAATTAAACAGCAAATTTTCTCTTGCAAAACTTTGTATCATTTGGAAGCTTCCTATTTGCTCTAAGATCTCAAAAAAAAAAAAAAAAAAAAGTTTGGACTTATTCCCAAATGTTGCAAATGGTCATTTCTATTTAGATTGTTTTTAGTCAAAGTAGAATGTATGTTATATAAGTGTTTTGCATATCTAAATTAATGAAATCTGATCTGAATTGTTTTTAAATGGTATATTTTGTTCTATATGTAATCTGTGATTTTTTTACCTTGCATCTCAAAGAAAGATTCACTGTCATCGAAGGAGACCTAACAGATAACTGTAAGACTCTCTAAGCCTCTCTTTCTCCCTCCTTTTCTAGATCTTTTTTGTTCTATTTGTTATAATAATTCAATGTCAAGTAGGCTAGAAGTTCCAAATCAGGAACTTAATTCTCCCAAAGATGTTATGTTAGAACATTGAGACATACATCCCACAGCTCCAATTTTAGTTAACTAAATACATTCCTTGAAGAATGATGTTCAGAAGTTAATGAACTGTTATTTTTTCCCTGTTCACAATTGCACAGGAACAGGTGGCTACTTTTCTTTGAACTTGCACCCTTATGTACATTAGATTTCAAGGAACTTTAGTTCCCCGTTGTCTAGCATTATTAGAGATGTGGGTAAAGATGTGATATATAGTTTGAAGAAGGAATTAACTCCAAGTAATGTTGCAAAAGGAACATGACAGTGGAGTACAACTGAAGCATTCGGATGAACACTGAGGTAAATGACTGGGGTAAACTTCTTTCTAGATTATAAAGAATGGCTAAATAATCTCACAAAGGAAGTGGTACAAGAACTACCTTTCTGAATGCCTGAGACCATGTAATAAGCTAGTTATGATGGTAGTTTTAATTGCTTCAATTCATGAAATATACTTGATTAACCATCTAAATAAGTTTCTTGATCAAACACAACCCGAGAGCCTATATCATCATACTCTGTTTTCTTAACCAACACTGTTTTTCAGCAGAAAGTTGGACTAGAGGCTTCCTGAGGTCCCTTCCAGCTTGAATTATTGTATGAAATAAATACATACAAGTGTACAGCGGTAGTAAAGAAATACAGGAAATGACCACTTGTTATGCAGTCTATAAGTTGAAAAATTAAATATTTTCCCATTTTTCACTCTTCTCTCTCCTTATCTGCTTACTTTCCCTCCTCTCTTTCATTCCTTCATAAGTTTGGGGCAAGATAATAAAATTTCTCATGCTAGCTGTGTTATGGTCCAAGAACCTGGTGCTTTGTGTACTTTATGTCCATATTCAAAAGTGTTCAGATGTAAGCACACTCTGCCAGCGACCATTCTGAATAGATCAAGACCAATAACCAAGTGATGTACATGGCATGAATGAACAGCCAATTCACTTTAATTGCAACAGTGAAATCTTCTAATACAGAAATCTGCATAAAGACCAGGTCCATTCTTTCTTCTGGATAGGTGTTTCTCTCAGATATGTTGTTGAGGCATTTCTGTGATGTGTGTATGTGTGTAGGTGCATGGTGAGGCCTCCTGCCTGCTAGATCAACCTGTTCATTTCACTCTTTTTGGAGGATCACCTCCCACTACCAGTGTGATTCCAGGAGACTTCTGCCTTTTAATATGTCTTCACACTTACGTAGATTTATTTTCACACAAAATAGACCTGTGGAGTTTTCCTGTTGAAACTGTGTGTCAGTAGAAGGATTGGCTACAGGGCATGAGACCAGTGGTGGAGATTCCTGAAGAACACAACTCCAGCTCCAAGGCTTTTGCTAGCTAGAAGAAAAGGGAGCAGCTCAAGGAGGGACTCACTCCTTTGAAATTCAGGGCAGTGTTGCTGTGGGTCACTGAGTCTAGTTTGCAAGCCACGGAATGAGAATGAGTCCTACTAAAGTCACTCCAATTTTTCTCATTCTTTCCTCCCACAGATGCACCATGCCAGGTGCTAAAAGACATTTCAGAAAGGGTATGGGAGAAACCTGGGAGAAGGTTTTTCTTCTTAAAGAAATCAAGTAATTAATTCTGAGTAATGCAATGTAAAGTAGTAACCCTGTACAGGAATGATGAAGTGCCAGCTTATGTGAGTGTGCCTCACTGTACTACCTGGTATTCTGTTCACATGGTCATTTTCCAGGATCCATCAGCCTGGTTGTTAAAAGACAGTGCAGCTCTTCAGTGCTTTTTCACTGAACAGTTACATACCTGAATAAAATTGGTCCCTTCTCCAGGCAAAAGGAATGTATGTGTACTTTCTGCTGAGGTCGTGCTGAGGTCATCATACTTACCTGCCAGATTTAAGAAGTGGAGAAGTGAGATAGACACACAGTAAAATGTGTCTGGGTTATATTATAGCTTTTAGTTGTGAGTAGCCTATTTCAAAGACTAATCCAGCAGAACCCTAAGGACAAAGGCTGAACTTGGGGCATACAAGGATACAGTATGTGTATCTACTGAAAGTTTCATATTTCTATTTAACTGCTAGCAAAGTTGAAGTTTAGTAAGGAAAGGGTGCACTGTTTCAATTTCATTATACAAACAAATAAAAGTACTTGCAGTTCCATGGAATTTTAACACAGTTAATCATAAACCTGGTATTTGCATGTCATGGGCATTGAGCATTGTGTAGATATTGGAGTTGGGATAAACTGGTTTGGAAAGGTTTACCTGCTATAGCTGTGTTCAAGGGTTAACCCTCACTTACCCCACCAATTCTGGCAAAGGAAATCCTGTCATGATTGCAAGATTGGAGGATAGCCCATGGACTGTTCATATGTCATGCTGTCTTGCAGGTATCTGCCTGCTTTGAGATGTCCCCAAAAGATCTGTTCAGGTGTAACTCCTAAGGCCATCTTGAACAATGATGGCTTGGGCTTCTAATGTCTTTTGTACCTATGCAGGTCTTAGATCCCTTCTTTCACTACTGTTCAGCTATTCCAGCTTTGCGTTATGGCAGACGTATCCACTCCCTGTCTCTAAAGGCAGAAATCATGGAGGCCTGTAATAGCTCTTCTAAAATGCATGAGTGTACCAATCTGAATGCACTCAGCTCACATTTATGCACCAGGACAGACATATACATAATGAGTTTGTTACTTTATCCCCTCCTCAGTCATTCAGTCATGTAATACTCACCCACATGCATGCAAGTATTCATGAAAATGAACTTATACAGAATATTATTACTCTTCAATGTCATGAAGAGCGAGAAGCTTGGTCATCCACATATTCATGCTGCCATGGGTTCTGTTGGGCGTATTCCTAGTTGAGCAACCCGAGGGAGCAGTGCTGGTGCCATAAATTCCTCATAACTAATCAAATCCATAGTCTCACAGTCAGACACCTGGCATCCCAGACAGTCTCCTCTATTCTGCTTGGTCCTGTGTTGTGCTGTCTGTTCTTCAACTGCTTTTGTTTAATTATTTGCATGGGTTTTTGTGTCTAGGGATGTCCTTGACTCCTTGTGTCTATTTCATTTTGTCACTCTGTGCAGCTTATAAGGGTGACTACCTTGAAAAATAGCTGATTATGGTGTGAACAGATTAAATGTTCAAGTGTTGCCACTATTACTTTTCATTTCTATTTTACAATCTACTTTGTCTGTCCTTATGACATATAACTGCTCTTTTTGTGGCCTGTTGTGCTTACTTAATCTTCTGCTTTTCCAAAGCATAGAGAAATTACTTATGCTACTCTTAGGTCTCTGCTGGAGATTATCTCAGATCAAATCCTCTCTTCTGAGCGGCTTTTGATGTTGGGAGTATCCAAACTGCATGGATTCTTCAAGGGTTTACAAAGAGCCCAGTGAGCTCCTTATTAAATTCAGCTTCCTTAAACTGGGAAAACTTTCATTCAAAAAGGAATAGGATTAGAATTGACATGCTGCAGGCGGGATTCACTTATTTGTAGATTTCCTAAGAGGTTTGACATTATATACTGTATATGAAATGGCAACCTCAAATACTGTGATGCAGAGTCATTGATGAAGGCCTATACTCAGGAATGAACTTGAACATCTGTCCAGCCATTCTAAAGTGCTTACCCCTACTTTTTTTTTTTTTCCCTCTGTAGTTCAACAACAAGGTGTCTCTGTGATGCAAGATCTCTTTCTGATCTCTCTAATTGTGTTCCAGATCCAATGCCTGAGAGATCAATGGTTCTGACTACAGAGTTACCAATGGTGCTAGCACAAACATCTTCCCATATTCAGCAGATCTGGGGAGAGTGAGGTACAGCACTTGTAGGAATGGCTTTGCCTCCTCTGGTCCCTGTAGTTTTACCATGTTGGCAGCTTGTGAATGTACCAGGAAAGGTATCTGTGGCCAACTAAAAGTTTATCTTAGTATATTTGTACTCCATGTTTGTGCGTTACTTTGTGCTTGCATTCATGGAAAGATAGTTTTATGTTCTTAAAATCAAAAGTTTGATTTGTTTTGATTCCAGCAGCATCAAAATATTTGCTGAGATTGAAACCACAACAGACAGAAAAGACCAATTAGGTCATTTTGCCGTGCCTGTTGTTTCTTAACATCTGCTATTGCATAAAGCTGTGATGCCTTTTCTCTGAGAAAGCATTCCACAGTATAGGTTCATAATAATCCCCATTTGGGCTTAGAAATTCTTAATGACAAAACACTCAATCAAAATTTTCTCATCCCCTTTGATGCATGCAGCCCTCTGATAAGAAGAAATGATAATGCATGTCCATCATTTCCCACAAAAAGAAACGTCACATAAAAGAAGGAAACTTTATGTAACAGATAAATAAGGAGATGATTTTTGGCTCCTGAACAGGCAGTGTGTAAAGCTATGTTCAAAAATGCTGTTGGATATATATTGTTAAAATCTCATTATTTATTACTTTGAATGTCTATCTCCCCATTTCTCATACCTGTTTACTCCCACCAGCATGAGCAACAATGGAAGCTCTTGCACAAAGGAGTGGCTGAATGCCATTGCACTGTTACATTGAGTTGGTCGGATCCTCACAATGAGGAAAATGAAACAAATGCGTAATTAATAATCCCATATTCTCTTTAAGATTTACAGTTTTTTCTTCAGCATTTGACTACACTATTCTTTTTGCCCTGCTGGTTTATTTTAGCCCTTTGCTATTTGTATCTTTCATGGAAAGCTTAACGTGCTCTGTAGTTTTATTTGATTTTCACTTTTTCCTTAGCTCAGGCTTCTATGGTTTTTATCCCAGAATATTTCTTGCAGATCATGGACAGAATTGCAGTGATCCTTGCAAAGATTCTTGCTTGTTTTTCCTGTAAATAATTAAAGTAACAGAAGTGCTGGATTCAGTGTTTTCTTCATCTTTGGACAGGCACAATAAGTGAAACCACTGTGGATTTTCTGAGGAAATTGTCTATGCCTCTGTTCTCCTCTGTGAAAAGGAGACCAAAGAGTTGAGACAGAGCCCCTGTACCAGCAGGAGAAAAAGCAGTGCTTAGGTGATACCTCTGCCTGGCCATTGGCTTTGCTGGGATGAACTTGTGGGGGTTTGCTTTTATTAATTCTTCACTGGAGTGTACAGCACCCTTTCCAAGGCACACTTGGTTGTGGAGGACTTCCCATCATGAGAGCATTCAAAACTGAAGAGCTTTGTTAGTGAACTACTTCCAGTTCATCAGTTGCAGTTTACAGCATGTTGCTGGTCTGACAGATGGGGGACTGTGAGGATGCTGAAGAAATACTAATGGACATGGCTGTATAGGCTTAGAAATTGAACCTTCCCAGAATCATGCTCAAAGCTGACACTCTATTGAGGCCATTGCCTAGCTTCTCATTGTTACTACCTTAACTTATAATTTCACCAAATGGTGACCAACAGAGCTGTAATGAGTTTTGCTTTAGGTTGAATATGTTTAGAAAAATCCGCACAAAATGCTTAAGCTGTTTTCTAGACTGATGTCACTGTTTACTTAGATGGAGGTAAAGAAGTGCTCCTTTCCTGGGAAGAAAAAATAATCTGATGGATGAAACTGCTGAGTGCTGAGACCTGAAACAGATGAGAGAGTGCTTTCAGTACTTCACGTAGCTACAGAATACCAAGTGCTCTAAATACACGTTCTTAGGCATCTATGAATGGATACCTTGAATTATTTAACACCTTCACCTTGATCTTTTTAGAATTCCCATTAAAATAGGGATAATAAATTGCGTTCTCGCTTCATTAGGGCAGCATAGAGATAGATATTTTGGTGCTAATGCTGTAGTGTTAGTGCTAATGCATTAATATGTACGGCAGTATATTACATTATGTATTAAATGTTTATTTATATTATGAATGTGTTACTATAATACCTGAAATACCATGAGGATTAGCACTATAAGAAAACTCATGAGGAAATGAATACAAGTTTTCAGAGCAACTTTGATTCATGTGCAGCAAATAGTGCTGAGGGCCACTCCCTGAATACATAATGTTGTTCGTTTAACTTTGAATGAGTACCATTTTTGTCTCTGCCCTAAGTACAGTACTGCTTAACTTGTCACAATGTTAATAAGTTCTACTTTTGTTTTTTTTTCTGTATGCTTTCTGTATTATTTTAGATGTGAAGTGCAAGGGCTGTTGTTTCAACACTGAGTATCCTGTGGGTTAAGTCCAGGAACAAAAGCCCATCGCGGACCTCTGCCCAATGAACCGAGTACTGCTGTTGGGCCAAATGGGGAACTCATTGGAATATTTGTCTTTTCAGAAGAGTGAATGTGAACAGGAATTGCCTTTGTTAGCTGTGAACATAGGAAACAAAATGTCTAGTGCCCAAGGAAGCTACAGTGAATGTGGCTCCTCAATGTGGAGTTCATTATATAGGCCCTGTTCTGACAAGCTTTAAACTGTCCAAATTTGGATGGATCTTACTGATGGTAGTAAATAGCACATCCTTAACTCAATGGCTAGTTGTGATCAGTCCTTGCTTCAAACACATAAGTTCCTGAGCTTCCCCCCACCCCCAAAACAAACAAACAAAAAAACAATGGCAGGAGTAGTTTCAACTATTAATACAAAGACCAGTATTTTTTCAATTTCTTGGAAACATGTGTATACACTATTAAGGATGAAAATTATCTAAAATATAGTTGCATATGGTTCCCATGGTGGAAAATTCCTATCTATCTAAACAGCTAAGGGTGAGAGTTCAGAAACCTGTAAAGAAAAATCGTCTGGCAAGCCTAGGTAGTGTGCAACCTTAGTAATAGGTGGCACTTGCCTATAACATTGAAGCTGTTTGAAAGTAGCTTCTGTTCTGTTCCTTGTGGTTTCTCTGATGTTTTTACAGAAACTGTATTATTTTATAGCAGATTTTATGAATTACTTCCGAATTTACTGTAAGAGAATGAAGGCACATCATACATTAAATCCTGATTGCTGGGTATGTCTAACCTACGTATCAGCTTCTTACACTTCTCTTTTGATATTCCACTGGAATTTAACAAATGAAGCACAGAATAATATCACTGGAAAAAGTAGGAATTATCATACATTTGTTCTCTGTTTTCATCAGGTGTCAGACATCAATTTAAGGATCTAGACAGATTTAGATAATTTTCTCCATGTTTGATGGTTGCAATTAAATTAATTCTGAGAATCTGTACTGACACTGCTACCTTACTGTGAATGTGGCCTCATAGCTCTTAATTAGAGAGGTTTTTATGTTTCCTCTGCCATCTAGAATTGTGTGGGGACCAAAATCATGCTAATTTTGTGGTTCTAGTGCTGCAGAAGAATATGAAGAAGGAGAGGTCTGCCTGTCTCCAAAAGCCATCTGTAATACTCTATGTGCTGAACCACATGTAAGTGTCAAGAAGCATAATCAGGAGCACGGGGGCAGCATAGCTGGCCTGGTAGGGCAGTAAATTTAAGAAGCCACCACCCTGTGTGGCACCCTGCCTTTGAAAATAGCACACTACTAAATAATGCATTCTGGTATGCTGGCCAAGTTAGCCTCACCTTGCCCAGACCTGTTGGTACAATGTGCTTTTTTGTCTGTCTAGAAGTATTCTGGGCCTTAGCAACCAGTGCTGTCTCTGCCCTTGGGAGCTGAGACAGAAAACGCTTGCAGCCACACAAACAGAAAGTGACATACCAGTCTAAGTACCATATTTGAATCAAAGTCCTGACACTTTTGCTTGTGTCCTTACTGAGAGTAGGAAAAGTCTGATATCCATAGCTATGTTGAGATCCTGTGGTCATATCTTCCTGTGATGCTGCTGCAGCATACAGTGAGACATTCATCTTCCGCATTTACTCAGCAGGAGTGTGTAAGAGGTGGTGGGTTCCTTGTTAAAGATGCCTTTCCAAGGAAGGGAAATGCTCTTTACTGCTTTCTTATTCTTTGCTTACTTCTTAACTTTTTCCTGTTCTCCTGCTCTGGATTGATCATTCGTGCTGATATGATGATAAGACATTATTTTAATGATGAAAGCTTTAGTATGAATGCTCACCCAAGAGATGAACTGGTATGCAAATACTTAGACTCAGTGACACAAATGCGTAGAGAAACCTCACAGATACTTGACCTACTTGTGAAGACACTGAGCAGTTGCCTAGCTGTTTTCATTCACATCCTTAGCCCTTGGTGTTGTAATTCTGAGATAGTACTGCTCCCCAAGACGGAAATTTACAGCGGCCTTTTTCCTCTGGGTCAACTTTCTTTGACCCAGTGAGAATCAAGGTGAGTAGCCATGGAACGTGACTTTATCCAAGGTGAAAATCAATGGGATCTTCTCAAACATCACTTGTATTCAGGCACACTTTATTACTGTGAACAAATCCAACTTAGGTTTTAATATCTTTGGTGTAGATGATAGGAACAAAGGTGACATTCCTCGGGAGTGAGATCCACTATTAATCTTGAAATCAGATTCAGAATAAGTAACGCGTCTGAAATGTTTCCTCTATGCTGACAATCATCCTGATTAATAATTAATAGTATCTCTGAATGTTGAAGGACGATTCATTCCCTGTTCTTAGTGAATCTAGCACCGAGAGTAATTGTTGGCATCTGTTGGGGGGGGAGATTTGTGATGACCTCTGGAAACAAGGGAAAAGTGCCTGAAAAATTCATTTCATATAGACCACTGAAAAATCAAGAATTGACGAGTATTTTTGTTTCATGTCTTATACACACAAACTAACGAAACCTCGATACTTTCCTACATCAGTAAATTGTGATCTATGAAGTTTCATATTCTAGGTATCTCATTTCCTGCTCAGGTTGCTGGTTGCAGGCTGGAGAAGTAACTCGCACATGATCAAGGCTAGATTCTCAGAACTGCCTGTTGAGACCAGTTATTCCATGAGGAAACAGTCCTCCTGTGCTTTTCACCTCAGTCAAGAGTTGAACTCAGAATTGCATTAGTGAAAGGCTCTAGTCCAATGCCCTCCCTGTGGCTTGGAGCAGCAAAGAAAAAAATTTTTTCTGATTTCTATGGTCTGTGGAATGCCTTAAGAAAAGTTTTAGCTCTCCCTTGCTGGTCAGAACCCTAAAAATCAGAAAGTTTAAAGCAGATAAATGTAAAACCAAACACACCTGCAGGTTTTCTCCCTTGCTAATCTATGTATAGCTGTCTTTTCATAGTCATCCCTATTTATAAATGAACTGAAGTTTTTTCCTAATTTTTCCTTTTTTCTTTCTCGTCACACCCAGAGAAGCTGGAAGAACAAGAGACACTCCCCCTTATGCATACTCATTCATTTCACAGGAAGCTCAAAGTACAAAAAGAAAGAATCAAGTCCATAACATTGGCTTGTCCAATCCACCTGCCTGGCAGCACAGGGCTATTTTCTATCATGAATCTTCTAATGTTATTTCCAGACTAATTTTAAGTTAGGACATTCCTGCTTTTCAGTTCTCCTCATTCTAATTATAATCTCCCTATCTACCTGAAATAACCTCCATCAAAAAAAAAAAAAAAAAAAAAAAGGGATGGTCTTAAAAAAACAACTACAAAGAAATCAATCCCTCATCCATTACCAGGTTTCTCTTTTGTTCTGGAGCCACACGTGTAACCTGGTTAGACCTGTTCTCTTTGAATACTGAGGACTGAGCTGGCCTTATGCAAATGTTCCCAACCTCGTCTTGGTTGTTGTCGTTGCAGACCCAATCAAATGAACAGGAAGTGACCTAAGGAATTCCCCCATTGGCTGCCTGGGTGTTCAGCAAAATGTTTTAAAATTAATATCACATTCATTTATCTTCACTCCTGGGAGTCTTTAGGAGAGATAACCTAGTACCTGTGTTTACCCAACCTACCGTTCTTCAGACTGTCTTCCCATTGCCTCAGTTAAGGATTTCCACTCCAGAATCTGCAGCTAAATGAGGTAAGGTGTTTGGGTTATTATTATTTTTATATGCTTCCTTTAAATTAAAACCAATTTAAAAAAAAAAAAAAAAAAAGTCTGCTGGCCTCATGCCCACCCTACTGAGCCCCTCCCTTCCTAGTTTGGAACAGGAGCTAAGCTTGTTAGATCAAAAGGCTTTTTTAACATTTCAGTATATACTTATATTTACCTATTTTGAACTTGCACCTTACTTATGTTTAGATGATCTTGTTGTGTTTATGCTTGATTTGGGCCAGATCTACTACCTTTACCTGTGCAGGATGTCACTGACCTCACACTGAGCCTGTGACTTCATCAGAATTACTCAAAGTTTCTGAAGATCCTTGTTATTATGATATACCTAATAATAATATTGTGGGTCCACAGACTGCTGCCATTGTTGCCAGAGAGGTCACCTATTCAGTAAGGCAAGGGGCGAGAAAGTGGACCTTCTCATTAGTACTAGTGACATACAACAGACAGACCCTTCACTAGTATGGTGCATCTGCTGCTTTTAGAGATGAAGTATTGATGGTGATTTTGCTGATGACAAAAAAAAAAAAAAAAAAAAAGGGGGGAATCTATAATTGGCCCTGCTTTGTCCTCGAGGCAGTCTCTTGGCAGCTCCAGCATTGTGGGGGGGGATCTGTTGTTTTCAGTCTCTTCGAAGTTAAAGCACTCCAGAGAAGGGAGCTCAAGCACTGAGTAGGTAAATACAGTGTGAGCAGAGGCCTGCAGTGTCTTTGCTTGTTTAATTTGTTTCTCTTCCAATGGTAATTTTATTTGAATAGAACCAGAATTGACCCCTAAAGGTATAGACACAGCAAGAAAGAGATTTAAAGAATTCTAAGTAATGGTAGAAGTGCAAGTAAGGAAAAAGTTACTAGGAAACAGTGGTTGTGTAAAATACATCTGATAGACATTGCGATAATTATTCGTATTTCATCCCGTGAGATATTTTAAGCAGGTGCTCTTGTGTACACATAACCTTAGAGTTATTTAACTTTATCAGTAGTGAACTTTTAGATTGCCGCGTTTAAACATGTATCACCTTTGCTTCTAAGTTATGTCCAACTATCCTTTTTTTCATATTCATTTTTGAAATGAAAACTGGTATGTAAAGATAGAAACAGACCTTGAAGTAAAAGTTTCACTGAATGATTTTACTTGTACTCTTGTCGCATGTGTTGAGCATAGCTATTTTGTACCAGCATTTCCTGTAATTTGTGAAAATTTTAGAGGGATAATAATAGTAAAAAGTACTCCTTCAAGTAATGTTTTGATAGTAAATTTGTGGGTAGCAATTTAAGCCACTTTTCTGACATCTATTTTGCAGTCTAGAAAGTACTTGAGCTGAAAATCAGAGCAGGTTTATATTTAATGCAAATGTGGAAACCAAAAAAAACCTGTTGCAATTAAAACTAGAAAAACAGCAGGATTAAGGTACTTCACCAACAAATATCACAATTAATGACGGCTTAATTCCTGACCCTTACAGGGTTTTAGAACCAGAAGTGATTGTTGTGATAACAGCAGGACTTCCCAGAATTTTTCAGAGTTAGAGGTCTTGAAGTAGAACTTACTTTTTAGAAAACTTCCAACCTTGCGAAGAAAAAAAAAAAAAAAAAGCCCACAAGTCCAACAGTGGGAAATTCACCAGAACTTTTAATTAACTACTTAAACACCGTTCCTCTAAAAATATTTTTCTTGTTTTCAGTCTGACGTGGTCTAAATTCAACATTCAGCCACAGGGTTCTGTTATCTCTTGATAGCCAACATGAAATTCCCCTGGGTCACAAATTTTTCTTCCTTATGGTGGTAGCTGTGTGTAGCTGTGAACAACTCCGCCATCAGACTTGTTTTGGACAAATGTGTGAGTTCTGTAGGTTCTTCCATCTCATGGGAAAATCTGCTAGTTCCACTGTAGATGTTTATGTTCTCTAATCTTTTTGATTCTCTTTAATTTGTCAACATCCACTATAAAAGTTGGATGTCAGGAGTGGTCACAGGCAATAGGATCAGTGGAACCAAGCAAATAGGCAGTATGAGTCAATAGATCTGTGTTTCTGCCCCCAGAAGTGATTTTTTTTTTTTTTTCCCTAGAAGGTGATGCCTGCCCCATTCTGGAAGGTCTGTTTCAGAAGTTTATGGTTGAAGCTTTGTGGCATTGTTGTCCTCCAGACCCCCTTCTCACCTCCATCTGCTGGTTCTACATGCAGAGACAGTGTTACCATTAATAGTGCTGGTGTTGTTAGCTTGCATTTTATTTTTGTTTATTTTTTCTTGTCCTAGTGGTAATCATCCTACAAGAAAATAAGAGTGTGTTTTTCCCACATTATAGTAATAAGGAATCCTGTATCAGAGCAAAAGTGTGCTTCTGCCTCAGCAGAAATTAGGTAACACTTTGTAGCAGTTTGTAAAGCAACAACAGTTCTTATTATTCCAGTCACGGTGAGATCAGTTAATAGAATGTGGTCTTTTTAACATGGGAAATATTATTTGCTTGTCTTTCTTTGCTTGTGGTATTGCCACAGCGATGTCATATTACTTTAGATATTCTCAAGTTGTTACGTGTTTTCAGACGTGGTGAAAACAGACTAAGACAAAATTAAACAATTTGGCTCCGACTGAACTTACTTCAGTTCTTTTCATTACCAGTGAGTTTTACTGTTAAAATCAGTACTTGTTCTGTCTGGGAGGTGCGAGGTAACAAATTGCGATGGAGAGAGATCAAACTAAAAAGAAAAATTCATCTGGAGACGCAGATGAAGAGAGATTAGAGAGGAAAATGAAGGATTTCTGTAGGTGCGTCTGTGTCCAGACAGGATTGCTGTGTTAGCCTGTTGCCTCTCCCACAGCAAATCAAACAAAAAAATTCTAGTAGGATTAATTTCTACATCTGCTGAAGTGGTCAGTTCTTAAAGAAGAGAATAAATGATTTTGTTGCCTCTGTGAGCTCGGAGAACTGTCCGTGAACCGAGATGCCTTTCCAGAATCAATACTCACCGTCCCTCCATTGCTCACCCCTTACTTACTCTTTGTAAATGTATAGCTTAATGTTGAGACCAAATCATTTTTTTTTCCCAGCAAATTTCCCACTGATTGCAGCATTATCTGTGTTTGTTTTGTTGAGTCTACAGTTGCACGTTTTCTATTGTTGTTGATGTGCTTCAATTTGGACAGATTGTCCGAGCTCTGTCTGCAATACAACGAATGCCACCTCCATGGACTGGAGCAATAGACCATGGTACCGAAGCAGTGAGACAGAGCTAACTGGCTTAAAAATTGGTCAGTGTGCTGAGACTAAAGTACAAATAGATGAATGACCCTTCCTTGTTTTGGTGATAGCATGACCACCTTTTATGGGATTTTCTATGGTCCTGCAGTGCTTTCTTCTAAGTCTTCCTACAGTTTTGAAGGAGGTATTCTTGCTGAGGACTAGGTGTTCCTGCAGTAAACAACACATAAAAAGAAAAGGGTCACAAACTTAATTATCTGTTGTCATTGCTAATGACACATGATGTTAGGATGTGGTAGAATCAAATATAAAGGCATTGCTGCACATGAGGAAATAAACAGAAATGCTAACGATTTCTGTAGCTTGCGCAGTTTGCGATGTTTTGTCTCTTGTCCGGCCTAGCAGTTTAACTGTTGCTAAACTTTCAAGCATAAACTCACGGAGTTCTCTTCCAAATGGTAAGTGCTTTATGGGCCCCAAAAAAGTCCAACACTATTTTCAGCAAACCCAATGGCTTTGGTCACTCAGCCAATCTCAAGGGTGCCTCAGGTGTCCGCTGCTCTTTCTCACTGTGCCGTCCTTCAGCCCATGCTGCAGTTCGTGTGTATTTCAGCCCCTGATTAACCAGGGACGTCACAAATTCGGTGAGGGCAAAATTCATGAGTAAAACTACTGATAGAAAGTGTAAACTAAAAAGGGTTTGTTCATACAGCAGGCATATGGAGAAATAAGGATTAGTTTGGTTTCTGGGGAAGTTACCTGCCTTTCTTAGTATGAGAGATGTTTTGAGCTTTGTTAGGGGTGTAGTGTGAATGAAATCCCTCGCTGAATGCCTGAAATGCTTGAGACATTTGTTGGTCATTGGTCTATAGATGGATGAGAATGAGTAAACATGGAGTCACATAGCCAGTGGAGCAACCAACTGACAGTTGGCACTTTGCGCGTCTCTCTGTGAGGAAGATCCCTCAAAGGCTGCCTTTCCAAAAGCTGACATTGCACATGGTTACCATTACTTATTCCTTTGCTGATCTTGTAAAATGTGTTCCACAGGAAAGAGTACGAGAACTAGTAGAAAAAACAGCTAGCTGGGGCTGGGTAATCACTGGTTATGGACCAAAGAGATTGGGCAATGAAAAAGGATTGCTTTGCAGTGGTGAAAAGAAAGCCATTCTACTTACAGGATCTGCAAATATGAAGGACAAAATAAAAAATTTTACCTATTAGGGAGGAAATACATTGATGTAATCTCTTGAGATTTACTTAGTTTGCAATCATTTGTAGCCAGAAAAGCTTCCTGAGCCCCTGTAGGTCTCTACGGATTGAGCTTCTATGTGTAAAAAATATACTCTATTGTCCAGATTTCTGGTGCCACCATCATTAAAAAAAAAAAAGTTTGTTTTTCAAAACCGTTCTGGATTCTCTCTTTCACCTGGCAGTGAGCCGTAACTAATTTATATGGCTGTATTATTGATGTTCCTGTGTAAAACTGCCTGAGATGCTATGGTCAAGAATTAGACTAAATGCACAATATAATGATTACCCCCAAACTTTTTTAATGGTTTTTACTGAAGCATATAATTACTATTGCACAACAGTGTAGAAGCTTGCATCTTGATGATGCACTTTCAAAGTATGCTTGGTTAAGCAATTGTCTCATAGATTGGCATGGCTATGAAGGGGCTTTATCAGGGAGTCTTAATTCTGACACATTGAAGGTGCTATTCTCATCTCTTTCGCAGTGGGATCTGCCACGCCACTCATATAAGGCAGACTTCACTCATAATGTTCCCAGGCAACTGCCCTGACAAAGAAAGATGAAAAAGGTTTTAGAAGACTGAATTAATAGGTGATCAGACAAGGGAGATATCCTTAGAGACTTATCAAAAGCAAGATGTATGAAGTGCATCTGAATACAGATATTCCTTCATTTAGGGACTGGTAGATATCTTTACCCTCCCTAAGACTTTTGATGGAGCTCTAATACTGTATGAGAACAGGTAGAAACTTATCTTCCTCCTTTAAAATCTCAAATGATTAAATGTTTTTGGATGATAGTCAAATTGTAGTCAATCCAGCAAATCTTTCTCAGTCTGTCTGCAGCCACTCCCGATAGGCATACACTCAGACACGCTGCACAAAGTACGTGCACACGCACATCCCTTATCTCCTGCATGGGCTTTCTTGCTTTACTTTTTAAAGTAGATATTCAAATATTTGCCTGATATTCAGCCAATTTTGTCTGATAATCTGAATAATTCCTTCATTTAATCCTTTAAAATGTAAAGCAACTTATGTTCCGTGCATTTTGTCAGCAGGCAGAATTGGGCAACTTGTGCTGTCCTGCAGTGAGAGAGGGGCTGCTCGTGCCAACAGCCCGAGCCTGAGCTGCCTATGAGTTCCCTCCCTCTGATTTTGCCCCGTGCTGTGCTCAGCTTTCCTGCAGGAACACGAGCTGTGTGCCCAGGACTGCCCTTCCCTGAGCCCCAAGCAGAGGTTGGCGGCTCCTGCAGCATTGGGTGTTGCTGTGTTCAGCATTGCTGTGTTGAGGGATGTGAGACTCAAAGGTGTTAATACCATCGAAGTTAATATCATGTGAAAAGGTAATGAGGTTTGGGGGAATTTAGAACCAAGGTGTCAGCCTGGCTTATGATACAATGCGCCTTCAATACTGAAAAACCTGAAAACAGCTTTTAAAAGGATCTGAAGAAGGATATTTAAAGATCTTTGCAAACTCCCCCTCCCTAAAATGTTCAAGTTGGTATAGCTCAGATGGTAATAAATTTTCTTTAGAAGAAAATAGTTGTTTGAAACAACCTGGGAATATTTTCTTTGGTTTTGTTGGTGGAACCCATTCCAGTTAGCTCGAGGACTAAACAAGATAGATACTTGCAGAGGGGAGCAAAAAGAGCTGAGGGAACAGAGCTTTTCTCCTTGCTTCTAACTCCTCCAGCCTCTGTCCTAGAGACCAACATAAAAACCACATAGCTGCTGGAGGATCTCACATTTTTGTGCCATAGGTAGAGAACTGGAAATGCTGTTTTTGTCTGTCTCACTGGCTACAGGCATTTGGTGGTGTTCAAGAAGAAGCTTCCTTGGCCAGGTCAGCCAGTCTGACTAAATAGAGTATAAAAGTAAAAGAAGAAAAAGAAAGGAAATGGAAAGAAGAGAAATAAGGAGGAAGAGATATTCCAGTACTTAGTGGAAGAGCAGGAACTGCGTATTCCACATCCTAGCTTTTGTTTGAGATGTCAGATCTGGTACCCACAGAGGCTGTGCTCCAGAATCACTGTGTCAAAACCCCAAGAGGGTCTCCAGGTGCACAAATGAGCAAATCCACAATAGGTAAGGGGATGGCTTCCAGTGTGGCTGCCCCACAGTGACATTACTGCTTGCTGTGGTGATATCGTAGTGCTGCTTTTGACATCTGTCTTCTACAAACGGTTATTAGACTGAGTCGTACTTTTGTTACTTGGACAAACTGAATATAGGTTTTTACGTGCCAGCTCAAGTTCATTGTGATTTAAAAACAACAACAACAAAACAACAACAACATCCCTGAAATAGTCACAGTTCCACAGAACAAAAATTTTGGATTTCAGCCAGCTCTACTCAGGAATTTCTAGCTTTTTTTCAGGATCATACATAGGTCAAGGGCAGCTTTTTTGATTTAATATTTCAAGCGTAGACTTAATTGTTTGACTAAGTTAACATTCAAATCTCTACTACATGCATGATAACAGTAATGCGTAGAGGAGACTTGCTTCCGTCTAAACAAATCTCTTTTCTACAGAAAATTATTTCCCTTATTTTATGTCTTCTCTTCACTCTAACAAAAAACCCACAATCATCCTAACTCATCTGTATGTTGAAATTTTTGCTGGAATAATGATGCAATGGAGCTTGCACTGGAGGATGTGAGTGGGGCTGACTTGTCCATTGACTTCTTATATGACTTTAGCAAATCATTTCAGCTCTGTGTCTCAACTTTCCTATTTGTCATAAGGAGGCAATACCAGTTCCTTCCATAACTTCTGTGCTTTGTGCTATTTACTGCTCTGTCTGCAGACTATTTCCTACTCTGCAGTTATCAGTTCTTCTGCTATCACCATATCCATAGATGGATGCTTTTACAGTAGATGAGCCCTGCAGGCTTGGTTTTCAGAAGACTTTAAAAATATCCCATTCCCAGCAGAGTGCCTGCTTCTTGCTAATTTCATTTATTAATTTATTTTGGTAAATAGCAGCTGGAGGGATGGAGTGTGCATAGGTGCACAGGGATAAGCAAACCTTCCCAATGCTTCAGGTTTTCTTTCTCAGGAAGGATCCTCTGCTCCTTACATTTGACTTGCTGCTTTCTCCTGCTCATTTTCAAACCTCTGCTTTTTCAGCTGATTTTTCTTTACATGTTTTGTGCAATGCCTCTTCTGATGTCAAGTCTTATAAGAGGGTGTTATTTTGCCCTGTTGGGATTTCAGTCAATGGAAAAGTACGGTGTTGAGCTGTCCTCCTCACACCAGTCTGTTCTGTAGCAAAGAACTGTTTATGAAGCAGGAGAGAGTTCATGTAAGAATCGAAAGAGTACATTTGTGCAGAACCCAATGGGAAAAGCTCTATCGTCAAACCGGCCCAGGCTGTTGAGGCAGATGCCTGGCTTTGCTCTTTTGTTTATATTCCAACAAATCAAAGCTGACCTGTGTTGTTATCGGAGTAGAGCAGCAGGTGCAAAAAAATAACTCTGCTGCCAACTCAAACGAAAGGGTAAGGCTAATACCCTCTGGGAGGTATTGAGAAGATAACAGAGGGCCATGCCAGCAACTGAATTAACGGCTCTATTTACGGTGGGTTTTACTTAACAACCTGCTCCCAACACAGGCACATAAATACTCCATTGTATTGTTTAATGCAACCACTGGAGAAATCAATGGAAACAGGATGGGCAGCTCTCACTGTGCCAGCTGAGGAGAGGCGCTATGAAATGTTGCTCCCCTAATCCTGGCCAGGAGAGAGAGGAAGCTGCTCTAGGCTTTTACAAAAGCAGGGAGATATTTTCCACAGCTTCTCCTTGCTTCACCCGTGAAAGGTGGCTACAGAGCTTGAAAACTTTGCTCCCTCCACTTTCTGGCTGCTTTTGATGAAGGTAGAAAGCATGAATAATGAGCCCTTGCTTGTATTCTAGCACTGCTTGGCTCTGGGAAACATTGGGCTTTCCTGAAGTCCTGGCCATGTGGGGCCGTGGCTATGTGGCTAAGTGGAATGCCAGGACAGAGATCTCACAATCTCTTATTCTTATCACAGTAAGTTCAGGACAAAGAAATATCAGAGACAGGAGAGCTCCAAGTAAAAGTGCTTGCTGAACATATACAAACAGTCAAAGTAATGGTCAGTGAGCACCACTGAACTTTTTCACTGATAGCTGCCATTTGGGCATGCTTTCATTCACATACACCTGCCCACCTTGGGATACTTGGTAGTCTAGAGGGCAGTGTTGGAGGATCAGGTGTACTGGCTGGAGCTACTATCATTTTGGTGGGATCAGCATTCACCAGCCTGGTACTAAGGAATGTGTTTGACTTGAGCAGAAGATTTAATAGTCAGTTGTACCTCACTTATCAACTGCAACTAATGATCCTTCCCATTACAAGGCCTCTATTTCCCCTGCTATGTCTCTTCCTTGAATCACCCTTCTAGTTTTGTGACAGCAAAAGAGTGTGATCAGATCAGGTTGGGTGGCCAGTGGGTTGAAATAAAGGTACAAACACTGCTGTTGACTGGCTTAGACCTCCAGCAAGCTCTGCTTGGACCTTACGTAGGATGGGAAGCTTTGCTCCCAGCTCCTCTGTCCTAGCTAACTCCCAGCTGTGACCTTCTTGTATTTAGTAAGCAAACACTATCAGTTAGTCAATTGAATTAATTCATGCAAAAAAAAAAAAAAAGGAAATTTGTCTGTTAATCATAAATAAGGCTTTTGAGTATGAAATCTTATATGGATGAAATTTATATTCAAGATTTTATCTCTGTTCTCAAAAGCAGAAAATTCTCCCAAGTGAAATCCAGCCTGCTAACGGTTGTATGGGAAATGAAAATGTCCTTCTGCATCCTCAGTCAGGTTCTGGCCAGCACCAGAAAGAGCAGTAGCTCTAAGTGAAAAGATATTCTGGACTTAATGTCTATAGAGCCGACAGGCACCACACTGGAAGGATATTAATCATAGAATCATAGGGGTTGGAAGGGACCTCTAGAAATCATAGAGTCCAAGCCCCCTGCCAAAGCAGGTTCCCTACACCAGGAATGTGGAACAATCTTTAGGCTGTGTCAGCTGGGTGTCCTGAGTGGGGTACTGGCTGCACAGGGATGTGAAGGCTCAGCTGCTCTCAGCCTCATCAATGCCCTAATAACTGATCAGTCACACAGAGTACGTTAGCAGCATAGAAGGAAGATCCCACAGCACAGACTCAGTCTTAAAGGCAATGCAAAGAGGAACTGTCATGAAAGGTGGAGGGAAGTGGTTGGGGAACTAGAGCCAAAGGGAAAGGAGAAGGTGTTAGAACATGATGGTAGTATTTTGTTAGCTGATGAGGTTCTTGACTAATTATAAGCAGGTAGTTTGTCAAGCTACAGGGGCATCTAGAGTGCTTTTTGGCCATTTGTATATTTAGTGTATTGTAAGCAAAAGAAAGGTGTTTAGTAAAAGTTGATTAGGAAGATGAGCTGGCTCCTGGTTAGAGGAAGGATGTACCGGGGAGATAGGAAGGACATGAAAGAAGGTGTGGAGTTGTTCCATGAGGTGTGGTATTAAGTGCTGAAAGAAGAATAAAGAGCAAAGGCAGTTTTTCCCATTATTGTGTTTTCCAAGACTGTGCCCCTGAGGCAAGACTGATGAATCTATTGCAAATGACTTCTGAATACTCAGGAAAAAATGGCTGGCCCAAATTATCATGAACTTATGAGGTGATGCAGACAGCAATAAAAGGAATTTGTCAGTCAAAGCCATGTTTTGCAGCATCACTTCCAAAGAACAACAACAACAAAAACCTACTTTTTTTTTTTTTTTGCCAGTTATTTGCAAACATATCTGTGTATTCAGAAAATTCTAACAATGCTATCATGCAAAAATGACATGAGCATTTATCTCGAGTAGTATGTTTTCTTGGCTTGTTTTTAACTTAGCCGTGTGACTATCACTAATGCACAAACCTGTTAATGCACCTTCTGCAAGAGAACACACTTTTTGACAGCAAAATAAACTGCACTATTTTGTTTCCTACTCAAAAGCTAGTGATGTGGCAAGAAGAGGCACATCTAGGCTGTGATGTGAGGAGGAAGTATGAATCCCAAACACTGGATCCTTGTTGAGAGGCAGATTCACTGTTTCCTATGTTAAGGTAACATAAGTGTGGGTAAAATTTGCAGAAGTGCCACCATTTGGCAGTTAGAAGAGTCAGGCACATCTGTGCCTTGAGGACTGTGTGCTTGTAGTTGGTTTTCTGTTTGCTTCTGATTTAGGAAAACAAACAAACAAAACCTCTGTTGAAATTCTCTCTTTTATTTTCATTATACTAAGTAGTACCTTGAAAATTGAAGCCAGTTCATATGAAGATTGTGAATTATGGAAAAAAAAAGGGGACGGAGGAAAAATACCCTCTGAAACTTTGCATATAATCAAGTACTTTTTTTTTTTTTTTTTTTTTTGCATTCATAAGGTGAACTTTGTTCTTGCTCAAAAAGGAAACTGAGCTATGGTTTTGTCTTTAAATTACATCGTTAAAAGAGAGATAAGAACCAAACCCTGCAGCGGAGGGGTAGCTCAGATACAGATCTAGATCCTAGCTTTTCTACTCAAGCTTCTCTTTGGTTAAAATATATATGCAAGATTCTGAAGCATCCATATGAACATGTTAAAACAACCACCACATATCTCTTACAAAAGTTGCCTTGTAGTGCATCATGAAAATCAGATCTTTAGTAATAAAAGATTCCAACCAAGCTTTATTTGACTTTGTTTACTGTGATCCTATCTGCAACACAGGTAAATGCTAAAAGCACCTTTTCTATTCATCTTCCTTTTTCTAGTCTTTCAGTTTACCTTCATGTATACGTTTAATATACAAGGTTCAAAGAAAACAAAAGAATAAACCCAACTCTTCCTTTCCAAAAGCCCACAACAGTAAATGATCAAGGTCTCAATACAGTCTCTGAAAGCTTACCAAGAGCTAGTTTTGCACATGAGAAGGTGGTTTTATGCATATGAACCACAGCTACACACACCAGAAATATAGAAGCATAGGAATGCGCAGTTCAGAGGAAACAAAAACATAGGCCCCAGAGCTCCAAACCAGAATCTGGAATACAAAGAGTTCGGGGGATTATTTAGAAAATTTTCTTTTAAAAATGATTCGTTGAACTTTACACTTGCAACGTGGTTCAGTAAACACATTTTCTTGCTGTGGCCTAAGGGTACGTATGATAGTCTAAGAATGAAATGCATCAAACACTGTGCATGTTATATTACAAAAACTGAGCCTGATCATAGTGGTGCTTCATGGTAACTTTCTTTACAGTTTTCAGACTTCAGAAACCTTTTATTTTATTTTACTTTGTGGAATATGTTTGCACTGACATTAGTGACAATTACATCAGCCAGGCCAAGCTGCTTGGACTGTCACTGGAGCAGTAACTAGCAGGTCACGGTGAGGTGACCCTCAGTAGAGCTTTTAGTTGTGAAGTGGATCCCTGCTGGGAATCAGTCTGCAGGGAGTTTTTTGTTGGAGGCTTCTGTCTGCTTTTTTGGATGCTAAGACAATGGATGGAAACAAGAAGGTGTGATTACAGTCTGTGGATCTACATGGAAGATCGTAGTAAGCTCTGACAAGGTGTCTTATCTGGGATTTTGGCATAGATACTGAGGATGAGTGTGAAACTTTTGCAAAATAGACAGAGACTGTAAGGCATTCTTATGGTCATCTCTAACTATTTATGTGTGCAGTGGCTTAAATTAAACTCTGGTGCCCTGGTAGTAATGCACATTGGATGAGAGAAAACAACAGAAGACTGAAACATGCAAAGAGGCTGTCAGCATTCATGTATTCAGTTTGTGCCTGCTACTGGAGATGTAAAATAGGTGGTGGGAATGCAAAGCAGCTAATTGATAATACACATTCAAGTACAATGCAGTTGTGTTTCTGAAATAACCGTATGTGTAAAGCAGGTCCACCTGCTTTGTTGTGCATCTCCTTTGCTTCTGATGTCTTGGAAACTCAGCCCATTGCCATCTTTTGAGTTTTCAAGAAAAAGCTTAAAATCCAGAATCTGTTCCTCTGCAGCTGCAGTCATTATCTGGTATCATTTATTTTAGATTGCTGTTTAACTGCTTGACTGCAATCCAAGGAGCAGTAATGGTATAAAATGTTTAACATACTCTGTAGATACTTGTTCCATAAACTCTAAGCCCTGAAAAGCAGGGATTGTGTCTTCACTGTGTACATAACATACTTCAAAGAAAATAGGCCCAGGTGAAATCTATATTTGAAGTTCAGCCATGATGGTAAAAGGGGAAAAATGGGGAAGGATCCCATAGATAAATGCGCCAAAAGAGATCCACCCTTTTGGACACGCCAGGAGGAGCTGCACTGAGCTTGTCTCAGCTAGAAGTCACTTTTAAACTTTGCATAGCTTACGGGTGGAGTCATAGTTTAATAGTTCCAGTCAGTTTTGCCATAGATATTTTTTTTGTCTTTTGCATATTGTGCGTATTATAAACCAGAAAGCTGTATGTTTCTTTCCCCTATGGGCTCCACACCCCCTCATATATGTAATTAATGAGACCCTTAGTTCAGTTCAGTGCTGTAATGTAAGCAATTGTACAAATCAATGTCAGAGCAATCACTGTGGTTGGAGTTCTTTGGGATTCACTCATTTTCTCTGCATTGCTCATTCTCCTTTCATGTTGGTTTCAGCGTTTTCCTGTCATTTACTACACGGTGTTCTTGAAAGATTTGAGTTCAAAGAAAGGAGAAATCCATTACTTGTCTGTTAAGACTCATTGGGGTGAATGTGGAAATGGGGATCAGAGTAATTTACTTTCAGAGCACACCTGTAGTGCAATAAAATAATTTGCATAGAGTGCACTACACACTGTTCAAAGTTCAAGGATTTGTAAATATGTTTTTCTGCAACACTGGGTTTGCTCCCTTGCACGGCCATTGCTTTTTCTGGTACCACCGTGCACTCAGAGTAGTCAGGCAGCCAGGACAGAGGAGACGAGAACAACTGAGCTCTGGTCACTGCAAAGTGGCCAGGTTGTGGCTTGATCAGAACTCCTCCTGACTCCAGTTCATTAAGAGAGGCCTTCAGACCTTGGAATTTGAATATTATCTGATACACTGAATGTAGGCAAAATATTATTTTTTTTTTCTGGGTGCACTCATACCCTCTAGTAGGACTTTCTCTGGAAAGAATGCTGCTTAGCACCATTGCACAACTACATTTAACCTTGCTGATTGTGTAAAGAGTTGTTTGATTCCGCTCGTAACTGTGCCATATTCCTGGTAGTGTTTTAAGATAATAATTCAAAGGTGTCATATCTTTAGGGGAAAAAACTAGGAATGTGTGTACAGATATCTGCAGCACACACACACAAGAGCGTATGTGTGTAAATGTGTATACACATACGTATACATAAATATGCATAGAACATTTCATGTGTGCTTTCATTCATAACGTACTGTGTCTTACTCAGTACGGAGACATATCTTAAGATTTTTATTTTGTTTTCCAATATCTCATCTTAGTTAGAATCCCTTTTTAGCTTGGTTTCCAGAGGAAATGAGGCTTTTGTGGTTATTTTGTCTGTATGTTAGCATTTGCAACTGGCCTGTAACAATCTTTAAGTCCTACTGCCAATTTTAATTAAATTTGATATGGGGTAGAAGACTCAAAGATATGAATTTCTTACGGGATTAATGAAAACAGGCTGCCAAGTAGAGGAGAAAGATCTATTAATACTCTGTCTGAAAGAAGGAGCAAAGCTTGAGCTCACTCCTTTAAGACAACGAGATATTATGAATGCCCCAACCGTGGGAAAAACTTCAATCAGCGCTCACATCTTACTAGACACTCGAGAATCCAACCACAAGATACACATTCATAGGAAACCAGGCTTCATTAGTTCCACCGTTCACTTTGATATATGGCATACGATTAAAAGAAAACTGAACATATTATGTGTCCTTCCCCTTGAGGCTTCACACCCTTTAACCAGGTTTGTCTGTACACAAGGGAGATTTGAGGATTTGGCCCTAAACTAATGAAGAGCATGCCTGTTCCAATATCCTGACTCAAAATCTTTCCAAGTATGGGATGAGACACTGCTCTAAGCATAAATCTGTCATGAACTTGTATCAAAGAAAGGCATATACTGGATGAAATGAAGAAAATCACAATTTCATTTTCATAGGGAAAATATTCTTGAGCGTGATGTGCACACTTCCAAGCAAATTCATGGGAGTTATGTTAGTGGGACTTCATATTCACCCTGAACAAAGTCCTAGAAGTTATTTCCAAATAAGCTCTTGCATTAAGGCACAGGAGGTGACCTGACAATTTTCATGTTACAAAAAAACTCAACCCAGTACCTTGAATAACACCCATAACTTTTGGGAAAGTTTGAGTTAAAGCTGAATCAGGTCCTGTGCTGGTCGTTACTGTTGTGTCATGATTTCTTCTTCTCATGAACAGCTGTTCCCACAGGTGATGTGGGAAGACACGTTATTTTGGTTGAAATAACTTGTATAGCTTTCAAAAAGAGGATGTACTTATTGATTAATTTGTAAAGCAAGTTCCATGTACATTGCCTGAAAATTCTATTAATGTTAGAAATACTGTGAAGAGTATTGTCTGCTAGACTGTGACAGGGGAATAAGCTTTCAAGGGTTCACATCAGAAATCAGAATCTAGGGGGAAGGCTTTCAGAGTGCTTTTACTCAGTGCTTTAATGTATTCTGCTTACTGCTGGAAACTACACACGACTTAATTTTTAGTTTATTTAACTTTCCATAGCTTTAGTCATTGAACCAAACTGTCGTAGTGTCTTTTGGTTTGGAAATTCAGCTGATTGGTTAGGAAGAATATAAAACAAGAATTTAAGTGAATAGAATTTTCAGAGCAAAGATGCACAGGGCCTTGAGCATGGAAAATATTTCGGTTTGTAAACATACATTTTCCCAGACACATTTTTATTTGCAGAAGTACCAGGTGTTAAAATTGTGTAGAATTCCATAAACTTCAGAAACTGAATAAAACGAAATAACACAGTACATGTGAATTCTTGATGATCTCTGCTGGAAATTTGACTTGAGATCTATTGGTTGAAATTAAATTTATTAATGACTTATCAAAATACGTTTCTAGGAGAGTTCTGTTAATCCTCAAGCTTTATGGTTTTCCCAGCGTACCTGGTATTCTATTTCACCTTTATTTGATAATGGAATAAGCTTTTTGCCATGAGTACTTCACTCGTATAAAATCTTAAGAACATAATTGAGTCTTAAATGATTAAACTATGATTCAGTGAAATAAATAATTTGATAAATATTTCAGTCTGCATCTGCTCAGAGGTGTGAGTATGTATCTACTTTCGAACTTGCATTATTGCTTAAAAGCATGTATCTCAAGCATACGAGATAAACTGTATTCATGTTATATGCTGAATATCTTTACAATCAATATAAGAAGACAGATTTTTTTCTTGACCTTTCCCCCCTGAGAGTACCAAGTCACTTTTCTTTAACACAGGGCTAAAAACGTCTTCTTTTCTAACTTGCTAAACTTTCTGACTGTTGTTGTTATCATGCTGTTATTGTCTTTTATCTAACCATGGAGTTTAGCTGTAGAGGGTCAACAGGCATCACTTAATTGCTGACGTTTTGTGTCATAACATATCCCCTATAAGAAATAAATTTCTCCTCACCAGTGGTCTCTGAATCTCAGATTTGTTAGAATTAAGGCTGGAAAGCATTATGTCATTCTGTGTAACAGGAAAAAAATAAAAGGCACTGAAGTAGGATATACTGTAAAGGACCATTCCCTGTGACACACTTCCTAAGACTTCGGATTTTTAAGTAACTCTCAACAAACTCTCTCCCTTCCTAAATGTATATGAATGTGGAGTAAGTGAGAAGAGGCACACTCCTTAAAATGCACGTATTTGTAATAAATACAAATAAATACATTTTATGAATGTCATCATTTATTGCAAATGACAACGGAGTACGTCAGCCCAGATGTTTTTCACACAGTTCTTTCTAACCAAGGTTGTAACTGTTCCTAATGACTTCTACCAAAAATCTTCTTCGTATGAGCTTCTGGGGGTCTGACAGGGCTCTCAGTGCAAGGTTTCTCATTCACTTTGGTGGGCAAAAGGCTAAGACCATCATTTTTAACATTTACAGGTGCTTTTTTTTTTTTTATTTCAGCCTCTCTGTAATTTTGAAGAGATGTCTAGTTACTTTCATGTGCCCTTCTGGGGTCTGAAAGTTTCATTCTTACAGACTCCATGGCTTTTGATTTAGAAGGCTTCTGAACAACAGTTTGTTCTGTGTACCTATATGAGAGCAATGTTCTGAAACCTTTATAAGTATTTAAAAAAATACTTTTCTAAACTCTTGGAGAATGTTCATTCTGTGTGCTCAATTTATAAACTTTAAACCATTTAAAGATAACAAGAAAGTAATGAGTACCTGTACTTGTGGAGTTTTGTCTTTCACTGTAATGATTTAATGTGATAAATATGACATTTTTCTGAAACACCACATAAGTAATTTTGCACAAACACATCTAACCAAAATAAAGAACAGTTCTGCTCATGATGCTAAAGCTAACATAAGTAGAAAGGGAAACTTTTTTGTTGTCTCATTTATGAGATCTTTGACTGCCCAATTTTTCAGCTGTTCGAAATGTGTGATCTGTGCTATCTGTCACTGCGTAGGGGTTAGTGACATTGATGACACAAATCAGAAAGAATCTGAGCCAGTTGAGAAGATATTCCCTGTGATGTTACCTCATTGTAGCATTTACACGTGGGTACCTCTGTTGTTGTATAGTTTAACTTGCAGTTATTGAAAAGTCTGTTTTTCTCCTAAAAAAAAAAAAAAAGAAGAAAAAGAAAACCATATTTTAAGCACATTTATCTTTAAAAAAAAAAAAGTCAAACAACTTTGTTTTTCACTTCTCAAAGCTTGGCAGTTTTCCTGTATTGCTCTGTCAGGATCCTTGTCTTTTCATTCGGCTTCATTTCTGATTACGGATTATTCATTTATGGATGGGCAGCTGTAGAAACTTGCTTCTTGCATATGCAAATCAAGCATGGTAATGTTTATCATAAGGAGATTTTGTGGCAGCTGAAAAGGGGTTGTGGCAACATGTTCTTGATTTCAATTGTATCTTCTACAAATGGAATTGGCTTGCTCACTTCACCTTCAGTGGATTTTTTTTTTTTAACATTTACCTTTTGGACTAGACACTGCTCACTAAGCAAGCTGTTCAATTCACTTACAGATCATGATTTTGGAAGGAGCTGGCAGAATGAGTATCAATTCCAGCAGCAACCTACTCCACCAGCAACCTTCCTGGACAGATGGATATTCCACATGCAACGGTAGGAGGAATTCAACAGCTCTGAGCTATGTGTTTTTATTTTTTTGGTGGGAGAGGATAGGCAGGGGTGGAAGGGACTACTTAACCCTTAAATATGCACAAGTATTACTTTTCAGTGACACTAGTTTACCGGACTTTCACTTCATGTCGGAAAATTTCCATGTGTTATTTTCTTTGTAAAAGCTGAACTCTTAAAGCTTAAGTTTCTGAAAGTGACTGGTTTATGGTTTATTTCGTTATTGCTCCTTTTGGTTAAAATGAATTTCAAGGTAGCAAAAGAGACAAAAGTTCCCTCTCCTCGGTCCAGAATTCTTTCTCTGTCACATTTACCCCTCATGCCCTCTCTGAACCGGCATTAACTCTTCAGCACTAATCACCCCTCCGGCTTTGCAGGGGAGTAGTCTTTCTGCTCCTTTACTGTATTTGCTTTTTCAGCTCAAATTACTAGATACCTATCTAATTAGACTGGCATTAGGGCACTAGATAGCTTGTGATCTGAGAACTGCTTTGTTATGCACAGAACCATCTCTTTAATTCCATGTATGCCTTCTAATGCCTAAGAGCTAGTGATGACTTTTGCACCTAAATTAACTTACAAGGTGTCACACAGGGTGAAATTTATGGTAGTATTTTTGTGATGATATGGCTACACAAATACACATTTTCTCTACATATAGAAAATACAGATATAGATGCATAGGCAGGCATGCAGTGTTTCATCTAATTTTATTTTTCTCACCCAAAATAACATGTTGGAACCAACCTTAAAATCTAAGCAAAACACTTTGCAGTTATTCTTTTAACCTACAGAATGCTACAACACAATGAATGTTCCTATTCAGTGAAAGTCTTTTCATATTTTTTTTCATGTAATTTCTAAATACAAAGAAATAGAAAGTGAGTTTTGAGTAAATGTTCCAAGCTGCCTGTAACAGAATAATGGAAAAAAGTCTTGACTGATCTTGCACAGGATCTCAAAGATAACAGTGCATTTCCTACGCAGAGATCCTCAGGACTCATATGTCTTTTGGAGTTATAGGAAACTGAAAGCATAGGCCAGCACTGAGATAGTAATCTACCCCCTCACGTCCATTTACCATGCTAACTCCTTCTTCTCACTAATGACTTATCCTTACATTAGAGAGTCTGAAAATTCTTGACTCTTCTGAAAAGACGGGAATAAATATCAACCTCCTTTTCAGGGAACGCTTTTTGGTTCCTTCAAACCTTCACTTGCCAACATACCAAAGTCTTAGTCATTTCTGCACTCATTCCCTTAATCCTTCAACAGCAGAATGAGCATCATCTACCTAAATTACTGACGCAGACTTTGCTGGCCAGTGTTGATAAAGCAACCTAAGTAACTTTTTGTGCTCACCCATGAGCTCACTCTGTGTGCTGTATCACAACTCAAGAGACCTGAGGTCTAGCTGAAATTATTTCCTAAAACGTGCCAGCTCTGTTGCTTGTGGTCTTCTAGTCATACCCCTTGTTACTTGTATTTCTCACAGCTGTGTGGGAAAGTCTGTGAAGGACCAGACTGGTACCAATGAGAAAAGCCATGTGCTGGAATAAAGCTAACTCAGAGCTAGGCCATGGTAGTTTTTCCTTTTCCCATAATTTAACCACCTCTGCAGTCTATAATTCCCTCATCCTTAAATGAACCTTCTTGCTCTTGTGAACATTTTATCATGCCGTTGTCTCTGCCTGGCCTTCCCCTTGTCCTCCTTTCCCAAGGAATAAATTGCACTGAACTCCTTTTGCTAGCTTTTCTGAGAGGCTGGATCAAGGCAGTCCTACCTTTGTATATCTTACATCTTATCTTATCTTGTGTAATTAGCCTGTCCCTGCATATGTTTCCTTTCATTTGTACATATAAATTCTTGTCATGCAGTGACATACAACTGAGGGTGGTTTGAAAGACTGACCAAGAAGAGATTCAGACATCCTAAAGAGAAAATTAGGCAGTTCTCTTAATTTCAAAATGAGTTTTACAATTATATTCAGAAATCATCTTATCAGACTACAAAGATAACTTGCATTTGTTAGAAGGTCGGCTCTGCCATGAAGTTGCAGACCGCACTGATAGATTTTTACTTTAGAGCTATATAAGAGTACCTTGTTTTTGCTGTTCGTTGACTGAATTTCACAATTCATATTCAGTCTTTATACGAACAAAATTTCTACTGCTCATTATGTGAATTTTGCAAGGCTTTTCCATCATTTTCTGATGCACTAGAATATTTTTCCCACACACAGCTCAACACTTCTTTATGACAGTACTTTTGCACTTTATCTTCCTCCAAAGAATTTTTGGTATATTTAGCCAACATTGCTAAATTCATTCCTACTCGTTCAACTTCTTAAGAGAGGTGTGGAAAAAAAAAAAAAAAAAAAGATGATTTTATCCATCAGTAGCTGCTGAGCTAGTGTTAAGGACTAAAAAGAGTGTAAGTTTGTGGACTTGCAGGGCATGTAATTTATCTATATAACTTTTCTGTCCTCAACATAATCCCACGGTGTTAACAGAGCCAGTTAATACCCATTTTTTTCTCCAGTGTCCAGCAGTTTCTATGGAACCCAGTGGCACGAAATACATCCTCAGTACTGGACCAAATTTCAGGTCTGGGAGTGGCTGCAGCATCTCCTTGATACTAACCAACTGGATGCCAACTGCATACCCTTCCAGGAGTTTGATATCAATGGGGAACATCTGTGCAGCATGAGTCTGCAAGAATTCACTCAGGCTGCTGGGACAGCAGGACAGCTGCTTTATAGCAACCTTCAGCACCTAAAATGGAATGGTAAATACACAGTAAACTACACGGGGACAGAGATGCATGTACAATTGTCTGAACTTTGAAATCTTCAGAAGCCACTTCTAAAAACAATCTGGCAAATCTCATTTGCTGTGTTTGCTATATTGCTTATACCTAACTGACTGTATTGCTGTATCACTTGTGACATGTATAAGGCAGAAAGATTAAGGAAAAAGGTTTATGCCCCACTCTAGAATTAGCTCTCTGGCTCAATTGCAGCAGTTTGTGCTTGGAGTTGTATCTTTAATTCTTCTGTGCTTGTTGCAATATGTCCTATCTGCCATATGCTTTCTTGCAGGACAGTGTGGAAGTGACATGTACCAATCTCATAACGTCATTGTGAAGACAGAGCAAACAGGCAAGTAACTGTTGGCGACTTATCTTTTTATGGTGACAAAAAGGAGAACTTGTCCATTCCAAGAGAGAGAGATCACAATGGCATTACTTACAAAGGAAAGTGTTTCATACAGAATTAAAGGAATAAAGGACTGACTGATATATTCAGTCAATAGTTTGAAGCTTCAGGTAGTACCACAATACTTTTCTGTGTGGCCACTTTCACTGGGAGACTACTGTAACACTACCAAGCTACCCTAATGTTCAGACTTACTAAAATGTGCAGTGGTCTGGGAGTGCAGCTGTGTAGAGATTCAGCAAATTTCAAAATAATTCACAGTATTTTAAGTTATTATTATTATTACTTTAAGAAGAAAAATATCTTGCTCTGAAATGCTGTTAGCACTTTAAATTGTGAGGAAATTTCCAAACCAAACATATTTGAGTAAAAAAATTCAGTGTTACATTTCAGGTTTTTCACATATTACTGAAACTGAAATTCAGTAGTATTTTGGATTGACCAATTCTGCATTTTTCCTGCAGCAGTCCCTTATTCCATTCAATTCATAGCTAGATGCCTTTCCTGCCAGGGCTTTGTTTCTCCAGGGAAAGAACTTCAGCTTCGCTCAGTGTGCTTCGGGCACGATTGTTGTGCCCTGATCCTTTCCCAGGACAGCTCCGTCTGTTTCTGAACACTCCTGTAACACTGGTCCCAGCCTCATTGTCTGTGGATGTATTTAATGAGCCACATTTTACTATCTCCTGGCAGCAGGAATACAGATTTGTAGTGTGAGGTGTCTCTAACGAATACTGCCAGCCAATTCATTCAATGTACGAGCCTCCCCAGCCAGGGACACTCTTCACCTTCTTGCAGCAAACAAGCATTGCAGTCCACTGTGCCCTCATGGTATGGGCAGCATGCCTGCAGCGGCCTTGATGCTTGCCCCATAAGAAACCACAGTAATACTTTAAGTCTTGATTTATTAGATCCTGGTATAATGTTAGTTTCTCCTTCCACTAGAGATACACAGAGCTCTGCAGAGTACCTCTGCCACACATCCTGGAAAGATCAAAGCCCACCACTGATTCATGCTCCTTGCTGTGCCTGGTGGTGGGGCCCTGTGGACTGGTTCAGACTGGGACTCCATGTGAGCTGGCAGGGATGAGCTGGTGGTTTAGGGGGGAAAGCCTGCCTTGTAGGCACTGAAATAGGATGAAATGTGAAGACAAGTTGTCTCCCCACGTTCCGGCTGGCTAAGGCCTGTTTTCAGAGGCAACACTGGGCTGATCAGGTGTCCAAACAAGCAAAGGGTGTGTGCTATTGTAGGAACACAAGCTCTGGGTGTCCAAACATGCAGCTATTACTTAGCATGCCTGCTAAATTCCTATGTCATAAGTGGAAACTCAGCCAACCATGATTATTTAGCTATAACTCTTTTTTTTTCCCGCCATCTATATGAACATGAAAAAAATAAGTAAAACACAGATTTGAACTTTACATGTCATCCTTTCTGAGCATGAGTTCAAAAGAAAAAATAGTGTTTAAAGCTTCTAACCTCAAAAATGCACTGTAAAAAGAGTAATTTTCTGCTCGCAGTACTGCTTATAAAGACAATACTTCTGTATGTATTGATCCAGAAGGTCACTAAGACATATTACTCTTAAAGCTTACTAGTGGCTCTTACGTTAATGACGGTGTGCCTGGAATAAAATGGTCCTGCATCTAGGGTTATGCTTTGATGTTTCTCACCATGTGCTTATACACGAAGCTACGACGCAGAGGGGACTTTCGAGTTCCACAATTATAGAAATAAATACTCATTATAAGCATTCTCTTGTTCTACTAGATATTTGAAAGCACTTTCATTTCCATGACACCAAAGAACTGTCGTAATCACCTGGGGCTGAAACTTCAGGACTGGATTGGGTAGAATTAGAGCTGTTCTGACATAGGAAAATTCCTTCAAGCGCAGGCATAAATGGTGTCTTAGCCAGGAAAACGAAAAGGCTGCTACATTATTTTGTAAGTCAGTGCTTTGTGTAAGTACATTTGTCTGAGTATGCAAACCCTCATCCACAATTTGAGAGAAAGGAAGTGATTTTTCACTTAGCTTCTCCAGTTCTCAGTTCTCTTCACATTTTTGTACATTTCTTACCCTTTTGTCTGTCCTTGCTCAATATTCATCCTTATACTAAAAATGCACTTTTGTTGATCTAATTTTCCTTGTCCTTCACCTTCAGATCCATCATTAATGGTGTCCTGGAAAGAAGACAATTACCTGTATGACAGTGGCTATGGTAGCACAGTAGGTAACTACCTTCACCATACTTCATGCTTTTGTAAGGTGGCTTTATTGTATTTTGAGGACATTACTTTAAATGTTTTATTTTTAATTCCCAGAGTTATTGGACAGCAAATCATTCTGTCGTGCTCAGATCTCCATGACAACATCGAGCCACCAGCCTCCTGGTAAGGAACTTGTAATTATATTGTTAATTGTTGCTTCTCCCAAAGCTAATGACGTATAACAGTCTCCATGGTCTTCTGTTGCAGGATTGAATCTGAGCCTCCAGTCACTTTATACCAACAGTACTGATTCTGACAACTCTTTTAGCTATCATTATTACCATAGCTTCTCTCTTCCCTTTGTCAAGACAAAGAAGATCAAACAATCTGCTGCCTCCACATATATCTTTTAAAATGACTGAGTCAAAGAGGAAGATGTTAGGATCAGAGAGACAAGATGTTCCAGCTTAGGCATCTGCTTTTCTGTGGGGTAGCAGAATGTGGGCAAATAATAGTCATATTCCTCCCCAGAAGTGGCTGCAGTTCCCTGCTGAGCTGGTCGTTCATGTCAAGTAGGTTTGGGAGCAGGCTGGGGACAGCCTCTAGGCACTGTAGGGCAGGCCTGGAGCCCTCTGCCCACTCCCAGCCCAGCCTGTCCCCGGGCAGGCCCTGCACGCCATTTCACCCCTTCTCAGTGCTCAATGAGGCCACAGGAGAGATACGATCTGTCTGCTAAAGGGCAGGAAAAAGAGCAAACCCATTTGATACGGTGCCTATTGAAACTGCAGGCAGGGCACGCATGTTGGGGTGCTCTGCGGGGCACATCCTGCTTCAGGAAGCAGGATGGAGGCGTGAGCAAGGTGGAGGGAAAAGGGAATCTGGGGTCATGGGGCAGTGAAAAAGAGGGAAGGAAAGGCATAGTCCTCTTAGGAGGCTTTCAGGCAGATAGGCCTGAGGGAGATGGGAAGAATTTGTGGGGTAATGAGGGAAGGTGTGCTGCTGGGGAAGCGGCCTCCCAGGCGCTGTCTCTGAAGAGCACCGTGGGCTGTGGAGCTGTGGCTATGTCCCTGTGCCCACCGCGCCCCTGCCTACCGGCACCTCTGGGCTTTCTACTGAGATGTGTGGCTTAAACTAATGTGCTTGGCAGTCAATTTAATAAAAGAGAGAAAACCTAAGTTGACAAAGAAAACTGCCAAACCTTAAAAAGAAAAAAAGAAAACACACACAAAAAAACAACCAACACCAAAACCCCCACTCTGTTTGCTTTCCCCGCCGCCTCCACCCACTCTGCTAAGATGGCTGCCAGGAGTTCAGAGCGCTTTGGTAGGACCAGGGACCTGTCAAGCTCCTGGCACGGTGTGTTTACCCGCTGACTGCTTAAGCCTAGAGCTAGGGTGGCACGCCAAGGGCACAGCCTCCTGTAAAAACTAAATTTGTATATCCCGTAAAGAATATGGCTCATTCCTGAATCATATGCAAATATCCTGCAACCTTTTGTCACAAGTTTTGCAAGACAGCTTTGTTGAAACTGCATTGTAACTCTTTTCATCTGTCAGGCCCCAGCCTCCCAACACTGGCGTGTTTGAAACCGGTCTCCATGCGAGAAGGAGGCAGAGCGAGAGGCTGTGTACACAGCTGAAATCCAGAGTAAATCACCACAGCCAGGCAGAAGGCAACTGAATCTCCAAGAATAAATCACCAGCTAAACAGAGCATAACAAACATTTGCGAGCAAATTGTGGGATTTTAAAATGGAAAGGGTTTAAATAAGAGGGCAAATAAAGGGGTCTGGTCCTGCTGTCCTCACCAGGAGTTCCCACAGGTTTTTAATAACATCGGGGGATCGTAATCTGAGGAAAGGCAATGAAATAAGCCTCATTTTACTTTTTCCCCCCAAGCTGAGTGAGGTTCAGGCTGGTTCCTGCTCTTTGAGAGTGGGAAGGCAAAATGACTCAGAGTGCATTTGCTGCTCACGGGTCAAGGACAGTAATTATGTCAGCTCTGAACAGGGGAGGTTGGACTTATCCTTTCTGCCCTGCTTGGGGTACATATCCAGTTATGTATGAATAAAGTGAGTGTGTGAATAGCTTTGCATCTACCCTTTCACATGCAGTTATTGCAGTTGCTTGTGCAAATCCAACAAGTTTCTATGCAAATGAATATTTCCTGTGAGTCATTTGCACATGCAAATGTCCCGTTTCCATGAAAAGTATGATAATTGTGCATTCATAGAAGCTGGGAAAACGTGCGTGGGACCTTCAGCTTTGCTTTGTGGCATTCAGGCACGAAGCAGGCCAAAAAGCAAATACAGGAGGGCTACTCTCTCGGGACGGTCCCGCAAATTTTGTGAGACCTTGGAGCTGCTGAGTGGGATGCAGTCAGGCTGCCAGGTGGGGGATGGAGAGGAACAGAAAGAACATTTTTTTTTCTTCATTTCTGAAGAAACGTTTGTGCCAGAAATCTGATTCCTCCTGGGGCTGGCTGCAGGTGATAAAGCACCATCAATGAGAAATGGCTTGTTTCTGTGGCTCCGAGCCACAAAACAATATATGCACGTCCAGCTGCCAAAACCTCCTACTAGCGCAGTCCCGCTCCCTGCCCCCCAAACAACCGTGCCGTGCCAGTTCATTATGTTTTAGTCAGGTAGGTGTTCTGTGCATTGGTACCAGTGCATACATTTCACATTAGATCATCTCTTCAGAAACAAATAAGCCCCCAAAGATACATGCTTCTGCAAAGACTAAGACATAATGGGACAATTCAGGCTTCCTTTTATAGACGTGATACTCTTATTTTTCTCTCTCTCACACATAGCATGGGGTGAGGTATTTGTTAATCTAATTTAGTTTTCAAAAGCCAAATGTTTACCTCTGCGTTCATTCTTTATTCATCAATGGTCTCTTTGTGAAGTGTGCTGATTACCATATAGTACAGAAAACAAAACTCTCCCCCTTCCTCCTCCCTTAGATTGCCTTCTGAAAAGTGATTATCTTTAAAAGAGATATTCGTTCTTTTTTGTGGTTTTATTTCTTTCAACCTGCTAGTCAATGGAAAACCTTTAATCAAATTTACAAATAGGCTTCATTTTCCTCTCCACAGATTCTTCAGATGTGAAAAAAACACAAGATCATACCCCAAAGTCCCACACCAAGAAGCACAGTAAGTCCGCAGTTATAATTTATGATTATAACATCCGTGGTTTATAATGGTTGTTTGATTGAGGGAAAAGAAACACATTAAGAGTAGATATCCATTGGGAAGGAAAAGGGAGCATTCTGAGTTCATTTTGAAAGCAGAACTGGTTGAATGGTTACTCTGGTTGAATTCTCCAAGGATCTGTCTGTTTCTAGTGCTGTTGCTTACGTTATTTTTGATGCATTAGGTTTACACTTTCTAATTGTTTTTATCAGTGAGAGCCAGAGGGAAACTACAAGAATTCAATTTCCTCTACCCTGTGTTGAGGTGGGCTGGTGATCTAGAATAAAGGGGTGAGAAAGGAGGTGTTGGACTAAATAAGGAAGGTCTGTGCACCTTCCTCCTGCTGTGTCTGTGCTTGTGCCCATGCCTGCCAGGTGCAGCAGTGCCAAAGATGCACTTCTGCATCTCCTTCCAGAGCTTTTCATGCATGCCAACATGAGCAAACACCTGCCCCCTACTCCTACTGTTGCCTTTTCCTCTGATACAGCAGTCTTTCTGCTCCCAACATCCTCCTTTTCTACTAGTCTTCACACCTGAGTGTGAAGAACGATTAGCATAACTGATTCGTAGACACAGTTCTGTTAATGCATTTTACTGGGATTTCAAACTGAAAGTAACTTGTGTATGTCTTTTTCATCCTCTGTTTATACTAGAGCATATTAACATTGGTCCTCTGATGTGTATTGCAGTATTCAATTTAATCCTGTTTCTGTACTCCCCAGATTAGTTTTTACTTCATGGCTTCTCTTCTTATCCTGCTTTGTGACTTGGCTCATTCAGAACTCCAGAACTTTTATCTACACACAGACTTTTTGTTGTTGTCGTTGTGCGTGTATATCAAGGTTGCTCATGAAGAGATTAAGTAGGAGTGGTCTGAAGACAAACCTGAGAAGAGCCCCATCACAGTCTTGGCATAGAGTAAAGGCCTCTTTGCCATGCTGGGCTAATCCCCTACATTTCCAGTTTCATCAGTAGTCTTTGTACCATGATCTATCCAGTGTGTTGCTGATGTCCACATAGACTAGATCCACCCCATATTCTTGCTCTAGAAGGCAACAATCAAAGTAAAGAAAAATACTGGATTAGTTGACTGAAAGTTACTGATGTTACCTGTATACCAGTTTCTATTTAACACTGCATCTTTGCTGAGGTTGTTTTTTTCTTATTCTGGTCTAAAGCCTTACATGCATATGAAAGCAGACCAAAGGACAACTGTCTTCTGGCTCACCTTGTCACTATTATTCTTCATTCATACACTAACGCATCTCACCTGTTTGACTGTATTTTGTTTTTTCTTCTTCAACGTGGGCTTTCTAGTGTCATCTCTACAATAACTGTAACAGAGTTGTGCTTAAATGGGGCCTCCATATTGAACTTGGAGATCAGTTTTTGCCCTTTCTGCTATTGCAGTCAGATTTTTTATGCTGTTTTCCCATACAATTTTGGCTATCCGTTTTTATCACTATCCCTCTATCCACTATGCACCTTCTTACTTCTTGAAGTCTATCTAGAACACTTGAGACCAACTACTTGCTTATGTGGAACAGCATTTATTTCATTTGCTTTCTGTTTGTCTGTTTTAACGCATGGTGATTCATTGCCCCCCCATACTGTTCTCCTTGTGGTTTCATAAACTTCATAGTAACACCAGTTTACATGCTACCATGCTGTAGAAGAATACCAGGACAAATGGGCAAGGGAGGTGAGGGGAAGACTTAAACATGTTCAGCACCAAAGTGGTTCGGGAAGCAGTGAGTGGTTTGGTCTCTACCTCCCCTGGCTGCTGGGTCTCCCATCCATCCTTTTACCTCAAGGCTCAGTGTGCCAAAAGCTGATTCTCAGCCCCAGCCTTGGTATAAAGGTGTCAGTGTTTTCACCTGTGTAGCTCCAAGGTGATGGTTCTGAACTCCAGGAGACATGGCCCATCCCCAGTGAGTGGTTCTTGTTTGTAGGTGACATGCCATGAGAAAACTGCACAATAAAGAGCATAGCCCGGAGAGCTCCTTAAACTCCTTCCTTCTGCCCCCTTTTTCTTTCAGACCCTCGAGGAACTCATCTCTGGGAATTTATTCGAGATATTCTTCTTAACCCTGAGAAATACCCAGGATTAATCAAGTGGGAGGACCGGTCAGAAGGGGTCTTTAGATTTTTAAAATCTGAAGCTGTGGCTCAACTCTGGGGGAAGAAGAAAAACAACAGCAGCATGACTTATGAGAAACTCAGCCGGGCTATGAGGTGAGGGCACATAAAGAAACTGCCTGAATGGAGAATCTGGTTGCTTTTAAAAATGGATTTTAAGCAGCAGCAATTCCTCTTTTTTTTTTTTTTTTGCAACAAAGTCTCTCCCACTAATTTTGAGGCTGTAATATTACATTCTTCTTTGTCCCAATTTATTCCTTCTGTTTCTATATACTATAATAAGCATATTATATAGTACTTACAACATATTTTATACATCTATAGATTCTGTTTGTGTCCACACAACCAGTAAAAATATTTGATTGTAGGAAGGAAAAATGGTTATAGCAAGCTGAAAGTTCACGTGCTACTGAACTGGGAAGTTTTAAATGACAGTGAATCTTTTTTGCACCACCGTTCAGAACACAGACATTCCCCTGCCCTTTAGCTTAAAATTGGCTTATGAATCCTCTGTGAGGATCTTCTTTGTCCCTTGCTTTAACATTTTCAGATTTGCTCATAGAAGATCCATATAAGTCCAAACTGTATTTCAGAAAGGAATTTTAGATTCTTTCCTGGTCTGATTTGGCTGGCTTATTTAGGAAAAAAAAAAAAAAAAAAAAGCAAAAACACACACACACAAAAACAACAACATGAAATCTAATCAGAGCATGATTAGATAGTGAGATTCAGATTCATAATCTGATTAATGTGAAGTTAAAAGGTGACACAGCTATTTTTTTGTTCCTTGTCTTTCAGTTAGATTAACCGTAGATGTAATAAAATGAGGTAAAATAAGATAAAATGAAACAAAATAAAGACATTTTGGATAGCTTTGTGATTCCCAAATTGACAGTGGTCTTTTAAGACTATACAGGAATTCAGTTTAAATCTTTTTTATGTGTTTCTTTTAACAGATACTATTATAAAAGAGAAATCCTGGAGCGCGTGGATGGTCGCAGATTAGTATATAAATTTGGAAAGAATGCCCGTGGCTGGAGAGAAAATGAGAATTAAAGACATCAAGAAATAACACTTAAAACACCTGGATGTAAATATTCAAAGACTATTTTCTTATATTTATGTACCAAACCGGGGTGAAAAAAACAATTCTACTTCTGTCGGGAAGAAGGAACATTATCTTTATTGGTGTTAAAATTATTTTATTTGAAGTATGTCCTGTATGGGGAAAAAATGTACACAGTTTTCTGTGATATAAGATAACATTATAGAATTATGATTATTTTTCCCTTCTTGTGAAGTTTTTCTCTTTTTTTCGTTAAGTCATACAGGCATAATGTGATTTATGACAATGCTGTGAGTCATGCAAAGAAAGGGAAGGAGCAAAATACTAGGGCATTTAGGCAGTATGATAATCCACTTTGGAAGGCAACGATAAGTGGAGAAACAGTAAAGCATCTCTGAGCCAAGTAGTCTTCTTCCATAACCAGCTGGTTTATTGCTTTCATTGGCCAATATCACTTGTTCCTTCCCTCTAGTTTCTGAACGTTTCAACACTTTGCTGGCTTCCAGTTGCTTTTATTAATTCAGACAGTGGGTTCCCCTTTAGTTGGCTTGTCCCTGCCATAGAGAGCAGTAGCTCAGCAAAGTGGGCATGAGCATTTATTTGGAGAACCCATACTACCTCCACCATTGGAACCTTCTTTTGTAGGCAGAAGTTAGGACTGGACCTTGCCTGGTACTGAGTATTCTCCCTAACCTCCAAAGGGCATTCAGCTCACACCATGAAAAGGGCTATTTGTTTATAACTGACATTAACTATCATTGAAGTGGACTGCAGGAAGAGACTCAACCTCAGGGACCAAAAGCCATTAAAGGAAGATGATTATTGTCTGACTGGGCAAACTTACCAAAGGGCACCAGTTTCCCAGTAGAGATAATATTCTCCCCTGACTCATACTTCTAACTAAAGCATTCAAATCCAATACACATAAAGCAGTGAGGAGGGGGGGCATGTATTAATCCAATGGCACAAGGGGGAAATATCCCAAGTTCCTTCAAGTCATATGATCTTCCTGGCAGGTCAAGTCTCATTTGGACATATATTTTCAAATAACCTCTGAGAAATGTAAAACTCCCCATTGCATGTAAAATATGAGTTCTCTTTGCTTTTCTCAAGTCTTAACTCTTTGTATTTGTATTTGTTCACTTTTTTTTTTTTTTTTTGGCATTCTTAATTGCAGAAGAAAACCCACCAACATAAAGACACTGAGACATTGGGAACACATGAGTCTGGGTCTGGGTCAGTATTTTGGGCTTGTCTATAGCTGTGCCATGCGAAGATCAAACGTTCATTGGCAGCTTTTTCTTTCTACAACTCACAAATGCTTCCTGCTGGCACCAGGTACAGGCAGAACGTGGGGAAATAAATCTAGAGGAGGCAGTTCTTCACCAGGTCACTGAGTACGTGAGATATGGGAGTTGAGAAACAGGATTTTCTTGGCGATGTTAACAGAGGTGAAACAAAGATCGATTCTTATTCACTATTTCAAGGATTGGGAATTTGGAAAGCAATGTCAATTACAGGGGCTGAAAAATCCAGGGGAAAAAAAAAAGAATATTAAATCCATCCAATATCCATTTCCTCAGGCATCTCCTGGATTTGAATCCAAATTAGCCAGAAATGCAGTAGGGTGCAGCTGGAGGTTGTAAGCTATTCCATTTTTTTGTTTGTCTTAAAAGGAAATGGAGATGAAACCAAGAGACAACAGAAGTATCAATATAAACGGCATCAAATGTGCTTAGCAACAATTTGTAGGCAAACATAAGAGCCTAACTTGTTATCTACACATGTAGGGCATGTCTAACAATAGCACCACCTCCTACAGTGTGTGTGCCAAAGCTGTCACCATCAATTACATGTACATGACAATTTTTACTTTTCATAACCTGGGTGGAGAGAGGTTCATCTAATTTACAAATCAAGTTATAAGCCTCTGTACTTCAAAGCATTTTTTTCTCTCTCAGTGTATCTCTCTCTCTCTCTTTTTTTTTTTTTTTTGTACTGACTGTGCTAGCCTTGCTTGCTTTTGCGCAACTCACTAATTTCCTCTTTTTTCAGCTTGATTGGCCACATTCCACTCCATTTAACATCATTTTGTAGTTCATATAGCAAGAACCAGGCCACCAGATGAGGAGAGAACCTTCACTTTGTTCCAAAGATCATCACCTTCCTCCCCCCAACCCCACATTTATTTGCAGTCCATTCATAGGATCATAGCATCATTTAGGTCGGAAAACACCACTAAGATCATCTAGTTCAACCATCAGCCTGTCACCACTGTACTTCAGGCTCATCCCCCTACACCCTAACCCGATCCACCCCTTGAGTGAAAACCTCAAATCAGTGCCACTGTCACAAATCCCCTGGCTCCTGGATTTCATCCTTTCTTGCTCTGGAAGCAAAAAGGTATAGCTGGTAGACATAGCAATGCCGTTGTGCCAGATCTCAGGTTAACTCATGTCTAACTGATTATCATACCTTCATAAAATTGCTTTCTACTAAATCTCTCAGCAACTTCCCAGGAAATAAACTGAACTTGTGATATAGATGTCTCACCCCTTTTTATACTGAGCAGCAGCTAAACATGCTTGTAAAGGTTTTGAAAATAAGAAGCTTCACAGAAAGCCCACTGTATAAATCCAGATTGTGATTTATGCTGGGTTGCAGTACAAATGCCAGCCTTTCACTGTCACATCTTTCAGCAAGTGGAAATCATGCAAGTTTATGTTCCCATTCTGTATAACTTTTCAGACCAGGTACTTGTCATTCAGCATTACAATAGTGCAAACCTGGAACAGAAGCCAGCCAACATTTACTCTGTTTCACAAATATATTAACCCTCGCCTAAGACAAACACAAAGGGCTGTTTAGATCTGCAGTTCTTGCCAAGGACAGATGCAGCCAACCAAAGGGAATCTTTTTACCAGGCCTAAGCAAATGGAGAAAATGAAGAGATGAATGTTTATGTAAATTACTATTTAAACAAAAAGCATTTCTGATTGCTCTTTTATTTTGTATTTCAGAAGCTGAGCAATCATATTTTTAGATGTATCCTTTAAGTTAGCAGCTGCTCAACTGGTAGCACCATGTGTATAGATTTTTATTGTACCATAATTTTTCATATGTATAAAGCTCTAGATAGGAAAATATATTATATTTATATAGATACATGCAAATCACAATGTCAGAGGTGTTGACGTGAGCACCCTCCAACTCTATTTTCTGCACAAAGTTAGAGCAACTTAAAACATCCTGATAAATGATATGTAGGCTGGTGAACTACACAGACATTGACGTGTTTAGTTATGTTTTTGTCTTTCTTTCTGTGTCAAATTGCATAATTCCTGCTTGCTTCTCACAGCTTCTTCAACGTACACATGTGGAATGAACCCCACATGAGATATTTCTCTGTTGCCATTGTAAATCTCAGCTTGGAGACTATGTATCACAGAATGGTTCTAAAGACTGTTCCTATTTTTGTGGATATGATATAAATTCAAATAAATGACTCGTGAAAGAAATTTTCTGCTGAACATTTACCTCTGTTTTTTTATCTCTTGAGACTGGAATTATGGCTGCAATGAGTTATTTTGACACTGGAGAATATTTCAGTGTTGGACAAAAAAATGATGTAACTACCACAGAATCCAGTAGCCTAGTGTACTGATTGGTGGTGCAGCCCTTCTCTGGTGAAACCCCTGGATTTGCAAATGTTTTGCATGTCCCATGAGGTTCGTTGTCAGTGCTGTCAGCAAAGCCAGACTGCCTTTCTTGTTTGGCCGCTGAACTTCACAAAGTCTTACTTCAGCACTGCAAATTTAACTTCAAGGCATTTTGGAGCATACACAAGGGCTTGTCTGATTATGGCTGGCATTACTCACTCCAAGCATTTCCTTCATTGAATCAAAGCTGCTAAAGTAGCAAAGTCCTTTCCTTTGTGCAGTTTTTTCAACTAAGAGATGGCTACAAAAACATTCAATGAACAAGGAGAACACCATTCTCCTGATCTGGTCTGCAGTTTGAGGGAAAAAATGAAAAACCTGATACTTAAGAGAAATTCAGAGTGGGCTCACACAGCGTTTGCACCTTGTGGCTATATCAGAGAAAACATTTGATTTTCAGACATAGGCACAGCCCTTGCGTTCATCCTTCAGAACCAGGCTGCTTACCCACAGGGCTGTCCCAGTCTGAGGGCTCAGGAGTCCCGAGTCAGCCTTCAGGAGGAACTGAAATCTGATACCACACTGGTTCAGGCTGAATTTTAAATAAGTACATGGCTGGTTTTCCAGAAAATGGCTGGGCTTTTGTTTCAAGCAAGCTGAGGCCAATATTTGGGCCAAAGACAAATAAGAATATTGTCTGGAAACATGTGAATAAATGTATATCTAAAAGTAACCTTCTTCTCTGCTTATGACTTAAAATAAAGCAAGACTGCAGTTTTCAGCCACATTCCAAGGCCACATGAAATAAATGTTCTGCTTGCAAATCCTATGTAAATTGAAAGTAAGTGAAAGACGCAGTGGACACAGTCTCCCAGACTTCATCTAAACCCAGCATAAATTTCCGTGTTTGCCTGTGACGGGAGTGAATGGGAATTGGTTCAGTTAAGTGAAATCTGGTACTGCAGAAAGATAAGCAGTTAGAAGTTAACAATACCAATGGTTCCCAAGCAGCATCATCAGTGCAGAGTTTGCTGCCAGGCCGACATAAGTTTTGCACAGGCAGCTCAGGTACTGAAATGAAGGCAACTTGGCTGAGCTTAGCAACTTGGCCAGCCTGGAATTTCCTCCAGCGAGTATTCTTGCTGCCTTTCCCCTGATATTTAGCTCTTTCAGTCACCTGACACTGTTTCAGCATGTGAGAAAGTTCAAGAAAATGCCAGGAAAACAAAAAAGAGAACATGACGCTTAGTGCATGGCAATGTCTTCCTGCATTAAGCACTTCTGTGTGGAATTCCAAAGACAGAAAAAGAGTTGATGACATCCAAATCAGTCTATTTATATTCTTCCCGCCAGAGGTTGGTTGCAAAAATTAAATACAAATTAGTGCTTACAAGTTTAATTGCAAGTGTAAGAAGAAGAAATGAGAACAATATGTCTGTATGCATGACATGATCTTGTGAGGCTAAAAAAATAATTATGGAAGCAAAATGACTAAAAACATGCCTTCTGCTGAAGAATTTCCCTCCTCTGTCTTCAAAATTATATTATATTCTCCTTTTCTCTCATCAACTTTTGAATTTCTAACAACGAGATTTGGTCTCAACATGGGGAATGAGGAGGAGAGGGCTGTACCACATCCTGCAAAGAAAACAGGCAAATTATAGCTGCTTCTTCCCAGACTTTTGGGATCATTTTGAATCACAGAGCTTTTAATGTTCCTGGGAAAAAGATACTTTGGTGAGGTTGGGGATTAATTTTAGGGCAAATATGAGATCTCACTAAAATTAAAAGGAAAAATACATTTTTTCTTAAGATTGAAATTCTCCAGGGAAACTCCAGCGCATCTCTCCGAAGCAGTTTCTGTGCTAGGTGGTATTATGGTACGACTTGAATAACTAAGTCTAGTTGAAAAATGCTGATTATTTCTGTGAGAAATTTTTAAGCATTCTTGGGTATTTTCATTTTGATGTTAGTAACCTGGAATTGTTTCAACACAAAAGGCCCAACACCAACATATATTTCACAAGAGTATTTTAATGTTCAAAACCTATGAAGGGCAATTTTTATTTATTTTTTTAATGAAAACCAAACAAATATCCAACATGTCAGGAAAACAAACAACATGAAGTAAAACATGAGAGATTTTTCTTGTCATTTTACTTTTAATTTTTGAGAAAAGGCTTTGTAATAAATTTCTGCTTTTTTTTTTTGCCTTTTACATTATAGTAATTACACCAGAAATGAGTCTGATTTAATTGAGTTATTCTTTAAAAAGTATTTTGTATTTTCTAAGACACAGATGAAGATACCATTGCTGCTTCCATAGAAGTTGGTGAAACATTTGCACCTCTTCAGCGATCACCCCTTTTTGGAAGATCCAAAGGTAAAAATACATCAGAATTGTATGTTAATCATAAAGCTCAAGGCTGCACAAAAATCACATTCATGATGCGTTGTATCAGAAGCTCCCTATTCAACTGCATCTGTTCCAGTCTGAGGTGTTTCTAGGAGTATCTGATTAATGAAAATTTTGCTGTAGAAGTCAATGGTCTGGTAGTTGTAAATGTATTTTGCTTGAAGTATTCTGGTTTGTTGATAAATCCGGTGTAACCCAGCACATATTTTCATTCTAATCAAAGTAATTAAGGATCTGTCCCACAAATTCTACATCCTGATGGATCACTGCTGCTGTCTTGATTACCATCCTTTTTACCACAGGCCATCAATTTCACTGACATATTCAACGCATGTCGCTAATACCCATGTAATTCAGAGTATTTTATCTTCATCATTGCTTTCAATTCTAACTTAAAAGTGAGAAAATCTGGATGCAATCTACAAAATTTCAGCATTACAATTGTTTTCTCCTCTCAGATCTTGCCTAGGATCAGGAGGACAGGATGGGCCAGTAATGCAGTTTCTATTCCTAGAGTAGGCCTGCAAGGCCCGCTGAAGAGCAACACAAATTAATTTTGCCTTTTGTCTTTGCAAACCAACTTGCTCCTTATGCAGCACTTCTGGGCCCCAGGGAGATGGGAAGGTTTCATAAATACATATTCTCTATTGCTATAAATTTCATGTATGTATTGCACTTGTTTGTATCTGAGTCTGCAGCTTGACACCTCTCTAGATGTTAAGATAGTTTCTTCTTCCAGTGAATTAGTTCAAGTGATTTATTGTTTGAATGAATTGATCGCAAACTGAGATTAACAGGTGGACTACTTATTGTAACTTTCATTCATTGTGAAAGTCATTTTGTTTTTCCATTGGCAGATGTTTTGTGACTGATTCCAGGTTTCTGCGTAAGCGAATGATACGCACTGAGATTTCCTCATTTCAAGCTATGGGTAATTCAGAGAGGAGTGGGTGCTTTTTCAAGAAGTGATTTAGTATCATGACACATTTGTTGTGTTTTTCAGAAGACCCTCCCTTTCTACATGTCTTCAGAGCAGTGAAGAGACTGAAAGCCCAAGCGCCATTGGTGGAAATACGAGTCCTCAGGGTTGACATGACACTCTCACATGCTTTTTTCCAGAGATCCTTTCTGCATCTGGAGAACTTTGGATAATGATGTGACCTGTAAGATTGCGTGGGGATGAGACTGTTGTGCTTCACAACTCTCAGGCGCAGGTTGGAGGAAAGCTCTATAGCTCCACAGGTGAGGAGAAGCACCAAACAGTGCAGAAACAGTGTTGCTCTGCACACTCACCTCCTGCAGCCTAGGCAAACATGTAAGCCAAAGACTTAATATGCCATGACAGTGAGTGCTGGTAGAAAGGTCTGAAGACAGCTGGGACCTGCAGAAGGTCTGGGTTGGTGCTGTGAGGATGCTAAAATGTAGCCCTCCATGAAAGAGCATGAGGAGGGCTGGGAAGCGTGGACTGCACCCTCCCTTTCAGGTCTTGCCAGCTTGCTCACTGTGTGTCAGCTGCTGCCTCTGCTCCCTTCTCCCACCCCCTTTTCCCAAATGGGGCAGTTACAGCATCCCCAGCTGTACCCACGGGAACTGCCCTTTCCCTGGAAGCCAGCAGCCCTGAGCTGACTTTCATGGGCTAAGAATAAACTAGCCTTTCGGCTTTAGCTTACACAGTTATAAGCTTTGGATTTGCCAAGTCAGGGAAATTTAAATGTGCAAACCGAATCTGCTTCCAGGTGCTCTTTCATTCTGAGTCAGTGCAGCTGGGAGGGAATGGAGGACAGCACCAAAATCTGATGCTGCTTGGTGGTACTTTTCCCCAGTGCAGCCACCCAAAAACAGGAGGAGAAACAACAACCAGTGACAGCTGCGAGTCATCAGAGTCATGCAGACTGCAGTCTTATGCTCTCTAAGATCCCTATATTTTCAAAGAAAGCTTAAATAGACAGACAATTAATTAAAAAGGGGGGGAGGGGAAACGCCTTGAATTTCATCCTTCTTATGGCAGATACAATCATAATGTTTCAGGTAATTAGCTTTGCCTGAGCTGATGATCTCTCACTTTGGGAGCGTATAAAATCTATGAGTAGCGATATGAGGCAACCTGCAAATCTCCATGCCTACTTCTAGAGTTCTCTCTGTACTCCTGTATCTCTCTCTGAATCATACCTCCTCTCCTAGGGAAAGGCTGGTGCTTATCAGATTCAATTACTGCTGTTTCATATCAATGTTCTCATGTGAAACCAGAATACAAATAACACAGAACTACCTCCATGCCCCTAAACAATTACAAATGCTGATGATTCACTAGTTATTCATGCCAAACCAATATTTTTCAGTATTTTACAGATCATGAGCTAGACATTTTAATATGTTCAGGCTGAAATCACTGGCATGCCAGAAGACATCTGGTGGAGAAGGACACTCTGCTTGAGGATGCATGGCATGCTCAGCTGCTGTCACACAGCCACGTACAGATCTTTTCCTGGTAGGTTTGTGGATAATGAAAGGCATACTTGCTTTCAAGGAAATGTAGTTATATAGTAAAGTTAATCCATTCTGCTACCATACCCCCATGGATGAGGGACTCATTTTGTCCTCCCACCCTGGCAGCCATCTGCAGCACAGCATGGCTCCTGTCTACCACTGTGGCTCTTTTCCCCCTTCTGGGGCTGCCACTGGATTCACTACTCCAGAGCTCTCCTCAAGCTGACCTATGAGAGTATAACCATCATGCCAGGCTCCATCGCATCTGCTACCAGCAGCTGCAGGGGATTGGCAGCATGGCAGATGCAGCCGTTCATTAATTTTGCTATAAAAACTGAAACTGGAGTTGACAGGGCTGAAAACGTCTGAGGTGCTGTAATAAATGTTGAGGCTGAGAACACCCTTAGTCTCCCTTTAGGGAGACTTCAGCCTGAGCTCATGGTTTCAGTGAAGGAAAGTAGCTGATACTGGACTGTGCTCTCACAGGTGAGGAGCAACCTGGTGCTATGAAATTTAAGAGTGTAGAATACAAAGACCCATTGTGGGTGTACCAGGATCTGACCAAGCACTGTCACATCCCAAGTATGTTCTGCTGTCACTTTCAGCAGTGGTAAATGAGACCTGCCCTTGATCTAATGCTTCTATCGGATGTAATTTTTCAATATATATACAATGAAAAGTCATGTGCTGAAGCTTATGCTCCTTTCTTCTGGCGTGCAGAGGGAATTTAATTCACTGCATATGGATAACCCATTTGTTTACCATCAAGTTAAGTACAAAGCCAGCTATTAAGCTTTGCTGTCACCTTTAATAAATGGTTGCACAAGATAATAACTCCATGCAGCTACGCCCAAGGGCCATCAGCATTTTTAAAGCCTCTTTATGTGTCAAGAAAAAGCCACACTGTAACAGCCAACGACATTGTGGGATAGCTATTACTAGCTAATATTTTGTTTGAACACTAAGGTTATGAGTTACAGGAACCTGCAGGCAAAGCTGAAGCTTTAAGCAGATTCCGTGTCTCAGAAAGGACGTAGAACAACAAGTCTTTCCTAAGCTTAAAAAAAGACAAGGCTGGAAGTGGAGGGCCTTATCAGAGGCCTATCCCCCCAACCTAGCCACCATGTGAAACAGCTTGAGCCTGATTGCAGATTGTAGTCACAGTCTGTTTAAGTTGATCTCTGACAGCTGTTGGAAGAATAGCTAACTTGCTTTTCTGCTCTGTGCCTGCTGGTGTGTGGCCTGGTCCTGCTTGATGATGGATCCAAAAATCAGTCTGAAGTAAGAAAAAATTATACGATTTTGGTTGGATCTGGTTGAGTTTGGGTTGTTGGGCCCAACTTGAAGGAGAAGGTATGGATCTGTGATCAATGAGCAAGAGAGGGAGGTGACCTGACCCTCAGGCAACTGCTCTGGTCAAATTGGCATCAGTCATTTGTGAGCACTAAAGGGGATTGCCTGCTCTGTGGAGAAGACAGCTGGCTGAGCTGGCAGGTATATTATGCTTTGACAAGCACGCGGACACCTTTCCTTAGATTTTACGTGGTGGTGATATGATTTTGCATTGCATTTCTGCTATGAGGTTCCTTTGACTCTAAGAGTTCTGCATCCTGGTAAAGCACAGATACGATGAGGCTGGAGTGTGAAACTGCAGGGCTGATGCAAACCAGGGAGACCCAGGCTGATTGCAAACCTCCTTGCAGAGCTGCAAGGACAAGCTTGTTGAGGAGTTGCAAGCACGAGGTGTCAGTTTGTGAAAGATCTCTCCCACCAGCAGGTGTTTGCCACGGGAGGTGAGCTGGCCATGTTGAGTCACAGGGTGCTGTGAGGTGCAGCGTGAGCTACCTGGGCAGCGAGTGAGTGGGAATCAAAGTGACTGGTAGATGGTGTGGGGTTGTATGTTGTGAAATGAAGAGATGGTTGGTAAGGGGTGCAATATAGTTAAGGAGAAACAGGAGAGAACTATTTAGGGAATAACTTCTTGGCCGCACAAGGTGTCCTTCCCAACTGTTGGCTACAAGGCTGGAGGTGCTTGGGCTGCAGGGCTGCACCATGCTCACTCTCAATGTGTGACTGGAATTAGAAACCATTATAACTGTAATGACTGAAATTGCACAGTGATGCATCTAGGCCTTTTGAACTCTGGATGTGGCATTTGCATGCTAATATCTGAGAACAATTACCTCATGTCTCCTAAGGGAAGTGGTTGAGGCCCCATCTGCACACCAGCAGGGCTTGATTTTCAGAGGCACTGAGCAATCGCCTATCCCAGGAAAAATCAGGCTGGAAAATAAACTGCAGATAACAATCTGGTACTGGCAGAGGAATAGAGTAGGTGGGACCTATTATGTTTTTTTTTCCATCACAAAATTTCATGATTTGGCTGTACGTATTCACCTGATATGCTAGTTTAAAAAAAAAAAATCATAATAATACTGTGTGATCAACCCACACAGCTCTGCTCCCCAGTCAGTTCCCACACCTTCGTTCCTCAGCCTATTCAAAAGGTTTGGTTGGGGGAAAAAAACACAAAGAAACCACAAGCAGAGTGGATCACCACAACATGGCAATGACTGGGTTACAGATAATTAATTGGGGGGGCTAGATTATCCTCTGGGTTTACACACCTGTCTGAAGGAGCATGGCAGAACAGACCATCCATCCTCCACGATGCTGAGGAGCTACAATAAATGTGGGTTGAGGCATGATACCTGTGTCAGATTTCTTTACTCCGTGCCCTATCCCTAGAGCAGGAGTGAGGTGGAGCACAGTAGTGCTTCTCTGGTGATGGAAGAGGGGAAATGGGAACTGCTGTGGGTGGGAGTAAAAGGTGTTACTTGCTTTGAGAGGAAAAACAAGAAAGGAAATACAGCCCTCATTGGGCAATCCTGAGGGATTTCTTTCAAGCAAAATATCTGCAAGTATCCTTAATCTATCCTTACACAACAAGCTCATGGTAATAAGAGATCTATGGTGGTAGCATTTTGATAGCAGAAAATAGGCATCTTCAGATAGCTGAGATAATGTAGTAACATCCTTTTATACCTGCCATGTCATGGTGAAAACAAGCAGGTATACTGCAGGCATATTGGGATTGGAAGGGATAGTATTTAATGTGATTACATTGTAGTTTTTCAATGTGTTCTTGAACAAATTGTCTTCTATCTACAAAATGTAATAACGAGTAAATCATAAATATGACCTAGCTTGCTACCAGTATGTGAAAATGTATCTGCGTAATCATATCCATGATCAGTTTCCCAGAAAAAGCCAATTATTTTAACGATTCATTGTGTCCTTTTATTTTCTCATTGGTATTGTCAGTAATCTTTTTTACTGCAGCTGCTGTCTTAAGGTAACAGAGTTGGATGCTTCATGCTTTTATTTTTCCTTCAGAGTATTTGTAAATGTGGGTTTCTTAAACAGATCAGGCTGAAGATAAGATGGGTAGTATGTTCAGAGCTACAAGAAGTGCTATGTGGTTATTATGGGATTTTTAAAGTGCATCGGAATATAAAATGTACTATGTTACTTTTGATCATTTGGAGGGTTCTCCCCGTGAATGGTCTCACCTATTTCAGACAGAGACTCTGGTTTGTCAGTGTTGTATTCCAGACGCAAATCTTTCTCAATGCCCCAAGTGATTACAGCTGTAGTGTTGCATGCAGAAAGTTGACTTGTGACGTGTATATGTGTGATCTAGTTGTAATACCTAGCCTCTCTAAATCATTATTTCTAGAGCACTGTGTGTTTGAAGAAATCATTTCTGCAACACTTTGAAAATAAAATAGGTTACTGTTTTCTGTTTTATTTTACAGCCTTATTATTTTTTGCTATTCTGCTCTGTGGAGAATGCAATAGTTTCCAAGAGGGAACTGGTATAATTCACAGGTGAGATGGCTCACATTGCAGGTTAAGGTCTTTGGAATTGTCTGCTTGCAAACCTTTAAATCCATTTTCGGCCTGTTAGTTTTACTTTGGAAATTATATTCCAGATACTGAGTATAGAAGGCAATAACACAGTTTTAAAATCTCAGCGCATGTAGCATGGAATGAAAGAGGAAAATTGCTTCTAGTCAGTTTTCCCTCATGCCTCAATGAGGGAAACAGAAGAAATAATATCTTTCTTAACCGAATCGCAGTGTTTTATATTATTTTTCAGAATTTGTTTCAAGTGAATAAAAGCAACCATCATATATAACTGCTAAGGTTTTAAATTAAAAACAAACAAACAAACAAACAAAAAACAATCTTGAAGTTTTCCAAAATGCATTTAGATATAAACATGTTTAATCTTAGGTTGGAAAATACTTGTTTTCTTTATTCTTTTTTCCACTGTGTGTGCATTTTGAACTTTAGTAACACTTCCACTCGAAACTTAGTTGGACTTCTGCTCACATTGACAAAGAAACTAACATTAACAAAAGAATTGGGACTTCAGTCTGGAAAGTATATGAAGTAGAGCGTTCAGATCTGCTGGTCTTTTTGAAATCTGTTCAGAGCTTCCTGGGAAAGTGGGTGAGGCACTCTGAATAGAGTTCAAAAAAAGAAAAGCAGTGACATAATAAACTGAAGTTTTTAAATACTGAAGACTTCAGGGGGTAGTGAACAGAAGATGGCTAAGGCAAATGTAGGTCACTGAGTGTAACTTCAGTTTCTGAACTGGTACTAGTAATACAATTGCAAAACACCTACAGAAGTCAAAATGGGTTTCCAAGCAGGATTTCAACAAATTTTATTCTGTGATAGCATGTCAGGTTATTGTTTCTTTAATAGGAGAGAGAATTGTGTGCCAGTCTTTGGACTTATTTCTTTTTTGTAGGACATTTTAATCTTCAAGGTATGGAAACATAGTCTTGATGATACTCCAAACTGTGCTCAAAACAGTAGCAAAATTGCACCCCAAGAGCAGTTATTACTGAGTCACTGTCAAACTGAATTACATTTAATGAGGCTCCGCTGTGATCTGCCATTGGACTGAGTACTAGTCAATATTTTCATTAATGACTTTACTCATGGAAAAAGGAGTCAATTTACTGAGTTTGTAAGTCATGCCAGCTGAAAGATACAGCCAGCCCTTTGAAACACAGGATGAAAAGTCAAAATGATGACATACTGGAGACATGATCTGAAATAAGTAGGTGTTCTAGATGAACACAAACAAGATCAGTGGCACTAAAGCAATACTCAGTTGCACAAAAATGAGGTGGTAACTGTCTTACTGGATGTGTGTTTCATAGAAATAGAGGAACATAACATTTCTGTGGATCACAAGTTAAGTGTAAGTGGGCAGTGCCAGAAAATATTCAAGAACTCATAGACGTGATACCTGTGAGATAGTAAAAGTGCCCTTCCAACCTGCTCATCTGCAGGTAGTCTAGCTTTAGCTAGACTACGATGCCCAGCTTTGAAGACTAGGATCTTAGTAGCACAGGAGGAAGCACTAGAGATCTAGAAGACATGCTTTATGAGGAAAGATTAGAATATCAGGGTTATTTTACAGGGAGAGGACAAGAAAGAAGAAAGGTGGTTCCTGTCTTCAAATGTGTAAAAAAAGCTGTCACACGGGAGATGAATCTTTCTCCACTTCCAGTAAGACAAAACAAGAAATAACAAGCCTATCTACAGTAAGGGAAATCTGGGTTAGATGCAAGCAAGAGATTTATAATGGTTTGAAGAGGAGTCCCATCAGCAAGACACCAAAAAGAACAGGTTAGACCAACATCTTCTTAGAATTACATAAGCACAGCAGATCTTTCCTTTGGGTGAGGGATAGACTGGTGCAATCTAAGACCTCCTCCAGCTCAACTTCTTTTGAAGACTTATTGCAGAGTCAGAAGTTATGTTGTCTTGGATAAATAATAATGTCTCGATGAGGGGGGGAAAACATTTTCCTTAAAAGGCTTCTGGCTAACGTGCATGCACTGACAGTTCCTAAAGCCATGTAGTGCTAAGATTTCACTGTCACCTGAGTCTGCATTCTGCAATAAATGTTTAGGCATTTTGAGAAAAGTATCAGATGGACATACAATTTAGATTAGAATATATGCAAAATACAAACTGATTGTAGAGGACAGTGGGGAGAACAAGTCATACTGACCTACCCTGAATTATGTCTGAGCCTTGCCTATCTAGCCTGTTAGGTAATTATTTACTGTTTACTCTTTCCCTGCAGATAAGTGATAAAGCAAGTTCAAGTATTAAAAGGAAATGAGAGAGGTTGCTAATGTCATTAGATTGTAGTGAGTGTTAACCTACAGTTCTACATTAGCTGAATTGTATGCTACAAACAACTGCCTTACAAGAGGGAAATCAACTGTTTACTTGGGTAGATGGTGATAGGTCAAGGGGGAACAGTTTAAAACTAAAGGGAGGGAGATTTAGATCAGATATCAGGGATAAATTTTTCACTGAGATGGTGGTGGATTGCAGGAACAGGCTGCCCAGAGAAGCTGAGGAAGCCCCCGTCCCTGGAGATGATCAAATTCATGTTGGGTGGGAAACAAAATGCTTTTGTTTCTTCTTCAAGTGCTCACGGAAATAAAATGCCATAAAGAATTTCCAATGGCAGTCTGCAAATCTCCAAAATCTGGACTGTACTAACTGAATAGTACTAGATATTAGAAAAATAATAGTCAAGGAAATAAATACTGAAAAAAATACAATATAACATATTACTGGTTTGACAGAAATATACATCCATGTATCTTTGGCTTTTTCTGAGGAAAATTCAAACTTTTAACCAATCCCACTCTTCTTGTCCAGTGGGAGGTAGAGTTCTAAAGGAAGGTGGATATAGGGAAGAAACTGTACCCCCCCAGCCCCCCTCCCCCCAAAAAAAAGAAAAAAAAAAAGGGAATATGTTAAATGAGTTAAATGAGTTTGGTCTATGCGTTGTATGTGAAAGGAAAAAAATAGGACAACACTTTAATTCTCTTATTCTTCAGCTAAGTTCTTAATGAGTATTTAACAAGCTGAGGAAAGATATAGGATGGAAAACAGCTTTTTTGTAAATAAGCCAATGAATTTAACAGTGTTATTTGAATACAGAACAGCTTTAAAATGATGTTCCAGCTTTGTAGAAGAAAAGCCCAGAAAACTTACAGATTACAAAATATTTCAGTTCTTCTATTTATTTCAGTTTAAAGCAAATTCAGAGGTCCTGGTGATGGACTGCTGAGGCTAAGAGAAAGAATTTTAGAAACACCTGAACTTCCAGAGATATTCATGTTCATTTCTTTCAACAAAGTAGCAAGAAAAGGAGGTTTGGCCATCCAGAATACAGTTGATATGAAGCAAATACAATAGCATCAGTTTTCTAAGACAACAAACGCTTCACATTTAGGAAGGCAGACACAAAAGGTTGGCTGCAGCCTGCTGAGACTTATTGGTAAGGGTTGTCTGCAGCCAATGGGAGATTTGGGCTTGGGGGACACAGGGCATATGATTCCTGTGATGGACAAATCAGTATGGATTCTCTGCATGGCACTCCAGGAGGAATCAAAAACATCATGAAAGCTCCAGTGTCAAACTGGACTAGATCGTTCTGTAGCATTTGTAAATAAGTGCTAACAATTAACTAACTCAGTGCTACTGAGTTATCCTACTACTTAGGAAAAACCGCTCTCTATCTTGATGTCCAGAGAATTTCAATGAGGATACCCTGAGTTAACAAGATGGTAATGCCTTATTGATCTTGCCAGGCCACAGCGAAAAGGATCCTGGCTGTTTAGAATGATTGGCACCTGGTATGGCCAACCTCAGGCACTTAAATGATGTGGGAGTTGGGTGTGTCAGGAAGCAAGGACTGAGCCTCATGCTATCTTCTAAGGATAACTTGCTGTCTTCCTGATTCTTAATGGGAACTGGGATATGCCTAATCAGACCAAACAAAAGATGTAGAGATTAAGCTGCACCATTAATACGCAGTAATGAGATGACTGGGGAAGATCTCTCACATGCAACACCTTCATTTCCATGCTTAAACAATTTACTTCTTTAAGTTCACTTGAATCAGCATTTCAACCAGGGAAATTAAATGTCTGTGAAAGAACAGTTGGCATCTTGACCACAAGCTGTGCTGTGGATGTGGATTTAAATACACAAGCCTCCAGAGTTGAGTATTACTAGTGAATGAAACAACAAAAAACAAAACAAAACATTTACATATTTTTACCCTTGCCAAAAAAACTTACAGAAATACTGCAAGGTAAATTGAGAGCATTAAAAAGAAAGCAGAGCATTTGCCAAACATGATTTTTTCATGGCACTTCTGTTTCATTTAATAAATAGTCTACTGATTTTTAGTAATGTAGGAAGGGTGGCAGAATTATCTGCTCGTAATTACAATCCTTGTAACTTCAAGAATCTGTTGCTAGAATATGACATTCTAGGGAAAAAAATGGGTGGCCTGAGAATCATCTACATCATCTCCTGCTCCAGAAAAGAAGCAGTTATGTTTTGGCATGGGATATTCTATTTCCAGAAACTATTAAGATTTTTTTTTCTTGTGATTTCTCTGCAGGTTTTTAAGAATTTCATCATCTTAGTCACCTCCTAGCTCACCTTCCCTGCTCTGCAGGAGAGGAGAGGGAGGAGTGATGGCATTTGGGGTACATTGACGGTCACTTGCTATGTGCTCCAGTGCTGATGGTGTGTGGCACCATCCAGCACGAAACTGCAGTCAGTTCTAACAAGGGATGCGATTTTGAGTTGACTGCTCCAGATTAAAAGGCTCACTATTCCAATTACTCACTGCTCAGCTATTCAACACACCCAAGGTTTTCAATTTGTAAGAAAAACACATTTTGATCTTGATTCTGGAAAGAAGGCTTGGGCAATTTGTTAATCATGTACTAATAGGATTGCCTCTTGTTGTACCAAATCACTACACTGGGTTTTGAGTGGTTTGTAAATTAACTGTGGCACAGAAACTGGAAATTTCTTTGTACAAGAATTTTCTCTTTTATTCACAGGAAAGCTACCTGAAATCTAAAATGCGATGCAACTTAGCTCTTCAACGTTGATTTTAGTTGAATTGTCTCTAAAATAAATATATTGTTAAAAATAGTTAGGAAGTGTTTCAAGTTGGTTAGGGGATAAATCTTCACAAAGTTATCTGCATTCATACAAAATACTTCAGATTCGTATTTATGAAACTATGGATTGATAAACTACCCTCCTGTTGTAAGACTAAATAGTAATGATACATGATGAAATAGTTGTCACAAGTGATGCAGAAATGATAACCCCTTCCCAGAAGCTGACAAGAAGTGGTGCACAGGAAAGTCGGGCAGCATGCTTCAATAGCTAAACTTAAAGGAAAAACAAAACAAAAGGAGTCTTGTCTTTGGGCTGTGAGTACTCTGTGACCATCTCACTGTTGGCAGCTCATCATCACCTGTGGGGTGAAGAATGAGACTGCCTGTGTTTTGCAGAAATCAGACCTGGCCAGCCCGAATGTTGATTTGGCCCAGGCTACCAAAGGGTCTATGGCACAGCAGGGATCTTCTTGGGGATGGACTCAGTGCTCAGCAGTTCTACAAGCTGAAGAACCTCTTCCTTGCATGCGGTATTTCATGCCTCGCAGAGTGGCAGCTCAGATCTCTTAGCTGAACCTGACAGGGGAATTTCTCTGGATTTCCCCCACTCTGGCCAAGGTGCACAAATTTTTAACTGTTTTCTGAGTTTTGGGGCTGCCCATTAACAGCAGCACACTTGCATGAGGGGACAGAGGCTGCCTTGGAAGACTTCATGGGTGCCAAAGCACCTGGCTGGGAGAGAGTTACTTCTGTGGCTCATTTCTGTCAATCTGATACATTTCTGTTCATTCTATGAAAGAATACATTCTAAAAAGAAAGCTTGGCAGTTCCATGTAACTTAGAAAGTAGTTTAAATTAGCAGTGGAAGATTTTTACAAATAAACACAGGTCATCAAGTGTTCAAGAATATTAAGAAATAAGAAAATGCCAAATTACTATTTTGTCAGGAGGAAGAATTTGGCAGAGAGTGCACCTCACTGGGTAGCTGCTAAGGGATAATAATCCCTGTAGCCTTTTGGATGACTCTGAACAAAATCCTAAGAGCAACTAACAGGCAGAGGCTGCATTCAGTACCACAACATTTGCTGTAGAATTGTTCTTAGGTGAGAGAAGCATGTCCACGTTCCCTGGAGCTTGTTTGGCAATGCACAACCATGGTTACATTTAAACAGGGCAGCCAAAAATAGCTGGAGTTCTTTTTTTTTCCAAGTTGTTGTTGTTTTCCTTCATTTAAAGGCTGGAATCACACATACTGTTGGTATCGGAGGGGCACTGCTCTGTGTAGGAGGTGTAACCAGTGGTTTTGCCTTCCTGACCCTCAGATAGTGAACCTGCACATCCACTCTGCCTGGGCTGTGCAGCATTTGGTTTGTCTGTTGGTGGCTGGTGACAAACCTGTGCTTAGATTGAAGTGTCAGTGCTAACACAGTCTCCTGCAGGGTAAAACTATGTTCATCCCCTTAGCGCTCTATTTCTAAAGATACAGTATTCTTTATATTTCTCATTTTTCTGTCCCTTTACGCGTGGTGATGCTAGAGCAAACTCAGTGAGGATATGGTAAAGTTGCAAAAGTAGTCAGTTTATCTGATTGTATTTGTTTTCCCTCACTGTTCTTTAAAAATAATTACATGTGATTTGTAATATTTGCTGTAGCCTGGCAATATGTATAGCGGCAACAGTGCAGATTCAATCTGAGATGAAGCCATCATCCTCTGCTAATCAGGGTGTGGGAGAGGCATGCAAGCAACATGTTCAGCCCATTTATTCAGTTATGTAATGGCCTTTAAACATTTTCCATTTATGGTCTCTATTTAATTTACTGTAAGTCACAATGGTTTAATGCAAATTCAAGCCATAACATATACCAGACAGTTCAACCATAAATCAGATGAGCCTCTGTCTTCGTATATTTATTCTTTTCTGAAATAACAGAATGTCCATGACCTGTCTTTCAAAACTAGGCTAGAGAAAATAAATCATTTTTTGTTACTGCATAGAACAAACCAGCTCAGAGAGACTTCAGTCTTAGCTCACAGCGAATGCAAGAAAGGCTTAGAAACTTCCTTTTAAAAGTATTTTCACTCACCTTTTGTGTTGTCTGGCTTCAGTTGTGCTTGAAAGAGAAAATGTGGAAAAAAATCACTTCTGCAGTATACGTTTCAAACTTCCCAATGTCAGGATCTAGGGAAGGCTCTTTTTGCACTATTTCCAAGTGTCTTGTTAAAGCAGATTTGGATTGGTGTCTAAATTAGGATACTTACTGAACTAAGCAAAATCTTAGTTCTGCTGGTAACAAGTCATAGCATGAGTTTCAGAGGTGTGTGTTTCCTTGTTCATCTCCACTCCGGAGATTCTCTCTCCACTTGGCTTTTCCAGCCACAATCAACTTAGCACATTGTTGAGACTGAATCACTTTCTGTTGAAGGTGTCGACTACCATGTCACAGTATGTGGATATTTCTCTGCATCCCTCCTGCCTGCAGGCTTGCCCCAGAGCACCAGCTGTTCCTATGGGGCCTGGGAAGTACAGCCCAAACCCCATGGAGGCAGTCAGGCCTCAAAACCAACCCAGTCCTCTTATGCATAGCTGGCAAACACATCCCGGGTGGCCTCACACTTCCTGGTCAGGGTGGCTGCAGCACCCTAATTAGCAGGACTCATCTCTGACATCGTTAGGTGGCTGACTGCTCTGAGCAGTGCTGTGCGTGGTTCTCTGTGTGGTTCTCTGGCTAAAGTGCTGGTCCCTTTGGACAGACCTCATGTCCATGAGGGAATTGTCCCTGTGCTGCCTCCTTGGAGCCTTAGGTAGGGCTGAGGATGGAGCTCAGAGGTCTTGGGGGAGACCTGTTGAGGTAAATGTGCCAATGGGGAGCACTGCGGGGAGAAGCTGGACAAGTCCTTTCCGGTACATTTAGGAAAAGCACGTCTCTTTGTGGTTTGAACTGCAGTCTCACAATGTTTCTGCCCAAAAGGCTCATCCTGAGGTCTGTTGGAATAGTAGAGCTTCTAAGCCTACTTCTGCATAAATGGAGACAGAGTGTACCTATATTTCTTCTCAGTACTGACTTTATCTGATGGAAATCTGATGGGTCTGGTATATTTGTGTGCATTGTTCTGCTGTTTGGTTTTGATAAAATGTGGTATTGTACTTGATGTTCTCTAGCTACGTCAAACCTTGCTTCACGGCTAATTCATGGCATTAGTCCATACCACAAGTTGTGCAACGCTCTGCAGCAAAAATATTGATGCTCCTTGGGGATTAACAGTGTTATTTCAGTATGAGTTTGATGAAAGAAGTGAGGACAGAAATGGGGGAAGAATAATTTTGCTACAAAACTGATTTTAGCAAGTTAATTTTGAGGGGAAAGAACATATTTATTCACCCTTTCAGGCATGATACATTCACCTGTTTCTAGAAGCAAATTTTTAAAAACAAAAAACAACAAAAACAACTTTTCAATTTGAAGTTGAACTGAAACACTAAGGACAAAGATATGTTTGGACAGACACACTTCAGAGAACACATCTAACTAGGGATAGTGAAGAGAATCACAAGTAATTCTACGATAGACCATTTCTCAGTGGAGATTCTCAGAAAAGCATCATAAGTTTGGGGCATCCCAAACAAGCACGAGTGTTTCTCTTGCCAGACCAACCTCCTGTAATTTCACTGCAGCAAAGAGAGTCATGACAGAGGTGGATGCGGCCAGCTCTGCACAGGACAGGCACTTGGTCCACAGCCACCCTGTGAACTTCTCATGGCCTCGGTGGCTATGTCTCAACTACTTAATGAAATGGTGTTACTTATGACATGACACTCCCAGCATGCTTTTTACTGGGCCTTCCAGTGGTTTCCAGATATGTTTTGGGACCAGCAGCTCATCACCACTGACTGTGTGCCTTGGGCTGAAAAATCTCTTTTCCACCCTGGCAGCACTGAATTTAAGCTGCTCATCCCTTTTCCTGGTCAAGGAGGCCTCATGTTCTGACAGGGCTGTGGAAGCAGTCCTGCTTGCAGCCTCCACTTGGGTAGCAGAAAAATAAAGCTCACACCCACCCTTTGGACTCTGATTCATGGGCTCTACTCATTCACACTGGGCTGATCCAAGAGATTAGCAGCTCTGCCGGCAGCCACACCTGTCTGCTAGGATTTGTTGCCCTGTCATGAGGGCAACGGGGCAGCAGAGGATCAGCTTCTGAGGCTCTTCAAGGCACAGGCTGATAAGCCCACATGAATGTCTGCTTTTCTTTTGGTTCATATTACTATGCCTTGAAATGTGGTAGTGGTTTGTGACCACTCAGCTGCAGCTACATCAAATTTGAAATACTATTTCACATTTTTCCAATGTAAACTCTGTGGGACAGGCTGGCTTTTAATTGTTATAGGCTTATATTTCAGAGAGCCTGGTCTCTATTGAGCGTAGCAGTTACTATGCTAATTTGGTGCTACTACGATTAACCATAACAATAATAACAACAGTGAGCACCCTCATGAGCCAGACAATGAGTTTATTAGATGCCGCAAACACCTTTTATCATGCAGCACAAATGCTTATGTCATACTGCCTGCATGCCTTGACTCTGTCTAAAACCCATGCTGCTGGCTTTTATCCAGGGTGTTCCTGCAGGTCCATGGTATGGCTGCAGGGTCAGGACAGTGCAAGCCAGACCAGAGCTGGGCCATCCAAGTCCAGCAGGTAAGGAAGGGATGCTCCCCCATTACGCAACGATTTATTCTAGTGAGATCACTCCATCTCAGTCTAAAACCAACACTCATACATATTAGAGGAATCTCTACCCACCGAAGTTTGCATGTGGTGTTTTTGCTTATTAAATTCCCGAGTCCTCGGGTCATCATTTGCATTGTGTATCTTCCTCTCTTGGGCTGACAGTGTTGCAGTATGAAAACATTGAGGCTAATTGTTCTGCTATTACAAAGGCTTCTTGAAACAAAGCAGGTTTGGAAAATAATTCAGAGCAGGTGCTCTGTACAGGGGAAGTTCAGCTGTCCAAGTAACAGATACCGCAGAAGGTTACCAGCTCTGGTATTCGGTTATATTAGACTCTAACCTTTTCAAATCTTCACTAACGGATAGGTAGCTTAGAAAACCTCCATGGCTATCTTTCACATCTAAATGTTATGAGCATATTGTTAATTTACCCTTTGCATAACTATGAATTCTCTTCTGGAGCTAGGTCTGGGTTCATTTTACTGAGATGTTTTACAGGTGCTAGTATCATTAGGGAGCATGGCTTCAACAATGTGCTTAAGCACTGTGGATAAGTTTTGTGAAATGAAAACAGGAAATATTCAAAGTTCAGCAGAGATGTTTTCAAATTATTAGTCTTCCCCTCCCTTCCCTCCTTTCCCTCCCTCCCTCCCTCTTCTTTCCCTTCATCCCTTCTTTCCTCCCTCCCTTTCTTAATGTAAATATATGCCCTTATTATGACTTTGATGCCTATTTAACCCTAGACTGCTGTAAGAGAAAGAAAAACTTCATAATAGAATAATTGATTCATTAATATTGAGAAAGACCACTAAGATAATCCAGTACAGTCACCAACCCATTACCACTATGCCCACTCACCATGCCCCTCCGTGCCACATCTCTATCCTTCTTGAACTCTTCCAGGGACAGTGACTCCACCACAATCCTGCGCAACCTGTTCCAACGCATCACCAGTCTTTTGGAGAAGAATTTTTTCCTAATATCCAACCTGAAAAGAGAGGAAGCTTAACATCCCATTGCTAGCCAAGCCAGCTGAGTGACCGATTCCTTGCTAAATCTGTCTTTTTCCTTTAGCTACAGCTGTTAACAAGTGGCAAACAAAGGCAAGCAAGGCAACCGCTCAGACCAACACAGTAGTAATCTGTATAAAGATACACTATATTTTAGAAAGTAACTTCTATATTCATATTGCATACAGGATTTTTAAATATAAGCTTTGACTTTTTCTAGGAAGCTTTGTAGTTGCAAGAAAAACTGGACAAATCTAGCAACATCAGAAAAACAGCTAAAAATTAATCATCAAATACTGAAAAACAAAAAAGGAAAATAATTTTAGAAGTCATTCTGGAGGGGCTTAAAAGTTTCTTTGGTGTGTGTGTGTGAGCTTATATACCTTAAAACTACTTTTTTCTTCTTTGGTAAGATGTGAATAGTGTAGACTGAAATAAAAGCTTATTATGATGCAGCAACTCTGAAACAGATCATGGAGATGTTGAATTAATTGTCATGAATTAACACCAAAATAAGAGCCAGAAAACCTGAGTTTATGCTGGCCTCTGAAATTTCGGGTCTGATTCAAACAGACATTCCAGGAAAATTACTTCCATACAATACAAGAATAGTTCAACTGCAAATGCACTGGCAATTGTAGCAATATCCAATTACACCATATGATGGTCCAGCAACATTATTTTATGTTAATTAACTTTCCTAGTAATTACTCGGTGTTCATTTTATGTTTACTTTAAAGCTGCCTCATAATAGAGTTTACTCATAATGACATGACTTTTTATAATTATATATATGTATAAATCGTCCTTCATCAGTGCAAGAAATGAGAAATAGTCACACTTAGTAACTGACCAAGCAGATGAAACTAAATAAGAGGGATAGTTTTTTAAAAAAGAAACTCATATGGAAATGAACGCTTATCACTCTTCCTGCTGTGATGCTTAAATGAATAAATAAGAATTACTTTGTATTTTCTTTCATTAATAGATTATTTTGCAGAATTAGATATATTCAGTTCATTTGTGAGTCGCAGTCAGGGATTTCCTAGGTGCTGGGCAGTGACTTAGTAATTCATTGTGCTGTAGTGGCTCTCACAGTAACCCCCTACATGTATACACTCGCAGTGCTGTAGTGTCAGTAGCTAACTGATAGAGTAAACAGGTGAAATTACTGCATGTGAAGAGTTAATGAGGAGTTGTTAATACACACTGCAATCACCATTTAGTGTACTACTCAATTATTTACCTGTGAAGAGGAGCTTTCAGCCTGATCAGAGGATAATTCTGTGGATCATTTCTCTTTTTAAAGGCTTGTTACTTTAGCATTCCTTGGTAGATAATGCTATTCTCCATCAAAATGCATGAGAGCAGTCTGATAGAAATGATAACTAATTATTTAATGCTTTTGGAATATGCATTTAACGCATGTATACTGCATACATAGGTGCCTACTTTTTAATTGCCAGTTATAAAATATATGTATATAGATGCCTATACATTATGTGAATTGATGTATTTATTCATCTTTTTCAGAAACTTTTTAGAAAGGAATTCAAATATTTACACTGGTTTTAGGAGTATCATGAAATTAGCTTTCTTACTAAGTAGCTTGTTTTTCTTTCTAGAGGTTATGAATCACATTTTATGTTTCCTAACTACCTAGAAGTAGTTCATGAATAATCAGTCATGCAAAGCTGTCACACTTGGTTAAATAGCTCTTGTTTTTACTGCTTCAGTCCTTTATATCTTTAATTACCTTTATTTAGCTGATATAAATCACCTTAGAATGTATGCTCTCCAAAGCAGCCCTTCTTTCTGCACGTATTCTGCAATATACTGACTGCACATCTGGATGAAGTGCAAAACAACACCTGTATCTCTTTTTCTTTGGCATAGTTAAGAACATATTTTCCATACTTTAAGTCATTTTATCTTAAAAACTTTTTCTTCTTGCCTATTTTGAGACATATTTCACTGCATTAGTATTTTTGCTTGGCTCTCTTCTCATGCATACGCATTTTTGGTTTATGCAAAGCCCCTTGTAAGAATCTTGTCTTTTCCAGCACCCTCTCTACTGGAATAAGCTGTTATGGAAGCTTCTCCAAACCTTTCTGCAATTGGATCTGCACTGCTCCATGCCTAAAGAGCTTTGAATCCCAAGCTCCCCTATTAAAAGCTAGTCTTCAGCTGACAGTGGGGTACCCTATGTTCAAGAAAATAGTTAATTCTAAAGAGTTCTGGTAACTTCAAATATAATTTCAACATTACTGTCATAATGACTGTTTGCAAAAGCCACTTGGTGACCTAACCTACTCAATCAGGTTGTAATGAAAAAGTGATGATATATTAAAGTCATCGTAACTAGAAAATCTTGTTGATGGCTGCCAAAAACACACTTTGTCTAATACGACACTTTCCATTTATTTTCTCATAATCTATCTGTCATAGTGAACAGGCAGATTTGCTATAATGGCTAGGTGTCTGCAGATTAAATGCGATTACTTCTCCAAAATGAAAGGAGTGCATCTTCATGCAAGAAGTTAATTAGGCCCTGAAAATTGTCTTGCAAATCTCCAAAGGAAAGACAGACAAAAAAACAACAACAACAAAAAAAAAAAACAACAGAAAAACAAAAACAAAAAAAACCAACCAACAAAACAAAACAAAACAAGAAGATAAACTAGCTGAATAATTTCAGGACGATAATTTAGTTAGATCTACTACTTCAAATTCTCTCAATTTTTTGCATACGTTTTAACTTCTGTTCAAGGACTACAGCCGATTGTATATATATGTATGTATATATGAATATAAACAAATGACTGTAGCTGAGCAGATGAAACCAGCTGTCCTGTATTCCTGATCCTGTAACAGGCTTGTTACTAGGGACAAAGTATTTAATGTTCCTGTGTTTTGGACAAAGTATTATGTGAAAACTGCAGAATTTCAGAATTACAGGGATTGGAAGGGACCTCTGGAGATCATCTAGTCCAACTCCTCTGCTAAACCAGGTTAGCTAGAGTAGATTCACACAAACTTTCTCCCATCTTGCCAGTACCCTCAAGCTTTCATCCTATTTTCAAAAATTTCCCATGAACCTTCCAGTTCATGAGTAACACAGCAACATCTATAAAAACAAAACCTACCATGAAAATCTCTGTTAAGGAATAGCTACATAACGTCAAACACATCAACAAGTCATTAGCACCCTAAGCTTCTGATGCATCATCTGACATCAGTGGTGCTTGCAATCGGACTGGCAGGAGCTGCTGTTCTGGCTGTTCTTGCTTTTTCAAATTCCTCTTTGCATGTTCACTGCCAACTGTACAAAACTGATACGCCTTTTTGATGAAACAAAGGGAATATTATTGGACAAGCTGCTGATTACAATATGTTGCTATTTGCATATCTAAATGCTGGTTTGTGAGTAAGCGCTGTAGGCCTGGGAATGGGTGGGTTTCTGTTCAAGTGACTCAGACGGTAGCTTTGCCTAGTACAGGAGCTTTAGTGAATAATAATCACCAAGTATCCTTCTGTTGTATGTACGCAGAAAAATAATAAGAGCTACTCTTTCCAGTGCAGAGAGGCCATCATCACTCAGTACATAAAGGATACAGGAAGCTTTTGCTCTAGTGTTATTTTTTCTTAGTGTCTTGTATGAACATCATTGATTTTTTTTCATAATAGAAAGTTCTGTTAAATTTTCACAGAGGTGTTCCTCATTTTCTAACCATGTCTGGTTGAAGACCTAAAGTTATCAAAACACAACTTTTTAAAACACTCGAGTCTGCTTTTTTTTTTTTTTTTTTAATGCAAATGTGCTCCCTTTTACAGATAGTCCCACATAGAAGTGAGAGTACTAGGCTGATGATGGACATCTTTATTGCAGGAATGCGATTTTTAAGAGATAGTTGAGATAGAGCTGCTGTGCAGGGGTGGTTGTGGAGCAGATGAAGAGACAATCTCTGCGGCTTGCAGCTGCTTTCAAATTTGCATCTCCTTCAGCCACATGGCCAGAAGGCATTTTCCAATTCCAAACTGTGCTGTAGAAAGCTAGCATCAGCATTCTCCTTGCTTTTGCTTGAAAATGGCTACTGTAAGGTAGAGGGAACACAAGAAAAGTGTATAAAACTTGGCTGAGAGTGGTGAAGAGAGTACACCATTCCCTTATATCTCTTATGTGTGACCATTCCCACTTGCTGCAAACTAACCCATGCTAATTCTCAATCTGACTATGCTTACAGACTGGCCTCACCAGTTCCTGGCTCAAAAATAAAAATTACATTGGTGTGCAATGCCATTTTCTGCAGCACATTGTTGCTGAATAAGGGTCCAGAGAGAGGACACAGGAAAGACAGAACTACAGGAGGCTGTGGAGGTAGTACAACTTGGGGAATGCCTTTTTGCAAAGACCACTTCAATTAGCCTTTCTTCTCCTGGTGCAATGCCAGGGCTGATTGATGAGCTGAGCCAGGCCAGCTGAGTGCCCCAGCTGTGGGGATGAGGTAGTGAGTAGGTAGGTTGCCTGGGCTACTGATTGTTCTGTGCTTGCAGGTCTGCTTGCAAAGGCTGTAATGTCAGTTGTGGTTGCATGCATAACTGAGGGAGTGGATCTGGTCCTCAGATTCTTCTTGTGCTGGGAGACAGCAGGTGTCTTGAGTGCTCTGCAGAGCTACAGACAAAGTAACCATTTCTGCAGGCATCTGTGTGCTGAGACATGATGTGAAGGTACAGTGACATAAAATAGTGACTGTTGGTTTACTGTGCACGTGGTAGAAGGCTTGGGTAGTTCTAGCTAGAGAGCAAGTCTTCCAGGCTCCTCCTGTTGCACGTTGAAAGCTTAGGGGTGTGGAGAGCCAAGTATTCCTGATTTTTCCTCTCCCCTGGGATCTAAGAAGGCCATTTTCACAGTGCCCTGCAGGTGCCCCTGTGTCAATGCAGAGTGAAGAACTGGAAAGTTGAGTATTCAGAGCTGAGCATGTGGCAATCCTATAGGCAGCATGGGTTCATCCAGCCTGGGCCTGGTGAGCCACTGGAGAGAAGGGTGTGAGTGCTGTGATCTTGTCTACAAGACAGATTGAGTAGGTGTTGTTGCCCTCTAGTGACTGCCCAAAGAGAGAATAAGATAATGCAACTACCAAGGGTGTGCTTTTGGTCTTGTTTAAGAGCTGCGGTGGTGAGAAGTTTAAGTCCTTGTTCCCTGTTTTCTGTTTGACTGAATATAATTATTGTTTATTGCCAGCAGCATATTAACAGCAGAAGCTTAGTGGTGTGCTGATCTTAGTAAAGTTTGAGTTTTGTCCATTAGACTTCTTTTTTTTTTTTTTTTGACTAAAGAACTCTGGTCTTCTGAAGAAGGGTTGGTTGAAGAGAAAATACACAGCTACTGTAATCCTCTTAGAAGACTATCTTCTCTTACTGAAATAAGTATTACGTATTCATACAAACCTGCTCACTCCTGTTATAAGTATGTCCTTTCCTCAGAAACACCTGAAATGTAAGTTAAAATATATGGGAATGATATTTATTTCTTGTACTTAGTGAGCCTTGCTTAACTTTTTGGGAAGTCTTATTGATTTCTTGCCATTCAACTCAGCTAGAAAATGATTTTGGATCAATTTTTTTTTAAGAGTACATTTACTTTGTCTCTTGGCTGGCTTTTCCTGAACATACCTTTTCTGTAGAGGTGATGCTGCTTGCTCTTACTCTCCTATGTCTGTACAGCTGCACTCGCTGTTCCTGTACGTGAGTGCAACAATTTTTACAGTACTGCTTTCACTTACCTCCTACCATTCTAAGAGAGCCTCTGCTGTGAGATCTATCACATAGGTACATACTCATTAACTGTTGCTCTTGGATTACATTTTGGTTTCACTGGTATCCCTTCTTTTGGGAAGAGAGGTTTTCGGAATTGGGCCCACTTTTATTATTATTTTGATGTTCTCTTCTTACTGAAATTATGTCAATGGTGAACAAAAAATTCCAGATAATCTAAGGTCCAAAACTGTTATTAGTTTCCCTGATGTTTCACCATGTTTTTTTTTTTTTTTTTGGCCATAGCCAGAAGCGAAGGAGTATGAGAAAGAGGGGGTAGAACATAGCCTCCCTGCTCTCTGCAAAGGAGCCACCAATTAAGCTGCAGTGCCTCTTCCTTGTTTGCAGAATGTATGAAAACTGCTAAAGATGATAGTAAAGCTAAATATTTCTCTTTGTACCAAATCCTCACCCTCCTTGCCAACAAATGCTTAGGGAAGGGCTGTCCCCCTGCTATGCAAGCTGTGTCCAGCTCAGTGCAGGTGTTGCCCCAGCTGCCTCCACCTGCAGGGGACTGCAAGGAAAGCCTGCATGTGAAGGGAGAAGCAGAGAGCCTTGGAGATGGGAGTGGTGAGAAGGGGCAGCAAGAGGAGAGGTAAAGGAAAGGATATAGAGAAAAGAAAGGGAGGAGAAATAGCCAGCTTCCCAGTTCCACTGGATTTTTTTTTTTTTTTATCTCAGTACTGCACTCCTCTCTCAAAATGGGAATTGAAGGCAGCACATTTACAGTGAGTGAATGAGCAGAAGAGAGACAATCAGAACAGAGAAAAGTGTGTTGAAAATAGGGCAGACAAAAAAGCAGGTATGTGTCACAAGATACCCCAGCATTTTATCTTTGTTGTCGCTTGCAAGTGACCATCTGAAATAGTCAGACGGTATTAATTAGATTAGCAACAAAAATTCAGTGGGTGGAAAAGTGGGACAATCTGCTTATATTATGCATGTCAGCACATATGACCTCTGTGCTAATTCAAGGCGTCTGTTTTGCCAGTCCTGGGTGTTCCTTCAAGCTGACAGAAAAGTGCTCTGGGTGCAAACAGATGTACTTAATTAGGAGCAGCACCAATCTGTACTTTACTACTTACAGATCTCAATTAAAAGATGGTTCAAAATGTGCTAGATCCTGTACTAATAAGTCTTGTATGAACAAGGCATCCAGCCTGCCGAACCTCCCCGCTGGGAGGATGAAGTGAGGAGTGAAATACAGGGAGCTGTCTCTATTTATTTGGTGTTCAGTGTCCTCAAGTAAGGCTGTTGGTAATTAAAGTTAATCTTATGCTTTGATCATACTTTTTTTTTTTTTTTTTTTTTGTGTGTGTGTGTGTGTGTGTAGGGACTGTATGTAAAGGATTTGATACGGACACAAATCCTGTAAGGAAGAAGGCTCTATCTTTCAGATACTAACATAATTTTCTGTATCAGCAAGGATTCACTTGCTGGGTCTTCCCAGACATCAGTCACGAACTGTTCTACGTTGTCCAGCAAAAATACTGAAAATTGACTGCAAAGCAAACCTTTAATCTTTAATCTCAGCTGCTATTAGGATTGTCAGAACTTCAGTTCCTGAGTTACCAACACAGAATCAAACTGATCGCTTTTAATAAGGAGATTTTATTTTACTTTTTCCTTCCTTTGGCCCTTTGAACATCAAGGAAGTAACTTTCTCTGCATTTCTGTGGGTATTTAATTACTGATTGTTCATGATTGCATCTTTTTCTTTTCTCTCTAAATTATGACTATTTCAACTTGCTTATTCTATGGTATTCTTTATTTGTGGCTTTTGTTTTGTTTTTGTTTGTTTGTTTTCCTACTTCCTACACAGGATAAATCTTTTTTACCTTGTTTTAAAGTTCTAACCTCAAACATTGTACTGGGATCTACAGTTACTTTTATTGGCTGAAATCCCTTCATTATTTCAGATAAGTGCTGTGCTCAGCCAACAGAGAGTAATGAGGAAATACCAAAAAGTTTGGGAGCTAGGAAAAATTCTAGCTGTTCGTAATATTTATGTAATGTTCTGTGTTTTCATGATATACTTCATGTACAAACTAGTCTGCCAAGCAGTCCAAAACACTTCTGTCCATAAAAAAAAATTGCCTTCTTTCTTATTTTTCTTGCTTTGACTGTAATGACAGGGGGAGGAATACGGAATAATTTGATGGTGCTGTACTGGAGCATTTATATTCCAAGCATGAGATAAGAACCATCAGCTGTTCACAGATGAGGAAAATAACAAGCTGTCTACAATGTAGAGAACTTTTTTTTTTTTTTTTCTCAATAAGCATTGCAGATAAGGAAAATAAATTTTTTTCATGACGTGATTTTTTTTTCTTCATGCTGCATTTGAAAAAAAAACAAAAACAAACAAACAAAAAACCGAAACAGAACAGATAAGAGTAGGTTATCCACCACCTTTCCAAGGAAATAAGAGCTCAAGAATGGATGGCTGCTACCATTGTTCTTTTCACATTGTCTATTTGCAAGGAATAGGTCTGTGCAGGTAGAAGTGGGAGCAGAACTTGGCTGCAAAGCTTTGATGACTGGTGAGGGTATGCAGAAAAGCAGGACTTGTGCTGTATTTGCATAACTGACAGCTTGGGGGTGGGAGGAGGAACAACAAAAAACAACATTTTCAATTATAAACTTAAAAAAAAGTGCACAAGAAATGCTGAGATAGGGATGCCTTTAATCCTACATGCTCAGTCACATGATGGGACAGGACCACACTTTGAGGCAATCTGATTTTCTTCCCATAGATTTCGAATTCTGCTGTGATTCCCTAATTGCTGTGGAATGTTGGTAATAACAAGCAGTGTATTATCGCTCCATCTGGATTGTACAACACTAGAATACTTTGCATTTCTTTAGTCTCATTTACCATGGGGAATTTAGATGTAACCCGACTGATGAACCTACATGACTAATATTCCCTTTATAGGAGTGTAGATATTGAGACCAATGGCAATGGGTTTTTCTTCGTGCTGCGCAGTCTAGGAAGACTTGAGATTGGAATGGGATTTTCAGGTCCTTACAGGCTTAATTTCTTTAACTCAAAATTTATGTGCAGCTTGCACAAAGATCTTCATTCTCACTTTCAGTATTTTGGGCACACTGAAGAAATTCATTGCAGAAATTTCTTCATTAGTCTAACGCATAACTAATTTTCTCCAGCTTTCAAAATATGTTGCAGTTTTAAGAAATACATAAGAATTTGCATGAATACTGAGAATATATGTAATCTCTTATTTCCGGTACCTTCTCTGTGAAAACACTTATGGCTTTGCAGGTACAAGTGCAGTTATACGACTTGTCAGTTCATAGTTCTATCATTTTTTCTAGGATGTAATCCTATGACATAATTTGCTGGAAAGGGCTCCCTGGGGTGGTGGTTGTGTGACCAAGCCTACCAGAGTTCAAGAAGCATTTTGACAAAGCTGTCAGGAGTAGCAGTTGAAATTTGAGTGGTCTTATGTGGGGCAAGGAGTTGGACTTGATGATCCTGGTGAGTCCCTACCAACTTGGCACATTGTATTCCACAAACGTACAGAAGGCACGTGCTTCTAGGCTGGTATCTTCCTCTACACTGTAAAATGGCAGAAGAATTGAACCAAGGTTTATATTTTGACAAAACTTTAATGTTAAAACATCCACGCATTATCCTTCTTCAGAAGAAGGTGGTATTTAAAAATATATTAAAATCTTCCTGAATGTCAGATTACAGTTTCTCAGAGAAAAATGTTGGTGTTTTCTTCCTGACAGATGGAATACACTACAATTTCAATGGAAGTGCCATGCTGACTACTCCTAAATATTTTTTTCTGTCTTCCTCTTTTTCCCCCACCCACAACTACATGTAATGCAACACAGTTGTTCAGATGCCTATTACCAGACAGTGTCAGAAAGAGCTGAATGCACTGAAGATATGAGGACCATGTGTGTGGCTTGGATTCCTTCTGTGAAAGGCTCTCTGCATATGTGTAGATGGCATGAGAGGCAAAAGCACAGTCTATCCTTTGCATGTGAGCATACAAACTACTGTGTATACCATGCTCTGGAAGAGAGGAAAGTTTTATGATGCTTGGGTGTTACGTTTCCCACTAGCAGTTACCTATATTTCCAATAGTGTATTACAGTTATTATAGTGTATTACCTTAAAAGTGTAGAACCAGACTCGCAAAGAGGAGAAAGTTTTGGTCTGAATTGGAAATCTGCTGGGAGACTCAGGATCCTGGAGGTACCTGTATGTTTGTGTCCTCCTGCCCTCGTCTTGTTACTCTACAGGACCTGTTCTGAAATGACCAGCTTGTTTCCCACAGTTGATCATCCGATGAATGCTGCTGACCTTGACTGGAGTGGAACGATTATTTAGCATTTAGCTGTGGGAGATAATGTTGGTCCAAGTTCCCGGCCATACTTCATTGGTTTCCAGAGTAGAGCATGTATGCGTGATGAACCTATCACAGCTGTGGTTTAAGAGATATAAACAATTAAGCAATTATAAATCAATGAGCTCTGTAACTCTGGTATTATAATAATTACATTTTAAAAGGCTCTACTTAGTTACAACTTGGGGATTATTTACAAGCAATAATTAAGGTCAGACTGACTTCCTCCTGTTACACAGAGTATATGTATGAGTAGCATGTCAAACAATAATTAATTAGGGCAAACCTAATTGCTTCTTGTACTAAAGTGTGTCAGTACCCTTCAGAATATGATCTTGTATTACTGGTTATATTTTAAGTAAAAAAAAGACATCTTTTTTTAAATGGAAAGGCAAATTGTCTTTGTATGTCATATTTTAGTTAGAAAGGTATCGATTGCTCCAGGGTTTTATTTATTATTCAACCCACAGGAAAAGGAATAAAGTAACAGGAAAAGGAGTATGGCACACTGCACGTATGAAGCAATCCTATGAAGAAAGAATAGATGGGAAAAATTAGTGCAATCTTTTTACAAGATTATTCCCCACAGTATATTTCCCAGTGCTTTGTCTGGTCTCGTTTGCAAAGATGCAAATGATGTCGTTTTTATTGCTTCCCTAAGGGGAGATTATCCAGTCTAATAACATTCACTGTTAGGAAATTTTACTGATGTTCAAACTGTTTTTCTTTACCTGACTTTACCCTATTGCTCCTAGTTGTAAACTCCTGCAGGCAGTTCTGAGGACTTCTTCTCCTTCCTGGGTGTTCTGGGCCAAGCAGCACACAAGTGTTCCTGTTAATCTTTCACCGAAGTCCATCTAAATGACGGACACTGGGTCTTTCAGAGCCTGCAAGCTTGAACGCAGCATCTGATCGCTGCCCTGTGTGCACATGTATGTCCCTACGTAAATAGACTGATATGCACATGCATGTGTTCTCATGAAACACTTGCCCCCAGGCAATGTGGCCTCCTGACACCCACCAACTGATGAAATGTTCACTTGCAAATGTGTTTGTCCTCCGGTGAGAGGAAAAGTCACTGCTAGACCCGCTGTCTTTAAGATGAACTCATAGGGTCAGCGCAGTGTCACAAGTGTGGGAAGGGACCTGTGGAGCTCTCTGTTGCAGAGCAGGATAAACCCTGAATACAACGTGTACCTCAGGGCTTTGTCCCACTTTCAGAACTGTCAAGGACTCTCATTCCACAGCTTTTCTTGGTGTTCTAGTCCAATGTTATATTTTTATTTTTATTTATTTTAAAATTCCCTTTATACCCAGTCAGAACCTGGATTAATATTTGATAGACTTCTGAGATGCATTTTACATTTGAGGTACATTTTTAAGAAGATTCTGAAGTGGCCAAAGGGGCAGCTTAAAGTGTCAGTAAGAAGTCTCATGAGCTTTGAAAGGCAGCACAGGCATCCTCTGCTCCATGTCAGCTGAAAATTGAAGAGTTTTCTCCCCTCTCTGTCTTTTTCTTTCCTGTCCACAGTTTTGTTTCTGTAGTATTAATAGATGAAGGAGTTTTTTTGAGTGATGTTTTAATAGGATGTGTTTAAAATGGGCTTTTGTGAAAGCACTTTGGAGTTTAGTATAGAGTTAAATCTGGAAATCTCATCAATGTTGGAAGTTTCTTCTATTTGTTGAAATACCTAACATTACATGACCGTTGGTAGTAGTCACGTTGTTCAGTCTGTCTCCATCTATGCGTATGAAAATGGGAATCTTTCCCTCTTTAGTTGGGACACAACAACTCTTTTCTTCTGATCGTGATGCATAAGTCAGATGACCTCAGTGACATCTCCTTATGGGACTGACTTTCAGGTGTGAGTAACTTGGTTTCCGCTTATTCCTCCCTTGGTGTTTAGATTTTTCGTTCTAGTGCTGAATGGGCACCAAGCCTTCTCCAGCTCCGTATTGCTTGCCTTCTCTTTTTAATCTCAGCTGGTGCTGGATATTTCAGTTAGATGCTGGTGCTGCTTCCTGAAACAGATTTTAAATCTCCACCAGGCTTGATTACTACCTGGGGTTTGCAGTCATCCCAGCAGGAGGTGTCCCTGATAAAGATAATACCATTCCTTTCTGCAGCAGCAAGTGTAGTGACCAATCTCTGTTTTGCTGGACTAACAAGCTCTAGCTTCTTCAGTCTTTTTAAGGCTCCTGCCTGTTCATATTATCTCTCACATCTAAATGCCATACTTTTAGAAGTGGGGTTTCTAGTACTAGCTTTACTATTCTCACTAAAGTCTTACTAAAGCTGAAAAGAAAAACCTCACAAAAATCTGTTCTGTTGTGCTCTGCTTTAAACCTCCAAGGATGATGCCAACTTTCTTCCTGTTGTGGGAGCAGGGTGTTTTTTACTTAAATGTAGCCTGTGCTTAGATATATCCGTGACCTCATCGTATTCAAAAATAAAACGGAGTTGCAGCACTCAGGAAAGGTCAAATCAAACATAAAAAATCTACAGAATGGTTATGTTAGGATATAATATCATATATAATTCTCTTTTATAAAAGTCACAGTATTTACAACAAGAAAATTTGGGAAGAAGTACAAATGTATGAAAAACTGAGAACAGAGAATGCCTACTTTATAAATAGATTCATTGGAAAAAAATGACTAGACAAATCCTTTTGATGTAATGTTTCCAAATGATGAGGGTGAGTTATTTCAAACAAAGGATGTCTATGAAGCCATTTCAGGAAATAACAAAATGAAAGATCTATGTTCCAAAGGGACTGAGTTTATTTTAAATTTAGCAAAAAATTAGTTTTACACCATGGTTGCTTTGTAGAGATATACAGAGACATCTAGAACCCAAAATAATAACTGTCCTTTAGCAGAAATATTTCAAAAGTGACAGGCTTTTCAAAAAGCTTGGCTTCTGTTTAAGAGTCAAAACAACTGGCAACATTCTTAGAGACTTTTAGCATGCATGACTTTGAGCTCTTCTGAAAATTTGCCTATAGAATTGAATGCTGAGTATTTGAAAAGAATTATCCTTGAGCTGTTTGGAAAATCTGGCTACATTTTAGACAAATGCCTCTTCTGTGATCTCTTGCTCTTTGATATACCAAAGCTTCATGTGATGAACTACTTGTCAGATACTTATCAGTTTTAAGCTGGCTTTAAAAAAACAAACAAACCAACAAAACACAAACAAACAAACAAAAAAACAAAACAAGATGTAGAGAGTCTTTCTGGATTTTGTGGAGATTTAACTAAGCTTTATAATTAGATAGCAAGTTAAGTGGTTGACCAAGTGATTAATCAAAACTTTCAGCCCTTGGAAAGGACATAAAGCATACAGCCCAAGTGCTCCAATCCTTTGTTACACCAAGGCTTTATGGTTTTACCAGTGTGAACAAGAAGTGTTTGCAAATGTTTTCCACTACCAAATGGGGAGAAATTGCTGCAACCTCTTATGCTCATACACCAGATAATTGGCCCAGTTTGAGAGGTACATTAACTAGTACTTATTTGTAACTTCTCTGTGGAATGAAGTATTACTAATAAAATAAATAATAAGAATACGTATTATTGTATGAAACCAACATTTCATAAGGCATGTTTTAAAAAATCACGGAACTACTAACTTTTAAATCTACTTGTAATGTTAATTAGGAAGCTCTCTTTTATCCTTCCAACTTTTGAAGAGTATCTTAAGTGGATACAGAGAGTATGTGTTCATGGAAGATTTCAGGTATTTAATTGACAACTAAAATTTTGTTCTGACCTTTCAAAATTTTTGAAATCATAACATTAAAAAAAAAACAACAAAAAAGCAATTCCAGATTGAATCAATAAGAATACCGTGGTTGGCCTGAAGGTATCCTCTGTAAGACTATTTATTAAAATATTCCTGCGACCGAAATGGTGGCAGCAACCAATGCTGGGCAGACTGCCTGCAAGAAGGCCATCATGCCCTTTTTCAGACATATATATATATTTATATATATATATATGGTCTAATCTTTTGAAGATATGCCTCTCTTGCTGTACTCAAAGATTTAAATGTAAGAGAAGTAATTATTTACAGCACTGAGTGATTAACTTGTTCTTGTATCAACTACTAGTCTTATCCCAATTCATCAGTATTTCATTCTGCATTCCACATCTCCACTGACCTTTAAAAATATTCTTTGCTGCCTATCAGAATTTTTTTTTTTTTTACGGTAGGAATTATTTTAGAATTTATTTGAATGATTAATTGCTTTGTTTTTCATCTCAGCGGGAGTGGTAGGCTTGTTCAGTGCATTTCTCAAAACTACATGAAAGTAGTTTCTGAGCAACAGAAGTGGCCAACCTGCGCTATGGATGCTGTAATCTGGGCTTCATGATATAAGGCAACATAAATACTTCTAAAAAGAAGTTATTTGTTTACTTATTCCTCATAGTTTCTTTCCAGAGATTGTACAAGAGATGCTAAGCTATAATAGCAAGGTAAATATATGATTGTGTAATAGATATGGTTTAGGGGAAGTTTTAATCTTTATTGAATCTTCTCAGAAACTAGTGAATGATATGTAGCTGATAGAAGAGATATAGGAAAGAAAGAGCAGCTGGTGTTTTGACTGATTCTATAATATTGTAATTAGGTTCCGAAACCTATGCCAGATGCTTTAACAACTCTACCTAGGTTTTATTTTATGTGGATATAAATAAAGATTGTGGTTAATTTTCTTGTTTCCTGAAATAAGACTTTATAGGTATCAGTGAAAGCAAGATGATTGAGGCCTAGAAAAAATAGGAGGCTTAATTATTGGAAGTGTGCAACCAAAATAATGGGGTGCTTCAGAAGGTGACTGAGCAGCTAGGGAGGAGGTGAACTAGCAAGCTATTTTTAGTTCAGCAAAGGTCTGTACTCATGCCTTTTAATAAGGACATGAAAGCAAGAGGATAACCAAAGATAGCCTTCAAACACTTAGGACATGAACACATGACGCAGGCAGTGACTGGAGCTATCATGGCTAAGTCATAATCATTAATTTATCATTAATTGGTAGAAAAATGTGTTGCAGAGTGACAGCTGAAGCTAAGCAGTAGGAAGGGCATGGTAAGGTATAAAAGGAACAGACTGGATATAAATAAAGTAGCAAGAAAAAGATTGCACATGAACTTTTTGGATCAGCTGCTTGAAAGCTTGACCAGCAGTGTGCTTCTACACTGAACATGCTTCACTAGTCAAAGGAACCTGAGCAACAAACCTGGTCTTGATTCTACTATGTAGTTAACGATAACTGAGTGAAAATTCCTGGCTGATGGTGGAGGGAGGCTCCTGCCAGGGGTACAGAGCTAATGGGTGAGCAGTCAAGTCTGGAATAGCATCCAGGGATCCTGGAGAACTAGTGGCCTGTTGAAGCAGGGCGTGGAGCAGGGAAAAAGGATTCACTGCTGACAAAGGCATACTTATCAGTGTCAGGAAGGCTTAATTATATTCATAAGTTTAACTAGGTATAAATATTTATTTTAATTTATTTATTTTAGCCCAACATAAATTAAAAGTCAGTACAACTAATAATTAATGCAGCCATATGAGAGAACTACTGGTGACAGGAGGACAGTTGGACTGGATGATCTTTTAGGTCTTTTCCAACCTTGGTGATTATATGATTCTATGTCAGCTCATATGCAATTTGTTTTCACTGAAAGTGAAGTGGAATCCACAGTGGAAAAGATCTGGGCTTTGTATGAAATGCAATTCTACCTTTTTGTCAGAAAATATTTTTGTATATTCTGGTTTAAACGTCTCTTAAGGCTGTATGAGATTATAGCAAATCTGACAACTTTCCCCTTAGGTCTCTGTGATGATGGTTATTGTGCAATTTTCATTTCAACATATGTCTATGCTTTCTGGACTTAAGCCCTGCTGGAGCATGATCAACCTCAGGATAAACAACAAAGAGAAGATATAATTATATGTACTCACAGGAGATGAAAATCAAAACTGTTTTTCAGTCCATAGATGTTAAATGGGCTCAAGTCAATTAGCAAAACCATCTCTCACCATATGTTATAGCAATTAATGTATTAAATTGTGGAGTGATCACCTAGTGCAACTTAAGCAGCTGCTCTTCTTTCAGTGAGACAGAAGACTTACGTATTTTTCTCTGCCATTACCTAGCAGTGGAAAACAGCTCTTGCCAAAAACCATAAAGCTGATGCCTTATTTCTCTCTAAATCCCTCCTCAAAACTCTTTTCTGCTATGATGCTCATGAACCACTCCCATCTGTTAGGCAAGTAGTGAGCTGCAGTGAAGCCTGTTTGCTTTACAGTTATTCAGTCTTTCCAATCCACTCCCACCTCATGGTTTATCTGTTCCATCCATCGCTTTTATGCTCAACGATAAGAAGTGTGTTAGATATCTTATGCAGGAACTTGTATTATTGTTTGCAAAACTCCTAATTAAATGATATCCTTTCTTCTTGGGTTTCTATGTGCAACTAGAATATAAATTGTAAATAATAACTTGTAGGATAAGCATTATCTGTAACCCAAAAATCTGAAATTAAGACTTCAGTTGTAGGTGATCTGTGATGCACTAAAGGAACTAAGCCGTGGAGAAGCCACAGCATAGTTTCATCACCATAAGAATTCTGCCCCCTAATGTGGTGGAGTGCAAATAGATGTGAGGAACTATGCATCTGTAAGCCTTCACCACTCTAATTTGCCACAATTAGGTCTGATTTCTTGGTTAGTACTAACCTCTGGTTGGCCATCTGTGCACAGAAAGCTTCCCACACAAATGTAGCTTAGCAATATGCAACCTGGTGTTCCTCCTGTTGGAACCACAGTGACGTAGTTTGTCCTGCAGTGAAGGGCTTTGTAACAGAAGAGATATTTAGCTAAGTCTTATTAGGAGAGGTTACAAGAGAAAGTTCTGGGTCATAACCTCATTATGACAAGACTTACAGTGTGTCACCTCGGCTTGTGATATCAATAACTGGGTCAACTCCAGCAGTAAAAATGAATACACTGTGCATCGCTAAGCCAGGAAGAGAACAGTATGTCTTTTGAGACCTCTGTGTAACTGGTTGTACGTGTTCTAAAATGAGTACATTCTTTGAGAAGAATTAAAAGAAACAGATCTTACCTTAGTGTCTAATCATAATAAATGACAGGCTGGTTTAATTATTACTTGGTAATTCTTTATTTAAACTTTGTACTAAGATTCATTTGCAGTATATTCTTTCATGCAGAACATAAAAGATATAATTGTGTGCAGAGTAGGTGTGGTGCTTCACTAGGTCAAGTGAGGAGTAATTTGTTTATATAGTTGCTCTGTATGAAAAACCTGTGCATGCTGTACATGTGTGTCTCGGTTCATATGACTGTTCTTACTAATTGTTTGCACAAATTGAGGACAATCATCTTGTCAGAGTTTGAGGGGTCACTTTTCTTCCCTGAAGCAGGGAGGGAGCTTCACTAGAAGTCTGATAAAAAGGCGCAGGATGCAGATATGTTGGCGCAGTGCGGTAGTGACTTAATAAAACTTTCCAGACATGGTCTAGTTCCTCAACTTTCCCCAATCTAAATATCAGTATTTCTAAATTAGTTAGCCTGATGACTTCATTTCCTTGTAGGACTTGATAAAATAATTCAGGGGCCAGACTTTACTGCTTAGCCATTCTTGGGGATGATACAGAGTAATCTGTGCTAAATGTTTTTTATTTGGCTTACTGAAGCTGTCTTTCTGCCTTCAGGAATATTGTTGCAGTTATTTCACTGGATCACTTTTTTTTTTTTTTTTTAAGCCGACTCATACATGCAGTGCTTGTATGTACTCCACATGTACAGATGTTGCACCAAAAAAACTTTTGTGAATTAAAAGGCCCTGTGCATGTCAAATGAGATGTGGGGAAATACATCTAGAAGTCACTCTGGAAAATGATACCAAAGTTTTCACAAAACAAAGCAGTATTGTGAAAAAGGTGGAATGTTAGCTAATTCTCAAGGGTTTTCTTCATTTTTCCCCTACTTTGATAACAAACAAACAAAAACTGCAGATGTTTCTGGACCTGATTTGCTTGGGTTGCCACCAACCTTCTATTGAGTGCTACATAATCCAGTTAAATTGAGGGAATTTGATGTGTATGGAAGACTTCTTTCAGCAGATTGCTCCTCACAACTTCTGCCCTCTCTTCTATTCCTTCTCTCCTCTACCTCTCATATCTTAGAGCTGGAAATCTCTGCCATTCCCTGCCTAAAGAACTCAAACACAGATTGGTACCAAAAGGAAGGAAACAAATTACTTTTACGCCAGGGGATCAGGAATGATGTGCTAGCTGTACAACATATACAGAAAGGAGCTGTAAAACTCATCTGCCCCTATCCTGTGGAAAAGGGGAACCACGTTTTTCAAAGCTGCTATTCTGCCACTTTAATTAGTGCTGAACTTACTGGCCCCAAAGGCAACTTTCTTTATTAGGAGTGCTTCTGTGCAAGGATTTTGGATTCACAGGAACCTACTCTGTTCTTGGGGCTCTGCGTTGCCGAGCTCTCATCAGCACTGGAGGGCATAGGACATTTGACAATACTGCAAGAGAAATACAAGCAATTACACATAAGAGAAACTTGTTCTTCCAGCATGGAAAAATGGATAGAATAGTGTTGTCCTGCCACAGGGTGCTCATTGTTTTACAACACAGCCACTGTTTTTTCTATTATCAGCCACATTTAGAAAGTAAATGTTTTCCTAACCTTTGCTGTTTTTCTGCCCTTTAGATACTCTTATTGTAAGTCCTTTGTGCCATATTTCTTTTTAACTTTTCTTTTCTATGGATATCTTTGTGTCTGCTTGATATCTTTGAGTCTTTGTCAGAATTTGTCTTTTCAATAAGTTTGCTTCTTCCTTTTTCATTCCCTTTATTTCTTTTATAATCTCCTGCATAGTTTCTCCCCTTTTTTTTTCCCAGTATTATATTTATTTATTAACTACTCTTTAGCAGTCTCAATTGAGCATGAGGTCTTATTACGTTAGTCACAATCTACAAAGCACAGCAGAAAGGAATGTTATCCTCATTTCACAGATAAGGAAAACATGGCTCTGGCTAGTCATTGTCTTGACCTAATCCAGGTAAGCAAGCTAGATGCTTTCAGGCTTGGGACAGTTTCTCTTGAGTCCCACTCATATAAGGCAGTCATTCATCTTTCTTTTTTTTTCTTTACCATCTCCTTTTCCAGTTTCACGCTTTCTCCTTTATATTTTCTTTTGCACTTTTCCTGAGTTTACTCTCTATGGGTACTAAGCCTTGGCCACTTTGCAGAGTGGGTACCTTTCCACCCAAATCGGTGGGAATGATCTTGAATTACAGGATATTTCATCAGCTTCAGAATATCTGTATTGCATAACTCAATTAAGTTGAACAGTATACCTGTCCTGAAATAACACTGGGCATACAAGTTAATTGCATAGTCCTGTGGAAAAATAAAAGAAAATTGTTTGGTGGCAACTACACAGGGACTCTATCAGCAGTGGTACTAACTTGCTTGTTTAACTTGAGATAACACTTTCAGTGCTTGCTGTTTTCCAGTAATCATGTAATTGACTGGTGTGCAAACAAAATGACTCTTTGGAAAAGTGCTTGCACATAAAATCTCAAGCTAATACAGCAAGAAAAGGTTACTCCTACTACCTCCATAAACATTACTGACAGCAGTTATCATAGTTTCTTCAAAAATAAGTGGGGGGGAAAAAATAGAGTAAGTGCCTATGTTGAATTCCACCCACATTCTGCTGCAGGGCAATAGGGAAAGATGCACAACGGGGGGAGGAGGAGGAAGAAAAGAAAAAAGTACTTGATTGACATGTATAAATGAAGATCAAATAACCTTTGTTTTTGTTCTCCTTCTCTATGGTAAATTATTTGAGTGAGGGAAGGTTATTTGAATTACATGGTAAAACACATACTTAGCACCATCTCATTCACAGAGCAAAAGGACCCCTGAGCTGACACTTTGAGTTATTTCTACCTATAACTCTCCGAACTTGAACTTCAAATTCTGAGAGCAAGAAGGAATCCACTTGTGTCAATTTGAGTAGAAGTTAAGTAATGCATCTAACAACTAGACTCAAGTTTTTAACGTGGGAATGAGTATTTTGTTGATTAAAAAAGAGAAACTACAACCTTCTTAACATTAAAGCAAGGATAATTTTTGGTCCTATGTTGTTTTCAAAGCAGTCTTGAATCAATAAAAGATTCTTCTCCCACAAGATTTTAGCATCTATTTTCAACTGTGGACAGAAAGGGTTAGATCTTAGCCTGAGCCTCTGGCATGGTATAGAAGGTGGATGTGGCACCTTATCTTCATAAAGATCAATATCAAAGTAAAGTCAGGTATGAATAAGGGGCTGTTTGTTCATGGCCTGAATTGGATTTTCTTACTGTAAGAAGAAACTTGTCAGTGCTGAATCACTTCTTTAGACTAGAAGGCTCCACTTATTACAGTGACACTCTTACGTGGGTAGAACTACCTTCCCAACTCCCTTGATCCAGTATGACTTGCTATCATATTAGCTTTTTTCCCCTGTTCAAGTCAGAGTACTGTACAGTTTAAGGCAGTAATGCTACCATATGCATGAAGTCACAACATGTCTGTGTTACTATATTGTCTCCAAATTACACAGTCAACTGTGTGCATATCAGCCTTTGAACTGCTCCTGTTAGTTTTTCCTGGGTGAATACCAGGAACCGTGTCTGGAAGTCTAGGATGCGATGTCTTGAGAGCTAACGTAATGCTGAGATCTTGCAGAAACATTATCTACTAGAAGTTCACTGCAGCTGTTGTTCTGTCTGTATTTCATTGAGGTGCTTCGTTATTAATGGAAACTCTAAGGGAGTTGTTATCCCATATTAAAACATAACAAGAGATTTCAATCTATTATTGAGTCATAATAGCTAGTGGCATGGTGCTTTTTTTCAATAGTAAGAGGTTGGAGAGGAACCTTTGGACATGTTCCTGCAACAACACCCACTCTTCTAGGGAAAAGGATTATCAATGCAAATTACAGGGGTGTGTTTATTAAAGGTTACTAATTTGAAAAATGAAAAATTTGCCAAGGTGAATGATTGGTAAAGGCGTCTGTCATCCATGTCAGGAGCAAAAGAACATTAAAGGAATTCACAGAAAGCGCTTTTTTTTTTTTTTTTTTTCTAAAAGGGAGGTCTGGAAGCTATAATTACTCACTTCCTTATATTTGTTCTAAAATGCCTATCCAAACCTCTGAGTCTCTTTTCAAGCATCTTAAGTATTTCAGTTAGAACTATCTAATTCATAGGTAACTTGTCCTTTTTTTCCCCTTGTCGTCTAAAGTTCTCCTAGAATTGCATATAGTCACCAAATACCTTGGGCAACCAAACACCTACATCCAAACTAACCCTGTACAGAGTCTTGGTGCATCTTTGCAAGGTGTGAGCACATCTGAATTGGGCTCCAAATAAAATATTTCTCAAAAGTGACACTGAAAAGTAGATTTTATGTTTTACTTTGAATTAGTGTTACTTATGTAGAAGTCTACTCTGCCTCACTTTAATTCTTTCTTCTGCTGGAGGAATACAGACTAGAATTCAAGATTCTCTCTTCATTTAAGTAATCTCTTGGTTCCCTGAGAATTCATCAGCACCCATTGTTTTTCCTTTGTGAGACAGTGAATAGTTTCTGTGCATTTTCAGACAGATGGAATGAGTATACTCCCTCCAAATTCAGAATAATTCCAATTCCAGCTTTCTTTGTGAAGGTGGCAGAAACTTGGTTGAGTGTTTTCCTTCCAGAAAGGTACCATCAGGTTTTCATCACCCTAAATGAGACCACTGACTGCCTGGGTACCATCTGAAAGAGCAGAGACTTCTTGGAAATAAACTAATGATCTCTGCTTACATTTTTCAAAGGCTTCAGGAATGGCTTCTAGGCTGGGATTTCTCAGCTAGGAGGCTCTTCTCTGCTGTGTTTAGTCGCTTAATGCTCAGATATGGCTTCAGATTAAAGACACTATTGTTTGCCATTAGTGATTTATTCTACTTCATACATGCAGCTTGTATTTAAAAAACTTTAATTTTTGTATACTTTTAAATAGAGGAAAAAAAAAAAGTCTTTACAAAGAAGTCCATTACAAGCATTACAAACCTACCCTCATTTGTTTGTTTGTTTGTTTGTTTTTGGATGGGATTTAAGTGCTTGGAAGATATAGTAGGAAGCAAGGCCTCCATAGAATTTTAAGTTGACCAGCAATGAGTCAAAGACCTTACATTTTTCTGAGCAAGATCTAATTTTGACCAATAGAAGGAAATCCCATTATTCTTATTCTCTAAGAACTCAAACATAGAAATCAAAGTTTTGGGAGAATAATGTGTTTTCTGTGCTGCTGTTGTGCTCATTTTGAACATAAATGATCTAAGGGGATGTTTTAGGTAGTTCTAAGAGACTGCTGCATTTAAGGAAGCTAATTCACAAGGACACCTACAGACTCTGAGAACCATGCTGAAAACTGCCATCTCTAGCTCAGCCCCTACCAGAGAGCTTGCAAGTGTTTTGTAAGAAAGGCGTCAGCTACTTGCATCATTTTCTGTCCCTGAGAAATCCTTTTTGGCATGATCTTAGCCTTATGGCATCTCAGTTCTTGCACCCAACATAAAGAACATAGGAGACAGTGGGAGTTTCCTCTGTAGAGATTAATGGTATTAATTAGAAGAATTTCAGTGCATAGCTAGCAAGTTGAAAATACAACTCATGAAATTATTCTGACTTTAAACACTCTTGGCTAACAGCATTTCAAAGGCTCCTGATATACTTAAGCTGCCTTTCTTCCATTTATTTCTTTAAAACAAATTTCTTGTATTTGCAGAATCTTAGCTCTGTCATTCCCATTGGATGTAACTCTGGGAGCGTGGAATATATATATAAAAAAAAAAAAAAGAACAAAGAAACCCCCAGGAAATGTTTATGTGACTTTCCTAAGGAAGAAATCAAATCTGTCTCAGCCAACTGTAATTCAAAGAAATAGCTTAAGGATTTTGACTGAATGTGCAAGGGAATAATGTTACGATTTTATTTTATTTTTTTCAAAGGAGAGGATAATTACAAGTGCAAGAAAGCTTGTGTCTGTGGGATAAACGTTGAAGTTCTTGATCTCTCAGCTGGCTTGCAAGCATGTTAAATTTGCATCTTACATCTCACTGTGTGATAAACTTAATCCTGAAATGGGAAATAGTCTTTTGACCTTGCTGACATCTGCAGTGCAAGGCTAAGTCTGGTCACTTTTCTATTTAATTTGCCAAATTCATGACACTTTTTCTGTGCTCTTTATGTCGAGTATTCTCTAACAAGAGCTTTGTCCCAATTTTTCATGCACAAAATTAATTTTATTACATTCCATGGTGTATTACTTTGAATCCCTGGATTTTTAGCACCTCTTTCCCCACTGTTTTTAGCTTTCTCCTTCTTTTTTGTCTTCAATTTTTCAGGAATACTGTGTTCATTGTAGGTTAGGTGAAATCTTTTAACGGTACGTTAAAATTATGTATTCCTTCTTTCGTCCTAACACAGTCCTCATGCACTTTTATTTCTTCCTTGAATAAATCTTTGAAAAAGTGCTCCCTGTGATCTTAGAATCAGTTCTGAATATGGCATAAGGAAAAGTCAGAGGAGTGTAAGGACCAGTGAGGTAGATGGGAACATGGCAGAGATGTCCAAAGCTCAGGAGGATTTCTGGAACTGAAGCTGGGAAAGCCTATCACTAATGACAGTGCAAGGAAGCAAGGCAGTTTGGACACTTCTGTTTTTTCCCCAGGGATTAAGTGTTCTGATAAATTTCTTCGTATAGATTTCTGCACAGATTTCTGCACACACCAAAACATGATTAAGGAAAATTCGAGATTTGTGTAATGCTGTTACATGACATAATGCCACGATTTTGGTCTCCGTACTGTAGCCTGGGAATCTTATCAAATTCAAGTTGAATGCAGACTGTATATTACAAAAAGACATTAAACTTAAATGTAGCTGGTATGATTCTCTCCCATCCTTTGTCTCCCTGTACGAACAGGTTGCAATGTATTGTCATTTCTTTTTATTTGGTAACTGATCTTGTGCAGTGTGAGTTTTCAGGATTCATGATCCACTATTTTTCAGTTGACTGACTATTGTTTTGTACTAATTAGGCTTAGTTTATAATCTTCATTACATGATAGGTGTTTTTTTAGCATTTCCAAAATCTGGAAGGAACATGTACTGTGTTAACTACTAAAGATGTCCGCATTTTCTTCATATATAGCAGTCCTACTTATTAAGCATGAGAAATTTCAAATATTAATGTGTGAACTTTTTTTATTACTACAATTGGACTACTTTCAGGCTACTCGGGTTTTACTGTTTAAATTGTTGCTAAAGCGTAGTAAACATGAAGCTCTCTCCTACTACAAGGGAAGCATTTTATTAGTGCTGCATTTGCGATAGGCAGTGGAGATCCTACTGTTCATGTAGTGATGATCTTCTGCTAATGTTGCTCCTATTGCTACTAAATGCTTTCTTATTTAGGTGTCTGAGGCCTTAATTATATTCTCTTCTTGTCTTTACTACAATTAACTAAATCATTTGTTATCATAATGCTCGTCTTTCCCTCACTTTGTTTGAAAGATTCCCCTCTTACGCTGTGGCTCGAGGCTTGAAGCACTGAGCAGCACTGAAATGCCACAGGGCTGCTCCCCCTATTGCTTTTCAGAAACAGCAGCTGCCCCCTTCTTCCTCATCCTCACATTTCTTTGTAACCACTTTCATTTTAGCCATGGCAAGCAGGCACAGCAATGACCTTTCTAGTCTCTTATTTTTTCTTTTTATTTTCCTGTTTTAGTTTTTTTTTGGTTGTTTTGTTTTGTTTTGTTTTGCTTTGTTGGCTTTGTTTCTGTTTCTACTGGCAACTGAACTTTAGGATTCATGTAATTTCCCCATCCAACTTGGGTTAAAAAAAATAAAAATAAAATACAGCCTTTCAGGCCTCTCTACAGCAACCTGAGAGCCTCTAAGCAAGATTTCACAGGGGAATTATTAAGTAAAAAGTACGACAAAATCTTTACTTTGGTAATGAGTTTCTTTTAATAGAAAAATAAAGCATACAACTGGATGTAAAATGGAACATCCAGCCCTGGAGAAGTTTTAATCTGTTCAGAAACATTTAAGTGCCTTGGTTTTTAATTGCTAATGTACTTGCTCTTTAGGGCATTCTGTTGAACTCCTACGTGGACACTCCTTTATTTATATACAAGCTGGGAAAAAAAAAAAAAAAAAAAAGCCTGCATTATGAAATCTCATTGTTTTTGGCTATAGTTTTTCATAGGTGTAGTCCTGGACCTTTATTTTTGTTACGCATCATGTGATATTTCAGAAGTTATCATAACCTGAAGGTGAGGGCATTAAATGAAATGATGACCCGAGAAGATGGGGTAGCCTGATTTTGAATGTGTGACACAGGTCATAAAAAGAGTAATTTTTTGATTGAATGAATTAAGTTGCAGGGACTGTTAAGTTAAACTTAAAATAACCCTTTTAAAAGTTGTTGAGGATAATGAATTAGCCAGGAGGAGTAAGAGCCTGCCGCTGCCAACTAAAGTGCTTGGGGACTTGAGATAGAAGCAGACGATAAGAAGCAGCTTTCATGCATTCAAATAAATTACATGTTGGGCTTGGCTTAATCCTGGCATCAGAATGATCTCTGGGGTTTTCCCTACATTATCTTAGTCTATGATTATGCAAATATCCTTTTAATGTAGCGACTCCTTAACAGGAAATTAGTCTCGTAGTTGTTCGTATGCTCTTGCAACCAAGAGACATTTTGCTTGCAAAATCCTACTGTGTCTGAGGTACAAAAGGCACGTTAACTCTTTCAGTACCAGCATCCTACAAAAATGCAAACAACAGAATTTGCCTGGACAAAGGATTGGAAGTAGATGATCTTTAAGGTCCCTCCAACGTAAGCCATTCTATGTAAGAGATGCAGCAGATGAAGAGCTGAGGGAAGAGGGAAGAGCAGAGGGAATAGCTGAGCTGTTCTCTGCCTGGCACAAAAATATTCCTGGGTTTGAAAGTTCAACCAGAATGCAAATGGTATTAAGCTACATTCAGTTTCAAAGGGGGTACAGAAAGAGAAGTGAGGGTCAAAAATCTGTCAGAAAAATGGAACTAAGACTGAAGGCATTAACATGTTCCAAAGCGTAAAGACAAAAGAAATACAGTCGCTACTTTCAGTATGCAACAAGCAGTTGAATCCAAGGTAGTCTGTCATAATCATTAGTGCATATACATGTACTTGAATGCATTGCAGCAACATTGTTTTCATGAAATCTATCAAAATGGAGACCTTGAGGATAACCTGCTTTCTCTGGAGATTAGGAATTAAAGGGTGGGAATGAGATCTGGAAAGGCAAATGACTGGTATTCTTAGTAGAGGAGGAATTAGCCATAAAGCGTCTGAGTAAGCAGCAAAGATCAGTTCTGGCTTCTTGTTTTTGTAAATCTACACAAGGTTAAGTTACTTGAGGCAACCTTTTTCTTAAAATGTTTCCATTAAAGGTCTCCTTCCTTTTTAGGAAAAAAAGTTAAAAATAATAAAAACAACATGTTAGGCATCTGCTGTCTATGCAGAACACGCAAGTTTTATCCTCTGATCTGAGGCACAGACAGTAAAATCCTGGGAGTTCCTGATGAAATTTCGCACCTAGCTCTGCAGTGGGATTTAGGGTAGTATCTGATTCATTCACGCTCTTTTGAAACTCCCATCAAAGTGAACTGTTCAAGGCATGACCTTAAGGTAACACCTGAATCAGCCACAGAATCTAGACTTCCAGCTCTTTGCTTTAAATATAAGACCTCTTCTTTCTTCTATATCCAGTGTATTCTGTTTGTAATTATCAGAAATTACCATTAGAGAAATTGGAGCTAATCTGAGGCTCATTTAGGAGCGAGAATTTATGCCCAGCTATTTAAATAAATTCTTGTTGAGCTAGTTTCTGGAGATTAAACTCTGTAATTTTATCTGTCAAGATGGGAGAAACTTGCTAGTACAGTAGCACAGTATCTTAGAGTAAAACAAAACAAAACAACACGCATACGTAAGTGTAGAGTGAGTGGGTGTTTGCAAATGTTATTAAGACAATATAATTCCTGTGATTTTCCATTAAATATTACCTAGATTAACATGTTTGATCCATTCTGAGTATTGTAGACTGGCCTGTCACTATTTTTTCTCTGACTGAGCTCTAGTAAAATGCAGCAGACATGAGTAAATCTGAAGACATAGAAAAAAATAAAGAATTTAAGAACAAACTCAATTCAAAACATGAGTAGAATAAAATTCTAAGAAACAACCAACTGTCACGGTTTCACTGAAAGTTTCACCTCCAAAATAATTTTTCAGTGATATGCCCAGCGTGCTGAGCCACTGGCATTCAAATTTAGCAGAAACAGGTTCCTGTGCTAGCGACATCAGCTGAAAAACAGAACAGTTGTATAATTTGATTTACCATCTGATGTAAAGTCTTGTATACTGACAGGATAAATGTTGGAAATACTTTTCTTTAGGACACAAGAACTCAGAGGCTTGCTCTTTTTAAAAAACACATCAGGTAGAACTCTTCTGGTGCAGCATTAGGGTTAAAGAATATCCAGTCACCAAGGCAGTGTGTTGATGTAAAATGAAACCAAGCAGGGAGAGTCACTGAATTCTATGAAAGCTTTGATTCATTGCTATCAAAGCTCAGCCATACACACCCCTGTTATAAAAGTGTACTGTGATTCAGTATGTGTGCACTGCATGGGTCTGTAGGTCATGATTTTATTTCACCTTATGTTTAGAAAAAGAAAACAAAATCACCTCCTCTCGGAACTCCCTTTTGTTATAAATCCAAATAGGCTTCTAAAAGGAAGCATTCTCTAAATTTCTTTAACTTCGTTGTGAATCTGTAAAGTATATGATGAATAAGTCCCTTCAGTACCCACACTATAACTTATAACATCTCAGGGGGTTTTGGTATTTGTTTTTATTTCTTTTCTTTTTCCCTTTTTTTTTTTTTTTTTTAGAGTTTTGAAACTAACAAATGTTGATATCAAAATATATATATACTGATTTTTTTCTGAATCAAGGAACAGAAAAATACACAAAGTGCGCCAGGTTTATTTGCCACTTTCTCTTCTTCTTCGTTGGTGGTAGGTGGATGTTGGGACTAGGTGATCTTAGAGGTCTTTTCCAACCTTAATGATTCTGTGATTCTTTGAAGATTGCAATATATCGGTTATATATGTATTTGCCAAATGGCAGCAAGGAATTTAGAGGAAGGATATCAATGTAGTTGTATTGTTCTATTGATCAGTAGGATTTTCAGTTGTTAATTTTTAAACGATGATTTCAGAGTTACAGGAAATAGAATGGAGTTGCTGAGGCATTATGACATTGTAGAGCACTTGCAGTAAGCAGTTATGCCAATATAAGTTATAGCTTTATCACTTGATATTACTAGGTGTTGCATTCCACAACTTTGTTTCCTTCTTGGAAAGCAAGTAGGATGTTAGCTAGGAAACCATTTTTATTGGGAAATACTGGAACTTAATTACTGTTTTTGATGATCCACTTGAAATGGGAATTATGACATTTTAAATAATCATATCTGGTGATACTAAAGCCAGATAATCAGCTTCGATGATGATCAGGAATTTGTTGCAAACATGCACGTATCTGACGGGCTAGTAATATACTCTTTGCATTGAAGGCTAGATCATTTTGTAAGGTGATGTGAATTGAAAGCCATAAATCATTTAGGAAATTTTAGTATTTTTTGTTTTGCATAATTACAAGTGAAACGTTAGAGCTTTCTGAACACTTTGGGGAAGGGTAATCATTTCATAGGCTTGTGAAGCCACCAACGTTGTCAAATTACCAGTTTCTCTGTAGAAGAGAACACACACAGATGTCAGAAGAGTGTATTTATCTCATTTCTGTATCACTGAATGAATGGGATTTTGGGTATCTCAAAATCATCTATGCAAGAACATAACTATTACAGAAAATTTGTTTTTTTGGACAAATTTTACAAAGGTTATAGTATTACAAATGTGAATGATTGTAATTAACATATGACTCTAGAGGAACATATTTGGCAAGAAAAAAAACCAAAAAACATTCTCCTTGAGTGTTCCATTGTAGTGTGTCGTTATTAAACATGCAGAACAGAACTAAAACAATTTTTAATCCTTAAAAAAACATCAGCTATTAGCGAACGATATCATTATGTTGTATTATGACACGTTCAGGAATACTGCAGGAATTCACTTCCTGCAGAAACCTCAGTTTAAAGAAAGAATTAAAGGTCACGATCGATAGACAGTAAATAGACTTCACCAGGTGGATTGTCACATCAATAGGTAATTTAGAAAAAAAAAAAGAAACAAACAGATTTTTCACCCTATTTCTTGTTGCAATCTATTATACAAACACAGAATGTATAGTTAGTCACTGAAAACTAAGTATTTTCCACTGACAAATGTGTCTAATAATGAAAAAAAACTCATCAATAATACTGATCAACAGCATTAAGTAGCTCAGTGATAACTACTATTTCAGAATTACAGTCATCCTCCCCCAGGGATTTAAAGGTCACATGCTGCAGGTACGCCTCCAGCTCCACTAGGGAAGCTGAAAGATACTTTTCATAACAAAACCTGCTGGTCTGTCAGCATAACTGCTTGATATGAAGTTTAAGAGTTGGGGAGAACAAGCATTTGGAAGGTGAGTTCTGAAGATAAAGGCATAATATACGAAACAGTCAATGCTATTTTGGTTCCTAATGTGTGAAGACACGCAGAAAAAATGAAACCTGGTTTATTCTTTAAGAATATAGAGGCAAAGATTAGACTCGCAGCCCAACAACCAGGCAGGGAGTAGGGGCTATCTAAACTATATGAAAATTCCTGTTAAAAGTTCTTCTGTCAGGAACTGACTTACTGGGCAAATTTGAGCACCAAGGATCAGGGCAAATTTGAGCACAAGGATTTGGGATTTCCTGTTGAGAAAATATGAAGCCTCCCAGCGAGGTGAGGATATGTTTTGCTGGTAGATAAGCAGTTGGCGGGCTTCCTGTGCTAAATTGTTCCCTACAATATCTCATTCCAGTCAAGTGGTAACTCTTCATCACTTGAGGTCTTGATCCCTTCTTTGATAGTTGCTCTTTGTCTGGTAGCAGCAGATGCTGAATGTGCTCTCTTGAGCCTGGCACAGAAAGACAGGCTGCAGTTGCCACGAAGACATGGAAACACGAGACGTGTGGTTGATGACAAACTGGCAGCATAGCAGCAACAAATCTGTTGACTACACGAGTGCACAGTTAACCACATCTTAGTGCTTAGAATCAGCCCTACCAGGTCAGCTCTCATCAGCAGACACTTGTCTTCTAACATGATGCCTTACTGACAACAAATTTTGCTGGAGCCCAGCATGAGACTGTTAGATGGGCACACAAATATCCATCAAGACAAAACAGGATGTTTTTTGCATGAGTTTAGCATAACACTATTACCAGTAAATAGAAGGGCCATCAGTTCATGTTGCCTTAAAAGCAGTGGTCTGATGTAGACAACTAAAGAAAGGCACTGCCCTGCACTGGGCAAAAAAATCCAAGAAGTTTCTTCCTGGGTTAGCCAAGTAACTTTCCACGAGTAGCTGAGTAAGTCTGAACAGTCATCCCCATCAAATAGAAAGTCTTCTCCATCTCTGATTTTAGCTATGTCCTCTTTTGCCCCAGCTCTGGTACTCTGAACCCATCTCTGAGTTAACTTTTAACAGCGGCTGATTAGGAAACAATATAATTATTTTCTTTTTACCCCCTGCAGTAGTTTCTCTTAGGTTAATGAGTTAATTCGACTCGTAGAAGCTCAAACGAGTGCCAAAGATGATGCAAGGGAAATGGTGTGAATGCATGGCCCCTAGCAGGAAACAGAAGGGAAAACAAGACCTCTCCTTCCTGGCAATGTAAGTTGATTAGTGTTCTTCCTTGGGACAAGAGACTCAATACTCAGTCAGAATGTTGATTGTTAGTGGCTTAGATAGATGTCACTGGAGCTATTCCAGGAGGTTTTGAAATAAGACACTAAGATACATAAATATACGAAACTAAATTTTAATGAGCTGTTTGAGTAAACCGACATCGGACTGGCTAATAGCAGTTCATAAAAAACTTTTAAGCAATTGCATTGAAAGTGGATGAATTTAAAGAGGTAAAAAATAGACAAGACCTGGAGGAATTTCTTGGTAACAACTTCCAAATGCATGCTACAAAATTATGCGAGTTTCCTAAATGCAATAACAATTAAAATATGATGTAAAAATGCATATGCTACAGGCTTAATTTCACAGAAATTAACACAGCATAAATTATTCAACAGTTTAAACAATCCTTTTAAACATGACTTTTAATGAAGGGAAGGTCCTCATGTCCTTCCAAAGAATAAGGACTGCTTTTTCTTTCAGAAGTTGAGATTTAGAACAAGTTAAAAGATTCAGCAGAAGCGCATGATCAGCAAATGCAAATTTGTTAAAATACTATTTTTTAAATCGTGCAAACAGTATGGTTCTCTTTAGCTCTTTGAATGTGAATTGTCATTGCTCGTGCTGTTGCTTTTGCCAGTACTCATAAATAGCAATGACTGTTCAGGATCTCTTTGTTTTAACTCTTTTTCTTCTTTGATGCGTCTGGTCAAAATTGGCTGCCAGCATCTGTCAGTTCAGCTGAGTATAAGAGCGCCCCCTTCTGGCTTCAACAGCGTCAGATGGAAACTGGAACTCCTACCATCACGTAAGAAGATATCTGTTGTAGGGAAAACACGATAAAAGCAAAGATTTACTTGGTTTAATGGGCACGGTGGTGATAGGTCAAAGGCTGGACTAGATGATCTTAGTGCTCTTTTCCAACCTTAATGATTCTTTACTCTAAAATTAGGTATTTAGCCATAAGAAATAGGCAAAGAAAGATTAATTCCACCATGTTAGTATTACCTATACAATTTCAGGAGCTGAAGAGCAATTTTAGAACTCTTCTCAGAGGCCGTGGGGTAGCTCTGTGCAGGTGTTGTAGGCAGATGTCCCTGCATGCAGTGGCAGCACTCCAAATATCTGTTCGCACAAGGACTCACTTGACAGCAAGAGTTCTGTCCCACTGCTTCCTCTTCTAGCGTGGGCATAACAGCTAGTGCTCTGAATATGTGGCTGTTTTATGTTCACACAGCCTAAGCACCCATTTTTCATCCCTTCTGATGCAAACACAGTGGGTGGAAAGAATTATCTGATGGGCCAACTCCGTGCTACAGGTTAGCCCTTTCTGTTTAATTAGACCACTACTTTGGTCTAGGGACTCCCTTATAATCTCAGTAAATTTATCTTTAAACTTGCTTAAGGGAAAAGGGATGCCAAACTCTGAAATATTATGCTACCACTGCGCTGCCGAAAGCTTATGCGTAAATTGTTTCAGAGCACCTTCTCCTTCAATTACACAAAATACTGCCTGATCATATTACGTATATTCTTTTCCTTAAACATACTGGTTATGAAAACTTTGAAAATGTTGATCATTGCTGCATTAGAAAACAGAAATTCACAGTTAGCCTCACTTCATGGCGTAAATGCGATACTAATTAATTCAACATATTCAAATTGCAGCAAGTCGTTTCTGCTTAAGAGCAGAAAAGTACACCAAATAAGTGGCACCACTGAGAAAAGACTGAAAAAACCACGAAACAAAAACTTGATACTGCAAGCTGAGGAACAGAAGTGCGTGTTCAGACATCTCTAAAAATTAGCATACTAGGATGAGGTCCTTTTCTTTCACTGTTTTCATTAGGGTAATGCTTGCTATACCTTGGTTTTAAAAAGCAATGGCACTCAGAGCTGTATGTAAAGTGTTACAATAGGCACAGGACACAATATTTATCCTTTCAGTGCACTGCATAGTAAGGAAGCATGATTTCAGGTGCAGATGCAACTGCAGCGGTAACAGAGCAGGGAGAGTTGTGAAGTTTCTGTTCTCTTATCTGAGTGGGAAAGCAGACTGAACAGATGGTGTCATCTGTAGCCTCTCTCTGCAAACAGATGATTTCTACAGATAAACACACACCTGAATATTGCTGTCATTCACAAGATCCCATTTTCCCCTGCTGGATGTTTTGAAGGATCTAGCCCATGCTGCTTCATCTGCACTGCAATATCAAATAGGTAATCGTAGCACTCACACCTAGAATTAAATGGAAAAACAGGTGAAGTGTAAAGTTAGGCTCAATAAATTCAAATCTTACTGCTTTTTATGATAACAGTTATCTTCCTTGAGCTGTACATCATCAGTGTGATGGTCTGACTGGACAGCTGTTACCACTTATTTCCACTGCTGCTGAATGGAATGTCAGCAAGGACACCTCAGTGCCCAGCCTTTCAGCTACATGATCCCGAAGTGTTGCACTTCCAGCAGCAAATGAAGAATGCAATTTCCAACTCCCCCACACCCACTCCCCAAGAAAAAAGGGACTAGAGAAGGCTGCACGAACAGTGTTGACATCTGTCATATAAAAGCAGAGGTTATCTGTTGGGAACTCTATCAGTCAGAATAGATTGGAAAGAAAAATCAAACAGGGAAATCGTGCAGGAACCAAGTGAGTTCAGCAAGGCCAGAAGTTTACGAATATTCTGAATCACTGACAATAGTCAGAGATACAGCACAGCGAATACAATGTTGAGATACAATAGCAAAGTATACCATATTCCTTAATTGTACTCACATTGTTTTGGCTTTTTCCCATGTCTCTCCCCATACATAAACTCCATGACGTCTGACCAGAACAGCGCAAGAATCTGGATATTCTTCCATTGCTTTTGCCATTCTTTCCTTGAGATCCTTCTCTTCTGGTGTATTCTCAATAATGGGAACCACCAGTGTATCATCGTATCTAAGAGTAAAACAGATTAAAATATATCTTGAAAACGAAATGGAATGTTTGGAAGAGTGAGTGATCTATCTTATACCTCAGCTCTTCCATTTCAGAGAGCTTTTCCTTGGCATTAAGGTGTTAGCAGATTCTCAGCATTAGAGATTTTTAAGCTCTTGAGTCACACTGCAGTAAACGAACTCAGGAATATTTCCCACTCTCACGATCTGTTGGCAATATCTGAACCACACTTGAGGCACAAAAAGAAAATAACTCTTTAATGTATTAGATAGAGTCGTTTGTTCATGTATCATCACTTTGTAGTCGGGTCCCTTTGCAACTTTTTCAGACATTCTTCATCCTGTATTGGCATCGCCTACAAGCTTGATCTCAGATTAAATTATTCAAAAGAATCATATCACAAAGAAGGAAACAAAACTGTTTGCTGGAGAGCAGGAAAAAATTGAATTTAGGTAGTCCAAAAAGCCCCTGGAAATAAGATTGTCCTGCTAAGGCATATAAATAGAAAGTAAGTGTCAACACATGAAAAATAAATTCTTCTCTGATTGAGTGGTTGGTGGGCTACATGTGATCTTAAGAGAGCCTGAGAACCCTAGTTCCAAAGACAAGATGATGCATGTTACTCAGTGCTCAGTGGAACTTGCCTAAGAGTTTCTTGTGAAGGAGATTGGGATATTTGGCATTGTTTGAACCTTAATTAACACTGGCAGAAACTTGTTTAAATAGTTTTTAATAAGTCCCCAGTTCACGTTCAGATTTATCATTGAGATCTCATAGATACTTCAAGAGTGGATGCTAGCAGAACTTACATAAAAAAACACAGAGGGGAAGCAATGGTAGAATTAATATAGCCTGTACTTCATTTACAAAATTAAGAGGTCTCGTGTCTTAGTTTTCAATGCTGATGCTTTTCCCAAAGAAGTCTATAAAATATTGAGGGAAGAAAATAAGTGTTTGTAGGTTTACTTTGACTCTCATATATTCTAATCATTAAAATTAGATTTGGAGTGTGTGCCACTAGTTAGGATGTTTCAACTACGGGATTGGTTTCCTAGTTTCTACTTTGCACTTGGACATTAGTTTGGAAGCAGGTATAAACATCATAAACTGCTTTCTGATCATAACCTTTTCTGTAAGAATTATTAGCTATATAACCCACAAAAGACTTTGAAAGAGTTAAACTATAGAGATAGAGAATATTTTACTGAAACATAAGGAGCCTGCAAAATAATTTGAGACAGTCTGAGATTTTGAAAGCTATTTACTACAGATTTAACTGTACAGAAGGCAAAGGTGTATTACTCCAGTGTTTTCAGGGATCATATTGAGGCCAGTAAATACTTCTGATTATCCTATCTGTAACATTTTCCAAGATGGATTCCAGAACTGATTTTGAACTCAGTGTGCAGTCTGGTGTGAGGAAAGGCAATGGAATTGATCTTGGATGGGTGAATATCTACTTAGCAAACAAGTAATCTGCAGCTTTGATATTTCCTTTTTTCTGATATGTTAGCAGGATGACATAGGACAATTTGTAGATACGGAGCACAATAAATACAGTGTTTCCTGACTAACATACAGGAATTTTGGAAATTCACAATGCAAATTCAAAAAAACGTTGTTGTTGTTGTTTTCCAAACCAGTGTTAGACAGTTCAGTATAAGGGATGTTTTTACTAGGAAGTTCTGCCACATGAAAAATAGAAATGCTAAATGCTAACAGGAAGGTAAAGCTGGCAAGTCAACCAAAACTCCAAATAAAATACATCCAGGCATAAAATCACGTGTCAAACATATTGTTTCCTCCCTTGCCAGAGGACAGTGGTTATTTGAAAAATTTTGCATCAAAAAGTGGAAAGAATTTAGCATTTCAATTTTTCATCTAATTGTCACATTATATAAATGTTGTTTGCTGGTCTCAATTCAATGCTCTGTGGGTGGAGTCCTCTAAACAAGCCATCACACATAATTTGGAATAACTCAGCACTTACCTCAGAGCTCGTCCTTGGAAAGTAATAACATTATCTCTAATGAGCTGTTTATTCTGATTTCTCTTTCAAAATCTGTCAAGTAAAATCTGAAATCCTCTACTCTCTTAACGTGCCCTAAACTAGCACAGGCAGTGATATGTGAAGTCCACCCAAACACAGTTTGTACTTTATCAAACCAGCCTAATGTTGGCTGGCTACAGCTTCAGTTTAACATTGTATAGATGTAACAACTCTGTTCTTGAGATATTTGTCAAGACAAGGCTCTTGATTTAGTTTGTTTCTGTAGCTCAACCGACCATAGTAACCTGGACTTTGCAAGACTTTATCTCAGATCTCTTCTATAGGCTTGAGACCTTCTTAGGGGAAGCCAACGACAGATTTATTCCAGAGGTCTTGCTACAACTTATTCACAACGTGCTATATTATACACTTGAACACAAAGAACTCAAATTACTTCTCACTTATTTTGCTGAAAACAAGCAGTCAAATAGCACATCTCTGCTCCTAAAAATGTACCGGTAATAGCCTCCTGAAGAACACTTCTGGATTCCTTTTATCATCTCCTGATGGGTAATAGTGAACTCACTCCCTGGGTAAAGGAGGGTAGCCATCACAGCGGCCTTGGAATGAGTATGTATCACTGCACCTGCTCCTAAGAAAAGAAAAAGAGAAAAAAATATTGTTTTTTATAATATTTAAAAGGCATTTATTAAGTAAAAACTGTGAATGTGCTTGATTCATTTTCTTTGCATCTTAGCAAATGGTGATCTGCTGTATTAGAAGAAAAAATGCACAGCAGCCTAAATAGAGGTAGGAAAAAAGTGTTCTTCTATAAAGGATAATTATAGATTGTTTTAGGACACCAGCATCAACTTTTACTCAGTAACAAATTCCAGGAGAAAAACTACTAGCATGAAAGCAAGGAGAAACATTCCTTGCATAGTTTACGTCCTGCAAAAAGTGTAACGCTCTAACAGTTTTATCTGAAATCTGTGATTCCTAATGGATTTTCAAACTTATTCATAAAAGTTAAATACTTCTATTGCATGCAAGCAGTTTTTCTCAATTATCCACTGATTCTCTGAAAAAATATTTATCTTACTGTACCATGATGGAAAGATAGAAAATAATTGTAATTAACTTTAGCAATCTGGCTGCAGAATTACAAAAAATATGAATTTTTCTCAGGTATATAAGGAAGTTTCTCATGCAGGAAGACCGGATGAATCTCCTTAAATCCCTTTTAAATCTTCCACAACAGAAAAGATCTCTATTACAGTCCACGTGTAGGCATGCTGATCAGTCCAGGTGCACAGAACATCATTTACAGCTCAAGTACCTTCAACAGCTTTTCCCAAAGTGGGACTGCGAGCCACGTTGCTACCTAAACGTATCAGGTAATCGCAAGAGATGAGCCTTCTGTAACATCTCTGACACCAGAAAAGGAAATGGATGCCCAACTGGAAACTGGCACTGTGATCAAAAACTAAAGAAAAGCTTCACCTTTCTTTCTCTTCATAATTTAGAACTTTTGACAATAGCCAAGGCTTGTCAAAGACCTCCCATTCCCTCCAACAGCCTATTCATAGACTACTAAAAATCAGTATTGGATAGATGATCTCAGGTGTAGCTTTGTAATAAGCTGTAAAAGAGGCTTAAGGATGTTATTATGGATTACGTTCCATTTTAATGTGTGCCTGTATAAATTTATTTATTTCATAGGCCCATGTCTTTTTCACTGTGACTTTGATGTATAAAGAATCTGGTACTGAATTTTAACTTTGTTGACACCATTTCAGTCAACAGTAAACTAAAAGATTTCCTACATACCTCTCATGGTGTAAGCATTCATAAAAAGAGGTGTGCACTGGCTTTTCTTTAGTTTCTTGTGTGGTGGGGGACCACTGATGTCCTGCTCGTTCATGTCACAAACAAACATATCTTCTGGCTGTATAAGAGAAATTATTTTGACCTGTGATATCCTGAACAGTTTTATTTTCCTTCTAAGGAGATATATACATACAGAAACACAACATATTTAATATAGAATGCAATTTTTACCTTGTAAAAATGCTGTAATAGGCTATATTTATTCTATCCACTAACACTAATTATCATTACTGTCTGAAGTAAATAAATATATGGTACTGTCTTCCAGTACTGCTGTCAAGGAAATGTTTACAAAACTAGAATTTTCTAAGGAGATGGCTTATATTCAAATAATAGACCATCAAAAGCACAAATGGAAAAGTAGTAACTTACTAAAAAAGAAAAAAAAAGTAGCTCTACGGAAGCATTACTTTTGCATTACACAGCTACAGCTGGAATTGTCCGAGGTAGAAATAGAATTGTCTCATTAAAAAAATTAACAGGAAATACTCATTATGCTCAATCCACTGCTGCTGCCAGCAAAGAGCAGAACATCACAGCTGTGCCATATTACGCCTTTTCCTGTCTTATTTGCTAATTTTCCTAGCGAGCACTACACAAAACTTAAATTTCTATCAGCAGAGATTCCTTTCACTTTTCATTGTATTTCCCCTCAGAACTGTAAACCAACAAATCCCTTCCAAGTACTATTCTGTGTTTTTTTAGGGTTCTTGCTGTTCCAGGAAAGAAAAGGCATAAAATAGCCAACATCACCTTTTCTTGGAGCAAGCCCATCTATTTACTGAGATCAAAAGAAAGATTTCCAATCACTCAAATGACAAAAAAATTGTGTTAATGCTTAATATGTGTGTACTACAGTAACTTGAAACTGTACTCAGATAGTTATAAAGCCTTTTAAACTTTAAAAAGAAGTATCTGATCTAGAGAAACTTTGTCATCTTTGCTTTAACCCATGCTGGCTGCAGGCTTGCCTGGTAGCTGAGTACTTAAATAAGAGGAGAAATCCAGTTATTTCAGGAATGCAGTCCATAGTATTAAAAGTCTAACTTTACGTAAGGAAAAATAAAACACTAAACATAGGAAATTTCACCCATCTGAAGATGAGCTCTAAGGTAGAAATATAGTTAAACATACCTGTATTCTTTCCTTCTGGACTCCTGAAGGAGCGATGTAGATTTCATTCCTAAGAAAATTTGAAGATAGGTAAAACTATTAAACAACAAGTGTCCTTGTAACAGCATGAGCATCAGAGCTCTAGATTCACTGAAAATGAAACAGCAAAACTGACTGCGATAACAAGACAACAAATTTACTGCTCTTCCATATATATGTTTTTGGTTTTGTTTTTTTTTTTGAAATGCAGCTGGATCACATAAGTGCAAATAAAATCTCTAGCTTCAAGGGATAACAAACAGTGCTTTCAACTTGACAAGAGATTCAGAATGCAATTTTGTTCTCTTTGTAAAGGAAAACACATAAGGTTCCCTTGTAATAATCCCAAACTCAGACCCCGGAATTCTGGAAAAAAAAAAAAAAAGGGAACAAAAGAAATTGCAAGCAGACAGTGATCTGTGAAAAAACTGCTACTTAAAAATCCAGAGTACCTATAAGCAGGCTCTTGTATTATACAATATAAATACTTTCATTTTTGTTATAACTGTGTAATTTAGATATAGTTTCAAAATGAATTTGTATTTTTATTGCATTGATTAAAAAACATCACTTAATACAATTAAGTGACAAATTCAAGTAGAAGTATATCATTTCTTCCAATGCTTTCATGAACAAAATCCATAAAAGTTTTAGCTTAAAATTAAATAGTTTTAAGGTGGCATCTGAAATATTTTTAATAACAGCAAAGAAAATCAGATTGCTATCTCATATTTAATCACTCTCTGATTTCAACAGCAATGCCTTAAATTTAGGAGCACAGAGACATCTAGTGAATAATTAGCCAAGTTACAGATGTACCTCCTAAGAAGTGTGAGATGCTTCAGTTTTTTCCTCACTTGTATAGAAATTAATCATTCAGACTGTGAAATACAAAACAGCTGATAAAGAATTTTATATCCAGTTTTAATAATGCTATCCCATATCTTGGTATCTTCACTCTAAGTTAGTCCCTAGGAACACTGCAGTCAGTAATTCTGATCAGGAGGTAAGGTAAAACTACTTGCTAGAATTTCAGTTGTTCTTATGGAACAGTTCTAGGCTAGTCCACTCACTCTTTGCCTCATGGCTATTCATTCTGAAACATACCTACTGCTAATGCAGGTATAAAAATGAGTACAATCATTCAGATTACTACTCCTACCATGTAAGATGCATTGGAAGCTACTCAAATACTTATTTCAGTGTTGTCTGAGCTACAAAGTGATAGAACTGTTGAAGAAAGCTGTACTACTACATCAGTGTATTCTCTGTTGAAGCCATTTGTCTTGTCAAAATGAAAACAAATTACATAGAAACAACAGAGAAAATAGCCCATATTTAGCTGCTGGTAAGCAATTAGCATTATAAAAATCTTTTTATAGATGAAGAACTTGAAAAAACAAGAATTAATCCTCTTGTCACTCCTTTGATTATTTTGTGCTGCTCTTTATTTGCAAAATTAGGCAGGAAAGTAAAATGACTTGCACAAAGCCATTAGAAAACCACAAATATTAGCATTCAGAGCTTTTATTTCAGATATACATTTACAATATATACAAAAACTAATGGCTTGTGTCGTTTTTTTTTTCTTACATAGGCTGCATGTAAGTGCAAGTCAAAAAAATGAGAGATCAGAAACTTTTAAGTTACAGTGTCACAGCACTCCACCATGGGGCAGTGGCAGATAGTGAAAGGTGTTTTGCAGAGTGAACTATTCTCTCTCTTTTTTTTTCAGTAGCCACTAACAGAGCTTCTGTTTCCATTAGAAGCTTTGAAAGTATGAATAGAGAGTTAAAAAGCAAAGTGGTGCTTCTTAGATACACACCAAAAATTGTTTTGCTCTTGCCTGCACTGCTGTCAAGCAGATCTCCTTAGAAATTCTCTCAGTAGAATAGTACCTTCTTTACTGAAGTAAATGTCATGTCTGCAACATGTCCAGGGTGGGTTTAATATCATCTTACCACTGAAACATTTGTGTAATCTAATCTAGATTCCATAGTCAATGGAATGAAAAAGGGAAAATGACTTGTTCCTTAAAAGCTACTAGTTCACTTTAGAGACAGAAGAAGGATAGAGAAAAGGTACTCTCTGAATTTTTCTCTCTTTTTCCATTGAAAGAATCTTAATCATTAACTCAGGCTAGACATCTTTCCCTTCTTTGGTTTAAATCTGTGGTAGTGTTTCCCTTCTACCTTCTTCACTTGCTTTTGACTTTCAAACATTTGCCACGGAACAGCACTGCCCTCACCCATTACAGCCATCCTTTATCTGTAAATATCGTGGAATGATCGGAGTTGGAAAGGACTTTTAAAGATCGTAGAGTTTCTGCTTTTCCATCTTTACTCACCCATGTTTCAAGCTGATTCCTCCACCGGTTCCTGTTACCCAGCCTAAACCATAAAACAGTTTACAAAGTTCTGGGATAAGATTTCTAGGATGTAACTCTTCCTAAAAATAAATCGGGGAAAAAAAAAAAAAAAATTAAAGGCCACCAGAAAACTAAAAAGTTCTGAAGTTTAAATGGGTACTGCTTACACTTCAGTACGCCAGTCTAATTTATAAGATCAGTTACAAAAGGGCTGTGTTTGTATAATGTCCTCCTTGCTTTCCCTCGCTTTATGTCGGTGCCTCGTTACCTGCGCGGAGTCGCGCCCGTTCGCGAGCTCGAGGCCGCGGCCGTTGACAGCCGCCATAGCGCCGCCCCGTACACCGGGTCCTGCCGCGCAAAGGCGCGACCCGGGGCTGCCTGCGTAACGGCTGGGCGGGGCCGGGCCGCTTTTCGCGTTCAGGCAGCGCGAGGGGCAGCCCCGCGCCGGCAGCGAGGGCGAGGCAAGATGGCGGCGTCCTGGTGGCGGAGCGGCGGTGCCGGGGTGTTGAGGCTGCTGCGCGGAGCGCGGCCGCTGCCGGGCGCCGGGCTGGCCCTGCCCGCCCGGGGGGGATGGAGGCTCCTGCACGGCACCCGCGAGCTGCTGGGTGAGTGCCGGGCTGCGGCCGGCCCGCTGTCTGTGCCGTGCGGGGGTGGCGGTGGCACGGAGCCCCGGTGTGCCGGCTATGGGCTGCGAGCCGTGCTCGCACGTTTTGTGCGAGGTTAAAGAGCCGCATGTAGGGTTTAGCGCTGAAACGCTGTACTGAATTTCAGTGACGCCTTCTTGGCTTCTCAGCCAGGTGAGGGGCTGCCGGGCTGACTTTCTCTGCTAGTTTGGTGTCACGTTCTGAAGGACACACCTTCAGTTCTTCAGTTTTCTTTATAAAGCCTGTACTCAGTCAGATTCAGCAGACTGCGAGTGTATGAATTACTTTAGATAATGTTTTCTTATTCCTTTAGGAGACCGTGCGTGTTTCTCTATGGGTGTATGATATCTGGGGTGGTAAGATTAACATCCACAGCAGGAGAATATACCAAGACCCAAATTCACAGATCCAAACAAAAAACAAACAAAAGGTATTTTGAGGATTAGTCCGGGAAGGCTGTATTCGTAAGTAGTGGAACCGAAGATGTCACTGCTTGTTTGTTTATTTTTAGTTAGTACCACTTAAGTTTCCTTGGGAGCATGACACAAAGTGTCTGTTGGAAACAGCGAAGTATTGAGTCTGCCTAGTGTCATGATTCAAGACTGGTAGTTTATTCAGGAACTGGGATACATTGTGACACCTCCCTGTTTTCCAGCTGGCAGACATGCAGGTGCAATAGTCCCAGTGGTTTGAACAACGTTGCTGTATTTTATTTTGATCTCATTGTGCGTCTCCATAAATGGGATATGTGAAATTCTAGCGGTGTCTGTAGGTAGACAAAGCACAAAGATCTGCTTAAATAGTAGTTGCAATTTGGTGTATGTTACGCTGAGGTTTCAACAGTTAGCTGACATTCTTGTAACCTTGTGGAGCTGTGTAGTAAACTGAGGAGACAAGGCGCTGATGGGTTTCATCATAGATGAAAGAAAAAAAAGAGTGAACTATAACTTTTTTTAACCTTTTATTTAGTCTGATCGTTGCTGTCAGAATAGTAGCAAGTCTTACACAACCTGTTCTAACCAGAGGGTATTGCCTGGGGACTTACGAAATATCTCCCCGGTGACGCGTGTTGAAGGGTTTGTCCTCAGTTCATCACAGGTTTTGTTTATTTTGTTTCGACAAAGCTGTAGCAGCTTCCATAACAAAGGAGGTCATACAAGAGGTAATGGTACAGCACTCAGATTGTAGTCATTAGCCTATTATAGGGGTCTGCTGTCTGCTCTTCGGTTTATTTGGTACACGACATAAACACTGAAAAAACATAATGAAAACACTCTTTGAATCTGTTCAAGGTGGAAGGAGGAGGCAGCAATCTCATCCTTAGAGTCGAGATTTTTCTTGGTGATATGTTTTAAGAATTCTTGGCTATGTAGAGAATTGTCTTTAAAACAGCAGCTATTTTTTACGTGGGGGAAAAAAAATGTGCGTTTTCTAAGTCTTTTTAAACTCAGATAATTGGTTGATAACAACACAAGTTGATGGCAGCAAAATTAGTGGATGGTGACTGGAGCTGAGAAGTTGTGTGTTCTAAATTCTATTAAGTGAGTTTCACTTCTCTTGAATAGATTGTGTGAATTGTCAGAACTTTTTACTCCCCCATTATGAAAGATCAACAATATTTACTTTCCAGAATGCTTATAAGGACTGGACTGTACAGTGCAATTAACCCAAATGAATGCAGTGACAGTAACACATTTATTTATTCAAAAAGGGGAAAAAATAATTGTTGAAGGGACTTCTTCATTGTAAGATTGCTGTTTTTAAAGAGCAACACTTCAGCCTGTTCCGATGCCTAATTAAAATGTGACTAAAATAGCTTTGAAGGTTAATCATTCTTGTAGGTGCTCTCTGTTCTTGTGTATCTGTGTGTCTTGTTTACCTTGCACTTGGAAGAGCAAGCCTCTTTTAATTGCAGCACTTCTGAACCTCTCTGTGAACATAGATGTCTCTACATGCATAAGCCTTAAGTGAACTCAGAAGGAATGGATTGTTTAGTGAAGCTGGGGGATGAGGAACAAGTGGAGAAAAAGGAGTTGAAGAGCACCTCCTTTTTCTTTTCCTTTGCATAAGTACTTCATTTATAGTTAGCAGTTCTTTTAACAAATAAGTCCTGCTTTCTGCATTTCGGGTGTTAGTGTTGTTTATATTGCTGTGTGATGAGTCAAGTCACGGAGGTATCATGAATGAAATAATGCATTTCTTGTGATCGGATTAACTACCAGTAAAACCCATTCTCTAATCTGGATAACTGATTGCATCATGTTAGTACTGCTGATGCTATGAATAAGAGGGACAGAAGCGTGAAAGAAGCTGTTCGGGTATCTATATCTGTGATACACTGTAGGTGAAAGAAGCACGTGCTTTCACGCACACACACACACACACAAAAAGCCACTTTAATTTCGTAGTTGTGAAGCACCGAAGCAGTGTTAATGAATGTGTTCTGTGGGAAGACTTTTTCAATGAACTTGTTGGTCATATCTGGCATCCAGACATCTGAGAGCAACTAGAATGGTTTTATTAAACTGAATAGGCCAGCAGAAACAACCTAGCAGCTGATCGTAAGTTTCACTGGTGATATGAGTTAAAAAATAAATGAATAAGGAAGAGCAGAGGGAAAGGAGGGAAATGCTTTGCTGTTGGATAGACCATGGCCAACACATTTGTCTGCAGTGACTGTATGATTGTAGATGAGGACAGCATTTTGCTCTGATAATACTGTCAACCTTCTTATTGTTATACAGAAACAATTGAAAGATCCATGACTAGCGTGTTAGTGAGTAATCACTGCAACTTTTATAAACTGCTTGTTTAACGTGATTCCTCGTCCCTATTAAAAATATTCATGCAAGCATGCGTAGAATTGTCTAGTGTATAGACAAAATCTCAGTCTCTGCTTTTTTAGGTTTTGTGCACGTTTTTCTGATCAACTAGCTTGGTGCAGATAGAAGTTTGTAATGTATTTCTAAATAGGTAATTGCTTTATGCTGTATACGTTGGCAGCTATTTAAATCAACAAGTATGCTCTGTTTTCTTTTGAAATTATGACCTACGATGTCTGTTAAATTTTGAATGCATTTGAGGATCAAGATGTTTCCATATGAAACATCCGTAAGCAGTACGTCAAACTTTGAGGTGAACAGTCTAAAAGAAAACATCTGTGACACCAGCAGTCTTTTAGCAATACACTTCATGTCCGAAGGGACAAGCCACGGAGTTTTACAGCCAGAAATTTATTTTCAGAATGAAATGATTGCATAATTCCATATAAATGTAATATGCTGTGTTTTGAAGTAAAATGCCAGCTGCCTCCCAAGAAGTAATTAACTTTGTCACCTGCAACTTTGCAGGGCTTTGCCATCTTCAAAGAAAGTGGAGCACAGCATTAGTTTTCACAAAGTTAACTTTTCTTCTTACAGTTCCTAAATATAATTGTAGAGTTGTGATGGTAGAATGTGTTGATTTCTGTTAATTAGAAGCAGTCGTATACCTTCTATGGTCCGGTTGAGCGCTGCTCCTCTATTGCAGTTACCATTATTGCAGTTGGGAACAATATAGAAAATGAGTTTCCAATTTTCATATATATATATATATATGTTATATATATATATAATTTTCCAATTTTGATGCATGCCTTGATTTTTGGATTATTTCTTCTCCTTTGTCTCCTGATTATTTTTCTGTTGTATCACATGTGCTTGCTAATGGATCTTGTCTTCTAAGTCGATCAGAAGAGACTGTGTGGTTTGTGGTAGCTGCTTGTTACGTGAACGAGAAAATGTGAAAGTACCCCAGATTTGTTACTCAATTTTGTACTTATGCAGTGGAATGTAGTATATTTTGGGGAACGGGCTACTAAATTGGAGAATGTGAGCCACCATGTTTTAAAATACGTTTTAAATCTTGTTAGAAATATAAAACGCTTTCTTATTTCTTTTTCATTGAAGTATGCTCACCAGTCCCAGATGATCCTAGAGTTTTGTGAGATATGGCTTCAAAATTATTTTTGATTTGTTTATTTGGTTTTCAAAGTTGATTTGTCAAGAAGTTAGATAAATGAAACAGAGAGCATTGATTTACTTAGCATACACGTGCTTTAGCATAGCATACATTACTTGAATAAAACAAGACAAAATATGAACACAGGCATTCAATGAATAGCATATATTCTTAGTGCTGTTTATTTTTTAGTTTCGGGTATTGATCCAATAAGAGAGATTACAAAAAGAAACTTTAAAAACAAAATCCTTAGAGGTAGTTCAGTTTATGATTATCACTGTTACTCAGAGCGTTGTTTGGATACATTTCTAATAATTATAGTAATAAATAATGCTAAACAGAAAAGCATTTAAGTATAATGGAAAGAATAGATCAATTTCTAGGGTTGATTTGTAATAGATAATTAACTTGGGAATAGGAGGTTGAAACAAGTATGCATATTTCTTCATGCACTCTTGTGGAAACACAAATCACCTACATATGCTCTGGGCTCATTTCTGCAGCTCAAGAGTTAAGGCAGCGTGACCCTGATTGTGGTGATGTCCTGGGGACTTTGGGGAATAAATAGCTCACCTTCTGCTCCTGGTGCATTTTAAAGTGGCCAGGTCATTAACTTGCTGACGTTATGAGATGATTGCTACAGTGTTTCAAATTTGCATTAAAAATCCTTCGAATCCAGAAGTAGTGGAAAAACAATGTTATTTCTTTACTACCCTCTGAAATATTTACGATTTAATACTTTTTATAAGTGTAATAATTGGTTCTTTTGTAGTCCTATATGAGACAGACAAGGGTAGCTTTATTAGACATGTTAACATTAATTACAGAAGAAAGGTGGATAATTCTGATTCCCTTAAAACACTGTGTATTAATTGAAGTTTCCCTTCTATCTTTGTCTTCTCAGTACTTCTTGGGACATAGAAGGATGAGAACTGTTTTTTCTCTGACTTTTTGTCTTAAAACCCTCTGAGTTTATTTCACTGTTCTTTTTATTTTCAATAATGGAAAAAAATGGGATGCTTGCTAGGTTTTTAAAGCTGTTCTGCTTACTCTAAGCAAGACAGGATGTGAGAGAGGTATATAGCTGCTTCCTACTTATGATAAACCTTAATGCTGCTGACTGGGTACAAAGAAAAGGGAATGTGAAGCAGAATTGGTTCTTGCCTTTTTATACAATGTTCCTCTCATGTGTTTATTTTTGTGTTTTAACTGAATACAGATTCAGATAAAATAATTCAAAAAATGAGCCTTAAATTTATATGTACTGAAAACTACACAAAATTGTGCTTAAGGAGTTGTATTTTTTTGGTCTTGTAACTGTCCTTAAAAGATCAGAATGGTATTATCTGTGTATTACAAGCCATGTGTCAGAATTCTCCTCTGGTGCCCTGGATCAAATGATTGGAGAGGCAGCGTGCCATGTGGCCAAGGAATGTGCTGTCTCATGGAGCTCTGTGCTCTGAAGAATCCCATGTATGTGGCATACAGCTGGGTGCTGTGCAGTGACACTTCTCTCTGCGTATGGGTGTACTGAGCCAATCCAGCCAGCTGCATGTTGCTGTGAGCTGTATCTAGGAGGTGGTGGCATCATGGCAGGAAAAGGTCAAGAATTTACCTGGTCCACGTATATAGATGCTTACCCATTGAAAACGTCTCTGTAATGAGAAATCTTTCAAGCTTTTTAACAGATACCTAAGATACAATCAGTTAAATTTGAGATTAGGTGATTTCAGTTTGAGAAGTAGATAGGGTTTCTTAGCAAAAAGGGTAAATAAACACTGGAACAGTTTATCGGTGGAGGAGGTGGATCATCATTGTCTGGAGTACTAGGATTATGGTAACTTCATTAGTTTAAGAAGTATGCTTTAATCTGTCATCTGGAAAGAATTCCACAACCTGCATTAAGGAAGAGGAGCACGTAGTAGTCTCTGAATTCCCATTTCTTTAACTTTTGAACTTTGGGAGAATGAGATTACATGTTTTGTCTTGTCACTCTTTTAATGTTGCAGTTTAGCATTAAGGCAGTTGTGCTAATTATAAGTATCTAGCCTTTGTTTAGGAGTCAGAAATCAATCTACCAGTTAGCTAGATATGTTTCTTGCAGTTTCACTACTCCGTCCTCATCCTTATGCCCATGATGGAGTCTGAGGATAGATGAGTACTCTGAGACTGACCAGAAGACACTTGATAGGTACCGTATCCGTGCGTTCATAATTTTGGTATAAAACTTGGAAGAAAATCTGGTAAATATCACCAAGGAATTTTTGGATGTATAGATCAGTGGTCATTAGCAGGGAACTATGCAATACCTCTCCTTCAGTTTCTTGTGATATAGAGGATTGGTCTGTTAATGTGCACACACTTCTCAGTCCTTTGACGTGTTCCTGGTGTGAATGAGAGGCTGTAGCACAGTATTTTAGCCAGGGTTTTGCTCAGAGGAACTCTGACGGTAGTGGAATGAAGAATATGCAGGGCTACATGTGGAAACACACAAAAAAAATGAAATTAGGGTTTGGCTTAGTACATATGTCTTTGATACTCCAGAGGTGGGCGATATTAGGTGCCTCAGCTTCTGAATTCTGTGGCATTTCAGTGGGGAAGAAGACTCACAGCTTTGTGGATAGCTGCTTATTATTCTAGTGGATGTTTGTATTTTATGACTGCTTTTTCATTTTACACACAACGTGTGAAGTTTGAGCTCTAAGCAAGCTTTACATTTCCTCCTTTTTTCCAATTCTGTTGGACCAAAGTTTTACAACTGCTTTACTTCTGTTCACCAAAGCATTTTTCAGTAGGTTAGACTGAAATCTGAAGTTCTTGTTTGTGTATGTTTCATAATGAACTGTCCTAGTTGTGAAGGGGAAGCTTGCATTAAAAACTGCTTCAAAGATTAAGCACGTGTAACTTCTTTATCAGACATAGTGTCTGTATCGTATTTTTACTAAAGACAGAATTAAATTTGCTTAACGCTCTGTATGTTTCATTCTTAGGTTGGCCCTTTTCTGTGTAACAGATTCTGTAGTTCATTTTGTTTTCTTGGTGTTCTTGGGAGTGCGTTTAAAGTATATACAAGCATATAAGCTTTAGAGAAGTCTTACTGGTAACATTTTGTTCAGCTGTCTTTCAGGTTCACAGCTTTAAGTCTCATTTGTACTTGAAAGTATCAAGTCTACATTACAATGTTCTTATTTTATAGGTACACCTGCAATTAAAGTTCTCATGCCTGCACTTTCTCCTACAATGGAAGAAGGAAACATTGTGAAATGGTTAAAGAAAGAAGGTAAGACACCACTTCCCATGTCCTCAGTTGCAATTCTTCAGCTATATGTTCTATAAGGATAAGATCATTGCTTCAGGTTGTATCTTAGTATTTTGAAGCAAAATATTTGGTACGTTGATGCTTTCTTTTTGAACAATGCCTCACTTCACAATGTTGGCTTTAAATATTTTTTCTTTATCTTGTATTCCATAAGATTAGTTTGACCTCATTTTGAACATTTTCTATTAGGTTGTTCCAGGGTAAGAGTATTCGTTTTTTGGCTTGTTTGTTTGGTTTTAATTCCTGGTGTCGTGTTTGACAGTAACTTTATAAATCTAAGAATGGTATAGTTTGGGGAGGGGTCTCTGTTTCGTTATTTTGGTGGGTGATAAAATACCTTAAAAGATACAGGTTTTTTTTATAGTTGTTCTTTATGGCTTGCTTTCTAAATATCAGACACAATTTATTGATCTAAATCTGCATTTTGATTGTTCTACCTGAATAAATGAGTTCTTTCTTTTTACTTATCTTTGAAGTATAGGTAAGGCTTTCATCACTAACTTACCTAAGTGCTTTGCTTGTATCTGCTTTGAATATTTTGGGATGGGGAAAGATGGCAACTTTGTAGCTTAGAGGACTTCTTGTAATGGACATGAGCTTTTCTAGTAAGAGGTTCTGCAGAACAAACTAGGAAGAATCTGATGGTTTGTCCATGGGGAAAAAAATGAATGGTTTTCCTCATAAATTGGTCTTAGGATTCAACAGCCATACAGTGTTGTTTTTCCCCACAGGCTTCCCATTACATTCCAACCCCAATGCAAGTAGGAAAAAAAGTATTTTAACTAAAATGAAGTCTTGTTTGGTGGTTTGACTTTGAGATAAGCTATTTTAGGATTGTCATTTAGAAACAAACCAAAATCAAGTATAGGGTATCATCTTGTTAATATCTATCTATTGGCACTGATGTGCAGCTGAACTTTTTTCTTCTGCCAGCCTGGGTAAGGAGCATAACGATGACATTAACGAAGTCAAGGAAAAATAAACCAGTAATTTAATACTTATGATCCTTACATCTGCAGGAATGCTCATAGCTATGTGATCCTTCAGTGAGTTGACTATCCATATGTGTCAGCATTATTAAATATAAGTGTTTGATAACCTCATATCCAAAAATATATATATTTAAAAGCAACTGACTGAAGGAAGGTGCTTGCATATGAAGTGTATTTCCCAGTTTAGACGGCAGGGGCCAGTAGAATACTAGTTGAATTTATTTATTTATTTGCTCTTTGTTTAAGTATCAATTGTTTTCATTTTACACTTTCACAGCATGGGCAGATGATTTCAGTAGGGCAGGAAGAAAAATACTGAACTTAATTGACAGCTTTACTATTTTCTCCTCATTGTTCATGCAGTTTCATATAACGTCTGGTGGGTAATTAAATCCTTCTCTTAAAAACTGTGTATCTTAAAAATTTTATTTATTATGTATGAATTTAATGTTGACGAAAGATAACAGATTAACAGCCCTGGAGAAGAAAGCCCTCTTCTTACTTTAGTCAGGAAACAGAACAGGCAGCAGTATTAGCAGTTTCCATGTGCAGTGTAACTTGGTCTTCTGAGAAACCACCTCCAGGAACTTCTGTGCTCAGTCAAATTTGATTTATTTTGCAGAGAGTACTTCAAACAATGCAGTTGGTATCTTGTGATTTGGGTAGTTGTCTGCTAGTAATTGAATGGAGAGTTTGGACTATAATGTCAGTTGTAAAGGATTTCCTAGAGGGCAAGTCATTTTCAGTAGAAATACTAATCATTCAGTTCAGCTATAAGAAATGATTCATTTAAGTTTTTTTCTTTTGAAGGTGAAAATAAAAAGAATTTTTAAGCATATTGTATATAACCTCAGAGGGCTAGCTACCATTAAGGCAATTCCTGTTGCAATAACTGCTTTCTCATTCAAAAACATAAAACAAGGGTACATTTTCCATAGCTGTTCATCCCAATCATCTCGACTGGGAAAGCTGATCTGTAGTTGACATCAAAGCAGGTACTATTTTGGAGCTATCACATTTTGCACTCTCTATCGGAAATAACTATAATTGTTTCTACTACGGCAAGTCACTGAAACCCTTGAGATTTGGAAGTCTACTACAAAGTGTTCTTGGTTAAATTTGCATTTGATCAATTGCCTTCCAAATCTGTGTCCACTTCTTGGCTGCAGTGTTTACTGGGAATGGGGAAAGGAAAACAAACCCAAACATTTGGAAAAGTGGTTTACCCATTTCCTTGCAGACGTTTCCTCCTGCCTTCCCTGTGTAAGAGAGTCCTTAGCTTTCTGTGAACAACCCCACGTACCCAAATTGGGAGTAACATTCTAAGGGACAAATGTGTGATATTTGTTTTGGCTTGCTTGTGCTGCTGGAGTTATTGCTAAGCAATCTGCAATAGTGAGATGTCTTCTTAATGTTGCAGAACCATTTTCGTACTGATTGCAGGTTGCAAGAAGAGAATAAGCAAGCAGATAGGGTGTTAAGCTCCCTTCTTAGCTATATAGGTTATGGAATTTGCTCAACAATTTGATTTCTTAACATCTATGAGGTGCTTACCTGTTGGCCTGATATGTAGAGCACTTGAATTAATAATCCAGTGGGATTAAGTCACTGATATAAGGCCTGGAAGTTTGGCTTCCTGTTGTGGACTGTTTATGCTCTAGTTATTGCAAAGTGCAGTGCAGCAATTAGATTATTAAATTAAATGAACAGGTGCTACTTTGTGACCTCCCCTGTGAAGTTCCATAACAAGATTGTTTATGAATTCTGAAACTATGTAATTAATTGAGGTTTGATTATCTCTGTTACTTGCTACTGCAGAGATCACAAAGGTAATATAATACTTCATTTTTCTTTTAATCTAATTCAGGCAGTTCTACCTCAATGTAGATATTTATTAAATAACGCAATAAACTTTAAAATGTAGGTTGCAACCTGTACAATAATTTTCCTAATGCTTAACATCAAAGTGACTGCAGAAATTAAATGTTTGTTTAGATAATATAGGTGCAGCATTTCTGCTACTGAGGAAATACTAAAATCATATTTCATGTTAAAAGAAATGTAATCTTCTGTTAGACTTCTGTGTGTTGTCCTCATTTTTCAGTACTCTGAAAGGAAAGCTGCCATATTTGGTTGGACACCAAAGCCTTCAATTGCTTTAAACTTCTTTCAGTGTAGTTTTGTTTTTAAGGTAGTCCACATGGTCAGAATCAGTGTGCTTAAGGAATTCAGATGGTAATAACTTCTATTGTGTGTCAGCAGATACAGATATTCCTGAAAAGTAGGGAAGGAGAGTACTTCAAAATTATCCTGCTTACATTTCTGTAATGTAGTAAGAGGAATTTTTAACATTTGTGCATATTTGTATCTCACGAAATAAGTTTTTTTTTTAAAGACTTTTTTTTTTTTTTTTTAAACTGTGGAAGAGGTTGAGAAAGCCAGCCTGCAGATATGCTTTCCAAAGAAGCTGAAACTCTTCAGACTTTTGTTTGAAAAATTTTGATAGTGTATCTACAAGCTGTGGAACTATGATACTTAGTTAAAAGTATTGCTGCCTGTGATCACTGTCTTAAAAACTGTAAATGTCTTACTTTGACCAGCCTTCTCTATTAATTGCTAAAGACTGCATTTCTGGCAGTGCTGCTTATCAGTGGTTTTGTACAGACAGTTTTCACTGTGTGCGTACTTTGTCTTGGAATACCTACTACAAATACTGCTATTTGGAATTTGATAAATATGTTAATGTTCTGCTGTTGTTTCTACTTCTGAATCTTAGTGTTTGTATATGAAAATGAACAGCATAATATGACAGATCATGATGATCATGATGGGGAGTCATTGGCTATAGAATATGTTTAACAATGTTAATGGGCTATATTATATCCTTAAGTGTCTATCTTCAATGGTTAAAGACATAGGAAGTTTAGATCATGCATTCTTATGTTCTAATATATTTTGCAGGTGAAATGGTGAATGCTGGAGATGCACTGTGTGAAATTGAAACAGACAAAGCTGTGGTTACCATGGAATCGAGTGACGATGGCATACTGGCAAAAATACTGGTAGGGATTCAGTCTATGTGAGTAGGATGTTATCTTTTCTCTCAATGCACTTATTTGCATTCCGAATGAGGGAAAAATACATTATTTTAGTTTTGTAGCATCTTTTTAAAGGGATATTGGTTCATAAGCTGCATTACCAATTTTATTAGTGTTTTCATAAGTTTTTCAAATCCTATTGAGTGCAATGGGGAACAATGTCTCAAAGGCATAACTATGTTAGTACAAGAATCGAATATGGCGTCATATGAAAAAGTCTGTCCTTCCGAAGAGTATCTGGAAAGTTTAAGATAAGATGTAGTTAATGGGAAATTAAAAATGTCTAGTACATCTGAGTTATCAAACCAGCTGAAGTTTGCACGTATCCTTAAACAAGGCAGAAGTTTTGTTATTTCACGCCAGCTGTAATTCAGCACTCTGTTGTTTGAGTCCATTGTGGAAAACTGAGTAAATAAAGAGAAACTAACGCTGTTTTTCACCTTTAAAGATTAATCATTAGATTAAATTAATTCAACCATCCCTAACACTTTTGTTTTTTTTGACTGTATGCTGCAAGTACCTATAGCTTAAGAAAATAGCAGACTAAGAATGGAACAGCTGCATCTGCAAATATTACTTTTTTTCACTGAATCTATTCCTTAATGATCACATTTCGTTCAGTGTAAAATGGCATTAATACTTAAATGAGTGGATTAAAATTTTAGAGTGGTAACCAGGAAAGTGATTATTCTTTCAGCAGAATTAATTCTTAAGTTGACACTGACTTTTTGCCTAAAGTATCTACATTTGGACTGAAAATGGAGAATGAATAATTGTTTTAAAGAATTGTATTTAATATCCATGTTCATTCATGACCTAAGTGAGAATTGCTATGAACTGAAACTACTTTCTGTGAACTTGAACTAGAATAAGTTCTGTCCACCCTGCTTGCACAGTGGCACCAGCTCAGAGAACTTCAGTAGTATGGATGAGTAATCTCCTCTAACTGTTTCACCTTGTCATGGATCACTTGAGCTTTATTTGTCAGCAAAGTTAGGTTTCTTTTGGAACCTTCTTGGTTGTGAATACACAGAAAAATAGGAGTACCCCAAAGCAACTTTTCTTTCAGTCTTTCTACATCACAGGCTACAACGTTCATCGAGTCATATGTGGAGGGGTTTTTCTGGTGTTGTTGAATTTTGAAAATGTAGAGGACATGATTAAAAAATCCAGGAGGTAAAAAGTTAACCAACTTAATAACATTTTTCTCTGTCTCTTCCAGTCCTGATATACAAAGGTGGTATGGATTTGTTCTTATGCTTTAAAAATATTTGTAAACACATACTGTTAAAAACACAAAATGCAGTTGTCTGAGCTGGAAGCTTGCATTGGAAAATATGGAATGCTGGAGTTGTCATCTAATTGTTTATCTTGAAGAGTAGTGAATACGAGGAAAAAGTGCAGTGGGATTGGCGTGAAGAGCACTTCTGGCTTTGAATGCTTGAGTAAAACAGGTTTATAAACACAGACTAACCAGGAGAAGTGTTATGTTACCGAATGGTCAGCCATCCCTGCTGAATTTCTTCATGGCCTCATAGTATTCTTAAAGCATTCTGGTATCAAGATTGCAATAAAGATTTATACACCATAAGCATATCCTAATCCTTATTTGTCTATTCAAGTACCATATGTAGACTGCTTTTTGAAATAGAGCTTCTCTCTATTTCACGTGCACATTTTTTGTTAAGAAATTAAGACATGAAAAAAAAAAAAAACACCAAAAACCCTGATTAATTGTTATAAAATGTTACATGTTAATCTGAGCTTGTGGGACACCTGTGTTGTCATTGCTATGAATCTTATATTTGGCATCAAACGTCTGAGTATTAGGTGACAAGCATAATTTTTAAAATGCCTTATTCAGTGCTAAATGTGGTAGTGCTGCAAAATTATTAGAGTATATAATTTTTGTATTTTCTGTGTTTAGTATTTTTTTTTCTTTTGTTTTTCCCAGTTTTTGGGCTTCAGTGACTCAGGTTGTGTTTGCAGTTGCTTCAAACTGACGTTTTATTTGATTATGAGTGGTGGTAATAGTGCCAATATGCACACTCATAGAAATCTGCTTATCAACAGACCTTCCTGTGATAGGATCTTTCAGCCATAGACAAAGATGTTCACCGTTTTTCTTGTTTGGTTTTCTTGTTTGGCATTCTGTTACCTTGGGGTCCTTTAAACTAATCTCAGTGAAAATGAAATGTGATCAAATCTTGATATATAATTTCTTCTCTCAAGTAAAGCATTTCAAAATACTAATGAAGAAAATATATCAAGAGATCAGAACAGGAAGTATTGATCTAAGTCTTAGGGTTGGCTTTATTGTTGTGTTTTTTTTTTCATGTATTAATTACTCTTAAAGTATTATTTACCTAGTGTTTATGGAGGAAGAAGAAGTGTACTGGCAAAGCTATAAATGTGGAATGTTTTATGAGAATATAGATGAGACTGGATTTGCTGTTTCTTCTTAGATCTAGTGTTAGTCTTTCTGGGTAGAGGAGCAGGTAGTATATCTGAGCAACAGTGTCCTAGTATTTGCTTTTGTCTGGAACAGTCTTTACAGTTGTACAGCATTCTATTTTATTAGTGTTTAAGTTTCTAGGAAACTTGATTTTTATCTGCTAAGAACAATATGATACCTTATCAGGTACGTCATTATTTTGTTTCTGTTTTAGATTAGGCTTTTCAAATGTTTGATAGCAATTTGCATTTTCTTACGAAGTCATCAGCAGTACAGATACGTACAAGGCCCGTTTGAGGCAAGTGCTTCTGCAATGTGGCTTTATGACAGAGAATGAAAATGTCTTTCCTTTGTTTGGAAATTGACTATGTTTGTGCTGGTACAGTCAGAGTTGCATGAAACTACCTTTTTGTCCTAATGTGCTTTGGTATCTGTTATTGATGCCCTGGAGATGTTAACAATTTTGAGGACCTGTTCTGCATCTGTTCCAAAGATCATAGGAGTATTGTATTGTGCTGCCTTTCATTAGGTTGTTAAGTTAACATAGTAGCCATGGTTTCACCTGCAAAAGCATCAAAGAGCTTTGTATGTGGTATGGATATGTCTTTTAACTTCAAAAGGAGCAGCTTCAACAGATTGGGCTTAACCAGTCTAATTATATTCTATTCTTCCTGCATGTTTGGATGTTACCTACCATGTTAGTGCCAGCATTTCATGGTCGGACTTGTTAATTGGTATCACTTACATATATTTTAGTCGCGGATGTTAGCATAAAGCAAATGTTATGTTCTTCAAAAAGAAGGAAAGAGAGGCTTTGAGGACTTTGGCTTCTGTTTTTTAGCTTCTGCATTTACAAGTTTGTTGGTTGGTTGTTTTTTAAAAGTACCACTGTCAGATGCATCGTAGTAATCTCGATACATTGCTGTACATGTCTAGCAAAATTTTCAGGCTCTCTTCCCAAAGAGCCACATCCATTTCCAGTAGCTTATGTGTCTTTTTACTTAGAAGTAGTAGTCTGTAACTTCTGCACTTTAACTTCTGAGTGCTAACTTTAGATGTATGAGATTTGGGTGTGTTAGTTAATATTTCTCTTTTACTTTATAATAGCAGCTGTAGTTAATTACAGTCATGAGTCTTTTTTATTAATAGCAGGAATAAAACAGGATATATTTTCCTGAAGGACTGTCATTAATGTGGCTGAAATTTTCACAATTACCCTTTTTAGTCAAGAGTCTAGACAATGCAATATTTAACTTAATATTCTCATTGCCTTAAATTTAGGTAGAAGAAGGAAGCAAAAATGTACGCTTGGGCTCCCTAATTGGTCTGCTAGTAGAAGAAGGACAGGACTGGAAGCAGGTTGAAATACCAGCTGATGATCCATCTTCTCTGGTGTCACCAGCAGCTGCTGTTACCTCAACTTCTGCAGGTCCTTCAGTTTCAGCTCCTCCTAAAGTGGAACACCAACCTGGAAAATTGCAGTGAGTTTTTATGTCCATTATGAAATTGAACTTTTATTTAGATTAGTAAAGCTGAACTGTAAAGAATCTTCAGACCATTTTTATTTGATATTAAGCTGTTATTTAAGAGTATATGTCAGGGTATGTGATGTAATAAAACTTGCTTGCTTGTAACATTTCTCTCCTTGTAAGCCCAGAAGGTAAGTTCAGCCAACATAGCTTTATTAGAGCACCTTCTACGCATGTGCTTTTATTCTGATACATAATTGCTTTATGATGAATTATAAGCTTAAACGAGGAAGAAGTTTTGTTCGTGTATGTTGTACACTAATGCTTATGCATCAGATGGACAGTTTATGTTTAACTTCCTTCCTGTTTCCTTTTTTTTTCTTTCTTTCTTTTAAGAAAGATAAAGCAACAACAAAAAAGACCCATTCCAAATGTTCTAAGTTATTGTATGTTTTGGTATTGGAAAAGAATTACTTTCATTTTCATAACAACAGAATATGAAAAACTCAAGACCATGAGCTTATGTACTCTTTGTTAGAAATGACAGAGATGAGCAAGTCTTTTGTGTGAGTTCCTGAAACTCATTTTTTTTATATTGTTATGAACTGAATTTGAAGAATGTATTTGATTCTGCACTCATCTTCCTTTTCCAGTATATTGTGTAACTGATGAAGGTGGAAATTTGGAGATGAGTTTTGTGGCGTAGTGAAAATGCTAACTCATGCCCTGAACCAGAGATTGAGCACCTGGTGGGAAGGCAGAGCCAATGCAGGGGAGCTCAGGTATATGCAAGGCACCTGAGTGACTGGAAAGGGTGGAGCCAGAATCCACCCCTTCTCAGACCTCATCTAAGGGTGGTCAGTAGAGGTGAGGGCATCTCTTGCTGGAGAGATCCCTGCTTACCTGAGGCTTTCTGAACGTAAACAGATCTTTTCCTTTGTTTCCATGTCTGCGTTTGTGCTCATTCTCATTTGCTGCAGCCAAATACTTTGCCGCCCCACTGTAATTGCAATATTTTCTGTCCCATTATAGCACTGCATCAGGTCTTTATTTTGGTTCTGTTAAGTTATTGTTATGTTTTTAAATTCAACCTTGCATTAAGGCTTTGTGAATGGGCACGTTCTGATTTATTAGTAGTACAGCCTTTGCACAGAACTGTTTTCTTCCCTTGGTTATTGCTTCTGAAATACAGCATATGTTATATATACAGCATATGTTATATAGTTTCTCTTGATATATGGTAAGTATGTAAACTTGCTGTTTAAATAGTTTATTTTTTCTTCCTGCTTCTTTAGGCTTCGCTTAAGTCCTGCAGCTCGCAACATTGTGGAGACACATGGGCTAGATCCAAGCAGCATTATACCTTCTGGCCCTCGAGGAATCTTCACTAAAGAGTATGTAGCTGTCTAGTTGAATTTGAAAAAAACCTATCAAGTAGATAGTGAGAATATATGAGGAGATGCTTCAAAAAGCCTTAAACTTCAAAAAAAAAAAAAAAAGTTTTGTTCTTTTTTTTCCTTTATATCCTATTGGGGCTGTATGATTCTGCTGTCCCATTTCCTACAGCTCAGCTTAACAACCAACCGGCTCTTAACACATAGGCTGTTAGCTACTGTTGTGGATGTAAAGTATTTTATTACTCAGAAGTACAGTCTGAGCCAAAACAAAACAACTCTGGACTATTTTCTTTAGTTCCTTTTCTTTTATTCAGATCTTTTGCCTCCTTCATTAAAGTTCAACCATGAAATCTGTCAGAATTTAGTTTCATTTCTTTTTGTTAAACTGCGGTCAGCAATGAAATGCAATAGTATGGAATCCAGAGTTATGGTTTTTTTTTTTCCTTGTTTGTATATGTGTAATGCCTGTCTTTGCAACAAAATTTCCTTAAGCCAATCAAGCTCCTATTTAATCTTCTTTAATCTTGTTTTTGATTATTCTGAGCTGATGGTTGACGTTCAACCCTTAGAGTCAGGAGCTCATATGAGAACCTACTGTGGTAGATCCAGAATTCTTAACCTTGATATTGTGTATTTTCTTTGCATTAGCATGTGAGGAATTAGAGAGAAGAGCTTTTGGCAAATGTACTTTTTTTATTATTACTTTTCGTAAGTGAAATTGTTGCTTTTAGCAGATGCTTTCCTTCACTTTCACAGACCTTGAAAGCTGCTGTTACACTGTTTCCAGACAAAGACAACTAGGTTACTGTAACTCTGAAGTTAATTACGAGAAGCAGGTAGTGAAACTGTCCCTGCTTTTTCAAAAGTTTTTCCTATTGCCTTTGGCTGGGTTGGATTAAAATAGAGGTTTGAGTGAATAGGATATTCTGCGTAACAGCAACAAATTATCAGAGAAGTTATTTTCTTCATTATGGTATTCTATGGTGCGTTAGCAGTCTTTGGCAGGTGGGAACCCTCTAGGAGTTTGAACCACGTAATTAACGTTCCCTGGTTGTCATGGAGATGTGGCAGAGATATTTCTGTAGCTATGAAAACTGCTTGCACACAAAATCTTTTTTTTTGTTTCAAAACATTGCTCTTCTGTTGAAATAAATTAATAATAATAATTAATAATAAAGAAAAGATATTTGACTGAAAATATTTCTTAAATGCAGCCTAATTTTTACTGTTTTTTTAACCATTACTTTGAAATGGTTTTAATCTTCCAGGTGCCTGCAGGCTTTGCTGTTATTCTTTGAAATAAAATGCTTGCAGGTTTTTGTAGACAGCTGCTACAAATATTCAAGGAAATACTTTTGTTAACTTGAGATCCCTGTTAAAATAAATGCTGTACTTTTTAGCTGAGTGATTCATAGTCTTCTTTCCAAGAAAACTGGTGATTGATTCTTTGAGGTAGTGTTGCATGTTCAGTTTTCACTTTCGAAAGTTGGGTTTCCTTCTTGAACAGAGCTCATTGGATTACCAGAAACAAAGGAAAATAGTGAGTTATGTAGGCAAGCAGAATTCTTTTCCACCAGCTTTCTATCTTTAGATTCAATGCAGTGTAAAATCTACTTCTATCAGCAGTAGCTCGTTTCACAAGATAGCTTTTTCTGTCATTGTCTATCCTTACTTGGTAGATGGATGCTTTTTTTTTTTTTTTTAATAATATCTTTTGTTCTGTTAGCAATTTTCTGTTTTTGAAGAGAAATTCAACTTCTGTTAAACATGAGTAGTCTTTGTTACCTCTCCCTCTCATCATTGTGTTGTCCTGTATAGATAGGGTTTTATAGAGTAGCTAGAAAGGGATAATAGTGACTTTTCTTTGCAGTTCTAATGAAATATCTCTTGGACATTGTGCAGAAATCTGTTTAATTTGACATGCTCCTCAAACTCTTATATTTGGGCTCTAAATCTTGAACCCTTGACAGTCATAAAAGATTGCTGTGCCTGTTTTTCATAATCAGTTGAGTAATGTGTATCTCAGACTCGCACGTGAGTTTCAAAAATTCTCAAGTGTATATTCTAGTCTAAAAACAAGCTCAATTTTCACAATCAAGTTTTCAGTCAGTGCACTAGCAGCCGCTAAAATCATTAAAGCATTTTTGCTTGGTTACCATAGGTAGGGCTGTTTTTTTTTGTTTTTTTTTTTTTTAATTTCATTTGCATAATACATGGAAGTAATTTCTAAGCATTTCCTTCATTTTAAGCATATAACAAATTATTGAAGCTTTATTCAGTGTAATACGGGGATGATATAATGAGCAGATGGTCTCTGTTATAATTGCCAAGTTCAAACTTTTGAGTAACTTTTGGTAGCTTCTAGTATGTTAAGTAGAAAAGTAATGTTACATCAAGCAGTTTTCTTTTTTGTGTGTGTGTGAAGTTGAAATGGTGGAGGATGGTTTTCATTCAGTGAAATTTATTCTCCCTTTATGTAGAAGTTATGTGAAATCCTGAACAAAATTTTTTGAAACAAGTTTTAATTTAATTTTTGAATTTGAGAAAAGAAGGGACAACTTTTGTATTGAATTTACATCCTGATCTCTGACTTTTTTTTTTCTTCAAGCATTACTTGAAGTATCTGTTGGGGCTGAAAGAATAAATTGAAGCAGATTACCAAGGAGTAAACAGATACGATATAGAAAACAGAGCTTTTCAGTTTTTAATTCTTGACTCCAGAGTGGTATATTATGAGGCAAAAAAATTACAAGCTCTTCAGTGTTGTTCTGAGGTTCTAAGATTTTGTCACTTTATGAAAAATTTAATACCGTATAAACTATTAATGCTTATTCAAGAGTAGATTCTCACTTAAGCAGTAATTAATAAAATTAGGAAGTGTTTTTGTTAGGTAGCTCTGGCTTAGAAGCCATTTCAACGTTGTAAATGGTCTGATTTTTAGATTTCTTTTAGATTTTTCTCTGCCAGTTTGTAATAAACATTTGTGTTCACAAACATCTGTGGATGTGCGGAGGTGATGATGGCTTCATGATGTGATAGATCACATAGGGTATACGATGTGAGATTGTGTTATTGGATCTGGAGCATAAAGAAGCAATCCACTGATACTACCTTTTTGCCAAGTCACTAGCGCAGACACATTTTACTAGCATCACTTATTTCACTTATGGTTGACAGTAGTGGTGTAGATGAAGAGTGAACTTGCGTGCTATCTCTATACATGCTCATAAATATTTATGTCAGGCAATACAGGTTAATGATTAATAAATTTAATACTTTGCTTACAGTGAGCACTATTTATAAAGTAGCATTAGAAACCTTTTACAAATAATTAATTTATATTTAGTTGAAGTGGTCACCAAAATAATGGATGAAATCGCTGGGTTGTTATTTTTAAGACTATATAGCATGAGCAAGTATACATTGCCTTTTTTTCAAGAAACGTCAGTCCAGTTCACAAGTTGGTTTGTACACTGACCATGATCATTGATTTTGTTTCTCTGACACAAATGGCTTCAGTTACAGTGTATTCAAAGCCCTTTTATAAACAGCAGTGCTGAACTTGTGATTTGACTATAGAAATGTGAATGCACAAAGGAAGGTTGCTAATCAGTTAGAATTTGTAATGGGGTATTAATGCTTTGGGGATGTTTGAAGTTGTTTCTTCTTTGTCAGTGTTTCATTGTGTTTAATCACCAGGGATGCTCTTAAACTTCTGCAAGGGAAGCAGAAGGGTACACCCAGTGAACTGAAACCTGTGGTTTCTCCACCTACTCCTCAGCCTACTGCAGTGCCTTCTGCTTTGCCAGCAACAGCTGTGGCTTCTGCTTATCCAAGGCCAATAGTTCCACCAGTTTCCACGCTAGGACAGCCTGCTGCACCGGTAACATTTCTTTTTAAGTCCTCATTGTTGTAAGAGGTAAATATTGCCACTGCTGCAGAGGTAGCGATGTGAAATTTCCAGAGCTAGAGAGAAATCTTTCTTCCTGTTTTCATTGATATTTCAATCAATGTCTTAAAATTTCTTACTTTTATGAATAAGGTGAGAAAATATTTGTGTTGAAACACTACTTAATTTATTTGGAGGGAGAGAGAAGAGTGAGAAGGAAAATTTGTAGTGGAAACTGTATGAAGTGGCTGCTCTGGGAACTGAAAAAGTAGTAGCTTCATTATTTAAATATTCTGAGCCATGTGTAAGAGCTGACAGGTGAGTGTGTATATACCCTACCTGAGAATTCAGGCATGGATATTTCGACATAATCCAGTAGACCTTCTTCAAAAATGAATAGGATTAATTCTATACTGTTAATCCAAATTGAGTGGAATAGACTAGAACTCTCATTGATCTTAACTGCATTACTTTCAGTAGTTGAAATGTATATCTGATCTCTAGGTGGTGCTCAAAGTGTGTCGAAGCTGGCGTTTTGTTGCGGCAAAGGGGAATGTGTATTTCCTTTCTTGTTATTTAGTGTGTAGCACATGATTTCTTCCAGGGCGCATTCACAGAAATACCAGCTAGCAACATCCGAAGAGTTATTGCGAAGAGATTAACAGAATCTAAAACCACTATACCTCATGCTTATGCTTCCGCTGACTGTGGCATTGATGCTATTTTGAAATTAAGAAGTGAATTAGCCAAAGGTTAGTGATTAAACTAATTTTCTATAGCACATGGTATGAATGTGTACTTTGTTCACATCATTTTGTGTCCAGAAAGTGCAGTTTTTTGTATGGACAGAACATTATATATTCAAATAATCTTTTTTGGTATCCTGTATATCGGACTTGAGCTTATGTGATTTTTTGGAATTGGGTAACATGTCAAGATACAGAAAAACAGAGCTGTTTCTTTGCCAGGAAACATAATTCTTTGTAGCAGGTAGCTGCAGAGGACTATGCATTGTCCAGTATATTTTTGTTTCATTCCATCAAGATGCAGCAATATTTAGCTTCTTTACAATTAAAACTCAAATTATCTGTGTAAGACAGAAGAGGAAGCCTCAAATAAAAATACACTCATGTGCTATTCTTTTAGGTACATTGTTATAAAACTTGTGGTTTTGCTGGCTTGTTCACTGGATTTACTGAAAAAAAAAAAAAAAAAATTGTAGTTGAGAATGGCATTATCCGTGGTAAGGAAAGATCTTAGCCAACGTATTATAAGTTCCCCTTGAAGATAGAGTAATGGTAATAATGTGAGTAAGACATGGTATATGTCTTTAATTGAAGCTTGAATACGTGCTTAAAGCTATGTAAACCTGATACATAAACAGAAATCTTTTGCGTAGAAACCTGGATAATTTTGAAATGCGCATTGGATTAAAAGATATAAACCTTAATATACGTGAAGTACCCAGAATCCCAGTATTCATGAAGTCCACACTTTTATTTATATTAAAATATTTTTTTCTTAGAAGTTTTTTGTCTCAGCATGTATTCACTAAAATGACTTCAAAAATATTCTTAAAGTTTAAGATAATTTTTCTCTTGGCCTTCTGGTAAACAAAAAATCCTGTATGAAAAGATTTTCTTCTTTAGGTTTATAAACTTCTTAATCTAAAATAAAAATAAAGACTGTAATGGAATAATCAAGATCAGGGGGAAGATTGCTGAGCAGTTGTGTTGTCAGACTATGTAGCTGTTTTTTTAAGCAAGTTCATATCTCTGACACCAATCAGGTAAACCAGAGGGGAAAAAAAATTAATGAATAAATTTGCTTTGCTTTCTTTTAGTCACATCTTCTCATATCTCCTAACCTACTTGCAGAGACTTAATTTATAAATTTCTGATACATTTTTCTTCACAGAAGAACTGAATTGAGCAGTTGAAAAAAAAAGTGTTGCATATTTATGCCTCTGTAGTACCATAATTTCCTCTGACTAAATGAATTATTTTAAGCTGTCCCAGTGCACTCATCTGTTTTGCCTTCGAAGCTGTGAAATAGTCATCTAAACTCAATTGAGGTGGTGCCACAAATGTATGAAGCAGTTACAGAGATAAAGGAATGCAGATCTGTGGCAGGAAGTGGTCCCTGCTTGTCTTCCATTTAATTCTTGTCCATGGAACTCCAACTAATTCTAATCCATTGCAGAATGAAGTTTAGCTGTAGCTGTCCAGGAGGAGTGGCATTCTCAATAAATCTGTGTAGGCTGCTCCAAAAGTAGTTACCATGAAAATAAATGAGGCATTACCACATAAACTGTTAGCTATGCCCCTCTGTTGCCATCTGTTGTATGACAATAAAATGTAGCTGAACGTTGTCAAGGTTCAACTGCTACTGCCATAACCACTAACTTCTGCCTCTGACATGGTGGGCCAACAAGGTGAAATAGGAAGGATTACTTTCAGAGCAGCCCTTGTATTTAGTTTTAAGGTAGAACTTGAGAAATTAGTCAAATGACCGTCAAGTGTGATTGACTTTAATGTTTGTAAATGGTTTTATTGGTGCTATGTTTCTATAAAATGTGGAATATTCTTCACATGTGTTGTGTTTTATGTACTGGATACTGGTTAATATTGGTTAATCTGTTTTATCAGATGCAGCCAAACTGATTGGCCGTAGCTTTTAAAATTAATTTCCATTTTTAGAGGAGGAAATCCCTTTTCAAATCAAATTGGGAAAAGATTGAATACTTTTGATAGCTGCAGTTAATCTTTCTGGTGAAAGAATCACTTACTTTTTACAAAACTTGAATTCTCAGTACCTGCAACGTTTGGAAACTATTCCAGGCACTCAGGTTATATTTCTACCACTTTGTAAATTTAATTTTCTTGTTCATTTCATTTTATGAAATTTAATTTTCTGCATTGCAGTAGTTCAGAATGCATGAGCAAGTACTTAATTCTGTTTGACAAAGTAGACGGATCCACATAAGCTTCATAGCCTGGTTAAAGGCTATTACTTTGGTTAAAAATGAATATATGAAGGCCCTTTATTTAATGATGGAATGTTGAGGTAAAATATTCGTTGTTATTATTTATTTATATTCTTAGTGTTGCCATTTAGTCATCTTCGTTTATTCTTGTGATTTTTTTCTTTGATTTTTATTTTTTTTTATTTTATTTTTTTTTATCATCACCTGAAAAAATTGTATTGTAATCACCCCAGACAAGCTTTAAGCACATAAAGAACAGAAGGCTGTAAGAAGTGAGATACAAAATTGTCTTAGGAATGCTTAATTTTTTTCATATCTTTCCTACTGCTGTGGATTCTTAATGAATACTTTTTGAATATATAGGAGTGGGAAAGAGCCATAAGTCTCAGCATTGAATTGCAGAGACTAACCTGGAATTTTTGTTTTTTCTGATGAAAATAAAAGTGGTTTCTACTATACAATGAGTTATAATACGAAAACTTAATGCAACATAGAATCATAGAATCCTTAGAGTTGGAAGGGACTTTTAAAGGTCATCTAGTCCAACTCCCCTGCAGTGGACAGGATCATACACAGCTAGATCAGATTGCCCAGGGCCTGCTCTCTGCTGTATTCTTCTGTGATTTTGTGGTAAAATATATAGCAGTCATCCATACTGTGATCTTTTGAGTTAAAATATTGCAGATGAACTTCATTGAACTGTACTCCTGTATGACTGAGATACAAATTTGTCTGATATGCAGATGCATTGATGTGAATTCCATGCTGTTGTGCTAGAATTCAAGGATTTTCCTTACTCATAAATTACTGTTCATGGGACATATTGCAATTCGATTATGTGGCACTTGGTTAATTCCTTGTTGTTTGTGATTGCTTAAGAGACATTTACTTAACAGTTGTCTATAAATGATTTTAATTTCACAGAAGCATTCTTAAAGGTGTGTGTATTAAATGTCAAAACACATTTTCAGGAAATAAGTAGTTTTGCTTCTTGAACTTTTTGTCTGACAGCAGTCATGATGGCATCTGAGAAACTTACTGTATTTATTATGAGAATTATGTATTTAATATTGTGTGAATATCATATCTTCGTGATAATTTTCCAGCAACTATGAAGTATTCTACATTGTATTTGTAGGCTTTTCTTCTGTTGCCAGTCATGACTGTAGGCAGTACTGCAGTCTGAAAACCTTAAAAAAAATAAAGAAATGCAGTATAGCAATTGTTTCTATCCCTTCTCCCAAATTTTAGGGGAAGAAAGCAAATGTAGTAAATTATATGCAGTATTTTTTATGCTCACATGCAGCCCAGTCCTGTAGAGGTTATGTTATGTGCTACCAGCTAATGCTATCTTTCTTGTGTGTAGTATTGTTCTTTATGTAGTTAATATAACAATATAATATAAACTCAATTCAGGGATTCACAGATGCTTTCACCTTTGTAATTCTTATATTATAAGGCCCCAAGGGTGACTGGAGAATAACATACCTCTAAATCATGGATGAATAAAAGCTGATCTTTGCAATTATTCCAGTTTATGCATGAAAATACATGAAGACTAGTAGTCTGCGTTGTTGTTTTTGTGTATTTAGATCCTACAGTACTTTTCTACATGGAAAGTAAACATGAAAGGCATAAAGCACATATAGACTATTTTTCATAGGAATGAGTAGTAATGCTCAATTTTGCAGGTGCTCTGACTTGGTATCAAAAACTAGAAGGAATGCATCTGCTGAGGAATCTTTTCATTCCTGATATTTATGGTAATAAAGATGAGTTACTTTTTGGCATTGTTTCTAAGAAGCAAATCTACTGATTTACTGGAATCCTGTCATCACACAAGTCTGCCGAACGCATCTTAAAGGCAGTGGTGTTTTTCTTTTTGCAGATGACATTAAAGTATCTGTGAATGATTTTATTATCAAGGCGGCAGCAGTTACTCTGAAGGTAAGTGAACAGTTGACTTTAATGCATTTTATAGTAAACTGCAAAAGGAACAAGTATTTTGTGAGACTGTATGGAGATAGGAACGCTATCATAGCAAAGCATCTAATACGTTATCATTTAGCATCCATTCTGAGCTATCTAGGTAGAATTCTCCATGCTGTCTATACTGTGGGCTGTAGAAGTGAGATTTTTTTATTTTTATTTTTTTTTAGTAAAGATCTCCATAATACAGTTATAAGCAGGAACTCTGCAGGTGAAATAGCCTGCTGACAGCATCTACTGGTGAGGCAACTGGCAAGATAGTTGATTTTGGTTTTTTTTTTTGTTTATTTGTTTGGTTTTGGTTGTTGTTGCATCATATTTCTTTCTTAAAGTTTTAAACAAATATTTGTTGAAGTCTTACAGCCATTTTGTTTAATTAGCTCAGATGTATTTTAGTGATGTACTTTGTCACCTCTGCTTTGAAATAAATGTTCTTCATGGAACCAATCTTAGATTGTTTCTGGAAGCTGTCATTTGTTCTCTTTGTCAATGAAGAAGTTCAACTATTGTAATACATCCTGAAGTTAAAATCCTGTGTTTCAATAGTACCTAGTCTTTATGTGCCTATATAATTATATGCTTATATACCTACCCTTTATAGTAACTTCACAGTCTTAATAAGTTATTTGCCTGTTCTTTGAGTGAAACTGGATGCATTGCCTTCCAATCTTTGTCAGTTATTCTGCTTAGAAAATGTTACCAGTACCTCTTAATTTTTTTAAATGAAAAGTTTCAGAAATAATTCTTTAGAAGAACTCCCATGCTGGGAGTCAAATGAGGGTGTCAGATCACTTGGAAAAATATGAAATAAGTGAATTCCTTCTTATGAAAAGAAGGAATTGTTATGATTTTACTTGAATGTAGAGTGTTTGTTTTGAGTTCAGTTTACAGTTAATTTTAGAGTAAGTTAGAGGTGTGAGCTCTGACTAATCTGAAGGCCATTATTTGTGAAGTTCAGGAGGAAACAATACTATTATTTAGTGACCGCTTATAGCTGGAATAGATCTGTTATAGCAAGATAACTTGGGGGGAATCCACACTATATCCTTAAATATCCCTATGAAGTTTGCCCTTACTATTAAAGCAGTGTACTTATGACAATGAATGAACGTAGATTTTTTAAGTGTTGTGGTGTTGCTGTGGTCTTGTTGTTCATACCTTCCTGATTACACAGTGATCACACATTCCAGCTGTATGGTAAATGAGGAGGTGAACTTTCTAATGTTGCATCATTTGAGCAGCAGCTTCTACAACTTACAGGTTTCTGCTTAGTTGCATTACAGAATAAGCTGATAACATCAGAAAGGGTGAGAGCCATTTTTCTCATTTGACAGGACTAACTATATAAAACCTGAAGGAGGAACTTTATTTTTAAGTTAGGGAGCTATTCCCATGGACGTATGTTAATTCTGTCTCAGTTCCCAACACTGTATAATATTGTTTGGGCGCAGTAATGGAACAGACAGTAATTTAAAATAAGAATTCACAAGTAATTTTTCATTGGTATTCACATTACGTTGTGCTATATTTAATACTTGATGTGAATGTGTGCCTTAGTCACTGAGGACAAAGGAAACAGGGTTTTACAGTTCCACAAAAGCTATTACTTTCCATGTTAACTTGTAGAATTATTTTATCTTTTCAATAACTTTTTCTTTTCTAATATTACACACTTTGTTGGCTTTCATTTCGGAATAATATTTCAAATATTCAGTTTTCCACATGAAGGTTCATTTTGATTTTTTTTTTCTTTTTTTTACAGAAAAATCTTTCCTAGAGATGTATCTAAAGTAATAAATCTAAGATAGTAATGTAGCTTTGAGTAACTGTGATTCAAAAAAAAATTCAAAATTCAACTCAGCTTGACCTTACCTGGCCATGAAGAGCAGCATACATGTGTTATTAAAAATCTACATATGGAAGGATATCTGCTTTGATCATGTAAAATGATAAAGCCATATTACTTACAAATGCATTGATTAGATGTTCTAACTTCTTAAGTAATGCACCTGAACGCTTTCTTGCTTGATGCTGAAATAATGAAATAGGGCTCTAATGTTTGTTAGAACCCTTGTCAACCGATTTTAAGGTTGCTTTGTCTACTTGTTAGTTTATCTTCTAATTTTATTTTTCAGTTAGGGAAGATTCCAACATCTACTTAGGTTGTGACTGAAACAGCCTGAAATAGGTTGCTTATAAGTGCTTAATGTTATGCATATTGTTCATTCAATCATTTAGTATTGTACTTATTAGTAAAGGAGTTACTCCCTTAATACTAGTGCTGACAGTTATCCCTTTTGTTCTGTTAACAAAGAAAATCTTGAATAAATGCACACTCTAAATGCAGTTTAGATTTTATTTTATTGAGCTTTGCATTTGATTTTTTTTTCTTCCCCTTTTTCTGTTAAAGAAATGGTGATGTGTCAGTGTTAATTACTGTCTCAATGAATGAAGCTTAGTTGAGTGTTCCTCCCTAACTTCTTCTGCAATATGATGTCAATTTTCAGTTTCCTAATCTCATTAAGATCACTTACTACAAAACTTTGGAAGCAATATCTGCACGGTATCTTGGACCAGTAACTTGACACTTCACCTGTGTGTCTTGCTCTGCTTGTTTTCTCTTTTTTCCATGAATTGACTCATCTTTATATGGTAAACTCAAAAACTTATCAGTAAGTGTTATTTGAATCTTAGTTGTGAGTCTACACAGAAATACTTCTAATGTGCTTTAGGAGAACGTCACCCCAATAACATTGAGTATACCTGCAGCATACTCTGTAGCTTCCTTTGTTAAGAATCAGACTTGAGATAAGACTGGAAAATAATACAAGACAGAATGATCTCTGTTTTTTGTGCTTTTCAAGTCAATATCCTGTGATTTATTTATTTATTTAGGGGGAGAAATAAAACTGGTTTTTAGTTTTCATGTGCTGGGTGTCTGTAAAGTGGTGTCAGTGGCTTCTGAATGAATCTGGAGTTTTCGTTTGCTAGTTTTCCAATAGTGTAAAAAAAAAAAACTTCCTGGGTTCCCTAAAATTGTGTGTTTTCATTTCCTGGAGGATAGATTCATACTTCTTGACAAAGTAAGTTTAGATCAAGCTAATAATGTACATTGTATTACTTTCTTTCCTTGCTTGTGGCAGTCGTGATGACAGATGTGACCTGTTCTTTTGCCTTCATTTACAAACAGCAGTTCTGATGCACTAATTAATTTGGTGGATGCCTGTATATGTTTATAACCATGACACTATGTCTTAAAGAATTTTCCTTTTTTCTTGATAATTGATTGCACTACTGTTCTTTTACCAGCTGTCTTTTTTTTCCCTTTCTTCTTTTCCTAGCAAATGCCAGATGTGAATTCAACATGGGATGGAGAAGGCTGCAGGCAGCTGCAATCCATTGACATTTCTATTGCTGTGGCAACAGACCGAGGGCTCATTACACCAGTCATAAAAGATGTTCCTGCCAAAGGACTACAGGAAATTGCTGCCTCTGCAAAGGTGGGACTTGACTGTACTGTAAGCTGAGGAATATAATAGCCGTGTAGTTCCTTGTAGTAGAAAATGAAACACGATCCAGATACACATCAATTTCAAGAAAAGCACTTTTGAAATGGATCTAGTACTGTTTCTTAGATTTAATTATTATTAATTTTGCAGCTGTTTATTTTTAACTGTAACTTAATTAGATTCTGGCTAGACGGTTTGAAAAATGAACTTGTACAGACTTCTGCTTTTTAATGCCATTGATATATTTCAGTAATCCTTGTGAGATTAATTTCTGTAGTATTTTTTATTTGAGTTTGAGTTTTTGCTGCTTTTCCACGACATTTGTTTGTGGCTGCTTCTGTTATACTCTTTGCAGTATCCACAACTTTTCAATTTGCAGTTGAGAATGTCACCCCAAAGATAATGTTGTACTAATGAGCAGTATTTTGCATAAGCCAGGTAACCATTAGTGACTTGAACCCTTGTCAGTTGTTACCAGCCGTAGGAGGAATGTTTTGTGACAGGCAAAACTACAGTGAGTGTTGAAGAGCACTGATATGAGCTTTTATTTCTTTGTCTATTGGGTGCTTATCTAAGACGTACAGTATCTCAGGAATGCAGTGGAAGTTGCTGCTAGGGCAAGAAACTGTCCTGAAACTGGACACAAGCTGTGCTTTATATATTTTTTTTCGGTCTTTTACTGAAAACAGCAGAAACTAGAACAATCTGTACTGGCAGAAAGAGACTAACAAAGTTGCAACAGAAAAGGATTCCCATAAAACATTCTGAATAAGATATTTTTAAGATTTTCTAGTCAGTATTTTTTCCTTCTTGTTGAAGCTTCATGTTGTGAAAATAAATCATTTCACTGATGTACTAGTCAGCCAACGAGAAGATAAACTTAGATTGCTATATTACTCCATAATTGGTGATAGAATTACAAGGGAAGTGTTACTGGAAGAGAAGCATAGCAGATGCTTCAATTTTTCACCCCATTTACCTGTAATGTCATGATACTGTATTGCAAACCATTCTTACCAGAAATTAACGTCCTGCATCTCCTGTGATGAGAATGTAGGCAAACATTGTTTAATTATACAAGCATTCCCTTTCCCTTTAATGTAGATGTTGTGTCACACTGGGTCACACTGCTCCATATGAAAGCAATTAGGTCACACGGATGTTCATGTCCACACCAACATAATTTTTTCAACTTCTTTACTTAATTATTGAAATAAATGTGTACCTCTGACACAGAAAGGGGAGACATAAACTGGGAGACTGCATGTGTTTCTCTACCAGTCTCACTGCGCTTTCACAGAATCACAGAATTGTAGGGGTTTGAAGGACTTCTGGAGATCATCTAGTCCAACCTCCTTGCTGAATCAGGCTTCCTAGACCAGGTTGCACAGGTAGGTGTCCAGGCACGTCTTGAATATCTCCAGAGAAGAAGACTCCACAGCTTCCCTGAGCAGCCTGTTCCACTTCTGTCACCCTTACTGTGAGGAAGTTTCCATGCACGTTTGTGAGGAACTTCCTATGCATCATGGAATGATGCATGTTCCTATGATTTGATAGGTGCATTCTTTCTGTAGGTTGCTTATGTGTTTCCTGGTCCGTGTTAGTTCTGGATCTGCTTTCCAGGCCATGCACATCCTAATAGCATATTTTTCATTTTTTTATCACTCAGTGTAATTGCAGATATGCATTATGCTCAAACCGACTCTATTGTGTGAACACTATTTCCATGGTTATTGCTTTCTAGTTCAGTAATTATTTAGAGATGAATAAAAGCCTAAAACAATAATCAGTGTCTCCTTTTGGGAGCTTACAAGAAGATTTTTTATACTCTGATAGCAATAGGACAAGGGGGAATGATGTTTAACTTAAGAGGAGAGATGTTGAGAAGAAAATTTTTATTCAGAGGGTAATGATTCTTTTAAATTGATAGTAAGAGAATGTTTTCAGAGCTTAGTGTAAGCTTGAATTATTTAGTGGGTGATTCATTAGAATTAATCCGTGAAGTCTCTAAAAGTTCTCTAAAATCCCTAAAGTCCTTTAAACTTCTTGTTTATTTGTAAGTTGAAAGCATTGCAATTGTTAGACTACTGTGGCTTTTCAGAACTCTTGTATAAAGAGAAGATATTATTTAACAAGACCAACAATGTTGGATGTTGCCATCCATGTGCTAGTTGGGCTTACCTCATGAAGAAGGCCAAGAGGATGTGCCAAGATTTTAATACGGTTGGAAAATACTCATCAAAAGAATTAAGCAATCTGTTTTCTTCACATTGTAGAAAATGATAAAAGCTACTGTCATAAGTGGAAACTATGATGGAATTGGCTTCTTTTTGTTTGCATGTGGGTGGAGGTGGAGTCATTATCAAATAAAGTTCCGCAAAGATAATGAGTTGGTCAGTAGTTATAGTTGTCACATGGATTAATCCCTTTTCACATTGTAATATTGCATATAAATTTACATGGATAAGTAGTAGCATTACACTAGAAGCTGTATTATATCACTGATAATGTGAGGTCTGGTGGCAATTATGATGGTGGTTTCTAGAAATATTCTGAATTATTGTACAGGTTTATATTGGTAAAACAAAGGTATTAATGCCTTAGAAGTAGTTAAGAATTATTGCAGTAATGCTTAAATGTATAAGTCCTATGTAAGGAAGTATTCTAGAAACACAAAAATATTAAATGAGCAGAATAGCTGCATCTAAACTTTTCTTTATAGTCAGTTAATTCTTGTTTTGTGATTAATTGTAAATCAAGTTGTACTGGAAAAAACTGGGCTGTCTTTTATGACTGACGAAAGCTATCTAGAAGTTATACTGTGAAACAGTACTTTTAAGTATGTTGTTTATAAGCTTATTTTTGTAGGTTGCTCCAAAAGTAATGCCTTTTATTTATTTCATGAAACTGGGAAAGTATGTTTGGACAGTTGCTGTGGAAAGTGTTTGGGGTGTGGAAGGCTGGGAAGTATGTGGAAAATTTCTAGAAGGCAGACTACTAGGAAGCATTTCTCTGAAGTTGCATGGGAAATCCTAGAAAGCCCATTGGTGGGGAATGGAGGAAGGCTGCTAGAAAGCTCATGGAAAGTGCTTGAAGTACTTTTAGAAAATTCCTGGAAAGCAGAGAAGTGTTTCTGTGAGACCCATTGCAGGGAAGAAGGGGTATGAGTGTTCATAGAAATGTCCTCTTGGGATGGTGATATTCATAAGAATCACCTGTGATTCCTGAAGAGTACATCTGTGGAGGAGAGGGTTCCTGGAATGCACTTTAAAAATCTCTAGAACGTGCATAAACATTTATGGAGTCCACTTGGAAACTCTAATTAGTTTTTATTGTTTTGAACCTAAAGAAGTAAAGTGCAAGCACATTTCTGAAGTGTTACGTGATATTTTTTCCAACAGTTATGTTGAGGGTGATACTGTGAATTTGTCAGTATATCAATAGATTATTTTTGTTATATTAAAAACACTACATAAAAAAGACTTATTTGGTTCTGTTTTGAAAAGCGGAGCAAGGTTTATCAAGTGAGAGAACAGCTTTTATTGAATCACCGCTATTAGGAAAAAGCTTTGTGTCCTGGTCTTGTTTGAGAGATTGCAATTACAGATAGTGTTGCTGAAGTGCTCACCAAGATCAGGTGACTTTTTTGTGGTTGTACCGTTACTTAAAATGTCTTACAAAAGTAGAAATAATGGGAGTTTATGACACTTGAATTTCTTTCTACTCTTTCCTTTTTTCTCGTTGCATTTTTTTTAGGCTCTAGCAAAGAAAGCAAGAGATGGAAAGCTCCTACCTGAAGAGTACCAGGGAGGATCTTTCAGGTAACATTTCCTAGTGCTGTTTCATATGAGCAGTATGGGTTTAGAATTGCTTTGTTCTCAGAGATTCTACTAAGTTTCAATGCATTACCTTTTAAAATATTGATGTATTTAGAATGAAATTCTGTGGGATGATTGATGGATGATTTTGAGCCTAGATCAAGTGCCATGTACTGGGGAAAACCGTCTTCTTACAGGTCTTCAGCAAGCTAGATTCATTAGTCTGCTGATAAATTCAGGTTTTATTGTACTAAGGCAGTTCTGACTTTTGTTTTTGCACCTATTTTTTCATAATTGTGTAAGAATGTTATTTTATTTTTCTTTGGTTCTGTCTTGTATTTGTTGGACACACCAATTTTGTTCTCCACTTTTTTTCAGCAACTGTAACAAAAAGTAGGAGATGGAGGGTCAGTTTTCTCTGATAAACAGTCTATCATGAGGGTCTAGGCCTTCCTTATATACTACTTCCCAGGTGGTGACTCAGGCAAGGGAGAAAGGCATGATGAAGCTTTTTTGTGCATCTGTGATATCTAGGTGCTCCAAAACATACAACTTGATTATCATCAACCATCGTAACTTAAAGATGTGAGAGTTCTCTAAAAGATTTTTGACTTGGAATAGGGAGAGGAAATTACAGGAATTGTTTTGTGTTGGTAGCATTGTGATATCTTACAATATATCCTGTTCCTCTTTAAAAAAGCTATATTTCTTAAGAAAATATAAGGAACTGTGGATGTTACTGTGTATTTCCCAGGTAGCCAAATTGTTGCAAATGCCATTGTGTCTATTGTGGTGTAGTGCAAGGATATCTTTTTGTAGAGAAATAGGAGCTTAGTAAAAGGTGCTTTAGTTGTAATTTAAGAAACTCAAATCCCTGGGAGCCTGAATGTGCCCAAGTGAAATTCAGTTCAGATTTTTTTAACAAGTTAATGGGTTTAGCCATCAGAAAGAAATTAGCTGATGTTAATTACTGAATATAGACTTTCTTCTAGGAGTTATGTTACTTCTGAGATTAATGGTAACTCTTTTCTTTTTCATTTAGTATCTCCAATCTGGGTATGTTTGGCATCAATGATTTCATTGCAGTCATAAACCCTCCGCAGGCCTGCATCTTAGCTGTGGGTCGAGCGAGACCAGAGCTCAAGATTGTGGAAGATGAAGAAGGGAATGAGAAACTTGAGCAACATCAACTCATGACAGTGACTCTCTCAAGTGATGGTCGTGTGGTAGATGATGAACTGGCCTCAAAGTTTCTGGAAACCTTGAAAGCCAACATTGAGAATCCAATACGACTTGCTTTGTGCTGAACTCAGTGAAGATTTCTTCCTGTTTTGACAGCACAGAATTCTGTTACAGAAAAACAGCCCCAAGTAAGAATAGAGGGGAGTAAATAGTGTGAGATAGACAGTTAAAGTATTTAATTTATTGAATTAACATAGAAAATACACATTTTCATGATTTTAGTCATTTCCAGTTTTTATATTGTAAAGCTTGAAGACCTTAAAATTAGCATTCTGCATTTCTTTAAACATCTAGTACTAACAGTACACAGTGTGTGCATAGAAATTGTTTCCTTTGAAAAGAAAAACTTAATAAAAGCCTATATAAAATTTAAAAGGGAATGAGCTCTAAGGGCTAAATATCTAGCTTTTATGGTGAGGTAAGCAAGAACTTTAATTAACCAATATGCTGCTATGAGTCCTGATCAGTTCTGAGGTTGTGGAGTAGTTAACTTACATTGCTGCAGTATTTTTTTCAGTTTGCAAAAGGCTTTTGTAGCACACTTTACTCTTCAAATAAGATTGAAGTAAGGTTTATGGAATTTTAACAAAAATTACAATGGTTTTCTACATAAGTGCAAGGATGTTATAAACCAATTGGTTTGTTTCATTTACATCACAGATTTAACTGTTGTTTATCTTCTTTACTTGAAGTTTCAATGGAGAAAGCAAAATGAGACCATGAGTATAAATGGGCAAGAGATCTGACCGGAAATTCTGAGAAAGACTAAATTTTAGACCTTTAGAAATGAAGTAACCTGATAGAATCTACAGCCACATTCATATAATTAGATCTCATTAATACATCTTTAAATAGTAGCTGAATCTATCTTTTTTTTCTAGTATTTTAAGATTGCTGCTTTATTTCATACCATGCAGACGGCGGAGACAAGAATAAAGTTGTCTGAAAGGGATGATATCTCACTGATTTTAGTTTTAGATTTCATTGATTAATGTAACCAATTCTAGGAATACATTTTTTGCAGCAGTTAATTAGCAATAGGTTTTCTTTGGCTTAATTAAAAAAAAAATAAATATATGAATTTAGCAGCTGTCCCAACTTGGAAATCTTCAGTACCACAAAATATGAAAAATATTATTTTCAGATGTTCAGTGAGATACTGTTGTTAACTTAAAACTCAAGTCAATTGCACCAGCACTATCATGTTGGAAAAAGTGGCTTTGATCAGAGGTTGCAGTATGAAAGGTCAATTTTTGCACACTGAAAATTTGCTAGTGAATTCTGTTCTTTCAGTGCATTAATGGTGTAGATATGAAATGTTCCACTGTTAATCATATTGAATGGTAAGTCAGCTGAAGGAATATGTTCAGTGGCATGATGGTTAAGTGAATAGAAAGTTTTCTTTCTATAGCTAAATACGGAACCATGTGTTGTTTGTGTTTGTAATGAAATAACAGCATTTACAGAACCTGCTGATAATATAAATTCAGTTGACTTCTGAGAGTCTGCATTATTCTGGTTGTTTTTGTTAAGTTTGTTTTTTTTTTTTTTATACAGATTTGTAGGATTTGCTTATTGAGCTGCTGCCATAATTAAAAAGATCTCTGCAAGAGAGAAGCTTTATCTAAAGCTGAATTCAGAGTTTTCACTTAATGTGTTTACTCCTTAGTTCTGTTCTGATGCCACAAATTTCCTAAACTGTTAATCTAACAGTAAGAGAGGAAGAAACTTCTGATTACCAAGTTTAGTCTGCTGTGTAATAATGGGCATATTTATTGGAATTTCCAGGAGTTCTTCTCTGATCAGTTATGTTCGTGATTGTGTGCTGAAGATTGATTTTTCTCAATTGTGTTGGTGTGTGAACCCCAGCACTTCTATAATGTACTCCCTGACTGGCCATAGCTAAGGGCAGCATGACTGATTTGTACATAGAACTGTGATTTTGTGTGTTTATGTTCATGTAGTGTAAGTCAGTATATTACTTTAAGGCCACTGGAAGGCACTGTTGTATGTATATATACATTGTTTATTGTGCTGGTTCATTCATGTGAGTGCTAGGACTTGCCCCACTTGACAGAAATAGGTGAAGACAATGCAGCTTCTTTTCCAGGTTAAGTAAACCTGAAACAACTTTTGAACAGGGCAGATCTGTCAGTAAGGCTAATACAAGTTTTAAGTCTGCTTTCTTTACATATGCCTGCTAGCCAGCCTTGTCATTTGGCAGAGAAAGAATGTGTGTGGTTTGTCAGTCATCAGCCTGTGAAGGACCTCTCTGGAATTCAGTCATGTTGCAGTAGCAGTCAGTTCCCAAATAAATGCTTCTCCTTAAATAATCGTACAATTCAACAGCATCTACAGCTTTAGTGGAATTGAGATTATACTAGTTGCTCATACAGAATAAAACAAAACAAAGAATTCAAAAATTTGGTAATGAGGGCAATGGTTGAAGTGGCCCACAAAATGAACCTTGGAAAATGCTTATGCTTACATTTGAAGCAAGTTTGCCTTGGATTAAAAACTTCATGGAAAACTTCATGGAAACTTTCAGGTTTCATTCTTTAGAATGACATCTGCCAGCATCATTTTTAGGTACCTGAGAAGAGATACCGTGAAAACCTCTATTTCTTGAGTTAGAACACTAAAAATTAAAGTTTTGAGGTCTGTGCTGTTGTTGGCTGGGAAATGTCTGCCTTCAGGCTATGCGTGGTGAAAATTGCTTTCTTCATAGAATTTTCTTCTGAAAGAGGCATAGTTAGAAAAACTGAAGGATAGCTATTTTGGATGTTGTGATTGTTGGCAAGTCATGAACTGTATGCGTTACAATTCAGTCCCTAATTTTACTCTCAGAATCTTTTGACTTTTAAATTTTCTGCCATGTATTCCTTTTGCAATAAAATTTCTGGAATTAATCTTCCCAATGTAGTTCTTTAAAAGTTCTAGCTCCTCCAAAGTGAAAGTGCCATACTACTTCCTCTGAATCCTTTGGTCCACGTGTATTTTTGCATGGATGGAAATGAAAAATAGATGCTTTTATTTCATCTCAAAATCATTCCCGTTGTATGCAATAGAATTTTAATGTTGAATGAGAAACCATAAATGTGATGAAGTCTGAATATATGCTTTTATGTATGGTTTTGTACAGCGAACTGCATTTTGGTTGCATTGCAGTATATATGATTGTTGACTGATGTGAGGGGAAACTGCTGCAGAATCACTGGACTTGAGTGTCATGCTTGGTATGATTTCTTGTGCCATAAAATGAAGAAGAAGAAAAAAATGTTGCCTTTAGAATTAATTGTTGTATGGTGGTTTGGAACCAATTATTATTAACTTTGCTTGTCTTGTGTGACTTCATTTTATTTCCACTGAATCTTTTCCTGGATTGTATCAGATACTAACAAATGCTTTTCACTCTCTAATTTCCATTCAGACTGTTGTGCAGACATTCAGACTGTTACTGTAAGTTCCTTGAAAGCAGAATGAATAAGGTATAGGAAGTAATGGCTGCACAATCATTTTTGCCAATGATATTGATGAATTGGTGATTTTTTTTTATTTTTTCAGTCAGATACATGTGTTGCAACCCCTTTTCAGTATCACTCGTTATCTTGACCATTTCAGTTACGGGTTAATCAGGGTAAGAACAGTCTATCTGTAAGCTTTACCAAAAACGGATAGTACCACAGGCAGCCCTTGGGAATCTTAATTTCTTGACATTTGTGCCACAGTCTTTTTTTGTGACGAATTTTGGGTGGGCAAGCCAGTCGATTTCAGAACCACTCTACTTCAGGTATTTGTGAATCTGTAGCATAGAGCTAAAACTGTTGTGTAGAAGGAAAAGGTGCAGTTGAGTTGTAGCAGACGTGACAGCGTACAGTTTGAACAGCTTTAGTGGATGAAAAGTATCCCAGTGTTGTCTTAAGGCAGAAGGTAGCCGTTACAAGGATTCTTCCTGCCAAGCAGATGATTTTCCATAGGCGAACAAGTTGCATGACATGACAAGATCTATAGATTACTGAACCTAGCAGCTTACTCCATGATTTTTTTGTTTAACCTGTTCTTATCTTTGTTTTTAACTAGCTCTGCATTGCTGCTGATTTTTTCCCCTTTCCTAAAATGTGTAGGTATTGTCTTAAGAATTCAAAGCAAAGCATGTCATTGACTTGCTTATCAAGGAATGCTGTGTCTACGTGTTCAACACCCTCTTTGATCTGTTTCCAGACCACGCGGTCCGTACGTCTGCATAAGCTGGAAAAGAATGCAGGAGTTGGATTGTCATGACAGACGGGCTGTCTTCTGTTATTCAACCAAGTTACCCCTTCCTGTAAATGGCAAAGCTGTATGCTGCAGTATTGCTAGATAAAGAACAAGCATCTTTGAAACAGGTAGTAGTTGTGGTATCCTCATGTGCAGACTAATGCATACAGTGTTCCTTTGTCTCACGCACTTGGGTGATCCTATATAAGTTGCATGTAGGGTTGTAAATTGACACTGAATGTTAGTGAAAGACAGGTGAGGGAAACTTCCAGGAGTCAGACTACATGGGGAATTTGAGTGGAACTGGCGTAACTGTAGGAGAATAATTCCCTGTAGCATATTATAGGAAGAGACTATCCGACATATGAATAGGCCACATAAAACTGCTCTTCAGTTATTTGCTCAAATTGAGCTTATGTTGGTGATTATTTTTAATGCTACAAGACCACTTAGTACACCACTGTGCCAGTTATTTTAGTAATGAGGAACTTCTGTTACCTCCATTGATAATACTTCAGCTTATGTTCTATACCACATCCATGTTGTAGAGGGGCTTTTGCTAAGCCTGTTCGTGGATGACTTCCCTTGGCTGTCTGGTTCATGCTATTTAGAGGATGATGCTTTTTACAAGGCTTTGAAATAAAACATCCCTTCATTACCACTTATGTAGTAGTATAGCAAAACTAAAATCTAATTAGCTGTCTGTGTGCTCCTGTCAAAGTTTTCCAAGTAGGAGATGTACTGGTACTGTAGATTAGAATCTATTACTATAAATTAGAAATAAGTAGCTATTAGTTTACTTTACTCTGAAGATTGCTAATAACTAATCAAATACTGTTGTTCAAGAAGTATCCTAGCACTTGAAATTTCATCTACTCCAGCATGGATTTGTAGCCTGCTATTTGTTGCTTGGTTTTGTTTGTTTGCTTTGAAGTATTGAACACCACATGAGCAGTGAAAGGACACGATGTAAATATTTGCAGGAAAGTTTTTCATGGTGTTGTGCTTTCACGTTATGATGTTTTTCATTATCTTTGAAGTTTCCAAATATTACAGTTGGTGTCTTGATAAATATGCTTTAGTAACATGAATGTTCTGATCCTTCACTGACTTTGCTTATGTCAGTGAAATGTCTTTGAATGTTTACTTCTTTAATTCTTCAGCATTAGGTGTTTGTTGTTGTTGTTGTTTTACAGAATTAATGTAACATGAAAAATGCATTATTTTACAGCAAAGTATGTGAAGTATATATATATATATTTATTTTGTAAATTATCAAAAATATGTACATGTTTATGCAAAATCTGTTCCCATGGAAGTGTTATTAGTCAGGCTGTCTACCTCTCTACATACAGCTGTTCACAGAATCATTTTACAAAAACAGGAATCAGAGTACTAATGTACTCAGTACACAGGTGTGCTGGGTATAAACGGTGACAGTGTTACTGTTTTATATCGTTTAAGTCAAGGAAAAACTTGTTTTAGAGGAAGAACTGAAATAAAGAAGGGCCAGTAGAGGGCAGTCATAGCAGTCTGTTTTTCTGGTCCGGCTCTCCTAAGGTCTCTATGACTATAGCCACTGAGCTATTTTAGTGTGTAGATATTTTGCTTGAATTTAAACAATAGCTTGATGGTTCAGTGTTTAGTTTTGAAGTATTTTGAGAAGCACCTGACATGAAGAAAGAAGGAATGGTAAATAGTATCTTGCCTTGGTCTCATGGAAATAATATCAGATGGAAGCTGTGCTCATTGGATGTTTTTTCTTCAGAACTGAGGTTAAGCATAAGTTAGAAACTTCCAAGCTCTCGTTTTCTTGCTATTTAATCTTGCTTGAATAAAGCAGGAAGATAAGTCCCCTGCTGGTGATTTGTAGAAACATGCTGGCTGGTAAATGTTCCAGGAAACAAAAATCTTCAGAGGGGGCCTATAAGTTGATTGAAGTGTGATACAAAACATTTACTGAAGATTTGAATAGCAATTTCAGGTAATTACAGAATCTGCTTAAGTCCTGTCATAGAGTTCAAGCAAACAGTGATGGCTTTTCAGTTTACACTCTCCCTGTTTTTACGTCAGTTTTGCTTTGACTTGAAGGTATGATGGGTGATAATCATTCACATACAATAGCCATATTGTTCTTCACTCTCTCCATAATAATTGTCCTGGCAAGCTAACCATTTATGTCACTGCTAGAAATTATTAGCTGGAAAATGACAAACATTTCTGTTTGTTCATTACCAGTTCTAAAGGAAGATGATTCATGCTATGTCAATAAGTACCATTGTTCACCTCCTTAAATATTAGAGATCAAGAGAAGATTCTCTTACATACTTTAAAAAGTTCCTCTGCTGTGGCCTAGATCTAGAAAGGAAGAAAGGGAGATGTTATCTTTTCTAGTTTAACTGTTGTGTGAAGAATAAATTGAATTCTTAATGCTGTAGATACCTCCTACAGTTTCATGATTTTTGTAGTGATTCGGTAACATCCATTACAAGTGTGCTCTCAACTTTTCTTCCCTGACCAGTAAATTATAAGTTTAAATACCTGTGAAAACTATTTGTTTGTGTGGATACTCGTAGTTGCTGTCACATCCCAGCTGCCATTAGCAGCATACTTTGAAGTTCTCTAGGTATCAGCAGACAATATCACTCTGCTACCTGTTCTTTATAGAAAATATGAACTATAATGGATCCCTTGGCTAACCAAGAGACTTGCATCCTCTTCTGAAACTCTTTTTACTCTTCTGAATTGTAAGACTTGTGGCTCAAGGTTTGAATTTCAGCCACATGATGATTGTAGCACTTTCCTTACTCATTTTTCTCACTCTGACAGGGATTCTATAATACCTTTTCTATTCACTTGAATAATACAAGCACTACACAGATTCAAATGGAAATGACCTTCAAACTTAGAAGAAATATTAGTTATCTACAGTCCTATTTTGGAGTCAGTTCACAACAAGTGGTATCACTTACCGGACTTAACTGGATGTTGTAACAAATTGCTTTTTCCTGTTGATGAATACAGAAGTTACAGTATGATTTTTTTTCGGTCAGATTAGGAGACCTTCCTCTGTCCATTCCTATTTTTATCCAGTCTTGTTTTCATAGTCTTCAAAGCAGGTGATGTCTTGCTTAAGCTCATGACAAGTGCTAATGGTTCTGAGGGACTCCCAGCCCATACCAGAAGTCACATTTTGGAATGTGCCAAATTATGCTAAGCAATGCTCAAAGGCACCTCCCTGGCTGCTTTCCCTGTGTATTTTTATCCTGAGTGCTTCAACTGCTCTGACAGCTGCAGAAGAATCAGAGGGCCTAGGTGCTCTTATTGAAATAAGTAGTACTTGTAAAGAAAAAGTAAGTTTTTTGTTAATAGCCACAATGTAGCTGATTTCATTGACTGTAAGCTAATGGACGGGCTTGGAGTTTTACCACCACTGAACTACTGCTGCATTAATAGTTTTGGGAAAAGCTGTCTCCTTTTGAAACAATTGTCTGTTACTGTGACAACTGTGTTAATCAGTAGTTGGTGACACACGTGTCTGTGTTAAAGGGGAGAATGATGCATACAAAGGTCAATACTGTTTACCTTGAAGTCATTAACTTCAGTTTTAACAGACTCTGCTTTGAATTTGCAAAACTAGATTGACCTCTCACGAGTGTCTTAATTTGTATTATGTGACTTAAACCTCAGGTAAGCTCTAGAGCCAAGAGAGTGAGGTGTTTTTGCCCAAGAATGCACTTTGGCCACACTGGAAGATAATTGCCATTGCGTAGGGTAGAACAGATGAATGGAAGTGTCTTCTTTCTCACCTGTATTTATTCTTGCATGAACTTAGTGTCTAGTGCTCTTGGAGGAGAATTAAATACTTGTTTTTGTTACAATTGTATACTAAAAGGCAACTAACTAAGCAGAAGTTATAACTTCTACAGAGGACTTCGTAAACTTTAAGTGTATGAACCCAGAAAGGATAGTCTAGAATTCTCACGAGACTGGGACTGATTTGGGTACAGTTTTAGCTATTATTTTCTCTGCACTTTTATAACCTGAATCCTACTTGAATTTTAGCCTGTTTAAGATAGTGATTGTCTGCTTGTGGATGTGTTCTATGTGTGATTATAAGCTTGTGATTTCAGAATTGAGTAGGCAGATATCAGTACTTCATGTAATACCAGCTTTTAAAAATGAATAGCAGGTAATACTTAATCTAGAGATGTAAATTTTGCCTAACTAATGAGAGAGAGAAAGAGAGATTAGGGCAGGAGAACAGTAACTTTACGTGGAACTTGGTTTCACAAGAACTCTGGATACTTGCATATCTGGACAATATTTTTCTTAATTTGTTGTTTATTTTTGGGGGGAGTTAATTAAATGTGGGAAACTTTAATTCTGTCTTGTTAAGTGACTAGCAGAGAAGTCTTAAAAAGAGGAAATTATCCTACCAACCACAAGTTCTAATTGTAAACTCTAGAATTTTTCTGGCTGGAGTTTCTAGGATTTCTTCTGAAGTTTTTTTTGCGGTACTAAAAAGGAATGTACGTGTTTAGCTATTATTCTTTTTGTTAGCTCAAATGCATGTCTCACTTCTGTATGTGAACAGCAGATTAGCAATTATAGATTGTAAATAGTATTTGCTTAAGGTATGTAACAGCTAGATGTTTATGAGGGTAGATTCCCCATCTCACTTATGGTAAGAAATGCTTTCAACAAGGTGAGAACATCTAATTTTTTTTTAAACAGAAATATTTATAAGTAGGTGAACTTTTTCACAGAACTGTGGCATTATATGTAGTTAAAAATGATTTTTTTTTTTTAGAATTGCTATGAAGATTTTAAAGGTGTTAATTTGCGTTACATTAAAAGATAAGTTTATTCAAGATTTCTGAGTATTGTTTCTGTGAGAATTATTTTCCTGCTTATAAGTGAATGGAATCCAGGGTCATGAAATGAGAATGCTGCTAGAACTGTCCATAAAGGTGCAGAGACTGAAAATATTAGGATAGAGGGTCTGATGTCATCTTAAATTAAAAAAAAAAAAACAAAAAACAATAACAACAAAAGCAAAACAAAGCAAAAAAGCCAGCCGCCATCTGCTTCCAGTGATACTGAAATGTTAATGAGGGAATCACATGCTTTGTGTTCATGTGCTTCTCTTTTCCTGGCATTGACTCATCCTTTTCAAGCTATAGTACTATGAGAAGACAATGAATGCAACTCAAATACAACAGAACTCTGAAGCACCTGGTTGATATCTGGGGTTATAATAAAGATTCCAGAGATTAGAGGTGGGGAAGAACATCTTACAAAAATGTTAAATTTTCATTTTCCTTCTGATTTTAACAGTTTAAGATAAGTTGTTCCACTAACAGAAATATGAGGACAGGATCTCTTTCTGTCTGTTGTAGAGGTGTTCTAGAGGGTCCCCTTGCTCTTGGTTTTTAGAGGGAAGTCTCAACATCTGAAACAGTTTATGAATCATGCTTACAGGAAAAAAAAAAAACAAAAAAAAAACCATTAAAACCCCATACAACACCACAGCTCTATTGACTCGTTCTCTGTAAACCTTGGTTGCCACCCTTTCTCAGTTGTTAGCTCATCTTTCCTCTTTTCTGTCTTCCCACTGACTTTGAATAATCCCTGCTAGTAATGCTTCTTCATGACCTCTCTTCTGGGCTTACTGTCAAGGAAGGGGTGATTGACTTACACTTACATTTTTGAATACTGTGTTTATTTGCCAAACTCAGAAAATTCCTTGAATGGTTTATTTTGAGCTAGCTAGTGTAAGTTTTTGAGGCAAGAGGTAATATTATAATTGAGATATCCTTCTATTTGCTTATTTGGAAGTTGCAACTACTGATTCTAATCCAGCAGGATTTGCCACTCTTTGAAAAGTATTCCTTTGTCCACCTGTAAACTGTTCTAGTTCTTCAACGTGTGCTGAAGCAGGCCTCACTAATTTAAATTACGTTCTCTGTTTTAGAGTTTAGGGTTCTCATTACCAAATCACTGTTAGAAGCTGTTTACTGAGGGATATGTAAAATACATCATTGCTGAAGCTAGTGTTTTATAATTTGCTTTTAAGATTTTAGTTATTTTTTTTCTCCCTGAAGTTACATGGTACTACATCGCTTTTAAGAAGTGGTTAAAAAAAAAATGAAGCAAGTGAAAACAGTAGGGGACAATAGCTGCCCTTTTGGAGTAGCAACTAGAGGGCAGGTGGGATAGCCAAAGTGTCTAAAACAACAGAGGCTTGCATATAAATGACTGACTCTCATCAATGAGTAAGCATAGAGAGAAACTGCTCTTAAGTTCTTGGCCTGCTGTTTCTTGTTTCCCTAGAGAAACAGCATGAATGATTACTTTTAATGAATGTTTGTTTTTGTTTTTTGAAAGGGCCTTTTGTGCTCTCACTGCAGTGTATGATATAAAGAGAATCATTTTTTCCATTGACTTGAGGACTTGTTTCTAATAACACCACCAGCTGTGCATGTCCCAGAGATAAAGGTACATATGGCACACACAGCCCTTAGAACTGCCACGTTCCTCGCAGAGACTTGCTTCGTGCCCTGGTCAGGAATCGGTTTGCTAGGCACTCTTGCAAAGAGAAACAGAGGAGCAAGGGATATAGTTACTTCTTCTGTAAGCATGTATTTGTATCCTTTAAACCAAAAAACCCTCAACCTAGACAAAAAATAATAATAATAATTCTTCCTTTTATAAGAATATGGACTTTACAGAGCATATATGACTTTCCAAAGCAATTTAAGAGTAATTAGTTAGGCATCTTCTAAGTTATTTGCATGTAGTAAATGAAACAAGAATGTTCAGAAGAGGAACGTTTCCTTAATGGATAGTAGGCTGACTCTAAAGCAGGAAAAATGTGGGAGGGAAAACTAGAGGTGCTGGTACATGTTGGCACTGATTACAACTCAATAGGTTTGTCATCTTAAAGCAAGAACATAACATCATCAAACCAATGCCTTTGATCTCAAACACTGAGGAGAATTAAGTGCTATAAAAAGCTATATGTTAGATTTTTCCCAGCACTGTTCCAGCCGATTATTTGGAATAAGAATTAATAGGTAATATGTTTGTAATTCGTACAAGCAGTTGGATAATTAAGTCTGTAATTAGGCATCTCTTTGAGAATAGATGAGCATTTTCTAAGGAAGGTGGATTGGCTTTAGAAGGAATATGTACCAGCAGGTGAGACCACAGTCTGTGCTGAAGAGGGGCATGCAGTATCCTAGCAGGGGAACATATGTGAGAGGTTAGAGATAGGTATTGAAAATGGAGCTGCAGGCCAAACAGATAGTATGGTAGGAAGCAGAGCAAGTCTGGTGAATGGAAGGAGGAGGGACTTGTCAGGTGACTCACAGCCAATCTTTTTTAGGACTGTAATCCTGTTTTGGTAACTGTTGTCAAATTACAGATCATTATGGGAGGTTACATTGTGGCTAAAGGAAAATGGCTGTCTATTAAGTGCATAGGCCCAATCTAGACTGAGTAATTTGTTATTTAGCAGCTTTTCTTTTCTTTTCTTTTCTTTTCTTTTTTCTTTTTCTTTTCTTTTCTTTTCTTTTCTTTTCTTTTCTTTTCTTTTCTTTTCTTTTCTTTTCTTTTCTTTTCTTTTCTTTTCTTTTCTTTTCTTTTCTTTTCTTTTCTTTTCTTTTCTTTTCTTTTCTTTTCTTTTCTTTTCTTTTCTTTTCTTTTCTTTTCTTTTCTTTTCTTTTCTTTTCTTTTCTTTTCTTTTCTTTTCTTTTCTTTTCTTTTCTTTTCTTTTCTTTTCTTTTCTTTTCTTTTCTTTTCTTTTCTTTTCTTTTCTTTTCTTTTCTTTTCTTTTCTTTTCTTTTCTTTTCTTTTCTTTTCTTTTCTTTTCTTTTCTTTTCTTTTCTTTTCTTTTCTTTTCTTTTCTTTTCGGCTGCTGCTATGCTTCAGTTCTTTTGGTGCCTTGTGTGTAATGCATTAGGCATAAGTGTTGTACTGGGAAATAGGTAACCTCCTGCAGGAATAAGTAGATGATTTTTGAGATGCTTTCTCTTCTGAACACTGCTGTGAACACATGGTATTCATTGCAGATGTTGTGGGAAATGCAGGGAAATGAATAGGAAAATGTTTCCAAGGCATTTTAATTAAAATCCCAGAAGGAACAAGTCACAGCTTTATGCCTCAGAGATATTCAAAAGCCACAGTTGTCTTGTCTATATCGTTTGGGTGAAAGGTTTTAGGTTTACAGTATCACATGTTGATGCCCATGTTATCAGTCCATCTAAACTGTGTTCCTTTAACAGAACAGAAAGGATAACTACCCCAGTGTTGTTTATCAGAAGTTACTTGTTACAGTGCAGCTTGCTGCATGCTTACACACTGTTTTCATGATGAAAACACTTCAATGAATCAATGCCTTCGCATTCTCCTTTGTGACTTTGTTCAGGTCTGATGTTTCAGCGTCAGATCTGTTATTTAAATGTCAATCCTTTCTATGGCAGATTATTTTATAAAATTTTTATTTTTGGTTGGTGAAAGAAGTCTGGATCTCATGCAGGACAGTCTTCCAGGATTATTATTAGCAGGGTGGGTACTTGAGAAGGAAAGATCTTAATCCCTAATAGCTAAATGCATTATATTGTACGTCATCCCTAGAGTAATATGATTAAACTCCAGTGAGGTATCAGTTATTCTTTTTGGAGCTTTGGAAACGGTTGTAACTGTCCAGGCAGTATTTCCACTGTGTATTGTTTAGCAGGAATCTGCCAGAATTTTTAACAGGATTACCCTCACATTCTGATGTTAAAATATTCTGCAGCACCTACTTCACCAAGAAATGCACTAAGGGTGTGGAAATCTGTTTCAATTCCTCTGCTCTAGGGACAGAGAGCTCAGTGATGTAGGAGGAAGAGAATTGCTGATACCAAAGACTAACTAAAAAAAAAAAATCCAGATCCGATCTTACTATGTGACTTTGTAACAGCCATAGTGATGCAGAAAATCATGGTTGGAAAATTAGAGCCATTTACAACCAAGACTCATCATATGTGCTGAAGTGCCAGTAGTGGGAGAAAGCAACAAGAATCAAAGCCTGGAATAAAACTGTCCCTTGAATTTGGAAGAAAATTCTTACTTTGATCTGAGTTTTCTGTGGGCTTTTTTTTTTTTTTTTTTTTTTTTTTTTTTTTTTTTTCCCTTTTTTCACTACTTTTTAGGATAAGTCATTCACTATTATCAAATTTGAAGATAGGGTGAATTTCCACCCTTGACATTTAGATCCACTACCTAATCACAATAATAAATATTATCTTCAAAGCAGCGCTGTCATTTCTATGGCAGTAAATAACTGAAATGTGGCCAAGTGTTAGACAGCGGGTTAGCATACTCCTTCTTCCTGTAGGAAAAATTCTATTGGACTTAATAAGTGATAGCCTCATCTCTGTAGTGTCACTGTACTTCACTGAATTCTTAATTATTGGATTATTATTGTTTGTTTGTTTGTTTGTTTTAAGGAAAGTGTATACCTTGTCTCTGCAGCAGAATTATTTCCTCTGTGATATACCAGCATGTTTGGCAACATACAAGCAGTTTCTGATTCTTGCGAGCATGAGTCCAATGCAAACTGTAAACACCAGCCCCTTCTTTACAGCTCTTATAGGCTGCAGATACAACAGAAGGTTGATTTTCTGTGCCTATTGGGTAAATGCAAGGCAATCAACCACAACACGCTGGCTGTCTGCTCCAACTGGAAAGAGGTAAGAACTAACAAACTACGTGCTTTGTATCCTGAGTCTCTGAGAGGCTATCCAATCTTTTACAGTCTCTAAACAAGCAGTAAATGTGCTTTCTCAACAAATTAACCACTGTTTGATCTAATTAGAAAGTGTCTTGAATTAAAACATTCATTATAAAGGCTAAAATTACTCTTGCTGTAGGTTAGTGACTTCAGAAAATTCAGTGAGTTTCTTTCACACAACATCTTGCAATTGAATTTCCAAAATTGTAGAATCCCTTAATATTTGGAATGCTATGCTTTGACAGACCAGTTCCTGAATTTCCTGTGGCACACGAGTAATACAGCAGCCTGAAATCACTTGAAGTAATTCTTGAGGGGTAAAAAAATTGGTGTAATCAGACTTCTTTTTTTTTTTTTTTAAGCCAAAAGAAAAGAGAAGGAAGTACCCAAAATGAAGTTACTAGAAACATAGGCCTTAGAATCTCAGGTTTTGAGTGTTACTGAGGTTGTAAAGGAATAGAAAAAAAGTTAGTGAATCATAAATCCTAATGTTATATATATATTTAAGGTTATTTGAATCAGGTTTAGGCTGCCTCAAATGTTAGTGTTAACTTAGCTGGAAAAGAACAGGTGGTAAATGTTCATATAATACTGAAATCATAAATGAACACCTGTGAAATTTATTATTTGAAACAATACAAGTATTGGATTTTTTCCAAACACCATTTAGTGCTATCTCAGTCTCCAAAGTGTGCTTGCTCTACTTGCAGAGAGTACTTTGGTCTCTCCATTGTGAAACAGATGCAGAAATGTACAATATTCTCCCCCTTTCCTTTTCTCATCCTGAAGTTCTGCAACCACGTTGCATGTCCCATATTTATATCTCACAGCTATGAACATATTCAGCTTCGTGTACTTGCCATCTCCCCACTATTTGTGCGATGCACAGGCTAATATGTGTCATTCTGCATCACTGAAGAGTTTGAATAAAGACTGAGCTGACATCACTAGAGGAGATAACGAGCGTCCAGCTTCTCTGAGGGTACTAATAGGCCTTAGGAGCCCCCTAACAGCCTCACCTGGGGTACGTGTACCACCCTGCCCATGGGCCTGAGGCCCACTTAAACTCGCTTCAGTACTGACCTGGATTACAATGCCCCTAATTCTGGCTTTGTCTCTGCTCCTGCTTCTTTTGCTCTATGCACAAAGTTAGTGGGGCAGTGGTTAGCTGGAAATCAGGACTTGATTACTGTATCATGGTGCAACTTAGTGAAATGCTGAAAGGTGAAAGTGTCCTGGTAAATCGGGTTCCCATCACTGACTTATGGGATGTCAGTGCCTTAAAGTGTATCCTACAAGAACTTTAGTCTTATTGTGAGTCAGTGGACTGTAAATTCTTTAGTCCTGAAGTCGCTACAAGAGAATCCACTTGTACTCCAACTCATTTGGGTAGTAGTGAATTTTTTTTTGTGTGAGTTCGAACTGGAGCATCAGCTCTAAGGAATAACCTCGAAGCTTTAGTTCCTATTTTTCTCTTGCCTGATGGTCTGTACCAAAGTGTTTAAATTTGCCTGGTATGGTTTACCCTTGAATGAACTGTGCTTTGTGTAGGAAATAGGTAGATTTTTTTTGAAGACATTCTGCTTTCTTCTTTCTAAAGTCCAGTTTCGGAGTATTTCAAGAAAATATAAAATTAACTAATCTACTTACCTGTTTTCTCACTTAACAAATGACTTTTCATTTTAACACAAATTGAATGCTGTACATTTTTGTACCAGAACCACTTACTTTGTACCTCAGCATTATACGTGTGCTGTAAAACCCACAGGCTAGCAAATTCAAACTTTCTGCCTTACTAAGTTTTCATTGGGTTCAACAACTTCATCGGATGAATACTAACAGGAATGGCCTAAGCAGTAAACACACCGAATTGCCAAGTGTACTATGTCTGGAAATAAACAAACATCAAAATATTTTGTAAGGGGTCACAGTAGATCATTTGTTTTCTTGGACTGTTTTCCTTCTTCAAGAACAATCATGGTCAGATGTTTGATTTGGAGGACATTTAAAATTAGCACTTGGGTATGAAAGATACAAACGTGAGATGGGTATGATGCAACAGGATCTTCCTCGAGTTGTATTGCTAACTGCTGAGTATCAGGGTTTAATGTCACACTTGTAAGCTGTTTTAGAGACTTAGTAATGAATACAACAGTGCTCTAAAAAATCAGTAGCCTTCACTCTCACTAGTCTAGTGGATGATGAATAGCCTGGAAATCTTTAGTTGTTAAGGAAAAAGAACCCCTTCAGAGCATAATGATTGTATGTTTATATGTTTTGACATTATTAGGGCAGCCTATGGAAATCTGAATTTGCAAAGACCCATGGTCTTATCTTACTCTCCTGATCTCTCTTTAATTTCCTCTTTGTCTTAGTGTGACTCATTTCTCTCTTTCCTCCAGCTGTATCCCTGGCACTCACACTCAATTCCATATTGTTTGCCTCTCTATATTCCATTTTCTTTTTTTTTTTTGTTTTCTGTTCAAATTTCTAAGTCTCTATTCCCACTCTTGTTTTAGGTCTCAGCTTTATTATTAGCCAAATAGTACCTATTCAGATTTATATTTTGAATGAAAGACAGAAGAATTTGAATGGAAGTGAGTGATCTTTCACTTATGGCAGCAGTGAGTATAGTTATCCTTGGCACTTCTGCCATTTTAATAATGGTATTGTTTCCATGGGTTATTAGGTCTTTCATGGTCGACGGTTAATTTTAAAGAGAATTTTTGAGAATATGGATTTTAGTATTTTTTTGGTAAAGCGATTGGTGTAGACTGAAACATAGAAACTATGCATTTGGAAAACATTCATTACTATAACAACCATATGGAGGTAGTCAGCCATTGCTATGTTCTCATTATAGAAGAAATGAGACTTTTCCAAATTTTTTTTTTTAACTTAGTTGAATACATTTTGTCTACACTAAGTTAGGAATCTCTCCATGAACTCTTTTTTCACACCTTGAAAAATGCCTGGTTTGCTACTAGTTTCAGCCTGAACAGCTCTGCTGATTTCAGTTGACTTGAAATTTTTGTTCTTATTGTATATTCAGCAATATGTAGTAAAAGATCTATAAAACAATCTGTCATCACCTTTCTTATCAGTGAGCTGGATCACTGAAGTTTTTCTAAACAATGTGTTCTAAAATGTTCTACGTAGAAAATGCATAGGGAGTTCCATCTTTTATGCCATATAAAAGCAGTGTTATAAAAAGAATGGAAATCATTTCAACTATTTTACTTTTTTTTCTTTAAGCAGCAGCTGATCCATCACAAGTCTGGCTTATTTGTCACCCCTAGATACAGTTTCTAGCTACGTTATTTCTTTTAATAACATTGTCTGAGCTTTGTGGTTAACGTCTGAAAGGAAGCAGTCTGTTATCTATGTGGTCACTGAATCATTGATGCTCAAGGCGTTGGGAAATAGATCCTACCTCACCACTTGTGCTTGATGACTAAGTGGCAGCTGCCAATAGAAATAGTACTGTGTTTCCCCATCAGGACATCCCCTTAGTGAAATACTTGAAAGTGTGAGGTGCTTCACAAGGAACCATTGGACTCTGAACTGACCTTCCTGCAAGTCATTTAGTCTGTTAATCCTGGGGACTGTGTTGTTTGAATAGAGGCATAAGGAATGTATTTACTGCGATGTAAAAGCAATTATAACTGTAAGGCTTATCAGAAATTCAGAATAATATTGATTTAAATACTAGAAACAAGATCATCGTGTCTAGGATGCTTACTTTTACAGTGAGGATTTTCTTAGGAAATGAAATATCTTTGGCTGAACTATCAAGCTGCACAGTTTCTAGCATAGTGTTCATAATTTTCTCAATTTCAACAAAATCACTTTTGCGAAGTTATTAATGCTGAGAGAAGATTTGTTTATTTAGACATGTCTTGGCTAAGGAACAGATGAAATCTGCTCATTCTTGTCTTCCTTTCTAAGGTTACTGTAATTTCCTTTTTTTCCCAGATATGTGTCAGTAGTTATCTAATATTTAATATTATGTATGTGCTTTAAAAAATATATTTTTGGTACTGTGGATACTGTACAATTCTTACTGGTTTTATTGCCTTATTCACTTGTCAGGATGGATTTTTTTTCTAGATAAGGATGTCTAAAACTTTTGTCTTTCTATCTTGAAGTTAGCCACAGTTATTCTACATCATTTTCAGGTACTTCCCTATCTAGTTAACAGTGATGTCCATCTGTCCTTATTATTGTAAATTCTGTCTAGTATCTTATTCTATGACACTTGTCTTTGGATCCTGACAAACGAGTCTGTTTCCTGAGTTGCAACGCTGTTGCCCGTCTCTGGTACAGTGAGCTTTTTTCCTAATTCTGATCCCGAGGAAAAAGTTGTAAGCCTTATACAGTGGTACATCTCATCCATGGTCTAAGGTAAAACCAGATGCAAAATCTGCCTTCTGTTCTATGGCAGCACTGCAGGCTGATCAAAAACTGTGGATGATCTTCATCAGCATGGGACCAGACCAATATATTGTCCAGGTACTTCTGTGGCTCTCAGCCTCTGAGAATAAAACTAATTTATGTAATCTTTGCAGTGTTTTCAGGGCACAAAAATATTCGGGCACAGGAATTTAAGTTCACTGGGGCAGAAGCTCTTGTCTCTTATTTACAGTAAAACAGTTTAACCTGAAAGATAACAATTCACCTCTGCATCCTGTTTTCAGTAGTGTTGTGTGATTGATGAGCTACAGTAAAACAGGAATAAGACACATGAGAAATATATTCAAAGTCATACACAGAGGTGGGGAGAGGATGGGAATTTTCCAGCGATTACACCCTGGCCCATGAGACTTAATTATCCAAAACAGTCTGATAAGTAATGTAATTTGTTTGCGTAGGTAACTCCCCTGATTAGTTCTGGGGAGGTACGTGGCTTTCTTTCCACTTTAGGGAGTTTCTCTAATAATTTTCTTCCAAAGGTGAATAACGTCATATTTCCCTAAATGCAGCTGTCTCTGAGAATCAAACTCGGTATTCAACAAGTGAACTTTCAATCTCAAATGCCTTGATGGTTGCTTCTGCCACAGGAGTTTCTTTCTCCTTTTCAGTATACGTCTTGTACGTGTTGCTAGCTTTCACTTCAACTGAGGTCATAGTATCCTTAAAGTACAGCTTTTTCAAAGTATACCCATTTAGACATAACAATTCATTTTATCTACGTAAATCTCTAGTTTATAAGAGAAGACAAAAATATTGCAACCTTTAATTTAAAGAGAGAAAACTCATTTCAATGCTGTGTCCGTTTTGTCTGGAAATTATTTGGATTGTGATTCAAATTTTGTTGTTCTTTCTCACTGTTCCATCAAACAGTAGTGTTCATGGACAGTGGTGTAGTATCAGCTGTTCTGTATACAGAATTAATCATCAGTTGACAACTGCCAAGTCTACAGGTTACTTAATGTGATCTCTCTTTTCTAAGGTGATTTAAAGACTTTGTTTTTGTTTTGTTCACCCAGACAAATGTATCTAAAACCTTAATAGAAGACTTTTTTTTTTTTTTTTTGAACGTAAAAGCGTCAGTCTTGAATGGCAGGAAATTTAGGTAGGATGGAAAGCTAAGTGTCACTTATATGTTTAGCCAGAAGTAAAGAAAGAACATGAATAGTTCCTCTTTATGCATGTATCGCATCTCCTTTGCAGAAAGTACTACTTCAAAATGCTGACTATTGCAACACCCTGTTTTACGAATTTTGACAGTCCACGCGACTCTGAACAAGACAATCCAATTCAGTTTTCTTTCGGAAGGAAGAGACTGAGAAACTTTGGCATGTGTTTTTAATGGACCATCTCCCACACATTTCTACATCAGTATCAGTATTTTCATGATTAATTCCCTGCCATTTCTGGGTCATCTAAACTGTCAAAGTTACTGAAAATTTTGGAACTTGATGATGTAATTCTCCAATGAAAAATGGAACGCATGGATATGAAGCATCTTGCAGTACGTGGAGAGTTGGACTGGAAGCCAACCTGGTCATTCAAAGCAGATTGATGGAGGTCAGTAGAACAGTAATTCTGAAATCTGACCTTTCTCCTGGCCTTAGAATTCTACTTTAGTCATGACTTGAGGAATAAAATAACAATGGAGTTTTCAGTGATAAATATCTTTCTAGAGCTCAGAGCCTGACTTATCTTTTCAGTCATGGTAGAGTATTTACCATGCGTCCTTATGAAAAGAAGTCTTAAGCTTAATCTTGTTCTGGAAGTAGAAGACATGATTTCACTTCTGTATTCTGCCTTCGATTCACACTTCCAGGGAAAAAGGGGAAAAAAAAAAATCAAACACAGATAGCCCAGAGGATAAACAAGCACCTAATTATCTTTACCTATACTTATAAAAGTGAGCTGCAATGTACCAGACATTACAACATTCAAAGGCAAATACCACCAGGAGTTAGCTTGTCCTGGAGGAGTGGTTCTCAGGAGCAAGTCTATACCTTAAAAAATTATTACTTGCCAAAAACGAAGTTCTATTTACCATTTATTGGTAAATAAATAATCAATATTTCCCATCACTGTTGATAAGTCTGACCATGCTTTTTAGCAATTCTGATCTCAGTGAGTTTTGCATTTGGACTTCTGGTGCATGTCCAAGTGCAGAAGTAACTTTAGTGTCCAAACCATAACTATCTAGGGCATAAAAATATTGAGATAAGATTGTTGAAGATCACAGTCTTGGGCTGGGACCCCTGGAATCCTTTCTGTTTTGCAATTGAGGTATGTCTAAATCTGTTTTTGGATCTATTTCTCTGTAGGCATCCATTTGTTTTTTTGTTGTTTTTTTTGTTACCTCATAGGAAATCAGTAGTCTGTCTGTTTGAAACTTGGAGAAAAGAAGGGCTGAGTGTTTGTTAGTGGAAGTGGACATAATTCTCCTGCCTGCAGTGTATTTTACAGATGAAAGTGAAATGTCCTGCAAATAGAAGGTAATAAATATCTGCTTTTCTTCCTTTCAAGCATAGTGCTCGGTGGGAGAAGGTGAAAGTGCTGCCTTCTGGATGGTAAATGCCACTTTGTGCTGCTGTTCCCTTTTTCAGTGTGGCATTAAATAAGTGTCACTGTGGCTCTTCAATCTGTGTGAAATAGTCGTGGCCAGAGATTTGATATGTGCCATCAAAGGAATTTGTCATATATTGTGTGATGGTTCACAGCAGGTGAGTCCAAGGGAAGTCTTGAATAGCATAGAGCTGGGATGAGACTGTAACAGAGCCTGTATGTGTGAGTTACATGAGCATGATTTATTCCCTGATCACAGTTTTCCATGGTTATATTGCACAGTCACAATGCATGGAAACGCTGTCCTGCTATAGCAACGTGACTCATTTGTTCTTTTAAAGACATCTCGATTACATCAGAGGGATCATTTTTGGAAATCTGATCATTTTCACTGAGTCAGTTAACTGCCTTTTCCACATGTGCCTGATGATTTTCTGAGTAAGCTTGGAGAATGCGAGGCTGATGACTGTTGGCGGGGTCTGCCTGTAGGGAGGCAGAGGATACCCCCAAATGAATACGTAGTCTGTATGTCATGCAGTATTATTCATGCAAGGCAGCATTTTGGCATACTAGTAATTATTTTTTTCATGTAGTATAGCAAATTGAAGAATATGCTCTAAAAAAGAGAGAACTCTACTTTCTCAGAGTATTTTCCCACTTGCTTAGTTTGCAGTAACAACTGTGGAATCAATACAGCTAACTTCATAAAGTCCAAATGACTAATTGGGATGTACAGACTACATGAAAAAGAAACCAAGATTTTATCACAAGTGATAAATCGCAGCCATAAGATTTTAGAGAAATGTAAATGTAGAGGTGAAAATTGCCTTTTAAACAATTGAGGTGGTATTACATTGTCTATTTCAAAAGGATTTTTGTTTAAACTTAAAAGGTTCAAGATATTTTCAGTGAAATTCAGGACTACCTCTCCTTCTATACATGTATAATTTTATTGGAAACATTTAAAACAGGAAAGTATTTCTGTGTGAGTGTATTCATTGACAAAGGGAAATGGTCACAAGCTGATGCATAGGAAGTTCCACACAAATGTGTGTGAGAGCTTCTTTACAGTGCAGTAACAGAGCACTGGCACAGTGTGCACAGAGAGGTGGTGGAGTCTCCTTCTGTGGAGATGTTCAAGACCCACCTGGACGCCTACCTGTGCAACCTGGGCTAGGGATCTGCTTTGGCAGGGGGTTGGACTCGATGATCTCTGGAGGTCCCTTCCAACCCCCACAGTTCTGTGATTCATGTGTGTGCCACTAAAGAGAAGAAGCAGGCTTTCTTCTCTATGAAATGTTGGATCTGAAGTGGTCATTTGATACAAACTAGAAGGGAAAAAAAAACCTCAGGTTAAGTTGAACTAAATTCTGTCCTGTGACTTGAGCATCGATGAATAATATAACTTCAGTAACTTGAAAATATGAAAATCAGGGTCAAGCAGGTTTGCCGAAGTTAAAGCTTTTATTAAAATGTCTGTAAGAAAAACGTAGATGTTGGTTTGTAAATATCATTGCTGCTCTGTTGTTCCATTGAAGTATCTATTTTGCAAAAACAAACAAACAAAAAATACCCCACAACTCAATTTAATATAGTCACTGTGTGTGTTAGAGGAACTTGTAGGAGTGGGATGACTAAGAGACAGTGTCTGCTTTTGGTAAATCTCAGGCTAAGGAATTGTGAAATGGCTCCTTGACTTGAAGCTAGTGAGAGTTACTGGATGGGAACTGAACAGCAAGGGTTTCCCAGATTTCACCAGCTTGGGGCTTTCTGACTTAGGAACACTGAATTATTTCACTTAAGTTGCCAGAAGTATCTCCGCTGTCTCTGGAATACCGAGTTGCGAAATGCTAGTGCTGTTGCTGCGTGCAGCCTGTTCTGCTGCAGCCCTGCTAACATTCCTGGGGCATGAGTGAACGGCAACCAAGCAGGAGGCATGCTCAGCGTCACAGCAGGCAGAGGCACCCGTTTTAACAGCATCTCAGTTATTAATTCTACTCCTACAGGGTCACCAAAACCAACCTGTAGGAAATAACAAGTCTCGGCTTGCTATGTGCAAAGGCAGTTCTTGCCTACTGCAGCCAACAGGAGCATTCAGGGCTTGGGATTAATTATAAAACACTCTTATTAAACTTCTAATGAAATGATTCAGGAGAGGTTGACATGGAAACTGTTGGTCTTTAAAGCTCTTATTTCAGAACACAGTCACATCTTTATTAACGTAGTTCTGTTTGCTCTCAGGCAAAATAAGGTGAACCAACCACCTGTGCAAACTAGAGCAGCGATTGCAACAGCGCGCAGTTATACGATATGTACCTGGCACTGTACTGCAGGGATGTCAGGCTTCAAATACCAACACTGAGGTCCTAATTAAAACATGCAAGTTGTTTGGCAACCAGTCTCTTTTGAAATCAATATTCACTGGATCAGGCTTTTCTCTCAGATCTCGTCTCCTCTGCATTCCAAGTGTACGCTAAAGGCCCGTGTGCTATTTGATTTCCAAACGTATTCACATTTTTTATTAAACGTGTTATGCTTAGTATCTCCAGGGGAGTTTGCATTCAAATCATCATCAAAAATTCTGTTTTTCTAGGAACTGATTGATTCCTTTTAGATGGAATTTGAACATAGATTGATTGAAAGTGCAGAAGAAGAGCAGTATCACCTTGGGTTTTCTTCTGAGGAATGCGCTAAAGTAGATGCTCCATGTTTTAACCCCAACAATTGCAGCAAAAAATCGGTGTACAAGTCTATGCAGAACAGCCTGGAGAGGAATAGCACAGGGAACACAGGTACTGAAACATCTGTGCATGTGTCTGTTTGAGTGTTGGTTGTGTATTTCTGTAAAGCAATATTTATTTTAAAATATTCTGCAGCAGGAAGAAACCGTTTAGGGTCTTTATCACTTAAGGACATCATCAATTCTCTTTCCTACATTCTTTCTCTGTTTTTACCCTCAACATTTGTTTTAGAATCTTTTTTTCTCTCTTCCTCTTCTGGAAAATTATTACAGGAATAGCCAGAAATAAGCAGTAATTATAGTAACACATTACAAAATAAGGTACTGTTGGAACCAGAAATACAACAAAGCAACCTGTTTGTGGCATATTTCCTGGGTGGGAAAAAGAGCTCAGGGTGTGACTGGAAAGAGAGATGTATGCCATAGGGACATACTAATCCCCACCCACAAATAAGGGTCTGTTACCTAATGAGCAGTAAGGTTCTGTGGGGACCTCATGTCATTCTTTACATTCTGCTCTCAGAGAATTCATCTCTGTTTTTTGGCCCTTCTGAGCAGGCAGCTGGCTGAAATGAAACCAACTGCATGTAGAGAGCTGATGACTACCTTGCTATAACTATGCCTATGAGTGTTCCTTTGCATTTAAGAGCACGACCCACAGCTCCGGTTGGATTCCAAGTAGCAGCATTCTTCCGACTTACATTCTCACGTACGTTCATCTGGAATAAACAACTGTCAAAACAGTATGCTCTCAGTTGGTTGCTGTGTTGCAGTGAGAGACAAATTAGTCCTTATGTGTAGTCTGTTAGTCAATTGATAGTGATGGACTGCTAAATAGTAATTTTTGTTCCTTATAAATACCTGTTTAATAAACATTTCTTAGATGTTGCTGTGATGGATAGAAAAAAAACCCCAAACTGTTGGACAGAGAAAATGAAATTGGTCTATTTTGCATTTTACCTGGTAGGCTTTAAGTTGATATGAAAACTGCAGTAGATCTGAGATGAAAACCAAACCTCATAAGATAATATTTCACACCAATCAAAAGGTAAGAGCAAAATCACGAGAAACATTATCTATCAGATGTTTTATAACAAAATTAAATTTTCTGTTCCTTAAGAAAAAAAATTGCGGTGCTTGAAGCGTAGTGATCAGGAAATGAAAAATAAAATGTAGCTACAGTGGTAACTGAATAGTAACTTTTCTATGCTAACTAAATTTCTTGTGAATAATGCAAGATTGGCAGCTTGGAATATGAAGGCCTTTAATTAAGAAAAATAAAATCACACTCACATGGAGAATATGTTAGAAATGGCATTAGATTAGCTTTCTTGAGTTGTTTGAGCAGGATATATAGTTTGTTTCCTGGTATTTGGCAGACTGTAGATTACCAGGCTTTCTTTTCTCTTCTGTTAGTGTATCCTGTTTTCTTAACTCAAGGACAAAATATTGCACAGGATTGTTCTTTACCCCACTATCGTAGTTCCTTGATTATTTGATAACTTCTGATCTTTAAGTCCCCTTCATGATTTTACTTGAATACATGCTTATTTCTGAATCATTTCGTATCTGAATCAGTTTCATTAGTAACTAAGGGTTATCAGCACGTCATGTGATTGCTCTGCCTCCATGTAGTGGCTGCCAACCAAGTGGAAAACCACTTAAAACACCTACAGAAGATTTTCACATCTCAGTGTAATTCCCCACTCTCGGTTTAAGGGAAGCTGGCTGCGGTCAAATATGTGTTGCAGTGACTACTGGCACTCAGATGTAGTTGTGTTATTAGCAGTCTGCAGAGCCTGCCCTAGCTAATATCTCTCTCTTAGCTCTCATGATCTGCTCTTTCAGACTCCTTGTGACTCCTTGAGATTAAGCTTCCTGCTGATTATATCAGGGCATTCCCCATTTGAGATGGGAAACTGGAAAATTTCTTCTGTGGGACAGGAGTGGGAATTCTCTCACAGTGAGCTCCAGGAGTTTCAGAGAATCACTTAAAGGATTTCCTGATACAGAATGTCATTGCAATAATATAAGAGGAGTTTTTACTGAGTTTACATTTTAAAGAGCTGAGAGATTATCTAAAGAAAAATTTGCACTTTAATTTCAAGGGTTATCTTCTGTTGTGCCCAACAGTAGAATGCCTCTGAGTGAACTTGGTGCTTATGGGTTAAAATCACAGTGGAATTTTTTCTGCTTACTTGGAGACAGCTGAGTGCAGGCAGAACTTGTTGGTGTCAGCCCTTTGAGAGGAGGCTGTACTATATATGGGAGAGGGGCAACAAGAGGCTTGTTGCTGATGAAACACTAAAATGCTTCAAAGAATGAAAGTGTCCGTTCAGTGTGAGGTTGCCAGCACTTGAAGCTGTAGAAGACGCAGCCAGTATGGCCAGTATAGGTTGCTCTGCTCAAATGTGAACTAGCCAGGAAGTTGTAGGGAGAATGGTTTTTGTTTTCTCAGCCTATGACATCTGTGAGCATTCCCAACATGTGTTCTCTTCCTGTTCCTACTTTGTTGGCTTCCTCTCAAAACCATTTTCTTTAGCTTAGCAATAGATATCCCTTAACACCTCTCTAAGTATCGTAAGGAATAATCAGACCAAACCTTTTTAAAATTAATTTGTAAAGCAGATATAATTATATAGACATGCAGTTTAATTACAGTGGTTACGATGCTTTCTTCAATTCATGCTCGCATGCTTCTTCATCTCTTCGCTTTCCCAGAACCACAGTCTCATACAGTGCTTGACATCGGCAGTGTTAACTTAATGAGAGTCTTTTTGGTATTTGTTTATGCCATGTTATTCTATGTGTGGCACGTAAGGGCTGTCTCTGATTACCAGGAATCCCTTGTTCTTCTCTGTGATTTGTCACTGCAGTGCCAGAATGTTTCAGAGGTGGTGATCTGTCTTTACAATACTCCTGGAGACAAACAAATCACAGTACCTCCAGGAGAGTAGCTGGGGCTTACAAGGAAAAGAAGCAATTAACTTTCTGTGCTTGAGACAGAGTTCTACTCGTTAACATCGTGTGCAGTCCTGACAAAAACGAGACATGCAGGAAATCATGTTGTAGAATATTTAGGAACTTCATGCACTCAAGGAGCAGTGCTCTCTCCTGTTACATCTGTGAGCCACCCTTTGCCTCACTGTGCTCATATCCACTGTATGGTCTCTGTAAGCGTTCAGCAAGCATCACTGAATATCAGTGGGTACAATTTTTTCTGCATGGAGGAGTTCAATGCCACATCTTTGCTTCATATGCATTTCCATGTCAGATGCCTTTTTGTCAGACTGCTCCCCTGCTTCTATTGGTCACACGGCAACAAAATGCAACAGAACATTGGCAGGAACGTTCAACCTCTACTGCCGTACTAGCTGTATCTGCCTCTGACATTGTGGGCATCATAAAATAGATGTTATTTTTGGAGCTGCCCTAATAAAATACATTATGTAGTTAATGTGTATAAGTAGCAAAAATTATACAATATTTCCAATTAAAACATTGAAAAAGAGAGCATCAAAACCATATAAGTAGTGTGATATGTGACCTTGTTTTTGTGAAACAAATACATCAGTCTGTGGTTTGATGCTGAATAATGCATGGTGAAAGAGGAAATTATATGTCTGTGAAATTGTGAAAGCAACTCCTTGTGCACAGAACAGAATTATGATTATACATCCATGAGTCCTGATATTTCCTAATTTTGGAACCTGCAACCTGAAAAACAAGAGTTGTTTTGAAAACCCAGTAGGTTGTACAGAACCAAAATTAAAGCCTCCAGAAATGCTGCCTCATAGAAAAATACTGTAATTATGGACACAGTTTTTCTCTTAGTTAACAGTGACAGTTATCTGTGGTGGACTGATGCTGATGTCCAGACCTTCACTAAATGAAACAGGAAGGAATGACAGATGATTGTGAGGTTTTAGCATAGTTCAGCCACATTTCCAGAATGCTTTTGCTGTGCATCCAGTGTGGAAATCCTCCAGGCAATAGGAAAAATGTCTTGAAAAAAGTGGTATGAATGGAGGCATGGCTACCATTTTTATTTCTTACAGCACAAAGCTGAACCTTTCTATTGCTCCTTTTGCTCTCTGTCCTGTCCCCATACTGAGTCAACCTGCTTCTCTCCCAGGCAGGTCTTTCAAATGGGATCCTTTTTGCAGTCCACTGGTCAGCTCTTCTCCTCTCCTTAACTCTGGTGGTTTCTTTATTTCTCAGAGTTAGTGTGTCTGCATGAAATTTGTCAGTTTGAAGGAAAGTTGTGCTTATCTCCATGTTTGGACATGCCCTATGGAGGTGGAATATTTGATAATAGCTGCAAAGATCCACTGGGTGTAGATGAGATGCACTTAATACTCTTACAATTTTAGTGATGGAATATGACATGGTCCTGATGCAACAACCACTCCCATGTTAAAATGGAAAAACACATGTGGGTGTAAGGAAGGAGAACTGAAAGAAAAGTGTCAGATGTATGGAGCTTTGAATAAAACAAATCCTATTTTTATGTTTTGAAGCAATCAAACTATTCTGATTGACTTTTCCCTAAACCATATTTACATTAACACGGCACTCAGAAAAAAAATAAGTTCAAAATTTAACAGGCCTTTAAAAATAAGTATTGCTATATGGCTTTAATAGGTAGAGCAAGCAATACAGGCCACTAAATGACCAATAAATAGGAAGATTAATAATTGTACAAGGCTAACACAGAACCCAAACAACTATCTAGTTATAGCCCTGTGTGCTGGATTTGTTGGTTTTCTTTCCAGTCTCAGAGCTTTAAAACTTATTTATTTAAGGATTTTCTTTCCTCTGGAGAAGGGATTTTCTACACAACCAGCGTCTCCCTTCTTTCTTCTCCTCTGCATATAATAAAACATCTTGCCCAATCTACAGCCCCAACACACAATTGAGCCCTGTCTGGCATTCTTTCAAGGAGATAGAGATTTAGGGAGCTATTAGCTAAACCTTGTATATAATTTTTTTCATTCTCTTTTAAATATGGTTTGGCACTTTCAGAGTGCTTTTTATTCTTAAAATACAACCTAAAAAGTACTTCATGAAAACTGAGCTACATTGAATGAAGGAAGAAAAAGATTATTGCAGAGCTCTGGAACTTGCAGGCAGAGGATCTAAGCCAGATTTCATTCCTGTAGGGAGTAAGGGAAAAATTGGACTTGTTTGTAGGAAAGAAAACAACAATGCTACGTTTGTATTTACACAGCTGACGACCACACACTTCACAGTATGTATGTTAGTATCTACCTTTCCAGATCTGGGTGCATAGCAATAAAACTGCAAGGAAATTAATTACATCAAATCCTATGTGGGAAAAGTACAGAGAGACCTTTTCTAAAATTCTCCTTCTTCCAATGTCCCTGAGAAGAGAAATTAATTGCAATCCGTAGTCTGCTTTCTGTGAGTAAGAAACTTGGAATGTTTCCTCTGTAAATTGATGCTGCCAATGGAGCTTAACACAGCCTCACAGACCCTCTTTTTCTAATCTCAGTGGTCTTTGTCAAGTGCTGCTGAAGTTGATTTTCCTACAACACTGGTGATATGCTTTTCACTAAGGTACTTAGCGTTTGCATTTAAACCTTCATGAAAATAATTATTCAGAATTTCATAAAAAAACAAGTTTAAGACTCAAATTTATTGCTTCTAAATGCATCTCTTTGCATCTGAGTTTTGAAGGGCAAATTTAGAGCCCTTGGATAGTTGCACAGTAACAAGCTGTTCAAAATTCACTATATTTCATAGTTCTTTCCTGTAAGAAATTACTTCTGCTACATTTTTCCAGGCATGTAGAAGTGTTGGAGGGAAAAAAAAATATGAAAAACCAAACCAAACAAAATGAAAAAACTAAAATAATATTAGATCTTCTTTCCATTTGAAGAAGATACTGTGCTGTGGTTGCTCCGTTCTTTGGTAGGATATCACAGTATTTGTGATCCTACTCATGGTGAGGCAAGTTTGTGATGTGCTGCGCAGAGGTGCTGCAGAAAAAGATGCTTCCTTATCCTAGAAAGGTGCACTATACAATGACATGAGGCATGACTGAAGTGGGGATAAACAATCTAGTGGATAAGTTAGTTGTCAGCCTGAAGAGTTGTGTAATTCTGTAACTTCATTCAATAATGATTATGTAAATTGTATCTATGGCAGCATTAAAAAACTCTTTGGTATAGTTGTTTGAGAAGGAAAGATTATTGTTCTACATGAGCCACCTAAAAGGCTATTGATAAATTGCAAAACTTCTAAGGAAAGGCATGGTGTAAAATTGATTACTGTATTGAAAATGTGACATGGGAGGAAATTGTAAAATGGTAACTCAGAGAGAGTCGTGTTAATAATCTACAAATGCTGAAGTGAATGCCAAAGGAGAGGAATTTACTGTGGTGCAAAGGAGGTACAACAAGCACCAAGAGAGATGAAAAATTTGGAGGAAGTATATCTGTAAATACTGCAAAATATTTTAAAGTAGACATCAAAAATGAGAATAGGCAAATGTCTGAAATTATATAGCAAATGAATGAGCTCAGAAATTGAAATGGAATAATCTACATCCTCAGCCATGTAGACTTTCCTCCTCTGCATTATTTTATTTCCCTATTATAAGTCTCACTACCTGTGTGAAGCAGTTATCTCACGTTTCTGACTGTTATATTGCTAATCGTCTAAAATGGTAAAGGCTAATGGGTGATCTACTTTTGACATGTTCTATCTAATCAACTGGAGAAATCTCTGCAATCATTATGAGGCGGAAGAATTTTAAGAGAAGCAGCAAGGGAAGAAGGTGGAGAAAGACCTGTATAATTTCCAGGCTTAGTATTTGCTCACCAGAAGGATGAAAAGTCAAATAAATAAGGATACAGAAAAACGCAGAGGAGTCTCATCACTGGATAAAAAGATGGAAGGAGGAATCATAAATGTAAATTAAAATGGGGAACAGTATAGGTACAGAAGGCATTGCACCTCATCTGAGAGACTGGGTGCGGTCAGTGAGAAATCAAATATTTATATTCTAATACTGTAGCCTGGCAACACAATGGAGGAACTTTTGATGGCAGAGGAAATGAAACTAGACGGCATGGGAACAACAGAAGCATAATGGATTAACGCTCATGGCTGGATTGGAAGTACTGAGAGGTATGCCATATGCAAAAATGCTATTTATTCCCTTAACTGGTGTTAAGGCAGGTGAATTCAAGTTATGATGAGAGGTAAACAAAACAAAACAAATGAAAAAGAGGTAACATGGCTAAGGAGAAAAGGAAGTCCAGTTAAGAATAGTCAAGTAGGACAATACTGAAACAATACTGGGTTGGACTGACCATGCCAAGGTGATGTTATGTTGTGATTACACAGTAGAGTAAGATCATAGATCAGTAAAATATCCCGAGTTGAAAGAGACCCACAAGGATCATTAAGTCCAATTCCTGGCTCCAGTTCTCTTAGTCTACCGAACAGGAAAAAATGTTAAGTCACTGAGCTTACTTAAATTACAAGAAAAATATGCTTGTCTTTGAAGATGTTCTTAATCTTATAGTACTTTAATGTTGAAGTGACTCCATCAGCTATAAATGTTGTTTTCCTCCTATATGAAGTCACCATGCAATACTCAAGCCTAGTTGCACAGATGGCCAACTTTTTCATGCCAAAGTAGATTTTCTGATTGCCTGGAGTCTGCAGAAACTGTACATTAAACATGTCTCCCCCCCCACCCCCCCCACAGACCATACTATCTATCACCTCTTTGATGTCCTTATCTTGCCTAGTGTAGGCATGTGCATTATCATTTGGAAACAGTTCCCTAGTCTTACTGTTTGAGCTAGTGGTCTATCTGGGCTTGCTAAGATTGCCTGGAATTTTGAGGAGCAAATAGTTTATAGTAAGATGCATTATTTAAAAAAAAAAAAAAAATTACAATATTTACTCTGTTGCTCCAAGAAAGTATCTTCCCTTCATTTCTGCCTTGCAGTCCACTTGGAATTTTCTGCAAGATTCTCCTAGGTTACGAGTTATATCCTCAGAGAGGGGACATGCATTGTTGGCTATGGCTGAGCTTTGCTGTGGGTGATGCTGACTATGAGAGAGTATGTGAGTAACATAAAGTAAGAAAGTGGCAGAATGGCATTTTGCTATCTAATCCCTCAGTGCATGAAAGAATACCCAAGGGATGAAGAAGGAGATCACCTAATATGTTTGTGAGGAGGTTTGAAATAAGCAGGAGATATCCAGGAAGGAATATACAGCATTGTATTCAGGCTCATCTGCCCCAATAGTTCACTGAAAGTACCCTGGTACAGGATGAGACTGAGCTGAAGACATCAGTACTGATTTGGAACAGCGTTTAAACTACGTGTTAGCAAGAAAAGAGAGGAAGCTGCTTCACTGCCACAAAGCCTTGTGCTTCTGCAAAGCTGACAACAGAATGCGTTTTGCAGTTTTGCTTTATGGACATTACCTAAAGCTTATCAGTTGCCACAAAATAATAATAATAATAATAATAATAGTAATAGTAAAGCTTCCCACAACACTTTTTTTCTCAATGAAAATGAAAAATGTGAGATTCCTTAGTTTCCCATGTAATTAATTTCATATAGAAGGAACAATTATGCTTACTTGAATGAGAAGAGAATAGCTATGTTGAAGATTCCATCTTTTTTTTCTACTGAACATTTTCTGGAAAACACTGTAAGAGCATTCAGAAAATGTGAATATTTTAGAGGTTTTGAATGATAAGTCTTAAGCATCACATTGCTGCATGTGGGGATCTTTCTTAGTGGAAGTGCGCACTTGATCTAAAGCACTACAGATCTTGTCTGGAAGGAATAATTCCATGTCCACGTAAAAGCCTAGAAAGTACTTTTCTATTTGTTACTTTCCTTTGGTAGATACAAAGACACACATGAAGGTATTCCTTGGGGACTGGTGATATGCGCTTGAAAGGAAAAACTAACGGTTGAGTGACAAAAGTTAGCGTTTCCATGTTTTGGCTTGTTGGCCCTCTTAGTGACCTAGCAGTAGGGCAGGTTGGTAGTTCCACAAAGGTGTGGTAGCAACAAGGAATGGAAAATGAAATGCTTGTAGATGCATGCATCTGACTCTCTCAGACTTTTCTAATTGAAGATTTGAAGAAGATAATTTTTTTTTCTGTCCATTTTCTATTACTCTTCAGTAAAAAAATTTCTGTCCCTCTTCTGGGGAAACCTCCTCAATTCAGTTGCTTTTAATAGTTAAATAAGTCAGTTTCATCAAGAGCAAGCAGTTGAATCATACTGAGTGAGAAGAGAACAAAAATAAATCGTGTTCTTGTGTACATGAGTTTCTACAATGGGAATTTCAGTGGTTTTATATTTATAAATAGTGTCTAAATTTTTTTCATGAATCTGCATTGCAGGAGGATTTTGTCATACTTACAGCTGCTGCAGTCAAACAAGACAGTGTTTGTTGTTTTTCTTTTAAAAGTGCTTGATTTAGTTCTCCGTAGTCTGAGGAAAAAGTTTTAAAATGATCCTCAGCCACTTTCTCAGGCCTAGGAGATTTGATGGATTTTTTTATTGTAATTATTGATAGAATTTATATTTATCTTCATTCTGGCATATTTACATCACATGAACCTGTTCCAAAATCCAGGTTTAAACTTGTTTTGATTAAATGCTGTTTATCAATGATTGTCTACCTTTGGAATGCTCCATGCACAGTGCCTGTTCTCCTATGGTTTGACCTACAACAATCTGGCAAAACCCACTCTTGGTCACATCTCTGATCTGGCATCCTACAAGCCTTTGTACATTTAGTCCTCTGTGGAAAGTTATATTTTCCCCATGCTTACCACGTTACAGAGATGGTTATCCCCATTCAGTCCTTTCAGTAGGCCTAAGCTCGAGTATGGGATTAGGATGCAATATGAAGTTCTGTGCTCAGTCAGTGTAAGCAGCCAGGGAGGCTGTAAAGTCACTATCTTAAACAGCACAATCCCTCGAGAGTGCAGATTACAGAACTGTTGAGGCTGGAATGGGCCTCTTGATGTCATCCAGTCCAATCCTTCTGCTCAAGCATGCTAACCTAGGATGGTATACAGTGAGATTTTGAAGACCTTTGGCTCTTTTTGGTCTTCTTTTGATTCTGAGACATTTTAACTTTTGTAAAGGCTCCTCAAGTAACCATTAATGTTTCTTTATCAATTACACATTAACATTTTTAAACTTAATTCAGTGCTTGCTGTGTAGAGTTTTGTAATATATATATATATATATATATATATTACAAAATAATATATATATATTACAAAATATATATTTTTTTGTTTGTTTGTTTTTTAATATTACGGAAGCAAATAAGTTCTGACTGATTGTCAGAACTTCGCAGTGCATTCCTCTCTGGGGCAATAATTCTAAAAGTTCTATAGCTTAATATATTTTTAGACAAGCAGTTCATAGTTGCAGAAGTGCAAAAGCCAATAGAATCTGGCTAATATTGGGCAATTTAAACATGAAGACAAAGCAAATCGTGGTTACTGAAGGTAACACAGATTGTACCACACAAATGAAAGTTCAGCAAAAAGTTTATTTTTCCTTTGTCAGCTCCTTAGTCATCTAATCCTGTTTAATCAGATCTGACAGAGCCACTGACACTTTTTGCTGGTTATTTCTATCTAGGAACCACTTCAGCCCTATTTTTCTGTGTTTTCACTCAACAAAGCAGGAAAATACGATTAGAAGATACAGAGCTTTCAAGATAGCATGTGGGAGGAAAGAGGTGTGGTAAAGGGCAGGTGTAGTACAAGTATCATGGTCCCATACCATTGAAGCTCAGAAATTTGTATTGCTTTCTTTTGCACCTAATATAACAAGCAGCTCTTTCATACATGTACAGAATGAAATAAGAATGACTACTGCACTTTCGATCTTCCTAGATCAACTACAAGGAATGGCCTCAAACTGTACCAGAGCAGGTTCAGGTTGGATGTTAGGAAACATTTCTTCTCTGAAAGAGTAATCAGGCACTGGAACAGGCTGTCCAGAGAGGTGATTGTGCAACTATCCCTGGAGGTGTTCAGGAAACATACAGATATTGTACTGAGGGACATGGTTTAATGGGGAAATGGTGATGGTTAAGTGGATGGTTGGACTGAATGATCTTTGAGGTCTTTTCCAACCTTGGTGATTCTATGATTATTATGTTATTGTCTGCCATTATTTAAATCTTTGCTCTTCGTTTTTCTCATCTTTCCCCCCACCCCTCAACACAACCGATGAAAAAGGGACTGGTTTGTTTTCCGGATGGGAAAGATTACAGTGATATATTTTTGACTGCTATGTATTTACTGCATATCTACGTGGAAATCTTAGAGAGAGTCATTGCCTCTTGAGTGTGTCAATATTGTTCTGTTGTAAATATTTATAAGCTTCTGCTAAGCATTTAAATCAAACAAAATCTTAATTTCTAGTGCTGCTTATATGTAGAGGAAAGGAAGAGGGTTGGTTGCAACTAGGCCTTGGATTTTGAAAATAGAGGACTATTGATCTTTTCATGTTAGACCTAAAAGCCTTTTGTTGCTGCAGCAAGGTAGACTCTTTGCAGGAAACCTCATGGTTTTCTCTTTGTAGCTTGGATTCCTTTACATTGGAAGCAAACTTTTCTTGCATAGTTTAACTTCCTTCTGCTTGGTTATTTCCGTTCAGCTTTACAAACCACAGAAATCTTCAGCTGAACAAATGGGAAGTCTGAAATCTGAGAGCTCTTTGTGCAAGATAAGAGAGTTCTTTGTGAGGTCATATTAAATGTGAGCACACAATGTAAAACAAACCATTTGAATTATCTCCTCAAATGCATAACATATTAAGTTTGACATTTCTTGCTAGAAATTTTCAGTGAGTGCAGCAATTAGAGAACAAGTAAGAAAAGAGGAAGGAAAGGGAGGGGATCTGAAACATAAAAGTCACTCAAAGAGGAAAAGTTTTAGTTAAATAATCCCTTGCAGTTGAAAAGATTAATTATGTGAATAAAGTATAAAGCTTGAATAGCTGGAAGGAAGAAATTGATCCATATTACTTTCCCACAAACAGTAGATAAAGACAATTTAATTGATAACTTGCTGAAGACCTGGAAGTGTAAAAGATCCAAAAAGTGTTTTGGAATTGTTTTCAGTCTTGCAGTATTGTGATATTTCAATAAGACACAAGTGTTGATTTCCCTATTTCTTTTATATCATTCTAGTACTATCTTTGCTAAACTGCTTTGCCAACCATTGGCTTTTAGAGTGAAGGATCTGCCACATCTTTCACAGTTATGTGTTGGGTTTGCTGGGGGAGATCAGGGTCTGACCACCTGATCTTATATTAGAAGCAGGTAATGAGTTTTGGCAATAGCAGGAACAGAATAAAAACGTACAAAGTTGAGTATCTGTAGGAATCACTTCAGCAAATATTAGGAGCACAGACAGAAAATGAATAGAAGAAATTGCACTCTTAAATGCAATAAGCACATGCTGGTTGTATTTATGGGCATTCCAACTAAAATCGTACATGCTCTGTCAGTGTTATGCCAGAAATTAAACAAAATTTGACTGAGATATAGGAAAAAACAACAGGAAAATAGGAATAATTAGCTAATGGAAACATGTCTAGAGAACTCTGTTTTCTTGCCCCATTTGCTTTTTAATATCTTCTTTTTACTCTCCATAAGAAAGTATGAAAAAGTTTATGTAAAACACGGTGCAGTGCTTAAAACTGCCAGACAGTTCAGTTATACACAGCAATCTAGTTCACGTCATTGGACTGTGCCCTATGTTTTAGTACAGCTGCATGAAATATTTTACAACTGTAAGCAAAGAACAGTCTACTAGGCAGGAAACCGAATCCCACAACAGGCAAACGGCAATGTGCATTTCTTTTTTTATCATTGGTAACTAACTGGCGAGAAGATTCTGGTATGCATGTGGCTATGTCTGTGCCTTAGACCAAACCTATGTCTGAAATCTTTTTCCCTTCTCAGATGTTCTTTTTTTCAGAGTTTTTTTTTTTATTCTTCTTATTATTTTTGTATTGTTTTAATATTAGGAACTGCTAAACCAAAAATTTACACAATGGCATTTATGTTCTAATTCTTCATTCCAAATGTAATCTTTTTTTCTCCTGTTTCAAGCATTACATTGCATATCAATTCAGTTATTTCATTTTACTCAGTGTCTTGTTCAGTAAAATATTCTTTTCTTCCAAGACAAAATCAGCACTTTGTCAGATGTGAGGCTAACTTCTCTTCAGTAGGAATGAGTCATTAAAGTTGTTTGTATGAGCTTTTTCTTTGTTTGCTGTTTAGTTTTGTTTTCCCCTGGTGACTTGTGTAGAAGCAGCAGAAAAATCTTGGTCAATTTTTATAAACTGTCTACTACTAATTATTGCAGTTACTTGATGTACTGTTTCACAGTCTAGGTGGAATTAAGCTGACCTTTTTACCATGTAGTATTTTCTCTCGTAACTACAAAAGAAAAGGCAAAGTGATCAAGATGGTGGGGAGCATTCATCTAAACTACAAAACTGGAAAAAAGCTGTTATTTTTGAATACATACACAAGGCTAAATTCAAAAGCCCTGGCAAAGTGTGTGGATTTTCCATTTTATAATCATTTTGTCTGCTAGGAGGCATTGCCAAGTTTACACTTACCAGCTGCTGGACTTTGTAGTATAGCTACAGTAGTGAAATATGATCTGGATGAGTAAGTCAGACAATGAGTTTGAATTTCTGAACCACCTCGCAAGGAGTCTATGCATCTTCATTTTTGTAAAGTCATCAGGCATTTTCTTTCAGGTGTTTGTGCAGTGAATATACAACATGACAGAAAAGACCAAGATGACACTATCATACGAAGAATGAGAAAAACACAAGTGTAGGTATTACTAAATCATATGTAGAATGTGTAGTTTGGGAACTGACAGGAGTACAACGAGGTCAGTGCAGGTTGAAACAAATGCTGAAATCTTACCTGAGCCTTTCCACAGCTTCAGATGTGCTGAGCACTGATAACGTGGTCAAGCTATTTCAGTGCCCGAAGTACTATTCAGTGCTGGGGCTTCTGCATATGCATCCTAGCAGTGATGTTTGCAGTCTGAGGGCTCATACAGATGGGACCTCAGAGAGAAGCTTTTACTTATTTTTTGTGTCTTCTCTGTACTCTTCTGCAGGTCAAGTGGTCTTCAATACACTCTACTCTTCACTGCCTTTGAATTCTCTCTCTGATGTTGTGTTGAGGGACGTGGTTTAGTGGGAGCTACGGATGATAGGCGAATGGTTGGACTGGTTGATCTTGTAGGTCTTTTCCAACCTTGGTGATTCTATGATTCTAATCATTCAAGATGATTAAACATAGGCCTTGACATGGCTGCTTATTTTCTAAAGCTTTTCTTCCTCAGGCCCATCTGGAAGGCTGTGATGCTTTGATTTTTTTCATCCTCTCTGCTGATACTGGTGATACCATCAGTGTGAATTTCAGGTAAGTACATAATGAATATCTCACATTTATGCAATTCATGCATGAAACATATTATCATATAATTACTGGTGCCTATGAATAAAAATACAGGATTGCTGTCCACTTTGTATGTATTTTGTATTTGAATGTGTTTTGTTGGTGGTAGATGGACTAGATTACTTTAGAGATCTTAATTCTCTGATACTATGGTTCTATGAAACTGAAGGGCCTGCAGCTATACAGTAAATACCAACTTTTAAGTATTGGACATCAGTAGGTATACTGGGAGGAAAAACGTTGTTGCCTTTTTGCAGTTGCTTCTGCTTATTTGCTTTTGCATTTTGCTTAGCATAGACAATGAATATATCCCAGGCTCATTTTTGTATTTACTGATTTTTAGACAATTCTCAGTTCTGCAGTGTTTGATTTGTAAACATCAGAGGAGGTTTAATTGCTTTTGCAAATAATTTTTCTTGTTATGTGGAAAGAATTGGAGTAACTGTTGTTAGTATTGTTAGATTTATGAAAAATGATTCCCTTGCCTCAATATTTAATTCACTGGCAATTAAAGCTGAACAAATTTTGTGAGATAACACTTTTTTTTTCCCAGATCAGCAGATATGATTAACGATCAACTGAAAATCAACATCTATATATCAAGACCCAGGAGCAGTACATTATGCATCCAGCTCACACCAAGGAATGTTGAAATAATGCCTAAGGTATTGTAAAGCAGTCTGAAGGAGAAGTACAAAGCTTTGAAATCAAGCCTATAAATAGAGATTATTGTCACTGATACCATTTGATAAGTTTAAATTCATACAGCCTAATGATGATCAAAGATCCATTGCTAAAATTACTGAAGAAAATGTTATGCATTAGCCCTTGTTTTATTACTGTTAGTGTGTCCTTTAAAACAACTTAAGTTCATCTTATTCGAAGCAAAGAGAATGCAATTACCGAAATGACCATAAAAGACAAAAAACAAAACAAAAAACACAAGAACAGTGGTTTGTGGTATTGGTCATTGAAATGATTCAGGTCTTTACTGAATGTAGACCAGCAGGAAACATGCATGAAGATTGTCAAAGTAGTCCTTTGTTAGTGCTTATTTATGTAATGTTGTTTATAAACTCTTGATCTTCACAGTTCCTGTACAAACAATAATACCATACGCTAATCACTATGGAGTTAATGATGCAAAAGCCATGCAAAATTCCTGTGAACACTACAACATATCCTCAAATCCTCTTAGTAATATGGTGTACTTTTTTTGGCCCAGTTTTGAAGTGCACACATCTGTGTATGTCCAGAACAATGTGTGTTACAAACATAAAAAATAATCTGTTGGTCTTGGAAAAGAGGAATATTTCAGTATTCTGTGTATCCACTTCTTTGCTGGTCTCTATTACAATTGTGATTTCCCATGGGAGATGACTGTAGAGGACAACAGGCCTTGTTAAGAATTTTTTCTCACTGTAAAGTTCTGATAACTTTCCTTGAACTCTTTCAAGCCAATGAGATCATTTACACCACTATCGAGAACAAAATAATGTATTGATTTTCCTCTTTTTAAAAGTGTGGTCCCAAAGAGAACTGCACAGGATTTTTGACACTGATCAATTTATTTCTAGTTGTAGCAGGATAGTGGTGACTTCCTAAGGCCAAAGTAATTAGAATGAACTGCCAGATAAATATTTTAATTCATTAGGCTCAACACAAATATACTGGCACAGACCAGAACTGCTCCACTTTCTTGCTTAATCTAATGATTTCTGCAATTAAAATCTAAATATGCATAAATGAGAATGTAAATATGAGTACATTACTACATAAAAACACAGTTGATCCAATTTCTACGTCAGAATTGCAAAGCTTTTTAGAATATGGTGTTCTGACTAGTAAATTGGGAGGGATGATAAACTCTTTGCTTAAGTTGGATAATTTATGCTTAGTTTTTGTATTTTAAGCCTTGGAGAATTGAGGAAAGGAGCAAATAAAAGCAAAGAAAGTTATATGCAACAAAAGAATTTATTGAATTCTAGTTATGATCTCATTGGTGATGGAAGATTTGACAGTAACTGCTGCTTTGGGAGCACACATCTTACAATCTACTAAGTATGTAGGAAAAAATGTCATTGGCAGAAATAAGTCCTCACTATGGTTGTATTCTACGTAGGGGCTATAAAATTGTCTGCTGAGGAGTGCAGTACAGTGAGGAGATGTCTGTCTTTTGGTTGCTGAACATGGTTCCTACTTTGTTAATGGGAATCCAATCTTATTTCATCCTATGTGACCATGTATACAGGGGCCAGGAGGAAATCTACTTTTATGGATAGCTTAGAAAAAAAAAAGGGGGGGGGGGGAGGAGGGCATGTAAAAACATTCTTGTCTTTCTGTCCAGCAACAGGCTGGACAGAAAATTTCTCTGAACATGCAAGTTAACATCTTGCAACATCTTTTTTGTTCTCTTGATGTAGTTCTCATTAGTCCAGAAAGTACAACAGAATACAAATAATTATCTCTTTGCCAAATGAGTGGAAGTACAGGCAAACATTTCTTGAACCAGGTGGCATTCTGAAAGACTGTAAAGAGTTGCATTTCTGAGAGTCTTTAGCAGGAAAATAATTTCCTTTATCTGGGGATTCCACTTTGTCCGAAGTACTTCTGCCTGAACAAAATGCGCAGTCATCAATAGTTTCAAAGCAGTAGTTAGGAATAATTGAACCTGCCTGGATTATGAAATAGATGGTTGATGAGCCAGTATAATGAGCCAATAACTGTACAGTGACACAGAAACCTGCATTCAAGAGGGAATGTGATAGAACATGTCTCTGTATCCAACACCTTCTACTCTGTGCTATTAGAAATCCCTGAGAATTATCATGTAGCAAAGTTAAGCTTCTCACTGCGTAAAAACACCAGAAAATTTGCCTGGTCCACTTTCAAACACCATTTCAATTTAAAATTCTAAACAATCATTTAAAGATTTGCATGGACTAAATTTTTAGACCTAACATTCTGCTGAAGGAAAATAGGTTTAACAGTAGATTTTATAAAACCTAATTGACTGAAAAAATGTGAAACCCCTACTTAAAATTAGGGAAGGATGTATGGGGTACTTTTTTGTGATGGAAGAGGTGCGATTACTGGTAGCAGAGGGGAAACGGGGCTTTGAGGGCACTGTATAATGGGGAAGTTGAAAAAGAAAATAATGTGATGTCAGTTTCCTCAGAGGGTTGCACAGAGGAGGCACTGCACAAGAATGCAAGTTTTAGATCTTACACGCAGGAAAAAAATAATCATATTTCTGTTACAGTTAGAATCATTGCGCTGGCTTTATAGATTCCAGTGTGACAGAGACCTTGAGATTACAATGTCTTTCACAGATTCAGCTCATTCATTTCCACTTGCTTCTTTGTAGGCTGGCAGGTAAAACTGCCTTCTGAAATGTTCACCTGGAATCACATTATAAGTTGGCTTTTCTTATTTACAATTGCTTTTCCTTTTTCCTTTAATTGACAGATTAATTCACTTCTTCCTCGTGCAGCTCTCCACCTCTGCATTGCTCCTATCTGATAATTCCTAGGCAAAACAGGGTGCCTCCCAGAGCTCTAAACACTGTTTCTGACTGTAGGAAAATGCAATAATGTGACATTTAAGAGAAAACCTTATTTTATTGTATTCTGAGTCACAGGCAGAAGTAAAGAATCTTAATTTCTTTAGTACAATTTTGAGATGTACAGATCTGAAAAGAGCTCAAAGCATGAACTTCTCATTCAATTTGCAAGATGTCAGGAATGAAAAAATATTTGAATAATTTGGTCAAATAATTTTATGTTTCAAAATGTACTGCAGCTCTCCTAAGTATAATTGAAGTTTGTATAAAACAAATGCAGTACACATTAAATGTGATAAAACCTTTTATTTTTCATGCTCTGGACATATAGGATTGACGTTTCCTTGCTTGTTGTTCCCTATAATAAACAATCATGTCTTTCCTACATTTGTCTGGGAAAGAACAAGGAAAATTACCCAGCAACATGTCAATGAATTGTTTTTTTCTAATTAGTAATCTCCTACCTTCTCTATCAGTCTTTCATGTCTTATTTGTGGGCCAGAATTTAGATGACAGAGCTATGAAAAATCGCAGAAAACTTGTTCTGCCATGACCTCAAATACTCAGTGACCAGTTTGGGAGGGTTGAAGAGCAGTTTATGATATTTTCTTATGATATGCAAATAAAATGGCAGAAGTTTTGCACAGTTAAAAATAGTACATGTGTAGAAAGTCAGTGCATATTCATGCCTCTATGGCAGACATTGATCATTTAGCAACATGAAATCTCTCATTCAGCAAAATAGCAAATCTTATTCACAAATTTAGGTTGAAGAATAGTCCCATTGTGACCTTGCAATCACTGACATAATTTGAGTAATTTACTTTCTAGACTAGACCCTGTAAAGTTCTTGAATGCTTAATAATTAGGTGTGTCAGCCTTCTGGCTGCCCAAGCAGAAGCCAAAACCTCACCCAGATTTCCCTACAGAGTGGACAAAGAGAGTCAAGCATCTCTAAATGAGATCTATAAAAGGCATTTACTACAGCTGTTTCTGGAGATGTTGAGAGGAATAGGGCCACTTCTGACAGCTTACATTCCTTCCAAATTTAGTAAGAGAATTCTTCTATTCAAACAACATCACATCCCTGAACAGTCATTTGAAAGGAGGTGCCTATTTTTATCATCAATAGGTATCTACTGTGTAGAGCAGAATCTGAAAGAATAAATACCTACTCCCTCACACCAGAGGGAGAGCAAAGTTGGATGTTCTGAAGGGTAGTCAGTACCAGTAGTAGTGATTTTTCTGTATGTCTATGATTTCCTTTGTCTTTGAAGAGCTGATCGATTTTATCGCTTTTTTAGATAATCACCATCAGGTTTAAGATCTTCAAGGAAACCACATTTTTCAAATATGCGATGGATGATTCATAAAGTTGCTTATTTTACATGCAGTACGTATACATATACATAAAACAAACAAATCTATATTTAAAATCATAAAAATCTCAATACATATACAAGCGTATTTGTATTACTATATGCTAGATTGTAGGCTTCAGCCTTCATTTGCATTTCAGAATGAAAATAGTAACTCCCTTGTTTTCTTGTAGGTTTGTTTCTTTTTGTTTAGTTCTTTTTCTCCCTCACAGACTTTTTCTTTTTGAAAGCAAGCATTTGCATTTATAGACCTGCCACAGTTTTTCTCCTCTTAAAAAATGCTTCCACTAAAGCTAACACCAATAATAGTTGCAAGGGAACCCAAACAGTAGAGTAACTGTGCAGAAATACAGACGTATATTTAAACCAAGCAATCCTTGAATGCCATTTCGGTGCTTTCTATAATCTGTTGCATTTCTGAGATCTTTATTTCCTTTAAGAGGATGTTGAGGATTTCTGCAAGTTTAAAATAAATTATAACTTAAGAAGAAAGTAACAAACTGTAACTTTGTTTCCTTTTAATTAAGTTCAGCAGCTTCTCATCTGATGTGCAATTTCTTGACAATAATAGAGAGGGTTCTTTGCCAAGCACTTAGAATGGTTGTTTATTCCTTTCCTTCCCTCATCATGTAGGCACATGCAGAGGGAAGATATGATTGGACTAAGGTGGATGCTGTGAAAAACGTGTTTGTTCACTTGGAAATTGGAATTTATTTATAAACCCCACGCATGAATCCTGATTCAATTGCAAAAGATTTTGTAAATAATTAAACAAATGTGTTTGGTAAATAAAAAAAATAATTTAAGAAGTGAATTCCTGTTTATGCAGAACTTGTAAGTAGGTGGTGATTACGTGCAAATGATTGCTGATTGAGACAACAAAGTCTTAACTGCTGGGTAGAAATGTGCTCTCGGTATCAAAGCTCACATCTTTCTCAGACTTTTTTTCAACTTGAGAAATGTCTTAAAGCAGGTTTCTGAATTCTCCCCAGGTTTATCTTTTCTCTGCTTTTTGCCCCTTTTTCTGCCTCACTACAATCACCAGAGATGCAAATGATATTGTGTCTTTTTTAACAGAGAAAGCAAACCGAGGTTTATGAAAATTCTTGAGACTTTGAAGTTTCCCCACCCTTACTAGAATCTGTTGAGTTTAGGGTTATAAGCAGGGAGAGAAGGTAACACAGTGTTGTGAGGCATGCTGGCTTAATGGAAATATTCCTACCTTTATGACTGTTCCAGATAGCTTGTGATTCCTGAAGAAAGCTGACCTATATAATCAAAAGGAGGAAATAGAACTCCTTGATTTTAAGTTTTGAAGCATGGAGCAGACCAAATTTTTAAATTTTTACTTTGTTTCCTACTCTCCTTTTATTTTAAAGCTAACTTTAAAATCTTTGGTAGCTACAGCTGAATCCTGTTTGGTTTGCGTGTTAATCACTGCTCTTCACAAAGTCTCAGACTGTCTGAGAGATAGCATTCAGATCCTGAAAATATTGAGAGAGTTCAAGCTGCCGAGAGTGAATGCTTAGCTCTTGTTCATGTTTGTGATTTTCAATAGATTGCACTATTTGTTGGTGTTTTTTGCTGGCTTCTGCGCAGAATTTGTCTTGGGAAAGGTTTGGGTTTTTCTTTTGTTTGTTTGTTTGTTTTTATGAATCCACATAAGCTCACGATATTTATATGGATTCATATAAATGAATTATAGCTTAGCACTGGGGAATGTGGAAGTCTTAGCTGGTACCAAAGCTTCTGGAGGATTTGAGTCTCCGTCTGTACAAAAGAATGCCTGGAGTAAGTGTTGCTGAGTTGCTTACCTGCCCAGTATAGCTCAGTCTTGCCCCCAGAAAACAGAAGGAACCATTATCATGTGAACTTCTTGTGGAACTCCCCTCTGTTCCCCCAGCTACCTATAATAAGTCTTCTGGCTCTCAAATTCATGAGGGTATTTTATGTGCTACTTGTATGGTCACTGTTGCATGGCTAAACCTGAACACATGAATGAGCTTTGCAGTCACCTGAAGAACTAAAAATAAGGTTTGCTTGAGATTCCTTTTTCTCTTTAGATTTGATATTTCAATGACGAAGATTATGACTCCTGATATATATCATCCCTGTTCTGTACCCTCCTACCACACTTGAAAGAAGATGGCATTGTGTATTTCATGGTTCTGAGCATCAGCAGGCACAAAATGATTCATCAGTGATGTTAAAATAATTTCAACCAGAAAAAAAGCTTGTGTATAGACCAGTCCTGGTATCCATCTTTCGATTGTTGTGACCCCTTTTTCTATAACTTCTTTCCCGCAGTACCACTCTGGTCATAAGAATTTCCAACAAAAAGTTATAACTATATAGTTGTTATTTCCAGTATTCCTTAGTATGGCATTCCATGCAAAAGTGACCATTATCTGCAAAATAATAGCTCTTTGTAGAAAGAGTTGAAGAATCTGTAATTGCATGACAGTGAGATTGTACTTGATGTAGTAGGTTGCTATATGACTCCTTAGAAGAGCTGTTTTGTATAGGTTTGCTTCTTTACAATCATGTGACTGAAGGAAGAATTTAATTTAAAATAATAATAATAATAAAGCAACTAAGGAAACTGCTAAGCAATATACAAGTAGAAGAAATTATCCTGAGATGTTGATCCTGCTATTGTGTTTTACAGCCCAGAACATGGTGCTGTCTGTCCAGGCACCAAGTGGAGAAAAGTATAGATAGACAAATCAGTGTTTCTTTTGGAGCACAATGTAAGAAACCATTGAGGAACTGTCTCATAAATTCATATTCAGAGTATTCCTTCTTTTCCACACAGTACTTAGCCATCTGCTGGGAATCTCTCATCCTTCACGGATGATGAAATGGGTTCTTGGGGTGTGTAAAATCCATGATGTCTGTGAGATGATCAATAACACGAGTGTGATACAGGTTAAATGATAGAGGTCCTTTCACACTAAGTAATGAAGTATACTTGTATTCCAAGAGAGAAGTCTCTAGCCGGGTTTCATCCTGACAGCTGTGTGACTGAAAGCATTCTTTGTATGCAGTGAAGCCTCTGAGGAGTGGCATATCCCACCATGGTGTGATTAACTCCTAGGTCTGGTTTCAGTGACTCTTCAGGTGTTAACAAGTTTCAGTTGTGTAGCAGTGATGTGGGATGCTCTTCAGTGAATCATAGGTTCACAGTTACTAATGAATAGTCATCTCATCCATCATTCAGCAAGGATGAGGATGTTCTTAGAAGGTATTCCACTATGGAGCTGGTATCGTAGCAGACTCTTCCTAATGTTCGGCTTAATTTTTTCTCTGAATTTTATCTTTCACTCCAGTTCGGTCTCTGGAAGAGTTTCTCCTTGTCTTACTTGGCAAGTCTTGTTTCTTTGGCCAATAACTTCTTACATGACAAGGCCCAAACCTGTTAATGAATAGGTTATTGCTAAATAGTTGCCTAAATCTGTACCAGTGAATTAGGAAATCTTGCAGAACCCTGCAAAAGGAGGAGGAAAAAAAAAAAAAAGAGAAGGTGAGGGAGGAGCATACTTCCCCAGACCTCTATGGGAGATATCCTATTTCCTACTTGCAAAACCACAAGCAGCATTACTAATAACATATAACTGTATCACGCAATGTGCTGTGTTCTTCAGGTTAACTCATCCCTAGGGACCCAGTAGAAAAGAGCAAAGAGATTTATCTAGCTGGTATATCCAGAGCTATGTAGAGTCATGAGTTCCTGAAAACCATAGATCGTTGCAAGGATGGATTGGGCCCTAACTAGTTAGCTGTATTTGTTATTCTAATTCTCTCACGTGCAATGCTCTGTAACTGTGGCTCCAACATTTCATCTCTGAAGCAGGCTCAGCTAACAGCTGGCTAGGACTTTCTTTGCTATGTAGGCATGCATACACATGGTTGCTACCTCTCCAAGGGAGAATGAAGAGGATACAGACCCTTACACAGGAGTGTCTATCAAGGCCATCCAGCCAAAGACTCAATTTCTCTCTCTGGTTCAATATTCCCTTACCTATGTGGGCAGAATGGAGTAACTTCAGTGTGAATGCTTGAGAGTCCTGGCTCAAGGGGACCAAACAGACCAATGCCTTGTGTGTGCACTCAGGACTGCACAAGGCAGTGCAGTCAAACACACTGGTCTTTCCCACTCATAAATGTGTATGCAGTTCTGTAGTATTGGCTGCATTCTAATTCAGAAAATCACTGTATGAATAACTAAGACTGTATTTGCTGATAGAGATAACAAGTTTCTATTCTCTGAAATTCTCATACTTAAATATTGTGCAAAGGAGCTGCTGTGTTCTTTACATAATGCACCCATATTTCTGAAGGAAGTGAGTAATTTTGAGAGAGGTGCAGTCTGGGCCTCCTCAGACATTCAGTAAGAGTTTCTGGGTGCTTGTGACTAGCAGTGTATGGTCTATTTTTATCTTTTATTTCTCAGTTTCCTATGAGTGCTTCAATTAATTCTCAGATGGGCTAAGCTTGAAATAGAGCAAAGTATTCTCTAATTGCTTAGTTCAGTAAAGACTGGGCCATGTGAACTGAGTTTCAAATATCTGTCTGTAGAGAAAAGATTAAGAAGAGAGGAAAAACTAGCTAGACTGGGATTGGAGAACTGGATTTGAATATGGGAGGGAGAAGTTAAAAAGGAATCCTTAAATAGTTGAGATAAGCTCTAGTATCCTTATATCTTTATTTGAACCAGACTGTTGAACATTCATAGCCTGTCTATCTCACATCTATGTCCCTTGAGATATGCCTTGTATAATTCATCACTTGGGGAGTAATACATTTGTAAGAGTTGATGTTGATGTAGATCTATCCCTCCTGGGCTAGCTAATACCAAACAGCGATTTCTTCCTGTATAAGGGAAAGAAGCTTTACAGAAGTTCTCTCAATGCATTCCATTTTGTCCCAAGATTTTCAGAAACCTGTTTAGTACAACACTCTTTATGGTACTGTCTGGCATTTCCTGCTTCCTAGATAGTGCCGTGCAGAGTTTATGCTATTATCAGATGTGTCTGGCTTATTCTCCCTTCTGTTCTCCCTACCCATTCCTTTAGAAAACTTTTCACTAAACTCTTGTAACAATTAAAGAAGAGTTCACAACATTATGGAAAGTGAACTTGGTGGAGTGTGAATTCTAGATAAATTACCATGCATATAAACATCTTTGTCTTAATGTATCTTTCAAAAGATAAGAGGGGCGTTCTGCAGATAGGACTTCCAGGTACAGTGGGCAGCAGATAAACTGCAGTCTCCCTTGCTAGTTCTCATATCTATTTGTATGTCACCAAATATGCACTCATATCGTATCTTTAAAATCTCAGATGACTCAGACATGGATCATTTCTTGTAAACTCAATGCAAGTTAGCTGAAACTTTAACATCTCAAGGAGTCTTAATAGCTTTCCAGATCTGACTTGTTCAACATGCTGTTCAGACATGACCTGCTTAATCTTTCCAACACTTCAATATAATGTTTAGCATACATAAGGAGTGTTTTAGAGGTGAACAAATAGCTCGTAATACTTTATTTATTACCAATTGTACATTTCTATGAATTAAAAGGTTGTGAATATAATGCAAATATGTTAGATGTTTGAAAATTGACTGAATTCTTCTGAATAATGCACAAGTGTTTTTGTTACCAATGAATCACAAATGATTGAAAAACAGTATTTGGGTACCAAAAGATGAAATGGGATTTCTTAATAACAATAATCATGTGGTGTTGTGGTATTTGGTGATTAGTCTATATAAGTCACCAACATGATGCAAATTTTGTAATTTACAATTGCATTAAACAATACATTTCATTTCTTTTATGCATAGAATTTCTGTCCAGCAATGTTCTGCTTCTGGAAGACCCTGTCAGCTCTTATGTCTCTCAAAAGCCATCTTGAACTGACAGCCACTGATTGCAAGCACATTTCAAAATCATATTCAGTTTATATTTTTCCCCTCTTTTCTCTGTCTTTTATAGACTCTTGAAGAGAATGGATGCACCATTATGTGACCCACTCAAGGCTGTGGTATTAACTGCTACTCAGACTGTGAGCAGAAATATACCTACTGAATTCTTGATGTCTGTTTAAGCCTCTGTGCCAGGATGCCTTGCTATTATGCTTTTAAAGGGCAGGTGATATTGAGGTCCAAATCAAACTGTTGTTGCTCAATATCCTTAAAGAAAAGACAGACTAAATAGAGCGCTTCAATAATACCAGCTTTTGGTCAACAGGAAACATGCACCCAGATGGAGCTGTATTGTGCTAGGTACGTAATGTGGGGGTGGGGGGGGGGGGGGAACAAAAAACTTCATTATATAATTGAACTCTTACCAACTATGTTGTAATATTTCAAATGAGAGATTTTTTGATTGTTTTTGTTTCTAGAAGACTGTCTTTCATTGTTACTTAAGCCAAGTGACGATGTAGGCAAAGGATGTGTGGTCCAGTGTGACAATTCTCTGTTCTATGATTAATTTACTCTGTTGTAATAGCATTCACCTCTTCTATTACCTATTCGTTCACCAGAAATTCAGGGACATGAAGAAGAGGAGTTGATTAGCAGAGGGGCTTTCAGTGCTGCTAGGTCTCATGCTCCTTGTTTACCAGCTGGGCCATGGAGACAGCTGTCCAGGCTTGGGCTGTTGTGCCCAGGTGTAAAGGATCCAGTCTGAGTAAACAAGCCACTGCTATTGCACCAGGAAGGGCCAAAGTCCTGCTGGCTATGTTTAATCTGCAGAACTAACAGTGTTTACGATATTTTATTTTGGAAGGGAGGGAAGAATACAATAGTTGCAGGTCTGGTGAGGCAAGGGAACTGCTTTATGGGAAATAAGGCACTCTAGTGATGCACTGACCAAGACTTTGAGAAAGGTCAGACTGCTTGATGCCTGTTTTACCCAGGAAGTTGAGCAGTGAAATGCTCCCACTGCTGTGCCTGTCAGCCTCCTCATCCTGCTCATTGCATGACGTGCACACACCTGCACCTTTCCTCTGAGAGCCAGACTGGAACTAGCTATTATCTTTGTCTCTGAAAACAAACATGCCTATTATGGTCTAAAATTAGGATACTTTTCCTTCCCTTCCACCTTTCACAGTGGTCATAAACTGACTAACAGGGAGACTGCTGAAATTCAGTAAGTTTCTGTTTACATTTGGGCCAGGTCTGGTTTTAGTGCTCTTTGTAACTGGAAAAGAGAGTCTTAACTACTCACTCCCATGCTGCTAAGTTTAGGGCATGGCCTAAATGTGGCTGTGTTATATGTGACTGTGGCAAGATGGGTGCAAACATGGTGTGCAAATAGGAATCATTCCATGAATGAATCCAGCTAGGAGTCAGTTTCTACTTTCTTTAGATAGGAAAATATTTGACAATAAGTCTTTAACCCCTCTATCCTCTCAGGTTGTATACATACATGAAAAAAAAGTTATAATACAGATATTGGGACTAAACCAAATATTCTTCACAGCTGGCTTGAGTGAGAATTCCTCAAAGTCAGCACAGAACTTTTCTTAACTTTGAAGGGCTCTGGTCAGGCCCACATTAGGTGTAGGAGGCCCCTCAGATATATCTGTTGCTGCAGTTAGTAGTTTGTTTATGCAGATCCTAAGTGTTTCCTGTGTAACGTGAATCTTTGCATTTTGTGCAGCTTACCTGCTCTTCTGGAGCATTAAGTCTTCAACTTTGTTCTTCGAACACATGGCATAGAAGGGAGAGCAGATGAGAAAGGATGAGAGGTGAAACAAGTGCAGATGAGAGAGAAGTGGAGGTAGAAGTCAAAACCAGGAGCAGAGAATGGGGAAGACAAGAAACCACACATCCTGGAGATGGCCTGGTATAAGCTTGATTTACTCATTGTTAAAGGGCAAATAGAAGAAATGAAAGCAGGAAGACCTGCTTTTTTTTCAGTGCTGAGAAAGTAGCTTGTGCCCTAGTGTGCAGATTTTCATGCTTGTATTGTGCAGTGGGTGCTGGGAGAGCCAAGCAGGAGGCTTGATGAGAGAAGGAAAACTGAAAGCTCTGGCAAATAACATGTCTCCCTCATCTCTCAGTTCCCCCTGTGCTCCCCAAGCCCTCACACAGCTGCTTCTGACTCTGAGTCGCCAGTGCATGCAGTACATCATTTCTGCGTGCAGGGTTGCTTGGCTTTTGGTGGCAGATGCTGTGCTCTGTGCAGGATCCTACTTCCAGCAGTGACCTAGTAACTACATGGGATATAACAGTGTGGATGCTGTGGATGGACACATGTGCCAGGATGTCCTGCTGGTGCCCTCCTGTGAGTCAGGGGGGTCAGCCAGAGGCTGGTCTGTTTGAGACAGGAGGAGTGAGGCAGCTTTCAGGGCCACACAATCTGCTGCGGAGGAAGCCTTGCTGCAAAGTGTTTCTTGCAGCGTACTTGAGCAATTCTGACTCTTAGAGATTTTTTGACTGCATTGGATTAGCAAATTGTTTAGGGATCTGGGGCAAACCAGTAAAACAGGCTGATGAATCTGTGCGGTAGGTGCCAATCTGGGTTGCTGCCTTTTTCAGAAGTAAACAACAAGCAACCATTGTTCATCTTCCTGACTCTCTGCAGGACACAAACTGTAAATTACATCTGGGAACAAAAGGTTGATGGGAGTAGAACCGGGTGCCCAACTTCCCAAGGGAGTGCTTTGCCCTCCAGCCAAAAGAGTAGCTTTTCTGGCTCAGGCTAGCACAGCCTCCTCTTCTGCCTTCCAACAGCACTCAGAGCCTAGGAAAAGTGTACAGTACAGGATTTACTACACTGAAGCATTTAACAGCCATTTCCATTACAAAACCTGGTTTCAGGGTTGATCATGAAAATTAAATCCAGTCTGAAATGCGGCAAACAAGATTGCAGTCTGGGGACACAGGAGGAAATCTTATTAAAAATGTCATATCTTATTGAGATCCTTGTTAAATGGGCATAAACTCCTCCCTCTACCCCCGAAACTCTTACAGCCAGATTCACAGACCCGCTGCATTCTATGCCGAATGTATGCTGCCATGACCAGGATTACCAAATGAGATATTTTTATTCTTTTTATTCTCACAGAGGTTATGCTCCTCAGATCCCCATAAGTTTGAAATTTTCATAAAAATAGGTTCAGAAGAAAAAATCCTTATTGATAATATTCCTTCAGTTGAAAATAGAAAAAAAAAGTTTTCAAATTCAGAGCATCCTTTTTTTTTGACGTTTTTTGTTGTTGTTGTTGTTGTTTGTTTTGTTTTTTTGGAAAAGAAAAAAAGGCAACATATTTTGATAGAAACAAAATTTCATTCTTCCCCATTTCAATTGTTCCAATTTGTAAAGAAACTCTTTTCCACTGATCTCATTTATTTCATATGTTTGGGTGTTTTCATTTGCTGGTCTGTATATGCAATAAAATCCAAGTAAATATACATTACAGGGAGAGGCTGCCTTACTGAATTCAGTGGAATTTTGATGTTTGACTTCAGCTGGACCTGAATTTCATCTTCTAAGGGAATTCCAGCAAAAAACATCTTTTCATATTGCTGTAAGCCACACTTTCCTTTTCTAGGGTTACAAACCATCTACACCCTAATAGGATTTTTATCAAAATAATTGATTCTGGCTACAGTTCACATGTGTGATAAAATCATGAATGAGCTATTTTGGTGCTCTTGTACTAGATAGCATCATCATGGACACGGTATCTGCTGTGTCAAAGGCTTCTCAACAAGACAATTATTTGTGTCTTGTGGTTGTGTTATTTTAGTTGTTGGATTTGTTGACTTTGAATATCCAGCTCCATTTGGTGCCACTTATCATTTTATTAATTTTTGGTGTCAATAATTTAAGTCTTTGTGGCCAAAGGTAACTGTGTTGTTAACAGTAATGTCATGGGAACAAATCCTCAAGGGAATAAACTGATGGCCTCAACCTGAAGCAGTTCTCTGGTACATTTTCTCAGCTGAAGAGTTGCTTCAAGATTTTCACATTTCCTAGGAGTATCTCAAGTGAAACCGGAACTTATTTCTCTATGAAAAATTGTATAGAACCCATTTCAGGTGAACATCTCCTTTGATTGAATTTTCTGGGTGACATCAGGCCCTGCACACAGGCCAAATATGGATTACTGTCTACCTCAAGCCAACATGTTTTAAGGGAGAAATACCATGTTTGGGTGGGAAATAAGGAAATATTTTCATGTGAGGCTTTGTATTTATTTGTTTGTGGCAGCTCTTTGAAGTGCTCGGGGAGCTGGAATGCAGGTCTGTGTCCTAGACTGGTGTGTACACAGGCAGATGGCATGTGAAATGGTCAGCCTGACTTGGGATACACGTACAGCTCATTATTCTTTCTGTGGTTTATCACATGAAATGACGTATTGTGATTAATTATTCTTCTTGTATACATCTGTCTTTTCTACTTGTATTAGGCACCAGAACATCTATGCACCTGGTCTAAACATGCCTAATCTTAGCCCAATTGCAACAAGCAAGAGAGAGATTTTCTGAAGTGAAATATCACTTGCCCCCAGCAAATATAGAAGTACATGCAGAAGTGTTGAGATGTTTAAAGTAAGTATCAAATGTTATTCAGTACTGAGAAAACAACCTGTTGATAATCTGATGTCAGAATGAGAAACTTCAGTCCATGGAGAGATTAGGAATTTCCACTGCTGGTAAAATAAGAGAGCTTTTTTGTAACACTTGCCAATATCTCTGAAATGAATAGTATTCTTCGCTTACCCATGGTAAAGAAAACATGTTTTGTTGTTATTGCTCCATTTAAATGGGAATATGGCACATTAACAGAGAGGTATTTTATGTTTATCCAAAAAGAAACCAAAACAAATAAACAGCAGTCAAAAATATCCAAATTTTATTTAAATATTTCTTTCCTTTGTTTCATGCATAGTGTGAATTTCAAAAGACTTTTATCAAGCAAAGAAAAATAGATCCTTAGTAAAATTCAACAGGCTTAACTGTATACCAGCATTTTAAATTCCACTAGGCTTCATTCATTCATAAAGTTAGACCTCAGCACATAGGTTTAAATGTACAGGCATTCACAGATCTATTTCCACTCCTATAAACAATAAATTCCATAGGAGATCATTTTTGCTCTGCTCTTAAATGCATTCATTTCAAAAGAAAAAGCGACATGTTCATAAAATAAAATATATTCCATCTGTAACTTCAAAGTTGCTGGTTTCTTAATAAAAAGATCCCCTGGGTTTAAGGAAAGAAATTCACTTTAACCTTGTCCCATCAGATATCCCAGACCTGTAGGAAAGCCTGTTGGAACCTGTTGTTCAGAAGCCGACTGATGGAGGAAGGGATGCCAGCCATCTTTAAGACAAAAGTCAAAGGAAAGGCAAAGTATAACATTCTTGTGCCCGTGGACGGAAAGACCTGTCTGTATTTTTCCATTGTTCATGTTAGCTGAGATTAAAAACTAAAGAGAAAATTCTTTAGAGTGAGAGTATCAACACACTGGTAAACTGATACAAAACTTTTCACTTCATATTTGCTGAGTGAAACTGAAATGGGGGAGTACCATCTGCCATAGGTGGGACGTGCCAGACTGGGTGAGCCCTCATGGACCCTTGTGCCATCACACAAAGCACCTCATGACTGCTGAGGAGAGGCACACCGTGCAAGATCACCAGAACAGGCAATAGGCATGCCTCTCTCTTATCTGCAGAAGCTTTGAGGTTTTCGATAAAGATTTCATGTCGCATTTTTCACTGTGGAGTCCCAAAGAGCCACGCACACTCTCTGTGTCCCTTGGGAAGAAGGACTTGCACTGTGTGCCAAAGACTGCCATGTGCTCTTATCCTGTTCCTCTGCTGTGTGAATTGGGAATAGGAGGAATGATTCCTTCCCTTTGTCATACCATCAGTACAGTAAAGCATTGACCTTAGTCCTCAGTCCTGGTGCTGGGAAGTTACCTACTTGCTGTTGGAGCATGGGTGGAACAGGCTGCAGGCAACGGAGCCGCCTCGACTGACCTGCTGCATCGGGATATCCTCCGGGTGTGAGCAGGAGCATCTCAGGAGAGCTCGTGGCAGAGCAGGTATTTTTGCTTGCCCTGAATTTTACTGCAGTGAAAGTATGATGAGATGGAACAAAATTAACAAAATATTTTGGAGAAACATCCAGGCAGCTGTAGGTGTTTTGCTGGGTCCTCAAAGCTGTATTCCTTTCTGTTTGTCTAGTTTACATTAATAAGGTTGTAGAAAGCAGGAGGGGGAGCTTACAACAATCAGCGCCTTCCTCATGAGAGATTGCACACATTTTTCTGCAAGCTCAATAGCTACAACTTAGCCTGTGCTTGTGTAAGAAGAGAAGGTTTAGTGCCGCTTTAAAAACTCGTGTGGCTGCTTAGTCACAACTCGGGCCCCCCGCGGCCCCCCCTGCCCTGCTCCGTAACTTTTGTTGCAATATGGGTGTGACTTTTGATGGAGCTCCCCCTCCCAGTTATGTCATTACTTCAGTTCCTTTGAATCAGAATAAAAAGTGCAGCAAACTTCAGACTCATTGACTGCAGGCTTAACAGGCGCTGGGGCTTTTCTTCCTTCTGCAGCTTGCCAGGATCTCTGTTTTTTTTTTTTTTTTTTTTACGAAGCAATTCTGAGGAAACAATGGCCAACTTCTACTTATGGGCAACTTTTGGATTATGCTTGCTGAAGCTTTGTCTGTCAGAGACACGTAAGTTTTTTATGAATGAAGCTTCTTACGATGGCTGATTAGTTTGTGCTTCAGACAGCAATGGTTCTGCTGCTGTATATAGCTAACAGCTTTCTTGCATCTGTCTTTGTATAAACTGTTATTTGCAGGAGTTTTCGGAGATGCTTTGGAACTGTAACCTGGGCTGTGCTGCTCTGTACAATCAGGGAAAGCCGTGTACTGCTTGTAAATGACAATTCCAGATCCATAAAAAGGGAATTGTAGGGCATTACAGTTTAAATTAAGAGCAGAAGTACACTAGGGAATCTAGAATAGCTCTGGTAAATCTGCTTTCAACAATGTGACTGCTGTTCCACACTTGGTTTGCTCTCCCAGCCCTCTTTAAGGCTGGGGTGAGGAAACCCCCTCAGCATACAGCAACTGTATTCCTGAGCTCACGGGGCTGAACTAACAGCTAATGCAGTCTGCATTTGGACACAGCCTGTTGAACAGAAGCACAATTGCAGTGATTTGTGCAGTTGAAATTTACAGAGCTTTCCTGCCAAGGATACCTCTTTCTGCCTTCTTAAGGCTTTGTTGGGGCTGACTGATGAGAGTTTGGAACAAAGGGCATCAGAAGTGCCTGCAAAATTGATTGTGTATCAGTCAGCTTTCTGTGGCTTGGTTGTCTGCTTCAAATATTTGTAATCAAAAAAAAAGAATGCTCATATAGAGAAAAAATAATAATTGTCTGTCCAAAACTGCAAAAATGCTTTAGAAATTTGAAATGGTGCAGGCTCAGCAGCGTCCAAGGGAGGTGACCATGATTTTAGCAGGCTCACTGTGAAAGCAACTGCCTTGAGGCACTTTGTGGTCAGGGCAACAATTATCCTTCTACATTATTTTTCTACTCATCAATTCCAGAAATCTAACAAAGTATGTTTTTCATTGCCATTGTCACCCAAGGGCTCTGTTTGTTTGTATGGTACAAATGTGTATCATTTGTCTGAGCAGCAGTGAATACTTCTGTAATGGTGGCAGCGCTGCCAGGCTGTGAATGGGTGTGCCGGAGTGAACAGTTCCCGGCGCATCTGGGATAGCTGGAGAACCTTCCCTGCTTTCCTTCCTATAAATTGTTTGCCCATTGTGCCAAAGTATGCTTGCTAAAATTGGGTATATAGTTAACAGTCTGTAGAGAAAGGGCAGGAGTACTGCACAAGAGGAATACCCAAGATAGACTTTGGCTTACTCCAAGTCCATATGCTGTATGAGAATTACAATGTTTTGGTTACTGCCTGCTCAACTGATTTTTCCTTTGATGAGCTGCCAAGAGTGTCCTAAAGAAGTGGGGTCTGTATTGGCTCAGGGAGTCATGTAATTTTGCAGTGGGGCATAGAAGAAAACCTCACCATCTACTCTTCAGCATGGTTGAAAAAAAGTATGTCAGACTTCATGTATGCCCCACGGGGAAGTTTCTTTAATGGCTTAGCAAGGTATTAGTTTATAGTTACAATATATTTTAGCTGGTATGCGGTACATTCCAGCATGACTTTGTAGTCAGTAATGACTTCAAAACAGCAGTTAATGGTGGTTTTATTTTCTTTTTTTAAACCAGTGACTTTGCTGTGCATCACAGGATACTAGTCATAGCTGTCGATTACACTGTTAGTACTCAACGTGGCAAAAATGGAAACATCCTGGGTTTACTGTTAATGCGACTGTTAAAGGAAAGATGAGATACAGAAAACTGCTGAAAACCTGATCCATCCTGGGTTCATTGCTATTGTGACCATTCCCTCACTGCTATGTGAGGGAGGTGTACTTGTGGTATTGAAATGATTTCTGATGAGTTTGAGCCATATTTCACAGGCCAGGAGAGTTTAGCTGCAGACAGATTGGTTAATGACAGCTCTGGGGGAGATTTCCCCCGCGGACATGATGTATTTGTAAAAGCATTTCTCTCATAGTTTTCCTTGATTAACAAGAAGTGAATCATAGAATTCTAACACCTCAGCTGGAGGAAGCTGGAATCACAGTCGTAGATTTGCTCAGGTATAGAAGTAGGAGCAAAGATGAAGTGCAAAGGGAAAGAATGAGTCTACCAGAGAAGGGAGGGGGTTCTCTGTCGGCAACGGAGAGGTGCCAGAGTCACAGGACAGGGCTCTGAGACAGGGCTCCTCTAGTTATCAGTCAATCACAGAGGAAGGGACCTGTCTGCATTTTAGCTTACATATGTCATGTCAATCTGCAAATAAAGTAGATTAAAGAAGTTCTTTGTGCTTCTTTAAGCTTTATATTCATTTATGTGTGTGTCTTGGCTATTCTCCGAAAGTTGGAAAGAAACAAACTTTAATAAGTTCACTTTAACTTCCATCGTTGTTTAATGGAAAGGTTATGCATCTGTTCAAACTGCACTCTCACAAAGAGCCAACAAACCATGGCAGAAGATTGTCTTGCAGTCTGTGGAGAAATATTTGTTGCTTCTTTAGTTCCCAGTGTTCACCACAGTGCAGAACCATTACCTTGAAAACAGGAAGAGAAAGGCTTAATGAGAGAAGATAGCATCATACGAGTGAGGGAGAACTTCTTTAACTAAATGCTTTTAAAACCACTGGCAGTTCAAGCCAAGATGAAATGAGACATTCCCCCATACCTGGTGTGTCTTTCTTTCCAGAACTGTTCCCATGACTTTCATAGGCCAGGACTTGAAGGCTGTACAAATACTGTGGTTATTTATCTAGTACCTAAACATGAATGAGGTTCTACTGCAGCAAGAATGTGCTAGCAGGATGAGATGTCCTCAGATGCTGATAGACAAGTATCAACAGGAGAGTAAAGCATGAGCTCATTGCTGCTTCGGTACTTGATATTGTAGGAAAGAATCTCGTAAATGGGTTAAAAAAAAAAGGGTTTTTATTAATGGACAGCAGCAAATGCATTTCAAGTAAAAGAACATGGAAAAGAGCAGGAAAATACGGTGAGGAAGAACGAGGATCTCAAAATGATATTTGGTTGCGTGGTAAGGAGCACAGTGGATTCAGGAAACAACTAAAATTGGTTACACAGTATGAAGTCTTGAAGAATTTTTACTTAGAAACTTAGAGAAGAAATCTGAAAAGTATCCAGCCAAGAAACAGTGTAAACCTCTGCAAAGACTTCCACTAATTTAGAAACCATCTGTAAGGAACAGGGAAAAATAAGAAATGAGTAATAAATAAAGATTGCAGCAGACATCAAGTTAATGTATGATAGGAAGGAGTCTGTAAATGTGTTAAAAGTTAGAAAAAGTAAAATCTGTACTTTTCATATGGCAGAGGAAAATATAGAGGTGAAATCTGTGAGATGTGTGCTAATTAAAAAGCACAGGACAAACAATAAAATATGGCTATGCTCTTGCCAAAGAAAAGGTGGTATTCAGAGGGAGCGGCTAGACAGCAGCAGTAATTAGGTTTGAAAATAGGTTGCTAAGAGATATTGTTCTTAAGAAGCGAATAGATAAAGAGATGGGATAAACATCTTAAAAGGACAGTTGGATGTTGGTGATCATGCTCCTGGTTAAGAAGATGGAGTAGAAGTCTTGTGGTAATTGTGTTTTTGCTTTGATAAAGGGGTAATTTTAGTTCTGAGTGCAGTTGACTGGTAGCGGAATATGTCATAGGAAAAAAGCAGGGGAAAAAATGATGCAGTGCTCCTTGTATGAAGAGAGGAAAACTGTGCACAAGAACTTAGTCGTTTTGGGAAATTCCAGAGGTGATGTAACAAGGCTTCCACACTTGCTTTCTGGTCTTCTTGCCCTGTTTTTCTGTTCTGACACTAACAAGCATGCTTTAGGAATAAGGCAGTTTTCAACCTCAAATAACATATATTACATTATTTGCGATAGATAGATAGATAGATATTTCTTTGAAAGGGAATCCCATGCAAGAGAACTGTTCTCTGAAGATGTTTTCTCAGGTCTAAGTCTGAATGTATACGGCTAGCTCACAGAGAGGATAATGGTGAAATGACCATGACTAGCTGCTGTGGTCTTACCTTCTCTGAAAAGAATACAGTCGTGTACTGGAATAAGTCATGCTGTTCAAAATGTGATATATAAGCATCAAATGATATCCGAAAGCATGCATTAATCAAATTTTGGGTTTTGGCACTGAATCAAATATTTAGACTACAGAATCTCAGAGTTCCAGTGGAAAGTGAGCAAAGTCAGAGGAGCAAGACCGAAGTTGGGATCGTCACTTGTACGTCTCTGCTAAACGTGTGGTTGGTGCTGAGTAGAACCCACGCCAATAGCCTACTTTTAGTGGTGTTTCTGGTGGTTTGGACCATTCTCTGCGGTTTATAGGTAGCTGGCAGAGAGAGCCAGTTCGGAGCAGCTTCCACCATTTTCCAGACAGTCCTAGAAATTCACAAGCACTGTTGTCTGTCACTCCAAGGGAGGTAATAATCATTTCAAAGCCAGGCTTACCGCCATCAGACACTGTAATTATCAGTGACCATTATGGCTGCTGTTAATAGGGGTGGCAGAGAAAATTGTTTCAGCCCTGCATGTTTATCAGCTTCCTTCCCGTGAAATCACAGGGCTCTCTATGGCAGCATTAGCAGTAGTATCAGCAGCAGCTGGCGGTGATTTTCATCCCTCGCTGGGGCCCACCCCGCCCAAGGCACAGTGCAGAAGCCCTGTGCATGAATGAATCTGTAGGCAGCGATGTGCAACAGCAGCCAGCAGAGAGAGGGGTTTTCCTTGGAGAATCCTCACAGTCAGATGGAAAGTTCAGCTAATTGCAACTTAAAGTTCAAGCCTCCGAAACTTTTTGCTGCCTAAAGAAACCTGCTGTCATTTTTTGGAGTCTGTGCATGCAATTAAACATGCAATTGAATTCCCTTTTGTATGCACTGGATTTGGGACTTTCCAGTTCCTGCATAAGACAACACTGGCAGTGTTTTGTAATGCAGCAATCTTACTTCAGTACAGTAACCTTCGATTCTCACTGGGGGGAAAAAAAAAAAAAAAAGAGAAAACAATAAATAAATTGAATAATCTAACTTCAGCAATTATCATCAGGTAGATTTAAGAAACAACACTGATTCAGAGTAAAAACTGTGGAGACCTGCGTTTCAGTGATGTTTGCAGTTTGAAAAATACATTTCTTTGCTTTTTTTCTTTCTTCTACTGGTGACTGAACATGATTCAGTGGCTAGAAGCTCTAACAGGCTGTGCTATGTGTTGGCACAAAAGGGAATAAAAATGAAGCAACCTCAGACATGCAGCAGCTGTGGTAAAACTTCCGTTGCTGTCTCTGCTAATGATCCTGTCCCAACAGCAACATGAGATGGCTGCAAAAGAGAGTGCCAGGCACAGGCGGGCATCTGGCAAGGGAGAGGGTGTGAGCCAGTGATTATCAGCTAGGCAGATAATGCCTATTTTAGCAGATACCTACTTTTGTAAATAAGAAGCTGCCCTTGGCATAACATATAATACTGAAAAATCTGTTGTTGCATAGCTTCAGTTGATTACAGTCGTCTTACAAGGACAGTGAGTTAGCAAGGCTCATGGTGAAACGGGTTCTCAGAAGTATATTTCCCTAGGGGGCTTTTTTATTGTTATTTTTGTTAATGGATAGGTGTCTGTAAAGCAGCAGGGTGTGGTGTGTGTGGGCAGAGGTGATGAATAGCTCCCCGCAGCATTCCCATGCAGAAGCGAGAGGTGAACTGGCGCTGAGCGTGTGGTCGGTGGCCAGCCAGCACCCCTGGGCAGCAGAGCAAGCTGGGCCAGGCAGCACACAGCCAGCTCAGGGGCTGCACCTCCAGCAAACTGGCAACAGCTCTGAGAGAATGCATCTTGCTGCTGGGCGGGCGCAGCAGCTCAGGACTGTGTCACCCCTACAGCTGCCACGCAACTCGAGCCTTTTCAAAGAGCAGGCAGAACAGATGTGCCCGCTCGAAGCGGGCCAGAGAAGCTGGCTGCTGCTTCTCCTACAGCATGTGAGCACTGTAGCTCAACTTAGGAACTGTTGTGATGGTAGCGATCAGATGCTCTCCAGCCCTTTGCCATCCCTCAGACAGGCAGGCCCTGTGCGGAGGAGCGTGGAGGTGAAGGCGGTGGTGCGGTTTGGCTGTGTGGGGGCAGCCAGGCCTTTTGCTTCCATCCGACAGTGTCAGTGAAGCTCCTGTGCCGTGAGCATGGGAGAGTTAACTGCGGAGCTTCAAGGGAAAGTGGTTTTGCCCATTATAAAGAAACATGATTCATTAATAATGAAGAAATGGAGGGTGAGGCCTGAGCTCGTTTCACGGTTTGCTTTTACTCACTTCCCTGTTCTTCCTTCTCCTGCCCCATTAGGTGTCCTCCATTCATAACCTTTCCCTTTTCCATTGTTTTCAGCCATGTAAGTGTAGAGAAAATGCCTTTTTTGTTAGTGAGTCTCCAGTCTTATGAACGTACTTTTTTGTACTCTGTTCCTAATTGCTTGTGCATAAGTCTGACATGCAGGAACATTTAAAGCATAGAAATTAAATAATATTTATTGTGTTCAATTTCTCCAGAAGCAGTCTCATTAAGATCAGGTAGAACTTTCCCTATCACTCTGACAGCTCTGTCCTATTTTCTTGTACGTATGTTATTCTGGAGACTGGCAGTTATTTTCACTGCAGTAACATTTGTTTCCTGTTAGACCACAGCATACATAATATATCATTTTCTTTGAAATTTCCTATTTGGGACTGATAATTTTCTGATAAGGGATGCTTGAAGCCATTTGGCAAATGAGAACTTTTCTAAGTCTTTTGTCCTGCTGTCAAACTGAACACTTATTTAGGTTCAGTGACTTTTAAAATTGATTTAATAATTAACAGAAGGATGATGTATTAAATCTATTCATGTTTCTTTCCTGTATGGGGTAAGAACTTTGTAGTGATAAATACCATTGCTTTTCTTGAGGTCGTAGGGGTTTTTGTACACAAAGGCTTGTACTCTGGGAAAGCTGAGTGACAAGAGACAGAATGACTCAGCAAGACAGAGGAGAACCCAAGAACAGACCCGGTGCCCTTAACCTGAAGGTGGTCCATCTGGCTGCCATGCTAGGATGCCAAATAGCCAAAAGACTATGGATTTGGAGAATTTGAGTGCCCCTTTGCAGCAACTATGTGTATCCAGTTGGTAGCCAGGTGTATCTTTTAGATTTACACACCATCTTTTGAATAACAGCTTCCGTTTCTCTCACCTATTTTCCATTAATCCATCTCGCTGAGGCATTTGGCTGCAGCAGTTCAATAAACCTGAACTCTTATCAGCCTGTGTCTGTGATATAGGCAGAAATCTATCTAATCTGGTAAAACTGTTGCTCAGCAGCAAAGTCATTCTCAGGCAAAAGGGAATGCGGAGATTTTCCAAGAGGCAAGCCTCGATGAAGGCTCAAGGAGTACAAATATTCTCTTTTTCACCCTTTTTTGATTTCTTTTCATTTCAGCTTTCTATTCTGGTAAGTCTGACTTGTTATTGAGTTCAGCATGAGGCTAACAAGGCAGGAGCCATCCACTGACTTTCAAAGTGCAATGCTAACAAAATATCAATCTTATTTCATAACGCCGAAATCACTGCCATCTTGAGAGGAGAAAATGCATAGAACTCTTCTAGCACAGAAAATAAAAATGGTTTGCTTGGAGTCTCATATTGAGTGCTAAACTCTTAAATGCCTCTTTTCCTGAATGTAACAAGTACTTTTTATAACTACAGAGAATAGGAAATTGGTTTTCACTGATATCTAAACTGACATAGCTTAAGTTATAGACAGGCAGCTGTAGAATTCACGGTTCTTGTGTGTAAAGCTGTAACAGACAGGCACTGTGAGCATGTGAGGCACCTTCCCACGGTGACTAACTGGAGAGAAGATTCTTTCCTGCTTTTGTGGCTTGCCTTAGAAAAGCTTGAATCCATTTGCTCACTACTCTAGTATAAAAGGTTGCAGAGCTTTTCTCAGGATGTGTATGAATTTTGTGTCTCCTGATATTTCCATTAGATCAGTCCCATTCATTCTTTTTCTTATGGCTGTATTTCCTAGCTGCTTGTTGGATGGGAAGTGATCTGAGCAGTTCAGCTTAATGTTCTCCACCTCTCCTTGGCCTGCCAAGTCTCACACATTATCTAGTAACGATGCAGCTGGTGTTCATTCTGAACATAGCGCAGCATTAATTGGCTTTTATGACAGGGAAACAGAGAAGCAACATAGAAGGCTAAGACCAGCACCATTGTGTTTAGGCATAAGGGTTAGACAGCGTTTTCTGTCACTGTGTGGGTTTCTGAGAATTGGAGAAAAGCTTGATCATCTGTTTCTCCAGGAGAAGGCACATCCTGGGACTTAGATACTATTGAGATCAATGACTGCATCTGAATGTATTTCCTGCTAACTCTGCTGAGAGTATATTTTTGTCTAAGCAGTTCATATGACAACTAGTTCATGATCCTGGAGATGGAGATTTTTCATTTTTAAGTTGTTTTACATTTGCTAAGAAAAACCTGTTATGTGTATATGTAGCAGTGTAGTCCAACACTATGGTAAATTAAAGAAGAGTAAAAAAATATATTGTCTGCAGAGCAATGCAAAACTTGTACAGCAGTGCCTTTAAAGATCAGTGGCATTTTTATCTGAAATTTTACATTTGCAAGTGAATGAATTTTTTTAGTGACATTTTCTTTTCTGCTCAGCAAAGGAAAGTTCAAAAATCTCTTTACTTGACTAAGTTACCCTTCAAAACAAAATACAGATAATGTTACTTACTTCAGTTGTCTTTGTGCCATCATAATTCTATTAAGAAATATAGAATAGGCACTGCATTGGAAGTCTTGAGCTCAACAAGTGTTATATATATTAATAACCTATGAGAGTGCTGATAAAATCTATTGTTATAGAACTACATCCTCAAAATGCAGTGCTCTCTTCTGAGCACCTGCTATATCATCTTAAATATTGGAATTGGACGTGAATGTGTGCCTGAAATGTTCTTCCATTTGTCACTTGCTGGATTCTCTCTGGTACTATAAAAGAAGAACTTGGGTTTTTCCTGGAAGAGAACTCAAATGCTTACACTTTCTCAATATGTCACTTTAGAAAGAGGTGGTGTCTCTGATGAAATTTAGTTCTCTAGTCATTCTTTTTTCCTGCGTTACATAGAGTTTGTGTAAATGTTACAACATTTTGTCTGGAGAGGTCATCTGTCTCATCTAATGCATTTTGTCAACATAATCAGCGCAGTTGGAATCAGGCTGAATGTGTTTAGGTTACCATAGAAATTGAAATCTGAGTATATAGTCATTTAACAGAATATAAGGCCTTAGCTAGTGAGTAACAAGTGAACTGTGTAAAGTTCTCCCACTTGCAGAAGTTTGCAAGAGTACAGAGGACTGGAGCATTTCTGGAAAGCCGTCATCTTAAAAACAGAAAACTCCTCAGTTATGACCACTTGGTAATCTGCACCTGGCTACTCAATCCTTATGACAGTTGGACAGTCCATGTGGGAAAATATTCCTGCATGTTTCATTATGAGTAAGAGAGAAGTATTTTCCTAATTTGTGAAGCACTTTATAAGCCATTGTTTGCAGACCTGCGCTGAGTTTATAGACCCTATCAGTCAGATACTTTACCATTTTCATTGCTCATACTCAGAGCACCGGCCATATCACTTTATCAGTAGAAGTTACAATCATATTGCTGTTGACTCACAGGAAATTCAGGTGCAGCAATTGCAAGACAACATATTAACACCTTTTATTAACACCTGACAAACCCTGACTTCATGCAGATATATCCACAATCATAGTTATAGCAACATAATCATGTCCCAATGTAAGCCTGTCTTTTGCTTTTTAATTTACTGGATCAGTATCTCAAATGGATTGCTAAAAGTCAGATGAATGAGTGGTGTTTCAGGAGTTGGTTTGTATGGGTCAGACTGTTCAAGACTCTATGTACAATGACTTACAGCAGATCATCCTAAAAAGTTTCCACTCTGCATCAGCTACTTCTGCTGTTTCTAGGAGGTATCTCCGCTTTGTGTAAAGAACTTCTCACTTCTATTTTTTGCTGGTATGTGATGACATCTTCACACTTCTGTTTTCAGGGTCCTTTATTGTTTTTTTTTGTTTTTGTTTTTGTTTTCATCTCTGATGTACACTTTCTGGACTCAGTTCATCTTGTACTTTTGTACCTACTCATCGTGAGGGGAATCACAGATCAGTTGTTTACTTTGTCTAATGTATTTGACTTCTTTTCTTCTAGAATTTAATCAATTTCCTTGCAAAAATACGTATTTAGGGTTTTCTACTTATGAGGAAGGCTTTTGATTGGTTTGCCATTTGAACTGACTTTTGCTCAAAGTGAATCTGACTTCTTAATACTTTCCAGTCTCAGGAAACTTACGGCACGTGAACTGATGTCTGTCACTTCATCACTTGCTATTGAAATGTTGATATAATTTTGAATCTCTTCATAAAATCCAGATATATATCATTAAAATAGAAGATTATTAGGATCTGTGAACATCACAGCAAAATCACTGACTTCACTTTTGGAAGACAACAATGCTTCACTGTTTGAGGATTATTGCCTTCTAACAGTAGTGAACATACCTAAATGCATGTAGGATTTACTGTAGTAAATACCAAAGCCACAGTGCCAATACTTCTTTCCCATCTTTCCTCATGCATGTAAATCTTTACTGCCTCCCATAAAAAATATTTGTGGAAAATAAAGAAGTAGGACAGATATGAGGCATTTTGTTATTTTCCCTGTATTTCCAATGCCAACAGCATTAATTGGAAACAATAGAAATTGCTTTTTCCTAAAACATTTATTAAAAGATTCAGAACTGGAACTCCAATAATTATTTAAGAAATTTAGCTGGACAACCAACTTGAGATACAGACAGCCTGTACGTACCTTATGAAAATGTCTTGCTAGTTTATAATTTTGGTATAAATCTCAAGAGTCTTGAAACTGCTATGCAGATGGGTAGAGTCAAGTGGCATCCAGCAAATGAAGACATTATGCCACCAAAAATTCCAGTAGAAGCTACCTGCCGACCTAGGCATTTTGGTTGCAGGCTTTGTGAACCCAGCCCTTCAGGTACTGGAAAAAAAGAGGGAATAGTGAGTGTGACACTGTTCTCTTCCATTGCAAGGAGATTGTACTGATTCAGGCGCCTTTAACTTTTCCATTGACTTGCATAAAATCCTGATGGGATTTGATTAAGATGATTGTGTTAATCATTGCGTGTACTTAGAGAAAGTGATCATTTTCAAAGCTGAGTTACTGTTTGAATACATACTGTAGATCACAAACCAAATCTTCGTGCCAGTGAATATGAATATTCGTGCCACATCATATGAAATATCCAAAAATGAGTCTGATTTATTTTTTTTTCAGTAGTTTGTAGTATAGTTCCCAGTGCTCCTAAAAGTGCCATCCCTCCCTAAAAATCACCATCCCTCCATTGAGAATGTACTGGTGGCGTGGTGCTGCTTTTGTTTTTATGGAGAGAAGCACACTGCGATCAACGCACTCATGAAGTTAGATGCTTTTCACCAATCTTTGATTGAGATAAGTAGCTTTTTTCAGTTTTTTATCATTATTTAATAATCATTCAGTAGTTAATTGGGTTGTGTAAGTGGCTGATTACAGATTCATCCAGTAGTTTGTTGGGATAGTTTTTTTTTCTTTTTTTTTGAATCATCACCATCAGTGCTTTTGACTCTTGTATATTCTGCATGCTTGGGAATGCAGATGTTGCCACATCTCATTTGCTTTTTGTGTGTGTGTGTGTGAAAATCTCTAGTATTCAATAGTTGTTTTATTCATGTTTCTAACTTCAAACCTCTAAGCAAAAGTTACATCTATATTTTATTCTGACAAATCTGAATCTAGTATTTGTCACTAAAATATCTGTTACACTGGAGATTTCAGTACTCTAGTTTGAGTCACCAGTGAGGTCTTGGTCCAGTTGAATGGATTACTGGACAATATTTCAACCGATATGCAGTTAAGAACTAGGCACGCTCATTAACTGTTTAAAATTGTGTTATTATTTTGTAAGGTACTTCCTTGCAAATTCATACAAGAAACCTCATTTAAAAAATTGTTTCTTTTTTTTCAAACTTTTCCCAAACATTTAAGTGGGGATATGAAAGAAATTGTGTATGAGTTCATTGTGAGGAAGCTGAATGCTGAATAAGGACTGATGAGGACTCCTGTTTGCCCTTTGACATCTAGTTTGTAAGGCATACTCTAAGAAGCCTTGTTCCTTTCTGTGTGTGTGTCAGACTAATATTATCTTTGCATTAGCTGGCTAGCTTTCAGAGCTTTTAAGGTTTCTTGAGGTGCTGTTACAGTTGTTCTCTTATGAAGGGGCCTTGTTCAAGGCAATTATATTCTACTTTTTATTCAGTGTCTTTTTTTCTTTGACTTGATCGATTGCTTTTCTGTAATGAACTCGTGAAAATGCTGTGAATATTTCTTAGAGGTTTTCATGCGGGATTTTTCTTTTAAGTTCAGAAAATATTTACCAAGAAATCAGTTTTCTAAGTGTTAGGTGAAGAACAGTCTCAACTCCCACCTGCTATTTTTATTAACAAGTGTGCTGCAAGTTGATAAAGTTTAAAATTTATCGCTTAATTGGAGATGTTGATCCTATGTCTGATTTTGTATGAATCCTTTATCTAAGTAACCACAAAACTTTAATCAAGCTTCCCGTGACTTCTCAAAACTTAGATGGAGGCTGACTGCAAAACTTGTAAGAGCACAATAAAATAACAATGTAATAGTTCTATGCTCTTACAATGTTCTTTATCAGTCAATCTCAAATTGCTTTATTAAGGAGATCAGTTGCAAACTAAGGCAAAGAGAGATGAACTGGCATATCTGCCAATTCTACCAGCAGGTAAATGACAGAGTAGGCAATAGACATAAGGCACTTTGAGCTTCAGGCTCACGATCTGTCTGCTGAGCAACACAGCTTTTCCCCTGCTTTTATCCCAAGTGACATAACAACTTGTTTTCAGTAAAAAAAAAAAAAAAAAAAAGAAAGAAAGGAAGATCAGACTCCAACTATTAATCACCAGCTTTCATTTCCTGCACATTTCTTCACCTGGATTGCGTGGAGCCAGTCCCAACTGATTCACTTTGCTGTCCTTGTTATTCAGCCTTTGGGGTTAGACTAATTGTACAGCCTGAAGCACTGCTGGTATGACAACGATGATCATGTTTTCATCATATCCAGGGGGGCATATCTGATAACTGTCTAATTCCAAGACTATGATTTCACTGCTTGCAAATTTTCCAAAGAGGTGCTGCACAGCTGTACCATGTTCTAGTGGAGTTCTGAAGGCTTTCAACCTACTGCTGGGTAAAGCTTTTATAAAAAGAGTAATATTAATGTCAGCAGCAAGGAAGTTTATCGTAAGTGATGACACTATATAGGCTCAATCAGGATGTTTATCAGGGCAACTGTTGCCAAGGAGATGAAGCAGGTTTGGAAGATGCATTAGCAAACTTTCTGCAGCAAATGCTGAGGAACTAAACGTATTTCTTGTACTTACTTGAATTTTGAGTGATTCTGAATGCTTGATTTAATAATAATGCCACTCCCCCCCCACCCCACCACTTTTATGAAGGTAAATTGGTAGTTGGGGAAGCTAACATTAAGGTACTGATGATCTCTATGGATCAGCAAACAGAGAGACAATGATTTTGGTGGCCTGTAAGTATATACAGAGAGAAGAACAACTTAGAGGAAAGCCAAGAACTTGAGCTCTGTTCAACATGGTTTTTTGAGTGGGCACTGACTGAAGTAGTAACATTTAGTAGAGAAAGGAGATCATCATACTGCAGCTCACCCTTTTCATATTGTTGCTCTTATCCCTGCCACATCTCCTCTTTGTACTTTCTTTTCATTTCAGAGGCTAACCTGAGTCCACTTGGCTCCCAGGGCAAGCATGGCTAAGTCATGGCTTTTTACATAGTTAACAATAAACAGGGATGTAAGGAAGCTACAATCTTATTTGCCTTTTCAGCCAAAATTACTACGTTCCCAAATATAACTGCATAGTAGGAACAGCTTTGGCATGACTTCAAAGAAAGGTCTGATTTTATAGCTCTGAATCTATGGAGACATCTTCACTTTCTTGTCACCACACCCAGCTATTAAGAAAATGCTGTTTCTATTTACAGCAGGCAGCCCTCACAGTATGCAGGTAAATTCCTTTTCAAGTGTGTTCCTGAACTTCGCTGTCTTTAGAAAGCCAGCTATGCAGAGATTTTCTTTGAGTATTAACAATCTGTTAGTGATACAGCTCTGATTTTATTTTTTCTCTCATGAAAATTTTCAGGATCCAGAAATGTCTGTTAGATAGCACTGATTGAAGTCTGAATATGTTATGGCATCCAAAGGAGGGCTGCAAAGATGGGGAAGGGTCTGGAGAGCAAGGTGTATGAGGAGCAGCTGAGTCCGGAGTTGGACTTGATGATCTTTATGGGTCCCTTACAACAAGGGATATTCTATGATTTTCCTATGTCAAACTGAAATGAAAATAAGAAATCAAAATTAATTCTACAGGAAAATGTTGTACTGGATTCCTTAAACTGTCAACTTATATTGAAACCCAGTAAATATTTATTTACATATTTTTTTTACTGTTATTCTTTTCACGTAGTTTATGCAAACTAATTGTTTCAAAACAAGAGCAAGTTTCAAACTGAAGAACAAAACTTCACAGAGATTCACAGAATATCCTGAGTTGGGAGGGACCCACAGGGATCACTGAGTTTTAATTATCCACAAAGAATACTTAGAAAATAGAAGATATGGTTTATTACCACTGTATTTGGAAATATATTTCTTATAAATCACATTAAATTTCACAACTTGGCATGGCACCAAGGAAAGTGTTTCATCTGCCAACTCCCAAGAACCTGTAAATTACTTTCACCCTATGCCAGCCATTATTTGGAGATGTGGCAAATTTCCAGGCTTTTTTCCTCTACTTTCTGAAAATAATCGTGACTAACAAGAATCACAACTGGGAGAAAATAAAAATATCACCCATCCATACTACGTGACGAACAAGTTGCTCTATCCTTGGCACTTTTTTGTTGCGATGGTTCTCTACAACCTCACACAAACGTGCTTGCTTAACTCACATGGATTCTGCAAAATTTGACTTCTAAATTTTCATCACTGTGTAGTCATGCCTGTTTAGAGTCAGATTTTCCCAGTACAGCTTTCCTTTCCCCATCAAGCCCTGAGGGATTCAGGTGTAGGTGTGTTTTAACGATGTCGACACGTGTCTATTAGTGAATGGGGCTGGGACTAATGAATCATTTTACATAACCAAACGAACAGCTATCGAGTGGTTTCCAGCAGTACTGGCCTGGGCTTTACTCCAACTTCTGACATCAAGGTGGAAGTTTCTGCATGCTCTTACAGTTGCCTGGGCTGTGAATTGGTTTAGTGAATGGTTCTACTAATAGACTCTGAAGAAATGGTGGAATAATCAGCAAATAATTAAGTTTTTCAGGCCAGAATGTATGGTGATATATTAGGCAATCACTGAACAATATTTTTCTATATTCAAGTTTTCACAGATATAAAAAGTACAGTAATTGTGCTATTTTAGTATTCCTGCAGACAGAATGTCTTGGCTTCTGAAATGTTTCATGAACTCATCCCACATGAGTTTTGTATTCAGCATTTTGATTTGATTTAGCCATGAAAACATAGTTTTTCCAGGAAAAACATTTAAACAAAAAACACTAACTGGAGATGGTTCTGAACAAAAATATGAGATCTGACTCATTCACACAGATCTTAGGACTCATCATCCAATTTCTAGATTTGCATTGAGAAAAAGTTTAATTACCAGGAGCCCCTTTTAAAAGGATTTTTATGTTTATAAAATGCCACTTTATCAGCATTCAACAAGTACTATCATTAGTAGTGTAGTTAGCAGTGCTAAGCAAGTTGATCCTTTTCAGAAGTGTCAGTTCAAGATTATTTAATCTATAAAATTGAATTGCCTATGATTATAAGGAAACTTTTACCCATCTACATCTGCCTAAACCCTGAAATCTGCTTAAGAAACGTAGAACAAAGCTTTTATCAACTAAGAGTAAAAGCTACATAGGCAAACAGAGAATGAAACTGTCTGTACTTTTAAGAGCCTAGTTCTGTCCCTGTTTTCAGCCCCATTTTATCACATCATGGTGGCCAATCAATCAACCACAAACCAAAGAGGAAAATCCCCCTGAGAACAGTGTACTAGCATTTCCTTGTTGTTGCCAAGCAATGATGCACACAGTGGTTTTACCAAGAAATCTATTAACTATCTAATGTACTTCCACAGGTTTTCTGTAAAGTGGAACAAAGTTTTCACAAGTCTTTTACCTCATTTGCTTTGATGAATCTCTGCAGTAGTTAAAGATCATATATATGTATGTATATCTATATATGTGTGTATATATATATATGTAGTGGAATATATATGTGTGTGTGTATGTATATCCACTTTGACAATGAAACCACTAGATTTTCTCCTGAAATCAGTGAAGAGTAGAAAGCAGTACATGAACCATCCACACAGTGAATAAAAAAATCTTTCTGGAGAAGTTACTATAATGGGAAAAGTCTGTGTGTCAGCATTACTCGCTGTGAGTAAGGGTTGCAGAACCATGGTGGAAATGGGATTGCACCTGGCTTCTTATGGTGACAACTTCTAACAAGCTCTGGTATTAGCAAATGGGGTGTAACACAATTGCATGAAGGGACAATGCTCTTTAGTCTATCTCAACTATTCTATCAGAACAGCAGGGTCTAGCTAGCAAGTTCTCGGGAGAACAAGGACAATAATCTGGGCTGAAAATCAGCACATAAGCTCAGCTTAGATACAGGATTGGTAATAGCTTTGAAGAGTTAGATGAAGAAGAACTTGCAGCTGTTTTCTGAGTATCTGCTCATGACAAATAAAAAAAAAAAAGAGGCGGAATACCAGAAGTCACAGGAAAGGAAGGGAGAAATGACTTGTGTTAATGTTTTCCATCCTTATAAAAATTCAGTGCAAGCTTAAGGGCATTCCATGGCTTTGGGTTGAGTCAGCCAAGTCTCATGGTCTGGATGAGATTAACAATCATGACAATTCAGCCATGTTTAGTCCTTTTTCCTTTTTTTAAGAGCTATTATTAAACAGTGTTGTCTTTCAGCAGCAGCAAATCATGTGGGTGTCACGGACAGATCATGGCCTGTCAGTCTTTGAAGACTGCCAAGCTATAGGAGGGGGCAGCAGGGAAGGTTTGGGTGCTGGTTGTGATTCTGCTCTAAGTCCATTCTGAATCAGTTCATTTGAAACTTCGTATGTAGTGGGGGAATCAGTAACAGTTTGGCACACAATGTGGAGCCGCAGTGTAAGAACTCTGGGGTTTGATTTCCAGGTTCCCTGACTGACTGCATAGTTCTGGTCAGTGTGCTCTGCATCTGAATTTTGTTATATTTAATATGTGGAAATTGCTGCCTTCACAGAGGAGATGCTGGGTTTATGCAATGTGTTGAGTCTGTGAAATATTATGTGAGTTTTAGGCATCACTGTCATCCTTTTTTCACACTCACCGCTTCAAAAACAGAAGTGCCTGTACTGCAAAAGTGTTGCAGACATTTTTAATAGCAGGTTTAGAAGATACAGTCAAAATAAGAACAAACAAAGCTCTCTGCCTCAACATTGTTTTAGGGCAAAGTGCCAGCTAAGAGAATGGCCTCAAAACCAGTTTTGCAAATGAGATTGCCACATGTGTCCCTGGTGTTTCCTGGCCAGCCACGTGATCTCACACACTGCATGGATACAGCTTCCTGGGAGCCTCAGTCCTTTTGCAGTGCAGATGTTCAGAACATGTGCATTGCGCCTGGTGCTTTCCAGAAGTGTCCTGGTGTGCAGGATGTATGCTGTTGGGCCAAGCTCAGCATTTCCGTAGAAAACATGCATGTGCAGAGCTGTACCCTACAAATAGTTCTATTAAGCTCATTTGTGTAAGTAAACCTGTTTATTTTCAGCCGTTGGATGTTAGGGAACTGACTGCCTCGGAATGTGATTAAATCATGACTGGATCTCTGGGTGGTGACAGCACCTGTGTTATGTTTAAAAGCCATAAATGGGCTGAAGTTTGATGACAACTGAATCAGATTTTCTGTAAACAAAAGTGAATTTCACTTAATGTTTTAGCAAATCTGTTATAAGCTGCAGGATTCAAATGTTACCCAAAACATGGGGATGTGGAAGGATGCTGCCTTCACAGCAGAGGTTCTTCAGAAATGAACCTAAAGTTGGAAGAAATGTTGATGTTCCAAAAAAAAAAACCTAGTTCTAAAATCAGTGAATTTGTTACTTTAGTTAACTAATAATTTTTGTTATGACCTTCAAATATGATATTATCTAGGGCTTCAGAGAGTATGCTTATTTATTAAGGAACTTTGACCTGTCTTGTTTTACAGGGGATAGAGAAGCATGAAGGGAAAAGTAGAGATGACATATTTGAGTAATTAATGCTAAATATAGCTGCTCATTGGACAATTTCCCCTATAACATCAGGTTTCTAATCAGGAATGTTTGGAGTCAAAGTAAAAGTCACTCTGGTGGCAGCTGTTAGAACAGCTCCATCACATAGCTGAAGCCATGAGCCACATCCTTCTGCACAGAGTAGCTCTTAGTTGCACTGTCATAAGAAAACATCTGTTGGGATCTACAACATGAATGTCTATTGAGTACTTCTGTGACTTACAGGCGCATTGTGTTGATGACTTTTGAGCATGTTGTGCTGAGACTATCATTTTATATTAATATCCTAGCTTCTTCTCAGACTGCGAAACTCAGACTTGTTGCAAAATATTAAGGCTTCCGGAGAAAAAAAGTACATTTATTAGTGTCCTCCTCCTTCTGTACCAGCTCCTCATTCTTGCCTTGAAAACCTTTCATGACACAGCTGTCATCAAAGAAACTTTTTAATAAAACTATTTTTCTCTGGAATAAAACATGTGCCAAAATAGACATTTTGAGAAAACATGTTAGACTTGAAGAAATTTCATAAAACTAAGATATGTGCTGCCGTGGTATTTTTGGATAACAAGTGTTTAAAGCTATTAATAACTATAATCAAGAAGATGTTACGTTACCTGTATCAACTTTGTACGCATGAAGTGCCGTTTTCAATCTATATAACTGGGTGAGGTTGGAGTGGGAGAGATATTTCTGATATCTTTCTTGTGAAAATGCAATCCAAGTAATGATAAGGATTAATTCTATTACCTACAGTAAAAGCATTCAAGATTTGATGCACAGCTATTGTGCTTCTTTGGATGAGTTGCCACCAGTACTATTGGAAACCTACTTACCTTGCAAATGGTAGTTGTCTTCTGATGTGCTGTACAGACTGTATCTAATCTGCTATTTCATCTTCTTGATTGTTTCCTGTGATAATTTCCTGTTACCTGTGGACAGGAGTATTCCTTGCAGTGAATACACATGAGCAGTGAGTAGATACACTGTAGATGCAATAACCTCAGTTTGCCAGTGAACAAAAGCAATGGAAGAAAGTGTGTACATCTTGATTACTATAATTTGCTTTCACATTTTTGCTTTAGACAAAGATAGCCAATCTAGCAAAAATGATGTTAGGAAAGTTGCTAGTTATTCACATAGAATGTGTCAATGAAAAAGTGCATTAATTGCATTTCAGATGTTTTGGGAAGACAGTTGTTGTATGGCATCTTCTATTTGAAATAGATGGGGCAGACACACCCTTTTTAATAATTGGAGGACACTGGCCCATTTTTCCTTTTCTTGTGCATGGAACTCACATTGAGTTAAAATAAAAATGATTCCTACTCCTCTCTTTGCTAGAAATATCAGGCTGCTCATATTAAGCATGCTCTGCAGTTGTCATTCTAGTCTGGAGTTGCTACCACACTTTTCTCTTGAGGGAAAGGTGGGGCAGGAACAAAGTTATTTCGCGTTGCTTTGAAGCATCCTGATCTTTCCATGTTTTCAATATCCAAGTTATTATCGTTTTTAACTCTTTCTTCACAGTTTTTGCTAATATAAGAAAGGTCAACAAACAGAGGTTCATATTTCCTCTCATCTTACTCAGGCACAGTCTTTGCTCTGATTATACAGTCTTTTCACAATTCAGCTGTTGGACTGTGTAGGCAGCATCTTTCCAACAGAGAGAAACGGATTGTGATCTCAGAGTCTCCAACTCCTTTGCCTTTCATTGAGTGTCTGTAGTGGCTTGAACGAGGCGCTCCCCTCCCGTAGGCTTTGCATGTATTGCTTATTCAGTGTTCCCAGGGTGAAGGCCAGGAAACAAATTGCACAATAGAGCTATGGCACCCATGTTACTTTTTAAAATTTATTCATAACTCTTATTCTCAAACTGCTTGCCATCTAAAGACACTGCCATGTGCAAACTTGCATAGTATTATTTAAAGTCCACCTAGTACACTTTTTACTACTGAAGAAACTTACTGCAGTATATACTGAAGTTCTAACATGGGTTGACAGTAACATGTCTGTATTCAAGAGTGCAGCAAGTTTTGCAAAATGAGGGGAAATACTGTCAAAACTGAGGAACAAGCAGAAAGAAGTTGATTCCTGTGTCCTTGTATGTTACATATGGCCAAGATTTTTCTGTCTACTGGCAGAAAAAGAAGGGCCTAAAGCTTGCCTTTCAGTGAGCATTTAAGTGTTATGTTGTTCTAGTTCAGAATGTCTGTGCAGCTCTCTTTGGTTTCACATCAGGTAGATCCCGGTGCAGTATCTTGGCTTTAACATGGTCACAATGAGGTAAACAGGAAACGTTATGATCATAAAGGTTTTGATTATGCCATAATTTCATCTTTAAACACTTCTGTTTTGAAAAAATATTTTCAACTACATTTGAACATTAGTTGTTTTTTGAAGTAATGTGGTCTCAAAGACTTTCACAACGTATTTGTATCTTCTGCATTGCTATTGTTGATGATAAAACATGCTTTATTAGTGGACTAGCATTTTTGTTTTTTTGGTAAGGTTGCCATGTGTCTGAGCCCAAAGAAGGGAAATATGGAGAAGGCGATTTAATTCAAAGTGCTAGCTCTCTTTCTAAATGAATTGGTAGCTGCTATTTGCTGCTGGCTTGCCTTGGTAGCGGTATACTTGAAAATAAATCAATTTCAGATCTTCAGTGAAGCATCAAGTCCAATAATTTGCAATTTTCTTTCAATCACAGAATTCAATGTAAGTTGCAGATATGGAGGAGTGTTTCATGTGGAGAAAAATGGTCGCTACAGTCTCACACGAACTGAAGCAATTGAGCTCTGTAGAGCTCTCAATAGTACCTTGGCAACACTGGAGCAATTTGAAAGAGCTCATGAACTTGGATTTGAAACTTGCAGGTAAATAATTTTTTGGGCAAAATAATGTCTTATGACAAGACTAACCATAATGTAATAGTTTCATATAGTTGCTAATTTGATGTCCATGTCATTCCTGAAGTAATTTATATTATGTGATGTCCAAGCCATCTTTCAACATGTGTACATTTGCACTGGGTCCTATAGTAAGTAAGTCTTTGACTGAATATATTTTTAGCAACTATCTTGAAGAAATCACAACGTCCTACAGATAAAATGTAAAGATGGTAGAAGATCTTGAGCATAACAAACCATTAAGAATGATGTTCATAGTATACTGTGTCACTGGCTAATTAGTAAAACAATTACATACAAAATATTTGTGACATTTAATTGACCTGATGTAGAGTCAATGGAATATGTAGTATCAGAAACTCTTTCTTGTCACCCAACACAAATGGCATAAGATGGTGTTGAGGATGAATGACTGACATCCAGTAAAAAACAGAGGACAGTGTTGGTACATTCTTAAAATTTGTGATAACTTTCAGAAGGGAACCTTTTTTTTTTTTTTAAGGATGAATTACATTAAGTAACTCAATTATCCTTTATAATAGATGATTTATCGGGAAACAAATGTGGATAATAAGAATTCCTCAGTTTAGCGAAATATACACAAAGACATTGAAAGCTGACAATAATTTTGGCTTAAAAATCTTGCAGGTGTTGGACTAGATTCTCTGTCTCACCTAAGCTTCATCAGGATTGAACATTTTCCCCAGGGATCTAGTTCAGAGCAGTCCAGTGGTCTGTAAATAGGTCACAGTAGAAAATTGTGTGATCTTGTTATTGCACAAGTCAACCTAAGCATTCACATTCAAAGAGTCTGATTTGGAGAGCTGTAAATCTGAAGTGTTTTCTCTCTCTCTTTTTTTTTTTTTTTTTCCAATCACACAATCGATTCATGTTGAGCAGCTTTCAACTACCTAAAAATTTAAAATAAACGGCAAATATAGAAGAATTGAATTTATTACTCACTGACACAGAAAAGTTCAGTGTATATTTCTCCAAAATTTTAGTTTACATTCTTGAATTTGTCATTGAAATTGTTCATATCTTAGCAGAGGACAAATTTGGATATGTAATGCATATAGAGAAGATTCTTCCCTTTCTCCCTGCCTGCCAGCCCTCCCACTTTCTTATTTGCTGATGCTACGTCAGAAGTCCTTGTCAGTAGAGCTAAGCTCTTATCAAGCTTGAGTAGGAGAGAAAAAATAAATAGCATATAATAGCTAAAATATGTCTGGAATGGTGAGTAAGATGAATCAACAGAGCATAAGAAAAGAAGGTGATTAACAGATTAAACATTGTCAACATTATAGACTCAGTTGAAAGTGAAGTACTTTATAATTCCACCCACAACAGAATTTTAGAATTGCAAGTAACTCTGTACATTATGCATGCAACTGGAATGGGGTTCAGAAATTAAAAAACTGCTAAGCTATGAAATTTATTTCTCCTGATGACTGTACATATTAACAAGTAAAGCAAAAACCAAACCAAAACCACAGTTTCATTACCATTCTTTCACCCCTTCAAGCTAAGTACGTTGGAATTCATCAGGTGTTACAGGATTGCAAAATAGTGCCAACGTGTTGTGCATTATGAAGCTCTCTGAAACACAGACTTCACTGAAATGTGCAAACTCCGTCCACAATTACTGCATTTTCCCATTGTAAGAAACAGTAGGAATGTGTGGATGAATGACTGGTGCATCTGAATATTTTTCTAAGGCATCTACTTAGAGAATAACTACAAAAGTTTCTACTAAATTTGATAGAGTACTATAACATTGAGCCCCAAACGTTTCTGTGTTAAATGGCACTAGGGATAGTATGTTATGTTTAAAGTATTTTAAAAAGTAAGAAAAAAGAAGTCAGACTAAGGTGTCATGTGATACATCCTCTCACTGAGTAAAAAGCACACAGCTTTCTAGCCCCTCATTTTCGCTGCTTTGCTGTGGAACCAAGAGTCTTAGCTAATGAGATCCTCAATTAAAATAGGTTTAGCTATAGACAATACATTACATGGTCTGGAGACTGATGGAGCTATGCGTGAGAAAGAAACCTTCTCTCTATACAAAAATACAGCATAAATGCATGCACCATTTTTTTTAAGATGAAAATAATGGCTTATTTGTATCATCTTCACTTCTGAAATGTCTTGAGCATTTATGCAATCTGATATTGCCTAACATATTATATGATGTGCTTTACAGGTATGGTTTTATAGTGGGGCATATTGTTATCCCACGAATCAATCCATATCATCTTTGTGCAGCAAATCATACAGGCATTTACAGACTTTCAGCAAATACAACTGGACGGTATGATGCATATTGTTACAATGCAACAGGTATGTAAGTGTATTTATGATGTTTTATATACAAATTAAATAACAGTGACTTACAATTCTTGCTTAAGGCACTAGAGTGAGGTCTTCTTTATTAAATGGAAACTATTTCTGAACTGAGAAATGCATTTTGTCAGTCTCCAGAAGGGACTGTCAGATAATGGATAAAATCAAACATAACAGTCTTCAACTCCATCTAAAAGTACAATGATTAGAAGAGGATCAAGTGATTTTTAGGAGTATAAGGAAGCTTTCCAATCAGTTCATTTTGATAAGTCTTCCAATCAAATTAGTAGTGCTCTATACAAGACATTTTCCTCAATTTTCTTAAATTAATGTTTTCTATTTTCCTTCTTTTTCAGAATCAAGGAGCAAAACATGTGAGCCAGTTGAAAGAATAGATATTTCTTTCCTCAGTAATCAGAGTGAAATAGGTATTGTACTTATCAGAAAGCCTTGTATTTTTTTCCATTTTTTAGGATCTGGTTATCTTTTTTTTGTTTTGTTTTGTTTTGTTTGACATGAACAATTGTTATTTTTAAAAATCAAACCAAACAAGAAAAAGAAGTATGAAGATACTGTGGGTAGTTAAAACAATCACTCATCTTCCTATACATCATATGGGGCTTAATTTTGTATGAAGTGTTACAAGGCATGTTTTGTTTTTGAACAGCAGGGCTGCTAATGTCTCTTTGACCTGTAGGTCTTTGTCTAAGACAACAATCCTTCAATACCTCATTTAAATTTCTGGTTAGAAGAGTCACCAGAAGTGGAAGAAAAAATTAATAATAAATTACATGTCGTAATTCTAAAATTCTTACTGTCTTCCCGGAAGCGAAGATCTTATGTTCACACACAAACTGATCTGATCAAAATATTACAATATCAAAACATTTGAATCAGAGTAGCCCCTATATGTTTGATAATTATGTACGTTAAAACATTAAGACATTGCACATCATCAAGTGATGTGTAATCTAGATAGACTGGATGAGATGACAAAAACAGATGAACTGTTTATTTTTACTTTTTTGTTGTTCTAAGACTCAGCTGTCTATCATAATTGTCATACAGCTATGTTCCTCCTGGTTATCAACAGCTGCCATGTTTACTCTTTCCAACAGTTATTGACAATGAGGATGGCTCACGTTATAATCCAGATGGCACTCGTCATAGTGGAGACTCCTCAACCTCAGGTGTAGATGATGAAAATTTAGGTAGTGGATCAATACATGACACAACTCCAGGGGATACCTCTATCAGGAGATCAAGTCCTTCATATTATGGAAGTGTTACTCCTATCTCCCATATGCCAGATCATTCTTCTGGAGGAGGTGAAAAAGAATTTCCTGTGGAACATGGTAAGGACAATATGCAACTACATCCGCTTTAAAAAAGCTGTGTAAAGAATTACTTTGCTGGGTAAAGGAAATCATGAGTGAAAGGGAAACACTGTTTCTAACTTAAATCACTGGGAAGTAAAAAAGAAAAAGTGTGTTTCTGGTTAGAAAGAAGCAAGCAAGCAAACAAACAGAACAACACCCAGAAACTTACTGAATTTTTAAGGATTATTTTTCTGTTTGCATAGCAGTACAAAGCAGCCATGCATATGCATAGTTTCCTACATGGGAACATCAACATCTTCTCAGGATGTTAAGAATAGATGGTCCCAGGAATTTGCTAATGTCCTTGATAAAATGTTGATTTCAGTAGAAGAACCAAAATATGTATACATATATATGTATATATATATACATATTTATATGTATATATAAGTTTATGGCCGTCTAGAGGTAAGATAGTATCTTATTTATCTGTTGTCTAATAGGGTGGATTGACATAAGGTAATAAATAGGAGCAGTATACAGTACAAGTGATTTCTCTTTGCACAAATGCAGGGATTTTTTAGAACATCTTCTTACTACAGTATATTCACAATACATAGGGTCATAAAAGTGTCCAACTAAAATGTTATAAATACCTTCTTCCTCTAGGTGGTAGAACCAAATTCTAATTTTCTGAAGCATTGTCAAATGCAAATACCATACTCAGCATTCAGCAGGGTGGCAAATCAGTGAATTAAGGTGCCTTGTCTATATTTTGCTTTCTCATGAAGGTGCTGTGCACTTGATTTTATTTTCTATGTTGCTTGTGTACTGGAAATGATCAGGGGTCTAAAATACCAGCTCCCAGTGAGCCTAGGTGAAACAAACATACTCTAAGTACAGTGATGTTTACTGTGTGACCTCTGGCCATAGGCTTTCTGTCAGATCACCAACAATGTACCAGTGAAGGATGTCAATAGTCTGCATCATTATCCTCCATTAATCCTGACATTTAAAAAAATATATAAACTAAAAATTGAGCATAAGAATTAGGATTATAAAATAACTTTCCATTGGTGGTATATTAATGAAATCTTCTACTTGCTTTCCATGTAATTCACATCATAAATGGTAAATCTTAACATTTTCTTCCTGAGCAATTAGGACCACAGAACCATTCTCCCTGGTGCATGCCATGTAGTTCAATTGCTTGCTGTGACAATTCTTATCAGCTCTGCTTACTTGCAGTTTAGTTCTTTAGGCTAAAGCTCAGAATATTTCTCAGTAAAGAGGGGAGTACTAATAACTTTACCTGTTGCTCTAGATTTCTGGTGCAGATGCCACACGTACAATTAGGGCATGAATCACACAAGCAGATCACTGACAGATTGTTCATTATCACTGTGATATATATACTTTTTGAAATTATTTATTTTGGTATTATCTTTGCTATGTTAGTAAAATAAGAATATTAAAGTTTGAATCATGTGAAGAACCTGTTCTGTAGCTTTCTTCTCTTCAATAAATGAAGGAATGAAGCTTCCCATATAGAATAATTGAAGTAGTTCTGAGTAAGGAGTTACATCTCAGCTAATAAAATAGTAATGATTCATCCATTTCATGCAGATGATGAAATTATCCCTACACCAACTGATACCTTGACAACAGCTGCTGATTTCCCCAAAGAAGATGATGTACAGCATACTACAAGTACTAGTAAGATTTATGCATTATGATAACTACATCAATTAATTATTGCATTTAAAATGCTTTCTTTTTCCAGCAGCGCATTCTGGTAAGTGGCAAAATGCACATTTTGTCCAACTTTGGAAAGACCCGAAAGGATACTACTTTCTGGACTGATTAAATCAGAAATAGACAATGAAAGTTTTTTTTTTTTTTTTGTTTGTTTGTTTTTTGTTTTTTTTTCCTTATTTAAAGAGACAAGGAGAACCAAATCATTTGCTTTGTATTCCCTTATGGGGAAAAAAAAAAAAAAAAAGATATAATTCCCTAACTTATCAGAACTACTTACCCAAAAATAACTGTGGCTGATTTTTTTTCATCCATATATATTAGACATTCTTACGCTCTGGTGAGTTTTCCTTATAATTGGTATGAAGCGCACACTGAAAAATCTCATTACAGAAAAAAGGCTTTAGTCCATTCTTTGGCTGATTTGATAGAAATGTATCTGCACTGATATTTTATATCTGGAAGAAAACTATAAATCCACATTCAAGTAAATATGGTCTTAACACTTGCTGTGGAGACCATTCAAGGAAAAATGGAATAAATGTGGGGATGAATAATAGTTACACTTCTGCTGAATGTTTGCTACAAAATGCATTGTACTTTGGTTCACCCATAGAAGTTGGTGAAGTCAAGAAACAAAAATTATTCCATCATGCCAGGAACAAGAACAACAACAAAACAAATAACAGCTAGCCCCTTAATTCAAGAAAGTTAATTCAGTTATTTCCAGAAATAATAATGCATAGGTAGGAATCAGATGATGGCTGATCAGTGTGTAGTCATCAGTGATTTAATTTCATTATATCATCTCCCATGCCACAAATTCTCAAAGCAGATTTCCTTTTTCAAATAAACAGCATACTTACCTCTTGAGAGATGCTATAGACAAAAGCTTAATCTATCTTGTTCACCAGTAAGCAGTGTAAGTGATCTTAAAGAATGGCCTCAGAAGAATCTTTTCTCAATCAAATCATGTTAATTGGTCAGTATAATTTGAAACTTGATATGTACCAAAACTTTGCAGCTCTATACTTCAGTTATTTTTCTTATTGATAATTTTGATCATAGTTCCACCGCAAAGTCCCAGATAACTTGTTACTCAATTGCTCAGAGGTCAGATTTTATAATGTCCTGATCTCCTGATCTTAAAAAAGGCAAGCCATCCTATCCTCCTGCCCTGAAATGACTGAACTCAATTTGCACCTATTTTCAGTTTACTGACTTTGAATTTTGTATCTAAAAATTGCCTCTCACTTCTGTGGGAATACCTTTCTTATTAAAGAAGATTTTATGACTTGGAGTAGAATAGAAATCTTAAGTTTTTAAATTAATGAACTACAACCTGATCAGGCTGGTTGAGTATTTTCATTCAGATGGACATATCTTCTGACCTCTTGATTTTCATAAGGTCTTCAGACCTTTAGGTTTGTGTAAGATCATCCAGGCACTCTGCTTGTGCCACTTTCACTTTTTCAATCAAAGCTGTTTTCACTATAGGCTTTTTTTTTTTTTTCAATCTTTTTAGATAGAAAACCTCACTCATCTGCGGATGGGTCCAATAGTTCACTGCATAATTCATGTCCAGATGCAACCCACAGGGTCAAAGGAGAGACAGATTTCCATTGAACATGTCAGGTACTGCAGGAAATTCATATCTTATTGTAAATGCTCACTGAGGACAAGTGTTAGTACACTTTTATGTGGGGAAACTAAAGTCATCGTGACTGAATTGTAGCAGAACTGGCATTTCCAAATGCCAGTACTTTTGTTTGCTAATATTGCATTCATATTTAGCTTATACTCTTCAGTATTGAAGCTACTTCTGTCAAATTCTTTCCTCCTATGAATCTGTGGCAATGAAAAGATATGGAAAAAAAAAGATTCATCGCATTTACATTGCTATGATAATATCACTATTTGTGAGTTTTTGTGTAGTGTTTCTTAATTTTTCATGGATTAAGAGAAGTTTTCTCCTGAATGTAACTACAAACTTATGAAGCATTTTTGCTCAACATCACAAACAAATTCCACCATACTAAAGTGATCTTTTTCTAGACATAGGGAGTGATGGCATCAGGTAAGCACAATATTAATACTCTAGGAAATGCATCAGATTTGACTTCAGTGTTCATTACGTCTTAATCTAGTCTTCTTTGCAGCAGCTATGCAGAAAACAATATAAAGGGAATGATTCAACTTTATATTGTTCAAAATGCTACAAGCTTTTAGACCAATTGTAATTGATTTCTGTGTGTGTATGTGTAAACAACAATAAATTTTCTCATTAGTTAAATTCCAGGGCAACTGTGATAACTTTACAAAGATTTCTTAGGAGTTATATCTTAGTTGAACCATTAGAGGATTTTTCCATGTAATCATAGGCAATTCAGTATACATAAAATTGAAACATGACTACAAATAAAGTTATAGAATGTATCAAATCTCTTCTAATCAAAGTATTAGTACTCAACCAGAGTATATCTGTTGAAAATTGGTAACAATTGTAATTTTAAGAGCTGAGGATTTTTATGTATCGCAGGTTTACCCATTTTTAATTTGAAGATTGAGCACTATAATCCTTCATTTATGATATCAGAGTCAGAGTAGAATTAAATACAAGGAGTAATTAGCAAGCATGAAAAGAGAAAATAATTATTCAGTCAAGGACAGCTTAACAGAAAGGCACAGACTGTTAAGTTTTGCTTCCATAATGGCTACTCTTTGTAAAATTCCAGTTTTAAATTCATACATTTTGTAGTTAACAGATAAGAAAACATAAGTACTGTAAACTGAAGAATATCAGTCTATCCTATTGATTACTGGAACTTTGACTTCTAGGTCTTGAAATTTTCAGTTCTTTTATATATTGCACAAAAATAGATCTACACTAATGTATGAGAGGTCAGTCCCCTTGATACCTCTCTGAAATAATTTCTCTTTCTGTCAGGAGTACGCAATATGACTTTTTCTAGAAGACATAGATGTAAGATGGTTTGAATGTGTTAAAAATATTACTTATGAGATATTGGTCAGAATAAAAATAATATCCAGGGAGATATTTTGAAGCAGATTTTGCTTACTTTTGTTCAGTGTGTACAAACGGAAGCACAGTTCTTCTTGTAAGCTCTGTTGTTCAGTTTATTGCTGAATAATGTAATTAGGACATGCTCAGGTTTCTATGACTCTGTGATTCTAGGATGGAGAAAGGCTAAACGATAAGCTGGATTTGGTGAGGGATTTCATCCTTGGTGCACACATTATTATTACCTTTGTGTGTCAGAAAGGGGTGTACTTCACACACAGGGCATATTTAGATCTGTTGCGCTTCTTAAGCCTGTGCAGAAATCATTGACTTCATTGAACTTTCAGAGCTGGCATTATAATCTTACACTTCAGCAGAATTATTCAAAATTCGCTTACACTGAAATGATTGGATATTTTTTGCTATTGGAGGAATGTAATGATACTGCAGGTTCATACATTCCCTTTGTGCTCATGTTCTTCTCAGTGGCATAAGCATGCTCAGGGTGCTGGTGCTGGTGGCCTTGACTTTGCTGAAGAAAATAAGCATCTTAGGATAATAACAAGTTCTTGGTTCAATGAACCATGTCCTAACAGCTCCGGAGCCTCATCGTGACAACCTGGAGAAAACCACCACCCAGTCTTGGTGGAATCTGTTTTCAAACCAGTGGTGGTGGTCAAATCCCAGAGAGAAGACCCAAGAACCCACGCAGGCGACAAGGGGTAAAGAACATCATGCTAAGATGGTGCTTTTTATAAGGGCTAACTAACCAGAGTGCAAAGGCAGCAAGATTCAGAAACATTAATTGGAGGATGTTTACTGCAGGCAGTATGTGTTACTGCTTTGCTCTGTGATGTTTCTGAGGAGGGAAAATAAAAGAATTATAGAATCATTAAGGTTAGAAGAAACCTCAGAGATCACCTAGTCCAGCCTTCAAACTGTCATCACTGTGCCCAGTGATCCATGACTCAAAATGCCACATTTACCTGTTTCTTGAATACCTCCAAGGAATGTGTCTTCATCAAAACCCAGGGCAGCCTGTTCCGTTTCATCACCACTCTCTTGGAAAATATCCAAAGTGAATCTCACCTGGTTCAAATATTACCTTTTGTCTATGAAAGTACCAAATTCTTCTTCTGTGGTTGTATGTAAGGTAGCAAAAGAGCACTTGTCCACATTATTCATGAACTATTTATCTGAGAGGGTTGAACATGTGAGATATCTTGTAAAGGATGTATGAGAGTTTTTAACTTTCTATCTTGAAGACTCTTTAGAAGGAGACCATTTTAATGAGAAAGAATTGAATGAGAAATGAAGTGTGTTCTCACAGCAGTACACTATACTCACTCTAATTGAACAAGAAAGGTGCTCATTTGTGCTGTGACCTTTAATTTGACATAGAAACATAGCTAACAACAACACTGGGGTAGCTTCAGAAGGGCCATGGTAAGGTGATGAATGTCGTGTGGGAGGAAGGACTGGTAGGAGATATGGACCGAGGCAAGCATGGCGTGGTTCAGTCTCCTCTGTGACTGTAGACCACTTGCTGGGGAGGCAGCAAAGGTTAAAGTGGTGTCAGCAGGAGACCTTGCAGGTTCAGGCTTCATGTCACGTTTAACATCACCACAGCAGATGTGACTTCGAGCGGCAATGGTTCAGATGATGAAGACTCTTCAGAGGAGATGATTTACCCAACAGTATTTCCAGGATGGGAGATAAGTGTAGCCAAGAACGAGTATGCTCCAAGTACTAGTAAGGAACTTTCTCTCTCTTTGGATACTTTGTTCTTGTTGTGGTTTTCAGTTTGCTTGCTCGTCGTTCCATTTGGTGCACAATCTTCCCTTCTTTCACCATGGCAGCATTTGTTAAAGAAGTAGCTGATGTTTTAGTCAGCTCTTGCTTCAGGTAACTCTCCCGTGCCAAAGGAAAAGCTCATATAAATCTTGTGAGGTCCTGATCCATAGAAGGGGCTTTTTCCAGTGCTGCTTGAATTTATGTCTCATTTCTGTATGCACTGGCTTTCCAGAATTCCCTCGAGAGACACTGTGATGTATTTGTCTTGTATGGCACAGTGGAGGAAAAGGGAGTAAAGTTCTGAGATTTCCCTAAGTGGAAATCTATTTCCACCCTTCAGTGTTTGTCATGAGCAATGGTTTGGTACTATCTGAAATACCAAATTCTGAGAAATTGTTGTGCGGTGGTAATGTGATAGAGGTGAAGTTGTGTTTGCCGAATTTGCTGGTGCCTAACTCAAAGTTGTTTCTGGTGTGGAGCTGGCTGTCAGCAACTGACAATGGGAGTGCATGTGTTTTTGTGCAGAACGGCTCAGGTCTTTGGCAGTGCTGGTTTCAGAGGACTATCAGTGGAAGAGAATGCATAACCAATGGGTGTGCTTGTTTCGGGGTACTCTTTCCAGCTCTTTGCATATACCCTTTTCTCTCTGAGTTGTTTTTCTTTCAAGACCTGGTGGATCTGGAGATTATCTGAGGCTATTTGCTCTTTTTGCTGCTGGCACGGTTTGTAAGGGAATCATTAACACTGCTAAATGCCAAGGAAAGACTCAGAGGGTTTTGTGATGGCTTCCTCTCAAGTGAGTGTGTTCATTCTTTGGATTGCCACTAGTCTATCTTTCATCTATCTAAGAGTTTCAGGAATGTAATGATCCCCAAGTTCATACATTCCCTTTATGCTCATGTTCATCTCAGTGGCGTAAGCATGCTCAGGGTGCTGGTGGATTTGGGTTCGCTTGAAGAAATGGTCCTCTCAAGAAATAACGAATTCTTGGTTCACTGAACCACATCCTGACAGCTCCGGAGCCTCATCGTGACAACCTGGAGAAAAGCACCACCCAGTCTTGGTGGAATCAGCTTCCAAACCAGTGGTGGTGGTCAAATACTAGAGAGAAGACCCAAGAACCTACTCAGGCAACCAGGGGTAAAGTCTGTTCTGCTAAGATGGTGCTTTAACTTCTGTGACGTGGCAGCCAGCTTCAGAAGCATTAATTGGAGGGTGTTTACAATTGGCAGTTTGTGTTGTTTCTTTTTGTAAAATGTGTTTAAATAGGAAATAATATATTTGAGTCTTTCTGGGAGACTGTGTACTTGATAGTGACAAAGCACTTCATGTAGACAGTGGTTAACCAACATTTGGAGCATTTATTATACCTCTGAAAATAAAGAACTATTGAATTCCTAACATCAGTTAATTACAGCCCACTAGTGGCCCAGGCAGAAAGTTTTTTTCTGAGATAAAGAAGTTAGATGTTATTACTGTGATGAATACAGGTTGAAAATGAATGAATTGTCATTTCAGAAATCCCTTATGGGAATATTTACATAGTGCTTATAACAATTAGGAATATTTGGAAAAAATGTGGCATTAAGTACACTAAGTCATAACTATGTCTTATACAAACAACATAAAGTAAAATCGTATAGTTATGCTTCTATGGACAACCTGTATTTCTGAAGGAATGAAAGCTGTGAGAGAAAAAATAAGATGGAATTATAAATTTATTTTTGAAAATTCATTCATCCAAATCCAAACCCTTGCTTAAATTTTGCTGAAATTATCTTGATTATTTGTCTATAACCCGGCAAAAATTAATCGGATATCAGTGTTTTGACTCTGTATACAGCACAGAAACATAGCTAACAACAACACTGGGTTAGCTTCAGAAGGGCCATGGTATGGTGATGAATGTCGTGTGGGAGGAAGGACTGGTAGGAGATATGGACCGAGGCAAGCATGGCGTGGTTCAGTCTCCTCTGTGACTGTAGGCCACATGCTGGGGAGGCAGCAAAAGTTAAAGTGGTGTCAGCAGGAGACCTTGCAGGTTCAGGCTTCATGTCACGTTTAACATCACCACAGCAGATGTGACCTCGAGCGGCAATGGTTCAGATGATGAAGACTCTTCAGAGGAGATGATTTACCCAACAGTATTTCCAGGATGGGAAATAAGTGTAGCCAAGAACGAGTATGCTCCAAGTACTAGTAAGGAACTTTCTCTCTCTTTGGATACTTTGTTCTTGTTGTGGTTTTCAGTTTGCTTGCTCGTCGTTCCATTTGGTGCACAATCTTCCCTTCTTTCACCATGGCAGCATTTGTTAAAGAAGTAGCTGATGTTTTAGTCAGCTCTTGCTTCAGGTAACTCTCCCGTGCCAAAGGAAAAGCTCATATAAATCTTGTGAGGTCCTGATCCATAGAAGGGGCTTTTTCCAGTGCTGCTTGAATTTATGTCTCATTTCTGTATGCACTGGCTTTCCAGAATTCCCTCGAGAGACACTGTGATGTATTTGTCTTGTATGGCACAGTGGAGGAAAAGGGAGTAAAGTTCTGAGATTTCCCTAAGTGGAAATCTATTTCCACCCTTCAGTGTTTGTCATGAGCAATGGTTTGGTGCTATCTGAAATACCAAATTCTGAGAAATTGTTGTGTGGTGGTAATGTGATAGAGGTGAAGTTGCGTTTGCCGAATTTGCTGGTGCCTAACTCAAAGTTGTTTCTGGTGTGGAGCTGGCTGTCAGCAACTGACAATGGGAGTGCATGTGTTTTTGTGCAGAATGGCTCAGGTCTTTGGTAGTGCTGGTTTCAGAGGACTATCAGTGGAAGAGAATGCATAACCAACGGGTGTGCTTGTTTCGGGGTACTCTTTCCAGCTCTTTGCATATACTCTTTTCTCTCTGAGTTGTTTTTCTTTCAAGACCTGGTGGATCTGGAGATTATCTGAGGCTATTTGCTCTTTTTGCTGCTGGCACGGTTTGTAAGGGAATCATTAACACTGCTAAATGCCAAGGAAAGACTCAGAGGGTTTTGTGATGGCTTCCTCTCAAGTGAGTGTGTTCATTCTTTGGATTGCCACTAGTCTATCTTTCATCTATCTAAGAGTTTCAGGAATGTAATGATCCCCAAGTTCATACATTCCCTTTATGCTCACCTTCATCTCAGTGGCGTAAGCATGCTCAGGGTGCTGGTGCTGGTGGATTTGGGTTCGCTAGAAGAAATGGTCCTCTCAAGAAATAACGAATTCTTGGTTCACTGAACCACATCCTGACAGCTCCGGAGCCTCATCGTGACAACCTGGAGAAAAGCACCACCCAGTCTTGGTGGAATCAGCTTCCAAACCAGTGGTGGTGGTCAAATACCAGAGAGAAGACCCAAGAACCTACTCAGGCAACAAGGGGTAAAGAGTGTCATGCTAAAATTGTGCTTTGTTTAAAGTACTAGTAAGGAATTTCCTTTTTTTTTGGATCTATTGGTTTTTCATTTTTCCTTTTTTTACCTTATGCTTATCCCCTGTTGCCATACATGTATTTTGGGAAGAGTGGACATTCTTCTTCTTATCAATTCTTCTTTCCAAAATTATTTTCCTGCCATGGAAAAAAAGATGTTACAGAATTTATAGCTCTTCCTTCATTAGTTATTATTAACCTGTCACTTTCATCCCCGTTTGGACACAGTTGGTCAATGCCTGTACTTCCTAGCATAAGTGGTTATAATTGTTCTAAGTTTTTCTTTTCTTTTCTTTTTTTTTTTTGAGAATAATTGTATTTAATTATTTCTACTTTCTGATAATTATACTCTTCATCAGTATTGTTGCTGAGATGTAACCAATATTTTCATCACTGTTTTTTGTTATGTTTTCTTAGTATGTTTCTTGGCTCTGTTATACAGAGTCTAGCTTTGATATGGAAGACCAAAACCAATCTCAGTTCCCATTTCACTAGAAATTGTCACTCTCTCACTTTCATTTGCTGAAAGATAATAACATATCACTATTTTAAAATTTAATTTGCTATCATTTAAGCACACCTTATTATTTATTTTTTCTGTGTTCTTGTGCTCTTTGTAGTGTCAAAAAATCAGTCCTTACTTGAATTTTACTTTTTTTTTCTTCTGAATGTAGTCATATTTTGTCTTTTTCTCAGCAGTAGTCTTCGATTTTCAGGATGATAGAAAATGAGTAACTCAAATTGTTTAGGGCTTTTTATTCTTTTGCCCAAGCTTTAGGTATTTGTGGGTTTTAGTCATTTAGCTTTTTCTCTATGCATTTTACTCTCTGACTTATTCCATATGGCATATAATATGCCAGTTCTATGGTCTAGTGATCTTTGCATGCTTTCTGGGTGATAACGTATGCAGGCTCTGACCATCGCCTCTTACGGCAGTTTTGTGTTATCAGTTCTATTGTATTCTGACTTTACTAATATTAACATTCAGGTGTCTGTCGTGGTGCTTGCAGATTCAGATTCATTCATCTGCTATACATTATCCTTCTATCTCTTGTTTCTGCCATTATTCCTGGGAGTCTTTGCATCTGTCAGATGCAAAAAGAAGAAAGTACTAGCTTGGTGTAAGAAAACTTGATGAGAAGAACAGTACGACTATCATCTAGTCATGCATGCATTTCCATTATCCCTTATCTTTATGGCACACACTAACAGTAGTGTAATAATGGTAGAAGTAGAGCATGATCAGTATTGAATCCTCCATTGTCCTAACAGCTGTGGACTCACAACATGAAACACTTCTGGAAATCTCCACACAAGATTATTGGAAACCCTCCTATACTGATGAAGAGGAGAGATATCCTAGCTCTGCTGGCAGGGGTAAAGCAATTAAACATTTCAGATAATATTCAGATTTGTGATATAATACACTGTACATGCTACATGTGAAGTGTAGCACTCTCACTGCGCTGCTAATTGTAATTCCCATGTCATTAGCTTTGGTTATGACTTTGTATTATTTACGCTATAGGCCTCAGAGGTGACGTCTGTGACGTTCTTCTGTCACTCCGAATTTATCTTTTGCACTTACTATCCCTTACTTGCCCCTTTCCCACATATCTCTGGGGTTTTAAAGCTTTCACTGCCAGTGGTGTAATAAAACTGAGCAGATTGCAACTTGTAATTGTAGGCCCAGATTGGTAAAGAAAAATCCCCCTTTTTCACTATGAAATTTCTATTGTATAATCTGAAGACAAATAAGAAAATGGCATTGGTGATTCAAAATCATAAAAAGTTAGATTAACCATAACTTCTCAGTTAAATCCAGCCTCTTGTAAAACAAGTTTGTCATTTACAAATACGACAAAACTTAATAGTAACCACCTACACTTTCCATTGCTTAGCACACGTAAAAGCATAGGAATACTTACAAAAATATCCAGAGCAGTATTTGAAAAATATGTGGATGGAACACCTACAGTTATAAAGCTCAGACTGATTTAAGTAGATTCTTTAGTGTGGGATAATAACATAGTAATATAAATTTGGCCATGTTAAGTTAAAAAAGCGTCCTGCAGGTATTAAACTGTGGTCTTCAAGACACAAAAGGCTCAGCCTAGGATTTGTTGTTCCTGAGAGTCCATTTTAAATGGAACAATAGGCATTACATTCCCAACTGTGGTACAAAAGATAAGATGCTATCTCCAGACCAGTATGAATATTTTCCTTCTAGAGTTAGTGTCATTAGCTAACCAAGCTATTGAAAATTCTGTTATCATATTCTTCAAGCCCAAAAACCTCTGTCAGCATAAGCTTATAGAGTGCATTCTCCAGCTGTTTTTGCTGTGTGTATAAATATTTTCCAGTTTGTTGCTGTTTGTTTTTAAAGAACAGCTGAATATGAACTTTGTTGTTTGGCAATGTTGCCATTTTACCTTATTAAAAAGAATATCAAAACTGGATAGCTGTAGATGCAGCTTTCTACAGCTGGATTAGGGACCAGTCTTGTAATCGAATAGAATTAGACTGTGCTGAAAATAAATGGATTTGTGGAAAGCTTTATTATCCCTCTCTAAAGGCAAATATTTTCTTCCTACTGTGGTAGTTCTCTGGATCGGCCTTCATTACCAAGGGACATTTCTTTATGGTACTGGGGTTTCTGGGAACAATGCAGTGTTATTCAATTGGCATTGGGCAGGAACTTTAATCACCTGAAAGGCATTTCTGTGAAAACTTTATTTTAGTTCTGAAATGTTGTTAAATAACATATGTTCATGCATTTCTTAATTTTAATGTCCTACTAGCTGCAAATTCAGGGCCATATTGTACAGGATTGTCTTTCAGTATTTTTCTAATTACAAAAATCATGAATTACATTTGTTGGAATGCTCTCTTTATGAACATTTCTCCATTTGAAATGTCAAGATGTGTATCCCTCCATTTCTGTTCTTCTTGGAAAATGCTTGATGTAGGTTTCTCTAGCTGGTGATTTATTGCGTGTGTAACAGCTCCAGTTCATTCTTCGCACCTCTAGTTGGGACCTTTATTTTATCTTTCATATGTCTCTCATGGAAATATTTGCTACCTAATGCTTATTTTCTTTTTTTTTTTCCTCTTCTAAATTTCACTTTTAACGCTCTTCTTGGTGTTACAGGTATTCTTATCTGACATATATTTTCTAAGTCTTTCAGTGTTTATTAGAAAATCTCTTGAGGTGGTGGTACTTCAAATTAATTCTGATTGCATCTTCTGCTATGTAAACAGCAAATTAAACATTGCATAGTTAATTTATTTTAGCTTTAATTATTACTGACTTCAAGACTACTATGCTTTTCAACCTCAAGTATATGAACTTCTTCATTTCATTCATCCAACTAAATATTCTTCCACTCCCAGAAGCAGTGACAATTTCCTTGGAGCCAGCCTTGCAATTGTATAATTGCTATATTTACTCAGAAGAGGAATTTCATCATCTCTTTCACTCTTATAAGCCCCAAATCCACAGACTCAACAGTACTAATAAATACAAAGTAGAGATGCAAGCTGTTATTGCTATGTATTCTTCCTCTGCTTTTCCTATGTCTTTATTCTACCATTGGTCATTGGGGTACTCTGTAGCAAACTTAAATCTTCCACTGATCCTGGTGAAAATTTCCTGGGCAAAATGAACTTCAGTTTCCAGAGGAGCTTTATTTCCTTTTGTCTTTCATTTCACACCCATTGCAACAATTAAAAGAAAAAAGCGAAAAACAAAATCCATCCTTACTGCAGATAAAAATATTGAAGATAAGGATAGTATGACTGGTGTCGGGTATTTTGATCATTATTGATTCAATCATCATCTTATCAGCACTTGTTACAAGTGAAACTGAAAAACGTCAAGGACCAACCCAACATCCACTATTACACAGTGTTCACTATGGATGGATCAGTCAAGGACAAAACCCTGAAAACACCACTGTGGCTACTGAACAACATCATTTTACTCTTCCAGGTGAAAATAATATTGAAAAGGAAACTTCTTATACAGGTAATGTTGCAACTTAAATTTTAGTATATTATCAGGGTTTCATAAGGTTTAGTTTTGGAAAGATTTTACTAACAATTTTGCATTCTGCTGAGGTCATAAGAAGTGTTCTGTGTACAAACCTGAGCAATACAGATCTGTAGGTCGCCTTGTGTTATTTTTTGGTATTATTTTTTAATCTATTCTTCAGACTTAGTCTTGGAGGTTTGTTTTCACTCTCATTTGGACTGTGTGTCAAGACCTATAGTGAATTAATACTGTAATTGTCTCCTACACTTACTGTTCTATGTCATGCAGTCACAAGGCTTTGTAAGGGTTACATCTGTAGGAAACGGTGAATGTTTAAACAGAAAAATAATGATACCTGTTGCATTTTTTGCATGTATTTGTGAATAGTGTTCACATTCCAGTTGCAAGTCATTACAGGAGCTGATTTTTGCAGTTTTTGTTAATATGGCAATTCTAACTTAAAAAAAAAAAAAATGACATGCAAAATATCTACTCATTTCATTTTTGAAATATGACAAGATGATACCAAAATGGACAAAAAAAAAAAAAAAAGTGCAGTGTAAAATTAGAAGAGAGGTTTCCCAAATAAATTGAGATGTAAAAATGAAATTCTACTGCAAAGCTAGTATCTGAAAATTAAGAAATATCAGTCAATGTTACCGTGAGTGTATTGTTTGCTAGTTAATGACTGATGTGCTGTATTAAGCACTGCCATCTTTTCTTACTAATTATCAAACACAGGCCACTGAAGATAAATATGTTGCTATTTGAGATGCTCTATCATGTGAAATCAAGGGGGAAAAATTGAATATTGTTAATACATCAAATTCTGTTATTAAAATCTTACCAACGGGTCAGATTCTTTCAGATACTTTGTATTTTTTACTTAGACGTTGTTGGATATTAGTTTGATATTCAATCAATATGAAATCATGAACTGCATGAGTCAGGGAAATATTTTTGAAAGTCAAGGATATATCTTGATTCTGCAAAGCATATACTCAGTTTGAAGAAGGATTCAATCCTATTGGTGACAGTAGGCAGCCTTTCTGAACATAAACCATAATGAGAAGAAAATCTGCTTTACTTCTCTTTGCCATTAAATGTAGTAGACATGTGAGCAAGGCCTGTCATAGAGACAAGAACCGAAGAGGAGAATAATATGAGAAATGGATCTTTATGTACTGGGTTCATAATTGCTTCACCATCATCATAACAGCTATGGTCTCCAATCATGGAGCCAAACAGAATGACTCAGCACAAGACCCATTGGTGTATCCAGGTTGGGGCAAGGAAGATTATTCCACACAACCCACTGTAACGGACAGAATTATTCCCTCCAGAGAGAGTAATCATGAAAAAGAGTCTTCTAATACAGGTACTAGTCATAATATCAATTACATATACTTCTTCATTTCTGTCTTTCAGAGAGCTTCTTGGAAAGCTAGGAAAGCTATTGCATGACTTAGAGAGAAGAGTAGCTTACGGATGTCCTATAGACTGTGACAAAAATTATAACATGATTCATTTTCTCTGTGATATGCCTGAATGGTTCTGAAATATAAGATTTAAAGTATAGCTTTCTATAAAATATTTAGTTCATACTTACAGGTAACAAGTTACTTCTGATAGGAAAATTGCTCTTACTACTGCCATGAACAGATCTAAAAATTCCAAATATATTACATAATATGTCACTACTCACATACTCTTGAGAAACAAAGTAGCATCAGTGGCTGTAGAGTCATTTGGAAATGGCGTTAAAGTTCAGGATATGAGTTCAGTCAGAGAAACAGGTCCAAAAATTCTCCTGATTGCTTTATCTGTGTCCTCTCCCTGTGCCCACTGACTTGGGAATCTTTTATATTAAGGCATGAGGTGTATGAAATTAATACATGAAAATGTAGCAGTGAATATTTACAGGGGGACAACATCTTTGCCTCCTCTTTTCTGGTGTGAAAGGAATAGCCATGTTTTAAAGGGAAGAGGGGCATGAATGTGGTGGGTGTGGGAGGAGCACAACAGTTTGCATGTTGATACACAGCTGATTTGATTCAACTACCGTCATAACAGCTCTTGCCACTCCTGATGATGGTCATCATGAAGACCCAACTCAGCCACCTCTGCCTTCAGATAACGAAGCAGCACAGGGTACTGAAGGCATCACACATCCCACTGATGCCCCTGGGGGTCCGGTCCTCCTCGGGCTGGCTCCCACCAGTGTGAATGAAGCTGGTGATGAATCCCTGCTCTCGAGTACGAGTAAGAATAATGGATCATGCTCATTTCTCACGCGCCATGTGAAATGAGACATCATTTCTTCTGAAATTGACTCCTACTCTCTTTCTCATCTCTGGGGTTTGCATTCTTGTAGACTTGCAGTGCAAGATTTTGTGTCGGGATCTGATCTGCTGTTAGAGCGACCTTCTGGACTGGGCATAAGGGACTCCTTGCTGGTGCATTTGGTGGCTTCTGTTCTTTGCTGGAGCATGTTCCTGGGTGGCCTCCTGTCTTTTCTGCCAGTCGCACACTTTGGTGACTGTGAATTTCCAGCCTCATCTTCCTCTCCTGCACACCAGTGAGGTCAGGCTTGGTGTGCTCTGGTGCCATGTTCAGTGTGGTGGAGGTGCTCTGGTGGGGTTAAGTGGGTGATTTGCTCTTGTGACTCAGCAGTGGCACCATCTCCAGAGAGCACTGGTCCTGATGGTGAGGGCAGGACAGTCACACGAGAACCATGTCCCATTCATTCTGCCTTAATTCCTTGCACCTCCTTGCCAGTGCAGGAACACTGCAAATCTGGCTGTGGTGTGGCTGCTCGCTCCTGAGTTACAGGATCAGGTTTCCTGCGGTGCTCTCTTCTTCTGAAGGTCTTCCCTCTCCACCTGCCACTGGTGTACACTGATACAGCCAACACCTCCCTCCAGTGTGGTGTGCACGTGCCAATTAGAGGGTCACAAAAGCCACTGGCACTGTGGAAGGAGAAGGGGAGGCCTTCACGCCTTCTCTCCTGCTGTGCTTTCAACCAGGCAGCAGGACGTGCTTTCTGGCATGCTGTGATGTAGGAAGGTGGAAAGCAATGCGGGTGGAGGTTTGGTGGGCTTGGAAAGCTGATTGTGCCATCATCCCAGCTGTCACAGAGTCCATGGACGTTTTCCACCCAGAAGAAGCAACCAACAGGCTCCTGGCAGCCAGCACTCATCCTGGAAGTGAAAGTGTACAAGCAAATGCCACAGATGGTTCTCATGTCAATTTTATACCTGGAGTTTTTCCGGACATTGATCATTTTAACCAATTACAGACTCATCCTCCTACTAGTAAGAACTGCTATTTAATTGAGTTTTCTGTATGGCTACTCAGACTGTCTTGAGCAGCAAATGAATGTTACTGGGTTGTAGAAAGTGTTCTTTTCTGCCAAGGGTGATAACTGCAAGGTCAGATGCTCTGTAGAATCATTTGGAAATGGCGTTAAAGTTCAGGATATGAGTTCAGTCAGAGAAACAGGTCCAAAAATTCTCCTAATTGCTTTATCTGTGTCCTCTCCCTGTGCCCACTGACTTGGGAATCTTTTATATTAAGGCATGAGGTGTATGAAATTAATACATGAAAATGTAGCAGTGAATATTTACAGGGGGACAACATCTTTGCCTCCTCTTTTCTGGTGTGTAAGGAATAGCCATGTTTTAAAGGGAAGAGGGGCATGAATGTGGTGAGTGTGGGAGGAGCACAACAGTTTGCATGTTGATACACAGCTGATTTGATTCAACTACCGTCATAACAGCTCTTGCCACTCCTGATGATGGTCATCATGAAGACCCAACTCAGCCACCTCTGCCTTCAGATAACGAAGCAGCACAGGGTACTGAAGGCATCACACATCCCACTGATGCCCCTGAGGGTCCGGTCCTCCTCGGGCTGGCTCCCACCAGTGTGAATGAAGCTGGTGATGAATCCCTGCTCTCGAGTACGAGTAAGAATAATGGATCATGCTCATTTCTCATACACCATGTGAAATGAGACATCATTTCTTCTGAAATTGACTCCTTCTACTCTCTTTCTTATCTTTGGGGTTTCCATTCTTCTTGTAGACTTGCAGTGCAAACTGTTTTGTAATGCTGTTGCGTGTTAACTTCTAAGTAAGAAATGCCATTCATTAAGAACTTTCTTCCCTGCACCTCCTTTTTCTTATGTCCTCCAGTTTTTCTGAAGTTGATTTTAGTAGGTCTTCTTACTTAGAAACTATTTTTGTTTTTAGAGGCAAATGAATCATATGCTTAAAAACAGTTTTTCATAGCTATTCACCTCTGTTCTTGGTATTGTCACAGATGACATTAGTACTGTAAATTTTAACATAACTTTTCTATGCTTCATGAAGATCTGTAAGATTTTGCTCCTAAGCTCTGTATATTATCCTACTGAATTATCCCCACCACAATATTTTGGCTTTATTTAAATTTTTGTTTGTTTGTTTGTTTAATAATGGACTCATTACCTTGTCGTTCTTTGGAAATATTTTATCCCTTGTTTTGTCTTAAAAGAATAACAAACCTGCCAAAATCCTCTATGGGAAAAAATAATATTTATGCTTTCCCTTTTCTCCTTCACCTTCAATTTTCTTCAGGATTACTTTAACCCTTGACTCTTGGCATTTTCCAAAGAGTTATAAAAAACAAAGTTTGCATTGGCAAAGGCAGTATGTTTCTCTACTTCCTCCTCTTGTTTGCTGTGTATGAAAGGGATCACATGAAGCTTTTGTGTTTATTTTCATCAGTGTGTTATAGTTTGACAGATCAATTACAAAAACCCAAATAGGATTAGAAAATTTATTCAATACTTTCAAAAAGGTCATTTAAATCCTACTGTTATGTAATTATAGGATTCATAATATTCATTTTATTCTGAAAATACCACAATTTATCTCCCTCTTAAATAGTGATTACTAGCTATTTTCAAAGATAACGCTTTAAGCTACAGTTTTGGAAATTCTTGTTTTGGTTTCTCATTTTCCTTCACGATGTTGAATTTCAATGGCGAAGTTTTCATCACTATTAATGTCTATTTCTGAGTTCATATTTTGTGACATTAGTATACTCTTCAAGTGCATCCAATTAGGCTATGCTGTCTCTTAGCATGTTTTTGTGACATCCTTATTCCTTTGCATCAACATTGGTCTTTTTAGAAAAGACCACTGTATTAACGATGTGGGAAGGATATTCCTTAAGTAGTGTAATTCCATAGTTTTTCTGTATGAATTCGTTTTGAATGCTTCTAGTGGAAAATGAGCACACGCAGTTTATGATCATCTCCCAGAAAAGTAGAAATGCATAAATAAATTTAAAAAAAAATCTTCTTTTTTACATTAAATTGTAAGGTCTAAATAGCTGCTATCTAGATTTGGATAGATTTGCATGCTTGAAAAGTCACTATGATTTTGGAAATGAGTATGTAACTATTAGAGTGTTCAATACAACAATATTAAAGGAACAACAAAATAAATTAATGAACAATAGAGGTCTTTTTCTTAGCCCAGCTTACTTATCCTCACTGTATTCTCCACAGAGGCTATAAAGGAAAATGTAGACTTTGATAAATGAAATAATGAGAGAAAAATTGATAAGTTAGGGACTTGTAAACATCCTTGAAGTTAACTTAGTCATCATCGTAACAGTCACAGACTCCAATGATATTCTGAAACCAGAAGATGTAACCCAAGAAGCGTGGACACCTCAAGTCATTGACACAGCTTATGCCACTCCTGATGATGGTCATCATGAAGACCCAACTCAGCCACCTCTGCCTTCAGATAACGAAGCAGCACAGGGTACTGAAGGCATCACACATCCCACTGATGCCCCTGGGGGTCCAGTCCTCCTTGGGCTGGATCCCACCAGTATGAATGAAGCTGGTGATGAATCCCTGCTTTCAAGTACAAGTAAGAATAATGGATCATGCTCATTTCTCATGCACCATGTGAAATGAGACATCATTTCTTCTGAAATTGACTCCTACTCTTTCTCATCTCTGGGGTTTGCATTCTTGTAGACTTGCAGTGCAAGATTTTGTGTCGGGATCTGATCTGCTGTTAGAGCGACCTTCTGGACTGGGCATAAGGGACTCCTTGCTGGTGCATTTGGTGGCTTCTGTTCTTTGCTGGAGCATGTTCCTGGGTGGCCTCCTGTCTTTTCTGCCAGTCGCACTCTTTGGTGACTGTGAATTTCCAGCCTCATCCTCCTCTCCTGCACATCAGTGAGGTCAGGCTTGGTGTGCTCTGGTGCCATGGTCAGTGTGGTGGAGGTGCTCTGGTGGGGTAAAGTGGGTGATTTGCTCTTGTGACTCAGCAGTGGCACCATCTCCAGAGAGTGCTGTCCTGATGGTGAGGGCAAGACAGTCACACGAGAACCATGTCCCATTCATTCTGCCTTAATTCCTCGCACCTCCTTGCCAGTGCAGGAACACTGCAAATCTGGCTGTGGTGTGGCTGCTCGCTCCTGAGTTACAGGATCAGGTTTCCTGCGGTGCTCTCTTCTTCTGAAGGTCTTCCCTCTCCACCTGCCACTGGTGTACACTGATACAGCCAACACCTCCCTCCAGTGTGGTGTGCACGTGCCAATTAGAGGGTCACAAAAGCCACTGGCACTGTGGAAGGAGAAGGGGAGGCCTTCACGCCTTCTCTCCTGCTGTGCTTTCAACCAGGCAGCAGGACGTGCTTTCTGGCATGCTGTGATGTAGGAAGGTGGGAAGCAATGTGGGTGGAGGTTTGTTTGTTTTCGCTGTTTTTTTAATTGACACTTTTTAATATGTTTATAGGCCTCATTTAAAATTCCACTGAAGGGAATGTTTTCCTCTGTGAAGCAGAGTACTTGACTCAAAAGGCTGATAGTCGTGCTTTGCAGATACCTTTCTCTGAAATTTTGCTATCTGTATTTTGTAACTTCTCAAAAACTGAAAAAGTATAAGCTTTCTCCTTATGCCCGTAAATAGTTGCTAGCATTTTTACTGCCTTTTAAATGGGAACAAGTGACTGCTGTGTAACCCAACCGTCTGTCACTTTTTCTGCCATGCTCATTCCTCCTGCTCTGGTTTAACACATATCAAAAATTTCTTATGCAATTTTTTTTTTCCCTGTAGCAGGTGTATCTGCAGTTAGTATCGTGCCAGGGACTGGGTTGTAACCGACATTTTGTTTGTGAACAGTTTATTTTAAAAGGGTTATTCATCTGATAATGTTACTGCAGTTAATACTTTACTTATTACACTGCAGATACCTTTTTATTTTCTTTTTTTTTTCTTTTTGGTAATTTGTTACTAGAACAGGAAATTAAGGGACTTTTCCTCACTCCCAAATGCTTTTTCCATGCAGATCATCATTCTAACGGTATTATTTTTTTTTCTAGAAGCTTCTCTTTTTTCACACTGACCCAAATAGTGCTTTCATGCACTTTCCTGGAAGTTAGTGGAACTGTGCCAGGGTAGATTTTGGCCAGTGCTCTGCGGTTACTCTTTACACTTATGCACAATAATGTACCTCTATATATTTAACATTTTACAGCAGATATTTTAAAGATAATTCTATTGTTCTTAATGACTGGGAGTTGGAATTTATTTCTAGTGAACATAGTTATTTTGGAAAAAAAATAGCTAGAAATGGGATTTAGAGTGAAGATGCATGTTCCTAAGTTTGCATGATTTCTCTCCCCACTTTTACCCTGGCATAGCTCTACTCAGTTTTGTGAAGTCTTCTAAGATCACTAATTAATGTTAATTTGTACAGGTAGAATTTTTCCTTTTCCTTCTTCAGAATTTTTTATTGACTCAGTAATATCACTATTGTCAAAACTGCATAAACTATAGAATTTAGACATAGATACAACAATATAAATGCAAAATATGTATTTTCATTTTACAGGAAAGCTAATCCCATTTTCATATCTGTTTCCTGCTACAACAGATTCATTTCTTGACCCTATCTCTTAACTGTATCGAGCAGCCTCAATTTACAGAGCAGACAGTACAGTTTGAAAAAATACTTGCTACTTTCCCTCTTTGAGCATGGAAAACCTGTATGGACTGTTCTGAAGGCCTTTTACAAAGTGAACGCACTTTTATTTTTTTCCACTTATCTCCTTGTGCTTTTTAAAAACACTATCAAAGGGAATCCCTAGTACTGCCATTTTAATAAAAAGTTCATTTGTTGAAGGGCTGTTTCATTTATATAGCTGTAATGGAACGAAAAAGATTCATTTATATTTTGGCACGCTCTAGCTATAGGCTTCTTCCAACAAATGAATGGCTTCGTGTGCTGTATGGCTTTCTTTCAATTTCTTTTCCTCCATGGCAGTTTTAAAGCTGTGGTCTGACATCGCTTTAATGACTGATGTTTTGTCCAAATGTCACAGTGGAATAACAGAACAGTCCACTGAATGAATCAAAAAATAACTGTCAAAAAGAAGAAAACCCAGTATGTCATCAAAATGAAATGGAGAGGGCAACTGAGAGCCCTCCCTGTCCGCTGCAGGCACCTTCCCAGAGCCAGGACACCAGGGACATGGCTGAATTCTGCTTCTCCTCAGTGCTCAGGAGTGGGGAAGGGTGAATGTTGCAGTCCTTTTAGCACAGGAATCTTTAATAAATGTTTTTCTAAGGGGCTTTGTGGTGGAAAAGCTCTGCCATTTCTCAAGGGTGACATAAAGCACCTTAAAAAATACTCACTGTAGTGCCAGTTAGGCAAGTCAGACCTCCTGGTCTGCTTTCTTGGAGGCTAGATCAAGCCCTCTAGTTGCTGAGTTAGTGCTCTGTCCGTTGGGATGAGATATCGCAGAACAACTCATCAGCCGCTAATAATAATGAAAACATCTGGAACATTCAAGAACTACTTGTTGGCTACACTCAACAGTGGGGAAAAATGTTTGTGTTTCTTAGTCTGTATTTGCCAGCTGCTGTTAGGAAATGAGATCAGAAAGGCTGGCCAGAGGAGAGCTGCAGTATGTGCTGAAGAACTTTGCAGCAGATTACAGTGTCTAATTTGCTCTATCAGGGTCTGGAAGAATTCAGGGAGGTGCAGATCTGTAATATTGTTCTTGTACTGATAATGAAGTTGTAGTCCCATGTGAAACACTGTATACAAATAATTTTGGACATGGGATACCCATATGGCAACAATGTGGGTCAGAGATGTTACTGTCATCACGTAAGCTTTTAAGAAGCATAACCACCACAGGAAATATGTGAGACTAGAAGAACTCCTTTGGATTTAAGATCTAATTCTATCTTAGAACTGAATTACAAAACTTATTTTAGAGTGCCAAGGGATCCATCTCTGTGTTTACAGAGAGAATTTTTGCAAAAAAGAAAAACATTTTGAATTTTTAAGGCCCAACGTTATATATAGTTATCGAACGTAAAGCATCCAGAGAACTACTATTTTATGAAAGCAGGAAAGTTTTAGAAATTTAGTATTATACTGTATAGGAATAAAATGAAAAGTTTTAAAATTTCTTTTTACTGACCTCTTTCAGTTTTTTCTCTCTAGTCTTTTCTCATTCTCTTTTCCCCATAGAACAGGCGAGACCTTTGACTTATGCAGTAGAAACCTCTTCAGGTAGTTGCCAATGTACAGAAGTCTTTACATTCTTTCCAGACAATTTCTAGGCAACTGTCATTGTGTATTGGTTCATGACAGTGTAGCACAATCAGAAATGAAAAATATAAGAGGTGAAAGGGTGCAGCCATAAGCTTTGTTGTTCAGAATATGAAAGCTAGCAATAGTTTGGATGTGTACAGTGGTTATGGCCTATGTAGGTTGTTGGTGTGAACTTTCTAGAAATATGTTTTTTGTAATGAAAGTCATAGCTTTTGTACCTCCCTGAGAAATACCCAGCAAGTACATTTGGTCTAACAGATGGTTTTGTTCCTTAGGGTCTACGTCCGATATAGATAGTGATCAGGGACCATACAAGGGAGACAGTGAACCTACTCCTTTCCCTGGAGAGTCCACAGCAACAACTGTAATCACACAACCAAGGTCAGCCCCGGTACCAGGTAGGTTTCCAAAATCATGTATTTTAATACTATAAGAGCAGAATGATATGAATGTGAACTGAACAGACAAAAATGTAGGTCAAGTACTGTTACTCTGGTTTTGTTTTGAATGAGGTAACGTTCAGCATTTTCACTAGCAGTAACTCATAAAATACTCTAGCAATATCTAGATGAGAGAACTTGTGTGTTTTGGAGAACAGGATTTAGAGATAAATAACCTTGATACTTTGATGTGCAATCAGGTAAAAATTTGGTGAAGGTAGACACCAAGTATCATATATGTGAAAATGTTCAGTAAAAACTGTAGCTGAGACAAGCACTGCAGAAAAAAGGGCTTGCAGATTGAAATGGAGAAAAATAGAAAGAAGCCAACACAGTGATACAATTGAAAAAGAATGCAAATATATTCTGGGACATATTAACAGTAAAGTCATTTTTAAGACAGAGTGAGTAATTATCCCACTCAACTTAGATCTGGCAAGTTCAGAGCTGAGGCACTGAATCATATAGAAACAACAGGGAAGGGCACAAAGATAAAGTCTGGTGAGTTAGCCATAGCACAACCTGCGTAAAGAACAGGCTACGGGGAAGGTTGCTGTGAAATCTCCATTTTTTAAAAATGCTATGAGGAAATGGAACACTTCTCAGGGGTGTTCTTATTCATTCTGTTTTACTGGAGTGAAACAGCTTACGTGATCTCCAAGCGTCCCTTCCATTTTTACTTCCTTATGATATTGCATTTACTTTTCATTTTTATTTTTTAGAATTTGCCCTACAAAGGCTCCTTAACTTAAGATTTTAAATAAAAAAGTGAATGTAGACATTTCGCTCTACCTACGACCCATCCTACTTTTGCACCTGGGATTGCAGATGTCTCAGCCTTTTCTCCCTCTCTTGAAATAGATCAGTGATACAACAGCTTTACACCTCTGTCAGCAAAAGTGCAGTTCTTATATCTGCTAACATTGGACAAGCATTTCATCAGAGTTGGCCTGGGCGTAGATGAGCAGGTGAAAGTGTATTTCATTTGCACAGAAGAAATTAGCAAAATGAGCAAACATCCATTTAAACTAGAAAAAAAAGTTCTACAGTTTAAAGAATGCTTGAATGTCTGCACACTCTAAAATCACATGGGTTGGGTTAACACATTCTCCTTCCTTCCATCAATCCCCAGAATGGCTGATCATTGTTGCTGCTCTTCTGGCATTGGCATTGATCCTCGCGGTGTGCATCGCTGTTAACAGCCGGAGGAGGTAAGGAACCCTGTACTTCAAAGACACTGAAGTGTGTTGGGGGTGATAGAATGAAGCATTGATGCAGTATTATTAGAGGCCATAGTGAAATAAGAAAGGTATCAGGCATATGGTGAGGCAGAAATATCTACAGCTTTCTTTAAAGTTAAGTGGCTCTGGAGTTACACGCCCTGAACAGCACAGCTAATTGATTTATATCTCACTCTGCTATGCCTGTAAAGGCAGAGGCTGCCTTTGTTTCCTTCCTCATACCCAGAGTCACCATAGAAACAGACAAACAGGGCCAGGATGACTAATTATAGATTGCAACTGACAAGAACTGAAACGGTCTCAACGTTAAAAATTACATCCCAGATGCTGTGAGTGGAAAACATCTTATGTAGAGCTGCCATGCAGCTGGGAGTGAAACCCAAGGAGAGACAGTGGGCGTGGGTGTACGGATTCACAGATTAGACACTAGCAGCAAGCACTAATCCACATGGGAGTGATTTTTCAAGCAGGGACATCATCTAGGATGTTTGAAACAGGTGGAACGTTTTCTTTCGCTTTAGCAGGATCAAAATAAGAAGAGATTCATTTGTTCTCGTAAGTGCTAACCTGCTGCAGACTCAAGCAGGGTTGGCTGAGTGGTGAGGTGGGAATGTTCCAAGCATTCATTTATTTAAAAATGAGAACTGTGTATTTGTTACAACATCAGTACTGGAGAGGTCTGAAGCACCTACACAAAGTAGTTGGCCCTTCTCAGTGAGTTGCAAATTGCTTCATCAGTGTTCTTGGTGTTGTGGGCTTTAATTTGTTTGTTGCTGTTTTGTTTTTTTTCTTTCTTTTTCTATGTTTAATTGGAGTTGTCTTAATAAAAGCTGATGTTATCTTAAAACAAACAAAACAAATTGCCCAGGGTTCAGTGCACTTGTTTGTTTATGTCTTTATTATTCCTCATGTGGCAAAGAAGACGGCCTCTGTATGGTGCCTGTTGCCAAAAGAGTTAGGATCTCCATCCAGGGTCCTGTGTTTACGCACTGACCCATCATTTCAAGAAAGAAAATCTGAGCTGCTCTTTTGAAAGCCTGTGTTCACTCTGCATTTCATGGTTGCAGAGCAGGAATCATTCCCAAGTGTGTACCCAACATTTACACAGCAAACTGTGCTGCTTTGGATAAAATAACCCTCAGCTATCAGTCAGTAAGCATGAGTAAAAGTGATGCTTAACTGCCAGATTAGTCATTCAGACAAAACCTGCTTCACTGAAAACACTTTTACAGTACAAATTTAAAAGTTGGTTCCACCTTAAGTGAGCTGTGCTGTGTGCATTCAGTGAACACTCAGCTGTTGAATCTTGATCCCGAGTCTGGATTTGGAATTATCCTGTTTGTGTAGTGGGATATATAAAAAGTTCATAAATATGGATATACCCAAATCAGAAAATCATCTCCATCTTTCAACAATGCAAGTTAATCCCATCTCTAATTACAATAGACACTGAGCAGCCTGATGCAATGAGCGGCAGCCCTGCCCACGGCAGAGGGGTTGGAACCAGCTGGTCCTTAAGGTCCCTTTCAGCCCATTTTGAATTTTGTTTTCTTATTTCCATCACTCTCCTTATATTCTTTTTATTTTGACCTAGATGTGGGCAGAAGAAAAAGCTAGTCATTAATAACGGCAAAGGTGCAGTGGAGGACAGGAAGACAAGGGAATTAAATGGAGACGCCAGCAAATCACAAGAAATGGTGCACTTGGTTCACAAAGAACAGTCAAATGACCAAACGGGAGCGTGTGACGAATTCCTCACCGTTGATGAAACACAAAATCATCAGGAGGCTGACATGAAGAGCGGCGTGTAGCGGTACGAAGCCACCAAATAGATCAGTGCTGGGGAAATCAAAATCACACGGACCTTGGGCAGGAATTCACAGATGCACTGTGCTACTGATGTCTTTTGAACACAATTAAGCTTAAATTTTCTTCATTTGTAATTATTTTAACAGGATGTCCGAGTTACAGAATTGACTTTTCCTTTCTGAAATAAGCCCCAGGTGTTGCAGGCAGTTCCCAGTTCCCACATGGAGGGCAGTTACTGTGCCCTGGGCACGTGGCATGTCATTGTTCCCCAGATGCAGTGCCTTCGCTGTGCGGAGATACAGAAGCATCCAGTTGCTCCATCTTACAGGCATTTAAGGTACTAAACTTGTCATGGTACAACAGTAAGTGAGTAACAGATGTCAAGAGCCAAAATGAAAAAGGCTTATATCAGAAGTGCCTCCTGTACAATGCCTAACCCAGCAGCATCCCACCAGCAATGCCTTCCAGCCAGGAAGAGCGGTAGGTGTGTTCAAAATCTGCCAGTAAAAGCAAAAAGTGACATGTTGTAATGATTGATGACTTGGTCTGTAACAAGAGAAACCCAGAAGGACAAAGTTTATTTATCTCTATTTTAAAATGTCTGTGGGCATACAGCAAGTGTTTTGTTTTTTGTTTTTGGGGGGGAGGGGGAAGGGAGGAAAACCTGAGCTGATACATAATAAACTTGCATTCTTTGTTATCTTTACAATCTGTACATATATCCTTGAGTTTCTGAGGTGTCCGTTGCTCTTCCCCCTCCCTCCTTCACTGATCACAGTCTGTGTATGATTTCTAAGGAGTCAGTTAGTAATATTAATAAAACAGTATGACCCCAGCTCTATTGTGCATGCACAAATCAAGTAATTGGAAGTCATCAGAGGTGATGATGGCATTTTTATTCCCAAAGAATAGCTCTTTCTCTTCCCCTGCTCCACTTCATTTAGGAAATGCTGAGCTCAACACTTGTTTTTCCAGTAACTGTTGTACTGCACCAGTTTGCCAGTATTTTAAAAGTTGCTTTTATACAATCTTGCTCACTTCTGATTTTTTTCACCCACTTTTTACTACTTCTTGTCAAAAATGACAAAAGAAAATCTGTTTTATTGGTAAGAGACGCTGTAAATTTACAGAAAAGATGGATGAAATTTTAAGGAAACTCTCCCAGTAATGTAATATAGTAAGATAGCTGCAGCTGCATTGTCGTACACTTCTGTTTTGTCCTTGTATGTCTGTTATGTGAAGTATTTATATTAAGCTATGATGCTGTGCATTATATTGGTATGAACTGCCAGAAAGAAAATCATTTACTACCATCGATCTGTGCCATTTTTAAGGAAACATATTAGAGTGGAGAATAACTTCTAATTGGGCTGCCTCAGAAAAAAAAAATGCAAGTTAAACCAACCGGAGGTAACTGCAAGCAGTGAGGTCTGTGTTGGCTGGGATGGGGAACTTTTGGGAAGAGAGTTATCCAGAGGTACTTTGTTCCCTGATCTCGGCACCTGCACTGGAAAAACGATCTGCTAACGTGTGTTACTTTATGATGTCCATCTGAAGCAGTTGCAGAGGATGGGCTTTCAGCTGGCTACATACTATCATTAGGTAGCGCTGGGCTTTACTGGAGCACTAAGCACAACAAAAATGTTGATTATGGGTCTCAGTTTACAGCCCTTCAGCAGTTTTCTGAGCATTCCATCAAGTTGCTCAGAGCCCTGGTATCTGCAGGCAGACCTACTCAGGGAAAATGTGCTCCTGGGCAAAAGGTCCAGAGATGGTGTGATTTCAGTGTACATGTAGGATGCTTCCTGACTCTGTACGTCTCATCTATGAGCAGTCCAAGAGTGTTCAAACAAGATGAAGCCAGTAAGAACAAGGTGACATACACAGTCAGTGCATGTGGCCCAACTTCTCAGCCCAACCGTAAGCACATATTTTAATACTGAGCAGAGCCGTGCTGTGCAAAGTCTGTTGATGGTCTGCACTGTTTTTTGTTTCATTCCCATAAGCTTATAATGCAAGCTTTTCTAATTGTCTTTCTAAATGAAAATGATCTATCAGAGGCTGTGTTTAATTAAACTGGTATTACGTACACATTTCTGTTAAGTGTGGAGAACCAGAATAAGAGTTTTGCCTCTTTTTAAATCTTAATTTAATATAAGCCTCAATCAAAAGGAGATAATTCACTGTCTTGAAGGGTGAACGTTCTTAGAAAATAAAAACAAAAAGGGCCATGTCCAGTTATTCACCTTCCTACAGAGATGCTGAGAAAGTGGAGAAACGCACCAAATCCTTCTTATTTACATAATGCTCAGTACCCCTAACAACCACACTTGTTAGCTTCCTTTTATATTTTTAATAGGGAGATGCTCAGTTTCTCTTTAAAAAGGCAGTGCCATTATTTTATGTATGCTGATTATTTTAGATAATGTTGTGCGACTGATGCGTAATTAAGTTTCATTATAGTTTCAAAATTAGATGGCCATTTCATATGTGTAATATAGAGCATATTTTTATTAATCTTGGTTTTATTATTTCAGGGGTTGTTTGTTGCGTGTATGTATTTTTTATATAGAGCACTAGATATATTTGCGTATTTATTTAACAGTTTACTCAAAGTTTAAGAATATATTGTCTCTAAATTGTCATTAGGAAAAACATAGCCAAAAAATACCACACAGAACTGTAAAATAAGCTTCCAAAAATAAACTTGATTCCACGTTGAGGGTAAGAAGTGAGCTCAGTGTTGTTAGTGGGAGAAGGGAAGTGTTTGGCAGGGTTTGACAGTGCCAAGGTCAGATCTCCTGCTTGCAGCTCTCTGCCAGAACTGGCTGAAGGCTGCGGGACCTTTCATGCTCCACCAGCCTCCTATGAGCCCCCTTGTCCGTGGGGTTAGTGACAAGCTGATCTCCCTTGGATCACGCATCTTGGCCCAAGTTCAGGTCGCTGCAGTAAGATGGAAATAATGTTTAAAGCAGTAAGTATATTTAAAAGAGAGGTGGTATTTTTGCAAGAATGTAATATTTTCATTGAACAGTGCTGGGTGATGGTTTCACCTGTATTTTCTTGAAGGTCCTAAAAGGAATGTTTGATTAAAGCAGAGAAAGGATGTACAGCCTTTGTATGTGTGGATGTTTTAAAGCCTTCCCAAAGCATCAGTTCCCAAGCGATATTTCTGCATAGCATTCTCTCCTTCGTACCGTGTATCTTGCATGTCCTTTGCCAAAAACACTAATACCAACTACTGCTGCACTAAGGGGTGTATGTTGTGTGGAATATTATTGGAGAAAATGTCCAGGTGTCTCACAGACACTGACACAGCCACGCAGAGGGAGAGGTGCTTCCATCATCCTGGTTGGGGTTTCTCCTGATTGCTCTTTCCGTAGATGAAGGGGAACACAGTTCTGCCTCTGCTTACACAACAAAGCAGCTTAATTTTTGCTATATTGGGCTGTAGCCAGCAATTATTTCTTGGCGTTATGAAACAGTTCAAAGCTCAGACATCTCTGGTTGCTGGAGATTTGATTTGTTAAAGAGCACATGGTTACCTTTGGGTAACCACATGTACTGGTGTGTTTTCCTCCCAGAGGTGAAAGAGACAAACAGGTGGGAGTAGAAATGCTGACGTGGGCTGGTTCCTGGGGTGCAACTACAGATCTGTAGGTATGGGAGACAAAGCTCTCATCTCTTTTTCGGGGCAAGGAGCATGACACAGTGGGAACTTTGGGGGTGGGAACTCCAGAGGGTTCAGTGAAGGAAGAGTAGAGTCACTGGGAGGCAAAATAGAGAGTAAAATTTTTGTGCAACCGATTGGGAAAGTCCCCCCAGTATCCCCAGGACTTTGGCATTTGAATGGTTTCACAGCTTAGAGAAGGGAAGAAGTATCGGCCTGTTCCTGTGAACCCCCCCACCTCCAGGTCACCTTCTGCATTCACCACTTGATTTGCAAATGGCTTTTGACCAGTTTTCCCCAGGCAGATTGCTTCTCACTATTGCTCTTCTGCATTGCTGTGGCACTCACCAGTGCCGTGCTGAGAGCACCCAGCTCTGACTATGGGAGATGGAAGGCAAAGCTCAAGCTTCGCAGAGGTGACTAACAGCACCTCATCTTCCACCAGAGTCAGGTGTGCAATGTGATTTCTAGATGATTTCTGTTTGCACAGGTCAGCTGTGCTGCAGCATGGCTTTTGGAAACGTTGAAGATGCCCTGTTCTTAAACACAGCTTTCTTTCAGTTTTGTCTGAATGGATCCAACAGAAAGGTTTTGCCTGAGCTACAGCTTCAAGGGTTTGCACACTTCTTATTAGATCTTTCTACTCTATAGGCAAACGGGGTTGGGATGAATAAGTGGAGGGTTGAAACCCATGTTTATTATGTTCTGTGCCGTGCACTGAACTTTGACGTCAATGTCATTAGTTTTGTGCTTTCTTTCAGAAGAAAGACGTGAAAATGATGATGCTATGGATCAAAACAGGTGCTCAAGGGCTGTCAAATGAGAAATATTTTTTGTTTCAGAAACAGACATAGTTTAGATACTTTTAAGATATCTGATTGATAGATTACTTTTCAAGGGGGCTGGGGAATATGCCTAATATATAATGTAGCTTTCGTTTGAAAGATGCAAAACTGATGAAATTACTAAAAGTAAATTATTTCTGTTACAAAAAAAAAATTCTGTGGAAATTTACAGGAAAATAGGGTTTCTCAAGTTTGTCAAGGATCCAACATAATTTTAAGTGCATCTGTCAGAAAACTCAAAAACATTTTTTAGACTATGAGTAAAAAAGTCTCCCTCTGCAGAACTTGCTGAACAGACTGCAGCTCAACAGCAGCTTCATTCTGGTGCTGGATTGAGACAGGCAAGCTGCATTGCAATGCCAAGGGCACAGCTGAAGCTGGGGGCACGTAGGAGGCACTGGGAAGCCAGCATGCAGCTCACAGACAGTGGTGGTTCTTCCTTCAAACCCTGAGGAAGAAAGGAGAGAGGAAGAAACAAGAAAGCCAGAGACTGTAAGTTTGAACCTTGCATCTGAATGCCTTGGGCCAGTGTGCTAGGATGGCATCAACCCAAATGCACATTTTGCAGTGCATAAATGGTTTGGTTACAGCAGAGTTTTAGCCTTAAATCTGAATTTACTTTGCAGTCATGGGTCTACATCTGTGTTCTGGCACCGCATTCTCAAATGCCTAGTTGTTTTCCTGGCTTAATCAAAAAAAATTTTAGATAATTTTCACCAACCACATTTTCCTTGTGTGTATAAGACTCCATGCTTCCATTTTACTCAGAACAAGCAGTAACAAACTGGTCCCACAGATCAGATGCTAAGTCTGTGTTTATACTCACCATTTTTTAAGCAGCCTGTCCTTGTTAATGATAAGCATCTCTCTGGGTGCTGCTATCAGCATGTTCTCTATAGCCAGTGCAGAGAGAGCTTCCAGAAGATTGCAGCCTGAGCCTATAGGATAAGTTTCTCTAAGATGAGCCCTCTGAAGCTGTGCCCAGTGCCCACAGCTCGAGGTCTCATCTGGCTTCAGCACAGCTCCTCCACTCCTGCAATGTCAGCCTTGCAATCACCACCACCATTTGGCATATTTTGCTTTGCAACAGCGGGCTGTCAGATTCACCAGTGGGAACAGTTTTCTAGTGGAACTTCCCTGCACTGCTTTTGTGGTTCGTTTTCTAGTTATTGTTTATTTCGCTTGGCAAGAGAAAGTCTGAAGTACGCTCTAGGTGAGGACGCTTGTTTGTTCAGCTTGTGACTCAAAACCACAGTGTTCCTTTGTTCGCAAAGGGTGAAGGTCCCCATGCAGAGGCAGGCACGGAGCTACACACCGGTTACATGCCCTTCATGTGGCAGAAGCAGAGCTCAGGCACAGCTCAGAGGGTCGGCTTTGTGCTGGTTTTCTTCAAAGGTGGGGTGTGGGAGCATGAGGGGGAAAAAGCCTGGCACCACGTGGATCAGTCTCACAAATGGGAATGGAGGATGCACTCTTAGTTCAGTTCAGCTGTGGATGAGCAGCACTGCAGCTCTGTGAAGGGCAGGCCCTAGCCAGCTTTCTTAGACACCTGTCCTGAGGCAGAGGGGTCTGGTTTCTCTGCTGCCCCTCCTCGTGGGTTTCCGTGGGCAGCCGACAGCTTTGCTATCTGTCACTGTTGACGCTCTTTGCTTATCGCTGCAGAACCTTTCTGCCGCGCTGTGGCTGCGCGGCCTGGTACTGAGTGCAATCTCACTTCCTTCCTGCTTCGCTTGTGGCTGCGCGTTGCTCCGCGGTGGGGCCCGGTGCCAGCAGGCCCCACATGGCTGCACAGCACCCCCAAACCCGCCTGGTCCTCTCTGTCTGTGTGAGGGCTTGGTGCAGGGATGCCAGCCAAGCCCGCCTACAGGTTATTTTTAGTGGTGTTCCCCTCCTTAGGCATGACACGTTGGGACCACCTGTTTCTTTCATACTCTCGTCCTATTTACACTCACCAGTACAACAGAGGAGGCTGTTTGAGGTTTAGTAGCCCTCAAATCTCATCTCTCTTACTTTCACATCTGAGAGGGTAAAGAGTATGTTAAGAGGGAGTATGCAAGTGATGGGGAACAGCAAGTGCTAAAGAGACCAGAGTCGTTAGGGCAGCGGTGTATGTGAACAGGGCCTGGCCCGGATGTGGTAACATCCTTCCTCTGACAGAGCGTGGCTCAGACACACAGAGGTGTGAAGCAGGTTTCTAAAGCAACTGCAACCAACTATCGCATCCTCCTGCTCTTCTTATTCTCCTCCTCCTCCAGCCTTCATTGCCAAGGCTGCTCTAGACTTCACCACAGTAAGCAGATTCTGGACTCCGTGGCAAATTAGCTCAGCTGCAGCCAGCACCCAGGGACATTTGGAGTATACAGCTCAGGGGGTGGATTTCTGGTTCATCCACCTTCTGCCCTGACTGTATCTCTCAGATTCTCTCATCCATCCATCTGCTTCGTCTACACTCCTACCCAAATCATGCCAGTATTCATCCTAGGCTGAGAGCAAAACTCACAAATACGAGGCAGGAAAATTATGAATCAACATTTATTGATGATATATACAGAAGAGGTACAACACTTAGTGAATATTTTATTCGCGACTATTTCCAGTATAGAAAGAATGTCCAGTTTGTTTTATACATGAAAGTTACAGAAATCAGTTCACACCGTAAGAAAGCGTCAAAACCAAATGACTACAGATAAGTGTAAAGATCTGAACTACAAAAATAGACTTAGTCTACAAAGCATTCCAGCTACAATATACAAGAACAGAGCCCGGAGTTGGGAGAAGTTTTATCATCTGCATTCATTAGTTACTAAAGTGTGCTATAGTTACTGTACAGTATGTTTCAAAATCTGGGGAACTTTTTAAGAACAACAAAAAGAACCAATCCGATTCCTATTGCTTTTTATTCCTTTCTGGTGAAAAATATGAAAATATTCCATCTCATGACTCTCCTCCACTTTTAAGAGGAGGCAAAGGGTATCAGCAGCAGGAGCAGGCGGTGTGCCGCCCCATACAGTGTGATTCACACTGAAACACCGTAGGAGGACTCACCAAGAAGGATACTTCCTGTGCTTTGGGACTTGATTTTGATCACTTTCCACTTAACAGGGCAAGAACATATTTATGAGAACCAGGTTCAGGTACCTTGGGCATGAACCAGCTTTCATTTGCTTTCCCACCCAAACTCTTTCAGAACCACCTTCAGCTTCCGCCCCAGAAAAGTCAGTTTCTTACAGATCTCAATCATAGCTCAGTTTTCTGAAGAATTCTGCCACTGAATACGTAGTTCATATGTCTGCTGTATGATATGCTTTATGATCAGACCTACTTCTTGTAAATAGCAGTCCCCTGGACTTCAACCACAGTGGTTCAAGAAGCACTTAGCTTTGCACGTAATTCCAGCATATTTTCCTATCCATATTCTTTTCAAACAAAGTCAGAAGCAGTGGATCCTTGCCCATGAGTCACACGCTGCACAAGTAGCAGAGAGGGCACCTAGCAGGAAGGATTAGTTTTCCCCTTGCTCACTGTGCTAATTTAAACAGCGACTTACTGAACTTCTGGTGCTAGAGTCCCAACATGTCAAGCAAACAAAAAGAATACACAAAAAAACAAATCACTGTGTGTGTGCATTAGTTCTTCGTGTCATAACAAGTGCACTCGTGAGGCAGCACATTGATGCTGGCATCGCTTTTGCTCACTACCAGGGAAACACACACATGCAGGTACTGACATGTACCACGCCAGTTAGAGAGCTGAAAACTAAAACATATTTACAATAAGTTGGCTGCGTACGTTATTCTGCATGTTATCAGAACAGGATAGCCCATAGTCAACCGAGAAAGCAGCTACGAACCTATGAAATGACTCAGTTGAATGGCCAGAAGGAAAACGAAGCCAGACAAAAGAAAAAAAACAAAACAAAAGTAGAGCAGAATTTTGAAAGTCAGCCTGATTTCCTACTATGGCGCAATACACAATGACCAATTAAATTAAATTAAAGCACCACTACCCATACTGTACACACCATTTCACTGAAATTACACGTTGATAGCTACATTATCTTCACTAAGTGCAGAGAGGCACCGGACTTCATGCTTCAACAAAATGTCAAAACTGGTAACAACAAGGCTTTACAGCTATTAGAACTATTCTACCTGCAGTTCTCATTAATACCTGGTACAAGTGATTAAAAGTACAAGAAAGATATTATAATATAAGGGTACATCAACACACTTCCTACATGTCTACCTACTAGAAATTTAGTCTCCAAAACCTCAGCAAAATAACGCTGCCCCACAGAGTTCTGGATAACTGGAGAGACGGCCAGTATCAGTTACACTGGGACAGTAATATTTGCTATTCAATTTTTTACTTTGAATCACAGTCAAGGAGCTAGCTGGCCATAAAGAAACTACATGCAATACGATTGTTATCAATACTTAATTCTATTCCCCTCCAAACAGTTCTTTGTTTGGTAAAAAAAAAAAAAAAAATTATTGTAGCCACGGCCTTAATGCCAACACGTATTTGTCTAATGGGAACAGACAGCTGTAAAAGAGAAGAAATTTCCACTTGTCCTAGTCAAAAAATATAGCGTCTGATCTCTTAAAAGACATAAGAAAGTAAGAGGTATTTCTACGGATGCTACCCAATTGCATTGGTCCCATGGTGGGTTTGTTGGTCCCCTTTCAAGAAGGCAAATATAGGTGGCCAAGTCATGAAGTCTTTCTGCAGGCTGAACTCACATACATTGCACTGTAGCACGATGGACCAGGTACCTGATAGTCTATTTTCTGCCTACCCAGATGTCCAGTTTTCTTTAATCAGTAGTCTGAGTCAGTCAGTTATACCTGATCAGGTCCTAAGAAAAATCTGCAGGATTTGGCAAAGGTAACACCAGGAAAAATGACAAAAAATGAGGGGCGATTGCCCAAGACAGTCAATCTAGAAGATTGTTCAGGTTATTATAACATTGTTCCACAATGAACTGCAGCATTTAAGGACATCTTGAAATTCCTATTTGCTTCTTGCGTTTTGTGCTTTCTTTATAATTCATCACTAAACTTATCACAGAAACATTTCATCGATCCTAAACGTTATGAGAAAACTGGTTTTGTTCTAAGATCGCCTTTAAAGGTCTATCCTCCTATCATACATGGTCATATAGAAAATATTATAAGAAAATATTAGAGTCTGTAAATTACAGATATTAGGTAATTTAGTTCAGTCTACACTGTAGTTTCCAGAGAACAAGTACAAATCCCTAAAGCTTATATTAATAACTGAATCAGTATTGAGTATAGCGTATTTAACAATATAAATACATATGCAGCTTTTTCTCATGCATTCTACAAGCTATGGTTCACACCGGATCATGGGAAATGGGCTATATTCAAGAAAGGGGCAGGATATGCTGGGTGGGAGAATATGCAACTGACTTTAAGAAGGAAGGACAACCTGTAGCACACAAAGACTCACAAGCCCATACATAACACCAAAACGGACATGCCACAATCTACAATACCGACTGCAAAATCAATTTGTAAACACAGTTTGCATACAGTCTTTTAAAAACTGTAGAAAAGAAATAGAAAAGACAGATACAAAAATCCCTGCACGCTACCCTATTTATGTACATAACGATACACAGGTACCAGACAATCCAGGTTGTGCGATGCTGTCTATGACAGCTTCCCTTCGTGTAACGGTGTACACCACAAAGCATCACGAAAAACAACTGCAGGGCTCCTGAATTTTGAAAAGTCATACTAGAAGGATTGGATGCTGAGGCATCCAGCAGCATTGGCTCTGTAGCAAAACACTGATAGAGATGAAAGGGGTTTGAGGTTTGGGTGAAGCAAGAAATCTCACGAGCCTTCCTGCTTCTCCAAATCCGGTGTTTGTTGGTTATTCCCACCCTGGGCTAGTAGAGACCTACTCAGTGGCTCAATCATATGCTCTAGGATTTTTTCATGTTCAGAGCCTGGGTTTTCTGTAAGAACACTAGCTGCAAAAGCGCAACCACCTTACCCATTAGAATTTGTATTGACATGGTAGTGGGAAGCCACCAAGTCTCCCCCAGCCAGGGGAGATGTTGCTGGGATGGTGGGCACAGCCGAGGGATGGTTTACCAGAGCCCTGTGGCAGGGAGCCCACTCAAGAGAGAAAGGGAATTATCAGCACCTGGGCATCAGCAGTTCAGCTCATTCACAGCAGCAGATTTCAATCTAATATCAGACATGATTAGGAGGAGAAAATGAGGGAGGCACTCCTTGTACAGCATAAAGCAATGAGAGTCCTGCTGTAGGCATGTAGAACTGAAGCCTGTGCTTTTCTGAGTCTCATAGGAAGTTGTCTGTGGGGAGGGAAAGTGACTTCCAAAGAAAAACGGACTTAATACATTGTTTTCAGAAATTTTGAACAAGAACATAACGCTAAAAAATAAGGTGGTGAAGCTGGACTGCAGTCTTTTGACACTTCAGCATTGTAATTCCTTTTCCCCCCAATGCTTGATGCCATCCTCTATTTCCAGTTATTCAGTCAAAGGAAGTTGGGTAAATATTTTTCCTTCAAAGTCATCAATATGATTGGAGAAAAGAAAATCACTCTTCACTCAAAGAGTGTTTTCTGGTGGGATCAGGATTGTCCATGCAATCCTACGCAAGGAAGCAAGCACAACAATAGCCAAGGTGAGCTACACCACTACTATGATTAACATGAAAAATATCTTAATGGTGTTCTTACAAGTCACAGTAATAACATCAAGGGTAGTCTTCTGGCTCATAACAGACTAATATTACAGTACATTTTTATAAAGTGCCCTTATTTAGCCTTCTGTAAATTAATTCAAATGCAGCAATAAAAACAGACTAATGGAGCTAATGAAATGAGAAACAGTTATGCTTTATGTCTCCACAGAAGGATTTATTTGAGCCTGGTACCAAAGCTCAGAGCCTTTTAAAACTTATTTACAGAAGTGAACGTCAGAGGTAAGATTTAATACTGCCTGTGTTTTGGGGGATTTGTGCGATTGTTGCTGTGTTGCTACAACAAGGCTGCAACAACACAAGAGAAGGCGAGGAAACAAAGAAAATCCAGACAGTTGCCAGAACAAATTTGTTCAAGCACTGCCACTGTGGTTTCTCATCCGAACAGTCGACTCTTCTGAGTATCAACTACCAGAAATGTAACGGCCCTGGCAGTGACGGGAAACAAATCAGAAATCCATACTACTCGCACCTTTTAAAGTGGCACATAGAATGCCATGCGCTTTGAGAAAGAAATGAAGATTAGTTGCATCTCAGGGAAAGAACAGAACTAAAAACGCCTTAATGACAGTGATCCTTATTTATGTGCTGAGTTTTAAACTCACCGCTGGACTTGTAATATAATTAGGAAAAAAAAGAAGCATCTTAGCAAAAACTTTGAGAGTGTGAGAATCACCTTCATCTTAAGCAGCAGACAAAGACTGTTGCCTCTGATGGGATTGTGAAATCCCTTAGTACTTAGTAGAGACAGGAAGAGACTTGACCTTTCCTGGAAGCCCGTGATTCCCCTGGATTTCAGTGGAACTTTCATGTAGCCAGAACATTGCCAGCACAGGCTTTACTACAGCAAGCATAGTTTTTCAAAGATGTAATGAGTTTCTCACTGATTCAAATGGAAGAAGCACATATTACATCATGGCTCACATGGCTTGTCCCCTACCTATCTGAAGCATCTCCCCATGTAAGACCCACGTGTGTTTCTCACAGTGCTGGTGCAGTTTTTCTTTTCTAAAGGAAGAAATGAAGAAAAAAAAAAAAAAAAACTCTGCAGGAAAGCTTTCCACTTCTTTAGCTTTAACGTGCAGTGCGCTTTAGTTTCAATGAACGGATATCAAGAGAATGCTGACCTAGCTTTAGCAGTGAATGCACAAAGTAGAGACATAAATATGTAATTAAGCATGCAATTAACTGACTCTTCACCTGCTTTAGACTTCTCCATGTGCCAGAGCACTGTCAGCAATGCAAAGGGCAAAGGGTATCACAGCTGCACAGAGAACAGGGAGCTGACAGAGCAGCATTCAGGGTGGAAAGAAGTGTTGATTCCCCCAGGAACTGCATGGAAAGCTAATCACTTTCTACTGTGCTTTTCTTTAAACATTGCCACCCCAGCTCTGGAAACAAACACAAAAGGTTTGCCACATGCAAATGTACTCATCAACACCCTTTTAGTGAAACTAAAGAGAGAGTGGTCAGCCCTGCCTGCTGAAATGTGAACTTGCACTGGCCGAGGTGGCCAGTCCCTGGGTTAGTTTCTGTTTATTTAGTTAAGTAGCAACCCAGCCTCATGTGGAATGAGCAAATCGAGAAATACAAGCCAAGAGTGAGTTACATTTTCCCAGCAAAATGGAAAGCTTTTGATGGTTAAACACAGTGCTGTGCTGGAGTAACGCTACATTAAATACCCAGCCAGGGTAAAAGCAGAGAAGTTTACCAAAAACAACATTTCTCCTTCTCCCACATCCACATTTAATTAGAGAAATGTGATTGCAATTATCTCTTGAAACATCCCTGAGTTACTGTACCTACAGAATCACTATTTTAAAATCACAGCCTGCTACTCCAGTCCTGTCAAAAGGCCCAAATTTATTTTCCCTTGTGTGGGTGAAGTTTCTCTGGCATTTCATTCCTTCCTCCCCTAGTCTCCATCTGAAGGATCGCTCTTCAAAGGACAGCATGTCCCAAGCGGATATGCGTAAGCACATTGTAAGTGTTTCTCAATATGCAATTTTGAGGAGCTGCCCAGTCACACATTGCCGGCATCCCTTTTCATTTCCAACCACCAAACACTTTCAAAATACAGCTAAAAGTCTACGGTCTGGTTTTCCAGAGTCACTCACAGGAACAGTGGTTGCTGCGGCTGCTCCTAAGATGGAGCCAGTGAGCAGGCATCTGGGCCAGGCTGCCAGGTGCTGCCCCTTGGTCACCAGGAGGACACTGCCCTAACCAGCCACAAACATGGTGTCTTGCTCTCAGGCAGGCCCATCACTGCAGTGGTAGCAAGCTGCTCGCAGCACAGGCCTGCACCCTCAGAGGAGGGAAGGCTTTGGGGCACCGGCAGGCCTGCCTCCCCAGGCACGTCGCTGGCACATAACTCAGAAGTAACACTGTCTTCACACGCAGACTAGGGCCCGAATCTCAAGATAATCTTAATACCCAGACATTCTGTTCAACATAAACAGAGTCAGTGACCTTCCTCTTCCTTCTCTTGTCATCACAAATGCACTTTAAGAAGAAAGTAGTCGCACTGGTTCTGTTATGTATTCAGAGAAGCAGCAACCAAAGGTTAGGTCTGGTTATTTTGATATCAACGACCAAAGAAAAGAGAAGACAACCTCCCTGTCACTTCTCTGGATATTCCACTGTTCTATACATCACAAAAAATCCTTACAATGATTCACAAGACCTCCGGAAAAGGTGTCCACCTCTAATACATGTTAGAGGCCTGCAGTGGTTCTATACTTGCTAGATTATTTAGGCTAACTCGCTTAGGATGATCACAATGAGTTAGAAATGAGAACAAAATACAAGGACAAAAAAAATATTCCATATCAACGAATGCATAGCAAGGGGTGTTCTGACAGTGAACTACATCTTGCACATCATTAAGAATATCTGCAGCTTTTTCAGAGGTCTTTATATGAATGCAGAGGAGCAAAAGCACATTTTATTTATATTCTAATAGCTTCTACAGAGACAAATAACACTCCACAGTTAAACTCACTACTTCTGCTTACACTTAAAACAGGTCCTGAGCACAGACGCTGAATGGCCCATGCCTCTAAATGTTTCATCTCTTTTCTCTGCCATTTCTAAGCTCACCATACCTGAGAACCTCTGAGAGTTCCCCCAGGCCCTGCACAGGGCTCACTCTGTGGGTACAGCCTCACAGGGCCCACCTGGCTCAGTTCTGTTATAGAACATTGTTAGTAGTAGGGAGGCATTCACCAGTGCCTCAAAATTGCAGAGTATTAACAACCACCATTAAAAACACAACATGATTATTGTGACTGCAGTTTCTTCTGACAGGATGAGTGAACTATACTATGTTGACAAAACACCATCTTTTTAATGCAGATGCCATGTGCTCTGAGAAACATTTTTCTGACAGACCTTTATATGAATCACTACTCTGAAAAAGAGGGAAATACAGAAGTATATTCAGTGCACTGGTCTAAATCCTGTAAGTCTAGCTGATTCTTCATCAGTCCAAACCCTGGCCAAATTCTAGTAACCTAGAATAGTAACCGGGAATTTGCCTTAGTAATGATTTCAGGATTTAGCCATTCTCTGACATATGACATACCTGGAAGACATACACTTCATGCCAAACGCCACTGGTGGTTACATTTAAAACCTCCCAATTACTTAGTGTAATATATTCAGAATTTGTTTACAGAGCACTGCCAAGTACCCAGTTATGACATCCTTGCTCACGTTCAATAATGCTTTACTTGAGTAGCCCCTTCCCCACGAGGACTCCCTCTGACATCAGTGGAGTACAGTGAATAGTAATGTGCTACCTACTTGGATTTAGAATGACATAATTGAGGCCATGGTGTCCTGTATTTTGTACAGCTGTCATGGATTCAGGAATTATCACCCCTGCAATAATACTGTCTTGTATTATGTGATGTGCTGTGGTCACAATAAAACGTGACCTAATAAAGTGGAGGTGGCACCTGCTCTGGACAGCTGATAAAAATACATCGTATGCACATGCAAATCTAAGGTCTTAATGCCAAATATTAATTGTAGTAGTCTAACAAAAAGTCTGGGATAATTTATTGACTTCCACATATTTATCTCACCCTTGGACCTAAGTTCTGTTTGAAGTACAACTAGGCACAAAAATTCAGTGCTTCCATTGCCAGGAGCTTATTATTATTGTAACAAATACAAAACTTTATGGACACTTTCAAAAGCTGTTTCAGCCATATGGTGCTAACTAGATCAATTATGTCACAAGTCATTGAAACACTGGAAGGCTTGCATGAAGTTATATTTTTCTGTAACTATTTGTGACCCTGAGTCCCTGTAGTGAGCCATACCGGCATTATGATCTTTCAATTTTGCAGCATTTACATTCTCTGTGTCTTGAATGAACGGGAAGGCAGGTGAGAATACATCATACTGCATGGAGTACTCTTCAGCTGCATCATCCAAACAGTTAACACAAGGGAGACAGATGTTTATGGATCATTGTTTGGCAAAGACACCACATTGACTTTATGAGATCTTTGCTAAGTTTCAATTAAGAAATTAAGTAAGCAGAAACTGTAGATGTTAAACAAAAAAAGAAGAAAAAAAAAAAAAGAGAGAGAAATCTTCCTTAATCATTATATCTTTTACCAGAAGAAAGCTTCGGGACTTATTAAAGATGGAGCTGGGAATCTCTTCCCTTAGTTTTCACGTTTCCAAGGCTCTTCTTCAACAACACTGATGTCTGCAGATTTGCCATTGGTTGCCAGTGTTACCTGCAAGTAATTATCATCAATAACTGACTTAAAGGCCAAGGCACTTTGACAAGAAAAGTCATTACCTTTTTATAAGGAAGATCATGTTATTTACAGGAACTAGATACATCATGTCTTATTATATATGTAAAATACATTTATTCACAATTCACAACACTCACAAATAGTGAGACTCCTGTTAATTTTATATACTGACAAGAAAACACTAGCAGTAGAAAAAAAGTTTCCTATTCTCTTGGCTTTTGTTGTAGTTTTGTTTTTAATAACTGTTTAAGACTATACTCCTATAAATTTTTCTGGATTGTTTAAACAACAGATTTCTTTGTTTGCTTGTTTGTTTTGATCTAGAAAGTAGTACTTTTATAGTAGAACTCCTTCACAGAACACGATAGCTGATGCCAGGATACAAAAAACGTGCAAGGCCAGAATAATCATAGATATGTACCTATACAATCTCACCTACAATTACACCTCTTTTAAAGAAAAGAAGCAAAAGATAAGCTGTGATAGTGTTGTTCCTTGATTGTACCACTACCCTTTTTAGTGTAGTGAAATGTTCTGAGTATGTTCAGACCAAAAATGCATAGTAACACTATTTTTGTCTCAAACAAATGACAGCACATCACTCTTGTCCATAAAGATCTGTGCTACATTTTTTCATTTTATGGTATGGTAGAAGACCTACAGTGATCTGCCAACTCACAGTGAACTGGCCAGTAGGTTGCATCCCAGAAAGAGGTATAAATAAACCTTCAACAAAGGTAGCTCCAGACAAATGACTTAAAAAAAAAAAAATGAAGAAAAAAAAGGGTAAAATATTGGTTTATATAAATGATCTAGGTCTTTATAACTTTGAGAGAACCTTTCTTTTAAGGTCAATTGGATAGCTTAATCTTTCCTAACTTACCTTGTAAAATAACATCCTCAGCTTCAAATGAAAACTTAAAGACAGAGATGAAATTCCCCATGCTGGATAAACTGGATGCATGGAAGCATTGGGACATGGAAACATGACAAAATGCAGTGATTTTGAAATAAAGTCAAGATTTTTCTTTGATAATTGAAAGGAGAAAACATGCAAATACAGGAAGGAACAGCTAATTCAGAAATTAAAATCACATCAAGTCATGTGAAATGAGATAAAAAAAATACAAAAATATCATGCAGTAACATCCACTCTACCCCCATGTAAAGGTACACTACTTATTAAAAATGTACAATGACCATGCAAAATTATAAACTAGTAGTACTATACATGGAGTATACTACAAAACGTAAATAGAAAGCACATGCTAGCAGATTAGCTTTTCAAAACTCCGATCAGAGTTGAAGTGAACTTTTCAGTACATCAATATATTTGACAGGATGAAGAGAAGTCTTTTCAGATTTAACAAACAGCTATTTTGAATTCCCAAATCCTACACTCTGTTGCTTTGATACTCTAAAACTTAGGAGCTTCAACATCACTTCAGCATCATCCAAGTGCTTTGCAAATGTCAATATATATTCATAGCTTATCAACCGGACAGTAACACCACATCCTTTTGGCAGCTTGAAGACAGACAAGTGACCCACTCAAAGTCAGTCTTATGCTCAATTCAGTAAACCCTGGGTCTTTTCATGAATTTAAAAGTGCAAAGTGACATCCCATAAAACAATTTTTAAAAAGGGCAAAATACTTCATAAATCACTGGTCCCAGATTTCTACTAGAGTGTGTCCTTAGGATGTTATTCTGAACCATTAGTCCATGTCTTTGAGGTAAATCAGTGACTCAACTGATGGGAATCAGAAGAGAAACTGAAGGATAAAGTAAAGTATAGTAAATACCACATCAAAGGGCAGCTACTTTCTAGCCTGGTATGGATCTCTGTAAAGTAGATAACATTTTCAGTATGCAGCTTCACCAACATGATTCAGAATGATCCATGCTAGCTGTATTTGTCATAAACTCACTGAAATCATAATATTCTCCAACATCAATAATTTTGGAAGAAGTTAATAGAAAAAAATCTTGAGATATTTCTTTCCAAGTTAATTCCTTCTTTTTTGTTGTTGCTGTTTTTTTTTGTTTTTTTTTTTTTTTTTTTTTTGCCTGTTTTGTTTTCCTGAATTCAGTATTACTTTGTCCACTGGAAATTCAGGTTTGGCCTGACATTATCTAGAAGTAAACATTTGAATAAAAGGGTATTCTAAAGAACACTTCCTGACTGGCCATAGGCAGATGAAAGCGCTAGAAGAGAACTTTATTTCCAATCTACGTGGTGATCTGCTAAAGGACTTACTGTAAGCATTCACAGTTTGATACTGGCTCAGTTGTGGCAACTGAAAGATGCAAGAGAATCTTCTTGGATAAATGGCTGATGTAGGCTCACTGTGTCAAAGACAATGTAGAGGATCAGGTTAGAGAAAGAAATTAAAAATAAAAATAATTTTTACAGTTTCTTTCTCCTCCTTTTCATTTAAAAACTCTCTTGATTCTAAACTGCCCTGTCCCAGTGGTGGGTGCTTTGTAAACTTCTAGCCATTAACCACCCCAGCTGTCTTCTCCTTCAACCAGTGGGGTTTCTCAAGCTCACTTTGCTCTGATCAAGACATTATTATCACTATTAATAATCCATGTTAGTTACAGTGAGGATTAGAAACAGAATATGATGTCTGTGTCTTAATGATCCAGGAACGATGGAAGCAAAGCGTAAGCATGCTGTATGAGTGCAGGAGCATTCAGATGCTAAAGTGCATTCAATATGTCCATTTCTGAACAGCATATCATGGAAGGCAATCAGCAAACAACAACACCTGTATTTGGATTGCAGATACCCTTCATTTCAAGTTGGCAATTAAGTTCTCTGTTGCCAAAGAAAATTAAGCAAGCGTCCACAGAAGGTGATGCCATATTTTCTGTGTCTTGGCATATTCCATAATACGCTGCATCTTGCCTTTTGATATGTAAACAATGTACATGATTTTTCTCCTCAAACGACAACTTTTAAGAAGAGTGCAAAAAAAAAAAAAATCATCTTTTGAACTGCTCAAACTCATTCAAAATGTCTGGGGTTCATGGAGCTTGTTGTCACATTGTTATTTACGGAACAATTTCAAGAACACATGCATGTTAAAAACAAAATAAAATAAAGCATGCACTGCTATATACAGGTCTCAATATCCATAAATGTGAAAGGTACCTTGCACTCATCTACTATGACTGAGTTGTGAGCTGCAAAAACACATTGGTTTGAGTTGTTTTCCCTATGATTTTTCATGTCGTCATAGATGGACTGAGTCTTGGTCATTTCAATGTCTTCGTGCTCTTTATGGTGAGAATCAATGCTGTCAAGTTCTGCCTTGGAAAGGTGGTAGACGATGCCAGCACCAAAAGAATCCCCCACTACATTGACTGATGTTCTCATCCGGTCCCTATAAAGGAAGCAAAAGGCAGAGGCTGAATGGCATGAGAGGAAGAAAAAGTCAGGCCTGAAAGCCCTGTTAATGCTGTAGTTACTGCACTTATTTCAGAAGATTTATAGCACCTTTAGAATAGAAAGATGGTAGCTTTCAAGTGAAATTGAAAAAACTTGCCTTTCCAAGGGATGTGTTCAGACAGGAAGGATGTGCTAACTCCCATGGCCCAGCTGCTCATTCTTATGTGTTTTGGCAACGTGCTTGCACAAGGACACAGCCAAACTGCAGAACTCTGTTTTGCTGAGATCTCCCTGGCGCCTGCTTCTGCAGCTGAAGGTTTCAGTGTCAGTGTGCCAGACTCACATCATTGCCCTTTGTTTAATCTGAATTTATCAGGGTACTTAACACAGCCAGAGAAAAGGATTTTGGATCTGATGAAGTGTGCAATTGCTGGAATGGATTAACGAACAGCCCCTCCCCTTATTCTTAGTGAGCAAACTGCTGGGACAGAATGCCTGAAATGTCTCCATAAGGCTCAGGCCATCACAGCTCCTCTGCTGGCACCATCTTTACAGATGGTCAGCTGTCAGATGGCAGCATGCCCGCCCACACTACCGTATGGCAGCACACAGAGGATGAGCCAGCCAAATACAGGTCACTGCCTACAAAATGATGAGCCTGTGACAGCATGTCAGTAACAAGTGCCCCTCACCGCACGGGGTGCCAGAGGAGGCCCACGTGCTCCAGTACAAAGAAATATGCTCATTGGCACTTCCCAGACAGGATGCCTTTCTCCTGTTCCCTATTTACAGCATGACTCTAACTGACAGCAGTGAGGTAATGGCTGTGGATCTTTCCTCATTTCAGACTTCTGCCCAAAACCTCCCAAAAAAGGGAGATGGTCTTACAGAGAATGGCAGGACTGTGAGCTCCTGCTGTCTTTCCTACTGCAGATAGGCTGCCCTGCACAATTTGAAATCATTTATACCTGCCACCTAGATGTGACGATCTAACAGTTCTGCTGTTATATCTGAGCTGAAGCAGCTCTCCCCAGTCTTTTCTTCCATCATAAGAATAAACAAGGAAAAAGTCTAACAATCCTCCGCAAAACAAATAAACTAACAACACCCTTCCAGATTTGCTTCACATTAATGTAATGCTTTACAGATCTCACCCCATGCCTGTGAGGACTGTTTCAAACCTGGTCAGAGTTACAGAATAGGAAAAAATGACTCTCTAAGAGTTACTTTTAATTAAGACCATCAAGTATAACTGAACCCTCCCATACAGTGCTCCAAGAACCTCTGCTTCATTTTTATTTATATGAGTTGCATTAGATTTTGAAAGGCATCGCCAGACAAGGGAGAGAGAATACAGAAGTTGCCAGAAGATGAGAAGAAGAGAATATACAAATATAACCGAGGTATGATTCAAATTTTGAGCAGGTCATTTGAGGAGATGTGTCAGCCCATATTCATATGCTGCTAGCCAAGAGATCCTGTGATACAAACTGCACACTATTACAGAGCATTGCTATATTAAGTGAGCTGAAGACCAGAACCTTTCCTACAACCAAAGAGACAAAGTTATAGCTGTCAGAAATGAACAGCAAAGTGTCACTGACTTCTCTGGGGCCAAAGGGCACCCAAGAAGAAGCAAGACTGAGTTTACTCTTTTGTTAAAAATGAGCCAACAAAATAATTCCAGCTTCTTGGAACTCTAAAAACAAAAGTAATATAGGAAAGTTGCAGTCCAGCCACTTGCCCAACAGAACTACTTCTGTGTTGCTCAAAACATACCCTGAGAGGAATAAGGGGAAGGAAAAATGAAGTTCTCTCTCAAAAGTCAACCCAACATCTGGTAAGATTGTGCTTTGATATCACTGGGATGTAATTCTAAAAATCTTGATAAGGATTAATGCCTGTTTTCCATGAACTGGCATAAATGTGAACGGGAAGCTTGCTGATGTAGATGCAAAGAAAAGAAAGAAGGGGAACTGAATTATGCAGACTCCTCTTATTATTAATGTCACAGCATATATATGGTATGCTAATATGCAAAAACGGTTCTTCTGCTCCCTGAAAACTTGAAAACCCAGTATATCAACCTTACTATATTTTACAAAGATTAGAAACTTAGCACACCTGCTAATTGTAGTGGAAATGCTAAGTCACAGCTTGAAGCAGTGACTGAGCACCTGTTGGGAATGCAGGGCCAACCCAGGGGAGCTCAGAAGCATGTAATGCACCTGAGGGACCAAAAGAGGTGGAGTCAGGATCCATCCCTTCCCAGACCTCATTTAAGGGCTGGAAGTGGCAGCAAGGCTATCTTACTGGAGTTCTCTGTCTCCCTGTGGCCTTCTGGAGGTAAGTTGGTTGGTTGTGTTTTTTTTGGTTTTTTGTTTTTTTTTTGTTTTTTTTTTTTTTTCTTTCTTTCTCTTTCCTCCCCATGCTTTGTTTCTGTATCTATGGCTGCTGTACTTGGGCTTATATTCACTTGCTGCAGCGTGGGGCTTGACTACCCTGCTGTCATTGCTCTGTTTTTTACTGAGTTACAGTATTTTTACTAATACAGCTAGTTAGAGATCTGCTTGGCTTGCTTTATCTCTCTCCTGTTGTAGAGAAGAGCTTCTGTGTTTTGCAGTTTAATTCAATTTGTTTGGTTTCCTGTTCATAATGCCTAGATATAGAGTAGGTCTAAATGTTCTGAGTTTTATGCCATGGAGCAAAGTTAGAACTCAAGTGATTCATTTCTGAGATAATGAACAAAGGCAGATATGTGAAATACTGGATTGACTGCCTAAGCCCATTTTCTTTAATTCCTCATTCTTATCTGCAAAATGTTACTGTATTTGAAGTTGTGCCATGATATTTGTTAAGCTTGTCAATCTCACATTTGGGAATAAGCCAGTTTCTAGCTGGAGTGAAAGAAGCTTGCCTCATTCCAGCTGTTGGCATATAATTACTGTCCTATTAAATGTCATTGCTGTGTTGTGCTTAGTTTCAAACTGAGAAAACTGAGAGTTGTGAAATCTTGGGAAACTTGCCTGGTGAAAGAGCTCGCTTTGTATTTGTGTGGGAGGGGGAAAGGTTTAGCAACCTAATCATTAGATATTGGAGAGACTTGAGGAGAAATTGATACTGAAACCTTCTGGCTTCTATTTGAAGGAAAAACTGCCAAGTTTAAAGTCAATCAGGAGTCAGTTTTGTGTTGTACTGTGACCAAATCTTGTGAACTTGGTTTCGGTAAGGCTGCGGTTTCAGATGATGGCAGTGTTGTAAAATCAATTGATTGCTTCTCTCATCGGGAATGTTGGAAAAACTCAGAATAGGCCATTTCTGCCAGGCTTTTGTGAACTGGAGTTCACCTGCTATAAATTGAGTTATTCCTAAGTATTTCCACTTCTTCTTCTAGAAAAGTGGCTTTCATAATGCTTCAAAGATTTTTCTTAACTTTCTTAACTTTCTCTTTTGTGTTGTTACAAAGACTGTTGTAGTTTTATTTCATGATCTAAAGAAATGGAGGGAGGTGATGTTCATAAGAAAATGTTTTTGTGACTTTTTGTTTCAGATATTCTTAGATACAGTTTGTCTGCCCAACAGATTGTTCAAAAGTTGGTTTGCGTGCCTCTCTTTACCACCTCTAATGTTAGCAACATCATTTTGCATATCTCATTAGACCTCAGCTCAACCACTGGGAGATGTCAAGGGCTGACAGCTTTGTTTTAAATATGCTAATTAGCGCAGTACCTTTACTTTGTCTTAACTTCACAGCAGGAGTGTCAGAATACTAGAGTTTTTAATCTTTTTTTTTTAATCTCCTTTTTCCTCTATCTTTAATTTCTGAACCACTCTGGAGTTGCATGGCTGATTGTTAGGCTGTTAGGATCCAACTCTGAAGTTTTGTGCTGGGAAGTTCTTTTGGAAAGATACCATAAAATATTTCTTAAGTACTTTCTCTCCATCTTGCATCCTATACTTAGTCATCTTACATTCATTGCTGTCACAGCTCCTCAGCAAGATGTTTCTATTTCTCTAAGCAGTGCTGAATAAGCCAGAGGTAACAATACCTAAGCTGAGCCTGAAATGCAACACCTACTGCTGGTGCATAACTGCCAGTAACTAACGGCTCTGAGGTTTGCTCGTGTGGGCAGAGCTTCTCAGTCCACAGGAATATTTTTAAATGACATTTCCCTAAAAAAGCAAACAAACTATGGGCTTCTTTTGCACATCCTCCTACCAGCTGCAGAAACCTACCTATTTGCCTCACTTCAAGAGCCAGTAAAAACAGATTTAAATGAGTATGCCCCTTCCTTTGCTTCCTTCTTACCAACTGCAGATGTCTACAATGCTTTCCTGTTTTCAATCATGACCTCATAAATATATTAAAATGCATGGAATCACATTTTTCTTGATGCCATCTGTGCTCTGACTACTGAACCCTGCCCTACTTTGACATCCTGAGTCATGATATTATGATATTCAGTTATACCTAAAATATGCAAGTAATTTTTTCCTCTGCTTTCTCAAGCAGTAGCTCCTTCATTTTTCCTTGAAGCAGAATCCAGGGCTGTGCACCATTCTTCACAGCTCTTAGTGAGAAGACAGGTAATGACAGATACACTATAGAAGTGTCAGGGAATTGACCATGACTTCTAAGTCTTCTCAGTAAGCAAGAGGTGATTAGAAGAAAATATTTTTTTTTAGCTTAACATTCTCAACACTATTATTACTTCTTGCATAGTTTTAGTAGTGTATCCAGGACTGAAAGTTACCACAAATGAGTAGCTGAGACTGTATAGGAGGAAATGCACAAATAGTATAGAACAGTTATATCTCCCCTTACATGTTCCTATTATGATACCTGGATCTTTACTATGCATGAATACATTAGGGGAGAGACTGCTGTTGACTGTAATATGCTGTGCTGCATCTGTGACAGGGAGGCATCATTAGGAAGACAAAAATGTATGATCCTTGGGCCCATGCTCACACAAGAAAATTCTCTGCTTGTTAAAATGGACCTTATTAGCTCTGTAGCAATTTCTACTACCTGAGAAGCTGCTTTCAGCATCTCCTTTCTCATCAAATGGTCTGTGCCTATTTTTCCCCTTTGCTTCATTTGTAGAGGAGTTTCTTAGAGTTCTCTAAGGATCAACAGCTGAAAGCATTACAGACAAGCATTTCTTCACTACTTTTTCTGCACTGAGCAGTAAAGTCAGCACAACTTACAATAGCCAGTCAACAGCAACAAGCAAACTGATGTCCTGGGTAGGGAGGCCCACTGCAGTCAGGATCAGAAGCATAGTGACGAGGCCGGCACTAGGAATACTGGCAGCTCCAACACTTGCAAGAGTAGCAGTCAAACTGCAAAAACAAAAATCAAATGGGAGTAGCAGGAAGAGGAACATGATCTTTTGTTGCTTGCTCGTGTGGTTGGTAGGAAGGTCTTATTCTCAGATGGTTCATTTATGTTTATTCATAGCACCCAAAGACTGAATTTTGAGGTGATGATTGAGAGAAAGTGGTTATCAAGTGTAGGAGAACAGAAATCTTGGTATCCAAAATGTCCATAGTGCAAACCAGTGATGTATCAAGCTTAAATATGAAACACCCGAGATGAAAAATTGAATTTTTTTCTGATGGGTTCAGAAATCCAAAAGCTGTATTTGCTGTGGTCTCCTTTTTCTGATGAAGCCCAATTAAGTACATATCAGTGCTTCAAATACTGAACTCTGTATGAACATGAAACAGACTGTAACAAATAACATAACTGAACAGTACTACATAGAATGTGAGATAATTTTGTTGGAGAACCTCCCAAAAGGAGGGAAAGAAAAAGGGGGATGGGTGGGGGGGAGGTAAAGAAGGGGAAAAAAAAATTGGGGGGAGGGGGAAATGGGGGTAGAGTAGGAAAAGGACAAAAGAAATAAAACAAGGGAAAATGAGGAAAAAATAATTATGCCTTTTTAAAATGGAACACAGACTTAACATGGTTGCAATTTTGTGAGTGTACCCAACAAATCTGAAAGTGCTTCCAGCATAGAAGTAGAAGAAGGTGGTCTCTGGAGGAAAGATTTTTGGCTCTTAGTCATTGAATTCCTCTATGAGGATGTCAACCTGACCCAGACCTGCCAGAAGGCTGGGTTTGACCCAGACAGTCCAAGCTGTAGTGTGTTTGTCAGGTGTCTGGGTTAGAATGCAACCCAGCCTTCCAAACCCTCAGACATATTCCAGCAGGCAGGATACTTTGTGCTGCCATCGTGCTCTGCATGTGATGTCAGCTCCTTGGGCACTGCCAACCTGCATTGGTGAGAGTATTTCCAAGCTCTTCCAGGAGAGGCTCTTTGCTAGCCTTCCCATAGCACATAGCAGAGTGCATGGGGTTGCAGGGGAAACTGGTGTGAGTGGACGGGTTAGAGGCAGACCCTCAGAGGAGGGAGAAGGGGTAACTCAGGTTTCAGCTTAGCTGACTTTTATTGCCCTGATCTTAATCTGGTTTTTGGAAGTGGCACCTCTGAATTACTGTTCTCATTCTTACCAGGTAAATAAATGGAAAGGCTGTTGCTAATATAGCTGGGTAAGGAACACAATTATATATCCCTATGCAGAAACTTCTTAAGTTTTAAAAGTATTTAATAAAAGAAATGTGGGTGGGTGAAAACTACAGGAAGAAGGCATACTTAGCAGCCTTCACTTGTGGTTTACATTTTAACTACTCAAAATGTTAGGCCTAGTGTCTTCAAGTTTTCCACTGTAAATTAACCATAGCCGTAGCAGTCATAATTTTGCCTTTATTTCTTATTAGTCACCATATCTAATGGCCTTAAAACTCCATTACAGTAAGCCATCCTGTATTGCTTCTACCCATTTTGAATGGGTACTTTCCTTTGTTCTTTTGGAGACTTGGCTCAGTCCTTCATATGGAGAGTTTCTATGAAAAGAATAGAGCTAGTTTTCTCTGGGTTAGAGAGAAGTAGTCCAAGAATACCTTTATCATGCTGCAAGCAATCTCACCCTCAGTTGTTTTGTTGTTGGTTTTTTTTTTTTTTAAACACTGAGTCCATTGCTTTCGCTCTTCACAGAAGTGCCAAAAAAAAAAAAAAAGACAAATTTAAAAATATTTTTCTCTTCCAAAATATATGTGTGTGTTCTAGAAAGTTAGTGTCCCATGTATCATTTGAGAAATCCCTGTATACTAGAAGGCACTGCACTGGACAAAAAAAATGCTATATTTCAGAGTATTTTTACAGCAAAACAGTACAAACGCCACTAGGATGCACTGAGGTTGCAAGAGATAAAAGGTCAGCAACACTAGAAAACCAGGGCCTATATGCATTTATACCATCTTTTTTTTGCACACCGTTATTAGAAATCTGTGGGTTTCATGGCAGATCTCACAGGCAGGCAATTGAAAGCTTCATTTTTTACTGTCTGTAGAAACAAAGCTTGCAATAACTTTGAACTGACCTCACAGTAACTATCTGGCCTCCATCCAGCTCAATTCCATTCATCTGTGCTATGAAAATAGCAGCCACAGCTTCATAAAGGGCAGTTCCATCCATATTAATAGTTGCTCCAACAGGAAGAACGAACCTTGTTACACGCTTGTCAATGCCTAGATTTTCTTCAAGGCAGCGAAATGTGACAGGTAATGTTCCAGCACTGGAAGAGAGAAAGCAAATAAGACAACATCATTTTAATGTATTACATATATACGAGGAAGCAAAATTAGAAATTTTGCTCTTTGTTTACTTTCTACTTTCAGCTGTGATTCAAGTTTTGGCCTTTGTTTCAATTGAATCTACACTTAGCTGAAAAAGGGACTGAGGTCACGGCATGAACTTTACTTGAGAGACTGTAGATGAAGCTTTCAGACTCATTCATGAATCATTTCTTGTGTTTGCCTTAAGGAGGGCAGTTTCCAATGTTTCCCGATGAACAGGATTACAAGTGAAGGGAAAACTACATTTGATTGTAAGCTCCCTTTGAAGGGAGAAATCAGTGCTGTATTATTTCATTAGAGTAATAAAAGCAGGCAAGTATATAAACACACATGCAGCTCCCAGACAGTGGAGGACAGGAAAAAATATCAAACATGGTCCTTGCACTGATCCATATTGTTTTGGCTCTGTGGGGATCGTTAAGGCTATTCTATTCACTTTTTCAAAATAAAGCACCTTCTTCTAAAAATATTATTGGAAACGGGACATACTCCTTCCCTCTATATGTTAATATCTTTTACTTCCCTTCCCTAGCATGTTTGCCTGCCTCAGGCAAGGGACTTGCTGCAACAAGTATGAAACGCACACAGGAGCATGTTTTGGCTCCTTACCTCAGAGATAATACTGAAAAGTTTACCACTAAACGAGCTTGGTTGCTGCGTGAAAAGCCATTCTGAAAATAAACTTGACCTTGAGAAATGTTTTAATTGTGTCTCAAACAGAAGCAGCTGAAGAACATTTGCTGTGGTTTATTTGCTTTTCTTCATCTGAGCTGGCAAAATATCTCAAAGGCCTTCACTATCATGTACCACTGATGCTGGTGTCACTGCCCCTACAGAAATACTTTTTTTGCTTATAAAGGAGTAAAGGTCTAGATGCCCCAAATTTTCTCAGAGATATGTACAGGTTATTGTTTCTAGTGTCTTGTGATTTCAGAGTCTTTCCAACTCTTTAATTCACTAATTACTACAGAGATGCTATTGGGTTCAAAAAAAAAAAACTGTGATCTTTCCATTTTACAGACAATTAAACCAAGGAAAAGGCTTATCAAGGAATGATGCAATTTCTAACTATAAACATGCGATGTTGTAAAAAAAAAAAATTTCCCAGGTTATCTGGAAATAAGCACATGAGGCTGACATACATTACGTGAGAGGTACCGAAAACCCAAACCATTTTGTACTGGCAGATATCCACGTCATTCCTTAAATGAATCCTCTTGTCCCACACCTATGGAAACAGGTCTTAGAAGGCATGAGTTTGATGATCCCCACCTTGTGCTCAAGTAATTAGACTACTGTTTGTTCAAAGAGGTGATTTTTCTTTAACAGATGCCAATGGGGGTTGGGCTCGATGATGTCTTGAGGTGCCTTCCAACCCCTATGATTCCTTGATACTATAAGCCAGATATGTAGTACAAATCATTTGTGTTCTTGAATCTTCACAAACATATATATGTGAGTTTATGATTTATTTTAATTAAAGTTAACTGAATGTTTAATGTTCTGTATTTAGCCAAATAATAGATTATTCATACTTTCTAAAAATAATGTACTGTTCTCCCATATGTTACTCTAGTGGTGATATTTATAGCAGATGGATAAAATTATACAGTGAACCATTACCCAATATTTGCCTTTCACTTTAAAAGTCAATTTTATCATCACTATGCCTTTTAGAGTAAAGGTACTCCCATGTCTTATTAAAAGAGGAATAGGAAAGAATGGTCAGTTTTAAATTAGGCTTTGTTGATTTTTACTTTTTCAACTACGATGAAGTATAAATCTTTGAGGGGAAAAAATATTGGAGAAAAACACATTATAAAGTATAGACTGTCTCATTTTTCAGAAAAATACTATAGGCTACCCCAATGCAAAGCATCAACTTATTACTGAGGTCTGAGTGATTCAGTTGCCTACCTATTTTGCAGAATTTATTCTGTGTGTTAGCAGTGCATAGAAGTTTAATATATTCACGTTTTGTTTTAGTGAAGTCTGCTTACTCTGTCAAATTGGATTAAAGAATGAAATGAAGGCACTATAGTAACTCATTGCCACTGCTTGGGAACCAAGTTCTGTTTAAGCCTAATATGCTGTGAGTGCCCAGTATACCTCTCCTGTCCTCCACAGAAGAGAAGGAGAGGGGCTTGAATGTGACAAAATCTTCACCGAAAACAGCATGTACACACAAATCTCTGCAGCCTACTACCACTGTAACTCAATACAAGAAGGAACTGGTAGCTATGGGAGGCATTTATCCATTTCTTTCATAAATCTCCTGAAGCCTAGGGCTATTTATTCCCCCATGGCAATAAGACTGCCTTAACATGCTTTTAAAAAGTGAGTAAATAATATAATCACTGTTTCCCAGCTGATGAAACAAGCATAGAGGTAACAATGAGCACAAGTCATTTGGACTATGTGAAAATAGAAAACTAGAAGTATGCCTCCCAACTCTGTTCAGTGAGCTGAACAGTCTCTGTAAAAATCCCGTGTGTGTTGTAACCTACCTCTTTCAGTAAGGACAGATTTAAAATAAAAACGTTCTTATTCAGTGGCATAAAATGGAGGTCAGAACAGCAGATGAATGTTCTGAAGACTTATAATCTGATTAAAAAAAAAGAGCCGTTATTTCTCAAGTGTACCTGGAAGCTGTGCCTAGTGCTGTGATCCATGCCTGGAAAATCCCAGCAAGAAATGAGAAGGGGCTTTTCCTTGTTATCACAAAGTAAAGCAGAGGCAGGAAGATTCCTCCATGGATGACAAGGCCCACAATCACAGTTACCATGTACATGCCAAGTTGTCTAGCTACTACTTCAAGGTCCTTGATTGCAATAATTTTTCCGCAGATGAGACAAGCAATGCCCAAAGGGGAATACCTGGGGAAAGAGAACAAGCACAGACAGAACTGATCTTTGCAGCGTGCGGTCGTAAAGTTTGTCCTTAACAAAATACAGGCAAGAGAAAGACTAGGGGCTTCACAGGCTCAACAGTGAGATGCAGGAAGCAACAGAAATTCAATGGCTTGCTTTCACACCTCTTCTGAAAACACTGGCCATCTCCAGCAGATTCTACATCTAATTCACTTCATTCCATTCTACTGAATGGAATATGCATTTCCAAAAAGTCTTTGATTCTGGAATGGTGTCCCTTGAGAATATGACAGTATTACACAGGCCTGAGCAGAGATGTAATAGTTGTTTTTAATATTATACTTTCACAATTCATTGTTGAGGAAGCTGAAACGCAAATAATACAACTAAAAATGCAACTCCTGAGAGTCTTTGCTAACTACTGGAGTTGCCACAGAAGTCACTGCTCTGTGCAGAGAGATAATAAGCCAAACAGAACATAGTTCTGAAATACAATTGTTTTTATAATGATGCACACAAAAAAAATGCTGCTTCTAGCCACGGTGATTCTTTAACAATTCTAGAAAGAGGTGAACAAGTTGAACTCCCAAAACCATTCTCCTTGTTGAGAAAATGTCATGGTTTTATGAATTTTGGTTCTGGTATTCCACATCATAACATCATGTATTGCATTAAGAGTTAAGGAGCTAATACTCCAGCTCCATAGATCATTGATAATTCCAGGTATACCTGCCTCAGAAGAGAAGAAGAACTACATTCCCCAGAGGACTTTGCGATGCTTTGTATTTTTACGTGTTTTCCGCTCAGAGGGAACAGATAAAAACCCTCAGCAGTCACGGGACATTCTCTTTCCTTCGGGATCGTCTCAGCAGTGGGTGCTCGCTGCCGTATCGCCTTCAGCGTTAGCGTAAGGCCTTCGGTTTATCGGACACTCTCTCTTGCTCATTTTATTTGATTCATTAGCCTCAACTCCAATTACATTGTATTATATTGTGTTATTTTGCTTTCTAATATCTTATTTAGTAAATTAGCTTTCCTCCTCAGATCGTTGCCGCTGTTTTGTTTCTAGGCCCATCTCCCTTTTCCCTTTTCCCTTTTTTCCTTGCCCTTTCCTGGGGCGTGGGTCCGTGGTTCCCCCGCACCAATCGTCACGGAACCGGGCCGATCCAGCCCGGTAAACCGTTGACATTTTTTGGCGCCCAACGTGGGGCAAACGAGCTGCCTTAGCCGGGCAGAGACATACTCTTAGAGTGAATCTCTGTCCTTTGCTAGCAAGCTTATCTGTACTGCAGGTACTGTACGGCATAACACGACCTTGAAGTCTGGGCGTACTGCCAGTTGTTCTGGGATATTTGTAAACTTTTTTGGGTGCTGCTAGCTTGTTTCAGTAAAAAAAAAAAAAAAAAAAAAAAAAATGCTCTCGCTTTTTAAACTGCTCTTAAAGGGGCTGCATTTCGTGGTTTCTTCCCTTGTAATGCTCAGAATATACTGGGACTTAATTAAGTTTGCCATTCTGATCTATGGAGCTTGGTCTCTATATGATAAACTAAAAACAGTGATGGAAATACCTACCTGGCTTTTGTATATGATGTGGCATTCAGTTCCGGGGGGAGCAACCCCAGGTGGAGTTGTTAATTCTACGGAACTCGTGATTTTTAAACCGGCTCCTGGCCTCTCCTTTGAATTCATTAGGCGTTTTCTGAATGCTCATCCAATGCTCGTAATGATTGTGGTGTCAGTCTCCCTGAATGTATTCTTCATGATTCTACTCAGTATCTGTATTTATAATATTTTGAGAAAGACTTCCCCAGAGCCAGAGAACAGTGACTGGCAAGGAGTTTGGAGGGACTTAGGAGAGACTTTAGAGAAGTGGTCATCACCGGTGTCATGGGACTTTTCTCCTGAACACCTGCAAGATCCTGAGAACCTAAGCAGATATTTGAGACAGGGATGTTGCGGCTCAGACAGATCTGAGGAGGACCAAATTATTTGGGGTCTGGCTTATGCTTACCGAGCCTTATTCAATACTATTCCAGAGAGGCTTAGAGTTTTTGAAATAGAGCGAGAGAGTCTCCGAGCCGAAAGGGACAGTCTCCAAATTGAGAAAGACAGTCTTTTAGCTGACAATCAAACCCTCCAGACCGAGAGAGACACCCTCCAGTCTCAACTAGATGCTTTCCAGTCCAACATGGACGCCCTCCAGACGGAGAGAGACGCTCTCCAGACGGAGAGAGACGCCCTCCAGTCTCAACTACATGCTTTCCAGTCCAACATGGACGTCCTCCAGACTGAGAGAGACACCTTCCAGTCTCAACAAGAAGCTCTCCAGACCAACATGAACGCCCTCCAAACCGAGAGGGACACCCTCCAGACCGAGAGAGACGCCCTCCAGACCGAGAGAGACGCCTTCCGGTCTCAACATGATGCTCTCCAATCCAACATGGACGCCCTCCAGACGGAGAGAGACGCCCTCCAGACCGAGAGAGACGCCCTCCAGACCGAGAGAGACGCCCTCCAGTCTCAACATGATGCTCTCCAATCCAACATGGATGCCCTCCAATCCGAGAGGGACACCCTCCAGTCTCAACATGATGCTCTCCAATCCAACATGGACGCCCTCCAGACCGAGAGAGACGCCCTCCAGACCGAAAGAGACACACTCCAATCTGAGAGAGACGCCCTCCAGTCTCAACATGATGCTCTCCAATCCAACATGGACACTCTCCAGTCTGAGCGAGATGCCCTCCAAACTGAGCGAGATGCCCTCCAATCCGAGAGAGACGCCCTCCAGTTTCAACATGATGCTCTCCAATCCAACATGGACGCTCTCCAGTCTGAGCGAGATGCCCTCCAAACTGAGCGAGATGCCCTCCAATCCAAACTCAATAGCCCTCAGTCTCAACAAGATGCCCTCCAATCTGAGCGAGATGCCCTCCAATCTGAATTAGATGCCCTCCAATCTGAGCGAGACTCCCTCAAAACTGAGCAAGATGCCTATCAATTTACATTACTCCGTTTCCAGAATGAACTAATCCATGTTCGAGCTCAACAAGTCAGGCTCCAAGGTGAACTAAATTTCGTCACAGCTGAGCGAGACGGACTTCGAGCCGAGCTAGAGAAGATGATCATTAATTCTAACCAATATGATCAACCACAGGTGACACCAGAATTGATGTCAGTTGCCCCTGTAAGAGGGCGGAAAATGAAAACAGTCTCGACGCCCTTAACAGAGAAGAAAGAGGAGGAGCTGAGAGTGGAAGAAGCAGACTCTGAAAGGGAAGAGGACAAAGTAGAGGAATCAGACGCTGCAAGAGAAGAGGAGAAAATAGGTCCAGAGAGGTTGTTTAAAACTTCAGACTTTCCATTAGGAGGGCTGACACACCCCACAAGATTACGGTCACCAACACCTAGGAGGGCAATAAGTCCTGATAGAGTAGAAGATGAAAGAGAGGTTATTACCGATATTACTCGACCTATGAAAATGAATGAAATTCGAAGTTTGAGAAAAGACTTTACACGCCACGTAAATGAACCTATTGTCACCTGGTTACTACGCTGTTGGGACAGTGGGGCCAACAGTGTATGGCTAGATGGTAACGAAGCTCGCCAATTGGGTAGTATTGCCAGGGACTCTGCCATTGACAGAGGCATTAGTACATGCCACAATAGACCCTTCACTCTCTGGAAGCGGATGCTGATATCCGTGAAAGAAAAATACCCCTTCAGAGATGATCTGTTGCCTGAGAAAAAGAAATGGTCTGATATGGAAAAAGGCATAAATTATTTGAGAGAATATGCTGTAGTGGAAATGTTACATGACCCTGCATTCATTCACGATGAACCAGACCAAGAGCATGATCCTGAGAGAATCAGATGTACACCAGTTATGTGGCGTATATTCACAAGGACTGCACCAGACAGGTATGCCAGTACATTAGCAGCAATGTATGGCAGAAGACAAAGAAGACCCCTTATAAATGACCTGATTAACAGACTTCAAGACATTGAGTTACATTTAACTCCTCTACGAGCTTACGTTTCAGCCTTTGCAAAGGTAACCGAAAGACTGAACAAAATAGAGAGCAATCAAGAAGATATAATGGACGAACTGGTTACACTTAATTCTGATGAAATTGATGGATCTGATGAGAACGAGGATTCCCAAAACAGCAACATCTCAGCTATCAAAAGAGGACGTTCTCCTGCTCGAAGAAGTGTCAGCAGTAAAACTATATCACGCACTGCCCTGTGGCGTTACCTACGTGACCAGGGGGAAGATATGAAGAAGTGGCATAAGAAACCCACTTCTGCCCTTCAGGCACGTGTAAAAGAGTTACAAAATAGGTCAACCACCAGGGTGAACTTCTCCAAGAAGGTGACTGCTCCAGTGATTGCCGGATATGGCAGTAGCCGTAGAGTCAACAGAGGTAACATATAGAGGGGCCCTGCCCCCAGCCAGGGGGGGGAAAGGGATAACAGAGTGTATTGGACTGTGTGGATTCGATGGCCTGGCACATCAGAACCACAAAAATATAAGGCATTGGTGGACACTGGTGCACAGTGCACTCTAATGCCCTCGAGTCACCAAGGGACAGAATTAATCTATATTTCTGGGGTGACTGGGGGTTCCCAAGAGCTGACCAAGTTGGAGGCTGAAATAAGTCTCACTGGTAAAGACTGGCAAAAACATTCTATTGTGACTGGCCCAGGGGCTCCATGTATACTTGGTATTGATTACCTCAAAAGGGGATATTTTAAGGATCCCAAAGGGTATCGATGGGCTTTTGGAATAGCTGCTGTGGGCGCAGATAACACTAAGCAGCTGTCTGCTTTGTCTGGCCTGTCAGAAGATCCGTCTGTTGTAGGGTTGCTACAAGTGGAGGAGCAACAGGTACCGATTGCTACAAAAACGGTGCACAGACGGCAGTACCGCACTAATAGGGATTCCTTGCTCCCCATTCATAACCTGATTCGTCAGCTAGAGAGCCAGGGAGTGATCAGCAAAACTCACTCCCCGTTTAACAGCCCCATATGGCCAGTGCGTAAAGCCAGTGGAGAATGGAGGCTGACGGTAGATTATCGTGGCCTCAATGAAGTCACACCCCCACTGAGTGCTGCTGTGCCGGACATGCTTCAACTCCAGTATGAACTGGAGTCAAAAGCAGCCAAGTGGTATGCCACCATTGACATCGCCAATGCCTTCTTTTCAATTCCTCTGGCCACAGAATGTAGGCCGCAATTTGCTTTCACTTGGAGAGGCATTCAGTACACCTGGAACCGTTTACCCCAGGGGTGGAAGCACAGCCCAACCATTTGCCATGGGTTGATCCAAACTGCATTGGAACAGGGCGGTGCTCCTGAGCACTTACAATACATTGATGACATCATTGTGTGGGGCAATACAGCAGGGGAAGTTTTCGAGAAAGGAGAGAGAATAATCCAGATCCTCCTGCGAGCTGGCTTCGCTATTAAGCGAAGCAAAGTGAAAGGGCCTGCACAGGAAATTCAGTTCCTAGGAATAAAGTGGCAAGATGGACGTCGTCACATCCCAACAGATGTGATCGACAAAATTATTGCTATGTCTCCACCCACTAGTAAGACAGAGACCCAAGCTTTTCTGGGTGTAGTGGGCTTTTGGAGAATGCATGTTCCAAACTATAGTCTCATTGTGAGCCCTCTCTTTCGGGTGACGCGGAAGAAGAATGATTTTGTATGGGGTCCTGAGCAGCAGCAGGCTTTTGAGCAAATTAAGCAGGAGATAGCCCGTGCCGTGGCCCTGGGGCCAGTGCGGTCGGGACAGGATGTAAAGAACATCCTCTACACTGCTGCTGGAAAGGAAGGTCCCACTTGGAGTTTGTGGCAAAGAGCTTCTGGAGAGACCCGAGGCCGACCCCTTGGTTTCTGGAGTCGAGCATACAGGGGGTCTGAGGAGCGCTACACTCCAACTGAGAAGGAAATCTTAGCCGCGTATGAGGGGGTTCGAGCTGCTTCCGAAGTAATCGGTACTGAAGCGCAGCTCCTTCTGGCACCTCGACTGCCAGTGCTGAATTGGATGTTCAAAGGAAAGGTTCCCTCAACCCATCATGCTACTGATGCCACTTGGAGTAAGTGGATTGCGCTGATTACACAGCGAGCTCGGATGGGGAACCTCAGTCATCCAGGAATCCTAGAAGTGATCATGGACTGGCCTGAAGGTAAAAAGTTTGGAACAACCCCAGCAGAGGAGGTATCACGTGCTAAAGAGGCCCCACCATACAATGAACTACCAGACAATGAAAAGAGATATGCCCTGTTCACAGATGGATCGTGTCGCATTGTGGGAAAGCACCGCAGATGGAAATCTGCTGTGTGGAGCCCCACACGACAAGTTGCAGAGGCCACTGAAGGAAAAGGAGAATCAAGCCAATTTGCAGAGGTAAAGGCTGTCCAGCTGGCCTTAGATGTTGCTGAACGCGAGAGGTGGCCAGTGCTTTATCTTTACACTGACTCATGGATGGTGGCAAATGCCTTATGGGGGTGGTTACAGCAATGGGAACAAAATGGCTGGCAACGGAGGGGTAAACCTATTTGGGCTGCTGAACTGTGGAAAGATATTGCTGCCCGAGTAAAGAATATGGTTGTAAAGGTGCGCCATGTAGATGCTCATGTTCCTAAAAGCCGAGCAACTGAAGAACAACAGAATAACCATCAGGTAGATCGAGCTGTCAAAGTTAAGATGGCTCAAGTAGACTTGGACTGGCAACATAAAAGTGAATTATTTTTAGCTCGATGGGCCCATGAGACCTCGGGCCATCAAGGAAGAGATGCAACATATAAATGGGCTAGAGACCGAGGGGTGGACTTAACTATGGACGCTATTGCACAGGTTATCCATGACTGTGATACATGCGCCACAATTAAACAAGCCAAGAGGATGAAACCTCTTTGGGGGGAAGGGCGATGGCAAAAGTATAAATATGGGGAGGCGTGGCAGGTTGATTATATCACCTTGCCACGATCTCGCAATGGTAAATGTTATGTGCTCACCATGGTGGAAGCAACCACCGGGTGGCTTGAAACATATGCAGTACCCCATGCTACCGCCCGAAACACCATTCTAGGTCTGGAGAAACAAGTCCTATGGCGACATGGCACTCCAGAAAGAATTGAGTCAGATAATGGGACTCATTTCAAAAATTCTCTTGTAAGTAATTGGGCCAAAGATCATGGCATTGAATGGATTTATCATATCCCCTATCACGCACCAGCTTCTGGTAAGATTGAAAGATACAATGGGTTGCTAAAAACCATGTTGAAAGCAATGGGTGGCGGAACATTCAAGCATTGGGAGAAGCATTTGGCAGAAGCCACCTGGTTGGTCAACACTCGAGGATCCATCAATCGTGATGGTCCTGCCCAATCCAACTCCCTACCTACTGTAGAGGGAGATAAGGTCCCTGTAGTACATGTAAAGAACATGTTGGGCAAGGCGGTTTGGGTACTTCCAGCTTCTGGAAAGGGCAAACCTCTCCGTGGAACTGTCTTTGCTCAGGGACCTGGGTCCACTTGGTGGGTGATGCAGAAGAATGGGGATGTTCAGTGTGTACCACAAGGGAATTTGATGCTGGGGGAGTGCAGTCAGTAATTCCATGTATATACTTGTATATATATGTTGTGTGTGTGTATATCTAATTCATGTTAATCATTGTTCTTCTGTATGTATCAAGCATGATGTAACGATGTGGAATAAGGGGTGGAATGTCATGGTTTTATGAATTTTGGTTCTGGTATTCCACATCATAACATCATGTATTGCATTAAGAGTTAAGGAGCTAATACTCCAGCTCCATAGATCATTGATAATTCCAGGTATACCTGCCTCAGAAGAGAAGAAGAACTACATTCCCCAGAGGACTTTGCGATGCTTTGTATTTTTACGTGTTTTCCGCTCAGAGGGAACAGATAAAAACCCTCAGCAGTCACGGGACATTCTCTTTCCTTCGGGATCGTCTCAGCAGTGGGTGCTCGCTGCCGTATCGCCTTCAGCGTTAGCGTAAGGCCTTCGGTTTATCGGACACTCTCTCTTGCTCATTTTATTTGATTCATTAGCCTCAACTCCAATTACATTGTATTATATTGTGTTATTTTGCTTTCTAATATCTTATTTAGTAAATTAGCTTTCCTCCTCAGATCGTTGCCGCTGTTTTGTTTCTAGGCCCATCTCCCTTTTCCCTTTTCCCTTTTTTCCTTGCCCTTTCCTGGGGCGTGGGTCCGTGGTTCCCCCGCACCAATCGTCACGGAACCGGGCCGATCCAGCCCGGTAAACCGTTGACAGAAAATAAAAACAAAAAGCACATCAGTAAAAAGAAACAAATATTTGCAGACTTGAAAGTTGACTGGCTTCCTGCCATTGCAACACTGACTACAATGGATGCTTTGTAACTTAAGGTGTTGTGTCCCGGGCATACCAACTGGTGCTAAATGAAATAAGAGCAGTTTCTAGCCCTTGGTGCGTTATTAGAGTGTTGTCACTGCCTCTCTCCCTGCACAGTCAAGATCAGCAAGTTACAGTAACTACTGTAAGCAGGAGGGCTTTGTGAATAAAAACAACTGTCTTGTTATGTGGCAAAATCCCCTAATTGAAAAGCAGAAGCATAACAGGAAGAGAAAGTCATCATTTCAAGTTGCTTTGTTCAGCTCATTTCTACATCGCTGTTCCTGTCTACATGACTCTTGCTTAAGTTTTCCTTTGAAACACTGATGATGCTGAAGGCTCATGCTTTGGGCACCCTTCTCCTTTTTTGACAAACTTTTTCAATCTGAAGCCTCAGGGAAGAGGCATGCTGCAGTTCTGTGACTCAGGAACTAATTTCCAGAGGCACGTATGAATCATGGGTAGCAATGAGCTATGATATATAAGTCACTCCAAAAGTAATGCCTCCTATTTATTTCCATGGAAACTACAACAGCCATGTTGAACTTGATAGTGCTGTTTGATAGAGCAAACTGTCAGCTATAGAATGCTATTTTTCAGTGCAACCACTACCATCTCTGCATTTGTTTTAATTATTTTTTGCCAGCAATGAATAAGAGCCTGAATGTTATGCTCATAAGAATTTGCTTCAGAGGAGGGGATCCAGTGTTTCACAGCTGTTGTGATACTGTTGCTGCTATGAAAATGCTGCATGTGCAGTTCGTCCTTCCTCAGCCTGAACAGTTGAAAGTCAGAAAGCATCAAAGCTGGGCATCATGGTGGGTAGTAGGATAGTTAGATTGCAAGACCAAGATTGGCAATGTTCTCCACAGTCTTCAGAATGGTGTGGTATAGGGCCTGGTGTTACTGCATTGCAAGAGAAAGGTTGTCGTCTTCTCTAGCTTTACTCTGGAAAATTGAGCTTTCAACCTAGTCAGTGTTGTGATGTAGCAGTCAGAGCTTATGGTTTTCCAGGTTCCAGGAAAGCCAGAAGGATCACTCCTTTTCTATCCCAAAAAACAGTGTGCCTCGTTTTACCTACTGAGGGTTGTGTCTTGAACATTTTCTTTGGTGGAGGAGTTCACATGTCACCACTCCATAGACTGCAGTTTTGACTCTGGCTTATAGTGGTGACACCATGTACATTTCATCACTGGTAAATGATACAGTCCAGGAAACTGTCACCTTCAGCCTCCTATTGTGTCAGTGGGTTCTGACAAACTTGCAGTGTTCTTTCTGCTCCTGTACGAGCATTCATGAGACTCATCTGGCACAAACTTTCTGACATTTCAGTGTCGTCACCATCATTTCCAATACACTCAAGCTGATATTCAGCTCAATACATAGCTCCCTGATTGTAATCTGCCAGTTTGCTTCACGCACACTCCCATGTCAGACACCATTTTGTCATACTGTCTCTCTGCTGCCATCTGTCACACAGCAACAAAACGTAACAGAATATTGGTGGGAAGGTTCAACCTCTTTGGCCATATCACCACCATCTCCCAGTAATGTCATGGCCCATCATAAAACAGGAGGCATTACTTTCAGTATTGTATTGGAGTGGCTACGTCTTGAAAAACTGGAGATACCGAATGTAGTAGTATGATGCCAAATGTAGCAGTGCGCTTTTATGTCCTGAAAAACTGGTTTTGTGTGATGTGTCCAGGTTTGGCATTGCATATGAACAGCTCTGGGGGAAGCCCTTGGAAGAACCATCTCAAAAAGAAGAAAAAAAAGTAAAGAAAGAAAGAGAATGCCCTTCCAGAACCATAAACAAGAGTTCAGCCTTAACAGAATAAGTCATTCCCTTGAAGGCAAGCCAAGCCCCGTTATTACAAATGGGTGTACTTCAAAAACAGGACAGGCATCTTCCACTGCTGTGGTGTTCCAAAACTCAAATTCTGCAGAAATTATGGGGGAGGAACTATGCATCACTGAAGACCACTGGAATTTTATTTGATGGTTAAATATTTTATTACAGAAGACAGCAAATAAAGTATGTCTTTAGGCTTCTTTGTAATTATACCTTCTAGTTCATAATATGGGTTACTCTCATTACTCTGTAACCTCCCAGGAAGACATGGAGGTTCTTAACATGGGGTGTTCTTGTATGCTTAGGTGTCTTCATCATCTATTTCACGAGTGTCAATAATGTGGCATTTGAAGGTCTTTGTTGGTACCTTCATGTCTTGGATTTTAGTAAACAAATAACAAAACTTGTTAACTTCATAAATATCAAAATCAAAAATTTCAAAATTGTTCCTGAATGATCTTCAGCGTAGAGAAATAATGCTGTTCTGGTTCTAACATAATTGGTGAGGCTTTAAAAACCAAGCTATTTCATTACACTGTTTACTAACAAACTGTTTACTATATGCTATAGTAGGGTTTTGAGAGATTTTTATTTGTTTACCTATTTTATTCCAGAAGTTAGGACTTTGAACTTACCACATAATCATGGTTACTAACTTCATTACGATCTCATTCAGGATATTGAAGAAATCCACCATCATCTTTGCCTGTTCTCCCATCTTCCCCATAGCAATGCCAAAAGCAATAAAGAATCCTATTAAACCTATTGAGAGAAAAAAATTAAAAGCAAGTAAAAAACAGACTTTAGCAAGATCTTGAACCTCATCAGCATCTTCATGCTACTTGCTAATCCACTTTTCAGAGTGGCTGAGGTGTGCTATACATCTCTTGGGTCTTTTCGGTGTGAACTCACCCTTCTGCTTTCATGATTCTATTCAGAAGAACAGCCTTTAGTACTTCAGATCAACTACATTTTTTTTTCTTTTTTCTGAATTAATCTGATGAGCAAAAACAAACAAAAAAAAAAAAAAAAAAAAAAAAAAAACCTGCACCACAATCTTTCCAGAGCCATATAATTGTTAGAAACCACATAGCCCCCAGCAAATAGGAGAGGCAACACAGCACTGCACCACGACTGTTCTTTGTTGCTAAAATAGTCACTAGAGACCAAGAGCATTTTTGAAAAGCTTTAAAGAAAAAAAAAAAAAAAGCCCTTGGTAGGTTCAACCTACAGACCAGTCTGTCTCGTAGCACTAAACGCAACCTCAGAGTGCGTCATTTGCAGGTCAGGGGTAGCCTAGTTAAGAAGAAGGTGAAGGTGGGAGGAGAAGGTCAGTACTGTACTTTAAGCTTAACCACAGAATTCACATTAAACAGATTACTCTCACTGAAACCAGCAGCAGCAGATATTTAATCAGATTCGCTACAAGTAAGAATGGGCTCCCTAAATTTAGATGATTAAGGTGAGAAAGTATGGAGTATTAGAGTATCAGTGCACCTGTCATGTATTCCTTTGGAGCAGTGCCTCCAAAGCTAACCCTCACACCTTCCAGTAATTTTCAGTGTCCAGAGAGGGATTATTAGCTGATACTGATAGGTGTTTTGAAAGTCAAAGCATCACTTGAGGGTACATTTTCAATCATGATATGAGCTCAGTATTTAACAAATATGTGAACTCATATGGGAAATTCCTAAGGAAAAACCCATCAGGATAAAAAACATTCTAAAGTATGGAATTTCAGCTACCACTACTCTGGGAAAAGATGCTCTGCTAGGTTTAATAATCAATCTTTTGAGCTGTTGTTTTTTTAAATATCTGTTCTCTTGGATATAAGGTCATTGTCTTGCACCAACCTATCTTTGCTGAGTCACTTAAAGAGGGCACTGAAGTGCACGTATGTGTGCTGCAGGGCATGGAGAAATAATGAAAAGCTTTTCAGTCAGAGACCAAGTAACTTCCTGGAATTCAGACTGTGCATCAGAAAATGTTTGTAGGTGGTTTTGTTCTGTTAATTCCAGACTAGCTGCTGTATTATTCAGAGAAGTCAAGCTGGCTAACATTTGCAGGAATTTGCCTGGTTTGCACAGTTTATTCAACCTGGATGGCAATTCCTCAGCATTTTCACTTCTTCATTTATACAAAAAATGAACAATAGTGAATCACTCTGCAAAATTTAAGAGCTGTTGAATGAAATACTACAGTAAATATCCCTCCTATGCTATAGTTTTAATAGCATGCATTTCCTTCCTGGAGGAATTTTATTCATCCTTCTAGCTCTTTTCTTATCCATGATGGGATCAGCACAGCACAAATTCCACACTAAATGTACTTCATCTCTTGCATCAGAAATACAGCTTCATTTTAGCACAAAATAAGAGACCTAAGAGAGAAAAAAAAAAATGCAGGTGATGGTAACAGCATGACCAATGAGCTGCTGTCTCACACAGGGTGCAAAATTTCAGTCTGCACCTTTGCAAAAAAAGCAACTCCTCTGTCCAGAGATGCAGAGACCCATCATGGCAAGCTCATGCCAGTAGCTCCAGCTCTTCTTAAGCAGACTGCTTCCCTGACCTCAGGTTAGTTTATTGACATTATGTTCCCTTTCTAAGTAAAGCAGCCTCTGCCAGCCAATTCACTAACAACTGGAGAAGGTCTGCAGGCACAGCAGTCATTGGCTCAGCAGAAACTGCTCATCAGCTGGGAGGAGTCTGTAAGGGCCATTTGCCCCTAAAAAGTGAAAGCCTCGTGGGGAGATAAAGCAGTGGTTTAAGTACTGACACATGCTGTCTCGCTTTGAGGATGGTATCTATAAACGTGGGTGTGGGCCTTGACCCTGAGAACATCCTGCCACAGAGAGCATGAGTCTTCAAGTACGGGTGTGCTGGTGAGCACTACAAATTGAGGGCTAATTTGTGACCAACTTCACCCACGTCCACAAAGAAGGTGAAGGAGGAGCACTTCTTTCTCAGTAGATAAAACTGAGTCTAGGCACAAAGGAGAAAGTAAGTGGTGTGGCAGCTCTTCATTCCCTCATGCCTCTGTCTCAGCTTGAACAGGTGCTTCAGGAAGGAGTGGGAGATAGGCAAAACCTTTGTACCACCCCCACATGCTGGCTTGTACAGACAAGATGGCATGATGGCAGTTGTTCATAATGTGCAGCTGGTAAAGGTCAGCAGCCAAGATGAAAGAGAGAGGAGTTGTGACTCAGAGATGTGTCAAGCCTCTCTGGGATTTTTCTTGGGTGGTGCGGTGCACACCCCACCTCTCACTTCAGGCTGTGCCTCCAGCCAAAATCTAGTTCAGCTTGCCCAAGAAACTTATTAGAAACAACTGAGCTCAAATTCATCAGAGGGTGGGTAAAGCACTACCTCTTGAAGCTCTCCCCCATACTGTTTTGCCAATACGCATTCCTATTAGTCTAGATGGGCTACCTCTAGGATGAAAGGATATTTTGGATACCTCCTACATGGTTCCCCACTGTACTGCAAATAATTCCTGTAAAGCTGCCAATCCAGAATAATTCACTTGATTGATTCTGTGATATCGTCATAGTTCTACCAAAACCATTTGGTTTTCATCTCAGAGACCAAAGGGAAGCCAGTAGGTGATAACATTCGATGACTACTCGTGGAGACTGAATTTGCACCGAGGAGCAGATCAGAGAGCACTGACTAGTCAGTCACAGCCAGAAGCTGCATCATACATATGATGTGGATGTTTGACAGGCAAGAAGTTTTCCTACCCAGGACATTCATGCCATCCTTAAATTCGAGTCCCTTCTTAATGACTAGCTGGGCTTCTGGTGGTGCTTCCCGCATTGTCTCATTCATCAGAGCAAAAGCAGAGTCAGTGACATTAGATGGTTCTTCAATAGGTGGTGGCACCAGCACTTTCTTGGTGACAGTTTGGATCTGAAGGTGATAAAAAGGGAGGATGAGAATGGAAACAGACTGGGATGTAACCCATATGCGAGATCAGGAAATAATAATAAAAACTTTTCACTCGAAACTCCAGAGAACTGTATTTTTAAAGGATTAGACATGCATTCCACAACCTCTTACCCCTTATTCCAAAAATAAGTTTGTTTTTCAATAGTTTCAAATGACACACAGTCCTGGGAATCTACACCATGACTCTGGTGTGAAAGCATGGCAAATACTCCTTCCTTCTTGCTAGTGCAGAATGTTTTACAGATAGCTAACCTCTTTGTCCAGATGGTTCACAAATGGTACTTCACAGATTGTATGTTACCCATAGATGTAATTTATTTAGCACCAAAAGACGGGTATCTCTAAAATCGTTCACAGCAGCAACTCTACAACAAGGCCTGTTATTTAGGATGGGCTGCCCAGCTCAAGTTATAGTGTGATGGTTAACTTGACTCAAAAATTCATGACATTTCCAACACTTCACTCAGTGACTGAGATTGCTCAAAATGAAATAAACACAGTCACAGAGCTCTCTAATTAAAATATTTTGATAGGCACATAACGAGGGATTTAAGCCACCAGATACCTACTAAATCAAATCTGACCACCTTAAAAAAATAGTCATCAGTATTTGAATGACTGTGAACCTCTCCTGGCACATGAAAGGAAGGGTCATGAGAAAGATAAGAAAGAATGGTGAGGGGAGGAATGGGCTTAAGTTTACGGGTACGCAAAAAAAATGGGGTATGAAGGTGGAAAAAGGGAAATCTGTGATTTGCTGCTTTTAGAAAGGACTGCCTTTTCCCCTAGCTCACACCTTGAGCTTTTCATGACTCCTCATGACTCTGAGACAGGCAAAATGCTTCATGGTGGTTTTGCCATTGCTTCCCCTTCAGCTCCCTGTTTTCCTTGTCTGAGATGACACACTGCAGTACTACAGATGATAACTCAGATTTGATTCAAGTACTGTTAACGTACCGTACATCTCTCCTTACCAAACCTGCTGTCTACATGCAGAGAGGGGGCTGCAGACAAAAAACCTGCACAGTTCCTGTGTGAGAAACTCTTCAGTTGTCCTGAAGACATTGTAACATAGCCCAGATGTACAAGCAAAGTCACAGATATTAAAGTTTAAACATTAAAGCACTCAGAAATTCAGCTACGGTCACTTAACACAAAGGTCCTCAGCTTTTCATTGCATGTGATCATACTACTTACAACCTCGAGCCTAACTTTAGTTTTAGAATGTAGATTCTAACAACAATGTCTGAAGGTTGAAAGCTATTTGAACATCACAGTCATTTAAACATGATCGCCCATTTCTCTGTCATGGCACTTAACTTAAATCTCTTCTAGAAAGCAGTTTTAATTATAAATTAAGATATTTTTTTTTCTGGACTGTAGAAAAAAAAAATCAGCAGCTACAGAAATTCCATGATGGTTACAAATTCAGTTGCCAAAGGAGCTATATCAAAATTGCAATTTAATTCCTTAATTGCTTGCAGAACTCCCATGTGGATCACTGCTGCTTGTGGAGAAACTCTACATAAGTGTCTGCATTAAAAGGAATTATTCTTTCCTCCTCTCTCCTTTACTGAGCAGTTAAGGGCTAGCAGGCAAGTTAAATGCGGAGAAGATTATGACTGACTTTGCAAATGAAATGTGACTGTGACAGAGGCTTTCACTGGCAATTGATTTGGAATCTGAGGAAACATAGGAAGGCCATAACTTCAAAAGGGAGTGTCCTTTGTATGCCACTGAAATTACCAGGACTGTGTTCATTGAGTGCATTAGGCTTTGAAATGGGTCTCCATAGGTAAGAGTAAGAAACAAACAATGGAATTGGTCATCCACAACTAAAGAAGCGGATTAAACATTGATATTGCACACACTGAAAAAGCAGTATTAAAGTTCTAATAAAACTATTTTACATGGGTAGCTTAATTTTTTTTTCTCCCACATTTTTTTTCCTTTTGTCTACATATTCAGCCACTTTCAACTGACTGGAAATTTAGTTCTCTCTTCCATAGTTTAAACTAGGGAAAGAAAGAAAAAAACATAAGCACCCTGTACTCCCCACACTCCATTTTGCAAAAACACATTTCACATTACATGCGGTGTTCGGCCAACCACAGTTTGACCACATGTCTGACATTCCCATGATGGTCTGGAAATACTGAGAATGTTCTCTTGTTAAACCCCCAAGGACTATGTGTTTTTATGTGGAAGACTGGGGAAGAAGTGAAGCAATTCAAGTCCTTTTGGCATCTTAGGTTGCCCTCTGTTCTTTCACCCCCATGGCCTCTTCTGCCTCCCCCCCTTTCTCTTCAGCCATAATCACATCTCGTGCCATTTCATTTAGGAACGTTTAAGGGCATATTTGGCAACAAAGCCTATTTCATTAAAAAAAAAAAAAATCAGTCTGCTTTACTGGCCAGACAATTTAGCTTTAGGAAAAAGCAGCTCACATTCAAGAAGTTTGTTGAGAAGAGATCAGCAAGCCTGCCTTTCTCAATTCCTTTATGTTTCTTAGTGAAGCCATTTTTATTAAACAATGGCAAAATGCTTTTTGACAAAAATTATTTATGTACCAAGCAAGCAACACAGGGTCTAATATCCACCTTTCCCAGCATGCTTCAAACCTGGCATGATGGAGCCACCTGTGGGTGGACCAGTCACCTGAGTGTATTATCTCCACACAGGACTATAATCTTTTGATATAATTAAAGTTATGGGAGGTTGGGTTTCACAGTGCATTTGCATTGGCAGCCAGCCTGAATGAAGATCACCCATTTATTATACATCACCCTTGTAACTAAGAACCAAGACCAAATTCAATAAGAGTAAAAGCCATCAGCCACTCAGCCCCAAGCCAGCATTCATGCCGTTATATATTGTCTGAAAAATGAGGAAAAGTTTTTAAGATTACTTAGAGCCAAACTAAAAATAATCTCAAAAAAAAATCTATGAAATGAAATAACAATTGCTAAACAAAACAGCCACAAATAACATTCTTTCATTTACCTGCTCAAGTCCTAAGACTTGTTTTTCTCTTCGCATCATCATTTCTGTCATTCTTCATCTGCATAGTGACACTAACTCTGTAGACAAACTTGGTCAATAAAAGAAGGTTTAAAAAATAGTCCAAAAAAGTAGGATTTACCTGCTGAAAACATGCTTGGACTAGATTTTCGGGGAACAGGTTTCGGATCAGATCCAAGAAAGCATCCAGGCTAGATACTTCATCATTCTTCTTCCCTTGACCAAGCTGTTTCTTGAGTTTTGGATTCCCTGGATGGATAGCTAAAACCAGAATCACACCCAGCACGGCAGCAATAATAGTGGTGGACATGTAGTAGACCATGGCTCTTGTTCCCAGTCGGCCACTTGCTTTAGCATCTAAACCAGAGAGTCCTGCATGTGTTTTATTTTTAAGAAACAAACAAACAGAGACTCAATATCCAATTCAATAAGCATCATAGAAAATACTGTGTAATTTGCAACTGTTAATGTCTGCCTACTTTTTTTCCTTGTGAAATTCTTGCTGAAACTTCTCCCTCTACATCTTATGTGAACAATGTCTGCTGTTACTGTTTTAATGAGAATAATTTGAAATTCCATCTGACTGCACAGGAGACATCAAAAGATAAAGAAGAGCTCATACCACCTTTTGCTCTTATTGCTGCATATTGTTCACATTGTGGCTGACAGCACAGATTTAAGAAGGAAAGGCATTTTACTGTCATGACACCTCAATTCACAAGGCTCAGTGCAGGAGCTGGGTGAAAAAGCACGTCAAGAAAATTCTCATCTTCAAGAAGGTGGTATGTCAGCATGTTTTTGAAAATAAACTCACTAGAATATCTATCTATTAAAGTCAATAAATTAAATTAACTCCGAATACACACTACAAGTGAAAAATCCCTGACAGGATTGCATACTCAGGCACGCACAGCAAACCAGGTGATTTCTGTAGCAAGCACCTTAAAGTATTTATGGCTAATAGATCTTACCTGTGATTAAACTGGAGATAATTAAAGGGAGGATCAACATTTTTAGCATCCTCATAAGTATATCTCCTGGGAAGGCTATTAACATGATGATGTCAGGGTCAATAGGTGTTGCTAGACGAAGAAGACCCCCACATAATGCACCCAGGATAACACCTGGAAGGAGAGTAAAAGAGAGCAGGTAGACGAGAAAAATGTACATGAATTGACCCGTGTTCATTGATTATCTGTCAGAAAAGCCTAGAAGAAATATGGCTCTGGAAGGTGGCTATATTTTGGTAGAGAGACTGATTCTAGAAAGCATAACCCTCTGACTGATACCAGCTATAACATGCTTAACACATATCTCACAGCTAAATAGAAATAGTTCTGGAGTTTGCACCTAATCTGCTATTTTGCTTCTGCATTCTATTTTTCCCACAATATTACTGAGATTTAATAATACTGTGTAGTCCTTGTAGCACACTATGAGAGAGTGAAATGCAGGCAGACCTGAGGCACAGAGATGTAGTGATATATACAAAGTCATTCAGGGTTGGGATTCTTCTTGGAATGACATCTAGCTCTCAGTGTAAGAATGATAGTGCTTGAAAGCAAACTGCATCAGTAGCTATATGACAGCCTAAAAATACCCCTACAGGAAAGCTAGAATAGTCCTGAGAAGAAAACAGATCCAAGTGTCACCTGGGGGGTGTTGGGGGGAGTATCAGTCATTTACTAGCATCTTGGTCATCTCTGATTTTATCATTGTCAGCACACTACTAAGCAAACTAGGGAATTAAGCTATCAAAAGATTGAGTCAATTCCAGCTTACCTCCAACTCCAAGTCCTGACTGATCTTTCAGGCAACCAGATACCACTTCTCTACTCAAAACAGAAATTACTACTACAGAGCTGTTATTCGTCCTTTAATGTTCTTGTAATGTAGCATGTTAAGAAAACTTGATTGAAGAAAAATCTGATTCTTGGTACTAGTTTATTATTACTTCCCTTTGGTGGACTGCATCCTTCAGTTCTCATGGTACTAACACTCTCTAATAGTCATTACCACAAAATTTCTTCATCACAAAAGTACTGTGAGAACACCTAAAATCCTCTCTCAGTGCTGAGGCTGTTAAAGTCCTGTCTATGTGGAGAAAGGCCACATTTACTTCCATATCAGGGTCTTTGTGGATGGATATTTTACGTCTACATCCAGGATGCTTTTGTCTTCTTTTTATCCCAAGTTCATTATAAAGGCTCAGTTGTAATAAAATCTGACAGCAGAGACTAAATTGTGATTTGCAGGAACTATCACTATTTGAAGTATCAGTTTGATACAATGCAGAATATAAGATTACTTAAAACTTTTACGGAATTGCATCAGCCACCTTCTAAAGATGATTCAATGCAAATACTCTGTCTAAACACTTCAGCAGTACGGGTTTTGAATGCTTAAAAATATGGCTGTGAGATTTGCAGCTCACAACCAGCTGCTGCTGCTGGTCTTTCAAACAATAACAGAATGGAGTATGTCTATGAATTTGCTGCGTTACGCTGTTAGGCTGTCAGTGAAAATGAGCCAGGCAAAGAGCCAGGGGACCACAGCAAAATGTCAAACTTCCATATTTGGAAGTTGCTAAAGCCAGAAGTAATATTCAGGATGAGATCACTGAGCACTGGCTTACAGCTACAGAGAGGGGGAAAAACCTTAACAGCAGCAGAGCATGAACTGAGTGATAAAAAAGACAAGAAAATGTAAATTTTTAAAGTTTTTCTCCTTTTTAAAGAAACAGAGAGAAAACGTGCAGGGCATTTGGTTTTACTGAATGATATCGATCTGACTCCCCTTGGGACTTGGGGAGTCAAAACCTCCTCAAAACCAGAGACAGTAGGTAGCTCAGTTGTGTGGACTTGTTCCATATTTTGTTAATAACACCCTGAACACCTGGACTGGAGGGACAGTGCCTAAAGGTGTCCTACTTACTGTGTGACTGTTCAGCTAGAACAGCAGATGAGCACAGAAAGGGGCTGTGGTCCTACACGGACATGTACAGATCTGCATAGCACCCCGACAGGCAGATGTAGCTTACCAAATACAGTAAGAGTCAGGAGCAGATTCCTGCGGAGCGACTTGAAGAACTGCACACATATGTTCCTGGATCTGTGCTCCACTGGACTCAAATGACTTTCATGCATCCGCACTTCTACTTGCTTCGGCATATTGTTGGCACTAGAGTGAAAATGAAAACCAAGTAGAAGTTAGAACACAAGATGCCAAAAGGGAGAGGAAAGCCTGGATTACTTCCATCACATGTAACTGGGGAATCTGATGCATATTCCATCACTTCCCACATTTCATAAACACTGTATCATTACAGCTCTAAGGAGAGAGGCCTCTGTAATGTTACTGTCTGACATGGCCCTTCTAGATGAGTAGCCGTAAGGGTATGTTTTGAAGTTCTCTCTGCAAACAGAATGAATTCACAGGGCACCCTCCCTGTTTCATGGATTAACTTATTTGCCATGATCTGGGGAATTTGATTTTCCCAGTCCACTAACATAGGAAAGATGGCTGAAAAGCAGAGTTTATATTAACAGAAAAATGCAGTTTAATACCTTGTTTAATTCCAATTCAGAATAAAAGAGTCTAAAAATGAGGATTTGTTCGTAAAACAACACACTCAAGATTATTTTGCATAAGATTCCGAAAACTTTTCATTTCAACAAGTAACGTTTTATTGTAATATAATCAAAATGCAAAGGTCAAAAGAATCTTTTTCAACTGGGTTCTAATCAGATTTGATCAACTGCTAATAAAAAAAAAAGACAGAAAATTACACATTCCACAAGAAAGCCTTTGGTTTTATTGAATTTGTAATGTTTAAAGGAAAATATATGTATATATGTGTACACATGTATTCATATATTTGTTTTTTTACAAACTATTATATATTTAAGTAAGGGATACTCATGAGTGTAGGCCTTTGAAAGAAATGCTTCCAACTTTTTCAGTGCCTGAGAAAAATCACTAGCAATAGATTTACTTTTTATAAACAAAAGCTGTACATATACTTTGGAAAAAAAAAAAAAAAAAAAGAAACAAAACTGCTGCAAATAAAACAGTTTCCGCAAACCCTACAACCATCTATCTGAATATGAGAAAGATTTGAAGAACACAATTTTTATTGTCAAGAAAAATATATATATATGAAGAGATCTGGTCTTATGCCAGTATAGGACAAGATTTTAGAAGAAAAGGAAAAGAAAACAAATCTGCATCTACAGTATTAGACTGAGGTTTACAGAACTAAAAGAAAAACATATGACAGACAAAACTTGGATGCTCTATTACGTTTCAATTGAGATATATCACTCCACTATGAGTCTGTCTGGAGCACATCACTATGACGGCCACGAAAACAACAGCAAGCTAAAACATCTGTAGAGAGGCAAAACATTGCTTTATTATAGACAGCACAGTTCATTGTCTTCATAAAGTTTCTCAATAGAGAGTCACAAAAATAGTTATGTGATGTTTCCAATGATAGTGAAATGGCATTTCTTTCCAGTACAGCTGGTTGTTAAAAAAAGTGTGCCAGTTAAAAATATATCAGGCAATATAATTTCTTAAGAGACATGGGTGACTTCTAATTGCTGTGATTTAGATGTTGTACTTTTTATAACATTTTATAATGGTAAAATGTACTTCTGACAGGGCAAACAAGAATATCTGCACGTTCTGACAGCTTAAATGAGTGGCATACCTTCTTCCTGGAAATATGTGAGCACAACTATCAGATGTAAATAAGAACTAGAGGACAATCTGCAGTTATATGACGTGCCATAAGAGAAATAAAACAGTGCCTTTAGTGTTCATGCACATGGGTCACTGAGACTTGAAATCGCAGGTAGAAGCATGCCACAGAATTAAGGAGATTAGGATCTAAATTTTACAACTAGGGACTACTTCCTGTCTCACTTGTATGCTGGATATAAGCGCGGTGCTTGTTTAGACCTCTGTTCACCAAAGGCTGATTATAAATTTTGAATTACGGCAGTTGAAAGTAATTCAAAGGAAAATATTAGATGATCTTTCAGTAGCAAATTACTGGCAGAACTAGGGTGGGTCAGTAAGCAGAAGCCCCTGCTGAAGCCACACGTCTTTCTAGGACTGCTCCCAGCCAGACTTAGTCTGGCACTTGCACTTCTTGCCCTTGGAGCCTGATCAGCATCCAAACAGAGGCTCAGAGATGGTGGGACTGTTCCTGCAGCTGGAGCCACCACTCAGGATTACATCCCAAGTGCACTGAAGCCAGCCCTGCTTGAGGTTCTCAGACAACACAGAGTTTCTATTTTATAGAAAACATCCTCCTGTATCACTGAGAAGAGAAGGAAGTGAGGGCACAAGTCTCTTTAAGGATGTTTCTAAATTTCCAGGAACTTCATACCATGGTGTGCTTTTCTCTGAAGTGCAAAAAATGATCTTTGCACCTTCTAGGTCTTCAAGATTGCAAGCAAACTTTCAGCAAGGACAAAAATTCTGACTGGTATGTAATTTCTGTGTTTTTATTTTGTTTTCAAAGAGAAGGACCTAACACAAAAAATATGTAAACTGTGCAGATGTGTCACAAAAAGCGTTGACAAGTGGATATAATCACATATAAAATGGGACTGCAGCGAACAATTATCTAAGCATCCGCACTGTTAGCACTGCTCTTAGCACTGAGATTTCTATCACCAGACCAGAGACAAGGCTCTTGAGGAGGCTGTAGGGTGCTGGGGGTTGGGTAAGGAAGACAGCAACGAAATAAAAACCTGTTGTGAATAGTAAGAGGAGGTCCTTCTGTAGCGATGACTAAATGAGTGTTACGCTCCAGAAATTTTCTCTTTAGTTACTAGGTGACGAAAATCTGCTTGACCTCTGAATCATGGAAATAGACTTGGGGCTTAAGGACTGAGCTTGAGGTTGAATTCAGTGAACTAGCTCCATATTAATGGTACTTCTGTACATAGGTGTACGGCAACTGCTGAGTCACAGCCTAAACCACTGATTGAGCACCTGGAGAAAAAGCCCAGTCAGCCCTGGGAGCACAGGTGAATCCAGGCTCAATCCCTCTTAGACCCCCATTTAAGGGCTGACTGCCACTGAGGAATGGTCTCTTGTTGGAGGTCCTTCCTTTGTGGAGTTTTTCCTGTAAGCCTAGATCTTCAGACAGGTGAGCGTTCCATTTTCTTCTTTCTTTGTAACACCTTCTCATTGTGTTGGTTCTGTTGCTATTACATCAGGTATCATGAGACAGTATGAGATGTGCTTCAGCAGCTGTGTTCTCTCAAACATGCTGATGATCATCTTCGCTAAATAAACTGCTCTCCTGCTGTAAAGAGTTTCTATGGCTATTCAAACCAGCCAAATATTCTGAATGCTCCTTTGGAACACATCAGAGCAAAACCTCTTTAAGTCTAACGTTACTGAAGCTAGAGTACTGTAATACAAATTAATGCTGCTCATTATTTTCATATGTCATAATGACAAGCAGCCAAACAGCTAAGCTGTGGAATAGGCCCACAGGGGCCTGTAAGAACCAAGACCTTCAAATTGAAGAGAGTATTTTCTGCCAACTCCAGGCACTGGAACACACTGATGGGACTCGTAAAAAAATAAAGCAAATACTGGAAAATGTGTAGCCATGTGAAACAGCATATACCACAAGCTAGATGCGTAGAGTGGCTTCTGAACACCAAGTCCAACCTTCTGTCTAGCCTAGTTCATCCATGCTTCTCCCTTCTGAGGCAGCATTTACCCCTAGGAAAGAAGTGGTACTTCTGCAGGCCCACAAGAAATGATTTTTATTTACCTTAAGAGTACAGAAATGTCTCAAAGTGAACACAGTCTTTATTTTTACCTGTCCTGCCAAGGCAATTAATGCATGAATAGAAACAGGTAACTGAATTCAACTGCAGTTTTCCTGCCTTTTAAGCAAGAAAACAATCTCTTGCCTGGGTAAGCAGGGGGTTCCCCATTTGCTCTTTCCAGTGTCCCTCATCCCCACAGTATGCACAAGGTACAAGAACAAAATCTGTCCAGAAGTATTTGGTTTCAGGTTACTTAAATGTTTGTTGTTAATTTTGTTTGTTATAGTGCTGTGAAGGATCATCTACTTAGCTGCAATTCTTAAGCTGCTCTTTGTTTTACTTTCTGGTTATTAGATATAACTGTGTAAAAATGTAGGAAAACGATTCACTAAAACATCAGGGCTTCTGGGGTTTTCAGAACTATTTCTTCAAGCATTTATCTTAGGTTTTATTCTACCTCCCTCTGGGAAAATCTGCTGATATATTTCATTTTCATTCCTTTCTTTCTCACATTCCCATTGAAGGCTCTATGTATAAGGGGATGAAAAAATCATTTGCTTAGTTACAAAATATAAACTCATTTCCTCACAAAAGTTAAGGGTTAACAATTCTCATGTCATTGATGTGATAATACACATTAAATACCAATCAGTCACTGGAACACATACCTAGTTTGACATCAACCTAAAGCAAAGACCACAAGGAAAGTTCTGTAATCTAAATGAAAAGCATACATAAAGATTGTAATGAGGCTAGCAAAAACAGATGCTGAGGACAGGGCAAATTAGCAGTGGTGGTGTTCAGTCTGCATAAGGCATTCCAGCTGTGCCAATTAATCAAGCAGGTAATTCTCAGTATAAAAGTCTGCTTTGGTTAGTTTGAGTTTTTGGTTTTGGGGGATGGTGAGCTGCTTAGATCACTGGCTCTCTTTAGTATAATAAATGGCTACTTTAGAGCAAGCCAATTGAATGAGGGTAATCAATTATCTGATACCTGGCAAATTAACTTGAGGGGGTATGTTAAGCTTTACACAGTAGAGTAACTTAGGTTTCTAGCAATACCTTTAGGAAGAGAAGCAGCACTCTTTTTCTGGAATGCCAGGAATAAAGCACTGGTTTATCTTTTGTGGCAGTTCAATCTGAGCATCTAGAGCTGTTCTTGAGATAGCAACCCTGGGTGTAGCATACACATCTTAAGTTCGGGGAACACCTCTTGAACTGGATGTTTGCTGTCAAACCAAGCGTGGGTCTATTCTAAGTGATGAGTAAGCAGCAGACATAAATAGTGCTTGCTCAGTTGTTCCTGGAAGAAATGGCCTTTTTAAGAAGATAAAAAAAATTTGCTTGACCTCAAAATAAAAAGCTCAATTATCTAATGTTGAGGCAAGTGTTGTAAACGTTGTCACCAAGATACCATGACAAAAATGGTATAATGAAGTTTGGTATATAGCAATTTTGATGAGTACTTGCTCTCTGAGCTCATTCCAGCCCAGTGGAATTATATGGGAGTAAGCGAGAGCTTAACCTACCTTAAATGAATTTTGTTAGCAGTAATGTTTGGTTTAAGATTGTAAATATTCTTTGGAGTGCAGGAGAATTAGTGCAACTCTAGTGATTCTGGGGCATGTGCTCTGTTTGTGACTGACAGATCTGCTCCACCTCAGTCATCATCTGACTCCATAGGAAAGAGTACACTGTGGCTGTTAGATGAAAGATGAGTGACTTATGGATAATATCACCAAGACAAGAGGGATTTCATTAGTTGGATGCCAGGAGATCAGATTGTCTGCCACAGCCTTGTGAAACAAGGCTCAAACACCAACCTCCTCCTAGTTTCTATGGTAAGCTCTTATGAAAAAAACATACGTCTACTAAAGGAATGCTCAGTTTGTGTTAATGAAGGGTTTATTTTAGGCCTTTCACTAAGCTCTTCTATTCACTTTTAACTGTTATGTAGGGTTTTCCTTGCTATTTGCAGGACAGTAATGAATTCTGAGTGGAGGCAGTCACTGACCGTGAAGTCTGATTTGACCTAGTGATTGATATAAGCAACACCCCGCAGCATGACTTGCTTTTTGCAGTAGGAGAAGGAGTTTTCCCCCTGAATCCTTTTACAACTATGTTATTTCTGCCAAGTTAGCATTTAGTATACATTCCCCAAGTTTGGTCAGCTATTTAGATCTGATTCTGTTAGAGGCATCCTCATAGAAGAGTGGCCTGGGCGAAATGCTCTCCAAATTAGCTTGCAGTAACATGCATCACTTTCTTCTGACACTTTAAAATACTGTTCTTTGAGGTCATTTAGGAAAAAAGAAATCTTCATGCTCTGAGTTTGCAGACTTTGAGCGTAGGTTCAATCTGTTTGCATTTTTAAAAACGTGTTGGAGTAGTATAAAGTTTCCAGTGACTAAATGCTACCTTCAGCAGTTTCTCCAGCTTTTGAATATGGCTCAGGAAGCTTAATTTTTTGGTGGGGAAAGTGTAGTTCAGGGGCCATTTGGAAGGGGAAGCAATGAAAATGAAGTGTAAGGTGATTTTTTTTTTTTTTTTTAAAGTCATATGGCCCTTTTTTACCTGTGAATGCAGGTCTTTCCACAAACACCACTGAGGAGCTGAGATTTTTCTTTAATGTTTGATTGACTAATATATGTACATGTCACTTTGTGGCATATTATTATGGGTAAGTAAATAAGTCCTTTTAGAGAAGCTGTGAACTAAGGCTTATTTCTCGTGGAACCCTACACCATAAACCACATGAAACCTGTAGATCACATTGAATCATGCTGGTTTTGTTAAAATGAAGATTTTATTTTACGCCTAGCAATGTAAGTCAAGACCTAGGAACTCAAAGGCAAGTGAAATCCTGATTTCTGTTTCACTTTTGGGAGTTCCAGGTAGCTGGAAGAGAAGGGAATTGGGATGACAAGGTGCTACATAAGCACACAGCTGGGGCACTACAAGCCACCACTGCTTCTTGGGGTGTCTTATACCCACTCATATGAAAACCTGGGTTTAACACCTCAATGAGAGTGGCTGTGTGTGTACATATTAGAAAATTACTTAAGTTTTATCATGCCACTATATTAGAAAATTGACAGAAAGATGTTAAGTTCTAGTTCCCAAGAAGATGGGGAATGTGCTTTTCTAGACCTCACAGAGACAAGATCAAGAGATCTTCCATGGTTTTGGGCAAGGAAGATCTGCAGCACTTTACTAGAGCAAAAGTAAATAGAAGGGAAATCCCCTTGTTGCATAACTACCAGAAAGACCAAGTGCCTATTGTGTCTGTGTGTGTGTTGACCAGACTACAAAGTAGAGTGAATAAGGAAAGACTTCATGTGAACTTCTTGAGGGTGAAATAATATGCCCTTAAAAGAGATTAGTTGTAGGTTTTATGAAGACAGTTTGTATTATTTTTCACATTTCAGCAGACAAAGGAAAAGTTTCCATGATTCTCCCTATGTACTAGGCCCTCTGATTCACATCAGGTAAAGATGTGGCTATGAGCTCTTTTTTCTAACAAGACTTTAAATTTGGTGCTGACATGGTTATGTGAAACTTTGGCACTATCCAGTGACTACCTCTGCTTTCCTGATTCTGAATCTTAGGCCTATTCAACCTGAAAAAAATAAAATCCAACTATGACACAGTGAAGATAGAGTAAACCTTCACACCTTAAATGGAATATCAGTTCTTTGTGAAAGGACAGCTGCTGGGCTGGCTTCTCAACTGGAGTAAGTAAGGTGCATTTCCATCTACATGGATCCGAATCTACCTATTACTCTATCTAATATATATAAAAAAAAAGTAAACTAAAACGCACAGTACAATAACCACTGTAAACAGAAACTTTTATTATTGTCATGGTGTGTGTGTGGAATATTTAACTGCCAAATTTCTGTTAGGACTTTACAGTAGTATACAACCTGTGAACACTGCTTTGATTGCTTTATGACCCCAGAATTACATACTGAGACTGAGAGAAAGGGTAATTGAATTAAAGATTAATCATATTATTATTATTGCAAAGGACATAACAATGTGCTCTGTGTAAAAAAAAAAAAAAAAATTATCTACTTACACGCTCAGAAACTTCAAGACAAGTAAAATCATGATCTTTGCTTCTACCTGGGGTGCGCCAGGTAACACAAAGAAAAAGGCTGTGAGATGAATGGGGATTAACACAGTGCTCTCAAGTGTGCTGAGCTAAGATTATTAAACCAGTCAGATTGGACAAAGATCAGAAATGTAGCAGCTCCTAGGCATGCTGGCTGGGACAGCAGTGAGGTGTTGGGTTTTTTTTTTTTTTTGTTGTTGTTTTTTTTTTTTTTTTGTTTGTTTGTTTTTTTTATAGGTATAATCCAGTGTTGTTCATAGAAAGGCAGACCAAACAAGGAGCTCTGATTGAGACAGTATGAACTAACATTGCCATGATGATAGAAAAAAAAAAAAAGTGCAAGCTCCACATTCCTCCTATGAATTTATTTCTTGAGTGATGGCTCTTGAAAGACTTTTTCCTCTGGTAAGGTCTCAAAGGTTTGTCAGAAAAAGAAACTGTGCCAGTGATTTTAGACTACATCACTGCACAGAATAAGTTCCTAGTAGGCAGCTAAACTTCCATGGCTGAATGAGCGCATCACAACCCTACCAATTAAATGAGTTTGAACTACATCTGAACACAATTAATAGCATTCATTTAGACACTATTAGGGATCTGTTATAAAGATCCCATCTTACTTGCTTATTTTCTCATCAGATGTATTTATTGACTTTTTATTAACAAAAGCATGATGCATCAATGAGCAGCAAATGAACAAAAAACAAGGAAGGAAAACTACTGCTTTTGGTGTCTGCTTTGAAAGTCTCCATAGCTTTGACAGCAGCAAGGAAGTACCAGCAAGATGCATTAGCAGCCTTACTAACTCTGTGCTTTGCTTTAACCTTCAAGCAAATTGTTTCTCTTCCCAGAGCCTTGCCTTTCATTTCCAGTATAGTCTAGAAGCTACATAAAGTATTCCAAGAAGTGGAAAGTGTTAAGTTTACTATGCACGTTTAACCAGTGGGGAAAAAAAAAAAAAAAAGCTCCTCTCTGACTTTCAGTGGCTAAAGTGTGAGAGAGCTGACCTTTCACATTTTCAGCATTTTCCTCTGAACACTGTGGAAGACATAAATAAAGATTGACTAGACTTCAGATAAACTTAATAAAAAGAAGCCAACACAAAAAAGCACATTCTCTTCCATGAGATATTTGTCAATGGGCCAGCACATAACACTGAGTCCAACACTAATTCTGTTCTAAAACATTTCTCAGTGCTTCCTGTGTGGGGAAATCTCTCTTCCAGAAAGCACTGTGGATGGAGTCAGAAACTGTTCACACAAAGAGCGACTACTAAGGAGATTACAGGAAAACAGTTGAATGTCTATGCAGAAAATGTCAGAGCTTGAATTAGTGTATGGAAATTCAGAGGTCCCTGTTTGCCTGTATGCACCCTAACAGATGTTAATTCTGCTGCTACTGTAGATAATGGTGCTCCTTTGCTGTTCTCTGAGATTTCTTAAAGGAAATTCTAAACTACAAACTAATTTACCACTGCAATCTCTGAGTGACAAGTACTCGAGCGTGGAAGTCTTTTAGTACAAGATTGTATCTGTTCACCAGCACAACGTATTTATTCATTTCAGAAGCAGAATGTTTATTTTCTTTTGTTTTGAACAAAAGTCATTAAGTTCTTTTCTCTCAGCATAATGCACATCCTTGCTTAAAACTCATCCTGTTCAAGAAACTTCGCGTCTTTCTTCTTGTTACTCATTTTGCAATTATTTTTCCAGAGTCCCTACTTTTCTTTAGTGCCAATACACTTTTATTATAGCCAGATATTCAGATTAATCACAGCTATTACTCTGGCAGAATGACTCTGGCTGAAGTCTGTTCATGTTTTCTTTTTCCTGAGAACAGTCTCAAGAAAAAATGACTTGGGCTGAGCCCTGAAAAAGCAAAGAAACTTAGTTTTGAAGACACACTAACTTCCTGTACTGTGTTAAAGAGATTATAGAAATCAAGTGTAGCATAAGGGAATCTCTCATGACAAATTATTTTAGCTCCTCAAGCTCAGCATGAGCTGTCTTATCCTTTCTGACAGCTGTTGCTTGGAGCAGTATTTACGATCACACAGAGCAAGCTTTGATGAGTGCGTGCCATCTGCTGGAACTGCAGAGGCCTTTTATGGAGTAAATCCTAAAATGCAGCAATAATTTCAAGCCAGTGTAAAGCATCTTCTTTATTGCCTCACGTGCCTTTATAATTACGCTGGGGTTTGGAGCCTTCTTTTCATACAGTACCTTTGAAACAAATCAAATAGTAGCAAATACACTGCAAAACTCTAGTTTTGGGAAAGTTGAGGAGAGTTTCGTTTTCACATTGACTAGGAATTTGATTCAAGTAGCTGGATGATATGGAGTGGACATTCAGCTAAAGAGGATATTCAGGTGATCTGTTTCTGACTCATCCCCATCAGCATGTCTGCTAGGAAACTGCAAACTGTGCCCAGAAAAATGCAACATTTAAGATGGAAGCTCATGAATACAAAAAGGCTTTCAGAAAGAACTGTGTATTTAGGATTACAGACCAAAAGGTGGATTATCATAGATGATAGGGTTGTTTTCTCTTATATGTTATATATGTGATGCCCTCAGGGCACGTCGCTCTGCTGGAGGATCCAGTTCAGGGGCAGTGCACAAGACTGAGCTGTCTTTGTCTCCCCAAAGTCTGCATACACTCATTATACAGATGCATAAGAGTTGAGAGAGTTTCAGCACTGGCAAGAATGAGATTATTTTTGGCATTCCCTAAGCTTGTCTTAACAATACATTTTCTTGAATGTTTTATTTTTGCTTTTTATTTGGTATTGTCTACTGGACTGTAGTACAGCACCGTGGGTAGCCTCAGCTGAACTATTCCAGCTGAGCCTAGCACTCCTTTGTGGGGAGATGCCTTTCTTTGGGATGGAGAGGTACAGCTGCTATGGGTGTGTTGAAGGCAGGTCTGCACATGTCCTGAAGTCTGAGACTCAACAGCAGGATGCAAAAGCCAGCTTTTCACAGAACACAGCTACTGTCACTGTGTGAGAGCAGAACAGCTTCTGTGAATTTCCTCATCTTGGCTGATTTCTGTATCTGAAACTTGAATTCTCGTCCTAGTGGTTTATAATATGAAGCAGGTTGAATTTGAGGGCTCAGAGTTTCAGGTCCCTGACAGTGCTGGGCCCTGCATGCCCAGGACTTCATAGCAAAATGAGCGTGCAGCATGGCGATTTCCAAAGTATCATCTTGGAATTCATCAGCCTGTAGGCTGGAGATTTCAAGTGCCATCTCCACATAAGCTCTCAGGCTCCTTTAGTACAAAGTTAGGAAAACAAAGTCCAAGTACACATCGTGAGTGTTTTAGGCTTTCTTCCTCGTGAGACAAGACTTCTTAAGAGACCAAACCTGAGATGGCATTGCTAACCTCAGCAAAACATGCTGCACACACAGAGAATTTAGAGATTTTGCTTGAAGTATGCTCAGCTACATCTCAAATCATGAATTACAGAATGATCTTAACCTCCAGCTATGTTTATTATAGCAATATGTTTAGCATGGCAAATTCCAAAGCATATATTGTCCAACAAAATGAGAGTGCATTGTAGAGTGCTGCAGTTAAAGGAATAAAATGTCAAAGCAAGACCCTAAGGTTTTTATTCTATTTTTTGCTGAGATTTCTGCTAAAATTATTTGAACATTTACCAAAAGTTGGAGTTAGGGAAGTCTAATTTTATTTCTTGTTAACTTCTAAAAGTAAAACTGCCCATGCCACTTAACTATCTAAGTGATGGGATGGATGTCCTTAAGTGAGTTTGGAAAGGGCTAGCAGAACTGTGTGAAGCATTAAAGCCCTCGGTGTAATGCCCAGCTTGTTCCCAGACCAGTGTCAGAGTGAATGCACAAAAGTTGAAGCTCACCAACAGCACACGTCACACCCAAACACCATTTTCTGCCCTCTTAATCTAACCAGTAGTGATCTCCTGGGACACAGCTATGTGTTAACTCAGCAGCTCTTACACAAGTCCCTACAGTGAAGCATATGTTTATGTGGGTTATTGAACTGAGCGCTAGCCAACAAACCACAGAAAAATATGACCCTACGATTTACTAGGCTATTTCTTCTAACAAAAGGCTTACAACAGAATTGCAAGTTGAAAGCAACCACTGTCTAAATAATGACTATGGGAAACATGCATTTTTGACTGCATGCATTTTATTTTAAGTGACTAAATATTAGACTTCCATATACTTAGAGACTTTGAAGCCAGTACTGCTTTAAATTATCCCAACAATTTTTTCATTATACGCAATCCACCTCTGACTTTTAGGACTATGGAGGCTTTTATTTATACGTTGCTTTTATTTATAGCATTTTTACATTGTTGCTTTAGCTCTGTAATAGTAGAGGGAGCTTCCGCTAATAGCTCACTGCTGTAGCAGTGTTGTTAGTGAAGCTCCAGCTTTGCACGCTGCTTTTGAGCCTGGACACCCCAACCTAAGTCTGGGCTGACAGGACAGGACAGCGTGCCCTCACTGAGAGCCAGCAGTACTTTCTTCATTTACATTTACAGCTTACTGCTCATCAACAAAGACTGTTCTGTCAGAAACTGTGAAGTTGGGAAACAGGCGTGGTGGACACACTGAAAATAAAATGGATTAGGAAATGTGGCTGTGCCCAAATTCTAGGGCAATATAATGCTCAGGGGAGGTGAATTTGCACATAGATTCAGACCAACTTAATATGCAGCAGCTCCGATGCTGAGCATTTTACAGCATGTACATTTTGCTTTCAAAGAAGTGAAGAAATCCATGTTAAACATCCACATAGGGCATGATGTAGCTCTGTGTCACCATAAACAGCACAGCACAGGCTAGTTTAATTGCTTATCATCAGCTAAGTACAAACCTAAACAAGGAAATCTGACACTTAAGCTTAGCAAAACTGAGGAAGCATTCTGTTCAAATACTCTTTACAATTCTCCTGTTCTTTCTATGTATCCTGCAGTACCAATGAGTCAATTTAGTCTCTGATACTTTTCTGCCTGATTAATTGACAGGTATCACCAATCCGAAGGGCAAAAGTTTGTATCACTGAAGTACTGTAAAAAGAAAAGTATGAAAAAAATGTGCTTATGCATTAGTGCATCTTTCCTTGGGAATCAAGAAATCACTTGAATTTACCTTATATTTTTTTTATCTTTCCCACTTATGCTCAAGTTGCTTCTGATGGGTTTTCGTTGCTGTGTTTATCATAACACAATTCAGTAAGTCTATCTTTTCTAGTGTTATCATTCTTGAAATACTGAATTCAGCTTCTTCTGCTCTTAATGCTCCCTTATTGCTGTCAGTATAGTGTAAATGTCACCACATTTCCCTGAGAGAGGACACAAGTTCATTACCCAAGCAATTGTCTCCCGTGATCACATGTGTTTCAGTCATTGTGCTGAGCACATGACGCACAGTGTGACTGCATTCTTGGGGACATTTACAGGAGCTCTCCAGCCAGCATCATAGACGATGAGCAAGTAGAAAGCAGAAGATTCATCAGAATCATAGAGTTTGCTTCAAATGAATTACCCACATCACCCCCAGCATTTTTCTCTGTCCAATTTCTCTCTCTCTCTCCACTTCCATCCCCATTCCACCTCTTTGCAGCAGCTGGTGGCCATTCCCCACTCCTTGCTGCCCCCTCCATGGCTAGTGGAAAATTTCTGCTTCATTCAAGGGCTGGAATCCCAGTGCTTAGAAAAAAGTCACTTCCTAGGAGTGTTTGAGACCAACATCTGGAAAATTTCATGCTGGAATCAATGCATCTCTTCTGATACTGAATCTTCCTGAGAGGTTCATCTGACCTTTTAAGAGGCAAAAATTGCAGTTCATTTCAGCTGATTGCAGTGGACTACCTTTGCCAGCTGTGTTAGGTACAAAGCTGCAACTGGTCACACTGTCTTCAGCTCTCCTGGCATAATGCGAAGTTTTACTTCTCTCAGTCTTCAAAGAGGTTTTGCCTGGCAATCATGGCATATATACAAAGAGAAAAATTTCTTCACCTCTTACTACACTGGAGATGAATGGGCACATTTTTTGCCCCCAAAAAAGAAGATGTATTTATTCTAAAATGAGTACCTTACTGCGCTAACATATTATGTCAGAAATTAATCTGAGCTAAACTGAAGTCTGACTTGCTAAGGATGGCACTGAGCTTGAGTTTTGAATCGGACAAATAGGGATTTGGGGATCTTCCTCTACTTTTGTTGAGTTGTGGACTTTAATTTTTAGGTGATGATTACATCATTTTATAATACAACTCCCTTTATTTCAAACTTAGATTTATTCCAGTTCTGCTGCCTTCTACCTTATTCTGCTTTAAAGTCTCATGCAACTGAAGTGTAAAATAACTAATGAAAAAACAGATATTTCCAGCTGAGCAGGAGGAGATGATTACTGCTTGTAAAGGGAACTCTGAAGACCCAATTTCAGAGAAAAGAAGACTGATATGAAATGGCCGATGATGTACCCACTTATGCAGCTAGAAAATATGGTTTCCTGCAAAGGTATGCCCCTCGCTCCTCAGCATCCCATTTTGCTGCCAAACCATGGTGTGCACGCTGATCCAGACTCGCAGAGCCAGATACAGGCTGGGGCAGCACATCACGCTGCGGTGCTCACTAGTGTTGTTCCAGTAGGAGCTGCCTAACAGGCCTGGCCTTTCACAAACCTGGTTCTGCAGGAGGACTGCAACAAGCGAAGGTGGTAATTAATGGCCTCTGCATTTTTGCTTCTGGCTCCTGTTTTTAGTAACTTGACTGCCTTCATGGCAAAGACTGACACAATAGGTTTTTACACTGTTAATATTTTCCGTGCCTTTCAAGACTGCCTTGTTTGAAAATTTGTTAGCAGCGCAAATAATGACTCACAGGTGTTGTGCAACTGATTTTTTATAACAGGAAGCATAGGTGTTAGACAAGAAAATGTAATTACTCTTCACTTGTGCTAAAAAATAAACACAAAATGTGAATAGTAAGAGTGAACAGCTATTTCAGTAAAAGAAAATTAGGGAAGCGTGTGACCAGAGGGCAAAGGTACAAAAAAAAAAGTTAGAGAAGTTACAAAACAGGGCTTTACCCTATTACATTCATGTATGAAATCCCAGCTTTCAATGTCAGCATACGGCCTTTGCATTTTAGATGAATACTTTTGTCTAAAAAAATGTTTCTCAGCTGCTCCCTTTCTTGATATTAACCTCTAGAAGCATTGAGCACAACTACCTGCTGTGCAGGAGTCCTGTAGCACTAATGGTGGAAAGGCCGCAGGATGGCTGCCGACAACCCACTCCAATAACCACAACCACCACAGTACCCTTCCTGCTCTGTACAGCAGACACAGCCCTGTTGATGTCCCCAGCTCACCCTCATCTCTCTTTGGGTGCAGGACAAGGGCCCTTTGGGTCTCTCCAGGATATGCCTGGGCTCACACCAGCCCTGTGCCAGACAAAGATGGACTGTGCTCAGTTCTGCAAGGGAACTGCTCAGAGGTTCCCTGCTGCTTTGGAGCATGCAGGTTCAGCAAACATCCCTCAGCTTCCTTCCACCTAAACTCTCAAACAACCTGAGCTCCTGCATCCCAAAATTAGGTAGAATGGAAGCACAAAATCTCCTGCCCTTGCCTATTTTGGCATTATTTGCATCAGGCAGAACTTGGGAGTTCAAACTGTGCCTAAGTTACATCACCTGCTGTAAGTCCCTTCATAAGGCAGTAACTCTAGAAGTTCATACAGAACTGCAGAACTGTTGGGGTTGGAAGAGCCAGAGCTTGTTACAGTTTCCTGTATTTTCTATACAAAGGAAAAAAAAAAGGAAAAAAAAGAACTTTAAGCTAACCGCTCTTCCTCCTCTTACACATCACTTAGATTGAAGACAATCTGGCTTGTTACCTTGTTGCAGTAAGTGTGGTACAAATTGTCTAGGATGATGAAATGCACATCTGCACCAACAGCCAGTCCACTTTCATGCTCATTACAAGGGAAGCTCATTTGCTTTGTTAACACAATGTTTTTCTAGTGCAGATATACATTAAGCCCTGGCTTGTTTCTACATTCAATTAGGATTTATCTTTACATGGCCTAAAAGAAGGAGAGAGTTGGGGAAATTCAACAGAATGTTACCTCAGTTTTAAAAGCTAAAACTACATAGTTGATATCCATCACTCACCCAGTAGAGGCACTAAATATTTCAAAGACTTACAGCCTTTGGGACAATTGTATCTGACTTGTCAGATGCCGAAAACTTTCTCAAAGTGGACACAGTATGTTCAGCTCATCTTCTGTCAGCTGATGATGTGCCATCACTACTTTATGTCTTTCCCCCTGCTTATTACTGGCAGGACACAAACTGATAAAGGACAAACCTACATCTTAAGGACACAGACCAATTGCTCTTCACTAGGAGGAAGGATGAAGCAATGTCCCTGGTGTACTCCAAAAGAACCCCACAGAGCATTTCTCACACTTTTCTCAGAACCACTCCTTCTATGGGCTGACATCCAACACGGACTTACACAGATATGACAATAAATAGCCTTCCTAAAATTAAAGGAGTTGTAGGCTATACACTTTTCCTTCTATTAATTTCTCAGAACTATGAGCAAATGGAATATTTTGGTGTTCACTGTTGTACTCCAGGATTACTACAGTTTGCATTAAGGCACTCAATAGCAGCTTGAGCTTTTTTTCTATAAGTACAGCTGAGGTCTACAGGAGATATTCTGTCTTGGAGGAAATAATCTTTCTCTGATTTCTTTGCCTCTGCCCTCTGATCCCGTTGGCAGTTTTAGCTTTCGCACAATGAAAGCGTTTAAGCACTATAAAGAACTTCCGTGCAGGATGTGCATACATACATGTATAATGCCACTTTCTCTCTGCTTTCAGTAGAGGCTGGAGTAAAAGTGAAAGCGCACAACACTTAGTACAAAAGAAAGCAGCTGTAGTAGCTGGAAAAAGAAAGCTGACAGCAGACAGCCCCCTTTTGGTTAGTATGTTAATGACCATTTTGTGTAACGTACACTAACGTGATTGTGCCAGTGAACTGAACTTATCACAACACAAACAAGAAAACACAATTGTTACATAACAGAGGCTAATGTTTGTGTAGAAAGATATCAAGTCCAGAATTCACTTGTATTCAACAGGAAGCCAGCACCTTTCACCATTTTTCACTCTACGCGCCCTGTGGAAAGGTTGGATACTGGGAGAAAGTTCTTCACTGAGAGGGTGGTCACACAGTGGAACAGGCTCCCCAGGGCACTGGTCATGGCCTCAAGCTGCCAGAGTTCAAGAAGCATCTGATGATGCTCTCAGACATAGGGTCTGATTTTTGGGTGGCCTTGTGTGGAGCCCAGAGTTGGACTCAATGATCCTTATGGGGCCCTTCCAACTCAGGATATTCTATGATTCTATTCTTTAGAACATCTGTCACCAATAGAAATTAGGCCATGATCATCCATTCTTCTAAGTATCATCTATCCCACTAGCACTTTCTTTCAGCCATCTATTCAGGCACAATCTTTGGATCACTGCCCTAAAGATGGAAAATTACAACAGCAGACTGATCATATCTGCCTTGTGGCACAGCCTCACCTTCTCTGCAGCCCTTTAGAATATCCCTGATAGCATCTAATGGCTTTTTACCTCTTCTTGTTTCCAGATCTAGTTTTAACGGAATGGAGAGCTATTCTCAGTACAGCTTGAGGAGATGGACACTGTCTAATTAATAGGGTAAGTCCCTTTCTTCATTTATGACCATGTCTAAAGTCACATTTCAACTCCTTTTGCATTTATCTTGGAATAGAAAAAGGTAGATCTATGCTCCCCAAAGAGCAGATTTTTCACTTAGAAAAGAATCTAACAACATGTTTATTCACAAGTTTTCTACAAATTCACTGGACTGACATGTCACAGTCTAGACCCACTTATTTCTACTAGAAATAATAACTCTTCAGGCTAATATTACATATAGTGATAACCCCAGACTATTAATAAGCATCACCTAAGAGAAAGCTCACCTTCAGGCTGAATCCCAAACTGTGATTTTCCTCTTTATTAATTAGCTTTTCCAAGTTAAACAAGGTCAGCACATCTCCTTTCTGTCTCTTACTTGCCTGCCCCTATAATCTCCTTATGTTTCGTTTCTTTTCTGAGCCACCATCTCTTCCACAGTGACAGAGACATACAATTTATATGGCCTCAGCCACCTATGGAATCATCTTTTTTTGTTTGTTTGTTTTTCTTGCTGTGGCTTCTATAGAAGAAAAGATTATTTATTTCTATCAGTTGCAAATATATGCATGAGAAGGAATGACCTGATTCTATGACTGATCAAAATTAAGTGCGCAGAAAGCCTAGCAATAACCTCTCTCCCAAAGTAGAAAGGATTTCATTAGATGGAACTTGACCATGTCTTTCAGTTGAGTGCCTGATTTAGACCTTAGTCAATATTCTGGGTTAGAGAAGAATTGGGCAAGAGAAAGTTCAGAGCATATTCCCAGAACAAAATAGTTTAGATACACTGAAATTAAGGTCTCTCATTACCTCAGGTCCATATATTTTTAGCTGGGTAAGGGATATTAGCATGATTCACTTTTCCCTTCACAAAATATAATCTGACCTTTAGCCTAGCCTATTAAGAAGAATAGAAAGCCATCTGGGTACACCCATTACAAGTCCTGTGGCAATATAACAGCATTCCATGTTGTGACACTTTGATGGTTCAGCCAAGGTAGTTTTCTACAAAGTGATTCGATTTCCATAGGAGGAAAATAAAGCATGCCTCAAGATTTCTGTCTTCAAATTCCTTCCTCACACAAACTCTGAGGGCAGTTCAAACATCTACTATAAAATCAGATTCACAAAATTAACTCAATTTTCTTAACATTCTTCATCCTTGCATCATATCTCTGGCATCTGAAATTAATCTGAGAATTCTGGAAAACCTATGCTTTAGTGTAGTTGTGATGTACAATGTTACTAATGCAATGTTATGCTTTTCTCTTTGAATCATAGCCACATCAGTTGTCCCATATAAATAGAGCAATATGTATGTGTCCTTCACTTGTTCTTTGCATATAAGCACGAAAAATCCCAGTAAATCTACCAAATACAAATATGCAAACCAAAACAAACGTGTCATCACAACTTGCCAGGAGGGATGCTCATCTCCTTTGTAACACCACTCCTCAGTGTATAGCCTCAGTGAGAAGTTAAATTAGCAGCAGCTTTACCATTTCTACTCTTAAAATCCTTAACAAGGGGGTCATGTGAATTATGATGAAGGTCAGAGTACTGTGGATCTCTGTATTGTAGAGGGGAAGGGAAGGGAAGGGAAGGGAAGGGAAGGGAAGGGAAGGGAAGGGAAGGGAAGGGAAGGGAAGGGAAGGGAAGGGAAGGGAAGGGAAGGGAAGGGAAGGGAAGGGAAGGGAAGGGAAGGGAAGGGAAGGGAAGGGAAGGGAAGGGAAGGGAAGGGGATTACTGTTGTTTTTACACATCCTTGCTAAAAAAATGAAATCTAGAAAGGCCTTTTGCCTCAAATTAAAATCTAAAAGCCATTAAAAATAATGCAAATAATCAGACTAAATAGAAAACAGGTATCAATCTTTCTATTCACTGTTTGATTTGCCTCTCCTCCAGTCCTGAAGCCCAACTCACAGGATGTGATTTTGTTTTTGTTTGACATTAAAAACTTCCCTTATTTTCCTTGTATACAAGGGGGGAAAGCATCCAAAGAGGAACATTTAAAATAAAAACATTAATATTTCAAATGTTTCTTCTTTATGTGGTATGAAGGGTGCTGTGAAAACAGACCATAATACAGAGCTGCAAGAGGAATTTGTCCAGAACATCTCCTGCCCCATGTCTCTCACCTGCCCATTGCCTGGAACATCAGTATGCATGGCACTTACAGTAACATGGCACCTACCTACATGGCACATACAGTAACTCCAGTATCTAATTCCTCCTGCTTCCTCCTGGTGATTTTCAGCCTTACTCTTACAGACAGAATGAACATTTTTGTCCTCCTGCAACCACTCACAAAAATGAGGGAAAGGGAATTTGCTTTTCTGAACAGCTGTACTGGCTGTATACATGCCAAGCAACCTGTAAGCAGGCAGAAATATGACATGTAAAAAAGTAAGAAAGCAAAGTGAACAATTTGAATGAATGCCACCTTTGTTCTTTTTTAAATGCATGTGAACATGAAATCCTAACTCCAGTTTCACAACATTCGGACATAAGTGGTGTACATAAGGAAAACAGAAAGATGGAAATTTTAAGGCAGTCTATTGACTTCTAAAGGTAAGGATTGGACCTCATGAAAAAGGACACTTTCTCCTACCTGGCTTTAATCTACAAGAAAAAAAACTCCTGAAGAGGAAATTTTGCCATGGGAACATTCAAACTTCAGGTCCTTGAGGGGTACAAAGCTTGTACTATTGTGCAATCAGAAGTGCTGGAGTGAACAAAATATTATTTGTGATCAAGAAGGTTTGGTTTAGATCATGTTCTAATACAGTCTCAGGAGGTGTGCCCATGGCTGGCACTCAGGATGAAGGCTGCACACAGCAAACAGCATCACTCACTGTGGTCACCCTCTCTGCATTGTTGCTCTATTTTTTGCAGGTTTCTCTTCTGATTGGTTACCAATGGATAAATAAGTACAACCTGGCTTCACATTTCAAAACAAACTTAGGGGAAAATGTACTGCTGTTTCAAAAAAATTAGCTTGGGCCTGTGAAACCTCTGAGCTGACACAAATTATTGCAATATTTGCCCTAAGCCAGTCCTAGTGAACTCTATGACATACTGTGCTCTTACAAACTTCTCTGGATTTTTCAGCAGACACACAGACAGACAAAGTAGACAGTTGGTATACAGATGCTTCTCTTCTGTGATCTACTTCATACCCTTTTGCTCATGCTCGTGATGCAGTTTCACCTCAGCTATGAAAGGAGCAAGACTCTTCCTGGGAAGATCTGTTTCTTGTCAAGCCATCACAGTCTAAGCTCAGTTGTGAAGGCTCAAGTGCAGTGTGTTTGGGCCATCCGATATGTGCAACTTTTTTGTGCAAAGTCAAGCAGAAGAGGCAAGAGGAAATGGTGTCATGATCTCAGGGGCTTGTCTGAGATGGTAATGCCAAAGATTTTAGACAAAGAGCCTAGTTACTTAGCCTGACCCAAAGCTACTTGTATAATTGAATGGATCTCCCTTGAGCAGATGCCTCAGGAACCTTTCCCATAGACTATAGCTGAGAGAAGTAATTGGACATCACAACAATCAAAATTCATGACTGTCTTGAAACCTCTCAGGAACTGGGGCAGTCAGTATCACTTTAAATACTCCTACAATAGATTCAAATTATGCCAGTATCATGGTCTTGCCCTCTAAGGCACGTCATGCTGCTGCATGACCCAGGCAGTGGCTGATTTCTCTTCTGAGTCAGCTGAATGCTAATTATATTCTATTATATTTTAAAGAAAAATCCAAGAGTGAAGTTACACAAGCCAATTCTTTGCAGGCAGTAACCTCCACAAAGGAAGAAAAAACGGACTTGAACAAAGGCTGCTGTTATGTCATACCAACCCACAGGGATGTCCAGGTGCAGAAGAGAGCACGTTGTGCACTCTCTCACCTACATGTGCGTGCAAAGCAGTGTTGTGCCCAACTTCAGCACAGTTCTCCAGAACTGCAAAATTACCCAGAGCCGCAGGGCTCAAGATGAGTGACTTGCTGAAGGTAAAACAAGTCGAGGCAGAACCCTGATCTCCTCTCCTCTTCTAAGACTTAGCTCTTGAACCTGAACCAAACCATACCAATGTTAAAGGAGAATTCCTATTTCTTTTAGTGACTTTCAGAGAAAGTCCTTGAACCTCAGGGCTACCTGATAGGAAGATGTGGGCACCTTGCCATATGAAATCTTGAGCTGCACGACAGGAAAGAGATCTACCTGAGTAGGAAGAAAGAGTGCTCCCACTCCTGATTCTGCAGATATAAATCTCATTCACTCATTGCTGGTTTTATGCACAGTCGCTCCTCAGTTGCTCAAGCAGAACAATGCAGCTGGCAATAGATTTCGTTTCATATCTTCCTTGGAAAAAATGACAGATGTAAGAACATCTGGAGAGCATGCCCTCCTCCCTCTGGACATAAAAGAATGACAGTGATGGTGGCAGAACTGCTCAGAGGCTTGGCAGCACCCCACAAAATATCTCATGTTGTCACACTCATTTGTCACACTGAGCAACTAGATTATTTCTCAGTAGGCTACATAGGACAGTACTATAATATCCTGGCATTTGCAGTGAAATATACACTTAAAGCTGAGGGCACTCAGTACAGAGAAGTCTCCACCTCATTTCTGGCATTCACCTTCAATACTGTGCAAAAACTGTACTCAAAGTGGCTCTGTGCCTGAGCACTCCCTACACACAACCAGGAATAATACAGTGGAAAAAGAATCCAATTTCTTTCTCCTTTCTTCAGATTATTGGCTTCACTATATCTGTCTAGTAAGAAGTCGTTCCCCACAGTCTCAAAGACGCTTAAAAGCCAGCTGCTGCCAACCCATTCCTTTCCTCCCTGCAACACCTCCTCCCAAGGGTTACACTACGCTCTCCTGCTTGGTTTTCTCCAGCTCCGTTATGAAGATTTCAAACAATAAAAAAAATATTCTGCGTTGAGATAACTGTACTCTGGAGTTTCAGACCTTTTCTTCAGCAATTACAGCCTGCAATGCCATCAAAGACTACTCCCATCTCCAAACTTGTGTTGCTGGAGCATGGAAATAATTGGCTACAGAGATTCCTTTTGGGGATACTGAGCAGAGAAATGCTACGCCTTGGAAAAAAAAGGTTCCTTACAATGCTGTCAAACAAATATCTCATTACTCCTTTAAGCAGAACATCCTCTGACTTTTTGGGAGTGTATGGCTTAGCTCCAAATGAAAGAGCAGATTTATTTTTAAGGCACGCAATATTAGTGTGCACTGAAATAAACTCAGCAGAACAATCGGTGCTCTTGTTTCAGGGAACACGCTCACGAATGGAACAAGAGGTGCTGATATGACTTACTACCAGGCTTCGCACACTGAAAGGATCCTAGCTGGATTTAAACATGCAGTGTGCACCATCCAGCATTCAAAACAGTTGGTCAACATTTGCCTTTGGAAATGTTTTTCATCACAGCGCTTTGCTGATGTGTTCCTTCTGTCTAAATTTCCCAGTTTAGGTTTGACAAATGAGCACAGTGCTTGCATTTAATTATTTCATTTGCATTAAAAATAAAGTTCATGTGACTCTGAAAAATCAGCTTGAAAGTGACTTAATCAGTCCCATTAAAAGCTACATTGTGTGTCCTGTGCTGACATGTTTTAAATGCAGAACTAAAATGGTTATTGGAAAATGGAGATGACTTGCATTCATGAGCATATCCTTTTTCCTTGAAGCTTTGTGGAAGTTTTGTCTATAGATCCACCCTTTTTAAATTTTGCCAAGAAAAAAAAAACAACATCTGATGGGGACTGAGAAGGTGTCAACAAACCCAAAAGTTGCTGTGTGACAGACTTGATAACAAGACTGATAACCAGAAATGCATGCAGGAACATGAACTACCCGGCAACTATATCAAAGGACCTAACTGAAGACAGTTCATAGCAGGAATCTTCAAAGGTTCTGCAGGAGTCAAGACAGCTGCTGAAGTACAAGGAGGACATGCACTCCAACTCCTTTTCAATCTGTTTTTCTTCTGCTTTGAATTTGAATCAGGAAGTGAATTGGAATAGCAACTGTAGCAGAAATGCTAAGTCATGGCCTGAAACAGTGATTGAACACCTGGTGGGAAGGCGGAGCCAACCCAAGGGAGCTCAGGTATATGCAGTGCACCTGAGTGAACAGAAGGGGTGGAGCCAGGATTCATCCCTTCCCAGACCTCATTTAAGGGTTGGCAGTGGAGTTGAGGGCATCTCTTGCTGGAGGTCTTCTAAGGGTAGGTTGTGTCTCTTCTTCATTTCTGTGTCTGCTGTATTTGGGCCTATTCTCACTTGCTATAGATATGAACTTTGCCACCTTGCCATTACTGTGGTACTTTCCGTCCCATTACAGCAGCTATTGGGACAGTCTGGCACTTCACGGGAGAATTACTAATGAAGTAAGCTATCTCCCTTTTATTGACAGTAGTGGAGATAAGCTGTTTAACAATGGATTTGCCCACTGTGTCTTTAAAGTTGTATCTTCTTCAGATTTTTCCTCAACTCAGTTGTTTTCCTGTTACGCTAGAGTTCTGGTTGACTTCTCCATACCTCAGTTTATCCTCTAGTAGATCAAATGCAATGCTGCTCAAACAGTGCTATTAAGGGACAGAAAGTTTTGCAGGTCACTGTGGAAACACTATTTCTTTGCCATTTTTACAGCTTCATTGAGATGTTCTCACTTGAAGGGTGCTGGGGAAACAAGGTTTGGAGATGGGCTGAAGGGCAGGAACAGTGGAGACTCCTAAACAAAAACCTGGAACCTCTCTGCTACAAAAGCAGCTGAGCCTGGAGGCGTCTATTACTTCACACTCATAGTTGGGCTCCTGAGCTAGGGCATCATACTCACATCTGCCCCAGAGTAGAAGAAAGAAAGAAGCAGTCTGTACTTGAGCTTGTGTTGGTAGCAATAGACACTACCTGTTCTGGCAGTTCTCTATTTTGTAAAATCTTGTATGGAAAATACCAAGGCATTGTTACATGCTATTGGGAATTACTGGTGCTTCTTAAGAACAACTTTTCTCTGTTTTATGACCTTCTTCTGTCTCAACCTACGCTACTGGATTTGACGTCAGTGTCTCTTCTGTGTAGCATTTATTTTACAAAGCAAATATTAGGACTCCTATTTCTTGCTAAAGTTCATCACCGTAGGGAAGTCAGCTAGGTAAACTGATGTGCGTGTGCATATGCCATTACTTTGCATAGTTGCCTTTGCAAGTGTAACTTACTCTGAACAATGGTTCTTATTGCAAGGTATGAGACATACCAAGTTTTCCCTGCTTATGAGATGGAAGTAGGTTTTGCTGAATAAAATAAATGGTCATTAAAATATCACATTACAAAAGCAAGTGACTGGTAGTTTATTTTGGCCACAACAAAGGGGAATTTTATTCTGTGGTTGTACAGTGGGAACTATGTACAGGACTGAACCTTTTGCGATTTTTCAATACCGAAAAGGGAATGCTAACTAAATTAAGATGGAGGAACAAAGACAGTCAGAAAGGTTTTTTCTTATGATACAAGCTGCTCTACGGGACAGAAACTTTTATTTGCAGCTGTGGAGGACAGGAATAAAAACTTAATGTGTTTCAAGTGGATACCTCCAGGTGTTATGAAAACTTGCCTAGTGATGAAGGCAGTGACATTCTGGAGTAGGAGGCAGGAGCTGGAGGATGTCTCTCATTGCCCTTCTTCTTGTAGTTGAGACTGGTCAGTAGTGAGAGTGGAGTAATTCATCATCCTCTCTCAGATGAGGGATGGAAGACTTCCCAGATCCCTTGCAGCATTACTTTCTCTGAGACTACAGAGGCTGTAAGTCTCTACAGCAGTGTTTTGATGTTCACTGGTGTGGAATAAGCACTAATACAAACACATAGCAAAGAGCTCTGATTGCCTTTATTCTCACTTTATTATCAGTCTCCCTCAATCAGTGAACGTTTTATGCTTTGTGCTGGGCTGGGGAGCCACTGCTGCTCTCCTCAAGCCAGGTTTGGTGCGCTGAATCCTCAGTAGAGACACTGGGGCTGTGAAGCCCTGTTATTTTCCAAATATCAAGGAGTTCTGAGGTGCCAAAGATGTCAGTGTTCTTCACTAGTGGGAAGATTCCCATGAACATGACTCTATGCACACTTGTTGAAGATAACCATGTTATTAATCTACTAAAAATAACCTAGTATTTCAGTTTCTTTCAGCAACCTGAGGTTCCAACACAACCCATCTATCTCTGTAAGGTATGAATTTTCACATCCCAGAACAGGACTAGTGTTCGTTCCTTCTTTAACCATGAGTCCTTGTTGTTTTAATCCCTGGTGTCTATTTGTAGTCCTTGTACCTATTTGTGGATAAAAGCATGACTGTTTATTTATAGTGAACTTTTTCCAAAGAGTTTTATTTTAAAGCCTGACTAATCTTTGCTGCGCCATGGACTAGGCTGATCTCCAGGTAAATCTTAGCTTAGATTGGTGGTGAGCTGCGCAAAGACACCGACTACGTTTTCAATTAATCCTCTTTTATATCCACCCTCGGGAGAAGGTAAGGAAGGCACATAAAGAGCCAGAAGTCATGTAATGTTTCTGTGGGACTTCAGCCCAGCCTGGAAATCTGGGGGAAGCCACAAACATTTCATTGTCTCCTGTTTCTTCCTATGGTATTTTTAGCAGCTCAGTAGCATGTGGATTTATCTGCTCTGCCTGCAGTTATCCACTGCATCTCAGAGACAGGAAAAACATACATCTGCTTCATCAGATTTTCTTACTTTTATCTTTCCTTCTCCATCTAGACTGTTGAGAAGAAAAAGGGCTGGGGGAGGAACATGTATCAGTCTATGGAATGGTGGACTTCTAGATGGATCTCTTCTGTCCTTTGACTTGTGGCTACTGAAATGGAGCATCTTCTTGCCTTGTATTTGTGGTACGGCTATTGCAGGTGTGGGGGAGGAGCTAGCATAAAGGGTCACCCTGCCATTGTGTAGTGAACAGGTGGGAACACTCCAGTATCAGGGAGGTCCCAAAGGCAGAAATGCCTCCACAGAACACAAGCACAGTGACCATGTGAGCATGGGGAAGGCCATGGTGAGGGCAAATAGCACACTCACTGTGTCCTGAAGTGAAAACTTAAACCTTGGATTAACCCTGGCTGAGTAGAAGGTTGAGCACCAAATGTTTTCCTAATCCATGCTGGAGAAATGGCCGCTTGAAAAATGGGGGAGCTCTGACAAGAACTTCCCATTTTGCTTTCACAATTTCAGTCTCAAGTCCAGACCTCAGTCTGATTTTCTTTAGCAAGAAAAAAAAATTCTGAGCTTTAGCTCTCTGTTGTGCTTTCCTCTGCAGGCAGAGTGAACAGTCTTCATTTTTCTAAGTAGGGGCTGCCTATGAGCAGGCACTGCAAAATCAAACTTGACATTTTCTGCCCCTAGCTGAAATTAATCCTCCTCCCCTTTCCACTCTGGAGAGGGAAGAGAAAGAATACAAGTACCAAAAAACCATTGGAGACCACATTTTAATGGAATGATACTTAGATACACTGTTCATCTCTAGATATTTATTGAATGCCTGGGCAGTTGGGCACTTTGTAAATACAAGTAAATGTCTCTAGAAATATTTGAATTAACTTTATCGACAAGGCTCTGTCTGTAGCTTTTTGCCCCTTTTGGGGTGTGAATTTGAGCCCTTACATCCCCTAGCCAGTGGCCCCAACACCCCTGTGGGAGAAATCCAGCAAGCAGAGCAGGACTTGGCACTGCCAACCTGCAGAGGGCCCTGTGCCACCCACTGTCCTGGGCGATCACTGGGCTGCTGCAGGTTGAAATACAAGAAGCAGATGTCAGAGAGGGGTAGAAAATAGTATAAAGCAGTGTTGCTTTTGCTACCATTAGAACTCCTGGGGTGTGTGGTAATTCTCTATTTTTGTCTCAGCCATGAAGCAATCAATGACTGTGTCCAAATCAACATGCTGAGCGCATCAGAGACAGGGGCCTTTCCCACTCATCAGCACACAGTTGCATTAGCCAGCCTTCAGGAGGTCTGTTACATCCTGCCCTGGGGGATGAATGGTAACAAGCACAGAGCAGGCAGAAATTATGTAGTATTCCCAAGCCATGAGGAATTTCATGAAATGTTACTTTTTCTTTGCTTTTTCTTTTTCATTACCCATGTGACTTGTAATGTGTTTTTTTGGGGGTTTTTTTTTGTGGTTTTTTTTTTTTTTTTTTTTTTTTTTTCAGTCACAAGGAAAAGGGAGTTGGCCTAGAATATTCCTGAATCATGATTCCAAGTTTACTGAGTAGCTACATCTGTCAAGGAGAGCTCCCCTGCATGCTCTGCAGGCCAGGCCTGTCCACCCCTGCTGATTGGCAGTTTTCAGTGGATTACATTTAAGGTTCACTCCTTGGCTGTAGTAAATACCCACCACTCACTGTACTCTGCACAGAAGAGGAATATTGTCTAAAAGCTGCTCTTTAACAGGAAAGACAGCAGTGAAGATCCCAGAATCATAAAATCACCCATGCCGGATGGAATCCATAAGGATCACTGGGTCCAGCTCTTGAAGAAATGAGAAACAAGCAGTTGTCCTCCTTGCTGCTTGGCACACTGAGCTCTCAAGATCAGAGGAAATAGGGTGCCACTGCAGAAAAAGGAAGACTGGGTGTTCTTTATTCTCCATTAGTGTCTTTGGACCTCCTTCCCCTCCAAGAAAGCTCAAATCCAGGTGCCTAGTAAGTTGCCCCCCCAGTTCCTGGGGAAGCAGACTGTGTGCCTTGAGATACACTGAAATGATTTGTCAAGTCTGTCCATTAAAGGCTTAAGGAACTTATCTTCCATTAAGTCCCCTGGCAATTTATGCAAGTCTAATGAATCTTGTTGTTAATACATAAAAGCATGTACATATTTGGATTTTTTCAGTAAATTCAAGCTAATTTTTCCTTTTTTTTTTTTTTTTAATCTTAATATTCCTAATTGCATCCCACAGAGACTGGGCAAATTAATTTCCTTCCTTTCCTGATAGTACCAACACTGGCCTCAACCTGCAGCAGTGTATTTCAGCTCTTCCTTATTAAGGAAGAGCTCTTTGTAAAATCACAGCTTTTCCTTCCAACTGAAATAAAGGCAAAGGCCTTTACCAGGCTCTTCCTTCTTATATCAGTGGCTCTGTACAGAGAACTTACTTCTAACAAAAACCTGACAAAAAAGCAAGACTGTGCTTTGAGCTTCATGTTCCTCCAAGAAGCCTGCTGTGCTGCTGCTCATTTGGGTGCAGTTGCTTGGCCCAACCTGCAGCCAGCTTTTCTGGCTGATCGAAGTCCACAATCCCCTCTGAAATGGGATCATACATTCATTTCTACAAAGCTGCGGAGAAGCACAATCTGGCTGGAACAGCCACCGGAACAAGCTGCCTACTCTTCAGTTTATTGCTTTCCCCAGAAATGATTAAGGCATCTGCCAGGTGTGCCAGCAAAGCAAGACATCTCACAGCTCTGATTTCCTGGTTTTATCTTTTTCCAAAGGACTCATTAAGAACCTGTGATGGACAGCCAGGAAGATATACTGCTCATGCCTGCTTGGCTGATGGGTTTATAGTATCTGCCCTAGACCATCAGCTTTGCTTTTCAAACCCTGCACATGAAACCTGCCTTTGGTCTTATTCCTGCACATCAAAGCTGAACTGGAGAGTGAAGAGAAAAGCTGTGGAAAATTGGTATTAACAAAGGTAACAATAACCATCAGCATACAGCAGCATCTGAACTCACCAGGTGCCCCAACAGAGAAAGCTGGGGCTGGAAGAAGGCCCCTTTTGACTCACAGACTATGGACAGCAGAGGTTAGTACCTGTGCGTTCATTAAATCAAATTTTAAAGACTGCCTGCTATTCTTTCAGCAAAAAATTGGTGTGGTCAGAATGTAATTCTTATCTGGAAGCACCGATTAAATTCCTTAGTGTGAAAATATTAAGCCGATCTGAATAACTGAAGAACACTGACTGTACATACATGAGAAAATCTGATAAGCAGGATTGTATTTTTAAGTAGCATAAAATCTTGCACCAGCAGATATTCAGAACATTTTGATAAAGTAAATATTCAGTTAACCAGTTCTGTAAGCTTAAAGGAGTTGTCTGACCCTTATAAGATTGGCTGCCACCATTGGTAGTGTTAGAAGGCAGGAGTATACGCTGCAGTCCATCATTACTGAATGTATTAACCTTCAAATCTTCTGCAATGTTTTTATGACTATGATGAAAAAAGCTGTATGAAAAAATAGCAGGTATCAGACACTTTTTTTTTCCTCGGTTTAAATTTTTATAGTTACCATCTAAATTCTAAATAGTTTCAGGAAGCCTTTTCTGTATAAAATTTATAACAAGTGAGTTTGCAATTGGAATTTTGAAACTCAGAGGAAGAGACTCCCTTTTAAACATAATCTATTCTGCCTTTCAGTTAATGGTTAAATAAGCTGCCAGAGCTGCTTAAAGCTTGAGAGTAGATGACAAAGCTCCAGGAGAAATATATAAAGAAAACAAAAAAAAAAAAAGCTTCTGGCTTACATACTGTACTATGAACTCCCAGTGCTATGGATATCCTGTGGTATTTTCATAATAAAGCACATGACACCACAGTGCACAGCCATAAGTAATAGGATTTTCAATTTTCTGCCTCTGAAAAGCATAAATAATTTACTCCTGAATGACAGTATTACGTTACCATGGAAATGCTTAAGATCTCTATTCACAAAAACATACTTGGGCTGCTTTGAACACGAACAGTGTGTGTCTTGACAAAGGGTAGATGTGTATACATAAAAGGTGATGCTGCCCTGTAAAATATGCACTTTGCAACTGATTGAGCGATGCATGGTCCCTATAAATTTCAGGCAAGCAGAAGGTCAATCCTCTGCTGATACAAATTGACAGAACTGCACAGAAGTCAGCAGAGTGATGACCACTGAGCACGAGCAGAAAATAAATCTCACTGTCTGCAACATCTCCTGCCTGAGGGGAAGTTGCAATAAATACTCTTCGTTTCCATTTTTGTTCTGCTGGGTTTCATGTCTACATTGTAACAGGATTTGTTTGTTCCAATGTATGTGCATACTCTAATATGTGCAACTGCCCTCCACGCTATGGCAGTTCCAGAAGTCCATGTCCCATTTTTGTACAACTCCTGCAATTCCCTGTAGCCTCGAAGTAAATCAGGAGGAGTGGTGTGGGATGCACAGGTCCTTTGTGCTGCTGCCCATGACTTCATAAGGATGGTCTTGTAGTTTAGGCCATTCTTACCAGCATGAAGCCATACTCATCATTAAAAAAATCATAATTCACTGCTGCGTGTGTTGCGTGCATATTCAACCTTGCTTGGTGAATAGGGCTGCTCCTGTATGAGGGATGTAGCAGAAGTGCTGTGTAACTTCACAAGAAGCTTTAGTCTGAGAGAAGCAAAGTAAGTTTTACATAGCTGAGGGAGTTGGTACTGCAGGCAAGTGGAACTGGAGCCCAAGGAAGCCAGGCTGGGCTCATCTCAGTCACGTGCTGCCCAGTGCACAGCCACTAGCAGCAGCTTTGGGATGGATGTGGAGTGAGTGATTTCAGTTCCTAGGGAGCAGCCTTACAAACTGAGAACACATTGCTTGTGGTACGCTCAGCAGGGAGAAAGCAAAGCATAAATTGCCTGCCAGAGCTGCATTTACTCCTTGCAAGGGAGAATGAGGGTTTTTTTTTTGAATACACAGGTGACTGCTTGAATGTTTGGAGGCCTCTGCAAGACAATACTGAAGAAGTACTGGGGCCTTCATGCTCATAGGCTAATACTGACTGAAATCTCTTCTTCTGGGCTGCTCACTCAGCATCGTTCATCAGGACACTGAGTTCACTCTGGCCTAAAGTAGGCAAAGAGCATGCTACCATGAGGCAAAACCACCAGGTAATTGTGGTTCAGATTAAAAACAAAGGAAAATAAATAGAATTTCAGAGGAAACGGCACTTGGCAGTTCCTGAAAAGCAAATGAAACTCGGGATGGAATAGGACAAGCAGAATGGTTTTAAACTGAAAGAGGAGAGATTTAGCTTAGATGCTGGGGGAAAAATTTCGTTCAGAGAGCAGTGAGGCCCTGGCACAGCTGCTGGAGGAGCTGTGGGTGCCCCATCCCTGATGGTGCTCAAGGTCAGGTCGGATAGAGCCCTGGACAGCCTGAGCTGGTTGGGGTCAGCCCTGCCCACAGCAAGGGGTTGGAACTGAGTGGGCTTTAAGATTACTTCCAACCCAAGCCATGGTGTGATATTATGATTCTACGAGCCAGTCATTCTGTGATAAGAGTATTTGGAATGAGCTGTGCGTATGGTGACAGGGAGAAGCTAGGAAGTGACAAAGTTAATTCACAGTCTTTTATGTAGCACTGGAATATGACTGTCTACATGAAAGGCACCGTAAGAACGGTATTAAGAATTGTACCTGTTTCTCTGCAAATAATTTTAGTTTTTAGTTAGGGTGAAGTCAGAGGGCATCTCTTTCAGTTCAGTCTCCAACCCTAAAATAACTGCACCCTTAGTCTATTTCCAGCCAAGCCCAGCTCTCTTTGTACATCAAGCAGCCACTTGCATGTCCCCATTTCAGTTTTAACAGCATGATACTCTAAATCCAGGTACAGCAGCATTAAGCAAACGCACATGGAGGAACAGATGGATCTTTTACTGCAACTTTTAAAAAAATGTCATTAATTGGCATTGATGATATGAACCACCACTCCCTTTCCCTTCCACTTTGGGGAGCCCCAGAAGATCACAGCCATAACGTTAAACATATGTAATGATGTGCACTATGCAGCAGATCTGAGTAATGTGAATTCTATTTTTTTTAATGTAGCAAGTCTTTGCTGTCCATCTGCTGGCAGAACTGACTTCCAGGTTCATATTTTTGTAAGGTAGCAAAAAATATAACTCCGAAAACAGTACTGTCAATGTATTCTCAAACACAGTTTCATTAGCTTACTTATGGTATTTCATCAAAAAAGTCCACTTGCCATCTGTGAGTGCTTCCCTGACAGCCTCATTAGAGAAGTGTCTACTTGGCTTGCTTTGGTTTTCCCAAGCTATCTTTATTTTGTGCTAATTACAGACTCCCATGCAGCCCCAGAGTGTCCTTACAGTGACATATTAATTACCATGTGGCAGCACTCACTGTCAGCAAAAGGCCCTGCAATGGAGGAACTGGGAATCTTCTGTACTTCACACCGGTGCCCCTGGGCTCTGCCTTTTATTTTCTGTGAGCCATCACTGCTGCTTGCTTTCACAAGCATCCCACAACAGGGCAGACACAGCTCCACGTCCCCCATCCTGCTCTGCTCACACCCGCAGCATAAGGTTACATCACAAGGGAACAGGGCAAAGCCTGCAACAAGCAAAGGCCTGTGGCTCTGACACAGCTGAATTACATTTCTAAGATAAGTAACTATGAGTCAAGTTCATTTTGTGAATAAATCCAGTGGTTTTATTAGCTGCCAGGCTCAAACTTGCAGAGTGCCTCGTGTGCTACCAAGCGGTCGTCGGGAGGACTGAAGGCAAAGTTGGTTCTCCATCCCCATCTCCTGGCCTCAGCCAGGTGGGCTCAGTGCAGCCCAGAGAAAATGAAGCTGGAGAACAAGTAGTGAAATGGAAAGATGTGATTTTTAGGATGGGAAAACTTCTCCAACTCCAGGAACCAAGTGTGACGCAGGCAAAGGTATGTATATATACCATGCTGTCTATTTTATACTTTGAAGGTATAGCAGGTACTTCATATTTGCTTTGGGGCAAGTGTACCTGCTGGAAAATTAGCAGAGTAGCCAGCACACAGATAATTAGCCAAATACCTTACTTCACTGAAGGCAAGCCCATACCTTTCCAGACTGAGTGTGAGCTTGTTTGTGAATAGCTGTAAAGGACACCCAGTGAAAGACTTTCAAATCAACAGATAATCTAGCAAAGCTTCAGAACTTATGTGTGATGCTGCCCATCACATATCATAAGTCCAGACTTGAGCAAAGACCAGCATACTCCACCAATAGTGATGCTGGCCATAGAGATAATAGCCTCATGGAAAAAAGACTAAGCTTGAAATAAAAAATGCCTCTGTTTTAACCGAGAAGATTGTCAGAACATGGGCAATCGGTCAGGGCAGTGTGTGCTGACAAACCCCCCAAAACTATGCACAGTTGGCCAGGAGAGCTGCAATTCAACATGTACCACCTTCCTCACATTCTTCTGTAATTAAATTGTATTCATTCTTGCAATGAGTAAGCAATAGGAGAGCAATAGATGGGCAGAATACTTACCTTTCACCTGTTAAAATGAGTATATGGACAGCACTGTGGAAACCCTAGAATGCCCTTCCTCCCCCCTGCTTCCCTCTCAACAAAATATTTAGATCATGAATGAGTTCCAGAAACTAAAAAGTCTGATTCTAGTTCACCTGACTAGCCACTGCCACTACGCAGAAGAAGAAACATGACAAGAAAAGAGACTGTTTCTACTTTTTATCAACAAAACCTTATAGTGTAGTCAGAACAGAGCTGGTAACTAGAACTGTTTAACTCTCCTTTTGTATTTGATGTAGGAAATTCCCACTTTGGATGTACATCAGTGAATAGAAAAACAACAAAAAAACCTCCAATGTAACAGAATTGCTGCTTAGGTGGATGTCACTAGGGGCAAGTGCTAATTAGACCATGAAGCGTAACTTTTCATTTTCTCACTTGGAAACACCTAATGCATGATTCCACTGACCTGGAAGGATGTATTTAAAACAAAATTGGCATATTGCCCTGAGATTGTGCGGCGTATATGCAATGATTTGAAACCCACTGGAACATATTTGAGTGGTATTACTGATAGGAAATCCACAGATTAAGATGGAAACTGCTGATTTTTTGAGGTGGATTTTTAATGTGAAATCAGAATCAGAATTATCCAACAAAACAGCTTCACTAATTCACTGTATTTGCTTTCACAGAGGATATTTACTCTAATTTTCTCACTGTAAGCCCACATGGGATCTGATGAGCCTCTTTCTTTATATTATTATCAGTTTTTTTCTACTGTTTCTGCTATGTCAGCTGTGCAGTACCTCCTGATACTTAACAAAACACATGAATTGCTATGTCAACAGTGACTACTCGAAAATGGCAATAATTTGTGGAACAACTTGTCAGGGGTGAGTTTAGCTATATTAAAGGATTTTAGAAGTATAGATTTAAGGTTAAAATCCTCAGCCTCTTCTATTCAATGCACAATTGAGCATTTCAAAAGGAATAAGGAGTGTAATTCTTGGACTGATGGATGCTCATCTGAGAAGACACTGAAAGATATAGAGACAGCTTAGCCAACTCCAGACCCAACTCCAGACTACCTTCTCCAGGGACTCAGGATGAATGATTTGCTGAGGAGGAAATGACAGGTTAAGAATATCTAGCAGACTCACTAACCATTATAAATGATTCCTATGGGTGCAAATTAAAGTATTTCACTAGAATATTCTTATACTGGAATGGGACTTTTACAGAGCCCAAACACTTTCTTTTTCCAAGAACTCGAGACAAGAGGGAGAGATTTTGGCTGTACATGTATTTTGAGGCCAGTAACATCCAAGCAGCTATCATTTGTTTCAATCTGTCTCTTCTTTAGTTAAGCTTTGTAGTGTATCAGATGGGGCAATTTAAAATTAACTCATGTTTTTCAGCTGTGTCTGGGAAACATCTGGCATCTTGGTGGCAGGTTACAACCCGGACATACAAAGTGACTGTGTTTCCTGTACTATGTTTCTATACAGAAAAAAAGACGTATTCTGTAGCTCAGTAGATGTGTGAACATCTTTAAACACCCTTGTCTCAGCAACTCTTCATGGCCAATTTCAAGGAAATGTGCTATTCTGTTCTTCTTTTATGCTTTGTCATGAAGGAAAAAAAAAAAAAAAAAAAGGATTATTGGGACGTTATCTTGCTTATATAATTGCTTCTTGAACTGACAGACTTTGTCTCCTGCTCCTCTGTCTTGCTAGGCAGAATCTTAATCAACAGCATAATGCATGAGAAAGAACCTACTACCTGTTGGGACTTGAAATAGTACACTTGAAAGTGTTAAAGAAACTGTGGGCTTCCAATACATTTTCTTTCCATTTCCTGGGTGCTTTTTTTATAGTAATCCATAAAGCAGCAAGTGGCAGGTCAGTGAATGATGATAAGCTGGTCAACTGCCAAGAAGGATCTTTCCATTCTGGCCTTCGGTGTAGACTTGGCACTAGTGTATTTCCTGTCACTGAGCAATGTCCTGTCACTCCTTCAGGTATGCATGTTTTGATGCCTAAAAGCCTAGTTTCACAAATCAGCCACAGTCAACAAACACATCAGTTGCACAACAGTGCTAAAAAATTCTGAGAAACTCAGTCTGACTCTAAAAATAAATAGTTGTTGTCAAGTTTTCAGACAGCAAAGGGAGAACCTAAGCATTCCGGAGAAATTAAAGAAATCTGAAGACAGACTGATACTTTCTTTTTACAGTAACAAAGAAGCCACAGCAGGTCCACTCAAAGAGATAAGTTCAGCCCCTCATCTGGCCTCCCCCTGCTCCAGTCAGGCAGCAAAGCAGGAACCAATATCACTCTGGGTGAAAAGCGTTAAAACCAGACAGCTTTGTATTACCTGGCTGGGCACAGACATGAGAAAACTTCATTCAGCTCTATCCACAGTTGCAGATTCTCACGTAACAGTAAACCAACTTATGCCTTGGTTCTCCATCTATAAAGATGAGAACAGAATACTTCTAAGCTAACATTCCTCTGTTTAGACAAGAAGATAAATTAGGAGACGTTTATCTTCCAGAACATTTAATTTCAGCCCCAAAAGGCACCTCTTTGGCATTCTGGTATAACAGAATTACTAATAACTGGTTTAGGAAAACAACACCTCCATGTGGCCGCCCTCGATATGCCATGGTTGAAAAGGGAGGTTACCAGAACTACTGTATTTCCCGATGACTGCTTCCTTATGAGCAGAAGTGTAAATAACAGAGAAACTGTGTAGAAGTTAAAATCCTCCTTCCCTTTCCTTTCTCTTCCCCCTCAAAATAACTGAAGAGGCAGTATATGGCAGCTACAGGGATTTCCTTATGGTGTCTAAAATTATAGAAATACTTCACTTAGAGGATGATATATTGTCACTGTGTACCACAGGGTAAACGCAAGGCAGTTCCAAGATGGTAATTAATCTGTCCCCCTCCTTTTCAGATCTCAGCCTCAAGGCTGTGACCTCCAGACCTTGTCCTTTGCTCCCGCTTGCTGTGTCTGTCCAATTTGCGTCCCATTCTGACAGGTCTCCATCAGCAGCTCCTGAACAGCCTTCAAATGACAACTTTCTATGTTCAGTCATATACTGTCATTACACCAATTTGCCACAGAGTCTATGAATGAACCAATTTTGTGCACAGTCTGAATAGCATGACATACAGCCATCTGCTTTGGAAAACTTGTACAGATCAAAGCTTGTGAAATCTAGATCAAGTGCTCCAGATACAAGGGAAAATCTCACTGACATAATATTGTTCCTCATGGTTTTATTGTTTTGAGCTACACATGCTAGCTCCACAGGATGTTTGGAGGGGCAGCCTACAGCTCAAAATATACAGGAATAAAGATTTTGGCATTCAAGCGTTTTTATGACTGCATCTTAAGCAATCCCTTAAGACAGTAAAGTGCATTCTTTTCTCCTGATTTAGACAGTACATCCAGATTAACTAACGACATTGCTATTTTGAATTAGAAGCATTTCTCTGTAGTTTAGTAAGCAAGTAACACCTACAAATTAAGCTGGTTTCAGACTCCACCCTACTCATGTTCTCCCTGGGATGTCAAAGGGTAATAATGACCGACAGAGTCTTTTTTTAGCTAGAAAAATGTTCACAGCACAAGGTTCTGGCAATACACACTATCACATTCAAGCGGCAGCATTTTGCTGGAAGTCTGTAAGAGACATGCTAGCTGTCACAGGCAGACCACTGTCTGTCCCAAGCATCCCCTGGGACAGAGCTGCCATGGGCTGAGGGAGCTCCTCTGCAGGCTCTGTGCCCAAGGGAGCCATGCCTCCTGGTGTTTTCCAACACAGGACGTTGCCATCTGCCCACTTCAAATCCCCTAAAACGTCGGCTGAGGGATTCTGAGTCGTTCCTCACTTCCTGTCCTAGATTGCTGAGATATAAATAGCAGCCAGGTGTTAATTAATTCCCATATGCACGCCTGTGTGTGAACGCCATGGGCTTTACCCGTGTGCACTTCTGAGGGCAAACATTTGTCGGTTACTCCTGGAAGAGCCGTTCTCACACAGATAAGGAGCCAGATGCTTAATTAACAAGACTGCTTTCTGTCTCAGACAAAGACTGCTACACGTGTGGTAAACTCGGAAGGCTCTGCTTTGCTGCTCACAAGCAGCTTACACATGCACACGTGCCTTGGGAGCCCAGCAGCAGCTTGCCCAGCAGGAAGCACTTACCTGAGGGTCTCAATGACCAGGTAAGCCTGCGTTAGAGCTATGGAGGCACTGCACAGAGGCAGCAGTACGCTGTATATTTGTGGTATAGGTGAACTCGGAATAGCTGAGGCTCAAAGAGCACTCTGCAGACCCTCCAGTGCCATCCTGTACCCCAGTTAAGTATTACATATCTTGGGAATTTTTTAGATTAAGTGTATGGGAACTGTTAGATCATGGCCTGAACTACTGACTGATCACCTGAGGTGAGCACTGAGTCAGCCACAGGAGCACAGGTGAAGGCAATGTACCTGTGTGACCAGAAGGGGTGGAGTCTGCCTCCACCTCTCCCAGACCCCATTTAAGGGCTGACCACCACTGGGGAAGGATCTCTTTCTGGAGATTGCTCCTCTGGAGTTTTCTACTGCAAGCCTAGGATACAGGTGAGCATTTTCCTTTATTCTGATTGTTTCTTTCCAACATGGGGTACTCTTTTTACCTATATCATCTGCAAAAAATCTCAGCTACAGTACTATTTGGCATTATTCACTCTGTTAACCTTACAGGAAGATACAATCTTTGAGGACTGGTAGTTAAAAATCATAAACATTATCTGTAATTTTCATACTCTGGGAGAGATGGCGTTGATCTTTTTTCCTTGGACTGAGAAGCCTGTTGAGAAACAGGCTTTCAAGCTCTGTATGGACCTGACCTGGGGCATGAAAGGTAACCATGCCTTCCTCTGTGCTAGCCCAGGTCATCTGTATTGGCACTCTGCTGCACTCAAGCTAATTAACCTGGCTAAGAGGCAGTCATTAGCCTGGATACAGTGCCAGCTTAATACAGTTATACCATCTTCAAAATCTAAACTGATCCCTGATAATGTTGCTTCTCCAGGTTGGAAAGGTGCAACTGAGGCTCAGCTAGCACCTCTCAGGGTGCTGCACCGCTCCCACTTGCCCCAAGATCCTCCTGCAAGCACAGGCAGCCTTAGGCTGGCTGATGTACAGCAGGTGCCAGACATGCTGCATGGACAGCAGGAAGTGCGTCAGAGGCTGAGCTGTGTGTGTGACTCAATTACCTATGATTTCTGCCACAGGCTCCGTGGAAGAGCCAGTCTCCTAGATCCAAGGTGAATTATAGGAGGTAAACGCAACAAACAGCTGGAAATGCAAATACTGGGGCTCCTGCATTGGGGGAGACATAGTCCAACCACCTGCAAGCCTCACAGTGTGTCTAGAGGAAGCCATCAGTAGTTAGGAGGCATATTTACTCATACGTTTGAAGCACAGATTTGGCAGTAGGGCTAAGAGAGATTAACCTGGGGTTGAGGTACAGGGACAAATGACTGCATTGGCGTTTCTGCCAAGCTCCAGTTTGAATGGAGGTTCTACTGCTAGCCTCCCTAAGCCTTCTACTACCAGACTGACCACAATCTCATCTACAGATTGTATACTTGGATACATCACCGATCCTTCTTGCAATGCCAAAAGGATGATTGATTAAATTATTAATTTGATTAAATTAAATTTGCCTCAAATAACCCACTACAGAAGCACTGCCTGCTGCCTTCTTATTAGGGGTATAAGAAGAAAAAGTCAAGATGGAGCCTGACTTTGTAATGGCAGCTGCATCCTTCTTCCTGACAGCAGACAGGCAGCTCATGCTGGTTACCAGTATGACCGTTACCACCATCAATAACCAACACAACAAATCTGCAGCTATGAAAATCAACACCACAAAATGCACTAACAGTTGTTGAGAGTGATGCAGAAGAGGTTCAAAATATCCTGACAACTTTAGAAGCAAAACCAGTGAAGCAGCAGAAGTTCAAATCAGGTGTGTATTTGTATGCATCTAGAGAAAAAGAAATGTTTCACTTCAAACTAAACAGAAGAGTACTAAAACACAGACCTGGCAATAACTTCTCAAACAGCTGTTGTCACAAAGTAGTTTGGTATATCTTCAGCTTCTATGGGCTGGGATAGAGGAGTATTATTTAAAAAGATGGTGCAGAAGACACAAGGGGGTAGAAAAAACATGATAACATCAGAAAATGTTGATATTAGTCCAAATTCTAATGGTAAAAGGGGAAGTTAAAAGTTGTTGTGGAAATGCAGGACGGCACTGCAGAATTAAAATGCACCAATATGATAGAGTCAGCAGCAAAATCTACCAAGTTGCTGCAAAAAGGAGATGGTGTCTAAAATAATGAAGCATGTACACAACTATACACGGATAGATAAGTTTAAGTGCGTGCAGTAATAGACTGGTGTTTAACTCGTGTTTATAGAGTAACAATAAAGGTTACAGAGCAAAAAGCAGTCTAAAAAAAACTATCGATTTTAGACTTGGTGGTTATATTAAGAAAAAATCAAGGAGATCAATTGCAGTAGCACACAAATGTTTTGACTTGGTCAGCAAATTAAAAAAAAAAATCAAAAACAGGGAAAATATTGCTTTGGTCAACCCCAAATATTTCCTTAATACACAGCAATGTGTTTTCTTTTGTAGCAGAGTCTCCAACTAGTTCATTTTTTTTTTTTATTGCTTTTTTCTTTTTTTTTTTTTTCAGTTGAAAAATAAGTGTGACATAGAAATAGAAAAGAGCAAATATTTCAGAAGCTGAAACCAAGCATTTGTATGTGAAGCACAGAAATTTAATACATTCAATTTTTTTTTTATTTGCTTTGTATCTTCCTTTCTTTTAAGCATTACAATGAATTTGATTTCTCAGGTGTTTCAGTGAACCTGAAATGTATTTTTGTGAACGTCATGCCATTCTTCTAAGGAACCCATAAATAGCAGGAGTGTTCCATAATTATACTCTGTTTTGGTTCTTTTTCTGATCTTCCTTGTAAGGATCCTCAATTTCTGTATGAATGTTAGAAAATACTGTCTTTGAACCTCATCTGTTATCTCTCCCAAACACTGAGACTTGTATTGCAGCTAATTGTCTTAAAGCTTTAAGGACACTGAGAAGGTCTGAATTTAATATAGGTGTAAGATTAAATATATTTAGAAAAAAAAAAACATTCATTTTTATTGCCTTCGTGCCTCTGGAAATAGCATTTTAGCTTAATGAGCTGGAGGCTAAGAGTGTCAAATATTGTACTGACTTGGCAAAAGAGGAGCTTTCATTAGCAGATGGACAATAGCAGAGATGATGGATTTGACAGATCCATCCAGTGTTTTCAAGAACTCATTGAATTAATTGTTCTAAATAGCGGGTATTGCAACATGTTGGGCTGGGGAAGGGAATTAAATCACTCAAAATGAAAAGTTATTAAACAAGAAGGCAGTGAGGATGAAGGCCTACTTGTTAGTGCTGCACCGAGAAGGAGTAACGTGGCTGAGCACGGTCCCAGCCCCGTTCCTGTACACAGTGAGGAGGGGTCACAGCCAAGCCCTGGAGTAGACACTCCTGGAGCATTCTTCTTCGGATTCTGCCTGGTACAACTAAGGATGGTGTTGAAACTCAAATGTTAGTGCATGACAGAAGAAACAAAAGCAGTACTAGCTATCTCAAGTCTTCTAAAAATGTTCTTCATTGCCGGTGTCATAAAGGTGTAAGATATAAAATGCATTATTTCACAATTTAAGCCAAGGGATGGGTGACTCATATCAAAATCAGCTCTATGAATGTCAAGTTGGAAAAGCAGGCACTTAAAATTCTGGAATCTTTAGCTTGGTCTTAAAATCTCTGATTTCCAGGAATACTGAGGGGAGTTTCTGATAACAACACAATAACAAAATGTCAGGTTTCAGGTGAGATTTCACTACCTACTAAATGTTGGCACGCAGAGACCACTAGGCATGGGTCACTGTTGGAAGGAATGGATATCTATGGAGGTGGAACAGAAGAGAGTTTTTATAACAGTATTTTTAATGATCCTTCAAATACTGCTCATATATTTACAGCTATTAGCAGTCCTGGTTGGGATTGTCAAGAGTAAATGGAAAGATGAAGAAAATTAAATGTAGGAACTTGATAGTATAGAAATACAGTACTACTTCATAAGTGTTCTTAGTGCTGGCACATAATGGGACATAATCAGCCACAGCTGATATGTCTAATTAATAAATTATGTCTATTTCATCTGTCCCACAAAATGTCTGAGAAAGAGTATAGGGTAAAACACCTCCATCCTGAGTTGGTACTGCTCAGAACCTGCATAGAAATAACAGTGAGAGCACTAGAAGTATTTAATCCTCTGAAGTATCCAAACATTTGTGCCAGCACATTTCATCACGTTTCCATTTTGAGGATTTTTGTGGGTAAATTACAGAGTAAGAATTCAAATGACAAGAAACTGTGGGTGTGCTTGTGTACATATAGTGGCAGATCCCGCACACCCACTCTCCTGTGTAGGTGCCTGAACCCTACCAAGAAATGCAAAGCATGTTTTTCTGATTCAGTGAGGTGTGCCCCATTGTCTCCAGGTGAGGTGTATAATATGGGTTGGCAAGCTCCCTTCTGGGCTTTGTCTTGACAATCCAGCAAATGGCTTTAGGGCCCCTACTCCAAAACCACCACAGCCACATGACTGAAACATTAATCCAGTACAATAAATGTATTCTGAGGGTTCAAATTTGTTCAAAACTGTTGACAGGTAACATGCATTCATACGGTTGAACGCTGGGTAAGGTATTTATTATTTGGGCCTCCCGTGTTAACTGTGTGTTGAATTGACAATCAATCAATCATCTTTTCATAGCTAAAAGATAACTTGTGTAAAATTTAAACAATACATTGTGGCTAATTTTGAAGAAAATAAATTGAATCATGATAAATTGAATCACAGAATCATCTGATCTGGACTGAACTCACATTGTGTGGTGGTGAGATGACAGAGATAGACTGTATACCTGCCTGTGGAACTGCGGCTTCAGAGACAGTGAAACCTGAATTAAAGAGAGCATCAGCAGAAGGAAGTAGGAACAGTCAAGCTGTGAGAGGAGGAACAGACCACCGCTCAATTGGTGTTATTTTTTTCACTGTTAACTGAGTTAACAGTAATGGGAAACCTAAAGAGAGGGATCTCTGTAGCCTGCACACGACCACATTTGTGACTCCGAACAGAATGGGAACTCTGCCTCCAAGCCATTGCATATTACATAAACACCATTTATGTTAAGTGTACATAAAATTGTGAAGCACTTACATCTGTTTCACTAATCAAATCACGATGGTAAGCAATTACTCAGAGACTCCTGTATTTGCAAGCATCATGATGGTTGTAGCATCCTGCCCCCTTCACTACATTTATTCTGTAGCGGAGTCTGTACCCACACGTGCATGCACATCTGCCATACAGGTACCACACACCCACAAAGGTAACACCACTACTATTTACACCAACCTGCCCTGGACTGCTCTCTGACACCCTGACCAAATAGAATGAGGGGCCCATGTCTGTATTAGTAGACTCCAAAATAAGGGGACTGCACCTGAACACACATAGCAGGACGAACTGCTGCCCAGGCAGTTCCCAGATGTGCCCAGGACAGCTACCCGCCCGTGGGGCTGAGCTCAGCACCCAGACACCTGCTCCCTCCCTAATTTACGGGCATAGATGCAGTGACAGTGTCTCCTAGTGGCTGCATTCTTACAGGAATGCATTCAAACTCCACGCCTCAAATTCACACTCTTCAAAAGCACACAAAATACAAAACTGTTGCTAGATTTTTAGAGTACTAAAATACCATCACTCACCAAATATCCCAAGTTGGAAAGGATCCACAAGGGCCACTGACTCCAACTCCTGGTTCTGAATAGGACCACTCAAAAATCAGACCCTATGCCCACACTCTCCTTGAACTCCAGCAGCTCTGTGGAGCCTGTTCTACACTTCCCACCCTCTGCTGAAGAACCTTTTCCTGATATCCAATCTGACTCTCCCCTTTTTACCCACTTGAGTGGGTAACAAGGAAATAGCTTTAACACTCGATATCTGATGATTAGATCACAAGCTGATTTAACATCTGAAACCTCTATGTTATGCAAATATGTTTAAAAAAAAAAAAAACTGTTGCAATGCACTGCATTATTTCCTTTTGAAACAGTTAACTCTGAAGAGAGAAGTGAGAGGCATAAACCAGGGGGAAGCAAGGAGTCCACGCAGCATCCATCTCATTTAAGCTTTATGTCCTCTTAGAGTCCGTAAAAGCAAAGGAAAGGCTAAAAAGCTCTGCCTCCTTCAGGAGGAACAAGTCAGCCTCCAGAGATTCCACCTGAGCACTACGCAATGCACACATTGGAGAATGCGAACTGTTGTCACTGTGTCTCTGGATCACATTAGATCTCAGGGAAGGTAATTGTGGCAGAGGGGGATGCTAAAACAGAGAGCATGAAAACAAGCAACTCCAAACAACACCAACAATTGCTTCCAGCCCTTCTTCCTCGAACCTTCTAGCACAAACTAAACACCCAAAATCCATCCCGGTAAATGAGATGGGTACAGGGTTGTGACAGGAGGACCTCACAGGCAAGGTAAGCGCATTCCTCAGTGAGACAAAGCGCCAGCAGCTGGAACTACAGCAAGGCAGACCCACTGGCCTGACCCTGCCGTGTCAGGGGATATTCCCTTTCTCATTTTCAGATGATTGAAGTTTCCCGTTGTCCACATTTTCTTTCTTGGAACGGGAAGTTTCAGGTGGCAAATTCCCACACGTGTAACTTTTCTCAAATTAAGTATTAAAACAGTGGAAAGGTACAGACAAGAAAATCTTTCCTAGTAAATCCTGGTCCTGAGTAACCACTGCTTTTTGTGAATGTAATACAGATTTGCCTTCCCCTGTGTGTACACGGAAGCCTTATCATTTGCCATGTGCCCTGTCACATTCCCAACACCTCCAATTTGGAGACTCCATGTAAACCCCCCTGTTAGAGGAGAAAACGCACTGCAAAACTGACTGCGGTTGGAGTGGTTCTATCGCAACAAAATAGCGACTGTACGAGCTACCAACCTCAACTAACACCACCTGAGCACCACAGAGCCACCAGACGCTGTGCCAGCACGCACACAGCCCGTCCCACCTCTCGCAGGGGTCTCTCCGTGTACCTGTGTGTGGCTGAGACACACTGCGCTGCGCACAGCAATGGGCACTCTCTGCCACCTGTCTCTTTTCCACTGCACCAGTGCCGATGGAAAGCCTTCCTCGAACAGCCCGGATGGTCCCGAATTTGTTTCCCTGACGGTCCTTACGACGCCTGAGCTCGCCGGCCTTAATGCCAGTACGTAAAGCTTATTTCTCTCCTCAGCTTCTCACCTGAGGGGGGGAAAGATGACAATTCAGGTTCTCAGCAGTACAAAGGGATCGACACGAGACACACATCCCACTCAGCTACAATTGGGCACCAGTTGAAACGTACCCGATAAGAGCGCTGGCCTGTTTTTGTCTCAGTGAACTTCCTGAGAAGTTTGAAAACAAGGCCTAAACTTTGTGTTCCTTTCGTCTTGCTGACCATTTAGCTCTGCGCAATAAGGACAGCAATATCACACATCTATGGAAGCGTCTCTAACTCTGGAGCTCCCACCTCCTTTAGCCACCTGCTCAGTCAGCTTCTCTGAAGTGCACTTCTCCTCCTGTACACATTACCCCCTAGGGTACCCCTGCTGCAGCCTGCTCTCGTCATGTCTCTTCCCATTAAACCCTGCCACAACAAACCGCTGGCCCCACAGCCTCCCTCTTTGGGATGGAATGGTGGGCAGCCGAAGCGTGTCAAGCAGAGCGGAGTCAGGTAAGGAAGTAGAAGCACAGAGCCACAGCCATGGGATGCAAACTCCTTCTGAACCTCTTTTTCAAGGCTCCATCCCTGGGGTCTGTCCTGTTCTTGAAGAACCATTGCTGGCACTGCCACGCTCTGGGTCAGCTGCTCTGCAAGGAGCGTGTCCCTTTGGTCGTGTAGGTGATGGGACAACTGTGTGCACACTCCCTAGCCATGTGCTGGTAAATCCGCTCCGTCTCTGCACCCAAGAACCACACCAGCCATACAAACAGAGCTTGCTCTTGCGCCCTGTCCTCAGAGAGTCCCATCCAGAGCAGATCATGCTGATACAACCTGACAACATCCAGGGATAAAGGGGAAGCTCACACCAGACGCAGCCTAATGCTAGTCTGTATTAGAAGAGGGCAACCAGAGATCAGGGGAACCTTTTCATTTCTCTCCCACTACCTGCAAAGCGAGGATCCCACAGCAGATCCTTATGATCCCCTTTCGTGGGACAGGGACGTAGGCAGGAATACGGACATGGATGGGGACAGGTCTCCGTCCCAGGGCCGCTGTCCCACCGGGCTCCGTGCCTCTCCTCAAAGCCTCTTGTATAACCCTTCGCCCTTCCCAGCATCTCCCTCGCTTGTTTGGCACAAATCTCCCGAATTGCAAAACTCCTGCAGAAGTTGGATCCGCGCTGCCTGCCTTCCCCAGGGCCGGGCAGGGACAGCTCCCGGCTGGTCCCGGAGCACGGGCCGCGGTTATGGCGAGGAGCACGCCCGGCTCCCCCGGCAGCGCTCCGGCAGGTGCTCTACGCTCATTTATTTACCCTCCGGGGCTGAAAGAAAGAAGCGACGGGAATAGAAACCAAAACCCCTCCGGCGGCTCAGACGTGAATCCCCTTCTCCCGCCCTCCCTCCCGACCGCGGCTGCCCGCTCCTCGCTGCCCGGCGGCGGAGCCGAGGGTTAACAATGACACAGCCGACACGCGGCCGCCGCAGACGCACAATGCGGGACCCCCCGCTCCCCGGTCCCTCCCTCCGCACCGGCGCTCCCCTCACCCTTCCGTCGACGCCATGGTCCCGAGAGCCCCCCTGTCTCCTCGGCAGCCCGGACAGCGGGGCTGAGCGGCGGCGGCTCCGCGGGTGTCCCTCTCTCGCCTCGGGGAAGCGGCGCGCGGTTGCTGGTAATCCTCGGGGCCGCGCCAGGCGGGGAGCGGCGGCTCCGCTCGGCGCCTCCCGCCCCGCCACCGCCACCTCCCGCCCGCCGAGCGCTCCGGCCGGGCCTGGCGGGGCGAGGAGCCGCTGGCACCGCTGCGGTCCCGCGGCGCCTGTGTGTGTGTGTGTGTGTGTGCGCGTGTGTGCGCGCGTGTGTGCGCGCCCGCCGAGAGGTGGGGGTGACTTCACATCGGCGCGGCGCTGGCTGAGGCAGGATTGGAAGGTTTAGCCTTCTAGCTGTGGATTTGCCGTCTATCCCTCTCTATTTTAGGCAAGGGCTGACATCACCGGCCGCCGGTACTCCTATAAATCCCCCCAACCTCTCGCTCAAAGGACAGAAAGGAAAGGGGAGGGGGCAGCGAGCCCCTCGCAGGGGGAGGGCCGCTCACTACCTGCCCCGCACCGCCCCGCCGGGACCCCCGGGCAGGAGCGGGCCGGGCCGCCTCCCGCCGCCTCTCGCTCCCCGCCCGCCCGTCCGCTCGCCACCGCGGCCCGGCAGCCGCTCCCCGCCGCCGAGTAACCTGCCCCGGGCCAGCGGGGCTCGGGGCCGCCCGCCGGGGGACGCCGGCCCGGCGACGGAGCGGTACTGCCCCCTGACGGGCAGGCGGCGGCGACGCGGCACCACCTGCGCCGGTGGCACTGCGGGGCGGCGGAGGCTCCGCGCGCTGCGCCGGGCTGAGGGACGCGGGGACGGCGTGAGGGAGGCCGGGCGCTGAGCGGGAGTTGCGCGGGGCTGCCGAACCCGAGGGGTTGCTTGCTCCTCTCCCCGGCCGATGTAGAGGTCCTCACCTGTCTGAAAGGAGGTGCTTGAGGTAGTTTGGCATCTTAAAAATAGGTCCTTGAGCTCTGGAAGAGGTGCAGGCGCGGCGGCTGTAGCAGCCTCCTCCCGCGGTAAGATTTCACTTTCATCCCTCGGAATAAACTTTGGGGTGGTTCACACTGCCAGGGAGCAGCGATGGTGTTACTGCCCAGCACAGCACCTCTCAGCTGTTTGTTGCCTGATCTGTAGTGACTGAACCTAAACGGGGCTGGCGCTGAGGCAGAGCTGAAGGATCAGTAAATGCTCACCGAGGCCGATCGGCAGTAAAAGAGAGGAGTGAGAGCTCAGACTGGAATTAATACAGACTTCTGCCGTTCAGCGTGCCTAGCTCTCTCCAGGACGAATCACGGAGGAAGAATCATTCAGGGCCCATTCTTCTCAGTCACAGCGGCGAAGAACGACGCAAGGTAGAGCGGGGCAGGTACAGTGCCACAGCTGAGAGGAGCACCAGCTCCCAGACACCCGTGATATCAGCATTACCATTAGGATGTCAAAATTCTTATTTAATGTACTCATGGAAGAGCTCTCAGTCGGCAAGCCATGCTCCAATAAACAATTATATCCCTCTCTCCTTCTTTCATTTTATTCACTGTTGCGGCACCAGGAAAAAAAAAAAACATCTTGACCTTTTGCAAGTCTACACTCCTCCAGAACTGTCATCTAATTTCCTCAATCCCGTTCTGTCAGAGGGGGATTACCATAATTCATTCACTGAAACATGTTCCTCCCAGGGATTTTTCATATTTAGTTCAGAATTTTTCTTGCCGTACAGTTCGCAAGCCAAACACAACCTCTTTGGCAGTAGGAAATAGACAAACGATATGAAGTAATTCACTTTGGTTGTAGACCTTAAAATAAAGGGCTTAAACTGAGCCCTTAACTAAAACCTGGTCCTGTCGCCATTGAAAATAAAGGAAATGCAAAAGCATTTAGTTCTTCTGCCCAGGAAAGCAAAAAGGAATTATGTGGAACATTCCTACGTACGAGTTGGCCATTTAGCAATAAACTGCAGATTCAAAAGTGGATGGGGAACTACAGAGCACAAGATTTCATAGCATCAGAGAAATGGGAGCTGGAAACAGACCTGTCAGCTTCTAAGAGCCACAGCCATGCCACAGGCTTGGCAGAACATGGCTTCAGGATCCAAGTCCTTGGTGGGCGTGCTTAATTCTTTCTTCAGCTCTTCACATCCAGCTGTTGCTGTGACCTGGTTTGGGCACTGTAATAATCTGCAGGTTCTAGAAATTCCAGGGTGTCGCAGATGAATTATGGGAGGCATTCCTCTGTCCTCCTTCCTCAACTTTTTCATCTTCCATCTTTATTCATAACTGAACAGAGGAAAATGATGTAGTGAGAAGAAGTTAAGAACCACGAGGAGACCGAAGTCTCTCCACTGGACAACATTCCCAACAGGAGAATCTCACGCTTTGATGTCAGAAAGTCCAGGCAGGAAAAACCTCCGCTCAGCGTGACACCTGGCCATAATTCTTTACTTTGTTGCTCTTCAGGGGAGTTATTTTGCCACAAAAAAATACGGAGCGGATGGAAACTGGAACTTATGCTGAGGTCTTCGGAGATCTTTGAAATAATCCACATGGAAAAATGTTTTGCAAAGTGTGTTTCGGGTTTTCATTCACTCTCTGAGTACGTTTCGTTGCAGTGGTTCGTGTACAACAATAGCATCACTGGGTTTATGAAGAAAAGAAGGTCCTTGTTATTTGTGCAGTAATTGAATTATGTGCTGATGCTGCCTTTCAGCGTGCATGAAGAGCCTCAATGAGAGTCACATGCAAACAGACAAGGGCAACAGAGAGTCCCTGGGGTGCGACACAGATAAAACAACAAGGAATTTAAATAATGCCAGACGTGGGTATATAGGTTAAAAAAACAAACCATGGTTTATTTAAACGTGTAAAGTACTTTGGAGGGAAAAAGATTACATTGTACTATGGCAATAGAAATAGCACATACCATAACAAGCTCATCCATCATAATGAATTCAGGCTACTCTTTGCAGCCTCCTACTCCTGTCAGTCAGACTGACCTTCGGGAGAGGCTCATCAGTGACTTCTCTTGGGGACTCCATACTACAGATTAATTTGGGTCACAATTTGTTGTCCTGTATCTGTACATCAGACTCGGGAGCAGGACGTCACCCTCCCACCAGGGGAGACAGGTGAAAAATGGCAAAACTTCCCATGCACTATGACATTTAGTCATGAATTGAGAGTAGCCTGATGGAGCGTCTGATCCTAGGACGAATTACCAGGGTGTCTGCCTTAACCTTATCCCAGACTGGGATAAAGAGCCTAAAGCAGTGAGAAATATCATGATAATTACAAAATGCCATTTCCAGACACAGCTTTTTATTTCAGGTTCTTTTCAATCCAGTCTTTGAAAGGAATCGCTTTGGTGAAACCACTGTAGAGTTCTAGGCTGCAAGTTTTATCGTAACCCCAGCTCACTAATCCCATCAGGTGCCACCTCAGCTCAGGAGATGCTTTTCCTGGTAAACTTATGGCTGCAATCCCACCAGTCTCAGCAGGGCAGATATTTGAAAAGGCTGCACGGTCCTGTTTGGCACAGAACATGCTGTCGGTGATGCTGACCTGTATCCCATTATCCTCATACTGTTGCTCACACAACAGTGAGTCCACCATTTGAACAGCTCCCATGCGGATTGTGTCGTTCTTGTATCCAGGATCTTTAATATCAGCCAATACCTTCCAGCCAGTAACCATTATTTTTAAATCCTCTATGGATGAAGTCAAGTCATGAGAAGATGCCAAGCAAATGGGTTGAACACGACTGCTGATTCTGGCTTTGTCCAAAAGTTTTATGATAGCTATATCAGAATCAAGTAATATGGGGTCATAATTGGGATGCACTATGATGGCAGAAATCTGAGGAGAAAACAGAACAGGAAGAACTGTAACATTAATAGCAATGGAAAATCAGCAGTGCAATTTCCATACTTTTAAATTTTAGTTTACATTTTTATGGGGACTGCTGAGTCACAGCCTGAACCACTGATCACCTGGAGAAAAGACCCAGTCAGCCCTGGGAGCTCAGGTGAAGGCAATTCACCTGTGCAACTGGAAGAGGGTGGAGCCTCTTTGACCTTATTTAAGGGCTGACCTCCTCTGAGAAGGGGCCTTTTGTTGGAGTTCACTTCTTTGTAGAGTTTCATCAGTGAGCTTAGATCCGATCCTCAGAGATGGGTGAGTTTGTTGTTTTTTTTTTGTAATAGCTTTTCATTGTGCTGGTACCTGTGCTGTTACAGCATTCCTCTCTGCTCCCAAAGGGTTCTTTTACCTTTGAGCTTGATCACGTGAGTATCATAGAATCTTCAGAGTTGGAAGAGACCTCTGAAGGCCATCTAGTCCAAATATGAAATGTGCAAAGAGATCAAGCATCTTATGTTAAGAACGTTTGGTTTTCAAGCCAATTTTCACTGCATGAAACTCCTCCTAATGGAAGGAGTCAAAGATATTTCCAGCAAATGGGGGAATTAATGGCCAGTTCCTGCCCAACCTACTGTAGGGAGCTGGCTTTAGTAGGGGGTTTGGACTTGATGATCTTCAGAGGTCCTTTCCAACTCCTGTGGTTCTGTTATTCACTAATAGAATGTTGGGGCCAAACATTTAATGCCAGCTACTTTGAAACACTGGAAGGATGAAGAGACTTCCTAATAAGAAATATTGCCTAAAAAGTGATGTAATTAGGGAGGTCTGAGAAATCTGGGATTAGAGAATGAAAACAAAAATAAAAGGGAAGAAGGGAATCAAATTAACCATGATTTCTTGGATGAAATCTGTTAATTAACTCATGTATTCCCCCACTCCAGAAAAAGAAATACAGCTAAAATTGCTGTATTTATCTTCATTTAGATTTCTTCCTCTCTGGTTCTAACTCAAAGTAACAAATCATTCTGGCAAGCTTTAGGTGCTATTTTAGGAATTGAATTCAGATATAAACACCTTTTGAGTTTAAAGATGGATAGATAACCTTGGGACAGAGGCATGAAATGTTTTAATGGTGTCAAGCCAGGATCTTGAGCACAAGTTTCTTTTGTAAATCATGCTAATCGCTTTTGACAGCAACTGACATCGCTTCTCCTTTTTTTTATTTTCTGGCAATATTGCTGAAGGTATCATGGCCCAAGGAACCAGAGTTATTTTCTTAGTGATCTGTGTTAGGAGAGAGACATGCGAGTTGGACGGTGTCAGGGGAGTTTTATGCTCTGCAGCACGTCCCCTCCTTGTGCCATGACAATTCTGTCAATTGATTCTCTAGATAGCCACTTCAAAGACACAATGCATTGCCCAAAGGATAATCTTTTTTTCCCTGTACAAGATGAATGTGATCAGCATCTGTCAGTGCTGATCATTTCCTGCTCCCAGTAGGATTACTCACCCGCAGGTTCTGGATGGTCTTTTCATCCCTGTCATCATCTCGGTAGAATTTCCCCAGAACCACCTTGAGCTCTGCTGTCTTGAGCACAATGGTCTTGCCCAGGTCAGTGACACAGTGAGCTGCCACCACTACAGTGCGCTCGTTCACCAGGGCCCCACTGCAGATGAGGATCCAGGCCCCTTTTTTGAGATTGTTCTCTTTCACCCCGTTGGCTGTCCGGTAGATTGCTGCTTGCCAGGGCCACCTGGTAGAAGTCACAGCCTTCTGAAGAGTGATGTTTTCTGCTTTTCCGCAGACTGGGAAAACATGAACCAAGAATGAGGTGATACCTCTTCCCCATCAAAGCATCCACCTGTAATTCTCAATTCCTGCTTAGGATGTACTAGAATGAACCAAACTGCAATTGCTAACATTAGAGATGGCTTTCTAATAAGCCTTTATCTCCAGTCTGCAAAGTTCTAACAGAAGAGTATTTTATATAGCTTAACAAGAGAAACACGTTTGTTTTTCTTATGTTCTGAATTCCTGGCTGAAGAAGAAATGTAGAATTGGCACTTGAGTAGGTAAATTTTAAAGGTAACTTTATCAGACTGCACTATAATGAGAAAGCTACATAAGAACTGAAAGAACACTTTTGATTCTTGCTTATGGTAAGGGCCAGTGGTGTACTAAAACCATTCCAGACAGACACAGAACAGTTGTGCTGCTCTAGAGCCAGTCTTATTGCAGCTGAGCTCAAGCCTATGAGAACAGATTTGTCTTGTAGTGGAACTTTGAACCAAATACACATAAATCAATAGCTATTCAAAGCAAAAGGTGTGCTCTGTCTTAGGACTGTGTCACTATGGGTCAGACCTGGGGGTAAAATTTCCTGCATTTGGGAAAGTTTGCTTACGCTCTGCAATATCAACCCTTCTTTAGCAGACTATTTTAAGGGAAGAGCCGCTTTAAAATGTGGGCGCTCCATTGTTTTCCTTAAAGCTTGATGTAAGCAGTGTACCAAAGCACAGAGATGAAAGCAAAACCATATTTGCAATAATGCTACAGGAAAAGTGATAGCAAGAGTACATTTTCAGTAACGAGGGAACCACATTCCACCTTTGCTTGATGAAAGAGTAGAAAACCTGATGGCAAATTACATTGCTGAAAGCTTGATTCCTTTACCATCACCTACAGAAGTTGTACTGGTGGATAAAAAGAGTTGTCTGTCCTCTAGGCTTTATTGCTCCTTTCTCCCACCTGCAAGCATGCACAGCCTACGCTGTTGGTATTCCCTGATTATCTAAGATGAATACACAGCTTGTTTCCCCCATCCACCAAGACATGTGCATTTGTTTTCCCCTGGAGACTCACTTGGAACACACACAGGGGCCCTTCCACTCCATTTTCCTGTCTTCAGACAAGTCCTCCTGCTGCTACCCAAGCGCCGGTAGAAGGGAGATATGCATTCATACTGAAGCTGAGTGTGCAGATGCTGGTACCCTGGGGGCAGGTCTCCAAATGGTAGTGCTGGCTTCTTGGTTGGGTAGATTTCAAGCTTTTGCTTGCTGAATGCAGATGAGTAAAGCTGATGCAAAGGTGTTTCCCTGTTTCAATGAACAAAGAACGCAAGGTCGTAATAAAAACACAGTAAGAGCCATCATTCCATATTTTTATCACTAGCCGTGTTTGGTATCATTTAAAAGCATGAGCAGTTTGTGAAAGAGTAAGGCGAGATATCTTTCCAGCATAGCTGGATTGTAAATGGGATTACTGCTGGACTATTTTATTTATATATGTGCATATGTTTATAACTTGTGTAACTGCTTTATAACTACTTGTGTCTGTTCTTACTCTTCTCATTTTATGGTTTCTGGATCACATCCAGTTGCCTCTGGATGTGGAATAGTTTTTTTTTCACAAAAGGTTTGAAATACTCTGGTTTTAAACAGGGAAATTATTCTAGAAGTTGGTGTTACCATAATTAATTCTCACTAGAGAGGAGTTAGGCACATCTTTTCTCTAGTGAGCACTTTAATAGGCAGTATTAGGAATCGATTCAGATTAAATCATGTTGATAAAGTTGCTTGATTTAGCAATTAACAAAGATAATAACCTCACCACAGAGATTTAATAATTGCAATAATCACTAAGCTTCTGTTTTGAAATTGTACTGATTAGCTGGAACATGGCATATAATTAAAGAAATAAATAGATGCCTGGATATGGACCATAAGCTTGATGACAGTAATACTTAAATCTTCATCACTTAGGACTCATCCCTTGCTCTAATGGTTAAGAGCACATTTGTATATAGAAATCTATTTACACCTGAAAAATTAAGCGATGAATTAATTTCCCTTGTTATTTCCAGTATTGCCTGCATCCAGAGAAGCCACAAGGATGCTTTTTCACATGGAAATGCAACTTTTAGTCCAAGTGATACTGCCTCCATCATCCAGAATTTGTGAGGAGATACAGGCATGGCGGTACTCAGTGAAAGTGAAGTTATTAAGAACAAGAGCAACCACAAGCTTCCTGTCCTTTGGACGAAGGATGAGAACTGCTGTGGTCACGCAACATCTGCCTGGTTCTATTCCCTTCTTGTGTGTAACCCTACAGTGTTGCATTATCTACATTTGATCTTATCTGTGAAGCGTAGAACACACTTCAAGGCATAAAACCAGTTCATGTACTTTAGATGCCACCTTGATGCCATGCAGATGGGAGAATGGATGCACTCTGATACGGCTTGCATTAATATCAGACTTTTACAATAAAAAGACCTGTGTTCAAAAGTGAATTAAGAAATTCAAGTGAGAAAAATCTCTTGATGGCTCTGAAAGTCTCCTGGTGTTGTCTCAGGAACCACTCTTCAACTCATATGCTATAGACAGCTGGAGACTGGGAGACAACTTGGGGGGAAGTGTGTGCTTGCCTACTTGCTGAAGACTTCTTTAGGCACCTGCTACTGGCCATTGCCAGAGACAGGCTGTAACTTGAGCTGGACCTTTATCCTGTCCGTATATGGCTGTTCTTAAGACCAAAGATGAGGACAGGTCTTGCACTGAATTGAAAAATAAATGAATCCTCTATTGGAAAAATCATGCTGAAATGAGAAATTACTTCTTGGACAACGCTAACCCGAACAATGCAGCTTAACTAGATCTAATCTGTGCTCAATTCAAGAAAGCAGCAAAATGGCCAGGTAGGACAGCATCTAATCTTTAATTTCCTTCCTTTCTTCCTACTCTGCTTCTTCATCTTCCCCATGCTCATCCCAAAGCCAACTTTGTATCAACTGTGCTGTCTTGCTTTGGGTGATGAAATCTAAGTCAGATTACATCGCCCTTTCTCTCCTTGAGCTCTCCCCACTCATTTCTTCACTAAGGTGATGTATTTTCATATTTTAAGACACATTCCTAGCCCCAGGGAGCTGTTCCTCAGACTGTTCTTGTACTTTGTTACAAGCTTGCAAGCCTAATTCTGGTGTGGTACAGTACTTCACACACTTCTAATTGTGCTTTTCTTTCTGGCTGCATCCTGCATCTTGCAAGCCTGTGCTCAGTCAGACCTCCCATCCCATCAGCTCTCATTGCCTGGCTATCAGTAGAGTTCACATGAAGTACTTCACAGGACTGGTTGTTCAATCAGGCTAAGGCACATGAGGTAAAAAGAAGAGGAGGGAAAAGCAATCACATTTTTCTTAAAACTGTAGTTGAAGTCTTGACATTCTTACCTTGACTGGACTTGCATTGGCAACACTTTCTGTCTCACCAGGTCGGAGATCTTTGGCTCTCTGCAGGCTAGAAAAAATAGAATGTTTCACAGTACTTTTCCACATTCATGGCTTATACTCATTTTACTATGGAAGATTTGTCTGCCAGTGTGTCTGAATACCAGTTATACTGCCGCAGCTGATGGTTATGAACCTGAACTAACTTTTGAAATAATGGAATTATAAAAAAAGAAAAAGCTTTGTTTTCATCCCTATAGCCACACAGAGCTAATGCCAGTGAGTCGGCACAAGGCTGCAAGATATTACACACACTTAAAAGCCTCTTTGTGAGCACTCCATTTGGGAGGAGCTGGGGACTCAGAATCTGAGGATGACCATCGAGTAACCTGAATATGCAGAAAAAAGAGAAGCGAAACCAGGGATTTCTGATTTTGCATATTTTCTTAATTTGCTTTAAGACCAGAGTAAAATATTCAGCTTTATCGCTTCAAATAACTCTGCTGGGATTTCCTTCCTGCTGCGCAGAGGAGAAGAAACAGAGTCTATCAGGATGTATTTCATTTGTATGTTTGAGCATTCATTTCTGTGGGATTTAACAAAATCTTGCTCTTTGTGGTTACTGTGTGTGTTAACCTTTATGTCATTATCAAAGTTAACATCAATAACGAAGCTTTCCACAAATGGAGATGATTAGGGGCTTCAGGGAGAGAGTATTTCTATCTAAAATAACAGAATAAAGAGAATTCCCCAGGGGACAGATATATTTCCTTATATTATCATTACTTCAGTTAACAAAAAATATATATATCCATTAGAATATGTTTCCAAAAATGCTTTGGGAGAATGAATTTGGCAGTTCCCCAGCCCAAATCCCTTCATCCATTCAGGTTTCCAGACATGCTTACAGTAGCCCCAGGTCAATAGCATAATTCCCTTTCTAGCTAAGTATTTAAAGACGTGTTTCAGTGTTTTTGATGAATGCAGATGGTTTAAGAACATCCTCAAGTGATTTTCTAAACCAGACGTTCAAGGCTGCAATCTACAAGCTTGGTCTTACAAACTTTTACACTCAGGACTGGTCCTATTGACTTAAAAGGGTTGTAAGAGGAGAGCTGCGTCTTATCACGTCAACTCTGATGAGGCAGTTATTTATTTCTATTTCAATTCCCTGCTGTTCTTTGATAATGATCTTACACAAATTTCATCCTATAAAGAGGGTAATAAGGGTCTAGGGGAATATTTCTCTTCACCTTTAAAGATGGAAACATCTGCTGGAATAACTGGCATCTTCTCTGGCTGAGTTTAGCAGCCAGTAATAGCTGGCAAACTACCATTCTCAGTATCAGGTATCAATCAGACAAAATTTATTCTTAGGAAAAATTATTCTCTGGCCAGTGTAAAATATGTAAAACAAAATCTAGTAAAAAAAAAAAAAAAAGCAGCTTTTATGAGTTGTAAAAAAGACTGTAAATTACCTTTAATACAGATTGGCTGTTTCCCTGACCATTCTCCATTGTCTTGGCAGGTCCTCTGTTCATTCCCACTAAGAACATAGGAGTTGTTACAAAAGAAAGCAATGACTGTGCCAATTTTTGCATAGCGTCCATTCAAGAGCCCAGTGTCTTCCACTACTCTTCTGTAGCCATTGAGTGGGCCACCAGGATCTGAGCAGCTTTTTTCATCTAGAACTAACAATAAGGGGAAAAACAGTAACCATTTTATCAAGCTCACAGCGTTATTTTCACCCATCAGATTGCTTGACTTTTCATTCAGGTGTTGCAATACAATACATGCTTAAGATGCCTCTCTATGGCCCATCTGTCCCATGGGATCCATCAGCCTTTGAGAAAATCAAATATTGAAGATGCAATGATAATACAGATGCCTGTTAATGATACACATTTTTGTCTGTGTTAAAAGCATAAGATTCTCAGATTCTTAAAAAGTCTTTAAAACTTGGCTGGCAATTCTGAAGAAGAACTTTGTCTTTACGTGATGTTGATGTCCCATTATCATTAACAGGACTAATTCAGGGGCATAAAAGTATGCACTTAAGCTATTTACGCAAAACAAGCCCTTGGCATCCTTTTCCCATTTCTATGCTTTCAGTACTTCACTGGTCTTGGATAATAAAACTAGACTACTAAATTTTGCTTTTATGTTTGGTTGCATTTTGGTCTCTTAGCACTGACAGCAATCTCGATAATCCAGGGAAATAAATGAATTTAAAGAGAATATATATATATTTACTAATACTAAAAGTTTAATGTGAAAATTCATAGGCATACAGCATATAACCTCTTTTACTTCTTCCTTCTCAATATTTTCCCCTTCTTTTTATTTGCTGTTTTGCTTATTTTTCTTACGATTAACTTAATTTTTTGGCCTAAATCTAGATGACAGTATTCCCTTTGTGATGCTTCACTTCACAAAAGCACCAATGTATAACTAAACACTCAAGCATTTCTTTAAATCTCCATGTAATCAGCACAGCAGCAGTGTAAAGGTATGGCCCTGGCCTGTTCCTGTATCCTCATGTTTCCAGGGCCCAGCTCAACAAAGCACGTGAGCTCATAGTGAACTGTGGCAGTACAAGGTTCAATGAAGGGCATCTGCTCCTAACACGGAGCAGATAATCCAAATACATCATTGTTTTTCAGTGCAAGTCACAATGAAAAACCAAGGAGAACTAAACTACTTCTCAGCCAGAAGAAAGGGAAAAACCAAGCCTCGTGTCAGGGGGAAGTTTTTTATTGAGAGACTGGTGAGGTGCTGGAACAGGTTGCCCAGAGAGGTTGTGGATGCCTCATCCCTGGCGGTGTTTAAGGCCAGGTTGCATGGGGCCCTGGGCAGTCTGATATAGTACTTGACCTAGTGGCTGGCAAACTTGCCTGTGGCGGGAGGGTTGAAATTTGAAGATCCTTGAGGTCTCTTCCAAACCAAGCCATTCTATGATTGTATGATGCTATGATTCTCATTTCCTTTTTTGTTTGGATCTGTCTTTCTCCCCTGCACCTCACAGGCTCTCTCACTTGTGAGCCGTACATGACTTGTAACTTTACAGCAGCTAAAGACTGCAAGAATAATCAACAGTATAATGTTTTATTTGCAAGCCAATTTGTGTGCAGATATCTAGCCTGGAGGCATCTTGTGATGAGCAGGGCATATATTTCCAAATGTACCTAATCTGGGACCAAGTGAGTCAATGAAAGCCTTCTCTTATTTCATCATGTTCACTAACTTGAATCCTAGCTCAAGGTTATGATTTTTCTGATGGACTAAAAATAATGAGAAAACATCTGGGAAGGAGAGACCCACATCATACCACCAACACTCCAGTAACAGCCAAGTCTAAAGATCGATGTCTCACTAGAGACATCATTCAGCAGGAACCTATTGCATTTATTGCAATTGGAGGTGTTCTGTCTAGATAGAAGAACGCCTTTGCTTGTTTTTCAGATGAACTTATATATAGCTGCTTCATAACATTCTCCACAAAATCTGCTTTGCTTGCCAGTGCACACTTGTGAAAGCACTATTCAAATTGATATTAAGTGTACTGGAATATGGAAATGGAATTGTGCAATATGAAACAGCAAAAAATTAGTCTCTTTGGATAGGAAGAAGGGGGTTGGAATTTCACAGATGAATCAGTATGAATGGTAGGTCTGCCATAGGCATGCAGACTTGCACAGCAGGAATGAATAGAAGTTTCTCTTTCAATAGTTTTAGCCTTGGATAGGAATGCTGTTAACATAAGAGTCTATTCTTCATGCAGTAAGCACCAATCACCTCCACAGAGAGCACCACACTTCTGCAGAGAAGCTAGCAAAGGTACATAGCAATAAAAGTAGATACTCATTGATGCACAAAGTCCCTCATTTGATTTTGGTTCTATAAATTTTGTTTGCGTGTAAGGAGGACATATGCCTTTGAGGAGATAATTTTTCAAGTCATTTGATTTTAGTCCTTATTTTTAGTAAGTCTTGAGGGCTTGGGCTTCAGCAAAGTAAAATGAGAATCCTAGTGATTCTTAAAGGTGGGATGAGATAAGAACATCATGCTAAGCCATGGATCTACCAAATTTCAAGTGAAATTTGGATATTGTAGTTTAATGGGAATACAATGGCTGAAACATTCAACGAGAATCAAAACTTAAAGTGACCTTACCACATTCGGGATGATGTGTTGACCAAATCCCATCAAGCTGACAGTAGGCAACACGGCTGCCTTTTAAGCTGTAACCCGCGTTGCACTTGAAGTAAACCTGGGCCCCGTATTTAAAGTCATCTCCTTCCACAATACCATGAGCGGGAGCACCTGGAGTCCTACACATCACCACTGACAGTTCAGATATTTCAAAAAAATCCACTTTATTACAAAAACAGGACTGTGTTAGGTTGATTCTTTAGAACATAGAAAAACCAATTAAAATGGGCAGGAGTAAAAATTACAAGACAAAATTTCACAGAGTTGTTTAAACCTCAGTTCTGCACACACTTACGTATATTTAACTTTTCAAAACTTCCCTAGAGCCATTCAGTTCAATGGGATTACTCAACTGCATGTAATGATCGTATCCATAAGTGTGTATTGTACTGTTACAGCTTTCATTTGCTTCAAACACTGTCCTTCCTCCTAGAGAGACTTTGCATTAAGTACCATGCACAGTCAACAGAAAACTTAGGTTCTTAAAAGCCTTATATTGCAATTCTTTTAAATTTTCAAATTCTTCTTTCCAAGTTTATAAACTTTTTGAGATAACCTCACTGAAATATAAAAGCATTGTTATTTGTATAGATCAAACATTACCACAATGACATTAAAAAGGTACCTTGATATTTACTAAAATGTGATATTTCCACTGGGTTTGCTCTATTGGGAAATTACCAAAAGACAATGGTGTATTTATCTACTGCAAGCAGTAAATATTAAACATCATAAGTAAGATTTCTCTGAGAACATCAAATTAGCCATACTAAACCAGACCGAAGCTCCTTCCAGCACAGAGTTCTGTCTTCGATGTCAGGAAACAGCAGATTTGTAAAACAAATACAAAAAGAGCAAGCATATGGAATGCTTTCCTGACATAATCTAGGAGCATTTTGTAATTTGAGGCTCAAAATATGGTGGTATCTTTGGTATAACATACTCTGGTGATTTTGTTAATGTTTGTTTGTATTTTCCAAAGTCAGCTACATACTTGGTGTCATGTGCTGTGGCAGTTAGTCCTACAGAGGAAGCGTAGTGTGAAAAAAGCACTGCCTTCTTAAGTTTGGTTTTCAGCCTGCCACCTGATAACTTCATTTGATGCTCTATTTTCTTCACTGTCAGAGACAAAGAACGCCCTTCTCCAAGTCACTTTTCAGGACTAATTTTCTGTATTAATGTAGAAATAAAAAATCAAATGTAGGAAATGCAGGTTCTGATGCATACACAGTTGCCCATCTCTTTGAGTGTCTCTGGCTTTGCCTGAGACATTCGTTGTGGAAAACTGCAGAAGAAGGGATTCTATGCGAGATGTAGTTATGCATATGGGCTTTTTACCCAGAAGCTGCAGCTCTCTGTGGTAGATAGATAAATGCAACCCAGATAATTTCTGCTTTATGTTTTTAGAATTTGACTTCTTTTTGTGTTTTGCTTTGTAGCTACAAAGAATGTTGCTTACAGCCAAATTGTGATCTTTACATTTGCAGAGGAAAAAACTTTTCTAAGGCCTCAGGCCTGTAATCCTTACTCAAAACACACATGAATGCATCTATTTATAATGGAGCACGGACAATTCAATTATTCACATAAGGAAGAGATTCTTGAGTGAGTAACAGTTCTGAAGCAGTAGCACTCCCAAGAACAAGGCGCCATTGAAATTCCCCTCATTTTATGGATTACTACAAACATCAAACAATGATTTGGCAGAATCATTTGTGCACTACTAAGCACAAGCCGTGGAAAGAAAAACTGTCTAACGTGTAAGCATTAGAGAGGGGCTTTGACTCAGTACTCCAAATCAAAACACATCCAGTTAAAGGAGCTCAGCACTTCCTCTTAGCTGCGAGTGACCTGCATGAGTATCATCTTCTGCATAACAACGACAAAATTCAACAAAAATTCATTCCTAGCCCATGATATATTTCACGTGAAATATATTCACTCGTATATATGTGTATACACAGGCACATATATAAATGAAAGGAAAATAATAGGAGCACAGATTTTCTGCGTTCTAAATCCTCAGAACACTCATCACTTCAGTCACTATCTTAGTATTCCCAGTCACTTCTTCATATCTGTCTCTAGATGTCAATTCATTGCACTGCTTTTCTATTCCTCTTTTTCAGTGTAAAATCACACTCGACAAATGAAAAAAAAAAAAAAAAAAGATTATTAAAATAATCTGTACACCATTTGGAGTACTCCTTTTTATCATAAATACAGGTTTTACTTCTACTTTACTTCAGCTCTGCCAAGCAAATCTTTTGGTGCTTTTGTATTCTAGGTCCATCCTGGAAAAAAAAAACTTACCCAAGCTACACTTACTTTTAACCCAGAAACTGTAGTATTTGTTCTTGTTCTGTCTCCTAAGTGATTAAGATATTCTGTTTCTAGCCCTTGTGATTTGCTCTGCTTGCCAGACTTTCTTTCGTTTCTCTGTGCCAATGTTACCCAGCTGGAACAACTCTAGTTTTACTTATGAGATAAATTCAGCAGTTTGTGCACAGATACATTTAGGAACTATGGCCTAGAGTAGAGGATATGGAGGCAGAAGGTCATGAGATCTAATCATAGCTGCAAAACTGTGGTCACGGGTAAGTTGCTTCATTTGCTGCATCTATCAAAAGAGAGCATCCTTTTCTTCTCAGGGATGTTATAAGCATTAGTTCATATCCACTCATGTCACAGAGTCGCTGTGGGGTTTCTCTGATTGCAAAACAGACAAGTATTATTAACAGACATGGCCCTGCTGTTGCCCCTGCCTCTATCTGCTGGTTATCTGTTCTCCTGTAACACGGGATCCCCCATGTCCTGTCTCAGTCTGTGAACTGTGCCACTGGAGACACAAGTGATCACTTTAAATTCTATTTAGATAGTTATGTAAACTTATTCTTTCTCTCTACAAGTTTAATGTGGTTTTGAATCCTGAGTTGTTCGCTGCATCTGTATACCACAGCTGAACTGCATTTTCAGCTGTATTATCTAGCCTGAAAGTCACACACAGTTGCTCTAGTATCTCCCTCTGCTCTTTTGAATTTGAGCTCTGTAGCTTTCTTCCTCCTTCAGTTTGACTTGCCTTTTACCCCTCTCAGCTGATAGATTTCAGGCAGCTCATAGCTCCGTATCCCTTTACTTGTGAATACTTCAGGTAATGGAATTTTGAAGAATTCATCGTGAAGGGAATCCTAGTTTCTTGTGTGCTTCATCCAATTTACTCTTTCCATTTGGGGATGGTTTCTAATCAAGAGTATGAGTTTGTTGGGTTCTTACATCTTTCAGAATGTGCAGTACATTACACTGAATTTTAGGACAGCCTCCTTTGTCTGAGATATCTTACTGACGTCTTTCAGGATTCTCTCCTGGTGTAAGACTATACCCAGCTCTCCAACAGACATTTCTCAAAAGACCAAAAATAAAGAAAAACAGGAATATTCTGTAAGTGTCATTCATAACTAGCTCTGGTTACACATCTAGTCATTTGGTTACACACAATGGCCAAAAAATCCAACCATCTGAGCTGACCCAGTTCCCTTTATTTTCTAAGCACTGTAAAATATCTGACATAGTATCAGGTTCCCTTGCCTAAGCAAAATGGGCCTGGCTCTGCTATCCACTGAGTACTTCTGAATATCAGACCAAGCAGTTGTCTCTGCTTGGTTCAGCTTTAACAGCTATAAGGGCTGGATTTCCTTGCATGTGCATCTCTCCCCCTACCCTTGCCCAGTGTAGTCAAAATGCTAAGTCACAGCCTGAAACAGTGATTGAGCACCTGCTGGGAAGGCAGGGCCAACCCAGGAGAGTTCAGGTGCATGCAGTGTACCTGAGCAACTGGAAGGGGTGGAGCCAGGATCCATCCCTTCCCAGACCACATTTAAGAGTTGGGAGTGGAAGCGAAGGTGTCTCTTGCTGGTGATTCCTGCCTGCCTGGGTGTGTTCTGAAGGTAAGCAGTTTGTTTCCCTCATTTTTGTGTCTGTTGTATTTGGGTTTGTTTTAATTTGCTGTTGCTAAAGACTGTCGCTCTGCTGTTATCATGGTATTTTCCATTCCCTCATAACATTACATACAGCCAACCTTGCTCCACATGAAACTCTCTCCCAGCCTCACCTGTGCCTGGTCCATTTTGGCTGCTGTGGCAGAGGTGGGGCTGTGTGAACTTTGGGTAGCATTTTCTCAAAAAGCGGGTGCTGGGCTTATCATGGGTACAAACTGTTCTTAAGCCATTAGTCAGGCTGCTCAGCTCTATGCAACATATGTGTTTTCTATTGCCCTGTGACTCAGTTTCCTACCTTTAGGCTGTATTTAATATTTGTGGTGTGTTTGGTGTTAATTGCTCATAGTAAGAGAGGAAGTAGTAGGAAAATCTGCTTTGATGAGCTATGGGAGAAGTTTCCCTCTCACTCAACAGTGCTTTCAAGAAGGAATTGGCATCCATAGTCTTTATCCTTAAAGGCTTTAAAAGCATCTCTCTTGTGTTAGTGCAATGCCTTTGGAACAGCAGCCACTGCTTGGCTTCCCATAAGATTGTATCTTACCTTTTCTTTGAGTGTGCTTTACAAAACAGAGAGAAGGAGAAGCAAGTGATAAGGTAGAGAGTTTCAAACAGAATTATCTGGAGAACATCTATGAAAGGTACCACGAAGTCAGCCAAACTCACCCCAAACTGTAAGGTTTGAGACAAACTGGCAGAAATGGAACTAAGACTGCCAGGGATTTCAGGTTGCAGTGTTCACCTTTCTCTCCACCAGAAGAACACCAAGGCCACCAGGAATCCAGAAAATGGACTAGGTGGCTTAAAAATTTCTCTATCAGATGGTAGTGTACAACCAAGTATGAAAGATTTCATGAAAGGTCTGCCAAAAATGTATGAGTAACTCAGAAACTATGTCTGAGCTGATCCCATTCTTTATGTAATGGTGCTATCACATCTATACAGACTCTGGGGTTTTTTATACCTAGAAAATGAAGGGAAGGAGACTGAGAAAATTCAAGGGAAGGTGAAACTAGTGTCAAGAAAAAATAATTTTGAAAAAAGACTAGGAACTGGAAATGATTACTCTGATCATGGAGAACTAAAATTTGCAATAATCTAAGAGCTAAGACCAGGAAGGATGCGGCAAAACATCTGAAGGGTCTAAAGGAAGACAGAAGTATGTTTAGGTAGGATAAAATTATGAACAGAATTGTGAAGAAAGCTCTATAGAAGGCTCCTTGGCAAGTGCTTAAATGGCATGGTAGGATGTAAAGAGAAATGACGTATCTCAGCATTTGAAAAATGAAAATCCAGCTAGAAAAAAAAAGGAGTAGATTTTGGGAAGAACAGGCTGGCGCTACCAACCCTGTTATGAGCTCAGAGACTTCTTTAATTTTTCTGTGCTTTGTTACATGGTGTTGTCCCTCGAAAGTCCCATAATTAATCCATACAGACACAAGGACAACCCTTGTTGCTTTAGTGTGTGAGGCAACTAGTGGCCTGATAGAGCTCTGTACCATTCATACAAAAGGAGAAAGGTATAAAACTTGGTGGCCAGAGACAAGTTGAGCAGGAACGCTGAACCATGGTAACTGCTGTTAGGAGAACAAAAAGCAGAACTGCCTCAAGGATCTGTGTAACAAATTCACAGGCTCACAATAAGACTCGTTACCCTTCTTGTTTCTTACTTTGTGTCTTGGGGGAAAAAAAAACTTTGTCCCATATGAAACATAAAAATGGCTCCGCATTTTGCAGATAACTTTCTGCAGCCTGAGAAGAACTAGACTAGAGGAACAGCAAGTTCTTGAATTTTTAAGTAAATGTTCCATTATTAATAAAAACAGCGCGAATTCCTCTCCCTTTTCAATTATAACTAGGAGACATTCCTCAGATCTGAATTATCTGCCAATTAGAAATAGTTTTCGTGCTCATTTCATCGCCACTGAGATAAGTTAGGTGATCTCTAAGGCTACATTTTTCTCTCATCAATGTCCTTCAAATATTGCCTGATAGAATTATCATTTGCTCTTGTCCCAGGATCCTTTCATTAAATGAACACTTTTTTTTTCTGCTGCCTTCCTCTCACCCACTTCCTCATTAAATAATATATACCCCCTCACATAAATCATACATTATCTCTAAATTTTGCACAGCTTATTCAATAAAAGATTGGATACCTGAAATAAATCTCATTTCCCATTGCTGTTACTAATTCAGGGCTTACATCTCCATTTTTGTCCTCCCTAGAAGACTGGGTGGAAGAGCTAGTAATTTCATGGGTTCGACAGAGGATCTTTTAATGCTGCTGTTGCTAGATAAATTGACTTTGTTGCACATTCCCAAGTCAGTTTGGATTTCAGATTGATGTGTGCTAACGTGAATAGCACATTTTGTTTTGTTTTTTTTGTTATTATTATTTTTTTTTTTTAGTGGTTTTGAGGAAAAATTCTACTTAGTTGTAGTATTGCATTTGCACAAGTTGTGCTGGCAGGCTCAGTGGAGGCCAAGCTCTGAAAATGGCCCCATCTCTGCATTTGGTGATGAACTGGAGAGTAGAGCATCTTGGCTCCCTGCATATGTCTTCCGCAACAGGAGAGCTACAGACCTGCTCTGGGACAAACAGTGCCATCATTGTAGACAAAAACTGGCTGATAACTGCCAGACAAAGCCTGAAGAGCATTTGGTATTTTGTCAGGAGAAAGCCTAACTGTCATTCTTTTCTCCTGGGAATGGTACCGTGACCCAGCACGCTGATAAAGGCCACAGCCTTTATCTGTAGCCTGTAGCTACAGAAGAGATATACAGGAAACTTTAGCATTAGGATTTAGGGTACTGAGCTTTAGGGATTTCTGGCTGCACAGCAGTCTGTCTGGCAAGGTGCACTGGAGCCAGAGAACATGGAAGCCCTAGAAATTGTAGCCTCAAGATCTTGTTCCTGAAGGGAGCAAAAAATGCAAAATTGGAAGGTTTTTTTTTTCTCTGATTAAGTAAATAGGTTTTTTAATTTCTATCAGAAAACACAATTTTATTTATTTATTTATTCATTTTTGAAAAGTAAGTTTACAAATACAAAACCATTCTAATATTCATTCAGGTCATGAAGTTTTGCACTTTCTGCCTGTGGCCAGCTCTGCTTAGGTCAATAGTGATGGTTCCCATCAGGTTTGATTTTTGGCCCCTAAGCCTCTGATTTGAATAGAATCTTTTTCTTGGTTTAACTTTTATCTTGAGGGCAAGTCTGACTAGCTGAGTTTCATTATGTAGCTGTTCATAACGTTTATAGTCTTTATATTTCTGAATTTTAAATGTCTACATTTCACTGCTGAGAAAGCTATAGCACAGAAATATTATGTGATTTAGCAGGAGGCAAAGAGTGAGTGAGTGGCAGAGCTAGGAGAAGAGCTGTTATCTCCTGATACTTCTACTAAATTTACTGGTAAACTGACCCAGCTTTGTGCAGAAATCAGCATTAAATAACTATAAAATTACATAATCCTACACACTGCTTTCAGTAGTGCTGTTTTGTGCTGTGGTCATGGAGCTGACTTGAGAGCAGATAGCACTGAAGTTATGGGGAATCACCTGTAAGCAGCCTAGCAGTTACTGCAGGGTAGTAGGATGCCCTCTGCACATCAGAGCATTGCCCTCAGTCTTTTATGGAATTTTCTTTCTGTTTGGCAGCCTGCTAAATCAACAGGGCCGTTCCCCTTTCGTATTTCTGTAATTAGCCTGTTTTAAATATTTTGCTTTGCAATCCCCTGTGAATGAAGAGCTTCTGAATTCTGAAAATTTGTCATTTTCACTCAGCTTAGTTTCTAGTCTAGGCCCTTGAGCTCTGAGTTCACGTAAATCTCTTGACATTGTTTATTCCTACACTCATCCCTTCCAACCCCAGCATGCACCCACAGGTGAGGATGCCCAAGGTTCTCACAGGGTTTGCTGCCAGAAAAGATCTGATGTGGGGGAGGACTCAGCTCTTTACAGACATCATCCCTCTGCAGCTTGGCATAGCAGCCCAGAGATGGCTAATGCCTAACACATAAGCCCACAGATACTAACTTTAGCCAAAAGCATAAGGACACTGACTGTCAAAGTGTTTCTGAAACAGCTGTGTCCTCATAGTGAGGGAATGAGATGAGGGAATTCAGGAGGCTGTGGTTCAGACTGCTCAGGAGAATTCCTTTCTTATTTCTCCTCATAAGCAGTGAACAGGACTTTCAGTCAAGTATATGACTTTGGCAATGGGTTTGATGACATAGCTATTTCAGTGTGTCAGGTCCCACTGCAAGGAGGGAAAATGCCTCCACATTCATGCTTCAGGAGCCCCAGCCTCCTCTAGCTTTGTTCTGTCTTCTTTCTGACTTCAGAGCTCTCTGTAGGCCAGGACTGTGGGCACCGTATGCCTGCTGATGGCCACATTGGCTACCTGAGGTCTTCCAGTAGGACACTGGATATGGCCACTGTAGTCCTGGGGCAGAATATATATATTATACACTGTTACATATAGATATAGAATATACCATTCAGATTTCATGCTGAGTGACTGACATATGAGAAACCCACTCTGACTAGCACCTCATAGAGCAAGCAGTGTTAGCTGTAGTGGGAATGTCCTTCTGTCTGTGACCCTGCTGGTGCCCTTCTGGAGCTGTAATCATTTCAGCTTTGCTCCATACACAGAAAAAGAGCCTGGCATCTTCTTATGCTCTCAAGATTGACTCTCATTTCCAGCTCTACTGAATAAATGGTAACAGACACTTCAGGGAACCCCTTACATTCCCTTTCTTGCCACCGCCTCCTGAAAGCTCCCACCTCACCCACATGGGAGAGCACTGCTGACTAGGAAGCAACACATTGACAAACAGCCCAACTGTTCTCCTCTAGACCCTGGTGAGAGCTGGATGTGAATGACAGCAGGCAAGAATCAAGGCCATCAGCTTTGCTTTGTGACAGTCATTCTTCCCCACAGCAGGAGTGGTCTACTGGGAGCTGAATTGCTTTGGAGGGCAGGTGGTCTTGGTCAGGCTTCTGAAGGAAATGCTTCACAGGGACTGGTGTGTGTACATAAGTCCTACCTGAACAGGCTGGTGATACCTGGTTTGCTTGCTTGTCTTTGTTGCATGTCAGTGCTTACTTTTCAGGGCTGGCAGACTCTGGGTTTTAGGTGAGAGAAGGGCTACAAGTTTACAAGCAGAAATTAGGAGGAGGTGATCATGAAAGGTGAAGATTCATAAAGGCTGGGTTGAAAAAGTTTTTCTTTTTAAAAAAAAAAGATTCTCAAAGCAGAGAAAAAATACGTGCAAACACTGTGCGGACCCTCTACGGGAACTGTCAAGGACACTGTGATAGAAAGGTGTTCACAGTGGTCGCAGTGCTTTTTGAATTAGGTATTGGACTAAGAAGCTCAAAAGCCCCTCTCGCTGTTGACCTTTGCCAGTCTTCACATTAATCCTGAAAATGTCTAAGTAAATCATAACAAGAGCAGCTCATCAGCCAACCCTGAGTACTAGAGATTGTATTTCCAGTCCCATTTTCTGGGCCTCCTCACTTTTGCAGCAGTTCCACCAGCTAGGAATAATTGCACAAAACTATGACATAATCCCTACTGAAATTCAAATCTTTTCATTCCCTTCCAGCCAATTGGAACTCACCCCTGATGTTTTCCAGCTCCCTGCTTCTGTGAATGAGACAGTATCCATGTGAAAATATGCTTGGATCACCCACTGTGATTTATTCATCCGGAGGCAATTTGGAGCTTGTTCCTTACAATTAGCTACTTGATCTTTATCAGCATTGTTCTTGGCCCTTAGAAAGTTGTGTCTCTGGGTACAACCTTTCCGGTACTCGTGCGGCCCAGTTAATTATACAACTGGTTTGTGCATGGGATACTGAACTGAGCATGTCCTAAGGATCTTCAAAATACACTTTATTATCAGCAAGAACTAATACATAGAATAAGTTCCCCAGTGTGTCTTTTGGAAAACATCATAATATCACGCTGCAGGGGAGAGCACCATCTGCTCAGAGGGAAGATTGTAGGGCCACAGAGGAGCTGATACACACGTTATTATACTAAATTACTAAGGAGAATAAATCTTCTTGAGGTGTTTCATTTTGGAGATGTCAGCTTTCCAGCTACACAGGGACAAGCCTAGGCAATGCTGGATGGAAAAGATGTTCTAAAGACGTTCATGTTGCTCTGAAACTGTGTTTGTAAATGTGTATTAGCTATAACAGGAAAACACCGTTTCATGATGTAGATCCACTCTGTTGTAGCTGACAGCATAGTTTATACAGCCTTTTGCAGGGATCTAAGCTGGATTTCAGACAGAAAAGAAGATCTGGCATTGCCTGTTTAAGAAAAAGAGATCAAAATTACAAAGTGTTGAGATGAGGGTGTAGGGAAAAGGAAAATGAAGGAAATTAAAAAGCAGGAGAATACTAAAGAAGTAGAAGGGGGATCTGATTGGCTGTGAAAAGCAGTTGCTGAGCTCTTGAAGCATACAAAGAGGAATATGGGAGCCATAAGAGAGAGCAAGTGGGATACCATTTGTGTCATCATTCCTGCCACCTGGGGCCATCCCGCTTTGGTAGTGTTTTGTATCAGCTGCAAACAGTGTGCAAGGCAGCGGAATCATGCCCATGAGTACCACTAAGGGAAGTGTGTAAGGTGCCTGGTGCAAAGATGTTTGAGTGTAAAACCCTCAAGGAGGAACAAAGCCTTTCAATGAACTTTGGGGGCGGGGAAAGAAGAGAGTGAAACTGTCAGCATTTCAGTACACTGCTTATTCTAGCAAGCTTTCAGGGCAGTTTTAAGGTTACCCCAAAGCAGTGCAAGGACGTGCAGTCTGCACATTTGCACCTAAGAAGCTATGAGCTGTGGATCAGTTGTCTTCAGAGAGAACAAGAAGCAGCTAGAAGCAGAGACCTCAAATCTATAGTCTACTCTGTGTCTAATTTCTAGCTCCAAAGAAATCAAAGGACACATGCCTTCCCCTTCAGCTAGGAGGCAGGAAACTTCTCCATTGGCAGTTTACAGCTATATACCAGCCTCTGTAATCTGCAACTTTGCAAAGGGTACGAGAGACCCCAAAGTGTGGTCAGTTGATGCAGTGCTTTGTTTTTGGCTGGCTGTGGGAATTATTCTGGGCTGAAAAATTGATTTGTACCACGTGTTAGAGCAGACCTGTGAAGATGACTTTGTCTTCTAAGTGACTCACTGATGAAGCAATGAGGAAAAGGATTTGTTCTGTCCAGAATGGTAAGAAGCTTGGGCCAAACTGTCCTCTTACAACACTGATCTTTTTACATAGCAAGTCGTACCAGGGACCGTCCTAGGAATAGTTTTACTCTGAGGCATGTTAGCAGGAGGAAAATGCTGAGGACTGTCCTGGGGTGGGGGAAGTGGAGATTTCCTGTGAATTATCCTTGGATGGATTTCATCTCAGAAAAGACAACTTTGGATTTAGACGACAGCAATGCCTGGAGTCATGCTCTGGGCAGGATATCGTGTTCTTTACCAGAAAGTTCTCCACCAATTATCCTTTTTGAAAAGCTTAAAACATTGGCTACTTAATAGACATTAAGAAAATAACAAAGGGAAAGGAAGAATTGCCAATAAAGTCATTATCTTGTCTCTTTAAGCCTTGATGTCAGCCATAGTTACTCACTAGTGTTTCAGAACACTGTAAAATATTAGGAAATCAAGCACTGCTAAATGATGTTAGCACCTTCCTCACAGACTGTATGAGTTGCTCAATCCGTTAGTTGTATTCACAGAGCTGAAGGAAAGAGCAGTCCTAGGGACAAGTATTTTGCAGCCTGATTCACAAGCAGCATGATAGTTTTGGACATTGGTAGTAATTTCCAACCTCAGCCAACAACTGCATTCTTCTTTTATGTGTTCCTGCCTTCCTGATGAGGCATTTTGGTTGTTTGTTTAATGGGACCTGAAGAGCTTTACTGGCAGCTCAGTGAAGTAAGGTAATTCAGAATGGATGTTAGGTACCTGGAAAACACCAGGCGTAATTATTGGCTTGGCAGTTGCTATGTAAACAGTTCTGACATCCTTCTAACCAAGGGAGAAAGCTCCAGAAAACGTACTGAACTGTAAAGCGGGAGCAGAAATCTCTATCTCCATCTCAAGCTAGGCCTTTGCAATTCATGCCTTTGGCACCAAAAAATACAGATCACGTACCTTAAATAAATGGTTCTCCTGGAAAGAAGCATACTTGTACCAAGGGGCAACAATGATAAATCCTGTTGAATGTCACAATATTCTAACCAGCTCAGGAGAATGATGAGATCCCACCAGAACTGAGCTGTGACTTTTTATTATATCTCAGAAGACCACATTTTGGTCTTCCCTATTGTCTTACCCAGCTATGTGGAGAAATGTGGGCCGGCTTCCTGCATAAATGTACTAGCTGTTGTTTTTTTATTTGCAGGACTATCTTACCCTGTCCAAACAAACTGCCCCTTCTGAACAGTCTCACTCACAAAGAGCAGTTCTAATGAGTAACAGTGCTGAAGGCAACTGTAGCATCAAGTAGTGATGCTATCTTGCCTCTCAAAGAGAAGTCCCAGGAATGCTCTGGAAGACAAGCAAACAATGAGACTATCTTGCCTATGTTCACACTACAGCTTTGCAATATGACAGGCTAAAAAGTCATGCTGATTTAAGCTTCAGCCTGTTAACAAATCTGCAAAATGTGGGAACTGGTGCTTTTCAGTTAAAGGCTTTTTCTGGCATATCGGTCTAAAGGAAGCTGAACCCTTGTACAATGGTTGTGAAAAAAGCCAGTAGCCTTTACTCCTCAGCAGCTCCATGTACATATGTGTTTTGGCAGCAGGAGCTGGTTTCTTATTTCCCATTCTAAACAGGCGTGCCTGTAGGGAGCACAGGATCAATGTGATGGAGAAACAGCGGCATTGCTCTTACTTTCTTGGCACAGCCACCAAAAAAAAGCCAACTTGACAACAGTGAGGAAGAATTCTGTCCCTTTAAGGAAGCTGTAATAGCTACTTTCCACTGGGAAAAAATAAAAGAAACCAACAAATAAACAAAATGATGGAAGTACTTGAAATAGGAAATTAAGAATCAGATTTATTTTTATTTTCAGAACGTTTTCCCTAACTTGAATGGGAATTATTTTTAGCCCAGAGAGACGAGAAAGGGCTTGGGGATTTTCTTGCACCCAAAATTGTCCACTATAATTATGCAGTGTATGCATGGTTTATCACATGCAGGCTTCAAATGGCAGAATATTTACTACCCATTATGGAGCTCCTTGACTTGTTACTGAGAATGTTTATGACAAGAAAGGGAAAAAAAAAAAGAAAGCGCACCCTTAGAGTGCTATGAGTTGCATGTCTATGGTTAGGTGAGGATACTAGAAACTTACCCCATATGCCTCACCCTGGAATCTACCAGGATTAAAACTGTGTCTGGACTGTGCCAAGTACTGATGGCTGGGCTTGTTCCTCCCACAGCAGAAGAAGGAGGCAGGGAATGGGGGCAGAGTTAATACTTTCTTCCTCTTTAAAACATCAGTCGGTCAGTTAAGGGCAAGGGCATCCCTAAGAACCATCTCAACTCATAGTTTTATAGGACAGAGAAGGACGGAAGGGGATTATTTCAGAAGCAGGGAAGGGTCTGAAAGCTATATTCAGAGGCTGATTGGAACGTGGTAAGGCCAACCCTAGAAACATCAAAGGCTACAGCATGGAGTTAGTTCATACAGCTTCGCCAGCTGGATTAGACCCGTCATTAGGATGCAGAATAAAGCCTTTCTTCTTGGCAAACAGGAGCAAGAAACAGAATGAAAATGGAAATTGGTTCAGAGTCCTGAATTCCCTATTCAACATGAGAACCCTTATTTGCGTAGGAACTCTAGTTTGCCTGGCATTGTCTGAAATAAAGGTAACAGGAAATTTCAGGGCAGGATGAGGTCAAGGTCTCTTGCTCTGAGGACAGCAGGCCTTGGGAGGACTCTTGAGTCAGAATGCCCTGTCCTGGGAAGAGAAGAAACGGAGTTGGAAAGCATTTGCCATGGGGCCAGGCAACCATCTCTCCACAGCTGCATCCTTCATAGCAGGCAAACTCAACCCTGAGATTTCAGAAAAGGCCTTTCTCAGTTTAAGATGACCACGCAGTTGTCACACGGTACAGTCATTGATAGTCTGACACCTGAGTAGATGCTTGAGCAGAGCACCATGATCACAACACTTGCTTTTTCATTTTTCCCTAATATATCTTTTGAGGAAGCTACTGCTCTGTTTCAGAGTTCTGCAGGCTGAGAATTTTTGATGTTTGCCGCATCTCTGACAGCAGAATTATTTGTGTTAAAGTCCACAGAGATCAGACAGAAAAGCCTGAATTGGATCTCAGTTGTGTCAGCATGGCTGAGGAGTCACTAGGAGGAGTGTGTGGGTATACTGCAAACTCAGCTTAAGATCCGGAACAAGTCCAAGAATTTTAAACAATTCCTGTTTAAGTTTCTCTCCTTACTGTATCATCCTAACAAAGCATTCCTATGTGTAACAGGGCATTTGTTGCTTGTCACTGGGCTTTTACACAGTATTGTTTTAGGAGAGAAGAAAGAAAAGATCTCACTCTACTGGCTAGCATCTGTTTTACAATTTCTTGTAATTTAGTTTTCCTTGAAAAAAAAAAAAAGAAAAGAAAAAGAAATCTTTGGAATGCAATCAGATGTATTTAGTTTAAGCATTTCTTGGCCTTAAGCATTACTGATTGAAATATTAATGACTGTTAGATATGTTTCTACATTCCAACTCCTGTTGTTGAAACCTACGGATATTGCATTCCCTCAGACTGGAAACAAATAGGCTTCTACTGTCTGCCACAGTAAAAGAGAGAAGAGAGCACTAGTGATCAGCAATCTGTGCCTTTAATCATTTTATTAATATTGCAAATTGCAACTGACAGAACAATTAGGGCTGCACATTAACCCCAGGAAAGCAGCTTGACCAGTGTTGATGATCCTGTTAAAGAGATGGAATTTACTTTAACGGAAGAAAAAGTAGGTTCCTTGAGGTTTGTCATTATAGTGATTTCCATACACCCCACAGTGATTCACACACCTTTAAAACTACGCTTGGAAACAGATAAACAGATAGATAGATGTGCATTGGGATGATAAGGGACTTAGAAGTTTTTTGATTCTGTCACGAAATGTCTGTTGCTTAATTTGTTTTACCTGGCCTCAGCTCTTTCTCAATGAGATAATCCCTCACTTTCCCCTCCTCCAAAGTGAGTCCCTTGGATTTCTCTGACTAAAACTTTCATATCTCTCTGTCTACCTTCTGTTGCTCCATCTCAAATCTTCTACATCCACTTAACGTTAAGGGTCACTAATTTTCTTCTCTCTTTTATCCATTTTTTCATCAACATAAATCCACTGACTCTAATGGGATTGTACCTGACTTACTCCAAGAAAACCAGCCTGAAAGAATCAGGCTCACAGTGTCCAAAGTCATATTCAGCATTCTAAAAGTGGCCATTTTATTTCTGTTTTCTACATAAACAACATTATTACCTTGGCCTGACCTCACAGGTCACAGGGAAGACAGCACTGTTGCTGCAGACCTAACGGAGATACCGAGCATGAAGTGATCTCCCTTTAACATTTAAACTGCAGTGCTGTTCAGGAAACCATGTAACTAATTTTAAAATAATTATAGCCATCGATCTATTTTCCAGTTCTTCTTTTTGCTCTTAGAAAACAAACCAAACTTTAGTTTTCTTCTTCTTTTTCCCCTATAAACTGGAAAATACTTACAACGTATTTTGGCAAAACTGAAGGAAATATCAAACAAAAAAATACCTCTTGGAAGCCAGAAAAAACAAAGATTTGCCATGATGTTTTCCCAGTGTGAGGTTTGTTATTCATATATAAGAAAAAAACATCAACCTTTATGTATGTTATGGAAGACAGAAATATAGGTGCTGAATTAAATATATCCTAGCTTAAGCAAAAGTCCAGTGTATGGCCACAAATGTTAGAAAGTAAAATATTTTATCCAACTGCTCTATTCTTTCAAAAATCTAACTAAAGGATTCCTCTCAAAATAAAGATCTTAGTATATATATAAAAATATAAGTATCTCCTTCCTCAGTTCTGTTACTACATGCAGCCTCCATTGTTTACACTAAGATGGAAGCCTTATCCTATTGTTTATCCTCTACTTCCTTTGCTGTTTGCTGCTTGTGTTACATGGGTGAAATTTCTGCACTGGAATTATAAAAGCAGAAGAATGTGAGCTTTCTTACGTTCCTTGACTGTAATGTAAAGCCTGCCAAAACTAGGGTTGAAGTTTGCTGGAAATTTAATTAATTTGAAATTTAGGTTGGTTCCGAATCAGATGGGAATGTTTCCTTCTTTCTTTTTCTTTTTTTTTTTTTTTTTTCATTTCTCTCCTGCAAACAGCAATATTATATCACTGAGTAACTGCAAAGAGCTTCAAATTTCCAGTCCCTAAATGACCTGCTACTGGCAGGAAAAGGGCTGTTAGCAGGAGAGCCTGCCACATTAGCCCTTAAGTCACAAGCACTCAAGTTTCAGAAGCTCACTTTTTACCAAAAACATATCAGAAATCTGTGCAATTTGGTAGAATGTGGCATGATGTTCTGAACCAAAACTTTTTTGGGTTTATTTAGTATGTAATACTACCCCTTTTCGGGTCTGCTGGGAGAAAATGTCAAGTCTTACGAGCTAGTTCTGAAATCATATAAATCTAGAGGTCTTGTAACTCAAAATAATCCATTTAATAATGTATGGAAGTACCATGTCACTATAATTTAACTTCCCTGGTGATGGAAATTCAATTTCGAGATAGAAATCTATTTCTGAGGCTGGTACAAGTGCAGAAAAGGTTTTGAAGTGGTGAGGTTTGGTGCATATTGACTATTCTGAATTAGAATTTTAAACTCTTTAGCACTCAAGGCATTGTGTGCCTAACAGCCAGAACACTGCCACAATAGTGGCATTATAAGTCATACTTTCTGTCTTTGGATAAATATAGTCTCAGTTATATTTCACTGTTATCACTAGAATCCCCCAGATTCCGCTGGAGCTCTAGCTCAGTGGCTTTAAATTTTGCATACTGCTCCTTTCAATCTGGAGATACTATGTCTGATAACTGGCACAGGCTGCCCAGGAGATGTTCAAGACCTGCCTGGATGCCTACCTGTGCAACCTGGTCTAGGGAGCTGCTTTGGCAGGGGGTTGGACTAGATGATCTCTGGAGGTCCCTTCCAACCCCTACAATTCTGTGATTCTGTGATAAAGCCTTTACCACAGCATAGATTGCACTATATTGCACAGTTCCTACTCCTTCTTGCTCTTTAAAGCCCTGTTAGATGAAGTCACTTGCTCAAGCCTGAAGAAACAGAAACTCTAAACAGACATAAAACAGGTTTGATCAGATTTCAGCAGCATTCAATTGGCAGAAAAAAAATCATGTGAATGACTATACATACAGTGAGGGACCACCAAATTAGACAGAATCAACTAGTTTTTTGCTCATCCTGACCCTAAGGCTCTGTCTTTTGCAGTGCCAGTGCTTAATTTCAGATGGCTATTAATGAAGACAGACATCCTAGGACCGACTCTGGCTAAAGTCCCAAAAGCAGGGTTCAGCTGAGGTATGTGCTGTGAGAAGAGAACAGCTGTTCCATACAGTGGGAAATAGCAGACAGGTTACTCTCTCTCTGGAAAAGGCTGGTCACTTAAAAGATTTCTTGTATGCTGTTCACCAGCTCCGATTCTATTTTACCCTTCTGCATGTAGATATAAACCTCCAACAATATTCAGTGGAAATCTTCACAAACTGCACACAGCAGATCTTTAGAAATGCTCCAAGTGCATTCTCTGGAACTATGTTTGATTCAACCTACTTATCAGTGACGCTTCCTAACGTTCAGAGGCCTGCAGTAATGACAACCCTGGAAGCTGATCATACACACAGTGTCTGTACTCACAGTTTTCACAGCGACTCCCAGTATAGCCAGCAAGACAGGCACATTTGTAGGTACCAGTTTTGTCTAGAATGCACGTTCCATCGTGAAGACATGGAGATGAAGAACAAGCTGTAACAGAGAAACAAGAACGTTCATGATGTCTCAAAAGGATGGGGTTCTCTCTCTTCCTCATTATGGTTACGTCTGGCATGTTCTAGTAAAAAGTGAGGACGATACCGTAAGTGGGCTAGTGCTTGTTAAAAAGCCTTTTGCTCTTTTACATTCACTGAAAAGGAGATCCTCTAGAGGTGGGAAGTTCTTTCCCCAGCATTCATCATTTATTCTTATAGTTTTTCTCACTGTCCAAACATGAGAAAGGTTTATGGAAGAAAAATAATTTACATCAAACTCCAACAGTGTTTAGGCTTAGCCTAAGTTGAAGAAGTGTAATATCGGCCTCAGTTTCTCCTGCCGTTCATCTCAGAGTTAGAGGTTGAGTTCCAGGATGCATAGTTCTGTACTATTACATTTAAAGCATTCTCTCTGCTGCAGTCTGGAATGACAGATAGCAGAATCATCAGTTTTCCTTGCAAATACTTCATCTGAAGCATGATCTTTGAGTTATATCCAGATGACGACAAATGAGAGATATATAGATGCCACATTTGGACTTCTCTAGGGGTTTCATATAGTGATGTAACTGCAAATTATGTCTTTGTGGCCATTGAATATCTCCCAGATGTCTTTGCAGACTAAGGTCCAACTGAGGACAAAAATTTGTTCTTGAAGAAGAATATATATGTGTATATATATATATATATATATACACACATATATATGTGACAATTGTACTGTTTCCAACTAACCTAAAAAAATCACTGAGAAAGGGAAGGAGAAGAAAAGCTTGTAGTCAGTGGTTTGAAGCCAGAGGACTTTCAGCTTTGTCCTCACCCCAGCGTTTCTTCATAACTCCGTGAATGAAGATAAGTGCCAGATACTGACCTAGAAAATGCCTGATACACAAGATATTTTTCTTTTTAAAGGAGTCTTGATTGCCTGGCTTCAAATACCATGGGACAGTACTACAAAACATTAAGGCCCCTATGTTGTGTCAAAGATCACTACATTATGAGTACAGAAAGTAAAGTGCCATTGAAATTCAACAAGAGGCTTTCATCTAAACAGATCTAACATATGTCTAATCCCTAGGAGATCCTGATGCCTCCCCATCTGGCCCTCCACCCTTCTCATATGAAGTCTGCTGAGTGTCTTCGTGTCACTCATGCCAATTACTGGCTTCCATTTGACAATTGGCATGGGATGAGTGACAGAGCTCAGGGACCTAACACCTGCTTCCAGATCAGGCAGCACAGCAGGCTGTACGGTTTCTTCCTTTAATAACTACACATTGAGCAACCTTTATAAAGGGCAATATAGGCTTTGGAGCTTATTTTGTATTAATCAAAACCTTTCTGGCTGTTGAACCAGTGACCTCTGTGCAGTCAGTGTCACTGCTTCAGCGGGCTATGACTTGTAAGTCAGCACAAAGCTCAGCAGAAGGGAAACAGAAAGGGAAGCACAAGCCACCTTTCCAGTCCTGTCCATTACACCACTGAGGTGCTGGCAATACCTGGTCATCTCCATGTCCTGAAAGCACGAGTGCTGTTGCAGCTCTCGCCTCCACCATGGGCTATTGTACTAGCAAACCCTGAACAGCCTTTTCCTGAGACCTCAGCTTTCCACAAGGCTGTGCACAGAGGGAAATCTCAGGGGAAATGCTTCAGTTTGTAATGCGTTGCCAGAGCTTTCGATCTTGTGCTGCCCTTGCTCTCAATGCTACACTGCCCCATGCACGCTGTATTCTTCCCCAGAACTGTCCTGCTGGCCAGGTTAATGCTTCACACAAAGAGACACTGGGAGTGTTTTAAAAGCCTTTCACTGCAGTTACACATTAGGCCAGAACAGCCTCATAATGAAGCGTACAATGAGACCTCCTCACAAACTCTAAGAAGCCCTTTGCAACATGCTCTGTGTGGATTACCACACTTGCAACCACCCAGTCTCAGAATAATTGCCACTAAAAATGGGGCGGAAATAAAGTGCTCAACAGTATTCGAATACCAAGTGTTCCCTGCTGGGCAGAGAAAACAGAATCAATTCAGCTTGTGCCATATGGAAAATGTTAGTTTCCTGAGTGTAGGCAGCCCTTATGCAACATAGCCCACACCACAGTCATTTGTTCTATATCACCTCTCCTGCTGTAAGCCCAGGCAAACTATCAATAGCTTACTGCTGCAGCTACATTACTAACGGGTATACTGAAGGTAACAGCTGAAGAATGGGACAGGCTAAGGAATAGCATAGGCGCTGCATGCAGCAGTATGCACATTTCAGATTGCTGGTTGCAGCCCAGATCGTTGCTAACAGCTGATCTGCGGTAGGTTTGTGTATTTATAAAAGGATTATATAAACTAACTAAACTTACTGATCCAGATATTTATACTCTGGACAGCACCATGAAATGTGGGTCATCGGGGTGCGGAGAAGGCAAGTTATGCTGAGTCATAGGTCCTGCAGGGTTTTTCTGTGGCAAAGCAGTGCTCTCTGATTATTCTTCTGTGCCAGAAGTACTGACTAAAATTCCCTTCATAGCTAAACAAGGAAAATCCAGAGTGAGCGTACATATGGGTTGAAATGCAGTGGCAAAATGAGAAGCAAGCTACACTTTCTAAGTTATTTAGCAGCCTGTAAAAAAAAAAATAGAGAGCGATGCGGGGCACTCAAGCACTAAGCACTAACAAAAGCACTGGAATTCTACAGCCCTGCTTCTGTCATTCATAATACTAAGTTCATCACAGAATGGGAAAGGCCTCCATTTTCCCTTTCTTGAAGAAAAAAGAATCTGTTCTTTGTACACACTTTATTTGAAAAGCCCTACTGGTATAATACATGAGCCAACACCAGAGGCATGTCAGGGCATTTTCACTGAAGTAATTATAAGGCTTTGCGTCAGGTTTCTGCTAACTGAGACAGTCGCTCTGCTCCTGCATACAGCATTGAGAAATTCCACAGTTGCAAAGATATACGTGCCCCTTCCTCTGTTTTCTTCTGCACTCTGGTTTTCATTCTCAGATTCTCATAGAAAATTCCCACAAAACAGCAGCCTTTCTGTGCTTGCCAACATGCTTGCCCTTCACACAGGTAGAGGGAATTTACTCTTTGTTAGGAGAGCCTTGCATTCACATGCTATCTGATGGCTTCTGAACCTTCTCTGTGCTGACTTTGCGTAAGCTGCTCTAGGCAACACAGCATGAAAGTTTTTAATGAAGCAAAACAGGGAGAGAGATTAGTGAAATTGAATTAATGAGAATGAGTGGCATGTTCCACTTTTTGGATTATTTTACCTGTAATTTCTTCAAAGACAGCATGAAATCCATCAAAGTTCTTGGATCCGTCAGACTGGAAAAGGACATGAAGTGAAGAGCCAGTGCTTCGGATGGGAGCTGGCCTTTCATTTCCACAGAACTTCTTAATTACTCGGCTGTCCAAATTGTCCCCATCACGGACCTCCACATAATCATACTGGCACATGTAATCAAACTCTAGGCTCAGCATGGAAAACCTTGGGGAATAATGACACACATTCAGGCCTCTTACTCTCCCCTCTGCACCCCAACTGATGTATTTGGAAGTTTGTTTATGCTACTATCCCCACCCCTGTGAATTAACAGGTACTGTTGACATGAGACCCTCTCACTTCATCTCAGTTTTTGCATTATGATCCTTGAAAGTGACTTCACAGAGTTGCTCCATGAAGAAATTCAAGTGGCTAAACAGTGAAGTCTAAATTGAACTCATACAGTCTGTTTGCACACATCAGGACCCTAACCAGATCACAGTGTTAAAACTTCCATCTACAGTCAAATGCCATAGGGGGTATTTTTTTTTTCTTGTCTGTTTGCTAAAAATTGTTCTATTTTCCCTAAGTAGAGTCCTAAGTACTGAAAGTAACGGTATCAAAGACCAAGGATCAAAAGCTGTTTACACTGAAAGCCAGCAATTCTGGGTACAGTGAAAACTCAGAGCTGTGACAGAAGGAGAAAGAGAAAGAGAAAGGGAATCTGAAACAGTACAGAACATCAGAAAGCAAAATGGTAGTAAACCCCTCATGTCTGGCACTTGACCTCCTTTTAATGATAGAAATAATGGACAGCAGAAGAGAAATATTTAAAGCTTTTTCCCACAATGTCTGTCTTTCCTAGCTTTGATCCAGCCACTGCACAAGGCTCTTGTTCATTAACAGCAACGTTATATGCTGCTGTTTGAGTTCAGCGGGGCACAGAGCCAAAGCATGCCACTAGAATATGAATGAGAAGCAGAGTGAGAAACACCAAGGGATTCTAAAGAATAAGCAAAGGCTTGGGATGCCTGGCCTAGGCCTGGTACAGAGGAAAACAATGAGAAGATCTGCGCCTGGGAAAAGGCCATGTTACTAACTGCAGATCATTTTGTAAATGAAACTCCTAATATTCTCAATCCTCTTGAGAACTCCTAATTCTATAGACCATAGTATTTAAGATTAGGTCAAATCTCCCACGTTGCCTTTTCCAGTGTGGGCCTAGAGGTTTGGAAAGACCGCATTTTCACATCAAGGAGATGAGCCAAATTTTGGATCTACTGCCAGAGATCTCACAGTCTGAAGAAGCAAAAGAGTACCAGAGTCTATTATCTTCTCTTTTGCAGACTTGGACCATGAGGAAGCCCCTGTGTTATGTGAAATTACCTTTCTTTGTCAACTCACCACTGACCTAAAAGGCCTCTTTACTCAATAGCCTTTGTGCAGACAATACGGTTGGTTTTAGAGTGTAAAGAGTTCACTATACAAAGAGAAATGGATGAGCAGTTGTAGGAAGCTACATCAACACAGTAGAGCCCCTTTTTTTCTTTGAAATAATCTGGTGGAATATAAAGTAAGAAAAAAAAAAGATGTGCTTTTAAGACGCATAAGAGATTTATTCCACTTAGCTCTGCATAAAATACATGAGTTGAAAGACTAAATCCTAGTTCTGTCAGATTTGCCAGAGACATTTGCACAGGCATCAGGTTGTACACTACATCTTCAAAACATTCTTTCACCAGCAGGTCAAACCTCATGGACCTACCCTGATGGAAGCTATAAAGCAGAACAAATTAACCCATTTGTAGTAGAAATGCTAATTCACAGCCTGAAAAAGTGATGGAGCACCTGGTTGGAAGGCAAGGCCAAGCCATGGGAGCTCAGGTGTATGCAATGTACCTGAGTGACCAGAAGGGTGGAGCCAGGATCCACCCCTTCACAGACCTCATTTAAGGGTTGGCAGTGGTGGGTGAGGGTGTCTCACTGGAGGTCTTTGCCTACTTGAGGTCTTCTAAAGGTAAGCAGTGCTTTTCCTTTGCTTCTGCATCTGCTGTGTTTGGCTGCAGTAAATGAAGACAAGCTTGAAGACTTTGATACCCTGCTATGATTGTTGTACTTTCCATCATATAATAATGTTACACCAGTCATCCTTGTTGCGCTTATCAGGTTGCAGTTTTTTCTGACTCAGTCCTAGAGGTATTTACTGGCGCTCAGAGCTGTTACACACATACTTAATTTTAATCATAAATGTAAGTATACTAGGAATGTTTCTGGGATGCCTGCCCATGTAATCAGAGAAAGAACTGGGATGACCATGGTAACTCTCTGTATAGTAAGGCATACAGATGCATGGGCATATTCTATCTAGCAATGCATTCCTGAGCAGAAAATTATCAGGATACATTATACAAGCTGAAGGTACAGAATGAGAAGTCTGTATATATTTTTAATTATTTTCTGTGCTCTAAAAAAATGATGAAAGCAGGGTGTAAAATATGAAAGCTATTATATTTTATTTAGTGTAGGAGAAAATGCACTGTATTGATGATATGAGTTCCCAAGATTAAGACACAGAACTGGCAGGTTAAAAAACCTGCCAAATCCATTCAAAACATCTTGGTTGTGGTCTGTAGAGTCCTGTCAACTAGTCCATAATGTATGTTGTTGTTGGAGTCAGTTACTGTCTATGTAACAAATTCTATGTCCCTTACCTGTAAAACTGTGATTATATCCTAATTCTATTGGCTAATATGAAGTTAAGCATTTTAATTTAGTGCTACTGGTCATCAGAGGCAAAGCAGAATGAAAAGTACTGTACTGACTTCATTACTGTCTGCAGTGGGTACGCATTCACCAGCCCCTATGACATAATCTTCTAGCCAAAGAAAAAGATTTAAAGCTACATCTCTGCTGGGGTATTAACAAAAAATGATTGAAAGTTGTGAGCTACTTCTACTGTGGAATGACATCCCTGTTGTGGCTTGGGCTGAGGGAGCCTGTACAACTCAAGGGAAAAGAAAGGCTGGGAAAAAAAAAACTGATAAAACAAACTACTACTGCAATCTGGACGCTATTTATCAAAACAGCTCTGCTTAGTCAACCCACAAAGGGTAGTGTGGCACAGCTTGAGGCAAGGGAAGATTTATCTGTGATCCTGAGAGTTTCACTCTTCCTGCCCTGTGTAAGTGGAGACAGAACACTTTTATCCCCTTTTGTCCTCATCCCTTGCCCTTGCAAGCCGTTAGAGCAACAGCAAACAGAATTTGTGAGGAGCACACAGAGAGAAGGAAGAAAGGAGTTATTCTGTTACCACTGATGCTGATTCAGCACAACACACTCTGTGTTAGACCTCTAAGCAGTCAGCCCTCATAGAGGGAATCGGCATGTTTACACAGAAATGCAGTGAATGCGAAGGTTCAGCATGGATGGTAGGCAAAGGAAGAAGATTCTAGAGGCCTACTCTTCTGTGTAGGTATGACTTAAAGGAGAAGCTTCCAGCTAAATGGAGTTGGTTTTTTTTCCACAGTACTTATTATCTGCTGAAGTACCAGTGACCAGTTTGAGGTGGCCCACCTTGAAAACCTCAGCTGATTCTAAATACGCTTCAGGATTTCCTTGTGTAAAGAAGGTATAGGTCCTTGCATCTGTTTGGCCTAGGGATTTCCTACTATGCTTTCTGCCACACAGGGTGGCAGGATTAAGCATGGACTCTTAAGATAGCTCCCAGTCTTTCCCCAGGAGTGTTGTCCCATCTGCTGGAATCCCTAGGCACTCAGATGTCACGCTTAGCTCTGGGCGCAGGGCCTTATGCTTCTCCAAGGCTATCTAGCTCAGATAAACGTAGCTGCTGACACCAGGAGGTTTGTGGCTCAGATTTCCCTCTTATAGCCTTCTACAGCTGGACTGTAATATTCAGCCACAAGGAGCTGGTGCTGAGTTTGTTTAACTGTCAGCAGTATGGATATGGGGAGAAAGAGAGGCCCTCCTTGGAGGGTGCCTCTCATTCTAAATAAATCTCTTCATCTTCTGGTAACAGTAAAGGTCAGAGCAAAATGCATGCATCATGTACAAGATTTACATCTTCCTTGCACGTGTGGGTGGTCCTTGGGGTCTAGTAAGAAGTCCTATTTTTCTACAGACAGTATACATTATCTTATTTTACAGCATGTCATGGCAGGTATGACAGCTTGTTCTAGTACTCTTTGTTAAAGTAGCCTTTTCCCCCTTTCTACTACCTTGCACCTGATGTGGTTGGCTGTCTTTACCCAGCAATGGGTGCATCCACTAGTAGTGTTGATTAATGGGATCCATTTCCACACTCACCCCCATAGAAGCAAAGGCAAGCTGACAGCTGTAGATGTTGAACTTTTTAGCTGGAGAACTTTACAATTGATAAAATCGCATTTTAAAAATGTAAAAATACTGAATTCTCATCTCCCTTAACATGTGTTGTACGTACTGTGCACCTAGCCAATGACTACAAAGTAGGTACAGCTTGTACTCATTGAGACCAAAGCAAAGTTGTGTCGTGATGCTAAATGCTTCCTCATAGCATTGCTTCCCTGAGCCTCCCTGTGTCTGAAGAATTATGTAGCACATAATTCTCCAGCCAAGAGGCTCCAGCACTAACCAGGCAATAATTACAGCTGCTTATAACTACACAATGGGCTTGCATTTGCAAGTACGAAGGTATTAGTGTTGGAATGCCACAAGCTCTTCATTCCTGTTCAATTTATTTCTCTTCCTCTTATTAAATATTAAGTCTCTTTAAGTATATAGAAAGAAATATGTTTGTGTATGTAGTATAGTTCCTTTGCCTGGGCTCCAAAGCTGGTGAAATATTGATGTGAAGGCTTTAGCTACTGTTTTTATTATATTACCTAGTGGGTTTTGAATGTGGTCCCCTGCCAAGCTTCCTGCTGTGAGTGTGAGCTTCCTGCCATGCGCATATGAAAACAGTATTAATTACCCTAAAAGGGGCTTTCCTCCACTAGGCAAGATACCTGATCAATAACTGTAAGCTTAAGTCATCTGGGGAGAGTTCACAGGACTGCCCATCACAAGCTATGCCAGGTGTAAGCAGAAGATGTCAGATGTGTAGTGATGGTGCTCTGGAGCTCCCAGCTGCTGCCCTTCATTGACTCTGGTGAGTGCCTGCGACCAGCACTAGCTGAAAGTCATTCTGACCTACCTTAATTCAATGTTAAATCCAGCTTGAACATGGATAGTCCATTCGCATCGTGCATTCAGCGGGTAACTCTCCAGCAAAATCTGACCTCGAGGAGCCCGAAAAACCTGTCCGCACCCTGGGGAACAAAAGAAGGTAAAAGGCTGCCTGAGGAACTTTCAAATTATACTTGAAGAAAATACAAGTGGGAACAACACTGGAATGATAAGAGAGTTGGGAAGATACCCACTTTCTTGCAAGGCAGTAACTAAAATAATGGAACAGCCACACACAGTCTATAAGGAGTTATGATTCTCCTGGAAGTATTATCAATGGGTCTTAACTGCCCCAAGAGAACTTTTAGTTTCTTGCTTCTCCCTGCTTTGGAAAGCAGCCTCATGATACTATTTCTTACAGCTATTGCCATCAGAAGAAAAGGTCCTGAACAAACAAGCAACGTCACAAATGGAAGAAGCAATATTGTGGTGGCCGTCCTGCAGCTGTCTAGGGACAGTGGTTTCAATTCCTCATCTTTGATGCTGAATGTATGTAGCCCATCTAGTAGTACACCTTCTGTAACTTCTCCCTTTTCCCCAGCTATAAAATAGGGCTAACAGAATTTTTCTTCTGTGGAAGAAGGGAAGTTGTTTAGCAGTTTTCTGCAGAGCCTTCTGTGATCTGTAAATGAAAGTGCTAGCGAAATGTGCAGTTAAATGATTACACACCACGCAGAGCTCATTTCTCAGTTTCTGCTTTCCTGACTGTGTTTTTTTGAACGGACTCTTGCACATAGCTACATTATCTAGTAAGCCTTCTGTTTCTTTGCTGGGGATGAGGCTGTAAATGTAAGCCAGAAACTGCAACTGAGTCTAATAGTGCAGACGAACCGAGGGATTCCAGCAGTCTCCACACTCCAGGTAACAAGGATAAGAGACAAATGACCTAACAGATCTCCATGGCAAGTCTCTCACTTTCTTTTATCTCTTTAGTTCAGCATAAAACCCTGTTCTCTCCATTTATGTCCAAAAAGAAATGCTACATTTTAAACCAGTAATACAGGACCAGCATGCCCTACAGAAGTGGTGGATTTAACACTTGCCCCAGGTCCTGTCTTTCCTTCAAGAGAAGAGGGAGATAGTGACCTAATTTGGTGGAGTAAGCAAGTGTCTACAGTTCCCATCGATCTTAGTGCCTGGAAATCAGTCCTGCTACATCTCATCTATGGGGAGATGCAAAAACTGAGGGTCAATTACTTCTTTTTCTTCTTAAGAATTGGTTGCTCAAATGAAATACCCTTTGTTCATTTGCCCTCAGTTACCCCTAATTAAGCAGGACCCAAGGAAAGAGAAATCCTGCTCGGAGCTGTTCCTCCCAAGTGTTTCATCCTCCTCTGTGGCTTGCTTCGTTCCTTGTATAAAAAGCAAGGATTAATGACTGTGCCTAGCAGCCACATTATGATTCAGCAAGGCCGGCAGGATCTGTTGTGGTGCACATGATAATGCTCCTTCCCACAGCAAGGAACAGGGCCTTGTGCTGCTGCTGGCTCCTGCCTCAAAAACAACCTGGGACAAAGCTGCTAGAAATCTTCAGATGGTTTGACAGGGGGGTTGGATCACCTCAAAGGAAGTTTCCCTTTCGCCCCAAGGGCCTTTTGAGTTTGCTGTGCCTCTAGCAAAGGGAAGCCAAAGAATTGGTGCAAAGAGATACTTGTGTGCAAGGCATACTAAATGTGCTTTTCTGTTTGCAGTGGTACAGCCTGAACTCTCTGAACACTGATGCCAAGGAAATAGGCTTGGCCAGCGAAGCAGGTGGTCCCGAGGCCAAAGAGGAACTATTCAATGACTTTCTTCAAAAGAACATTCTCAGGTTTTCTACACCCTCCTCTGCACAACACACCTGTGACCAAATCTGTGCTTCCTTATCTCCAGCCCTTCTCCCAGAGGTGAAGATGTCTCCCCAGACCAACAGTTCAATCATCTGTTGATCAGAAGTCCTTTCTCTTCCCATTCTGAATTTGCAGGAGTCCTGGAAAGCTCTCAAGAATAATTTACATCCTAAACACAAATGCTGGCAAGTGCTGCCTCATTTACAAAAAAAGGTTCCACTTTGGCAGGCTGTCAACATCCTGTTCCTGAAAAAAGGCAGCTTTCAGGGCTGCACTGAGATTTCCTCTGAGGCTTGTTACTAACAGAAAACAAAACAACTCAAGAGATCTCTGAGTTCCTGCCCACAGAGACCCATGGGTCTGTGGAGGGAGAGGTCCTGAGGAGACCTCTGGTAAGAGCCCACTACTTGCTGTTCCTGTGCCGCAGCATCTATGTGGGGCTCCATTGAAGGTCAGATGGGCTGAGTGGAGGATGGCAGCAGAAATGCCACTGGCGCTCACGTGAAGGCTGATATGGGAAGGTAGCTGCCACTGTCACACCTGGTTGCTACCTGATGCTCGTGTCTGGCTGGTGTTACAGGATGCACATCATGTTTAGAGTCTCTAAGACCGCAGTTACTGCTGCCGCAGGAGCCGTGTTTGGATGGCGAGCAGAAGAAAGTTGCTGGGTAATGCTGCTTCCTTCTCTGCTCTTCGGCTTTGTGAAAATCTGAGATGGAGTGTGCATGTTGTAAAGGGTCCAGCAGGACGTTGTTGGGGTTTTTGTTTGTTTGTTTTTAGATTCTGATGCATCTTTTAGGGGGTGACGGTCCAACCTTATGATCAGACCCACTAGGAAATGTCCTAGTACCTGACCAACTCCACTTAGCGCACCATTACTTCCTAGCGACATTCTCTTGGGCTCCTCCATATCATTTCTCTTTTTACCAAGCAGCCTGCTCTCCTCCTGCTGTTCCTCAGCCGTGCCCGCGCGCTATGCGTCCTCCATCCACCTCAGCGCACCTGCGGGCTCGCAGGAACCGCTTCCACCACCGTGCCCTCGGGACTGTGCCCGCTCCCGGCCAGCGCTCTGCCAGCCGTTCTCCCGCAGCACCAGGCGTCACCTAGCGGCCGCCTCGCGAGGGGAATGGTCCCGGCAACTCCCGCTTCCCCGGGAAGCCGGCGGAGCCCGGGAGCAAAGCGCGAGGCGGGGGGCGATACCGCGCGGCACCGCGAGGGGGAGGCAGAGGGCCGCGCTGGCGGGGCGGGATCCGCCGGCTTCCCGGGGCCGGGGAGATGCTTGCCTGCAGTCCGGCCCTGCCGCGTGTCACTGCGTTGAGTGCTGGGGAAGAGAAGGAGGCCTCGTGAGAGGTGAAGGCCGGGGGAGGCTTGTCCTCAGCCGAGGGGCAGGGAAAGCGTGGGCCTCGCTGGTAGGCATGTCTGCCTATCTGCCCTCCAGGCCAAATTCCACATGGTTGTGAGCTGCGAGCCAGCACCCGGGCTGGGTATGGGCTGCTTTCTGGCCATGCTGCTACTGAGTGCCTGAGCCTGCATGGGAGCCCAAGGACTGTCTGCAGGTGTGGAAACTGGAACAGAAAAGCGCAGGAGTGTACTGTGATCACAGCTGTCCTGTGTGCTCCTCGCTGAGTGGGACAGCGAGTACCTTCCTACCACTGAAGTACCCAGAACCATCTAGATAAGCCCTCTCAGTGCCATGCTACAGCCCTCAGTGTTCTTCCTACCGGTTGTTCCTCTATCTCTCCTAGATCTTCATTGTTGCTAAAACCACTTAACAGACTGTAGTGTGAAGCTGTATTTGCTTTAATATACAAGCAGGCCAAAATACACCAAAGGCCACCAGTCTATTCAGGATTAGAGGAACTTATGATTCTCTCTCGGCTGCTTTCAAGTGCTTGGGAGCTTTAGAGCCAAAAAAAAAAAAAAAAAAAGCCCTTAAAGTTGCAGTGGAAGTGCTAAGTCACAGTCTGAAGCAGGGACTGAACACCTGGTGGGAAGGCAGAGCCAACCCAGGGGAGCTCAGGTGTGTGCAGTGCATCTGAGTGATCAGAAGGGATGGAGCCAGGATCCATCCCTTTCCAGACTTCATTTAAGGGTTGGCAGTGGAGGTGAAGGTCCCTGCCTACCTGAAGCCATCTGAAGGTAAGCAGTTTTTCTTCCTTTGTTTTTTGTGGCTGCTGTGTTTGGGCTTGTTCTTATTTGCTGTAGTCTAGGATTGTGCTCCCCTGCTGCTGTTGTACTTTCCATCACATTATAGCATTACAGTATTGCAGAAGCGCTATTAGAAATCATGCTGTAAATTGTAAGGGTCTTGGTTTATCAACTTCTGAAGATGAAAGACTGAGTTAACCCCACTGCTGAAGCATGGCTTCCCTGTATTCTACTGTTTAAAACAATTACTTTACTTTGTTTGTTTTTACCTACTGAGTTGTTATGGGCTGTGTTGGATAGGAAGGCAGGTTAAACTGTTGTTTTAACATCTGTGACTTAGATAAGATAGGCCTCCGGTGTGTGGAATAATGGACAGAACAGAGTAGGAGAAGTAGACCCTGCTTTCATTCCTTTTGATGAAACGTGAACAAAGAGGCAGTCAATAAAAATTGAGAGGGTTGGAGAAATGCTGTACTTTCACCTGCAGGTAATTGGTTAAGGAAGCAAAATCCAGCAGGAGGGGCTTTTGTGCACCGTCTGAAATAAAGCCTTCAGCCATCACTAGCAGGGCCTGGAAAACACTGTTTTCTGGTGCTGCCCTGGAGTGTGCTGAAACTGCAAGGAGAGGAGAGTGCCAGGAGTTCTCGGGGCTGGGTCTGCAACCCAAGGGTTGAGAGAGGACAGAGGAGAAGCTCTCTGATGTAACTGCTGCCCCTATAAATGTTTAAGTGTTGCTTAAGTTCTCTGGAGAATCAGTCATGCTGACGTGTGTCCAAGAAATGTAGAGACAAGGAGGTTTTCAGAGTCACAGTAGTTAAAGTTTTAAAATAAAAGTTTAGTGAGCTCCCATGACTTGGGGCCCAGGCTGACTCCCAGCAGACAATCCTAGGAAGGGAAGGGAGCTTTTCTCTGCTACAGGGAAAAGTGCTCATCTGCTCGGTGCCCTCTTGCGTTTGTCCTCTGCTGCTGCTGTGTTTTACAAAGGTCATGGTACCAAACAGCTGGAAGGGCACAGCATAGCTCTGGCTCCATCCCACTGCTCCCTGCCCCTGGCATGCCTCTGCCCACACAGGACACTTACTCATGCAGTCCCCTCCATACCAGCCGGCTCTGCACTCTGCGCAGTAGATCCCTTTGATGTAGAAGTCATCGAGCGTTCCTCCCCAGGAGCCGTTACGGCACGACTTGCAGTTCTCAAAAATGGTGCAGCCTGAAAGGAGAGCCACTGTGTCAGAGGAAAGCCCGGGTGAATTGCCCTGAGAGGAGCAGCTGTGCTCTGTTCTGCACAATAAATGCCAACAACATTAGTGACTGCTGTGGTGCTGACAGCTTCCCAGCTGTGAACCATACCCAGCCTCCACCCCTGAACCCTAGGCAGCTTAAGACTCCAAGATCTGGAGCCAAGCTCCTTGTTTGACTGGCCTGAGCCTGTAAATCACCCTGCTTCGGCTGTAAATGCCTCTCGGGAGTCTGAGTGTGTATGCCAATGCAGGTCAGGCTCAGTCCCAGTGGTTCCAAAGTCTTCTGATGTGGCCCTGTTTCCCACTTTTCACTTTCACTTTGTCCTCTCCTCTCTAGTCAGACTTCTATTATTCCTTTCTTCTCTCTGGGAATGCATTTCAGCCTGAAGCACCTATGAGGTGTTCCAGGAGAGTAGGCAGCTGCAGTATCACTCTTCAGCAGCTGCCAAGTCTACCTTGAGCCCTGAGCAAGTACAATGCTTCTGGTAGAAAAATTCCTGATAGGAGGTGCTATCTGGTGCCTGGCCAAGTGCCCATTGCCCTCACTGCTCAGCAGCTGTGTTCATGTGACCGTAGAGTGGCAGTAAGCATACCTGGGTGTATTAAGCAGGAATCGCACTCGTTCTCTTCGTTCCTGCAGCAGGGAATGGTGTAACCCACTTTTTCTTTCCGTCCTGGACAGACACACTCAATTTGGTCGTACTCGCAGCATTCCCGGCACATGATGTTCCATTCTGCCCCGGGGCAGTCCTCATTGATCACTGTGTACTCTGCAAGAGGGGGAAGAGAAGAGGGATAGAGGGGGAAAGAAAGAAATCCATCATCTGGAAAGGAGGAAGGGATTAGATCACATGAGAAACTCTTCTTCCAGTCTAAGGCCTGACTGCAGCCTTGTATGCATGTGGATTATTTAAACTACCATGGCGTGTTTTGTTCAGTTTGTGAGTTTGCTGTTCTCAAAGAGAAGGATGTTCAACAGGAAGGGGCAGCACCACAGCTGGTCTGCAGCCAGCTTCACTCCCTATTTTCACTCAGAAGTATGTGGTGTTTTACAATTTAATTGCCAAAGGAAACAAGGTTTTCCATTATTTCAAAGGTTAATTTTGTCAGGCGTTTCTAAAATTGTAGCATTAATAATGTTTTTTTTTTTTTATTAGCTAGCATAACCTTATTTGCTGGTATTTAAGCTGTCCAAGACATACCCTTTTAGGAAAGGTCACAGTGATACTTCCAGGTGTGATGTCAGACAGTAGGTACACCTCACTGCTAGCATGCTGTCTGAGTTGGAAAATGGAAGTCTCATGAGCACATGGGGTTGTCAGCATGTCTCTTACCCAGCTGACAGGCCTGGCAGCTGCTTTCATGGAGTGCCATGCTAAGAAGTGAGAGCAGACTAGAAAGATGAGACGTGAAGGAAACATGATGAGACTTTCTTTTTTTCTTCTCACCCCCTCACCCTTCATTTCTTTCTCTATTGTGGTTAGGAGACGTCCTCTTTTCTTTTGTTTTCAGCTCCTAGTGACAGAGCTGCATTGTCATTGCAGTGAGCAGCACTCCTGTAAGCCTCATCACTCTCCTCTTTGTTGGGCCCCATACCCTAATCACTGCAGCTCCCTGCCACTAAACTTTGCTGCTCTGTGCCCCTTGATTAGTCATGGTCTCACAAAATCTGGTTCTTGGAAGCTTATCTTTTTCTCTGGTGACATTTGCTCTATCAAAAAGGGGCTACCAACTGTTCCTTCATTTCTTTTCCCTTGGCTGGAAAACGGAATTAAGCCCTTTTGCACTCCTCAGGACTGAGCCTTTCCCAGCCCATTGCAGTTCTTAATTTGGAAACTAGGCTGCTGTTTGTGCAAAATCCTTTCTATTCCCTCCCAACTCCACAACAACTCCAAAAAGAAAAAAAGTGCATCTGTCATTCAGTAAAATCCTCTAATATTTTATGTCAGTAATAAATTCTTGCGTCAAAATAATCTTAGTGTAATCTATAGGTGAAAGGTTGTATGTCAAGATGCTTCTCATAGCCTTTTTTCCAGATGGGAGACTAAAACACAAAAGAGGTGAAGTGACTTTGCTCAAGGTCCCAGAGAAAAACAATAGCAGAGCCGGGAATTAAACTTGTGCCTTCTAATTCCCAGAACAGCAGTCAATCAACTTGGCCAAGTTGGGACTTCTTCATCTACGGCTATTATTCTCTTATAATGAAGCAATTTATCTATGAACTGTATCTGAATCAGATTCCACAGCAAATTGATTACACGTGTCTAATTAACTTATTAGAACTGACATTCAACTTGATCCATCTCATCAAACATGACTGGAAATAGCCGTTTCTGTGGCGTACAGGGATGGGTGTCTCGCTCCTTGTTGAAGGAGGACTCCCCAGAGTCTGAGCAATAAATAACTACCCAACACTCAGGAGCTTTTGTGAAGCTTGCTTAAAATTTTTGTGTCACCCAGCTCAAGCTAGATATTCAATTTCCCTGAAGATTGCTGAGGCTTATTAATAAAATGGCTGTATCCTTTTGGAGTGTAGCTGCAAATTTCCCAGGAGAAACTGCTATCTGTAAAATGATTCAAATGTTTACAGGCAGAGTTGCACTGGGCTGACTGAGGCATGTCTCCATCCTTGCAGAATTCAAAAGCTGTTGAGATAAGGCTATGATCAATGCAATATAACTTCCAGGTTAGCATTTCTCTGAGAGAGAGAGAGGATGGGCCAGATCACCTTGAGAGTGCCGTTTCAACATAAATCGTTCTTTGATTCTATGACACGTGTATTTCTTTGTGTAAAGTGCGTGCATACATGCATTTACTTTTATGTGCAGAGCTTGTGTACGCATGGGCAAAAAGCAGATGTTGAGCTTAACACTTGAATTGAATGGGTCTACTCTAAGTATAATTGGAGCTTAAGATAACGTGTTAAAAAAGAAGCAGCAGATCTTGGCCCTTACAGAATTGTAAAAGTACACTTGCTGTCACCAAGAAATGCTGTTTGCTCACTTCTTGCCTTTGTCTCAGTGGAGACAATGAAAACAGATTCTTTTTTGATTTACTGTCAATTGAATTCCCTTCCAGGTTCTCAGCTCCTGCAGTTTGGGCAATATATATAACTTTGACAGGGAAATTTGTGGGTCTGAGGTATGCGTGTTTTGTTTTGTGATCCTCTCTAGGATTCTATTCACAGGCATTAAATCTATTATTCTGAGGTTTTGTATAAGCTATCTTCTAAGGAAATTCATGCGAAGTCTCAATGTATCCCTTTAATAATTTTAGGAACCCTTTTGTGTTGCATTTATATCCCGTGGCTGCCAAACAAAAGGCGAAGGGGCTCTTTCCTTCAGAAATGGAGTAGGGAGATGTACAGAGCGGCATGAGGTTGCCATGCTGAGCCTGGTCTGAGCTCCAGTGAGGAAGAGACATGATCCTGTTCCCCACTGTGTGTCTGGGGAGTAGGAACTGTTCCCCACTGGCTGCTCCCTGCAGACACAGTTGGCCACCTCAAAAGAGAAAAGTTAGAAGGGTGCTGGGGGAGATTTACTGAGTGAGCGAAATGCCAGTCAAGGGTGGGGTAACTGCGGGGCACTTTGTGGGCCTGACTCCAGTAATCCTCCAGAGAAGGCGGGCTGGTGGGCAGCAGCTGTGCCTCCCAGTTTTGCGTACAGTCCAGAAAGTGGTTTGACCTGATTTTGGAAGAAGCAGGAAGAAGCTGCTTGACAACCCCTACAAAATATTTAGGTGAACGCAACAAACAAGTCTCAGGACAGGCAAACAAACAGTGAATTAGTTTATGGGATTTTAATGATGGAAGAAAAGACCATTAAATCCAGGAAATAGACAGCACATATGGAAGCAGCTCAAGACTAGAAACCAAGTGAGAAATATCTGTGCAGGGAAGGCACGCAGACAGCTGGGGAAGGTGCTGTGGGAATGCCTGCTTTGCTTGGCAGCCTGGCAGAGCTTGGTGCTGTGTTTTGCCTCTTGCCCTAAGGTCAGCCCTGGGGAAAGCGTGCAGCTATCTGGTACTTCTCATGCACTTCCAGGTTTGGATGGACAGTCATGCTTTTCACTGACATGAGAACATACGGGGGCCACCTGGCCCCTGCAGCACAGGCACATATTTCAGATCCTCCAGGCTTTCAGTGATTGATTCTGTGAGACAGAAGCAGGAGGGGATGTTCCCAGGCAGTGCCCATGTTTCCATGGGCTGTAAGTGGCCTTTCTGTTGGCAACATCAGCCCAACGGCTGTTACTGCAAAGGCAATTCAGCAGACATGCCGCCACCTCCCCTGCTCTCTTGTATTCACCTGAGGCTTTGGGAAGCCCTCCCTTTTAGCAGGCAGGCCCTGAGCTTTCTCCATCAAAGCCTGAACATGTGTGATGAGCTGCAATGAGGAGAGGTGATGCAGGAGTGCCTGCTTTGTTTGTATCAGCTGAGCCTGCTGAATGCAGGTGAAGAGTACATACAGAGAAACCAGCAAGGCCTCAGCTTCTCCACTGATCTTAAAAATTGCAAAGACAAAATGTTCAGCCTTTGCTCTTGATTTTGATTCAGCTCTGTGTTTGTCTTTGTAAAAGCAGTGCTCGTCTGCCTGCCTCCGTACCATATACCTGCAGAAGCCAGTGAAGGACTGGATGCAGATTACTCCTGCTGTTGTCATAGCTGTATGTGTTTCCCCTTAGAACTTTAATCTTCTGGATTATCAAGCTTCTACTGTCACTCACACCATTTACAAAGTTGCTAAAATCCAGCTTTGATTTGGCTTTCCTGGCTCACCTGCATCCCTCATCACTCTATATTACAGCTTTCTTCTTTGCTTTTTATTTCTGCTTCACTTTTGAAAAAGGTGCTGACTTCCTCCTTGAATGACTGTTTACATGGGTTGATAGTGACAGGACAAGGAGGAATGGTTTTAAATTAAGACAGGGAAATTTAGGTTAGATGTTAGAAGTTTCTCACTCAGAGGGTGGTGATGCACTGGAACAGGTTGCCCAGAGAGGCTGTGGATGCCCCATCCCTGGAAGCATTCGAGGCAAGGCTGTGTGTGGCTCTGAGCAGCCTGCTCTGCTGGTTGGTGACCCTGCCACAGCAGGGCAGTTGAAACTAGATGATCTTAGAGGTCCTTTCCAACCCAGGCCATTCTATGATTCCTCATTCAAGATGCACCTAGTGTGCAGCAGAGGAGTCTAAACAGTGTGTGATGCAGCTGTCATGTTCCTGCTGCAGCCATTTCTGTTTTTCCTATCTTCCTCATGGCACACACATGAGTCAGCCATTTCTGCCCAGGCCAAACCTCAAATAATCAATTTCCGAACTGCAGGACCTTGGAAAGTGAGGTGATATAAAGAATTTCTTGTGGGGTTTTTTAGTACTTGGGAAGGATGGCAATGGAGGTTTGACAAATACAGGTTGAAAATGAACAGAAGTGCACCTTCCAAAAGGGCAGTTTTTACTGCACTGCTCTGAAAAGCTAGAATTCTCCTTGGAAGATAAGCGAAGGCTCCATTAGCAGTCACCCTGAAGAGTGGAGATATGTGTTTTTTTCATTATTATGCTAGTGAGTTCAAAGAGAATGTCCAAGTAATAAAAAATAGCTGCAAGGATAAGACCATCTTAAAGCATGAGTTCTATTCAGTACAAGGTCTGCCGGAAAGGATAGTGATGAGTCCATTGGGATATGCAATGAGCCCAGTCAAATCTCTTGTTTGAGGGGAAAGCGGAGACCTACAAGGGATGGAAAAAGTCTGATCATCAAAGAAAGCTATGTCTTAGAGCTCAGGGATGAAGGGAGGGCTGCCAAAAGCCAAACTGAACTTGACCTTGCAAAGGAAATTAGAATAATACTAAAAGGTTCTTCAGCCATTAAAAAAAAAAAAGGGACTCTGGTGGGATAGAGGTGCAGATGAAATGTAAGATGGTGTTGGACAGTGCAGTGAGTTACTGGCTTTCATGTTCAGGGAGTCTACTTATGGGGAACCTGTGAGCAAGACAGACAAGTTAATGGATTTGAGGGCATGGAGACAAGATGTGATCCATGTATTAGTGAACTTCTAACCAGCTGCAGTCTGCAGGCTGGGATATTCCAAGTAAACCAGCTTCAGTTTTGGTTTATCCTATGATATCAAAACTAAGCATCTGGTGACTCACAAATGGATTTGCAAGAATGTTGCTGCCTCAAGGGTGGGTCAGGCAGCTCTTCACTGTAAGACTTCAATTTCAGCCCACTTGTTTCTTGTCATGGTAAATTTGTCAGGCACCTTACTAAGTAGAAAGGAGGCTTCTTTTCAAAATGGCTTGAAGCTAAGAAAATTAAATGGCTCAGAACTAAGGTGGATTGAAGCAAGCCCAGTCACACCAGTTAATTCTTGTCTTCCACTTCTTTGGAAGGATGGCTTTTCAAGCTTTTCAGTTTCGAGAATTCTTATCACTATACCCATAACAAAGCGATACCCGACCGCGAGGAGGCGCCCAATGATCCTTCATCACATCCCTTGTTCCTTCTCTTTGTTATCTCGCCCAGGGTTTCGTGGTTTGCTAGCGGTCTGATGTTTTTGCCAGCCTCGGGACTTGCGAAGTCCCTGGGCAGTATTCTCACAATCTGACAGCAAACAAGTTTGCATTTCTGTCCCCCCCACCCGCAAAAAAATAAGTGGCAGCCTAAAGGTGCTCCACAGTCCAAAAGGGAGAGCACTTAAGGACCTTACTGAACATATGTATCTATCAGAACATGGAAGAAAGTGTTTTGTAAGGACATCCATACCTTGATCTGAATGGATGGCAGCTTCCGTCTGTTCTGTTCCCCTGCAAAGACGGCTTTTCCTCCTGTGCTGCTGTTTATCTATTGGCACATGGTTATAACTCTACTTCAGCTCAAAGAAATATAATTTCAAACTGCTTTAAAAAGTGGTGCTTCAATTAAAAGTGTATTGTAAATAAGACCAATACAGATACGTTCCTAAAATTAGAGTCCTTAGCAGATGACTGTTTCAGTGTGTTTATTCAACCTGCTCTTGTCTCACAGATGAGAATATACCCCTTTTTATTTGATTGCCATGTATTTTTTAAGCATGATGCTCAGTGACAATCACTGACTTCCTCAGAAGAAGCGAGCATTTGAGTTTGAAGGAACAGTTTCTTAAGGCTCTTGTTAGGGGATGTGTTCAGCTGTGTAATAACTCTGAAATGAAAGCTTCTCATTTAAAGAAAAAATAACTCCAACAGAGGTGAAGCCTAGTAAGAGCAAACATGTTTTCTTTCTATTCAGTTCTGTCTCATTTTTATGACTGCTTTAGCCTGCTTCTTATTCAAGTCTACTGTCATTGCACCAGTGTTCAAGCTGGTCTTCATCCCATAGGTGTTGTGTGTGGACATTAATAACATGAAGAGCACTAAGCACACAGGAGAACTAGATTTTTTCAACTGGAAATGAATACATTGGGTGAAGCTGTGGCTCCACTGTGATTAACAGCAAAGATCTCCTTTTGAATTCAGTAAGGCCAAGAAGAACATATCTCAGAAGGGAAGAGAGATATTACTTTAAGAGGCTTTTACAGGGGCACTTGGAAAGCTGTATCTCAAACCATTAATAATGATGTGATGTGCGTGTCTTTAGTCCTAACCTCTTTATGCCTAAGAAAACATTGTGTGCAGTTCTGCTATTTTCCTAATAGGTGGCTTAAGAAGATGAAAGAGACAATGCTGTCTCTAAAAATACTTGGTTTTCCTTAGAAATCATGTACCTACTATTCTTTTTAGCAGCTGAGCTAATTAAATGAGGAGCTAAAATACGTTCTTGTTTTAGCTTTACTCAGTGTGCTTCATTTAAGGATTACAGGCCATTGTTGAATAATCAGGCTGCTTCTCCCAGTGAGCCAGTTCCCATCCTTGCCTGGCTATTAGTGTGCTTTCACACAGTAGTAAGAGGGAGGTGGAAAAATGAAAGGATTTCTGGGGGGGGAGGAAGAAACAAACAGCCAGACCCAGTGGGCGAACACAGGGGGAAGTCTGCTTTACTAAGCTGACGTCCACTTAATAAATGTGCATTAACTCAACCATCTTTTTTAAGTTGCAAATGCAGGGTTGTGTTAAAGCAGGCTAACTACAGAAAGTATATTCTGTTTGAGAAGTGCACTGAAATACTGTCTAGTGTCTGTACAACTGTGTAATGCTGGATGAGGCTGCTGTTGGCCTAAACTCTATCTTAGCAATACAGATAACGGCTCGCATAGCTAAAAGGCTAATGCACATTCTTCTTTGACTCAGGAAGTGGGGTCTGCCTCATCTTTCCAAATATGAGGCTCTATATTCTGTTTCCTGTTGTCATGTAGTGTATCTTAGCTATAAAATTCAGAAATAAATAGTCCTGCTGCTTGTAACAGGCTTTAGGTTTGCTTCAGCGTGTAAAAAGGCACTGCTGCAGGAACACTGCAAGCTTCCCATCTGAACTGGGCTGTGATAAACAAATCATAAACTCTCAACACTTCTACTCTGGCTAAAGAAAAAGAATTGTTACTTCAATAAGAGGTAATTTTGAGGTCTTTGTCTGCTCTTTGGGATTTCCCATGTCTATCTCAATCCATGCTGCCTTCTTTTGTTCAGTCAATAATAAAAATCAAGTACCTTGCTGTAACTGAAAGGAAAGGCAAGCAAAAATTATGGTTTCTATTTGTGGTATAGGTGTTGCTCCTCTAAGAGCTATAACAGTGGCTTAATGCATATAGAGCATTTCCTGTCTTAGTGGAAAATAAGAGTGTCTGTTCAGTCCACCTATACCATAAAACCTTGAGATCCCACTACCACTCAGCCAGCATCTCCCAGTAGTGATGCCCACCAGCTGTGCCAGGCTTAGTTTTTTTCTTCTCACATTTTAGCACCCCTTTTTTTGACAGTAAGCTGTACCATGAAAAATAGAGCCATATTCCCTACACTTAAGTAGAAATGTGTTCCCTTCCATCTCTTCGTGTGAAGAGATGCTTCAGGCACACAAGCCTGCACCATATTTCAGGTCTTGCTCCAGTTTAAACCTTGTTCTATTCATCACACATCTTCCCTTGCCCTCAAAATACTACAGCTTCCTCTTTATTTATGCTTTTGGTCAGATTTAAATTACAGGCCCTCATCTATTCCAATAGCCAGAATGTTTTAGCATCTAAAGCAACCTGAAGGAAACTGCCCTAAACCTTCTCCTCCTTCAGTTTCTCCTCTGTAATTATGGGAGGGTATTTTGATCTCGTTATTGGCACTGTGGTATTGTGTGTTTGTCTGAGAAGGGCTGTGACATGGTCAATCAGCCAGGACACAGATGAAACACAGAGGCTGCTATGTTACTCATCAGACCTTGATTTCTTTCTGGGATAGAGAAGCTTATTCTGGCCAGGGGAGTTACACTAGTGTGACTGGGAAGAGATTTTGGGTTTTTTTGTGCTGCAAAACGAGGAACAGGTACGAATGCAGTTCTTTTGAGGTTAGGGAGCCTGGGCTTCATTAACAGCCCTGGGGAACAGGGTTCTGTGATAGGGGGAATATCTGGGAATGTGTGGAAATGAAACAGCTGCAATATTTAAATCCATGACTACACAGCACAGTAACATGCTTATGCTAAATGTGGAGAAGTGGTGCTAGACCTTCAAGCACTTCTTTGCTGTAGCTGTGTCAGACCTGGACCAGGTTGGCAAAACACTTGCAGCTAACACTGCTTGCATAGAAATAGCCCTCAGAGACAGCAGCCAGATCCCTGAGCCCTCACCTGAAGTCTTACACTACACAGCTCCCCTGGGGCTGAAGTTCAGCCCAGACTAAGGGTTGCAGGGTTCCCCGCTGGTGCCAGCCCTGTGCCCTTGCTGATGGCTTGCTTTGCTCAGCTCCCTGCTGCACCACGGCTGTGGTTCCATGAGCAGGAAAGGGATGCCCACATCCCCGAGGGAACCATGCTGTGTGGCCCTGTGGCAGGGAAGTCTGCCTCCAGGCTATGCAAAAAAAGGGCTTAGGGGATTCCTGGGAGGTGGCCCCAGCTTTCCTCTAAAGCAAAAAGCAAGGCTCTCAGCTTTTGTCCATGCAGGGAAGCTGAACATGTGAACTGAAGTAACCCATTTGCTGAGATTGAATGCATCTGGATGCCTCTGAGTGCATCTGGGCTTCACTTCTCTAGACAGAGGATGGAGGGGGAGGGGAAGAGAGAGTGGGGAGGGTTAAGATAGGCAGGAGCACACACAAACACACATGTATTTTTAAGGAAATATGAGTCACTTGCACTTCAAGGTTATTCCAAAAGTCAACTCCCAGACCTCCCCCCACTCCTGCCCCCAACTCTTGAGGCAAGCCCTGTGCAACTGGGTGTGATAAATAGGGATAAAAATTGGATACATCTGTGGGGAGGAGGCATAGTGCTCTTTTCCAACCTGCCCTGACATGCTGAGGCCACTGTGTTGTTGAGTCCTTGCCCTGGCTTGGAGCTCCTTTCCTGCCGCTGTGTGAGGAGCAAGAGGCACAGAGCGGGCAGGGGGATGGCTGCAGCGTGGGACCTCAGTGCGTGAGGAGCTGATGCCAGGTGGGCGACAAATCTCTGCAGCAGCCGGCTGCTGGCATGACAGCTCTCGCCCTTAGGAGTGCTCAGGCATGTGGCAGAGGGACGGGCCACCACCAGGACAAGAAGCAGCTGCAGGTGGGACAGCGGGACAGGGTTTTGTGTTGGTGCCTGTGGGGGAAGCTTTGGCAGGAGTCAGTCTCTGGAATGCCGCTCCCCCTGAGGTGCTTACCTGGCCAGCAGCATTGCGACCTGAGGGCGGTCTGGGGGCATCTGAGCTCCCAGCCAGCAGCCCGGGAGATGCTGACAGCCATCTGTGCCAGAGGCTGCAGCCACTTCCAGGTGTAAACAGCTCTCCATCATGGCCACATGACAGCAAATCTGCGCTCACCAGTAAACGCCTTTCACTTAGCCTTATCAAGAAGAAACTGAACATGCTGGCTCAGCAGAAACTGGAGCAAGGCTTGACTACAAAAAAAGATTATTCTGCTTTTAACAAGGCTTCCCCTTCGAAAGAATAATATTGGCAGCACTAAAGCCCGGATCGGAAACAATGTGTGGCTTTTGTTTTCTTTTTTTTCCTACACTTTTTTTTTCCTCCTTTGCCTTCATTCTTGGTGTTGGGGCTGGAGAGGAAAGTCTCTGTCTTGCCAAACTAAACAAATTACGCTTTACAATCCGGAGACTTAAATGCCTCTTTTTTATCATCATTTCCTTAGCATTGAGTGTTGAGAAAATAAAGCAGTAGTAGGTGAAGTGATTGCATACCCTTTTCTTGATGGCCATTGGCAAACAAATCCAGCCAGTTGTTTCTCTTTAAAGCTATTAAGTTTGCCTGGAAACCATCCCTGGGCAGACCTCCCCCCACACGCTCTCCATACCAGCGACAAATGAATCAATAAAGCAGAGCCCCTTCCTGCTATTCTTACCACCCCTGCAGATCTCTCCACTTCCCATGACAGCGCGTGAGCTCAAACCCCTCTGACCACACTGAAGGAAAGGCACCGATTCGGCCGTGCCAGGAATGCAGACGCTCACTTACGGTACCTCTTGGCAAGCAGGAGATGAGCAGGAGCTGGAGGAGGGTAAGTCCTATGTGTGTCCAGGGGGCTCTCTCCATATTGCTCAGGCCGGTGCAGCGGTGTGACTGCTCAGGAAGGGAGAGCAGGCAAACAGCTTTTACTGGGACCTCACCAGCTCCAGGCTGCAACAGATCTCGGATTTCAGACCTCGGCTGGCTCCCATCCTCACCAGAGGGGAACTACCTTCAAGAGACTTCTCAGGCGTCCAGAAGCACGACGTCACCCCAAACCTCTCCAACTGCTGCCTTAACCCTTTCTGAACTCTGGCAGCCGATTGCTTTTGTGATGCGTTCGTTGGCTTTTAGCGTTCAGCCGTAAGATAGCAATTTTCATCTTAGAAAGATGCAAACTGTAAAGAGGGAAGAAAGAGAAATCAGAATTTCTATTAATGAGTCATCCCCATCGCTGTGGATAAGCTGAAGTTAGAGATGTCTCCAGAAGGAGGCAGTTGGTGCAAGCTCCCTCTGGACTTGCAGGGCTGATGTATCCTCAGGGTGCTGCCGTCGCGTGGGTGCGTCCCCAGAGGGATTCCTGGCCCGCACTGTCGTGACTGGACAGCCCTACTAAGTTGACACGTGCGCCATTACAACAAGCCTAAAATAGCTCTGCTTCCGTATGGTGGGCCAGACGAATGAATGAGGTTTGCTAAGTGTTCACTCCACAGTGGATGAAAACCGCAGAACACAAAAGGAATCACTTGGAATACAGATGCTTGAGCTAGTCAGAAGCTTTTTACAAAGTCCGTTTCTGCCAGAAAATGCAACTTTGGCAAAATTGAAATGTTTTGTCGGAACATGTTGATATTGAGGAAACATTCAATCCAAACAAAGAAGACCATTGCATTTGGATTTTATCTTTGCGTCATGTTTCGTTTTGCCTTTTCTATCAATACGCACTACTGATTTTATCTGCTCATATTTGGTGCAGTTAACTTTTTTTTTTCCCTTATATTTTCCTTACGCATTTTTTCAGTGCCGTCTAAAGGAAACACTGCGTGGTTCTAAGACAGACTTTCTCAATTTCATGTCTGTAGCAAATTAGCAAAACGTATTTATTGTGAAGGGTGAAAAGTGAAATGCTGGCATTTTCTGGGGAGTAGAAACCGAAGTATCTCAAAAGCTTTAACAAATACCTACAGCTGTTTGTAAAGCTCGTAGGCATGTTGAGCAACCTCAAAAATCTGCAAGCGGTAGCCAATGGAAATGTTGAGTAGTTTACTGCAGTGGAAAATCCATTATGCCTTCAGGTGGTCTTTCATGGGATGAATTCCTTTATCCAGACATCTCTCTAGGTTATCTCTGTCTGCCTCGCAACCTATTGATTTTTAACTGTGAACAGTCTGTAGAGTATATGTGCACCTTCCGTATAAAACAATGCTGAAGTATTTGTGAAGATGTAATCAGTACCCAGTGAGACTGCTGATCTAAGAGCCCGTGAGACAGATGCCAAGATTTTGTCCAGTAAGTCTCATAGAACACGGTACTTAAAGGGTATTTTGCACTTAGCTGCCGTTCGACTTTCTGCATGGCTCCAACAGTGGAACTGATGCTTACCACAATTTCTTTCAGGGAATATCCACCTGCTCTGGCATACCCACGGGCAGCAGTGTGGATATCTGTTCCACATTGCCATGGAGCGCCTCCTCATGCTCCTCTGACTTTCATATGCACATTTCTTTTGCTCCTTCTCTGCCTGTCTTGTCTAAGTCCATGCCGAGCTGAAAGTTGTATTCCAACAAGCTGACTAAAGCTTTCCCTCATATCTTTCTCTGAATTTTATCTCCTTTCTTTCCCACCTAGGAAACTGTACCTAGCTGCTCTCCTTTGTGTTAAGAAGAAAAAAAACATCCCAAAACAGATAAAAACGGAGACCTCTTACCTCTTCACAAAGAAACGCAATTTTTTTTAATGTCTATGGAATCATAATTAGTTTATTTCATAAACTGTATTTCTAGAAAACAATGAAATTAATTAATGTACTATGTTCTTTTAAGGCTTTAAGTTAGCTTACAGATATCTCATGTAAACACAGGCCCAGTTCTGCTCTTAGAGTGTGAAGGAAGGGGAAATCCCATAGCACTGGAGGAAGCTGGACATGGGGAACCAGAGAGTTAAGGCTTGAGCATAGAGGTTTCTCATAAAGGCCAGAACTACTGGGGAAAAAATAGCCACAAAGGCCACAAGTATTCTCTTACTTGAGCCAGTTGCTCTGTCAAGTCATTCAACATGGCAGAAAAAGAGTCACTGAAGTTGTTCTTCTGTCCTGCTTAAGTATCGGCTCTGCAGGGGCACCTTTGGTTTTAGGATGGAAAACGGGTGTTTCTGTTTTATGGAGTAGTGGGATAAGGAAGGGAAAACCTGACTGATATTTGACATTGCTTATGTTTCTTGTCCCTAAGGGAAGTAATCATGCTCATTGGGGTATATAATTGCACTCACTGTTACTCTGAAGTCCTTCATTTAGCCCTCAGAGCTAAATGAGCTGTGTTGGTGGGCTCCCTGCCTCCTTAGAGGATGGCTAAGCAGCCAAAAAAGTGAATTCAAACATGATGCCACGGATTTGCCCAGCACATGTCCTATTTACACTCACTGTTCAGAGAGATGTAGCTTTAGCTCCAGGAGAGACTGTGGACAACTTTCACAGTGATCCTGAATGCACTTCTTGTATTTCTATTAAGATGCAAAGACCAAACCAGGCAGATCGCATCAGCCAAATATTTCAGTCTGTATGTAATTCTCCATGAAGGAAAGCTAAAAGCTCTTAGCCATGTGTCTGTGCTGCTGACAAATCTCACTGTAGCATTTGGCTGCAGTGTTTATATCTGCCCGATTGCTGAATGTACTTAAGTACAGGTTTGAAAATTACATTCCATTGACACTGAATTGTAAAACAGATCTGCAAAATTGATGGAGTTAACATATTTTACTAGTCATTATAAATTACCTAACAAGCCATTTCAACCTAGCACAAAACAAGCCCTTTGATAATTAATTATTACCCTCTGGATGAACGGTTATTGTGTAATTAATACCACTAACTTCCAATAATCCACCGTCAGAAATCTGAGACATTAAAAAGCTGCACAGCCAAGTCTGCAAGAAGAGAAAGAATGCCACCATTTTATACGGGGGAAAAACTGAGAAGCAGAAAAAAGAGCTGAGGTTCATATCCTGAAGCAGTGGCAGAAAAAGTTCACCCCTGTTCAGGACTTCAAGCCCTAAACCGTACGTATCCAACCTGCTAGTTTAATGGTTCTGTTGCCCTATTTTTTTTTATGTTTAAAAAAAGAAAAAAAAGAGAACTAAAATGAAGTTTTGTTACTCATATACATTAACTATATATAATATTTTGTTTAGGACCTATGACAGTTCTTCTTTACTCCATGTGGCCTTAGCAAACCAAACAGTTGGACACCTACTCTGCAGACCATGGGTGTCCAACCTTTTGGTTTGCCTGTGCTGCATAGATTGAAGAAGAACTGTTTCATGCTGCATCTATGAAGGTTGCTCTGAAAGTAATGCCTCCTAATTATTTTCGTGGAAACTACATCTGATACAAAGAACACAGTAACATTGTTTGATAGAGCAAATTCTCAGCTACAAAACAAACTTTTTCATCAAAGTCACCACCATAAACTATGCATTTCAACTAGTGATGGAACAAGAGCCTGCATGCCATGCTCGTAAAAATCTGCACCAGTGGAGGTGACCCACTGTCACGATCACCATTGCTGAAATGCACCACCCACTGCCTCAGTGTGCTCGCTGTTTGGTCTCCATAAATGTTCAGCAAACATGGATGAATGTCAGTGGTTGAAATACTTTCCACATGAAGGAATTCAATGACACACCTTTGCTTCATATGCATGCCCATGTCAGACACCATTTTGTCAGACTGTTCTGCTGCCATCTGTCACACAGCAACAAAATGAAATGGAATATTGGTGGGAAGGTTCAGCCTCTACTGCCATGCCACCACTATCTTCTTCTGATGTTATGGGACAACAGCATAAAATAGTAGGGATTACTTTCATAGCAGCAGTCATAAAATATATAATCGAGTTAGTGTATATAAGTAAAAAAAAACTTTTTATTTTTTATTAAAACATACAAAATAGTAGAGCATCAAAACCATAAAGCTAGTGAGATATGTGACCTTGTTCTTATGAAACTAACACGTTAATCTCTGGTTTGATGGCAGAGGCTGCAATTCTTAGTGATTTCTCAAGGTGTTTCTGAGAAATTTTTAATGAAATTCTACTTTTCCTGTATTATATTGCAGAAAACAGTTGTTCACAAATGTACATACAGCTAAAAAGCAGTGATATGAATAAGGCTTGATTGTGAAGTGAGAGATATCTCTCTCTGGTAAGATAGGGCTTCTAAAAGTCTGTTAAGGAGACATGATCAAATTCAGGATTGCAACTCTGTACATTCTGTTTGAAAATTCATGAGTATGTATTTATGTCAACTGAAAATGGAGTCAAAAATACACCAAATAATTGGTGTTATTTTGGCAGTCTTGAAGCTGTTCTCAGATTCCTTTCCCAAAACAGAAAGCACAGCTGCATATTTTTTGCTGCTAACAGAGCTGTGCTTAGCCAGTGTATCAAAATCCATAAACTCATTTGCCATAAGTTGAGATAGCACTGATTGTACCCTCCCCGTGTCCTGGTTTCAGCCCAGAGAAGATTAATAGTGCTTGGTTGGTAGTGAGTGACGGGTGCATACCCGGGGCCAAGCCAAGCCAGGCCATGTGGTGGGGAAAAGCCACCACCATAATGGGGATGGGTCAGGGGATGGCTGCAGGGGAGGCTGTGCTGCACTGTGTGCAGACTGCAGGCCAAGCTTTGGACGTGCCTGGTCTAGGCTGTACTGCTTGAGAACACACAGTGAAGAGTAATTAGTTATGTATATACAATTCTGATTAAAATCAGTTTGGATTTGTGATAAAATTGTAGTGTCTGAACGGCTCTTTTTTTTTTTTCAGTCTGAAAGTTCAGTGAAGTTTTTTTTTTTTTCCTTCCATTTTCACAAACTCCTGAAACTCTTGTTTCTGTTCCTGGATCATTACCAGAAAGTTCTTCTTTTGTGACTTCTGCTCAGGTCATTCCATCCCAAATGGCCTTGACGATCTTCCAAGCTCCAGAGGTTCTACTGGAAGGAAGTCTGTGATTTTCAGTGTTATTCATTTGTGCTGTTACAGATTGGATGCTTTCACTAGGCATCCTTCTTACATGAACATTTGGAGCCCATGTCTCTCTCTTCTCACAGGCAAGATTACTTCAGACTTCTGCAAAAGAAAGAATTTGAATCGTGAAAACTCAGACATGCTCCCAGTGGAGTTGGTACATTTATGTTTTGATCAGACTTTAGTTACTGCCTGGTAATGCCCATCACACTTGAACAAATTCTGAAGAAACCATTTGAAAGACATTGTAAAAGAAAATGAACCCATTGAAAGGCTGGAAAGGGCTTGTATCTCAAAGGAGAAATTAAGTTCAAATGAAACTCAGACCTGGAGCTTTAAGAATAGCAGCAACAGCAGTTAATGAAAGATTAGCACTGATGTTTTATTCCTTCCCTCAAATTATTATTGTTAAATGAGGGAGCCCTTCCAGAGGAGAGATTACAAAGTGTTTGCCTTTAAAACACAGCTTTTAAAAGAAATTGCAGACCTTACTATAACATCTGAGGAACATTTTATAACTTTCTGGGAGTACTTAGTGTATGCTTTGCCCTTTGAGCTTCAATGTCTGCCAAGTATGTGCAATGCAATATCCAGCATTTGTGAACCAAGGAGAATTGTGGCAGCCTTCCTACACAGGCACCTGCAGGCAAGGACACTTTGTGGGGCTTTTTCTGGCTGAAGCTCTACAGACTATTCCCAGCTCTGTGCAGGATGTTAATCCTCAGTGACTGATACATCACAGTTGAGGAAAGCAAGAGGGGTGAGAACGAGAGAAGCCAAAAGAGCAAGGCGCTGTAGTGCCAGTGCACATTACAGCTCCTGACCTAGTGGGACTTATAATGACAATAGTTATGCTTGTATTTGTTAAAAAGATTTTGTCAGGAAAACTGGGGTAGTTTAAAGTTTATGATTCCAATTACATTTCTGGGCAGATGATCAGCAAAATATGGCCAGAAAAATAGGAGTCCTTAATGGCACCTAACAAGCAGTATGCTTTTTTTTTTTTTTTTTTCTTTCTAGTTGTTAGGTTTTGGGTTTTTTGTGTTTTTTTTTTTCCTGCTGTCTGGATGTGGTTTTTTTTTTTTTCAGTGATTCTTCTGTGCTTCACTTTTGTATATAGTCACTGATGATCTTCACCATAGCAACATGTAAGAAAAGAGACAGGTGGAAGAATTGGTTTGAATTTAAAGCTAGCCAGTTGATCTGCATTTCCAAACTAGAAATGTAGAACTGTAGCCCTTCTTGAAATATGATTCACAATGAGCCATAACTGCATTGCAGTTAGATAATGAGTGATGTAAGACTTAAGCAGTGCTGTCTCACAAATTAAGAGCTTAGTTTGAAGTGTAGGATTTTTTTTGTGATCTCCTTTTCTCTTTTCATTGATCCCCATTAAAACTGAAATTAAGGCTCAGTTTCACTGTCCTTGTAGGTTGAATTTGCTAAAATGTACTTAGAAATGTTCTGTGAAGAAATTTAGCTGTGAACAACTGTAAAATTCTAATTACAAGGAATAATCATAGAACCATTGAAATTGGAAAAGACCTCAAAGATCATCTATTCCAACCATCCACCTGCCACCAATATTGCCCGCTGTGTCAACCAAATAATTAAGTCATTTGCTCTTTACAGTGTTGTTTTATATGTAGTACAAGCAAATAATCAATATACATACAGTAACATGTCATGATCTGTCTCCTTGTGATGCTTCTTTTGGGAGTTCTGCCATCAATCATTTGATATCTTCTTCTGCTAATCATTATCTAGTTTTTCTGTTCTCCCTTGGTTGACTTGACTGACCTTGACTAAAATGGAAGACGTGAAGAAGATGAAAAGACAACAGAAATCTAACCATTTGGCAGGAGAGAGTGTTTATACTGAAAGATGAAGCAGCTGAGATCTTTCAGGGCAGTAATATGTTCTGAGAACAATTGGTCGAGGTCAGCAGGGCACTGCGGATTTTGGTCTCACGACATAACCAGATACACTGATCAAAATCTCAGGCCACTCTGCATCTGTCTTTCCATTTTCATTTTAAAAGTCATGAGCTTCTTCAACTAGTGCAAAACCAGGTGCTGAAAAGTAAGTCATTGAAAAGTATCATCTTGTCCACTCCTTCTGTTTCTATCAGATACTGAAATAGCAGTCCCAAAAATCCTACTTATGCATATTTAACCTATGTATTATACTTGTCATCTTCAAACTCTGGTATGACAGACACCTTTTGATGCTTCACTTGAAAACATGAAAAAAAACCACAGGGCAAATGCTTCCTACTAATTTTTCTTTTATTATTTTGAAGCCCAGATATTGGAATATGAATCAGCGAGATCATATGTTGCAACATACTGTCCTTGGGTAAATTTAAACTGTGTAATTCTTCATCTCACATCCCACCCAACACCCTTAAATTAATTCTTATGGGAAAATTTGTTTTGCTATCTGTCAAATCACTGTCGCACTTATAAGGAATGCATACTAAGTGGGTAGTAGGAAATGTTTGTATCAGGAAATCCCCTCTGCATATCTAATGCCACCGAAAAACTACATCCTGGTATAATTCTGTTATTTATAGCTCTGTAAATGGAAGCTGGGGAGATTTAGAAGATTTATAAGCTGTTAATCAAGGAAAAAGGCTTTTTGCACGAAAACCAGGGGCTAAAAGTTCATTCAAGTTAATGGAAGACTTCATACAGTTCATAAGGCCTCTCTTTAAAATATCCATGAAGATACTTAGTACTGATAACAATGGTATTTTAAGCTCTGACCTAGCAAAGACTGAAGCATATGCTTAACTTCGGTTAAATCAGAAATCCTACTGAATTCAGTGGGGCTAAATGACATAACTTTAAGTCTTTGAAGCCTAAAGTCCTAGTGGGTAACCATAACTGAAATTTGGAGAAGTGTCCATGTCAGGGGTCACACAGAAAGCTTTGTGCACAAGCCCTGGCCTGAGTGTGCTTCCTACATCTCTGGAGTCACAGCAGCATTGCTATCATTACAGCACTTGCCACCCTCAGCAGCAAAGAAGTTCTCCTTTTGCAGTGTGCTGCCTGCTTAATACAACAAATAAAAAGACATAGATTTCATCAGACCAGATTTCCCACGGGAATTGCCAACAGACACGCTGGACCATTCACTGCTTTGTAGATACTGAAAGAGTGACAGGAGTTTCCAAATAAGACAGTCTTCAGCATTCATTGTTAATAGGCATGTTGGGATTTTCAGTGAGTATTTATGTCGTGGCCTTCAGGATTAGAAATCAACACTGCTGCTTCCCTAAAAGACTGATGAACTCAAGAACTGTACCATTGTCTCCCTCTTGTAGGGTTAGCATTTAGTGGTGTGCATGCTGACAGAGAAGGTATTGATTTTTACTACTGTGAACATTTCTTCAAAGAAGAGAAGCAGCAAAAAGGAACAGAAAAGAAATAATAGCGATTTCTGTTTTTTCCCCACAAGACTTTGATCTTACAGGTATAAGCAGTAAAAGAAAGGAATACTCTATTGTACTCTAGACCATCCTGATACAGAATCTACATTTCTCCATCCTTTTTATTTCCTCTCTGTCTTGAAACCACAGTGAGGATATGTCCCTACTGACAGTAGGGCTTAATCTTCTGATATCTGGTTATGGGTCCTTGAGACCTTTCCAAATTCCCGCTGCCCTATGAAGCAGAACTGCTAAGTCACAGCCTGAACCAGTGACTGAGTACCTGGTGGGAAGGCAGGGCCAACCCTGGGGAGCTCAGGTGCATGCAGTGTATCTGAGTGACAGGAAGGGGTAGAGCCAGGATCTACCTCTTCCCAGACCTCTTTTAAGGGTTGGCAGTGGAGGAGAAAGTATTTCTTGTTAGAGATCCGTGTATGGTTGGGGTATTCTAAAGGTAGGTAATTTCTTTCCCTCATTTCTGTGTCTGCTGTGTTCGGACTCATTCTTGTTTGCTCTAGTTGAAGAATTTGTTACCCTGTTATTATTGTGGTTCTTTCTATCCCATAATAGCGCTACACCCTACGACTCATGTGAGGAAAGAGAAGTCTACATAGAAAAATCTGCTTCAGGTTGCCTAGAAGGCTTTAGGAAGGACCACAAGAATTCTAGTCTTGGATCCAGTAGGGAATTTTCAGCTGGTCCTTCATGAGTATTTAATATTGTCTTGATTCTTTTTCTATGTATTACAGTCTGACCATAATTTCATTCTTCATATTCAGTGTTTTCTGTGTGAAGGATCCTTTGGCCGTTGACATTTGCTTTAGATTTATCTTCATTTATTTTTAATGCAAACCAGCTTGATCTAAGGCCACTGAAGCGGATGGAAAGTCTGTCTGCGAGTTCAGTGGCCGAGCAAGCTCATAAGGATTCCTGATTATCAGCTGATCAAAATTTGGCTCAAGTGAGTGGCTGCATTTATGCTGTGTTGAAAGTACAGTGCCTGTAAGTGTGGTTTGATCCCTTTCCTGCCTGAGTTGACTTCTCTTGACCAGCCAGGGATATACTGTTCTGTAGTTGCTGGTGATGGTGCTCTGGTTTTACCTCAGGCCATGTCTGGATGAGCAGTTCATGCCTGGAGCAGTCGTTGGGCCAACCTTTGCAGGCAGAAACAGTATAGTTAATGAGCGCACTGCTCCAAATAACTTAATCACTTAGATTCATGTGACTACAGGCTAAACTGTAAATTAAATATATTGTTTCTTCCTGTGCTAAATGTGCTGGCGCTCTCTCACCGGTATTCCACAGTTGGGTTTTATGTACATCTTTTTAAAATGTTGAAGTTTTTGAGCAATGCATCCTTCCTGAGCCGCCCGGTAAGCGCTGGCTTTTAGATGACTGTCATGTAAAGGTATCTAAAGTCCCATGCCAACATAAGACCTTTGAAGTGGCAAGTGATTTTCCCATGTGGATTTCATCTGTAAACACACAATAGGTGAATGGGTCATTGTAGATAAGAGCTCTTAGGTGTGATCTCACATAGTTTAGCAGTTCAGTGATCCACTTCCGTGGGGTTGCTGCTTACGGTGTATTGTTACAGTGTCTAATTAAGGTAGACAACAGTCATTTTCCTTTCATAACACTTGGCTCTTCTTTTTCAATGGGAGTCAAACAATGAAAATTATTCCTTCTGCTTCATCTCCTATTCCTGACATAAGGCATTCTTCCGCTAATGCTTTTCTAACCTGGTCTCTAACACTTTATTTCACTTGAGACATGAGGATAGTGTCCATTTCAGCTAAAGTTAGATAGCAACCTATGTAGCTATCTGAGTCAGCACTTTTGGTGTTCTTCATTGTAAATGGGGAGAACCAGTCTGTGGTTTATCAGCCTTATTTTGGAAGACAGAGTTAGGGTGAATTCTTTGCCAGGCACTAGAAAGGGCATTTAGATTACTGCCTTTGCTGTGAACACTGACGTTTAGGATGTCTGATGTTAGATAAGATGAATCCTATCTCAGTCTGGTGAATTTATGTGAAGACTGAATACCAAGTAAAGTAAATTGCTAAGTCTGCAAACCCATATTTTATGGGGAAAATTACACTGATTCTGTTTACTATTCATCATAGAGCAAAATATTGGCTGCTTGTGCAGAATGCAGATGTCAAAAGAGTGGCAGTTAAGTACCTTGTGAGATCTGGTCTTTGGTGCCTGAGGTTTGCCATTGCTTTTCTGCCATGTTAGCAAAGTAAAGCTCTCCTGGCCAGCACAGATGAGCTGCTGTAAATGATTTATCGTTTTGCTCAACTAAAACTGGCCACGCAGTGTAAACAAATAAATGGGAATGGTAAGATATACATAGGAGTTCTTCGTATTCCTGGATATGGACTGAATGTATTTAGCATTATATCATCCCTCTCCTCCATGTGGTCAGAATGAAGGTGGAACCAGTGCATTCTTTTACAGCCTCTCTCTTTTAAGTATAACATATCAACTGTAAAAACAGGAGAAAAATGTAAATTAGGACACCTTAGTAGTATTCCAAAATAGGTTGATGGACTTTTTTTTTTTTTTTTTTTTTTCTTTCCTCTGTTGAGAGTCACAGAGTAAGCAGGTTAATCAGTTTAAGGTTCTTTTATAAGGTCACGGTGCTCAGTATGATTTACTGGAGATTAAATTTGGCAGACAGTATGTTCATAATATGATCTAATCATGTTTGGTAGAGTACGGAGGGAAATAAAGAAATTGGCTGAGAGATGGTTGCTTAAAAATTGGCAACTTTGCAGAAACTGTGACTTCCCTATGGAAATCTCATCAGAAGGATGAGCCAGCCAGCTTTTCAGAGCCTGTCCAGAGTTTTTCCCTTCAAAATATTTGTGCATGAGCGATAATGGATGACTTCTATTACTGGATGGCTGTTGCAGTGCACTTCAGGACTGACCTGAAGTATCCCCTGCTATTTAAGCACTGGGCTCCAATGGCTCTGCTAAAATGCCTTGTTCCTCAGTCCCTGCTTTTCTTTCAGGCTTAGCAGGTTCATAAGTCTGCTGGAATTTTGTCAAGCCTCATAAGACTGAATGACCTCTTTGTGTAGTGTCCTGCCTCCAGAAATGACCCAGACCACATATTTTGACAGGTAAAGACTATAAAATCATTTGGATAACCTGTTCTAGCACGCGGCTGCATCCTGTTCTCCACTGATAAAGAGTAGTTCAGCTCCTAAAGTATTTATGACGTAGCATTTGTTATCCTGACCACTTGCAGTCTACAAATTTCCATAATAATCCTCTCATACTTGCTAAGATTTTGCTCCCAGAGGTATGCTGTGGAAAGGATTCATTGCTTAACTACATACTGCACCAGGAACCATTCCTCTAGTCAGTTTTGAATTGGTACATTCTGTTTCATGAGATTACCCTGTGGTTCCTAGAAATCAAGATATACTTGTACCTCTGTGACATCTTGATGTCCTGTCTGTCCTGCAGTCCCACATTGTGTCTGAAATGCAGTGCCTGGGATGAGGTGGTTTTCCCATTGGTATTCTGAGCACGCAGCTCGTGCATGGCTGCTGTTTGGATTTTACTGATAAAATCCTGTCTTCACCTGTGCGATCCCCCATTATTTTTAGTGTGGATCTCATTGTCATGTAGGTATTCATGCAGCCCCATTGATGTGAGATACCACATGCCATTGTCTAATTTTATTAAAGGACTATGATTCTTTTCTCTCTTTGTGCACTTTTTTTCCCTTATGCTTGAGTACACAGAGACAAAGTCCCATTGCGTGATCACTATAAGATATCTGAAATTTTTGCACCAAAAATTGCTCATGCTAGAGAGGAGAAATAGTAACATCACAGTTGCTAACGAATGATTCATCATTCTGTAGAGCTTTGGCAACATGACAAAGGGCAAATGTTCAGGAAAATAGAATATTTTCCCAGTGTTAGTAAAATGTTCAACAAAATAAATATGAACTCCCTGGAGATCACTGGCAATAAACATCTAATTGCAGCCTCCAAAGAAATGCATCATTCTTTCTGTTATTTTTTTGTAGTTTCACTGACTAAGGAATGTATCTGCAGAAGATTAATCTCTAGATCCTGGATTTCCCATGAAAGGAGTTTACCTTTTCTGTAACTTCTTCTGACTCTTCAAAAACTAACACGGGGCATTCTAAGCAATAATTGCCGACCTGTGATTTGGCCTGGTGTGCAGCCTAGGGCATGTGCTATTGAAGAGCTTCTGTTAGCAATGCAAATGGCCACGAGTTAGCCATCTTATCTGCTGTGTGAAATCTCTTTTCTTATGAAAAGAGACCTAAGTAGGTGCTGGGCCAGTGAGATAATGAGCTCCGTAGCATTTTCTGCAAATACGTTTACTTGAGGCAGAAACCCTTCTTAGGAGCTGTTTTCCATCCTAAGTATGATTCCTAGTTTCCAGAATTGCTCCACCATGGAAGGTAGGCATCAAGCACCTGCCCGAAAGGAAAGATGTTACTCATTAAGCCTTGCTGATAGCCTGCCAAGGGGAAGCACTCTAGGAGGCTGAGCTGGCTGCAAGTGTTTGTTGGTTCCTCCAGCTTCTTTATGAGAGAGAAAGGGGAAGTGGAAGATCTCTAACATCAAAGCAAAAAGACCAGATGTTGGTTGTCGTGGTCAGTGAAACTGAGGAATTTACAAAGAACAGGAAATCTTAGCAGGTGAGAGGATCAAAGAAACATGTTTTCATAGCAGGAGGGCTTTTCTTAATGTGTGGGAATAGTCAGTCAAAGCAAAGTGTTCTGTAACAAGGAAGAAAAGAGTGAAACAGTACGACTGAAGAACAAAATCATTTTCATCACTTCCTCAAGTCAAATGTCTCTTGGAGAAAGGTGAGAGACAAGCAATCGCCGCTTTGTCTTCTACATTCTTGTACTTCTGCTTTTATTTAAAGTAAGGCACATATTTCTGCAGGACTTTACACCCAGTGTTTACTTACCCTGCCATAGCTATAACAATGCAACCCACAGGCAGAAGTAGTGGGAAGAGATGCTCCTATCTCTGTACCCCATGGGATGGCAGCGTGACGTGGCCACAGAGCACTTGGTGCAGCAGTGGCTTGTTGAAAAGGGTAAACCAGCAACTCTGAGGACAGCATCCTCTGACACATGTGAGGTGGGGATACCTTGAGGGGAGGCCCACAGTCAAAGGAGCTCTCACGTAGATACTTGTCTTCATGTGGATAATGTTTACAATGGGTCCTTATCTGCCTTCTTAAATGGGATGGGCTGAAACATGTTTGTCAGCCACAGTTGTGATATCCCGAGTGGGAGAACTGTCACACTGAGATCATGATCTGGTTTCAATTGATCTATCAGACGTGAGGCTTGCAGAGTTTTCAGATGTCTCCAGAAGTGTAATTATCTTATATTCCTGGCACAAAGAATTAGCAGCTGTTTTTCCTTATCCTTTGCTTTTTCTGTCCCAGCCTCTTTAAACATGTTATCCTTGTGTAATGTAGAGAAAATTATGATTAAGTTCACATGGTTAATAACATAGCACAGTTTGTAGGAGGAGGAAAAATATTGATTAGTCCAAGTGATATAGCTGGAAAAAACAGACAAGCTTTTAAGCACACAAGGATGAGTGAGCCCAGCAGGCTGTCAGTTTTCTCAACCATATCATTTGGTTTAACAAGAGCAATTTCCTCTCTGTGAGCTGGCTGATATGGATCCTCTTGGGGCACAGTCTGGAGAACAAGCTTGGGAGTGAGGGAGCTTACTGAAGCGTCTCTATCACCCCACTTAATAAATTGGCACAGACTTAGGTGAGAAGAGCGTTGTTATTATCCAGTTGCCTTGAAATTGCTCTTAAGTCAGGACAGGGTCAGTTAAATACACAAGTATTTATTCATGGAATCCAAACTAGACAGTGTTGTCACAGAGTTTATAACAGGTAAAGTTGAGGCAATGGAAGGACGTTGCATGCTTGAGACTTGATATGGGACGTTTCTCTCTCCTGCCATCCCTTGCTTTCTCTCTGCTGTTTCCCAGCAGCTCGCTGCATCCTTCCCCATGTTCACACGGGCAGTGGCCTGACTACTCTTCATTAAAATTTGAGTTGCCTGACTTTCTTGGAGTCTTAAGTTTCTCTGCAGTGAACCAGGTGGTGTTTTCAATTCCCATCTGACCACGTGCTCAGGCATTACATCTCCTTCTTGTGTCTTCCCCCTGCCCACATGCCTAACACTGAACCCCATACTTCTCAGCAATCTGTACCCGAAGGAGCGTGTTTGTTTCCAGTCCTCTCTGGGATAACCACGTATTTCTCAACAAGTTTTGACTGAAAGCAGATATGTAGGTAATCATATGGGGACTGCTGGGTCATGGCCTGATCCACTGTTTGAGCACCTGAAGGATGGACCCGGTCAGCCATGGGACTACAGGTAAAGGCAGTTCACCTGTGTGACTGGAAGGGGTGGAGCCAGAGCCCACCCCTCTAAAACCTCTTTTAAGGGCTGACTGCCTCTGAGGAAGGATCCCTCGTTGGAGATCCCTCCTTCTGGAGTTCTTTCCTTGTGAGCCTAGATCCTCAGAGATGGGTGAGCATTCATTTTTTTCCTTCCTTTTGTAATATCTGCTTGTTTGTGCTGGTCCCTTTGCCTTTACAATAATTAACCTCCTCATGGTAATAGCGGTTTCAGGGTTGTTGATTTATAATATCTTTCTTAACTTGTATAGAGAAGTATCTTAACCTTCATGCCTTTTGGGAATTAATGAATATTTTCTCACAGCTCTGAACGGGGACTCGAAGACTGCATATAATTTCTTATCTGAGGAGCTGAAACAGATGGGCTGGCAGCAGGATTAAGCTGACAAGTGGTTATTTTCATGGTCTACAATAAGATGCCCGGACTGTTGGGTTTCTGTTTTATAAATATTGTTATTTCTTCTAACATGATCAGGGTGAATTCCCATTGGCTTCCATTACTACTGTCAATGTCAACTCTCCTACAGCTAGGTGTTGGGATGGCCGTGGATACCTAGATAAGTCAAGCGCAAATAGTTGAGAAGCTTGCTGAAGGAGCCTGGGTGAGGTGTTCGGGGGTTCAGTGCCTTTCTATTAACATAATGGTGGATGAGTTCTGCAGAGGTCTGATGGCTTCCCAGCCTACGTAAAATACCGTAAGGCAACTTGTGGCAAAAAGGGGTCACAAGGGCTGAGGGAGGCACAGCTGGACCACGTGCTGCTTGGTGGCTCTTCAGCAGAAACTTCTGCCCTGGCTGTGGTTCCTCAGTAATGTTTCCTGAGCTGCAAGGAGAAGCAGAAAGTGAATTAGCAAAAGGAAGTGTGAGATAAGCTGGTGCTCCTCTTGCTCCTTCTAGAGATGAATGAAAGAGGCCTGAAAAGCGTGACTTTTGCTTCTCAAAAAGGTTCCATTTTCTTCTTATGTCTTATCCTTTGAAGCATCAGAAAAGTCTTTTCTGCTTTTTCATTTGAAACTCAATGGATGTCTCTGACATCAGCTATATAGAGCAGACTGAGCTAAGTCTTTAGAGAACTGATATTTTTTTATTGCAGTTTGCCATAGAGGGATTGCGTTAAGCATGTACTAACAAAGCCCAGCATTTTAAACAGCCTAGATGTAAACTATATCTTCCCTCAGATAATCATGCTATACTTTTGTCATAGATATCCTAATCCTCTTCGTTCGCAAGCTGTGTACGGAGTCTACTAGGAAAAAAGTGCAGACAAGATCTGAATTTTTAATGTACAAAATACCTACTAAAAATTAACTCCGAATGCCTATGAGGTGAAGACTCTTGCAGGACTACTTTATAGCTAGAAAGGTGGAGGGGAGGGAAAAAAAAAAAAAGTAAAGGCCGTGGACCCATTTGTTCATCTCTGGAGATTGTTCCCAGCACCTGAGAATAGAGCTAGTTTTGCTCAGGGAAGCATAGCATAGCACAGCAGAAATCCTGCTGCCTAGCAGGCTGCCAGGCTGCCTATGAGCATGAGGCAGGCAGCAGGGATGCCGAGGCACCAGCATGGGACTGTCCTCTGCCAGCTGGCACCAGGTGGGAGCCCTTGCCATGAGCAGGGCACTGGGAAGGGCTCCCAGCTGGAGCACAGCACCGCGTGGAATGAATGTTTCTCACTGGAAAGCAGACGCTTTGGTCAGAAAGGATCCCTCGGGCTGGAATGTACCTGGCCCCAGTTTTGAGGAAACTTGGCTGAAACTGTGAAAACCATAAACTGCTTTTTTTTTGCTTTGTTTTGTTTTTTTCATTTACTTAGAAATTGCTGAAACTCGGGGAACACAAATCCACTGAGACGGAAGCAGAAGCTAAAGGTTGTCATTATGCTCATGTACCCTTTTACCCACTCTTTGCAATACCTTGCCAGGACGCACATTGAGAAGCTTAACAAGTCCTCAAATGAAGGAACGCAACTCTCTTTCTGTGCAATGAAAGCAGATTGACTTGCGTGACATCAGACAGAGTTATTCAGTGATGATATCCTTTGTACGAGTGAGAGACTTGTTTCAAGAGCAAGATGGCTCTGACACTAAATAAAGCTAATCAGCTCTAGCTTCTGTGCAATGATTTTCTTCCTCGGATATCAAAGGACTTCACAAGGAATGGCATTCTTACCCTGTCACTGTGAAAGAAGGGAAATGATACAAAAGAATTGAAAGAACTAGTCCAAGATCAAATGGTGAATCAGGGGGAGAGAAATAGGCCCCGTTCCCTGTGATTAAGCTTGTCCCATGGCAGGTGCTGAAGGTGAGAGCTTCGTCCTCAGCCTGGTCTTCAGAGGGAGGAATTCACACCAATGGCATTTAATTCTCCTCTCTCTGCTGCTTCCTCTGATCTTCATCTCTTCCTGCCAGCTTGGCATGTTCTGGGGCACTATGCCTCCTCCTTCCCATTGTGCTAAGCTCACTGCAAGGGCCTCAAGGCAAAGGGAAAGGTGGCATCTCCTTACAGGAGGAGGAAAATGGATCAGACATTGGGAGCAGTTGAATGAGAAAAAGACACGGTGTCACCTGCCTGAAATTTAGAAGTCTTTCCTATCGGATGCTGAGGAGTGAGGCCTTGTGGTGGTGTTTTCTTAATTAAAAAAATAATAAGTTAAACACAGTGGAGCCTTGCTCAGTTTTTTAGTAGGAAATGTGCGTTTCACAGCAGTGACTTCCAGATCTTTATGCACAGGTTATCAGGAAGCAGTGATTCCAAGGGCCTGGAAATCCAGGCACTGCACTTAGCAAGGGAATAGCCTGGCAGTGCCTTACTCAGCAGGTGACTCTGGCTGTATGCAGGCAGCAGTGCCAGAGCTCGGTCTCGCTAAAGCCTCGCAGCAGTGGATAATGTACATGAACCTAAGAGTGTCCTTGCCCAAACAGGTTATGGTCTCTCTGGCACAGATACTTTGGAGCTTGGAGATTTAGGGAAGGAAAATGGCTTCTTGGTGATCTCTGAGGAAGCTTGTGGCTTAAGTAGAAACCTGGTGAATTCACATCTGCTGGGCTGAAGCTGTGTCCTGACTTCAGAAGTCAGCTGAGTACCTGCCTGTCTTCTGCAGGCATTTACTGGAAACTGCTGTGCCATGACGGCTAGAGACCGAGATCCACAGAGAAAACAAATGAAACAAGAAAATCCTCTTTTGGTCTGCTCTGGATAGAAGTTAGAAGGTTTATATATGGAAATTATTCTTTTGCCAAGGGTGAAGGGAAACCTAGGAAGTGCCAGCTTCAGGGCCAGCATCAGTGAATGTATACATCAGCTTCACCAGGGAGCTGTCAGGTAGCATGGAACAGCTGGGTGTCACCAGAGAAGAATCTCTGCTTTCTGGGGAGAGAAGAGGAGGGATCTCTCCATGATTCAGGGGCAGCTCAGCCAACTACTATGGCTGGATTAATAAATTAGGCAGATACATTCCACACTTTGTAGTTACAGCCCAGGACTGGGAGGAAGAAGGTGCAGTCAGAAGAGATAATGCGGGAAGAGCTCAGTTTCCACATGTAGTGTCAACTGAATGGCCAGAGGGGATTCTGATGAAAGCCAGCAGCCTGGAGAAGGATGCTGCCTGCCTGTCTGCCTCTAGTGCATGTATCTCCGTGTTTAAAGGCATGTGATCCTGTCTCTTCACCCCACATAACACACAGTATTATAAATTACTGATATTTCCCTTTCTCTAATTCCCAGTGCTTAAATTAATGCTAAGCCTGTGTCTTTAATCACTGTTTGTTGTTCTTGTTGCCATAGCATTCAGTGTTTCCATGTTGGAGATTTCCTTTTTTTTTTTTTTTCCAGACATTACCCCATCAGCACAGTTCTAGACCTGGGATTCCAGCCACTTTTGGCTAAGGGGAAACTCATTTTTGTTGCTATAAAAGTATCAAGCCATGTAAATGCTGGTGTCTTAAACCTGGGTCTTCGTGTCTAGGAATAGCAGCAAAGCTCAGCAAGTGAGAGAGGGAGGAGCACAGACCTCTATGCATCCCAAGTTCATTCTTCAGAGCCAGCCTGTCCTTCTGAGGGCAGGGAGAGGAATAGGCCTTTCCAATCTTCCAACACGGTTGCAAGACCTGTGGGTCTGTTTTGATGTGAAAGATCCTCCGGGTTGCACTTGCATTAGTGGGGCAGCAGGACCCACTGGAGTGCTGCCTGGCAGCAGAGGACTGGTCTGAGCCTGAAAGAAGGGGTCATCCACTCAGGAGTGCAATGACTTGGCGGCAGAAGAAATTTCTCCTCTGGGGCCTGATCCAAGGATGAGCAGCCCCTTGGGAGGTGATAGTCTGCAGTTAGAGTTAGGCTGTCCATAAGGACCTATGGTACGTGGTGGACATGAAAGAAAGCATGGCACCAGAGCCCCTTGCCTTGCTCCATTCCACTTTTGCAATTCTGTCTGAGTGCAGTTTGATCTGTGTGCTCAGGGTGTGAGACCAAGAGTCCCTTGAGAAGCTGAAGCAGAAGGGGGAGAAGAGGAGAGGGAATGTGAGGCTTTTGAAGTGAACTTCCTGCTGTTAAAACCAGGGAATTCAGAGGGAAATTCAGACTGGGTACAGTGGAAGTGATGCATTGCTTCTTGTTCTGGGCTCCTGCAACAACATCCTCAAGCCCTTTGAAACAAGGACAGAGCTCTGGTAGCATTTGTGGAAGGCAGCACTCAGGCATTAACTCTGCCCTGAGATTCTGCATTGGTCCCAGCCTCTGCTTGCCTGTCTGGACAACAGAAGTAATGAATGGGTTTTTAATTGCCTTAGTAAGGTGTCTAGTGAAATAGGGATAGAAAATATGAGCTAAGCATGAGGTATCACTAATACTAAGCTATTTCTTACAACATTGTTAACACTGCTTTCTGCAAATTATTGCTATTGACTCACCCTAGCACTCACATTATTTATGCTGCATAAAGTGTCAATCTGTTACATTGCAGCACAGATTGAAAGAATAAGATAAAATGCTCCAGGGAATTGGCATGAAGCTTTAACTAGCTCTGAGTAACAGCAACCGCTAATTATTAACATTATGTGTTCAATTAAATTACATTGAAATAATAAAGCATTCCAGCTACTGTATTATGTCATATTGTGACACATCAGGTGCAGCAGTGCATACTGATATAATGTATAAGAAAATTACAGAAGATGTGCAAATAATTTTAGAAGTGGGGAAAAATGAATTTGAAGTAGTATTACTTTTTTGATATTAATCCTATCCCATGTGAAATTCTGAACACTTTTTTCATTCAGATTCTGTTTGTGGGCCCTCACGGATTTTGAGGAGAAACAAATCCAGGATTGTTCCTGGAACTTTTCATGAGACTCAGACAGAAAGCATGGTGCCAAATTCGAAGTCTTCCTGGTGTCTGCCCACTTGTGCTTTCTTGCGGTTTTGGATGAGTACTTCCTGGCTTATACTCATGGGCTATGTTGCTGTCCAGGGAAAGCCCTTGAAAGAAAGGATTTTCAGTACAGAGTCATTGGCCCTACTGCCCTGATTTATTTTTATTACTGTTATTCCTCATATCATTATTTTTAGTTTGCACTAAATGTTTCTAGCAAAAGGAAACTGATAAAATCCTCAGGGGAATGTCTCCCAATTGAACTTTCTTGAAATCTCAGGAGCAGGGAGGGCTGATGGCAGCAAGGCTGAGGGGGCCAGATAAAACATGTCTGGGGAAGCAGAAAGGGCTGAAAAGCCACACTGCTCCCCATGAGCAGGCTTCCCCAAGCCCTGCTGCTGGAGCACCATGAGACAAACAGCCACGAGCTGAACGTGCCATGGGAAATCTTTGACTCAGTTTTTCATTAGTGCAGGGCTCAGGCTTTCCCTCAGGTGATGAGGGGCCGGGGCAGCATGGGCTGGGTGCCCCTTGTCATCCCTGTGCTACTTCTATCTGCTCCAGGGCACAGATTTTTTTCTGCTCTTGTCCTTCACCAGCCCCTCTATTTCCTAGTTAATTGCCCTCTCACCAGCCATTCTGATAGCCAAGCTAAATTCAATGTTCCAGTTTTTCCCAGTAGAAATATCTTGGAAATTTAATAGCAAGTCTTCTCTGACCAAGGCTGCCTGGAATAAACTGCTACAGGCAGCCAGCTCTCCTGGAGCAGAGATTTACTTCATCTGCTGTTGTTTTATTTTAAAGTTGTAGACCCCAATGATGTCATCTTTCTGCCAATTCCACCCCTGTCAGCACATCCAGGAACACAGGGTGTAAAAGCTCTGTGCTCCAGGAAGTGTCTCAGCTGGTTCTTGGCTCCTTGTGACTTCTGGAGGCAGAGAACATGTGCACGGAAGGCAGCTGCTATCTCATGTCAAAGTCAACATCCCAAACTCTAGAGCTCCTAGCACATGGATCAACGTGGCTTGGGCTTCCTCACACACTGTGTGCAGGAGGTACAAGCCAAATCCTGCCCTGCCTTAGTGCGTGGGAACCTCCTCCCTCATGTCTGTGGTCTTTTTGGCTGAGCGCTGTATTGATGAATGCTTTGTTGTCGTCATTGGCCTCATTTCATCCAGAGTGGGGAAGAAGGCAAGTCTTGAGAGAGTTCACTTCCCTGTTGGCATGCTGATCGTTGAGCTCTACTAGAAGCAATAGATCATGGAATAGCTTGCATTTAACTAGCGATTCTTTGTTGCACATTGATGGCATTTTAACTGCTTCTGACCATTACAGAGCATTTGACCATGAGTAGGAACTGTTAGATTCAACCTTGACATTTGAACATAATAAAACAATTAAGATGGGTGTTGTACATTAAATATTATTTTGCTTCCTGAGCAGAATTCATAATCCAAGCCCATCTGGGCCTGCCTCAGAACAGCCTGAACATCTCCCTCCCACTGCATATTTAGCCTAGCAAATATTGTGCCTGCCTTGACTTGGCAGTGGAAGATGGGAAGCTCTCAGAGGATTTGGGTGTGCTCCTGAGCACCACAGCTGCTGGGGAGAGATGCTGTCGGGTTATGGCTGTGTGGTGCTGCTGATAGTGCAGCCCAGGGAGAGTCAGTTCCATCACAGGCAATACACCTTCCACTTCTCTTCTGTGTCTTCCACGTGGAGAAGGATGGCCCAGGGTCTTATGCAAGGGCATTGTCTTCCTTGTCCAAACAAAGAAGGGAGCGCTGAGAGGTGTTTTATGTTGCTACTACAGGCTGCAAAGCCCTGTGGTTGCACAGTGCTGCAGCTCCATGAGGTGCTGGTGGCACGACCCCTGCAATGTGTTGATGCTTAATCTGAGGAGCTGTGTGAAAGGACAATTAGAGAAATGCAGTGCATGTATGTGGTACAGAGCTGGGAAGGGACCTGGCACAGCTGTGTCTGCCTCCATCGTTCCACAGTCCTGAAGCAGATTGATGTCACAAAGCTTCAAAAAAATATGCGGGTGTTATTTTCTCAATCATATCCTTGCTTACTTGTGCTGCATTCTGTTATCTTCTTGGTCTGTTTTGTTTTCTGTTTGTGAGTTGGTGGAAAATGAGCTTCTGTGATGGCTAGCAAAGAGCAGGAGGAAGAGAGAGCTGACTTCAGTCTTGTGACTGTGTTTGTTTTTCTCCTCGTTGGGGGATTTATTTCATGACTCTCGCTGAAGTGTTTACAGAAAGTTTGACAGCTAGGCAGAAAGTCATTTGCAAGGAAACTGGGATAAATCAAAACAAAAATGTTGGTCAGCTTCCCAGAGGAAGAAGAGCTCTTTTTTTGTAATGTGCATGCTGCCCTTCCTTTCCACCCACATGCTGTGGGAGCTTGGAGGCAGTACATGGGAGCAGGGCAGAGATGAAGGCTGAACCAAGCCTGAGATGGAAGATGGAAGGAAGCTTCATTTATTCCCAAGGCTCTTTTGCTTTTTTTCCTTTCGTTAACTTGATGTCAGTGAGAAGGACACAGATCAGAACTTAATTGCAGTGACAATGAAGTGACAACAAAAAATAATACAGTTCTGCTTTGCTGTCATCTTCAAGCTGTTTCCAGCTGTCAAGGAGAACTTGAAGACTGCTTTAGACATTATCAAATAACTTATTCTTACAGCATCCTGTTCCGCAAGCAGAGAAACTGAGGAACAGGCAAGCAAAGGGTCATGCTTGATGCTGTAGGGAGATGGGGTAGGGCCAGCTGTAGAAACAAACAGCAACAATGTGTCAGGCCAAATTTTTGGCTGCAAGAAAGGCTAAGTAAGAGTCTCAGTCCATCATTTGTCCTTACAAAAGCTGTGCTTAGTGCAGCAGGGGGACATACACAGCCTGGAGCCAGCAGTCCCAGACTGGTTGGAGACTCACAGAAGATGAGCAGCATCACCATTCCCGGGGATGCAGAGGAGGCATATGGCACCAGCACACAGCTCGATGCATAGCCCAGCTGCAGCTGGCATGCAGATCACACCTTTCTTTTGTGTCTTTACAGCCTGAAGCTTGAACCAGGCATCTCCTTATTGCTGAGCTGCTCAGTGGCACCACAGGCTTTGCAGGCTGAGAAGCTGAGCAGTGCTTTGGGCCAGTTATGCAGGAACTGAAATGCTTTCCAGTTTGCAGATAACATGTTTGGATTTCATTGAATACTAGAATACATTTTGATATAAAAAAAGCATTATTGTATTTTTAATAAAGCCTAGTGAATAAAAAATACACTTATGGTGTGTAGACATCAGGTAGAATCAGTTTGGGCCTGCAACCCTTGTCCTCTGAAGGGTACTTTCCCACTTCCATTAAGACCGCAGGCAGTAACTCCCTCTTGCTTCTGATTCTTTATTCATTCCTTCAGAGGATGCTAGTTAAATAGCAGATAAGTAAATATGTAATCAATGAGGCATTTATTGAATGTTAATGCTCTGTTTATTAAGGCTTGGAAATTTAAATAGGTCCCATTAAGATGTAGAGTGCACAGCAGGGGAACTTCTCAATGTCACCAACCCCAATCACAGAAGAATTGGTGAGCTGGGGCTTTCCAAATGGGAGCTGCTTTGTGGCTGAGGTGTGGGGCTTGGTTTGCAGGCTGCCCACAGAGGATATCTGCACTGTAGGATGAGCCACGCAGGGAGCAGGGATTACTGCAGCTGCACAAACCTGAGCTGACAAGTCCACCCGAGTCTGAACTTAGGGAAGCCATGCAAGCGCAGCAGTATTCCTGTGCTAGTAACCTGAAGCAGAGCTTCTGTGCTCAGGCGGCCTGGCTGTTGCAGCTGGATTATATCTGGGCTCAGCTGGCTCCCCTCCAGTTTGGCTGTCCTTCCCTGTGTCAAGGTAGACCCTATTTAGTTTCTTCGGTGAAGACTGAGAACATCAGTCAATAGCGTAACAGCTGGAATGTGCAGAAGCACTATCACAATCGGAATCGCAGCCACTGTCAGCACTGCTGGTGGAGACGTCTGCAAGGAGGGGTGGAAATCCCATCACTCAAGCCACATGAAACTGGACGAGCAAAATATGGAGGAGGAGGGGGAGTTCATCAGAGAGCCCCAGCGTGGCCTGATGCCAGCAGGCGAATGTCACCTGAGAAGGGCCCACAGCTCTCCTCAGGACCTGACTTGCTCCCCACATGTGGCTGGAGCCCACGTCCTGTGCTGCACGCTGTGGGCTCAGCGGGACCGTACACGGCCCTGAGTGGCGAGGACCAGGCCAGGCAAGCCCCGATGGGCAAGTGCAGGCCCCAGTGGACAAAGTGCAGGCTCCCTGAGACAGTCAGGGTGGACACAGGGTACAGCTGTCTCTACCAGCTGTGTAGCACAGAGATGTGAGGGCCTGGAGGCTGGGCCTGCTGCTCACCCGCACGGCTGGGGTTGTTACCTTACAACTAACCAGTGTGCTTTCACCAGCCCTGCAAACACTGCACAGTTGCTGGAAAGTTTAAGATGCATGCTGGGTGTGTGTTTGCAGTAGATGCTACATTTTGTGAGCGTTTTATTCCTTCCTGTAACTCTACCTTTAGCGTGGCCTCATTTTTCTAGTCAAGTTTGGTCCATCCCAGTCTAAATGGGCCCATCGTAGGGCCTACATGCCTGCAGAAAGCATTAAAGGCAGAAGGATATTTTTAACAGTAAGGGTAATTAACCCCTCACCCAGCTTACCAGAAAATGATGGAGTCTCTTTTTAAAGATGGTATCTTTCTAACGATGCACACTTCTTCATGGGTCTGCAGGATGGGTCGGGAAGAAAGAATGTCTATGGGCTGTGATCCAGGTGCTTTGACCTTCTCTTTTCCAGAAAGACACCAGTTTGGGGTCTGCCTTCTCAGTTATGCTGCATCAGGGCAGCTGCCTGGAATAGCTATGCAAGAAGCAATGAGCAATGCTCTTCTCCTGTGTGTTTTGGCAGCCAGGAGGAGAATAGATTTGCTATCAATATATGTGACATGAAAATTGCAGGCAATGGGATCTAACCTTTGAGGAAGCCCTATCTGAAAGCAGGGGCACAATCCCACTGCATTATTTATCCTCTCACGTGGTGATTACCTAAATTGCCTCAGCAATTTCTCTGGAAAAGGTTCTTTGAACCTCTTTCCGCCCTGAAAAAAAAAAAAATGTTTTATGCAAGGGACACAGATGGCTCCAGCAGGGATGTGTGTGGGGAGGGCAAGGAGCCTCAGATGCTGCATTAATACCAACTTCTCTTTGCCTTTGCAGCTCACCTTTAGCAGGGATAAGAGCAAGTTCCCTGGTGGATCGAGCACCATCAAGCACCTGACAAGTCTTATGAACACTTTCAAGAGCCAAGCTTGAGAGCTGGAGCACTTACTCATTTATTGCTTTGATATTAAAAACAGAGCCACAGATATTAAAAACAGAGAGATTCTGAGTACAGGAGGAGATAGGATCTGTTCTGTATACGGAAATTGCTCAGCTTCATGTTCTACACGGTGCTTCAGATTACAAAAAAGTCCTACAGAGTCCCATTTGTCACAGAGTTTTTCTGAGAGACCAAAGGCTGAGTGTGAGCAGTATGAAAGTTTCCAGGTTTCCCTGTTCCAGTTTGTAACTCTCGCAAAGATCTGCCCCACACCTGAAGTGCAAAGTCCCTAATGTTCATCTCTGCTTTGAGATTCAGAGCACCTGACTTTCTTCAGCCCTGCCACCATCACAGCCAGCTGCAAATCCTGCCCTGCAATCACTGGTACAGGTCAGCTCAACATGAAAAGCTTCTGAAAACCACATTTTCACAAATCCAGTGGGTCAAAACACAAAGGAAGCGCAGAGGGACAAGGAACACACAGTACTGAGGAAGTAGGGGCATCACTTCCCACAGCCCATCCACAGCTGTTTCCACGTCCCCAGGGCTGAGCTCAACTCCACACCTTTCTCAAGAGCAATCTGAGGCTCTTCCTTTTAAAACAAAACAAAACAAAAAACAGTGGAGGTCACTAATTTGTGAACTCATTAGCACCAGCTGACTGCAAGGAGCCAGAGCTAATAAGTAGGGATGAACTGTGGTGTGGAAGATGTTACAGAGAAGTAGTGCTGTTTGGTAACCTGATGCGTGAAGAAGAGCATGGACAGAGCTGGAGAAGTACACCAGTGGGAAGAAGATGCGTGAAGATCCTTAGGAGAGTCAGCCTAGGAAAATAATGCTGGACTGGACTGAGGCATCCCTATTCCCACCTGGAGCCTGAACTAGAATTCTGAGTAAAGAAAGGACCATGCTGAGAGACCATGCTGAAGGAACAGCTTGGGCTCACCCCACTGCTGCCTGCCGGGAGGGAGCTGGCAGCCCTGCTGAATTAATGTGGTGGTTCCTGGGCTCAAGGACTCAACGCAGAGGTGAGTTAAGGGGTGAATGTAAAGTCTGTTTGTGCTTACTGAAGGGAGAGGAGCTTCAAAGGGGGCTGATCGTGGTAGTCCAAAGATACGTGCTGTGACGGTGGAGAGGGGGCAGTGTGGCTGTGCAGAAGGCTCGTGCTGTAGGTGGGTATCAGGTGAAGAATTGCGATGCTGACGCAGATCAGAGCTTGCCTGAGCCCCGGTCCCGTGCTCGGTTGTGTTGCTCTGATCCCACGGTTCCCCAGCCAGCCTCTGGGCCTGGCTTTGTAAAGTGGCTGAAACTGAGTTAACCTGAGAACAGAGGGAAAGCAGAGACTTCATCTTATTGCTCGTGAGGATGCTGGGTCTGGACAGCGGCCAACCTGTCTTCCCCGGGATGAGCCCGGGAAGCCCAGAGGCTGCTCTCATTTATCTGCTCGCGGTGACGCTGGCAAAGCAGTAACCAGACATCCGACTGACCCAAACAGATCGGTGATCGCCGTTTCAGGAGCGCTTAACGGGCTGTAAATCGAGCAGCACGTCAGCCTGCCTGACGTTTAACCCTGTACCAATTGTCAGGTTTTAAAAACGCTCCGGCGCGTGGTAGCGACGGGTCGGGCAGCGGCACGGCTCGCAGCGGCCCCTCGCTCTCCCCGCAAGCCGTTACGGGGGCGGCATTCCCGGCGCCGCAGTCGCACCCGTCGCCGGGCAGCGCGGAGCGTCCCCGCACGGTCACCGGGGCCGCCCCGCCGGGAGAGCCGCGGCTGCAGCGCGGCGTCGCGGCCGGAGGGAGGAGCTGGCGCGCCGCGGCGGGAGCTCGGGCTCGCCGCGAGCGGGATGGGGGCGGGCCGGCGGGTCGGGACCCCGAGGGGAGGTTCCGCGCCGGCCCACTCGGGACGGCCTCGGCCCGAGCCCCGCGGGATCGCTCGGAGCCGGCGTCGCGGAGAGTGGGCCCACCTCCGCGCGCGGCGTCGCCGCTTTAAGCGTCGCGCCACGCCGCGGGGCGGGGCGGGCCCCCTCGGCTCCCCACGTGGTGCGGGGCCGGTGCCTGCCGGCCGCGGCGGCGCGGGGCGCACTCGGCGCGGGGCTGCCGCCGGGGCTCCTCCGCTCCGCTCCGCTCCCCGCCGCTGCCATGCGCCGCGCTGGGGCCGCCCCGCCGCCGCGTCCCGCAGCGGCAGCGTGAGGCGCGGCACCATGGAGCGGGGCGGCCGCGCCGTGCCGGCGCTGGGGCTGCTGCTGGTGCTGCTGGGCGCGCTGCTGGCTCTGCGGGCTCTGCCGCCGCGGGAGCCGGCGCCGGGGCCGGCCCGGGGCGAGGCGCGCGGCGGCGGCGGCGGCGGGCAGAAAACTTTCCGGGCGCTGCTGGCCGCGAGCCGGGAGCGGCAGCAGCCGCAGGAGGAGGAGGAGGACCCGCCGGCGGCCCCGGTGCGGCGCGGCATCTTCTGGAGCCGCGAGCTGGAGGCGCGGGTGCCGCCGGGCTTCGCGGCCGAGGAGGCGGCGGCGTGGCGGGCGGCGGCCCGCGGAGCCCGCGTGGCCTCGCTGGAGCGCGGCGGCTGCGGGCGCAGCTCCAACCGGCTGGCCCGGCTGTCGGACGGGAGCCGCGCCTGCGTGCGCTACGGCGTGAGCCCGGAGCAGATCCAGGGCGAGGCGCTCTCCTACCACCTGGCCGGGCTGCTGGGCATGCAGCAGCGGCTGCCGCCCATGGCGCTGGCGCTGGTGGAGGCCCGCGGGCGGCAGTGGGAGCCGGTGCGGGAGGAGCTGCGCGGCTCGCACTGGGCCGAGGGCGCGGTGGTGAGCCTGACGCGCTGGGTGGACAACCTGACGGCCGTGGTGGCCCCCGCGCCGTGGGGCGGCGGGCGGCCGCGGGCGCTGGCGGCGGGCGAGCTGGGCGGGCTGCCCGCGGCGCAGCTGGTGGAGCTGGTGCAGTGGAGCGACCTGATCCTCTTCGACTACCTGACGGCCAACTTCGACCGCCTGGCCAGCAACCTGTTCAGCCTGCAGTGGGACCCGCGCGTCATGCGGCGCGCCACCAGCAACCTGCTGCGCGCCCCCGACGGCGGCCTGGTCTTCATGGACAACGAGGCGGGGCTGGTGCACGGCTACCGCCTGCTCGCCACGTGGGACCCGTACAACGAGCCGCTGCTGCGCTCCGTCTGCGTCTTCCGCGAGGGCACGGCGCGGCGCCTGGCCGAGCTGCACCGCCGCCGCAACGCCGCCGCCGAGCTCCGCCGCCGCTACCGGGCCCGAGAGCCCCTGTGGGCGCGCCTCGGCTTCCTGTCGGAGCGGCAGGCGGAGCTGCTGCAGGCGCGGGTCGACTTCGTGCACCGCCACATCGCCCAGTGCCGCGCGCAGGCCGCCGCGCTCTGACGGCGGCCGCCCTCCCCGCGCCTCCGCCGCCCGTTTCCCCCGCTCCCCGGGGTCGCCGAGGTCCCCCCGGCCTCGACCCCTCCGCGGGAGGCGGCCGGAGCGGTTTCGGCGTGTTCTTCCTCCTGCGGCGAACGAATGTCGGCACTGGGACCGAGGACCGGCGGCGCGATGGGGCACCCCTGGCTGGCGAGCCGCCCTCTCTCCGAAGCTTGGCTCCTACCGATTTCCCTTAAGGAGAGCAGACCTGTCGCTGGCAGCGCGTCCCGCCGCAAGCGGATGCTCCGGTAGCTGTTAGTCTGTGTTGTGGGTTCATCTGGTTCCGCTGTTCCGATCCCCAAGTGTGTGTCTGTATTCGTCGCCATCCTTTGATTTGACGGTAAAATAACGGACTGAGGTGACAAGAGGACCCCCGAGGCGTTGCTGTGTGCTCGGACGCAATAGTTAAAAGTGGAGAAAAAAAAAACTGTTCCATGCACTTTACTTTGACTTTTTAATTTTTTTATAAACAAAAAAAAAAGACCTTTTTATTTTACAAAGTCTGCCTTTTATGTACATTCTATATGTTCATAAGCTTTTCCGTAACATAACTAAAGAAACTGATATTTCAGTAAAGCGTGTTGGTGATTTGCCTCCTTTGTGCTGACTGCCTGAGCTCCGCCGCATCGCACTTCTCCTGCATCCTGCCCCGTGCTGTGGCTCAGAGGACCTGCCCGTAGAATTTCCAGGTCCGAGCCAACCCGCCTGTGCTGGCACGCAGAGCGGTGTCTGTTTTGGATCGTTTCCGTGGGTGATGTGGGCAGTGCTGTGCCAGGTGCTCGGGCTGCATCCCAGCCCTCTGATGGGGTCACTCCTCGTGTCAGTGCCCCAAAAGGCCGTGCCCTGCACGCTGCTGCGTGCCACCTGCCTTCGGCTCTCAGCCCTACTCCCGTTCTGTCTGTGCTGCCAGGGCAGGGACTGAGTTGAATAGGAAAGCATTTCTACTTTGCTAAAGTAGGTTTTTTTTTGATACAAGTTTCGTTGTGGGTTCAGTAAAGTGATAGCTGTGGATGGATGAAGTATCTATATCTCTTGTTTCCTTGTGTTTTAAATATATATGTATTTACGATGTATTATTTCATGGAACAGGTGACTGCGTGGCTCAAACTGTGGCTGGGATGGGGACAAAGCCGAGCTGATGCTAGACCATCCTTGCCAAGCACGGAGCTGTGCAGGCAGGGATGGGCCGGGGGTCTGTGGCACCCCATCTCCCTGAGGGCAGCGGTCCCGCCCTGTCCGTGTTCGCAGATGGAACTTCGCAAGATCTCTTCAGCTATGAAACTGTTTTCCTTTTGTGTTTTGCTTTATTTATTCGTTTTTCATATAGGACAGCAATTTTACGAGCAGCTCCTGGTTAACAGTCCCATTGTCAGCTCTGATAGACGCTGCAGCTGTGCATGTGTTTTTATCCTAAAGCGCTGGGGCAGCCTCTCAGACGGTTCCCAACCCAGTGCCCCACTGGCAGGGCTCTATTGAACTCGCATCCATAGTTCCTGCAGTTTTTTTTTCTCTCGGAACAATGCGCAGCTCCCACATGACGTTCCCAATTTACATGACAATACTCAGTTTAGCGGTGTAATTCTTAATTCCTCTTAACACTGGTTGTCAGCCTCACTCTGTATCTCAAAAGCAGTAACTCTGTCACGTTCACCTCGTGAAAATGCATTCGAATAATCAACTGCTGGTGTTAGCTGTGAGCAAACAGTGTGCCCAGGCTTCCAGGGCTTCAGTTCTGTTTGAGTATTTCGATGAGCGTTGGTATGGTTTGGATGGCCGACGGGAAAAATGCTCTTTTGGAGTGTTTTTGGAGCCAGACCCTACATGACTGCACATCTCAAGCAGAAACAGTGTTCCATTTGAATTTGCATGCCTCGGCTGTATGCAGGGTGTGCTATGGGTTGGTGAGGCTGAGCTGTGTGCTGGGGAAGCCACATCCTGCAGGGAGCTGAGCTTGTTGAGGGGCCAGGGAAGGAACGTGGGCACTGCGGTGCTGCACCACGGAACTTGGTGCTGCTGTGGGGCAGACTTGCTGCTGTGCTGGAGAAAGGCCCCCGTCACCATTGTATTAGGGCCTTCTGTGGGATTTTTTCACGGCAAGCTGTGCTTTGTACATTCTTGCTCCGGTGCATTCTTTGCATGCCTCTCCCTCACGACGACTTGCTGTCAGAGCCCGGGCTGTCTCGAAGCAGAACAAAGAGCTGCAGTTCTGTTCTCCTTTCCCTGTGGGAGACCTCATTGCATCCAGGCCCTGCGGTGCTCCTGTGCTTTCCTTTGGGCAGTGGGATGGGATGTGGGACAGGCAGGCTGCTGAGACAGAGGTCAGCCTGAGGCCAGGTGCTCAGCACCTGCTCTGTGCGGGGCAGGGTGGCTGCTGCTCCTAGGGCGAGGATGGTGCCAGCGGGGCAAGGCCTCTTGGTTTGTCTGTACGCATCTGATGTAGTTAGAAGCTGAACGTGCATCTGTGGGGCATCCCTGGGCTCCCTCTGCTCACAGCCCCTCACTCCCAGCCTTGTGGGGGCTGTGCCAGCCCATGGGTGGGCTCAGGGAATAACTGGAAGGAAGTGAAAACTGGTTGCACTCTGGCTGACTGGTGCTCAGCATGCTCTTGCATCGCTGCACAGGCTTTGTGGTTTGCTTGCCCTTTGAAGTGTAGACCTTTTTTTAATGGTAATAGTGCTGAGAATTTTCCCATCGGCATGCTAGGTGGTCCAGGATGAGTTTGGATGAGCTCAAGGCTGAACCCATTTGCTCATTACTCCCATTTTGCAGCCGCAGCACAAACCTTGCCCCAGCTCAGCTGCAGGTTGCCCCCCCATCCAGGAACGCACTGCCTCCATCCTCAGCGAGTCCCACACATCACCCTGCTCTCTGTCAGACCACCTTCGTGATCCCCACAGTTTTCAGTGCCCCTTGCTATGTTCAAACCGAGGAGAAGTCGTCGTTTCCTTTGTTTCATTGGGAGTGCACAGGGTTTTCTCATCTTTTCAGTTTCTACCAGTGCAGTGCAAAATCAGCATCATGCATTATGGATGAGCCTGGATGGAAGGACCTGGAGGATACCGGGATTCTGTATTAACGGTATTTCTTCCTTTCATACTAGCTACACAGTGAGGCACCTGCTCTGTGCAGATAGCCTCAGTTTTGTAGCCACCAGAGATCAAAACCAGGCCTGTGGCGTGCAGATGGAGGGCAGGCCGAGCTCCTCCTGACCCTGCTGAAGGGAATGTAGCATTCACTTCTGTCTTGTTCTTCAGTCTGCTGTCAGTATGGTGACTTCCATCCGCTTCTCAACACTCCCGTCATGGTCAGCATGTGCACGTCAAGAGAAATTCCCTTCAGAAAGCAAAGTGTACACACTGACGGCTCTTCCAATTATCTTGCCTGATAGGGATTACTCACAAAGCTCGTTAATGTTTCAGATCTCAGTTTGCACCATAGCTAGAAAACATAGGTGTGCCAGATGGAGCCTTTGATGCATTAGAAATGAGAGGATTCTGACTTCTAACGTTTCAGATGTACATACATCTTCCCGAAATTGTTGGAAAAGGGCAGATATCAGTGGAGCAGTCTCAGTGTCTCTGTACCACTGCCCGGGAGCTGGGATGTAGCACAGCTGGATAGCATCATACTTGTACAGAGTCTGTGCTGGTGGCTCTTGTGTCACAGAGAGGCAGCAAGAGGGAACCACGGCCACACTGCGGTGGTTCATGTGTTGGGTTGTGGTCGTAACATCAAACTGGACAAGAAACGTAAGGGTTTATGCTTTTTAGTCGTTCTCTGCTTGTGCAAATAAAACTTTAGGGACACGGCAGAAGACAATCAGGCCCCTTGTTGCTGTTAACTACCTAATTTAATTAATGTTCAACCCAGTTTCAGAACAAAAGGGTTGGGAAAAAAAAGACTGTGCACACCTTTGTATCAAACCCAAAGCAGTCACTGATGGCAGCCAGTGTTAGAAACCCTTCCAGTGCCCAGAAGACGGTGTGACGCTGATTGCAACCACCGCAGCTTGAAACTTCATTTTCAGGCTTTCTGCCAGTTGGAGATGGCTGTGGGAGTCTGCACTGAGGTGCTGACGGTGCCAGCTGAGATGAGCCTGGCACGGCTGGGCTCCTCACAGAGCCTCCTGTTCTGCTCCGACAGCACTTTCCTGAAGCGCACTGTGCAAAGGATGCCGTGTGCTGGGTTAGAGGCAAAGCCTGCTCCCTGCCTCCCCCTCCTTGCTCAGAACCTGAACTCTTCCCACAACGAGTATTTAATTTCCCTTTGTTCCGTGTAAAACGATATGCGAGTTGCCATGGATGCGAAATGATCACCCAGTGATCCTCCCTTACCCAGGTAGATCCCAGCCAGGGGATTTAGTGTCTCCTGGCCCCACTGCTGGGGTGGGCAAAACAGTGACCCCATAAACAGGAGGGAGAGCGAGTTTCTGCTTGATCTGATAGTGAGTGGACAAGAGGGAATGATCTGAAACTAAAAGGGGAGATTCTTCACTCAGAGAGCAGTGAGGCACTGGCACAGGCTGCCATTAAAAGCCACGTTGTATGGGGCCCTGGGCAGCCTGATGTGGTGGGGGGCAGCCCTGCCCACGGCAGGGGGTTGGAACTGGGTGGGCTCTGAGGTTCCTTCCAACCCACGCTGTTCTGTGTCTCTACGATTCACTCTGTGATTCTAGGTAGTTGAGTCTCAGTGGCCAGGAAGTATGTGTCAGAATGGGCTTATGGCATCCCCTCACTTAATTTCAACCCTATTCTTTCATACCCATGGTATTTGACACGGTGGCATACCCTTTCCTTTCAGCAACAGCATACTTATATCAGAGCATCAATTTGTCATCGTAATCACATTGGACTGTGGCCTCCGCAGACCTGAGTGAAAATCATTTCATTGAATTTTGGCCAGAGAGCACAGCCTCGTAGGCTTGCACCAACGCCAGGAGGAGAGCTCAGACCTTCGTTCCTCTCGGGCCGCCAGCTCTGTGCCCTTTGGGTTCTGTTTTCCTTTTGGAGCATCTCGTTTGTGCCCCCACACCCCGCAGTGTCCCTCACTGGGGTGCAGGAGCTGCGTGTCAGCTCTGGCTCTGCCTTCCTTTGTCACCCTGAGAGCCGCCTCCTTTCTTTCCAGCTGGAATGGGCTTTAAATAAAGCTATTGTATTTGATCAGCGGCTTAGGAAACAATAATTTAGCATAATAGGGGAAGATCATTAATGTTCAATGAACCTAACGCTCTGCTCCAGTTTTTGCTGCCCTGGAGAGATGGAGTAAACTCTTTTTCCTTAATTGAAGACTAAATAGAGTACATTTCATTTTTCATTTCCAGCACTTTTTCCAATAGGCTTGCGATGTTCTCTAATGCGTGCTGAAAGGGGTGGGCCGCCCGGCCGCGGGGGAGGAATCGGTGGGGAGGGCTCGGAGCGTATAAAGACGCGCTGACTCTGGCACGTCGCTCCCTCGGGCCCACGGCTCCTTCCCCGGCCGTCTGTCCGGAGGCTCCGCTCTGCCGCATCCCGGCGCTCACAGCCCACGGCTGCCCCCCTCTACCTCCCCCGGCCCGAGGTTCCCCCGCGCAGCTTTAGGCACTGCGTCCTGAACGCGCGTGGGCGGCGGCGCTGGGGAGCGCTGCCCCGCGTGGCATCGCCGCTTTAAGGCTGCGGGAGGCGGGCGAGGTTCCGTGCCGCCCAGGCGGGCAGCGGGCGGCCGCCCCGCAGCGGATCCGGCCCCACGCGCGTCGTCCCGGCCGCGGTCACTGCGGTCCCTTCTGTCACCGCCTGACCCCGTCTTCCCCACGGTCCGTGCGGAAGCTGTCCGGGTTCCCTTCGTATTGGAGCCTGCGTCGTGAAGCACTAAGAGGATGCAATTGATTTACGTTTGCCCACGCTGAATCCTGATGCTCATTTCTCTGTTGCTGACGAGACAAATGCTCGCTAGGGCAGCTTTAATTTCAGAGAATCACAGAGTCGTTTGATTTGGAAGGGAACTTTAAAGGCCATCTTCCCCTGCAGCGAACAGGGACACCTGCTCTAGATCAGTGCTCACAGCCCATCCTGCTGACCTCGGGTGTCTGCAGAGCCAGGGCATCCATCACCTCTCCAAGCAACCTGTGCCACTGCCTCACCACCCCTACTGCAGGAAACTTCTTTCTTCTATCCAGTCTAAATCTCCCTTCCTTTAGTTTGAAACCATTTCCCCATGTCCTATCACTGCAATCCCTCCTATGGTCTATTCCCTTCCTTCTTCCAGTCCCCCTTTAGGCACAGAAAGGCCACTGTCAGGTCTCTCCAGAGCTTACTCTACTCCAGGCTGAACAGCCCCAGCTCTCTCTGTCCTTGTAAGAAAAGCGTTCTGTCCTTTGTATCATCACAGCGCTGGTTTTCCTGAAGTGAGCTAGCATTGTGTGTCCTGCTGACACCTGGGAGCACTTAGTGCTCAGCTGCTGCCTGTGCAAGGGAGCCCTGGCCCCACGAGGGGAGCCCTGGATGAGGGCTCACACTCCATTAGAATTGTTGGGGGTTCGGTGATGCTCTGCAGGAGACACCCACTGCACACTGCTGGCTCCCCCCGTCTGGAGGGAGCTCTGGGCAGGGGGAGGTGGGATTGGATGGATTGGTTGTTGCACATACTTCACATTGTTGGCTTTGCCCAGACTGGAAAGGCTTTAGTAGTTGGAATTTCTTAGTACTGGGACAGATCATGTTGCCTGCCACGTGTGTGTACAAGTCTAAACCACTCGTCCTTTACCCCCACAGAGAGAAGCCCTCTGTGCATTGCTGTTGATCCCCCTTGTTGGTGAATTAATACTTTCTGGGGAGACACCAACATCAGACAGTCTGGATAGTTCTCTTACTCAGCAGCAGAGCCGTAGAGCAGCGGTTGCCCAAAGTGAGCAGCAAGCAGAACCGCATGGCGGCTGCAGCAGAGCCCGGCCATGGCTGGAGACAAAGTCGGATGGAACGTGGACACAAATCACTCTGATTTTATGATCAGTGTCTGCAGCCTCTCCTGAGAGGAAAAATTGTTCTTGTTTTCTGCCTCCATCCATCACTTCAGGGGTATGTTAATGGACCGCTGAGATGCTTCTTGGCTCGTTTAAGTCATTCTGCCTTCTGTCTTGAGTATAACTAGTCCCTCAGGACACTTGCCACTGATGCTGCTTAGAAAAAAAATTCTATTTGGAAACAATCCTTCCAGCATACCATATGTTGGGAGTTTAGGGTTTCCTTGTTTGATGACTTGGGGCACCTGTGTGAAAACACTGTTGCTTTTGCATTTTATCCCTCGCTGCTGTTTATGCTTGTTATGTCACAAGCTGATTGCTGAAGAGATAATTGTGCTGTCCAAAGTGGAGGATGCAGTACCTGGGAAGTCTGATGATTGGCACTCCATCAGCACCACGAGCCTTTGTGTGGGAAAGGAGGGTGATGCTTTCCCTCTCCTTAGGTATGTTGTCACTCTCTGAGACAGGAAGAAAGATAACATCCAGACCAGAAACCAAATGCAGAGGGAAGGACCAGGGACCTGCCACACAGCAGTCACCCAGGCTGGCATTTGTTGCTGCTGAAGAGCTGTGTGCCGTCAGGGGAGCCCTGCTCCACTGGTTTAACAAAGACAGAGGAGTGGGGTGGATGGGATGAGAAGCAATGTGCTGTTTCTGGACTGCTTTCTCTTTCAGACTTAGGTGGTCCCCACACACTCTGTGCCAAAAGGGGGAAAAAAGAGAATATCTGAGGTATTTTGCTGGCAGATGCTTAAATGCCTTTAGGATTAGGTGGGGGGTTGAGGATTTACATTTTGGATGCGGCATTTGAATCGGGGTTTAGTTATCTAAGCCTCCCTCTAGCAAGGTGTCAGCACATTTTTCAGATTCTCTTCTGCTAAATGATGTAGATAAAATCAGAAAATGCTTCTGGAAAAAGCCTCCCTTAGACTCTGCTTCAACTCTTTTATTTGTCAGTGAGTTTCTGCCTCTCAAATACGAGCAACTATTCTTTTGCGGGGAGTAGCTGAAGCAAAGGAAGCAAATATTTCAGGTATTCCTTAAGTACCTCACACTTCACTTTTTCTCTCCTGAAGCATGCATCCTTGATTGCTTCCTTAATTAGTACTTTTAAAATCTCTCTCGCCTTCCATTTATAAATAAATCAAAATATAAATGCAGAGTACTAATTTATCAGGCACTCGATCCATATTCTAGAGAGCAAATGTAACACCTGAACATGAAAGAACTGAATGCCCCCAAATGCTCCATAAGCCAATGACTTTGGTGGTGGCTGTGGAGCATCCACTAGCTTCTCTCAGAGGCCTGCTTCATTAGCAATTATCCAAGGAAGCCATGAGAAAAATGATTTGCCCGTGTAATTACATTTATTTTTAATTCTAGCAAGTCTCCCAGTTCACTTGGCAGCTTCTTTCTTCGTTCTCTTCTTCCATCTTTCCTTCCCTCCTTCCATCTTTCCTGAAGTCATGCTTGCTTGCTTTTTTTGTTCCTTCTTAGCCATTTTGTGTGAACAAAAGCAGTCCCACAAGGGCAGGCTAATGTATTCGTAGCTTTGCTGCAACTTAGCTGATAGAATAAGCTGGAAAATTGCTGCCTCCCATTGTCTGCTGAAAATCTTTGCTGTGCTTTGTAGAGTTGAAAGAAGCACTGCCTGGTGTCATCTGCTCTCCTTCCCTACCAAACAGAACCTGTTGTACAGAACCTGGTCACGCTGGAGATGGTGGAAGAGCTTAAGTTCAAGTTCACAGACCTTGGAGCAAGTTCCTGAAGTGACTGCTTGTTTGAACGTTTGCTTGCTTGCTCTTGCCTTTCATTCTCCTTGTTCTAACTGTAGTATGTTGTTAATGCCTATCTGAATACTGCATTAAGCTCTAATTAAGCTTGTCCATCAAAAAGGCCGAGAAAGCAGGCTTCTACTGTGCCTGGTGGTAAGTCACGTTTTCCTCCTCAATTTTCAGACTTTGAACATGCAACTGGTAATTGCAGGTTTGGGTTTTGTGTCTGAACGGCAGACAAGTACTTAATGAACTTTTACCATAGCATTTACCTTAAGGGCCAGCTTCAGTTATACAGTGGATTAGAGCAAGCATCATGTGAAAGGACCAGCTGCCAGGCTGTAGCTAAGGTCACACCGGAGCATCACACAGAAGTCAAAGAACTTCTGCTCAACTTTTCATGCAGTGCCAGAGAATGCACTACAAATCTTTCTGAGGAGTAGTGTAGTCCAGAAGACTCAATATGACAATGATGCCTAGGTGATCTTTCTGGAAATAGGAGAGAAGGTGCAATATCCCAAGTACTCCATCCTCTTTAGGATATTGGAGCAAGAGCCACCAAGGGTTACAGCTAAAGGAAATTCTAACTTGCTAATTGCAGCAGGAATGCTAAGACATGGCCTGAATCAGTGATTGAGCACCTGGTGGGAGGGCAGGGCCAACCCAGGGAAGCTCAGGTGTATGCAGTGCACCTGAGTGACTAAAAGGGGTAGAGCCAGGATCCGTCCCTTCCCAGACCTCCTTTAAAGGTTGGTGGTGGAGTTAAGAGTGTCTTGCTGGAGATCTGTGCCTGCCTGAGGTTTTCTAAAGGTAAGCAGTTTTTCTTCCTTTATTTGTCTGTCTACAGCTGCTGTGTTTGGGTTTGTTCTCATTTGCTGCAGCCTGTGTTTCTGCTACACCGCTATGATCACTGTACTTTCCATCACATTATGGCATTACACTAACAGTTATAACGGCAGTATCAGATTGTGTGGCTGTGGAGCTTCCGCTGAGGTCTTTGAAGCAATTTATAAGCAACTCTAATAAAGGGAGGCGGCTTTGACTCTGTAACATGCTTGCAAAATGAAGTTTATCGGTAGAGTTGTGGCTGCTGTGTGATTACGGCTTTTCATGAGTGTAAGGACAGGGGACCTGGTGTCAAACATGACAAAAATTCCTAGATGTTAAAGTTAGTAACAGTCTTGGTTTTAGGGATATACCAGAAGTTTGGTGCCCCGTTTTGGTGCAAATAACAGGTATAAGAGCAGTGTATGCTAGGGACCAGTGCAACCAGCTGAGGTGACCCAGCAGATAGCTTCTAGTTGTAGCTGTGTTTTTATTAACCGTGCCAGTGGTTTCTGCACTTCTTAGCTGTTGAGCCCTCTATTACAGCGCTTGTGAAATCTGTTCTGCGTGGAAGCTGTGTGGCAATTCTAAAACCTTACAGGACCCCTAACATGTGGAGAGGAATGCTGTCACTGGAGATGTGTGGCTCCTTGGTATGATGTCTTGTTTTGTGTGCTTTAATAAAAGATCCCAGGCTAATCAAGTTTTAATGCTGTGAGGAGGGAAAACTGACAGCTCATCTCTAACCTGACCTGTGTCTCAATGTACTTTTGTCTGCCTGCTTTTTTTCTTTTATTTCCCTTCCTTCCCCTGTTTAATCCTTATGGAACATCTGCCTGAGCCAGAAACAAATGGCAGCTTGTTCCTGGGATGCAACATCCTTGCTTGTATGCTTGGGTCCTGAAATCCTTCAGCGCTTTGTTCCCATAGTGCTTTTTTCCCTCTAGCACCACAAGACTTGATTAATACAAATGCTGAAATCCCGCAGGCACTATAGTTATTTTTAGCAGTAACGTTAGAGCTCTGAGAAGGGTGGATGAAGATTTATGATTTCGTCTAATATAAATCTCACAGCCTTCCCCTCCTCTGCTGAAAACTTGGATGGATTCCAATGCTGCTACCCCCCCAGTGCCTGAAATTGCCTTTTCTTTCTTTAATTAAAAAGCTACCAGGGCTGGTGATTCTGCCTGGTGACTGTGGGACTGAGTAGATACCAAGTCCGTTCTGTAGTTGTTCATACTTAGAATTTCTGCTCTCGCTTGCAGCTGATAAAACTTGGTTCTGGAAAGAAATTGTGAGTGCTTTCTTTTCAGAGAAGGGAGTGGAGGGAGTAGGTGAGAAGGAGAAGAAAGGTGTTTCTACATCTGAGCATGCAAGCAGAACGTTCACGGTGGGAGCTTGCTTTATTTTCTGCTTCCTTTTTTGGTCCGCTCTTCCATTTGCTCCTGTAACTAATATTCTTATGCTTCTCTTTAGCTGCTACTGAGCTCTGGCGTAGAGAAAGGCTTCTCAGTAAGAAACTTCAAAAATTAATTTGGCCAGATTGTGCTCTTCCCTGGTCTGTGAAGAGAATGGACAGTGAAAGGGAGAAGTTTGGTGCTGATGGCAGAGAAAGCAGAACGTGCTGTGTGCTGGTTGCTGTGTGAGAGTTGACCAAATCCTACTACCTGTGAGGGTGATGAGCTGGAGACCCTGCGCAGCCCTCTGGGACAAACAGCACTGTGGTGACCTAAGGTGGAGCAGCAAGTCACTGTGCTCTCTGCACTCTCAGTCTCAGAGATGTCATTTGCATGCTCTTCTTCCTGAGTGGTGCACATCACAGCACAATTGGTACTCATTGTCTGCCTGTGGTTGTCATTCCCATGCTTTTTTTTTTTCCTCTAAGTCAGGAATGTCTTACACCACAGCTGTTTCCTGGAGCATCTAAATCTGGTTTCCAGTTTACTTCCCCAAAACTCCACTTAAAATGAACTTAATGTGTCAGGGTGGCAGCTGTAATTGCCATATGTTTTCCAGCACGTGCTTAAGCATGCAAATTTGCCCAGGTGTGCCAGCTGGGAGCTGCTGTTTTCACTGCACACTCTCCTTCTGCTTGCAGCCACCACTACAAAAACTTGCACTGTAGGCCCCCCGTGCACTGGGAGAGCATGCAGGGGCGGAGAATGCTCCCTGCTGACAAAATCAGGTGCTTAGGAAAAGTTGTTATTGCCTGAGTTATTCAGCTTTCTGGAAAATACATTTCTTCTGTACGTTTTCTGCAACCTGTGTGATTACCAGCAATTATCTGCCTTTGCAGCAGTGCTGTGCACTCTGGGAAGCAGCTTGGCAGCTCTGGAAGCAGCAGCAGCAATGGGAGAGCATCACACCTTCCCCTTGGCAGGAGCAGGGAGCAGGGTGGCTGTGCCAGCTGCACCAGGCTCGCTGGCCAGGCTGTTCCTGGCTGTACGTTTCCCCATGCAAACATGAAATCAATACGCTGCAGCAATTAACTAGACTTCATAAACTTCAGCTGGCAAGCTCTCTGGAGTCGATTCAAAAGGGCAGCAACAGTTCCTGGCTTGCCTGAGAGAGGAATAAGTTCAGGTTATTTCTTTTGTTTAACTGGTGAGAAAAACAGGAGCCAGCTGAAAAGGGAGAAGACTTAACAACCTTGCATCAACCTCAATTTAAGGAGGGGAAAGAAAAACCACAAACAGAAACAAGACCTCCTCTATATTTTCTCCTGCGCCTCTGCTAAGAGTGGAGAAATCAATCTTCTAAGCATCTAAATAGAATTTAAGACAAGTGCCTTTACTCCCTTCTATCTCCGGCACCTTTTGTGTGGGCTTTAGTGAATAGATTCTAGTAACTTCTTGTTTGGAAAATGGTGATTCATTTGCCCAAAGAGCTGAACGAGGCAAATGCTGTTTTGACAAGCAGAGAAAGCCGTCAGGCTCCTTTTCCCTGCAGGCGACCATGCTTCGTGTTCCTGGTGCCAGATGATATTTGACATTTAATTTAAGACACTCAGTGCTTGTGTATAAAACTTTACTATGATAACAGTGCTAAAGCAGCGGAGTGTTATATTGTTATATTTGATAGTCTTTTCTCCTCTCCTGGTTCATCCCTGTGCTTGTTTTGGGCTGAAGGATCTGACTTGAATTAGGAGAGGAGACTTAACCCTGAATTTTTATGAATTGAGGAGACCTGACTTGCAGATAATGTTCTAATCATGAATCTTCTGGCTCTGAGATCTTTTCCTGGCTCACGCCTAAGATGCCAGGCAGAATTTATACAGAGGAAGAGGAATGAGCTGGGGATAATATCAGCTGAAGAGAAGGACCTTCTGTTTGTAATTCATCCAATTACTCATCTTCTCAGAAGGTAGCACATACTCTATTGATCAGTAATGTGTTTCCCACAGGAAAAAATGTAGCACTGACAATATTGATGAGGCTGTATTTGTATGAGGAGGGATAACTAGGTTTTTATTTTTTAAATTGTGTTGGTCTTCATCTGTGCTGGTGGCACGCTCCCAGTTGTGTGGGCTGAAGTAGGTCCTCGTAGCACATCTGCCCTAATGGTGAACTTATTGCTGCTAGCTTGTAGTGGGCCGCTGAGGCTCAGAGGAGCCGAGCTCAGGCTGCCGGTCTCATGCCTTGTGTGAATGTGGGCACTGTTCTTCCTTCAGACTGGAGGGAGCCCTGCAGAATGTAAGCAGATTCACCTGTTGTCTTCTGGCCCTGGGCAAGGTGGCTGGACGCTGTGTGTTGTTGAAGTGCTGAGAAGTTCTAAATATCACCCTTAACAACACCTCTCATCATGTGGAGGAAGTCTGGGAGATAAGAAGTAGCTGAGTCCTTATTTTCCGTATCCTGGCCTCAATTTTATAAACTTGCTCCCTTTTCCACTTTCTCTGAGCACTGAGGGGTGTAGCCCTGTCACGCTCCAGTGTTAAGGGAATGGTGGTCCACCACACTCTGTGCAAGTTTGTTTTTGTGAAGATGACATGGCTCTCATCTCACTTTGTGTGCAGTCTGACCTTGTTGGTTTTTGTTTGTTGGTTTGCTGTGTGGTGCTTCAGGCTGGCATTTGACACAGACATGGTTCCTGTATGAGCAAGTATAGAAACACAGCATAGAACAGTGGTGGAAACTGAAGTGTTTTTTTTCCTTTTTGTCTTCCCCTGTTTAAAAAATACCCTGCTACTGCAATCAAGTGCTCTGTCACTTGTGTTAGCTGAGTGAGAAGTTAACACTGTGGTGAGCTGTGCTTTTAATGTGCTGATTAAAATACTAGCGGCAAACCTGTGCTGAAGATAGTGCTGCTGCTGGGAGTAAGCATCCGGGAGGGAAATTCTTAAGGGAAGAAAAAATCTTTTCCTGGAGGCTCTGGGGTCTAATGTGCTTCCTGTGAAGAAGCTGCGTATTCGGTCCTACAACAGAAACCAGATAGATGGTTTGATGGATGATGTTTGAAGTCTTCTGGTTTAGAGTGAGTGGGCATGGCACAGTACGGGGGGATGCATTTCCTCTGTGCAGAACAAACATTGCACATCAGCATTTAAAAATAGTGCCTGCTTGCACTAAAGCCTCCAGCTCCTTGTGTCACTTCCAGCCACCCACTTCTCCATAATTGGCTGGAGTGCAGTTGTTTCTCTCTAGCTCTTAGCAGCTGATAAGTAAACTGGGAAGGAAACTAAAATCTGTTGTTCTTGGGCAGCCCTGGGGCTCAGACATTGTGAGTGAAGTTGACTCTGGTGGTGGTAGAGGGAGAGGGGGCTGCCTGCAGGCTGCTGTGGCAGGAACAGGACGTAGAAGCCTACCAGAAATGTGAATGGAAAGGTCCTTTTTGGAGCATGCAAGTCTTTCCTTTGGGGCAGGATCATTTGTATCTGCCTTTTCCAGCAGATGTTTGTGTAGCCTGTTACAGAAAACTATCAATGATGGAAATTCCATAGCTTCTTTGGGAAGCAAGTGCAAGTCCATTACTGTCCTGAGCTGCAGAAAGCATTTCCTGATGTCTATTTTAAATATTCCTTGCTGTAATTAAGCCTGCTATCAGCTCTTGGAAGTCGCAGTGGTAACAGTACCCATTTTTCACTAATAGCTATTGCAAGGACTTATTCCTTATCAATAAATCACTTGCTCAGTGTTCCCACTTAAAAAGATATTTCACACCAGATGTTCTGATGTGAACTTCAAATTAATTCATTAAATAAAATGGTGAAAGGTTTGGTGGGCTCTGGCCACAGTAACTTGGAATAACCAACTGTGTTAGCAGCATTGATTAGGACATATTTCAGGCCATAGAAACACTGGACTATAGTATAGCTTATGAACTAGCAAAGCAGAAAGAAGACATGTCAGTTTTTGGTGTAATTGCACAGACTGCTGCAAGATTATTTTTTTTCATTGCCTGAATGAGACGTAGTGGACAGTGAGCCAAAAATGAGTGAAACTCGAGATCAGGCAAGGAGGTCTGGAAGGGGTTTGAACCACTCGATACAGCCATGGGGAGCTATGAGTCACGCAGCCAGAGATGGTGTTTCAGCATTTGCTTTGGATCTACGTAACTCTGGTATGACTGAGCTACTAACAGTGGCATCTGCAGAGAGATGCACATGGTGCTCCATTCCCTCTTTAGTGACATTTTCAATGGGGATAAGAAAAATGTAATTTTATTTATTTCTATTTTCCTCTTTGGAACTCATTTCTACTGGCCAGTCTTGCTAGTATTCCAAGCTAGTGGCCACCAAAAGGTGGAGTACATATTGTGCTAGTGAGATGTTAAGCTGTTGGTAGCAACCTCACTTTTGAGGGAACTAAACTGCATTTTAAACAGATGAACTTGGATCTTTGTGAAAGACTGTTCCTGAAATTGCCAAGAGTGGAGAATGTGTTTATTTGGCTTGCTTTTTGCTCTCATGAGAGCTTGGAACAGGATCTGAGAAGTTTGTTTGTCCTGTAGCATCAGTGCCTAAAAGAACTCGTGGGATTATTCTGCCCTCTGTCAATGCCTTGTGTGAGGCACAAAACAACAGAACAGTGCTGGAGCTTGGAGATGTGGACTCAGCTTCTCATCAGCCATAAACTTGGTCTGACCTGTGCAAGTCACTCAGACTCTGCCTCTGTCCCCCTGTGCTGCTGAGCCTTCGTTTCTCAGCACCACAGCTGAGGTGAAGGGCTCTGTGTCAGTCCTCTCTGGCCACGCAGTTGCTGCTGTGTGCACTGTTCCCAGTATTACAGGATCTGTTGCTGTCAAGTGAAAGTATAGTGATCAAAATAGCGTAAGAAGTAGAGTGGTCAAAATCTTGCAGAGATGAAGCTTCAAGATGGGTAAAAAGAACCACTTGGGCAGGATAGACCTGGCTCTTTCCCATTTATTTTTTTCTTTTTATGGTCAGTTATTGTTTGACAGACTGCTCTTTTTTTCTGGGGATCACAAACAAGTGGAAGGAAGTTACATTTTTTTTTTCCCTGCTGTTTATGAAGTAATAAAACTTGGATGGAACTTCACTAGTAGGGAAAAGGCACTTTGCTGGCTTGAGGGCTTTTCTCCATGGCATTATAGAAGTGGATCCTTTCCAGGGAAGTATTGGTGCCAAGGTGTTGGTTTTTTTTTTTTCTTTTTAAACAAAGAACAAGTTAAGTTCTCACTCTGGAAATTCCCATGTAAGCCATAATGTGGGAGAGTGGCTGCCTATTCTCCGTGAATTTCGTTGTAGGTGTGAGTATCCTCTAATTTCCCCAAACACTGCTGAATTAACTATACAGCAATGTTGGTGAGTAATGAGGCAGTCAAGCTTGTTGGAAGTTGTGGCATTCCAACTGTGTTAGTAGCTCTGACGTGCAAGGTGTGGTGCTGGCACATTGCTGCTGTTTCCCTGACTTCTCAGGAAATGCCTTTACTGCAGTCTTACTGCATACAGGGCTTCCTGCTTAAAAGCAAACAAACAACCTACATTCAAGTCCAGACCAGAAACGCACAGTTATTCTCACAACCTCCCTGTGTGAAGCGCATTTCTAGATGTGTGCTCTTTGAGCATCTGATATGCTTCAAAAACAATTAGCTGATGAGCAGATACCAGTAAGTACTACTGAGAAACACCACTGTCTGGTTGGTCTCAATTTTTTTTTTTTTAACCTTCCCCCCCCACGCTAATGAATGAAAAAGTAGGCTGAAAATACTGTGAGGATTGTGAGTTCTCTCCAGACACAGCCCTTATACTTAACGGTAATCAGGTTTTATTTTGGGAAGGACTCTGTGCAGAGGATATTTTTGGCATTCAGTTCCAGTCACCTAATCAAACTTCTCAAAACAACAACAACAAAACGCATCACCCTCAGAGCAGACCAGAGCTTTGGAAAGCAGCCAGATAAATCTGCTAAGAACAGATGCAGAAATTCCTATTCTGGGCTTACAGCCTTCAGAACCTGGATGTGCTAGGGTGACTGTTGCTGCTGTGTAGGCCTGGGACAGGGCGGGCCCTGGCTGGGAGATGCTCTCGTTCTTCTCTTTTCCTTACCCCACCCTCCTCCTTTTCAAAACAGTCATCACTTAGATGTGCAACTGAGATGATGCTCCTGCCTTGATTTTATTATTAGATCTCTGTTTCGAATTGCACCTTCGTTTCAATCCTTACTCGGGAAGGTGAGGTGCTGAGTGGCTTCCTTTGTACCCAGCAGGACAGCTGGTTAATGGGATGAGCACTTGTGTGGTGAGCATGCCATTTCTGCTGTCTGCTTGTGCTGCTTCCTGCCCTTGACCCTTGTGGGTTTTTGCTGGAGCATGCCCTGTGAGCAGTTCTCAAGGGAACTTTTCATGCAGGCTTTCACTGCTATGTAAGCCTGTTAATTAAAAGGAAAACTATAGTGTAGAAAGCTACCTGCTGCTAGCAGCCTTGCACGTCAGTTGAGGTTAACCTATGCCAGTTCAAAGACTGCTGCCTGTGGAAGGTATCTAGCAAGAGCTACAAAGGGGTATTTTTTTAATTTTTTTAGTTTCTCTGATCGCTGTAAGAAATTTTGGTAGTGCACCTATTAGGATCCATCTCAATTCTGTCCTAAGCAGTTCTCAGCTGATGATAGTGTTACCAAATTGTACGGTGGCTGAGATTTTCTGCCTTGTCCATCTTTCTTACCACTATATTATTTTAAGGTTTACCTTTATATTAAAACAGTCAGGTGAATGTGACCTGACAGCCACCTTCTCTGCAGGCTGCAGTGCCTTGGCTGCTTACAACATGTTTTTGGAATTTGGTGGAAGAGTGGCCTTTGGGTTCATCTGTGAGCATTTCCCCAGCTGTGAGAAGTCCCCAAGTGTTAAGCCACACTGTGTGCACACAGAAGTGACTTCAGGGTTTTGCTCCTGAACCCCAAGGCTTTCTGTTTGCTGAAAGGCTAAACCTCTCTGTCATTTAGCCCTGACCGGTCTGCTGGTGAGCAGAACAAGTGACTACAGATGTGCTGCTTGCACTCATTAGAGACAGGAGAAGAGACAGGTCGGGAGCAGTCAAGCACATAGGAGGGTCTGTGCTGAAAAAAGCATGTTTTATCCTTTCCTCTGCAGAGAAGCCCACAGTTGCTGTCAGTCAGGATCTACTCTGGTACCAGAGGTAGCAGCTTGACTCTCCCTCTCTGTCATATCCCTACTTGGCAATCCAAAATAAATAACCTTAGTTTTCTACTGGGTCAGCTCCCTCATCTGGCTTCCACGTGAAGCGGTGTGTTCTTGGTAATTTGAGAGATGCCAGAGAACTGGGAGAGCAGGGCCATGCTTTTGTGCATGCTGACATCCTGCAGAATTGCAGCCAGTGAATACATCTAACCCTGGTTGCCTCATCCCTCCTCCAGCTGGCCAGCACAGAGGCCAACAACTGTTGCCTGTATGTGTTAGTATTTGTCCAAGAGAAGGAGATATGCAAGACAGGTTGGTAAGCTGAGCGTTGCTGATGATACCCAAGGATAACAGTGTGAAGTCACATTGTGGTACTTGTGTTGGTTTTGGTTTTGTATATAATTTTTTTTCTTCTTAGAGTTTCTTCTTGCCAGTCATTTTGATTTAAGCTTGCGTACGAAACAGATGTAAAAAAAGATCATGATTGAGACTGCATGCTCAAATACTAGGGGAAAAAAGAATAGACCGTGATGGATCTGCTCTGAGAATGAAAGGGGAAATGGAGAGATGAAAATTGTTGCCTTTTCTTATTTAAGGAGGCTGATCCATAAGGAATGAGTAGAGAATGTAAGGAGGAAAAATCTAATGGTACAGTAAAACCAGTTACATTGGTTGGTACAGAAATTCCTCCCTTCTGCAGTTTATTTGATGCTTGAAGAATATTTCTTTCTCCTTAATCTTAATTGAAGCAGTTCTGTTATTTAAAGGTCACAGTCCTCTTTTCACATTTCCAAACTTCCAGAAGCCTTAGTAGCTTCTTAGAAGCTCACACAAAGGCACTCCTGTTGTTTGTGCTGCTTTTCTTTAAGTGAGAAAAGAGAACCCTGCTGGGAGGTGAAGTCCTTTTGTCCAGAACACTGAGTTCTCATATTAGTACTCCTTTGTCCTACTAAGAAGACCCTGAACAGGAGAGATTTTTCCTTATATATATCCTGCTTGTTTCAAGTAAATGTAGGTGAAGGAGGAAATTAGACTAAATCTATTTTCTAAAGTCTGTTTGTGTTCATTGTGTGTCTGTACAAGGCATAAGGACAGTCTCTTCCCTGAGAAGCACTGAAAACCCCTCTGATGTGAGGGCAGGCTCTTTTTGTATGAGTTCAAGTAACTTTGTGAAACGCACACAGCTCTGTAGGATTGATGCAGTAAACTCTTTCTGGAGTGAGCCATGAAGTTATCTCGAACTTCATCCATGGTGTGTGATTTCTTAGTGCTGTTTCATGTGGAGCATATTGTACCCTGCCTGTTGGAGACTACTGGGTGAGTGTCTCTTGTGTAAGAAGCTGCTGTTTGTTTGACCAAAAAAAAGTCTTCTGGGTCTGGATTCCTGGGTTCTGAGGAGACTTCTGCTAAGAAAAAAAATGTATGTTTTAGTACTCTGGCATGCTGTAATCATGCTAGTTTTTCCTGAGAAATTGACTGCTTTTGAACAGTGAGAAAGAGCTGATACTGTCAAACCTGTTTTCCCTGGGCCAACATGGAAGCAGTGAAGTTGGATCTCTCTTTATTTCTAGAGCTATGTTGGTGTGAGCCCTCCGTTGCCCCTGAACTTCTGGTGCTGGTTCTAGCTACCCATTACAAGCCATTAGTTATTTGCTTTATCTCCACTAGAACTTGTGGTTTGCATCAAATACTATTAATTCTGCTATCTCAAGGAAGTGTTTTGTGGCATGAATAATGCATGTTAACGAGAGAATACGAAATACCTTACTGATGTCCCAGAAATATGTATGTGGCCATGGTACGCAGGCCTGAATTTGAGAACGTGGTATGTTTCTTTGCTGAGTATGTAGAGTTATATACAGGTAATTTTTGATTAAGTGGAACACAAATGGCATGCCAATGTGGGAAAATAGATGGAGATTTTGTATTTTGATGGCTTCTGAAAGATGTCCTGTTTGAGAGGTGTGAATTTATGCATCGTGTTTCAGGCTCCCACTCAGAGGGAAGTGAATATTCATCAGAATTAGCAGATTCCTCTGTATGAGGTGCTAAAATGTGCTGTCAGCATAATTAATGTGTTCCTGTTGTTCTCTGTCCTGGGGCTCATTCTGTTGCTTTTAAAAATTATTCACATGAAAGCAATTGTCTGCCAAGGCTGCAGCCACAGGTGAAGCCAATGGGCAAAATGGACCTTTTCCTTGTGCAGTACTGTGAGTTGAGCTGAGCCTTGTACTGCCTGGTTCTCCTCTGTTAGTCTAGGGCAAAGGGAGTGTCTTTGGAGCTGCTGCTGTTTCCACAGATGTTAGGATCCAGTGCTGTGTACCTCTTTGTTTAGAGATAAAGGTGATGAATTAGAAATGTTTATGCTAGTCTGTGCCCTCCTGTTATAGCGAAGGAGAAGCTAATGAACTGGTAAGAAAAGCTGTTTGTTCACACTGGTCACTGTGGTGAAACCAGGGGAACAGTCATGACACAACTTCATGTTTCTGGGAATTTGTGACTGAGTGAAGAGTCTACACTGTCACGGAAGAAAGTTAGTTTAATGATCTTTACATTTAGGAGCATGCTGTAACTATTATCTGGGTCTTTTAACAGAATTTGTTTGGTTCATGGTTCATTTTTGTTTGGTGTGTTGTAGAAGTTGTCATGATCTAAGGGGCAGAGATAATGTATTGTAGGTAAGCCAGCAAATACGTCTGGAAAAAATAAAGATGCTTTCAAACACATGAGCACCTGATGTAGATTTGTGTGCCTGAGAGTTTCTCTGCTTCCTCTAGCTCTACTGCTTGGTTTAATCTGAGATACTCTGTCTGACTGTAACTCCTATCCTGCTGGTCCTTCTCAGATAGCTACAGACTATAGGAACTTTTCTGGGTTTTACTGGTTAAGATAAACAGCCTGTCTCTGCCCCCTTGCCTGTTTTCTTCTAGGTCCAGATGAGCAAAGTATGTTTTTCACCAAATAAATGCATGTAGGTCAGGTGGGGAACTTTGAACCGATTGAAAAAGAAGAGGTTTATTGGAAAAATAGAATCTTCCAGCTTGCTACTGTTGCTTTTAGTAACTTAAAGTCAAATTACTTTGAAATTTCTTTTTACTGATTTTTAGTTTAGTTGTTTGGAATTGAAGTAAGTTTGGAAGTGGACATTAACTGGTAATTGTCAATTTTGTTAAGCCCTCATAGATTTAGCTTGTCTGTACATTAATTCTTAGGGGTGGATTTTATTTCTTGTAATCATAGACTCAGAAGTAAACTAGAATGAAATAATTGTATAGGTTCTGCTCAAATAATGTGTTGATACTTCCCTGGATTGGGCAGCAAATTCCATGAGCGGTATGTGCTGTCTTTCTAGAGGATGGCCAAGAGTCACTCAAGGGAAAGAGGGGCATGAGTTTTGGGGTGAAGCATGCTCCTTCAAGACAGAGTCTGGTGTGGACTCTGCAAAGGAGCTGTGTCTGTAAGTATGGCAGAAGCTCAGTTATCAGTACCAGGTGTGCTTCATCTGCACCCAGGCAGACACTTGCAGAGGAACGTTGTAGATTTCATGAAAACAGATTATCTCCCAAGATCTGTTGGTGACGCAGAGGGGCAAAGATGTGTGTTCAGCAGGAGTTAAAGCATGGCAGCTGGTCTGTCAGGAGGAACAGAGAGCTCTCCACCCTGGGGACTTGCAGGAGGCAGTAGCTGCTGCTTGTATGACTGACATACTGGCTGAGATCAATGTCCACCTAAATCGATGTCCTTCATCTAAAGGCAGCCTAACACCCACCTTCAGTGACCTGCCTCATTCAAACCTGAGTTAAAAACTAAGAACAGGTGACGTGGGTTACTGCAGGAATCAGCAAAGGGCTTATTTGGATGCTGAAGACGTGGAATCTTCTGTTGCTTGTATCAGTATGTTCATAGATGCCTCTAGGTATTCAGGGTGATGAGCCATGACGTGATTAATAAGGCAGAGCGAGTTGTGTGGTTACGTTTAGATGCCCACATATTTCTAGAGGCTATGAGGGGCAAAAAGCCAACTGTCTTTAGACACTTAGTAGAGGATTTCTGGCTTGTCGTACAAAAGATTCTTGGGGGGTGCTGTTGCTTCATGCAGACTAAAAGAGCACTATATCACTTTTATAACTGAGCTGACAAATAGAGACTTCCAGCCATTCAAACTTCTTCCCATCATCCGATCACTTCACTGTAATAATGCTTTCTGGAAGTAAGAACTATTGTAGATGCAGTATTACGTGCATGTCCATTGAAAAAGGGAACAATGAGATTGTTGTTATTACAGCCTTCATTCTTAAATCATCCGGAGCCCTCAGAGTTTGTATACCTGTAAGCTTTCTCCCTGTCGCCTGGATAGTTGGTAGGATTTTCTTTCTTGCCTGGTACAGTATCCTACTACAAGCCACAGTTTGTGTGCCAGTTTAATGAAATGCAGTTTGAAGGCCTTGTGTGAAATGAATAAGAGGAATTAAGTATAGGTCTGAGCGGTCCACGTTCTCCTTTGGACAAGGCAGCCTTGATATTTAATTCCCTTAATATTGCAGCTTTTCACATGGAGACTATTAGTCATTTTGAGTAATGGTGTGTCGAGAAACTCTGTTTCTGGCACAGATGTTCTTACTGAGAAATTCCAACAAACCCAAACAAAAAGAAAATGAGACACTTAGAAAGCAGAGATAAACAGATGAGAGGGAGATAGCAAGGCTAGTGATTCTGATTGTATGGGAAAATTAGCTGCTCCTGCTTTTTGAGAGCTCTGGGACTGTATTTTAATTTGTGCCTTTTTGGACTTGCTGCACTAAAAGATGCTGAGGTGTGTTAGAGAGTAGTAGATGAAAAATAGTTGAATTTTCTCTTCAAGTATGTTCCACATACGAGGGCTGGCAGAGATGTATTAAATTTTCACTTGACAATTTTTCAGGGATCTGAACCAACTGGGTTTCTTGTTATTGTGAAAATATGCATATCTACTAATCTGCTTCCATTAAGAAACTTGCCCTTAGAGCTGACTCTCTGTACGAGTAAAAACCTCCTAAATCCTTATGCTGTCCTTAGTTATTCCAGGCTTTCTGCTTCTGTCCTGGAATGTGTTTGTTCTTCTTTGTTTCCTGTAAGGGAAATGTTATGCTTTCATTTTCTTTTTCAGTGCCTGCCTATTTTGGTGCTAAGTATGGGGTATCCAAGGTTTGGGTTGGGTAAATAGCCATCCAAAATTCAATTACAGCCAAACATCGTTGTTCATAAACCTTAGATAAGGCTCGTATGACACCGCTGGTCCTGTCATTTTGGTTTGAATCCCACCGTGATTGTGGGAAGGAGAAGACAAGCCTGTCCAAACATCTAGAATAAGTACAGATTGTATTTTCCTTATTAACCTGTAAAAACCTTGTGGCTTCTGTTTTCCCCTTACGGCTCTGACTTTTCCACGTTAATAATTTGTACTCATCAGTTTGCTTTCCATTGTCCTTCACTCGAAGGCTTCACAAACGCTTGCTACAGTTTTGATACTTGTTGAAAGATGAGGAAAATTGCCCTAGTTAGATCATAAAAGAGTAGGATCGATGAATACACATGTCAGCCAGAGTTCTGTCATTCCAAGCCAGAGCTTTAAGATCTGTCCTTCACACAGGACTCCTAAATAGATGTTTAAATTAGTGCTAAACCTATAAAGTGGCTTTTCTCATGTGTAAATATCTGTGGCTGCAGTATGGAGTGGTTGTTGTTTTCTTTTCCATGCAGTCGATTGGAGCTCCTTAACTGAAATGAGTACCTCGTGCTTGGCACTGTATGGATGCTTGGTAGGAGTCCAAGAGAGTTTACAGTTCAGTACTGGTATTTCCTGAAGGCTTATATGTTTCAACTAGGTGCCTATCATCTCAATATATACGTTGTTAATTCACACGGTTCTTTAAATCAATCCTCCAAAACTGAGCTCTGCTGAAATTGAGTTCATTGGTGTTACAGCAGGGGTGAACTCAGAAATTCTGATTTGCAAGAGCCCACCAGCAAGTCTGCGCTGAAACTTTAACATTTTTTTTTTTTAATGCTCGAGGGAGAGATTAATTCTGCTCAATCACTTTTGATTCGCCTGAAACATAAAGGGAATTGCAGACACTTTAATAGCTGAATTGAAAGGCTCTTGAGTCACTGTTATATCTCTGTAGTCTTTGTTCACTTCCTATTTTGCAGCTGCTTTTGCTGTTATTCACTGAGTTGCCACAGAAATCTCTGATAGTGCTACTATGAGATTTTTATTTCCCTGGCAGTAGGAGAATTGCAGTGCTAATCCAAATCATTACTGCTAGCACCAGGGGGCTTTGCATTTAAAGTGAAGGTTATACGGTAGAATCTGCTGTAGCAAGTGATTGTCTCCTAGAGGTAAGGAAGGCTATCCTGGCTCTCTACACTTTTGAATTAGCCTTTGGAGGACCTGCATGAAATGTGCCTTGTCTGCAACTTGGGACCGTGGGTACTTCCATCGTATAGGTAATTATAACTTGGTTAGTAGGTGGTGTATCGCTGCATTTCAGCTTTCAGAGCGGAACTGGGTTCTGTCCTACGTGCAGGCAGTAATTTGTGAGTAGCACTGTGAATTGAGTCGCTTTCCCTGCTTGTATCTCATGGGTTGTTCTGGCAGATGAATTCATGGACCCTGGAGTGCCTTCTGCCCCCCCAGAGTGGTGCACAGCCCAGTGTGCTGCAGGGAAACAGAGCTGGTGCTCACTCCTTTGCCTTGCTGCACCTGGCTGTGAGCTAGAGGTGTTACTTCTGGGACCTCAGTGCTTTTGCCATTCAGGCCATGAGCTTTCCAGTATATAGTTGTGGGACAGTATTATCAGGTACTAAGGCTCTTGTAACTTGCTGCACCATGAAGAAACAGCTAAAAAAAAAAAAATTCAGAGGAGCATTTTCTGGTCAGATTGAAACAATAAGGAAAAGCTGATCCTTCTTTCTTCTTTCTAGTGGCTATGAGAGGAGCAAATAAGAGGAACTGTGTGGCACACAAGGTCACCCAATTACCCTCGTGGCTACAGAGAACCACGGCGGCTGCATTACACAGTAAGTCTGAAAAACAGTTCAAGCAGTTTGTTGCTGATCACATGAGTATAAGTGGATGAGAAAGCCACCCTCCTGATCTAGGAGTTTGATAATTAGTGTATTTCATAGTCAGCGTGTGCAGCTGCGAGAGCTCAAAGCATGCTGCATCAAGTCAGGTGGTGCAGCTCTCTGATGTAGGGGCTGGTGGGCTCACACAGGAGCTATCCTGCTCTTTGCAAAACCGAAGGAGTGGATCAGTGCATGCCTCAGTGTTTCAGTAACCATGCTGTGTCCCTCTAGCTGACCCTGGTGCATTAGGAGCTGATGTTTGAATTTTCTTATGCTACATGTGGCCTTTGGTGACGCACTAAATACCTTTGTATCTGGTACCTCCTTTCCCAAATGTGTAATTGAGAATGCAGAGGGCTACTTTTTTTTTCTTTAGGGGACACATAGGGAAAAAAAAGAACAAAATTGGTGGGGTATAGAAGCAGTAAATCCTTTGTATTTTCTCTTCTCTATTCAAATAAGTCTGTGTGTGATGCTTGCAGCCTAGACTTGAGAGTCTTTGTGCTAGTACAGGCGAAACAAAGAAATGCATTGCGTGCCTAGATCTCGCTTGTGCTCCCCTCTGAGGTCAGAATTAAAATGAACTGTAAACAAAAGTTACAGTGTTTCCCTCACCCATTTCTCCTTGGAGAAAGGAAAATAAGTAAGAGACTGCATAATAATGAAAAGAAAACCAGATTTTACAATTGTTTTTTTTTTTTTTTTTAATAGCTGGCAGACTGATGAATAGTCTTGAAGAAGGGATTTGCTTTTTAAGGGCTTAACTTGTTCTTAGCTTGGCCACAGCCTTTATGTTTTGCTGTGCATCTCGGGTCTTTTGCAAACCTACCTCTGGTTTCTGATATCTTATACACAATGGTGAAAGATAGCAGAGTGCATGAGTATATTCAAGCTGTCCTTTCCCTAAAAGAAAGCTGTTTCTAAGCAGAGGTGTCTTAATGTTTTTCAAAGTACTGCTCACAGGGCTTCAGCTGACTTCTAAGGCAAATGGTTGAAGCGGTCTGAGGCAAGCTGAGGTATGCATTTATGTGTTTAGTTGGTTAGATCTGTGAAGCATGTTAGACTGCACGACTGCTTTGGCTTATATAATTCCCTTCCAGGTTGTCCAAGCAATTAGAAATCAAAGCTTGCCAAATGCAGCTCAGTTGCTCAGCTTTTCAGGGGGCTGAAATTAGTGGAGAGATGGAAAAAGGTGGTTTTTGACTGTGACTATTGCAACAATATCCAGTCTGCACAGATCGTGTGCAATTAATGCAGATATGATGTCCTTTATTGTAGAAACACATGTAAGTAATCTTGATCTCTTCTGTAACATATCTGACTTAAAGATGATTCCCTTTTGATACACATTTGACACCTCTATTTCTGTTGACTTGACTGTATTTTGCAGCATTTGCAGTTATTTAAACTCTGCTATGAGAAAGAAGCAATCTTTAAGATGCTAGGTATCGTTAGGCTCCTGTGCATTTACACACCATCTGCTTCAGTACACAATGGATAACTCATCAGCTCTTTTCTGTAGCAGGTGGTAACATTGTGCTGCTGGGAGTGGATTGTATTGGTCCCAGTTCTCTACTACTGTAAAAGGGGAAAAAACGCAGGGCTTGAAGAGGGTGCACATGTATTTTAATCCTTTGTAAACAGCTGTAATCATATATTGCTGTGCTATCTAAATGCAGTAATAAAAGCATTTGGCCCATTAGCTCCTTCTTGATCCAGTCATATGTGAGGATGATGCCCTCAGCTATAAGAATGTAAGGTTTTTTTTCCCCTGGTGACAGTGGGAGATATACTTCCCATTGCTCAAGCATTTGGTTCAGAAGATACGGTTTTATGAAGGGCTAAATCTAATGGTCTTGTTCTTATTTTGTTTCATTTTATTTTTTTTCCCTTGGCAGAGCTAAGCTGAGAGATGCAGTTAAGAATACTTATCTTGTTCTACTTTTCTCATTCTACCTTCTTTGATATTGAAAGCTCAGTTTTGAGAGCAGATTCTTCTAGAAAGCTGAGTGGACTAATAGGGACTGGTCACAGTGTTAATGCTGAGAAACCTCCTCATTGTAATCCATTTTGTGTCAAGAAGTGCTTGGAGTTAAAATGTTGAAATTTTTGCATCTCAAGTCTTTACTTGTATCTTAAATGCTTAAATGTGGTGTTTTTTGTTGTTTTTTTGTTTGTTTTTTGCTTAGCATGTGCTTTGTTTCCAGAACTCTCTTTAGGTTTAGCTGTATCTGTGCTCTGACTTCTGTGTATTTAGGATCCAGTTTTAATGCTGCATTCTCTAATGCTTGTTGAGCACATCGAGGCTGGCTTGAAAGAAGACACTTATAACCTCAGGTAATATAGGTTCTTGACTGAAAGATGTAAGAGAATAAGATATCCAAGAGTTCTAGTACTGTGTTTACTAAGGGAATGATATGCTTAAAGCTAGAAGGAGCTGGGGCTGTTGGCAGAGGGAGATGTGAATAATCTTGCACCTGCCAGATGTGCAGCATTTGAGGTAGCCAGAATTTAACATGCAAGTCTCTTTAAATCTTGTGTTTGTGGGTATGGGCTTTTCCACTTACAGTATTACTTTTACTTTATGGCGATAAGGCAGAAGCAGGGGAAACCATTGGTGTGGACTTATTAGTTACTAGAATTATAGATAGAATTTCAAATTATGAGGAGATTGAGCACAGGAATTTGAGACATGCTTTCTGTTTTACCCTGTTGTTTTTAGTATCTGTAGTATCCTATTTGTCTGCTGGCAGAATCACAAGTCCATCTGCTAGGTTGATTCTAGGAAAAAAGTGGGGCTTTATCTGGAAGACGTCTGTAACACTTGGGAAGCATTTCTTGACTCATGTCATTTAGACAGCTGCATTTAAGTTGTGAAGTCTCAAGCTGACACACTGAGTGGCTCGTTCAAGTTCTTTACCCCACTTTTCTGTTGAACTTTCACATCCCTCTGCTGTTCTGTGCCAAAGTAGCCTATTTAAATTCTGCATTGATGCCCAGTGGTCCTATATTCCCAGAGAACACTGCAGTCAGAGACTAGCAGCAGCATCACTACCTTTCTGTGGACCCACAGCCTTCCACCTAGATGAGATCTTGAAGATCTTTGGCATCATTGTTGGAATGGTGGTGGAAATTAGTTGATAAAGCCAGTTAAGTGATGGAGAAAATGCAGATCTTTCTGTTATGTGCCTGTGGGGCTTTTGGTCCGAGATGTGTCTTCATATGTTTTCATGCCATCTTGAGACTAAAGCTGGGAAATAGGCAAGGGTGCAATCTTCTTAGAAGTCAGTGATGGAGTATTGCCTCCACAGAGCTGCCCTGCTATGCTCAGTGGTGCTAATTAGTTTGTCTGTGGAGCTTCCTTCTGACTCAGGCTGTTCTAATTAACACTTTTCTATAGGTTGTTGCTGAACTCCAGACATCTCATTCATTTGTGACACACATTTCACCATCCTGAGGAGACAAGTCTATTTTGTTGACAAAGATGCTGATAACGCTATCGGGCTGTGGTTTAATGTGTGTCTGTGAGATGGCGAGAAGTGTCAGGGCAGCCGGAGTGTGTGAGTGGAGTTAAAAATAACACAGAGAACTGCGGCTGCAGTTTGTCTACCAGCTTGAATTATGTGAGTCCCAGCCTGTGCTACACTGTATCTGCTACAGGCAATTATATGCAGTGTGTATTCCTTCTGTCCCAGCCTCTTAATCTGATGTAGAAATGTTAAAGGATACAATTGTTAGAATGAGAGACTTAGTAACTGTATAATTAAGTACATACACAGTATAGTGCTTAATTGGAAAATATAAATATATGGGTAAAAATACTGTGGCTTTCTCTATATAGTCTGTATATGCAGTATATTCATTGAAAATAGCAAAACCATGTCATCAGGATGTACTGCATTTGCTAAGCATAAGCCTTGCAAATAGAATATGCCTGGAAGTTTTTGAAGCTTGTGTCAGAGGCTGCAGCATCTGAGGAACTTGCAGAGATTGGAGAAGTAGTCTGGAACTGAGCACAAGGCCTTTTGTATGTTGGCTGTGGCAGCTGTCAGGTGATGAGGTCAGGGAGACTGAAGCCTGTCTGAGAGTGGGAAGTGCTGTCCTAGGGCACTTGGTTTCATTTTACCTCCCACATTTCTTCTGATGTTCCAGTGGGGAATTGGCTACAATGCCATCATTATGGTTTACCTGACCTATTTGTAGAAGTGCAGATCTTGCAATTAAAACCTTAAAAGTCAGTTAGTGAGACAGGCTTTCCCTTGGTGCCCTTGGTCTTCCCCCTTTCTCTGCACCTTGTCTTGCCACCTTCTGCACGAGCTTTGTGTTTTATTGCTGTTCTGTAGCATGATGAAAGCTCCCCTGGAAATGCAAAAGGCAATTTCTGTGCCTTAATGGCTAACTCAGGATGACTATACTTTTGCCATTTATCTTCAGACCTCTCTGTGATGTTACAAATGGCTTATCTCATAGTACTGTTTTCTTCAACTATTTCTGTGTTGGTAATGCTAAAATACTGCACTCTGCCTGGAAGTTCTCCACATTGCTTATTTTCCAGGTTCCTATAGCAGTTATTCTAAGCATCAGACACTGCCTCTATGAAAGCTGAAGAAGCTGCCCTGAATTAGACAAGAACAAAAAGAACCTTCAGCATCCTGATGGAGCGTGTGCTGTATAGTTCCTGTATAGAGCCTTCGGAGTTTTAGGGACACAGGAGTCTAATGCTATTTTTTTTTTATGGCCATGGGATACTTTTTCAGCCTCACTTGCGAAGACTCTTCAATGTTATGTATCAAGGACAATCTCTGTTGTTAAAATACCTTCTGAAAGTGACTTTGGGCACCCATTCAGCCCCAAAATGCCTTTGGGGAATGAGCTAAAGCTGTCTCCATCACAGTAAAGAGATGCTAACAGGATTCCAGCAGAAGAATAAATTACCAACCGGAACAATCTGTTCACCTTCTACAGACCAATGCTGAGCTAATAGCTTAGTTCAGCCACTGGGGAGTAGTTGTCCATTGTCTTTCCATCTGCCCTTCTTCTGTCTCAGTTTGATTAGAAATGGCTTGAGTGGGAACATATTGATGTGGCCGGGAATGGGAATTTAACTAGTGCTTAATCATTTTTAAGGGGCTTTTGCAAATAGTAGGCTTTAAGGATGGATGTTTAAACAGAAAGCTTCCTGCTTTGAAGAAACCTTTTTCTATTTTCTTTCTGGTTTTTCCCAACTTTTCTTCTCGTTCAGCATGGCTGCTTCATGTGAAGAGAAAACATTAAACTGTGGGAAGTGTTGTGGAAGAGCTTATCAGTCTCAGCACAGTATTCTGGGGGTGATGAAAAAGCAAGTGGTTTGCTTGATTCAGCAGGCAAGGGAAGTATTCACCTTATCTCCTATATATCAAGAAGCAATATTACAGCTTACAGGCTTCATGTAATTCTCATGTCACTTTTGCTGTCTCCAAAATAAGCCATACTATACTTAAGTAATACATTGTATTAAGAAAAAGGCACAAAATAATTGGAAACTCGAGTGATAACATCTCAGCAGTTCACAGTTGCTAGAATAGAGAACTTCAACATTTTCTATGCCAGGAAATCTCATGGGGGGGATAATATAGCTTTAATAATTCTTCTGCTGTTTTGGGTTTTTTTTTTGTTTGTTTTTTTTTCTTTTTTTTTTGGAGCTGGTCATCTTTCTCGTACTGCAAACAGAAGCCCAATTCTTCTCTGGTTGAACTGAGGAATAGTGTAATTTTAAAATTAAAATAATTCCTCATTTCCCTAGGAGTACCTAACTGGAGATTCTGGCTTCTCTTCTCATATTAACATTGGCATTTTCATTGGAGATAGTTGACACTGAGTAAAGTGCACATACTGTTGGTCAAAACATCTTCTATTTTTCAGCACTTGTTTTGTGAATTCTTGTGTCTACCACACAGCAGCAGACACAAAGTGATTTTCTGGTCACTTAATGACATGAGGAGCATTAGCATTGCTTCTCCTGTTTCTTTCCTTTTTCAGTTACATATCTCAGTCTCACTATACTTCTGAAGAAACACAGGCACGTGGCATTAAGCTAGGGAGGTGTGGGGTATGGGAGGATATAGCCATTAATTGTGCAAAGGGATGTCTGGGTGTTCACATGAGACTTGTACATGAAGTCCTCTCACAGTGTAGATAAGCCAAGACCTTTTCCTTTTCTTCTCTCATGTAAGATGGTAGTTTTATATAGATTTAGGTAGTTCTTTGTTTCATTTTTTAAAACAAAGTAGTAATTGATTTTTCAGAATAAGCAGCTCATTAATTACAGCTCTCACCCTGTGAACATCAGCATGCTTCTGACAGAGTCCTGTCCAAAATGAAACAAACGAGATAGTCTGTTAATAATGCTTAATGTGCTCATGTGATGGGGCTGTGTTAATTCACGATAGCTTGGATTTAACAGCTGTCTTCTCTATACATCTGCATACTTACATTTTCTACAAGCATATTTACTGGACTAACCTATATGCCACATCCTTTTTGTAGCATATCTTCAGCATGTTAGTCAAAAAAAAAGGAAGGAAGGTCTGTTCAGAGCAGACAGGCAGTAAGGGAACCCAGGAAAGCACACTTTGCTCTATGTTGTGTGGGTGACTGGAGTCGCTTCCCAGAAGACAAATCTTACCTGCTTGAGAGAGAGAAACAGAAGCTAGAAAGTTCTAACTTTCTAGAGGTAACCCTGATAACGTCGTTGTGAAATTTGTGGGTTTCTTGCCTAATTTCTCAGGCCAATAGCGTTTTTATCAGACCTGTTGCTCACTACGGCTTATGTGAGGAGGACAAGTTTTGCTGAAGTCGCAGCTTGTCAGTTGTGCCTCTTCAAAACTGTGGTTGTGGTGGCATTTTGAATGTGAGAGATTGTAAAGAGCAGGGGACAGTCAGCAGGTGATACTGGAGAACCAAAGCAGGAAGGCTGCTGTAGGACAGCTATTAAGAAGGCTCTTTGTGGCTGCACTATATGGGCTTATGTATTCAAGGCAGGCTTCTGGGATGTGTGAGCGATGTTCAGAGGTCAAAGCTGGGTGCTCTTGAAGGTGCAGCTATGTGGAAATAGAAGGGCTTCAGCAGCTTCTGTCCCACACTGGAGCTTTCTGATGTGCCTGATAAACATCACTCAGAGGGTGGTGAGGCCCTGGTGCAGCTGCCCAGAGCAGCTGTGGGTGTCCCATCCCTGGAAATGCTCCAGACTGGGTTGGATGGGACCCTGGTCAGCCTGATCTGGTGGAGGGCAGCCCTGCCCATGGCAGGGGGTTGGAACTAGATGATCTTCAAGGTCCCTTCCACCCTAAACCATTCTATGATGTGGCATTATAGAATGATTCTATGATACAATCAGTGGCAATCCTAGAATGGCTGGGCAGGGAGACTAGGTGCAAGAATAAAAATTACGTGGTAAATCTGTTTCTAGGTATTATACGGTATTTTTTTTTTCTAGGGTCTTGGGCTAGAGAGTGTCTGATAATTATTTATGAAAACTGGGGATGGCTTATTTATAAGAGTAGCTCAGTGCCCTGAAACAATATCCCTCTGGAGTCACTGAACTCGGTACTGGAATCAACCTCCTGATGATCCCTTTAAACGCTGTGATGAGTGTCTAGTGGTGCTGCTGGTGTTAATGTCCTTTGGCTTGTGAAAGGAACACAGCAGGAATCGGTGAGCTACTTTCTCAGCCTGGTATAAAGGTAGCATTTGGCTGGGCAGCCCGGATGTGGTATGCCTTTCTCCCTGAGCAGCCAGTGACTGACTGAAGTGCTTTGCTTTGACCTATCTTTCTGTTTGATACCTTTTCAGTTTAACAGCCGAGCAGAGTTTTAGCCGTCAATGATCAGGCATTTCATCCAAAAATAGTCAGTATATGATCAGGGAAATGAAAGCGTAAAAGTTCATGCAGATAAAATAAGTTCTTGGGGCGTGTTATGGTTCTGCTAGTTTCATTTTTGCCATGGGTGCAATTGATTCTTCAAATGTCTAGGCAACTTTTTAGGACCGCGTCATTTTCAGTCCTTGAATGTCGTTTGACCCACTTTGCATGTAATTAACAGCATTGTACAAGGGCTCTTTCACCGGGTGACCTGTCAATATGGATGGGACAACAATTTTTAATGAGGGCCTGCCCCGTTTAAATTATCAGTGGACACTTCTGATTCAGGTGGGTTTGGTTGTGAGGCTGCTCCTGTTAATAGGGCATCACTGAAAGCCATTGGCAGCATTGGCAGGCTGAGGAAGGTCTCAGCTTCTATGAAGACCTGAAATGATAAATAATAGAGGAATGGAGAGTGTTTTACTTTAGCGCCCAGTATTAAACATTCATGCTGTTTTCAACTTTCTCTACTCTCACTGGTATCATATGGTTTATAATAAAATTTCATATTTGTTTTATGATGCAGCCCAGATGGTGGACTTCGTGCTGAGCAGAAAAATGAAGAAAACAGATAAAATCACTTATGTTTATCTGGCTGCTTACACTGTGGCATCTTTTTCAAAATACTGCTCTGTATTGCAGTAAGTGAAGGCTTAAATGAGGTCTTAAATGCATTCATTTTTCCTTCACTACTTAAAATTACCTGAATTATTCTGAAATACTGAATTTTTTTTTCCCTATGGTGTAGTACAATATTTAAAAGCTGGAGGGAGTGGGACAGAAAACCCTAAATAAAGCACCATACGGGTTTATCTTTCAGTAACTGATTAATGATTCAGATGCACAGAATAAAGCCTGTTAAAATGCCTTCATAAAAAGCAGGGCTGATTCGAAGCTTCTGCAGGCCACCCTCTGGGATTTCCCTTGTATTTGGGGAATTTGCTTCCTCCAACCAAAGGTTTAGTAGTCAGGGTACAGAGAGCTGGAGGGCTTTTAGTGGGAGGTTATGGTTTCAGACACCTGGTTCAAAAAACCACTCCTGTAGCCCGTGTTCAGCTTTGCTCCTGTTCTTCTGTCATCCTGCTGCAGTCTTCTTGTGGGTCTCTGGTCATTCAGAGTTTCTTTTGCTGTATCTTTTAAGAAAAAAAGTGGATTCAGCTATTTAAATAATCTTCACGTTTCAAGTAGTCGTGAATGTTGATGATCCTTTTTGAGAACTGGGCTTTCTTTACTCCTGGGCAAGCTTCTGAAAATTCTGGTTTGGTCTGTAGAGCACCCCTTGGAGCCCAAGTTCTGGTCATTAGCATGAGAAGCAGCATCTCTATGCTGCTGACAGGCAGAGAAAGCAAGCTGTCCTCTCCCAGAGCTGTGTGGGTTGACCTGTCCTCCCTGGGAGGAGGTGGTATCAGTCACCTTGAGGGTTTTGCTCACTTACACTGCTTCACTGCAACCTACAGTGTCCCGTGGTTGCATGAAGTTGCCTGCTGCTGCAGCTTCCTCCAAGCATTTTGGGGTGAGAGGAAGCTGGCTGAAAGGCAATAAAACATGCACACAGTGTCATAGTCCCTTCTGAGATTGCCCAAGGGAATTTATTTGCATTGGTTGGACCTGAACCTTTGGCTGAAGGCAGAGCTCTCTTGTCCCTAGGGAACCCCCAGGTAGGAGAAAGGAGAGCCCCTGAGGTTTGCAGTGATATGTGGCAACATACAGCAGAAACCTTCTGGTTTTCCTGCACAAAGCACATGATAAATGATCACTGACCCCAGGCTGTCAGTGTTGTACTGGGACCCGAACTCTTCCTTGTTTAAAATCCTCTGGGATAAACCCTTTTTTTCTGATACAGACTGGGAAAGAACAGTATTTTATTATCTTATGGAGTTTCTGTTACCAGACAAAGCATTGCATGTGAACCGTGGGTTAAAGTAAGGAGAAGTAATGGCTGCATTTTTCACGGTGAAGCATTGGTGTTTGCTTTGCAGGTCACCTTGCCAGTGTTTATTCTCTCAGGTCCTCAGATAGGAAGGTGGGAGCCCATGACCCTTGATTTTTTTTTTTTAATTATTTTTTTATTTTATTTTTTCCCTTTTGAAGACGAGTATGCAACACCTGAAACTTTAGGAGGGAGCTGAATGCTCTCTCTGAGTACAGGTGAGTTGGTGTCAGCACCATGGGTTCCATGTCCTTCGGGCTCCAGCCTCTGGAGCTCCTGCTGTCTGACTGACTTCATAAGCCCTGGGGGAGCCGGGGGATCATGGGCACTCCCTGCCCACAGTATCCTCCTTCTTCCAGTTGTGCTGGGCACAGGCTCCCCTATGGTGTCCCTGGGACACCTGTGGCTTCTACAACACCAGGCTCCAGCCAGGCACAGCCTCCCTGATCTGCTGTAGCTTTTATTTAATAAGATAAACTTCCTGAATTCCTTTCTCCCTCCTCCTCCTGGAGTTCTGCTCCTTGACAAGAAGCTGCTGGAATCTAGAGAAAAGCAATTAATGATGGAGTTGGGGTTTTTGACTGACATAGTAATTATGCTGGAGAATGTAATTTTCCCTGCATATTAGAGATGGGATTATTTCAAGGAGATCTCATTAATGTGCTGTTCACCAACAAAGAGCCCAGTAACCTCTCTCTTAATAAGATTAGTGCTGGGGTCATAATGCAGCAGGCTGCAATGGCGATATATTCTAGCTTTTGTTCTAAAGAAATAAATTACCTTCTGCTGTCTGCTAAGGGCATGCAAGGGGTAGATTTCATTTAAAAAGATGGAGACCTGACATCAAGTCATTCTGTGATAGCAAGTAGATAACCCCATGCCCAGATGCCATGTACCAGCATCAGAACCCTGGGGCTGGGAGGGAAGCTGTGCTGGCTGGAGCAGCGAAGGCAAGCGTGCTATGCTGCTGGCATCTCTTTGCCTGCACCTAAGGTGGGTATTGACTATTCAGAGCCCACCAAGGTGAAAGGCTGTTGGCAGAGCTCCAGCTCCCTTGGTGGCAGCACTGCACCCCTTTCCAGGGAGCACAGGTACTGCTGTCGTGGATGACCTATCATCCTCTGAAGAGTAATGCAGAGGAACGAGGAGAATCTGCCACCAGTTTGGTTTTGGTTTGATCAATGTGTGAAAATTCAGACCTCTCTGGAACACCACGTGAAGAATGCAGATGCTTACAGGTGCAAGGCTTCCCTGCTCACTGCTGATGCGTGTGGGGTGGTTTGGGGTGAGCCAGAGAGTGACACTGCTAAAAACGTTGCCAGGCAGCTTTCCCCTTCCCGATCGTACTCACATCTGTCTGCCATCTGTTTTGCTTTCATCTCTGCCATCCTGCTTGGAAGCATCCCGGGCACTGAAAGTTGGGAACTTCCCCTCCAGCATGTGAGATGTGCCATTGTGTGCCAAACAGGAGCACCAGCTGGCATTGATTACTGGCAGCGCCGGCCTGCCCAGGCAAACAGCTATGGGTCAGGAATCTGTGCTGCTTTGCTGAAATGCAAACAATGGGTCTTGTCCCACAGGTGTCCTATGATAAACCTTCCACAGCAAGCTCTGACACTGAGTAGGAATAATTTAAAGCTAAAAATATAAGCCAGCTCTACCCCAGCAAGGGAGATGGGCCAGATGGGAGAGTCCTGAGTGCCGCTGTTGGTTTTACCTGAAAGACACTGATTTATTGTAATGGAGTGCAGTGCTGGAAAACCCCTTGATGATTTACTGAGGGGATTCAGAATCTCTCTGTGTACAAGCTGTGTATTTAACTGCTTTAATACAAAAATAAAGAAATAACACTTTGCTTATCCTCTCAATTTCATGATATCTAATTTACCTTTCAGATAATGTGCTGAAATAGAAGTAAAGAAACAGGACTTAAAATTTATGTAGGTTGGAGCTTCTATTCAGTGCAGTGGTAATGAGCTGCAGTTAAGTATATTCAAGCGCAATTTGCTTATGAGCTGGGTATCACAGAATTGTAATCTTGTTTTATTCATACGCATCCAGAGATGGGAGAAGTGCAGCAAATTGCAGAGTTGTGTCACTGCTGCTGGAATGTACTTCAGTATTTGTGCAGTATGTGCTAAATGTTATTAATGTACACTATGAGCCAGGGGAAGGGTAGAATGGCTGAGAGCATTGCTTTCATGGACTTCATGAAAACGTGGCACACAAAATTGTCTTTATGCCTCAAAAATGCTTCCTGAAAGGTGTTTCAATGTCTGAATTTCCTTGTACAGCTTGCTCATCTGTTTAGATGATATTTAAGTTAGCAACAGTGCAAAGGAGCCCTGAGGTAAGTAGAGGTGAGCTTGCAGGCATCCTGTTAGTGCCACTGTTATGTTTCTTGGGCAGTGGAAAACAGGTGTTTTTTTTTTTTGTCTTTTCCCAAAGCACCTTTTCCAGAGGCTGTGATGAATTATCAGCTCAGAGATAAATAGTTGTGTAGCTGGGAAGTGTCAATTTTTGAGCTTTTTAATATACTTCTGTGTCTCAGTTGAGCAGCAGATAGGATTTTTGTACTTCTGGAAAGGGAGATGATGATAAGAGCTCACAATATTTCATTGCTTTCTTTTAGCCAGTTGCAGGCATACTGGAATTCCAGTTATGCTGCCATATCTGCTCACTGTCTCAGTGCTAACAACATGAAATGTTGAAGTTTGATGATGAGGGTCTCCTTGGTGAATCTGGAAGGAATTCACAGCCAGGATAACTTTTCACCACTCAGAAATCTCAATGCCAGATTGCAAAGGCTCTCCATTTCTTCCCCATTATGTACTACAGTTATGTTTAATTTCCGAAAAAGGCTCTCTTGCCAAACAGTAAGTAATGTAATTGCATTTCCAGTGTGGGTAAACCAGGTCAGAATCTGTGTCAGCAGAGATAGTACTCCACTTCAGTGAGCAAACAAAAACACTGAGCGTGTTTCTTTAGTTTGAAAGCTGTTAAACGCTGCTTCATCGTCTGCTAAAAAACGGGAGTGTTAGTTGTGGCTTAACCTGTGATTTCAGTGCTAAGGCCCATTAACTCTGCTGCTCTTTTTTGGGCAATGCTTGTTCAGAGCAAAGCGTGTGTCAGTGCTCTGCTGGATGGCAGTAATGAGAAGTGAGTAGGGGAAGGGTGTCTGGTGTATTGCTGGGTGTTCTGTCATTCCTAAACCGAAGTAAGAGCAGTGTTTTACTGTCTGCTTGTACAAAACAAACCAGAGGAAGGCAATTATGGGAAGAGGTATTCTTAGTGTTTAGATTTTTTTTGCTGGCTGGGTTTACTGTCAAAGTGAGATAGATACGAGAGAAAATGTGCAAAATCTGTACTCATCCACAGTGTAGTAAGGTTGTGATAACACTGCAGAAGGTGCTTGTGTTTGGCAGATGGAACTTTTCGTCTGACTGTAATTCCTCATCCAGCCTGAGTAAAAGGTAGGATTTCCAAATGGACCTTTTTCCTTCTTGAAAGGTTCTGTTTTGTTTCAGTTTCACTCTGCAATATCCAGTTTTACTGCAACACTCTGCTTAGTGCCCGCTTGTTTTAAAGCCTGACACTACTGCACATTTTTTTGTTGCTCTTAGGAAAGAGCCTTTTGACTGTTTGCCAGAGCAGTGGAGCTGACCTCTGCCAGAGGGAGTACTATGTCATGCCAGAGCAGAACAAGAGCAGTGACATTCTCCCTCTGTGTGAGTTACCCACCCTGAGGAGCAAAGAGCCAGGCTCAGCCTGCTCCAGCTCCCTGGGGCACTCAAAGTGGAGCTGGGAGAACTGCTTAGTACCCTGTTCTCTGCCCTTCTGAATACGGAGGCCAGCACAAAATCACAAAGGAAAAGGCCTCCTTCAGATGCATTTGCTGTAGAAGCAGTTTTGGCTATTATCAGGCAATAGTAGCTGTGCTGCAGCTTGTGAGTGAATTCCTCTTACAGACTGCTTTCTGGCTGCCTTTTCAGCAATCCACAAGAGCATCTCCGTGGGCTCGCTGCAAAGCTGGAGTGCAGAGTGACATTTTTCTACAAAAACATTGATGTTGAAGCAAAGTGAATTTACAAGCATGAAAGCGGAGCTGCTGAATGAAAGTCTCTTGTGTATTAGCACCCTGTAGCAAATAGGGGAGGGAGGTGTTTTCAAGTCAGTTTACCAAGTTCTTGTGAAATTCCTTGCAAATGGAATCACGTTTTGTAAAGCATGTACAGTTGCCCTCTGAATCACCTGTTTCCAATAGCAGCGTGCAGCATAAAAGCAGCCAACTTTTATAGGAATTTAAAGGCACTTGTAAACAGATTGCTGTTGTGTAGGAGAGCTCTAACTTATTTGTTCCTGGTATCTGAGCTATTAATTCTTCTAAATAAAATTGCCAAGGTCAGAAATGCTGCAGCTGTCAGAACGTTCTCAGGAACATCAGCTTAAGACAGCATCAGCAAATGGCTGTTCCCTTCTCAAGGGCAAAGACGTAAAGAGTTTCTAGCTTCTTTTCAACTTATAGAGAAAGCTTAAAATGTAACTCCATCACTCCACTGTCAGTGTTAAAAATGAAGTAGTAGGAAAAGCCTCTTTATGGTGGGTTGTGAGTCTCTCATGAGCCTGGGGAGGTGCACGGAAGGGCCAACCTCTTGCTCACTGTGATGAGGGCCATGGGGTTTGTGGTGCCCGTAAAACACTGGGGTGCTTTTTCCAAAGAGGTGCCTGCTAAGGTGGGTTTATGCCAAGGTTTAAGGGTTTTGGGGGGTGAAGCTGGGCTTACCCTAGAGCTGGCATTTCCAGGGGAGGTTTGGGATGCCTGCTGTAAGAGCGTTTCTGGCTGGCTAATCTGTACCCATAGGTTCACAAACTTCCCTCACGTTGTTTTGTATCCAGCTGAGCTTGTTAGTAAGCAGGGCTTTGCCTTCAAGAAGTGGTTTTGCTCTCTGCTGGTGAGCTGATGTTACAGTGAGAATGAAGCTCATGCGCCTCGTGCACCCTCCAAATCGAATCCTGTCTGTAGATGAACAAATGAAGAGAAGAATGTGGGTTAAATTACAGGCCCTTGTTCTTATCCTTAACCTCTCTGAGGCAGTGTAATGTTTTTCAGGGCAATGGTAGAAAGCATGTCTTTTCAGATGTCTGAAAGCCAGATTGGATCAGGCAGCAGCATGTATCCCCAGGGAATGTTTCAGTGTTGAGAAGCGGTCTCAATGACCTACCTGGCTCAGATTCAGAGGTAGGAAAAGATCTGTCGCAGAAGAACGACAATAATTTTACAGCTGAGGTGCTAAAACCCACGTGCACTTCTGTTTCTCTTTAGAGCCCCTGAAGCAGCATCTTGCCAGTGCGTGAGTTTCTCTTAAATGTATATGGTGCACCCATTGCTTTGTTATTATTTTTATAGACAAAAGATCCAGCTACACGCTGCTTTTTGAATGTCCTGCTATTATGAATACATTTGCTCTTTGTTGCAATAGCACTGATCAGAATGAATTCATTTTGCTTTCACGTTGATGTCGTGAGCACTTTGGATTGTTGGTTTTTCTGTAATTTCCATCAGTAAATGGCCATTAAAAGCATTATCTACGTGCCCACCTCTCTGCAGAGGGATTAAGGGAGAAGTGTGCATGTAGGTTTGGGCTTGTATAATCCCCCATGTAGCTGGGAAGCTTCCTCCTGGCTAGAAATTAGCAACCAGCCACTCTGGGCTGACTGGCTGCTCCTTGTGACAGCGCAGACCTTAATCAATTTGCTGCATACACAACGGGCACATCTGTGTTCGTGCCGGGGGCGTTCCGCTGTCACTTAGTGGCTGACTCAATTTAATGGACCGCTTACTGTATCCGTTATCTGCTCCGAGTGACTCTGAGTTGGGGGGAAGGAGCCCTTAATTCATCAGAGGAGCTCTCTCCCTCCCTTTCTCAGAGTGCTCTGGGTGCTCCCCTCGTCGGCACGCGGCGATAAGCCTTTTGGCACTGGATGAAGGCCGCAGCTCAGCAGTGTGGAATAGCTGCTCGATGAACTGGAAGAGGGAAATAATTTGGTGGCAGATGTTCAGAGTTCGCACAGCACTGAACATCCGAACACTGGGAAGAGTGCAGGGGGAGAGGAGGGATTGTGTAGGCCCAAGTGCAGAGCGCTGACTGCCAAAGGGAGACATACAAATGTGGGTGCAAAGCTTCTGCTTGAGCCAAGCTGCCCTCAGTTCCAGATCCATCTCTTCCTGAAATATGACTTCACACTGTGGCATCTGGCTGATGTCCTGACTCACCGTACAGAACGATGAAGTCTTGGACTGGGGCTTTACGTTCTATGCTTGGAAGTGGAGAAGGCCAGAAGGCTGAAAAGCTGAAGTGCAGGTGCCTCGTTTGAACCTATGCAGAAAAGTGGGGAATGCTGAGCTGAGACCTGTAGTCTCTTTTGATAAAACAGTCACGCTCTTATCATGAATAAAACAATGCGTTTCACCTGACCAATTCATCTAATAAGGATTCGTCTCCACTGGATTCCATCATTTTCAAAGTAATGAAATCTCTGCATCACCTTGAAAGAGATAATTTGACCCCTGTGTTTATATGCATGTAGAGAAAGCAGTTTCTGGGGGGCACTCAGCAGGTCCGTTGCTGCTTATGTTTTTGATGCAGGAGAAAGGCTCCTCCTAGGGCTTCTTGGTGCAGACAACCAGCTGGGAATCACAGTCCTGGAGTGACTGCTCTGCCCCCTCTGCATTAGTTGCTTTTTCCATGCTGTGAATACTGTTGTGTGATTTGGGCATAATCGCTTCGGAAGCAAAACTGCAAAAAGGAGTCCTTAGTGTGCAAGGGGAATGAGAGTAAAACAGCTGCGGTGCCTCAGATACAGGTTCACAGTTTTGAAATCTTCCCTTATGCACAAGCTCTTAGAGGCAGTACCCATGTTGGTTTTCAGGTGGAAATTTATGGTGTTTTAATACCTGCTGCTCTATGTCTGTGCTGCTGGAAGAGGCTGGGGAGCAATAAGCAGCCCAGCTCTGATGTCCACCTGTTTGTGTAGGCTTAGCAAGGTGAAAAAAAAAAAAAAAAGTTTGGTGCAAAAACTCATGTGCACTTCATTTCCTGGCTGCATCTGATTGTTGTGATTTCTGGACACTTTTTTGCCTAGTTTATGTAGAAGTAAAAGGAGCAGGCTTCATACAGCCCTCTTGGCATGAGACCCCACACGTTATCCCCTTTTCATTATGTCATGTGAAGTGGCTGAGCTGTAGAGAGTGACCATAAAAATTGCTGTACCTTTCATTCCTGACTCCTTTTTGAACTATTCCTTGAAAACGCCAAATTCTTCCCGTATGAATCAAGTACTGAGGGTCTGCTCTCTTTGTCTCACATTCCAATGATAATTTTGGGTGAGTGTCAGGCAACTTGCACCTTTGAATACTGTTTGTATAACCTCGGTGATTTCTTTCACATGTAGATTTTATGATCTGTTTTGTAGGTAGCCAAGAACCAACTCCAAACTACATCTGGGAGTAGAGGCAGGCAGAACAAACATATGTGAGGTCAGAGTGGGAGGCAGACTGTCATGACAGTGAACTTTTGACTTCTGCTCTCCATGCAGCAGTGCAGTAGTGACATGCTGATACTTGAGAGGTGGCTGCTAGCTGCAGGCTGAGTGCACTGCTCTGGCTTTGCTGCCTGCCTCGTGCTTACAGCAACACTGCCTAGCTGGCCTGGAGCTCCCTGTGCACACAGAGCTGTTCCATGAGGAACATGGTGACTGAAATAGAGTGTACCCCGTGCCCCTTGTTGGAGAAGTCCTTTGGTGTTGGTACTGACAGATGTTGAACCTGAGTGCCGCTCAGCGCAGAGAGCACTGGTGGGAGGTAAAGGTGAGAGCAACACTGTGCAGAGGAAAGGAGATTTCTGTGCTGTAGTGACAGCAGTGTGAGCGTTGGTGCTAATTGTGCCAGGAACTGTGTGCCGCCTTCAAGTCAAAACTGCTAACAGCAATCAGGTCCTGCAAAGTACCTGGGAGACCTGGCAGCACTGGAGGTCTGCTGGGAAGTACATGTTCTGTAATTCATTCCGTCTGTCCCCAGGGCATGGAGGTGGAATGCAGCGTGCTGCTGCCAAGTCATCATCAGAAGCGGATTGTGAAGAGAATGAGAAACAAGAACTGAAGCCCCATGACAGAATGTAGTGTTGGCTGAGTCTTTCTGGGTTTGATTTGGTTTTGAATTCTCACTCTGGCTTGGCCCAGGTGAGCTGACGTAGGGCAAACAATAAAGCACTGTCTCTCACGTGGTGATAGAGGAGAATCTTTTCCATGTGAAAGCTGCTTTTCCCCTTTGCTTCCCTTTCTGCACAACCTGCGTGCTGCTTGGCACTGTGGTTTGCTAGTGGTGTTCCCCAGCTTGTTCCCGCCAATGTTACAAAGCAAATGGGTGTCAGCTCTGCTCTTGCTTCTCAGGGGTGCAGGTTTGGGTGTTCTGTGCTTGGACAAGATGCTTTCTTCTGTGGAAGGGAACTTGGATGCTCAGTACCCCTTAAAAATGAGGAACTGGGCACCCGTATTTCCTCAGTACCTGCCAAAATGTTAATCTTGCTGGTAATATTAATACTTATTCATTAATTATAGAAGTGTTTCCAGGAATGGAATAGAGATCTAAGTGGAGAATAGCCAATGCCTGGAAGATCTTAGTTAACAATGTTTGAGTCAGAATCCACTTAAAAGCAGCAGTTTGCTTTATTTGGTTTTTGAGAAAACAAGAGGATTTGACCAGAATAACAGAAGGCTCTTGCCAGAGCAGCTGACTGAGAAACCGAATGAGCTGTGTTTCACTGTCAGCAGCTTTTTTCCAGGTCTGTGTGAGCACACCACGAGCAGCAGTGCTCACCAGCTGTCCCCACCAGCGCAGGCTGAGGGCACTGCGCATGCAGCAGTGGAATCAGGCGTGGGCCAACTCATTGCACTTCAGCATTGTGCCTGTGAGCTGTCAGAACTTCAGAGTGAATGTGCCATTGTAAATCTTTTGTGCTTTCTGGCTAATTTGTAGGCAGGTGCTAGCGATTTTCTCCTAGCTACTGTCATGCACAACTGCAGTTCAATTTTGATCGATAATTACTAAAAATGAAGGCATGAACAGTTGGCTATTTTAGTCAAATACCTTGTTTCCATTCTGGCATCTAATGGCTGTGGGGAGGTAATTTTGTTGTCTGGTCTAGAAATGGAAAATACTTGCAGGCTGCTTTTTTATTTATGGTCCCAGATGGAAAGCGCTCACGTCCTGAAATCCCTCCAGATGTCTCTGTGGCACACTTTCCCTGATCTCCTGAGGCATATGAAAGAAGGAAATCTACATCCTGCATTTATATCTACATGCTACCCCCTCCCAGTTTTCTTCCTCTCCTTAAATACATTTCTTGGATACTTAATGCTGAAATAAGTGCAGCGTTCCTTGTTCAGTTTTTCTGCCTTGCTTGCTGTATGATGTGAGTTGTCAAAAGAGACACTTGCCGATGCAAAATTATCTCCTCTGAATTCATAGCTCCAGAGGAGGCTGCAGAGGAGCAGACTGAGTTTTGGTGAACCACTGGTGTAAGGTGGTTTACCTCTGGCCTTGGAGCTATTGCCCAATGCAAGTGAAGAACTGGTAACCAGATTTCTGATGTATCTGGGGACATTTGGGAGACAGAGGCCGAGGGCTCAGGTGCAGCTGATTCAGTGGGCACAACACATCAGTGCAAGGTGAGTAGGGCGGGGTATTCACCTGGAAGTGAAAACAACCCTGCCCATTTTGTTCAGAGTTTCTGGAAGGAAAATTGACAGTGATTCAGGGCAGTGAGTGTGAGCTCCCAACTATATAAAAACAGACAGCAGTGGCTGTAGCCTCTCCTCATCTGTCCTTCTCACCTTTGCTGATGTGCATTTAACAGTTTAAAAGAAAACATTCCTGGGCCTCACCACCTTTTGTTGTTGCTGTCCATTATGTGGGACTCAGGAGGCATTCTTTTCTGTGAGTTGAAGTTCTGCTTATGTAGAAGATAATTACAGGGCTCATGTTTGGTCACAGAGAGATGAGGAAGAGCTGCCTATGGATGTGATCAGCTGTTCAATATTCAAGGCTTAAGCAACATCAAATTGTGGTACTGAGTAAGAAGCGGAGCAGCACGCATGGGTTTTGTGCTGGTGTTAGGTATTCTTCTCAATAGTTTGGGTAATTATGTTGTAAAAGTCCTCTGCACAGCAGATGTTTAAATTGTGGTGAAGGTGATCACTGGAGAACCTCATCATTTCTCTTATTCCATGGATGATTCCTACTTTTGACATTTAAAAAGTTCTATTTTATAAAGTAGATAGAAGGAGCTACAAACAACAGTGTAGCACTGGAGGTGGCAGCAAGTGATACTGTAAAGGGAAGAAAGGTTGGAGGAGTCTTTATCAAGACTACCAAGGATCAGCCTTAGTACTGATAATGCTTAACATTAGTTAGTGATTTTGGCTAAGAATGTATTCAATGGGACTGCTTTTTGGTATTGACACAGAGGAGAGAGGCCCAGCAGAAAGAAAAATATCAAGATACGGTGTGGGAAGAATTGCACGACCTCGAAGCTTAAGCAGTAGAAATGTTGCAAAGTGGAATGGGATGATGTACAAGGTTATTCACCCAACGATTCAGCATAATTCACTTGGCTGTAAACTGGATTCATAAACAAGAGAGGAGTGAGGCAGAGAAGGATATGAATGGCTTGGTCCAGATAAAAGTTGCTGCCTTCCCTTTGTCTAAAAATTTAGTCACCTTACTACAGGAAAGGACTGGGTTAATCCTGGGCAACATTTTTTTTTTTTTTAAACCCACAACATGAGATGCTGATGTGATCTAGCTGAGGAAAAGGCCAAAGCAATCCTAGTTGCAGAGAGAGGTGTCAGCAGAAAGGGGCTTTGAAGCTGTATGCTTGCAATCAAGAGGACAGGTCTGGTTACCCACATTCCAGAAAAAATGAGCCTGGAAATACATTTTGTGAAAGCTTATGAGAATAAAAAGGTGATACAAAGGGTGAAGATTATTTGTGTTGCTTAGTAAAGTGATGGCAAATAGGCAATATAATAGCTGTCTGTAAAACAACAGGGGTTTGCCCTGTGTGTAGTAAAAGAATAATGTAAGCCAACAGATGGTCTTGGCATGGGAGCAAATGGGTATAAACTATCGATGAATACACTTAGTCTAGGAATTGGAAGAAACTTCTTGACTCTAGGAAAAATGAGATTCAGAAGCAGACTTCCACTTGTGAGAGCTGAGAATAGCATGACTTTGTTCTTGTCAAAAGCCAGAGGCAAAAATTGGAGTTGTCTGAGACAGCTTAATCCGGGCAGAGTGTGTGTACCATGGACTAGATGGCACAGGAAGAACCTTTGAGCCAGAGTTAATGGACTTTATTGCGTATTTTATCCAGGACAAGTGAAGAGTGAGTGAAGCTGCCTGGTGCCCCTGGAGATCTCAGCTTAGAATCACAGAATGACTTGTATTATAAGGGACCTCAAAAATCATCTAGTTCCACCCCCCTGCCACAGACAAGGTTGCCAAGCACTAGATCAGACTGCCCAGGGCCCCATCCAACCTGGCCTTGAATACTTCCAAGGATGAGGCATCCACAGTATATATAAAGCATGGCTTGTTCCATGCTTGTTCTCAAGAGCATGATTTGATCAGCCTCGGTGTTGCACCTGAAACAGTGGGCATTTGTTGCAAGAACAGGATGCTGGCAGTGGTGAGATGATGGGATTTACAGTAGATTGTGTCCTTTGGGAGCATATGGAAGCACTTTAATTAATGTGAGATAAATTACTGCTCAATTCTCTCTAGAGGAGGGCTTTAGCTGGGCACACACATCAGGACACTACTAGGGAAGGACGTCTGGGTGTGCTGGAGGGGTTCACCTCACTAACTTAATGAGTGGGGCTTTGTCTTAATCTTCCTTGTCCCTCTTTCTGTAGTTCCCTGTCTGTGTAGCTTTCAGAGTGTGATATGAAATGTCTCAGTTCCCTGTCTGCTTATCAGCATAATTATTATTTCTGTAATGCAGTTGATAGATGTTCATTTTTCCAAAAGAAGGAAGAATCTGTGAGCCAAAGGCAGTCTTGATTACTCTTCTGACCCAGGGAAGTGAGGTGGTTGTTCCTGGGAAGAAAAACAAACATTTGTGGTTTGGCAAACAATTTATTTTCCAGGCAAACTATGAAAAATAATTCTAAAATTCCCATTTATTTGTGAGCAGTTTTGAGATAAAAATGAGGAATCTGTAGAAATAATGATCCAAAATAACTCTTCTGTTGCAGTTTCTGAACAAAACCTTGCTTTAATCTGCCTTTGTCTGACATGAGCTGATTTTGAACGCTGCAGGCACAGCTCATACACTGCCATTTCCACCATTTTGAGGAATCAAATAGGCTGACATTTGATGCAGAAACACAGCTTGGTCATGTCTGTGTGCTGGAAATCTGGCAAGGTCCTGAATACTGTAGAGAAAGCAGCATTGGGCAATCAGCTGGTTGAGTCCCTGCATCTTTCTCTTCATGGTGTGGAAGCAGACAGAGATGCTGTCCTTGTGTAACAGTCCTCTTTTTTTTTTGTCCAACCCTTGTGTCCATAGAGGCAGTTTTCCAAAATACTGAACTCAGAATTTTGAAGAACACATTTTTGCCAGTGACAAACCAGAATGAAATGACAGAGAACAGGGTTGCCTTTCATGGAGAGAACAAATGATGGCTTGTCAGGCACTCCCTACTTTCACTTATGTTCAGGCAGCAGGGAGAAATTCCTAAATGTGACAGCAGCCCTCATCCTACCACGGCTCCACTGCCAACAGTGGTCTTGCCCATGTTGCAGTGTGGGAACAATGGCTTTCACAGGCTTTGAAATCCTGTTTCTGATGACGAGCTGGGAATGGAAAGAATATAGGTAGTGCAGATGTTATTTAGTATGGTTTGCATTATAAGGTATGTAGTGGTTCACAGAATACAAATAGGTGAGGGGTCTGTCTGTCTCTTTAATAAGTGCTTTGAAAAGATGATTGCTAAGCTCTGTTGGTATCCAAAAGGCTCTAGGACCCATATTGTCTAAGAAACTTTACCTAGAACACCTATTTAATCTGCAAAAGCAAAAATAAAAAGAAAAACCTGGTGTTTAAAACAGGACTGTAGGCTTTAAATTACTTCTGCTCCCTCTTCTTCTCTTAAATAATGAGCATCAACAGCAGAAGTGTAGCACACTAGACTCTTTCCCAGCATACTTTCATGTTTCCCTGTAACACTTCTCCAAAAAATTTCTGTTGACTTCCAAGCAAGTCCACTTAAGACTTCTTGCCACTTGTGGAGCAGTTTAACATAACTGTCTGCTCTGTGTTTGGACACTTCTATGTAGTGATGCTCTGTAATGTTGTCAGGAAGACAGGATTCCCACTCCATCAATGGTTCTTTGTATAATTAATTAATCAGATGGGTGAATAATGACACGTGCTGTGGATGTCCCACCAGTTGTAGCTGGTTTCTGCTGCTTGGATGACACTCAAGTTATGGGGAGGACCAGGGTCTGGCTTCTTAGGTCCTGGTTTTCAAGATTCATGTGTTGTAACACTGGATGATCCAGCGGTGCTACAACGGTACTGAAGCTATAGAAGTCAGAATTAACAGGTGAATAAAAGCAAGCAATTACATACATCCATGTCAGAGCCTGAGCCAGCTGCTGCTGTGATGAAGCAGTGCTCAAATACATTCTCAGCACCGACTCTGCCGGGAGGGGACCAGAGGCTCATTAAAAAATTGCAAAGGCTTCAGGAGGCTTAAATGTCTCCTGTAAATCCATTAGTGTCCATATATAATTTATTCTTCACTTTGCTCTTTTGGAGCTGTCAAGTATCTTTGACAGTATCCAGCTTTCTTTAAAACCTTAAACATGACCCTCTGTAACTACTTATTCTTAGAACAGTGAAAATGTTTGCTCTTTCATGAATTTATAAAATGTTTTTAATTATAAATCAAACAAGGAGTAATTTCTTTGCCTTGGCAACCCAGGAGGAGAACCAGTTAACCAACCCCACCTGCATGGCGAAGCAGCATCCTCAGGTTAGACAATACCTCTGAGCATGCCTGCCCCTTGCCTCCTGCCTTCTGAACCACTGGCCCTTCAGTCAAGGGCCTAATTTTGTTTCAGAATTTACAAATGTAGTGACTTCTTCTATTGAGTCTTATCTGCCTGAAAGTTTCCTGAAAGGAAAAATCTTTATGTGGCAGCTACAGTGACAGTTTTGTTAGAGACTAGGGGCTGATCTTTAATGGCATATGAGCCAACCTGTCAAACTGAGGTTTCCCCTTTGTACTTTGCTGGGCAGCTCCTCCTCTTCAGCACGCACACACAAAACAGAGCAAACCCAGAAAACCAAACACAAACAAGCAATCAGTGTAATGCAAACAGTGCAAGGCGTAACCAAACCATAAAGGAATGGGGCTATTTAGATGTTAGCAAACCTTAGGGCAAGGAACACCATGTTGGTTGCCTAAGATGATGGCAAGTTAGAATGAGAAATGAAGGTTACCTCTCTTTCTCTCCCACCTGCTGGTGGAGGCATGCCTGCTGGCAATGACCTCTTCCCGAGACTCATCTGAGAGGAGTTTGGCATTAGTGAGATGTGAACCTATCTTGTAAGAATAAACTTCTTCTAGCAGATACATGAGGGACAGGGCAGAGATTTGTGTCACAGAGAGAATTCCTCCTGCCCAGATCGGATGTATGTTATCTGGGGAGTGCAAACATGGCTGCTGAATCTGTGAAATGAATCTCTGGGATTTTGCCTTTTCCTTCCTCTGTTCTCACGGTTTGGTCTTAATTAATTCAGGGTGTCTGTGTGCACATCATAGCCTCATCCCAAGGACTTCTCGTCATGCTGTGAGGAGCCTCCAACGTTGTCCCATTTCTGTGAGGAGATGGTAAGATTATGTGCACAATCAAATGAGCGCTGCCACATGCCAAGTTTGTGCTATGCCAGCTTATAATAAGGTAGACCTTAGTCATCTGCCTGTCTTTTATAGAGGATCTTGCATATCTATTCTCCTATTTTTAAAAAGAAACCACAGGCAATTAAAATCATTCTGAGGTCTGCCTGGCTTCCTGCTTCTAATCTACATTCTCAAGAGTGAATCAAAACTTTACAGAGAACAGGAGCGGAAAAGCAGAGGGGAAAAAAAGAAACGAGAGATATATAAAGTGAAAACTCAGAATATATTCATCTGACAATTCAAGGTCTTCCTTGGGCAGACATAGATGTAAAGAAAAGGCCTGTGAGCCTGGTTTTCCCCTCTTCCTCTTTCCAGACCCTTAATAAGAGGTTACAGTGCTGTAACTGCTGTTCCAAGTGACTTTAATACCTTTTTTTCTACTTTATCTTATTCTTTTGCTGCTGTTTTTTTTTTGTTGTTGTTGTTTTGTTCATTTGTTTTTGTTTTTTTTTTGTATGTGATAGTTTTTATAGTGAGCTATATATTTTTTGTAGTTTCATTTTGGAAAAAGACAATGAAATGCATTGTTAATTTAAGCTGATGAAGATGGGTTTGGTTGGCATTCATCTTGCAGCTCTTACCTGTAGAGGTAACTAAACGTTCGTAAAACCTGGTCTAGCACTGCCCACCAAGTGAGATCATCCCCAAGTAGGAAAGGAAGCTCTGGAAGCCAGGATGTGATCTTGTGTGCTGTTGAAAGGAAGAAGGAACAGCAAGGAGGAATATTTGGTGACCAGGCTCCGGAGGGTGGGGTCCACTCTCCAGATCCTGTGAACTACTGCTGTCTGCTTTAGTTACTGAGGCCAAAACGCTGCTCAAACCCTCATCCTGACAGAACTTCGTGCTGAAACAGCATGGGGGCACCTGCGTCCAGAGCCTCCTGCTTCATCACAGGAGAAAAAGAAACTGTAAGAGCTAACGTTTGCTGTTTGCTGGCAGTGAAGTCCCCGCAGACAGATGCTGTGTGCAGGGCTGTGGAATGGCACAGCCCTCACCTCCCTGGGGCTCCTCTGACACAACCAGTGAAGCAGCAGCCCTAGTTAAAAATGCTCACAGCAACCTTGTGGGTGAAAAAATAGTATCTGTGTATTTTCATGTAAAGTGACCGTTTGCTTCCAGGGGGCACTCATGTGTGCATTATTCATAGTCACACAGAGGTGTAAGTAGTGCGTGAAACCAGGGCTGAGTTTTATCTGCTGAGTGGGGTGAGGAAGAGCTATTTTTGTTTGTTTATTTCTGATGCTGATTGGGCACTATATTAAGGAATGTAGAGGAAATTGAGCTGGCTTCCCTGGTATATCATGACTGATGTTGCGTTCAGGAATGGTGACAGAATCTGAGTTTCTTCACACAAGCACAGTACCTGGGCAGGTAGAACACCAATTCTGGAGCTGCACTGACTGTGTCTCTCTCGTCCCTTCGGATGGCTGTCCAGTAGCAGCCTGAAGGCTGGCCCTTGCCCTGGCATCCCGGCTGCTTCCCAACCTCTGTGTGGGAGCCCTGGCCCTGGGCACACACTGCTCAGCTGTGCCTCTGCCTCAGAGCACTGCGTTGCTGCTGCCTCCATCCGGATCTGCTGCACATGGCCCCGAGTGTCTCACACAAAGTGAAGCTGGGAGCTAATGAACCTCAACTTTCTTTCTCTCCTACGGGCTGTCAGTGCTGCTTGGTTTCTCTATGAGATAAATAATATATTCCCTTCTATGAATATTTCACCTCTTCTTTTTGCTGTTGTCTCGTGTGGTGTCGTACTGTGGCAGCCATCGCTGTGTTCAAGCCAAAGCTGGGAAATTAAGTGCCTTCAGCAGTACTGTGCAGGTGTAATGCTGAACCAGCACGCAGAGCTGGCTTCTGTTAACCCTGATGTCTCCAGGCAAAGGTTTTCTTCTGAACAAAGATCACAGAGACGATTGCAGGGTGATCTCTGTGACTGCCAGATGGAAAACAGGAGTCTGAAATTATGGGAGAATTTACCAACATTCCTCCCTTGACGTGTACACACCCATCTGAGGACAGGTTGTGTGGCTGACAGAAAGGTTGCTCCTGAATGTGATTTAGCACAAGCAGTTGGTGGATTTATGAAGTGTACTCTCAAATGTGAAACTGTTGCATGAGTGGTGGAAGTGCACTTCCAGCCATGAGTCTTTTGGTACTGTGACTGATACTTCTGCTTCTGAGTTGCTCATCTATGAGGAGTACCATAGGAATCATAGGACATCTCAAGTTGGAAGGGACCCCATCGAGTCCCAGCTCCATGCAAACTGGATTGAAATAAGGCTTGCAGCTGAGCAAACTGGGGCAATTTTCCCCTTAGCTCTCTTGAAGGTGATGCCCCCAAGATGCTCTTCCCACACCCAAGCTATTGAGACAAAGGCTCCAGTCCAAAGTGGCCAAGTTGGCCCTACTTCCCGTGCCCCTCTCAGGCTGCCTTTCCTCCCAGCAGTGCTGCCCTATTCCCATCTTCTTGCTTACTGCCCTCATGTCACTGCACGGTGCATGAAATGTGGGCTGAGTCTCTCTGTTGGTTTTCCCACTCTCCTCCTCCACTTTCTCTCAGATGATGGATGGGCTGCAAACCAGACACTGCAGAAAATAAATATGCCAGGGAAATTTCAGCATGTGTCACAATGTGAGATGGCATCCTAAGGTTCCCCACTGCAGCAGCCACATACGTGCCTGGCCAGGCACTGTCACAGACGTAGAAAGATGCAACCAACAATAACAATCTCCACATCAGGGGAGTGGAAAAGGGGATTCAAATGGTGGCATTGTTATAAAACAAAAGGATTCCACATATATACAGCTAGTAATTAAAACGCAGTGGATTTCTGGAAGCAGCTCTATTTTCTAAGCATAAATTTGCTTTGTATTGTGTGCACTTTCTATGGCAGTGGAGACTATGACTGGTGAATGGAAAAGCAATTAGCACCCTTTCTGAGCGTGCATTTAATAGATATGCAGTGGTACTGAATACAAGAGGCATTGTGGCAGCAGCACCATGCTGCACAGAGACACAGTCCGTACAGTTGGCATCTCCCGCTCTCTGTGTGGCAGTCGCTCATCCACAGTGCACTGTTGTTCAGCCCTATGGGTCAGCATTGTAGGTGTGTGGCTTATGACTGAGCCCCACGTTCTTCCCTTGTAGAAGCCGGGCAGTGCCCCAGCCACCCATGCCACCAAAGCTGGGAAGGGAACCTGAGGGCATCCTGCTGCATACGGTGTCCTCATCCACCTGCGTTTCTCCTCGTTTCCTTCTGCTGATGTTTTCCTTGCTGTGATGTTATATTCTTTCCTATCAGCCCACCACCCCCTTGCGTTGTTAGTTCTGCTTATTTATGGAAACAGATTTCTCTGCCTAACTTCCTCGTTACCGGGAAGGCCCCTTGTCCTTTATTTCTGTTCACAATATGCTAATTACAGCAGTGATTCAGTAGTCGCTGTTCAGTGCCCTGTTCTTAAGGATGTGTTTGAGAAAGAGAAAACCAAGCTCTCATTTCACCTGTCTCTTGGAGGAATCGTGGGGCAGCCACGGCTGTGTCTTTGAAAGCAAAGGGTCTTGGGTTATGAAATTCTCAAACATTAGCTCGGTGTGGCCGAGCCAGGGCACAGGGAGCTGTGTGAATCCATTAATCATCACAGGGCAGCTGCCAGCTCGCTGACTTTAATTGGAGCTTTCTAATATTTACGCTGTTTGGAGATTTTTTTGGCAATGCTGATAAAGGATTTTATTCTTCTCTCATGAGGCTGTGGAGAGACAGCAGAGGTGTGAGTTAATTCAAGGTTGCTGAATGACTTGCTGCTTCTGGGGGAAATTATGTTACTCAGCATTGTTTTCCTTCTGAAATTGCTGTCTTGGCTGCATCTCCAGTAGTTTTGCATATACGTCTCTTCCAATTTCCTTTTCTTTATACCCCTCCATCCTCGTGGCTTCCAGTTCTGGCTTTTTTTATTGCAATTCCATGGAGCTGTGCAGTCTCAGTGGGCACATCCTTCCAACATCCCTCTCTTGCAAAGAGGAAGGCAATGGAAACATGAGCTCACAGGGCAGCAGTGGTCTTGTTAGGTTCTGCCTTCATGTGGGGTGACAGGTGAACCTCTTTTCTCGCTTTTTCAGAGGAAGTTTTGTCTGGCTTCACCCAGTTAAGTAACTGCAAGTGCAGCACAAGAAGTGTTCTGGCAGCTGCCTCCCCTTTTTGCATTTACAGTGTTGCAAACTCATACTAGCAAGCAGGTGTGAAGCACTAGGGCTGCATGAGTGTCTACACCAGCATACCTGTGCTGATTTCCATGGCGTTAATCATATCTTTAAAACAGAGTTAATGTGAGGGTAATCTACCCCCTTAACACGGCTTGATGTTGCATTGCTTTTGCATCTGGATCCTTTATCAGTTCAATTTGCAGCCCTTTGTCTGCACTGGATATCCTTTGTAGGTCAGCTGCCGTGCGGGGAGCCTACATGTGTGTAGCACTTAATTGGTCTCTCAGCTCTTTCCCATTCTATACTTCGTTTTGCTTACAGAGCTCATAATTTCCCTCCCATTTCTCCTTCCCAGGAGAGAAGACTAGATGATGATGATGTATTCTCACCTTATGGACCCTGCTGAGACGGTGATTTCGGCCACGAGGGAGGCTTTGCAGGTAATCTTAAGCTTTTACTCTCCAACCTCTTCAGTGAAAAGGAGGGCCAAATCCTTCCAGTGATTTACCTTTTTCCCTGGGACCCTTGCTGATAGCTGGGAAGCCCAGCTCTTCCTGCCCTGACCAGGTCTGTAAATCAGCCTGGGTTTGGTTATTCCCTGAGTGCTTCACCGCACATCCTCTCCCAGAATGCATAAAGCAGTGCCATTAATCTGTGTTGATTTCTTGGAGTTTCAGAGGAAAGAAAGTAAACATGAAGGTGCTTAGTGGGGGATTTTGTAAGGCGCTTTGTTAGCTAGGTTTCCAAATCCTCCAGAATTGGAAGGGATTTTCCAAAGGGGCTTAATTCCTTCTAAAAATCTCATCCATACCTAATATGTGCTAGTTAGCAAACAATGCTATAGACTAGATATGACTTCATATGATGAATGAGTCTGGGCTTATTACTGGAGTCTAGGGATAATCTCTTCATTGTCTTCATACACCTTACCTGCTCGTACATTTGGGGTACTCTTCTTAAATAACATTGGTAACTGATTTTTTAAATCGTAATACAGTTGATTCATATCCTGGGAAAAGTGCAGATCGGACCTAGTTGATTTTAAGATCTTTTTGGATTTCAAGTAGCAAAATGAAAAGCAAACAATGAGATTTCACTTTGGGTTTAATACCAGTGGAGGCCGTGGATGCAGTTCAAACTCTGCAAGGATTCTGGAGGGAGAGCTTCACAAAAGACACTTTGTTTCCTTTGGAACAAATGCCATCGAACAGTGGAATTTATTTCTTAATTATTTTTCCAGGGCCCCTCTGTTTCCAGCATGCTCACAAACACTTCACATAGAGATTTGCTTCTTTGGAATGGCATGAGGGGGGACCAGCAGTGGGGATTTGCTTTCTATGCATGGCATGGTTTGCCTCGTCTGCATGAGCTCTTTCTTGTTCCTAGGATACACTTGCTTGACTTAATTTATGAGCTTGCTTTATTATTTTTTCCCTTTGGCTGAGATCTGTTTTGACTTTCCCACTAAGCTCCTTTCTGAGCAGGGGCAAAACCAACAACACTGCATTTATTTAAGTGGAATTAAAGGGCAGTCCTTGTGCTGAGGCTGAGGCTGAGCTGCTAAAGCATGCTCAGCCTCCTGAGGTGCTAAAGAACCTCATGTTTCATTCAAAAGCCAACTGCACTGAATAGCAGAGAGCCACTTCTAAGAACTGCAGTGGGGCTCTAACACCAGAATGAAAGATGGAGCTTTAGAAAGTGATGTGATATAAAATAAAAAGAGAAAAGGGTTGATCAACCAGATTAGATTAAGGGCCCAGTTAGTTTTGTTGTCCCAGAAGCACTGTTTGGAGGATGATGTAGTCCCTCTGCTCCCGCAATAGTCACTCCTAAAAATGGGGGGATTGTTAATGCTTATATAAACATAAAGAGCCATTTTTATTAATTTCAGTTTACACTAATTTAATAAAGATAAAGTTTGTCTTCTTCACTAGTATTAGGACTTGCAAGAATCTTTTTTTTTTTTCCTGTATTGAATCATCACCTTGAAAATTGAGCTGCAGTTTCTGTCTTTGCATATATTTTTCTGGTTCATATTATGCTGTGTTTGTGTTTCCCATATCCTCTTTTAAAATGAGAAGCAAACTGAAACTTACATCAGAACTACACAGCCAAGCAGAGATCAGACAGAGCACAGCATAAAAACACATGGCTTTAGTGGGAACGGCAAGGAGACCAGTTATGTAGGAGGCACGTCTGCCCCAGCAGTAGAGGGTGTTTCTAAGGTCTCTGAAAGCTTGGAGGGCAGCGTTCTAGTGTGGTGCCGTTGTGTTGATGAGCTTAGGGAACTCTCCACGTGGTTGGGACAGGAGCTCTCTCTTTGCTTCTTGGTGTTTTTTGTTTGATTTATTTTATTTCTTTTTTCACATAAGAAAAGAGCCCAAGGTAGATCTCAAGTGTTTGCATTTTTCTCCTTGTCTGTAGGCTAGAATTACTCTGGGAAACACTTTAGGGAAAGGTGATTATGTCTGTTTATCAAAATTCATTCTCTCTGCCTGATGCAGCAGGTAAGGTGATTTAATGAAACTTCCAGCCCTACCCTAGAAGGGTGCAGATGGCTGTGGAGATCCAGCAACTCCAGACAGGCAAAGGCTTAAAGTCTCTGATTGTGCCTGCAGGCAGTGGCTCGTAGATCAAAACTGAAGCTTGTTGATGGGGAGTGGCACAAGAAGTTGTATTTCCCACTGTGTACTGCGCCAGCTCTGTTGATTGCAGTGGAAGCTCATCCCTTGGAGTGGTTACTCCTGCATTCCCAGCTGGCACCAGATTAACCTGAAAAACTAGCAGGGCCTTGATAAATCATTTCTGTAGTATTCTTCTGATGGTAAAGGTCCCAGAAAACTACTTTTCATAGTGCAACCACATATGCTGTAGGTTAAAGTTTTTTGACCCTGTCAGATGTTGGCTGTGACCAGCTGGGCTTCTGTTTGTTTCTTCTTAGAAAGAAGGTTGGAAGGGGAATGAGTGGTAAAATGTAACACATTATTTATCTTGTAAGGAAGAAATCCAGTGTGGTCTCTGGAGTCTTCCTTGTGTTTTCTTCTTTATCTCTGTTTGCTGGAGTCATTGCTGGTCCCATTATTTTTACAGGTAGTTAAAGCAGAATGCACACAAATAAGAAAGAAATTGGACAGAAAAAAAAAAGAGGAGAAGAAAAAAAAAAAAAAAGAAGGCTGACTTCTGGTCCACTAAGTGGAAAGAATTTAGAGAGGTGATAACTGGATACATTGGTGTTCCCAGAGGAAGAAAGTCTGCATTTGACTCAGAGATATAAAAACTCCAATAGTTGTCATTACGCACACGACCCAGCTTGACTGCTGGAGTCCCTTATTCCTGATCACTGGCTGAAAGGGATTACATTAGAGAACCTAAAGCCAGCTCTCCTTTGAGGCAGAGCCCATATCATAAACCTAGGAGGAGACATTTTGGCACATGTTGCTGGCCTGGCTACCAACAAAGAAAGCATGGCATTATAGGCTTCAGAGTGAGCTAACAGCCAGGGTAAGTATCACAGTACTGCACTTGTCATGCAGCAGAGTGTGCCAGTGAGTCTTTGTTTAAAGAGTCTCTTCTGATCAGAGAAAAGCTAAGACAGCTGGCAACCCCGTGTCACAGCCAGCACTTTGCTTTCCTGAGAACATCCTTCTAGCTGCTGATGGGTCAGTATGATACTCAGGGATGGGTTGGGCCACACAGATGAAAATCCTTTATCATTCCTGAGTTACTTCCTCTAGGATGAGGTGAATGAGTACACAGGATTTTGCATGGTGGGCCTCTGCAAGCTCAATCATCAGCTGGCCTTGAGGATGGGATACTCAGGGATATTCAGAGCATCTGGTCTTTAAGTCAAAAAGGGTTATGGCGGTCAGAGGATTGTGGCAGTTCATTGGTAGGTGCCATCATCCTCATCAGTGAGATGAGGCTTACTTTGGGCTGGGGTTGTGGTTTAGGCATCCCTTGTGGTTTGGTTAGAAGCCATCTTGATCTCTTCATTTGAGAGTTTCACCTAAGGAGCCCTTGTTACCCTTTCAGGCCAAAAAATTACCCCATAAATCTCTTCTTGTTTCCCTGCTTGACTCTTATATTACAAAAAAAGTAAATTGCTTCACAGAAGATCTCTATTCAGACTCGGTCTGGTGATGAGCACAAGAAATGTCTTGAGCCACGCATACCTGCCACAGAAGAAGCAGCTGATGTTTCCTCTTGTTCCTTCTCTTTGACATGCCCTTGGTTCACCTAGAAATGGGATTTTTTTCCACATCCTTCTCCTTCAGCGATTCACTACCTGTCACACCTAATGACTTACTCACTTGTCAACCTTTTTTTTTTTTTTTTTAGGTTGACCAATATCCTGCAAAGATAACACACTGGCCTTTGGAAATGCAGTGCCAGTAATTAAAATGAAGAATGCATTACAGTAGAAAGTAGAAATGTGGGTCTAAAAGCCATGCTGGTATTTTTAGTGATGGGAGTAATTGAGGATTTCAGTTTAATAATTCAGTGCAGCTGAGATTAATAAATGATACAAGTTAGAAATGGTCTTTCAAGATGAAAGATTTGAGGGGTGTAGTTAACAGTTTAATTTAGAGTATCCTGGAAGATGCTGCCTGGGTCACTGCATAATAACTCAGCAGGGTCCTAAGGCTTCTTCTGAGCCTGTTTTGTTAAAGGAGGTAGGTACATCCTGATTGAGAATGGTGCAAAGTGAAGGAAGCCATCTGAGAAGAAGCCAAAAAGCCTGAAAACCTCAAGCTTGACACTCATTCCTGACACAGCCTGCAGGAAGTTGCTTTGTGTTGCTGTCAGCTCCTGTCCAGGCAGTGGCAGCAGGGAAGACTACAGGCTGTGCTGAGAAGCAGAGATGTGCACTTTCTGATGTCTGCCTCATCGTGAGCTCTAATGGGGAAATGCCTCATGACAGAAGCCCTCCTGGGTGGACCAGGAGATCCTCTCATTGTTTGTCTCAGTACAGAGAGTGGAGGAGGAGATAACCAACACTCCTTCTCTTGAAGAGAGTGATGAGGCACTGGAACAGACTGCCCACAGAGGTGCTGGAGTCACCATCCCTGGAGGTGTTCAAGAAGTGAGTAGGTGTGGTACTGAGGGACATGGTTGAGTGGGAATATTGATGGTATGTGGACTGTTGGACTAGATGTTCTTGGAGGTCTTTTCTGACATTTGTGATTCTATGATTTTGTATTGGTGGAACATGGCAGGTCAGAGAAACCCAAATATTGCCTCCCACAGCAGAGGGGCTGTTGGAGGGAGCTCTCCCTTAGAGGCAGTGCACAGCCCTGGGTAGCTGCAGGGATCAGGGTCACCATCACCTTTGTCCTTGCTTCCTCTCCCAAGAGCCTTAGGATGTGCCAGGCCAGCTTCTCTTCATACTCAACAGATTTCAGAGCATCAGAATAGATTTCAAACTAAAGAATACCATTTATCAGTAGAGTCCAGTTGTGTAAATCTTACAAACAATATATACATACTTCTTCCTACGCTTAGTCCCACAGAGTTCATGACCTCATTGTCTTTGCAAGCATTCACAGACTAGGTCCCCTAGCTTGCACCAAGTCCCACTCACACAGTTCTCCCAGTGTTGAGGCTGTGAGCTTCATATGTTTACATTCATCAGCTCAGTAATGTAATTTGAAACTAAATAAACTTTAGCCTTTCTGGCGGTGACTCTGATGCATCAGTCTGGAGCTTTCTACAAGCTCAGGATTAGCTCTGTGAGGCCTGTTGCCAAGATGGTTTGTTGTGTAATCCTTTAAACATCGTGGATATGTTTAGGAGAATTATTCTCATTGTTTTATTTATTTTTTCCCCCCATAATACTAATGCCGATAATGATCACATTCTCCATTTGAGATCTGAGGCCAAGGAGCCCCGAAGTGCGCCTATGAGGAAATCTTTTAACTGTCTATTCTAATACAGAATAATTGCGTTTAGGTGTTGTCCACTGAAAATGGGGAAGGTGCTACTGCCTTGCTCCCTTGTAAGGATGCGCTCTTTCATGGTTGTAAAGCAAACTGGAAATGCAAAGTGCTTACTGATGACAATGACATAAGGAATTTATACCAACTTCTTTTTTATGATTTCCAGGAATGCCATAAGTAGTGCTACTAAGTGTAAGGTCTGTAGCATTCCCTCAATAGTCTTTCTTACAGAGCTTTTCCTCATGAATGTGAAATTGGGCTGTAGTTTCTGGGTCCAGGTGGTTGTTAAGGTGCCCACAGTGTCTGCCTTTTTGACCAAAACATTGCAGTGAATTTTCTCAGGTACGGACTTGGCCATTGTGATTCTAGTGCTCCCAGCCTTTGGGCTCAATTCTTTACTGCTTCTGACTAGAACAGCCTTGTAAGAGCTGTGTGTGGCATGCAGCAGCAGAATTCAGAAAGTCAGACAGCTCCTCTATGCCCTGATCTGGCTCCAGGCAGGGGAGACCATTCACAGCTGTGTGTGGGCTGATCCCAAAATACTCCTTCCTTCCATGTTCGTGCCTTCCCACAAGAGCTGCTGTCCCTGGTAACAATGAGGCTGTCATCCTGTTTGAACATAACAGCCATGACATGATCAGAAACCAGCCCTCAAAAAGAGATTTTATTCCTCTGCCAGAAGGTAACAACACTCATCAGCAAGATTCACTTCAGGTCCTGTTTCAGTGAGATGCTTTCAGCATGTGAACAGTCCTCTGGGCTTCTTCCTGCTGTGGTGTTGTTGTAGACAGGGTTAAGCTCAGCTGCTTTATCTTGTTGTACTCAAACAGACACTGGGAAAACCTTACTTCCTGTCTATATTCTAGATGGGTGTTACACCGCAGATGTCCATTATAGCTGGAATGCGTGTGCCGTATGAAGTGTATTGCCCAGTCTCCAGAGCAGTGATTATACATATGGAAGTTATTCACGCTTCCTCCCATTTGCTTTGCAGGGTTTGCTGTATGCTTTGTTTATATCCCTAAGTATCTGTTTTCCCCTTGTTGGAGGAGTGGAGCCAAGCCCACTGGCCACCCCAGCCCCTTTGAAGTCTTAGAACGGTGAATGAGTCCACATCAAATGTAAAGTTTATCAACTTTCTATATGTCTAGTTCTCGTTTCAGTTTATAGAATAACCTGAATATAGGAAAGCTGAAGAAGACAGTATTTTGTCATAGCCACATAGGCAGTAAGATCAATGAAACTGGAGATAGGAAGGAAGGAAGGAAGGAGGAAAACTGTGGGTCCTAAGTCTTTGAGAGGGACACTCCCTCTCTCTCCTTACAGTGTCATATTCAGTCACAGTCTGTTGGATGTACTGTAGCATTTGGTGGTGTTTGATTGCTTTTTAATATCTGCCTGCGGTTCTTTTTCTCTAAAGGTAATGTGTTAGCTTGAAATATTATGATGAATTTCAAAGAAAATAATGTTTTAAGTTCAGGATCAATCATCTCAGCTTCTTCTAAATTAAAATTTGCCTAACAGAAAAGACTACAATCTATAACTTGTGTGTAAAAATCAGTAATCTGGACAAAAAGGCACCACAGTAATCTTAGTGAGAGCTTCCAATCTTTTTTACAGTTCCTTACTGTCTAGAACACCTGATAAAGCTGGAAGCCACAAGTACATTAAAAGCAGCACAATGGCTTATCCAGAACAGCCCGAGGATTCTGGTTTATTAATTTTATCAATGTAAATCATATGATATTTCCCATGATTGCTTCAGCAGGCACCCATAAACTCCACAGTGCCATGTTAGTCCTTCAGCATGAAAGTCACACTGTTTGTTCTTAGACCATGCTGTTTAAGTGCTGAAGCATTGCTCACATTGGGACTAAATTATGTTTTTATTTGATACGGGCTGCATTGCACTGCTTGCTGAAATAACAAGCAGGGCTTTATCAGGGAACCAGGCAATAGCAGGAGCAGAGTAAAGCTGATGGATCACTAAACCATCAGCAGAAAAGGCGTTCTTCAGGCTTGGCTTGTCCGATGGTTGTTTCAGATGAGTAACGTGGATGGAGCTGGTAGGGTTGCATGGACCCTTTTGCTTTTGATGTTTGGATTCTCTTTCGACAGCTGTCCCCACCTGCAATTGCATTCCTCAAACAAGGCAAGCCATTGAGGAGTGTCTGCCCCTCTGTTGGCCCTGTGGCATGTGAGGAGAAACTGAGGCAGAGAATCACAATTGTAGGGGTTGGAAGGGACCTCTAGAGGTCACCTAGTCTAACCCCCCTGCAAAAGCAGCTCCCTAGTCCAGGTTGCACAGGAAAAGAAGAAAAAAAAAGCCTTTGTGATGGTCACAAGACCGCAGCTGACAGTGGGGAATGAAAAGTTGGGCTTTTGACTTGTTGGGATGGTCCTGCCTTGTCTTCAACGACTCCAGTGTCTGTTCCCTATTCTCACGATCAACACATGGCCTTATCATTAACATTATTGCTAATGTTAAATGGAAACCCACTCAACAGCCCAATGCTGATGTGCTGGAGCAGCACAAAGGCACATCAGAAAGGTCGCTGAAGAACCCTCAGTCAGCGCTTTGCCAGCATTAGAGTGCTGTCAGCAGCAGCCATGTAGGTCTTGTCCAGCCTTACTGTTGCTTCTGGCTCACAGCATACACAATGATGGAGAGGAGAGTTTGGAAAGAAAACAACAATGCTGCTTTTTAAATGGAATTGTGATTTTAAATGGAATTGTGACCCTCTGATTCAAACTTGGCAATATTCAGCAACGCCAGTGTTCATGTGTAGCACTTCTGGCCTACAGATGTTGCTGCATAACCTTGTGTAGCATACAGATCTTAAATATTCCATTGTATTACTGCAGCCTTCAGCACAGAAAAGAGCATTCCTCTTTAATACAGCCATTAAAAAAATCACCTTCAACTTGCAAACATGCATGAAACAGAAGTGCTGCGGTGGAGATTTTCACCACCTTTGTACAGATATTATGAATCTCTCTGCTCATTAAGTTTCTGAGACTGTTGATTTGAACTCCAATTAATTTCTGTAAAGATCACAAATCAAGTCCTGTCATAACTAGAGAGCATGGTGAGATATCATTATTGCTTGCCTCCGAGTGAACCTGAAAAGTGAGGTGATCAATGAAGGCATAATTGCCAGTGTCACCAATTAATTGTTCCTGAGCAACTACGGGCTTTTTACACTGGCAGCCTGTCAGTCTCAGAAATTGCAAGGTGATGTGGCAGCCCTCAGGTGGGATGAAAACACCCTTTCAAGCAAGTGAAATACTAGCAGCATGCTTTGCTTTAAAGGTTCTGCCGTGCTGCTGCAATTTTGTCATCACTGGATGGAGATTCTCTGCACACTTTGTGCCTTCTCCAACAGAGTCAAGTTCAGTCAGGTTCCACCAAGCACTGCTTCAGCCACGTGTTAAAGCAGGTATTTGGAGCTAGGCATGTGATAAACTTGCACTGAATTCCAATTTAGTCATACTTAAGGGCTCAATTTAGAAATCACCCCTGATAAAACCCATCTTTGCTCAGACCCTCATTGCACAAGTTGCAAGGGAAGGCAAGCAAAGAAGCAGCACCTGGGCTGCTAGAAGATCATCAGCCTGTACTTTCCAGCGCAAAAACACAATATGTTATTTGCAGATAGCTTTAAAATATTTTAATCTGTTTTTAGAATGAGAGCTGGTTTGAGCACATTTGTAACCATGAAGTTAATTCCACAGAACAGGAGTTCATTCCAGCACTGGTCTCTGTGGGCCTCAGTGTCTCCACCTGTACAATCGAGCTAAGAGCTTGAGGGGCGATGGAAGGGGTTTCAATGTTAACCCCTGTCACTTTCTAAACTCTGGTTCAATTTCACGTTGAACCTTTTTCCTTGCTCCTGTATCCTGACCACCATGCCTTGAACTTAAGGAGGGAAGGTCACTTTTTCATAACAAGATTGTTTAAAAAGCTCAAATCGCATCATGTGGCTTCAGTTTAAATGCAGTTCCCAGCAAATTAGTCTGGTAAAACTTCTATATTTGCAAACAAAGAACAACTATGATATTATCCCAGTGGAGATCAGCAAAAGAATTTGGGGAATGCAAATGTTGACGATGGTAGTTCCTGTGCTATAGTTAGCTTGTGCAAGCAGACATCTGTCCCAAAGCAGGCTTCTCTGGTGCCAAGAGCTGCTCACAGGACAAAAGATCAAACCCCCTTGCTGGGGGAGCAAGATTCTGATGTCACCGACCTTTCTCAGACAAAGTTATCACACAGCGTTTCCCAAAAAAGGACTGAGAAGATTCCCAGGAATCTTAAGTAGATGAAGACTGGGATTTGTAATGTATTTTCTAGGAGGAGGTCATAACACTTTCTCTTATTTCTCTTCTTTTTTAACCTGTATGTGAGTTGCTAACTAATCAAATTTAGTAAGATAATCAGGCCTGATCATGCAGATACATTCTCAGCAATGTTCCTTACAACGTATAGGTGCTTTGGGTGTCTTGAAGAATATTGCAGGAAGAACTCTTGCCATTCCTCTGTCTTGGACAGTGAAGAGAAAATTGTTTCTTAACCAAAAGCCATTGTTTCCAACCAAAACCTACCACTACCACTCCAAGCCCTGGTACCTACTGTTTTGTCTCCCTTTGCTTTGAGCAGAACACGGATTTTAAAAAGAACAGGAAAAGATGCATGTCCCAAATGACCAACCGTACTGTGTCCCCTTGGTTAGGCTGTTTGCAAGAAGCAGGCAAAGGGCCCATCAGATTGAAGTATTATCGGCATCAGCATTATTGTTTGTGGATTTGGAGACTCTTGAGGGTAAAATAGACTTCATCTTAGACGTGACTTTTAAATAATGCCAATTCTGAGATGTGTTTGGTGCTTTTTGCTTTTTCGGGATCCCTGTTTGCAGCCAGCATCCTGCAGCTGCTCACTGCTGCGTGCCACAGTTCAGAGGCCTCAGCTTCCTCTCAGAACATACCCACCAGTCATCAGAAAGCCAAAGGTGCAGGGAGGCTGAGGAATGAAGCAAGTGAGTGGCCAGTCCTAATGACAGAAGTAGGACAGGAAGAAGCGCTGCTTGAAATAGACTTGGGAGCAAGCCTTCAGTATGGCTTTAATACTGCTGCCATCACGGCTGGTCTCCACTTGGTTTCTCTCTTGAGGGCTGAGCTTAGACATGAGCCTCCACAAGAGGTTTGCTCCCAGCTGCAGACAGCCTAGCAGACTCAACCTGGTACTTCTTAATCATCTATTATATGGGAACAAGAAAAAAAAATCCATTTGGTGCCTTTGCAGGAAGCTCTGGATCCAGAATTTGAAACCCTGAAAGCGCTCACTGCAGCCTGCACTGGTGCTGCCGGGCATCTCCCTCCCTCTTCTCCCAGCCCCGTCGATAACCCCAGTAGGGGCTGACACCATCCCAATGGCCACATCACTTCTCTTTAGGGCACTGAAAGCTGAATACTGCCTGGCAGCATTCACCCTGCTCCCTCACTGAGCTTTTAGTAAGGAAATCTCCAGAACAAGAGGTTTGAGAAGGCTCAGAATTTGTTGTGTTCATTTCCTTACAGATATTGTGTCAGACAGCTTTCTAGGGAGTTGATTCAGCTATACAAATCTAAGGTGCTATTAATCACTTGACACCTCTCTGGCCTTTATACATAAAATTGGACTCAGAGCAGGGAAATTACCTGTGTGCATGAGTGCATGTTTAGTATCCCATTTCCTATGCTAGCTCAAGTGTGAGCTGAAGTGAGAGTGCCTCAGAAGCAGGCTTCCATTGCTTCCTTCTTCTAGATGGGTATGATTTGTGATGGCTTTCCACCAAAATACTTTGTGCAGAGAGGTGAATGTAGGCTGAAGAAGAAATGGAGCTCTGCAAAAAGATGTCCAAAGTGATAACTCAGAGCACCACAGCCAAGCTGTGTTTGTACCCTGGTGTTTAGGAGCTTGTTGGGGAAGGTGAGAGCTGATTAACCTTTTTATTTCATTTTTAATATTCAATTTTATCTGGTAGAGCTGCAGATACTGTTCTGAAGCATCCAAATTCCAGATCTTTGTTTAAAACTTGCCTGCATGCTTTACCTCCTTAGCAGCTGATGACTCTCAATAGGTCACAGAAATCATCTGCTATGGTGATGCTCAGCCTGTGCCTCTAATGCCTCCAGTGCGTCTCACATAGCTTGGCATTAGTGTCCTCACATCTGCTGCTAGCAAGGCAAGCAGAGCTGATCGCACAGGCTGCAGGGAAGAGCAGTGCCAAGCCGAGGAGTCACGCTCGCCTCCTTCTGCTCCAGCCAAGAAGGAAGAGAAACACGCTCCTTCCCCTCAGGCAGCTGGAGACAAAAAGAAACCACAGAGGACCACAAAATCATCGCAGAGCAACATCTGCCAAGGCTATACACTGCCTCCAGCAGGTCAGGACACAAGCAGATGAAGATAACGCTGTGTGGCAACTTCGTGTCAGTTGTTCTGTGGTTTGCTTTCACATGCGAGGAATTAGATGGAAGCCTATGCATGATCAGAGCTGACAGAATAATATTTTAAAAGGCAAAACAAACCCACAGAGCATCTCATGGACATGCCTCTCCTCACGTTGCTCCTACCCCTCATAGTGCTCTCCCTCCATCAGAGAGGCATGGGAGCCTGAAAGCGACCTTTATGCAGCAGAGGCAGCTATTCCCATCAAGCAATGCCTCATTACAGAGAGAGCTTGGGAAATCTTTGCTTAGGTTATGATCTTTGAGGGTCTTTATTTCTATTTAGAGTCTTACTTTTGAGTATCTAAATATATTCCTGAATATTTATTTTTCTTTAGAGATTTCTCAGTTTAAAATACGCCTTCAGCCCAGTCCTAACAAGAAGCAGGCCAGCCTAGCTGCTGGCAGAGAAAGAGCACACTTTGCAAATCCATACCCATTGCAAGTATGAGGTTGTTTCTCTTGGAGTGGTCTATAAACTAAGTTCTGGACAAGACTTTCTAAGAGCTGGTAGGTCATGTAGTTCTGTAGCTTACAAAACTGGCAAAGATAAATGTGAGGATTATTCATTTCACCAAAGGGTAAACATGCAAGTGGTATAAACATGTTGAACTTCTTGCAGGCAGTTTTTGCCTCCTGTAGCCACGACTGCCTACTAAGGAAAAAAGTAGAAGGCAATAGGGGAAGCTGACCACTTTTTTTCATAGCAGCCTTGGCACATGCCAACAGCAAGAAAACCAGCATAAACGCCTCTCTTCAGGTGCTGACCCACAACTGTGTCTGAACTAGCCCCGCAGGCTTGTGTTCATCTGTCTGAACTAGCAGCCAAGAGAAGATGTGCCTCTTCACGTGTCCTTTGTTTCCTGTCATCACACAGGCAGCTTCTCAGCACGGCTACAGGAGGTCTGCTCTCAAATTCTTAATTAACTGTAATCTCACCTGCTGTTTTTGGGGTTTCATTGTACTATGGTCTAGTGATGGTGTAACCAGTGGTTGGGAGAAAAGGAAGACTCTGTGCTCCCACTTTTGCTCAGCGTTTGCTTTCCAGGACACCTCTGGAAGCACTCCAAAAGCAGGCACAGCTGCAATTCAGCAAAGTGCACAGCGTGTGCGTCTCCTCGGTGAATAGATTCACTGCCGTTCAGCTTTCCCCAAGACTAAATGAACGTTTAATAATTGCTTCTGCGAAGCTGAAAAAGAGGAAGAGGGGGCAGATGAATGTAACATGAAATAGCTGGTCCTGCTGTTGGAAAGTTGAAATGAGGTTTGAACCCACAACAAAAAGGAAACTGCCCACCTGTGGGAGGAATGTGGAGAGCTGTGGGGAACGTCAATGCAGCTGCTGAAATTCCTTTGCTTTGTACTCGCCAGTTTGGGTCAGGCTGCGTGTTTCTGGAGGCAGCGAGATGTTATGTTTTCTGGAGGCAGAGCTACCTTTTCAGACCAAAATGTGGTTTTGGGGTTGGTTCTGTTTATTTTCCCTCCTACAAAGCTGTCCACCCGCAAACAGAAATGGACCCATGGAGTGAGACTTGCGGTTTCCAGAGGCTACCCTGGCATGCTCTGATGTTCTCAGCAGGCCCAGGGTCACACCATGCCTTGCAGTCCAGAGCTGCTGAGCGTTCCATCCTCTGTGGGCTCAGTCCTGACAAGGTTGCTTGTGACTTCTGCATGGGAAATGCTTGTGATGGAACAAGAGGGAGGCAAAACCAATTTTAAAGAGACACAAGAATGTGGTTCATTGGTCAGGGATGAGAACTGTCAGGCTGTATCCCTTTCTGCTGTTGCACTGTTATACATAGTGCTGAGAGGTGAGGAGCCAGCCCCAGCCAGCCCTTCTTGCAGAGGCAGGGGCTGCTGACAGCTGGCTGCTTTGACATGAGGAAGCCCAAATTCCCACAGTGTTCTCCAGACCCCTGTGGCACCTTCAGGGGTATTTCTCTGAGCTTTAAAAAATAAAGCAACAGCAAAAAACTAGTTTTAAAAGAGCAATGGTAATGAGCAGGCCTTGTTCACAGTGGGTGGCTTTGTCTCTCCTGAATAGCCAAATGTCAGAACCACAGGAAAAAATGTGTACCTCTACACAGTACACAAGGAGGCTGCAGGGAGCCACAGTCCTTGCTGCTGGCCATGTGGGGAAGGCATACCCATGCCAACCTCCAGCAGGCAATCTCCCTTCCAAATGATGCCAAATTGCAGTGCTAAGTGATAACAGCTGAGATCATTCAATTGTTAGTAAATAAACAAGGGCCTTTTTCCCTTTTGGGGGCAAGGGGAGGAGTGATAAGGTCCCAGCTATAAAAGTCCAAATTAATATAAAAATGACCAATTTCTCCCTGTTGGGCAGCAGGACAATCAACTGATTTCTCTTCCTGTGCTAGAAAAGGTATGTGGTTTGTGTGAGTAGTTTTGCCTGGATTCAGCTCCTCATGTCTGAGTCTGGATGTGGCATGTGATGTCCCAGGCCCAGTGCCATCTCCGTGCTCTTGACTGGGAGAGGCGAGGGAGTGTACTGGGATGGTTCCTCTGAGCTGTGGGAATCCTTTCATTCCTTAGTGGCTGTCATTAGTCACCAGACCTGAGGGCACTGGATTCTTCTTCTGGCTGTTGATCCAGGTTATAATCACTTTTCCTGGGGCTAGGCAAGAAGAAGACTGGAAATGAGTAGAAAGCTGAGGTCAAGGGAAGAAGAAATAGAGTTCCCCAAAGAGAAACATTTCTCTGTTAATGAAGTGTGAATCCAAATGCGAGGGAGGGAATGAAGACCAGCAAGCTAGCAGCCTGTGTTAAACTTCTGAGCACTCTGAGATGTAATGAGGGCCATGGCCCACAAAGGGGTCAGCCACAGAGGAGATAATTGGCTGCATCAGGGGTCACCCGTCCTGTGGTTTCTCTGCCATTGAAGTAGGAGATGGGCTGGATGGGCTGTGGTGTGGCTCACCCAGTGAGGAGCAATGGGGGCTGTGTGGATACTGAGGAGCTACTGATGGACAGTGAAAGCTGTTGGGGAAAGGCAGGGAGCTGCTGAGCAAAGCTGCTACTGTGGGCAGAAGGGCACAACTTGTTACTGGCGTATGGAGCAAGAGAGGATGCCACTGGCAACCTTAAGGGATGCAGAATAAACCATTCCCATCCCTTCCTGCTGTGAGTTTGCAGGAATATCAGCAGAGAGACAAACAGCACTGAAGGAGTAGGAAAGGATAGAGAGCTCCTGCTAAAAGATGAGAAATAGATTTCCAAATGAAATGTATTATTTCCATGGCTTCCTACCCATCTGCAGAGCAGACAAGATAAATACGGCCTTGCCCTCACAGGTGCTGGACACCCATAATCCCTCCCACTTTAATAGGTGCTGCAGATGCTCAGTTCCTCTGCGAATCAGAAATCGGGTCATAAATCTCTCCCTCTACCTGCATCTTTTTCAAACTTTGTAATTAAAACTCTGGCATCTATTGCTGTTGGATCTGGAAATTAATTGTTCTTAATATGGTTTGAGGCACTGGTGCTCAGATCCTTTTGTCCTTCAGGTGCGTGGTGTGATCAGAAATGTGGAGCATTGCTAGGCTCCTCCATCTTTCCTTTGCTTGTCAATATCTCCTAGATATAGGACCATCCTGACTCCTTTCTCCCAGCTGCCATGGCTCACTCTGCCCACACCAGCACACCCTGGGCCACTTGTGCTGCATTTGTAGTTTCTTGCCTGCTTTGTGTGCACTGTAGGAAGACTTCTGGTTTGTGTGTTCTGTATTTACAGGCATGCTACACGTACACAGACACATTCAAATGAAAGACAGTTATGATCAATACATCTTCAGCACTTCCATCCAAAATCCAGCAAAGAAAATCTCTAGAGTAAATGCTCCCTGTTCTTCACCGTGTGTTCTTCACTATGTGGAGCTGAAGCCACATAGCTCTGTCCATCTCTGTCTGAGGCTGTTGAAGAAAACACCTAGATTTAAGCAATAGCAAACTGTTTTCATCTATTCATGTAAGTTTTATAAAATGTTTATAGGAAAACAAACAACGGTTGTTGTTTACCCTGTGGTTTGTATGTGGCTGTGCCTCTGTAGAGCATAAAGCTCCATGTTAGCAAGGTTATATGGGAAGTGTATGAATGAGGTTAATGAAATATGCTTACCTGTAGTTGCAGGAAACTGGCCTAGGTGGCCCATCAAGTCCCTTCTCCGTATTCCTCACAGTCTTCAAAATATTTGTGTTGTAGTAGGAAATGTCCCAGCACAGAGGAGCAGAACACCATGGTAAACCAGTGGGCAGCTCTGTAGGGACAGAAGAATCGTTTAAATACAGCAAAAGCAGACTGCTTTATTTTTTTTTCTTCTTTTTTTTTTTCCTTAATGACTAGAATGACTGAAAATGAGCAAAATGCAATCCTTGAGTTGGGGTTGCAACTCATATCAAATCAGCCAAGTCATGAATTGGCAGCAGTATGAAATGAAGTCAACAGCTGATCAAATCATCAAACAAGCACATACTAGATTTGTGTAATGAAGCCAGAGAACATATGGCAAATTTTATGAAACAATGAGAACTGCTCTTCCTTACTCCAGCTACGCTTGTCACTTGCCCACGCATACTTCTGTCTCTTCTCCTTCCTTAAAATATTTGTCCTTTCTCCTAGGAAGTGAGTGGAGAAGCAAGGGTAACTTTGTTCTGATCTGGTAAAGACCACCTCTTGGTGATGGATCAGTTTGGTGTAAAACCAGTCAAGGAAATACTGAGGATTGCAACAGGATCAGTTTGGAGTTTATTCTTGTTATATATCACAGTTTATTAAATAAAATGGAGAGCCAGAGTTATTCAGCAAAGTTAGGGTGGGAAATAAGGGGAACTGTCTCGTTTTCTATTGAGCTTAGAAAAGGTCCTGATGCATTGCACCACAACTGGCTGCTGCAACTTCTGCCTTGGGCTGCAGCCTGTGAGCTGCTCTCATGCTACATGGGCTGTGCTGGGTGGTGAAGGAGAAGCAGCACAAGTCAAGCTGAAACATGAAAAGTGTGAAAAGGAGGGGTCAAAAATTTGGAAACCTGATTGCCATGCATGCTGCAACTTGGCTGGAGGCATTGGTTTGTGGCCATATAACAAGACATCTTGCAGTGATTAAGCTAAGGAAAGTAGGTTTGTGTCTAAGGGTAGAGAAGAGATGGGTGTATACAATATTTATGTAGTATTTCCTCAGCCACTATCAAATTCTTACTGGCCTAAACAGCAGCTAGCTGTCATAATATCTACTTCTTTCACTGAAAATTATGTTAGCTGTCTATGCATAATGTTTCCTCTCTCATCCAGATGAACAGAAGTGCCACATGTGAGTGTGTGATCTCAAGGATTTAAGATTCCTGGGGAAATTCAGAGACAGAGCATTTAGCTGCTGTATATCTGCCTCTGTACTACTGATGTAGTTTAAAGGCTCACGATGTCACAGAGAAACACAGCCTAGCAAAGTCCCCTCAGCAGTTCTAACACAACTGAGTATCCTTACTCCTTCCAGTCTGTGTGTCCTATTTGCTCAATGTGACATGTTTATTACTCGTTTCAGTCTTACGTGATCTTACCTTATGAACTCTGGTGCAGAGCAGGAGGGGAAACTTTACAAAGGAGAGTCCCCCCAGGGTTTTTCTGGGCTAAGAGAGTGATGATAGGTGCAGTTTTGCAGGTTGGCTAACAACACGCTGCTAGCATTGCTTGCTGGAGAGCTGGGCTGAATGTGCTTTACCAAAAGAGGCTGCCATTATTTCCTGCAGGGCTGGGCTGCTTCTTGGCTCCTTAATATTCAGGCTGTTCAGATCTGTTCTGGAACAGCTTCTTAAAATTGCTTGTATTTGCAAGCGAGAGCTGACCTTGTTCCCCTCCATATTGCTTTTGTCAGAATGAAAACATCAGTGGAGAAAACAAAACAGCCCAGCGGGCTGGCAAGTGAAATTATGCAGTATGTGTTCCCATCCTGAGCTCCCAGGTGTTTCTGTGACAGCTGTGCTCCTTGCCCAGTGGGTTGTGACACTAGCATGACAAGATATGTCCTACTGACACATCTGCACCAGGCCGTGTCCTGCTGCCTCACATCAGTTGGATCCTGGGATCACATCCAGTGATGGGGATGATTCCAGACGTTGTTCCCAGATTGCTGGGTTTCCTTCATGGGTAAGAAGAGATCGAGGCATCTTGATAGGCAGTTCCTGATGGGCACAGGCCCCATGAACTCACTAGTGACCACTTGTGGGTGACTGGGATGGGAAGCTGTTTGACCCAGGTACTGCTGATAATCCAAATGAGTTCCCTGCCCAGAGCTCTCTCCTAGTTTCGCACTTAAGGAAATCTGGGCATGGGACCAAGCTGCACTTGAGCTGGTCAGATGTTTTGGTGGTGAGATTGTTGGTGTCCAGGGCAGCCATGTCCCTGGTTGTCTGCTGAGAGTTCCCCAAACCTCTGTTCAGCTGTAGGGGTTTTAATTTGCATTGAGAAAGATGGAAGACTCAAAGCTGGCTCCAAAACATGCCAGATGCTCAGTGAGTTGATCCATCATTTATTTCTAGAATTTGTCATCCTGGAGTGACTCTGCTGTGAAAACATGAAAAAGTCAGGTCCCTGCTGACTGCAGGGCAGTAAACTGAAGGTTCAAAGACGTGGTAATGAAACTAAAGAAAATAAACAGAATGAAGGCAATAGTGCACTGAGAGCAACGCAACGAGAAATGTTCAGGAAACTGATATTTTGAAGGAGTTCAAAAATCTGCTGGAGACTTCATTTCTTATGTCCCTGTCTCAAAGACAAACTGGAACCAGTGGTGATCCAAAGCCATTGTTCCACCTGAACACCTTGCTATAGTGCACGAATTGGCTATAGACTGGGTTTCTACCATTTGGGTTCCCCTTACCACTGACTGTGTTGGGGAAAGACAGTGACGTTGGAGCACTCCCACCCACCTGACCACCACCACTGGGGCAGTGCTGAGGTCAGGCATGCAAAGCTCTCAGTGCCCCTCTCTGCAGCTGTGTGTGGGTGATCAGTGTCTTCCAGTGTCCCCCGGTGCTTCCACATCTCACTGGCATCACAGCCAGGTCCTAAGCTTTTCTTCTGTTTTGTCACCTTTGCTACTTCTAAACAGTAAGGCCATAAATTTCTGCCCGTCCTTTTTGCAGAGAGTGTGTAACCGGAGCTTCACAGCCTTTGGAGATGGATGGTCCTATTAATAAGAAGGGTGAGGTGATGATGTGCTAGAAAGATCCCCCAGGGATGCATTTGCCACTCTCAGCACTTGAAAGATGATAAGCTGTTAGATAAATCTCCTGAAAATATCACTTGGGCCAAAGTGGGTTGGTCAAAGGTGGTCAAAATTGTTTGAAGAATGCCCCTTCAGGCTTACACAGTGACAGGTCAAAATAGGAGACTGAAAACAGCGGGAGCAGAGATTTTAAAAGCTATGCTGCCCTGCAAAGGGCAGCCACATCGGTATGGCCATCCACTGCAGCCCTGCCCAACTGCCTGAATTAATGCCGTCTTCCCCAGTGTCTTTTTCCACTTGGAACAGAGGCTTTGCTTGCAGGGAGCAAGTGCCTGAATGCAGTTTGGGTAATTAGCATAGCGGAGGGATAGAGGTCAGGTCAGATGAGAAAGGAACAAAGGGAAAGAAACAAACTTAGATCACTGCTCTTGGTGATCAATGATCAGGGCTCACACTGCATCTTTCTCTCCTCGTGTATGACCATTGCCTTTACATTTCTTGCCTGAAAACATGACCAGCTTCAGAACATGACATGCTGACAGTGCCAGCCTCTCCCTAACGTGGCTGCAGACATTTCCTCTGCTATGTGATGGCCCCCAGCTCCTCCCGCAGTGTGCCTGCTGCACGGGGCGAGGGCTTTGCCAGGATCCGGCCTCTGTTGGCAGGAAAGAAGAGAGCGTTTCCCATCTGTGCAGGCTGGTTCAAATTGTTCTCTCTTCCTCCCACTTTGTTCTTTGCTGCACAGGTGTCCTGTGCTCAGGCTGTGAAGGAAAAAACATTTTTTTTTTCCTTCTCGCTTTAATTTGCGCTTTGTGAGTGCACCCGCTTGCACAAACTTGAGACAGCCCCATTTGCTCTCGCTGCTGAAGTGGGAGATCCAAGCAATGTCACATGTGGGCATCTGTTGCTCAGAGGAAATGGTGGTGTCAACTTGTCACGCTTCGCTTCTGCATCCTGTGTAGCGGAGCAGCAACCCACGCACAGCTGGAATTCCTTCCTGCCAACAAAAAGCTGCAGTCAGTAGGTGAAATCCACACAGTGCATCACTTGGATCTTTGAAATCAGACTCTTGGGCGACTCGAGTGCTGTGTGACCTTTTTTTTCATTAGGCTGCCAGACAGAGGTACATTTATCTTTTGTGAAAACAAACAAAGAGTCATCTGCCTTCAAAGGATTCATTGTCAAAATGCTTTCCATCTGTGCGGTATTCTGCTTGTTATTTGCCTTTGTCTTCTGTTCCCAAGGGGTTAATTAAGACATGTATCCTTCCTGGACTATTTCTTGACTGCACTGGGGCTGAAAACGCAGATTTGTTTTTATCTATGACAATGTAGTCAGATGTCCTGAATCACTGCTGGCGGAGCTGGAAGCAGCTTGGCAGACCAGCCAATATATCTCCCTCCAAATACAAGGTTCTTCCTTGAAGGGCACTCCTTGTGTTTTAATCAGTATGATATATAGGAGGTTCGGTTACTTCCCTTGCTACCTCCCATTTCTCTGCTGTTCACAAATCCTAGAGATAGCTGGAAACCTTGAGAATTGTGTGCTGTGTTTGTAGTTACGATATTCTGTGGACTAATTCTGCTTGCAGTTATTGCGTATCAAGGCACATGCATATGGATTTGTTTTGAGGCTTGCTTTTAGTCTCTGGCCAGGCTGGATTGCTCTGCCACAGCATAGCTGCCCATGAGCTAAGGATTATATCCTCTGAGTTTTATCTCAAACTGTGAAGTTTGACATTTCCTGATTCCACAGAAGCTCATATCAAAATGTTATCTTACTGCTTACAGAGGTACTGGGCCAGCATCTGAATCACCTGAGCGCAAAGGCATGTGCCAGGCGTTGTATTTGCTCTGGAGCCTTTAAAGTCTTTAAAGGAACAAAAGTAATAAGAATCGAAGAGGTATGTTCCTTAAAAGGAGAGCTGAGTTGGGCTGTCATAAAGGAGAGACCAGTCCATACAGAGATGCCAGCCAGCATGAAGACAATATGCCATAATTTCTGCAGCTCTGCTTCCCACTCGTGAAGACCACAGGCCCTGCCTTCTGGTTCAGTGAGTAACATGGCAGATAAGGGTGTTTTATCTCCATTGAAAAGATTAATGTCAAGCGTGAGGATTAGTCCTCTGCAGCGCAAGAGATTAAGTTTGGATTTTGCAAGCTTTCCCATTATCGGCTTTCTCCCAGGACAATCCCCACAGGCCTGTACCACCCTCCCTGGCTCCCAATTTCTGGAAACGTCCTTCATTCATCTGTGCTTCCTTTTGCTCCAGCCCTGCATGGAAGTGACCAGTGCACTGTGTCTGAGTGTCACAGTAAAGACATACTGGGCCTGGAAGCTGGTGTCTGCGAGCACCCTGTCCTGCTGCAGGGGAACCACTGCCGTTCCTATCATATCCCAGCAGCTGGGCTGAGTTTTAAAACAACGGTGCCCATGCTAATGACCCCCTCACTGTGCTGAGAAGACAGAGTGTATGAAAACGGCTCCAGGTTTGTCTTGCCAGTTTTCATTTTCTACCCCACTGAGGCCCGACCTCTGGCAATACCCCACTCCCCTGGCTGCTGTGGCCTGCCCTCCCTCCTGCCAGCCTGGCACAGGCAGTGAAAGCAGTGCCTGGGGTGGATGTAACCGGGACCACTCGCTGGGCAACCGCCGCTTAATCTGATTACTGACCGGTGATGCACTGCAGCCCATTAACCTTGTTGTGCCCAGCTTCCTGACACTTGTGGCACAAATGAGGTGTGACGTGATTAAATGAGACTGATCAGTCTTGCTCACCAGTACAATGCCCACAGCTGCTGCACTGGGGATTTACAATGCCAGGGAAGCCATGAAGTCCATCATTTAGCTGTTATGACTGCCTTCCTCTGGCCGGAGGGATTACTGTCCTCTCCAAACACGAGTAGCTCGGTTGGGACGCAGTGAGTCTTCTGCAATGGTTCCTGGCAGGTCTCAGCAGGATTCTGGCTCAGAGGTATGTCTGTGAAGCACAGCTCATCTCGGTGTGCACCACACGTAAAAGAAAGCTCGCTCACTCACCCCTGGAGGGGAAAGTAGGACTGTGAGCAGTGCAATTCTATACATGTGTTTGGTATTCTAATCATATTTCATTTGTGTGTGTGTGGGGGGGGGGGGGGGGGGAAGTAATTTGGACCAAAATATACAGGAGATTTTTAAAAACTGCTAACCCATTGTTTACTGGAAAAAGCTAATGGGAAAGGAGGAAGAAGGCAGAAACAATGAGCCTTAAGATGAAAAGAAAATAATTGCATCAGATGGGATATGGAATCAAGGCCAATGTTTTTCTTCCCTGATATCGGCATTTAATTTTATTAGTAGAGCACTGGGATAAGGAGACTTTGTTCTTCCAACAGTCAAAACAAATGGAAAATTCTTAGCCTGACACTGAAAATGATGGATGCTTTTGCAGAAGGCTGGACGCAGGCAATACAGATCTGTATCGCTGTGTTTGCTCATGTATCACTTTCTTCATTTCAGTCCATGTGAAATAATCCAGAATTCCTGCTCAGGGGTGCTGCCTGTCAAATAAACACAGTATCTGTGAATCAGAGCAGAATGCATACAGAATGAAATGTCTTAAATCAGCAGTATAGCGTAAGGTTTACTAATTGGCTTTGTTAATCAGTAGAGCTTCAGGAGCTACAGAACTGTATGTGTGTGCTTGTGTGGGATAGCATGAGAGTGCTAAGGTGCCGAGCTCAGAGACAGCATGCTAAGGAAAAAGCTCTCTTAGGGAACAGTAACTCAGCCTTCAGCTCCTAATAATTCTAGAAAAGATTTCATGGCCAGACACTTGCCCAGGATTACCTAGCAGAAAATTATACAACTGCCGGCAAAGCAGATCATCTTGAATAAAGATGAACAAGGCCCTTAAGCTAAGTCAGAAAACTATTGTGAACTAATCACTTGTCTGACCTTAACTGCTCGCTAATAGCCATTGGGTAGTGGGTGCCTCAGATCAATACTTGTAATAACTAAACCTTGTGAGATGAAGTGCAGGCAGGGTGTGACACCTGTCCTCTTGGCTTTTCCTCCTGCAAGCTGTCAGGGTGGTTGGGATCTTGCTGGCATGGGATGGACCAGGTGGAACCATGTGGGACTCAAAGCGCTGCTTTGGCCCCCAGTTCCTCTCCAGTTGTCCTGTCAGTGCTGGCGCTCCTTGCCCCCCCTCCCAACACATTTGTTGTTGTAGCATCACACAGAGGTCTCGGTCATGTGAGAGACCTTCCTCAGGCTGAGCACAGCACTAACACAATGGGGAGCTGGCATCCAAATTGACAGAGAATAAAGGGAAAGCGATCACACGGAAGTTCAGGGGTTAGCTTTTGGCTCATGAGAAGGAAAATGAATGGAATAGGATATCCTTTTTCTTAAGTAATATAACTTGTGCTGGAAAGGGATGCCAACACTCCTGTATTGCAAGGGCCAAGACTTTTTGGGCTAGACCCGCAGTGCAAAATTGTTTTCCCATTCCTGGCTGAAGAATCCTTTCTTTTCCTGTGGATGCACGTTAAATTTAAAGGTGTCTTTTTCATTTTTAATAGCATTCCTTTTTTTTTTTTTTTTCCAGGTGCCTGCTTTAGCGTTTCTCTGATGTTTCCTGTGGAGATATTCCTCAGTGAAGGAGATATTCACTCATGAAGGCAGACTGTTAAATATGAATCACAGATGCTCTGAAGAATTCCCTGCTACCACCACCAAAAGGGAGGTGGAGGAGGTAAGAGTTAAGGGCAAAAAATAATGTAATAATAGAAGAGTTTCTTTCATTCCTCCATGGTGCAAGAAAGAATCTTGTTAATGGAGTGTTACAATCTTCAGAGAGTGTCCCTCTCTCAGAAGGATTTCTTGGAATCTCATAAGCGCCTTTGGTAAATCTTTGTACATAGGCCATGAGTCTCTTGTGCAGATGATGTAGAAACTCCAGCTCCCGCTTCAGATCAGGAGGGCACACCCTGTGCAGTGCTTTAACTCTTTTATCTTCTATTTGGGACAAGATTGCAAGGTCTGTGATAATGTGCCAGACAGAAGTTGGGCCTGACCTAGCAATTTAAAATTGTCTGATGTTAATAGCTGCTTGTTTGCATTCTTGTCTAGCTTCCTGCCATGTGCTTTAGAGGATTTTAATGGATCTGACGTGGTATCAATGTTTTAACTCCTTCCTCCTTCATACAAAATAGAAAAAAAACAACTGATGCCTTCCTGCATTCAAGTGAAATGAAGATAGGAGATTTGTCATGATGGACTGATAATATTGCCAGGATCCCCCTCACTTTTGAAAAAATAGTTTTACAGCTTTTCTCCTTACTTTTGAGTCTTCAACTCTGCTTGCCATAGGATTTTCCCGCTTTTATTCTTCTTTCTCTGTGCTTTCTAATCGTGACTGATTGTACAGGATAAAAATATATACTTAAATGCATTCCTAAGCTGGAGCTTCCATCTTGTGCATAAGACAGAGAAGGGAAGGCTGTATTTTAAATGATAGCTTTCAGCTGGTTTGGTCCCAGTCTACTCTGAGTCGCCACATCTCAGTGCTAGTTGCAATGTAGCCATTAACAACGTCAAATTTAGAAAGAACTGACTGGCTTAAGCATGAGGTGAGGCTTAATAAGGAAAACTCCTTGTTTTGTGCCATCCCAGCAGGTCCAGCTGCCAGCATTTCTAACAGCTCTGCTAGGGCCTCCCATCCTCTAATGTCTGCAATCTCAGTGGGGTGATCTCTGTTTATATCAGTAATTTTTTTACAAGCCAGCCCAAAGGAATTCCTATGCAGTGCTCTAGTCACCCTTAAGAGGCTTCTAACAGTACTCTGAATAAATAAACACTGAGCAGTTAACAGATAACCCAAATCAGTCAAGCTAGTGGCCATGTAAATGCAGGAAAAACACATGCTAGGTGTTTGTGCAATATTTAGTGCCAGTTTGTAAGTGTAATACAAACCCAAACAAAACTATTCCATGGGTATTAGGACCAACTTCTAAAAAATGAGCCTTTTGGACTTTGGAGACATTTTGTTTCCAGATCCAAATATGCACTGGTTTCATATGAAGTTCCAAGCCAGTGAAATCTTCCTTTTTTTTCTTAGCTCAGAACTGACTCAAGCCTGAGACACTTGTGCCATCGGGCTGATTCAGATCTGTCTGAACTCAAGCAGAATGATTCTCAGGGATCTCAGTATGTGCTGCCGAATGTGGGGACCTACAGGGCCTTCACTGCCTGCACAACCCCTGTTGTTATGCAGCAGTACTCTAAGAAGCAGGAATGATAACTCCTTTCTTCTGTAACTGCTCCTACACCTACTATAAAACTAGAGCAACAGCTCCTCTAATAGTGACACTGTGGCCTTTCCCTACATCCATGACAACTGTACTTTCTCTCCTAAAGTCAATTACTTACCTGATGCCTTGCCATCCGTTTGTGCACTATAAGCTTCATCATGGTGTCCTAAACTTCACCAACACCTTTGCACGAGGCTGGAAAATGGACAAACTGGGCATCTCTCTTAGTAAGGCAGGACAGCACGTTTCATGAAAGTAATCTGTCCTGTTCTGCAGCACACACTTTCTGTTTGACAGAGAAATAGAAGTTTTTGTAGAGGAAGAGAGCCAGCTGACACAAGATCAGGAGGATCTGCTGGCCAGAGAGCTTCAGGTATGACTGCAGCCACTGGAAATGCTGCTTTGTAGAACTGTTGGCCCTGCTGATTTACTCAGCAGCCTCTGGATCTGAAAAGCCCTTTGTGCTTCTGGCATGTGAAACAAATACTAATGCATGTGTAGGAGAGGTCACTTTGGATTTCCATACAGACAGGTTTTCCTTTTTTTTTTTTTTTTTCTTTAATGAGATTTCAGGAGAGGGCAAGGGAAGGTGGCTGATGGAACACTATTATGGAGCCTGTAATTGCTTATATAGCTTTCTAAACTGCCTGCACTAAGAGGAGCATGATGGAAGGGAGGCAAGGGGCTGCTGCTCTCTAGAGCGTGGTGGGGAAGGGCAGGGATACACGAGGGCAAGGGCTGCAGGAGTAGAGAAAGGCTTTTCTGACATCGCGTGTGTAATCTAATCTAGGCTATAATCATTTCCTACTGGCTCAGCATCAGTCACATTGTTAGCCTAATACTGAAATTAGATCTTACCTGTCAGTGACATTTGCTTTCCTATCTGGCCCATCTACATACTGCAGTACTTCCTGGCTCAATTCATATGGGACCAACAATCCCAGTTATGTCGATCCAGACATAGCAGAAAGCTTTTACTGAGCACTCCCTGCAGACCCAGGAAACCATCAAAGTGAGTGCTTCAATATGCCATTGCTCTCTTGTGTAAAATAAGAATGAGTCTGTGCTACAATATGGGGTCTTATTCCCTTCCTGCACCCCACATTGATCACAAACAAACAACAAAGACTAAAAAGGTATGCAGAGAATATCGCATATCTCAATCCATGCTATATCTGTACCCATACTGTGTGCAGTGTGGGTGGGACAACACGTCTGGCAAGACAGATTTGTTCAGCTGTTACTCCACTTCCTCTGCTGGCAGTAGGACCGCAGGGCGCAGTGCTGCTGGCCCCTACATTGCACCTCTGGCCATACAAGCTTGTGTTATGATCTTACATGCTCAACACGCTTCACCCAGCTCAATTCTCAGTCAGCAAGCTTCAGTCTTCAGGTATTGTAGCAAAAAATGAGAGGTGCACTTTCCTCAAATCAGTGCTGCTAGTGCCATCAGACTAACAGTGCTACAAGCACTGATGTTTCCCCCTTTTTCTCATGCTCTCAAAACGACATGTCACTAAGAAATCCTTGTAATACCCAGGCACTCCCTCACACTTCAGAAAATTAGAGAAACCTGGACAAGTTCCTGTGCAGCTCATAAATTTCTGCTGAGCCTCTCGTACTTCACAGGGTGCCAGATACTTGTACCCCACTACTACTGACATGCTACTGCAGCTCTTCCAGCTCAGCAGCAGGAGAAGTCATCTGAGCAAAGAGGAAAAGAAGCCCCTCTTGTTACAGCAAACACGAAGTGACTGCATTCACAATTTTTAGAATACTAGCTAGGTTTCCAGATAGGAACTACAAACACTCTATAGATGCCCTTCTCCCATCATTTTGTTGCCTTGCATTTCAGGAGGGCTTAGAAGTCATAAGTTGGGCTCCTTTTTCATCTCTTATCTGTTAGGCTCCTTTTTCATCTCTTATCTATCTAATCATGAAGTCCTTTTGTGGTCAAGACTATCTTTCAAGCTCCCAGGAAGCTTGTCTGATTAAGGACCTCAGGGTTCAATTCCAAAAGAATGAATTTAAGATCTGACACTCTGAAAATGCAGTTTTAGCTTAGGTCTTCTTTTCCTATGAAGGTTTTAGCATCCTGGCTATTCCATTCCCCCTCCTAGCCTTGGTTTTTTAATGACTTCTCTGCTTCTTGCTACATTTCGTCTGCCCTGTCTACAAAGGCATATGTGTGAGATAGCACAAATATTTTGAGAAAATGTAAAAAAAATAAATCCCACATCATACATGCACATAAAAAGAGGCTTTCACGGTGTGTTTCTTTCATGACCTAGAGCAAAAGAAACACTCTGCTTTTAAAATAGGTGTTGAACCAGAGGCATGAGTTAAAACTGTCAGGCCCTCAGGTGGCATAGATAGCTGGTGTAACATTTTACTGTAGCTGGGGATCTACACACGTAATGTAGTTTTATGGCATTTCCCTGCAGATTACACCAAATTTTTATCATCTGGACATATTGATTTGCCTTTTGTTATTTATTTGTTAAAGCCTCTTTAAGGGCAATTGGAGCTTAACTGTGGTTCTCCTGGAGGATGTGTATTGATCTGGGCATTCATTTATTGGTTATCTACTTTACTGCCAAATAATCCTCTCTGTTTGCCTGTCTTTGCCTGCTTTGGATTCTGGAAGCAGCCTGGAAATTTCACACGCTGCCCATTATATTAACGAAAAGTATTGACACGCTAACTGTCTGGGAGGTAAGCAGAAGTGGGAGCCACATAATCATTGTGCTGTCCTACGTTCTGTCTGCGATGACTTATTTTGAAATCATTAGCTGAAAATATTGGCATTAGGCAATGAATAACATCCACATCAAAGAAAGAAAATTACTTTTTTAATTAAAAGAAAAAAAAAAGCTTGCGAACACAATAGATTTCTAATCGGTTCCTTCAGAAAATACATGTACTTGGATGGTGACTGAGCTGAGGGGTGGGAATGAGGAGCTTGCAAACAAGACTTCTGTCTAGCTAGAACTGTAACACTGGAATTACCCACTTCATATATACATGTACAAATACGTCAAATGGCAATAATGAAAGCACTTTTGTTTTGCACTTGAATCTGGCAGCATGGATTTGCTGCTCTACAGAGCAGGAGTGAAAGGCAAAACAGGCACCGTTACCTTTCACTGTCATGTCTGATTTCAAACACTGTCCTTTGTATCACAGTAGCTGAAAGTGGGTGTTTGCTTGGCTGAAGGAAGTGATGTGGAGATGCAGAATTGTGTGGACACACCAGGGCAGCCACATGCGAGGATGGGAGAACTGCTCTGAAAGTGTTCCAGATGAAGCATAACATTGCTTGGAGTAAAGCAAGGAAAAGGGAAAACAGCTGTGTCTTCCGTGCATGATCCTGCAGTTTCAGTGTCATCAGGGGATATAGTAGGTGTTATCTGGTAGTATTTGACAGTTGCCATCAGAGTGGGCAGAGCACTGAACTAAGCCCATGGTGCTGCTATGGACAGTGCTGCAGGATGAGCTGCTGCTGCCATGGTGCTCCCTGCCATGGCTTTGGCAACAGGGGAGAGCCCCAAACCAAGTGTGGCCTGTGGGGTTACCTGTGGAGCCATTGTGCACTAGCACAGATGCAATTAATGCAGTCTGTGGTATGGAAGGACAGAAAGACAAGGCTGAAACTGTGAAGTCCAAAGCACCAAAATGCCTGTGGCAGAAGAGGAGGAGAGGAACCTTTGCTCACCGCAAGTTCCACAGCAACAAACGAGGTGTGGACAGGAGGCAGAGGAGAAAGTCTGTCAGAGCCTGGGGTGCTCTGCTGGAGCTCAGAGAGAGCCCCTCTGCATGGGTCTGTAGCAGGGCACTAGGCAGGAGACAGAGAGAACAGCCCTGCACTGTCAAGGGTATGCACAAATTGACCTGGCACGCTTTCTCCATCTCTGATTTCTGAGTCACAAACAGAGAATGCCATTACAACCGCAGCTCAGGCCAAATGAGAGCTGCACAGCAGGGGGCTCTTTGCAGATGGGTGATACACGAAGAATAAAATGAAAATGAATGAGCCAGAGCTCCAGGGCCTCCTCTTTCCACTGGAACAGAAAGCCCAGCAGCTATTGTAGTGCGAGCAGTGCTACAGTTTCTGTGCTTTTTCTACCATGAAGAGCCCACGTCCTGGCAGGAGAGGAAGAAGAGGATTTAACACTTAAGCCAGCTTAATTTGTACCAGCAGAACATCCCAGATTGGGTCTGTCATAACACACTTTTTCTGGATGCTCATTAAAACCCCTTCTGCACGCAGAATACAGAGTAGGCTGGCTCTGCAGAGACCAGCCTTCATGCCAGCCGTGCTCGTGCCTCATGCACCGTGAGCACTGAGCTGCAGGCAGCAGGGAGCCAGGGCTGGTGGAACAACTGGGGCTTCAGGAGCTCAAGGACAGTGCACTAGTGTGCCTGGCTGCCTCCCATTGCTGGGGGCTCAGCAATCCAAGGTGCTGAGAGGACAGGGAGGTTTGTCTCACTCTCAGCTTTGTCATAGTCCTGATTGCTTTTCTGAGAAGGCTGGTGGTGGAATTGTATGTCTGGAAGCTGTTCTGACCTTCGCGATGAGTGCTGTAGCAGTGCATACCATTTTTACATGTTAAGATGTGAGAGGAGCATAGGAATGATATGAGGGAATCTGAATGCCTATTATGACTCCTCCTTTGAAAACCGATCCCTAGCTCTCTTTAGTTCTAAAGACAGTAAGGTTGCAGTAGTCAGGAGAGCTTCAAGCTTGGTGCTGAGCTAAAGATCAAAACATTGCAAAGCCATAACGGAGATAAATCCTAATGAATAGATGGATATAGGCTGATATTCTAATATGTCTGTTTAACTTGATAGATGTTAATGATGATGACGTTTTTACAAATGTATTTGAATCTACAGTTATCGTTTCGCTGCAGTATATGAAAAATGGAATTACTATTATTTTGAATCCATCAAAAAGCTGCTGCTAAACCTAGTGCCAAACTCTGCCTTTCTAAGTGGCAGTCAGTCATACACAAAATATTGCAATGTATTATTACGTTTTTTTAATCTTTAATTAACACATTCCTAAATTTTCATCATTATCAATGCTGTCACCGGGGATGACACATGTGGATGAATAGAAATAATTCCCTCAGAGCACCATTTCCAGATCGAAGTCAGCAAGTTTAGACCGCACCTATAGACATGATTGCGTTTTGCTCCTGTGCCTCAAAGTCAAAATATGTGATCCGTAGACTGAACCGTTCAGAAAGGAGAAATGCAAAAACCTGAGCGTCAGCTTACAACATGCAGAGAAACGCTACCTGAGCTCCTGAAGAGGTCAGGTTCTCTTGGAGATGCAGATCCTTGCAATGTATTTGCAAATAATCATTTGTCCCCAGAGTAAGAACCAGCACATCTGCCAATTTGAGCTGAAGACACTCCTTAGTCTGCAATAACCTAAACAGAATCTGCTCTGGTGCAATAATTGGCAGAGATTTGCTATATTTCAATAAAAATCTGGATCATTTTATGGTAGGAAACCCTTTATGTGACACCTTTCATCTGGGCATCTCAGACGAGTGTGTAACTGAACTAGGTTCAAATCCCACAATCCTGGTGGCAGGTTTGCAACACAGAGCTTAAGATGCCAGCTCTTTGCAGCACAGTAACGGAGAACGAACTTGATGCCAAAGGCAGATATCCTTACACCTACTGTTACCAGAGACCCAAACGTTAACATAGAGTTTGCTGAGAGAATACCTGATTCACTAAGAGAGATTGAGAAGTTTATAAATCTGCACTTGGGCTTTCAAATCCAGCAGCAAAAATCCCGCATCTTTTAGAGCAGTGGAGGAAGCACCAGAAACTTTGGTTAGTAGCAATAGTGCTGATACAAACGAGGCTCCGCTGATGAGCCTGGCTCTGCTGAAAATTTCCCTTTCTAGCCTTCAGTCGTCACGCACAAAGCTACGAGTGGCTTTCTCATAATGGATCTTGCCAAGACCACAGGCCAAGCACAGCTCTTCATTACTCTGGCGTAATTTACTGTGAAGCTAATAAAAGCAAGAAAGGAATATATATATTTTTTTCAGAGTATATTCCCTTGTTTGCTGGTACCCCACATTACTTTTAGGCATTCAGAGTCCAGACACATTCTGAGCAACCTAGAATTTTTCATTTATCCTTCCAGCATCTTTGTAGCATGGGTGGCCTTGTTGAGTGTCAAAGCATGGGCTGACAAGAACGGCTTCCTCAAGGCCACACAGTCTGCAGCAGAGCTGGGATCGCATTTTGCTTCCAGGTACAAAGCCAGAAATCCATCCAGGTGGCAGTTCACGGGGAGAAAGTCAGAGTACTTCACTGTGCCCAGAGATCTGTGGTCCTGCTCCGTTACGGATGTTCAGGCCTCTTATCTTGCTTGCTGGCTGATGGAGTTTGAGGTTTGTGAGTGTTCACACACACCCCCTCAGAATTGCCAGGGCACACAGAAACAGGTTTTATTGAGAATACAGAGTAGGTGGTGGTGATCCAACACGGGGCTCAGCTACACCTGACCAGCCCCTTTTATCTGCTTTACCCTTTATTTTCACATGCTTTTATCTCTTTGATCCACCTAAGTCCTTCCCTATCGCACTCTCTGGTCTTTATCCAAAACACCGTCTTAGATCTTGCACGTTCCAAGGATGCCATTCCTGCTGCATCCCATGTGTCATATATGTAAGCAGCAGCCACCTTTAGTTTGCAGGGCACGTGGGAGGCAGCTTCTTGGTTGACTCATCTCAGCAGGCGAACAAAAAGGTCTACCTCAGTGTTCTCTGATACGCTTTGAAGCAGCTGATTTGGTGTGCTCCATTTTCACTGGTAAGGTGGCTGGGGTTCTCGCCGGGTTTTTGTGCTTACAGGGGTTAGATTTTAATCACGTCACCAGGGGGTTAACTATGAGGGGTTGAAATACCACTAACTAACTAACCAGCACATCCTTTTGAACGATGCAAAATTCTTAGCAAGCAATCTCCACAAGCTGTTCCGGCTTTTATTAAATACCAATTGTAAGAATTCTGCCTAAGCGGTATTTCTGTGCAGATGAGCTGAGCAGTTTTAGAAGCCATTTAGCAGCTTTTTGCTGCTACAAACCGGCTTTAATTCTCAGCTAAAATAACATACGCACTAAGCCCTTCTCTTCAGCTATTAAACACAGGCTGCGAGCTTTCGGGAGAGTTAAACTTCATTCTGCGTGCACGCAGATCCACTTATGCACTGCAGCACGCGGGGGAACGCTTTACAACCAAAAGTCACCGCTTAATGAAGAGGCAGCGATTCTCCCATATAAGCGGGACGGCTCGCGAGCTTGCTTGGCTTTCCGCACCCTTGGTCAGCGTACACTGAACATTAACGCTCCCTAAAAGAAGGCCCGCTCCTCCTGCCGCTCAGAGCTCCTCCGAGCGCCGGCGGTTAGCGGTGACTACGCCGCTCAGGCCGAGCCCCCCGAGCTCCGCCGGGCGCATCCCCGAGGCCGCCCCCCCCGCCGCCGGGGCTCCGCGGCGCCAGTTCCGCGCCCCGCCCGAGGGGGCGGCGGGGCCGGGCGCGACCCGCGGGCGGCGGCCTCGGCCGGGCAGGGGCGTCCGGCGGGGCGGGGCGGCGGCGGGCGCCGCCCCGGGTCCTCCCCCGCCTCCCCGCCCGCCGCCGCCCCGGCCGCAGGCTCCTCCGTCGGGGCCGGGCCGGCGGAGCAGCCCCGAAGTTTGCGGAGCGGCCGGCGCCGGGGCCATGTGGCTGCTGTGGCTGCTGCTGGGCTCGGCGGGTGAGTGCGGGCGCGGGGCCGGCCCGGGGCGCTGCCCGGCGGCGAGGGGGCGTGCTCGGCGCGGCGGGGGAGGGCGCGGGGCCTCACGTCTGCCCCCGCCTCCCTGCGGCGAGCGGCGGGCCGGGCTGGGGGCTGCCGGCCTCCCCTTCTCTCCTCTCCTCTCCTCTCCCCACCCCCGGGCGGGCTGAGGCGGCGGGGGCTGCCCCGGCCTCCCCCCCTCGGGGCGGGCCCGGGCTGGGGGCGGCCGGCGGGGGGCGAGGCGGAGCTGCTCGAGGGCGGACCGGGCCCCGCCGTGCCACCCCGCGTGGTCTGGGGTGCTGGGTGGGCTCAGCTCGTTCTTGGGTGAACTTTCCCCCCCCCTCGATTGAGAGGCAGCGAGCTGCTGGCGTGCTGTGCTGCGGTGCTGCAGGCGACTCGGTCCTCGCAGGCGTTTGCCCAGTGAGTGCGGGTAGCTGGCTTCGTGCTGCTGCCTGCACGGGGAGCGCCCCGTGCTGATGGAGCGGTGGCAGAATTCGGATTGCTAACACTCAATTTTTGTTGTTGTTGTTCTTTTTGTTTGTTTGTTTTGAAGAGTGTTTGTCGTCACGAAGGGCTTTTCAGCTTCCTTGATAAAACTTTGGTTCGAGGCTGGTTTCAATGGGCAGGGCAGCGTGTGTAGCTGCTGTGTAGGTTTGGGCCTCTTTTCAAAGTTATTTCAGCAGTTCCTTATTTGGAAACCTTGAGGGAAAGGCCAGGTTTGTTTATCTGTGTTGTGATGCCTTCTTCCTCATGAAGTTCCGTTATACCACGGTGACACTGGCAGCGCTGAGTTGTTCCTAGCAAGGCACGTGTTTCCATGTGCTGAGGGTACACGAGTGAATGCTCGGGGCTTTGCGTGGGGCTCGGTGCTGCCACGCACCCACCTGGGCACGGTGAGCCCCCAGCCCACCCCTCACAGACCTGTTCCCCATCTGGAGGCTTTGCAGGCTGAGCTCTGCCCTTCTTAAACAACAGTTCCACGGCAGTTATTTAACCAGTGTTTCTGGCTTGCTTTGAAGCCCGTGCAAACAGCTTTCTGAAACCTTTTTTATTATTATTATTTTTAATGCATTTGTTTTTTATTTTGAACACTCGTGTATTGGATCACTGGGATTTGTGTTTAAAATGTTCCTTCCCCTGTCTATTTTGGCAGCCCCGAAACCTTCCCACAGGGAGAACTGGCTTCTTCGTGGCTGGCCTTTTAGTTTTGATAACTCCTGAAAGAATTTCTTTCCTTTTGAGTCTTTTTTGGGTATGGATCGGAAACTTTGAAGCCCCGGGGGTCAATGTCAGCTAACAGAAAATAAACAGTAATTCAAGTCTCTGTCTAAACAGTTGTTCCTGTTGCAGAAATAGCTGTTGGCTTGGATTGCATCACTGAAGATTTGCAAGGCAAAGTTTGATATTTTATTTACATCTCTGTTCTTAATAGATCAAATATCACTTTTGATCCTGGAAGACCTTATCTGCATGGGAAAGGTTTTACATATGCTGTGTCACAGGGTGAATGTGCACGAGGCTGACAGCTCCAGCCATAACCTCCGCTCCCAGTACGAGAGCTCCCTGGTTTTCTTCCTTTCTTGTTCAGTTTCCTGCCTCATTTCACATCCCATCAAGCTCTCACACCCCATGTTCCCAGGAAGCACTGTGCTTTGCCATGCTCTGACCCTTCACGTGGCTCCCCGGGAGCTCAGGGTTTCCTGAATGCACATTAGGTCCTGCAGGGGCTGCAGTTACCAGCTCAGGCTGTAAGATCGTCATCATCAGGTCAAGGAAGATTGCTTTTTCTTTATGATAACTACAGTACTTGTTCCTGGTTTAGATTTGAAGTAGGTCTTAAAAATGTCAGTCTTCAACCCGCTGGAGAGTCAGAGTGCAGTGCATAGCTGGAATTCCTGCACGTGGTCTCTGGGATGTCACAGTAAAGATCGTTCTGATGTATAAGCTATATATAATGTGTAGATGTTGCACTTCCTAAAGTATGCTTAGCTTGCTGAATTTTAGGGGGAAGCTTTTTGTCTGCTCCTTCCAGTCTTTCGCACTAGAGCTGTTGGGATCAAGACCTTGTTCCGCAGAAAGCATAAACATGCAGAGCCACATGTGTGCTGTCATCACGATTTGCCACTACATCTCAAAAGCCGGGAAAAAAGAAACACAACATCCCCCAAAAATGAGCAGGGATGGAAGCTGCTCGCAGGGTTATGTTCCTGCATTAATAATCTGCGTGGCGTGATGCTCGCTGGCTTCAAGCTTTGATATGCTGCGAAGGAAATACCTGAGATTTCCCCATGCAGGTCTTCATTTGTACTGACATTGAGGTGTTGCCGTGCTAGGATTTTTTTGCTGAAAACCCTCATATTCTGCATGGGAGCTGAGGAGTGCTGTTGAGTACCACTCTGCTCCGCTGCTCTATAAATAAAGAGACAAGCAGTCTGCTTGGAGGCACGTCTGTCCTGCGTATGCAGTGTGTTTGTTTTGTGTTCTTGATGCAGCCCTCTTCAGAACTTTTCAGCTGGGTCTGTTGCTTCAGTAACCACATTTTTTCCTGTTCCATTACGTGTGCAAGATGCAGACTGCTGTAGCACTTTGGTGTGTGGGAGATGAACAAGGATTCTTGTAGCAGCTTTGGCAAGCGAGGAGGCTCCCAGCTTGGCAAAACAATGGAAGAGAGAAGCGGTGTATAGATGTATATTTGCCAGTGGCCGTGGTGAGAGCAGCTGGGGGTGCTGTGAAAAGTGAAAAACTCTACATCTGACTACAGGGCATTTGATGTTTGAGTTTGTTTGCTCAAGACTTCCTTTTTAGGTGGTTGGTACCCTACTCTTTTGTTTACTCTCAGAAACATTGGGTGCTGCCAGCACCCAGTGAAGGTAACAGTGTGATTGCAGACTTGCTGTCACACATCACAATAGAAAGCAGAGATTGTTAGCTACAAAGTAGACTGTGAAAATGCACCCCTTGTACAAATCTGAAATCAAATGTTTGGAGCCTACAGTCAGCTTGCAGTACCATGAAGAGAGTAGCAAGCTCTTTGAATGGAAGGATTTCATGGTGGTAGTATAACATGTTTATTATGACAACAGCAATCCTGCATCCTGCTTCCGTTTGTTTGTTGATTATCTCCCAGGTGAGGAGTAAAACAGCTCTGCTTGTCATAAATCTGGGAGGCTGCTTACAGAGCTGATGGCTTGTTAGACAGCAGTGATGGGGACGAGCAGAGATTCAAGGATCCCACTCCTTGGTCAGGAAGGGCTGAAGCAAGACTAGTTTTATCGCCTAGACACAAGCTTTGTTTTTTTTAAAGCCAGTAAATCTCACTGAGCAGCTTCTGGGGTGTTCTGTCCCATGGATGCCCTCTGTCTGCACAGGCAGAAAGGCAGGAGTATAACGGGTTGGAAAAATCCATAGCGTCAGGTCTGCAGCAATGATGGCAGTGCTTTCATTTTCAGCATCTTCAATGCTGTGGAAGTTAACGATGATTTAATGAAGTGGTGGGAAGCCATGTGGACTGTCGCTGTTTTGTTGCCCTACCTGTTGCAGACAGGCTGCCGTGTTCTACCTTTGGTAGGAGGCACTGCCATGAGAACTGAAGCTGGTGTTTCCTGAGCCTTAATGTGGAATCCGTATCGCTGTCTGTGGGTAGGTTTAGGAGATGAGGAATGAGAAAGATCTGATGTCTCTGCAGTTGTTTTTGTCTCAGTGGGTTTTGTTTTCTTTCTTTAAAAAAAAAAAAAAGTATTAAAGCAAAACTCTTGTTCTGGCAAGATCTCGCAATGGGGATATGCAAAGACACAGAATGAAGTATTTCAAGTGAAACCAGTTTTAAGGATGAGATGTGCTTTAAGGTGTCTCTAAAATGAAACGCTGAATGACAGACTGCCCTTTGCCTGAAATGTAAGTAGATCATGGCTGAGGGTAATTTTATAGTCAGCCATTAGGATAATCAGTTTATCATGAATTTACTGAATGCTGAAGAATTTTCTAGAGAGAGCTTGCATGTGTTTAAAAAAAAATGGGTGAAGAGTTGTGCTGGAACACATTTAACTAAATTAGCTGCTTGCAATGAAACTTGTAGCTTATATATATGGTCAGTGAAAGGTTTAGGCTGTGAATTTTGCACTGCATTTGACATAGACTGAGAGTGTGTATCCAGATGCTTGTTTGACATGTGAAAACTTGCTGCGCTGCGGTCGCTTGGTGTGTTGCTTGAGTCTGCTGGGTTGTTTTTTTCCATGGAAGCCTCTCACACAGATGAGAGACCACTTTAAGCCAACCTTAAGCTGCCTACAGTGTTGGCTATCAAGACTGAAAAGCTCTTTAAAGGGAGAAGGTGCTGAAACGCTGCTTGTTTTTGGTGTGTGTTTGTCTGTATTTTGATTTGCACATGTGAAATGTGAGGAGGTATCTAAACAGTGCTGCTGGTCTCTTTGTTCTTCCTTCTTCCCAGCTGCCAGCACAGATAGCCATCTCTGGATTGTGAAGAAACCTGTGGAATTAGGTATCTAATTTAGCTGCAGCCCACGTCCTAGAAAGTTTGAGGAGTGGAAGGTGCTTCCGTTCAGTGTGAGAGGTGTGTGCTGCGGGTGGGCGAGTAACCAAAACAGCCTGGATGAGTGAAAGGGGAATGAAGGGATCCTGCAGGAGGGCTGCTGGTCAAAACCTCCTCTTTTGTGTTTCTTAAGCCTTCCCCCACAGTGGTCTGAGCGGCTGTGAACCTGAGCACAGTTAAAACATACTCATATTCTGCTGTTTGGATGTGAGTAAACAGTTGCACAAGTTGCTGTGTGATATGTTTTGTGATGGTTAGGGCCCTGAGATGAGTGGAAGGGGATGTGGCAGCAAAACTCTTAAAATGAGTGAGGCTTGAACCTATGGGCAGGATCATTTTGGATTAGGAGTAGGTTTTGGGAGGTCCTGACTCTGTGTGGTGTTCCCATTTAAAAATGAGTATTGTAGCTCACAGGCAGCAGGTGAGGCTTAGTTTATTAAAGGTTAGGAAGCAGTTAGATTGAGGATGGTTGGAGTGTGCCATTCTGTTTTGTTTTGTTGGGTTTTTTTTGTTGGGTTTATTTGTTTTTCCCCCTTTTGCTAATATACACAGTTGGGTTTGGATACCAGCTTCCATTTCTGCTATTAGTGCAGAGGATCCCTGTTTTAGTCAGGAGCTATGTACTGCAGATAACTACCAACATGTTTCCAAAGTTCAGAATTACTCATGTCTTTGAAATGTTCTATTTTGCCGATAAGAGCTGGGTACAAGGTAAGATTGCCTTGACGCTGTGAACTTCTCTAAGGTATTCATCCGTGTTTTTCCTTTCTCTTCCTTCTGTTCAGTACTGTTACAGTGAAGATTCTTCATTAGTCATTACGATCGTTGATATTCTTCAAACAGAGGAGTTTCAGATTTAGCAAAACGTGAAACGTGATAAAGACACAAATAGACATGATACTAAAAATGTATATAACTGTCAAGTTGTGCTTTTTTGTGTGTGCCTCTTGAGTAAATTGTTGAATTTCTCAATGAGCATTTGTGAAGTTCGGTTAATGTTTAGTTGCCACACGATGCAACATGTGCGTGTGTAGATGGCTGAACGTGTTGTCAGTGTTGGCATCTCTGGAGAGACCAATTCAGAATGTGTTAGTTCCTCAGATTTGTGTAGAAGCCCTTCTTTGCTGGAGGTGCCAAAGCAAATCCGTTCTTCATGGGCAGATACGTTAATAGACTCAGCACTTAAAAGCTCCAAAGGAAGCATGTTACAGCAATGACGATGAACTTCAAAGGAAAGCAACTCTTCTGGCTGGCTTACCAGGCTCCTGTCTATGACACAAGTTGCTGCTTTCATAGCTATAGCTAAAAATATGCAGGTCAAGAGCTGGGTAGGAGTGGAGGCCGCTAAGGCAAATAGATGGTCTGACTGGAGCCTGAAGTGCACACGTGCTTTTTGCCTTGTGGAGAGCAGATATCTACCTGAGCTCTTTGTAACTTGTGAGGGTGGGGGACTGAAACCTTCCACAACGTGAGCAGCGATAAGAAACATGTCTTACCAAGGACTTGGCATCATATGAAACAGAGTCTGCAGCTTTGCTTGTTTGGGTAGCTGGAAAAACACAATACAGATGCTGAGATCAAGATCTGCTCAGGCTGGCAGAATGCGAACGGCGCTTGGCAAATCCCGGAGTCTGGAAGAACTGTACTTACTGCTTAATCAGTTTTGAAAGACCATGCCATTAAACTAATTAGACATAATTCAGAATTGACTAACAGGAGCAACAGCAGTGTGTTTGTGTTGATTGCAGTCTATTCAAACTCAAAATAGTTCTGTTTTTTTTTTTTTCTTTTGAGACAACCTTTTGAAAGGTGAAAGGAAAGTGGAGGGGGACAAAAAAATCCATGGGCTGATGCTAGTTATGTGTCTTAATGAAGTGCTGGCTGAATTTTAAACACGGGATTGTGAGTGCAATAAAAGCCCGCATGGAATAGCAGGTAGAATTGTGTGAAAAGCAAAACCAAAAGCCCGTTGAACTTTTAAATGAATAGACCATTCACTTTACCATGTAACTGAGGTCTGGCACATTAAACCTACCTTGTATTTAATGAAGTCCTGATGTAATTTTAATTTATATTCTCTAAGAAATTTCTTTTTCCTAGGTCTTTCCACTACCTCCACTTGTTCAGCATTTTCTCTCTTGGGAGTATAGCAACTTGCGATATCGGTAGGCACGAATGTGAGAGAAAAGCGTACCCTGAAATTTTACAGCATATGAACTCTAAAGCAGACCACTAGTGTTGGGCCTCCTGCAGTCAGTTTGAGCACCAGCCCTTCCATAGGTCTGCAGGCAGTACATGAGCTTCAGGAATTGATTTATTTTCACTTCTCTGAGGAAGGACCAGAAGGCAAAATGAACAAATTGGGAGTGTACTTCTGACCAAAGATCAATGGGATGTGACTAGAGCACCGATAGAGTACCAGTGAGATAAAAGTGACATTGCTAGGAGACTTCCTAGCTTTATTCATAAACTTCACAGTCTTAGAAACGAGCAGTATCAATTGTACCCTAAAACTCCTTCATGAGGGTTGTTAGTGTCTGAATTACAAGCTTGAGGTAGAGTGATGCCAGCTCCTCTTTTTCAAGCCAGGATTGCTGGCAGCATCACGCATTGCCTTTTTAAGCATTTTTGATTGCAACCTTTGTCTTCCAAAAAAGAGTCCAGAGTAGTTGCAGTGACCTTTCTTTTCGCATTTGATATGTCCATTAAGGATAAGAGCGCAGCAGCAGTTTTTCTTCTTCCTTCCAATTTTCATAAAATGGAGAAGCAAAATGTTATAAAACATACAAATGATATAATTTCCTCTTTGTACCGCGTCTCCAAGTGATCTTTCCGTGAAATGCTTGTCCTTTTCTACAACTAAGACGTTTGTAGATGTGTCACTGAGAACCAGTGATTCAGAGTTCTTGGATGTCCGCTCTTCTGAGATAACTTATACCAGGGTTTATCTCTTAGTTACATCAACAGAGACCACCCAGCTTTAGTGGGCACTTGATGACGTTGGTTTGCACAGCTCCACCTGCTCATCTTTTAGATGCTATAGGAGGTTTCTGCCTTTCTTGCACAAAATTCTGCATATTAGAGACGGTGGACGTTTCTGCTGTAATTTCTTGAAGCAGCTTTGGAAAGCTTTCAAGCTTTCAAAGTTAAGGGCTCTCTATTTACAAATGGCTTCGGTAGTAGACTTCAGTGTCTAATCAGATAGGGTATGCTTAAAATTTCTAATGGAATCCTTGACAATCTGCCAAGGGATGACATAGGTTTTCTAATGAATTGTTTTAATGGAGCTCTGGCTTGCTATTTGGTTAACAGTCTTCAGGGTAGCTTCAGGCTGCTTACTTTCCAATTTTCTTATGTTATCTGGAGATAAATGTCCACCTTATCGGAGCTTAATAGCCAATTAGCTGAGAGAAATAACATCTGAAAATACGAGAAGCAGTTTTGTTCACTGGCAGGATATTCTCATTTTAACTGAGGCTGAGTCTGAAGTTGCTTCCCTGTTGACTGTTACTTCTCCTCTTAAACAATCTCATGAAGAAACTGTTGAGCCTGCAAAGCTCAGTTTGGCTTATTTTTTTTCCCCTGCTTCGTTTGTTGCTCATCAACAGTTGTAAAGTTGGGCAGCCCACCTTGGGGAACAAACTTTCCCATTTTAAGAAGCAATCAGTGTAACCTCCTCTGGGTCATTGTGGAGCCTGAAGAGACCTGTGTGAGACCTGTCAGGTCCTGTTAAAATTAAACTTACCTGACTTCTGAGGTATCTGGAGATTATCTCTGTTTCGGACAGGAAACGTGTCTGATAGGAGATATCTCAAAGGGAAAGTGACTTTTGAGACGCAGTGCACTCCTTCCAAACATCTATCTCTTCTCTGTAGGAAAACTAACTTGGCACAGACTTAGTAGTTAATCCAGTATTGTTTAGTTCATTCTGGAAGGAATGTGTCAGCCTGTTGTTTTGGAAAGAGTGTATTACTGAAATGCTGCAGTGCATGTTGTGGTTAGAGAAGGCTTTGATTGAGACCAAGCTCAGCTGTCAGAATTCAACCCTTGGTGTAAATGGCTATACCAAGAGCTTGTCATTGCATGCTTCCAGGGCAAAATCGTTTGGAGAAAATGAAACATATGGATTCCTAATCTGTTTTTAAACAAGTTTCCTAAGTTACCGCTTTCTTTTCGGTACGGGGGTTGTGTGCCTCTAGAATTGCTGTGTGCTGTGGTTGGTTGTTGAGCAGCAGGGCTCTAGGAATATGGAGTTCATAGAACCATTAAGGTGGGAAAAAGCCACAAAGATTTCCTAGTCCAGCTGTGAATCAGTCACACCATCATGTGTACTAAAGCATGTCCCTCTGTGCAACATCTGCCCTTTCCTGCCTCCCGGGATGGTGATGCCACCGCCTCCCTGAGTAGCCTGTTTCAACGCCTCACCATCTGAGAAGAGATTTTACTTAATATCCAACCTGAAACTCCTGTGATGCATCTTGAAGCCATTCCCTCTCATCCTATCACAATTACAGAGAAGAGACTGTCCCCCACCTTACCACAGCCTCCTTTCTGGTCGATGTAGAGAGCGATAAGGTTTCCCCTGGACTCCTTTTTCTCCAGTCTGAACAATCACAGTTCCCTCAGCTGCTCCCCGTAAGACTTGTGCTCCAGACACCTCACGGGCTTTGTTGCCCTTCTTTGGACATGCTTCAGAGTCTCAAAGTTGTGTAATGAGGAGCTGAAGACTGAGCACAGTACTCAAGACGTGGCCTCACCAGTGCTGAGTACAGAGGGATAGTCACCTCCCTGGTCTGTTCTGTTGCAGCTGGGCCTGCCTGTGTTCTAATCAGAGTCCCCGAATGAGGTATTAGCTGCATATGTGCTCAGAGATTTCTGCATATGTCTTTACTTGTTTACTACTGATGAATGAATTATTCAGGATACGGCTGTGGGCCTTTGATACTGATACTTTTTTTTTTTTTTTAAATAACGTTCCCTAAAAAGCGATTTATATATTTGGAAAACTACTGATCAGTACATGTCTTCAGGTACCCATCTCCTTAGAATCTGAGCAGCACGGAAACATAAATTATGGATGCCTGCAGCATTCCCGTGGGATCGGAGAGCATTAGTAATCATTAACAGATAGAGAAAACTGAAGCCAAGGAAAGCGGAGTAATGTGATCATACGAGACATCTGTGGTAGGGCTGAATCCTCTCTCTGGTCTTCTCAGATTGCACCCTGAAAGCTGTCCTTTCCTGTAAGGGATCCTGTTGGCGAGGCTGGGCTGTGTCGCAAGGATCACATTGATCTTCTTCCTTCTGAAGCTCAGCATTGCTGGCATTCCTGCCAGGGAGCAGATTCGGAGCCGACATGCTGACATTACACCGCGTGTTGTTTAACTCAGGTCGGATGAGTTTGATGGCTGAGTCTGTGTCTCCCCCGCTCTAGCAACTGGGGGTGAAGGCTCCAGAAGTGTGAGAGACTTCAGTAAGTGCGTGTAGACAGCATGTAGGGCTGCTGGCACAGCGCAGCTGGTGTGGGATTGGGAAGGGGCACAGTGTGAGGTGAATGTATATGACACCCTCTGCCTGTTTTCTAATAGCACAAGTAAACAGTAGTTACAGTGGAAAATTCAGGTGAGAAGTGTGGTTGGAGTAGAGAGTTCTCTTTCCTAGATGACTCTTATGCATCAGTGATGGAAATGTTCCCTGGTGGTACTACTGACAACTTCAAGTGGCAGTAAGAGTGTTTTGAATCCTGAGTAGATTTCTTGGCTTTCTGTTGAGCTTGCAGTTGAATTTATTTGCACTGGCAAAAAAAAGTTAGCTAACTTGGAGCCATGCTATGTGTAGACTTCAAGTGCCTTGACGCAGTAGGGTTTCAGGACCACCTTTGCTTCCTCAGGGCAAATCGTGCTGCAAGTCGTGCTGCTGAACGTATGTTGTAGATCACATTTTTAAAGTGGTTTTTTTTTTTTTTTTTTTTTTTTCTCTAGCTTCCTTTCTACTGCCCTTTCATTTGAACACAGTCATCTTTTTCCTTTTTCTTTTTTTTCACCTCTGAAAAAGTAGTAAGTAGTTACTGAAATTACTCAGCTTGTGCGTGGAGCGCTCACAGTGCCTCTCTGAAGTGGGGACTTTTTTACAAATGGGTAGAGTGGAATATAAATCAAGGTGGTGTGTGCTCTTGTACAGACAGGACTGAGACAGCATCCTGCAGATAACAGTGATCCTTGCCAGTGCTTAACATTAGGCAGATTGTTTGCTCTTGGCCTTTCTGCCTTGCTTGAAATGGTGATACCACCTCAGTTTCTTTAGTTTCATAAATGCTGGTAAGTGCTCAGTTCCCCAAAGTGAGTGATATCAATAATTCATTACCACTTAATTGCTGGAGCTGGTTTCTGATTGATTTGGTAAGTAGGACACTAGGAAATGGTACACTTCCCCTGTCAGCTGTGTTTAGCTGCTTTGGCAGACGCCTCGTGGAGACTTGTCCCCATGCCTTCTCCTTCTTCTTCAGGGATTCTTTGCCCTGGACCATAATAATGCTTGCAGGAAAAATGAGGCAAACAGCACAACAATCTTACAGGGCTAGGGATGAAACATGGGAAAGGGCTGTTTGTTAGTCTACATAATCTATCTCCTAGTCCTACTGTAAGTTTTTTTTTTTTTTTTCCATTTTTGAGTGTATTGTACATTTCCAGAATAGGTAAGTACAGCAGGACTTCAATCATAGTGTCTTCTGGTCACTTCTAGTTCAGGGCGTTGTCTTTATCTTAGAATACGATTCAGCTGTATGAATCCTTCTCAAAGACACTGCAATGTCCTAATAAATAGTACACAACTCCAGGAATATGTATTCTGAGTCTAGCTTGCCCAGGAGAGATTAGAAAGGAGTATATTTTTATTTTAGCTTTTTTTTTTTTTCCATGAATGCACATAGATTCCAAATAGATTTAGCTCTATATCAAACATATTGAGAATTATTGTATTGCTGCTTTTACAGATTTTTGAGGCCACGTATCTGAATTCCTCTGTTCTTTGAATGAATCTACATGGACATATTTCAGTAGTTTTTTTCTCTGTTTTAAGCTGCTGTGTATGAATATGAAGATGTATTGACAGCCTGATTCTCAGAGATGAGACTTTTTGTTTTTAGGTGTTCTGGTGTGTTTACACTTCACTGAAATAACAAGGCTGGAAAGAATGTCAATGTCACTAAGCTGCTTTGCAGGATTTCCTCAAGATCACTTCATTTCTTCCTTTTCCAGTCAGCAAGTTTCCTTTAAAAACGTAGCTTTCTAAACCCAAATTTCAGAAGATGAAATTTCATTGAAACGGGAAGAAGTTAATCATTTCAGCCAGCTGTAATTTGTTCTGTTCACACAGTGTCAGTCTTACGTCTCTTCAGAGGAAGGGGAGAATAATTGGACATAAAAGGTTGCTTTTACTCTGAGTGAACTTGTTAAAGCTGGGAGTTTTGACTTTAATTTCTTGTGGCTAGGGTATTGAAAGCAGCCATGTACCTCTGCAGTATGTTCTTAAAGCTATGTTTTGTTTAGAGACGCACAGATTTATTGTGGGTTTCTCTAGGTAGCAAATTGAGAAAGCCTGGGTGATGGCTGAAACCTTCAGTTTGAGCACAGTTTTTGATTCTGTGCTGTTTTTTCCCAGTGTGATTCTAATATCTTCAAAGGAGCTGCTTTGCAACAGGAGAAGATATTGAGAGTTGGGCTGATGTGTGAAGATGGAATAGTTGCATTTCTGTTCCCAGTGGCAGGTTTTGTGCTCTGAGGGCCTATATGGTGGAAGCTTAATTTTCATCTTGCCATGCAAAATTATTTGCACTCAGTAAGGTTTGATCACAGAACATCTCTGTTAGCATGTGCTTCCTGCTGACAGGGTGCTTCTAAAACGAGCCACAAGTGTTGACGTACTGGGGAATGCGTGGTGACACTCACCTCCAGCAGTCACTGTGGATGATGTGACAATCTGCTCTGTCTGTGCCTTATATCATTCCAAGTACCTGAGCCTGTTCTATCAGTGTGGTCTGTCCCTTCCTGAAGTGTGCTGATTACAGGGTTATCTGGAAGGTACTGAGAAACTTTTGATGTGTGTCAAATAGTGACAGTAATGAAGCTGCGAAGTTGCTTTGTTGATAGCGGTCTCCATGACGAAATGGCCTTCCTGCCTTTGGGATGAACCTTTGTGGCTGCTGAAGGGATGAGTACCATTGGCATCTGACTTTTAGAGGAAGAGACTAATTTTTGCTAGACAACCCCTGTGGGCTGGAGAAAATGCAACCAAAATGTAAAGGGGTAGTGGATGGTTTATGTTGGTGGCTGTGCTGCATCATCTGCTTCATATGTGAAGCATGTGAGTGTGGGGTAGGGCACTTACACTCCGTGATGCATTCAGTGCTAAGAGTCCTGGGTGAGCTTTATCATTGCATTATACCTTCAGTTTTCTCTTTACATTTTTTTTTCAGCTAATCCACAGAGTATGGATTAATGTCAAATGTATTTTTTTTGTGTTAACTTCCCGAGTCAGAAATATCCATATATATAATTTGCAACAAAGCAGTAGGTGCACAAATCTTTCCTTTCTGAGTTGTAGACTATATTGTGTTTGAGGATGTGGAAATTAATTGCATAGAAGATTAGGAGGATGGGAAAGAGCTACAGTAATCACATTCTACCTTTCTTCTGAGTAGTATACATTTAACTTAAATGAATTCAGTTTATGAATTGACCTTCAAGCATTAGTCCCTTCTAGAGGGACTGTCCCATGAACAAATGGGAAGCTCTGTGACTTAAGCAGGAAGAAAAGACAGTGGAAGAGCAGTGCTTTTGATATAATGGGCAACTGTACAGCTAATTTCTCCTGCACGTACTTCATTTACATGGCCGTCAAGAGTTAAATTATTAATGAGGCTTGATTACTGAAGGATGCTACCTCTAAGGTTGGCTCTCCCCTTTCCTTGTGCTTCAGTTGCCAAGTTGGAGGAGCCCTGATACTTGTGGAGTGGTGTGAGCTGCCAATAGGCTTCCTTCCAAACCTGAAGTGGGGAATGCTGCTGAGTTGCCCATGTCTTTCTCAAACCTTGTTGTTTCTAGTTCTTGAAGTGCAAGGAGTTTGCTCTGCAATGTGGTGCACTCTTAGCCCACCCTTGTCGATGCAGGTGGGCTAAGGCGTGTCAGGAAGGGGCCTGCTGGGGCTGCTGGGAGTGGAGCAGCACGCCGCACTTGGTGCAAGGCTGTCCCTGTGCCAGGCAGTGTGCCTGCTGTCCTCTGCTGCCGCAAGGCCTGGAGAAGCCATCCTGCTAAGTCCCTCTGACAGATGTCATGGAGTGTTAGTGTTTACGGAGAAGAAAGCCTCCTTTATCAGCAGCAAACTGAAGGACAGTGAGATCTTTTGTTCGTGTTAAGAACGAGATTGTAAAAGATCCCTTATTCACAGTCTTTCTCATGGGCATCCAACCTTTTGGTTTGTCTGGGCCACAATGAGTGAACAGGAACTGGGTTGCGTACACAAAGGTTGCTCTGAAAGTAATGCCTCTTATTTATTTTTATGGTAACAACCGATCCAAAGGGCATGATAGTGGTATGTATTTTATCAAATTCTCATCTGCAAATCTGCTGTTTTTGAACACAGTCACCTCCAGTAGCTGTGCATTTTCACCAGTGATGGGCAGTAGCCTGCATGCTGCACTTCTGAAAATCAGCACCAGTGGAGATGACCCATTGTTACCACTGCTGAAATGCACCACCCCACTGTACTTCCATTCACCTTGTGGTCTCTGTTAACATTCAGCAAGCATCTCTGAATGTCAGTGGCTGCATTTTTTTTCCCCATGTAGAAATTCAGTTCCGCAGCTTTGGTTCGTATGCACTTCCATGTCAGACGCCATTTTGTCACACTGCCACCATCTGTCACGTGGCAACAAAATGTAATGGAATATCAGTGGGAAGGTTCAGCCTCTACTGCCATACCACCAACATCCACCTCTGACGTTGTGGGCCAACATAATGAAGTAGGAAGCATTACTTTTACATTAGGAATAGGAAACATTGCTTTTGGAACAGCCCTCGTAAAACATATAATATAGTTATTGTATATAAATAACAAAACTCATTTTAATCTTTATAATTTTTTTTTTACTAAAATGAAGAAAAGAGAACAGCAAAAACACCAAACTGGTGGGATATGTGACCTTGATTTTGTGAAACTAAGTCATCAATCCCTGGTTCAGTGGCAGTGTCTGCAATTCTTAGTGAACCCAGAAAGTGTTTGTCAGAGATTTTTGATGGAATGTTATTCTTCCTGTGCTTCATCTTTGAAAACAATTGTTCACAAATGTGGGTACTGCCAAAAGCGGTGAATAAGGTGTGACTGTGAAACAAGGGTTATTTTTCTCTGGTCAGATGGGGGCTTGTAAAAGTAAAGAGTCACGGTTAAATTTTTCAGTTGAATGTCTGATTGGAACTCTGTACATTCGGTCTGGAAATACGCATATTTATTTATGTTATATTTATGTTGGCTGAAAATGGAGTTGAAAACGATATATTTATATCATTTTGCTGGTTTGGGGGCAGGGGGTGGCTGCACTGTGAGCTGGTCTGGGCCATATGCAGCCCACAGGTTGCATGGTGGATGTGCCTGATCTGTGTGATCAGTGTTGGATTCCTCATCCCAGCCAACTATTTTGGCCTTTGTGTTCCTAATGAAGTGGGTGCAGAAGGGGGAGAGAACCTCAGTGTATGGATGTTTTCATTGTATTGGGCTTTCCTATGTGGGAAGTGGGAGCTGTGACTGCAACTTCTTGACAGAAGAGCAAACCAGAATGTGTCAGCCTGCTTGTGATGAGAACAAGTCCTTGCAATAGCTGTCTCAAAGGGACTGGTGTGTGAGGATCTCCGGTGCTTTATCAGGAGCTTTGTTGCTTCCAAGTGTTCTTGGTCACCTTAGGGGAAAGGAAGAACTCTGAACTGGCCAACAAGAAGGTTGCTGCTCTCTCAAGTCTGCTGAGGTGGTTTTAGAAAATCCAAGACCAGATGAATCTGAAAGTGGGTTGAGTCATGCTTCTGTCAAGTAAGAATTAGTTAATATAACAGCACTACACTTGGATTTGGTAGCCTGTAGAATTGCAAAGACTCAGGGCTGCTTAACGAAGTCATTCCTGCTCCATGTCTGAAGTGAGGTGGGGGAGACTCTGTCCGGGGCCCATGCATGCTGTGCTAGTGGTCTGTCTTTTTGTCAGTGCCTGTTTGTCTAGAACTGCTACTTGTCCTTGTCCTTAAAGCATCCATTATCCGCAGTTTTCATTGTCTTCTGAATTTCTTGTAGTGTGTGGGAGGGAAACTGCAAATGTGCCATAGTCGGAGCTAGCTAAGTGGTGATATCTTGAGCGTGTGAAAGAAATTTGAACGTGATTGTTACAGAGAAAATATGTTGCCTTTTATTGCAAAGGCATCTCTTTCTTTCCTCATCTTACCCAGATCTGATAGGTGCTTAACGTTGCTTGGCATTAGCAGTTTGCTGCTCACTGACCTAGAAGAAATTGCTGTTGAAACTCAGCAACGCACAAGCTGTGCTGCCTTTGTCCTTATTCAGTAAATACAGTGATTATTTGTGTTATAATTTCTGTCTACAGGCAGGGGAAAAAATAAACAACCTTTCAAGAAGAGAGTGATACCTTTCTTTTAATTTTGATTAATCAAATACATTTTTCTCCCAGGAAAATAAACACAATGTGTGAGGCCCGCCCAGCTAAATTTACACCCTGCAATTTTCAGACATTCATTGCCACTAAATTGGCAGAGTGGCTAGAGCCAAGCATACCTGCTTTGCAATTATATCCTCTGGGTTGGTATTTATGGGAATGCCCAGCTAGGCCAATGAGATGCAAAATTAACCCTTAATGGCAACATGCTGAAACTGCTTCTTGATTAGTGAGTTTACCAAGGCACTCAAAGAACCCTGGTTATCATCTCACGTGTTCCTGCAAGTTTACCACTTTTGTTTGGTTCCCTTGAGCTTTGGGAAAAGATTGGGATATCCTTTAATTTACTGTCAGTTTGGGTTTTATGTGAAAATAAGCATATCTTGCTTTGGAACAAAGTGAATAAATAGGTGTTTTATTCTCAAAAGCTTTTTTTTTTATCAAACATTTGGGATCCATGTCTTTTCCCAAGGTGTCTTCAGTTGCCACAAATATTATTGACTTCTTTATTTTGAAAGCTTTCATAAAAAGTCATGAGACTTTGTTCCTTCCAGGCCTTGTCTGTGAAAGTTCAGAGCAATTTGTGGGATCGTTTGTTTGTTTCTCAGCCCCCTCAGCTTTGCCAGTTTGGTATGATCTGTCAGGACATGTCTGTGCCCCAGCTTCTTCCAGAAGTACACTTGGTAGCCTGCATAAATGTGACAGATGCCAGTGGGAATATTGAGCTTTCAGGGGTCATTTAACCAGCAAAGTGATGCATGAAGTTATAGCAAGGTTTCATTTTGAGAACACCTGATGCAAGATTTTTGATAGAAGCCTTAAAAGATGACAGTGGTTTTGTAGTTAACCAGAAGCCTGTTAATTTGTGTTCTGTCCCATTCTTGGTCTATTCTACTAAAACACAGCCAGGCTCAGAAGATGCAGGAAGAAGTGGAAAAGGAAAAAAGCTGGTACATCACATAGTCTGAATCCTGGTCTGTCTCTCTATGGCCCTTCCCAGGGACCTCGTCCAGAGCTCTGCCTCAGTCTCTCTGGGAGAGGCATTCAGTTTTCTCTCACACACATTAAAAGCTTTTCTGCTTTTTGCTTAATATTCTTCTGTCCAACTTCATCCCAGTACTCTTTGCTGCAATGTTAAACGTTGCCACTGTTGAACGAGCTGAAATCCACAGTTGTGTACGTTGCGGACAGACCCAACTTTGCTGCAGTCCTGAAAGCTTTCTGTAATATGTGGTATCTTGCTGTGGCAATATTTGCTGGAAAGCTTAGTCCCGGATGCCTTACAGAAGGATTGCATACCCCTGCTGCCCGCCCCGTGTTAACTTCCCATCTGTGTGGAGGGTCTGTATGGGCTCCACTGTGGTGGAGAAACACCATTTCTCTCAGTTAGGGCTTCTGGTGCCAGTCTAAGTGAAATAGATAAGGCGAAACTGAACTGTGAAAAGAACGAGCTCTCACTTCAATATGATCCCTGCTGTGTATCTTCTTAGCAGCATGTTTCCCATTGACAGAATGCAAATGCCATTTATTTTTCTGTTATTGATTTGCTTACAGAAAGCAGCAGAAGCCTAATCCATACAGCAAATACTGATTCTTTTTATTTTCTGTGTTTATTTTTATTATTACTGCATAAAGCACATCAAAGAACTTGGTCTGAATGGTAGAAAAGCACATTTTAGATAGGTGCTTATAAAAATCGTTATTTTTCACTTGAAGTGATTATTTTCTGAGTCTCCAGTAGTGACTGTGGGAAATTCCCAACTTCAAGTAACCAGTTGTTGTTTGCATCCGTCACGGCCGAGTTCTGTTTTTTGCCCTCGTTTAACTTTGTCTGATCTTTCCCTAGTGCAAGACACATGTGCAGAGCAACCAGAAATAGCAGATGCATGCCATCTTTGATCAAATAAACCTTTCAAGTCTAAAGTAATGGCAAAATCTCCTCAGACAGACCCAGGGCATGACATAGGAGGAAGCTGTGTCCTGTGGTGTTTTGCTGATGAATCAGATCAGTATGAGCAGCGATCTCCAAAATACTGAGGGGAGAATGATGTGAATGTTGGCTGTGCCACAGCTAGTCCCGTTTTCAGTGTAGTATGGCTAAAAACTAGCTGGTTCGGACCCAACCTGGTGATCCTCTGAAGTAAAGGCATTGTTTTTCCTTATTGCTTTGAAATTGTTTTCTGTGTGTGTGTATCCATTTCTGTGCTGTCACTGCGCTTGGAAAGGAATTCTCTGCCTTTCTACTTGCAGCTTCAAGGATGCTCGCAGTTCCGACTGCAGCATGTTTTGGCACCCAGTCAGGTGGTGTTTCCAGGTTCTCACATTGGATTCTTTCGGGTCTAACTCTTCTCGCTGTTGGATTTACATTCCTGCTTGAAGAGGTTTAGTGTCTGTTTCTGGCTACTGCTTCTTTCTAGGGGCAGTGCTGCCCTGTCCCCATAGGCAGTGTGCTGTCACTGGTATTTAGCACAGTCGCTCTCCTCATGTTGAGCTGTTGTCTTTCCTTGACTCCAGTTGTCTTTTGCTAATTGATCTCCTAACTTCAACTGTTACTTTAACGTATTGTTTGGAAACAGATTCTTGTTCCTCTTCCAGATTTCATTTTAGGAGCCCCAGGAGAGAGCTTTCTGGACTCCTTGTTTTCTATTCTTAGGGCAGGACTTCAAAGCAAGAGCTGAATTGGTTTCCCGAGGTAGGGAAGTCTGCAGATCTCTCTGTGTCTAGATGAAAATCTTGGCTATCTGTCATCAATCTCCTCACACTTGGAAATTAGCTCAGTGCTGTTGAGTGAGAGGTTATGGGCTTTCCTTTCTTGTTAAAGGCAGCATTGCTGTTTTGTTTTGCAGCCCTGACCTGCTTCCTGGCATGGGCCCTCTGTGGGGCCTCCCATCACAGCTATCTCCAGGCTGCAGCCTCCTCATGTAGCTGAAGCCCTCTGCTTGTTACGGAGACCACTGCTTTCTTTCCCCTGCAGATGTGCTGCATTGACATGTCGTCGCATCCTAAGTGCATAAATTGTTCTCCCATTGATACAGGGGGGTGTGATTATCATAAATTTGTTATCTTAAATACGTCTTTTCTTTTGCTCTACCACCTCTTGATTCACTTAATACACATATATATAAAGGCTTAGTATTCACTTCATCCAAGATTTGCTGTCCCGCGCTGACATCTGTTCCTACCAGTTTACACAGGCTTATGATTTATACAGGGTGATGCTGTCGGAAGTGTCCTGTTGCCAAGGAAAACGTTAAACAAGGAGGGCTGTGTTTGCTCGGAGACCAAGCAGCTAAAATCTAGACATAACAGCAGAAAGCAGCTATATACAGATCCGTGTGTAGTGGTTCGGTTTCATCACGCATGAATATTTAAAGGATGGGTTTATGGGTGACTGATTAGGCCCTGCATTGTGAGAGTGTTTTAAAATTTTATGTTCTGTTGTGTTCTGCAAACAGAATGGAGTTGTCTCAGCAGTTTGTGAAATAAAGGCAAATTTGTGTTTAATCTCTTAGGAAAGATCCTTGCATAAACTGGAACTCAGTAGTAGCATCTCTCCCACCTCTGAGATGTTCTTCTGTTGACTTTCTTCTTTCTCCTCCATTAGTGGGCCAATCAAGAGTGGTCCCCTGACTGGAAAAAAGGAGGGAAGATCCAGCCTGGAATTCTTTTTGCTAGGTGGATGTGGGCCACCAGCACATTTCTCTTGCCATGTTTTATCAGCAAAGCAGTGAGAGGAAATTTTTGCTTGAGCTGCTGGAGCACAGTGCAGACATTCTGCTGCTTTGGAAGCACTTCAGCATCTCTGTTCTGAGGAAGCTGACGTTTTGACTATGAAAATCCTGTGTGCCTTCCAGAGTGGTGATGGCCAGCTGTTTGAGCATGAGGTCTACTTAACTGATACTTTATGCAATCGTACTGGGAGGAGTTGATGTCACGAGTTGATGCTTGAGACAGAAACAAGAGTTTGCTTACTCTATGGACTCTTGACATCCAAGCCCTATAGAGAGTAATTCCAGCTGTGGTTTCAGGATGACTAATGCCAGATGAGCAGATAGATATGCTGCCTGTATCAAGCCTGCACTGTTTGGATAGATACTGTGCAGCAACATGGGCTCTGGCAGGACAGATGATGTTGTCCTGATCATAAATCCACCAAGGCACACTAACACCGCCCCTTTCTCTCTTAAAATCCAAGCCTTTAAGGCATAACTGGCAGAATTATCTGAGAGGTTCTTCATTGTGTCAGGCACTTGCGGTATTTTATTCGTGTGACACTAGTTACGGTAAGACTTGATTTACTGTCTCTTCACACCAAAGTCTGAATCCATCAGAGAGGAGGGTAACGCATCTAACTGTGTCACGGAGGTGTTGCAAAAAAATTACAGTGACTTCAGGCAGTGGGGCTTTATAATTATGACAAAGTACATGCAAGTCTCTTTCTTCGAAGTACAGAGGCAGAGCAAAACAAGATAAAATGCTCTCTTCTGAGACGCTAGAAACAATTAACATTTCTGTCCTACTAGGTGTCTGTAGCTTGTAATATGGTATGTGAGTGGCTTAGTGTTGCACTTTGTTGCAAGGCAGCTGGTATATAGTGATGAATGTATTGCACGGGCAGTTCAGGATTCAAGAAGCTAGATTCTTTTTCTACATACACAAGTTCTGTCATTAAGAGCAATATATGGAATGTGTTAAAAGGGGATACTATCAATAGAATTAGCTTTGCTTTTAACTTGCTTGTATATAGAGATTGCATCTTTACTTTTTGTCCTTTCTTGCTCTTTTTGCTGCCATCTCCATCAAGCTGTACAAATTCTGTGTGATGAAGAACTGGAAGATGAAGCTAACGTGGTGACGCTCAGTAGTCAGCTTCCTGCTGTCAGACAGTAGGTTTTCTTCTTGGAGGGGTGCTCTGTCCATTGTGGGGAGCTACCTGCTTTTGTTCTGCTTCACCCCTAGAATTTCCTGTGTCACTGATTCTGCTTCACCCCTAGAATTTCCTGTGGAAATTCCTCTTTTGGAAGACCAGAAAGAGAATAATAATCTGTGCTGATAGGAAATTATTAGAACAGGAGTGATTATTCCTTAACCCTGAGGTGGTTGGTTGGTGGAATATATTCCTTGTGTTTCAAAGCATTATTTTGGACTGCATTAACTTTATGTGTAAGTGCCCAGAGATAATGGCTGTGCTCTTCTGAAAATATGAAGAGCACATCATTAGAAAAAATGCTTCCAGCAATTAACATCCTCTGGAAAGGATGGTGCTGTACAGTTTCCATAGTTTGCTTAAAATCATGGAAGGTGAAACTTGAAAGGTATCTGGGAAAGGCCAAAATCATACATTTTGAATTTTGATCTTGCTCTGAGGGTTGGATGCGTGTCAGAGAGACTTGCTGGGGAATGCTTCTTCTTCAATGTGCAGTTCAGTAATCTCATTATGTATTTCTGCCTCCTCTTCTGTTCAAACTTGTACTGTTTTGGGGCTGTGGTCTGTGCTATTAGTAGCTGATAGCCTGTTTTTCTTCCACCATAACAGCCATGCTGAGAGCCTATGGACCTGAGAGGCACTCATATTTTTGGTGTGTTCAAGCAGCTGTGCTAGGGACAGATGAACATGGGGGCTCCAGGAGAATGCCAACTCCCTCCACAAAGGCTGTAGGATTAAAATAAACCTGTTCACCTCAACTCACTTTCTGCATGTGGTGTTGCAAGGAAAAAGCTAGTGGCTGTTTATTAGGGAATGATTTAGAAGATTATATTTAATTCAAGCGTTCGCATGGCTAAGTGCTGAAAGGCAGCCACCTGCTACAGGGAATGTGCCAATTGCTTAAACTCATACCGTAGTCTGCTTAGAAAGTGATACTCTGTGTGTGTTATTTATGGTGGAGATGGTTACGTGTTAATTGCTCTCCAGTTCAATAAAGGGTGTTTTTGCTCTGAGGAATTAATGGCTCAAGGATGGCTTTCCAATAGTAGGCCGGCTTCTCAGCATTGTGTTTTTTCTGTCCAAATCGAAGGAGGCTGTCCCTTTCAGTAAAAAGGGTGTTCCAATTGACTTAGTTTGTCTTGGTAACGTTCAGTGTTTTAATCAGAAGTAACTGTGGGAATTTCTTCTGCTTTGGCTTGGTTTGATCCATTTTTAAGTCTTGAGAATGCTAGCTACAGAATATATTGCACCTGGAAAATGGAAGGAGGGTAAGTTGAACCTCAGCAGTGAGCAATTCCTTGAATTAATCACAAATGTAGCTGTAATTCAGTGAAGAAACATTTCTGAGAACTTGTGCAGCGGTGGGGCTGTCAATCTGCCTTTTCAAATAACCCTCATAACTTCTAATGTTGTATAAGCAGTGTAATCATCAGGCAGTTTAAATGAGGATAGGGTACGGTAGGGATTAAAATTATTCAAGGGGATTTAAGTTGTCAGATAATGGCTGGCAGATGTCCTTTACTTGTGACAGATACTTCAGTGGTGTCACTGGTTTTGCTGCAGAGCAAGAAGGAGCTTGTCTTGTTCTTGACTTCCCAAAACCAGCCTGAACACAAGCTGGGATGCTTTGAGTGTTATCAGAGGTATTCATGAAAGAGACAGAAAGTAAACTTAGTCCTCTGTAGCGTACCAATCTTTATCTGCTGGAGCTGTTAATAAACAATCTTTTTATGCTGAGCATACTTGGATTCTGATGGGACATTGCTCTTCAAAGCTGACTCCTCATTTTCATTTGAACAAGGGGTAAATTGTAGCAAAGAGGTTGAATAACTCTGTTGTCACAGAGCCTTTGGGGGGCTGCTGGAGTCCTGAATTCAGCATTGTCTCGTAAACATAAATAGCCAGCACTTTCAGTTTCACTGCACTGACTGTTAGGCCAAGTCTGCCTTATTTCCACCAATATTGCCTTGCTTACAATATACCTTCATTGCCAATGAAGATTATGCAGTGTTAAACTGAAATGTATAGGCAAGGCATAATGCTTGGAGTTTCCTTAAGCCTAGCTTTTAAATTTCTCTTCTGGCTGCTCCTATATCAGTAGACATCTGTAAAATAGATGTGGATTTGGTGAGTCAGATGCTTCATATCTGCGTGAAGAAATCTGGAAAGATGCATCTGTCCTCCCGCCTAAATCCACAGAAGCAACTGGACCTGAATGTAAACATTTGTAAATATTTGCAGTCTCTGAGGAAACAAGTCTTGTGATATCCTACCAGGCACTTAGCACTGCTTCTTTGCTGTCTGCAAGTTGACTTAGGGGCATTCTGTAAGAGTCTGCACTTATAGATCTGTGCAATATCCTGAGTCAGAAGGGACTCACAAGGATCATCAAAGTCCTTTTGACTCCACTCAGAACCACCTGAAATTCAAACCCTGTGTCTGTTGTTCCAAGGTCAGTGCGGTAAGAAATCAGTCTTGTAGTGTTCTACCTGGTACACAGAAAAGTGTTTTAATCCTCCTGAATACTTTAAATAAAAATCCTGTCATTTCTTCCTTTATAAAAACAAAAAATACCTATCACCTATGTTAATGAAAAATCCCCTAATCACATCTTTTGAAAAGACTCATACCATTAAGTTATGGATTGAGGTTTTAATCGTGAGAGAGAAAATTAAATTGCTGTCTTCATAGCTGTGACATTCTTTGCGCGTGAGCAGATATGAGAGGTATGTCTTTTTAATGCCATCTTGCTGCTTCCCGCTACTGATCTGCTCTAGTTTCTTTTCTGATCACAACGTGTTGCAGATCTCAGCAGAGCAAGGACACCTTTCTGATGCACTGGAATCAAACCTGGTGTGGCTTTGTGCCAGGCAAGGCATAAAGGACAACAGGAGGCGTTCATTCAAGTATGTGCTGAGTAGCCCTGGTGAGTAGCACCACAGCTACACAGCAGCCTGGATCTAAATCGATCTGCTCAACGTTTGGGAAATTTTACACAGAGATCATTGATGGTATCCAGTGACAGTTCCCACAAAAGGCACCTCAGAGGGTTGGCAGCGAAGACTTCATCCTTGGTGACAGATCCTCTTTGCAAATAGGCTGAATTATGGACACCATTGGTGACCAAGTTGAGTGCAGAAGTGTCTTGTATTTCTTCCTCAAAAACTCCTTTTCCAGAACGGCTGGCTGCTCCCTCTGAGCGTGTGTTCTGATGCACGCATAGCAGTACTATCAGTTGCAATCTGTTCTGTAATGTGCAGTTCTCTGGAGTGCTTTCAGGTTGAGGATTTTGTGAAAGTTATCCTCGCCTTACTTTGTTACTACAGTGTGACGTGCTCAGTATGAAATGCCCTTTTATTTATTTTTTTTCCTCCGATTCCTTTTTAGCGAGCATTAAATATTTAGATGCCAGCGTTTTTGGAAGTGGCTGCTAAAACAGATTGGTTTCCTTACTCAGTCCCCTTCAAAGTGAAACACGAGTCCCTTTTTTATTCAGCCCAGATGGTGTGCTTTTTAAAGTGAGCAGTGTGTTGCGGTGAAAATGGACTTCTTCTTTTCCCTTCTCCCTTCCCCTCCTCCTTCACTTAACTGAACACATCCGCGCAGTTCGCGTTTGGGCTGGATTCAAAAGTAGTCAGAGAGGCTGCAGGGTAAATATGTCAGCGATTGGAAAGGCGGCTCTGCCAGATTGAAGGAATTTCTGCCCTGCCAACAAGCAGTATAGCAAGTTGGCTGCATGAAAACTGACATCTGTACAGACTTCATTGGGATACTGCTTGAATCCTATTGAAAAATGGGTTTGGAGATGGAGCAGGTCCTTCTTTGTGCCTGTAGTGTTGCTCTTCTCACATTCCCATGCAGAGCAAGTGGCCACAGTGAGGGTTTCCTTGCAGCCTTGAGGGCCTTCATAGCAGGCAGAGGGGACTTCCAAAGCAAAGGAAAAGAGATGGGCTGTACAATTTAGATGATTCCACGTGTGGCGTTGTTTTGACAGTTCCTTACCCACTGGTGGATTTATTTTTTTTTTGGAGGTGGAGTAATGCTTGTGGCATGTTTCCAGGCCCAGACTCTGAAATTGCGGTGTCTAACCTGCACCTCTATTCCAGCAGCTGATGAGGGTCATATTTCAAGAGAAAGAGCTGTTGTTCCTTTGAAATAGGTGTGAGTCAGAGTTCACTGTTCCCATTCTGCAGCAGAACTCACATAGGTCTGTCGGCAACTTAATCTGCCCATATCTTTTGTTTCCTGCTTGGTAAAAAGGTTAGTGCAACATCCTTACTTAGAAGAGCATTGAGGATAAATTTATTGTATGGCAGAGGAAATCCTATAAACAAACCACTTTGCTGGGTAACAAAATCCAGTATCTGTTCTTGGCATTTCCTTTCAGTTCTGTAGAGCATACATACAGCCTTTGTTGGGAGCGGTTGTTGGAAGTATCAGGGACTTGATGGCTTTTTGAGGACGTTGTTTCTGAGTTTGTGCTTTTTGAGGCCTAAAACGTTCTCAACTGATCTAACTTTCCTTACGGATGCACAGAGATCCCTGCGAATGTTTTCAGGCAGATACAGCAGTAAGTCTGCCAGGAGCCAAGCTTGGGCCCCTCTGCGGAGGAGGTGCCGCGGTCCTTGGAAGTGCATCAGTTACCGCGTTGTCTGGGGAGCACCGCGGTGCTCAGAGCTGGGAAGGCAGCTCCCTTCTTGGGGCAAGTCTAGACCCCGCGTCTGTTCTTTGCTGGCACCTCGCCCAGGCCTGGGGGAGGCCTCGCCTGAAGTGTTGACAGCGAGGTTTCATTCTGAGTAGGTGCAGCTTCTGTGTGGAAGTGGAGCAGGCAGGGGGAGAGGTGCGGGTAGGAAGGTTAGACGAGGAGGTGGTGAAGAGCAGCAGCACAAATGAGAATGGCACCTTTTTCTGATGGTATTGCCTCAGCGTGCTGCATGAGTGCTTATATTTTGAGAGGACTGAAACCTTGGTAATTCCCAGTTGTCAAATGGTGTTTTTTCAGTACCATCATTTTGAAGCAGAGAGTTAGTTTTAACCACAACATTAAGATGTTATGGTTGTTTTGTTGTTGTTGTTGTGTTTTTTGTTTTGTTTTTTGTTTGTTTTTCTATCAGGACTGTAGAGAAGGGGCTATGGTCTGCTCTTGAAGCTCTTGGACACTTCATAACAAGCTTAAGAACATGGCATGTTGGCCGTGCCTTGCAACTGCAGAGAACATCTGTCTCTCTCTTTCGTATCTTGGTCTGTTAAAGGCAAAGCTTGGCTTGTAGTGCTGGGGCAGGCTTCCTCCCATTGCAGGCAGCTGTGTTACTGGTGCATTGCAGGCTGTTGCCTAACAGGAGGCTGCACAATGTTGGTAACTTCCGTGCAGCTGCTGGCAGTGATGATTTTGGCTTGGCCATCGCTTCTCAGATACAGATGAGTGATACAGAGACTGATCTGAATGTGTCGCATCACTGGTTTAAGGAAAAAAGAAACTAACTCAACCCACACTTGCTGGCTGGATGTAAGGCTGCAGAACTTTGCAGTGATGCTTTAAGGCAGCGGTAGTCCAGGGGCTGTTACTGACTGTATCTGCTCAGTGTTTCCTTGTGGGCTGACCAAGAACAGATAGTTTCCATTGCTGATTTAGATGTAGGGCCTCAGGCATGAAGCAGAGTTGGGGACAGCTCTCGTGGATGGCTGCTGGCAGTGGCACTTTCCCTAGTGATGGCAGCATGGTCCCAGTGCTGAGCTGTTCTCAGTGTGTAGCAAGAAGCTGCATCTTGCAGTGTGGAGGGAGCAAAAGTCTTCTTCCTTGGTTGAAGAAGCAGTGATGATCCACTTTGTTTCTGAATCACCTTGTCTTCCAGCCGCTCAGGGCAGATTTCCATTAAGGTAGCTGCTCTGTGCTGTCAGTGTCTTAAGCATCCCAGGAGAGTCAGGCATTTGCCAGGAAGAAAAATTGCGAGGAAAAAAGAGGAAACTTCTTGTTTGGGGCAGAAATGGGCATAGAAAATACTTCCCAAAGCAGTCCTATCATGCATCTTCTGAAACTATGATGTAAAACCTGGCAGTGCTGCCTGTGTTATAAGGGCACAGCAGTGACATCCCCATCCTTACACAAGAAGGCTTTTATTTCTGGTTTTTAGGAGAATACAGGCTTGGAGCATGTTTCCTCGGACTAGGCAGAAAGTTGGGAGATGGAGCTTTTCTCTCATCCTCTGCCTTGTCTTGCAGCTTCCTACAGTGTGCTTACTTGAGATTCTATTCATGATGCTGCTCCTGTTTTGGGAGCTTCAGTCCTCCAAGCCCAACCTGCATTTTGGACCTGTGGTTGAATCTCTTTGCTTATTAAAATAATTGTCATTATCTTCCTTCCCTGAAGTTTACATTTCTGTAATACCTGTGTTCCAAAAACAATGGACAGATATGGAAGCACAGTAGGTGAAAATCACTGGCTAGAGCTGTTAGAACCTTAAAGGCAAATTTATAGACTGCCTTCTTACTCTGTTATCTTAATCTCCAGTTTCCTCCTGCTAAACTCTTTCCACATAGCAAACTTAGTAACATTCTGGCTGCCTTCCTTGCCTGGACAGGTGTGTGCCAGGGCACTAAGCTGACACTAAGCATCACTATGTTTCGAACTTCATTGAAAAGCTAGTGTGAATTAGTCCATGTGTTCCTAGCCTTCAGGTTGCAATACATAAGTAAGAATCTGCAAGCTAAATACCGGTCTGTCAGAAGCATGAGAGTATGGAGCTGAGTTCTTGTGGCATCACCTATTTTGCTTGTGTTTAGATGTTAGGAAGGAGAGACTTTTTTTGAATGCCCTGTAAACTTGTCTTTTGTTGTTGTTGCAGATAGCCAGCTGCTGCCTGGGAATAATTTCACAAATGAATGCAACATACCTGGAAACTTCATGTGCAGCAATGGGCGCTGTATCCCGGGGGCCTGGCAGTGTGATGGGCTGCCAGATTGCTTCGATGACAGTGATGAGAAGGAATGCCGTAAGTGACCATTGCTATGACCTTGGTGTGCCTGTTACCACAAGGCTTAACGAGGTAGCGTTTGTGGTGTGTTCTGTAGTATGTGCTGTGTAATGAAGTCACTGCCCAATTCTTGATTTCTCTGTTGTCAGAGAAGATACGTCCCTTACTGTTATTTCAGATCTTTAAGGTTCTTCAAATTGGCCAATTTGAATTCAGTGGTTGGTAGCAGGTGCCTAAATTGCTCTGCACAGATAGATAAAGTGAGACAGGCTTGACCTGTGGCTTATCCAGTGGAAGACTTGATTGTGTGGGGACCGCTAAGTCACAGCCTCAACCACTGATTGAGCTCCTGAAGGAAGGACCCGGTCAGCCCTGGGAGCACAGGTAAAGGCAGTTCACACTGAGACCTTATTTAAGGGCTGACTGCCACTGAGGGAGGATCTCGTGTTGGAGATCCCTTCTCTTGGAGTTCTTTCCCTGTGAGCCTACAACTTTGGAGATGGGTGAGCATTCATTTTCCTTCCTTTTGTAACATCTCCTGGTTTGTGCTGGTCCCTTGGCCTTTACACTGTTGCTCAGTTGTGACTGTGGGGATCCTGCTTCCCCTGACTTGACATACAGGCCTCTGCAATACAGGCCATAACATCCCCACAGGCTTGAGACTAGTCCCTTTTGTTTCGATGTTTTTAACTGTATCTTGCTACTTGTTTTCCTCTTCTGACAAATTGTAATTCTTAGCCCTTTGAAACTTAAACAGTAACTTTCTGGAAAAGAAACAATGAATATACATGTCATAATCCTCCCTACAGCGCTCCAGTTCTAGGGAGCTTACAAAGGCTGATCTCCTCCTTTGTGATGTCATGCGTTTGTTAGCATTAATTAAGTTTTAGTTAATGTTATCCAACCTTTAGTTAACAGGAAACTTTCTAGGTTACATAGTATACCCAGGCAGCAATGTTATACTATGTCAAATATCATGAGACCATGTTTAGGAGGGAACAAGTTCACAAACTTGAAATTCTTCTGAAGTGTCTGAGAACTTTCTGATAACTGAGTGCTTTTCGCCCAGCAAATGTTTCTCTTTTATATAAGTGCTTTATAGAGGTTTTATTCATCTTAAACCTCTTAATGAGAACCTTGCCTTTCCCATGATACTTCAAGGACATTATTAACCTCACTTGTGGAGTAGAATAAAGAATAAAAGAATATCTTCTTAAATTCATTGACTAGAAGTAGCATGTTTTGTTAAATACTTGTTTCTTTAACTTTATGCCTCATCTTTGATCCCAGTTTTCCATCCCTTTTAAAGTAAGGGGGCTTTAATAACTGTTGTGGAGATCCATGTGTGTAGTTCTGCCTTAAGGTGCTGAGCCTTTTTCCTACTTCTTAGGCCTTAAACGCATCTGTATAAAATAGCTGTTGCAGTCTTTATAAAAGCATCAGACTTATGTTGCAGCACTGAAAACAAGTTAACTTGTTAGTGTTGTCATAAGAATTGATCAGTTATGCCCACCTGTTTAAGCTGTGGTAGAATTGCTGTTGGTGGGTGCTTGGACAAGAACAAAAAATATCCAAACTTCAATATGTGCTTTTCAGTCAGATGTTCTGGATGACAGGAGCTGCATGGTTTGCAGTCATGGCTTCTTAAAATGGCTGTAAGAAGGTTCTTCTCTGTATTTATAGGTCACAAAGTTTCTGTATCTTTTCTGAGAATGTTTCCATTATCTGCCTTGCCTGAATTTCTAGTCCAACAGGTGGCAGCGAAACTGTAATGAAGGTTTTCATTGATCTTCTGAACAGTTTGTTAATGAAGTAGTGAAGACTGGGCTGGACATTTACTCATGAATCACTAACAGGAAGATGTGCTTTTTGACTCTGTTAGTTTCCTTAACAAAATCAGTTGGATCTAGTGAACAATGAGTATGGTATAGAAAACTGCAAAATATCAGTTCATAAAAATTATTCTTGTCATAAGAGACTTGAAGACAACAGGGAGAGCAAAGGACTCATACCCAGTGCTGATTGGCTATAAACAGGTCTGATAAGCCAAAACAGAATGGAAATGGTGTGCATTTGAATCTCCAAACAAGATATTAAAATTCATGCAAACAAGGCTCTGTAACATGTCCAGAGAGCTTCAAGCTGCCTGTTTTGCATCTCCCTCCTCATCATTTTAGTAGACAATTTTTAACTCTTTGTGCTTTTAGTGGTCTATCCACTGCATTTGCACTCCATGCAGATGCATGAGGGGTGTGTGTTTCCTCCTGTTGAAGACAATGTCAGTGATCACAAGGCTCACCAAAAAAATTGATGTTTGTCATCAGGGTCCCCCTCTGGCAGGTGTGGCAGATGGTTAAGAACTGTTCCTGAGGTTGGAGGGGAGGGGATGGAGAATATGCAGGAGACTGGAAGGGCTTTTTGGTGTTAGTTGTTGGCTTATGTCTAAGTGCATAAACTTGCTAAGAGCTTGAGGTACAATTCAATTATTTATACATAGGTTGCTCTGATAGTAGTACCTACTATTAATTTCCACAGAAACCACAAGTAATACAAAGAGCACAGTAACACTATTTGATAGGACACATTCTCAGCTCCGAAACACTATTTTCCAGCATAGTCACCACCATTAATTCTGCATTTTTGCCAGTGATGAACAAGAGCCTACATGGTGTGTTCATAAAAACCTGTACCAGTGGAGGTGACCCACTATCACCACTGCTAAAATGCACCACCCACTGCCTCTCTGTGTTTTCATTCACTGTTTGGTTTGCAAAAATGTTCAGCAAGCCTCAGTGAATGTCAGTGGGTGCCATTTTTCTGCATGGAGGAATTCAGTGCCACACCTTTGCTTCATCTGCACTTCCGTGTCAAATGCTATTTTGTTAGACTAGCCATCTGCTGCCACATGTCACACAGCAGCAAAATAAAATGGAACATTGGTGGGAAGATTCAGCCTCTACGACCATACCACCAGCAGCCACCTCTGACGTTGTAGGCCAGAGTAATGAAATAGGAAGCATTACTTTTAGAGCGGCCCTTGCATATTTGGTAAAGACATATAGTGTATGTAGATTAAAATAAATAATATATATATATATATATAGTTTGCTTTGCTCTTTTGACTAATTTTGAAAATGGGCCCACTTTTCAGAGGTCCTGTTGTATCTGTCACCAGCCAGTCGTTTACATCAGGAAATGATGAAAATTCGGATTGGCTTAACAACCCTGAAATGGTGGTAGGGTTTCTAGGTCAGATCCAAAGCAAGGGAAGGCAGCCCTAGCATTTTTGTCTGGAAAGAGTGAAGGAGGAAGAAAAATCACTTATCTGCCCCCTGCAGCTTGTGTCAAACTGTAAAGAAAAACTCATGGGTTAATTGAGGCTGTGAAGGACTTTAGATATCATTTGGCCCGGTTGCCTGCTCAAAGCAGGATGAGCTTGGATTGGGGTTGCTCAGAGTCTGACCAAGTGTTGAATACCTCCAAGGGTGGGTCGCTCCCAGCCTCACTGGACACCTGCTCCAGTGTTTGAGTATCCACTCTGGGATTATTTTTTCTTTCTTTCCATAATGCATGATCACTCTCCAGTGACTGAAACTGAACCAAACAGCTTTTAAAAATGTGTAGTGTAATTAACCTCTGGGTCTGCTCACCTTAACTGTGTGGGAGAAAGGGATGTAGGAGCCCAGGAACTGATCCTCTTGGGTACAGAAACAGCAGTGGAAAATTGAGAGCAGCTGACGCTCCAGATGTGCATACATCACATCTGGTTGTGTCGCTGCACCAGCAGCACTGTTTTTCTGGTGTCAGGTTCTGTAAGGGAGGGCAGCTGTGCTTGGAAGTGTCGTTGGAACATTACCGGGGTTTGAGGAGTGTGTGGGGGGTGTGCATGTATCTGTATAGGTATAAAAGCCTTTTCTTATTTATTGTTTTTGGCTAGGCTTTGTTACCTTCCTCCTTTCAGAGCAAGGCTCTGCTTACTAAAGCTTACCTTGCAGCAAAATCAGCGTCCTTTGTTTTCTGCTGTGATGTTGCTTCGCATTAGCTGAGCTGTTGAGAGTGGAAACAAAGCTGTATGAGTTACTTTAGCAGCATGAGATGGCTGAGTTCCCAGTGTGTTACTACTCTAAGCCTTGCTGTAAGCTGCTTTGTCTGTGATTCCTCATCGACTAAATAGTTCACATTTAAAGGCTTTTACCTTGCCTTAAAGTGTATTGTGTGTTTACTGGATTCAGATGGTGATGCAGACAGGGATCTTTGTGAAGGCAGTGTGCTCTGTTTTGGCATGCTCACGAGGAAGTTTCAGACGTGTGCCATCAGGTGCAAAGTTTCTCCCTTTTGGATTGCATTGCGGTTGAATGTGGATGTCCAGCAATATCCAATTAGTTCTGTTACTGTACTATTCCATTCTGTTACCCTTCAAAAATGGAAACTGATGTTTCCATTTCAGATGTTCTGCTTTCTGTTTTGTGCTAACCATGTGTGAAAAGCTCTGAGGAGGAAGTGAGATGGAAGAGCACAATGCACGTTGCCTGTACGTGTCTCCTCTTTCCTCTGTTCCTTCTTTCCTTTTTTCTGTCTTCTGCTTTGGAGGGCTTTCTCTGTTAACAACATCACTTTGCTTGTGAGATTTTTTTCTTCATCTTCTGCACCCGCCAGAATTCATACCATCTGTTGCGTGCCTGGCTTCCTCTGCCCTGACCTGTGAGCAATTTAACACTTCCCATGCCAGCTGTCTGTATGCTGTTTGGCACACAGAACGTCTCCTGCTCTCTCGCCTTATGTCATGGTGATGTGAAAACAGAAAGATGTTATCTGAGCAGGAAGGTGGATTAAAAATGTAAGAGAGAGGGAAGAAGCTGATGCTGGGACTTCCGTTGCCATAAATGAGAAGTGCTTCTCCTTGAAGCAGAGCATCTCTTTGGCTTTTCTTCCAAACCACTAACTAAGCTTGGAAAGAAATTAATTGACCATGGCACTGTAAATGTTTCGTGAGTATTTCTCATTCTCAGTAGTGCAAGTAACTTGCTATCTTCAATGCATCTCCCAAAACGAAGAACATTTTTGTAGCTCATTCCCTCTGGCTCTGCTGATTCTCATCTGCTGGATTGTTAATCAGCCTGTGAACTCAAGTATGGGTCATGCAGTTTGCTTTTGAACACTTGTGGGCTTTTAAGTACTGCTACTACTGGTCTTTAGCTCCGTAGATGATTTATAATGGTGGTTGAAGCTCCTCTTGAGAAATGCATATCCTTTACCAGCACAACTTCCCTGTGGAGCTTACAGTTGTTGATTGTGTAGGGTCCTGTTCTGGTTATACATCAGGAGTATCTACATGTAGGGTGCGTGATGCTTGCACCCAGCAGGATGGAAGCTGCATTCTGCATCCTCAGTCTGTTAGCAGGTGTAGAAGAGCCAAAATAATACAAAAGAGAAATACGTTTAGATGTTTCAAAACATTTTGAGGTAAACAGATTATCTTTAATACTGACCTTTATACCTACCTGTGTATATTATATTATACCTAATGCAATATTGCATTAGGGCCAAGACCTGCATCCCACTGGCAGGATTCTCTCCTGGGGATTTAAGAGCACAGTAGTGTTCTTAGTTAAGCTCCTAATGTACTCTGTCATCTTTGTTTTCTCTTTTCTTTGTGCTTTTCCACATCTTTGTATTAGATTATTAGAGAAGGAACAATGTGAACACTGAAAATGGCTTTTGTCAGCTAATGAGCAACAGCAAGTGGAGAGATGGCATGTTGCTGCCTTTGTCAGCTAACGAGCAGCAGATGGTACAGATTCAGAGCATGGCACATCATCCGTGCTAAGTGCCTGGCATGACAGCAGCCAGAATCAGGGAGGTACCAAATACCCAGAAGTCTAAATTTTTCTTCATTGCTCTTCTGAGATCTGTTTCCTATAAATCAAGATAGTGCGCTCAGCTATGAGCCAGTAGTGGCACACAGTGAATTCAGTGACTGACTCTTTCAGTCCAGGGGCATGGGCTGTGGGCTAGAAAGAAAATGTTTTGTAAGAATAGCCTCGGGGCAGTGTGTTCTTGTGGCAGGAGCTTACGAATCTCACGTTTCTGCTGCCAGTCACTGCTGTTTCCCTTTCAATCCAAATATAAAGGAAAAGCAGGTTTTTCATTCAGTGATAAAGGCAGTGTACTGGGGAATGGCTGAGCAACAGGACAGCATTGGTGCTTGTAAGAATGTGCTCCCAGTATGCTGTTCTGCGTGGAATAGCAAGAGCTGGCCTCTGTAGGAAAATCTGGAGCTGCAGCAACAGATCTTGTTCTGACTGCCCTTCAGGCATCTAGAGTCTTTATATGCAAGTGTCCTCCGTGGGGGAGAATTTCTTCTTTAAATGAAGTGCATTGTGAAAACAATGAATTTTAACTAGCATTGCCCTGCAGGCATTGAAGCCACCATTGAGGGTCGGCTTAGTTTCTCACCTGATTGCAGAACACCTGGCTCTTCAGACCCCCTTGCAGTCATGATGGACAGCTTTACGTTCACAGCTCTGGGTTGCAGTCAGCATGGTGTGGTCAGCCAAGCTTCTGTGGAGCCCTGCCCTAGCTAGGTAACTCTCATAGCCCTGAAGGCTGCAGCTCACATCAGGGCAGTCTGGGAAACCAGTTCAGTCTGGGTGCCTGGTAAATCTGGTAGAAGCCTTTCTGGCACTGCATCAGCGAGCTGGCACTTTTAGAGCATGTGCTGAAGCCAGGACCCTGGCTGTCCACCTGTTGGTGATGAATAAGCCTGGCAGCTCCTAGATGTGGCAGATTGCATGCTGTGGTACAAAGATGAAGGACTGAGAAAACTTGAATTTTTCTTTGGTCCAGTTCCTCTAAAATAAGAAGTGGATTTGGGGGAAACTTTTTCTGGGCAGTGTGTAGCAGGATTGTTTTCTTGGCCTATTTGTGTTTTTGTAACTGTAGCCACACTTCTGTTGCTCCTATAAGCGTTTTTAAATCACTGGCAGGCTAGTAGCATAATACTTGGGATAGTACTGTAGTTACTTGTTCACTGCTGATGTGTTGGTATATTAATCCTTTATTTTTTCTTTTCTTGTATGTCTCTTAACCACGTTCTTGCTTTTCCACTGTAGAATTTGAGTTGTGTGTATCTAATGAAAATGCCCTACTTTTTCACATTCCTTTCTCTGTCTTCTCTGTATCAGATATGTTTTTGAATCTGTGTGTTCTATCTAAATGCACAGAGCATTTTATAGAAATGTCTTGACAGTCTCAGAAGGCGTTATTAATCTGCTGTTGTCAGGAGGTGGAGTGAGGGGGTGGGATGTATGGCACAGATAAACTTGTGTCGTTCATGCATGTCTGTATCTGCATGCTTGCACTTGTTCCTTGCTGACCTTGTGCTGGTGGGTAGTTAGACTGGATAAACCATGTATTGTAGTTTGAATATGCAGTCCACTGTAACTGTTTTTAACTTTCCCCAGGGTTTCCTGGACATTTTTGTTCTGTCTCCAATTTAAAAACCACCTTCGAGACAAATGTTTATTGCTCCCTCTGGTGTTCACTTCCAACAGGTTTTACTGCTCAGCATGTTCAGGAGGGGAGTCTGCAGGAAGTGTTCGTAACAAACAATTACACACGGTTGTGGATGAGATGTAAAGTCTTTTCATAAAGATGTTAAATAAAACCCACACTCCACAATTAACAGCCTGCCTTTTCTAGAGTATGTGCTGAATCTGTTCCCATGCTCTAAAACCTTTTCAATTGGAAAACTGAAACTCTTGCAAAACAAAGGCAAGTTCATTTAATCTTCAAACTGGTACTTCAGTCATATATTGAGTGACTTAATTATAGCCAGTTTCAACAAGAAAAGAGGTAGTTTATCAGGAACTGTAGGTGTTAGAAGCTTAATGATGTCAGAGTGATGGAAGAAAAAAGTATACCCAACCTGACGAAGTTGCTCTGGCATTTGAGAAACCTTTGTGTGGGAGCCTGGTGCAGCAGGGGCAGTAGGAAGGTGGAGAATCAAGCAGGGCCTTTGCCAGCATAAAACCCGTGTTGTATGCTTGGAAGCCTCAGGTGAGGACAGACTCCTTATCCTTCATTCTTCCCTGATGTAGGGTGTATTTCAGAAGAGTGTCTTTAGATCTATTTATGTATTTATTGCTGCTCACTGCTTAAGAATGTTTTGTAGGGTTTGCCCTTGAGATTAGGAGCATTCTTCAGGCGCCTTCTACAGGAAGATTATGAACTGGAATTATTTTAAGGCACATCATGTATTTATGATTTTTCCTGCATAAATCACAAAATCAAAGGGGGAGAGATTCTACTAATAAACTGTCATTGTTCTCGACCCAGACTTTCTGGTGACAGTCTGAATTTAGATGTTTGTCTTTACCTCTCCTTAGACTTTGCTGTGAAAGCAGTTGAATTCGTGACTTCTACACTGTAACCAGATCTACCAGCTGCTCTAAAAGACAAAGTGGAAAGGTCTTGTAGAGACAGCGTGTTCTGCGATCTCTGTAAGCTATTTAATGTCTGCTTATTACCATAGTACAATTATTACAGCTGCAATTGTTTTGCTTGGGTTTAGCTACTCAGCAGAGTCAGTCTGATGAATGGCTTTCATGTACAGGAACAAAGGGCACAAAATAACTCTGGCTACTATCCTTTTAAATACCAGGCTTTAGGGCTCTGCAGTCAGAGCTCAGTGCTGTGATGAGTGGGATGCAGCCTTTTGTTAATAAGAAATGTCTCCCCAATTCGGAAGTAACATCAGTAAGCTCTAGGGATTGTCTAAACCAGCTGAGATCTCCTAGAAATACAGCAGCAGATCCAGACTCCAAGTAGTACTAAACCTACTCATCTGTAAAGATTATTGCCTTTGCATTGTTTAATATATCATAGAATCATACAGTCTTTTGAATGGGAAGGGACTTTCAAAGGTCATCTAGTCCAACTCCCCTGTAATCAACAGGGACACCTATGCTAGATCAGGTGCTGACAGCCCTGTCCTGCTTGATCTTGAATGTCCCTAAGGACAGGGCTTCCACCACCTTCCTGGACAAGCTGTTCCAATGCTTCACCACCCTCATTATGAAAGTCTTCTTCCTTATGTCCGATCTAAATCTCCCTTCTTTTAGTTTGAAACTATTTTCCCTTGTCCTAATAGAACAAAACCTACTAAAGTCTGTCCCCTGTTTTCTTGTACCCCCCCTTTAGATAGAGCAAATCTGCTGTCAGCTCACCTCAGAGCCATCTCTTCTTAAGCCTTTCTTACCCTTCTTTGTACCTCTCGCCAAGTCCAGTTCCAGTTGGACCTTGGCCTTCCTGATACCATCCCTGCAGAGTCTAGCAGCATCTCTGTAGTCCTCCCAGGTTACCTGCCCCTGCTTCCACTGCCTGTGCATTTTCTTGCTCTCCAGTTTGACCAGCAGGTCTCAGTTCAGCCATGCTTGTCTCATGCCTTCCTTTCATGACTTGCTACACCTGGGGATGGAGAGTTCTTGTGCCCTAGGGAAAGCTTCCTTACAGATCTGCTGGCTCTGCTCTTTTCCCTTTCTGCGAAGTGTGTTTTATCAAAGTTCATCACGCTTTGGAAAAGATAGATAAATAATCAGTACTTAAAAGTGAGTGATTTAGTAACCTGCCACTTACAAAAGTAAAACACTAGCATGACTTTGCCACTTGAGGATTTTATCTTAAGATTCTAACACTATGCAGAAGTACTACAGCTGAGTTTATCTCTTTAGTTCTAACCTCTGTCCGCTACTTCAGGAGGTGTGGAGTGGCTGTGACATGGCTCATGGTACAAACTGGAGGCTGAGGTGGCTGTGAACTTGAGGCATTCTGTGTGCAATCTGGAGATGATGACAAGCCTTTGCTGTAAGTGAATGAGTCCAGAGGCAGCTGAAATGTTGATCTATGTTTACGAGGTAGCAAGCAAATGTGCTCTGCAATCCCTCTTGAATATGAAGTTAGATAACATAAGAAACAAGTTAAAGGTATGAAGATAACTATAAAAGCCATGTATTAAAATAAATAATAAGACTGCAGAAACATAATGACTTCAGAACTCCTTGCTCCCACTGAAAGAAGTGTGGAGTTGTGCAAATACCATTGTGGTCTCCTGCTTTACATTACACCTCAGTCCAAATGTCTGTGGGGAATGCACAATTCTGTAATGAAACCTGTAAAGAGGTAATTCTTTTCTTTTTTTTTTTTTTGTTTGTTTGTTTTTGTTTTTAATACATGGAATGAGAAAATCTTATAGCAGGGCCAGAACAAAGGAAAAGAGAAACATTCTACCAGAGCTTGCAAACTGTAAGGCTCACACCAATAAAAATCTGCAGTCAAAGTAAATTTAGTGCAGCTATGTTAATGCGGTGTTGTGATGTACTAGGTTTCCAGACTGCCAGATGTTGTGTAAACAACAGTCTTACAAAGTTGTTCAAAAGCAATCTTCAGTGGTCTGGTTCTTATTTACAATCCAGTAATAATTTGTGTAAAAGGCAAATGACATTAACAGTTGTTTTTTTTTTTTTCTCAACAACTAGAATGTATATCAGAAAGTTAGGAATTCCTCTACAAAAGTATGTAAAGCTGTAGAAGACCGCTGTCTTGAGATCACAGAATGCTTTTAAGTATCCTTGTTTTTCTTGCTGCTTCCCTTTTGTCCTGGTTATCCTGGTGTATTAGCTGCTTGATGCTCTAGTACACCACCTACAAGTAACTGTCAATTACACCTCCAGATTTGTATGAACCTGGGAGAAACTCCTGAAGTTCCAGGAGGGAAACCCAAACACGTAGGCAAACCTAGCTTCAAAGGCAAATTCTGAGTTCTGCTGCATCTTTGCCTGCAAGTCAGCAGTATGTTGTGTTGCCACTGCTTAGCTTCCACTCTGTTGTTTAGCATATAGGCTTAGAAACTGAGCTGAAGATTTTGTCAATCATGCAGTGTTCTTGTTCTTTCAAGGGTCTTTGAGCTGGAAGGACTCTCAGGAATCGAGCTCTCCCAGCAGATCAGAGCCACAGTGCTGCATGCAGTCCATTCCAGGGCCTGCTCACCCACAGCTGTCTGTTGCACAGTGGTAGTGCTCTGAAGGCCTACAAGGCCCTTCAATGGTTACTGATTAGGTCTGTGCTGTCCATATTCCAGAAGTGGAGTTTGTAATGCTGAGATCTGACTTGTGAGACATTAGCAAATCTGTGAAAGCTGAAAGCAAACCTCGTTCTTGCAATCTGTAACACGTTCCCAATGTGAAACTGGCTGTGCCGTAGAATTGGAACTGTTTAGGAGACCTTAATTTTTCACTGAAGCAAAACGTTTGCAGTGCTAATTGTAGGTAAGATAATCCCAAGGTTAATTAGCCTGTTTTGCAGCACTCATGAGGAGTGAAGCAAAGATAGAAAGTTGCTGCTTCAGTGTCTCGCTGGCTGCCTGCTGGTGTGCATCCACTGACACAACTACTATGCAATTGAATGTCGAGGTTTTGCTGGCATTCATGCAGAGTAAGGGGGGCAAGGTACAGAGACGTTATATTTCAGCTTGTAATTACTGTATAGAAACTGAGCTGGGAAGGTACAATCATCCATCTATGGCAAATGGTTTTTTAGCTGCAGTTTGAATGTCCTGCTCTCAGGGTTATAACAATAGTTTGGAATGCCATTTGGCCAGCAGAACCACTGGATGACCAGCTCAAGTAAAGCTCGTGTCAGGTTTCTTAGAGAGGTGACAAACATCAGAATTTTTAAACAGAACTGAACATTAAACAATGCTTGAAATGAGCATCTGCATTAATTGAGAAGATGCTGAAAACCAGCTGCTAATCTTTTTGCCACATACTCAAATGGCTCACAAATTTGGACTATCAAACTAGAATTAACTCTTGTTTTCATTCATGATTAAGCAACCAAATACTTAGAGTAGCTGTAATACAGTTTATAATGAAGTGACCATGGTGAAGATCTCATTTGAAGCTCAATTACAGAAATTTACACATGAGTAAGGACAAGTGCAATATCAGCTAGCGTTTGATGGCTTTTTATGCAAGGAGATCAAGAGGGTTGTGGTGCTAATTATTTAATCCTATTGATAGTCTCCTCTAGATGGATGTCAGTATGTAGCCAGACAGGAGAGCCTGGAGCTGGGACAGGTTTAACCGTTGCATGCAGACAATGGCAGCATGCAGTGCAAATCAGTTTTTGCCTATACTTTCTTCTAGCATCGCATCTACTTTCTGACAGTTTTGTAGATGGTTATTAAGACTTCTAGGCCACTGAAGAAAGATAACTTTAGACTTTGATAACGAGTGAAGTTTACTTTCTCCTCAGTACTCTACCTCTGAAGTGCCTTCTCTTCCCACTTAAAAACTCACTAAGTTAGATGCTTTTGTCTTCAGATGGAGAACTGGCAGAGCCGACTATTGCGTGAAAACAAAATGCTAACCCATGACCAAAGAAGATTTGGTGTAACCTTCTGGACATGTTCAGAGATCTTGTAGTGAAGTTGGACGTGTCAGAATTGCTTTTACAAAAGTATATATGTATATACAGTATGTGATTTTATACAGTATATGCTAGGTCTTTTTTTTTTTCTCCCTACTGTTCATCTTATTGCTGAGAAGTAATAAAACATTATAATTCTTGAAAAATACTTCTGTTTCACACTTTATGCCCTAAAGATAGTAAAATGTTTTTCTATTAATACTGTAGAGCTGTTCCTGCAAAATGTTATATCTGTGGAAAGTACAGCTGGTCCTGACTGGAAGTTACTTTTTTTTTTTTTTAAGATCCTTTAAAAAAGGGAGTGAGAGAATTGATTTCTGCATAGCATAAGGAGTAAGTTCACATAGTTGCATACATAACTGCCAAAATAGTTCACATGAACTTAAGCAAATAAGTCTGGGGGGAGTGTTTGGCAAGTTTATACTGTAGCCAGCAGTTCTCTGTGAGCATCTTAGCTCTGTTCTTTGGATTTGAATTTCAAGTGAAGTGCTTTGTAGTGAAGAGTTCCTTCCCATGGTTAGAAAAGCCAGAGGAGATTGATCCTATGTGTGGTGATTCACTGCTATCTTTTTGTCTAACTACCATGGGAATTCCATTTTTTCAGTGTAAATACGTGTTCATAATAGTGCTTCATTCCTGGATTTGGGGCATATTAAAAAGGGTGTGGCTAGCAGATCGAGAGAGGTGATCTTCCGCCTCTACTCTGCCCTGGTGAGGCCACATCTAGAATACTGTATCTAGTTCTGGGCTTCCCAGTTCAAAAAAGACAGGGATCACCTAGAAGGAGTCTAGCAGAGGACCATAAAGATGATAAAGGGTCTGGAGCATCTTCCATATCAGGACAGGTTGAGTAACTTGCATCTGTTCAGCGTGGGGAGTAGAAGACAGAGGGGATCTGATTAATAATTATAAATATCTAAAGGGAAGTGGGAGACAAATGGATGAGGCCAGGCTCTTCTTTTTGGTGCATAGCAATAGGGCAAGGAACAGTGGCCTAAAACTTGAACACGAGAAGTTTCATACTGACATGCTGAAGAACTTCTTCATGGTAGGGGTGATGGTGTGCTGAAACAGGTTGCCCAGAGAAGTTGTGGAGTCTCCTTCTATGAAGATATTCAGGAACCATCTGGATGCTTACCTGTGTGACTTGTTGTAGGGAACCTGCTTTAGCTTAGCAGGGGGGTTGAACTTGATCTCTCGAGATACCTTCCAACCCCTGCAGTTCTGTGATTCTGTGGTCTCTTCTGCCATGACTAGGTAACTGCTGAGGAGCAGGACTGCAATGAGTCTGTGCTTTTCCACCACAGGTTTGCAAATTGGTTGAATGTTGGTTGGGGTGTTTTGGTACTTGCTGTAGTTCTGCAATTGATTTGCCATCTGAATCCAGACTGGATCTGCTATTTGAGTAACGTTTCTTTAGACGCTGTTTGGTGAATTGTTGTGTGATTTTTGCTGTTTCCTGAGTGTGGCCTTTAGTCCTTCCCCTTCCGCCCAGTGCGTGGTCCCTCAGTTGCTTAGGTTTTGTAGTCCTGGGCCTGGGAGGATTTGCCAGTTCCTTTAAAAATAGCCAGCCCTTCCCTTTCCCTTGGCTGGTTGTAACAGCAAGGCTAAATAAGGTCAGATGATCCACAGGTGTCTGTTTCCTTTTTCGCTGCTCTTCAGCCATCTCCCGATATCGGAGTAATTTTTTATTATCCTGAGCCCCATTTCAGCTAAGCATGACAGAAGGACATAGGTTGTTAAGACAGTGATGTCCTTGAGGGCTTATCAAGACTAAAGGAGCCAAGTAGGCAACTGCTGTTAAATAAATGGGAGACTTTTCATGTACAGATCTGCCTGAAAACTTAAGGCCTGTGCAACTGGAGACACAGTGATACACAAAAAAGAGTAAAGCCTTTTTCAGAGCAATCACGTAACAGGAGTAGGAATTGCAGAATTGTTGCAAATAGTGCAGCAAATGGCTCAAATCTACTTCAGACGGTCATGAACCTGGAAGACATATCTGTTACTTGTGAGAGTGCCGAGGACCTGAAAAAAATGGATAGGCTCATCACATTAAAGGTATTTCCAGTGATCACTGCAGAATGGGAAGGTGCATTTTTGCTGAGGAAGACATGATTGTGTTTTCCATAGACACTTTGTGAGAAATGATTGAGCAGCTCTTGCGTGAAAACCTCAGGAAAACTTTGCCAAGGGGCAGCAAGGATGTCAGATTGGAAGAAGAAATTCCCTAGTGAGGTTCTCAAGAATCAGGGTATGTGGCTTGGATTAAGCTACTATTAATTCCTCATTTTTCCTGTGTTTATTCACAGCATGTGAGAAATGCATTTTGTATTTGGAATTGGAGCTTTGAAAGTAGAGTTCTGTTGGGAAGTGAAGTTTGTGCCTACTAAACTGCTAGCTGTGTGGATAGTGAGTCACTGTGGGATTTGAAACACTCCTTTATCTTTACAGGGTATCTACTGTGAATGTGAATTTGCGTTGGGATTGGTTGATGTATGTGTTGTTATGCCTGTTCCAAGTATGCAGAACTGCATTTGGGTTTTGTTTGCTGTTATTTCCTTCCTCAAGTGTAAATATACATTTTAAAAAAGGAAATCTATAAATCTTCCCTGCTGTGTTTCAAGAGGAGGAGGAGGAGGTAGGAGCAGATCTAAGAAGAAAATGATTGACTGAACTATATATAGTTGTCCAAGCACTACTTGCATTAAATCATTGTCCCTAATGGTTTCTCCTTATTGATGGAGTATCAGAATGCTTTGGGCAAACTAAAGAAAGCATTTTCCAGAAATTTGACTTTTTTGTGGTCTAGCTCCCTTTTCTTCCAAATGTCAGGAAGCATTAAATACTGCTTATGATTGGACTGTGGTAGCTCAGGTACTTTTGGCCCACTTTGTCTTATGGACCAGGAGAGCTGCAGTGGCTGAGGAGTGACTTGGTCATTCCTGAAACTGAGCTGCTGCCACATTTGCCATCACTTGGAGTTGTGGTTGGAAAAGTTCAGAGACTTGTGCCGTTCAAAGTGCCACAAGCTCCAGTTTTCACAATTTGTGGTCTGAAGTCTCTCTGGAGAAGTAAGGCTGTGCTGAGAGACTATCCATATTAGAAATTTTAGAAGGAAATAATTTTGAAGCCTTAATCCGAGTAGATTTTTAGCAATGACAGTGTTTGAATGGTTGGCTGGAAACGTTATAGTCTCCAAATGCAGATTCCAAATCACAGACCATAGAAGATCCTGAGTGGGAAGGGACCCACAAGGATCAATGAGTCCAGCTCCTGGCTCCTGCCAGGACCACCCAAAATTCAAACTCTGCCTGAGAGCATTGTTTGAAGTCTTCTTCACAGCTTGAAGCTGTGACCACTGCCCTGGGGAGCCAGTTCCAGACTCTGTGAAGAACCTTTTCCTAACCTGACTGTCCCGAACACAGCTCCATGCCATTCTCTCAGTCTTTCACTGTCATAGAGAACAGAGCTCAGTGCTGCCCATCTGCTCTGTGTGGCTGCAGCCACCATGAGGCCCCCCTCAGCTCCTCTCTAGGTCAAGCAAACCCAGGGAAGTATGAAGACTTGGGCATCTCTTTGTCTAAGTTATGACCACACTTTCTCAGCAGCAGTTTTTCTGGCTGGTGTGTCAAATGCTAATACGGACTTCTTGCTTTGGTAACAGATTTGGCGTTTGTTCTTGAAGCATTTGTTTTCATGCTTTTGTTTAAAGACTTGGGGTATGGCACTGCCTCAGACCCTGTGGTTACTGAATTGTTTAGCTGAAATCAGTCTGCCTCCTGAAAACTCCAGCACAGAAGTTTATCTTAGAAATTGTGTAAAGAATTAAGGGTCTCAGGTGCCTTGGCTGTGGGTTTGGCATTGCTGGTGTTGTTGAGCACAGCAGCAAGTTCAGGGTAATTTATCACCTGCTTTTCTACAAAGTAATGGTTCACCTTTTCTTTCCAAGTGAACCTTGAATTCTCTTCAGAAAATGCGGCAGGTGAATACATCAGTGATACATCCTACTTAAATGAAAACTACTGGTACAATAAAAATAAATAACAATTAAAAAATGTGGAAAGGAACTTGAAGGAATTTGCTTTGGGAGGACACTAAATCAAGCAGGAGTTACTGTTGCTGTGGTTTAAGGATGCTTATATGCTCTCTGTTGAGTGATGGAAGGTGGCTTTGCTACAGCTGTGTTTTGTTTTTAACCCTGGGAAAGAGGATCCCTTCCACATTAATACTGATGTTGCTTGTCCCGGTTTGGTGTATATTCTTTCCTGTATTTCCTCTTTTGTCCCCCACTTTGTCCTGGCCTCATAAAACTGCCCAAGTTGATGTATCAATCCATATGGCTACATAGAAAGACTGCCTGCTACTGTGATATCCAGATCTGTCAACATCTTAAAATCCAGGAGCTGTAAACGCATCTTCTGTTGTTTGGCGTGGAAGTAAGGAGAGGAGGAGAAGTTTATTCCAAAGTCCTTACGTTAGAGGGCTGGCTTCTTTTCTGTTGTTCTCCTGTGAGTGGTCCACAGATGGCATTATGGTATGTTGGCAGTGTTCCACACTCACTTCCCTGGCAGTCAGCCGGGCTTTTGTTTTCAGGGGACTTCCTAGTCCACGATGCATTGCAGAAAATGAAATCATGCTAATCTGGAGGAAAAAAAAAAAAAAAAAAAAAAGGAAAAAACAAACAGCTAAATTTATTCTAGGCTGATGATAGCACAAGACTGAATTGGTACTTGCCTTGAGCAATGTAGTGGAAGCATCTGCATTACTCTAGCTGAGGGCAGTGTTCTCCCTGCCATGAGGAGTTGCTGTTCAGTGAAGTAAAAAAATAAAAATAAAAATGAAGTACTTGGGATCAAATGAGATTCTGTAATCGCTTCTTAACCACATTTTGATGTTATTGTTAGTATTTAGTGTTATGAATGGCTGTGCGAGTGCTATGAAATAGATGTGGTTTATGTCCTGAGGAGCTTTATAACGAAAGCCGTATGATGGAGAGTTGTATAGTAAGAGATGCAGTTCATGTTCCTTTTGCGCCTAATTTCATATAAATTGTGCTAACTAGAGGAACTATTTGTTACAGCATTTTCTTTTCTGAATTTGACTTTTGCAGTGTTAAAAATACGTTAATGAAGGTCTCCTTTGTTTCCTATTCTCACAAAGGCACTAACTCACTTCATATCTCTGTATTCCCCTTTTCCCTCTCCAGGCGTTTTCTCACTCTTCGTACACCTGTCTTTGCCTGCTTTGGTCTCCAGATCCCATATTCTCCAAACCTGCTGCTGTGTTCATTATCCCTATCCAGCTTGAATTCTTCACTTCCAGGCTTCCCAGCGCAACCTCTACTGCTACTGAAGTATCTTGAACCTTCCTAAGACATTTCCCTAATGTTTGCGATCTTCTGTGTGTTTCTTCTCTCAGCAAAAGCCAAGTCCAAGTGTGGTGCCACCTTCTTCCCCTGTGCCAGTGGAATCCACTGCATCATTGGCCGCTTCAGGTGCAACGGCTTTGAGGACTGTCCTGATGGCAGCGATGAGGAAAACTGCAGTAAGTACCTGTCTACTTCCCAGTGATGGCATTTTGTTTTCTTTCAGCTGATCACAGGCGGGAAGCACTAGTTAGTCTTTAGTTTGAGTCAGATAACCTAGATGATGTGTGCCTTTTTTTTTTTTTTTAATTTGAGAGAATTTCTCCATAGCATCAAATGTTAATAATGTTAATAACAGACAAATCTGCCTCAACAGGAAATGTTTACATTACTAATCCGCTCAGAAGAGTCTCTTCAACCTTAGTGTTGTTGAGTGCAGGCACTGCATCCTGCAGCTTGTTACAGGGTTGACTGATTTTAAGATGCCATTTCTGGGCCAGTTGTTGCTGCCACCTATTCTGCTGGCTGGTTAGCATTGCTCTCAAAATTTTTCCTCTTACTGCTGTCGGAGAGAGAATTACGTGTGGCATTTACATCACAAAAACTGGCCCTGTTTAAAAAATACAAAAATATTTAATGATTCGGTCAATGACAATGACTTTTTAATAAGGTCCAGCTCAGTTTTGTTTTGTATATAATGCCTGTGTGTTTTATTAAGATTTGTTTGTAATTTTGAAATTGGACTTGAGCTGCATGTTTGCTTTGAACGAGTTCTCTGTATTTCCATGTAATAAGCATTTGTCAGATATTACAAATGAGACTTAAAATTGATTAATCTGCTTATTTCTGGTCTCTGAAGGAGATTCTTTGTTCATCAGTGTGTTTAGGCTTCTCTGTTTATATGTGTTCTCAAATAACAACAAAAAAAAAAAAAAAAAAAAAAAAAAGCCAGGAAAGAGTTATTCAGGTGAAACGGGATCTTTAAAGGAGATGCATGTTCTCAAAGTCAGAAATGCCTGCCAACGTAGGAGTTTGAGCCCCTGAGCTGTTCAGCATCTTGCAGCAAAGTCACAGTGAAGATGTCATTTGAAGTATGACTTGACATGGGCTAAAACCCTGTTGCATGGCTGCAGAGATCTGTTTGTATCTGTAAGTCTAGGAGGGATTTATCATAGCGGTAAGGAAAGGTTATGTTCGATCCAGCAGCCCTGCTGCTATTATCAGGAGCTGTTAAAAGCCCTGATGTTTTGTGGGTCTGTAGGCGGAAGCCTGCAGCAAGTAGTGACTCCTTCTCTTGTTAGAGCAGGCTGGGCTTTTCCTTTTAATGTCATTTAAAGGTCAGGAGGAGGACAACAGACACCAGTTTTCAAAGATAACAAAAGGGAAGGTCTTTACAGAGATCTATCACTGTCTGCTTCTAGGACTGCTTGCCTTTCTTGTTTGTGTGCCTCCCCCACGTGTTGATGTCTCTGTGGCAGCATGAACATCCCTTAAAGGTGCCATCTGTTGTTGGTCGAGAGACTCCTTTAGCTCCTTGGGATAGCTGTGGCAGGGTGATAGCACCTCTGCAGTGGATAAACTTAGTGAAAGAAGATTGAAGGCTAAGAAATGGTTTTATGGTTTTTGGGTTTTGCTTAAACAAATGGACTAGAAAGAGGTTTTGATCAATTTTCTTTGCATGCCATTGAGGTAGTGGACTGACAGATGGCAAGTTTCACTTAAAATACACCACGTTGGAGATAGTTAACAAATTCCTTAATGTGCTTCTTGTGGCATGCAACTCCAACAAGGCCTTAGAGTTGATCTTCCTTTTCCTCTATGCTATTGAAGTACACACATGATGTTTTCTAGCACATCCAAGTGTCTAGTCACAGCTTTGCTTAAGTAGAGAAACGCTGCTGTAGGTCCTGAAGCGACCTGCAAAATTGACGTGCTATGCAAGTATGCAGCAGTTCCAGACCAAAAGAGATTTTGCATGTTTGTAATACGTGTGCTTTTGGGGAGCTGAAGGAACAGCCCAGATGTAGGGAGTATTTATTATGTATACTGGTATACTGCAGATTGTACTCATAGAAAAGTTTAAAATTCTTTTTTTTTTTTTTTTTTGAAAGACTCTTTAAGGGCAGCGCTTACTTTAAAGAATAAAACAATAGGAAGCCAGTTAGTATTTGGGAACTGTAATCCTCTTTGTTATTGTGGCAGAGAATCACTTTGAAGCAGACAAGGCATCTAAACAGCTTTTTAAGATTTTTCCATTGGAATGCTGCATTCAGTTTCAGTCACCTCATTACCAAAAATTGGCGGAAGTTCAGAGAAGAGTGACAAAAATTATTAACGGACAGAGAGATTGATTCATGGGATGATATAAATTATGCATATCTCAGCTAAGGCATGACTGTGTAGGAAGATAAGGCTGTATGTGAAGGGTGCAAACATTGTTCAAGGGGGGATTATGTAGTTATGTATGCTGAGGTATAACTACAAGTAGAGAGATGAAATTGGGAATGAGGAAATAAGATAAATATCAAGGAATTTTTCTTAGCTGTGAGGCACATTGAGTCTGTGATGTAATATCCTAGAAATGGAGAAAACTGTGCTGCTTGAGGCTTTTCAGTGAGACTATATGTAGCAGCGAATATGCTGTAAGATGCAAGGTTTAGAGTGAGTGTGAAGACTGCCCTCCCCAAATGAGTCTGCTTAAATACTGTTCTGCTTTTGCTGAGTGTGCATTCACCTAACTCACAGGGCCTTACTTTGTGAAAGGATTTTCTGTGTGTACTTTAACTGTAAAAATGAATTTCAAGTTCAAACATTGAGAATTTGAGAAATGCCAATGTTTCCAATGTATCGATTAAAAATGTGTGGGGTTCGGCAAGGTGGAAGAAGCAGAACTGGAGGTAAATAAAACAGGTTTGAGCTTGGATTGCTGGCTTATATAACTTGAGCTAAATTGTCTTTGTCATAATGGGAAGCAATAGGCAGTGCTTATGGTAGGCAGTACTACCTTCCATATGTCTTTGAGGTGGGCAAAAGCTGAACACCTAGCAGATACTGTGATGAGGGCTGTCATGAAAGGAAACAGAAGGATTACTGCAACTGAGGTTAGACGAAATCTCTGCTAATTCTAGTGAATTTTGCATGATTTAGAAATTTCATCTCTCTCTGCTTAATGAGGCAAGGTATGTTTGATTGCCAAGATACTCCCACATATTCAGGGAAGTGACCAGCTGTTGAGTTGTGACTTGTTGATGTTAACTACCTAAAAGCTATTTCACTGCCTGAGTAAGAGAATACCTAATGAAAGATCTCACTTTCTCTTCACAGCAGCCAATCCCTTGCTTTGCTCTACTGCCCGGTTCCACTGTAAAAATGGTCTTTGCATTGATAAAAGCTTTGTGTGCGACAGTCAAAATAACTGTCAAGACAACAGTGATGAAGAAAGCTGTGAAAGTCCTCAAGGTAAGAATAGTATTTTTTTTCTATAAAGGAGCATTATGCCAACTTCAATTAATGTGTAACAGACATAGACAATATGTTTCTCTTGTCCTGTGTTGACTAGAGCTGTGGTTTCTCAAATCCTGCAGTTAATGAGAATGAAACATGTTGTGTGTGTGTGTGCATTTCAGTATCAATGCTCAGAAAATTGGTATTGCCTTTAAATTAATAAATTCACTTTTGCTTGTGATCTGTGATCCAGTGCTCACTGAAGTTGCTGGGAATCTGTTTAGCGAATTCCAAGAAAAATGATGTGGACCCAGAGAGATCAGTAATAAAGTTTCAATTTAAGGAAGTTTGGTGGTCTGTCCATTTGCCAGGTGACTTAAGTTTGGGCAGGCTTAAAGCATTAGGTCCTCTTTGCACTATTACTTTCTGCAGGGTATGCTTCATTGTGTGACAAGTTTACAGTGAAAGAATATATTCTTAGCTTTCCCTGTTTCACTATTAAGAGAACAATGTGAAGTCAGGGAAGGAATTTTATTATTGTTTGAAAATTGTGTATGAGCCTTATAAGACTTCCAAAACACCAACTCTGACATTTTTTTTATTTCAACTTTTTTTAAACTATGTGCAGCATTTCTCACATGCTTTTTGTAACTTAATGCCATGGTATTTTATAAAGTGAATGACTTGAGGTTGACAAGTGATGTGTGTCAGGCATCAGCTGCTAAACCTTTTCATGTCCAAGTTGCTACTGAGACACCAGAGAAGAAAAAAAAATTGAAGTCTAGTTGTATGTTTGCTGGAAATTGCAGTGTGCTTGGGCCTATAGAGAACAGGGCACGAGAAGAGAGAGAGATAAAGGATGGTGTGAAAGAAGATGAAATCTGAGAAATTGAAGAAGAATGACTTCAATATTTAGCTGTACTGATGATTTAGCCCTTCATGAAATAGAAAGTAATTCTGAGCTCAACATGTCAATAAATATTCTGGACAACTCACAAGGGAAGAGGGAAAACAAGCATCAGCAATGTCAACAAAAAAGAGTTTACAGCAATGGTATGTGATGATGTGTTCTGTGTGGTTTCTCTGCTTAACCTATGAGCTCTATCCTTTGGCTCAAGATGTAAAAGCTGAATGGGTCATCCTCTTACTTGCCAGGGCTATGTCACGTCCTGGGAGCATAAATCTGCCTGGATGGAGCCCCAGAGAGGGGGCTGGCCTGTTCTGGTGTTGCGGTTGTCTTGGGAAGGAGAGGAAAAAGGACCTTTTGAGGGTCTAGTGCTCTGTACTGCTGCTGCAGTAGTGCTGCTGTGTTGAGAGGTGAATTGTTTTTCACTACAGGCCTAAGGCAGCTTAGTAAGATTAATGCATGTGGTAAGGTTTTTTGTTGGGTTTTTCTTTTTTTGGCATCTGAAGTTTAAAGCAGCAGTGTTCTTTTCCAAGGTTGGTATGGCTGCTTCCTCTGCAGATTAATTGGCTGGATTGCCTCCAGGTTGTTTGTTGTCATGACAATCTGCTTTTGGAAGTGGCTGTCAGGCTCTGGAGAAGAAAAGAGCTGTATTTCATGAAGCTGTTACTTTGTCTTTATCTTTGCTCCTTCTGGAAAAGTCAGATTAGTACGGGGAGTTAAGCAGAGTAATTCTGCCACTTCCTATGCATGAAAGAGCCCCAGACATGGAAAAAGGAACTCTCTTTTATTAGATTAGAGCAGCAAGGATTTGTTTTTATTAATATATATATATGTATATATGAGCTTAAAAAAAAATAAAGTCAAAGTACAAGATTAGGAATAACAAGTGAAATTCTGATCGTGGTGTATGAGTGTGATTGTCCCGTAGCACCTCAAGAGTTTCCCTGAATTGCCATTTCCCTCTCTGTCAGTGGGTGATGCTTGTATACCTGTCTTTCAAAGTGAGGATTAAACAGTGTAATGTGCTCAGCTCCCCATCAGAATGTAAATGAAGATTCCCTCTGGAGTTTGCAGCTATGGGTATGTCAGCCTTGGCTCCCAAATGCAGCAAATACTTCGTGTTAATTGAGATTTAGAGGCTAAAGTGGACAGAGTCTTTCATTTCTCACAATTCTTTCTATAGCAGATCTAATTAGTGTAATTAAGATGAGTTTGGTGTTAACACAGCACCCAGCAATCCTGGTCATTAACTAGAACTCAGGTATTCTGGGTACTTAGGGACAGAGCAAAGCACATCTGTAGGGCATTAGAAAATCAAGATAGAGCATTTTCTTTCCACTAGCCGTGTTATCATGTCAAACATAGTAGTTTTAATTCGGTGTAACTGAGTTCAGTCTGACACAGGGGATTGCCCTTGCGTGCTATTTTCCTATCTAAAAAACTGTTGATTTAGCAATCACTAAGCTTCTGAGCATCTCCCTGTAGTATGATATTGTCATTATCACCGTTTAACAGATGGGGAAGAAAAGGCATAGATCAGCTAAACAAAATGATCCCAGAGTAACATCCTGGCTGGTAGGAGTAGAGCTTCATCTATGCTTGTCTGCTTCAGGGGAATGTTGTGAGACTTAATCAATGTTTGCAAACTGTTTTGAGATGCTAAGATAACATGTGGAATAGAAGTGTGAATTATTAATTGGTACTTTGCTCTCCTTCTGCTCTTGGGTATACTGACAAGCTTTTTAAATTAACACCTCTTCCTACTCCTCCATGAACTTCAAAGGCCTCCTTTATCCTGCTGTCATTACTGGAGAGCTGCGGTAGCAAATCTGTTCAGTTTGTGTCAGAAACTCCTTCGTGCATAAAGATCCTTTTGATTAAGAATGGTCACTGCAGATTAGAAAAAGAGAATGTAACCCCTCCTGCTACACGTGTTGACCTGGCTTTGACATGAGGTGCGTCCTTGACAAGTAGTAGCTTTGCTAGAGTACTGCATTTTTGCAATGAGCCTGAAATCGTGAGTTTCTTTAGATTCAGTTTAGCTGTAAATAGGAGTGGGTTCGTTTGGGGATGAGTGCCACAAGATTTAGATACAAAAATGGGAGGAAGATCCCATTCTCTGAAGGCAAGTTCCTGCTCTTCTTTCCCATACCACCTGTAACCCAGTGTTGAATATCGTTCAAAGTTTTGTATGTCATGAGGAAAGGGACAGTGTAAAAGCTTAGACCACGACAATCTAGAAGCAAGTCTAATAATTCTACTCTTGTTCCCAATAGTAATTATTTGTAGACCTTATAGCTGCTGTGGTAATCCTCCAGGCTGTTCCTTTATTCTGTCCCCAACTACACTCTGGTCAGCACTGAAGCGGAATGGCCAGTTTTCCCATAGTCTACTCTGTGTTGTGTATATCTAGGTAACCACCTGGGATTAGGACTCAATGGAGAATATAATTGCTTGCATTATCTGCACTGTCACGTCTATGTAACTCATGCAGAATTGCTCTTTCTAGGGCTTTGTTCTAATATTATTCAGTGGACCTTAATCCAGGAGTGTTCCTCCCACCCATCTACTTTTTTCCTGTGTTTGCCTGGGGCCTCTGCCATGTGTTGAGTTAACTGATGCTGGTAACCTTTCCAAGCAGTAACATTGGCCTGCCAGTCGTGGGGGGTTTCCTGCTCTGACAGCAGTCTGCTGAACTGCAAAGGAATTTCTTGTTCTTAGTATTTTTCAACAGCTGTGTAATTTTTATTTTTCAGCTCTAGCACCATACTTAATTTATTCCCTTATTTGATTTTATCTAAATGTATTTTCACAGTGTTTCTTCTTCAGCTTTTCCATTTTTGTGCTTTTTAGTTCAGATTTACCGCTGCCAAAAGCATGCTGGCTGTTTGAATTCAAAATCCTCTTCCTTTCATGGCCCTTCTTTTCTTTCCCACTAAGGTTGCTAAAATCCTTTATTAGCTTTAACCCCGTTGCCTAGGAAAAGAAAGTTTTATTGCTGCAAGTCTATATTCACTCTGGCCGAGCTGGCTTCAGTAATGTTGCTCCATTTGTCACTCTGCAGTTGTTAGTAAACAGTACCACTGTGGTCAAGTTATACGTTACAGGTTTTCAAGAGTCCCAAAGCTGATTCCTGTTCTACGTTTCTACTGTGTTATTTGGTAGTGGCCACAGTTGCACATATGGATACTTCATTTTTCATGTTTGCGTAGTTTATGTTTAATTGTTAGGATTTTAATATCCTGCAGTATTCTAAAACAAATTCAGAAGCATACATAGTTGTCAGCTGATCTTTTTTTCTGTGGCATATATAAATTGCTTGTGTAAAAACGGGCAGCATGTTGAGCCATTGAAGAATCTGACCCTGAGTCAAACAAACTGACAGCCAAGTGGTACAGACATGCTCTAAATTTCAGTGAAATACTGCAGTACCTGATGGATAAAGCACAAATAGCTCCCAGAACATCCCACTACACATGGAGCTTATTGTCAGCCCTTTGCATCTGGGAGACTGAAATTCTGCAATTCCCAAGTGCTCTGGTATCACTTATACTTCCCAAAGCCTTGTAGTCTGAGCCTGGCTGTGCACGTTTCCTCGTATCAAGTCTCTCTTTGACTCATTATGGACCCAGTCTGTAAGCTGAAGCTCCACTGGCAATTATTGTGCATCAGCTTAGTACTATTCAGCCTACAGCTGGAACTTAATACTCAGAGGCAGACTAAACAGAAGCAGTAACTTAAGAAAGGATACAAATAAAATGTCATGGAATGTTTTATTAAAAAGAGGCTATGCCTGGGCAAATTTAGCTCTTTAATAACTTAACACTTGCTAGATGAGGGTGTTTCTGTCAGCTGTGTATTGCTTCTTTCCTCCCTTCCTCTGTTCCCTGATCAAGCTCAGGATTCTTTCTCTTTTTTGACTTCATAAGATTGTGTTTGAGAAGCCTTTCTTCAAGAGGTAAGGTACTGACTGCATCACTCAGGGCTCACCATGTTTAAGACAGTAAGGGTGGGCACCTGGTCCTGGGTCTGTGGCTCATATGATACCTGTTCTGTAATCAGAGATTACTTGAGGATGCTGTGTAAGCCCTCTCTAAAGGCACAGTTTCATCTAATGATGGAAGTGCCATTTTTATGGTAGTGCATTATTGAATTCCTTCTGTGACCTGGTGGTTGTTTTCTTGTTTGGTTACTTTTTATTTATATTATTTTATTTATTTATTATGTTTATTTATTTATTTATTTATTTATTTTCTTTTGTAGCTGGTCTGCAGTTGGGGTTCCCAAACTAGTTACAGAGAGAGGTAGAAGCGGGCCATGGATCAGCTGCTGTGCTTTCAGCCGGGGGAGCTGGAAATTGATACTGTAAATGGCATGTTTTTTGTCACCTGTGCAGAAATAAAATAAGACTTCTTAATAGTTGTCTAGATATTTTTACTTTCACTTTGGCACATGCCTAATTAACTGTTCCAGAAAAAGGTGATATGAGTATCTAGTTTCTTTGCCCCTGCTTCGAACTTTAAAAAATAGGTGATAAAAAGTCATGCTAGAGGAAGAGAGGTTTAAAATAAAGGGCTTATTTTTCCCCGTTGTTCTTTAGGTTGATTAAATATCTCTTGAGCTCGCATTTGTAAAAATCAATTTCTTCCAAATACTTTTTCCACAGGGTTTTAACAGTATGTGGGTGGTTGAAGTATACCATGTATTTTGGCAATGTCATGCAGTGTCCATACTGGCTGCTGAGTTGGATTAATTTTTCAAAATTGTCAGTGTCATTTAACCATGTAGTAGGCTCCTCTTGCAGAACAGTAGCCTCCTTCTTTTATTCTGGCAGTGGAAGGAATTAAAATGAAAGGCACAGATGTCTATTTCTGACTTTCTGTAGAAATGAATCGATTCCAGGTGGTCAAGTGCTTTTTCTGCAGTTACTGTGGAAAATGATTATAACACTTGTATTTAAAATGAAACTTTAATAACTATTTCAGTACTGCAGAGAACAGTTTTGGTGGAGTATTCTTTATTTTCAGTTGGGAAAGAGTCATTGTTATCAGAAATATAGGGAGAAGGGAGAAAAAGCAGAGGTTACCTGTTTAAATGTTGAAGAGGAGCTCTCACTAGCAGAGTGTCATCTGTCTTGGCCGTCTCTTCTATTTCTGGTCCTAACCCTCACTCATCTGACCCAACCGCACCAATCTTTAACACTGTTTCCATGCCTGACCAAGAGCGTGTTGGCATGACTCTCCCACTGGGGCTGCCCTTCAGCACCACGTATTCAGTCAAAGGGCAGAGCTTGCATTGTAGCCTTCTAGCATTAATTGTCACTGAGGCATAATGCTTCAATCTAAATCTAGCTTGAAAAGTACCTGTGTTAGTGATGGTGGCAGAAAGTCTTATGTTGATTTAACCTCCTCTGCCTTCACAAATCTTAGTCTGTCATTCTCATGTCAAGCTGTCTGCCAGTTAGAAACGATTTTCTAACAGGAATGATTTGGGCAGCTTGCTTCTTGCTGAAGTTAGTGTGAGAAATTGAGAGGAGAGTACTCTCCAGGAGTTGGGTTGTTTTTATCTGCAGTAGGATTAGACAAGAGTTTTGTTGCTCACAGCTTTGAAAATGGAAGAGAAACATCCCAGAATCCTCTGTGTGAGGTACAGTTTTTTGTTTGTTTGTAAAAATACATAGCTGCTGCTATCAGATTGGTGGATGTGGCTCCTGAAACGTCAGGAAACCGGTTTTGCATGCGGTTAAAATCTGTAATTTTCATAGCTTCATTTGTATCTGGGAATCATTTGTGACATGAGCTCCATCAAAGCTCACATGTGTGTTCTAACTCAAACTCAAAGCCATGAGCAAGGCCGTATGACCAGGTGTGAAAGTTAGTGTCTGTATTCAGATGTTTTAGCAGTTTAATACCCAATCAGTTATGTAGTTGACCTAAATCAGTATAATTTCTTGTAGACAGTCCCTGAGAGCAGGGTTACCAAGGTCTGTTGAAAAGTTTTACTGACATCTGCTCAGCAAGAATACATGCTCCGGGTCAGCCAGATGTCACTGCAGCCATAATCTGTGCTGCACTTGCTGCCTAGGAGCACAATGGGAAATGCAGAATTGCTCTCAAACATAGAAGATCCCATCTGGTAGGGACTTGAATACTGCTAGACCTCTCTGTCTTCATGCCTGCTCCTAAATGCTGGTCCTGGCCTGGTCAGTAGGAGCGTTATCTCCCTGCAGCTGAAGGAACTGGCTTTTGTGCCTTTTGCAGGTCACACTTAAGCTGCTATACCAGTCTGCTGTATTCACAATGGAACAAAATAGCTTCAGGGTGATGTTCAAAACCCGAGGAAGTTGCCAGCCAGGGTTCCAGAGAAAGGTATTTAATGCTGCCTGATCTGAAACCAGCAAATGAAACTTGATAAGCAAATGGATTGCCCCCCCCAACCAAAAAAAAAAAAAAAAAGTTTGTTGCCAGACTTTAGATTAAACCAAGATTGATTCTCAGCCAAGCATTTTAGTACCTGTAAATCTGTGAAGGATGAGGCTGTTGAATTCTTAGCTTCCCTTCTTTGCTGCTCTTGCATTAAAACTTGTGTCGCAGAGCCTGATCAACATTCTTTGGAAAGTTGGGCACCGCAGCACAATTTCTTCTGCTTGCTGAAAGTTGTGAAGTGATGAGAGACATCTAGACTGTCTTCAATCTGTGTGCCATTCCCCAAGGTTGCCAAATTTACGCTCGTTCCCATCTCACATTACCAGATATTCTGTGCTAATTTGCTGTAAAAGATTACGTTAAAAATCCATATTTATGAGGGATGTTAAAAACATAAAGCAATTACATGGTTTTCAATTACATAAACATCAACATGCAATGGGAATTAGAAACTGAATAATTAATTTTCTGTTTATTTGTAATATAGTTTATGCAAACAGTAAAACCTGAAGAACTATGCAGGGGGAGTGTGGAGGATACAGTGAGGTAGTGCCATAAAGTTTGGTCTCCAGACTAGCTTTGGGTATCTCTGTTCCAGTCCAGTTCAGATGCTTGTGTAGACACTGGCTGCTAGGGACAGTGGCAATGTGCTGGGTGGAAAGCACTGGGTACAGGAGTCCTGTTTGTACCTGCAGTTAGGTGGTATTTCCACCAACCTGGCTGAGGGTTGGGAAAATGGGATGCACGTTCTCATGTCCTGAATGCAGAGGCAGAAGCAATGATAGCCGCCTGGATTGTTCTCCTGTTGACCTGGTAAATGACCTTGAGTGTTTTGAGTTGACTTCAGTTGGACGCCATATCTCTGTTTTACAGATGAAGAATACCAAACTTCTTGCTTTTGAATGCTTTATGAAATGCTTATGAAGTAATGTGAGGAAAATAAATATCATGTATCATTTCTGAATATTATCTACCAGCTGCAGAGCACCTGCCCATCACTGTGGGGCCTGAATGTTGGTGCAAAATTACATCCTCCCAGGCTTCAAAGCAGAAGCTTCAAGGCTTGCTTTCTACCTTTATTTTAGTAACGTTACTGCACCACACTAAGTACAGCTATTACCAAATAGTTCTTAAGTGGAAATAATTTGGGGAATCCAGTGTAAGATTTAGGTAATGCGTCACCCTGTACTAAAATCTTGGGGATTTAAATGAACCATTTGTTCAGCTGCTTATTCTTAGGTCCTTGTTTCTCTTACTCCTTCTTGCTGGGAAGCACCAACCTCGTTTTAGTAATGCCTTTCTAGGAAAACATTTTTAGACTTCCTGAGACAGATTTTCCATGGCAGATGGTGCTCGTGATTTACCCTCCACAAGAGAAGACTTAAGATTTGCTTTCAGAGAACAAGTTTTTGAGCTAGAGCTTTCTTCAGGAAGGCTTTCTTAGCAAAGATTTGAACTGTAGTATCAGTTGATTCTGAAGACCCTAGTGGCTGAAACTTTGCCAACTGATGGACTAGGGACTTGGCTTGAGGGAAGGGGGTCATTGTGTACAATTAAATGGGAAGCTTTGCAAGGCGTTTGGCACTGGTGCTTCTAAGAACTTGTAGCTATAGGAATTTTGTATGGGAAAGAGTGCCCTTGTGGTGACTAAATTGCTGTCAAATTTAATTTTCCTATTTCACACTCTAGAAGCAGAAAGCAAGAAATGTATTTATGACTTTAAGAAAGCAATGCTGTAGGAGAGGTTATTTCCTTGTTGAATAACTGGATGAATGTGATCAACCAGAAAGAAGCAGGAGGGCAAGAAGACTTGTTCAGTTCAAAAGCTAGCAAATTACAAGCTGAAATTTTTCTGTTGTTGTTTTTGCTTGTAATTAAAGCCAGTCTGGCTGACCAGATTGGGCTGGGTGTGTTGTAGATCAGCTGCAATGAGAGGATCTTAAGAGTTGGGCTCAGACTGCAAGGAGGCTGCAGCAGGTATGGGGGGGGAGGGGGAGGGGGGCTGAAGCAGCTGTTGGGATAAAGATGAGACATGGCAGCAGTGAGCAGAGTCTGTCTCTCAGACATGAAGTAGGCATAATATAAAGGGGCTTAAATCATGTTCCTAGTTTGTTTTGTTGGTGGTTTTTTTTGCTTTGTTTTACAAAAGGATTGCTTGTCTGCAGTCCTGCCTTTTGCTCTTGTGGGGTAGCCAGCTGATACAGGTATGAAGATGGGAATGGTGGTAACACTCAGCTCTTGAAGTTGTACCATTGTTTTTGTGATGTATCGGCTGCCCGAGTTTGCGTTCCAGAGTCCAACATCTTGTTCCTTTGTTGAGCTTGCAACACCAGTGTGATTGAATCACTGAGTGTTTGCACAAGCCACTGCTGGGCTCTCTCTTGTCTGCCAGCATGCCTTTTTCACCACCTTTTGAAATACAAATCCCAGTGAGCTGACGATTAGTTGGTGACAGTGTGAAATCAGATTCTAGTTATGACTGATAATTGCAATAAAATATTCAGGGAGTACTTCCCTGGCCAAGCTGGCTGTAATTCAAAACTTTGAATGTGAAGAAGTGCTGGCTGGAGGTGCCTGGGGAAATGCACCGAGGTGCTACCACAGCTTCCGTACTGGAGTAGGAATACAGCATGAGGCCTCTGTGTGCTGTATGGACTGTTAGAGGTGGGGACCAAGCAACACGGAAAAGCACTGGGAAAGGAGTTAACCTGAATCTTCTAGGAAGTTAAAAGTCAGTGCCTTTCTTACTATCAGTGAAGTATATCAGTTCAATCTTTCCAGAAAGCCCAGTGTAGTTCCATTTGCATGGAGAATGCTTTTGTGCTTTTTCATTTATCATTTGAGACAGCTCATTTGCACCTCCCTCTGGTAAACTATCGTGGTCTTTTCCTCAGTTGTTCTTGTTAGCTCACTTTCTTATTTCTGTCTTTGGTCCTGTGTCATGCATTCTTCATGTGCTTAGTTTTGGCTTTTGCAGAGGTGTTGAACAAGAACAACTCAGAGCTAATTTAAGACTTCAGTCATATACACACAATTAAAATGGTACAAGACTTTGTTGCCCTTTTCAGGTAAACCTTTCCTTCTCAGTTCTTTGTGTGTTTTAGTGCCACCTTGGAGGGATGGGCAGTGATCTGGCTTCAAGTACACATACACATAAAAACCAAACACATGGAAAAACACCACCACAAAAAAAAACAAAATAAAACCAAACAAACAAACAAAAAAAAACCCCACACAAACATGAGCTAAATCATTCTCTGTGAGAGTACTGGATGAAGATTCCTTTATTCCATGCAGCTCTCTGATATGGGCCAGTGTTCATTGCAAAGAAGTGTATAAGTTGTTTACAACTTCAGGAAGTTTAAAGCTACACATTTAATGGTGTCTGGAAGTCACAGTCAGGTGAGAGTAGGAGTCGATTTCTGCTCCAGTTGTGCTAAAGCTGTTAGAGCAGGAATTTTCTTCCCACCTATTTTACCGCATGATTTGTACTGTGTATATTTTATTGCCTTGATTTATAGCATACATCCTGAGTTTCTCTGACGCAGGTAGCAATTCCATGCATGCGGTTTGCTAGGTGGGAGCAGCCTCCTGATGCTTTTGCCATTAGGTTTGTGTTTTGGCAGCAGTGTTTTCCTGTCAGACACCAGAACAGAGCTCATGCAATGGAAGGGGGAGTTATGGAAGAAATTGCTGCATTAAACATCTGTTGGAGGGGGAAGTTTCCACAGGAACTGGGTTAATAATCCTCTTCTTGGGTGTAAGCTGTGGATGACAGGTTGGTTATCCCCCTCCTCGCACAAAGCACGTGGCAGCAGTGTGTCATGGCAGCTGATGTCCAAAGCAGGAACTGTGCTACCTGAAGTTGCCCACTCCTATATAAAGGGAGTAGGGCGAGGAGAGCTGGTGGTGTGGTGGAAGGCTGCTTCTGCTGCAGTAACTCTGCATCCTTCATCACTGCTACCCATTCACAATCACTGTGTTGGAGGAGAATCTGTCCTGGCTTTGACCACAGTTCTTTGTTGTTTGGGACAGGGTGGAGTTCTCTGCATCATTTGCTGCTAAGCTTTTCCATCTCTGGAGTTGATTACATGTGTGAGGAACAGCAACAAAGAAAGTCAGCCTTTTTCACTTCCTTGCTCATGCAGGGGCTTTAGTACTGCCTCTCTGAAGTAGTTATGTTAATCGGATGGCAGCTGCCTCTGGAATTGCAATCCCAACATGCTTTATCTCTTCTCTTGGCTGTTTGAAAGGATTGCTTATCTTTTTGCTCTTCCACTTTTTACTTTTCATACCCTTGCCCGTTCTACTTGCATACAGTGAGAGAAGCAGAATGATGAGTTGCTGAGCACCTCTCCCCTTTCCATAAAATCATATTATGGGATCACAAAATGGCTTAGTTTGGAAGGAACCTCGGAGCTCATCCAGTTCCAACCCCCTGCCCTGGGCAGGGTTGCCATCACTAGATGAAACTGCACAAAGCCCCATCCAGCCTGACTTGACTGCCTCCAGGGATTGGCATAAAGAGAAGGGAACGTCTATCTCCTATGTGCTATGGCTGTTCCTCAATGAGAGAGCCAAAAACTACAACAGTGGATTTTTTCCAAAGTGCCTGTTTAGATGCACAAAGTAACATCAGTTTTAGTAGATTCTGTGCTCCAAGGCATATTTGAAAACATCATTGTTTTATGTAAAAACTTTTTTTTAAAAGAAGATGAGTTTTCTACAATGTTTTTTTATTTAATGCAGGCAAAACTCTTCCCTGCTTGCGAGAACACTGATTTGAGCAGATCCCACACAGATTTTTGTTTTGCTTCCCTCCTTGTTAGCAGCTTCAAAGATGTTTTCCAGTGCCTGCCAATACGGTTTGCCCTGTGAAGCATCACTCTGTCAGGCTTTGTGCAGCATGAGCTCAGGGCCTCAGGTAGTGAGGATTTCGCTTTCCTGGGTGGTTATTTTATTTCCAGTTATCACAATAAGTTTTCCTGTTCTGACTTCACCTCCTCTAAAGCTAAGTTAAACTCTTCTAGTGTTGCATTTGCTACCTGGTTTCTGGGCTTCTACTAGCCTGTAGTGCTGGTCATTTATTGCAGATGCGGAATGATTTTAACCTTTATCCTTTGATTCTGTTCTGTGTCCAGAACAGACTCGCTGGTTCTTAGGTTTCCTTAGAACCCAAATCAGGGAGTGGATTTGTCTTAGCTCATGTGGATGAAGACTGATGTTGGGACCTAAGAGAGCTCTGTGCTACGCTGATTTGCATCTGTTCTTTCTATAAACTGTACCATGAATGTGCACCTCGTGTAAACATTTTTTCTGTAGGCAGTGTTTATGACGATCTTGTAGAATAATTGTTGCCGAGGCTTGCTAAATAATTCTTGCAAGGAGACTCTGCTTGTTCTGAGATAGGATCAGGTAGTGCTGATAATTTTTAAGTGGTGAGATCAAGCTGAATTCAGGCCCATTTTGTCATTAGGGAGCCATTAAGCTCTTGCTATCTGCCTTCATCTTTAAACATGGACCTTGCCATTAATGTTTTTTGTATCATTCATGCTATCCCAATCTCCTCCTGCCCCCTGCTTTTAATTTTTTTTTCTTCCAAGTCTCATGTTTTTGCTTAGGTGCATCGTTTCAGAGGAATACAGAAGGGATGCAGATGTTATGACTTCATTTATTTATTACACTGTTTGGGCTTTTTTGATCTCAAAACAACATTCAAATAAGGTTTCTCTTTCATTCTTTTTTGGCACTGGTTCCCCATCCCTATGGATGGAACTGATTTAGGTCAGCTCTTACAGGGTCAGTGACTGATAAATCACTTGAAATAAATCCACCCTCAGTCCCAACAAATTTACCTTTTTCTGTTTTTACTAGATCTATTTCAAAAGCCTTCTTCTTCCCAGTGTCGTTTACATTTGGTATTTCAGGCTGAAGGAGTATCCTGTGGGCCTGGGGAAGTTTTTTGTCTATCCCTTAGCTGGAGCCCTCTTCAGCAACCACCACAGAGATGCTGAGGGAGGAGGGCCCAGGCCCTTGTCAGCCAACAGTGGTGGGTGCTCCAGTGCTGTGAGCGAGGGGCACTCGCTCTGTGTCAAACCCAGCAAGTGCTTGCCAGTATCTGTTTTCTTGGGTGTTTTCAGGCTGTATGAAAGTGGAGTGTGTTTTACTCGCCTGGTATTGCGTGAGGGGTCCAGAAAGCAGATCTGACTAGGAGGAGACCTTCGTTTGGAGGCAGGAGAAGAGAAGGATAATATTTGCGTGGGGGATTTTTTTCTTTTATTTTTTTTACTGCTTTGAAACTGTGCTTATCACAGCTTATTAAACACTTAGATCTGTCTGCCTACTGACTTGTCTGTTTCCATTTCAAACCTGGATAATATAATTGACATAATTTTATAAATACCTTAAAAAAACATTGAAAAGGTGTAATACAACTTGAGGGACCTTGTTCTTCAGAGCGTTCTATATATCGCTTTCTCTGTTAGTTCCTTTTGCAGAACAGTTTATTTGCAGCTTCAAAGTATTTATACTGCTTAAGAACAGTGTTAAGTATCTTAATTAGCTTGGAAAATGTTCTGGGCTTTTTTGTTCTTTAATATATTTTAGAGATACTTTCCTTGGTGAGACTTCAAAGTGCCACTTCTGCAATTCCTTTGACTGTGCAAGTGAGCTGTCACATTCTCCAGAAGCTACCTGCTGGCATTTGTTTTGCTTTCAGGCCATCTCATCAGATCTCATTTTTGCAGATAGGCCCACAAGCTACATTTGGAAATGTCAAAAAGAGTTGGTGCCACATTGCCAAGCCTCTTATAGCAAGGAGAAGGGAGAAAGCTGAAGGGAATGCTGGCTGCTTTACCAGTGCGCAGCATGTTAATGGGCTGTGTGCATCCCCTCTGTACAATGCCCGGGGAAAAAAGGGCACCTCCCAATGTCTGGTGGGGGCACAGCAACACAGACCTCTCCCCACAGCCCAGAGCTGTGCCTATGCCTGCAGCTCTTGATGCTGCATTTCATTGTTTCATCTCAGAGCAGCTAGTGAGCTGCTGATGGATTTTAACAAATGTGTATTCCCTGGAAGTATATACTGGAAAGTTAAGCGGAAGCTTCTAAAGCTGGGGGTGTGTGGGCATGAGAAATTATTGGAGGGAGTTCAGCCAGGTAGGTAGGGAGAGCTCTTTGGTCAAATACTGAATTCCCTGAAAACCTCTACCCTGTTTCTTTCCCACCTGAGCATCTCTTACAACTTCCTGTTGTTGCTGCTTATTAAAAACATATTTCTTCCTTCAATTATTCATCGCTTGGTCTTATGCACATTCAGCAGTGGTGGCACCAGTAGTTTCTTGTGATTTTTGGAGAGAAACCTTTCATTTGCCCTTGAGTAGTGCCTCCAAGTGCAGGCAGTTGTTCGATAGCCTTCCTTCATTTGCTGCATCAGTGGGGCTCCGGTGAAATGAGAGAATACACTAGCTGTGGAAGAGAGATTAGTCCCTGTTACAGTCAGGATGAAGCCTCCATCATTGCAGAACCTTCTAGTGTGATGGTGAGGCTGTGTTCCCATAGAAGTAGGCATGTAACTTGGTGAATTCCTATTTCTACTTGTCATGGTTTGCAGTAGTGTTTTTTTCCCTTCCCTTTCCTCCTCTCCTTCACGCTGTCAGACACACCTCAGAAGGCTCATTTGCCCTAATCGTGTGTTTGACTCACAAGACCCAGTGAGCTAATAGCCTGAGAGTAAATTACTGTGCCAGCCGCATTCACAAATATCATGAACAACTCCTTTAAAGCAGTGTTTGTTTATTTGAGGCACAGGTTTCAAAACACAATAGCAGCTTCAATAACTAGCTTGGCTAAAGCAATGAAGTTCTGCGGATACATTCTGTTTTTCACAGCGCTCATTTTTTCCTTTCCAGAAAATGGACAAGAAGCCCATATTAAAAAGCGATTAAATCTGCAACCCAAGCAAGACATAGAAAATTCAAAATTTAATGCTAATGCAGCTTTTTTCATTTTGCAGATGATTGTTGCCCACTCACAGATGCACAAGTATGCTCACCATTAGCACTGACAAAGAGCTGACAGTTAACTTCAGAATTCTTCATTTCCAGGAGTTTATCTCACAATCTCATTATGTAAATGCATTATTATTTTTTTTTTTTTAAACTTGTGCAGTTGCCACGGGAGTAAGTGTCTGTCTAAAGCACTGCATGGGATGCATCGCGCAGAAGCTAGGCAGAACTACCTGTTCTGTTGAAAGAGAGTCGTGTTGCTTTGATTTATAATTAATCTTTAAGACTCCGAGGCATTTTGACAGTACAAAACAAACAGATCTGACTGTCTGACAGTGGTGTTTGCCAGATGAGGCAGTGTCCCACATTGCATTGTATGCACAACACTGTGTGCATTGTCCTGAGGCTTGGTGGATTGCTGCCTTAATTGCTAGCTTTCCTGAAGAAAAGGCACGTGTTGTGTGGAGCTGCGCTTCTGGAGAAAATGCACGGAGAGGAATTTGCTTCTCAAGACCTTTCAGCTCTGACAGGTTTAAGGAAAAATAGTAAAACTGCAGCACCTCAGTGCCCAGAGCTCTCCTGGCTTACAGGGTGTTACCATTTCATGTAGGTGCCCTACCAAAAAAGAAGAGGGGGCCTTGTTCAAGTCTACAGAGTGTTATGTTTTTCGCCCCTGGCTGCTCCAAAAGTAATGCCTCCTATTTTAGTGTGTTGGCCCACAACTTCAGGAGCAGATGTTGGTGTTATGGCAGTAGAGATTGAACCTTCTGACCACTATTTCATTATTTTTTGTTGCTGTGTCGCAGTTGGCATCAGAGGGGCAGTCTGACAGAATGGTCTCTGACATGAAAGTAAGCATGAAGCAAAGGTTTGACATTGGAAAAAATTGTACCCATTGACTTATATCATTGCTTGCTGAACATTTATGGAGACCAAACAGTGGATGTGAGCACAGTGAGATGGTGGGCGGTGCATTCCAGCAGTGGCAGTGGCAACCTGAAAGACAAGATTTGGGCTCCCTGCATGGGTTTAGCGTGGCTGAGCTGCTGTGGGATGGTACTGCTGGACATTGTGGTCACGGGCAGGAGGGAGCAGCTGGATTTGTTTGCATTTGGAGAGCAGTGTGCTCCTGTGAAGCTGCAGCATGCATTATCCGGTGCCAAAATTACCTTTTGTGAATGCTGTCAGATGCTTTGGAGATAATGTACAAAGACTTGTCCATCCTTTTGTGAAAATAAATTCTTCTAGGTTTTCTCAGTGGGGGAGGGGATTGAATAGGCAGGTGGTTCAAGATTGTATTTCAAGTCTTGTTAGTTTAATGTGTCTTTAACCTTTCAAGGTTGTTTATTTAGTGCATGAGTTCAGAGTTTGTAGTGAATGATGTCCTGCTTTAACAATAACAATCTTGATTTAATATTTTTTTTTAAACAAACAAACTCACCGCCAGCAAAAGTCCAACACCCTGAAGTGGGATGGTTGCTGTGTATGAGAGCTAAGGTTTTTATTTGGGAGTTTTGTCTGTCAGTGAAGAGCCTTCTTGCACATATCTGTTTTGCCCTGAAGATGCAGAATAGGACTTTTTATCAGTAGCAGACTTACAGTTTGATTACTGTGGAGTTTTTGGTAAGCTACATATAAGAAGAGTTAACCATCTTTTTTTTTTTTAAATACAGAAATCCTTTCATTTTCATGTGTGTATGTACATCTGCAGTGCAAGGAGAAGGCTTAAAGCTTACAGAATTGTGCAGTATCTTAATGATTACTCAAAATCATCTCTTCAATGTCTTTATGACAATGTGGTTTGAACACGACTCTGCTAGTAGCAGTCATACAGCTGATCACTGAATCATAGAATCATTCAGGATGGAAAAGGCCTCTAAGGTAATCTTGTCCAACTGTGTCGTACATGTAAAGAAATAGTTCTGTTTTGTCTGAGCTTTTCTGGTGTGACGTAGTCACAGTGTGTGTGACTATATGTGGTGATGTCACATTGTGTGTGACTGTACTGTCAATCTTTAATGTATTTTTCCATGCCAGGGTTACACCGTCTGTGCTCACAATTTCTGATTTGCTACCAATGGTACCACATAAATTGTGAGTTTGGTTTGTGTTTAAAACACTAGAGCAAATGGAAGATTGTTTTTCTGTAGGCCACATGTAGAAAAGTCTGGAATAATGGGGTTGATTTCCTATCGGAATAACTTGCCATCTTCTCTGTCACTCCAGAGGATGTTTTCCCTTCTGTTTCCCATTACTATAATTAGATGCATTCAGGGCATTCTGTTTCTGTCTATTAATATGTAACCACGTGATTGATTCTTGCATGCCAAGTAGACACTTATTCCAAAGGAAGCACGTATTTTACATGAGTTTTCAAAGCAACTGTGTAAAGAGTGCATATGAGAGGCACGATAATGTGCAGCTTGTACACTGGCAAGTCTTTCAGGCTTCTCTCTGTGCTCTGGCTCTTCATACACCTCCCTGTCATTGTGGCACCAAATCAGTCTCCTGATACAATGCTTGTTCAAATGTTCAAAGCACTGGCTGTTTAACTTGCCAAGAGAAGATGTTTCCGTAGTGTGTGGATTTTATATTGATTAGGACTTAGTGGGGGGCTGACTTGCCTTTCTGAATGGATCACTTGTGTCAAGGAAAGCTGCTGACTAAGGATATTTTTAGACATAGTTAATGATCCAGAGAATATTTTCAGGGTATTTTCATTTTTATTTTTATTTTTTTGAAGGTTGTGGGGTAGGTGGGATGAGAGTGGTATTACATCAGGTTAACATTCAGCTTGTGTCTTCACCCTTTGCCACTATTAGTTCCTTGTGTATGTTGGGATAGCTGCAAACAAATTTTGTAGCTCTGATTATTTGCGTACCATTTCTTTCTTTACTTTCCTGATGGAAAAGGTTAACATTGCCTCTGAACTACAGTAGAATTGCTGAAAGTAATCAATAGTTGTTTGAAAAAACAAACACATGGAAAAACACAGACAAAGAAAAAACCCTCAAGGCGCCAGAAGCTCCTGTTTTTCAGCCCAAAGAATTAATATATATTCCCGTGGATAAGATATGGATCTTAAACACTTCCTTCTTCAGACCTTCCTTTCCCAGACTGGTCTATGGACTATGGTCTATGGACTGGACTATGACTCCAGAATCACTGGTTCTGGATCTGTGTCCTGTTGAGACAGCCAGCAGCACCCACACATCCAGAAGCTTTGTTGCTGGCTGTAACGCTGCATATAGTCGGCTGAAGGAGGCCAGGTGATACTTTGCTGGCCCTGTGGTGTCTTCAGACAGTCACTTGCTTGTTCTCAGTGAATTTCCTTGCTACAGTGAGTTTTATTCCAAACTAGCACTTTGTGTAATGGTGGTTTTGTTTTCATATTTCTGCCTGCATTCCCAGGAGCTGCACTGGAGATGTAGCTGCTCTGCCAAATCTGTCTAGTCTGGAAAAGGGTATTGAAGCCACATAGGTGAGCAGATATTCCCTGAATATTTCATTTACTGCTATCCTGATATCAAGTGGTCTTTCTTAAAAACAGGAACCTTTCTAATCCTCAGAGATGTAAAGAACAATGATGTAATGCCATTTCTTTGTCCCTAATTCTCCCATCCATTACAGTTTCCACATTTGTTGTGGTTTGTGGTTTACACCAGTGACAAAGTAGATGAGAACATCCCTGCTTCTTCTGCCAGCGCGGCCATTTGGTCTAGTGATGGACAGAACAGAGTGTCAGTGATGTGTTTGCTGCTTCTCGACTGCTGCTGTACTGATATTGTGATGATCCTTCACGGTAGAGCAGGCTCTTTGTGTACTCCTAAGGAACAGCTACAGCCTAGCCCAACGAAGGCTTCTTCCAAAGGAGGCACAGAGCCTGCTGGGAGGTTCAGCACTTGTTCACCCACCTGGCAGTGGGGCTTGGAGTGCTTACTGGGTACGTCTGAGGAGGTCTGCCTTGGTGCTGAAGTCCTCGGTGTTGATAAAAGAGGATTCATGCTGTTGGCAACTGATTTTGCAGGCAAGGTGACATTTTTATTTTTAAAAAATTCTTTCCTGCTATTGTAGCTAGAGTATAAATATAGGGATGAACTGTCGGTAGGCTTCCTGGCATAGCTCTAATTGTCACCTCAGATCGTAAAGGTATAGATCAAAGAAAGCGCCCTTGCCACTTGGGCCATCCTAATCAAAGGACTGAGAGATTGAATGCAGAATGCAGTTCCTTGATCATCTGCTGTAAGTCACATAGTAGGATCACAAGTTTCTGCCTTGATACTACTTTTTTTCCTCACAATTTTTAACATAGGAGTTGTGCTGCTTCATCTTCCAAGGATGTTGTTGAATTTCACATAAACTTTGTTGATTGTTAACTTAAGACTTTCTCTTGGGTTACAAGAGCTACAGAAGTCTGAAGTATTATGGATTTTTATCGACGTGGTAAGAAACCAAAACCAGTGTATCCTAGGGTTGAGTCACATTTGCTTGGTATTCATCTCTAGCTATTTGTTGAGGGATGAATACTCTATATCCCAGATTTAATAATGTCTCTTAATCCATGTGTTGCTATACTTGTTCAGTATTTCTCAAGTGACAGAAGTCAGTAAAAGCAAGGGTAGCATTTGCCTTGTCCATCAAAGATGCAAGCAAATCACAGACTTGCCAACCCACTAAGAAAAGTTTTGAGAAAAGGGACAGAGAAGAGTTCTTCCTGAAAGCTATGTGTGCATCCACAGGAAATAGGAGAATAGAGCAGTGCAACCTGTACTAGTGCTCAGTTGTATGCAGCTGTGGGAAGCTGTTGTTCTGTTGTAGCAATATGAACACTTCTGTTTTCTACCACTGCAAAATTCCTTCTTTATCAACTACTACAACGTTTTGATCATTAATCTCTTTAAGGAGAGGGGGGCTTCTCTCTTAAAGGTGTTGGATTTTTGAGATGCGAGTCTTCAGCAGACTTTCACTAGATCTTTGGAAGGTTGTGGTGGTGCTGCTTTACATTCACATATCACCTGCGTGGTCTAGGGAAAAAGAGTTGTGTTTTTAGATTTAACATCACAGCATTTACACTCTTTTCCTATCTGTTAGTGCAGGAAAAAAAAAAAAGACAGGTGATAAACACACTATACATGCAAAATATGTTTGTCTGTCTATAAGGGCTCTTATGAGCTTAAGGAGAGGAGGGGACTCATTATGCAATTTTAAGCTTGAATGAATATGTATAATTTCAAGTAATTAAAAAATAAGGGAAAGTAGAAATGAAACTGTTGTAGGTAGGCAGACAACGGCGTGCTGATAGCAGCAGAATCTCCTAGGCACACTGTTTAGCTAATGCTGTTTGCACCTTAATGTGTTTGCAGTGAGTTACCTCTACTGAAAGATTTTATCTGTCTGCTTTAGCAGCATATTCTATATTACCTACACAAGCCACAAAGCAAGACATTTCTATCTAAATACACCAAGACTTCCCAGAAATGAGAAAAATACGTATTTTTTTTTTTTCATAAATGAATAGTGCTAATAATCTTGCATTGAAATCTGAATGTATTTATGCCAGTGGTCTTAAAACGGTATCATGGTTTTATGATTTTTGGCATTGGTATTCCACATCATAACATCATATAGTGCATTAAGGGTTAAAGAGTTAATGCTCTAGCTGCATCCTGGGTATACCTGACCGGGAATCGAACCCGGGCTTCGGTGGTGAGAGCGCTGGCTCCTAACTACTAGACCAAGAGCATTAGCGGCCATCAAGTGCATTACCCTGTCTGCGCGTTAGTGTCTGGGCTTTTAGTATCCAGCAGGGCAGGAAGATTCTGTCGCAAGTGGTCTCAAACACTACTCATGAAGAAGTTAATGAACTATACATTGGGAATTTGTGTCTGTTTAAAATATACACTTGGAAGGACTAAGTGTTAATGCATACGGTTCCCGAGGGCATCCACAACAAGGTGTGTTGGAGTAGAATGATGTTTAATCTAGTGGGATCCCATTGTACGTTTTAGAGTTTGATTCAAATCCTCCTTCTGCTAGTAGATAATTTCACAGGGAGCATGAAACTTGCCTGTGTGGAGTTTTCTGAAAGATAGCATTTTGTGTAGCAAAGTTTTGATAAACAGAATTGCTGTCTAACTGCTGCATGGGTGAGAGGGGGTCTGTGCATTTGGAATCACTGCCATCACTCAGCTCTTTGAAGTGCAGAAAAAGATGTAGTTCCCTTTCTGTTTTTAGCATTACTTATTTACCCCGTGTTAATCCTCTGAGAAATTAGGAGACAGTTTAGTACAGAAAACCCAATTCACCTTTGAGTTCCTAGAAGCTAACACGTTAGAATTATATGGGGGCAAAAAAAGTGAAGGCAAAGGTATTTGCTAAATTCTGATCTCAGAATACTGCCTTTAAATCTGGCTGTCAGATGGTTTGTATTCTTATCTAATAAATATGAGAACATATACTCTCTTATCCCATTTGGTATTTATACCTTTTCATTTGATCTCCTACAGTTTGGTAAATGTAAGTATCATAATATTAGAACATAATTTAGTCTGTCTTGTTTCCACTGTGCAAGCGTACAATGATGAAGAGAAGTTTATCAGATATTTCATTATTTTTTTCCTTTCACTGGTGGGAGATTTTAAGTTCCTCTCTGGAGAGGATGAAGAGCTTAGGTAGCCTTGTACTAATCCTGGCGTATAGTTTTAATGAGTCAAGATGTTTTTATTCTTAGTTTTCATCATAGTCTTTCTGCTTTTCTGTTTATTTCATTTTTGCTTTTGGTTTGTTTGTTTTAAGGTTAGTGTGTGTTAGGAAGGCAGACCAGCTCTTTGAAAAATGGCCTTCATTAATCAAGTCCACCATGCTTCATGAAGAGAAGAATATCTGTCAACTAAAATAACAGAACGCACTAGCAGTATTTTTGCAATATTCAGGGCATCTCTTCATAGAAGTTGGTGATACAGAAAAAGAATTTTTAGCTGTAAATTAGGGGGGAAAAGATAAAATGTGTAATGAACACAAGCAGTAGCACAGAGAATGCAGTGTTGTTTTTTGTTTTTTGTTTGGTTTTTTTTTTTCATTTGAAAAGATAGCTTTTGATTTCTTACAGGAGCAGAGGAGGAATCTCACTGTAATTAAGAGCAGAAAGAAGTGTCTAGTGTTCTCCAGAAGGCTTTTCATAGATAGCTTAGACTGGAAGGGACTGGAAGGATCACTGAGCTCTGGCTCCCTGCTGTGGGTAGGATTTTCACCCACTAGAAAAGGAGTGCTCAGGCCCCATCCAGCCTGGCCTTGAACACCTCCAAGGATTGGGCATCCACAGCTCCTCTGGGCAGTTGTGCCAGTGTCATTTTTTTGCCAGTGCACATTTATTTCTTAAATCAAATCTAAATCTCCACTCTCTTAGTTTAAAACTGTTACCCCGTGTTCTGCCACTACGTGCCCTTCTAAGAGAAGTCCCTCTTCAGTTTTTAGCCCTCCTTTTGGTACTGGAAGGCTCTGATGAGGTATCCTTGAAACCTTCTCATCCAGATCGAACAAACGAGCTCTCTCAACCTTTCTTCATAGGAAAGGTGCTCCAACCCTCTGATGGGAGGCCTTGGTTTTCCCAATCCTGTCTCTTCAGCCCATCTCTGATCTGTTGATAATGATTGTGTTCATGCAGTTTTTATACCAGCTGACCTATTTACCCTCTGGAACAAGGGCCTTGAAGTTTGAGGAGGGGGATGCAAAGGTTGTGGAGGTCCCAGGGTTCAGATTTACTGCTTGATTTTGTGACTGTGTGAAGGTGTTTAAAGAAGTTATTCCTGTTCAGTTCAGCTCCACGAAGATCAGCTCCTGCTTCCTAATTGTGTTTCTAATCTATATGTGAGAGGATGGTATTTTGTTCTAACACCTACAGGAGTTTGAGTCTGAAAGGATACTTTGCATCAATTAAAATGAAAAGGATTTTTCTGTTCTGAAGACACTTCTGAAGTTTATATGCCTCTGAGAAGCAGTAGTATATAAAACACATCGTGTAAACCATTTGAGATATGCAGTTCATTGATGTGAATTCCATAGTCAGTGCAGCTTATTAAGCTGCTTCTGTTCATGTCCTCAAGTTACCCAAATTTGCCATTGATCATTTTGCAATGTATTAGTAACTCATTATTGAACGTGATGGAAGACTGCTCCAAAAGTAATACCTCCTATTTTATTATATTGGCTTATGATGTCAGAGGTGGATGTTGGAGGTATTGGAAGTAGAAGTTGAACCTTTTGTCCATTTTTCCATCAAATTTTGCTGCCATGTGACGGATGGCAGTAGAGGGGTAATCTGATAAAACGGTGTCTGGTACGGAAGCGTGTATGAAGCAAAGCTGTGTCATTCAGTTCCTCCATGGGGAGAAGAGTGGCATCCATTGACATTTCTTCAATGCTGCTGAGCACTGATGGAGACCAGTCAGTGGATGTGAGCAGAATGAGGTGGTAGGTGGTGCATTTTAGCAGTGGTGATACTGACGTGAATGACAAGCCATGTTCTGGGCAGTCTTGCACAGCTGTCATACCACAAAATGAAGATCTCCTGCTCATCCCTTGCAAAAATGTGTAGCTAATAGTGGTGGCTATGTTGAAAAATATTGTTTTGTAGCTGAGAATTTGCTCTATCCTTAGTGTTACTGTGCTCTTTGTATCTGTTGTAGTTTCCATGGAAATAAATCTGAGGCATTATTTTCTGCGTGACCTGTGTACAATCTCTGCCATTTTAAATTGTGTGATCAAAGAAGACAGACAATGGAAAATTCAGCAAACTGGATCAGGATTTTGTGAGAGGTGAAGAGATCGCTACCTTAGAGTATGATTCTTCTGAACAGAAAAGGCCAAGTGAGAATAGGGATTGGAAGTCATTAAAATTTACAGTAATCAATGAATAATAAAGCAGTTATCTACTATTATGTTTCTGTATGGTGGATACACTTTCAAATGACTGTGACTTACTGTAGTGAGGTTTGTATTAATTATTTCAGTGACTTTAGAAGTATGGAAAGAGAGAAGGAGAAACAATAAAGATTTCACTGATGCTGAACTTAATTGTTTTCTTTGTAAGCCAACCTGCAGTGCACCTCGGTACCCTACAATTTTCCTTGTACTTTATTTAAATTAGAAAAGCTGCATGCAATAGCGCCCCTTTATTTTGAGGGGAGATGTGCTGAGAAGAAGGACCTTGATGCTACCTCTCTTCAGTTGCTTTTTTCATGGGCTAAGGAAATTGTATGCTACATACAGAAGAGCTAGATGAGTCCTTTCCTTGTTTTTCCAAAATTAAACATTAATCAAGATAGAAACAAGCCTTGGGCATTGCAAAACGAAGCCCTAAGACAAAGGTAAATGGAGCTGTGCAGGTTTGTGTGTGTGAAGGGATGCCTAATAATTCATTGCTGAAGCAATGGTAAATTAAATTCTTCACACCTCTATATACTTCACCTTAAATATTTGGCTCTTGGATCACTTGATCACAGCAGGAAGGAAAGAAACTGCTTCCCTTCCATTATCTGGATTGATTTTTACCAAAGCCTCTGATCTTATGCCCATGTCCAATCTGGAAACTATTAGCTAACCTCTAGGCTACAAAATTGGTATCACATTTAGATGGAGGCTGCCTTACTTCAACAGCACTGTGCATTAACAAACTTTCATTTGCAGAAATCTCAAAAACAAAATGTCTGAAACGTCTCATTTTGAGCTTCAGCAAATCTTTGAAGTTCAGTGCTAATGGTGTTGGAACGTGAAACCCTTAACTAATACTGATCAGTGTGACGATATTTGTTTATGAGAACTTGCCAGCTGGTCCTGAGATTTGTCCTTGTTGCTGTTGTTTTCAAAAAAGAAATGCTTAAGTAGCTTGAAGTGCTTTGTAGATGTCACTGAGATGAATTCTCCAGGACTCATTGCCTTAGGGGAATCAATATTAGGATTGTCAAAATGCTGAGGACCTTAGCTCAGTGCATTGTGCTCCGTTTGAAATGGATAGCAAATCATCCGGTCTTGCTGTAATTAGTATTGTGTAAATGAGATTAAAATCAGTATCAGATTAGTGGCTAATTGGAGTCCCCTGATTGGAGTGAGCTTGTCTTCAGGGGCTGAGAAGGAATTCTCACAGCTGCTTCTGCTGTAGAAACTCTTGTCTTTGTTCTTTCTCCCATTTGCTTCCAAGCTTTTCTTCTGTGCCTGAACTCTGTGAGCTCTCACGGTGTAGAGCATGGTGTGATAAAATGAAAGAACAGTCCTTGGAGAAGGTTATTTAAAAACTGCTAACCTCTGTTAGGAAAGATTAACCTGAAACCAGATAAGTTGTGTAAAATGTATAGCTCTCTAAGAGTAGATGTTAGGAAACTAAAATCTTCCTATCTAAGATTGGTGAAATTGGCTTAGATTTATACTGTTCTTTATCAAGTCCTAGTTCTGTCTGATTTTTCACACAGCCTTGCCTTTATTGTTCTTCGTTCCTGGCTTTCAAATTGCAGTACAGCTGGCTGACAGATGAGGGGGAGTTGCGTTTGTTTTTCTTTTGAACAAATTGTATTAATTAAAATGCCTCCCACCAGGATTGCAGTTTGCTGTAAGTAGCACATATCATTAGCTTTTAAAAACCAACAGGATCATAATCTTAAGACTTACTTTTCAGCTTAAATGCTTTCCGATTTGAAATGTGCAGCATAACCCTGAGGCAGAACAATAAGCTTGGACAGTAGCTCTGGGTGTCCCATGGAAGAGTGCAGGTTTTTTAATGCTGTACTAACTAGAAGGGGGAGAAAGTTGCTTTACAGCCAGCAGAGCAGGTTAATTGTTTGACCAGAGCAAACAGAAGTGAAAACTAAAAAGGAACATGCTGTCAAGGCTGCGTTTATATGCGTGCGCCTTTGTTACTAGAGAATGTTTTATCCTGTGAAAAAGCTCTAAGTAATAAATTGTGGACTTTCAAAGCGCATGTCTATATCTTTTGCTTTCTGCGTTTCAGCCTAGATTGGAATCTTTCTAGACAAGTGAAAGTATTTGTTTGCATCTTCCTAGGATGTTTTTTAATGACTAGTGCACGAAGGGAGTGTGTTAGAGTTTGTTTTTTTGTTTTGCCAATGAGAAACTTTAGATCCTGTAGGAAAAAGCAGATTGGTTTCTTGGTGAACCAGGAAGGGATGGAAGGAGAATTCCAAGGTTGCCAGTCTGTATTAAGGTAGCAACAACTGTAAGAAACACACTGGTGCTGCAGTAGGAAGTGTCATTAGAGGAGAAAGTCAGAGACTGGAGCTATTTCTATACAATACAGTCTGGGGTAGGGCTTATTGACTTGACCTCTTGAACTGTTAAAAACGTGCAGTATACAATGGAAGAACGAATAGCTGCTTGGCTCTGCTGGAAAAGAAAGCATTTACTTGTAGTATTTAAAATGTTTATCATGTATCAGAGCCCCGGCACTGAATGTATTGCCATGGCAGATGCCTGCACTTTGTGGCATGCATTCATTGAATTTAAGGAAATAGAAGAGATAAAAATTTCCTTTTGGGCTTCAGATTGAGGGATGTTTCACTTAGTTAAGAAGCTTTGAGTTATACAATGCAGGATTTCTTTCAGCCAATCCATTATTTAAAAACAAAAAAAAAAGCAGTACAATATAATGGATCATTAAATAAAGATGTACAGTTCATTAAGTGAAATACTTCATATCCAGTTAGCAGAGAAACAGTGAGCAACTAATAAGCAAATGAAGAATAATGTGTAAAAGCTATGCCAAAGACACAGACAGAAAGTTTGTTGCTAATCTGTCAACTGTTGTTTAGGATGTACAGCTGACAGTGGAGACAAAAGAATGAGAAGGATGCATGTCTGAAAAGTCTTTGTCGTTGAGGTGTGGCAAGTAGTTGTTAAAAATAAATAAATAAATAAAAATCTGCGTAGGTTAATGCGGGTGAAGTGCTCTGCTTCCATCTGCAGAGCAGTTTGTCATCTGCTTCACACCTCTATCTGACTGGGATGCTCCCAGCAGGAGTTCATTTATCAGGGCCTCCCACAGTGGAGGACCAACAGGCGCAAACAGGATTCAGTGCCACCAGAAATTGAGCATTTGCATCCACTTGCCTCTTTTCTTTTCTTTTTTTTCCTTTATCCGCTGTCACAGTCAAATCTGTGTCCAGGGGTATGAAACACCTTGCTGCCCTCATCCTAAGGTGATTAAAATCGCTGTGCTTTAGAACTGTTAGCAGTATGGCTTCAAGCAAAACACTCCTTCAGTTTTCTCCTTCGTGGGAGAGAATTTGAGAGTGCTTGGTCTGATCAGGGTGAGGAGACAGTATGCTGCAAAGGTGGCTTGGAGGAGGCAGCTCTGTTCTCTGCCTCAAGTACACCCATATATATTTATATGCTGCACTATATAGAAAAGCATAGCAGTCCTAGGACAAGAGATTGGAATTGGCATCTACCACTTCCCTGGTGAGCCTCTTACTGCTAGGCCGTGGCCTGCAACCCAGGTTGGCTCAGTAACTGGATTTGAAATCACTTGAGTAGGTAAGATCACATAGCCCCAGCGCTTTGCTATCAGATGCTAGTGAGGGATTACAGAAAAATACTGCTTCTGTTTTGGAATTAGGATGCCATGAAGAACACAAAGTATTTGTTCTGTACAAGGAGTGTCAAGCTTGAAAGTTCATGTGTAAGACGCAGTATTGAAAAGAGTGTGCAGCACCCTGTTGTCATTGATTTCCCCTTCATCTCTACAGATTGTTACTTCTGAACTGGCTTAAATATTGTCCTGGGTGTGGTCACCTGCTACTTTATCTTAAAGCATTGTGGTTTAATTACCAAGTGCAGGAAAGCCTTCCCTTACTGAAGCTTGTCGAGTGAATTTCAAAATAATTCAGTTTTTCTGAGTCTGCAAAATCTGATCTATTGGTTAGCATCCCACAGGGGATGTAGAAAGTGTCACATATTATATGTTCTGTGTTGTTTTTTTTGTTTGTCTAGACAGAGTATTAGAGCAGGTTTATAAAGTTACTCAGGAACATCTGTAGTTTTTTAAGTCGAGAGGACTGTATTTCAAAATACCTTCTTAGTTGCTGTCTGCTTTTCATGGAATAGTTGGTTTTGCCCAGAACCAGAATCACAGTCTCCATCTGATACAGAGCCTTTTGAAATTTTTGATCCCAGATGTTGCTGCGGAAGAAGAACAGGTGCACATGTAGCTTTTTTCTTTTACAGAGGACTAGAAAACCAGTAAGGTGGGTTTCAGGTTTCTGACAGCCAACCTAGAAGTCCTTTTAGGACATATGTGTGGAGAAATGTCATGCTGGGTGTGGTTTTGGTCCCTTCCAAGCCCCTGATGTGAACAGAAAGATCTATATAGACAATACTCATTTGAAATTTTTGATGGGAAACATCCTTTGTGTGGATGCTGCATGCCTTAAGGCACTTCTGTCCCTTAACTGCCTCTGCTGTCATTTCTGGCTTGAAGTTATTCCCTCAATTTCCTCTTCTTTTTCCTTTCTGCTGTAGTACCTGCACAAGAGCTGTGGCCGTTATGCCCTGTGTGATGAGATCCCTGACTCTGGTTGGTTAGAAATGATTGGGTACAATGATATGCAGAGAAGAAGATGCCAGTGACAAATTCTGAAGCACTCTCAGTTCTGATGTTGAGCCCACTCTTACTGAAGTGACAAAGAGAACTCTGAACAATCCATTTCCCTACGATTGTCCTGTTCATTTATTTCCATCAAGTGTTCAGATGTCATAGATCTCAGGTATATTTGAATTAAACTTGTTAGGCCAGTACTACTTTGCGAGCATTGCACTGCTGAGAATGATATTTAAATTGTGCCTGAGGGGACAAATTCCTGTGTCCACTGAGTTGCCAAACTGAGGATTTTCCATTAGACTGAGGTCATCCCACTAACCTTCACTGGTCTCAAGGGGAAACAGGCTCATTTTAAACTGCAGCAGTAATTAAATCTGCATACCTACTTGACTGATTTGATATTTAATTAAAATGGAAATACTATGGTGGGTAGTTGAGATAAATGACAGTCAACATTTGCTGGACTGACATCGGATTCTTTTTTTTTTTTTTTTTTTTTTTGTGAGGCTTTTAAAGTGAGTCTTAGTCTAGTATGTAGTTATACAAGGGGAAATCTTTAGAAAATAAATACCTGCTTGGAATGTTCCTAGCATTTATTTTTCAGGTTCTGAATAGGGGCACAGAAGGCTCATTAAATGGGGGATGCAGAGTACATAAAAATTGGAAGGATTTAACTCCCAACCATTGACTGTGTTTTTGTGTGCATGTCTGTGTAACACTGTTGCTAACCATTAGCAGAATGGGAAAAAAAATCAAGAAAATATTGCACTTTATTACAAAGAACTTTGCAATTTTAAAGGTTCTAAAGTATTTAACAAGAAGCAGTCTATAAAAGCATGCAAGTGAATTTAAGTTTTATATCACTTTTAAAATCAGACATGGTAGACAAGTGGGAGACTTTCATCATTGAATTGCAAATTATTGCAAATATCTGTAGAACAGAAATCATTGCTTTCTGACACTGTAGCGGGATCTAGTTTATTCAAAACCTCCTGGTTAATAATGCACATGTGGATCACAGGTTCAAGAGCTCTTAGGCCACAGAGACAGAACAAATACCATATTCATTTGCTTTACTGGTGAGGGATCACTAGCTGTAGCTCTTAATGACACTTACTGAAAGTGCTTTTTTGGCATTCTTGGGCTCTTGACTTTCAATGCTTTTCTTTTTAATTACCATTTTAATTACTCTCCACGCACCCTGGGAACTTGTTATTTGCTGTACACTCAAGAGTTTTAAATCAGGGAATTCCTTTTGGCCATTAAGTTTCCATCTTCCTTATAATGACGGCTGTGGTGATATAGTCACTATAGTGTGCATTTCTTTCTGACTTTATGAAAATACATTTGTCTTTTGCCATAGTCAGGGTCGAAGGCTGCTCTAGCGATGTGCCCTGTCATACAGTGTTTTTGTTTGTGTCTTTATCGCTAGTGTCACATGCTTTAAGGGGCAGATTCCCACTGTCTGGGATCTGATTTTTGTTGCAACAAGATTCTGAGGCATTCTGGATTTACTACATAGAGGTTGCTATTATTAGAGATCTTCTTTATTGTCATCATACTACATCTGAGGTGTTCCTTTTCAGCCTTTTGCTTTTTGGCAACATCAGTCTTTACCCTAGATAACTATAAGAAAAGTTATCAGTAATGATTAATTCTGTTCCTGGCAGGATAGCCTACAATATAGATCTTTCCCACAATTTTACTGTGGACAGATCATTTGCCCTGTTGGAACAACGGGAATTTTTGCAGAATTGCAAAACTGATAAAATTACTTAATTCCCTTTATGTAATGATGTCTTGCTCACGGGGCTGTTGCTAAGCCATGCTTTTCAGAACAGTTTGCTTTCTGATGGAGTCAGCGTGCCTTCTGCTATTGTAGCTCATCCTCCTCTAGCTCCTATAGTGAAGCCTTGAAAAATTATAACAGAAAATTTACCCATGGAGTTAAGTAAATGGCTCAGGGAGACTGTGGAGGAGTAAGGAACAAATGCTTTGTTTGCAAACGTCCCTTGTCCTCTTGAAAATCTCCTGACTGATCAGACATTCGCGAGTTGCTTTTTTTTTGACGGAAGAAAAAGCTGAAATTTGATCAAACCCAGCCAGACTGGAGGTTCAGAACAAGGCTGGAGAAGAGGGTATTTGAAGTAGAGATAGGCTAACTTTTTTTTATTGTTTGTTTTTCCTTAGTGAATTATTTTAGCAGGCCAAAAAGCTGTTATTGATATTGTTATCTGGTACTAACCTGTTGGTTTAAAAAAACAAAAAAACGTTTTGTGTGTGTGCTCCTGGACAGTTATTTTTCAAAGCTAAGTGAAAATTTTTCAGTCATTTATTTTTCTAAGCTAAGTTGAAATTTGGCTTTCCTATTTGGTTCTTCCTCTTCCCCTACCTGCCAAGGGAAGAAATGTTTGTTACTTTTTTCAAATTCCCTTGTTGAACTGGACATCCAAAATGATTAGCTGCCCTAGAAATATTGGGCATAATGTTAGAACCACAGTCAAAAAAATTCCGGTTTTGAGCTTGATGTAAATTAACCATGGCACTGACGGGACAGCTCATATCTCACGGGATGGCATGCATTTGAATCATGGAAGATGGCAAGTGGCAGTGGGCAGGTTGAATGTTCTTTGAACACTACACAACTAAGAAGCATACAGTAAATATGTGTTAGGGCAGCAGGCTCTTACTTTAAATGATAAAGTTTACAGTACTCTATAGTACATTATGTTGCTAAAAGCAATTAGAAGAGTGTTTTGGTGTATGGCACCATCAGAGGTAAAAGCACCATGCTTATAAGAATGGCTTGGTTTGAAAAATTTTAATTTTCAATTAAGCTTGAAAGGACAAAGTGCAAAATTAACTAACTTGCAATTAATTTCAGTAGTAATTATGTAAAAAATTCCAGGCATACAGAAGATGAGACGTGTGGCATAATTAGTTGTGGAGTTTTTTTGCTGCTGTAATTACAGCGATGAATATGTATGAGGCTGTTTGGGGAAGGGAAGCACAGCAAGCAATTGTATTTAATTAAACTTTTAGCTGGCTTAGTTATGGAGGCGGTTCTTTGTTTTAATCCCTTCAAAACTGCTGTGAAATTCCTGAGGCGGGAAAGTTGCATCCCACAGTGTTTTTGCTTCGGAGGATTTCGTTTTTCCAAGCAGAGGTCTCCAAGGTCATCTGTCACTTCATGAATCACGGGTAATCACTATGTCCCACTTCTCCAAGCCTTGAGACTTGAGTGAAAAGCCTGTTCAAAGCAAGCCGCACCTTTATTGTTTGTGTATTTAAACAGTTCAAAGAGAATGATGTAGCATCACTCAGGTGAGCGTGAGTTCAAGAAACCATTGTGATCTTTATTATCCCAAGGCAAGAGTAACGCTGCTGTGCTCAGTGGTGCTGAGATCAGAGTCAGGCCCTTGGCCTCTAGAGGTCCTTTCGCTGGATCCTTATCTACAGGAACAGAAATTAGCTGGAAGATTAAAGGAAGAAGAGAAAGGCATCATAAGGAGTGGCTGTGTGTGTGGTTTGTTTTGTTTTCACTATCTTCTAGATATTTGATGGTCCCACTTAGTCTAGGGTCTGGTATGATTTGTTATTTTTTATTGTATTTCTAGTTTGTGTTTACTCATGTTTGTAATCTGACATGCTAAATCAATCTGTCTTGAGTGTATGGATGCTTTCCATTGCACGTAAGAATACAGCAGGGTCCTGAGAGGACAGTACCAAGTAGCTGAAAGAACAATCAAGTTTACTTTTAGAGCGAAGCAATAAAACTACCTCTTTCATGTTAGCAAAGACAGAACATCTTTAAAAGTGTGTATGGAGAGAAGGGTATATCTGATGAATACTGAGAACTGCCAGTTCTCATCCTGACTTACTGTTTAATTCTGCAACTGTAGGTGGGTTGTTTTAGCAGTTGAAACTTTGCTTTTTAGGTAAATGGTATGTTTACCTATCTTGTTGCATTACTGTAATGCTTTTGTGATTTCTCTGTAAATCAGATTATTTTGAAAGAAGAGTACTATAAAAGAAATAGTGTAATTATCTTCATAGTACTATAAAGTAGATGTTGCAAATGTTTTTGTTTCTTACAGCTGGAAATTATAATATATGTTCCAGCTATTACAAAAGATGGTTCTGAGAAGCTTCTTCCAGATGATGTGGTTATTCCCCAGAACACAATTCTATGCAAGCATTCAGCTTTTGTTTAAATGTAGTAATGCAACATAATTTCATCTATTCACCCTGTTATCTGTGAAATGTATTGTTAAATTTGCCTGGTATCATTTCCCTTTTACCCTTGTTGCCTTTAGTTGCAGTCTGCCCAAGAGTCTAAAAAAATGAGTCACTGAGCTTAATTTTTATTACCCATGACTATTATAAATACTTCAGTCATGTCTCCTCTTAATCATCTTTTCTCAAGACTGAATAAATCCTACGTTTTTTTTTTCTCTCTTGATATTTAAACCCTGTTTCTCCATTCATCATCTTTGTTTCTGATGCTGTACTCTCACCAACCTAATTCTGTCTGTCTTAAATAAGCTGACCGAAATAAGATGCTACAGTTCAAACATGGTTTCATTGGGGTTTTCTAAAATCATACAACAATACATTTAATATCCTTTGCTTGTGATAAGCCAGTTTTCTATTAACCTTCTTTACCACAGCTGTACGTTAGACCGAGAATCTGTCAATAAAAGTTCATTTTCATGTGACACATTAGCTAATTCAGGGCCTTTTAAACTATGCTTAGCTGTACTAATCATTATTATTTGCCTCCAGTCTTTCCATGCGAAATGTGAACTATAACTGTAGCTACCAAAAATCTCTTCATTTGTCCTTCCGTAAAATAATTAACTAGACATAGTGATGAATAACTATGAATCCTGCCTCTTAAAATTCGGATTAAAGTACATTTTTCTTTCTTGTGTTGTACACAAATGCTTTTCATATCTAGAATTGCACAATTCAGTATGACTAGCTCACTCAGTGAGCCAGGGTCAAAGGGAAAATAAATGTTTCTACAATCTCTGTGGAAACAAGAAGCAAGACTTCATTCTCTTTGTGAGAACAAATCTGGCACTCTCACATTCATTAGGCTGCGCTTGTCAGTGCTGAATAAACAATCTTTCATCAAATGCAGCAATTTTCTTCATTCCGTAATTAAAGATATTTTTTTTGCTTAATTTATTTATGTGAAAACTTGCTGAAGTGAGACCAAAATTTTTATAGTGCATATTTCACAAAGAGGAATTAAGGTTCTGGATAAAGTCCCAGGTACTATAATATCTTGATTTACCGTCTGCAATGTTATGCTCAATCCATCCACAATGGAAAGATATCCAAGCCTTCTTTAAACATGAAAGGAGTCGAGCTCCTTCTTCTTTGGTTAATGGGTGGTTAGCCAGTAAGACTTGTACGATTTATAGATTTGTCAATGAAGTATGAACTTCTTGTTCTACTGCCAAGTTCAGTAGATCATGCAACAACAACAAAAATTCTTTAAACGAGGCGATCTCTGTTCATTGTTAGAGGGTTTTTTTGTTTTGGTTTTTTTTTCAGTTGTTTTTCTGCTGCTCTAAAGTCAGTCTTGGCAAAATATTCACTTGGAGAAATAACCTGAATTTGGATCTTGTGGAGTGTTTTAGGATCCGTACTTGGCAGGGGTAGAAGCTGTATTGTTTTTTGGATGACAGGCCAGCATATACATTCAGGACTGTCAGAAGTCACAGGGGACTTCCAAAGATACGTCTTGAACATTGTTGGCTGAGGTGTGGTTGGCTTTATCTACGTTGTTCTTGGTCTCCTATCTATCACGCCCTTAAAGGTCTCCAGAGCTGAAGATGTGAAGTCTCTTAAGAAGAAATCTACTGCAGCATTTAATTATCTTTGCCTTGGAAAGTTGCCTCTGGCGCGAGTGCTACAGACACGGTTCAGAAAGTTGATGAAATGTTGGTGAAAGTTTCAACCTGATTTTGTAGTTGGTTGAAATCGGTAGGCTTTTTTATATTTTTCAGAGGAAAACAACAACTTTGGGAATCTCTCCTAAAGGAATAAAGAAATGTTAGAACGCTTGAGAATGCCATCAGAACAGTCAGGGTAAGCAGAAAACAAAGTGAGAGCAAGGCATGGAGAGGCATGTGGTGGTGTTACAGCTACTACGGCTCAAACACAAAGATAGCAGCTCTAATCAATTAGATGCATGAAATAAAGATGTGATCTCTCATTCATTTGGAATGTAGTTAAGTGAAAAACTTAGAAAGAAGCTGTGGCGGTTACCAGACAGAAATAGGACCCACAGGGGCCCCTTGACTCCTGGGAAACCATGGTAACACTATCTTGAAGATAAGAGAAGAAGAACAAGTAAGGCCAAATATGGAGAAGACAAGACATGCCACAGATCTATTGGGTAGAGATAACCGTAGCATAGGTGATTGGTAGTACTGTGATGAAGAAGGTTGTAAGAAGAGTGTGTTGCTAACAATAAACGCCATTTTACCACCCACCACATTGGTGTGCACCGAGGTAGATGGACAGACCAATGAGTCCCTAACGATTGCGAACACCTGAATGAAGCCGCCCGCTGGTCGGTAAAGGCTTCATTTGGTGACCCCGACGTGATAGTTAGGGAATAGTGGTCGGCCACAGGCGGCGTGGCGGTCCTGCTCTCATCCGTCTCCCTTGGGGAAGGAGGCGATGACCCTGTGAAAGAGGGGGCTGCGGCTTAGGAGAGCAGAAGCTGGGGGCGCGTCGGAGGTGCTCTAACGGCCGTAGAGCGTTTGACCTGCCGAGGACCCAGGACGTTGAGGACACTACCAGAAGAGGAGCCTGGTGGTGGTTGCCGCGGGACAGAGGGTGTCCGGCGAAGAAACATGGAAGCCGTCATAAAGGTGATTTCGTCCGCGTGTAAGACATATTGCGGGACAACTTTTCCTTGCGGGAAAACTGTACCTTCGAAGAAGGAGATTGGGGCTTTGTTGTCCCTTTTACAGAAGGAGGGGTTGCTGGCATCTCCCTCAGATCTGTATTCCCCGGGCTCTTGGGATTCCATCACAGTAGCGCTCTCCCAGCGAGCGATGGTGCTCGGGAAGTCTGGAGAGCTAAAAACCTGGGGTTTGATTCTGGGGGCTTTACAGGCAGCAAGGGAAGAGAAGCCTGACGAAAACCTTGCCAGGGAGTTGCTGGGTTTGGATCCGGGCGGTGGGGAGTTGCTGCGGGCGGGAGGTTCTAACCCCTTCAGGAACCTGCCGCAAGACAAGATGGTGTCGGACACACCGACCACCCTCGAAACGACGATACCGGAAAAGAAGAAGGAAGAGTCGCCATCGTCGCCATCAGCACCACCCCCGTATCCTTGCATATATCCTTCTTTGTGTAACCTTACACCCCCAGCGGGGGAGGGGGGAGAAGTTAAACGGTCTGGAATGCTTGCTCTCTCTCGGGGGGTGGGGGAGTTGGCGCGGAGTGGAGCGCCTGCCGCTTCTCGAGAGGGGCGGGGTTGGCCGTCCTCGGTTACGCCCAGGGGTTGGCTGTCCCCGCCTACACCTGCGGGTGGGGGAGATGGAGAGAAACGAGGGTTGAGATCACCCCTCACTTTAAATGTATTGGAGGCTTTGGTCCTGGGCTCACTCGGTGTGCCTTGGGATCCAGGACCTACCTTAGCAGGGGTTACCTGACAATTGCTGGAGCCCAGCACAACTGCCAGCTATGCAAATAAAGGAGAGAGGCTTTGATCATGTCAGTGATGGATGGATCTGCATTCTTTAGGGATTGTAAAACTTTCTGACTGTCCGCACTTGCATTTTTTACAGCTAATTGCTTAGATGGGTCATTAAATGTAACACAGGGCTCGGCAGTTCTCTTGCTTGATTGGTAGAAATGAGTCATCAGATAAATTAGTATTAGTATTTGCGGGTCGTTAGGAGGTTGTTGTGTGTTTCTTCTATTTCAATAGTAGATCAAATGTGAATTAGACAAGAGTTGATGTTAGCAAAGTTGGAGTCTATGGAAATAGTACTTTTAATGTATTAAGAACACACGGTTATGATGTTATTAGCCTATCAATTAGCTTTTCTTAGTTTGCCAAGACAAAACCTGGAAAGGAATCCCAGGCAAAGGGATGACCCTGTACTAGAGAATGATACACTCTCTTTCATCCACTAATCAGAATTTTAAAAATATGATTATGCATCACTTGAGACAAAAGTACACACTATCTTACTTCAATTCAACATATGATTCTAACAGAGAATCTTGAATAAATAGCACTCATATTAGGAACCTAAAGGCCCCTGACAGAAGAACAATCTTGGGAAGGAACAAAGTATTCTGACAGCTTTAAGGCAACTGATATTTACCTTTATAGTTTATTCTACTTTGCAAGCAGGAGTTCCATTTGGGCTCTGTATCATGCACTGGCCACGCGGATACAGTATACAAATGGATAAACTCTGCAGACCCTGAGAAGAATAAAAGCAGGAGAGAATCTGTGATGGGTGAGAGAGGAAAAGTGCACCTTGAAGCAGGGGACGCCCTGCTGGCACTGCCTATCGCATCCACCACTAGCATGTTCCTTTTCTCTCTTTTTTCTGTTGGTTTACCATTTCTCAAGGGTTAATAGCTAGTACTGCACTTACTTAGGGAGTTTCTGTTTCTCGCTTACGCTTGTCTAAAATGTATGTCTGCGTGTGTGTGAGTGTGTGTATGTTGACTAAAAACTCTAACCCTATGTGTTGCTCTGAATGTGCAGTTTGCTTGCTTCTGCTCTAGAGATGTCTTGTCTCTTAGATCCAGCATACCCTGGAACAGCACCGCTCAAACTTCAGCCACAATTACCAAGTTAGGATGTTAGCTGGCAAAGGAAAGTAATATCACTAGTAATGCTCCAGCAGGCTTACCTGCTGTTGATTCTATATGACATGCAACTTTATTACTTCTAATCAGTTACTGGTACACAAAGAGTGGGGCCCTCAGGGATTCTTTTCCAGGTTGCAGGAACCTTTAGCCATGGGTGAAATGTGTGTTTGTTCACTTCTTATTAAGTTTAAGAATATTTCTTGTCTTTACAATGTGATTGCCTTCTCTCTTTCTTACATTCAACAATATTGTTAAAGAGTGTAATTAGTTTGTAGTATGTGATCTATATGCGCTGCAGCATCCTTTGCAGTCTTCTCTATCAGCATTAAGATGTAATCAGTGGTTGTTATCAGATGTGTTACCACAATGAGATGGGATGAACACGAAAGGCCACCAGTTATTGGCTGATGCACGTGCTGCCACCCAAGTTGATACCTCTCTAGCTCTCAGTTGCATCCAAGCCCAAATATGGATGCAATCCATGGTAGCAGCAATTGTGAGGGAAGGAGAAGGAGGTACTCTGCCTACAGAAATCTGAAAGGTGATTTGGGATAATGCGAACGAATTTGAAAGGAAATTTCAGTCTTGGTGACATTTAGTCAGTTTTACTTTTGATCCTGTAACTAACTATGCTACAGCTTTTGTTTTAACAATACAAAATGCTTTGGTGTTTTCTATATATCCTATCATTGCACTGGGGTTAAATCATGACAGGGTTGTGCTCTATCCAATCGAGCAACAAACATGGGTGATTCAGAAGAAAGGAAGATGGTAAACTGTGGATGTTAGCTCATGTGCTGTACGAGAACAATGAGGATTTATCTGTGAAGGTAACAACATTAAGTCTCAGGACATCTATTTGGACACTAAGCAGAACATTTGTCATTTTGATATGCATCCCAATGCAACATTCGGAACGGTGCTTATATGTATTGGAAAGGGATGTGCTTGTATGAGATCGTCTTCTAGTACCATACTTGCAGATGATATCACTGTAGATGCTAGTAATCATTCGAATTTCTGTGTTTGTAACTTTACTGGTATTCTAGGGTGTGATTTTAACTATGCAGCTCCAGTTACGTCTCACTAGTTGCTACAGTCCAACTACACACTGATTAGGAACTTAGAGCCTGCGCCTATCGGAATAAGTCTCGCTTTGGTAAAGAAACTTTTGCAACATGATGATCTGTGCCAACTTCTAAAACTTATTCGAGACAATGGACAGAAAACCTTGATCACTGTGCACCATGATGTGGAAGAGCTTCATCACATCTTAGAGAGAGTGAAGAAGGATGGAGAACACCACTGTTCAAATGGCTAGGAGGAGCTTTGTTAACAATTTTGGTAATAATCATGGTTGTACCGTGTGTATTTAAATGCTTGCAGGAGTGCTTACAGCGAACGTTAGATCAGGCATTTGATCAGAGAATAAGATATCATAAGGTTAAGGAGAATCTGTAGAAATAATCCATGGTAGTTCACTAATCAGTAAGGGTAGATAATTTAGGAAATTGCGGACGCAATGTAACGGGCAAGGCTTGCCAGAGAGGACAATAGCATGTATAGGCGTTATGCGGGGTTTTCGGGATGTACGCGAGTAGGGTCCTCTCTGAGTATAGTAGGGAGCTTGATGCATCGGGAGGGGGAAATGTAGTTAAGTGAAAAACTTAGAAAGAAGCTGTGGCGGTTACCAGACAGAAATAGGACCCACAGGGGCCCCTTGACTCCTGGGAAACCATGGTAACACTATCTTGAAGATAAGAGAAGAAGAACAAGTAAGGCCAAATATGGAGAAGACAAGACATGCCACAGATCTATTGGGTAGAGATAACCGTAGCATAGGTGATTGGTAGTACTGTGATGAAGAAGGTTGTAAGAAGAGTGTGTTGCTAACAATAAACGCCATTTTACCACCCACCACATTGGTGTGCACCGAGGTAGATGGACAGACCAATGAGTCCCTAACGATTGCGAACACCTGAATGAAGCCGCCCGCTGGTCGGTAAAGGCTTCAGTTTTCCTGTAGCTTTTGAAAGCATGGAGTTTATATTGCTAGTCAGGGCAGATATTGTTTTGATTCTCTTTCATTTCATTTCCAAAACATAATGCTTCTGTATTGAAAATGTTAAGCTTAATTATAATGCTTACTTGATCCTGAAAAAGCCTGAACAACCTTCATTGGTAGATATTATCTTCTGGACATCAGACGATTCATATCATTCTCCACCAAACCCTTTGTCTGTTGTTTTTCTGATGTTTTTGTTTGTTTGAATGTGTTTGAGCTTGATCAGCAGAGACACAGTGCTGGAGCTGAGTAGTTATTTGGGGCTGCATTTTTCTTTGTCAGTTAACACCTCATTCTCTGCTGACACCTCATCTGTCCCAGACCATTTCCTCTATTTTCAGATCATGTTAAATTTTAATCTTGTCCAGTAGGGTGCTTGTAGCGTTGCCTAAAACAAACTGAATAAGCCTGCTCTCTCTACTTTGTCACTCATGTACTTACTGAGTAGTATCAGATCCAGAACAGCCCTTTGGGCTCTCTAAGAAGCTTTCTATTTTGTAGTGAACCACTGGCAACTGCAGCCTTTGAACGGTACCCTCTAACTCCCTATTTTCAGTGTCATATTTTCTGATCAAGTGACATTTTAACGGGGAATGAAAAACACAAGTTTATCTTCTTCTATCTGGTGTTAATGCCTTTTCAGATGCTCCTTGATATCCTATTTGTACACTTGCTTTCAAAGGCATCATTTTTTCTATTTTCCCTCTGCCTTGCTTTGCATGCTTCTTCCTGTGTATCTTTCTTCACTTTTTTCTTTTCTTTTATTATTTTGTTCCTCAGATTTCACTGTCTGTGATGGGGAGAGCTAAACTGGACAGTGCAGTAACCACTTTCACAACCAATTGTTGTCGTCTTTGCTGTTGCTTTTTATGCATTATTTATCTTTTTCTAAAATTAAAGATTTGCAATTTGATTTGCAGTCAAGCAAGGTGTTTGCTGAAACCTTGTACCTTGGTCATAGCAAAGTTTCTGAGGCCACAGTTTGGCAAGACTTCCATGCTGTACTCTGAATTTATAAAACCGTGACAGTGAAGTTGCATGGACTTGTTTGTCTGTCAACATTTCTTTCTTCTCGTAGTTCCAGAAAAAGATAGGATTCATTATAGTAAGACATGAAGCAGTGCATGGTCTTCATACTATAGCAGTTTTTCACAAAGCAGATCCTTTAGAATAGTCCTTGAAGGATTAGACTGAATTTAAAAGCTGATTAAAAACTTACTTTGCAGTATATCTAAATCAGACTTATGCTAGAAGTCTTCCTTGCCAAGTACAGCTGACTCTGCAGGCTCCATAAACCCCGCGCCACATGTCTTCAAGCCTTATTATCCTTCACACATGCCAGCTGTCCGTAGCACTAATACAGCATCAAGTAAGAAATTAATGGGCACTTTCTCACTGGACAGTGTGCATCTTTTTTTCACCCACCTCCAGAATAAACACTGTGAAATATGTTTCACCCGTCTGTCCTGTACACCATCCCACGTTCAGCTTTTTCCAGACATTCTATTGAAATTTTTGCAGGCCTGACAATTTGAAATCATCCAAGGTAGCATTATTGTTTCTGCAACACGATGTAACTTAATTGTCACCTATCCCTTAGAAACAGGCAATAAAAACACAATTGTTTCATCTTCTGGTTTTCAGTGGTTGAATTGTTGTTATGAGATGTCTTTTTTTTTTTTTTTTTCCCTCCTTGATGTTGAAATGATTCCAGTGTTAGCTCAGCATTTTATGGAAGCTTGGATTCTAAACTCTTAGGACCAGGCTGCAATAGGAGAGGCAAGGTCACCCGTGGCCTTTGATAAATGTATTTTTCTTCATACTTTTGACTTGAAACTGCTTCTGACCTTTGAGAGTTGATCTAGGCAGTGTGTGCTGCAGTGCTGGCAGGGAGCAAAGATCTGATGCAAGATGACTCTCACCTTCCTCAGACTTTTGTTACACCAATTAACCTTTACAGAAGACAGGACTGTGCATTTGTGCATAAATCTTCCACTGTTCCCAAAGATATTCAGTAGAAAATTCACTTGTTACGTCTTTGTTTAGTTAAAGAAGTGAAGATAAAAGTGATGTTGGTGTCTAATTTTGAGTCCCTTATGTCTTACTGACTGAATACCACAAAGATGTTAACTTTTCCAGTAAAATGTTCTTTCCCTTATTATGTTTCTTGATTTTATGTATTTTTTGTTTGTTTACTTGTTTGTTTTGAATAGCAATACTTTTAAAATAATACTTTCTAGATGTGTTTTAGAGCATAGATGGTTATGGATCTTCCCTCAGGAATCCAGCTATAGATTAACAACTTCCTGGTTACTTTTCATCTTAACTTTCAGGACTATACAATAGTGCTCAGTTGTTGTAGGCAGTGATCAGAATCTGGACTTTTCCAGCAGCTGTGGCTTGAACAAGAAAAGACTGGAATATCTCCTGGGAGACTGGGGGGAAGGAGCAGGTTGTGGTACAAGATGAGTGGTTTTTACCTCTAGTTTGGATGCACTGCTTATACCAGGGCTAGAATCCAGGATGCTCTTGAGGAGAGCACCAAGGGCACGCTTGTCCTATAAAGAGAATATAGTTTCCCTTTGAAACACAGTCTTGCTTTTTTTGATAAGCTTGGGCCACCATTAGCCTGCATTTTGGAAGAGCCATAGATGTGCTGCTGCTATTTGAGATTTATCTTGTACGGAACAGGTGTATCTGGGCGGCTGGGAGGGAGACAGCAATAGAGGGAGACACTATAGGTATCCATACATCAAGGTCTTGCTGAGTGGCATTTTTCTGTCATAAAGTGTTACAAGAAATATGCAGTAGCAAACTTCTTGCTGGATTTGTTGATGGTGACAGCCCATTTTCACAAGAGAAAGAAGAAACAAACAGAAGTAACTGAACCCTTCCAGCTAGAGAACTTTTACTAGAACAATGTTCATCCTTCTGTCCCTGCTTTTGCTCAGTTTCTGTTCTAACTGTGAGTCAATAATGAAGTTACACTAGCCTTTTGCACTATCTCGTGTTCAGGGTGTGCTGCTTAGATCAGTGTCAGAATGATCCTGAACTGCATTCTGTTAACACTTTAGATGGAGGCCGAGGTGGAATCCAGATGCCAAGCCTGGCCTTTTGTTTTCGTGCTTAATAGCAGAGTTTGGCTTCACAGATTTTTATATTGCTTTCAAGTTAATTTTAGAACTTTAGTTGCCATGGGTACTGCTAAGTAGTTCTCACTTCTCTACTTATTTGCTCAGTTTGCTGCTTTGCTTTTTTTTCCTTCTTTTTATTTTAATATTAAACTGCAATGTGTGAAGTGCATGGAATAATTAGCCAACCCAGCGGAAGATAAAAAGGAGGGCATGTGAGAGGTGAAGCTCTTGATCTTCAGTCTGATGACTCAGCTGCTCTTTCAGCAAATGCAGACTTGAAAGCACTGCTCATGTACTATATGGTCAGGATGTGGGGTTTAAGTCTGGTGAGGCCCAGGTAATGTGCTCATTTAGATGTACTGAATGAGATGTGCTGAGGCTGCTACTCGTTCTGCTGACTAATGCTGTCTGGAGGCTTATCTGTACTTTGCTGGCCAGTTGTATGTGTGTCTGTATGTATATGCGTGTGTTCTCTGCCTTATGTGCGGCCTTTGATTCTGCTAAACGTGGTGGTGATCATCTTGCTCAGAGCCTCTACGGTGCATAATACAGGGAAGCCTTTCATTACTAGAGCACCAAGGGAGCTGTGCTCATACCAACAATGTTTAGGAAAAGAAACAATACAACACAGTAACAACAAAAGCAAACACAACACGTGTGGATGGATAAGAAACTTTCCATAGAAGCTTAGGCACTGAAGGTCATGAACGCCTTTTCAGTCTTCTGAAAGAATAGGCAAAGATACATACAGTGCTGTTTAGACTTCTGGTTGATATGGAAATACTTGCATGTTAATGGAAAACGTAGTTCTTGTCAGTACAGAAGGGCTTGGGAGAAGGTCCTTAGTGTCCTTCTGCAGACCAGGAACTGTGGGGTAATCTATAGAGTGATTGATCAAGACAGCACAGCGCTTCTGTACACAGCTTGTACCCCCTCTGAAAGGGACAGCAGTGCTGAGGGGCTGTAACATCTAGATTTCGCAAAAACTTGTTATCACCGTCTCTCCAACATTTCTCAAACATCATTGTCTAGATTGCATGTGGGGTTTACAGGACAAGGAGCCAGGAAAACTTCAAGTGACCTGGTGGGCAACATCGAGAGCTGTGGTAAGAGCCACCATCTGCTCCATTTTATCTCAAGTGATGGGCTGGCTGCTCTGCTTCTAGTCCACGGATATTAGGAATGCTCGAGATCAGCATATGGTGAAATACAGAGTAGCCTGAGACCTTTTCAAGCCAGGATACCTGGGCACATCAGTGCTGCCGTAATGTGGAGCCATCACTCCTGTAGATGTACATGGAAAAAGCAAGGGATTTCATTCTGCTGCTTTCCTAGAAATCTTCTACATTTGCCAAGCAACTGATAAGTAAAGGTGTAATTGTACCATATTGGTTTTGGCCAGTTTCCATGTCTAAGGTCTGTTTAATACATGTAACTTATTAACAAATCTCTCTTCCGTGCTTGAAACAGGGAAAGCCAAAGCAGGGCAGAAATGCTTCTTGAATGCAGAGGGAAACAAATCCTGGCTGCAAGTGTCAAATGCAAATATGGAGCTGCTTGGGGATGGGAAAACAAATGATACTTGAGCATGAAACTCCATGAAAGACCTGTGCTGTCTGGATTAGATCTTGTTTGTAGCCTGGAAAAGGGCAGTAGGTGTACAGGGGAACAAAGATAACTGGATTAGAAAGGTCATCACTTGAATAAAGAATATTTTCGAAGTCCAGGGCACAGATCTACATAAGGCTTGTTTTAGTGGCATATGACATCATCAAAGAATGAGATCTTTAAAGGGTTTGAAGCTGGACAGCCTAGGTGCTAGTGTGGCACAGAAGGTAAGCAGGATGGAGGCTCTGCCTGTCTGTATTTGATTTTTGTCATCTTTAACCTTCCTGCTGCAGAGCTGCTCTCTAACCAGTCGGAATTTAAATGTGTTGTTACAGTAGCGTCTTTGTTGGAGATGGACCGTGACTTGTGTTCATTAAGGCTACGGATGTCTGCTCAGATTATGTATTTCAAAAGCTTTTTCTCTGATGAACTGTGAAAAGCCAGGCTTGAGCAGAGGATTGTGGAAGATAAAATAATAGACCCTCATCCCACTGTCTGGCAGACCTAATGCAGTTAATGCAGCTACTCTCAGATCTTTTTAAAAACTTTTGAGACAGCAAATTTGTTCACAGTCAATAAGATAGGCTTCTGAGCACAACCCGTTATGTTTCCTTTATCAGTCTTTTCCTAAATTATTCACAAAGCTTTTTACACTCAAAAAATCTCCACTCTGTGGATTCAGCATTTCCCAGGTAATAAGGTTTAATAGGCATAAGTGGCATTGATAAACTGTTTATACGTGGTGTGATTAGAAAACATAGATCTTCTTAAGGGGAAAAAAACCATGAAAGAATAAATACTCCACGAATTTAAGCTAAATTAGCCTTCCCACTCAACTGTTTTTTACGAATTTATATTTGATAGGAAAGCAGGCAAAACTCTTTAAACCTACCTGGATGATACCTGCTACTTCTGGGAGCAGATGAATGAATTACCAAGAGATTCAGTTCAGTGCCTTCCGTGATGTGTAAACATTTGCTGGAAGTTACTGGAGCAGAACGAAAGAGTTGCAGCTTTTTCTTTCTGAAGTGGTATTGCACGTCTGGCTAAGATTTTTCAGGTGTTGTTTTATCTCACGTTTTCTCTATTAAGAGGTGCACAAAATCTGCACAGTTCATTTGAGCAGTGTTAGCTTCCCATCCTTCCCTTCCACAACCCTGCATGCTCATATTGTTCTAGGGCATACTGGAATGATGTCTTTGGAAGCAGCTATTTGCACCTCTGTTTTCTCTTTGTGCAAAGCCTTCTCTTTAAATATAAAGACATTGACAACATAAGGTAGTATGGGGAAGGGAAGCATGTGTACATTTTCTTTTATTCGGCAAATTATAGAAGTACAGCAGAAGAACACTGCAGAAGCATTTCAGAAAGCAGTAGCTGGACCTACATCACTGCTGTGTGATGCTTTTTGCATGTGTGTTGAATTATCAGTAAGTTATTTGTTTCAACAGGATCAGATGATGGAAGAAAAAACATGCTCCAAATTTCTCTTACAGTCAAAACTGTCTCATGGTTTGGCTGCTTTTAGCTGTCATATAAAGCAGCTTTTGCTCTGGAATGTTATTTTGGAAGGAGACCATTAAGGGAAGTTCATTTCTTTTCATTGAATGGCAAGTGTTTTCTCTAGGGCTACAAGCCGAGCACAGCTGTCAGGCTCAGGTAGTGTTCCCTCAATCTATTGCAGTTTTGCAATTAGTGACTTTGCTAGCAAAAGGAGAAGATGAGACAGAGATTTGTCTTCCTTGGTTTAAAATGTACCACAAGCGAAGTAAAAAAACACTGGACTTCATTTGTGAGTATCTTTTGCTAAAGGACGTTTAAGGTTTTGTATTTATGGCTAGAGAGCCCACCTATAGGGCAAGAATAAGTATGCTGGCGTGGTGGAAGGATATTTTGATATTAGCTGAATCTTAGGTAAACAGGTAAAACTCTTGCTTCTAGGGTAAGGTGGTGCACTCTGTGGGTATTGAGACTTTCCCCATTTAGGGAGATGGATTATTTGCATGCGGGGAGAGAAATGTCTCTATTCAGAATACTCAGCCCAGTACCCAAGAAAGAGTACTTGTCAGATAAAAGCTGTTTTTTTTTTCCTTTTCAATAGGGTATATCTATACTCCTCAGTGCAGTGTCGTGTTAGAGTTGCACAGACTAGTACTCGCTGAGCTGATGGGGATGGTAATTTAGATCCCCAATACAATATTGCTGTACAGGCAAGTACAAAGGCTGTGCCAATTAGCTCTTTTCAAAACAGCTCCATTTTGGTTATGCTTGTGGTTGAGAGAAGACCTATACTGACCCCAGTGGAGGCATGTCTTAGGTTGCTCTTGTTCTCAGAGATATGGTGAACTAAATGGAAACTCAGGCAATAAACCTAAAAACCTGAAAAGGAATAGAGAATTACTGGCAAACAAACGGTGTTTCGTTAGCCACAGTAACTCTAAAACTCCAGAACGTGTGTTAAGTGCAAACTTGCCCCAGATCTTTGTAAGAGAGCTAGGTTGCTGTTGTGTGGGAAGGCTACGAAGCTAGGTAAAACAAATAGTCAGGGTTTTTTTCCTTTTTTTTCCTTTTTTTCTTTTCCTCAGTATTGTTTTAAACCCATTATCAGATTCTCTCTCCTCTTTAAAGCATCTGATTTTTGGTGAAATCTTCTTGGATCTGTAGAGACTTAGACCTAGAAACGACCTATCCCACACAGGCAAATAAGTCTAAGTGTTTTCAAAAGATGTTGACATAATTCACTGTTCTCATTTTTTCTTCTTTTTTAATAAGATGGAGGTTGATAAAGAGATCATATTGCTGCAGAATAGTCCCTTGGTAACTAATTATGTCTCATCAGGTCTGCAAAGGCATTCCATTATCAATCTTAGGCCCATGTGCTGTACTAGTGAACCAAGTTGAGTGGTGGTCTGTGGTATTTTACTGGAATGTCATAATGTACTTCCCTTGCACTGAAGATTCACAGGCAATAGTATTCGTCCATGGATCGTTCCTTGCACACAAACTTGTTGATGTTTTTGTAGAAATGATCCGCTTGTCACTGTGCTCCCTATGCTGGCCCTTGTCTGTGTTATGTGACAAGAATTCATTATTCAGCTGGTGAATTTAGGCAGTTTATTAGAGAAGCCATAGTAATATGTGATGAGCTGTAATTAAGCTCCCTGATGCATATAAATTCATTTCCTCCCTTCTGCTCTGACTTATATTCTTCACGCAGACTTTGTTCACTTTGCTAAGTGAGCCAGAGACCTGGCACTGCCAGCTGACAACGATTTCTGCTTTCACTCCTGCGCTATTGCATGGGGAAATAAATCCATGAGAGATCCTCACTGATGTGTGACATAGACATGAAAACTGGGATTATTCCATGGTGAAATGTGGCTCACAGGTGGTCTGCAAAGCAGCAATCTGGTCTGTGGTTATAGTAGTATCAACAGGAGAATGTCTGCATAGGAACAGTAGCTTTCTTTGTGGTTAGTAACAGGACCAAATCATGTTTTCTTAGTTCTAGTACAGTCTTTCTGACCCTTCTCTTCCTCTTTACTAAACAGTCTTTGATCAAAATTGAGTTGTTTAAAGAATTAGCCAATTTCAATTGTATTATCTTAGCTAACTGATACAGAAGTTATTTTTAGTGATGCTGCCAAGTGTGGCTTTGCATTTTGCCATGAGAGTAAAGTACTAAAAACAAAGATTGCAAGAAATACACAAAGGATCTTGATTCACGAGTGGTGTTTGAGGAAAGCTCTTCTATTCTGTTGGATACATTTTGTGTACACCTAGTTATTTTGTTCCCAGAGAGACTTGTGAGTGACTCAGTTGCAATTCAGAGTGAGGAAGACCTATTTTCAGCTGATAGGTGGGAAGGGAAAAAACATATGTTAAGATTTACTGTCCCAGCCCTTTGCTGTAGGGAATGTAAACTTTGGATAAATGGTCCTCTTATAATTGTGTGGATTTTAGAGGGGCAAGGGGTCGGGATGTTTTGTTTGCTTTTACTCAGCCTCATAGTTTTGCTTGAGATAGATTAATGTTTTGTGTCAGAACAGTGTTTTTATTTTTGTGTCTGTAAGGAGTTACAGCCTCTGCAGAGATGGGAATTCTTCAAACAGAGAAGGTGATGTTGTTGGACTCTGTCAGCAGAGTGCTGACATGGAGGCAGGAGGACATGGTTCCCAGCCCTGGCGCTGAACTGAAGTGTGGCAGTCATATCAGTGTATCTGTGTCATTTTGCTTCTTTAAGCTGCTTTACTTCTTTGTGTTTTGTCTCTTTCTGTGCTGTTGGTTTTTTTTTTTATTTGTTTGTTTGTTTGTTTTTCATATAAAATTTGTTCGCATTTCAAGGTCCATGTAGATGTTATCCAGAGTTATAATTCCATTTCCTTTTTGTTTCTCTGGACCCAGAGCCTGGGTAGGAAATTCCTTCTCCTGTGTCATGGCTTTGAACATACCCTGTGTAACTTCTTTTAGAATACTTGGGATCTTTGCTGTTTGCTCAGTGCCTCCTACACATAAAACACTGACTGTATGGTATGTGAAGTACCTCCTCTGATCTGCTCTTCCTTCCACTCAATTACCATTTTCAGCCATTCCACTGTCCATTTCCAAGTCAAATTGAAGCTCATTTGTGTGATTTCTCATGCCCTCAGCCTTGCTCACATTTGACTTTTCCTTATTTTGTTATAACCCAGCCTGTTTCTTTTTTGCCCTTCCCTCCCTAGACCTCTTTGCTTTTAAGCTTTCACACCTTTTACTGGTATTGCATCTACTGGGTTTACAGTAGTGGCTTTATCTGCAGTTCCAACGCCCTTTCTTCCTTTAAATTTCTTCCAGCATGGGGTCTGTTGATCACAGACATCCAAGTAATCACCTACTGAGCAGCTGTTTGTATTTTCTTGTTTCGGACTGCTTGATTTCTGGAGCAGAGGATGTAGTTGTTACCTTTTTTAATAAACTCTTAAGTAAACTTCAGCTGTACCTCACTTCAGCATTAAAAGCAAAGATCAGGCTTTTTATATCTGATTCTAGTATGTTTTGCCAGATATTGCTATGGAACTGTGTGTATGCCTCAGAAAGGGATGTTCTCACCTGTGGAAAAAATAGTTATGATTGAGTGAGTCTCAAGATAATGCACATGTTTCACCAGAGTGTATTTTCCTGCTCTTCAGCATTTTCTCTCCCTCTTAGTTTGTCTGGTTCATGTACTACAGGTGAGGATGGACTGAAAGATGGTCAACCAACCTCTGTTTTGCATGCATGTAGTTTAATGTGCTAAGAAACTTGCTTTGCCACATAGCATGCTAACAGAAAACACAGTGTACGTTGAAGAACAGCACTGTAAAATGAAATGAATCTCAGCCTTCCTTCTCGTTTTGTCTTGCAGAGGCAGGCAGCGGCCAAGATTACGTGACCTCAGAAAATCAGCTGCTCTACTACCCCAGTATTACCTACGCTATCATTGGTAGCTCTGTCATTTTTGTACTCGTGGTGGCCTTTCTTGCCTTAGTCCTGCATCACCAGCGAAAACGCAACAATCTCATGACCCTGCCGGTGCATCGCCTGCAGCACCCTGTGCTGCTGTCCCGGCTCGTGGTCCTTGATCACCCACACCACTGCAGTGTCACCTACAATGTCAACAATGGGATCCAGTACATGTCCAACCAGTCCTACCAGAGGCCAGTGGATATGGACTCGCCTCCATCCTATTCAGAGGCTGTGCTGGATCAAAGGTATGTACAGCAGCTAATTCCATTCTCACCAGAATTTCACATTGGTTGCACCTGTGTGCATCTCTGCTTCTGCTTCCTGTTTATTCTTATTATGCTTTTGATGGAGATACTGTGTTGCTGTTTTTGTCAAGTTCACTTTTGCATTTATTACCATTAAAGGCACATAAGGCAAACTTAAGTTATGATCTTAGCACGTGCAGTTGTGGATGGCAGGAAAATGCAAAAAAGTGTATGCCTTCTCGTAGTATATTCTGTGCCAGTCTGGAGTCAGTGCATGAGAACTTAGTCTGGATTTTTGTCAGAAGCTAGCTAGGTTGTAGGACATACTATTAAAAAAAAAAAAATTACCCTGGAGATGAGTGATAAATAAGTATATAAAGAGATCTGCCTTTCTCGCATCGAGAAATTGAATAGACCCTCTGCTTTATACTGCTTATCTTTTTATCCAGAGAAGAAAAGAGAAGAACTCTGCAATGGAAAGCTCTCTTCTGTTTTCTTAAGTAGCTGAAAGTGCTTTGAAGTTTTGCGAGTGTGTTGCTTTTTGTATTGGTGACACTGCTTTTATTTGTAGATCATTAACCTTTGTTTTAACCTCTGCCTGTAAACTCTTTCCAAACAAAATTGCTAGACTGACATCCTCTGTAAATAAAAAAAGACATAGTAAGAACTTTGATAATCCAGATTGTTCACTGTCACCCTGTCAACATTCTTCAGTACGATCTCTGGGATCTAGGAATGATAACATAATTGTTGACATTCCTGTTCTCTGCTGATTTGGCAGCAGCTTACTTGTCTTAATGTTGACATTCATAATAGTGATGTCTTTTCATTTGTAAGGACAATTGAATGAACAGCAGTCCAGATTATAACAACTCCTCATGGGGGCCTATACAAGCCATTTGCAATTTCAGAGCTAGTTGCTTCCAATATCTGATATCAAACTGCTAACCCTTTCATTCCGTTACTTCTTCTACTGTTACAATAGCAAAACAGTTTTCCTGAATCTAGTACTCATCTCTTCTATGCCTGCTTAGCAGTTGCTTTGCATGACAGCAAAAATGATTTGTCTTGTGAAGAATTCAGTTCATCATGTATTAGTAGACCATAAGCCATTAATCTTAGTCACTTAACAGAGGTTTCTTCAGAGCTTTCTTGTGTTCACACCTTTATCTATAGTTGTAGATCCACTGCTTACCTTACTTCTTTCTTTCATAGGGCTTTCTGAGGTTGTGTAAAAGTTACACAAGAAAAGTTCTTACCTCTTTGTCTTTGAGGGTAAGCTGAGATTTGTTTGGCAGTTCATGTCCATAAAAATCAGTATGGAGCTCTAAGCAGGAAGTTCTGTTGCGTCCTGACCAGAACCCTTGGTACCTAGTGGTGCTTTGGAATAACAGGAGTACCACGGGAAGGTCTGTTTACGATCATCTGACAGGTGTCATCGTGGAAATGCCAAGAAATACGACTGATTTTACTCTTAAGTGGAAAAAGTCTCATATACATTTTTTTCTTGTCACTATTTTCAGTAACCCTGTACTGTGTTATGTATCTTACAGCAGACCGCCTTGGTTTGACCTTCCTCCACCCCCTTATTGTTCTGAATCTGAATCCCCTAATCAGCCAGATCTCCCTCCTTACCGATCTCGGACAGGAAGCTTGGTGAGCACAGACACCCCCACGGCTGGAAGCCCACCAGGCACAGACAGCGCTTGGACGAGAGATGTCCATGAGAGCATGGATGGCCACAGAACCCTTCCTGAGAGGACAGCAGATCCAAGCGATTCTCTGGTCAATCATCTTGATGAAGGAGAAGTGTAACTGCTCCATTGGTTGGGATGGACAGGAAGAGATTCACTTTTTCTAGTCTGTATGGGTTAATTTGCTGTTGCTACAAGGTTCAGGCAGACATGTGCCTGAATAATGACTTGATTTGTATTCACGTTAAGTTAATTTTTTAATTCTGCGTTTTGTGCTCATCGGAGATGGAGCTGTGAGAGCTGAATGTGGAGTTGCATCAGTTCTCCGTAATATTCCTGCAAGCAGGTTCCAATTCAGGCTAGCAAGAAAAACGGTGCTATGCCAAAGGACTGATGCTCCATGTTTCTTGGAATATATATTGTATATGAATGTATATATGTGCATGTGTAATATATACAAGTGTTGCACACAAAAGCTATGCCAGAACTCTTGTTTCCAGACTGCTTCCTATCCTCTGTGAGCTGTTTCTTTCTGCTGCCTGGTGCCAGGTGGTGGTCATTGAAGCATGAGAGGCAGTCCTTCGGGAGGAGTGAAGCCCAGTGCTAAGCCCACTGTCAGCTCTCAAGTTACAGAAAATGCTGTAGAGGGCCTTTCTCTTCCTTGTCAAGAGCTTTCTGCTTATGAATGTAATCTTCAGCTTTAGCTTGTGACAGTGCACCATCTTTCTAACTGAACAAACAAGTTTCATTTTTGTTCCCCCTCCCCCAGTGCTAGCATTGAGGCCAAATTTGCATGGATTTTCTCAGGAAAACCACAGAAGTTGGCTCATCTGTCAAACTTGAGGATGACCACGGAGGCAGTGAAGCTCAACAAACCAGCACAAGACATCAAACACAGCGAATCAACATCACTTTCTATATTTCTTCTTAAAAATAAAAAATAAAAGTTAAAAAAACAAACAAACAAACAGAACCAAAACTTTTTAAGCTAAACCTTAAACACCAAAACGAGTCTGAGGCAAACACCCATCAAGGAAAAATTCTGTGTGAATGAGTAGTTTGTTAATTTCTGAAACAAACGAAGGTGGGCGAAAGGTTTAGGGCTTGTTAGCATATGTACATGCATGGATACACATGTTTAGTACTGTATATATGTATATAAATAGTGTACTGCATAGGTTTACTTCTCTTTGTACCTGTCGAACTCCAAAATCTCAACGTTTTTCTTATGACATTCTCATTGGTTTTTTTCTTTGTTTGCCATTATTCACATTCATTTGGTTCAAATTGTAGTTTCTTCAGATAAACAGAATTATTTTCATCTATTTTGAGTTTTTCTCTCTTAACTGTTACGTTCTGCCATGAAGTATGTTTCAGTGCACAGCACTGAATCACCCACAAGAAAGCAACTCAAAGGTAAAGGTATTCAGAGTGGAAAGAGGGAAGGTAAACTGAATTTTAATGCCACTGTAGTGCTGTGCTTGTGCTTAATATACAGAAGAGAATGCAGTGTCTCTTCTCTTGTCCGGAGGGAAATTGGCCTTGAAGAATTATTTTTATTTGTCTATTAGGCACATTTGCTACTCCTCCTCTTCTGTGTTATGAATGTTGTCATTAAACAGGCTTTGCTGTTTAATGGAAGAAAGGAAAACTGCTGTTTTCCCAAACCCTCTGCTTTTTTTCCTCCCTACTTAAGGTAACATTGTTCCCCTGATGGGTAGGTGGACTCAAGAATTTGTGGGTGTGGGTGTAGGTAGTAGTGTGATTAAAGTTCAGACTCAGTTCCAACACATAAAACTGAATTGGTTTTGTTTGGTTTTGTTTGTTTGTTTTATTTCTGTGTCTGGCGTCAACTGACATGGTATGTGGGAGACAGATACCAGATGGATTTACAAGCAGAGGTCCTTCCAGGACTGAGATGACACAGTGGGGACGTTGTGAAACTGTAGTGCTGATGATGTGGGCTGATAGGGATAGAACAAAGGGGGATTGTTTTAAACTAAGACAGGGGATGTTTAGTTTAGATGTTAGGAGGACGTTTTTCACTCACTCAGAGGGTGGTGATGCACTGGGACAGGTTGCCCAGAGAGGCTGTGGATGCCCCATCCCTGGAAGCAGTTGAGGCAAGGCTGGATGTGGCTCTGGGCAGCCTGCTCTGGTGGTTGGTGACCCTGCCCATGGTAGGGTAGTTGAAACTAGATGATCTTTGAGGTCCTTTTCAACCCAGGCGTTTCTATGATTCTGTGATGGTCTTGGCTTCATTTGGAAACAAATTAACAGCAACTTTTCCTTGTGGGCTTAGGCTTAGGCAGCCTGTTCTGAAATGCATTGAAGAAGATGCTACTGAGTGCTTGTAAAGCAACACGCAAGCCTCGGTCAGATTCCATTCTTGATGGGAGCTCAGGCAGTATAGTTGCACTGTCCTGCATGAAGCAGGACTTGGCTAATTAATCAGTCCTTGCAAACTGCTAGGCAGACTGTTGTCATTGTCACATAAATAGTTGCTCTATATTTTGTATGTAAGTCAGACTTGAGTATAGCTGACTTGACAGCATATGTGGGCGCAGGAATGAGAGCCAAACCCTGCTGTCCTTCTTGTTGCCTTTGTTTAGGGTTCTGCTCAGCCTTATGTAAGCAAACAACTTAGTACACTGTCAGGATTAGCCTTATTTTTCTATTCCGGTTTTTGAAACATTTTATTATACTTCAAAACTCGCTATTGAAAAGTTTACAGTGGTTTCATTAGACTTTCATTTTTCCTGTTTAAGTAACCTGCAGCTCTGTTATTGAAAGTAAATCATTGTGTCCAGTGTAACTTCAGTGGCACGTATCCCTCTTGCAAGCCTTCCATGGGAGACTGTACTTCACATGTCTTCTGACACACAGTGTATGCAAACCAAACACGTTTGCCTTTGTAATCTGAGAAGCGTTATCTTGCACTGCTAAGAGGTAGAAGAGTGGAGATCCCTGCTGCTTTTGTCTGTGTCAGTCACTGTCATTTATGTACATACATATATATATAGAAGATGCTGTTTCAGGTTGTATATATTCATGTAACTTTTGCATTAAGATAATCCATTTGGACATTTAAAAAAAATAAGGAAAAAAAAAAGGAAGAAGCATTCTAAATGGTGTGAAACTTTCCCTTCCAGCTAAGGGTGTATTTATCTTTGTATAGGAATCTTTCAGTTTTTAAGAATTCAAGTTATAGAAGAAGATTGTGCCTTTCTGACTGTATGTTGATTTGGGGGGCTCTTATTACATAACATTGTCTCGTCTTCCCCTTTGTTGTTAATTTTGGGGACCGCTTTGAGGAGTACAGGAGTTCAGTATCTGGTTCCAAAAAGGCATGCTAATACTTTAAGGAAGGTTTTCACCTTACTCCAGTTTTCTGGTACGTGTAACAGATTTGCTAGCTGGTTTCTTTGGAAATTGCCGTAGTGTCATACTGAAATTGTTTATAACATGTCACTTTGGGTAGTGTTAGTACAGCACTGTGCTGCATTATTTAGTGGAATCTTTGGAGAAGCATGGTAGCAACAACTGCACTGATTAAATTAAATATTTCATTGCAAATCCTGCAGTCCCTTAATCTTCATCTTGTAAGGTTGAAGCTAAATGCTCATGAATTACCGTGTAGTGGGACTTCTGCAGCTGGTGAAGTTGGAATTAATCATTCTATTGTTTGCAATTGCTCTTAACCTCTTAATTTGAGGTGTGTCCTCCAGGAGCTTTCCTTTGCACTTAATATTTAAACAAATTAATGTTCTTTCACAGGTCTATTCTTACACAAGTAAAACAGATTAAACTTTTTCTCCAGAGCCAAATTCTGATTTCATATCTGTGTTCAATGGTGACCACAGTAATGAGTAGTTTCACAAAGAGCTGGGATTAATTAATATATTTGATTTCAGTAAAACAATTGGAAGAAATGATTGTTTGAGGTAAATAAAAGAATTGGGTTTAGGCTGTTGGAAATAAGATTTGGATTACTTTTAAAAGCTGTGGATTTAAATTTCTGAAGTTTCAATTGTCTGTAACCTCTGCAGAAGTCGGAGTGCTGTGCGTTTTAAAATGAAGCCATTAGTGAATTTGCATGATAGTAATGTGAAGTTCCTTGTACCGCAAATTACAATTTACCTCTCTGGTATTGTGCTAATGGAAAACTGGCAGTAATGTTTTTAAAAGAGAGCCTCTGAATAATTTCTTCTGCTCCCTTCTACAGTGGCATACATGACAACACTGTGACTGCATTGCGATTTTTAAATAACTCTGCATTTGTTCTTCCTCTCCTTTTAAGTCAAATCAGTTTTATTTACACCACTTCACTTTGATACAGCTAATGGGGCCCTTGTGATAGATTTAGAAGCTGGGTGGAGGAAAGAGCTGATGACTCTCATTTTAATTAATACTGCAGCTTATTAATCTTGTGTGCTTTACTTTTTAGACATCTTAGAAAAGACAAATGGTTTTAGCAGATAAGAAAAACTATTAATGATGAAAAGGATAGAGGGACACTGATTCTGAATTTAATTTTTAATGAATATTTAAAATTGTCTAAACGAAGGAAGAATTTAATGCTGAATTTTTAAAAGAGGCGATCAGATGGCAAGTACAGTTTTTAACTGTTGCTCATCAGAAGCTGTTTTGCATATAATGCCTGGAACTAAAATTGTAATCAAGTGCTCTTCTTGCGGTTCTTACGAGACCTGAAATATGTTGTATTAGCAGAAGGTTGTATTGCATTCGTGGACTAAAATATGTAACTGCAGAGAGAATTTCAGTACCATGCTGGAATCTGCTTGGAATGTATCCCAGTACAAAACTGTGGCCTTCGTTTGTCCCTTTTTTACTGGTTTGAGGGTTTTTTTTTCAACTTGAAATTAAGGTGTCATGTGAGAGCTTTAAGGGAGGCTGTATGTTGAAACCCATCCTTGTCTTAAACTTTTGTAAACTGGGTATCTTCAAAAATCTATTCTGTATTCCTGAATAAAGTTGATGTTTTAATACTGTTCACAAGTGAAGATGTCCCCTGTCTCACAAAGCCTCTTTTGTTTATAAGCTCCTACATGAGGCTTCGTCCATCTTCTTCTGCATACAGTGTTAACTTTTGTTAATCGTTGTGAGTTTTAAACGCTATTTTTTAAAAGGAAGCAATAATGGAAACCCAAATATGTATAAACATATACTGACATGTGTGCCTTATATTTGTACTAATGAAAATTGCCTGATTTCTTTCTCATCTTCGCACTTGGCTTCTGCTGTCAGATGGGCACCTGAAGCAACCCTGTTATGTTACTCTCTGCTCCGTAGCAAAACTCTTAAGACTTTGGTAGAGGCTGGTGCTCAGCGCTGAGTGCTGCACACAGATTTCCTAGCTGAGCACTGCAGGGCCTTCAGCATTGCCTTCTACCTCCCTCTTTCCACCACTCACGTCCCCAGCTCAACATCACTGTGCATCTCTGCCTCCTCTGTCCACGTGCCAGACACATGGGCTGGGATGGCACTGAGGCGTTCTGCAGAGGGTGCGTGTCTGGCTGCAGTCCTGTGGTGGGGAGCTTCACTGGCTTGTTCCTGATGCCAACATTGTTGTCATCGTGAGAACACTTGGCCCCACCTCCAGAGCCCCACTTGGCTCCAGATCCACTTTTCATCTGGATCATAGCAGCTCTTCCTGTTGAGGTACGTGGTGAGACAGTCTTGTCAAAGTGCTGTTGTTAAGAAATACCCTCTATGTTAGGGAGTTATTTTCACAGACTAAGAAAAATAGGTCCAAGTATCCTCTCTAAATATTTCTGTCTATAATACTATGTAGAGGCTCACGTATTTGCTTCCCTGACTCATCTCCACTCACTACCTTGGCAAAGGCATTGTCCATTCTATCATTATCCTGGATAATTATGTCACGCATACCCTCACCGAAATGCTCAAACAGTAGTCTTTGTTTGGCGCTGGCAGACTGTCCCAAAACGAAGAGTTGTGGATTCAGAATTTACTGCAGCACCACAAGGGAGAGGGATCTGTTAATGCTGCCACAATGCATCCTCGGCGGGGGGAGATAAGGAGCTCGGAGCTGGTTCACTCAGTCATGTCCCAGCAAGAGCTACGTTCCAGAAATGTTGATTCAGAAGACAGATGCTTATGAAAACAAATAGCATGCTCTCTAGCTAAGCTCTCTGATTAATCATTTTTATTCTCTCTGCTTCCAATTTGTTTAAAGACCTTAATTTTTACACCTCAAAAATTAAATGTACGGTTTGTTTCAGCAGTGATTTCATAGTGCCTTTTCTTGCTGATTTGTAGCAGTCTCCTAATCTTTCAGCCTCCGTTATCTATTGGTGAGGGAGCTAAGAGGCTTTTCACCTTTTGGGGAGCTGTAGTTCAAAATGAAGCGGTGTTATTACTTGAACTAAAGGCATCTTCACGTGGAAATTCTTGAAGTGTGCTTTTCATAGCAAAGTTGAGGGCATGCATATTGCATAAAGCCTTTTGGAAAAGTGCTGTATTGATCTCTAGGGATTTAAATTTTCTGTTTATCCAGAAAACATAGTGTGAATAACTAAACTGAAACATGGTGCTCTGCTTCCCAAAATCCCAGTGGCACTCCTCACAACCGTGTTGAGGGAAGTGCTGCAGATGAGTAGGCAGAGCAATTTTGTGTTAGCATTTCTATGGAAATGTGCTCAGAGTGATTCACTATTACAGTTGCTTTGGTAATGGATACCATGCGGAAGACTTCTTTCACTGAGAATTGATTTGGGACTGTCAATTCCTGTGCTCTTCCCAGCAGCCACTATATAGGTAAGTACTGTTTTCAGTAGTTCTCACCTGAGGTTAATTCATACCAGTCATCTTGCAGTAAAAAAAAATATATATATTCATTGGTAGCACAGCCTGCAACTCCTTCACGCTTAAACTATGATCATTCCTCAGAACAAAAGTGCAGGAGACTTCATCTGAGTAAGAGCAATAGTCAGTTTGGTCCAAAACAGCTTATTTCTAGAGCAGCATTCTCACAGTGTCAGTGAGTGAGTGGTCTATCACAGTTATTTGGAATACTTGCTGTTTCCTTGACAAATGCTAGTCATGTCACAGCACAGTGATGAAGAAGTATGATGTTGTTTTTGACAGCAGATTTTTCTTCTCATTTATTTGTGACAGGGTTATCTTAGAAAATGCTGTTTGCCCAACAATGCGTTCAAATAGCTCTTCCTTGTGCAGGTTTGGAGTAGGAGAAAGAGTGTATGGTTTGTTAGTTGATACAGGTGTAACCCATGGAAGTCTTACACTTCCGTGCTGGTAACTCTTAGGAAGGAGGAGAGACCTAAATTTTTCACAGCAGAGATAATTTTATCATTTGTCACTGCTGAATATGCAATGAGAGACCCAGAATTTACTGTGCAGTCTTTCCCAGGAAGGAGCGATATTCTTTATATGGCCTTTGCTGTATACCACAGTTTCTTGTTTTAGCATCATGGATCTGCTTATTGAAACTGCTGTGGTCCAAGTCACAAGGAGTTATCTGGGTACATCTGAGGGGATTTCTTCGCAATGGAAAAGGCTGCCTTTCTAGTGTGGTGTTCTACATGGAAGTTTTGTTCTCTTTCCCCCTACTTTTGATGAAAACTGGTGTCTCCAACTTGTGTTTTGTTTCCTTATTTCACCTATTGTACCTGAAGAAAAAAGTTTAAATGCTGCACGGTAAATGTGTTTGCAAACTTGAGAAGCGCCACTGATAATTGGCTGTTCTTTTGCTGGTTTACCCAGAGGTGATAGAAAGGCACGAGCTGTGGTTGTTGTTATCCCTTGGTAGGCTGTGCAGAGCAGAGGAGTTAGCAGAACCAGTGAATTATCCAAAGTGCATTTAGAGAATGCTCTGCTCCAGAGGTAATGGAGCTGGCTTTAATACCTGCTTTCCAGGTGTTGTGTTAGATATGCTGGTTCAGGCATGGATTATGTAGATAATGCCATAACTGAGCTTCCGCAGAAATAAAAGAACACTCCCACCTGAGAGGTGCAGCAGATGTTCATTAGTGAAGCTGGGCTCTGGAAGCTGCCAGTCCAGGCTTGGAAGTTTTGTGCTGTGAGCTCCAGTGGGGCTGCTGCTGCTGAGACCGCAGTCACTGCTAAAAGCAGTGGCTGTTGTGGTTTTTAAGGCATAAGTTGATCTGTCTGGTATCTGACACCTGAAATATGTGAATATAGTTCTGGAGTCATAGTCACCTTCCTTCAGGAAGATAGATAGAAATCATCTGCTTCGCTGAAGTTTTATTTCTCAAGTAGCTAATTACTCTGGTTACTCTTAACAATTAATTCCTCTTCCTTTTCCTTGCAGGGGCAGGAGGAAGATTTGCACTGTTCTGTGAGAACACTTGAAACACAGTTACCAAGATTAGTTTTGGAAATAGCAGAACTGTCATCTTTCAAGATGCAGCCTTCTGACCAATGGGAAGAGCTGTCTTACCCATCCAGTTATAATCTGCTGAATCCATTCAGTTTTGCTTGCACGTGTAAGAAAAAAGACAAAGGAGAGTCAGCACCTGCAGGTAACTTTCAAGTTCTCTTCTTTTTTATAAAAATTAGGGCAGCAATAGAAACAAAGATTTGAATTCCATATTTTCTTCTAACCTCTAGGTATTTGTTTGCATTATTTATGTTTGCAGACTTGCTGAATCAATTATACTGTATAGCCCAGTGTGTGAGGGCTTCTGCTCTACAATTTCCACTTAATCTCGAGTGCATATTTCTTTAGGATTCCTTGGGCTAACAAATATGCATCCTGTGATGTCTCCAAGACAAGAGCCAGGCTGCATTGAAAGTGATTGCCATAAGAATGCTGGTGTAAAGATGCAACTTGCCAGTTCAGTGTGTGAAGGGTAGGGGTATGGGTGTGGGGGCTGTAGAAACACCTTGTCAGATGACTGACACCTTGATTTTTTTTTTTGCTTTATGCAGTTGGAAACGGAGCAGGGGGAGGTAGGAATGACAAGTGTCTTTTTCAACCTGAGCGTATAGGTAGCCCAAAGTGGTGTGGGAAACTACAGAGAGAAGAGAGCAACCTGGCTGCCTTCTATGCTGACATTTGAAAAATGATCTCAAGATAGTGCTTTGAAGGTGACTTGGTAATATTACTTAAGAAAAAGAAGAAAGTCCCCACTTTCTTTCCTTGATGCTAGTATTGAGAATGAGAATACTAACGCGGGTGAGAGTGGTTTGAAATGATTTCTGAATGTTTTCTTTTCTTCCTTGGAAAATTTAGGCAAAGTTAATTATGGAATGGCAGCAGTGTCTGATCTGAAGCGGGTACTTTCATCTCACCTCTTGCTTCTAAAATCACTGTGCTCTTATCTCTGCTTGGAGGAAGGGGCGTAGGGGAAGAGCCCTGGTGCTCTCGTGGCCTTGTGGTTGCCAGATGAATGGGATGCCTTGCAAGAGCAAAGCCGTTAAAGACTGCCAGCAAAAAATTAATAGGAGTTTAGGAGCTAATTTCCCATGGTGGTGGTGACCAAACAAAGGAAGAAAAAAAAATCTATGGTCTGCAAAAGACAAAGAAAAGCCATAAAAATGTAACGAGCCCAACTACTTTAATACTGTCCAAAATATGTTCTGCTTTAAAGACAGTGGAAGCAGACAGGAACTTGGAGATGTGATGGGTGTTTCCCCTAATGTCCACTGACAGCCTCAGTCAGTCATTAACCCTTCTTTTTGTTAAACAAGCCCTAGTTGCAAGTATTAATCATTATTAAGAGCCTTCCCCTAAGCTGCCAGTATTTTTTGTATTAATCTGATCTATCAAGCAGAGGAGCTCTCTTTCTGGCATAGAAAAACTTGGGGCACAGCAGTGTGAGCTTTGAGCAGGTGCCTTAGGTGGGAAAGAGGCATGGAGATGTGGCACTAATGCAGCGTCTTGTGGGGACAGGGATCTGGCTGGGGTGATGGGAAAGAAAGCAGTTGGAAGTTCATAGTGCTGCCGGTGACAGCATGGCAGAAATTGCTTTTGCCTTTGTTTTCTTTTTTCTCTTTTTTTCCCTGGAAAAATGTGGTGAGTGCTCAGGCAGTCTGGGAGCTGCCGTGGGGATTGATGTGTCAGAGAAAGCCCTGTGGAGCAGCCAGCAGTGAGGGCCCACGCTCAGTCCGTGGTGAGCCACGTGGTACTAGCAGCTTGAGATGTTGGCCTTGATGTCTGAGTTACTTGAGGCTCAAGAGCATAGGTGCGCCTGAGGATTTCACATTGTTCTGAAGTTTGTTTTTGTTTTTTTTCTTTTTCAGTGGAAGCTGAGTCTGAACTGAGCTTGTACAGTCTGTAACAGGTTCATCCCTTGTCCCACTGAGTTGACTTTTGCTGGTGGCTTTGACCTGCTGCCCTGCTTCTAGTGAGAAAACCTTGAAGTAATTAATAATTCCTAGGACTTTTATTTTTCGGGTCCCTGAGACAGGATCAGTATGAGAGGAGATCTTGGATTGCTGGGTGTTTCCACAACAGATATTTTGGGCTTCTCCTTCTTCCTGTAACTGAGGATGGTAGCCGTCTCCAGGGGTAAGCCAGTCTGAGAGCCCTTCACCACATTTATGGGAGCCAAGCACAGAAGCAACACAGTTCATCTTCACCAAATGGACTGTGGCAGATCCAAAGGGAGAGGAGAGGAAATGGAGAAAAGAATAAGATTTAGGTGACATTAAGGCCGTGACATCAGCTAAGAAAAGCTTGGACCTCTTACTGTTAAACGTGAAATGTCATCAGAACCATGTGTGTACTGTGGTCTTCGGAGAGATGCTGGCTTCCTATTGTTGACAGAGGGGTGCCTGTGAAGGGCACAGCTTGCAGACAGGGAGTTGGTCTGGGTTTCTGCACTGCTGAGGCTTGACCTGCTGGGCTTTCCTGTCCCACCAGGGATTTCCTGTCTCCTATCTTTAGGTGGCCAGTGGGAATAGGTGAATAAGTGTCTTTTTGGAGGCAGCAGGTTGGAGAAGTCTCTCCCTGGAAGTACATCAGCAGTGGCTTGGTAACACCAGACATTCCCAGGGGCTGAGTTGAAGCACCACTTACCCTTTATTAATGTAGTAATTTTTTCGTAGTCAGCGGCCCATGCAGATAAAAGTAATAGCATACTTCTCTGTAAGAAGACTGGATTCATGCAAATTATCAGTCTATTAGTTACGGTGTGTTTGTGTTTTTCAAGTGTCTTGTTTTATCCTGTAGGAAATTACAGCTTCAGCTGTGGTCTGGTGAGTCTAGGAGTCACAGCCTAAGGAAGAACCTTTCAATTCCAGGATCTAAAACAATAAAACATCTGAGATGGTTACTGCTGAGTTAATGGCCCGGTGAAGAAACAAATCACTGTGTGCCACTTCATGCTTCTCATCTGCCTGATCTCTTCTTTTTCCCAGCAGTCATGCTGCCCTCATCTCACACACTAATCAAACGCAATACAATGGTCTCCTTTTCCTTCTCAGGCTAGGCTTATTTTTAATCCTGTGTTACAGAACAAGGGGGCATGCAGACGTGAAGCTGAATTCATTGCTCTCCCTCTGGGTCAACGAGAAATGACTCAGATCTTTTCCTAGATCAATGAGTTGCTATCATGTCCCAACAACCTTGCAGTCCCTGGCGGAGACGTGAAAAATGATCCTTTGTCTTCTGTGTGGCACTGGCACTGTGGCTGAAAAACGCTCCCCCTTATAAGCCTGCTTATTTTATGGTATTGTGTATTTTTCTGTATCAGCTGTGTGATGGCCCTCTCATTGATCAAACACGGTCTGGCCTGTGAACTGCTAACTTAGAGCAGTCTCTGCTAGGTTTTACCCCAGTGAAGGAGGGACAGAAGGGGCTGGTTATTCTGGGGTGGTGTCCATTAAGGACACATTTCTTTGCTGAGTGCTGAGCACTCAGATAAATAAGTGAGGTGGTGGAGGATTAGCCTGGTTGTTTAACAGCCTGTCTTTGAAATGCAGGAAGCATTTGCTCTCTAGATCTGCAAGTGGGCAAGTGATTCTCAGTTGAAGGTAAAAGAGAAGGGGAAAGAATCAAGAAATTAGCTTTTGTTGCTTTTAGACCAGCTTCTGAAAAATGCTGCAGAATAGCACCTTGTCATTTTCCAGTTGATTACATTGATTCCAAGGCTTCTAATTTTTGAGTGTTGAATGCCCTGCTAAATACACGCTGCTCAAGTGAGACTGCTAATGAAACAAACAGATGGTGATCTGAATAGAGTAAAAGGACATAATAAAGATGTGCTTTGAAATAGCCAGACAGAGAAAATTACACAAGAGACTGGGGAAAAGAAAGTGATGAAAAACGGATAACAAACCATTACCGGTATTCGTGTTATTCACCAAGTGGATCTGCGTGCAAGTGGGAAGGTGTTTGATTATCTTGCATAATCTGATCTTCCAAAAAGATACAGAAGAGCCATTTCTTCTCTCCTAAAAATGTTGGGGGTGATAGATGGGAAATCAGAGTCTTGAAGCACATGGGCCAGGCAGTGCCTGTGCATCTCATTGCTGCCTTGGGGGCTGCGTGTATCAGCAGTGACGCTTGTTTGCTTTCTATTTTGAGCATCACCTGAGGGGAAGAAAGAAAAACAAAGCAGAAATTCCCACACTAATTTTATTTGCTTCTTTCCCAAACTAACACAATTTGAAATGTTGTGCTAGAGGTTCTGGGGGGCCTGGGGCAGATGCTAAAATTGTGACCCTCTGAATATTGGGCTGTGTTGTAGCAAGCAGAGTATCCTCCTTCCCCACTCAAGACAAGGGCTGACAGAGGATGGCTGCTGGGCTGCTCGCCTCATTCACTGCCCTGCTCCTACTCCCTCTGCTGCTTCTCTGGGCCACCTGTGCTCTGTGCCAGCAGGATGGCTGGTGCTGTGCCTTGGTCTTTCAGTTAAGATTTATAGGCCACTGTGAAGCAGAATGACAGGAAGAAATAATGTGCCTCAGGTCCAAAGTAAAAACAGTAGTGGACTGTGTCCCAAAACAGTAGGCTACTGCAGGACATGGCAGTGGGGAAGCCCATGAGAATGCTATTCCTGCTCACCCCAGGGGTTGTGCTGCAGCCCTGGAGCATCCCCTTTATGCCACTTTCTCCATGTAAGATCTTTGCAGCCCAGTTGGCTGACCCATACCGTGGTGCTGAAAGCACTGAATTAGCTGCTGAACACTTTGGGGAGTTAGAACTTAGTCACTTCGGACTGAGATGAAAGTCTCTAGGATGGAAAATGAGGAAGTGACACCTTTGTTTCAGGCCTGGATTCTAACACTATGAGGGAAGGAATGAGATTTAGAAGTATGTTTAGCAATGGATTAGCCCATGCCCTCGTGCACTCGACCACATAGTGGTAATGAGAAAATCAATATCCAAGGCATGCACATCTCCAAAGCTTTGGTATTTCAGCATCTGACGTTCTGATATTTCCAGTAAAAATTGTTTTCTGCTGTTAGCCGAAGTCTCCACTGCTCCCTCATTAGCACGCAGCCAAATGCTTCTCCTTTCTGTCTTGCTGGACTGGGAATCTGTTCTATTTGCTGGGTTTTGTTTGCTGTGAACAAAACCGTTCCTTGTTTCTGTGAAAGGGCAGAAGAAGGCAAAGTTGCGCTCAGCATCTCTGTGCTCATCAAAGGACTGTTTTGCAGCCTGTCTATGGGCATCACCTTGCACCTTCCCTTGCTGTATGGTGTATTCCCAGGCATCCTCCCGCACCCTTTTCTCTGATCATTAAAATTGTTATGATCATGTCCCCCACAGCAGAAATAAACAGGAGCCATGGGTGCTCTGATGGTCCAGCTTGCTGCAGCTTGTTCTGTGCCAGAACTGTGGCAGCAGAGAAATGTCAGTGTCACATTGTGCCTTCTGCTAGGTTCATAGAAAAATAAATATGTGACTTAAGAGCTTGAATTCCTCTTGGGCAGCTACACATTAAGTCCTCAGCATGTGCTCTCTCTCTCTGGAGAGAACTGCTGCCACGTCCAGTGTGGGAAGGATGATCCAATGCAGGAGTTCTGTGGTGCTTCTATAACTCCTTCATTACAGTATCCATGTATTTACCATACATGCAATCACATAAAGGATACAGTCATCAAGCAGCCTGCTCACTGCTTGTCTAGAAGGATATTCCTGTGTTGTATCTTGAGGCAGCTCAGCACACACTCCTGTTCTGTTGTGCTCCTTGCACGCAGTGTGACTGCTTTCAGTCCTGTCCTTTCTGGCATTTGCTCAAGGTGATGTTCCACCCACTCTTCCACCATCAAACCCCAGCTGCTGACCTGACCCTCGTCATGCTTTGATCCTTAAGATTAATATCATGCATCGTTTTTCTTTTATGTTAGTTAGCTGCGCTTTGATCATGTGTTGTTTTTCTTTATGTTAGTTTGTTATGCTTAGCTATTTTAATTAAGAAACCAGCTGTCTCTCAGCACAGCTACATTTCCCACTTTTTTGTTTAAATTGATGAGAGTGACAAAGAAGGCAGTCATCGGTGGAGCAGGCAGTGAGTGTTCTGTCTTTGCCTTTGGGATCACCGCTGTATTTTTGCTGAGTTGATTGCAATACTCCATCTGTGGAATTGGGTTGAAGGGCTGATCTTTCCAGCTCATTATATGGCTTAGCACACCACGCAGGAATCCAAGGAGGACCTGTGGGAAGTGGAACATGAGCATACTCTCTCCCCCATCTTAATAAGGATACCGTCCCTTTCTGATGTAGGCTAAGATGATCTTTATACAGTAGTTTTGGATAGGGGCTTGTAACGTTTGCTGCTTAAAGTGTTTCTTAATTGAATGGAATCCGTGATCATCACAATTTAAATATTTTAAAGTAAATACTGCATCGTGCAGTTTCTCTTGAGGGGAAATCATATTCTCCTTTTTTTGATTTAAGCAATGTCATTTTCAGACTCACATGTATGCATTCCACAATGCGTTGGCTGTGGGGGCTATGTGGAGTGCCAAATGTGTGACACAGACCATTGTTGTAAAAACAGCTTTACCTGTTCTGATTTATAGCCAGCTCCTTGTGTGTTTTTGTGATTCTTGGCAGTCACATTGTCTCAAAACAGTGAGACCAATATCTGCATGCACAAATTGCCTTTTCACCAGCTAGTGCAGAGGCACAACTGTGTTTAGAAAATGTATCAACTGCAAAGTGGGCTTGTTTTAGTTTTTCCAAATCCAGGACATGTGTGATATCCCTCTGCCCCATGTCGTTAGAACATAGCCCTTTAGGGTTAACCCCTGAAGGGATGCTGTTACTGAACCTTTGACGGTCTTTGAGAACGTCTGTTGCTTGTGAGCACGTCAAATCAAAGTGTTTCATTAGGCAGTGAGTGTTTTGATGTGAAAAGGAGTTGGATGCAACTGCCATCTGAAATTGTGTGGTCATTACGTTAAAACTGTAGCTTAATGCTAATCTATCAGCAACCTCATTTCCTTCTGTTATGGGGCCTGGGAGGCCAGAATGTGATCGCACATGCATAATAAATACATTTGATGTCCTACACTGTAGATTAGCCCTTATGGAAAGCAACGTGTTTAGCAAAGTTTTATCATCAGCTTTGATCAATGCATTTTCAGTGTGTTTTACAATTCCAACTGCATGTTGTAAGTCTGATATTATGTTCACATCCCTTTCTGGAAATGCCTGTAGAGCCACTTGAGTAGCTCCCAGTTCAGCCTTTTGAGTCATAGCCTGATCTGCTAATGTATTTCCAGTTGTCTCCTTCCATCCAACAGACCAATCCCTGTCCTGTTTTTGATGAACCATCAATAAAGACTGTTAGCACATCTTTGACAGGTGTCAAAAAAAAAAACAAACAACCCTTTCGATTTAAGTGTTAGAGGTGGGACCTTGCTGGAGTGCAACAGCTTATGAGCTGGCAATGTAAACTCAGTTTCTCCTAAAAATTGCCCATTTAATATTGAATGGATGTACTGTTACGATGCAACCGTTCCCATTGCTCCCTATTAAGAACCACATGAATGACATCAGGATCGTTCCTTGTCCATTGGATCCTTCTGCATTTAACAATGCCTGACTCTGTCTGGGGGGCTACCAAACCCCCTGCTCCAGATATCGAAGCTGTAGGAGGAGCCAAAGGCCAATGTAAGAGCCGCTGCTTTTTATTCATCATTTTAATATCAGCTCCTGTATCTGTTACACCTGTTGTGTTTTTACAGTTCACTTTTATCGATAATATGGGTCAATTCTGTGATAGTGTCATTGTCTAGTTTACTGTAGTATCTGAAGTGTTTCCAAAGGCACCTGTTCCTCTGGGGCAATTAATGACTTTGGATATCCAGTAAGGAAGTGACAGCAATTGAGCAATACATGAGCCCCTGGATAAGTGGTGCAAACCATGCAGTAAGATCACCATGACCTTTATTGTCCCAGTAAAGTTCAAATTAATCTCTCCCAGGAGTACCAATAAGCCTGATGTAGTTGCACTGGATCTTCCCAATATCAATCTAACTGTTCCATCAGGGAGGGGACCAGATACCACAGTGTGTCAAGTATATAGAGCTTCCCTAATTCCTGTAAATTTACATCTGAGGTAACTGTCCAGCACTCCTTGCTGTGTCTGCTGCAAACTCCATAATGGTACTATTCCTGTGGGGTTCATCAGATAAGTAAGCTTGCAGTCTTTCCCTGGGGGATCTGGGGCTACAAAGGTCTGAGGATTTTTTGGGGTGCTAGACCTCCTGCCTCTACTCTGATTTCCTGAAAGAGGTCTGCCACTCTTTTCATATTTAGACTTACGCTGATTAGCCCAATGATATCCTTTCTCACATCTTGGATGTGGCTCTTTAGATCGATTTCCAGATACCTTTTTTGGGCGATTCTTTTTATAATATCCACAGTCTCTGCAATTAGAACGTACTTTGTTTTTGACACCGTTGTTGCTGCTGTATTATGGCAGCCAACATAGTTGCCTTATGAGATTCTGTACCAATATTCTGATGTGCTTTAACATATTTATCTATTGCTCTGGCTTTTACTTTCAGCAGAGTGAGAACTGCCTAGCAATCTGAACTGGCATTTTCATATGCCAGTTGTAAAAGAAGTATTCCTGCAGCCTCCAGGTTATTGGTTAGCCTAGAAATGGCAGCTTGAAGTCTGTCAGCTTAAGTGATGTATGGCTCTGTGGGGTTTTGTTGCATTTCTGCAAAAGGTGCCCCCTGGGTTTCTGAGTCAGGGACCCCTTTCCATGCCTTTAAAGCTAGGTCCATAGCTTGGGAGAGTAACCTCTGATCCTGCTGAGCCTGTTGTTGGGCATTAGAGATATGACCCCTTCCAAGTCATTTATTAGCACTAATGGGGACTTGATCATTCAAATTTTGCACAGCTTCTATTATCACTAAGTCAGAGTATTCTGTTTGCTGAACAGCATATTGTGCTGATGTCAGGGCTGTTTTTACTAACACCTTCTAATTCCAGGGAGTTGTGAGATATCCATTCCCCGCCGATTCTAATATCCTTGCTGTAAAGTACTTCTGAAGCTTATTTTCCCTTATACTCTTTTTCAACTCTTTAAGAATTGTATGAGGGAGTCCTTCATGCTGTGCAGGTTGCCATTCTCTGTATATTGCAGGAAAGGCACTAAAATCTTCTGCTGCAATAGGCTCCTTCATGCATTTCTGAGTTGTGGAGGACAAGGCTTGCGCTCCCCTGGGATCTGTATGTGGGGGTAGTATTGGGGGCCATGGTAAAGGCAACATTTCTATCTTGGACATTGATGAGGGTGGTTATGGAGGGGCTAGAGGAGCATGACGGTTGTAAGCTTTTAATTTTTCTGATACTTCATTGGCTGGTATTTCCATCTGCATCTCGATTTCCTTCTGCTCAGCTTTGATTTCTTGCTCCTGCATAGTAGTTTTTTTTTTTTTTTTTTTTTTTCTGCAAAGGCTTAAGAGCAGTGTATAATACACATCACATTAGCAAATCCTGCTCGGGCATGGAGAACCCTAACTCCCTTCTGTTAGTAAAATGTTCTCCTACCGTTTTTCATGTATCAATATCATGTGTTCCTTCTAATGGAAACCAATTACAACGTTCTGTTTTCATTACCAGAAGTTGTCTTTCTGTTACCTTAAAATTGGCAGCTTGTGAGATCAGCTGCAAAATTAGTACATAGAAGTGCTATTGTTTAGTCATAGCCTGACTCATAGTAAACAGCTACAAAAATTTTCCTATTGAGATACTGGAAGTCCCCTGGTTCACACCCTCTTATTTTATAAGTTCAGACTTACCCTCCGTCGAGCTGTCTGTGGTTTGTCACCCTGAAGCTGAAGACTGAGCTCCTCACACAGGGCACCACTTCCACGTCCAGTGCGGGAAGGATGATCCAATGCAGGAGTTCTGTGGTGCTTCTATAACTCCTTCATTACAGTATCCATGTATTTACCATACATGCAATCACATAAAGGATACAGTCATCAAGCAGCCTGCTCACTGCTTGTCTAGAAGGATATTCCTGTGTTGTATCTTGAGGCAGCTCAGCACACACTCCTGTTCATTTGTGCTCCTTGCACACAGTGTGACTGCTTTCAGTCCTGTCCTTTCTGGCATTTGCTCAAGGTGATGTTCCACCCACTCTTCCACCATCAAGCCCCAGCTGCTGACCTGACCCTTTGATCCTTAAGATTAATATCATGCATTGTTTTTTCTTTATGTTAGTTTGTTATGTTTAACTATTCTAATTAAGAAAGCAGCTGTCTCTCAGTGCTGCTACAAACTGAGGCAATAACAGCCATCAGTAAGGCTCTGCATTACTAGAGAGTATGTAAAAACTTAAATGCTGTGGTCTTGAGAAAAAAAGCAGGCTTATCAAGTGCTGGGCATATTTAATGTCTAGACAAAAACATGACAGAGTCATGATTGTTTTTCATTACATGGAATTATCTTTTTGCTGATTTGTGCTTCATGAACCTGATACTACCTACAGAGTTGAGGCGCTTCTCTTAGCTTCTCTTAGTCTCTGTTTTGCCTGCTCTCACTGCAGCACAGTGGCAGCTGAGTCTTCCAGGTAGCCATCAATAAGTTTTACTAATAAGTGTTGCTACCTCTTTGGAAACAGTAGGCTGGCATCACAGCATTGCATAAAAGTGAATTTTGCTATACTTAAAACACTTCTGGTTTGCTACCTCTGAGAGCTGTGAAACCTCCGGGTAATATGATTTGAGGCTTTATTTGGTTTTATTGCCTGAACTTTCCTAGAGGTCTATATGTGGTGCACTGGGTTTTGACCTCTTTAACCTCATTTAAACTGTCTTTGCTCAGACTAGCTTTTCTGTGGTCTTCCAGAGCCTTTGCGTATGGATGGGGTCAGGCAGAAGGACTCCAGCGCAGCTAGGGATTATCCTGCATTCCAGTGGTGTTCTTCACAGCTGTCTGAGGACATGTGGCCACCATCCAGGACAGCAGGTGAGAAGGAGCCTTTGCAGTACAGAGAAGAGCACGTGTAACTGAGGTAAAGGTTTGTAGTGTGACTGCAGGACAGGTGTGGTGAGCCAAGGAGCTGAGCTGGAGTCAGGGAAGACCCTTCCAACCCCTATGATTCTATGATAACTCATGGGATGCTGCAGTTAGTTCAGTGTCAAAGTGGAGAGAACGTTGTTAATCAGGTGGGTATGACCAGTGGTATTTCACAGGGCCTTTTAAGCAGCCTCAGATGCTGCAGGAGAAGACATGAGAGGGAACTTCAAACATGTAAACGCAGGCTGAAAAAGAGGGAGAGGATCATTTGTTCCTGCACTGTCTGGATGGGACAAGTGGTAGTTGGCTAGGAATTCAGATCCAAGCTGGGAGCATGGAAACATGCCTTTGTAAAGAAGAAAAAGTATTTTAAAAATGGACACAGGCATGGGAAATGTCTAGCTCCAGCTCTGAGCTGTGAGAAGTGATGCTGTATCGGCCTCCTGCTGCAGTTGGGCTGTGGTGACCATCCCTGCAGCTTTCTGCAAGTTGTGATGTGGAGAGATCGCGCTCATTCGCTGACGCCGTCCTTGTGGTTCATTTGCTGTGTAGTCATATGTGGGGAGACTTTTGTTCTTTTTTGCTGTTCTCTCTGAACTTTGCTTTACTTCGTGCCTTTTGGCGTATGGTGTGGAAAAATGAGAACTCTCTCTACTAAGCAAACTTACAGTAACTTTGAGCAGTTTCTAGGCTGTGGCATGCAGGCAGCTGTTTATTTATAAGGGAAGTTATGCAGACATGGCAAGGAGTTGGCTGTTGACCCTTGCATAGTGTCGTAATAAACCAGTGATGGAGGAAGGATAGAAAAAAAATCAAAGCGTCTTTACTTCAAAGGCAGAGAGAGAAGTTGCAATTAACGTGGTCAGATGTGGGAAATTCAGCAGGGGAGAGCCAGTACCAGAATTTGCACTGATGTCCCCCCGTCCAGACCCTATCAATCTTACCAGGGAATTTGACAGACGAGGAAAGTCAAAGAGCAGCTGAGGGATTCTGAAATCAAAGGACTTTGAAAGCTGGATCAGAGAGTGGAGCTCTATTTTCCCATCTGCTTTGAATTTATTGTTGCTAATGAGGAAGCAGCCTCTGGACTGAGTGAACATGTTGGACCAGAGGGGTCATTTGACATTTCCATCACATTCAAAAGTGGTAACAGGGGACTTCTTCTCCAAGTTAACCCTTTCATTACAAATGAGCAATTTAAAGTGAGATGGCAAAAGGGGAACATATGTTGGCTTCCTTCAAGTTGACCAAAGATGCTGTCTGGAATCCCATACCATAGAGTTTTGTTTGGCTGTGTATCTGTTTCTTCTGCTTTGTTGCTGGTGTTCACTATGGTTGGTCTTTTTCTGCAGGGCCAGAACCACAGTGCTGTGAATCCAAGATCTGTGAGTACCTTTGCTCTGTAATGTGTGGTTTATATACAAAGTTGGAAATGTTTCAGGCAGCCATGCATGTACATACACATTCCCTATGAGCAGAGGTTATGCGACAGGGCCAGACCTCTCTCCAGCAGCCTTGCTGTGTTTTCTAAGCAGCATCTGCATGGAAGCAGATGAGAAAGTGGGCTGATGACAGTGAGGCAAGACTTGGAGCTCTAATGGAAGGCCTTTTGCAACCCATCAGAGTTAATCTTAGAATCAGTTATTTTGAATACCAGACACTGACCTCCCCATCCCATGTTCCGTTAAACTTTTCAGTGCTTCCTGGCCTTTGCTGCCCACTAATGCTGGTGCCATCACATTTGACCTTCTCTGACTCATTCTGATAAAGATGAATGCACAACAGCAAGATCCTAGAGCTGCAGGGAACTACTTTCAGAGGCTCTGATCCTGTCTAGGACTGAGCCAGTTGTTGCTTCAGGCTGCAACTCACCTGCAGGGCAGGATCACTCACAGATCTTCAGAGCGGGACAGAGCATGCAAGGCAAAGTGTTGGTGAGAGCTGAGTGAGGTGAGCTGGTGAGAGACTCGTATCTGAGGAGCTTGTCCATGCACGCCAAGAAGCTTCTGTTGCACCAGGAGCTCTGTGGCTTACACTGCCAGCTCCATCTCTTCTTTTGAGCACTGCAGAGCTCTGACCTCAGCTAGTTGTTGAAATAGATGATGGTTGCAAAAATTAGTTCAGCGTTTGAGTTTGGAAAGTCCTGTGAATCCTTTACTAGCAAAACGTTTTAAGATAGCGTGCAGTGAGACAGATCAGTCCCAGCCATTCACAGGGGGACACAGTATGGTCTTACCTCTGCATTTCCAGCTGGCCAGGTCCTGTCTGAATGAAGTGTGTCAGAGGCAGGCTCTTGCCTGCAGTTTTGAGAGACAAAGGAGGCTTCACAGGCTTTTTGATTCTCTCTGGCTCCCTCTTCTGAAAAGACTGTGGGATACTCTTCATGACGAATTCAGTTTTCTTTATCTTATGAAAGGAATCTTTGGGTACTGTTGCTTCTGCTTCAGTTGTTTTTCTTACAATGCATTGCTGCAGTGATGTGCTTATCAAGCATACAAATGGAGGCTGCTACCTGGGCTCTGCAGCAATTGCTGAAGGCAGTGGGTGATGGCAGAGGGTAGCTGAGACGTCTGCTCCTGACAGCACACAGGTGGATGTGTGCAAGCTTACACAACTGAACAAGTAGGGCTGAATAGCTTTGGTTTGTCAGCTACACCACATTAGAGCCTGTGCAAGTGCTCCTGGCATGCTGCATGTGTGAAGTATGATGAGGTAGCCTTCCTATTGTTGCTGTTTTAGTACACGTGAGCATGTTGGAAGCACGAGGTGAGGGGGAGTTACCAGGTATGCAGTAGCTTGCTGAACTGTGGTGGGCCAATTGTAGCTGAACATAGCGCTTTTAATGAGTTTTTAATTTTAATGAGAATACAATCACTCTTAAAGATTCTCTGATTGTCTCTTTGCTATGTCGGGCTGTGTGGTTTTGGGATGAATCGTCATCCAAGTTCAGTGGTGCCACACTGGTTCCCTTATCAGTGCTGCTGAGGCCAGTTCAGTGAGTTGTGTTCACATAGGAATTGACAAACAGAAGAGGGTCCCAGGGCGGATGTGATGCTGTGGTCGTTAATTACTGTGATACTTCGGATCATGTTTACAGGTAAAGTGTTGGGAATTGAAAGGACAATGAGTTTTCGAGGACATTTTCTCTGCTGGGAATGTTTAAACTCAGAAACATACAGTGTCGATAACATAACAGGATTAAAGCTTGTTGCATCAGAATCAGCACAATTTTGTTGCCAACCAGCAGCAAGAGCACAAAAGCCCTTATGCAGCAGCTAATGCTCTTACGAGGAGGCCCTCCTGCTTACTGCCTATGAATTGCAAATACTGACCCACAGTTGGAGGCACTGCCTGTCCTCCAGTGCTGCTGCTGTGCCCAGCTCGCTGCAGGCTGGCTACACTGTCACCAAAACCTGTGGGACCAGATGCATTTTCTGTGTGGCTTTAGAGGCATCTCACCTCACTGGGCCAGGCTAGAATTAGTGGATATATTTTTAACGCAAGCTGTCTTTTTTTGTATTGATCTATAGGTGTCAATCCTCCAAGGCAAGGTTTTGCTAGGCCTGATTTTGTGTAGGTTAGTTAGCAGCCCACTGTTGTGTGTTGCAATAGCAGCTTGGCATGGACAGATCTCCGCCTGCCACTCCTCCCGTGGCTGGGCTGGCTGCTAACATCTTCAGTGGCATTGCTTACAAAGAATGTAGTAAAATTGATCTTTCCCCCTCCCTCTCACGTTTCTTCCTTTAATGCTCCTAGCACCAAATAAAAGGAAAGCTGTAGTAATCAGAGCAGCGTTGGTGCTGTCATTCCCTTACTGCCGAGAGCCCCATGCTGTCTGCAGTAATGTCACAGATGTGCAAAGCTGGAATTAACATCAAAGAGTCCCTGGGCCGCATACCGGCAGCAGGACTGCCTTCAGAGCTTGCTCCGAGCTGCTGCAGTGTGCTAGTGAGGCACGGGGGAAGCTGTGGAGGTGGCTTGCATTTGCTTCTATTTCATTTTCAGAAGTGCAGCAGGCCTGCGTGCTAATGCAATAGCTGTGTGCAATGGTAGGGCTGCAGGAGGAAGGGCTCTGTTGTGTGGTGTGCTCAGAAGGCTCCTGGTGGGCCACTTGAGAGGGGAGGAAGAGAGGCAAAAGTAATGCGAGTGGCTGTTTTAGGGTTTTAAAAGAGCTTGTGACGTTTCCTGATGAAGTTGATGCACAGTAGATCTCAAGAGGATGGTAATGGACATGTAAACCTCTCTGTGGCCCAGCCTGAATAGAGGGCATCTGAACGTAACTGGTTCATTGCTGGTATTTCTCTGTCAGGTCTGAGATTTCCAAACATCATAAATGCAGTAATAAAAGTGGGTTAATAAGGCAATAAATGGCAATCATGAAGTCCCTGGTTAACTTCAGCTGAAAAAGAATGTGTCCTTTTATCTAGGATGACTGAAGCCTTATTACGTCCCTTCCTTGCCCCCTGCATCTGCTTTACCCCAGGTTAATTTGAGCAATACATCACTTCTCCACTGAGACACTTCTGGCACCTGCGGGCTCTGCAGACCCTTCCCAAAGGTCTGCCAATGTTTTACTGCCCTCCAGGACATAGTTCTCCTTTATCAAATCCCACATTAAATCCCTGGGCAGCAGGGACCCAGCTGTGCAGATGAAGCTGGTGTCTGTGGGTCCATCTGGATCACCCAGGCTTGGTTCATGTGGAGGCACCAGAGCCCTTCCATCACTCTGTGAGACACACACTTCATAAGTGGTATTACCAAGGGAATTCAAATCCATCCTGTACCCAGCAAATTCATTTCCCCAGTCACAGGTCTGTGAAAGGAGAGGCAAGGATAGCATGTGAAATGCTGCTGGAGAAGGGGAGAGAAGTGCAGGACCACATTCTGGTAAACCACCTTGATGTTGCTTCTTGCTGAAGGCAGCTGCCAGCTCGTCTGGAAGGACAATAGGGGTTCTTCCGAAGCAAACAAAAGCAAACAAACGAGTGCCCTTTCACTGTGGCCTCTATTCGCAGCTTCCTTCTGAAACCTTTCATATGGATGAACTTTTAAAGTGGGTCAGGGAGAGGTGAAGACTTTCTTTCAGCTATAAACCCCAGCAGGACATGGCTCCATGGCAGAGCATTGTAATAATGATTTAGGTTTAAGTTCAGGAGCCGAAGCCTGTTGTATTTTCAAAGCTGTGTGGTGCTGTGCTTGTAAGGACTGGAGAGAGTGATAAATTTTGCAAAACGCTGTTTTCTTTGTAGGCAGCAGAAAATAATTTCTGACTTAGGGAGCACAGTACTCGGGCATTGACATCTTTTTTTTTTTCTTGGCAGTGTTCTCAACAGACTTGTAAGGCCTATACACTTCCAGAGGCTTAATATCAAGTGTATCAATTAAGTATCCCATCTCCCTTACAATAATAAGAACTGCTAGACAGAAGACAGAGAGGTGAAGGGAGATGCTGAAGAGTCATGGCAGAGGTGAACCCGCAGCGCAGAGTCTGCATTTTCAGTCTTTCCACTGCCATCAAGGCTCCCTGCAGTTGCCCTGAGGTCCCAGTTGTGAAATGAAGGCTCCTAGCCCTACGTGAAGGCCAGGCCCAGCGTCACACAGGGCTGACATGGCTGGGGGCACTGCCATTGCTCACCTGAGCCCTTGTTCCTATGCCCGAGGGGCTGTGGAAGGTGTGCAGGTCCAGGCTGAGCTCCAGAGCTGCACCCACGCCTGCCGTCAGGACAGCCCTGTGCCAGGTGATGCTCCCCCCAAACCCTGCTAATGAGAAGAGCTGCTTGCGCTTAGCAATAAATATCATTAGTGACCAGGATATTTATTTTGTATGCAGTGATCATCCCCGGAGCTTTTTCACTCTCTCTAGAGGATTACCAATAAATTGAATTCATCACCTGCAAGTCGAGATCATTTTCAGTCACTAGCAGACTTCATTGCTCTTTTCGTTGCTTCAACGGAGGCATTAAGAGTGTCTGTAATTTTCTTTTCTTTTTTTTTTTTTTTTTTGAATGTTGGTACTTTCCATTTATTATTATTATTATGTGATGTCCTTCCACTGCCAGAGTGCAGTCTGCTCTGGAGTGGAGGATGACAGCGCATTATGATACAGAATGATTTTAGGAGAAAGGAAATGTAGGGGGAGAAATTTTCACCGTAAGTGCCACCAAAAATACTTATCTTGAGGGAAATTGTCCTGGAATCCCTTCAGGTCCTACAGAGGGTTAACACATATGTCTGAAGGATTTGGAGTTGTGCACGAAGTACTCCCTACTGTTTGATTGATTTGATTTGATTGATAGGAAACTCTTAAGACTCAAGTTGGAGTGTTAGAAAGCAGGCTCTCTTTAGTATTAGTGCTGGATGTGTGGGGATACTCTTATCATGCATACCTTGCACAAATGGTCTTCAGTTTATATACACTGAGGCCTTCCCAGAGGTACATATAACTTCGATACAAAGACTCATGGAACTTTCCTTATCTCTTCAATTCAGAGCAAAGACTTGTGGTACCTCCCTTACCTATTCAACACAAAGACACAGACCCTTTCTGTTATCTAAACAAACTACAAGGTTATCCATTAAGGGGCTTAGCATGCTTCAACTTGTATTGTCTTAATACATTGGGCTGCCTTTCCCTGAGCTCTCTCTGGGAATACAGTGTGGCCATTACACTGCATAGATCTGTCTCACTTATCTTAGCAAAAGATAAAAGACCACTGTCAAGCAACTAGAAAGCCTGAAATCTGATCCCAGAGTAATGAAACGATCTAGTTGGTGCATTACAGACAGGGTACAGGATCCTTCTTGTTGTATGTGAGAGCAGCAGCACGCTGTGTGCAGTTCCCAAGGACAAGGTCTCTGCCCCTGGGAACCAGCAGCCCAGACTGGGTGCTGTGCAAACTGGGACAGCGGGGAGAATTATATAGGTGTACTTTGGTTTGCATTTCTTACTTAGGCTTTCTTTTTTCTTTTTTTTTCCTTTCCCCTTTGGAAGCATAGGATAGTTTTTAATTTACTTGCCTGAGGACAAGGCAGAGCTGCACGCGGCTTTCATTTCGAGGGTCTCTTCTTTCCTGGGAGCTGTGTTACCACACCCACAAGGGCAGCTTTGAACGTATCTATTTTAGTGCCTTTCATACTGGCTAAGAACTTCAGAGTTGGCACCGAAGTGAGAAATTAGGTCACTGGAAAGCAATGTGTAGATATTGTAAATAAGATTGCTTACAGGGCTGATGTTGTAGATGAGAGTGATAGTGATGTTTGAAGTTTACCATCTGTGCCGAGGAAGAGGAAAGCATCCTGAGAGACAGATGGTCAAGTACACTGTCATGCTGTCCTTTTCAGAGAGGGGAAAAAAATAGTTGGCTTGAACTGCACTTTTTAACTTTCCGTTATGCAGTGTGCTCTGTCATGGTTTCGGGTTTCTTTTGTTTCATTCTGATCTTCTGATTATTTGTTTGTCAGCAGATGCAACTTTACAAAAGAGCATCAGCTGTCTGTTGACATCCAAGTCAAACGGCCCAGATTATCCATGACTTCCTGCCATTCTGGTTTAGTTTAGCGTGAACCAATACTGACTGCTGTTAATGGATCTTCTCCCCAACCCCGAGTAATCAAAAGTAAGGGTCATGTCTCTTTGCAGGCAGATAAATGAGGTAAGTGCAGAAACAGGCTTGGGAATGAGGCTCTGAAGCCTAAATCCCTCAAAGCGCTCAGGAACCAGAGGACTTCTGACAGCACATAGCGTAAATCTGCAGTGAACTTTTTATCCAGGCTGAGCGCTGCTGCTATGCAGAGGGGAGATGCTGCTTGGCAAGCCTTGCTGACTTATGTAGTGCTTTGTTTGGAAGCAACAATGGAATTTGCCTTAAGACTGAAGGGTACAGAGTGGGGGTTTGGATGCCTCTGGAGCTACAGGCACTGATGCAGTTGTAAAGATGTCAGCATTTCCAATTAGCCCAATTCCTTTTCTATGCAAAGGCCAGGCATTGGTATATTTCAGCCTCCTGATTTAGGTTTCTTATCTCATTCTTACAGCATAGTCTGGAGTGTCAAAGCAAATTTGATGTTTATTTCTTTGTAGGAAACTAGAAAGCCCACTGTGAGGTCCAGATTTTCAGTGTAAAGTTTCTCTCCCGCATCTTATTTGCATGGTTGAGTTATAACCCTCTAAATTATAAACAGAAGCACTGGCAGACTCTAGCTAACAGCTCTAATGGATGCTATTATATTTCCACTGCTGGCTGGCACTGAAGCTTCGCTATCTCATCAGCATAAAGGGACGCTGTCAACTTGAAAAATCATGTCTTCCTTGGAAGGAAAAAAAGCTATACCTACTATTGTTGGAAGCCTTCACGGCAGCAGTACTTCTATGAGAATAAGGAGGGGAGTGAGATTCTAGTTAGCTGTCTCTATTCAGTTTGTTTGCTTTGTGTATTTGACAGCGCTTTGTGGTGAGTCTGTGTTGCTGGCGTGCAATAGCACCTCCCCTCCGAGTGGGAGATGATGGCTCTGCTGGGTGTGTGAAGGAAGAGAGCTTACTTTTGTCCCTAGCCTCATGTTAACAACAGCAGCAAAAGTGAGGGGAGAAAGCAACATGGAAATTTTTATATATACGGAGAACAGACTTTAGCTTTATAGGATGCCACTGTGCTTTGTGCTGTTTAAAACTGGTTTGCAACATGCTTGGGAAGGAAGGAGCTTTCCCCCACAGCCCTGCTTCCTTCTCCTAACCTGTTTCCTACAGCGCTGTTCACTGCTATTTAACAACAGATCTACGTGTTGTTTGAGAAGGGTCAGTTTTTAAATGCTCCAAGTTGTCAGTGTCCTTTAAACACAGCACTGAGCTTTTCCCCAGGTGTGCCAAAGCTGTCCCTGGAGGAATTTGCATCTAAACTGACCAAAAAAAACCCAAAACCTGAAGGATTCACACTTCTCTGTGATCAGATGATTGGCATTCTGCAAGGTACACCCGCTGCTACCATCTCTGCCGGCTTCCCCTAAAGCACGCTCGGCTGCCTCCCAGCACACAGATGTGCTAGCAGATGACCGATGTGTGATGTCCCTCTCGTCTCTGTTTTGCTGCGGGAGTAAATGGTTGCTGGGGCTGCTGCGGGCTCCCAGCCCCGGAGGAGTCGCTGCTGCCTGCGGGACCGGCGATGGGAGAGCGAGGGAGACCAAGCTCGCCATCTCCTGGGGAAGAAGGGGCATACACGCGGCCGGGAAAGTTTCGTTTCACTCCTTCCTTTCATTCCCTCCTCTCTTTGTGAAAGGCCGAGATTGTAGGAGAACGTGCTTCTCAGATATTTAAAATGGCAAGCACGGCTTAGCGACTGCTCAGTGGAGTACAGAGAAATCTTAAAACTACATCAGGTGATCCAGTTACACCTTAGTTTTCATCGTTATATTTTGCTTCAAAAACCAATGGCTACCACGAGTCTGTGCATATCTATATATTTCTGAGTGTAACTCAAAAAAGGTGGCAGAATAACTTGTGTATACTTGTCCTTCACAAATTTCTCAGTGAGAGGCATTTGCTTAGAGAGAACTCGATTCCACTTTGTTTGGTGTGAATGAGTTATCACTCAGTTATCAGGGTGCGTGTGTAGGAGGTGCTTTCCTACTCCTCAGTGCTTCACAGTGAGAGCTTGGGTTTTTCTGGAAGGAGCAGTTTGGGTGGCAGCTCTGTTCTTTAGTAGTGCCCTCGGACTAGACTTCTCCAGAGTGAACAACCATGGTGACCTCTGTTCAAGGGAGTTGCAAACTGTTCGTGAAGAATGGCCACCACAGCGCTGAAAGAAATAGAGCTTACTCTGCTGAACTGTTGTGAGTGGAAGGCAATTTCACTGCTGTCAGTAAGCGTGAGGGGAGAAAAAGGGTGAGCTGGGAAAAACTATGCTAAAGACGAAAGAGGTGGTGCAGGAGCAATCTGGTAGTAAAGTTATGCTGAATACGTTTAGGCTTATCTACCAAATAGCAGCAATGTGTGGAGGAAGGATGAAGAATTGATTTGAAGAGAGCAATCACTTTATGAAAAAGATGAGGATTGTCTGCAAAAGCAGGCGTACTGTTCTCTGTGTCACAGTCTCTGTAAGCAAGACGTTAAGTATGCTTAATGAAGTACTCTTGCTGGTCGGGTAATGACAGTTCTACTCAGCCTCTCTTGTTTTATACATCTTTTTCTGAGTGCTAAGTCTCTGCTCTTCTGGCATAGGTGATAAGAGCCAGTAGGAAAATGCATAACACTTCAGGCAGAGATTTGAAGGCGATCTCTCTTATAGCCTCCTAGCTCTTCAGCTAGAGCACCTCCTTGCAGAAGGAGGTCCTTGAGACATACCACTTGAAGTCATCAGATGTTTGACATGCTTCTGATGCAGAGGGCAGCCCCCTTTATTAAATCCCCATGAGCACTATTCAGCTGTCTGCAGATAGGGCAGCTCTGACACTGGGACAGTCTCAAAAGTTCTAGGATCCTTTTCTCCACAACTGTTTTATAGTTTGTAATGAGAGCCCTTTGCACCTATTGGTTCATTACATTTAGGCCTTACATTTTGACTTTCACATCAAGCTTTTCCTCAGCTCTACCGTGAACATTACATCTCATCTCATTACTCATCTCTGGAGTGGTTCTTACCTTCTAGAATAAACAGTATATTTGTGATTTTTAAGGCTAGGCTGTGAAGGCAACAAAAATGAAGAAGTCTGTTAGTAGCTTGAACCTTGTGAAACAGATTTCTGAATCTTCTCCCTTCTGATTTCCTAATTACATACAAAATCTAGCAGTTTATCATGATAATGCGAGTGTTACCATCTTCACTCTAAGGGGACTTTAGCAAGTGACTTGTCATACATCTCAGCTTGCTGCACAAACTGCATTACCACAGTCTCTTTTAAAAGCACAGGCTTTATCTACATCTATATTCCAGGCTGCACAGAGATGTCTAAAATTAATTAACAAAGCTCTGTAGCTTATGTACACATCCCAAGTGATTTCACATTTGCAAACACGGGAGACAATATTTTCTGTTTTATGAAAGTTGGGACTGTGCCATAAAGTATTTGGATCCAGTGTTCCATTTTGGTGCCTTACGCAAACTCAGAGAGACGAGTCTGAATTTTCTTTATTTCCTGTACTTCTCCACACATTCAGCACACGTATCTATAAAGTTTTAGGTCAGAGTCCTCAACTTACAGTTGAGACAGTTGCACAGATCTGCTGCCTGTGAAAAAGGTGCCCCAAAATGTTACTAAAATAGAGAGGACGATTTAAAAGATGAATCCATTTGAACAAGAAATGAAGAATCACTTTTCAGCAACAAAAGCAAGCATTCACTATACCAAGCTAGAAACTAGGCACCATCACAGAGGCTGAGATAACGCAGAACAACATCTTTTCTATAGAAAAAAGGACTCGCAAAATCAATTAGCCATTCATTTTTTAATTAAATAAAGATTTATACAAACATCAGAACGCTTTGGGGAAGTATAGGCACCATTCGCCATAGAAAGGCAGCACAAAGACCATCAATTCTTTACTTTTCCAGTCTGCATTTTCCACAGCAAAAGCAAAGCCCAAAGTCTAATAAACGCAAACATTAATTATAAGAACTCCTTTTTTCTTTTCAAACAGAAGGAGGAAATTGTTTGCTGCTGAAGATGTTCAGACAAGTCATTTTGCAAATGGTGCTGTGAAGCTGATCAGAAGGGAATGTGTTGGAGCATAATTGCCCCATTTCAAAGCATTATCCTGTAATAACAATCTGCAGCATGGCTGTGCTTCATTGAGAAGGAGAGAGTGCTACATCTAGCATTCACCTCCGTACACGCGCGTTACAGGGAGAAGTACCCTCCTTGTCTGCTAATGCTGGAAGGCAGCCCATTAACCAGCTTGAGCCTTTTAAATCCTAATTTCTGGGCAGGGAGATAGCTGCAGCCAATGATGCAAGTGCTATTTGCTATTTCCAATTACGACCCTCGTGATTAAACCAAGCTCTGAGCCCTTAAACCCTTTTCTGAAACAGAGACCTGTTTTTGCTCAGCAACATTATGAAAACTCCTTCTGGCACCAGGCCAAAGGAATGTTTAAACGCTAGCTTTTGAAAAGCTACCTTATTAGCTGAAAAAATAAATCTTTTTAATTTTGTTTGGTTAATACATAAACGTTATAGTAAGCTGCAACTTAGGAGAGCTGTGGGCACGGAATACTTCCCTTCCTGGCTGCTGGAATTCACATTACTGGGCGTTCATTTGTTTGCAACAGCAGAAAGTTGGTCCCGGATTCTTCCTAGACCTTCTAACATAGTGTCCAGGGTTTCTTTACTCAGTTCCACAGTCAGTGCAGAAACAACAGGACTGTTTCTACATAAGGCAGCATCTTCCTGAATCTGAAAACAGAAATGCAGCTGTTAGGTGTACGAAAAATCCTTTCACAAATTTTTCTGCTGTCGCTAGGGAAGTTGGTGCTTGATAGAGGGATAAAGAAAAACATGTTAAGCTTGGCATCCAGCTCCAACCTGAAGGCCCTAAACACAGAGGGCAGTTCCATTGACAGAGTGGACATTGACAATCATGTACAGGCATGAGTGGGCAGGCAGTTCCATCCATATCAGAAGCATCTTAGCAGACATCCAACATGATAATCTCATCACAAGCACAGGCATTAGATTTCTCCTCCTCTGCAGCCCACCCATCCGTTCTTACTGATCTGGGGAATCAAGCATTCTGTAGAATTTTAGTAGAATTGCCAGGTCAGCCTGAACCAATGGTTGAGCAGCAGGTGATGAGGTGTGGCAGGGAGCTCAGGTGCAAGCAATGCACATGGATGACCAGAAGGGGTGGTCTCTGGCTCTGCCTCCCCTCACCCTCATTTATGTATTAGCAGCTAAGAGAGCAGGATCTCTTTGGGTAGAGCTCTTGAGCTGTCACCAGTCATCAGGAGGGGTGAGCCAATTCTTCTGTCCTATTCTATTGCTCCGTAGTGCTTCTATCCCAGTAGAAGGCACTGTCGTTACCTCCTTTTGCCCCACAAGAATTTTTGCCCCACAGCAGGTATGTAATCAGAAGTCATCTTCCCAACTAACATAGTCATCAAGTCATTATTGAGTTACTTTGAACCAATGGCTTCTCTGTAATTACTTGCTTTTTCTTTCTTTTTATATAGAACAACGGTAACCAGGGACAAATATGCTGCCTTCTCTCATCCTCATGCAAAGAAATCTCACCACAAAGAGACAGCTTTCATCAAATACATTGTTACCAGCCTCTGTGGTATTTCAAAGATAATCTCTGAGAAAGCCTGATAGTGGCACCAGATGCTTGTCCAAACCATTCTGTGCTGCCACTGGTAAGTCATCTTTTGGACTCTGTTATTTTGATGCTGTTCAGGTACTGACATTACCTTTAACTGTAACAGGCAAGTAGGGACTGCCATTCTGTTGATGGTGTCTGAAGATGTCTTGATGTCTACCCTCCAGTCCATGTCGACCAGCCGAGGCAGGGAGACTGTGGGATCAGAAGCAGGAATCAGTTAGGCCTGACAGCGTGTGGTGATAACACCAGACCAAGAACCTGTGACTGTCACTGTGTACACATTCTCCACAGACAGAATCCTGCTGCCCCTGTGAAAATGTGCAACCTTAGTGCTACTAACTGACCTCACATCATTTTTATTTATGTTGTAATAAATCAGTCAGTGAAGGACTCTGCGTGACACTGGAAGAACAAACAGGGTTCTCCATCTAAACAAAGATGGTGCAGTGCAAGGCAAGCATAGCTAAACTCACAAAGCAGGTGAGAGAAGGGAAGCAATAAGGTATCTTCACCTCTTTATATCTACCTCGTTGTATGCAAGACTCAGCTATTTCAGCACGAATTACTGTGGTACCTACTGTGCTTATTGCTCTGTTCTGTAACTGGAGGAAAGCGCTTTGGAACATTCTTATACTGCATGATGATGTTATTTCAAGCTCCTCAACCTGCAAACCACAGCAGCCTGCAGTATATGATAGGAATGGGAAACTGCAATCTTCACACAACCTGCCAAGTGGTAAATAATACTGAAGATACCATTTTAGTTCCATCCTAATTAGATCTACTATAAGAGAAATCATTCAACAGTCTGATGCAGTATTGACAGCAGTAGTTCAGGGGCTGGAGACCCCATCAGCCTTCCCATGGGAGGTGACAGGTCCAACTTGGCTGCCCGGCTGAGAACATTGTGCACCTGTCCCTTGCAGACAAGAGCAGAGGATATTCATCTGTAATGGTGTATACTTAAGGGAGCTTATTGCACTGCCAGCCTTCAGGTGTCCCTAAGCACCGTGCAAACTGGCATAAAAGATGAGGTTGAGGTTCTCCCAACAAATCCCTGGCACCAGTAGGCTTACTGTGAGTCAGATTCCCACAAACACTTTCAACAGTGCTGTCAGCTGCTGCTAACAGATACTACAAGGAACATTTGAAGAACAGTGAAGTGAAACTGTGACAGGTATTTAGGTGGGTGGCATGCAGATAGCTATCCTCCCCCTTGTTCAAACAAAAACTTTCCTACTTTCATAAAGAAAATACGCTTTTAACTCAGAAAAGGAAACGGTACTGATTTTCAAATCAGATTTGCAGGTGTTGTCTCACAAACTGCAAACCAGAGGAAAGTATAATTACTTATACTTAACCAATTTACAACAGCAGATCTAAGGATAGGGCTAGAGGAGCACTGACTGCTCAAAGATAATGCCTGATTTACCACCAAAACACAGGAATTTGAAAAATGAATGTAGGGTAAATTTCTTGCTTAAAATATATATTAAGGAAGTAAGCTGTAAGGTGCAGTTTAACAGAGCACACTTATCATTCCCACTTGGAGCTGTTCCATTTATAAGAAGGAACAACTCACATCTTTTTCTACTCAGTTTTCTGTTAATAGCTGAGCTGTGCTTCCTATGTTCAGAAGCACAGTGTTCTTCCTGAGAAGAACAGTAAATTCTCACTAGAAGAAATTCTACACTGAGCACTTTGAAACACTGACAAACTCTTTCAGTTTGAAACAGGCTTTGCAGCTAACAGATACTTTGTCAGAACTGTATCAGAACAAATGGTTACTAGAGGCATAAAGAAACATAGCTCCAGTATATGTGAGCTCAGGAAGGAGTCTGAAGGAATACAGGACCAACTCTGCAAAACATTTGTTGAGTGGCAGTGGCTTATTCTCCCAACCTAATTCAAAATCTCAGCTCTGGTGTTCAGTAGGCTTGAGTGTCTGTGCAAAGCTTTAGCAAGTAACTGCTGATAACCATGTTTGATTATCTATTTCAGAGTACCAGAAAGTGGATGAAGAAGCAAAGATAACTTCTACAAAGAGCTGGCCCAACGGGTAACTGGAGCTTGTCTGGATTCTGCCTATCATAAGGTGCCTAGTCTCCTCCCCAGGCATTTATCTGGTCTGACTGCTGCCCTTCCTCCTTATTCCCGGTGCTTGGAGAAATTGATGTGGGGAATGGCTCTTCTTCCTTCTCCCCTCAGCAAAACTCTGGGGGACAGTGCAGAATCGGTCGCCTTGCCTTTTGCTTTTGGAACAAATTTCAGTTTACAGTCCACCAGGGCAAGCATTTGGCAACATTCACAACAGTATAAAATGCATCTGTTTAGCACTGTATGTTAATTTGCAAAGATGGATTGCTGGTGGCTTAAGAGAGACAGAAGCACCTGCATTTTCATATTATCGTAGACTAATCAGTTGGAATGTTGTCTTTAAACCACTGCTTTGGACCCTATGTAATGTATGTTGGATGTCTCATGAACGTAACACTATTTCTTAGAAAACAGTCTCATAGCAACAGGGCTAAATACTTATCATACAGAAACATGCACCTCAGAGCAAAACCTTGCTCCTGGGTTGTGAAGACCTAGCTATTACATCATGCTAGTGCATCGTGCTTGCGCTCATTTCCTCTAATGCGGGACAGTGTTAAAGATACAGGAGAAAGCACTGTGTCTTGGCAACACTACAGTGTTTAGCGTAACCATGGCTGTACTTATTGTTATTAGCATTATGCAGTAGTTTCTTCCCCCTCCCTATTTTTCTGCTTTTTATACTCCATTAAGATTTCTGAGGGACAGCTGTTTGCCAAGTCCTTGCCACACTGTACACCCCTTGGGTATTATCTTCTCTGCAGGCTAAGAGAAGGGCCAAGAAGATCTGTGCGGGCATCAGCTGTAAATAAAAAGTAAATTAAAAGAAAAATAATAAAAAAAAAAACTCCTAGGGAAAAAGACAAAGTAGTATAGCTGTATGGAACACTTCACTGGGATGTAACTCTTCGTTGCTTTTGTTGCACTGCTAAATTACACATTGCTTTGGAAGAGTGAGGAAAACATTGAATGTATGCCACATACTTTTGGGTGCATGGAAGAATGCACAGGCTGTGCACAGCTATTCCCCAGTGCTGCACAGTTGCTGAATATGGACATCTGTGAATCTATGAATCTCTTAGAGGCTTGAATGGGAAAGTAAGAGCGCTTCCAGTTCGGAAGTCTGGAAGTCTACACTGTAGCAAAGGACTGAGCATGAAATAAAGTTGCTTGATGACTGGAAAGGACTTAGCACAGTAGCACAAATGTGAATAAAAGCCTCTTGGCCCCTGCTAAGCTCCAGGATGCTGCCATCGTACAGCTTCTTCTAAGGCAAATGGGGATACGAGACATGCTGGGAGGCACTCCTGCGGCTGTCAGCCGATCTGAGGAACGTCATGTAATTACACACTTACTCTGGCTTGCTTGTGCCTCATTTCTCCAAGCGGAGCTGTGAAAAAGAGAAAACAAAACCCAGAATGAGCAACGCTTGGAAGCAAAAAGAAAAAAAAAAAAAGAAAAAAGCAAACATCAGGCGCTGAACACTCACGTATTCTCTAAGATTATCTTAGTCAAAAGGTTTTTCAGGTTTTGGTGGAAGTCTTCTGGAAACAGAGCGAGGATGTCCTCGGCCCTCGTCAAGCCGCGGAACACGACGTGCCGGGTGAGGCCGTGCAGGGCGGCCACCAGCTGCGGGGAAGAAGGGCGGGCAGGGCTCAGCAGCGGCACGGCGGGGCTCTCCGTGCCGCACGGCCCGGCGGCAGCGCCCGCCCTCACGTACCTGCGCGGCCTCCTCGGGGCTGGCGGCGATGGCGGGGCAGGCGCGCTGCGCCAGCGGGCCGAGGCGGGCGGGCGGGCAGGAGAAGCACTCCTGGCACAGCTGCCGCACGGCGTCCTTCGACGGCGCCTGGCGGGAGGCAAAGCGGGCAGCGCTGAGCCGCGGCCCGGGAGGAGGCAGCCCGCCCTCCCCCCCCTCGCGGGGCCGAGCACCGCGTCCCCCCGGCGGCCCCTCACCTTCAGCAGGCTCTGCAGGGCGGCGAAGTCCTCCTCCCGCACCGCCGCCATCTTGGCGCCGTCAGCTGGGGCGGGGAGGCGCCATGTTGGGGCGGGGCCGGCGGGGCACGCCGGGCGCTGTAGTCCGCGGGGCTGCGGTCGGAAAGCCGCGTTCGGAGCTCCGAAGTTGTTGTTTTGCTCGAGTTCCCCGCGTGTGTTGGCACGACAGGCGGGCAAACGGGCTGAATTCTGAAGTGCTTAAGGCCCGTGCTCCTAAAACGAGCAAATTTACGCGTTGCTGGAGCTAAAATGCAGGGTAAGAGTTTGCACTTAGCATCCCTCCTGCGTGCGGACCCACAGGCTCGCACGGCTGATGTGACCGCTTCCTTACTGTCAGTGCAAACCCCTATGTGGGATGTGGAGTTTGGCAGTAAATAAAGCTATTTTCAGCCAGCGAGAGCAGAAGGCAAAAGATTTATCGTGGCGTTGCCGCAGTGATATGGATCATTACCTCAGTAAACTGTGTGTGTTTTACACTTTGTGAAAGATATTCAGATCCCCTGTCTGAGGGAGGAATAGTCTCTTCTGTATCTTGTGTAATTCGCAGCACATCTGGTACCAGGACACCCGTGTAATTGATGGGTTTTCCCATCATCTCTTCTGTAGAAACGCCCCATCTTCATTTTCATTTGCATTATTCTTCTGTAAGTGGAATAATATGTGGTAAGAAATGCAAATGTGGTGTTATTTGCATTGGGCTCCCCAGGTTTGGCAGGGAAAAGAGCTTCCTCTTGCAGAGGAACTGGTTTTACTTTCTGTGTTGGGGAACCTTCAAGGGCAGAAGAATCCAAAGAAAGTGTAATTTTTTTTCTATCATTTTTCATAAGCAGCAGGAAATGAGGCTCAGGGGGAACAATTTGAGGGTATGAGTTTACCATCTGTGGCTTCTTGGAATTAATTAGTGTGATTGATCAGTTCAGAGAACTGCAATATGTATTTATGCTGCTTTCTCTAGCAGCGTGTTACCAATAAGTTTAACCCAGTGCAGGCAGTACATTATGGAAAGCTGAAGGTTTGCTGTGTGGAGAGGCTTTCCTGGGAGAGCTGATGTGCTGCTGAATTTAGGTGGTAGGATTGAGTGGGCAGTAAATCCTGTGGATGCCAATTGTTTATCCAGGTGATGGTACTGTGTAACTCAGTGCTCTGACTGGAATAGGAGAACAAGCTACACAGGGTCAGGCTACAGGAAATGTGAATTTGTCTATTCCTTCCCCAGAGGGTGAACCTGAAAGACATGGTGATGGTCTCTTGTCTACTGAGCTATCAGTTCTCACCTACACAAATACAGAGGTGTCTGTGAACTACACACTGGAATACATTAGAAAGTGAAGGGCAGGATTCTGATTTTTATTTGCAAAATGAAAAGTCTTTAATGAACTAAAGCATTGCGTCCCAAATGAAAAATGGAACGGTGGTTAGAGGTCAAGGTTTGGGACCCAGGAAGCTGGAATCATGTCTTCCTGACTCTGCTTTAGCCTTCACTCAAACCAGTGTAGGTCATTTTTGTCACCTGAGTGACGGGAAGGCAGTGTAACTTTTGTGTAACATAAAACTCTACATTAGTAGATGGGGCATTATGAATGAAAGTGGTATGAAAAGGCAACTCTGTACTATCATTTCTGGGCAAGTAAGCCTAAAGGAAACATAGGAGAATAGATTCATTGTATCACTGAATATTGCACTTGTCCTTTTAAAATCTGCCTGCATGTTTTGTTTCTGGACCCCATAAAATTAGCATTTTCTGCTATTGGAAGTAGGCAGAAATTTTCTGACTGCTGAATGTTCTGGAATGTCATCTCCGAGTGAGGAGGCATGTCTTTGAGTTTTGGCATGGTTCTCGTATAGCAATCGCTCCACAACAATTACATAAAAATCAGGTTGACCTATGCCTAGGTTAAGGAATGAATTATACATTGTAACTGTGTCGGATAAATTAGGGGATAGATACAAAGTGTGGCTGGGGCCAGGAGGAGGGGGAGTGGGTAACCAACCTTACTGTGAAGAAGTGTATGGCAAGGTGGGAATATTTACTTGTGAGGCACATATTCAGAACAAAAATACTGCCTGCCAGTAAACACAGCTGGCATCGTTCTACAGTCCACTTCCTATTGTTGTAATTTCCTCACTGCGGAAGCCTTCTAGATATGAGGAAACAGTGATAGGTTTGTTTTAATATCAAAATCAAAATGCTCCTTTTGTAGGACACAAGTAGTCAGAAACCAAGAGTAATGCTTAGTAAACATGTTTCATCTGAAGGTGAGTAAATTTTTGTCCTGTTTTCCTTTCAATTTTTTATTTCTTCGGTACCATCTGTAGCTGTCCTCAAGGTCCAGACCTCCAGCGTCAAATTTCCTGATGCAGTAGGGGGTGAAGGGTTAGAGTGCATCACATAAGAAAGGCTTGTCTTGTGATCAGGAAGCTTTGAGAAACACCGATTTAGTTATCTGCCGTGCCAGAGACACTGAAAAAAAATTCAGTTAAAGGAATGAGGCGAATTGGATAACCTTCTTAAGTCTACTCACAGCCCTTTTTTTCCATGATTTCATGTCTGTATCACCCAGTGGGACCCAGCTGGGAGCTCTCAGCCTGCAGATGTATCTGTGCAGCACTGTTCAGGAATTGACTTGGATCTGAAGAGCTTAACTGCTGTTAGTCCAGACACCGAGTCTGAAAACTAAATTCTCCTTCTGCATTGGGCAGATTTACTTGTGCACAGGTCTTGGTGATACTGCTATAGTACTGGCTGATTTGGAGCTCTCTTGATTGAACCAGCCTCGATACGTACAAATAATCCTCTCTGAAGTAGTGCAGATATGTCTATACGAGAGAATATGTGGACAATAGCAGTTCAGGGGGCTGGGTACGTGAGCAGTCTCCAGACTGTGAGACTCTAACGTGCTGGCAGTCATCCACCTGAGTGCCCTGGTGGATGTCAGGTTGGCTATGAGCCAATGTATCCTGGGGTGCATTAAAAAGAACGCAGCCAGCAGGTCAAGGGAGGTGATCCTCCCCCTCTACTCTGCCCTGGTGAGGCCTCACCTGAAGTACTGGGTCCAGTTCTGGGCTCCCCGATACAAAAAAGACAGGGATCTCCTGGAAAGAGTCCAGCGGAGGGCTGCAAAGATGATAAAGAGCATGGAGCACCTCCCTTATGAGGAAAGGCTGAGAGACCTGGGTCTGTTCAGCCTTGAAAAAAGAGGACTCAGAGGGAATCTGATCCATGTCTACAAATACCTATGGAGCAGGAGGCAAAGGGACGAGGCTGGACTCTTCTCAGCAGTGTGTGGTGTTAGGACGAGGGGAAATGACCACAAACTGATGCATAGGAACTTCCACACAAATATGCATGGAAACTTCTTCACAGTGCAGTGACGGAGCACTGGCACAGGCTGCACAGAGAGGTGGTGGAGTCTCCTTCTCTGGAGCCATTCAAGACCCGCCTGGACGCCTACCTGTGCAGCCTGGGCTAGGGAGCTGCTTAGGCAGGGGGTTTGGACTCAATCATCTCTGGAGGTCCCTTCCAACCCCTACAATTCTGTGATTCTGTGAGATCTGAAGGGTAGGTGAGAGGTTTCTGGTGAGGATTGGAGTAGGAGAACAGTTATTCATTTGCCTGTTCACTTAAAATAGCAAACTGTCCTTGTTTTTTTATTAATCTCCTACTACCTGGCTATCAGGTGTCTTGGTCATGAGAGAGGTCTCTATGTCCTCTCAAATCCATGCAGTCATAAGGGTGGCATGGATAATTACACGTGTCAAGAAACAGCCATATTCAATTGTGTTATTATCAGATGCATCTACAACTGTCTCTGCTGGACTCTTGAGGTGTTTAAACCTCCTCTCCCAATATTTTCTGGGTATGAAAAGTTGCCTGTGTGCTGGTTTTTTTTAAATTATTTTTTATTTTTTATTTTTTGTTTGTTTTAGTGGAGTGAGACTGACACTGGATTGCATTTGTTTGCTTTCTTTGTTTAAAAAAAAGAAAAAAAAATGGTGGGGTGGGGTGGGGTGGGGGGAAAGAAAGATTGAGAGAAGTATTGGAAGAGCTGAGTGTGTTAGTGTATTTCAGATCCAAAGTATTTCTCTTCTACAGAAGTCAGCTATGGTGACAAATTAAATTCCATGAAACCACAAGACAAAAATAAAGGGATGGAAAGCTGAATGGAAGAATTTCAGTAAGCCAGTGTGAAGTATGCTTTATGTTTTTAGATGTAGCTTATATAACTCCGATGACAGATAAACATTTTGCAAAAATGTCATCTTTGTTGTAGCCCATCAACTACAGTAAGTGCCCAAAATAGATGTATCTGACAGGGAATGTGCTGTGAGGAAAAAGTCAGTAAGACTGCTGTTCTAAATATATTCAAGGTAAAAATATAGACATAAAAAAGCAAGCATATAAGTTGACAAAAACCATTCCAACAGCCTGATTTGTTGGGGTTTTTTCTTCCTTTTTTTCTCTTTTTTCTTAAGAAGATAGGAAGAAAAGAAATACATTTGGCTTCCTTACAATTCTTGGTTTGAGAGCTGTAACCTTTTGCACTACAGGAAAAGATGTTTCAGTTCTAGCTCATTTTGTCTGTTCCCCCTCAGAAATAAATCCTTGGAATATTAAGGTTCGGATGGAAGGAACCATTAGACTTCTCCTTGCAGTTGTAGCATATATTCATTGGAGCATCTGTTGCAGAACAATGGTCTCTTCTTTATGGGCTTTGTGCAGCAAGGCGGGGCTGTGCTGTGTAACCGCACCCTTCTGGGTGTGGGCAATTTCCCTGCTGCAAGGAAAAGTGAAGCTGTTCTGCTCTGACTAAAAACAGCTCCACAGTAGGTAATCCTGGTTTATAGAGTGTGTGAGATAAACTGAGACTTCTATTCCCTAGTTACTTCTGTATTTTATTTTATTTTTTTTTTAAGTAGCGTTACCATAGCAACAAATGAACAAAAAATAGGAAAGAAATCTTCACAGAGCACACATGCATACTTGGGTTTACTAGTGCTAGCTGTCTGTTGTAGTCATGTTCTCCAAACAGGACTTTCCTGAAATGTCTCCAACTTTCTGAACTGCCATTTGTGCTATCTTACGTATTGATAAATGTGTCAGTCTTTCCCTGCCAGAGCTAGGACAGAAGTCTATACTCCTGTTATTACTGGGAATCATGCTTAGGTGTGTTACCAGTAGGTCAAATTTCCTCCTGGGTGTCTGGTTATACTTGTGCTAGCAAACTGAACAGTGGCAAAGAATATTCCTGAGGTCTTTACTGTGGATTTGCTAGTGCTGTTCTCGATGCGGTTTCCCCTCGTACTGACTGTCATTATCCCAAGCAGCTCCATGTATAGGTCAGGAACTAGCATGGACTAGGGAGCAACTAGGTGAACGGTGTGCATGCAGCCACCCAGGCAGAGAGCTCAACAGCTGATGCGACGTCTCATGAGTCTCATCTCAAAGTTGGTCTTTGCACCATAAAACAATCTAGAATATGCTTGATTTACTAGTGGCATATTTAATTTATTAACACAAACCTAGCTTTCACATTCTTCTCAGTCCTTTTGCTCCAGTTAAAGTGAGCTTTCCAGAAGACATGGTCTGTCTATTTAGTCCACCTAAGCTACTGCACAAACATCAGTCACCAGAGACTGCGTCAGTCCTCTTTCGCTTTTGTGCCTAAGGGTGGAAAGAGATTACAATACAGAAGCAGGCACAAAAGGATAAAATCCAGGACTCTAATGCCCAGATTGTGGAACCTGTGTTATTTTAGGCATGTTGGCAGAGGGGAGGTGCAGATTGCCCAAGTTAGAAGCAATTTTTCTACCCACCGGTTTCCTGCCTGCAGACTGACTGCAAGGACTTTTTTTTCCCCTCATATTTCTAACTAGCATCCATGATGGCAGAACTTTGCCAACAAGAACATTCTGAAACTTCCAGTATCAATTAAGGCAACGATGGATGATAAATGCTTGCAAAATTGATGGAGAACAAAAATAAACAATGAAAAGCACATGTTGCTTTAATTGTCAGTTGATGTGAGTGATCCTTTATTAGGCTGCCAAATGGCTCTGTCTTCTATCAGAAGTGTAGATTCCTAAGGACTTATGAGTCATAAAATCAGTAACAAACTCAGAGGAAACCCCACTAGCATTCTCAACCAGGAAGTTTGAATCAGCTTGATATGTGAAACTCTGCCAGCATAAAAATGTGGTCCATTTAAGCAGACACTGTGGCTTCTAACTGGTTTAGTAGCAAAACTCTTGAGGTAGATCCAGCTGCATTTAAAGAAAAGTATTTTGTTGGTTAAGATGTGTAGGAACCTGAGTACTTAGTGGAAGCTGTATGAAAGTCTGTGTGCTAATGTAGCCAACCCAATCTCAAAAGTAAAGAGAAACCTGAAGATCATAAAGACTTGTTTCTAGGTGGTACGTGGTTCAGATGCTGCTGGTACCTCCTCATGGTCTTCATGTGCTTTTCAAATGCAGGTGCCAGAGACAAAGCAGCTATGGGTAGATAACAGCAAGTCTCTGAATAGACAGAAGGATCCATCCTTACTGAGAGCACCACAAGCCAGGAGTCATATAGAGTCATAGAGTATCCTGAGTGCGAAAGGACTGGAATGTGCTCTCCAGGGCAGTAGTCAAGGCACCAGGCATGCTGTGGTTCAAAAAGTTTTTGGGCAGCTCTCTCAGACATAAGGTTTGAATACTGAATTCACCTGCATGGAGCCAGGAGTTGAAATTGGTCCTTGTGGGTCCCTTCCTACTCAGGATATTCCATGGTTCTAGACTGGAGATATTGCCACAGGGGCGTTTGAGAATTAAGGCATACCTTCCCTGCTGGCAATCCTGCAGCAGAAATAGATGTATCCTGTAGAGGGAGAGAGATTTGGAGGTGTAATTTCTCAGGACAGTACAGTAAGATTTGTTCCAGCTTGTCTGTCAAAGTCCTTAGCTTGGTCGTTAGGTAATAGATATACAAAGCTGCTTGTGTCTACATTGGTGAAGATTTTTGAAGTTTATAGACAGAAAGCATTAGGCAAGCAGTAATTCTGGTAGTCTTTTTGAAACAAAACACTTAAAAGTATTGAAAATTTATACAAATAAGAGTACTTGACATCAACCTTTGAATGCACATTGATTCAAAAGCCTTTGCAGGCATGAAGACAAGGATCTTGTATTTAGCATTTTGACATGTATTTCTTCTTAATGCAGTTCAGAGACATTGATTGGGCTGCGTGACTCAGGAGAAAATCTGTGTTGATCACTGCATCTGACAGATAATCCTTGCTTTAAGGGCTTACCAATGTTAGCCTCTTTTCCACTTACAATTTGCAACATTTCTTTGTGTTGGTAAAACCAGCTGATTTTGTGAGAGTAATAGTAGTGTAGGGCCATTTGTTGGCACTAGCAATATTGGCCTGGCTGCATGGCGTTGAGCCCTGTGCACTGTCAGAATCTGTCATTTGTTGCAGTGCCTACAGGAGGTACAAGCAGCTTACAGTTAGGGCCGTTCCTGCCACACCAATGTGATGTTTCCCCCCATCCCTTCTTACTAGACAGCTGACAGGTAGGGTTCTGATTTTATTGTCTAGGAATGGACCCGAGCCACAGAGTTAGTACTCAGATTTGTACTTACAAGTGTCTGTTCTCCATTGTCTTTCAGATGGCAGTATTCCTTCTTCCCTGGCCTCCCAGCTGAAGCAGCTAGTGCCTTTCCAGTTTGAGTTGCTGATACTTGAGACTCTTCAGATGGGACTGCTAATTAGTGGACAAAACCACTGCTGACAGATGCGATCTGTGAAGCTCTGTGCTAACGGATACTATCCATGTGCTGTGTACATCTGCGGACACTTGTCTGTATTAAGATTGCAAACGGAGCAGCTTAACACCATTGTGAAGAAGGCACTAAATGTTAGTCTTTCATCTAAGGGGCTAATGTAAGCTGAATACTTTCCAGCAGAAATAATTAGGCCTAAATGTAATATCAAGCTTTTACAAGTTTCTCTATCCAAGATCTCATGCAAACTTAACAACCATTCACTAACCCTCACAAACTCCAGGGAGAAAATTTCATGCGATGTATCTCAAATCAATGGAGCTGTGACTTCTTTTTCTTTTTCTTTTTTTTTTTCTTTTCTTTCTTTTTTTTTTTTTTTTTAAAGCTAATTAAAGCATGCTTTGAAACAGTTTTCCCGAGGTATTTGCAACTCTGACACTGTGGCTGAGTTAGTACAGGCAAGACAGAAGGAACAAAACACCAGGGACAAAAGTGAGACTTTTAATCTCTTATAAAAGCAAAAAAGCAAACAAGCCACAGAGCTGGCAAAGGGTAAACATAAAGTTTAAAATCTATGGAAGGAGACTTTTCTCCCTCTCTACTCTCCTCTTTGTGTCCCTCAGCATGACGTGACTATGCTGAAGTTATGCCACGAAGCAGTGGCCAGCAGCAGTCTGAGCTCCCAGTCTCTTCTTTGCCATCATCGTGCAAGTAATGATATGGAGCAGAATATAGAAAGAGAAAAGCTGCAACCTACTGAAGCTCATTGTTTAGCTGTGACTGACAGCAGCTGTCATAAAGGGCTTCGAGACTGGTATGTAAAATAGCAAGCCTCAGACGTGCACTTTTCTGTTGCCTAGTTTGTTTCTTCCAAAGAAGCTCTTACCCTCAGCAGGCAAATAGGAGGATCTATTACTGGGAAACATTAGCAGCGGGAGAGCAGTTTCTGTGTAGATGGCCCCAGGCCATCCTCATCATCCTTGGCCAGTTTAGGCTTCAAAACTAAGTAAAACACCAAGGACCAACTCTGAGCACGCTGTGATGCCAGTATCAACAAACTGACTGTAGAAACATTTCATCAGTGTAATTCTCTGTATTCATTACAGAGTCTTGCTGCAGCACAGCCCTTTGTAGTCAGCTGCAGGTTAAACCAAGGTCGCAGTGACATAACCTATAATCTCTGCTTAACTGTTTCTTGCTTTCCTTCCACTTTTGCCCTGTCTAAACCCGACTCATTTGCTGTCCCCTGCACTGCCTGCCTTAACCACTGGGTGCCAGGGGCCTCTCAGCAGGCAGCTCCTCGTGCACAGCTCATCCTCCTGTGATGGGAATGCTGCCTGCAGGTAAGCAAAGGCTTATGAAGAAACCAGTGTGATATCCTCCAAAGCCAGATGTAGAGTGTAAGTGCAGAATGCATGGAACTGTGGAGTCTTGTAACACAAATCACTTGTAAATTTGCCAGGGCACTGTTCAGAATGCACCTGTCCAAAAGGAAGCGGCCAGTGTTCAACCGCTCCATCTAGCTGTGGTTGTGCTCAGCTTGCACTAGTGATAAATGCAGGCTGTTAGATGCACTTCTGGCACTGTCAGAGATGGCTGACCTCATGCTCTTGCATGCTCTACGAAATTGTATCCCTATATTCACTGTGTGGCTAGTCTTGTTGCTCAGGCTGTCTGCAAGGTAACAGCAGCTGTAAAACTGTGATTTTGATTGCACCAAGAGTACCATCAGCTCATTCTATATGAAAATAAGTGACAGAAGTGTCACCATTACTTTGAATTGCATTTCAGTGAGTAAAGGGATTCATGACCCATTGTCAAGGACTCAGCTCCTTTTGTTGCACTTGCTGCCTTTTATTGATTTGAAATGAGAATTATAAAGAGCTGATTTCTGCCTTACTAGCTGCAATTGTCTTTTCATTCTATATTAAAATACCAGCTAGTTCAAAGTAGGTTAAGTGTAAACAATTGGAAATAATGATCAAGAAAATCATAAAGCTTTGATTTATTTCGGTAGTACCTTCATCACACAAGCATTTGCAACAGAGAACAGTCAAAAAGCAGTTTCTTTCTCTAATTGTTTTGAGTGGGTGACAACTCATGAAAGATGAGGTACGCTCCACACAGAAAAGTCTCTGCAGAAAGGCCTCAAAACAGAGAGGCAGAACTGCAAATACTAAGAAACGTGAATATAAAATGATACCCTTTTTTCTTCTGCTAGAGTTCTACCTAATCACAGCCACATGCTTCAATTACTAAGGCATAGTGAGGGTAGATGTTAAGGTAAATGCTTTAAAAATGTCTTTATTATTAATATCATCACAGACTATTAAAATTGAAGGGCTCTTTAAAACATAATTGATTTTTCATTATTTATCTGCTGTTACCATTATTCACTTCCTTGGGTTTGGGTAGTGAAACACCAGAGGGGTGTTTCATATCTGTACAAGTGCATATTAGGTGTTTCGCCTCTGTCTTTTTATAAATAGCACAAATGTATCTGTATTTGTGCCTCTAGAATTTCAGGACATGAAGCAGCCTCTAGCAGATCAGATTACAAAAAGAAGCTTCCTGCAGGCAGCCTGTCTACTGCCAATTTTTATTCATTTTTCTAAAATACCTGATCCTGGTGATCAGAGCGATGAATTCTGTGGATTATTGGTCCACTCTGTCATGGAAATTCCTAACTAAAGTTATCCTGGGTGGCACTGAGCATACTGAACCTGCTGTGGCTGGCCAGTTGTACCTACAGCTTTCAGAGTATGTCAGTGTGAAATGTGCCACAAACAAATTGAATTCACGTAGCTCTCTTCTGAACTCTTACCAATAGGATGTGAAGCAGAACAAAATAAATTTCTTTCAAGGAAATTCTTTGAATGAATCACATAAGATATCTGGAGGGCATCTTTGTCACCAGCATGTGATCTACTACACAGTAGACAAAACATGTTTAACTGAAGTTAGTACCAGTTCTCACCAGAAGGCATACCTGTTACCACTGTGTAAGTGTTCATTGTTCCCCTAAGTCCTCGTTGCCAAAAATGTGGTTTGGATGGAAACGTAATGAGCTACATTTGAAAGCACTGGAGACCTGAAACTTGCATTTCTTTTGCTATCATTATGCCTACGTTGGGACTTTTTTAGTCAGAAACAGGCTGGGATTTTTGGCAAGGGTTCTGCAGCAGGAAACATCGAGCACAACAGTCATCGGGCAGCTAAAATGCCAGCACAAGGGCCAGCGTGGCCATGAGCTCTGCCCCAGAGAGCAAGCACAAACTAGATTTGCCTGAAACCTAAAATATTTCATTTCGCTTCAGTCTCTGACAGCTCTTGCTATCCATTTTGCTATTCTTCTACAGGAACCAATATAAATTCTCTCCTGATTAAGAAAAGGACCAGAATGGGAACTACCAGGTATGTTAAAATAAAAACACAAGTGTATTTTCTGGACAGTGGGACCTTGGCTGTACAGTGGCTGCAGGCAATGAGTGATGAGAACGAGATGTGCTGTTGGAATTGAAAACAAACAGCTGTTTTCCACATGTTCTTTCATGGTGTTTCAGGCAGCTCTGTCCCCAGCTTCACAGCAGATCCAGGGCTGTGCCCAGCAGTATTTTGTGCCCAGCAGCTTTCTCTGTAAGGGAGGAAGGATGTGCCAGGTGGGTGCCTGCTCTGTGGTGCATGCAAAAAAGGCAGCTGTGTCACTGTGAGCATGTGAGGTGCAAACCAATCTGTGGGGTGGCAGTTGGGGCTGTCTGTGGTGGGACTGTCAGGCTCAGTGTGCAAGGGTTGGCAGGGCTGCTTTGGAGAAGCAAGAGTGGTGCCATGGGCAAGGAGTGGTATCTCACCTTGCTGGCCAAGGGGGAAGGAGACAGCTGGCAGAAATGGGAACTGGCATCGATTGCTTAGTTTTGAAAGCATACAATTCTTACTTTTTTCTGAGTACTCCATTGGTTCCTATTAATTTAATTTATTATTATTATTATTTTAACTCAGAATGTGTTATGGATATGGACATTTGTGGTGTTTTCCTCTCAGGAAAATTATTGTGCAGAATGGAGCTTGCAAAAAACTCCATCCTTTTAGGGCACACTGTATTTAGCCCTGGTACCTCAGATATGTAGTTTGATGTGGAAGTCTGAATCTTTTGCCATGCCAAGAAGAGCACCTAAGCATTAGTGTGCTCGTTGTTTTGTTTCCTGCAAACATTCGGCAAAAAATCTGACTTCATTGCTTTTCCCCACAATGATAGCATTGTACACTTGAATGCAGCCACAAATCGGCACCAACAATGGGAATCATAGCTCATGGTACCAGCTTGAATTGAAGGGGCACTGGTGAGTGTCACAGCCTTAAAAAGTGGTGTGGCTGAACCTAGATTTGAGAGGATTTTGATTGATTGATGAATTCATTTATGTAAGTGTTGTTTAAATCAGGATCCCTGATTTTCTCACTTAAAAACAACAACAAAATCCCAAAACATTTCTTCTAACTTGGTTGTAAAATTACTTTAGTTGAAAGGTAAGCTCACTGAGTCTAATGTCGTCTCTAGGAAATCATTTCTTGCCTTGTAGCTACTGATGTTTCTGTGTCACAAGATACTTGGTTGGTTTTACCAAGGCCATGGATCCACACTGTGAAAAAATTGTATTGGCAGCAGGTACACTACCTGGGGAACAGGAGTTCAGGGAAGACCACTGCAGATGTGGTTTCATTGGCAGAATGTTTCCCTGGCATGTGTGCTTGCTGACGATTGACATCAACTCAGGAAGGTGTACGCATGCAGCAGAAAGGCCGGGCATCGGAGGCTGATATTTATCATTTCTGTCTGTTAACAAAGAAACCTGTGATAACACAAGGCAACATATGTGTAGTAGAGTAAACCAGGCCTAAAGGAATATTCTGGTTTTGCCTGTAACTCTTTATGACAGTGCTACATGGGAGCATTGCTGCCTGAATCCTCATGGTGTGATGATACTTTGCCAGTATATGCTGATGTTACACAACTTATGCAGTGTATTATGCAGTGACACAAATACCACGGAACTGTAGCAGTGCTTCCAAGAAAAATTCCTTCTACCAGGAAGAATAATGATTAAATCAACACAAGCCCAGGTTTTTTGTTATTAAGTCAGCTTACTGACATTAGTCTGAATCAGTGTATTTGCAAATGATACATACTGAATTCTTGTATCTTCATGTTATAGTTCATACAAGTACAGTCCTTCAGGAGATGTGCATAAAGGTAGGAGTTTATGTATCAATATGAAAACAGCAAAACTAGTTTTGTGTCAGTCCTTTATGCCTCATCTCTATACTGTTTTTGTAATCCCTACAGAAGTAAGGTAAATGTGAATATCAGAAACCCCAGTGCAGCAGTCCTGCCAGGAGTACTTACGATGTGTCTCCTTTCATGTGAGAAATCTCACATCTCCTGACCATCTCCATTTCCTGTGTTTTTGTTCTGCATTATGGGCTAATTTTGGAGTGCGTGGATTCAGTTCCGGTGAAACCAAACTGAGAAGTATTCCCAAGAAGTGCCTCTGTTGGGTTCTGATTCCAATAGGCTCAGTCCAGGGGATCCAAATGAAGATGTTTGTATTGAAAATACCTTCAGATGGACCGAGTAACATTTTTGTGAGTTAGTGCATACACAGTATTACTGCAAGTGATGTTGTAAACATACAGGACACTGAGGCTGCTAACAGCGAGAAAAAGGTGTTATAATAATACTTCTTATATGTTGAAATATTTCTGGAGCTATAACGTGTAAATGGTAAACACTTCAGTTGTTGCTGAAAATACAGCCACTTCTACAGTGGAATATGTCAGCCAATTTACAGTACACAAATTACACTGTATTTGCAGGAAGATGGAGGAAAAAGAGTTAAAAGGATCCCACATCCCAGGTAAAATCACGGCATTGGAGCCCAAATTTGATTTGGTCTAGCGTTCACCTCCTGAACTGGAACTACATTTTGATGTGTTTTATAGTAACAATCAACACGACATTTTGGAATACTCTTCTGCATTTCATTGGGAAATATAGTGTGGAAATGCTCTGACTCAGTAAACTGAGGCAAAGGGAAGAACTAGAGAAAAATTGTGTAGTAAGCAAAAAGAGTACTCATAACATCCTTGACATTTTTCCTGTCTGTCTTTCTGAAAACAAAGAATATATTCGAGATACTGGTTTATCTAGGTAAATGTTAGACAATATGTAAAGAAAATGGGGTGTCAATTAGTTACAGAAAAATACGCTGCATTTTCAAAAGTCCATTCTAGATTTTTTTTTCCTCATTAAGCAGGAGGAAACAGGAAGCATAATTCTTTTAATATCACCACTTATTCAAATTTTATTCAACTAGGGAAGGAATGTCTGTCAAAATAATAATAATAATTGTAAAGCTCTCTTTCCTTGCTGGAACAGGAAATGTAAAAATAAGAATGGTCTGCTTCCAGTTCCCGTGAAAAGAGGTGAAAATCTCTTCTATCCTTTTTTTTCCTTTTGCCCTCTCCTTTAGTTCTGAAAAGACAAATATAGTGACCTAATCAGTTTCAGCTATAAATATGCTGATTTACTCTGTTTGAAGTGACATATAAAAACACTGAAGTACACAGAGATCCTATCTTGATTTTCAAGATTGCCATCACATGCTCCAAAACTGTGTCAAATCAATTTTTGAGCTGTGAACCACTATCCATCCATAAGATATATGAGTATTCAGTGGAATGCTCCATGACTTTGACTACTGAAAGTCAGTTAGTATTGTCAGTATTGCAGTGAAAATGACTGGAAATGTATTTTTTTTTTCTAAAATAATATAATTTTTGTAGCTTTATGTCAAGTACATCATTGCTAAGTGCCAGAAGTACAGAATATGTTACAGAGAATTCTTACTCCCTTCATTCTTTTTCTTTCTTTTTTTTTTTTTTATTTTTTCAGAAAACTAGTTGGTCCATACGTAGCATCAATTTTGAGTACCGCTTTTCTTCTGTCCCAGGTTTGTGCTGAGGTATTGATTCTGAGTTACAAACTTCCTGTGCCGCATCTCTGTTCTCTCGGTCATCTTACTTAAATCTGTAGCTTGAAAATGAATGTCTTAGATTTTCAGATGTCCAAGAGAAGCTTCATTTTCAGAACCAAACAGACTTCTAATCCAGATAGATATGCCTCAAGTGCTATGCAGTTCAAACCCACACGTCTTGAAGCAGGAGCCTCAGATTCTAAAATTCTCCTTCCCCTGTAGTCATGAGTTTCTCTGTTTTGGGACGGCTCTTTCATTCCCCGAGATAAAGGGACAGGAGAAAAGTTTTGAATTTTTTAGTCTCTTACATGCCTTGACTATAGAAGCAGTCAGATCTGTAGGGGCTTGATGGAAAGAGGAATCTCTCCCAAATGCTAAGGCCAAGACTCCTCTCACCTAGTGCAGGGAGATTTCTTCCAGAATACTTTCTTAGTTGTGTCCAGCAGCATGTATTCATCTCCTCCTGCAAATATGATCTACATAATTAGCTGGAACTGAGTCAACCACCCCAGACTAGGGCACAGGATACAGGAGGATTTTATTACAAGTTAGGCTTCCTGGAGGGAAGTCCAGTTAGAGAGGAGACTCACATTCTCCCCAGCCTATTGTTCAGTCCCACTTGGACCCTGGCTTTTTCTGTTTATTTATTCAGACAGCCCACTGCCTTGCATACCATTCCATATGTGTACAGTAAACACTGGAAGCTCACTGTAGTGCTAGAAGTACATTGCAGCTAGGAACGTCCGCATCTTCCTAGGGTCAGCTGCTAATTGTGGTTCCTTCTGCCCTCTCTTCCCTGTTGACAGGCTAATGCAAGTAGGTACATGCATGCAATCTGTATCCTGTGCACAAAGACTTTCATTCCCCTGGGCACTGAGGTACGCTGGAACTTTCATCAGATGAAAAAAATACCTTGCTGTCAGCAAAATGTTTCCTTCAGGGGTAATGGGGGTGACAGAAGAATTCACTGCTTAACCTTCTGTATTTATTACAGAGGAAGACCTTTTTTTTTAAAACCAGTTAGTTTGAATCAGCTTCATTGGCTTTGCAGTTCAGGCTGTGAGTGCATATTTAGTGACAACGCTTTGGCTCATGTTAAACCCAGTTATTTCCCTATACCTCCTCCTGGGACTAGTGCCATCATTGTGCCATGGAATTTTCCTCAGCAAGATTCCCATCCTTCACATAATTTGGACAATATAGATGTGGAAATGAATTCAGATATGCTAGCCATTGTGAAGAAGGAGTGATTGAAGAGCAAAGAATACTCCTTGCCAGTTTTAATTATCTAATACAGGTAAAAATAGTGTTGGAGACCCATTCTGGCCATTAATTTGTTACGCTGCGTACTAACTAAACACAAGCTAATTGGGGTACCCGCTAGCCTGCCTGAGTTGAGATTTATGCACTCAGGTTGCCAATTTTCAGTTTCTTGTAACAGCAAAATTAGACTAACCAAGAGTCTGTCTTTAGTAAACGAAGTTTATGAGCAGGTTGGTCATTCACAGCAAAAATGGATCTATCTGATAACAAACATGCAAATACATTTGCTTTTGCCCTTTGCTTCCAAAGTCCCCTGCTTAGATTTGAGCATCGTCTCATCCTTGCTGATGAACCCCATGTATTAGATGCAGTCCAACAGTGTCCCTTCGTAAGACACCTTCCCCAGCTGTAGGTGAGCATCACAGTTTGTTGCCCTCTGCGTGTGTCTCCCACCTGATAGATCTTCTGGCCTGTGACGTAATGTAGTATAGCTTAGGCATTGCTTTATTCATGGCTGATTAAAGGCATTAGTTCTACAGTTCAGGACTGTGCCTTTTCTTAGCCGTGTCTTTGCCCTTCTGTTGCAGAGAGAGGGTGTGAGAGAAGGCATGCTCAGGGCATGATATACTTGGCATTGTTGAGTGGTAATCCAGAACTACTAATTGGCATTTTTTTGTCATTTTGATTTCCCATTTCAGCAGGTGTGAAAATGTTGGGGAAGGGAGGGAGGGTATTTTGTTAAATTTTTTTTTGGTAGTAAAGTCTGAGTGCTGGCCTTGTATCTGCTGTAACGAGTTAGCAGCATACACACACAAAAAAACTTGGGTTTGCTTTATGAATGACTGAAATTCCAGTCTTGCCTGGCACAAGAGTAAGTTTCACATAAAGAACAGTCTCTGTGGAGAGTTTTTGAAAATAAATCAAGAACCTGAGAGACCGAGAAAAATTCTGAGAATTGGAGATGGGACAAACCACATTCCCCTGCTTCATATTGGCACGCTTGGATATGACTCTCATCCACAAAATATACAGTCCTAGACAGATTCCACAGCTGATATTCAAACACCCATGTAAGCTCTCCATAGCAGAGCATGTCTGCACACACAGCCATTTGGCCTCTTCACAGTATTGCTCATAAGCAATGTGAATACATACATACAGGGTTCTCTAGTTAAATACATTTAGAGTGGCCATCACAAGCTGACTTCTGTAAGTGCACAGGCCCTTCTTGCTCATAAAATGTTATTACATGCAGACTGCACCTTTATTTAAGCAAAATAGCACTTTAATCATCTTATGTCTTCTTTTCCTTACAAATACTGTCTATCTCAGCTACACTAGCATAGTTTATGGCACCTTTGTGCCCCATAGATTTATCTCATAACAATACATAATTTGGGATAAAAGGTATCTGATAACATGGAGAAATAATCCTTGAAGCTGCCCTTCACTTTGCAATCCATATAGCTTTCACAATCCGTGCATATTCTGAGTATTTGCATCTTACTCTGTGTATCTTTCAAATCCCTCTCTGTGCACCAAACTTTCTCAGCCCTCTCTAGTTCAAGCTTACAATATCATCACTTCTTTTCCACTTTGAGCCACTCTGATCCCTGCTAGTGCAACTCGTGATTTCTCCTTGGTCTCTGACTAAACCATTTTTTGTGCCAGTCAGCTCAGTCCTGCTGTGCCTACATAGGTCATCAAATCCAGATGGCTCCAAGGACTACATAAAACCATGTTGAATAGGTTGAGACATTTAAAGAAGACCTGTGTTTCTCACTGTGAGATCTCCCCACTGTAGTGGCTTTCACCACATCAGAATGCTTCTGTCTCAGCCATTTTGTACCCTCAGAACGTAACATGTTCAGCAAGTAAGATGTGGGAAGTAAAAATATAAAAAAAAAAGCAAATGAAAAACCAAGGGATGAATCACAGCAAGATGGGCTGAATAGAGAAAGACATCTTAGAAGTCTCTTGCAACTAGAACTGTGCAGTTTGACATCCATTTACCAAGAAGAGTCATCTAACACCTACTGATTCACTTGTTTTGCCTTATACCACATGCCTTATCCCACGTGCCTGCTCTTTTGGGTGGGCAGCTTTGATAGAGAATGTAACATAATGTTCTTGCCAGCAGATAGCTGATACCTTAAATATCAGACTTCTTCGAGCTGGTAGCTGAGCCATTGGTCACCTTACCAAAATTACCACTGTGGTGACCTCTATACTGGCACAGCCCGCAGATTGTAAATGAAGTGAGAAGCTGAGGCAGTGATATTTGTAGCCATGTTCTGTGTGGCTATGAGGGAAGACCTGTATCATTTTTGAAAGCTGGAGGAAGAGGTATCACAGTAATTTTGACATGAGGTGACAAGTCAGGTTAAGATGTATTGTTCTGTGGATAAGTAAGGAAACTATTTGGAAGAAGCCACTCAAGAGTATCTGGAAAGTTAAAGCATTGCCTGAATATGAGGACCTAGAGAAAGAAAGGTCTCAGTTAAAGAAGCAGGAGAGCCCTATCTTACATATATTATACTATGAAATGGAAAAAAAGAAGAGCTAAGACTGGAGTAAAGAATATAAACAGGCATTGGTAATTCATTTCTTGTGTGTGTTTTAAATTATCTGGGGACAAGATGAAGGAGAAGATACGTGAACACAACAAAAAACCCTCCCTCAAGAAGATACAATGATGAGGCAAAAAGGAGGTAGGAGAACACAACGGACAAAAGAATTTTGCAAGAGAACAGCCTTGTGTTTCAAAAATGGATGGCACGTCAAAGAGGATGGGAAATGAACTGAGGATTGACCAAAAGGTATTTAGAAAATGTGGCATACCACTCTGAGGTCTAGTGTATAGAAACTAGCTTGGAGAGGGTTTCAGATGGATGTTTAGGATTCTAAGTAATTAATTTAAACATTCCGTTTACTGACCTTGGGGATGAAAGCCAGGAGGGAGATAGAGCAGATTGGGATGCTAGAGAGACAAAGTCAGGAGTGGGATGGGAAAAACTAAAGCAGGATAATGGAAGGAAGGGTTTATTGTGCTTTCTTGCCCCCTTTGGAAATTTGTATTATGGTTCCTAGCAGAGGTCTGTGTAAAGAATACTGGTTGTCACTGCTTTTGCTTGACTAAAGAGGGCTGGTAGCTGTTGCTTCTGCCTGGCTATGATTTGTGACTGTAAAGCATCACACACAAACATGCTTTAGTTCTTTTCTTCATTTATATCTTCTCTCCCGGAGGGAGAGAGTTTGTTTGTCTTCTCCTCGGTGGTTTGCCACTGACGTGACAAACAGCACTGAATGCGGGAGAAACACAAGCGTTAGAAACACAGAAATTGGAGATGGAAAATTCCACTGTAAAAGATCAACTAGCCCACTGTGCTTGGTAAGCCAAGGCATAAACAATAGCATTGGGCTCATTTAAAATACCACAAGAAGAAGTGCTCCTGAGCAACATCTCTACCAGGTAATGGATCTTATAGCCAAATCACAGTAACAGTTTTCATCCTAGTCTTTTCCATCTCATTTCATCCTGTTTTCTCCTTCACAAGGATAGTGCTCTCACTTTTGCAAACCTCAGTTGTTCCACTCTTGTATTGCCTTATCCCAATTCTAATTTGTGCAGCTTCGCACCTTGTACCTCACACACAGCACAAGCTGTATTCAGCTCTTTCAGTTCATATAACAATGTCTCTAAATCAGTACATACAACATATACTTTTTTTAAAGTGAATTCCTTTACATTTGCTGATGTCTTTCTGAAGAGTGTTTTCAGGACAGAACACAACATTCTGTTGGGGTGTACAGGAACCGTTAGGCCGTGGCCTGAACCAGTGATGGAGCACCTGGTGAAGGGGCGTAGCCAGCCTTGGAATCACAGCTGCAAATAATTCACTGGTGTGATTGGAAGGGTCCACCTGTGCTACTCAGGGTCCACCCCTCCCTTACCTCATTTAAGGTCTGGCAGCCGAAAGGGAAGCATTTCAGCTTGGAGATTGCCTCCTTTAGGAGTTTTTAGTGAGTCCTGATCCTTGGAGATGGGGTAAGCTCTTCCTTATTACCAAATTGTGACCACTGCTTTTCTCAGGTGATCCAAAACAGGTTAAAGGCAACTGTATCTTCTGTCTCCTATCCCTGTGTGAGGTTGTGCTATGGTACTGCTGACAAAGATCTTTGTTATAATTCCTGCTTATGATGTATATACTCTTTGATTGCATTTTCTCCTGCCAATCTGCCCATCACTTCATCTTACAGGCAAATGTAATTTACTGACTGTTGTCCTGTTGTTTTAGGTGCCTTCAGTGTTACAGCTTCTGAGAATCCTTCTGAATGAATAGCTTTGATTTGAATTATTTCTCTCTGAATGTAAAATGTCTTCTTTTATTTTCATTTTTTTCCCCTGTGGAATTGCATGGTTTCCTGAACCTTGTTTGTGCCAGAGCTTTGATTTGTAAAACTAATGAAGTTCTCTCAACCCCACAGCTTGGAGAATTTTTTCCTCCCTTTTCCTTCCCAAGTCTGAAATCATAATGTGAATGTTCAACTAAAGGAGGAAAAAAAAAAAAAACACTTCGCAGGAATTGTTCAAGCTTTGTAGCACCTCGAATACTTGGAGTTCTCTCTTTACAGCCTGACAAGAAAGGTGAAAGAAATTACTGAACAACTTTTGCAGTGTCTGAGCTAGGATAGGAGTTCACAGTTTATTCCCAGCCATCTGCCCCACGCTCTTGAAGTTAACCTCAAGTGTAGCTACTCCCTAACCCTTTTCTATTAAAGCCATCCACTTAAACCAAAGTCAATTCCTTACTTTATTTTTTTTACTGCTTGATTGTATGTGCTCTCTTTCTTTTGCTCATTTGACAACTAGCAAATCTGTGCTATCCCAGCATATGGAAAGAGAGAGAGATCTTTGGATGGAATAAGAACAAACTGAAAGATGGTGACTGCTTAACGTGGCTCAGCTGCAGTCCTCAGCCCTTTGAAAATTAGTGCTAGAATTAGGAATGCTGTTCAGATATTGTGGTTCTCTTCATTGCCCTGCTAGACCACACTATGTTTTTAGGGTTGTTTTTTTCTCAGAACTCATTTCTGAGAAGCATATGATGCTGACGACCTGTCAGATCACACAGACAAAGTGAAGGCTATATGCCATGGATTCTTCCCATCATCGAGTGCGTTATAAAGCAAGCCAATTAAAGGTCACATTTGTTAGTCACAACTTTTGTGGTTTGGCTCTTAGTGAGCAGCAGGCTATGTGAGAGCAGGACGTGTATGTGCTCAAGGCTGTCTTGCTGTCAAGTGCTGCAGAGAGGATGTGTGGTGTCAAAGCAGAGTGTCAAAAACAAAATTAAAGTGGTAGTTATTATGTATTTGTTAAATATAAGCATTTGTAGCAGCATCTCTGATGCCAATTTGCTTTCTTTTCACTTCTTTAAGACAATGTTATTTGAATTGAACAAGGCCAAAGACAATTTCTTGCACGCAAAGCTAATAGCAGTCTATAGCATTTGTTGGCTGCAATGCTGAAAACAGAGACTTGTAAATTATCACTTGTCTGGTTTCTAAAGAAAGTCCTGTGCTTCCCACATTCTTTCCTTCTTGGTGATCTCACTAAAGCTAAAAGTAAAAATGGAACTGCTGAAGGACACTTTCCTCATTTATCAGTCAAACAGATAAGCCTTCTTATTAGATCTTTCTAACTGCAATGCTGTCCTACTCAGGTAAGCTTTAGGGTAGAATTTACCTAGCTGTAGATGTTAGGCGTGTTGTTTAGGGCAGTGCCTTTTGTAATGAGCTGAGGCATATGGATGTTTCCAGAGGGTAATTTCTCCTAATGTAACACAGCTGTCTGACCCAGGTGAGATGAATTAGCTCTGAACATACCTCACTCCCCACCAAAGAAGCACAAAGTATGTTGATTAGGAGAGGTTTTGTATGCTCTCACATTACCAATTCCACTGGAAGACTTTCATCTTCCTCTTGTGGTCTGATGTTTCTACTTGTCTTTCTTTTCTGTCCTTGCTACGTATTCAGTCTTCCCTGTACCTATGGCCTTCACTGTCAATGACAAAGATGCTCTCCTTTCCACGAAGCTCTTTCCTGAAGATGCAGTTACAGAGGGACCTATTTCCTTCCCAATACAGTGCCAGCAAATCTCTCTAACTCCTTCCACCTTCTGCCCTAAGCCATCCAGCCATGAAATGGGATGGCTGTAGTAAGTCTGTGTTGTGGGAATGATGTCTTGAACTTGAGAGCCACGGGTCTGGTGAGCAGCTCCTTAGATTATGGACCTCTGCACGTTTGGGTGTCTGTCTCACACCTGACTCATTCTCAAGTTTTGATTCATAACCACATGAGCTCAAATCTGAGGAAAGATAATGGCTCCTGTGTTATTTTGTTGTTGTTGTTGTTGATGATTTGTTTGTTTTATGCTGAACGTGGAATTTGCTATGTTTGTGTAGTGTTAAAAGCTGAGATCCTCTCTGTACGTGGTCTGTAGTGGTTTGACTGAATACTTACTCCTCTTAAAATTTCCCTGTTTTTTCTTGTCATGTTTTTCTCAGAGCACAGCACTGACCAGGTCCATCAGGTCACTATTTGCTTTATGTATAACCTTCTTGGATTTTTTTTTTTTTTTTCAAGCATGATAAACTACAACCTTGCTTTCCTGGTTTCATAGCATCTTTAATTTCCTGACTAGATTGTGAACTGTAGGTTGGAGACCACCGCTCCAACCCTGCTTCTGCAATGTTGTCCCTGAGGGATTAGCAAGTGTTGGCTTGAAAAGCAGATGCAGAATGAGTGACAATGTGTACTTTCAATGGTTAGTAGGCTCGGAGAGGCTTTGTTTTATTCATCTAGATTTGGAAAAGAAGAAACAGAGCTACATGCAGCAAGTGTTGTCCTCTGAGTTTGCTAGGGCCACCTCCAGCACAGCTCAGTGTCAGAGGATTCATCCCAGTGCAGGCTGATTGCTAATGCAGCACTTGCAGGGCAGCAGTAGCTTTTCTGATGTTAAGACCAGACTAGACTCAGTTGTAAGGTTATGATTTCTCTTAAGAACCAGTGCTTTGGGTTAGCAGGCACCAGCGGTCCTGTGTGCTAACGAACTTGTAGAATTCTCTTAAGCACGCAGCGAAAATGGCTTTGTTTTACTGATGTAGATGTCTCCTTCCCATGCTTCAAGATCTCAGCTCCTTCAGTGCAGCTTCAAGTAGCTCTCCACACGTTGGCGTGACTGCATGATAGTACTCGTACATGTGATGTGACTGATTACAACTAATTGTGGCTTTTTAATCTCTTGAAGGTTTCGGCAGCATCCTGTCCGATACTCGCAGCAGAAAGTGACAGCTGAACACGGCACGGGGCTGCGGCTGCAGGAGCGTCCTTCAACCGTAAGGTGAACGTAAAACCCGCGCCGCGCGTTTATGGCCGCGGGGAGCGGTCCGTGTAACGCGGTGCTAAGGAGGGCTCCGCACACCGGCTCGGGCTGGTGACAGCCGGGCTGGGGCCGGTCGCAGCCGCAGCATCCCCGGCCCGTCGGGGTCAAGGGCCTCCGAGCCCTTCTATCGCGTCCCTTCGTTTGCTTTCTCTATCGGCCGGAGGGGTTTACTCATTCTGACCCACCGAACCGAGGCGGCATCTGTGCCCGGGGAGGGGAGCGGCGCCCGCAGCCCCGGGGTAGCTCGGCCCGGCCCGGCCGCCTTTGTCTGCGCTGGGAGGAGCCAGCGAAAGGCAGATCGTAAAAAAATAAGGGCTGGCCGAGAGCCAGGAAGTGTGGAATCCTGGCCGGGTGGTGGCAAATTTCGCCAGATCGCGGCCGGAGGCAGCGCGTCCTTCAGCCCGCGGAGGGGCGGCGGCGGGAGAGGAGAGGAGCGGAGCGGAGCGGTGGGCGCAGCGCGGCGGCGTTCGCTGCCGCCCTCCCCGCAGAGCGGCGGCGGTGAGTGCGAGGGGAGAGCCGGGGAGGGGGCTCCGCCGCCACGGTACGGGAGCTGCGGCCGCGGGGATGTGCCCGGGGCGGCCCAAGGAAGGCACGGGGGGTTGAGCCCTCGCCCATCCGCGGCGAAGCGCCGGTATAGTTTTCCATTTGAAAATATTAAAAATAGACCCTCCGGTTCCATAGTGCCGCCGAGTGAGTCATTTCCAAACCAAATGTGTCCGCCTAACCCTCCCCCCCCCAGGAGACACAATAATTCTGAAACCGAGGGTGAAGGGAAGGAGTCTTTTCCCCTCCGCTAAACAGATCGAATTAACACGTAGCTGCTGCGAGTGGAGACAAAAGCCTCAAGGATCGGGCTGCCTGCTTAAAGGAGCGTGGTGCAGCCCCGTCCCTTTCTCTCATCGCCCTGCGGTGATGCCACCCGCGTTCCCCTGCAAGGCGCAGAGAACCTCCCTGGCCCGCTCGCGGCCGCGTGGACAAACCCCACTGTTTTGTTCCTTCAGCTGTCAAAGCCATCCCCTGTCACCTCTGTGGGACGGCAGACTCGGCCATGGGTCATGCTAGCAGTGACCGACACTGCTCCTGGCTGCCTATGCTGAGAAGCACAGTCTAAAACGTGGTTATTTTTCTCTGCCTTTCCCAGTCATATGATGATTTGTTCATGCAAGTGGGCTGTCTTGAGCAGAGGGACTTCTTGTTTGTCAGCAACAAGTGCTGAGCGTATTTATAGGCGATGCTGCAATTCTGTGCTGCGGAAGGTTTCAGTTATGCAGAGCTCTAAGCTACCTTGATCCATGTCTGAGAGCTGTTTACATCTTTTGTTTGATGCTGTATGTACATGTATATATCCATGGCTCTTATTTCACAGTGAGACAGCATGCCTTAGATATAGAAGCTGATGTGTAGGCTGTGCTTTTTTTCTTCTAAAACAGAAGCTACAGTCCCGTCCAACTGTGCAGTAGTCCCTAACAGTGTAGATGGACTAGCAGAGACAAGACATGACAAACTGCCTATCTTAACGTTAGGAAGCACCTAGCTGGGGGTGAAGTCCTGCTCTTTGACCCCTAGGAAGAACTAAGTTAACACTCTGGCAACAAAAATGACCTATAGCTGAAAATATGTCCAGTAAGTTATGCCAGCTATTTTACAGCCACGTGAAGGGTGTGAGGTTTGAGCCATCTATATGGTAGCGAGCCAAATCTAAGCTGTTTCTGAATTGCTAAGTAGAGAACTGTGATGTAAAAGCACTTGTGTTCTCTTTTTGCTGTTAAGATTCAGTTTCTTCTATTAATGCTATTTATTTATTTTACAGTCAGGAGAGATGATTACGATTTATTGACTTGTCACACTGGGTGCAGGGTACTCAGACGTTCCTGTGGTCTGCAGTGTTTCTTTTAGCTGTGACGTGTAGGAGATTTGCCCACTTAAAAGTGCCACCAAACTGAAAAAAAGTAAATATGAATCTTTTGTGTCCCAGAACACAAGGAAAAGCAGACAGCGTCCCATGTAAATGAAAACTTTGCTGTAACCAAAGGCAGTGTACCCTCATTAAACATGCTTCATAGTCAGCGTGTGGAATTCTTGATAAGTTTTTAGTGCCATGGGCTTCTATAACATCCTGAAGGGAAGAACACGCTTCGACTTAGCTTCAAAACTAGCTGCTTTTTGGTGAAACTCAGAAGAAGCTTTTCTAGAGGTACATTGTACTGTAGTTGTCTCTGATGGGGCTGTCCTGAATCTGTCAATTTGCTGCTAACTTGCACTTGGACCTACACCAACGTTACCTGTTTGTTTGTGGTGCAGGAGGCAGGCAGGGATGTTCAAGCAGTCAGTCCCATGTAGGGCTGTTATTTTCTGTGTCAGTTTAGCAGCACAGTTTCCTTTTGGTAGTTTTACAGCAGGCTTCAGGTGACAGTTCAGTTACACACTGCATTTGTCTTCAGCTTTTAAAATTATCTGTTTAGACACTTAATAATTACAGAGAATTTTATCTTTCTTGCGGTATATTTATGGACTGTCTGATATCAGCTCATGTTCTGATAAGACTTCTGAGATTCACTTTCAAAGCTCAGCTGGAGCGCAGGTAACATCTACTGACCTCTCACTTCCTTTTGGAAGAATTTTAGTTCCTTGGATTTCTAGCAGTGCCAGACACAGAATAGGTGTGATAGTTCTCACTTAAAATGAGAAATTAATATAGCTTCTGTTCCTTACAGAAGGAATGGAGGCCTGAGACTTGAATACATCACAGAAGACTTGGAAGTAGCAAGAAAATAAGTGTTTCTTTTAAACTCTCTCAATGTGTTCAGATTTCTTACTTAACTTTTCCAGGCCACTGTAGGTTTTGTTGTTTCTTCCCCATAATGTATGGCCTTTTGTCTTCACTGTTTCTGCTGGTGTGAATTCAAGCATAAATATACATTGATTAAATATGTGCTGGGCTCCAGAGCTTATTCAGTAGGGCATAACAACCTGTTCTTACTCTGTAAGGTAGAGCCAGTGTATCTCAGAGGATGGAAGATAGTGCTGAACACTTTAGCAAACACCCTGTGATACCAGAGGTGGCTGAGGCTGGGCTGCAGTGTGAATTGGGCTGCTTAACTGCCATGTTTTGTAGCCCTAGGGTTAAAAGTAGGGAGTGTATTTCTGTTTTTAATAATAACAATAGGAAATGTGAAAACAAGGTGGGGGGGGGGGGTAAGGAAAATGTATGAAGTGCAATAAAACACAAAGGTGTTGTCCTTCTACTTGTAAGTAGCTCCTAAAGTCATTGCAGTTGCTGACATTTTTTTTGGTCTTGAAGAGGTGTATCTTGCCTGCTTTCTGATTCATGTTTCTAGATATGTAACCATGTTGTTATGTTCAGGTTGATACCGCTTTTTGCTTCTGAATCTGCATTCTTCCTCCACATTCCATCTTTTTAATATGGGTGGCATTCATCTTGGTGTCTTTAAAGCATTACTGTGGTTCTCCTTTATCTGTTCTCCTTTATAACATTAAGAATTAGTGAATTTCACTGCTCTTGACCAAGGAAGGAAAAGCCAGGAAGGATAAAGTTTCTCTGAGCTTTGTGAAAACATTTTAAGATCTTGTGCTGGAAGAAGGGCTCTGGGGAGAGTTATCCACTCCTGCACATGTGAAACCCAGAGGGAGTGTTTTAGTTCTGCTGCTCATGTAACTACTGAAAATGAACAGTTTATTTGTTGAGCAGCTACATTTTTAATTTCTTTTCCCACACAGCTTCTCCTCATGCTAAGAGAAACTCCTCTGATCTTTGCAGACTGCTCGATGTACTTTGTGGTGTGTTTTGAAAGAGTTAACACAAGTATTTCCTGAATTTTGTAGCAGATGCTACTGGGGAGTTATTGGAAACAGGTTGAAGCTGATAAAAGTTTAGTTCATGTGTTTGAAAACACATTTGTCGTTTCAGTCTTAAAGCCTTTTGTACAGCAAAAAGTCCGATAGCTTACTCAGACTGTTGTCATTCAAGTGATACGTTCTTGGCTTGCTTTGCTCCAGGAGGGGTGCCCTTACTGGTGCATCTACTAAATGCTATTCCAAACAGTGGAAGGAAATAACTATTTGTGTGTGTGTCGTCTTTTTTTCTAGTGTAAAATGTTTTTGTGCTGAGGCTTGTTCCAGTGTAGCTGTGCTCATTAAAACACATTCTGGTAATCAGTAGAGTAGACATGGCTTGTAGACATCAGAAGAAAATAGGCCAAAACTGATGGGGAGCTTTAGGGTCTGAGCTCCCTGGAGTACTATTTTGCTATTAAATCAGTTATGTGTTTTTTTTTTTGTTTTGTTTTGTTAAGGTTACACTAGCTTGAGTTTGTGGGGTATGTGTAAGTATATGTAATCTCGATTTCTTTAGCTCTCATTAAACTGTCTTGTTCCGTGCGGATACCATTTTCATACCCTGTTTTATAGGGAATTATATTCACATTTGTATAGATGTGGATTAGTCTTCCTTCTGGCATGCCATGAGCTCTAAAAGGACTGTGGTGGTCTCTGAATTACAGAGAAACATCTCATCCCATAATGGGATACTGCCAAAGGCTTTTTTTCCCCCTCTCAATCTGACTATGGTTTCGCTTTGAGTTTCAGGTTTACTTTAACCTCAAGAACTCAAAGCACAACTGAGTGGAAACCACTGAATTTCTTTTCAATTGCAATGTGGCTCTGCTCCTGAAGCTATGTTAGAGGGATCCCTCTGTTCGTGAATTTGTTTGGGATATGTGAGGAATAAAGGCAAGAAGATGTGGGTTCAGCTGGGGGAAAGAAAGTATGCAGAAGGAGTTCAGTGTATAGCTGTAATTTAGGCAAAGTGAGATCTTGTTTTGGGTAGCTAAAGAATAGCAGCGAAGTTGTCAGACATTTGGGTACATACACGAGGTTTGACGTGGTATTAGGGAGGGCTCTATTCCCATAGGCTATAGATACTCTTTTTTTTCTTTTTCCTAACATGCTTCATCTCCATAGTTAACATCTATCGTGTTTAATTAGGGATAGGTGAGTGCTGAACGCTTTCAGATTAGTTATAGGCCACAAAGTTGGTGCCTTCATAGTAGGAGGCCCAGCAGAATAGTTTATAAGGAAAAAAAGACATTTTTAGTGTTGAGATTCCATTGAGTTGCACTACTTCTTTTCAAAGGTATTCTTTGAAAAGTTTCATTAAAGAGGCTTAGAGGTGGTGTATTTTTCTTTTTTTTTATGAGTAGGATTCTGGCTTGGGAGGTGGAAGACCTGGGTGAGTCATTTTGCTGGCTTTACAGCTTCCTTTCCTCAGCCAGAAAATGGAGGTAATGATTTTTTTATTTTTATTTTTAATTCTCCTTATTAATAATCCTCCTAGAGCTCTTGATGAACCTTTTGCAGGGCTGAGCAGCCTGTCCACCTGGGGCTGAACGTGCATGATCTGCATTGGGGCTTTCTCATACTGAGGCATAGGTGGGCTGAAGGTGTGGGGTGGGCAGGTGTCCCTGCAAAACTTGGCATTGCCTGCACTGGGATCAGCTGGGGCTGGCAGGAGGTGTGTGGTGGGGCTGCAGGTAATATGCTTTAGCTGGCTGAAGCCCTGGGTTTGTCAGCTGGCATGGAGCGCGCACTGAAAGCCTGAGGAATCAACTTGTTTTCCCCTATGGGACAACCTGGTGTGGTGCTGGTGGAGCATGTTCCTTCCTCCTGCTTGGATCCTGTTGTGGAACCTGTGGATGTGCTCTTTGATTCTGGATTGTAGCTTAAAGAAAGTTTCTATATTATTATTTTTTTTCCTTAATACTGAGCTGGTTTTATTACTGGGATTTCAGAGGCAAGTGGCATTAATATGCAGGGAGGAAAAAAAACTGTCTCCTGAAGGCTGTAACATGAATCGATGCTAATGATGAGTTTGCTACACCTAAATACTGTCCTTGTACCCTTCCATTTATCCTTCTGACCTGGGATGGTTTCTTAGGAAGGACTATGCACCTCCTAGTAATATAAGCACATCTGAAGGCATGTTGCTTGTGTGAGAAGCTACTGCTGTGATGAAGTATCTGTACTTTGCTGTTTTGTGGATTGATCCAGAATGTGAAGGCTGATGCTTAGATTCTCATTTCTCTTGATGGGCTGTGTGTTAGAAACTAAGATTGTCACAAGTCAGATTTCTGAAGTTGTGAAAAACTAGAAAGATGAGCAGTATAGGAAGGACTATGCCTTGAGATTGGGTCCCAGCCTGCCCTTTAACTATTGCCCTCAGATTCTTGCTTTCAATAACCTTCAGTGTATGTATGTAAGACATAGCTTCTGATCAGCGTTATCCAGAAAGGAAATCTTTTTAGTTATGAAATAACAAATGCATTTTTCTTAAGGTCATCCTTGTTTCACACCCAAAATAGTTACAAAGAATTCTGGCACATGTTACAGTATTCCAGACTTGTATGTCATCAGTTGCACAGAGCATGCAAAGGAGTAGAAAATGGGCAAACATATCATTCTTCATGAAGATGCTAGGTTTCTATCACTAGAATGTTGAAATGGAAAGACATATCTTATACCTGGATAATCCTTCATTCTTTGATGTGGTGTTTTGGGCGATCTGGGAAATGTTTATTTGGATGAATGGAGTCTTCTGTGTTTGGTTGCTTTTTCTTCCCCCCTTCCCTACCTTGCCATCTGGTGTGAAGTTGCTGTTTGACTTGTGGCTTTTTGGTGTTAATGTGGAGTTGCACCAGTGCAAGTTAACCTCTACAAAGCAAAAACAGCTGTAGTTTTGTTGCCCCGTTGCTTGCATTGGAAGGTGATGCTCTAAACCTGGCGGAGAAGGCATCAATAACCATTTTAAATGGTCTCTTCCCTTGTTAAATCTTAGCTGTGGGGGGATTTGTGTTTGTTTGGCTCAGGATTACCAAGAAGACTTGTAATTTGGGTGAAGTGCTGCTGGCATTTTCTATAGGTTATTCTTTCTTTAATAGAGACAGAACTAGGCCTGTTGCCAGATCTTGACTTTTCTCCAGATGGTCACAGGTATTTTGGTCTGCTGGAAGGGAAAAGACCTTTTTGTTAAATCACTTTAAAACAATTTCTGTTTATTTTCATGGTTAACAGCAAACAAATGATAAAAATTCCTAGCTGGACAGTAATGTTTTTATGTCTGTATCTACAAGGGTTTGTTGAAAAAAGGTTTGTCTCCTTGTTTGATTCTTCTGTTGAAAGTATTTATATTAATCTGATAAGTGTTTACTCAGATGCGATGAATTAGAAGTGAATGAAATTTATACTGTTGTCAGACTGACACACAGTCCAGCTCTACACCCCCAGTTTTGAGCGCTATTGTCTAGCTCTGAATTATTTGGTCATTTGAAGACTGCGTTTTACACGGGTAGTATCTACCTTGTTTGATACCTGGAAGGTTTCGATAGCTGGATTTTTGAGCTGTTAAAGGGGGAAATAAAAGATCAGGGAAGGGGAGGAAGAGCAATAAATGCGTCTCTCCTTGACTTAAAGCAAGCTTCTTGCCAAGAGAAATATAGGGTCATTAGATGAGACAAGAGTGGGGTGTCCTCTGCAGTCTGGCGAGCAACTTGAAATGCCCTGTTGCCATCTTAAGTATTTTCCCAGCAGATGGATCGTGTGGCAGTGGGAGGCTGTCTTGGTGCAGCCCTATCTCCTGTGCTGGGGCTGAGTTGTAGCTTCCAGCTCTTCATCCCTTTTACAATCAATGGTAAGAGAGGATGCAGCTTGGTGACTGCAACCAGTGGCATCCTGCTGCCTTGCTTCTCTCTGTGGTTGATTAATAGTAGCACAGTAATCATTAGATGTAGGTTTTATTTTGTAGTCTTCTAAAGCAATTTAATTTTGAAAAGAGGGGATGTGAGGGAGTTTGGACTGAAGGCCTCTGGGAGAAGAATACCTGTGTAATTCTGTAAGAGTTTATGGGGCAAATTGGAGAGGGAAATTGTTCCATGATGTATTCAGTGCTTGGCATAATGCTATTTGTTCTCACCAGCTGAAACAGCCCCAAAGCCACGAGGGCTTCTTCCTAGCCTGTATTAATGCATCTCTTGGCACAACAATAATTTCTCTCAGAAAAAGATGAATGAAGTTGCAGACTAGTGAATGTGTAACATGGACGTTACCAACAACAAGCTGCTAATGGAACTCTCCTGCAGAAACAGAGCAGTATTTACAAGGGTGCCTTGCTCTTGTTAAAACTTTCAGTGGAAACTGGTTGCTGGGAAAGGAAAATCTAATCAGAAGGAATTGTGAAGATGGAGTACTTCTGTGGCTGTTGCAGGAAAGTTATATAAGGTTGGGGTCTGGTTTGGAGACTTTGTTTTATGTTCAGATGCACGGGATCTGCAAAACGCAAATGCATTGTGCCAAAAGTCTGTTTTCCAGCAAATACTCTCTCACTTCTGGCTTTCTGAATCTCTGAAAATAGTTTAAGTAGGTTGTGGGGATGGTTCTTCTCACAGCCCTTGGCATTTCAGTTCTGATTGCATGATAATCAGTTATACTTGGAAACTTCTGGTGGCTAGCTTGCTTTGAGAGGAAGTTTACTATGCCTGCCATCTAACAACTGCCATTTTAGGTAATCTAGGGGAGATTGGTATCTCTGAATCCTGAAGAAGTGAAATACAGGCTCTGGATTTGGCCTAAAGCTGAAGATATTTTCTTAAATCCCTGATGAACATTCGACATAAAATTGTTGTAGTACTGAAATGATGTTGCATACTATGGGACTGGGGAAAAATGGGGAAGAGACTCATCTTACGTGCTCATCACAGACAAGAGCTTGTGATTATCTGTCTGAATGTCTTTAGCAAGGGTTAAGGAAAACAATGCATACATTCCCATGAGCAGAAGCAAGTATGTTCCCTTGGTAAGGAGGAAGCATTCAGGAAATTTGTCATGAGGCCCTGTGTTCTGCTGCTGTGGAATCAGCCTCGTAAATTCAAAGACCAAGCCTGGGGGAGACCCTTGTGATGGCATTGTTTCACCTTTGTGCAGAATGTGTGGAAGGATATCCTACACCAAATTTAAATATCCATATATCAAGCTACAGAAGTTGTTTTCCTTACTTATGCTTATGAATTTCAACTTTCTCCTTGCAACTTGAAACAAGTTAATACAAGTACAGCTTTATAGAAGGCTTTCATTGCTGGGGATAGGATGCTGTATGCAGTTAGTGCCTGGAACAGTGGCAGGAGGATTGAAGATGCACAGGCATCTTAACCATCACTTTATAGCCCTGCTAAGTGTCCATGCCTGATCTTAAGTAACACATCTTGTTATATAGCTCTGAAGAATGTCTGTTCCCTCCCGGCACAGAAACTGTTGAAATAGTGATTTTGCTTTACTGCTGGGCAGTCAGCTGTCACTGATTCAGCTCTTGTCACTGTCAGCTTTAGAACTTCATGGTGGCAAATGTTGGCACAATTACTTTTTGCAACAGAAGTATCCATTACACTGACTCTGCCTCTCAGATACTTCTTAGTGTTATGAATGAAGTCTGCCCTTGGCTCTTCAAGGTGCCACAGCTTTTCTCCTCTGACAGTTTCCAGTGTGGTTAGAAATGCCAATAGAGAAATTGCTAGCAGATTGAAAAATTGGGCAGCGAAGCTTGTGGAGAGTCTGGAGCACAAAGCCTTGTGAGGAGTGGCTGAGGGAGCTGGAGTTGTTTTCTCTGGAGAAGAAGAGGCTCAAGAGTGGCCTTATTGCTTTCTTCAATTACCCATAGGGAGGCTGTGGTGAGGTGGGAGTTGGCCTCTTCTCCCACATAACTAGCAATAAGGACAGGAGGTTGTGCCTGGGGAGATTCAGGTTGTATGTTAGAAACAACTTCTCTGAAAGTGTGTTCAGGTGCTGGAATGGGCTGCCCAGGGAGGTGGTGAAGTCACCGTCCCTGGAGTTGTTCAAGAAACTTTTAGATGTTGTCCCGAGGGACGCGGTTTAGTGGGAGATAGCAGTGATGGCTGGTAGTTGGACTAGATGATCTTGGAAGTCTTTTTTCCAGCCTTGGTGTTTCTATGTGGGCAATGTAAAATTAACAGAATATTATTTCAAAAGGCAAATAGAAGACGGTGCTGAATTGGTTGTGTTCTTTTTGTCTTTGTTTGTAAATGTTATAGTGTGTTGGTTTGTTTGGTTTTCTATTAGGAGCAGAGCAGCCACCCATGTTACCCATTCCGGTAACACCTGTTGGGGCTCAGCTTTCTTTATGAAAGTCTGTATGGCCTTTGTCATCTCCAGAGACAGCAAAGAGTTGTCTCAATGTATATAAACTTCATTCAGTTTGTGGGGAGATAATAGGTGTATTTACTTCTTAAATAGGGGCACTGTCATTACATCTTGCTTGCAGTACATAAGATGTATTTGCTCTGTATTTTCTCCTGTAGTAATATTGGTAGCAGGACAGTGGTGTTTGCAGAAGAGCTGAGGGCTTGCTTAGGCCTCCTTGGCTGACCAGAACAAGGCAAGGCAGAGCAGTGGAGCTGGCCGGGGGGAAGAGAGAGCTGCCCTTTTACATGTAAAATGCTTAGCTAAGGTTTGCAGAGCGTTAAGATTTCCTGGAGCTGAGTGCTAGCTATGTTAGAAGCACCATGCAAATACACAGTATACCTCTAGCTGATCATATCATTTTCACCTCGTGCTGTAGATGCTGTAAAGCAAAGCCTTCTCTTTTCCACATCTTCTGTGTGTGGTTTGGTTATACAATTTTTTTATTTTTATTTTTATTTTTTTTTACCCCCATCTCCTTTTCTCTGATATCTCTGTACTTCAAACTGCCAACTGAATCTGCTGCTTGTACTTGTCTGAAGTGGGAAGATTTAAGTGCAGCAGCTTTGACAGAGGTTTTTTGTGGTTTTTATCCAATTTGATAATGAGCTGATAATGAGTTTTATTCTCTTGCATAATGCTTCTGAAAAAAGCATAGGTTTGTCTGTTCATCTTTTCTTCTGTTGATTATGTTTTGTCCCTTTTTTTTTTCCTGGTGAAGTATATTTCTCTCTGGTTATTCTATTTTATGTTAGCTGAATGGCCAACCCTATTTAAGGGTATTTGTAAAGTGCCTCTGTGAATGGTTTAGACACCTCTGTTCTTGCAGCTCTGCTAACTAAAATGGGAAGAGAAACCACACTTGTTTTTCTGGCTGGCTGTGTTGAGTCATTCTTTAAGGGGGAAAGGCTGCTGCTGTTGAAGAGCTCCTGAATATTTGCCCAAGTTTGCTCTTAGTGTAATAGGCTATTTTCATTCCTCCTCTTTCTGTCTTGCTCTTCTCCTTCCTCTTCACTTTCCAGGGCTGCTTCAGTTTCTTTACATTGTTGTGATTCTGTATCACAGCCTCATGTGGTGGGGAGCTGCTAGTCTGAGGCTAATTGTTTGCTTTCGTTGCAGGCTGAATCCTTGGATTTGAAGTCTTGTTGATGCCAGTGAGATAGATACCTTGGGCCTACAAGAGAAGAGAATTTCCAATAGACCCACTCCACTCTGTTCAAGCCTATGACTGGGGGTTTCACCGTAGCACCGTCCTTTGCTCTCCAATTGCACAAGATGGGTTCATTCAGAAGGCCCCGACCACGCTTCATGAGCTCTCCAGTGCTCAGTGACCTGCCACGTTTCCAGGCAGCTCGGCAGGCCCTGCAGCTCAGCTCCAATTCAGCGTGGAACAGGTGAGCAGCACCTACTTTTTTGTGAAGGACTGATCTTTGTACTTCAGACTGTTTATGGTGGACCCCTTGTTCTTGCTGAACTAGGTCTGCTTACTAATGTCACACAGATGTAGCCCAGCAAAAGCATCGCATGGTTTTGCGCTGGGATAGAAAGCTGAGGTCAGTGAAGTGTACAAGTGCCAAACTTGTCTGCAAAAGAGAATGTCTACGAAGCAAATGGCATCTCCTCTTGTTGGCTGTGGTCCAGCAGCTGTAAAAGCTTGCTGTCCTGTTACTTTTCTGGTCAGTGCAGAGGAAATCCTGAAGTATTAGAGTATCCATCAACAGCTGTTGCTGCAGCTTACGTGTTTCAAGCAAGGCTTGAAGATGGGCCTGACTGAAGTGATGCTGGCTGCAGAAGGTCTTCCAGCACAGCCAGAATCATGCCAGATGCTGCCAGCTGGGTGGCTCAGCTGGTCCTTTCAGCATCTCTGGTTAATGCAGTGTGATGTGTTTGGCAGACTTTGCCAGAAATCTGTGTCTCCTCTTAGCTAATAGCCTGCAGCATATAGCAGAGATCCCCTAACCAGTTGTTTTAAATATGTCTCTCCTGTGAATATTTTCTCTGTGCATGGAGTCCCTGTGATGACTTTCCCTTGCTTACCCTGAGCGCAATTTAAGACTAGTTCTTCTCGGGCTCCCGTGAGAGATGTAGACTTGTGATTTTGAGGGAGGAAAAAATGGAAGTACTTAAGTGCAATTAAACTTTCCCACCCCATTTTAACCACTCAGCCTTTGGTGGCTATCTCATGTTGCACTGAGCCGACAGTATGATTTAAACACTATTATTTATGGATGTTGTGCTGTCTCATTTCTTTTTTGACAGTGTTCAAACAGCAGTGATAAATGTGTTCAAAGGGGGAGGCTTGCAGAACAATGAACTTTATACCCTCAATGAGCATATCAGGTAGGTTGCTGAGATGTGTGGAAAAGGGATTTTTCTTGCTGCTTGTTTAGTATTTCCTTGTTTTTGTTCCCATTAGAAATGTATTGAGAAGAGATGGGTGGGAGAAATATGGATGGGTAGGAGAGAACTAGAGCATGAGTATAGAATTTCAGGCTGGCTTCCTACTTTTTTTTTTTTTTTTTTTTTTTGCTATTGGGTGGTGTGACAAATAACGGATTGAGCTAAAATTGAGTTAGAATACAAGGATTTTGTCCCCTTCTACAGAATTTTCGTCTTAGGCCTGTTTTCCTCCCCTCGTTTGTATAAAGACATTCATAGCAGTAGTAATGTTTTTTTTTTTTTTTGTTTTAAAACCTAGCTTCTCAAAACCACATATGTAACTTTTATATGAAATGCTAATTTCAGAAAAAGATCAGGAAATACCAACCCTAAGGACTAAAAAGGCCTAGAAGTCCTAACAGTGATGATAAAAGTATTTATTTTTTTTTTTTTTTAAGCCTCATGGTAATCTGTGGTTTCAGTCTGATAACTTGGAAACTTCAGTTAATGGTAGATAGGATTACAGAGCAGATACAGAGCAGTTTATTCTTGTGTTGATTCTGAGTGGTGCCAAGAGGAGTACTGACAGTTCACAACTGTAGTTCCGTGTTTCTCCTCTTTCTCATTGCATCTATATTCATCCATCATTAATGTTGTCATATAGGACTCAACTTCTGTATTTATGTGTTTACCCCCCATCCCTGCTGCGTTTTTGCTGTATGCCAAGTTAAATTGTTGCTAGAGCCAAGAACTTACTGAGCAGCAAACTACCCCTTTCTCTACTGCCAAATTAAATGCAGGACATGAGTCTTTGTCCTACTTGATCTGGTCCCAAGGCAAAAGCTTCATGAAGTTGCAATGTCTTATGCTTTAACAGTATTTAAATGTCCTCAAGGCAGAAGTCCTCAAGTTAGATTTAAGTACTTGCAGCAGTATTAATTCTCTGAGATGAGGATTTCTGTAAGAGAAAGGGAAAAACAAATGTCGTAAGCCTTTGGAAACACCCTAACCCGCAGCCCGCAGAATACTTGAGAACTGGCTTTGGGTTTTTTGACTTGCATCCTAGGCTGCTGGTCACTGCAGTGGCTGCAGCCTGATTTCCTGAACTGGTGCAAGCGGGTACTCCTTCCCAGCCTCGTGGTATGCTGGAGAGAATAGCCCCTTTGGCTGGGGTTGGCCCCTGTGGCTGGACTGTGCTTTGCTAGTGTCAGTCAGCAGTCAGTCTGGACTGTCAAGAGCTGGGTGAAGAACAAAAAATCCTTTATGAAACTTGTATGCTTTGTGTACAAAACGGTGGTGGTGGGAGGACAAGTAAGCTTTTCCACTCACAGACAGCACTTGGAAGCTCTCACCTTGGGATTAATGTTCCTACAGGTGCCTGAGCATTGCTTACGTCTCAGAATGTCATTCTCTGAATAGGCTGTTTTAATGTTCCTTCAGTTGAAGGAACCAAGGACATGCATCTGCCTGCATGTTTGTATATGCATCTGCAGCTTTGCACTTGTGATTCTTGATACAGCTCTCAACAAAATATCAGTGCAGTGTGTATGAGGTGAGTCTCAAGCCTGACACTGGTTGAGAAGCCAAGCCTGTCAGACGGCCAAGTCTTTTGTGCCATTAGATTGAGCTGGTGCATCTTTCTCCTTTGTGTTTCTCCACTCACATCATCCGTGGAAGTTAGCTATTATACACTGTACAGAGTCTGTAGCAAATTGAGTGTTCTGTTTGACAGTGGGAGAAGGGGAAAGTTTTAAAGTAGGGCAGTAATGACAGAGCTAGGAGATGAGCAGCTGGTAACGTCTTGCTCTGGATTGCCCTCACCAAGTCTTTATCTTGCTGTGATTTGACAACAACTCACTGGATACTTCTTTTTAATTGCTCTGGAAGTTAATTGTCATGGCAAGAGTGGATGTCAGGAATGCCACTGAGGGGTGGGATGTGGGATGCAAGGAGTGACCTGGTCATGGTTAGGAGGGAATACCCATCAGGTTCTCTCTGGAGTGCATGCTTTGGTGCACGGGGTGGGTTGTTCCACTTGAGAGAACAGATGTCCTGGTAGGGCTGGTAGATGAGCTGATCTAAAGCCCTCAGGGTTCTACTGAAGCCATTAAAGTTCATCTCACAAACCAGCCCTCAAAAACTTATCTGCTTTCTCCATCTTGCAGAAATAGAAATGTACTTTGAGATGGGTGGGGTGAATGTAACTCATCTGAGGAAGACATAAAGGTGCCTCTGTGCCTTCAGAATAAACTGTGGAAGCTTTGCAGAAAGCGTGGTGAGGAAGATTGCAGTCAAGAGCTGTGTTCACCGAGGGTTAGAAACAAGAGCTGTAGTTAATATTCTGTTAATAAGAACGCAGCCTGAGAAGTGGATGTCCCAGTTGCTATTTTTGAGCACTCTTGGTAATGCTTCACTTTTGTGAAAAGCAAAACTCTTAAATCAAGAAGAAAAAAAAATGCAGTGTTTTAGTGTTTTTGCAGTGGGAAGTGTTGGGCACCTTTTAAATCTTAGGCAGAATTTACTGCTGCAAAATTTACCATTGTAGTTACTGAAAGCTGGAAGTTCCCATGCTTTAAACTGTGAGCTGTTTTTATGATGGTTCTGATTTAAAGTAACCCTGTTTTTCGTCTCAGAATTTTGAACCATAAATATATATTGGAATTTGGATCTTTTTATCATAGCCAAATTTAAAATCCAACAGTTCTTTATCAGAAGTATTTGTTGAGTAGCTTCTGCTTGCATGTATGTAAACAATATCTTACTAAATTTCTAGAAATGTGTTCTTGAAAAATATGCTTTGTTTTCTGGTTTTGGTTTTTATGTGGTAGCCTTGGGAAGCCACAGCTGCTGCTTGCATGTTTACTTCATAGCTTCTCTCCTTATCCTCTCACCTTCTACTTCCAAGAGGAAAGGAAGTACTGCAGGGGAGATATACTATTTTCATTGCAATGGAAGGTGACTTTCCTTAAAGAAATATCAGAAGACGGATGAACTCTAAGCTAAATAAAAACTTCAGAATTATTTTCCAGCTTCTTATGCGTTCAGTGATGTTAATGTGGTTTTGTTTGTTCCAGGTGAGTGACTTCTCAACAGAAGGTTTCAGGGAAGCTGTTTCTTCATAACTTAAGAATATCTTTTGTAGGCATTGGTAGAATATATACTTGGATGTAAAAGAAATCTAACTGTTGCCAGGACACATTCACTTGTGTTCAGGTATCTTTGATATGACTGGTAGTGAAGTGTGAATCTTCTTGTAAGAAATGACCAGCGATTGCTCTTACTTCATGGATACATTCCTTCTATCTACAGACGGCTGTTGAAGAGTGAACTGGGATCCTTCATCACTGATTACTTTCAGGTATTACATCATTTACGTAACTTCTTGAGATTTGGCCTGTTTGGCTTTTTAGCATACAGAATCCTTTTTTTCAAGCATGTAACCTACACATTTCATTTTTGTTTTGCCATGAGAGATCATGGAGGTATGGAATATCTTTAGTGTGGCCCACATAGCCTTGAAAGTAACCGTATTAATGGGCATATATGTTAAATTAGGGGTAATCTTAAGAAGGGCTACCAGCAGCCTGCCTGCCAAAAATCAAGGGATTTACTCGAACTTCTTTAAGAAGGTGGATTGCTTTTTTTTCTTTTTTTTCTTTTTGTTTATTTCACTAATAAGCAAATAAGCACTAAGGATTCTGGAATAGGTTTTCTGAAACAGGCTAGCAGAGGGAAAGAGAAAATATAATAGCTTTCTGTTTTGGGGGGTGCAGATAAGGAAGTCCTTATCAGCAGGAAATCAACCTGGTTACTGTTTGCCTTCTAGAGTATAGATGCAATCTCTTAAAAAAGCAAAAGGTGAAGGATTAGGGAAGATGCAATCAATCAAAAATCTGTTATTGCTTCTTACTGATGTTGTCCAGATAGACAGAGGTTCACATGCAACCACATGAAAGCATGTGTAAGATGACTTTGAGAGAACACTGATGGCTTTCAGTATTGCAAGTTTTTCAGTGTAGTGTTGATTTAAAAAGGAGGTTGCTGAAAACAAGAGGGATGTTTTTTTTTTTTTTTTTTTTTTTTTTTTGCTTTATCTCTTTTGAGTAAGAGAGAGAATTTCAGTACTTTCTGAAGTGTCTGATGCTGCTGAGTACTTCGGCAACAGTTTTAAAGGGGGGAGGTGAAGAGTGTAGTTTCCTATCAGTATTAGATTACTTGACTTAAATAAAAATCCCCACTGTACTATCAAGTGAGAAGCAAACTCCGCCTTGGTGGTGGTTTTGTTTCGCTTTAGCCCCTATCTGTGTAACTTTCTTACTGGAAAGAAGCCGCTCCTGGTGGTAAGCAGTGGGACGTTTCCTTGAAGGGTAGTACAGCAGAGAGGTGGTGAACCTGTAGTACAAACCCATAGTACTGTTGGGCTGGAAATCTGTTGCTGTCCTAGCTAACTTGAAAGTGGTCAAAGCTTTGCAGGTAAATGCATGTAGAAAACTGAACTTTGAAAAAGCTTCATCAGAAGCCCATGTACTGTGGTGTTGGGCATGGCACTGCAGTCTGGAAGAAGTAGAGAATTTCCAGAGGCAGCTTCATGCCTGTGAGGCTGAGCAGAGCACTGAGCCATGCATGTTTCTGAGGGAAGCAGGGTGCTGATGAACGGCTGTTATCTGGTGTTGAAGATTCAGTGTGTACTGGGGAAGGCCTGGGTGGCTTCCAGTGCTGAACAAGATGCAGCTGCGTTGTGACACTGCACCACGCTGGCTCAAGATGCCTGGGGACAGCGCTGATGCTGGGGCTTGGTTGTGCTGGACTCTTCCTCCAGCTTATAGATCTCCTGCCTGTTGTGATTATGCTAGAGCTAGTGGTGTTAGCTGCTGCTCCTTAGATTTTTCTAGTTGTGGATATAAGGATAGAAGATGTGGCTTATGTTACCACTGGGGTTGGCCAGCTGGACCTGCATTGTGTTGCTGCTGTGAGCAGAGGACACCTGGCCTCTTCCTGGCAGAAGGAGCTGATCACCAACACTGTTCCCCACAAAAGCAGATGTGAGAATGTGCTGTTTCACCCTGATGGCAGGGCTGTAGTACTTCATTTGGAGGTTGCAGTCACAGTGTATTCAGCACTACCGTGGCCTTTGCCTCAGAGAGCTTTGCAGTACAAGGGTTAGATTGCAGTCTGTTCTGAATTTGTTTTTCTGTCACGCTGTCTGCTCGCACTTGTATGAGTTCCTCAGCATGTATGTAGCAGTTCATCTGCTGTTCTCTCACTGAATCCTGTGACTAAAAGTAATTTTTGGGGGATTTTTTTTTATTTTTTTTTATTTTTTTTTTAAGCTCAGCTTTATAAGTAACTTGGTATCCATCAGACTTAGCCTGAAACAAAACTCTTGGTGCTGGCAAGCCACAAAGACAAGCAATGTGAGATAAAGGCTGCTGTAGGAAACTATCTTTTTTTCCCTGCTGTGAGTTAAGATGCATACTTCTGATTCTGGTTTGTCAGCATGTGCAGTGGTAAATGTTACTGTTCCCTCTGAATGTCTTTACTCAAAAATCCCAGGGCCACGGGATGGGGAAAGACTGTTCACATGACAAAGAAGGGCTGACAAAATTGTTTTTGTCTGTGGATTCAGTTTCACTGTTGACACCAGCTGATTTAAAGCTAAGTTGCACCACCAAATGATTTGGCTGAAAAATAAAAGGGAAAAAATTTCAAGTTTTCCCTTGGGTTGACTTCCCCATCAGTCATGTGCTTGTCCCCTCTGATAGTAGGGAGGTGATGGGAGCCGGTCACCAGGATGAGGGGGGCAGTGGAAATGCTTATTTTGGCACAGACTTTTTCTGCATCTCTTAAAGCCCTCTGGAGAAGCTATCCTGAGAACTGAGTTTACTGTGAAGTTGAAGTAGAACCTGAAGGATCTGCTCTCGTTTGTAACCTGGCTGTTTTAGATATCCTAGCGGCAATTAGAACAGCTGATCAGTTCATGTTGTATCTGGATGTGACAGTATGACTATTTTCCATCTCTTATGCTGCAACACTTGTAACAGGAGCCACTAAGGTCGTTTTGGTAAATCATTATATTATGTATATTTTATACTCTTACAGATAAACTTTATTTTTTCTAATCACTGAATGTTTAGGAGTAAAACTGAGCAAAGCTTTTACTAGTGAGACAAAGCTACTGTTGTGATCATCTTGAGTTTCTTGCTCACAAATCATTTTTACCAACTCCCATGAAAATTACCAGGGTTTAGCTACTGACGTTGCTAAAGGTATGTTTAGGAAACTGATGGGGTTTAAACATTCTTTCTCTGTGACCAAACCTTCGTCATACCAGAATCTGGTTTGTGTTTGAAAGAGAGATGTAATTCCTACAAGGGCTTTGGTAGAAAGTCAGATGTTTCATTCTGAAGGAGACCTGTGTTTATAAATCTGCTGCTTTAGCAACCCAATTAGGTATACAAGAAGTATCTTTGGATCAGAGTCTGACTGCAAATGCCAAATAAGCTGGGACTCAGCATACTCAATATTTGTTGCAGATTTGCCTTAGTTGCTTTGGGTTTCCCAGCACTGAATTTATCCATGACCATATACAATAGCTTCCTGCTGCTGCAAGGGGGCACATTGCACCCTCTCCTCTGCTCAGTAGCTCTGTCTGCTTTTACTGCTGCTTTAGCTGGCTGGATTAGCAAGCCACAAGCAGGGATCCCATGTTAAGATGCCAGTGTTTGGAGGAATGTGGTGAACTGCAAGTGCTCTGGGGCAGCTGTAGGACTTTTCAGGTAAGCTCCCTTCGTGCTGTTTGATCCTTACGATTTTGAAGAGTATTTCTGAAACAGAAAACTAATGAGTACTGATGCATTATCTTTGTCATTCTGCCTGTAGCCTGAAAAGCAAACCTCTGGAGATGAACTGTTTCTTTTCACTCTCTGTGGCTTGTTAATCTTGAAACTTGCAGAGGAAAATAGAAACGTTAGCTGTTTCACAGCTAACCGCTTTAGCAAAACTGCCTGGTTTGTGCACGTTAACCCTGAACTGCCTCCTCCCATGGCAGAGATGCCATCCCTTCCCCAGCACCACTACCTTGATGCATGCCAAAAGTTGTGCATGAGCAATGGCCAGCTGGGTAGATGTGTTCTTTTTCTTCAGTGAGAGCTTTGACATCTCGGAAATAGGAGTGAGGCTGTTACGTAACTCCTAGCCCGTTGCAGTGTGTGCTCTGGGAGGCAGGGAGCCCTGACTCAGGGTTAGGCCCAGCTTTCTGTCTGTATGCAAAAATCATGAAAACCACAGTGCACAAGGCTTGTGTCGCTGGTGTGTCAAAGTCAAAATAATAAGATCAGAGTGGATAAGTGCAAAAGGCTTCCACTTTTGCCCATTTCACAGAAGGGCGTGGAAACAGCAGTGCGGGTGCTGAAGTGGCTGTTGCTGCTCAGTGTGGGCACCACTCACACTCCCAGTTGGACCTCCTTCATGCCCATGGGCTAGTGTGGTACTGCCTGTGAGGGACCGGAACACCTCCTGGATGATCTGCAGGGCTTGGCTGTGCCCTGTAGCAGTTCTGTGTGGCAGGTTGCTGTTTGCTATTGTATTTCTGTCTTCTGTGGCTGAAAACCCCTCCTCAGGCAGGTCTGCTGATTATTTTTGCTTCATCTGGTGCTTTCTTGGACTGAACTGGCATGATGCATCTTCAGAGGCTCCAGCTTTGTTAGCATGGGGAGCCTGGGCCAGTTCAGCCCCTGGCCTGGGAGCCCAGTGCAGGGCCCAATCCTAGGTGGCTGTGCTAGGAGATGCCTGCCTTCAGGCCTCTGCTCTGTGGACGTGCGTGATCCACTGGCTGTTACTGCTCAGAACTTTCTGCGGGGCAGTCCCACATGGGGCCGTGCTCATGGTAGTGGAGTTGTGTGGGCACAGCCACATGGGATTTTCCTGTAGCTGCTGCCAAGCGGAGGCATTGTGGTCTGGGTCACGGTGGAGCTGCCTACACGCCTGCCTACTCTGCTTTCCCCCTTACTCCCCCTGCTTCGCTTTCTCTCTTCATGTGGGGATTCTTATTTTAGTCTGGATTTTGAGCAAGGCTGTCTCTAGGAGAGTGTTTTAGGATATTGCTTCATTTTTTTTCTTGTCATTTGTTTTCTACGTTGGATCAAAATGTTTTGTGTTCCCGTTTTTTCCCTCTTTCTAGCAAGAAAATAAAAATGGGGGAAGGGCGTATGCTTTGGGTTGGAAATTCTGCAGCTTACAGAGACTTATATTTTTAGAACACTGCAAGAATTAGGTAGGTGTTTATGTGCGGTTGGCAGGCTAAGTAGCAACTTGTTAGAAAATACCTGATAAATAAGTCTGAGTGATATTTTTTTTTTCTCATACCATCCTGTAAATAGTGGCTCTGAACTTGCATTTAACACTAGAACACGAAGCCCCAGTTGGTTCAAAGGGGAATGCATATAAGAAACGATGGCGTGTGTGGAAGAGAAACTTCCATCCAGTAAAATGGGGCCAATTATCTTGTGCTTGCTTTGGACCGGTGTTTTTCTGTTCCAACGTTATGTTTCTGCTTGATCAAATAGTATTAACTTGTTCGTCTTAGTGTGGCTTTTTAGAATTGGAGTTTTTAGAATCTAGAACTCAGCTTGGAAAGCTGAAAGGAAAATATTTTTAATCAGTACTTAAATGGGTGTTCAAACGTACTTTTTTTTGCTCAGTGCAGTGATTTATTTGGAAATATTACTTTTTTTTTTATTAGGGAGAATTCCTCTGTGCCTTGCAACCTTCAGATACAAGGCATTCAGATAAGGTGCAACATCTCCTGTGATGGCTTGGGCTTTCTCATTTTTTTTTTTTTTTTTCTGTAAATTGTTGTCCAAAACTCAGCTGCTTTTCACTGCTTTCAGCTTGGTCATAATCCTCCAGCAGCGCAAGCTGCAGTGGTGGCAGGACTGTCATGCAGAGCAGCTCCTTGCTGGTTCTGCACAGGCCTTTTCTACGACCAGGCACCTGCACCTCCCATGTGCAATGTCTCATTTTCTTCTAAGTCATCTGGGTTTGCTTGGCGTCCTTGTGCCGTGCCATCATACACTCCAGCTGATTTTGGTCAGAGTGTAGCAGGACCCAACACAGGCTGAACTTTTTCAGATGAACATCCTTCAAGCCTGTTTTGGCCAAGTCTCTACTTGATCCTGCTTGTGAAAATAAGATTTTTTTTTTTTTTTCTTCCTCTTAGTTCTGTGCCTGTTTTGCCTCTGGCATCCAGGATAAAGCAGTAATGAAACCTGTAACCTAGGCAAAGTCTGATACTGACCTTGATACTGACCTTTGCTGTGGTTGTCTTTATTACATTGTATTAATTTATCAGCAAACCATGAAGGATTTTTTTTTTTTTAACTTACCTGTCTTGCTTGATTCTAGAAGAAAATATTTGAGTTGAATCAATTTCTAAGCCTATGACTTGATCAGAAAAGAGAAAATTTGAGATGACTGGAACATGTGCAGTGACTGTGTGTTATGGAACTGAACTTTTTTCTTAGGGCTTCTAAGAATGAGATTGTAATCTATATAGTATGTGGAAATAAATACATTCATAAAAGCATTAAAGCATGGAAAAAAATTGTTCTGAACTGGGTATATCAGGAGCCCAGAAAAGCAGGCTTTTTTTCAGGAGAACTTGATGGCTTTTTGAGCTGGTGTCAGCAGTTGGAGGCTGGTGCTGCTGGAGCTGCCCAGGTGGGTGCTGAGGTGTCAGGAGCAGCAGGAACTGGAGCAGATCAGTCTAGGAGGCAGACAGCCTGAGACATGGGAGCATCTACTCACTGTCTCTAGCATTGTAGAGTGCTCTGCTGGCACCCACAGCCCTTTGATTGTAGTTAGAGTCATTTGTAACTACTTGTGAATGGATTCAGTAGGTCACATGCAGAAGTCCTTAGGGCTCTTGTCTCCACACAGTGTCTGTGTACAGAATAGTAATTTTAGCATGTTCCTGTGCTGAACAGGAATGTTCAGGTCAACTCTGATTCCTGTGCTGGAACTGCTAGTGTTATTGGATAGTAGACTACAGAAACATTTTGTAGTTTGGTTGGACTGTGTGGTTAGGATTGTTTCTATGCTGTGCTAGAGCTAGCAAAGGTTAATCTTGTGACTTGGATGGGCAATTCAAATAATTTCATCCTGTGTTCTGACTGTAAAATGCTGTTTCTGATGTGTAACTAATTTAAAGGAAATCTATGTTCTACATTACTTGAGAATAAGACTATACTAAATATTTTTGTGTTTGAATTCCTGGGGGGGAAAGGAAGAAGTCCTACTAGCAGGAATCCTAAATTAGTTTAAAACAAACATGACCATTGTTTCTTTTAAATATTGCACAGTGCACACAAGGGAGTGTTATTGCTAGTGCCAAAGTTAACCACTGGCAGAGAGAATGGCCATTCCTCCCTCCTGTCGTGAGTGAACTCTGGATATAAACAAGGGGACTCTGCACCAATAAAGTGCATCCGGAGACGGGATGTGTGGGGCAGGGGGTGGGGGAGGGCTGTGGTCCCAGTTCAGTATTGGCTCTTGTAGATGGACAGATGCAGAGGTGGGCTTCTCTCTTGGCCTGGGCAGGCTTATGTGCACTGTGACCAAACCAGGCTGGTACGTGAGTACAGTGGAAGACAGGTCTCACATCCAAAGCAGCAACACAGGGGCAGGTTTGTTGTACAGCAGGAGGTGATATGGCAGAATACTGCAAAGGCAGTGTCATTTGGGAGCAAAAATAGATATACGTAGCTTCTCAGATGCTGAAGCAGTTGAGACATGCAGCTTTGATATAGTTACCCATGAAAGGTCTTCCGCTGCACTTCTAGACAAGTGTTTCGAGTAATGTGCTGGGTCTGTTCCTTCATCAGACTGTGTCAGAGGGAGTTGATGAGTGTGCAGAACTTGCAGCAAGACCAGGTCTGGTGGCAGTGCTTTGAGCAAGTACTGTGATGTGACTGATCTTCAACTGTATATAAAGTGGGAAACATAGGAAAAAAATAAAAATAAAAAAAGCACATGTTCTTCCATGTTTGTTTTGAATAATGGAAAAGGCAAATGCATGTCTCTCTTCTCTTTTGGCAGAACCAGCTCCTTGCGAAAGGCTTGCTGTTCATAGAGGAGAAGGTTAAGCTGTGTGAAGGCAAGTACAGTAAGAAACCCATTTTGGAGCAGGGTCCATGTGGGCTCTTTCAAGTCATGCTTTGATGTTTGTCCAGAGGAGATGACTCACGTAACTGACAAACATGCAGCACTTTCTTATACTGCCTGAGAGTCACACAAACTATCGGGGTCATGTTGCACTGCAGTCTGTGCATTGCTTATGGCTGGAGGGCTGTTCGCAGAACTGTGTGTCTGCAGTATTCCTGCCAGTCATGGCTTCTCTGTGAGAGTGGTAGCATGGGTCTTGGGTGGCATTTGAACCTGGGCTCAATGCACTTCTAAGCTAGATGTGAATCCTGTTGAGAAACTGTGCTGAGAGTCCTCTACCTTTCATTTCTGAATGTGATTTGTGGCTCTACTCTCTGACTGGACTCCTGGAAGCATGATTTTCGTTACAGAAGTACTGTGTCATTCAGCTTTTGAGAGCTGAGCTAATATCTCTTGTGTAAATGTAAAGAGAAATTGATCATGTGCATGGGATTGGAATTACTCAGAAAAGAAGCTAACCATTCATGAAGATCTGTTCAAACCACTGGGTTACAGATGCCAGTTGCCACAGAGCCAGTGGACAAAGGCCAGCTTGGAGCAGCAAGGCTCAGGGGTAGCTGTTAGGGAAGTTAGTCTTGTTATTAATGGTTTGCTCAAGCAGAGAGTGCTGGCTAAAGCACACATCTTTATTCAAAACTAGGCTACCATTTGATTTGACCCAGTTTTGTAGCCTGTAGGGAAGATCCCTTGCTAATCATCAGCTTGCGGTATCTGGGTCGTTAAATGCCAATAGACACTTATAACCTTGTGTTGTTGCTGGTTCTTCCGTGCTGTTCTTCATCAAGTGACTCTCTCTGCCCAGCATGCTGTGGGACTGACTGGACCTTGATGATTTTACTATGCAGTTGTCCACCCTCTGCTTGGTGTGTGCTTCTTTAGCACAGACCCTGTAATGAAGGGGGGGAAAAAAAGGCAGATTTACCCACTTCTTGTGAATGTGGATACCTGCCATGCTGCTGCTGTCAGCTCTTCGGACTAGACACCGTATGGCTTATCGCAGTCTGATATTTTGTTGTGGTTTTTTAAATTCATATAAAGTTATTCAAGTTTCTGCTTTAGCACGAGGAAAAGTGAGTTACAGACTACAACAGATTGAGAGCAGACAGGGAGTAGTTTGCAACCAGTCAAGTAGTTTATGTGGTTGAAATTTCCCAGGCAGACAGCAAATCCTCCTTGCTAAGCTTTATTCCGCGCCCCCCCCCCCCCCCCCCCATCCCCAGTTCAATGTGACCCTGGATCCACTGCACCCTTGCAGGCTGGCGTCTCTGCATGAGATGACTTTTCCTTCATAACATATAGACTTGTCCAGGTCCTGTGGTTGCAGCAACAAGAACTTATTGTGCACGTCCTCTGTTAGTTCTGTCTTCCTGGAAAATTTCTCCTGTCCCAGTACAGAAAAATGGAGTCATGTTCCCACTGCAGGGCACGGCACTATTTTACTGTGTCTGTTTTTTCTAACCTCAGTCTCATATTTTAATGTCATATTTTTCTTGATATACTCTGTCAGACTCTTTTTCAATGCCTGTAGGATTTATAATTTTTTTGAAGAAACAAACCACTCTCCATTCCCCTTCAAAAAGAAAAGGATTCTGGCATTTCACTTTTAGCTTTGCACAGACAAATTACAGACCTGGGGAGGAGATGGGGGGGAGAGGGGGGAAGAAGTTCACCTGTTTCCTGTTGTCTTTTTCACTTACATCTGGCAGTTTCTGGCGGTGGGTATCTGTTATGGGAGTGCTGGGTAGGTCTCATGTGCTCCACTTCAGAAGCTGGTGGCATATCTGAGATACTTCCCTCTCAGCCCTCCTACAGTCAGTGAGGTCTCTGCTTGAAAGGAAACATCTGCAGAACCTGGTCCTGCTGACTCTTCCCTCTGAATGGGTCATAAGCAACGTGACCACTGGGTAACCCACTAAAAGCTCATGTGGAAGTCTCCACATGGGGAAAATGCTTTAGTGCATAGTGATACTGCTTCCCTTAGATGCAGTTTTATTGTCTTCCAGTTCCTCATTTCAGCTTGAAGCTGAGACTTTGAAGCTGCCTTGAGCAGCTTTTGAGCAGCTTTCTTCATTTACTGCTCCTCGAGTCTTGTCTACTTGAGAGCCTCACATAAGGATCTGTGAGAGAAAATGAATTTGTCAGAAACTTATATTATTAAGCGTGTCTGTATTTGCTCCTGGAATTTCTAGGGTTTGTATATAAACTGGGAAAAAAAGGCTTGGGAAAACATTGGGACTTGTGATGGGAAAACTCCTCTGAGAAGCTCCAAGGTTTTGGGCTTAAGTGCTGAGAAAGATACAGCTCTTTAAGTCAAGCCTATAAGAATAATTTAACATGTCTATCCAAACTATCATGTTCAGTAAAGCATTTTCTTGTTAATAACAGGTTTTTGACCACAGTTGTATTCCTGTTACAGGAGTTGTGAGTTGTATACCGTGGTCTGCCTTCATTTGAAATATCCACTTATGCTTGGGGATATGTGTTGGAGTCAGATTCACATGAGGGCTAACCACAAGTCTGTTTCACTCAGGAATCTTCCAGTTTGCCACGCTTGAGAGGAGAAGCTGCTAGAGTAGTGCCACGGCTTTGTGGCCTATCGAAGTTGTGGATTCCTTCAAGAGTTCATGACTTCTGTGTCTGCTCTTAACGGGTGGTCAGATGCTGGAGATGAATTTGCTCTTACAGAAGGTCTTTCTGACTCAGAGGCTACAGGAGAGCTGATACTGGCTGTGACCTCCCAGCTTCCACACGCAGCTGCTAGCATGCAGCTAGGCTCCTGTAATAGTCCAGTAATTGTGAGCTGTGAAGTTGCACAGCCCTTTGCTCAGACTTTGAGCCTCCTTTCAAAGATAAACTTTGCTGTTTTGTTTGTGTTTGTCTCGTGTTTTGCATGGGGCCGGGCCTGATCTCTTGTCACTATGTGACAGAGCAGTTTATGATCACAACCTTGTGTCTCTGCCAGTTAAGGTAAAGCTTTGCTGGGGTATGCTTGTTTCTGTGAGGAGAAAACTGAATGTGAGTTTGTGTCTCTTCTTTGGGGAAGAAGAGAGTAGTGGAACAATTCAACTGGATTTCAGTTGCAAAAGCTCTTTACTGCTCCCAATCTCTGTTTTTGTAGGTGAGGATCGCATTGACATCCTGTCTGAAATTTGGGATCACTACTTTACAGAGACTCTTCCTACGCTCCAGGCAATATTCTACCCAGTCCAGGTAATCTTAATTAAAGTAACTGTGATGTCTGCTAACAGCACAAGGAAACGTCTGTTTCAGCAGAACTGGCTAGTGCCCACGCAGGTCTCAAAACCTTGAAGCTAAATCTGAGCAGAAGTAACATTTGTCCAGATCAGCATTCATTTTTAAGAAAGTCTGCTAAAATCTACTGGGCGAGCGCAGTCTTCTGAGCTTTTATTTCCCTTTGTCTACCCTCTATCTGTGCTTAACTAAGCTTGTATACCTATATTATTGGATTATTTGTCTAGATTGAAGCTCTGGACCACTTGCAGAAGTAGGTTCTTCCATTTCCAAATATTTGGAACTCTAGTACAGATGTCAGTGTCGATTTGCCTTCGGAGAAGGAAATATGAAGACCAGATCATGAGCAAATGTGTCTTACTCATCCAAACTACTTACGGAGTGTTTACTTCCAAGCTGTCTTTGGAAAATCTCCTGTTAGGATTTCTAGAGATTTGATAACGGGGCAAGTAAATCTCTTAAGGACACACAAACAACACAGCTTGTGTAAGACTTATTTATACCGAGTATTTTAAATCTGAGTATCCCATCAGAATTGTTGGACTCTATCAGTTTTTCATGTAGCTTTGCCCAAAGTTTCTGTATGAGAAATCTGGATATCTCCCTAGGCTATTTTAATCTTCTGTCCTGTCAGAGAAGCAGAAATGTACTTCATGAGTAGAATGACATTGAGGAATGCTACCTGCCTTCTCTTGACTTTTGACTGTTCCACGAGAGATGTGTTTTCTGGAAAAGTTTCTTTTAGTTATATACCCTTTGAGCTTCACATGCTGCCTTTCAAAGAAAACAATGTTTACCCCTTTTCCTCCAATCCTATTAAAGCTAGCATCTCCTAAAAGAGTAAAGGCCTTCTATAAAGACGGACACTAACCTTTTTACTGTGTTTATTCTTTCCTTGCTGCAGAAGCTTAAAGGTAGGTGTTTGGCAGCTAAAACTGCACAATTCCAATATTCTCCCTTTCTCTCTCTGTGCAACTAACTCACAGTCATGGAGTGATCTCATCTGTTTATGTAGCAGTTCGCCTGCACTGCAGTTATCTGTGCACTGTAGAAACAGCTGAGCTATCTGTGTTATGTGGTACCTGCAAATGCTAATAATTCTTCCACTTACCAGGAAAATCTACCTCAGTGCAAAAACTACCACAGAGTAGTTGCAGCTTTCAGAATTTACTTGGTAGTGATTAAACTATGAGTATGGGATGTTGAGATTCTTTGAAATAATAATTTTCTTAGGGTCTATCTTGTTGCAAATTCTTTGTCAAAAATCTTTCACAGAAACTGTTAGGGATGTGTTGTTTCACAGATGAAGAACTGAAATGTAGCAGACGGAGTATTTAAAACTTTGCAAGCACCTATGTCCTATATATGTTTATGAATTTGACTCCCTCTGGTTATATCGAAGAACCTGACTCTAAGTAAGCTGTACTAGGTTACAATGAAGTGAGTTGCTGGCACAGCAAGAAACCGATGATAATGCTCTTATCTCAAGCTAATGCACTTGTAGTAAGCTTGTTTTTTTCTACAAATAAGGAACTGTGTGTGCCTATTTATCTGATGTATTACCAATAGTAAAGAGAGATCATCAGCAAATCTCTTCCACTAAGTTGCTGTTCTGAAGATACCTTACTCCAGTAGCTGAGAAGGTCTGTGTGTGGTGTACTATGTAGGGAACTCCTTTGTTGCAAATGCCAGCAAAAGCATTTTGTAACTTTTTTGTGATCCTGCTGGCTGACCATTCAAAATGAAAGTAAGTCAGCCAAATATGTGAGCATGTAACCAGAAGTAACTTTCTATCTCAACCAAGTTTAAACCTGAGGCTCATTGCTGTTGCAGAAGTATGACCTTTAAGCGGCCAAGTGGGTTAAATTGCTGTACAGAGGCAAACTATGTAAACAGGTCACTGACTTTAATATAATTGCAGCTGTTGATGTAACCACTTGGTGTGGAAAAAGAATAGCAAATCTTGTTTTGCTTGGCACAATGAGATGTTTGCATTTTGAAATGAGGTATGAAATTAATGGAGCTAAACTGCATGATTATAAATAAAAAGTGTGCAGCTGCTGAAATATAGTTTGGAGATAAATATGAACCAAGCAGTTCTACACCTCAATGTTTCTAAGCACTCAGTTTAAAACCAGCAAAGTGCTTTCATGGTGGCAGTGCCACCTGCCACACCACTGGCTTTAGGTCATATTTACATATTGATGATGCTGTTAATTATGACATTAAAACCATTATGAATTAAAGATTAACTGATGTTAGTTCCTTCCAGCTAAATATTTGCCTCAGTGAGTATGTTATGGATACTATAAAATGGTTGCAAAATAGAGTGCAGGGTCAGAGATTAATGTGTTGGGGAGAACAAGGAAAACTTTGGGCTGGAAAGTAAGCAGGGCTGGGAGAAAACTTTCTGCTGTTAAATGGGGCAAGATAAAGTCACATGTGTCTTAAGCCTGGCAGGAGGAAATGTAGTAATGCACTAGAATGCCCAATGGGGTCCAAGGATGCTTAGTGTTCTAAGAAATAGAACAATGTCTTCACTTGCTAAACCTTCTCACTTCTTGTTGTTAAAGGCCACAGTGTACCTAGAGGTAGAAGTCATAACTGTTGCTTTCATTCTCTCTAGTTGCTTTTTAAACGGTGTCAGTACAAGCAGTCTAACTGGCTTTGTTCTAGCCTAAATCCTAAAATCTATAGTTGACTGCATTGTGGACTTCTGTCTTACCAGCTGGGTCTAAAGTGCAGAAGCTGAGCAGACAGAGACAGAACAGAAGTAGGCTTGATTAAGGAATATTCAGTACTGAGCTCTTTCCCTACCAAATCTTCTGTGATTTTTCAGCTCCAAGCATCAAAAGCACAAGTTGCATCCATCCTGGGCTTCATGTGTTTGTGCCCAGGCTGGCTTTCAGTTGGATTTTATGAATAGGTTATCTTCTGGTGAAATACAAAACTTTACTCCAAACCTAACAACACATAACGTAAGAAGTTACTCCTTTGAGAGCTTATTTGAGACAGGCTGAGTAGGAAGCTACTAGAGTGCTGAAAGTTCTCACACTGTGCAGCTATGGGTGCTTTGTCACAGCAGCAATGGGCAGGGTAGTTCATTTCTACATATATTTATGTTGCTGTGGTGTTTCCATATCCCTTTACCAACTCTTGGATTTTTTGCCTTCTGTGTTTTCTAGGGTCAGGAGCTGACCATACGTCAGATTGCTCTTCTTGGTTTCAGAGACTTGGTCTTGCTAAAAGTGAAGTTGGAAGAAATTCTTCCTCTGGTCCAGACAAAGCTCCCAGCTTCCATTGTCCAGATGCTGTTAATTCTGCAGGTGGGGAGCATCTTCTTTACTTTGTTTCACTCTGTTTAAGATTCTTGTCCTCACCTAACTGATACAGACCTTGGAAAGGAGGGTGGGGAGGGCAGTGAGTGTCATGAAGGGGAAGACAGGTGTACTTATGTGAGAGTGCTAAATGTAAAAATGCTGAATTTGAACAGTTAGTGTCCTGAGCTTTTCTGGATATTGGTAAGGATAGGTATGTAAAAGGGCCAGGTTTTGCTCTTCTGTTTGCATTTTCCTTAGTACTTTGTCTCACTAGCTAGGAACAGTCCCAGTGCTCTTCTAATTTTGTCACAAATCACAGAATCACGGAATTGTGGGGGTTGGAAGGGACCTCTAGAGATCATCTAATCCAACCTCCCTGACAAAGCAGCTCTCTAGCCCAAGTTGCACAGGTAGGTGTCCAGAGAAGAAGAGTCCACCACCTCTCTGTGCAGCCTGTGCCAGTGCTCTGTCACCTGCACTGTGAAGAAGTTCCCATGCATATTTGTGTGGAACTTCCTATGCATCAGTTTGTGGCCGTTTCCCCTCGTCCTAACACCACACACTGCTGAGAAGGGTCCAGGCTCGTCCCTTTGCCTCCTGCTCCATAGATATTTGTAGACATGGATCAGATTCCCTCTGAGTCTTCTTTTTTCAAGGCTGAACAGACCTGGGTCTCTCAGCCTTTCCTCATAAGGGAGGTGTTCCGCACCCTTTATCATCTTTGCAGCCCTCTGCTGGACTCTTTCCAGGAGACCCCTGTCTTTTTTGTGATGGGGAGCCCAGAACTGGACCCAGTACCTCCAGGTGGGGTTTGACCAGGGCAGAGTAGAACGGGGGGATCACCTCCCTTGACCTGCTGGCTGCGTTCTTTTTAATGCACCCCAGGATACATTGGCCTTCTTGGCCACCAGGGCACACTGCTGGCTCATGGCCAACCTGTTATCCACCAGAACACCCATGTCCTTCTCCTCAGAGCTCCTCTCCAGCAGGTCATCTTCCAACCTGTACTGGTGCATGTGGTTATTCTTCTCTAGGTGCAAGACTCTACACTTGCTTTTGTTAAACCTCATCCAGTTTTTCTCAAAGATGATAGAAAGCAGCTCAGTGATCACCTCTGCCAGCTCTCTCAGCGTATGTGGGTGGGTCTCAGTAGCACTCATGGATTTATGTACATTGATGTTGTATAGGCACTCTTGGATCATCTTCTCCCTCGCCAAAGTGGAGCCTTCCATTCCCCAGACCCTCTCACCCCCACAGTCCAGGAGTCCCAAGGGGGCTTTCCCACAGTGAAGACAGAAACAAAGATGGTGTTCAGTATCTCTGCCTTCTCTGCATCCCCCATTACCAGAATGTCCCCTTCATTTAGTAGGGGACCCACATTTTCCCTAGTCTTTCTTTTACTGTTGACATACTTTAATAAAAAAAAATAAAAAAAAAAACAAAAAACCTTTATTATTTTCCTTTATCTCCTTCACCAGATCCAATTCCAGGTTGGCTTTGACCTTCCTCCTTGCAGGCCTGCATGCCCTGACAATATTCCTATATAATTCCCAAACGTCGGCCCCTTTTTCCACATTTCATGGACCTTTCTCTTCCCTTTGAGTTTATGCATGAACTCCTTGCTCATTCACACAGGTCTCCTGCCACCCTTGCCCCATTTCTTACTCACGAGGACACACTGATCCTGAGTTTGGAGGAAGAGCTGTTTAAATGCTGACAGGCTCTCACAGTCCCCCTTACCTTCTAACACCCTAGCCCATGGGATAACTCTGAAGAGGTCCTGGAAGAGATAGAACTTGACTTTCCTGAAGTCCAGGGTAGCAATTCTACTTTTGGTTTCCTTTTACCACTCAAGATCTTGAACTCCACCATATTGTGATTACTACATCCCAATCTGTTCCCAGCCTTCAATTCCCTAATGAGCCTATCCTTATTAGTAAGAACAAGGTCCAGCAATCCCCTGCTCCTCATTGGCTCCTCCACCACCTGCATCAGAAAGTTATCATCAACACATTGCCAGCAAGTAGTTGGAGGCTACTTTCAGCTGCTTGTAGAAGGCCCCCTTACCTTCTGACACTCTCAGGGCACCTATAATAAACCTTCATAACAGTGTCCCCTGCACTAGCCTGCCCCTTGACTCTCACCCACAAACTCTCCACTGGTGTATCACCCTCCCCCAGGTCAAGTTTGCTATGTTCTAGCTGCTCTCTCACATAAAGAGTGACTCCATGACCCAGCCTCACCATCCTGTCATTCCTAAAAAGCACATAGCCATCCATGACAGCATTCCAGTTATGTGAACTGTCCCACAACGTCTCTGTGATTGCTGTGAGATCATGGCCTTACACCTTCATGTCCTCCATTCCCCTGAACAGAAGGGAATTGCGTACCACAGTTACCCTTCCGTGTTTCCTGGTGGAGGCAGTCCCAAGGTGTGGGGACAGCCACATCACCCTGTCCCCCTGATAGGCACATCCTCCCTTGCTTCCCCACTTACCTCCTCATCAGTTTCCTGCACTGTAAGCATATTGCTTAGGGGGACCTGGGGAAGCAGGGTAGGCAGGCAGGGAACGCACCCTTGATGGCAAGCTGGGAATTTTTTCCAACCCTCCTGCATGTCACATCTGTCCACTACTTTTTTGAGGCTATCTCCCTGACCCCTCCCTCTGTCCCACTATCAAGTCACTCCAGCAGTCAGTCTCCTGTTCACGCTCCCTGATGGCTCTCAATCCCTCCTCCTCCTCCCTGAGCTCCACCACCAGGCTGAGCAGCTCATCCACCTGCTTGCACCTTGTGCAGGTGGAATCCTGGCCAGCAGCAGGCTGAGGCACTGTGTGCAGCCAGAGACCTGAACTGATATGTTTCTAGGCAGGCCCTCTGTCTGAGTCGCTACAGCCTTCTTGTGGCAAGCCCGCTGTCTGCTGGAGACCGTGGTTAAACCTACAGCCTCAACGACTACTAATGAGAGAGCTGGTCACCTGGGCAAAAAGGGACTGCACTCATACACCCTGCCGCTTGACCTGCCTGCTGTGCCTGCTGCTGCAGTACTGTATGGGTGGTCCACTCACTCTGACTTCCCCTCTCTGCTGACAGTGGGCAGCAATAGCCTTTTCTCATCTGATGCGCTACTTCTGTCCTCCCTAATGCTGGCCAAAGGTCAAGAGATAAAGAGTGGGCAGTGCCAGCTCCACCCTGCTAGCTAAGCAGCCCGACCACAAGCTGCCAGGCCCAGTGCTTCTCTGGCTTCAAAAAAGCCCTAAAGAGAGCTTTTTGGTCAGCCTTTTTTTTTGCTTTAGATCCCTTGTCCAGTGCAGTCTTACAGGCCTTGAAGCTGGTCTCTGCAGCAATCAACATCTTCCAGACTCTGCGAACACCTCTAGTTCTCCCGATTGTCAGCTTTGTAATGACCTAGCATGTCCCCCCTTGTAGATGATAAAGATGCTAGAAGGATACTGCCTGCTGGCTCCCTAATACCTCCCCTTCTCCTGGATGGGATGGGGAATCTTGCCTGTGTGAGGAAGAAAATCTTACGGCAGTGAGCAAAACTGCTGGTTTTCCAAGGGCATCTCCTAAGAAACACAGACTTCTTGTGAGAACTGTCCTTTATAATCAGGTCTAAAGGCAACCGTGTCCCTGTCTTCTAAGCAGGACATGTATGGCCAAGTTTATCGTTTGATTTATTTCTTTATTTTTGTGTTGCTCAGCCTGACAGTCCTGAAAAATACCATAATCCAGGTGGCTGTTTGGGTTCCTCTTACTTCTATTTCATTTCAGATATACCTCATGACGTGTGATGGGGAATAAAACTTGCTGAAGCATGTACAATCAAAGTTGCAAAGTAGCTAAGCTAATATTTCTGTGATAGTTCTCACTCAGGTCAGACCTCCCCTATGACCCAGGCTGTAATAGCAGGAAGTACTAGAGTGCTAGCTCAATTTCCATAAAGTATCTTAATAAAAAAGACGTCTGGGGGCAAAGAGAAATCTAAAAGTGACATATCTGAGAAAGAAAAGCCTAGTGAGGGTTTGCAGGAAGCAAGTCTGCAGGCATTTTCTGAAATTACAGTGAAATTGCTTAGTGTTAGCCACGATCTTTCGTAGCTGTGTGCCAAGCTAGAGAGAGTGCTTCTCCTGCAGGCCTCTCTTAGGGAAAGAGCAGGGCTTTGCCCAAGCTGTGGTAAGGCATTTCCACAGAGACGTTTCCTGGCAGAAGTGCCTTGGTGTAGCTGTATTGCTGTAGTTATTCTGTGTAAATGTCATGTTACTTGTATCTACCTTCCTATCCTATGGTCATAACAAAAAAAATAGTCCCCTGGCAGCCTGTTGCCTATAGGAATATGACTGTGATGTGAACATGGAGGTTGATGTGAACAGCCACCAAACCTCTATGATGGCTCTTCAGCTGTGATCCTCTAAGGGCTGTGCTAATACAGCTGAGGTATTCCAGAGCTAAGGTATTTGAAAGACCCTAGGCCTTATCAGAACTTTATTTCATAAGAGTAACAATGGCTTTTCATGTTTGAATTTCAGAGTGTCCATGAGCCCGATGGCCCCAGTGAGAGCTACCTGCAGCTGGAAGAACTGGTCAAACAGGTGGTGTCGCCATACTTGGGTTTGTGTGAGGACCACAGTTTGTCTGGTAGCACCTGCTTGCTTGGTAAGACGTGCAGCATGCAAAAGCTCTTTCAAATACTTTGTGTGGTACACAGGTTGGGTAGGGGATGCAGTGCGCATCTGTGCTAGAAAGGAGGTGGTACATAACTCCACAAGAGAGAGAGAAAATGAAGGTTAAAGCACTCTTAAGAAGGACCTGGTTAATCTATTTCTGAGTGTAGTTTTCTCCATTCTTTCTGGAGGCAGGTTGGATTTTAAAGCTTCTCTCTGTGGTCTGAACCTGAGGTGCTTTCCTCACCCTCTTGCACGGGTGAAACTGCACATGTTCCTTGTCTGCCTGCCCTCTGTTCCTGCTTGCTCACCTGCCTTGACCCCAGCACTAGCTGTTACATCCACCACCCTTTGCAGATTGCTCAGTTCTTGTCTACTCATCATGAGGGGTTATGTTTTAATTTTTTGTTTATGTGGAGTCTTTCTTGCATTTGAGCATTCTGCTTGGAGGAAAAAAGTCTGTTTAAACTGTGGCTAGATTGAGCTGAGAGAGAACCACACTGCAGAAAGCAGATGCTCATAGTAGAAAACCTCCATATATGATTCAGGAGATCTACTAACTAACTAGTATGGCCAGCAAGAAATATTGACTAGCTAAGAAATAGATATGGCAATGTTGTTTAGGTAACCAAAGAGATTTAAATGGGGCAAGTGAAGAAAGCTGTAGCCCCCTGCTTTTTCTGTGGTAAGCTGTAGCCTCTCCTTTGACACAAACTTTGTCTGGATCAACGCACAGTCTGTCTTATGTTACACCTTAGCAGCATGGTCAGGGTAAAAGATGGACTCATGGTGGAATGGTTCTTCAGAGCTTGGATGACCTGCATCTGTAACAAACACTTGTCATTGCTTTAGATAAGCTATGGTTCAGGCTTTTTATTTTTGCTGGGTGAAAAAATGTTGGACTTAGGTGTTGCAGGCCAGATCTGAGGCCAGATGTAGACCGCAATCATCCTGTATATGTCGAGCTTTGACAAGTGGTTGTTTGGCTGTTTTTGGATGCCTGCATGGTGCTGGGATAGTGTGAAGTGCCTGACCTTTACGGAAGCTCCTTGCCAGCCTGGATTTCTGCCAGCTGAGCAAAGCATTGGAGTTATAAAACAAAAAGTTCACATGAACTGGCCTTGTGAAGTTCATGTGCCTTAAAATCATTGTACTTGCTTGGATTTTAGCTGTCATTTACTTGTTTGTGTTTTCAAGGAGGCCTTTAGCCCCTGTTCCACCCTGTGCTGAGGAAGGGGAAGAAGTAACTTTAGTTTGCATTATACAGCAGACAAAAAGAGCAGCATCTTTCTGCAAATAACCTTGTTGTTTTTAAAGTGCTCCTGTGGTGGTGGTTTCAAATAATTGCTGCTTCTCACCAGTTTTCTTTCTTCCTTTCTCCTTTTCTTCTGCCACCTTTTTTGCTCTCTCAGAACCAGTGTGTTCTCTCACTAGGCAGCCTGTAATGACAGTGAGTCCCAGCAGTTTCTCTGCCATGTAGTGGCTCTGTAGTACCTTTCTGTTGGGCTTTGAGTGTGCTTGCATTCTCAGTAGATGCTGTGGACTGCAAACTGCAATCTAGAACACAGCCTTCAAGTTGCACTGGTGTTGAGAAATGCAGTTGAGGAAGGTTGTGGTCACAGCTGTGAATAAACATAAAGCTTTGGCCTTCAAGGCTGCAGTATGTTAAACTTGATTTAATCTGAGAGAGGAAGGTAACCTTTCTCAAGAGAGAGCATCTTTTCTGGCTGTTGGCAATAGGCTCTCCATTATAGGTGAAATAACCTTCCTTCCACTAGAAGCCCATGAGAACACACAAACTAATCTTCGAGTTCTCTGCTGCTCTTTTGTGCCATGATGTGGTTGTGGTTCAGCCACTGTGCGTGCTGGATCATAGCTCTGGGCAATGGGGTTTGGAGGCATTAAGCTGAGATGCCTTTTTCCCTAGAGGACTACTCTGAAGAAGATTTCACATGGGAAAGGTCATAGGAGAAGGTCAGAGCATTTTATTTCAGCACTCTGCTGCTTAGTTCTTCTCCCCACAGTCAGATTTTCGTCTTTCTGGATGAACTTCTATCCATTACCGTTCTTATGGCGATTTGATTCAGTGCATACATAGCACTGTTTTGGTGTCCAGTGGCGAGGCAGTGCCCTTCTGCATAAGAAAAGCACAACAAGTGGGGAGACACAAAAGATAGGTGGCTTGCAGAAAACAGACCGCAGTCTGATGCTTCTCAGCCATCAGTTCATAGCTGGAAGTTATGCAAGAGTTGCAGACTGTTCTTAATTTCCCAGAGGACTGTGATTGCTTGATAGAGCAATCAAAGGAGGAAAAGTAAAGCAATAAATCTATGTTCAGAGTTCAGCCTAACTCTTTTTCTGATTGCTATAAAGAATTGTACTTCAGTTTCATAAAAATCATCTATGGATATGTTTTTTCCTCAAAAGGGTTAGATCATCCCTCACTTGAAGAGAATGATAAATTCTTCACTATGAGTTTCTCTGTTTCAGTACCTGATCAGTAATGTGTAACCCATTTCTGCAACTAACCTGATCTTGAAAACCTCAGATGAACAAAGATCCTCAGCTTTTCTGTGCAGTCACTTGCAGCCCTCATTCTTGGCGTTCCACTGAGTCGCTTAATGTCTTAAAAATGTCTTCTGCTTTTGTGGGGGAGAAAATAAGAGCAAGACTTCTTGTTGACTGCTCGGTTATCCTATCTTTAACAGGTACAGCTTCTGGCTAAATATTTGGTGGCTAGAGAAGGAAGAAAGTCTAACTTCTTCCACTGAGGCCTACCAGCTATGCTATATGCTTCCAACACACGTTTCTGTGGAATCCCATCAATTTCAGTGTGACAGCAGGAGGCAGGGCCATTCCCCAGTGCTGTAAAGAGAGATAAAACCCATGGCTATCTGAGATAAAATTGGAGCCCTTTGCCCTTTAGCTTATTTCATGCTCCTATCACCATCCTCCTCTCCCCTCTGCCCTAACTCCTGTGAAATTTTATGGTCAGAGATTGACTCTGACAAAGGTCTAGGTTATCAAATGCACTGAGATACTTAACCAGCTGTGTTTCTAAGCCCACCCGTGAAATGCTGTCAATATCTTGTTCCTAGTGCTTCTGCTGAGCTACGCAGGGAGTTACCTTCTGGATAGTGATCCACTTGGAGTCTGAATCCAAGCAGAAGCCACTGAAGTGTCAGAATAGATCTTCACAAACTTTAGGTTCTTTGCTGGGGAGATCTGGCTGTACACTTTTGAATTAAATATTTGGAAAGCATAGATGTGGGAGGTACTTTTCCTCAGGGGCATTAAGTGTTTGGCTAGTGTGTCAGCAAAGAGCTTTGCATCATGTTTTAGTGGAGTGAAGATTAAAATCTGGCTAGTGTAATGCATGAGTGACCTGACCAGTTATCAGAGATCAGTGTCTCCTTCAGAAATAGAAATAATGACTTGAGCCCTCTGCCTCATTTTCAAATGTTAAAAGAGAGGCTTGGCTTGCCAAGAGAGCTCTCTGAATGCTATCCTTTTCCTCTCTAGCTGCTGATGTTCCTGACTAGCCAAGCAAACTTCAGCTGGTGATCCCTTTCTTAGACAAATCCCCCACAACTAATTGCTTCCTGTGATGGCAGGCGTTGCTCTGCTAATTGCTGCAGTATTTAAGTCAGTGTATTTAAAGAGCATTCAAGAGTTTTAGAGACATGATCCAAGGCTATTGGAGTGTGAAATCAGATGGAACTAAAACATGAATTTCTGGATTATTCAGGATTTCAAAAATGGCCTTTGCCTTGCTTCATTTCAGCATCTGCCATTGCCATTCTCTGTCTGTCCCAGTTGTGTGACTGTAACAGAAGGGAGGAGAAGAGTTGAAGCTTAGCTTTCTCTCAGTTAAAATACGCACTAGGAGTAAGCTTCTGTTGACTGCTTGCCTATGTATAAAGCCATGAGAGCGTGGGTCTGTGTGCAGTGTGGATGAGGGCCCCACACTGGCTGCGCATCTGCCTGGTTGGTGGATGTTTTTTGCAATTCAGCCTTTTCTTAGTTCTGGGCTGAGCTGGAGCGTGTCTTCTCTGTCTTTGCAGTGTTTCTGGGTTACAGTGGTTACTGCAGTGTGGTCAGACTCAGGGCCTTTGCTTTATTTTTGCACACAGCAGGCAGCATTGTACTCCTGTTCCCATGCTGATAAAGTTTTGGGGAGAGGAGTGTGGTCTTGTGCGCTGCTGTTGGTGCTTGCTTTAATGCCAGCAGGCTTTTACAGTCTCCCCTTCCAGATTCTGGTCAGATTTTGAAATCCGGACAATGTTAGGTGTTGAAGCATCAACAGCTCAGTGAAGTCTGTTCCTCAGTGGGTGTGTGAACAGACGCACACATGAACACAAATACACACACAGTGCGTGAGCTGCAGAATGGTGAATACAGCCTGGCTGCTGGATGCAAACAATTGCAGTAGTAGAGGAGCACTTGTTAACCACTTTGCCACAGAACACACGGACGTACCAGAAGGGGATGTCACGACCAATTTTTCCAGAGTATGTGCAGGGAGGGTTGCCAGGCTGGGCAGGAGCAATTTTATATTATTGCTTCCTACACTGTGCTTGCATTCAATGGACTTTAATCTCTCAGGTCTTCAGGCTTGGCTGTTTCAGCAGCACTAAAAGTTTACACGCAGGCTGGCACTTCTTTCTCACGGGAATATTTTTATTTATTTGTTAAGTGAACCCTAAGCCATGGCCATGATTTTTCTCTTTCCTGCAAGCTGTGTCTGTTTAAGTGGAGCACATCTTCATTTTAAATGTGCTGTGTAGAATCCAGGAAAGGAAGGATTTTTGCCTCTGCCCAGAAAATCTGTAGCAATGGAGTCAGGAGAATCTACCACTTTTTTCCTGGTTCAGTTCAGTTTCATCTCCTCAGGCTTCTCCTAAGCCAAGAAATCTCTGCATAGATAGAGCTGCTGCAGGATAGACATAATGTAAGTATGAATTTGTGGAATTGCATATTGTAATGAACACATCAGAAAGCTGCTGAGCTCCTTCTCTCCTCTGCACCCATGAGCTGAGCAGCCCGTAACAGTGGCTGTGTTCCTGGCCTAGAGAGGAGGTGGGCACCAATGTGCATTGCAGACTGTTAGCTCGAGTCAGTCGTGTTACAAGTAAATAGCTACCCCACCACTGGCTCCTTGCTTTTGGCATCAACACCTGACTTTGTTGACAGCAGTCAGCAAGAAAGAAGCCCTGATAAGTAACGTGCAATGTGGAGAAGTAGCTGCTGCTTGGACTCCCATGTTATTTGAGTCTCATTGACACCGGGCCAATTTTCACAGCCCAGGTGCAGACAGCGCCAGCGATGCTGGTGCTGCTCTGTGGTGCTGGTGTGCTGCTGCCAGTGCCTGCAGGGTGTTAGAGGAGTGCTGCTGTGCTTCCCCTTACGCGACCTTTCCCTGGTGACTGACACCATGGCTTGCTGTGCTTGAACTGCAGTGGACACATAAGGAAGATATCAACTGTAACCGGCCTCAAAACTTACTGGCACAAACTCTTTAGCACAAAATGAAGCGCTCTGAATGTGTTGCTGAAAGCACAAGGGTGAAGTGTTGTCATTATCTGACTGCTGGCAGTGGTGGAGTTTTGGCTGCTCAGCTGTTTCTCCTTGTAACAATATTGAGCTTGTTTTCTGCCTTTCTTATTGATATGAGCTTTCAAAGCTGTTTCATAACCTTCAGAGATGAGTGCTTTGCTTTGCGTTTGTTACTGTCTGCTGTAATCTGCCGTCTTGTGGAAGGTCTCCTGGATGATCTGAAAAGCTTCTGACCCTAGGACTTGAAACCCTGCACTTCAGGGAAGTTGGTGGAGATGCCTAGGGTGGCTGCAAGCTGAGTCCTCTTTGTTCCTGGCAGCCATCCTAACAGCTTGGACGAAGCTTTGCCTCTGCCCTGTCGCTCATTCCTGCTTCCTTTTTTTCTTCCAGAGAGGCGGTACTCCAGATCCCGTTCCAAAGCCGGTGGGCTGAGTTTCTCCTCTCACCTGGCAACGAGTCGGCAGCCCAGCGAGATGGCCCTGACACCTCTGACGGAGCAAGAGGGTGAAGCTTACCTGGAGAAGTGTGGGAGCATCCGTCGCCACACTGTTGCCAACGCTCACTCAGATATTCAGCTCCTGGCGATGGCCTCCATGATGCACACAGGCATGGTGATCGAGGAGTCAGACAGTAACGATAAATGTCTCCTCTTACAGCCCAGTTTCAATCACAGGCAATGCTCCAGCGAGCCCAGTATTGCTGACGGGCCTGAGGGAGGCATGGCAGCAGGCAGGCAGGACTCAGCAGAGCTGAACTGCACATCAGTCAGCTAGAAGCCTCTCTGAGGAGAGGAAGACCATACGTGCTGAGCTGGACAAAGGCTCATGTCACCCCCGCCAGAAAAAGAGGAAAATTGGAGTTTTGCTCCTGGGGTTGAAATGGCCTTGGGTGATCTAATGTCTCCTTGGGAATGCTCTCTGGACTTGCTTTCCTTGCTTGTTTGTGATCAATGTTGATTGAGGTACCAGCCTGCTCCTGAATGAGCGTGGTGGTTGCAGAGTTGGACATTGCAGTTTACCTTCTGTTAGCTCTTTGACTGTACTAGCCTGAACCTTTTGGCCTCAGGTTTCCTTCTGTTTCTTTGGTATGATACAAATGATCCTCTTTCTGCTTTTGTCTTTCCTGGTTTTGTGCTACTTGTTTGCATTGGAGGACCCTGTGCTTAATGTTCTTTGCTTCCTAGTTGAGGTGGTGATGACTGAGGAATGCCTTTTTCTCTTTTGAAGTTGAACTCAGGGATGAGACCACTTGCATCTTGCAGAAAGATCTGTTCAGAGGACCTGCGAGAGAAGGACAGCCTTTGCTCGCTTCCCGGAGCTGTGGGTGAAGAGTCCAAACCTTAAAGAAACTGGACTGTTTTTTGCCCCACACCTGATCAGAACTGGGTACGCGTGGAGTGCCAGCTGAGCTCTTCCACTGTACTTGATTCAGTTCCAGCAATGTCCTTAGGGCTGGAGTTATAAATTTGAGTGCAAAGGAGGAAGGTGTAAAGTGAGAGCAAACACAGTCCTGAGCATCCCAGAGTCTGGCATCAAATTGCTATTAAAGTTTTGGGGTGGTGCAGCTGCAATGAAAGGAGAAATCTAAACGAGTCCATTCGGAAGGGGAATACTCATGAATTTCTGCTGTGAGAACGCTAAAGGTGCTCCTCCAGGATGATTGTCAGGAGCACAGAGCAGGAGGTGACATGCGCGGCTTCTTCCTTGAGCTGCTCGGGCACTCCCTGCACTTGCAGGATTCATGAGCCCAGAGATAAGCAGCTGGGTGCAGAGAGGAGTGCTGTCCTTGTAGCACATTTGTGAAGTGCTTCTGACCTCCAGTGGTATCTTGCTCAGTGCAGCATTTCTTTAAGATGAAGCAAAGACTGCATGCAGTCTTTGTTCCTGTTTTTATTTTAGATTAGGAGTGGGTCCAGGTTGTCAGTGTGTCAGGAGCTGCAGTGCCCCTGTGAAGCACCACTTGGTACTCAACTGCTGCTTCTGTGGGAGCAGAACCGATTTGTTGGAGCAGTCCCCTGGGATACTCCGCTGATGTCTTGCTAAGCAGATTTGCAAGTGTAATTACAGGCTTAAAGGTGAACTGAAATGCTGCCTTAAATGTCAAATCCCATCAGAAGGGTGGATATAACACCACAGCCACTAGAACCCAGTCCCTGTGGTACTGACTGCAAATAAATCTACCCTGACAAGGAAACGGGAAGTTAGGATGGGCCTTCAGGATGTGTTCTTGCACACCGTGACGTTAACTACAGGATTTACCCTGTTGCTGTTGGGCATTAAGCCCCCTCCATTGCACGGGCTGCACTGAAAGAGCAGCTCAGACCTGCTGGGATTTCACTGCACTAGTGTGTGTTTAAAAAGCAAGTTATGGTCATGTTGTGACAGAGCACTGAAAATGCCAGCGATGAGCACAGGTCTTGCTGTCTGCGTGCATGAGGGAGTTGCTTTGTTTCCTGTGGTTTGCAGATCTTGAGATGCTTGGAAGGGACTGTGTTTTCTTGCAGCTGGCCACCTGTGTTACCCTTGCTGCTGGCCTTGTAGAAATGTGCTGTTTTGCTCCCCAGCTGCGCTTATGATGTGGAGAGAGGTTTGGTTCTCTGTTTGCCTCCTAGGAGGGATGTGGCCGGGGAGGCAGGGAGGTGGGGATTTAAGCAGTCCTTCCTTTAAATGGATTCTGGGGGGAATTACTTTCCTATTCCTAAATTGGGCTGACGGTGCCACCCTGATGCTGTCACGTGCAGGGGCTTGCAGCCTTCTCTTGGCCACAGTGTGCAGGTGGGGAAGCGGTGGTCCTGCAGCATGTCCGCTCACTCCTACAAGCGCTCCTCATCCCTTTCACTTCTGCTCTCTATTTCCCTTCTGTGAATGCCCTAAGGGAGCAGCACTGCCTTCCGTGCTGAGAACGAGTATGATTAATTTATTTCCTGACCTGCTCTTGGATCACCTCTAGGGTTAATAGGAACCCAGTCCTGGTTTTAACTTGAATGTCTTTTGTTTTACGTCTATTTATAATTGGAATCATTTTGATTTTGTACCTGTTACTTTGCGAAGTTTTGCACCGAGCCACTCTGAACCGTGCACTTCCCCGGTTGTTCGGCTGATTTGTTTAGGGAGAATTAAAGCTGGTGGCTTTACTTTGTAAACTGAGCTAACCTTGTTCTTTAACCATCGCGGAGGGTGCGGTCTGAGCGCGCTCTCGTCGGTGTGGCTCATGGATCTTGACTGTTTCTTTTGCCAGTGCCGGTACTGCTGCCAGGGCTGGGGATGGCCGTGGGCAGTTTTGGGTCTTGGGACTCTCCCCTACTCTGAATTCATACCGCAGCACAGGGCAGCTGCTGCTTGATGCCTCTGTCGTGGGGCTTCGGAGTGAACTCCTCTTGTGCTGGTTCATAATTCTTGTGGAATAATAATTGTGCACTGCGTAGCAACAGCCCGTTACACTGGAAAAAAGAGTGGAGTCCCAGAATTGTTATTTCTGGGCTCGAAGTTCATGAAGACAGCTGCAGTGGCTCACGCTCAAGAGTTTGCAGTCGCTATTGTCACTGAAAAGACCCTCCCCACCCTTCTGTCTCAGTTCTGTGAGATTGCTCAGGCTGCTGCAAGAGCAGATGAGAGCATGGCTGGGAGACGCTTGGAGCTGCTGCACCAGGACAAGCTGGAAGGTGATGGAGTTAATGTATATTAAATGGTAGTGAGAAACCACAAGATCCTCTTCACTGTATGACCCTTAGAATGATTTATTTATTGCCATCATCGCTCTATATTTCCACTGTGGTTTTTTAATCCACTTCAATCTAAGCAGCTATCAACTAACAGATAGTGATGGTTCCTGGAGTAGAAACAGGAGTCCTTCCCTCTCTCCTGTGCATCTCTAAGGGGCAGCTTCACTATTTATTACAAGGGCTGCTGCTGCCTTTTCTCAGGCTCCATCTCCACCCAGCTGAATGATCATTTATTTGCTGTTTGGTTGCAAATAAAATAAATGAAGAGGGGGAAGCTGCTCTGATGGAGGGAATGATGGCACCTGTACTGGAAAGCTCCTGCAGAAGGAGGGAATTTGAGCCCAATATTCTGCTCCGGAGCACTGGTGAGCTGAATGAGGAAGGTCCGGGGAACTCAGGTAAGCATTTGAGACTTTGTATGTCTGGGACGTAGAGTGAATTCTCCCTTACAACCTTGTGTGAGTGCTGGAGAGAGGAGGGGATTTATTGTGATTTCTCCCCCACCCCTTTCCCAGAAGGGAGGATGAGAACTATCACGTGCTGAGCATTACAGTTTGTTATGATGCATTGTGGATGAAGTCCCACTGGAGTAACCTATGGAGAAAGTGTAGTTTTTCCTCTGCTCCTGGTGGTGGCTGCTGTACATAGCATCATCCTCATTTCATGCGTCCCAGGGGCACTTTAAGTACAGATTCATTTGTGAGTTTTAACTACAGGGATCCACAAGGGATGCAGTTTGATGTGAAGAAGCCAAAGCTTCAGCCTGAGGAGCCTCTCTTGGTGATTTACTGAGGTAAGTGGAGTTGGTCACACCTGGTGCAATACAGAGCCAGGAAAACTTGCACATGCCACTTCTCCTTGCCAGGAGCTTGGTTCCTTGTGCACTGCCAGGACAGCCTGACTCGTGTGTAGCTGGAACTGCTGCTTGCTTAAAAACAGCAACAGAAACAAAGGTGAAGCTTAGACAGAATACAATGCATGGGCGGCTGGATGCAGAAATGGAAATAAAGCCAGTAAGCTGTGGTGAACTGTTGTAGGGTTTGACAAGTCACACTCACTGACTTCATGTTTAAGGACAGAACTGTAGGCACCTTCAGTGTTACGGAGCTGGTGGCAGCAGGTACAGCGAGGATGAGTGCTTCTGGGAGCAGGAGGGAAAACTGAGGAGTTAGCAGAGTGGACCTGCAACAGAATTGCTGGGACTCTGCAGCCTTCGCATGTCTCTGCACAGCGTAACAGGTGTGGAGAGGTAAGAGATGTCCTACTTTTTATTTTTTAACTCATATCAATTAAGTTGCATGGAGATCAGTATGTCTGAGGGGGAAAAGAAGTAGAAAATGAACGTTTTGGGGCACTTGGTCACAGGGTATTTAGCAAGCAAGCACTTTGACTTTTTAATAAGTAAGTAAGTTAAAGAATGCAGGTGCTTCTTCCAAAATTATTGCTGCCCAACTGCTGCTCCATTTATTCAGGCAGTCCTTCAGGAAGCTGAGCAGAGCAGGGCTTTCCTGCAGACCGTGCTGTGGCACAACATGAATGGCTCTGGAGAGGGCTGTGTGCCAGCCTATGGCTGTATTTGTGAGCTGCTAGTGCTAAGCTGCAGATAAGGTGTGTCTGTGACAGAAGAGCAGTAAAGAAGCAGCTCCAGCTGTGAGAGGAAATCACTGAGCACAGGAACTGCATGGGCTGTGTTGGTCCGGCTGTGTCAGAGCAGGAGGAGGTGGCTCATTGGTCTGCACAAAAGCTGATAGGAAAATCATTTCCCATTTCACAGTTTTCTCCTCTGAGAGTTTCAGAAATTTCCTCATTCCATCTCAAAGGGGAAAAAAAACCAACCCAATCAAACCTTAACCTTTTACAGCTGTGAAACCCAAGCACTTATTTCCACAGAACAGAGGGGTTCAGCTGTGATTGCTCAAAGAGGGGATAGAAGAGCACAGCTCCAGCTCTCCAGCACAGCACCGATCCGTGCTGCACCTCACTCTGCTCCCCAGCACACAACAGATGGCGAAACCATGGAGTAAAACTGTGTATTTTGTCCCCAGTGAGAACAAGCACAGCTCTTTCAGAAGGAACTACGACAGGAGGGAGTTGGTAATGGTTCCGCTTGGAATAAAATACTAGGGTGGACTCAAGCTAGGATTAGTACATCGCATTTTTTCTGCTTCTTCAGGAGAAAGGGAAAATTAAAAATGAGAAACAGGCAATTCTGCCTTTGAAAAAAATTATCTGTGAACTGCAGTTGATGGCAGAAATAGCACAAAATGTCCATGTTTACATTTACAAGAGCTGTAAATGTCAGCTTGAGTTTGGGCATGCTCTTTTTACACAGGTGTGTGTATTTGTATGGAACAGGTGAGGTCTCAGAATAAAAAGCCACTGAAGAAGAAAAATGAAGAGCACAGAAGTAAAGACGACTCAGGATGCTGTCCTTTCAGATGCAGCTAACAAAGGTCAGTGTCTTTCTGTCTCCTTTGCCTTTACTTCTCTATTTTTTCTGTATTTCTGCCAGCTCTTGTCCCTGGTTTTCCTGCTGTCTCTGTTCTCCCCCTTTGGCCCTAGCATCCCCAGCTGATGCTGGTTAGCCACAGTTACTCTGTTATGCCACGTTCACCCCCTTCTGTTTGTCTGCGGCCTGAATAGTTCTCAACACGTAAGTTTGGGGATCATCACCCCAACAGTTTACTTTCAGTTGCCCTTCCTGTGTCTCCTAATAACGACTGGAGCTATCACCACCCTTTATGAACTACAGCAATCTCTCTCTCTTGAAATACACGGTACCTTTTTTGTTTTTTTGACTTAGAGAATACGTGCTCTTTCCCCCCCAGTGCAAATCAGCCAACTGGAACCCACGAGGCAGAGAAACATCCACCTTCTGGAGCAGCTGGTGTTCTATCCCGCTGCTGCTTGGAATAAAGACGTAACACACAATGTGTGGTTTAATTACTTTATTTTTTTAAAAATCCTGTTAGAAATATAGCTGTGTATTAATTACAAAATATATATTAATCTGTCGATACTTTAAAAGGAACGAGAGTACTTTACACTCTGGTCAAACAGAAACCAATACAAAGCTTTAACACTGACCCCACAGTGATCTCTTGCATCTCTCATTAAGGTACTTTGATGACGACAGAGTCTCTCTCAATAAGAGCAGGAAGGCCACCCTCATTTCTTTCATTAACCATTTCATCCCTCGCTCGCAAACACCACTTAATTTACGTAGCTCACGTTACCTGAGCTCCCACATATACATCACATACCAACATTTTCAGTACATTGTTCCCTGCCCTGCAGGGGAGGACATTCAGAGGCAAAAAGAGAACACATTTGCAATATATTATAATTGGAAAATGTGCCATAGCAGCTTTGCAATTACATATACTGAGTCTGACTTTAAACACATTAAAGGTGACAGAAATTCAGAAGATAAAGAAGCTGAGCCACTTACTGAAACACCTGGAGATCTAATAGCGCTGCAAAGCAGCAGCAGTGACAGAAGTAGAGAACCTCATTCCTGAAGAAATTATACTGGAAACTGACTTAATACTCCTATTGCTGTGTTTGTTTCAGGTACAGTGCTCAGGGCTGCACGCCGTTCTGCTTCCATTTTTAACATGTTCTCAACACAGCCTCGATGTAAAGGTATTTCAGATCAGACAATTGAATTTGTAAGGTCAGAAAAAAGAGGCTATTGATTAAAAAAGTATTTTCACATGGAACCTGAACATCTTAGTACTGACCTCAGGAAAGCCTGAATAAGGGATAACAGTCACGAAATCTACAGTGAGGTGAGACTGATCCATACTCATCCATCAGCTGAAGACACTATTCTTGTTTGGAAGAGAAAGCACTGGAACTGCAGTTAAAGGTGGAGAAAGAATGAGAACACTGGAACAAATGGACAAATGGCTTCATTATGTCTCAGGGCAGAAGAAATTAATACTTAGCACGTTACCTGTCTCTTACATAAAACTCCAGCATTACGCTAACTTGGCGTCACTCAGAGTTCCACTTGATAATATCAAAACACAGACAAGTAGAACAGCAGCAGTGCCCTGAGCAGCCCTACTCACATGGCAGCACACGGCTTTTATGTGGCAGCACACGGCTTTCTGCTGCGCTTTCTCTTCACTATTGGGTTGTGCTATTGTACAGAGTTAACCTGAATCACTTAAACTTCTGAACCTGCCACTGCGTTTCTTCCCGAGGCAGAACTGTAACAAACACAGCAGATAAGGCTCAAAGCAAGAACTCACTCTGCTGTAGCTGACAGTTCCTAACACAAAGCTTCCAGCAGAGTATTGATGCACGTAGTGGGTCTTTGTTATAAACTCTTAGAGCACAGACAGGGCCCTTTTGTTAACATCGCCAAGGGTGAGTAAGGAAGTGAGAGCTGCTTCCTGCCACAGCTTAGCAGTCCTTCTGCCTTTCTCCCCGACACATCCAGAAAAGGGAGAACAGTACAATGTGAATCGCTTGGAATAACAGCCTGAAAATGTCTGGAGAGCTATGGTACAGTGCTGAGAACGGCCTTCTGGCTACAGCAGCTCTGGGCACTGTATTAAAAGCTCTTCACTGAACATGGCTTCACCACTACCACTGCTCTAATGGGAGACAATGGCATGCTGCAGTATGAAATTGACTTAAGAGGTTTACAAAGATAAGATGTAAAGCGTGGATCTTTTCCTGTTATTGAGTAATATAAGCTCACTCGTCCTCCAAACAGTAAGTCATTTGTGGCTGCTACACTTACAATTAGCCAGAAGTTCAGTATGCAGTAGTGACGACCTCTTATTATTATTAGGCTCAATCTGCAAAATAAATTGTTGCAACTTCTAAGCTCCTGCAAGTGGGTGGAGAACTCTCCCAAATCAACGTACTGTAGTACGTGTTAATTAGTCTTGTATACATTAAGCACATGCCCTTTCCCCTGATGGGGGACTCTATAGTTGGGATGCTTTTCAAGTTGCAGCGTCCCACATCCTTACACTGTTGCACTAGTTTGCAGAAGTAATGGAAAAGAGATGCAGGGCTTAACATCTCAGCCTCGGGGTGTATGCATCAGTTATGGCGTGAGCAAAACATCTTTGTTTTTGAAGGGAAAGGTCCACACTTTGTCAGTACCATGGTAAATTATTAGCACCAGTGAACTTACCTACTGAGCTCTGACTGGTCTGAACAAGTATTCATATGGCACAGAAATACACAGCAGAGAAAACAGTCACAGACGCAACGTGAGGAAGCTCATGAATCCTTGAACTTACTTAGTGTTTGGCTACAGAGCTGTTAAGGAAGGCAGGCTTCTTTTTTCCTGAGAACAAACAGGACTGCAATTTTCCCTCCCACAAATTAATAGGCTTTTCTTCCCTCCTCAAGTGTTAAGGAGGTACTGTCTGATGGGACAGGAAAAGGCCACAACAGCTGGAAGCTGACACGGCCAGCTGCCCACTGAGAACTAACAGGAGATTATGCAGCTCACGTCACCCAGAACAGCAAGAGAAGGGAGGACGCAGACGCAGATCACAAGTTAACACTGCTTCGAACTTAGGTTTAAACAATAAAACAAACTGCAACCCTGACTAGTTACTTATACACCTTTGCTCATCTATCTACCCACCACCTGAAAACTCATCTTGGCCTAATGCTACACTTACCTCCAGTGGCAGCCATTGAGATTCTGGGCCTGGAGCACACAGCCACAGAAGCGTGGGTCAAAGCAGAGAGCACAGGGGAGTGGCACTTCTGGACCATCTTTCTTAGAGATATTTCTTCCAAGAGCTTGGCTCGTTTAGCCTTCCTCACAACACCACCACATACCTTTCAGAAATTCTACTATCAACTTGATCTTGGCGTGCAGCTTCCCGAAGCTAACTGCAGCACAGCAGGGTCAGAGCGGCTCACTCTACATTATGTCAGCAAAGCCTTAACCTGACTTCAGATTTCAAGAGAAGCACAGTCAAGGACAAATCCTAGATAAGTCAATATAGAAACCATCTCACCCAAGGCAAAGCTTTCCCAAGCTCCACGAAAAAAAGCCCAACCCTCATCTTTATTAGTTCACCCACCTATCTAAGATTCCCCTGCTACAGAATCTATTCCAAGGCACTGAGCTGCAAAGTTTTACAGTCTTTTCTGGTATGACTTACACTTTGCTGAACAGAAATGTGTAGGCACGTCAGTAGGGTTTTCCTGTAGGCAGTTTAAGTTTCGATTCACCATGCTACTTTTAGTTAGCTTGCTACAGAAGTAGCTTACAACTTCAACAGAGAACAATTGCTAGCATACGAATGCATGACCTCGTAGAGCTGTTCCAATGAAGATCAACTGCGGTGACTTTTCTGATCTAATACATTCAGCCATACAGACAATGGAGCGTGCGCGGATCTGTGGTGGAAGAGTACGGCCAGGGCTCCATTCCTCCCACCAGGAAAGGTCTGGTTACACGGCTCCATCAGTGCTGCGAGCTTGAAAACCTTCCCTGCGAAGGCTGTTTAAGTCTAAACGCGTCAGAACTTCGCAGCGCACCAGAAGGGTATCGTCCTTCACAAAGGTTCTTTGCTTCAAAGTTTGCAGGTGCATGAAAGTCACGTAGCCAAAACCTTTTGGGTTGCGGTGAATTGTCGGTCTCTGGAAGGCCAGGAGCTCTGGCTTGGCTTCCATCACTTCTTCATGATTCTGCCTTTCGGGGCCGTCCGATTGATCCAAAATAGAAAGCCGTATAGTGCCTTGGAAAGGCCAGGGCAGGTGGCTGTCATATTCTCCCTGCATCGTGTGGACAAACAGAGATATAAAATTAGCGCAGCGCTGGGCATTCGGTAACTGGATATGCAAGCGCAAGCACAGCTTGTAGCCAGGCTTCCCCGTGTAGAAGCCAGGGCTGTGCATCACAACGGGCCTCTCCTCTTCCTGCGCTTTCTGAAGTCCGCTGAAGTTCTCGATCTTCCAGATGTAAATACCGTTGCACTGCTGCGCCTCCATCTCAGTGATCTTGCCCTCCAGGTTCCGGATGGTGCGTTTCAGTTCTGCCATGTGAGTGTTCTGCGTCTCCATTTTCGCAATGAGTTCTCTGATCTGGTGATCTTGTCTCACCAGACGCCCTTCCAACTGCTGAATAGTTTCTTTAAAGTTTTCGACTTCCGGATTACAATTATACGGGGCACGTGACACATGGGAGAAAAGGGCGGGCTCAAACGGGAGGCCGTTGATGAAGGGCACGGGGTTTGTAGCAGTAACACTGATACTCTGAATGCTCTGAGCCATCATCCTCATGTGAACCTGAGTGAACTCCTGCATGTGTCGTGCCAGCTCATTCCTCTGCATCTAGGATTTAAGAGACGGAGCGTAAGGAAGTGAAGCTCTGAAGTAAAACAAAAAAAGGTCTGTTATGTGAGAGCAACCAGAATGAAAATCAAAGAGAAGGGATGTGACAAAGCTGCAAAGGTGACGTGAGTACCGATGGAGGGCTTCAAACTCAACATCTGTTATGACAAATGAAAAACAAATCTTCTAATGTCAGTGGGCAAATGCTGTTTGACAGAGTACGGACCTGGTAAAAAAAAGTGCCAGCAATAAACATATGTTTTTGCGTGCTGCATCGGCATCGTGCCTCCATTCATTTGCAGAAATGGTTCAGAAGTTGAAAAGGTCAATTTTCAGAGTTATTGCACAACCAGGGGAGCACCCAGAGTAACCCAGACCAGGTAGTTTTGGCATCAAATCACATTTAAAGCATTAAGTCTTCTTTCCCAAACCTGAAAAGCTCCAACTGCACCCGGTCAGAACTTTGTAAGAAATGTTAGAAGTTCCTTTCCTTGCGTAACGTTGAGAATACACTCATGGAATAATGTAAGTTCATCAAGTACATCGTTCACAGTTTTCTAAACTCGAGAAGGATTTCTGAAAAGCACTGTATCACCACGCAATGTTTTACCTCCAAATGAAAAACTCCACCGATCACTGACCATGTGGGCTGGTAGATGAGACAGCAGGAAAAGACAAGCAGCCACGCAAAGCACGCGCAGCTCGTGCTTGTGACAAAGGCTTACCTTCTCGGGACACCCAAAGGCACTGTAAAAGCACGGTACTGGGGCAGTAGGACAATCGTTGTCATAATGGTTCGGCATCTAAAACACATCACAGTTGAAATGAGTTCTCCCCATCAAGAGTATTCTCTTTAGGGCACACTAAAACAGAGCTAGCTGGACTTTGACAATCTATACCTGAAGACAGATCAGTTTATTCCTGTACCATTTTATACAATAAATATGGAAACTCTGAACAAAAGCGTTAAGCTAATGATAAAAATTAAATTCAACATCCTCCTTACACACACTTCGCTGCCTTAGTATTTACATTATGCACCAGAAAGCAGTGAGTTTCTCTCCCAGATGTAAGCCTTTTGTTTCCAGCACTTACTGAAGCTAGATCACAGTCCACTTCTTTCCCTTCTGAAGCACTATTTACACGTATTTGTAAATAGCCATCTCACTCTGTCATTGTCTTCCCAATGCGAGTCCACGTTACTTCAAGTTGTCTCGAGGCCCATGTTTTACATACCCAGTCCCCTCATCGCTCCAAATCCTCCCTGTCCATCCTCACCCCGAAAGCTGGACAGCTTCAGCTGAGGAGCTCTGACCAGCACTGAGGTAACTTTGGGCTTTTCAGGCAAAACGCTTGTCTATAAGCTCAGTATAGGTGATCCATTAGTTCTAAAATCATTCCCATTCCTTACTTAATCTGAAGTCATTTTTGCCTTTAAGCAGTGTTTAAATCAGTATTACACCTGCAGCAGATGCAACTTCTTCAGAGGGATGGGGAGAGATTTAATAGGCAGCAGAGAAACCTCTTCACATTTAATTTGAGATTATGACAAATACAAAAGCTGCTCTGTAAAGCAGAGGGCAGCACAGGCATCTTAAGGACAAACATGTCTGTATTTACTTCTACGTGTTTATCTGCTTACATTCCACAGAGAACTGCTGCACTTCCTTCCAGCAGCGGTATCCTTGTGGAATAAAAGTTCATCCTCCTTAAGAGAGATCTCTTCAATTGTGTGTCAAACCCCTGGATCACACAGCCACGCTGGCACAGCTGCCCACCCCTGTGTGCCCTGGGCAGCCCGACCGAGCGCTCGACCCCGTGTCTGGCAGCCCCATCCATGCAGTGCTGGAACTGCATCACCTCTGAGGTCCCTTGCAACCCAAGCCATTCTACGATAAAGCAGCACTGTAAGTACAAAACATCAGGGCCAGATAAAGCACAGAAAAAGGCAGTCTCTTACCTGCTGCCTGATGAGCATTGTGTTGCAATATTCACAGAATACATTGGCAAGAGGGCAGGTTTGGTCGTGAAGCTGTTAACAGCAATAAGGAGAGGAAAACAAATTACTAACACGGTGCAATTTAAAGAACACTGACCACTTCTGACATTTAAAGCTCAACGCAACGGTGAAATAAAGTTAAAAAAAAACACCACCATAAAGCTAGGAGAATTCAGAAGTGATCCTGTTGTCATGCGTTAGCAGGGATCCCCAGAAGATGCGCTTCCTGACCCTTTCTGCCAGGCGTACAAACTGTAAGCGTGAGATACCGCTGTGTACATTACTTTGCTGCTAGGCACTGCTCCTCCCTGTTGAGCAGGCCAAACGCAACGCTGTTACACATCTCACACCACAGGGTTCCCAAATAAACGCCCGGAGTTCAGAGCTTCTCACCTGAGCAGTTCAAAGAGCTCTTCTAGCCCAAAGCCTTTTTTGCTTTCTACGAGACCTGATGTCACATTTGTGAGCAAACCCACATGGGTGGAGGCAAACACTCCTGCTCAGTACCTCTTTATCCTCATAGGCCATGGACGTGGCACAGTTTGGACAACAGACTTGACGCCGCGGGCACTCCTGCGTCACGTGCTCTTTGAGGTGGTTCTTCTGAAAGGTTCCCTGGCACTGTGGGCATTCCACCATGGTGAATTCACAATGCAACAGGTGCTCCTGAGCAAGGACGAAAGAGAGATTTGTTACTGAAAACAAACTGACTTTTCACCTGCCCTTCAGATAAGGCACAGCACAGAGGAACGAACAGCAGCCTCCTCTCCTTTCCTTCCAGGAAAACCCTCATTGTACGCTCACATGCTGACTTTACTCGCTGCTGTTCTAGGGCTAAGATCAGGACTTCACATCTTCAAAGCTTTAAAAATGCTCGCTGCTAAAATTCAGCTTTTTGGTGCTGTTTCTTACAACTTGGATGTCGCTTCCTAAAACAATTACTCCAACCGACATCTAGCTGCTTTGAGGGCAGCGTTACGCTGACTTCAAGGAACTGGTATGAAGTACAGGTGAAGCTGACCGAAAGATGAACAGCAACGATCCCAAGGAGCCAGCTGCATTAGCACAACGTCACGTACACTATGGGCTGTTTGAGAATCACCTAATCAAAATGTTATGCTCACCAGAGCAAAACAAAACGTGCAGCTGTAGGCTTGAGTGAATGGAATCAGCCCGACCAGGCACGACCCCTTATGTCGGTCTGGATTCTTCCTTGTCCATATAAAACAACGTTCCATGTTTTCAGAACTAACTCTCACCTCTAAATGTCTCAGCTCCATCTTCATACAGCAGCCCTTGTTGGGACACTTAACCGTTAAGGAAAGGATTTCCCGTTTGGCGAAGTTGTCCGGGAAGAGTTGATTTTCAAGTAGAATTTCGTTGTCTACTGGACATTTGTGACCTGCATCTCTACAACGACAGAAAGAAAGGAAAAAGATTGAGTTTCTTTTGCCCTTCATTTAAAACACTTTCCCTCAACTAAGGCATTAGCAGACAGGTAATAACACATGAAAGAAGTCCTTGAAAACAAAGGCATTTGTGACAGTTACCAGAAGTTACACAACATAGGTTAGAAAGCCTGACAGCATACAGGTTTCCTTTGAGGTAGTACTACTGAGATCACAGAGCTGCTCTAACTCAGTAGCTTTTAATTGCCCAAATGACACGATAGATACCCCGGAGGATGCAGAGGACAAGAACATAAGGCCTTGTTTCTCTAAGCACTTCACACAGCTGAAATAAGAACGAATATTTCACATACTACTCCAAAACAGTCCTTTAAAGATTCTTGGGCATTAAGTCCAGCTGGCATCCCATTACAAGTGGTGTCCCCCAGGGGTCGGTACTGGGGCCCATCTTGTTTAATATCTTTATTGATGACCTAGGCAAGAGGATTGTGCGTACCCTCAGTAAGTTTGCGGATGACACCAAGTTGGGAGGATGTGTCCATCTGCCTGAGGGTAGGGAGGCCCTTCAGAGGGACCTGATAGGCTGAATAGCTGAGATGAGGTCAATGGGATGAGGTTCAATAAGGCCAAGTGCCGGGTCCTGCACTTTGGCCACAATAACCCCATGCAATGCTACAGGCCTGGGGCAGAATGGCTTGAAGACCGTATGGAGGAAAAAGATCTGAGGGTGCTGGTTGATGCTCAGCTGAGCATGAGCTGACAGTGTGTGCAGGTGGTAAAGGAGCCAATGGCATCCTGACCTGCATTAGAAATAGCATGGCTAGCAGGAGCAGGGAGGTGATCATCCCCCTATACTCAGCTCTGGTGCGGCCGCACCTCGAGTACTGCGTTCAGTTTTGGGCCCCTCACTACAAGAAAGACATCGAGGCCCTGGAGCGTGTTCAGAGAAGGGCAACAAAAGCGGTGAGGGGTCTGGAGCACATGTCTTGTGAGGAGTGGCTGAAGGAGCTGGCATTGTTCAGTCTGGAGAAAAGGAGGCTCAGGGGAGACTTCATCACAGTCTACAGCTTCCTGAAGGGAGGTTGTAAGGGAGGGCCCCTTCTCCCAGGTAACTAATGACAGGATAAGAGGCAATGGCCGCAAGTTGCGCCAGGGAAGATTTAGATTGGATATGAGGAAGAACTTTTTCTCTGAAAGAGTGATCAGATGTCAGGGAGATGGTGGAGTCACCACCCCTAGAGCTGTTCAAGAAGTGTCTAGATGAGGTGCTAAGGGATATGATTTAATAGCTTAGTGGGTACAGATGGTGACAGGAGGATGGTTGGGCTACACGATCTTGTAGGTCCTTCCAACCCAGTGTTTCCATGTTTCTCACTTTACGAGCAGCCAGAGAGACCATTGCTGAGATAGAAAGCATCTTTTCCGAATTATCTCATTTCACAGAACTTTCTGTAGAGCTGTTTCCCTGTCTGTTTGTACAATCACTTGGTAAGCTGCTCATCCTTCAACTTATGTATTTACACAGCAATACAGGTAAAGAACTCCTGACATAAAAGTTACTAAGAACTACAAACACAGCGCTGGAGTTGGAATTGGGAATTGTGCCTGAAGCCACTAGGACCAGAGAGTCAGTGCTAACTGGTGAAACTCTATAGAGTCTGATGGTGAAGTACTGGTGCATGTCACTTGTGCAAGCAAACTCACAGCCTGTTCACTTGGCAAGGCTCTGTCTACTTGCATGGAAGGAACAGCACACAGCTGTGCCTGGGGACAGTCAGGTTGGGTATTAGCAAGAAGTCCTTCACCAGAGGGCAGTCAGGCACTGGAACAGGCTCCACAGAGCTCTGCTCACAGCCCCAAGCTGCTGCAGTCCAAGGAGCGTTGGGACAACGGCACAGGGTTTGAATTTTGGGTGGTCCTGCACAGAGCCAGGAAGAGGACTCAGTGATCCCAGTGGGCCCCTTCCAGCTTGGGATATTTTACAACTATTTTTTTCCCTCAACTGGAAATAGCAATAATATGGAAAAAATACACAGGGTGGAAAAATATGAGAGTGCTTGTGGTGCAGAGATCAAAGGCCAGTTCACTATTACTGCTCGCAGGCGTGAGGGGAAGTAGGACCCAGGGTGCTATGGAGGACAGAAGGGAACGTGTGCTCTCTGCTGGAAAAGGAAATAATTGTTCAGCACTCCTTCAGTGGTAATGCTGCCAGAGGAAGTGGGGGTAATGATCAGAGTTTAGGAAATGACAATGAACTTCCTTTTGTAGGTCTGGCTTACAAGTTAGCTCGCCACAAGTCTGACAGTCACGTCCGTAAGCAGATGGAAAAAAAGACACCTAGTGAGATGCTTCATTTCACAGCTCCCTCAGCAACGTGCTGATCCTTATCACAGACCAGAAGCATTCCCCCAGATCACACACAGACAGCTGCTCTCTGACAGGCACAGCTTGGTCACAAATACCTGGCTCAACGCAGCGCATCGGCAGCTCGGTAGGCCTGCTGGTAAGGCAGCACCCTCACTTCCACACACAAAAGGTGTAAGAATATGTACATTAGATGTGATGATTACCAGATGCCCAGTTTAAATAACAAGCAGATTAAAAGCACAGTAAGAACAAATGGTGATTTCATGTGGAAAGTAAAAGGCAGAACTAACTCTGTCTGAACAAGTGTCTGCCCCTTGATTTTAAGAACTGCTCAGGTCAGCCTAGAAGCAGAACAGTCTGTGTATACCTTAACTGGGACCACACGAGTCACCTAATGAACTGCTGGCAGCCAAAGCTTCCTCTGCTGCCCCTTCTCAACTCATAATTCTCTGATCTGAAGGTTCTGAAGTCTGCTGAGCCCCACTAAAAGCCCTAAGTTGGCTCTGGCACAAGACAAAGGAGGAGACCAGAATGAAGTTCAATTAGCTACTGCACCTGAACTTCAGTTTTCTAAAATTTCTCATCAACTACTTTATAGGCAGCAGCGTTTGTAAGCTATTATTTGTACATACTAAAGCAGATAAGCTTCTTTACTAGTGTGACTCATTGTGCTTTAAGGCACTTCAGGCTGCCAAGGCCTGCTGGGAAGCAAACACTGCGATCAAATCCATCTGGTCTAATCATGCCCTTCCCACTAGAGGATCTAAGACTGCAGCACTTTGAAAGCTCCCCCCCACTTACTCTTTTAATGCACATCTTTCTAGCTGCAGGTACAGTTTCTTCAGCATGGACAGTGTTGTCTAAGTCACGAGCAGCATCTGCCCGATAACTACATGTCCAGCAGCTACCCATCCTCCTGGTGTCACTTAAAATCCTCAGCACCCAGTCACACAGCAGCAGGGAAATGGGGATGAAATACAAGCTTTTCTTTCACCTCACCAAATAAAGGTTATGATGATCACTTAATAAAAAAAAAAAAACAAAAAAACAAAACACAGCACTTTTTGTAAAAGTCACTTTCCATTCTCCTTTTAGCTCCATACAAACTTCTCAGTGACATCCATCAATACTGCACTGTAGACAATACAAGGTTGGGCTGTGGATTCCACGGTGACAGTCCAACTCAACAGCTCAACCCATGCATCCCCATGCAGCGCCTCAGAACGGTCTGGCACTCTGAGTTCCCAGCTCTGCTTTCACAAGAACTCACTGTTTCCCAGAAACCGATGCTGGTGGGGAACGAGGGAAAATCTCTACCATTACTGAAACATCTGAAACATCACAGTGAAGAGCTGCAGTCTCCAGGATGAGGAATGCTTGCTGACCTTGTTCAGCGCACACCGAAACTGTCAGTAGGAATTCCAGAGGTTAAGTACAAAGGACATACAAAAGGACAAACCTTTGGCTGTTACTTAGATCCAGAACTCTGAGCAGAACAAATACACTGTTAATTAACAGAAGAGAAACCATCTCCCACGCCTGAGGTTTAAGAAGGAAGCCTCTCCAGCTGTTACAAGATGCTGTGTTCTGAACACAAGTTACTGCAGTTCCTCACCGAGTTCAGTGTTCCTCTTCAGCAGGAACAACAGAAAAGATCACCACAGAAGATCTAAAAGACTGGATGGGAGACACCTCGCTTCGGTCATTAAGTTCAGTTACCACAGGAACACTATTATCTTCAAAATGAGCAGTGAATAAGGTTCTAACTGTCAGCACTGAATAATGTACTTTCGGGATTTGTGGGCACCATCCTCCCCTTGCAAGGCTGACAGAGTTTGTAACTGGGGAACTGCTGGAAGAATGAAAAAGACAGGAGAATAAAAACTACTACTGCAAAAAGAAACACAAACCAGAGAGCACAGAGAAAGCAAATAAGGAATTCCACAATGTAATGGTGTTTATTACTATGCTTTGATGCTTACAGCACATGTAGATTTATGCACCACAGCCACTTGAAATAATTTATGTTGGAACATGTGAAGCATAGGCCAGAAATTGAAGCCACCTGCTTCTGCGTAGGAAACTGGATACCTACAGTCAGAGCTGGCAGGTTTAGTTTCATTTTTGCTTTCTTCCCTGCTCCTGGCTGACACGGATGACATTGAGTAACGCAGTTGGGTATGACCTGACTTATTTTTTTCCCTTCTCCAGAAGTAGGAATGTAGCAAATGAGGCAAGGGACCAAGGGAGCATTGTGATCTCATGGCAAGGTTACCGGAGAACTCAGCACCTCCGAGCTTCCTTTGCACAACGCACGGGGGAGTCACTTTTCATGTACGAACAACTTTGATACTCTGCATTTTCTGGATAATAAACTTGCATCCTTTCCTCAGAAATGCTGATGAAACTGATGTTAAAAAGCTGTGCCGCAAACAGGGTTTTGTGCTCTCTAGAGAGCAGCCTGCTCCCCTGCAGCAGGGAAGGTAAAATTAGGTTCATCTTTCACTGAGCTCCAACGCTTTCCTCCTCTATCTAAAAGGGAAACTGCGGTGAAATACATCAGCATCAGACAATGCAGAAACTACAGAGAACCCCACCAAATAACACCTTCAGAGAACACTGCTGCTGGCACGCTACTAATTTAGTAAGCTAAACATCTGAGGGAAGTACACTCTACCAATCAGAGCACTCTCTGCCTTCCCTCCCTCTTTCAGCACCCAGTGTTACAAGCTCAGCCTATTCTTGCCTCCCTATTTCTTTCCCACCCCTCCATACAGCGGTTTCCTCTCTCAGCTCCGTTCCAGACTACTTCCTCATTACATTCTCAGGGAAGCAGACTACAAGGGGAGAACAGAAAGCACAAATTGCCACATCTGGCCAAGAAATCATGCTGCCAATAGCTGCTTGTAGTCACCGAAACACTCACAGGCAGAAGACAAGGTTTAGAATCCTGGGGTAAAGAAAGCACCTAGGACGAAGTGACTCCTTACAGATTCCATGAGCTCGCCCTTACCTGATGGATTTGACAATGCAGCCTTTGCAGAAACGGTGCCCGCACGGCGTCTGCACTGCTTCCCGAAGGGCCATCAAGCAGATGGGACACTCATATTTACTTTCGAGGGGCGGGTCGAACTCCACATCGTAGCCCTGTGTCTCCTCGCTGAAGGAGCTGGGCGGGTTGCCGCTGCCGACGCTCACGCTGTCCTCCTTTGCTCCAGCACTGCAGGCGCTGGCCATGGCTGCACAGCAGCCATCCATGTCTCGGGCTCCACAGCTGCTGTCACTGTGTAGCAAGCTCATGGCAGCCGCTCAAGTCCGGCACAGGAACGCCCTGCAAGGTGACGGAAAGATGGGTTAATTTAAAACAGTCTAACATCTCTCCTTTCGAGTCACGGGAAGATCTGAGCTGCGGCCACAAGCACCGGAGCAGCGCTACAGATTTGGTTCTCCACACAGCCACCGGTTTTGTTTGATCCCAGTTTCTCTGGGATCATAAGAAAGAGTGCTGCATCCTATCAGTTCAAAAACTGACACGGACGCACCATCCCGCGCCCTCATTCACCACACCTCCTGATTTCTCTGAGCATTCTCTCTCCTTGCTGCGCCTTTATCCCTATGGCACTATTCTGAAGCATTCAAAGAGTGTCCATGAAAAGCAATACCTTTGCCTCACACTGACAGATGCTATTTAATATTTTCTGTATACAGAGATCTGCAGTGTAGGTTTCAGTTCAGTTGAGGTGCATCCCCACACATAAAACGTAGGCCCGGGCAGCAACGCAAAGCAGAGGATGTGCTGCAAGTGAAATGCCAACGCACAGCATTGCTGAGAGCACTCTGGAGCTGCCAGCAGGACTTGAAATTGAGTAAGAAGCTGCGCAGTAGATAAGGCTAATAGTTCTGCAGCTCAAAATGTTATTTACCAACTAGCAGTGCTCAAACAGGTTTCATGCTCTCCCGTCCCTCTTCCGGTGCAGGTGGGAGGGAGGACAAGTGGCAGCGCTGTAGGAACATCAGATAAAAATCACATTCCCCTGAGGAGGAGGGCATGGCACAGCGAGGCCTGTTTCTTAAACCACATTCCCCTCCTGCACACGCTGCAACGCCATCACATCATCTGCAGCACACAGCATGGAAAGCCAAGGATCAGCCAGGAGCTGAGTGCACCACTGCTATGGGATCCAGGGGCAGAGCATGCAGAGCGAGGGTTCACCCAACCACAAGCTCAGAGCACTGAACTTCCCTCTATCAGACTTTGAGAATCACAAGCCACTTTAACAGTGCCCACTGATAAGGGGAGGATGACACAGAGATTGCTTTGTTTGGGTACTTACTATGTGACACCTGAAGACTCATCAATAAAAATGCCAACCACGTGGAGCCTCAGCTAGAGATCTGTGTTGAACACATGCATCACTACAGACACATGCTCTAGGCCACCTGCATGATAGCCTTCATCACAGCAACACTGCCCGTGCTGATACTGTATGAGCTGTTTTTCCACCAATTATTCAGACAGAAAGAAAATGAAGGTAGATCTACCAAGAAATGAAAAAACCCAGCAGTCCAACAGGCAAAAATCAGCACAGTCAGGTTCAAGTTAGAATCAAAACAGAACTTACTCTGTTGTGCAATGCTTTCCATTTTGTCAAAGCACACAGAGGTGTGAGCAGCATCTGAAAGCGGTGTTCCTGACACAGCCAGGACAGTGTTATGGTGCAGAGTCCCAGAGCAGTGCCCTGACAGCCCGGAGTGGGACTGAAGCAGCCAGGCTACTTCATGCAGAAGCCATCCCACCACACAGCTGTCTGGGGCTGTATCCAAGGGGTGAAGTTCACTCCCCGACTCCTGTTCTCATGCATCATCCCTTTATTTCCTCTAACACAGCGGGCTTCTTCACAATGCTCCTAAATACAGCAGAAATACAAACTAAGCGCCAAACAACTTCCCAGCAGTCGACTGAGGCATAGCCCAAGAATTGGCAGTTTAACCCAATGGAATGGAAACAGAAGAACCAATGCTTTGAAAGCTGCCCTGCCAAAAGCTTTTCCACACTGTCTGTAGGTCTTCTTTCCATTTAACAGCTGCCCCAGAGGATGATTAGTCCACATCTCATGAAAAAGGGCACAGGAATTAAGTTGGGCCAACAGAGTGTCAAGGTGGGTATGCGAGATTAGAGTCCACAAGCCAGCAAGGGAGTGGAAAACTGTACCACAGGGGGATACTGAGCAACATTCAGAAAGGGAAGAGGAGCATGCATCTCTTTGGCAACATCACAAAGGAATTCTGGAAGTCACCGAGGAGGAAAATATCACAGCTTTATCCAAATTCAGATGTCACATCAATTGCAGAGAGAGCTGCTCTTCCCTTGGGAGGTTCCCAGAATAAAACATACTGTTTGAAATACTGTCCTTGTAAGAAAGGTAGCATCATCTTACTCAAAACCTCAACAGCTGTAGATTTAAGTGCCATGTGGTATTTTTTGCCTGTTTCTACAGTCAGAGCAGGTATGTACATTCAGCCTATGGAAACAGAAATCCTACACCAGTCACTCTAGTGCATGAGTCAGTGCAGCCAGCCACCATCCCAGCCTCACCAAAATCCCCCTCTTCAGTGATACACTGCACTCCCACATGGAGATTCCTGTCTGTGTATGACCAAAGGGTTAGCAAAGAAGAAGCGTGATTCTCATTATCTGTGCCCAAATTTCCCTATCTGTAATGAGGAGGAAATTTAAATACGGTGATTAAGAGCCAGATCTTGAATTTTGTTCACCGTTTTCGTAAAATGTGTAATAGGATTCCTCCTCCTCAGCTCATCTCCCTCCACCTGGGAGGAAGCTTTGTCCCCTACATGCATTTATAGGCATGGCACACAGGTGTCCTAACCAAAGCTCACTCAGCCCCTTCTGATCAGCAGCCAAAGCCTGATTACCTCTTCACAGCTGAAAACAACTCCTGCACAGCTTTCAAGCACTGCAATAAGAGTGTTTGTTTCTTGCTGCACATTTTGTCCTGCAGAAGTTTCAAACAAATTTATATAACTGCATACAAAATATATATATTTTATCCCATCTACAGCAGAAACTTATAAATCCGTGCAGCTTTTTGACATCAGCAGCACAATGCATTAAATCCCCTGCTGGCAATCAACCTAACAGCCTTCACTTTGAGGAACAACTGAAGTAAAACCAGAGCATCACAGGGCAATTCCAATCCCGGTTAGCATGATGTTTCTCAGGCAGAGAAAACCCGAGTATTGGGTTTGCCAGTGCATCTGAAACACCATTTCCTAGTGCTGGGAAGTCCCATCACTCTTGCTGAGCAGGCAAACAGCAGGTTTTAGCTCACACACCAAAGTCCCTGGACCACCAAAGGTATTTTTTTTTCCTCTAATGTAATCATATTGCACTGTTTGACAAAGGAAAAGAAGGTGCTCTGCAGGCCACCTGGTAATGCCTGACTGCCTGATCATTATTCATGCTGCAGGACTCCAGAATGATCTATCTGCAGCTATCCAGCTCTCAAGACCCCAAAGCAGACCTGATGTGGGTAGGACTACTGAGCATTCACGCTGCTTTCCCAACTAAATCATAATGAAACCGCTCTTCAGCAGGCAGCCTGGGCTACGCCACTATTCACACTGCTGTGTTACAAAGCAGGAAGGTCCACCTGTGAGAGCACGGTCAAGTCACAGTGGCAAACTCCTGCAAGCACAATGCACATTATGATTCACATCAACAGTTTCCAAACAGAACTAGAAGCCTTCCATACCTTAAATTATTGTGTGCAATATAGCTCTGCAGTCTGACATGTGAAGTCCCACAGCATAACGGAGTTTAGCAAGGATTTTTACAGACTTTCTTGCTCCAGCAAAGAATCACAGGATTAATTCAGAAGGTTGAGAACACTCATTTGAGCAGCAGGAAATGGTAAGACTGGGCACTGTACCCCACTTAGACTAAACCATGAGATGATACCTGTGCATTCAGCAGGCACAGGGAACTCATGAGTTACGTTGCAGAAAACGTTGAGTATTAATTAGGAAATACCGAAGACAATTTCTGCATGATCTTCCCAAGCAAACTCCTACTGAGCAGACAGAGAAACCAGCACAGAGAGTTATTCCAAGTCCCTTTCCATGTCTGAAGTTGTAAACCTAATGAAACTGCTTTCAGCCCAGCTGGGACAAAGCCAGCAGAGGGCAATGCCCTCAGTGCCATGCAAACAAACCACAGGCAAAACTCTGCTTCTTTTCTCCTTCTGGCCCACTAAGAACAGTCCTGTACATACAGATTTATGAGTCATACAGATTTCTGGGTCAGACCAGCAGAGCAACTGTGGCTGATTTGTTTATGAAGCAATCCTTGTGATACTTGCAATTCCCAGGCAGATTAATCAATGGTCTGACAACTGATAAGCGTTACACTCAGCAGCATTTGCATCGTCAGGTATACAACTATCAACACCATGGCTCCAGCCTAGCAAAACATACACAATTATGCAAGCTTACTTTAATTAATACCTACAAAACACTTTCATTCCAAAGCTATCAAATAGCAAGTCGAGAAAAAGCAACAGGAGATTCACACAGAACTCATAACTGAAAAACAACTTCTGGTTCCTTCTACAAACCTGCAAACGTTTTGTTGAGATGCAGTCATGGAAGGGTCAAAGCAAACATCAGGACAGAAAGTACTCAAGAAGAGGCAGAAGAAACGCAGTTATGAAGAAGCATCATGTCTGCAGAGCCTCCAAACTGGATTTTATTACTATCAGCTACATCAAGAAGCAGCCTGCTTGTAGTTAACATTAGTAAAATCATTTGAGACACAGGGACAACAAGTAGTGAGCTGAGCATGTTCTGAAACAGCTCACACGTTTCCCCTTTTCACTCTGCCTCATGTTCACTTTTCTATTTGGTGTGCTTTATACTCAGAATCTTACACCCTTAGTTTTCCCCAAACCAGACCTAAAAACATTTTATAATGCTTCGCTAAAGCATGTTGCAGAGATGCAAAAGTTACCCTTCTCAACATATTAAAGCCACGGAAGTTCAACAAGTGAAGAAAAAGCAGGTTTATCTCAGGTATTTTTCCACTCTGAGGTTTGAGTACTCACTGAGCGTGTTTTCTTTCAAAATATAGCATTAAACCAGAAAGCAGCATTGCAACGCTATAGCACTACAAACCTCAAACCACCACTTCCACACCTCGCCTTCTGCCTGAGCTCTGCAGGCCTCCAGGTGCCAAAGGGCCGGAGGAGACACGGCACCCAGAGCAATACCTGCCGGGAAAGAAGTCACCCGCCTGCTTTGATCAGCAGGCGAGCAGAGTTGTAGGACTCCTTTCCTGATAGCAGCGGGCTGTGTTCGCGGCCCCTTTGCACTCAGGGAGGCGATGCAGTCCACCTGCAGGCGCTAGCACAGCTGCTGGCTCCCGCTTCCCCGCCAACAGCAGCGGCCCTCGGCCCACACAACTCAGCAGAGGCGAGAGCTGCTTCCAGCGAGCCCTGCCTGCCGGCTGCAAGGGGCAGCGTTAGGACATCGCCCTCTCACAGTTGGGATCTCTGTCGCAGCCTGAGAGGACTCACCGTAACCTTATATCGATGCAATGCACTACCAGAACCAAAACCTCCTAGGTGCGCACAGAAGTTTGCTACAGACGTACAGATCCGTCAGCCTTTGATCTAAGCCAAAGCTCTCAGTTTCAGGAACAGCAAGCTTTCCCGCAGGGCGCTCTCGCAGAGCCCTCCAGCTCCCCGCCCCGCGGGGTCCCCGAGCCGGGAGCGTCCATTTCCCAGCCAGAAAGCAGAGCCCGCCGCTCCAGGCCCTCCGAAAGAACAACACCCGGAGCGCGGCCTCCCCGCCCGGCCCAGCGGCCCCGGGCCCACCCCCCACACGCTCCCCGCGGTTCGCTTTCGGTTTCGGCGGAGCTCGGCCCAACGCGGCCCGGCCGCGGAGCCGCCCTCGTTCAGCGCCGCGGGTCCCACGGGCGATGCCCGAGCGCCGAGCCGCTCTCCCGCCGGGGGCCGGCCCGCCCCGCGTTGCCGCTCACCGCCCGGACGGAGCCCGGTCCCTCCGGCCCCCGCAGCACCGCGACGCGATACGCGACGAGATACGGCCGCGGTGCTCCGCACGCGCCGGCCCCGCTCACCTCGTCCCCGCTCCCCGCCGGCCGCCGCTTCCGCCTCCTCCTCGGGACGGACCGGGGCGGCGGCCGCCCGCTCCCGAGCCGCTGCAGCGCCCCCTGCCGGCCCGGTGGTGCCGCCCGCCCGAGGCCCAGAGCGCGGCCCCTCCTCCCGCCCGCGGGGTGGGGCGAAGAGCGCCGGAGCGCGGCGTCGGCTGTGGCTGCGCAGGTGCAGAAATCATGGATTGGACGGCGCGGGGCGTCATTAGCGAAAGCCGACCCACCTGGAAGCAGCGCGCTACTGCCTGCAAGCAGCCGAGCTTCTCAGGTGCGCAGAAGGCCCAGTCCTGCCTGCTGCTCCTGGGTGCCGTGGCCAGGCCCGCATAAGGGGGCAGCGGGCACGTCGGCTTTTCCCAGCAGCGTGATGCAGCAGGTGGCTCTAAGGAACTGAAAAACTGGGACAGCGCAAATGCAAACGCAGCTTCGTTTCCCTAAACACAGAGAAGGGGAATTTCGCTGTGTGCATCTGTGCCTGTCCTTGGCAAGCACCCGAGGCTAGCACGTTAACTCAGGGAGCGCTTTGTTCCTCTTCTGGGGTCCCAGATCTGCAGTGAAGAACGGGTCCCTGGAACAGCCCTGGGCTCCTGTCCTTGCTAAAAGTGTCTGTTTGCCCTCAGTGCCAGCCGGTGTGGGCAGGAAAAAATCATCTAGTCCAACCATCCACCTAAATTGCCAGCTAAACCATACGATCATGGATTCTCTGGAATTGAAAGGGACCTTTAAAGATCATCGGGTCCAACTCCCCTGCAACCAACAGGGACACCTGTGCTAGATCAGGTGCTCACAGCCCTGTCCTGCCTGACCTTGGGTGTCTCCAAGGACAGAGATTCCATCACCTCTGGGCAACCCACACCAGTGCCTCACCACTCTTCCTGTAAAAACTATATTTCTTCTATTCAGTCTGCATCTCCTTGCTTTTTGTTTGAAACCATTTCCCCTTGTCTTGTCTCAGCAGACACTGTTAAGAAGTCTGTCCTTTTCTTTCTTACAGTGTTATCTTTAGGTACAGAAAGGCTGCTATCAGGTCTCCCTGGCGCCTTCTCCAAGCTGAACAGCCCCAGCTCTCTCCACCTGTCCTCAGAAGGGGGATGTTTCATCCTTTGGATCACTTTTGTGGCCCTCCTCTGATCACACTCCAACAGCTCCACGTCTCTCCTGCACTGAGGACTCACATTTAGACAGTGTGGTGCCCCACCAGCACAGAGTAGAGGAGCAGGATCTCCTCCACTGAGTGCTGGCCACTCTTCCAAAAGAAGCCCAGGATATGTCTGCTTTTCTGCAAGGGCAGATTGCTGGCTCATGTCCAGCTTGCCATCCACCAGTACCTCCAAGTCCTTTGCAGCAGGGCTGTGCTCCATCCTTATGTCATCCATCTTGTACCGTTAGCAGGGGTTGCCACGACTCAGGTGCAAGACCTTGCAATTGGCTTTGTTGAACCTCATGGGGTTCACCTGGGCCCACTGCTCAAGCCTGTTGCAAAGTGCAACATCTACACGTATTTTGGGCACCTCCAGAGATGGTGACTCCATTGGGCAGGCCTGTTCCAATGACTCACCACTCTTTCTAAGACAAAAAAAGTCCTAATATCCAACCTAGCCTGCCCCCCACCTCAGTGCAACTTGAGGCAGTTCTCTCTCATCCTATTGGTGCTAACCTGGGAGAAGAGGCTGACCCCCCACCTGCTTATAACCTTCTTTCAGGGAGTTGTAGGGAGCAGTAAGATCTGTGGAAGCCCTGAATGCAGCCCTCTAAATGCTACTTTTGGCCATGAGATTATTTATTACTTTTTTTTTTTTTTTTGGTCAGGTCTTCATTTGGGGCTCTGACATACCACAAGTAACAAGTCGTTATATTAAGAATAATTTAACCAGCTTTGTGGACCCTTTGCTGGATGACTGGCTGAATTTCAGAGCCATCCATGTTCCCTGCGGAGTGGAAAAGCTTTATGTTATCTTCATTACTTGTAAAATGTGGAAATTTATCATTACATAGATTTATAAAATAGATATCCTTCGATGCAATTTGCTATGGCAAAACCCCCAAATTTTTAATTATACGTCAGGTAGTTCAGGATGTCCAGTTCATGTTCATTAGAAAGGAATACAGGGAACATAGGCGTTTTTATCCCAAATGTAAATGAAATGTCTTTAGTCAGAGCAGTTCCCAAATATGTATGTTTTTTGTCAGACTGGGCCCATAAGCATGTACCAATGCCCATACTGCAGCAGAAAAAGCTGTATCAATGCTTTTCTCCACGTGGTGGTGCCACTTGCACAGGGAAAATATTTTCCAGCACTGCACAGCTCAAACTGCCAAGCAATTATGCTCATGCACACATAAAACACACTCAAAGCTGTTTCAATTGGAGATCAATTAAAACCTTATTTACCTGTAGTATCCCTCCCAGAAAACATTTTTTCAAGGTGATTTCCTGAAAGTGCATGACTGCTTACATAGGCTCACCTGGCTGTGCTGATGATCAGGTTGTTCTCATGCACTGCTGTTCACACCAGACCTCGGTCTCATAGGGAATGGGGCCGAGGTTTTGAATAAGCACTGCAGAGGGACAGATGTGCTAAACAGCTTCTCCAAGAGCCCCAGGTCCCTCAGTGCATATTGTCAGTGAGCTGCATCTGCTCTTTCAAGATAAGGGAGGAAGCCAGCATGAGCCAGCAGAGTTATTTTGATTGATATCTGGTGTTGCAGCCTGACCTGATATCTTTTTGAAAAGGTCTCTCCAAATGCTAGTGAGGGGGCCAGTGAAGGCAGGCAAGTTGTAAGAAGTCCTGGAAGACAGAGAGAGCAGAAGTGCTGGGCTCAGGGCTGGGCCATGCTGCCTTCTCACTGTCCAACAAACTCCAGAGTCAGGACAGCCTTACCTTACCTTAACCTGCCTTGGCCTGGGGGCAGCTACCATGATTTCTGTTCCACCTTGTCTTGACGCTCACATGGTGTTGTTTCTACTGCAGCATTGAGATTTTAAGTGAGTCAGAATATGACCAAGGGTACCAGGGTTTGCTACCAAACTTTGCTTTCTTTGTCCTTACGTTACTTGTTCTGGCACAAATAGTTGCACTTATGAGGAAGTACTGGCATCTCCTGTGGCACACAGTACAAAATAAGTGACTGACTCAGGTCTAGCTTCACTTCTCTATGACTTGTCATCTTACAAGAACGGGAAGCAAGTGATGTTCTGCAAGATCAAAGCTGACAATAGGGACGGAATCCTCTCATCACTTTTACCTATAGCAACTGTTGCTATTGCAAACTCCCACTTGTGGAGTGTGAGCATATGTTCACTTTGGGAGGGCCTGGTGGATCATTACATTTTGTTGCATAATATATTTTGTGGAGACGAAAATCTTTCAAGGTGCTCTTGTGTGACAGAATTTGTTTTCTTTTCACTTGGAGTGAGCTTCTGAGACATACTTGCTTTGTTAAAACTGAGCGTGAGCATTGAACTTTCCAGCTCCCCATCTGTGGACGCTTCCCTATGCCTGGTGTACTATGGACATGTTACTTACAATATATCACTGGTTTTTATGTTGTTGATTTGTTCTCTTGGCAAGGGTCTTCAGGATGCCATCAGGGAGGTAATATCCCTGAAAGTGAGATACTGGGATCAGAAGAAGAGACATTGTGTGGTCCCAGACCCTAGAGTCCTGGCTGCTGTTGACACAGGAAGCAGACCCCTGGCCTTCAGCAAAACAGCTTTGGTGTGTGACTGTAGTGTGGCAAGACACCAGGTTCTTCTCTCCGATAGTTGACAGTGAAGAAACTAGCTCTGAAGCTAGAAAGAAGAAAGCCAAATGCAAAACTTTGTCCTAACACTGCAGGTGCTCCTCAGAGGGGGCTGCGTACTTGTCTCAGTGCCCTAGAGTCCCACACAAGAAGACCTTGTTTTTATGAATTTTGTGGTTAAGCCTCATGAATTGCCAGGTGCCACCTGGACTTGAGAGTTCTGCATTGTGTTGAAGTAACCTGTGGTTAGCACCAGAGTGGTACTGGGAGCTCAGAGGCACAGGGATAAATGAGATAAACAGCACTGCAGTGTCTTTAAAAAGCAGAGGGGACAAAGAAAAGAGCAAGAACACACGGGAGAGCAAGCAAGCTTGACATGTGGAGCAAACTGAGCAGACATAACGGCAGCTCTGCACACTGACAGGGAGCTAAAGGTAGGCTGGCTGTACTAATGACAGCAGCTCAGATGCTTGTAGGACTTCTGAATGTTGATTCATTTTCCTGTTTTAATGTGCAAGTCAATTTTATTCTATATGTGCAGTGAGTCTGTTCATAAAGCAAGGTCTTCCTTGACATGACTAACAGTATCACAGTCTTGCTTTTCTTCAGAAGGGTATGAAATATTGCAAGCTGGGAGGAAAAGGGATTTCTTTTCCCTTTTCAAGGTAAAAAGAGGTGATGCTGAATACAGCTGTCAGAGTTGATTAAATAACCGAGGCTGAGGTTCATGGCTGGGGTTCACTCTGTAAGATTCTGAGTGGGATAAACAGTGAGGAGAAGGATTGTTCTCTATGACCCCAAACTTGAATAACAGACAAAGGCAAATCTAGCAGGAAATGTTCCTAGCGATGGGAATATTTCTACCTCTCCCAGGACAACCGCATAAAACTCCGCTGCTTGGGAGCCAGGCCATTTGAAGTGTCTGATGAGTAGCCTGCTGGCTACTACTATCTCCTGCAGGAGACTAAGGTCAGGTGGCCTAAGAGGGTTCTTTATCATTCCTTTCTTCCAGGGAGAGTTCAATGAAAGAGAGAAAACAAACAAACAAATGATTGTTGAACGTTTCTTTAGTGAGGGTGTTGACATTTTCTTTATTCATTTGAGTTGGTGATTAACAGGAATGGCCACAGGTTTGGAGATCATTAAGGCACTAAGGTGGCACTTGGTCCAAGGGCTAGCTGAGAAAGTATTACATATTTTACTTTAAATGTACTTGGTGCTGGCTGTTTCTTTACAGTGAATTAGGTATTGCCCTGAGGAAGCATTGTGTATGTGTTGAGGCAGTCTGAAATAGCTGCTGAAGATGTTGAAATTACAGATTTCCCTTCACTGAAAGGGATCTGCAGGCAGCATCGGGCAGCCAGTGCTGCAGGTAATAGTGCATGTATCTGCAGGAATGCAAGACTATTCAGGGGCGAACAGGTTATTGCTCAGTGGACAGGTTTTACTACCTCTGCCACAGGATGCAGCCAAAAAAGTGGGCACTGGTAATGATCTGACTTCATCTGTGCACAGCTGCAGATCACAGATCTTCAGGCAGAAGAACGCAGGCAAGCTCGTTGCCAGGCTATTTCGGCTATGGACAGCAGGGGGCTGCAGTGCAGCCCGGGATGTTCAGCAGCATGGGCAGCTGGACCGAGCAAGGCAGACAGATGGGGACAGAGGCACAGGCAGCTTGTTCTCAGTAGGATGAAATGAAGAGAAAGTGGGGAGAAAACAAATGTTAGCTTTGGTTGCCAAGGCCTAATGAACAATTTGGAAGTTAAATACTGCTCTTAAGGAAAGCTGAGCAGACGGGTTTGTCATTCTGGGTCTAGAACTTTATCAAAGCATGCAGTCCTTTCCCACCAGACTCTTGAAGTTTGTACAGTAATGTTGCTTCATTGAAAGGTTGTCAATAAAACAATCTCACAAACACCCTGAGCATCACCAGTTCATGGTATGAATATGTTTCTTATAAAGGGCACCTTCCACTTAGACACAGAACTGAGATTTCCAGCAAGTTCAGTGAATTGCTGCGTGGGGATATAATCAATCAGAGAAATCAAAGCCATGCCTACGTAATTTCTAGTTTGATGTACATAGTCTTAATGTATAGTTTTTCTTTTTCTTTTTTTTTTTTTTATTCACACCAATCAGATCAGTAAAACAAGATTTAAATAAAACACGTTAAACAGTCAGGAAACACAGTTTAATCTTCTTTGTGCTGTTTGTTCACTTTCTGCACTTCTCATTGTCCAATAAGGAAAAATAGGTTAATCACTTTTGTATTTGTTTCTACATGGTTTTGTTTTCTAAGTCTGATGCAGCAGCACAAAGTTTCAGTGACTGAGGTGAAAGCGTTCTATTTATTTTTATGCAATACCATATTCCCATGGCAACCACATTGATATTACTTTTGGTTGCATGTCTATGAAAGCTACAATTGGGGTCAAATTTGAACAGACATTTTCAGCTTTCCAGTACCAGTCATCCTTACAAACAGAGTTCTCAGCAGGGCACTTAAACAGATGACTAACTTGAAATGTATAAATATTCTCTCTAGAGCAAATATGCAGTGAGTATAAATTGCCATATCTCCTTTAGAGTCCAGGGAACCATTGCACTTTACATCAACAGAGGATACATTCCTACAGCTTTAATGAAACCACTCACGCTCAGCATCCATATACTAAAGTACCTTACAAAATTGAGGTCTGAATAAAGCCTGCATAGCGATTGAGTAGCATGTGCTGCGCTGCCTGTGTGGGAAGGCAAAGGCATGCATTAGACACTTCAGGTCAGAATCAAGGACTAAGATGTGGTGTGACAGCAGCAGTCTCAAGTGATTTAAATTATACAGTATGAGAGAAAAAGTACGTCTTGTGAAGCCACCAATCTTGCTCGGTTTCGTAGGAAGAACTTGCCACACTTACACAACATAATTCTGCTGTCTATTGTAGCTTTATATACCGCAAAGTCAGCTACAAGAAGGGGGCAGATTGGGATATTAGGACCAGATAATTAATGGATGCATGCAGTACGCACTGGTAGTACAATGGACTGTGGATGTCCCATGATCGAAGTCAAAACAACCAAGTACTTATCTCAGGTACTGGGTGGACAGCCACATCTGGATCTCTCAGTTTGTAGGTGTCTTGGGCAAAGCAACTTAAAAAGCATTTCTCAGTTACATTGATAAAAGTTATTGTATTAAAAGCATATGCTCAGGCACTGACACTATTTCTCAGTTTGGAACACAAGCTAACTTATGGCTTCTTTCTCAGGTGATCTGGCTTCTGCAGCACTGGAGATGTCGATAGCATCACAAATGGACTTGCCTGAAGAGATTCAGCATCCTTTTGCAAAATTTTCTGAATGGAAATTCAAGCTGTTTAAAGTGAGACCGTTTCAAAAAGCACCTTCTGAAAAAAGCCAGTGCATAAACAAGGATCAAGTACAAGAGGTAGCTTCTACGGACAAAGGCACCACCCTGCATAAAGATGAAGAAGTTCCAAGAGGAGAAAAGTTAATTCTGACACAGATGGACTTCACGGGCAATACGCAAGCACTTGAGAAAGATGTCAATGACGTGAAAATACAAGACAACACAGTTCACCAGAACAACCTGAAGCAACTTTGCCGCATCTGTGGAGTTTCATTTAAAACTGATTCCTACAGGAGAACTCATCCAGTACATGGACCAGTAGATGATGAAACGCTGTGGCTCCTGAGAAAGAAAGAGAAAAAAGCAACCTCTTGGCCAGAACTTATTGCCAAAGTTTTTAAGATTGATGTGAGAGGGGATGTTGACACTATCCATCCCACTCGATTTTGTCACAACTGCTGGAGTATTATCCACAGGAAATTCAGTAATACTCCATGTGAAGTTTATTTTCCTAGGAACAGCACGATGGAGTGGCAGCCCCACTCTGCAAACTGTGAAGTGTGCCGCACTCCCAGCCGGGGAGTCAAGAGAAAAAGACAACCAACCAACTTACAGCATGGCAAACGTGTAAAAATCATCACAGAACATGCTCGAGTTAACAGAGGTATAAAGAACCAAATGCTGATTAATAACAAAAATGTAATGAAAGAGATTACCAACTGCAAGAACAGACATCTCAGCACCAAGCTGCTTGCAGTTGATTATCCAGTAGATTTCATTAAATCCATCTCTTGCCAGATCTGTGAGCATATTTTGGCAGACCCAGTGGAAACAACATGTAGACACTTGTTTTGCAGAACTTGCATTCTTAGTTGCCTCAAAGTTGTGGGCAGCTATTGCCCCTCCTGCTGGTATCCTTGCTTCCCTACTGATCTGGCAACCCCAGTGAAATCCTTCCTGAACATCCTTGATAATCTGAGCATAAGATGCCCTGTTCCGGAATGTGATGAAGAGATCTTGCATGGAAAATATAGCCAACACTTCTCTAACCACAAGGAGATGAAAGATAGAGAGCTCTATAACCCCATAAATAAAGGTGGCCGACCAAGGCAGCATCTTCTGTCTTTGACCAGGAGAGCTCAGAAACATCGTCTGAGAGAGCTGAAACGTCAAGTCAAGGCTTTTGCTGAGAAAGAAGAGGGTGGTGATATAAAGGCTGTATGCATGACTTTGTTCCTGCTAGCCTTAAGAGCAAAAAATGAACACAAGCAAGCAGATGAATTGGAGGCTATAATGCAAGGTAGAGGATCTGGACTTCATCCTGCTGTTTGCCTGGCAATCCGAATCAACACATTTCTCAGCTGTAGCCAGTATCACAAAATGTACCGAACTGTAAAAGCTGTCAGTGGGAGGCAGATTTTTCAGCCACTGCATGCTCTTCGCACTGCTGAGAAAGCCCTCTTACCAGGTTATCATCCATTTGAATGGAAACCTCCCTTGAAAAATGTATCCACTAACACAGAAGTGGGAATTATAGATGGTCTGTCAGGATTACCCCTCTCAATTGATGACTACCCAGTAGACACAATTGCAAAGAGATTTCGCTATGATACAGCTTTGGTTTCTGCTTTAAAGGATATGGAGGAAGAAATCTTGGAGGGCATGAAGGCAAAAAACTTGGATGACTATCTGAACGGTCCCTTCACTGTGGTAATAAAAGAGTGCTGTGATGGAATGGGAGATGTCAGTGAGAAGCATGGAAGTGGGCCTGCTGTCCCAGAGAAGGCTGTACGCTTTTCATTCACAGTCATGAACATTGCTATAGACCATGGGAATGAAAGGATAAGGATTTTTGAAGAAGTAAAGCCCAATTCAGAGTTGTGTTGCAAACCCTTGTGCCTTATGCTGGCTGATGAATCAGATCATGAAACTCTGACAGCAATCCTGAGCCCTCTCATCGCAGAAAGAGAGGCTATGAAGAACAGTGAACTGCTTCTTGAAATGGGAGGCATCCTGAGAATGTTCAAATTCATCTTTCGAGGTACAGGATATGACGAGAAACTTGTAAGGGAAGTGGAAGGGCTGGAGGCCTCAGGTTCCACTTATATCTGTACCCTCTGTGATGCAACCCGCCTAGAGGCCTCCCAGAACTTGGTCTTCCACTCCATCACCAGGAGCCATGCTGAAAATCTGGAGCGATATGAAATATGGAGGTCCAACCCGTATCATGAATCTGTTGATGAGCTCCGTGACAGAGTGAAGGGTGTTTCAGCCAAACCTTTCATAGAGACTGTACCCTCCATAGATGCATTGCACTGCGACATTGGCAACGCAACAGAATTTTACAGGATCTTCCAGATGGAGATTGGTGAAGTCTATAAGAATCCTGATGCGTCCAAAGAGGAGAGGAAGAGGTGGCAGCTGACTCTTGACAAACATCTCAGGAAGAAGATGAAATTAAAGCCTATGATGAGGATGAGTGGGAACTTTGCTAGAAAGCTCATGTCCAAAGAGACAGTAGAGGCCGTATGTGAATTAATAAAGTGTGAGGAAAGGCATGAAGCCCTAAAAGAACTAATGGACCTTTATCTGAAAATGAAACCAGTATGGCGATCTTCATGTCCTGCCAAAGAGTGTCCAGAATTGCTGTGCCAGTACAGCTACAATTCACAGCGTTTTGCCGAGCTCCTGTCTACAAAGTTCAAGTACAGATATGAAGGCAAGATAACCAATTATTTCCACAAAACCCTTGCTCATGTTCCTGAAATCATTGAGAGAGATGGGTCTATTGGTGCTTGGGCAAGTGAAGGAAACGAGTCTGGAAACAAACTATTTAGGAGGTTCCGAAAAATGAATGCCAGGCAGTCCAAATTCTATGAAATGGAGGATGTCTTAAAGCATCACTGGCTGTATACCTCTAAGTATCTCCAGAAGTTCATGAACGCTCATAAAACATTAAGAAGCCAGGGCTTTGTCACTGATCCAGATGATGGGTTAGGTGATTCTTTGCCACCGGAGATCTCTTTGGAAAGCAATGATTCAGAGGAACTCTAAATGTGAAGTACAGTTGGTGTTATGTTTGAGAAAGTCTTTCTGAGAGGAGACAGCTTCCTTTTCAGGCCTGCAGAGGTACAGGGAAGGGTGAAGCTTTCATTTTTATACTCCCTTTTAAAGGTGCTGAGTGGAGTTTAATGAAATGCCGCTGTCTGTTGGGAGCTTTGAACAGAAGCAATGCAGTAGTGCATTTACCAGTTGTTCTGTGATAGTGAAGTGGAAACAAATTGTAAAGAAGGGCCATGAATTTATTTTGGTCTCAAAGTGCTGTTTGTAAGTGAGAAAGACAAAGTAAACAAGGTTTTATATAGAACAGTATTTTGGAAAGAATATAATACTGGAAAGTTATGACACCTGCTGAAAAATTGAGCATGGCTATTTGTTCTGTTCACGTTTTATAAACTATTTTGCTATTTACTTTTCAAGAGGGTTTGATTATTTTATCGATGTCTCTTTGGCTATTACAAGTCAAGATTTAGCAGTGAGATGGGTAATTTTTTTGGAATGAACAAAGTTTGGGTAGTTTTACATAATGTACTGACTAGAGATACAAACTTTGATCTCAAACACTTAAAATATGTAATGTTTAGGTTGTAGTTCTGCTTCGGAGCAGGTGGTGGTATCAGCATGCTAATTTACTATATGAAGATAAAAGAAAGGTAGCTATAATTTTTTTAAGATATTTTTATTGTAGTGCATTTACTCCAAAATGCAAACCCATGCCTGCGCTCCTAAATCAGCATCTCAGAGCCTTGTGCTTATCTCACTGTACAAAGCACATTTAAGCTCTGCTATGCAGCTTGTTGCTTCATATGAATTTTAGATTTTGATGGCAATTTCAGTATGCAGTATACTTTGTACCAGTATAATTTTACTGGATAAATTCATGGCCTTACTGGAGTCACCAGTAAAATGTCACTGAATACCAGCAAGCTCACAATTTCACCAGGTGACAAAAAGTCGTAGCAGACCTATTTCTTAGGAGATGGATATTAACTTTATCAGATACATATCAGTGTTCCGATCCTCTCTATTAAATAGTTCCCTTACTGTTTCTGATATGCTCAAACACTATCCAGTACTGAACTTTATCTCATCTAGGATATATCATTTTTCATTTTCTAGATATATGAAATGGGAGGAATCATGTTTATTAACCTCAAAGATACTGTGTGTAAAGGCATAGTGAAAAAACAGTGAGTTGCCTTGAAATGACTGCATAGTGTACTTTACATTATAAGAACAATATTTAGTTAGCATTCCTCATATTATAAACTCTATCAGGAGCACCATTATGTTGGTAGTATTTGCCTTTCTGAAGTGCTCTTGCAATATGACTGAAGTCTGCTTAGATCAGATGAGATTGCACCAGTAATTCTTGTGGATAATGTTGGTTTAAATGGATGAAAGGATTTAAAAGTTAATGTGTATAAACCATGCGATTGGAAACTAAATTATTTCTGGACATATCACCAGTGCAAACGAACAAGTCTAGACCTTCATTCAGCAGTGTTCAAATGGAAGCTTAAATTCAAGTGTATGACTCAACCACTGAATGCATGCATGCATACATAATGTAAGCATTTAGTGGTAGCTTACATCTAAAAACAAAAAAAAATTAAAAGTATATGGATATTATTCAATTATATAGTCAAGAAATACACTCAGAAGTATCTGAGATACCCCTAAATCACCTAGCCTTTCAGATTAGCACCTGTAGCTAGAGCATGATTGTGCCTGAAGAAATACTTCTGAAACAACATTAAATGCATGAACAATCAAAGCATGGATCTAAAAAAACCCACACTTTGTGTTTTTATTTTCATGTGACAGGAGTTGGTTTGTGAGTGTAAGGGAACAACAAACTTGAAGGACTAATGGTCTGCGGTTTCTGCAGTAATATCTTGTTATTTACTAAATCTTTGATGGTCTGGTATTTACTTTTTATGGACTATTAGGAAATAGAGTTAAGTGTTAGTAATAAGTTTAACAATTAATGATATTCTGATAATGCCTTTATTTTGATTATTTTATTCTTTTAAATAACTATTTAGAGTATTTTGTAATTTAGGATTTAGTTTTAATAGGGTTTCTTTAAATAAAATTTAACATGTCAAAATTTGAGGCTAGAAAGAATGTCTTTTTCTTACTACGTTTTATTATCTAAGCAGTCATAGGAACAGCAGTCCTTTGTATGGTCTGCCATGTACATCTGCACTTACTGAGTGTTCATTTGTAGATTAAATTATTTCTTTCAATTCTTTGAATAAAACAAGTACTTCCCATAAAGCATAAATGCCAGGTTTACGTAAGTATCATTTTTTACTAATACATGCAGACAAGTGCAGCTGTTTCCCATGGAGTATAAATATCAGCTATATGACAAAGAATATCCTTTAGTAGTAAATGCAGACATGCTTTGGATTTTTGGTACGCTATGTTTCATTATGCAGATAGTTGCACTTTTTTGTTCTGTTGTATACCTATTTGGAGCAGTTGTTTCACCTTAGTTTTCATCCTTCCTCTGCTTGAACAGTGTAAGGCCCAGTTTTATAGTCCTGACTGAGCTCATGGTGATTTTCACTCCATTTATGTGGTATATGTTGCCTTTGCACAAGAGTGCATTTCCCCCACAAGTAGTCCCAACCTGTTTTGTGCACTGCATACACACCACAGGAGAGACTGGCCAGACTTCGGTCATTGTGCACATGTAATTTCAGTGACTTCACTAACATTTTCAAGTTCCAAATTCACTTTAACACGCTGCTTACTTAAGAGCAAGCGATTTGTCCCACTCCATTCAAAAGGGTTGAGTACATTTTATCCACATATGTATGATTTCTCACAATGAGCTCATGAATTCAGTGGGCTGAACAGTGCATGGGCTGAGACATGGGCAGGCAGGAGGATAAGGAAGGATTATTTTGTGAAATACTAGCGAGCCGTCAAAACACATTTCACATCCCACCAATTATGGGCAGAACAATTGACACAGACGGTTGGGAACGTTTTCTTTTGCCTTTTCTTTAGGCTTGAACCTACTTTAATCTTTTTTTTCCCATTGTTGACATTTTGTGTAAATCGAGAGACTCTCTGAGAGTTTTGAACTCATTAAAACAAACAGAACTGAAAGGGTAGGTACCTGCAAGTGGAGCTTTGTAAACAGGAATAAAATAACAATGCTGCATGCACACAGGCATGCATCTGAAAGAAAACACATTTTGACTGCAGACTGGTGCATCATTTGTTTACTCAGCCTATTGTTAAGCTTTTTGGTTTTGAAGAGGCTTTAGAAAAGTGGAGACACTTTTATTCATGGCACTCTCTCAAACCTTCACATTTTCTTTTTCTATGCTAATGCTTTGTGAAAATCTGTCAGTAATTACTTCGTGGTGAATGCTTCTTTTTTTTGAAATCATACTGACTGTATTCTTTATACAATGACATTATGTATCTTGTTTTGTTTGGTTTTATTCAAGGACTTCAGATTATGAATTGCCTTGTTATGATGTGAATATACGAGAAGTCTTGACTGTGGTCTCACGTGTTTTTTCCTCATAGGAATAATTCTGTTGACTTTTAAGCAAACCAACTTTGACTTTTACTCAGGAACTTCAGACACAAACTTTAGGTATTTACAGTATCCCAATTTCTCGCTGCACTGAGGTCTGCGTGCTGTCTGACAGCACAGCTTCATCATTGTACTTCTTCTTCTGTTGCAGTTTATTTGTAACACTTGTTTAAAATAAAGGTCTTGTAAGCATTTGAGTTTCTGAATGTGTACTTCTTTCTAGTTTTTTGACTGTGCACATAAGTTCATGATAACAGACTCACTTTTCATCTAGATTGTGCATGCTTTTATTTGGACTGTTCAAATACACAGAGACTACCGCTGGGATTCCAGACCAGTTGGATCACCAGGTTAACACAAATGAAGATTGCTCCATGCATCTCAGCAGCCCTTTCTGCACCTTTTCCCACAGGCGGCTGTTTGACAGGAAAATAAACCAGTTTCATTTAGTCTGTAGACAACTTTTGCTTCATTTACAAACACCACCCCAGTTTTTGTTAAAAGCCAGCCTTTACTGTCCATGTTACTGTGCTAAACCTCTTGACTGATTTCTGTGCATCCTTTGCATCAAATTTTGTCTCGTCATAGATTCTGCAGCCGCAAAGGCTAGTTTGGATCTATCTTTAAGTTCATGACTTTTAGTTTTCCTTTACTACAGGTAGGAAAGTCTTTTCCCCTTCCACTGATATCTCAGGGTCAATTAACTTACATAAACCAACTAGTCTGGATGGAATTAACTATGAGCAAATTACACATTTACATTATTAGCTACCTGATTTCCTGTTGCAATCAGGTAATTGTATACCTAATTTCTAGACTTTAAATAACCAACGTAATTATTTCAGCTGACCATTAATAAATTTTTTTTGAATGGAAAAAACAGAACTCATTAAAAAAAAAACACAACAACAACAACAAAACAGAACAAAACACAAAACCAAGCCCCCAGAGAGCTTTCTGGTAAACGAGGAAGATTTAATTCCTTTATTCCTAAAATAATAATAGTGGAATCACAGAATGGCTTAGTTTGGAGGAGACTTTAAAAGATCGTCTAGTTCCGACTCCCCCACCACGGGCAGGGTTGCCAACCATCAGATTAGGCTGCCCATGGCACAATCCAACTTGGTCTTGAATGCCTCCAGAGTTGAGGCACCCACAGCCTCTCTGGGCAAACTGTTCCAGTGCTTCACCACCCTCTGAGTGAAAAAAAAAAAATCTTCTTAACATGTAACCTAAATCTATACTGTTTTAGTTTAAAACGATTCCTCCATGTCCTATCACTGTCAGGCTGTCAGTTCCTCTCTTACTTGTAAGCTCCTTTCAAGTAGAGGAAAGCTGCAGTGAGGTCTTCCCAGGGATTTCTCCAAGCTAAACAAGTCCAGTTCCCTCAACCTTTCTTCACAGGAGAGCTGCTCCATCCCTTTGATGTTCTTTGTGGCCCTCCCCTGAACCCACTCCAATAGCTCTGCATCCCTCCTGAACTGGGGGTCCCACGCTTGGACACAGTGCTCCAGACAGTGACTTACAAAGGCAGAGTAGAGGGGTACAATCACCTCCCTCTCCCCGCTAGCCATAATATCTGACTGAAATTTACTTTCCGCGTATTCTCACTAGAATCAGAATCAGATGAAGAATAATGAAGTCTACCACCACTGTTCTTCAGACTGCTGTTTCAGGTGACTGAATATAGCATAATTTTCAAAGAAATGATCAGCTCCAACCCTCCAACATGGGCACTTTTCTTACCTTCTTCATCAAGCTTAATATTGCCCATAGTCCCAGAAGTCACATTAGAGAGGATTTAATTAGCAGTTTTTCTAGCAACATCAGCAGACGTGTCAAAAGGTGAAACTGCTGTATTTTCAGTGTCCAGATCTTCCTCTGAATAAAGGGATTCTGAACAAGGGAATTCACAATAACTATCAACAGAAGGTGGTTCTGGACATATGTGTTAGTGGCCAGAGCATATTTTGAGAAATCAGAACGTTTTTACAATGTTCATCTTGCTTTTTTGTTAAAGAAAAGAGGGACAATTTTCAAAGCCCAAATACAGACACAAAACTGGAGTTTGCTCAAGCTCTTCTCCGAAGTTAGTTTTGCTTGAAATAGGAGAGGCCAGGAATCAAATATGGAGGGAGCTAGAGTCACCAATCCTTAAAACAAGTCCTTCTCACACTTGAACAAGTCTGCACTGCACTAAATCTAGTAGTAAATAACTTCACAGATTACTTTTCAATCTGAATACAATCTTCTCCTTTTGCTTTGGGCTCCCAGTGGCATTATTTCCACTCCTTTCAATGGTCTTTTGGTACAATGAGTCACTCTGAACTATGACACATGTTTTAGTGCTACCACTAAAATTTGTGCTGTGCCTTTCCTGTAGATTAATCAGGTTCTTCAGCATTTAAGTACCTTCCACAAGCAGTATAACCATATACCATTATCTTAAAAGCTGATGATAACAGCAACACTAAAATGTGACTGGGAACCCTGATGCTGCGTGTTGTGGTTACAAAGCACATAGGTCAGCTGGATGCAGACACAATAGGGATTTAGTTCTGTACTCAAGTCTGCTTAATTTTATCCCCTAATACTACCCTGCATGAGAAAGAAACATATTGATTTCCTGGTTTTAAAGACGATCAATGCCCTAACAAGTACATGCCTCAAAAGCTTCATCAGAATTATAAAATAATTAAATATTTTCTGCAACCTTGAATGCTATGTGAAGTGTCTTCATTTACAGGTCAACGGTCATATACTTCTTTATGCCTGAGTCCTTAGGAATTTTATATTTTACTTTACCTATGATTTACTCTTCCAGCAGTAACTCCGAAATGTGATTTAATGCTTGTTCTACTACCCTTCACCGCAAGGTTGGGACATAGTTTGGCTAAGCAATTTCTCCTTCCTCATGAAGTGACACATACATTTAAAAAAGTCACAGACCAAACCAATTTGTTGCCCAATGTGGGTCCTCAGAAATTTGAGATATTGATAGCAATTGGCTAACAGGCAAAATGCAAACTGGCTATTGCCAAGGACTGCAGTAAGTGTGAGGAGTCCTGCACTGCTGTGGAATGGTGAAGGAATGAGGGGTGGATTTCTGCTGTGTGCATATACTGTCCTCCTGTTGGCGATGTTCTTTGATTTTAATGTGAAGATTGTTATTGATGTAAATGAAGTTTGTAATGTGTGATGAATGTTTATTTTAAATCCAATTTGGCTGAGTAATACCTATGACTAACCTACAAAAGAGGCTACTGGCTACCGAATTTCAGCAGTTTGAAGGGACTTTACAAGGCCATTATTTTCATTTATTCCTTTGAAAAACATACAGCATCATTTATTCTGAGTACATTTTGAGGAAAGAGGAAACTACCATTTAAAACTACGGATTTACACTAATATCAAAATGGATGATACAAGTCTCAGGATGATCTACTTTCCATTAACAAATTCTACCCACACTATAACCTCTGTCAGAATATAAGCAAGTTGGAAATAGAAATTTTGTCTTGTTGCCCTTTACCATCCTCTACTGTTGACTCGTGAAGGCATCAAGTGGAGTATTGTGCATACACATTTGTGCTGATGGGAACACTGCTGCTTTCGAAAGGGGTGGCTGCTCAGGGTCTGCACATACTGATCAGATAGCTGACAGCTGCTCCTGCTGCTTTTCCTTTTTATTCAGGGCTCCAGCACAAGAACTGGACTGTGAATACTGAGCTATTAGTGTTGGCTCACAAATGTTGAATGGATGATATTGATTTTTTTGAAAAGATGTTTGAACAGTAATAAAAGTAAAAAATTAAGTAAAAAATGATGAGGCTTTACAGATAGCCAATAAAAGAATCTAAAAAGTTAGTGAACTCCTGGGCTATTCAACCTTGACAATGTCCTTTTCAATATGAATCCAATCTTGCCCCCACGCTTTGAGCAGCTAGCTGCATTTGCTTTCACCCTCACAATGCAACACTGGCTCAGTGAGTCACACGGAGCAACAGCTAGCACTTTCATACTGTCACACTCTACAGAGTCACCCTGCAGGAGCAGAGAAAGAAACGTGAAAGGGAAGACCTGGAGTAAATGATAAAAGTTCTGTTCATCAGAAGGAACTTCTGAAGTCAATGGGAGCTCACAGCATGTGGCAGCTGTAAAGCCAGAGCCCTTACAGATTTTAGATGGACCTCCCAAGCACACATGCTGTCCTTTCCTTGACTTTGGGATTTACAGTGTTCAATTTACTCTGTGAACAGGGGAAAAAAAACCACATTCATTTTTATTACAGACTTAAAAAAATTATTTTAGAAAATACGAATGCAAATGCAAGGCAGCTGTTGAGCACAGTGGTTTAAAAATGCAGTTTAACTTACTGTGAGGTGATATTCCTTAACACTAGTCAACATAACCAGTCAGTACCTTTCAAAATAAAACAGGCATTATCCAGAATTAAATGCCTGAAAAGGAAGATTTTCATCATGGAAGTCCCTGAAGAAAACTGACCCTCAGTGTCTGAATATTTCATTATTTCTGACACAAGGGAGTCAAAAAATCACTTCAATTTAAAAGCAGATTAATTAGTCTAATTTTAGCTCATCATACTAACATAAAATTGGACTAAGGAAGTTATAAATTAGGCCAAATATTTCTAGAACTACTCGCTCAAATAAAAAAAAATAATTAAAACGAACAGTACGGTCTTTCTTTACTGACAGATGCTATCACCACTGAGTACATAATAATATCATATCCTATGATCAGTCCTACCACATTCACTGGGAATGACTGGAAAGTAAGCTACACTATAGTAAAAATACAGCAGTAAGTTACCAACATCTGCCTGCGTGTTTGTACAGTGCCCTCTGAGATGAGCTTCCTATATGGATATTACGAAAACATACATATAAAGAAACGTTCATGACCTTTGAAATATAACTGAAACACTGATATAATATCAATCAAATAATAATAAAAAAATCATCAGGAACCTCAGTAGCCCATTTTGTTTCAACTATTGCTAGCTGTGTTTGTCTCCTTTGTTGAATACAAAGCAGTGGTACAGATCTACTCAAATAATCTCCGAAGAAAAGACTTTTTCACTGGTGTGGTTAACTTCATGGTTTTCTTTTTATGCAATCGTTTCATGGGTTGCTTTTTCAGATGCACCACCTTTTTGGGAGTTTGCAGACCTTTATTAAGGTCAACATGCTCATTGCAGAAGTACTTGACGTTTGCTTCTGAGAGCCGTAGAAGCATGCTCTCTGACAGATCCATACACTGTGCATGAACCCAATGGCCAGTCCCACTGGAACACAAGATCATTGCAGGCTTGTTGAGTTCTGTTGAATAGAAAGGCACCCAGGTGTTAATGTCAATATTGCAGCTGGCACAGCAGATGATCCAGTACCCTGTTTCTGATTCATCTTCTTCATCATCTTCATTGTAAGTGTCCATGTCATCAACATCAAAGCTACTGGCTTCAGCACTAAAAGAAAATTCTTCTGAGTCTTCAAATGGAGTGGAGTCTCCTTGGTCTTCATTAGATGCCTGACTGCAGGCTTGTGCTGTAAGTTCTTCCTCCTCATCCTCTTCTGCTGTGTTGCATCTCAAAATGTAGAAGTAGTTTGCATCTGATATTAGCTGTTTGTTGGCCCCAGGAATGCCCAACAATATGGACCCTTTGCCCATATCACAGCCAAACCACATCCTACAGTGTTTAATATCAGGTGTCCAGTCTGGGCTTGCCCTTTCAACAATCTCTATTTTATCATCTTCCAAAACTATAGTGTTACAGAGCATCCGTTTCTGGTTGTCAGACTCATAGCCCCCAACAAGGACAAATTCAGTATCACTAGTTTGAGTCACAATACCACTCGACACAGATATTCCTCCTGGCAAGATAGAGCAGGTCACAGCTGGGCTGCCCAGTGGGAGATCAACTTTTAGCTTGTATAGGCTGGGAGGCCGGGTGTTATTTTGAAGTGAATGGCCTCCCAGAATGTAGACTGTATCATTCCTGGCAACTGAAACATGGAAGGAAAGTCCATCTTGAAGCTCTGGAAGTATGTATGACGTACAGCATCCAAACTCAAAATCAACAAGAAACACAGATGGAAAACAGTCAACAACACTATTCCATTTTTCAGTAGTTCTCTGTTCAAGAGGTATATATGATCTACCTCCAAATATAACAATCGTGCTTTTTCCCCGGCTATGAACTACATTAATTGTATGCGCGTATCTAGCTTCAGGGACATCTCCATCTAGATCTTTCTCAATGCACTGAAACGTGGTTTTCTTGGTAGTTTTGTTTACCATACTCATAATGTAAACCTTATCAGAAAGATCATTGTTAGGTGTTTTCCCACCATGAATGATATACTGGTGCTTATCGGACTCCCCGTTGCCTCTAAGTGTGCAAATAGCTGCGTAGCGGAGCGGGGGAAGGTAACAGGAATCCTTAGAGAAGGCAGCAGGTTTCATTTTGAGCTCATTCTGCTTCATATCAAGGAAGAAAACACCAGTGGGACAAGATCTCTTCGGCCATCCTTTCTGCCCAAAAAAGAAGACATGCCCATCGAAATTCAGCAGGGAAGAACCTGGCTGGAGCAAGGAGGAATTGCTGACAGCCGATACCATCTGCAGTGACATTGTATGTGCTGGTTGGGTCATCTTGCGTTATCTGAGACAAACAACACAAAAGAAACATGTTTTGAACACTCTGTGAGACCATTTACTTGAATTAAGTGGCATTAAATTTGCATGTCAGTTCTCTCCTCATTTGAAACGTGGAATTTCATAAAAAAAACTGGTAATGTTTACAAGCACGATGCTTGCATTCCTGCCTGCAGGGCCAGCGTTACTGCTTCCCCTCGTCCGGAGCAGTAAAGGCCGCGCACCGAGCCCGGGGCTCCCATGGAAACGCCGGCCCCGGGGCCTGCTGGGGCCGGTAGTTTTCCTTCGGCAGCTCTACCACGCCGCTCTCCGAGGCCGCCCCAGCTCTGGCGGGGTCTGCGGGCGGTGAGTGGGGCCGCAAGGGCCGGGGCCTTTCCGAATCGCTGCCGTCAGCGGACGGGTCCCGCCCCCGAGCGCCGGCAGCGGGCGGGTGGCTGAGGGTACAGCGCAGGGCGGGCGGGCCGTACCGCGCAGGTCCCGCGGTACGCGGCAGGGCTCTGCTGGGACAGCGCGGCTCACGGGACGAGCCTCTTTTAGCTGGACAGAGCGAATGTCTGCAAGGCAGGCATCGCTAGTAGCTGCAGACGTGTCGGAGCCTTTACTGCCAAAAAATCCTGCCAAACGTCCCTCCACATTTCGAAATACAGTTTCTCTTTTTGAATTCTTTAGGATTCATATTTGGCTTTCATTTTGCTGTAATAACGAAAGCAGGAAACAGGATTCCTTCTCCTTTAAGGAAGGATGACTGTCTTCTAGTGGCATGCCATCGAAATCTGGGGATTCCAGAACAGCAGTGTTTACAGCAAAATTCACTGTGGGGCTCATCTGTGGGACTGATGACGCTGGCCGCATCAAACTGCAATCCGGATATGTTCTCATGTACAATAAGAGCTGCTGTATGTTGTAAATGTACTGCCTGCCTGCTCCACTTGCTAGTATGAAAGCTGCAGTGCTATTGTATAGATCTGCCATTAAATGCTTTCACAGGTAAAGGAACCTGGTCAGATGTGCTTGGGCTGTATCACATGGGAGCAAAGACACAGCCCCTACTGTTCATTACAAAAAAAAAAAGAAAAAAAAATCAGTCTTTTTTTATATTGTGGAATCATTCAGATATCATGATGAAGCAGCACTTGCTGTGTAACAGAGTGCCTCTGTCCTACAGGTGGTGGTTCTTTCTGTGTTTAGATTCCTTTTCAAAAGTTACTTCATGATAGGCAAAGTAGGCAAAGTTCAGTTAGGAGTCAGTGAAACAAGCTAACCCTGTTCTGAGGATGTTTTTGACAGTATTTGCATGAAGAGAAAAATTTCAAATTATTTACATTCAGATGAGATGCTAAACAGAAATCTTTGCTGCTTGTTTCTTACAGCTATTCAGAAATGATCTTTTTAGGGGAGTATGCACAAATTTGGGTTTACCAGGTTAAATTTCCTGTCTTTGCTTTCGTATTGTGTGGTTACTTAGCTTCTTTGTTTGTTTGGTCTTTAGTAAAATAATTGAACTTCCACACTAAGGATGCCATGAGCACACCAGCAGTTTAGCATTACTGTATTTCCCTACTGGTTTGTATTTGAAATCTAATGAGTATTAAAAAATGGCAAACAATTTAACTGATGTGCTGACCGTGTTGAGTTCTGAAGTACATACTATCCAGAGAAACTGTTGGAGATAGAGTGGAGAAAAGACCAATGAAAATAATTTAAAATGAGATTGATAAACATGCAGAATGAACTGGTTAAATAAAACACTCCTAAAAGCACTTCCTCCTTGTCATCGCTTGATATTCCTTTATGTAAGTAAGCAGCTGAGTATGTGAAGGAAAGAATCTTATCCTGGATTCTGTGACAGCGGTAGCTCCTTAGGCCCTTGCTGGGATTGTTTTGTCTTTCCAGGTTGCTCAATGCTCTAATTATAGTGTGTTCACCTTATGTGGCTGGTCTTGGGCTGTGCTGACTTCCCCCTTCACGCTATTACTAACATTACATAAAAAAACCCAACACCCATATTCATGTTAATTTCACAGTGATTGGAATGTTGCCAAATAGTGGATGATTGGATCTCGAGAACTGCAGCAAACCAAAAGCACCTTTCAGTTATAAAATAAAGTATTTGAACAGCGCTGATTAGACATGGAGAGAAAACAGATTGCAGAATGGCATGGAGTCTTAGTTGGTAAATGCTGCTTGCTGACCATCAAATTCTGTCATTAGTTTGTAATTATTTGTAACTTGGCAGAAACACAGTTATCTACAATAGATTTAAATTTGTTTTGCAATATTAGATGTTTTTTCTTTTCCTCTGACTGATCTGCAGGGTCTCCTTTTGCAAACCAGCAAGCAAGTGCTCTTTCCGAATTCTTCACAACCAAAATATTACCCAGACACCTACAGAGCTTTGAAGTACTCCATAAAGAGGATTAAGAAAGATATTGTTTTGAGAAATAGCATTTAAAAATTTTCTTCAGTGTATCAACCGAGTTTGCTCTGGGTAAAACAATAAGTCAGACGTACCTGGCTGATGGAGTGCTTTTGTGTCCTCCAAAATCTTTCTATGTAATTGAGATTCAAATGTGAGCACTTTGAGGAATCTTCTCTGACAGCACAGGGGCTTGTGGAATGGAGGGGAATCTATCTGCTCAATTTACAGACGTGTTCTGAGAACTCAGTCTACTGTGGCTAACTGGCTGTGACCGTTTTTTTGGGTTTGGGGTTTTTTTTTTCTGTTTTTTTTTTTCTTTTTTTCTTTCTTTCCTCTCTTGTCTTCAGATGGCACAACAAGAAACCCACCAGCCAGCCTTTAGGAGCTTTAACTCTTTGCAGCTGAACTAGTCGAGCAATTGAAATTGTTAAAGCTTGTAGCATGAATTCTTTCCTCTGCTTGACCCATCAAGCTTGTGATCCTTACAGAATTTTTCAGTGCCAGTATAGTGTAAAATACAGCTGAAGTAATTTTTTTGTGTTCAAAGGTATACTAATTTCAATGTCTAGTAAAAAAATGAGTGAGAACTGACTAAATTTCCAGTCCAAAGTCCATTGAAGACAGCAACACTCAGATCTTCAAGAATGAAAAGTTTGCCTTCTGTGGCATTTTTCATCACACTCATGGAGCTTTTCTTCAAGTTACTCTGTGAAGTCCTATGGGAACATATCCTTTCAGCAGCCAACAGTGCTGGGGCACAGAGAATAAGCCACTTATATAACATAGCACAGAAAGTAAACTGAAGAATGTAGAAAACAATTCACTCTTCATAGCCCCTTGCTTCTGTTTCCTTGAACCTATTTCACTCACTCCTGAGTTACAGCATCTGCCGCACAGTATTTTAGAAATGCCTCATCTCCCATCTGAAACTGCAGCAAGAGTGGAAATACAAACAACTTGAAATGGAATTTGGTTAGTACAGGAAAGCAAACACGCCCAGTGTTTGTGAAAAATCATCTTGGGACATTGAAGAACCGTAATGCAGATAGGATGTGGTGGAGTTTCTCATTTGAAATACAGCAGCTGTAAGGCATTGTGCCCTGTATTGTCCACAAGGGCCTATTATGTCTCTAGCAAATCAGAGAGCAAAGGAAACTGTGCAGCAGAGTTCAGGGATAGAGAACTTAGCTTTGCCCATATCTTAAGGCTGTTCAGATCAGATTTATTTGTATTTTCAATAGTGCCGAGGTGATTGACAGATTTGTATTGAGTGCTTCACATGGTCTAACCCTTGTTTGGATCTGAGATCAAAAGATCTACTGGCAAAAGAGATACAAATAATTAAGAGAAAGTCCAACCTCCACTTGTCTTGTTCAGTATTTTATACTAATTTTATTCTCCTTCTGCTGCTGAACGTGTCTTATCTCTAAAAATTCTTTTTCCAATTACCGTGGATGAGAAGACAGAGAAATTAAAGTTTGTTGGCAACATCATGTTGGTTTTGGATGAGGCTGTGGTCTGTCCAAACTGGTCTTCTGTATCTGTCAGTGACAAACTGATTTGAATGAGCTGCGAGCAGCCAGTAGCTTTGGAAAAACTTATCTACAAGGCAGAAAAATCATGTTCAGAACTGTGCAGTTCACAGCATGAATATCTAGGGTTTGCAACTTGAAATTATTTGGCAGAGAACCAAGGTGAAAATGAATCAATAGAGTTCTTCACAATTTCTGTTTTAATAACGTTGACATACTATATTTTCAGCAGATTGCTCATTGTCATGGAGATGCTTTGTTTCACTTAATTTTCTCCTACTACACTTAATTAGATAACGTATGATTTACTTCTTCATCCCAAGTCATTTCTGGTTGCACTGATGTATTTCCACACCTGTCATTATATTACCTCCCAGTAAACCTCCATCCCAAGGGTGGAGATGGTTACAGCAGCACACTTCAGGAAGGCAAGAAAGGGGAAACCATCCTACTTGTTTGTGGAATTATCTATCCAGGATGCAAACGTGTGGCTAGATATTTAGCCAAAACCCATGGCTCAAACCGGTAGAGGAAAGAAGGCATGGAGAGTCTGGTGTCCTAGTGGCTTCAGTGTTCTATCTCATCCAAAAACATCAGGAAACAGTGTTTAACATATGAGTGGCAGGGCTTTATTTGGAGGCCTGGTTTGAAATAGCTGATTACATCCAGCTGTGCTTTGACAGTAATATCCTGGAAGATCACACTGTAGGAGACGGTGGCTACAGTGCTTTAGAAGTGTTTGAGCACAGGAGATGTTACCCTTGTCAAAGGTCTCCAGGTGGTCTTTTAAAGTGCATAGCACTTCTGAAGCAATTGGAAATTCATAAAAAGAATAATCAAACAACCAAGAAAAAAACCCAACTCAACAGTAACAAAAACCTAATTCCTCTGATCGTGTATGGGACTAGCATAATAGCACTGAAACTGAGCAGGATCAATGTGCTTACTTGCAATTAAAGCCCTTACACATCCTGTAAAAGCCTGTGCAAGCTGTGTGTGAGAGGCCTGTGTTTTTGACCATCGGGAAGGTCGACTCTGAGGCTTGGTAATGCACTTACATAAGCAGATGTAGCTCTCATTCAAGCAAATTGCTGATGCATTATGTGTGCGCCCTTAAGACCTTCTTCTGCTGAAGGCAGTGGCAAACATCCAGCTGATTCAAATAGGATTAGCTGCTGCAGATAACACTGAATGGAGAGGTGTTGCAAGAAGCATCATTTGAAAGTTTTTGAGCTTTGTAATTTAAACTTTTGTTTCTAGTTCATTCCTGTGGCTGGGTTGCCCTGCAGCTGGTGGTAGCCAGGGGTTTCTGCTGTCAGGGTGGCTGGGTGGGGGGAAGAGAAGTAGGGCAGGACTGTGGGCAGGAGGGTTTCTTCAGCAACTGTAGCTCTGCAGCTGTTTAGCCAGCAAGGAAACAGCTGACTGCCTTCTGGAGACTGGGTAACCTTCTGTTCTGCACCACTAAAAATGCTTTATGCCTTTCTCAGTGCAGTCAAGAGCCCGCAGGATCACTCCTTTCCCTTGACCCAGTTTCGAAGTGCCATCCTGGGATGCTTGTGTTGTTTCCATATGCAACCAAAAACATTCAAGGACGCGCTGAGGTTGCAGCTTTCCATGCTTCCCTGCTGAAGTAGCCAGGCCAAAAGAGTCCCTAAATAAAATTCATTCTAGTGCAGATCAGTATATGAAACCTTTCTGGATGAGAGCTGCTAGAGAAATGTGTGCTGCTTTGTTCTGTACTGTGGGTTGTAAAAGAATAAGATTGCTTTTATGAGGTGTTAGTTAGATCTTAAGTATTTGAGGCTCCTTTGGAAAAGAGTAGTTGTGACAGATTGGCTCCTGTACTAGCTGTACATGAAGAAAAGATCAGGTATAGTCCAATGGTAACAGCATATAAGATGTGAAAATAACATATTTGCATTTGATCTGATTTGTACATAGTTTGTAAAATCTTGAGCGCTAGTGTTATTTAGTGATAATTTCCATAAGCCCACAAATGTTCCATTTCTGAATATCCTTATTTTAATCAAGAATTACTTTTGGTAGAGCAAGCTCATAGTGTGGCAAGCTGCCTAAACTGCACCAGAAGTACTGGAGTACTCAAAAATGCAGGCAAACCATATTCCCCTGCTCTTCAAAAATTGTTTAATGGAACTAATAACTGCGTAATTGAAATCATGCTAATATTCACTTGATCTGCTCTGTGATTCAGTGCAGAGATTTCTGGTTTGGCTTAAGCTGCTGGGAAGAAGACTGCATTTTGAGAAGTAAAATTGATTTTGCACAATCTGCTGATGATCAGCAAGACTAAATGAATGATCGCCTCAAGAAACCTCATTATAGTAATTTGGACGAACAAGCAGGACTGAGATGCAAAAAGAAGAATTAATAGTTGATGCTTAAATGCATCTTTTAGTAATATTTGAGTCCAAATTTAACTGTTCAAAGCCAGCACAGGGAGAGCGTCAGATAACTTTGCCTTACTTTCCTTGACACTTGAGTTAGTTTGACACCTCTTGGGGGAAAAAAAGGTAGGTTTTGGTCTCACTTGTAGTTACTCTCCATCTGGACAGTGTAGTCATTTAATTCTTGGAGGTGTGACTATAAGTCATTCTTAAACTGGGTTCATTCCAATCCATTGCTGTAAGTTAAAATAGCCTGTGTTATATTTTTTTTTCCTCCAGGGGAGTCTTCTGGTCAGTCTGGTTTAAGTGGTTCACACTGCAAAATTTCCCTGCAGCTGACACACTGTGGAGTTCGTTAAAGAGGGGCCCAGGAATCAAATAAGTGGGAAACAGCAGAAAACCGAAGTGAAATGACAATGGGAAAAAGAAAAACTTTGATAGGTTGAACTCAGTTTCTGAACATCTCATAGTGGTATCATCCATCCTAGCCACATGTTCAATTTCAGGAATGCGTTCTCCAAATAGTGACATCTGTGCTTTTATTTAGCCGGTGGAATAGGACTGTGCAGTTCTTCAGTGTAATTAAATATAGGTGGAACATGTGAGTGTAGCTCCTCTCTGTTGGCTGGGTGAAGGAGTGTTCTTCTGAGAGAATTTAAGCTTGCATGTGGACCCAATGGGTTCTTTCTACCTGTGGGATCCTGATTCTGTAGAATTAATTAGCAGCTTTGTAGCTGTGCAAGATAAGATTAAATCTGTATTGGATTATTACTTCTGTATTCTGTTTTTCTATTTATTTCTTGCTTTAGATTTTTTTTTAACTGAACTGTGATGCTTTCATAAAAAAGCAATGGAGATAAAATAAATAGATGGATGCCAAAACTACAAATAGGGTTTTCTCCCCTCTTTTCCAATATAGGTTTTATTAAAATATGAATAGTTCAGTGAACTCGTGTTATTTTTTGTGTTTCTCAGAAGAAGAAATAAGAAATGTCACCTATGAATTGTGAGTTATTTCCTTAACAACGATGAATGGCATTGACACAGTTGGTAGCAGCTCTCATATACTAGTGTCAGCCGGCAATAACTATCTTGGCAGTAGCGGAACTACTCTGGATATACTGCTTTGTCTTGGGTAAAAATTTGGTCCGTATTTTGCTAAAAAACACTGTCAATCTTCTTCCATGCTTGAACTATCCAGGGCATTTTCTCCACTATCTTTAAAAAAACGTTACTCTTTTGGTGAAGCTTTTCCCAATACATGCATATTGAAGTACGTGCTAGATGAAAATGCATAAGCTCAGTGTAATGTATGTTTAAAACCTTTGGGGATAACTTCTTTTTTAGACTATATCAGAAGATTTCAGGTATTAAATATTGGATTATATTCTAACAGCATCCAACACTGGCTTTTTCATGAGGTTAGTGTTCTGGTTTTCACTATAGTAATATGGCTGAAACTTTGTCCAGTCAAATTCAGCATTGCACCTTAGCTAACAATAATGACCAAAAGCTGGTGTTCCTCCAGGGTCTTGTTGTACTGTTGCTCCTCCACAGCTTGGCCGGTACAGAATGTTAAAACCTGAAGTGGTGTGCTGAGTTCTATAGAAAGCAGAAGCTGAGCAGGAGGGTAAGAATTGAGCTGTAGCAAAGTGCAGATGCCTGATCTGGGTGCTTAGTCACAAGCTGATGACCGAGTATCTGGGTGGCTGCAGAGCACGGCATTCACTGAGAAAGCTGCCATTCAGCTTGGTTAATTATACAACTGTCCCCCAAAATGGCTCATCAATTTTCTGTCTTAGTAGAGCATTTTAGAGTATAGGAATCTTTGATGCCGGCCCTCCTCTGTTTTGTTAGTAAGTCAGTTAAACTCTCTGTGACTCAGTTTTTCTCATCTGTGCTAGGGTATAATATGTGCTTGTTCCTCTTCATGGGACTGTTGTGGAGTTTATTTCATTAGTTATAAAGACTTGGAGATCATAGATGCCAGAGGAAAACAAAATTTGCTATTACCATATTAAGTATATGTATGTCTATTTTTTCCTTTGACACCAGTCTTCCAAATTACTGCAGTGTTTCATATAATGAAATTTACCTCAAATAATGACTGTAATAACTGAACAATAATGAGGAATAGAATGGCATTGTTTCCCTCTGAAACCACCATCATTTGCATAAACCACTCTGAGAGTCTGGTAAATGATATTTCGCTTGGTCAGTCCATTTAAATTAATATTCATTTGTTTTTTGCAAAACATTAGTGAACTCCAGCTTCAGGTCACCTGGGTATGCAGGTGTTTACACATCTTCAGAACATTTACCTTCTTTACGAGCTGGCAATCCAGCAAAATTAGAATTTGACATTAGAAATGATGCTTTATTTTCATTTGGAGCTTGGAACAGTTCTCACTTTATCTTACTAAGTATAAAATCAGGTTGGCAGCCCTTCCTTAGTGTATTTGAAGTTAGATTTGAAGTTTCACTGAAGAATTGATGTTTCATTCCCAAAAGATGCTTTCTAATGCTGTGGTAAATTGAGGGAAGAAGCACAGGAACGTGTGAAAATCAAGTAGTAGGTGAATATTGCATTCTTGCATCTTTATTACATTTATGTCTGCAAACTGATTGTTTACATTTTCTAGTTAGGTTGCTACTGTGGGAGAGTGCCCAGCTCTGTCATACTCTCCCTGTCCTGTATGCTGCCCCAGCATGCACAATACACATTGTGATTTCATGTGCCGTGCAAAATCTGGGTTTTGTGGTTTTGTTGGTGTAGTGAGCAGTGCACCTGCAAAAAGATGGATTTGGTCCAAGTTTTGAGTGTACAGGTGTCCTACTTGTAAGATCCAACAAGCTAGCGAGTGGTGTCGCTGTTTCTGCAAAGAAGACGGGTCTGACAGGTTTTAAGACTTAACAACTCAAAATGAGGGGAAGGAACCCCAAGGAGAGAATCTGACTCTTCTGTGGCCCATGTTACCCGAGAACATACATTTCAGGCATACATCTATCTTCACACTGTCTCTCTTTGTACTTTAAGTTAATACATGCCCTTGAGTTCTGAACAAATGTGGTACATATTCCCACTGAAGAGGTTGGGACTTCACAAGGAGTGAAGAAAAAAAATGACATTCTGGGGGTTATAAATGTGGGCTAGGGACTCTTCAGTTCATATGTTTGCTGCCTACAGATACATATGGCTCTTTTTTTTTTATTGCAGGAGAAGCCTACTAACCCAGATATACCTATTTGACTAGCAAGGTGTGGATTATGGAAGAGCAGCTGATAAACAATTGCATCCTTGATCGATTTATTAATAGCCATGAGCAGTCATACGAAGAGTTTCTAAGCACATTCACTCATCTTTTCAAAGGTATGTACATCCCAAATCTCCCACTAGAAATTGCAGCCAGAAAGGATGGTAAGAAGAGCAGCAGTAGTATGTAGAGTTCAGCCCTGTGACCTTAGTCAAGTCTTTCTGATGCTTTTGCTTCTCCTAACAGCAGTGAAACAGTTTTCCTTAGTGTGGCTGACACACTGCTGAGGAAGGGCCCTAGTGGTGACTGAACATGTTTTGCTTTCTTTAGGAAGGTTGAGGAGGGCACTGTGTGGAAGACTAGGCTTTCCCATGTCATTTTGCTACAGAACTATGCATAAAAGAAGCAGCTAAGGAAAATACTTGGTCGTATCTTAGATGGCCTAAGATGTGTGCCATTTGGATAGTTTCATTGTTTTAATAACACTGGCCTTCTCTGCCATATTATGATAAACACAAAGCTGGCTCTACAAACAACTTGGATGAAGAGCTAACATATTAGGGTAATTAGGTTGTGAAGGTCTTATGCTTTACAGATAAAAGGTGGAGCTTAATTTTGATGTGAGTATTGCTGAATTACATGAAGTTTAGAGTTGGACCCAAATTCTGTAGCTCAGGTTCATTTATTCTGGCCATTCTATGAGGTGCAATAAAAATAACCGAGAATTACATATTACTCCGTTATAATTCTCTTTTCTACAGCTTTTCACTTAGAGTGATATCCTCATCTTATTGCGGAAGTACTGTTTTCCAATTACACCATGTGGCATGCTCCATTGACTGGCACTCAGGAGTCTGTCCTGTACTTGTCCTTCAGGCAGAACTAAGTGTCAGTCGCAGGCACTGAACAGAAAAGCAGTGGGAGAGTCAAAACTGCCACAGAAATAATCTTGTGGCAGCCTTCTGTCTCTTCTCCCAGTGAAAAATAAAAGAGAAAGGATGCACGGGGGGATGAGATAAGAGGATTGAAAATTAGCTTCTGGTCTTTATGTATGATTGATGCACTGGGGATAGGTCCTATCTTAGAAGCACTCTGCATATCATGATGCTACTTGCAAAAAGCTTCAGCGTGTGTTTCAGTCACTTTCACTGTCACTATAGCATCTGCTACTAAAACTTTATATATCTCAGGTAAAGTTTTAGCTGAAATGTAGTTTTCTATGCTGGTGTAAACAAAATAGCTCAGGTTGTTTTTCTCCCGTCTTCATTTTCCTTTAAAAATACCCAAAGGTGCTGGTTTGCATTATAAACTAATGACCTGTAGAAATTCCACTTAAGGCACAAGGCATTTTAGCATCAGAACAGTGCAAAAACATTCTCCAAAATACCAGATTCTTAGTTTCTCAATTTTGCTCTTGAAAAATATGCCATTTGGCTTTTAAAAAATAATTCAAAAAAGCAACTGCAGTAGCTTAATAACACTATCTGTGAATAGGTTCCAGAAACGTTCGCCTTCATGTCATAAGTTCAGACACTCACTGCAGAGATACATTTGTGGTCACTGCCAAGTAAAATCTGGTCATTTACAGATTATCTTTTTGAATTTAGCCTGATAATAATGTAGATCCATTCTGCATCTTCCTACAATGAGCATTAGTATTAGAATTTGCAGTCCTGCCTCATTAGATATAGAGATATGTTTGTGTACACAAATAACTGAACCTATTCAGTTATGTTTGTAAATTAGGTTTTAACATTGCAAATAGAGGAAACAAATAGAACTGATTGGATTCCACTGATTTCAGAGTACTGTATTTATATAAGGTGACTTTCACTTGTACATAAATTTGTACTAGCTCCCTAGTTGGGTTGCAGGGATTTTTTCAACAGGAGTTTCTTTGTTACTCTTGCAAGCATCTCATAAGAAGCTGTTTTCCTTACTAGTGTGTAATTTTTCTTCATTAGTTAAATTTACGCGCAATAAAATTGAAAAAAAATGTATATATATCACGAGTAAAAAATCCAAGCATCACTGATTGTTCTGGGCTATCTAGAAAGATCCCTTTGAGACTATAAATAGCCTGGACAGGGGGATTGTTCTAGATGATCTTTCAAGGTCCCATCCAATCCAATTCTGTGATTCTGTGAATGCATTAGGGTCTTCTCCTGACAGAATAGTTAAATTCTTGTAAACATGGGAAACTGAATAGTAATGAATTCTTGCATGCCTGGCTTTCACTGGATTTTTAAGGGTACCTAATAGCCTATTAAAGAAAATATTATAATGTTGTCTTTTTGTATCTGAATGTGATACTACCTTTGGCTTCTTTGTACAGTATGAAAAGAGATCAAATTCTTCATTGTGATATTTGAAAAAATACTCCGTATATCTTGAATAGAACAAGATTTGGAGTCAAAATTAAGTCCTAAATCCTTTGTAATTTATTTAGTGATATATATGTGATTTAAATAGCACACAGCTACGTTACAACTTAATGGGACCATAAGATCTTATCTTTGATCTAGGAATTTAGTCTTTCTTATTTTGGCATTGTTAAAAAAGCAGTGACTCAAAAGTCTATTTTTTTTAAATTGTGCTTGCTGATGTGGCAGAATTTTATAGACTAATAGACAATAAATACTATTGTAAGGCTTTTACTTCACTTCTACCAGATCTAATAATGATAGAACGTGGATAAACTTCCTTAAATGATATGTAAGAACCCTGAGCTGAGCATTTTAAAAACATATTCTTCAATAGAACGCGATCAATTTTAAGTGCATAATATTTGTAAAAGTATGGCATCACTCTCTACATGACTGGAAAGAATTTTAATAGTATTTATTGGCTGTGTAGTGCATGGGCACTTGAGGAATGGTCTGGGTAAAAAGTCCCTTTTCCTATGCTCAGCATCCTAAGGGTGTTTTTTGTTAAAAGAGTAATGGAGTGAGTAGATGGTTGAAAGGGCTGGTGAACCCATGGCAACGCAAATCCTAATTAGTGCACAGGTCTGGAAAACTGAAATTCTTCATGCTCTCTGTTAGGATTTGCAGAAGTTTATAATATCTACAGATATACCTCTTTTGTTCAAATCCAAACAATGATATTAGTGAGAGGAATCATTTTGTTGATTATTTTAATATGTTCATTTGTATTGCTTTTAGAATCACTGTATGCTCTTATGCTTATGCCAAATTAATATACTTATTTTCTGTTATTCCTTTAGCTTTGAGGAGAGAAAGTTTCATAGTAGAGCGGCTAACTAGGATTTATCTGAGGTTGTACAGCTCTGCTATGTTGTTTAAATCCAACAAAAAATCATGAGTGATGTTTTGGCTGTGTGGTTAAAGAAGCCTCATGAAAGTTGGATTTACAAGGAATTCGTGATACTGTTTTCTGTAAGTGTGGCTAAATGAGTGATCTCTTCAAAACTAAATGCTAGAACAATTTTGGATCTATTTCAGTGAGATCTTGCATTATCTATGATTTTTTTTTTAAATTACTGCACGAGGCAAGAGTCTCTTTCAGGTTTTACAAAGAGAATTTGAAGTTAATTGGAAGTGTGAGTGGAAGTGTGAGAGAGTGAAGTTTAGCACAGTTTTTTCCACTGGAATTAAGTTCAGTCCATTGCTGCTGTAAAATGCATTCTGTTTCATGTACTTCATCCTACCTGGCTCAGTGTTGAGGTCTGAGGGCTTTGATCAGACTAATCTCTAAGTAAACTGAATTTTGGATGTATACTTCCTAGCCTCAGTGCTGCTCTTTCAATGCTTCTGGACACAACAGGCTGTCAGGCGAAGGAAGCTGAACAGTGGCCGACAATTTCTCTGCTTCCAGGTGGCATGCAAGAGCTATATTTTGTTACAGGGTCAGATTAATTTAATTCCCTAGTGAAAGCTCCTGATGTATTTAGTTCACAGTCCATTTGAAGGTAGCTGTCTGCTTCCTCTTTTTGTTAACCGTGATGAGAAAAAACAAGACCTTAAACTTCCAACATATGTGTCAGGAAAGGCACTTCACCAATTTGAGTCTAACCACAGAAAGCATAGCAGAAAACTGTATAAGAAATGACAGTAAATTCACTTTAATTTAAAAAAATGTACCAGTAGGACAATGATAACCCCAAGAGAAATTTGCAGCCTTCTTTGCATGAGTGGATTTGCCAATAAAAGCAACTAGGCAGTTCAATAAAACTAATTAAATTAATCTGTCATCCCCAGGGAACTTAAACAGGGCATGAAATAGGGAAACAGCGTCAATTCAGAGCTTTTTATTGATGTGTTTTGCTGGATCATTGGAAAGAGTTGGTTGGGAGAAAAAATTTGCAGTTTTCTATTGATCATAAATGTAGTAGCCATCTCTGCAACCTTCATTCAATGTAACATAGAATCAAATACCATACAGAGCCCCTAAAAGCAGAAAAAAAGACGTAGAGATGCAAGCACAATCGATCCTTTTTGAAATAGTAATGGGGGATCTGTTTTATGGATATTTGTCGTCCTGAGATCTCAGTGCTATTTGCTATGTAAAATACTTCATTTCCATTTTAGAGACAGAAAATATAAGACATGAAGAGGGGAAATTACTGAGCAGAGCAGCTCACTGGAAGCATCAGATAAAGACAAAGCACTATGACTCCCTGAAAATGGGACAGTCCATGGACAGTGGTGCTCCTCTGATGACAACTTTTTCTTTCCTGTGATTCCTCTTACTGAGAAATGTTTAAAGATTTTCAGATGGAAAAAGTTGTATTTTTATTCTGTGTATAACAGATTATATCATTCTGGAGTATAAGGAAGGAAAGTAGTTTTGCTGTTGATGATTTGGTACAGATTTCATCCTATAGCTGTATATTGGCTATGGTTAAATTCTGTTATACTGTAAAAAATGATAAAGAAGGATGAACTCCTGCTCTGCCTTTTCACCTTGGCTTGAAAGGCATCAAAGTGTGCTAAATGCAGCTGTTGGCTAAGTTTCATGACACTCCAGTGAGGTGAGGAAGCACTGTTAGCTATCTTTTTCTAGATGAAGAAATAGCACAAAGCAAATATCAGAGATGAGAGCCATATAAGGGCTTAGCAGGACAACCAGAAACAGAAACCATGACCTTAAACTGTGTTTAGTGTTGAACTTTCCATAAAACTGTATTTTTTTTTCTGTGTCCAGTATGAAATCACATAGAAATGCCTACTTTCAAAGAAGTATGTATTTGCCATTTTTTAAAATCAGGCCACTCTGAACATAGCTTTATCAATTGTGATGTCCAAAATAAAGTACTTTTTAAAATACTTGGGATCTGTGATTTTTTTTTTTTAAACCTGTTCCTAACTGCTGCAATCCTTTTATTGATATTACTTGTTCAAAAAATAATGCCTATTGTGGATGCCAGATGCTTTTAATTGTATATGGTTGCCTTGTTCCTTCCAGTGTTTATCTACTTCTCTGCTTGTGCTGAATTCTTCTGGAATGCAATTATACAAAAGGTTTGTAAAACCAATTATATCTTGATTTATTAGACTGCAAAACAAACATCAAGCCCCACCAAGTGTAGAAATAATCCAAAATACATTCAGTTTCTTTTAGCTAATATTCAAAGTATAGCTCAGAGGTGCAGAGTTCTTGGATACTGCATGAGAATTCTCCCGTTAGCTACTGTCAAATGTAAAGTTTCCTAAACTATCCCTCAAACACACTTTCTGAGCAGTAACAGTCTCTGCACTAAGGAAAGGTTGGTGTAGATTTTCTGAAGCCATAAGAAGCATTGTGACCTTTATCAACTTCTGGGAAATAACTTCAAGTTCTTACATCCTGCTACACTCTCAGCACACTGTAAAACACTACGCAGTGTACAGTCTGAGCCTTTGTTTTTTTCCCCATGACATAAACCTCCTGTTTGAACTAAAGAATCAGGTATAGTCTTAATCAGGTCTAGATGGCACTACTTGGTAATGGTAGTGCCTCATGGTCTTGTCAGATTTTAGGAGGTGTATCCCCCTTACTGGAATTGAGCTGGTTAATAGCAGCTGAGAATCTGCTCTAAAACTTCTGTCATGGTTTTCTGAAAATTCTAAAGATTGTTGCTGGTCATTACCTGTTAGAAGAAGCAGGATTTTGTTCATGGAAGCCGCTGAGATGCTCAAATGCACACCTCCTATGTTGCTTAACTAATGGCATTACAGTATTCACGTGGAGAAGGCATCCAGCAACGGCACTGCTGATCTGTGGAAGAATAATACATGCTTTTAAGTGATCAGTTTGGATGAATGTGGTATGAACAGGAAATATTGCCACTCTTCTAACACTGGCAATAACTAAAACCCAACAAAAACATAGATATTGATACAGATAAACAGTACATAAAAACATAGCGTAGATTCCATTAAGGAGAAGTGGAGAGATACTGACATAGTAAAAGAAGAGTTGAATTTTTGAAAATGAAGAGCTGATTTAGTAATGAAGAAGTATTGCTATGCATTAAGGTAAAGCAGATGTGTGGGTGGCTGAAATATACTTGATGTAACCAACAGTCATTCTTCTTTCCCGAGAAAAAATAGGTATGAGTCCTTTCCTGTCTTTTTATTTGTTTTGTTTTTTAAATATGTTAAAGTAAAATATGCAAAAATGACAGTTAGAAATAATAATTGGTACTTAAGAGGTTACATATTACTTGTCCCAGTCTATGGAATATTTATCTATCCTAGCTGAGGACGTGGCATTGTGAATGTTCATTAGAACACTGGCATTGGTGAGAAAATACTCAAGGTTATATTCTTGAATATAGTAAAAGTTGATCTTTTAAATGAAACAACAACAACAACAACAAATAATGCTTTTGGCTGATTGTCTGTGATTTAGTCAGGGTAAGATCAAAGATGTGAGGGAAGAGGCTCCATTGATTGAATCTCTGTTCTGGCATAAGCAGAAGAGAGTTCCATAGGCATCTGTTACAGTGGTGCAAGGTTGCAGTGAGGGAAAGGGGAACCAGCAGCATAAAGCCCCATGTTAATCGAACAGGAGGAGAAATGCAGAAATGGAAGACAACAATGTTTGACATCCTTGCCTCAGTGTGCAAATTAATATTCATAACATGTCTGGAAGTGCAGTAAGTTGTTATTTTCTCAGCTTCATATATTGAGTAACTTTGACAGAGGAGTTCTGCTTTTAGTGTTGCTGTGGGATCGGTGCCATTGAAATCGCTGAGAGTTCTGGCTGAGAAAGATCTGAATAGGACTTCAGCAATTTGGATATCAGAGGGTTAGATAATTCAGATGCCCATGGTTTGCAGGTATGATACTGTGTGTATGGAAAATCCACTGCCCTTTTGGGTGTTGGCAGGTTAGGCAGGACACCGTAAGGCTCCTAAAACAGGATTAGATAACTGTTTAGGCACTTGAATTGCCCTGCAACGGGAAGATAGGTGCCTAATTCTGAAATCCTTCAGCTATTCACTATTATGGAGTGGCTGAGTCTTTTGCTTCTCAAAATAAGTTGGACAAACTCTGCATTGATTTACAGTGTTTTATGTATTTAAATACATGGGAACAGGAAGATAGCTAGAGAATGTAAATTGGAGCAGATTTCCTTGGCTAAGTAACTAAAATAACTAACACTAAGTTCTGTGCTTGGCTGTGTAATATACAAGCAGGTGAATGCTGCATATTTTGATTAAGGTAATGCAGAATTAAATCTGGGAGCTGGTTTGAATTACAAAAACAAAACCAAACTAAACCAACAAAACAAACAAGAAAAAAAAACCACAAAAAAACCAACAACAATAAACAAGCTTTAAAAATTATCCATCCAGCAAATGAGATTGTCAGGCTTTAAATCTGTTCCTTCCTGTTACAGCTTGTTATTTAGGGTAAATTATCTCAGCACCATAAAGCAGCATATATAGTTGCAAATAGGTAAATGCAGGTAATTCTACACTGTATCCCTGTTGTGAAAATCCCAAAGTGATATTTTATGGAAACATTTCAGTCTTGTTATGCTTTCAGTGTGTCTGTTGATGTCTTTGAGGTAATAAATTAAATTGAAATTTGTACTCTTGACCTCTGTACAATACCATTATCATGCTGCTGTGAGTAAATTACTTCTTGTTCAGGAGTCCTGCACAAAGATGCTGCATTATTTGAATCCCAGGGGTTCCATCAAAGCATAACTTTGTAGGGATTTGAGGGATTGAAAACCTTCTGCTGTCCAGTATTTTGAGGACAAAGAGGTAAATTGGAACTTGGCTGCATTAGCTTTCTTTTTTAATAGTTAAAAGGGGCCCTATTCTCATCCAGTTTTTAGAAACACTTTTTGGAATTAAACCATTGAATTGAAGGAGTGAAATACTTGGTACCTTATATTGTTTAGTCTGGTGTGTTATCCCAAGCCAGGTATTCTGCAGTATTGATTGCTGTGTCTGGTCTTGCTTTGAAATGTTTCAGACCAAGGGACTTTTATCATTCTTCCGGGGCTGGGGCTACTATTTCATCTCACAGATTTCACTGACAGAAAGTTTTTCCTGATAATCCCATTAGCTCTCTTCTCTGGCTTTGTGGTAAGTGACCCCATTATTCTTTGAAAAATATGGGTGATCAGTGGACGTTTTCAAAAGATTCCCTTCCAAATTGAAAGACAAAGAGAATTTTAAGCAATATAGAGGATAGATAACGGACAGAAAGAATGTATCAATCTGATGTACTTTCTGATAGAAATGTTTCTGAAGCCTGCAACATACTTTTCAGTGACAATGATGGATATTACTCTTGAGAGACTGAGATTTGCTTTTCTAGAGACCTAAGCTTGTTTGTTATTTCATTGTTAAGGTAGTGACAGTAGAATTTCTAAAAAGTGAAATCGAAAAGCTGGCTGCAGAGTGAATATATGAATCCATCCATCCTTTCAAATGCTGCTATTTTCTGTTACGTTTGTATCTTTTTTCTTTTTTTTTTTTCTTTTTCACACATGGTGTCTAAAGGTGGCAGGAGGATGGGGGGAGAAGGGGATGGAGAAGGAGTGAACTATGAGAAAGAAGGGGACAGACACTTTAGCAGAATGTGTTATAACAGGACAAGGGGAGATGGTTTCAAATAAAAGGAAGGGAGATTTAGACTGGATAGAAGAAGTAAGTTTTTTACAATAGAGGGCGGTGAGGCACTGGAACAGGTTGCCCCGAGAGTGGTGGAGAAGCCCTGTCCTTGAAGACATTCAAGGTCAGGCTAGATGGGGCTGTGAGCACCTGTCCTAGTGTAGGTGTCCCTGTTGATTGCAGGGGAGTTGGACTAGATGACCTTTAAAGGTTCCTTCCAACGCAAATGTTTCTGTGATTCTATGAAAAGCCAGTGCTGTACACATTTGGGTCTTTGCTGTGAATAATGAGTCAATTATCACTTAGCCAAGGGGGGGGGGGGGGAGGCTGAGCGAGCCTCTCACTGACTTGAATGTGACCTGCTATCATTCCCTTTCTCTTTCAAAAGTAAGGACAGAAATGGCTGGAATTCAGAATACTGTCAAAGGAGTAAAGCTGTGACATTTCTCAGCAAATTACCAGTTTCTTTAGATTTAGGACAATTTGTGTTGTTTTAAATATATTTTTCAAGATCATAACTTATTGCTTAAAGAGAGCCAGTTATGAGATGCATGTTTTCAGAAACTACAGGTATCAGTAGTCATCTGAAGAGTGGATCTCATCTGCCCTGAGGCACACTGTGTGCGCAACATTCTGTTTGATTCTTCCACCCACCTGCCTGTTTATGTGACATAGCCTTATAATACACATGGATGCATAACATCAGCTACTGAGGAAGCATATAAGAATTGCTTTGTGTTTTTTTCTTGTCCTTGTAAAATACTCTTCACTTGCAGTCATTAATCTAGTATCACATTGCAGTTGTGTACGTTTCATCAAATATAATGTGCAGTGTTATGTAACTAAACAGTGCTGCAGTGGTCTTAACCAAAAAATATATCTAACAGCAGCTTGTGAGTAATTTCTTTGGAAAGTGAATACTATTCTAGCTATAGTCTGAAGTGAATGAATAGCACACAAATACTGTGAATGAACTTAATTTTTTGTTAGCTCACTTAATTCTATCAACTTTTTATCTGTGAGAATAGTTTAGCTGTCCAGAAAACAAACTAAGTTTGTGGGCTCATGTGGACTGCTTAATTACAACTAATGACAATGATTTGTCCTAGGTCTTTTGATGTTAAGTAATATGCTTTTATTCAGGATCTATGCTTTGGAGAAGGATGGTTTGATTATAGCCAAGAAGAATGGTCACAGAGACAGCCAAGGTAGACATCGGCTTATTCAGGATCTTCACTGAGAGAGTGGTCAGGCACTGGAACAGGCTCCCCAGGGCAGTGGTCGCAGTTACGAGTTTCCAGAGTTCAAGAACTGCCTGGAGAATGCTCTCAGACGTACAGATTTTAAGGGTAATCCTCTGTGGAGCATGGATTCGATGATCCTTATGCATTTTATATGATTCTATGAATAAGTTTATTCAGAGCCTATTGGTGTATGAATTATGATGCTGAACATTAAAGTTGATGATGCCTTTTGTCTCTGTTAATTTTGCTGAGAAATGTATATTGCTTTCAGAAGCTTTCTTCCAGTGTTCATACATAAAGGCACCCTAAATGTGCACAGTGAGGATACTGGCTCCTCAGTTATTGTTACATCGTGGATCTGTGGATCCACATGTTTGGCTGCATAAAGATATTAATATCCTTTTGTGGTTTGTCAGTTTTTAATATAAAACTTTTCAGTTCTTGGTATAAAACAGGAAGTTCATCCTGTTTTACCACTGTAATAACAAAAGATTGAAGCTTTTTGAGCCACTAATCACATTCTTCCTGTAAAGTGGGATGACAATATCTACAAATAGTGGATGATCATTTTAACCTGTCAAGAGTTTGAAGGAGGGTTTCTGATTTAACACAGCTTCATTTCCATGGCTTGAAAAAGAGAGTGTGTAGGACGAAGACATTGCCCATATGTAGTGCTGTTTCCAAATATTGTTTTAGGAAAGAACTTGCTAAAAAAGCAAGGAGAAGCCAGATGTCGTATCAAGAGACCTGGGATTTAGGAATTATTCAGAAGATCCATCTGTGGTTTGAGTTCTAAAACCTGTTTGCTCGGCTGTTCTGATCCGGCACAATTTACTTTTTATGAACCCTGACTCTTATGAGTGTGGACTTAAGGTTAAGTTCAGAATGCCAGCCCTTTCTGTGTGTCATAGTAACTGCAGCACAGAGCTGTCTGAGGGGATTAATAAGTCTGTGGGAAAGCGGATGGCTGAATGTACTAACCCCAAGGGCATCATTAAGGCTCTCTGCAAGAATTACTTTAATGCCTATAACATGTAATTTTGCTTTAGAAATGTACTGCAGTGTTTCTTATTGTTATGAAGTAGATTTTTCAAACTAAACCCAAGAAACTTGGTTAAAATCAGCGTTTATTTTTTCCCATAGTGCAAAGTTCACCTGGTTCTCCATATTTGATAATGGATTTTTTTTTTTTTTTTTTTTAATAAAAAGGCAGTTTTATTTTGGCTACAGTTAGTATATATTTAGCTATTTTGTAGGCCAACAGTTGTTCAGCATGAGTTTGGAAATCCAAGCAGCCATACATTTCTAGTCAATTCTCAGCTGCAATCTGCACTGTGGAGGTTCCATTTATGATGTCCTCACCATCTCATAATTTTGCTGGCTGTTCTGTGCCACAGAGACCTGTCTGGTAGGATGGAAAGACGAACCAGGAGTTGTCCTGTCCTTAATTCTGTTGTTCATGGAATTTTTAAAGGTATGCAAGGTGTCACAAGCTATCACTGACTCATTTATATTTCTGGATAGTTCCTTATTTTCACTGTGGGCCCAATTAGCCACTACTGATGTATGAAATCAACATGAGACAAGGTATTCCAGTCAGTACAATGTCAAAATGTTTTTCCAGTCTGTCTTTCAACACCAGAGGAATCCCCTAAACAACAAACCCTTCTTAAATACCTATATTTAATCTTTAATCTCAGAACCTAAACTTTGTCAATTAAATGTCACTGGCATATGGCTGTTTATTAGTCTGATCCCAGAAACAGATTTTCTCTTGCAGAATTTTTCCTGGCCAGTCAGGTTGCTAGTGTGGGTTTTGAACACAAAACACAGCAGTACATAAAGATTTCAGCTCAAATGAGGTGTATTACTAACTAAAGATACAGGAGCTAGATACAGTTGGTGATAAAGAGTGCAGTTCTTTGCTCAGTGTCAAAGACAGTGTAGGAAGCCAGACCCTGAAATTTGCCTTCTCATCTATTTGGGAGAATGCATCTTTCTGAGCAGAAAATTAATCTTTTATCAGATTATGATCTGGGGTTCTCCCTTCCTGGTGGCAAATTGTGTCATGTCCCCTGTCTACAAACTTGTAACTTTTAAGCGATAATAGCTTACAGGACCTGTCACTGCATCTCATCACATAGTCCTGGTCTGGTGGAGGTTCTGACAGTGGTGCACAGAGAAACCCAAGAACTTTGCAGGTGTTGGACCTGGGCAGACTCACAGTTGATGTCAACAACAGCTCTGACAAATTGACGAGGCTCACTTCTATACCAGACAACACGGATGTTTGCTCTAATGGTTGTGATGTTCATATGCAGCAGCATGTGTTTGGGCTGTTTGTCCGTATAAAAAGGGTGATACCAACATACGGAGGTAGAAAATACAAGAATTTTGGACCAGGTCATCACAGTACTCAATAAAATTCAGAATATTTTCTTGTTCTGGTAGCCTATCAGGTATGTCAAGTTTTCTATATTTTGTATAAAGTTTTTTGACAGTGAATTTTCCTGTATGAAGGAATAGGTCATACTTTGTGCACTAGGAGTTCAAACTGCATATTTAGCTTTATGATAAAGAAATAGATGGATATCATGCACATGGAAGCTCTGAGCATAAGATGAGAAGTGAATATTTGAAAGAAGTCAGTATAAGATCTAATGAAATTCACATGTTTTTCTTTATCTTGGATGGTGCCATTATATTATCTGATTCTCCTTGCAGAGGAAGAGGGGAAGACAATTCAAGGACATAAAAAATCCTTAAGAAAATCATTTTCTGCTTCTGAGATCTCAAATGGGGATAAACAGGACCGTTTACCTGAAAGAAGCAAAGAAAAGCTCATGTCTTTCCCACCACAGACACCAAATGAGAATAAGGTAAATAAGTTAAGCATCAGTTTCAGAAAGATTAAAAGAAATAAAAATAAGGGGAGATACACTGTCTAAATGTTAGATACTGATGATATTATCCCATGTGAGGCAAATATTTAAAATACTACCCAAGTGTGTAATGCTTACAGAGGCACCTGCAGGGATCACATTTGACAGTGGCATTTTCTCTACTGCAAAGCTGTCCTAATCCAACTCATAAATAAAGAGCCCTGCAAAGACCGTTGTTAGGCTTTCACTCAAAACTGCAGTTAATGGTAGGGTTTGGCAAAAGACTTGAGTGTATGGATACCAGCATGCACAGATTTACTTTGCTTGAGGATTTTAGAAAATACAGAATCCTGTTGCTTCAGCTGCCTAAAGTAAATATTAGGCAGGCCAGAGGTCTTTTTAATCTTCGGAAACCTATGAGATTAGGAATGTGTGGGGAAAGGAAAACCACAGACATCATCTGGAGAGAGCAAGATGGAAATCTGAGTCTACTTAAGAACTTCTACCCTCCTGCATGAATAACAAAAAATAAATCTGTGATCTTACCTGGAATAGAAAATTGCATTCATTAAGCTTTTTATTACAAATGAAGTAGCAAGTCATTTTGTGCAATACGCAGAGCAACACTCTTCAGTGACTTCAAATGATGACACTGCTGGGCCTCAGTCAAAGAGAAAAAGCTGTCACTTTTCTCCTTACTAACACATGCCTTTGAGGTAGAAGCAAGCAAGGATTTTAAAACAGTCACATCTTGTCAGCTGATTGTATATCAAAATGACAAAAATCTTTCTGCCACTTATCTCATGAAGAAGATGATTGCTTCATTGGTATAGATGGCCTTTGGGTCTCTTCCTTTAGCCACTTTGAATTGGCTTTCTGAACTGTAGAGCAATGTGCAGCTCCAATTATCCTTTATGTTAAGGAAGATCTTAATACGGGTCATTGTTGCTACAGAAAAAAAAAGTCTCCACATTTTTGTAACATTTAGTTTCAAAAACAAATACAGTAGTAGTAAAATGCTTCAGAAAAGCTGCTAGGATAGTAATGGGAAGAGATTTCAATGCATTATGTTGGCCACAGTATCCTTTAAACTTCCACTGGGGAAAGAAGGGAAAAAAATGGCACTTGTAAACAATGCTTCTATTCCAAATGCTGCTTTTTTGGCGTAGTGTGGTTACTTATACTAATTCAGTCTGGTCCCTTGTGGAATTTCAAAGGATTACCTACATGCATTATATTTTCAGCAGCGCTGCATTCACTTTTAAAAAATTTTAATCACTGTTAAGAATCTGTATGTGTAAATCAGTAGGGGTGTAAATCAGTTTGACTGTTGCTTTGGTTCTGTTTCATGCATATTTCTGCATGTCTATCTAAAGACAGTCATAAATGAGAGCTGGAAATCTGGTGGCTCTGATAGAAATGGTCTCTGTCTATCTGAAGGAGCACAGGTGAGGTTTCTTTTGGTTTTCTTCAGAGTGGGGATTATGAGTTGATTGACACTGAATTTTGCTTTATATATAAACAAAGCATTTGCAGTTTGTCAGTGTATTTCTTTCACATCTGTGGGAAAGAAGAAAGAGACCATCATCCTCCAAATTTCTTTTCGAAGTGTTAATGAGCATGTACTATTAAAGTATAAAGGTTGTGCAACATAATAGTGTCAAATCAGTCTGGAAAAAATGATCTAAGAGCATCTCTGATTACTGCACAGAAACACAGAAGACTGCTATGTCTGGTAAATAAATCCTTTGTTTTAACACTGTTCAGAAGGGCTGAGAAAGCTCTTTGACTCTCACATTTGCATCTATTTAGAGTGCTACCTTGAATAAGAAACAGCTCTTCTTGTGATATGTGTTCTACAGCATGGACTGTTTTCAGCTGATATCAGCCTGATAGAAACAGTAGTGATATGTCACAGCTGAAATATTAAAATTTTCATAATTCCTAGCTTTTTTTATTTTTCATTCAGTTCAACATTAATATCAAAAATAGAAAGATCAAGCTCCCTTTGTTTACAGTTTAAGCTGTGCCTGTGTCATATGTAGTGCCTTTGCAAATCTGCAGAGTAGCTTTTTTTCTTTGAAAATATTTTACTTACACATCTTCTTACCAAGTTCCTGAAAAGGTTGCTCTTCAGCTTAAGGTTCTTCCCTTTTGCTGTAGTTTTGTATGCAACAACTGCAGTAGCAGTTGTCTACACTTAGAAGTTTTTCCTTTGTGTTTTACATTGAAAAAAAAAATCACATTCTTGGAAAAATACAGAGGAGAATGGAGATGATGAAGAAGACAATTTAATGCTTTTCTGCTTTTCTGTAGTTTGTACTGAAAGGAAAGGAATTTGATCTGTTTTCCAATTTTTTTCTGTTTTTTTTTTTTTTTTCCACTACAGGTGGACTATTACTTGGAAAAAGACATAGGTGGAGAGCCATGCAGTGGTAGGTTTTCTCCCTCTTCATATTCACAATCATATTTTGTCTTTGGATTCAAGCATATGGATATTACTTTTTATTCTTTTTAGTGACTCTGAAACATTGTCTGGCAGAACTGTTTATCTCTTAAAAAGTACATTTTTTTCTCTGTTCTTCCACTGCTAGAAATTTTCCCTAGTTGCCCAAATTCCCCACATTAATGTATTTATGTCCTCACTCTAAAATGAGATAATAAGTTACCTGGTAGGCAGTAATTTTTTTCAAGGTTTTTCAACTTTCTGATGGCAGCTTTCCTACATTTTCTGTTCCTCTATTTTGTATAGAAATTATTTTAATTACGAAGTGTAACCCACAAAGTAAATTGTGTGCTAAGAGAGAATCCTATGAAGTGGGAATATTTAATGAAAATGTTTTCCCTACTCATTACAGTGATTTCATCCTGGGCTTGAAATGAATGAGAATTATCTTTAATGCATGGTGAACTTCTAGCGTTCAACTATGAGCATTTTGAATTGTTTTGAACTGCTCCATTATGACTGTAAAAAATTTAACTCTCCTGCCACTGAAAAATAAATAGAAATATTGTGTTTGCAGTTATTTGTCTATTATAGGTACTTGTGTGGTGCTTATTTCTACCAAAATGGAACACCTTCTGGTGATTTTCCTCATCTGTGCTTGTGACCGCATGAAGAAACAAAGCCATACAGAGTGTTTTGCATGAGGTCACTGGAAGAAGCTGTGTCAGAGCAGACTTTGCTTCTTAGTTGTTACTGTTTAGTCTGTCTAATCCATTAACTGTTTGATTAGTGTTTTCTTTTTGTACGTGCAGAAACCTTATGAAGTCAGAGGGCTCATGGACTTTGAGCTGATGAATATTTAGAGCTTGGTTGTAACTCACAAGAATACAATACAATAACATAATAAGCCAGCCTAAATCAGGTTTAAACTGGGCTTGGCAGAAAGGTGTGTAAGATGGCTGCCCGGTGTCTGGTACTGAAATGGAAAATTTCTTTTCCGTGTATTGTTCATGTGCCCATTTTTCTGCCTCTTAGGACATGCTTCTCATTGTTCTGCATTTATCTTAAATTCTCATAATCTCTGTTAAAACTGAGACTTTGGTGGAAGCCTTGATTTACATTTCAGTGATGAAATAAGGCTTGTCTATATCTAGTTCAGTGGAAATATCATCCTGTATCTCTTGTTCAAAACAGGCCACAAACTAGGGTGATGATAAATATGCCCAACAGTACAGCATAAGGAGGGCAGTGATGAAAAAGAACTGTGATAGAACTCGGTGTCCACTTTCTGGACCATTGCAGACCTTGTCTGTCAATGGGCCTTTTAGTGTGCAAGGGTAAATGTTAATCACATACGTTTAGAAATCTCCTAGTATAACATACTGCGTTTGAAAAAGATGAAAACCTGCAAAAATGATCATATGCTTGTACTGCCTGAATATCACTTCGTGCGAGCTAACTTGGGAAAGTTATTCAGTTATGGCTTTTGACGGTAACTATAAACAATAATAAAAAAAATTATACCACCACTACTGTAGATAATCACTGTGCTAACTACTAATTTGTTTCTTTTTACTTGACATTTGATTTGGATTTCAATATTTGCTGTCCTCAACTCGTCCCACAGGACAGTCCTCACTGCACAAACTGCCTTGGTGCAGAAAGTGGCTGGATCAACCCCTAAGCAATCAAGAGTGCTGACTAATGACATTAAGTGTTTAGATTATATTTTATAAAATTGCAGTACTGCACAGTCAGAAGCTAATTATTCTGTCTACGCTCTGTAAGGAAAGTAAACAGCAACCAAACTTATACCTGGGAAACACACAGCCCGGTTCTTGCCCAAGGCTTCAATGGAGAATGGTTGTTCAGTCAAAAAAAGAAAAGAAAACAAAGAAAACCCCCATGACTCCTAAGTCATAATGCAGAAAATAAGCCTCAAAGTTTAATAGTTCTCTTATACATTAAAATCCACTTGATAGGCTTTATGAAGAGATCAATAATCTTATTTCTATAGCATAGCAACAACATGAAATTAAAATATAAAATGGTCTTGCTACTCTTGTTTGCCTTAATGAATATAAAATATCACTAATAGCCACCTTACTAAAGGATTAATTCTGAAGGATTCCAGTTAATTTATAAGTAAGGCAAACTGTGGATCAAATTTGAAAGGCATTCTGCTGCTGATCTCTTTAAATGCTGCCACCTATATGTCAGACAAATGAGTTCATACTGGCAGAACAAGCTAGGACACACAGTGAAAAATATACCTTGCTAATATAATTACAGCAGGCTTTTATCTCTGCTTGATATTGGCAACTGTTCAGCATCTCTGTACTTCATTTAACTTTAAGGGCAGATAATTTAGCTGAGTTAGCAATTGTACATTAATACAATAAATATTCACACTTAAGGAGAAGTGGCTCAAAGCTGAAGGTGCGAAAAGCATGGTAGAAAATAGGTGTTAAAGCAGCTGAGTGCTTTTTGGAGGATATTCTTTGAGAATAAGTTTGTGCTTGCACCCCAGAAGGTCAGCTATATCCTGGGTTGCATCAAGAAATGCGTGGTTGAGGGAGGTGATTCTGCCTCTCTGCTCTGTTTTTGTCAATCCTCACTCGGAGTACTGCATCCAGTTCTGGGACCCTCAACACAAGAAGGACATGAGTTTTTGGAGTGAGTCCAGAGGACAGCCACTAGAATGGAGCACCTTGCTTCTGAGGACAAAGTGGGAGAGCTGTGACTCTTCGGAGACCTTATAGTGGCCTTCCAGTACCTGAGGGTGGCCTACAGGAAAGCTGGGGAAGGACTTTTTAGAAGGGCATGTAGTGACAGGACAAGGGGAAATGGTTTTAAACTGGAAGAGGGTAGATTTAGACTAGATATCAGGAAGAAATTCTTCACTGTGAGGATGGGGAGGCACTGGCACAGGTTTCCCAGAGAGGCTGTGGATATTCCCTCCCTGGGAAGGCCAGGCTGGATGGGGTTTTGAGCAACCTGGTCTAGAGGGAAGTGTCCCTGCCTATACCAGGAAGACTGGAATTAGATGATCTTAAAGGCCTCTTCCAACCCAAGCCATTTTGTGATTCTTTGACTCATTCTGCTACTTATTTGTTTATAATTTTACTAAGTTTGATATCTTTTAGCGTGTGAACACAGCTGCTTCTAATGAGACAAGTAGCCCATAGATTTTAGTCAGTATGCAAATTCATTGTAGCTGTTTTCATTAGACAGCACTGGGCTGCAAGCCTGAAACCAAGGCAGTGCTTTTTCATTGTGAATCTTTGGCTCAGCAAACCAGGATTGGCAAAGGAAAATTGCTGTCCTAAACCATAGCTTTAACCCATAGCGTAGTGACAGCATGCGTATGGTGGACGGCTTAATTGCTTTTTCTTGTGGAATTTAATCTGCAAGTAGCTTAAGGCAACAATAGAAATGATGAGACTTTCTCCAGGGACAGATGGAGAGTGCCTAGTACCTGTGTTTTGGCAACAAAATTCCTTTCCAGGGTGGGTGACAAATCATTTGCTGTAGGGCTCAAAGGATACTTAGGTAATAATAGTAGGTAATATTTATACAAAGTGCTAAATGTGTGAGAAGCATGTCTAGGGACCTTGAGCATAGCCTTCTTTAAATACAGGAGAATATTAAAGAAGAACTGATTAAATGTATGAGTAAGGATACACAGGCTGGGCTTAGAGTGCTGAGATGCAGCATACCTGTCTTTTCAGGGTCCGCATTTTCTGCTGCTCGTAGAAATTAAGGAGAACCTGAATAATTGTAGTTATTTAGTTAAACAGTTCTCTATGCAATATTTAACAATATCTTATTTTCCATAATCTGTGCCTTCCCATTTACATTTTGAACTTATTTTTACATCCAGAAAAAAAAAAAAATCATCTTAAGGAACAAGATTCAGAGTTCTGTGGATGTTTTTTTAAAGTATTGGGCTCCACCCAACCTACAAATCTGTTCCTTTTTATCTCCTCTAGTCTCTGCAACCCATTTAGCACTGCCTCAAGATGATTTCACACTAGACAGCTCTTTGGGGCTAACAGCCCAAAGCCTGAGAATCAGAGGAGGCAAAATTTAGCTTTTAAGTTTTTTTTTGTTAGCACTACCTTCCTCCTCAGCTTCCCATCAACAGAATTTTTGCCAAACGTAGTGTCTGAAACCGGTAAAGCCTGCAGTGGCCTATCTATAGCTGTGCATCAGTTGGCTCAGTAAAGATAGATAACTGCAAACTTCTTCATTCCTTGAAGGTTCAGATCAGTCTTTTGCCAACAGATTTTTTTTTTCTATACGTATAATTAATGTCAGTGGTACAAACTGAACCAAAAAAACCCATTGTAGTCGAGTAGGAGAGACTGATTTCTTAGTCTCCAAATCGGTTCTGCTACACTGTGCTGGACTCGAGCAAAATTGTAGAAGTACACTGCCATATCATCCAGAAAGATGTTTCTTCAGTGTCTTCTCATATTTTTGATATCACTGCCTTCTCAATTATCTCTATATACAGTGCCATTGGCAATATCCATGGCATTCCTGTTCCTAATTAATCACCTCCATAGAGAACATAATTAGCAGCTTAATTAGGATCATCATCCACTAGTGCTGTAACATGAACCTAAATCGGCTGTGAGGTACTGGCTAGAACTTACAATAGCCTACAGTTCCTTTGGGAGCTCCTATTGAGAAAGAGTACTGTCAAAACTCTTAATTTTTCTCTCTGAAGGAGTTTCTTGATTAAACATTATCAGGCAGGGATAGCAGCATTTACTGATTAGACTTGCATGTGCTGTCATGCAGCCAGGATAGAGAGACAAAGCTCATTTCTGGCATGTCTACTGGCAAACAAAGGTTGATTACCACATTCTTATGGGGTGATTGAAGGAAATTTGAAACACTGTTTGCATTACTAACGAGCCTTCAAAAATTGGAATTGTCATTCTGAGTATGACAAGCACTTCTTGCTAAAAGCAAAAATAAATTTCCTTCTGTTGTCCCAATTTTTAAGAGATGTCTTTTTGAGCCATTGCCAGGCAGTTACATAAGTGTTTCCTCTTCATCTTCTCTCCACAGATTGATCTGTTGTGAAGAAAAAACTGCTCTTGGTACTGAAATAATGGGTGTTACATCAGGAGGTGATGCAAACCTCTTGGTGTCCAGGCTTTCCTCTCTTCAGGGAGGGTATATATTTGGGGTGCAAGTTTGAAATCATAGCAGAAGTAGCCATTGCCTTTAAATGAGCATTCACATCTTACTTTTGTCCTACAAATAATTTTGACCGGTTATGAAAGAGTAAAAAAAGGTAGTTCCAGAGTATGTGTGAAGCCACTGTACATGTACTTTTATTTTTATTTTTTTCATTTTTTTTCAGAAAGCTTTCTCATATAACTGATGCAGAATAAGATCAGATATTACTTACTGAAAGCACATAGATGACTGGAGATAGGCAGAAGCAACCAAGACAGTAGAGATGAAAATTGTAAACAACTTATTTGTGGATCATGAAGCAAAACACACAAGTCCAGGAATGAGATACCAAAGGGAATAGATTCAGATTTTTATTAAAGAATATTCTACTTTGCAAGTCCAAAGTGGATAGTCTTGCTTGGCTTTGAAAAAATATAGAGTTGCCAGAAGAAAAAAAAATAAATGAAGAATTTCGTTGTATAATTTTCAAGAATGCCTAGCTAGGAAATCATTATTTTCAAATGCAAGTTTACAGGAAGGTAAGAGGTCTGTAACCATCTTGCTCTGGTGAAAGTGTGCAGGTGGAGATAAATAACCATTTATTCCTTTTCACTCTGTATCTATCTACCCTTTTGTTGGTTCCATTAACTGGCATTTAAACAACACTTTGAAAGTTTATTCTGAGATTTCAAGAGAAAAAATAAGCTACAAAAATCTGGTATAAAGCTGTAAGGAAATTTGTGCATCAGGCGGAAAAAATAGTATGTTGATTTACATAATCCTTCAACTAAATTGCAAGACATATGGTTCCCTTAAGTTTCTTCATATGAATGCATTACGGAGACAAGATGGATGTATATGCGCTGTAGCAGAGCTGAGATTGATTCATTTTAAAAGATATTTCTAAATCTAAGGCATATCATTCTGAGCTGTCACAGAAAGCAAACCCACTACTCCCCATTTTCCTTAAGTGTGTAAAGAAGAAGTGATTCAGAAAGTCTGTATATTTATGAACTGTGGTCCAAACCCTGCCAACTTAGAAAGGTTACATGTTCCGGATATGTGTAACTCCTCTGAAGTGCCTCTCATTGGAAAGTTCAGGGAAGAACAAACATAAAATATCTTTGGACAACAGTCATCTGGCATTGTAATGGGAAAAATTATTGCTTCTATCAGGTATTGTTTTCTTAACACTTCAGGAGATTACCGCTCAGGCTTTGTAAAGATTCCTTATGCTCAGTGCATAGATGGTGAAACTCTAGGTAAAGAGAGTTGAAATAGACTGCCCAAGTAATGAGTAGCAAGACTAGGATTCAGTCTGATATTTTGTAAGTCTGCTCAGGACTTTCTGTCCTCCTTAAGAAAGAGATAAATCTAATCCCAAGTTTTCTCAGGGTTTGGGCGTGTCTAGCTGCAGAATTTCTGTGCAACGTCCTCGAGAAAGAAGAGTTAACCATCTGTTTAATCAAGTTTGATTTTTCCTTAGTATGGTATATTTTATTTAGCTTCTAGCTTGGGAGTGTATGCATCTGTTCTCAAGATTACTGTCTGATATTATGCAGCAATCAGTATACTACGCTTGCAACTAAAAATCTTCTGTCTGTAATATGGGATTTCACACATTATTTTGCTAAATTATGTATTGAATAGAAGGCTAACGTCCATTATTTTTTATTCAGCAGGGTCATTTGTTCTTCCAGGAGAGGTGGAAGAGATAGTGACTTGCCACACACCTGCGTTTGAAAAACCTGTTCAGCAGAAGTTCAGAACCTCCTCAGTTCAACAGCCATTGAACAACAAAGCACAAGAGGTATGAGGTCATATTTTTTTTCCAGCCTATCAGCTTCCAGTGTTATTTCCACAAGGACAGAGAGTTTGTGAGGAGTGTTAAAAATCATATTATTATTTGAATTAGAAACAAATTCTTAAATAAATTAAGAATTGGGACAAATGATTGAATGCAAAGGTGCTGTTTTATTATTATACTGCATTTTCAAAATACGAACTTCAAGGCTCCAAACTGACATGGTTTTTTTACTACTTAATTTGTTTAACTAAAAAAAAAAAAAAAATTCAGATATAATCTTGCACTTTTTGACAAAGAGTAATGTGCCATTAAATATACCAGTGGTTAAATGGTCTTAAAATAACATTCAATTCAACTGAATATAGGAACCATTTTTGGCAACAAAGAGGTAGTGAGTGATCACTTTAATGGGACGTTGAAAATAAAAAAAGGTTTTAGAATATATTGTGATATTGTGCGGTGTTGGATGTTGAAGGAGAAATAAGGGGGGAGGAGCGGGAAGATTCTCCCAAGAAGTCACCAATGGCAAGGCAGTCGACTCCATGCATTGAGACTGCAGCTGCCAAGAAGGAAAGAAAGGTGATCGTGGTGGGTGGCTCCCTTCTCAGGGGTACTGAGGGCCCCATTTGCAGACCAGACCCGTGCCGTAGGGAAGTGTGCTGTCTCCCTGGGGCCCGGGTTAGAGACATAACTAGAAGACTCCCAGATCTGATTCACCCCAATGACTACTATCCGTTGCTCATAGTTCAAGCAGATAGCAGTGAAATAACTCAAAGAAGCCTAAGAACTATGAAAAGAGATTTCAGGGGTCTAGGACGATTAGTTCAAGGTGTGGGAGCACAAGTGGTATTTGCTTCCATACCTTCTGGGGCAGCGAAGGACACGGAATGGGCTAGGAAAACACAAGTGATGAATAATTGGCTGAGAGGCTGGTGTAGAGACAGACACTTTGGGTTTTTTGACCACGGGGCAGTTTACTCAGCTCCTGGCCTGTTATCCACTGATGGAATACACCTGTCCCAAAGGGGGAAACGAATTCTAGCCCAGGAGATAGCTGGACTAATAGAGAGAGCTTTAAACTAGCTGTGATGGGGGTAGGGGATATAACAGGGCTCCCCAGTGAAGAGCCCAGGGGGGCTGTGCTGGAACAAAGGGTGAGGCAAGTGTCTCAGCTGAAGTGCATATACACCAACGCACGCAGCATGGGCAATAAACAAGAAGAGCTTGAAACCATTGTAAGGCAGGCAAACTATGACCTTGTTGCTATTACGGAAACATGGTGGGACCCCTCCCATGACTGGAGTACTGGGATGGATGGCTACAAGCTCTTCAGAAGGGATAGGCGGGGAAGAAAGGGTGGTGGCATAGCTCTCTATATCAAAGAGTGTCTTGATGTTGAAGAGCTTGAGGTTGGAAACGACCAAGTGGAGTGTCTGTGGGTAAGGATCAGGGGGATGGTCTGTAGGAGTGACATCGTGGTGGGGCTCTGTTATAGACCGCCTAGCCAAGATGAGGAGATAGATGAGGTGTTCTACAAGCAACTAGTAGATGTTGCACGATGGCCAGCACTAGTTCTCATGGGGGACTTCAACTTCCCTGATATATGCTGGAAATATAATACCGCGCAGAGGAAGCAGTCCATGAGATTTCTGGAGTGTGTGGAAGATAGCTTCCTGACACAGCTGGTGCAGGAACCTACCAGGGGAAGTGCCCTGCTAGACCTGCTCTTCACTAACAGAGATGGACTAGTAGGAGATGTGAAGGTTGGGGATCGTCTTGGCCAGAGTGACCATGAAATGGTAGAGTTTGCTATTCTTGGTGACATCAAGAGGGTGACTAGCAAAACTGCTGCCTTGGACTTCCGGAGGGCAGACTTTGACCTGTTCAGGACGCTTGTTGCAAGGGTCCCTTGGGACTCGCTCCTGTGGGGTAAAGGGGTCCAGGAAGCCTGGGCCCTCCTCAAGACGGAAATCTTAAAGGCACAGGAGCAGGCTGTCCCTGAGTACCGTAAGTCAAGCCGGAGGGGAAAAAGACCAGTGTGGATGAACCGAGATCTTTTGTTGAGACTCCGGGAGAAAAAGAGAGTCTATGTCCTCTGGAAGATGGGACAGGCTACTTGGGGAGACTACAGGGAACTTGCCAAGATTTGCAGGCAGGAAGTTAGAAATGCAAAAGCCCAGCTTGAACTTAGACTGGCTACTGCAGTAAAGGAGAACAAAAAATCCTTTTATAAATATATTAACAGTAAAAGAAGAACTAAGGAGAATTTCCCTCCTTTACTTGATGCGGCAGGGAATGTAACCACAGAGGATAAGGAAAAGGCTGAGGTTCTCAATGCCTTCTTCACGTCTGTCTTTAACAGACAGACCAGTTATCCTCAGGATACTCCTCGCCCTGACCTGGAAGTCTGGGACGAAGCGCATCATACACCCCCTGTGATCCCAGCAGAGACAGTCAGAGACCTGCTCCTCCATCTGAACTGCCACAAGTCCATGGGGCCAGATGGGATCCACCCAAGGGTGCTGAGGGAGCTGGCAGAGGTGATTGCCAAGCCGCTTTCTGCCATCTATCAGCATTCCTGGTCATCTGGAGAGGTCCCGCAAGATTGGAGGCTTGCCGATGTGACTCCCATCTACAAGAAAGGCCGTAAGGAAGATCCGGGGAACTACAGGCCTGTCAGCCTGACCTCGGTATCAGGGAAAGTTATGGAGCAATTGATCTTGAGGGAGATCACACGGCACGTGCATGGCAATCAGGGGATCAGACCCAGCCAGCACGGGTTCACAAAGGGCAGGTCGTGCTTGTCCAACCTCATCTCCTTCTACGACTGGGTGACCAGACTGGTAGATGAGGGAAAGGCTGTTGATGTAGTCTACCTGGACTTCAGCAAAGCCTTTGACACGGTCTCCCACAGTATTCTCCTGCAGAAGCTGGCAGCCCATGGTGTGGACAGGTTCACTCTTCTCTGGGTTGAGAATTGGCTAGAGGGCCGTGCCCAGCGGGTAGTGGTTAATGGAGTCAAGTCCAGCTGGCGTCCTGTCACGAGTGGTGTCCCCCAGGGGTCGGTATTGGGGCCCGTCTTGTTTAATATCTTTATTGATGACCTGGATGAGGGGATTGAGTGTACCCTCAGTAAGTTTGCGGATGACACCAAGTTGGGAGGATGTGTTGATCTGCCTGAGGGTAGGGAGGCCCTTCAGCGGGATCTGGATAGGCTAGACAGTTGGGCTGAGGTCAATGGGATGAGGTTCAATAAGGCCAAGTGCCGGGTCCTGCACTTTGGCCACAATAACCCCATGCAATGCTATAGGCTTGGGGCAGAATGGCTTGAGGAGTGTATAGAGGAAAAGGACCTGGGGGTGTTGGTTGATGCTCGGCTCAGCATGAGCTGGCAGTGTGCCCAGGTGGCCAAGAAGGCCAATGGCATCCTGGCCTGTATTAGGAATAGTGTGGCCAGCAGGAGCAGGGAGGTGATCATCCCCCTGTACTCAGCTCTGGTGCGGCCGCACCTCGAGTACTGTGTTCAGTTTTGGGCCCCTCACTACAAGAGAGACATCGAGGCCCTGGAGCGTGTTCAGAGAAGGGCAACAAAACTGGTGAGGGGTCTGGAGCACAGGTCTTACGAGGAGCGGCTGAAGGAGCTGGGATTGTTTAGTTTGGGGAAAAGGAGGCTCAGAGGAGACCTCATTGCACTCTACCACTTCCTGAAGGGAGGCTGTGGTAAGGAGGGGGTCGGCCTCTTCTCCCAGGTAACTAATGACAGGACGAGAGGGAATGGCCACAAGTTGTGCCGGGGAAGATTTAGATTAGACTTGAGGAAAAATTTTTTCTCTGAGAGAGTGGTCCGGCACTGGAATGGCCTGCCTAGGGAGGTGGTTGAGGCACCGTCCCTAGCACTGTTCAAGAAGCGTTTAGATGAGGTGCTGAGGGATTTGATTTAGTAGCTTGGTGGGTAGGGATGGTGGTGTGAGGAAGGTTGGACTAGATGATCTTGTAGGTCCTTTCCAACCTAATGTATCTATGAATCTATGAATCAGAATTGGGTTTTGTTCTTTTAGAAATAAGTGGTAGTATCATGCTGCTGAGGATTTATATTGTCTACGATGGGTGTGGACAGCTTTGCTTTATGAAATATCAGTCTTTTAATCAGACACAATCAATACGTGCCTTAATTTAGAATTGCCATTTTTCCTCAGAATTTCAGACCTTTTCAAACTAGAACAGAAGGCGTGGATTGCTCACAGGCTTATTCTAAGTCATTTAGCTTCCTATCCAAACAGCCATTGTGAGCATTAGCTTTTGGGGATGTTTCTATTGGAAAATTCTTTTCACAATTCTTTTCCCTAGCTTTATCATGGTAATAGGAGCTGAAGTTAGCTTCTGGCTAAAAAGGGGTAGTTTTGATATCATATGTTTATTGATATCCCAAGAGGCTTAAACCATAAACCATAAATGATATGTGACCAGTGAAGGATTGATGCTATAACAGTGCCTCCTTTCATGAGCTGAATTGTGTTTGGTTCTTTGCAATAAACACTTCACTGTAAGGAACAAGTCTGCTTTGGGAGAAAGTAAATGTTCTAAAATGACCTTTCCAGCTCTAGTGCATTCCATTCTGTGAATAAAAATATTTGCGCTTTTCCCTAAGGACTGACGTAAGTCAAAGTTTTTGCCTTAAGAAATATCCATTGGCACACAAAAGTCCCCTATTATGAGGTTTTATTGTTTGCTCATTTAATTACTTCTGTATAAAACCAAAGGAGGCAAGTTGATACTGCAGCATTCATAAATGATTGCATGCAACTCTTTGATATAATTCATGAAAAAAAACTGAAGATTTCACTGCATGCAAAATTCACTTCAATTTCAGGAAAAGGTGAATTTTGAAAGAGAAATTGAGTATTATTAGATTAATGCATCTTTTCATAAGTATTTAATTGGTGCCAGACAACACAATACTCAAAATGAAGTTAGTCTTTTCCCTAAATTATGTGTATCCTAGTGCCATCACTTAGGTATTAGAAATGTGGCCTGATTTTTAGAACTGTCAAGACTGAGCAAGTGTATTTTAAAATCCCTCAGTGCTTCAAATTGTCATTGCTGTGAAAATTAAGTCTTGCGTTCCTTATGGCAGGACTGTTTAAGAAAGAGGAAAAGATTTACCCTGGCAACAGTTTGAAATGGCTGTTCTCTGTCCAACAAAACAACTCTACTAGAGAAAGGCTACAGAATGTGGCTACCTATTTTGTTTTCACAGGATATCATGGAAAGCCATTCCCTATGAAAAATAAACAATCTTATTTCAAAGTAGGAGGAGAATGTCTTTGCTGTGGACCTACTTGTGAGGGACTTCAGTGTAATTTATTGGTAAAGTTCAGTATACAAAAAGAAGTTCTCTTACAAACCAGTGTACAACTTGTTTAATTATTAAAGAATCACAGAATCACAGAATTGTATAGGGGTTGGAAGGAACCTCTAGAGATCATCTAGTCCAGTCTCCCTGCAACATATCTCCCTAGACCAGGTTGCACTGGTAAGTGTCCATGTGAGCCTTGGACATCTCTGGAGAAGGAGACCCCACCACCTCTCTGTGCAGCCTGTGCCAGTGCTCCGTCACTGCACTGTGAAGAAGTTCCCACTCATGTTTGTGTGGAACTTCCAGTGCTTCAGTTTGTGGCCATTTCCCCTCGTCCTATCATCACACACTGAATAGCTTAGTGAATAACATAAGAAATTATTTGTATTGGCCAGCAATTTTGCTTCCGCTTTGCTGGTTTTAGAAATGTATTATATATTCAATATATATTTCATACATATGCATTTCTAAACTTTAATATATACAGCACAGCATACATAACCTCCCACAGACCAGTCCAAATGAAACAGCAGATACAGCATTCACTCCATGATTAACTAATTATCACAGAACATCTACTTCCTCTACCCAGATATTTATTCTCTTCTTTATCTCTACTTAGTATATCTTTTTCATATTTTTAAATTAACTCTATGTATTAATATATAGGTTTTTATTTGTTCTTATTTTCCCTTTGCATATATTTTACTTCAGTTGAATGCATATTTTTCATGCTGTCGCTGTGCACAAGCATTCAAAATGGGATCCATCTCACCTAGCCTGAGCTCTGCATTTAGCCTAATTTAGTGCTGTCATCAGAAGTAAGAGATGAGCATCTCCAGAAAGTGATTTATCCCACTTGCTGTCAGCATTTGTCCTAAGATGTAATATATCTGCTTTATATCAGAGGCTGACTGTCAGGCTGGTTCTTTGTTGGTTGGCTACTTTAGTCTAGAAACTTAACTTTCATATGGCTGAGATTAGGAAAGATGAATTCTACTCTGCTATTCTCCATTGTTAGCATTTAGTATGAGAATTCAAAGAAGTATTCTGAGCATTCAATAAAGTATTTACTGTGCCTCTTTTTATCATTTGATCTGAAACCTGAAGTGTGGTTCTCATTGACTTCCTTTGATTTGAGATTTTACTGATAGGCCTCAAGATTGAGAAAGAACTTAAGACAGGATTGACTAAGTGAAAGAAGATGGAAGAGTTGTATCTTTTCAGAGACCAGGAAAGACAGAGAGATTGAGTGAGTTGTCCCGGGTGATGAAGCAGCAGTGGGAAATGAACTGTGATGCACTGTCCAGTGGCCCTAGCTCAAGGCTTTTCTTTTTGTGCCCTAGATCCTTCATTACATACTAAGTTTCCATGAGATAACGGCATATATACCTTTTCCCCTATTTTTTCTCAATGTTATTGGCTTAGTAAGTTTTCCTTTGAGCATACAATGAGAACATCAGTGAGTATATGTGCATCCTTTACATAATTTGAGCAAGTGGATTTTAAGAATGCTGTAGTTACACAGAAATACAGGTTCTGGAAGGACAGGGCAAACTGTTCAGTTAACTGTAACTGCACACAGATTAATAACAAAGGCTGAGTTGCCAATTATTAATGGGCTTTTGAAAGTCTGAACTTTAAGGTATTTTATTTACAAAATTACTTTGTAAAGCAACCTCCAGCAAAATACTTTAGTTATTAATATGAACATTAATTTGGACATACGGGAACTGTAAATGAAAATTATTTTCTTCAGAGAGTAAATCACAGGAGCAATCTTAAGCAAACTGGCAGTTTTCTAATAGAGCAGAATTCTATTCCCAGAGAGCTCTCAAGAAGATTTCAATTAGATGTTAAATTAGAGACCTGAAATTCATATATTTCTCTCAGCTCCTTAGGCAAAAATAACACGATAATAACTTGACCTGCTCAGAGGATTCTGTGTTCTGTTGTAAAATGTCTTCCTTTTGAAAGAGATCAAAATTGCAGCTTGCAGTATAAAAATTTTATACTACTTAGCTGTGTAGAAGGTTGAAGTGAATAGCTTCTTGGGAGAAGATGAAAAAAAGAATCCTTACTACTCTGAGTACTTGTTTGAGAGGTGAAGCACACTAATAAATAGGTAATGTGAATAAACTTTTCAATGTTCAAAGAATGTGTAATAGAAAAGTTGGTAACAGTGAAATCAGGTGTGTTTTACTTTGGCATCCATCTCCATATAGCATTTTGGGTTTGAGTGTTTTTAAACAAGTTTTTCCAGTATTTATCTGCATTTGCATGAAAAGTTATTAGATTGATACAGAGTTCAACACAAGGGCACAGTGAATGATTGAATGGTTTCTGTAACTCTGTTAGCAGAGGAAGGATAGATTTGTTCTTGTAGAATCCCTCTGAGGGTGTGCTGTAACTTAAACTATTGTAAGCTTAATTACTTCTAGACATGGTAAAACATATTATTACAACCAAACTAACAGAAAAATTATTTGCTCATTACATCATATTTTAGAAGTGTTTTATGTTTCCCCAAAGGAAAGATGAGTACTAATGAAATGCAATTGCTGTTGCCAGTCATTACCCAGCCACTGGTACCTTTAACAATACATAATTTTAGGAAGCTTTGCCTGTGGAAAAAAAGAAACTGGACATAAATGTGGTGAGAAGGTCAAGGAGTTGACCTTATCCCTAACAAGAAAGAGTGCTTGTTTGCAGGCTTTATCTTATATAAACATTTATTTCATGTGCTGTTTGTAAAAGTTAATGATGGTTTACCTGATTTAGTCTGTAGATATAAGCAAGAAAATGTCTGCATGCAAAATGAATACTTTTCTGTAAATGAACTCTATTTACAAAATTTACTTTTCTTATTTATAAATGCCAGTGTCTATGGGTCTGCATCTAAGATGATTTATGTGCTCCTACAACTTTGAAGCCAATGTAAACCAGGTCCATAGAACTTTAAGCAATATTGATGATTAATACAATTATAGAAAATTGGAAAAATATTTCTTGGTCAGTCAGACAATATTAGAGTTTACTTAATAAAGCGTCCTTTACAAGGATATTTACTGCTATGTCTGTTGGGTGCCCTTGCACTGGAGTGGAAGCCTAGTTCTATGATTTATTAAATGGCATGAACTGTGTCACTGCAGCTTCTTACAGAATGTTAACAGAAATTGCATGTGATACTGTGTCTTCTAAATGGAGCAGTGACCGTAAGATGCTGAATGTTCTTCCTTGCATTCAGCAAAACAAGTAAGGCTATTCTTAACTTCGGATAGATGAGCTGCTCTGAAGGTAATGCCTCCTACTTTATTATGTTGGCCCAAGAAGTCAGAAGTGGTTGTTGGTGGTATGGCAGTAGAGACTGAACCTTCCTACCAGTATTCCATTACATGCTGCTGTGTGACAGTTGGCAGCAGAGGGGCAGCCTCATAAAAAGGCATCTGACCTGGAAATGCATGGAAATATGAAGCAAAGGTGTGTCAACTAATATCTCCATGCAGGAAAAATGGCACTCACTGACATTCACTGATGCTTTCTGAACACTTATGGAGACCAAACCAGTGGACATGAGTGCAGTGAGGCAGAGGGTGGTGTTTCAGCAGTGGTGGCACTGACAGTGTATCACCTCTGCTGGCACAGATTTTGAGCACAGCATGCAGGCTGTTTAGCACTGGCGAAAATGCACAGCAAATGGTGGTGACTGTATTGAAACATACTGTTTTGTAGCTGAGAATTGCTCAATCAAGTAGTGTTGTTGTGCTTTTTTAGCTGTTGTTGTTTCCAAGGATATAAATAGGAAACGTTACTTATTACTATGTACATAAGTAGTTACTGGCTTCAGGGGGGATTCATCAAATGTTTAAAAATAAACATTGAAATGTTTTGCTGATTTATTACTGAAGTACATAAGACTTTGAAACACAGAGCCCTTGAGGAGATAAGTTATCTGTCACAGTTGAAATTTCTAGATATTTTATGTTAATTTCTAGAAGAATAGGGAATATTCCCGAACAGTTTGGGCAGTGAGGATATGTCTCCTGTGTACTTCTGGAATTCATTTTATTGTAACTGCTTACTATAAACCTTTTGTGCTGTGGCTCCCTGCAGTTCCTTTTCAGCATGTAGCCTGCTGTAGTTATTTATTTTCATTATTTTTATAGGCAGAAAGCTTATTTTAAGGTATTTCAATGAGAAGCAATACAGAAATGTTGAACAATATGTCAACAGAGAAGATATTGGCAAGTGCAGTAAGGCTATATGTTCATCACATAAGAAATCCAAGCCAACCAATTGTATATGTCTGAGATGGTGAAAATTATTAAGAGTGAGAACATTGATTGTGTCATTTTGCATATTCCAGGCCTTTTCTTTGCTGAAACTGTGTTCTGGGCATCATTTTTCTACTAGTATTGGATGAATGTACACTGAAGTGTTATGTGATGCTAGCCTAAATTTTTAGGATATGGAATCTGTCTTTGAAATTTAACATGGCTGTACATAACTTGCCCATATCCCCACAGCCCTGTCTCTACAACTGGCAGAATTGTAATAGATGTGTGCAAAGAAGGTTTTCAGATTCCTTGCCTCAAGCAAAATTAGCTAATGATATTCATTCAGATACAGAACAGTATAAATGGGGCACATTAAATGGCTTAAATTAGGTCAAATTGAATAATTGAATTTATTCTTTTACTTAAAAACAGCTTAATCAGCTGAGGGTGCTGGAGTCAGAAAAATAGTTTAATTAAATATTAATTAAAAGTTTATATTTTGAGCTTCCTTATCATTACTTGCAACGATATTATTTATGTATCTGTTTTTGTTCATTACAGCTACTGGGAGATGATGTTCAACCATTCTTACTTGATGAGGAATTTGATTATGACGATGTGACACTGACCCCTAAGTTTTCGGAAGCTGAGCTGATGGCCATGAAAGAATTGTCTGAAGAGAAGAAAACGGGACAGATGTTAAGTCCAGCAGGAGCTGAAGTCTGAATCAGATGTACTCTGAATGGTGTTCTGTGCAGTGCTGGTGAAATAGCATTTCAGAGAATAAATCTAACTTCTTGTACCCTTACTAATTACTTTTTATCTGCATGGACAGTAAATGACATCCTCAAGATTTTCTTTGTTCCCTCAAAGAAAAGCCTGAGGTTCTCTATGCCTCCTAGTCTTAGTCTGGATGAAAACACAGAATAGGAAGGTAGTGCTTGCTCAAAGCCACTTGTATAGTAGCCATTCAGCATGTGAGGAATGTTTACTGTCTTTTCATATTTTGTACATTCATTTGCTTAGGCATTCAGGTTGGCTAAGGAAGTCTCTATAAGTCCCTAAACCCAAAGGGAGTTTCGTATAGATCAGTGGCCTTTCATGTTCTTAGCTCATCTTCTTTGTTGTTTTTGAGGTGTTAGGAAGCAGCTGGAAGATGTCTCAAATGACAGCCACGAATTCCCATTTGTTAAAAAAAGACAAAAAAGAAAGTAAAATCCCTGACTGGAGTAAAGCCCATATAGCCTCTAGGCATGCTGGAATAATTGCTCCATGAGTCCAAAACAAGCTGGTGTGATTCAGAATAGCAGGCATGGCTACTCTGGCTTGTATTTGGTACTGACTAGCCTAAAGTTAGTCCTAAAGCTGTCTCTGCTTATTTCTTTCTGTAATGGAGAGCTGAAAGAACAGAACTTTTTGCAGCTGACATGTCGGTCTATAGATTCCTTCTCTGTCATTGTAAGATTTAAAGAGGTGGAGTTACACCAGTGAATAAATTTGGGGGCCTTTTTTTCTCTCTTCTGAGTTGCTTTAGTTCTGCAGAGACATAAGTATGCCAGTTTATTGTAAACTCTTTTGAAAGGGTCGATCAAAATTTCTGTTGTGTAACTACTGACAATTAAACTTGTAGTGCTACAAAAACCCAACCAGACAGAAAGAAACATAGTGATCTAATCCATTAAAGAAATTGGCATTGAGAAGCTGTCAGATTTAACTTTTTTTTTTTTTTTTTTTTTTGAGATGATTCTAGATACCAGCTTATGGCTTATACTTTCTTAATATCACTGAAATTCAGCAAGCTCTGGAGTCTGATAGAATACAAGCCTGTTTTGCTCCTTTGTCAGAAATTTATAAAAACAAAGAATGGGATGAGTGAGAAAGAAGTTCTGGAAGAGCTCCATGAGCAAATCCAGGAAGAGGAAATAGAAAACTGCTTTACAAAGATAGGAAGGTCAGCCTTTAAAGGCATCAATAGGAGAACAGGGAATACAACTTCCTTAACATAGGTATTTACTACAAATATACAGTAAAGGAACTTTAGTTTAAGAGAGCTCTGTACAGTTTGTTAATTTGAAAATGAAGAATCAACCATAAAGATGGGCTTTCATGAGTTTGCAAAGAGGCTGATGATGAATTTGTCACTTTCTTTATATTTTTAGAAAAGGTATGAAGTACAAAAACTGTAGATAAGTTGTGTTGGAGTCCTATCATAAGTATAGTCAATGATAACTTATCCAGGGGTTCATAATTAATCTTCAGGAAAAGTCAGCTCTGGAAACTAAGTGCATTTCCTCTTCATTTCATTAACAATCTTTTTTCTGTACATGAGGGATACATTCAGCCATTCAGTTCCTCCTCTCACAGGCAGATGATTCTCTTACCAAATGTTCAAAGTACCTATTAAGCTCCATAAGTGTCATTCAGTATAGTCATTATATGGTTCCATTAGATATAAAGAAACACTTTGCTGCGGAATACCCAACAAAATGGGAACTCTTTGGTAACATTCATCCTAAGCAGAGAAATGAGAATAATTTACTTACATTTACATTACTCTGTGCTCTTTTTGCTCTTTGTTAGCAGAGACAGATATGATGATCTCCATCACAGTGGAGATTAGCCAGTGTAGACTACCTTTTCTGAGTGTGACATGTTGGCTTTATTGGACATGCTGGAGGCTGTATTTTGCTTGTACCCTTCAACTGACTATCCTTCACAGAGAAGACCTATTTTCCTCTTCTCCACCACCAAATCATCATTTTTAAGAATGTACTTTATTTGCATGATAAATTTTATACAGATATATGGAGTTGGTTACCTGGATTCATATCTGTATTTCTCAAGTGTTCTGAGTCTGAATAATATGTATTTTTCCTCTTAAATATTTCAGGTTTTCAGCAGGGGTTGGTGAGGTACATCCTCCTTTCTTGTTTATGATTTTTCTAAGCACTTTTCCAATTTTCCAAAAGCATTAGGGGTAAAACTCAGACATAGAAAAGGAAAGTGTGTGCTTTGTGATGGCTGTAGTTGGGAATGGGACTAGCTTTCCAACTCACTGATAGATTTTGAAATGCAAAATCTCTGATGTTGGATGAACTCATAGGAAATAAAGGCTGTGTGATGGAACTTTCTAATCCCTCTGTATTCACGACTTCAGTGATGCCTAAGGTACAATAGAAATATGCACCTTTCCCAGTCAGTGACCTGATGAGACGTGGACTTTTTGCTTACTGAGGCATTAGCAGAAGGAAAGCAACTGTTTCCTTCTTCAGTCTTGATAGATCCTGAGTCATGAGGAGAAACTCTGAGTTTGATGAGAAGTTAAAACTACTTTCATTGGGTCAGAAATCTGAAGGATTGTTTCTTCGGATGGTTATGGACCAAGCTTAAATATTAACGCTCTGCATTGCTTCTTGTGGGTGTAAAAGGAAAAGTAATTATTTGATGAGATAATAGCTTTGAAAGCAGAAGATAAAAATTGAGGAAGTGAAAAGAGATGCAGACACATACATTTGATTCAGACATCATTGTGGTTCTAAATATATTCCTGTTAATGCACAAAGGTATCATTATATACACTTGTATACACAGTACGACTGAAAGAAAATAATTCCAGTATGGAGAGTACTCACCAGATAATTCAGAACCTTTTGAAGAAGGAGGCATGGAAACAAATCCTCACTCTTACGGAAAAGACCCTTTGATCCTCTGGCCCTGATTTTCTGCTGCTGTAAACTGGCAGGGTTCCACTGAGGCTATTTGTGTTCATGTAGCAGGCAGGATCCTGGTATTTACAGCTTTCTTTGCTGAAAGAATACAAAGCCAAATCAATTGCTGATTTAACTCTACTGAATGTAAGGCAGTGTGTATGACCCATTATCTTTATGAGAAAATATTCAAATGCAGAAAGTGCAAACTAAATGGAAAAAAATGTATCTTTAATTGTTCAGTTATTGATTTTACACAAGTCATTTTGGCGTTTCTGTGGTGGTGTGTGCTAAGAACATTGCTTTTGCTTTCATAAAAATAGCAGATACATTTTCAAGTCATGTTCAAATAGCTAAACTTCATTATATACGTAACTACTAAGCATTCCCACTTCTTTTGAAATTTTTTCCCTCTGCATTTGGTGAGGGTTTGAAACGGACTTTGCTTTATCTCAGACTTGCTTTAAAATGGTCTGCCATCCTTTGTGAAAACATGTACTTTGTTATAAAGGAGGATTCTCTCTGTAGCAGAACACTAACTTCAAATTACTAATTATTCAGCAACTTCATGCACGTCATGATGTAATTCAGTAGCCACATAGTATCAAAGGGACACTTGGATAGCAGGTTGATTTGTTTCCTGTTCTTCCCTACCCTTGGTTTTACTCAGAAGTGCATTACCTTGGGAAATAGGAAGGCAATGTGTGGGAATGGCTGAGGAAGGGGTTCGTTAGCCCTGTTTGCCTGCTGCGGTTGTGCTAAGAAGATGTCTCACAGCTCATTTCCACAGGCTGCAGCTCAGTTGGGGCTCACTCTGGCCACCCAGTATAAGTGAGGAAACCTGTGATAAGGGATCTCACTGGCCTCCAAGTTCCCTGCACCACAGAGCTGTGCTTGCCCTAGCTCAGGGCATTCCCACCACATTGTGCTTTCTTGTGGCAAGGCATCAGTTGGCACAGGTGGGTTTGAGGTGCTGCATGTGTCCTGGACCGTGCTGGGTGGGACAGGCCCTTCCCACGCTCCTCCTGGGCACTGCCAGGTGCTATGTTTGCCTATCCCCTGGGAAAACAGAGCCGACAGTTTTCTCTTGATTTAAATGGTACTGATTAAGTGCATCTCAAAAGACTGAGGATTAAGGGCTCCCCAAAAGGTGATGAGAACACTGAGTTTGTGACTGCTGTTTGTTGGAAGTGATGCCTTGTTTTTTGCTGTCAAGTTACTGTGAACCAGTGTTACAGGTGTACAAGCTGTGAAAAGCCACAGAGTTAGAACAGAGATCATTTTATTGCTTGTTTATGAGAAGTTTGCAAGAAGAAAAGCAAGTATTAGAAAGCGCTGTCATTTGTATAGACAGGCTAGTTTATTTGCAATTGCAGTGCCCCACAGTTAAAATGGAAATCAATTTTAATGCCGTATGAAAATGCAGAAATATTTGTCTCATTTATAGCACTTCCAAAGAGGACAGATAATAAAATTCCCCTGATTAACAATCTATAATTTTATGTGCTCTGTGGTGTCTAGTTCAGAACATCTATCCACATAAACATGCTTCAAAATAATAAGCAAAGATAGATCTGAACAAACTCCCTAAATCTGACTTCACTCTGCATTCTGGGCTGTAGTAACTCTCTCTGTATATTCAAAGCCCTCTCTGATCTGAATATCCCCAAGCTTTGAGCAAGTAGATGCTTTACTTTAAAAATCTCTAACCAAACATTCCTCAGGCAACCATTTAGCATCTGTTTGGACTACAAACAAAAACCCCAAAGCAATTGGGGACCTGCCTGTATGAAAAGAACTTGCAGAACACAATTCGAATTACTGCATTGTACAGGGAGATAATAGTATTCTAAAGAGTGGAATTGGAAAAAGATATTTTTTTCAGGAGAGTGAACTATGCTAAAATATTTTGTTGACTTGATAAAATTCTTGAGTACCTTTCAGTGCACAATTGAAAAGTGAGTGTAGTCATTCAGTAATTCATGTGGATTTACAACAGTTATCTCTTGAGCAATTAAAATGAGATTAAAAAATGTGTGGGATTCTTCAGTGTATTTTGTGGCAGTTCTAATACCATAAATTAAGGCTTTAGCCTCATTATGTCATGTGTCACAACAGAATTCGTTCTTTTGTGGCCGCTGTGGTTGAGTACTTGGGCAGCACTGTTTCTGGAGTGCAGGTGTGTACTTGCAGCAAGTAAACCTCACATTCAGTAAGCTTTCTTGAATCCATCTGCTTTTCTGCACATTTGTATAAAGCCTTGTGATATGCAATATAATATGCATAATTCTTAGAAAGAGACCTCATTTATTATGTTGCTAATGCTCCTCAGAATAACTTAGCTAGAGGACAGATTTTGCCAATTACTTGGAAGTGTTAACTGTGCCAGTTAGATTTGCTGAATTTTGTATATTTGTTCTTGGAGGGAGAAATGTTGAAGTACATTGAAATACAATACTCTCTTCCTTATTTTTTATTTTGTCTTTCCTCCGTGAGATTTACAGCTGGCTTTCCTTCCCTTGACAAGACACTACATTAATCCAATGAGCTACTTTCCTGTTGGAGAAAATTTCACTGTAAAAAAGATGGAAGGCTGGTGCCTGGGCCAGGAAACATCAGAGCACAGTTAGCATTTCATGCAGCAGCTTAGCATTTGCAAAGCTTTCAAAAACAAACAGTCAGTAAAATACAAATAATGGTCAGCTGGCTTACTGAATGAAAATTTAATTCCAAATTGCCTTTGTTAAAGTCAGCTGCCTGCAAGTCAGTTCCTCTGCCCACCAAGGATTCTGCTAACTAACATATTTCAAAATCCAGACTGTCAAAAATATTGACAGCTAACACTAGCTGGATAGCATTTCCTGCAGCAAAACTGTGATCTGTTTAAGGCTCTTTGTTTTGGGTTGTGAAACACTTCTTGAATTCTGCAGATTTATTTACCATGCACGAACATTAATAACATAAACTGTAAAAAAAAACCATAATGGCCCAGTGGATATCTTCCTGCTGAGAGCAAGAAGAGAGCTGATGGGAAGAGAGGTTGTCTGAACAGCCAAATATTGCCTGTGAATGTGACATTTCATGTCTCGCTTTTCATTCTTTTGCAATATTAGTACGAGAATCCTGGTTATCGAAAGAGTTGGCTGAGTAACACCCTTTCTCAGTCCCCCAAACCCAGATTTATGAATATATTGGTGAATCAGACATCCAAATTCAGGTGGTTATTATTCCAAGGGTAATAACTATCACCTGGTATTTTACAAGGTGCTTGCAGCTGAGGGCATTTTCCAATTGACAGTATTAAGTCCTGATCACAGATGTTTGAACAAGTGATTATCTGGTACGGCTTATTCTCCTATAATTCTCAAAATTTCATTTGGTTCTTTTGATACTTTTCACTTGATGCCCCAGAACCAACAGATCAAAGTCAGCCTTCAAAGATGATACTGGAAAAAAATACCTTGGAGTGTTTTTAACAGAAGTGATGAAATTAAGAATGAAATAAAATGAAATGATGTTAGGTTTAGGAGGATTGCTGAAATTGGTATCTACTAAACTCTGGAAATAATTCTGAAGTTGTTGGAACTCATTTGCTAAGGGCAATTAAAAAATGCCTGAAAAAATATTGGAGAATATGCTATAGTAACAGTATACTGCATCAGCCAGGAGTTGGATTTGATTAATATTTTCCCTCTAAGGCTTGCTATACATGAGAATGAATGGTTGATGTCTGAAGGAATTTTACTTGTTAAGACTTGGGATTTCAATTTTACTTGTTAAGACTTGGGATTTCAGATCTTATAATTGAAAAAGACTGCTTCAATGTATTGATGCAGGTTCAGTCTGACTGTTTGAGTTCCAGAGCATCTCTACAAGCTCTTGATTTGTATGCAGGCTGGACAGTCAATTTATGAAGCGCCACTGCCAGCATTTGCACAAATGAGAAATTATATATTATTTAAATATTTTGCTTTTCTGAACAGCTTAGTTACATTAAAATTGCACAGTAAGATAGGAGAAGTGGCTTTCTCCCCCTGCTTTTAAAAAAGCTTGATTTAGAAGCAACCTTGAAGTGAAATTTTGGATCAGAACCACATTAGTGTTTTGAGGAAACCTGTGTCTGCATGTAACTCTATCTCATGACATTGTGGCTCAGCTTTAAGCTCTCTGCCTAAGTAAATGACATCACTCTTGATCTTATTTTGGAATATACAAGGCTAAGCTTTTTCCAGAATCCAAAAATGCCATCAACTTAATATTCGCAGAGCATGCTTTTTCTGCTCTTTATTCTTCTTGTCCTTATAAATCTTAACTGCTATACTATATTGCAATCAATATCATAAATACATAGAGAACGGGATATGGCATTGCCACATTTTTCAGCAGGAGTGGGGAGCCTTCTGCTTGCTAAGAGATGAAGAGGCCGTTGAAATGTTTTTAGTTGGCCTCTTGTCAATTTAAATGGGTATATATTGACTTAAGTTCACATTTCCCATATTTTTATGATTTATTTGTGTTATCCAAATCAGGGAGGTGCTGCTGGTTGAAATAATTTGGACCAAAACTCAGTTCAATGAACTCCAAAATATTCTGTCTTTTGGTGGCTATAAATTCCTCTTGATTCATCCCATTGCAGCTCTGTCAGCCAGCACACCCTACACAGGGTTTCTCCCTGTGGCCTAGTGTACTTGTACTCTTGTATTGCATTTCAGCTTTCCTGGGACTCTTGCAGTGAAGTGCAGCTTACCCAGAGCTGACGGGGTTTTATTTATTTTCCCTTCTAAAACACACTTCCACGTAACCTTGCCTCACCCTATCCTTCCCAAAGGGATGGCTAGAGCAGACTATCAATGCCTAGACCATTTACCACTTGTTGGTTTGACTGAATGTTCAGTTTTGCTTTTCAGTTTACCTTACCTAACCTTTATTTCCCAGGTGGAATTCTATTTCTAGGGCCCAGCACTGAGAAAACAAAAATCTGTTTCAAGACATTACAATATTAATGTTTGGAAAGATGTTTGCTGATATATTCAGTAAGAGAGGAAAGTGATGGCTACTTCACAGTTAAGTTTCTCTGTTTTAAATGTTAATTGTTTTAAAGCACTTTGGAGTTTTCTGTGGCCTCTAGGTCTTTGTTTTTCTTTTTCCTATAAATGATAGTTGATACAGTCTCTGACAGAATGGGGTTTTTAAAAAAGTACTTTGCTGTCCTAGTTTCAAGTAACCTTCTAAAGTTCAAGTGGATCAATTACACATAAGAGGACAACTTTTGTAAAGCTTCATTTGAATCCCAGAGGGGAAAAATGATAGAAAATCAATTAACTTTCCACATGAAAAAATAGCTCATATTGCTAAGCTTTCCTTGCATAGTTTCTTGATTATGTTTGGAAGCAAATTGCCTTGATTATACCTTCGACGGGAAGGAAAGCCTTTTAATTAATTTAATATATGCTACAGTAGTGCTAAATTGTATCATGGAACGATTAAGTGGGCCTCCACTGATATTTCTGCCCTGTTGAAAATGGATATTGCTCACTTAGTGAGTCATGCTCTTGCTGGGTTGACGCCATTATCTGTTCATTGTGGAGCGTGTGACACAGAAGCTATTAGGGCCATTCATGTATATGAGAGGTTAAATGGAGTAAACAAAAAGCCAGATTCAGTGAAGAGTCTGAATGTTTCCTCTGGTCAGAATTTTGGAGAAATCTGAGCTACACTTCAGTCTATTGCACCCACAGTTGGGACTGAACCAGGCACTTGAGCCCTAACATAACGTCTGTTTGAGAACATTCAGGTTTCACATCTAATTTCTGACAGTCCTAGACTGAAATGAGAAGTGGAAGAGATTCTCTGTGTCACATACTGACAGGTGGTCCTCAAACTTCTGTTTAGCTATGAGCTATTGATAATCAATTTGTGTTAGCACTGAGTACATAAGCTTCTTCTTAGTATCAGTGTTTGTCTTGAGCTCTCATCCAAAAATATTTGTAGTATTTGCTGAGAGTAAGATTTTTAAAATGATACTATTAATTCAAGTTTTCAAAATATAATGAGAAACAATATGTTCTTATAACAAGTAATGTGTTCCTTTATCATTAATGGTATTACATTATATTTTTGAAATAAAATTAAGAAATATATTCATTTGATTCTGATAATAGTATTTTTCTTGGACTGCTAAACTAGAACAGCTGGGTCATTGTGCTTTCCCTGGTGGGTCTGTGCTATTGGTCTGCACAGCTGATTTTGTACTGGGGTCTGCTGGATCTTTTCTGGGGAACCGCACAAGCAAATATCCAAGAGGTGGATAATAAAGTTAAGAGTCCACCACCAGAGAATCTATTTTATGAATTCACTTGCAGAAGTCTGAACTCAGATAATAGATCATCACACATTTTTCTAATATCCCAAGGTCACAAGTAATGAAAAATGAAAAACGAAAAACTGTACAAGTTAGGAGCAGCGCTCTTGTTACATGCACTCTGTTCTTTCTGATTTCTCAGAAAAATGCCGACTGGTGAAGGATCTGTTTATAAAAGGAAACTAGTTACTATGGTTTGGGAGAGATTCAGGACTGGAGAGGAAGCTTTCTTGCAGCAACGTGAGAGTGAATATGTGCTGGAAATGAATTTTAGGCTTGATGAATTGTGGCTGAGTGCTGTACCACAGGACTGGTATGTTCTGAGCTAGCAAGTTCTGCATTATTTAAAGATTTAATTTAATTAAAGATCTTAGATTTAATAACTAACATTTTGAATTGTGACAGAATTGGGCTGGCAAACATCAGTATGCAAAGAGAGTGGTCAGACGCACTCTCTAGGCTTGTGCACCAGTAAAAAATACTTAGTATTGTCTCAAATGGCAAAGCCAGCAAACAGAATAGCAGCATTACATTCCCTGGCAGCAGGTAGGGAGATGTGATCTGCGCCACTTACTTCATCAAAGATTCATTTCTTTGAGGACAGGTTTCACATCTACTCATGTCTAATGCAGTGCCTGCCACTTTCCAGGTCTGCTGGCTGTCTACTGGTCCTGCTCTGCCTCCCGTGACCTTGACTGGTCAGGCGTGAGTGACCAAGTGCAGTCAGTGAATGGATTTGAGAAAACAACTGTATTTATTTTTCTCCCTGTTTATATGAATACATATTTGTTCTTTCTGTCTGTGGTGTGAGTGGGCCAGTGTAGCTCTCTAAAGTTCCATCAAAAGGTATTATGCAAAAATATGTTTTTTCTTTTTCATTATTTAAATTTATTTCCTGTTATCTCCAGTGCCATTTATACACTTCCTTAGTTTTCCTGAGTTAAAAGTTGCTAAAATATAAATAAATGCATTCAAATTATCAAATTTTGATCACATTTAGGTTCTATTCTTAAAGCTTAGCCTCCTCATCTCAGGAGAAAAAAGGCATGCTGTCTTCTTGTTGAAAAGTACAGATAGATGGTTTGGGACCTCTACTGGTGCTGGGATCGACGTCGCAGTTAACTAAGATCTACTGCCTCTGAAAGATGGAAGAGTGGGTCAAAGATTGAGAACTTCACTGAGGTGTAAAAGCTTCCAAATGTATCTCACCAGTCCCACCATGACCTTTGGGTTACTCTAAGAAATATGTTGCCTCATGATCTCAGCAAAAATATTATATGCAGCATTTTTATTAAAAAAAAAGATAAAAAAAAAAGAAAAATAATTGATCTGTTTCAGTTCTTAAATTTTCTGCTTAGGCCTGTGCTCATTAATTCATAACTCATGCTGTGCCCTGAGTACAACAGACCGGTAACACAGTCCCAAATGTGCAGCAGACGGACTCTCCTTAGAGACTAGCAGACGTGGGCAGGGTTTAAGCTGACGCAGGGAGACAAAAAAAGGCAGTAACTAAAAACTGTTTTTCTCTTGAACAAAGATTGGAAGGGTGAGAGCAAATACATGTGTCAGTTTGGGAATCTGGGTTAGAAAATTGCTATGGGGCTTGCTGAGCATCACCTAACAGCTCCAGATGGTCTGGCCACTGTTTTCCAGTACCTAAATCCAAAATAAGTATTTTCTTAGGGAGAAATTACTCCCTTACTCTTATTTCATTCTTATTTCTCCACAACAAGGTGGGTAGAGAGAACACTACCGACGCCAGAGCCCTTCTCTCTGCACAGCACACGGTGGCAATGTTGCACCGCCTCTGTGCTGTTGTCGTGCAGCCTGGCACAGCCGGCGGTCATTTACAGGCAATAAATAGCTCGGTGCAGTGGAGTGGTGCTTTACCCAGGGAATATTATACTTGGACGTGGTAGCACTGATTGTATTTTCTATTAAAACAGCGAATAAGGTATAGGAAAAATATATTATTATTCTTTTTAACTCACATGTTAAATTCATGCATCCTAAGCATCCAACAATTTGAATTTTGCAGCAGTAATGTAGCTGGTATAGAAAAAATATATGACTAATTAGTTTCATTCCATAAAATCAACTGTACCTTCCCGAGAGGAACGCTTCGGATAATAAAACAACTCCACCCATCACACACACAGAAATCAGAAACTGTGTCATCACGACACTGCAAGGTTTCTCCCTCCCAGAAGCAAGATTTACTATTCAAATATGCTAACCACGAACTCCTGCTTTCAAAAAGATCTCTAGCCCAAACATCAACCTGTCTGAGTGGCTGCAGAGAAATGGGGGTGCTACAAAGAGCAAGACAGGCAGGGTTTTGGGCATGTCTCAGGCAGTTTTGGGGCTCAGCAGCCATGTATGGCTGGGCCCCTTGCTGTTGACACAGGCTGGTCGCAGTGTGCCTATGGGTCTGTTGACTTGTGGCCCTGTTGACCTGTGGAGCAGTTTCTTCTTCCAGCCTGAGAGGAGGGCCCTTCACAGGCAGACATGAGCAGGAAGGGACTTGCACTACAAAGGCAATGCTGACTTCAGAGCACTTCAAGTCTCTGAATTGTCATCTTTTGTGTTTGTCCTGCTTTTGGTGTTGCTGTCGCAATTCCAGTGGTTCCCTTCACAAGCCATGGGCTTCCCTTATTTTTCATCTGCCTAAGTGAAGCTCTGTGCCTTGACAGATAAACACTTTCATGTGCTTCTGTCATACTTCAGCTGATTTTCAGTTCACAAACACAAAAGGAATGAGCTTTTTCCTTCAATTTTACAGCCTCTTAGGCCTAGACATGTTATCAATCCCCACCAGATTGTTCCAGTTGCCCTTTTCTCTAGGATCTCGGATTCAAATCTGCATTCAGTGGCATGGACTACATACCCAGGAGGCATCCCCAAAGCACTTGCTGAAGCCTCCTTCCCTTGCCAAGCAGAAACCCAGAGACAGAGGAAGGCTGGAAGGGCTTAAAACACTCTCCCATCCTGCAGGAAGAAAAATACTGGTTTCTTCAGCTAGCAAATAATAGTGCTGTCCTGGAATTGCTCCCATTCCATCAGCCACGAATGTAAATAAACCCCAAAGTATTAGAACAAGCACTCTGAGTAAGCCACACAAATCCAACTGCTGAGATTCAAGTTTCTAATTGGTCGGTGTGGGTTGGTCTCTGCATGGAACACATACCCACACAAGCAAAAAAATAAATATTAAGACAAATAAAAATAGAATATTAAGATAGAAAATGCATAAATATAAGGAATATTAGCAATAAACAAAAATTTGGGTTAAGTCCCCACTCAGATTGCTGTAACTAAAAGCTGGTTAGAAACAACAAAAATGTATTGAAAGAATTGATGAGTAACAGCAGTGGCATTGATAAAGCCTTTGTTTCAGTGTCTTCAGTCCTTTCCTAGTGTCCATTTCTATGATGAAGATCAAGAGCCCTGCAATTTCATTTATTCTCTATTTATTTGCAAGAGGTATAGCTTAAATCATAGTAGAAAAAAACTGAATAGATATTTGCCTACAGCTGCTAATCAAGAGTTTGATATCTACGTAAGTCCTTCCTTTCCCTGAGTATAACCACCAAGACCAAAGCCTTAAAAAATGGATTCAGGGAGGAAAGATAAGAGCCATATAATTTTCTTCTAGGTGTATAACAACCTACACCACAATCATTATTTCTACAGTCAGTAATTTCCAACAAGAGAAGGGAGGAAGAAGTGGCCATGGCAATGAATGTCTCCCTAGTGCAGATCGATGCTTGCAAATCCTTGAATCTCATCATCCACCTGCCATCTTCCCTGCCTCCGAAAAATGATGCTAGCTCCCACAGCCCTTCAGCCAGTGCTGTTTTGCTTGTGTTTCTCCTTACTCAAGCTCTGCCAAGTCCCCACTTGCTCAGCACCTCCATAAATACGGCTTTGTGATTGTACGACTTCTTGTGATTTTCAGTACCCATTGGTATACAGGCTGTGTTGCTGAAGATTAACAGTCGGGATGAGTTTCCATGTGAGCGCTTGGTGCATACAGTCTGAAGGCAAAGAAATGCACAACCCTGTATGTCTAAGCAATTTGTTTTCCCACTCCTTTCTGCTTGCATTTTAAATGTGAGCTTGAACTGATGAGAAACAAACTCAAACACTATTAATAAGAAAATGATAAACCCCTTTTGTAAAAATTGTCATCTGGGAAGTGCAAGGAAACGACTAAGCTAAGCAGCTGTAATTTAAAAAGAGAGGCATTTAGAAGATTCATTCTAAAACACGCTCCTTAAAAAAACCTGTTGGTTGTTGGCTGTTTTTGCCCATTGCATATGAGTAAAATAATAATTTTCTAGTCTCACGTGCTAAAAAAGGGAAACATTTATCAGTCAGTGTATTATCTATTAAGATAAAAAAAACTATGCTTTTGCCATCTCATATTAATGGCATGATGATCTTATGCACAACCTATCTTTTTTAAAGGCCAATATGAATGTCATTATCATAGCTGAGGTACCCAGTCCCCAGGATGCCCAGCAAGGCCTCCTCAGTGTGCAGATTTATTTCCACTGAGCAGAAAAAATATTTCAGCAAGGGAAAGATACTGAGGAGAAATACAGTAGCTATAGATAGTAAAGGCAGATGCTGTAGAATACTGACCGAGGGCTAGAAAGTTACAGAGGCTGCAGTGTTAAGTGCTCATTGCTAGTTCACAGCTCATGTACCTTTGCTTTCCTATTTTATGTGGTCAAGGTTTGGTGAAAACAAACAACAAAATCCATGGTACATCATATATTTTCTCCTTCTTGGGAACAGCACACGTTAAAAATATGTGAACTTCACATACAGCTGCTGAATTAAAAGTCCTGTTTCATTAAGTACGTAGAAAGAATGTATTGGGTGGGTTTCAGATGTAATACAAGCTCTTGTAGTGGCAGAGGGCCAGATCCCCCATTCACCTCTGCAAATACGGTCAGAATACAACACTCATAGATCAAACAGGACTGTGGAAATGCAATTGCCCATCCTGCTTCTCTACTAAAACCAGTTTACTGTCATCTGAAGTGACACGGGTGTAGAAAATGGCTAGGGGAGAGAATGACTCTGCTGTCCTGATTATCTTTCTGTTTATTCTTCTCTACTGCCCTGCAATCAGCAGGCAATCTGTTTTGTAGCAAGCATCATTTGAGGCTGCATTGTCTTTGGGTCGGTTCCATTGCATCCTTTAGTACATATCAGTGGAAGCTGCTTGCTCTGGGGGTTCTGGGCGTCTGCACCAGTAGAAGAGTGCTCCTGCAAGATGTTTATATTCCAGGATTTTCTGTGCTGTTCTGTGACAGATGTTTTGTCCACTCATATTAATCTATCATCCTGAAAATTAGTTCGTACTAAAGAAAATGCCTGACCTCAGTTTTCCTCACACTTTTTCTTACTTCAAATATCTGCTCAAATACTTTATTGAGGTCAGAGATGTAGTCCAGCAGCAGCCTGCATTAATTTGCCTCCCTTCCAAAAGTCTATTATCTTTATTTTCCCAAAATTACAATATTTTCCAAATTGAAAATTTATTAGAAATCCTTACTGCTCAGCTTGTGATTCAATCTATTGGGTTTCTTGCAGCAACAGGATGAACTGCATATTATTCCCTCTACTGAGATCACAAGTTCAACACTGTTGCTAGTACAGAAAACCAAGACTGGGTTTTAGTTTGTGGGCTACAGTGTGGTTTTGAATTCCCCTCCATACTTCTTTCCCACTGCATGATGATCCCATTTCTTCTTTTGTTAATGTCTGTGACACAAAAAGGATGTGTCTGCTAATAAATTTTACTGGTGACAGCACTGGGAAGTGCTTTCAGTACAGAAAAGGGCCAGAACACTACTCTGGAGGCACTGGTTTCCCTTGAGAATAGGATCAACATGAATTAGATGAAATTCAGTAATAGAGGTGAAAGGAAATTCACATGGGGAATTTGCCCATAACTAGCCCTCGTGGGAGCTCATCAGACTTCCAGAAAGAAGAATGGGAAGGGGACACAAACATTGTCAGTTGCAGTAAAAATACACCCAACTTCAAGTTCAACCTTCTGTTCTCAGACTTTAAAATGCAGTTTCCCTTAGCAAGCAACATGGACAATAACAAGGAAAAAGTGCATTATTTTCCATGATGTGATAAAATTGTGTATCTGTTTGTTTTGTTTATTAATGGTTTGGTGGTGCCTCTGCAGTAGAGGACTTTTGCTGTTCCAAAGATTTGAAAAACAGAGGGAGAGAAAAGGCTATTGTCTCTGCTTTTCTTTAAATGTTATCCCTGAAGGTGCATGTATTTGTCTGAATATAATTGCAAATGTCACAGCTCTGATTTCAGCTTATGTGTTGCCTGACTTTCAGGGATAAGGGCACTTAAGTTGCTAGTAAGCTCCAGCCTAGAAATATTCTGGCCTTTTCAGTTCCTAAAACATAATTCATAAACAGCATTTCCTTCCTAGCCTGCAGCAACCAGATTTGACATTTATATATTGCTCCACACATACATCACATAATGCTGCCAGAATCTTTATGATTAACTGATGTAATTGACTTCTGTGATAAAAAGAAATGTATGTGGGAGAATCCACAGAATAAAACAAAGTTTCCATTTTTTTCCTAAGTTGTACTTAGAAAAGAAGGAAATACATCATTTTTCCTGAGGACAGACATTCCTTCACGGAAACAAGCATATCACAAGCAACTGCATCAATACTTGTGAGAAGCAAAGGCAAGTCAAATTTGTCCCACACCTAGACAGTGTATCAGATCAACTTATCTGAGAGAAAGCAGGAAGATACCAAAAGGACAATTCATCAAGGAAGCTGGAGCAAATTTCTCCAAGTCTGCAATAAGTCTTCTGTCTTCAGGAAGGACTGATTTGTACTTGTGTTTTTGGACTAACCCTTTGCTGCTCAAGTATTAAGCTTGTTGCTATTGTTTAATGGCACATCTCTCTAACTACATCTGCCTCATAGCTGGGTGTATCCTGGTATTGTTAAAAAAAGAAAGACATGAAAATATGCAGTGTATCACAGAACTTGCACCTGAAATTGCAGAGTGGAATGTCTCATATTCCATTCTTTTACTACCCTATGATTTGAGTAGGTTTTTCACAAAATTATAGAATCATTAAGGTTGGAAAAGACCACTAAGATATCAGTTAGTCCAACTATTGACCATTATGCCCACTGACCATGTCCCTCATTGCCACATCTACACTATTCTTGAAAATGTTCAGTATCAGTGAGTCCACCGCCTCCCTGGGCAGCCTGTTCCAATGCATTAGCTCTCTTCCTGAGAAGAATTTTTTCCTAAGATCCAACCTGACAGTGTCACTGTCAAATATTCACAATTAAAACAGTGAGTTGTTAATTTAGTGCAAGACACCCACTCTTAAAAATTTATAATTTGCTTTGAAACCACGACTGCATTTGAGCCCACAGGTTGCAGATTTCTGCAGTTGAATTCATTCAAAACCATTTTATTTTAGTAGGAATTCTGCGAATTGGGAAGCAGCAAAGCAACCTCCAGATAGTGTAATGCAGAAGGAGCGACACAGGAGGGTAGTCACTTGACCATCATGTCCCTAACATTAGCAAAATTTCACATCTCATTGCAACTATCATGAGAAGAAAAGGCTTTTTTGTGTGAACACAAAGGCTTTCTATTTTAGCTTGCAACTCTTGCTTTTTACCACTGTGTGTCTGGATAAAAGATTATGAGGAAGAATATAATTTTCCATTTGCTTGATGATTAAAGGGTGTCAAATTAATCAAAGCAAGAGGAAAAAGGCTTTTGTTGATTTATTTATATATTACTGGAATGCAGCATTAGTCTGGGAAATTTATCTTCCCAAGGAGGATAAACCATGAGATCCCAAAGGGATGATCAGTGATGCCAGGGTAATTTGTAACAAGGGACTGGAGGACTGTGCCTCGTCTGTGAAGAGCTGAGGATGGCTATCTAATCTTCCTACTGCATATATTAAGAGCTGCTCTTTTTGTTCCATATCGCAGCAGCCAGCCAAAAGGAATGACAGGCACTCTGTGAACCCCCAGCTAGTTGTTTTTTTACTGCAGAACTGAACTTCAGCAATGCAAAATAAATAAGAATACTTCAAGACCTAGAGAAACCTGTTGTTCTTGTGTTAATAAAAGAAAATTGAATGGAAGATGGAATAAGACAGAGAAGATTAAATGACTTCTTATCTCATAGCACAGTGACATTTTCTTATCCTTCTTAGAATTCGTGGCCAGCTTTAGGAGCTGTGTTAGTAAACTTGTATATTAAAATTCAAACTACTTGCTGAACTTTAAAATATTTTCACTAATGCTCATTAGATTGAAAAGAAATCGTCATTATTTCTCTATTTGTAAATGACTTCCTTCTGTCAACGTTATTTTGTGAGTCACCGGTAGCTGATGCATTTCTTTACCTTTTAGAGTAGTTAAAAATACAGAGTGATACATATTATGAAGTAATAATTTATGACAAGGTATGCAGTATGCAAAATGTCACATAGTTTGCAGAGATTAATGCACGATCCAAGTGCAAATACATTAGCTTAACCAACTATCTGGAAAGCAAGATTAATGAAAGAGGGAAATGAATGCAGTGTAGAAAGAAAAAAGGCATTGTGGTGACAGTATGTTTTATATAGCATATGTATTTAATATAAGGACCTCTGTGAATTAATAGCTAATCTCTGAGTTCACGTAGCCCGATATTCATCTATGGTAGGGATGGTCATGCAATTTGAGTTGGCCAGTTATGCCTGATAATCAAAATCCAAGCTCTGATGGTTGAGTTTAACGAGACTAAGTCTGTTCAAGGATGTAATAGTGCTACATTCAGATGTGTAGTCCTCAGTAGAGGTGTGGGCCTGTTAGAGCACATCCAGAGGAGGGCCACAAGAATGATCCAAAGAATGGAACGCTTCTCTTATGAGGACAGTCCAAGAGAGCTGGGGCTCTTCAGCCTGGAGAAGGCTTCAGGGAGACCTGATGGTGGCCTTTCTGTATGTAAAGGGGGGGGTGCTACAGGAAAGAAGAGGACAAACTCTTTATCAGGATCTGTTGTGGTAGGAAAAGGGAAAATTATTTCAATCTAAAAGAGGGGATATTTAGATTGCACATAAGGAAGAAGTTTTTTACAGTAAGGGTGGTAAGGCACTGAAACAAGTTGCCTGGAGATGTGGTGGAAGACCCTGTTGGAGACATTCAAGGTCAGGCTGGATGGGGTTCTGGGCACCTGTTCTATTACAGGCACCTCTGTTCATTGCAGAGGAGTTGGACTAGATGACCTGTAAAGGTCCCTTCCAACTGTAGAGTTTCTATGATCCTATGTAAGACAATGAGGTATAGAATTTCAAAGCATGTTTATACAATATTTTAAAGCAAATATTCATTCCTTATTCTGCTAATACCCATTTCTGCAATACAGATTAATAGAAAAAGTAAGACCAGTCAGTGCTTTAAATTTGTGCATTTCTAATGAAGTGCTGCATTTTGAGATCTTTCTGAAACATCTGCTTGTGCACTTAGGCACATGTATAAAACCAGGACTGCAAAATTTTGAATGTGTATTTGTGGTCCATGCTTTAGTCAGTTTCTAAAGGCTTTTGCTTTCTTGTTTACTCTCTAAACCTGGAATATTTCCTGTGATAACATCAGAATTTACACTGTGAAGCTCCTGACCATCAGATTAGGTATTTTCCCTGCCACCTTCTGTGTTGACAAACCTCACTGATAACTATGATTGGCGCACTCTAATTTCAACCTTTACAGACACTAATAAACTTACACTCAATGTAGGCCACCAGAATCTCCAAAGAAAACACCATCAGAAATACTGACTTCTCGTACTCTTCCTATAGTGTCTGACTCCATTTTGTTCCCTTCCTCAAATGCCAGAGTTAGAAGTCAGTCTATATAGCTGGTCTTCTACCTGAGTTATGGCAGCTGCCATTACCTATACAAACCAGGGGATGTAAGGGTAGAATACAGTCTTGTCGGAATGACTTGGAGAAACTGGTGGATGGCAAGCTGGCCGTGAGCTAGCAGTGTGCCACTGCAGTCCAAGAAGCCAACTGTATCCTGGGCTGCATCAAAAGAAGTGTGGCTAACAGGTCAAGGTAGGTGATTCTGTGCCTCTACTCTGTGCTGGTGAGGCCTCATCTGGAGTACTGTGTCCAGATGTGGAGTCCTCAGTACAGGAAAGACGTGGAGCTGTTGGAACATGACCAGCAGAAGGCCACAAAAATGATCCAAGGGATGGAACATTTCCCATCACTATGAGGACAGGTGGAGAGAGCTGGGGCTATTAAGTCTGGAGAAGAGAAGGCTCTGAGGTGACCTGCTAACAGCCTTTCTGTAACTAAAGGAGGGTTATAAGAAAAAAGGGGGCGAGCTCTTCAGCAGGGACTATTGCGACAGGACAAGGGAAAGTGATTTAAAACTAAAAGAGGGTAGATTTAGGTTGGATATAAGGAAAAAGACTTTTACAAGTGAGTGTGATGAGGCACTGGAACAGATTGCCCAGAGAGGTGGTGGAAGTCCCATCCCTGAAAACTCTCAAAGCTAGGCTGGGCCAGGCTCTGGGAAACCTGATCTGGCTGTAGATGTCCCTGTTCATTACAGGGAAGTTGGACTAGATGACATTTAGAAGTTCCTCCAACTCTGGGTTCTACATTTTCATGTCTTCTCAAATACTGCAAAATCTGGACACCCAAGGCTTTATGTCAAAACAAGAGTTATAAAAGAAAATGAGCTTGAAGAAAAAGGTTTAGGGAGAAGCATCCATTCTGGTTGATGCCCTTCTTCTGTCCTAGAGGGGGTGGCAGTCCCTCCTGTGCACCCTGAAGGATCTGCCAGTGTGGTTTCTGAATCTCATTACAAATTGCCATAGGTGATAAAGATGACTAACTATGTACTTACTCCTGCATTGTGGGCTACAGAGTAAAATTTAAGAGCACCTCAATATATAGAAAGTCCAACTAGATGATTGAATGGGCTTTTCTAGCACCATGAATCTCTGTCTATAGATATATAACCATTAGGAACCTGTTTTTTGTAGACTACATCATTAAATTTATGGGAGTTGGCAGTCTGCAGGGGTAGCTGCCATTCTGTGAGATAGAACAGATGCTGCTTGCTACACTGAAATACACAATACCTTGTTCTGGAAATCTTTGTAGTTCATATTAATATAGAATAAATCAAATATATTGAAAGCATACCCTAACTTTACAGGCAAGGACAAATATAGCAATATCGTCTTACTGACTCTTCTCCATTTGGAATTCAGACCAGAAATCACAAAACTTTAACTACCTTTCATATATGTGATTAAAAAAAAAAAACAAAAAACAAAAAACCAACAACAAAACAAAACAAATCATTAAGATAACTCTAACAGAAATACTTCCTGTTTTGATTCTTGATTTTAACTGGTGATAAACAGAACTGTGGGCAACAGGAACTATTTTCCCATATAAGAATCTGAAAGGTGAGTGTTTTGCATAGAACAAAAGCAGTATATTATAGAGTGGAAGTTGGCTGTTTTTAGCAAATGCATCTGGGGAAACATTAATTATTTATATCTCAGTCACTAAAAATAGCTGTGGTCTGCATTTTAACCAGCTTGTTCACAGTTTCCCTAGAAGGTTTCATTAGTATGGTAAGAGAAAGAAGACAGTCTTGATCTTTTAATTATTTTATTCAGGTAAACTAGATGTCTACAGTGTACACTTGATATTGAAACCAAATAGGAAAACTGTGGGTTTATTTATTTATTTATTGTTTTAATGTAAACATGAAGGCATGACTAAGAAATGGTGAGCATGATCATTAGAAAAAAACATGTGAAAAAAGCCATTTCTTCTACTCTGTCTTTTCTTCAGGGACTTAGATGATACTGGAAAGGAACAACAGCAGCTAATCTACAGGCTTTCGTGGTGATTAACATGAATAAAAGTCACCTTGACTAGTGGTAAGCAGTCCATTTCTGGGCCCAAGATATGGAGAAGTCTCTTCATTGAAAGTCATTTACTCCTTTTTCTTCCCTCACGCTTGAGTTAAGACTATGTATATCCTGTGCTTACAGTTGCCGTTAGCCTTGTGTATCTCAAAGTTTGTGTGCCTGTTAGAGGTAAATAGAAGTAATATCCCTCATAAATATTCTCTGAAGACTACTTTTGACTTGCTTTTAAAAAATTCATTAATTGGCTTTTTCTTAACAATGCATTCTTTCTCGCCTTTTGTTGTGTATACTCGCTACTATGATTATATCTAATCATAATTTTCAAGTATTATTCACTCCATCAGGGAGAAACTGCACTGACAGCAGTGCTAGGCTTTGTTTGCATCCAGCAGTCTGGAGAGATTTGCTAGTTCATTTCTTTTCCCCATGCTAACCTCATGATACCCACGCTGACTGATAGCTCTCAAAAGAAAAATACTGAAGAGCAATGAATTTTTAACTTTAACTAGAACTTGTTTGCCTCATTATTTCTTTTTATGTCCTTCTTGGAATAACTCCTTAACTGTCCTTAAACTCTTTCCTCTGATTATTATTTGTATTTAGGATATATAAGGTCATTCAAAGAACTGACTCTTGACTCATACTGGAGTTAATATGGGAAAAATATATGAAGTGAATTAAGCCATATATATTTAATGAATGAAAATCCATGCAGTATCTTTTATTTATGTATGTCAATTGATATTCTGTCATTTATTCCATTTTGTCAAATAAACTGGATACTGTACATTCTATCATTTCTAATCATGTTGCATTATTGTGTTTGCTATCCTATTTGTGGAAGTCTGTTTTGAATACTCATCCAAGACAAAGGTTCATGGCCCCTGCAGGCAGTTTGTCTTGCTCCAAACCACTGCAGTGGAACCACACAGTCATCTTGAGGGAGGTTGAGGGTACTTAGGCAAAGCTGCTGTTTTGCTTGCGTGGTTTCCAGTTTCTCTAGTGGCTTAGACTCAGCCTCAGTGGATGGGCTGTTCCCTTTTTCTCTTCGGAACACTGAGCCAGTTGGCCGCCACGCTGTGCTAAAGGGCAGAGTGCCATCCTGGTCAGGTAACTACTGTCATACAAACGAGGCAAGTAAGTGTAAGAGCAGTAACTGCTTCTGTGCAATAAGACAGAGCTTATGAGCTGCATTTTAATGATCAATTGGGCATTCATTTCTAATCAGCAAGTTTTGTTTGGTTTGGTCTGAGTTTATGCAGTGACATGTCTTTTGTATTGGCTTCCTTCATGCTTATTTGTGAAACTGGACGTCAGTCGTAGTGGTTAACAATGAGCAAAAGTGCTAGTTTCTTTTACCTTCTATTCATTAAAGGTACCATTGCTTTTCCTTGTTTAATTGACTGATAAAGGATACAGCTAATAATTGCATTTATTCTCTGATGTGCAATCTTTTGATGTCATTAAGCTTACCTATGTTCATTACAAGCATGAATCAGCATCCACAGTGGAGTCTCTGCCTGCTAGATCTGTGTAGTATTCCACAGTTTGTGGCTCATTTGTACTTTAAGATGTAGCTAACTGACATTTTTTTTTCCTTCCTATTTATCTATATTGAACAATACTGGAAGAAAACTGTTTCATGAACTTTTATCTATATTATGTCTATTTTGTCTGCTGAGAAAAGGGAAAATCATTTCAGGCAAATATTTTATTACTAGATGAATTCCCTTCATTTTCCTCAGAATTAATCTTTGAGAGAGAATTGTATATCTCAGTCCTGTTTGTTTCTGTTCAAACATATCCAGAATTCCAATACTCTCCGTGTCCCTTCTACTCAGCTCGCAAGTTTGCTTTCATTACATTTATCTTACAGCCAGCAATTGAGCCATATTGCATTACTATTTTGAATAGTTCTGGGATTGAACTGAAGAAATTGAAATATCCTATAAAGTAGGATCTGCACAAAAAAGGAAGTTTTATGAAGGACATTCCCTGTTTTTATTGCCTTTTTTTTTTTTCTCCCTCTCTCTAAGAATGTCAGCCAGTGGTTATACTGACATGGCAAAAGGAAGCAAATATGCTGACAAATAGCTCACGTTACTTAAGGAGAGGAGGACTGCAGTAAAACCAGGCTAGACTTTGCTTGCAAGAGTGATTCTCACACAACTAGGCTTCTTAGCCTTTAAATGAGTGCTATAGCTCAGAGAAGTATCAGATGCTTGGGCTTTTATTCAGTATCCATTTATCCTGACATCTGGAGAGTCAAGTGGGTTGTTTAGGTCAGCTAGAACTTTGTATGGAGATGTACATCAAGGCCATTAATACCCTTTCAGAAGCTGCTACCTACCCAGCTGCAGTAATGCCTTCGATTCATTTAAATGCTCTCGAGGGCACATGTTGAAACATAAGAACTCAACAGGCAGTGAAGTAGTGAATCTGAAAAGATCAGATGCAGTGAATATTAGACAGCAAATGTGTCTTGTTTCTAGTTTCCTGAATAACCAAAGCCTGGAACAGTACCGCTGAAATACCTTAATCCTTTCTGCAGACTGAAAGCAAAGCTAGTGAAACACAGGCAACCACATTTAAAGAGGTTTCTGGTATCTGTCATTTTTCATAGCAAAGAATTGAAGGCAATTCTACACACTGAATCACATACGCTGAACTACATATACTGCTTTGAAAGGAAGAAAGTAACATACACACACATGCAAAGAAAATATAAATACAATCTATTTCTGTATAGGGAGGTGTCTGTAAGATGAGAAATTCACCACTGATTTACCACTCTTCAAGAGTCTTGCAAAATGAGCTGCTGGACATGGGGCTATTTCTATTATCCTTGCAAAAAACAAGGGCATGTGAACAATGCATTGAGACTGTGCACAGAACCCATGCTTTCATTTCAGAAGGCCATGCATTTTTATTGCCAAGATAATGCATTAGCTTTCCATAATGCATATGGAAGTGAATGTGTCGAGGAACACAATAGTATTTTAAAATACGGTTAGCAGATCTGTTTTAATAATGGGTTCATATCCCAAGACAGATTTACTCTGTTTAATTTTGTCTGTTGCAAAGGAGAGGTTAAATCTAGATACATTATTAAGCAGATAAAGCAACTTTTTATACTGTGCTTAGAAGAGCAACATCAGTTCCTAGGAGATTTGTCATACTGCATATGCAAACCACATGTTTATCAAGCAGGGAGCAACGTTAGCTAGAGCCAGGCTTCTGTAATTGTATTTTTTTTTTTTTTTAATAATAGATCTACATAGGAAAACAGATTACAATCATTCAAAAATCAATCAACTTGTTTTCCCAAATATTTTCTTAATGCATTTTTTTTTTTCCAAGGGGAAGAAGGGAGAAGAAAGAAGCAGAGAAGTGAAGGGAGAATGCAGCCTGAAGCCTGCTGTTGCTGGAGGAGAGCCCTATAATCATAGTGTCCCCCAGAAGGAGCTCCTCCCTGGGAGTGTAGGGTCTTAGGCCAGCATCACTCACAAAGACATACAAGTGATTTGAAACAGTGAAGTTGAATCAAAACTAGGCCTTCACTTTGTCATCACATTAAATTAATATGTACAGGTAGTTAAAATGAACTTTGTGTCAGAAAGCAGAGTTGTCACCAGGAAAAAATTCTGGGGGCTGGAAGCAGAAACACCAACATGGATTACTTCTAAAAGTCCCAATCTTCCTCACCAAATATGTTTTGACTGCCTGGATAATCAACTCCACAATATTCAGGTTTGCTGTGCAGTCTTCTCAAGTGCACAGTACAGCAGTAGATAATTAAAGCAATTTTGGGAAAGTGAGTTGTAATGTTATTTCAAGTTATTTGTTCCCCAGATAACAGCAGTAGTTTGTTGAGCTTCATCTTTCCTATGACAAAGTTCACTTTTATCCTTATTTTTTTTTTCTTATATGAGCTGCTCCATAAGCTCTTAAGAGGTCAAATTTGCTCCTTACAAAACAGGACTATTTTGTCTGCGCACACAAAATATTTCCTACCCTTCAACTGATACCCAGGCACAGAAGGTCTCAAAGACACAGCTTTAGTCTAGCCTGTCCTCCTCCTCTTATCCCTTTCACACTTTTTAATTATTCCTCAGCAGACAGAAAGAAGCTATGCCATATTTCTGTGTGTTTCCATGGAGCCGAAAGATGAATGTTAGCAGTGGCTTCATAAAATTCACATCAGATTGTTGTTATGTTTTATTTGTCAGAATAGCTTAGCCTGTGACATCCCCAGGGCTCAGAATATATTACAGTCTTCCCTTGGAGTGCAAGAGAGGCATTTGCCAAAATTCAGAGTCTATTGTCTCTCCAGCCTGCACAGCCAACTTCTCTTTCATTCTGGGAGAGATGAAGACATATCAAAGGGGTGAACTGATGCCCTACAAATATACTAGGTCTGGGGTCAAAGATAAAAGAGTATCAGGAGGCATCCAGTGTAAATAAACAAACACTATCAGTTTTGACTCCCAGCCTACACTGAACTATGCACTTTAGCCTGTGAGAAAGAGTAAAAAAAAAAAAACAACAACAAATTTGCAATGGAGCTACCACTGTCTTTCATAAAACATATACATGAAACAGCTTCTAATGTATGCATTGATATACAGAGCAAAAACGCTCATAACCAAAAAAAATGACATTTTGAGATGTGTTCTGATTTTCATGAGTAGACTTCATTTTTAACTCTTCCTCCCATCAAAAACAAACAAACAAACAGACAAACAAACAAAAGTAAAAAAAGAAATGAGGAGAAATGCTACTGAGGGCAAGGTCGTGAAAATGAGAGCTGCTTGCATCAGGGATGAGTTCCCTAAAAAGAAAGCAACTCCAAACTTGTGGATAATACTGGGTAGTGTTGATCTGTTGACTCTGTGTGCCTCTACATTCATGAAGGCTGCTCAGAAAGTAATGCCTCCTATTTTATGATCTTGGCCCACCATGTCAACATCATATGTTGGTGGCATGGCAGCAGAGGTTGAACCTTCTCCCCAATATTCCATTACATTTTTGGTGCTGTGTGACATATGGCAGCAGATGGGCAATCTGACAAAATGGCGCCTGAAATGGAAGTGCAGATGGAGCAAAGGTGTGCCACTGAATTCCTCTGTGCAGAAAAAGTGGAACCCAAGGACAATCTTTCTGAGCATTTATGCAGATCAAACAGTGGATGTGGGCACAGTGAGGCAGTGAGTTACACGTTTCAGCAATGGCAGTAGTAACATGAAAGACAAGCCACTTTCTGGATGGACGTACAGACTGCAGACATGCAGGCTCTTAATCGTTACTGGAGAAAATGCATACCTAATCATGGTGACTGTGTTGAAACATAATGTTTTGTAGCTGTGCACTGGCTCCATCCAGTAGTGTTATTGTGTTTTTTATATTGGTTGTAGTTTCCACGGAAATAAGTAGAGCGCATTACTTTTGGAGCAAACTATCTACATAATTTGTTAGAGCTTTGAAATTCTTTTTATTGAGACAGCATTCTGCACTTCTGCATAAGTAGATATTGAGGTCTGAGTAACAAAGACTTTCAAAGTGCCTTCTTATTACAGAAATGCAGATCATTTGGCCTTCCTGCAAGACGCGTAGTTCCTTCTCATCATAATACATTGCAACATTACGGCTTTATTATATTTTGTACCTCTCTCCCTATAGGCCAGTTTAATCAGACATGAAACACAGAAGGTTTTTACTTCAATTCTATCTCACCTTATTGTCTCGCTGTTAGCAAATTGTTTACAGCTGTGTCACTAGTCATTATTTCAGCTCTACATAGCCTATAGTGTTCCCATACATTGTTTAATTTGTTAATGTGAAGCCCTCTGAAGTTTTGAGCCACTGAGCAGCTCTGTGAGACTTCTTACCCAAAAATGAGAAAAGGATGTGGAACCTTTAAGTGCAACTCTCTGCCTGAAAACTGAGGGAAAGCATTGGATACACGGAAGGCCTAACAAACTCAAGTTGCTATAAAACTGAAAATTTCATTTCTACAGTCCTCAGGGATAAACTGCAAGGAGTAAATCCCATGGCAGTCTCCATTTAATGGTGTGTATTTCAAGAGCCGTAGGACTGAAGTGAGAAAGAAAGAGAGAGGCACTCAGTGTGCGGGAGGTGAATGTGGAGAAATGGGAAGGACTTGGTAGCTTTAAATTAAATGACAGAAATGTCCAATATTAACTGCTCTGCAGTGGAGCTATTCAGAAGTTGTATTTCAAAGTCCTAGGCTTGAAAATGAATGGCTTACAGGGAAAAATGAGACTGCAATGCAACTCACTGAAAGTTAGTCTACATTGTGTAGGCAAACTTCTATGCAAGATTTGTTTTGTGTTCATATAGGGTGAAGTTTTTATAAGGATAGGCAGGAGTTTTCATAGAGATGGGCATGTAAGAAGGATTCTGCAAACTGTTTGGGTGAGCAGCTTTCCATTGCATGGGGTTTCTTCATGGAGTGCTTCAGTCTTAGCACACTCAGTAAGCACAGCAAAGATTTGCTACCTCAGACTGAAAAGCTGGGACCAGATGAAGGTTGGAGAGGTGAAGTGCCTGTGCCCACTGAGACACAGCAGCCAGTTCTGGCTTTGCAGGACAGTGGTAAGATAGGGGAACAGGCCAGGCCCTCCTGTTTTGCTGCCCTTTCAGGGAAGCGCTGCAGAGAGATGTTGTCTCTACCATATCCTGAGATTTAGTTGCACAGTTATTGGGACAGAAGGAAATAATTTACAGGTGGGTAAAAAGAAGCAGTAAAAAATATGGAAGCATGACTTCCTTTCATCTCTAAATTTTGAGAAGTGGCTTGGCCAGAAGGACCAGTCATTTTTAACATTGAAGGAATGACAGTGTAAGGCTAAAGGGATTTAGAGATGGAGGTGAGAGAGGGCAGGAGAGAAATACATCACATCAGAGATGTTAAACTATTAGCAAGGAAGATTTTTGTGGTTATTCTAGTCAGAGAATGTCTCTGCCAAATCCAGCACAAGAAACTCTGGTAATTAATCCACAGAGACACTTAAGCTTCTAATCAAATTCAAGATACCTGTGTTCTTGGCTCAGGTAATGTTTCCTCATTACTTAAGACCAGTATAAATTGGCATTTAGCTGAAGCTAGCACCTGCACGGAACACGTGAACCTTTCCTTGTCAGTAAACTATCTCAGACTTTTTGATAAGAGAAATGAAGAGAAAAATATATGACAGTGGTGGTGGATATTGAAACTGTAGGTCCCACTGGTAAGAGCAGACTGTATTGCAGACTATATTTTACTTTCATTCCCCAGAAGATGCATCCCCAAAACAACTGCCAGGTCCAGTTCTAATCACGTTGTTTTTGTGCCACTTCACTGCCTAATGGAGAGTAAATCTGCTTTGAACTCTGCTTACAATGGGAATCATCGCTCAGCAATTGAAGGTGTGCTTAGAGCACCACAGCTATATTAATGTGACTGAGGAACTGTCCTTGGTCATGCAGGTGGCTCCAAGGAAAGCACTTACCTGGGCACAGGGGAGTCTGAGGCAGCAGACCTGGGAATTTCATCTGTTCTCTTGAGACAGCCTTTTTAGGATTAGATCATCCTTTTCCTCCTGTTGAGCAACAATGCAAGGACAGAAGCTGAGATTCATCACATCTCACTTAGACAATTTAAGTGCCTTAAGTTAGAAATACAGTTGTTATAGCCATATTTTATAGTCACCAGAAAAAAAGAGAAATTCTGTCTGTCTCTGACACCACCAGAGATGTCTCATTTCTTTGTGCTGGCTAAAGAGAGGCTTATCTTTTGTCAGGTGCCTGAAGCTGGACTGAAATAAACTGTGTCTACCATGCCTTTGAAAGGTAGGATAATTAGTATACCCTTTCCAAATGTAAAGCCACATTTTAGATTAGAGGCTGTGTTCTGTACTGAGTATGAGGGCTGCTCCAAAAGTAATGCCTCTTATTATGTTGGCCCATGACATGAGGTGGATTTTAGTGGTATGGCAGTAGTGGTTGAATTTTCCCACCAATATTCCAGCACATTTTGTCGCCGTGGAACAGATGGCAGCAGAGGGCAGTCTGACGTGGAAGTGCATACAAAGCAAAGGCATGTCATTGAATGCCTCCATGCAGAAAAAAGAGGCACCCATGGACATTCATCAATGCTTGCTGAACATTTATGGAGACCAAAGAGTGGATGTGAGCACACAGAGGTGGTGTTTCAGCAGTGGCAATAATGACATGAAAAACAAGCTGCGTTCTGGATGGCCGTGCAGACTGCTATGAGCATGGCACGCACGCTTTTGCTCATTGCTGGAGAAAATGTACAGCTAATGGCAGTGATTACGTTAAAAAATAGTGTCTTATATGTGAGAATTTCCTCTATCAAATAGTGTTACTGTACTCTTCATACCCATTTCCATGGAAACAAATAGGATACATTACTTTTGGAGAGACCTACATATATCCATAAGTTCTGGAAATTAATATGCTTGCAAAAAAAGTTTCAGTGTTCAGCAGCCAGTAGAGATTATCAGAATGCAAACAAAACATGCCTACAAACACTGGTGCCTGGCAGGACTTTGAATGTGGACCATCGCATCCTGTGACCTCTTTGTTTTAAATGTGTCAAATAGCACTTATGTAATGATCCTGATAGCCATGGAAGATTCCTCAAGGGAACCATAGTGAGAAGCTACAGTAAAACACAGCTGACTTCTGAACAGTGATTTTTTCCAGTTATCTTAAATAAATATTGAGACTAATTTTTAAGGAAATACTTCAGTCTGATGCTTTAAATAATAACTTCACAAGATTCTCTATTAATAATGTATTCTGGCAAAGTGGATTTGTGAAATTAAAAGGGCACTGGACTCAGCCAAATTGTTCCAATTTATATAAGCCTTTGTACTTTCTGAGGCACTAAAAATAGACAGAAAACACTCAAAACATACTTCCCTATAAAATTGGCACCTGTAGTTGAAAATGCATTATTGTTGCAAAGATTTTTAAATACTGTCTTTACTTTGAGAAGCAGAACAAGAAGCAGTTGTTTTATTACCCTCAGAAGCTATAAGTTAGCTATTAAGAAAAAAAAGTAAAAAAAGAAAAAAAAAGAGAAAGAAAAAGTATAATTTTCTTATGATTAAATTCTATGTAGGTCATATTCATTTACATGGAATTCTGGATTCTTTCATCACCTACTCTGGCCTATCTAATAAACAAGCTCTTAAAACAAAACCATCAGCAATATTATCACATATATCAGTACAGTATTCACACCTAAAATGTCTGACATTTTGAACAGAATGACTTCTTGTTCCCACATGCAAAAGAACTATCTTCAGTGATTAGCGGATTTCTCATTAAACTTAGGTTAACCAGTCTGGGAAACAAAACCACCGTGTGACCTCAAGACCTACTGCACGGTGTGAATTATGTGCTAAAAGTCATCTGTGTGCTGAAACAACAACTGATTCTCAACAGTTCATAAAGAAATGTGTATTGCTGATTGACGTGTCAATTTTGTCTTCACGGAAAACGTTAACCAACCAAGAAGGACAGATGAGGGTGAGAAGCACTACTCTTGTGAATTAGAAAAAGCGAACCTCTGGACTTCTGTGATGGGTTTTTAATACAGGGGTGACATGGTTTTGAAGTATAAAGCTTCCTGTTGTCACACAAAAGCACTTTTCTTTCTTGAATGCAGACAGATTTTGAAGCAGAAGCTGCAGTATTACCAAGTGATTTACATATAAATTAATCCATATTAGACCTTATGAATCATTCACTCCTTCAGGGGAATGATCACCATCCAGTTGGTCTGATCACCTAAGCCAAGCAAATAGATAACATTAATTATGGTACAAGCTCCCATTATAATCAGCAGTTTCAAGCTGTTAGGCAGACACTCCTGTTAATACGATCTGTGTTTTAGTTCTACTGGAGTTGGGTCTGTGTATCAAAATCCACTGCTACACTTCAAATATGTGGTCATTTTGCAAGATCAGGAGTGATATCTGAATCTCTGATAATGCTTCAGACGGTGCGTACATCTTCTGACAGAGGACATGGGAACAAGACAGTGACACTGGCTGCCCTTCTCACACCATGCCAGGCGATTGTCATCACTTCCTGCCTCCTCTTTACCATTGGTTACCTCTGCTTTTTGCTAATGATACTGCTGAGTTAGTGTCTCAGGAGTGAATTAGTGCCAAGAGTTTAATTCTGCTGGCACATGGTTCTTTCTCTGAAGTGGACATACTTGGGTTAAGGAGAGAAGGTGTTTTGAGAAATGAGAAATTGCCTGGTATTGGAGCTGTGAACCCAACAATTCCCAAATTCTCCCAGCTCTCTTGGGAGCTCCATGTTGGTTTCTAACATAGAAAGCAGTATTTCAGAATTAAAAAGCAAACCAACCAACCAAACCTGCCCCGATCAATCTTGACTAATTTGCTGCAGCAGACACAATGTGAAAAATGCATAGAATTAAGGAAGGAGCTTTTCTTTCTTTTTTTCCTCTATCTCTGGAGTCAAGTTAAAATGGAATACAGTCATTAAAAGGTTATCTAGTGTAACAACCTAGCCAGTAAAAAGGCAGCAGCAGAAGGCTGTATTCCTCTGTGAATTGTTTTATGAAGTATCTCATGGCTGACAATCAGTGAACTAAATCCTTCGACAAGGAGAGATTTACAAGGACTTGTCTACAGAGACAAAGTGTTTCTACAGACTTCAGGCAGCCCTGGGACCAGGGATTAGCAGAACTGCACATAAATACAGCTTACAGCTACAGAATGCCACAACTGGGAGCCTTCAATAGGAAACTATGTGTAAACATGCCTATGGAAACGGGCTTCATCACAAACTGTACAGATTTTGTCTTGGACTTTGAAAAATGCTTTCCTTCATTAACTCAAACTCCACGATTTGTGCCCCTAGAATTTTGCAATCAGACATCTTGTTCCTGGCTGTTTCAAAGTCTCTCACTCCTGTTTGGATTAAGACTTTTAATCCAAATTCCACGTAGCGCTGCCTTCATATGGGGCTGCTTTCTTTTTTTGTTTTCTTTAATGATTGATGAGCATTAGAAGATGGAACAGATAGTTTAAATATTGCAAGCTGTTGAATATTGAACACTCTAGGAATTCCTAATTAAGCAGCAGCACACGGCAGGCGGTCAGATTCAGAGAGGCTATCACATGCCTGGGGTGGCACCACACTGGAGAAGCCTGCCTGATTACCTTCATTAACCACCTCAGAGGGGTAGTAATCAACTACTGCAGAAATTTACTGCCTAAAAAACACATTGTTATCAATGAAATGAATGTAAATTGTCACAACACTGCACTTAATGGGCATTACTGCCACACGCAAAACTGTACTGGCAAATGATTTTGCTATCCATTTGTGTTCAGATAATATTAAAGCTGCTACATACTAGTGATTTTAAGAAGGATTCAGATGCATAGGGATGTGGAGTGGAGATTGCTGCTTCCTGTGTGGTGCTGGGAAATCTCTGTCTAGCATCCTTTGAGAAATGAAATTGGTAAATATTAAGGTTGGCCTTTAGAGACTGTGGATACATCCACTCTGTGAAAATGTATTCTTACTGCATGATTGTAATTTGACTTTAACTCCCAAAACTGCAGCCACTGGGAATTTGATGTGGGTATGCATATCATTGCAGCACAAAACTTGTCCAAGAATTTTGCTTCCTGCCAGGGAAGCATAGTATTTGGGGTATGCTATATTGCTAAAAAAGACTGAATTTCATTTGAGTAAGGGAAACACTTAATGGTCACTTTAGCCATTGCATCCATTGTCACACATTGAGGTTTTTAACCTCATGCTCAACAAGGAACAAGTTACTTTCCACATAATTAAATCCTCAACAGAAGCAAGGAAAGATGCACACCAGTGCATGTCAGCTGCTGATTAAACACATCTCTGCATCAGAACCTTTAATTGCTTCTTTCTTCTTTCAGCTGGAGGTAGGATCCTTTTTCACTACTTGCCTTAAGCTGCTGGGCGTACTATGCCTGTGCACTGTAAAACAATTGCTGCTTGAACCATGCAGATGATTCCTGGGCAAAGTAATTCCCCATTTAGTTAATCCTGTCATTCCAAAGCACATTAGTATGCTGGTGAATGAACTATTCCAGCCCCCAGAGCAGCTTCAAGGACCCATGATCTCTTTTAAAATCTCTCTGACAGAAAAAATATCCTTCCTCTACTCTCAAAGGGGAACAATTTCCCAAACTATTCCCTTTGAGCCCAGGCCACTGGTAGGTTTCCCAACTGTGAAAATACTGTGACTTTGAAGCCCTCTGACTCCACTCCAGCTAAGGAAGCAAAAAAAGCAGGATTTTATCCTTTATGAAAGGGGAGAATTGCAGTTTTGCTAGCTGTTACTTGTAAACTTCAGGATGAGTAGAAACAACAAATGTAATGTCGTGACACTGGTATGGCTAAAAAAGGAATTTGAGAAAGGCTGTTGTGTCACATGCTGAGCCCTGTGCTGTTTGAGTCAAAATTACTGAAACATCCAAGCTTTACCAGACAGGCTAAAAAAATTCTCGTATGACTACTTAAAAATATCTGAAACATTCTTGAAATAGTCTAAAAGTTGTAGTGAAATGACAATGGATGAAAATGCTATAGGTTTTTATTATGACAATTTTAAACCTCTTCCAAACACCTTTTTTGTCAGACTTCACCAACAGAGGTGATCAGAGGGCTGGAGCACCTCCCGTACGAGGACAGGCTGAGAAAGCTGGGGCAATTCAGCCTAGAGAAGAGAAGGCCCAGAGGAGACCTTATAGGAAACCTTCCAGTGCCCGAAGGGGGTCTAGAGGAAAGCTAGGGAGGGACTTTTCATAAGAATATGTAGCAACAGGACAAGGGGAAATGGTTTTAAATTGGAAGAGAGTAGATGTACACTAGATATTAGGAAGAAATTCTTCACTGTGAGGGTGATGACACACTGGCACACAGCCTAGCAAGGTTGTGGTTGTCCCCTCCCTTGAAGCATTCAAGGCCAGGCTGGATGGGGCTTTAAGCAACCTGGTCTAGAGGGAGTTGTTTCTGCCTATAGCAGGGTGCTGAAACTAGTTGATCTTAGGTCATCCAACCCAAACCAATCTATGTTTTTAGGAACATTTGTTTATTGGGTTAGCAAAGTACTCTAGAATCCTTGAGGATTTTATGTATTACATCAGGGTAAAACATTATTATTTAACAGCATATTTAATTGGTTATTTACTAAAGAAATCATTGCTACTATTGATACTTGCTATTTCTCATAGGTTGTGCTTCCTAAGGATTTAACATCAACTCATTTATGCAAGTGAAGCAGACAAAAGGAAAGACAGTAACTTGGGATCCAGAGATATTCTTTAAAAATGACTTCAAATTATACTGCTAATTTTTAATATCTGCCTTTGGCAGCCTTTCTTTCCTCAGCACAATTATTAGTCAAGACAGTATAATTGTGTATGTGATGAGGATGTAGAATACTCTTTAAAAGGCTTTATTTAAAAGAAATAAAATCTGTAAGCACTCTCATTCCCAACAGCACAGTGGAAATATTTAATAGAAACAATGCCAAAAAAATTCTAGAGACTAGAATATGAAAAAGTTGTACTTTAAGTTCATACTCATTCTCATTAAGCTGTTTCATCTTTTCTCTGTACTATTTGTTTCTTTTATTATAAAGGAAAATCTTTGGTCCTTGAAGCAGAGCAGTTTCTATGTTCTAGCATTCAAAAGTGATTATAAAGAGAGATTGACACAGAAATAATAGCAGAGGATAGTTTGAGTGACACTGAATTACTGCAGAAGGTACTACACCACCAGCTTACTTGATGCTCATGCAAGATTTTTTCTTAAGTTTTCAGATTCCTGGAACTGTGTTGTTTTCTTAAGGAAAAAAAATATATACTTGAATAACAGTGATAATTAATAGAAAATATTATGTGTCGCATGCAGTGTGCTCAATGCATAAGCACACACAAACCTGCTTTCTTCTGATACTATGAAATTATCTTTATACTGTAAGATAACATTTCCATGTACTCTTTATCTTCTAGCCTTGCACTGACAGAGTGAAAATTTCAAAGCATTTAAAGGTGAGGCCTAACATCACTTCTAAAAATCAGGTTTCAGTGCTTACTTCTCAGTAAGCCTTGGGAGAACAGAAACATCCAGGAGCTTTACACACATTCACAACCTGAGTGTCCAAAATGAGATAATGTTCGTATTGATGTACCTCAAGTCTGAGGCTGTGGTCCTTACACCTGCTCCCTGTCTCCTTAGACACGTAGAGATCACAGGACCATTTGGCAAAAGTGTTTCCTGGGAGAGCTGTCTCCATCCCAGGGACAATCCACACCTATCCCCTTCCTAGTCTGAGGAAGACTGAGCATGTGAGCACTGCACATGGAGTACCAAGCTGGTTTAGCTGTTCTGCCTGAGCACTTCTAATCTTGTGCAGATATCTTTCTATCAGTGATGCGCTGGAATAATTTGCAAACAAAAACAAAACTAACAACAACAGCAACAAAACCAGCACACATATAAACACAAAATTAACTAAGAGGTATTACTCGGAGGAAGTGATTTAGCATTTGTGGGTTGGTTGGTGATGGACTTAGGGTGAGCACTGAAGCACAGACATTTCAGAAATGTAGCAAAATCTTTGTACCCTTGAGGTATAACACCACCAAGAGACAGAAAGCCTTTAACAGAAGAGAATAATGAATGCAGTTCTATTTTTCACTTACAGCAACTGGCATTGTTGACATCTAAGAAGTGAGAATTTCTCAGTTTATGCTGTTAAAGAGTCACTAGAATATCTGAAGCCAGAAATTCTGAAACAAATCTTTCACCCAGGATACAAAGCACTACAGCTTTCTCCAATGGATAAAGATTTTAGATTCTATTTAAATTCATCAATTTAGTAGAAAAATCTCCCTCCGTACAGTGGTAATTTGTTTGCTTATAGTAGGTACTTAATTTTTTTAACATTATTATACTACAAATGCACACACTCATCCTCAAAACTTCCAAACAAACATTTTTTTTCTTTTTTTTAAGAAATAAGATTTTGATTCAGATATGACTGTAGATAAATAAATGCCCTTGGATTCTCTGTCAAAGCCATTCGTTGGCTATAGCTCCCATTGAAGTCAGCAGGAATTTTTTCAGACTTCAGTAAAGGATTAGATCTCCCCTGTCTGGCTCAATTAATGGCAGCAAAAGTACTGCTATAGAAGCAGAATGTCATGACACCAATTCCGATTGCTCATAGACAGTTTTGCCGGTCAGTCTGGGGTGGAAGTTGTGCAAAAATTTAGGAGGCTGAATACAGAGGGAGAATCAGCTCACTTGAAACACATTTTTAAGAGAAAGGTTTCAAGAAGAGACCCAATTTTAGGAGGAAGTGGAAAGAAATGCAATGTTTTTAAAGAAGCCGTGAGGGAATATCTATGCCCTCCTTTCTCATATGGCTTATAGGTATTTGAGCTGGTTGAGGCAGAAATGGAGGATATATTGCTAAAATAACTGGAAATGAGGTGGCCAAAGTGATGTGAGCAGCTGAGCCTTTGGAAAGCACTGATGTGGCTGGGGGTCATACATTTACAAGAATTCTGGCAGCTCAGTGACAAAACTTTGCAATGTATCTACTACTTCCTGGAAAACCAGCTGTGTGCTGAAGGAGCTCTCTCAGCACAGGGTCTGGAGAGCTGGGGGAATGTTGCTATATGAGCATTTGGTCTGCTTCAACTATGGGGCACCTATGTCAGCCTGACTTAAGTGATAGCCCTTCCAGCCTCAGCAGGAGCCACGGGCTGTCCTGCAGCTTGAAAGAGATGTTTAAATCTAGGTCTCATTGATGAAATAGCAGTTACAGTGACAGGGAAAGCAGAGGCCATTAACATACTTGAATTAGTTTTGTGATACCCAGTCAACTAAAGATATCACCCAGAAAGCTGTGTAAACCCACAAAGATTGCCTATTCCTAATTATTTATTATCTTCGTTCTTACAGACTTTTTCTGTCTTACGTTTAGGACATTGCTTCTTTTGCAGCCATCTTATGATAACATTAATAATCCCCTTCTTTCATTTGTATTATCTCCTTTGAAATATTTATAGACTATACTCATATTCCCCTGGGTCCTTCTTTTTGCAGGAAGAATTAATTTTGTTTCCTCAATCACTCCCTCTTCTATGCATTAGCCTATAATCCTTCCTCAGTGTCATTTTCTTGCCCTTCTTTGTATTGTCTTTGCTTCTACAGTATCATTTTTAATCACAGACAATAGAACTTAAGCATAATTGAATCCATGCCACCTGCTCTTTTAGCTCCTTGATTGAACAAAATATTAGGTCAGGATCTTACTTTCAACTTTCTTGCTGCGCAACAATTTCCATTTGCACACAAGAGAGCATATAATACACTGAAATTATTCAGTAGACATATGGGAAATAAAAAATAAATATCTATCAGTCTCTTCACTGTCTTATACAAGACCCATGATTCAAAATGACCAAATGTAATTAATATCCATTAACAATCTTGGACAGATAGGATAATAGATGTGGTCCAGTCTTTTTATCAACATTAACAACACTAAATAACAATATACAAACTTGTGCCCATTCTTGATACACTTCTGAGCTAGTAGTCAGCATTGAACTGAAGGAGATTGCACTGATACAAAGGTTTCATATTTCCCACTCTAACCATATATGAGAAAGAAAAAAAGTGCCATTCAGAAATCTAAATTTTTCTCAAGCTATCCTGGCTCCAAGAGGACCCCTCGTAGTTTATGTGAGAACTCTTCACACCCAAGAGACATGAGCAGCCACCCCAATCCGCATTCAGCTCTCTTGGCCTAGAAAGAAGCAGCAGTCAGACCCTCCTGTCTGGCAATTTTTATAAGGTGGGGAATATGTATGAAGGAGGGTGAGACTGACCTTCTTTGGCAGTAAGAGAACCAATAGATAGAATGGGGTCTCCTTGTGTACAGCAAAATTAGATTTTGGTTTTTTTTGGTGAGATGTTCTGAGTGTGGCCATGCTTGATTGAAAGTGCTGAACTGCATTCTTATGTTATATCAGTCAAAAATAGTACAGAGAAGGGAGTTTTGGCAACACAGCAGTAACTTTTCCTACAGGGGAGCACAAAGAGATGGCAGGAATAATTTTTAACCTCTTTTCCCTTTCAATTTCAAATGGATAAAAATGGAGCCTGAACATCTTTCAAGCCATATTGAATCAAGCCACGATGAGGACTTCATCTCTTAATTGTCCTTTAATACTTGGTAGGTATCCAGCTATTGTCCTATAATATAACACCTAGACCAGCACTTTAAGTTTCATTCAGATAGATGTTCTGTGCAGGAGTACTGTTTCAATTTAGATGAGAAAAATTATTAAGACTGCAATCTGTTCCTGTGATTCATATATCTATTCATTTGTTCCTGTAATAGTACTGCATCTACTAGCCTCATTAACCATAATAGACCTTTAAGCTCCTGGTGGGTTATAGGTTTCTAAAGTGTTACAAAGTAATTCATGTCACTATAATTTAAACATGATGTTGTTGTTATTACTGAATCTGTTTTATGAACTTTTTCACCGTACTGGATATATGCAGAAATGCTTGGTTACATATCGCTCTTGGCTGCAACGGTAACAAAAATCAGTGTAATTACAGATGATGAATGGCAGATACTGAGCTCTTGAATATCTAAAGGAACTTGCTGCCCTAACACACCTCACAGTGGAATTGCTCCAGTATAATACTAATGAAAATATTCCATATCTGTCTCTGAAAATGGTCACAAATTTTGATCATTATGTGTGAAGATACTCATATCCACCATCAGGAACCTTTTCAATGAAGTTTTTTGGTATAATCAGATGACATGAGCATCCTAAGGCATAAGAATGAGGACACTGCTTCAATTCTGCATTATACCTTGTTCCTGGGGAGTAACCAGCAAAATAATGTCTGTTGCTTTCATAATATTAACAGCATTCCTTCATCTCATGTAATCATACTTTCAATTATTCACTGGCTTTTACTTGGGGACCTTAAATGCTTTTTCAGCATTAGCTAGTACAACTGAACTACTTTAGCTCATGATGTTTATATCACTAAATGCATTCATATGACATCTTCCTCCATTTCAAACATCTGAAACATTTGTATTGGTGAGATGATTATTAGAGAGCAAATTACACTTCCTTAATTTTCAGGATCAAGTCAGTCCCAGATATTTTTGATACTCTATTTATGCAGGGAAAACTCCATTCCATGCCAGACTTGGCACTGAAGAGCTCATGGTATGCTGTGTTGCTGTCTAGAGACTGTCTTTGTTGCCTCTGTGTCCTAGAGCTCCCTATGGTATTAACTATGCCCGGACAGGGAATAGTGTATTTTTTCCTACATGAGAACCAGAAAAGTGCTTGGAAGTGCAATAAACCAACAGAAAACAGCTAGCATTTCCAGCATGACCAGGTGAAAATGATAACTAGAAGTGCAGTTAGACAGGAAGTCAAATCTTCACTGCTTGGTGATGGATTTATGTTACCTCAGATGTAATAGTGCATCCTATTTTAGAGAAACCTAGCACAAAACGTGAGCAATAAATTAAAATTACTTTGAAGTAATTAGAACAAGTCTTGCTTGGGCAGGTTCCTACAAGTAGAAAGTTGAAATGGATAGACAAACAATCTTTATATTCAACAGAAAAAGGAATGATATACCATCTGAAGCTGGGATTGGAGACATTTTTCATTAAAGGACACAGAAGGACTCACAACACTCATTAAATCAAACAAATGAGAGAGAAATACACATGATCCAATACTACTGATAGTAATAAGAGCCTTTTCCTGACAAATGTCAAATCTCCTGATTATTTCTTTTTGGTATCTCACACTCAGCGGGCCTGTCAGTAATGTCACGGAGTACCAGATCTTTACTTGTTTCCTTTCTTTTTTTTTTTTTCCTGAACAACAGTAAAAAAAAAAACAACAGCAACAAAAAGCCCCACAAACAACAGAGAACATAATTAGTTTTAAAACTGTATTAGCTTTTCCCCATAATTTTTCTCTCTGTCTTGTGTTTAAACATGGGAGACAGAAAAGGAAATATTTGCCAAAACAGCGCTATTTCAAATGTGTCAAAATGTTCAAGAGAAAAAGTGGATTATTGATAATCTGAAAGAATTCAACAAACAATCCATTAAAGGGAAAAGTTTTTCTTTGAAAAATATCTATTCTCTGAAATTGGTTCCTTTTGGCAGACTGACAGCAGTGAGTCAATAATTAGTCCAGCTGTTGAAACTGATTTTGAAAACTTAAATCAATTTTAAGTGTGACCTATGGTATGATAACCATGAGCTTTCCAACTGTTTTGTAATATGAAATATGCTCACACATACCAGAAAGTTACCCATTAAACAGATGTCAGTGGAAGCATTTTGGCTAAGATACAAGTAGTAGACCACAGAAGACTTCTTAACTGGGATCTCCTCACACTTCATACACATTTACTGTTACTAATAAAACCTCAGGAATTCTGGAAAGCAATTAGACAGAATGTAACACCCTAAATAAAGCTGGGCTGTTCAGAAGACGAAGGCAGCCAGAGCCTTATTTTACATGTGGGACAAAACTACTCATCTACCTTCAAACACATACCAGGAGAGACTGTGATTCTAAGAAAAATCTGATTTCTGCCGAGGTTTTATTATTATTATTATTATTTTTTTTTTTTAAAGAAAGAAGAACTTACAAAAAGGAAAACGAATCTCGACAATCAGTGGCAGATCAACAATCAATTAAGCTATTTCTCAAATCCATAAAGAGATTTTTATTACTTTTCATGAAACTGTGAGGTTACTTTTTATGCAGGTTTCCACTCTGAAAAGTACTGAGGAAAGATTGTAGCCTAAAGGGAGTTACTAAAAGCACCAGGAGGAAAGTAAAAAGCAGTGTTGTCTTCTTTCACTGATAAAATGTTTGTACTGCAAATGTATGAGCTTTTTTCCTCTGTGTGTATTTTCCCATAGAGACCATACATGAAAGAAATGACAAAAAAGGAAAAAAAGAATCCCAGAGTTTCAATGAGATAAAAGAGTTTCAACAGTTTTGCCCCTGTCTCAGCCTGGCAGAATGAGCAAGAGCAATAGCAGTTGGCAAAGTTGTTTCTCCTAGCTGGCATCATTATTTAATTTAAAGATTATTGCAGAGGTTATTGCTTCTCAGTAGAACTGGACTGCAGATGATCAGTTAAATGTGCCATGCCCCCACCACTATCCACTTAATGTCTACATGAAGGCAACCCTGCTATCCCTATGTCTGGCAAAACTCAGCTATTCACTATAACCTGAAACAATAAATGCGGACTTGCAACTGAAGATACCCAAGAGACCAGAAATGTTTCTTTATCATCAGCATTGCCAAGGAATCAATGTCTCAAGCAAACCAGGCCTCCTATTAAGAATTCAAGAAGTTGAATATCATTAGTGCATATTGCACTTGTGCTGATTCTTCTGTTGAGCAATCCAGTTAGAGGCTCTTGAGTTGTTTGGGAGGGGAGTAGAGACAGACAGACAGGGAAAAGGCTTTTTTTTTTTTTTAATGTGTAAACTAGCTTAATTCTCTAGGAATCATTAAGCTACAACAGCAGATGTGAATTGGGCCGTGAAAATTTTGAAGAGGGTTGATTCCTCCATGGGGGAAAACTGAATGTGCCTGTGTTTGAGAAATTCTTTTTAGGATGTTTTATTCACAAACAATAGATATCTAAGGTCAAGTTCACCTTGTAAAGAGATTGCAAAAGCAACAACAAGCCTACACATAATCAATCCATCATCAAGATTTCAGCTGAAAATGCACCTGTGTGCCAGGCTGTGCTGATCAGCAGCTGCTGTCTCTGTCACCTTACCAGAATTTTGATTATTTTTAGGGAATATTTTGCACTGGTTATTTTTGTACAGATAAGTGTTTTGGATTTTGGAAGTTAGAATAATGTGTTTCTGCAAAACACAGGTATAGACAGAATTTAGCTCTTTATATCATGTTTGCTGCTACTGGATGTGTATGTTATTATATCATCACTAGAAGACACTTCTGTTAAAAGTCAGGCTCAAGTACAGGGATCAAAGTCAGTGCTCGCCTTCATGTTAGTAGTAAGCAAGGTGAAGAAAGAGACTGCTGCTGTATAAAATATACTATGCCACATTAAAAATAAAAACATCAACAATACACATTCAAATGAGCAAAATGCCTCTGTACGTGTTCGTACCTTTATATATGGTAGCAACAGCTTGTAATTAGTACCTGTTTTAAGGCTTGGGGAGCCACAGACTAAGGATTCATATCACAGTGACAGAATCTCTCCTCCCTACAGATAGCTGGTGTCAGTCGCTCTTTCTCCTCCAAACTGTTTTGCTGGCAGCATGGTATCAAAGCAGTGCCTTGTCCCAGCACCGTGGGACCTGGATCATAGCATGCTACCCAACAGGTGTGGTTTTGTGGAAGGCAACAGAGGGTAGCAGCAGCTGGTGGGCTGCTTCAGTGCCTCCCAGTCCCAGGCAATATTTAGCAATAGATATTTTAATTAAAAAAAGAAAAAAAAGAAAAAAAAGATAAAATGGAGTTTCTTCACTCTACTCCAAGCTACTTGAAAAATCACTTATACAAGTTCAGTGATATTTTCATTCAAGCCTGAAAGGAGAACATACATTCAGGTGGGGAAATGTTAGCAAGCACCCCTGTCACTAGGACAAATTTATGGAAATCCATGTTGTTTTACAGGTCTGTATTCAAGTATAGCTGTTCTTTGTCTAATAAGACTTCAGCAGTGTTAGGAGTCTTAAAGTAAGGCTGTTCACGACTCATGAGAAGACCAGAAACAATTTGATTTATGTATTTTCTCCCTCAAAGGATTAAGTTTAAGATTAAAAAAAGAGTTCAAAATCCTTAAATATATTATAGCAATAGAATACCATTTAGGCATACATAACATGTCTATCCTGAATCATCATCTGACATGGGCTGTGTAAGGTTATAAAAATTAACTGCTTGTTATAGATAATAAACATAGAATCACAGAATCATAGCTGTGACTATGATTTTTCAGATCAGATTTCCTTCAAAATCTGAAAATCTCTCCGATTTTCTTGCTATTAAGATCATCATAGGAACCAACAAATCTTATACTTCACCAATAGCCCTCTCAAATTTCAAAAGCCAGTTTTCCAGACTTGTTACATAAATAATTTGCCATAGTTCAGTCCTGTAAGACTTGTATGGTGGAACTGAACCTCCCTTCCCATCAGCAGTTAGCAGTTCTAGTCAGTTCAGTGAAATGACTGTGACTTGCAATGCTCTTCCAAAGACTTGTTTTCTGATGTAGTATAATTGATATAAAGTTGTTCGTTACTTAGTTTCTCCATATGTAGAGCAGCTAGTATGTTCTCTCCTCTCAAGTGAGTATATGCTTCACAGGTGTGTGGGTATGCTCAAATTAGTAATTTTTGATGATTTTCAAAGAAGTATAAAACAGTGCTTAATTACACCTGACGCTTTCAAAAGTGCAACTAGTTTTCTTCCACTATATCATAGAAAATATTTAACTGTGCACTAGGTAGCCTAGGGAAATGAAATTCTCAGAAACACTGGTATGCATTTTTGAAATTTAATAGGAAGGAATAAACTAAACTACGTGAGTTTCATTTGCAGAAAAAAATAATGTTGTATTAACAAGTAGATGGATAGATACATTTAGTAAAAACCCAAACTCCTCTTTTATAAAGTAAATGAAAGAAGTGTCAGTGAAAAATGGAATGTCAGATTGGTGCAAGTCTAATGCTGTACTTTCTGAGAGGAACATTATGCATTAGTGAGCTGAGAGCAACGTGCTGGAATTATTTTGAGATACTACATATTATTTCTTTAGAATAATGCAATCAACTATTCTATCTCAGGCAAATTGGTCCCTTAAGCTACAAATGTATCCTGATTATTTATCTCATAAAGAGCACAATGGAACATAAAAAAAACCAGGAGCTGTATTTTCCTACTGCGGTTCTCCTACACGGTAAACATGCTTGAAGAAATGAACATCTCTCATTTCCTGTGATGCATAGCAGAATTTGGGAACAAGCATTTGTGAATACAAGAAAATTGCTGCAATACCTGGTTAGTCTCTACATATTTGCAAAGAAATCGTCATCTACAGCGACCATCATTGCATATGGAATATGATCATGTCTATTAGGCAATTTTGTCTTCTTTACTTTCAGTCAGTTACATAAATAGATGAAAGATATTGTACAATGTATTTTGAGAATGTGTCTTTTGTTGCCATTACACTGGACGTAAGACCACATGTTTATTTCTACTTTCCAAACGAAATCTATGAGAATAATCAGTTTCTTGAAAGAAGGATTAAATGAGCCCCTACTTGTTTCTCCTGCACTGTAATTCCTCATTTCAAGGGACTCTCCAGTCAGAACACAGTTCATTCATCTCACTTGCTTAGCTCTGCAGTCTGAAGGTGGTTGGGATAAGCACACTGCTCAGAGATGAACACAGCCATTATCCTAGTGCCATGGTGAGAGATGCTGGGACATTAGTGTAGGGCACTTCCTTGCAAGTGTAATGAAGAAAGGCTGGAGAGGAAAAGCATGTGTTAAATCCCTGGAACATATTTATGCATATTATATTGCAAAAGACATTCAAAGTTCATGTGAATGAAAACCAAGCCTCTGTGGTCCTGAGAAGGTATTGTAAGTATGATCTTGAGGCATGTCTGGAGATAGACTAATTAATTAGCTAGTTATTACTTTAATAAGAATAACGATTATCTTCAGCTCCATGAAGTGCTCCTGGCTAAAGAACAGCTTGGGAAGTATAACATTAATTCTCTGCCATTTTTAATAACATTACAAAAACACAGCTTGAAGGAGGGCTGGAAGCTGTGGTACCATTGCCTTAAGCCATAGGAGTTTGTGGGATACTGCTTCAGTGTTCTCTCTGCCACGTCTCCTCCTGCCTTGTGCCAACCACTCCCTGGGAAAAGCAACCTCTGTTTGCTGGAGCCCAGCCAGAGTCTAGAGCACTGAGAGAGGCTTGCTGACATCACTGCAATGTGGGTTGTGCATTCAGGGCAAAAATGAGATTAGGTCAGAATTTGGTCTGCATTAAAGCACCCCAGGCCATTCTGATTCCAGCATTTCCAAAATTGCTCCTCACTCAGAATTATCATCTTGGCTTTGGCTTGTGTATCTTAATGGCATGAATCAGATCAATACAGGGCTAGGTTTTCTCAACATTTTTATTTCTGGATTCTTTCATTTACCTCAGAGAATCATCTAGCTCTCTGTCTCATGGGTTAATGTGACAGTTTGCAAGAAAGAAATTAAATACGAAAATTTCAGCAGGCAGCTGATAAACAGCATCATAAAACTACCTGTGCTTACGAAGAACCACTGAGTAAAAGTAGCTCCATGCAGCGCTAAAAATGACCGCTATGAAGTTTGTTCCCCTCTCTCAACTTCACAGCTTTGTGATGCCCCTTGCTGACTGCAGTGACTCCTGTGGAGTCAATCAGAAGTTCTGATGCACAACAATTAATTGAAAAACAGCTGAAAAGATTCTTTGTAAGAGAACATAGATGATATTTAGCATTTACTAGCAAACAGTTATATTAGTAATATCTTCCTAAATTTCTGCATTTGAAAGCAGGAACTATGAACTGTAAATTCAGCTCTGGACATCAAATACTAGCATCACCAAGCCCAAGCCTTGGCTGCCTTCTGATCTGGTGACAAGGCAGAGAAATTGGAAGGTTACGTTTTTATACAGAAGACTTATAAAAACATCAGGATTTTTTTTTTCACCCTTCAGGGATACACTTCAAAGCAGCAACAAAAGGGGCAGAGGCTGTCACTGTGCCCTGTCATACTGACTGCCACACACTCATGCTGTCAGCAAATCATTTGACTGGGTGCCTTCCCCCTCATACAGCTCCCTTTTCCTGTCTTCTAAAGAGCGCTGTAAATCTTAGTACAAAACCCTTTGAACAAAGATTAAGAAAGAACTGTAGTAGCTATTGCCCTCCTCCAACTTCAGTGCTGAGGCTGTTACTGAGAGTTGCTGGTGATACACGGAAGCTTGGTAAGGTTACCCTGAGAATCTGAGAAAAACCCCTGTTGAGAGTCCTGAGATAGATGGGATATCCCAAAGCATGCCTAGCATCCTCGCTCCACATCATTTGGGTACAATTCTAGATACTGCACTGTGAAAATGTGAGCAGAATTATGGGAAAGGCTGAACTCACTGTGACGGTTAAAAAAAAAATAGACTTGGAGGAAAGAGTACTCCTGAGGGACACTCTCCTCATGAAGTCCTTCCCCTTTTGTGGGAAGTCACTGGATGTGTTTTAATTAAAAACAAATGCATGAATGATCACTTTATTTTCATAGGGTTAAAGCCTGAGCCATGAAGACCTTGCTATTTAAAACGTCTTGAATTTCTGCCTTCGAGTTGTAAGACCAAGTTCCTTTTCCACATAGCTGTACAATAGAAGTCTGTAGGAAACAGATGAGGAAATTGTTGCTGGTGGTATTGTCCACTGGTGTATGAATAATGTAGGAAAAGACCCTTAGAGGTCTTTTAAGAAAAGAAAAGCTGCATGATGAAGAAGGAGATGCGGCATCTGTATGCATATCACAGAGGGGAGGGTGAGGCAAATTCTGTACTTAATACTTTGTTTCAAGTCAGGAATTATTCTTGAATATCATTACTACTACACAAGTAAATAACAGTGAGAAATGAGAATCAGGCCCAGTATATGAATAAGAAGTTAGAAAAAGCAGATGAACATTAGAGGATACACATTTTTAACTGGCTGTGCTAATGTGTTCTAATCAAAAGCAGTAATAGGATTCGCAAAGCTAAATCCCAGCACATCACTGAAAATGTACTCACGATGCCTGCCTGCAAGGACATGTGTAGGGGAGGAGGCAAAAAGGGAGAGGAGGTAGAAGGATAATACAAATGACACTTCACCCTGCTCTTTTGGAGGAACTGTCTCATAATTACTGAGCAGGACTGACAACTCCCTTTAATGTTAGATTTTCTGGAGAGGGCTCTCTTTCTCCTTTCTGATGCTAGGGCAGCAGGGAGGGAAGGAAGGTGAAGTGAAGGATTAACACAGTCTGGTAAACAACAAAACCTGAATCTCGATGGTTTAAAACTTAGGATAATCCTAGCGAGTTTTGAGTCGTGCAGTGGGATAATTTGAAATGTAAATGTGACATTCTCCTCGGTAAATTAACAAGACATGACTGCAGGCTCTCCTTGTTACTGCAGTCACATTCAAAGAGTCACTCGTTCTCTCTCTTCTCATCCAATGCTGTGACAATATACAATCACCAGGAGCATTCTTCAAATAAATATCAAATCAAGCCCTTACCATATACAGAAATGACATATGCATTGAATTATCTTTTATTCATTTTACTCAGAATCTTGTTGCTATAAACATCCTATTACAGGATTATGCAGCTAAGAAGCTGTCCCCTCTCTCCCCCAGCCCCTTAACATCAACTTCTTTCACACTTTCATAGAGTAATGGGAAAAGGTATCTAATTCATGTCTATGAAACCAAAACCTGAATTTTATTATGAAATTCCCCAATGTACATAAGCTGCTCCAAAAGTAATTTTCCCTATTTATTTCCATGGAAATTACAACAGATACAAAAGGGTACAATAGCACTATTCAATGGAGCAAATTCACAGCTACAAAAAAAACCTGTTTTTCAACAGTCACCACTATTAGCTATGCATTTTCACCAGCAATGACCAAGAGCCTGCATGTTGCACTCACAGAAAACTGCACCAGCAAAGGCAACCTCCTGTCAGAGTCACCACTGCCTCGCTGTGCCCACATCCACCGTTTGGTCTCCACAAACATTCAGCAACTTTTTCTGCATGGAGGATTTCATTGACACACCTTTGCTTCACCTGCACTTCCATGCCAGACACCATTTTGTAAGACTGCCCCTCTGCTGCCATTTGTCACACAGCAACAACATTTGCATTTGAACTATTAATATAGCTTTTTTTGTTGCTTCCCACTTTCTCATGGGAGATCAGTGCAAGTGAACACTAGGGAGATGGCTCTTGTGCTATATTTTGTCCTGGCCTAATGGCAATTCAGTGCAAACTTGAATCCATGGTCCCTCAAGAAGAGTCACCTTGGAAAAGCTGGCATGTACATATACTAGGCTGTCTCTGCTCTTAATAACTTTTTGCCCCTTTTCAGCCTTCACCTCACTGTGGAACTATCTTTGGTGATTTCCCAGAGTGGGAAAACCTAGCTAGTACAACCAGCTTCTGAGTAGAAGGATCTTCTTCAAAAATTGATCATTAGCTCCACAGGGATAAGAGCTCAACATTTCAGAGACAGAATTCAACAGAATATTTTGAGCTTATCTTCTAATCTGAGAGCTGCCTCACAGTTCTGCATGTAACCTGTTAACTGTCCAGAGATAGCTTCGTTCTAAGCATGGTGTACTATTCTGCACAACTACATGGACATTGCCTCAGTCAGGGGAAGAGTCCTACATTAAATTGTGACAAGGTAGCATGCTGCATTCTCAACCACAGACATCCTCATCAGAAAACAATGCTGATCTTCACAAAGTTCTAATGAGTGTTATTTTGGTTATATGTACCTGCATTAAAGAGATAGCCACTTTCTGCCTATGGAATTCTTATTATTTTTCAAATGCATTTTCAAAAATAGGACAGAGATCAAGGTGCCTGAAAAAAATTCTTGGAGAGGAACCATTACCAGTACTTTAGCATTCTCATTAATTTCTCAAAGCTAAATTGCTCTACAGCAGAAGCTGGCCAGTTATCAACGACAGTCCTTTCCCAGAGAGTTTCATGTAACGTAAGCCTTGCCTATGCTCTCTAAAATAGCTTTGAATGAATTCTACTTCCTATGCACACAAACGTGTGTCTAAACAGATATTTTCTTTTCTATGGGTGATTTTATGGACTTCTTTCAGAGTCGGTACTCCATTTCAGATGTGAAGTATCCTTCTGTATTGTGGGCAAGAAATTTAAATTATACAACCCAAGACCTGCTAAGAATTAAAGACATCTAAGTCTTTTGCTGTAATAACGCAAATTCATAAAGGAATGAAGGATCACAATCATCCACAAGCATTTCCAGCAAGAGCTGCATCTTCTGTAATAATCTAGGCAGCTCTTCCAATCAAATTCAAGCGCACATAAAATATGTTTTCTAGCAGCCTAGCTATGAACTTAGACGCTTTGCTTCCCATTGCTTTTGCACCAAAGGATGAAGTGTTAAGACAGGATGCTTGAAAACAAGTTCAATAGATTCATGGAAATACTGGATTTTCTAGACCCTTAAAAGGGGCTGGGACATGGACATCTAAAAAAAAAACATCTGTATGCCTTCTGCAGCAATTTGTGACAACACACACCAACTGAAGGATGAAAGGTTTAGAAATGAGTCATCCCATTTCCTCGGCTGGTTAGGTGCTGTAGCAAAACTGACTGCAGTTCAAGTACTCATCATAAACCTCATATTACCCAAGGAGTTCCAGTCACGGATTTTCAGTCCTGTGGGTAAGATTGCCAACTGAAGACAGTGCTTTCTGACTTCATCATCTCATCAAATGCCATTAAAAATTCCCTTGATCATTTCTCAAAGGGAAGACATGAATTTCTGTGTTTATGTTGCTTGCCAAAATAATGTGGGTGCTAGAGGTCTGGAGCACTACCACTACTTTAATGGGACCTCACAATAAATGACTTTGAACATCTGTTCCCACTCCCATAGTAGCTTACCTAGGAAGTGCTTCAGAACCAGACCTATGTGCAATCAGATTCCTTGCTTGACCAAGGATGAAATTGCTATCAGAGAGAACTCTGCTTCCCAGTGCATCTGCAGCACTCTGAGTAACTCTGCTCTTTCTGGGCAAGGCAACCTGGCACAGCATTGTCCTGGGAGAGTGTGCTCACCTGATGAACCCATCCTTTTGTTAAATTCTTGTAACGCTTGGCTGTGGACAATAGCTCTGCTGATTCTCATAGCGCACAGACCCTTAGCTCCATGTTTTACTCGCCTTTAATAGCACTGACAATGCCACAGAGGCCATATGCTGTGAGGCTGAACTAATGCACATTTGTAAAAATAACCCTTTGGGATCTGAGGAGAGAAAGAGCTTTAGAAATGCAAAGTAGAATGGGCTGGCAGTGGCCACTACTGTTAATAATTTCACAATTGATTTCAAACATAGTGGCTTTATTTCATGACTGAAATTCGCACTTGTGTTTGACAGGAAGTGGGCAACATCAGAGAAGGCACTGAAGTGACGGTATGCAATCGCTACTAGAACATGCATGTTGACAAGTTGTTTTAAAATTCAAAAAGAATTTTTAATGTGATATCCTAGCACAGCAGTCAATTCATATATGCAGGCTTGTGATCTGCAAGTTAGAAATGCTGATTAACTATGATGTAAGAATGCTTTAAAGTATAACTCTTTGATTTCCATATTTTCTGGCAGATATAAACTAGTTATTGAATAACATTTGCATGATTTGTCTGTTTTACATCCTTAATCGAATTAAAGGATTTAAAGGAGAATGTATTATTTATAAAGGCTTTATGTAACAGTTTCATTTCAGCCTGTTGAGTATTTTTGTTAAGTACAGATATTTTGACAAATGTTGACACTGCTCAAAACCTCAAAAAGGGAAATCTTGTCAGGAGTAGTTAATAGCATTTCCTCAACACTATTGGAATAGGAAAATAGCAGCAAGAAGAGTCAAATGAGGTTTTACATTTATAGGATACTTCATCATCTACAACATGTTCCTCACGTGTACTGTTATGTTATAGTCAAAAATTTTCTGCTCTCTACCACGCAAAAAAGAGAATTGACCCATGGTATAATTCATTTTCACCTTGGGTACATGGCTTTGATAAAATGGCTGTGTTAAAACCAAAATACCATATTACCAACAGGATAACAAATATGATATCAGAATCTAATGACAGGGGGTTCCCTAGTTGATAAGTTCAAAGAAATGCAGTGGTACCTTAAACACAGTGTAAATGGAAGTATTGCAAGAACAGGAAGAAATTAACTCTGTTTTCCATTGGAAAGATAGAATTAATCACAGAATTAGAAATTCATTAGCTGTGGTCCACAAGACCATTGTGTAACTTCACTTATGCTTTGAATCACCCCTCTTGGATGCAGTTCTCCTATTTTAGTTTCTTGTAAATGGTTATTTTACTTTCATTCTTATACTGTGTATCAAACAGTATGTACAATGATTTACTCATCTCATAAAATCAAATGTCTGTTTTCATTGACTTCTGCAGAACATTAATATTGATATGACTTCATTCAATTTGGCTTTACTCAATCTTTTCCTCCCTCCTGTCTCCCTCAATGCCTGAAGAGTAAATGACAGATTTAGTGACCATTGGACAAACTATTTGATTTAATTTGACATCTATGTTCCAATAAATACAACACTGTCATTATTTTTCCTTTAGACAGTTGAAAAGGAAGATATTTAATCTTATGACAAAGTGTCACTTCAGTGACTTCAGGATCAGAAGAACATATGAAGCAGCTAGACTACATCAAGAACAAGGACAAATGAGCACATATACGTGTCCAAAATATAAAATAGGTCACCTACACTGCAGCACAGTAATACCAAGACCAGGCTCTGTAGCACCCAGCAGTAATCTTTCTCAATTCTTGTCACAGAAAGCACTTTGTACATTTAAACCTTCATGGTCAGCTGGTCTCCTAAGAGACCAGTTCTCATGAAAGAAGAGATGGAGTGATCAAATTTGTTGCAGAGTCTAAAGCAGACACATGACTCTGCTTTTTCACTTAATAGGTGTGACAGTGGCAAAGCTCAAGAACCTGCCTTTGAAAATGGGTTCTACCACTTAGGGAATGATTTAAGTACTCAGAAAACAATAGTTTTGATATGCTGCTCCAGCCCTGGAACACGTCTTGCCCATGTTACATACCATAATCCTACATTCAAGTCATCAATAGGATTTTTCTGCTCTTTTCAACAGTATCAGGACTAAACCTAGGACTATCAAAATTTCAACGTCATTAGTTGTCCTCGGAAAAATCCATGACAAATGCATGATGAGATGAGGAAGACAGATCCAACTGAAAAGAAAAACTGTGTAAAAAGCTATTACTGGGCTTTCTACGCTGCAGACATGACAGCAAATTTAATCCAGTTATTTAATGAGAACTCTGCCTCTCTTGGCTTCAGTTGCACTGTGGACAGTGTTTCCTTGCACTACAGCTTGGGTGAACTCCCTGTGATCATGTGGAAAACTTGACAGAGGAACTAGTTAAAACTCCAACTCGTGGAAAAAAAGAACAGACACTACATCACAGAAACAAAGATCCATGGATTATTTAAGAACTATCTCGTGTTTCAACTAGATTCCTACCTCATGATATTTATTCATCATGATATCTACATCTAGCTCTCCTTTTCATTTACTCCAAATCTCTCCTCGGCCTTTCTCCTTTTCTTCTCCATATCCAATCCTCTCTTTTCCACATAAAAAGAAATTCCCATGAAGAAACACCTCTTGACTCAAATGAGTGATTGACTTGGATTTTGAAGCATGTGGTCTGATAATCCTTGTATCTACTGTAACTACAGATTATTTTTTTTACAGTGTTCATATGTGTTTAATCTTTTTGTTTGTTTAGAATCTGGTTAAGCTAGTTGCCTCACTAATTTGTTTTCAATTTGCTCAGGTTTTGATACAGGTGAAGACATAACATTTGGGAATGCTTCCACTTCCAAAACTCAGCTTCTTGGTTCTTCTAAATTCACAGAGAACCTTGCCTCAAGGTTATTAGTCATGGCTTAGAAAATGTTGTGAGAACACATAATAAAATGAGGACATTAAACAGCATCCTAAGTTTAACAGTATTCTTATTGTATAATGCACTGCCTTGTTTACAAGGTAGTACAAATGAATACACATCTATTAACAAAATTAATGACGAACAATTGCTGTAATTTCTCCTTCCTTGGAAAATACCTCTTGCAAATAAATTGGGTTAATAGTAGCTTACTGATTGGTTTTATCTTGCAAACAAGACAGTCAACACTGTTAACAAATTCTCTTCAGTTACAAGATTGTGGTACAAGCAGCAATAAAATTTATGTGCTGTTATGGGAAGTCGGTGTAAGTAAAGAAATACCAGATGAGCTTTTTGTGCAAGACATTGTGCCTTCACCTCTTAGATTTGTGATTGCAGTGGCTTAGTGCAACACAAGCTATTAGATACTTGATGGTAGAAACTACAGAGCACTCACTCCATTATTGATCAGGAGCCAAATGTAGCAAAGAAAATATTTACAACTGATATGAAAACACAAGAGCATCCATTAGCAGAAATACATTGGATAGAATGTGAATGGGGAAGCGACAATGAGAAAGGGCTTCTGTCTGTTCCTTATGCCTCCACATGAACGTAGAACCCAGTGTTCATGAGTAAAGTCTTCTTAGAAAGATGCGTATTATATTTCAAAATTAAAGTATGTTCAGAGAAAAACACATGAAAGAAATTAATAAAAAGATGGAAAGAAATAGACTTCCCTAATTTTCAGCATTAGGGAACTCTAGAGCTTATTAATGTATTGAGTGAGGTATACCTTACTCATTATCACAGTTGGGAAGCTTCAGACAATTCGAGCCTCAATCTAGAGTCTAAAATCTAGTCTAGACTTTGTCAGAAAATGATGTGGCACAAAGAAATACCAAGAAAAGTGTGCTAAAATTGAATAGGTACCTCCTTTCTGATATGGAACCCTATACAGTAGTATTATACTCTGACCTCCTCTGTTTTATGAATGTGTGCACATGCAAATGGGAAGTTACCAAACTATCATGCTGTAACAAAAAACCTGTGAAGAAATACCTAATCTCATTCCAGTCAAGTTCTTTCTCAGCAGGATATTGATCATCTCCAAAATTACAGAACAAGACTCTATGAAAGCCTGTACAAAAACAAGGAACAGTCATACCCTTGCTAAAGGTATAAACATTAAAGACCAGAGACTGAGATGGAAGGCACTGAGAAGCCATTAAGTGGTCTGAGGCTTCTGAGTATCACATGCACTCATACTCAATTTGCATGAGATTACATCTGTGGGTATGTTTATTACCATCTTTTAAGTTGTCTTCTATTTTTTTTTCTCCATATTTTCCTTATTTGTGAGTTAACAAGCTTGTGAGAAGTTGTATAGTAATCTTGGTAAACAAAGTTGTCCAGATATATCCCAGTGTGTCATAAGTACCTGAATAATATGACTTCTCCCTTTTAATAGCCTAGGAGATCAATCTGCTGAATGAATTTCAGAAAAGTTAAAACCCATCTCCACTGTGTCTTCCTTCTATCCGAGTCTGTCAGAAAAGCTGTTAATTCCCATTTTTTCTTTCTCTTGGGGTATTTTCAGAATTTGGATATTTTTCTTCATGGGATGGGCTGATGTCATGGAATGAATTTAATAGTTGCAGGAAATTCATTCTGGATTACTATTCACTGACAAGATGCAAAATAAAAAGTTGTTTACAAAAATTTGCATATAGTTTTAGTTAAGTGCCTTCACATCATTTTTTATAAAGAACATACAAAAAAAAATGGAGTTTGCAAACTGCTTCTGTATCAAAAAAACTGGTCTAATAGGCAAGAAAGTGGCCAAAACCCATTTTTAAGCTCAGAATTGATCATTACATTGCAGCTCAGATATTCGAAGTAGCCCAAAAACCAAAATAATACATACCACGTACAGTAATCACATTTAATGGCCTAAAAGAAAAATAAATGCTAAATAAGATGAACAAAATATTGATTAGAGAGGTGAAATTGGCACTCATATTTGGTGATTGTCTATTATAAGGATTAACTTGTTAAGTTCTTCCCATTTGAAAAACTATTAGATCCAGATCTCCAAAGCCATGTTTGTTCTGTAGAATTCCTCAGATCACAGAATTGTAGGGGTTGGAAGGGACCTCTAGAGATCACCTAGTCCAATGCCTCTATCAAAGCAGGCTTCCTAGACCAGGTTGCACATGTAGGTGTCCAGGCAGATCTTGAACATCTCCAAAGAAGGAGACCCCACCACCTCTCTGTGCATCCTAAGCCAGTGCTCTGTCACCTTCACTGTGAACAAGTTCTGGTGCACATTTGTGTGGAACTTCCAATGCTTCAGTTTGTGGCCATTTCCCCTTGTCCTATTATCACACGCTGCTAGAAGAGTCCAGCCTCATCCCTTTGCCTCCCACACCTTAGATATTTATAGATGTGGAGTCTTCTTTTTTTTTTTTCCTCCGAGTCTTCTTTTTTCAAGACTGAAGAGACCCAGGTCTCCCAGCCTTTCCTCATAACAGAGGCGTTCCAGGTCCTTTATCATCTTTGCAGCCCTCCACTGGACTCTTTTGAGGAGATCACACAGTAACACTACTTTCAGTATTTTCTCCAAAGTGATTTTGTGAAGTACCAAGCTGTTATAGCTCCCTTGAGCTTTTTGTCTACAATACTGAAAACAGATGCCTGCTTCTGGGCAGAGACCACTAGGGGTGGATTGTGACCTCTGTAATCGCAAAGGAACTAATTTTGAAACCAAATTTCTCACTTGGAACTTAAAACCTAGCTCAGCCATTCAATGATGAAAATGTTGACATGGGCATGTAATTGCTTTCTGACAAAACACTAAATAAACCCCCCTGCTTGAAATCTACAATGTTGCCATACCAGTGTCTTTTTGCATCTCTCTGTGGGACCTGCATCTTGGCGCGGAAGTGAGAAAAGCTTTCCGAACCCTGCTGGCAATATACTGAAAGAACTCTAAAATGGCTGGTCTCCTTGTAAGAGTCAAATTAGGTAGCAGCTCAGAAGCACTACAAAAAATAGTAGGCTACAAGAAATCTGTAATCTAACTAAGTAAGGTCTGACAAGAAACTAGGTCAAACTCTGAGGCAGATGGAATAATGCACTCTTCCCCGGTGATAGGACTAAACACTGAGACCCTGGCATCCCTTGCTGGTAGCTCAGCTTAGCATCCAGAAGGTGAAAAGCTTGCTTTACATCAGTCGTGACAATTTGTAAATATAAAACTCAAATCCTCTCTAAATCAAACCAACACTTTTCCTGTATAATTTTCTGTGTCAGTGAATTTCACAGAGATTATAGAGAAAATGGAAAAGGCTGTTCATTGTTCATTAATGAAGCACAATTACAGGTATGAAAGGAAACAATTTTCTGTATGTCTGTTATACTCCTGTGATGTGATTGATGGTTGCTGTTACTAAAACAACAGAGGAAAATCACTTAATGGCAAAATAATCTTTTTGTTAGGCTGGTAAGATGTCACAGGAATTTCTTTCCTCTAAAGCATGCATTCTTCCTATCAGACCCCCAAAGGATTTCAGGGTTTTATTGCCACTCTATTCTTTCTATATAAAGGAACTCAACTCAGTGAGGAAGCAGGGGCACTCTGGAGATCTTCCAGGTAAAAAGAAGAGGAAAAAAAGATTCTTCATTGCAAAGATTAAACCTAGAAAAGGCTAATATGCAGTTATCTATGTAATCTGTCCATCCATCTCTACTCCTAATTGACTTCATTAGAAGAAACTACTTTTAAAATGAGGTCTGATAAATGGGATTGAATACAGTGATTGCCTGCAAGAGTAGGAGAATGGACTCCACATCCCTTTCAGTGCTGTGTTTCTATGGCTACTGCTGTGACTAGGAATCAGAAAAAAAAAAACCAACAAAAACCAAGACTGGCCTCCCTGGTATGCCTATCACCACAATATCTAGGTACCAATAAATATAATTCCCCCTTGTTAAGGGAAATAGTCTTTGTGGTATGTGAAGAGTAAATAATATTAATTTTAATAAAGGTTATTGGGAGAAATAAAGTAAGCTTTGATCATTATCATGAGAACATTTTCTTAATCTATTTGCCACAACATTTATTTCTGCATTTTTTTTTTTCATATTGGAATTGTTTGAAATTAAAAACAGTCTGAGTTAGAAATAAATCCATTTTAACACACAAGGGAGAAAACAGAGCCACAAAGTATTTTCTTCAAGGAAGTACTGTACTTATAAAATCCTACTGTTCATATATTCACAATAATTCATTGCTTTATGGCACAAATGTCTCAACTTGTCATCCTTGTGAATGGTATTATGGTATGCCTTTTGCATATGTCTAGAGATGGTGGCTATCTATTCAGTTTTGTTGGCAGTAAAATATAAATATGAAAAGCCAACTATTATTATCTCTATACACAGAAAATCTCTGAAAAAGGAGAGTTAAGGACTCCTGAAGCCAAATGACTTCAGCTGGTGGTGTTTGTGTAAGTGTTTATCACTGTATATCGTCCTTGACCACAGTCTGACCGCCCAGGACAGACAACGAAGCCACCTACACTTTATCCACTGCAGTAAGGAATCTTCACCTCATACTTTTCTCCCAGTCAAAACTTAAGATATGTTTGTGTAACTCAGCAGAAGGAAAGCAAAGTGTGGAAGCTTTTACAGTGCTTACCCTAAATTTTGGATCAAGCACCCGAGCTCACCGAGAAAGTGAACTGTACCTTGAAAAAGTCTAAGAGCGAATTGCACTGACAGACACTGAGTGCGAAGCAGGAACTACATGATTTTCAGTTACTGAATCTCTCTCTCACATAGAGGTAAACTGTAGTAGAAAGTGCCATTTGACAGCTCATAAAGGAAACCCCTTATTCACAAATGCACTAACATTTTTTTATCCTTTAGTCTTCCTCCATTCTAGAAAAGGAGAATAATGCAGCTGAACAAACAAAAAAAAATACTGACTCTAAAAACATCACATACTTTTTATGCCCTCTGCTAGTTTGCTTTGTACCTCTCATTAAGGCTTTTGTCCAAAGGGTGTGCCTCACATCAAGCCCTGTTAAACTGAGAGAAATGATTCAGTACAGCGACAATAACAACATTTACTGAGATTTCCCCAAAAGGGAAGGTGCTATCAAAACACATGCCCAGAATTTGCAGATATATTGATGAAAAGAGAGCATATGATCAACCAGGGCAACATTAAGTGTTGAGAGGCACTATATCTTCTATTAACGATTTGCAGGTGCATATTCCAATAAACCAAGCCAACGAGGCAGTATCTTGATTCAGTTTTACTACTTGAATGGAATATACAGACAGAAAGATGACAGATGATTTTGGAAAAGAGTAATTAAATCAGTATTGAAAGAGGAGAACACTGATCAAAGAACAAAGAATTGCACTGAAATTAATCATCCCAAGGTCATAAAATCAGTTGTAAACCCTTTGCAATGAAAGATTAAATGAGAAAGTTAATGTTTTAGATAAATTTAAATTCTCAGATAGAGAACTTGATAGTTTCACCAGACTTTGGCCTCTAAGAATATTTACTGCAGTTCTAAGCAAGACTAGTTACACAGCAGGCAGCTGAAATAGTCATCAAATAAAAATAATTAATGTTAAGCCTCATTATGCAAAAGCTTAAAGGTACTAAAAAGAAAAAAAAAAAATAATCACAAAAGGAACCAAAACTCATAACCCTAAAACCTGACATTTATTTAGCCAAGAAGAATATCAGCCTTTTCATAGACCTTTGTTTATAGCTATTGAAGTCACTAGTATGGATCATGCTGCTTTATAACAAACAAGTAAATGGTGGCTCTGATATATTTGTTGAAGGTATGTGAAATCATGATGTACTAGAAAGGGTATTATGGATGCATCCAATATCAGTATGGAGTAGTGATACTGCTTCTGAGTCACATTCCACTGCAATTACATTTTTTGTTATGATTATGCCAAAAAGCTCTGGAAGTGATAACTTTTAAAGATGCACTTTTCATTTTTCCAAGGAAGCTTGAGCTGCAATTTACAATCCTGCACTTCTCAGGGGTGATACAACAGGTCTCAACAGACCTCTGTAGGCACACATGCTCTGAAAAGGTCTTTTTCTATGGTGTTTGGTGCTGGTCACTGCTGTAAGAAGGATAACAAATTAAATGGCTCACTGATCTGTTCCAGCATAGAAAATCCTAGTTTTCTCTGTATTTACTGTAGCTGGTACTCCTTAATATCTAAAGGCTTAATTTAACACCCTCAACAATTTCATATGAGAACGTGAAATAATCATTTGAAATGAGGACATTCCTGTAAGAGGGTAATGTCTGCCGGAGTCATGCACCATATTTGGTTTCTGAAATCCAAACTTACAGAAATCCTTGCTCATCTTTGGATTAACAGACAATCTTTCAAAATTAGTTCTAGAGCTGGTTCAGCACTGATGAGCCTAGCACAAATAAAATGCTTTACATGCATATTTACATCAATACCATGGCACGACATTTATTTAGTAAGATTCACAGTGCATAAATTCAGCTCCTTCGAAAGGGATGTTAGAGGAGAATCTTGTATACCACTTACATTCCATTTCTATCCTCTAGTTACAGTAAATTTACACTTTAGTCTCATCTTAGTTCTCTGAATGAGGTAAACATTAACACAATTTGTTCTTGTAATGTTTAATCCTGCGTCAACTGCATAAAGGTTGCTACTTGATTAGTGTGTGCTTATTAAGGCAGAGGCTTTATTTGGAAAAATAAAGGATGATTACAAATTTTTAAAACAGAGGCCCCGAAAGAATATATGCTGGTAAATATTTTTGAGAATCAAGCAAACATCCAGTACTAAACAGTAAAAACAAACAGCTAATTAAAGCTGCTTGGCCACATCATTTACCCAGCTACCAGACTGAATGGAGCAGCAGTGGACATGAATAGTATACCTGGCATTTCATTTATTGCAAAATTATGCTCAATATAATTATATTGACTAAGAAAACCCATTAAACCCAGCAAATACAGTTAAAGAAAAACAGCCACTAGCTAGTTAACCATGAGCAATGTTAAAAAAATCCTGATTTTTCTGTGGAATACATAATGCTAGAGATTTTAGTATATACTATTCTATCATATGTAGGTATTAATAGTGAATACAATCCCAATTTTAGGATTCATATATCTGGCTTAAAATGAATCTTACTCCAATTAATTGTGTGTATTTAAGTAGAAAGAACCTATGAAAACTTTGAAACCTATGAACAATTTGAACTCCTCTCCTGACAAAGACACGTACTGAAAAATTTCAACAGATTATGTGAATGGTAGTGAATTCTTCATCAGCTGGTACCTATATTCATAAAATATCCTGAGTTGGAAAGGACCCATATCCAAACCTGGATATAACCTTGGGCCAAATCCAACTCCTGGCTCCACACAGGACCACCAATAAATCAGACCATGTGACTGACAGCTTTGTCCAGATGCTTCTTGAACTCCATCAAGCACACTGTCGTGACCATTTCCCCAGGGAACCTGTTCAAGAGCCTAACCACCCTCTTGGTTATGAAACTTACTCTTGATGTCCAACCTGAATACAGTAGGTGGCCACTGATTATTCATCTGCTTTAGTATGACTTTATGGTGTTACCTTTATGATCTAAGGTATCGCTTTCTTCAAAACTGTTCCTTACATCTCCAGTTATATTGCCACTAACACATAAGTTTTGCTGATCAGTGATTGGAATATTTAGTCTGAATTAAATGTTCCCACTGGGATAGTTTTACCTCTGGTACAAAAGTCAATAGAGTAAAACTATAAAAGATCTTGTTCTGTTGAGCTTATTGATCAAATTTAACATACAAATCACAAGTAATATTCTATCCTTGAATACATAGAATCAATATATTACACCTTCAAAAACACACTGATGCACATCTATTACTAGAATATGACTCAAAAAATTGTAACTTGTCTTAATATAACCACAATTGTTCTTGATGTGTAAACACAGCGATGTCCCAAGCAATACTCTTGGAAAGAACCACTGACCCCTTGTTTGAGTTCAGCAACTCACTTGGTCTCCCGTGCTTCAGTAAAACCCTGCCAAAATCTGTGAGCATGGAATCTGCGAGCATGGAATCTGCAGGAAAAAGAACAAATCGCTGACAGTCAATGCACCTTTTCTTTATAAATAATGTTCACTACTGGTATAAATATATCTCACATTATACCTGAATTATACCTGAAGTGGAGCTGAAGAAAGAACAGAGTAGAAGCTAAAAATAGCTGACATTTCCAGGAGGGTGCATTAAGAAAATGTTTGGGGTTTATGTTCATGTTTGTTTGCTTCTACTGTGATAATACAAAGCAGGGCTTTGCAATTTAGGGGGGTTTAACATCTGGTCTTCTTCTACATGTTGTTTAGATTATTCTGATGAAGTCTAGAGATCATTCCTGACAAAGTAAGCTTCTCTGAAAAGTAACAAAGCATATTCTTTAGCTCAGAGAGACAAAAATCATTTATTCTCCTCTGGGGAAACATGTAACATCTAGAAATGTGAACTACAAAGAAAGGTAACAGCCTGCTTGTTATTAAGGTGCAAAGCTAATTAAGTTTTGGGAAGGAATCTTCCTAATGCTTGACGCATATAGAAATAGGTAGAAAATATAGAAGGACAGAAACCACCTACTCTGAATACATCTGAATACATCCAAGTCTATGTGGTCAGAAAATACGTATCCCAGGGTCCTGAAGGAACTGACTGATACAGTTGCCAAATCACTCTCCATCATATTGATGGGAAACATCACTCTCATTCTTAAGAAAAATGGGGGAGGACCTGTGGAACCACAGATTTTTAAGCCTCAACCTCTGTGTCTAAGAAGATTGTGGAACATAGCAACAAGAAGGATCTGTTAAGGCACATGCAAGATAAGGAGGTCATCTGAGACAGGCAGTTTGGCTTCACCAATGGCAGATCGTGCCTGATCTATCTAGTGGCTTTCTAAGTTGGAGTGACAGCATTGGTGGATAAAGGAAGGACAACTGATGTTGTCTACCAGGATTTGTGCAAGGCCTGGCCTCTGACATAGTGCCACGTAACATTCTTATCTCTAAATTGGAGAGAGATGGATTTGAAGGCTGGACTATTTGGTGGATAAATAATCAGTTGGATGGTCACAACCAAATGTTTGGTCAACAGCTCATTGTCTGTGGGCACCAGTCATAAGTGGTGTCCTCAAGAGTCAGTTTTTGGACTGATGTTCTTCAGTATTTTCAATATCAGTGGGATTGAACACACTCTCTGCAAATTTGCTGGCAACACAAAGCTGAGCGGTGCAGTCAATACAACAGAAGGAAAAGATTCCACCCAAAGGGACCTGGACAGGCTTGATCAGTGGGCCCATAGGAGCCTAGAGATTCAACAAGGCTAAGTACAAGGAGTTCCATTCGAGTGAGGGCAATCCCAGATATGCATATGGATTGGAAGAAGAAATCACTGAGAACAGCCCTGCAGAGAAGGACTTCGGGGTTCTGGTGGATAAGAAGCTATATGCAAGCCAGCAGTCTGTGCTTGTAGCTCAGAAGCCAACTGCATCCTGGGCTGCATCAAAAGTGGCCAGCATTGTGAGGGAGGACCTCACTTGCCTTGCTGGTCATGCTCCATTTGACAGAGTCAGGTTATAATTGGCTTTCTGGGCTGCAGGAGCACAGTGCTGGGTCATGATGACTTTTTCCATTAATCAGCAGCCTGAAATCCTTCTCCTCAGATTGCTCTCAATCCATTCTCCATCGAGTCTGTATTTGTGCTTGGGACATTATGCTCTTGAGATTTCCTGGACTGAGGAACACGACCTTGCCCTTGATTGTGAAATTAATGAAAAGTCTTTTCTTACTGAAGAAACTCGGGAAAACTCTTGATATCAAGTTAAGGAAACATATATTGGTGTAACAAGTATATTGTCATCTCAACTGTTAAATCTACTTCTCTGGACATATTAGAATAATAGATCTTCAAGTTTCAGTGACAGGTCAGATACATAAGAATCATTGTTACTTGTAACCATTTTTAGTCAGTTTACTTTTACAGTACAAGAAATTACCACACTGGGAATAAGTACTTATGTGTACTCTTCACAAGCATATCCTGACATTTCTCACCATACTGCTCTCTATTTAGAGGAGATACAAATTCTTTACAGCTTGAGAAATGACCTGCCCAGCTTCTCTCTTCCACCAAACAGTATAGGTCAGAAATTACAATCTCAAGCGGAAGGCACTTGGTAATTTATGATCCTTTGAATCACCCATATATCTCCTATTTGTGTTAATGGGAACTCCCCACAGGAATGCAAGTGGTAGCATATGACCTAGACTATAATATCAAAAGATACATGAGCTGAATGCTAGCAATGGCAATAACACAGTTTATGACCTGGATCTTAGCACTTTGAACTTTACATTCTTTAAACTCTACCAGTGCCTTACTGAGCTAAAATCACATCTCGACAAACACGGGAGTCTCACTTAGTCCTACAGTCTACTGCAACATTTACAATTGTCTACAACCATGCCTAAACCAAACACATAGAAAAGTGTTGTGCTTTGCTACATTAGAACATTACATCGGAGACATTTTCTTTTCAATAAACCTGAGTAAGCTGAATTTGTGTTTTCCTGTTTAATATTCTTATGCTCCTTCCTTCACTGAACCATATCCCACAGTGAAGAGATTTATACCATAAAAAAATGGAATTCTATATTATTTTTTAAGAAACAAAACTGCTTGCAGAATTGTTGCTGATTCCTATCTTCAAGAACCTGATAACAAGGAACTGAGTAAGCATTTTTAAAAATTCACTTTAATGAAGTGATGAATGTGTAAAGAAGAGCACAGAATTCCTTAGTGAGTGTTGTGGAAGTAAATAAGAAAGAAAATATCAACTTCAAACCAAAACAAAAATAACTCTAGAGACGAAAAGAAATTAATTTCAAGAACAACATAATGCCATGCAGGCCTGCTCTTACAGCAAACCATCAAGTTAATTTAATTCTACAAACCCCACTGCTCCAACAAAATGTTGTTTAAATCAATTCACTCTTTCATTATGCTGCTTAAGAGCGCCATGAAGTGATGAGAAATTACTGAGATGGCTTTCATGTATCAGAATCCCCTCAGTTTCACTTCATTTTCTATCCTGACATGCGATTAATGTGCCACATTTGCATGCTAAAATAGTATATTTAATTGTAAAAGTGGTGGTGTTAAATTACCTTGCAATGAGTTTATTTTAAACGGTTCATTAAAGTTTTTTAAATAGCTTGCTGCACGATTGCATCTCTGCTCTGCTTTGATGTATTACATTTTCAACCAATTGCTGCAACGTAGAAAATCTTTACTTGCTATGCTATTTGCCCTTTCAACAAGTCTTTGAGTTAAAAGCAGTTGCAGGCTCACAAGATCACATCCTGCTGATTACAGCATTTGAATGGAAGTCCAGCCCCCTCAAGAACTGCACAGAGACTATGGAGATCTACAGTGAACGTAGCTTATCATTTAGAACTATAGTTACCTATGATGCTCTTATGCAACTCTCCATCTACACAATCAAGTCACTATCCAGTGCAACACATGATCTAATTAATGTTACTCACACAGCTCTTCCTTCCCTTCTTCTGAAGGAAAGATTAAAGTATATGTAAATCTTTTTGCAGGAAAAATAAGATTCTGGGATTCTTCAGTTTGGCAATTGGCAAAGAACAGGCTGAGAATTGTTTTTTTTTTCCTCTTAGAATGCCATTTACTAAGATTTATGCATGGTCATGAGTTTTTGTTTTTTTTTTCTCCTAACATTTTCCTAATGTTTTCCTGTCTTTCTGAAGGCTATAAACCAAAATCCATTTCCCCTAGGTAAAAATAATACCAGACTTCTTCAGCTCTGCTGCTTAAATTATTTGTTGGGGTTATGATTAGACTGCAAATCTATAGATTTCATTCTGTATTCCTGGTTGCTACAGCATCCGTTGCTCTAGCCCATGCCTGGGGAAAAGCCGCTAAATGAACTGATGCAAGTCTTCCCCTCAGTGGAACACAAATCATACTGATCCCACATTTTAACTCCTAGTCACGAGAATATCATTTTCAAATTTTTATTTCCTGGTGAAAATAAGCAGTTCTCTCTCCATTAAACAGGGACGGATTTAACCTATAAAATGCTATAGACTGTGTCAATCTGGTTACAAATGTGTCATAGCATTACGCTGATACACAGCTTCAAGATGCATTCTATTCCTAGACTATAAGATCCTCCAATTATTTGTGGAACAGAAAGTAAGTTTCCCGGGCACCTATTTTTTTTCCAGTGGAGAGTCACCAATCACATTACAATGGCACTCGTTAGTAGTCCTCAGGCTACTATGCACAGTTAATGCCACAAATTTCTTGCATCCTTCTGTAACATCCTTACATTCAGATCAGTGCAGAACAAGTTAGCTTTAGAAGTTTCATTTCTTCCCTGCAACACTGTAGAAGAGCAGCTATCTCTATCTTACATTAGATCTCCTGATCAGGAATGGAACTACTGACAGTCACAGCTCCTGACAGGCAGATGAGAATATCAGAAAGGGGATTTCAGGAATTCAAAACAAAACAAAAACAAAGAACAGAAAAAGCAGAAAAAAAAAAAAAAGAGTCAAAACACAAAGAAAAGAACAACTTTTAATAATATCTTTTTAAATGGGAAAAATTATAATCAATTACACTCCTAAATGGAGTAAGCCTCTTCAGCTAGAACTAGCTAATTTCTCCCCTCCTTCTGTTAAGAAGTAACAAAAACTTACATGTTTCTCTTGTGAGCTCTTCAGCTCTAGCAGACTTAAGAAATTGGATCATTCTGTTCCCAGAGCCCACTCTGCCCCTTGAGCCTTTTCACAGGGAGCCCTGGATGCTCTCTTTTATCTCTTGCAAATGTTGGGCTCCCAGAGCTTACTCCCACCAGCCTGCCAGCACTGTTCTTCTGCCTCCACAATCTCTCCCCAGCTCCACACAACTCGACAGCCATTCCAACATTTTCACAGACTAAATTCCTGCCACATTAGATGTTTCTTCCTTCCTCATCCTTCCCACCTGGGGAGGTGAAGTAATTTCAGCACAGCTGCAGCTGAACAGCAGCATCCCTTAACAAAATACATCTATTTTACAAGATAAGTTGTTTTAATAATACAGCCAAAGCCATCCACAGAGACTTCTGCTTGCTATTTATTAGACTGACAGTGTCTGGGACTCTGGCATTTGCCAGTTCAGCCACACAATCAGGGTGATTTATTCCAACAAAAACCCAACATCTCTTTGGTTCAGCTTTTCAGTTCCTGTTCCCTCTCCCCTCACTGCCCCTGCCTTGCTGGGGCACTAAGTTAACAAAGAGCACTTCTAAGGAACAATAACTATTACTTAATTTCAAGTCTTATTTTGTGGTATTAATATCAAGACTTGACAGACGGCAGGCAGTGAGATCATCAGTAACTGTTAGGAATATAGCACAGAGCTCTTCTTCCTATTAATTCACTGATTTGACAACAGTGCTTTAAATCATAACAGAAACGTCACTGTAGCTATACAGTACCAAAGCAAATAAGCCATGACACCTTCTATGCATATCTGTGGTTCTCTAAAGAATCACCATTCAGCAAATGGCTTGTTTGGACAGTTTTACAAGGCACCAGAAGTGTCCTCTTGAAGTTCATAGTCAGATTAATGACAGCATCTATGAATAGTTCAGTCAGGTTCAGTTTGGCTTGGTAAAGTTTCTGCACACATTCAAGTGTTTGTCAAATGAGAGGCAAAACCCTGCCTCATAATTCCACATACTTCAGACTGTGAAAGCATTCATGTTTCCAAGATACCCTTGGAAACAAACTTCAGCCCTCTTAGTGAGGATGAGAGGATAAATCTGCTTGTTCAGATTTGGGATGAGAATTAAGACACTGCTGAAGTATATATAGACAGATAGAGAGGTATGGTTCACTGCTCCCATCTCAGCTGACTTAAGCTGCATTTTGTAGGGGCTTTTGGTACAGAAATTCCTTGAAAGTAGGGCATATCTGTTTTGTTATACTGAAGCCACTCAGTAATTTACAATTTTTCCCTGTAAATGCAAAATAAAATTTGTGATGTAATTATTAAGGTTTTTTTTTTCTTTTCTCCACAATACATGAACATTTAATAATAGAATTAATTTTCCCCTATTAAATTAACAGGGTCTGCATTAAAATCAAACTGCTCTGCCTGCGTTACATGTGCACAGCTACTTAAGAACATCTTTCATGCTTTGTGTCATCTAAGACTTCAGAGATGATGTGGAGCCTATACTTCATTACTGCCATGGGTGAATTAAGCAATGATACACAGATGATTACACATGCTTGCAAGATACTTTCTTATTTTCTGGTTTGAAGAATTCCTCGTATTTTTATTATCATTCTTTTTTATCTTCCTGCCTCAAATCTCCTCAGCACAAGAAACGGACAAAATCAATCTTGGGCCAAAACATTTATTCTCATGGAATGCAAGAAGGGAAGGGGAGAGGGGTGCAGGGAATTAACCATATGGCTTACGTATGAGGGCGGCACTGAGAATGACAGCAGTTAACTGCATTCTCAGGATGGTTACTATTTTTTGCTGCAGAAAGACAGCTCTGCCACTGAGAATGGATGCAAACAGGAAGCACGAGGTTTTCCTGCCCACCCACTCTTGCCCACCAACTTATAGCAGAAACTTCCCCTCCAGGTCATGTGCAGGGATACAAATCAAATGAAGGGAGGCTTTCCTAGGATGAAAGATTTCTATCATCTGGGATTTAGCTGGTAGGCTGTAAAGTGCTTTCAGATCCTTTAGATCTATATACATGAAGGTGAATATCAGTAAAGTTGAACTGTGCAAACACCATCAAGAGCACAGATAAGTCACAAAGCTGATGAATTTAGGAGGAACCTTTCATACTGGAGTCTATGAATTAGAGACAGGAAGAAAAGATTTTTAAAAAGCAAAAAGAAAGTTAAAGCAGTGGGAGGAAGTGAGGACAGGGAGCTTCTATTTTTCACTTCTTATTTTATATCTTGGAAGTTCAAACATATGAATATCATTTAATATGAAACTCCAGTACATAGTACTAAAGGGAGAGATACGAAGCATCATCCAATACAAATGTAAAGCTTTACAGAAAGCAGTAAGCACACGACATCAACTTTTTGCCTTGTTCAACTAAAAGCAGATTGCATTCTTATCTGATTAACAACACAATTTGGGCTTATGTAACAGAAGTGGCAATATTTTCCCCTGGGTTATCATTTTGGTTCTGATATCTCTTCTGTGACTACATAAATTATAGCTGTAACCATTTGATATTGTATTTATTATTGGATTTTTTTTTTTTAAACTCACTCTACCATGGGCTGTACCAGCATCAGCTGTTCCCTTGCTTTTATCCAAGTGTGCCAGCACTTTGATCATACCTCTGGAATGGAAGGAAGAGCTATCCCTGAGCAACTTCCAAGAGTAAGACAGACAAGCCTCATGATCATGTGCAGCAGAAAAAAAAAAAATCCCCTAAACAGTCAGATCTTGCCTTTGTTAAGAATAACAGATATTGCTAGAGCACTGACGGACACGTAGTTTCTGAACAACCAAAATCACCTTCTAGCTTGCTGAGCTAGCAAGAGATTAACTTTTGGTCATACTTATTCAAGCTACATCTTTAACATCTTCCCCTTGATTAAAGGTACACACTTCACTACTCTTCAACCCCTGCACAAACCCTTCTATGGAAATGACAGCCCTCCAGTGATGACTCTACTCTTGAGGCAAACCACAATCTGTATTTGGTTAAAAAACAACTTAAAGAGTTAAGGTTTAAATGAAATCAGATGGAAACACCGGCAGCAGAACAACTCTAAAAGTCATCTCCAGTGATAGACAACATCACAGTAAATGACAATATATATTCGTTAGAGTCAGGCATCCATCTGTTCATTATGAAAAGCTCTTCTTGTGAATGAGTGTTTCTGGCATTTCCACAAATAAATCTGTGGTCTGCTCCCTGCCTTTTCTCATACAGAAAGTTTAGGTAGTGGTTAGCTGTCACTTCTGAGATGCTGTGTTATGTTATACCACCCACAAGATGACGTAAGAACCTGAAAAGTCACCATAAGGAAAAGAAGGTGAGAAAGGCAGAGTCAAAGCATAACTTTTAAGAACATGCTTCTCCCAGCTAAGTGATACTGGTGATGCTACACGTCTTTGCTACACAACTAGCTTAGAGGATTTGAGCATTTATGGTATTCCTTTAGAAAAAGCTCATCTGCATCCTGAGCTGACTTATCTGGAGCTACAAAAGTCCTAACTGCAGTAACCAGCTTCTGACAATGCTCAAGAGCAACTCTGCTTACAGTCAGAACTTAAAAAAATCCTCAGCTTCTATACCCAGCAGATCCGGTGCCTGGTACCCACTGCTGGTTGTACAGCACTTGGCACTCTGCACACTCAGCGCAGTGGAGACAACCTACAAATCAACCCCAGCACTAAATCCAGCCTTTCAACTGCTACATGTATTTCTCTGTATGCCTCAGTTCCTTCATACAGATTGACTTGGAACTGCTTCTAAAAATAGGGCTTTGTGTAATACAGGTCCTGTAAACTGCATGGTGGGTGCTAAGTCCAGACAAACCCTTCCATACAACTCCAGCAGGCCCTGTATTCCAAGTGGCACCTAGAGATGCTTCAGAGGTGACACAGAGCACAGCACTCCAGTTCTCCCTGATAATCAGTGGAAGCTATGATTAGGGAACATAAAATCCATAAGAGAAATGCAGTCTGCATTCATCTGTTATTCTCCCAGGACTCTCAGAAGATGGCAAAGACATATGACACTTATCCCAGAATGAAGATTCTGGAACAGAGATAATCACAAGGAATTTTACAGTTGATCTGGAGATGTTGCCTAAGTCTCTCTGACTTAGTCAAAACCTCATCTGTTTTGCCAGTTGTAGCAATCCCTGTGAAGTAAAAGCTTGCCCATCAAATCCTAGGAAGGGAAAAGCAAGGAAATAAAACTATTTCTCAGTGCTCAGTAGTTATTAGATTGAAGTAGTTTACAGCTACCATTGACTGGAATTAGACTGAGTTTCTGAGAGAACTAGAGTTAGAAGCCTGTGTTTTCATCACAAATTTTGTTAAGTCATGCACCCTTAAGAGCAGCAATGGATTTGCTTTCTCTGATATATGGACTCTTGGATAATTAGCACAGTGCTGGATAATTAGCTTAGCTTAGAGAAAAACATGATTTATTGATGGTTTGTGTATACATAAATGTCTTACTCAATTGATGTATCGCACTTGCATTCAGGTTTCATCCAGAAATATAATGCAATGCCTTTTGTAGTTTCTACTTTTGGAATGTATGCCCTCGTGAGCATTAAAAACTAACACTGAAGAAAATCCAGTCTAGTTTTGCAGAGCAGCACAAGCTCTTTGCAGAGTAAATTACCATGTGTCCTTTTTATATACAATATGATCTAACCCAAAGAATTTGTATGTTAAAACTGAATAATGGGCCAAAATAAAATAATTTCTCTTTACTGACAGGAAGGCATTAGCCTCTAGCGTGTACAGCCATTTTCAGTACAGAAATTTGTTCTTTAAAATAAGGGTAATTGCAAAACAGCTCACCAGAAAGGAAAATGCATTCCAAAATTTCATATCTGATTGATGCACTTGACAAGCGGGAAAGAAAATTAGGATCTACTCGGAACAATTTGGAATAATTGATTTGGTTTATGACTTTGACCAAAATATGCAAAAATTGAACATTCTTTCATAGCGTCACCATAACTATTCATACTCCTGAGAAAACATGAAAGGGAAAAACATGGCTATTAGAGTTTTGTTATGAAAATGGCTAATTATAGATTCTGAATAGGATATCTGAAATAGAACAATGTCCACAGGCTCTGTGCAGCGCATACCAAATGCACACACTGCCAGTGACTAACAGGCCTAATTGTGTACGGAGTACACAAGCCAAGCCTCTGACTTCAAACTCTGCAGCCATTGTGGCTACAAATAACACATCTGAAATACCCTATTTCCTCTCTCATGCTTCTCCAAGGCAGTTGAGACCATATGATATGCTTGATTTGACAATTTTTAGGCTCTGTGCCTGGAGGAAGATTATAATCAGCAAAAGGTCCTTAACTCCATGGTTCACATCTTGTAAGCTAAAGAGCAAAATTAGTTGACTGGCAAAACCAGACAGGGCTGACCCTAGTATGTGTACACTCAGCTGAGGATTTCATACTTTCAATAGGGCATGAATACTGTCTGCTTCCCTGGCACAGCACGTAAGTCACTTCAAGCCTTCTCAGGAGGAACCAGATAAGATAGGGAGCAGTCCAGGGAATGCCTGTACAATGCTCACCTCATACAAAGATACAAGTCTTCAGGCCTGTTCTGTGCTTATAGAGGGACATAATTAACCTCTTAGCAGCAAGGCTTGGTGACAGCAAGCAGCAGGGTTTGAAGGCATTGTTGGACCCAAAAGAATATCTTGTTTCTTGCAGTAAAAATGCAGCATAAGAATCAAAGCGTGAATACCTGGGCTTAGTCAACTAATTTAAAGTGTTGCTTTTGGGCCTGGAGCGATTCATTAGCTGCAGCCCAAAGCCTCTCCAGTAAGTCTAAGGAAAGAACGAATGATTTCATATTATGAAAAGCTTGTAACAATAAGTGGACATTTTAAGTGCCAGGAAAATTTAAAGAACACTACCTTGCAGCAAGATCTCGTAAGGGCTTGCAATTCACACAAATTACCGTTGTGACCACTTCTGCATGTAGTCAGTTGTGTAACACTATATTGTATGCTTATTTTCTCAGCAGGAGAGCTCAATTTTCTGCAGGAGCATTTGCTTAATTAGGGAAAGTAAGAGAGAAGTACAGAAACATATCTAGGTTATGTTTAAAGTGATAAAATGCTGGAAAAATGACACGACCTATTCAAGTCTTAAGAGTGAAATTTATTCTGCAAGACAAAAAGCAGAGCTTTGGGAGTCCTCTCCTACCTCCCAGCTATGAGTAATTTGGGCAAAAAGAATGCTATGAACTATCTTTTTTTTCTTTTTGTGGAAGCTGTTAACAGCATTAATAGTTTATTCACTACAAGCATTTGGATAGAATCAGATCTAGTGAAATATTGTACTGCTCCAGAAGAGTGCCTTGTTTTGTTTCAATTAATTGAATAAAATCAATAAACAGCTATTTTTGATACATTATCTTTCACCAGGAACTTGCCAGGTGTTCATTAAATGACAGCTTTATTTATTTATTATCCTTGACAGGTTAAAAATTAGTTCCTCTGAAAAAACCTTAAATCTGGGATTATAAACACGAGCAGCATAAGGCAATTATTCCTTTAGAAAGCTCAGTCAATTTCCATACAGGATTGAAGAATGCTGGAAAAGATGAGAGATTTTGTTATAGACAAATGCCACTATTAACTTTGGCATTACTGCTAGCAACAATATTGGAATTCTTGTAAGTAAAAATTGGAAAGGACTGAGTTGTGGGTCAAAAAGAAATGAAAGTTCTTCAAATAGGTCACCATACTTTTTCTTTCCAAGTTCCAGTATGCTTGAATCTAAAGGATCTGTCCCTTATCAGGTATAGATACTGTAAGACTCTCCACAAAAAGAAAGCTGCTCAATAAAATATTTTGTCTCTTCACTGCTTTGGCTTTAGTTGTGTTTTCAAACAGATCCTCACAAGGATTTATATGCTCTCCCCAGCCTGCAACTCTAATCTCCTAAATCCAATACAGTCATTTAAAATCCTGGGTCAGCATCTCTTCAGAGGGTGCAGCAAAGGAATACAAGACCTGTCCCAGCACCTGTTCTTAGCTGTATTGCATCCAGAGGAAACAAACTGAAGAACAATAAGGAGAAGCAGCAGTTCTGTTCCTGCCTTTTCCCCTGCTGTGCCATCTGCTGCCAAAGGGCAGTCAAACCTTAATGGTTTATGCTTTTGATGGCCCCATGCTCATGCTGGACATCCTGCACCTATACAGCCAGCCTCCCCTAGGAAGTGAACGAGATTCTTGTTTGCCTTGGAAAAATCTATGGAGGCAGTAGGATTGCTAGAAGTCAGGTAGCCCTTCCACTTTTCCCACCGAAAACCACAAGGATTTAAAGTTGTCACATATTTTAAAAACAAAAAAAAAAAAAGTCCTTCATAAGCAGAACTAAGAATTAAAGAAACCAATTTTTCCTACTCATACATATGATAAGTTTTGTCTTGTTACTGGCTCTCTGAGGAGAGTGAAATAACTGTGTGTTCAAAGGGCTCAAAGCTACTGTTTGTTTAATAAAAGCACAGTCATGGAGCAGAGGTTTTTCTGAGTGCTGTTAAGGCTCTGATCCAGAAAAGTAGGAGCTTAACTATACACATGTACATAGACAGTTCAGTTGATGGCCACAAAACAAATCGTATCTCTAAATGTGCTGATGTGCTTTTCTGGCTTGCAGTGTAAATCCCTGATTGAACAGCTGTGGCAGACTATTTTATCAGATGAAGGAAAAGATTCTTGAAGAATTTAGTTGTATATAGAACCAACTGACATTCAGAGGAAAAAAACTTGCCACAAATAATTCACTGTGCAGATGCCAGGCACTGTGCTCTGATTTTAACATCTATTCACATAGTAGATTAATAATTTTACTACCTCACTATTCTTTCTAAAAGACAGAAAATGTATTTTACAAGTCATGCTAATCTTTCACCTTAATTAAACCATTAGAAGAGTAAACAATTCACTCTGAGCTCTCCTTAAAGAGAACTTCTGAAAGAACTTGCATCATGTTTCCTCTGGGATTTACAACATTGTGAAGTGATCTTTTGGAGCAGTTCCCCACTGGTGTTTCCACTTTTTTGCTCTCAGTGACAAATGCATCCAGGTACTTAATACAAGATAGACACATTGCACACAAGGACTCATTCTGCTCATACTGAAAAGAACAAAACTTTGACTCAGAATGGAACAGGACCTGTTAAGGAGCTGCACAAGAATTTTGGAAGCTTGTTTCCAGTCATGTGGTTGTTGGTTTTATTAAATGGTGCTGTGAACCCAATAGACTTCAGCTGAGTGGGTGGGAACAACCTTTAGCAAGTGGTAAATGTTTGGTTTTGTTCAAGTAAAATAAATGGAATTGTGGTGTGCAACGTCAGTTTGATTAAACTATACAGTTACGCAGACATAAGTGGATAGCAGTACAATTTCTGTGAAAACTGAGGGTATAAGAAACAGCAGGAGCACAACGAGATTAGAAAAAACTGAAGTGGACTCTTTAATAGCTAATTAAAGTCAAATGATCACTTTTGGTTTGCATAACTGGAGGCATTATGCCATTGAACAGGAGCGTGCATGGAATATCTCATTAGCGTCTGGGAATTCCAGTGCTGGAGAGTTATTGACAAATATATTAAAAGGCTCAACAAAAATCACTGGAGGCCAGGGATCAACTTAACAAGGTAGACAGACATATACAAAAACCACATGAATGTGTTGACTAAGCATTAACTAAAATGGAGACGTTAACAGTCTAGCAGTTAGGAATTAAGTTCAACTACCTAATTTCTCATACTATAGTGACATCACAATTTCCCTTTAAACTCATGTGTTCTCCCTCTTTTCTGTGTTATTTTCATAACTGTAGCTATTAAGCAGTTAATTTGTCCTTAGCAGAACTAGGAGAATCTTTTAATCTCAAATCCACAAATGGGCATTGTTTCCGAACTTCAGAGCTAGACAACAATTTATTTCCTCCTTGAAGGAGTGCAACGTATTAAAGCTAAATCTAGCCTCAAAATTTTCCGCAGATGGTAAAAATCTACAAATCATGGAATGCTCTTCCAAAGATTATTACCATGAGTAAAAAAGAAAAGAATAATTCTAAATTTCTCCAGCTTCAACCAAAGGAGGTCACTGCTTGGGGCAGAAAGCTCTGTAGTATTCATTTTTACCTCCCATGTGGATACATGCTAACCACAATAAATTCAATTCTGAAGTTCTCTCTTTAATAAGGTAAGCAGAGAGCATGCCAAGGCTTGCATTACAAGGAATATTTTCAGTAACTCTTTAAGATCTACTCTTTTCAGACTATCAGTGCAGTTCTTCTGTAGCAAGATCATCACCAACAGCACAAAGATGAGCTCCCCTACTAACAAGTCCAGGAATTAGAGCAACCCTTCCAACCACACCATCTCAGGGAGGTCTATCTTCCAGCTCATTACCTCCTGGAAGACTGCCTTATTTTCCATTGGCACTACTGCCCAGAGCGGTCTATAACTTTTTTTTTTTTAATGTCCTGGACATATTTCATATTTGCCAGTCCTTAGCTTACCAAGTCATTCACATCTTCATACTTGAAATCTGCAGTATTATTTATGCACTATCCATCATCATCTCCTTCCATGAGGAGACTGTCCACAGTGACAAACTGCACACGGGTAAAAAATGGCAATAAGGACCTTCACAGAAGCTCACTTTATTTGCACCTACACTTGACAGTACCTAAGTAAGGTTTTATGTACACGTAAATTAGGCTGTGCTGATATATATTTTTTAAACCATCCGAGTTTCCTCCTAAAACACCCATGCAGACCTCTTCCATGACTCTACCAACCTCTCCTCTTAAATGCACTTATAGCATGACTTCATTAATTTTTCAGGGGAAAGAAAACAGAATTGCAAAGCACATAGCACAGCAGAAGACAGACACCATTCACCTATGCTACACAAGCATCTTGAATTAACACTGATGAATGCTGAGCACAGTTCTGGAAATCCCTTCTCTTGTTCACTGTAACCTTTCCATCAGTCAGATTGGGGATAATGGGCCCCATTTCAGATGCACTGAGAGCGCTGCTCTCTATATTTTCAATTATTATTCATTAGGATTTCAGCAGTAATGAGGGGGTAAACTGAGCAAGACTTATGTTATGATTTGTTATTTCACCAACAATAAATTAAAAAAATACAATAGTGTCCCTCTAAATATAAGGTGTTCTAACACAGTACTCTTACATTCTAACAGCATAGCAGATTACAATAATGAAATGAAAAAAAATACAATTTCTGCCTTTCAAGCACAAGGAAAGTATTGACCAAATATAACATGCACAGGAGCACAGAGTTCAAGGTTCTTTTAAAAATAAAGATCAGCTAAAACATTTAAAAGGCTTTACACACACACACACAGAGAAAAAACCCTACAGGGTAGGCTCTCTGAATAAAGATCCAAAACATTGCCATAAAAGAATGTGATTCATTACTACAGCTTTTATCAAGATGATCTCTCACACAGCCCCCCAGTTGAGTTTAACCTTGGGAGCTAATCTTCCCACAAGTTAGTTCATTTTATTTGGACCTCAGAATCTGAAGTCCAGATGATGAAGGCTGGATAAAGACATGGTTAAACCTCAACCCTGCTTTACTCCTTACGGCTCTTGAAGTGCCAGGCAAGCAATTTTAAATATCTGTCCAGATCTTTTACAAGTTACCCTCATATTGCCTGAAGGGTTAGACCTGAACACAGTGAAGCCTGACTAAATATTAAATTCAAGAAGATCTGAGGTTTCTGAATGATTGAATTATCTAATATAATTTTGTATTATGCTGCAATTAAATTTACCTATGAAATACATTAAGATTTCTTTTTCCTAAAGGCTGTCAACCCAATCAACCTCACATTTTTTTTCTTTGTTTAGGAACCACATTAGCAGCCTTGAAAGTACTTCTTTGGGCCTTTGGCATCACCTGAACATCACATCCACCAAGCTAACCTCATCTCAGGGTAGACAACGACACTGCAAAACAGTACTGGGGCTACTGACAGTACCTGGATGTAATGGACAGTTTGTGATCACTAGATCTATAGGCTGCACCCATCACATTAGAAAGCCAAGCTCTATTTGAAGCACCAGCAGGCAAAGATTTTCATGTGGAGTGAGGATTCAAGTGAGAAGCAACATCCAGGTAATGATCAAACATTACCTGCAATGGAAACAAGCCTCTGACTGCCTCATTCTCTCAATCTGTACCATTGATATGAAAATCTTGGAAGAAAGGCATCTGAGATTTGATGGATATTTTCTACTTGATTTTGCAGCTCTCTCTAAAAATCGCCATACTGTAGTTTCCAGTGAAGTCTAGAAAACACAGTCTGTGTGGGTAGAAATATCCTCATGAATTTTCTTCTGCATCGTCCCCACGTGAGATAAGCCACAGCTAAGTCTTCAAACACAAGCTCACTGGTAAGTCCAGCAAAGTGACCCAACATTCTGTATACACTTTCCCTCATTCCAAGTGTTTCCTCATTAGGAAAACATTTTCTGTATTAAGCTACAAAATAATGCTAGCAAATGCATACAGATGGAAAGAACATTCCTAACTTATAGACTTATATTGTAACCTTTCTTCATAACCCAGCTCTAACAAATAAGGAAGTAAACCTGTCAGTGATAGTTCTCTTCTTATAGGATGAATCTGGTCTTTATTAAGGCTTACAACAGAAGGCTCATTTTCTCTTAACATAAAGTTCTCAGTCTTTGCAGTTTCCACCTCTCTGGTGTATTATTGCTCTTGCTTTGTGTCCATTTCTTCCTAAACTGCATGCAACCTCTGGGCTTCCAGGGACTGAATAGGACTCCACTGCCATTTAGCATTTTAGTTCTCCTGGCTAGCATTAATAACATGTGAAGATACCAGCACTGAGCCCAAACTGTAAGCATGAAGCATACAGCTTTCCACACACCTTAGGGAAGACATCTAGCTGTGCTCTTATAAGCATACCGTGTGTGCAAACCACAGCACAGGAACATTATTCCTGAGGAATCATTCAAGAAAAACCATGTAGGGACAAAAAGACAAAGGGAAGTTTCTCTTGTATCCTATACAACTCTGAGCTTTGTGTGTGCAATAGATTCTGCAAAAAGATAAATGCTTTCTTTTCAGTGTTGTTTAATCTTCTTCAACCAAGGAACACTGTAATGTGTGCAGCCTAATCGCAACAATTCTCAGATCCAGTTATAAAGCAATTATGAAACCATCACATCTAACCTGAGACAGATGCATTGTATAGGAAAAAATAGAATAAGTGCATAAGTATACTTTTTCAGGACAGTACAACAAAAACACCTAGTCTTACTGAGTGGTGTATGTGCAGAAATAACATTATTTATGCAATGCTACGCTGACCAAAGTCCTTGATTTCTGTACCATTCAGCAGAGGATTTCTTGGTTCATAATACCATACTGCAGATCCCCCCTTTCTTTGCCAAGGACTCAGCTCTCCAAGAGTTTTACATAACACATCTGAAGGAGCAAGGCAGGGGCTGGGCACAGTGCCCATTTGCAGTAATTCCCATCTCTCGAGGCTGGGAAATGAAGTGCTCAACAGAGATGGTTTTGATAGTAGCCTAGGAACTAAACTTTAGTGACTGCACAGGGAGCTCACATCACTCATTTCAGACAGATGGTCATACAGTTGTCAAATTCAGTTCTCTCATAACTGAGTAGGACAAGGTTTGAAAAAGTGAAGGTCACAGATTCTCTCAATAAATTTATATTATTTGAGCTCTGAGCATGCAACTGATTCACTGTTGCAACTAGTATTTACATCCTTGCATTGAGCAAAGGCTAAAGGAATATTGATTCAGGTTACAAATCTTATCAGCCAGTAAACAAATACATTGCTTGCGAAAGACAACTCATGAGACAAAAAGTTCTGCTTAAGAGGCTTAACCACACAGTCATAATCTCTCATTTCAGGTCAGAATTCACATTTCTGATCTGCCAGTACAGCAAGCTCATTCATTTTGGTAATTATAAAATGAAGCTGTACTCTTCCCTCTGCCATTATCAGCCATCATCCACCACAAAGGATGCAGGATCATAACCCAATTGACAATTTAAGCTCTGATTCGTGAGGCTCAGGGGAATCCAGCTTGCTCTTCTGCAATGATATCGATTCTGAAGTACTGACAGTAATAAAGTACGGTTTTGTCAGTGCATTGCAGCATACATGATTTGGAAGACACAAGGAGCAGAGAACACAGTAATAAGATGCTGTAAATATATAGAGCTGTTTTTTTTTTTTTTTTTTTAAATACATCTACCTGTAATTGTAACCAAGGGTACTCCTGAGTACTTAGTGGATCTCTTTTGAACTTCCTTCATTCCTCATGTAGGCATGAGAAAGTGATCCGAGTTGCCTGCTTGGGAGAAAGTGCATGGAGAGTATCTTTGCCTCCCCTCAGCTGGTATAAGACAAATTCCAAGCTGAGGCATCCTTTTTATCTCCTAATGTTTCATATGCTTTTGCACCCCTAATTCTGAAGTATATCAAGTGTGCCCAAAATATTGGGACTTAAGTAAGAAAACAGATTTCAGTCATCTACTCATTCAAGCAACAAGTATTGTTTGTAGCAGACTTTTTCTCCTTCTGATTATCCCAGCAGTACTATGTAATACCTAGGAATGAATACTGAAGGAAGCAATGAAGGAATTACTGAAACCACTCTAGTCTGGGTCTAAAGAATTGAGTGCTGTTTTCTTCCTATTACATATTTTAAGCAGTTCTTAAGATCTACATGAATATACCAGATTCCCCAGGTAGCAAGTGAAGTGATCTAAGCCCGGTAATAGGAAGAAAAGCAGCTGCATCAGCATGGCACCATGCCCATGCCAACAAGTATTGCTAGACAACTAACAGAGCAGTACTTCTTCAGGATTCCTACATAATTTCACTCTTGCATCCACATAGCAGCAGCCAGCCCTCCTGAAGAGAGAAACAAAGGAGTAATGTATTCAAATCATTCACTCATTCTTTAAAGTTAATGAGGGCTTGTGTGCCATCAACCAGTGCCAATTCATTAGCTTCACAAATGACATTCAGCCTACAGTTTTCCTATCCCGCCTAGCCCATGCCCAGCTTTAATGCTGTTGAAGAGGTCATCAAGACTCCTGCTTCAGCAAAGCCAAAACTCAAGAAGTTGACAGCTGCTTTCTACTCTTTGTTGCTTAGGAACAATTATTTAAATAGGTATTTTCTGAAATAACTAACAGTGCTCCAGAATGTGTGAGGAATTAGGAAATTAAATCAATTAGAACACATTTTCTGAACCCAGAAGCTTTAAAAATTTTAAGCAGTCATGCTTGGGCTTATCTATAAGCCACAATAATCAGATTTCTTCAGTCTGAGTCCAGCTTGCATCAGCTTCTAATGCAATGAAAGGGGCACCATAAAATATGCAAATACAATAAACAATTTTTGTTTGAACACAGACACTCAGAGGATAAGGTCACGGCTTCTTCCTTTACAATTTGTGTGATCATCACTCTGATGGTCACAGATTTCTTGCTTCACCCAGCAGAAATGGCTGCAAGTGGCTTATAGAAGCATGCTAAAGTTCCCCTGTAGACCTTCCCAGGACTACTTCTGCCAAGGAGGATGAGAGCATCACAGCAGTGCTTCCTGTCTGCTTCAAGCTCCATCTTAGTGGAGTGTAGGGTAGAGAGCAGTTTCACTCATATTACACCAATATCTCCATTCACAATACAACTCCAAGAGATGTATTTAACTGAAATTATTGGTGTCACTTTGGAGTACAAAGGGCCAATGAATATGATCTGGTAGGTTCAGCTACAGAAGCAAGAGGAGAAAGGAAAGAACTTGCACAACACCAAATAATCCTAATAAGCATGCTCAGTGATAAATCATTAAAAAGGTATCCCTACATACCCTGCTGGCACTGCTTTATACAGACTCATTGCCTTCTGTGCAAGTGGAATAAGATAGTAATGCCTGCAATAAGAGATTATTAATATCGGTTGAATTTTCTGTTAGTCACTGCTCTTGGGTTTGCTGTCATGGCTCTTGCCCTGAACTATCCTGTAGGGATTATCTTGTTCAGTTATGATTGTGGAGAATCAAATCCATTGCAAATCTTTTTAGAAACAGGCATTTTCCACTGGTAAAGACACTAGAACCCTCCCCTAAGGAAATGAACTTGGAAATAGCAATGTATTAAGAGTTGAAGCCTGCAGTCCCATGAAACCTGTGTAACAGGATTTCTCATATTCTTCTAGCAGTTCAGCTTTGGCCTTTTGCCAGAGGGACTGTCTAATGTTTGGTTTGTGTTGTATTTTATTATTTTTTTTTTAAATAAGGTATTAAGATCTAGCTAGGAAAGCTTATGGGCTCCATGCATCTAAAGAGATGCAACTTTTCAAGTTCTATATCTTTGATTCCTAATATTTTCCTTCTGTCCCTATTAAAACAAACTGTCCTGACTCATTACCAGTGTTTTAGTCTCCTGTTCACCAATAGTAAGTGTAAAAAGCAACTAGAAAAAAAACAAAACTAATATTTACCAGAGAAGTATTTCGTCTGTTGAATATATACTCCTAATATGCATGCTTGATTTCATTTTTGTTTTACTCATGTAATTAGCCAGAGAAACTAAAGGTCTGAAAGAGACTTGGAGATGTAAAACTGGAACCGCCACTGAAGCTGCCAAGTATTATTTTGGGTGACTGCGTGCTAAGTATACACTATTAGTGAACAAGAATGACAGCAAAAAAGACTTACACAAGAATTTACAGTGAAATAATCCCTTCAGTAAAAATAAGCTACTTCAGTAGCCATACTATAGTCACTTACTGATAGCTTTGTAAATTCATAACCTTGCAGGTATGGTAGCAGCATCTGGGAGTTCACATCAGTGCAGTTCATCTAGTTAAAAGCATCAGTATTTTCCAGCAGTTAGATTTTAGTTTAAATATATAGATTTTTTTTTTTTTTTAAAGGAGTTGCCCATGCAAGACTCAGGGTAGACATGCAATTAACAGCAGCTGCTTTGCCTTCTAAAGATGACTTGCCTCCTACCCACTAGTTTCCAACCACAGAACCAAGATAACAAGCATCATGGCTGATAAGTAATCTGAGTCATGGAAATTTCTAAAGACATATCAGTATTTATTAGTAATGAAAATGACAGATTGAGATACTGTCATGACAGGAGCTGAATGAATCAAGGATTCATTGTGTAAGATACATTATAAGCATAGAAAACCATGGATGTAAAAGGGATGTCTAATGGAAACCACGGGCTGTTAAACTTTGAAAAAAGTGAGCTTGCTTTCAACACATGATCATGACAGCCGTATCACTGCATCTCATTTTGCCCAAATAGCTATGATAGCTATTAAACATGAATAAAACTGAACATAGGAAATGCTTATTTACTGACTCTTCTCACACAACATTAGGCATTGAATTCTCAAACTATTTCACAATTTGACGAACATTTTCATATAATATATTTAATTATTCATAAAATTAAACCACAGTAATGCTAAGTAATAACTTCTACTTATTTCAATGTTTATTCTAGCAATAGGTCATGCAGCAACAGCAGAATGATACTGATGAGGAACAATTAATACTTCAATGTAAAAATGTATGAGGTGAATCCATGCACTGAAATACAAAAGATTAATCATTTAGCTATCTGGAAAAAATGTCCAGACAAATTAATTACTAGAATCTGAAAGTCAGGAGACTAATCCAATTAAACATGTAAATGTGGTATCTATGGTGTTCATTTGCAGTGTCCTTCAAGCCAATAATTAAATGATGGATTTTAAAACTAATCATTAAGAAAAGTATCAGCAGTTAGCCAAAAAAAACCATCAGGGTACATTTAAACTTGTACTGCCACATTCATTCTTGACAGAGTCATCTCACCTCCCAGTCCTCAAGTATTTCCAGCTCAAGCTACTTGAAGAAAAATCTTGTTTTTCAGTGTGCAAGTATAGACAGCTAGATTCACTCAGAACATATATTGACACAATATGTTCAAAACCCTGAACATCTGGCAACCTAATCACACGAAGGGCACTGAATGCAGCCTTTATATGTCACTGTCCAGAGTGATTTTACACAAACCACATCACCTGAAGAGCTGTCACAACCAAAGAGCTGAACAATTCCTGCTGCTTTCTCTAATTACTACCGCCACAGACAGGAGCAGCCACAGTACACACAAAGGCACATGGCAACCACTAGTCGTGTTCTTCTGTTACCTTATGACAAATTAATATTATCTGTATTGTCAGCTTAGGTGAGAATCAGATATTTTCCCTTACAAACCCACATTAGTCTTGGAAACTGGAGTATTTGTAAAGAAGCTAAACATGTGAGATAAAACACCCGGAGACATGAAAACTTAATTCCTCTGAAAAAGAAGACTCCACAGACTTATTGAACATTTTGTTGTTGTTGTTTGTTATTTTGTCATCAGTGCATCTGTGACTTCCAAATAATTATTCACCAGCTAATTCCTGAAAATACATTTGCAGTGTTTTTGTGATAAGTAACCAAATGTGACTTTTTTTTTGTTTAGTACAAGAAGTCACTGTTGTTATTTTTCATACTGCTGTTCTTAGCAAAGAAAAATCCAGTTTACTTGAACATTCAGCACTGCTCACATTCTCCATACCCTTGTTGTTCCACTATAAAAAAGTATGATTGCTAGCTGACCAAATAATAGCTCTGCCTGATGCCCATCAACATACACAAATAAACTTAACTGCTTTAAATCTACACTACTTCACTGAAGCCAAGAAAGTTAAACTATTACATCATCTGCTCATCTAAAATTGTTTTCCTCCAGCAACACTTCTGGCCAAACTTGTCTGCCATATATACAGACTGGAAAAGAATAAGAAAAGTCAGTGAGACTCATGCAACACAACAGATGAAGATGATCAAGCAGCTTTTCCACCAGAGGTGACACGAACAAGAAGGAAAACAGGAAAGCACTCTTTTAACATTCGGCTATGCCAAAGAGGTAGTATTTGAATAAAATATTGCTTAAAATCTTAACTCACACATCAGAAAGTGTATGAAAGTTGTGTAATGCAGAATGAGTTGTTTTATATTTTGACATTAAGAATCTAGATCTAGAATTAAGATCTAATGAAAATTTATGATTAGATTTCAAACAGTTCACATTCTGTGTTGGAGATGAATACTGTCCAGAGGCCTTCCACATGCATGGCATTCTACTCCACCAACATGGAAATCACCCTAGCCTTCATTTTTGTATCTCCAATAGTTCAAGTGACACTACAACACAGGAATATTTGTGCACAATCTTATGGCTATTTTGCTTGGGTTTAACTCCACTCAGTACATAGTACCTGATACGAGTTAGTCTGAACATAGAAAGCAACAGCAGTATCTGAGAGCACACAGAACAGTGACACCAATGAGAGTAACCCAGGATTCTATACAGCGCATTCACAAGCAGTTATTTTCCAGATGAGTAAGTATTGCCTAGGAAACAGTGTGAAACAGCCTTGTAAGTCACTGTCTCAGCTAGCAATTGCTTGTGGTCTTAGGTAGTTATAAGCAGAATCAAACCAGTTTGCAGTATTCTGATCATGCGTCTTTCTTTACTGCAGATTTCTCCTCAGTTTCCCTCCCCCTTGTTTTTTGAGAGGAAGGTGAGTGTTTGATCCACACAATTGTGATAAAAATGCAAAATCAACAGGATAGAAACATGACTGTTTCCCAGGAATCTAACATATCACTACTAGTTACTGCTTTACCTAGGCTCTTGGCACCTACAGCTCTTAACCTCATGTTTGGAATATTCCTAAATTTGATGTTTCTGGACTATAGAAGCATTTATGGAAATGAGTTCCTGAAGTTTGGAAAAACTAGAAGTGTGTCTCACACGTATTCTACAATTCATATTTTCTGTAGTCCATTTGTTTTGTTATAGAAACATTTGAGGATTTTATTCTTCTTACGATGAGTCTGAAGCTGCACATAACCCTATAATAAAGAAATTAAATGACAGCATTCTCAGCACATCCAGTGGGAGCACTGCTATAAATACATTTCATTGAAAACAGCACAGCTTGAACATTTGACATCAGTAGAGTATTTAGAAGGCAATTCAGGTCTTGCTGCATAGGGTCAAGAAGGTGGAGCACAGCAGGCTGCCCGGACTTGAAACTATCCTCAAAATTATATCACAAATGATTATGATGTTTCACCTAAATGAAGTGTTTCCACTTCACAAGCCTCAGTCTGTTTGGAAGGAGGGATACAGTTAATACTTCAATACTCAATAAGAGCTGGTGCTGCTGAGATGGTTGCTGATATTCTGAAGAATCATAAAACGGCCTGGGTTGAATACCAGACCCTGCAAGAAGGCAGCAAGAAAGCTATTTCATCTGCAAAGACACATGGATGATACAGTCTGTGTAGCCACCATCAGCAGTCAGATATTTGATATTGTTTTAAATAAGGACCCTACACCAATCCTGGTCCAATTTGATTTGACATTCTTCAAACAGCCCCGGATTTCAATAAAAAACTTCTGGATTAGCTTTGTAGTGAAAGCATCTGTAAGGAAAACTGCTTGGCACTACACTTAATAGCTCCAGTGATTCAAATTCTATTCTGACATCTTCCAAATAGTATTTGCAAATGCTTGCATAATTAGAGCAATACTTTTTCTCCTAGTAACAACAAACAAATCTCAACTGTTTCTTCCATGTCGAAGCCCTGGCTTTTAAGCTGCTCTAGCTTATACACAGATCACATCACAAAAAACACTACCCAGACTGCTATCTCCTCCTGCTAAAAGCTTGGACTACAAAGTGTGCTTAGAATTCTTTCCTAGCATTTTGACTGCCAGGCAACTTGAAGTTCATTCCCTGTGCCTGAATACTGCTCCTGATTGCTACCAGGCTGAACCTGTAAACTCCATCCCCACGATTTTATGAACAATTCTGGTGATCATTAAAGGAAAATGAAATCAGTTCCATAGACTAGTAGACGGCCAGTAACATTGACTTCTCTTCATGGCTTCTTTCACCTCGAGGATACAAGGTTACCACAGAAATGACATTCTTGAAACACTAGGTGACACAATTGCCCAAACACACCACCAACAGATAACACTGAATACCCCATGTATAGATACGGGTTCAATTGATGCTTTGCAAGGTTAGTTCTTATGCGTGTGCGTGTCCACATTAATGTCTTTCAAGGCAAAGTTAACAATTGTGGAGTTCGATACTTCAGACAACATTGGCAATGTTTTCATTGCTCATAGGTACTACAGAATAAAATCAAATGCTTTATTCAAACAACACTGTTGCGAGAGATTTGTTCATTTTTGAAAATCAATTGAAAGGACACTTGGATGGCTACGTTTATACATACAAACTGTATATATCCCTGCAGCATGTGGGCTAAATCCACTGCCTTCCTCATCTTAGCACACCAGAATTAGGCACTGTGTAGTTTAGTACAGCTTCTGGCACACTGGTTTAAGATGCTTCATTTGAGGCTACTTGCAAGCATTATCCACCCTTGCAGATAGAGTCCTCTTAATTGTACTGCAGCCTTGTTAGGTTAACATGGGAGAGCATATCCACGTAGCCATTTAGCAATGCTTTAAGTGAGGCTTATAAAAAAAACCCTCACGGAAAACAGTTATCCTTCAGCATTCTCAAAAGCTGGTATCATTTAAGTGCAATGATGTTGTTTGGACAGAGAAAAGCTGGACTCTTGAGTAAGTAATATTCCACTACCTTTTAAAACATAATCTGAACATCCCCATAGTTTTTTTAATGGAATTAACACCATAATCTGACCTGTTCACATGCCTACTAGCATAACTCTTCAACAAAGTTAGGAAAACCACCAGTACAGATATGTCACTTAGAGACCAGATGCAGATGGATATCCTAATCCTTTTTTGCTAAATACCCAATGGAATTGACAGAATTGCTACTAATACTGTCATTAATTCTCAGCAGGAAAGTTGAATTGTTCACAAAAAGCAAACAAACAAACCACCAAACCCACTGCTATGTCTTAAATAGCACAGAGAAACTGAGAGCTGCAACCAAACTGTATGTTCCTTTCCCAAGACTATTCCTAAGTATATGCTATAGCTGCAGTATAGCATAGAATAACTTTGGTGTGCTGTATTTTGCAATCCATGGTGTGAGCCATTCTTCACCACAACGTGACTATAACTCAAAGTTAAGAGAAACAGGTATTGTTCCCACCACTCCAAATTTCTGAAGTAAAGAGCCAGAAGCAAGTGGCATGCTGAGTCAACTGGTTTATCATAGCTTAAGACAATCTGCGTGATCCCAATTTGGCAGTGGGCATCAAAGAACTCAGCACTTGTCTCAGCCTTTCAGTTCCCCTGTTCACCTGCTGACTTAATGGCTATTCCTTGCATTACACTGGGCAAATACTGAGTGACTGATGCTGATCTTCCCATGCCCAGTAGAGCTCCTTGATGGGCAGGTGTTACCCTTATGTTTTTTTAATCCACTTGCTGTTTGACACTGCTTGCCTGTTTGCTCTTTCTTCCTTATTTATTTCCTTGCTTGAAATTCAACCTCCAAATTTTCTCTTTCCTTAATTTGAAAATAAAGCTAGTTTTTCTTCTCCAAGCTTTCCAATACAAACTGTTACATCTGCACCTTGAAAAATCTGAAGGTTTTAAGGGGGTGGACATTATCACAGCACATTAGCTGATGACTTGCACAACTTGAAATACACTCTCACATAAGTTTTAATCTGATGGGAAAGAAGGTGGACTAGCATTGCTATGATCTATATCCAACTCCTGTACCATCACCTGAACCATTTTTTTTCTCCCCCAATATTTTTTTTGATATTTTATGCTATAGTTATCTATTCCATTGATTATTACAAACTTTAATTAATTCAGTCTGTAAACAAACCAGGGGATGACTTAGTAAGATGCATTCAGTAAATTAAAGAACTATTAAAAAGCCTTATCTGAAAGCTCTGGGCTAGGCTTTGAGCATTGCTTCTTTTTCAAGTTGCTGCACACAAGAAAACAAGTAATCCCTCAGAGAAGGACAAGTCCCAAACAGTCATTATGGATGTATTCCTAGGGGGTTTGTTTGTACTGGGCAGAACACTACATCAGGGTTTCAAGGCTTCCTAATGTAGTACCACTTACCACTGGGAAGAAAAGCTGGAAATCAATTTGAACAAGGCTGAGGCATCTGAAACTGGTTTGTAATGTATGAATTTCTACAGTCTCACTGTCCTGGGCCCAGAGCACTATCACACAGCAGAAGGCAGCCTGCCCTCAAGTCTCCCTATCCCCTCTCAGGGCAGGCAGCAGGGGCTGCTGCCCTTACTCAGATCTAGTCTAGACCCCTAAAGAGCCCCTCAGTCTTTTCAGATAGGAAATCACTTGCCTTTATCTACAGCTCTAACAACAGATGGAGCTACCGAAAAGCCACTGCTTTGAAATGTGGTTCCACAGCTGGATTTAATTAAGCTATCCTTCAGCACTATACATCTCACAGATAACTGTTCCTGCCTCCTTTACCCAGTTCTTAGGGGAAGGATATTTTCAGGGACAGAAGCATATCTGGAGAGCACCACAGATTAAATTGCATGTTCAAGGTGATGGAAAAATACATCCTAGCTACTATTTATACTCCCACAATAAGCCTACATTCAAGTACCCCTAGCCTCATTGTCAAGTATGAGTGGTGGAACTTTTCACTATGTTTAAAAACACTTTCCCACAGTCTGTAGGAATAATTCCCATGGGTTAAAATGTATCTAACATTTTCTGAAACTAAAGACAGCAACAACAAAAAGCCCAAAACAACAGAACACTGAAGAGCTGAAAAAACATTTGACACATACTCTGCTCAAAATGGCTCCTTCTATAGTCAAGATGTAGTATTTCATAAAAAATTCTGCAACCACATTTCAGCATGTGAAAGTCTGAAAATTTACAGCAAATATTGAATAAATTCCTCTTAAAAGTCATAGTGGGACAGAAACCAAACAGGAGGAGCAGGGCAGGCCTCACTAGTAGGTAATATTCCTATGCAAATTTACCCAGCTGAGCAAATTGTGCTTTAAACAATCACTGTTCTTCTGGGAAAGCAAACCTACTAGATTTTCAGAAGAGTAAAGCACCATAGAATTTTAATTAAAATGAAAGTCTTTGAAGATGACCATTTAAGAAAAAAACACCAAATCCCAGTGACCAAAGTATTAAGAATGCTCCTAAAACTGAGACAAGCTGTATGAAAAACACTTTTAAAACCTTTGCAACAGTACTTCAAATTAGATGAATTAGTGTTACATCAACAAACTGCTGGAAAAATACCTGGTATTAATCAGAAGCTTAAGGACACTCACATTCCCAGCTAACCACAGCATCTGTAGAAGCAAGCAATAACACCTGTCTTACAGCCCCTCAGGTCTCCACCACACTCTGGCCCCTAAGCTGCCAACACCAGGCCCCTTCCATTCCTCCTTATGTACTGTCACCGGGCTCAAACTAAAGCAAGCTGCCCTGAATTTTGTGGGCTGCCTCTTACCTGCTTGTGCCTTGCTCCCTTCTGTGTGGCACCATTTTTGCTGCTGCTGCTGCACTGAAGAAAGAAGGGAAGGTCTGAGCTGAGCTTAAATGGCCTGCAGGTGCAGGGCCCAGCTGGGACTGCACAGGTTCATTAAGGCAATTAGCGGCCTCAGTTTGACAAATAACCTCTGCCACTTTCTGCTGTCCTTGGCCTGAAGCTCCCCTCCCCTCTCACGTTTCTCCTCCAATACAAATTCCAGACCACAGCAAAAACTAGTCAGGGCTGGCTATGCCCAGTGCGGTGATTGCAATTCCTGCTCTCTATAGAATAAACTCAGAGCACTTACCAGCAGTGACTGGAAACACCTGAGTCCCACCAGCCCTATTGAGAAGTCCCTGCAGCCAGCCTGATGAGGTCAGCTGAGAGCAGCTCCTCAGAGACAAGCAGGAATCAGGGCTGAGCTGCTGCAGGAAAATGTCGTGGTGCCTCCCAGCAGTAACCATGAGATTTAAGAAAGGGTTCATGAGGTAATTTGTAATGAGAAATGTCACTGGAAGCGGGCTATAATGTGACAGAAGGACACCCTCTTGTCAAACCAGAAGGCTGTTGGCTGGATTCTGGAAGTCTGTGAGTTTGGCTGAAGAACCAGGAGAGAAACAAGAAACAAATGGCCAAAAAATAGCATAAAGAAACTTGGTCCTGGGAACCAGAGAAAATTATGAAGAAAAGCTTTGCTAGCCGGAAGGCCCGCGCAAGCCCCTGCTTTGTTGTGGGGACAGCTGTGTGGTGAGCTCTACTGCAGTGGAAGCCTCTGCTTGCCCCACAGCTACCAGGCCCTGTGCTGCCTTGCCTGCTCGGGTTGAACTGTTGTTCCTCTTCTGCTCTGCCCTCCTGCCCTGCCTGCACACTGATGGACCTGCCTGGCTCTGTGGCAAGGTGACACGGTGCCATTCACTTCCAGCTTGTGCAGAAGTGGTTGCTGGAGGAGAACCTGGATGGGGCATTACTCCTCTTGGAGTAATCACCGAGACGCCAGCAACACACTGTTATGACAGTACTGCTACAGACAGATAGTGGATACAAATCACCATTTTCTCCACCATTCATTATCTGTTCTTGCCCACATTTTGAGCTAGCTAACTTTCGTAGAAGCACCAATTCTTCTCAGAGAGTTCAACCAGGAATTTAGACTAATTAGACCCTCCTTCCTCCTGAGAAGAGTTGTGTGATTGAATGAACCTACAGGCAAATATCCATATTCAACTGGAAAAGCGTGGTTGCTTTTGATTGAGGTTATTTTGTGAAACGCTTGTTTTTAAAATGCTGCATTTGTTATTTTTTTCTCTTGTACATCAAAATCGATACAAGCTCGGAAATTTTGTAGTTTGTCTATCACTAAACATGCTTCATTTATGTATTTATACTTCAAAGCCTCATTGAACTGTTTAGTGTTCTGGATAGTTTGGGGCATGCTTACATCTTTGATTTTCTTGACATGTTTGTTTAACCAAAACCAGTAAAAAATAAAAATAAAAAAGTGCAAAAATCAGTATATGATTGACATTCCTTTATGTGGACTGTATTAGCTGTCTTTAGATGTCTGCTATGCCAATAAATGAACTCAATCACAGGTCAGATGAAATCAGTTAGATTGTCTGCCAGAAAAGTTTGGATGCTCAATTAAGGATAGAATAAAATATCCCTGATTTTTCCATGCTGTGTATTTCCATGAGGGTATACCTTCCCTCAAAGGTATTCCAGGCATGAAATACCTGTGGCATCCAAATATGGAGGTGCCTGATGCTTCTGAAACTCAGAACTTTTGAAATTCATTGCTCCTCAGTGGTTTATTCAAGTCTGCCTTATCTGGCTGAGGGAGCTGGCTGTAGCATTGAGATGTCTGCTAAGCTGCAGTAATGCCTCTGCTCTGCTTGCAGATTTCAAACAGAAGTAAATAAATATTAATTGTAATTTGTTTTGCCTCCCTGTGCTTTGTAAAGTACATGCACGCGAAGATTAATTTTGTTAAACTGAACAGGCAGGAAGCTGGCTCCCATAAGTGCCAAATCCAAGCTCCTTGACTGTGTGTCAAAAAAATACTCTTGGCTCTCAGACATCTCTCCATTAAAGAGCCCGTGCACTGAAGGAAATGTCAGCTTGCAGATTCTGTTTCCTAATCTCAGAAAAATGCAAAGTGGTGCCTTCATGAGCCCTGGCAAGTCAGACACTTCGGACACCTCCTTGCACCAGCTCTATCAGCGTATGTCCTTAAGGTGGCAGCAACTATCAAAAAAGTTCTTTGCTTTCTTTTTTCTCCATGTGGGGAAGGTGGGAGAGGATACACTCGAGAAGGAGCCTTAAAACTGGAAAGAACGAGAGAAATTTTTTTTACAGAGCTCCTTCTTTAATCTTCAATTTTCTGCTCAGCAGAATCATATTCATAGCCAGATTGTTCATTATTAAGAGCTTATTTCAGATCAAACCCTGTATGTCAGTAGATTAGGACACTGAGGAAGATTAGCTTCTCACTGTAGGTGGTGGGAGTAAGTTCTTTATCTTATCATTAGCATGGACTTTCATGGGTTTTGATCGTAATTATTAATTCTGCCAGCAGACTTTCAAACAAGGATTAAAATGCAGATAGATGTCATTTAAATAGCATAATCAAACTGAAAGTTAGGCATTGTGGCAGGCAAATCCTCAGTTTTATGACAGTCAATTTCACTTTTTTGGATTTTCTAAGACTATTATGTTGTTTAAAAAATGGGTTTGTTTACTTTCATGTGCTTGTATTAGGTTTTTATTAGCTATTTGTCTTCCTGAAAAAAAATATTGTTAGTATTCAGGTGAACTTTAATTCTGATTAGTACAAATGGCATGTAAAATTCTTAAGGAATGTTTCTGCACATCCTTGCATTCTTGTAAGTAGAAGCCAAGCATATAGATGAAGAATTACTGAATGGATTCAAATTAAATATCTCCCTCCCCCCCCCCCCCCCTTCTCTCTCTCTCTCTCTCTTTTTTTAATTTTCGTAATGTTTTTGGGCTTTATTCTCTCCATGAATACGGATTAGTGTCATGGCTCTGAATATATAAGAATATAAGACCTTGTCCTACCGTCAAGGTGAACATTCTTAGAACATCAGGAACTTAAGCTTGCCACATTTCTAAATGTTATGAGCAAAGCAGCAAAGAAACAGAAGGCAATATTTCATCTGCAAAAGCCTCTTGGTTAGATTTAAAATCAAAATAGCAGCAAATTGTGGGCCTGTATCATTTGCTAATTTACGTAAATATTTGATTGCATAATGAATCCGAATGATAATTGTGCATATCATTGCACTGTTCATAGAACTCTTATTTTGGAAAACGTAAAATGCAGCAGGATAAGGAACAGACAAAACACTGCAAAGAATGTGTAGCAGCAGTTCATACACACAACTGCAGTGAATGTGGTTAGCTGGCAGCTGCTCCTGTTCTAAATTTAATCATGAGGCTGGTATGATAAACCACTTAAAACACGGGTAGTGATTATACTTTTACCTGGAGATTTATTTCGTGTCACCTCTTTTTGTTTTTGCTTATATCTTGTATTTCACCTTACATTGCATGATCTCTGGGGAGCACTTGTTTTTTTTGTTACATTTTTGTACAGCATTTAGCCTGGCAGGTCAGGCTCTTTTGGATAGCTCTGCAATTAACTGCAGAGATGCATATTTAAGCTGCATATGAAAGGAGGCAGAGCTGAATGTTTGGTCCCTTGCCTCTAGTTATGCAAGGATTTTGAAGGTGACAGTGTTTTGGATTCTGCGGAGTAACAGTATTGATTAAGTGCTGCTATACAAAAAGAAAAAGTGTAATCAGTGGAGATATTTTAAAATGCTAATTTGGGTAAACACTAAAAAATCTATGAAGTTTGTCCAGTGTCAAACAGGAAGCTGGTATTGAAAGGAGGGCCTGGAGTCCTCCAAGCACAGGTTTCTAATATTTGAATAAGAACTGGAGAATAATCTGGAGGCTTCTATCCATTTTTGCATACTTGTCTAATTCATGGAGTAACGATCATAAGAGCTTCTTCCAAATTCTCTTTGCATATTAAAACACATAGCAATGCTCACACTGCATCCTCCCTCTTGCTCCACATCTCTTGAAAGCCATTGCTTGGCATTTTTTTGCTGACATAAATAGTACTGCCTTGGGCAAACAGCACATGCAGTGCTCATAGAGCCATCAGGGAGTATCTGACATGTTTTTCTCCCATCAACTGAGGACATGCTACCTGGCAGGTGCATGCAGATCAGGAAACTTTTCTAGCAGGAAGGCACAAATGACACAGAAAACCCTGCAGTTGGAACATAAGACTAATTGAGAAGTCTATTTTCATTAAGGTGTATACCTAATGAGTATAAAAATGCTCATCTTTGCAGAAATAAGTGGACAAAAAGGGAGGTCAAGGGATCTGTCTATAAGAATCAGTGTTCAGGAGATTGGAGCCCCACAGCCAGTATGGTGTAAGGAACTGGAGCCCACACACACACTTCTTTTCATGTAGTTACAACTATTAAAATTTACATCATCCTTTAATACATCCTTATCTGAGGCATGTTGAAACTCTAGACAAGAAGTGCATCGTGGATCAATGTATATTGAAAACAAAATATTTTTGCTGTTTTCCAGTTAGCTTAGAATTAATTGAATATCGTTGCAGTTATTTTTTGGCAATTTTCAGCAGCAAAAGAATTTGAGATTTTTCTTCTGCGGCAAGGCAGCAGCAAATCAGTTCTGATCAGTAGATTTACCTGCTTGCTCAGGAGGGTACCATAAACCCTCATGATTTACGAGCACTAGCTGCTGTCGTGCATGTGTGAGAAATCCAGCTGTATCGCCAAGGTCTCCTATGCTGAAAATTTTTCTGCACTGATCACTCATCTCAAGATTCAGGACATATCTTATCCCTCTGTTAACAATATGATTTTATGGTGACAAATTCAAGATAAATTAAAACTTGCTTGCACTCATTGGAACCAAAGTCTGCTGCCATTTATAACTGATTGAGTTCAGAATGAGTTTTGGAAATCTTCCATACATGTTGTAAGTCAACAGAAGCATAATTTTTTTCAAAGGGAACTCACCAAGGGAGGGCTTTGGGAAGTTAGAACTTTAACATATGCTATTCAACCAATGCTCTGCAGCATGTCCTTAAAAAAAAACAATTATGCAAAAAGGACACCTAGGTCCACTCTTGTGTGTTCTGCTTTCAGAGAAGAATAACACTCTGTGGAGCTGACAGGGTTGTGTTTGATCTTGCTCAGTGAAAGTGAAGAAGGATACTGCTTGATGATAAATTGCTTGGAGCAAAAAATTGCAAAAATTTCTAGGAGAAGGTAAAATTCAATGCCATATGAGGTGATCAGGAGAAGGCTTGGAAATAATAATGGGGAAAGACACAAAGCTATTAGCTTTGATAGAAATGAGGGGAGCGAAGGAAGGAGAAAGAATAATGGGAACATGGGGAGAAAAAGAAGCTGAGGAAGTCGAGAAACTGGAACTTAATAGGAGAGAAAAAAGTAGAGGTTGTATAATATTTAACTGAGGATCACCTCAAAAGGGACTTTCAGCAAATACACGGTAGAAAGCAAGACGAGGAGAAGGTTGTGGCTGCCATCACAGTAATGTATAGTCATTTGGATAACTTTTCATTTTGAAAAGTTAGTTGAAAAGTTAGCTTATTTTTAACTGTTTACTTGATAGAAGTGCACAAATACCTTACTATTCTATGTGTTGTCTTTCTTTCTTTCTTTCTTTCTTTCTTTCTTTCTTTCTTTCTTTCTTTCTTTCTTTCTTTCTTTCTTTCTTTCTTTCTTTCTTAAATGCTTCCCTTGGGCTGGAGTGTGTATTCAAGATATTTTCAGAGCATCCCATCTGTTTACTGAACAATTTTCATTTGAAACTTAGAAGTAAAAGATAATTAGCATTAATATTATTATGTGTGCATTCTGTCTGCACCCTTTCCATATGCAGTGAGTAAGCTATTGCTGAGGAGACCTGGCTAAGACTGCAAAGTCAGACTGTGAACATATGCATACAGATGAATAAACACATGCAGTTACTTAAATATACACATAGGAAAATCATATACATTCACTAACATACTCCTATATATTACTCAGTTTATAAGGAAATGGATACAATATGAACACATAAAGAGAAAAATAATGATAATTTTTGTCCCTGAGCTATTCTAGTGGGAGTATCTATTTGCAGAAGGACAAGTAACTGGCTATAAATTGCTTCTACCAGGCAGTTTAACTGAGTTTTTTAAGCTCCCCACTGAGCTTACATTAGTCCAGAGATGTTTAAGTTACATAGGAATTGGCTAGTTACAGTGAGTGAGATTTTCTTGTCTACCAAAGAAAAAGGTATTAGCTTTTTACTATTCAGTGATTATTTAATCCTGAGATATTTGGTTGGCTGGTTAGTCTGGGTTCCTACACCCTTGACATCCATCCTGTGGAAAACGTGTAGAATGGGAGCCAGATCTCTGTTCTGTGTCACTGACATCTCAGAGGACAAGTTTTAGGCTAGTTACCAACTAAAGTTTATTTGTACATATTATATGTTTTTGTCATTTGTTCCTTAATTAACCAATCTCCATGGTTATATGAGTTTTGACTACCTCTGAGCAGATTTAGATTATAAGGAAGGCTCACCAAAGAGAAACAAAACAACAAAAAAGAGCTATTTTGCTGGAGCAAAAGGCAAAAACATGCCTTTGAGGGAAACGAATCCACACTGACAGCAAATGAATGAGTACATAGGCAGTATGAAATAGATCTCAATTTTCTTTCACCTGAGGTGTTATAATCATGTAATCTGGTGAGCTAAGGTCAAGGGATCTGTCTATAAGAATCAGCATTCCAGCAGATTGGAGCCTCAGTGTTACTTTTTGACACTGTGACAGAGAAATGGATGAAACTGTCATGAAGATGAAAAAGATCTTAACCTGAAGAGACAAGGCATAATAAATAAATAAATAAATAAATCTAAAATCAAAACTGAAGGAAAGAAATACATTTTAAGCCAAATAATTAATATTTTATTCCAGGCATGAGTATGTTGTGACTATGACAAGGAGGTCAAAGTTCTAGGCTTTTGGTTCTGGATTATTGTACGTAATATGAAGAAAACATCAGTTGGAGGAAGGATCTCAAAGTGGTCCAGAGAGTCCTGAAAATAGTCTCTCTGTTTTCTCTGATGCAACAGTTAGGCAATGTGGCATGGTACATTCAAGACAGAGAGCAAATAAAAATGTACATTTGAGATGTGAATGAATATTTTTGTAAGTCATTGTGAATGCTGAATTTTTATGTAGGTTCAAAAACTGAATTAATAGTTTTTGAAAGTCAAAATCTGTAAGAATTGCTAGCAATAAAAATGTGTAGATGAAGCAGTCACAAGTGGAAATTTTTCATGTTTGACAGAGCGCAGTACTGATATGTCTGGGTTCTGACTTAAAAGCTCTTCTACATGCATTTACTGCTGGCTGCATTTGTAGACTTCCATGTTATTGAATTGCATGCATCTGTAGATAAGACCATTATGCTGCTGTAACAACACTGAACATTCCACTCTCTGTGTGAAAAGGCAAACATACGCAGACAGATGGACAGATATGCTTTTTAGGCATTTTTATCTTGTTTAAGAAATTAATATCTGAGGAACTCCTTAATCCTCTAAGGCTGCTCAGGAAGTAAGATGTAGTCTATCAATCATTTAATAAAATGATATGTTTTTCGTTTTCATTAACATTGATTGTCAAGATTGTCAACAGTGTTCAGTCAGAGTGCTCTGTAAAGATTTATAAGCCATTACTGCAAAATGGAAGAGAAAAATCCCAACCCTCAAACATAACTTCTGTGAAATAAGAGAGATTTTCCCTATGATAGCTGAAATGTGAAAAATAAAAAATAAAAATCCCTTTTGCCCTCACTGCTCTCCTCAAAATCTTTAACACTGCCCATAAATGGGTAGGAATCAAAATGGTATCAATTACGTTAATTTCATTAGCAAAGGATCAAGGTCACAACAACAGCAATTACCTGCAATTTCCCATTCCTGCAATTATATTATTATGAAAATGAACACTTGCTAACTACGGTAAAGCTTTCAGGGGCACTAAAGTGAATTCTTTTTCATTTCAGCATGTTTGCTAATTGTGTCAGGACTTTAGCGTTATGTGATTACCATCGCTTTGGACTCATCAGAACAAAAAACCTGAAGGTTGGTAGTACTCGATTCTTCTAGGCCTTATCTACACATAAATTTCATTCCAGTATACCTATTTAGATTAGGAATACTGTATTTTACTGAAATATTTATATCACCACAAATGCTAGCAGAATAAGCCTTGCGGGAATGAACTGTATTAGCATAGATGTGTTTAAACCAGTATAATTGGGTTCAAAATAAGCAGTTGTACAGTGCTGCAGAACTGTATAACAAGATATGGAAAAATATCCTGTTTCAGATTCACCTGTGTTAGTGGAAGAAGTTACCGTGTCTTGCTGCTAGTCACTGGGATCAGCAAGCAAAGTATATTTCATCGGAGTCCCCTGAATTGCTTGAGGCAAAATCAGGCAGTGCATGTCAGTACAAGAATATACAAGAAGTGGCCTGGCTGATTTTGCCTGAGATAGGCCAGGGGGTGCCCATGCAGACTGTGCTGCCTGCTCAGTGGGGGTGAGAGTTTTAACACAGGGACACTTGAAGGTTGCTGGAAACAGCTGCCTTTAAGAAAGGATGAATTTGTCCTTTCCCTTACAGCTGTGTGGCACTGCAGTGCAGATAAAGCTTTACCCACACTGGTTTATGCTAACAGACACACAGATTCGGCTGAATCTCCCACTGTGGACAGGCATGGTCTGGGAACCTATTCAAAACATTTTCCAATCTTATCTGACAGCAAAATACTTCTGCTACTATCGAAATAGCTTAAAGTAGACAATTCTATAGTTTTAATCATCTATTGGCTGGAAATGTTCTTGCATGTTTTTGTTTTATCCAGGCCAAACATGTCAGAATCATAAGCTCTGTTCTCCAGCCATCTCTTCCTTCTCCTAATCTTTCCTGAATTGTTTCAGACAGGGCTTGTCTTTCTTTAACTTCAGTATCCAGAACTGCATTTAATAAATGAGATTCTTGGTGCTTTTACTGTGTAAAATTTCAGTGTTCCTACTGGAAATACTTGTTCCAAAACAGTCTTGATAGCTTTTACTTTTATTACAGCTGAATCATTTTAGTGTCTCATTGTCACTCAATTATCTATAGACAATGCATTTCTGGCATATAGCAGAAAGTATATAGCAGAAATCCTTTTTTGTTTCTGCATGCATGACTTTGTACTGTCCTTTTATCTCATACTTGGGTCCCATAGGTCTTTCAGTTCTTCTTTTGCAATATCCCAATTTTTTCTCTGTATTGACATTATCTCCCAAGCAGTGCTGGCAGTGAATTTCATTAGCACATTTTTTTGTTCTGAGATAATTGATGAAAATATTCTTTTAAAACTGTTAGGACTTATACTTGTCCCTTTTCTCCTGAATGATTACTTGTTATCTCTTCATTAGATAGTTCTGAAGGGAACCATGTTATTTACCTTAAATTTTGGCAATCTATTGTGATATTACAAGCACTGCTCCAAAAGTAATGCCTCCTATTTTGTTACGTTTGCCCACAGAATCATAGGTGGATGTGAATAGTGTGGTAGTAGAGACTGAATCTTTTCACCAATATTCCATTACATTATGTTGCTGTGCAACAGATGGCGGCAGAGGGACAGTCTGACAAAATGATATGTATGAAGCAAAGGTGTGGAAATGAATTTCTTCATGCAGAAAAAAATTGGACACACTGACATTCATTGACACTTGCTGAATATTTACAGAGACCAAAGAGTGGATGTGAGCACAGTGAGGCAGTGGGTGGTGCATTTCAAAATTGGTGACGGTGACATGAAAGAGAAGCCACATTCCTCATGGCAACGCACAGCCGTCACATCACGAAATGATGAGCATTTTGATCAGCTCATCTGTGGGAATTGACAAATTATGACAAGGGAACTGTGTACAGAGCTGAATATCAGCTTCAATAAGTTGGAAACAATGGTGGCAGCGTTGGAACATCATACTGTATCAGGTGGGTCCCATGAATGCACAGGAACAGAAGAACACTGTATGAAAGTTTGTCATGACTTATTGAACAAATAGAAGGCTGAAAGTAACAGTTTCATGGATCACGTCATTACTTGTGACAAAATGTGGTGCTACCACTATGAGCTGGAATAAAAATGGCAGTCTATGGAGGGTGACATAAATTCCCCATCAAACTAAAAGTTCAAGGCACAGCCCTCAGTGGGTGAAGTGATATGCACTGCCTTCTGAGATGGGAAAGGGGTGATCCTTCTGGGTTTGCTGGAACTTGGACCAAGCTGTCAACTCAGATCACTACATTGTGACACTGACTAAACTGAAGGCTCAAACATCCAGAGTCAAGACAGAGAAGAGGACATACTTTCTCTTGCAATACAATAACCCCAGGCCTCAAAGAAGTTTGAAGACCATAGAGCACATTGTCAATTGGACCTACCACATAGTCCAGATTTGATGCCTTCTGTGTTTCATCTGTTTGGGCTGATGAAGGACAGATAGCATGAGCAGTGTTTTCCTTGCACTGATGCCATCTTAACAGATGTGATACGGCGCACTGCCTCTGCTGGTGCAGATTTTTATGAGTGCAGCCTGCAGGCAAGTGAGATTGCATAGCTAATGATGGTCACAACTATAGCTGAGATTTTCTCTATCAAACAGTGATATTGTGCTCTTTGTATCTGTTGTAGGTTCCATGGAAATAAAATTAATTCCAGGGCAACCCAAGTAGTTTACACTAACCGTAAAGGTGGATGAATACTGTAGGACAAGACTAGGAAGAGCTGAACAGTTTCAAATAGTGTGTCCTCTGATTATAGGGTCACTTAAACACATAACATGGATTTGATCCCTGATAATTTTTGTATTACCTTTGATACCTAATGACATCTAAATGTCGAGTTGCAACTCTTCTGTATTGTATAAACAATTAATTAATTAACTGTATATGTTATTCTTTTCCTGAACAGTGTTTTTTCTCTTTTCTCCACTAGTCCTTTCATATTCTTAGATATTTTCTTTTGAAAGGAGAAGGGAAAGACATGGGAAAAGCTATTATGAAGTTGCTTTTAAATAGCATGGCAACACATCATAAGAGAATTTTTCAGTTACTGAAATAATGAGGTTACAGGCATAAGAAAGATTTTAGAAAAACATGAATCTGCCCACAGATTCCAATTATGTTCACATTTGTTGTTAGTAGACAGATAGATCATCTGTCCAAGATGTGGAATGATTTTCATCATGGCCTAGTAACATCAACAACAACAGCTAAAGTCCTGTCTCCACAGAAGGAAAGTAAGAACTTACCTTTGCATCATACTTTTTATGTGCTTTGTCACATCAAAATAGTGAACTATAAAAGCCCTAGCTAAAGGAAGGAACTGTAGTTTCTTACATTGATATAACAGCTCAAAGTCTACTAAAAGCAAAAAGTACCTATGTTTTGTTTCCAATTGGCTTCTATATCATGATAATTATCTCAATGCTAGAAACACAACTTTATTGATGGAAAGATGAACCCCAAGAGAGGCTGAATGGTTTAAGAGGTTTTTAAAGTGTGGTTGCAAGTCAAAAATCTCATCATTCTTCAAAACTACCTTCCACTGAAACTGTCAGAGGGTAGCCTATGACTCATGGCATCACTACCTTTGATTATGGGAGAATAGTTTCAGTCTATGTACAATGACTGGAATCAGTTTAAAGCCCGCTCGGAATTTGATCAATAGAAAGGTTTCCAAATACAACTGATACAAGTCTTTGTACCAGAAATAAGCAATTAATAATGATCACTTGTTTGTCTATGGCAATTTTCATCTGAAATCTCCTTTTTCTGTCTGTCTGCAGACATCTCTTCAAAATTCCTTGAGGCATACTCTTATTTTAGCGTTAAAGAACCTGGGGAATGGTTAGTCAGGTAGTTGTATTTATTTCTTTCTTTAAAAAAAAAAAAAAAAAAAAAAAAAGTGTGGGTCCAAAACCCTTTACTTTGTAATTAATAATTTGCTCAAGAATTTTAGACATTCTGAATTACCTGTGAGTTGAATTTAATGCTGTAAACTTTCCATCAAGTCTGGTCTTAGTGAGGAAAATTTACTTTAACCATGGTGGAGAGCGTGTTAAGTGTAAGCCAGTTTGGATTTTCCGTTCTGAAATTAATTCAAAAATTTTAATTTAACTGACAAGGACCACATTTGAAGAATTACACAATCTTCATAAATATTAATATTACAGCTGTAAGCGGATATGGATGCCGTATGGATCTGTGGCTGGGAGGAAATCCCTACATTATAAGAAAATTCAAATCAGAGCATCATTTTGGTAATGAATTCTATTACAAATACTAACACAATAAAAATCACGTTTAAATCCTTAAAAATCCTGAAACTTTCACCCTCACCTTGCACACACAACTTAAGGGAAATAGTCTCATACCAAATACATGGAAAAATACAATAACCCTGCAAATAATCTGTAAGCCCAATTACCTCTGTACCGGCCCTGCAAAGCAATCTGTGTTGACTTCATGTTTGACTCTGATTACCACTGTGTGTAAACTGTATCAGAAATCTGTAATGCTTTTCAATTCTGAATTTGTTAAAGGAGACATAGACTCAATTGCTTCACGTCAGTAACCTGAAGGCTAAAAACCAAGAAACACATATTACCTTCAGTAAGCTATGCTGTGAGATAATACACAGTCTTTGTTGCAGCTTAGCAGATGTTTTTAAGGGCATTTTTGCTCGTATTGATAGTATGAAAGTTAAATGATGTGTTGTGCTGAAAGGTGTTAATGGTTAATGCCTGGACATGCTGATTTATAAGCATCCAGACCTTGGTGGAAGATGCTGCTCAGATTAAAGCATTCTTCTTGTTCTGGCATCTAAAGTTTCAAGGTTTCTTTGTGTTGTAAAGAAACCGAACAGAAGGTGAATGGTCACCCTTCTTTAAAAGGACGTGTTGTTTCAAAGGGAGGTGCTGAGAACTAAAGCTGAAAACTCGAAGCTGAAAGGCAATACCAAGTATGTTAGAGCAGTCTGAAATCAGAGAAAGAAGGGAAGTAATGCTTAAAATGGGGCAAAGTTCCTTGGCCAGGTTGGTGACATGTGGCCCTGCTGCACTCCTTTCTGTTTTCTCTCCTGCACGTGGGAATGGGGTAGTATGCAGAAAAGACCTATAATCAAACACCTAGCTGAGTGACACCGATTTCAGTTGGACAGCACATCTAAATGCTAGGCAGCTTCGTAACTCCTAGCAAGGAGGCAGTTTAAAGTCTGGAGGGACAAAAGCACTTACAGTGTTTTCCAAATTACAGCATATAATTTGCTAGTATATAAATAAAGCACTGATGTATTAAAACAGTAGCCTAAATGAAGGGACGGTGTTAGAAAGGGTATAAAGAAATCATCAAATTTCTTAGAATATAATTGTTATTTTACATGCTATATAAGTGAATCTGTAAAAGTATTTTGGCTCGAAAACATACAAACAGATGATAGTACACTGTATATGCTATAGGTAGAAGGATCACATGCAGATATTCCTCTCCTCCCATGAAATTTACTGCTAGCTAGGTAACACATTGCACAGTGGCATCCTCTCTTATACCTTTAAAGCCCATCTACCCCCAGCACTGATAAAGTCACATCAGTAAAAATGAACAAAGGAGGAGGTAAAAAGAGACATCAGAATGCATGATGAGTAGATTCGGATAAATAACCCATTTAGGTTGGAAGGTTTTTTTCCTGCAATGTTGAGTTATCATTGTTTTCAGTTTGCAACACTAATCAACACTAGATAGACAGGAAATCAAACTGCTTAGTGCTCACGGGGTAAACATGAGGATTTGTATCAAACTGCAGCACTTACTTCCTAGCTAAGCCAGATTGTCCCCCTTGAGCTATTTTCAAAAAGCATCAGCAAGAAGGAGGTTATGTAAAAAGGCCTTAAACCATATGTTACCAGGTTGTACCCACTTACATCAAATACATTAAGACCGATTGTTGATGTCTATACGCTGTGCACAACACTTGCATGAGATGAATTTTTACCAAATACGGCAGGATAACCTGTCGCTACCAACTAATAACAAAAGCTGATCTATAATGTATGCTGCCTTTGCATTTTGCTAATTGAATTATCAGGAAAAAGAATACCTGTACATAAAACAAACACCTTCACGCTGCGGGAGAACAACAGTTTAGTGGATTTTCCCCAAATATTTTCAGTAGACTGCATATCGAGAAATGAAAAAAACCCGATTTCCAGGATTAAATAACAGTGCAAATGACAAAGTTAGTGCTTAGCAGGGCAAGGAAAGACAAGGCTGTGCAATAGTGAAGGTCAGACTATCTGCTATTTATTCCCTCTTGATAGTTAACATAAGACATTAGCTAAGGTTTATGGTTTCTGTTTTGTCTGTAATCACCAATGATCAATTTGAAATGGACATAGCTTGTTCACATCGCTGGTAAATATTCTATAGTATTCATCCAAGAAGAGTTTACTTTAACCCCCATGTCATTCTGAGCATCCATATTTCTGCTTTGTGACATTACATTTTCAGCACTGCTTTATGTTATTTTTCTAAAGTTTCACTTGATATATTTTCTAATAAACTGAGTGTGATTTTTTTCCTAATCTGTTCTAACAGGAAACACTAACTTCCACTGCTTAGCTATTCTGGGACAAAATAGAGCCAAATTATATGTGTAGCACAGGTTGCCATGACACAAAGGCAATCCATTCCTGATGTACTGCTTTTGTTTCTATGAGCTTGCAGGCAGAGAGAGAAAGTGAGCTGCTTTCCCCTGTCTTTTTTCTTTTTTTTTTTTACTTTCTCTCTCCACATGCTATTCATTTTTGAGTGTTGTCCTTCAAGCGAGCTGTATTTATTGCCCAGATATATTTCAAAACTTTGAGCATATTATAAGCCTGTGAGTGTGTGTGAAACAAAGCATCTTTGGTTTTATTTGGAACAAATCCATTCATTTCAATTTGCATTAAGTTTGTGATTGCATTAATGTGTTGAAATGGTGTTTGTTTTGCAGCTTGTACATTATGCAGTCATACCTATAAGGTCAGTGAATGCCTGCTTAGCCACTCTGAGTAGAACACCTTTTGGCCTTCATTTCAGACAGATATGTGGTCTCTTCTTAATTAATTAAAATGTAGCATCATTGTCTAGCCAATAAGCTAATTAGATAATGATATAATTAAAGGGTGGACATTGCATTATTCATCATAAAAATAATTGAATCATATTAAATGGGAGATAAAATAAATTGTAAATGTGATTATAGGGAAAAAGCATGAGGTTATTATATTTAGGCTAGATTCTGATACATTTTCAGCTTCAGAATGGCTGATGGTGAAAAGAAAGAAAACAGGCAATATGAGGCTGAGTACATTGCATACATCTAGATGCAGATGTATCCAATATCCTCGATACCCATTTCTGTTGTCTGGATTGAACTTGAAACTACTCCTAAAAGCCACTGAAAGAACAGAGTGCTGTTTTGGAACAAAAAGCCTTTCCCACACCTCTCAAAAAATCACCTCTTCTGTTAAAAGTGGGAAAAAATAATAGGAGATACTTTCATTTTCTAAAAGAAAATGAGAGTTGAAAGGGAAGTAAAATATAGACTTGCAGGAATTAATGTGTTTGAAATTAAGTTTCATTTTAGTCTTGGGTTTTGTGTTTTATTCAAATGAAGTCTACTTACAAGACTGTGTTTTCTAGCAGGTTTCACAATGAAACTTATGTCTTTTTCAGAGGTGAAGGGAAGAAGCTTTTTCGCAGGAAGTGGCAGCTACTGTGCTCCATGCTAGTAAAACACACAGTACTACTCAGTGTTACTGACCGTGTCACAGTTTTGCAGTTGGAAAGAATATGAACATAACATGAAAATTCCTGTCTGACATGAACTGACCTTCCAGCCTCTAGACTCATCACTGGAGACAGCTTTAATGAGATTCAGTGGTGATTAGCAAAATGTTTTTAATTGGCTATTCAGCTGAGACATTCAAACCTCCCTGGAAAATAAGGATATTCTTTGAGGGTCTCTCAAACGTGGAATTAATTCTGATGCTTAACTGAGTATAACCTGGAGCTTCTGATAATCAGTGCAAGAGGCCAACTATTTCTGCTACTGCCTTCATGAGATGGCTTGAGTTCAGCCTGATTTAAGATGGAAACTGTAGTGGGAGGGAGAAAAGTCTAGTGGGAGCAGTGGAAAATTTAAACTGGTGGATTTATCTTCATTCGTATGAGAAAGAGAGGACTCTTTTTGAGTCATTTATCTTGTCAAAGTAAAATCTGCCTGTCTATCATTCTAGAGAAAGGGAAAAATAATCATGGACTGGAAAATGCTAGTTTCAAGTCTCTCACAGAGCAAAAAGCTGGGAAGATGTTTGTTAACAGGACTAAAGATTATTCTGCAAGTGGAACAAAACTTCTTGTAAAAACAGGCCAAACATATGCAAAATGTGTTAACCTTAACAACAGTGTAAAAGGTAGCATTTACATACAGAAATGCATTGAGGATAATTTCTTGGGCCAAAAAATAGACAACTCCACTATGGGGGATACAATGCTAGACCTGTTGCTCACCAACATGAGTAAACTGATTAATGACAACAGGACTGGAGGCTGCCTGAGATGCAGTGACCACGCAGTGTTGGAGTTTGTGCTCCTGTGGGATACCAAACAGATAAACAGTAAAATCAGAATGCTAAATTTTGGGAAAGCCAAATTTCAGCTCTTCAGGGAGTTAGTCAACAAAACCCCTGGGGATCTGTCCTCACGGACAAAGGAGTGGAGCAGAGCTGGGAGATCTATAAGGAACCTTTCCTTAGGGCACAAGAACCCATCATCCCCAGGTGTAGCAAGTCAGGGAAGAAAGGCAAGACAGAATGTCTGAACAGGGACCTGCTGATCAAACTGGAGAGCAAGAAGAAAATGGACAAAGTGGAAGCAGGAATATTTGCCCTGTGAGGAATATAGAGATGCTGCTAGGCTGTGAAGGTATGGAGTCAGGAAGGCCAAGGCACAACTGCAATTGTAATTTGCAAGAAGTGCAAAGAAGATCAAGAAAGGCTTCTAAAGGTACATTAACTGGAAAATGAAAGTCCAGGAGCGTGCACCCCTCCTAGTGAGCAATATATAGAGGCCAGTAATAACAGACAAGAAGAAATCTGAGAAAACTTTTTGCTTCAGACTTCACTAGCAACAACTCTTCATACACTCCTTGACTGAATGGGTGAAAAGGTAGGGACTGGGGGGATTAATGTCTCTCTCACTACAAGTGAAGATCAAACTCGAGACCACCTGAGGAACCTGAATATCCCTAAGTATGTGTGTTCCATAGGTATGCATCCCAGAGTCCTGAAGGAACTAGCTGATGTAGTTACCAAGTCACTCTCAATATTTATCTTTCTTATTCTATGATACATACTGACAGTTGCTATTGTATCTTTTGTTTTGGATATGTACCCTGAGTGCAGAGGAACTGTACAGTAATGAGAACCAAACCATTCATAATCTTGCTTCACTGACATAAAGCAAGTTGCACAAATCCTGGTTGAAATCAACATGCACTCAAAATTTCTTTTTCTATAGTAGCTGACTTTTCATACAGTAATCTTCTTTAATGGCCAGATACGGTTGTGACTTATCTTGCAGAATGACAGGTAAATTTTACAGTAAAAAAATCAATTTCCTTCCTTCAGTATGTTTTTAATAATGTTTAACATCATATATCTTTAGCAAGAAATGTTCTCAGCCACTGTGATTAACATGCAAAGCTGTTTCTTAACAGTATTCACTCTTATTTTAAAAATGACACTGAGAGCTTAAAGGCCCTTGTTCTTAATTTTTAAACCCACTAATTTCATTGTGTCTGACACAAAGCAGAACATCTTTGCCATAATTACTGTATAAGTTATTTTTTTTCCACAAAGTTGTAATTTTCCTAAAATAAGCTGGACTGCTTCAATTATGTAAATCAAATATCTGGAGAATATAATGACTGCATTGGAGAAACACAATAGAACTTAACAGGAAGCTAGTAGAGAGGGAGAGAGTGATGGGGAAGGCAAAAGCCCAAATGAGGCTGTTTTTTTCAATTAGAACTACAGCAAATTCTCTGCCCTGCTGGCAAACTGGCTCCTACAGCTCCTTGCTCTGCCAGGTCTGCTCTTCCCTTGGTGCCAGAGTGCGACCATTAAGATTGGCAGGAAGTGTAGGCTAAAATGAAAGCTAGTGTGCAGAGACCAAGAGTGGCTAAGAAAAACCTATGGTTTGCTTCTGTTGTTATTAGTGTGTACTTGTATTCAAGTAAACATACAGGCATTTGTGCCTAAAACAGGCAAAGATCTTTTGATCCAAAATTTCACGTGACACAATTCAAGCAATATGAGGTAAAATAATAACTAGGGCTATAGTAATGTCAAACAGCGTGTAAATAATCAGAGCTGGCAACATGCGTCCAGTGACTAGGTCTAGGTGGCCTTAATTACAAAAGTCCTGAGAACAACCAACACTTTCATGCAAACTCCTCTTGTGGGACTTTTCCTATGAATCCCAAAAGTTACTAATTCCTCAGTGACTTAAATCACATTGTTTGTCCTTGGGATAAATCTACTTTTAAGTTTTGACTTCAGGTAGAATAATCAGAGTGAACAACAGCTATATAAACATGAAGTAACAGCATTGATGCACACGCGATGTGTGACCACAACAGTGATGTCACCGCTGCTTTATTTTCAATCCTAATATTCTTTATTTTTTATAAGTTGTTATTATTATTATTATTATTATTATTGTTATTTTTTTAACAGGAAACATTCAGCAGAGGCTTGCTATTCTCTCTTCACTGATCCCTTTTTTTTCCTAAATATTCACAGCTAACATACAAACTATTCAGATTCAAGATGCATTCTGACCATTCTTTCTGAAATATTTCTTTTTGTATTGATTGACACCAACTTTTGATGTGGCATAGAGATTGATTAAGTTTTCTTGGCCATTTACTTTGCTTGATTAGAGTTCAGCTGAAGTTATCAATATTATGTATGTTAAACATGGTAGTGTGAAAACTTAGACATTCAGCTGCTGACAGTCAATCATGTTATTCTAATTATATCAATTTTCTGTGTCATATTGAAACTTCAGTTTTCATCCTCAAATGTTTTGATTTGTCATGTCAAGGCAGAAGGCATCTGATTTGATTTAATACTCTAAACTTGATGATTTTTGTGTTGAAGTCACTCCATGTCATCCAAAGAACTTCATCAAATTCCACAGTGAATTCCAAATAAATTCTATTATTTGATTTACTTGTGGCCAATTTTTTGTTGTTATTGACATACTCAGTGAAGTAATTTATAGTTTTGCCTTTAGCTACCATTTCAGCTAACTAAAATGGTGTAATTTAGTTAATTAATGCTCTGTAGCTTCCCCCACCTCCCCTGCTGCCTTTCCAAGAAATGGACACACTGCGCAAATATCCCTGTATTAGAATATAGATACTGACTGATTCTTACGCTTCTGTACATCTTGATAACAGTTCCCTCAAAATTAGGTTCCTTTAGCTCCCAGTCCTATGATTTTGTTGTTTTCTAAGACTTTTCTCCTGTAGTGTTGTTTTTTTGCAATCACTGACATTACCAAGACAGGAAATCTTGAAAGCCGCTATGACCTAAAATGTGATTTAAGGAAACCAACCCTAACCACCACCAGAGGGTTTTCTTCTCGGTCTAGTAATCCTACTTTTGGTATTTTTTGCTATTACTTTTGTCACATAATCACATAATCCTAATTAAATCAATCTAGTTATTTAGTTTTAAAGCCATTGTTTCTATAATTACCACTTGCAAAACAATTCTGTTATTTACTAAGGCAAAAAGTACTTTCACTCTGGCCAAAACAGCCAAAGAGAGAGACCACTATGTTTCTCACTGGGAGGTGCTGTACCTAAGTCTTGATTAACGGCGATTCCACTTAAAAGCAAACATTTTGTGGCCAAAGAACACTGCGATGGCATTATTTGCCTTAGTCACCCTTGTGGGTCAGTTGTGTTCCACTTGATCTCTTTTTCGACGAAACTTCTAGACATTTTGATTTGAAACATTCTTTTCACATTCCCTTACCTTGGCAACTGTGCTGAAATACTGGATTGCTTATCACACCTACTGAGATCAAACACCTTTATGTCGCTTTTGGTTATAGCAACACAGTGGAGAATAAGCATCAGAAACAGACTGTAATTGCTGACAAATAATCATCACTGTCACCTTACCATTGTAAGCTATTTCAGGTTGGTGGCAGATCCCTTTTATGGAGATTGAAACGGAAGGCATAATTGAGCTTGTATATAACCTGAAAGAAAGAAAATGAGGAAGGTTAACAAATTAAATATAATTAAACCTTATGCTTTATATACATACTAGTAGCCATGAAATACTCTCTCAAGAACCTCTAGAGATCATCAAGTCTAACCCCCTGCCAAAGCAGGCCCCCTACAACAGGCTGGACAAGAAGGCATCCAGGCAAATCTTGAATGCCTCCAGAGAAGGATACTCCATGATCTCCCTAGGCAATCTGTTCTGGTGCTCTGTCATCCTTACTGTGCAAGTTTATATGCAAAGTTCCTTTGCATATTGGTACAGAATTTTCTGTGCTCAATTTTTGGCCATTTCCCCTTGTCCTGTCCCCACAGACCACTGAAAAGAAGTTGTCCATGTCCCTTTGATTCCCACACTTAAGATATTTATGAACATTAATAAGATCTGCAAATAGGATTACTTGCTTTTTCATTTTACTTCTGTATTGTCTAAAGGTGTTAAGTTATTGGCACGTTACTGTCACTTGCTTATCCACAACATATTTTACAGGGTTTGATTCCAAGATGTGATTTTATCACTAGTTTAAAACTGTACAAGGAAGTGTTTTGGGGAAGTGCATTAGTAATAACACAACTACATAAAAGAAAACTAGTGATGTTCATAATGCCACTTAGCAGAATGTTTTGCAGCTATTTTTTGTGAGGAAGTGTCAACAAAGCTGAATTACTGTCATTATCCCCTAGCACAGAAAACAGTCTTTAATATCTCAGACATCTGTATTCCCAATATATTGGGGAAATATTAGTCCCAAGTTTTCTCAATGTATAGTAGAATACTGTATGCACAAACCCTATCTGAAATAATAGCCAATAATTCTTAAGGAAAAAATAGGCTGAGTTTTGCCTTTGCTATTGCTGCAGGACAACTGCTACATAAAAGAACTATTTCTTCTTTGCTATCAAATGAAGTCTTGGATAGCATATTATTGTCTCTGAACTCCTTTAAACTCTATCAAAACAAGACTGAGCTAAGCAGACCATAATTACTTCATTTACCACAAACAGTTTCATCTGATTTGCTATGAACATCTGTAGGGGGACCTTCAATTACAGCACAGATAACAAGGTTCAGTGTATTAAAACTGAATCTAAGTACCAAAGGACATTTAATAAAAATTGAGGAAAATTCACAAGAAAATACTGTCTGCTGATTTATTTACCCTGGTACATCTTGTCTCTGCTGCTGACCAGGCTTCAAATCATTAAAAAAGTGAGAAAACATGTTTTTAAAGATCAGTCTTCAATTTAAGAATGGTAAAACAGGAGTTTTTTTTTGTTTTTTTTTTTTTTAATTATGCCATGACAGAAATGGAAGTGAATGAATCAGCAAAAAGTAACAGAGAAATTATGATGCAGAACTCTGGATGCTCAGAACTGTAAACACTATTGCTCATTTCAAGAAGAGCCGTGAATTACAAATAAGGAAATCACATTTCAGCTCAGAGAGAATTTGGGAAAAGATAACTCAAGTTTATTGAGCCAGGTATAATGACAAAAGATGAGCAGAGCTACGGCATCATTTGCAATTTTTCTTGTTATCACTTGGGAAATTATAAAAATTGAGAGTTTACGGGATTAAGTGAGCTCATAGTAGCAGTACACTTTAAGAGGAAACAAGCAAAATCTCTCAGTGGTATTTGGTGTAACTGAATGGAATTTTATGCACTGTTAAACATTGCAGAATGTTTCTAGAAAGATATGAAAGTAATTTATCCACCGTAAGTGACAATTCAGACATATGTAGGTAGCTTTAGTGATCTGCTTGTAAAGCCAGAAAAGAGAGGGCTCATGAATGTTGGTCTGGGGACTAAGCAGTAACACAGCGGAAAACATGTTGAACTCAAGTATTTATATAGATATTTAATTTCAATACAAAATTGTGAAATGGAGATGTGGCTTAGCCCTGTCTTTTCACACTTACTCTTCCTTTTCTGCAGGTTGGGCTTATAGACAAGACAGAATTACAAAGAGTTACTGCTAAGCCTTCTTGTTTCTTCAGATCTGTATGGAAGTATTCCCAAATGTTCCACCTGCTAGGAATGTTAAGACTGGCAGCTAGAGCTAAGTGCTAGTCATGTAATCACAATTAAGACATCTTCCTTATTTCATTTGCATTGATAAATCAAAAAAATAATTGTTTCAAGTTTATGATTGTAGTTAAAGTCTATAGATTCCCCACAGTTTTCTATAGTTCCCATCTTCTCAGGGAGTACTTTACTTGGCATGTGATTCCTACACAAAGGACTCCTAATTTGTCCTAAAGAACAAAGCTTGAAAAGAAAATAATCTTCTGGAGAACATTTTCCATAACATCTGCCCATTTTTCCTTTAATTTCATACATATGTACACACACATTAAAAGAACTGTTGTTGTTGTTGTTGTTGTTGTTGTTGTTGTTGTTGTTGTTGTTGTTGTTGTTGTTGTTGTATGGACTTCTACTCTGGAATAAATTCAGAAAGAGAGAATATAGTTTTATCTGGATCCTGCAGAGAGATCGTCCAAAAACAAAAAAAAACCAAAAAAAAGTTCAGCAAATCCATTTTACATTCTTTGAGCTTCTATCACTGCTAAATACTTATGAAAATTTGTATTTACTGTCACAGACTTGGGAGATGTACTTTTTGTTTCTAAGAATGTCCTGTGGGACTACTACCATATAAACCCATATAAGTGTCCTTCAGTGCAATGTAAACAAAGTAATGCAAGAGTTTTATTACAGAATAGTAACACTAAACTGTTGTGGTTTGTATCTTCTAAACAATTCTGAGGTTTTTCAAGGCCTCATGTCACACGATGTTTAATGTTGTTTGCAATAAAATGTGGAGCCAGGGACTACCCAAATCACTCTGCTCTTTTCTGTATATAAAAATGCCAGTGCTTTTGAACAGATACTGCTCTCCAATGAGGTGTTTTTTAAATGTGAGCCTGGAATTGAAAAAGTTTTCTTCTAGGTAGGCAGTGGGACTGTCCTTGTATGCTATTATAAACACATGCTGTAGGACACGGCTGTGCTCCTGCAGTCAGCGCAGCAGGCACATATGCAGGGCTTATTTGCGCAAAAAGTTGGACATATTTTAGCATCTACCCCTTTTTATTTACTGATTTTATTGGGGACCAATTTTTGAAATTTAAAGTGGTAGGTCTGTGGTTAATTTGTCCCTTTGTCTTTTATATGTAACTCTGAGAAAGAAATTATAACAAAAAGGAGAAATGAAACGTGTTTTTTTCCTTCTCCTTGAACAAGTGATTAATATGTTCATACTTCACACAGGACCTCTCCTTCAACTCACAGATACGAACAGCTTCAGAGTCAAATGTCTTTGTCTGGAGATGCTTTATAATAGTCAGCTTACTTCTATTCTCTGCTCTACTTAACAGTCCATGAAGAACTTGAGAATCTGTGAAAGCTGTGTCCTTCTGAAGCCTCTTTCACCCTGTGGCATGGGTTCCTCTGATGCTCCAACCCTTTACTCTGTCGCTTATGCGCAGAAGATAATAAAAAATCAAGTTGTCTTTCTAGAAAAGTCATGGCTCACTGATCTCCTTAGGAACATACCCTATTCTTTCTCAGCAGATCCTTTGGCTCTGACATTTGAAGTTGTTTGAAATTCTTTGGCAGCTCAGGAGGGAGGCTGAATAGCGCGATATTTGTTCGCTCCTCATTGCCAGTCTGACAAGTGAACAGCAGTTCACCAGAGTTCAAACATCTGGCAAACAGCTCGCTGCAGCTCTAAGCTGTCACACATTAATAAAGACCAATTGTTCCGTCAAGAACATGTTGAGAAGTTTAAAGGAAAAGAGACAAGGGGAAATGTGCTAATTAAAAGTAACTATATGGAATTGTAATGAATAATAGATGATTAATTTTGCTGTCTTAAAGGTAGATCTTTGTTACAGGATCAGACAGGAACTTTGTTTATCCTAACTGAAGAGAAAAGGTGTCTGCCTCCCTTAAATGACACCTTATTTGCTGGATAGTTTCATTGGATGCCGCTGAATTCTAAGATGCACTTCTTCAACTGATGGAAGGGCATATTTTCATATCAATTTCTCTTATAATTTTAAAATACACTGATGTGCTTCTGAAAGAAGACAGAAATATATTGATTCTCTTTGTTCACATGTTCATAATCTTGTTGATCATTATCTGACAATGCAATTAAATTCTATATTATATAGAGTATTGGTTTTAAAATATGCCATGAAAACAGGAGTGGAGAAGATAATGAGAAAAATGTTATTTATATTTCGCGGACCATTCATACATTTTCTATGTTGGGAGATCTAACATTTGCCCTGCAACTTAACAAATGTCAGTTTCTCTGATATTTTCAAATATATGGTTCTTGTATGCATTGCAACATTAATTTTTAAAGGAAAATCCATAGCTTTTATAGAAGCAGACACAATATTTTAGCTTTTAATTTTATGTCTCTAAGCACTTCTCTCCATAATAGCTTGTAAAAGAAGAAAAATCTCCAAAAGAAATATTCTTCTGTCTTTCCTACAAAGAGGATGAATTCAGAAACATCTTTTCATTCTGAATAATCTTGTAAAAGATGCTGATCTCTTAGGAGCAATGTTAGGCATAGTCCACTCAAGAATTCCCTTGAACTTTGCCTTTTGAGAATGAGGGATAGTACCCCTTAGCTAGAGTGTGCTTGCACAGGAGGAAGAAGAGCTTGTTTTTCCTGCTTCTGGGAAAGAATGTAAGAAGCAGAGAAATGGCTGCAGCTGCAGTGTGGGCAACCCTAATGCTCACCCAGCAGGTCCAAAGATACGTTTTGCCAGAAGTAGCTGCTGGCAGGGATCTGGCAAGGGATAATGGGATCAGGATCATTTTGCAGCCTGCTGGGCTCTGGGTGAATGCCTATGGTTCTGCACAAAGAGCTAGTTTTGGTTTTGAGCACCTAGAAACAACTCTCAATCAACGTGACTGAATAATTGGAGGATTTCATGCGGAAAACAAATGCCTTTTGGAAACCAGAAATGTGCAAAATATCTCTAATCATTTGGATCATGATCTGAAACTATGGTTTGTAGCAACTGAAAGCAATTAATATTTTAACAGTTAATGGTATATCTGCAAGCAGTTTTGTTGGGAACAATTTGCTCTTCTTACAAGTATCATCATAAGTCAGTGTTACAGCAAAGTATAAAAGGCTAGAAAAACATGCATTAATGAATGACTTAGAAATTTCTTATGAAGCATAATATGGAAACTTGCATAGAATGGCTTAGGTTAGAGGGGACCTTAAAGATAATCTAGTTCCAACCCCTATGCTGTGGGCAGGATTGCCATCACCACATCAGGCAGCCCAGGGCACCATTCCACACAGCCTTGAACGCCTTTAGGGGTGGGGCATCCACAGCTTCTCTTGGCAGCTGTACCAGGGCCTCACGTCTTTCCGGTTCATATTAGTGCTGATAATACAGGTATTCTCTTAAATATAATTTCCAAAGATTTTTTTAAAATAGTAGTTTAATGTACATATGCAGAATAACTTTACAGTATTTCATTTGAATTTATTTTTCTCTGTCATTAATATGAGCCATGCCATTCTGCCTTTAGGTTGATTTTTAAAATCCTTATCCAGATTACTTTATGTTCTGTGAGTAATAAACCTCCCAGGTGACACCTTCTGAGACATCTTTTCTACAGCTAGCAGTAGCAGGCTATGCTTGTGAAACAGGGAAAAACATACATATTTTTCAATTCTTAGGCACAATATGAGAAAACGACTAGGAACCCTTCATATTATTTTATATAATATTTTTACTTATAAAATACCAGTCATTGTTCTTCAGTGAAGAATGATTACCAGATTAAGAAATAATTTCACTGATATGTCTGACACACTGAAATATTTTCTTTTGTAGTGTACTTGAATATACATCATCACTGACGAAAGCAATCACATCACAAAAGAACAAATAACCATCAGGACTACTAGTTCTTGGGCAGGCTAAAACATATTTTCATGCTCCCCTGTAATGAGCTGTTCAAGCACTAGTCTATCCTTAGATGACCAAAATTATTCCTTCCACCTTATGAGACCCTGTGACTCATGCTACATAACAGCTCACAGAAACATGTGTAAGTGTAAGGGCAGTACAAATATAAGGAATCTGCCTTTAAAACTATGAACCAAATAGATACATGTAAGGTCTCACTGCTTAGCAGAGTTCTGCTAGACTTTTAGCATTATATATTTTTTTAATCTCTGTGCCTTTATTAAGGTTGGTGAAATTTGTTAGGAGAAGACTTGGTGTTAAAACAATATAGAATAAGGACACAAGAACCACTTTGTGTTGTCATGGACCATGTTGGACTGGACTCCCTTTTTCACACCTATAACAACTCAGAGGCACCAATAGCTCTGTGGTAGCTAGAAATGAGTGTGGAAAGCTATATCAGGACAGAGCACTGACACTGCAGAATTGCACTGCAGCTTCTATACTTGAATCTTAATTATGGGCCAATTTTTACTGAACTTAGACTTTATGCTGCCACTGACATGCACAATAACTGGCAATGCACAATGACAGTGCATATGCTGCCACTGACATGCACAATAACTGGCAATGCACAATGACAGTGCATATTTATTGTGCACCTTCATAGCTGAATGGTGTCTTTGCCTTCTGAGAAAAAATCTTGACAAAGCAGAATTGTGATTCCCCAGCCCCAGTTATGCATGGCTCCATAGAGCATGACACAATGTGGTTATTCCTTCCAAAATCTGGGGATGTTGATTAGGCCAGCCAGAGCCCAGGCACTGCTGTGGACAGCTGCCAGACAGAAGCCCTTGCACTGACAATTCTGGGCTCTGTTGGGCTGAAAATGCAATGTGGGAGGCATGCAAACATATGCAGTGCTTAGAACTGGAGAGGACATAAGCCTGGTGTTGGTGACCATATAAGGGGTGGGAAACCCAATTCTCATCGCTAATATATGTACATTTCAGAGGCCTTGGGAACCACAGGCTTGTCTGTGATAAGATCTGATCTCCTCCAACAATGTGGACAGACACACATTTTACAGCAGTTCACCTGCCAAGAAATTACTGCAGCCAAGTCTCAGCGAGGGTGACTCTTGGCACTGTGTTCATCATCCTTGGCCTTGTGGTAATTAATCCAACTGGTGGTGATAGCTGCAGCTGACCCTTTCCATCCATTTAACAGATCTTTGCTGAATTCCTTGATGAAGATGAAGTGCTGATGTGTGGAAGGAAGGATGCAGCACTTATTGAGATTATTTCTTTCAGCCTTTTTATGCGTATGCATTAGTGCCTAAGATAGCTACATTTCTTATCTCAAACATGAGCCTTTGAAGGTGTTTGAGAGGGTGCTGGGGTGAGATTGTGCACAGCTGATTCAAGCCCATTGGGCGATAGAAGCTGCTTGTTCTGGTAGGAAGATTCCAAAACCTGAATCACCCATGCTGCTTGTGAATGTCTTGCTGAGGTACTGCTATGATGCTTCCAGAGCAAGACAGTGTGAATATTTGGTCAGTTCATTCTCGTGGTCATCTTGAAAGCCTCTGTTACTGAACAGTGTAGGTACAACCTTGGCTCTCTGTCTATCAAATGGTAGCAGCATAAACTTCCCAACATTGTGAGAGGAAGTAGCTAAATATATCAAGTAATATTAAAAGCGCCACTATGACAACAGCAGACATCTTTGTACATAATCTTCATAAACATTTGCCACAATGTAGCCCAGATATTTATAACAGTGCTGCAATTTTACTTCAGAATAGAAGTATTATTCTGTAACAGTACCTAAAAGTGAAATATCTTTTAAAAATGGGAATTGGAATTATTACAAATTGCAATTTGCTGTGAAAGACATCAGGTATATTGCTTCTGAGCGATGTATTTCTCCTCATTTTAAGCTGTAAATTTGTTATCCTGAGTTTTCTTTCCCCCTCAGCAGCTGTAGTGTGGGTGCTGTAATCTTTGTTGTATGTAAATTCAGTAAAGAAAGTGGATCAAATTATTTTTAATATGGCAGATTGACCAAAACTGGCACAAAAGTAATGACATATTCAAATGCAATACTGCTAGGAGATCAATGGCAGATTTTCCTTCTCCAGGATTTTGCTATAGTAGCTGTTCTCGTATAACTGAACTTCTCTGGTAAATTAGAAATCATCATGGTTTTATGGAACTGTTTTCCCCCTGGGCATCCTTGAGTTCTTGTGGAGTCTCACTAAGTATCTTAGTTATTTACAGTGTTCATCAATGCAAGTGATAGCAAAATAGCATTCCAACATGATTCACAATGTTATTGCTCTTAAAATAATGTTTTTTCAGTTTCTGATGTGCTGATTTTTCTCTGTACGTCTAAATGACATTGTAGAATCAAAATACTGCTGGTGAAAGTTACTCAACAACTGCATTATTTTGAAATCTTAGAAGCCCATTTCTTTCTCCATCAATATGAATGCTGTTGATGTTGTAAAATTTTTCTGCTGTATTTATAACATGATTATATTCAAGTTCTTTCAACAAATATTTAGCACACTATGCATTTAGCTATGCACAGCTTTTGGAGTGTTCAAAAATGTATTTAAGAAAGCAGCAACAAAAGTTAATACTTATGACATAAAGTGACTACAATAAAAAACTGGGACAATAAAGCCCATGAAAAGATGAAATGTGCTATCTATTATAAATAAGTGAGTCTACAGAGCACCTTCTCAGAAATCAGTACTGTGGAGGAAGCCTCATGGTTTTATTATGAAATTATTCATATCTCCATCCTTGAGCCTTAATTTTGCCATGCACTTTAAGGTTCTATTATCCACCATGAATTATTTTAATGCAGGACTTTGCTCTATAAATCTATGAGAGAAAAAAGAAGAAAAATATTGTGTGTTCTACATTATATATTTGATTCCACTTGAAATTTATAGGTAAAACGTGGGAAGCAATTAGTAACTAGTAATAAATTTAAAGAATTACTGTAGTTTTAAAGAAACCAGACTTGGTAGAATGTGTATTATCACTGTCACTAATTTAAAAGGAAAATCTGTGACCTGAAAACTCGAAAGATCAAAAAATTTTTTGCAACAGGGTTTAAAAACTGTATCTGCAGTCTAGGGGAAGATGAGCACTTTGTTCAAGATTTCCATTGTGGAATTCTTTATTTCTCTGATATATCACTCTACAGAAAGACATGTGTTTATAGATTTGAAATTGCATGGAGAAAGATACCCAGTTAGTAAATGAAACCAGGGAGACAAATCTTCATCTAGTAAATTGGTGCACCTTTCATAATTTCAGTCTGTGTCTTTGGCAGCCTGAGAAAGTAGTGGGAAAATAAAAGGTTAAAACTTTTGGATTTGAAGTTACTCTTCTAATTGTTGTTGATTTCGTCTGTCTGTATAGAAATGTTTATAACCAATAACTGTACTAAAATTCTTGGCCATTCATTCTCAGATAAGGGAACCTCATAACAGTTTTTTTGGATGTTTCTAAATCAAAGGTATCAAAAAGAACATCGGTAAAAAGAAAATAGAATATGAAGCAGAGATAAGAATCAAAATAATTTCAGATCTACACACTAATATTATGTTCTGGATCTAGTAAGACAAACTGCTGATAAAAAGTAAACTAGAAATAGATTTGGAGCACAAAATGTGAGATGAAACTTGGGATGATTATTTTGTTGGAAGAACGTGTGCATATATAACTGCCCCTCCTACCTTCACTAACAGTTATCCTACAAGATTCAGTATCTTTCCTGTAGAAATCTACTATAAAGCAGCATCTGGGTAAATAAAAATTTTGCAGGTAAGGACTTAGGTATGTAGCTACACTCCAAGTCAATCTTAGAATCATAGAACCAATCGTAGAATCACAGAATGTTTTGGGCAGGAAGAAACCTAAAACACTTTAAATACTGTCCAATTCCAAGTCCCCTACCTGGCCTTGAATTCCTCCAAGGAATGGGGTCATTCACAGTTTTTCTGGGCAACCTGTCCACTTACAGTTCTGTTCTCACTGACATTAATTCATTTCTTGTGTCATCATCATGCCCAAAACTGCTGCTCAAGAAGCTCAAGTTTATTGATTATCATTGTTATATAAAATAGTAGGTTTACACATCTTTTTACTGTCTCAGAATTGCCTGCCTCTACTTCTACTTCCTGTTCCTTTCCTGTGCTTGTGGAAGTTGTTGGCTTCGTTATGTACAGTAGAGCCCCACATTTACTTCCCTGGTGGTGGCCTGGCAGGTCCTGCTCCCAGCAGGAGCTGTACTCCTCTTCCCTCTCACTTCCACCTACTCAATCTTTCCTTTCCACCCATATAGTTTTCTGACTTTCTCATAAAGTCAAATTATAAACTGACTGTGTATGTCTTCCTCTTTTAAGCCCCTGTCAGAGATAGAAGGAGAATGTGGACTGCTGACCATTACTTTTTGTAAGATTTTCTTGGTTCTACTCACAGGAAACATTAGATTTTGTACCCATCAGTTTGGTGAATACATGCATAATGCTTCTATTCAACAAAATTGTGTGAACTGTTCTTCTAGAGAAGATGAGCTGGCACTCAGCTCTTGCCAGTAGTCAATGCCAGGAGCTTAGTATCTTCTTCAGTCCTAGGGGAGGAACTACAGAAGCAGCTGTATGGGCTGAAATGGGCTGATGGTCACTGATGTTTACTACAATGCCTTGAAAAGGGGGATTTTAGGCACCTAATGGTCAGTTAGTGCAATAAAAATAGAACAAGATTAATACATTCTTCTCTTTTAATGTGAAAAAAATGAATATTTTAAACTGAATGTTCAGTGTCACAAATATAAACCATTAGGGGGAACCCCAGTGATACAGAAATAGTTATAAACAGAGACTGCAGTATTCTTATATTATTTTTGATGTAACTATAACCAGAGCAGTATATCTTACATTTTTAATCAATTTTCCATTTCACAGCCTTATTTTTGGAAGCAGAGCTGGAGTCCTGTGGAGCTATCACTCCTGTGCTGTTGAATGACCTCTTGAATTTTCTTTGTTGTAATAAAAACCATAACTAATAAATGTGTCATATTATTTGCTACTGACTGATATGCATCTGTTAAGCATGCTTTTATACAGATGAAAATCTTGATATTGTATCACACTGTAAGCAGAAATAGCCCCCCCTTAGCATGTGTTGTTTTCAGGAGATCAGAGCCAAGCATTCTGTAGTGCAACTGGGGCCCCTCAGCTCACACCAAGACATCATCTCAGCCCAGCAAAGGCTGGCACCAGGGCCAGGAATTAGCACAAATGATGCACCAGGGCTAAGAATTAGCAAGACTGAGGATTGCATTCCATACATCCTGGGAAAAGGGAACTCAGACCAAAGAAGTTTCAACTTAATGGAAAGCAAAGCTACTTGGAAGGCTGATGGTGCAGTCTAGGCAGAGTTCAGCCCAGAACTTGCAAGAAGCTCACTCTCTGAAGGACACAAACATTTCTACTGCATTCCAGCTGCTTTCTTTTCTCCTAGTAGGTGCAAAATCAATGCTTGTCACAGTTCTTGTTAAGACTAGGCACTCAAGCCACCTTTCAGTAGAGCTTATAAAGTATAATATGGTCAATTCTAGTTATATGGCTAAATTCTTATTTGGATATTCTCATTTTGCTGTTGATTTAAATTTTCTCTAGTGCTTCTTCAGGATATTCTGAGTTAAACCTAATTATCCACTTCATTAGATCAATTCTTCACAGATAGAAATTCACTGAAATGAGTGGCATCCTACTGACTTGATGGACGTGGATTATCACTTTCCACCTATCCTTTCTGTTTTGATGACACTTAAACTATTAATCAGCCACTAAAACACTATAGTGTCTCCATAACTTTGTTGATATGTTATGTCTTATTGGATATTCTTACTTTAATTCACTACAAGAAAGAGGCATCTAAATTTCATGCATGTCTTTAGTAGCATTATAACCTCAGAGATAAAAACATCAGACAGAATTCCTGTTACTAAAAACACAAGATGTTAAATGGGCAAGGAGATCATGAATGGGAGACTAATTCCAAGTTTTTCTATATGCAGAGTGTATTGTAAAAAATTTTCACCATCAGCAAGAAGAGGAGTGGCTAAATTTTCTAATACTGATAAGTAAACAATGTAATGTTTTTTTTGCAGTATATTTTCAAGATGTAGTCTGTTACAAAGCCCTCTGAAAATGTCCACATTCACTTTAAATGTTGAGATATTTTGACAGAAGATATTTTATATCCATGTATAATAAAAGTAATATCAAATGCTTTCATTCCAAAACCACTCTGCAGCCCTTCATATTTAGTAAGGGAAGAAACTCACAGATTTGACTTGTATAACATCACAAAATCAATGAACATTAGATGTATGTATTAGCTACAATTACATTTGTAGGTGGGAAACACTGTAGTACGGAAAGTACTGTCTAAGCTAAAAAATGATGCCGGTAGAGGAAAAAGTGATTAAGAAACTAGGTATGATGAACTCTGAATATGTGAAAGTTTCAAACCATTAAAGTAGTGATGCTTCCTAGTAGAATACAACAGGGAAAAATCAGAACTAATTCAAAGAGGAGCATGAACAGCAAGGATTCCTAGAGAGCTTTGCCCAGCCGTGGTTAAACTGACACAGCCAAGCTAGGGCATGCCAGCCTAGTGGTAGCTGCAAGCAACTGGAGGAGGCTACGAAAGGACCATGCCCTCCCTCTTGTTCTCAAGGGACCCACTTTAATCACTCCTCTGCTTTCTCAAGCTATTATCTTTTATATGACCTGGTTACCCTCAAGAGAGGTGATGGCAGGCAAATACCAAACGTGTCCCCCTCAACCAGGTGTTCTGAGGAGCATTCATGCTCTTTCAGGTCTTAGAGGACTTTTGAGTGTATCCACAACAATCCTGGGTCTTTGGGAATGTTCTCAAAGTCTTCAGTGGAAGTCAGGTTCCTAATAAGAATTACAATGGAAAGCCAATGAGCGCAGCAGAGGACATTTTCATAGAATCATAGAATCATATAAAATTGGAAGGGGCCTTTAAGATCATCTAGTTCCAACTGCCCTGCTATAGGCCAGGACACCTATAGGCAGGAAAATCCTGTTCCTTAAGGTACTGTTCTCCCTTAGGATATTGCTAGCTGTGAGGAGTCTGACAGTGAGAATTCATGTAGTAGTTGCATTTTACATCTATTTTTCATACACTGAGATGACCATGCTGTTTACTACCTTTTCTCTGTACTCATTTAGACTACTATATTTTAAAGCTTATTTCTGAAAATTCTTTTCCTCTTTCCTGCCTCCTAAGGGGAGTACATATGGATAGCTTATTATTAAACACATAGGTTTAGTATGACTCTATTTAAAAATATATATTGGGACAAATAAGCTCTTCAAAACACAGTGATGGTTTTTTTTTTGTTGTAAATCCATTTCCCAACTGTTCTGAAATTATGTAACCACTGCCAGTGGCAGTGAAAGGGGTGACTTGAAGGTGTGAGATATCGATGCACCACCAATGGATTTTTTTCATATTGCCCTGCTGATGTGCACTCAGCAGGTACCCAAAATACAATGTTCCAACCCATTTCACCCTCAATGCTGGAGTGAGGTATGTACATTTTCACTCTCTACACTTGCTGCCTGTTCTCAGTGAGAGAGTCAGAGCTCACGTTGCTGAGCAATCTTGAGTTTCTTTTATGAGCTTAGCTGGAACGCTGCTGGGTATCTTTCTTCACTGCAGCTGTTTGAATCTTGGCTTGCAAAATCAGAAGCTCTTCCCTGGCTGTGCAGATGATTACCTTACTTCAGGTAAAGTCTCAAATACCCTGAAGTATCTCACATAGGTTCTCACAATGTTCCTTATTTTTTATTTTATTTTCTTTTACCACATTTGCCCTGTTAATTTTTCACATTGGCTAATTGTGGATTCATCTCTATGGCTGCATAGTGGCTAGTCTGTCTTTGATTCTGTATCTTTTTGTATTTGTCTTTGCTGCTGCTAAAGAACCACAGGAAAAGAGGTGAAGATACTTGTAGCACTCAGATCCTGAGAAAAGACCATGCTGTCAAGAGAGAAAAATGGAGAGAAAATTCCAACAAATATAATAGTAAATTTAAATTATGGATGAAGGAGCACTTTGCTTTGCTGCACTGAGCCATGATGGTTTGTTGGAAGATCTAGTAAAGCCTGTCAGAAGATTGCAGTTTGTTCACCCTCTTGTCTTTACCCTTAAAAAACAGAAATTAGAAGAAGACCATAACTTTAGATTCAACCCTGAATGGAACAGAAAATCTAAATTTTGTTACAAACATATATTCTGATTGTTGATCTAAACACGGTCTCAGATTTAAACTGCTTAACTTTCATTGAATGAACCTAATTTTGAGTGTGCCTTCTGAATGACTCTTCTTTAACTGTATTTTGTATCTCTCTGTTCTTTTTAGAAGACATTAGTTTTGATGTATACCAGTCTACTAAATGCTCTGTGCTGTTATAAAAGGGAATGCCTTGAAGACATGAATAAATTTGTTCTTCACAGGCTTCTTCCATTCTTATCTTATGTATATCTAAAAGAAGCACAGAAAAATTGAACAAATTTTTCAAGGTCATGTAGAATTTTTGGGGTAGAAATTGAGCTGGTTTTCTTAACCCATTTCAGATTTTGATTTCATTATTGATCTTCCTCTTTGGTTTCATCTGGTGAGATACCTAAGAACCAATTTTTTAAAAAGCTAGGATGAAATTTTAAATAACAATTTTCCCATTACTGTCAAAGGTTTTGTTTTTATTACGTATCACTGGGATGATCCTCTTCTTCAGCAGCTCCAAACAGTTTATCAATTTATTGCAGCCTGATCAATAGTACCCAACAAAACAAACACTAAACAGCAGTAATTAGCAGGAATTGGGGATTTTATACCTGTCTTACAAGTACAGACATAAGATTTTTCAGTCTCTGATGGTTTTGACTGGCATTTTTAATATAGAAGCCACATTTACTTCATGTATATTTGGTGTTTGAAACACAAGTAATCTCCAAGATATATTATTATTGTGCACTCACTTATCAGTAATTCATAATACTTGTTTCACTGACTTTTAAAGCTTACAGATATACATTATTGATAATGAATTTTTATTCCCAATTAGCGTATTATTCAGTTTGGTTTAGGAATTCAGAATTTTTGGGTCCAATGCTAACCGATACTAAAAAAATGAATTTTGCTATTTTCCTAAATGAACCAGATCCTTGTCTGAGTTTCTTTCATGTCACTAGCTAATAAATGGTCTCTTCTATTTGTGTTAATTGAGAGAAGAGGCAGAGATAATGGAAAAATTATTGCAAAGAGCATTTCAGGTATGTCATGGTAAAAAATGACAAGCATTACATTAACATTTAGAGAAAAAGTAAGATATGACACAAATGACCTAAAGAAAGTTAAATTACTGAAGCTCATTTATTGCTTATCACTTTATAACAGCCTAGAGTTTGGTACAAATCACTTAAATCAAGTGAAGTGAGATTCCTGCTGAGTTTAGTGACTTTTGGATCATGTTCTGAAATGTTTTGTTTGCTGAGCTACAAGCCCAAAATTTCCTGCTCTGTCCAGGAAATTCCTATACTGCACTGATGATGTTGATAAATCATTTGTCAAAATAAGATGAGGTAAAGTTTCCAAGACTCATAAGAGCATTCAGCCAAAAAGTCTATTGAGATAGGCTGTCAATGTTGATCCAGCCAATTTCCATATACTATCCTCCACTTCTCTATCTGTTGGAAAGGGAATTGCAACCATCTTTCCACTTTCCCTTGAGCCATTGTGGTGTGAGCTGTTCATTCATTTACTTGTGATGGCTGAGGCTATATTAATCTTCAGAACTTATCCCACATTGTGGTGTACTGTCCTTGTCCATCAGCCAAACATCCACCCAGACTCTCACTCACTCCTCACCCCTGAAGGATGGATGGGGAGAACAAATAAAGTACCTGAGAAGACCTGCGAATCGAGATGTGGCAGTTTGATGAGGAAAGTAAAGGCAGTGCCTACAACTGAAGCAAAAAGACAAATTCATTCACTGCTTCCCATCTGCAGGCAGATGTCCAGCCACTACCTGGGAAGAGGCCTTGGCATACTTAACAATCACTTTGTGAAGACAAATGCTGTTATCATCACTGTTCAAATTTCCTCCTCTCTTCAGTTTTATTGCTGAGCATGGCATTGAACAGTATGGAATATTTCTTTGAACAATATGGGATATATATAGATTTTTAAGTGAATACACATATGCACACCCTTTGAATACTCCCAGTATACTTCCAGTGGAGGGACAGAGGACAGGACATGAAATAGCCTTGGTGCTGTGTTAGCACTTTCCAGTCATGGCCAAAACAAGGGAGCACTGGGGGATCCTCAGTGTGCTTTAGTTATAGATGCACAGCTCAATATCATATAGGCTGCTAAGAAGAAAGTTAACTCCACTCCAGCTAGAACTATCACGCACATTTATTACATTCAGAAGAATGTTCATCACTTTTCTAAATGTCTTCCATAAAACCTTTTTTCTCCCAAATTTCAGTTTTATATTGATCAACTGACAATAGACTTAAAGATTTTGAATTCTAAGGATGAGAGGTAGTGGCCTTAAGTTGACAAGGAAGGTTCAGTTTGGATATTAGGAAAATTTCTTCTGAGAAGGAGTGATAATGTATTGGAACAGGCCAGGGATGTGGGGGAACCACTGTCAGTGGAGATTTTCAGGAAGTGTGGAGATGTGGCACTGAGTGACATAGTCTAGTGGGTATGGTGGTGATAGGTTAATGGTTGAACTACATGACCTTAGAGATCTTTTCCAACCTTAATGGATTCTGTGATTTTATATTCAGTATTATTGTTGAAAGCCAACTAATCTTGTACAATTATTTCCTAGTTCGTAGGTTAAAACTACTCTTCCTTGAATATCATTATTGCTTAATAAATTGCATACTTTCCTTTTGAACAATATTAAATAATTACCCCTCTGTTTTGCAAGAGAAGGACTGTTCACATTATGTGTAATGCCTTATAAAATACTAATTGATGGTTTTGTGCAGTGTCTCAATGAAATAATTGCTTGCTTAGTGCAACACTTTCACTGAACAAGTGCTTATTCTTTACATTTTTTTATTTGGAAAGTAATTTTCCTTTCACAGTAATATTTTCAGAAAGATTTCTGTTTAGGAGTAATTGGACTATGATCTATAAGATTATTTGTGGAACCATGAGCTGTATTGCCACTGTTTCTATTTTTAGGGATTTTGTGGAAGCCACTTTTTTAAATCCCCCTTTTATATGCTTCATGCTTGCCTTTTTTTTTTTTTTCCCTCCTGTTAAGATTTGCCACATTTGTTACTCCACGGTTTGGAGGGAGACAGATTAAAGCCAGGGAGGCAACAAGGAAAAACTGTTTTTATATTTTATTTTCATAAATAATTGTGATAGAATTGTTTGTAGTTGGAAGTAGTCAGCTTGAAACTGAAGTAGTGCCTACATGCATAGAAAATCTACATGGATTTTTGTTCCTATAGAGACCTGATTGTTGAACTGTTTGTGCTATAGTGGGATTTTTGTCAGTGTGCCATGATGTGCATCTTGTCAGACAAGATCTCATGTTGGTAAAACTCCGTGATTCCTTTGTAAGCCTAATACAGGATTTCAAATGTGAAGAAGTGACATATTTCCTCTGTGCCTGCACTGACTGAGATACTGCTGCGAAGTCCTAGTGAGACACAACAGAAACACACAGCTGGACTGGGATACTGAAGTTATTTCCAGATCCCATACTTCAAATCAGTGAGATGAGTTCAAACACATTTTTGAGCACCAGAATCAAAACAGACATGCACGGAAACCTGAGGTTGAATCTGGCTATCAAAGACTATCTGGATAGTTTCTGGTAAAAATAGTATTCCTTTTCTCAAGTCTACTTGCAGGCTATCAGGACTGCAGAGATTAACTAATAGAATGTGCTACAACTGTGTTTTTATATTAAGGAAGCAACATTTTCAAATTTCCATAAATACTTTTGTACTTAATCACATATTTTTTAAGATTGCTATGATATGAAGGGCTCACAATGGGGCTTCCCTTTGCTCAAAGCTGAAATTCCTTCCTTTTTGGGACAGTAAAAGGAGCTGTTTAGAACTATGTCCTTAGTGAGCTGATTAGGATGCATATCATTAAATTCCTAAAGACTGGCAGATCAACAATTGTTTATCAAATGAAAATTTCTTTTGGTTTATCCTCAGAAAAGATTAAACAAGAGGAAGCAAGCCTTATTTGTGAATGGTAAGGAGGTAGTTTTTCTTTGCTTGAAAATTCAACTATAATCTTGTTTACCCTTTTTTTTTCCCTCTATTAAATTATCATTGTCCCTCACAACTTTGTTTTCACAATGAAGATAGTGAAGTAATCTGGACTGAACTGAACATATTCTGACAGTACAGTTCCTGTTTGCATCCACTCACTGACAAGAAAAAGAGAAAATAAAAAAAAAAGACGTGAAAATTTCCTACTGGAATTAGGTTACTGCAGATGCATTTAGTGACACACAGGATGCAAAATGTTGAAGAGTTCATTCTCAGTTTAGTTAGTCTTGCCCACAAAAAATCACTCAAGTTTAATTTTGAATTAAATAGTGGCTATATTCTTATTTCAGTGACATGTACATGATTTTCCTTAGTTTCTCTGTAGATCAATATATTCTAATTACTTTGGCAAAATCAATATTAAGTAAGTGAAAAAGCATCAGTGACTAAATGATAATAGTAAAGAAAATAAAGATGATTTGGTACCTATTGCTTTAATTCACAAATCTCTCATCTTAGTCAGGTACTGCCTTATCAGTATTATGGTATGAAAACAACTATTATTATATTATATACGTTGCATGCCTATACAGAGGAAAAAATATTTTTTTTCAGTGTCCTATGGGTGCAAAAGGATATTTTTAGGTTTTAGAGTGGGAAGATCACAAAATTGTTCTCTGAATGAAGGACACTAAGAAATACATTGGCTAGTAAGAAAATAATCAAGTATTTCAGTTTTGTTGTCAGAATACCACAAGCAAAAAAGTTAAAAAAAGAATCACTGAGTACATCTGATCGGAATCTGATCTGGCTTTTTTTTTCTTTCTTTCTTTCTTTTTTTTTTTTTCCATTATATGACATAATTCTCTTTAGTTAGAATATCAGTTTTGGAAATATTATGCTATCACACTGAATACAAAACAAACCTTTCCATAGAATGGCAAGGAGCACTTAAACAAGATTTGCAGAATCTGAATAGTTTATGACATTTTTATGAAGAAATCTTTCCACCACACAAAATAAAAGGCCTCATTTTCAAGCCACAGAATTTAGCTTAAAGATATCTATATCTACAAAACAGTGAGAAAATTAGATATTCTTTTATGCATGATTCTTTAAGTTAGGCACATGTAAAAGCTGAAAGTAGAGGGCTCTCCAAAAGTAATCCCTCTTATTTTATGGTCTTGCCCACAATGTCAGAGGTGGGTGCTGGTATGGGAGTAAAGGTTGAACCTTCCCATCCATACTCCATTACATTTTGTTTTTGTGTGACAGATGGCAACAGAGGGGCAGTCTGACAAAATGACGTCTGGCATGGAAGTGTGTATGGAGCAAATGTGTGGCACTTGCTGAATGTTTATGGAGACCAAATAGTGGACGTGAGCACGTGAGGTTGTGGGTGGTGTACTGCAGCAGTGGTGACAGTGACAGTGACATGAAGTGCAAGTCACATTCCAGATGGCCATGTAGATTTTTATGAGCCCAGTATTCAGGCTCTCATTCATTGCTGGCAAAATCGTATAGCTAATGGTGGTCACTATGTTGAAAGCCAGTGTTTTGTAGCTGAGAATTTGCTCTAACAGTATTATTGTGTTCTCTGTATATGTTATAATTTCAATGCAAATAAGTAGGAAGTGTTACTTGCAGAGCCACCTATGTACTTCCAGAATCTTAAACATTAGAGTGAGGTTTTGTATAGCTGTTTTGCATATGAAGGGAGCATACAATCAGACTTCCATTCTGCTTTTTTGGTAGGTTGTTGCTTACAAAATGCTATGAAGTTGTGCCATTTCAGGACAGATCTGAAATGGGGCTGCCCCTCTACAAATATTTTTAAGCTCTCCAGATCTAACAGAATAACTTGTACTTCCTCCTCAGTAATACTACTAACTCAGAATTTAACCAGATCCCATTGCCAATTCATCTTAACTGATGTGAGCCATTTAGTATGCATCTGAAATCAAATTTAATTATTTTGAATGTCTTTATTGTGACAGCTCTTCCATTTTTTTTTGTTCAGAATTATTGAAAATTTTAATTGCATTATCAACCAACAGATGGTATTCTGTGCTCAAAGCCATAGTGTTATTTTTAAAAATACTACTATTAATATTTTTATTAGTATCTCAATGTTCTTTCTTTGCCCATCACTTCTTTATACATAAATCAGGCTTGACAAAGTTTTTGTCTGATTAAAATTTAAACAAGAGTTTCAAATAGGAAGATAAATTAGTGCAGCAAATGCCAGATATGTGCAGACACCATGGAAGTACACTTTGCAGCTAATTACTTCAGCTTTCTTCCATGCAGGTGCTTAGCCCTGGGAAGCACTAAAGGGTGAATGAGCCCTGAAAACAGGGCATAGTCAGATGGGAGAGCACAATGAAAAATATCTGAAACCTTTTAAAAATGGATTTGCTCTAACAAATGGGAATGTAAACTCTTCAAGAGTAGGAAGCAGGACACCTACTGCTTGAAAACATATTGTATGGGAGACTATGTGACAGGGTTTGTCCTTGCCCTCAGGGGGAAAGAGAAACCACAGAACTTTCTGAAAAAGTCTTCAATGATTCTCAGTATTTTTGCATTATTTGCACTCTCATTTATCTGGATCTAGGGCTTCAGGTCATGAAAGGATAGGAAACATTTACTATTGTCCCAGTGAATTCGCTGGTGTGGCTCTGTAATGAGCTATGGCCCAGCTCAGCTGCAATCAGAGTCATTAGTAAGAGTTTTGTTGTCTTGAGAGCAAGTTAATCAAGCTCTGAGCACTTGGGTAAGTGGAACAGAATAGACCTGAACAGACTACTCTTTTCTTATAATGTGACATTTTTCTCCCAAGACAAGGAAAAATTGCGTAGGAAGATCAGGGGCAGATTACATTTTAGGATAAAGAGACAAAATATGAAAGATGGACAAAACAACAGTAATCCCAAGCCCTTTCCAGCCTGGATAAAGGATGCGACATGTGGCATTTTCTTGAGGTATACATGTGGCTTGGAGAATGTCATTAGAAATCGCCATTTATGTCTTACAAATTCCATCATCTAAAGAGGATTACGAGATTACAATTTTAAAACAACTAGAAGCCTGTTCCTGTTCTCACTCCTAGCACTGTCACAAGGCAAGATTAAAGTTGTGCCATTTGCTATTTCCATTAACCCGTTAGTCTGAGAACTGAGTGCCAAGTCAATGTCCCAAGGACAGGCTTGATCACTGACCTCTGAATTCTTCGTCCTTTCTCTTACAAATTAGATTTTGCCACTTTCTGCCCTCTTCCATGTACGTAGATTAGCATCTTTGGAATATGGTGTCTCTACCAATATTCAATGTTCATGTTTTCTGAAGATTTCTAAGTCTACGCAGGCCTTGAGTGTCAGTTCCATGGGTGGCTGGCAGCAGATGGTCACCCTGTTGTCATCAAACTCCTACTGAGTCACAGTGCTATCCTGATAGTGTGAAATTATGTATGCTTTAGAGACTGACTTCTGCCTATATCAATCACAATAGATTATTATGAGAGGAAAATAAAATTTATTGCAACACATTTCCTGCAATAGGTAAAGGCGATTTCTTTCCGTTCACAAGGGTTGCAAGGGGAACTCAAATTCTACTTCTACCACCAAACCCAATGACTCAGTCTTTAGGAAAAATAGAATATAACATAATTTTCTCCAGCACTCATTCCAGACTGTAATCTGATGGCCCTCCTTGGCTGCTGTGCCTACTTGCTGTGGAATGGAACTGAAAATCTTGGCAGAAACTGAAAGTTAAATGTATTCAGAAGGCTGGGTGGAAACAATTTTTCATGCAAAAGTATAATATAAATGTAGTGCAATTTAATAAGTTACTGAGACAAAACCTCTGGAGGGAATTCAAATAACCAGCAAGGTGACTTCCTAGGGGAAAGAAAGTACTTAAAAGAGTGATGGGAGGAAAATGTTTTACAAATTCCTTTTAAAAAATCTTGCTATTAAAAGACAGCAATACTTCACTCACAAATCAATCAAAATTTTCTGGAGTCAGACTTGAGGATATACTGTGGAAAAATATGTGGTGTATCAGAAAAGAGCTTTATGTATTAGAGAGAAAGCTTTTTTTTAATTCTAATTTTTTTTTTTTACATGAAGAATTCTTTCTGTGTTTTTCCATAATATGAAGTATTTTATCTGAGAATGAAGAAATAGTAACAGTATCAGCAACATCATTTTTGTTTCTTACTAAAGAAAGCAAAATGGAGGAGATGTAAGCCTACCATTTGAGGAAATAAAAGGATGAGAATGGTGCTCAGATTGGCTTGAGGTGTACCTAAGGCTACTGAGGGGCTACAGGTGCACACAGTTGCTTTTTTCATCTTCTGACACGGAGCCAACTTTTTTTTTTTTTTCCTAGTTCTGTGTAAGTTACTAGAAACTGCTTTATTCACTCCAGTCACTGGAGAACGATGGAGCTTATTTCAAGTTATTTTCTCAGCTTGACACAATGTACTGACCCATGATTCCCAAAGCTGATTCAGCAAAATGCTTTCATCTGCATTGATATAAACTCTGAAAATATACAGCTGCTGCAACATGAAAGTAATTTTAAATGATGGGCAGAAATGCCAGGAGGTTGAAAAGGTTTTTGTTGCTCTTGTGAGAGTGAATGAGGAACCAGAGAGAACGTCGGAATATTGCAAGAATGAACGGCAACTGAAGTCACAGAGGATACTGAAAGAGCTGAGGCATTAAATGAATACTTTACAAGCAAGAACACTAAAAGATGCGCCAGCTGAAACTGGCTGTTGTATCCACTATCACGGTTGACTTCAGAGCTAGTGAGGCACAGATATTGAATAAGTTAAGAGAAGTCGAAATCAACAAATCATCCATGCTACGTGCAACCTTGAGGCTGTAAAAGGAGATTGGAATAGTACACCGCTCAGGTATGCTGGTCTTTACTCTGCAGCTACGAATGCCGAATTCACAAACAGTACAGAAAGAAAGATGCTACTGGCTGAATACCACAAAATCTTAATTAAATCCTCATCACTACAATTGAACCAGATTTGTCATGTATATTCCATTAGTAAATAGAGAATTTTACATATGTATTTAATTCAGCATATCTCACTCACATGAAACATGCATGTATATATTTGGAGATTTAAACAAAAGTTTAAGTACCAAAAACATCAGATATGCTTTGTGACACATGCTGTTTGATATTTGTTGGGTCCATTGTATCACTACTAATTTACAGAAAAGAAACTGAATGAAGCAGTGGGTAAATGACACTTCTAGTTTCTTGCTGTGTTTTCATCTTTTATTTGTTTTTATGTATTTTTCTTTGATGAGAATGGAGAGATAAATAATTAAAGTAGGCAGCCTGTGATGTCAGCAGTGCATCTTTTTCGGAGAAGTACACTTGCTGGGCATGACCCTTGACACTCGTGTGTATATTTCCCTACATGGTTCCCTATTTCCCTAGTGTCTTGCTTAGCAGAAGAAAGCAACAGCTCTGTAAGGCACATGACTCCATACTGTTGTAAATGGCCATGGTGGCCTAGAAGATTAATCTCTTGTTCCTTTTTCTGTTTCATCTGCCTGCATGCAGTAATAAAATAAATCATCCTTCATTCAAATGCCCAAAATAAAATAAGATGTCAGCTAAGGGGTTTATATTTTAATATATCTTGAAAGATCACTTCCCCGGTTGGTTTAATCTATACTAAGAAGAGTACAAATGAATATGTAGCCATATAAGTAGCAGATGCTGACTGAAATACAAACACAATGGGAATTAGGGGGGGTTGGATAATACAAAGGGAGGAGAACTATGTCTTAATCCCAATCCTTATTTGCATCATTGGGATTACTCTTGTGAATATGAGGTACAAGATAAGATTGGTAGTGATTGTTGTTTCAGGTTCAAGCTCATATATGTGAGGAAGGATCATTTCTTTTGGTTTCAAATTTGCTTATAAAAATTTTTACGCAATAAAACATTTTAATAAATCATTGCTTAGCCTCTTTGGCATATGATATCCATTGTGCAGTTCCTTTTTAGGATAGGCATTGATGAGTAGAATACTAATTTAATACCAGAATGAGCTATGAAACAACCAGGGATATAATAGTGAAATTTGAACAAAACTTCTGTTTGAAATGGTTGTCACTTACTGCATAAAATTTAGATTCTCTTATTTTAAAAAATATTGTAGTGAAATTATGTATTTTTCATCTAGTAATGCACATATCCAATCCAAACTGAAATTTCCACAGGAGATGTGTTTTCATTTCAAAAAGCTGTCATTCTTTTCCTAAATATATTAATTAACATATTTTCTCAGCTCTATTAATGGGAAGCTTGTGAGTGCTATCCTGAAATATTTCTGCCTATTTTTTCTACCTTTGCAAATTTAGAGGAGAAAAACTCAAAATAAAAGCACATATACATGATATTTATGTATATAGTTATATATATCCTCACTTGTAGTACTGACTTATCCTTGATAGGTAGGATAAAAATACAAGTTCAGTAAAAAGAAAGGGAAATATGCCATTTTTTCTAATCTCCTGCCCATTCTTCAAAATTATCTCTTTAAAATTTGATGTATGAACTGAATGGGGAATATAAGAGATTGTGATATATGTAAGGTTTGGATATTCCCATTATTCTCTAGGACTCTTTAAAATACATTAAATGTGTTGCATCTTGTATTACAGAGGCCAGTAATAGAAACACGAGATCTTCTGCAGAAATTAGTACATCTTGATAAAGTTTAAGGTACAAAAATCTATACTACTATAATATTCAATATTTTTATAAGGTGAGGATTTTTGGCTGGAGTAAACCAGACTTTATTTAGGTTCTATAATGATAAGTTATATTTAAATTGAAAATGAAATTTTAATTTTCAGCAACTTAGGCAGGAATTAGCCAGCTGCGGAGTTCATAGGCCCAGGACTTCTTTTTATTTTAGCAAATTTTGAGTCCATTTTCTTCCTGCTCAGTAAGGAATAAAATGTAATATTTAAAAAATCATTTTAAGAGAGAAGTTCTCTATCTTGTCTTTTTCCAGTGCATTTCTGAACTATACAATTTGCTGTTCTCAAGACTCAGAATGCTGTTCCACTTTCTTCTGTAGGATAAACCAAAAACATCCAGTAAAGTGATTATCCTGCTTGCTTTGTAATTCAGTGGAATAATTCTTGGTCCCTGATAAGTTTTTTCTGCATCCAATCATCTTGTGGAGAAGTTCTGAAGAGAACAGATTGATCCTGGGTGTACTCAACCAACCCAACTTCATCATCTAATGCTGTTGCCTTCAAATGCATCCTCGCAATGGTACCAGTGCTGCATCCTTCTGCATAGCAGCATTTAGCAATCAAAATCCATCACAGAGAATTTGTATGGGCAGAATGAAGTTTCATCCAGAAGGAATTATGCTAGCCTTTAATCTGGTTTGTTCTCCAGATTTACAGAAATTTCACATGTAGAGGATAACTCAATCCATTTATAGTATTTCCAAAGCAGTGCAGGCCTTTTTGCTGCTCACAGCTCTCATTTGGCTGTAGGCTCAGCTGCTGAATCCTGTAAGTCTGTAAAATGCCAGCTGCCTGGCCCTTTACAGCCTACTACCCAGGAAAGGATTTCATACAACATAGGATTTAGCTCACAAACTATCTTGTAAAGCTCTGAAAACAATAGCATTTTCTGCTATCTCTTTAAAACATTCAAACATGTGATGAGTGATACAAAGGTTTTATCTATATAATTCTGGGGTGAATCAGTTTTAGAGGTGTTACTGGCATGATAAGCATATAATAATCTACATTACTTGTAAGTAACAATGTTACAATGAAGATGTGCATTTTTCCACACAGACTAGTGATAAGCCTATTATATGCTCTCTATTATTGTTTATTGGAAATGTGGTAGTTCCTATAGATCTTAGTGGAGGTGGCCACTTAGAGCAAGCACAAATTAAGGGATAGCCTAGGTAGACCTTATTTTCTAAATTAGCGAGTTTCAGAAAGAGAAAAAGAGTATTATCATCTTCATTTTAAAGACTGAACAGACCAGGACTGTGAAAGACCAAGTACCTCCTCCAGTCTTTGCACAGTGCAAATGTCAGAGCCACAGTCATGTCCAACAACTTGCACTGCACAATAGGCACAAAAATTTCAAAACAAAACGTGAGTTTTTGGTTAGTTTCACATTTGTACGTATCTGTGAAGGGAAGCAGTGATTCACCAGTGCTGAATAGCACTCAAAATAAAGTGATGAGTGAAGATTTAAAATCTGCCAATGAAATCCCCAAGTGTCTGTTCATACAATATCCTGATCTGAAGAGGCTTAAAAACAGACACTGAATCCAATTCCTGACTCCACATAGGACCTCCCAAAATTCAACCCCTACGTCTGACGCTCTGTCCAGACACTCCTCGAACTTCTGCAGCTTTGACATCATGACCTCTAATGTCTTCAGAAATGCATGCTGCCCATTCTTCTGCTCAGAGAATTAACTGATTGCTTATTTCAGAATAATGAATGAAAAGTGAAAAATTAAAGCTTGTAGGAAAAGCAGACAGAATACAAAACAAGGATTTTCAAAAATGGCGTAGGGGAATTGCAAGTTTTCCAGACATGTGGAACATGCCATTTTGTCTTGTCACATGTGGACTAACAGGAAAAGTTCATAAGTACACAGAAAACAATCAGAAGCCTACGGGAAATATTCTGTACTATTTGTTTTGCATATATGAATGTGCTTGCTCATGTATAATGTAATGCACAAGAAAGCCATTCAATTATTTTTTTCCACAAAAATAGTATATATGATGGTTTTGCACTGCTAAGTTTAATACCAGCTGGGGCTGGATTCTCCACCTGAGAATTACACAGTGACGTAAATCACTTTGGAAGTAAAATGCTGTAGCAGTTAAAGATGTCATTTCCTCTTAACACCGTATGCTGAGAGACACCGTGACTATTTTGAAGCTAAAGAGCTTTTCCTAATTCACTACACCACATAATCAAAATGATGAAGTTAAAACACTTTCTATCAAACAAAGTAACCTAAATAGCTGTTTTTGTAGAGAAACAAAGGAGTGTGCACACACACTATCATTCCCAGGACTGAACTGTGGGAACCAAAGCTGAGAGCAGCAGTGCCTGCACAAGCATCTGCTAAACTTAACTCTGGAGAGACGTGGGCTGTCTCTAGACCCCATTATACAGCTCTTTTCTGAGAACAATGAAAAAGAATGCAATTGCTTGATTACAATAATATTTTTAATTTGAAGGGGAATTTTGCTTAGAAAATAAGAAGAGATTCCTTAGATCTAGCTTAAGAAATTGACCTGAGTTTTGGAGTGTAGGGTTCAAGTTTGTTTACTTTAAGCACTAAATTAAAAATGAGAATACTATGGCAACAGACCATAGGAAAGAAACAAAATGCTGACTAATCATAGTTAATTTTGAAATCAATGGTAAAGTGTTATGAATGCCTAAAGGAATAGAAATGTCTTTTCTTTGCATACACAGTAACAGACCCTGGGTTCAAGAAATGATATATTACTATGATATCTTCTGCCTTTTAAAATGACATTTGAAATAAATGGCATATATTCCTCTTATAATTTCTTTATTAGTAACACAAATTTCACCATCTGTGATTATCATCATAGATGGCAGATGAAAAATTCCCCTCTGCCAATGAACACACTAGTTGAGTTACACAAGGGAGGCACGTGCCCTTTGTGCATATAAAGAGCTCAGCCAGTGGTTCCTTTACTGTCATACAGCAGTTATAAGCCCTCTGCTTGACAGGCATCTAACTTTCCTGGATTTCTCTGAACAGATTATCACGTTTCACAGGTGAGGGAATATGTCAAAATTAAGGAACATAAACTTTCTGAGTGCATTTGGCATAGTCCTGAGGACTGGCAATGTACCTTATCCCACAATCAATTTCTTTTCCATCTTGATTGAAGGAAATGTATGACTTAGCTGCAAGCTCTGTTGAATTCTCTATCATGATCTCTGTAGATATGCAAATGAACATTAGCTGAAGAATATCAAATTATGGAAATTCTTAAAGAACATTACGGCTCCAGGAAGAGAAAAAATAGTCTCTTGCCAGCAAGACATTTTCTCTTTGAAAGAAACACTTGAGTGACATGGAGTTGAGGCTAAAATATAAATTAAATCTGAAAAGCTGAGTGAGAGGTAATTATTAAAATGATTTGGATTAGATAGAGAAATTCAAGTACTGTTTCAACAGAAAGCTTGCATGCCTGCATAAAGAAATATGTGAATTCATTGTCAGGCAGTGACTTTCAATGAATTGCTACAAAAGAAATAACAGTTTCTACAAATGGAGCATGGAGAGACAGGAATTCAAATGAACATAAGGAATTCACTGCTGTGTAAGTGAGCTGATATCCAGTGTCAGATAGATCTAGGGTGTGAACTGTGTACTATAGTCCCCAGGACTGTGGTTTCACACTAGCTGACCAAACAAAAGTATCTACTGCTACCTGAGTTGCCTTGGGATGTCCAGAATCCCCTCTTCATGCCACGTCCAGTAGCTGGTTTTAAGTATTCTGCATTACTCGCTGAAGTTTTCTTTTCACTAGTTTTACCCAGTAGTTATTTATGAAAAAGACTATCCCTTTGTACCTATATATGTGCAGATTTCAAGTTTTCTTCTGTCATCTAGATATGATGTGCTTTTTATTCATAAAAAATTCCTTTTTTTTCAACCTTGTTTCACTGGAAAAAAGTAATCAAAAGAAGAACTAAAAGCCAAGTAGTGATGGGTTGGAAAGGTATATTCAATAAATTTTATTCACTGTCTTTTCATATAGACTCAAAATGATGGTGACACATTGAGTTTCAGCACTACAAACAGAAGACAACAACCTGGATCACTATATATATAGAGAGAGAAAATCTGAGACTTTGCCATGGAAGTGTATGTTTATGCTTGCATTTTTATGAACGTGACCAGATTCTGGATCTACAAGTCTGTACAAAGACATCTGTGTATTCTAATAGGGATCATGATTCTACTGCACATACGGCCGTGTGGAAGTAAATATAAGGGGAATTATTTTCCTATTCCCCACTGGAATCCCATCTGGCACTACTAATTGACCAATTACCTTCAACAGCTAATGGATAAAATGATAAAGAAACTACTGAAGGATTAGATTACTAATCTTTAGCAGAAAAATTGTCAACTACTATTTCTGTCTGAGAAATAAATTCTGTTAAGTTTCAATAATTCACTTTCCTAACTGAAAGAAAATAAGTTGCAAAGGAAATTTTAGATGCTAGTGGGCTGCCTAACTTGGCTTTTTCCTTTGATTCTGATCTTATTTTAATTACTTTGCCACCCTCTCTTGTCTGCTAATGAATCTGTCCTTAATGGTCCAAGGCTCTTCTCACTGAAGGCATATGCTCTCACAATAGTGATTCATTGAGCCAATAGATGTCTAAATTCAGTCTTTTCTTGTTTTAAATGTTGTAATACATTTCGGAAATGAATCAACTGAGACATTGGGATACCTATCTCAGCTTTTTATAAACTATAACTTACACATTCTAGATGCAATTCCTTTTTGTTCCCTTGATTGTTCTAAATAAGCCATATCCACCCATAATTTAAATGCTGTGATCTATCCTGTGAGTTTCCATAAAGCCCATTAAGTGCCACAGTCTTGGCTGTATTCTGAAAATGAAAAAGACTCTTACATTAAATTATTCATGTCATTGTATTTGAAACAGACACATGAAAAGAATATACCTTCAAGCAAACATTATGAACAATATATTTTAAAATGCTATTTGATCAACTTGAAGGAGGTATAAGAAAATATTTGCTTCTAACTTTTGAAATAAACATCCAGTTCACAACTCCTCATAAGCAAACATTTCAAAGTTTTTTGTTTTCTATTTTTTGGGGTCTTTAGGGAGAGGGTTTTTTTTTTTTTTTAAATAAGTGGATGTTGATGGTTTTAAAAAGAAGGTATTCAGCAGTTTTTTTCTCTTCAGTTAGTCTGATCTAGGTGAATGAACAGATAAAAATCTACTCAGTGTAATCCTCCAGAGTAACACCAGTGGTTGAATGACACAAGCATATAAATCTGAGTTTTTCTTAGCCTGCTTATATTTTTTGCACCTTAACTAAATCACCTCCCTCATTTCAGAGTGGGGTGTCAGGTCAGCAGCAGGACTGGCACACTGTTGTGAAGACTGTTTCTGATTCTGATTCTGTTTTCTGAACAGAAATGCAATATTGGTCTGAATATTTAACAATTTGTTTAAAAGATTGCCACCTTCTTAATTTGGTTTTGTATGATTCTGGGAAATGAAGATCTCTGTATTGACAAGTTAGGAGTATACCCTGCTTGATGCTTGGAACTGTGAGCAGTGTTATGCTTTATTAGATTAGCTCATGTTTTTGAAAATGTGTTTCTTTCCCATTTTTCCCATGATATTGATGAAACAGCTCTCAACTTATGATTTCCCATTCATATTTTTGAACATCCTATATTAACTTTATATTCACTAAAAAATGTTAACCAACTACATATTCTGACACAACGAAGATGCTAATTAGTACTGAAGGAAAATATGCACTGTAATTACAGATGAACGAAGCATCCTTAAAGATTTGTATTCCCAGAAAAGCCGAGAGGAAGCAGTGGAGGCTTAGAAGCACCATGACTAACAGAGTGAGAAGTGATACTTGTCTATTGCTGCCTTTTGTCTACCAGAAAAGCATGAGTAGTGCTGGCTTTTCTCTCTTTTTCTAAAAAGATCAGCCTGTGAGCTGGCGCTTGGCTGACCTTCTGCGCATTCCCAGAGGTTATAACCAGAATAAGAATACCTGCAGTTATTTGTTTCCCCAAATCTCCTGTAACTGATTGATTCAGCCCCTATTACAAAGGTGAAGATGAATCTCCTATTTACCACTGTGCCACTAAAAGCACGTTTCGGTTCTGAATACTTCCAGATGTTTTTCCATGGAAAAGTTCATTTTTCCCTTTAAAAAATTCTGGAAAGGAAATGTAGAAAGGTAGAGAATTTAAGAGACTCTTCTACTTTCCCGTGATCAATTTCTGACCTCTTAACCATGGAGAGGTTGTTCACTGTGAAAGACCTTAGTATCATGCATATTTAATTCTTCAAAACAAACCATAAAATTTTTGTGTGAAAGAACTTAATTTTGGAAATAGTATAGAATGTAAATGTAGATTGCTATGTGGGAAAGAATTTAAGCCTGAGTGGCATAAATAGAGACTAATGAACAATACAGTAGAGCATTTCTTCTCACAGAGGATTTTTACAGCTTATCTGCCAATTATACTGAATAGCAGTAAGGACAGTTTGAATCATTCAAGGCCAGGCTGAACGAGGCTTTGAGCAACCTGATCTAGAGGGAGCTGTCACTGCCTATAGCGGGGTGGGGGGGGGGGGGGAACTAAATGATCTTAGAGGTCCCTTCCAACCCAACCCATGATTCTATGATTACAGAAGACTGCTATATTCCTGAAGTACCAGAAAATATTAATTAAATATTCAGAGAAACTTCACAGTCACATCCTGACAAAAAATCTTTTCTGATGTTTCGCTTGTTAGCTGTTTAGTATTGTTAGTGGTTCAGGACTAATGACATGACACAGAGCAGTTTATTTCTATCCAGGGCAAGGTAATGCTATCTCATGAGCATTGCATTGTTTGAATATTGAATGTCTGGAATTGCCTCTGGATTTTATTTTCTTTGAATATTATCAGAAACGAGGCTTAATTCTGGATTACATTTAGTTCCAAACTGACAGTGTCCTCAATTTTAATAGTGGACTCGTTTGTAGACTTCTGAGGATATGGTGCAAGAAACCACTGCTGTTAAGCTAAAATGGAAATCTTAAAATTTAAGTTTCTCTCTGAAATTATAGTTTGCATATAATCCACATTAAACCAGAACAGTTCTTCAGCAAGGTCCTACTTGTTTTATTATGTATGGAAAAGACATGTATGTGCATACACGCCTGAGTTCTTGCAACTCTCTATAATGTTTTTGCTTCCACTGAGCAGCAAAAGAGTGAGAAAGCTTCCACAGTATTCACCAAGCCTTCAATTAAGCTGATACTAAATCAAAAATTTTTTTTATTGACCACTGGAGTAGGAAAAATGCACCTCTTTCTAGCCTCAGCTGTTCAGTACTTATTTCTTACTAATCTCAAAAGAGAGTGCAGAGGAAATTACTTTAGTGATTCTCCAATTGAGGATATAAATACATGGCATGAGTGGCGTAGAGCATCTCACATTTTATTGGCTTTGGATGTAAAAGATCTTTTTGGATGTCACAAGCTATAAAATTATCCTGTTTGTTCTGCAGAAACTTGCTTGCATAGGGTACAAAAAGCAGACCAAGTATTAAGAGCTTATATGTATTGCAGAGCTTAGCCTAGAGATGAAAATCTGAAGGCACTGAGAACAGCCTATGGGCATGGAAATGTAGTGAGAGGAAAATGCATTGAAATCCTACTCTCTCTTTGTAAGTATTGCACATGCTGTTTTTCTAGCTTACCTGCTACACCAGGCCAAAAAGCTAACAGTCAAATGTGCCAAGTACAAATATTATATGCCTTTTTTTGGTACATAGCTGATTGCTTCTTTTTTGTCTGAATATAAAATGTTTCCCTAATACCTTTACTTCAAAGAAAAGAATTTCAGTGCACAAATCTGCTATTTTCTTTACACTGTAGAAATGGAGCATATTATAATGATGAAAAAGAAAAAAAAGATTTGAAAAAAAAAATGCTGGGGGATTTGAAATTCAAAATGTGACAAACTCTGGCTAGCAGGCAGTGACTGGCATGTGCTGTGTGGAGGGGGACCACAGGAGGAGGCAGAATGGTTCCAGAACACTAACATAGTTCTAAATTTCTGCATCTATCGCAGATTAAACCATAACTATCAGCCTGTGCTTTTTAATTTAAACTAGAAGACTAAAATTTTCCTGTTCAGATCCACCTCTTCTTCAGTGATGAATTATATTCTGATTATATTAGGCTGAGGATGCAATAAACACCTGAAAAGGGGGAGCTGGAAAAAAATGAGAGAAGCACCGAGAGCCCCTTATCTACAGTGACAAAATTGCCACCACCATAATCTCTACTAAGTGCAACGAAATTACAGTGTAACAGTTCTGAAATTACATGTGACATCTGCATGAATACCAAATCAATTCATAACGTTCAGCCCTATTACAGAAAGCACTTACTGAATTTATACTGATTACAACTCTTACAAATTAACAGTTACCCAAGCAAACTTACTTCCGAGTACACATGTATTATTTAAAGATCACCATTTAGTCAAATGGAGGTAGCAGTGCAAATAATACCACCACTTAGCATGGCATGTCATATCTGAGTAAAAAAACCCAATATTTTAAACTCCTTTAGAGCACCTGATTTTTAGAAAAGACCTTTTTTTTTTGTTCTTCCTCTTTTTTAATTTATTTTATTTTTGATTAAGAATGCTGCACCATTCTTCCCTCCAGTCTCTCAAAAATGAAGTCTAAAGAAGGAAAAATCAAGAAAGAATATGATAAATGTTCACATTATGCAGAATTTGCCTTTTTCAAATCCCATTCCCCATTGTGCAAGCCAGAATTTTATAGAGATATAAATCACTAAGAAATAAGAAGCCAGTAATGAGATAGAAGTATATTTGAAATATGGATGCAAATCCTCACCACCTGCTGAGCAAAAGTAGTCTGCCGAGACTGTCCTGAAAACTGAACTGCCATTAACATCTTGTAAGCGCTAAATTTGTAGCAGAAGAATGTTGGAATTATATGTCTGTGAAATGCCAAAGGCTTCTTTGATTTATCTCTAAGCAGAATGTTTCGGCAACATGTACATAAATATTTTAAAAGGAATTTAATTTTTATTTTAGTCACACAATAAATCTTTTTATTGCGCAACATCATCTCATCCCTAAATAAGTTACTATTTTGATATGAGCATGAAAACTGTTGTGTTCATTCCCCTTTCTGGTTTGATGAATACTATTTGAATATACAATATATCAGAGCGCTTATTTACATAAAAACCTTGCCATAGGCTGTTTAATTTCCTCTGGAGCATCTATTCATTTAGACATAAATTATCCAATGACTACCAATTGACTTACATTTAACTCCACCTCTGGACCTCTCAAGGGTACACCAGAAGAGAGCATCAGATAAAAATAGCTAAAGGAAACCCTTCTGGAAGCTGTGAGTAGGTGTGCTGGCTGCCACGCATACGCTGGCAAAGGAAAAATATCAGAGGCTTACTGTTTATTTTCTTCTTGGTGCCTTTTATAAACAGCAGTATGACCTCCGGCAGCAACTGTCTGACTGAATCTTACTTACTGTGCATTTCGGATGTCACTGCAGTTAAAGTTTGGTTGTATAGTGTTAGATGTGGCAGAAATGTTTATCCTGTAACTTATAACGTCTCCAGAGGACAATAAAATGGGCATGGATTATTTTTTTCTGCTTGATAGGATGCTGAAAATAAGCTCCTGTAGTGGTAAATTTGCTGTGAGCAGGACAGGCTGGTGCAGAGCTAGTTGCTGTTCCCAGTCAGTTTGGCACTGTGGACCATGAGCTGCAGAACATGAGTGCTGACAGTGTGGATGGACGGGTGCATTGGTATGCAGCCTTTATGCTGTTCTCTTTGCAAGCTCTTTACTTGCTTTCTTGTCAAAAGAAAATTGTGATGGAGCTACAGTAAACCTCTCTTCAGGCATGTGAGTTCATTCTGCACAAATCATACTGCCCTGCCTGCAAATTGATTATCATATCTGATTTATTTAATCTCATATTCATAGCACAGAACATTTGCTCTAGCATTCAGAAAGGAACAGGCACAAGTGTAAATAACAACTGGCAGTTGGAATGAGGCTATTAAGAAAGAGATTTTCAAAGGTTTAAATAGAAGCTGATATCAAGCAGCTCTTTTACTGCATGCTAGATACCTGTCACTCATTTCTCCCTCTGAAGATCTTCCCAGAAACCCTTTATATTAAATAAAAGTTCAGAGTCAGAGCATAAGTATATGTGCTTACAAATCTATTGCCTTATTTCTTGAAAATGTGACTGGATTGTTCTCTGCAGAAGTTTTAGACTGCAAGCCAAACTGACATAAACAAGTTCAGATACATACAGGATTTTAAACGAGTGTTGAGGCTAAGTCCAGGGACAGAGTTTCCTTTCAGCTCTTATGACCATTCCAAACCTCCTCTTTTGCTTCTAAAGTGAACAGTGAAAAAAGAAGAAACAAAGCAAATGCACTTTTGTACTTCACACAGCCTAGCAAGAAATTAATTGACCTACTTAGAAACAGTGACATGCTCTCCCAGACTTAGTGCTTAATTAATAAAGTTAATAAATACCTGGTTGAATTTTATATATACATATATATATATATATATATTTAAGGTATGTCTGGTCTACTATAGTGCTGCACAAATGTCTTCCTCTAAGTGATCTGGTGCTATGCATTCTCAGTGACAGGTCACCACCTCATCAAACCTTCATATGCTGGAGAGGGCTGCCTGAGGAGGTGGTTGCGTCACCGTCCCTGGAAGCATTCAAGAAACATTTAGATGCTGTACTATGGGACATGGTTTAGTGGGGAAATATTAGTGGTAGGAGGATGGTTGAACTGGATGATCTTGGAGGACTTTTCCTTGGTGACTCAATGATTCGATTATTTCAGAGAGATGATACTTAGCTACACTTTTTTTCCCAAGTTCAACTATCTTCTGTGAATTCATAACCCTGCCTTAAACTAAAGAGCCTTTTCACCGCTGAGTTAATAAAATATATTCTAAGAGATTGTGCAAATGCTACACATTTTCCTCTTGAATCCATTTACAGTTGTTTAATGCAAGTATTCCTATAACTGCAACACACTGGGAAAGTTCAATGCTCAATGGTCCTTATGCTTGGTGTTCATTTTATATGGTGTAGTTAGCTACAATAAACTCTATCACAAAGCCTGTGAGAGCACAGGCTAATTCCAGACCCTGAAAAGGACTCTCTCTGTTCTCCTTCAGTCATGTGAATGAGACTGTTCATTTTCTTTCTGTAAAATTCACTCCCAGTCACCTGACTTGTAATGACTCTTCTACATTGCCAAGGTACGGCAAAAATTCTGAACAGATTCAACACAGGGAAGATAGAGAATTAAATCCACATTTCCTCAAGCCCAAGGGAGAAGTAGTGTAGAATAAAAATGTTTACTTTGCTGTAAACTTTTAATTGGGTGACTGCTGAATGCCAGTACTCAGGAGCCAAGTAACCAAAATTTTCAAAAGAGAGGGCAATGCCTCCTAGAAAACAATACAATATTTTAGCACTATACATAATTTCTCCCATGTGGAAATTTTTCCATTTGTTCACAGCTTAGTTAAGGGATCTACAAGAAACAGCTCACACAGTTAATTCATGGATCAGGCTGCTTTGTTTGCTGGTTATCAGCTAAGCCTTCCATATTATCATAAATAGACCATTCCTGAGGATCAACAAGCAGGGGTGATATTATTTTCTGTGACACTGTAAAGGAATTCAAAGAATATATACATACAATAAAACTACAGAAAGATTGTGTTTTAACCTAACAAGAGATATGTTTTTTTTTTTTTTAACTGGGACCTGGAACCTGTTCCATTTTCAGTGTAGATGCTGTTCTAATTTCAAGCTAGCCTGGCTCTCATGGTTAAACCATGCCATCAACTTCATCTCACTGCCCTTTTTTCATGATTTATTTCAGTTATTGTGTAGCTTTGTCTTCAACTTAAACCTCAAAGGTCACATTTCTGTCTGCATACTGTACTTCGTGGCTTATTACTTTGTTTTTAATAATACATGATCTAAGAGTTGGAATAAAGTGAGTTTCAGTCTTAATTACACTGTTTCCATGTGGCTTTCTGTCCTTTGATAGAACCCATAAGATCAAATCCATAAATCGGATCCAAAGCAACCCCAAGGGGACTGGGCACATGGAACACCAGTACCACCAGCTTCATAGAGAAGATGGACCAAATGAAAATGGATCTTTTTCCTATCAACAGAAATGGCAGAGCAAATAGCGAATCCATTTAAAAAATAGCAAAATTACTGAACTTCAGAAGTAGTAGGAAAGATAAACAAAGTAATATTTTCTGTGAGTCAAAGAAATACTTGTTTAATACCCTATTTTTTTGCACCCTGGACACTGTAATAGGAAAACACTTTTGCCTAAAGAGCACGATGGAGATATCAGGTAAACTACAGGGTCATCACTGGCAACATGACTGGCTGTCTTCCTCAATATATTTTAAATTCTACTAGCTGTTGTTTTGGCTTCTACACTTAGGAAGATAAAGCACTAACTTACTATTCCTTTTGCAAACCACATGCCTGGCATAATTTTGGAGACCTTCCATAATAAAGTTCTCAAAAGAAGACTGTGGGACCCTTAGAGGAGCAAAAGTGCAGAAATGTTATGTTTTCTTCAAGGTCAAAATAATGAGGTTTACACATTTCCTATGTAATTCTCTAATAGAAACAAATAGTGTGAAAGGCAGGAGGGAGAGTGAAAAACATGAAAAATATCCCTGGGATATATTTCATGTGCTGAAGCTATTAATGAAATATAGGTGCCTGTGTAGCTCAAGATCTCTGTTCGCCAGAACAATTGTACAAATTGTCTCTCACTAATGACAATAAAAGGCCTGAATCTCTGTATTCCCTGAACAATTTAAAATTTGAGTTTAATGTATTGCAGTTTCATTTCTGAACTAGTGCAATTATATAAAAGACATTATGTTTAAAAGAAGACTTTGCTGTGAAGTACGGGGGGTATGGCACAGAATGCTACCAATCACAGAAGATCTTAGAAGAGTATAAACAAGAATTGTGAAAACTTCCTGTTTATCACAGCAACAAGAATAATTTTTAATTGTTATTATTATCCAGTGCAGCCATATAGTCTGATAAGACTTGAAGTCCCACTGAGTAGTTTTTCAGGTAACTTCTTTTATCTTCTTTTATTTAGGAAAATACTCAAACAGAGCTCAGTCTAAAATAGTCTTAAATAGCTCCCACTAGTTGAGATACCACCATGCTTACTGCTGTGATGGTTTTTGTATGAAGAAATTTCTGGCTTTCTCATGGTCACATTTATACCTTTTTTAAGTCTGCAACACATACAATCTTTTTGCTCTTGCAAGTGAAGCACATCTAACCTTTCAGAGTATAGGACTTAGATCTGAGCCATCAGGTCTTGGGTAGTAGCTGCATCAACTATGCACATATGTATTACACAAAAGAGTCTGTGTGCTTCTTCTGCAGATTTCAAAGAAGAAGGCCTGCTGCTAGTTTCAGATCCCACACTGACTTCGCAGCCAATATAATCTCTGAAGAAAATGTTGTACCACTGAATATTTACACTCAGCTACAGCCCAGAGGCCCTGATCAGGCTCTGTTCTGCAGATATTTTAAAGAAGTTCTCACTCCTATTTCAGACATTTTTGAATCAGAGTCTGAAAGGCATATACAAAGGAAAGAAGAAAGGAGAAAACAGAGGTCTTTTAATGTATGAATACAAAAACCTCCTGCTCAGAAATTTTCTTATGAGATAGATTTCATGTAGGCATCACTACCTTGAGAAGCTGAACTACTTCAGTGAAGAGCTAAGGATTAATTTATAAAAGATTCGGCGTTTAATGCAATTTAGAAAACTCCAAAGAAATGAAGAGATCCTGGAAAGGCAATTATAAAGGTTCTTAGTGCAGTGGAAACAGAACACCTGCTGAAGATGGCCTGCTGCACAGCAACACCACCCTTTCCATAAAACAGGGCACAAAAACTTCTACAACTAAGAAAATCTGAAAAACACATTTGGGCAAGAACATATTTCCTATTCTGTGAGTCATACATGATATGGTTACTGGTATTTCAAAACGGAAATACTTCTATTGCCATAAAACACTCTGAAGCGCTTCACAGAGACCGTCCAAACACTCAACTAATTCATAATCTAGTCTCTATTTCACAGTCAGTGCTATGTAAGACTATGTTATTTCCCCTGTCCTTTGGTCTCTCTCAGTTCTTCACAGAATCTGCTTAAAAAGCAGTGTCACAGTGTCAACGTGCTTTCTAAAGAGGCTATAGCTATCTGTATCCTGCAAATAAATCAGGGCTCTCCTTCTCAGGTCACTCTATAAAAGCCAAAGATTTGGCATCAACAAAGAAGCCTCAGCAGCAGTATAATCACATGTATTATATTAAACTAGACCAGCTGAAGGATTAACTGAAGCCCCATAAAATGAGTGAATGTTGCTGAACTTCAGTATTTACATAATGTACAGTGAACTCATCATAATTTCTGTTCTGTGTACTGTCATTCATAGTGCAGCTTCCCTGAGTAGCGTTCCCTCTGTGATTGTGCAGCAGACAACCGTCCCCAAAGGTCATGTGTAGGACTATTACACAGAACCTGATGAGCACTGTTTCTGGTCTCTAATTGGAAACTACATCATTCTGACTTGTCATGGCCTGTGTGCGCGTGTGCAGCTATCAGTTGTTCCACTCATCTTGAAGTCTTAAAGTCCATACAGTGCGGAAGGAGGTTGCTGAATCAGAATATTTCACAATGTATGGTCATTCACTTGTTGCTAACTAATGAGGAAAAACACCAAATAAATCCAATGGATGAGAACTTATTCTATTATTTACCCAACAGTGCCAAAGCTATTTAGAAACTAACTTTAATTAGTATCCCATGGTTTAAACAAACATAATTATCCTCATTTTACCAAGTGATGAAAATAAGATTAAAGGTCTGCTCCAATGTCACAGTGAATCAATGAAAGGAGCTTCCAGGAACACACTATTCATTAAGGCTATATACAGTGCCAGGCTTTGGCAGAATGCAGCAATAACTATATCTGATAGGATTTGCCCAATACTTCTGTTTTTGAACCTCAGAAGAACATAACCTTCTACTTAATTAAAATGGTTTATGAAATTTTATGCAGAGTACTAAGAAGCTGATCTTCCTGGACAGTAACACCTTGAGTATTACATTGTCCAGCCACCTAGCTAATACAGCTCCTTTGGTACATACTCTGAATACAGTACTAGTAATGATACTTAGTGCAGGCACATTGTGTTCTAGAACTGCCATTATGAAAGAAAAAATACATCACTACTTCTCATTGCAGCAGTACTTCTCTCTGGTCCCTACACTCAAGCACCAAACAAGCACTCAACTTTGATCTGAGTTAATTTCATTTGAAAAACTCAGATGGTTATTTTCCCCTTTCTTTTCCATTGTATCTTATAACCAATGATCCCAAAGACATTTGCGTAAGAAAAGGTCTTTTTTTTGTGTGAAGATTTCAGGAATACCCACCTGCCAAGGAAGGTACTTCTGAAAAATATGTGGAGAAAGCAGCTCCTTCTGAAGCTTTTAAAATAACCCTGAAAATCTAAGCTCATAGAAGATAATCAGATCTCTGCTGCTAGTAAAGAAGAATGAGGAAAAAAGAATAAAAAGACCATCTCTGCAATATGACAAACCCAAGGAATGTATCAAAGGGACATGCATGCAGATGACTCAACAGTGATTTGAAAAAAGCTTCAAATGCTTGCACCTCAGGACGTCATTATCTGCTAGATATCTAACAGAACTGAAGTTTGCATTAAATCAGCTGGCTTCAGTACATGCCTAGTATATAGTAAATCTTTGTACAATGTTCAGCAGGGCTATTATATCACAGTTTCACAGCCTTCCTCCTAGCTGCTCAGCATTCTTTTTCTTTGCACAAGATCCCTAACACTGGTTCCTCCTTGCTTCATCAGAGGATGCTGTTTAGCCCTTTCTATTGGCAGAGTACCTTTCACCAATCTCTGAATTTCTCAGCATGGCTGATATACTGGCCTTTCCCCCCAGCCCTCCCCTTGGCACCACAGTCCAGCCACCCACTCACTCAAACCAGATTTAATTTCTTCCTACAGATATTAACTCTAAATCCCACCTGTGTGCTTATCCACTCTGCGTGTTATTTCAGTAAGCTCCTGCTTGTACTGTGGCTCTAATTATCAGGCCAGGCAGTCAGGGCTGCATGTCTCCATTTCAATGGGAACAGCCAGAAAAGGACACAGAGCCCCTGTGCCAACACCGTACACATCACACCCTTCCCAAAATGTTAAGGGCTCAGAAGCAGCGGGGGTGGAGGTAAGAGAGAAAGAGAGTGTCTCAGTCTGACTCTTTACCACAGCTGAGTCTGAGTTTTTATTTACTGAGCCTCTTTAATGGGTTCTGCTGTAGAACACGCGAGAGTTTTCTGATTACAAAACAGAGGCATGTGGGTGGAGTAGGCAGTGAGCTAGTAGCTCAGGATGTGTCTGGAGCTGTGAGCTGCCAGGCAACTGCTGCCAGTACTGGTGACACCAGTACCAGCACCACCGTTGGTATTGGTAGCACAGAATCAACTCCCATGGCAGGGCTCTGGAATCTCTCCTCTCCCATAGTAGCATCTGAACAAAGGGGGAAAAGTGTTGTGGTGGGAGGTTCTGCTTTCATTTTCCACTGGCTGTGAGATGTCAGGCCATGGTGAGCAGTGGTACCCAAATAACTAATGAAACAGCAAGTTGGTTTGCTGGATGAATGATTTTGACAGTTTTCACCGTGTCTCACAGTCAGGGAATAAATCTCTTTCTGTATCCTTCAGAAAAACTAAAGAGCAGCTATGGCTACAATAAGATGACGCATGCTTCTCTACATGAAGAGGTGTCCTTGCTCTTAAGTTAGATTTCCTTTATTAGGCTTGATGCTGGTCCAACACAAGTTATTTCAGTATTTGTTCAAGGACAGGTATAAAACCCGGTGTTGGAGGCAGAACAGTGCATGTATGCATCAGTATATTTTCAATACAGGAGTTTGGCTTGGGTAGAATCACAGATGTCACCAGAGGCAATGGTTTGGGATCCTCCTGCAGACATTTGGGCTCCTGAACATGGTCCAAGCCTAGCGCAACAGCTGTGCACCATCTGTGTTTGACTGTAGAAGGGTAGCAGTGGTGGGGAAAATGTGGATACAAGTTTGTAAATAAATGAGGTGGTGGGTGGATTTTCTGTTTCATTGTAGATTTTTGGAAAATACTGAATAGCCAGCACCTAAAAATATAGCACTAGTGTGCTTGATTTGGTAATAGGTTCAAAAAGTAAAACCTCTCTGAAGAGATTTTTGTCAAGAGACAAGACTGATGCTTGAAGTTGTGTTAACTGTCCCACATAGTACTGCTGGTTTAGGTACTGAAACAGGTATGTGTATCTTGTATTCCAAATGATGTCTGAGCACAAAGACCAGTGGTATTATCTCTCCTTGTGTCTCCAGAACCTGAGCAGACAAATAGAAACATGTCTTTCATCTGCCTTTGAGAGCTGCACAGTATAGGCAGCAAACACCTTGGTCTAGATATGCACCAATGCTATGCTATTATCACCAGCTGGCTGAGAAAGAGCTGGTGTCCCCTTTGCTGCTGTCTGGGTTTCACTTACATAAATTGCCAGACATGTAAAGTGTGGTTTGTACAGGGGAGGAGAGGGTCTTGCTGTATGTGCAGGATTCTGCTGGCTACCAGTGTGCTGCCATGTCATGTGATCATCTTGTTCAAGTAGAGCTCCATGTAACTCTCCCTTTCATTTATAGAATCATAGAATCATATAATTGTTTGAGTTGAATAAATAGTAGCACTTAAATATGACAAGATTTACCAGTTACTTCCTGAATTTTCAAGGTGCATTTTTGTGTTAACATTCACCAAAGAAAAGAAATGGTGTTTACAGAACTGTATTTTTAAAATTTCATTCATCATCTTTTTTTCCTTGTCTCAGATAATTGCTCACAAAGTTCCCACAAGTTTAGACCACTGGGTATGCTTTGTTCAGCCGTACAATTTATAACATGTAAAGACAGAGCTTTCCTTCAGGTATTCAACAAAGCAATTAAAAACCTTCTGTACGAAAACAACAGCCTTGTGTGATGGATGCTCACATTTGTATCCCCTCTCATTCTGTCGCCATTCTGAATCACATACATTCATTTCCCTTTACACTCTTCTGACAGAGATTTGTTTTGTAGCACTGTCTTCCAGCACAAACCAGGTAGATGTAGCAGAAAACATGGGAAGAGCAGGAGAGTGCTAGTTGTAGAGCAAGAAGCCATCCTAAGCACTATAATTCAACCTCAGGTCGATGAAGATATCCTCTAATGTTACATTTTGGTCTATATAACAACCTTTTCCATTATAGCTTAGGTACTTGAGACAATTGCTATAGAAGACTGAATACAACATATTGCCTTCAGCAGAAAGAGAAGTGTTTAGTCTCAGTTCAGTAGGAGAAAGGACCATTTTCTAAAACTCCTTTCAGCTCTTTGAGACTATGAGAAACCCTTAGGTGGGATTATTTGTCCCCTATCTTTAAAGGACAGGCAGACCTACGGAGAACTTCAAGTCTGACAAAAAAGATACACTATCAATGCAACTGACAGTCAAAAAATCAATAGCCAAATAGGAGGAATTGACTGTGGGCTGTTGGATATTGCCTTTTCTAGGTGCCAGTGCTTATTATAATCTGGTTACAGTTGGTCTTAAAGCATTAGTGAAGCTTCAAAGTGGGAGATATATATATATATATATATATATATATCCTGAAATACCACATCTAATGACAGCAAATGAAAGGGCGGTCTGTGGTGTGACTGACCTGGGGCCATGCCAGCTGGCTGAGTTCTGAAACAATAGAAAGGAAATAGGTCACTTCTCATTGTTTCCTTGTCTTCTTAAACCTCCAGTAGATTGGCCTGCACTAACACAGCCCCCAAAGTTCACAACACTTTCACGATCTTAATTTTGAGAAAACAATGTTCATTGAAAATCTGGCAGGTATGTCAATTTTCATTACATTTTTCAGTATCTTTGGTTTTCAATTGGAAACACTGAGAGAACTCACATTATAATTTTATGTGTATATTTTTTTCTCGAGAAAAGGTTTGAATCAGTTACTCTGCTATTAGGCTGATAATTTTCAATCTATATAGTTTTGCTTTCTTAGAGCTGGTCTATAATCTCAAAAATTTAGGAATTCCCATATTGGTCAAATCTGACATCTGTTTTCTTTAATCATATGTTAAAAATATATATTAAAAAAAAAAAAAAAGCAAAGGAGAGAAGGAAAGGAAAGGAGAAACAATGGAAAAAGGAAAGAAAAGAATCACCTCACAATACAAGCATGGGACATTTCATCCCTAAATAAAGGGTATGTCTAGAGTCAGTCTCTGCAGAATTCATAACTCTTTTCATGGAAAGCAATCCATGAAGTTTTCAATCCAACTCTAAGTATGGTGATTGCTAATGATTTAGAAGCAGTGTTTTCCTTTCAATCATTTCCAGTGTGGATACTTAGGCCTTTTTTTCACGTCATTATTCAATGAGTATCCTACCTTGTTTAATACATTGTGCTCTTGTAAGTAAAGAACAGATTTGGGAAAAAAAAGAAAAAAAGATACCTGAAAGAATTACCTGCATATTTTAAGAGCGTGCAGGTTAAAATATGGAAGGCAAAAAAGAAGAGGGAGACTCAAGATGACTATATTACAGAATGAATTTTTGACAGGCAAATTAATTAAAGCAAAGAACAGTCTCTTAGAGAATGAGATATATCTTTTAGTTTCCTGATAAGTGAAGTTGCTAACAAAGTATTATGTTAAAAAACTAAACAAAACAAAACAACAACAACAAAAACAGAAAACATAACCAGCTTCTCTATACTTCAAGGAAATGTGTTTATGCCAAAATTTTTCTGCATCAGTATTTATATTCTTAATTATGCATTTTTTAGATACTAATCCTGTACGTATCTAGCATTCAGTCTTTTCCCCCAGAAAATATTTCACTCTTGCTTTAGCTTTCTGCCTAAAGCACGAGCTAGGAGAAATTATAAAAATAAATAATTGTTAAATAGTAGAACAAAGGGTATGAACTGCCTGCTTTCCCTCAGCTCTCCAGTATTCCTAATGTCTTTACCAATAGTTTTTCCCATCCCTTCCTTCCTTCCTTCCTTTTCCTTCCTTCCTTCCTTTCTTCCTTCCTGTAAAGCACTTGCAGTTTAAAAGGAGACTTAAAAACCAGCATTCTTAGAACCCTTAGAAAATATTAGTGGCAGAGTCTTGCTGCTACTTGCTCAACCTTAAGAAAAAAATTAATTCACTTATTTTTCAATATCTTTTTGGCAAATGGAACGTGAAGCCCTGTTTTGTTGCACAGAACTATATCCTCCTTTATTATCCAACTTATGGAAAAAATAGAAGTTCCCATTACCTATTATAATAAGAAAAGCTTTTTTATTTTTCTCTCCTTTCTTTTTTTTAAATTCTTTTTCTTTTTTTTTTCTTCTCTCTTGTATAAAAAGATAGAGAAATAAAAGAGCAAATTTAGATCCAATTTAACATATTCTCCATGATCTCTGCAGGTCAGGGAACTGATTCAAAGAAATAAATCACTAGTGCTTATTATTGCAGTATCTCCTTAGAAGTGCCATATGTTATGAGCCATAGGCAGTGCTCCTGTACCTCTTGTGGGAGATAGTTACATGACATTTGCAAAATGGCAACAGCTTCAGACAGGGTACTGCAATGGGTGCCAGCAGATAAAGGCTGAGATTAGAGCATTTTAGTGAAGATAACAGGACAGGGTTTTACTTTGGTAGTTCAGCCCACGCAAGACAAGACTAAGGAAAGTTGCTCAGTGAATTCATTGGTACTGGAACACACAGTGTGGTTGTCTGCCACAACCTTATTAGTGCAAGGATTTTGCTGTCCTTTGGACAGCTCTGGATGGGCTTAAAAAGTGAAGATGATGCAGCTGTTAAGCCTCACCTTTCACCTTGGCTAGGGAACTTTCTGAAGGAGCAGATGGTCCTGAGTTTCAAACCATGAATCACTGTCACAAAGTGTATGCTATGCAGGGCTGACAAAGCTCAGGAGGTAACGTTTTCATTACCACCTGTGTCATTCTGATCAAGCACCTTTGCTCCTGTGATGATCTTTATAACTACAGCACTAATGCACAAAAAAGTAAATACCAGGAGTCAGAAAATCACACTGATTCAGTGTCTCTAAGTGGTGAAGGAAGACCAGGAGCCCTTTAATTCAACTATATGAACATATTATGTCAGCCCTTTTCGTTGTATTTGGAGGAACTGTATCAACAGAATGTGAAATGCAACTGCTCTTGATGTATTTCATAAAGAACTCCTCTATCACTGATCTCATTTTCTCTATTAGAGAACACACTCAAACAAGAATCATTAGATCTGGTTTGAAGAAAGAGAAGTGAATGCAAGATGAATGAAAAAGAGTGGGGAAAATGCAAAATTGACAAATTTCATGGTAGCCTTGAAATATAGCAGAAAAAATGGTGTTTGGAAAGTTCAAGGAAAATACAATATTTGAGATCACTTGTAGGTGCTGAACTAGATTGAAGTCCACATTAGGAATCTCAATAATTATATGATCTTTAAAGCCTTGAAGTACTTAAAAACATTTCCTATTTATAACAAAACTCTCAAAAAGACATTCTACTTTCATCAATCTTTTTATTGATAGCCACGAATCACAGCTATATTTATGTGATAGAGCAGAGGTCCCTAAAAGATGAAGGAATCACTCATTCCTTTCCTTCCCTACTATACTCCTACACATTTTTGCAATAATTAACACTGATCAACATATTTTGTTACTGACTCTGACAAGGAGCACACACCATAACCTAAAAGTAAATAAAACAATTTTCAGTTTTTGCATGACATAAAATAAACAAACTTGAATTTAATTAATTAAAGAAATGTGATCTGCAAAGATAGTGAGAAGGACTGGACTATATAACACAAATCAAATCAGAAAACATGAAACTTCAAGTTAGTAGAAGTAAGACAGATTTTCAGAAGAAGCTCTGCTCAGGCTAGTTGTGCAACCACGTTTGCAAATACAGCACTGAGTCTGCACACTTGCATGCTCAGTACTGTTTGGCACAGGGCGCAGCACAAGGAAATTGCACCTTCAGGCAGAACAGAAGTACAGCTGGCTAGAAACAAATTCCCTAACATGAGTCTGTTTCAGCTACTTGAGAATAAGGAGTGTGGGGAAAGCGATGCTAATTCAGGTGGAGAATGTTAAGCAGATGCTGGAAAAATAGGCTCTCTGGTATGATGAAAACTACAGTTTTATATGTGCCTTTCCTTTTGTCCTTTGCCTTCTTGATAAAAGTGTGTATATCAAGTTATCTGAGACATTATATATTTAGTAGAAATGTGCTTTCTTCACATAAATATACCCAGAAGGCTAGGCAGCAGATACACTTCTTTACAACTAGGCTTTAGAAGCAAAATCATAAAATAAATCTACTATTATTACATTACAACTGGAAATGGAATATATTTTTCTCTATCAGTATACTGAAAAGAATAGTAAAAAGCAATCCTGTCATGTCTGAATAGACTATTGTTTCAAACTAATAAAACAGCCTTCATATATATAAAAACAAATCTACAGTAACATATATTTTCTTCTTAATAACAAAGTTTAATTTCTCTCAATTAAATATCTTTCCCTTCCAGTATACACTTCACAATGGCAGTTTGTAAAATGTTTATACATGGGCATCTGCACACACAGGCTTTCAGCTGCAACATTATTTTCTAGGAAATAGAAAAAAGCTTTGGCCTTACAGCACTTCTGAAACTGCATTATAAATGCATGAAACAAGGCACTGAAAATCAAAGAGCTGGATTTTCAAAGTTCCTTTTGATAATCTAGAGTGGAAACAATTCACCTAATTGCTTCTTCTTGTGTTTTAAATTCTGTTAATTGTTTTCCACTGCATCTTTTCTCCAGTGTGACACAGATTACTCTTAACATGAAGCAGTAGCAGAAGATGAAAGGAAAAGAAGACAGATGAACATAATACTATCCTTGCAAATGGCTACATTTGCAAGCACAATCACTGTGTACGAAGGAACATGAGCAGATTTCTTTTGTACACCCTGTTTATTTCCAGCTACATAATGCATTTTTCAGTGGGTTAAATTAACCCCTGTGCAGAAGACCAGTGTTCCATTTAAATGCCTCTTAAACCATTTCCACCTCTGCCCTTTCCTACAACCTGCTGTGTAAGTGTTAGTCTAGCTCAAGAGGGAACAGCAAGCCTCATTATTTGGAGAAACAAACAGAAAGGACAAAACAAGGTTGGGGGTGAATAACTATGGATCGAAATCTGACTGTGCAATTTGAAAAGGGATCTTGATTTTTTTAATCAGTAAAGAAATCCTTAACTTGGAGTGACAATGAGTTTCTTCTACAGTAACAGCGTAGAAATGTTTTCAGGTAATGACAATCTAATTCAAAGATTTTGATACAGCTGTAACATCTTTCCCATAAAACGTAAATGAAAGCAAGACAAGTACAGATAAGTGTGAGTAATGGTCCCTTTAAATAATTTTGACATGTTTTCATTTTTTTTTTTTTTTTTGTGGTAATAATTCAAGAGATCTATCAGATAATTACTTAAATATATGAGATGTGCTATTCATCTAAGGAAAAGGTTAGTGCCATCATAGGCCATGTAAATCTTATTTTATGAAAAGGAACATAGATGAAATGATCACCTAAGTCAAGGTTTTATAAAATATTGACTAAGATTATGTTTGCTTTGGGAGTAATTTTATTTTAATCCCTCGTTTGAGATTCTATTCCTATTTACATTAGACAATCAATCAAGAAATGTCATTGAATGGCAGTTGGGAATAAGGTCAAAACTGCAATATGCTTACCTTAGGAATTATTGAATATCTCTTTTATAGATATGCAAATAGTGGCATGGATCTTTATTTTCCAATGGTCTGCTTCGTAGATCCGTCTGTATGGGAAATGGAGAATTCGCTGCTCCCAATGGATTCCAAGATTGAACCCAGACTCCATGTTACCAATAACCGAACTACTTTCTTTCATACTATACCAGAGCTTTAATTTCTTAGCAGATCATATTTTTAGGTGGTTCTTTTGTTTCTTTTCAATTTTTATTTTTTATTTTTTATTTTTTTTTTTTTTGCGTCTGTATGTGTGTATGTGTTTTAAGGGGTTCACTCCATACTTTTATTTTGACATCCTGTTTAAGTAAGGTCTTTCAAGAAGTCAGACTCCTTTCTACTTAGATCCTAAGTGTACCTAAATGAACTAGCTTTTGTGACTGATGCATGTCTGTCATGCTACTAAATGCAAAATGTTACATGATGACATTTCATTTGGCAATGAAATGTAAAGCCCTCTCTGTTCTGGAGCTGTGAAACAAAAGCAGTCATTGGCATTTTGCTTTTCTGTTTCTGTTAGAGAAAAGAATTGTTAAAAGAAACTCAAATGATTTATTATTCAATCTAAAGTAACTTTGATAGTGATTTTTGAGGTGTGGATTTAGGGTGGTTGTTCTGGCTGTTTCTCAGTTCCTGCATAGATCTGGGCCACCTGTGGGAGTACTGCAAACACATAATGTATAAATGCCACCTCCATTAATGTGTTTTGGAAACTAAGGCACCAGACCTTGTATCTGACTTAGCACTAATTGTAGTATCATAACACGATGTGAGAAGAACATGCTTGCTTTCACTGCAGCCCAGTCCTCACCTTTCAGTGTTAATATGAATATCTAGATACAGGCTTGCATATTCTAGTTCATGTCTGCACGATCAACATCTGCGTAAAGAAGATTTCAATTCTAAAAAGTATTTAAGTGTTGAATTCTCCACAATTTCAATACTTTCTACAACAAATTTCCAGATGAACTTTCTAAGAAAAAGGGATTCCTGCAGTAAAGTATTCATAAGTTTAGCAAACCAAGTCTCAGCTTAAACAAAGCCAAACAGATTGCCAGCAACTAGGGAGTTTCAGTACTTAGCTCACAAATAAAATCTTTGGATATGTGACATTATTGTGTTGTATCTCACACTCTTATTCTGAAAACGTAGCTAATAATACTTAAAAGTCTGTTTTGAAAATTAACTGAAGAACTCTTAGTAGCACTTTGAAAACCTTCACATCCTATGTTACTGTCAAGTGCCGCTATTGTCATTGTGTATTGAACAATAGCATCAGTCAGGGATTGGTCCAATCCAGGACTAAAAATATTCAGGGATAAAGACTTCCAGAAGCTTCAAAAGAAGCAGCCACCAAAGCTTATTTTGAAAGGAGAGAGTGCTGGCAGAGTACTAGGAGAACTTACCAAAGAATCTGTGCTTTTCCCACTTAATGGCTTCACATAGGCTGCTCATCATGCTTTCTTTTGAACAAAAACAGAAGGGCTTTTTTCTGGCACCCCCCCCCCCCCCACCCCGCCCTCCCACCTGAAAAATACGTTACAAAAATAAATCTCATAGATTTTCTTCACAGAAGCATACAAAAGAGGTTTTCTTATATCTACCTGCATTTTATTTCTACCAGCAATCATTCCACAAATTCTCTGAACTTTTCTATCTGACATAGTTTTATAATTATTTTCTGTCATATTGCTATTTGTACATCAGGTACTCCTGTGTTAAAAAATGAAAGCACTAAGTTTTAATGAATGACCTAAATTTGACACAGCTTTGTGTTACAATCAATAAAGCAATATGTCACAATAATGTGACAAGGTGTTTTTTCATTTGTTTTTGTCTGAAATGACACTGAGGAGGCAAATGCAAAAATGCTAGATGAATTCTGACTGCTAGTTGGTGTCACATACTGCTTTCTCTGTGGCTAGCAGTATTTCTGTTGCCTTGATCACCTTTATGTCATGCTCCAACATACTATTTTCTTCCCCTTTATATGACTGAAAGCTGAGTTGCATGATACAAGTGTGAGACATTTATTTTTTATCATTACATTACATACCTGCATTTGAAAATGAGCTAAAGAGACACTTGAAAGCATCCACACTACTCCTGCATATTTGCTAGTGAAATAGAGAAGTGGTTAAAGATGGGTTACAAAGAGGGATGCCTTGTCTTTTTGCACTTAAAAATGTGCAAAAGTGAATATATAAGTGGATAAAGAAATCATCATTACTAAGTATATTGAAACCTTCTAAGGAACTTCTTGTCCCCCTAAAAAATTACAAGCACTGTGCAATAATTTGAAAATGATTTTGCATTTTCTGTCTTGAGCAATAATTCACAACAAGCATTCCTAATGTAAGGGAGATTCTGAACAGTTAATTCTGTCAAGACTAATAGACAATTTCAAAGAATTAAAGAGATGCCATTTTTATTGATTTTCTGCAATAAAATTGTTAAGCCCTTAGAAACATCCTTCTCATACCTCCTGAACATCCTTAAAAGCTACTGTTGACTCCTTCCTTCAAAGCACTTCCAAGCAAGCTCATTGAGCCTTTTAAGTTTTGAAACTAGTTTAAGGTTTAATCTTGTGTACTGCATGTTGAAATAATCTAATTTCACCACATATAAATAATAAATTAAATGAAATGGAACCTAAAGCAACATGTCACAAATTCCTATCTAGATATATATGCATGGAAGACCCTGTCCTGGTTGTGCTTTTTGTATTTTTGCCTGTCCTTAAATGATCCACCTGTATTTGTGGACTGTGTGTACAAATGTACAAATTACCAAGGAAGTTTAATTAGTCATAATATTTGTATTTTTTTTTCCCCTAGAACTACAGTATAAATTTCACAGAAGGAAGGAAGGAAAAGAAGGGAAAAAAAATTCTTTCTTAGTACTTACTTGAAAATACCATCATAACTTTATGTAAACATTTATGCTGGGACAAACAGGACAGGAATCCACAAAATATATACAGTTAATATGCAGATGCACTGAAGCCAACTTCTGAATCCTCAGGTTCACCAGCTCTTGTTACTTGCCTTAGCTTAATCCTTGCTTTGAAGGATGTTTGTAGTTCCCTGTAAAGACAGTTAAGTTCTGCAGCAGTGCTTTGCTTGTTTCTTTTAGGGCTGTGTTGACCTGGCTGTTTGTTAGGTTAGTGCAATGATGAAATGGTGAAGTCAGAGATACAGAGCTGAGGATGGGAGGGAAAGAGTGTCGTGATATTAAAGTACACCAGAAGTAACAAATTTACAAGTATTACTGAAGGCTCCTTGAGATCACCAGGAATCGTGATATTGAGGACAATTGAAAAAAGTGAAGTAGCTCAAAAGATGATGGAAAAAAATGTTTCTGTCCCTGTGGGAGAAAACACTGGGGAAACTCATAATCTAAGGACACTTTTAAAATTGAAATAGCATGGTCCCAGCAGAGATTGATAGGAGGAAGTTATAGAGGATTTCAACAACTACAACAACTGAATATTCATCTGAGAGGCCTGAAACAAAGAATGTATGAAGCAGAAGAGTTAATAAATAGGAATTTATCCCTAAAATGTTGACTGTGATTGAAATGTGAAGGTGACCTCTTTGCTTCCTTAAAACAGAGCACAGATAAAAACCTGTGAGTTACACTTTGACAAACTGTAGTTTGCCAAATATCAAAGCGATCTCACAGAGATAACTATAGTAAACAAGGCCAGAAAACTTGCATCTCCTGATGAGAAAAATCCAGAATTTCTCTCACTTTCAGCATCAAAATTTGGGAAATCTCTTACCACAAATCATAAATCATGAAGTATTTTAACATGTAAAAATATTATGAATGGGAAAGGACCTGAAACAAATAAAGGAATTTGATGTTTCCTTAACACACGATCTGTCGCAGGTGTGCTCATCCCTTAAGACCACTATTTATTCCTATGACTTAAACAAGAAGACTCGCGTTACCCATCCAATTCAACCTAGAAACACTATTCCACCAGAATAAAATCAGATATTGAGCTTGTGATCAACATGAGTGAAAGTGAATAGAATTAGTTTATTTTAAGGTCTTTATGGCTTAATATTATGGGATTCCTTTGTCCTTAGATCTTTCACCTGTTTCTCTGTTATACCAAGTAGGGCAGGATGTATTTTTTCTCAGTGGGATGGTTGACAGCAAGATTCTTCGCTCTGATCAGCCCTTTTCAAGAGTTATCAGACCTTAGGTACAGCAAGCCAGTTGAGACTAACCTTGAGGGATCTCTGCAGCAGGGAACCAGTAGGAGGTTCACAAGTATGAAAGGAAAAAATGTAATAATGAAGATAGGCATCCACCTGATATTACTCATGTATCGTCCATCTTTTCTTGCCTGTCACAGAGTCAAATCTGTCTTGTGAAAAAAGAAATCTACTGATGGATAAAGGAATAGTGTTGCAGCAAAGATAAAGAAGAGTTAATGGAAAATTGTGAGATGAAAAACACAGAAGAAAGAACAGTGTGGCCTTAAGAAATGCAATAATGCAAATGGGATCAAATGTAATAGTATAAAAATACAAGATCATGTACTGAGGAGAAAAGGAATTTCTGCCATGAGCTGGGATCTGATCAGCCAGAAGTGACAGAGTAGAAGAAAGATGTGGGTGTAAGAATCAGTCACAGAAAAACTCAGAGCAAGCAGCATGATGTGCCTGTAGAAAAAGATTAATTCAGTGGTTGGGAATATCCAAAGGAATGTGTCTGGCACAGAAATATGTACTATGCGTTTTGTACAAGTCTCTGGTAAGGCTCTGTGTATGTAAATCTGTCCGACTTTGATCAGAAAAGGAGTGTGAGAAAGACGGGGTTTAAATCATAGGACAATGTCTCTGTTACAAGGGGTCTGGCTTTAGTGCCTCCATATCAATTCCTACCTATGTTTCTAATTGAAGGGTAGATGAAAATCTTTCTTGCATTAGTATATAGGTTTTTTTTTTTTTTCTGAGTGCATATATGAAGCATAACATTTCAAGTATTTATATATTACTTTCACTGAATTTATTGTACATGTCTTAATAAGGCCTTATAATGAACATAATGACAGATAAATTTTAGATCATGCAGATAAAACTAAAGCACACTCCAGACAGCACAACTTTCTCACAAGTTGATATTCTTCAGTGGCTCATTTCCTTGGGACCAAAGGAAGTACAGTTATTAAGCACTTCCAGGTTTACGAATGGTATTCTTCCCTGGACATCTTCTATTTAGGAAAACAACAAAAAAAAATATTTATCACCCTCTTTTCTTTCCACATTTTGTTTAGGTTTTGAATCACGAAGATTCAAAGAAATATAGAAAAGAGTTAATCTCAAAGCATGTACCCATAAAGACATTTACAGCAGAACTCACTAATTTCAGTCTTGCCAGGCTATTTAAACAAAGTCCTGTAGTTAACATGATTTCTACAAATCCTGAGGATAAGGCGATTTCATCTGTCTTTGATATTTACCAGTCTTTTTTTTTTTTTTCCCCTGCTGATCTGTCAGTCCATGACCTTGAAATAATTATTACTCAGAGCCTAGTAAACTCTAGCTCATTACTGTTTCTTTTCTCCACAGGCAGAATATAGATATATATTTTTAAGTTTTAAATGCTGAAGCTTATAATTAATATAATTTAAATTACAAGGGACCTGATTTTAGTGCAGTAAATAGTAGAAAAGCTTAAATCTTATTTTGTGCCCTGGAGCTGGGAATGTCTAGGTTTCAGAAGAGACTTGGTTTTCTAATCATCTGACTCTGGTGGCAGAATACTTTAACTAGTACAGTCACATACCAACTTATTAAAGCTGGACAAAAACTTGTCACAGCCAAATCATATTGAAAATTAATTGCAGACACATTCTTTATCATGGCTAAATTCCTGATCAGAATCAGTTGCCTTGCTAGTATTTTAATCCATGCTAAGAGAAAGGTCATTAGAGAAAGTGAATGCAGAGTGTTGCCACTTAATTTCTCACAAACTTTGCTATTGATAGGGTCAAATATAGCCCTGGAATACAAAGGTGATATCCAAGTTCTAGGATTTTTTTTTTGTATCAGTTGGCAGATGCAAAGTACACATCAAGAATGTGGTTCTACAGAGATGAAAAGAAAAATTCTACACCAGTACACAGCAATAAGATCTTGTTTGATACTCTGCCTGCAGAGCCCCAACATACTTCAGCAATTGCATGTAGTACAGTCTTACTGGAAGAATGTGTTATGTCCTCTGTGCAGATAGCACCCTAGTAGGCAAAATGAAACTGATCTTATCATACTCTAGAACTTCTCCAGTTTTCGACAGTTCACAAGGGAGAAGAATTGGAAGATTTCTTTGAATTTTTACTGTGGGTAAGGAACAGTATTTAGACAGCTTGACAGTATGGCAGAGAATTCAGTGGGAAGTTTTATTTTCAGTTTGAATCAATGAACTCTATATTGTATTATTTATTTTTTATTTTCTTTCGTAAGAAAAGATGGCTGATTTTGTTTTGCTTTTTAATGGTGGATTTTGATCAAAAATTATGAGAGTGCATTCTGGAATTAGCGTTTAGAAAGTCTTATGCCCCCTATGCTTTCACCTCTGTGTTCTAACCTCCAGATGGTCAGGGCTACAGCTTTGAAGAAGTTGCTGAATAATGCATTTGTCTGATAAAAATCCACTGAATGTTTTCACTGACTGTTCAGTTCTCTATTCTGAGCTAGTCCTCTCTCCATGGTACATAACCATCATTCCATTTAGCCACGTCTGCCTTATTGCCCAGCAAGGGCCTGCTTTTTTCAGACTTTTTAATTTTTATATATGAAATGTTTATGAATTTGGATGATAAAAATGTTTATGAGTAATTTAGCAGGCATGCTGGAGTGTTTAAAATGGCTTATTGTGTCTGCCTGCACCATCTGCAGAGAAAGTCAGTAGACTTCTCAACAGTTCTCACGGGAAAGGGTTCTTTTAAGCTTAGTTTGTTTTAATCAATGCATTTGCCAATGTCACACAAACTGCAATTTGAAAATAACTTTTAAAAATATTCTTGGATATATATACTTTTAACTACAGATAAGGAGTTAAGTACTTGGATTAATGATACACTAATTAATAGTGAAAATATGTGCCCTTCTGTAGCAAGTACGATGTTAATGACATTAGCCCAAAAGGCCCAAAGGGAATTTACAAATTCTGTCAGAATAAGCAACAAAAAAAAAAAAAACCAAAAACAAAGAAACAAATAAAAAAAACTGCTCTTGCCTTGGATTTCAGTTATGTGAAAGCATCTTGTTAACATCTTTGACTGTCATATAAGTAACTATGAAAATGATATTATGTGGCTTTACGTATTTGTCCTTGTTCTCCATGGGTTACATACAAACATACGTTTCCAATCAGTTAACACTTCAAAATCTGTTTTTACCTACTGTGCCCTTTTAGAGGACCCTGAGATCACAGCCACGAAAAATGAGTTTCCTGGTGAAATTAAATCCACCAGATTACGCAGAAAGCCAGCTTGGGAAGCATGTAGTATGTGTCCTGTTCTGAAATTAATGCCTCCTATTTTATGATTTTGGCTCACAACATCAGAGGCGGTTGTACGCAGTATGGTGGTATGACTCACATGCTATTTTGTCTCTAAGCAATACATCATATTATGAAAACAATAATCCCTAAAAAAAATGAGATTTAAATTATAATAAAAAAAACCCACAAGACATATGACTTCTGACATTTTTTTTTTAATGAAAGTATTAGTGCTTCTTTTGCACGCCTTCTCTGAGAAAGGAAGTCTGAGTTCTAATTAGGCAAAGTTTCTTTAACACTACTGTTACAATTCTAATAATTATAAAGAAGAACAAATTTTAATTCTATAGAGGACAGATTTACAAATCCTGGAGTGGTTGTTATATCATTTATTCTGTAAGATAGATATTCTCTCTGCAAACAGCCATACCTCCTACAGTGTTCCTATGAACTGTTTTTTATTGCTCTCAGCTCTACTAAAGAAAAAAAAGAACATTTCAGGCAGTCAGACAGGTTAGAATAAACACCATATGAAAGTGGTTTGGGCTAACTTGAGTGACTGTGCCTGGAGGACAAAATCAATTTATAGAGAGTGATGAATAACTTTGGGTGGGGGAAAAGTATGTAATACCTCCAGCTGGTGCAGCAAGAGTCAGAACAGAGAGTATGCCTACAGCCTAAGTCATACTAGTTGCAATAAAAAGATGCTGGGAATGAGTCTTTCTTTCAGTAGTGCATACATTATATCTACGAAAATAAGTATAAAAATACAAGCAAATAAGACTTCTCTACTGATATTTATTATAAGTCAACCCTTATCTTAAAAGATATATTAAAGATTACCTAACAATGGAGATTTCCTCTCATTTAATATAACAGGAGAATTATTTTGAAGATTATAGGGAATGTTTCAGATCTCAGCTAAACTGTTTAATATGCTCAATGATAAGATGTGCAGTGCCTTGTTTACATAGCATATTTAGGTCATGCCATGCATTAGGACTAATCTCATAGAACAGCTAATGTGTGATGTGCTTCTCTGCTCTCCTTCCAATGATATTAAAAAAAATATGGAAGGTAAATGAGAGATGAAAATGTATCCAAACAGTGAAATGTAGTGTTATGAAAGTAATATTAAGATCTGTAAATTTGGATGAAAAGAAAAATGTTTTTCAAGCTCCTTGCAGAGTGTCTGTATACTGAGTATGCTGCAGAAACAGTTCCATACAGAATGTATAGAAAAAGGTTAGATTTAAAAAAAAAAAAATGACACGCATATAATGAAATGATATCTGGTTTAAATCTGACTATACTGCTTTATTCTTATAACTGCCTTCAAATAGAAGATGGAAAAGGAACATTTCTATTGCACGGTTGAGCATCTGCTGTGGGGTACAAATTTTGACAAATTGACATATTTTGGTCTGTAATATTTTACGGAAAAGAAAGAAATCCTCCTGGGTATTGAATACTTCATGCAGTAGCAGAAACGAAATATATAGAAAGTAAATTGTGCATATTTTAAATTCAGAGCTGGTAACCAAGGAATATACAAATAGGTGAAAAAATCAGGATAGTTAATTGCAAACAAGTTTCTTATAGAGAACTGTCATGGAAGCATCATCATCATAAGCATTAAAGGGGACAGCTTCTGGTCTTGTGGTCACAAATAGGAGAAAAACAGGAAAGGAACACTGCCTGGCTCTTTGTTCTTTGTCACAGGAACTATTTGCATTCTTAGTTCCAGGGCAATATTTCTTTTTGCCTGACAGATTTCTGGTAGGTTAAATGGATGTAGTGATGTCAAGGGATTCAAAAGATCCCTAATATAAATAGAGCAGAAATATTTAATTTACATAAAGTACATATGGCCTTTTCAAACTCCAGAATGCCTTACAGAAAGCATTTTAGTTCATCTTTCTTGCTGAATTACTATCTCGAATAACCATGAGTCTCCTGCTAGGTTCAGAAACTAGGAAGGATCCCTCTTAGCTTCATGTCTCCAGAATTAAGAAGAGAGCTTCCATCAGGCACGTCATAATGATAAAACAAAAGAAAACAAAATCTCACAAATTTCTCTCCCCCCAAATCCCAAGGAAACAACAATCATGTAAAAACAAATAACTAGATGGCTTGGGCTTTTCACAGATAGAGAAAACTGAAATATCATTTCTAAAGATAAGAAAATTCTACAAGGAGACCCAGGATAACTTCACTGTCAGATTGCTATCACAGGGGCATGTTAGATTCATCACTGTTCCAAGACAGATAGAAATAGTAGCAAGAAATATTTTGTCATCACTGGCTTACTGAGACATATTAACTTTTTCAACTGGAGTAAGCCCCAGTAGCTACGATTCATGTAATCTAAAGGTTGATTAGTACCAGTCTAATGTTGAAATCAGTGGGAGAAAAGGCAATAGTCCATCTGCACTAACACATGCATTCTTTAGAAAGAAAAAATAAAACATGAGTGGGTTGTATAGACAAAGGTCATCTAGATAGAGTAATGGCAAAGGATTATTACTCATTTTGGGTAATGTAGACTGTTGATCTATAAATCCCACTATATGAGGAAAAGGTCTAGCCTTTAGTCCTTACTTTTTAGGTGTCTGCACTAAACTCTTGCCTAAGTAAGTGGCAGTTTATCATTAAGGCTATGAAGCCCACTAGATTACAAAGTACCGAATGTTCTTCAGGTCTATCTGTTCTCTGAACATAAAATGAAAATGGCATTAATTCTTTTCTTGCCGTATTAAGTGCAGTGTGTCCCTGAAGGCACTAATTAGCCAAATGTCACAATAAGCAGTTTTATGTTTTGTGCTTAAACTTGCCAGTCACTTAAGTTGTGGCATAAAAAATACTGAAACAATCAAAGAACTTTATCTCAGGAAAATGGAAACCACTTTAGGAAGATATGTTCCTTTTTTTGATATTCCATCACTGATGCAATATCAAAGAACAAAAAAAGTGATAAGATGACATTCTGAACTTTTATTAAGGCCTGAGGTTCTCCCCAAACTATGTATGTGTGTGAATGTCATTCTGTTTGTGTATGTATAATTCAATAAATGTATATGTGAGAGCAAGAATAACAGAAGTAAGCAAAATACTTAAGGAATGAAGATGTGCAGCAGACATTCACATCAATACTATGAAAAGTTTTGTACCTGTTCACATCTTTATTTTTGATATCACCTAAGTAAATCATTAGAAATTTATTTTAACCTCTCCCGCCAAGAATGCACTCACTTTTATATAAAATCTTTACTACCAGTAGTTGTCTGCACAGTACTCAGTGGTACTTGAGCAAAATGAGCTATTAGGAGTATTCATGTGTCTTTGTGAAGCCACGTGAAGTTTAAGAAGCTCCTATTCCTCAACCACTTTATATTCCTTCTCCATTGAAATGTAATGATTTCAAAAAGTGATTGGCCAGATTCCTGGATGACAAATCCATCAAGAGCTATTAAATTAATCAAAGGAAAACCCCTCTGGCCTGAGCAGTCTTTGAGTCTATATCTCCTTTGCAATTCTAGGTAACTTAGCATATACTTAGGCTTGTAATACAAGTAATGTGAAACGCTATCCAAATGCACCTATTCATTTCCAAATTGTTTAATGTAAAGGAGCTTGGAAACTCCCCTGAACAATGTTTAGGAATCTTCCAGCTTTTCAAGCTGTCTCAGTGATAAAATGAAAATCTAAACTAGATGAATCACCATGGGCTATTTCTTTGTTTAATTCAGATTATTTTACCCAGCTTCATTAAGTAATGCATGAACATTTATTTTGTGACTATAGAGTGTTAAAATGCTTCCCCTTCTGTTCACAGGAATAACTTTCTCCCTTCTACTCTTTGCTAGTTGGTCTTACATACAAGCTGTGTGAAAATGAAGAATTTAGGAATATGGTTCGTATGAAGATCACCATTTCAGTATTAGGGTTCTTCTCTGTTTATTTATTTATTTATTTTTGCTGCATCACATGAACCATCAATCAATCAATCAAATTAGACTCTAGATCCTAAATTTGGAAGTAAAATAGTCACTTGCTTTTTAATAGCATTTTCTTTTAAAATGCCACATCACAAAATAGAATATTCTTCACTTTAACTGCTTAAACAGATGCTATTTTTTTTTCTTTTTCTCTTCCTATTTTTTTTCTTTTATTTTTCTTAATAAAAGAGTAAGTAGCTTCCCAGTTTTCATTTTGACCAGGGATGGAACCTAATCAGAATATGACAAGTATCATTAACAGAACATAATAATTTCTCATCTATTGTTGACCTTTAAAGGGAATTGTAGTTATTACCTTAGAATATTCTCTCATTTATTACCTGTCTCATCACTGAATTCTAATGCATTTATGTTGCAGAAATATAGATGCTTGGCTTCAAAATAGAGAAATATGATTTAACTATTATAATGGCTGCAGGTGCTGAAATATAATCGAATTCTTTTCACATTATGTGGAATTTTTGAAGATGATGGTGGTTACTAGACCAGGCAGTTCATCGGAGAGAGTAGAATGAGTGAGTTTATATCTTAGGACTAAATTAGTCATAAAAGGGTATTCTCACAGACCTGACAGAAGTTCATTAAACTGATAAGGTGTACTTCTTGGATAGCAATATAAGCTGTTACTATTGGTAAAGTCCTTCGTGTTGCAAGGAAAAGATAGACACTGAGATGTGAAAAATGATTTGAAAACTCATCCATCTAAAGAAGCAAAAGTTAGCCAAGTACATCTGTAGTAGAACAAAACTCACTGGAAGAATTAGTCTTTTTGGTTTTGATCCCAAGTAGTTCCTAATGTCATTTATCTCACCTTCTTTATCTCAGTGCTCTTGCAGTACATGCATGAATTTAGAATTTTAGCTTTCTTTTATATTATGGTTAAATCCTCGATGGATTTATTCTCTTGCCTTTCATCTGCTTAAGCATTTTCTATAGTTGAGCATTTTCCTTGTTGGTCAAGCAAATATTACTCTACAGTTCCTTCAGCTCAACTTTATAATAATAGCAAGTATTACCTTTCCTAACTGGACAAAAATAGCAACACGTAGCAATATTTAAATAGAAATATGTAGTCCTCTGATGGAAAGGCTAATATAGGCATTTACTTCTCAAAATATACTTATGTTATCTTATTCACTATAAAATCTTTACCATTAATATCACTTCTTTAACTGTATCTTATGAGCAAAAACAAATAAACAAAATCTGACAAATATATACACCACTGATGAATTCAACTCCATGAAGCTAATCAGAGAGTTGCAAGTCAAAAGGTCACATAATCATCATCACTCACAGTTCTTAGAACACTTGGCTTGGTGGTCAGCAACAGTACAAAAATGGTGGATATCATCCAAATACTGAGAACAAGGCAGATGTTATTTTTGCAGTGGGTAAGACCTTCATGTTCAGAAATTTCAAATACTGTATACAGTTCTAATTTCCAGTACCGAGAAGTATCTGGTGAGGTCAGAGACAACAGAGATAGGAAATTAGATAAACAAGGGAAAGAAGCAGCTAGCTACCAAGTACCACCATCCAACAACTAGGGAATGCTTGTCCAGACTACGAGGTTAATTTAAAACAAATAAAATGGAATAACAGGTACAAAGTATCTTCCTATCTTTTGGCTTCTATACATCCATTTCTAACTACTTGCTTTACTCAGTGGCATGTGAATTGGTGAAATTTGCTGTCCCGGAAGCTTGCAAAGGCAGATGCTATCAGCAGGTTCAAAAATGAACCAGGTACGCAATAAGTGAAATAAAGGGGAAAGCAAGATTATAGCCTTTAGGGCCAGACTTGTTGGCCCTGTCTCAGCAGTATCTCCAGTGGCTACTGTCAGGCTGCAATAACTGGCCAGACTGAGTTGTGCCAAGAAGATTCCTTAAGCTCTTAAAAAATGCTCATTTGTTTTTTTGTTGTGAGATTTTCTCTTCAAATTCACAATTAGCTCATTAAATTCCTTTGTCTGAATATCGCTAACTTGGTATTACCATATATCAAAAAATTTAATTGTAGTATTACTACTAATTCTTATATTCATCAAAAAAATTAGTAAATATTATCTTTGTGAATTTTTGAATATATATAATCTGGCTTATTGACAGAAACAGTGTAGAAATTGTAATGACGTATAACAGGAAAATGTGTAACTAATGCTTCATTAAGAGAAAAGGTAGTTATGCTGTTGCCACAGGGTTCTTAGGGGTCAAATGTTTTCCTGAGGTCATTGTGGTCTTAGAAATGCATCTCCCCTCTGCAAACCTTTCTTCTCAAATAAAGAGTAGCATGTACAATGAAAATGATTTTCCAGATGTTGAACTGAGTGATTTAAATTGGAGGCTCCTGGTTAAACCATTTAAGACACTATTTAAAATCACCCAAAAGTTAATCTGCCCAAGACATAACCTTGGAGTTAATAAGGCTTGTTTTGATTCTAATGAGAATTTTCTTTTTAGAGCCAGCATAATTTTAACAAATGTTAAAAACTACCGGAAATACCACACATAGGCTTCTGCCCTGTCTCCTTTAATCAAGATTTGCAGAAAGACTGAAACAGGTGAAGCACAGACCCGCACAGTCATTTGCTTTATCACTTTGGCAATGGTCCACATTTATTTAGTAATCTGGAACAAACTAAAACAACCCTGCTGATATTTCTGCAAGCTCTTCAGGCTTCACACTTATGAACCACGGTTAAAAGGAAAAGCATGTGGAAGAAAAGTTGATCAGAGGTGTTATACTTAGGGTCATGTTGCCACAGAGCATAAATATCATTTACACCTCAGCTCTTGACTTCTAAAGGGGAGAAGTAAAGTCACGGGAGTCTCACTGTCTGCAGAAGCCTCATCCTCAGTTTCCATGGATCATTTCTGTTAGTAAGGCACTACAATTGGGATAGCTCCCATCCCACGATCCATTGCACAAAGCAGAGAATGCAGACTCTCTGTCGTCTTCTTATGATCTTATGTTCCCATATCAGAGATGGCATGAGTTACAGGGAAACACACAGAAATGCGATGACTACCTCAGAACATATAATTTTTTTGTCAGATATGTTCAGAATCTCTCAATATAATTGGATTTCTCAGCTAATAATTACTGTCCTAAACTGTTGTGTATTGATGAAAGTGCTTATTAAGTAACATATTCACACGCCAGTGATGGAAGAAATTATTTATATATAGCACATAAGCTTAGCGCATTACTCTGGACAATAAGAAGATATTTCTCTAGTGCTCAAATTTCAACATATGTTAGGTAGCCAGGCACACAGTTAAGGCTAATACTATCCATTATAAAATGCTATCTTCAGAGCCAAAATAGCTTGACAACATGATTACTTAATAACTTGACCAAGCTTAAAAAGAATCCGGACTGAAATGTTCCATGCTAGGCAGATTTGTTGGGAATGCGTCAGCACTAATGCGTTTGCTATTTTCAAAAAATTTAGAAAAATACTTAAAACCACTTATTTGATAAACTATATAATCTCCCAGGTCTTGAAACCAATATTTAATGTTTTACTTGACACATTAAAAAATGCTTTCATGATGTTGCCTGCTGCCTTTGTTGTATTAGGCGATATTCGAGATCTCGCAATGTGACACGATAGGGTTAGGCGTTAATGGGGTGATATTGGGTGTAACAGGTCTCCCCTGCTCTATTTCTGGCCACATGGTGGCTCAAAGAAAATGCCACCTGGCAGCAAGGTACTGCCATGCTTGGGGGTGTGGTCACGCAAGGTATATAAGCAAGTGCTTGCTACCAATAAACGCCATTTGCCTGCTTCACCATGTTGGTGTGAACGTGCAGTCATTTGGACCACGACTGGTTTAGGTTGGTGTGTAGACAAATAAACACCACATGCCTTCTGCATGGAAATACAACTGGATTTGTTCTTTGATAAGTTTCAGATCTCTGTGGTTTCTTGCTTGTGTCTAGACTGCTCTTTTCTTAGTGCTTTTCTGTTCCAACCAGAGATAATTCACACAGCAAACACATCTCCCATCTGACAGTGAGTCAATGACTAAAGAACAATCCATCCACCAACAAATCTTTCCAAAACTTTCACAGATAAGCAGAGAAAAATTACATCAACATTAAAGTTATATCAGGTTGTTAAACTCAAATGCTTCAAATGCTCTAATGTTCAAATACTTTGCTTTCCAAAAGGACTATTATCTTTCCCTTTTTTCTTGAAATCAGACCAGTGATCCAATTGTCTTCCTGAATTTGTACAGGGAAGTTATCCTGACCCAGCGGATGGCATAAAAGATACAGATAATGTGTTTGGTGACTTAAAAGCAGTTAGCTGACACAAAGATGTCATCAATTTCCCTGGCTTAAGATGGACTGTGAGGTGTAAATTTCGTTTAAAGATATATACTAAGCATTATACCGCATCAGAGGGGAGTACCTCAATAGCTGTTTTTTCCATCTTTTTTTTCTCAGCATAAAGGAAAGTGTAACATTAAAGACTATCTGAGAACCTTACTTATGCAGAATGTAATGTTCTCAGAAGTTGTTGTTCCTTTATTTTTTTTTTCTTCACTCTATAATTCCCTAAAACTGAAAAAATGGGTCTGGAGTATTATTGTGATATGTATCAAAGTAGCTGCCTACACTGTTTCTTATGATATCCTTAAAGATATATTTACTTGTTTGATTCTCAAATAATTGCTAATTTTGCATAAGAAATTTGCAGTATTTTTTCTCCTCTGACTGCATATATATGTGTCTGAAAATCACAAATGAGTTAACATGGGACTGTTAACCAGAACAAAAACTTGAGTTTTCTGTAAAAGAACAATTCTCCTACACATAAGAAGCAATTGGGAAAAGTTCTTATTCCCATAGTTATGACAAGAATGCATATGACACAAATATAAATATATGCACATCATATGCTCTGAGATATAACAATTCTTTTAACATATTTTCATGTAACTATACAGCTGTATTATTTATAAATGAATTTGAAAGACAAAAATTTGAAATATTTGAAAATGTCATTTGTAACAGCTATAATCATGTATAAATTGCACATCCATTATATATATAGTAAAAGTTTATTAACTGTCATCACTTTTTTTTTTTTTTTTTTTAATATTATAGGGCTTGAATTTATTCCAAAAAAAAAAGATTAAAATGAAGTGGAAACAGAACTAGACACACAGCTTTTTTGTATTAGTGACCCTTTAAGCTCTCAGCCTCCTTAAAGGAAAAAAAAAGACAAATATTTCCACTTGTTATTACATGTAAGTTAAATAAGAATTGATTTTCTAAGACAAATATGTGGTCCCTTATCAGACACACAATTAGTGGATATTTTTACACAAGTATAATTCAGCACTCAATTGTTTCACCCAACGAAAAGCCTGCAAAATCTATATTGAATCTTTTTGTTATACACTTCATTTAATATGCCACTATATTTATTCTTTCTATAGAAGCTAATTTAATGCATTCTATTTAGAAAACTTTAAATAAGAGGCACTATGCACACAACACACAGATGAAATATCCTGAAGGAAATTCAGTGCATAGCAGAGTTTCCTCCAAATGGTAGTTGAATTCTATAAAATATTTCTGGTGATGTCTTCTTTCTGAAATCCGAAAAAAACTGAAATCTGAAACCTTATATCAGACTTGGATGGAGAAAAATCAGAGAATCGCAGGGAGGAAGGTACCTCAAGTGTCTTGCCATAACAGGCTCCAGACAACAGGTTGCACAGGAAGGTTAAGGGAAGTTTTTGCGGAGTTATTTATATGTGGATGCCTGTCTTCTCTTCATGCTGTATCCCTAAGTCCTCATCAAGAATTATAAGGACTGAAGTAAAAATAGGATTGTCTTTGTAGTTAGGAAAATCATTTGCAAATAACATTTCAGTTTTCTTTCTGAACGTTTATTTTAAAATTTTCATTTGTGGAGCTTTTGGCAGGAGACAAAGTCTCAAGTTACATGCACAATTGTGCGGCAAATTCTTCTGCTCAAGAGGTTAAGTTCTGCATGGTGACTTTCTCCACAAATCACATTCTTATGTTCTGTGTTTTGAGACTCTTTTCACTGTCTGGTCAATGGAGCTGGAAGATACATTCTAGGTTAATGCATCCATACATCTAAATGTGCATGTGAGTTTATATTCAACTACCAAATATACCAATTTAATCTACATATTAATAGAATTTCACTTAATTTGAATGTGCCTGAAGAAATCTACCTAAAATGTGTCATAGAATCAAAGTCATTTGAGTTGGAGGAGACATTTAAAGGTTATCAAGTACAACTCTGCTGCAATGAACACGGACATCTACACTAGATCAGGTTGCTCAGACCCTAGTCAAGCTTGACCTTGGGTGTTTCCAGGGATGGGGCATCCACCAAATGTCTGGGCAACCTCTTCCAGTGCTTCATCACTTTTATTGTAAAAAAACATCTTTCTTCTCTCTGACCTAAATCTCCCCTCTTTAAGTTTGAAACCATTTCCCTTTGTCCTACTTGTCCTATAAAACAGACCATGCCGGAGTTTGCCTCTCTTTTTTTGTTTTTTTTTTTTTGCTGTTCCCCTTTAGATACTGGAAGGTCACTATCAGGTCTCCCCAGAGACTTCTCTTGTTCAGGCTGAACAGCCCCAATTGTACCTTTCTGTCACTCTTAAAAAGAGGTCAGAACAATATGTCTGAGGTTGTACTTGGCTCCTAGAAGTAGTGACCTGATAGCAAAAGTGCCCAAACATCTGTACTGCACCATGAGAAGTTACATGTCCAAATAAAATATGTTTCTACTTACTGGATCTCTTGTTTTCTGTTTCACCCACATTTGGATCTTGGTACTATCACCTGATTTTGCTTACTTTTACTTAAAAAAAAAAACAAGATAGAAATTATCAATGTTTCTACGTGTAGATATTCTCTGCCTGTTTTAGAATGTTTTTTTTTTTTTTTTTTCTTTCTTTTTTTTTCCCCACTGGGAATGCTCTGCTTAATATCAGTATTTTCAAACTGCACTAGGGACAGCAGAGTGAGGAGAAAAAATAATTCTTACATTTCCAAAGAAGGAGGAAATTCACATCACTTGGATTAAATTTACTAAGTACTCAAACTTTTCTAAGTTTTCATATTGCTTAACAACTTTTGGATGCTTAGTTAAGTTCACACATTTAAAGGTTTTTCAGGGCTTTTTCATTTTGCCTTCTCTGTATTCTGAAGGGAAGCAAGAGGTGGCAAGCTAGGAAAATATGTCTAAAGTGTTATACTTACTGGGTCCTTTGAAAAGAGGGAAGAAAGAACATCAGTCCTGAGTGATCTGAGCAGATTACTCATTAAACTTGACAGAAGCAAAAAGGTCAAAGCATCAAAGAATGGCATTGCCACAGGGAACTTAAAATTTTACAGAATCAATTTGTTCATTCCCATGCGGGGTGGGCCCTTCCAAGTTTTGCTGCTTTGCTACAGTTTTAGGTGACTGCTTTCTGTGTTATCATGACATCAAACACCTTGTCTCAGTGCCTGAGCTGCACCTTACAATGTGTTTCTTGAATTATTCAGGCAGGTTTTGTAAATCAGTAAAGACTGTGAGTCCCACCTATTTCCTAGTATCTCCACCACTGAGATCTCAGAGGTAAGAGGGAGCAGAGATATCTGAGTGAAGCAGGAGAGAACAACAGCAGGGATGGATAGGGACCTTCAAAGGTTGTTTTGTGGAGTAAGATCACAGTTAGGTTAATGTATATCTGAGTGAAGACTAGGTAACTTCCGTAATATGTTAAAGATGAAGCATCCAGGAATATCACGAATTATTATGAATGAATGAAGGCATATGAAATAGAACAGAAACAAGCTGGTTAAAAATACCAGAGGAAGCTTAAAATAATCCTAATTTTGAAATGGTCACTTGATGATGGGTCCACTCAAGATTTTGTTGCAGAATTACAGTCAGTGAAATGTAGCAAGATTTGAACTGTAAGTATACCACAGTTGTTGGGAGTATTTGGAGCTAGATTGTGTAGCCTGAAGAGTCTTTTCACACATAGTAAGCCAAATGTAATCACAAACAACCTCTGTGTCCAGGGTATATCTTAAAATCATTAGATATCTTCTATTTTAAAAAGAGGGTTTTTAATTGGAATTTTGGCTGCGTCTTTAAAAGGTGCATTGGGCATTAGAAAATAAATAATAATCATTACTAATAGTAAGGATAATCCAAGAATCCTGTAGTTGACATGGTAAAAAACTTAGTAACATTTCTACAGTGATTTCCGTCAAAGGATCCCCAAGAACTTTGGTGTTTAAACATGCATCTGACAGAATGCAGAAGTTATTCTGGGCCAGCAGTACTGCTAACAGATTTTAAGAAGGAAAGTAATTAATAACTTCTTTAATTGAAAGTGCAGGAAACATTAGGGAGAGAGAATATAATTAGCCAACTTGGAATTTTGCCAATAAGTTAGCATTAATATGCCCTCACTGGTATGAAAAGTGCTATGGGACTGACTGCAGCCTCACTCCGGCTCCATTTCTTACGACAAAATTCACAGCATTCTCCTGTGACTTTGAAGAAAATATTGGAAGATTTTAAATTCAGACCAGGTCAGAAAATCACTTGCTATGGTAGTAAGACAGTTACTGTTAAACAGATAATAATGTCTAAAAGACAAGAAGCATTGGATCAAGCGGAAAAAAAACAACAACACAAAACAGCTTGTCAGGTGTATTCATCCTCTTAGTAATTCAGTTTAGTATTTGTCAACACTAGAAGGTGTCTCTTAGAAATCTTTCTGGATTTGAATGGGATTCTCTTCTACTATTTTTTTGGAGGTCTTAATGCACAAGATGTTTAAATGAAAGAAACAACTCTGACAAATTCTCCCTATTTAATCTTTCCCTTTGTAGGTTAGAGATTTCAGTGTCTGTCTTGAAGAACATTTTTGATATTGTGATTGCCTCAGAAATAGCATTGCACATCACCTTCAGACATCAGGCCCTACATTGTTTGCTTGTCAGTTGACTTTTTAATATAACATTCTGAATCTGAATTGTTTTGCTTTTCAGAACACCAAAAAGCAAAATGTTTGGCTGGCAGTGAAAGGCACATTTCTCCCAAACTGGTGAGACAGATGTTTTCACAGGTTGTTACATTTTGTCTTTCTTGCTTCTCTGTCAGAAACGCTGTGATCTTTGATCCCATCCGTATGGATGGTGGAGAACCTTGTTCCCACTGTCTGTGACAACCTGTATGTATGTCATCAAGGCAAGAATAAAAAACACAACAGCCAGCTCTCCACAACTAGTTGTAAATTAATAAGAACTGTTTAAGAACAAGTCAAACCTGAGCTCTTCATGAGGGAGAAGGCTGACAACAGGGCAAGGAATCCTCTGTGCCAGTTCACATCTCCAGTTTAAAATACAGAAGCTGACATCTCTTATCAGTGCCTAGGGTACTCCTTTGTCTTAATGTGAGTAGATGTGGGAAAGGGTCCCACTGCATTGTAGTAATCAACTTGGCTCCTCTTGCCTTGCAGTAGCAGATGGGCAATCCAGAAGAGAAGCAGCTTGAGCCCTGCTTTTTGGTTGAAGAAGGAGGATAACAGGAAAATTTAGTCAGCTACTGCTGCTTATCTGGAGCACGGGCCTGTAGCCAAACCCCTCAGATTATCCAACTGGGGCACCAGCTGAGAGGTGCTGGCAGGGGGTGGCTGAGGCAATTCTGCCTCATTCCAGCGGAGGTTTTATCTAGCTTTGAGGAAGGCAGGGTGAAACACCTCTTCCTTAATACATATACGTCTAAGTCAGGACCCCTTATTGGTACTGCTGGCTTTCAGAGACAAAGTAATTAAGATGCCTTCATTTTCCCTGAATCTTGGAAAGAAGTAGATGAGAAACCGTGTCCTAGACTGCAAGGAACACTCCTGCTGTGGCCCTTTTTTAGTTATGGCAGAAAAGTCTATGACTGAGATCAATGTCCTTTACGTTCTGAGGACTGAATATGATGAGAGAAGTGCTTTTGCTGTTCTCAGCTGGAAGAAAATGCTGTTCTTTGCCACATCCTTGTCAGGAGTCTTCTCTGTTTTGTTGAAGGCTACAAAGGTGGTGAACAGGAATTTCAAATTAGACAATCTCAGCTGTGACTTGCAATGACGCTGTCATTTCCCTTAAGATGGGATGGATGACGAAAAAAGAGGAAAAGATAACTGGTCTGGGCCTACCTGTCAGGACAGCAGGCAAGCAGCTGGGAATAGCATGAATGCTTCCTTCTGCTAAATGTGTAGATAGATACATACATAGGTCACTCTGGAACTAATTCCTATTTGTTTCTATGGAAACTACAACAGATACAAACAGCACTATAAAACTAAGCTACAAAACACTATTTTCCAGAGTAGTCACCACCATTAGCTGTTTGGTTTTTTATCTATCGCTTGTAGATGTGCAAATACACAAATGGGTACATAACTGCATGGGTGGATGTGTGGATGGATAGCTGGACAAACAGATAGAGAACAGTTAGAATAAATAACAGTATCAAAAATTATGTACTTCCTGGTGATATTGTATAATTAGTCCATGTTATCAATACCTGACTAATATAGGACTGTGTACTTTCCAAGTTTTTTTTTTTTTTTTTTAATTACCAGAGAACTTTGGCAACAGGAATAAAAAATATTTATTTTCTCTAGTATTGAAAGGAGTTATCCTGACAAAATACTTTAAGCAACAAAGGTCTAGAGGAATCTGAAACTTATACCTGATGTTTTAGAATAGTTCTTCGCAGAGAATGAAGAGCACTGTTTACTTAATTACTCTTTAATTAGCTGCATCTACCTCATTACAGTGGACAACAATTCCTTTTTCAGCTCTGTGTAACAATATCAGTGACCCCTGAATAACATTTTTGTGGATTCAATCTTTTATGTGAATAAATATTTGTTCATAAAAATGGCAGAACTCCCAACAATTTCCATGAATTACATTATTTATATATGTAGAATTAAATTTTTAAATTAATGTCTCTGTTTTTCAGTATCTCTTTTGAGATATCTCATTTTTCATGTGCTTTTCTTGAGCTTGCATATTCTATAAGTTCTGCAATTATAGCATAATTTTTAAGGAGAAAAGACAGTACTTCACGTGAAACTGTGTAGTTCTGTGTAAATTCCAAATCATGAACAAAAAATTGAGTAAAATGGAAAAGGCTGGTAGAAAACAGACCCCCAGACTTGTCCCTGGCTATGGGATATGTAGGTGACTTTTAAGCATCTGAACACCAAACTTGGAATTTGAAATCCTTGGTGTAATCTTAAGAATAATATTCAATTATTCTTCCTTTTAAACTATGGTTTATAAAGACTATCTGTTGAAAGACTTACTTCATTGATGCATTGCTGTTTGCGTACAGGAAAGTTTACTGCAGAAAGTTTCATCTTGCAGTGGCCTGTAAGGTCTGAAATGAATAAGATTTCTACTCCTGATGTCAAAGATTACTCAATCAAACCCCAAGAATTCAAACAGCATGATAATTTCCTAGGGACTCAGTGATTGCATTTGTACTTGCACAGGATTACCTTGATCTTAACAGTACCTAGTTCCTTCATATTCATCATCACAGTCTCTGATGACCATCATATTCCCAAAATAACGTGGAAAGATAGGCAATTCCTTATACCAAAGCTGTCAGTAGATTTCAGTAATAGTGATAATACTCCGAATTAGAATGAAAGCACTCTGTCTTTACAGAAGGCATTCTACAGGAAAATGTCTTATGATTATTGATCTGAAGCCACCATCAGGATAACTCTATTGAAGTCTGTGAAGTTACATTTTGTATGAATTTGGTCCCGGTGCTTGGTAAAATCTTTCTGTTAATTTTACTGTTAGAACAGATTTAACAATGAAACTACTTGTTTGCAACACACACAGTTTCTTCAATGGATTGTAAGAACTATTCACTGTCAGCCCTAAGGGATCTTCAACACATTAACATATTTGCACTGGCAAATATGTGTCTAGTTAATTTGAATCACATTGTATACATGAAATGACAGATTAATATATTCTCTTGATAAGGACATAGAAAACCAAACTACGTTTCCTTCAGTCCAAAAACTGGCTATCAGTCAAACTGAAGAAATAAATTGCTGTTAACCATCTGCTTTGTACACATACACATGAAGACAAAGTTCTCTGCTTTCAGCAGGAGATATCTGATGCTTCCTTTATGAATGTAATAGGACTCGATTAAGTAATCAAAACTGTGAAAATCTAAAGCTTTGTTCCAACACTAAGAGCTCACTACATATCACTGCAGCTTCTGTCAGTGGTCACTAAGTGCCAGGCAAAGGAAGGACCCACTGTCTCCCAGTACTTCTCTCCTTTGAGGTTGTAGCATGAGAAGATGTGTTGGCCTCACTGGCCCAAACATACTGCTCACATGCATGGCATCTTCCAAACACAGCAATAATTGCACAGTATTCAGTGACCTTTAAACACTACAACCTTTCTCTTGTGAACTGAAGTTCATGAAAGGGAAAAATATCCTAACATTTCAGATTCTGAAGTCTTGCCCTGCAGCAAAAACTTGAGTCTGTGTGTATCTGTTCTAGCACACATTTTGCTCTCTACAATTCAAAATATTGATTTTTTTTCATTTTCCAATCACAGTTTTGGGGCAATTCTCAAACGTACCAGAGAAATGCAATTGTAAGAATGAATTAATTCATCTAAAAACTCAGATGAACAATGCAGGACTTAGAAACTTGCGTGAATAAAAAAAAAAGGAGTTACAGTTTGCCTTCTGATTTGCAAGGAACAATTTTATAAAGCAAAATGAAACCAATCCCAGGGGACAATGTATGTTTATAACATGTTAGAGTAATCATTAATTTATTATCAAAATTTTTATCAGCTTATTTGTCCTAAATGAGCTTCTTAAATATACTCCAAGAATGTTTGCTTGAACAAAGCTTGTCTTTATTTTATTTTATGGTGCAACCAGTCAGAGAGAAACTCTGTTTATCTTTATTCACATTTGCTTCAAATATTTGGGGCATGTCACCCCTGTCACTTTGGCAAGTTTTGGTCTAGGAAGTGCTGTTTTGATACTTGTAGGCCTGAGCTCTGAATTTGTGACCTGCAGAAAGGAAACAGATTGACTAGTACTGCCTGGCGTTTGACTGCACTCAGCTCCTAAACCCACCACCGCAAGTGGAAAACACTGAGAACTATCCCAGGAAATGTGCAACACGCAAGGTGAGGGACTTCAACTTTTCTGAAAACACTGATATTTGAGACAGAGTTTAAGCAAGATCACTCAGGTGACTCTTTTCTCCCACACCTTCTAATCATATGTATGGAGATAACTACCTGCCTGAGTCCCTTTTTATCATTCCTATTGTTGCTTTCGCTGTACCATTTGAAAGACTATGTTCAGTAATCATAAAAATTACATCCACAGTGCTGCAGTAGTTGCATGCATGTCTTTATCATCTTGTTTTATGTATCATGTTATATTATTTCAAAAACGATAAAAAAATAAAAAATCAAATAGCTATTTCCTCTATCTCAGTCCTTATCCCTTGGGCATTTGAAGAGTTATTGGATTTTGGAAACAGGATGATCAGCCTTTATATCATCATTTGACAATAAACTCAGAAAGAACAACCTTTTTATCAACTGAAATCATCAAATATTCCCCATTAGCATAGTCTTGGAAAGAGTGCTGAATAAGTTGTCATTGGAGATGTACTATTTGAAATACCATACACAATGTTTTCCCTGTGCTTTCTCAACTGTGCCATTGTAGGAAATAAGTGGCTCAGGTAGTATGCTTTTCAAGGAATGAAGTTCTAATACTGAGGGGTTTATAGGCACCTTTGAAATCTTAAATGTCAGTTCAGACAGCAGCTTTTCATAACAAAAAATGTCATTGGTATTCCTTACCCATTTTCTCAATTTCTTCTAAAAATATTAAAAAAAAACCCACAAAACAGTAAGAAATAATCTGAGCAAGGAAGAGACTAGTTTTTATTTCTGAGGATTAATGTTAGTGAATGTCAGAATCTCCCGTGAGTTCTGAAAGATGAGATGGAAAGACAGACTTTGGATATAGTCTTTCTTAGCTTGTTACAGGTCCTTCAGATTATACAGGACATATAGCTTTTCAGGGAATAATGTTCTCTACCAGCTCCTGGTTATTTAGAATGTCAGTATGCTCACAGTGTCCTAGAGAAAAAAAGCTTGCAACATTACCATAGATAACAAAGCAGAGTGGAAACAAAATATCTGCTGCTAAAAATATTGCTGTTATGAAACCACTCTGGGCATTCCAGATAATGGAAATGAACAAACAAAAATTCATTAAAAACAGGTTAAAATATTAATAATAACGTAAAAGTCAGTAATATTTTCTAGGTGAGTTCTGGCTGGCTTTTCATCAAGTTTGGAGGACCACACATACTACAGTGCACATGGAACTGAAATATGCAGACCTAAAAATGCTAAACAATGGCTCACATTACTATTTGGGGATATTGTGAGTGGTCAGTGATACCAAAAGTATAATGCTGAGTGACTGAAGATGCTGGCATATGCAGCATGAAGCTGGCCCAAACTTGGGTTTGAATTTGGAAAAAAATCACTATGGGTCCAGACTGAGGCAGGCGAGCAGAAGTGTACATGGCAGAATTAAAGATTAAGTGCAAGAACAAAGCTTATTTACCTTTCTGTTTTTAAGTAGTATGTTTTCATGAGTAGAACATTCACTAACCTATTCATATATCATGTGTAGACATCATTAAAAATCCATATAATTTCCCTTATCTTCTCATTAAAGAACTGAAATAAGACAAGTTACTCCTGCCTGCCTGAGATATAAATTAAGCACTTTGTATTTAATAAATAAATAAAAATAAATAAAAAAGGAAAATTTTACATGATATTATAACCTCATGGAACATATTAGCACAAACAGCTGCACTTTGCAGAATGACAGGAGGGGGTTCTTGTCCTTTGTTGCTAGGTAAGGACAGGTTATTGATTCAGTCCATGTACTCCTAATAAAATACTCCTCTACTCTTTACATACAGAAGTAAATAACACAGTAACATTTCACACCCCATGAGACAAAAACTCATTACATACCATTGCAGGCATTTCACTCTGAAGAAACTGAGAAAGTCTGAATTCAGACTTTTTCCAAGAGTCATTCTTACTTCTTATTGCTTAAATGCACTTTACCTTTCACTAGCAAAATTAATAAATAAAGCTGCAGACTGTGAAATACTTATAGAAAATATTCCCTGAAGGGGAGAACTGTGTATGCAAGTTGGATGCTTAGATGAGGATCGTAAATTGCCTCTGTTGGAATGGGAGTTGCCTCTATGCTGGCTTCAGAAACCCGAGCAGTAACAACATTTTGGGCTCACACAAAAGAGCACCTTTCATAAGGCAGTCTCCAGAGCTTGAGAAACCTAGAAAATCCCCACCAAACATGCAAGGCAAGTTAACAACAATATTAAATACGTTTTTGCTATTAATTGGAATGACATGTTTTTATTATACTCTAAATTTCTGTAATTCATGATTTTCTCTTAATCTCACATTGGTAAGAGAAGTCTAATATCTAAGATTGTAAGAGAGAAAAAAGACAAGATGAAAATGCTACTCTGCAAGCATCAGGAAGATCTTACTGACATATTTAGTTGTCTGCTTTCACTTCTGACTTTTTCATACAATTTGAATAATGACCAAAGCAAACAAATCAAAATGAAATATTTGAAAAAAACGCAAAACAAAACAATACAGTGCTCTTACAATGTTGAAATAAAATATATTGCCATTATATGATTAATATTATTCCCCCTCCTGTAAATTAACATACATAACAAGTTCTGACAAAACAATTTGATTCCAGCTGCCAAAACATGTATATGTTCATGTATACCTACATCAGTGTATCCATAGCTGTATCAAAACATCTATAGCTATATTCTCCTTATCTATACTTATATAATCTATGCCTGTATTTCAGTAAATATATTTGGCATTCACTTTTAAAGAGGATGACCTTGGTTTTATCTATGCTCTCCTTGCTCCAGCAGTGCAATCTCAGTAACATGGAACCCAGTGGCAGCTCTATACTGACTTTGGTAAGTTTAGACTTTGACTTTTGGAGAAAATAGGATAACATTTAAATCCTTACCAAGCACACCAGCCATACCAACTTCTCATTCCTCTCTAACCTATATTCTGGGCTGTACTTGGCACTTAGAAAAGTAAGAGTTCATTTGCTGTGCTTTCTTAGCACATGTAGAAACTGAAGGCTAAAGACAGTCATTCATATTTATCTAATATCCTTTATGGCAAATGCTTCCTTTGAAAGATATTTCCTTTGCCTTTTGATTTCATTTAGTTTAGCTGTCCTGCATACATATATATATATACGTATGTAAATACATAATATAAAAGATCTAATTCTTTCATCACAATCTAATTAATAGCTATCCAGTTAGATGTGATTGGAGTTCCGCTTTTGTACATCTGGCAAACATAGATACTTAAGTAAGCAGTATGAGAAAAGAAAAAGAGAAATTATGTCCCCTTAGAAAAGTTGCATGGCTCTTATTAAGGAAAACTTTAACGAAAGACTGATTTCTACCTAGGTAACTGTGGAAAGGTAATCAAATGTTTTAATATTCTATATGTTTTAGATATATTTCTGTTATTGACAGAATTTTTATTGCTGGTGCTCTGATTTTTTTTCCAGCTGTCATTCATCTAATTCACAGCAGTGGCTCCCCAAATTGCTCTAGTCAATATGGGAGTCAAATTACTTTACCTGCCAGCATTCTACTTTTGTCTTCATTCTAAATATTGTTCAGTTCTGAGAATATTGTCTCTGCAGGTGCAGATGTGAATAGGAATGCCAACAGAAATTAAATGACATTTTAGCACTTTTGAGATAGCATATCATTTGTTTTTAGGAGATGATTATATTTTCTACACATATTTCATCAGCTAGCATCTCTATTATATCCTAATCCAGCATTCCCTGAAGTCAGTGTCAATTTTTCAGAGACTTCATACAGATCTGGGCTATGCCCAATATGACTGATAGAAAAGCAAGAAATTTAACAATTAGGTTGGCATTCGTATTGCCCCAGTAATTCTTAGATTTCAAAGGAGACAGTAATATCTTGATAGATGAAAATACTCATCCTCCCATTCTAGTACTCTCTTCCATGATTGTGCCTACCCAGTCAGCTTCTAGTTAATAATTCACTTCCTGACTATTACAAATTTTTCCACATATAAACCTTGGAAAAAAAAAAAAGTTGAACGTTTTCGATTTCACATCAATAATCATAGTCACAATTTTTGGTAAAATTGAGAAGTTGGACCAAATCAACAATCTAATAGTCATTAAATACATTAAAATGCGTGGACTGAGTACATTTTTTGTCTAAACAGAAGCTGCCTTCCATTTACTTGTAGATTTTCTGCTTTGTGGATGTGCCTTTCTTCAACCCTTTCTCTCCCATGCAGAGCCAGTGTTGTAACCTGACAAAGCAGTTGTCAGTTAATGAATGCACCAAATTTTTATTTCAGTAGTGACAAGAACCCTTAAATGTTCACTCAGTCTGTGAGATTGCTGAAGGGATAAATGATATAACCATAGCTTATTAAAATTATATTGTAAAAAGAAAAATCTTAAATGCATATTTATTGATACCTGCTTTTGTGGATAAGTGCCAATAAATCTCAATGGATGAATGCTTGCCTAAATTAATTGTGCAAAACTTCCAAAAATACGTTATGAATTCATGCAAATATTGAAACAAATACAGATAGAAAAATGGTTTTGGTATTAGCTCAGCTCTTCTCTGAACTTTAAAAAGGGCTTGTGAATGAAAGCGTAGAAAGGAATAATCTAAAACACTGGTTTTAGAACACACTGGTATCCACATCAAAATGTAATGATGTTTGTGAAATCTACTGAAAATGTTTTTTGTGCTGGTGAAGAGTGTTTCTAAATGAAGAGATCTTACTCTGATGATTCTATTTATTGCAACAAGAACAGAATGTTGCTTGAGGAGTTAAACGTAATTCAGTATGAATAAAGGTGGCAGGCTATATATTCTTTTTGGACAGAGAAAAACATCCACCAGTATGAAGCAATCCACACTATGATTTGTTTCAAGTCTTGCACAACTCTGAATGTCTGTAAAGTTGAGGTGTCTTACACCAAAGCCACAATCCACGTAGAACAAAACTCAACACTGTACAAGAAGGTCTGCAGAAGTAGCCTACAATGACAAACTGCTTACTTTTAAGTTAGGTGCTCAGTTTCTAGTAAACAATTGACCAGAAAATAAGGGAGTCTTTGGATAAAGGTGAGGAGTCATTGATGGCCATTGTTAACAAGCAAGATCAGTTTTTTTTAATTAGTTGTAAATTATTTATATGGCAGCTGGCTGGCTCACAAGGACTGGAGAAAAGGAAGTCTGTTTTGGCAGTGGGGCTGGACAAGATGATCTCCAGAGATCTCTTACAATTCCTACAGTCCTGTGATTTATATGAAATTTAAAGTCATCTCCTCAGCTCACTGGTAGCAGAATTCATAGAACTATAGAATGGCCTGGTTTGAAAAGGACTTCAAAGATAATACAGTTTCAAACCCTCTGCCATGGGCAGGATAGCATCAACTGCTAGACCAGGCTGCTCAGAGCCATATCCAGCCTTGATATAAATGCTTCCAGGGATGGGGCATCCACAATCTCATCTGTGCAACCTGTTCCAGTGTGTCACCACTCTCCTACTGAAAAATTTTCTCCTAATATCTAACATCCCTGTCTTAGTTTGAAACCATTCCCCCCTGTCTTATCACTATCAATCCATATAAACGGTTGTTCCCCCGCCAGTTTATACGTTCCCTTCAAGTACTGGAAGGCCACGATGAGGCCTCCCCAGAGCCTTCTCTTCTCCAAGCTAAACAAGCCCTGTTTCCTCAACCTTTCCTCATAGGAGAAGAGCTTCAGCCCTCTGATCATTTCAGTGGCCCTCCTCTAGACCTGTTACAAGAACTCTGTGTCTTTCTTGTGCTGGGGGCCCCAGGCCTGGACACAATTGTCCAGATGAGGACTCACAAGAACTGACTAAAGGGGAGCAATCACCTCCCTCTCCCTGCTGGCCATCACTTTTTTAATGGAGCCTAGGATATAGTTGGTCTTCTGGGCTGCAGGTACACACTGCTGGCTCATGTCCAGCTTCTTGTCTACCAAGACCACCAAAGTATTTATCCACAGGGCATTACAGATTACATTCATAACAGATATTAACTTAATGTATAAAGAACTGAAGTATTCACAGTTTATGTGAAAATCTTGTTTTGATGAGCTAGAGGCTTTAGCCTCAGTCATTTTGAAAAAACAAGTAACTCTAATAAGTATTTTGCTTGGTGAGGATACTTGATGTCATAAAGCTGTCACTTTAAACTGTACAGACCAGAAGTATGGTCCTTGGGAAATTATTTTTAACTTTTAATAATCAATATGAACAGTACTAAAACATAAAAATTTCCTGTATTAAGGTATTTAAAATAATTTTTGATCAGGCAGAGCAATTTTAATCCAATTCAAAGAATTGGGTTAGATCTGAATACCAAGTTACTTTCTCAGGGCAGTACAAACCACACATAGCACTATTTTAAAAGACTAATGAAAACAATCCTTTTGTATAAAATCTTATCTCCAAAATTTTAAGCTTCATTTAAGTCTCCACACTACTGCACAATATCCTTAGATTCAAAGAATTATTTGTTCCTCAAGACTAAGAGTTCACTGGTTTTCTATTTAAATCAGTTGTGCACTTTAGCTGTAAACTTGGGCATACTAATTCACAAGAAATTACAGCACAGTGGTAAAATAACTTTATCACCCCTAGAGAAACAAAACAGAGGGAACACATTTAAAAAGTAATACAGATCAAAGAATAAGACAAAAATCCTCGGCAGGTGTTATAATCAGTGTGGCTAAACTCAGTTCAATTAGTCCATGCTCATTTACAGCAGCTGAGATTAAGGAGGTGAAAGTCTGAGGTGCAGAGGTAAAATACATAAGCTGCTCTAACAGTTGAGGGTACTTCTTCTATCTTCAAATAAATGCATTGTGATTATACTCATATCTACCTCTTGCTACCTAAACCAGTCAGGTTAGCATAACAGCAGTTCTTCAGCTGTGTAACTAATAGCATTGGTTTCTGGAGCTTTTTTAAACTCTAGTCTTTTTCTTAGTGTGTGCATGCACACTGTGACCTTCCAGTGTCTTTCTAGATTTAACTAGCATCTGAAACGTGTCCTCTTCAAGCCTGTGCTGTATATACCAAAGGTCACAGCTAAGCTGAGGCTTTTAGATTTAAGTACTGTATTACTTCTGTTTTTGCACTTACTGCACTGAATCCTTGTGCAGTATTGTATTGATTTTTTTTTTTTTTTTTTGTGATTCTTATTTTGCTGTTTTCAGATTCTACAGTCTCTCTTACCTTGACTTACCAGTTAAATGACTTGGTTAGTCATACTTGTAGTTTGTTCAGTCAAAATATACTTTTGTATTTACTAAATTTTAAAAGTGACTTCCTTTCATTTCTAACATACAGAACATGTTCTCAAGGGCAATTGAGCCTGAAAGCCTCATCACTACTTGTACACTTCAAGGCCATCCTGCTTGTGGTGCTGCTTCTTCCTTTTGAAGCCCCTCTGAAGATTTTCTGGTGGCTTTGCCATAGTAAATAGTTTGCAAATTACTTAGTGAAGCTCACTATCTATAAATTTAGCAATAAAGAAACAGTAAAAGTGATATTCATTATTGTTGTATGAGCACATACTGTGATATGAGGCTGTCTGGAAATTATAATGAAATCTTTTGAATGTAAAGAGAAGTTACCCTATATCAAATAAAACCAGCTGCTGCAATTATACAAGGTAGAATTCAGTACATAAGGGCTGTTGAGCTTTCAAGCGCAAGCCAATTACCAGCAGGGATCAAAAACTATTACACCTGGAACAATTAACTGAACTATAATGGAAAGGAACAGGGTTTTCCTTCCAGAACCATTTTAAATTCTTTCAGTTCTGAGGAAAGAGTTTATTACCTAACATTCATAGTCTTTCAAAGGACTGAGCCCAAACAATTATGGCCTTACCTAGCCAGTGTGGGCTGAGTCTCACAGACACTGAAAAAATAAATCAGCCTGTTGTTGGTGTGACATGACACACCCTGCAAGAACTTGGAAGAAACTTGTGTTGTGTAAAGGGGTCTCAGGCTATCTCCTTTTGGCTCCATAGTTTCCAATTAAGAAACTTGTCTTTGCATGTGGTAGTGGTACTTGCATTTTCTGGATCCAAGCCAGAACTTGGTCATGAACTCAGCTTTTGCTATATTTCTTCTGTTCCTGTACCAAAACATGGGTTGGATTTAATCCACCCATTCTTGGTTTCTTAGAAGAAAAAAAAAAACAACAATACACACTGGTAACAATAGCAGAGGTGAGTCAGAGCCTAGGTGTGTGTGAAGCCCTTTTCCTAGCTCCTGTCTTTCACAGTTTTGTATTAGATAGGTTGTTGCTAGATTTCTATAATACCGTATGACAGTAACCTGGGCAAGCTCTTCATGACTGAAAGGGCTTATTGGTACTGTAAGCCCTGTTGCTGTTAAATGAAGATCATTCTCTTGGAAGCCATAGAGAAGCAGTGCTGTCTTTTTCATACACTAAAGGGAGGTCTTCTTCATCATATACACACACACAGATACTTTTGCTCAGATTTCTGTGCTTTCCTTGACCTTTAAAATGCACTTCAACTCCAGTAGCCATCCTTCACCCCTGCACAGCAGCTGCAGTCCTGTCCCTTTGCTGTAACAATCTAGCCTGTACATAATGGTACTGCCAGAGTTCATCATCATAGTGACACTTCTTAGCTCACCACAGGGGGCTGCAATGTATGCCCATGTGACTGTAAGTACATTTGCCATCCTATAGTTGTATGGCACCACCTTCACTCAAAACATCTGCTCTTTAAAGTCTTTGTTGTACACCAGATCCAAAACCTTACTCAGTGCCTGGAAGGCTTAATTTGACAATCTCATAGCATAGCTTCTTCTGTAACTACCCCATGGAGCCTGATATTGGTGGTAGTAATAAAGTTCTTGCTGTTTGAAAAATGCAAGCAGTGGCCATCACCACAGGGTAATTGAAAACAAAGTACATCAAATTCTAGCACAGTTCAGAAGAATCAGTTTAGGGAGGACTGAAGATATACATTAGGATTGCAAAATTCAACACTTTGACTATCCAGATCTGAGATAGAGATTCTAAATTAAATTTTTTGTTTTATTCTTAGTGTATTTATGACTTAAGGCTCTATGGTGATGGTCAAGAGATAGAAGTCTTTTATTCACTAAAGAAGAAGTGGCAGTGTCAGCATTTCAAGACTAATATGCCTCAAGTGCAACTCTCCTAAAGAAATTATTGCAGCCTTTACCCTTCTTTCATGACTTTGCTGGAAGATTAACAGGCATGCTGATGTGAGTCAGATGAGTATTTTTTTTTTCATTAGGTGAAAACAGTCAGCATAAGTAAGAATTAGATCATTATAATGTTCTTATAAAGTAGTTACAGAAATGAAACAATAGAAATTTCTACTCAGTACAGACTTGAATAGTGTATTAAATAGTAGCTTACACTTGAAAGTGCCACCTTTGATTTATTGGAGAGTGTCCTGTAAGAGTCCTAACGCATACATGCTGTTTCTGACTCCAAGAACAATAGAAACCTTTTCTTAAGAGCACTACCCAAAGAAGAGCACTACCAAAATAATAATAATATCACAGGATCTCAGAATTGTAGGGATTGGATCTCTGGAGACTCATCCAAAGCCTCCGCTAAAGAAATTTCCAGAGAATAAGTTTCCCAGAAAAATATCCTCTGGGTTTTGGCTTTATATCCAGAGAAAGAGACTCCACAATGTCTCTTGGCAGCTTGTTCCAGTGTGCTGTAAAACTGAACATAAATTCTTTCACATGTTCAGATGAAACTTCCTAAGTTCCAGTTTGTGCCCACTGCCCCTTCTTCTATCAGTGGGCATGGCTGAAAAGAGCCTGGCCCCATCCACTTCACACTTGCCAAATGTGCCAAGCAGTGGGCCAAGGGCACCCTGCGTTATGATGACCTTTTGTCCACCAGGACACCCATGCCCTTCTCTGCAGAGCTCCCTTCAAGCTCTCAGTAGGCCAGCTCCCCAGCCTGTACAGATGCATGTGGTCATTCCTCCCTGGATACAGGACTCTGCACTTGCCCTTGAATCTCATAAGGTTCCCCTTCACCCATCTCTTCAGCCTGCCCTGGTCTTGCTGAATGGCAGTATAGCCTTCTGGTGTGACAGCCGCTCCTCCTAGTTTTGTATCATCAGCAAACTAGCTGAGGGTGCACTACTCCTTCATCCAGGTCACTGATGTAGATGTTAAACAACACTAGAGAAGGTACATACCCTTGGGGAACACCATTAGCTATAGGTCTCCAACTAGACTCTGCACCGCTAAGTGAAACCCTCTGGGGTTTGTCAGTCAGCTGGTTTACAGTCCACCTCACTGTCCACTTGTCTATGCCACATTACTACAGAGCAACTCCACTGCCTCACCCTGCTAGTCTGTCTTTCCTAAAAAGTACATAGCCATCCATGGCAGCATTCCAGTTATGCATGCTGTCTCACCATGTCTCCATGATCACAGCCCTATAACCACAAATTAAATCTTTTTTAATGTTTCCACTAATGAAATTTCCTGTGGAAAAAAAAGTGTTCACAACAGGATTTCAAATTCTTTAGACATTTCCAAAAAATCATGTGACCTTTTGGACACAGGCGTTTTGACAGCATCTATAATATGAGATATGGTATATTTTGTAGAGAAAGAAAAATAGAAATCAATTTCAAAGGGAGCAATGAGTAGGACTTTAGGTACTCAAACCAAATGCATGCATATATAAACACAACTACAATTTGTTTAGTTCATTTAAGAAGTTAATATCAGTAAATGACCCTGGATAAATCAGTGACCTCCTACTGTGACAAAAGAGTGTGGACATCTACATCTACACCTGGTGGCACTGACAGCAATGTTTTTCCTGTATTTTTTCCTTAAAGCTTTCTGCCTGCATAAGCACCCACAGCACAGCCATAATCACCTTTAGATCTTTCAACAACGAGACTGTCTAAAAAGGAATTAAAAAGGAATTGATACCAAGCTTTAAAAGAAAAAAATGTTTTGTCCAATCTTGTCTAAGAAACAGTCTGACACCTTTAGCAGCAGGGGTTCCCTGAAAATAATAACAATTCATTTGCATTCTGCATATGGACAGTAAAAGGTAGCATTTAAAGCTTAGAAAAATGAAGTGAAATGGAATTAGATGAAAAAAGATTAGTCCCTAATATTATTATTACTATTATACAAATGTTTTGTTCTGCTTTGTTGTATAATGTCCTCCATCCAAAAATAAGTAAATACATTTTGACCCACTGTGTACAGAAGTAATCAGCCAACATTGACAGAAGCACTGTTGACTCTGACCCAGAATGCTGGTCACATCCTAACAGCAATACCTATAACTCTGCACATGCATGTTTCTTTTCTCCTGTAACTATAAATTTTATCCCTACCTGACCATTATTATGTACTCTTTCCATCCTCTCTGGATGGGATGAGAAATGTGTAAGTGGAAAATAAAGGAGGCAGCAGTACCATGAATAACCCCAGAAGAAGCAGAGAAGCTAGGTCAGATGAAACTGGTTGCCTAATGAACATACAACAGGGTGCTACAAATCATACACACATATAATGTAGAGTATAATTCTTTCTCCCAAAGTGAGTCATCACAGGGCTACAAGTTGCTTCTCCTGGTATGATCCTGGAGAGAAAAGGTACTTTCCAGATGTAGGATTTACCCTTAAGGCTATGAACAGTGAAGCATAATTTAAGGAGCCCCAAGGCTTTTCTAAATTACACTGGAGACTGAAGAACAACAAAAAAGATTTATAGCTACCTTGGGTTTCCCTCCTTTCCTCTTGTCTAGCTTAAATTGGCTTCAGTTTAAGAAACTAAATTAGTTCTTTTTACACCTTTTTTTCCATGCAATTCATGACAGGCAGAAAAGGCAGTGCTTTCATGAGGTCATTTTTGCCTTGAAATTCTCCTGAAGTAAGAAAAATCTGTTCTGTATCTTTTATGATATTAATACAAAATTTCTGGAAAATGTAGCTGATTGTAACTGCATTCATTGTGCTGGATCTATAGCAATGACAACATACACCCTCTATTTTGAATAACCAGGTTTTTAAATCATGACAAACATTAATGAGTATTAGAGGCTTTGTAACAAAAAAGGCAATAAGAATCATTTATAGTAAAGATTCCTCACTGTATCCTTACTGTATCAGAAATTAACTTTGATTAGCTAGAACTGTATGACATGGAGGTAAATGTTGCATATCAGAATACATCCTAAAACAATTTAAGACAAGTTCAGCATTCTTATATAAAACTTGACGCCATTAAACTATATAAACTTATCTAGTTTCTGATACCCACAAAAAACTCCATGGAGAAATCTACAGAGCTGTTGTAAAGATATAAAAGTGACATATATTGTGTGTAAAAAATATAATGATATTGCTAAACAAATTAGAATCCTGAGATTAAGTTAAATATGCCACCTGAATACAGTTTTTCTTTCACCTCACTCTGATCTTGTGTTCTGAGTCTTTACAGACATAAATAACTTTCTTGATTATTATGTTTGCTCTCTGAAGTCTATATCAATGTTCAGCTTAGAAGAGAGCGTGGAGCATGTCCTACTGGAGAATACCCACTTTTGTTCCCATTGAAACTGGATGTATCAGGAAGGAAATTAGGTGACTCTGCATTCATAGGGGAACAGGTTCCTTAACGTAATAGCCATGGATACTGGCTACAAAATCCAGTAGAACTGAACACCACCAGAAAAAGTCTGTTGTTCCTATGACTGTAGCCTATTTTTTTTATTTTTTTTTTTTACTTTCTGATTTAATAGCTATACTTTTTACCTGAAAAGGATTACAGTCTTTGTGTTAGGAGAAGACTGTAAAGTAAGGCTTTTACTGAAAGTAAAAGGCACTTTGAACCCCAATTTCTCTAAAGAATTTTTCAGTGGTGAAGACAATGTCAATGTTGAGTTTATTTCCTTTATAAATTTTTGCCTAAACTAAATGATTGTGTAGTGATCATTAATTAAGTGATATCTCAGTTGTGGCATCACACATTAAAAAAAAAACCTTAACTTAAAGACAAAGGCAATCTGACATGTAAAATCTTTGAAATCCTTAGGCATTAAAGAAGAAAAACAAAGCTGCAGGTTTGCAAAAGTCTTAATAACAAATACAATGATATCGTAAACCCCCAAGAAAAAAAATAACTTATGAATTTATAGTAAGAAATTGGCATGTTACTCTCACATCTACTTTGGTAACATGAAAGAATTGCAGAATTTCCCAAATGCTAGAGGTTCTTTTCCTATAAATTGCTTGCTGAATGAGAGCTATAGCTCATTCTATATTGTCTTTTTCAAGCACTCTGACGGAGAGAAATGTCACAGAGAAGTCATTGTGAGTGTCAGTATGCCCTATCACAGATATGGTTCCTTTGGGAAAATGACAATGCCCAGAACAATCACTGGAGCCCTGAAGGGCATCTCTGTCACAGGCACAATCGAAATGCAGCGCAATCATTGACCTCATACAACCAATGCTCCTCTAAAAACTGCACAACCTACCCTACTTAAATTATGCCTCAATTATATAAATACATCAGAATAATTACTATTTCTACCAGTACCCCTCTATTTGGAATTTGAATAGTCTCTGAACCTTGACCATTTCAAGGGCTATTGGCCTCCTTAAATAGCAGCATGTCTAGTTTGTTCACTCTTCCTCAATTCATATTATTAGATATCATTCATATGTTTTCAGTACACTGAGGGCACTTCCAGTAAATGTACTTGTTAACTCACTTCATTTTTAAGGAAGCCTAAATGTGACGACTTCATGAAATTTACCACTTACTTGTATCAGCATCTTACTGATATACTTGCATAATCTACTCTCTCCTCCAGTTTAATCTTGTGTAGTTGAAGACAAGAAAAACAAGGAAAGAAGCAAGTCTTGAATACTACTCTAATCAAATGAAGTCATTGAGCTCACAGGAAATAGTCACAGGACAGAAAGCATATTTTTCAAATTGTGTACATCTCCTTAATTATTTTTGTGTAATATTTTCATAGTTCTCAGCATGTGAGTTACACTAGTCTCAGCTTTGTGAATCAAGTTAAAAGTTGAGGCTTAACTATGCAAAAAGGCCATTTGTTAAAAAAGAAAGTGAAAAACTATGATTAAAAAGAAAGTATGAAGAATGTTCTCCAGAATTTGAGTAGCAAAAGAACAGGAGAACTCAGGCAATTAGACATTCAAGAGCAGTAGCATCATTTGTATTAAATAGTGGCAGCAAGATGTTATATGCCTTGTATTTTGGGACAATGGATAGAAAGATGTCAGTGACCTGGTAGCCACACTGAGCTTTTTCCTTTGCCTTTGTTCCAGATTTGCTTTTTTATTCAAGTCTATTTATGGAAGGGTCTGCAAGAGAGCTGTGTTCTCATGTGAGAATGTGGTATTTCATGCTGTTATTTCTTTCTGGAAAAAATTCTTCCCCTGTATGGGAGAATATCAATACCTATTGCCCCATATAGAAAAAGGAATTGACTGAATTGCTCAGTCCCTGGTTTGACAAAGAAAAAGATGTTTTATTTAAGTTATTTGGAAACAACACATTATTGCAGCCCAGGAGATGAAATATTCCTTGACCTGTTTTCCCCCTTGCTTTCAGACAGATAGAGAAACTACAGACAGTTATTTTCAATTAAGTTTTCCTAGTTATACCTTACAAATAGATTTGTATCTATTAAGGATTGGGATAACACACAAAGCCTTGAAAAAATTGTTCCCAAAGAAGAAGAAGGAGGAACTTGAAATAAATTTGAAAGAGTTGAAAATCCATAAGTCCATATGAGTGATATTTCAGCAACCCCAAGCTAAGATATATTGAGTGGCACCGCTCTGGAGAAGTGGATTCACTTAGCAGACAGATCTGTATGATGGGTTGTACAAAGTAATCTGTTGTCACTGGATCAAAGTTAATTTTCAGACTGAGTGGAACAGAAAGGATACCCTTAAATGAATATATAGAATGAAAGCTAAATTCAAGTTAACTAAAATTAACACAGGAAATAAGACAAAAGATGTTCGTCAGGCTGAGTTCTCCCCTCTCCCAGCCATAAAAGAAAATAAAATACATGGCCTTTTGCTTTCTTCCTCAGCCCACAGAAAGCCTCACAGTCAAAACGTTGCATCTAATCCTAGTTTCTGTTTTGGTAAGTGTATCTCATTAAACAATTACATTACCAATTAATAATTAGTAAGTTGATTTTAGAGGCTGTTTTAGATTAATTACTTTGTTAAAAATAATGAAAAATATTAATCTAGTTGGAAGTCAAAAGCTATTTTTGGTATTTCAAATATAAATGGCACAAGTAACGGTGCTGAAAAAAAGACTATCTCCATCATAGCTTAATTAAGCTACTGAGAAGTAGCTAGCTGCTATAATCGCTGATTTTTATCTCTTTTTAGAGAATAGTCCTGATTTATTAAATTAATAGTCCTCCAGTTTTGGATTTGCTGATAGTAATCTAGTAATACTATTCATTGTCTTATTAGTTGGATTTCTGTGTGTTTTTGTGTTTATTTTTAACTGAATCTTAATGTCTTAAAACATTTTCATGCAATTTTAATTTTCCAATCTGAAGTCCTAGCTCTGTGCAAGATAAGGTCTCATTTATTTTAGTAGGATCAAGATTTCATTCTAGCATAGAAAATAACAAGCTTCATAACTGAATGCATGAGAAAAGTATTCACATTTGTGACAAATATCTGTATAACCTTTATAGTCTTTCAGTGCAATCCCTTCTGAATGCAGAGCATTGTTAAAGGAAACAGTAGATTTCTTTCTGGGTTCATTCAGTATTAGCAGACAACATCAAGGAGTCGAATAAAACCTCCTGTACCCACCATCAAAGGAGTTATGACAGTGGTACCTGGGTTAGGAATTGAAAGAAGTTACCTTTCATTTGCTTTCATCTGGGCTTGGTGGCTTTCCTTTCTCAAAGCATTAGGTATGTGCCAAAGGAGGGATGTGGGCTGTCAGAACTTAAACAAAGAAGAGATGCTGGAGAGGAACAGACACCCAAGTTACAGACATAAAAGCTTTAAGTAAATCAAGTTGCTTCATTGTGACAAAGCAGGAGATAGCTTGCCTGAGGGGAATTTCCAATGGTGTAAACAATAACCTAAATATATGTTATTTACCATGTTTATGCATTAGTTCAATCATGTAGTGACTTTGAGGAATGAATAAACCACAGTGAGTTTAGAAGAAACTACTTAGGCATCCCCTTAATTCACTTCTGTTATGTGAACATGAATGGAGATATTTACAGGATCCAACCTGCTGGATCTCCTGAAATAGCAATAGCTGGTACTGAGGTAGCTGTAGTATCAGTGGTGGTTCAAGAGAATATGAATCACAGATTTCAGCTTTGGGAGAGTTACAAGCTGGAGAACTGGCAGCTAAGAAAGGAAGAGGAAAGAGTGGATGTGACCTCAAGTCAGCCATAACTGTGCAGTGAATCCAGAGCTCCCCATGTATTCCGTAAACCAACCTACCTCAGTTTTAGTAGACTATAAAGTACTATAAAGTAGGTTAATTAACTTACTTAAATACAGAGAAATTAAAACAGAATAGTAAAAAAAAAATAAATAAAAAAAATCACTATCCGATTTCTCCTTGTCCATTGTGTCCTGCAGAGAGACCTTTGTCTCAGTCAGCTCTAAGACTTCCTATAGCGTGGCAAAACTTGTAACATCGTATCTGTAACTTCCTAAAAAGCCTTCCTCTCCTTGTCCGTGAAATTCCTCCTAAAGAGGATTTTCTCTTATCCTCTGGAAGGTCCTATACGATCCTCAACTCTCTTTTTAAAGAATTGAGCATCTACACTGAATAATAAAAAAACAGAACCACCACCACCACCACAGAAAGAGTACTAGCTGTCACACAGCTGTTCAGGCAGGAAAAACTGTTCTTCTATTTCTGTCGCCATGACAATAACCATTTTCACAGGAAGGCACACTGTGGTTAAGAAGCATTCTGTCTAGCTGAACAAAGCGTCAGCATTGTAACAATTACCTTACTTTACTCAGACTAACAGGCTGCCAGTTCCAATACCCCTTTTATGACAGTGACTAGTACCAGATGCTTCAGGAGAAAGATGATAAAAGACTAGTTTTAAGCAGTTACAGAATAATCTGTTCTTGAAGGACATTTCTAACTGCTTTTAGGTAGAGGTTAGCTCACAGCATAATTCATAGGGAGTTATATATTTTATGATTACGTAGCCTTCCTATGCAACATAACTGTACTTGTTCTTACTGAGCATGTAGCACCCAATTTTCTTTAATTATCTTTTAAATCTTATATACAAAGTTCTTCAATGGCTATGAGCTAGTGTCAATATTTTTGCCTTGTTTAAAAAGGATTTTTTTTTTTTTAAATCCACGTATTATAAATTCACTATTTTTTTTTTTTTTGGCAAGCCATCTATTTCACATAGAGAAAAAAAAACAAAAAACTTCCACTTCAGTCACTTTTTACTCAGGACATGCCTACCATAGAATATCCTGAGTTGGAAGAGACTCTCAAGGATCATTAAGTCCAAACCCTGGCTTCACACAGGCTGACCCAAAATTCAAACCATATGTCTGAGGGCAATGCTCAGATGCTCCTTGAACTCCAGTAGCTTAGGCCATGACCACTGCCCCCAGAGAGCCTGTTCCATGCCCACCATCTTCTCTTCCTAACCCCCAACCTGACACTTCCCAGCTGCAGGTACACGCTGTTCCCTTCAGCCCTAAATTTCAGTGAAATTACATATATGAAGTCTTGAAGGAAATAAAAATGCTGATAAATACAACGGTATTTTTAAAAGTGCAGAAGAAATGCCCATGGTTGTCTCATCAGAAAAGAAAGTAGCATTAAAACAAGCAAGAAAAATCCAAGGACATAGTACACACTCAAAAACCACCTAGGTCGTGCAGAAAAAAGTTGAAATAGGCCTGGACAGTAAATTTGAGAAGATGTATTGTAGTTTTAGTGTGTTTTCGGATGCAGGTAAACTAACAACAGCAGCTGACTTCTTTAAATTACTGATTTTGTTTCTTTCCTTTCTCAGTGTCAGACTTATTCATCAAGGTAGTAGAAAAAACAGACTTGGGGGGCACATGAGACAAAATAAATAATTATTGCCAGCGAGTCACTACTGCAAGTTTTACCTTGGTAAAAAGATAAGATGCAGTAATCATGATTTTATGCCTTTCTAACAAATTAGTTACATTATCAATCTTCCTTTTGTACATGAAGCAACAAGGTTTGAAAAAAAAAAAAAATAAGATTATAAATCAAGAGTACTACTCACAAATCAGCTGTAACTCTATTTTACACAGATTAGTACAAATTCACTGAAAGCCTAAAGTCAAACTTCAGTGAACATGGGGCTGTTAAAAACTAAGGAGTGATGCTATGAGTCCCATATTCAATCATGACATCAGTGGATTTTACTGTACTTGCACAGTTAAGGAAAAATCAAGGTAAAAAATGAATTTAAATCGTGAATCCAATAAAATAAAATAGATACTAATAAGTCAATTTACAAATATTCAGCAAAAACACAAACTTTTCCTTCAAGATTTTAAAGAAGCATCATAATTTTGTTTGCATTAATACAAAAATATTTAATAAGAAAATTTCTGGGTAGCAGTGCATTCAGGAGTCGAAACTTAGAAATTTACTGTAAGATGACTTTCTGCTGATAGTTTTATTTGGTCTAAAAATTAAGATTAAACAGATAAGATGAGAAAAATGGAACTAATAAGAGCAAAAGAATGTGATGACTGCTATGCTATGCCTACTGGAAAGAGTGTAAAATTTTGCAAATAAGATATCAAACTGCTCCTCAGTGATCAAGAAAAGGTAACAGAAATTACCTGGGGGCTGGGAATCAACCTGCTACAGCAAGAGCATGAAAGAGGGGGCAGAAAAAAAAATTGCTTATCTGTTTTGTGAAAGATATCTGCCGCAATGAAAATTTACGTAACGTACATACATTTTAATTTAAAGTTGCAAAATATAGAAATATTTAGGGTTGCTTTTTTCCTCTTTTCTAGATACTCTGACATTGTAAGAAGTACCAAACTACATTAAAACTTCCTCTCCCCTTCAAAAAGTCAAAAACACATAAATGTATGCATAGTTTTCTGTTGGGAAAGATATTTCGGTAGCTTTTACAGTAAAAAAAGTCATAATCGAGAGGAAAAATAAATATTCATTCTCATTTTAAAGATTTATATTGAAAACAAGAAAACTGCTTGAGAGAGTCACATAAGAGAATGCATCCAGTAACTTCTCCCTTAAGTTGTAATTCAAGATTTTAGTCGTGAAACAGATGCCCTTTCTGATCATGGAAGAGAAAGGAAATGGAAGAAAAAAGGCATTTGAGTCCCTTCTGTTTTTTTTTTTTTTTCAAAAAGATACAAGATGGTTCAAGCCAAACAGCTTTTGCTTATTATGTTTATTGCTAGTAATGGAAAATGAAGTTCAGAAAAATGGGCAAGGTTCTATTACCATCAAAAAACAGTATGCTTCCAAGTCAAAATTATCTCTTCAATTTGCTAAAGAGGAATCCACAGAAAGCATCCAAGACACTTAAGTACCCAAAAGGAATCAAACTTAATGGGAGCAGAGGGCAAGGGGAGTGGCTAATCATCACAGGTCTGGTTTGAAGAGGAAAAACAGCACCACAAGTTATCTTGCTGCAATCTAACTCATATTTCAGAGCCAATCTCCAATCTCATTGCTCTGTGTTCATATGGGGTGATGCATTTGCAGAGATAAGGTACAGCCTGCATGTAAAATGTTTTGTAATTGAGTCTTTATTCATTTCTTGGTAAGATTTCTTGTAATGGCAGTGGGGGTCCCTGGTTGTGGACTGCCGCAGAGAGATCAAGCATCCAGCTGAAGTCAGGCTCCAGCGAGGGAGCTAGGGAAAAGAAACTGAACAGAAAATAGATGTAATATTGCACTAATCAGGGGCATAACTTGTTTGTGGAGGTCACTGTATGTGTCTCAGACCTACTAGCTAACAACATGTACAGTGAGGTGAATACAATAAATAATGTGTGTGGCACAGTAATTGCAGGATTAGAAGAGTGCATACTACCAGATGGGTCTTAACAGGGCAGGGGATCAAATGGAGGCTGAATTTAGGATTTACACAGTGCAGTTTTGTGTGACTTTGGTGTTATCTGTGTCAGCAAGAGCATAGCTATGAACCCAAATAAGTGTCGAGAGCAAAACTATTTCCAGAATATAAAACCATCTTGAAAATAACATCAGAACAGTTTACATTTTTGATTTGCCTTGTTTTTGACAAATATAGTCAAACTTCAAATTAAAAATCCTCCTTCCTTTTTCTCTTAGCCCATTAGGAGTAGGAGTACTGCACTCTGTAATGATACACTCAATTTCATCTGTGAGCAATGATTATTGCTCCTACTTGCATGGGAGACCTCTGAGACTACCCCAGGTCATTCTGGAGAAATGCTGTGGTCAATTAAGCACTGTGAGGGTCATTCTTCCTGCAGAATGCACACTGAGATAAAATACTAGCCTGGAAAAAGCACTGAAGATGTTTTCAGCTGATGCATTAAATCCAGCATCCAAAAAGATACAAAATCATGTTAATGAAGAATGAAATTGTTACTCTGAGCAAATGTACTAAATCTCTTTTGTCTCATTAGATCTAAACTCAAAATTAGAGTATTTAGTAATTAAGAATTTTTCACTTTGTTCTTCTCTGTGCCATCATTTTTTAAGGGAATTTTACCTTAAAAATGATAAAACATCTATTTAAAACTGTCATTATTATTTTAGTATTAGCAAGAAGCATCTTCAGCTGCTTTTCGCTGACACAACTCTACTAGATTTAATAGATATTAAGCAGTACAAACTGAGAATCAACCTCAATAATATTGTGCTATCAAAATTTACCACTTTCATTTATTTTCATTCATTAATTTGATATCACATACAGTTCTATCAAAAATATTCACAAAGACATTTTTATTAAATATATTTAATGTATCCTAAAATGTTCCCAGCAACTGAACAGCTTAACTTGCAATCCTCAATTATTTTTCCTCCTTTCTCTCAGACACTCTGACGCCAAAAAATTCAGAAAAAGCTTTTGCACTGCTCTGCTATATGACTCTCCCTCTCACAACTACAGACAAGTAACAAACATGCTAAAGGTATTTCAGGAGTCATTACTACCTTTACATCCCTTGAAGTAGTGTTTAAAATGGAGATGCATCATAAACCAGACATAACCTTTTCTCTGTGATTTCCATTTTCATTTGATCATAATAATCATTCACAGTATGAATCTGAATCTTATATCAAATATGAAATTTACCAAATTTACACAAATATTTTGCAGCAAACAGAGCACTCAGTCTCCCAAACCAAAATAAAATCCCTCTTGTTAATTGTCTGGTTCATTTTTTTTTCCACATGTGCATAGCAGGATAATTTGGAATGGAAAATGATTATTGCAAAGCATTTTTGGAGAACAGCACAAGATCAAAAAAATATTCTGTATTAAAATGTTTCTGATTGCAATGTGGTCTCAAACCTGTGATTACACAGGGAAATTATTTTAGAATGGTCTAGTTTTTATAATACACTTGTATCTCTATGGACTGCAAACATGACATGCATAATTAGAGGAAGAGAGGGAAACAAATTTACTATGTAGTGGACCATGCCACAGCTCAGTGTTAGATGCAGCTCAATAGCTTCAGTAAAAGTTGGCTACTGCAGTTCTGATACTGTGTTCTGTTTGTGTACCTTTTGTTCTATAGAGACTAAAGGAGTTAAGGGAGAGTAATGAACCCAACATAGCGCAGAAGTCAATGGTCTTTTAGTCATACACAAAGAAAACTCTATGGGCAATGTTAAAAGCCAAACTGTTAGCATTTGAATGGGAACATATTTAGCACAGTGAAAAGTAGGTGAATAGAGATAACAGATTGAAATTAAGAAATTAAAAAAAGTCTTCGTTAAAAATCTTTTGACAGCAATTCTATAAACCTGCAGAACTGTCTCTTTAGAAATTCAAGAAAACCCATACCTGGTGCTGGCCAAAAAAAACCAGGAAACACGTGATGAGATTCTGGATGTGCTTCTATCAATTACTTACCTTTCTTAATTCCATGAGCTGAAGTCCCTGAAGACATGTCTCTATAAGGAAAAAAAAAAAAAAAAAGAAAAAAAAATCTTTCAGCTGCATGATCTTATAATTTCTATTTCTGCTCTTCTGTTTCTGTATCTTTGAGTAAACATACTGCAGGATAATTAAAAAAAAAATCACTAAAAACACAGTAACTACTAATACAATCAGGCAGAGCAGCTCTAACTTCAACTTTTATTAGACTTATACAAAAGAGCTGATGTTGACATATCCTCAGGAAGGCTTGTCTTTGGAGCTGTAGCCAGCTGTGCTGTCTTTCAGAGCTGTGCTTATGCTCAGTTCCACTGGTCTGATGGACATCTCCACTGAGAGCCCTGATTTCCCCATGGCTTCGCATTTCAGTTGACTATAGCCAAATTCAGAACAACATCACAAGAATTTCCTGACTGATGGGCTCCTGAAACCAGCTCCCCTGCTGGCTTTCTGCAGTGCGCCCAGCCTGAGATCTGCTGGCACAACTGCAACACTGCACACGTGGTATTCCCTTGCTAGGAGATCCCTGAGGAGTAGTGCATTTGTTTCAGATTTAGATTTTCAGAAGAGGCCAGGAGTAGGAGGAGGTGAAGGTTCCTATGTCGTTGATAACGCCCAGGCAGGCCATAGTAGCCTCTCCAGTCTGTTTTGCCTGGAATTACTCACTCAGGAACAAAACACCCATATGAAAATGACTCTCCTTCAGTACTCCATCTTGAAGTCAGCTCCATAAGACCCCAAGAAACCTTGAAGAACCTCTTTCCAATACTGAAGAAATTTGTTACCTTCTGGATTGTGGCCCTTTGTAAGTGGAAATTCATATTCAGGGAGTAAAATTCACCATTACGGTGATCATTATAAAGTTCAGGTCTCAGCTTCAACAGATAATACATCTACACTCTTTTATTAGTTGTGAAAGTTATTGCTAAACTTGGATCAACGTGCCTTAAAAACATGAGTTTACATGTTTAATCCACTGATCATTCCTGAGAACTGTAACTATAAATAGTAAAGTATGTTCTTTGTAACATAGGACCTGTGAATATTCACTGCTGTCTCAGTCTGTGAATACACAAGCTATACTGAAGTCATGAGTGTTCTTGATATTTCAAAATAAAATATCCCTGTTTTTAACTTGTTCAGTCTCAGATACTGCACAAGCCCTGGCAATAAGATGAATGCTTACCTGATGGACATCGCTCTAAACTCTTTACTACTGTTGCTATTTGTCCTTAGTTGGAAAAAAAAAAAAACAAAAAAAAAAACCTGTGTAAAGCTCTTCAAGCAAGAACTCATTTCCTGTAAGGCAGCTGTGGAGCCTGCATTCAGATAATTAACTACAAATAGAGAATTTTGTATAATTTCCTGGATTTCATTACCTTAAATTTCCTCTAATCATTGTAACATCCTCTGTGCTTCATAACTACTTCGATGCCCCCATGAAAATGTTCTAACAGCAGTCTTCTCTGATGTCCCCATTAAACTGTTCCAACTAAGGTCAACAGAGCAAGTCCAGACAGTTGGATAGCCATGTACTTTAAGAGCTCAAGAAGAAGAAACACTTTGAAAAGTCCTTCCCAAAAGCCACATTCGTACTCATTTAAACACTTTTTGGCCAAGTACTTTTCAGGCGTGCTGAGTCAAACAAAAATGGGCAATGGGCACAAACTAAAACATAGGAAGTTCCATGGAAACATGAGGAAAAACTTGTTTAATTTGAGGGTCTATGGAGCAGTGGAACAGGCTGCCCAAGTTGGTGGTGGAAACTCCTTCTATAGAGACATTCAAACACCACCTACAAAGATTTTACCCATGTAATCTACAAGTAGGGTGAATAACACAAAATAATAACACCCCACACAAAACAATGGAGGTGGATGTTATATTTTGTGTGGCTTATACAGATGGTATACAGTCAAGCAGTAAATAAAGAAAGGCTCACCTATTGCTGATGGTCAAGACCCACACAGAACTCCACAGGATCTCCAACAAGAGATCCTTCCACATTGGTGGTCATCTCTTAAATGGGATCTGGAAGAGGTGGAGTCAGACTCCACCCCTTCCAGTCACAAAGGTGAATTGCCTTCACCTGCGCTCCTCTGGCGGACTCAGTGCTTGCCTCAGGTGATCAGTGGTTCAGACTGTGATTCAACAGTTCCCATACACTACTATAAGGAATCTGCTTTAGCTGGAGTAGGTGATCTCCAGAGATACCTTCAACTTTTGCAATTCTGTGATTATGTGAAATAATTTGTTTGGGTATCCTTATTTTCTTATGCATTGCTGTTTGCTTTATTATTATTATTATTATTATTACTTATTTTCAGTCTCCAGAACCACTCTCTCCTTTCTGCTTATATTTTTCCAAGTATTGCTTCCCTCATCTCTTGTCCTAACACCAGACTGATTTATTACAGTATTTTAGATTGCTTATCTAATTCTCTGTGTGATATGAACACTGCAACTGCAATTGAAACGGTCCCTTTGTCAGGGCCAGGAACACTAACCAACACAGCATCTGGTCAAATGGAATGAGAGCGCAAAAGGCCACAAAAACAAACAAACAACAAAAAGAAACAACTCACGCTAAAATGATAGTATTATTATATTCATCCCTTCAAGACAGTATCAAAATATCTCGTCATAGTTCTTACTTAGCCAAAAAAAAGCCAAAGCTCACAGAGATTTTAGATACTGCAGTAGAAAGAATAACTGCAAAATAAGATCAATATTCTCCATCTGAATTCCAAAAAACATTAAAATATATTTGGACCCAAAATAAGATAATTACATTAATTCAGGAAATAACAAGAAGAAAAGAATGAAGAAATGTCTTCTTGTACTTGAGAGTTTCATACAAATCAGAAAAAGATCTGTTGTCTCCTGCATAATTCCAATCTGGAATTCAAAGTGACAAATCAAAGAAAATATAATTAATCATCATAGAATGCCCTGGGTCGAAAAAGACTTCAAAGATCATCCAGTTTCAATTCTCCTGCTGTGTGCAGGGTTGACAGCCACTAGAGCAGGCTGCCCAGAGCCACATCCAGCCTTGCCTTAAATGCCTCCAGGGATGGGGCATCCACATCCTCTCTGGGCAACTTGTTCCAGTGCATCATCACCCTCTGAGTGAAAAACATACAGATAGCAGAAGATAAGGAACCCTAATTGCCCTCCTGAGAGTGTCCAGGAGAAAATGAAACTTTTTTTTTTTTTTTTTTTTTGCTGTCATTGTCTGAAGTGTCCATCATTTCCCAAGTATTTTCCTTCAGGATACTTCTAATTAGGTATTAGTAATCATCTCTTACAGAAATTTTCAATGGAATCCTATTTCTCACATCCCTTGGAAAAATTAGGCCATGGTTAAAATTTTTTACAGTCCTCCTCTGATGGTTCTATTAAGACAGTTTAAAATCCTGCTCAAAGTACACATTATTAGAGAGGTATTTGCACAGGCTGCTTTGATTCAGTAAGGATAGAAAAGCATCAATCATAGAATCACAGAGTCATGGAATGGCCTCAGCTGGAAGGAACCCACCTGGATCATCAAGTCTAATCCCTGGCTCCACACAGCCACCCCAAATTCAAACCTTATGTCTAACCACTGCCCCGGGATCCTGTCCCAGTGCCTGAACACTCCCTTGGTGGAGAATCTTTTCCCAATACTCAGCCTCAACCTCTCCTGATGCAACTCAGCGCTGTTCCATTGGGCTCTAAATTCCAATGAAATTATACATATAAATTCTTCTGTGACAAACTAATGAAAATTAGTGCTAGCATGTTTCCTTTTATTTCATTCTGGCAATGTGGATGCAAACAGGCTGCCCAGCTCTAGCTGTGAGCTAAAAAATGAAAGCTTTATACATCTCTATTTCCAGAATCTTTTCTTACTCCTATGATGAAACTCTCATGGTTGTTCTTTCTGTACTAGCACACTGCTGAACGAGGAAGTAATCATTTCAAAGCACATTAGCAAAATCTTTTGAAGATACATCTATGACACACAAACCTGTATCTTCACAGGTGATATAAGGCACAGTTTAAAACTTGACTGGAAATCAGACTCTGCTGCTTTGTAGTTTGTCTTAAAGTTCAGTGAAAGCCTAACCTTTAAAGTTAGTACTTTTCTGGATAGATTACTTTTCTACAAAGAAAATATCAGTGCTTCAAAAGAAGATGTTACCTGGTATAGTTCAAACTCTGTATGCACGTACTCCCACATAAGAAGGATGATGCACCAAAATAAAGGAAGCCTAACAAGAAATCAGAGTACATGCATCTCTATGAAGGATTTTTAATTTGATGATGTTAGATAAATATTGTATAGATAGAAATCACAGAATAGTACTTATAGAGAGCAGCTCTTTTTCTTTTTTTTATTAGGCAATATATGTAATATTTTAAATTGCAAATTAATAGTTGACATTTCCCTAACATTTCTTAAGCTGATTAATTCTGAGAAGTAATTCCAGTAAAGGTATCAAGCCAGGCTACATTAAGTGATAAGGATTACACTAATTCGTCTGCAACATCTTGATAAACAGTTTTTCAGTGATGGATGAGAGGAATTTAATTTCTACCAACTATGGCCTGAATTCCTTCTGATTAACTCCAAAAAAGGTCTTGAATACAGACATGCAAACTGACCCTAGCAACTGAACAAATCAAAATAATTTCTGCCTAACTTCTGGTTTTAAATTTGTGAGCAGTAATTTGTTAATTGATAGTATTATGTGCGTAAACTACAGTAGATTTATTGGGACACTTTGGAGGAATCTTGACATTTCTGTTTCATGATTTTTTTATGGGCACCTCTTTTCAGTCCCTTTCTCAAAGTGCTTAGCATGTCACAGATTCTGCATTTTTATTACTCCAAGATTTGTACCTAACTCTAGCTAACCAGGAAAAATGATCTAGAATAAGTTTTGTACAGAAAGCAATATTATTTTTCCTAACAGATAGGTAAACCTGAGCAAGGCCATCTCAGTCAGCATAAACCATTTTAATATCATTTCACGAAAATATTGTACTCTAGTTATGGTCAATTATCCAGCTGGAGAAAGAATTGCCAAATACAAACCAGCTAATCTGGACCCATAAATTTCAGTATAATAATGACTGTAATGTAGACTATAATACATGTTTCATCTCTCTGTAACACATACAGTCCTATTATTTCCACTGATTTATCTTTAAGTATTTCTGTACCTTATGAACTCCACCATATACATAGTAATTTGTCCATCTGTAGGTAATATTTCATAATAGTGAGCTAGACAATATATGCACATTTTGCTTCTGCAGTCCAGTAGTTTAAAATACATTTTTCTTCATAACTAATATGCACACAAGGCATTTCAGGCTAACCTCACTAATCTTCTTATGCCTTGTCATTCCTAATAGGCATACCTTCATAGCCTTCAGAAGGACAAGACGTCTGTCTAATATACAACCCGTTTTATTAGAAATCAAGTAGTTTGCAGACATTTCTCAGAAGTAAAAACTCTTTTGCAGTGTGCTACTGAGAATGGTACTGTGAATGAGAAATGTAGACAAAAGATATGGGAAGAATATTACCCAAGCAAACAGAATGACACAATTTAAAGAGCAGAAGTGGGTACACAGATTTCATCTCAGGATTCAAACCACAATACTGTGCTTCCATTAACTGGTTCCTACTTCACACGCATGCACACACACACACACAAAATAATAACAAAAGAAAAGAAAACAAGGAAAGATAAGTGAGTAGGGTACTCACATGAGTATCCAGTTGCATATAATCCATCAGTGCTTGCTCTTATATTCAATGTCCAGCCAATATTGTAACTTTTAATATTTATATTAGAAAATTTGCTTAAATAAATTAGCAGTTATGAAGTGAGTTTTCATACTTTGTACTAGATTTACTTCTATCTTCAAGGCTACTTTTAGAATTTATTGACTCATACTTTCATCTCTAATACTGAATGCATTCAGTCTAGTAAGAATCACAATCTCATACCTTTTTCCTTTCTCAGTTCTCTGACATCCTCAGTTCTCTGGAGTGTCTTTTCTATCAAAATTATGACATTACTTAGATGTATTAAAACTCATTAATCAGTTACTTTTATGATAATGATTGTGAAAATATGTAGACTGAAAATAACACAGTTAACACAGATCTCAAAAGACTGTCAGGATTTGACAAGTCTAGATCACTCCTACAATCTACTCATTAAACTGGAACTATTTCTATACCTAATTTTTTGTCATAGTTGCTGTTAATGTCAGTAGTATTCCTTTGAATTAGTTTCTGTATCTCCTTGTATAAAAGAGAATCTTGCACTCAAATTAGGGCTTAAATAAATGTAGATTTTAAATATGCTCCTGCATGGAATCTCAGCCACGTCACAATGCAATGAGTCAATGACATTAAAACAGATCTGGCCGTTCCTTTCTTTTGCATTTTGCAAATACTGTTGAACCAGCAATTTTACACAATGGGCTTTATCTAAATTAACATTGTTTCACACTCAATTTGTTGTGCTTAGTTTACCCTGCCTTTCATGCCAATTAACTTCCAGAAACGCTTGGTGTGCAAAATGAGGATGATTTAAATGAATTAAATAGGAACTTATAATTGTACTGTATGATAATAGCAGCTTTTCAGTTTACACAGCGGACTCCATTAATGCGTATGTGTTTTAATAAGCTGCATTTTTTACTTATTCAACTCAAAACCGTTTGGGGAGTCAAAGTGAGTAGCTATTCATAAGCTTGAAATCTGTCTTATCATTATATTAAAGAGAAAAGTAGAGATTTACTTGATAAGGCAAGAAAGATAGTAAACAGCTGTTTGAAAAAAATAAATTACATAATGTCAATTGGGAACAAAATCTCTTGTGATAGTCAGATGTCTTGTGTGATCATCTCTAGTAAATGCCAATTAATTAACAGAAAGTTGATTCCCTTTATGTGAATTATAAGAATAAAAGCAAGTAACATTAATTTGCCATAACCAAAGTAACCTCAGAAGTAAACAAATTTTTCACATGCTTACTTAAATATTAGAATGTATTTTCCACTGGTCAGAACACTAGTCTTGCAGACAGAAATAATAAGTGATTATGTCTGAATCCTCCACAAAATTGGTCTCATTATTTCTGAAATTCCCAACCATCACAACAGAAAATAAATACATATATACAAATAAATAACTAAAGAAATTTGTAAGTATGCATATCTTCATAGAAGATAGTTAATGATTTGTGAAACTTTTTTAAGAGCTGCAGTACTCAATAAATAGATGTGAATCATGGATCTTAATGAATGCTTTATGAATGCTATGAATTTATCTGACATGGGACAGTGGTATTTACACAGATGAAAGCTTTCTGCATTTAAATATGAGTGTCATTCAGTCCCACAAGCACTATTTTTAATGTCTGCAACTACTATGCCTCACTCATGCACTCAGTCTGAACATCACCTGTCAGAGAGTGTACACCAGATGCCAGTGGCCATGCTGGCACATACTCCCTTCCCACTCATCTCAAACCCTAATGTTAGAGGACAGCTCAGGAGTAGCATGAATTCCTGACAGCCAGGAAGCTAAGGTTGCTGTCATGTCAGAAAGGGACTAACCATCTGGTTCTGAGACTTTCCAAGAGCAGTTATCAGATATTTGCTAGCATTTTGAGCGTCTTTAAATAAGTAACAGCAGAACTCATATCTTCAGCTGTTAATGTATTTTATGAAGTTTAGAACAAGATGACATACGATGTTCCTTTGTTCATCTGTCAAAGCTGAGATACTATCTTGCTGTTTCTAGGTGATGAGGATGCATGAGTACTGTAATGGTGATGAATGTGGCAGAAACATTAAAGAGAGAAACATAAAATGTCAGAGTCAGACAGGCAGATGTTTTCTTCCTAGTCCATACTGTAATCACTATTGAAGGCTAGCACCAGAAAAAAAAATGATAGAAGTTGTTCAAGTAAGAATACAACAGAAGTTTCTATTTCTCCTTTTAAAAACTGAAGGCAGAACTTTACCTGATTTCAGAAAAGTAACATCTGTGAATGTAACCTGCAGAGGTTTTATGTATATGCTGACATGTAAGAAAGCTGTATATGGAATGTATGTGTACTATAGCTCACGTAGTTCTGACTCAATAACACTCTAAGAGGCATCCATTCCTTTTGGTAGAAAGGAGCCAACGTTTACCCAGAACAGCAAATCTCCTCCTTCCAGCTCCCATCCCCTATTGCCAGTGATCAAAAGTGAAAAGATGCATGGCCGTCAACCACCACTAAATTTAAAACAATGGTAAAGATGGTCTTTACTATATGACGTATGAGAAATGTAGCTGCATCCTATCCTCCATTTTGTCTGACACAATTTTGAAAAGTTAAGCAGAATGGCATTTAGCCTAGATAATGCATCAGAACAGTTTCTTAGGATGATTTCTGACAGATGTGATAAACTGTTTTAAAATTCAGTGAAATGCTAAATAAAATGTAGACAACCTCCTGAGTTGACATTATTGAAAATAAGCTTATTTTCACTCCACACAGAAGGAAACAACCTTGTGAAGCACTTCACAACACAAAATGAAACTCAGAGGCCTGTTTAATAATGAAACCCAGAGAGCCAAATTAGAAACCTCTGTACAATTTCACAGAACTCAGAGGGGTGCCCAGCGTGATGCATCCACTCATATGTCTATGTTTTTGTGAACAATAGTTGATGGAGTGGACTGTGTTTGCCTAAAGGCATGACCCATGTCAGTGTTAATTTTGCAGACTGGGGGACGAAAGAGTAATTAGACAAATAAGGGCATAATTAAAGGATGGCTCATTTTCCCTCATAAATTTCAGGTGCAACTGGGTTGTTTATAGATGAGAAAGGAGTCAGCACTTGCTTCATTATTAAAATTCTGACTTATGTTAGCACAGACCAGCTTTCTCAAGGCAAATGACAATAGACAAGCACTGGCTTCAGCAACTCTGTGAAGTAAACAAGGTATATTCACTTTCCAGCAGATGCAGAGGTTTATCTGTGCTCCTTTAAGGATCTGGTGAAAGCAAAAGTGTATCTCATTTGTGGCCAACATAATCAGCTTAACTTTAATCTTTTGTTTTCTTTATTAATAACAAAGATTTATTCAGTTTGAGCTGTCTAAGACCAGAACTACCAAAGATCATCCAAGAACATTAATCTTTGTCCTATGCAACTTAATTTCTGCAAAGCAAAGGAGGAATGAGGCTTGAAAGTGCTTTCAAAAAGTCAAATAAACCCATTTCTTTCCAGATTCTGGGACTGTTTTCACTGAGCTAAGGTATGAGCAAAAGCATTTTTCTCCCAGCAAGCTGTAGTATTTCAGTTCAAGTATATTTTTGAAGAAAGTCTTTATTGATTCAAGTTCTTTTTTAAATCCATCTCTACAAAAACTGTTGGCAAGTTGCCGCCCTTTATTAAAACGCCTCCTCTCAGAATACTAAACACCAAACACGGATTAAAAGAGCTAGTCAGCAGAGTCATTCATCATGCTGATGAATGTCAGAATTTGGCAACGTTGGAGGAATTAGGGCTAAAGCTTCAAACTGAATCAAACCAGATATTAGCGACACGGTTGATACATTACAAACCTTAATTAATCTTATTAATTTCTTGCTTGCTCTAGTTGGAATGATAACTAATGTAGTTATGATTAATAACAGGATGGCTAATTACTATTTTTCGTCTATTCTCTGTAAGTGCTTGTTCTTTTTTTTATTATTATTATTTAAAGACAGTATTTTGTGTAATTTGTATTGCATGTTTCTGAAGCATTGATCTATTCTTACCCACAAGTAACTTATTACAAATGTGTGATGAAGTGATAATTACTGTCAGAGCTAAGCAAAGCATGTCATACATTCTGAAGTATTATTTAAACATCTTACAGCATTTGTCAACTTTGTGCTCAATGAGAAATAGCAGAAAGAAGCAAAGTTAATGTGTATATAAAGTACAAAAAGAATGAAAGGGATAAATATCATAAATTGGTCTTAAACCAGGCCAAGGGTAGTAACTTACACAACTAAGAATAGGTTACCTCACAGAGGTCAGGAATTAATTTTGATTGTCTTAAGCCAACATGTCTGAGCATCACAACTTTACTACAGATGTAAACTAACCAAAAAGCCAGATCCCATACATCTTATGTTAATTATTCCAGTGAATCAATAGAAAAAAACTTTGGATACAGCCAAAAGGATTGCACATCCATGAGCATTATCCTCTTTCAAGGAGCTGGTAGGGGAATTTCTGTACCCTAGAAACAACATTGGTTTTGTTAATCTACTTTGAATTTTTATCCTTCAGTACTTAATGTAAAGATACTGAATATAAACATATTGATATGAAGTTTTTTTTCTTATTCCATTAAAAACTAATGGAACATTTTTAAATAGCCAAAGATTTATAAATATATATTTATTTTTAAATAGGAGGTGAAACTATTCCTTTCAAGCTTTTTGAGACCACTACACTTTTTGGCATACTGGATCAGAAAAATACTGGAAAATCAACTGACAGTGAGGATCTCTCACTAGAAGGACCTGACTGTTCTTTAGTACAGCAGGTAGGCCATGAGGCAGCAGAGTGCCCTGGTAGCCAAGAAAGCCAATGATATCCTGGGGCACATTAAAATGAGTATGGCCAGCAGGTTGAGGGGTTTGATCTTCGCCCTCTACTCTGCCCTGGTGGGTCCACATTTAGAATATTGTGTCCAGTTCTGGGTTCCACAATACAAAAAAGACAGGAAACTCCTAGAAGGAGACCATTGGATAGCCACAGAGATTGTAAACATCCTGGAGCATCTCCCATATGAGAAAAAGCTGAGTAACCTGGGTCTGTTCAGCCTTGACAAAACAAGACTGAGAGGAGATCTGATAAATGTTTATTAATTTCTAAAGAAAGGTGGGAGCCAAATGGATGAGGGCAGACTCAGTGGTGTGTAGTTATAGGACAAGGAATAATGGCCTAAAACATGGACATAGGAAGTTTCATACCAACATGCAGAATAACTTTTTCATAAGGGTGACAGAGCACTGCAACAGGTTGCACAGAGAGGATGTGGAGTTTCCTTCCATGGAGATATTCAAGGCAGATCTGGATGCCTTCCTGTGTGACCTGCTATAGGAAAACTTTATCTGGACTTCATGATCTGTTGAGATCCCTTCCAATATCTGTGATTCTGTGATATGATGATGTATTTTTATGCATTATTTTGATATTTCAGAGCAGCATAATGTGATACTGTTTTTGTGCACAGTTACAAAATGACTGGATCTCTGCTCAGCTCTGCTAAAAATAAAGCTGTCTTTTGTCACTCACCACTGACAATAGCTGATCAGTGTTAATATTCTTTAAAATAATATGAGAAAATGAAAGGTAGTCTCAGGATGAGCCAATTGTTCTTTTCCTCCAGTGGATTTCTAAAACTTTCTTTAATATCTCAAGATGACTTTATGCATTCTTTGACAATTTTAGAGGATCTTTTCAAGAAAATTATTCTTCATGTGATTATTGTATGCAATTCTTTGTCTAAATGCTCACTTAACACTATTATAAGATCCAAGAATTCTTTTCTGACAAGAGATTGAGGATAATTTCCAAGAAACTCTGCTGTTGTTTTTACAACAGAGGCTTTGGCCACTTGTCAATATAAAAGAGAAATTATCTCTTTCCATGTGCAAGAAATAGTTAACTCTAGATGTAGTGGTCGTGTTCCATCAAACGATCATTTTCCATTTGCTTCAGACTTAATATATTGTTTCCAACTGCTGCAGAGTTTTTTTAAATCTCTGCTTAGCTGTCGACTGGTGGCATGCTATGGAATAAGTAATGTGTTCTACCTCAAACAGGGCTGCATTTCAGGCATAGAAAACTGACCTGCTAAACACCCCCTGGAAAAAACGGGTATCATTAAAAGCTCACTATTCTCTACCCTATGTAGCTGCAGTAACCATGGTACTGCTGTATACATAACACTAAAGGTACAGTATAACAATCCCTGTGGATGGTAAATGTTGAATTTTAATGATTCCTGCTTTATTTAGGTTGTAAAGTGCTTTGGGATAGGTATCCTTCAAGATGAAAGGTAGTTCAGAAATGTAAGCTATTGCTATTATGCTTTGAATTAATCACTTGCTTTCCCTTCAAGAGCATTGCAGAAAAACATCTTAACATCTATTTTACTTGCAGCCTGAAAATAAAAAAAAAAAAAAAAGAACTCTGCTCCTCATAAAACAGAATAAAGGAAAAATAAAAAGTTTCTTCAAATCAAATAGAAAAAAAAAAATCGGTCTCATGTTGATATATACGGCTTTTATCCTGCATTTCTTGAAACTGATACTCATTTGAAGGAAAGAGAATGAGTTGCAAAAACAGGATTGAATCTTTGGTTATTAAATATCTGCTAGGAACAGATTCTGACTTGGTAATATCTCTGAACCCCTAAAGTAAAGTAATTGAGAAGAGAAACCCTACCACCCACATAACACCTCTAGTGTGAATGAGCCACTATCATAATGCATACTACTTAGGGCAAACAAGATGAAGACCCTTACTTTATGAACCTTAATTGCAGTGTATGAGGCACAGTAAATTTATACAAAATAAAAGTAGAAATGATTTAAAACTAAGTTGGACAGCATATTCATGCAAGTGATTATAAAATTTACATATATGGAAGGACAGATAATCAACACTTATAAATTACTCAAAGGGGACCCTGTTTCATATGTGCCCTGGCACACAAATAAAATTTGCATGTATGTATGAGTGATTAATGGGATATAAAACAAACTTCTTTAATACAATTTCTGTAAAAAAATCAGAAAATCAGAAAAGACTAGAGAATTACTATAAAGGGAGGAACATCTCACATTATGATTTCATTTTGTGAAAGAAAACTGAATAAAGTTTCTTGCAATGTGCAAATATTTAAGAAAATTATTGCTGCCATGTCACTGAATTTATAATCTGATAGCTTGTAGGTGCAAGTGAGAAGCAAGAAAGTTAACATGAGAAAAGTTTTGCTGTTCTGAGGATTTTTTTGGCATAATTGTTACTGAAGAGATGAAAAATGTAATAATGTAGTAGGTATAATTTATTACAGTCCCCTAGAGCAAACAAACATTATCTGCACAAAGAGTTTTTTAAATGTATATCCTCACCTGTTTCTAAATTTTAGACACAGAGTTAAATCAGTGATGGTTTGGAATATTTTCATATCCCTAATTAATGAAACTATAAAGAAAATTTCAAGAATAAAAAGTCCTCTTCTAAGCACGACACAGTATGATTTCTGACAGCTGTTTTACTGTCCTTGTAACTAGATCATACCTCATACTGGCAGTGCATAACAAAAGTTATATTTTACTATACATGTGACTGAAGATGTTTGATTATAGACTTTAATATGCATATCTGGCCATGAATTCCAGAAACGAATTATTTCTTAGCTCCCATGTTCTTTTCAGTGGAAACTATTGACGATAGAAATGTTATTTGATTTCATTTCAGAAAAAAAAAAAAAAAAAGCTAAAAAAGAAAATAAAATATACATGCTTAAGGACCAGAATGCAGCTGAACTGGAGAATTTCTGTCTGCATGAAATCCTTTGGACATGGGATATCCTCTGATGAGATACCTGTATTGTATGCTCATGATTAGAATAGTATTGGCAAAATGGAGATACAGAGAGGAAACGTGAGGTTCAACGAAGGCGAGTGCAGAATCCTGCACCTTGGGAGGAATGTGTCAGCAAAGGTTAGAGTCTAACCTGCTGGAAAGAAACTCTACAGAGAAGGACCTGGATGTCTGCGCCGATGGACAACAGTTTGGTCATGAGACAGCAGCATGCCCTTGTGGCCAAGATGGCCAACGGTATGCTGGGGAACATTAAAGAGAGCATGGCCAGCAGGTTGAGGGAGGATCAGTTTCTGCCTGGCTTCCAAACTGGACTTCAGTCACACCTATTCTCGACTCTTCCTAATACTCCTTTATTAGTTGCTTGGAGTAGGCAACTTTGAACTATGTGGCCAGTGTAAGTATGCATCAAAGTTATCAGTTCAGCGTTCACTCCTAGTTTGCTGTGGTTTTTTAAATGCTTTGCCAATTATAGTGGCAAAGTACTTGTTAATGTCTTCTTCACCCCTTCTTCTGAGTTCAAACATATTAATGAGTATATTATTTACCATAATAAAGACATAACCTGATATTAAATTAATAGGGCAACCCAATCAAGAATCCCATAAAAGCTGTTTATATTGCTCACCATCCAACTGAGCTCCAGTTATGGCGGCACTGGCCATTTGAATTCCACACCGTCCTATTGACAATGCATAAATTACAGAGGGTTATCATAATAAGTTAATTTGATTTTTCCTCCTCCTCAGCCTATTATTTTAAGCAGTGGTTGGTAACTGAATCTCCATGTTGACTTCACTATTTATCTTTTCCTTTAAATCATCACTTTAAATTTCTTCCAACTGATGCAAGATATATCAGTATGTCTTGGATAATAATCATTTTCTCAATGCTAAACAAGTTTAAAATTGGGTTTTTCTAGATTGAGGGAAGAATCAAGCACCTGTAAGTGCTTTTTCCAAAACCACAGTTACATCTGGGGATGATTTTCAAAGTCCCATCTCTTTTCCATGCTATATCTGCTGTTATTTTTATTTTGCCTCTGAGGAAATGAGGCATAAGAGGTGCATTTTATCCACAGAAGTTTTGTTTGGAGAAGTAGAAAAGAATGGATCTCACTATGCTTACCTTATTGGCAACCACCGTTTGATCACAAAACACACTCCTGTCAGAGGGGACATCTAAATACAGATTCAGGTATGAATGACAAAGCAATTTTATTCTCAGAAATGCCCAGTATTGCTACTAGATTGACTATTAATGATTTCAGTCTTCTGGGCTAAATGTTCAGGTGGTATAAATTGATGTTATGCCATTGACTGTAATGGAGCCAAACCAACTTATATGAATTGTGTATCTGAATGTTTGTCACAGTTTGCTGAACCAGGTTATATGTACTAAAACTTGTCTCTTTATTTTCAGACTTTACTTCCCAAATAAAGATGTCATGTCTAGCAGGAAATCTGAATTCTTGTGCTAGAGACTGTGAGAGAATTTCTCAGGTATCTCCTGTCTTGTTGGGCTTGGCTGATTTTTTGTTAAACAGTGCATGAAACGGATTGGACATGTGAATACAGTGAGCACTGGGGAAAATTATCATTTGTCAGATGGTCACAGCTTGCTTGTTTCCAACATAATAAACTCCACATATCCTAGGCCAGCTTCCTCAGAGAACTATGCATCCAAAAGCCTTTGTATATCTGAAATTGAAGGGAGGAGAAATAAAGCTACGTCCTCTTAAAAATGATGAGCCCAATCGAGTTACTCCCAATTATTTGTATCTTCATCTACTGAAAAATGAAGCAGCTGATGTATCAGTGTATGGCTGTGTAGTCCACCTCTCTCTGAGGCTGTCATGATTGTTATGTTGAGGAAAGTCTTTAAGGATTCTGCAGGTCATTGAGACAGCATACAAAGATATCGGTAGAATACCAGAGTGACCCCAAGAAGAGCATATATTTTCCAGCCAAATGGGCTGAACAATAGTTTATGTGGAACAGGAAGAAAAACATTACAAGCTTTCTCTATTTCATAACAAACCTCATAAAATTTAGTTTCACCAAAAGATACAAATTTAGCAATTACTTGAGACTACCATGTCTTTTTTTCATCTTAATCTTTTTTTGTTTTTTTCTTTGTTTGTTTGTTTAGTTTAGTTTAGTTTAGTTTCCTTGTCTTTGCAGACAAAAAAAATCTGGAAAAAAAAGTTATCAGAATCAACTTACAGTCTAAAAACATAGTCTAAAGAGAATCACAAGAACATTATTATTTTAAATCCCTTTTTAAAACTTAACCTCACTTCCATTTCCCCTCAGATAACAATTAACAAATGATTAAGAAGGCTTAACCTGTGACATTTGAATGCTTGTTTTTGGTGATTCTTTTCACCTCATATTGAAGGATATTTCTTCAGTGTTATATAATGACTGGGCTTTTATGCTGTTCCTGGAGTTTCTAGGGCAAAATTTTTAAAAACACTCCATGGAAAAAATGCATTTGCACTATTCTGGTTGTACAGTGTGCTTTGATTTCTTGTGACACTTCATGGTCATTAATAGTTATTAGAATTCATCAGCTAAACCTGGAGCAAGGAGGGAGGGCAGTGGGTCAGCTTTTAGAATAACAAGACTGCAAAAATGAACGCAGTCCAGTTCTGCTTAAATCATATATATCCTAGAAACTGAGCTAGTAAAGCATGAAAATGTTATTGAAATCTATTTGTTGAGGTTTCCAATGTGAAAACAAAATATTTTTATCAGGAAAAAATAAAAGCAATGTGACTTCCTTTTACTTTTTTTTTTTTCCTCTTCTTTAATGACAGATTCTTAGGAAGTGCATCAGATTCAGTTTTACAGTTCACCATGAGAACTTTGGTTTTGACAGCTCAGCTTGGCCTAAGCAGTGCTCTTACTATAGTTGCCTGTCATTTACAGATAGCAAGTCTCTGCTGACTTCCTTAGCAGATGTCAGCCACAAAGCCCATCAATCATGGCTGGGATGAAAACTTGTTCAAATAGAAAAAGAAAAGAGAAAAAGAAAATACATGTGAACATTTCTAATTTTCCAGCCAGTGCATCTCTCATATAAAATCTTAAAACCCGATTCCTTGGAAACACCCTACCTCTATCTCCAGCCACCACAACTTTTAAAGAAGTTGGTAAGTCTTAGTCAATGCTGGTGTACTGTCAGGTATAAAAAGTCATGAAGCTTAACAGATTGGTTTTATAATCCACTCATTGCATCTATCTCTTATCTCATTTTTTAAAAGATGTGTGAGTTATGCTGTGTGAACTCTTATCGGGTCCTGTAACCCCTATGGCAGGATAATTGCTAGGTGTGATGTGAGCATTGTGAGTCATGTTGCATGGATGGGATTCTGATCTTCATGCGAGGGAAGAGCTGACCTTTGTTACTATGAATTAAAGACAAAATCAGCTTTTAGTAACATAGAGACAATTAAATACAAACTGTTCTTTTCCAAGAGGATGTAACAATCGTAAGCTAATAATGACAGTATTTAAGCTCCCTTTTTGTATAAGGAATTATTTATGCAAACTGGCAATTATTTTTAAAATTAAAGAACTAAACAAACTATAAAGGATGAGTTTGAGGTGGCAAGCACTAAGGAACTAGAAGGCTGCATCTTGAACAGAAGCAGGGAGATGCTTTTCTTGTTTTATGTAAAGTTTAACAGTCCAATAATTCATTGCTTGACACTATTTCATAGAAGCATAGAATGGGCTGGGTTGAGAAGGACCTCAAAAATCATCTCGTTTCAACCACCCTGCTATGGACAGGGTCACTATTCATTAGACCAGGCTGCTCAGAGCCACTTCAGAAGACTGAACTATAGTGCAGTGGCTAGATGATACTTTCATGTGTTAGCAAAAACTTAGAGAAGAAGTACTTCTATCAGGCACATGAGACAAGGATATTTTACATGAATGTTCTGAAAACTGTTTAGATGTGAAGAGCATGTTTGTAGTTTATTATTAACCATTTGTATTTCTCATTATTTGTTCATTAGCCTAACCTTTCAGAAGTTTATATCTGAATGCAAATCAGAAATGGCATTTTGAGAGTTAGTGGCCAGTCCCTCAATTCAGACTGTAGTAGATGAACTTCAAGAGCCTGGCAAAGTGAAAATTATTTACACAGTATCATTTGCCACCTTTAAAATCCTCCTGGTCTTTAATAAAGAATCACAGAAACCAAAGCCAGTCTTCACTACAGAACAGAAATGAGTAGTTTCATAGCTTTCAATATAATAAAAAATAAATAATAAAAAAAAAAGATAAAAAGAAACAGAGAAATGGAAAGATGGGAGGGCTGCCAAATTTGAGTAAACAGATTAATATACTTAGAAGATCAGTAGCTCTATCAGAATTAGAAGAATTCAAGAATATACTAAAGAAATTTGAAGAAATAAAGCAGAGGAGATGTTATATTCACTCCTGACTGATTCTTCTTCTGAGAAATATAATACACTTTTACCCACTTCTCTTCAACAAAGTAATCTACTTCAAGTCTCTGCTGTTTCAGAGTGCCTCTAGACAGAATCATTTAGAAGGGTAAATATATGGGTCACTCTGAAAGTATTGATTCCCATTTACTTCCAAGGAAACTGCAACAGAGAAAAAGAGCACAATAACACTATTTGGTAGAGCAAATTCCCAGCTACAAAACATTACTTCTAAACATAGTCACCACCATCACCTATGCTTTTTCACCAGCGATGAACAAGCCTGCATGACTGTCAAGAGTGTGAATTGTCACTGCCACCACTGTCACCACTGCTGAAAAGTATCACCCACCACCTCACTGTGGTCACAATCATTGTTTGGTCTCCAAAAACATTCAACAAACATTGAATGAAAATCAGTGGGTAAGATGTTTTTCTTATGGAGAAATTCAGTTATACACCTTTTCTTCATATATTCTTCCATGTCATATTGTCCCTCTGCTGCCACTGCCACATGGCAACAAAATGTAATGGAATACTGGTGGGAAGGTTCAACCTCTTCTGTCATCTCACCAACACCTACCTCTGATGTCGTGGGCAAACATCATAAAGTAAGAGGCAGCCCTCATGTCTACTTTATGTCACTTTCAGCTATATAATTTGAATGGACAGTTCTCTAGTAAAGTGATTGTAATCAACACCTTTGTAAACCTAATCTTAACACTCTGGAATAAAATTGCAGTCACATTATTTAAGTGATTGCTTGATGACATATGAAATAAACTCCACGACTAACAAGCACTTAATGACTTATCTGCTAGTATCCTGAAGACCACTGGTTATTTATTCTAGGAGCTAATATACATTTATATCTTCTATGCTGAAAATAATTCAATATTGTTGAAAGTATGAAAACAGTGAAATTCATTGAAAGAAGAAACATGATTCTATACATTTTCTTTCAGCACAGCTCTGTTACAGGTCTGATTCAAAGTTACCAGGATCAGTGGTAGCTGGTCCATTGGCTTTGTGCTACATGGGAACAGGCCAGGGACAATGCAGGAACTTTGTTACCTCTTTCCTACATGTTTGCTTTCTTGCAGTTTGTCATTTTCGGCACTGTTGACGGTAACAAAGTGTAAATCCTTATTTTTTCTCCTTTCTTTGAGATTAGCAGTTTATGAACTACAGTTACATTGTTTCTGACCAACTAGGGCTGTATCTATCACTTGCCGAAGTTAGGGCTGATTTTCCCACTACGGTTCCTTACCAACAGAAAGATGTAAAATAATATTCCCTGTATCTGTACATGAAGTACATGCAATAAGCTGTTAAACAGGGAGCATACATCAAAAATGACTGCTGGATGGCCGGAGAAGTGATGATCCTAAAGCTACTTTGACACAGATACCTACAAGACCTGAATTGTCACAGCTGGAGAGCACACAGTCACCTCCTCACAGCACTTCATAGAAACAGGTCACTTGTAAGCTTGACAAGATTTCTAATTTTTTTTTTTTTTTTTCCTCTTTGTAAGCTATATTAAGAAATCTATTATTTTCTAAACACATTCTGCAAGAGCATGTCTGTTTACAGGTCATTTCCAATAAACTGAGTCTGAATGTCTGATATGTAAAATGTGAGTGGTATCACTAGCACAGGATTCACATAACTCAATGGTACAGTCTTTGTGATTCAGGTTCATATGCAAATAGTCACATTAAATAATGATTTCAAAATGAAGTTTCTGAAAAGATTCTTCAGCTATTTATTTCCTATTACTCATGGAAACTAGTAGATTTACCAAAAGCAGCACTACAGGTTAACTACTGGAAGAAAAAGAAAGTAAAAATGATGACAGAAAAATATTTGTAACAATATCCATCATTGATTTTCAGCAATGAACAGAAGCCTACCAAGGTCAACCTGAATTTCTCATGAATTTATTGGACTTCTGTTGCTTATTTTTGTTAAACTATTTAATTTCTGGTTAATATGGAGAATTCAGGGCAAAACTCAAGGCTCTTTTTTTCATTCATATGAAATCATGGTCTCAGTTTGCTGTGAATCTTACTGCTTTTGTGAAATGTGGGGTTTTTTGAACATCAAACAATAAAGAAATAAAAGCTACAATTGACACATGAGGATCTCAGATTAACCTTGGCATTTATCAACCTATTTGTCAAGAAATCCATCTCAGAGGTCACCGTCGCCACTGCAGGGATAACTTCACTGTTTGTGGAGGCCACCAGACCCCTTAATACTCCCTACCAGCTGATTCCAGTAACACAGTACATGCCACTATTTTCTTCAGTGTGTAATTTGCAGCAGCTTATTTGTTGTGGTTTGCAGAGGTATTATAGCCTGGCAGCTGAGCTATCCAGTATATTGTGGGTGGATAGCTGATGGCTGGATCTACAACCAAGAAACTGCTTTCTCCCATCAGATCCCTCTGATTCACGAAACTGACAAGAAACAAAGCAACACTACTTTTAAGTAGAAAACAATTATGTGTTCCCAGCGATGCTCTGCTTAAAATAAAAAGTAATTCTCCTTTGCTTATGATGATAGTATAACACACCAGTGTTGGACTGAGAAAAAATAGACATTTTACTTATCACTCAGTGAGAAACAGGACCAGAAGTCAAACAAATGTGTGGGTTTTGTTTTAGTTTTTGCACCACTCTTTGTAATTTCGGCAATCTTTCTATGCTGACTCAAACTATTTAAGTGGGATCCTAATGACTGGGCTCTGTCCACATGAGAATATAATAAAATTATATTATTTTAGCTATTCAGAAGTAGTAATCAAATGAGAGAACATAACAGTGGGGATATGTTTTCTTATGCATTATCATAGACAATACCTGACAGTGTACAGACACATTTCATTTACAAGGGTTTAATTACACCCAGATCAGCTAGTTTAGCTTACAAGTTACCACTACCCAGCTGATGGAAAATTAATTAAGGAAGGCTTTCAATGAAGTTAGGATCGTAGTCACAGAAAGTATTTCTTCCTGACTTTTAATTCTAACGGCTTCCAACTGAAATATTCTAGTGCTTCACTTTGCCTAAAAAGTGAAGACTCACACATGAATACATTGATTCCAAAACTATATACTATTCATATTTTTATATAAATAAATAGTAGGAAGAAAAAATGTACTGACAATATCTTGTTACTCATAAAATGTGAGTCATACAATGTAATACAGTTGTTTTAGATAAGATGAACTGAGCAGTAAGATATTGTTTCTCTTCCTGCTTTTTATTGATGTCTAAATTATATACCATGCTTTCCTAATTCTACCTTTTAAAACAATTTTATTTGACCACTGATGGAAGAAATTATGACTTTCAGAGCTGGCTAGGGAAAAATTGTATGTACAAAGAAAGTATTTGCAGGTGAGATATATACTGCAAAAATGTTATGGTCCTGGAAGAAGGAAAAGATAAATCTTATTATCTTTCAAAACATATGATGATATGTGTCTGAAACATTATTTAAACTGAGAGAATTACTAATTTTAGAAGCTTGCCTTTTTTTGTACTTTCCATTCTAGTTTCCCTGTCTTCATTGCCATGCATCTGGCTGCTTGTCAGTATCTTCCCCATGCAATGCCAGCACAATAGCGCCACACTTTAGGATCAGCCAGGCTCCTAGAGAAGAGCTCCATTTCTTGAGTAGTGGTCAAGGTTAAGACTCCCAGGAACAATGGTCATAAAGGGAATGACCAGGAACAGCTCTGCAGATGGTTCGTTCAATCTCCCCCATACGCAGTCCCAGCTTTTCCCTGACCAGTCTCCCTCCCTTGTGCACATCTCAAACCACAGATCGCTGCACTTTTTCTGTGTCTGTAGTTTCAGAGTCAAACTGGGGTTTGTCTGTGGGGGCTGTGATAATAGGAAGAAAACACTGCTGATTGCTGAATGTCTTTGGAGCTGCCAGGTTGAAAGTAAGTGGATGTATAAATCCACACATCTCTACTGACTCCTTGCCTTGCTGTAGAAGAAGTTTATCAATATGTGATCACAAAGTTGTTTTAATGAGGAGGAAGCTTTCAGGAGAGGAAAGAAGAAGAAGGACATTATTAGATGAAGTTCAAAATTTGTCTTTCCAGTCCCTCTGAATGAAAAACTCATAGCTTACTTCTCATGGAGGTACTATGATTTCCAGAATAGAATCTCTTTACATTTTTTTTTTTTTCTATTAATGAGAGCTAAAAGATACTAAAATATCTTTTCAGCAGTCTTATTTTTGCAGATTCTCATTGATATCAACAAGGTAATGTAAGCTATCACAGACAGCATTTCCAACAAGTTACTTCCAGTATAGGCATTTTGTCAGACACTTAAAAATACAAGGTCTGCAACTGGATTACTTACACTTTCAAATCAGGACTGTGACTGAGAAAAAATAGTGAACAACAGAAAAAGTTTTTGAATAATTGATCATAATAGATTTGTTCAAAACTAAGAAGCTGGTGTAATATGAGGGAACCCAGCATCTTCAACAACGATTTTCAGCAGGCTAGGATCTGGTAAACCGTTTGGTGTCCCTAATTAAAGCATTGAAAGTAATAAAATATTTGTAGTTGAAATGTTCAGTAGGGAAGAAGGACAAATTTCCAAATCTTGCCATCTTAAAAATAATCAGCATTACTTTTGTCACCTTGTTGCCACCCATAGAAGGAACAAATGTGATTTTACACTAGTCACAGACAGATATCCTCTATTTTATTTCAGCTGCTTTTTTAGACTCAGTCAGATCACTCACATGTCAAAACTAATCAGTAGCGAATGAACTACAAACACGGATTTAGTAATTGCTTCTTTGCTGGAATTTAATATTTGCCTTCCAGTAATCTAGCAAGGGATTTAGTGCTGTTCAGCACAGTTCCAAGAGATTCAGAAGAGTTTCCTAACTACGGTATTTTTACTCTCAGATAACTTGTAATTAACTGAGACACATTATAGGAGCATTTATTTGGTAAAAAACATTTCATTATCTTACCCAGGGTGAGGCTACTCAGAATTTTAATGTGAATGTACTATTCTTAAGAATAGTAGAAATCTACTTGCTATAGCATTACTTAGTAGAAAGATCTTCCTATTTCATGTGCAAGTTTCTGACATAGCAAAGTTCTGGAAAATTAAAGTAAGCTACCAGTCATACCAGTGTAGTGATTTTAATAAGAATGGAATATATTCAAATACTTGATCTGGATGTTTCCTGATGGGCAGCCCAAGAAATGAAGCTGAAAGAGATTTCCTACTACTGTGATACTGATCAGTGAAACAGACCAAAATGGAAATGACTGAGAAGATGTTTGTACTTGGTTTAAAATTACGAAATATAGCTCAACAGTATACCTTGTATTCACGCAATCATTGCACGAACTTCACATTTGAAATCTCATTATGCGTTTTTTTGTTGTTGTTGTTGTTGTTGTTTGCTTGTTTGTTTCTGTCAATTTGGTCCAAACTTTATTTAGGAGATGAAAATGATTTCATTGCTATTTACTATTTTTCAAGGCAGAAGATCAGCAGAAGTCATAGAATAATTTGAAATACAGTCTCATGTATGAAAATTAACTATAATGTCCTATTGAGAAGTTTAAAATAAATATTTTCATCATAAGTTAATTAAGAAAAAAACTTCTTGTAGTTGTGAAGACAAGGACCCACTGCAACTCTGAAGCTGACAAAGATATAAGACTGGAATCTTTATTCACAGGTGAAAAGATGTTGTTCTTTCAGAGGAACATCAAGACAGCAGACTTCTTTCTGACTGATTATCCTGCCTTGATCATTTATAGCAGTTGCTATTGTCTGTGGCTTGTAAGGAGTTTAGGAGTATTTCTATGCTCCACTGTTGATGCGACCAAATGATTTTGAATCATGGTAGTCTATATCTAATACGACAGCTACTGTGCCTTTGTGGCTGGAAAATTGTTGCTACATTACCTGCTCTTCAACATTCTTTCAGGAAGATGATAAATTTCACTTTCTTGAAAACGGGCTTTCTTTTCTTTTCTGCCTCCATTATTGAACTATTCAGGACCTCCTCTATAAGTAGAAATTGTGACAAAAATCTCTTCTTTTTTCTCTCCCTCCAGGATCTTGGCTTGTCTTTTCATTTGTTTGATCTGACCTTATGAACCACCTTTTTAATCATGAAAATAAAGATATTGCTGCTGATATTGTGGGAGACTCAATTAAGTCCTGATTTGGATATTAACCATTTCAGGTATTTTCCTGATACTTCAGCTAACTTTTTAACACTGGCATGATTGGTAGCATCTTTTACTTTGTAATTATCGATGACTCCTATCTCTCATTCCTGGTGTTATGAAGTAGTATTTTGTGCTTAGTTGTTGGCATGTAAGGAATTCAAAGTGCTTTAGAAAATAATAAGTATTACATACATTTTGTAGGCAGGAAAACAGGAGGAGAGAAAGAAAGGATGGTTGGATAAAGTCTCCAAACAATTCACTAGCAGAGTTGAAGGGAAAATTCAAGAAACCTGCTTCTGCTGTTTTTAAAAGGTGTAAAACAAGGGTGTACAGAGGCTGTGAGGAAGCTCGGAACAATATATATGTAAAATGGCAATGATAGATTAAAGCACAAGAACTGCAGGGATTTCCGGAAATCTACAGTTTTGAATGCAACAAATTCATTATAAATAATACTGAAAGGTTCTGATCAACATCACTAAGTAACAAATCTTCTTTGCTTGGAGGTTTTTGGAACAGCGTGTTTTATTCTGTTTGGAATTTCTCATCTAATGTTACAAAGAAACAGGATTATTAAGCTGACTTCTCTGATCTCTGATGATTTTCTCACAACATTTAAATCAGATAACATCTCTAATCCCATTTTGAAGTTCTCCACCTACTGTGCTAATCACTTTGTTTCTTCCATTTGCTCTATGTTCATCCTGCCATCCGGTTTCTCAATCTGTTTGCTGTCCCAAGGTTGATGCAGGCATTTTGGTGTGTCTCTGAATCCTCCAGGACACCTGATGGCAGCTGGCAGATGCTGCAGAGCACCGGCAGAGCTGGGAGTGACGCAGGCAGGGCTGCTGGCCTGCTCCTGCTGCGCTAGGGCAGCGGGGGATAACCATGTGTGGGTAAATGACATCTGCTGCAAAATGACAGCTTTACCCCAGACATCCATTAGCTGCCACCAGTACACTTCAGCTGCGCAAGGCTGGCACTTTATATAGCAGCAGGAATTTCAGGTGATAACATAATAAGAGAAACAATTAATCAGCCACATGATAAGTAAAATTGTGTGCTGTGAAATCTTGCTGTGTGAAATACACTTGTGTGTCTCTGTTGACAGCAGCTCCTTCCAGCCAAGGCTCAGGTCCTGGTATGCACTGTCTTTATGTCCCAATATTAGGATAGATTATCTTCTTATAAAAATGTTGGAACATATATATATGTGCTGTTAGAAATGTTCAGAGCCCAGTGGAATCTTCACTTCCTCCAGCTTATCTCTTTTATTCCAGCCTGTGACTCACTGGAAACACATTAATGAATTTCTTAAGTGCAATTACCATTTAAAGCCTATTAATCAATCTGCCCCTGAAAATGGACCCTTCCTTGTTCAGTTTTCAGTATCCATAGAAGCTGCCCTTATGAAAACATTCCTGAAACATTGCCACATGCTTGAACAGAGCTGTGAGCCTCAAGCAGCTAAGGACAATGGATGGCCCAAATCCTATTCCTTCCGGCACCACTGACATCCTCTCCTTCCTCTCTAGAAACCTGCTACGGGAATGCTGCAGGTCAAATATCCTTTGGAGCTAGTTCAGCAGGCACTGGCGCCATCCCATGTACACCAGTGCAGACTAGTTGGTGACATACAAAAGCAGAGGTAGTACAGCAATGGGAAAGGTGAGATGCTAAAACTCATACCTGTTTCTCCTTAAAAAAAATTAATAATAAAAAAATGTATATATATATACACACACACACATAATTGCAGTAACAATTTATGTTCTGCAGGACAGGAAAGCCTTTCTATTGAGTCTGAGGTGTCATTATGATGAGGGGAATGCGATTCATTTATTGTTTTATGCCATTTTAAGTTTACTGGCTTCAATAAGGTTTCTTATGTGAGCATATATTTTTGTCATCATATATAAAGTCCTAATCACAGCACAGACCACCATTTATTTGTTCTTTTAGAACAGTAATAGAGAATCAAGGCACAGAAAGATTAAGACAGTATAGTGCAATGTATATCTCAAAATAATAACAAATCCTTTATTTATAATTTTGACTCTATTTCTACCTTTTTCCTACTATTTGACCTTACAAGAAGGTAAACATATTCTTTAATTTGTTCACATTCAAAACGCTGGAAGGAAACACAGTTTTACTGCTATTCATATGTGCTCTCCAGTCAAAATATCCATTGCCATGCTTGATTAGCAGTATCCAAGAGTGCTGGCATGCACACTGCTATCCAGACTCATGTCTGATTGCCAGTATCTGTGACTCCTGGCTTGCACACTGTGGATCTCCAAAACAGATGCTAAACCCTCTTCCTTTGTGAGGGCTGGGATGTGCTGATTATATCCCCTGATAATGCTCTGGGAATGCTTTCTATACCCTAAGAACTTTCTTATGTTTTCCCAGCAGTCTCTGAAAAATAAAGATACTGTACACTAACTCCTGCCAGCTGCTTCCTTTGCCTCAAGAAATAACCTTGTAGGCAGATTTCAAAATGGCCTCATCAAGCAGAAGGTTGTTTTCTGGTGTCAGTGTTTTGTCCTGAAGTGATATGAAAAGCATCTCCCCTATTAGGCGTAACTATACAGAAGATTTTAGAAGTTTCACTTTCAAAAGCTGTAAATAATGGCCAAAAGCCTATGGGATCCTGGTGGCCACTGAACACTAGAGCTTCGTTCTCACCTTGCATATGCACATATAGTGCAGGAATTAACACCAGATTTACACCGGGAGTGCAGCTGAGTGCCTGGGGCCAGAGATGACCCCTGAAACCATTCTGTTTGATCTCTTACTCTACATCAGCCACTGTATTCCCTGCAATGACTCTTGTATAAATACAATATCTCGTTTTGACATTTTTTCCCTGTTAGTGCTTCTGAAAGAAAATGTGAAGTTAAAATTGTAAGGGATATGACTGCCATGAGGAAAGATTTGCATAATGAAAAGAGAGTTAAGGTAATTAAAAGGTAGTACATATGCAAGAAATCATGTCTGAGTTCAGATCAAATGTCAGAAGCTGATTCTTACCTCTTACATTTTCTGCAGTACTGTAACTTCATTTTGCTGAGAACAAAAGTACTTCTGATGTACATGAACAGGAAAACGCTTTGCTTGAATTGCAAAGGAGCTTGTAAACTTAAAATGCTCAACTTATTTTGGAAGGATAATACCAGCAATGTACTTAAACTGGAGTTTAAGGAATTTATGATCTGCATATTACAAGTAAGCTTTAGTTTTGCTCCAATTGAGCTGAAATATTAGGCAAGATGCTTCATTTCTCTGACCTCCAACCTTCACTCCCTTCTGACTTATCAGCTGAGTAAAACAGTCTCCGCATTTCCACAGGGTCTTGTGGGTTTGCAGAATCATGAGGTTTCGATCTCAGTAATTTTTTTTTGCCATTACTTACAAAAAAAGATATTTGCCTCAGACCTCACCAACAGACCTCAAGCATTTCCATGACTCACATAGCTCAGAAACTTCTGGAGTCTTCAGTAGTGTCAGCTCACTTTGTGTTCCCATCCAGAGTGACTGGAAATCTACTTTTAACTTAATTCAGTAAGGAGACTCATTATCATTATGGATACAACTAAGAAGCTGAGCCTGGGCCACTGCCCCGATGTGCTTCCAGTGATGGCCTGGGAGCTTGGAAGAGTGACAATAACCTGAGCAATATGGGATAGTATGCACATGTATAGGTGGTGGAGAGAATTTGCCCAAGGGTGGCATTAATCAGAATCACTTGTTGCGAGTACAATCTGCCTTAATGTGCTGTCATTAGTCAGCATCCTGAGAGACTGGATGGTTCAATTGGATAGCTGCTAATGAAGGTACAGTTCTTAAAGTTCCCTCAGGTTTAATTCCAGATTCTGTCAAATAAGAATGCTGCCATGAAATTTAAAAGTTCTTGTTCACACAAAGAACAAAGATAGCATTAAAATAATATTATTCCAGACTTCAAGTACAGTACTCCAAACACAAACCTTATTTCACTATCTTTCGTACTCTAATGCAATTTGATTTAAATTAAGAAAAAATAAAATACACATAATTAAATCTAGCCTAGTTAACTTTTTTGTTTTATCATTTAATTTGAGACAGAACTTGCTATTCATGCCAGTGTGAAAATGAATTATCATTATTCCATTTTTTTTTTTCTAAAGAACGAACTTGCATTCACTTGAAAAATGAGATTCTTTTAATATAGATATATAAATGCTTTGTTGGAACATCCAGTTTTTAAGGTAAGTAACACTGTTAGTATGATTCTTTGAATTTAGAAATAATTTCAAAAATTTGTTTCTAAACATAAAATTTTATAAAAACCAAGGGGCATTTTGATTCCAATTCAGTATAAACATATGTTTAATTCTTAAGTACCAGATCAATCCACTACTGAAAACACTGGAACATTGTTCACATATGCAGTCAAGATACTACTAAGGTTAGTAAAACATTCTAGAATCTGTTTTTAATTTCAAGAAAGTTCTTTTGCTAAACAGTTTACAAACTGATTCATTTAAATTGTCTGGATTTATTTTTTATGTTCAGTGATTCACTGAACAAATGATGTTAACATATCAATGTAACTACCTGCAATGTTGAAATAGCTAGTGATATTTATGTTGAAATGTATAGATGTATATCCACTTTTTTTCATTCCCTCACATTTCTCTTTCCTAGCATATCATGACCAGAATGAAAGGAAAAAAAAATCACAGCTAAGTCTGCCAACAAGCATGTTTCTCAGTTTGAGAAAAAACAAAACAAAACAAAACAAAACACAAACATTATTTTGATAGGCTACAGAGTGTGTAATCAGAGATATTTCAAAGCCACATAGACAAACATTGTTTTGTTGTCTTCTAACTACTAAAATCATTTGGAATGAATACAGTGTTATAATAATCATTATATTTGAAAGCTAAATATGTAAAGCCTTTGATAATTCTTTCTCCAGCAATATTACTACTTTGCCTAGACTACTCTAAGTCTATGAGGCTGAATGGGATCCACCCAAGAGAACTAAGTTAGTTGGTGGAGGTGATAACCAAGCCACTTTCCATCATTTATCAGCAGTCCTGATCAACCAGTGAGGTCCCAAATGACAGGAGATTTGTCATTTGTGACATCTAGGTGACGGGTCAGAAAAAGGATCTAGGGAACTACAGGTCTGTCAGCCTGACTTCAGTATCAGGGAAGGTCATGGAGCAGATCAAGTTGACTAGGATCACACAGCACATGCATGACAGCCAGGGGATTAGTCAACCTCTTTTTCCAGGTAACCAGTGAAAGGATGAGAGCTAAAGGCCCCAAACTGTACCAGGGGATGATCAGGTTGGATATTATGAAAAAGTTCTTCTCTGAAAGAGTGGTCAGTCACTGGAAAAGGCTGTCGAGGGAAGTGATAGAGTCAGAGTCTCTGCAGGTAGTCTAGAAATGTGCAGATGTGGCATTAGGAGTGTGGTTTAGTGGGCGTAGTGGTGATGGGTCGATGGACTAAATGATCTAAGAGGTCTTTTTCAAGTTTAGTGGTTCTATGACCCTATGGTTCTATGATTCTATTCATCAAGGACAGGATTGCTGAAATGTCTCTGCAGTGCTGCATCCAAGGAAGACTCTAAGGAGATATTCTCTAGTTTGTAGGTTACATATGTTTACTGCATCATTTTTCATTTTTGCTGTATAGTTGCCAAGGAACAGATTAATGTTGTTCCATTTCACAGTAGCAATGAAGCTGTAATTCACAAATATAAAATGCATTCTCTTTGGATAACAGCATTCTACTTCTTAGAGAGAAAAGGAGTGTTATATTAATAGAACAAAACCTTTGGGTGCGGTAATACATTTTTTTACCACTTTACAAAAGCATTATCACACAAGGCAAAGGCCAACAGTAGCAACAAAATCCAGTACAAAGATTGAAAAAATGTTGGTATCTGATTCTTTGACCAATTTTGCACTAGCATCACTGAAACGATTGTGTAGGCAAAATAACGAAGCAAAAGACTCTCTACACTAATTCCCCTAATTGATCATTTTCAGCTACTGCTTTTCTTCCATGTTCACGTCAATATAAGCTGACTTCAGTCTTTTCTGTGCATGTTTGTGCTTTATACATTACCAGCTATAAATGAATTTAATTTTTAGGGACACAAACAACCAAGAGGAAAAAATGTGTCTTGGTAGCCAGCTAGTTTTACAGGTTTTCCGTGCGTGATTATGCATTTGCTGAGAGATTGTCAACCATCCACTTGATCCTGCACCTCTGCACTTCTGATGTAACTCAAACTGGACCCAAATTTGCTGAAGGTATGGAAAAGCTCTCTAGTCTAAAATAAAATCTGAGAAGGTCATTTATTTCCTAGGGCATAAAAGTAATCCTTCACTCTTTGCATTGCTCAGCAATGCTATTCTTAGATCAGGAAAATGCTATGTAAGATCTATTCTCAATGATGTATGATTCATCATGCTCTTTCCAAGTCATTTAGACAGCCACAGAAAATTGAGGATAATTGTGCAAACCTAGATGAGTCTGTATGGCCTGTTCATACAATGTTTAGGTTTTGTGCTATAAAAATACAGCTCTGATAGACTGCAACAAAAATCTCCACTGTTTCAGATACTTAATAGTAAAAAAAAAACAGCATAGGAAATATTATCTTAAGGTCAGCTGGGCACCTTGTGTATAGATGTGTGCCACCTATGCAGTTTATGTATACCACTTAACATAAAACAAACTTCTCCAAAAGTAATGCCTCCTGTTTTACGAGGTTAGAGCACAACATCAAAGGTGGGTTTTTGTGGTCTGGCAGTAGAGGTTGAACTGTCCTGCCAATATTCAATTACATTTTGTTGCCATGTGACAAAGCAGAGAAGTGTTCTGACAAAATCACCATCAGATGTGGAAGTCTGTATGAAGAAAAGGTGTGTCACTGAATTCCTCCATGTAGAAAAAATTGTATCCATTGACATTCACTGAAGCTTGCTGAGCAGCTCTGGAGATCAAAAAGTGAATGTGAGCACAGTGAGCAGTGGATGGTTTGTTTCAGCAGTGGTGATGGTGACAATGGGTCACCTTCACAGATACAGATTTTTATGAATGTACGTGACATTCATAAAATGTAAAACATGAATTTACATGACTGCCGAAAATGCATAGCTAATGGTGGCATCTGCAGTAAAATAGCATCTTATAGCTGAGAAATTGATCTATTCAACAGCGTTATTGTACTCTTTGTATTTGTTGAAATTTCTATAGAAATAAATGGGAGGCATTAATTTTGAACAGACCCATGTACACGCATATGGCAGACTCCTTCAGAGAACCAGCTCAGTGAAGGATAACCGTGAAACAATTTGGGCCATTTGGTTTCAGGAAATGACCCATGGTTCCCCTTTTTTTCTTAGCAGTATGAGTACATACTCAGATAATTTAAATACATCTTCTAGATTATTTCCAGCACTAGAAACAGGCAATGATGAAGAAGTGGATCCTTGGAATCAGTGCAGAGATTCCCATTACATTTTTCAGACCTTAATAAAAGCTCGGATGACCTGTTTATCTGTGAAATTGCTGCTGTCACTAGATGGATGTATTCCTGTGCAAGAAGGGAGATAGTAAGGGTGATGAGTTTGATTTAGAGCAGATAGACAGCATCTGTCTAGCTCAAGGAGATCCACTGGAAAATCTAGCTTCAAAATATGGAAGTCTAGCCTCTACATTTCCTTGTACTGAATGAAATTAAATTGTTTTAAGGCAGGGATGTATTTATCATGTTTTGTTAAATTCTACTAGTGGCCTGAAACAATGGGAAATAAAACAGAAGTATAAAGAAGGGTGCCTCTCTTTGAAAAGTGTTTGTCAACAGACCAGTAGCTGAAAATATCCAGTTAGAACCCTAGAAGTAAATTTGCATTTCTGAGATCAGAACAAAGGCAGGAAGCTGGACATAACCTCCCATTCACTGCAAGTTCCACCTGCATTTCTAGGTCAGCCTCAGGGGTGCTGAGATGCTGCATCAATGCTGTGGAAACCCAGCCCAGAGCCACACTTCATGGGAGGGACTCAGCCTGTAGCTGGGCCACAGACATGGGAAGAAAAATTGTGCATGGTTAGAAACACTGATTTTAAAGCATTGTGCAGGCTGGAAAAAAAGAAAAAGTCTTGATCTTTCCTCAGATATAAAAAGATACAGTTTTCCTCTTGCCTCTGAACTTTCTCCAGGTCCAGCTCCAGCATGGGAACTAGTCTGACAATCTGGGCTGCCTGAGGCTGCCTGGACATGGGCTCTTTGCTGGCAGGTTTGCCTTGGCCTCACTGATCTTTCTGAATGCAAGTGAAAAATTAATCAAACCTGACAACTGAAGAAATGAGTTTCTCCCACAAGTCTTTGCACATGACAATAATATACAGCTCCAGAAAACTGTCCAGAAACCCTGGAATTTTAGCAGGGTATGAATTGATCTAGAAGAGTTAGCTGAAGCTACAGAATGTAGGAAGAAAGCACACAGGCATGTTTAGCATAAACAGTCTAATGACAAGCTAGCAAGGATGGGGAAAAATAATTTAATATGGGTAAGTAAATAAATAGAACTAGTATACGGTACAACACTACTCCAAGCACAAAAGACTCCAATATCCACTACAGTATTTCAGATCTGCCTATAACTATGAAAGACTTTATTCATACACATCACTGAAAACAAACAAACAAACAATCAACTTCTATTTAAAATGTAGATTCGCTGAGTGTATCACTCATTAATAATTATATTTTGAACATCAGTTGTGCCTCCAAACTCTTCTACAATCAATGCCAACTTGTGCTCATGATAGAACTGGACCTTCCTGTGTAGTCCTATTGGGATGAAAAGCCTCCAGCAATAGAGCTTGGAAATCAAGTGCTGCTTTCCTCACAGCTATTTCTTTACTACTACTGAAGAAATACAATAGTGTATTTATCTTTTTAAGATTGTACGAAATACGATTTTAGGAAGCTCCCTACTATTAAATGATCAAATTTGCCTAATGGATCTGTTAGTAACCTAAACAGCAGAATACTGGTGAGCTCTGAATTGGGAAGGCCAAAAATAAGTAGGTGCTGTGGAAAAAAGCATTTAATCATCATTATCTTTGTTGTTTGACATGGCTAAAGTTGCATTCTGTTTAGGTCTGCTCTGAAATACATTACTAGGAATTATTATTATAATTTTGTTATTTACATTTACAAAACTTGCACCTATTGTATAAGCCTCTGGGCATGTTTACAATTGTTTTAAAGATGCTTACTAATACTGAATTGTGAAGAACTGCTAGAAGGCAGACAACACCCATATGAAACTGATGAAGTTAGACATAGCACTTGACTATTAACCAAATGCTGCACATTTTGTTCATGAATAAATACAATGAAACTACTCAAACTGAGTTTCATATAGCAGTTAGTTTTCCTCACTCTGTTTTTTTCCAGCAGGTTCCTGATTAAAAATCTTACAAGCTGTCTTTTTCCTCACTACTGAAATTAATATTTACATATCATAAATGTCCTTTGCTTCCATGTGATTGGCACCTTTCACTTTCTCCTCTGGGACATGAAACACTACCTAATGAAAAATACATTCTCACATAAGGCCACCTTTAAACGCAGGTCTGAATTGTCCTTCCATGCCCTTATGTGACTGATGATTACATGATTAGAAGTTAGCTTCCATTCAAAATTCTATAATAATTACTTTCTGCTGCATGGCTGAAATATTTATTTTTATGGGAGAAATAATTCTGGAAGTTCAGTACTTCTATATTATGCTAACCTTTATGCTAACCTTTTCCTGATAAAGGATAAAAAAGCAGGCTTAGCTGCCATTCACATGCACTACAAAAATTCACACTTATTCCACTAGAGAAAGAGGGAGAACAGAAGAGAGACAGCATAGTGTTATACAAAGAATTTGCAAAACTTCAGAAGAAAGGCACTGAAAATTTGTATCTTAAAATTGCTGGCAGGATGTAAAGGAACACTTAGTTCTTCCTAAAATCCATCATTCACAGACTGAAACACAGCTCCATAGAAATGAGGCTGATTTCAATTTATGGCTTGCATTATTATGACACCATTTTATTGGTCTATTGAGACTTCAGTTCCCTTTTGTTTCTAAGCTTTTTTTTTTTTTTAATTTAATTTATTTTATTTTATTTTATTTCATTTCATTCATTTATTTACTTTTCTGCAGATACAATCTCTAGAAAATATTTCAAAATGAAGAAAAAGACATACACAAGAGCTCTATGAGGTGGGAATTTACTGGCAATATCTACAGACATGAAGCTGGTATGAGCAGGATGCAGAAATGATTCCGGATGGGAAGACACTACATATTTCGCTAGTAGTGGTATGAGTTATGGAAGTAAGAGATAAGAAATATTATTAATGACTTACTTCTGCTTCCAGTAAGAGGTCTGCTATTTGGGTTAATTTTTCAGCAGAATGATCAGTCTATTTTAAAAATTTCAAGTGATAGCTGTTAGAAGGGGAGAACTAATCTTTATGAACTGCATACATTTGTACTCGCACAGAACTTTTCCTGCGTAGTACTCTTATTACTGCACTATTTCAGCTGTTTTCTTGGAGATACATAGATCATGACTGGCACTTTCAAAATAGATAAGTAAGGTGGTGAGTATGTCTCAAATTTTGTGTTAGACTCTAACGCTTTTATTTATCAGAAGACCATTCCTAAATGCTGTCTGAAAATCAGGTTCCTGAGAAACCACACAACAAATAGTCACTTTTGAAACTGTTGATTTCTGCTGTTGAAGAATCATTCTATTTAGTATTTTACTTTTTATTCTTATGAAGGAAAAACACAATACTAGAAACATTGACTGAGGTTCATTTGTGTAAGGAAAAAGCACCACATATTTCTGACAATCAGAGTTAACTGGTAGAACAAGGGTTGCACAGGCTGTAACATGGGTTTCATGCTATTTCCCTACTTTAAGAGAAGCATAATACACTTTGCTTTGCTTCTTCTTCTGTAGGCTGATGTACTAATAAGTAACTTCCATCATGTTTAAAAAAAAAAAAAACTAAAACATTGCAAACCAACAGTTAGCTTCAGTAGTTTAAGTTAAACATTAAATATTTCACTTGCTTTATCACTGTAATTTTCACATTTAAATTTTCAATTCTCTTGTCAAGCACAAAGTTGTGTTCATGCCTCCAACACTGCAGTGAAAAGTTTTACACCCACCTCCTCATGACTATTATTCTAAAGCAATTTAAAACAATCTCACGAAAACCATGATTTCTTATATTATACAGTACTTAGATTAATGTTATTGCTGTTGGCCCAGGAAAGTGTTGAGAAATGTCTTATGCATTTTTTTCTCATCTTTATAGTTCATGAAACATTGTGTGCCCTGCACAGATTATCTTTTCCAAGGGGCAAACAGACTTTACCTGCTTACCCATATCTCCACCAAACCATGAGACTGAAAAGCAACCAATATGTATAGAGACTTTATTTATTTGGACCATTCATCAAATAGCTGTGAAGAACAGCTAGTCTAGCACAAGGTAAAAAGAATATCATCATCATTTACTGCTACTGACTACTGCAAATTATGATACAGATTTAAGAGTGTAGGAGAAAAGCAATTGCAAATTCCTGTCAATTTTCTCAAATAGGTGATGAATACCTTAAAATGATTATTTAAGGTGCACTTCTCTGTTCTCAGAGAACTTTGGCTAAATTTAAGAAAATGATGGATAACAGAGGTTTGATTAAGCAACCTTACTCTCTGAGGAGAAAGAAGACAGAGAAGGGAATAGTGACAGTGGCTACCTGACATACTGCAAGCATAGAGGCATTTGCTGAGGGATTTGTCACACGAGGAGGGATAAGAATGATTTATTTCACTTTGGCAATACCCAAAAACTATCAGTTTGTTTTCTAGATTGTGAATCCAAATTACAATCCAGAGATACACAGTATGACAGAGGTTAAAAATTTGATGTGGGGAAAAGTTGACCCTTTATTTTTGTTCTCAGTCATGATCACCATAAACGTTGCTGCAAACAGGCCCCCAAGCACAATCAGTTCAATCTTTGACATTTCAGAATAGTCAGCTTCTTTTCTACTGAAGTGAATCACATAAATACAAACCAATTCTGCTTAACCTCTTTTACTTTCACATGTCAACTAACTTTGTACAGGGTGTTCCTTGTACTTCCATTTTTTAAAAAATAATTCAAATAAGAACTATAGGTTAGTTCTGGAATGGAAGTAAAATTGAGGGTGAAAAGCTAAAAAAAGTCAACAAAATTGCAAGAAACTACACATTATGAAAGAAAAGCGTGTACTCTCCAAACAAGTCTTATTGATGTTAATGTATAACTAGTGGAAATCCATAAAAAATGAGACAGAAGAGATAAATGCTAAACTTGTGACAAAGAGATAGTGAAATATGATCTAAGTGGAGGGAAAACAACACATGGACTACACTGTCTGTGGCAGAAGATTTGAATTCTGCAACATGAAATGAAAAGGAGAAACAGCTCTGCTCAAGCTTTCATTCATATGGAGAAAAAAGTTGGTCTCTTCCAATCAACAGGGTTGCTTGGGGTAATCAAAGCACATTTCTGAATTGCTGGCGTACTGCAGTGATTCAAATGAAACTACCAAAGATCCAATTTCCTCCAATGTGTGGTTGAAATCATTGCTATGCTGGTAGATTTGCGTTTTCTTGTTTGTTTGTTTGTTTTCCCAAAGAAAGCATGGATTAACAGCCAGACAAAATCGAGTTGAATAGAATGGTCATGAGTTACACCTACATAAAGGAAGTAATAATTTTGCTGTCTTTATCAGACTTTGCATCTCTATAACATTCCACCAATGAACCACCGATCTGACCTCTTTTTGACTGAATAATGTCCCTCAAGCATTTATGCTCCCCCACAGCCATTTTTGCATTTAAGTACACTACTGGGTGCTTTTTAACTGGACAAATGTTTTATAATTCTGTTTTATGACTTAATCACACCTAATATATAACTTATGTTACTGTTTGTACCATTGCAGTATTTAAGCTATAAAAGACAAATTCTGCTCCAAGCTTTATTGCAATATATCTAGAATAAGTCCTCAGAAATTTGAGTCATATTTTGGAAAGAATGTTCCCAGACAAAATAGGTTGATTTATATTGCTATTATGGGAAGCAGTATTTGGCTCAGCCTCTCCAGACAGCAGAACTCTAAACATGGGAATGGTGTGTATGTCGTTTCCATTGGCTAGAGCCTCAGTAGACAAATTAAAGTCTAGAAAGTTAAATGACTAGGAAAAAAACAGTACACAGATAAGAATGTTTCATTTCCACGCTATTTCATTTTTACACCTTTCAGCAGGGAAAAATAAGCCTACGAAGATTTAGGATGAATGCCATCTTCGTGGGCACCATTGATCGTAAGTAAATCCCAGAAATGCAGTAGCATATATGAGGCAGAATTTCTTGTGATAGTCCATTCTAAATGTTGTGTGTGTAATATAATCAATATGCTATTACCTTTGTCTTATCCACAAACTAAGGTAGCAAAATTAACAGATCACAATCACCAAGCCAACTCTGAAGCAAGAAAATATGGACTTTGAGTAGTCCACCATGATTTATGATCCAGAACTCTGATTCTCTGTAAAGTTTAGATCTGCACTTATCATCAATACTATGAAATTAAAAGCTTTGGGTTTTCTATGAAATATATTCTTGAGAACCGTGAATACTGCACTGCCAAGCTGTGGTTTATGACAGGTAACTTAGCATTCTTGGGTCTATTGATCAACAGTAAGTAGCAAGGATAAAATATTTATTATTTGCATATATATAGTTCTTGTAATTGATGTAGCAAGCATGAACAACAACAGTAATGGTACTTTACCAACATTTATTACATTTCATGTAACACTGGCCCTGAGGGTGGCTCAATACCAGAAAGAGATTTGGACAGAACTGCTCTAAAATCACTCCTTCTCAATCTCTTGCCAATTAAATGGCAGGCTCCAGTTGATGTGTACTGTTTCAAAAGCTAACATCCAAGGCACTAGCTGCCTAAATAACATTTATTTTTCATTTATGTAAGGCATATCTGCATGGATGATTTAAAAAATGAAAAAGAAGTAGAAAAAATTCCTAAATATTTATATTATTTTCTGAAGCAACTGGGATTCTTATTACTATTGTGATCATCAGATTAAGTACGACCATTTCATTTGATTACCCTTTTCTCTTTCAAGACACTCTTTCATGCCACACATCAAGTAAATACAATGAGAGACAAGATTCAATTTCTTTCCCTGGAAGGTATAGCTCATCATCATACGCCATCAAATAGTCCATGCACAAATATCAATACCTCTCTCTTTCTTCATTTATAAAACACTATGTACTCTAAAACTGATGAGTTTCATTTATTGACAGAAAATCTGCAGTAATTATAACATGGGGAAGGTCACAATAGTCACTTTATGCTTCCAACAGTACAGAAAACATAAGGACCTGTAGGACAAGAGTGATGATCGTTCACCGATCTTTTAGCAAATATAAAGGAAATTAGGGTGATTTTTGTTCAAAGTAAAAGTAATTGACCATCTGTTTTTTGGGAAAACAACATTGGTGTGATTGATTTGTGTCCAGTTAATTCAGCGAATATTCAGCTAGTATATAGATGAAACCCTTCTTTACCAGAATTTAAAAGCATAAGTAACTTTAGGCATCATGCCTCCTTATTAAAATTAATGACTCTCTTGTCTCCAAATTTTATATAGTGTATGTATGAACATAGTAATATGTAGCCCTTTAAGTATGGAAATTGAAACAATTTTACAAAAATGCTATGAAGTATTTAGAAACTTTAAAGGAAATGTAATAAATACAGTTATGAGTATTTGCTCCTGAAACCTAGTTCCAGTAATTATGCACACCCAAACTGCAATAAACACATGGTGTGACCTGCTGGTACAGATCCAGTGAACGCTCTTTAAATTTCAAATGCCAGAATGTTTGACTGATCTCTGTATAAACAAAATATAGGAAAAGAATCATCTATATGAAATTATTTTTTACAAGAAGTTATAAATGGAAGAAAGTCATGCTGTGTTTATTAGCTGAAAACACTAGGCATATATAAAGGACTGAAGGAAAAAAAAAACAAAACATATTTGCTAATAATTATTTTTTGAGATCAATATATTCTACTGATAAATCTCTTGCAGGTGTTTTTTGGAGGGTGTCATATGGTGGGATGAGGCTCTTAGCTGTCCACAGGTGGCAGGAATCAAAAATTAGATTCCTGATATGCTTATGTTGACATGCTTTGGTAGATGTAGCTGTATTATTCAATACTTTAAATTAGATTCGGTGTAGATTGGAAATAGGGTATGGTCTAGAACATTGGAAAATGTGAGGAAGAGTAGGGTATTTCATCTGGTATATTTTGTAGAGTTCCTTATCATTAGTTGCCATCTGAACTTAGTCCTAATCATTTGCTTCTATTTTTTTATTATTATTTATTTATATATGTATATCCTAGCAAAACAAGTGAACACAATAGCAACTACTCTGCAGGCTAGTAATAGTTTTCAAAAAGGCATGGCTAGCTGTCTAGGACAGTTACATCCCCTGCTATTAAACTTCTCCCTGAGATATGGGGAGGTCAAAGCATATATTGTCATGCAAATAGTCTAAGGAAGAATCATCTTGTGATTTTGTGAGAAGTTAGTGGTCAAATTGCTCAGCTACACCTTGGTAAGCTGCATAGTAGGAGATACTAAATGAAACATAGGAGTGAGCTTTTGTTTTTGACACAGATTCTCCTGATCTTGAACAAATGTAATACTCTCTTGGCTAGGCCAAGTGAACAAATCAATCTATATTTTCTCAGGTGAGATTGTGTTTGAAAGAGCTCCATTGTGCCTATTTGATTGGGAAAGTCATTCCTTGTCTAACTTCTCTAGAGGGCATTTGCAGTGCTACTTGGAAGGGCAGGAACATAACTCAATGCATTTATCTCCACAATCAAGCATTAAAGCAACTTTACCTACAACTCAAATCCTGACAGCATAAGACAACTGGTGCTGTTGCACTCGATTGAGATTAGTCAGTTTTCTTTGAACTTCTCATTTATAGCACTTAATTAACAGAACCTATCTGCCCTCTGAGAAGCTTTCTTAAAATCTGAATTAACTGTATGAAGATATCAAGTATTGTACCTGAAGCTACATGTAGAGAGATGCAAAGTATCACTGTCAATACTTCTTAAACAAAGGCCAGGAACATGAGCCATGCAGGAGCACTGCTGTTTAACTTAGTCTCCTTTTTTTTTTTTTTTTCCCTCCACAGTGGTGATACTATAACCACGAAGGTCTAGGGCTTGTAGCAAGCTGTTCTGTGTCTAGTAGCCATAGAAAAAATACTGCACCTTCCTAAAAAATATTTTCAGTTTATACATCCTAAATGCTTTTCAAAACAAATCTGAAAATATCATCTTATATTTCACGTATCTTCAAAAAAGAGATACTGAAGTTAATTTAAGCAATTTAAATAAAAATGTGGCATTCCATAAATTGGCCAGTGTTCACATTTTTGACAGCTCTCAGAAAACTACTACTGGGCTGATAAAAAATTCTTTTTGATACAGTGTATAAATATTTATACTGTACAGAAGATTCCTAACAGCTTGTAGACATCTTCAAAATATTCTTAAGGAAGTGAATCCCTGTTTTTTCTAGTGATTTATGCCAGTATGTATCAGATGCTCTGCTGGCCTAAATCTGTGTAACTACAGTATAACAAACTGACTGTAACTCAGCTGAAGTTTCAGGATCTGCCTTAATAGCCACTAAGAACAATAAAATTCTGCTTTTTATTTTATTTATTTTTATTTTTGTTTTTTGCCAAGGAAAGAAACAGCAAGAATATCAACCTGTGTCAATTAGCTCTATTAGAATGTATAAAAATAATGAAAGAAAAAGATGGTTATTTTTATTTTCCAGACACTAATGTCTTTTCTTCTTGCAAATCCTCTTATGAGAAAAATATCTTTTGTGTAAACATCACCAGTCTAGACATAATGTATTAAAAAACAAAACTGATGCTGTTGTTCTGCTTTTATACCCTCTAGAAATAGCTCCAAATAGAAGCACAAAATAGTTCAGCATGTTTTGTCACATTCTACCTATTGTGGTTGAATACACCCTTCTCATTGCAGCGAGTGGGAGGTTTCCCATTATTTTTCGCACAGAATTCCAGGCTGATGTTTCTTGTCAATTTGATAGGAATCAATGCAATGGCTACTTCTATCAAGTACAATAAACTAGTTGGTCTCCATCTTACTGTGTTGCATTACTCAATGCATGAAAGGATGAAGATAGGGTATCACATATTCACAGAAATGTGTGAAATTTCCACCAGTTTAGCACTTTTTAATGTAGCCTTTTTTTTCATCTGCATTTTCACATTTGGATATGCAGTGTTTGCAGCTTTTTTTTTTCACCTGTTTAAAATGTTTCCATCATCCAGCCAGTTAGGCAAACTGATGAATGGCATAGCAAACAAAGTGAACGGTTCACAAATACCTGACGAGCTGGCATTTGCACATGTAAGTTACTGAAGAAAAGTTAAATGAGCAGAGAATTTATTAGCAGAAATATGAGCCCAATTATATAACTATCTTGACCAGTAAATGTCACAAAACTCAGCCACCAGTTTGTTAGTTCTGATATTGCTTCTCTCTGCTGGAAAAGCAAGTCCCTTATGACTAAGCTGCTGATGGGTTTTAATGCATACATTTTCTAGCTGGAAAGAACACCTTGCTTAACAGTGACTATGCTCAGCTGACCAGCTGGACATAATGCTTCCATAAATATCTGAATGTTATCTTTAAAAAGGACTGAAATGAGCTTTAAAACAAATACTGCATGTTGCATCATTTTATTTCTGAGATAAAACAAAACCATGACTGCATTTACTATTATTCCTTCTCCAAAAAAGAAACTGGTTTGGGCAATGTAAAAATGCTAATATGGGTAACATTTGGGAAAATATGGCAGTTGATTCACTGTCTAGCAGGCAGAAAAACATTTATAGTCGAAGTGTGAAGTCACACAAAATAAGACTACAATACTAGGTTGCATATTGCCTAGATTTTAGTCAGTATGACTGGAGGGTTCAAAAGCAAGATTGGCCATTTGCTTCTGTTATGCCATAAATGGGACAGGATTTGATTCTAAAACATGCCGTCCATATCAGAAAGCTTAGGGAATGTTCTGATCCACTTTGGATTTTCATCATGGGAATCTATGTAACTTCAGGACTCCATCTTTCTTTGCACAGGACTGGGCAACCAGCAATCAGAAAAGCCAGTTTCCCTAGTGATTTGACTATGAGTCAAAGCATGCAGGGCTGCTGGTTTATTTTCTGCTCTCAGTTTGTAACTGCCACAAATCTGTCTAGCTGTACATTAGTGTGAAGATTGATACTCCAAACCAAGTGCTTTTGATCAGCACAAAGAGCTGATCAAAGAACTACTACAACACTCTTCGCATTGTAGTGATCTACATGTGAAGTTTTGTGTTTCACTCCATTAATATGGAATCTGCTCCACATTCCACTCTGATTTTTCATTATTATTTTAGGATAGCAATTCATTTCATCTTGAAACTTTTTATGCTGTTTGATGAGCCTATTCTCATCAGGCTAGAAAACTCAGGGAAAGAATACATCTTGCTTTGGTTAGACTTACTGAGAAAATGAGATTGCTCTTCGTAAATAAAGGGGATATCTCAAAGCCTAGGGATCTTGAAAACCCACAGAAGCTACAGTTGCTCAGCACCTACAGCTCCCCCTCCAGGCAGCAGAGCTCCATGTAAAGCCATGCATACACAGTCTTCCATTACTCTCTCAATGTGACTCATCTCTTCTCTGAGAATGGTGAAATTTTACTGTTTAGAAACAGAGATAAAGATGTGAATATAAATATCTGTTTATCATTTAAAGAGCAAAGAATAGGCACTGATTGAAATTACTCTGGTGTACATCTGAAATAACATTATAGAAATTAGATCAGGATGTGCTCAAATTCAAAATCAAACTGGTAGTCAAATAAATTATTTCATTGTTAATAAATGGAGAGAAATGGTAATGGTAGCCAATTTTTTGACAGAACCAACTTGAATTTGTTTCGTCTTTTGAAATAGAGCATAATAATTGCATTCGCAGGAGCTGGCTGAGACTGGGCAGTCAATTCACAGGTGGAAGAAACATCTGACAAATCTCTTTTAGCAGGGAAGCCGCCAGTGCATGCACCTGGCTTTTTTTGTTGGAGTCATTTCCATCTGCTTAAAGCACTGCTACAAAATGATGGGCAAAAATAAACAAGGAACAAAGCATGCAGGAATTTAAGCAAAAAGAACGTCTTGCCTAGGTTTGGGAAAGGCTAGGGGCCTAGCACTTTCCCAGCAGTGAAACTGGTGAAAATGAAGAATTTATGGGAATTTTATCTGCATTTTTCATGTTTTTCTACTATTTGTTATTTGTATTTCAGCAGTCCTGAGAACCACATTGTTGGACAAAAGCTGCATTCTTTAGGGATTTTAAAAATGCAAACAGAATTCTGGGTCTAGTTCCAAGGAGTTAATATACAGTGGCTTGTAAACATTTGCAAATATGTCAAGCTCTTGCTAACGATACTTAAGAACTGACAACTTTTGCTGTACAAGCCACGCTCATAGGCAAAGTAAGTGTGGTGTACCAAGAGCTGCTGGCCTTACTAACTGACATAATTAACTGTCCAGAACACAACATAAGTGCTCAGGGACAAGAGATTAGAGTGTATGATGAGGACTGATTAGGTGGAGAAAACAAGAAAAAAAAAAAAAACAAGAAAAAAAAAAAAAACAACAGTGGTCTTTAGCACAATAAAGCTACATCTCCTACTACAATTGCTTCTTTAAACAGTTTTAATTAATTAATTTTTCTAGATAAAATGACAATAGAAACAACAAAAAATATAACCCGAACTGAGAATAAACCTGTGTTCTCCAGTGCTGATCCAAGTTGAATCTACTGAAAATCTCACAAAATGGGCAAAAGAACTGGCTCACTGCCACTCAGAATGCCAGGCAGATTCTTAGTCCTTGTCCTGTTGGGCTATTTTTCATGCTTCATGCATTTCTTACTGCTGAAATAGTCTGTTGACAGCCAGAAGCAGCCACTGTGCCTAATTCTTTAGTCCCTTTGCCAGACTGGCAAGGGGTGAATCCAGCTCTGGGCCTATAAGCTGAAACAAAACACTATAACTTACACCAATTTGCTGTCATGCTTGTCAGATTGCTCCAAGTTATGCATCGTACATTTTATATTTCATCCTGTTCTGCCTACTCATTTTTTGTATTGTACTCTGTGTGTGGAAGACAGTTAATTGCCACTGAAGAGTCCTTCCAGACAAGCTTTCCTACTGTTCCAATTTCTGATCCTCTGCTCAGAAAGAAAGGAGAGAGCCTCAAGCTTCTTGGATTTGAAGAAGACAATATCGTACATTTATAATAAGGAAAGGAAAAGGGAGCAGAAAGGAAGGAAGTCTAAGCTACTGAGAGTTACTGCTTGCAGCAAATGCTCTCTCTTTCCTCTTATCTCCTCTTAGCAATGTTTAGCAATACTTGGCTGCTAACTTGAAAATCCCTTACTTTTTGGATGAAGTAGATTATAACCAGGTGTCCAAGCTCTTGACTTGAACAACACTGGGAAATTAAGAGCAAAAATTATCCCACACTTCACTAAAATGTGGAATAAAGTAGATATTTCTACGGACACTAACTGTAGTTGCCTGGAGATGCTTTAGAATACATGTGTTGCCCCTATTTTTTAACCAATATAAACCCTGCTTTTATATAAGGGTAAAGTAACTGCTATGTTTTGACAGAAAGAGACAGTTTTGGTTTTCCTATACTCCTGAATAATCTACATATTAACTCTATACTTCAGTATATCTCTGAAAACATTTCACCCCAATTTTGCTTCACTTTCTCTGTACAATAGGAGTTTTAACACTCATGATGAGAAAAAAAAAAATCTTGGTTTTACTAAATAAAACAAAATTCAAGCATGTCGTAGTCTGAAACATTTCCTTATGGACTTCATAATGGATTGGCAGATATGAAGGTAGATATTTTTAAAACGTGCATTTCTGTTCAAGCCCCTCTGACTTATGACTGTGCTGTACACATATAGAAGGAGGATGATTAAATGGCTGAAGATATTGACTACAGTTTGGAACATGACATAAGAAATGCCTTTCATTCAACTCTAGCTAATGTATGTAAGTTTATCTTAATATAATGCTTCCTATTTATTTGTATGGAAATTACAATAGATTAAAAGAGCACAAATTCTCAGCTACAAAAATCTGTTTCTCAAAATAGTCACCTCTGTTAGCTATGCATTTTTTCCAGTGATGAACAAGAGCCCGCTTGCCAGGCTCAAAAATATCTGCATTAGCAGAGGTGACCTACTGTCATTGCTGCTGAAACATATCACTCACCACCTCACTGTGCTCACATCCACTACTTGGTCTTCATAAACATACAGTAAGTGTCTGTGAAGTGTCAATGGGAACAATTTTTCCACACAGAGGAATTCAGTACAGCGCCTTTTCTTTGTATGCACTTTCATGTCAGATATCATTTTGTCAGATTCCCCTCCACTGCCATCTATGTTGTGATCACATGGTAACAAAAATGTAATAGAACATTAGCAGGAAAGTTCAACCTCTACTGCCATACCACCAACCTCTCATGTTGTGGGCCAGTGTAATAAAATAGTAGGAATTACGAGAGCAGCACTCACTCCATGTATGAAGCCTTAGGTGGTTATAGAAACTGGCAACTTGAACCAATAAAAGAGGTCTTTGAAGTGCTGGATATTCTCTGTCCTTTGTCAGTGCTATGACAGGTGAATCAATATTTAAATTCCTTCTCTATTAAAATCAGTAAGAGCCCTCAGATTACAATCATATCCTCCCTGATATCTTTAAAAAATCAAATGGAAAGGAAAATGTACTTTATGTTTCATGCAAAGACGACTTTTGTTTTGTAAATGTTTCAGTTGCTAATTCTTCATCCAGAATCATAATCCTGTTTTACACATCACAGTTAGCAGTACAGAAGTCTGGGGTTTGCATTCAGAGGATTATGACTTTCAGAGAAGTAAAGGAAAAGGAAAAGGAAGGGAATAAAGTATGCAACTCAAGACCTGTCCTCATGCAAATATATGCAGAAATAAAAGCAAGATTTCACACATACACAATATAGGTAAAATATATATTCAGTATTCTCTAAGATATCAAGAAAGCAAGTGGGCCCAGGTCCCACTCAGGCCCATCACTATCTTCAGAATTTTTTGAAAAAAGGACAGAATACTGTTCAAGTTTCCAAAAAGTTTTATAACTTCTGATAAAACACTTTGAACTACTTTTTGAGTCTGTGCCACATAAGAACCACATGTAACCTAATGTGCAAGCAACGGCAGATCTAACCTGTCTCAGTTTTGATGATTTCAATTAGGAAGCACATTTCTACAGCCATATTCACAAGAATATCAAAAACAAAACAAAACACAAAAAATCTCATCATGCAGTATTGAACGTATTTAAGAAAAAAAAAAGAACATTGTACTGATCTTAAATATTCTCTGAAAAATCTGACAGGTAGAAAGAAGATTATCCTCTAACTCATTAAGCATATTCATTGTAGGAGATAAAGGGTTTGGAAAAAGAACATGGCAACATTCTGATTCTTCTAAAGTACTATTGCTGTTCATGAAAACAGTCTTCAAAATTTCCTGTAAAAACTGCCTTGTTACTTGAATTCTTGTTGCTGTGCTGAGGAAGTATTTGACAGTTAATCTCTTGGTTTCAAAACCTTAGACCGTGGTCGTAGCCCTCTTTAGAGTGTCAGAATGACAGAGAAGAGGAACTAAATTGTGCAGTGCATTGCACACACACATCTCACAGAAAAGAGGACTTCCTACCCATTTACACTACTACTCTGTCCTTCACCATGACTTCATGTTTCCTGCTCCTTAGTTTATAACTGTAACTGCAATTTCTACATGTTATGGCTATGTAATGTGGATGTTTAAAATGCAGAGCAGCAACTCATTTTGACTGTTTCTATTCCACACAGCCAGCCGGGTCATTACAAGGCTTAAATATAATTTCTCTTATGCGGTAAAGAGAGTATTTGATTATAGGTATACTTGTAATTAAGCCCAGAATTAAAAGCCAACCAATTACATGTGCCCCGGTCTCTATTCTCTATTTCTTTTTTCCAGTGAGTTATTGCAAGTTAATGTATAGTGATAAATCACAGTGTAGAACTTCAGCTAATGATCCTTCCATCATCTGCATTCACTGATAATATTGTTCCATTAAAAATACAGATACTATAGACTCTTCCATGACAAATGGTATCTGACTATAGTTTACAGGAAAATTTGCTCTGTATTTTTTCCTGGCAAAGCATATAAACAAGTTTATACTATTTAGCATGACTATTGTTTGTTGATTTCAAATTATAAGGAAAAATAAATCAGAACTAATCTCACCTAGTCCACAGTTTTGTTCTTAATGGCAACTAGCATTGCACTCTGGAGTTGTCTCTCTTTATCACGGCTAAAAATCAAGTGGATTCACCTTTGAAACACTTTACAATGATATTACTCAAATTTTACTGAATGATTAGGAACTACAGGAGTTAAATCATTATTTCATATTAGGTAAACTCATTACAAATATATAATTTTCTTGAATAATTTCACAGGTACACAGAGCTCTAGTTCAGCAAAAGACAGCCATGCTGTCTTTAAAACCATAAAAAAAATTGGAACTTTTCAAAATTGCCTTATTTCTCTAAGCAAATAAATAAGATCTGTTTATAGAGTTTCTAATTTGTAAATTTGAATATATTTATATTTTTATTAAACAAAACTTTGTATATAGCATATACCCAGAAATGAATATTAACAACAAAATAAGTCACCCACTTTATTCCTTCATAACTCTAAGAGATCAGTTAGTAAGGTACTGTGTTCTACTACAACTTAGAAGGACATGTGAATCCAATTAGTTATCTATTTAAAAGTCTTAGCGTAAAACAGACATCCAAACAGCAGAATTACTTCTGCTTACAAGTTGAAGATGTTTTTATGTTTTGAATCCAAAATGAGAAACAGCATTTCAAAAGATATTTTGAAGTCATATTTGAATATCTTAATGACTGCTACACTCCAAATATCTTCTAATTTACCCCTTCGAGCTGATATTTATATACAATGTATGTACAACTGGCAAGCTCTCTAACACCCTCATAGGTATCAGAAGGAAACATTTGGTGTCATAATTTTCAGTGGAAAATATAACATGGATACTTGAGAAAAGATGCTTGTTTATCACAACAAAAAAACAGCATGCTATGAGCCCAACCCGTATTAACTAGGCCACTTTAGAAGTCTCAGTAGAACAAGAAAATACTAGTTCCTCTAAAACTGGGATAAACTGAGAAAAATAAAGATGTTCTATGTAATTAACCATGGATAATCATACTGAAAATAGAAATTTTGAAACCACTCCAATTCCAAAAGAAGTTTTCAACCTTTAAGATAAATATTGCAAATGGGAAATCACTTTTCTGAGTATGAAATTCAAAAAAGCAGTCAAAACACAAAAATAGAGAAAAATATCAACAAAGGAACTGTATGTGTGATGTGCTAGAAATAGTACCAGGCTAAGCTGAATTAGGGCTTGCTATTTACTATCTGAAGACAAGTGTGATCTCCAGAATTGCTAGGTTAGCAACTTGCAAACTGTTCCAGTTGCCTGGTTGCTATCACATCTGTAAAGATTTTAGAGGATTTATAGCAGATATGTAGAACATTTTGAAAAGTCATCACTGCACTTAGTTTTCTGGAATAAACAAAGTCCGTGAAGCTAACATGGCAATTAGAATGAGCACTTCCTTTTAGTTCTATATAATTTTTCCACAACTGAAACATGATTAGTAAACCACAAACACCTGGTGCAACAAGGCTAGGCAAAAAAAATGGCTTGCCTGAATGCATCCCTATCTTTTCTATTGTTCCACATTCTAGCTTCTTGTGAGTGCAGAGCACCATTCTCATTTCTCATCACCTGTTATAATTCAGAAATTTTTATAATGGCTTTACAGAGAAGGAATCTATTTCTATTTGTACTTTATACTAATGGAAGAAGGCCGTCAGAAGGATGAGGAATCAAAAGTCTTACCTTTGTCCTGTAACGGCAGAATGGTTTTACTTTCATGCAAATTATCTGAAATAAATAAATAAATAAATAAATAGATGAGTAATGATCCTTGAAAACAAAATTGACAAGTTTTTTTGTTTTTGTTTTTTTTCAAAGCTCACACACATTGAAAAGCAAACTATTAGAAAGTAAGAAATTTATTGTATAGGTTTCCCCTATATATCATTTTCATAAGCCTGGTAGGACAGTAATAGTACAGAACATTTATTATTATTACTTTTTGTTTAACTCTTTATTTTTGTCAAGGTTTGAAAGCATTAATTCTCACTGATAGTCCTAATCTTGTGGGGGATTAACAGGAAGAAAAGGCTTGCTTTTACTTTTTAACTACTGTCGCAAAGAGAGATTAGTTTCTTCCAGTTTAAAGTGAAGTTCCAGCAGCAAATTAAAATGCAAGAACTTTCTACCCTGCCATCATAATTATAAGTACGTCCCCCAGATTACACTTTCTACAAAGCTGAGCTCTCTGATTCAGTTTGTGGCAATTAGTAAACTACGCAAATGGAGCCTTTGTTCAGTTAAATTGTCCGGGTGCTGCTTTCAGGAACAACCAGAGCTGAATCTTCTTTGATAAACTAAAACCATGTGATATGTACATTAATGTTTTAGTGAGGATCAAGGGTGTAGTCTTGAAACAAACTGACTGCGTCCAGTCATAGAGCATCAGCTTGCCTCAGAGAACAGTCCCTGAGCATACACATTTTATTACTTTTGGGTGAAACTATACTGAAATATGTGCATACCTACAATATCTGATGCGCTTCAGTAATTAATCCACAAAATCCCTGGTACTAGAACAAAGCTAGTCCAAAGCAGTTACCCTCTTACCCCACAAGACCTATTACAGATATCCATTCCTCCTTAAAAACACTCTACAGATCCTTTTATGCCATACTAATAAAGCCATAGACAAGGATGACATAAATGGTCTCTTGCTTGCTGCAAACTCTATTCCCCTGAATTTGCTCTAGAAATATCTAATTGTGTTGAAATAACAGATTTCATACCAATACTGATATCAAAAAATGACCTTTATCAGGATCTAAAGAATGGTGAGATAATTAAGCACTGTAAGCCTTTCAGCCAACAGTGTTATCAGAAATATTTTACTGTACAGAAAGAACTCAAATTCAAGGTTAGCCATATTCTTATTACCTTACATATAACAAATACAACATTAAGAATCCCCAGTCTGTGCTGGTGATAAGTTAAAACTTTTTCAGTGAGGACTGAACATTTTCTATGCAGTTGTATGTAAAATTTCATGGCTTGAAGGAAAGGTAATGGGAAGTATCTTTTTATATGACATGTATATTCTAGTTCAAAACTGCAGACAATATCAAACAATTGGAGATAAACAGTTTCTTGTCATGTTTTCTCTTTTAAATCTAATGTTCCCACTATGTTCCTTTCACACAAGAAACCGATTAAACACCTTTTGTTTGACTGACATTCTCAAAATTTAATAAAAAAGCTCCAGCTTACCTAAGGATTTAATCAACATGAAACAGAAAGGCAGAAATCAAACTGCCGGTACTATATTAAATACAGACATCCTCTAACTTTGCCCTTGATGATCAATGCACAGTTAGATAATTTTCATGCTTGTAGCAAGTTATTTATTTTGGGACTTACAGAACTACAGATGCTGTGCATAGGAAAGGCTCATGGAACATCTTAGCTGAATGTGCAACTATAGTCTACATCCTACATTCTGACAAAATCACACACACCTGGGCAGAATCCTTGTGGTCTTTTTTCCTTGTGGGCTAAAGGTTTACTATTCTTTTCAAGCTTCAGATCAAATAAAAAGCTTGCTTAAAGCAGACTTGCTTACCAGCTGCATCAAGTCAAGCTAAAAAACAAACAAACAAACAAACAAAAAAAAACAAACAAAAACACCCAGTTTTCAACCAGGCTACTCAGATACTCAAGAAGGACTTATTATTATTATTATTATTTTAGTATTTATCCCTTCTCAAGGGTTTAGTGTAAAAAAAAAAAAAAAAAAAAAGAACGATAACAACTTTACAGGTACAAAAATGATACCTGCAAGCATCAAAAGACCTTCAGCTCTCACAGTTTACATAAAATTACTTGGACTCCTCAAATTAAGAACTATCCTGACCAAGGGACTAACTCTATTCCATTCTTGTAAGAGCTGAAAATTTCTGACCAGCCCCAGGTTCACAGTATTCAAAAGGAAGCAAGGTTCTCTCTTCTTCCCTCTAAATCAGGTTTATTGAACACACCTGAAATCTATTTTGAAGGTGTTATATTTTGTTATATTTTAACGATCCTGAATGCAGTAGAGTGGAAATGATTTAATACAGACTAATATTAAGCAGCCGCCTGACTCCCCAGCTGTTAATCGCCATGTTTCCTAAGTGATCATTTCTCTGAGTAGCTAAGGTGATATGTAGTATCAGAAATGGCTAATAAACCTATAATTGTTGCACAAACTCTTCACTTTTATTTTAATATATATATATTCCCCCAGAAACATGCACATGTGTGTAAGATCCTGTGGCAGAAACAAGGGTTGAAAAACATCCTAGTGAATAAAGATTTTTGTCTCTAGGCCATTAGTAAATGATTTTTCATAATGCAACTCTAAACGCTAGTTCTAAAGTTATTTTCTAAACCAGTTTTGGAGCAAGGGCTATAGGACTGACTTCAGAATTAGCATTTAGGTAACCAGTCATGACAGCTTAGGCAGTTGTTTTTTCCTTTTTTCTCCTCCACTAGTGGGCACTCCTGCACAGAGAAGGCATTTTATATTTTGAATGCATTTGAAATCATCTGAGACAGCAGAACTCAGCTACTTCCACGAGAGCTGTGATATTATTATGGGACCATAAATAACATCTACTGCACTTTCAAGGTTGCCTGAAACAGGAATATGGAAGCTATAGCCAACTTGGAAACCACTGAGAGACTTCTCAAACATGTTAGGTCTCATGCTGAACAAATAAACCTATTTTTGTATTCGAAATTTGCAATGGAACTCTGCAGGGAAGAAAAAAAAAAAGAAGAAAAAGGTTCTTGCAGGTCTTAGTGACAGGAAGCTTGACTCTCTTTTCTCATCTAGTCAGATTTCAATGACTGTGAGTTTAACCACAAAATTTGGAAAGCCAGGGAGAAGCTTCTTTGAAAAAATGTAGCCAAATGAACCAAGAAAAACACCCCCAGAAGAGCTGGAAGAGTTTCGCTGGCAACTATGAAATTCAATCTAAACTGTGTTCTACCCCTACATCTTGAGGAGAGTGCTTCAGAAAAGTTAATGATCTGTAGATGATACTGTCCAAAGAAATTCTCCTTGCCAAAAAAGGCCATCTCATTTCCAGTAAATCTGAGATCAGTCCAATAGATTTATATTTAAAAGACTGTTTTTTAAAAAACAGATCTCTGAGTGCATCACCAAAGGCAACACAAAGTTAGATCTTTTGGATGCACAGATGCTTTGTGCCAACATAAGCCCATAATGGGAGAAGTCGTATTATAGATTTGATAGGACAGATTTTTTTATTCCTGATGAAAGTTCTAGATGCGTGACAAAGCCTATGGTAGTTTTGTTTGTTTGTTTGTTTGTTTCCTATCTATTCTATTGCTACCACTTATGAAGATCAAGTATTTTGTTCACCAATTGCTTGTGTATTGTCATTATTTTACTCAGGATCATCAGCCATCATGAACTGTTTTATAAACACAGTGGCATTAAGGACCAGGGATCAGTACTGAAGTATTGATTTTTGTGTTATACTGTTATTCAGTTCATTTATTAAGGGTAGAACATTTGGCTACTAAACTGGTAAAGGAGCTCAGCAGCTGTTCACAGATAACACGAATGTAGATGCCCACTCAATAAATTTTCCTTATCAGCAGTAGATGTCTGTCCAATAGCAGTGTATTTTTACAGCTGTGCAATCAAAAGATGTCTGTAATGCCTATACTTGAGACTTGCATGAATCAAGGAAGAAAGAATATTAACTTGCCTGGAGCCCAAATGTAAGCGTACTAAGCTACTGTAATGAATGTATTTTGAAACAATGTGATTGCATGTCCAGGAACACTATATAAGCACTTTGCATAAATATCTGAGCACTGTGACCTCCAAAGAAGGCAAACAAGAACTTGTACAGCTGCATTCAGCCAGCAGAGAAAAATGCAGGCAACTATACAGCAATTTGCAAGGTGAAGAATAAAGAGAACAACGAGCACAAGAGACTGCAAATGAGCAGGATATCTTCCTGAATGCACAAGAAGAACAACTAGCAAAATCATACACAAGATAAGCTGCACTGGGAGTAGACAGTCTTCCATTTGGATGGAGCTCAAACAATGCAAAAACACCACACTTAAGTGAGGAGAGATGGAAAACAAACAAACAAAGAGCTTGTTCCTCTTCTGACTATTCTCATAGAAGAGCTCTAAAGCCCCCTCACCTTGACCTATGGAACACCAAGGACCTCAGCTGTCAGTCCTAACTACCCAGCATCATCTCTGCAGGACTATATCCTAAATTAGTGATAACTGTGCACAGTAAAAACTTAACACTTGTAAGAAATAACCACTGACACGAATAATCCATTTTTCTTTGCAATCTGAAAATATAGCTTAATGTTAAAATTGGCTTAATCTGTAAAGGGTGGTAAGATTCAATCTCTACTACCATACCACCTATATACGCCTCTGATGTCATGGACCAACATCATGAAATGGGAGGCATTACGTCGAGTGCAGCCCTTGTGTACAGACACGTTTGTTTACTTGCAACGGCTGCATTTTTTGGTTCATCTGTTAAAATGAAGGAATCCAGAGGTATCAAAGAATATTATTTCCTCGAGAGAGGAAGAAGAGTTACTGTTTTTTCACAAAACACAAGAACAACCAGCAGATGTTAAGAGTAAGTGGTATTCACAGGCAGTAAATTCACTATGTTTTCAAAAGCAGAAACAAACTTTAAATCCAAAATACCCATTATCAAACAGCAGCATATGCATGTTAAACGTCACTGGTAGCGCCAGTTCAGCATGTAAAAATTCATTGCTTGCTTGGGACATGAGCTACTAATGGTTTCTCTGTTTATGCACGAATCACATTATAGAGGTTAATCACCTTATTTAGGCATGTCCATTTGCCTCTCAGCTGCAGACATACAATGAGGCACACTTAGAACATAAGACTTTTTGGCAGAGCCATCCCTGGTACAGGTTAGCCCAGCTATGGGAAATATAGATTTCAATTAAATTGCCCTATAGCCATATTATCTTACTGAGCATAAATTTTCAAGACATTAAGTGAAGATCATGTTACCTAGATCCTTTATTTTCTCCCTCGAGTTGCTGCTAATGATACATAGTAACTGCTGTTGGTTTTGCTCACCATTTAGAGGAAATAAATTATTTCAGTGAATTGAAATAAGTTCTTTTTAATAATAATTGGTTGCTCACAATCAATTTTTATACATTACACTCAGACCATTAGCTAGAAAACAGAATTTACTTGCTACAATTTATATATTCTTACTTACAAACTTAAATTATGGAGCTGATAACTCATAAAAAATACTGTAGTGCAACCGAAGACCTTTTATTTTTTCCTCTTTGATGCTGAAATAAAGTATTTAAGTGTATTTAAATGTGTTTTTTGTTTTTTGTTTTTTTAAGTTTGTAATGCTGGGATAAAGCTTGTTCTTTCACAGTTGAAATAGGCCTACTGTAAAATCCTGATGCAGGCTGGTGTTTCTTTTCCTTTAGACATTCAGTATTGTTAATTTACAGTAATATATGCAGATTAGGAAACAATATCATGACTCTCTCCATAAAACTAGGCAGTAAGTGAGCACTAGTAGGTTTCTGGATCAGATATTACTGTGGGAAAGCCTCAGTGGTTTTGTAATGCATGACTTCGTAGATGAACATATGTAGAAGGCAATTAGGACTGTTTCAATCCAAGTCGGAGTAGGAACAATTTGAAAATACAGAATATAAAAGTCTGACTCATTCTTCATTAGCACAGTTACATTATCTTCAGTTACACTATCAAAATGTGATATGCGAGTATTGAGAAAGAAACAAGGAGTTCTTAGTTGGAGTAAACTATATCTCACCAGACGGTAAGGAAACCTCCTATTTGGAATGACTTAACCTAACCAAATATCTAATTGCGTAAGAGCTGAAAGTTGCCCACAGCCAATAGTGTAAGTAGTCATCAGCAGGAAACGTTAATTAAGTTGTAACATGTTGAAATTCAGATTTGAACTGGTCACTCCAGCACCCTTTCTGTTTAAGCACGCATTCATATTACATCTGCCTGAAGCATCATTTTACTACTGTTAAAGTAAAATACTTTTTCATTGTATTTTTTCTTTCATGCCACTGTTCCTTCATGTCTGACACCTGCCCTTGAGGCTTGGATGTTATTTGGGTACAAGAAAAGAACTCAGTAGAAGTCAGAGGGTAAATAGATTGGATAGTTAACCATTTTCAGACATGAAAAATGTACACACATGAAGCAGAAAGTGTTTAAGTCAGCTGCTACACAATATTTGTCTCTGTGTATGTAAAAGAAAAGTCCAAGGACACAGACGAGGATGCACTCTAGCTGAGCAGCTGACTGGCGGCACAAAAGAGCAGGTGCCAAGTGAAGCACTCTGTGTACCGCCGTGAAAGAAAAGGCTGTAGTAAGTTGTGTTTGTGCACTTACATGAGTCTGCATAGGTGAAATGGAAATGAAAATAAAATTTTTAAAAATGATTGGGTACTAAATAATGGTAGAATGAAACAGATGCTTCAGAATGCCTAATAAATATGCCTGCTGAAAGAATTACTGTGATTTAACTTCTTAAAGTTTTATGCTTGGCAAGACCATACATTTTGAAGGTATTCAAATTGAAGAGACATAGTGCATGGTCTCTTCTGGTCTCTGTTATCTCTGTCAATATTACCACCGTCTAAAATTCAAGAACACTCGTGAAAAGACAGTCTACAAATACTAAATGAAGAACAAATTAAGCACTAATACAATTAAACTAATAAACACAATGTTGATGACAGAATAGAATCTAGATTAATTTTGACTGCAAAAGACTTTTTATTATGTCTCCTTTCTATGCAACTTTTGTTTCTGAAGGGAAAATTATTGTTATTTAAATCAATCTCTACAACATTTTTTTTTTGTATAATGAACATCAGAAATTGAAAAAATAGTAAAAATTCACATGCTTCTGTCCTCCTTTATTTCTCACACAGAAAGAAAATAGAAAAAGTGCAATAGAAAATGCTTTTGAAAGAAAAATTGTTAGTTTCACATTATACGCTGAAATGAATTCTGGCAGAATCCACAGGAAAAAATAAAAAGAAGAAATATAACTGCGTGCATTTATATGTATTTCCATGTCCATGCCAATCAATAAATTAATTATTTTTTAAGCAAACAATTCTTCATAGAGTTCCATTCTGGAGATTCTTTCAGAATATTACTAGGAAATTGGATACTGGACGGCTGAAAGGAGTTTTCAGATGTCATTAGTTACCCTCATGATTCAAGGCAAAGATCCCCAGAGTGATGATAAAAGCATTTTGAGAAGACACCAACCTAATCTACAGTATAGCTTAAAGTCTCTAAATAGAAAGCATTCCTAACCGTTATAGGAAGTAAACTCTGATGCTCCTCTGCTTTTTTAATTAAATAGAGCTTACTGATCTTGCAACAATCTGACTACTTCTAGTTAAAAGCAGATTAAGGGTGATAAATTAAAACCTTATATTCTCTCTCCAGAGGCTGTTCCTCCAACAAATGACTTGGACTTTAACAGCACCAACCTTAAATACATACATTAACACCAACACAGATGTTTTCCTCTCTCTATGAGAGAAAGTTTTATTGAACTTTTATAATAATCTTGTGCAGTAAGTGAAAGACGGCATTAATATAATCACTTCAAACTATGCTAACAATCTACTGTATGCATGATGCTATGATGTTTAAAAATATAGCTGAAATTTGAATAGACTATTTCACATTCTGCAACTTAATGCTATATTCTCTTGGCACCAAAGGGAACTAACAAAAGCATCTTAAACAGATGCATAAGCAAACAGCTTAAAATTGAATTTATTTTAATAACAGCCATCTTCTCCAAGGAAGTGGGTGCTTGCTTCTCTAAAGATGTTTATTAACAGATAAAATAACTTTGATAAGAACAAAATGCTACTGTTGTTTCTAGCAGCATTATCCTAACTAATGAGTACTATTTAGTAACTATTTGAAACAACAAAATGAGATGCAGATTCCCATATTTTTCAACTAAGATATGCAAATAAGACAAGCTGAAATTACATTTAGTAAGTGGTTACCAACATAAATATTCTTAGTGATATGTTCCACATATTAATTACCTAATGAGGAATGGCATTCTCAGGTCCCATAAGCACTCATTGTGTAAAAAGTGGTATACGTCACATCTTGAACGTATTAATCTAGAATGATTTTACTTTATGGGTTTGGTTCACTTAGTTGCGGAGTAAATGATGTATGATATTTTAAATAGACAGGAAACATAATAAATCAGATCTTTTTATCCTGTGTCCCCACTGCTATCAAAAAAAGTGACTATAGACCCTTTCAGAAACTAGATAACATTAAGAAGTGACGTGCTATTCAGAAACATACATTACATTTTTGTGTTACTGCTGATGATACAACATGAACTGAACCTGAAGAACAACAAAAAAGCCACTGAGCAAAGATTGTGATAAGAGTATTAAGACCTGGATCCTTGTTTGTAATGCGGAGGATAGTAGAGGCCCAAAAAAAAAAAAAAAGATTCCAAGAATTGGTCAAAGGTCACTTTCTTTCAGATCTGAAATTAGTGAACGCCTAACTTTAACCTCTGTTTATCAGAAACAGCTATTCTTAGAAATGCAGAAGATTAATCATATACAAGAATTGACTAACAGATAATTACTTATTTATAAAGAAATTGAAGAATGAGAGCAAATAAGTACTTGGATCATACTAAGTTCATTATTTGCTCACAATGAAAAGCTCTGTTTATTTCTCCAGTGCCTTTAAAAGGAAAAATCTATGAGTATTTGTTATATTAAGATTCAGTAAAGAAGAAATTCTTGCAGATATTTTAATTATTTCTTCTCTTGAAAGCCATGTTGCATTGTACCTTGTAGTTCTTCACTTTTTCTTCAAAAATTTGTGTATTCCTTACAACTCCTAGAAGCGAAATAATTTCAACTCATTTAGACTGTTCTGCTTTGCCATGGGATACCTGTAAACTTAGGCTATTTTTCTGTAATTATACTCAATTTAAGGGTATTTAATTCAATTGAATTTAATTCAATTTAAGAGAGGGCAAAGAGACAGTAACAGGTAAATTCTGTAAAGAGCCACACAGTTCTGTTTGAGAAAGGAAGGTATTCACAAAGGCAATAGAAGACTACACTGAAAAAAGTCTAAATGTGTTCCTCCTTTTGAATTGTCATGGTTTTATGAATTGTTATATTACTGATATTCCACATCATATCATCACATAGTGTATTGGGAGTTAAAAGAGTTCACGCTCTAGTTGCATGGATCACCGATAGTTCTGGGTATACCTGTCTCAGAAGAGAGGAAGAACTACATTCCCCAGAGGACTGTGCGACGCTTTGTATTTTTACATGTTTCTGCCCAGAGGGAAAGATAAAAACTGTCTGCGGTCATGGGACCGTCTCTCTTCCCTTCAGGATTGAGCTCAGCAGTGGGTGTTTGTTGCAGCCGTCCACCTTCAGCGTTAGCATAAGGCCTTCAGTTTATCAGACACTCTCTCTTGCTCATTTTATTTGATACATTAGCCTCAATTACAATTATATTGAATTATATTGTGTTATTTTGCTTTCTGATATCTTATTTAGTAAATTAGCTTTCCTCCTCAGATAGTTGCTGCTCTTTTGTTCCTCAGCCTCACCCTTCTCCTTTTTTCCCTTTCCCTATTCCCTGGGCTGTGGGTCCATGGGTCCCCTGCCTCAAACCGTCCCGCAAACTGCTGACATGAATTCACAGAGGCATATCAATCAGCAGAATAAAAAATAAACAAAATAATACATAGAAAGTAGTATATAGATACCAATTATGCTAGGGAAAATTTGGCAACCCCACTCATCAACAAGGAATTTGTTAATCTGTAAGGAGAGAAAGCAATCTAAGTAAATTGGCCATTTGTATATCACAAGTCATAACATTACATACTTCTCCAGAGAAATATAGATTTCACTCTTACAGGGACAATTTCCTTGCTCCCTTGTCATACACCATTGTTTAATAAGTTCATGATAGCCTAGTCACAGGTCTTTTAATATCTTTCATAAAGAATTATGTTAGCCAACTAAGAAATACTTCTCTATGTTGGCACTACAAAGAAGAAAAAAAAACAAAAAAACAGATCTTTATCTCCTACAATATTTCATTTTGTTTTTTACTTTCATGTTTAAGATACTGACAGCTTCAGAAACTAATTCTAGAATTCCATGACATTGTAAAGTTATGGCAGATCAAGAAGTTAACTAGTGTTCACAATCATAACTTCCAAAAGGAATTAACAAATGAGTCTCATTAACTTCTGCTGGTGAACATAGAAATACATTTCTTCAGTCTTGAACAGCAAAAATTCATGCAGTTGTTAACTGTATTAGAAGAGTCAGGAAAAAGAGAAAAATGTAGTGTTTAAGGATGCTCTTTTCCACTATCCTTAAAGCACAATGGAAGAAGAAACTTTTGGAACGCAAGTTAAAGGAACTAGTAGCTAAAGCATAGATCTGATATTATATATGTTTTCCATTTTCCTCAGCATTTTATTTGGCTTCCTAGCAGCCACATGTAAACTTCTAGAAAAGTTTAAATCTTTGGTAGAAAGAGGATTGAACTGAGTAACTGTGATTACCTGCCTCTGGTAGAAAAGATGAACATTTACTATCCTGCGTAAAAGCTGTAGAATTGATAACATGCTTCATGAAGGTAATTAAACTTTAAGAACCTCAAATGCTGAATAGCTATTTTATCAAATAGCAGACAGTAACTGAAAAAAGCTAAGATTTTGTTTAAATGAGTAGTTACAAACAATGTATGTTTGCCCACTGCCAACACATAAGGACTTCATGGTGTTCAAAATTCATTCTCTTGAAGAGAAGATTAATATGACAAGAACATACTAATCACTTTAAAACATCAGACAAATTTCTAATGGTGACTACCATAAGTCTAGGATAAATTTAACACCAATCAGAGCACCCATCAATTCTGTGAAGGTACTCATTCAGTGCCTGAAATCAGTTACATCTCAAGCACCTTTGGGTATGTAAATCAGATCCTGTAAGACCAAGCTTCAATAGTTTTAAGGATGGAAAGCCTACAAGAATCAGATCAAAGGACAAAATCCCTCACAGCCCACAAAAGAGCTAGTTTCTGGGAAGGGAAAACAGAATTATTGAATCATAAAAATAGACCAGTAACGGTAATAAAAGCCACAAGAAAGCATATATTCCTTCTCCAAGCATATGTAAAAAACATTTCTACATCCCAGGATTTGTTTTCCTTTTCTGTTAAAGATAGGAAGAGGAAGCAAAGTCTGCCAAAATCACAGCTTGACAGAAACGCTAGAAGCGAGGGACAGAGCTACTACAAATACCAAGACAAATGATCTGGGGACTGTAAACACTACAGCTGCAGAAAATGAAGTATTTCAGCTACAGAGAGAAAAAAAAAAAAAGAAAAGAAATAACTAGCCATAGACAGCACAGACAAGGTAACAGTAGAAACAGAAGTAAGTTTTAAAACAGTGTCAGGAACATCTGTAAAGCAAGCAATCTGCAGAGACACTATATAAAAAAACTTCTAGCTTAACCAGCAAAGGAGCAGCTGTAGACAGAATACTGCTTTTCCTCCCACTATAAAGGAAAAGTAGCACAACCTAACTTATACAGCAGCTGCAGGAACTTGTAATCACAATCAGAGTCTCATTTCATTCATCTGTGGTCATTAACAGTGTTACTTCCATCTTGTTAATTCATCTGCTGCATCCAATTTAGTTCTTGCCAACGACTGAAAAGACCAAAGAGAAATGGCTCTGGGCTGGAGGCTTTTATCTATCTGAATAATGTATCGTGTTTTGCTCAGTTTCTTTAGAGTGGTTTATGATGCAGATGCTTGCAAGAGAAAGTACAATAAAACTAGAATATTTACAACAAGACAATAGGGTTAGTACATATTTTCAAGCTTCTAAGGGGAGTTTAAGTTGGCAGGTGAACTTGTATTTCAGAGCAGACCATGAAGTGGCTGCAAAATAGTATGATAGCACCCAAGAAAACACACATATGTATAAAGTGCTTTGGTTAAGTTCTACTATGATTTGAGGAAAAGGAACACTGTAATGTCAGGATTATAAGGCTTCAGCTCTGCTAGAATATACAGCACATCCTGTGAAGATTTTAAGGGTTACTTGGGTTATTAAATCCACCTAAATGCTTTAAAAAATAGCTATGTGGATTACAACCTAATGTTCCAAACATGATTCTGTTATGTCATACAGTGACCCCTTCTTTTGACTTCATTGCACAAAACCCATATCTAATATATGCTGACTTTTACAGTCTGTAAAGGCCTATTGTAAATAGAAAAGACATTGAAAATTCACATCATTGTTTTTTCTGAGATTTGAACTATATTTGCATAATTGTAGTTGTTTACCCAAACTTACAGATCTTCACCTCTGAAGCAAGGCGAAATAATTACTAAAAAATAGATTCTAAATCTTAAAAACAGCCCTATAAGTTTTTGAAACATACTATCTCCAGTCTGTTGTTATTCATGAAAGAATGAAGCATTTATTTACTTACTTACTTACTTAAACTACCCTCAGGGTTTTTTGTTTGTTTGTTTGGGTTTTTGGAGTCGTAAATAGGGCTTGGTCTTTTATTGCTGTCCCAAATTCTGTTACAATTGTGTAAGCTAGATCTTATAAACCAGTGGTATCAATGCATACTTGTAAGTTTGCACTCCTTACCCATAAAGCTATGTAAAACATTCAGAAGGAAAGTTCATAAAACACTGGGACTGACAAAAAAGCATCAAATCACAAAACACATACTCAAGAAGAGATACTTGGCTAGGATTTTCTTCCAAACTGTTCAATTTTCAGTTTTTGAACTTGGTAAGTGAAAATTTCAGATCCATTTAGTAGGTTAAGTTTGAATATTCAAGCATGAAAGCAGAATCATCTTATTAAAACTGATAAAAATATATCCTTAAGAAGTCAGACAAACCAACATTAAAATATTTGAACTGTTTAAAAAAAATCATGCAGAAAAGACTAAAGAGTGACAATCTGAAAAGACTATTCTGTGGTCTTCATAGCCTTATTCTTCAAACCTTGGCATAAATCTAACTGGAAAGGTCTCAGACTTGTTCAGACTCCATAGTGAAAGGATCAAACAGTTCTGAAGTAATGAGGACTGGAATTGTTTGATTACTGTTACCAGGAACAAAAGTAAATGTTCCTATTAGACTGATTAAATCTTCACTGGCCATGCATTTGGGATAAACAAGAGTAGCATTATGCAATATGCCATCATGAATTATTATAACCTGTTTGTAATCTTTCCATAGTGACCAATCAGAAGAAGAAACAAAAAAGAAAGTATAAAAACTGTAATTAAAAAAAAAAAAAAAAGAGAGAGAAAGAGACTGAAAAGCACAATATTGGCATATCCTCCTTTTATTTCTTTCTTTTGGTTCTGTCTGTAAATCAGAGTTTCTAATCAACAAAGCAAAGCGCTCCAACCAAAGTTACATTAAAGGTACATTGCTAGTGGAAGACAAACAGGGTAATAGCAATGAGATATAGCTAAGAGTTCAGTTCGCTTTCGAGAAAAGAAAGCATAACTTCAAATCAATAGGATTTGATATCAAATTTGATATGAAATGAGAAAGTCTTCCATCATGCTGTTTCTGTGCATTGCCTGAACACCAACTGCAAGTTTGCATCCAGAGTCTACTACTTGTGTTTCAGTACAGAAGTTGCAAACTGAAATATGATTCTTTTGAGAAAATAGTATATGAATTTGGTTGAGTATATGCAAAAAATGAAGAATGAAAAAGAAAGATAAATATTTCAGGACAAATTATAAAGTCTATCAGGAGGAAGGAGCGTTGGCTTCTGTTTGGGAGCTGCACTACAGGCTGCTGCCTGACCTGCTAATACAAAACATGCCAGTATAGAGCTAGGGCTAAGTGCTTCAACTCATCTTTCTCACTCTTGGGAAGCATCTTCTTATTACCTTTTTATTAGAAACGTAATTTCTCCTGTGCTCCAGATGATGTCTTACACTTTCAGCTTAATCTAGCAGAAAATATTTGAGAAAATGTGGTCCTAAATTTCCATTTACTGTTAGAGTTAGTCTTAGGCAATAAACAGTGGTGGATATTTCTGGTTTCTGTCTGGGTTTAAGACCTTTTCATTGGAATTATCTTTATTTAATGATTCTTGGCATATAGTAGTCTAGTGTCATAAAAGTACTCCTTTCTCAAACTAACAACCAAATTAATTTTAATCCCCATTCTCCACTTTTCTGTTCTCTGCACTCTTCTTCCTGCACTATCATTTGTTCAGCCATTTTCTGTCACAGACAGCTGATGTAAAGAAGAATTAATTTCCCAACTTTGGCACTGATGTGAAGAAGTTGGAAGCATAGGCAGATAATTTTTGAGGATATTAGATAAGTTTTAGCTCATTGCCAGCCCTAATAAAGGTTTATAATTTACAGACATGCAGAATGAACTTGAAAAGTCATAAATGATATTAAAGACTTCATAATTGAATGGAGAAATCATGATAACCAAGTGACACTAGAAAAATAACTTTGTATGCATTATGATAAATCAAAACTATGTGACATGTGACATACAACTTTAATTCCAAAGCTTCCAAAAGATCTTAGAAATCAATTATTCTACTCTAACTTCTTTCTCCAAACTCTGGAATCACCTTATAGAATCATAGAATCCTTAGATCCCTTAGAGCTCATCTAGTCCAACTCCCCTGCAATGAACAGGAACATCCACAGCTAGATCAGGTTGCCCAGGGCCTGATCCAGCCTCACCTTAATAGTCTCCAGATATGGGACATCAACCACCTCTCTGGGCTACCTGTTCCAGAGCCTCACCACTCTCACTGTAAAACACTTCTTCCATACATCTAAACTAAATCTACCATCTTTAAGATTGAAATAATTTTCTCTTGTTCTATAACTACAGGACCTGCTAAAGAGTCTATGCTCTTTTCTCCTGTAGGTTTCCCTTTAGATACAGGAAGTCCTCTATCAGGTCACCTGGCAGCCTTCTCTTCTCCAGGCTGAACAGTCCTAGCTCTTTCATCCTGTCCTTGTAAGAGAGGTGTTCCATCCCTTGGATTATTTTTGTGGCCTTCCTCTGGTCATACTCCAGCAGCTTCATGTCTCTCCTGTACTGAGGAGTCCACATCTGGATGCATGGAGTAGAAGAACAGATCACCTCCCTTGACTTGCAGGCAACACCTCTTCTCATGCAGTCCAGGGCATGGTTGGCTTTCTGGTCTGTGAGGGCAAATTATTGGCTTGTGTCCAGCTTGTCATCCACCAGTACCCCCAGATCTTTTTCGATGGGGCTGCACTCAATCTTTTTTCTTCAGTTTGTATTGGTAGTGGAGGTTGCCTTGCCCTTGGATTTGTTGAACCTCATGAGGTTCACCTGGGACCACTGTTCAAGCCTGTCTAGGTCCCTCTGGATACCATCTTGTTCCTTTGGTGTGCCAATTGCACCCCACAGCTCGGTGTCATCAGCAAACTTGGAGGGAGTGCACTCGACCCCACTGTCATTAATGAAGATATTAAAGAGTATGTGGCTTTTTTGTCGGTACTGCTATGCCTATTTGTTCAATAATCTGAATAGAGATATTACTTTTTCCCTTCCGCAATGGTGTGTGTATTTTATTAGTCCACAGACTAATAGGGTTATACATAATATGATACATATTATGGGGCAAGTAACTAATATTTCAGATTCTGGGGAAAGGTAATCATCTTCACATGAAGGATTTCAGCAAGACTGTTACACTCAGCAAAACCATGAACTTCCATGCAAACTTACCAAGAAACAAAAAGGTAGCATGGATTAATCATATGAATATATTCTTTTTCTGACCCTTCACTGATTGAGAGAAGCTCCTTTGAAAACGACAGTAACAACAAAATCACCATATTTTGTGAGAGCTGTGAGTTGTGCGTATCTTAAAAGTCATCACTGTATCTTTGTTATCTCACTCTTTTTGCTCCATTTATTGCTTCTATTTACCTGTTGGGTTTTTCCTTGTATTGCAGATGACCATGAGCTGAGTGGAAGCCTGATTCCTGAGTTCAGGAACACAGTGGGATATGTTACATATAATTACCCATTGAAAAAGTTAGGTATCTGTGTCGTCTGCCATTGAGAGCTGTTGTGAAGGAGACAGAGCACACCTCCTCCTCAATGTGCCTATCTTGTCCACACAGCACTCAGCTGCACTTAGTTTGACCTCAGTTTGCTGTTCTCACTTCTTTTCTGGGTCTGGGAGCTGTCTTCTTGCAGCTTCCTTGAATGGTGGACTGAGGCTGACTCTGAGCCCTTGCTCTGGTTGAAATCCTGCCCCAACCTGCTGGCACAATCTCCTGGATACTTAGGGGCACCTTGCTCTGCAGCTTGTCTGCTTGTGCTGCTCCTTCACACAGGGCTTGTTTTCTTTCCCTCTCTGTGCTTGGATGGGAAGTGAAGGCTTAGTACTGTTGCTTTCATTTTGCCACCAGTCACTATCTAAGCTGAAAATCATCTATCTGACTCTTTGGCTTGGTCAATAATTGCCTATCTGTGTAATTCCCTCCTTTCTCTGACCTGAAGCGTCCTTTTTTATTATTTTACAATCACTTCCAGCAATGCTCTGTTTTTCCTCTTCACCTAAATTTTATAACTTTCTACCTTCAAGGAACAGAGAGAACCTTACCATTACGAAGAAAAAAACAATAAAACAACCAAATAAAGAGAACAAAAAGAAATTACTGATAAAGGCACACTTCCAAATGCCATCAGTAACAGGAATAGTGACAGTGTGTGCCTGGAATAACTTATCATAAAAGGATGCAAATCAAAACCCATTTCCCTTTATTTTTCTTTGTTGACAGCAGATGTTCTGAACATTAAAATCAGACAGCGAATATGTGGATGTATTAAATGAGTCTCTAGGATGACTGGCAGTCTGGAGTTGCAGGGAACTGACTGATGACCAAGTTTACTGACTTTGAGGCTATTGTGGAGTTCATAAAAAGGAGATGCCAACTCAGAGTTTGATTAATAGTTTTGTCTAGAAACTAAATTATTCAACAATTAAAGCTACACTTTAAGGATATATATATATATAAATATATATATATATATATTTTTTGTAATGTCTTATTAAAAGCTTAGAATGCTGAAAAGAAATAGGCTATAAAATTTAAACCAGCATGCTATTTGTTTGCCTGTTTGTTTTGATAAAATGTTATTTTACCCAAAATAGAACATAAACTAAAAGACAATAATGGAGATCCTAGTGGTCTGTTTCACCTGTGGGAATTTGTTAGGATAGCTTTACCTTGTGGTTTTTAAGACCATTTTATGTAATGTACACAGATGTCAATGTGTCAGCATTAAATCCTGTTTATTTATGGCAGATAATAATGATGTCTTGCAGCCTCTCTCCAGCTGATGATCTACAATAGTGACTTCAGCTGTTTGATGAATATTTAACCTTGCCTTTGCTACCATACCCTGCTATCATATCCACATGAAATTCCAGCTGCTACCTCAATCTTTGTTTTTAAAAAGCAAATAGGTTTTTCATTCAGCTTCAGGAATTGGAAAAGTTGAAAGATGGATGACACAAGACAGGAGTTTCCACAGGACACTCTTTACAAAGAGTTGGAAGAACTGCAGGATAAATTCTACATGAAAGATGCAGAATCTCCCAATCAGACTGCATGCCAGATCAGCTGTATTTATAATTCTAATAATGCTATAAATATATTAATTATTATAGAGCACTAGTTCACAGAGGTGCAGGATATTAAAATTCACAGTTACTGAATGATCATAATGCAAACTATTTCAGTATATGTATATACACACACACACACACACACACACACATATATATATACATATATATAATAACCTGAAGTAATCTACTGATGTTTTCTGAACTCTGGGATCTTCCTTTGCCTTACAGTTTAACCAGTTCTGGTGGAGGCCATCTCAGTGTAGATGAGACACATCTTAATCTGTAACATTAATGAGGAAGATATTTGCAATCTCATATCTAAGATTGCTGAACCGCAGCAAGAAATATCTGCTTCTTCTATAAAAGAAGAAAAAAAACAAAATGGAGAGGAATTTGGTTCCATGCATTTGTTATCCATTTGTTATGGTAATAATAATTTCCAAGCAACCCAGGACCTTCCATGAAACCTTAATTGGTGTAGTGCTGATGCATGCTTTCGCTATAGAGAAGGAAACTGATGCCTTGTCTGATAGCCAGTCTTTGTCTCACTTTCACTGAATCACAGAACTGCAGGGGGTGGAAGGGACCTCAAGTAACAGAGTCCAAGCTCCCTTCCAAAGCAGGCACCTTACAATAGGTTGCACAGGTAGGCATCCAGATGAGTCATGAATATCTCCATAGAAGGAGACTCCACAATCTCTCTGGGCAACCTGTTCCAGTGCTCTGCCTCCCTCACCATAAAGTTCTGCATCCTTCCTATCCTATCCTATCTTCTAAAACCAGGACCAAAGGGATGTGTCTCCCTCGGCCACACATTCCAGTACATTACATCTCCATTCTGAATATGCTTCGAGAGCAGGTAGTTGACAGGACACAATACAAAGTAGCATATAGCAATAATTATAAGATGGGAGTGCGTCGACATTTTGTAGAGCTACACAAATGGGGGACTCTCATCTGGTCTGGAAATACCTTTCTTTTGCACTGGTGCAAAGGTTTGAAAGTGTCTGCAGGAATGCAGTTTCTCCATCTGACATCCCAGATAATTTAAGTGCTTCCTTCTGTGTAAGAAGGGAAGAAATATACCATGCAGTCTAAAATGAAGCATCTAGACTGAACAAATTGTCTCACCTTGGATTACTGCTTTCGGTTGGACAAACTGTAGCCACAGGAAATAAAACCTAAGAATGTTCTGAGTTTTCCTTGTCACTATTCTACATACCTAACAAAGCACAAGCAAAAGCCACTGGTGGGTATTTTAATGCCTTCACATATTTGCTTGTCTAGAGAAGGGCGTACCTCATTGCTGCTAAATTCTGAACAAGTCTTATAATTTCCATTAAAGTTCTCACAACAAAACCAGGTTTTTGAGCTTGGATTTCCCCCCCCACCCCCCCACCCCCATTTTTTTTCTTTAAATATTTTTTTGAGCAACACTGTTTAGAGGAAAAAACAAGCTCCTTGAAAAAATAAAGCTACAGCTTTTATATTTTTTTTACCTGAAAGCATCTATTTTAGTTAAATTGTCAAAATATGTCAGTCTCTTGACAGCTAGAAATTATGTGGGTGTCTCATAATAAGGAAAACTATTTTGTTTTTAATTGCAGCAGCATCTGGAGGAGTGTCCAATCTTATCAGTAGCTCATGCCTATCTAATTTAAAGAGCTGCCAGCTGGTTCACACTGCACACAAGTTTCATTTGCTTTACTGTAGGAATCTGAAGAACTCCACTGAAGCAAGACATACTGAACAGCGCTCAGTGTTACTTCCCAAGGTATGATAACATCTTTGTGATGTTATGATGCACTTCACTGGGAGCTCTTATCAATAGTACTAAGCTGAAGTTTTGAAGGTATTTGACCAGGCAGCTGTTTTCTTACATATTCAGATTAATATTTCAGAAAATCAAGAGCAGAAATACTGTTGTTGCTTCAATGCATATGCCATTCATCCTGAACTCTGACATTATAAATGTTGAATACTTGTAATTTATGTTATCAATACATTGTATTTTTTTGCCTAATGCACAAGACTTTATTATTCTCTATAGAATTATCGGCCATGTTAAGACTAAAGCTGTAGTCTTTGACAATCAGTAATGCTCCTAAGAAATAATATACTGGCTAAAGCCTCCTAGAGAAAACATTCATAATAAATAGCATGATTGTCCTAAATTTGTTCTGATTGTGGGTTTTTGTAGTTGTTTGTTTTCCCCTAACTCTAAGAAACACTTTCAAGTGGAAAGATTCTGTCCACATGGAAGACATACAGTCACAATGATTTAAGACCTCAGGGCTTGTAAGGTTTAAGATGTCTCTTTCCTTTCTGAAACTGCAGACTATTGAATCTACAAGTGTCTTTGGAGGTTCACAGAGAGAAAAGCCAGCTTAGATCACCATTTCTATCTTCCCAGCACAGCTTCTATGAATTTTTTTTCATGTTTTTGTGCAGTCCAGTTTTACAAGCCTCCACAGATAGGAGCTCTAATTATCTCCCGGGGGAAAATTATCCCACAGACTGTCATTCTTGGTAAAGAGCAAAGTGAATCCAGACCTCTCTGTAGTAAGCCTACAGTGACAAATTCCCAACGTGACTGGACAGGCAGAGCCTGATCTCCCTTGATCACAATGTCTATGTCTGAAACAGCTTTAACCAGGAAGCTCAGTATGGTGAGCACTAGGACTGAAATCACAGAATCATGGAATCATGGACTGATTTGATTTGGAAAGGACCTTTAAGATCATCTAGTTCCAAAGCTCCTTGGTATAGGCAGAGACACTTCTCTCTAGACCAGGCTGCTAAAAGTCCCACGCAGCCTGGCCCTGAATGCTTCCAGGGAGGGAGCAATTACTACTACACTGGGCAACTTGTTCCAGCATCTCAGAACCTTCACAGTAAAGAATTTCTTCTAAACGTCTTGTCTAAATATACACTCTTCCATTTTAAAATAATTTCCCTAGTGCTGTCACTACCTGTCTTTATAAAAATCCCTTCCCCGCTTTCCAGTAGGACCCCTTCAGGTACTAGATTATCACTATAACATCTCTGAAGAGCCCCAACTCCCTCAGCTTGTCCTCATAGGGGAGGTGCTCCCGCCCTCTGATCATTGTCTTGGCCCTCCTCTGGACCTGCTCCAACAACTCCATGTCCTTGTGTTGGGTGCCCCAGAACAGGATGCAGAGTAGAGGGCAGAATCACCTCCCTCAACCTGCTGATCACACTTCTCTTGATACAACCCAGGATACAATTATCCTTCTGGGCAGCATGCACACATTGCCAGTTCATACTGAATCTTTCATCAACCAGCAATCACAAATCCTTCTACTCAGGGCTGCTCTCAAGCCTTTCTCCACCAAACTTGTATCTGTGCTTGAGGTTGCCCCAACCCAGTTGCAGGACTTTCCATTTGCCCTTGTTGAACTTTATGGGGTTGGCATGGGCGTACCTCTCAAGCCTGTCCAGGTCCCTCTAGATAGCACCCCTTCCCTCTAGTGCATCAGCTGCACCACTCAGCTTGGTGTCATCTGCAAATATGATGAGGGTGCACCTGATCCCACTGTCCATGTTGCCTATAAAGATATTAAATAACACCGGTCCCAACACTGATCCCCGAGGAATGCCACTTGTCACTCAAATCTTAGGACAAGCTGTAACACAAGTTAAAGTTGCTCTGACCCTCTTAGATCACATTCTCACTTCCTCACATCTTGCTAGACTATCCCAGTGTGGGCAGGAGATATGTTACAAATTCTACTCCTCATACTTGGAATGTTTCATTAAAACCCCGTTTCATTAAAATCCAGTAAAATATTTTCAAAGGCATAAGGTAACCTTGTGCATAGATGATGACTTTGCAAAGCCTGGAAATAGTAGGAAACTATAAAAAATGACTTGTGGTATTGCCCCACTCAAGCTTTAAATCTAACCATACTCCAACAATTCTTATTTAAAGGTGCTGTAAAATCACCAATTTGCATTCTGACCTCTGATTTTCCTTAAAATATAACATTAAAAATATATGACAGTACATACTTCTTCTATGAGCAGTAATACATGCAATTTATCTTTGGAAAAGATTGTACTGTAAATACAGCAGATGCATACAAATTGTTTCTCCGCATTGTAATAATGTGCGCATGAATAGTTTCTCTTGTCATGTTTGAACGATCAGAATATTATATTTTAAGAAACATAATTTATTCTTACTTCTATTTGTTTTTAAAAAAACACAAGCAATTATACATGCTTTAACAACCAGTACCATGTAATCTCGTCTTTTATATTTCTGTACTTGAAAATATTGCTTAAGGGTATGAGACTCACATATTTCATCTGAAGCCTCATTAAAAGTGTTCTGGATGAAGCACAAATAATAACTGAAAAAAAGGAAGTTATACTACTTCCTCCACCCCATCTTCTAGCCAAATTTATAAATATCACCATGATATTAAAACTTTTAGTATGTTATAAAGAAAATCAGAATAATGCACAAACAGTATTACGGTAGGAAGTAGGAAATCCAAAATTTGTGACACAAGAAACAGCATGCAAGGTAGCTAATCTTTCAGAAATCTTGGTAGAATGAGAAACAGCAAATATGCTGGTTGTTCTAAATGGTAACTTTGTGAAGTAACCTTTGCAGAGTGTCACACACAACAATGTGTTGCAACCAGGGATCGATTTTCAGACTTGGTTTTAGATGAGAGAGGATAGACAGTATTTGGGTAATGCATTTCACTGTCTTTGGGCAAAAAATGCTGATCCATTTCCTTCTTTTTATGTGGCGGAGTATGTTTGGCAAACCATGACTGAACACTGTGCATTCATCTGGTATAGATACTCTCTTGCAGCTACACACACAGTGTCCACTGATTATGGGAAGTGACAATGTCAGACTACAACAAACTCATTTTCTTTATTCCGGCTTTTTACACTTGTCAATATAAGAGCAATGTTTCTCCCATATCCTTAGCATAACTTTCAGCTTTTGTCAACTTTTTACAACGTTTCAGCTTTGAATATATTTTTTTCAGTCTCATATATACGAACAGTTTGGTTAGGACATGTAAAAACAGGAAGTGTTAGGACTCGTTTTTCAGTCTATTCAAACCGAAGGCCTAGGAAGGCTGCAGCATGAGTTTGCATTTAGTTTGGTTAGCTCTTTAAAAATATTAATAAGAAATTAGTTTCTTCCAGAGAATACAGTAATGTTGAAAAACAACAATTTAATAGAAAGGGAAAAATAAGCTTCCTCTGTTTCCTTGATGTCAATAGAATATAGATAGTGGTATTTTAAGTCCCTTCTCCCTACTTGATATATTTTGAACAGAATGATTTATGATCAAATTTGAGATCAGTTTTGATGGGATTATATACTGCCCATGACAGTATATTCTGAAGACAGACCACGAAGACATCAAAGAGACTTTGTTGCTGAAACATAACTTTCTTCTAGAAAATAAGCTGATGCAATCCATTCACAGCACACTGGCAACAGAACAGCCAAGAAACAAAAATACCCTTATTGTCCTGAAATGCTTTTTTTTTTTTTTTAGCACAAAACAAGACTCTCGTGAACACTTACTTTGGAAAGATCTTGCCAGAGTTTTTATATAGACAAATGAATTCTCCTTGACTATATTTCACCTATTTATATACTCTCAATCCTTAAGATAAGACAGAAAAATAGAAGTATGTGTCTCCCGTAAAGAAGAAAAAATCAAAAATCAAAAATAAATTCACAGAATTAAGGAAGCAACAGATGAACAGATGCCCTGACTTACCCACAAGCACTATAAGATCCAAATTGCATTAAAAAGCTATAAGCTTGAGTTTTCATGAAATTTTCATTCTATCTGTGGTGTTCATTTATAGAAATCAAAGTAATTGAAGATAATTCACGATCAGAAACAAGCATTCAATGAATTTCCCAGATAACTTTGCTCAACTAGAATAGTTTTCTAGCCAGATAAAAAGTGTGGGAAGAACCAGAGGACTAGCAGTAGGTCTGTATTTTCTTTTGTATTCCCCCAGAACACTGATATCCATCATTTATTCCAAAGTGAAATTAAACAATTTAGCAATTAGCTTCAAACATTTGTCGTTCACATTCTTGAACATTTCAGAAGACCTGTTATCCCTATCTGGGGAAAGAAATTCCAAGAAACAAGTTGTACCTCTTCAGGTTTGTTAGCTCTAAATCTAACATTGTAATTTAAATCATTTCTGACCCAATTTTTCAGAATAGAATTAAGTATTTTAAAAAAGTCAATTCTTATTTAGCAAAAAAATCAGATCCAGAGTTACCACCTCTGCTATTATTAGCCAAGTCCACCTATCTTGAATAATCTCAAATCATTTTTAATTAATCCAGATATTGAAGGATAAATTTCATTGCAGCTGACCTTTCTGTCCTATTCCATGTTTCACATAAAGTATTTTTATTAGTAATATTTCAGACATTGCCTCTTTGATTTCACAGTTTTACATTAAGTTTAAGGAGGCTTTGCTTTCATGGTCTGGAACTGTTCATTATGAGAAAGTTGTTTAGCTTTGAAAAAAATTTTCTGATACCATACTGTTAATAGTGTTGAACAGAATAACTGAAAACTGTTTAATGCCAAATCTTGTACAGTTGACCTTATGGGATGACAAAAACATGCGGAGTAGGATTCATCTAGTCTACTTTCAGCTATGCTTAATCAACTCTATTAACTTTAGTCAAATCATTAAAATGAAAATATCTATCAACATCTGTCTTTGTACATTAAGTAAGAATAAAACTCTTGTGACATCTAAATCATATACTGGACTTCCACAGCTGAATCTGGAAGAGGCAAATGACACCTGCAGTTCCTCAATAAATGCTAACATTAAATCTCACAGTGAGTAACTATCCACCAGTTAAATAAATAGTGCTGCAGATTGCCCCCTGCAATTATGAGCAGTGATTGTCCCATGTCAGTCTAACACTTCTCTTTACTTTTTAATAAAAAAAACAGTACACATTTAGACATATTAATTAGTAAACAAAAATTTCAAGCACTTGTTTTAATTTAAATGAATAAAATGTATCTACATAAACCAAAAAACAAACAAACAAAAAAATCACAAAAATCATCCAATATCGCTCTACGTGAGATTAACTTTGAATATGCCTCTACATGGAAAATGAAGATGGCATGGATGACTGATTCAAAATCCTGAATTGGATCTTTCTGAGTTTTGAAGAGAGATTTCATGTAAGAGTTAGTTGAGTACTGTACATACAGAAGACAAACTTTGTTCTGGCACTATTAATGCTGTATTAATCATTTACATCTCACCAATCTGTAAGAAAGGAACATTATTCAGACCAATGGAGGTTATTTTTTCCACTTAGATTTTAAAGGGTATCCAGAGCTGTTTACCAGCAGACAGAATATTCATCTCACTGGAATCTAGGTTTATTACTCCAGATTACAGATCATTCTTGAAATATTACAAGAAGACTAGAATATGATGGCAAATCTCTATGCAAACTTGAAATAACAAAAGAAAATAAAGTAAATAACTGAGAGTGATAAAGCGTTGTATTATCTTCCCTGTTAGCATCTTCCATACTGTGTTAAGAAATGAAGAATTTTTCATTTAATATACCATTCAGTAGGAAAAAAAAAGGCATATCTCTGTAGAGCAAATGTAAATTGGTTTTAAATGAAGAATCAAGCAGACTACTACACCAGTTGTATGTTCTGAGGTGTAACTAAATAACTTTCAGCCAAACTCTAGGTGAAAAAGTCTGCTATCCTAACAGCTGCCTATACTTCCATGCACAGATTTAAAGGAAGGTTTAGATCATTATTAAAACAGGGAATAAAGAAGGTACAGATAGTGAATTTTCAGCACTATGTATTGTTCTTCCATCTTCACATTACAAATTTATTGCATTTACAAGCCATGAGATTTGACAGTATGTTTTCTTGGCTTATTAATTTTTACTAATTCTAACAGGGATATGCTCAGCGTCCAGTGTCTCACAGAAAATTCCCTACTTAATGATTTTAGTAAGATCGATTTTGGAGACACATTAATAGCCAAAAGAACAAATATACTGATGCCACTTCTAACAGTTACTGGATCTCATGCAGCTTCACCACCAGGAGGGCAGCAGGGTGTCTCTTTCTCCTCCCTTCTCATAGTCCTGTTGGAGTTCAGTGGAGACTGGAGGATCACGCTTGCTTGCTTGCTCCTTGGTGTACCCATCCACACCTACATCTTTTCTCGGCTCATCCCAGGGTTCCTTCTGTGGAGTTCCCACAAATCTCCTTGCAAATGACAGATTTATCTATGGTTTCATGAACCACCTCCACTTCCCTTCTTTCTGAGCTCTGCACGTGGCAAGACTCTGTTTCTGGTACCCTAGCTGCACCAAAGTCTGCCTTGATTTAGTACATTAGACATGAATTCTAGAAAGTATATGTGTTTTCAAGTAATTTGCTGAAATAGGGTTTAAATATCATTATTTGTTCCCTGGAGACATGCTGTTGTGATTCTTGGCAACGTTGTTATTTATACTGCACCATGAGCATGTATCAGTCAACAAACGTTTCAGACTTATTTGAACATCTGCTTAACCTCTTCCATTATTCTAAACCTTGACAGTTAAAATGAAAGAGAGGAAAACAAAAAATGAGAAATAGATCACATCTTGGGACTAGCAATTGTGCAGCACTGAATATAGATTAGAGTTCTTGATACATCCTGCTAAGTACCACATCAGAGTCAATAAAAGTAAATGGGAGATATGACTGATATAAGGACTGGCATCACTGAGTCACTCTCCCAGGCAGCCCATGAAAAAAGGCTTTGTGCTATCCTCCCACATGGAACTGATTTTCATCTAGCACTGCGGTCCTCCAACTCCCTTTCAAGTTAGATTGCCTAACCTGTTCCATAGTGAGCTAGGAGCTCATCTTCACCTCCAAAATCTCAGGTTCGCACCTGAGACAATCCTGCAGTAATTTAACACTGAACAATTTTTAATATAAAGTTTCAAATTATTATGATTCTTTTATCTTTAGCTGTACCTTTACTCAGAAGTATACAAATTGCTGAATGGAAGACAGGAGCAGACCTGGCCAGGTAACAGTGACTGAATAATTGAGAACATGTGTGAGCAGTACTATGCACATATACATGTGTGACCAACTCATGGTTACTGGAACTAGAAAACCCAAGTTCTTCTTTAATAATTGCATTCTTCAGAAATATTTTTATGCATTTCGTTTTTCCCTAAAAACCAGTGTATGTGATTGCCCAGCACCTACACATGCCTATTTTGGCAAAACATACAGTGCGAGCAGAAGAAAGCAAGCAAGTGATTGAACCACATCCTTCAACCATTAGCAGTCAGGACTGAGGTGTCATATCTCTTCAGTGACTTCTGTAGACCAGAGCTTTACTTTTCAAAAGAAAGAAAAGCTTTGGCAAGCAGAATCCACCACCATTTCTTTGCTCTATTTCCTTTTCAGCTGGAACAGTGTTGGATCGAATACTTATGGATTTATAGAGGTAGGGTCTAAAGAAAGTTGTAGATTAGTAGGAGTAAAGGGTTGAAGAGATAAGATATAATAAGAATGATGATTTTTCTCCACAGTTTGATCCTAGGCATCATTCATAAAAACTTACAGCCCGATGAAGTGCTGTCCATCCTTGACAAAAACACAGGTAATCAGTGAAATCATACTTTATTTCAAACAAGTTATCTGCACAGTTTGATAGAGAAGCAATATATCTGATGAAAAGACTCAAATGATTTCTAGCAATTCACATGTTTCTAAAAGACCAAGTATATTCTTGAACACTTAGGAAACAGTTACTGACTAGGACAGGCTGTTGAATTGGAGAGACAGTGGACTGAGCCTTAGCAATCCTGGTGAGAGATGAAGGTGAACACTTCACTTACCACTTACTACTTGAGTTAACAGGTTTCAGCACTCCTACTGTGAAACCTTTGGTTCCCGTTAATGAGGACAGAGCTTCTTGCTTAACTCCACTACAGAAATGTATATACAGAGATGCAAGAGTGAAGACTCAGCTGGAGGCTACATCTTTCACAAGATCCTGAAAGCATGTTTTCTTTCATTTACCTCCTGGAAAGGAGCCAGGAAGAAGGCTGTTAGGATGCTTCTCCTTTCTGGATGAACTGGAAGGGAGGAGGATCATATTTGGAAAAGCCATAAAAGAGGAAGTATATGCTTCTATAAAAATTTACTTGAATTTAGATGAGTTCTTAATTTTGTTTTCTATGATGTATATAAATATGCACCATGTTTAGGTTGCCCAGGTAGTTTTATTCTCATATGAAGATTCAAAACATGTTTATAAAATAAAATTTGTGTAATTAATTAGGGGAAAATACACTACATTCAAAGACCAGCTCTCTTGAACAGTAAGAACAGAAATGTCCCCATGAAAGAGTCTATAAAACTTTGTTACCAAAGTCAATAAAATATATAGTGTATGTTTTCACCTGAAACATTAAAATACTCTCTGGAAATTCCTATCCCAAATATAAGTGCGTATTTGACTACTCATGGTACCATGTAATTTATCAAATAATAAATCTCTGCAGAGGACAAACACATTAGAGTCAGCAAAGTCATGCTGTTGTGAAAAAGCATCACACTGGGAAGTATAAACAGGCATACAGACTGAAAGACATGCAGTAATTACTGCTTTCAGCATGGGTGATGCCTTAGGTGATGTACTGTGTTCATTTTGGGCACCACAATTCAAAAATGAAGTGGACCATTTGGACAGCAAAAAGATTGATCAACCATCTAAAAGTTATGACTTTTGGAGGAAGAGAGAACACACCAGACTTATTAAGTCTACAAAAAGGAAAATTTAGGGGAGACACAGTAACAGTCTACAGATATGTACTGCCTTCTGTCAAAGATGAATAAGTTACTCACTTGTCCCTGGTGAACAGGACAGGAAATAAAGCTTTAAATTGCAGAAAGGAAGTTTCCACTTAAAAACTTGTGGAGTAAAAATGAATCTAAAGCACACAGAGGTGACATATTAAAATTTACTATGACTAAGAAGCTTTAACCAATGATAATCTGTAGGAAGTAAAATAAATGCATATTTTTCAGGAATGACTTGTGTGCATGTGAAGTCATTTTGAGGAAAGGATCAACTTAATGTTACTTTTTTCCTGCTTTTTTATAATATTCTGAGATGCCTGACAGTGTATTCGGGTGCATTTCAAGTCTGGAATAAGAGGAGACTGTGATACTTCTTTATATGATTTGAAGCACAGGCTGCTTGGCTCAGACCAAAGATTAATTTAGACAAATATTTTGTGTCTGGCAACAGATGCTTAGAAGAAGTATAGGAAAAAGAACAGGATATTTGTAGAGAAACCTGTATACTTAGCTCCCAACTAGTAGCTATTGTATCTGTTCCTAGTTAGACACACTGAGCCTTATAGTGTCCATGGGTAACCATGTTTAACAACATGAAGATGGATTTATCCTTCAAGAATTCATTTCATTACATAAGAACAATCAAATTTGAAAGCTAAAATTTGTGTACAAGCCTAGCACTCAAAGAAACAGAAACTTTCATGCTAAAGAGTAAAAAAATATTAACTGAATATGTTTGATTTGTCTATTTTTAACTTTGAATAGTAGACATATATATGAATATCTCCAGAGAAGGAAATTCAACAGCATCTCCAATCAGCCTATTCCAGCACTCTGATACCCTTGAAGTAAATATTTTTTTCCTCAAGTTCAACTGAAACTTCCCGTGTTCCAGGTTGTACCTACTGTACTTTTCCATTTCTTAAAGAGTTCATAGGTTCTTCTATTTGGGAAGAACAATGGATGACTTTAGTTCTATGTCTCATAAGTTGATTTGTGGACTTCTGAATAACAGTCAGCAAAGAGAAGCAAATATAAACTTCGTGACGAGTGCCGACAATTTGTCAAAAAAAAAAGTTAACTTTGCAGACTCTATGTGAGAGTGTCCAATTTGTTCAAATAATCTTTCAAGTTATTAATTATCCTAAAACCTTTATTAACATTTTTACTTCTGGAAGTAAGAGGAAAGTCAGATTCAGAAGCAATTTTCTCATGAAATTTATCCCACATTTTAAATTTCTGAAAAATATAAAATAAATCACAAGACTAAAATTAGCTGATAGTATTACTTTCAAAACAAAAGGTATTTCCTTATACCTACCTCTTCAATTGAAAATGCTGCTTTTTGATATGTAACTAGTAAATTAATTACAAAATGGCTTAATAGCTGTTGTGATGTACAGAAATGGATCAGTTATCATTTTAGTCAGGAAAAATCTTTATCTGCATTCTTATAGAACCTAGAGTTATAGAAGATGTTACTCTACTTTATCCTACCTTTCATGTAACCTGCTCTTTTCTGTTACAGTCTGCTGTAAACATCTGGCTGAAATATTTTTTGTAACTATTATTGTGTATCTTGAATACAAAGAAAACCACCTTTTGTAAAAAGAATGGAACTAAAAGAAACAGGTGATCTCAACAATTGTTTAAACTGTGTTCTAAATATGACTATCCTTACAATAGATTTACCCTTACAGCAGGTAAATTTAAGCCTTTATATGGTCACTTTTCAATTTTGCACTGCTAAGAACTATAGAGATGCTAAGTTCAGCATTAAAGTTGGAAACATGCTCCTACTCTAAGCAAAGCTCACACAGAGAGACATAGGAGGTCCAACATGAACGAGGGAGGTAATGGCTTTCAAACAAAGAAACCACACATAGAGACAAGGGGAGATTGTGCTTCTGTTGTACAAAAAGTTCCACTAAGATTACTACCTCCAAAGACATTCTGAAGATAACTGAGAGTAAATGCGTGCATAGCTATGTTTCAGAATACTAAAAAGTGTTTTGCCCTGTTCTATTGGCTGAACAATATTTGTTGGAGATGTTACAGCAAGTTCATATTTCCTGCTCCTGCATTTTAGGCACTGTATTATTTCTGCTTATCTTCACCACTCCTTTGAATGAAGATAAAGTATCTGAACAGCAGGAGGAATTAATTTGACTGTTTGGTATTGAAAAATGCTCATTATGGAACTAAGCAAAAAAATATTTGTTGATTTAAATAGTCAGATCATAACTCTGGGGAAAATGTAAAGGCACCTAGGCTAAACTGCAACATCTATATATTCCATTAGAACAATGCCTTTGGTTAAGTTAAAACTGTGAAATCTGCCTGGATCTTTTAGTGACAGATGTATTTTATTATAAGGCAGAATTATATAATAAAATTCAATCATTTGTTTTCTGGTATCATTTAAATCAATAAGGTTTGAATGCTTGTGAAGAGTCTAAGGGAAAGGGAGTCATTTGTGTCGGTAATTCAACAACAGAATTTGTAATAAAGGACAAATGAAGCATTTAGTTGTGAAAACCAGACAGAAATGACAGACTGCTCCAATACATTCCAGTTTTACTCCTGTCCTATCACTGAATCTGGGATATACTGCTTTCTATAGAACCACCGAAGAGCCTAGTAATTTTAATTCTATGATGTTATATTAAAAGTGTGTCCTTCCCTGTATCTTTGATCTTGATGTATGTGCAACAGCATCTTTAATATTTTTGGTTTGAAAACACAAATCAAGGAAGCACAGAATTATAATGCACCTCTCTGAACTCTTTAAAGAAATTTCTTGTGTCACCAAGTGTTATCACACGAAGAGTTTCAAAAAATGATAACAGGTTCCTGTTGTGACGTGATAAGCTTCACAAGATGGTTGAGGTATTTTTGATTTGACAGAGGACAGCAAATCAGACATCAAAATGATGACAACCTCAAGACTTTTTTCCTCACCTACACACATTAATTGTACATTTGGAACATGGAAATCAGCTTTGATTTCTATCTTGCAGTCAGCTGAAATTAGAAAAGGATTAGTGCGTGGATGAGGGAGAGAGAAATAAAGAAGGGAATTGTCCAGATAGGATAAAATCAGAGAAAAATGGAAAAGACAGAAAGGAAAACCAAACTGGCATCTAAAAGACATTTATTCTTAGTTTTGTTTCTTAAACTTTTTATAACAATAAATCAGTTACTGAGTTTAAGTTAACATTTCCACATTTTTGTTGTACAGAACTAGTGGTACTACTTTTCTCTGTTAGTCTGGAAGATTAGATGAAAGAATTAATATGTTATGTAATTATTTACAAGTAGCAATCTGTGCTAAATGGGTTTAAATAAGACTGCATTAATAAACTGCCTTCACAAGTTCCTCCTCGGTGTGAATTTCAACTCTCTTAAAATTTGTTTTACTAACATTGGAACATCACAGCAATTTAAGAATATTCAGAACTCTGAATATTCATGCTGTGTGTGTTGGATTAGTAGCTATGATCATAATTTGGCTTTGTTCTTCAATCTGAATACAATAAAGCCAAGAAGAAACATAAACAAGTCTTAGGGGTAGGAAAATAAGCACACAGAAATTAAAAGAGAGATCTTTGTTAAAGAATGCTGAACTTTAATAGAAGTGATAAAAGATAGAATATGTGATTGTAATACTGTATTTAATATCATATCTCTATATCCGCATTCTTTAGTTCACCAAACAGGAAGTTGATTTTACAAGAGCTTAAAATCTACCCTTCCAGCTGTCTGCAAAGCCTTAGGATTTATGATAACACTGAGTAATAGGAGTTTCCATTAAACTGTAAGCACTGCCACTGTGCCAGATTGATCCCACAGATTTAATAACACCACCATCATAGACAGTGTTACAGTTATTATCACACCACAATAGTTGTGCATTAATTCTATACATGGGAAAGTGAGTCAGAATTTATTTTTTTTTACGTCATTGTGGGAACTGCAATTAGACTCCCAAACTTGTTTTCCCATGTTTCTTCATTTAGGGATTAGAAACTTATATTTATTCATGAACTGCCAGACAGATACAGTGAGCAGACAGCTGGACCAAGTTTTCAAGCTACAGATGAACTTCCTGTGCATTCTGAGACACTGAAAATAATTAGAGAGCAATTAAGGGAAGATATATCTAGGCAATTCAGTGTACAAATTGAAAGCCTTATTAATGCGGATGTTTTCCGTTTAGCTGACCATTGCTATTTTTTCTTCTTGGAAGTAATCTAGGAAGCAGCTCAAGTCTCCTGCATCCAAGTATTTATGAAGTCAACATGGTAGCTAAATTAATATGCACAAAAAAGAATACAGTGTTGTAGAAAACGTGGGGAAAAACTGTCAGGTAGTTTTATCTTTGCTGAAGTAGGAATAATCAAATCTCAGAGAAATATTTCTATACTAGTATTTACACATTTCTCCATTTTTGTCTTAGTAAAAGTAAGTTGAATGAGAATTTGTCCTTAAATATTTAATGTCTATATTGTATCTGAATTAGTGTAATACAGAAATTATGTCTCAATGAAACATATATTAGACAATGAAAAAAAAGTTTTTTTTTGAATTTTAAGAGTAATTGTTGATTAAATCTTACATTATATGTCACAACTTATATAAGCCAAGAGGTGGCAAGGTGAAGTTCTTCTCTCAGGTGTGCATGGAAAATTATGTGGAGTAGAAGTAAATGTGAAAATTGGATTACTCTTCATCAAAGCATATGTATTATCTGACCAAATTCTGCTATTTATGTTACCGCGTGGACATGCTGCACACAACAGTATGCAGGCAGATGATACAGTGAAAATAAGGTGAATGGCCTTCTCACATCTAGGTCCTCCCTGTGCTCTGAAAAGCTATATTTGATCTTAAATCCACAGTAGAAACAGCAGTGAAATCTGACTAGATGAAATGGCTAAAGCATGAACAATATCATATAAAGTCAGCTTACCTTTTGAGAGATTTTCATTTCATTTTAGTTTTTAAGATAAAGAATGGTACGCAAGAGAAAGTGTATGAAAAAGGGGAGAAGAAAATGAAAGCATGACTTATAGGAAGCAAAAAACAGCCCTTCTCAAGCCAAAGCCCAGTGAAAATGAATATTTATCAATTTCCCACAATTACTTAAGTAGTTATTTGACTACAGAGTACTAACTAAATATAATATGGGTTTTCACTGCTACCAGCTCAGCAGAACATTTCATAGTATACTGTCTTTATCATTACACAGCACTCTGATTACACTGAAATAAATGTATTTATGTCAAAATACTCATCCTTATAAACCTTTCTCAAAATTGTGAATAACAAGTTCTATAGTGAAAAAAATATATATTGAAAGGAATGAACCTATCAATATTAGGATGCTTTCATTTTCAAATATGAAATACTTCAATTATTTCACCATATTTCCCTGGAGACAAATTTTAAATGACACAATCCTTCACGGCTTCCAAAATTAACTGATTCTCCCATTGGCAGTCAAAGCCCAGAAGCCAGCTATTCTTTCCATGAAAATAAGCCCTCCATGTTCTGGAAGGAGAATGACTGTACTATGTAGACAAGTGTCTAACGACACTGGTGACTTCATTTCCTCTGTTAATTGATTGCAGTGAATCTTCTGAGAACTGTCCTACTTTCTCAGTTTCATAATAATTAGCTTCTGAATTACCTACTAGTATACACTAGTGACAGCAAGAACAAATAAAGTTTTTATGAACCTTGCATTATATTTGAAAAACAGGCTGGGGTGCCTTTTTAGAAGGTATGGTATAGACAATAAAAATTAACTGGTGCCAATGCAGCACTAACTAACTTACTGCATCTTCTGACAGAGAAGAAATCACGGAGCCTTTAAATTCTGCTTATCAAACAAACTGTCAAAACTGAATAGAAAACAGTAGTGGACTACTGATGCAGAGAAAGAAATAGAGAGAAAGACTACCTTACATTCATGAAACCAAGGTAAATTGCCAGAAAACATAGGTAAAGAAAAATAATGAATCATAGCTGATGTCTGCAAAAACATCATACACAATTCATGCTATTGACAATGATCCCAAATAATTTCAAAAGCAACTGTGTTAAAACTTTACTGTGTGAGAATTTCATATGACATTCACCTGAGGATAAATTAAAAATTATTAATTCATAACTTTTATGCAGCACACAGAGTATTTTCAACTTTTTGAAGTCCATCTGTTTATAGCTTTAAATTTATACTGTCAAGGAAGCTAGCATAAATTTACAGGGATAATAATGCCGAGATTTTTTAACAGCAGAACTTGCTGGTCTGGCTTCTAAACTAATTGTGCTTGTGCTTTCTTGAAGAATTAACCAGTAATTTCACAGAACCCTGAAATGTAACAGGTAGAGAACTTTTTATAAACTGAATTTGGTTAGTGGCAATATAGAAGCAAGAGAATGTCAAAGATGAATGAAACTAGTATTTAAAGTTATTCTTCATTTGTCATTTAGATTTGTGTTTGAAGATTTGTTTTTCTTAAGAATGGTTCAGTAGGACCTGGCGGTCAGTGCACTTTGAAACCATATACAAAGAGAATCACATATGGAAGCAGCCCTTTTATTTATATGACAGATAGAGGAATACTCATTCTTAAAGTTTCAGAAAATCTTGGTATGCCATTTATTTCTTTATTATAGTTAATATCTTGTTATCTCTAATAGCTATACTTCAGGAAAGGTTTTAATTTCTCCTGTCTCAGTCAAAGGAGACAGTATCTTCTTTATGCTCAGTATTACAAAAATTGTTTATTGCACTTAAAATCACAAATAAAATAATAGAAAGTTAAATAGCATGTTGAGCAGCTTGTTACTATGTTTTCTTTTCTGAGCAAAGTCATAAAGCTCAGATATATTTTACAGGTTTCTTCTAAAACTTACTAGCTCTCAATGAATGAACAAAATCCCATGTGAGATTTTAATCTTTTCTTATTCTAGGATTCTCATCTGGAAAGGTTCATCATAACAACTTGGGGGGGGAGGGGAGGGGGGGTTGAGGTTGGGGGAAGAGGTGTTTCTAGATCAGCTTGTTTTGGATGTAACACAATATTTGTAAGTTTCTAAAAAGACATTTAATTCACTACCAGAATTTAGGAACCCATCTACACACTTGAATTCTTGCTGCATCGTCCAAAGCTAATTCTCCTTTATCTTAAGCATGACAAAAAACAAACAAATAAATAAATAAAAAATCAACAAGCTTTGAAGTTTTAAAAGCAGAATAAGTTGAATCAGAATTCCACTCTCAAGTGCTTCGGTTTTGATTGCTAAATCAAACATTTATCTGAGTACCATAAATGGTCAGACAGATGTCATATTACACGTCCAGAAACCTAGATAATTTTACAGAGTTGTTTAAATAGCCTTTACTAGTGATAAACCTTTCCTAAGTGTTCTTTGTGCTCAATTTAAGCTAAAAGCTGTGACTTTTCTGGATTTGCATGGTCAAAGAAAGAGAAATGCATCTCCATTGGTTTTACCTGGTAAATTTACTTAAACTGTGATTTTTAGTTCCAGTATGTCTAGCTATTCTATACAGGTAATATTTTTGCAAGAGAGATTTTCAGTACTAACCCATTAAATGCTAAGAATGTCATATATAACATCATTAACATTCCCTAACATTAGAGTATATTGCGATCTATCAGAATAGCAGTATGCTTTGTATTAGGGTAACATTTCACAGAATAACTTGCACCTACTCTCCTGAATCATGAAAAGATATTGCACTTCTGTGATTCAGCTTTGCACTGGAAGTTAGTTTTAAAAAACCTCAATCTCCTGTAAACAAACATGTAATCATACATATTTACTATGAATCTTATGCTTGCCTCTGCTCAAAGAACAATTAGCAATATTCAGAGGATTCAAAGTGTGATAGCTGACAGACTAAGGAACGATTGGAACCAGATGATCTCTGGGGCTTTAAGGTCTCTTCCAACCTAAGTCATTCTATGACTCTATCATTATATGATTCTGTGATCATTTCCAATTCTTGCACAAATATACTTATTTTGAATTTTGCATGATAGGTAGGGGAGAGAAGGCAATCCTCATTACAGATTCTGCCTAGGGTATATTCAGGCTGATAAAGCATCCATTGATCCATCTTTGCCAAGGTGATGGGAAATGATAAAAAAAATATCTAAACAAACAAACAAAAAACAAACAAGCAAAAAAATAAAAAGCAAGAATGTGGATATGTTTAAAATCAAATTGTTCAAACTGGTTTTATGTATGCTTCTACACAAATGTAGCTTTATAGTACGTCTGGACATAAAAAATCTCTGTGCCAAAACATATCCTGAATTTTACAGGGTAAGAAATCATGATTGTTAGTATTGTGCATGACAAACTTAAGCGAGCTCTGAAGCAAGAATAGTGTCCCTTGTTATCAATAGGAGATTGCTCTGAATGTACTACAGTACACCTCCACACTTATGACAACTGACTCTAAAACTGGCTGGCATTTTCACTTCTTGGTTTAATGCACAGCTCTCATATGGGAAAGAGTAGTGAAAAATAAGATCACTTACTCTGCTGAATATGGTGTTAGTGGAAAATTCTGGCATTTTCTTTCACAGTATCATTAACCAGACAGTAATCACAACCAGCTACAAATTTTGTTTTTTCCTGGCAAGGCAAAAAAGCTTCTGAGTTTGGAAAGCTGAACTAGATACTGGGGCATCAGCAATGCCCTTTGCCAGTTCCAGAGATTTGAAATCATCCCGAGCAGCAACTGGAGTGAGAAGAAACAACAGGAATGCTGAAAACCCATGGACCACATTCACAGAGATAACCCCATCATAAAAGGTTTTGCTTGGGATAAAATCATAAAGGCGCTGGATCTTCTACACAGCACAGGTTGGCACCATCACTGCTTTCTGTCATTTCACTATTGGGCCCAGCAGTGTGACTCAGGTTCCAACAGTCTTTTGAGAGAAATATTATGGCCCTGAGCACTTCTGGCTCTAAAGTGGAATGCAAATTTTGATAACCTCCTGGCAAGGGACATAATGTGCCCTCTCCCATGTGGGCAGAGAGAGCTTCAGTCATTTTGTGCTACAGACATTTCCAGATGGCAAATCTTCAGATGCTCCTGATTTCTAAGATAAACTGGAACAGTCTACTGTTGTGGGAATTCTGGCCTGCATGACTAAAACTGTAGAGTACATCTATTTTATCATCCAGTGGTCAAGCTGTAACACAGATGTGTTTTAGCCAACAGTTCACCAGTATAAAGACCAGGAGAGTTTGTGAAATGCACAACTTCGGCTGGCTTCTGGACAGTGTGTTTGAGCTGATGTGCCTGATATCAAGAAAGCAAGAAGAGGTCTTTCAAGTCGGCACTGCTTGTGCTTTTGGCTTGACTGCTACCTCACTGCTTGAGAGGGATGCACAAGTCCTGGCAGAGCAGAAGAAAAAAAAAAAAAAAAAAAGAAAGCTAATGGAAATAAGTCAAAGAGAATAATACAGAGAATATAAGGAGTATGTCTGAAATTCAGCCCAAGGGATAAAGGGAGGAGAGTGGCAAGAAGCTATCTCCTCAAGAAAGAAGAAACTGGTGTACTTGGCAGCTTGTGTGAAGAGCCCACTGCTTGCTGCCTCCTGCACTGTGCAGGGCCAGGGCCAGTCCTGCAGCAGAGGATTCTCTGGTAGTCTTCAAGAAGGTCATGCCCAGGGAGAGCCTATCAGCAAGTCAAACAGGGAGCATTGCTCACATGCTCCTTTCTCCTGGACCACATTGTTCTTTTTTATCATTTCTATTCAGATTTAACCTCTTCTTCTCTTCTATCAGGTAGAGCTATGTAGTTTCTATAAATTCCATTCCAGAAGAATACAAAAAAATTGATAGAGAACTATTAGAAAATAAAAAAGACTCTGAACAGACCCTCTTTTCATTGCATTTGTTCACTACAATATAAATCACACTTTTTGATTGCAAGGGGGAAAAAAAGGAAAGGAGAAAGGAAAATGAAGTTTTGGTGGCATTAAGACATGTTTAAACCATTAACATTCCTTTACCATCACTCTTTTTTCTCTAACACTAACATGAATATTTAGTATTGCTAAAAAAATGGGAAGAAAAAACTCAAATGGAAACACTTTAGAGGAAAAGACAGAACATAAAAACAAATGCATTCATGCAAGTACCTTTCTTATCAGTTTTGAATTGCAGTGACATGCTATTAAGGACTGTTGAAATATTGAGGAAAGCTGCATACCTCATTTGAAGTCTAAGCAGATGTTTTAATCAAGAACGGTGAATTTTTTAATGCTATCACTCATTAATAGATGTCAGTTTTATGCCTCACATCCAAACGACAGCTGCCTCTGTGCAGAGTGATGCTATTCAGGTGCCAGAGCTGAGCTCTGGCCTAGCCTTCAGATCTGCACTGTATCTGTGCCTGGTGATTTCCAAAAGCACAGAAGGCAATTCATGAGGAAACAAAATGGCATGGTTTTAATGAAAGGGGATTAGAGATTCTAGGTCAGGTAATCAGAGCAAAAAGGGGTCCCTCCTGATTTTGATGAAGTTTCTGTGAGCTAAGTGGTACAATAAAGAATGCATTTTGCAATTGTCTCTCTCTCTTACCATTAGATTAGTGCTGAAAAATGTGACACTTTAAAAGGTTTATTGCTGCGCTTAGATCTGTGGTGCTTCTGCTAAGAGGCTGCTTTTCTTGTAGAGCAATGCAACAAGGAAACTCATTCTTCTTGCTTTTCAAATCACAGCTGTAATCCATTCATAATTCTAACTCTAGAACCTTATTTGGAATAGTGTTGACTTCCACACCCTCACTCCACAATCTCACACATTTAATTTTCCATTATTTCAGTGATGTTAACAGTTGTGAGTCAAGAATTAAGCCTTCTCATAGTTCATGTAAAGTTCTTTCACATTTCATCTGCAATTCATTGTCTTATCACAGGTGAAGATTTTGTTTGTACACATTTCAGCCAGGAGATATGCTGCATGTTTTGCCTTTATAAACCCTTACTTCCTGATTCCTCACCTAGCAAAATGAATTCCATTTCAATTCTCTCTCCCAAGAAGCATGAGATTTAATAAACTCTTTTCTAATCTCTTTGTGTTACAGCAATATATCTTTCACATCACATTTCTGGACATACTTCTTATTCAAACAACCTTTGCATGGAAAGGTTGATGAGAAGAATTTAGGTTCAAAGCAGCACTATCTTGTGATCACAATTCTCTTTAATGTTAGCAGCAAAATTTTCCTGCTCAAGTCTTAAACTTTATGAAAAATAGGCAGTGTGTTAAAAAAAAAAAAAAAGATTACTCTTGGAGTCCATTGCAACATTGACTTTGAATGAAGAACAAGAATGAAAAAAATTCTAAACTATGCAACATCATATTAGCAAAATCTGAAACCAGATCTAAGATAGATATCCTCTAGGCTATACAATGTGCTGTCAAGATACAATCATTTTTCTAGGGGTGTTAAAGTACATTTCAAAAACAGTCTGATTACAATACCATACGTAAAATATGCTTCAGTTTCTTAACTACACCCATATTTGTAGAAAGCTGATTTATACAGTTTGAGTCTCTACTTCAACAAGGTCTAAGCTCTCCTGGAGGGTGGAAAAAGGAGAGTTATTAGCTGTTTGATGTTGGTTGTGGGTGGAGGAGAACTAGTGGAAATCTCCATGTTGACTACAGCTGAGATAGATATGTTCAAGTGAAGGAAAACATAATTTTGCTTTGGTAACCATAATATCATATACCTAAGAATAAGGGAGTAGCTTCAAGCAACTAAGTTTTATTTTAAGCTTAGAAAAACAACTTATTTTCATAAAAGGGGGCATAATAGCTTGCTTGCTTGATAGCATTCTGTACTGGAGCAGAAAAAAATCCATCTGTCTCCCAGTGATATTTTCAGGCAAGTAGAAGAGTTCTATATGGTTAAAATGTGCTTCACATAAAACAGAATGACAGCACCTTCTCTTAGTTTTATAGCTTCATAGACCAAACAGGCTGGTTAAAGGAAAGTCAGAAAAAAATATCGTTATCATTTTGAGATAATGCAGAAAAAATTCCAAAAGTTTTATTTTCCAATTGCACTTTGTTTATTTTTCATCAAGAGGGAAAAAATGAGCGTCTGTCACTTTTGGATTTTAATTTGTATTCTTTGATCTGATTTATTCATCTTACCCCCCAGTATTTTCTCATGGGAATATAATATTATAATTCAAGATCCTACACTTTCATGGCATTGCATATGCACACATGCTTTAGAATAAGCATGTTACTCTTTCTAGCGATGAAGATATGCAATCCTTGAATCTACATGTAGCCATCTTTAGTCTCAGATGCTGTCAAAATCTGTTCTTTGATTCCTAATGACTCTGACACAGCTTGAAAAATTTGATGGCTTGCAGAGAATGATAAAAACCCAACAGAGAGAAAACAACTCTCACATGGCATTAATAGCAAGAAACACATATTTCAGATTTACTCACTTAAGCCAATCAGCTATTGACATTTTAAAAGACAATTTAATGACAACTCATAAACAAACAAACAAACAACAAAAAGAAACCCATGGAATTATCACTAAATGACATTATTACTGAAAGGTTTTAGTTTTATTCTTCAAGTAATGCTCATTCAAGTTACAGAAACTGTGGAAGTCAGTGCAAAGTTGTTTCCTAAGTAATGCATCTTTCCAAGTAGAATCTAGGAACTTTTTTTTTTCCCCTGGTAACAATTTTGAACTCATTCAACTTACAGAAGTAAGCATAATACAGATCAGATGTAGTGAGTCTATGAAATGCATAGTGAATACACGGTGCTATCTTTTTGGTTGTTACTGTTCTAAAGAATTCACAAAATCCAACATACTCATGCTAAGTTTAGAATATTAAAATGCACCAGCTTGCAGAATCCACAGCGTTTTTCCCAATCTTACTCAAATTAGGCAACCTCAGCTCATCTCCCATGTGCTGCATTTCCTCCCCGTGCATGCAAAGTAGGGGTGATACATTCCCAGCAACAATGGCACTATCCACTGAGTAGATTGAAATGCTCAGGGTGACTACTGCAGAGGAAAACAGTTCCAAGGACAAGAAAGTAGTTTTTTCCTTTCTTAAAATGAGGGAAAGGAAATAGGGCAGCCAACAAAATCTTAAAATACTCTTGCCCCTTCTGCTTCAAAAAGACGAGGACTAACTTGTCTGAAATTAGAGTTCTCCATTAGTAATGGTGTAAGTGGATTTCATACTCTGTGTTCACCTTAACCTGATGAGGCTCCATATCTATCCATAAGCCTCTCTGTCAATTCCCCTCGCAGCTCAAAGCTTAATGGACCATTCAGGAGCTAGACTGCTCTTCTCTGGTCCTACAAATAATAATTTCTAAAAGCCTTGGACTTTTATCCACAGGTATTCCCCTCTCTACAGCCTGACAATTCACCTCTAATTACTGCTGCATGAACATCACAATTTTCTTAGGTTCAATTCTATATCCCTTCTCCTTTTTGCTATTCAGCACATCAGAAAATCAATAAATGGCTAAGGCAAGCTCTTCTACAGCTCAGCCTTCCCCAGATTTATCCCTCCTTAGCAATTCTAATGTTAACTTCTCCCTCCTCTCCCCAGCCTTTGAAAGTAACCATTTTTATTCACAGTACCTGCTCTGATTTCAGGTGTTTTGTGAATGTCCTTGAATTTAACTCCTCTGAGGTAATATGGTATTTCAAAATCCCAGAATTTAAAGCCCTAATTGTTGCAGAAATTGTGATGTTATTCTGTAATTTTCCTTCTGTTACATTGTGTCAATTCTCACAAATGAAAATTAGATTTGTACTGATGTAATTCTCTGTGTGGTTTGAATCTGTGATTTTCACTACAGGAGTATCAATAGATGGTGATAACTGCCCAGCAAAGTGATGATTGTAAAATGTCTACATATAAATAAAATGTACATTTAGACAGTGAGATATTTTTCATTTACTGTTACTAAAAGATAAGAAAACAAATAATCAAATCACAGGCAAAAATTCTTCCTTGCAACATTATAATGATCACCAATTCTGAAACTCAAATGTTTAATTTATGTGTACTCATTTTTAGTAGACAGAGGTTCAGGCCAACAGTTTTTAATTTGAAGCCCTAAAAATACTTTGTTGTCAATCTTGAAAAATGAGTGTTTCTAAAAAATTTCCTCCACATAAACCAAACTATCTTTTCTTTCAGGGACCTTAAATTAACAGAGAACCAAGAGCTAAGTAATACAACTTCAGTACAGACCAAGGGCCTTATGATGTTTGTGTTTTTTCTGTATGTATATTTTCCTGTAATGTGTATGTATGTTTTCTGCTATTAACTACTAAAATATCACATAAAGCACAAATACTTTTATATTTGTGTATATGTAAGCTCTACTCTTCCGCTAGTGTACCTTGGAAAGGATTTCATGTATGCGACTAGTACATGGAGTAATTATCCACCTGAGAGAATAGGTTGTATCCTATTATTTCCTCCAGTGCTCTGTGAACACGTTTTGTGTCAGTGCTCTCTGTTCAAACAAGCGAGATCACACTGAAGGTTGGCATCTTGCCCCAGAGGTCAAGATCTCAGAGCTGCAAGATGAGCAACCCCAGGAAATTGAAATGCAAATAGCCTCCATCAGCTCCATGTGGAGAGCAAAGCAATAGCTTGCGGATGGAGTCTTCAGAACGTTGAAAGCTACATCTTAGTCGTAACTGTGTGCAAGCAGATCGAAAAATGCCTCAGTCCCCAAGGCTGTTAGCGCCAGATGACAGTGACCACTTCATTCCTAATTAGTTTACTAGTCACCACGGAATAAATGTTTTCCATTTCTTACATGGGTAGATAAATTAAAATAGTATTTGTAGAGCTGAGCTTTTAAGTAGTGAGAAGAAATTCTGAGAAGCATAATAATAATCGAACTAAAAACACTCAAAAAGAAATCTTGCACAGTAGAGAACTACAGAGAAAGCGTGAACAGGAAAGCTTCAGCCAATACTGAGATAATGAATTTTACAAAATCAAATAAAACTGTAAATGCGGAGTGTCACTAACAAACAGCAGAGAAACTCACAGCTGAGAAACCAAGAAGTCTGCAGCTGAAGGCCAAAGCAAAACAAGAAGCCAAGCAACAGTTGTTTACTTATTAGTTCTTTCTGTAAATAATTACCAAGATTATTTTTTTCCTTGCTCTTGAGTGGATATTTCTTAACTCAGGTATATTTAATGAGAGAGAAAATTAGTCTCTGTCTCTTTTGTTTTTGTGTTAAACTCCCTCCATACATTTTGTTTTGGAAAAAGATGGGGGCTCTTTTGCAAATTTGTCCCCAGCTTTTCATCTTTCTCAAATTTAGTCTGTAGTTTCAGCTGGGGGGAAGACAGGAGCTGTTCTTCACTTGCCCTTTCCAACATTAAAAAAAACAAACAGCAACAACAACAACAAAAAACATTTCTGCATACATTATGTGGCACAGAATATCTTGTGAATTATTCAGAAATGGCCACATCTCACTGGCAGAGAATAATCTTTATATGGCTGAAATCTGAAAAGCAATTTCTCTGTGTAGCCATTTTTATTTTTAGCTCTGCACCTTTGAGTACATTGTAGTCCTTTAGAATTACAGTTCTTGCAAAACTGTATTTTCATTGTAATGCCTTTATTCTCAAGAAAGATGAAAGGAAATGCTAACCAGAGCCAATTTGTCACACAAAGAAAGTTTATACCCTCTGTTAAACTTATCAGATGAATGTTAAATACAAGGTAGAGTGTATACTTGTCTGATGGCTTCCACAAAACCCTTAATGCATCATCTAATCCTGTTTTACAGCATGGTCTGTTCCTGTCTCAGTAAGGAACTGTTCAAAGTACAGCTCACGGATCCTACCACGCCTCTGTTTCAGGCAGGATGCAGCTTTGTTTTTGGAGGGTGATACGAGGCCTGAAGCTGCCTGCTGTCCCTATCAGGCCCATGAACCGAGGTCCTGAGGCAGCAGGCTCAAGCAAGCCTCAGACATGGGAGTACATCCATGTCACCGCAGGCTACAGACACCGAGCCCACAGCAGAAAAATATTCTATAGAAATGGCTATAATATAACCCAGCTGTTACACCTGCAGCCCCAAACCAGTGACGGAGACAGGTATTGATTCTGGGCTATTTTCACCTTAGATTGTTATAAACAGAAAGTGAAGGTCACTCTTTCCATTTGAGTCTTTAAGGAATGCATGCACTGACATGTGCATATTTTGAGACAGCTGCTGAGGAAAGTAGATAGATTGGTAAAAGAGAAAATGATTGTAGTACAATAGACATTGTGCAGTTGGTATGGTTTTAAATTTCCTCCTTATCTCTTAAAATGACCACTAACACATAATTCTGAAGATAGGAGTTAAAAGAAAAAAAGTACGCATATATATATATATTTCCGGGGGGGGGGGGGGGGGGGGAAGGAAACTGTATTTTGAAGTGCTTTGCATAGGAGGCATGGTCATATACAGAACTACAGTTTTAAGACAAGATTTCATCCAGAGCTGGACACTGAAGGGGAATAGGAGAATTCTTAGACCCTGCTGACATTGCTCTAAGTTTTAGTGACAGAGGGTTTCTCTGAAATACTTCACAGTCAAATTTGTGCCATTGGGGGAATCTACTGTTCAAAAGTTTATACTTCAAAATATAGTATATAAAATATTACTATGCTATTCAAATATAGAATATAATACGCTGTTTAAATTCTGCTGAATTTTACTAAACTTGATATTGCAATTATATTAGTATTGTAATTCTATTAAGTGCTGTAAAACATTACATTTTGGAGAGCTATGTTCTGTGCCAGAGCTAGTAATTTCCTGTTCTTGTGTTAAAAAGAAAACAAAATATTCATAGATGCCAGAAGCAAGATTCACAAAAAAAAAAAAAAAAAAAAAAAAAGTCTTGTCCAGTTCTCGGTATGAAATAATAAAATAAACATGAAATAAGACTAAATCCTTTTATAAAATACTCATAAGAGACTTCATTTCCTGAAGTTGCAGTTTCTGTAGGGGGTGACTTTCCTTTTAACATCTGCCAGCCTTCATTGTCATATGGCAGAAACACATCTTTATGTATAAGCAGGGAAAATGACTGACAAGTTCTATGCCAGTATGAAAAACTCTTTGATCTTTTTGCCCAAAAAGAGTGATGAAAAAACAACACTAATTTGCCTTTTGTACTTTCTGGTTGATGAAACATTACCAGTTGTCAAAGGATTTTTAAGTATTCATGAATACCAGTGCTCTACAACATGGATAACACAAGTGCCCTTGATTATTTATAACCTGAGACGTCAAATTTGAGGCTCTGAGCCAGCGAAGTGTTTAGTTTACATTCTGGCTCTTTATTCTGTTTTGCTTTTTGCTTATTTGTTTCTCCAGAAGAGATTGCCTTCTGCTCCTGAAACGAATTCATTGCTGAGGTGCATTTGTAAATCAAAGAGCAATCTTGTTTCCTTGCTGTCTTTCTCTCACAGTGTGTCATTTTAGGCTCTGTTCACATGCATTTGAAGTTTCTGTTCAGTTGTACCAACTGAAGGGCATGTCATTTTGTTCATTAAATAGTAGGTCTCTGTTTCCAAAACTTGCCAGTTAGTGAGGGAATGGTATCTCACTTACAAACTTCAAATTTTCCTGTGTTAATAGTGATCAAAACTGCTTATAAGAACCTGAATAGCTTACTGGAGTTTAATGTAATTTAAAATTTTATTCCCAAGCTCTACAAAGATAGCACGAAAGACAACAGTTACATCACGAAATGTAGAACATGCTTAGTTAGGTTAACAAGCCTGGCCATAACTGGGGATCACATTGTGTGGTGCTGCTTTCCTGATATTTTTCCTACATTCCTTGCTCATCTTTAGTGCTTTTCTAGTCTCCTTTAAATTCGCTTTTTGCATAACATCTTAAAAATGAAGCTCGTAACTGTAATCTTTCATCTTGTTTCCCTATTGTTTGGTGCTGTCTGCAACTCCATTATTAATCACTACAATTACTTTCTTCTGTTGTCACAATAACAGTCCCTAAAGATATTTTTTACTTTCTCAGTTTTTCGGTCTTCCATTCTGAATTCTTATTTCTTGCAGTTAGTTGTTAAGACTTCATTTCCTTATTTCCACTGATGCAATCTCCACAGTTCCTCATCTCTCCCTCTTCCTTCTGACATTCTTATCTGAATATGGAATTTTCTAATCAACCCTGATTTCATTCACATGTGATTTGCAGTTGCTTTGAATGTACCTCTGAAGCATTTTTTATAGTTTGAGTATTTAGAAGTTACCTCCCTCTCTCCTGTGAACTGTCCAGTGCTTATTGTAGTATATATCTGCAGGAAACTTTTTTGGGTTTCTTTTGTACTTCAGTCATTTACATGAGAAAACCAAAGTAACAAATTTGTATCCATAAATCTATTTCAGGAAACTCAAGTGACTGACTTATTTTTGGAGAACCCTGTTCCTAAATCAGATTTCTTCCACATTTATTTATGAGTGTGAAAGTTATAGGAAGTAGAGGCAGGGGGATAGGACTGAAGAGAAAAATAGTATACAGCAAGATAGAAGTCTGCCCTATGACCAAATATTTCTCATTTCAAAAGTGAAAAGTTTTATTTCTGGTTATTCTACAACAGTCATTAAAATCTATTCATATTTTTTGTCAAGTTTTGATAGGTCATTTGTATTTTTACCTTGCTATGTTCCATTACATTTTGTTTTATTTGCAGACTGTGTTGTATCAGAACTTTTTGTAAATTATTTCCAATTTTCAATGCCTGAAGGCAGTCTGTTCTACAGTCATTCCAGGAAAAAACTGCTTAATTAGTTGGCTCTCTTCATTCTCTTTTTTCCTATCTTGGCTTTCTCTCTGATAAACTTGATGAATCTAACACAGAGTACAATTTTGATGCTGTGCATGATTTGATAGTGTTTCAGTTCATACACAGCATTATGATTTGAGTTGGGATCTTGTATTCACTATTCAACCCTTTTGTATTGAAGAAACATTACTATAACAGCTGACCCTGAAAAAGATTAAGAAAGAGATGGTGAAAGGCAAATGGGAAAGAGCAATCCAGTTAGAAGGTGACGGTAAGGAGAGATGTAGGATACTAATTACAGTGGGTTATTGGCCAGCCAAGAATAAGGATTAATGTTACTGTACTCCTGCTTCTACAAGAGCAAGTGAACCTCGAGGGGCTAAGCAGCTGAAGGAACAAGAAATTCGGCTCAAGTCATTCTGCACATCCACATTGTTGTGGCACTGTGGGAACTTGGAGTCCATGGCAGTTTCAATTACACATATAGGTGAGCCATTACAATTTTTTAATCTTGAGATACTACATAGATGAGTATTAAAAGGATGTGCGAGTCTCTCTGACTGTGTTATGTGTTATGATTTGCAGGGCTCTTGTTTCATAGGAAGAGTGAGCTGAAACACTGCCTGGAGTAGATACTGATATGAACAATGGTCCAATAACATCCATAGCTAAGGGAAAAAGGAGCTGCGTAGGAAAGATTACTTTGGCAGCAGCTGGTGGTGTAGCCATGGGCTATAGTAAAGCTTATGAAGTAGAGCTGCACTGTTTGCATACTGATGGTTTAACTTGCAAATATATCCCTATATCCTTGTGCGGCAGAAATCAGAATTCCTTATTGAAACGTGTAGGACAAAGAGATTTAGTGACCATATCTGTACCATCTGAATAAACACATTTCTCTAAAAATTTCGGATTCCTCCCTGGCATGCACAATACTGAGAGTTACAGGGGCAGTGTTCTTCCAGGGAGTTTCTGGCTCATTTTTCTGACTCCTTCACCCCAATGAGATGTGACACAGATGTTCTCAAGCTGTTGGATCCAGAGTCCCTGACTTAAGCTTGCCTGACTCTACCACTGCTTTGTACACAGAACTGCCAGTGAGGGGCCCCTGTTCTGCTGTGCACACTCTTTCTCTTTTGCCTTCTGTATGATGGCACTTTCAGCTGCAATTGTGTCTGTAGCTCAGAGAGAGACTAGATCTCCCACAGAGATCTCAGCTATAGCCTATATTAGTCCAAGACTTGCAAAGGGAAATGAAAGGCAGTTGTGGTGTTCTAATTTTGTTTATCTTTCACAAATAAGGAAGTGCTTGCTGAAAATAGATTTGAAGAAGTACTGTGTTGGCTTGAGTCACCATCTAAAGAGGAAAGTGAAGAAGGGTGCTTCAGAAGCCTTTTGCATCTTCCTTTTAAACTAAGAATGATAAGCTTTCCAAGAGGATTAGTCAATTCTAAAGTAAAAGGTGAAAAAAACCAACAGGATGTGTATGCAGTATCAGAAGTACATGGAGTCTACATCTACCACAATACAGTTTATAAATTCAACAAACCATATATTGCTGTAAAAGGAGAAAATCATATTTGGGTTTATTAGACTGAAAAGATACAGAGCAGTAGCTTGCACTTAAGAGACACAAGTTTTTACTTCCCGCTTTGTTCTACAGAATCAAGTTTTATTGCCAGAAACAATGGCAAATGATGTCAGATTTAACTTTGAAAAATACAAATCTGTTCAGTGGAGATGAAGAAATTGTTATTATGCCTGTAATTTGATGATGTTTATGATTAAAACTTCACTGGTTATAAATAAGATATGTAATAGTCATACAATTACATAATATAATGCCCCATAATTTTAGTGTCCTGCTATTGATTTCTTCAATAAAATCTTTAAAATTGTTTAATTTTCAAAATAAAACAGCATTCATAATGTATATTCTGTTTCAATTGCACACTTCAATCGGACACATTGAATTATACATAGAATTTTGAAAGATACTAAGTCTAGTTAGATACCTTCAAAAATGGTAGGCCAATCTCTGTCTCAGTGTTTAGGGGCTGGACTCAGTGATCTCTAGAGGTCCCTTCCAACCCCTATGATTCTGTGATTCTGTAAGTTAATTAAACCTCAAATAGTAAAACATTACTGATAAAAATGGATGAAAGAATTTTATAGGAGATGATCAAAAATTTTTCTGAGGTGATATTTCCACAGGAAGTCAGGTTGTACATAAACAAACAGTAAGAATGAATGAAAAGAAGAGAAAGCAAGAAAGCAAGAGAAAGAGATGAATGTGAGCACTCAGGATTCTTTACAGTCATCAGATCCAAAAATCTGACTTGCAGATCTCTGTAAATGACAAGGAACGAAGGTTAGTTTCCAAACCTGCCTGAAACATAAACTGGACAAACTATGTAGCTCAATTTAGCTTCTTTGATGATAGAAGCTGGAGGTAGAAAACCTTGCCTCTTAGCTTCTGTTATGAACTGCTCCAGTACTGAAAATAGAGATGAAGGTGACCATTCATAATTATTTATAGTATCATTTATGTGACTTGCTGCTGAAAAGAAAGAACAGTAAACATCTAATATGTCTGAAAATCTACCTTGCAAGAAGATATGACTGATATTCTGGAAGATAAACAGAGATTCTCTCTCAGTTGGGACTCTCTCCCTCATCTTGGAGATTTTCCCTTTTGGCTTGAAGGCTTTCTTTTTCTCGTCTCAGAGATCCTCTCAGTTTGGGGATTCTCTTTCTTAGTTTGGACTTTGTCTCAGTTTGAAGAATTTTCCTTTTAGTTTAGAGACTTCGCTTCTCAACTCAGAGACTCCCCCCTTTGGTTCAGAGATTCTCTCTTGATTAGAAGACTCTTTTGACTCAGAGTCTCCCTCTCAGTTTGGACTCTCTCCCTCTTGTTCTCGAGACTTTCTCTCTTGGCTCAGAGGCTCTCCTACTCGGTTTTGGAAACCTTCTCTGAAATAGTGTTGAATAACGTTTGGTGGGCACAACCCAGGCCCAAAGTAATTTGTGCCTCCTTAGATCTGCTGGGGCTGCAAAAATCCTCCCTTAAATAACTGCCTATGTTTCCTGGGTCCTGCAGGTGTTTACAAGTGAAATCCCATGACACCATGGAATGGTTTCTCTAAGGTCTCGCCTAAGTCATTCCTCACTCCCTGCCTCTCAGTATCTTCTGGCTTTGGGGAAGTCTTCCTCCAGATATTATAAGTACAAATACTGAGTAAGATGATGAGGAATGCATTCAGGGAGATTAACAACATGACTATCAACTGAACATTCTAAAAACTTATAAGAGATCCAAGGGAGAAAATGGAAGTCTGCTTAAAAGTTCTGTAAAATTCTAACTCCCTCTGGGGCATAACATTCAATGTTTGAGACAAACTATATTGTATGCAGGCATCAGATAGTTGTTTCCATCAGTGCTTCTAATTTCTTATATATACATGTAAATCCAAAGAGCAGAGTGGCAGACTTAATAAAGATCCAGTACATTATAAGTACTGACATCTGAAACACAATGGGATATAATCCCTTAAAGAAGTGTTTTGAAAGAAATAAGTTCTAGGGAAAGCTGAATACTTTTTCTAGCCTTTGTCTCCATGTAGTAATATAGGTGAAAGTTGCAAGCAATCCTCCATTCATTAAACTGTTTATATTATTATCCAAAAACTGAAAAGGTCACCACATTTTGTGAGGGGAAGCTGAAATAGTTTTCGCCTAAAAAAAAAACAAAATATGAAATATAATAGTGAAGGAGAAAGTGCAAGAAGATGTTGAGTTCTGAGCATTTCAATCTACATTCAGAACAGATACAGGTACCTTTTTCTGTCTGTTTTATTGTTGTTGAATGGCTTGTGAGATAGATAGAACACAGATTGCTTTGAATCAAAACTGCATGAAACCAGAAAGCAGGATGAGGGGACATAAGAAAGCAGGATGTAGTCTCAAAGCTGCTGAGCAGCTTGGAAGCCTTTCATGTGACAGCCTGCAGTTGCTGAAGTCACTGCAGGTGGGACACTCTGCAGAGCCATATGTTACCTGTAGCAGAATACCTCTCACAGCTGGACTCTTACAGCCTGTTCAGATAATTATGTGCTGTGGTAGGGCCATGCATGTAGATGACACTGCTGGAAAGGGATTGGTTGCAGGGAAGAAGATAACACGAGTCTTTGGCTGTAATAAGTTGATGAACAGTTTTTCACGTGGCAAAGTATTTGGTTGCATTGTATTCTTTCACTGGAGATGCTGCTTGTAATAAAATGTGCAGAATTACTCTGGTCATGGCATTGTTTTATGAAGCTGAGTGACTGGCAGCTCTGAACATGGATTGTGAAACTACACACACACAAAGAACAGAAATTCCTGTTCTTCTAAAGACAGTATAGTTAAATTACAAACTCTGCATAGTTTAATTACTGTGCAGCTAAGTTACTGAGTTTCTAAAAAAAGAAACCACAAACGGAAAACAATTTCAAAAGTATGCATGTATGAATTAGATTAGTGCAAAGGTAATAGGAACCACTGAGGCATGTGGCTTTATAGCACCATCCAAAATCACTGGAAACATTAAAATCTAAAATTAAAATTTAAGTAGACCTCACATAAAAGTTGTCTGCTGAGTTACTGTGCCCAGATATTTGTTAGTTCTTAATATCTGTCTGTTCTAAAGAGACATAACAAGTTAGGAAATAATGGTGACAACTAGGGAAGCATTTGTTTGGAAAAAAAATAAAAATCTTTAGGGAACCACAAACATCCAAATCTTGTCAGTGAAACTAGGAATTAAATGGTAGGTAAATCACTAGAATTTAAAGAAACAGATCTAACATTAGGTGCATATTTTCCAATCTGAAATCATGGAATTTATGAATTTCAATTATTCTTTCATGAACTGCTACTCTATTTGGAAGTCAGATGACTATTTTTCTAATTGCTGAATTCACAGTATCACTATGGGGTCTGAAAAAGTGCTCTGTAAAAACAGTTGTATCACTATGCTTATGTCATGTACGAAAAAAAAGTAAAGATATTACTAGCAGTCAAAAGTGTATTTAATCTTAAATGGATACTTATTTGAATTTAGATGTCATACTAAAACTTCTAGTGCTGATAATTTAGATTTTTTTTTCCGCAGCCTACAAACCCATTCAGAGGGATTTTATCTTTTTCCTCTGTTTGCTAGAACCATGCTCCTGGATTAGACACTTAGATCAGCTGTTCTCACCTCTGAAATCATTTGAAATCGGGCCTTTACCTCTGTTCTGCGTTAGATAAAATCCTCCAAATGAAATATATATATTTGTAAGGGTTGCAAAGGCAAAGAGACCAGTTCAAACAAATATCATAAGGAAGGAACTCAAAAAAAGAGGGATCTCCAACAAGAGATCATTACTCAGTGGCAGTCAGCCCTTAGAGGAGGTTTAAGACAGAATTGCCTTCACCTGTGCTCCCAGGGATGACTGGCTCCTTCCTTCATGTGCTCATTCAGTGGTTCAAGCCATGTCTCAGTGGTTCCCATCCAATATGCCAGTTAAGGAAAAAACAGTTCATACAATGAGGATAGAAAACAGTACCTATAGCTATTCTATGAAGCTGAACACTTCTGTAAGTCTAGGAGAAATGGTATTTGTTGAGTAAGAATGGAAAAGCACTATGTGAAAGCTTGAAACGAAGCTTTATTTTGGTGGGTTTGGTCATTGTTATATTTCATAGCTAATGCAATTTTAATGCACTGTTAAGGAGGTTTTTAGGACAAGTAAAAGGGCAGATAATGAAAATGAGAGATGTCAAAGCAATAAGGTGTGAATTTACTAAGTAGTTTTGAGTTACAGTAGGAAATTTATTTCAGGTTAATTTGAAGAAAATTTCTACCTGTTATATATATTTCATGTAGGTAAGGAACTTTAAAGACAGCTTCTTTCACAAGGTAGAATTTTTTTATTAGTATCATCTGCACATATTTGGCTAATCAGGAAGAAGTCCAGAAAATCTGACATTTCTCATTTCTGTGATAATAACTTTCCTTTAGGAACCACTTATTTGTCCTCAAAAACAGACTACTTGTTTGCAAGACGTTTATCATCTCTAGAAAAAAATAAAAATAATAATAATATAATAATATAATATAATATAAATAGACTGCTATTACTACTTCACGTCTCCAGTAAGAGAGGTTTTATTATCCTGATAGCATAAGTGACACCAATGCACAGTGAAATATTTTAGGTGGGTGGCAACTTCCATCAGAAAATTCCTTCTATCTACAATAACTGAAACACAGCATTATAAGCAAAATATTTGAGATATAAGTCAATGAATATATCTCTTACACATAGACAGTGTTTCTAATCTCTCCTTACTTTCCTAGATTAAAACTTCCCTTTCCTTTAAAGGTACACTGAAGCATACATTTAAATTAGTTTTAACAACAAGATCTTCAACCAGGAATCAGGGTTTCAGGACACCTTGTTATCAGCAATTTTTCTAAAAAATTAACTAGTCTGTAAGTAGACATGAACTGAGTATGATGTATCCTATACAATAGCTTGTCAGGTTGATCAGTTGTGTAAGACAATATGATGATATTGCAATATTTTCAACACTCTGAGCAATAACAAACACTTCTATTTTTATTGGCTTTTTCTGGTCAGCAAATAGCTTAGTATGATGACATACTTAGGCAAATCTCCAAGTGAGTGTGCTGAGTACTGTGTTCAGTGTAAGTGTAATAGCTTTCCTCTAACTAAATTGTGGGAATAAGAAGCAGAAATAGATAAGAGAGTCAAAGAGGAAAAAGGGAAGAGATAAGGAGAAAAGAAACATGTTCTGAATAATGAGCTTGATTTATCACTAATTTAATCTGTCTTATGGTAGAAGAATACAAGTGAAATGAAATCAGATAGTCTTGGTAAAAGACTAAAGGACTCAAGACTTGAACTTGGTAAAACTAAGGACTCGAGATTTGAACATTAACATTTCTTAGCAATGGCTTGCTTGGGAAGGGACCTCGAAGGCCACCTAGTTCTTACCCTCCTGCTGTGGGCAGGGTTGCCCCCCATTAGATCACATCCTGGCCTTGAACACCTTCTGCAATGGGGCATTCACAGCTTCTTTGGGCAAGAAGTTACAGTACCTCACTATCATCTGAATAAAGAATTTCCTTCTAGTCTAAAGTCTCCCTTCTTTCAGTTTAAAATCATTCCCTCTATTCAAGTCACTAATTGCCCATGTGAAAACTCATTCTCCATCTTGTTTATAAGTCCCCTAACTACTGGAAGGCCTTAGTGAGGTCTCCCCAGAGCCTTCTATTTTCAATGCTGAACAACTCCAGCCCCTAAGTCTTTAGAATCAGATTTATTATTATTACCAGTCTGAAGAAAAAAACAAAACTGAATTCAAACTTGAGGTGAGGTGCACATGGAGAAAAATTATGGGAATATTTTGGGCTGTTAATGCAACAATGTAGTATTTTTTTCATTTGTCCATTATTTTTGCAATTCATCCAACTCCTACATTTCTACCAGGGAAGAAAGACATCTGTGAAAATTCTGCAAGCTGCTTTTTGAAATAATTCCCATTATTTCAAATATGATAAGTCATCAGGAAGGTTTCTTTTCAAGCTTGTTTTGGTTTTCTCATCACAGAGTACAATACCAAAATGTGTCATTTATCAGAGGTGTTACAGAATCCCCAAATGAAGGAAAATTAAGCTCTTTGTAGGCAAGTTTGGAATTACCATTCATCCAGAAAATGCTTGTTTTTTGATGCATTTTTGGTAGCATCAAAAGGCTAACAATTTCCTTAAAAACCTTTACAGTTCATCGACTACAAGATAAAATCTTCTAGAGAATGTTATAATAAGATCTACAAATGGAATACTTAAAAATGTTTGGAGTTTCTTTATCACATTGGCATGTCAGAATATACAGATTCAGTATTTCTTTGAAACACCCACTTTGCCAGGAAGAAATATTCCAGTTCAGAGCTGGACTCAACCATTCTTGTGAGACCTTTCAAATTCAAGATATTCTGTGATTCTATGTGAAGCCCCTTAAGTCTGCTGCATGTCCCACATTTGGGAACTGCAAAGTTTTTTTCTGTTGTCTACTCCATTGTATCTGACAATATAATTCTTTATTGGCTAACATAATCCTTTATTCCTTCAAGCTGTCAAGGAAATGAAAAAAACGCTTTTTTTTTTGTTAAGAAAAGTCCTACGAACATGTGAAAAAATCCTAAATAAACAAAACCTTGTAAAAAGAAGTTTGGGAGATTTATACAATGATAAATATATAACCAAGCAATTTCCATTCGGTCACAGAAATAGAATGCTTTAAAATCTATGTTAGTTCTTAAAATTAATAAATGTATAACTAGTTGTAAAAAAAAAAGTGCCTGTTTATATATATGGGTGTGTGTGTGTATGAAGTGTGAGAGAGAATATATTTGAGTTATTTATATGAGTATTTAATTGTGCATACTCAAAAACAGCATCATTTTTACTTAGGCTTTTTATAATAGAAGTAAAGTTTACTAGAAAGGAAATAAAAGATGATTGACAGACATTTTTATTGTCCAAGAGTTTTGAAATGTTGACTGTAAATAAGATGCAGTATTATGAAAACAACTTCATGAATAAATTATTAAGTTGTTTTACAACCACCAATTGAAAGTACATTTTTCAATAATTTCTGTTTCTTTTCTAGATAAAAAGCCATGTAAGTGCCTACAGACTTTCTAGTTTTCCTTTTTACCCATTCTGCAAATTGCATTAATATTGTTTCTTACTGTCATTTTCAGGTTTATATCTTACTGAACTTGTGAGATTATAATTTGTCAATCAGTTTTGATAAAGTGTAAGGTCTTTAACAGCAGACATTGCTATTACTATTGGATCTGGCAAGAGAAAGAGTGTTAATTAAGGGATGGAGTGCACTTAAAGTTCAATGCATTATAATAAGCATTGATGTGAGAGATGCACTGTGCAAATAGGTGACAATATAACATAAATTTAGCAAGTCATTGAGATTTTTAAAGTTTGCTCAGGTATCATAGGACTCATTTGAACATTTTAGTTAAAATTACAGTGTCTATTTAATATGAGGAAGCAATCTTACATCTTGTGTGTTATATCAAATGCAATATAATTCGTGTTGGAACTAAATTTTAACATTTTTTGCTGCTTCAGCAAATGTCTGTTTGTATCTACAGCTTTGTCAAAAGGCAATAAAGCAAAAAGCTCATTCATTTCACTAAGAGGATGTAAGTTCTATTTACTTAAAATGAAATTCTAAGACATGCTGCTTCTGTTTTTGTCTGAACAGTTTATTGCTGTCATTTACAAGCATATATTCACCCTTGGTAAAACTGTCTTCCAGATGAAAAAATATGATGCTTACTTAGTGATAAACTATTTTCAGATCAGAGGGGATATTAATTCTGAGATGAGTCATCTGAATTTTGAAAATTAAAAGAAATAGAAGCATGTACATATTAGGGGTGTACTTAAGTTGGAAAATGAATGTTTCCTACAATCATACTTCTCAGAATTGGCTTTTCAACTTAAAACGGAGAAAGTATTTTATGTTGAATATCAGCTACCTTAAAAATCCACACAAAGCTCAAGATCATGGTTTTTCTTGCTATTTGAATAGTCATAAAACATGCTTGGGAAAAGACTAGTGAGATAAAGTGGGTGAGGGTGATACAGATTTTGTGTAACTACAGCATTCAGTACATTTCAGTCAGTGTATGCAATCACTGGATTTAAAATCCCAGTCTTTCTCCTGCAAAAAAGATTGGCATCCGTTATCCTGAGATTAATTGATAAGCATGCATTTTTCAAAATTTATTAGAAGTTTTCTTCTAATTTTTTCTTTTTTTTTTTTTTTAGTTTTCTTTCTGTCATAGCTGTGACATACAATGGTTATTGGTGGACAGGCATTAATTAAGATCCCTGATCACTGTAGTATTAGTGGTAGTACAGAGGTATTCAGTTATTGACAGATTATATAACATATGGCAATGAAGGAATACACATTATACATCAGATCCCTCCTGTTTGTTGCAATATGACTTATACCTTTAATCTACATTGCATCATGGTTTTTGTATATCAGTTTGAATGAATTTACATCTCTTTATTGATGCCAAAGAGGTAAGAAAGCGAGATTGAAAAAGAATACATTGTATGACTTGTTAAATTTATCCAATTGATTATAAATGTATAAATGTACATTTGTCTGTAAAAAGTACAAACTGTTATTTGCCTAAAAACTCATTTATACTTATATTTGGAAGTGATTGTTTGCTGTAATTTCAACAACATGTCCAGTGACATGAAATCTCCAATTTAATGCACAGCAAAATCTTAAATCTTTGAACTTTACCCTTTATTACTCACCAACTGACTAGACAAAATGAACTGATGAACTGTTATACAAAAGGGCAAATTTTTTCACAGTTATTCTGGCTTTTGCCTGTTGTTTCCAGTTGGAGTGGATAACAGGATTTCTAAACATATGTTTACTGAAAAAAGTGACACAAGGCAATTATTTTTAAAAACATTGCCTTTCCTATGGTATATAAAATGTAAAATTTGTTTTTTATTACTTTTGGTGCTCATAGAGTCTCTTGCTTCCTTCTTCACAAAAAGGAAGAAATCCAGACCAGCTTATTTTTAAAACCCTACAATCATTTTGGTGTTTCTGGAAACAGAGACTTTTCAATTTAGCTCAAGATTGTCCAGACATGAGCATCTGCAAAAACTGCAGTCTTCACTTGATTGCAGCATAATTTAGCTACTATACTGCTGGTGTTCATGCACAGAAAGCGGTCTCCAAGTTTAAGTGATGGAGCCTATGTTGTACCTACAAGCTTGACTCTCGAGGAAAGGAGCCTGACATTTTAGTTGTAAAAGTAATATATGAGATACATCACCAGGGGAAAATGCAAGTAGCATCTCTAATGTGTTAATATAAAAAGGAATTAAAATGACAATTGAAAAATAATAAGGACATTAATTTTATAAATACAAAAAATAAATCTTAATCTCATATGGGCATTTAGGTCCATAGAAATCATTTGGCACCTGCAGATTTGTAGGCCAAATTCAAGTGCTATAGTGATGATAAGCTGGGTTAGGAGGTTAGGAACCTGAACCTCCTTTGGTGCAACTTGAGGCCATTCCCTCTAGTCCTGTTGCTATTTACACAGGATAATAACTTGTAAAACAGGAAATTTGTAATACGTGTCAAGCACTGTTACAAAGGAGATGGCAAAATTATAATTTTTTACTATGAACAGATTTCTTTCTTCATATCTTCTATTAGGGTGTTATGCCATTAAAAGGGATACAGAAAAAAGACTTTGCTGATTTTTATTCTTCTCATGCACAATGGACAGAAAATTTTTTTACTCTAACACTTATCCATACTGTATTTAAAAGCTTACTCATTTTTAGTTTCACATCAGTGCTAATGTTATACAAGTTTAATGTGTGAAATAACTTTATCATAAATCAGGGCCTCCATTTTGTCTTTCACTTCATTTATTTTTTTTTTTCTTTAAGAGCCTAGTGTGTAAATACTGATGGCATATTTTGTGCCAACATTTTTTCAATACTTCATATATCTGTAATATATTATAGAATAGCATTCTAGACAGAGAACAAAGAAAAAATAGGGTTGATATAAATTTATTTCAGTCTTACAATATCTGTTGTGCAGTGGGTAAAACAGATAGTTGGTGGTGAATTTATAATGTATGCAACCAAGTAGAAGAGACTCTGGTTGTAGGAGGGACACGGGAGGTGTATCAGCCTCTGACCAGCATGCATGTGACAGTCACCTCATGATAGTCCCTCTTCTGACCAAATCAGGCATGAAATTGACTGAGACAACAAATGCTTCTCAGTTAATTAATGAGTATTTTTAACTGAATAACAGCTATAAAGATAAATACAATGCTGACCAGGATCTTTAGGTTTAGAGGCCCTAATTAAGCCATGTGTGAGCCCCAAACTACCAAAAGTGGATCATTTTAAAAATATGAAATTTTGGCAGTCTGGTGATAATGCATTTAATGTAACAACACATAGAGTCGAGGTGGCCACAGCTAAGAATTTCTGATCTTTGTATTACAGTGCACTGCTTGGCATTTGTTCCCTAGCCATACCTGTCGTAGTATATCTAGTATCTCTAAGTTTTATTGAAAGTTACTAGTGAGTAAGAATCTGAGTCATATTTCACTGATACAATTTACTACACTTCTGTTCACATTTTGAAAGATGCCTAGCTGCAACATGTAGGTCTACTACTTGCAAAATAGTTGTTAAAAGAAATGCAGACAAATTATTGTGGAATACTGGGATACTAACTTGATGAGAACCAGACAATTAGCATCCTGTCAGCAGGTAAGAATCACAGAATCACAGAATTGTAAGGTTTTGGAAGGGACCTCTGGATATCATTTAGTCCAAACCCCAAGAAGTCTTAAAGCACAATAAAAATATGGTGCATTAGGAAGTTACTAGCCCGGACCACACAAGGTCCTAAGTTAGCCCATAGAATAAACAGTGTTGCAAGCAGCAAAACATATTTTCAGGATGTTGTCTGCTCTACATTTATAGAGGGTACATCTTATGAATAAGGTAGTATGAAAGAAGAAAATACAGAATATTCATAATTTAGTGAGTGTAATATTAGTAATTGCATCTCTTGAGAATTATTTTTCTTTCTTAAAAATTTTTATTTTTCATTTCTTTCTCTTAAAAATCATTTAAAGTAATCCCCATAATGATGATCTCATGTTTTAAATATCAATTAAATGTCAATAGTATCATCCTGTATATATAAGTAATATTTTTTACATGTGGTGATACAGCTGCATGATTATTTAGTTGTATTTCAGTGTTATAATTTACAGCCTGTGTATATTCTATTACTTGGCCTACTGTTACTGCAACAATCAGAAGACCGTGAGGAAAATAAATTTCCTCATGGGATTTTCACAGTGTGGGTATTTTTGCCCCATTTTCCCAGTCAAACAAATGAAACTGTGTTGTTAACACTTTATTTTCTGTATTTATATCTAACATCCTATCTGTAGCTCACAAGCAAGGAAATGTAAGATGACATGGTTTTGAACAGCAGAAGCCAAGATGCAAGAAGCAGTATAAACTATTCCCTCATAAGTGTCTGTACCGAAGGTTTCCATGACTCAGTTCTTGGAGCTTACCATATCAAGTAACCTTGCTGAAGGTTTTTGGGGACCAAACAAAGGATGTGAAAACCATGAGGCAGTGGGTAGTGTGTCTCAGCAGTGGAGACAACAGTGTGGAAAGGCAAGCCACATTCTGGATGGACATACACAGTAGTCATACCACAAAATGAAGAGCATTCTTGATCAGCTCATCCAGTGAATCAGCTATTTTGAAAGTTAGCGTTTCATAGCTGAAAATCTGCTCTATCATACCATGTTACTATGCTCTTAGTATGTTTTGTAATTTCTATGGAAATAAGTGAAAGGCATTATTTTAAGAGCAATCTATGCAATATAGTTACCATAAGACAAAGACTACAGGTCCTAGATGTCAGATAACTGTAGTATGGTTATAGCTGGAAGCACTAATGAACATTTTTTTAATTACTCAGTCAACCTGAGAACAGATATACTCTTCTAGTACAGCAATATAATGCCTTCTCATATCCACATTTATAAGAAATAGCAGGTTTGTTTATCTCTTGTAGAAACTTTAGGAAGTCATATTCCAGCTAGTAAGCTTACTACAATTTTCAGTAAAAGTCTGACATTTGATATTAGCACTTAAGATGAGCGCTCAATCTGTTATCCATTTTCTGACTTCTGGGGATGCAAAAGGAAGTTTGGCAGGCATTGCTAGCAATTAAACAAGTAGCTGGCATTTTTATACCACAGTTTCTCAGGTTAAATGTGTTTGTCTGCAGCCTTGGCAGCATAAAGCTTTGCTTCCCTTCTGACACTGCTCAACTGCTGAAGCAGTCCAATGCCATGAGGTATTTCCTTTGATTTCTGTATGAAAATACAGTTACATACACAGATCCTTACATTTTCTCACTGATCCAAGATATTCTTAGAAACTAGCCAAAGCCAACTTAAAAAAATCTTTCATCTACTCCTTTATTCTTGGACCGTGTGCTTAATTAGTATAACCTATGAATTTTTCCAGCTCCTTACTAGTATTTATTATGATAGTCACATTTAGATTCATTGAGTTCCAGATCATGCTTTAATTAGACCCCTTGTGTTTTACAGCATAAAATTGAAGTATAAATTCCACTTGCATGCTACCACTAACAGCTATCAACTTTTTTGACTGTACTAAAACACACTGCACTCAATACTTGACTTCAGTGAGTGATGTATATAGAGAACAGGCTGTACAGAATTGCTGGATGACAAATAAGTTTCCAGTTTGGAACAGCTAAAGCAGTTTCCCAAAGGCTTACATTTGCCACAGAGGAATGAGCAAGCAGGCAGGCCATGCAGGCAGTGAATGCACCACAATATGCAGTGGATCACTGCGGCATTGGGTGTGGGCAACAAAAAGGGAATTTGTGTTGCACTGTTAGAAAATTTATGTCACCAAGAGGTGAATTCCAATTTCATTTCTATTATTAAACAAATGTCAACCAGGCTGATTAAAAGTTAGAGAAACTGAACAAAGAGTCTCTTTTTTTCTGCAAATTTTTATCAATGTTTGGAAAATCAGCCAGCCACCTACATTCAGAGAAGGTAGAGATTATAAAAAAAAGGGGAAAAAAACCTGCAGGCTGACCCCACTACTTCCTTCAAACAGTGACAGCCATTATTCTACAACTGTGACCATTGGAGATTTGGCACAGTATTCATTTAATATTTAAACTTCCAGCCATTGAGTCAGAACAGAACCTGTAGAGCTGCAAAGGGAAGCCATGGGCACTTATATAGACCTCCAGCCAGATGAGATCTTTGAAAAACTAAATCGGTGTGCTATGTAAATTATTCAAGGGCAGCAAATCACTAGCAAAATAAATAAATGTTTCCATACACCACTATGTAACGTATCAATATTAATGAGTGCAGTGAAGAAAAAACACAGAGCAGGAGGAGTAAAAGGGAAGAGTAGAAGAAAAGAACTAATAGTCACATGCAGCCGGCACCTAAGTGGATGAATTCTGTAACTATACTGTATCTATTCATTATATATTCAAAATGCTCAGCGTCAAAATCAGTGGGGGTTGCAGTAGAAAGATTATTATACTATATATATGACAGCATCTGCTGGGTGCCTCAAGCATGGCCATTTGTTTGATTGAACAAATCCATGAACACAAGGAATTTTTCCCAGCAAATTTACTGAGGCTGTCATTTGTATGACAAAAGCAAAACAGAGGATCAACTCATCTATACGGATGACCACTAAGGGAATATGCCATAAGAACTTCTTACTTACGAATTATCTGAACTACTGGTATAGGCTCTGAAATGAAAACAACTTTGAAAATAACTGAATTGAACTGTGCTGCTCCATTATGCATAATGTAGCAGTTTTCCCAAAATATTTCAGAAGTGATTCAAGGCTCTGTTTAATCACTTATACTTTCTCCTAGGCCATCCAAAAAGGTAACATTTGATCATTTTTTAACTGTACATTTTAGCACATTCTACTCTTGAGCAATCCAGATATGGAAATTTATGTGTGCTGGCAAATTACATCAATTTATTTGCTGTGGTTTAATGTCATTAACTCACACGATAGGAGACACTGAGCTCAACATCTCTCCTTTTATGTACAAATAACCCCCTGGGTGATATATCACATGAAACCCAATTACTGCACATAATAAAGTGACACTACAAATAAAAACATATTTCCTAATTTGGTTATATTCAAAGATGAACAGTTAGTAAGCACACATTTGGCACAGCATCAGTAATCAGCACAACTTCTCTAGTTAGGGAATAATCTAAAGCATGTGATCCTGCGTAGCAGCAGAAGTGGGTGAGAAGCCCCTGCCTGTTCCCGGCCCAATTGCTCCATGCTTCTGGACGACTTCTACAAAGGGTGAAGTGAGGATGGCTGCAGAGCAGCACCCTGGGGAACTCTCGTGACAGGTTTGGGCCCAACACTAGCTCTCCATAGGATAACCTTTCAGCATTCCTCCAGAACTGCAGGCAATTGATTTGTGAACCCATCTGTTTGGGACATGCAGATGCACATTTGGCATCTGTAAAATAAATATGTCTCCATTTATTAGAAGCACTTGTCATTTCTATTGTAATGTGAGATAGGTTAGTGATTTCCTGTCTACGGTCTAGGAACTGATCTAGAAAGAGCTACTCACTGTTTCAAAAAGCTCACACTACAGTGCATTTTATGGCTGCTTTTTAAAGGACCATTGAGTGGACCGACACTGGTAGGAAATGGACATCTGAGCAATGGAAAAACTCATGTAAGAAGACATGTGACAGCAAGATTGGTGTATCTCAAGTAGGAGAGAGGGTCTGAAAGCCTGGCTGGGGATGGTCAGCAGCCCTGGCACAAGGCTGGGAAGGTAGCATGACTGGAATACATGCTTTTCTGATTTTGAAATAATGCTCCCCTCTTTGCCATTAACTTCAGCTTCACTTGAAAGCATTATCAATTTAGCTGTTTTTGTATGTGAGTTAGACCTGAGAATTGCAGTTAAATGAAAACTGTTTCAGAGGCTACTGCAGGCAGTCCAGTCTTTACACTCCTGGAATCTCGTCTGATTCTCTGAATAATCACCAAGATACTCATTCCAGATAAAGCAAGCTTCATGTGCAGAATAAAAGCAAGCAAGACCTAAAACTATATTTGTGTGGTTACCATTCTCTGTCCTGACACCATAAGCAATATTTGTCTTCATATTTACTTCTAGAAACATGAATGCCATACAGGCCATATGTATTAGTTTCCATAATAATAATCTTGACCCTTCTCTAGAAACTTGTCATTATTAGAAATGCACAATTTCAGCCTTCAAGGAATTAATGATACAAGATCAGATACCAGCAACTGTCCCCTAACTGATATCATAGACTTTGCTTGCTGTTACTGTTTCAGAATGTCAGGATTTTGTAAACTTATAAATAAGAACAAAATAAATACGTTGTCTTCTACATAAAACAGGACTATTTATCAACCCTGGGGATGTTGTTGAGAGAAAATAAGAAAAATCAAATGCAGAAATGCTTTTGATATACTGGTTGATGACACAATAAGATGTAAAACACAGCTTGGAAAAAAAGTAAATTCAATGAAGGGGTAAATTTTCCTCAAGATTAATCCCCCCAGGGATGTGCAGAACAGCCCTTGAGAACTTTGGAAAGAGAAAGCAAACTTATACACAGAAGCAAATGGTAGGGTACATTTCCCTTTTCTCTGAAATTTTTCAGGTATCAAACATTGACACTGCAGGAAAATTCAAGGACATATTGTGTGATTAAAACTATTATTTATAGCAGAATTGGAACTAACACTAAAAAAATCTGAGTTTGGACTAGACTCATGGAGTATTTGAGCGTTCACAAATTTAAAGGCAGCTTTTGGGCAAAATCAAGTGAGTACAACCATACCTTTAACTTGCCTTTGCAAAATGGGTAAGATCAATTATTTAATATGGTATCCCATGATAATGCCTTGCCACAACCAGGAATCTCAAAAAAAGTATTTGTTGAGAATAAGAGGGGTCGATATGTGACACAGGGAAAATGGATTTAATTTGTTATCAATTATTGTTATTCAATTTGTTATGCATTACTCTTTCAGCAAAAAAAAATAATTTTTCTAGATCTGTATTTCTGATCGTATATGCTAAACAGAAGAAAAAGAATTTCAAATATTCTCAAATAATTAATGATAAAAACATTCTGGGAACATTCTATGCAGCAGCCAAAAGAGGCTTCAGGTAGACATCGTTCAGTAAGAAAGTCTCAGAAATGTATTTGCGTTGAAGCAAATTGCTCATTCTTATTAAAATAAATAAATATAGCTCATGATATGCTTTTGTATGGTCCTTATAAATATACATTACTCAGATAAATTTTACATTCATTTAGTGTTTAAATAATTCTGTCCTTGTAAATACAATTGCCATGCTAATGTGATATTAACATAAATTTACACAAACTTTCCTTAAAGTAACAATTTTATAAAGGACACTGGCTTGCAAATGCCAGTATGCAAAATACGTAACTGCCACAAAAACGAAAGTAATGTTCTGCTCTATTTTATCTTCACTGAATAATGAAAATAATGGATTTAGGTGAGCAGCGCTTCAAAAAGTGACTTGTGTTCAGTGGATCTAGTTTCAAATCAAGTAGAATTTTGTTGGCTGAAAAAGCTGATTCTAGCACATAACAGCAGAGTACAGTAGTATATCACTTGGTTGAACACTATTTCAGAAAAGACTATGCCATTTAAATGTTACAAAAAGAAAACTGCTAGCTTTCTTGACATGTTTGTCCCTATATTAAATAGTTGTATCCACAGGAGTATTTTCACAGTCTTCTTCTCTACTATGGCACCTTATAAATGTGTTTGTGTTTTTCCTCATTCCTATGCTTTCATTTGTTCAATTATAATGGGGTTCCAAGTAGGTTAGCTAGTGATAACTAAACTGAGTGAAATAATACCAGCTATCACTGTTATTTATTTTGTTGCCTCTCCTTTGTGAATTATTTTTGAAAGAAGACTATATAGCAACTATAAGGCCATACAAAAAATGATGCATGATAAAAGTTATTATTGAAACATGTTCTAAGCATCGCAGTAGGGCTGTGGCAGTAGCTAATAATAAATACATAATGAATCCAAGTATTTCTTTCTTCTTAGGAACTCATCAACCACTAATTCTAATAGCTTAGTGCACAGTGAACTGAGTGGAAAGCAAATGTTAGTTCTATAAACAAAATAATTTCCCTAGGAAGACTGTACTACTAAACTTTGCAATACTAGACATAGAAGACTGTAGAAACAGGTGTGTGCGCTGAGGGTGAATGACTCTGTAATAAAAACATGTATGTTTAAATAAAATGAAATATATTCTGTTCAAGTAACAATTTTGATTTCTCTTGTTCATGTGCTCTTTATGTTTCCTCTTCTCAGTTATCTGTTGATTGGGTTCAGGAGACCAAACCCGTGGGCATAAACACCAATGATTTATCTTGGGGGAACTGAGACAGCTAACAAAATGTAATGCAATAAAAAATGGAATGTTTTTCATGAGATGTCAGAATAATTGAACTCTAAATCTCTGAATCTCACAGTATATGGGGGAAAATCTAAGCGAGTATTTCATTCTAATTGACTTTGTAACTGAAGGACAGAGTGAGAGATTGACAAAAGAAAAAACAAATCCCAGTTTTGGAGGAATGTTTACAAAAGTTTTCAAAGTTATATTATGGTCCTTTTAAATGGGATTGAAATACCTTGTTTGTATGGAGGAAAAAAAAAGTATTTAATCCTGCTTAGTCAAATAATTTTAATTTTAAACAAAACATGTATCTAAATAAATAAATAAATGAAGCCAACAACTAGTGTGCATTACAAAAACAGGAGTTTCTAGTCCCTTACGGAGAACCTCTTTTTAACTTCTACTGAAAATGCCTGTATAGTGCATTCAGTAGTGGTTGGGTTCTTCCAGCTCTAAACAGCTTCTGGTTTAGATAATTAGGTCTCCAGGCATTTCCATTAGTATCAGTTTATTACAAGACCAACAGGTCCTAACTTGAATATTTAATTACTAAGTAACAAATATATAATTGCTGGGCAAATTTTTAATAAAAAAATGCATGGATTTTCTTTTTTCCTAAGATTTGTAATTGGATTATAAAATGGATAAACACAAATGACCAATAGCTTCAGATGCTGGGATCCTATATATTCATGTTACACTTTACTTTGTTGGTCAGCTAAGATACAACACATTCATTCACCCTTCGCCTCCACTTCCTACTAGGATGGAGGAGAGAGTTGGGAAAAAATAAGTTATGGATTGAGATAAAAACTGTTCACTAAGTCTGAATATGGAGAAAATTAAAAAAAATATATAGCTATGGTAACAGTATATGTATGTATCAGCAGAAAGCCTTATTTTGAGAGCTCCAGTGATACTTCTGTGCTACACACAACATGAAACAAAAGTCTTGAAATAGAATGGATTTCAAACTAGAAGACTTATAGCAGCAATAAAATGGCATTGAAAAATCAGGCAATTTTACTAAGAACTGTGAATATGGTGTACAGACAAATGGGACCTTGATAGCAGGTCTGATAGGCAAGTCTGACAAATGCTTTGGGGAAACCTAAAAGGAGATTCAGTCAATACGCATGAGTATAAATCTTTCAAATAGCTGTACCAAGTAATGCAGAAAGATCACTTATCTTTTCTAGTTACAGATACATAATGGGGAGCAATGAGCAAAGCACAATAGACTGCTGAAGTGAATAGCTTTAGCTTCAAAGATGTGAACAAAACTTATACCTATTTTAAAGATTTCTTCCAGGGGCAACTGGTTTAACGCAGAAGGCTAGTGATATTGGTGTAATATAAAAACCTAAAACTTGAAGACAAACTAAGAAAAACTAAAAAAATACCTTTATCTCTTCAGTTCAAGAAGTTCCTGTTTTGAAACACCTGTCACCTAATCAGAGCCTTTCTTTATGACTGGTCCTTAAATTTGACCCAGTGTCCTCTACTCAGCTCAATAAACTGGTTTTATCAAATACATGACTCTTGTGTGGCTGAAGATTATCCATCAGAAAGGGATTTGTCTTCATATGAGGTCATCAAGTGTTAATGCTTTCTTTATGGTGCTTGTTTAATTATTTGCAACTTGGCATTTGATCAGGACTCTAACCTTACTAATTATTACTAATTAAATGAAAAGCAGCTTAGTAGTGCTTCAGCCAGTATGTCTTTGCTGAATAGGTAATCAAATTTTCTTTTCTCATAGCTGCCCTACAGCCAGTTGGCTGGCTATCTCTGTCTTTTAGAACTTTTGGGCAGCAAACTGAATGTAGATATTAATAAATATTAAAAATTAACATGAAAATATTCAATGCTAAATAGAGGACAGGCTGAAGTTTACAAAGCTCATTCCAAATTAGCTGAGATTCAGTTTTTGTTTGGACACTACTAAATATTGAAGGCTGTTTAACTGAACAAAAGATAATAAAAATTAGATTCATGTGTTTTCAAAGAAGAGTATATACAAAACATTTTTAATTGTCCTCTTACATTGATTTAATTCTTCTACCTTTCTTAAAATCATTTCTGCTAAAATTTCTGACTTCATTTGTAGTTTATTACTTTGAACAAAAGTTTTGTTATGTGTCAGATCTCACTGTCAAAAGGAAATTTCTTTGAGGAATATCCTCAAAATAGAGTAAGTTCTGTGCCTCATATCTCAAATTGATCAATTTCTTTCTAGCACCAATTGTGGCTTAAAGAGTGTGTGGCTAACATTTTGGGCAGACACTTCCCTGGGAGTCACCTCTTCTGTTCATGTGGGCAGTTCCTTTTCTTTCCTCCAGTAGTCCTGAAAATCATCACACTAACTTGGAGGCTGACTAGAATTACACAGAAGTGAGGTCGCTGCAAACAGTAATATTTTGGGTCACTAATCATATAGTGTAATTAGGAATGAGAGGGACATATGCTTTTATCAGTATGTTTCTCATGTTCCATTCAAATTTGTGACAGTATGCAAATATCTTGCAATGAATTGAACAGCAAAAAATGCAATAGAAATAGTTATCACTGTATTTTGCTTAACTGTAAACTGTAAACAAGATCTGCTCAGCAGAATTAGAAATATTTCTAGATATCTCTTGGGATATGGCAAATACTTTGGAGGAAGGGATCTGTGTGAACAAACATATAATGGCCAGGACAAAGGAGGAGGTCATGGGGAGGGAGGAGCTTGCTACCACACACTGGAATATTCTTTAAATATTACGTATTTGCTGAAATAAAAATTAAAAATACTTTTTTTTTTTTCTTTTCAGATGAAATAACTATTCCCAAACTTATTTTCAAAAGTACACACACGTAGAAAAATTTTAGAATAGCTAATTTTTAGATTTAAGAAATTGTTTTTAAGATATTGGATTTTAGTGTGAAATACATTTTCTCACAATGTTGATTTTTTATTAAAAATCTAGTTTTCACATATACAAGAGACTATGAATAAATACGAAATGTTTATAACTGTGATAACTAGTTAAGATTACTTTTATCCTTTGCTTTATGATGCAGGGAAATTTAATCAGATGCCTTAAAATGGATATTGGCCACATGAGTATTGCTCATTTTACACCACTGGTTAACTACATACTCATTTCAGAAAGTCATTGGGAGCAACAGCCTGCTAAGGCTCTTTAGATAGCAGTGGTGATGACTTTCAGTATCTCAGTTATATTTTCAAAACAAGAGTGGGATATTATTGAAAGAAATACCTTATTTAATCTGTGTACTGAACTTGAAATTCAATAGCTTCATGCCATCAGTAGGAACAGGGGTGCAAATTCTGTCTAGTCTCTGCTGGGGACTTTACCTTTGTACCTTGCTCAGATGTGAATACACTGCTTTTTAATTGTTTGCTTTTTAACAGCTTTGAGCCTTGGCAGTTAAGAAGCAGACAAGAGAAAGTTGGTGTTTTCCCTGATTGATAAGATTTTAAAGAAGCATCTATATTAGTGAGAGCTTAACTCTCTGTAGCTATTAGAATGCATACAGATGGAACCCAAGCCAGTGCATACAATGTGATGATAAAAATTAAGACAGGATTCCAACCATCAATTAGTTTAATTCTGAAATTTAGTTGTTTGGTTTTTCTGATATTGAAGAGTATCTCTTGGCTAATAATTATTGTTTTTGAGCATTGTTCTTCAGTGCTTCTTAAATTCTTAGTCTTACATATACAAAATGAAAGCTTTCTTTGTCTCAAGTATTTTCTGTTGACACCTGTGGCTACATAAAAATCAATTACAAGCCAATTTTAAACGCAGTGTAGTATGCCATAGAGTTATAAAGAAGAAAGGTAATCAGGGCAGTGTATCTATCTTAAGAAAAATCTGTGAAAGAAAGTACATACTATTATATCAAAGCAAGCCTAATGCCTTTATTCATATTACAGCTGGTCTTTGGGATGGCTGTCATTTGTGTGCCAAGAAAGTTGTGAACAATTCAGGTTTCTTTGCTCAGTTTTAACATTTCTTGGAACTTCTTAGTTCCTGATTTCAGACTTTAAAAGTCTCAGTTAAGCATAAACACTTCACTAACTTCCAAAGACATTCCTGGTAGACAGGAAATTGCAGAAGAAAACTGCTAAAAATTATTTTTGTTGTATTGGAGTGGAATAGTAGAGCCTGAAACTAGTCCTAGACCTCCACAATTTTGTGCTCACTAAACTCAACTACTGAAGATGCTTCTTTGCCATTCCATCTTGGGACTTGCAGCATGATAAACTCACTGAGAACCAGCCAGCTTGGGACTGAAATGACAATTTCAAATCCAGTGCTAATTATGGAAAAATAGATATGAGCAACAGAGTAGATGGACCATTAAAAGAAGGCTCTGTGTTAATGTTGTCCAGTGCAAAGGATGACATAAAGTTGCAAAATAAATATAAACCTGGAAATCTGTCAGTTCTTCTTTTTTTCCTCAGAACGGTGTTATTATCCAAGCACACTTCTTATAACATAAATTGTATAAAAACATTAATTTCCTCAACAAGTTTTACTATCATTTAAAAGGAGTGAAATCTAATACTAACATTTTCAATTTTACAACAGAAAATCTGAAAAAAAATCTCTGAGGAATGAAATAGCAGGAGGTCGATACATTAAATAATACCCAGATAATCCCATCCCTAAATTCCTATAGTACTTTCCAGAAATAAAGATAACATAAAATTCAGCGAGCTGCTCAGAAAAGGAAAAAAAACAACACATAAACCCACAAACAACAACAACAACAACAAAAAACATACACAACAAACCACCTCTCTACCCTATGAACTCATAACCATCATTAAATTAATATTCATCTCAGATCTGAAGGTCACAGTTCTTAGCTATAGAATCTTAAATAGGCTAAGCCCTCTTGGTGTCAAAGATCTCTGCATTTGTGTTAGACATCTGTGCTTAATGGGGATTCCACAGCCTGCCCTTTTCACTTTATTTTTTCTTCCATGTGGGTAAGCAGCAGTTCATTCTCATTGTAGTGACGCTAACTGCAAGCTTGTTATCACAAAGATTTTTACAGCATCCAAATACAAGAATTTGGAGGGACAACTTTTCCTTTCATCAAATGAGGCAAATCTTAATATTGTGAAATTTAAATATTTATTTGTTAATATCTTAATCTTCATTTTACATGTTCCATTTATGCTGTCTTTGTAAGAAAATGCAGTTGCACTGGGAAAACTTGAAAACTAAAAACAGTCATTTTTATAGAAATGAAAACAGTCACAATTAGGTAGTTTGATAAAACAGAGTAACAGTATTATGTGCAACTTTCAGAGAACAAAGTAAAACAGGTTATATCTTGTATATCTTGTTTTATGTCATTTCATCTGATATTTGCAAAATATTCTTTTCCAGAGTGGTTGTGATTTACACTGTTATTGCACATCTTTTGTCCACTAAGTGGTTAATATAAGGTCAAAGCTCTTCAGAAACTCCTCCACATGTATTATAAACAAATATATATATATATATATGATTTTCTTCAGAAACCTGGACAATTTATACCCTTTCAAGCAAGGAGCTTCTTAAGAACAAAGATTAGTTTAAATTCTCAAGGAAATGAAGGTGAACTTAGCTTTGAACTCCTAATACTTTTCCTAGACTGCTGTGTCTTATTCAGATAACATTGAACACAGCATTTAGTCTTCAGTGAAATCATTCTAAGTAGCTGAAAACACAGCCTTCTGAGGAACAGAGGAACATCCTGAAATGCACACGGATGAGTTCTTGAGTTCTGTGGTTACGCTTGTAACTTAATTTCTGTACATGTTATATGGAATACTGAATTCCTTAGTATGTTGAACAGAGAAGACTAAATTGAATGGTAGCTGTTTGTAAAAAACAAACAGAAAAAAAAACAACAACAAAAACAAGACGCTGTAAGAAAGAAGATGAAGAAGAAAATGGAAAATCTTTGGTATGCAGGAGAAAATATAATACAGGAAGCAGTGTGGTGAAGCATCAAGTGAGTGGAGTGGACAGAAATGAGAGTAAGATGGACAGAGGTGAGGTGAGAAAAAATTGGGGCAAAGGCTTTGCAGAGAGAAAACAGTGAAAGGACTTTAAAAGCCCAGACCTTACATGAGCAATTACTTCCTCTGCTAAAGGAAATCTCTTCAGATAGTGAAAAGTGAAGAACTCTCATACACCTTCAACCCATGTTAAAGTAGTAATCGAAATAGAAAATAAGAATAGCAAATAAAATTTGCTATCTGTACATATATGGTTACTTCTCCTATCTTTTCCTTCCTACCCGACTGTAAATCATCTTTTCTATGGCAAAGTTTATGGAAAAAAAAACAATAAATTTCAACAGCCAGGACTCCAGGGTAGGGTATACACTGCCTGAAACCTAAAACAGGCACCAGATTCCTTTCCTTCATCATTAGTTCTTTTTAATCATCGACACTTGTCTTTTGGATGATTTTGACTCTTCACAGCTTTTAGAGAAACCAGACAAAGGGGCAAGAGAAAAAGGGGCAAATAACTGCTCCAAAAATAGAAGACAGAAACAAGGTTAGTCAACTGTTGGTATAAAAGGAGGTCACTGACAGAGTTCTGCAGAATGTTGCCTCACTGTCTGTACTGCTTAACACATTAATAAAGAATGTGGAAAATCTGGGAAGCAGGAAGGCGACAAAAACTGCTTCTGATGAGTATTTACTCAGGATGAAAAGGATAAGGGCAGACAGTGAAACACTGCTAAAGGACTATAGAAGACTGACTGAGAAATGAAAACAGCACATGTTAATTACTGTAGGGAACTGTAAAGGTCTTATTTATTCACATACAAAACTTCACATATAAAATGAAGTGTGTTGGGCTGACCATTCTTATTGAGGAACACAGTTCATAGGTTATGCTAAATAGCTCAGTGAAAAACCCAACTTTCATCTCTTGGTTCTCTTAGGGTAAGAACAGCCTCTTATTTTTATTCTCTCATTTTGGATAAAAATTATGCTGCCCAAGGTCCTCAAGGGGTTATCTCAAGATAGCAAGCATTTTAAAGCACAATTTATTTTTCCAGTCTGCAAAGCTGCAGTGTTTGTTTTGTGACACATTAATCTAATTCCATTTGCTCCATTGATAATTAGCAAAGGACACTCATGGTGGCGTCTCAGAGTTGTAAAATGCTTTTTTACACTTGTGATAGCATGCTGGGTACTCACAGCTGAACTCACAGCATTTTATATCAAGCTTCTGAGATGATAAGAATGTTAGGATTTATAGTGGAAGCTGACAAGTGCACTTTAAACAAGCCATAAATGTGAAGCCTGTGTCTGAGTGTGAAACAAAATGGTCAGTGACTGAGGACAAAGGTTAACAAGATGGCAGTAATAAAACTGATTTAAGTGAAGGGCCCTTCAAAACTATTTTAATATCACATCTTAATTTTCCACACCACATGGGATTTTTTCCCCTTGTTTCTCAATAATTAGACACGTGAAATCACAATCAAGAAAAAAGTTATAGAGTATGGCATCACAGTCTATTTATTATCGTTTTGCCTTTTCAAGGCATTGTAAGACATTTTTCTTCTAAAGACTGATCCTCAGACTGGGCTTGTGTGGAAATTACACTGATTTATAGATGTGTCTTTGGAGAGTTACATTTATGGACAGTTCTACTGAGTTCCTCATAGTCTTCAAAATACAACTGCTACCTCTTAGACAGAAGAACTTTAAATTCAGACTTCATTATAGTCTGTACTGGAACAAGATTATCAATATTTCTTGTCTGCAGGCAGTTAGAGAGAAAAAAAGAAAGCCTTAGAAGTAACTCTGTTTTGGTCAACAGGTTGACTTTGGTGTAAATGAATCCACTTCTGCTTTTACTGACAAAAACATTATACAAAAATTTGAATAATTCAAACTGAAACTGAAGAAAACCCCAACTGCTTCATTTTGTCTTGAGGGATCTGGGTGCTCATTGAATGTAATGCATAGTACTGGAACAAATTGGTTCACATTATTTATAAACTGTGAAAATCAAGCTTTTGTGTTCACGAAAGGGTGTGCATGCAGGTATATTAATATTATAAACTTAGGCACCTGTAATGATATACTTTCATATCATAAATATTCATAGTCTAAGCAGTCATATGATTATTTTATTCACCAAGAATGAAGCAATACTAAATAATAATGAACCAATACTAAATAATAATGAAATCTAATATGCTGAACAGAAAGTATGAAAGCCATTCAACATAAAATAAGAATAGGAAGAATAGATCAAAACTAAACAATGAAACAAACAAACAAACAAACAAAAAAGTAAACCCTAGAAACCTAGAAAAAAAGCCACAGAAAACTTCTGTAGGAAAATAAAAAAAAAGAAAGGGTGACAGCCTAAATACATATTTATCCGCATCAACAAATAAAGAAGCATCATAAATATGTTCAAGATCACCAGACAATTTTCACAAAACAGCTGCTGAGAGATTACCAAAACTCTCATCCTTGAGTCCACTGACAATTTTGGAGAAATGTAGCAAAATCTAGTCTGAAGGACTCAGGACTCATTGCCACACAATTAACTATATAAATTGCTGACTTCCTGCTTGTTAACTATCTTGTCCAAGTAGTTTGCATTAAGACAAAGAAAGGCCAAAGAAAAAAAAAGAAGGCACCAAAATAAAATAACCCCCCAACAAAATAAGCCATTTTGCCAGTGTTGGACCTACAATATACATAAGGTGTTCTGATTACGTATCTGAAATCTAAAGGATTTTCATTGCATGAACACAAAATGAAAGCATTGAAATACTGTTGGATCTTTTTAAGAAAAAGTGTACGATCATAACTTTTTTAGTACTGCTTAGTATTGTTTCTGTTAAAGACCTGCCTCAGCTTTTGGTAGCTACGTTTGGTGGACTGAGTAAGACATTATCTTCCAATTCTGCCATATTATATTCTTGCCTATTGCTAAAGACATGAGAACTACTTTGAAATAAATACATTAAGTCAAAAGCAACCAAAGTCAAGAAGTCTAAGGCAGATCTCAGCTGAGAAAGCAAACGACAAAATACTAGGAAATGAGGAGGTGTCCCAATATTCACTCAATATTTCCTCTCCCATGAAATCAATCCAGGACTTGCAATAGCTTGCCAGGCTGCCTTGAAATACAAGATGCGCTCCACCATGCTCTAATTATTGTCCAGAACAAAGTCTTCATTTCATGATAATAAAGATATTCTCAGGAGATGCGAGTCATTAACCATTTAACAGTGTCAGAATGGATGCAGCTAAAGATTTAGAAAACTAGTATTTCCTAGTGACAGGCTCCTTTTGTATTGTACGTGCTCTGAAGTTACAGGTTTTTTGTTTTTTTTTTTTCCATAGCTCATCTTCAAAGTGGGTAGAATTTCTCCCCAGCACCCATCTCACAATGCTCTCTTTCTTATATTAATCCATGTAAGTGAGAAATTAAAAACTACAAGAAGAAATGCAAGTTATTCCAGGAAAAAAAAAATCATTCAAGTGAAGTTCTGACCTTTTAGTAAACAGATTCATTTGCCTCAGACCTGGAGTAAGTTAATGATTAGACTGAGTAGGTAGCTATTACACCCTTACCAACCTTGTCCCTCAGCCATTTCTACTATAGCTTTTTGATCTCTGTTGCTGAGGCTGAAATCTAAAGCATTTTGATGGAATAATACCAAAAAGAACTGCCAGAGTCTAAATGCAACAGTAGAAGAGTCTATCAACTGTTAGTCCTGTGATTGCTCAAGAATTAAAGAAGCGTAACTATTGCCTTGTGGAAAAGGCACAGCAGCCAAGAATCAAACACAAACAAAAACATTACCAAAGACAATTCCAATCTGCAGATTTATACTGATTTCTATTTAAAGAGAGGTTTCTTTACCCGAGGTCCCGATCCCAATGACTAGGTAACTGACTCTGCACATTATGATATCCATAATGGATGCAACCATTTGAAACCTGTGAATGATCTCTACTTCAGGGATCAATTAGTTTAAAGCATTTTTATGTATTCTTTAAGCATTAGTGACTGAGGTTTATGTATCTGAGTTCTCACTTGAAACACCTATCTACAAAGGAAACCATGTATTTTTTTCAGGAGGAGCCACTACCTGATGGAACAGGAGAGGGCACTGTTCCACATGGATGCTGCTCCACCTCTGATTTCTTCATATCTAAATAAGCTATAGAGAAATTTGGCTGCAGTGTGTACAACAAACACGGTTACTATCTGTGAACTGCCTGTGATAACAAATAGATGTGAAATTTACTTGCTGGAGTTTGGCCATCTTTGCACATCGCAGCACACCAGTGTTACCCCAGCCCAGCCTGCAGGAAGCTGGATCAAATGCCTCTGGGTTTTGTGGTCAGTTCATTTTGACAACTAGCATGCATACTTTTTCAAGAATGTTTAGGTTATTTCAAAGCTCTGGATAAGAAGCATGCTGACCTGATGACTTGTGTGAAATTATCTGTAAAGTGCATGAATGACTTATAGCACTGTTTTCTGTCTAAAAATTACATACTGCTATTTATATGGAACCTCTACAGTATTTATCACAGTACTTCAGAGAAACAGACAAACAAAGCCCTTTGTAATGGTATTAATTAAAAGAAGATCTAGTAAGGGGGGTAGGAAGAGCTAAAATATAAATTTAATTTAAGCTGACAGGCAAATCAGTTGACCACGTAATTTTTCCTTAACTAGTAAAACAAACAAACAAACAAATCCTCATTATCAATGTGGAAAAATTATATTTGGAATATATAAATTTTATTATTTTTATGCATGGGAAGCAACATTAAAGTCTGATTTGTTCTGCAACATTTTGCCTTCTGTCTACTAGTTATTGGAGCTCAGAAATTCCAGTTTACATTAAATTAGGGCAGAAACAAAATTACTACCTATGACAGGGCTTAAACATCTTTGTGTCTGGGTTCTTTGGTAACTCTGCTGCCATATAAAAACAAATACCATACAGTGTGAAATAAGCAGATCTTAAATCAAAAGATGTACAAGATATACAATTTATACTACTACATTAATGTGAATGATTCCTTTTCTATTATGAATATACGATATTTCAGACTGATACAGAATAATTTAAGATACTGCATTGCGCAATACATATCTGAGAAAAATAATATAAAAATAAGCAGTAAAAATCTCACATATACTCTATGTATAAATCAAAGAACTGTCCTTCTGGAGATAAGCTTTTATCAGTGAAAATTTCAAAACTAATATGACTTCTCACATTCTTATCATCTTGTAAGGAAATTGAGGATGGAACCATTGATAAAAAGGTAAAACAGAAAGATAGAAAGATTTCTTTGTATATAGTATACCTTCTACTAGAACTTTGTTTTCTGAAGAAGAATCAAGAAATAAGTTCATCAGTACTGAGATATCTTAATTTGAAAAAACATCTTTCTTAGAAAAAGAATTAAAAGCTCATCGTTTTCCTACTGAAAACAGTTCCCTAACATTATTTAGTTATAGCATACTATGCAATAAATATGAATGACATTTTCAAATGCGAAATTAATACAAAATTCCTGTTAAGATAAATACTATACTTTTTATTGTACAAAATTTGCTTCGATTCAGAATGAAATGGATTTCTAAAACCTTAGGCTCTTTCAGATAAAAACATCTTTTTTGGAGTTACAGTACTCAATTTGCAATGTTTAGCACAACATTTCTGAAGAAAAGGGAAAATACTGACTCAGGAAAATAGGTTAATCATTAGCGAGAACCAAACTATCATTATTTCTTAGAAATACAGCAATATTTTTCTGAGGGGAATTTTTAAAGTACTGCACTTTTGAGAATTTTTAAGCTGCCTCTGGCATTTGAACACTAACCTTTCTGGCTCACTTACTGTCAGATACTCAGTATTATCCCATCTCAGAGTTGATTTGTTGCTTTGAATTGATTCAACAGCAGTAATACTGTCATCCTTCTTTTACGTAAGGATTTTATATCTATAAATTGGTTACTAGAAATTGCATGAGTTAAAGAACTATGATAACAGTAGTCATTTTGCAAACAAGAACTGAAGGGCATCCAGGAAATTTCATTTCAGATCAGTAAAGTAAGTCCAGCCCCCAGATATGCCTTAATCAATACAATTTTCTGGATATCAATTAAATATTTTCCAAAAATATCTAGGAATGAATCTAAGTAGTAATTGTCTGGGAATGTTGTAATAAGTGGAATGTTTGGAGTACAATGATACATCATCCTATTTCATAGCAAGCATCTTGAAAAATCTAAAATACAAGCCCCATCAAAACTTTTATACTTTTATAAAAGGAGTTATTCATTGCATTTGTTTTTGTTAAGTTGTTTTTATTAAGTTTTCTTCCTGTAATTTTATGGAATATGAATGAGTAAAATACTTAGAATTCTGAATCTGAAAAAGCAATTTGTTATGAACTCAGTACATTGAAAAGCTCCAAGTCAGTGGAACTAATCAATAGGTAACAAGTCTTATGACTCCAATTCAAGAAATCATTAAAAAAAAAGTTCTTTCCTTAGGAAGACCATAAGCAGAATCAAGGTTTAAAAGTTTTATCTTCTCATCTACTTGAAGAAGCAAAATTGCTAACGTCCTCAAAATCTAAACAAACGTAATTCCTTCAGATACATGTGGTATGTAGCACATATCAAAATGATTGATGGATATAACCATCTTGACTATGCATACCTCATTTTACAGAAGCCCTACTTTCAGTAGAAATGGTATCAGAACTTTTGCTGCATAATTTCATTGCAGTCTTGGGAGATATTTTGAAGGGAAAAGATACTGGCTTTGGTGATCTAGTGGATATCTCAATTCCTGTGAGGAAAAATCTGGGTTTACTGCATTCTCTTTAAAAGTGACATATTTTTTCTAAGTAATAATGGAAAAATAATGAAACATTGTGTTTACATTCATTGGAACTACTTCCTTTCCATTTGGTGTGAAAGACGCCATTAATCACAAGCAAAATGAAGGCTTAAAGACATTAAATTTATAGTAAAACCTATTTTTTTTTAACTACGTTAACTACTGCTCATTCTGAGGGAAGGGGGGGGGGGAGGATGGAAGAAATGCCAGTGTAAGCCCTCAGTGTTAGCCACTGCTATATCTGTTATATGTCATTGCAAGGAGTTAGCGAACCAGTACGGGAAACACCCACGTCAGTTCAATTTCCAACCCAAGCAAGAGCAGGCAGCTGCTGCTTTGGGTAATTTAGATGTTGTTGGAAATGCACTGTTTCCTTTGACTGCTCACTTAATCAACCGGTTTCTAGACTAAAACTAAAACTGCAAATTAACATTTGACTCATTATCATAGCAGAAATAAGATCACACACAATGGTTTTGGAACTAGGGTTACAGCTAACCTGTGAACAACTTCAACCAGCTGTACACACAAGAATGGCTTTATTGTTATAAGCAAAGCACTCTCTATAAGAAGGGTTGAATGTAGTCGATTCAGAAAATTAAAAAACATCATAGACCTAACTCTCCAATATAATGTAATTATTTTCATTACAAAAAACTCTTCTTGTTCACCAATTCATATAATTTACCTTACAAAATATTAAGTTTTGTGAGAGAATTTGTACCAAAGGTGTCTTGATGTTATCATTTTCATAGAGGACAACAATTGAACAGTAATAACACAGTCTGCTCCACTGAGTGGACAAAGACATTGCTAAAAATTGCAAGCATCCTCCTGACAAGTTTAATGCAGAAACTTCTATATATTCATAAAAATGTCACCAAGACTCACATCAATATTTATATATTCATGTTCAAACGATAACACTCTCTTAATTCTCTGGATGTGTTTCTTGTGAAATAACATTTGTCATTGGAATCTTCGTGATTAATGATGTTGGAAAATGTGTGTACATACATGGCTTCAGTGCAGTTAAAAACTGAAGAAATGTTAAACACCTCCTGAAATTGATAAGGAGGTTGTAGATGACCTCTAGGGATTTTTCAGTATGTTGATTTCTATTGAACACTTGTCAAAATATTTGACTGTTGGTTTGAGATGAACTTTATTTTGGAAACTAGAAAACTCTAAATTCATTCTTGACTGTTTGTTAACAGTAATAAAACCCTACTTCATCTTGTAGTGATACTACTCCCTTAGTGTTTCTACAAATAAGCTTTTAGTCCACACGGAGCAGATTTTGTGATATGTTCATCTACTGAGAGATAGAGTCTCCAGAAGCAGGAGCCAGATCCTCTTTTGCATCACAAAAATACAGCATTTGTAGTGTGTTACAGATATCTTGTAAGATACTCAAACAATACCGTTCAACAGTGAATTATACTATGGTAAATTAGATATAACAGGTTAAAAGCTTTTTAAACATGAACAGTACAACAAAGCCTCTGCATTTTAAAAAATAAGTATGGAGACCCTTATAACAGAAATGGAAAATACATGAAAAAAATGATGTTTTTACTAGACTATCTTATCTACCATCTAAAAATAAGAAGTTTAAACTTTAGTAATGCATAAATATCTCTCCTTTTAAGTCCTTTTAAGAGCCCTGTTCTGACTTCACGTTCTTTACACCTGAGAATAATATTCCTTTTTCCTGGTCATACAGAAGGCCTTATGTCACTTTTTTTTCTGCAATTTTTTTTTTCTGAATTCTGATGGATGAAATTGAGATGAATCTGTGGGTTAGGAGCTCCAGATTATGGAAATTTACAAACCTGTTCATAGTAAAAATACGTGAGTTATTAAGTAATTTCAAATTTAATCAGTTTTGTGTGCCAGCTTTTCTAATTCATAGTCAACCCCCTCCCCCCCCTCTAAGATGCATTTGGTAACAGGGCTTCTTATAAAAAAATCTCAAAATTTCCCTTTAAATTATCCTTTCCCATACCATCAAATGTAGATGATGAAGAGATGGGACAGAAACATATTCCACATACACTGAAAGTGGTTCCAAGTAAAAAACGAGGAGCTATGAATTTTCACAGAAACAAGTGTCAGTAATACTCCTTATTGCTAGTTGAACAAATGCTCACATCTAAAGTAGCCCCTCCTGTTGAAATCCAGGGAGAGAACATGTATGAACATTGTGATCTTCCATTTACATTGATTTGAACAAAATTATATTCATGTATCTTAGCTTCAAGTTGTTGATATAGATGTTTTCTCTATATACTATTATGGGAGAGCATTACAACCTCTGGAAAAGAATTACAACCATTTTCACAACCAGTTTCTTTTAGGCTGTCACAAATAGCTCAAAGTTTTGAAGCTAATTTTGACAAAATCACCTTAACAATATGCTTGGTTATATATGAAACTGAAAAATGAGATATGCATTCAGCCTTGAATTCAAAAAAAGAAATTACATTCACTGATATCATAAAATATTCTTGGAACATCTAAGTCTTCACCTACTTTCTAGATGAATACGTTTTTTCTTTCCTACTTCTAGCTGTATAGGTTTTCATTTTCCTTTCATGAGTGTTTTTGTTCTGTCTGCAATAACACAGCACCTCTCGTACATTTTCTTGCATTTAATTTCTGCTTACACATCAGTGTGAGTCCACTGGCAGCACATAAATGAGATTCCACAACACTCACTGTCTTTTCCCAGGAAGAAAAGAGGAACTGATGTGAAAGTAATGAGTTGTACCCAGGGAGCTAACCATCCTGCTGCTTCTACATCTAGAGAGTAGAAAAGAAGCCAGCAGCAATGAGAGATAATTTGAAAGTTCTCAAGTGTGTGATATGTAGTCATTTTATTTTTGATTTCCAGGTTGATTTCAGTAGCTAAAACATAATTGTTATTAATTTTTCCTCTTGCTCTGCAAATGCTGATTGTAAACATGCACACGTGCAAAATATATAGTAAGAGAACTTCTGTAGTAAAGAGAGTTCATTAAGTACTCTCACAGCTTTAGTAAGTTACAGCAAGACCTTGAAACTCCCCTGCTTTACCTTCACCTTTTTAAGGGTCAACAGTTTCAACTATGAAAAATGAACTGTACTGGTTCAGTTTTTATCTGCCTGAAGGCCTAAGTCATTCAACATGTAAAATGAAAAAAGGGGGACTTTTCATGAACTGTATCGATTTCATCACTGTGAGATAGCTAGTGGGAGTATTTGACATGCTCAGCTTCTAAAAGGCCATAAAGTAATTAACACTTCTTCAAACTGCTTTAAGGGCAAATCTCTGGCTGAAGTTCCCCTGAGTCTTCACAACTCATCTGGCTTCTGCCTCTTAAAAAGAGAAATAAGTTAGAAAGCATGCAAGCTGTACATATTTACTTGTGGAGGTCGGACTATATTCATTTGATAGCCCATATGCTCAGCTTTTTGATAAAATCCAAATAGGGTTAGGAATAACACTTGTTAGCGTTAGTTTTAATAACTTAGTAGAGCAGTTTTTTTATTTTTTAAGAGAACTACATTAAAAACAACAGTAGAAATGATAGACTATATGGTGAAAATTGATTACAATTAAAAAATACATTAACTAATTTTTCTAACATGAAAAAAATGAAAAGAATGTATTTTTACCCTATCCAAATTAGAGGAGCCTCTATTCAAGAGAAACATTTTCAAAAAACTTCCACTTTCTTCAAAGCTGAAGAGGAAGTGCCAGTGCTTAAATTACATACGAACATCGTTAAAAAAAAAAAAAAAAAAAATTCATTCTGTGTTGCACATTCATCACCTGATAATAGAATAATAGAAAACTAAGCTCAAAAGATGAAGAAAGTTTAAAAGGTTTTAAAAAAATAAATTTTACATTCTTTCATTTGTCTGACTTGAAAAGTTATGTGATTATTTGTGTACCAATTCTTAAGCCATGGAAAAGAGAACCTTTGGTACATCTTGCGCTCATAACACTTTTTTAGTAGGATTTTGTATTTACAAGCCAAATCAGTAGGAAAAAAATAAATTAAAAAAAAGAAACTTATAGCATAGCATGATATTCTTGCACATATAAGGTTCATTGTAAGACAATTAATAGGATCATTTAATAAAACAGACTAGAGAGCTTTATATTTTTCTACATGTTGCCAGAATTATCAAATCATCTCCACTGCTGCTGCTCTCAAGTAATGCTTTGGCTTTGCAAAGTAGATTCTCTACTGTGTATATATATCTAACCACACACTGTCTAAAGAAGGTTGTTTGGTCTTTCAACTGTCTCAATTATAATTACCTGTCTGATTTTACCCTGAAATATTGTATATTGTTTGTACTCAAACCTCGGCACATTGATCCCTTCTACTAGCATTGCCATGAAAGAAGATGTTGACATTTATATAAAACCTGAACAAAACAAAACAAAACAAACAAACAAACAACAAAAAAAATGTAATCAGGGCTTTCTGAAAACTGAAGCATCTCTGGCATCAGCAGTCAGAGAAGACCCAGAAAGGCCTGTATAACAATCATTAAAGTCTTTATTTTCCACCTGCTTAACAACAGTTGAAGTCTTCATTACCCAACTGCAAAAGATGGGTTAGCTTGTTGTCTTAAAACTTGCATCAGCAACTGAAATGCAATGCAATATATGCATTTTCAGGAGGTTGCTTTTTTAACAAAGGTGAGTATTTTATTTAATCAGAAAATGTGTAATAAATCTGCATGCTTGAAGTAAAAACCACTTAAGAGACTCAATTACGCTTTGAAAATCTGAAGAAGTGCCTATTATTAAAAATAAGCTAACATAGGATTGAAATTTACATGAATGAGCAGAAATCATCTTCTACTCCCTCAACTATTTGTAACACAGATTCCCACTTCTCAAAACGTTTGGGGACTGTTTATTTTTACTCTTGAAGCATTTCCACTGAAGGTGTAAAATTCCATCCTTTAGTTTAAACAAATACTCATATGTGCTGCAATTGAAAGCTTTTGGAACTCTTGCTTGCTGATATTCAAACGGACATGACATTCAAGCAGTTTATAAAACATGCAACAGAACACTACAAAGATAAATAGGTAACTTGAGACTACAACTGAGGATAATAAAAATCTTTGCCCTGTTTAGTCCCAAAAGAGGAGAGGAGTGTTTATTTTTCCTCTATCAGAACATCAGGAAACAAAAAAAAGCTATTAAATCTTAAGGACAATTTTAGCAAATAAATGTAAAATGACTATAAATATATTTAAGGTACATACTGGAAGGTTTCTAACAATTAAGGAAATAATTTACTGAGAAAGAGAACAAGAAAAACCGAGGAAAAAAGTGTAGTTAGTTTTAACAAGGAGCTACTTCAATTTGCGATCAATTAGCAGTTCCACTGTTACTCATAGTTTCCAATGACTGTGATAATGTTTAAGAATTTCTTGTCTAGTTCTCTCTACCTTTTCTCTATGCAGCAGAGAAAATACGTAGTTCATATGAAATGCTCACATGCGGGTCTCAGAACTTTGACTGAACCATTAGGAAATATACATGTTGATTTAGAGGAACTTGAGGATGTTGTGCATTTTTATGTAACTGTAGATTCATCATTTCATAGTCTTTGTATGAAAATGCATACACTTTTATAATAATGGGCCAATATGGTAAAGCAAATTATTTCAGCCATTGCCAGAAGAACGTTTGTAAAGAGGATGATGTTACAGTAAATGACACAATAGAAGTGCAATCAACAAGAAGAAAACCACAGAGCTTTCAAAGCCTGGGAGATTGCACATGGAATAAATATTTCTGCCATGAACAACTCTGGCAAGTGCTAACCAAAACTAGCTTTGCTGATTTTATAATATTTATTCATAGAATCATAGGGGTTGGAAGGGACCTCTAGAGATCATAGAGTCCAGCCCCCCTGCCAAAGCAGGCTTCCTACAGCAGGTAATTATTGTAATTTTTGGTATAAAGCATCCTCATTAGGATTTGTTCAAGAGGACAACACAGTAGTTAATGACCTTTCTATTGTTCTGAAGAGCACCAACTTTTCTCCATTTATTTTCACTACTTTACATAAGTGATTTTTTGTTTTGAGGATGAAGATTGATTAGAAGATGCCAAGAAAAGCAGAGACAAAGAATAAAACAATCATACTATGAGTTATCCATCATCATTCCCATTTCCTAACACAACAAAAAGAAAAAGAAGCAGGCAGAAAGGTGAAATTCTAGTAATAGTAATAAAGTCTTTGTTGCTAAAACAAACAAACAAAAAAAAAACAACACAACCCTAGAGTCTTATGCCATACACAAGATCACATTTCAAACTACGCTATAGGCTAGCAATTAGAAACACACCCTACCTACTGATTAAATCCCATGGTGGTTACTGAAATGTAAACATTTACCAGTACTTTCACTTGCACATTAACATCATACCCATTGAAACTTCTCTGTACCATGCAGTATTTTTTCTTATAGGTCACAGAGCATCTACAATCCACTTGACAGAAGAATACACAGCATATAATTTAATAGCTTACTTCAGTGCCATAAATAAAAACTGGAAGTGGATAAAAAGAAGGAAATGCATTATATTTAATATTTTTAAGCAGAGTAATGAGGACCATACTCATCTTATTCAAAATTGCATAGCTAATGAAAGATAAAAAAAAAAAAAAAACCTCTCCTTTGGTTAGTCCGTGTAAACTTAATTGCTCATGATTTGATTCTTCAGACAATTAGGGTTGTCATTTATTCCTTTTGTGAGAGAAGCTTAGCATCTCCTCTTGCCTCTTGAGTTACTCAGTGTTTAAATGTATCCACTTTGAAAACTCTGATATTATACTATATATACTAAGTAAACAACAATTCCTCATGAAAAGCACTTTATATGTTTAAAGTGCTATGTAAACATTCACTACTGAAATTATAGAGATTAGAGTTTGAAGAAGCACTCTGAATTTTTCCATAGCTCTATTCTTCAGATATGTGCTATTTTAACCTATTCAAAAACTTCTCCTGACAATCAGTCTCAGCAGCTTTTAAAGATGAGCCAATCTAACATAAGAGTCTGTTTAACCCAACTTTACAGCATGTATATCATATTTTCTTTCAACAAGATTTTACCTTTAAATTGGCAGCTGTCAACAACATTATGAACTATATTTACAGATAGACAGGAGTTGTTATTACTTTTGTTAGAAATGCATTTAGTCAGCTTTCAGTTGCCATTGACGTAGTAATAAAAACTACTTTTTTTAAATAGTTGAAAAATATATTTTGCACTGTATACATACTGAGTTTTTATGCATTTTTGTCAGTATAATGATACATCTTTCACTTGCTGTATGAATTTCTTAAGCTAAAAAGACATTTTGTGATGGTAAAAGGGGTTGAGAATAAAGCAATTTGTTAGAAGATAGGTCTTTTTCTTATGCTCAGGCAAGGGTACCACACAGTGGTCATCTGGAGGTCTATGTTCACTGTGAAAGGTGTTCACAGTGTTGCAGCAGAATTACCTTCAGGTAATCCACCTTTTTTGAGGGATACTATTAGTAGAAGGAGCATAAAAGGGAGGACAGTCACATGGGCCCCTTTCTACTGAGAAGTTATAAGTGCTAGTCTTCAATGAAAATCATTCATAGTTCTTCCAGCTCCAAAATTAGAAACAAAGCTGTCAGATAATTTTAATTTCAGGAGTAATGTCTGAACTTTCCCTCTGGAACTACAAAAATGCCATTAATACTTTGATGTCTCATCCAGCGCCATCAGCAGAAACTTTCACACAGTGTATTTGAGCACTAAGAGACTGCAATAATAACAATTTTAGGTTAGGATCCTTTCAAAGAAAATTGATGAACTACTCAAAATAAGTTACTGAAAGACAATAAAGGTCAACAGTAAAATTGACGTTTCTCGCAAAAATGAAAACTGCTACTTCTAGAACTATCAAGTATCTCCTTAAAAATGAAACAAAAATAAATGGAACAAAAACATCTCAGTCACACTCTGTAATGAACATGTAGAGTGCATCAATGATTTCATCATCCTTTAATTTCTCCAGCTCATTTGATCAAGTCCTTTCTTTCTCATGAAAACTGAAACATTCTGATACAGCTCCAGATCACATACTCATTAGAGCTTCTTTCTTTTTCTCTTTTATTGTCTCATCACTCATAAATGCCATTCAAACAATTTGGAGGACATGCTGATGATACTTGAGGTTACAACCAGGAAAATCCTTTCAATGACATCACTTGTCCCAGCAGTTTTAGTTCACAGTCAATTTTTACTTTCCTGTGCATTAATGTCTTGTATATGATCTACAGACAGTTCGCAACAATAAAGGTGTAATTTAGACATACAAAGAATAAACTGGAATTTCTCATCGTTATATAAATGAAGCATGAACACAGGGGTACTTGACTGCCTCAGAAGTCTGTTCAAATCTTTTAATTGGATACTAGGACAGTGCAGGCTCAGCCTAGCTGCTATATTTAAACTTCTCAGTGTTACCCACTTTTGTTCCCCTCCGTGCTTATGGCTGTCCAGCAGCATAGTCACTTTCAAGGAAGGCAACTTGCCTGCAGCAGGCTTTGCTTTCTTACTGCTTTCTCATATAAACTTCCAAATTGTGATTTTGTTTTACTTTAAAAGCATGTTTAACTCTAGGCCACTGTTATAACAGTTTGATGTTTACATATATTTTCTAGGTTACATAGGTTAGAATTGCAGTTGCTACCACTAAAACAACCCTGTTTGTTTTCAAATGTTCTAAGGTAAAGTAGTGTCATTTTTAGAAATAAGGTCAGTGAATAATTATGGAGCAGAAAAAGCCAATCTCATCCACATTTGATTATTTCAGATTTTTTCCTTCAGCTGGCTGCAAAATCCTTAGAACACCAATAGGAAATCAACACGTCAATAAATAAAATAATAATAAAAAAAAGAGTTATCAGAGACAGAAGTCTTCTGCACCAAGAGATTTCAATACTTTCCACTGTGATTGGTAGTTCTCTAATCTTTTGTACCTGCATCCATATTACAATTCACATGCATCATTACTGAGTTCAATATCCGACAATCTATCCTGAGAGCAATAGTATATAGGATTGTAGTGAGGTATAAGAAAGATTTTCTGGGAAAAGGTCTTTGGTTGGAGGGTTGCAGTAACTCTTGTCACATTTAAGTTGCAATAGCAATCTATGTCTTTTTCCTGATTGATCAGACATATTAATCACATGAAGATGAAGAGCCAGTGTGCTTCATTAGTCTTTGAACTAATGTCAGCAGAACTGCCATTATGTCTTACACAAGAATAGGGTACACTTATACATAATTGCACACATCTACATATCAAGGTACATATTTGTGCAAGAGAACTACATATATTAAACACATGTCCTCTAGTATACTGATAAATTAGAGGATACTTCTTTATGGAGTGTCACAGTCAGGTTGGGACGAAGCAGATCAGCTCATACAGTTTAAGTCTTCGGAGTTATCAGCACTGATAGACCTCTACGCCTCACCTTCCAGACTGACTAATATAAACACTTCAATAGTCTTAAAAAAAATAAAATAAAAAAAAATCCAAACAAAAAACCCCACAAGTGTTACACTCAATCTTTATATACCCTACAAAAATAAATTCACAAAGACCTGAATTGTCTTTATCAAAGAATCACCGAATGGCGTATGTCAGGAAAGGACCTTAAAGATCACCTAGTTCTAACCGCCAGTTACCAACCAGTCAGTCACTAGATCATAGATCAGCCACCACTGAAAACTTTCATATTACTCTTAAAGAGTAAAAAACAAACAAACAGGAAAAAAAAAACCAAAACACAAAGTGGGAAGCAGATGAAATCCATATTGCATTTATACTTCCAGAACAAGATGAAGTACCTGTGGCCTTGCTGAGAACGTGAATCTTCAGGCTCTGTTCATCTGCATTTTTCTCTCCTATGGCAAAGTGAAATTTAGAAATACCGTATCTGTACTTCAAAAAGCCTTCTAGGAATTGGGATGAGTTCACTGACATATTAACAAGGGTAAGGGAACATCTGTGTTTCCGTTATCTGCTTCACATTTATTCCTTTTGCCTACCTGACAAAGTTTAGTCACTTTTAACCTGATTCCACTTAAAAACTGTAGAGTCAAATCAAAATTTAAGAAACCTAACAGTGAAAGTAAACATTAGCCACCATTCCCTAGTTCAGAAGCAAGTATGTTCTGTAAAACGACAACGCTTTCTTAACCCTGTACAAGTGACTTGTTGCTGGTAAGGCTATATCAGAGCATTAAAACATCCAGAAATAAGATACATATGTCAGCAGGACAAGAAAAAATATCATATTAAAAAGTTGAAGTTTGAAATCTGCATTTAAGTTCAGTCTTGAAATGCACTGGAAACAGAGGGACATTAAAAAAGTAAGATTTTATTTCATAGCTGTTATAGAAATAGGGTTTTTTTCATAAATATTGCATCTATTATGTCCCAAAAGTAACCATTTCTGAAAATGTATATTGTTAGCGCGCTAATTTTAAAACTGGTTTGCAATCTTTTGGTTTTGTCCTTCACAGGTAACTGCAATAGCTTGGGTTTTTTTTTATTTATTTATGTTGCCTCTTGTTCTCAGTTTTAGGGTGAAAAATGTGTTTTCTAAAGCAATCGCAAAATTGTCATCAAGTCATATGTTATAATTTGCATCACAGAGTAATCAGAGCTGTACTACCTTTGATATAACCAAACAGAAAGATAGGCACCAGCTGCTTCTAGGCTTTTAGTCTGAGGGATGAATTCGATGGCAGTGAAAGTAAATTCTCCGAATCTTGTCCTCATCCCAAGTGTGTGTACTGTATTCTCAGTTCCAATCCTTTCAGTCTGCTATGTACCAGATTACTTGTAAATGCAGACATTGTCATAGTTATCTCTAGTGAACACCAAGTTTTAAGACTACATGTTCAAAGACACTATTAAAGAAAGCCAAGCCTGAGGAATTTATTTGTTACTTCAACCTTCCTCCTGAGGAAATATTGGTTGATGGCTTCCTTTAGTGCTACATCAAACACGGACCCAAAAATTATTTGGATATCAAATTGCCTCCTGGAACAGAATTTATTTATCTGGGAGATTAAAAGAATCAAAATCAAATAACTGATTTTCTGGCAGTGAGGAAGAGATATATTATTTCAGAACTGATTAATCTTCCAATGTCATATCATATGCAAGACAGCATATATCCTGCCAGGGACCTTTTGCAGAAACTCTTCACTGGCTGCTTCCAAACTCAAGAAAAAGTTTAGAGAAGATTGCAGTTTTAAAATGTGTTCTGAGATTCTTGGGTAGACGTTGACATGAAATGTCTTAGTACATGGGAAATTACTTAAAAGTAGAAAATTCATTGCTAACATTAAATTATCATCTCTTGTTGACATTCTTACAGAGAGAAGTGGAATTAAAAAATACTAGTTAACTTAAGATTGTCAAGATTCTATGAGGGAAATATAAAGAGATACATTTAGCAGTTCCACTCATCTTTTTTTATCATTTTCTCTATTATAAAGTTTACTGTATCTGTTGTAAAAGGACACAGAGCAAATTTATTTGAGCGTCCGCACTGAGTGAAAAGACCCAAGAAAGAAGATGATTTATTTCATTTGTGAAAACCCCTTTTCACTCTTAGATGAAAACAGTGAAAAGAGGGGAAAAGGTGTCAGTTTTGCCTTTTAGTACCAAAAAAAAAAAAAAAAAGTCATTGCTTTTGGCAGTGACCTCAGCTTCCAAGGGAAGGTGTTAGCCTTGCATCATTTCACAGCACAGGCTGATCAGAAATGGCATTAACCTAACTTTAGTAGAAGCTCATTTTAGTTCTCTCAGCCAGAAGAGAGTCAAAGTGACATGACACATATGAATGGTACAAAAATTGAGAGATTACATTAAAGAAAAGAAAGTATTTGATGTTTATGAAAGCTCAGGTCAGAATGTATATGGATTGAATATTAATGTAACAGCAAATTGTATGCCAGCTCCAGTTCTTGTTGAAACTGATGCAGCTTGAGACCTTAATATTGTAGTACAGAAGCACTGCCATGGATCCATCAGTGATTAATAATCACAGCTTGCTTTAACACAACATATCAGTAAGCAACAGCAGACGTAATTGCTTCAACAGTGCATTTCAAGATTTTCTGTCTAGGCAAAATAAACACTTTGTTCAAGCAGAGTTTGTAATATTTGAGTAATATTTTTTTCTTCATGAAAGCTATATTGTTAAGAAGTATTTTAGTTTTATATTTAAAGCACATTGAATTCTATATTCTTTCTGATCTTTTGAGCTCTAGAGTTGTATGTATAAATAAATATCCTGAACAAACTCTTCAATATTTATTTAGTTACAGGCTTGTAACCAATGCTACAAGAATATACTTGACAATTTTATAATATTGTATTATGGTATACACACCTGTTTTATATTAAAAATACAGTTGAATGTGAAACACTAAATGAAATACTACAGTACAACACCATGATGAAATAATTTTCCAGAACTTTGATGAATAATAGTGATAATTTGATGAAAATAAATACAGTCACCTCTTTTATCATTCTGATTTGGAGTAAAATAATCATTCAGTTTGATGAATAGTGATGCAATGTTCAACATCACTACAAAAAACAAAAAACAAACAAACAAACAAAAAAATACACTTACAGGCCTATCCTACAGGAATTTGTAGTGATGTATCTTAATTGACATGCACTATCACTGCAACCATTTGGATGATATCTATCCCTTTATTATCATTACATATTCTATTTCAGTATATCATGGATTAGGTGAAGGAGAATTATTGAAGAATTTTTCATCTACTTCAAGTCTTAATATTTTGAAAGCGAAATGCCTTAACCACAAGATTACTATGTTTACACTGTTTCTTACTATACAAAGGAAGACATATGATTGAAATGTTCAATGATGGTAGAAACAAACAGCTGCACTAGGTCAATATGTTCTGTCAGGTAAGAGACCATCTCAACAACATTTTTGAGTAATAAGTACAAAGTAGATAGTTTTGGAGAAAGTGTACTTCTAAGAGTTGTTGCAACATAATAGGCCGCAAAGGTAAGATGCATGTTTAAATACCCCTATACAGTAGAAACAGAAAATGATAATTTTATTAGTTTTGTTATAGATTGTGTAGAACACAAAGGGCACAGCCAGCTGATTTTAAGATGTTTAGTGATCTCAGCAAGTGCCAAATGCATTTTGCATATCTGAAATAGCAGAGCTATATTATTTCCAGGCTGTTATCACAAATAAAGGGCTAACTGAAAAATACTGTTTTTGAGACTGACTGTAGAAGCCCAACAGCTATAAGAAACCACATAATATTTTAGTTTGGGCTTATGTCAGATTCTGAGCTAAAACCAAAGTGAGATCTAGTGGCTACTTCATCACATAACACAAATTAGCATGAAGGCTGGCATGAAAGTAATGGACACTCACAGCATTTCATGTTTCACCTTGTGTAAAGTCATCTCTTGGAAAGCCAGGAAAGAACTCTTGTTTGTACAACTTTGAAAATAGGGCTACACTTTGTTTGGAGGGATGTCTGTGGCTTTGTTAGGGACCAATTTCTGTAATTTTTATTTCCTGTCACTGAGTTCAAAAAGGCTTGTCCTGGCATGGAAAGCTGGTAGAGCAGAAGCAAAGTAAGTGCATTGTTTGGCACTTCGACTATTGCTTGCTTCTGCCTGTGAACATTATTGTAGTAAGCGTGCAATTATGACTATACATACCTATGAGAAGGTATTGAGACAATTAGATATAATGCAATAGTGTTTATAGAGGTGAGTATCACAAGATTTTTTTCTTTTCCACAATACCAGCCTTCTTATAAATGTTCACAAACAAAACCTACCACTGTCCTACAAAAAAACCAGGGTTACAATCTTTCCCAGCTCTAATGTAGCTTGATGAACCTCACAAATTATTTCAATTATCATGTCCTATATACTGATAGAAAATGAAAAGCAATCCAGTGTTATCAATAACCAGCAAAAAGCTTATGTGCACTGGGTGCCAGAGGTGAGAAACAGTGGGCAAAATCTTGTGTATTTTTTTCTTAATCTACATGATTTCATGAAAAACAATTACTTCCTATTGTAGTCACTTAGTACAGATGTTTGAACATCAACACTCATAAAGCAGATTCTCCGTATACTTTAAAAGGTAAAATCCTTATTCAAACAAATGTTATTCTTATGATAATGGGATCTCCTTGACTTGGGTGAGGACAAGAAACCTAACTGGAGTCACCTGCATCATACTGCAGAGCATTAATCCTAATAAGCACAACATGAATTACTTCATTCTCAGTCAGGATGCTCTTGAAAATCATTTCTTTAGTGGTATTTGTAAATATATCATAAAACTTAATAGTCCTGGTTCTGATGAGAGCTTGTCACTTGTCACTTGCTGTTTCCCTCAGATAATAAAGTAGATTAAAGCTTATAGATATATGGTTGCATCTCACGTAACTTAAAAAGCACATAGCAGTGCATATTCCCTCACCCTTCCCTCTGATATCTCTGTAGGTAAACTGCGACTGCTCCCACCTGCCTCAGTGTTACAAGCTGTAAGTGGAAACAATTTTGTTTTTTTCTCCAGTTCACTAATTCAAATGACAATCAAGTTCACAGATGGTCATAAATCTCAGCAGTCCAAGAAAAAGGACAGATGTACTACTAATAGACAGTATAACTCTGCTTCCACAGTCTAACTTAGCATTCAGGGGACCTCAGAAATAGACAGTGAGCACCACAGCCACAAGATCAGGTCACAAGAAGATTGTTCACCCAAGAGTACACATCACAAGCATCCTGCCCTACAGAAGCTCTTCAGTCTAGATAAACTGTAGCAGTACAACCTTTATCAAGATTTTGTCTTGCTTCGGATTGACTTTGAACCATATATATACTTTAGCATCCAGTGTAGATCAGGCAACAAATAAAATGTGCTGCCATCATTCGTTCCTACCTGCAAATTTTAAACACTGATAACTCTGTCTGGAGGTTTGCTTTGGTTTCCACTGATTGATGGTTCTGCTGAAACAGGTTCCCTCTCATAGCTTCACTACTCTGACTTCTTTGGAAGATAAGAAGCCTTCCAAAACTCAGGAGCTATGCATTATTCTTTGCAAACTTGAAGTATATGACTGAATCATGTTTATAGAGTCATCATGCATACATGGAATAAAAGCACAGAGACTAAGCTGAGAGGCAGAAGGTTTTAACTACCACAGAGGGACAGCAAAACATCAAAAGCATGAGCCAAACTTGATTCCACTTGCAGAGAAAAGTGCACTAAAATAATTGAAGGGGGAAATAAATATTTTAAGAAGTGATAAGGAATCAGAACTGTTATTCAGCTGAACATTATTCATTGTTTCTCATGAGTTGTGGAACACTAATTTATCATCATAGCCTGGGTGTATGACACAACTTAAAAATTTAAAGGAAATGTACTTAGAGCAATGCCATTTTATTACTGTTATAAATAGAACATAATTTGGAAGTTTCTGCATTTATAAATATTTCATGGCGTTTGATGGTATGTTAGAATGAAAACAGAAAAAGCCTTAGGGTCACAGCCAACCCCAAAGGCATATCTTTGCATTAGCAAAGGATATTTATCTCAAGGGAATACTCCTTTCAGACAACCAGATTGAGAAAGCTGCTATAAGCTTAGCTTTCTAAAAGATGCTGCTGACAGAGGCAGTAGCTGAATTTCTGTCTCCTGATTGTTTCCAATTCAGTTCACAAACTGTTTGTTAACCAGCTTCAGTTCATGTCACTCTTTCTGGGGTACAAAGTCCACCTTTTTCCCTTCTTGGTAGCTAATAGGGCATAGACAGTCTGCATTCTGGATGCCATACTTTCCATAACCTTTATAAAAACCAAAGCCCATTAAATTCCATATTTGGCTGCCCCTTGTGTAAGTATAGCCTGTATTTAGCTCAAGGGCACTGAGAGAGAAGTCTTAAGGGTGAATTATTTTGAACAGAATTTTTGTATTGAAAGAACTGCAATAGTTTTTTGAAGCTCCACATTCTAACTGTCTTAGTCACAAATTACTCATTTAGGATGGATGCTTTTGTGCTTTTAATATCCCCTATGTTAGAAGTTTATTGTTTTCATTTTTTATCTAAGTAACTCGTAAAATATTTTAAACATATTCAGCACCAGAAGTAGGCTTTTTTCCTTTTACTTCCTCTGTTCGTAAGGAAAGCAATGAAAACTCATTCTTTCATTTCGCAAAACGTTGCTCTTCATTTCTAGCTTCCTAGATTTTTATTTTTTTTTTAAATAAACATTGGTCATCCCTAGTATATTAAAAGTCTTACCTATGCTAAATCGCTAGGAAATTGATTTTTAAAGAAATTTTAATGGAATGTACATTACTGCAACATCTATCATCCCATGATCCCTATTAAGGACAGAAGCCAAGTCAAATTTTGCAGTTTATTTATTTTATTTTATTTTTAGCAGAGTACCAGGAAATAATATTCTTGTACACAATAGCATTTCAGAAGGAATGAATAAAGTCTAACCATTTCAGAGCCTGCTCAGTTGTACTGGATGGAGCAGCAGAGGCTACTTTACAGATAATGGTAGCTTCAGCAGATGAGCAGAACCTTCAACTGGGTTTACACACCAGTAATTGTCTGTCGTTCCACAATATTTAGATCTGGAACAAGAACTGGTACCAGATAGTATACTAATGACAACCAAAAGCCATGCACTGCAGCCCTCTTACTTCCATACCACACTGCACTATACCACCATATATAATATTTTTTGAGTAAAAATTAATAAGTCCAATACCAGGAATTAGACCTTCTGCCTTTGCTAATTATTTAAAATGTTTAAACAACTGAAAGGGAGCTTCTGATATGCAGCATTTTATTCACAAAAAAGCTCTTTTAGCAAGAAAAATCTCTTGAACCCACTCCTGCAGAATAAATTCAATAAGAAACTACACAATAGATTCTCTACTAAGTATTTTTTTAAATGTTATAGGGAAAATAAAACTCGTTAAAGTCTAGAAATAGTTAAACATGATTAAAACTGGTTTAAAAAAAAATTCTATGGTCCCACCAAGTTTTACTGACCCAATATGATAGCTAATGAAGACTTCTAAAGATTACAACTAAAAGAGACAGGCAAACAAAATGTTTGTTAGGTATACCAGGAAGAGAGTGAAGAGTTTGGGCTGGGATATTCTCTTCAATCCAGTGCACCAACAGGATACAACAAATATTTTTTAGTATACTTATTTAATCTGGCTGGTCAACAATTACAGTGAAAGAGACAAAGTAACCCAGCACTATGATTCTCAAGGTGTTCTTCAGGTATGCTTTATTTTGCCCTCTTCAAAGGCACTTGATTTCCCACTTTTTTTCTGATATGTGAAATAATAAAAAATAAATAAATAAATAAATTCAGAGGTATGTTTCACTTACTCTTTGGTGTAAGACAAAGTACTTAGTCTATTTACACATTGGCTTTTACTGTCTCATGCACAAACAAGTCCATGAGGATTTACTGAGCTAAATGAGTACACGAAGAGTTGAAAGTTGTAGATTTGAAATGACCTTTCATGGTATATATTGCATGTGAATCTACAGTTAAGGAAAGAAATGGAAAATAATACAAAGATTTGGTTCTCTCTTAAAACTTTATGATAACTTCTTCTAGATGAGATTAAAGGCTATGACTTAAAGGAATGCAGCATTCTCTGAACCAGTGATCACCACTAACGAGAAAGGGCAGATGAATGCTGATGGGACTGCTGAATTTCTCATCTAACCTGCTGATACTGCAAGCTCTTCTCCTTTAATGCTCAAGTCCAGACTACCCAATATTTCAGGTGAAGTTGCCTGAAAGCAACTTTGTAACTGCTCAGTAACTACAGCAGTAGTTACACGAGGCTGGTTCCATTTGCGAGAAGGATTTTGCTGAGTAAAATCTCTCCAAGAGTAGGGTTTCAGATGTGCACCAGGCTGGGTGGGGTTCAGGGCACAATGTCTGAATTATTTCTGAGTTCCTCCATACAGTATACCTTTAGCCATTTAGCCCAGCTCATGATGCTGTCACCATTGCTTGATTAATAGCTGGGGAATGACCCTCAGAGCTGCCTTAGCAGCTGAAAGGATTTCAGACCACTGAGTTCAGTTGGCACATTTCTGCCATGCAAAAAAATCAAAGCAGAAGCTTGCATACTATCCTTCATTTGAAAACAGCTGAGCAAAAGTATATACAGAGAAAATGTTCTTTTTCCTTCATTACAGGAAAACCCCCACCTGCAATTACGTACCTATTTGAAAATGAAGTTCTTGTTTTGAACTTGCTTAAATGATCCACTTAACACTACATTGGCAGATGCAGCTCTTTGTCTCCACCTGCTTATTAACTCTCTTACTTAAAGCAGTTGCTTAAATAAAAAATAATAAAAAATAATAAAAAAAAACTATAAAACTCCCATCAGAGATTTTTCTCTGTGATATTTACAATGAAACATTTGGAGGATATATTTCAAAGCCTTAATTGCACTGTTAACAACATATTACAGATAATTATATTTGTCTGCAACAGTATTTTTAGCAGCCTTTTATGTTCATTTTTGTTGTTGTTGTTGTTGTTTTTAAAACTTTTACTTTACTTTACTTTTATTTTACACCATGAAATAAAATTCAGGGAGAGAGCCCCAGCCTTTTGATCTATTATTAATTCCCCTGTATTTAATTCAAGATAATGCATTCCCCAAAACTATTTTTGTACTTTGCTTCATTTTTTTCAGTAGATCCAAGACAACTATTTGAGTCTACCCATACTTCTACCTGAGACCGCTTAAGAAACATAGCAAGGAGTACTGATTTTTAACTAATGAGAAATAAGCAGTTTAAAGATTTTGACCACAGCAGCTGAACAGGTGATTCCACTCAAACTGGTCAAATAAATATTGTACAAGGGTGAGGAGGAAGTGAAGAGACTACCAAATCTCTTACATATTTCATTTCTTATACCCTTTCCATTAAACATTTCTTATCAAAACATTAAAAAAAAATCAATGTAGCTTTCCAAGTTCTTAAAAATATGAACTACTTAAACAACCTTGTTGCTAGCAACATAAAGAATGTCATTTTCCTCATGAAATAAAAAACTTGTATGTATATCATGCACTGACAAATGAGACACACAAGTAGCCTCTAGTAAGGTATTTAAATTACTTGTTCAGTAAGATAACTACTTTCCAAATTCTCTAAAATTATATATTTTAGATAGCTAGGCTAATGGTATTTTAAAAGTATTTCTAATTAATTCTTTTTGTTATTACTTCTTTGCAAACAGTTCAGTTTAATGAAAAAAAAAAAAAAAACACCAAAATTGTCATTCAATGGTTTCAAAGCTGGTGTCAAACTTCTCTGCATATGAAGAATTAGAGAGGCTATCACAGCTTCAGAATGTCATAGTCTGACAGGAACACATTCTCATACCCAATTGATCCCCTAAACTCTACAGAAATAGGTCTAGGTGCATGCAAGGCCAGCCCAAAATAATTAGCATTTACAATATCATCAACAAACTTACTTTCTTGCACTGTTCCCCCCTCCCATGATGTGTAAGAACTGACATCCCCTTAGCAATCTAAAGTCACTTCTACTAGCACTATTAATCATACAAAATGATTTTGTAGGTTTGTTTACATCTAGAAGAGACCATCTTACATATTTACCACAATTGGCTTACAGTAAACAGTGCCTTCATTAACTTACAAATGTCTTTATTTGCTTGAATAAACATCAAGGAGTCAGCATGGTCCAGAGGACAGTGTAAAGGACTGAATGATGAGAAACTTATTTACTGGATGTCACCGATTCACTTTCAGAGAATTTAAACATCTGTGCATATAAACAAAGTTCTATGAGGAATAACGATATGAACATAATAATATGCAATCTAACCTGCGTTATTTTCTGATTATGTGAGATACATAACAAGAACAGGAATTTTTGATATCCCATTTCATTTTATTGTTTTTATATTTTTACATGGGAATGTAGAAATATTTATATTTGTTAAATTTGTGCTTCGTATTCTGAAATCATTCCAACTTCTCCATTTTTGGACTATATGACAAGTTTGATTATGCCAATTATGACAGTTTGTAAGGAGGAGCCACTTCCAGTTGAGAAAGAACTGAGAAACTAGAAGAAAAGGAACTATCATAGAGCAAGAGTTCATAGATTAAAGATTCAACTTCCTTTATCCACTTATTAACAAAGTCAAGCTTCAGTTGTATATCATTTTGGTACATACAATGTGTCATTTGTGCAGTCAGATTGTGAAAACCATATTTTTATTTTCAATACTTATGAGGTTTTGCTGCATCACACATTCTGTATATTTTCTTCTGTTTAGCCTGTAATTTTTTCTCTGGCATATTATTTAGTTTCTTACTCTCATCTGCATCTATCCTTGTCTCATTCCAGCAAAAAAATACAAAATAACATTGGAATTAGAGAATGAATTCGCAATGATTTTGCCCAAATGATGTAACCCCTCAAACATTTGACATGTGAACAGAGAGTACCAACAGCAAGTGCCTGTCTCAGCATAGGATATGTTTCAATACAAAGTTCCTATAATAGTGAAAGACAGGAAGAGTTGAATTTTCTGAAAACCGGCTGCTCCAATTAGGGCAAACAAAACAGCAAGATATTCTTTGAAGGAAAATATTTCTGAACTGCTGCAATTTTTGCAGCACTTGTTCAGAATAAGTGAAAAATGACATTTATTTTCTGAAGCTGCAGAGGTCAACAAGCATGGTATCTTCCTAGTAAAATATTCTATATTTTTACAAGCAAACCATTCAGAACTATTGCTCTCTACTTGCAAAGCTTACAAATACTTAACTAAAGCAAACCCCCAGTGCTATTTGTAGTGTGGTATTCAGATATTCAGATTACTTCCAACTAGTTTCTATCAGGTAGTGGAAAAAAAAAGAAAAAAAAAAAAAGAGAAAGAGATTATGACTACTTGTTGCTGTTTGAGTAACTGTTCCACTCGTGCAAAAGCAAAATTGCTTCACAGATTCTTGGCAACACCAAAAGTATTCACAAGTAGGCTAATAGTCATATACAGAAATAAGAGTTGAACTCATCCAGCTGATGAAGGGGCTATGCAGCACTTCTCAAGAAAAAAAAAACAACAAAACAACCCAAGATCTAAGAGATGCTCTCCCTTCTCTGGGTCCAAAGATTTGTCTGTGCTCCCTAGGCCAGCCTAATCCCCCCACCACGTTCTAAATTACCAGGCCAAGCTATAACCTAACAGTTCCCCTATGGTACTATCTTCCAGAGGCAAAAGAAATGGACTACAATACTACTAGTGTTTGAGAGACAACGATGCAGTTCTATTGGGGTTATGCAAAAACTGGGAACAGCAACAAGAACAGAAATCTTCTCTGCTCGCTATAGGGTCAGTACAGTGAGCTATTGTATAGTAATCAATAGAAAAACAGCTCACAACCCATCACCGTCCAGCTGTGGATTTCACATCCAGAATACATTCAAGCAAATAATTTGGAAACACCAAAACCACTGTATTTTAAGACATTATTCATTTTATAAACTCAAACAGAGATTAGATCAGTCTAAACAGATATTTTTTTTAAATAAAACTCGAAAGGGATGGTCAGCTTAGCAGTAGATATTGAGAGACCTTGTATTTCAGACAAAATTAATTAATTAGTTAAAATAAATTGATCATTAATTTCAAACCAGATTCATTATTTCTTCAATGAAGTTCATAAATGCCACAGGCATTATAAAAGGCAAGTAATCACACATCAAATCAGATGTCTAAATTTAACAGCCGTTGACGTTACTGATCGCTTTTAATATACTAAACATCTTGTTTGAAGTCAGCTTTAAAGCATCCTGTCCCATATCAGGAAAAGTTCAGAAATATTCTTCTGCTTGTACGTGCATTTGTACGTATATAACACAATAGAAAGTGCAACAAGACAGCAGAGCAGCAAGACCCCAGACTACATCAAGCAAGGATTCACTCAGATGCAACAACAGTAGACACAAAAATAAGAGAAAAAACCACTTACCTTCAGAAGGCCTCAGATAAGCAAGATACCCTTGCCTTTGCTGACAGCCATTAGATGAGGTCTGGAAAGGGGTGGATCCTGGCTACACTCCTTCTGGCCACTCATGCAATGCAATGCACCTGAGCTCCTATGTTAGTCCTGATTTCCCACCAGGTGCTAAATCACAGTTTCAAGCCATGACTTAGCATTTCCACTATAATCTGCCTCAACAGTTTACAGTTTTACCTGAGAGGTGTGCAGGCCCTCATGCACACTTACTACAGCAGCAGTATTTCCTTTGTTTCTGGTTTTAATACTGAGTATTAAAATACTAACTACACAACTTTACTTGTTTCCAATTTAACTTTCTGAAGTTCTGAAACTGATTTCTCAATGCGTTTCCTTATATATACGCATACAAGAAACATTCACTATTCTTTTTTCATTCTAGGACACCTATATGGCCCTTCTGGATCAATACAGAGTATTCCTTACTTAAATCACTTTCCCTTTTTTGGAATCAAATTTTCTTTAGCATCCATTGTACTAGCATAAAATTGTACATAGTAACTGGACTATTAATGCTTCTTTAAAGATCTGAGGCTGGAGACAATTTATGTATTACTAAGCATTCCTGGCAGGAGCCACTGCAGCTGCAGCCCAGTCCAAATTCAGTCTTTATTATTATTATTATTATTGTTTTTATTTTTATTTTTATTTGCTTTCCTAGGATGGGATAAAGCCTCATTTGTTTTTTTTAATGCAAAAATGCTTCCAAAGTATTAAAATGAGAGGGATTTATCCAAAGACACTGAAAATCTAAACTTCACCAAGCTTATATTCAACCTCATTATTGACCCACTAAAGGAATCTGATAATATCTGTCTCATGTAAAAGTATTTTATTGCATATGAAAATATTTATTTGACGCAGTGGAATGTTGTTAGGCTTAATTAATGTGCTGTGAATTTCTGAGATAAGAAGTTCTACACAAAAGTGAAAAAAAATATTTGCTAGAGACTCACTGCAAGAACATTATTATTATTATTATTAAAGATTTTATGAAACTGGGTTTTGCAGAATTTAAAATACACTGTGCTAAGCTGTGAGTGTTAAAACTGATTTTTTCTTAAAATATTTCAATCACAGTACTGAAAAGTACTGTAGAGGTACATAGAATTAATCAGGAAGAGCTGTAAAGATGAAAACTCTAATAATTGTAAGTATAAAAAAAATTATTACACCTTTTGCTTTTAGCTCACAGCAGCACTTTCTGCTTGGACTTCTATCTCATTTCCTCTCTGATATGATTCAAACGTAAGAATCAAACTCCCTTAAACTCCTTCAAAAATATGTAGAGATGTATTTGGCATAAAAATGACCTGCAGGTTCTTCAGAGCTATATAATAATATTACTAAATATAAAATGCCAAAATTAAGAGACCTAGTGAGGAGTCTAATAATATTGCAGAGGATTTCTCTATATGAAGTGGAAGTATATAAAAAAAAAAGTTACATATTTGCCAAACTCTTATATTTATCCTTTATTGCCTTTTCCATCTGAAAACTCATATATTGCTTGGCTGCAAGTCTTAATATTTTTCCTTTTCTCTTTTGGTACCATGACATGTTTTCTATGACACATAAAACATGTAATATAAGACCCTCTTTCTGGCCCACCAGAATGATTCCCTTCTTTCCTTTCCATATTTACATGCATTACACAGCAACACACAAAGGAAGTACATGGATTCAGAACACTGATACCATCTTCTGATTTAGGATGAGATTTTTCACACAGTAAATCATAAACTCCCTTTTCTACATAAGGATATCCTTTTTCTACATAATGACAAATTAAGATCCTTTTGATGGAAGTTCTCACACATCTGGAAAGTCCTTTATTATACCACTTCAGAGGAATCTGATGATATTATATCACTATTGCTAAAAAGTTCAAATTAGTTCCCCAGTGAGCTTTTGGGGTATCTTCAAATTAAAGATTTCCAGGCTAAATAATAGATAGTATAGAAGACTTCAAACACTTCACACAATAGATTTTATTTGCCTTCTGTGGAGATGAGATGTCTGTGGATTGCCTAACCGAGAGGCTTCTGTCTTTAAATTGTTTCTCTAATGCTGAAAAATTCTGTAGCTGCTCTAATAAGGGGCAAATTTTGGGAAGCTTATTGCAATAATTATTTCAGAAGTATCCTATAGCAGAGCCACTGTTGATTCAGACCATGGTAGAATTCACACATGAAAATGAATTTTATTTCCGTTCACATAATTAGGAGGTAAAGAATAGTGAATAAATATGGGAAGATGTCATCTGAAAATAGTCTACAGTAAGTAACTGACTTCATAGTGAAAGCAATAATGATTCCAGGTAATAAGTACTCTGGATCATTTTCATATCTGTGTACTGTTTTGGTGACTGATTTCTACAAATTGTTTTGAAATCTGAATTTAATAAACATGTGCCAAACAAAATTTTAAAACTTATACTGATCACTTTTTAATACCTAAGAAAACAGTTCATTCATCTACATGTCATTATCTTAAAATAATCAGGAAATTATAACTTTACCTTCAACTTCATCCATGATTTTAGTTTTTCTGCCTGAATCTTCTCAGAGGTATCAGAATCTACAGAACAGAAAAATAAGAAAATTTAGAGTTTCATTTGTCTGAATTTAACTTGCAAATATCATAAATACAGAATTTTTTGAAAAATTTATAGCTCTGGGATTTATCTATAAGCTGTAATTTACAGCTACAGAAGTAAACAAAGATGGAAATTCTAACATCCAGAGCTGAGAAGTCATCACAGGTCTGTGTGAGATGGTGTTATAAACTTAATGCTTTTATTTGTATTTATTCTTTAATATACAACTAGAGAAAAGAAAAAAATAATAGGCTCTGTAAGAAGGAATGATAAATACATTTAAGACCAACACGTTATAAAGAATGCTTGCCTTATATCGGCTTGAATTAAGTCTTACCTATAATTAGTCTTAAAAGATAGTAAATTACCACTGAGTTTATTCCGCTTTAGTTTTGGGCTAACATCTATTAGCAGTTTGAACTAATCAGAGAATACTCAACAAAGCATCCTGCTCCAAAATGTTAACCCTGAGACCTCTCCATAGTTTCAGGATTCTGTGAAGGGTCAGTGCATCTTTGCAGGACTTTTCTAATTTGTATAGAAGATGAATTAGGGCTTCAAACCATGACTTGAATATGCATTGTAAAGATAACCTCGTATGGACAAGAGGTCTTTGGTCATTAGAATTCGAGAGAAGAAATGATGACATTAAGAGAGCAATGTAGAGTATCAATATAGCAGTTGGCTGTACAGATTTCTTGAAATCGAGACTGATCAAGAAAGTAATTTCTTATATGCAGTTCACCACATCCTCAAGGAAATAAATGCTGTTTCAGTTACATAATGATTCTACGTGCATTCTCCATGCACAAACAAATATTCTGAATTATGAAAGAATTTATGTTAAAGCTTTTCTTGAAAACTATGTCATGTGTTATGGGACATGATAGTTAACCATAAGTCAGTAAAAAAAAATGTGATTTTAAGCAATATAGTTGCCAATTATGAAAAGGGCTAGATGCACTAATTTGGGCTCACTTATTTCATATCACTCACACTATGTTTAACAGAATGTACAAGTCTTTACACTCTCGACATATTTGTGTTTCTTGTCTGTTATTAACTATATTATCTAAATTAAAGCAATTTTTTTAGACAACTAGTCCAAAAACATTATAGATTTTCCTTTCTGCAGCTGCAGCTGCAGTTGTTTTTGTTTTTGTTTTTTTTTGCCCATGGTGTTGGGACACTGAACATGTCTGAAGTCTCTTGATTTTTTACATATATCAAAAAAGGATTTTTTTGGAGCTGGTTAACGTCATAACATCTGTACTTATAAGAGATAACCATGTCTGAACATACTACAGCCATGTTTATTTGTCGCCTTACTACATAAAAATCTAGGGAATTAAATTAGATTCTCTTCAAAAATCAGCCATACAATACATCTGCTCACAGACATGATAGATAAAATCTATGAGACCCTTAGAAAAGATAAACTTTGTGATTTTAAAATATTTTTGTCATCTATCTACAGAATCTATCCCAGAAGAGTGAGACAAAAGATACTTAGCATTGATAATCTGTATTTTCACATCTTTAGCTGTTTGAGATAAATGGCTCAACTGGCTGCTTAAAATTATATTAGTAGAAATAATGTGACAAGAAGCTACTAAAAACGCTTGTTGGATGTCCCTAAGATTAAACTTATTGTTGAATATATAAGAAGAAAAAAGACCACCTCTTGAGGCAAGCATTACTCTGAACTAAAGCCTGATCATTTAAATGAAGAAAGAAGCCATAAGAAATTATCACTTTTGTCTGCAATAAGTTAAAAGTCCTTAAGGCTTGATATCATGAACGTAATAGCTTTGGGATTTGCACCTGTGATGGAGTTTTTCAAGGATAGAAAGCATTTTTATTCCTATATCACTGAATATAGAATGAAGAAATGCACACAAACAAGTAGATGACTTTCAGTCGCAGTCCCCTATACAGACTAAGGATTTCTCAGGATTGAAGTCAACTTGAAGGAAAAAATGAGAACTGCATCTGTCCACAGTTCTTCTTTGCCTATGAGGGAGCATCTCATATCGTTCTGTACTAACTAGAGTCATTAATCAAGATTGAGCCTCTTGTGATTCCTTTTTCCTGCTGCAGAAAAGCGACTAAAACATGTATAGTTAAAGCCATGTCATTGCTCCTGGCTGACATTTTGCAAGTCTTCAAACCATTGTGGAAATTTGTAATGTTCCTAAGATAAGTCTGGCATGACCAGTGGGGAGCATGTTTTTTGGTAAAAGGAAACTGCTATTGGTGTACAGAGAACTAATTAAAAAAGTTAATCCAAGAGCTTTGGAAGAGCATTTATCATGACATCAAGAGAAAGGGAATGTATATGGAACAAATCAGTGCTTTGATATGAGCCAAGTACCATTGGTTAGTTTAACACAAACAGTGATAGTATTAGACAGGAATTAAAAAAGAAGATGAGTAATCTGTAGCCTGGTAATAAAATGAATAGAAGGTAATGAACTTGGCTGTGGGTCACACAGCTATTGAAAGAGCTTTTTGCATTTAAATTTTGTTTTATTTCTGTCCTATAAATGTGATCCTTAGATGAGCTTGTATAGTAGCATTTGAACTAAGGATTTTGGCATGAACAGAAAAGAAATGTTCACACTTAGGTGGACTTATTTTATGGACTTTGCAGACATTTAAATCCGTGAGAAAGTAATTTCTGTCAGGACATGATACATGAGAAACTATGTATTCCTTTCTATGGGACTGAAAGGAGCTCCTGAATAAATTTCTAGGTCACTCCTTTATGGGCTTTGAGACAGGTTTAATACAGCTAAACCATGTCATGACTGAAATATATTTGTCAAATTTGTCTTCTAAAATCTTTGTGAGGCATGGGCTACAATGTTTTGATAGGTTTCAGCATAAGAATAACATCATATATTAGAAATGCTTTCCTCACATCTATTCTAAATGTAGTTTTTAATAAATTAAGTCAACTTCTATTTTGTTGAACTCTAGTTTGAAAACAGCTGATTAATATTCTCTTCATAAAAAAAGCTCTTAACATTAAGTTCAAGAAAGAAAGACAGTAGAATTTAAAGCATAGAACAGCTCCCATTCAAGGAGAGAGTTACTTAGGAGTCACTAGTAATTTGGGGAATATGCTCTGACAGTGAAAAATGCTCTTTAAGAAGATCAGAGGAAGACTTCTCTGCTTTCTCTTTGATGCTGTAGCATAGTCTTTCTCATTCTCATGGGCTGGAGATGGCTGCTCATTTAAACTCCAGCTTGCTCTCAAAAAATCATATTATGTGGATTGACCAAGAATAAATATTTTTATTTACTCTTGGGAACAGTCTGTTTTGATTTTTATTTGAGATATTTTCAGTTAGTCCTTCAAGAAAATAGGACAATCAGTTTTGAAAAACAATAACAAATAATAACATATTTGACCCACTCATAATATTAGAGATTGCAGGTCTACCAATATCCCTTCGTTATCAAATATTTTCTAAAGCATCAGTTAAGACCTTTCTCTTCTCAAATGTATGAAGAGTTGTATTTAAAATAGTTTTAGCTTTTCTAGAATTAGCAATACGTAAGGAGAGTCCATTATCATCAAGTGTTCCCTTAGGAGTTAAATCGCCTTAAAAACACATGAAACACTTTATCTCCAGAAGGAGCTCCAGGAAAAGATGATGTTTTATATGAACTCCAAGACAGCTCTTTACTCTTTAGGAGCTATTCTGAAATAGCTCCTATTAGGAAATTCTGAAACAATCACATTTTTAAAATTTCCTCTATAGAGAGAAAAAAAATAAAAACAGTATAATACAAGACTTTACACACTGACAGATATGACTGAATCAGAAAATAAAATTTTTAGAAATCGAAATTGACTAGGTTTATATACATACATATGGTTGTGGGGTTTTTTTGTCATTTGAGTGGATGAAGATTATACTGAAATGTGCAAGCACTGAGATTTCTAGTGTTTTACGGTTTTCACTTAAAGCTTAGTAACTTAGCTTGACATAGACCGTCTTTTGGGACCTAAGTGTCAAATTAAGGGCCAGTTCCGTTCCAATCTCTCCCATATAAAATCAGATGACTTTTCATCTCTTCTTCCCTTAACCTAGCACTTAAATTTGCTTATTTTATGAGCTAATCCATACTTTTGTGAAGAACTAAATCTACAGCATGGCTTTTAGTAATAAAAGGATTGGAGTCAGCTAAAAGGAAAAGAAATGGGAAAAGTAGAGCTAAAAGATCAATTTTGCTTTACACAGACTTCTGCTAGTAACATGTTTCCATAACCTGATTAACCACCAATTATTCATGTCAGTCTCAGTGATTTAGAATGTACTTCCTTTATTGAAAACTGTCACTCAGGCATGCTAGCAGTTTTTTTATAACAATTATTTGCATAGGTGTACTGGCACCTGGCTTTGTAGATTACTTACTGTAGTGCTGACACAATTGCATGATATATTTGTGCATGGCATAATCCTAATGGCCCACAAACAGTACTTTTTGGTAGGAAGATTATAAATGAATCACAGTTTTTAGTTATATTTCTTTACATTGTTTTTAATGCTTAGATTTCACAATATGCCATCTTGAAAGGAATCAAGTTCATTTTGATGCTATTGAAACAGGTGCAGAATGTGTTATGCTAGGAAAAGAGGTGCACAGAAGAGTTAGTATAGCAAAACAAACCATTCTTTTTATTATACCAGGATGTTACTGTTTCTTACTATTTTTTATTTTTTTTTCCATATATTCAAGCACTTCAGAAACATTAGCTAAATTCCTAGCAACACTGAAATATTATTTGACTTCTGTTTGAAGACTTCATTTTGTTTAGGTTTTCATGCAAATGAAAGTATTCTTAAAACACTCAGGGCTTTACAGAAGATAGATCTTTCCTTTTTCTCATGTAGACAGAATGTCTTACACCAGTAAGATTCTTAAACATGAAATAGGGGAGACAATCAGAACTTCATAATGTTTTTGGCCAGAAAGTGAGATTTTAATGAAAATCTTTAAAAATCTATTAGGTGTTGGAAATTACAACAGAAGTGTTTGCAGAATTTAAGTAACTCAAAAACGATTTTTTGTTTGTTATGTTTTTGGTTTTTGTTTTGCAAACATTTATTTATCTTTAATTCCTATTCCTGAGCTTGTCTTTTCACCTTCTGCTGCTTTGTACATTCTATATGCCCAAGGGAATATAGTTCAGCTATTCATATGCCTATTTCCACCTGAGATAGGACATCATGTATATTTTCAACAGATCAAAAACAGATGATTTTTGCATCAGAAATTTAATAAGGTCTTTTCTGCATGAGGTATATAAAGTATTGTTTTTCTCTACTTCCTACTCTAATTTCACACTGCTAATCACCTCAGCCTCTGGGAAGCTTGTATGTTCCTCCCCCCTGCTGCACAGTGAAAGTGGTGCTGTAAAACGATTTCTATCCGCAGTCCCTGTCCAATTCATTTAGGCACAACTTGGTCACACATCTGTCAAAATTTAAAAGCTCTTGTCTCCTATGGGAATCAGATGGGGCACTTCAGCTGTGCAAAGAAGATCCTAGAAAGGTTTAAATGGAGAGAAATTTGGCAGCAGAAAGAACCTGAATGAACACCAAAAAGTAAAATGAAAAATATATTGTATCACACAAGATCATGGACCAACTGTTTTCCAAGGAATACTATTTGCATCTCTGTTTAATTCCCCAAGTAAACCCAGTGGTAGCAAAGATACAGCAAAAGCTGGACCTGGTAATAGCCCAGGAAGCTTCACAGAATTGGAGCACAGGCCAAATCACAAGCTTCCTTCAATGACTTGTTTCACTATTTCATTTCTAGAAAGACTATTACTAGCACTGATAAACAAAATCTCCGGTCTCAGGACCACTGTCTCCAACTCTGCTGAACAATTTAAACATTAAACCTAGTTTGCAAAATATTCCAGTGAGGAAGAGAGAAGCGTTACAATGTTTAAAGTTCTTCTGCTGATGGCTTAAAAGGCTTTGAATCAAAATACTCAAAGCCAGTGGCCAGACACAGTAACATTAATATGAATGAGGCAGTAGGTGAGACTCTGTGTCCTTCCAAGTTATTATTTAGTAGCAAAAAGACACAACATCTGGAAATCACCTATAAACTTTAAAAAGAAAAGGTATTACTAGGTACAATAGTTCCTACAGTGGATTGAAAGCAAGTTAATACAAAGAATCTTACATGCTTTCTTGACTCTTGAAAGTGAATTTAATTTTTGAACATACAACACATCTGAATAAACATGTTGGAGCACTATGAATTCCATCAAAATCTCATTGTTGTGGCCACTGAAGATTACATACAGAGGTAATATTATTCCCCCGGTGACTATTTAAATGCATATTAGCTTTTTCTCTCTTTCATGTTGACAACAAAGAAGCAGGAATGAAGCTACTGAAAGCGTGGAATGGAAAAATAAATGATTTTAAATAAGCAAGGTTTATTGGATAGCTCGTCAACCAATTTTTTCAGATTTTGCATCATAAATAGGTATGTGTAAATAGACATGTGCATTCCAATTTGTATATACAAATTGCCTATATATATTCACAAAATATTCAAATACAAAATTTTGCTTATACATCAACACAAATAAGCAAATATATATTTCAATATCAAACAAATATATAGTTAGCTCCATCTTGTCTTATAGAACAAATGCTCCAATGAATAAGCACCAGATGTTCATGGAGATCATGTATTTTTATATCTTAGAGCAGTTAAATTAAGTTTTTACAGTTAACTATTGTACTTCTTAACCATTTTTAAACATTTGGCCCAGACATATATTCTGTTCTCTGTCCTGCAGTGACAAACCAGGTGCTCCTCTGTTACAAGTACAGGCTTATCTGTGCTTATTTTCAGAACCACCCTGAAGATTTCTCATGGAAATATAATTGTCGTCTTCCATGGCCTTTCAGACAGTGGAACAGTACTGCTTTCAAAGCACAAACATAACATTTGACCATGGGCATTGAGAATTCTCAAAATTTTATTTTAAACTAATATAAATTCTACTGCTTTTAAAGTGGCTTGCAGACTAACACTTTCCCAAATGCAAGAGCAACTGTTTGTGCTGAGTAAAACAACTGTCAGTGGCAAAACTGAGGGCAAAACTCTGCAGCACATAGCTAATATTCTCTTTTGGAATATAGAATGGATGACAAACAGGGAATTTTGTACCATATCAGTTGAAGACTTTTGTAGAAGGAAAACAAAGAAATAAAGATTTTTTCTTACGCTTCATATTAAAGTACCAAGTAAGGGTCTTTTTTGTGTCACTTTGCAACTGCTGTAAGTGTAAATAGGTAAACTTGTTTTGAGGCAATTATTCGGTTTTCCACTGAGACATCTAACAGAGCCTGTGTTATATTTGTTGCAGATCTCCCTCAACTAGAAAGTGCTCTAACATTGACTTAGTTTCTGCAAGGCCATAAGAACAGACCTCTGCAAAGTAGAGAAGTCAATATCAATTTGTGATACTTGTGGTTAGGATCACTGATCTAAATGAAAGAGAGAGGGTAAAAATAATTAAAAAAAAAATATTTTGAAATGACTTAACACTCTAAGAAAAACTCCAGTGAAATTAACGTACTTAAGTCTCAAGAGTTGGATAAATGGCATTCCTTTCATTATAGAAATTATGGTAATTTTAAATTTGAGGGGTCATAATCTGGACTAATGAAGACTTTTGCTCCTCTGCACGTCCAGAAGCAGTACCAGTTCATCAGAGCTGGATAACTAGATAGGTGTAGTGTCTTTTAATTATCTTATCTGTAGAACTGTGCCAAAAAAAATGGGATTCAGGGTAATAGATAAAACGTACACAAATGAAGAAGAAAATCATAAGGGAATATCAGCACTTCAAAAAAATTAGGGAATTTTACCTACTGTTTCTTAACATTGAGTTCCTTGATCCTTGCTCTTCAGAATCAGATATAGAGCTATATAGTTTGACTGGATCAGAAGCAGTATAAGTTTTAAATATTTGCTGATCCCCATTGTATTTAGGTTATGATAAGAAAAGAAATAATACAATTACGCAGGAAATTAGTGCACCATGGTTAAAGGTCATAAAAGCATGAAGGCTGAATTTACTGCACAGGGTGGAAACAGATTGATCTACAGTAAAACATAACTTCTTTGTATATCATGAAAACTACATGGGAGATTGTAAACTAATGGAATAGAACTTCAATCAAACATTAAATGTTCCTTTCAATCACTACAAATTTAGTATTTGAGCAATGACTTTGTCTCTAAGTTTATACCTGTTTAAAAGAATCACAATGAATATTACCAGGTTACTTTTCGGATCAGCTTTTAAAAGACTTCAGAAAAACAAACAAAAAATATCCATCTGAGCCGCAGAAAAATGTAATAGCAAAAAAGCAGCAGCCTATTCATATTGTAACTAGTTAGATTCTCACTTTTAATGGATACAGCAAGCTACACCGCATAATCTAAAAAATTGATTACAAAATGACTCTCAATGTGCTTGCTTCTGTTTAGAAAACTATTTTCAATGTCATGGCGAAGAGATTGGTCCCATTTACATATGATAAGATAAGGCATGAATAGGGTGTGAGCTGCGTCCTGTATTCTACAATGCATGAGAATGAGGTAGAATAATATAAACATTAAAATGTTCTTCATGACCAGGGCCAACTGAAGATTTAGGCATTAAATCCCCATTATGAGACAAGAACTTAGAATTTTAGCTCTTGTTTTCTTTACACAAATCAATAAAATATGACTAGGCTTGATGGGTGCAAATAAATTCTTGGAATTAAAAATGGATTTCATCACACAGGTAACAGTGTCAAGGTCAGATTGGAAACAAACTGAGCATGTAGTAGCAGATTGTCAATCACTACATCGTTCAGCAGTATACCTATTTGGCTACCATAGCAGAGAAAAAAAGAAAGGACTCCATAGTGATGTACATATTCCTTCTAACCTGCAGAATATCTACTACTGAAACCACTCTTATGAACGAAAATCAATGGGATAAAGGCTCTAAAAAGAATGCAACAATAAAAAAAAAAACCCAAGTTCATCACTTTGTTTTTACATCATACTTGTTAGTATTCCAAGTTTCTGACCACAAGCAATCTTTCCCATTTTCTTTGGATTTTGCTTTTTCTGTAAATTCTAATGCATTCTTTTCAGAAGAATTAAAGCAGCAACTGCACTAAATAAGGAACAGTACATTTAAAATAATACCTTATTTTAAAAATGCTTTTGTTCAAAATTAAAACCCACTGTGATGTGATTATATATATATAGTAGATATTTTCTTTAAGACAAAGTTAGCATTCCACTTCTGGTTTGCTTTAATATTGAGTGCAAGGGTTTTCACAGCACTGGTACACTTCCTAGCACAGCACTGATGTGTCAAAGTCTACAGATATATCTGTATTAGAGATAAACTTATGCCACATGAATTTCAAATATATATATATATACACACACACACACATATAATACCTTGCTTTAGCAGTGGTCACCCTCTGGGTGATCTAGAGAACTATACTACCTTTCAAGCAACAAGTGCTACATTTTTGCCCTTTCACTATGATAGAAAGATAAGCACAAGAAGCAATATGCAAGAAATAGATTCATTGAAAAGACTCAGCTGTCGCATACTGTGGGGGATGATGTAATGCGATGGGAAAAAAAAAACATTAAGCAACTCTCGAAGAGAATCAGATCTGATTAACTGTTACCAGCGGCTTAGCCTGAAATCTGCTTCCCAGATGTTCTTTATGAAAAAAAGACCTTCAGGATCAGACCTATGACAGATGAACCATTTGGATATACTACAAGCAATCCGCATGTTAAACCACCTTTGCTTTTCAGGAAGCACTCCACATTCAAGTGGCCTTAATGAAAGTAAAGTTTTTCACGTATCTTATGCTGCAGTTGCTGAAAGCAAAAACACATCTCCAGAAGGCACCTCTGTGTCAAAAAAAGCTTTTCTAGTCTTTAGTATAAGATGGTAGCAGTACTAAACACAGTTTTCCAAAACTTGATGATAAAAATATCACGCCAAAAGGTTAAAGTAATGGGAAAAAGTAGCCAGAATTAATTTGTAAAGCTGTTGTATTTCCACTTCTGTAAAACGAAGTTGCTGATTGTACAAGAGGTTTTTTTTGTTGTTGGTGGTGTTTTTTTGCATTTTTTTTTCCAATTATCTACCAATATTTGCATGAATGGAAAATACATGGAGAAACAGTCACAATTTCTAAATGAAATTTTACACAGGAGAGGTTTCCCTATTTCAAAATGAAATTTTACATGGGAGAGGTTTCCCTAGAAATTAGCATGTTACAGTGCAGATCGCAATATCCTGCGTTTAGCAGCTTCTCTCAAAATTAACAGTCTCAGTTGTGCTCTGCAAAGGTCCTGTTGCAATACGCCTTACAAATGCATTAAACAGAAGTACCAGGACTCCTTTTTCTGCCCAATAAACAAGATAGTAACAGTGTCCAGAAAGCTCTTAATCTCCAGCAACATTTTTGCCAGATATTTAATGGACACATTTTCCAGTCTATTACCTACAGGAAAACACCGACAGAAAGCATGGTAACTTGTAGTTTGACTAAAAGCTAACCACGCAGGCATTTAAGTTGCCTTCCCCTTCCCCTGCTGAGGCTTTAAAGCTAAGCCAGTATCCATGTGCACCTACTAATTAAGTGAAGACTTCTGCTGGTCTTCAGCAGACCTCTTCTCAGTCTAGGCTGGCAAATTTCCAGTAGTGTACAAGAAACTATCTACATTTAATTACAAATATAGATATTTGAGGGGATTTCATTTAGTCTCTACTTTTAAAGTATGGCAAGTCCTTCAAGTTTTACTGATATTTATACACCACACTGCAGGTGTGTTGTTGGAAGATAGTGTAGAGGGGAAATATATAAATACATATCTATATGAGCAGAGAGAAAAATATTTACTCACAGTTTCAGTGATGAAAGTTAAATGCCTTTTCCTAATGTCAGATTATTATTTTAAATTACCTGATAAGTTAAATTACTTACTAATATTCTACATGCAGTAACGTGAACTATCCTAGGGAAAAAAAATAAGGTTTTACTGAATGTGATTCAACATTGAAAATGTGGTTTATTTCAGTATTAGTGTACACTACAGATAACAATGCATTAATGATAAACCTTGGCTACCTGACAAGGGGAAAGATGGACTGAATATTTGGGACAGGAAAAGATTATGTTTACAAAAAAGGAATAGTTTTCCATTTTGTTACTGTATGTTGCCTGACTTAGTCAAAATAGTTTTAAACAAAAAGATATGCAAAGTTTCTGGTCTTTATCAGAAATACTTCTGAATTTCTTGGAATTAAGAGCAGCAGTTCTGAGGTAAAAAACAAACAAACAAACAAACAAACAAACAAAAAAACATACTGCTGTGTATTTTTTTCCCCCACAAAACATAATATTTTTTATCAACAGTAACAATTGAAGTGGTGAGAAGAAATGTAACGTAGTAAAGTACTGCACTTTACTGTATGTAGGTCACAGGCAGGGTGAGTGCAGATAGATACTATAAGTTCTGTAGTTCTGTATGTTCATGGTGCCCTCCAAAACTGACTGTACTTCTGGGAACCCTTCTTATATATTTTTATTTTAATAGATACTGATTTCTACAAAACCTTTTCCACATTTATCCCTTCTCTATAATTGGTCACATCAACTTCATCGTACAAAAGAAATAAATAATCTTAGCTTTACGCTACAACCCTGTAAGCTGCAGTGCTGCTGGTTAAGTGTGATTTTTTTTCTTTATGTGTTCTAGGAGTTGTTGAAGAATCTGGAGGTTCTAAAAACATACTTAAGTGATTTTACCTGGCGCACTACAATGACATCAGAAGGGTATTTGCAGAGAAAACAGAAGTCTCCAGATTGAACTCTTTTCCAATATTCCTGCCGAGATCCATATAAAATGAAGCAAGGACTCATCTATGAAGGAATTACTCATCCTTCTTAGCCTGTACTAGAAGTAAATTTCTGATTTTTAGATTCTTTTCCTCACATTTGAAGGAGACATTTCTAAATTTGATTGACTTGAATATTAGTCAAGAAATTTAAAATGTCTGGTGACATGTAACTTCTCATTTTCAACAGCTTCCTGTTGAGGAAAGGGGTTTTCATCATATACTGCATCTGAATCTCATCTAAAGTACCTAGAGGTACTTGATATCAGTTAATATGCCATTTTGAAAACAAGGTGCATTTCTGTTAGAATTAAAACTGTTATATATTTAATTGGTTTGATTAATACTTAGGATAAAGAGAAAATATCAAAAGGAAAATAGATTGTCAGGTATATAAATAATTCTCAGAATTATCTGTTGTCATTTAATTTACATCAAGTCAGTATTTCTCAAGGAAACTTGAAGATTAGTACAGAAGAAAATCAGAAATGATGTTTTTCTTGGTCCAAAGATGAAAATTGCTGTTATTGCTGGAGCAGCCTGTCGCATTATCTTGAAACTGATTGATCTTTAAAGTTTGCTCTAAGTATGGATATGGAAGTACCACAAGAAAATGAGATTCCAAAATATTCAGGTGGGAATCTGACTTTGAGATATGCTTCTATGCTTAAAAAAAAAAAAAAAAAAAAAAAGAAAAAGAAAGAATACTATAAAATTCAAGAGCATGTTGTTACACCATGCAAAAGTTTACTTGCTAAAAGATGCCCTAGCATTAGTTTTCAGTTTTTATTCCGACTTTTTCTTTATTGAGATAGGTAGACACTTTCTAGACACTTTTAAGTCCATCTGACTTCACACTGAACAGGAATACATTTAACTGTGGGAGGTATGGGAGAAAGAATAAAAAGATGCATTAACAGTAGTCTGAGAACTGAAGACATTTTAGCAAAGAACAGATCTTCCACACATTTTTTATTTGACACAGCCACTACATTAAACTATTTAATATGTAAAAAGACTATTCATCTGTAAACTTTGTAGTGTGAAGGAAGATATCAGATCACACACTGCTCCAGTTTGTAAATCAAAAATACTGCTCTGCTTTTCTCAGTTAGAGTAGAATGAAAGAAAAGCTTGTTGAGGGACCCTAGGCACCAACATCTAAACGTGAAATATAGGGTGGGAAGGTTTTAAGTAGAAAAATATATAAGGAACAAGTGAGCTACTGGGAAACTGATCCTCCAAGAGTAAACGAATAAACCTCCCTGAAAGCTACCTGTGTGGGTTGTTTGCTTGTTGGGTGTTTTTGTTGTTGTTTTTGTTTTTCTTGTTCTTTTCATTCTATTTCGTTAAACCCTGGTATTTTTTTTATCCTTAAATAAATAAATAAATAAATAATAAACCACCTATCTCATCTCAGAAATACTAGGTCAAAGTGGGAGATGAAAACTCATTAGCAAAGTGACTTGAACTTAAAGACTTTAAGATGGGTGCTTTATTCCAGGGATTGTCGACATTTAAAATCAAAGATTTAGTTCATCTTTTGAAAAAATTTGAGTTGTATACTGCTTCTACATAAAAGAATGATTTAACAGCTTAACTAAACTTTTTATTACCACTACTTTCCCTTTTTTCTGCCTTTTTTATTTTTGGATTTTCTCTTGCTTGCATACACAAAGTCATTACCAAAACCATTTCTCAAATCTCCTGTCAGTCTCATGGAACACAATTTGAGCAACTCTGCTCTAGATGTACTAACTATCCAATTGATCCAACCAACCAGCTGATACTTTAACATGAGAAGTGAAGAACAGTTTTGTAACCTTCATTAAAGGAAGACAGGAAAAAAAAATCTAAGAAAAACCTTCTAGAAATGTGGCTAAATTGGACTTAATATATTTCAGATGAACATTTCTGTCTTATTTATGTAGCAATGTTTCAATTCATAACAGAAGTAATTCTGTCCCAGTAAGCCTCAGGTTTTTACCTCAGTATTAAAAAGGTAGACTATAATGGGAAAACAGATATTATTTGCTCATATATTTTTCAGTACTAAACATATTACATATATTAAACTGTGTTCTATTGCCAGATTATGCGAACTGAAGTTACATGCATCAGAATAAATTACAGTCTATGGTTCTTCTAGGTGACAGCTTTTGTGCTAATACATTAATATATTATAAAACAGGAAGCACCTGTATCACAAACAAAAATTGATCAATTTCTAATTCTGAAAACTATTCTAGAATTAATATTTTGTTTCCAGTATCTTACAAAATGAATAGAACAGAAGATGACAATCCTAGCTCTCAATGCATCAGTATAACTTAAGAGGAATTCCTTTGAAAAACTTCCTGGGGGTCAACAGAAAAAGTAGGACATAGACAAAGAAATTTGTCTCCGCTGACTCTGAGTTTGTGTTGCAGATGTTCAATATCCTGGAAGTACAAACAACTTGCTTACTGCTATTCTGTGAGAATATAGGCACTGAAAACTGCAGAGCCCATGGTTCCTAGCATCTAACACACTTGAATTTTGTAGAAGAGGAGTAAAAAAAAAATAAAAGTTACACACCTGTTTACCTTATAGACATAACTAAACCTCTTAATATAATTTGATTTTTGTACTTGAACAGTTTTACCTTAATTACTGTCCTCGAAACCTTTCAGGGCCAATTTATTATCAATTTGATTACTGTTCTCTACCTAGTTACTTTTTAGGACATCACAATGGGGCGGATACTGAAACTGATTAATTAAACCTGTGGGGTGAAAGTAGTTTAGAATAAGCATTCTGAATTACATGTATATACTGGACTAACTGTAGTTCTTTCCATCTCCATCTCTTACAGGTGGCATCTTCTTCCAAGGCTAAATAACCTCAACAGATAAGAAGGATTTTGGGGCAGAAGCACATTATTAACAGCAGGTGTTTAATTAAGATCAGAATATAGATTTAGTTTCTATATGAATGACAAATAAATTAAGTGTAATTCTAGAAAGTCTTAGACAAGCTACTTATCTCCATGTTCAGCCAAATTACATATAAGTGAACTGACTTGGTGCGGGAGGAGCAAGATTTATGTTGCTGGTGATAGGACATATAGCACACTCTTTACTGGTTTAAATGAGATCTACTTCCTCCCAGTGTGAATAATTAAAAAAGGCAGGTGAAGAACTTATATAAAGGTCCCCAGTACTATTAGAGAAACAAAAGCCCAAAGAAACAAAGATGAAAAATGGAAGTTATCCTGATCCTGAAAGGGCTCTTTGATTACATTAAGATCATGAAGTTATCATAAAATTATTTGAAAAGAAAATGACACATATATCTATTCCAAGGAAAATGTTCTTAGGGAAATAAGTTTACTCTTGTCTCTGTTGATGGCAATGAATATATATAAATAGATATATATTTAGCTTAAGATGCTGTGAATCAGTCAGAGTTCTCAATTAGGATGCATCTCAAAAAGCTGTATATAAAAGATAATAGGTCTATCTTGTATTCTTAAAACATTAAATTTAGATTGAGATACTCTATCACCCTCTGAAAGCATATAAAATTACCATTTAAAGTTAGAATTACATACAAGTAACATGATTTTTTTTTACTTCATCTTCAGGGACGTTCATAGAATCATAGAACAGCTTAAGTTGGAAGGGAGAGAAGCACTATTAGATCCTGACCCTGCAAAAAATCTATCTGCTTCCTGCTTAGAAGCTCCCCTCAGGTACTGATGGCCTCCCCAGAGCCTTCTCCAACCCAAACAAGCCCAGCTCTTTCAATCATACTAATAAGGGAGGTCTTCCAGCCCTTTGATCATCTTTGTTTCCCTACTTCGGGCCAGTTCCAACACCTCTGTATTCCTTTTGTGTTGGGGACCCCAGATTTGGAGACAGGACTGTGGGGCCTTACAATGGCAGAGCAGGGGAAGACAATGACCTTTCTTGCTCTGCTGGCCTCAACTTCCTGAACCCACCATAATGAAAGGGCTACTTTACAGATGAAATTAGATAGATATCCTGCAAAACAAAGCTGAAAGAAAGAACAGCAGACATCTATGATAGAAATTAGTCAAAAGAACAAACTGGAAAGGTTCTGTTCTCTTGCCTGCAGCAAGATTAATAATGCCTGTGTCATTTCTGTTTAATAGTTTGAGCTCTTCTCAAAAGTCTCCCTTGACTGACATCAAATCAGCAGGGGTTTTGCAATCTCCTCAGAAAATCCTCTTCAATATTTTCAAAGTTACGCTGGTAGATACATTTTTAGTGTTCTCCTTTAACTATGCCTCTTTCACTACAGTTTAAGCCTCCTCCCTCCTAACACTTCCAAAAACATTACTATATATGTCTTACATATTTGAAAAGTGTTCTCCCTTTCAATCTTCCAATGTAAGTCACATGTCCTAGTTCTACCATTCCAGATTTCTAACGAAATCTCCAAAATTTTTCTTAGCAGCCCACTTCCTCCTCAAATTCTAGCAGAAATCCATACACAGAGTAGAAGAGTTACCTTTGACTACGCAGTGATTTTCCTATTTGTTACTTCCTTCTTTTCCTAAAGTCTTAAAGCATGTAAACAAGATGAAAATAAAGCAGTATGTTTATCTGGATCAAGCAGTATGAAAATAACAAGTAAAAGCAGTCCTGAATTTCTATGGTGTTTTTCTGATAAAACAAAAAGACACTTTACGTTGGTTGAATTTGAAGAGTATGGCTAAATATTTTTGTACTCTATTTGACAAATTCTTCATTTTATGTCTTAATAGTTTTACTTACTATCTTGTCTGTTCCAGGTGTGCTTGCCTAGATACACAATGTCTCTTACTAGTTCATTAATGAATGCACAATACTCATTCTTTTCCAGATGATGTCTGAACCCAAGAATATCATCAAGTCTTACTTTGTGGGTAGGCAGTAGGTATTACCTCTAGCCACTTGCTGTTCATATCTTTACATATTCCTTCCCCATGAAATGACTGATTATTTTATAGTTAGTCACCCAACATATTTCAAATAGAGTAAATCACAAATTTGACCCAGGCTGCATTTTTCTTTCCTTTTTCATTTTAACTGTTGGAAACCTTGATTCCTACAGTCAAAACAAATGCCACTTCAGCTTAGGACTTAATGAGCAAGCTAGATTTTGAAAGAGATCATTTATGCCGATAATGGGAAACAAAGGACAGAGAATATTGGCTGACAATATATAAACAGAAAGAAACACGGGCTTTGACACTGGAAGTCTTTATTTTGTAGAACACTATTGTGTTTTTGGCATGAAAGCAGACTGGAATACTTAACAGATGAAAACTGCCAAAAATGTATGAGATAATTTCCATGGGAACAGGATAGGCTAACAAAGATTTCCTATGAACACTGAAGTCTAAGTCCTGAGATGCATCTAAGAAGCATAATGAAGAAAGAAGACTGAAAAAAGACTTAAAGCACAGGAATCTTCAGTTGTACTGCATGAGTCTGAGATCATTCCAGTACATGGAACTTTCCTAAATGAAACTAGGACAATACTACAAGCAGAAATAAGGACCAAAACATGCCAACTACATCAGCATCAGGGACCTCTTCAATAGAGCTTTGCTTTAGCTCTCTATTCATACACAACTATACATGAGGGCTCATAATTTCAATGCTTTTGGGCAAGATGCCAATACTGTGAGAATGTATTTCATGCAAAGTAATTCCACCTAATTTTTCTTTCAAGTAATAAAACTTGAGATACCAGCAATATTATGTAGAGAACAATGATATTTTTGCCTAATACTAAGGACATTGCCCTGGCACAGAGCCAGGCTGCTTATGCTTCAAGCTGGCCAAGCATGGCACAAGAGCCACTGAAATGACTGAAAACATCATCTCTTGTGGTGTGGCTACCTGTGTTTTCTCTACTGTGTGTCACAATCTTATTACATTATTACATTTCTCACCTGTTGTTACAACAGCAAGGCAAAAATCTCATGACATACTTAAAATACATTTTTGCATCTACCAGGAATGCTGTTTTGTGACAGCTTTGGACAAAATATTTCATTTTTATATATTTGAAATGAAAGTCCAGGTATTTGAGATGTAGCATGCAAATTTAAATGTTACTTATGTAACATGTATCATCTTAGGGTGACACCTTTAATTAATGTAAAGTTTAATAAAAATTATTTGTAAAGCATGCAATTTTTGTCTGAATTATTTTAGCAGACTTAGTTGAGAAAACATTACCCGTCCCTCTAAATTTTTAAATAATCTTACATTTTTGGAAATATTTTATACAGTTTTATTAACACTTAATTGAAGTAAACAGAATAGTTGTTCTACATATTTATTTTGAAGATCTTGACTTAGGTATTAAAACTCCTTTAGGCCAAAACAAGCTAGTCTTTTGAAGTCAGTGACACATGATGAAAATAAGCATCTATAATTGTACACTGATACCAAGCTTACTGAATATTCTGATATGTAAAGCTAGTGCGTAAAATCACCTGAAAATTCAGAATATTTTAGTCATTCTATAATTATTCATTCTCTAGCATAATTATAAGTAATCCTTACGAACACTTTACAGATTAATTTTTTATTTTTAATTAGTTTATTTTTAATATTTGAGGTTTTTATATTCCAGACAATTTAGTCAATCTGACTAAATCTCAGGTCAAGAATAATTTCTCAGTTTGAAGTGAAATGGAATTTCACAGAGGCAATGCTTATAAGCAAAATATTCAATCTTAAATTTATGTCATTTCTTCATGTAAAGACATGAGACTGTTTCCACCACTGTTGACTGTTATCATGGCTAGAAGATTAAGTATTATTGATAGACATCAGGAAGTCACAGACATTCAGAATACAGATGATTTGATCTAGCTTGAGATAATTTCACATTAAAACAGAATTAGATAACCTAGGTAACTTATCCCTGATTCTATGGACAACGAAATCACTGACGTACTCACAGTTTGTTAATGTACTAACAGTATTCAGTTTCAACTCAGAAACTGTACAATACATTCATGTTTTTGTATTTTTGTACTGAGAGTGTTCTGCTAAGCAGTCTCACTAAACTGAAGTCAAATTCCAAATCATTTTTCTGAATTAAAACTACCTATGTCAATGACCTAGATGTCCTTCTGGAACAGCTGACAGTTTTATAGTTACCCATTGTTGTTTTCCAATCAACTTTGCTATCTGTAATAATTTCTATGTTATTTCAGGATAATAGTAGTGCCAAGGATTACCTTGTTACAAAAAAAAGCTAGGCTTGCATTGCTGTGCACTCTATATACATTCTTCAGGAACTGGCTCTATATTATTTTCTACCTACATAGCATCATAAAGAATGTGTTCCTAACAGAGTAAGAGAAAGAATACAACAGGCGAATCAGCATACTTACTTTCCTTCATCAGTACAGTTACCCTACTATTCCTAATCATATCTACCTCCTGCCTGTGCACTTTCTCAAAAATGTCTTCCTATGTGAAAGTCCCTCTTGTTAAAATACTATGAAGTAAATAACCTTTCCAGTACATATCCCGACTTTTAATACATCCTTTCTTTACCCAGTTCTTTCTGGAGAGACATCTATGGATCTATTACACGTAACGTGACGAACAAGATCCTTATCCTTGAAAAAGTGTTTGCTTTTAGTCTGACTCATAAGAATCATGAAGACTTGTTTTTTTCTGCACCAACGCCAATTAAGCTAGAGTATAGAAGCACAAATTTGCAGTTGTTTCTAACATAAAATGAAACACAGCACTTCTTGAAGAAAAACTCTGCAGTGTACAACACGCTAAGATCTTTACAGCTTGGCACTGAATCAGTGCACTCCAAGGAAGACTGAAAAGTTTCTCATTAATTCTTAAGGGTTTGGATGTAAGAAGTTTACTTCAGTCCTCATAAAAGAGTAGTGGGTTCAGGTGTGACCTCCTTAGAGGAAGGGAAAAGGATCAAGTGCCTCAATAGCAGATGCACATTTCCCTTCAAACCACCCTGTTTTGCTTTAACATATGCAAAGAACTACACTGAGTTCTTTATTGATGTAGTTTCCTCCCTGTCTCTGTGGCTGCTTTTGTAAAGAAAAAATTAAATTTATGTGGGTGTAGGTCAGGATTTATTTATTTTTTAAGACTGTTCAAAAAGGTATCTTGTCAAAAAACAAACAAACAAACAAACAAAAAAAACAAACTCAGAATGTTTCCAAACAATTTCTCCTCCTCCCTGAGCCACCCGGATTACTTGACTTCATGCAGAAGGTATACACACATATCTGGAAAGGCAGAATTAAGAGAGGCATCTGGGAAGTAGCTTCTGTCAAATGTTTGCTAAAAATTCATCTAAAAATAAAGCTATGGATTGATACTTGCAAGGAGAAGCTATCAGCTTTCTGTCAGCTTTAAAACCTACAGAACATATGAGCTATATACAGTAATGAAGAACTTTCTCCATTTTTTCTTCCCGAGAAATTAGCAAGTTTCTAACTTCACAAGCACAATGGAACTCAAGGTTTCCTTCTGAACTAGAAACATAAGAACAGATTTAAAGAACAGTGTTAGGCTCAGAAGAACATGATACATCACTACACATTAACATTCTTTCCTTTTTTCCCCAACAGCTTTGGTCAAACAACACTGAAATTGTAGGATAATATAGTCAGCTTGATTATTTGATTAGGGAAAAAGAATACAAAGCTGTCAGCACTCTTTTCCTTTCCATCTTATCCATTGCAAGTACATATATATATATATATTTTTTTTTAATTTATTTTTTCTTTTTCCAAGTTGAGAATTTCAATACGATTTTCTGGATACTATGTACTAACGGAAATCTCATCTTCTGCTAAATATGGCCAACCAAGGAATAGCATACAATATACAAAATAATTTCAAATTGCAACTGATAGGGAAAATTTCCCAGCTGAAATTTCAACAGCAAACTGAGCAGCAACACAGTTTTCAAACATAAACACTAAGGGAGCAGGAAGATAGTAACCATTAGGACAGAAATTATGCTGTTTATGCTTGTCATTATATCTGTATTTCTTAACATTACTAGCTTCCTCATATTTGTGTGATGTCCTCAAAATAGCAGACGTAATTGAGAATCATGAATCAGCAGTAGAAAAATAAGAGATCTGTTTCACATGCAGTTGGACCAAGTGATGTTAGAGCTCTTTTCCAACCTTCATGATTCAATGATTCATTATTTTAAGTTACTATTTTGTAATGTTGGCTATATGACAGATGTTTCAGTTGTGAGTTTGCTGATGACGTCCCTAGAAGTTAAATCAACACTGCCATCAACTCATAGTCTTTAAAAGAACTATACTAGTGCAGCTCCCAAGGACCATAACTGTCAGTATATTCTAATTACAAATAGGAGGCTACAGCACTAGAAAAAAAAAAACAGGTGTATTTTGCACTTACGTGTATTAAGTACTGCCCTGCTTGTTTGGAAATGCAAAAGTTTTTAAACTGTGAAGTCAAAGCTAATGTTTTTGTTAAAGTTAATCTTCCTGAGTGATACAGGAGCAGGCTACACTGGAACAGGCTGCTCAGGGGGGTTGTGGAATCTTCTTCTCTGGAGATATTCAAGACCCACCTGGACACCTACCTGTTCAACCTGGTGTAGGGAACTGCTTTGGCAAGGGGGTTGGACTTGATGATCTCTTGAGGTCCCTTCCAACCCCTATGATTCTATACAGCTCTCCCTCTTCAAATTGCTATTATACTACAAAAGAAAGTAATTAGCAATGAATAGACCAGATTTCTTACTATGAAATTGTCTGAAGCATTCTGGTTTGGTGAAATGAAACAATACACATGAAGATCTTCAGAGGTATTAGTTGCCTCCTGAAAAAGCTCCTTCTGAAGAAATCTTAGTTTGAAACAATATTCTCTTTATACTTGAAGATTGATAAAGTGCAGTTATGAAAGAAAGCTATCTTATTTATGCATTTTTTTCCATCTGTGTTTCTGACTTGTACAGTTCACTGTTCACAGGGAAGAAGAACGTGGACTACCAATGAGTTTGGTTTCACTACTTTCTTGATGTCAGCCCACGTGTTCAAATACCCTGTCAGCATCTGCAGCATCTGCTGGCTTGTCTACTTTCTAGATTGAGAACTCACTTGCAACTTCACTGAATGGGTGGTAGCTAAACCTGGACTTAATTTAGATTTATTTCCTGTAAACATTACCATGGTAGTCTAAATATCAAATGGTGAATATTCACCTACTTATAAAAAATCAATTTCTTCTAATTAATTGATTAATTAATTAAATGGAATTAAAAAAAAATCAATAGACTCTTCTAGAGAACCTTAGTCTGTAGCAAAGCAGCATTAGCGATTTCATATTTACTGCTGAAGAAATGATTCTGACTCTGAAGCCTGAATCAAAACTAGTTTCACTAAGTTAAATTCAGTTTAGGTAAATTAATCCCAATAATTATCAATCTTATGAGCAACAGTGTTTTGATGTGCAGGTTCACTGGCTCATTTCAAGTTTGGTATAGATTTTAACAAAACTCAACATCATAGCAGTTCATTTATAGTGAATATTCTTGACATATTTCATTCTGCATCCAGTTCTGGAGCCCCCAACACAAGAAGGACATGGAGTTGTTGAAGCAGATCCAGAGGAGGACCATGAAGACGTTCAGAGGGCTGGAGCACCATCCCTATGAAGACAGGCTGAGGGAGCTGGGGATCTTCAGCCTAGAGAAGAGAAGGCCCAGAGAAGACCATATAGGTGACCTTTCAGTTCCTGAAGGGGGCCTTCAGAAAAACTAGGGAGAGATGTTTTGGAAGGGCATGTAACAATTGGACAAGTCAAAATGGTATTAAACTGGCAGAAAGTAGATTTAAACTAGAGAGTAGGAAGAAATTCTTTTCTGTGAGGGTGGTGAGACACAGGAACAGGTTGCCCAGTGAGGAAGTGGATGACCCCTCCCTGGAAGCATTCAAGGCCAGGCTGGATGGGGTTTTGAGCAACCTGGACTATGGGAGGTTTCCCTGCCTACAGCAGGGGTGTTGGAAATATGTGATCTTAAGTACCCCTTCCAACCCAAAACATTCCATGACTCATTCTATGATTTTAAGAACAAAAATTATTCAAATGCATTCCTGTTATTCCAGATGATAAATATGTTAAGCAGCATCTCTGGATTCAAAGGTATATTTGACATTTAGATAGTTACAAAAAGCTTTACAAACCACACCTGATCCAAAGCTTTTCATCTTAATATAATGTTGTTGTTGTTTTTTTGTTTGTTTGTTTTTTCCTCTATTTCTTCAGGTATTACTAATGGATGAGAAGAGAGAACAGAAGACTTAGAACTTATTCAGCCAAAATCAGTGTCTTAGCCGTAAACTGAATTCAAAATTCTTACTTCCTCAATATATACACTGGAGTCCCCTCTCTCTATTACACACTGTTAGCAGCTTTAAGATAGAAACATATTTGGAAGTAAAATTCCTGTATCTATTCACTGTGTTTAAAATTAGGTTTCATATATTAATCGTGAGCAGAAAAATAGCATAGATATAATTCATTACAATTATACATAGTTTTTGTGTAATTTGTATATTTGTTTTTATATACATTATTTATAAGACATATATTCAAGTCATGAATTTATGCACTTATATGAATGCATAAACTTTTTTGAAACAAAGGTTAACTGAATGAGCTGCTTTGTACAGTAATATGTAGGAATGAGACTGGATGTTGACATGAACTCTTTTGGATCTACACAGAGAAGCCTACAGAAGTGGTTTATAAACCACTGAAAGTTGAGAAGATTTCAGAATAGCAGAATCACTGTGAATATCCTGTCACATCAACAATATAAACCTTATTTCTGATTTGCTTTCCTCAGACACTGAGTCAGTGCATTTACAGTAGAGATGGATTTTAGTTTTGAGTGTGGACCTCTGCTCCTGGCTGCCCAGTACAAGACACTCAATGTACTTTCATAAGAAGAGTCTATTTCCAACATGAATAAGAGGGCAAGAGAGCTCTCTTCACTGAGCAGCAGCAGCAAAATCTCCATCTGCTCTATTATATATTTGAATACCACTGTGAACTGAGAGGGACAGAAGCGAGGAACTAAATGCATGACTATGAGAAGTACCTACATGCTTTGGACATGAGGAGAATGAAGCACAAATCCTTCAGCGTGAGATAAAACTATCTGATGTAATTATAATTGCACCATTATAGTACTGCACTAAACTTGACAACTGAAAATCAGTGATAACAAGCAGCCTAATGAAGCACCTACAAAACATCCTCAGAATTACTGACATTATCACAAAAGTAGTTCTAAAATGTGAAAGAAAACTGGACAGATATCAAGCTGCTTCCAAACTTACATAGCTAAAAAAGAGCTTGACACTACCTTATGCCAATACCTAAATCAATCTCCTCTGACAGTAAGGGAGAAGATAACCAGAAAACAGAAGGAAAAAGTGTGAGACAATGTTCCAACTCATTCTAGCACAATTACATTAACTGCCTTAAAGGAATTCCGCAGAAGGGATGACAGGATACATAGGACTGCCTGGCATTCTGTAGTATAAGGGATGATCCATGAAAAAATAAATTGTATTGATTGTTGAATGCACCAGAACTGTTTTTACAGTGGGGAAAAAAAAAAAAAAAAACTGCATAGGGAGCATTTAATGACTTTTAGCAATGCTCACTCAAGCAGACAATCTCTCATTAAACCCTCATGTGCCAAGAGAATGAAAAATAACTTTCTTTGGCTATATGACAGCAGAAGCTAATTAATATGAGTTCTAATTTAAAGGAATGTTGTCAATTTACACATAAAAAAGTAAAAACAAGCTCCAGTAATTTTCATCTACCCTTGTAACAGTCAAACTTTACTGTCACGATGGTAACTGAAAGATTAGCTCAAAAGGCATTCTGTTTGCTTTCATTTTTCAGTTGTTTTCCCCATTAATCCTAATTGTGTAGGTGTTTCCCATAGCAGCAGAGGAAAACTTGTTCTTGAAAATGGGAGAAAAAACATACATGCATAGTATGTGTATATATGTACATATACAATCTCGGTCTAAGGCATAAGTAGGGAATCTGAATCGTAATTTAACATGACCTAGAAACTAACCAGTTTCCCATCTGACGGTGCAGTTCAAACCTCTATAATATTAATCATACGTGCAATACAGCCACATACATAAAACTTACATCAGAGTAACATTACAACTGATGCATGAGGAGACTGGAAATCTACTATTATCAGTACTACAAACAAGCAAGAAAAATAGCTTTCATGTTTGCATTGTTACTTTTTGTCCCACTATGCTTCTATCCTAATTCCTTTTCTTTCAGACTATTGAAATATCTAGGACAAACAAAAAAAAAATCAACCAACTTTCTTGGTAGTTGCTTTCCAAAATTCTCCTTCGCAAAATCAAAGTATTGTCAATGTTCCATTTTAAGTCTGGAAATGATTCATTACAAAATTACACAATTGCAGGTGCAGTATGGAAAAGTTTGATACTCCTATCACTCACCAAAAAAAAAAAAAAAAAAAAAAAAAGAGTAAGCACTTACTCTATCAAAGTAGTTAACATATATTTATGGAATCATGTCTAAATATTCATCATCTTGTTTAAAATAACAGGTATTGAGCTTCCTGACATATGTACCATTTGTGTATGCTTTTTTTAGAAATATTTTAGGACTCTGAGAAATACATGGTCACTAATTTTATGCTTTAGTTACAGATATGACTTAAACAATCAATTACTCCCTTTTCCAAGTGTAGGATCTTTTAAATTATATGGTTTTAAATTTAACTGGAGATCTAGAACTTGAAGAATCTCTGTCCATTGTTTTAAACTAAATAAGCAGATGCTTTCGCTTCTTGCATTTAGTTCGTTACATGTCCTTGGGTAGAGGAAGAGGACACTGTATGTATTATGAATACAAAAGGAAAATCCAAAGCTGATAGCACTTCAACAAGCAGCTTGAAAGTTGACTTTTCAGATTTATATTTTTCTACCTTCTTAAGGAAGAGTACATTTTTATTCCAAAAAACAGACTAACGAAAAAAAAAATTACTGGACTTTTTAGATTTTTTTCAGCCTGCATATGACTATATACACTGATACACTTTCATAAAATGTTTTCAACTACAGTATTAGCAAAAATGTTAAGCTCAGTCTACTAAATCTGTATCAAGAGTTTTAAGGTGAATAAAATATATAAAAACATATGTGTAAAGCATATCCACTGATGAAAGGAATAACTTGCTATCCCTTAACAGACTGGATGTTATCTGTACCTCAGGCCAATGAAAATCCACATAATCCACTGTGACATATTGGTATGGTAAGAAAGATTTGAGATAGAACTGAACTGAGAATGATGGCAAGAGGAGAAACTCCTTCCCATCTTCTGCAGTATTTTAAGTAGCACTACTGCTTGGGTAATGAAAGAAGATTTTTGCAGTTTAGAATGAGACAATTTTCTTGCACTCGAAATAGAGAAGGCAATACACAGAAGTAGTAAAAGTAAGGTGCAAGTAGGTGAAAATGATTTGGAGTTTAAGAAAACATAACTTCAGTAGCCAAGTATATTGTGAAAATTTTAAGCAGTACAACACTACCAAAATAATTTTCTTGCTATAAAAACAACACCAAAATTACTATATGCAACTCTGTACTATCAAGATGGATGATAAACATAAGAATTTTGAAGTTAAGGTTAAAGCAAAAAATGAGGTTAGTAGCAGAATAAATAGTTAACACTAATCTGTATGAAAAGCATGTGTCTTCATCTGCAGGATCCTGCTGTACTGTAATCACATGCAAGATTTGTTTTCATTTCAGGAGGTAGATTATCCTCACTTGATGTGTTTAGTTTAAAGCTTAATGTGGTCATATATAGTCCACAACCAAAGCAGAAATCCTTACCACTGAGTAGGGACAGTATAATGAAAGAATAATGCATTACTTCTGTATTTTGCATTGTAATCACTTCAACAAAACACTGCCTATCTGGCAGACTGAAATGGCACTGCCACTGATAATTCAAGGACTTCTTAATTTGAAGTCATGGAAATTTGCATTTTGGTGCTGTTAGAGGAGATTTTAAATTAAATGTAGAAAAAAAAACCTCTTTCTCTGAACGCGATTCGATATATCAGTTTTGAGAAAAAGGAAAGAGAAAGCTACTGTGTGACCTCTCTGCTACTGGAAGCAACTGCATTGAAGATAACACCTTTCACAAACTGAGAAAGCTCTATTTTACTATCAGTTGCCTTTTTATATCTATTTTTTTTAATCAACCTATCTTCTGTTGGAAAACTGTTTCATCATATTGTTGACGACTGCATCTTTTCTTAACATGTAAAGTCCTTTGTAATTCTTAGATACTTTTCAACTGTTTCTTCTTCCATTGATAACATTGACTTTTGTGACAGAATTCCATATTCACCCTACTCATGCATGGAGTACACAAGTTTTGAAATAGGATACAACTATCTTGTTAAATTAAATAACACTCAGAAGGAAACATAGGTACAGATTCACCTGATCTGCACCTGTCCCACTCTGGGTGGAGTTCACTCTACACAGTGATGTTCCTAATGCTGGTGAGAGGAAATTGGTAGTAAACTCGGATGCAGAGAACATGGAAATTTTTCAAGATAATTAAAACTGATTTATGAAATACTCATTCAATGATCTCCTAAGCAGTAGCCATGCCAGGTTTGTTTCTCTGGAAATCCTATATTCAGTGTACATTGGAAGTATAAAAATAGCAGCACAAAAAACATAAAAATTACAGGAAAATCAAGTATTTTGAAAGTAGACTACTTAGGATTTTTGGAAGTTTATGATGTTTCTTTATCCCCAAATACTCTTTCCATTAACATACTTAATACCAACAAGAAATTTTTTTTCTAAGCTGCTCAGTTAGTAGGAAGCTGCTTGTGGCAGTGGGCTTCAAACAGCTGTAGGCCATTGCTGATCAATGCAGACTATGGACACAGAAGCAGTAGAAGTCTATAATGCAGAGCTAAGCACCCCATACAAACAAATGTAAAGAAAAACATAAAAGATTCATTAGCACTTTTTTTCTTACCTCCTCCTATTTGAGAATTTACAGTGCATATGATGAACTGTTAATCGGTAAAGATAAATCCAACATAGATGAAAATAAAAATATTCCAGTCATTGAGTAATTATGGAATAATTCTGATTTAAAAAGCTACAGAGTGTATATACATGTAAATACAATGAAGAGTTTACTCATTCATGAATATTTGTAGAGTTATTGAACATGATAAAATCGAATAATTCAAGAATCTTTGCTATCATAAATCAGTCATATATCATCTACTTACTCATCATGTGAAAGAAATTTAAAGATGAATCAGTAATCTAAATGAACAGTTAGTGCATCTGAGTGTGGCTGTGAGAAATAGGGAGGAATTATTATACTAAGGCCAGAAGTTTTCATTATGCACCATTATTGTGGACTGATTGCACTGATAATTTTACTCCACAAGGATAAAAGGTCAAGAGATCAAGTACGTAAATCAAAGAATTTATGAAGTTTAAAACCATGGATCTTGAAGTGATTTATGTTATATTCAAAAACTACCAGCAATAAACTATAGACAACTGTTTGAATGTATTTACACAGTAAGGAACATGGTATCTTAATGCCAAATCTAGAAATAGGATGACTTAAAAGTGAAATACATAACCCGACTGTATTTCTGCTGTGTACCAATATTGTGCAATCCTATATTTTTAAGAGGCATATGCAACTGTGGTCACTTTTCCTGATTTTAATGTCAAGTAGAACTCAATTTTAACTTGAGCAATCATTACTCTCCTCACAACTGTTTTTTCCCCCTCAGCAGCCCAATACCAAGAACTGGTCTGTTACTGATGCTCTTCATTCTCTAACCAGATTTTTCCTCCTCTTCTATTTGTGCAAACCATTGTTTCCTTCTAAGCACAAACTCCTGTGCTTCTTTTAAAATTACATTGTTTTGTTCAGTAAAGCTCTTTTTCCAATTTTATTAGTTTTTTATTCTAATTCTGTATCAGTCTTACAGATCTTAAGTTTCATACGATTCACATCTACATCAAACAGGACACCTATCTTTTCTATTCCATCATCTGCATTAATCAACGAAATCACTGAATAGCACACAATCCACAGCCATCTGCAAAACTTAAAACACCCTCCTCTTTTGATAGCTTCTATCCAGCTCTATATTATGACAGTCTTTCCAAGAACTACAATGAATAACAGTTCTTAAATAATTGTATCACTGAGCCGACACTCTACCTAAGATTTATAGATGACATTTTTATTATCTGGATTGGAAATTTGGACTCTCTTATTGATTTTTACCACAAATTCAATAGTCACCACTCTCCATCAAGCTGTCACTTCAACACTCATTCAAAAACATCACTTTACTGCAGCTATGACAGCAATGCTAACTTGCAGCTGTGACAAACAAAACTGAAGGCCAGAACAGACATTAAAAATAGCCCTCCAGAAACCTCTATTTATATCTGTGCTGCAGCTATGAGGACAATATTCATGGTGCTCAGCTTAGTAACATAGATGGAGTTTATCCATCTATGTAGTACTCAAAGTTTTTGAAAATTGTGAAACACTATGTAAGGAATTAGTTACAGAATACATAATTACTTCACTACTCATCACTAAATATACGCCTAGTATCACTTCCTGTCCTATGCCAGAACATGCACAGAATACTGTTAATTACAAATTGTACTACAAGAAACATCTTGTCCTCTAAACAGCCCTCCAGCCTAGCTACATTCATTTAAACAGGGAACTCCTTATGCTTTCAAACACACCAACTGAATATAAATTTTGCTTAAGTAAAGAACAGAAAACATAGCAACATCCCTCTATCACAATAAATATTGTCAACAGGAGAACAATATATTTTACAATTGCCTTTTGTGCAATTATGTTTTTATAATTATATAAGTATGCTTCATGCAGCACACCACATTCCCATAATTGGGGATGTAAAGTTCATCAGCTTTTCCACAAAAAAGTAATAGATCAAAGAAAATATGAATAGGAACACGTACTTCAAATTGAAACATTCATTGCAAAATTTACATTACATCATGTCTTTAGTTGAGAGAGGGAACCTGCAAAGCATTTTCAAAAGAGCTTTCAAATTAAAATTCATGATTACTGCATTACTTTCATATCTTGCAAACTGCTAAATTATGGATTTGGCACATTATAATCTTCCTCTCCTCCCTTCTTCTCCATTTTGCATGTTACATACTGTTGTCTACTTGAGCACCTTTATTTCAGAAAATTCAGCTTTCAGAATCTTGGAGGAAGTACTTAGAATCATAAAAAACATTTCTGAGGATTTTATCTCTGCATGTACTACTCACGTGTCTATACGGCAGCGCCCTTCTCTCTAATCAGTAACGCCTTACAACAGTATTCTCTAGAGATCCTCTGCTATGGGGTGAAATTCAAATTGCTCTGAAAATTGTTCTGATGATGAAGAGAGCCTTGAGTCTCAGAACCTATCTGCTCATAATGTAATAGTACGCAGAAGGAAGAATAGCTTTACTGATACTTATTCCAGAGGAAAATCACCTGAGCTAAGAGATACAGAAAAAGTGCTTGACACAGATGAACAAAGTCTGGAGATCCAGCCCAATTGTGAAGAAATGACAGTGAGGATCAATAACCCTCTGCAAATATCTGGTTTTCACTCTGCAGAAGACAGGCACCTGTCAGATTCTATCAGCAGGTGAGATATTACTATTTCTGAGGAACAGACATGTACATTTCTCTTGCTGATATCATCCTTTGCCTGAACTAAAATGAGTTACTTTTTAAACCAAGAATTTTGTTCTTTTTTTTCCTCAGTGTTAGTGAGTGACCAGAATAAGAAAGGTTATCACAGATAAATTACAAACTAGGTTCCACCAATTATACTTGGAAGTCTCCATCCTGAAGCTTCAAGCTAAGCTCTGCATCTTCTGGGGCTCATTTGTTGCACTTAATCCTATCCACTTCTCAAATATTCACTAGCTGGAAACGTGTAGCTTGCAGATAACAGCAATATTGAAAAGAGTCCTTTGGATTTTAAGGGTCAGTTTCAATTTGTTTCACACAAATAGACTCTTGCTTGTTTTGTAGCCAGCTTTTATAAATCAGTCTTTTGGATTCCTTGTCCTAGGAATTTCTGACAGGATTTCACATAATGCAAATTGGCTGCTGAAGCAACAAAAACATTACTGCATTTTTGGGCTGAAGTTTTAACCTTTGATCCCTTACATTATTCTCCAGTACAACATCTGAATCTTAATGAAAAAGCCACACATATAAATTCCTGTTTCATAAATTAAGATGTTGATAATCGCTGCCCACCCCACCCGACTCATTTGAAAAGTACTTTTGTTGTACCTGAACAGAATATGGGAAATAGACCCAAAGAGGAAGAGGTCTTGCATCTTGACTTTCATGTCTACTACCTTTACAAAAAATTTCACCATTTTTCCATTACTATTTCAAGTCTTCATTGACAAGAGTGAAAGAAAAGAAAAAGAAAAAAAAAAAATGAAGAGACAAAGCCTGACTAATTTGACTCGACACAAGCAGTACATTCCTATTCAGGATAGTGCTGTGGCCAGTTCCTAAGAGTAACCTAAACAGAATTTTGCCTTCATTTGCATGATGGAAGTTTATGGTACCTTAAACATATTTATAACATTTAAACATGAGATTTATGTCAAACCTCCAGATTGTGTGCTGTTAGACTTCTAAAAATGGTAGACAGTTTTGCACAAGACATTGTTCAAATGTCAGAAACTACAGGATGGGAAAAATCTTCTCTCATTAATATATTCAATATAATCTAGGAAAGGCGATCTAGCTTGGAAAAGTCACTGAAACACTGTCACCTCCTAGAGAGTGAGTGAACAGTGTATGGTAATATGCTTCAAATCAATGTTGTTAAAATCCACTTTTACTAACTTTCCCACCAATGTACGCACAACTGCTCAGACGAAGCTGAAGAACCCATTGGAAGACATGAGCCTTTTCTCTTCTGTGGTAAGAGGCTTCTACAAATGCAAAGACAGCACTTGCAAGAGCAAAAACTACGTAAAATAACTTAAGCTGTCTGCCTGGGCATAAATTTAAACACAAATCAAGCACCTCCTGGGGACAGATAAATTTCAGAGACATTATAAAATTCTCTTACAGTAGTAAAGGAGACTGAAGAGAGAATTACAAAGCTTCAAGTACCACCTGACAGAATAGTGAATGAACGTTCCCTAATGGGAGGGAGAGGCAGTTGCATAACAAAGGTTAATGTCGCCAAAGGGTTCTCTAGTATCTTCACTCCAACTTCACTATTGATTACAGAAGAACTACATCATCTTCACTCTTTTGTGTTTATCTAACACATACATTCAGTTATTCAAGGAAAGACAATAGCAGAAGGAAAAGCAATTAAACAGGGTACAGGCTGCATTGACTGCAATTTGGCAACATGCTCTCAGAGCTCATGGCAGAGCTGAGAATTAACACACTCCCAACTTGAGCCTGTAAAGGCACCAGAGATTGACCCAAGCAGTCCAAAGGGCTCATGAGGAAAACACCAAACCACAGGAGTGTCTCTTAGTGCAGCTCTGTCTCCTTCACTTATCTAAACTCAATCCTGTCTTCCTTCACACTGTAGAGAAAATGTAGTGATGAGGCACAACACTAGAAGTGCTGCCATTCTCTCCAAATAAGCTCTGGAATTCCATTGTGTCCCGATTTTCTCCAAGAAGTACTGTCCAGAGAAGTGAAGCATCCTCTACTACTGTTGCTGCAAACGGCAGCTTTCAGGGAAGAAAATGGGTAAAGGTAAGGGCATTTTACAGCCCTATGAAGAAGTAATTCAACCCTTCTGAAGAAAGGTCATAGTGTGTGGAACTTTGTGCACCTTGTGGAAAATGCCCCTACCACGGCAGGGAGGATGGGATTTTATGTTCTTTTCTTCTTATGTTCTCTTTCCAGCCAAATCATTCAATAAAAAGGTAACATTAGCTGGAAAAGGCTTCATGAAAACTAGTAACAAAGAAAATCAGCAAAGGGGTTTACTGTATCAAAGATCTTGATGTTAAACAACAGCTATTAGCAATGAGTGTTTGGATTAGAAGTCTTCAGAGGAAGCACGTATTGAGGCTACTCAAAGTGACTACATAAGTGCTGAAGCATTGAAAAAAGAAGCATGTACTGCAGGTAAGGTATTCAAGCTCAGAAAGCTGTATAGAATGTGTTCCATGCCAGATACCATTCCTGACAGTTAACACTTGCAGTGTATTTGTCTAGTTTTGGAAGTCAGAAAGTTTCCTAGCTATGGTATGGCTACATTTTATGCCTCATTATTTCTGCATGATTACGCTTTCCAAAGATCTAATTCAGTCAGATAGTAAAACAAAGCTACATACATTTTACATTAGAACTTATGGTTCAAGTAAATTACACACACATAATTTGTCACAGCCCTGTCAAAAAGGACTTAAGGGTAGTGGTGAATGACAAGCTGGACATGAGCCAGCAATGTTGCCTCACAGTCCAGAAAGACAGCCATATCCTGGGTTGCATGGAAAGAAGAGCAGCAAGCAGGGTAAGGAAGGTGATCCTGCCCCTCTACTCTGCATTGGTGAGACCTCATCTGAAGTACTGCAGCCAGATACGGAATCCTAAGTATTGGAGAGACATAGACCTACTGGAGCACATCCAGAGGAAGGCCACAACAGTCAAAGGAATGAAACATTTCTTCTATCAGTACAGACTGAGAGAGCTGGGGCTTTCTTTATTGTACAAATTGGATAAGTTTTAGATAGCGTTTGTTGCACTTATTTGGCTCAGGTATTTGTAGACATGCTGTGAGACAGTCTAGATAGTATGAGGTTTTACTACAGAGTTTTGCAATTTACTTCCTATGTATTTATTATAGAACTGAAATGAATCAGATCACTTTTTACTCGCTTAAGTGAAAAGCCTTGTTGACATTTAACAAAAAACCATTCTAGACTGTATTCACTGTTAACTTCTCAGTGTTGTTGCACTCCACAACCTAACTTTTCTAAACCAACATAACTAAAGCAGTGCTTATTAAGCAACAAGTGTTAGCTGGGGTTCAGTCATATAACTTGGACATCTGAGGCCCTATTCTGTTGTCTTTCCAGCAGAGCAGTCAGGTGCAGTAACTTGAACCTCACTCTGGTTGCAGCTGCCACCTAACAGGAGACTCCTAAACAGGACACCTGATGTTTTTAACAACCAGTAAAAGAATTTCAGAAGAAAGATGTAGATCAGAGGCATCTGGCTCACAGTATCTTCCACTGGTTCCTTTCCCATCCTCGTTCAGTTTATCTGTTTAGAATCTCAGGCTTTGCAACATGATTACCATTAAAAAGAAATCCTATAATTTGTGATATAGAAATACAAAAAACAGTTGCTGTGGAACACAATCCCTACAACTAATAAGAATGACAGATTAGATGGTCTCTTACTTTGGATATTAGGAAAACATACAGCACACTGAAAGCATACTTTAAAGGTTCTCTCCAACAAAAGCATTTTGTTTCTTAGAGAAAGTGTTAGTTTGAAAAAACTAATCACTACAGTTTAATATCAAGCTGGCACAAGGACTCAGGTGCAACAACATTCTAGTGATTAACTTTGTTAATACAAGGACAAAAAAACCTGCTGAAAATGATGAAATGTTTGCTGAAAATATAGATTTCGGAATTTAAGATAAAAATATATCAACTCAGTTAACTACGATATGCAAAGAATATGATTTTGGCAGCTCACCTTTGCTTAGGTTATAATAAATCTTAACTGAAAACTAATCCTTGAATAAACACTGTTTCAGGCTGACAGCATAGAGGGTTATGACACTTAAAGCCTAGCAGTGTAAAGCCTGAGTGAATGAAATACACAGAAGATACCAGGAGATGATCTTCTAAACTGAAATATTTGGAGGGAAAAAAAAACAAACTGGATTCTTTTTTTATTATGATTTTATTTGTTACTGGAAATGTAAGGAAGAAAGACTTCGGTGGATAACCTAGGAACAGATTACTGCATCTTCCTTTAAACCTGCTCTATTTGGTGAGTCATTCATTGACAGTCACCAGTATTCTGAGGAAAGAAGGAAAATCATCCCAAGAATCTATCTGTCCAGGTCTGCATACCATGACCACCATTGCCTTTCTAACTACCCTGGTGTTTACCAAAACCAAATCTGAAGACCTATAAAGTGCAAAGACACATCAAAAATAATAATTTCACTTCAGATATCTGTGATTACTTCATCTTCTTTTATCATTTACTTGTTTCAAAGCACTCTAGATTAACATAACGTGTGTTCAAAACTCTTTATACTTTACAAACTATGTGCTAGCATATATACCGGCACTATTTTTTTTATCATTTAAGAAAACAGTTCTATCTCACCAGGGATTGACGAAATTGTATTTGCCTAAATGGAAATAATGGTTATATTACTTCAAATAACCTCAAACATTACTGGTAAAATAAAGAACAAAATCTAGATCTCAATATGCAACTTCGCAGTAGAAATAGGGTTGCCTTGAAGTCACAACTAATGAAGTAGCAAGTTTTTCATGGGCTCATGAAGCAATTTAATTAGAAGAGAATTTTAAGTTTGAAGAGGATATAATCCAACACTAAGCTCAAAGAATATCTTTTGTAGAGCTGGCTCCCTTCTATGTCACAACACACAGAGACGCTGCTCAAAAATTACTTTGTAATGCATTCTGTCTACTCCATCATAAAATCCAGTTGCTTCTGATGAGCACTTTGAAGCAGATAAACATGCAAATGTATGAAATTGCCTACTGTTGGTTTGTTTTATATTTATTTTGTTTCATTTAGAGGGGTAGATCTATTTTTGATTTTGTAATTTTTACACCGAAGCATATTGCCGATAACAAAGCCTACTATATTGCACTGCCTGTATGATTTCCTGTTAATATTGCCTCACTTCATGCTACCAGAATGCTTTCTTCTTGCAATGCATCTGCTAAATATTCACTGCCCTTGCAAGAGACCTAGTGATACTGAATTATCACTAACCACATCAACAAGTTGCAATATTAGCTGACCTGGACTAGTTAACATAGGCATTGCCACTGAGAGCCATTTATATTAAAATAGCTCTTAAAGCTCTAGCTTCTGTCATTCCTTTACAAGAAATACACAATTCTCTTGTTGTACAAGTCAGCTGAAAATCTGTAAATGTTGAATACATACTAGAAATTAAAAGGTTCTCAATTTACAGGCTAAATGATTGGTGACATGAAAGTGAGCGATAATGATAAATGTTGTATTTCATGTGTATATAACAGATTACACCCCACTTGTTGTGGAGAATGTTCCATACTTCATTCTCATTGTTTTACTAATTTATTCAAGTTCCCAGATAGAATGTGGGAGGGAGATTTGTATTTGTGAGGATTATTTGCATGGATATTTCTTATCATTTCAAAGTGGATTAATTATCACATTAAGGGGCCAAGATAGATAAGAAAACCTTTAATATATATTGAAATACTTTAAAAGGCATCAGTTAAAGTAATGTACCAAAGCAAACTTCTGTAAAGCAGCAGATATCACATGGAATCATATTATATCCTCTTGATACTAACAACTAACGCCTTGATGACCTGATAACCTTCTGATTATACAATGAGCTTCTTTGTGTTTTCTAATTCTAATTGATTGCTGACTTCCTTAAAAAAAAAAAAAAAAAAAACACACAATGTCAGCAAAACAAAAACAAACAAAAAAACCCACTCTGAAGCATACACAAATTGAGAACAAAATCTCATGCAATAAGCTCCACCAAATCTTGAAATTAGGCTCATATAAATACAAAATCAAGTATATTCTGAAATTTCAGACAGATCTCACCTGAAGAACTAGTAGTCATATTAAAAATCTGCAAATGATTTTTACTTTTACCTAGGATCATTAAAACTATACAGAATTATCCCATTTCACTATACTACCACTGAAAACCCAATGAAAAAAATTATTAACAAAACATCTTCCTATAAAAGTATATTCCATCATGGTCTGCACACACAAAGCAGTACGATATTAAGCTGTCTGTGCGATGAGTATATCCACGTGTTGGCCTCTTCCTGAAGAGAGCTAATAATTGCAGAATTCTATCATATAAACATATCTTTAAGTTTCTGAATATTATCCAAATAATGCCAGTTTAGTCATGTCTAAGTTCACAGATAACCTAAAAATATTTTGGTAGTACTTTTATCTTAAGGAGATGTTAAGTATTAAACCTGAAATCTCAGAAATCTGAGAAGGTCCTCAGCTTTACCATTTCACTGCGCTTTCAATGGCCAAATACTGGTTTGCATCTCCATAAGAATCAAACGAAAGACAGTGCCCTCCTCCACTGACCCCAAAGAAAGAGAAGTGGTGCCCCTAGGAACTCCTTGGCTCTCACAACCTCCAAGAGAAGTCAGAGCCATGACGGAATAGTCCATTGGCAAGTCTGTAACAAGTATGTATGGATCTTCAAAGTGTTAAGACAGGAGGGACACACAGTTCCCACTGACATTTTGCAGAATAAAACATTTTCACTAGTCTGAGAGGAGGAATTGTTTCTGCAGATTAAATTCAGTGCTTCCGAGTTCGAATTATTTTCACTAGCATAGTCCAGGTCATTCTATATCAATATTACTATAAATCTAATTTCTATTTGAATGGGCTTTTACTATAAGTGGCAAAGAAACAAAGTTTGCAAAATGTTTGAGCATGAAAAGAATAGCTCCCTAGAAGCGTAATATTTATCTCTATAGAATGTTTTAGAGGATATATGCAGTAGTTTTTGCTGTTTTCTTTTGGAGTTCCATTATAAAAACGTAAAAACACAAACATTTTCTGGAAAATATCCTGTAAATGAATCTATAACAGTAAAACATCCACCTACAAAAAGATCCAAATAAATTCAGATACAAATATCTAGATCTAACTATTCATTCTATTTTTATAGCTTCCAACATTGTTCTCTGTGTAATTCCATCTCTCAAATAAAAAACATGAAATATACTGTTTAATGACTCAGGAGTTTGCATAATCATCAAGAACGATCATCTAGGCTGATCGTCTACAGGGAAACATACACACCATTTCTACAAATACATTTTTCTGCATATTGAACACTTGCATGTTTTGTACTCTATGTACTCTGCAGGGCACCCATGGAATATTCAAGAGCGCTGCTTTGTCCAAGAGAAAAACAATTCATTGAGAAGTGAATATATTTTTGCTTTTGATTAATCTCTCTAAGTTTATATGAAATTCTATGCAGCTGGGCTTTGGTGGTTTTATGAAGCGCAGTGGTAGGGATCCTCTGAAGACAGATTTTCCAGAGCATGATCTGATTCTGCTTTACCTAAACACTGTCCTGATACAGAGGATACTGGAACAGAATCCATGAACTGATGACAATTTAAAAATAATCCTACACAACTCCCCAAATAACCAAATGCAAATCTAAAGAGCCACAGCATGTCCTACACAATCGTCCACACCGCAAAACTCAGCAGAGACCAAGCAGCAGCTCCATTTCGGAGGAGCAGCGAGTGCTACTAACACATTATTCCTGGCAAAGCCACATTTCTGTCAGTCTGATCAGCTGGCTTACATTTATACAACTATAATGTTTATAACTGTTGATAAATATGCACATAAAAATATATGTACATATACAGCTATGAAAATAAAGAGACTAACAATGACAGTTGAATGACAAGTTCAGAACAGCAAGTTCACTAAGAATAAACTCATTTCTGAATATTTAGTAATGTGTTACACCTTAGCTTCAGTAGTTTTAACTGATCAGATTGTTGAAGAAAGAGAAAAAAAATCAATAATCTTTAGTAAACTGGTTTAAGTACAAAATTACATTTAACTTGTGTGGTTTTTTTGTTTGTTTGTTTGTTTGCTTGATTTTTATTTTTTATTTTTTTTTTGGGGGGGGGGGGGTGGTCTGATATATGGAAACACTTGTTCTACTTGATAATGTTCCAAAGGTCCTGCTGCAGGTAAGGTTATTTATATACATACATAATATTCCACCAGAAGCCTGCTTATCCATTTGGAGATCTCATTTTCTCTAAAGTTTGACACATATTTCTACTAGTAAACAAACAAATAGGATCATTTTATAAAGCTGTGCTAAAAGCACATTTAACACTCATTTGTCATGAATGAGATGCCATATTCCTCAGACAGTAAGAGGAGGAAGTTCACTCACTTCCTTATATATTTTTCATGAAGTTCTATCTGTCAGGGATAAGGCTTGATCATATTTGCTGGAGTTAACATCAATCTGCTCCTCTCACCCCTCTTTCTTTTCTTTAAGAAAAAAAGAATTACACAACTGAGTAACAGGATTTATCCTCTTCAGAAGTATTTCCAGAATATAAACCTTTTTGAAAATTCTAACTTCTTCTATGAGGATTATTTCCATAAACATTTAACATGAAAATCTTCCATAGCAGCAACAGATCCAGCCAAAGGTAGTTAACGTCTATGTCAGGAAAAGCACAAGAAGGTACCAAGATATAATCCTTGACTCTCAAAAGGCCTGATAACTAGTATTGCTCTTCCAACAGTACTTTCAGTCATTGTTATACCAACATTATTCTGCATTTGCATCATTAATATTAAAAGGATAGTATGAGTACACTAGCTGGACTGCTGTTTCCAAAAGATAGGATTAACAGAGGTTGTATAAAGACCATCAAGGCTCAGAATTCTAACAACTACATCCATGGACTCTTTTTACTTACTCACATAACAGCATTTAAAGATTTTTTTTGTAATTAAGGATCTCCTAATATGAGAAATTGATTTGCACATTAAATTGCACAATATAGATCCTCAAAGACTACATTAGAAAGGAAAATACTATCATGTGCTCAAATTCTGACTTGCTAAGGTCATATTTAACAGCTGGCTAGATAAGTAAAAAAAAAAAAATGCAGCAGAAGAGTCACTGGACAATATTCTCCAACAGTACCAGTGTGAGAATATTTGTCTTTTAGAAGGGAAAGAAAGTAGAAAACTGATTTCATAGGCATTATATGATTTTTCTGGTCAGAAATTCGCCATTAGTTGAACTGTATTCAATAAAAAGATCTATCCATTTTGGACTGCATGATGCGGTTACCTGTGGTTAGAGGGAAGTGCAGTTGACAAATGAAGTTGTCTCTGACACTTCTGATACACTTTGGTCATGATACCTATACTATGGATGAATACATAAGCACAGAATTACCTTGCCCAAGCCCTTAAAAATATAGGACAATCCATTCACTATGTGACAAACTAAAGTGGGAATCTCATCAATATTGCTATGAATTAGTACAAACACACAAAAATGTGCAACGTGAAACTGAAAATAAAATCAGATTATTCGTCCTCAAAAAACTACACTGAAAGGTCTTGAATGCTTATTTTTGTCTATTGCAGGCATGTTATGCAAGTTGTGGAATTGTATTTCTGTTGCCAGTTGGAGGTGACTTATTAGAATGCATTTGCGTATGCAATTTGATTTGTAAACGTTTCTATAAAGTTTTCTTTTCCCCCTTTATTACCTTACACTGTATTTAGTATTAGGGAATGCACTGATCATTTTCAGTGGGCAAAATGAGAGGAATTTTAGTGGGATGGAGAGAAAAATATCAAAAGTCTAATGTTTTCTTCCCGCTTGTGTTAATTCAAAATGCCAGAATGTCTCTTTCCTGAATTATGCATACTTCAGCAGACTGTAAAATAAAGCAAGAAGGGGACTTAGGGACAGTTTAACAGCATGCAATTCTGATCTGGAGCTTGCACTACTAGCCATGCTCTGCAGACTAATTTTCCAGCTCCATCTGCCCTTTTGCTATACAGACAACTTTCTTCAGACATAAGGAAACTGAGGAGAAACATGCAAAAACAAGTAAATTCTCTTTTTCCTCATCTTGTGCTTGGTAAAATATTAGAGCTTACAACTGAGTGAACTTTTTACGTACAGTACATTGTTCTCTGATGTAGATAGTAAGCAATGACAGAAAACTAGAGTACCGAATGAATCATGTCATACATGATATACTGCCTGTGTAAGCAGAAAGATTTCTTGTTGTATGTACATATTCTGAAATGTGTCACAGTGAGGTTAAGAAGCATTACAGAAACCTCTGTACTGATCCCTGACACAACTTCTGTTATAAACCCTGATAAAGAACACTGAATTCTACCCAACCCATAAAACCCTACATAAACTAACATTCTGATAAACAAAACACTTCAGGAAAAGGACTGAATACTTATGGTTCATTCTGTATATCAAGACATACCTCTATCTTCTAAATCTCAGGACCACCTGCAGAAGAATAACAGAAAGTAACGCCTCCTGTTTTGCTATGCTGGCCCACAGGGTCAGAGGAGAATGCTGGTGGTATGGCAGTAGAGGCTGAACCTTCCCATCAGCATTCCATTAAATTTTGTTGCCATGTGACAGATGGCAGCAGAGGAGCAGTCTAACAAAGCAACATCTGACACAGAAACACACATGAAGCAAAGGCATGGAACTGAATTTCTGTGTAGCAAAAAATTACACCCACTGACATTCACTGACACTTGCAGAATGTTTATGGAGACCAAGCAGCAGATGCACACACAGTAAGGCAGTGGGAGATGCATTTCATCAGTGGTGACAGTGGTATAATGGACAAACCACATTCAGGATGGATCTGCATAACTGTCACATATCAAAACGAAGAGCATCTCAATCTACTCAGCCATGTAATACAGTGGATTACAACAAGAGATTTTCATACAGAGATGAATATTTCTTCACTGCATGGGTAATGATGGTGACAACATTAGAATATTGCAAAGGCCTCACAAGATAGATCCTACAGATGCTCACAGGGAAAGGAAGAACAACACCTGCAAGGCTGTGAGGACCTACTGAGCAAATAGAAAGCTGAAGGTGGCAGTTTCCTAAAAATCACTACAACAGTGATGAGATATCATGCCACTGTTATGATGGTACTGAGGAAGCTGACAGAATTGACTGCTTAACTGCTTTCCATCAACCAGGGAGATCCCAGATGACTAGAGACTTGCTAACATGATACCCATCTTGAAGAAGTGCTGTTGCAAAAAGGATCCAGAGAACTACTGGCCTACCAGCCCAACCATGGTATTGCAGGAAGTCATGGAGCAGATCATCTTGACTGCTCTCACACAGTATGTGCAAAATAGTAAGGGGACCAGGCCTAGCCAGTGTCAGTTCAGATTACTATGAAATCTTCAGAAGAAATACTGATAATAAATGGAAAAAAACAGACTAATGGCTACATTGTGGGTAAAGAATGCAAGAGACAAAAAGGAAAAAAGAAATCCAAAACTGGAAAGTAAAGTAATATTCCGACTATATTAGTTTATGGACATGGCACAATATAAATGACAAGTTTTACTTTTCTAAATATAATTTTGCCAACTATCTGGATCCTTTAAAGGACTCCCTAAAACAAAACAGCAATTTGAGCATATTTCTATGAATAAAAAAAAGCTATTGGTACTGTTTGGCAAGCTCCACATTTAGAATTGTTAACAAATGTTCTCAAGTGGTGTCTCAGTTATTACAATCTAACTATTCAGAGAAATAAAAGATGTACTCTCACATATAAAATTTGGAAAAAAATCTGAGAAATTGCAAATTTATCAGCTAATCTTTATGTCTAAAACAATAGTACTAAATCATTAGGTGCTTTACTCAGACATGATTAGGATCAGAAGCAGGCACCATTTCTCATACAGAATAACATTCTTCAGATTCTGCTGTCCATCATATGTTGAACACTCACTGAAATTTAACCAAGGTCAGGGGATTAGCAGCACTTACCCTGAGTGGATTCTCTAATTTCTTGATGAATTGAATCTTCAGTCTATCTTGTAAAAGGCATTTTTCATTTACCTAGCTGCTTACTTCCCTGCAGTGCATAGAGATTTAATTATATCTGAGATTCCTATCCCTATGGTCAATGTCAAATTTGGTTGAAAAGAGGTTATTAATTAGGAAGAACAGACAAAATGTGATGCTAGAATCCTAATTTCCTTCAGAAATTAAACTAAGAAATAACAGATTTCTCAAGGACAAAATCAGTCGATTCAATTGGATATTTGACATTGTCTCATATAACATTTTTCTACGTGAAGGGAAAAAATATAGCTAGGGGAAATAAGGTATGGTTAACTAGCTGGAAATCTAGATTCCAGCTGTAGCTGTAACTCTTGGAGACATTAGGAAAGCATTTCAAGTGAGATCCTTTGTCATTTGGTCTATATTCTGAACAATGGTTTTGCACAATAAAACAAAGCTGTGAACATCATCCATCTGGAAAAGAACTTCAGCATTTCCAAGAAAAGCAATAGGAATTCAAAATGGAATTACAAAATAATCTATGAGAATGAAATATAATTGGGATAGATGCAAAACTATTGAAGGACAATTCTGGAGCAGAAATATAGAATAACCATCTGATTGTAGATGGTGCTGAAGAAAAGATAGATAACAGTAGATTGCAAAGCCAATTCAAATCATATGACTAGTTTTGCCTCAGTTAAAAAAAAATTAATAAAGTTCATTAAGTGTTTAACATGCTTTAGGGATTTGTTTTGCCTTCTCAGCATTATTAAAGTCTCAGTGGGTATACTACCCTCAAATAATCTTACAACATTAAGGTATAAACTTGTACAATAGGGGTGAAAAAGAAACAGAAACCACTCCCAGGAACTTTCTGCATACATACAATGGTGGCCATGGCAGTCATCATCTGTACTGCTCTATATTTATAGAATAATGCTAAAACTAATGTCCTTCAAGATTTGATTTTTAATTCACAAATCAAGAAAAAGTTTTCACATATCAGTGAACTGGAAATACTTCGACAATTTATGCAATTAAAATAGCAGAAAAAGAACCACAGCATATCAGCAGTGGCACAGAGATCTAACTAGATCTTCCTGTTCCTTTCCATTTAGTAATTTCGTTTCACAGAAAAGAAATACTGCATTTATCAATTAAAAACTGTAGATAATCAGTCTTTGCAATGGTTGTGCAAGAGATTTCACCAGATGCTCATTCACTAGGAGAAATTAGAATGTGCACTGCAACTAACATGAACAGCTACTATTAAAAATAGAACATACTGAACATTCTGACGTGTAAGTTAGAAAATGGTGCATTCTTCAATCTAATTTGGTTCTGAGATGTTCATTAGGACTTTTCTTTCTGTTGCGGTCAGAGATGCAAGCATTAACTGTTCAGTCATCTTTAATTATTTATCTACCCTGAATATAAAATCACGATATGCAGCGTTAAATAGCATCTCCTTTATATCCTTGTCATCTGAAAATGCAAGGCTTTTCAAATACTGCATAATTATTACAGATCTCTTGTCAGTTTGTATCACTGTATTATGTCTATTCTCACTGAAATAGGCTGGATATTGCATCAGGAATCAAAAGATGACAATGGAGTAGCTGAAAGTTTTGTTTCCTGTTTTCAAATAACACCTCTCACATAAATGTGGACATTAAAAGGAAGGGAGACAGCAGGAAAATATTAGCTCACTGGTAAACTATCCTTCAAGTTTTCCTACCGAATAGGACTTCCGCTTTATAATTAAATGCCCATACTGAAGTAATTATATTAACCACATTTCATTGAGAAAATAAATCTCATGCTATGAATATTATTTATCGCCATATTTTAACAGCTTCTACTGCAGTAAGACACCGTGTAACAACCAGTGTTTTGTTATTTTTTCCTCTCTGATTGACAACCACAGTCAAAAGTGATTCTTTAACCACGGTTAAACTTTTGTATTCAGAAAGCTTTTCATGCTACTGTAAACAAATGTCTCCACCATGGCACACCAGCGAGCTCCCATAAAATTCTTCAATTAATTAACAGCTAACTGGGATCTGGTTTACATCCTTCTCGAATGAAACCCAAGTGAGCTTAAGTGTATTACTAAGATAAGCCTACTCTTCATCACCTAGGGTTCTATGCCTTCATACCTAAAGTAAAGAATGAATCAGCTCTTCCTTAATGCTCACTCTTCTTGATGAGCTTACACAATAGTAAAGGAAAGATATATTTTTACTTGGGGGTACAGGTGGACAAGAAGCTGGACGAGTCAGCAGTGTCTGCTTGTAGCCTAGAGGGCCAGCTATATCCTGGTCTGCATTAAAAAAGGGGCGGCCAGCAAGAAGAGGGAGTTGATTGTCCCCCTCTACCCATTACTGTGAGTCCCCATCTGGAGTACTGCATCCAGGATGCAGAGCTCTTGGTACAGATCCAAACGAGAGCCACTAAACAACCAGAGGGCTGGAGCACCTCTGCTATGAGGAAAGGCTGACAGAACTGGACTTGTTTAGCTTGGAGAGGACACCAGGAAGACCTCATTGTGGCCTTCCAGTACTTGAAGGGAGCACTCAGACGGGTGGGGAACAACTGTTTACATGCGCTGATAGTGATAAGACAAGGGGGAATGGTTTTAAACTAAGACAGGGGAGATTCAGGTTAGATGTTAGGGAGTTTTTCACTCAGAGGGTGGTGACGCACTGAAATAGTTTGCCCAGAGAGATTTTGGATATCCCATCCCTAGAAGAATTTGAGGCAAGGCTGGATGTGGTTCTGGGCAGCCTGCTCTAGTGGTTGGCGAACCTGCCCACAGAAGGGGGGTTGAAACTACATGGCCTTTGAGGTCCTTTTCAGTCCAGGCCATTCTATGATCTTGGTGAAGATTACTAAAAAGATTACTGAAAAGGGGATATGAGGTTGAGTAAGGGATGGAAAGGAGAGGCAAGGAGCAGTGAGGAGAGGCAAAGGACTCACTATTATAGAAACAATTTCAGCAAAACTGTAATTACTGATAAACAATAATACAATTCAGAGTCTACTTGCTATGCAACCATTACAGAATTAAAGTTTACCTACTGCAGAAAAAAGCTACCAGCAGGATAGCCAATTGATTGACAGACAATATGCTTTATCAAACAAAAGAAGAATGTGGTAAAAGGTGAAAAGATCCTATCACAGACCAACTTTTTTCCCATCTATAACCTTTAGCAGTCCTGCCAGTTTAGAATGGTCTGCGTTACCTTACTAGCTGTGGAACCATACCTGCAGTAACACACTACCAGCACCTAGGCCATTTCTGGGACAGCTCTACTACATTTTATAACTTCAAGCTTATGCTTTATGACTCTACAGTCAGAAATATCACCCTAGGAAAAATATACAGTTGACACAATAATCACTTTTATCTTTTCTTCCTTATTACTCATGAGGAAAATTAGCAGAAGTTCTCATTTACTAATTCACAATAAGTGTTCAGAACAGATTATCCACATTTCTCCAAGACTTTAGAAGTCTTTAGAAGTAATCAGCTTACCTCCTATAATGTGGCACAGCTTCTATAGAGATATATTCCCAGGTGTGCTCTGACAAAAATCAGATAACTAACAACAAATAAACTGTGCAAGACATGAAACAACTTTCTATAAATTCCAATTGTTCATCTCCAAACTAGCCTAAAACTTCCTCTTTCTCCTTCTATCTTAACTCCGTGAAGAATCCTTCCCCACCCACCACCCCCTCAGTCTTTCTTTATAACACCCATTCATGGGTAATTACTATCTGGTGGCCTACTTAAAACTGCTTGGCTTTTTACTGAAAAGGCTCAGCTGCGTACATGAAGCTCTGCACAACTAAGAAAATAGCTTGTAAGTTCTAGCAAGTCTATGAGCTCCTGATTTGGAATTCTGGTTCTTTAACTACCACTGAAACACCATAGGTAAAAATGCACAGTAGTGCATTTTGCCAGCACAGAAACAGCTGTGAGCATCTCTTGACCATTCACCTATAAGTTACTGAAAGTTTTATAGTTTATTGTATTACATCAGCATTCCCCTGCAAATCAAATGGCAGAGGCTTACTACACAGAGAGCAGTTAAATCATCTTTATAATTTTTTCACATTTACACATGCAACTATTAAAAATGAAGTTAAAATAAAAGTACATCATAATTATCAACTTTCTATTGCTAAATGAGGTAGAAAAAGTAATTTCACAATAGAAGAGACCAGTACTGATGCGAAACTGGATTTTCCTTAACTCTTAAACTGGATAAACCTTATTTCTTCATAACTACATTCAGTTACATGTGATAGAAATATTCATTAGCTAAATAGGGGAGAAAAAATAAAGAAATCCACTTCAAACTGGAATTCAGATACCTATGATTCACTTGAATTTGTTGAAGCTTTTGTCCCTCTGTGATAAAAAATATATATTCAAAATATTTAAATGCAGACATTCGGCAACAAAAACTCTGACATTATCATATTTTTTCTAGCAAGAAATATCTTCGGAAGAAACGCAATACCTTCTCCTATGCAGAATAGTGATTAAAATTTAATTTGGAATTTGGAGAATACGAAACATGTAAAAATCTGTGATTAGATTTAAAATAGAATTATTGAACCCTGAAAGCTTCTGGATTACATATTTCTCATGTCTTTTACCTAGGATACTCTTTGACGAACAAAGAGCCTTGTATCCGTTATTGAAAAATGGCATCACTTAACAATCCATTTCAGGATGGAAAAATGTCTTTGTATTTGGAAGTAGTCAGGTGACATAGCATTTCTTCATTTTGCTCTGAGTCACTGTGAAACAATTATGCATTTACTTAAGTCTCATGAGTTTTGTGTTACTTCTCTATGCAGTTAGCAAAATGATCTAAATATCTCAAGGAATTATGACCTCCCTGGGGAAAAAAAAAAAAAAAAGTATCATGAATGAATAACAGCTAAAGAGAGTTTACCATGTCATAAAGTGTAAATGATGCCAACACTGAAGGACTTCTAACTGCCCCCTCTAATGGCTGACTATATACAGAGCTAAATTTGACCATCAGTCATGTCAACAATAAGTGATACAAAAAAAAAAATCCTGTTTGTTGCTGTCAGACATGAGAATTTCAGGATATGAGAACAAAAATAAGAACCTCAGTATTCTAATTTAAAAACTAAATACCCTTGAGGGCATTTAGATTGAGTTTTATAAGGCAATAGTCATTTGATATGCTTTTTAATATTCTTTTGTTTGGATAGCGTAGTAAGGGACTTTATAATGTAATAGCTTTTGAAGGAAGCAGAATTCAATCAGAAAAGAAAATGCATGTTAATTACAGTATGCAATAGACCAGAGTAGCACTAAAAATATACAATGTGGATGAATATATGTTTAGGATATGAATTAAGTATCTTTCAAGAGGTATGGAAAAATGACTATATAATCTGTCGTTGCTGATTTTCTAAGTTAACTGCACTGTTCATTGTTTAAAAATAGACCAGTTAGGTAGCATTAACAAGTTTACCTCCTGTTTCTGTTTGTAGATTATTTATAATATTTCATTTTTCTACAAATTAAGTAATGGCTTATACATACTCACAATATCTGATCATTCATAATTTGAATGCATATTACATTAATATTTTCAGCATCTTAACTTTTAATGAATGTACAAGCAAATCAAAACTGTTCATGTGGAGAGAAAAGGTGGCAAATCTCATATAAATAAACTGTTATATCTAATGACCGAAGCCATTTGTCCAGAACTGGACAGTTTTGTTATGGAGAAAATGTGCAACTTTTTAAGTTACACTTCCACCAAGGTTTAAAAACAACAGAAGGTTAGAAAATCTGTTTTAAAAAATCAATTTTAAAAATTAAAAAATCAATTATATAGAGTTCATGTCTGAGGTACAGGGAAAGTAGCAGTCGTATTATTTTCTTTCAATTCAGGAAGAAAAACACTTTCAAATGTTGAAAGAGTCCCAGTGGGCTCTCAATTTATTTCTTTGTTTTGCTTATAAAGCTTAGAAAGATAGAGCAAAAAGACCGCTTCTACTTTTGGCCATATGACTTCTGAGATACTAGGGTATTGTCTAGGCACAGAACTGTCTCTCTTAATGTCTTCATCTTTACCACTAAGAAATAGTATCCTGTTTCTTATAAATCCCTGATTATTTCAGCACAAAGACAGCAGCCTTTGACATGAATTGCACCCACTACTACAAACTGCATTTCATTTAGCAAGCTCCCATACAGCACAGGAGAACTTTACTGAAGTTATACTCATTTACACTGGATGACTTGCCCAGAAGCGACTAGATCACCGAAGGACAAGATCTATTATATACATTTTGATTTACTTTGGTTTTCTTTAAAGGCATCAATTGTTAAATTAGTCCTTTAAATGAACACACATTAAAGAGAATGAGAGCAAAATATTTCAATTTAATAGAGGCACTTGTCTCCTAGATTTCCTAGTCCTCTCAGCAAAAATATATTTCACACGGTATGCCATTGAAGTCAGAGTGTATTGTTCTTGCAATTTTTCTGCTGGATTTTTACAAGCCATAAACTTTGTTGCTCTTTTGACTGGCAGCCCATCTGCATTGAGCTGCAATATCCAGGTTTTTAAACTGACAGCGTATTACTGTATAACATCAACAAATCCCAAATGATTTGAATTGTAAATTAAATGCCCTTATGGTTGTAATATTGTGATTTATTACCATGGTCAATGGAGGTTTCTCTTTGCAGTGAACATAAGCTTGTGCACAAAAATACAAATCTCCAGAGTCATACTCAGATTGTGAATATTCCACAATTTTCAAGCAGACCATGCCATGAAACCTTGTCAATGGGGAGTTTCAAGGAATTAAAGTTATGGAACCAAAAAAGTTCAGCTGTGAAAAGTAAACCCTGAAAACACTTTGGGTTCACATTTTCATTTTTTAAATAAGTGAAAAAAATTCCCATGAACTATCCAGTAAAAAATCTGCTAAACACGAGGAGCTGAAACTTGGAGGGAAAGCAAGTGAAAGTTCTGTATTTCATTTTAAGTGGCTGTTCAGTATTTAATCATAATGGTGAAGACCTAACATCTATTAATTATCAAAACCCCTAAATTTCTGCTCTGCATCAGTATGAGTATTTCTTTTTTTTTTCTTTTTTTACAAAATAGAAGTGCAATGATAAATTATTTTTTACTGTTTATGTTGCATGTTCATTTTCTATATTTTTCAAAAATAAAAATAAATTTGATTTGTACATAACTTCTTTTCCTTCCTTCCTTCCCTCCTTTTTTCCTTTCCTTCCATTTTTTCTTTCCTTTCCTTTCATCCTTTCTTTATAGAAATCGTTTGCTTTCGTTTCCACTGTACCTGGTATCATCCCTTAAGTTTGGAAAGTAAATTTTACCAGTACGACAAATATAAGGGTGTATTTATCGCCTTTTCTGTAAGGTTAAACAGCTGAGTTGAATACTTTCACATAGTTCTTGTGGCACACACTTCCTTTGGCATCCTAAAGTTACATTACTATCATTTAGCTGAAAAGGATTCAGAGTGCAGTGCTTCACAGGGTAGTATGATACCCGATGATAACTGATTTAGCTAGAGCTTCTGATTGTTTCATACAGTTCTTGTGACTGTATGATTTATAATATTATACTAAAATCTTGTGAAATGCCCACAGGGTTCTGCAAAGCTTTCGCTCTCATTCCTGCAGTGTTTGAATGTGTATCTGTTGTGAAAGAAAATTGGTAGTAACTATCCACATCAAAAAGAGAAAGACTTTTCACTTGGTAGAGAGAAAGCTGTAAAATTTTTGAAGGATTGTATACAACTTGTATGACTGACACAAATGCACTATCGCTTACTATTGTAAAAATAACTTTGTCAACGGTTTACCGGGCTGGATCGGCCCGGTTCCGTGACGATTGGTGCGGGGGACCCACGGACCCACGCCCCAGGAAAGGGCAAGGAAAAAGGGAAAAGGGAAAAGGGAGATGGGCCTAGAAACAAAACAGCGGCAACGATCTGAGGAGGAAAGCTAATTTACTAAATAAGATATCAGAAAGCAAAATAACAGAATATAATACAATATAATTGAAATTGAGGCTAATGAATCAAATAAAATGAGCAAGAGAGAGTGTCCGATAAACCGAAGGCCTTACGCTAACGCTGAAGGCGATACGGCAGCGAGCACCCACTGCTGAGTCGATCCCAAAGGAAAGAGAGTGTCCCGTGACCGCTGAGGGTTTTTATCTGTTCCCTCTGAGCGGAAAACACGTAAAAATACAAAGCATCGCAAAGTCCTCTGGGGAATGTAGTTCTTCTTCTCTTCTTAGGCAGGTATACCTGGAATTATCAATGATCCATGGGGCTGGAGCATCAGCTCCTCAACTCTTAATGCAATACATGATGTTATGATGTGGAATACCAGTACCAAAAATCATAAAACCATGACATTCCACCCCTTATTCCACATCGTTACATCATGCTTGATACATATTGAAAAACAATGATTAACATGCATTAGATATACACACACACAACATATATTCAAGTATATACATGCAATTACTGACTGCACTCCCCCAACATCAAATTCCCTTGTGGTACACACTGAACATCCCCATTCTTCTGCATCACCCACCAAGTGGACCCAGGTCCCTGAGCAAAGACAGTTCCACGGAGAGGTTTGCCCTTTCCAGAAGCTGGAAGTACCCAAACTGCTTTGCCCAACATGTTCTTTACATGTACTACAGGGACCTTATCTCCCTCTACTGTAGGTAGAGAGCTGGATTGGGCAGGACCATCACGATTGATGGATCCTCGAGTGTTGACCAACCAGGTGGCTTCTGCCAAATGCTTCTCCCAATGCTTAAATGTTCCGCCACCCATTGCTTTCAACATGGTTTTCAGCAACCCATTGTATCTTTCAATCTTACCAGAAGCTGGTGCGTGATAGGGGATATGATAAATCCATTCAATGCCATGATCTTTGGCCCAATTACTTACAAGAGAATTTTTGAAATGAGTCCCATTATCTGACTCAATTCTTTCTGGAGTGCCATGTCGCCATAGGACTTGCTTCTCGAGACCTAGAATGGTGTTTCGGGCGGTAGCATGGGGTACTGCATATGTTTCAAGCCACCCAGTGGTTGCTTCCACCATAGTGAGCACATAACGCTTACCATTGCGAGTTCGTGGCAAGGTGATATAATCTACCTGCCACGCCTCCCCATATTTATACTTTTGCCATCGCCCTTCCCCCCAAAGAGGTTTCATCCTCTTGGCTTGTTTAATTGTGGCGCAAGTATCACAGTCATGGATAACCTGTGCAATAGCGTCCATAGTTAAGTCCACCCCTCGGTCTCTAGCCCACTTATATGTTGCATCTCTTCCTTGATGGCCCGAGGTCTCATGGGCCCATCGAGCTAAAAATAATTCACTTTTATGTTGCCAGTCCAAGTCTACTTGAGCCATCTTAACTTTGGCAGCTCTATCTACCTGATGGTTATTCTGTTGTTCTTCAGTTGCTCGGCTTTTAGGAACATGAGCATCTACATGGCGCACCTTTACAACCATATTCTTTACTCGGGCAGCAATATCTTTCCACAGTTCAGCAGCCCAAATAGGTTTACCCCTCCGTTGCCAGCCATTTTGTTCCCATTGCTGTAACCACCCCCATAAGGCATTTGCCACCATCCATGAGTCAGTGTAAAGATAAAGCACTGGCCACCTCTCGCGTTCAGCAACATCTAAGGCCAGCTGGACAGCCTTTACCTCTGCAAATTGGCTTGATTCTCCTTTTCCTTCAGTGGCCTCTGCAACTTGTCGTGTGGGACTCCACACTGCAGATTTCCATCTGCGGTGCTTTCCCACAATCCGACACGATCCATCTGTGAACAGGGCGTATCTCTTTTCATTGTCTGGTAGTTCATTGTATGGTGGGGCTTCTTTAGCACGTGATACCTCCTCTGCTGGTGTTGTTCCAAACTTTTTACCTTCAGGCCAGTCCATGATCACTTCTAGGATTCCTGGATGACTGAGGTTCCCCATCCGAGCTCGCTGCGTAATCAGTGCAATCCACTTACTCCAAGTGGCATCAGTAGCATGATGGGTAGAGGGAACCTTTCCTTTGAACATCCAGTTCAGCACTGGCAGTCGAGGTGCCAGAAGGAGCTGCGCTTCAGTACCGATTACTTCGGAAGCAGCTCGAACCCCCTCATACGCGGCTAAGATTTCCTTCTCAGTTGGAGTGTAGCGCTCCTCAGACCCCCTGTATGCTCGACTCCAGAAACCAAGGGGTCGGCCTCGGGTCTCTCCAGAAGCTCTTTGCCACAAACTCCAAGTGGGACCTTCCTTTCCAGCAGCAGTGTAGAGGATGTTCTTTACATCCTGTCCCGTCCGCACTGGCCCCAGGGCCACGGCACGGGCTATCTCCTGCTTAATTTGCTCAAAAGCCTGCTGCTGCTCAGGGCCCCACACAAAATCATTCTTCTTCCGCGTTACCCGAAAGAGAGGGCTCACAATGAGACTGTAGTTTGGAACATGCATTCTCCAAAAGCCCACTACGCCCAGAAAAGCTTGGGTCTCTGTCTTACTAGTGGGTGGAGACATAGCAATAATTTTGTCAATCACATCTGTTGGGATGTGACGACGTCCATCTTGCCACTTTATTCCTAGGAACTGAATTTCCTGTGCAGGCCCTTTCACTTTGCTTCGCTTAATAGCGAAGCCAGCTCGCAGGAGGATCTGGATTATTCTCTCCCCTTTCTCGAAAACTTCCCCTGCTGTATTGCCCCACACAATGATGTCATCAATGTATTGTAAGTGCTCAGGAGCACCGCCCTGTTCCAATGCAGTTTGGATCAACCCATGGCAAATGGTTGGGCTGTGCTTCCACCCCTGGGGCAAACGGTTCCAGGTGTACTGAATGCCTCTCCAGGTGAAAGCAAACTGCGGCCTACATTCTGTGGCCAAAGGAATTGAAAAGAAGGCATTGGCAATGTCAATGGTGGCATACCACTTGGCTGCTTTTGACTCCAGTTCGTACTGGAGTTGAAGCATGTCCGGCACAGCAGCACTCAGTGGGGGTGTGACTTCATTGAGGCCACGATAATCTACCGTCAGCCTCCATTCTCCACTGGCTTTACGCACTGGCCATATGGGGCTGTTAAACGGGGAGTGAGTTTTGCTGATCACTCCCTGGCTCTCTAGCTGACGAATCAGGTTATGAATGGGGAGCAAGGAATCCCTATTAGTGCGGTACTGCCGTCTGTGCACCGTTTTTGTAGCAATCGGTACCTGTTGCTCCTCCACTTGTAGCAACCCTACAACAGACGGATCTTCTGACAGGCCAGACAAAGCAGACAGCTGCTTAGTGTTATCTGCACCCACAGCAGCTATTCCAAAAGCCCATCGATACCCTTTGGGATCCTTAAAATATCCCCTTTTGAGGTAATCAATACCAAGTATACATGGAGCCCCTGGGCCAGTCACAATAGAATGTTTTTGCCAGTCTTTACCAGTGAGACTTATTTCAGCCTCCAACTTGGTCAGCTCTTGGGAACCCCCAGTCACCCCAGAAATATAGATTAATTCTGTCCCTTGGTGACTCGAGGGCATTAGAGTGCACTGTGCACCAGTGTCCACCAATGCCTTATATTTTTGTGGTTCTGATGTGCCAGGCCATCGAATCCACACAGTCCAATACACTCTGTTATCCCTTTCCCCCCCCTGGCTGGGGGCAGGGCCCCTCTATATGTTACCTCTGTTGACTCTACGGCTACTGCCATATCCGGCAATCACTGGAGCAGTCACCTTCTTGGAGAAGTTCACCCTGGTGGTTGACCTATTTTGTAACTCTTTTACACGTGCCTGAAGGGCAGAAGTGGGTTTCTTATGCCACTTCTTCATATCTTCCCCCTGGTCACGTAGGTAACGCCACAGGGCAGTACGTGATATAGTTTTACTGCTGACACTTCTTCGAGCAGGAGAACGTCCTCTTTTGATAGCTGAGATGTTGCTGTTTTGGGAATCCTCGTTCTCATCAGATCCATCAATTTCATCAGAATTAAGTGTAACCAGTTCGTCCATTATATCTTCTTGATTGCTCTCTATTTTGTTCAGTCTTTCAGTTACCTTTGCAAAGGCTGAAACGTAAGCTCGTAGAGGAGTTAAATGTAACTCAATGTCTTGAAGTCTGTTAATCAGGTCATTTATAAGGGGTCTTCTTTGTCTTCTGCCATACATTGCTGCTAATGTACTGGCATACCTGTCTGGTGCAGTCCTTGTGAATATACGCCACATAACTGGTGTACATCTGATTCTCTCAGGATCATGCTCTTGGTCTGGTTCATCGTGAATGAATGCAGGGTCATGTAACATTTCCACTACAGCATATTCTCTCAAATAATTTATGCCTTTTTCCATATCAGACCATTTCTTTTTCTCAGGCAACAGATCATCTCTGAAGGGGTATTTTTCTTTCACGGATATCAGCATCCGCTTCCAGAGAGTGAAGGGTCTATTGTGGCATGTACTAATGCCTCTGTCAATGGCAGAGTCCCTGGCAATGCTACCCAATTGGCGAGCTTCGTTACCATCTAGCCATACACTGTTGGCCCCACTGTCCCAACAGCGTAGTAACCAGGTGACAATAGGTTCATTTACGTGGCGTGTAAAGTCTTTTCTCAAACTTCGAATTTCATTCATTTTCATAGGTCGAGTAATATCAGTAATAACCTCTCTTTCATCTTCTACTCTATCAGGACTTATTGCCCTCCTAGGTGTTGGTGACCGTAATCTTGTGGGGTGTCTCAGCCCTCCTAATGGAAAGTCTGAAGTTTTAAACAACCTCTCTGGACCTATTTTCTCCTCTTCTCTTGCAGCGTCTGATTCCTCTACTTTGTCCTCTTCCCTTTCAGAGTCTGCTTCTTCCACTCTCAGCTCCTCCTCTTTCTTCTCTGTTAAGGGCGTCGAGACTGTTTTCATTTTCCGCCCTCTTACAGGGGCAACTGACATCAATTCTGGTGTCACCTGTGGTTGATCATATTGGTTAGAATTAATGATCATCTTCTCTAGCTCGGCTCGAAGTCCGTCTCGCTCAGCTGTGACGAAATTTAGTTCACCTTGGAGCCTGACTTGTTGAGCTCGAACATGGATTAGTTCATTCTGGAAACGGAGTAATGTAAATTGATAGGCATCTTGCTCAGTTTTGAGGGAGTCTCGCTCAGATTGGAGGGCATCTAATTCAGATTGGAGGGCATCTCGCTCAGATTGGAGGGCATCTCGCTCAGATTGGAGGGCATCTTGTTGAGACTGAGGGCTATTGAGTTTGGATTGGAGGGCATCTCGCTCAGTTTGGAGGGCATCTCGCTCAGACTGAAGAGCGTCCATGTTGGATTGGAGAGCATCATGTTGAAACTGGAGGGCGTCTCTCTCGGATTGGAGGGCATCCATGTTGGATTGGAGAGCATCATGTTGAGACTGGAGGGCGTCTCTCTCGGATTGGAGTGTGTCTCTTTCGGTCTGGAGGGCATCTCGCTCAGACTGGAGAGTGTCCATGTTGGATTGGAGAGCATCATGTTGAGACTGGAGGGCGTCTCTCTCGGATTGGAGTGTGTCTCTTTCGGTCTGGAGGGCGTCTCTCTCGGTCTGGAGGGCGTCCATGTTGGATTGGAGAGCATCATGTTGAGACTGGAGGGTGTCCCTCTCGGATTGGAGGGCATCCATGTTGGATTGGAGAGCATCATGTTGAGACTGGAGGGCGTCTCTCTCGGTCTGGAGGGCGTCTCTCTCGGTCTGGAGGGCGTCTCTCTCCGTCTGGAGGGCGTCTCTCTCCGTCTGGAGGGTGTCCATGTTGGACTGGAAAGCATCTAGTTGAGACTGGAGGGTGTCTCTCTCGGTCTGGAGGGTCTGATTGTCAGCTAAAAGACTGTCTTTCTCAATTTGGAGACTGTCCCTTTCGGCTCGGAGACTCTCTCGCTCTATTTCAAAAACTCTAAGCCTCTCTGGAATAGTATTGAATAAGGCTCGGTAAGCATAAGCCAGACCCCAAATAATTTGGTCCTCCTCAGATCTGTCTGAGCCGCAACATCCCTGTCTCAAATATCTGCTTAGGTTCTCAGGGTCTTGCAGGTGTTCAGGAGAAAAGTCCCATGACACCGGTGATGCCCACTTCTCTAAAGTCTCTCCTAAGTCCCTCCAAACTCCCTGCCAGTCACTGTTCTCTGGCTCTGGGGAAGGCTTTCTCAAAATATTATAAATATAGATACCGATAAAGAGTACATTCAGGGTGACTGACACCACAATCATTACGAGCATTGGATGAGCATTCAGAAAACGCCTAATGAATTCAAAGGAGAGGCCAGGAGCCGGTTTAAAAATCATGAGTTCCGTAACAACTCCACCTGGGGTTGCTCCCCCCGGAACTGAATGCCACATCATATACAAAAGCCAGGTAGGTATTTCCATCAGTGTTTTTAGTTTATCATATACAGACCAAGCTGCATAGATCAGACTGGCAAACTTAATTAAGTCCCAGTATATTCTGAGCATTACAAGGGAAGAAACCACGAAATGCAGCCCCTTTAAGAGCAGTTTAAAAAGCGAGAGCATTTTTTTTTTTTTTTTTTTTTCTTTACTGAAACAAGCTAGCAGTACCCAAAAGAAGTTTACAAATATCCCAGAACAACTGGCAGTACGCCCAGACTTCAAGGTCGTGTTATGCCGTACAGCACCTGCAGTACAGATAAGCTTGCTAGCAAAGGACAGAGATTCACTCTAAGAGTATGTCTCTGCCCGGCTAAGGCAGCTCGTCTGCCCCATGTTGGGCGCCAAAAATGTCAACGGTTTACCGGGCTGGATCGGCCCGGTTCCGTGACGATTGGTGCGGGGGACCCACGGACCCACGCCCCAGGAAAGGGCAAGGAAAAAGGGAAAAGGGAAAAGGGAGATGGGCCTAGAAACAAAACAGCGGCAACGATCTGAGGAGGAAAGCTAATTTACTAAATAAGATATCAGAAAGCAAAATAACAGAATATAATACAATATAATTGAAATTGAGGCTAATGAATCAAATAAAATGAGCAAGAGAGAGTGTCCGATAAACCGAAGGCCTTACGCTAACGCTGAAGGCGATACGGCAGCGAGCACCCACTGCTGAGTCGATCCCAAAGGAAAGAGAGTGTCCCGTGACCGCTGAGGGTTTTTATCTGTTCCCTCTGAGCGGAAAACACGTAAAAATACAAAGCATCGCAAAGTCCTCTGGGGAATGTAGTTCTTCTTCTCTTCTTAGGCAGGTATACCTGGAATTATCAATGATCCATGGGGCTGGAGCATCAGCTCCTCAACTCTCAATGCAATACATGATGTTATGATGTGGAATACCAGTACCAAAAATCATAAAACCATGACAACTTTTAAGATTACTGTTCCAAAATATGAAATCTCGTTATTAGTTGAATACTCTCTTCTTTTGCCTGAACCTTTTCAGCACCAGGCAACACTATGCAACATTTTGCTTCTTTAACACAGAAAATGAGAAAGGAGGAGACACATGCTTAGCTATACACAATGCTGCACACACATTTTAGATGTCACTGATTACATTCAGTGTAAGGAGTTCAAAGGCAGAAAAGCATGAGATTAAACATCTGGATCCCCTCTAGTCAATGGAGGGAATAAGCACACAAGAATATTGCTTCTTTTGTAGGATGGGCCAAGCCTCTAGAAAGGCTCTTCTATTCTATGGATTGGAGGATATGCAATGAACTGAGACCAAAATCCTACTTTTAAATGAGTACAAACCTTATAATAATAAAAAATTGTATATCTAGTATTAGAATGTGATAGAAAATTATATTTGAGAAATTTCACTCTTTTCTCCCTGACAAGAAAAAATGAGGGTTTTTTTCATTACTGAAAATAAAATATGTTTTTTGAGAACAACAATCTGATTAATTAATTAGGCAAAAAATATTTGTGAACAGTCTTCAAAGTTAGTTATGACCAGCTACATCAGTTATTTTACAAATGTAACTTGAACAGTAAGATACCTTTTCCTCAAGTAAGATACACTAAAAGATATTTCTTATTTGTATGTTAGTTCCTTCAAAGTTTGTTTCAGTTTCTGTAGACATGTTCTTATCTAATAATATCACTTCAAGTGACTATTCATATTATTGTTTCAAAATGTAAGGCATTCCTTGCCCTGTGTGTCTGTTCTCTCGGGGGCTCCCACACTAAACCTGCTAGGTGACTAATCACAGCAAACTTGTCATATGATGTCTGCTGTTTGTACCATTGCTAATGTCTTTTATCACTAGCCCTGTGCCGTAGTTTATGTATTAAAAAGCACCTAAGAACTATACAACAGAATTGAACTTATTTTTTGAACCACACTTGAGATGAGGTTCATCTCCATGTGCATGGCAATATTCCATTTACCTAGAATTTCAGGGTAAAGCTGGAAATATTCCTGAATGAGTAGGTATCCTGTCCAGGAAAAAAATGAGCATTAGGAGAAACTGAATGCCATTTTTTATTATAACCACTTTGGTGATGGCTCACCCAATGAGTAAAAGCAAAATCTATTCAGTCCTTGTCAAGGTGAAGATTTTGACTGGAGACAAGTTACAATCAAGGAAGCTGTTTGCTGTAGTTCACAGTTAAAAAAAAAATGAATAAAGCCTCCTTGCTCCTCTTTTATCAAACTGTAATCACGATGTTTGTCCCTGGACATGATAGGCTGCTTTGAATTGGACATCTGATATTGATATGTATTCACAGATCAGAGCAAATGGTCAAAGAGACAGAATACTGAGAGGTCTGTGTGGGACCTCACTCAATTTTGTATTTGTGTCACCTGCCTTGCACAGTATACTGAGAAGAAAGATAAAAGAAAACAACTTTCAAAGCTCAATTTCATGGTAAGAAATTTCACTCACTTGTGAACAAACTGGATCTCAAACTCAGGACAGCGTAAGAATTCAGTTGGAATTAAGGTCAAACCTGAAAACACTGAAATGTTCATAACCTGTAAAGATTTGAGTGACTATAATTACTTTTTCAATTGAGGTTATAAAGCTGCTGTAAATTTTTTCTTTTTCTTAACAAAGATAACTCTTTCTTAGAAAAAAACGGGAGATTTTAAATGTTGTGATTATACTACAGGCTATAACAAAGGTAACTTTTTCAAAATTAAAAAGTGCATTTATGATATGAAAATCAATAGAACATTTTGCAGAAATCCTCAGAAGTGTAGGACTGTGGAACAGGATTATCAGAAAAGGCTAAGCTATTCTCACCAGAGTAACAAGCACACTCATGTAATGAGCTCAGATTCTGAATTTGGTTGCGGATGGTCACTCCTGTATTGCATTTATGTTTACTACCAACGCCACTGTTGGTAAAGAAAAGCATAGATTTGCTTTAGTTTCCATTTGTGTTCATTTTGGATGAATGTGGGGTGATGACTGTTAATGTTATATGGATTTATTTTTCCTTAATCTGTGAACAAAAATCCTGCTAATGCCAATGTTAGTAACATGAACTTCAGGGTAGAAAAGATCATATGTTGGTTAGCACAATGTCAACACTTCTACTACCTGGTTATACAAACCTACATTTACTGTAAACTGATCAGCTTTCATAAAACACAGAAGTCTTAGTAGTGGTAACATTGGCTTCTACAACATATGCTAATCTTTGTCCCTTCCAGCTCAAAATTAGAATAGAAACATACTGCAGATAGATTTTTTTCAAAGAAAAGTAAGAGGAGAATAGAAAGACAGCAAATACTGAAATAATTAAACCATTTTCCTCCAATATTATACATGCATATAGTGAACTTAGAGAACACATTCAAGACAAAATAGAGTGTATACCTCAGGATTGGGTTAAGATTAGCAAGAAATGAGGACAGAAGTATTTCACCTATCTTCCGTTACAGTTGACTGTAGATACCATTGGTATCATGTAAATTATTACAATGCAAAGATCTGGAAAGGTTACAGAGAAGTGTTACGGGTTAATACAGACATACTTTATCAACATTCACACGTATAATCTAATTTTGATCAAATCAAACATATTAAAATGAGATCTTTCTAAGAAAGCTCATAAAGTTTCTGATGCTTTGGTACATAAAACTCGTTATTTTCTGCCTTTTCTGAAATTAAATCACTAATGAGAAGGAAAGCAAGAAATCAGGCTTGGGGAATGATTTATCATACCGGGTTCAGTTCACAGTAAAAGAAGCACCAGCTGATACTGTCAGTTCCTGTGTTTCAACAGTAAAAGGCTAAACCTTTGACTAGGTATAATGTGCATGTATGGGTGAATTTTGGTTTAGTACCTTGCATCATCCCAGCTGTTACTGGGAAAGATTTTCTATCTGGTAGACGAGACCTGAGAGTACATCTCAAGGATATAGACTGCTTGGTTTCTTGTAGTCTGGGAAAGCCTTGCAGAGTGTAGTAAGTCTAATTTTTCTTTTGTTGTTCCTTCTGTTGTTTCTTTTGTTGTGCTTATCTGCTCCTTCCTGAAGGAGGCTATTACAAATATAATTGTTATGAACTTGAAGGACATCTGTGTCTGGAAAGTTGCTTATTTTTTTTAATTATCTCAGTAAATATAGTGAAATATTACTTCCCTCCAAACAGCAGGGATGTCAGAACAAGAGGATCTTTAATTTCCCTTCCAACTCAAGCTATTCTATGATTCTTTGATTCTCCCTAAGAACATTGCCTTGTTAAAAGAAATATGTGGTTTAAATCAAAACAGCATTTGTGAAGGAAAATATTCACTTAGGATAAGCATAGAATAACACAGATCAGTGCCTTGGATAAATTACCTCTCCTCTTAAGTGGACAGTTGCTGAGTTCTATGATGCCAATGCTTTGTGCACTGCTAGGACTGAAAATAACCAGAGCAAATATAGTGAATAAAAATCTTGAGGTCTATTTCAGCAGGTTAAATCTTGGGCAGCATGACTGAGGAAGAGACTTTGCAGTAAGTAACAAGGGGTGAAAGAAATCTTCAGATAGCAATTTCAATATAGGATACATAAATATTGTGTGTTAGACATGAGTAAAGACCACTGAAAACTGTTCTGTCTGCTAAACAGACTTTGGGGAATTTAAATTCTCACATATAAATTGATGATCAACAAGAGCTTTTCAGACCAGCTCATGTTTCCATGTTACCTGTATGGCAAATGCTTTATGTTGAATACACTTGGGAAATCAGTCTTCTTAAGAGCTCTGACTAAGTATGTTTACCTTGCTCTACTGACCAGTTTGCAGTACTTATCATCCGTGGCTAGCAGTAATGTCATGGTCATACTCAACATGTGAATTCACTAATTTGGCCAGCTTGGGCATTTTTCATGACTTTTTTTTTTTTTTTTTTCCACTACTGAGTGCATTTCCTTATGCCTACCAAAAACAATTTCTTCCATCAAAAAACTTTCAAAATCCTCTTCTGTTGTTTAGTTACTTACACACAGATTGCTGAGTTGCTCGATAGAGAAAAAATATTTAAGAAAAATCTTTTTTTAAGAAAGAAAACACACACATATCTTGCTCTATGTTTGAAGGAGAAAAAAAACAACAAAACACAAAACCCTCCACCCTCACTGTTAAGATCACATATTACCAATATAGCACTGTCATAAATGGAGAGATTTGCCATTCTAACTCTCACTTGCATAGGTGCGTGCTTGTGGAAGTATTCTATGATACTAGAGGTTGCCTGAATGCCAGATCATTTTACTAAATCTATAAAACTGTTATTTCACCATGATTCTATTATATATATATATATATTATATATGGAAGAAGGCATCTGGGTCACAAAGAGCAGAAACAAGTTCTAAATAATTAATTAATGGCTGAATGCCACCATATTCTCTCACCCTCCAAAGGAATAAAGAGGAAAAGTATGCATTCTGAAAGCTTGGCTCTAGATGCCAGCTACCTACAGAAAATATTTTGCCCTGTCAGTGATAGCAAGCTTCTGTAAAGAGTAATGTTTAAATTTGTCCACCTCTAGTGAAGGAAGAAGAAGGTAAGAATATTTAAAGAACTGTGAGTGGTGGAGAGGTATGATATTTGTTATCTTGTCTGATATCACATGGAGACGTAAGACTATAAAATTATTTGCTGCTGTTTTTCTGAAACAGTACATCCTATCATAGTGTCATTTACACGTTACATTTCATTTCAAGTCAAGGTAAATACATCTTTCTTTATCAGGTTTTGTTTATAATTCCAGATGTTTTTTATTGTCATTACTATTACAGCTGAACTTTCTTGAATTATGATTTTGATTATGTTTTAATTATTTAAGATTAAGAGATAAATTTTGCTTAAGAAACATTTCACTTTTTTCTTAAACCAGAGATGGCTTGAACATGGTATGTGGATTATAAGTTTTTGCAGTGAGACAGTAACTCATTTTCAGGCAAAGAACTGCATAAATAAGAGATTTGAATGGTTTATCCCTTGTGTCATCTTCCTCTGTCAATGGATTTGCTCTGTACAACATTATTCTTTAATAATGTTCAAATGATTCCAGTGATAGTTTCCAGCCATTCTGTCCGCATATGAACATACAGCTTGCTACAAATACATATTTTCTTGACATTCATCCTGGAATTTCTTGTTCATATTTTCACCTTGTTACTGCTAATTACAGCTCTGTGCAATAATTTAAACATATAAATCACATTCTTCCCAAATACATCTATTGACACAACATATGGCTGTGCTACCATTCAAAAAGACCTGGACAAACTGGTGAGAGGAAGCTGGGAAGCTGGTGAGATTCAAGAGCAAAGGCAGGATCCTGCACCTGTGTGGGAATAATCACATGCATTGTGCATGGTTAGGGAATGACCTGCTGAGACAGAGCTCTGCAAAGATGAACTTTGGGGTTTTGGTGGACTACAAGTTGGCCATGAGCCAGTAGTGTGCTCTTGTGGCCAGGAAGGCCAGTGGTTAAATGGTGCATTACAATGAATCTGGACAGAAGGTCAAGGGAGGTTATCCTTCCCCCTCGACTCTGCCCTAGTGAAACCAGATCTGGAATACTGTGTCCAGTTCTGGGTTCCTCAGTTGTGAATGACAATTCAATAATGAAGGGATCTTCTAGAGAGAGAGCAGTGGAGGGCCACAAAGATGATTAGAGGCCTGGAGCACCTGTTCTGTAAGGAAAGACTGAGAGACCTAGGACTCTTTAGCTTTGAGAAGATTAAGAGGGAATTGCAACGCTATTTATAAATATCTAAAGAGCAGGAGTCAAATGGCTGAGTCCAGGCTCCTTTTAGTGGTGTGCAGGAATAGGACAAGAAATAATTGTCAAAAACTGTAACATACAAGATTTCATCATCTTAAGAATTTATTAGTTTCTTGAGACCATTTCCATTGCCATAGCTTAAAACTGCTGAGTGCAAAAGACTTATATGTAATATCCTACTTCACATTGCGAAATATAACAGTGTGGTGTTGCTTATTGAACATATCTGACAGTTTTGGCATCAGGAAAAGGAAATTGTGATTGCATATTGAGACAAGACAAAAGGTCTCTCCAATCATAATATAAGCTTAAAAACAATCTAAGGGAAAGCAGGTTCATTTATAAATCACAAAATCTGACTTAAAAATTTCTGCCTTTTAGTAAGTATTTCCTGCTGCGTTATTTTCATATTCCTGTTAAAGGGAAAATAAAAGTATTTGACTCACTGATTCACTGCTATTTAAGTTCACAACCATTCCTATGTCATATAGCTAATGCTGACTTCTTTATTATACTTGATCATTTCCCATTTACACTTGTAAAATGGGATACGAAGGTGTGAAGACAATCCAAAATTAGTCTCACTTCTCTTTGGAGTAGAACTAGCAAAACACAGAGATTACTAATGTATATTTGTGTTTACTCTTATAACACCATGTAACTGAATTCACACCCAGAATCTCTGATTACAATAGGATCAGAGTTGTGCTTGTAATCCTTACCATAGGCATGTAGATATGAATGTGTTCATATAATTAATTTCTCCTAGGGCCTATCTTTTTTTGAGTTTTTTGGATCTAAACAGAATCATGTTAAAATCATACGAAAATTGTTACTCACTCACTGAGTAATAACATATTTTCAGAGTCCAAATTGAAAAGAAAAATCCTCTGTATCCATAAATTACAAGATAAGCAGAGAATAATAACATCATTAATAACAATTATTTAAGACCGGTGACATCCAACATACAGTGCTAAACTTCCATCTTTTGAGAAGGCACAAGAAAGTAAAACTCTAGAAAATAACATGACTCCCTCTTACTTTCTTGAATACTGATGTGCAGGTAGGTATTTTACTATTTTAATTTAATACTTCCTATACATTAAATACATAGTAATAATCAAACATTGTAATTGCCATGGTCTTAGTTGACATGACCTGTGTATATAGTACAGCATTTGGTAGGCATCATGTACAGGCCACAACTCAGATTCAGAACTGGTATTAGTGAGGGTCCGAGCTGTGAAAATGGAAGGCAAGGTAAAATGATGCTGAGCTGACAGGATGACAAGAAAGATGTTTACAATCAGAAAAAAACCACAAGTGAATGCAAGGAAAAACTTTCACAATCACAGACATTATTCCACTTTCTTTCTTACATAGAGAACCCTTCCAAGGCCTTAAGTATATTTCATAGCTCAAAAGAGCTTTCAGAATAAGCAAATATTGAGCTAATAGGACACAGATTTCTACAATCCTTATTACAAAAGTTAAAAAAACCAAAACATTTCTCGACAATGAATCAAATGAGGTCTTGACATGCTACTATTTGACAGCTGCAGCTACAGTTGTATGCTAACCTAAAATCCATTCATACCAGAACCATGCATTTGTTATACTGAAAAATGTAGCTTTCTTTCTTTTTTGGGGACTGGAGTTCTTTTATGCATTTCAAATAATTTATTTTCAATATGCTTACATTAATATATATGAAAAACAAAAGACTGTAAATATTTGAGTATATGAAGTAGCTCTTAAGATCTATCCACTGTATTTGTAAAAGACTTAGTGTGCCTGCAACAACAAATTTTGCAATTTTCATCAGTTTATTTTAGGAATATCAAATATTGTACTGGTTGTAGTTTCTATGGGAGCTTGTGTCAAAACACCTTTTAACTTCCATGGGCGCAAGATGAACTCCACTGGGTAATACAGTAACCCTTGCCTATGGCATAAGGTTGCTAATGTGTTCAAAAAATTGATTCCCCTGGGGGCTTTTGATGGAGGTAAATAATGAATATATATGGCTAATGCATGTTTCCCTGAATATTTGCACTCTAGCCTAACACAGTAATGGATCTAACTGAGCTTTGACTTCAAATGCTTCAAGAAATGTACAGCTCAACTTCACTTTTACACGTTACAATATCTAAAGCTTTTCAGGTTTATTTCCAAATATAGAAATGCCAGAGGGCAGTAACATTTTAAATTTGACTTACCAATCTTCAAATTTTCTGGGGTGTAGAAGTCAGGAAGAAAGACACCCGACATTCATAACAGGAAAATTTTCATTTCTGCACAGAGAGACAAGCAGAAATTGAGAATGGGAACTGAGGAATGTCTGCTTTTCTAACACTAATATTATTAAATTTAGTATGTAATATCTTTTAGTTAAGTCTACTTTTCATGAGATAATATCAATCAAAATAATTTCACTTTCTTATAACTAGGGACTACAAATACTTACCTTTCCACACCTAGAATATACTGTGCAAGAAGCAAGGAAGATAGGTGGAACTTAATGGTTTTATCTCTGATCTTTAAAATGTGATTTTCCTTCCAAATTGACAAAGTCATTAGAAATGTCTAACACCTTAGATTTATTTTTTAAATATAATCAAACAATAACAAAAATAAATAAATAATCCTTTCAAGATGTATTGACCATGAGCAATTTTGTATTTTTATTTTCCAAAACCAAAACAACACTCTCTTTAGTAAACTATGTGATTACTTTGCAAAGAAGTCTCCCTGAAATAACTGGCAATCCTTAATTTGTGCCAATAATTTGGAGATCTGGAAAGCAGAAGTATTCTATAGTTGTACAGTTCTTGGTAAAATTCATTTTCCTATGAGTACAGAGGCTTTCACTCATACAGAATGTAATTGAGGCCCAAAGAAAATCTTTTATCAGATCACAGTGGAAGGTTTTTTTTTACTATCTTCTTCCATGTGACAGTCTCAGGCACAAACACAACTAAATCAAGATCAGATCAAGAGAAGCTAGTTTATCACATTTATTTTCTCTCCCTCTCCTATCATAGTTTCAACAGACCATGAGCAAGAAAGATTGGTCTTCCATCAGACAGGCTTAAGAGTGATATAAACTGGTTAAGCAATATGGATCAGTATATTAGTTTAAGGACCAATATATTAGCTAGGCAAAAGGAATCAATGAGCGCTTGCTCTAAAATATTCCAGTTTAATCTTGCTTGGTGTGTGAATAGCCTTCTTTTTCTCAATGATCCAGATTCACAGAAGCACTGAAGTCACAGTAAGCTACATTTGTCTTGGCATCTACGAGGTGCAAGAAGTTTTTTCTTGATTTTTGCATACAGTGTTTTGAATTACGGGGCACCAAGATAGAAAGTAGCTCACTATGGCATAAAAAGCAATAAAAAACTTGCCACATTGGGGAAAAACAGTTAAAAGATCAGCCAAAGGACACTGTGATGAACTTGACAGAAAAATTAGGATAAAGTAGGTAGTTTAGGAGCACCTGATGCCCCTACCATGCAAGCCCAAAGGGACAGTAGCATATACTAGTGAGTTCTTTGAAAATAATGTATACATACATATCAGTGTACTGCATATGTGTGTCTTAACATTTTAAATGTAGGATTTCAACTCTGAGAACTTGGGTGAGGGAGACTCAGATTCTAAAGAATCTTACTACAGTTTTGAATGTCTTTTCTGTTTGACTGTTTAAATTATAATGCTGCTAATCTTTAGTTCTGCAATCAAAACTTAGCTTGACCAAAATTAACAGTATACAATTTATACTGCAAGCTATCAATATAGACTTTTGGTTAGGCTTTTTCATACATTCATCGATACATGGCAATAGAAAGGCCTCCAATCCACCCAAAATGGACAACAAACACTTCAGAAATATGAGTGGTAAGTATGGCAGTGGGGATCTGACAAGATGATTTTTGAGACTAGCTGTGACCACAATATTCTCAAACAGCAAATCTTTCACTAACAGATATCACCAAATCACACAACAAGAAGCGATTATCTGTCAGTAACTGTTCTTTTGATTTATGTTCCTCACTCTCCTATCATTCTGTGCTCTAGACTACTGGATCATGTTGATCTCAACTGAGATATTTAATGACATTATATTGAGACTTGCCTTGGCATAATTTGTCTTTCCATCAAAAAGATTATTAATACAAACAGAAAAGACTGAAAGCATATGTGAAATCTCAAACAATAAGCCCTTCTTACTTAACATGTATTGTTTGGGGAAATTTACAAGGTTTACTCCAAAAGTAATGCCTTTTATTTTATTATTTTGGCCCACAGCATCTGAGATGGATGTTGGTGGTGTGTCAGTAGAGGTTCTGTTGCTGTGCCACAAATGGCAGCAGAGGGGCAGTCTAACAAAATAGTGTCTGACAAGGAAATCAATATGAAACAAAGTGTCACTGAATTCATCCAAGTGGAAAATATGGCACCAATTGACATTCACTGATACGAAGCATTCACTGCTGAAAGTTCATGGAGACCAAACAGTGGATGTGAGCACAGTGAGGTGGTGGGTGTTGTGTTTCAGCAGTTGCAACAGTATTGTTAGAGACAAGCTATGTTCTGGACAGCCAAGCACAGCGGTCACACCACAAAATGAAGAACATCTTAATCTGATCATCCATGCAAATCATCTAATGGGAAGAAAAAAATAGTATTTTGTAACAGAGAATTTGCTCCATCAGAGTGCATTATTGCACTCAGTAACTGTTGTATTTTACAAGGAAATAAACAGGAGGCATTACTTTCAGAGCAACCTCTGTATGCACATACATCCAAGAGTTTAAATACTGTCTATTAGTATCTCAGCCAGAACTAAGCTAAATTTGTTTTTATGTATGAAAACAATCCCATAGATTTTCCTCCGCCAACACACGCCAAAATTTCTTCCCATTCATCCCACCTACAATTTTTGTTGCTTTTATATCATCTCCACCAAGGTTCAACTTAAACAGGATTTATCAGTCAGAAAAAGTACAAGACAATCAAATTAGATCTAGCATGCTCCAGCTGTCAAAAAATCACCCAGCTGTGATTGATTAATAGAAGAATGCATTTGATTTTGTGGTACAAGTCCTTCCCTCAGAAATTTTTGAAGTTGTTTAACATGTTTCTGTCAGCAAACCTCAGCTGACAATCTTAATGGAACAGCCATCTGTTTTTGAGGATTATAAATACTTTATCAAAGTATTTATGACATGTTTTTCCTGAAAGATGATATCTTTTCCTTTTCAATAGATTAATGTCTTAGGGGTAGCTTCAAAAGCAAAGTATAGAATCAGAAAATAAACTTTTAGATTTATCTAATCCACCAGCAAATGGCATAGCTCAGTCCTATTTTTACTGTCACAAGAGGTATTAAACTAATATCAATACTTTCAGAGGTACTGTCAATTTATTAACAGATTTAAATGTCACGCTAAAACAAAAATAAGTAGAATTAAAATGGTTAATATGCCACTTCCCTCAGAAGCCCTTGTCTGAAACTTGTAAGGACTGCCACAAAACAATATGAGACTACTAGCCACACTGTGAGCAATTTCACTTTTGAAAGCATTTCTTTGAAGCTGTTCACCTTAGAAAGGGAGTGCTCAGGAGTATTAGTTAGCTGAACATGCCCTGGGAGCAAATAACTCCAGTTTGATACTGCAGAGTGGGAGATGATACCATTGTCTCCTGTGAAGCTGGGATACTAGTTGGAGTCTCCCTGCTTTCTCTTATTGGCTGACTTAAATTTTTAAGACCTGGAAGATGGGAACAAAGGAGATCCTGCTGAGATCCCAAAGCCAGAAGCTGTCACTCCAGAAAGAGCTGACTCCATCACTTTGGATTTATAAATAAGTTTGTTACTGCCACTGTTAGCAGTCATCAACTGAACAACACCAACTCCAACTACCCTTCACTACTGAAGATCCACACCTGACACCAAGACATCGCTGGATCTGGTAGTGAACCATTTTGCTTTGATACTGTCTCTCCCAATTTCTATCTCTTCTCTGTATCTTCCTTTTTTTTTTTTTTACTCTTCATAGTAGCCATTGCCTAAAATCGTGTTATCTGTAGCGCATATTAATCATAACTAACCAATCAGCTATTTTTACCTGCAATTAGTTGTTGTTAGTTGTTAAGAAAGGTCCCGATAAATTGCTGTGTATTGTTCCTCTGAGTCTTAAACAGTTCTATTGTGGTAGTGACCACTTGCTGACTAGAGGAGGTGCAACTCAGGAAAAGATTCACCTCCCTCAGTACCTACTGAGTGGGACTAGACAGCTCACCCCCTTATTTACCACTCATTTGGCTATTTCTTGTCTTGACGCTGTCATTTTGAGATGAATTAGAAAAATGTATTTTAGTTCATCTTACAGATGTGGGGGTATTGCACTTTCCATTAATACATTCCCTTAGCTGAGATGCTATTATTCATTCGAATAAAAAGGATATTATTTATTGTTTATCTTTTTATGCAGTGATTGGAAGCAATAGCTAGATCAGCACCCATTTCACTAGACTGAAAGCAAATATTAATTCTTAGCTATGGAATTTTACAGGATCTAAGAGAAGACAGGAAGTGTAAACTATTAAATAGAAATGAGGCATAAGAAAAGAGAATAAAGAAAGAATAATAATTTAGCATTAAATAATTCCATGTGCACTCTGAATCCACTAGCAGATCAGCAGAGGTAATATTAAGCTGCCATTCATCCCCTGTAAGGTGGATATTTTTTGTAGGAAAAGTCTTGAAGGAGAGGTTAGCCATAATGTTTTTTGAAAGCGAGTCTTAGGCTGACTTTGTTAAAAGGCTTTACATGTCTCCAGCTGGTTTGTACGTCAGTGACTTTGATTTTGTCTTCCTATGTAATATATATTTTGAGAAATGTACGTATTTAGAAGAAAAGGCTTTTTTCCATTTGTGACTAAATGGAATATAAAAAAATGCTATCAAACACTGGAAAGCTACTCTGTCTTTCAGGACTATCTTGTGTTTTTCACTGTGTTATTTCTAACTGAGCATGATATCTCATTCAATTTTCTGTTCATCTTTATCTTTTTTTCTTCTTTAGCTTTTCAAGCCTTTCAGTATGGAATTCTGTAGCCTTTCAGACTGTCTGCCACTTACATGCTTGTTTCCTTTTTCTTTCTTTTTTTTTTTTTTTTCTCCTTTTTTTTTTGTAAGTACAAATAAAACAAACAAAAAAACAAATGAAGTACAATAAATCTTAAAATTTCCTTCATAACCTTTCTAGATGTAAAGAATAAACAGTGCTATGCCATTATTATCTGCTTAGTAAATACTAATGATATCAATTAGATAGATTGTATTATGAACAAAAATATTCATTGAGAGAATAAAAACTCCCTTCCATAGTCTCCCTGACATGTAATCACTTTATTCCCACGTTAATGGACATGACCATGTCCTGTGAAAAAGGTAATAATGAGCCTCCCATTACTCACATGAATGGTGTTTATAGCATACAGAAAATACTGCATAACTAAGATCTTCAAGAAGTTTTAAAATGAATACATTAGAAGTGTAGCAGAAGGCAAATTTGGCTGTTACATATATGATGTTGCTGGCCCCACAGCTATTTTGATATCAGTAGTTGCTCTAGATACAGTTCTGATCTTTAGGTGATGGACGGAAACTATCTAAAGTTAACCCTCAGAACTCCCAAGGCTGATCCTTAACCTATGGCTGAGATGAGATGCTGGGGGAAGAAGAAAAGCAGTTTGTTACAACCCTTTGCATAGTTCAGTATTAGCTCATACTGAAAACAACCACATAATGTGTACAATGGATGGAGTCCTTCTGACAAAATAAAAATAAGTATGTCTGAAGAAGAGCACAAGTATCTAATATTTATTCTTTAAACAATATTAAAAATATGGGTGAGACTAAACTACTGAAATAGATTTGGGTGATTTATTACATTTCTGTAAGAAAAGCCCATATTAAAGAACTCCTGGTTTTGTGAAGTCAATGAAAAAGAATCTATTAGATTCAATGAGGCCATGATTCCCTCTCTCTTTTTTAATTTCATTAGTACAAATCCATGCTGCCTGACAGACACTACTGTTTAAGTCTGGCCATACAGCAGAATAGGATGGCACCCCACATCCTATGGGTCTAATCCTTTGGTTGCCTCTGTGACTTGTTGGTCTGTGGTACTCAGAATACCTTATACTCACATTCATTCCTGTCATGGGATAGGGATACAACTGAACATTTGGATAGGGATACAACGGAACATTTGAATCTGTCAGGTTAGGCTTATGAGGCTCAATTATTGATTGAATACCTTTTTCCTTTCTTCTATAGAAATGGAGATTGGCCAGTGCTTTATATATATATATTGATTTGAATTCAGTGTATCTCTGGGTTACAAATCTGACAGTTTTGAAACTGAGACAGTTTCCCCATCATAAATTGCTTTCTAAACTTCTGAGCTTAGATCCAAACAACACTAGCTCATTGTTTAAAGCCTTCCAAAACATCTCTGATTAAAGTTTTTTAAGAAAGAAATATTTATTCTGTGAGGCTCAATAGCATTCCAGAACTCACAGGAAGCATCAAAGGAATACATCTCACACTGCTGCATTTTTCATAAAGTCTTTGCATATGAATTGGATAAATAGCTCAGTAGCATTAGCAGGCAAAGCTTTCAGTTATAACATAAAGGGGTAAGATGGCCAGAGGTAAATTTACTCCTTTTTTGTTTCAGTACATCTGTGAAGATTCACTGAAAAATAAGATTAACTTAGGGGAAAAAATAGAATAACAGCAAATTCTTGGAAAGGTTATCAGAAGATATGGATTTCCATGAATCTGCCATATTTCAGTTCTTGCTACTATAACCTTTTAAGGAGTTGTAATAATTCACTTATAAGAGAATGATAACAACTTCATGGAAAAAGTGTCTGTATGCATACATAATACTTATTTTAAACTGTGTCTATACTCTGTGCAAAAGTCTGGTTTACAAAACAGACAAATACTAGCAAGAAAGTTACCCTGTAACAAGCAGTGGGCAGTGGGTATCAAATAATAATAAAATAATTTTAGCTTTCTTTCATATAATTAACATCAGACAAGTTAGATTCAGATTCTTAGACTTTCAGTCAATTCTTGATACTTTTTTCACAATGAAGATAAGAAGGTCAACCATTCCAGAATTGCTTTTGGCCCTCCATAACATTTTAACAAAAACAATAGCAGAAAAAAAGGATGACCTGTAGAGTACCATAGAACTCTCAACTACTACTGGTGTCTGAAATGTATCTCTGAGGATTAAATATATTTATATGTTATTTTCTTAGCATTAGGTTCACCAAAAATTCATATGTATTTTTTTTTCTTCAAAATAGCACTCTTAAGTGGCCTGGACATTTGCCCTAAAATATGGGTTCAATCCATGTTGATAAAATCTTTATTGGATAGTAATCAAAATTACAGCAAATGGAAACCAGACTGACCTCACTTGAGCCCATGCTGTCTCTGCTTCTTTAGGAAGATACCCTCCCATGTAAATAGTCTTTAAGAATTAGTATGTGAACAGAAAAGTTAAAAAGATAAAATCAAAATCAGAAACAAAATTATGAGACATACCTGAAATGTCCTACCATTATTTTATATTCTAAAATGAATACATTTATAAGTTACTAAACTGTATCAGCACATTATTTTAGTTCAAGAATCAAAAATATTTTAGTAATATGTGAGAAGTTTTAGAAATGTTACATGCAGTGCTGATACTTATACAAATCTATAATATAATTACTGTATTCCAACAGATTAGGAACAGTGTCTAAAGGATGTATGTAACAAGTCAGAAAAGATCATAATTTAACCCAGATATTTAGTCATACAAATATTTATTCAGTAATGGAAATTCCCAAGAACTAGTGATTATGTGTCGATGTTGACTGCCTTAAACCTTCGAAGTTTTCCATAAACATGAAAGCAGAAAATAATAATAAAAAAGACAGAGGAAGGAAAAGTAAATTCAGAATATCTGAGGATAGGAAATATCAGGTGTGCAGCCACCATTTATGCCCAGGGCAACTCTACAGATAAAGGGTAGAAGCAAAGATTATGGATTGTCATAGATTCATCTACGTCATCGTATGGATATCACAGCTAGTCAAAAATACCGACTTTTGAATGAAGAGCTGGGGCTCTTCAGCCTGGAGAAGAGAAGGCTCCAAGGGGACCTCATAGTGGCCTTCCAGTAACTGAAGGGGGCCTTCAGGAAAGCTAGGGAGGTATGTTTTGGAAGGGCATGTAGCGATTGGACAAGTCAAAATGGTTTTAAACTGGCAGAAAGTAGATTTAGACTAGAGAGTAGGAAGAAATTCTTTACTGTGAGGGTGGTGAGGCACAGGAACAGGTTGCCCAGTGAGGCTGTGGCTACCCCCTGCCATTCAGGGCCAGGCTGGATGGGGCTTTGAGCAGCCTAGTTTATGGGAGGTGTCCTTGCCTATATAGCAGGGGGGTTGGAATCACATGATACTAAGTGCCCTTCCAACCCAAATCATTCCATGTATGTGTGCTCCCTTTCAATCTTTTTTTTTTTTTTTTTTTTTTGTGATCCTCTGAAAGAACATTCTTTGAGTGTATGAAGTCTAATTATTTTGCCTTTTTGCCAACATACTTGCAAACCGGCATCTTTTCCATCTGCTCTAGAAAAACAAGAGTGTGGTTTAAACATCTGTTTTCCACAGAAACAATGTCTTTTTTTTTTTTTTTTTTAATTTGCCCGCCTTCAGTAACTACAATGACAACTATAGTATATGCTTTGTATCATGTTGCAGGCATGCCATCAATATTGCAAATAATTACTATGTAACATATCAAATGACACCTTCTCTGTAATATTAGCAAATTACTTACATTCTGTGTCTTTGAATACTATTTACTCAATTAAGAAAAGGCTACATAATGTAATTATTAGAACTGAACTATGAAACCTTCACCTTCCACAGTTCAGGGTTCTCTGGTTCTATATATCACATTTCCAGATATTAAAAATATCCTATTATGTTTATTTATATATAATCATTGCTCTCTCTTGAACCAAAATGGCTTTTCTGAGGCTGACAATAATACATTCTTCTCTTACCCACTCTTTCTCTATTCTAAAAGAACAATCATTTTATGGCAAAAAAAGGCAATTAACAAGGGCATGGATCTGTGTAATTCTATTAAATACGTCATACTTTTTAAAATTTTATCTCCAAACATCTTAAAAGCCTTTCAAATGAAACAAGCTGTTTCATTGCTTCTAGAGTATGAAATGAAAATGTGATTGTAACACAATTCTTGCATAAATATGAGTTCGTACTAGGATGTCTATATATTTGTGCGCTTTGCACTCAAGACCATAGACATGGACATACACACACACACATAAAAGTGATCCAAATCGAAGTTTCAAAAATGGAAGTTTTAGAAAGTAGAAATTAGATTTTAGGGAGGATATTTCTTTTACAGCCATTTGACGCAAAATATTTTTGCCAAGCCTTTAATGAAAGTTTATTTTAAAAATAAGTTCTAAGGTGTTAAATATAAATTAGGGCCAAAGTACAATTACAGCAGTCACACTACTGCACATATTGTGCAAACCTCTCCAGTCACAGCAAGAGGTGCTCTCATTCCTAGCAATATTTCTCAAGAGAGCTAAGTTCACTAAAGTCATGTACAGTAGTATTTCTCCTACAAAGAAGTCAGAGAATTATTTGAGCTTCCAGGACAAAGTATCCTAAAGATAGCATCTGTTACAGAATATTATTGCCCACAGAGCACGCAAAGCTGCCATGGGCAAAGTTGCCAATCTGAGTGTTTAGGCATTTTATCTGATGGTTTTAAATGTATAGCCTAAAGATGTGGTAAATTCATGTCCTCTGCAGTACTGGATATTTCTTTCTACAAATACAACATTATCATAAAAGTATACAACTCTTTTAATTCCTTTAAGCATTGAAAGTAATGATAATACGAAGTAGTATGTGCCTTCCACTTGCTGATGTTTCTTATGGAATTTCAGTATTTGTGCTTCCTGCTACATACCTCTATATGCTTATCCCAAATTTGGAAGGCAAATATAAGCAGAACCAGTAAGTCTGAACAAAGTAAACTGAAAGTTTACAATATTTGAAAAACTTTGTACAGATTCCATCTTGTAACTTCACAAATTTCTTACAAAAACTTAGATTTCCTCATGTGCTTTGCATTCCAGTTTGATAACATTGTAAAGTAAAACAAGGTACAAGAAATAAGGAAATGTGAGAAGGACAGTACAGGTAGCACTGGTTGAAAGAAGAAAGAAGAGATAATACTGTCCATTTTTTACTATGAAGTGTGTTCACATTTGGAAACTGGAGATTAGCGATTTTAATAGTGACAAACTATAAAAAACATCCACTCTCTATGAAACACATGATCCAGGAAGGGGAGGTTGTTGTGTTCTGATTAGTTTAGACCTGTGTATGGTTACAAGCCATCAGTACTACTAATGACTTGAATGATGGAGAGAAGAACTAGGAGGGCCAGGAGATTCAAGCTTCTGGAGAGTTATTGAAAATTCAGATGAAATTTCAGATGAATTTGTTATTTCTCCAAAAATGAGGTAAGAAATATGAATAAACAAATATAAGCTAAATAAAGACAAAAGACAAAACTGATCCAAACATCCCCTTCAGGACACATTCCTGTATCTGTATAAAGAATTCTGAACTAAGCACTTCACTGATCACCTGTGTTACACCAGTGTAGGATCAAGTTCACCATTTGCATATAAGATTTCAGCTGCTGTATTTCATGATATGCTCCCATGTTTTCAGAAGAGCCTTAGTGTTTCCTACATAACCTTCCTTCAGAAGCTATAGAGGTAGTTCAATGCAATTCAGCTTTTCATGGCCTTGAAATGTTAGAATGTTACAGTGCTTAAGACAACTTGATTGATACATTTCTTTTTTCTTTTTGTTGTCTTGCAGGCTAATGATATTAACGGTAAGGAGCTGTCATGTAGAAAACTTATTTAGAGTTCAGAATATTCCCTATGTTTTCACTACCTATAGAAGAGAATAAATCAAAAGAAAATCATATTTTGAACAATTTTAGTAATACCTATACTTTTAATTGACTTATTACATATAAGAAGATTTAATCTTAGAAATATATTAGATTATATGTAATCCATATTTCTTTCACTGTAGTCAATAGAGCACAATATTAAAGGCTTTTTCTCTTCTTTAGATTCATGTCTCTAATAAGATACTTTCTCAACTTCTTTACAAACATTGCTCCATTTTTTTATCAATTTCCACTAATGAGAGACTTATTTTTCCAATAATGGTCTACCCAGACTACCCTTCTACAATTCAGAGTACATTTTTTCTTATATTTTACTTCCTTTTACAGTGACAGTCATTTCCTAAAATGTTACACTGAAGAATTCAATGGTAGATACACTGCTTAAATACTCACAGAGAATTTATTTTCCTATATATATCTCCTTGTAATTGGTAAATGCTAAACTAATTCTCATCATTCAAAAAAAAATATTTTTCATTTATCTTCTGTAATATTTATTTCACTCATAGTTATTTCTTCTTGGTAAATGGGTCATAAAAATATGGGAACAGTGAAAGAGGTATGATTGCAGAGATCTCAGAGAGATTCTTTTCCCTAACTACAACCTCTACTTTCTGCAAAGCAATAGCAAATTGTGGCAGTATGACATTCACTTTTATCACTTTTATATACAACTCAAATGGAAGTAATTAGTAATGGAAGATATGAAAATTTGAAGTAAATTTAGTGTTCAGTACATACCAATTACAACAAGGAAAAATCATGAACACTATATACAATTTGTTGCTACATTTCCTTTACAGATTTTGACAGAATTATTAAAAACAAAACAAAACAAAATAAAACAAAACAGCATTGCATCTCATAACTAGAATTAAATGGAGACTTTGCTATTTTCTGAGCAGCCTCCAGACATTTGTTTTTTTTTTGTGTGCTTAGAATTCATGATTTCCTTAAAATTGTCACTGTTGGTGCAGCAGAACAATATATGTCCCACTGGGAAAAAATGCTGTGGGGGAAGGAAATACAAGAAACAATTTTTATCCTATAGAGCTTCAGTTTTTTATTGTTTAAAGCATGAAAAGCAGAAAAGTGCATACCATTTTTCCTTCAATAACTACACGCGATACAGAAAATTTGGAAATAATTTGTTCTCCCGAAAAATGAGGTATAAATCTACACACTTAAAAAAAAGAAAATGGAGGCTAAGGAAGAACACATTTCACTGTGTTCTCTGAGTTTAAGTATGGGTCATTGTATCAAAAGGACTTTTTGAATGGCTGTACTGAGCACTTACTTCTTCTGGCTACATTGAATCTGTATTCTCTCAAAGAAGAGAAAGTAGGAGCTGTACAGTGAAGGATGGTGTGATCAATTCATGGTGTTTTCAATCTCTCAAATAAATGCTGAGAAATACTGAGAAAATAAATGTGTTTGTATCTTCAAACACTTTAAAGTTTTTATACTTTTGGACAGTAATTTTTTTTTTTCTTGTTAGTCAGAAATCTTTCCAGGGCCATTTTTATTCCTAATTGTGACAAACCAAGGAAATTCAGCTGAGGACAGATTATACTCACTTTTGCAATTTACAATTAGAGTAAATACAAATATGTAGGGGATAGAGGCTGTTAAGAATATCAACGTGAGAACTACATTTTTTTCTCTAGCATTTCCTGTTGGTTTTACCTTTTTCTTTTCCAGTAACAAAGTAAAGACATATCAAAAGAGGAAATCACAGCTTAATCTGCTATCTCTGAATTCAAGTCCATAGGTTGCCTAGAATATTCACAGTATGGGGAGGTGAGGTGGCTTTAAATGCACACCAGTGAAGAATTATGTTAATCCAAGCAGTGCAAGTTTTTGCTTGTCTGTTTTCGTTTTTTAATGTAATATTTAGGTTCACTGACATTCTTAAGAAAAGACCAATAGAGTTTCTAAAACTTACTAGTTATTTGTCACTAGGATATTGAAATAAGAATAATAAAGAAATAAGGATATATCAACAGGAATTAAAAAGAGTTATAATAACAATAGCAAATATTCTATACGTTAGAAATTGAAAGAGCAAGAATTCTGTGCTTAGACAATGCATGTACGGAAGACAGAGCTTAAAATAATAACATTCTACTTTGCAAGTTACTTAGGGATCTATTTGTATTTGAGCAGTGAGGAAAGGAAGCAAACTCTTCAACCGTTCAGCTGTGTTGTATTTACAAGCATAAGGCACAATATGAAGTCTTCAATTTTTCAGGAACAGATGATTGAAATAGATTAAATGATTCTCCTTTAACGTGTAATACATTTTTGAGATTTTTTAAATATGCTTAGAAGTGCAGTTACGGATAGATTATACATATCAAAAGAAGATAATTATATCATTTGCTTTGGGATGGTATCAGGCAACCTCAATAAAACCATTTAATCTGTCTTAATATGTCAGATCACACACACTGAGTAACATTTTTACACTTTTTAGACAATACCTTACAGTTTTTGTTTAACTTTTTTGTTTATCCCTGAGTAGTACTGTACTGTGATATGTTAAATTACTTTATGTTTCGTTTTAACTGTTAAATCAACTGGACCTCTTACAAAGGTTCTATAACTGGTTTGCAATATAGCAAGCTAAACCATCAAACTGCATTATTTTTTTAACACTGAAAAACTAGTCAAAGATTATATCCAAGTCAGTAATGACTTGCACACTTGGTAACCCTTCATATCATGACACCATGTAATCTCATTTTTTAACATATTATTATTGATATTTAATAGGGAAGACCACAACAAATCCGTTTTTGCTGGATTATTCTACTCTAAGTGGTAGAATATTTCAACTTCTTAACAGTTTTTATCACAGTGTTTTATTCCCTTATATTTTATCTATTTCTTTTGTATTGTTCTTTTTCATGACAAGATTATAGGAAAAACAAATCAAATCTATATCCATCTGGTACACTGATACTGGATTTGGGATGCAAAGAACATTTACCTGTGGCAAACTGGGAATTCATCATAGCTACAATTTATCAGGAAAATATATATTTTTAACAATTACACATTTTAATCAAAATGGAATTTCTGGTACACACAGAAATCATTCCAAGAACAGAGAAAGCTCTTCTGAGCTCTGATGAGGTGTACTATTTGGACATGCTGGAATAAGTGCAAATAACTATGAAGCTGAATAGTGAGTAATAACAAAAGGAATGTAATTCCTAACTCTTGAAGGATTTGGCTCTCTCATGTTGAAAAGTTAACACAAATTGCAAGCAAAAAATTCTTCAAGGGTTTTTTTTTTTTTTTTTCCTAACATCCCTGCCTCCTGTACAGATTCATCATTTAGGACTTCCAAGGGTTCTTCAAAAAAGTTTTTGAAATTGATCGTCCCAGAAGCAGCTCACAAGGAGACCTGGTTAAGCAGGTCAGGAACTTTTGAAAACCCAGCTTCACAAGCAAGAGGCTTCTCAGATTTCAAGAGATATACTGGCATGATTTCCATTAATGATATTTTACAACTCTTACCATGAAGAAAACTAAAGATCATCTTTTCTTTATGTTTAAGACCTCTATTCTTCTGTAATTCCTTTGGAAATGGAATTTCAGATTCCATGTTACTATTCAATTTGTGCATTTTACAGACACATGACCTGGCAGAAATAGTAGAATACAGTGAATATAAAGTACTATTTATTTGTAATTGGAATTAAAAATAGAATTAGCAGACTATTCTTTTTATTTAAGGACCTTTCAATCACTGATAATAATTCACTGGCAAGGTTTGTGCCCTAGGTGATAAATAAAAGCTAATATCATTCTTACCACTATGGTAATTGCTTCTTAAAACTGCTCTTACCACTACAGTAATTGCTTTTTAAAACTGCTCTTACCAAGACTGTAAAAATCTTATTTTGGTTATGCTCTAAAATCTATGCAGTCTGTCAGAAATAGATGGTTGATATATGGAGAAGCTTTCAGAGAACATACTATTCTACAATACTTTATAGTCTCCTCATCAAACCGAGAAAGGTGATTCATGGCTCTTATAACTGGTAACTAACAGGATCTGACTGTCATAATTAGATTTTTCTCAAAATTATATTTAAAGGGATTTCTTCAGGCTATGAATTGTCTTGGAATAGAATCAGACAGTATGGAAATTGGAATAAACTTAAAACAAAATAAGTTACATGGAATAAAAGGGATTTATAACTTCAGACACGAAACTAGATATAATATTATCTATAAGCATATAAATTTTAAAGCTCTTAAACAGATTTAAAAGCAGTTCAGTGATACTGTCAGACCAGAAGTGCATAAACAGAAGGTTCCTTTGATTATCGGAGTGTTTGCTTCTGAAAATTAGAACACAACCATTTATCAGAGAGTATACCAAAGCCATAATGAGTTGAAGATATTCAAGACCTGTGGTAATTTAGTATGCTGAATGTCAATCAAGCCGGGGCAAAACATGAAGTAATGTGTTACTGTAAATGTGGAATATGCATGTGCAAAGGTGACATGATGAAGGCATAAGTAACAGTCACATTCGTGATGTGTTACAGCATTTCTAATAGTCATGAGTATGTGAATTAAAAGGATGTGTGTGTAAGGTTTCAGAATGTAGACATATATGGAATGATAAGTTTCAAGAGCAAATGACAAATATTCTCTGATGACGACTATTTGTTAGAACCCCTGTTCAGGAACAGCTTGGAAGGAATACGTAGAAAGAGAATAGGATGCTTTTTTTCCACTGAATCATTTTGAATTTCATACCAACATCAGGAAAGAACAGAAGTTCTGTTTCATGGAAAATTCAGCTTATAGAACGAAATTCAACTGAAACTGAAATAGGTAAAAGCCACAAATACACCTTTTTGTTATAGAGACATAGAGAAAATAAGCAGACAGAACAATCCTCTGCATGGACCTACTTGGTTAGCATCAATTTTTTTTGTGTGTATCAAAGAGTCCTGTCATTTCTGCCTAGGAAAGTAAAAATATTTTTCTACTTGGGCTAAAGATTTCCTTTTCCTTGTGCATTGCCTTCCTCACAGACATCCTGCTACAAATCTTGGCAACACTGACTGATATGTGCATCGAAGATATATTGAGAAATATATAACAAAGTTTTGTCCTATGTCTTGGGTCAGAATTATAGGAACTGCATTTTTGTCTATATAAGATAGCATATTTTTTATCAAGAAAAGTTTTTAATAGTTGCATATGACATTAACTGAACAATTGGATATAAGACTTTTGGGTTAGTTGTAATCATTTTCATTTTGAGTAAATAATGCTGAAGTTGCTGAAAGTTTACATGGGCACAGAGGACAATGAACAGAACTGACAGTTACTAAATATGTGAAAATTCTCTGAAAAACATCAGAAAGTGAAAATACTTGGAGATCACAAGATCTCTAAACTTCTTCTTGCTCTGCTCACATGTATGTATGATGTATTGCTGAAACAGACTGACATTCTACAGCCATTCACACATTCTTATCTGAATGAGGACAGAGAAGATTGGACATGCTTGCCATCTACTGATTTTGTTTTAATTAATATAATTTGATCAAGCACTTCTTAAAACATTGATCTGTGAACTAAGGATACACGATGAAGAAAAACAATAGAAGACCAGACTTCTAGATGGCTACATTTATGGCTAGTACTAAATTACCTGAACAGCTAGAAGTATGTTTAGTTTGCCTGTTAATATTTGTCATCCTATTTCAAACGGAATATCCCATATAGAAACTTCTGAAATAATTTATGAGTTTTGGAATAAGAAACTATAGCACTTTTCTAAAGTTTCAAGGAAATACAATAAGGAAGATGTGATAAAAGAGAACTGTCTCCTTAATTATATAAATGGCTGTCAAAACTAATACTGAAAAGCAGGTTATCATATCATGCCTTTCTTTCTCATGCCTACGTATTTTGTTTCAGGAAGACCATATAAGTTTATCATTTTCTATCAAATATTTTAAATTGCTAACACCATAAAAATTAGCAGGCTTCAAGACAAAAATTGATGACTGCAGTAGTCAAGAAGGAATACTTTTCTCTATATCTGGTCAGCACTATGAGATAAATACATACTCTGTGAACATATAATAAATTGACTTTTTTTTTTTTTTTTTACATCCTTATGTATCTATGTAAAGCAACCCACAACTTTACACATTTTTTTCCTACGGATATTCCTTTTTCAAGCACTATATATAATACCTATAATTCTACACCAAAACTAGGTAGTCTCTCAGTTAAATATTTTTAATTATTCATCCTTCAACAACATAAATTAGTCTTTTTTTACGTATTTTTCCATTTATCCCCAAAGACATGAATGCACAAAGAAATTATAAATCACAGATATTTCTAAGCAAAAAGAACAAAAGCAATTATACATAGTGGATGGTTCAACTTTTCTTTCATCTCATCTTCCTCTTCCCTCTTTGTCCCAACACTAGAAAATGGCAACAAAAGAACTACCAGAAAGAAAGTGGATTCTTTTTGAACTAGTGTAGAAAATTCTACACATTCTTAATTCTCAGGTTATAATCCTTGAACTGAAATTATTGAAGAATGCAGTCTTTCATTTAATAAATAAATAAATAAAAGCAATTCTTCAATTAAAACCAGAGACAAGCATTACAATAGAGTAAAATGTATATGATTACTGCATCTTATAATGAGCATTATTTCTATTATTGCACTCAAGTTTTTCTACCAAGACCAACAATTGAAAAAGATATGCCTCACATATCACAGGTAAATATTTTTTCTCATAGAATTTAGACAAGATAGGCAAAGAGAGATAGAAAAGGCACATATTGATTGTGGATTATGATGAGAAATCGAACATTATGATGAGAAATTTGAAGATGATAGCTAAATGAAACTAAATTCCAAGACAGATTAAAATTGTATGGGTGAAATAAGAATTATTATAGAGTTTCTAAATAAAATTTCACTCTAACCCAAACTGTAATAGCTGAAATTTGATTCCATTCAGTTAGTCTTTTTACAACTTTCTCTTCAGTAACCTGAGTAACTGTTACCCATCTGTTACAGCTGTATTTTGCAAAGAGTAGTTTTGAGAAATAATGCAAATTTTTCCCAGTGCTGTTATTCAAATTGCCTGTATTTGTCTACAAAGACATTTGTGCATGAATAAACAGCTTCTATTCTGTGTTATCGTTATACCTTCACCAGATAATTCCATTTGTTCATTCATAGAACAGAAGCAATATCATGTAACCTCAGTGACCTAATCAATAATAGAAATCACATTGTTCATGACAAGGGCACTATTCAAATTGAAATTTATTTGATAATTATACTGAATAATTACAGTGGATAAAAATAACAATACTGTGTTCTATTTACTGGTAAATTCAGAAGACAGTAGAGAGCTATAACTGTCAAGCTATTCATAACATATAGTTCATCTCGTTCTGTCAGTAACTGATGGCTGTTAGGTGCTTCCTATCTCACAGCAGAATGTTGTTTCAATTGCAATATATGTGTCAGCAACAAATAATATAGCTTTACTTCAGAGTTTTCTATGGTATATTTATAAGAGATTATACTGCCACTGCTTACTATAAAACACTGACATAGAATATGAACTTGTTTATATTACTTGAAGGAAATGGATTTGTATTGCTCCAAAATATCCCAGTTAAAATTCTGATTTTGCTGTAAGTCCACGTGTGGAGTCTTTGTTATATGACTGAAGAGGTAAAAAACACTTGGATAAAAACAAAGCTCTGAAAGACAATTCCTTGAGAAAGCCCTAAGGAGAAAATTGCAGCACTATTATTGTTCTTATGCTGTCATGAAGGAATATAATGTGATGAAGTCTAACATTCAGTATTGTTGTCAGGGGTTTGTCCTTGATGATATCTGAATAGGAGATTCCCCTAGAATACATAATTGCTCCTTCACATGTTAATATAATTCAGACGTAGAGAACAGTCTTTGAGTATGTATTAATCAGACTATGGAATACAGGAAATACCAAAAAAATATGTGTTTGCAGACTAAATTAAAAATGCATTTTCATTCAAGATCTACAGGGCTTCAGTTTTAAGGTTGGAATCTAATTTTCAGCTGAACTCTTACTTGAGTCATAACATTAATCTTGCTGAACAAACTGCATATTGAAATTTTTAAAAAGATGGCAATATATATTTATTTCTAACTAGTTATTATATTCTACTTTGTACCACAAAGATTTTAACTCTGAAGTTACCCATCTGTGACAATATGTTTATGTCCTCTCTCTATTGAAGTAAATGACTGCAGAATCAGGACAATTGTTTGTAAAACTTCTGGGATCTGAGGGGTTAAAAGATGCTCTCATAAGTAGAAATCATTATCATTTACTCACAGTGAGCTGAGGTGTATGACCAGAGTTGCAGGGAAGCTTCTTCACATATTACTTCTGCAAGATGTCTTAGTTGAAGTTCAGTAGGTTCAGTTAGTTATCACAAAGCGATGGATTAACAAAGAGTTGTAACATATATGAGAATCTCGTTAAACTTCACTGGCAGGAAGTGTCTTAGAAAGTCTTTTTCAGAGATCAAAACAGGAAAAACACTTAGAAATACACAGTGTGAGGAAAGACCGATGGCCTCTAAGAAAGGAAAGGCAGGCTTCACCATCTGGTTGGGCTTCTTTGAAGACAAGACTACCACAGGAGACAAAAATGGGGTTCAATGGACGTTACATGTTCAGATTTCGTGAAAGGATTTGACAGAAGTCCAGCTCACGTGTTGTTCTTTTTCACTGCAAAGTGGCTCAAAAGCACATGGGCGAGCTGCCTGTTAGCGATGTCTTACTGTTCAAAGTGCAGTGGAGAATGGAGGAGGGACGAGCTGGGCTCTGGGGGCATCTGGGCCTGCTAACTGCTGTGAAATGTCATGCATTGATGTTTCACATAGTAACCTACACTGTATTTAACCTTGTCTCCGCTGATTCCTCTTGTGATGGCCAACTTTCCTTCTGGAGCACCGCATTTCTTCTGAAATTCTTATTTTGATCTGCAGGACTTTTTGTCTTATGTACGCTAGAAAGTATTTCAGCCATTACCTTCATGAGCTGCCACAAATTGTGGTTTTGCTACTACAGAATTCATTTAGAGAAGGAGAGGATTCACAGCAACATTTTTGAGTTTGTGTACTTCAAAATAATAAGCAGAATAAGAGGTTATTCTTGAACTGGAACCCTATCTAAGACAAAATGAACTCAGTGGACAGACTCCTACTGATTTTAAAGTGAGCAGATCATGCAAGTGACTGTTAATATGTGACCTCCAAGTTACTTTTCTTCTGTCGCATAAATAAAGCTTAGTCAGTTTTAGAGATTAAAGCCCCCCTCCTCAAACATGCTATTATTTTGTATAGCTTTGTTCATTTAACTCCCAACTGCAGAACATATAAAGCAGACCAGATGTGTTCCTGAGTTTTCTCACAAAGTAATCTTTAAACATTGCCTCATCTTGCTTCTCCTTCCACATAGCTCAAACAGGAATGAATGATGCTTGAACTTCTGACAGAACATAATTGACAGATGTTAGAGATCCAGAGCCTAGTGCCTGTATATTTGCAGATCTATTCAATATTAATTACTAGACTTGGATACGATGTGGTCTGTTATGGATTAAATCTAGGAAGTATTACATCAACTTGTGAGCAACTCTTCGGGTCATCTTTAGAGTCCTGAATATTGGAGTCTGTTTCCAGAGAAGACACTCTTACCAGCCAATGTTTGGTCCATTAGTCTAACCCTGTATGCTTATTTATTTTTCCCTTCCTCCGGCAAGTTATTGTTTGTTCCATTGACATAAACTCTACTAAATGCTTTTATTTAGTCATGTGAGAAATTGAATATTTTACTGACATCAATATATATGGTAAAAATTATATGAATTTGGGCATTATCTCTAGAAGTACAATCCTTTCTGACAACATATCTTCTTCTCATCTTCTGTAAATCTACTGCTTAACTGCAACTACTACGAAATAATCAAATGTATGACTTGGTAAAACCTCCAATAAAGGCAATTCAAAAGAAATAGCAAAAAGTAAATAAGAAGTTTTGATTGTTCAGGACCACCTATAAGAGTCTGACAATTAATAGCAATTTGCATCAGTCAAATGAAACCAGTTATATCTGATAGACAGAATAAAAAGTCCACAGAGCAATTTAGATGAAATATGTTTTTCTTGTTTTTTTTTTTTCTTTTTTTTTCCTTTGTGGACTTCTTTTTTACTATCCATAGCTATTTCATTGAATTACAAATTCTTATCTAGATACTTCTCAGAAATACCTGTCATGGTGAAAAATCTGTACACTTTTTTAGAATTCATGTATTACAGAAACAAAATAGTCCTAAGGGCTTTTGTGCCCAGTTCTTTAGTATTACAAATTATTGAAGCAGTTGTATGTGTAAAAAAAAAAAAATACAATTTACTGAGTACAATTTGCTATATTTTAAAAGGTTCAGTACATTCAGAATTACCAGATTATCTCCACTGTGCAGAGCAGAAAAGAGCATCTTGGTTTAACATTCCTCTTCATGTGACCAAAGCTAAACTTATATGGAATCTAATACTCTATAAGATCTATTTCTTTTATTACATTTTGGTGCAGATATCAATAAAAGGAGGGTAAGACATGACTATGTCTATGACTATATGTCTATGCCTATGACTGTCAATCAAACAAGATTTTTTTGTAAAAACACTATTTCATATTCTTAAGAAAGGTACAAACATGAGAAGGAAGGTAAAATGCCCCAGTGCCTTTGCACATTACTGAATCCCATACCTTTTTGTCATTCTGAGAATCTCTAAAATATCCACGCCTGGAACACTACTGGGATCTGATTTATCAGCTGACGGTCTGTACAAAATTTTAATTTAAAATGACCCACTAGGGAAATGAGCAACACTGGATGAGTGACCATGTTGTTCAAGGCTACTGTTTTTCTTAGCTACCATTATTCTTTTTTCAGACAATTTCTACATCTTCACATTGAAAATTCATTAAAACAGAAAATATGAAATGTACAGCTAGCTATGCATTGCTCTTTAGACCAAAAATTCTTAAAGAAATGTGTTAATTTAATCACATAAACCAATTTTTCAAAGTCACCTGGAGAAAATGTTCTAATAATTCACTCCTCCTGAGTTCCTTCTTAGTACAGTTGAACTGCTTTCAATACTCATGCTAATTAGCTCAAGAGAACTGTACTGAACCATTGAGGGAGTGGGGCTTGTTCAGCTTGGAAAAGAGACAGTGTTGGGGAGACCTCATTGTGGATTTCCAGTATTTAAAAGGAGCTTATGAACAGCAGGAAGAGTGATATTTTTTACACAGCATGGTAGTGATAGAACAAGGAGGAATTAATTTAAACTAATAGAATGGAAATTTAGTTTACATACTGGGAAGACATTTTTTACTTGAGTGGCACAGGTTGCCCAGAGAAGCCCAATCTGTAGAGGTGTTCAAAGCCAGGTTTCTTTGTGCCATGGGCAGCATGACCTAGTGTGTGGCACCCCTGTCCACATCAGGGGGTTGGAACTAAATGGTCTTTAAAGTCCCTTACAATCTAAGCCATTCTATGGTTCTATAAGAAGATGCATTATGTAAATAAAAGTTCATTTTTTAAACTGTTTTTGCATTTTATTTTATTTTATTTTTTAATTTCCACAATGTTCTCATAAATAGTCTTTAAAATTTAATATATAGTGGTATTATATTTGACTTTTCTTGTTTCAGAGATTTTCATAGAAAAGTACACTGCAAATGTATAGATTTGCTGAATTAAATGTGATAGAATTCAGGAGTAGTACTAAATTATGACCTATTTCATCAAATTACTATTAGTGATTTGGCATCTGTATTGGCCAAATATGTATGGATAATTATACTTTTATATTTAAATTTATTTTTATATTCTATTATACTTTTTTTCCCTAATGTTACACAAATAGATACATGTAAACTCATTGGATTTATCATATCTGAGCTATATTTATGTGAGCTCAATTTGTGACTGAACGAAGTTTTGCAAAAATCTACATTCTAAGGTTATTATCCTCCTCCTGATGAACTAAATGAATGTTTTTCCTTATGAATATACATATGCTATTACTGAGCCTCCTCAAAAAAACTCTAGTTGGCTGTATGAATCCATCTTGCCTCCTTATTTCTCCAGATAATGAACACTTTTAAACAAGAAAATGAAAATCTTGATAGACTTTCTTTTCTTTCATTATTCATGACTGAAAATGTTTCTAGGAAAATTGCTTGAAAAATATTTCTTATTTTTATTTTCATGATTTTACTTCGTTTAGATTATCAAACCAAGAATGCCAGTTAAAATCCACATGATCTCCATCTACTACAAAGAGAATTCTTGAAAATGTTGAATGAAAGAGGATTGGATAGATACTTTTTAAAATATCTGCCATTTAACAGAACACTCTTTGTTAAAGTGAAAATTCTGTTCATTCCAGAATTTAGTTTAAAAGTAATTTAGCCTTTTAAATCTGATTTTGTGGGTATTGCATGAGCATAATATTTCATCAGTTACAAATATATCTTAGGTTTTAAATGACTGAAAAGGAAAAGAAAACCCTGTAAATAATAATTTCAAAATGACAGAAAAGATGGTAATGATTATGATCTCATACTCTTTCATCCACTTCAGCTGTAATTATTTCAGCTTGAAGAAAGAATTAGATTCTGCTTTATTTTGAATTATTTAATCAGTACTTACTATGTCTCCTTTACTTGTTACACAGAAACAGTGTAAAACAAGGCAAAATTACTTTTGCTCTATCAATGGTAATGTTGTAACAGTAGAGCTGTATGTGAGAAGAACAAAACACTTCAACAGTGATACATTCCACTGATTTTCTTACTTGGCTTTTCCTGCATGGCTTTGCATGCTTCTGCCTCAGAAGCTCCCAAAGGAAGCATCACACTGCTGTGCTCCTCATCCAGTATCACACTGTGTCATATTAGAAATGTACTGCACTATGTTAGGATGGCAACATGTTCTTCACTCTTAGTGTAAGTTCAATATCATAACCGACAGTAGCACGGTTTCCATTTATGGCTTTTAACGCTCTCAGAATTGGAGAGGTTTGTTATCTCTCTTTAGAGAATCCTATTTAGAAGATAATTATCTGTACCTCACCCAAATAGAAACACTTCAGGATTCAACAGCAATTGCTTAAGTGGCAAAGTAGCCCTCGTGTATATCCAATACAGACTGTGAAAATGAAGCACATCTCTGTTACTATTAAGGGAGCAACATGCAGGAGTGGCAGCCATGAATAGCAATCAGAGTAATGCTAGAGTGGAGAACTGGATGCAATGAAATGTTGAGGCTCATCTCTTCAAAGACATTTAGTTAGATAACTTCCATTGACATCGACTACTGAATAACCCTTAAATCTTTAGGAAAGACATTTAACCTCCTCTCTGTATCAGTTACCTAACAGTAAAATAGTTAGAGTGAATGAAAAGTTTGTATTGCAGATTGTGATAACAGATACAACAGGCACTGGAATGGCCTGCCTAGGGAGGTGGTTGAGGCACCGTCCCTAGCACTGTTCAAGAAGCATTTAGATGAGGTGCTAAGGGATTTGATTTAGTAGCTTGGTGGGTAGGGATGGTGGTGTGAGGATGGTTGGATTAGATGATCTGGTAGGTCCTTTCCAACCTAATGTACCTATGAATCTACGAATCTATGAAAAAAAGATAGGAGGTTGATGAACATCCCTTGTTTACCCTAAAGATCGTACAGTGGTGGGAGCCTCCTTAATTAATGCCCTGAATTACAAGCTTCTGTAGCTAGATCATCTACAAACATTTGCATTTTTAACATGAGTTTACAAAACTGTAGAAGTAACCAGCCAATATGTTCAGTGTCTTACTGAGCTGTCAAATGCTGCAGTTTCTTCTAAGTATTTTTGCATAATGAGGTATATATTTGTATCTCAAGACATTTACAAGGCCATTAACCTAGTCAGCATATACAACAACATAATGAGAAATGCTTCATACAAGGACATATTGAACCCTGTCATTTCCCTTCTTTTCAGAAAACTCAGATCTCAGGAAAACAACATACAGAAATAATAGAACAGAGGGCTCTTGCTATTAGAAGGTGGTCTTATTTTATTTTTTTTTCCTCTGAAGATGCTTCAAGGTTTTTTATAGGTAAAATTTTATCGTTACAGAAGGTATGTTTGAGACAGCAATTCATTTGATACTAACAATAACTGTACATAATATGTACATGATAACTGTACATATTTTGTTTAGAATATTCACTTCCTAATTACTGTCAATTATATTGACCAGGCTTCTATTGAGTGTATCAGGAAATTGGTGAGAATGAGAAACCTTAACTCAAGAAAGCTGGTGTTAATTGAGATTAAACCCACTCTTGAGATCCTTTCCTTTAATTTATGTTTTAAACTAAATTGAAGGACTGCAAAAAGAATTCTCATCTCAAGTGTCTTTGAAAGCTCATGCTTTAGAAAAATAGCACAGGTTGTGCCACCTCAAAGTGCCTGCATCTTTAACACACATATCTTTAAAGCAAGTTATTTGGTGGTTTAAATCAAGCCACTAAATCAAATCAAGGATAGTCCTTGGAAAAAATATCTGAATATCATTAAGTTTGTTAACTTTAATCCTTATATAGTCCTTTTACAGTTAAAAAAATTCTGCAGAAAGGGTACAATGACTCCTATAGAATATAATGAGGTAAACAATGTTAGATTCTTCTTGATAGATTGTAACAGTCAAAAAACAACAAAGCAACTACTTCCTAAGAGAGGATTCAAGGGAAAGTGTTATTCTGACATCAGTACCTGAGTGCTGTGTGGTTTTCACAACACCTCATTTAATCTATCAAATCCTAACAAAAGTGATATAGAAACATTTATCTTTTCTTCATTTACTTAAAGTGATCAACAATGATCAATGAGACATTTATAAAGGATTGGCAAAGTATTTGAGCTTTTGGTTGCATTATCTGCCAATTATTCTTTGTGCAACATACTTTTCTCTGTGAAGGGCATAGTCAATGCTCTGGTGGAGTTTTATACCAAAAAGGTAATTCAAGCCTTCACGTCAATTAGTTTTTTCACTAACAGAACAGATCATTCTGTCTCTGCTGCTAACAGCCAATGCCATTTGACTAATCTACTGATTGCAGTTCTCCTGAACACTGAAGAGGAGCAAGATTATAGCTGCTTGTCAGTGCCAGTGGTTTTCTAACTACATATCCCTCATTTCTGGTATTGGTTCTTCCTCCAGTGTCCCCTACAAAAGTTAGATCGTAAGTCCAGGCAAAAATCAGTTGTGCAAATATCATCAACTAAAAACTACTTGCTAAGATAAATGGCTGGTTGCAGTATTTTCTGAATGCTACAGTAAAATTGAGTAAAATGCTCTGGGTTAATCTCAAGAAGAAAAGCAAAGGTGGAATAGTCCAAAATATTCATTATATGGGAGCTTACACAATGTATATAGCAATAATATTATATTTACTGTATTTGCCAATTCTGATACCACTGTCATCTACTACCTGAATTTTTCTCTATTCCCTTTCTTAATCCAAATTACCTTTCAAACCACTAGATTCATAAATTCTCATTCATAGATGACGAGAGAGAGAGAGGAAAAGTGTTGACATTATCCTTCTTACAGAGATCAAAATGAGATTTACTGCTTCAAGTATTCAATCTATTTCCTTGGGATGTGTTAGAAAAGCACCTGCATTACCCACTGCATGTCATCAAAGTTCACAAGCAATTTGTTCTGCAATAAGACTGGAAAAATACAATCACTGTTAAATAACATCTGCAGAAGTCAAGGTGACAGTGGTAATTCTGGAGAAGACGTTTTTTTACTATCATTGCATTTTGGATAATGGACTGTAACTGGGAATAGATGTATAACCGGCTCCTAAATCAGTTGAGAGTATATGATGGTATCATAAGTGGAGGGAGAAAAAGTTGAACAGTATAGGACCACATCAGAAGGCATAATGAACAATTGTCAATAAACCCATCATATTTCTTCTCATATCAAAGAACAGAAAAAAGGAAAATCTTACAAGGAATTTGAATAATAAATAGCAAGTTGGATCAAGTTATTTATAAGTAACAAAATTTACCAAAGCACTGACAAATAATAATATACCCAGTCTGCAACAGATCAGATATTCTTCTAAAGCGACATGATATTCAAAGATGATAGATTCTGCTCCTCTCATTAATAATGAACTAGATTACTTCCACTCTATTATGTTATTCTAATTTAAAAATATAAGCATAATGAATATATGACAAAAATACATCGTGTACGTATATCTTCGCGAAAAACAGAGAATAATTTTAATTGCTCAGTTTAGCACAAACTACAGATAAAGAGCAGCTAGGCTACAGACTGCCAGACCTAGAATGGCTCACTCGAACCAGGTCTTGCAATGGGTCTGGTACAGGAAAATGCTTGCTTTTGTTTGAAAAAATGAAAGTGGGGGAAAAAGAAAATTGGATTTCAAATCTTTTCATTCTTGGAATACATTCAGTGCCCTTTAGAAATAAACCATAAGGACCTTAGCAAATCAGATTCTTGAGGAGAGTCCATGAAAAATCAGGGTACATATGTGCATTCACACACATGCATGTGCTCGTATCTTCTCCAATTTATACAAAAACCTGAGGGCCTTTTTTATAACTACCAGTATTTCAAAGCAAGATAAAAGAGGGAAAAAAAAAAGGCAAAGGTTTTTATCTGTAGGGATTATCTCTGTAAAGTCATAGAGAGTTTTCAAAGCCAAGGTTATAAACAGTTTTCTGAAATAAGAAAATGCAGCATTATTAAGACATGCTTATTTATGCCGAATATTATCTTAATGCACATAGAACTGTATGCACATTAGGCTTGGGAATGTATGCATTTATGGGTAAATTAGTCTTCAGAGGGTACAATGCATTTGTTTTATGAGGTAAACATTGCTAACTACAACCATTTAAAGGAATTCATTTACAAAAGATTTTTGCAATAATGTAAACAGTATCCAATTCCTTCCAATTCGGGAGTGTGATCTGGGGGCAAGGAAACAACAAGTAAAAAAATAAAAAGCCAAAAACATTTTTTCACGATAAAGTTTATGTTAACAAGATTTTAAAATGCATTTGAAAAGTATTAATGAAATAATAGCATAAATTTTGGAACATATCTAGTTTTAATTTCAAAGACTACTGCACTCATTGTAAGATGCAGATCGCCATGTGTTATCAGAGAATCATAGAATCAATGGCTCAGGATGGAAGGGACCACAAGGATCATCAAGTCCCAACCCCTGTGCCGCAGGCAGGACCACCAACCTCCAGATCTCGCACTAGACCAGGTTGCCCAGAGCTCCATCCAGGCTGGTCTTAAACATCTCCAGAGATGGAGCATCCACAACTTCTATAACGTAGTTCAGTGCCTTAGGCAGATGACCATTTATATCAGCACATAAAAAGTAGGGTCTGTGTGTTTCAGCTATAAGCAGTTCTTTACTCTTTCTCATGGTTCTGGCAGCAATACTCAAATAGGACTGATAATTATGAAATGTCTACAGACACTTTGAAGACAAAGACAGTATGATTCTTTTTCAGAAATATACATGCAGCTATTGCTTTTGACATTTACAGCCCCATATAATGCTTTCTATACCCTCATCAAGAGCTGCAGACTCAGTCTCAACTCAAGACAGAATGCACCATTTTTTTCTACCGTATTTTTAAAATTCCAGGATGTGTGTGTTTGTTTTCATCTCCTGTATGCCACCTGAAATTTAGCAGCTATATAAAAGACAGAATTATCTGATTTTCTTTCAAAATAATCTCATTTGTTTTCTAAAGATACTTATATGGATAGAAGCAAGAAGTGTCTAACCAATGCTATGTGTTCACCCCCTTCTCTTACAAACAACCTTTCTTGCTATCACACACCATTTCAGGACCTGAGTTTCAGCATCTAACGTATCTGGGGGAACATGTCCCACGGTCCATCAGTTCCTTCCCTTCTCATCTCCTAAATAGATGCTCTTTAGCTTCTGCTGCAAATTGATTCCTCTCATGTCCGCCTGATCCATGGACCATGCCAAATTCTTCTGATGCTTTAAAGCGGGATTTAAAGGCACAGAATGAAACTGAAGTGCCAGCTAAGAAAAATTAATAAATAAATGAAAAATTTCAAATAACTGATGAGCTAGTGTCAACTGCTTTTGTCTCTTCAAGCATCATATGTACATTAGCATGTGCATCGTGTAT